>OX387245.1:193749822-198749822 GCA_947561735.1 Cenchrus americanus | reverse complement strand
CAATATCTCATGATATCATACAAGGAGGTTGTGGTAAAACAATTGAGTGAGTTTCGCACATTTTTTCAAGCACAATGCTTAGAAACTGAAATATCTCCGAAGAAATTTCCTAGAGTTATGAAGGAAGCAGATAGGCCTGTAGGCAAAGTAACGTTCAAATTGGACTTTGAAATATACATTTTTCTACTCTTCACATAAAACATGTAGTACTCCATGTTAAAATTTGACACATTTTTGTATTTGTTTGCTATATTTCACTAACTAATTGCATTTCAAGCTTTTTTTGAATAAAGTCAAATTTGAACTGCAACAAATTCAAATAATAGAAGAAAATAAGTTGAAAAATGATATTTATGTTATTTATCCAGATTTAAGACCTTTGTCATAAAATCAAAAGAAATTTCGAACATCTTGTGTAGGAAATAAGATCAAAGATGCGTGTCTCGATGATTTTAAAATTATAAAAGACACAAATAAAGTATAAAAATTGTGAAATTTATCAACATCAGATGATATCACACATAGAGGCTTCGGTAATAAACTGAATGTGTTTCACATATTTTGTCATGTACATTACTTACAAACCGGACATCACTACAAGAAAATCGTTGATCAGTGATGCAACCCCATTTTAGCGTCATTGATTCATGAAGTTCCTGACTAATCTCGTCATAATATTTCACTTCTGAGTAAATTTAGTGACAAAAAAACTTTCGTCATAACGATTGCTACTGTAGCCGAGCGTTCCCTGTTCCATACTTGTTTTGTGACGCCATAAGCTTAGCACTAGCATCATAAACCAACTTTGGTCCCACATGTAAGCATTATTTTAAAAATAGAGTGTTCCAAGTCGTCATAAAATTCAGTTGGGTCCCACATGTATGTTTTTTTTTGAAAATAGTGTTTCAAGTCATCATAAAACTTTCCAAGGTCCCACATGTAAGCATTTTTGCTAGGTCAGCGACGTCATAAACCAACTTTGGTCCCACATGTAAGCATTATTTTAAAATAGTGTTCCAAGTCGTATAAAATTCAGTTGGGTCCCACATGTAAGCATTTTTTCAAAAATAGAGTATTCCAAGTCGTCATAAATAGTTCTAGGGTCCCGCATGAAAGCATTTTCGCCAGATCAGTGGAAGCTAGGTCACGAAATGTTGCAAAATTAATTTACCATGGCATGGGTTCGAATTAGGTACTTGAAGGAACAAGGTTGTGTTGTTTACCACTGCACCACTTCTTGGTTGTGCGAGTTTTAAGGGAAACTCAGCTAATAGTTCATGCGAATTGTTTACTGTGACCAGGTCGCACATGCAAGTTTCAGTTGAGTGTATAATTACGTATCTAATGGCTGGCAAGACACTTCACTCAGACTTCGCAAAGACTTTTGACTTCTGCTACGCAGATCTGGTCGCGTGGTAGCAATGGCGGATCCTAGTGGCGAGGGGAAGACGGTTGTGTCGCCACATCCCAGCAACAAGACACTACGTGAAAACCTCAAATAGGCCACACAACATTTGTAGCGGGCCCTTAACGCCCGTTACATCCACCCACATCTGTAACGGTTGTTGTTTGGCGCCCGTTACCTATAAGCGCGCTAGGACAACCCTGGGGTTGGCCTCCACAATACCCGTTACATAAAATCTTTGTAACAGATGTTAAAAGAGCCCGTTACAAATGTCAAACCTATCGGTAACGGGCTTGTAAAGTCTGTTACCGATCAATGCCCTATCAGTAACAGGCTGCTTAAGTCCGTTACTGATCGTGTCGTATTGGTAATGGGCTATAAAGTCCGTTACTGATAATTTCGTACTGGAGACACATGTTGAGCAAGTGTTCTATGTACTTGACCTTGCAAAGAAAAACTGGTCTGTGGTTATGACTGGAAAAAAGGATTGTGGGGATTGAAAATGTTGTTGAGGAGGAGGAATACAACCAGTTTGACGAAATTCCATCCTTTGACACTTCATACAAGCCCCAACTCTTCGGAACTAACAAAACACCGTAATTGCGAAGCAACCATAGTGAAAAAATCCATATACAGAGATCAAGGAAGAAAAAGCAAGCCTGATTTCTGCTGAATCCTTTTGTAATGCCGGAGGATGTGTCTATTGGTGGAAATGGAATCCATTTTGTAATATAAAGGATGTGATGTATTGGTGGAATTTCAATCCTTTTTGTAATATATGGGATGTGGTGGAATTTAAATCCCCGCTTGTAGCTTGTAATATATTCTACCAAAGATACTATATATATTCGTGTGTATATATATATATATATTGCTTTAGTTCAAGAACGGGCAAGACACGAGGATTAACCACTACAAGAAATCCTTTGATCTGTGATGAAATTCACATGACGTTTTCTAATTTCGTCATAGATCACACTGCTTCCATGACAAATAATCAGATTTCGTCACAGATTGGCAGTGCTGGATATGAAACCCGATATGAAGTCCAAACACTATGACGTTGTGCCAATTTTGTCATAAATTTCGTCACAGATCACACTGCATCCATGACAATAGACAAATTTCGTCATAGATTAGCAATGTTGGATATGCATGCCCGATATGAAGTCCAAATACTATGACATTGCGCTAATTTCGTCATAATTCAACCCACTGAAGGATCGGATGGCGACTAGAGAGGGGGGAGTGAATAGGAGCCGGTAAAAATTCTTCTCAAAGAACCCGGACTATACCCTAGTCAAAACCCGGTCACACACAAGCGATGGAACGAATCACACACCAATCGCCAAGACAACGAGGTTATGGATCAACCTCAAGTCTTAGGAATGATTCCTTGAAGCACACGCGGAAGAACGAAAGAAGGAGGGAGGAATCGAACCAAGGAACAAAGCCGACAGGCTGCGGCGGACCGTCCGGCCGGCGGGGGCGGACCGTCCGCAAAGGCCGCACGGACCGTCCGGCGGGGTATCGCGGACCGTCCGCACCCTTGCCGCGGACCGTCCGGCCGGAGCCGCGGACCGTCCGAAAAGGCAACAGAACCTCTAGGGACGCACCGGGAATAACGGACCGTCCGGCGGGGAGCACGCGGACCGTCCGCGTGCACCCGCGGACTGTCCGCCCGGCACACGCGGACCGTCCGAAACTTCGCCCAACCAAAACTCGAAAACACCATGGATCGAAAGCGAAGCCGAGCAAGAACACGAAGAACGCGTGACGAACAGCCAGGCCGCGGACCGTCCGCCACACGCTTGCGGACCGTCCGCGCCTTGCGGACAGAGCAGAAAACTGCTCAACCTCGAAGGTCAACACCTCCAATCCATCACCGGATCTCCCAAACGGTAGAAGCTGTTGAGACAATAGTTTGGGGACATGAAAAGCTTCAACCAAGGATGCTATACCCCAAAAATTTCGCCTCCTAACTTCCTAAATCACCGGGAATCGCGGATCCTTTGAACACCACCAAAAGCTAGAGCTCCGAACGAAAATCCTTGAATCGAAGTGGTTTCCCGGCGTTGGAGGGCACAAGATCAATCCCAAAGATGCACAAGACATCCATCCATGTTTCCCTCAAAGAAATCCGGGGAGAAACCCACTCAAATCCGCGGAATCACACCAAGAACAAAGGCACCAAAAACAAGCGCGAAAAAGACCACGAAAATCACAACGTCGAATCTTCTATACAAACCAGGAAAGATTCACAAGGTCTAGCATGCCGCCCTAGCATCCATCCCTCTCAACAAATCTATCATGAAGCTCTCATGCTAGCCTAGAGAAAATGGAGAAGAAAATAGTCTAGGAAAATGAGAAATGGAAGGGGGGAAATGAAACCCTAAGTCGCGGAGTAAGAGAGCCATCCACACACACACATGGCTTATATATCGGGTCCCGCCGGTGTGGGAAATGACTCGACTACCCCTAACTCAACTACTGATGATACAACCCACGCAGGGGAATTTATGTAATGTTTGTGGGTCTTGCCATCATACGGCCACACCTTCGCCGCACCCCGCGTCCTCCCGCCGCGTGTCCTCCGCCTCGAAGCTTCCCGACATGCCCGGATCCCGTGTCCGTTGTGTTGGGCCTTCGACTTGGTTTTGAGGCCCAAACCAAGAAACCGTCCTCCGATGGTTTTGTAGGCAAACCACCAAACCCCGCGTGCTCGGCTCGGCCTCCCGCCAAACCTCTTGACTCAGCCGCCACCGTGCACCGGCTTGATCGTCCATGACTTCGTCTTGCTCGTCTTGCCACCATGTGGCCCGCACCTAGTCCTGCCGTCCACCGGGTCCCTCGAACCGAGCCTACTTGTCTCTCCATCTCCCGGAGGCCCCTCACGGCTGAAGACCTTTGGCGCCCGTTCTTCACCTGCAACAACACGAACTAGGCCACAGCCTACACCTGCGCACTGAGCCAAGAGTCAGTCCAACACCCGTAGTCAATCACTCATCACTGAGGAGCGGTCATCCATCGACCACCGGGTTGCTCCTGGTCCTCACCCACATTGCATTTCGACATTCCTCATGACAATAAATTAAAAGAATTAGATATGATCATTAATAAATAAAAAATCATAAGAAAAATCATAGGGAAGAAGTGTCGGTGTTTTAGACCGGCAACCTACTAAGGGGAGTACCTGAAGTAGATGAATGTGGCCTCGCCGAGATCGGTAACTCGAAGGAAGAGACACGTGACACACAATTTAGACAGGTTCGGGCCACGAAGTGTGTAATACCCTACGTCCTGTATGTTGCGTGGCTCTGGATTGATTGGGTGCGATTACAAGATGATGCAATCTTAAGCTGTGAGAGAGAGGGGTCCCTGCCTCGCCTTATATAGTCCGGGAGGCAGGGTTACAAGTCGGTTCAGGGAGAGAGTACTAGTCGAGTACGTCTAGGAGTCTTCTATACAGTGTGGGACTTGTACAGCTTCCTATCTGAATACTTCTCCTCCGTAGTCCTTGTGCTTCACGCCAGCAGGTGCCGTGCAGCGCAAGTCGAGTAGTCCCAGGGGCCCACCGAGTAGTCGGTCCTGGTACCAACCGAGGTAGTGGGCCCAGGGAGGTCCATACGACAAGCCCCCGAGTACTTTGTAGTCGAGAAGGATAGTTTCTTGTAGTCTTGACGGCCTTAACGAGTAGTCCTCAAGCGTCCCTGAAGGCTACAAGACAAAAGTCCTCAAGAATAGTTGAAGCATCCCGAGGCTGGAATGTACTCCAGCTGATGTTTGAGCAATCCTAAAGTCCTCTTGAGTAGTCCCAAGCGTCCTCGAGTGCTGCCCTTGAAGGTCTTCAACAATGCCCGTGTTGTCTTGAAGACGAAACTAATATGGAAGTGCGATTGCAAAATCGCACTCCATATGGAGTAGCCCCCGAGCCTTAGGTTGAGTTGTAGACTCTGGCTGAGGGTACATCTAAAGTTTTGGCAAGAATGTCCAGCAAAATCCGGAGAAAAAACTGAAGGACACGTGGCACGGAGCTCCCAAGCCTTGAGTCGAGTACTTCCTCTCGAATTGAAGGGTCATCTTGTAGAATGTGTCCTGAGTTGCTCTTGAATCTTGTCGCTACCCAGGAAGTTGAATAGAAGTAGCTGAGCCCCCGAGGCGAGGCATGTCGACTAGTAGAAGTTGAAGAGTCAGGCGTCGCCGCTGAGTCAGCCATCTGGAGACTTATCCATCCGGCCGTTAGAGGAGTCGCTGTTGACTTATAAATAGAAGCCGAAACCCTTAGGGTTTTTCACCCCACACATTTGCAGCCATTCCCAGCAGATCGTGCCAGGAACCACCTCCGGCACGCACGCCGCCGTCAGAGACCACCACTGTAGCCCCTGAGCGAATGCGAGTGAAGACACCGTGCACTTGGAGAATGAAGCCCTCACCATCGAAGACCTCGAAGGCCGCCGGTGGGAAGAAAAGGGCTCGTGAGGAGGTCGCCGGATCCGCCGCGGGGACATCTCCGCCGGTGTCTCCGCCGCGACCAAATCCGAATCAATAATGGAAGAAATCCAAGGCCAAGACCGAAGATCTGCTGGCGCTTCTCAACAGTGGATTCTTGCGGGAGCAGGAGGTTGACATGTGGAGAGCCGCTGCAGGGGATCCGTACCCCATGGAGAAAAGCTCGGACGAGATCCCTATGTTCACCCGGTTCACGGAGCGAGGGCTATCTCTCCCGGCCAGCGACTTCTTCAAGGGGCTGCTGGGGTACTACGACATCGAGTACCTCAACCTCAACCCCAATAGTATCTTCCACACCTCAGCCTTCGTACACTTCTGCGAAGCTTTCTTGGGGATCAAGCCCCATTGGATCCTTTTCCAAAAATTCTTCCGAGTTAAGCCCCAGCCCAGCACCAACAATCCTCGAGTAGTGGGGGGAGCCGGGTCCAAATAAGAGAAGACGCCGCGGAGTAGTACCTCTCGTACAAGCTTATCGACTCCAACCAAGATTGGAAGTCGAAGTGGTTTTACGTCACCAATCGTGACGGAACCGCCCAAAATAGTTCGTATTATCGCCTAAGCCGGTCCACGTGGCCATTAAGCAATAATAAAGAACTATTCCGTCGCTTCCGCCGGGTAAAGCCCGTAAATCACATACAACAAGGATCGCCGATATGCGCTAAGCCCACACGAAGGCGGGACCGCAGTACAACATTACATTACAAAAAAGGTTCACAAGTTTAACATTATTACAAACCAGGTTTTTGGTACATAAAAGTAAACATGGTTCAGAGTTTAAACAGCGGAAAGTAAACTAACGCGTGATACACATAGGAGGCCATCCATGCATATCACTCATCATCATCGTTCTCCCATTCAACCTCCCATCCCTCTGGAATGACACCAGGCCAGAGAGGGTTACCTGAAAACAACAAATTAAGCAAGGCTGAGTACTAATACTCAGCAAGACTTACCCGACAAAAATAAAGCAAGACTAGACATGCAAGGCTTTTTGGCTTGTGGGTTTGTTTTTGCCAAAAGCAACTAAGAGTGGATCCTTATTTTCAAGTTTGAGCTCATATTCTAGTATGTTAATCAATCTAGGTGAGCACCTGTACTAAACAAACATGTTGTGCAAACAATATTAACAGGTAACAATATTAATCCAAAAATTGTTCCATAAATAAACATGGGGTAGCCAGTGGTCAAGCCGACTCAGATAACGGCGAGTGACCGACGATCGATCTTTTTATAGCCTTGCAAGGTAAACCCAAGATACACGGAGGAAGTAGACCCCAAGAATTCAAATAAAAGCAAATGCAGGGTCTACCCCGACCAGGCGGTTCCCAACATCCCACAGTTTGGGATCATACGCTACAAACTCTGGTACACGGTTATCCGGAGGGTCTAACCCGACCGGTCCGACTCACACACTATACCACGGGTAGCTAGCCCGGAGACACATCCCAAGCGGGTAGCTAGAAAGATCCCGCCCCGGTTCGTAAGGTACTAGGCTTACCGGTCCCATTCCCGCAAGTACTTGGTACGTTCAATAGCTTAGGACCAGCACCATGCTACTCGGTCGAGACCGAACCCATTGCTCTTACCACATGAGCGAGTCAATTTAACCAACTTATGATTCCAAAGATAAGCATCCTATATCTCGCGAGCAATGAGTCATTACTCGACTTCTACCGTGATCCTAGAGCATGGCACTAGCGTTCCTAACATACTAGTAAAAGAGCATAGGAGTCCTAAGGATCATGCAACTAGGTTTCAAAACAACTCCCGAAACTTAAATGCACAAGGTACCGCAAAGTAAAGGACATGAGTTTAATTTAAAACATGGGTTAGATGAAACCGGTGCTTGCCTTCCTCGGACTCGGTTCCTAAACAAGCCTTTGGCTCTTCCGGACTTTGGTCCGGGTCTTGCCGCACACCAATCTGGTTCGAGTCTCCACTAGCCGCTCCCTCCTCCTCCCGGGTGAGCGTGTACGTCCCGTCGGGGGAGATCTACACGTTTACATGCACATGCATTAGATTAAAGTTAATCTTGATGGTGATTGTGTGCACATCTAAGCAATTTAAGTTACTTAACTTCACCAAACAGCAAGGGGTGTGCTTAATTTAATAAAAACAGAAACAAACATGATTTTTACCATTTCGCACATTTAATTTCCAATTCTTTCTTAATTATTTACAACAAGCCTTTCTACCATAAATCCAAATTAAATCAAAAACACTTCCAAAGAGCCTAATCTTTTGCACACAGAAACATATACTTAATTTAAGCTCTCACACCAAAATTTGGCCTAAGATCATTTATAAATTAATTTATACGAAAAAGACAAATCGCAGCCTAGCAAATCAACATTAATTCATATAAAAAGATTTAATAAACTTTTTGATCTCAACTTTCTCCTGCAGGTCAAGCATGCCAAAAAGGAGGTTCTGACCAAGGCATGGCTGCAAATTCAATTTATTTTTCAGATTTTGAATTTAAGCTCATACACAAGATTAAATCCAAAACACCTAGTAAACAATTCCCTAAATTCACATCCATCACAACAGGGGTACTACTCATCAAGTCAAAGCCCTAGGGTGCACTTGTGCTCAAAGAAAAGTTCATTAAAGGTGCTATAAAAAGCATCAAACTTATTCTAGCATAAAGCTTAAATAAATCATAACCGTAAATATATAAATCAAACCATGCAAACTTTTGCCACAGATCTAGACATGATATAAAGAGCAACATATCCAAAATTCAAGTTCATAGCATGTGTATATTTTAAATCACACCAAAAACACTCCAAACCGAGTTTGAATTTTTAATTCAAAAGCGTGCGAGAAAAACCCTATACATGCTTTCTAGAAAAGGTAGATTTCTTCACCACGAACCCAACAAAATTGGTTTTACATTTTTTCTGATTTTTCTACGATTTTTAATGATTTTTCGAAGGTACCGCCGTAACCCTAAATTTCACCTTTACAAACGGGTCCCCGGAATTTTACAAAAATCTCCTTGCGATTAACTCCTCTCTCGCAATGTGGCCCCTGCCGGCGCGGGCTCGCCGCCGGCGGCCGGAGGAGGGGCGGAGGGGCGCGGCCGAGGGCACGGGCGGCACCGGCGGGCCCGCCCCGGTGCCGCCGGTGCGCGCGGCCGGCCCGAGGCGGCGCCGGCGGCCCACCTCGACGGCGCGCGGGGCGGCCGGCCGCCCGCGGACCGCGCGCCGGCGGCGGCGGCCCTAGGGGAGGCGCGGTGAGGGGTGGGGGGCGCGCCGCCGCAGGGTAGGGAAGGTTGGGGCGGCCGCGTTTTGGCGCGGAGACGGGGCTCGGCGAGCGCTAGCACGGAACCGCGGCGGCGCACGGGACAGGCGGCGGCGGCGGCCCCGTGCGGGAGGAGGCCGCGACGGCTAGGAGCGGATGGGCCGCGACGGTTTGGACGTGGACGACGTGCGCGACGAGCTCGAGGCGAGCCGTAGGCGGGGTGCGGGCCGGGGCACGCGGCCACCGGCGAGCGCCGCATGCGCCGCGCGCGTCGCGGCACCGGCGCGTGTCCGGTCCGGCGTCCCCGCGGGTGGGCTCGGTGCACGGGGAAAAAGGCGAGGAGGAGGGTCCACCGCGGTGCTCCGGGTCCACGGCGACATCGCCCGGGCGTCCGTACGCCGGATCGACCCGCCCTCGCCACGTGGACGGCCGGCGGCCGGGGGCGCGCGCGGCGCTCTAGAGCGCGAGGACGACGACGCCCGCCTAAATTTTATTCCGTTTAGCCCTTTTCGAAATTGCAAAACTCCAAAAATCGTCAACTAAGTGAAAAATCTCCCAAAAGCAAAGTTGTAGAGGAGCCGTAGATCTACAACTTTCCCGAAGGGCGACATATGTTTTGATCAATGGTTTGCCCGAGAACGCCAAAGTTGCAGATTTTCCACGGCTCGCCATCGTTCACGGCGCGATAAAGAACTCGATTTTTGGCCAATTTGCACTCAAAATTGGAATGTCCGCCAATTACGAAAAATGTGTTCCGGGAAATAACGAACAACTTTCGTATTGGCCGATTTTGAACTTCTATAGTGAAATTTGGAGAACGCGCAAGAAAACCATTTCAGCCTTTAAAGTAGATCTAGGGTTTGACCGTGGTTTGAGGTGTTGACCGGGGTCTTTTGTGCAAAAGTGTGCCCAATTAAGTCAAACATGCTTAGGAGGTAATTAACCTTGATTAATTTATATAATTAATGTCATTAGCGCAACAAAACATCCAGGATGTTACGACCTACCCCCCTTAAAAGAAATCTCGTCCCGAGATTTAGGATTTAAAAGATGGAAGTAGGGGAAAGAACTTACTTTGCCTTGATTCAAGAAAACCCGGATAATTCTCATTGAGATAATGTTCAGTTTCCCATGTACCTTCTTCTACGGTATGATGACTCCATTGGATTTTATACATCTTTACGGATTGCCTTCGAGTTTTTCTTTCTTTTACATCAAGAATTCTCAAAGGATGTTCCACAACAGAGAGATCCGGTTCAATCCAAGCATTAGCTTCTTCAATAACTTCTCTAGCCGGTTCACGCGCACATTTCCTCAATTGTGATACATGAAACAGATTGTTCACGGCAGAGAATCGTTCGGGTAGCCGAATACGGTATGCCACCGGCCCACGAGACTTGAATGATCTCATAAGGGCCAATGTAGCGAGGAGCTAGCTTCCCTTTCACACTAAATCTTTGGACACCCTTGGTTGGCGAAACTTTTAAGTACACAAAGTCACCAACT
The DNA here is from genome assembly GCA_947561735.1 of Cenchrus americanus. NCBI lineage: Eukaryota > Viridiplantae > Streptophyta > Magnoliopsida > Poales > Poaceae > Cenchrus > Cenchrus americanus. The sequence continues at coordinate 198,739,156 of OX387245.1, read as the reverse complement.
TTATATTCTCTAGGTGCCTTTCCCTTGTCATAATGACTCTTTTGTCTTTCTTGCGCAATCCTCAAGTTTTCCTTGATTACCCTCACTTTTTCTTCGGCATCCTCAACTAAGGCCGGACCAAAGAATTTCCTCTCCCCGGTCTGTGACCAGTTCAAGGGAGTACGACATCTCCGTCCATAAAGAGCCTCAAAAGGTGCCATTTTCAAGCCGGCTTGATAACCGTTATTGTAAGAAAATTCGGCCAGGGCGAGACACTTGTCCCAACTCTTATCAAAATGAATCACGCATGCTCGCAACATGTCCTCTAGAATCCGGTTTACCCGTTCGGTTTGACCATCGTCCGAGGACGATAAGCCGAACCGCGTATGATTTTTGTGCCAAGTGACTTATGTAATTGTTCCCAAAAACGTGCCACAAAGAGAGATCCCCTATCGGAAATGATGGTTTTAGGAACACCATGCAAGCGAACAATGTGCTCAATATAAAGACTTGCATAATCTTTGGCATCATATGTAGTGGGGACTGGAATAAAGTGAGCTGTTTTTGTCAATCTGTCAACAATAACCCAGATGGAATCATGTTTCCTAGATGTGAGTGGCAATCCGGACACAAAGTCCATACTTATGTCATCCCACTTCCATGAAGGTATGGGTAGGGGTTGAAGAGTACCGTAAGGTTTCAAGTGACTCGCTTTAATTCTTTGACAAGTATCGCATTCAGACACATATTTGGCAATGTCCACCTTCATGTTGGACCACCAAAAATTTTCCTTTAAATCTTGATACATTTTACTACTCCCCGGATGGATAGAGAATTTAGAGAGATGACCCTCATCAAAGATTTCCTTTTTCAACTCCCAATTATACGGGACAACAAGGCGTTGCCCAAACCGGATTATATCTTTCTCATCCTTTCGGAAGCAATTATGTTTAGGATCCTTTTCTAGCAATTTTTGTTTAATTAAGAGAATACCCTCATCTTGAAGTTGAGCCTTAACAATTCTATCAAATAGGTTAGACTCTGCAGAAAGAGCATTTAGGCTTCCTTGTTCAACAATTTCCAAGTTTAGCCTTCTCAAATCCTCACACAAAGTGTCACTGTAAGGTTCCATTGATAGGCAATTGCAGTGAGCCTTGCGGCTTAGAGCATCTGCAACTACATTCGCCTTTCCAGGATGGTAATGGACCTCAAGATCATAATCTTTAATTAACTCTAACCATCTTCTTTGCCTCATATTTAAATCGGATTGAGTGAAAATGTATTTGAGGCTTTTGTGGTCAGTAAAGATATTGCAGCGGGTTCCCATAAGGTAATGCCTCCATATTTTCAATGCATGAACAACCGCTGCTAGCTCTAAGTCATGTGTGGGATAATTCTTTTCATGAGGGCGAAGCGCTCGTGAGGCATAGGCAATAACCCGATTTTCTTGCATAAGAACACAGCCAAGACCCGTGCTCGAAGCATCACAATAAACTTCATACGGCTTTGAATTGTCCGCTGCGCTAGCACCGGGGCTGAAGTTAAATGTTCTCTTAATTTTTGGAAAGCTTTATCACAAGCCTCACTCCACACAAATTTCACTCCTTTCTTTAGCAACTCGGTCATAGGCTTAGCAATTCTAGAGAAATCCGGAATAAAACGGCGATAATAACCGCCCAAGCCTAGAAAGTCGCGGATTTGATGAGCTGATTTAGGAGGTTGCCAATCCATAACCTCTTGCACTTTGCTTGGATCGACAGATATGCCTTCGCCGGAAATAGTGTGCCCCGTAAATTTAACACTATCCGGCCAAAACTCACACTTGGAGAATTTAGCATAGAGTTTATGTTCTCGCAAGCGTTGTAGGACAATGCGAAGATGTTCCGTATGTTCTTCCGCATTCTTGGAATAAATAAGGATGTCGTCAATGAAAACCACGACGAATTTATCCAACTCCGTCATAAACACGGAATTCATAAGATACATGAAGTAGGCTGGTGCATTTGTAAGACCGAAAGACATAACCAAGAATTCATATAGGCCATAGCGAGTGGAGAAAGCTGTCTTGGGAATATCACTAGGCCGGATTTTAATTTGGTGATAACCAGACCGAAGATCGATCTTTGAGAAGACCTTAGCTCCAGCCAACTGGTCAAATAGCACGTCAATGCGGGGCAATGGATATTTGTTTTTGATAGTCACCGCATTGAGAGGTCGGTAGTCCACACACAACCTCAGGCTACCATCTTTCTTTTTCACAAAGAGGGCAGGACAGCCCCAAGGAGAAGAGCTGGGGCGGATGTAGCCCTTATCAAGCAACTCTTGAAGTTGTTTCTTTAATTCAGCAAGTTCTTTGGGTGGCATTCTATAGGATCGCTTAGAAATAGGAGCAGTGCCAGGCTGTAGCTCAATGACAAACTCAACATCTCTGTCTGGTGGCAAGCCAGGCAATTCATCAGGAAAGACATCCATGTACTCACATACTACTGGAATGTCCTCGAGTTGAGTAGTTATGGCTGCATACACACATGAGCCTTTATGGCCTCGTTGGGGGAAGGTAAAGAATTGAATTTCCGACCAAAGGTGAGTTGATTTCTAACACCCTTTCAGAAATATCCAGGACAACTTTGTGCTGAGTCATCCAATTCATGCCTAAGATAACATCTACCCCTTCTAGGTACATTGTGACCAGATTAGCTAGAAAAGTTTTGCTACCTATCTCAAGTGGTACGCTTAAGGCTACTTGATTTGAAGCAACCTTTCCACCCGGTGTGGCAATCATATAGGCCTCGCTTAGTATGACACCACTTCAAGTCCAAATTTCTCACGGTTTTCACATTAATAAAGCTATGAGTAGCACCCGAATCAAATAATATAATAACCGGACGACCACGGATGGAAAATGTACCCGTCAAGACCGGTGCTCCCTCCGGTAGATCAACCACCGTGGTGAAGTTTAAACGACCTTGCTTCACTTGCACGGTTTGTTTCTTTCCTTGATTTCCGGCCTTAGAGCCTTGCCCCCGACTTTGCCGATGTTGCCGTCGAGGGCGTTCGCACTTGTTAGCATAGTGCCCCGACCGTCCGCAGTTATAGCAACGGCGATCATCATTGATGCGGGCGGGGTGGGGGTGCACTAGGCCTAGGAGCGGTCCGTCGAGTGTTGCGATAGCCAAAGCCGCCGTACGACTTAGACCGAGATTGCCTCATCACCCGGCGTCCGACCGAAGATGGCCGGGGGGCACCCCCGCACATTCTTCTTCACCAATTTAAATTTCTTGCCTTGGCCACCGTTGCGAAGCTTGATTGAACTTCCTCTTTCTATCCTGTTGAGCCCTCTTCATGGCGTCCTCCTGAGAGATGGCCAAGTTCACTAGCTCAGGATAGCTATCAGTTTTGATTAAGTTCAGCCTCTCATAGAGCTCTCCATCAAGCCCTTCACGGAAACGCTCCATCTTTTTCTTATCAGTATCAACATGATAGTCCCCATACTGACAGAGACTATTAAACTTCTGAGCATACTGATAGACTGAGTCAGAGCCTTGTTTGAGATTCATTAACTCTCTCATCTTCCTATCAACAAGACCCTTGGGAATATGATGCTCTTTAAATGCTTTCTTGAATTACGCCCAAGTAATCCGGTGACCCCGTGGCTGCATGGACTTGAAATGCTCCCACCGGATTAAAGCTTCACCCCCTCGCTTGCCGAGCAGCGAAGCCTGCCTTAAGTTCTTCCGAGCAAGGCGGTGTGAAGATGGAAAACATGGCCTCTAGGGCCCCGATGAAAGCATCGGCCTCTAGGGGCTCCTCTCGCCTTGGTGAAAAGGGGTGGCCTCATTGCCCTGAATTTTTCATAGGACATGACCGCATTAGGCCCCTCCCCGAACATGGCCTTGATTGTGCACGAGCTGCTGCAACCTTTGTGCAATTTGCTGCCGAGTCCGCAAAATTTGGCGCAATACTTCGTCTCGCGCAAGCCGATGAAAGCTTCGCGGGTGTCATGGGTGGAGGTGGGGGAAGAGGAGCATCCCCACTGCCTCCCGCACCCCGAGAGTTATTCTGTGTGTTATCCGACATCTGAAAAGTTGAACTTTCATTAGATACATATTCAAAGCTTGCTTAAAAGAATACAAGAAGAATATGCATACGAAAATTCAGACTTATAGAAAATTTCAGAATGTAGACAGCAACACAGTTCTGAGTAAATAATTCATAACTCTCTGTACAGAAGTCCAAAATTCATAAAATTTGGTCAGCATGTGTAGAATTTTATAAGCTTCCACTTTGGTATTCAACTCCAGATCAGATTCATCTTTTAAAGGGGTCGAAAAATTCAGTTTTCAAGGTTCTGTCCAGCAGTTTGGACAGCAGCCAGCGACTTACTAAAAATTCGATATTTCCTAAACTACACATGCAAAAATGCTGAATTTTGGTGAGAATGACCATTATAAAATTTCAAACAACTTTGGTAGTCATTGCAAAATCCAGAAATGACCATAACTTTCTCCATTTCATTTCTTAGTCAGATTGCTGCCGGGAAGGTGTTTTTCCCACCATAATTACAGATTACAAAATTTGGTGGATCACCATTACATAGGGGGTCACTATGTAGCTTCTAGCTACACGGAAGAATACTCTAAGTCAGCCTAGCACCAAAATCCAACCAAAATGGCTAACAAGAGTACATGTAGAGTTTTTCCTACTACAACAACTAGGATCTAGGTCCTATGTACAAACTATGGAGAGTTTCCCGCGACATGTAAGAATAGAGCACCAAGCTCCTCTAATCGAGTCCGGGAACGTCTTGAACCTCCTCTGGGTCCAGCTGCATCTCCATCTGCTCATCATCAACAATAGCCGGTGGGGGGTGCACTCCGCTGGAGCATAAGTACAACACCCTCCAAAGCCCGTACATCGAGCTCGAGGTCCCCAACCTCGCTCCCCGCAAATCCCGGATGTGCTCAAGGTGCACGAGCCTCTTAGCATCCCCTGTCAACCAGCTGAACCTCGCAGCTCGCCGCCCAGCCCGCAAGTCCGAGAATCTGCTGCCGTGCAGTGGTCACCTCGCTCAAACGAAACCGGTGTGCTCGCTCCCGGAACTGCTGTATCTGATCCTGAAGGTCAGCAATAATCCGCACACGCCCGGGTGTACTTAACATACGCTCGGTGTAAAGGCCGACAACCCAGGAGATATACCAAGTAGCTCCAGTGAGACGACTAGCCAAGTCATCTGCGATAACCCGGCGAAGGTCCTGTAGAGCGTACAAAGCCCTCAAGCACGTGCCCAAAGTCTCTACTGTGTCGTAGGGTGGCACAGTCTCGAGAAGTGTGGCTATATTAGCCATCCTGGCTAGCCACAACGGATCGTTGGGGTCCAAAGCTAAAGCCAACCCCAACGGTGTCTGAAGCATCTCCTGCGGCCTGTGGGTGGAAAGAGCGTGGAGCACCATCAAGGCTGCCGACTCCACTGCCTCGACAAAGCACGGAAACGAGAGGAGCTCCATGCTCGGGTCCGCCCACTCGGGGGTGGCCCGGGTGGGGGAGCACGATCACTCGAACTCGCAGCTCGGTACGCCCCACTCCTCGTACTCCACCCCCTCGTAGAAGGGAGGGGTGGTGTAGCCGACAAAGCACTCAAGGCTCTCCACGCAATGAGTGTGAAGCCCTCCCATCGCAAGCCAGTGGTGGCAAACGTGCCATCAGCACCCACCACAACAAACCTAGGGGCAGCCATCTGTAAAATAATTACAAACACATGTTAGAACCCAAAAATATGAGTTTAACATGCAATATGGCAAAACTGGCAGTTCTGAACAAAAATTCATAACTGCAAAACCAGTACCCCAAAAATTCCAAATTTTTGTGAGCAACTCAACAATGTTATAACTCACATTTTTGGTATTCAAAGGTCGAACGAATTCAGATTGGAAAACGGTGAAAAAGGTCCAATTTCAGAGTGCTGTTGCCCAGAATTTTCAGCAGGGCAGAGCTTCACTAAAAATACCATAACTCAATACATGAGTACCCAATTACCATGAAATTTTTACAGCATGATCTATGCTAGATAATGAACATTTTTGCTGTAGATTCTCAGGTCAAATTCTGTTTGGAACTATAAGTAAAGATTCGAGTTTTCAGCCTAACTCAGAATTTGACAGCATTTCAGCAAGACCTAGGCTAGTCATTTTTTATCCTAGCTTCAGTTTAAAACCTCCTAAAATCATGAGAAATTCAGGGAGCAAACTTAACCAGGTGATGAACAATTTCCTAAAGAACACCTAGCCAGAAATTTTCTAGATAATCCTTAGTAAGATTTGGATAGCAGCTAGTTAAATTTTGCTTACTCACAAATCAAAGCATCAAACTAGCATGATTGGTCCTTAAGAATCACAATTTAATTAAAGACCAAATGACACATGATTTAAGTTGATTTTTGGTTCAATAGCTTTTACATGATGCAGAAAACGTCCTAAACTTCCTCACAAAGCTTTTAAGCTTTAAAAACGAAGTTAGTGCGGTGTGCAGGCATATATAAACGTCTCTCCCTATAATAACTAGTCGGAAGCTATTCGTTTCGAATTACCGTGCCTAACAACCGTGGTTAGTGTACCCGCAGAAAATCACGGATATTCAAGACCTTTTGTGCCAAAGCACTCACAAAAGCGTCCACATTCATTACCGTTCACTTATAGAAACGGTATCCATGCGTAAAGCCGCTGCATGGACAACGTCCTATTTAAGACTCTGACGCGACGTGAGTGCCCATTGGAATAGGCCTCACTCATCCCTCACGGACTTTCCCGTGGTACCATCACGTATGGCAAAACGTGACGAGACTCAGACGCGACGTGACACCCATTGGAATAGGTCTCACTAGTCCCTCACAGGACTTCCCTGTGGTACCACCACGTATGGCAAAACGTGATGAGACGCAGACGCGACGTGGCACCCATTGGAATAGGTCCCACTAGTCCCTCACAGGACTTCCCTGTGGTACCACCACGTATGGCAAAACGTGATGAACTAGTATGGTTGTGCATGAAAGTAAGTTTTGACAGGAATAAATGTGCTGGAAGTCAGACTAAATACACCATAGAATACTAGCCACCTGAAAGAACCCAAAAATTCTCTCTAGGGCCTCTCGGACTAGATTAAACCTTAACGTCCTACTCTTTAAGCAAGATTATTAATCTTGGCAAATTTTATTCCAAAAACAAGTTTGTTAAGGTATTTTAATTACTCGGTGCATATCATCGCTGCGATACATTTGTGACAGAACCGCCCAAAATAGTTTCGTATTATCGCCTAAGCCGGTCCACGTGGCCATTAAGCAATAATAAAGAACTATTCGTCGCTTCCGCCGGTAAAGCCCGTAAATCACATACAACGAGATCGCCGATATGCGCTAAGCCCACACGAAGGCGGGACCGAGTACAACATTACATTACAAAAAAGGTTCACAAGTTTAACATTATTACAAACCAGGTTTTTGGTACATAAAAGTAAACATGGTTCGAGTTTAAACAACGGAAAGTAAACTAACGCGTGATACACATAGGAGGCCATCCATGCATATCACTCATCATCATCGTTCTCCCATTCAACCTCCATCCCTCCGGAATGCCACCGGCCGGAGAGGGTTACCGAAAACAACAAATTAAGCAAGGCCGAGTACTAATACTCAAGCAAGACTTACCCGACAAAAATAAAGCAAGACTAGACATGCAAGGCTTTTTGGCTTGTGGGTTTGTTTTTGCCAAAAGCAACTAAGAGTGGATCCTTATTTTCAAGTTTTAGCTCATATTCTAGTATGTTAATCAATCTAGGTGAGCACCCGTACTAAACAAGCATGTTGTGCAAACAATATTAAACGAGGTAACAATATTAATCCAAAAATTGTTCCATAAATAAACGTGGGGTAGCCGGTGGTCAAGCCGACTCGGATAACGGCGAGTGACCGACGATCGATCGATTTATATCCTTGCAAGGTAAACCCAAGATACACGGAAGAAGTAGACCCCAAGAATTCAAATAAAAGCAAATGCAGGGTCTACCCCGACCAGGCGGTTCCCAACATCCCACAGTTTGGGATTAGACGCTACAAACTCTGGTACACGGTTATCCGGAGGGTCTAACCCGACCAGTCCGGACTCACACACTATACCACGGGTAGCTAGCCCGGAGACACATCCCAAGCGGGTAGCTAGAAAGATCCCGCCCCGGTTCGGGAAGGTACTAGGCTTACCGGCCCATTCCCGGCAAGTACTTGGTACGTTCAATAGCTTAGGACCAACACCATGCTACTCGGTCGAGACCGAACCCATTGCTCTTACCACATGAGCGAGTCAATTTAACCAACTTATGATTCCAACATAAGCATCCTATATCTCGCGAGCAATGAGTCATTACTCGACTTCTACCGTGATCCTAGAGCATGGCACTAGCGTTCCTAACATACTAGTAAAAGAGCATAGGAGTCCTAAGGATCATGCAACTAGGTTTCAAAACAACTCCTGAAACTTAAATGCACAAGGTAAAGCATAAGGTACCGCAAAGTAAAGGACATGAGTTTAATTTAAAACATGGGTTAGATGAAACCGGTGCTTGCCTTCCTCGGACTCGGTTCCTAAACAAGCCTTTGGCTCTTCCGGACTTTGGTCCAGGTCTTGCCTGCACACCAATCGGTTCAGGTCTCCACTAGCTGCTCCCTCCTCCTCCTGGGTGAGCGTGTACGTCCCGTCGGGGAGATCTACACGTGTACATGCACATGCATTAGATTAAAGTTAATCTTGATGGTGATTGTGTGCACATCTAAGCAATTTAAGTTACTTAACTTCACCAAACAGCAAGGGGTGTGCTTAATTTAATAAAAACAGAAACAAACATGATTTTTACCATTTCGCACATTTAATTTCCAATTCTTTCTTAATTATTTACAACAAGCCTTTCTACCATAAATCCAAATTAAATCAAAAAAACTTCCAAAGAGCCTAATCTTTTGCACACAGCAACATATACTTAATTTAAGCTCTCACACCAAAATTTGGCCTAAGATCATTTATAAATTAATTTATACGAAAAAGACAAATCGCAGCCTAGCAAATCAACATTAATTCATATAAAAAGAGTTAATAAACTTTTTGGTCTCAACTTTCTCCTAAAGGTCAAGTATGCCAAAAATGAGTTTCTGACCAAGGCATGGTTGCAAATTCAATTTATTTTTCAGATTTTGAATATAAGCCCCTACACAAGATTAAATCCAAAACACCCAGTAAACAATTCTCTAAATTCACATCCATCACATCAGGGGTACTACTCATCAAGTCAAAGCCCTAGGGTGCACTTTTGCTCAAAGAAAAGTTCATTAAAGGTGCTATAAAAAGCATCAAACTTATTCTAGCATAAAGCTTAAATAAATCATAACTGAAAATATATACATCAAAATCATGCAAACTTTTGCCACAGATCTAGGCATGATATAAAGAGCAACATATCCAAAATTCAAGTTCATAGCATGTGTATATTTTAAATCACACCAAAAACACTCCAAACTGAGTTTGAATTTTTAATTCAAAAACTGTGCAGAAAAACCCTATACATGCTTTCTAGAAAAGGTAGATTTCTTCACCACGAACCCAACAAAATTGGTTTTGCATTTTTCTGATTTTTCTACGATTTTTAATGATTTTTCGAAGGTACTGCTGTAACCCTAAAATTCACCTTTACAAACGGGTCCCCGGAATTTTACAAAAATCTCCTTGCGATTAACTCCTCTCTCGCAATGTGGCCCCCGCCGGCGCGGGCTCGCCGCGCGGCGGCCGGAGGAGGGGCGGAGGGGCGCGGCCGAGGGCACGGGCGGCACCGGCGGGCCCGCCGGTGCGGCCGCCGGTGCGCGCGGCCCGGCTCGAGGCGGCGCGGCGGCCCACCTCGACGGCGCGCGGGGCGGCCGGCCGCCCGCGGACCGCGCGCCGGCGGCGGCCCTAGGAGAGGCGCGGTGAGGTGGGGGGGCGCACCGCGGCGCGGGGTAGGGAAGGTTGGGGCGGCCGCGTTTTGGCGCGGAGACGGGGCTCGGCGAGCGCTAGCACGGAACCGCGGCGGCGCACGGGACAGGCGGCGGCGGCGGCCCGTGCGCAGGGAGCCGCACGCGGCTAGGAGCGGATGGGCGCGACGGTTTGGACGTGGACGACGTGCGCGACGAGCTCGAGGCGAGCTGTAGGGCGGGGTGCGGGCCGGGCACGCGGCCACCCGGCGAGCGCCGCATGCGCCCGCGCGTGTTGCGGCACGGCGCGTGTCCGGTCCGGCGTCCCCGCGGGTGGGCTCGGTGCACGGGGAAAAAGGCGAGGAGGAGGGTCCACCGCGGTGCTCCGGGTCCACGGCCGACGTCGCCCGGGCGTCCGTACGCCGGATCGACCTGCCCTCGCCACGTGGACGGCCGGCGGACCAAGGGCGCGCGCGGCGCTCTAGAGCGCGAGGACGACGACGCCCGGCTAAATTTTATTCCGTTTAGCCCTTTTCGAAATTGCAAAACTCCAAAAATCGTCAACTAAGTGAAAAATCTCCCAAAAGCAAAGTTGTAGAGGAGCTATAGATCTACAACTTTCCCGAAGGGCGACATATGTTTTGATCAATGGTTTGCCCGAGAACGCCAACCGAAGTTGCAGATTTTCCACGGCTCGGTTCATTGTTCACGGCGCAAGTAAACTCGATTTTTGGCCAATTTGCGCTCAAAATTGGAATGTCCGCCAATTACGAAAAATGTGTTCCGGAAATAACGAACAACTTTCGTATTGGCCGATTTTGAACTTCTATAGTGAAATTTGGAGAACGCGCAAGAAAACCATTTCGGCCTTTAAAGTAGATCTAGGGTTTGACCGTGGTTCGAGATGTTGACCGGGTTCTTTTGTGCAAAAGTGTGCCCAATTAAGTTAAACATGCCTAGGAGGTAATTAACCTTGATTAATTTATATAATTAATGTCATTAGCGCAACAAAACATCGGGATGTTACACCAACCACCACCCGGGGCTGCCGAAGCCAAGCGGGAAGCAGCCGAAGCACCGACCGTGGTGGAACTCGGAGCCAACAATGCAGGAAGGTATCCAGTTGCCCGAGCTGCTGGTGAAAATCAAGGTGTTGAGAGAAGCCAGACTGAGGGCCGAACATTGACCTTCAGCTTCATGAAGCGAAGGGTGCAGCCGCTGATGGCCTGCGACACCCTAGGGTACCAGTACACTGGCGACGACGACACGTCGCGGATGCCCGGTGATGAAGTAGATGACGACGACATCGTCGACAGGCTGGGGAGGATCTTCAAGGATATACCGGCGTACACGCCGTGCCCCGTGCCTGAATACTCCGCTGCGCGCCCGCCAAATGAGGTCGGTAGCCGTACCCATTGTCGAGTACTCATTACGTAAGAGTAGTCGTGCTGACGTATTGTGCTTCTTGCAGGATGACTTGGTGAAGTTCGTCTCCGAGCCGGCGTCGCCTCGTCAACTTGTCGAGGTCCCAGAGGAAAGGAAAGCCAAGGCCAAGGAGCGGCGCGAAGTTGGTGAAGGAGACGACATAGTAGTCGTCAAAGACACGTCCGAGGAGGATGATGATGAGGAGACACTGCAGGAGCGCTTCCAGCTGCAGTCGAGATTCAGCCTCCCTTGATTGCCGCATGTTCGTCTCGTTCAGGATCCGCCGACTAGCCTGGAGGCTAGTTTGCCCGCGCCGCCAAGGAGGCCGCGCAACGTGGCCCGCAAGCGCGTGTCCAGGAAGCTGAAGGTCACGGAGACCACGTCCCAGGAGGTAAGCCGTCTTGAATAGGGTAGTCGAGTACTTATGTCTCGATGTTGTACATTTACAACGAAATTCCCTTGCTTGCAGGAGATGCCGCCTTCCAACCCCGTAGAGCAGGGTGACGAAGGCGATTGGGACACAGTGGGAGAGCCAGCTGGAACCAGCCGGAGCCCGGCCCCCACCGTAGATGAACTCTTGGTGCAGTTGTCGCGCCAGCCCCCTGTTGCTGAGGAGGGTACTGCACCGGCCGCTGCTGTTGCTAAGGAGGCAGCGGCTACAGAGGCCCAAGAGGAGGTGCCCGCTGAGGCTGGGTTGGTTGATATCGCCAGCATCCTCGGCGCCCCAACCGTGACGGTGGTCCGATCGAGCCTGTAAGTGCTTATCCTCCTCGAGTAGTACATTAGATTTGGTAGTCGTACTGGGTTGACAACCAGCTTGTGTACTTTGCAGGAAATTGACGGACTTGACTTGGGAGGGAGATGAACCCACCACAGCAGTTGCTGGAGAGGAAACCGCGCCGCACGCTGAGGAGTCCGCTCCCGCCCCTCAGGCAGAATCCGAGGCGCCGACCGTGGAGGCTACATTTCCTGAGGCCAGCATCGTAGAGGGTGAGTACTTTGCTCAGGTGCAAGTAGCCCCGAAGAGTAGTCGTATCCGCCAGGTATGACTAATCCAGTTGTCATTTTATTAACAGGTGCCGAAGCCGAGGGAAGCGCCATTCCCGAAGCGGTGCCCGTTGGAGGCCTGGCATCGGAGACCCAGGAGGCTGCCGGAGGAGCCCCCGAGCCGATGCAGGCGACCGTTGAAGAAGCCGCCGCGACAGCTGGAGGAGAGCTCGACGACATGCTGTCAGAACCAGCTCTGGAAGTAGTCGTTCGCTCGCCAGAGATCCAGGACGCGGCGCCAATCCACTCGGCGCCAATGTCCGGAGCCGCGACGAGTAGTCGTGGCAGGATCAAGCTACTGGCGGATGACCTAGTCGACCCAGCGACGGTAGCTCGTCGCCTGGAGGCGGTGCGCCAGGCCGAGCAATGGAGGAAGGTGAGTAGTCGACACCTTTGAGTAGTCAATCCTTTAGTGTTGAGTACCCAGTTAACATCTGTTGTCTGTTGCAGGACGTCGCGGAGAGGTCCCAGCAGAAGTCCGACATGCTTCAGGGGTACGGCGATACGGTACTTCGGGCCGAGGCCTTAGAAGAACAGCTTGTGAAGGCCCGGAAGCACGCCGCCGCGATGCAGTCGAAGCTGGATAGCACCTTCGCCCAGTATCACAACGACATCCAAGATATGCAGGAGAAGAGCGACGAGCTGGTGCGGAAGAACAAGTCTCTCCGCAACAAGAATAAAGGTACGCGACCGCCTTGTCGGGTACTCATTGATAGTAGCTTGAGGTAGTCTGACCCGCTTTTGCCTTATTGATTGCAGAGCTTGAGACCCACGTTGACTAGCTGAAAGCCTCAGAGACCGACATGAAGAACCTCTTCTACCGGGAGAAGGAGGCCCGCGAGGTACTGGAGTATGATTATAAGTAGCTTGCTTACGAGTGCGACAAGCACATGGAGCTTCGCATTGCGTCGGATCGTGACCTCGTCAACTGCTACAAATCTTTGCAGAAGCTGAACGAGGACTGCAAGAAGCTGTGGGCCTAGCTGAAGGAACTCGAGGAGGCCGCGCTTCCCATCGCGAGGCTACTGGTGCCTCACCCCGGGGGTCCGAAGATAGCTCCTTTGGTGGACCGGCTGAGGGAAGCCCCCAGCCGCCTGGCGACCTACGTCAAGCACTTGGCGAAGTCGATCCCTAACCAGGTTCTGGCCTTCATGAAGTCGTACTTCCCAAAGGCTCCGGTTGACGTGGTCGCCGGTGGACTAGCCGCCAACTGCACGGACGAGCGATGCGCGGAGGCTGGCCGGGCAGATGGCGCCCATTGCTGGACAAGTTGCCGAGAAGTTGAATCTCCAGTAGTCCTATCAAGTTAGCTCATAGTAGTAATTCTATATAAACAAAGTTGTAATGAACTTGTTTAAGTATGAATGAAGGAAACTTCCATAAAGGAGTACTCGTTATCGCGATCTGTGAGTGCGGAGTACCATCATGGAGTCATCGCGAGTAATTGTACTCGCCAGTAGTCCCGTTGAGGGAAAGAGACAGTAAAGCAGTTGATAGATAATCAAACTTTATTAATGAAGAAGTACACCTGGGTGGCCAGGGCCGTTATTACAGAGTAGTCGCCAGGACCCGGAGGCCGCCTACGGCTAAGTAGTGCTAGGGCGTACAGCCGCTTACATCAGTAGATCCGTTAGTAGCCGTCTGGGCTGGATCTAGGAGTGCTTGGTCTCTTAGTAGACCGCTGCTGGAGTCCTTTGTCGCTCGTCGCAGCCCAAGATCCATTAGTAGCCGCATGGGCTGGATCCTGGAGTGGAGTAGTCGGAGACTAGGGCTCGGACTTGGAGGCCGCTTACGGCGAAGGGGTCTTTGAGTAGTCGTATGGCGGAGCCCCGGTGTAGTCATGTAGACTAGGCGTAGAATCGACGAGTTGGTCGATGTTCCACGAGTTGTTGACGTCTTCGCCTTCAAGCGTCGGGAGGCGGTAGGAGCCGGTCCGGTCACCTTTGCAAGCGTGAAGGGACCTTCCCGGTGGGAGGCCGAGCTTGTGTAGTCCTTCCGTGTTCTGGATGCGGCGGAGGACAAGATCACCAACGTTGAAGGAACGTTCCTTAACGTTGCGATCGTGGTAGCGTCGGATACCCTCTAGGTACGTTGCTGATTGGACGAGGGCGGCACAATGAGCTTCTTCGAGTCCGTCGATGTCAACTCCTCTGTTGTCTTCGGAGATGCCTTCGTCGTATTGCTCCACTGCTGGTGAATCCCACATGACATCAGTAGGGAGGATTGCTTTGGAGCCATAGACCAGGAAGTACGGGGATTGTCCCGTTGGCTTGGAGGGTTGAGTACGCAGCCCCCAGAGTGCATTGGGTAATTCCTTGATCCACTTGCCTCCTTTGGTGTTGGCAGCGTCGTGTAGCCGCTTCTTGAGAGCGTCGAGCACCATCCCATTGGCGCACTCGACTTGTCCATTGGCCCGAGGATGGGCGACTAAGACATATCGGACGTCGATCCCATTGTTCTCGCGGTACTCCCGAACCGGTGATTGTTGAAGTTAGAGCCCGGGTCTGTGATGATGCAGTGGGGTAGTCCGTAGCGATGCACGAGTTCATCCAGGAAGTCGAGTCCTCTGTCAGCCTTGGGGCATGTAACCGGCTTGACCTCGATCCACTTGGTGAACTTGTCGATGGCCACGAATACTCGGTTGAATCCACCTGGCGCAGTTGGAAGTGGCCCAATCATGTCGAGTCCCCAGCAGGCGAAAGGCCAGGTTGGCGGTATGGTGACTAGCTTGTAGGGCGGGACGTGGTGTTGCTTTGCGAAGTATTGGCACCCTTGGCACCTTCTGATGAGTTCTTCGGTGTCGCCCAGAGCTGTGGGCCAATAGAAAGCCTGTCGGAAGGCCTTGCTGACCAGTGTGCGTGAGGACGCGTGGTTGCCGCAGACGCCTTTATGGATCTCCTCCAAGATGTCATTGCCTTCTTGTCGGGGAACGCACTTCATGAGTACTCCGGAAGATGCACCCCGCCTGTAGAGCTTGTCTCCGATAAGGACGTAGGACTTGGCCCGGTGGATGAGTTACTCGGCCAAGTTCTTGTCCGAGGGGACCTTCTGCTCGCTGAGGTAGTCGATGAAGGGCTGCCTCCAGTCCACGTCGATCATCATGACCTCCTGGCCAGCCGGGGGATGCCCTGGGACCGTGGTCGGTGGCGCCGGCTCCGGGATGGATGGCGCGTGAAGCTCGTGGATGAAGACACCCGCTGGTACTTGAGCGCGAGTAGAACCAAGCTTCGACAGGACGTCCGCTGCAACGTTGTTGTCGCGGACGACGTGGTGGAACTCGAGACCATAGAACTTGTTCTCGAGCTTGCGGACTTCTAGGCAGGATGGCGTCCATGTTCTCCTTGTTGTGGTCCCGGGACTTGTTGACTTGGTTGATGACCCTTTGCGGAGTCACCGTAGACTAGTAGCCGTTTGATGCCTAGTGAAGCCGCGAGGCGGAGCCGTGTAGTAGAGCTTCGTACTCGGCTTCGTTGTTTGAGACTTCCGGAAGATGCGGGACGTACTTGAGTTGTTCGCCGTTGGAGAGATCAAGAGTACTCATGCACTGCGCCCTCGAGGTTGAGTGAGCCGTCGAAGTACATCACCCGGTGCTCTTGGCGCTTGGTTGGAGTAGGTAGGCGATTCTCCCGCCACTCCGCCATGAAGTCGACTAGTGCATGCGACTTGATGGGCGTATGTGGCTTGAAGTCGATGTTGAGGGCGCCGAGTTCGACCGCCCACTTGGAGATTCTTCTAGTAGCATGCCTCCTCGGCTTCATGGCGGTTAGCCGAAGGAAGTTGATGAGCGCGTCTTCCTATTTGGGGTCAAGGCCTACCCCGATAGTGGTGATCTTCTTCTTGTCGCTTTGTCCCAAGGTCAATTGTCTTGACCAGAACCTCCTCGGCTGGCTGAGGCTTGTTAGCTTTATCTGACTTCTCTGGGATGTCGAGTTCACATGAGGCAAGCTTCTTCGACGCAGCGTAGATCTCCATCATTGCATTGGGTACTTGATTTGTGGAGGCGATCTCCATAGCTTCCGTGTCGCAGTCGTGCGATATCTTCAAGTCCTTCTGCAATGAGAGTACACCTGCTGGACTCGGCATCTTGAGTACCAAGTAGGTGTAGTGGGGTACCGCCATGAACTTGGCGATAGCCGGTCTGCCGAGGATAGCATGGTAGGATGTCTCGAATTCCGCGACTTCGAACTTGACGTACTCGGTACGATAATTGTCCCGAGATTCTCCGAAGGTAACTGGCAGGACCACTGAGCCTAGTGGGATAGCCGCGTTCCGGGGGACGATCTTTGTAGAAGGGCGAGGTGCTCTTGGTGAGCATGTGGGTGATGTCGAGCTTCATCTTCTTCAAGGTCTTGGTGAAAAGGACGTTAAGCTCGCTTCCGCCGTCGATGAGGACCTTGTTGAGCTTGGAGCTCGCGACCACCGACTTCGGGACGAGTGGGAACCGCCCCGGTTCGGAGAAGCTAGTCCATTGATCCACGCGGGAGAAGGTAATGGGTACCTCCGACCACCTGAGAGGGGTCAGAACCGCTGGTTCAATGCTCATGACTTCTCGACGGGTAGCCTTTTGGAGCCATCTACTGGGTAGACCGCCGAAGAGGACGTTCACCGTCTTGTCGGGTTCCTGGAAGTCGCCATTGCCTTCGTCGTTCTTCTTCTTGCCTTTCTTGTCATGAGGGTGCCGTGGCTCTGGAGTATCTTTGAGTGCTCGCCTGAGTTGGTAGCACTGCTCGATGGTGTGGTTGCCGTCCAGATGCCACGGGCACTTCTCCTTCAGCAAGTCTTTGAAGCCGCCAGAGGTCTTGTTCGAGTTCTCCTTCGCAGGGCGCTGGATAGCCGCGACAGTGTTGTTTGGATTACGCTTGCGGTTGGGACCCGAGTAGGTGTTGTTGTTGCGACCACCTTGGTTCCCGTTGTTGCTGCTGTCGCCGCCCGTGTTCTGTTTGCTCTTGCCACGGATGGCGTCGTACTTGGCGTTGGCTTTGTCTTCTTCATCAGCCCAGGAGGTGATCATGTCCTTGAGATGGATGATGGAGCTTGGGCGACGTCGACCAAAGTTTTCGAAGGTGCGACGGTGGTAGAGACCGTCTTGGAAGAGGTCGATGACCTCCTTGTCGGTGACGTCGACTACAGTAGCGCGCTTGTTGAAGAAGCGCCGCATGTACTTGCGAAGGGTCTCGCCTTGTTCCTGCTTTACCATGGCCAGGTCCATGCGAGTACCCGAGCGGCCATAGCGCCGCGAAGTTTCTTTGGTGGCTTGTTCCTTCGCTGGTCCCACTTGTCGATCGAGTACTTTTCGAGTGACTCGAGCCATGTGAGCGGGGCTTGGTCTAGGCAGAAGGGGAAGTAGAGGCACTTGGTGTCATTGTTGCCTCCAGCGTTCTCGATGGTGAGGGCGTAGCACCTGAGCCACTGGATGGGGTCTTGCTTCGCGTCATACTTGGTGATTCCCAGAGGTTTGAATTTGTCCGGGAGGAGCAAGTTGTGAAGCCGAGAAGAGAAGGCAGGGAAGCCGTCGTTGTCGCCTGCG
This sequence comes from Cenchrus americanus, assembly GCA_947561735.1. Classification (NCBI taxonomy): domain Eukaryota; kingdom Viridiplantae; phylum Streptophyta; class Magnoliopsida; order Poales; family Poaceae; genus Cenchrus; species Cenchrus americanus. Next base: position 198,721,199 of record OX387245.1, on the reverse strand, counting down.
GTGGCGGACTTCTTCCGCCGCAGTTCTTCAATCTTCTGGCGGGCATCGAAGCCGCCCTGGGAGGCTCCGGAGGCGTGGCTATTTGCGTGTCGTCGGCCGCCACGATCGCCTCCGCCACCGGCACTTCGTTGGCCCCATGGTTGGAGCTTCCCTTGTCGCCGCCACCACCGCGGGGGTCACGATGAGGGACGATCTCACGATCGCCGCCGGCGGTGCCAGCGCGGTTGCCACCTTGAGAGGGTACGGCGCAGTTTGTTGCACGAGTACGGTTGGGATTGGCCGGCGGCTTGGCTCGAGTACGGTTACGACCAAGGTCCGCCTTGCGACTTGTGGCTTCGTTGTCGCGGTTCTGGCGGGGGGCGGGCGAGCAACCCCGTTGTCCACTTGCATGAAGTAAGCGTCTTCGCAAGCTTGGCGATGACTTCTCCTGCATGCATCCCCTGAGTTTGGCGTGCGATCGCTATGATCGACATGAGGCATTGCTCCGGGGTAGTGTGTACCCTACTCTCGACTTGGTCGAGAGCCTCTGCGAGGTTGCGGATGGGGAGGTTGTCTCGAAGACGCCGGCGTCGTTCGTTCCGCTTTCTGTTACGCTCACATCGAGTGTCCCTGTTGGCGTCGGTCTCATCCGCGGGTGCGTCGGCAGACAGCTTGTCTGCGGAGATGCCTTCAAGGTATCGGTCGCTTGCTGTCCCTGAGGGTCCTGGCGTGTCGCCGTCAGCCATGAAGACTTGGCGGTCGGGGTTGCCAAGGCGGAGTCGAGAACTCGCCACCTCCGTTGGGGTGTACTCCTCAGCTCGAGCGAGTGGTGTTCCCTCCTGGAAGGGAAGCGAGTCGAGGTAGGCGATGTAGCGTGAGTTCCCGTTCGTCAGGTCAGCAGGCTTGCGGTTCGGCCAGTAGACGAATCTCCCGGCGGGTGTAGATGTTATGACCAGCCCTAAAGCCGGTCCTGACAAGGATTGCTCCGTAGAGTTGTCCTCGGACTCGAGATCCTCAGGGTCCGACCCGAAGTCGAACTCGTACGCGGAGTCCGAGTAGAAGCCAAAGAGGGGGTTGGAGTCCGAGGCGCGGCTGGGAGCGGTGTCGGAGTCCGAGTCATACTCGGGTACGGGCTCCTTGCCGGCCCGGCGTGTAGTGGGAGCCTTCGTGTGGGCCCTGCTGACGTTGCGAGGGCCACGCATGAAACGCTCGTGGGGTGGGGAGCCCACATGCAATGGCTGAGTTGCCGTCTCGCATACGATAGCCCACAGGGACGTCGAGCTCTGGTTGGAGGCGGATGCAAGCTCGAAGTCGGCGTGTTGGTCAAAAAGCGAAATTTCGCCGAATTTGCCGGCGAGTTCACCCGTGACTACTTCGGGAAGTGTCACGAGGCCGGTCTTCGGGTTGGGCGGCATGGTGAGGCGGCATTGGAAGGATCCGGCGCCGTCAGCAGTGCAGACCCAGGCACCAAATACGAAGGTGTCGCCGCGGTTGAATGCTACGGTTGGCTTGATGTGGACGGAAACCGTCGAGTTCGCCATGTGATCTCGGGCGAGAGCCCCTACCTGGCGCGCCAGCTGTCGGTGTTTTAGACCGGCAACCTACTAAGGGGAGTACCCGAAGTAGATGATTGTGGCCTCGCCGAGAGTGGTAACTCGAAGGAAGAGACACGTGACACACAATTTAGACAGGTTCGGGCCGCGAAGTGCGTAATACCCTACGTTGCGTATGCTTTGCGTGGCTCTGGATTGATTGGGTGCGATTACAAGATGATGCAATCTTAAGCCGTGAGAGAGAGAGGGGTCCCTGCCTCGCCTTATATAGTCCGGGAGCGGGGTTACAAGTTAGTTCGGGTAGAGAGTACTAGTCGAGTACGTCTAGGAGTCTTCTATACAGTGCGGGACTTGTACAGCTTCCTATCTGAATACTTCTCCTCCGTAGTCCTTGTGCTTCACGCTAGCAGGTGCCGTGCAGCGCAAGTCGAGTAGTCCCAGGGGCCCACTGAGTAGTCGGTCCTGGTACCCACCGAGGTAGTGGGCCTAGGGAGGTCCATACGACAAAAAGATTGATGTACGCAGGAAAATAGAAAAATTAGAAAAACGAAAAATAGGTGGAAACACGAGTTTGAACCATGAAACTAATGAATTAGGTAAAACCACCTTTACCACCACACTACACATCAATTTGTGTCCTATGCTTGTGTATAATATTTTTGTACTCTTTTTTCCCGCAAATGAATCCACGTCAGCCGCCCAGCCTACGTGTCCCGCCTCGTCAGCCACCTAGGGGAAAATCCGCCGTGGGAGGGATTCGAACGGGGGACCTCAAGCATGGGAACAAGGCACCTTTACCACCACACTACAGGGGACCTCAAGCATGGGAACAAGGCACCTTTACCACCACACTACAACTCAATTTGTCTATTTTGCATGCGCTCACTTCTTTTGTACCTAGTCTTGCCTCGAGCCAACGAAGCAAAAAAATCGGGGCCCAAAGGGTTTCGAACCCTGGTTGAGGGAATAGATCTAACTAGCACTACAAGGTTTTGACAGTGATGCAACGCCCTGAAATTGTTGCGATATGGGTATTTTCGTTGCGATGCTTGGGGGCATTGCAACCAAATGGGGTCGTTGGGAGGCGTTGCAAGTACCTCCGATGCAATAGCATATAGCAACGCTGCGTGTATCATTGCTATATATGTGACATGATGCAACGCCGTGAGGCGTGGCAATGCATTTGTAACGCAACGACCATTTGGCGTTGCATGAGGAGTAACAATTGCAACCATGCATAGTGGTTGCAGCAAATAATTATCGCAACGCTTGGGTTGAGTAGCGATAACGTCTGGTGTGTTGCAATACGAATATACAATATTGCCACATCGTATTGGTCGTTGTTGTACCTATCCAGGGTATCACAATGAACTACGTGGCGTTGCTAGAAGTGTAATGGATGTCGCAACCAGTCATGTCTCGTGGCTATATGCCGAGTGGATATCACATCGCCAGTACAGTGGCATCGTTGCTACATGCGGGTAGGGTATCGCAACATTTAAGGCGTCGTCGCTATATCCTGAAATGATATCGCATCGACATTACATTCGAAGCGTGGCTATATGAGGATAGTGTATCACAACATATAAGGCGTCGTGGCTATATGAGGACAGTGTATCAGAACATATAAGGCGTTGCTATATGCAATATTGATAGCGCATCAACGCAAGTCGTGGCTACATGATGCTAGGGTATCGCAACCAAACATGTGTCGTTGCTATATGCTTGACCGATATGACAACGAAACACAGGTCGTGGCTATATGGTGTAAGGGTAATACAACACAACACTAGTTGTTGCTACATAATAAAAGGGTATCGCAACCAAATGTGCTGCGTTGAAACATCCACATGTAGCAACCGTTATTGCACAAGGCAACAGATATTAACCTCAAGCAACACATATATATTAAAACTGAAATCAATCCATCATGAAAGTCTTGCAACCAATTGAAATAGTTATCTTCTCACTTAAGAAATCACAGTGAAAACAAACTATTGTCCACCAGCAAGCACACTGAAAACACTAGCAAATTTATGAAACTATAAAACTATTGGCCACCTTCAACACACTGCTCCTCAACATATTCGGCCATTCTTCGAGACCTACTGCTGCTCCTGACCTTCAAAGACCTTGCTGAAAATCAAAAATTGTTGTAATTGAAATGTCAGAATTTGTTATTAGAAAGCAGTGGCATTATGAAATGTCAAAATCAAACTGCTCGACATCCCCCAGTGTTTGAAACACTTCTGAATTGGCAATGCAAAAAATTAATGGCATTATGAAAGCACAATTCCAGTTATGTACCTGTCTTCTCTTTGTTGCAGCTCGTGTTTTATTTATCAGATTACTTGAACTTATGAATTTTGCTGCAGTTCCATTAGCCTGTTTTTCATTGAACAGATTCTTTGTAGCTTTCGAAGCTTTGGGAACATTGGAATCTTTAGTATTGCAATTAGGTTGCACAATATCTTTTTACGTTGTCGGCATGCTTCTTGGCTCAACTTTGCATTGCATAGTTCATTCAAAAATATATGTTATCTCATGGACATAGCGGTGATGAGTTGGAATGGTTGAAAGTTTGTTACCTCATTAGTCCTAGTATCATGAACGAGGAGTGGTGTTGTGAAAACATTGTTATCCGAGGGGTCCTATCTGTACCTTCAACTTCCTCGGTGGTCCTACGATCATCTTGTGTTGTAATGTTGGTTTCATGGTTATTCTATGCATGAAAAAATAGCGCTCGTTAGAGATTAGTTGTAATATTTTTATTGTAAATCTAAAAAACCTATAGTTCTTTAGTGTCCACAAAGAAGTAAATCTAAATTTCTTTCTCGCAAGGTTAAATCATGAATTGCAAAAACAGCATATGCTCACATAGGTAAAAACTTACTATTTTCATTGTTACACAAGTTAATAACACAATAGAAATAAACATGCAGAAATTATAAACTTATTACCTCAGGTAGTGCAGCCTCTGTGTTGTTTTGTGCCTCAGTGGTCCTACCTTCATTTTGTGTTGTATTGTTGGTTTCCTGGTTACCCTATGCAATTAAAAGGAACGCCGATAAGACAATAATAGTCATATATTAATTGTCAGCCTTAAACACCTATTTGTTATTTTAGTGTGCACCCAAAAGTATATCTCAATTCATTGATGTCAAGTAAAAACATTAATTGCTAAGACATCATGAACACAATAATAAAACACTCCTTCTGGATATTGGTGGTCTAGGGATAATTAATCTAGAAATCATGCCATGGGCGTTGCAAGTTTACATACATGGATTTGAAATAAACATGCACAAGTTTTCAACTTTTTACCTCAGCTAGTGCCGCCGCCTTTGCATTGTTCTGTGCCATCATTGTTGCAAACTCCTCCATTAGTTCAGCTCTAAGTGCTGCTTTGAGTTGTTCCTTCTCAGCTTCCTTATTAGCAGCATCATCTGCAATAAATGCTCGTAATCTATCAACCACCCGTCCTTGTTCTTCGATTCTATCCTGAAGTAGCTTGGTTTTATTTGGATTAGACAGGTAACCATGGCCACATAATTTGCTTGATTTGGATCCTGTTGTTTCCTTGTAAGTTTGCTGAAATACAAGATCTATCTTCACGGGTGCAGTTGTGTTACTTCCTCGATTCTTCTTCACCCACTCCATCCGATGATTGTAGCGAGAGACAACTTCCGGATGTATTATTCGAGCAAGAAGTAATTGTATGATATAAAATCAGGCCGTGTAGTGATGTAAAATACATACTTCGGTGATCGCTAGTATTACTCACGTAAATACTCTCGGACATTTCATTTGACCACTTCCCTTCCTTCATGTGAGTAGTACGCAAAGTTCCAAAATTCCGGCTCGGCACCGTCAAGAGTGGATTCCTCTACAATAGAAATGTAGACGACATTAAGTAATACATAATTTTTCAACTTATTGGAAGTAGATAAAAATTGAACCGGTTCTTACCTTTTCCCAACTACACTGAGAGAAAGGTTTGGAACCCATGACATGCAAGGTTTTCATTTGTCCACGATTCGAAGAGTTTTGGCTACTAACCTTCTGCAAAGGAGTGAAAAATGAAATGTTTAGCAGACCAAAAAGAAAAGATTAAACATTGCATTGTGTGGCTAACTTTATAAAATTCCGCATATTACCTTGAACTTTTTTGATCCAAAGTACATTATCAAATAGTGCCACTCCACAATATCCAAGTCTTGAGGCTTATTTTTCATTCTTTCATCATAATTGTCGTATGCCTTGTAAGTTGCACTAAAAGTTGATCGCCAACCTTTATAGCGTTATCTTGCAATCTTTAATATCTTTTCTTTTGATACTTCATTGTTGTCGATTTCCCAAAGGTCCGTTGCAAACGAAACAAAAAAAAGAAATTGTGAACGAGAGGAGGTAGGGCCTACGGTTGAAAGATATGTTGCATAATATTTTTGGTCTATCGAAATAAGTATAAGGCATACTTCCAAGAACATACCATTACACATTCCACAATTGAATTCTTTACGGTTTCATTGACATCATTCCACCTTTTAACTCCAATCGGTGGAGTCTTCAACCTCATGAACAAAACCACTTCATCGACGAAAGTGCGTCTATTGTCTCCACGGGGACCACCCCGAGTTGGGGAAAATTCAATTTTCGGTTTCTTAGTGCGAGTCTTCAATCTCTTTAAGCGGGCGACTAGTCCTTTTAAGGGTCCACGACCTACTTGCTTTCCATCTACTTACAAATATTAGTGCAGCCACAAGTTAGCCAAGTAAAATAATAAATCTTAATAGAGCATGCAATGGATATGAGCGTTTGACAAGTACAATACAAGCATAACTAAACAATCTGAAATATATTGATAGATGACAATCTGAAATTAGCACTGCATCTTTCCAAGCAGTAATCAAGCAATGTTTGAACCAGCAATAAACTCATATTTTTCCCCGTGTGTGACAAATCTACAAGTACTGGAATATCAAATATTATTGTTGTACCATTTCTATCCAGAAAAAATTAAGTTTGCTCGACATGGGAAAGCAAGAGACAAATTATATATTACATACTGATGGATTATTAACTGTAATAAGGGTATGGATCTTTTGAAACCTTTTGTCGTCTTTTTTTTCTTCCTAGCATGAGATGGCCATTGTGCACCAGGCTTGTTGATGCTATCATTGGTATCAATATCATCTAAACTTCCTGGAGTCGGCGTGGTCGCCAGATATGCTTTATAGGCCACTGTAGAAATGGGAACATGTTTGATTAGTGCAACAAATCTTGAATCGTATAAGAAGTACAAATGAACAAAAAATACTTACTAATTCTTTTCAGATACCCTTCCTCTCTTAACCATTCAGTGTATGTTCGTATTGTTTCCTCCCTTGTGTCATCCTGAAGATCTGCAAGTTAGCAACACTATTGTCAGTCAGAGTACAAGTATAGGTACATTTCTGAGTGCAATACTAATAGCATATACACCTGTATCAGAGTCTTTGTCCTTCTGTAAATATTCAAGCCATTGTTTGTATGCATCTATTGATTCATCAATGTCGTCAGTATCATCATCTTCATCTTCCTGGTCTGACTCATTGCCCCTCGATCGCTTGAGAGGAGTCACTTGGACATGTCGTTCTGGTTCTTTTTCTTTTGCCAACAACAACCTGATTTTCCTTTCAGCAGCTGAGTCCTTAAGCATTGCATCTACATCTCTGCTGTAATCAAGAACCTCCAGAGTTGCTAGATCATTTCCACTTCTCTTCTTGTAGTACATGTAGTCCCGCACACCATAACCAAGCTGCTCTTTCCAAGATATCAAATTCCTCATTGTTATGAGACCCTTGTCAATAGGGGCGGTGACCAATGGCTCTTTCGCGCCATTCTTGCATTCGACGTATACATCCCAGATTTAACCTGTTAGGTCATTTGAATTGCTGCATGTGTAGGGAAAAAATATTACTAACCTAAACAAATGCATGCTGCTGATAATATAGCATAATGTGAGAGTACTAGTTGTAACTGAAATTCAGAAATCTGAATGTAACATATAGAAATAGACATAAAGGTTGTAGGTAACCAAACTTTCATTTCAGTTCCACCATATTCCGCAATCCTGTAAATCAAGCGCCTCTTATTAAATGGCATGCAGTTCTAAATTGCTTAATCGTGTGCAAACAGGACCGGTGTTATGGATCAAGCAAGCTCCCCTTCCATTTTACCATTCATAGCATGAACAATTAATTTTCAATTCATAGCATGACTGAATAAATTTGGTTTCCTGCCTGGGATCATGTTACTATTTTTCCAAATTATTTGTTTTAAAAGAAAATGGCTAACTTGACTCAATATATATCGATCACCCGATCGGTGCCTTAAATTTGTGAAAGATCGACTCCAATACTTCACACATCATTGAATTTGTACTAGACAATACAAAATCATATGACCGAATGATAAGTGAACATTATACTTTTACCTTCTCCGAGACCTTTTCCATCAATTAGCCGAATGCCGTCTAAAAATCCGGTGTACATTCATTCTTTATGTTACTAGTTCATATTCAAGCCTACTAATTAAGAGTAAGGATTCGACTTCATTTTATTTAGTTGACGGGAATCCATTGTTTTTATGGGTGCACGATGGTAAATTAACGGTTAACATATCCGAAATAACCAATTCCAACTTTGATGTATACCCTACGCTAGGAAATAATCAAGATAACAATGAAATCATCATCCTGGACTAACCCTAGTTCGTCATTGAAAGGAGAAATCGATTGCACGATATAAAAGGTACATCTTTGAGTAACCCTACATCGTCCTTGAATCAAAATAGTTGGATTCCTTGCACAAAATCGATTGAGAACACACAACCTAAGCGAGAAGTTTGAAGAAGGTACGTGCGGCGTTTGCACGTTGGTTGGGAAGCCAAATCGTCATCATCGTCTTCAAACTCAACCTGCGCTACGACGGGGAGCCCGACGTCTTTGCGCTCCCGGCGGCGATGGCGGATGGAGATCTTGTGGCGGATGGCATGGTTGGAATCGATGGAGCGGCACCGGGGCGGGGGAGGAACCGCCGCGTCGCTTCTCAGATGACGAGCCCCTGCGCGCCGCCTCCCGTTTCGTGATTGGATCGAAAACGGAAAGGAGGGGGAGGGCGCAATATAAGGGTTGGAGGGAATTATTTGGCGGGCTGCACTAAAATTTTGGAGGGAAATTATTTCCATAGAGATTTTGCAGCCCACGTTGGAGGGAATCTGTTTTGCAACCGGGGTTTGAGGAAAAAAAAACTTTGCTTATAATGTCGAGTTCACGTGTGTCACCCAAAAATTTGGAAATTCCAATTTATGGAGATTGATCGGATCAAAAAACGTTGAGAAAGGGCATTATTGATCGGATCCATAAATTTGTGTGCATTTATGCAAATTTACGAAGCTAAATGTTAAAAAATCCTAAAGTGCCAAAAAATACCATAAAAACAACGAGGGACGCATCCTTTGGATGCATAAGTGTTCCCAAAAAATTTTGAAGTAATTCGGAGAAATCGGTCAAGCACATCTTCACAAAGTCATATGAGCCACCACACATGCCCCTATAGTTCCCCGAGAGATGTTCATCCTCGTGCGAGACGTATAGTACCAATTCGTCAAAACCAATCCAAACTCTACGGGATGTTTATAGACCCAAACTATAAATTTGTGTGCATTTATGCAAATTTCGACCAAGTTTACCTATTATTGTTATTTTTTTATAATAATAATAACGCTAAATGTTAAAAAATAAAAAATAAATTATGGGGGTATTTATAATAAACCAATCCAAACTCTCTTGGGATATTTATGGGGGTGATTTTGAAGATTGTCAAGTCTAAAAAATAAATTGCGGTACATATAGAACAAAATAAAAAAAATGTAGGAAAGATTATTGCGCTATGTATGTGAGTTTGATTTTGCTCTGGTTTCTATTGTATTAGGTGGTTAATTTTGATCAAGTTCCTTAATAAACCAAATTTAGATGACTCTGTGTTGTAATTTTTTGGGCATGCAAGTTAAAACTTCAAAAACTTGTAAAGTGAAGTCTAAAGATTACGTGTTTTAATGCCTATTAAACACCAAATGTCTCTTTTTTTTGAACCCCTGACTGATAACATTATGATGGTTCGTGTTTTCAGTACATGTGTTGTGCTTTATTAAAACCTTAACAAACTACTGTCAAGCTGTGGTAATCAATTTGACATGTTCAAACGATCAAAGCATGTTTTAAGGCTCTAGCTACGTATATGACAAAAAAATTGCCATGCATAGTTAAGGTGCATTCGAGCAAACAAGCTGAATCAGTCCCCTGCCTTCTGTTTCTATAATACTAAAGACTTTACTTGATGTTAATATATAGATTACTGATGATGAAACTTCTTCCGAGTCGGGATCTCCTATAACTGGTATTCGTGGACTTGTTCAGTTCCACATAGAAATAGCACAGATTGATATCAGTGACTACATGGAGGGAATGAAAGATAGGTTCAACAAGTTCATTGACAAGAGGATGAAGAGGTCGCGTGAGGAAATTTGGCATGACTCGAACACGGAGTCAAATTCTGAGATCTGAAGCTGCACATCTTAGGGTGGATGTTAAGTAGTACCTAGTTATATGTATATTAACTCTGGACAAATCTGTGTGTGGGACCATCTATATTGTTAGGTATTTATGTATATTAAGTCTGGACAAAACTATGTGTAGCAAAACTATGTGCCTGTTTATCTAAATACTTCGTATTAGATAAATCTGGACAAATCAGTGTGTGCCAAAATGTTTTGCTCTTCATATTATGTTTGTGCGCTTTCAGTTACTAAAACAATGTTCATGGCATTAGGTGAAATGGTGCAAGGCATAGCACAAAATGGGAGACATATAACTGTTATTTGAAAGGATAAATACAGAGTAGACAAAATTAGACAAAAAAATCATCGTCGTCTTCTTCAGATGCAGGAAATACTCCATCATTAGTGTATGTGTCATCACAATCATCGTCTTCATCTGGTATCTCATCAGGTTCAGGAATGGCTGCCGCCCGGGCCTCCTCAATTACCAAAGCATCCCCACTTTGACCTTCCACATCATTCCTACTCCAATTTGTCAAATCCTCATCTGGATGTTCAACACTCATCTGTTCCACTCCTACTACAATTGAGTCCACATCCGTATCACCAACTTCATTTTCGGTGTCTTCTCCTTCGGGCATGGCAAACAAGTTCCTAGGCTTCATTCTAAGCACGGTGCACCAATTAGTTTTCTTGGCATGTTTCACATAACACACTTGCTGCGCTTGTGTCGCAAGGATGTATGGCTCATCCGAAAAGCGAAACCGAGTGGTATCTATATCAACAATCCCATATTTATCTTTATTGTACCCTCTCGGATTTATTTGTAGTTCCTCCGGAACATCAAACCGATCGCACTCGAACAACATGACTTCCTTCCCGTTAGGGAAATCAAGGGTGATGATGTTTTTAATCGGACCATACCACTCCATGTCGTCCCCCTTGACAACAACACCACTATTATGTGTGCTCAAATTTTTCTCAACTCCTCTTGTACGGAAGACAAATCCATTGATGAAGCACACGTTAGACACACGAACTCGATGATGCGGAGTTCGAGATAGAGTATATATCATATCATCAACTTTTCCCCGGGCATGTAGACCCCGAATCTGCATTTATATTTTTTTCATAAAAAATGATTACTATAATGTCCAAATATGTTGAGGTAAGAAAAGTAAATATGCATATGACTCACCTTACGCTCGAACCATGATACAAAATTGTCCTTGTGTGTTTTTGAAACATTTCGGGTGCTCAGTTTGGTCAATACTTCCAAGTGCTCACTGGAACCAGATGAAAACAAACACTTATGAATTAGATAGTCTAGACATTGACAGCAAGAAGGAAATAATTGTAATACTTACTTTACCCATGGCATGGCCTCATCACAATTTGTTAATATATAATGCCTCATTCGGTGCAATTCCAGTGAGGATGCAATGGTGATATGGGATTTGTTCTTACTATAGTCCATGCTCCCAAATACACTTAGACCTGAAGGTGGTTCATTCATAATGCTATTTTCTTGTCGCTCTGGTCGATTTGACTTTGTGCTAACCTCTTCGAAAAAACGAGAACAAAATGTCATGCACTCCTCAGAGATATATCCCTCAGCTATTGAACCTTCTGGGCATGCTTTGTTCCTCACATAGTTTTTCAATGTCCGCAAATACCTCTCAACTGGATACATCCACCTGTAGCAAATAGGACCTCCAACTCTAGCCTCCCAAGCAATATGAACTGGTAAATGGATCATAATATCAAAAAATGCGGGTGGGAATATCATCTCAAGACGACTCAGAGTCTGTCCAATTGACTCGTCGAGTTTTTTATTCTCAAGCACCATCAAGCTCCTTTGAACAAACCGAGCTAAAAAACCTGCTTAGCTCGTTCAACGGGGCAGCTACATCATCCGACAATATATGGCGTATCACCAAGGGTAACGAGTTTCGTAAAATAATATGGTAGTCATGGCTTTTAAGTCCGTAAATTTTGCAACCATCGACATCAATACATCTCTTGATATTTGCGCATATCCATCCGGCATCTTGACATCTTGTAGAAATTTGCACAAAATTATCTTCTCATTTTTACCTAAGGTGTACAATCCCGCCGGCAAGGTATATCTACCTTTTTCGAGAACTCGGATGCTTATCGTTCCTTATACCCAACTCTTGCAAATCAAGTCGAGCCTTTTCGCTGTCCTTACTTTTACCAGCTAAACCAAGCAAAGTACCTAGCAAGGCCTCACATACGTTCTTCTCAATATGCATCACATCCAAATTATGGCGTATAAGCAGTGTTTCCCAGTATGGAAGTTGAAAAAATACTCTTCTTCCTCCAGTTGTGCCATCTAAGGTCTTCATCACGTTGCTTCCTCTTTCCTAAAGTAGTCCTTCCAAATTTTTCTTGCTCAAAACTCGGTACTGTTCCAACACTTCTACACCATTGGGTGCCTTCGGAGCCTCCCTGTTTTCAACAGAGTTATTGAAGCTGACCCTGTTCCTTCGCCACTTGTGGTTTGGGGACAAAAAACGGCGATGGCCAAGGTAGCAATGCTTCTTACCATGTTTTAACCACAGGTAATCAGTATCCTTGTTACAATGAGGACAAGCAAACTTTCCTTTTGTGCTCCAACCAGATAACATGGCATAGGCTGGAAAATCATTTATTGTCCAAAGCAGAACTGCGCGTAGAGTGAAATTCTTCTTCACCTTCGCATCCCAAGTTGTAACACCATTAAGCCACAAATCTTTAAGCTCATCGATTAGAGGCCGCAAATATACATCAATGTTCATTCGGGAGATTTAGGGCCGGTACAAGCATTGACATCATCCAATAAGATTGTTTCAAGCACATCCAAGGAGGCGAGGTTATATGGAATTAGGATCACCGGCCATGTAGTGTAAGACACATTCAACATGCCAAAAGGATTGAAGCCATCGATGCAAGTCCCAATCTCACATTACGTGGATCATCCGTAAATGCCGGATTTTCATCATTTACGTGCTTCCATGCTAGTGAGTTGGGCGGGTGACGCATCTTTCCATCTTGCACCAAATCTTCACTATGCCAACTCATGTCTTTTGATGTCTTTGCATTCATATATAATGCGCGAGTCTTGGAATTAGTGGAAAATACCTCGGTATTTTACAAGGAATAAGCTTCTTCTTCTTTACCCCCGCCATCAGTAGTGCCATTATCTTTGCTATCCCCAGCAGGATCGGTATTTTTCCACCTACTTTCACCACAGGTTGGACATTTGTCTGCTTTCTCGTGAACTCCACGAAATAAGACACAATCATTGACACAAGCATGAATCTTTTCATAGTCCAGGCCAAGGTCTCGAACAACCTTTCTAATTTTATCCAATGTATTTGGAACACAGTGTCCTTCAGGAAGCAACAGACAAAATAAGTGAAGAATTTGCTCCATGGCATTGTTGCTAATACCGAACATGCACTTAATCTGAAAAATCCTGACAATGAAGGATATTTGCGTAGCCTCCTTGCAACTCGGGTACAATTCTTTCCTCGCTTCGCCATTAATTTCAAAAATGCCTTTGCCGCTTCATTTGGCTCCTCGGAATTGCTTTCTCTATTTTACGTATTTATAGCACCACTAATTAGAGAGGACACGAGATTTTGGGCGAGCCTCCATCATCACGGTCATCTTCCACAACGATAGCGAGGTTCGGGAGCATGAAGGCGTTCCATCAATCTCTTCGGTAACTGGATCAAACCCTCTACTAAGCGGGGTGTATTGTCATCACATCTTTTGTTATGTATGCCATGCAACGACACCTACCACATGGACAGGGTGCAGTTTCTCCTGGATAGGTGCCTTCAAATTTTTTCCCAATGTACTTTTTAAATGCTGTTTGCCACTGACTAACTGACCTATCAGGCAGCAACATCCAACTGAGATCATCATCATCACATGCCATTGGAAAGTTCTCCCACAAACAGGATCTCAACACAAAAGGTACAATTCCTGAACCATGGAAAAAAGTAGCCCGGATTAAACTAAAAACTTCTTAATTCACATGAGCACAAAGTAATAAATGTCTAAATTTGAGGTTTCATGCACACAGTATGATCTTGTTAAATGCATGATGGCTGCTGTACAAGATGACATAAAAGAAATAATTATAATTTTTATACCTCTTGTTTTCAGCTGTAGCAACAGTAACACAGCAATCAGGCTACTGATGATTTAGAAATTTTCCTCAAAGCTAATTGAGTTTGATTGTACGAAAACACAGAGAAACTTAATTAATGTACGATATTGATCTCTCAACTTGCACAAAAGATACATTGCAAAAAACTTTATTTGTATATTTCCATCCTCTTACCAAATATAATTAAGATGATTATCGTGTTTCAATTGATCTGGTACTCACCTCCTACCGCGCCGACAAGCAAGGGCACAGCGGCAAGGGTGGAGGTGCCTCCTCGCCAAGGGTGGGCGTGTCACGGCGACAACGTTCCTCGCCGGCTGCCGATCGAGGGCAGCGCCACGTCGTTCCTTGCCGGCTGCCAATCGAGGGTCGCGAACTCGATCCTGACACCTCAGTCGTTCCTCGCCGGCGCCTTTCGTTCCTCACAAACTCCTACCTCCTCTCGCGAACTCCCCTGCGCCCTGCCTGGACGCGATCGTGAGACGACGTGGCGTACGCGGCGGCGAACTCCCCTACGCCCCGCCTCCTCTCGCGAACTCCCCCGCGCCCCGTGCCCTACGTGCGTCGCCGGGTACGTACGGGCGCCGATGGGTTTAGGCTCGGCCTCTCGTACATAGGGGCCTCCTTGATGCCTTCGGAGAGACATAACTAAAGAGCCCACTAATGATCCATTAAGCCCAGGAGCGACCACTAATGATTTGTTTTTTTTACATAGCAAAAGAAGGGCCTCACAATTTTTAGGCACAATTTTGTGTTTGTAAGTATATGACATTTATAAGGCCTATAATGGTTCTCAGCCCAAATACATACATAGGCCTTTTATCTTAACTTTTCTAATTTTAAAGATATGATGTCATGAACAACCCCTATTGCCACTGGTGTGCATAATTGTTGCAATTACACATTGTTATTAGCAACGACTACATTGTTCGTTGCTATATGTATCATATATTACAACACAATAGGTTGGCGTAGCGATATATGTGATTATTCTTGCAACTGATCGATTTTCGTTGCAACAGCTAGCACTCCTATCGCATCACCTATCTTTTTTGATGCAACAGCATAGACTCTTTTCGCGACGCTCCATAATCGTTGCGCCTAAGACAACAAATGCAACAATTACAACAAGAGTGGCAATAACATTCCCTCAATGCCAACATATATATATATGCGTTGCTATATAGCCCACTTATTGCAACTAACCAAATTTGAAATCGCAACTATGCAAATATAGTGGCCACATGACCCTATATCGCAACAAAAATAGCAAATTTGGTAGCAATAAGGCCTACATATTGCAACTAAAATCACATTGTTGCCACAGTTTTCGTGGCATTAGACCCAAAACCTTGTAGTGTAGGCTTACCACTGCACTATGAGTGTTGATGTGTAGAAGTTTGGTATTAGATATTTTATACTGACGTATTCACAAAGCTATATTATAAAATCTGGCGAAAAAGGGGAGGAAGGGGGATTCAAACCCACAACGTGCCTGATGGGAGAAAGAAGTGTTACCACTAAGCTACAAGTCAAATTATGTTTGCTAGCAGAAATCTATTTATATATACGTTAAAAACTTGTTGGTTAGGGTTGCATTTTAAACTGAGATGAATAAGTGTGGTTTCTCTTTTTAATCTTTGATTAAAACTTGTAACTACTTTTTCTCTCTCATACTAACTCCAAATCGGATGATTCTTTTTCCTAAAATTTTCTAAAATCGTGCTCTATCAAGCTAATGTGTTGAGTTTGGTATTATTTCATGTAATCAAGTTTGAGAATTCAAAATTTGTATTGTTTTTAAAAGTGACAATTTTAAACCAGATTTTGAAACCCGAAATGATTTCAGCTGAAGAAGTGATGAATACCATAGTTTCATAACTCATCAAGCTCTACAAACTTTATTTGGGTCATTTTTTGATTCGAGAAAGTGATATTGTACATCACTCATTAATCCTATGTTCACTTACATAGTTTAAGAAAGTATGTGTAAAATTTGAACTAAGTATTGTAACCACTTTCTCATATGATGAAGTGGGCTGAATAAAATTTGTAGATATTGATGAGTTATGAAACTTTGGTATTCATCACATTTTGATTCGACATCATTTAGTGTTCGAAAAACTTACATCTACTTGTCATATTTTGAAATTAAAAATTTAGATTGTTGAAACAGAGTCGGATAGAGAAATGACCAAAATAAAGTTTGTACATCTTGATGAGTTATACAACTTTTGTATTCATTATGTTTGCATTTGAAATCATTTATCTTATCAAAAATTAAAACTTGTAGTCAGTTGATAGAATTTTAAAAAACAAAATTATGTACTGTGGGTTCTCAATAGGTGCATGGTAATGCCAAATTGGGCCAGCCAACTCATTTTCCCACGATGCCAATTATTACGGGCCGTCGATATTTTGATCGGACTGCTGAGAATTGATGCGCTTCCAATAAAAACCAACTCGAATTAAAAAATTTGAATTTTTCAAACTACCTCGAATGGAGAAACATTCTACATAAAAGTTGTACACCTTGAGAAGTAATGAAACTTTGTTTTTTAGAACTTTCTTATTTGAATTAATTGTCATCGAAAAACTAAGTTGAATCTCAAAGTATGTGTTGAGATGTATGAAACAATGTGGGTGATCCATTCATTTTGTAAGCAATGTACTCTTCTCTTTTGCAAAATCCAATGAAACTTTTATGTCAACTTTAAACATCCGTATGATGATTTCATGGCAATTTTCAGAAGTTTTTAATAAGTTTTAGATTTTATTATCATTATTTTATAATAAAATTGCAAGCAGATGTTTGATTTATGACAAGAAACATTTCAACCATTCATCTATTTTCGGAATACGATCTATAGTAGATCATAAGTACTTAAAATATAGTTTTGAGAAAATTTTTAAATTTTATTTGAGATACATGTAGTTCAAATTCTAATTATTTTCATATTGCAAAGAAATAAAAAAGAAAAAGAAAAATGTTAAGCAGGGGAGGAATATTGTAACAGGCCCATTTAGGCCCAAACAGCCCAATCACTTTGGACCGTTCATCGTCGAACGGATGGCTGAGATCGTGTTTTCTTCGTATAAAAAGAAGTTGCAATCCGTCAAACCCTAGCACCTCCCCTCAGCCTTCTCCTGTCGCCCCCAAACACCCTTCATCGCCCGCTCCCTCTTCCTCACCTCTCCCGCTCCGCTCGTGTTGCACTTCCCTGTGCTTCTGCACCCACCATGGCGGTAGGCCCCCGTGGCGTGGTCGGTCGGCTGCGCTCAGATCCTGGAGTCGATGGGCTGGCCGTCCTCGTCACCTTGGCCGGCTCCGAGGAGGCGAGGTAGGCCATGGTATGGATGACGTCCTCCTCCTCTACTCCACCGCCCGTCAAGGGACCTCTCGTCGGCACGCGGACTTGG
The DNA here is from genome assembly GCA_947561735.1 of Cenchrus americanus. Taxonomy (NCBI): domain Eukaryota; kingdom Viridiplantae; phylum Streptophyta; class Magnoliopsida; order Poales; family Poaceae; genus Cenchrus; species Cenchrus americanus. The sequence goes on along the minus strand of OX387245.1, from coordinate 198,703,466 downwards.
GGACCCGCGGCGTGGACGTCGGGCGATGCTCAGATCCGGTGGGGTGCCCTGTAGATCCAGGTTCAGCAAGTTAATCGACATCCAGCAAGTCAGATCCGGGGCCGTCCAGCAGCCGTGACCCTCCTGCACCACCGCCTCATCCCCTCCGTCAGGAGCCTCCCGCCGTCTCCTCCTCTCAGTAAGGCCCGCCGCCTCCTCACCCGAGCTTTAATCCCATCAACCATCACCATCCGGCTCACCAATGCAGGTCCAGCGCTGCTTCCTCCCCTCTCTCGGCTTCCGTTCTCCGCCGGCTTCTGGTTCTCCACCGCCACTGAGGACTTGGTGCTCCCCGTGAGGCCCAAGGGCAAGGCCAAGGCCACGAAGAACCCCATGAAGCAGTCACGCTTCGACTTCACCAAGGTGGACAACGCGCTTCGCCCACCGTCATCCTCGTCGGCCGCCCCAACGTCGGCAAGTCGGCTCTCTTCAACGAGGTGAGATTCGCCTCGCGAAGTAATCCCGGTCGTTTGTTATCGCCGTAGATTCCGTGGAGCTCCATGCGCGGGTGGCATTTCCACAAACACTTTGAGACCGCCTCGAGTCTCAGACGCACCACTAGCACATACAACCTTTTGTATGTAGCTCATTTCTTCGTGCGAGTTTTCTGTCAGCTTGCACTGGTACAAACATATGTCTCGACTCTCCAGCATATATGCACTGATGCTCTGCTATAGCCGGCAGCTCCTTCGTTTTACATAGATGTGTTGCAATCGATATTAGTACCATAGCCGGCAGCACCTTCGTTTACATAGCCGGCAACATATATAATTTGCATACTAGTAATGTGATGGTTGTGGGATTCCATTGTGATGGCAATTAGATGTACTCTGGCTCTGAGGATGGTACTGTGAGAATCTAGAATTTACGGTGAGCCTTTTAAACCTAATACCCTGTATAATATTTTTGAAGTTGCGAGCTATTTTACTTGACCTGCAGTTTGTAGTGAAAACTTGAAAAACTATTCTTAACCAGTGGACAATCTGGGGCTGATACATCTCCAGGTGCTATCATTCAAACTCGCTACATTATGGACTGGTTTATAAGGAAAATTAAAAGGGCACACATTTGAACATTTTTGAAATAGCTACCTCACAAAGTAATAATATATCCGCAAAAAATTCCAACACACCAATATTATTAAAATCTGATTATCTAAGCCCTCCAAATCATATACGGGGAATTTGTGTGGTAGCACTATTAGATGTTTACCATACTATATTTTTGCTCCAGGATCCACTTTAATTTCTTTTTGGTGCATCTATGGTTTCAGAAATAGCACTTGTCACCGAGAATATGAAAGTCGCGCAGCTGTCAACACTGTAGTCCTACACCCGAATCAGGTTATATCCATTTTCTTCCTTTTTTTATTTGTGTATCCTTAAGTCTTATAACTGATTGCAAATTTCATCATCCAAATACCGGATTGATTTAGACTAATAGACTTGTCTATAACTTGTTGGCTAGCTAGAACTTTTGTGCATGACTTATATTTTAGGAGATTGTTTGGCATTGGATCCTTTACCAAGTTGTAGTGCAAATATGCTGACAAAACAAACTGATTGCAAGTACTCCCTCCGTCCTAAATTACCAAAAGTAATTGCATTTAAAAAAGCCAAAATAAATGGTAATTTGGGACATATGTAGTATTTGTGAAGCTATTTTTCTTTGTATTATTTAAGAGATAAGAACAATTTGAGGACTGATTTGGACAGCTTTGGTTGCATATTAGTTTATGTGACAAATTGCACTTATTTGATTATTTGTATGTCTACAAAATGCCATTTCTAACTGAATATTCATCTAGTCATTTTATGAATTAGTAACCAGGCATTTTCATGCACCTAGTCTACTTATCTATAACTAGCTACAGGAGATAGTGTTGGTTGGAAATGCAGATATATGATTGCCTCATTTCTGTCTAAATCTGTCAGCACTTGGGATTACTTGTTCTAGTCTATCTTGCATATGTTGGAGTGGTCTCAGATAAAATGTGCCATTTGGGAGATCTATGGTGAAATAATCTCATAGTGAATGCATGCCATATCTTTCTGTGTATAGTGAATGCACCTTTGAACTCCATGTCCTTGCAACTATCTGATCACATTTAATTTACTTTCAGGCAAGCAAATTGTGTATGTGGTGATGACGTCATTGTGCCACGTCATCTGCCACATGGCAGCGTTGACGTTTGCCGTGTGGACGCCTTGTCGTCTAACGTGGACGCCCTGTCATCTGCCATGTGGCTACCCCGTCAGCTGCCACGTTGCGCCACATCATCTGCCATGTGGTTGCCATGTCAGTTACCACGTCATATGCCACGTCCTTGTCCGTGTCAGCAGCCAACTCATCTATACAAGTGATGTGGCAAGTTAATCCATGACGATCACTTTCATCACAAATTTTGAGCTTTGGGCTGGGTTCACTAGGCTTTACACCAATCTATGACGGTCTGAAAACGTCATGGATTACGTCAATCCATGATGAAAACGTTAATACGTCACGAGAGGTGATTTGTGACGCTCAATACATGACGAAATTAAATTTCGTCATAGATATTGTTTTATGACGAAAATTGGATGACCCGTGACAAAAATCGAGCGTCATAGATCACAAGATTTTTTGTAGTGAACGAATCTGCGTCACCATTGTTACGAGCAAGAGACGAGGACTAACGAACCCGCGTCACCATTGTTACGGGCAAGAGACGAGGACTAACGAACCAGTGTCGCCTTTGTTATGGGCAAGATATGCGAAATCACGACCAGATTACATCCAAGAGTTTGCCAAATTTTACTTGGCAAATCTTGTGCTTTGCCAACTTCTAAAAAGATATGCCAAGTAAAAAAATAGTTCATCTCCAACGATCTGGCATAATTTCACTTGCTAAATCCAAATCTAACTTACATCAGGAATCCTGAGAGAAACAAGTTGATTTGCCAAACTGTTGGAGTTGTTCTTAGACAGCCCCCGTCGGCTTGTTCTTCAAGCTTTGCAAGTGAGTAGGTAAATCATACAAAAAATTGTACTGCACAGAGATAATCACAAAAGCATGTCTCTTGAGATGCAAAATCACACGCACACAGATTACAGTCATTATTGATACATCAGAACAAGGTTACAATGTGGCCATATCTTCATGACGCGATATGCAAAATCACACACACAGATTACAGTCATCATTGATACATCAGATCAAGGTTACAATGCGGCCATATCTTCATGACGAGATATGCAAAATCACACACACACATCGATCTTGCTTGCGGTGAGGACCATGTGTGGTTCGAGGACCGGTGGATGGTCGCTTCCTTGTGTGATGAGTGATTGACAACGTTGTGTGGACCGATTCTTGGCTAAGTATTGCGAGTGCGAGGTTGCGGCTTGACCGGTGTTGGTGCGGGTGAAGAACAAGCGCGAAAGGTCGTCGCCGGTGAGGCCTCCGGTGTGTGGAGAAGACAAGTAGGCTTCGTTCGAGGGACCCGGTGGCCGGCGGGGGTCAAGTGCGGGCCGCATGATGGCATGAACGAGCAAGATGAAGTCGTGGACGGTTTCTTGGTTGAGCCTCAAAACCAAGGTCGAGCCGGGACTACGTGGGAGCCAAGTCATGAGTGGAGATTGGCGGAGGCTACACCAAGTTCGCGGGGTTTCCGGTGGTTCACCGAGAAAACCACCGGGTTCCTTGGTTGATCCACAAAGCCAAGACCGGAGAACCGAAGACGGAGGTGCGGCGGACACGGACCGGTCGGTCGACCGGTGGGGACCGGTCGCGGCCGGTGATGAGCACCGTCCGACCGGTGTGTGACGACGCGGTCCGGAATCTTCGAAGCGGAGGACACGCGTCGGGATCGCATGGCTTGCGTCGAGGCTACGCGAGTGCGGTCGCCGGGCATCCGTCCGATGGTGAAGACATCAAGAATTCCAAATCCGCCCTTGAGGGGCTTGTATCCCTAGTTAGTAGAGAAGGGCATTTTAGACATTCGGTTGCCGCCTATATAACCCAAGAGGTGAGAGGATGGCAGCCAACTCTTGGAACCCTAGCTCATTAGTTTTCCTATTTTTCCACCTATTTTCCTTAGGTTTTCTCTAGGACTAGCAAGAGAGCTTCACGGAGAGATCTTGTAGAGAGGGATGGATGATCGGGCGGCTTGCTAGACCTTGTACGAACCTTTGTTTCATGTATAGATGATTCGGCGTGGTTCCTCAAGGTTTGGATGTGTTTTCCCGGTTGTTCTTGGTGGTGATTTTCGGAGCCCTCTCTCGGTGATTTCTTTGGGGTGTTTTCGGGGCTTTTCTCTTGGGGATTTGATGGGGGAAATTTGTGGGAACCCTTCGTGGTTCTTTGGGTTGTGATTCCCCACCCAAATCCGTGAGAAAAAGTGCTCGATTTCGGGGTTTCTTGAGTTCTTGGGTTGGAAGTGCTTTCGGCGGGATTTCTTCGATTCCTCCTTTTTGGACGAGTTTTGGTGGGATTAAACTTGGCTATGAACTCCTCATGAGGTGTTCATGATATCCCCAAAGTCTTGTTCAAGTCCGTGGAGCGATTCGGGAGATCGAGATTTGGATTTGGGGGGAGTTGACCGCGGGTCTTTGTTCATCCCGAGCCGCCCGTGCTACACCGGTCGACCGGTGCTCTTGACCGGTCCGACCGGTGCGAGCCCTTGTGGGTTTTTGCTCGGGTGAACGTCTTGGTGTGTTCCTTGTTGTCCCGTGTTGCCGCTTGTTTCGAGTTTGGGTCCGTTTGGTGGTCGGTTGGCCTGTTTGGTGCCTTGGGGGCTTTCGGTGCCATCGGTCCGACCGGTGTGTCTCACCGGTCCGACCGGTGTAGAGCCACTTAGTGAAAGTTGCTCGGTTCACCGGCGGGGACCGGTCGGCCGGTGGTGCTCACCGGTCGACCGGTGTGGGTCCGTAGACTCGAGGTTTGGTTTTTCCGTTGCGTTTCTCGGGTCGGAAGGTTGCGTGTTGGTTCCTAGGTCCGGTGGCACTCCGGTGGCTACGTGGGCTTGACCAACTTGGGCGGTGAGTCGGAGACGTGTGTTGGAAGCCGCGTTCGTCTTGTTGGAGTTTTCATCTCCTTCGAGAAGAATTTTTATCGGCTCCCATTCACTCCCCCCCCCCTCTGCGGTTCGCCGTATCGGTCCTTCAAGTGGTATCAGAGCTGGTTTAGGTCTTTATTGACTCTAACCAGTCTAAGATCCAAGGATGGCGTACCGAGAACGGGGTTCGGGTCCTCCACACTTCGATGGCAAGAACTACCAGATGTGGAGCAAGCGGATGGGTGCTTTTCTCCGCGGAAAGGGTCGGATCCTTTGGGATGTCACGGTGGACACGGGCTATGTCCGGCCGGTTGATTTCCTCGCTCCGGGATCGAGGGACGGCTTCGACGCCAACAATAAGGCGGTCGACTACTTGTTTCGTGCTTTGTGTCGACCGAGTTCGATCGGGTGCACACCGAGCACTTGGCTTGTAGGATTTGGGCGGTGTTGAAGGAGGCGCATGTTGGGAACGCCCGAGGTTCGGGCACGGATGTATGCGACCTACGGAGAGAGTACGAGAATTTCACTCATCTCCCCGGTGAGTCCATCGATGCCTTGTTTCGAGAGGTTCACGGTGGTTGTGAACAACATGAGGGCCAATGTGGACGTGCTCCCGTACGATGATCATGATAGAGCGGTCAAGCTCTTACACTCTTTGGATCGTACGATTTGGGGCGGAAAGTTCGAGGCCATTGTGGAGTCGGAGAAGTATGACACTCGACGGTGAACGAGCCGTTCTCGAAGCTCAAGTCGGCCTGAGGTTGATAGGGGCATGACGGCCAAGATCGAGGGCCCGACTGATTCCCATAGTCTTGCCCTCGTTGGTGGTTCCAAAGGAAAGGCTAACTCTAACCCATCCACCAGGATGTTCTCCTTTTCCTCTTTGATGTCTATGCCAGATGAGGAGTTTGATGACCTTGGAGAGGATGAGTGGCGGCGTTGACGAGGCGGTTCGAGAGGCTGCACGAGAACCGGGTGAACAAGAGGAGGAACACGAGGACATGCTTCAAGTGTGGCAAGGCTGGACACTATTTCGCCGAGTGTCCGAAGGTGAACAACCACGACAAGCACAAGTTCATGGACAAGAGGAAGAAGTCCAAGAAGAAGGATCATGAACATGGGAAGAAGGCTCGGTCTCGAGAGAAGATGAAGAGATCGAGCGACATCGAGTCCGATTCCGAGGACACGTCTTCAAGCTCGAGTGATGAAGACGAAGAGGATGAGAAGAAGAGGAGGAAGAAGAAGAACTTTGGCAAGTATCTCAACGGCCTTTGTGTGACGGGCCTAAGCCTCAAGGACGACACGCGGCATGGCTCGTAGTTCGAGCAGCAAGAGAAGCCGAGAGGGACGCCTCGGACTTGGATTCCGAGGATGAGGTATGTGATGAGCTCTCCTCTTTGCGCAAAGAGAATGAGGAGTTGGTTGACTTGCTTGATAATCGCGATCACATGCTTAGAGAGGCTAAGAAGCTTAGGAAGGAGCTTAGATCTTGACTCGAGGATGCTAGGACTAGAGTGGTGAGCTAGAGACACGGGTGCTTGATAGCAAGCTTGAGATTGATTCCCTTAAGGCTAGCCCGTTGTTTCGGATGAGAACGATTGTGCTTGATTGCTCTGTTTTCTTGGGCGACTTGGACCGATCTTAGGGAGAAGTATGCCTCCAAGTGTGAGGAACTAGATGTGCTTAGGGTTGAGTTGGCTGAGCTACAATCTAGACCCACTTTGCTTGGTGCTTGCACTTCTTGCCCTAGTTTGCATGAGAAAATTGCTCGAGCTCCGTTCTCGCATTGTTTCACTTGAGGCTGATTTGAAAGTGCCTATTCCTACTTCTTGCTCTACATGTGAGTTGTATGCTATGAAGAATTTGGATCTTGCAAAATGTGTTGGTCGCTTGCAAGATGAGAATGATAAGTTGCGTGAAGCGCTGAGTTGGTTGTCGAGTCAAGAACCTCGGCTTGGTATGATGATTGCTAGCCGTAAGCGCTTTGACGGTTGGGCTTTGGGATTGGATAAGGTTGGTGAGGGCGGTGGTGAGAGAGAAAGGAAATTTGGGGATGTTTCGGTTCCACCACAACCCACACCCAAAGACAAGTTTGCATGCAAGCCAAACCAACCAAGAGAAAAACCGAGTGAGAAGGCAAGTGAAACGCCTAGTGAGAAACCAAGTGAGAAGCCTTGTGAAGAGCCTCATCCCAAGCCTAAGCCCAGATCGATCCGTTTCCATTGTGAGTTTTGTGGGAAGGATGGTCACAAGAGAGCGTTTTGCTTCAAGAGGAAGCGTGAGGAGAGAATGGCAAAGGAGTGGGCTAACAAGGACAAGTACCACCCTTTCGATGGTGTACTTGAGCCTCGTGTGCGGTGCCCGGGGCCAAGGCGAGTGTGAGGTCGGTTCGGGCTTGGGGAGAGCGGAAGGCTGTTGGAGGTGCGCGCCCAGGCTACACCGGTCGGGACCGGTGTGGAGCACCGGTCGGACCGGTGCGAGCCTGGACGGGCGGCGAGTTTGGGTTTCGTGCTCGTACGGGGTGTGAGGGTTGGTTCGGGAGTTCGTGGTTACGGTGGTTGGTCCGGGAAAGTTTGCGGGAGGCCGGCTTGCTAGGCATTCTCCCCCTCGAGCTCACTACGGGGATGGGAGGAGTCATGGCTTTGAGAAGGAGAGGAGGGATGGTCCACGGGCTTTCTTTCGTGGTTTTGGTCCTCCTCCGGGCGGAGAGGGTTGGTTCCCTCATGGTGGTTACCGTGGTGGTGTTCGTGGAGGTAGCTTTGGTAGGAAAGATGGTTTGGTTTTTGCTAACCCCACTTTCGAGCAAATGGCTAGGCACCGGTTTTACACATTTGGAACTAACCCCGAGTGTTGAGTCGGTTGCTCGCTCTCGCTCCTTGTTTTGAGTCGGGTGGATGGCCCGGAGAACATTTGGTTGATATCGGGGGGTGGTTCTTCGGCTTCATATCCCGGTGGTGATATGTAGGTGCATCACTTTCGGGAAATGGTGGACAAGGATGAGTGAATTGTGAAGAAATGATAAAGGTAAGTGTATTTGTGACCTTCGAGTGTGTGGCCTTGGTCAAGCCACTTGGTTTCTTTTGCTCTTTGCCTTATCTCATGTGTGTAAGGTGAGCTTTGTATGCTCTTTGGCCTTAATGCATGAGTTTAGGGGGAGCTTGTGAGTTTGGTGCTCCTTTGCTCTTTTGCGGTGGTGTCGAGCCCTTTTTGCCTCCCCTCGAGGAGCCGGTGGTTTGTGAGCTTTGTGTGTGGGAGCTCCTCTCGTAGCATATGTATAGCTTTCCTTTATGCATTTCTTGCATTTGGCATGGCATATGTAGCATGATGTATAGGCATCCTTGTATCTTAGATTGCATGCATTTTGTATCATATGCATTGGTTAGTAAAAGCTTCTCCTATATACATTGTTCACCATGGAATGAGATATATGTTTTTGTGAGCTTGTTTGGTATGCTATGGTTAGTTTTGGCTTAGCTCTTGATGATCTTGATGAATAATCCATGGTTGATAGCTATGCTATTGAAAAATGTCACATGTATGCCCTCTCATGTGTAAAAGCCTTTACATGCTCTTGACATGTTTTTGTGGCCTTGCTATGCTTAATTTGTGGTTGGATAGCTAGTTTATTGATCATATGGGGCCAAAGGCTCATTTGCCATCATGAATGTTTAGCCCTCTTGATTTATCTTGTGGAGGGGCATAAGTTCCTTTTTGTCGCAAAGACATTTCATGTACCACTTACAAATCTGAAAATGAAATGAAAAATGCTTGGAAAATATGCTCCCATGTCATACGTGCTGAATTTAATTTGCTTTGGGTGCTAAACCGTTGCATGATGCCTACCAATGAGAAGTATCATACATAGAAGTAGGCACATGGCTCGGTGGCTTTGACATGACATGAGGTGCTTGTGGGTGTTTGTGATGGTCTTATGATTAGAATGATTGTCCTAGCATGAAGTTTGTGTGGCTTTGCCATTTTGATATGCTTTGATCATGTTTAGGACTTTGCTCATGAGAGGCAAGTTTTTCGCAAAATTGCCAAAATCCATCTTAGCTTCGTCCAATGGTTGTGAAACTTGGTGATCATGTAGTTGAGATCGATACGAAGCCGTAGAGTATCTAACTTGCTCATTTGGACATGTGTAGCATTCTTTGTTGAATTTTGTATCTTTGAGAAGCTCTAGGTTGAAAGTTTTGCATTTTTGGCTTGATTCATGCATTGCCAACAAGGGGGAGAAGTTTGAGCTTGAAATGACTTGTTGGACGCGTTTAGAAGGTTTTCAGGTGGTTTCGAGCCATTTCGGGTCTCGTTGTACACCGGTCGACCGGTGATGAGCACCGGTCCGACCGGTGTGAGTGCTTGGTCCCTGTACATATGTTGGGCACCGGTCGACCGGTGGTGATGACCGGTCCGACCGGTGTGAGTCGAAAGTGCTTTGCAGCCGTCCCGTTTCATGTGGTTTCTTGCATGCATTCGTCCGGGGGGAGTTGCATTGGTTCGGGGGGGAGCTTGCATGTGTGCGGGGGGGAGCTCTTTGTGAGTTTTCGAGTTTTGTTTCGGTGGTTTGTGCTCTTTGCTTGAGCTTTGCTTTTGTCTCGGATGTGTCGAGCCGTTGCCCTTGCCTAAGGGGTCCGAGACTGTTTCCTTCAAGTGATCTTGCTCTTTGCCTTTGTTTGGCTTTCGATCGCTTGTTGGAGTTTCTTTTTGTTCGTTTCTTTTCTTTTTCTTTTCTCTCTTGTTACTTTCGTGTGGGTGTTGTCAATGCACTCATCAAGGGGGAGATTGAGGACCATGTGTGGTTCGAGGACCGGTGGATGGTCGCTTCCTTGTGTGATGAGTGATTGACAACGTTGTGTGGACCGATTCTTGGCTAAGTATTGCAGGTGCGGGTTGCGGCTTGACTTGTGTTGGTGCGGGTGAAGAACAAGCGCGAAAGGTCGTCGCGGTGAGGCCTCCGGGTGTGGAGAAGACAAGTAGGCTTCGTTCGAGGGACCCGGTGGCCGGCGGGGTCAAGTGCGGGCCGCATGATGGCATGAACAAGCAAGATGAAGTCGTGGACGGTTTCTTGGTTGAGCCTCAAAACCAAGGTCGAGCCGGGACTACGTGGGAGCCAAGTCATGAGTGGAGATTGGCGGAGGCTACACCAAGTTCGCGGGGTTTCCGGTGGTTCACCGAGAAAACCACCGGGTTCCTTGGTTGATCCACAAAGCCAAGACCGGAGAACCGAAGACGGAGGTGCGGCGGCACGGACCGGCCCGACCGGTGGGGACCGGTCGACCGGTGATGAGCACCCGTCCGACCGGTGTGCGACGACGCGTCCGGAATCTTCGAAGCGGAGGACACGCGTCGGGATCGCATGGCTTGCGTCGAGGCTACGCGAGTGCGGTCGCGGGCATCCGTCCGATGGTGAAGACATCAAGAATTCCAAATCCGCCCTTGAGGGGCTTGTATCCCTAGTTAGTAGAGAAGGGCATTTTAGACATTCGGTTGCCGCCTATATAACCCAAGAGGTGAGAGGATGGCAGCCAACTCTTGGAACCCTAGCTCATTAGTTTTCCTATTTTTCCACCTATTTTCCTTAGGTTTTCTCTAGGACTAGCAAGAGAGCTTCACAGAGAGATCTTGTAGAGAGGGATGGATGATCGGGCGGCTTGCTAGACCTTGTACGAACCTTTGTTTCATGTATAGATGATTCGGCGTGGTTCCTCAAGGTTTGGATGTGTTTTCCCCGGTTGTTCTTGGTGGTGATTTTCGGAGCCCTCTCACGGTGATTTCTTTGGGGTGTTTTTCGAGGCTTTTCTCTTGGGGATTTGATGGGGGAAATTTGTGGGAACCCTTCGTGGTTCTTTGGGTTGTGATTCCCCACCCAAATCCGTGAGAAAAAGTGCTCGATTTCAGGGTTTCTTGAGTTCTTGGGTTGGAAGTGCTTTCGGCGGGATTTCTTCGATTCCTCCTTTTTGGACGAGTTTTGGTGGGATTAAACTTGGCTATGAACTCCTCATGAGGTGTTCATGATATCCCCAAAGTCTTGTTCAAGTCCGTGGAGCGATTCGGGAGATCGAGATTTGGATTTGGGGGAGTTGACCCGCGGGTCTTTGTTCATCCCGAGCCGCCCGAGCTACACCGGGCCGACCGGTGCTCTTGACCGGCCCGACCGGTGCGAGCCCTTGTGGGTTTTTGCTCGGGTGAACGTCTTGGTGTGTTCCTTGTTGTCCCGTGTTGCCGCTGTTTCGAGTTTGGGTCCGTTTGGTGGTCGGTTGGCTCGTTTGGTGCCTTGGGGGCTTTCAGGCTGCCATCGGTCTGACCGGTGTGTCTCACCGGTCTGACCGGTGTAGAGCCACTTAGTGAAAGTTGCTCAGTTTCACCAGCAGGGACCGGTCTGACCGGTGGTGCTCACCGGTCTGACCGGTGTGGGTCTGTAGACTCAAGGTTTGGTTTTTCCGCTGCGTTTCTCGGGTCGGAAGGTTGCGTGTTGGTTCCTAGGTCCAGTGGCACTCCAGTGGCTACGTGGGCTTGACCAACCTTGGTAGTGAGTCGGAGACGTGTGTTGGAAGCCGCGTTCGTCTTGTTGGAGTTTTCATCTCCTTCGAGAAGAATTTTTATCGGCTCCCATTCACCCCCCCCTCTCTCGGTTCGCCGTATCGGTCCTTCGACGGGTCGTTGATCTTGCTCGTAGGTCGTCGATCTTGCTGCACGAGGTCATTGAATAAGCTCCATCTCTTTTGATGGCTTAGAGAATTGATTCCTGGCTTGAAATGAGACCACAAAGCTTTCTGAACTTGCACTTTTGTTTGCAAGAGCCTTCCGCGAGTGGAGGGAGAAAGCATAGGAAAAATAATGATCATTGGACAAAGGATGAAGGATTGTTCATCCTAAAAACAATGATCATTGGACACAGTATGAAATTGTTCATCCTGATGCCAGGAGGTTCTGGGCTACCTTCCCCGGACACGGCTATGCGGAAGGAGTATGTCACAAGAATTCTTCTGGCAGCTGTGTTAGAGGGATGAGCAACCCAATCACCCCCTATCACAAGAATTCTTCTAGCAACTGAGAGACCGAGGAGGAGGAAGAAGAGAGAAAAGCAAAAGCTTGCGCCCTACAAGATCTATTCTTTGTGCCATAGCTAGATCTACATCTAGAGAAGAAGGAAGCAAGTGACTCGCTTTATTGTATCAGAAGAAGGAACCATATACTAGCTAAATCTAGATCTAGAGAAGAAGGAAGCAACTTGAAGTGAGGAGGACCGATAGGCATCAGTGCGTTTTTATAGAAAAAACAAGGAAGGGATAAGATCAAAAGCACAGGAACGGCTGGGAAGGTTCCCAAGACGGTCAAGACGGCCGGGAAACTGTTGCTAGTCAATTGCTGAGAGCAGAGCTGCAGAGGTAGTGATTCCAATGTAGAATTAAATGATACGCGGAGTAAGCAAACATCATCACCAATGGCCGTGTTTGGATGGTAGATGTTAGTGTTACTGTTAGTGGTAGTTTTTAACACCTCCAAATTAACACATGTGTTTGGCTCCAAAGTGTTAGTTTTGGTGTTAGTTTTGTACAAACTAACACTAACACCTCCATCCAAACATCCAATGTAGTCATCATCTCCAAAAAAAGAGGAAGGGATAAGATCAAGAGCACAGAAACCGAAAGAGGTTCCCAAGACGGTCAATGGCGAAACTGTTGGCAGTCAATGGTTGAGAGCAGAGCTGCAGAGGTAGTGATGCCAATGTAGAATTAAATGATACACGGGGTAACGAAACATCGTCTCTACGTGAATTAGCCAAACGTCGTTTCTAATGGAGAATTAAATGATAACGAGGATTAGCCAAACGTCATCTCCATTGCATACTTAAACCGTGTTTGAAACAAATCTCCTGTATCTTCTGCTTCCAAAACAATTAGATCCCCTGCCCCTTCATCTCTACCCACGAAAAACAGCAATTGCCTACTCCTCATCGTCACCATTCCCTGCTAGAGATGGATAGCATGCCGGGAAGAAGCACGCAGCACCAGCCGTCATCGCTGCAGCTGGGCCTCCCTCAAGACCTCCGCATTGAGATTGCGACGCGCGACAGTATGACCTCGGAGCAGCCCTTGGCTGACCTCCGCAGCCTACGTGGTACTTGCTCAACCATGCATCGCGTGTGCGGCCACGACGACGTCGACCGACGTTTGTCGATAGAGGGGATACGAGATGAGATTTCTTGGGTGTGGAACCCCACCGCTTACAAAGCATTCCTTGCTATGCTGAGCGGTCTTGGGAATCCGGAGGCTTGTTTCCTCTCCGGAATCAAAGTCTTCTTCATCAAACACAGGGGATACAATGATCTCCGGCGCGCCGCCGAGGGTGGGCACGATGCGGCGGCCTATCTATACGCCATCCTACTCTACAGAGACAATGGCGGTGCCGCCGCCGATGACACCGCGAAGGGGTACATGAGGCGGGTCGCGGGCGGTGGCAGTACGACGTTGTGTAGATGGCTGAGCAACAAGGCGTGTCTGCCTTTGCGCGAGAAGGCCGCACGTGCGCTCCACTACTCGACATGGCACATTTGGGGTGAACCGCTGCCACCTCCGGCACAGGTGCGCGGCAATCAGCCGTGCGCAGGCACCGGCGGCGGCTGCGGCGTGAAAAAAGGATGGCTTCGAATTTCTCTGTTTTGCAGCGAAGACTGTAGGCTGCGCTGCGAAATGGTGAAGTTCGCACAGAGAATAGGAAATCAGTAGTAGATTACCTTTTGTATGATGCTCGAATTATCTGTGTAAAATTTTGGGAGAGCAGCAAATCCGATGCGGGTTATCAGCCCCGCGTCGCTAATGACTGTGGGGCCCAGTTCTATTCAAATGAAGAACAATTCCCGTTTCTCCTTTTAATCTGCAATCAAATGTTGTAACAAATTTTTCTTCGTCGTTATTAGTACAACTTTCATACTTTTTTCTAAATTTTTCTAAAATCACCATCTATTCATTAATTTCATTATTTAGTGTACATTATGTTTGTTGAGTGATATTTTGAGGACCATGTGTGGTTCGAGGACCGGTGGATGGTCGCTTCCTTGTGTGATGAATGATTGACAATGTTGTGTGGACTGATTCTTGGCTAAGTATTACAGGTGCAGGTTGCGGCTTGACTGGTGTTTGTGCAGGTGAAGAACAAGCATGAAAGGTCGTCGCCGGTGAGGCCTCCAGGTGTGGAGAAGACAAGTAGGCTTCGTTTGAGGGACCCGGTGGCCAGCGGGGTCAAGTGCGGGCCACATGGTGGCATGAACAGCAAGATGAAGTCATGGACGGTTTCTTGGTTGACCCACAAAACCAAAGTCGAGACGGGACTACGTGGGAGCCGAGTCATGAGTGGAGATTGGCGGAGGCTACACCGAGGTCGCGGGGTTTCCGGTGGTTCACCAGAAAACCACTGGGTTCCTTGGTTGATCCACAAAGCCAAGACCAAAGAATCGAAGACGGAGCTGCATCAGCGCCAGACCGGTATGACCGGTGGGTCTGACCGGTCTGACCGGTGAGGAGCACCGGTCTGACCGGTGTGCGACGACGCAGTCCGGAATCTTCGAAGCGGAGGACACACGTCGGGATCGCAAGGCTTGCGTCGAGGCTAAGCAGGTTGCGGTTGTCGGGCATCCGTCCGATGGAGAAAGCTTGAAGATTTCCAAAACCGCCCTTGAGGGGCTTATATCCTTAGTTATTAGGAAAGGGTATTTTAGACTTTCGGTTGCCTCTATATAACCCAAGAGGTGAGAGGATGGCAGCCAAGCCTTGGAATCCTAGTTCATTTGCTTTTCTATTTCCCCTTCCTATTTTCCTTAGGATTTCCATAGGACTAGCTTGAGAGCTTCATGGTGAGATCTTGAGAGAGGGTAGGATGATCGGGCGGCAAGCTAGACACTTGTATGAACCTTTGTGGCATGTATAGATGATTCGGCGTGGTTCCTCAAGGCCTTGTTGTGTTGTTCCCGGTTGTTCTTGGTGGTGATTTTTGGAGCCCTTTCTTGGTGTTTTTCTTGGGTTGTTTTCGGGACCTTTCTCTTGGGGATTTTGATGGGTGAAATTTGTGGGAACCCTTCGTGGTTCTTTGGGTTGTGATTCCCCTCCCAAATCCGTGAGTAAAGGGACTCGATTTTGGGGTTTTCCGTGTTCTAGGGTTAGAGGTGTTCTTGGCGGGATTTCTTCGATTCCTCCTTTTTGGAAAAGTTTTGGTGGGATTAAACTTGGCTATGGACTCCTCATGAGGTGTTCCTATTATCCCCAAAGTCTTGTTCAAGTCCGTGGAGCGATTCGGGAGATCGTGGTTTGGATTTGGGGGAGTTGACCCACGGTGTCGTTCATCCCAAAGTTGCCCGGAGCTACACCGGTCTCACCGGTGCTCTTGACCGGTCTGACTGGTGCTACCCTCGGTGGGTTTTTGCTCGGGTGAACGTCCGGGTGTGTTCGTTGTTGTCCGTGTTGCAACTGTTTCGAGTTTGGGTCAGTTTGGAGGTTGGTAGGCCTGTTTGGTGATTTGGGGGCTTTCAGGCTTGGACCGGTCTGACCGATGTGTTACACCGGCCTGACCGGTGTGAGGCCACTTAGTGGAAGCCGCCGACTCTCACCGGAGGGGACCGGCCCGACCGGTGGTGCTCACTGGTCTGACCGGTGTTGGTCTGTAGTCTCAAGGTTTGGTGTTCCGCTGCGTTCTCGGGTCGGAAGGTTGTGTGTCGGTTCCTAGGTCCAGTGGCACTCCAGTGGCTACGTGGGCTTGGCCAATTTGGGTAGTAAGTCGGAGACGTGTGTTGGAAGCCGTGTTCATCTTGTTGGAGTTTCTATCTTCTTCGAGAAGAATTTTATCGGATCCCATTCACTCCCCCCTCTCTAGTTCGCCGTATCCGTCCTTCAAGTGGTATCGAGCCGGTTCGGGTCTTTATTGACTCTAACCGGTCTAAGATCAAAGGATGGCATACCGGGAATGGGTTTCGGGTCCTCCACACTTCGATGGCAAGAACTACCGGATGTGGGTAAGCGGATGGCTGCGTTTCTCGGAGGAAAGGGTCGGATCCTTTGGGATGTCACGGTGGACACAGGGCTATGTCCGGCCGATGGACTTCCTCGCTCCAGGATCGAGGGACGGGTTCGACGCCAACAACAAGGTGGTCGACTACTTGTTTCGTGCTCGTGTCGCCCGAGTTCGATCGGGTGCACACCGAGCACTTGGCTTGTAGAATTTGGGCGGTCTTGAAGGAGGCTCATGTTGGGAATGCCCGGTGTTCGAGCACGGATGTATGTGACCTACGGGAGAGAGTACGAGAACTTCACTCATCTCCCCGGTGAGTCCATCGATGCCCCTGTTTCGGAGGTTCACGGTGGTTGTGAAAAACATGAGGTCCAATGTGGACGTGCTCCCGTACGGTGATCATGATAGAGCCGTCAAGCTCTTACACTCTTTGGATCGTACACTATGGGGCGGAAAGTTCGAGGCCATTGTGGAGTCGGAGAAGTATGACACTCGACGGTGAACGAGCCGTTCTCGAAGCTCAAGTTGGCCGAGGTGGATAGGGGCATGATCGCCAAGCTCGAGGGTCCGACCGATTCCCATAGTCTTGCCCTCGTTGGTGGTTCGAAAGGAAAGGCTAACACTAACCCATCCACCGGGATGTTCTCTTTGTCCTCTTTGATGTCTATGCCGGATGAGGAGTTCGACGTGCTTGGAGAGGACGAGGGCGGCGTTGCCGACGAGGTGGTTCGAGAGGTTGCACGAGAACCGAGTGAACATGAGGAGGAACATGAGGACATGCTTCCGGTGCGGCAAGCCGGTACACTTCGTCGCCGACCGCCGGAGAAGGTCGAGAACAAGGACGGCTACAAGCACAAGTCGAGGATGGATGGCAAGCACAAGAACAAGTACAAGGACGAGCGACGATCGAGGAAGAAGGAGAGCCGAGGCAAGGCCCGAGCGATGGTTGGAGCGAGCGACGTCGACTCCAGTTCCGCGTACTCCACCTCGAGCTCGAGCAGCAGTGAAGATGAAGGTGATCGTCGCAAGAGCAGGAAGTCGTCCAAGAACCTGAGCGGGCTGAGCTGCTTCGCGAGAGACGGCTTCTGCACCATGGCGCTGAGCTCCGGCAGCAAGAAGAGCACACAGAGCGACTCGGACTCTGATTCCGACGATGAGGTGCATGATGAACTTCCCTTCTTGCGCCAGGAGAATGAGAGGCTTGGCTCTTGGCTTGTTGCTTGATAACCGTGATGACATGCTTAGAGAGGCCAAGAAAATGAGAAAAGAGCTTAGGGCTTCACTCGAGGATGCTAGGACTAGAGTGGCTGAGCTAGAAACACAGGTGCTGGATAGCAAGTTTGAGAATGATTCCGTTAAGGCTAGCCCCGTTGTTTCGATGAGGTTGATTGTGCTGATTGCTCCATCTTTCTTGCCGATCTTGCCTTGTTTAAGGAGAAGCATGCCTCCAAGTGTGAGGAACTAGATGTGTTTAGGGTTGAAGTGGCCGAGCTTAAGTCTAGACCTCGCTTAGCTAGGTGCTTGCACTTCTTGCCCTGTTTTGCACGCTAAGATTGATGAGATGCATGCTTACACTAGTTCTCTTGAGGCTAAGCTGAAAGAACCCATGCATACATCATGCTCTACCTATGAAATGCATGCTTTAAAAAATTTGGAACTTGCACATTATGTTGATCGTTTGTAGGATGAGAATGATGAGTTGAGAAAGTTGATGGGTTGGTTGCCGGCCATGAGCCTCGGTTGAGGATGATGATCGAGGCATTTAAGAGGCAAGTATGGTGAGGGACTTGGGGCAAACAAGGTTAGTGAGGGAAGTGGAGAGAATATCCTAGAGCCACCAAAAACCCACCACAAAAATGATTTTCCCCCAAAACCTAACCATCTTAGGAATCGACTAGACACAACCCCGGCTCCACCCGCGTTTCCTACACCCACAAATGATCTCCAAAAGCCTATCAAGTTTGTGAGCACTTCCGGGAAAGTGTTCTTTGGGAAAGAAAGTGAGAAGGCTAGTGAGGAGAAACCGGTGGAGAAGTTGAGTGGAGAGAAACCAAGTGAGCAGCCACAACCCAAGCCTAAGCCTAAGCTTGTGAGGTTCCATTGTGGCTATTGTGGGAGAGATGGCCATAAGGATGAGTTTTGCTTCAAGAGGAAGCGAGAGGAAAGAATGGCAAAGGAGTGGGCTAACAAGGACAAGTACCACCCTTCCGATGGTGTACTTGAGCCTCGTGTGCAGATGCCCAGGGCCAAGGCGAGTGTGAGGACAGTTAGGGCTTGGGGAGAGCGGAAGGTTTGTTGGAGGTCTGCCTTGCCCGGGCTACACCGGTCGGACCGGCGCGGGCCCGGACGGGCGGCGGTTTGGGTTTCATGCTCGTACGGGTGCGAGGGTTGTTTCTGGAGGTCGTGGTTCTGGTGGTTGGGCTGGAGAGTTTGCAGGTGGTCAGGTTGCTAGGCATTCTCCCCCTCGAGTTCACTACGGGGATGGGAGGAGTCGTAGCTTTGAGAAGGAGAGGAGGGACGGTCCACGAGCTTTCTTTCGTGGTTTTGGTCCTCCTCCGGCGGAGAGGGGTGGTTCCCTCGGGGTGGTTACCGAGGTGGTGTTCGTGGAGGTAGTTTTGGTAGGAGAGATGGTTTGGTTTGTGCTAACCCCACTTTCGAGCAAATAGCTCGGCACCGGTTTTACTCTTTTGGTACTAACCCCGTCGTTGAGTCGTTTGTCTGCTCACGTGCTCGTTTTTGAATTTCGGGTGGCGGACTCGAAGAACATTTGCTTGATTGACTCCGGTTGCTCGAGGCATATGACCGGAGACGAGGGGGTGGTTCTCAAGTCCCGTCCCGGTGGTGACAAGGAGGTACATCACTTTTGGGGACAATGGGCGTGGGCGTGTGCTTTCATCGGGTGAGATTAGGGTGAGTGACAAGATCACTCTCGGGCGTGTTGCTCTTGTTCAATCGCCGGGGTACAATTTGCTTTTCGTGTCCCGTTTGTTGGATGAGGGTTTTGAGGTGTTGTTTCGGCTTTGGTGGTTCTCGGATTTTGGACTCTCGAGGGGACCTTGTCCGTATGGTCGTTCCTAAGGGTCGGGTGTTTCGTGCTGATTTTTCTCAGTCTTCGGGTGTGGAGCATTGTTTCTTGGCGGTTCTTCGAGTGAGTTGTGGAAGTGGCATAGGAAGTTGGGTCACTTGAGCTTTGACCTTTTGTCTCGCTTGAGTAAACTCAATTTGGTCCGAGGATTGCCACGGTTGAGGCTTGAGAAAGATTTGGTTTGTGCGTCTTGTAGGCATGCCAAGATGGTAGCCTCTTCTCACCCGCCTCTCACCGATGTGATAAGCGAGCGTCCATGCGAGCTGCTCCATATGGACCTTGTTGGCCCAGCTCGTGTGCGATCTCCGGGTGGGAAGTGGTATGTCCTTGTTGTGGTGGACGACTACTCTCGGTATGCGTGGGTGTTCTTTCTTGAGGATAAGAGGGAGACGTTTGGTTTTGTTTGAGATCTAGTCTTGAGGTTGAGGAACGAGAGGCATGGAGATGCCATACGAGCAATCCACGGTGACAATGGCTCGGAATTCGAAACTCTCGTTTTGAAACGTTTTGCCATGACTTGGGTCTTGAGCACCGGTTTTCGAGTCCGTATACGCCTCCCCGAATGGTGTTGTGGAAAGGAAGAACGGGACCTTGTGCGAGATGGCTCGGACGATGCTTGATGAGCGAGAGGACTGCGAGAAGGTATTGGGCCGAGGCGGTGAATACCGCGTGCTATGTGTCAAACGAGATCTACCTCGAGTGCACAAGAAGAAAACATGCTATGAGTTGATGCATGGTCGCACACCCAAGGTTGCAAGTGTTTCATTCGAAGAAAGGCAAGAAGTTGGATAAGTTTGAGGCTAGGTCTATTGATGGTATTTTCTTTGGTTATGCATCTCATTCTAGAGCATATCCCGTGCTCAATCTTGAAACTAATCAAATCGTGGAGACTTGCGAGGTAACCTTCGACGAGATACAACCACGTAGTCGCCTTGTCTTTGAGTGCGCGGGTGATGATGAGCTTGGTGAGGAGATCTTTTAGGAGGAGGAGCATGAACATGGAGACGATGAAGATGGCAGTGTGGTGCCTCCGGCTGAACATGTACCCACTACTTCGACTACGGTGGTGGACGGACCCTCTCCTACACATATGACGACAATTCAAGATCGAGGAGAAGCTGTTGTTGAGGGGGGAGGTAGCATCGAGGCGAGAACCTCCCCGGCGAGTACAAGTGGATCACCCAGCTTCGAGGATCATCGGCGACGTGAATGAACGCACTACACGGTCGAGGGTTCGGAACAATTCTCATTTCGCTCATGCTGCGTTTGTTGCTACTTTTGAGCCCAAAGACATTGGACACGCACTATCTGATCACAATTGGGTTAATTTGATGCATGAGGAGTTGGAGAACTTTGAGAGGAATCAGGTTTGGGAGTTGGTTGACCCTCCCCCAGGGTGTAAGCCGATTGGTACAAAGTGGGTGTGGAAGAACAAAGAGGGAGAGAAAGGTGAAGTGGTGAGAAACAAGTCGAGGCTTGTTGCTCAGGGGTTCAGTCAGAAGGAGGGGATCGACTACGAGGAGACCTTTGCTCCCGTAGCTTTGTTTGGAGGCGATTTGGATCCTTCTAGCCTTTTACGTGGCTAAAGGGTTCAAGTTGCACCAAATGGATGTGAAGAGTGCTTTCCGGAATGGTGTGCTTTGGAGGAAGAAGTGTATTTGAGGCAACCTGCGGGGTTTGCGAGTGAGAAGTACCCTCACCGGGTGTACAAGTTGAGGAAGGCGCCGTATGGGTTGAAGCAGGCACCTAGAGCTTGGTATGGCGAGGTTGAGGGGGTTCTTGTTTGAGAGAGGTTTTGAGACGGGGAAGGTCGATCGGACCTTGTTTTTACCGAGGCGGGGGTAGAGATGTCCCGATTATGCGGGTGTACGTGGATGATATTGTCTTTGGTGTCTCGTCTAACTCTCTTGTTGCAAGGTTTGCGAGAGGATATGAGCAGGGAATTTGAGATGAGCATGATGGGCGAGTTGCGGTTCTTCACGGGGCTACAAATCAAGCAATCAAAGGAAGGAACATTTGTGCACCAAGCTAAGTACACCAAGGACATTGTGCGGAAGTTCAAGATGGAGGATTCCAAGGCTATGACGACGCCGATGAGTACGACTACGGCTCTTGATGCAAACGAGGAAGGTGAACATGTGGACCGGAAGGAGTACGGAGCATGATCGGGTCACTCCTCTACTTGACGGTGACGAGGCCGGACATCCGGTTCTCGGTATGTCCGTGCGCTCATCTTCAAGCGTCTCCAAGGACTTCGCATCGGCATGCGGTGAAGTGAATTTTTAGGTACTTGCGTCACACTCCCGACTTCGGCCTTTGGTACTCCGCGTCCTCTTCTTTGGCTCTTCATGGTTTTTCAGACGCGGATTTTGCCGGGTGTCGGTTGGATAGGAAGTCCACTTCTGGGACTTGCCAGTTTTTGGGTTCTTCTTTGGTGTCTTTGTCTTCCCGCAAACAGTCAAGTGTTGCTCAATCCACTACCGAGGCCGAGTGCGTTGCCGCTCGCTAGTTGTTGCTCTCAGCTCCTTTGGATTTCATACACCATGAGTGACTTTGGTGAAGAGTATACCCATGTCCCACTTCAATGTGATAGCACCAGTGCCATAAGCGTTGCAAAGAATCCAGTGCTCCATTCCAAAACCAAGCACATAGAAGTGAGGTATCATTTTCTGAGAGACAACGTGGAGAAAGGAAAGATAGCTTTGATCCATGTACCCACACATGACCAGCTAGCCGACATTTTCACCAAAACCCTAGATCAAGCAACTTTCACTCGTTTGCGGGGGGAACTTGGTGTGTGTTTGATTTCTTGAGTTGGGTGTGTGGGAGCTCCTTTGTAGCATATGTATAGCTTTCCTTTGTGCATTTCTTGCATTTGGCATGGCATATGTAACATGATGTATAGGCATCCTTGTATCTTAGATTTGCATGCATTTTATATCATATGCATTGGACAGGAAAAGCTTCTCCAATATACATTGTTCACCATGGAATGAGATATATGTCTTTGTGAGCTTGTTCGTATGCTATGGTTAGTTTGGCTTAGCTCTTGATGATCTTGAAGAATAATCCATGGTTGATGGCTATGTTTTTTGAAAAATGTCACACGTATGCTCTCTCATGTGTAAATGCCTTTGTATGATCTTGACATGTTTTAGTGGCTTGTCTATGCTTAATTTGTGGTTGGATAGCTAGTTTATTGATCATATGGGGCCAAAGGCTCATTTGCCATCATGAATGTTTAGCCCTCTTGCTTTATCTTATGGAGGGGCATAAGTTTCTTTTTGTCGCAAAGACATTTCATGTACCATTTATAAATCTAAAAATGAAATGAAAAATGTTTGGAAAGTGTGCTCCCATGTCATATGTGCTGAATTTAATTTGCTTTGGGTGCTAAACCGTTGCATGATGCCTACCAATGAGAAGTCTCATACATAGAAGTAACATGGCTCGGTGGCTTTGACATGACATGAGGTGCTCGTGGGTGTTTGTGATGGTCTTATGATTAGAATGGTTGTCCTAGCATGAAGTTTGTGTGGCTCTGCCATTTTGATATGTTTTGATCATGTTTAGGACTTTGCTCATGAGAGGCAAGTTTTTTCGCAAAATTGCCCAAATCCATCTTAGCTTCGTCCAATGGTTGTGAAACTTGGTGATCATATAGTTGAGATCGATACGAAGCTATAGAGTATCTAACTTGCTCATTTGGACATGTGTAGCATCCTATGTTGATTTTGTCTATTTGAGAAGCTCTAGGTTGAAAGTTTTGCATTTTTGGCTTGATCATGTATTGCCAACAAGGGGGGGGAGTTTGAGCTTGAAATGGCTTCGTTGGATGCATTTAGAAGGTTTTCGGTGTGGTTTGGAGCCATTTCGGGCTGCGGTGTGCACCGGTCGACCGGCCGAGGTCACCACCGACCGGTCGAGTGATGGTCCCGTGCACATGTTGGGCACCGGTCCGACCGGTGGTGGTGACCGGTCCGACCGGTGTGAGCCGAAGTTGTTGAAGCCGCCCCGTTTTCAAGTGGTTTGCATGCATTCGTCTAGGGGGGAGGTGCATTGGTTCAGGGGGAGCTTGCATGTGTGCAGGGGAGCTCTTTGTGGTTGTTCGAGCTTTGTTTCGTGGTTTGCGCTCTTTGCTTGTGCTTTGCTTTGTCTCGGATGTGTCGAGCCGTTGCCCTTGCCTAAGGGGTCCGAGACTTGTCTTCTTCAAGTGATCTTGTTCTTTGCCTCTCGTTTGGCTTTCGATCGCTTGTTGGAGTTTCTTTTTGTTTGTTTCCTTTCTTTTTCTTTTCTCTCTTGTTACTTCCGTGTGGGTGTTGTTAATGCACTCATCAAGGGGGAGATTGAGGACTATGTGTGGTTCGAGGACCGGTGGATGGTCGCTTCCTTGTGTGATGAGTGATTGACAACGTGGTGTGGACCGATTCTTGGCTAAGTATTGCGGGTGCGGGTTGCGGCTTGATCGGGTGTTGGTGCCGGTGAAGAACAAGCGTGAAAGTTCGTCGCCGGTGAGGCCTCCGGGTGTGGAGAAGACAAGTAGGCTTCGTTCGAGGGACCGGTGGCCGGCGGGGTCAAGTGCGGGCCGCATGGTGGCATGAACAACAAGATGAAGTCGTGCACGGTTTCTTGGTTGAGCCACAAAACCAAGGTCGAGCCGGGACTACGTGGGAGCCAAGTCACGAGTGGAGATTAGCGGAGGCTACACCGAGTTCGCGGGGTTTCCGGTGGTTCACCGGGAAAACCACCGGGTTCCTTGGTTGATCCACAAAGCCAAGACCGAACAACCAAAGATGGAGCCGCAAAGAAGCGGCGTCGGACCGGCCTCGACCGGTGGGTACCGGTCGACCGGTGAGGAGCACCGGTCGACGATGGTGTGCGACGACGCGGTCCGGAATCTTCGAAGCGGAGGACACGCGTTGGGGTCGCAAGGCTTGCGTCGAGGCTAAGCGAGGTTGCGGTCGCCGGCATCCGTCCGATGGAGAAAGCTTGAAGATTTCCAAAATCGCCCTTGAGGGGCTTGCATCCTTAGTTATTAGGAAAGGGTATTTTAGAGTTTCGGTTGCCTCCATATAACCCAAGAGGTGAGAGGATGGCAGCCAAGCCTTGGAACCCTAGTTCATTTGCTTTCCTATGTTCCTTTCTATTTTCCGTAGGATTTCCATAGGACTAGCTTGAGAGCTTCTTGGTGAGATCTTGTGAGAGGGTTGGATGATCGGGCGGCAAGCTAGACCCTTGTATGAACCTTTGTGGCATGTATAGATGATTCGGCGTGGTTCCTTAAGGCCTTGTTGTGTTGTTTTCGGTTGTTCTTGGTGGTGATTTTCGGAGCCCTTTCATGGTGTTTTTCTTGGGTTGTGGGAACCCTTCGTGGTTCTTTGGGCCGTGTGTCCCCTCCCAAATCCGGGAGTAAAGGGACTCGATTTTGGGGTTTTCCGTGTTCTAGGGTTAGAGGTGTTCTTGGCGGGATTTGTTTGATTCCTTGTTTTTGGACAAGTTTTGCGGGATTAAACTTGACTATGGACTCCTCTTGAGGTGTTCCTATTATCCCCAAAGTCTTGTTCAAGTCCGTGGAGCGATTTGGGAGATCGTGGTTTGGATTTGGGGGGAGTTGACCCGCGGGTGCTTGTTCATCCCGAGCCGCCCGGGCTACACCGGTCCGATGGATGCTCTTAACCGGCCCGACCGGTGCAACCCTCGGTGGGTTTTTGCTCGGGTGAACGTCCGGGTGTGTTCGCCGTTGTCCCGTGTTGCGACTTGTTTCGAGTTTGGGTCGGTTTGGAGGTCGGTAGGCCTGTTTGGTGATTTGGGGGCTTCGGGCTTGGACCGGTCCGACCGCCGTGTTACATCGGCCTGACCGGTGTCAGGCCACTTAGTGTAAGTTGCCCACTCTCACCAGCAGGGACCGGTCTGACCGGTGGTGCTCACTGGTCTGACCGGTGTTGGTCTGTAGTCTCAAGGTTTGGTGTTCCGCTGCGTTCTCGGGTCGGAAGGTTGTGTGTCGGTTCCTAGGTCCAGTGGCACTCCAGTGGCTACGTGGGCTTGGCTAATTTGGGTAGTAAGTCGGAGACGTGTGTTGGAAGCCGTGTTCATCTTGTTGGAGTTTCTATCTCCTTCGAGAAGAATTATTATAGGCTCCCATTCGCTCCCCCCTCTCTAGTTCGCCGTATCGGTCCTTCATATTTATATGCCTTATATTGTTCTTTGTAAGTACAACATACAAATAATATTTGTTTTACACAACCATTAGTGATGGAACTTTACATTTCGTAAGATTAAGGTGAACACAAGGTTTTGTTAAGTTTTCAAATGCATATGAGTTCGAACATGTTGCAAAGTGTGGAAAACTTCAATGTTGAAGCAAACATTCTAGGAAACTATGTGAGAGATGAAGACATTTATACACAAGTATATTATTCCTTCATCGACACCACTTGAAATTTTGAAGACAAGTTTAGGTACCAAAATTATGTTGCCAAGTCAATTTGTAGCTTTTTCTGAGCAAATTTGATGTTTATTAGAATTATTATATAATTATCATAGGGTGTAAAAACGAAATATATGAATTTTGGGCACACAAGTTTGACTGTTGATATTTTATTCAACTACTGAATGTCCAAATACGAATTGTTCGTATTTTTATGATTTTTAGGTGCTGTTTTATGGGCTCTAATAATTCACGGAAGCATATTTTATTCAAAAAAATTATGACAGGCCCACGCGTCAGCGTTAGCTACCAATATAAAAAAGATAATCGTTGCCTGCCTGCCCGCCCAGACCCAACTGCCAACAAATGCGATCCGGGTTCACTAATCATCGTCGCCAATGACACTAGCCCACGCGTCAGCGTCAGCAGGCTAACTAACTTTGTGTCGGTAATGACTACGCTAATAAGATCTAATTCATCACAACAGATCTCCAGTTAATCATAACAGAACACAGTTCATCACAACGCGGCTGGATCTACTCGCGTATATTGGATCGAGTTCATGACATACAAAATCTAATAACCAAGCTAATTAACTAAGTAGTTCATGATCGTCAAACAAACTAAGCAGTTCATGTCCAAGAACCGGACGAAGACACAAAAGCACACAGACATTATTGTTACTAATTGGTAGAGGAGTCTATCTAATAGTCGGAGTCCCGCCGTCGCCGCCTTGGCTGCCGTCGTCGCCGCCGCCGTCGCTGTGGCTACCGTCGTCACCGTCGGAGCCGTCGTCGTCGAAGAAGAAGTGGTGGCGGGCAGCCCGCTTGACCACGGGGAGGTTCTCGAGCTTCTCGGCCAACCCGTGGATCCTGAAGGCGAGACCCTTCAAGCTCGGGTCCTTGTACACATCATGATGCGCCTTGATGTCGAAAGCCTCGCCAACACCTTGAAGCTTTCTGAAGGCGCTCCTTAGCAGCTCGGCGGCGAACTTATTGTCGTCGAAGAGTGGTTTTTCATCGGCGTCCTTGGCCGCCGGCTCCTTCCCCTTCTCCAACTTCTTCCGACGACGGCTTTCGTCGTCGTCGTCCTCCCTTCGTCCCCACTTCGACAGCGGTGGGCTCCTCAATGCCATCTCCTTCTTCTCTCGGTGACCGAAGATTTGTAGTGGTGAATCGTGAGGAGGATGAAGAAGTGAAGAAAAAGGTGATAAGCTTATGGAAGAAGCAGGGGAGAAAGCAGGGGGGGCGACTGGGCGAGGGAGTTATATTGACAAGACGCTGAACCGTCAGGCGCCTCTGCCCCCACCCACTACTCCATTACTGCTAGTACGTGCCACTCGATTGCGCATCGGGCTCCGTCTTGGGCGCGAAGCCATGCGTTGCCTTTCACTTAGGTGGGAAGGAGAAGGGGCGGGGCAATGATGTCGGGCCCACTTGTCAAAGACAACAGCCATACTGCGGCGCCTTTTCAATTTCCATTTGTTGTTTTATTACGACATGGCCGAGGCGCCATCTTCAACCTTCAACCCTCAAGCTCGTTGCCTCGCTCCTTCAACTTCAATCCTAGTCTCCAACTTCATCCGTCTTCAACTTCAATCCTCCTTGCCAACTTCATCCCTCGTCGCCACCAACTTCAATCCTCGTCGCCATTCAAATTCCAAACCCCTTCGCTGTGCTATTTCCTCCCATTCTCCTTGATGGCCGCCGCAGTGTGCTTGATGCTGCTACTGCCAAATGAACTTCTCACCAAGATCATCATCCACTCCATCAAGGATGTGGTCGTTTTCCATTTTCTAAACCTTCGTAATAAAATCTGCGGCACCTTCCGGCGCATCTGCAACTCCGATGAGGTACTACTGCACGTGTCGCTGCATGATCTTCGTGTGGCGTGCAAGAATTGCTACATCAGGTCGTGCTTTGAGCGGTGCTTCCGTGAGGCTAATCATCCAGAGGCATTGTGCTTTGAGGGGATGGTGAGGTTGATGAGGCGGCGGAACCCCGATAAGTGTCTGAAGCTCATTGGAGATGCCGTCGCTGCTGAAGACTCCGGTGCCAAGTACTTTTTAGCGATACTGAAGTACAGTTGCAACCCGGCGGACCCCGAAGCCATGACACTACTCCAGGAAATTAGTGGCGGCCCGTCGCCCCCTGACGGCCGGTGGAAGAACCACAACCTGCGGCGGATGTGCTACCTTGTCAAGTAGGATCTCGACAACATTGTGTGGTTGTACTGGCTTGATGACGGCGACGACGACGATGACATTTCATTGTTGCCTGTCCAGAATCCCCACATCTACATTTGGGAAGAGGGATGTAGGTGCGACGGGCCGGATACCAAAGAGATCATCCACTACTGCAGCGCGGAGTGTCACATCCGTCATGAGTTCGACCTCTGAACGCGTAAATTCCGCCCCGCCGTGGAGTACGCCGTCAGCAGGATGAACATCGGGATGTAGGCGCAAGCATCAATATGAACATTATCTATCTTGAATATAAATTATTAGATATTACTAAACACGGATTTGATTTTATCGGGATGTCGGTGGCGGCGGGCGGCGGTGCCCTCTGCTTCCTCCTTTGTTCTATTCAAATGACTGTGGGGGGCAGTTCTATTCAAATGAAGAATAGTTCTCGTTTCTCCTTTTAATCTACAATCAAATGTTGTAACAAGTATTTCTTCATATTAGTCAAAATTTGATACCTTTTTCTATTTTTTTATGAAATCACCATCTATTCATTAATTTCATTGTTTAGTGTACATTCCGTTTGTTGAGTGATGTTTATATGCCTTATTTTGTTCTTTGTAAGTACAACATACAAATAATATTTGTTTTACACAACCATTAGTGATGGAACTTTACATTTCGTAAGCTTAAGGTGAACACAAGGTTTGGTTACGTTTTCAAATGCATATGAGTTTGAACATGTTGCAAAGTGTGGAAAACTTCAATGTTCAAGCAAACATTCTAGGAAACTATGCAAGAGATGTAGACATTTATACACAAGTATATAATTCCTTCATCGAAACTATTTGAAATTTTGAAGACATGTCTAGGTACCCAAATTATGTTGGCATCTCAATTTGTAGATTTTTTGGAGCACACTAGATGTTAGTAGAATTATTACATCATTAACATGGGATGTAAAAACGGATTCTAAGAATCTTGGGCACACAAGTGTGACTGTTGATAATTTATTCAAATACTAAATGTCCAAATATGAATTGTTCGTGTTTTTATGATTTTTTAGGTGCTGTTTTATGGGCTCTAATAAATCAGGGAAGCAAGTTTCATTCCAAAAAAAATGTGACAGGCCCACGTGTCAGCGTCAGCAGCAAATACAAAAAAGGTTATCCGGGTTCACTAACCATCGTCGCCCATGACACTAGCCCACTCGTTAGCGTTAGCAGGCGAACTGTGCATGGGCTGCTCAAAATTTCCCACCTATATTTACTATAGTGCCCATGAAATTACAATTGCTGCACAGAGCCGTCAAGGGCACGCCAGTAGTTTCATTAAACATAGTTACACACACCGTTCATATTCGAATCCTCGCCAGACAGATCCACAACGCCCGCATTCTCCCCACCGCTGCCACTAGTTGCCCCGCTCGCCTTCGCCGCTCTCTCCCCGCCGCAGCCCTGCTCTTCTCCAGCCCCACCGCTCCCTGCATAATGACGGTGATGAGGACGCGGTTACTGGCATGCGAACGTACGTCCAGCCAACCTAAAGACGGTTGACACGGATCCGTCGACGTCGTCCCCGTCCACGACGATGAGCCGGCCGGCCGCCTCAGGCCACGAGCCGCCGTGGATCTGGCGCCTCCGACCATCATGAGAACAACTACTTCATTCGCGACAGAGGTTAGTCCAACTTGAACCCCCAACGCCATCTCTCTCATCGGCCACCAAAATCGATCTACTATATATTCATGTCAATGTGGATTAATTAGGGAGACATGCCTAGATAGTTCATCTTTAATTGATTGACTGTGGTTTTGATTGATGGATTTTGTTGCCCCAAGTCTGTGTGAATAAATTGTTGCTAACAGATGTAGTTATATGAACCGTTGAAATTCATTTTCATGTTCCTGCTGCTATAACTTTTGCACTGTAAATTCATGAAAAGCATCGAGGATGTTAGCATACTTTAATTCTGCTATGCTCTGAATGTACTAGATCGACAGTTATGCTTCGGACTTGTTAGCATATACTTTAATTCTGCTATGCTCAGATCGACAGTTATGCTTTGGACCTGTTAGCATACTTTAATTCTGATAGCCACATAATGTCGTTGGGAATTGCATCGCAGTGGTTTATAATGTAGTCCACCCAATCTGCTATATATTCATGTCAAGGTGGATTAGGGAGACGTGCCTTAATAGTTCATCTTCAATTGATTGACTGTAGATTTGATGGATGGATTTTGTTGCTCCAAGTCTGTTTTGAATAAATTGTTGCTAACAGATGAAGTTATATGAAATGTTGAAATTCATTTTCATGTTCCTGCTGCTATAACTTTTGCATTGTAAATTCATGAAA
This sequence comes from Cenchrus americanus, assembly GCA_947561735.1. Classification (NCBI taxonomy): domain Eukaryota; kingdom Viridiplantae; phylum Streptophyta; class Magnoliopsida; order Poales; family Poaceae; genus Cenchrus; species Cenchrus americanus. The sequence continues at coordinate 198,673,333 of OX387245.1, read as the reverse complement.
AGTATAAAGGATGTTAACATACTTTAATTCTGCTAGGATCTGAATGTACCAGATCAACACTTATGCTTTGGACCTGTTAGCATACTTTAATTCTGATGGCCACATAATGTCAGTGGGAATTGCATCGCTGTCGACGGTCGATTTTGGTACACCTAGCTATAAGTTTACCGTCAACATTTGCACATATTTGATATTCTAACCAATGGTACTAACCCCCCGGAGGTATCAAGTTCACTCTCGCATGTCGATTTTGGAGTTTGTTATTTATGTAGGAAACTAGAGCTTAAAGGGAGACTTTCGGGATAAGTTCATCAAGCACTTCAAGAGACAATCATGAAGCCCGACACAAGTCAAGACACATCATGAACATGACTCCAAAGGGTCCAGGGACCGAAGCATGAAGCCGTGAAACTCCACGAACCTAGACAGAAGATGCTGAAGTTTCGCGACAAGGAGCTCTGTCCAAACCGTGGAGAAGACGACGTCAAGGGTCCACATGCATAAGGGAGCAAGTCAACAATTGACCGAGAAGCATCGGGGAGCGAGACGGGGCCAAACCGAGCCAAAATGGGCCTGGGTCGGTCGGCCCAGGTCGGTTGGCCCAGCATGATCCAAGCCCAGTTCGCGCCCCCTTTTGCCCTAGGTGCTTGTCTATAAATTGTCTCTGCCTCCACCGGCCGCCACATCCATCCATTCATCAGAGAGCCGCCGAGAAAAAGGAGATGCACCAGGAGGAAGCCGACGGCCGCCGCAAGTCCTCGAGTTGCCTAGGAGATGGCTTAGGCCACGCCTTCGTGCCATGGTTGGCCCTGTGTTGTAAAGCCATGGTGGAGTTCCGGAGCCGCAACTTGAATTCGTCAAGTCGTTTGTACCTTCAACATTTGATGATGTAACTATATCTTGTCATACTTTGATCTACTACGAGTTATGCTTATTCATATGTGTAGCTACCATATGCCTTTAGTAGGACTAGATCGAATCATGGTGATTAGTCTTGTCTTGCGGATACATTGTAGTAGTGCACGGACCGAGGTTTATCGCTCGGTGATGATTATCCTCGCGTAGTGACAGTACGAGAGGGGAGAAAGCGGCGAGTGAACATGCATCGGACCACTCCATATCGGGTTACTCCATATCGAGTCTAATCCTTATCATAGTATAGATTTAGATTGGTTTATCACCTTGGCCAGAACAGCAACAAGAAGACGATAGGCTAGGTTTACCTTTGGTTTGCTTACCTTTATGGCTAGGTGGATGTGATCCATACATCCCTTCGTGTTTGTATGTTACCTTTATGCAATCAATGCTTCACATAGGGTTAGACCGGTAGGTTAGATAGAGAACCTTAGTGGTTTGCTTTCGATCCTTGGATTGACAAATATAGGGAGGACCCTCCTTGGTGAAAAAGGCACCAAGTCACCCGTAGGCTTGCGGTTAACTTGAGCACGGTTTTACACCATCAACAAGCCCCTTTTTCTGGCGCCATTGCCGGGGATCGACAACTCGAACCCTAGGGCGATCTATCTTTGTTTTAACTAACCCTAATTTTTATCATTGCATATACGCTTGCTTTCTTGTTTGTGTCCTTGAAAGTAGGTGGAAAACTAGACACAAAGCGATCGAGAAAATTTTGCAACATTCGAAGCAAACGAAGATGAACAATGTATGCCTATGTGTCGATTAAGTTTTTAGACTAATGTCTTTTGGAGGATGTTTGTCCAAGCTATAGGTTTCGGAAACGACCATGTCAAGCACGATGGAGAAGGATTCCATTACCATCATGCTCATGCAGTGATGGTTATGATTTTTGAAGCCAAGGGATGTGTGACATGGTGCCCTAAAAGACTTCAAAATGAAGACCACACACACATCTCCGGATCGATGGACAAAAGGATAATGATGTCATCGCGATGTTTGCATGAACCTCAGCAGAAAAAAACTAGATATATTTGGATTTTCAAAAGCTGCATTGAAGTCTATGTTCTAACGAATCAAGCGGCAAGGCAATCGGAGGTTTCTACAAGCGGATATGGCCGAATCACCGATGGTTGCACATGCTGAAATTCTGGACAGCAAGCAGTGCTGAAGTAAAACAGCCATAGCTCCCTCATTCGGACTCCGATTAAGGCGAATGAGTACCCGTTGGAAAGGTAATTTTATAAATTTTTCAATAGAACTATATTTTGGTATATGTTCTGTTCTGGATGCAGGAGTAAATCCACGAAAAAGAGGCAGCAACAAGGCGATGACGACAAGATAGAGGAGATGGACACAATGATAATAAATAGAAGATGGGGCAACGGTTCCACAACACGTACATGATGAAATTCAGAAGCTAAGGACTAAAACAAACCCTCTGGAGCAGGGACGAACGAAGACACACGAGGCACCACTCAACACATGATGATGTTAGAAGCGAACCACGACGGATTTTCTAAAGGCAACATCAAGCTGCATGGCTACTTTGGATTCTCGCACAAGTAACCATGGCTTCACGACAATAAAAAGGTACGTGAGAAAGTCAAGCTCTACGACTTTAATTGAAGCGCTTTACTTGAGGCAACCCGATCTTTTTATATATCTATATAAACTATGACAAGTCTACATTGTGTTCTTTATTTGAAAACTTCAAGTACCATCGTACCATTGCTCTAATAAATGTCACAACCACATGTTGTATGCTTTAATACACACACACACACTGAGTGAGTACTTTGCTACTTGAATTTTGGGAAACTTGTAGACCCCTTTTTTGTGTAGTGTTTAGAGTCTTTTTTTTGTGTCTTTAGAGAGAAATATGAAGCATGATCCCTCTTGATTCTAAACTTGTGGCTAGTTAACTTAGGCTAACTTTTGCTTTTGGTTTAGATCACCACCATATCATGTCATATCATTTTGTTCATTCATAATCATGTTTTACTTCATTCCACTTTGTTCTCCACCTTTGCATTATGTTGCATGTTGCATCTCATCTTTTATAACCCTTAAAAAAATCTCATCTTTACCTAAACCTTCCTATCAAACCACACCTAGAACCTAGGCCAACAAAGGGAGGGATCGACTTATGTCAAGTCGACAAAGTCTATCTCTATCCCTTTCTAATTAAAGTTTTGACTAGCCTCATCCTAAACCCTTAGAAAAAACCCCTCATACCTTTAGTAATCCTAAAACCATAGGTTTGTTTTTCATCTGAAAATCTAAACCTTGCTTTTCTTCTTTTTCAAAACCACCTTGGATAGAATTTCTTCACCCGACTTATCTTTTCAAAATTCTTGTCTTAAGCCAAAAATATAGGATACCCATAAGCCTTACCGTAAAACCTTGTTATCATGTTTTAAGGTCTTTTGATAAAATGCTTTGTTTATAAGACTTTACCTCTCATAAAGTGACTTGCTTGTCATTATAAGGAACAACTTTGAAAGCCTTTTTCAAACATTGCTGACCCTTTTCACTAATTCTTTTTTGCATTTGCATTTGCATTTTGCATCAACCCCCCTTGTTCTATCATGCATAGATTAGCTTGGCTTCTTCGCAAAACTTTTTGATGAATGCTTCGCGCGCACGAGGCATTTTCTTTTGTAATCTTGTGTAAACATGGTGTCTAGATTTGATTACAGACAATCCTCATTTGATTTTTTTAGCCTTGTTAGTTTATATTGCATTGGTTGGTTTATAGACTTCACAATGCGCCCTACCTCTTTTACACTATTAAGAATTGTTAATCTTGGGATAAACATGGTGTTTAGACCTTGGTTGTTAAATCTTTATGCCGGTGGATAAGTTTGGCAACCACTTTGTAACATGGAGCTTAGAATTTGGTGCAGACATTGTTTTGCTTATATCCCTTCCTTTCATTTGCATTTTCACCTACACGCACGTGCACTCATTAGGTTCTTACTTTTCTCTTTACTAGGTGAGCTATGCCACAAGCTAAGATCTTAGGGATGCATTTGGTTTGTTGGCAATTGTTTCTACTCCCAACCATAACCCCGGGGGTAGAATGTGCATTAGATTTGTTTTGTAGGCATGGAGAAGTGTTCCCATGAGTTCTTGACCAATTGCAATCAAGATCGTTAGTCATCTACAAGGCTTGAGAGGGAAGTTGCTGTTTCCATCAAGATTTGAGCACATGTTCAGAGATGTACAATGGAAGAAAATTTAATTTTCAGAAGCTCCTTCAAACCTTGTTTCCAACACATCAAGAATCATCAATTTTGAAGACCCGTACAATGAGATATGGCAAAACCATTGAGCGCTGCGTAGTCTGAAATCAGCCTTGGACAGATTGCATCGCCAGAGTAAAATTGGCACAACTCTCTTGTTCGGAACCCGTTTCATGCATATGATGGCTCGTTGGAAAGATAATTTCATAAACTTCAACGTGGAGGGATGTTTGAGTACATTTTCTGTTCTGGAGGAAAACTAAAAAATGTGGAAGATGAGGCAGCGACAAAGGACGACATTGAAGTCGGTGATGACGATATGACGAAGGATTGGAACCATGACTTGATGATGATAAGAAAACGTTGAGGGACAAATGAGCAAAAAAGGCAAGGAAGTGAAGACAATTCTCAAACACATGGTGAATTACAAGCAATTCAAGTTCTTCCACACTTAGCAACACGCTAAGCATGGGGGAGGATTTGAAGGACGAAAGAGAAAGGCCACATGGAGTACAAGGATCACCTTCAACACAAGATGCTCATCATTCTTTCTCCATGATAAGCACAATGCTTAAGCACGGGGGAGGCATCGCTGCACTTCATTATGAGCATCGAAAAGGACGGTAACTCGCCCTTAACTTTATCTTTGTTCATCACCTTTTAAATGCTTGCACATATATGCTTTCAACCATAGACAATCTTTGTATTTATCCCTCTATCAATAACATGGCTACTAGGAGGACAACCTAGGCTAGCTAGTTTTTACTTTTCAATAAATGAATCACCATCTCTTTTTATCTTACCACGATGATATTATTTGTATATCTTGATTATGGAAAAATGATGAAAGTTGCCGCCTTGTTTTACTTGCATGATGTTTTATATAACATGACTATTTGCTCTCTATTAAATAGAACTTAAATTGATTAAATACTAGCTCTTTCATTTGTGGAGGTTAAATGACTAATCTTTAGACCCACATACTTTATGTTGCTCTTTGATTTAAGTTTACCGATGACCTATGCCTTGCACTAGTTTTATTTAAAATTATTATGCTATCTACATTTTGAATCTCTTGCAAGGCTCTACCTACCAAAGCCTATACACATACAAGTACTTTAATGATATAAACTTTAGTTTGCAAACTTATATCTTGATGAGTTGGATTAGGATTGATTTCTGTGGTACGAGACTAAGAAGCTGGTCATTCCTTTGCATATCTTTTTCATTCCAGCCATTCTTGTCCATGCATTGTGAGTTTCTACATTGGAAATCCACCCTAAACCCAAACATCTTTTTGTGATTACCTCCTTAACCACAACCCAAATTGAGTATGCATGATCTTTCAACGAATTTTTTCGAAGATTTTACGGCAAGATTTCAAGACATGTAACATATGGAGGGACTCATCGGTGATTATGCGAGTTTCGACATGGAGGATGCCCTTGAAGATTTCAAAAGATTTATAATGGAATACAAGGATTTTGTACTTATTTAGCAGCCATAGGCCCCTCACTTCTATGCTCGAGGACAAGCAATCATTTAACCATGGGGGAGGACTGCTATAGCAAGTACTATGTTGCTTAAAAGTTCAGAGGAGCATAAAAAATGATGAATAAAAAAATAAAAAAGAAGAAGAAGAAAACAATGAAGGAAAGAAAGAAGAAATAAATGAAGAAGAAAGAAAAAATAATAAATAAGAAAAGAAAAAACAAAAAAAGAGAAAAATAAAAATGCTCCTCGGTTCTTTTTAGCTTCATTTAAATCTTAGAGAGCTTTGAAGACAAGTCCATACTCAAACTTTTCCAACCATGTGCAATCCGATAACGAGAACTTCATCCGTGTCTCGGGATCACCCATTTGCCACTTGCACATGTCCACCTTTCTAAATGTGTGTGTTCCATCTCTCTCCCTTTCCAACATTTATTTTCCATGGCCTTTTTGACTAGTCTCGATAATTCCAATAGGTCTCTCTATTAGTTTGACAATATTTCAAGTATAATGCTTTTCTAGGATTGTTTTTACCTACCAAGCTCCACATAAGCTTTCCACTTCCATATATGAGTAGAATAGGTTGAGGATAATCTAGTGTAGCCTTGAGTGACTTGACAAGATGAGTGTTTCATTGAGCTTTTGCAAGAGAACCTCACTTATGTTAGATGTGCAACTTTTTGAAAACTCTTCACGATGCAACAAGGTAAAGGTTTGAAGTTTGCTTAAGTTTGAGAGCACTATATTTGTTTTATTGTGGCATGTTCTTTAATGATAGTCTATCTTCCATAATGAAGTAGCCGGTCAAAACTTGAACCTTAAATGCTAAATACTTGAGAGAGCAATATGTCTTGTTGTGTATAACTAAGTGCAGGGAAGACATTGAAGGGCAACGTTGATTACCAAATTAAGAGAAGATCTTGGACTTGCTCGAGGACGAGCAAGGTTTAAGCATGGGGTATGTTGACGGTCGATTTTGGTACACCTAGCTATAAGTTTACCGTCAACATTTGCACATATTTGATATTCTAACCAATGGTACTAACCCCCCGGAGGTATCAAGTTCACTGTCGCATGTCGATTTTGGAGTATGTTGTTTATGTAGGAAACTAGAGCTTAAAAGGAGACTTTCGGGATAAGTTCATCAAGCACTTTAAGAGACGATCATGAAGCCCGACACAAGTCAAGACACATCATGAACATGACTTTAAAGGGTCCAGGGACCGAAGCATGAAGTCGTGAAACTCCAGGGACCTGGACAGAAGATGCTAAAGGTTGCACGACAAGGAGCTCTGTCCAAACCGTGGAGAAGACGACGTCGAGGGCCCACATGCATAAGGGAGCAAGTCAACAATTGACCAAGAAGCATCGGGGAGCGAGACGGGGCCAAACCGAGCCAAAATGGGCCTGGGCCGGTCGGCTCAGGCCGGCCGGCCCGGCCCCCTGATGCGAGCCCGGTTCGCGCCCCCCTTTTGCCCTAGGTGCTTGTCTATAAATTGTCTCTGCCTCCGCTGGCCGCCACATCCATCCATTCATCAGATAGCCGCCGAGACGAAGGAGAAGCACCGGGAGGAAGCCGACGGCCACCGCAAGTCCTCGAGTTGCCTAGCAGATGGCTTAGGCCATGCCCTAGCCGCCATGGTTGGCCCTGCGTGGTAAAGCCATGGTGGAGTTCCGGAGCCACGACTTGAATTCGTCAAGTCGTTTGTACCTTCAACATTCGGTGATGTAACTATATCTTGTCATACTTTGATCTACTACGAGTTATGCTTATTCATATGTGTAGCTACCATATGCCTTTAGTAGGACTAGATCGAATCATGGTGATTAGTCTTCTCTTGCGGATACACCGTAGTAGTGCACAGGCCGAGGTTTATCACTCGGTGATGATTATCCTCGCGTAGTGACAGTACGAGAGGGGAGAAAGCGGCGAGTGAACGTGCATCGGACCACTCCACATCGGGTTACTCCATATCGAGTGTAATCCTTATCATAGTGTAGATTTAGATTGGTTTATCACCTTGGCCGGAACAGCAACAAGAAGACAATAGGCTAGGTTTGCCTTTGGTTTGCTTACCTTTATGGCTTGGTGGATGTGATCCATACATCCCTTCGTGTTTGTATGTTACCTTTATGCAATCAATGCTTCACATCCGGAACCTTAGTGGTTTGCTTCCGATCCTTGGATTGACAAATCTAGGGAGGACCCTCCTTGGTGAAAAAGGCACCAAGTCACCCGTAGGCTTGCGGTGAATTTGAGCACGATTTTACACCGTCAATAATCGCAGTGGTTTATAAGGTAGTAATAACTAGACTGTCTTATGCTTTGTTGTGAGTGTTAATTGTTTCACTACTGTCATATATATTGTTATTGTTGGTGCCATGATGTGTTGTTAGTGTTGTTTCACTACTGTCATATATAATGTCATGACCATTGCTTTATCCTCCTATTGCATGTACATATGGAACACACAATCCATCACTGCTCAAGTTGGACAAGGAAGCAGTTGAAGGAATTTATTCTCTTCTTTGATATATAGGCATATTGTCATGTCCCTGTCAAAATGGTTAGCACCTATCCCTGTATGCTAACTAAGTAAAATATGAACGGTGTATGTCTATGCTGATTTTATTTACGACTGTATCAACTATTTTCCTGTTAGAGAAAACAAATTTATCTAATAAGAATTAAGTTTAGATTTTTCAGGCTTGCTTATGTTGCTCTACTGACAAACCTGACATATCATCTATGCAGTCTCCCACAACAACAAAGCTTGCTCTACCTCTAGTGCATCAACACAGACCCATCGTCGGTGAACCTTCTTCACGGGGTCACTCGGCCACGGGAGCTCGCTGCGAGTAGTACTCAATCCCGCGGGTCAAGGACACAAACCAGATGGCCAGAAGACAAGTTGACTGCACTAGACTTGATGCCAATTTTGGCCTACCCCAGATGCTGCAAGGGATAGATTTGTATTGGTCGGTGGTCTCATTGCTCGGGAGAGGGTGTCAATCAACAAGGCGGTTGATGATCTCTCAACAATTGAGAAGGACCATCTATTTACAATTTTAGAGGAAAAGCTAGATTACCCAGCCAATCTGGAAGAATCTGTTCGCAAGAAGGCAGTTAAGGCAGCTATATCACAGATTGGAACCTTGCAACGATGGTTAAAGGCCCATTTAAGAAAAAAATATGTGAGTGAAGAGGAGACTCCCTTTGTGAAGCATGCCTTTTTGCAGCAACAAGACTGGGACATGTTTGTGCAGGAAACAAATTCTCCTTCATTTCAGCAATTGAGCCGGGAGATGAAACAAAAGAGAGCATTGCATAATCAGCCACACAAGATGGGAAGAAAAGGTTATCATGGTAAAAGGAAAGAGTGGGAGGAGGAGGATGCAAAGCTCGCTGCCGAAGGAAAACAAAACACTTGGGACCAATTTCCTGGACGTTCGAGACCTTATCTGCGGGCAAGGTTAGGGAAGAAGAAGAAGAATACTAGTGAAGGAAGCGGGGGCATAACATTCAGTAACCCTGCGGTGGTGGGGGTAGTAGATAGAGTGAAAACACTTGCAGCTCAGGGTAGCTATGGTTCTTTCTCTGGGGTTAGGGAGGATGATATCCTCAACGCAGCACTTGAGACCCCATAGCATCGTGGTCGGGTCCGAGGCGTGTCTAGTTCACTTGGCTAGGGTAAAGGGTTTGGTGAAGAGTTCGCTGGAATGTACAGGAAGAAGAGGAACAAGACGTATGATGCTCGTGATGTGATGGTGGACAAAACATTTAAATCAATTGTCCATGCTCTAAGACTATCATGCATCAACATACCCAAAAAAGCACTTCTTCCTTCCCAATTACCAGCACCTGTTAGTAGCAGCGAGGAAGAAGATGGGCATGACAGCGAGGAAGAACATTCGCATGTCAGGGAGGACGATGGCGGAGAGCAAGATCATTGGAATGCCAACGGTGACGAAGCGAATGAAGTGCACAGTGATAGTTGGTCACCTATGCTGGACACAATAGATAAGTTGGCAGAGCCAACCGTGTGCAGCCTTTTGGATGGAACTGTGGAGCTCGCACTAGCGAAAGTCTTTCCAACTCAAAAGGCTTGCCATTCAGTACCGATGCAGGATGGGTATGTTGTGGTGCAACGGACTCACCCATTTGAGGTTGCTAGATTGTGTGGAAGTGCAGAGGAGTTCAAGACACATTGAAGATCATATCCAATCCATCTAAGTGCTTAACTGCTCATCCTTAGACTTGCATATGCTTTGTGTATGTGCTTAGTGCTAGGCTTAGCTTAGAGCTGAGTGAGTGAAAGGTTGTGCCAACCTTGTGAGGTGATTCTTGAGTGAGTCCAGTTGTACAAGGTTCGCCGGAAGCCTTGGGGCCTAAGTGGCTCACCGGCAATTGTCATCGACCCTCCGGCTTGGTGTGGAGCAGCGAGGACACTTTGTGCGGGGGACGTGGAGACCTCCTTCCTTGATGGTGAAGCTCCTTAGTGGAGGCGGCGTCAAGGTGACCATGGGAGCTTGGCAAGTGCCTAAGTGGCTAGCCTTTGTGGCGAGTCAAGTGGTGCTCTTGGGAGAGACTTGGTGACCAGGAAGCAATACTCTTGTCTGAGTGCTTCAACGTAGACTAGGGGTGGCTTAGTGCCTACCGATACCACGGGATAAATTGCGTGTCAAGAGTTTTCTTCCTCTCACCCCCTTTACGTTTCCGCATTTACTCTATTGCAATCTTTGCTTGCCTTTACTTTCCTAGAGTAGTATCATGCTAGGATTGGCTATAGGTTGCAAACCTTGTTTTGGAATGGGAGTTTCACACTAGAACAACCCTAGTTGCACATATAGATAGTATGTTCTAGTTTACATTTGTGTAAAATTAGTGAAGCCATAGGTTAAGGTTTTCAGTTGCCTAATTCACCCCCTCCCCCTCTTAGGCTAACAGGCATCCGATTCCTCACAAGTGGTATCAGAGCCGGGACTCACTTCCTTCACAAGAATTCGCCAATTCGATTGGTAAATTGTGAAAACCGGCTCATTGGAACGGTTAGGCTTCACCGCCTAGTGAGTTGCTCTATAGAGGAATGAAAGGGGTGAACACCTTAGGTTTGGCTCCACATTTCGATGGCACGGGCTATCCTCAATGGAAGGTTCTCATGGAGGCCTATCTCCAAGCAAAGGACCTTGATGTTTGGAGAGTCACCGATGAGGGCATGAAAAATGGTACTAGGAAGGAAAAGCAATTTGATGTGATTGCTAAGAGTATCATTTTGTCCTCATTAGATGTAGGCATTTTCAATAAAGTTTTTACTTGTGAAAATGCTCAAGAGCTATGGAAAACCATCAAGGAGCAAAATGAGGGTTAAAAAGAAGTTGCAAATGAATGCTACGGTTGTCTCCTTGATGAATTCAATAGCTTTAAGCAACTTGCAAATGAAAATGCTGAATCTATGTACTCACGCCTAAATGTGCTTGTCAATGAGATCAAGCTTTAGGTGTGAAGGACATCACGGACTTGAACATCAACCGCAAGATCCTTCAAAGTCACCGGAAGCCCGATTATGACTTGGTGAAGGCAATCATCTACGAGAAGAAGCTCGAAGATTTGAAACCATCTCATATCTTGAGCAAGATCATGGCACATGAGCTTCAACTCATGCCCAAGTCAAAAAAGGCGCCCCAAGAAAAGCCCCAAGAACCATCCTCTCCAACTAGAAGCCATGCTCTCTCAAGCCAACAAGAGAAGATGTTGAGTAGGATGGCTACTCATGGAAGCTCAAGCGAGGATGATGGTGATGATGGTGACGATGAAGATTCCTCAAGTGATGAAGAGGTTGAATCCATGGTGGCCGAGTACATGAAGAAGATCTTTAAGTATGTGAAGTAAGTCCACATGTACGGCTACAACGTCCACTTGAGAGAAGGGCGTCATCCTCAACACATCAAAGTCACCAAGATCGAGCACAAGCCCAAGAAGAAGGTGGTCAAGGAGAGGAGACCAAGGAAAAAAGCAACTATCGTCGTCCGTGAGTGGACAAGTGGTGGAGAATCAAGTCCTTCTAGTGATGAATCAAGAAAGAACTTCACCACCCGCTTCATGCAAGGTCCTTCATCATCACTACACATGTGACTTATGGCCAAAGGTATGGAAAGTAATGTAAGTGATGATGAATCCGACACCACCTCTCTTGATGATCTTGTTGAGCTAGTCCATGAGCAAAAAGGAATTCTTGAGAAACAAGCTAATGAAATTAAAGAACTCAATGCTCTTAATGATCTTAGTGCAACCCTTGCTACAAATTATGAAAATATTTGTTGTGCAAATTCAAATTGCTTAGCAAGGAGTGTGATGAGATAAAATCTAAGCTTGAGAGCAAAGAGACTAAAACAAGTAATTCCTTTGAGCTTGATGAATCATCTATCCCTTGTGCAATTCCTATCTCCAAGGTAGATGCTTTAACTTCTTGCATTGATTTAATTGATGAATCTTGCTCACCATCTTGCAATGAGAATGTTGTTGTAGAAACATGTGATTCCCTCATAGGCAAGAAGAATGATGAGCTTAAGCAAGAAGTAAAATGGCTCCGAGAGAGGTTGACAAGTTTGATGGGCAAGGGCAAGAACGATGAGGAACAAGTGGACATCTCTCAAGACATGAAGAGCAAAGTCCAACCTTTTCAAGATAACCGTGATCCCATGGTGAAGAAGGTTGAGAAGGGTGCAACCATGACTTGCTACAAGTGTCATGGAGAAGGGCACAAGTTCTACAAATGCACTCAATTTGTCAAGAAGATGGACAAGGGTGCAAAGAAGAAGTTGAAGCCCACCATCAAGAGCTCTCTCATCTACACCAAGCCCAACCGCAAGAACTAGATCAAGAGCAACACCTACGTCATCAAGAAGAAGGCTAATGGCAAGGTGGTTGCACACAAGGTTGGGAAGATGAAGGAGGAGCGGGGTTGGAACCAACCCATTTGGGTGCCCAAGGAAGTCATCACCAATATGAAGGGGCCTCAAATGGTTTGGGTTCCAAAGGCCACTTGAAGTCCATGAGAGCGGGGACTTGGGAGGCTTGGCACAAAGAAGTTGTGGAAATTCATGCCTACAAGCCAAGCTTGCAAGTTGGACATGTGTTTCCCAAGTTCCCCGGTTGAGGTAATGGAAACTAGTACCTATCTCTTGTATCATTGTAGCTCCATTGCCTTGTTTAGGTTGCATTTGTTGCAATATTTGCATATGGTAGGTTGCTTGTGTCATGTGCTAACCTATGAGCAACCTACATGGTTTGATTAGTGTGTATGAAAGCTACACTTGTTCTTTCATGGTGCATGTTTTCATATATATCTTTTTGCATCATGAGCAAGCTATAGGGTTAGCTTCCCTTTTGTTATCATAAACAACGTGCATACAATTGGTTGGTGATTCAAACACTAAATGCACACATTTAGGGGGAGCTCATCCTATGGTTTGGTTATGGGACTAATATAGTTTCATGCTTATCTTATGTAGTCCCTCGGCGACGCATTCCGGTGCGGTGCTTCATTCTAAGAGAATGCTATTTCACTCTCAATGTGATCTAACATCTCTAAAAGAGTGAATATAGCAATATGAGCTTCATGCTATTGAGTCATGACCTTGCGAGCTTATGTCCATATAAGTTCAAAGGCAATGAACTCATACATTTCTAATTCTTGTGGTACATCAAGTGTCTTCTATACAAGCTTCTTTCAAGTGGTGTCACCTAGTGATATCATCTCCAAGAGGCTCATCTCAATGTGGTTCCAACAAGGTAGAGAGGATAACCCCCCGGAGGTATGCAATGATCAAAAGACTACAAGTGATATCTACAAGTGGTAATGTAACAAGAACTCATTTGTCTTATCTCTTGTCCTTTAAGGTACCTCCTTGCATGATACGCTCTAAGCTTCCATTGTCTTACTAGTTTGTAGTTGTGCACTTGTTTTCACACTATCTTTTTGTGCACACACTTAGGGGGAGCTTAGTTTGTATCATGCTAGTCTCATGAGCTTGTGATCCACCTTAGTCATTTTTACATGTGGTATCTTCATTGATATCATACATATGGATCATGGTTCATGCGGCTTTCTCCCTTGTATTTAACATCTCTCTTTGAGCTGTGTTTGCTAGGACTTGCTAGTTTTCTTGGAACCCTTTTGCTTTGGACTTTTTGGAGATTTTATTCCAAAGGGGGAGAATGTGAGACTAAATCAAGCTAGTGGTTTAAGCTTACAAGTGGTTTCAAGGATATGAGACCAAAGGGGGAGAATGTAAACTTAAGATCAAAAAAGGGGGGAAGTTTGATCTAGGGGGAGTTTGAATGATGGTAAGCATCCAAGAAAGTGTAAGTGGTTCAGTTCTAATTCTGTCAACATTTGCAAATTTATGCTTGCTTTGGTTGTGTTGTCATAAGTCACCAAAAAGGGGGAGATTGTAGCGAACATGGCCTCATAAGCCATTAGTTCGAGTTTGATTTTGGTGATTCATGACAACATGGTCATTGGGACTAACCGTATTGTTTTAGCATGTATTTGTAGACACTTCTAGGTCCCAAAGATGCAAGAAAACCACATGCCAAAATAAGAAAAACAAGGGTCAAAACCGAGCAAGAAAAGGAAAAGAAAAGACACCGTATTATCAACCGACGGTATCAATATAGCAAGCATCGGTGCAATCGTCGGACGAGTTGGTACACAGGGTGAAACCCTAGGTACCGTCGGATGAACCGACGGTCCATTTTCTATTAGCGTCGGACGAGTTGCAGAGGAAGAGCAGCGAAGACAGTAGCACCGGGTGATCCGACGGTCTGAGTGGGGACACCGTCGGACTATCTGACGCCCAGTTTGAGTTCATACAGAGACGCGCCAAGACAAAGCCTTCAGCATCAGATGATCCGACGCCTTGGTCAAGGTGAAGTGTCGGTCTATCCGACGGTCGCATGGAAGCTAACAGAGGCGACTTGAACGCGGGGTCTTCAGCACTAGATGATCTGACGCACCGTCGGTGCATAGTGTCGGAGCAGTTGTGTCAGAGAACCTCAACAGCTATGTGATGTGGGAGGGGAACCGGATGATCCGACGCCCTGGAAAAGCACAGCATCGGTTCATCCGACGCTACCTTTTTCAGCAGCTTTTAGCCAACGGCTAGTTTGATGCCTTGGGCTATTTATACCCCCTCCACTCACCCATTTCAGGTTGTTGGATTGTGTGGAAGTGCAAAGGAGTTCAAGACACGTTGAAGATCATATCCAATCCATCCAAGTGGTTAATTGCTCATCTTTAGACTTGCATATGCTTTGTGTATGTGCTTAGTGCTGTAGCGAACATGGCCTCATATGCCATTAGTTTGAGTTTGATTTTGGTGATTCATGACAACATGATCATTGGGACTAACCTTATTGTTTTAGCATGTCTTTGTAGACGTTTCTAGGTGCCAAGGATGCAAGAAAACTACATGCAAAAATGAGAAAAACAAGGGTCAAAACCGAGCAAGAAAAGGAATAGAAAAGACACCGTCGGATGAACCGATGGTCCCTCAAATACAAGCGTCGGTGCAATCGTCGAACGAGTTGGTGCACAGGGTCAAACCCTAGTTACCGTCGGATGAACCGACGGTCTGTTATTTAGTAGCGTCGGACGAGTTGCAGAGGAAGAGCAAGGAAGACAGTAGCACCGGATGATCCGACGGTCTGAGTGAGGACCCCGTCAGTCTATCCGACGCTCAGTTTGAATTCATACAGAGACGCGCCAAGACGAAGCCTTCAGCACCGGATGATCCGACACCTTGGCCAGGGTTAGCGTCGGTCTATTCGATGGTCAGTTGGAAGCTAACAGAGGCGACTTGAACGCGAGGCCTTCAGCACCTGATGATCCGACGTAGCATCGGAACATAGCGTCAGAGCAGTTATGTCAGAGAACCTCAACGGCTACGTGACGTGGGAGGGGCACTGGATGAACCGACGCCCTGGAAAAGCATAGCGTCGGATCATCTGACGGTACCTTTTTCGGCGCCTTTAAGCCAACGGCTAGTTTGATGCATTGGGCTATTTATACCCCCTCCACTCACTCATTTGAGGTTGCCGATTGTGTGTAAGTGCGAGAGGAGTTCAAGACACATTCAAGATCATATCCAATCCATCCAAGTGCTTATTTGCTCATCCTTAGACTTGCATATGCTTTGTGTATGTGCTTAGTGCTAGGCTTAGCTTAGAGCTGAGTGAGTGCAAGGTTGTGCCAACCTTGTGAGGTGATTCTTGAGTGAATCAAGTTGTACAAGGTTCGCCGGAAGCCTTGGGGCCTAAGTGGCTCATCGGCAATCGTCATCGACCCTCCGGCTTGATGTGGAGCGGCGAGGACACTTTGTGCGGGGGACGTGGACACCCCCATCCTTGGTGGAGAAGGTCCTTAGTGGAGGCAGCATCAAGGTGACCAAGGGAGCTTGACAAGTGCCTAAGTGGATAGCCTTTGTGGCAAGTCAAGATGGTGCTCTTGGAAGAGACTTGGTGGCCGGGAAGGAATACTCTTGTGTGAGTGCTTCAACAACGTGGACTAGGGGTGGCTTAGTGCCTACCGATACCACGAGATAAATCGCGTGTCAAGAGTTTGCTTCCTCTCATCCCCTTTACGTTTCCGCATTTACTCTATTGCAATGTTTGTATGCCTTTATTTTCCTAGAGTAGTATCATGCTAGGATTGGCTATAGGTTGCAAACCTTCTTTTTGAGGACCATGTGTGGTTCGAGGACCGGTGGATGGTCGCTTCCTTGTGTGATGAGTGATTAACAATGTTGTGTGGACTGATTCTTGGCTAAGTATTGCAGGTGCAGGTTGCGGCTTGACTGGTGTTGGTGCAGGTGAAGAACAAGCGCGAAAGGTCGTCGCCGGTGAGGCCTCCAGGTGCGGAGAAGACAAGTAGGCTTCGTTCGAGGGACCCGGTGGCCAGCGGGGTCAAGTGCGGGCCGCATGGAGGCATGAACAAGCAAGATGAAGTCGTGGACGGTTTCTTGGTTGAGCCTCAAAACCAAGGTCGAGCCGGGACTACGTGGGAGCCGAGTCATGAGTGGAGATTGGCGGAGGCTACACCGAGTTCGCGGGGTTTCGGTGGTTCACCGAAAACCACCGGGTTCCTTGGTTGATCCACAAAGCCAAGACCGAAGAACCGAAGACGGAGCCGCAGGCGCGGTGCGGACCGGTCCGATCGGTGGGTCCGACCGGCCCGACCGGTGGGTACCGGTCGAGGCCGGTGAGGAGCACCGATCTGATCGGTGTGCGATGACGCAGTCCGGAGACTTCGAAGCGGAGGACACACGTCGGGATCACATGGTTTGCGTCGAGGCTACGCTGGGTGCGGTCGCCGGGCATCCGTCCGATGGAGAAGACATGAAGACTTTCAAATCCACCCTTGAGGGGCTTGTATCCCTAGTTATTAGGAAAGGGCATTTTAGACTTTCGGTTGCTTCCATATAACCCAAGAGGTGAGAGGATGGCAGCCAACTTTTGGAACCCTAGCTCATTTGTTTTCCTATTTTTCCTTCCTATTTTCCTTAGGATTTCCATAGGACTAGCTTGAGAGCATCATGGTGAGATCTTGTGAGAGGGTTGGATGATTGGGCGGCAAGCTAGACCTTGTATGAATCTTTTTTGCTTGCATAGATGATTCAGCGTGGTTCCTCTAGGTTTGGATGTGTTGTTCCCGGTTGTTCTTGGTGGTGATTTTCGGAGCCCTCTCTTGGTGATTTCTTTGGGTTGTTTTCGGGACCTTTCTCTTGGGGATTTGATGGGAGAAATTGTGGGAACCCTTCGTGGTTCTTTGGGCTGTGATTCCCCTCCCAAATCCGTGAGTAAAGGGGCTCGATTTTGGGGTTTTCCGAGTTCTAGGGTTTGTGGTGCTCTTGGCGAGATTTCTTCGATTCCTCCTTTTTGGACGAGTTTTGATGGGATTAAACTTGGCTATGGACTCTTCATGAGGTGTTCCTAATATCCCCAAAGTCTTGTTCAAGTCCGTGGAGCGATTCGGGAGATCGAGATTTGGATTTGGGGGGAGTTGACTGCGGGTCTTGTTCATCCCGAGCTTCCCGGAGCTACACCGGTCGACCGGTGCTCTTGACCGGTCCGACCGATGCGAGCCCCGGTGGGTTTTTGCTCGGGCTGAACGTCCGGGTGTGTTCGTTGTTGCCCCGTGTTGTTCTTGTTTCGAGTTTGGGTCAGTTTGGTGGTCGGTTGGCCTGTTTTGGTGCTTTGGGGGCTTTCAGGCTGTGACCGGTCTGACCGGTGTGTCTCACCGGTCTGACCGGTGTGGAGCCACTTAGTGAAAGTTGCTCAGTTTCACCAGCAGGGACCGGTCTGACCGGTGGTGCTCACCGGTCTGACCGGTGTTGGTCTGTAGACTCGAGGTTTGGTGTTCCGCTGCGTTCTCGGGTCGGAAGGTTGTGTGTTGGTTCCTAGGTCCAGTGGCACTCCAGTGGCTACGTGGGCTTGACCAACTTGGGTAGTGAGTTGGAGAAGTTTGTTGGAAGCCGCGTTCATCTTGTTGGAGTTTCCATCTCCTTCGAGAAGAATTTTTATCGGCTCCCATTCACTCCCCCCCCTCTCTGGTTCGCCGTATCGGTCCTTCAAGTGGTATCAGAGCCGGTTCAGGTCTTTATTGACTCTAACTAGTCTAAGATCCAAGGATGGCGTACCGAGAACGGGGGTTCGGGTCCTCCACACTTCGATGGCAAGAACTACCGGATGTGGAGTAAGCGGATGGGTGCGTTCCTCCACGGAAAGGGTCAGATCCTTTGGGATGTCACGATGGACACAGGCTATGTCCGGCCGATGGACTTCCTCGCTCCGAGATCGAGGGACAAATTCGATGCCAACAATAAGGCGGTCGACTACTTGTTTTGTGCTTTGTGTCGGCCGAGTTCGATCGGGTGCACACCGAGCACTTGGCTTGTAGAATTTGGTCGGTCTTTCGAAGAAGGCTCATGTTGGGAATGCCCGGAGTTCGGGCACGGATGTATGCGACCTACGGAGGGAGTACGAGAACTTCACTCATCTCCTTGGTGAGTCCATCGATGCCTTGTTTCAGAGGTTCACGGTGGTTGTGAACAACATGAGGTCCAATGTGGACGTGCTCCCGTACGATGATCATGATAGAGCGGTCAAGCTCTTACACTCTTTGGATCATACGATTTGGGGCGGAAAGTTCGAGGCCATTGTGGAGTCGAGAAGTATGACACTCGACGGTGAACGAGCCGTTCTCGAAGCTCAAGTCGGGCCGAGGTGGATAGGGGCATGATTGCCAAGCTCGAGGGACCGACCGATTCCCATAGTCTTGCCCTCGTTGGTGGTTTGAAAGGAAAGGCTAACACTAACCCATCCACCGGGATGTTCTATTTTTCCTCTTTGATGTCTATGCCGGATGAGGAATTCGACGAGCTTGGAGAGGACGAGCCGGCGCTCTTGACGAGGTCGTTCGAGAGGCCGCACGAGAACCGAGTGAACATGAGGAGGAACACGAGGACATGCTTCCGGTGCGGCAAGCCGGGACACTTCGTCGCCGACCGCCGGAGAAGGTCGAGAACAAGGACGGCTACAAGCACAAGCCGAGGAATGATGGCAAGTACCGGTCGAGGCGCGACCACAAGAGCAAGCAAAAG
Source organism: Cenchrus americanus (assembly GCA_947561735.1). NCBI lineage: Eukaryota > Viridiplantae > Streptophyta > Magnoliopsida > Poales > Poaceae > Cenchrus > Cenchrus americanus. Next base: position 198,654,017 of record OX387245.1, on the reverse strand, counting down.
AATAAGTACAAGGACGAGGGACGATCAAGGAAGAAGGAGAACCGAGGCAAGGCCCGAGCGATGGTTGGAGCGAGTGACGTCGACTCCAATTCCGCGTACTCCACCTCGTGCTCGAGCGGCGGTGAGGATGAAGATGATCGTCGCAAGAACAAAAAGTCTTCCAAGAACCCGAGCGGGCCGAGCCGCTTGGTGAGAGATGGCTTCGCACCATGGCGGCGAGCTCCGGCAGCAAGAAGAGCACACGGAAGCGACTCGGACTCCGATTCCGACGACGAGGTGCGTGATGAACTTCCCTTCTTGTGCCGGGAGAACGAGAGGCTTGGCACTTTGCTTGATAACCGTGATGACATGCTTAGAGAGGCCAAGAAAATGAGAAGAGAGCTTAGGGCTTCACTCGAGGATGCTAGGACTAGAGTGGGTGAGCTAGAGACACGGGTGCTTGATAGCAAGCTTGAGATTGATTCCCTTAAGGCTAGCCCCCGTTGGTTCGGATGAGGTTGATTGTGTCTTGATTGCTTCATCTTTCTTGCTGATCTTGCTTTGTTTAAGGAGAAGCATGCGTCCAAGTGTGAGGAACTAGATGTGCTTAGGGTTGAAGTGGCCGAGCTTAAGTCTAGACTGCTTTGCTAGGTGCTTGCACTTCTTGCCCTATTTTGCATGCTAAGATTCATGAGATGCATGCTTACACTAGTTCTCTTGAGGCTAAGCTGAAAGAACCCATGCCTACATCATGCTCTACCTGTGAAATGCATGCTTTGAAAAAACTGGAACTTGCACATTATGTTGATCGTTTGCAGGATGAGAATGATGAGCCGAGGAAGTTGATGGATTGGTTGTCTGGTCATGAGCCTCAGTTGAGGATGACGATCGAGGCATTTAAGAGGCGGGATGGTGAGGGACTTGCGGCAAACAAGGTTGGTGAGGGAAGTGGAGAGAATATCCCAGAGCCACCAAAAACCCACCACAAAAATGATTTCCCCCCAAAACCTAACCATCTTAGGAATCGACTAGACACAACCCCTGCTCCACCCGTGTTTCCTACACCCACAAATGATCTACAAAAGCCTATCAAGTTTGTGAGCACTTCGGGGAAAGTGTTCTTTGGGAAAGAAAGTGAGAAGGCTAGTGAGGGGAAGCCGGTGGAGGAGTTGAGTGGAGAGAAACCTAGTGAGCAGCCACATCCCAAGCCTAAGCCTAAGCTTGTGAGGTTCCATTGTGGCTATTGTGGGAGAGATGGCCATAAGGATGAGTTTTGCTTCATGAGGAAGCGAGAGGAGAGAATGGCAAAGGAGTGGGCTAACAAGGACAAGTACCACTCTTCCGATGGTGTACTTGAGCCTCGTGTGCAGATGCCCAGGGCCAAGGCGAGTGTGAGGACAGTTCAGGCTTGGGGAGAGCGGAAGGCTGTTGGAGGTGCTATCGTCCGGGTCACACCGGTCGGGCCGGTGTGGAGCACCGGTCGGACCGGTGCGAGCTGGACGGGCGGCAGGTCGGGTTTCGTGCTCGTACGGGTGCGAGGGTTGTTTACGGGAGGTCGTGGTTCGGTGGTTGGGCTGGAGAGTTTGCGAGTGTGGTCGGGTTGCTAGGCGTTCTCCCCCTCAAGTTCACTACGGGGATGGGAGGAGTCATAGCTTTGAGAAGGAGAGGAGGGACGGTCCACGGGTTCTCTTTCGTGGTTTTGGTCCTCCTCCGGGCGAGAGAGGGGTGGTTCCCTCGGGGTGGTTACCGTGGTGGTGTTCATGGAGGTAGCTTTGGTAGGAGATATGCTTTGGTTGGTGCTAACCTCACTTTCGAGCAAATGGCTCGGCACCGGTTTTACTCTTTTGGTACTAACCCCGATCTTTGAGTCGTTTGTTTGCTCACGTGCTCGTTTTTGAATTTTAGGTGGGAGACTTGAAGAACATTTGGTTGATTGACTCCGGTTGCTCGAGGCATATGACCGGAGACAGGGGCGGTTCTCAAGTCTCGTCCCGTGGTGACAAAGAGGTACATCACTTTTGGGGACAATGGGCGTGGGCGTGTGCTTTCGAAGGTGAGATCAAAGTGAGTGACAAGATCACTGCGAGGCGTGTTGCTCTTGTTCAATCGCCGGGGTACAATTTGCTTTCTGTGTCCCAGTTGTTGGATGAGGGCTTTCAGGTGTTGTTTCGGCCAGGTGGTTCTCGGATTTTGGACTCTCGGGGGGGACCTTGTCCGTATGGTCGTTCCCGAGGGTCAGGTGTTTCGTGCTGATTTTTCTCAGTCTTCGGGTGTGGAGCATTGTTTCTTGGCTGGTTCTTCGAGTGAGTTGTGGAAGTGGCATAGGAAGTTGGGTCACTTGAGCTTTGACCTTTTGTCTCGCTTGAGTAAACTCAATTTGGTCCGAGGTTTGCCACGGTTGAGGGTTGAGAAAGAGTTGGTTTGTGCTCCGTGTAGGCATGTCAAGATGGTAGCCTCTTCTCACCCGCCTCTCACCGATGTGATGACTGAGCGTCCATGCGAGCTGCTCCATATGGAGCTTGTTGGCCCAGCTCGTGTGCGATTTGCGGGTGGGAATTGGTATGTCCTTGTTGTGGTGGACGACTATTCTCGGTATGCGTGGGTGTTCTATCTCGAGGATAAGGGGGAGACGTTTGGATTTGTTCGAGATCTAGTCTTGAGGTTGAGGAACGAGAGGCACGGAGATGCTATATGAGCTATCCGCAGTGATAATGGCTCGGAATTCAGAAACACTCGTTTTGAAACCTTTTGCCATGACTTGGGTCTTGAGCACCTGTTTTCGAGTCTGTATACGCCTCCCCAGAATGGTGTTGTGGAAAGGAAGAACAGGACCTTGTGCGAGATGGCTCGGACGATGCTTGATGAGCATAGGACTCCGAGGAGGTATTGGGCTGAGGCGGTGAATACCGCGTGCGATGTGTCAAACGAGATCTACCTCGAGTGCACAAGAAGAAGACATGCTATGAGTTGATGCATGGTCGCACACCCAAGGTGAGTCACTTCCATGTCTTTGGTTGCAAGTATTTCATTCGAAGAAAGGCGGGAAGTTGGATAAGTTTGAGGCTAGGTCTGTCGATAGTATTTTCTTTGGTTATGCATCTCATTCTAGAGCATATCGTGTGCTCAATCTTGAAACTAACCAAATCGTGGAGACTTGCGAGGTAACCTTCGACGAGACAGAGCCACGTAGTCAGCTTGTCTTTGAGTGTGCAGGTGATGATGAGCTTGGCGAGGAGATCTTTCAGGAGGAGGAGCATGAACATGGAGACGATGAAGATGGTGGTGTGGTGCCCCTGGCTGAACATGTACCCACTACTTCGACTACGGTGCTGGACGGACCCTCTACTACACCTACGATGACAAATCAAAAACGAGGAGAAGCTGCTGTTGAGGGGGAGGTAGCATCAAGGCGAGAACCTCCCCGGCGAGTACAAGTGGATCACCCAGCTTCGAGGATCATCGGCGACATGAATGAACGCACTACACGGTCGAGGGTTCGAAACAATTCTCATTTCTCTCATGCTGCATTTGTTGCTACTTTTGATCCCAAAGACATTGGACACGCACTATCTGATCACAATTGGGTTAATTCGATGCATGAGGAGTTGGAGAACTTTGAAAGGAATCAGGTTTGGGAGTTGGTTGACCCTCCCCCAGGGTGTAAGCCGATTGGTACAAAGTGGGTGTGGAAGAACAAAGAGGGAGTGAAAGGTGAGGTTGTGAGAAACAAGTCAAGGCTTGTTGCTCGGGGGTTCGATCGGAAGGAGGGGATTGACTACGAGGAGACCTTTGCTCCCGTAGCTTTGTTTGGAGGCGATTAGGATCCTTCTAGCCTTTTCCGTGGCTAAAGGGTTCAAGTTGCACCAAATGGTTGTGAAAAGTGCTTTTACGAATGGTGTGTTGGAGGAAGAAGTGTATGTGAGGCGACCTCCGGGGTTTGAGATTGAGAAGTACCCCCCACCGGGTGTACAAGTTGAGGAAGGCGCTCGTATGGGTTGAAACGGGCGCCTAGAGCTTGGTATGGCGAGGTTGAGGGGGTTCTTGTTTGAGAGGTTTTGAGATGGGGAAGGTCGATCGGACCTTGTTTTTCTTGAGGCAAGGCGGAGATAGCCTCGATTGTGCGGGTATACGTGGATGATATTGTTTTTGGTGGCTCGTCTAACTCTCTTGTTGCAAGGTTTGCGGATGATAGGAGCAGGGAATTTGAGATGAGCATGATGGGCGAGTTGCGGTTCTTCCTCGGGCTACAAATCAAACAATCAAAGGAAGGAACATTTGTGCACCGAGGCTAAGTACGGCAAGGACATTGTGCGGAAGTTCAAGATGGAGGACTCCAAGGCTATGACGATGCCGATGAGTACGACTACGGCTCTTGATGCGGACGAGGAAGGTGAACACGTGGACCGAAGGAGTACCGGAGCATGATCGGGTCACTCCTCTACTTGACGGCGACGAGGCCGGACATACAATTCTCGGTGTGTCTGTGCGCTCGTTTTCAAGCGTCTCCGAGGACTTCGCATCGGCAAGCGGTGAAGCGAATTTTCAGGTACTTGCGTCACACTCCCGACTTCGGCCTTTGGTACTCCGCGTCCTCTTCTTTGGCGCTTCATGGTTTTTCAGACGCGGATTTTGCCGGGTGTCGGTTGGATAGAAAGTCCACTTCTGGGACTTGCCAGTTTTTGGGTTCTTCTTTGGTGTCTTGGTCTTCCCGCAAACAATCGAGTGTTGCTCAATCCACTACCGAGGCCGAGTATGTTGCCGCTGCTAGTTGTTGCTCTCAGCTCCTTTGGATTTCATACACCATGAGTGACTTTAGTGAGGAGTATACCCATGTCCCACTTCAATGTGATAGCACCAGTGCCATAAGCGTTGCAAAGAACCCAGTGCTCCATTCCAAAACCAAGCACATAGAAGTGAGGTATCATTTTCGATAGACAACGTAGAGAAAGGAAAAATAGCTTTGATCCATGTACCCACACATGACCAACTAGCCGATATTTTCACCAAACCCCTAGATCAAGCAACTTCCACTCGTTTGCGGGGGAACTTGGTGTGTGTTTGATTTCTTGAGTTGGGTGTGTGGGAGCTCTTTTTGTAGCATATGTATAGTTCCCTTTGTGCATTTCTTGCATTTGGCATGGCATATGCAACATGATGTATAGGCATCCTTGTATCTTAGATTACATGCATTTTGTATCATATGCATTGGATAGGAAAAGCTTCTCTCATATACATTGTTCATCATGGAATGAGATATATGTCTTTGTGAGCTTGTTTGATATGCTATGGTTAGTTTGGCTTAGCTCTTGATGATCTTGATGAATAATCCATGGTTGATAGCCATGTTTTTGAAAAATGTCACATGTATGCTCTCTCATGTGTAAATGCCTTTATATGATCTTGACATGTTTTAGTGGCTTTGCTATGCTTATTTTGTGGTTGGATAGCTAGTTTATTGATCATATGGGGCCAAAGGCTCATTTGCCATCATGAATGTTTAGCCCTCTTGCTTCATCTTGTGGAGGGGCATAAGTTCCTTTTTGTCACAAAGACATTTTATGTACCAATTATGAATCTGAAAATGAAATGAAAAATGCTTGGACAATATGCTCCCATGTCATATGTGCTGAATTTAATTTTTTTGGGTGCTAAACCGTTGCATGATGCCTACCAATGAGAAGTCTCATACATAGAAGTAGGCACATGGCTCGGTGGCTTTGACATGACATGAGGTGCTTGTGGGTGTTTGTGATGGTCTTATGATTAGAATGGTTGTCCTTGCATGAAGTTTGTGTGGCTTTGCCATTTTGATATGTTTTGATCATGTTTAGTACTTTGCTCATGAGAGGCAAGTTTTGTCTAACTTGCTTCGTCCAATGGTTGTGAAACTTGGTGATCATGTAGTTGAGATTGATACGAAGCTGTAGAGTATCTAACTTGCTCATTTGGACTTGTGTAGCATCCTATGTTGAATTTTGTCTATTTGAGAAGCTCTAGGTTAAAAGTTTTGCATTTTTGGCTTGATTCGTGCATTGCCAAAAGGGGGAGAAGTTCGAGTTTGGAAAAGGCTTGCTGGACGCATTTAGAAGGTTTTCGAGTGGTTTCGAGCCATTTCTAGGCTCGTTGTGCAATCGGTCCGACGGTGAAGAGCACCGGTCGCCGACCGTGTGAGTGCTGGTCCTGTACACATGTTAGGCACCGGTCGACCGGTGGTGATGACCGGTCCGACCGGTGTGAGTGAAGTTCTTGCACTGCCCCTTGTTTTCACCGGTTTGCTTGCATTCGTCCAGGGGAGGTGCATTGGTTCAGGGGGAGCTTGCATGTGTGCAGAGGGAGCTCTTTGTGGTTTTTCGAGGTTTGTTTCCGTGGTTTGCGCTCTTTGCGTGAGCTTTGCTTTGTCTCGGATGTGTCGAGCCGTTGCCCTTGCCTAAGGGGTTCGAGACTCGTCTTCTTCAAGTGATCTTGCTCTTTGCCTTTGTTTGGCTTTCGATCGCTTGTTGGAGTTTGTTTTTGTTCGTTTCTTTTCTTTTTCTTTTCTCTCTTGTTACTTTCGTGTGGGTGTTGTCAATGCACTCATCAACAGGGAGATTGAGGACCATGTGTGGTTCGAGGACCGGTGGATGGTCGCTTCCTTGTGTGATGAGTGATTGAAAACGTTGTGTGGACTGATTCTTGGCTAAGTATTGCGGGTGCAGGGTTGCGGCTTGACCGGTGTTGGTGCAGGTGAAGAACAAGCGCGAAAGGTCGTCGCCGGTGAGGCCTCCAGGTGTGGAGAAGACAAGTAGGCTTCGTTCGAGGGACCCGGTGGCCAGCGGGGTCAAGTGCGGGCAACATGGCGGCATGAACAGCAAGATGAAGTTGTGGACGGTTTCTTGGTTGAGCCTCAAAACCAAGGTCGAGCCTGGACTACGGGGGAGCCGAGTCATGAGTGGAGATTGGCGGAAGCTACACCGAGTTCAAGGGGTTTCCGATGGTTCACCAGAAAACCACTGGGTTCCTTGGTTGATCCACAAAGCCAAGACCGAAGAACCGAAGACGGAGCCGTAGCGGCCGCCGCACCGGTCGATCGGTGGGTCCGACCGGTCGACCGGTGGGTGCCGGTCGGACCGGTGAGGAGCACCGGTCTGACCGGTGTGCGACGACGCAGTCCGGAGACTTCGAAGCGGAGGACACGCATCGGGATCACATGGCTTGCGTCGAGGCTATGCGAGGTGCGGTCGCCGGCATCCGTCCGATGGAGAAGACATGAAGACTTCCAAATCCGCCCTTGAGGGGCTTGTATCCCTAGTTATTAGGAAAGGGCATTTTAGACTTTCGGTTGCTTCCATATAACCCAAGAGGTGAGAGGATGGCAGCCAACTCTTGGAACCCTAGCTCATTTGTTTTCCTATTTTTCCTTCCTATTTTCCTTAGGATTTCCATAGGACTAGCTTGAGAGCTTCATGGTGAGATCTTGTGAGAGGGTTGGATGATCGGGCGGCAAGCTAGACCTTGTATGAATCTTTGTTGCTTGTATAGATGATTCGGCGTGGTTCCTCATGGTTTGGATGTGTTGTTCCCGGTTGTTCTTGGTGGTGATTTTCGGAGCCCTCTCTTGGTGATTTCTTTGGGTTGTTTTCGGGACCTTTCTCTTGGGGATTTGACGGGGGGAAATTTGTGGGAACCCTTCGTGGTTCTTTGGGCCGTGATTCCCCTCCCAAATCCGTGAGTAAAGTGGCTCGATTTTGGGGGTTTTCGAGTTCTACGGTTTGTGGTTCTCTTGGCGGGAATTCTTCGATTCCTCCTTTATGGATGAGTTTTGGTGGGATTAAACTTGGCTATGGACTCCTCATGAGGTATTCCTAATATCCCCAAAGTCTTGTTCAAGTCCGTGGAGCGATTCGGAAGATCGAGATTTGGATTTGGGGGAGTTGACCCGCGGGTGTTGTTCATCCCGAGTTGCCCGTGCTACACCGGTCCGACCGGTGCGAGCCCCGGTGGGTTTTTGCTTGGGTGAACGTCCGGGTGTGTTTGTTGTTGTCCCGTGTTGCTGCCTGTTTCGAGTTTGGGTCGGTTTGGTGGTCGGTTGGCTCGTTTTGGTGCTTTGGAGGCTTTCAGCCGTGACCGGTCCCCGACCGGTGTGTCTCACCGGTCGACCGGTGTGGAGCCACTTAGTGAAAGTTGCTCGGTTTCACCGGCGAGAACCGGTCCGACCGGTGGTGCTCACCGGTCCGAGCGGTGTTGATCCGTAGACTCGAGGTTTGGTGTTCCGCTGCGTTCTCGGGTCGGAAGGTTGTGTGTTGGTTTCTAGGTTCAGTGGCACTCCAGTGGCTACGTGGGCTTGACCAACTTGGGTAGTGAGTTGGAGAAGTGTGTTGGAAGCCGTGTTCATCTTGTTGGAGTTTCCATCTCCTTCGAGAAGAATTTTTATCGGCTCCCATTCACTCCCCCCCTCTCTGGTTCGCCGTATTGGTCCTTCACTTTTGGGATGGGAGTTTCACACTAGAACAACCGTAGTTGCACATATATATAGTATGTTCTAGTTTACTTTTGTGTAAAATTTAGTGAGGCATAGGTTAAGGTTTTAAGTTGCCTAATTCACCCCCTCCCCCTCTAAGGCTAATGGGCATCTGATTCATTACAAGTGGTATCAGAGCCGGGACTCACTTCCTTCACAAGGATACGCCAATTCGATTGGTTTATTGTGAAAACCGGCTCATTGGAATGGTTAGGCTTCACCGCCTAGTGAGTTGCTCTATAGAGGAATGAAAGGGGTGGATACCATAGGTTTGGCTCCACATTTCGATGGCACGGGCTATCCTCGGTGGAAGCTTCTCATGGAGGCCTATCTCCAAGCAAGGGACCTTGATGTTTGGAGAGTCACCGATGAGGGCATGAAAAATGGTACTAGAAAGGAAAAGCAATTTGATGTGATTGCTAAGAGTATCGTTTTGTCCTCACTAGATGTAGGCGTTTTCAATAGAGTTTTTACTTGTGAAAATGCTCATGAGCTATGAAAAACTATCAAGGAGCAAAATGAGGGTTCAAAAGAAGTTGCTAATGAACGCTACGGTTGTCTCCTTGAGGAATTCAATAGCTTTAAGCAACTTGCTAATGAAAATGCCGAATCTATGTACTCACGCCTAAATGTGCTTGTCAATGAGATCAATGCTTTAGGTGTGAAGGACATCTCGGACTTGAACATCAACCGCAAGATCCTTCAAAGTCTCCGGAAGCCCGACTATGACTTGGTGAAAGCAATCATCTACGAGAACAAGCTCGAAGAATTGAAGCCATCGCATATCTTGAGCAAGATCCTGGCACATGAGCTTCAACTCATGCCCAAGTCAAAGAAGGCACCCCAAGAAAATCCCCAACAACCATCCTCTCCAACTACAAGCCATGCTCTCTCAAGCTGACAAGAGAAGATGTTGAGTAGGATGACTACTCATGGAAGCTCAAGCGCAGATGATGGTGATGATGGTGACGATGGAGATTCCTCAAGTGATGAAGAGGTTGAATCCATGGTGGCCGAGTACGTGAAGAAGATCTTCAAGTGAAAAGGTCAACATGTACGGCTACAACGTCCACTTGAGAGAAGGGCGTCATCATCAACACATCAAGTTCACCAAGATCAAGCACAAGCCCAAGAAGAAGGTGGTAAAGGAGAGGAGACCAAGGCAAGAAGCAACAATAGCCGTCCATGGGTGGACAAGTGGTGGATCAAGTTCTTCTAGCTCAAGCAATGAATCAAGAAAGAACTTCACCACCCGCTTCATGCAAGGTCCTTCATCATCACACATGTGCCTTATGGACAAAGGTTTAGAAAGCAATGTAAGTGATGACGAATCCGACACCACCTCTCTCAATGATCTTGTTGAGCTAGTCCATGAGCAAAAAGGAATGCTTGAAAAACAAGCTAATGAAATTAAAGAACTCAATGCTCTCAATGATCTTAGTGACACCCTTGCTACAAATTATGAACATTTGTTGTGCAAATTCAAATTGATTAGCAAGGAGTTTGATGAGCTAAAATCTAAGCTGGAGAGCAATGAGACTAAAACAAGTAATTCCTTTGAGCTTGATGAAACATCTATCCCTTGTGCAATTCCTATCTCCAAGGTAGATGCTTTAACTTCTTGCATTGATTTAATTGATGAATCTTGCTCACCATCTTACCATGAGAATGTTGTTGTAGAATTATGTGATTATCTCATAGGCAAGGAAAATGGTGAGCTCAAGCGAGAAGTGAAATGGCTCCGAGAGAGGTTGGCAAACTTGATGGGCAAGGGCAAGAATGTTGAAGAACAAGTGGACATCTCTCAAGACATGAAGAGTAAAGTCCAACCTTCTCAAGATAACCGTGATCCCATGGTGAAGAAGCTTGAGAAGGGTGCAATTCTGACTTGCTACAAGTGTCATGGAGAAGGGCACAAGTTCTACAAATGCCCTCAATTTGTCAAGAAGATGGACAAGGGTGCAAAGAAGAAATTGAAGCCCACAATCAAGAGCTCCCTCATCTACACCAAGCCCAACCGCAAGAACAAGACAAATAGCAACACCTACATCATCAAGAAGAAAGCAAATGGCAAGGTGGTTGCACACAAGGTTGGAAAGATGAAGGAAGAGAGGGGTAGGAACCAACCCATTTTGGTGCCCATGGAAGTCATCACCAACATGAAGGCGCCTCAAATGGTTTGGGTTCCAAAGGCCACTTGAAGGCCTTCAAAATGGGGACTTGGGAGGCTTGGTACAATCAAGATGAGAAGATTCAAGCCTATAAGCCAAGCTTGCAAATTGGACATGTATTGCCCAAGTTCCCGGTTGAGGTAATGGAAACTAGTACATATCTCTTGTATCATTGTAGCTCCATTGCCTTGTTTAGGTTGCATTTGTTGCAATGTTTACATATGGTAGGTTGCTTGTGTCATGTGCTAACCCTTGAGCAATCTACATGGTTTGATTAGTGTGTAGGAAAGCTACACTTGTTCTTTCATGGTGCATGTTTTCATATATATATATATATATATATATATATATATATATATATATATATATATATATATATATATATATATATATATATATATATATATATTCGCATCATGAGCAAGCTATAGGGTTAGCTTCCATTTTGTTGTCATAAACAATGTGCATACATTTGGTTGGTGATTCAAATACTAAATGCACACATTTAGGGGGAGCTCATCCTATGGTTTGGTTATGGGACTAACATTGTTTCAAGCTTACCTTATGTAGTCCCTTAGCGACGCGTTCTGGTGTGGTGTTTCATTATAAGAGAATGCTATTTCACTCTCAATGTGATCTAACATCTCTAAAAGAGTGAATATAGCAATATGAGCTTCATGCTATTGAGTCATGTCCTTGCGAGCTTCTGTCTATATAAGTTCAAAGGCGATGCACTCATACATTCCTAATCCTTGTGGTACCCCAAGTATCTCTATGCAAGCTTCTTTCAAGTGGTGTCACCTAGTGATATCATTTCCAAGCGGCTCATCTCAATGTGGTGCCAACAAGGTAGAGAGGATCAACCCTCGGAGGTATGCAATGATCAAATGACTACAAGTGATAATCTACAAGTGGTAATGTAACAAGAACCCATTTGTCTTATCTCTTAAGCTACCTCCTTGCATGATATGCTCTAAGCTTCCATGTCTTACAAGTTTGTAGTTGTGCACTTGTTTCTCACTACCCTTATCCTACAAGTGGTATTATTTTTGTGCACACACTTAGGGGGAGCTTAGTTTGTATCATGTTAGTCTCATGAGCTTATGATCCACCTTAGTTAGTCTGACATGTGGTATCTTCATTGATATCATACATATGGATCTAGGGGGAGTTTGGATGATGGTAAGCATCCAAGAAAGTGTAAGTGATTCTAATTCTGTCAATTCTTGCAAATTTATGTTTGCTTTGGTTGTGTTGTCATAAATCACCAAAAGGGGGAGATTGTAGCGAACATGGCCTCATATGCCATTAGTTCAAGTTTGATTTTGGTGATTCATGACAACATGATCATTGGGACTAACCTTATTGTTTTAGCATATCTTTGTAGACGTTTCTAGGTCCCAAGGATGCAAGAAAACTACATGCAAAAATGAGAAAAACAAGGGTCAAAACCAAGCAAGAAAAGGAAAAGAAAAGACACCGTCGGATGAACCGACGGTCCCTCAAATACAAGCATTGGTGCAATCGTCGAACGAGTTGGTGCACAGGGCCAAACCCTAGGTACCGTCGGATGAACCGATGGTCCGTTATTTAGTAGCGTCGGACGAGTTGCAGAGGAAGAGCAAGGAATACAGTAGCACCGGATGATCCGACGGTCTGAGTGAGGACCCCATCGGTCTATCCGACGCTCAGTTTGAAATCATACAGAGACGCGCCAAGACGATGCCTTCAGCACCGGATGATCCGACGCCTTAGCCAGGGTTAGCGTCGGTCTATCCGACGGTCAGTTGGAAGCTAACAGAGGCGACTTGGACGCGAGGCCTTCAGCACCGGATGATCCGACGTAGCGTCGGAGCATAGCGTCGGAGCAGTTGTGTCAGAGAACCTCAACGGCTACGTGACGTGGGAGGGGCACCAGATGAACCGACGCCCTGGAAAAGCATAGCGTCGGATCATCCGACGGTACCTTTTTCAGCAGCTTTTAGCCAACGGCTAGTTTGATGCCTTGGGCTATTTATACCCCCTCCACTCACTCATTTGAGGTTGCTGGATTGTGTGGAAGTGCAGAGGAGTTCAAGACACATTCAAGATCATATCCAATCCATCCCAGTGCTTATTTGCTCATCTTTAGACTTGCATATGCTTTGTGTATGTGCTTAGTGCTAGGCTTAGCTTAGAGCTGAGTGAGTGCAAGGTTGTGCCAACCTTGTGAGGTGATTCTTGAGTGAATCAAGTTGTACAAGGTTCGCCGGAAGCCTTGGGGCATAAGTGGCTCACCGGCAATCGTCATCGACCCTCCGGCTTGGTGTGGAGTGGCGAGGACACTTTGTGCGGGGGACGTGGAGACCCCCTTCCTTGGTGCGAAGCTCCTTAGTGGAGGCAGCATCAAGGTGACCAAAGGAGCTTGACAAGTGCCTAAGTGGCTAGCCTTTGTGGCAAGTCAAGTTGGTGCTCTTGGAAGAGACTTGGTGGCCGGGAAGCAATACTCTTGTGTGAGTGCTTCAACAACGTGGACTAGGGGTGGCTTAGTGCCTACCAATACCACGGGATAAATCGTGTGTCAAGAGTTTGCTTCCTCTCATCCCCTTTACGTTTCCGCATTTACTCTATTGCAATCTTTGTTTGCCTCTACTTTCCTAGAGTCGTATCATGCTAGGATTGGCTATAGGTTGCAAACCTTCTTTTGGGATGGGAGTTTCACACTAGAACAACCGTAGTTGCACATATAGATAGTATGTTCTAGTTTACTTTTGTGTAAAAGTTTGTGAGCCATAGGTTAAGATTATAAGTTGCCTAATTCACCCCCTCCCCCTCTTAGGCTAACGGGCATCCGATTCCTTACAAGTGCTAGGCTTAGCTTAGAGCTGAGTGAGTGCAAGGTTGTGCCAACCATGTGAGGTGATTCTTGAGTGAATCTAGTTGTACAAGGTTCGCTGGAAGCCTTGGGGCCTAGTGACCAACCGGCAATCGTCATCGACCCTCCGGCTTGGTGTGGAGTGGCGAGGACACTTTGTGCGGGGGACGTGGAGACCTCCTTCCTTGGTGGAGAAGCTCCTTAGTGGAGGAGGCATCAAGGTGACCAACGGAGCTTGGCAAGTGCCTAAGTGGCTAGCCTTTGTGGCATGTCAAGTGGTGTTCTTCGGAGAGACTTGGTGACCGGGAAGCAATACTCTTGTGTGAGTGCTTCAACGTGGACTAGGGGTGGCTTAGTGCATACTGATACCACGGGATAAATCGTGTGTCAAGAGTTTGCTTCCTCTCATCCCCTTTACGTTTCCGCATTTACTCTATTGCAATCTTTGCTTGACTTTACTTTCCTAGAGTAGTATCATGCTAGGATTGGCTATAGGTTGCAAACCTTGTTTTAGGATGGGAATTTCACACTAGAACAACCCTAGTTGCACATATAGATAGTATGTTCTAGTTTACATTTGTGTAAATTAGTGAAGCCGTAGGTTAAGGTTCTTAGTTGCCTAATTCATCCCCTCCCCCACTTAGGCTAACGGGCATTCGATTCCTCACATACGCGCGTCGTTCGTATTCGGCTCCTCGCTAGACAGATCCACTATGCCCGCATTCTCCCCACCGCCGCGCCAGTCACCCCGCTCGCCTTTGCCGCTCTCTCCCAGCCGCAGCCCTGCTCTTCTCCAGCCCCACCGCTACATGTGTGACGACGGTGACGAGGACGCAGTTACTAGCGTGCGAACGTACGTTCGGCCAACCTAAAGATGGTTGACGTGGATCCGTCGATGTCGTCCCCGGCCACGACGACAAGCCGGCCAGCCGCCTTAGGCCACGAGCCGCCGTGGGTCCGGCCCCTCCGACCATCACGAGAACAACTACTTCATTCGCGACAGAGGTTAGTCCTGCTTGAACCCCCAACGCCCTCTCTCTCATCGGCCACCAAAATCGATCTGCTATATATTCATGTCAATGTGGATTAATTAGGGAGACATGCCTAGATAGTTCATCTTTAATTGATTGACTGTGGTTTTGATTGATGGATTTTGTTGCCCCAAGTCTGTGTGAATAAATTGTTGCTAACAGATGTAGTTATATGAACTGTTGAAATTCATTTTCATGTTCCTGGTGCTACAATTTTTGCACTGTAAATTCATGAAAAGCATCGAGGATGTTAGCATACTTTAATTCTGCTATGCTCAAATTGACAGTTATGCTTTGGACCTGTTAGCATATACTTTAATTCTGCTATGCTCAGATCGATAGTTATGCTTTGGACCTGTTAGCATACTTTAATTCTGATGGCCACAAAATGTCTTTGGGAATTGCATTGCAGTGGTTTATAATGTAGTCCATCCAATCTGCTATATATTCATGTCAAGGTGGATTAGGGAGACATGCCTTAATAGTTCATATTCAATTGATTGACTGTGGATTTGATGGGTGGATTTTGTTGCTCCAAGTCTATTTTGAATAAATTGTTGCCAACAGATGAAGTTATATGAAATGTTGAAATTCATTTGCCTGTTCCTGCTGCTATAATTTTTGCACTGTAAATTCATGAAAAGCATAAAGGATGTTAGCATACTTTAATTCTGCTAATGTTTTGAATGTAGTGGTAACTAGACTGTCTTATGCTTTGTTGTGAGTGTTAATTGTTTCACTACTGTCATATATATCGTTATTGTTGGTGTCATGATGTGTTGTGAGTGTTGTTTCACTACTGTCATATATAATGTCATGACCATTGCTTTATCCTCCTGTTGCATGTACATATGGAACACACAATCTATCGCTGCTCAAGTTGGACAAGGAACCAGTTGAAGGAATTTATTCTCTGCTTTGATATATAAGCATATTGTTGTGTCCCTATCAAAATGGTTATCACCTATCCCTGTATGCTAATTATGTAAAATATGAACTGTGTATGTCTATGTTGATTTTATTTACGACTTAATCAGCATATACTTTAATTCTACTATGCTAAGATCAACAATTATGCTTTGGGCCTGTTAGCATATTTTAATTCTGATGGCCCCATAATTTCATTGGGAATTGCATCGCAGTGGTTTATAATGTAGTCCACCCAATCTGCTATATATTCATGTCAAGGTGGATGAGGGAGACATGCCTTAATAGTTCATCTTCAATTGATTGACTGTGGATTTGATGGATGGATTTCGTTGCTCCAAGTTTGTTTTGAATAAATTGTTGCTAACAGATGAAGTTATATGAAATGTTGAAATTCATTTTCATGTTCCTGGTGCTATAATTTTTGCATTAGCATACTTTAATTCTGCTATGTTCTGAATGTACCAGATCGACACTTATGCTTTGGACCTGTTAGCATACTTTAATTCTGCTATGCTCTGAATGTACCAGATCGATAGTTATACTTTGGACCTGTTAGCATATACTTTAATTCTGCTATGCTCAGATCGACAATTATGTTTGGACCTATTAGCATACTTTAATTCTGATGGCCACAAAATGTCCTTGGGAATTGCATCGCAGTGGTTTATAATGTAGTCCACCCAATCTGCTATATATTCATGTCAAGGTGGATTAGGGAGACATGCCTTAATAGTTCATCTTCAATTGATTGACTGTGAATTTGATGGATGGATTTGTTGCTCCAAGTCTATTTCGAATAAATTGTTGCTAACAGATGAAGTTATATGAAATGTTGAAATTCATTTTCATGTTCCTGCTGCTATAATATTTGCACTGTAAATTCATGAAAAGCATAAAGGATGTTAGCAGACTTTAATTCTGTTATGCTTTGAATGTACTAGATCGACACCTATGCTTTAGACCTATTAGCATACTTTAATTCTGCTATGCTCTGAATGTACCAGATCGACACTTCTGCTTTGGACCTATTAGCATATACTTTAATTCAGCTATGCTCAGATTGGCAGTTATGCTTTGGACCTGTTAGCATATTTTAATTCTGATGGCCACGTAATGGCATTGAGAATTGCATCGCAGTGGTTTATAATGTAGTCCACCCAATCTACTATATATTCTTGTCAAGGTGGATTAGGGAGACATGCCTTAATAGTTCATCTTCAATAGATTGAATGTGGATTTGATTGATGGATTTTGTTGCTCCAAGTCTGTTTTGAATAAATTGTTGCTAACGGATGAAGTTATATGAAATGTTGAAATTCATTTTCATGTTCCTGCTGCTATAATTTTTGCACTGTAAATTCATGAAAAGCATAAAGGATGTTAGCATACTTTAATTCTGCTATGCTTTGAATGTAGTGATAACTAGACTGTCTTATGCTTTGTTGTGAGTGTTAATTGTTTCACTACTATCATATATATTGTTATTGTTGGTGTCATGATGTGTTGTAAGTGTTGTTTCACTACTGTCATATATAATGTCATGACCATAGCTTTATCCTCCTGTTGCATGTACATATGGAACACGCAATCCAACGCTGCTCAAGTTGGACAAGGAACCAGTTGAAGGAATTTATTCTCTGCTTTGATATATATGCATATTGTTGTGTCCCTATCAAAATGGTTAGCACCTATCCCTGTATGCTAATCAAGTAAAATATGAACTCGTGTATATACGTATGAAGTTCACGGAGGTTTGGTATCTAGATTACGCTAAACAACATCCCCCGCTAAAGTTCCCAGACCTCCAAAATGTTTTGAACTGGTTAGTTTCTTGTAGGTTTTGTTCACAAAGATTCAATCTCTTGGTGTTTCTGATTGGTATTGCTGACCATGCAAGGCCTTTGGTACAGTATTTTTTGTTCACAAAAAATCCATCTCTTAGTGTTTCTAATTGGTATTGCTGATCATGCAGGGCCTTTGGTGATGCATAGTACAGAGTGACGAAAGGAAAGAAAAAAAGGCAAAAGCCACACTCAAGCACAAAACAAATCTCGCTGTAAGACCGAGGTTTTTTTATGGTCCCTTCTTACCTATTTGGTACTGCATTAACTTGTCGTTTTGGTACCTTGATGCAGTGTGCTCAGAAGCCACGGGGGTCCTCTTTGTGTGGATTCCAAGTGGCATTCCATATGTTAAGACTACTCGATGGTGTAAGTAGATAATAATGCTCAACTTTGTCTCTGCTCATATTATCCATCTGATTTTAGAAAATGATTTCGACTTGTATTCTCATAAATGATTGTATTTTGCAGGATTTCAAACCTCTTGTAGATGTTTCCATAGAAGATGTAAAGCGTCCGGGAGATGTTGTGCAAGTACATTCTAAGGAGGCCATCGACCGAAAGGGCAACTTGTATAGTGGTGCACCATGAGTTTATTGTGACCAGAAACTTGAAACCCATTCAGTCTTCTTTAGTCAGGTGTTGTTGCCTGAAAAACCTGCTTGACTTGCTTGGTTGGGGTCAGATATTGCCTGGTTCAGTCTGTTTTCTCATGACTCCATACAAACAAGCCCTGATGAGAGTAACATGAAACTTGATGTGATCCTAGATAGCTTGTCTATAAATGTGATCTTGCTTTGCCAATATCTGTGATGTGAGAATGTGTTTGTGATGTCTCCTTGCTGTGGTGGCTGCCATATCCTGGCTGGTTCCAGGATGCAGCCCCTGGTGGCTGCCAAATCCTGGCTGGTTCCAGGATGCCGCCGGCAACCGGGTAGGTCACTGTAGGCATGGCCGCCGTATCTGTAACGGGCATTAATTAAAGCTCGTTACAAACACTGGTTAGTAAGTAACGGGCTTCATTCGGAAAGCCCGTTACAAAAATGCCCACAATGTAACAGGCAGTGTAAAAGCCCGTTACCAGTCCTGACCGGTGGGCCCCAGGACCTGGCCGTTCATCGAGATATAGGAGACGCAGGTTGAAAACAAGCGTCTCCTTTAGTAGAGAGAAAGCAGACGCGCGTAGAAACAGATGCGTCTCATTTCGTCGAGACAGTGGAGACGCCGGTTCACAGAATGCATCTGTGATGTTAATTTAACAGTAACGGGCTCTGTTTCATGTCCGTTGCCTAAGTTCCATGTGGGCCCAGAGAAACAGCCATTTCACGTGACTGGTGACTAGTTGTGGTAACAGTCGTTGTTTGATGCCCGTTACGAATACTAGTTGTGCTGAGACGCGCGTGAAATAGACACGTCTCATTTCATCAAGATAGTGGATACGTAGGTGCACATCAGGCATCTTTGATATTGAGCTTCTGTAATGGGCTTTGCTTTGGTGCCCATTACGAAAGTTCCCTGTGGGCCCAGAAAAATAACCATTTCACATGACCGGTGGCTAGTTTTGGTAACAGTCATTGTTTAATGCCCGTTACAAATATGTCTTATCAGTAATGGGCATCTGCTCGTTACCTTTCTTGGCTTATTTGTAACACTTGATTGGTAATGGGTGCATCGCCCGTTACCAAAGGCGATCTACGCCCGTTACCAAAGTCAGTTTTTCACGTAGTGACAGGCCCTCGGGAAAAATTCCCCTTCACAACTGCACACTCCCGCGGTAGAGCAAGCTCGCTGGTGGTGAGGTAGGGCCGGAGGAGGCAAACAAGTGAGGGGGATGGGTGATTTGACTCACTTGCAGCCTATTCGTGGTGGTGGCTCAAGCGGAGAGGGGTCCGGCGATGGCCGGCGACGAGGCACTGACAGCACAGCCGCCGCGGCTCAGGTTGTGGGGAAATACCGGCAATGCTAGGCCATCACATGTGCTTGGGGCTTGAGCGGGTAGTAGGGAAGAGTTGTGGGTCCCTGGTTTGCCTCGGGCGCGAGCGGAGCAAGGAGATCACCGGCGACGCTAATGGCGGGCGGCAGCGGTTGGCTCGGGCGCGTGAGGGAGTGAAGCAGGGGAGTTTTATAGCCCCGGGGGCTCGTCGAGGCGGTTGCTCGCAGCGTCGTGGCCTACAGTGGTGACGGCATGGCGCGGAGACGATGGGCGACGTGCGGCCGGCCGACGGCCAATGGCGGAAGGCGGCGCGCGCGGGGCGAGTGTGCTTTGTGACCGCGTGGCACCGGCCTAAGCCTCCACGCATGTGTCACGGGGCCTAGAGGCACAATGGCGGCGGCGCGGGGCCTCGGACCACCGGTCGCTCCGGCGCCTCGGCGTGCGCGCGCGGCCCGGGTACGGCGCGACCGACGTGGCGGGTGAGCGGTGTGACGTCGCGCGCGGTTCGCCCAAGTCCAAAAACTATTTGACTTAGCCCTCTTTGAATCAACTTTTCTCCAGTTTTTGAAATAGAAGTGCACCAACTGTTGAATACAAAATTTGCTCATCATCTTACCCCCTACCAAACCTACAAAAGCTCTAGGGTTGTTTGATCAATAGATTGAGCACAATTTGCAAGGAAACTTGACAGAAAATTCGGCGTTGGTGAATAGTAACTCAGCGCTTGTTTTGAAATTTTCACCACTTTGCACTCAAAATCAATAATGCCAATCTTCATGAAAGTTGTGTGCCTTGCAAAACTGCACATTTTTCCTATTGGGTGATTTTGAAGTGTTTAGAGGAATTTTGGAGAACGTGCCAAAGTTCTAGAATGACACAAAGGGTCAAAGGGGAAACTGGGGTTTTAAGCAAGGGGTTTGACCATGGGTGACTTAAGAAACTCAAGGGTGGTTAGTGGAGTAGTTAAGAGGGTCATTAGCACCAATCACCATTGAGCAAAAACACGGGGTGTTACAGCTGCAGATGACTGTCCATAAGGGAGAAAATCCTGTTGAAAATTTTCCCTTGGTCGAAACACGTGAAGACCTTCCCGAAGGCCAGGATTCTTCTCCTTCGGTTGCTACTTTCAACAAAAGCTTTGGTACGTCACACAGGGGAGAACTGCTAAGTGTTGGTCGTGAGATAGTTGTTGCAGGAGATGGTGCGTCTAAGCTTTTATTATTGTCGAATTCATCTAAATTCATGGATGAAACAGGAGAGGAAGCTCCAAAACAGGCACCAGAACTGCTCAGCAACGCTATCCGTGAATCGGGGAAGCAGCCTTCTTCTTCCTCGAAGAAAACCTCCGCAACCT
This sequence comes from Cenchrus americanus, assembly GCA_947561735.1. NCBI lineage: Eukaryota > Viridiplantae > Streptophyta > Magnoliopsida > Poales > Poaceae > Cenchrus > Cenchrus americanus. The sequence continues at coordinate 198,633,427 of OX387245.1, read as the reverse complement.
CTGAACGTGCTGGCAGGTTGCTATCGAGACTCTTAGCAAGAAAGGTTTGTGAACTATTTGTCTTACTTAGCACCAGTATTAACTTTTCTTGTTACTTCTGATTTTTCGTGTCTCTTTGGTATGATTTACTGTTGCGAACTTTCCAGATTTCGAAGAAACTCTTCCGACATATCTGGCCTCCAAGCTTGAATATTATCAGAAAGCTTATGCCTTAAAAACTTCAATTCTTAGAAGAGTTACTTCCGATCGCTTACTGGAGCAAGAAGAAGCCCTTAAGAAGATGTCAAGGAAGTCCAAGAAATTCAAGCGTAGTTCTGACTTGGCTTAGTCTGCGAATTTGGATCTGGAAAAGAAAGTTGCTGATCTCGTGGATGTCTTGAAGAAATGCCAAGATGAGAAAAAGGTCACCGAGGATGAGAAGAAGGCTGCCCAAGATGCTCTCGAGAATTCGAAGAAAGATCTTGAAAAGCTACAAAATACTCATGACGAGGACTTGAAGTTAATTGAGAATCTTCGCAAAGATAATGACAAGTCTTCTAAGGCTGCTGAGGATCTTCGTGTTAAGAACACCGATCTTGCGAAGACTCTAAGTAGTAAAGAACAAAGAATTCAAGATCTTAAGAAGGCTTTGGCTGATAGAGACGAAGCTTCTAAAAAAGATGTTGCAAAAATTGAGAATAAGCTGAAGCTCTTATTTGAGGAGTACAGGAAAGCCCTGAGAGTTTGGCGTTCGCCCTGCTCCCCTTCCTGTCAGCGAAGAAATCTCTGATTTCATGAGCTGGATCGATACTGAGTTCAAGGCGCTTCCTGGGGTTATATCAGGTGCAAGTGATTTTGCTGCTGCTTTCTCAGTAGAGAGTATTCTGAAGCTTCTTCATGACTTTGACTGTGCCGACCTTGCGAAGTTTCGTGAGCAACTTACGCATTTTCCCGACGCCTCAAGCGCTTCGATCATCCGCGCCAATGAAGATGTCTTGGCTATCAAGATCAAGTTCGCGAGGGAATTCTGGTTCGCTAGTGGGAAGGAAGTTGCAAAGACGATCGCCCGCGCTAAACTGGACCATATTAGTTTCTCGAAGACGTCGTTGGTTTTTTAAATATTCACGAATTTTTCTTCTTTGGTTTTCTTAAGTAGTTTTGTTTCCGTTGGTGCTTTTTTAGTTAATTCAAGAAGAAATGTTGGTAAGGGCGTCGAAGTTCCGGAATCTTCTTCCGAAGCTGAGGACAATGAAGATGCTGACGACGAAATGGAGGGTTTTGGTGAAGAAGGCGATGATGGCAGCAGCAGCGGTGATGATGGAGATGATGACGGAGCTAAAGCTAGTTATGAACGTGATGACTCTTCCTCGAAGGTTGACATCACTGGCTAAAATGCTCGAACATCTTATTCTGAAGTCGTTGTAAAAAAACTTGTAAATTCATGGGTTGTGATTCCCTCTCTGAACAAGTGTGTTGTAAATTTTAACCTGCACAGGTCCTTCAAGGTGGGCCTATGCAGGATGTGATACCTTTGCGAATTCACCGTGGAAACCAAGTGGCTAGTGGTGAAGCTTGGCGGTTATTCAAAGAAGCTTATCCTGAGCGTGACTTTTCTGATTTTTGGCTTGAAGCTTCTCTGAATTTCTCGATACGTAGCTTTGATCTATCCTGGTTTTTTCTTCAATGTGACAGCTATGCTCCTGCTACTGAGGCCTCAAGCTCTCGAAATTTTGTGAATATGGAGCCCCTCAGCCCCAAGACTGGAGATTACGATTTCTCTTATGCTAGTGATACTGTTGAAAATAATGGCCACGACCCCAGGCACATTGTATAACTTTCATATTGATTTTGCTTATGATATGTAATGAATTTTTGTATGAAATTTTGTATGTAACTAAGGCAATAAAGATGTTTTTCTTGAGAAAAAATGTCACCCTCCCCCACCTTGCCGTTTTGCATGCAAAATTTCGTGGTCGTCTGAAGATCGAGAGCTCTTTGCTATTGTTTTTGTTTTACAAACTCACCTTGGATTGTTTCGCAAACTCTGAGATCACAAAGATTGTAGTGTAAGTCGACAAAATTTGTTTTACAAATTTTGTGGACTTTACTCGCTTGGCACACCTACCCTAGTTGATATCGCAACCTTTGGTTGCTTCAACCATCCTATCTCGCGAACACTAGCTTTCGGTGGAATCCAGCCCCTTGGCCTTTTGAGGGAAAATTTTTCTGATGGTGTTGGAATGGATCATTGTAAATGTGCTTCGTGACTTTCACTTCACACTATTTATGCATAAAAATTTTTAAAAAACATATATAGTCCATTAGTCACAATCCTCAATTATTTCTGAACTTTTGGTAGGACATCCCTACACGATGGGAACTAGGCCACAACATGTTGTTGTCTCAGGCCTTTCGGTGGGAATCCCTCTGACTGTGGGATTTAGACCACAACTTGTTGTTGTCTCGAGCCTTTCGGTGGGAATCCCTTTGACGGTGGGATTTAGGCCACAACTTGTTGTCTCGGGCCTTTCGGTGGGAATCCCTTTGACGGTGGGATTTAGGCTTTCACGGAGCCTTCGGCTATCACGGAGCCCCTTTACGAAATTTTTTATTTCACACGATGTGATTTCGGCTATCATGGAGCCTTTTCCCGAACATTTCTTTCACATGATGGAATTTCGGCTATCACGGAGCCTTTCACAAACTTTGCTTTCAGACGATAGAATTTCCGCTATTATGGAGCCTTTCACAAACTTTTCTTTCACACGACGGAATTTCGGCTATCACGGAGCCTTTCACAAACGTTTCTTTGACATGATGGAATTTCGGCTATCACGGAGTCTTTCACGAACTTGCTTTCAGATGATGGAATTTCGGCTATCACGGAGCCTTTCACAAACTTTTCTTTCTCATGATGAAATTTCGGCTATCACGGAGCCTTTTTCACACTTTCTCAATTTTTTTCTCATGGTAGAATTCACAAGAGAAATAATTTGGGGGAAGACTCTTTTCATATATATCACAAAGAGTATTTACATAGGATTCGCCTCGTTAAAAACCTTGTCTCTTGATTTAGAGCCCCCTTTGCAAAGAAAAGAGTACGGTTCTCCTTATTCTATGGTAATTGCAAAAAAGTAAATGTTTTTTCTCCCGAAACCACAAATAGACTCGTGATTCGAATTTTTGCATTTTTACAGAATGTAGACTTGCGAAAATAAATACTGAAAAATAAATCTAACTAACTCCAAAATTCTCAAGGGTAATACCTCTTCAAGCTGTCGGCATTCCATGAATATGGCAACTCTTCGCCAGTTTGATCTAGCAAACGAAAAGCCCCTGGCATATTTGTTTCTTTTGCTATGTATGGCCCTTCCCATGATTCCTGAAGTTTCTCAGGGTTCTCCCAGTTCTTCTTTCTTTTCAGAACTAAATAACCAGTGTTGATGTCTTTTCTGACCATTTTTCTATCTGCCCATGCCTTAGTTTCTTTCTGGTACTTCTCAATGTTTTCAGCAGCTCCGAGGATCGTTAGTTCGACCATATCTTTCTCTACTTTAATGTCAACTTCTTCGATTTCTTTTGCCTTCTGCACTCTCATGCTTTCGTTCTTGATTTCTACTGGTGTCATTGCTTCAGTGCCAAAGAGTAAGCGAAAAGGTGTGAAACCCGTCGCTCTTGAGACTGTGGTGTTATGAGACCAAATCACTTTCGGCAATTCATCGGTCCACTTGCCCTTTTTTTGGTCGAACAAGCACTTCTTGATTCCTGAAAATATTAGCCCATTCGCTCTTTCGACAGCTCCATTAGACTGCGGATGATATACTGATGAAAACTTCTCATGAGTTCCCAAAGTCTTGCAGTATTCTCTAAAGGAGTAACAATTGAATTGCTTCCCATTATCCATGGTCAGTTCTCTTGGAACCCCGAATCTGCAGACTATGTTTTTCCAGAAGAATTTCTGGACTGTTGGTGCCGTGATATTCGCCAATGCTTTCACTTCTACCCATTTGGTGAAGTAATCCATAGCCACAGCTGCGAATTTGCAATTTCCTTGAGCTGTTGGTAGCGGTCCAACTAGATCCATTCCCCACCTTTGCAAAGGCCACGACGGAGGAATTAGGTGAACTGGCATGGATGGCAAGTTTTGTTGATTTGCTGTTTTTTGACATGCTTCACATTCCCGAACTAGCTTCTTGGCATCAATGTTTGTGGTAGGCCAGCAGAATCCTTGCTTTATTGCTTTTCCTACTAGAGCTCTTGTGCCTATATGCGCACCACATAATTCCCTATGAATTTTCTTGAGAAGTTCAGCACCTTTTTCAGAGGTAATGCACCTTAGCCATGGTTCGGTGACTCCTGATTTGTACAGCTCTCTGTTGACCACCGCATAGCCCCTTGCCCTTTGCTTCAATCTTTTCTCCTCCAATTCATCTTGTGGTTCATAGTGACCCTCAAGTATGCCATGATTTCGGCTGTCCAATCGCAAGTCTCCACAATATTCACGATTTTCGGCTTTGCTTCTTTGATGGACGGTTCTTTGATGATTTCGAAGAACACGTCGGGAGGCATTGTTTGGTTTATGGCTGTTTCTTTGGCTAACTTGTCTACCTCGTTGTTGTCATCTCTTGGTATGTGTTGTACTGAATAGCCTTTGAAATGCCTTTCCATCTCTCTGACCTTCTCGAGGTACTTCATCAAAACAGGATTTCTTGCTTCGCTCTCTTTCTCAATATGTTCTTGAATAACTTTGGAATCTGTCTTGATAATGAAGGTTTGCTGACCCAGAGCTTTCATCTTCCTTAGTGCCAGGAGTAGAGCTTCATATTCAGTTGTGTTGTTCGTGGAATGCTCGTCATTCGCGAATATGAGTTGAGCAACATATCTTATCACTATTCCTGTCGGGGATGTTACAACTGCTGATATTCCAACCCCCTTGTGGCACCAAGCTCCATCACATTACACCACCCATGGTGTGAGTATGTCTTCACCATGATTGTGAGTTGGCGAAGTCCAGTCTACGACAAAATCTGCCAAGATTTGCCATTTAATTGCGCTTTTCTCTCGAAATCAACAGTGTATTATGATAGTTTAGCACCCCACTTGATGATTCTGGTAGATGCTTCTTTTTTTGCAAACAAGTCATTCAGCAGTTAATTCATGCTAACCCTTATTCTATGAGCCTCGAAGTAATGCCTTAGTTTTCTCGCAGCCATTACAACTGCATATGCTATCTTCTCCAATTCAGAATAGAAGAGTTTTGACCTTGAGAGAGCTTCTGAAGCGAAGTATACCGGGATCTGCTTGAGTTTTCCCTATTCTTCCTTCTCTTGTACTAGCACGACACTTACAGCCGGATTTGAAGCAAACAAGTATAACAGAAGTGGCGATTTTGGCTCAGGAGGGCACATCTTGGTCATGTTTGACAGATAGTCTTTGAGTTCTTGGAAAGCTTGTTTCTGAGCTTCAGACCACTGGAACTTCTTGGAACTTCTGAGAACTTGGAAGAAAGGCAATCTTCTTTCTGCAGCCCTAGGAATGAACCTGTTGACAGCAGCAACTCTTCTTATTAAATTTTGCACATCTTTCACTGAAACTGGGTCTTGCATTTCAATTAGCACTTTGATTTTATCGTGATTTGCCTCTAAGCCTTTTGTTGAAACTAGACATCCGAGAACTTTTCCCTTGTGAATGCGAAAGACGCATTTCTCAGGATTCAATTTGAGGTTCGCTGCTCTAAGGTTCGCGAAAGTTTCTGCCAAATCGCCAATGTGATCTCCTTTATGGATGCTCTTGACTACTATGTCATCAACATATGCTAGATTGTTCCTCCAAAGTTGGGGGTGAAGAACTATAGCTACCATTCTTGAAAATGTACACGCAGCATTTTTCAGTCCTTCTGGCATCCTTACGAAGCAAAATGTTCTGAAAGGAGTGATGGAACTTGTTTTCTCTTTGTCTTCTCTTCGCACTCTTATTTGATGATATCTTGAGAACATATCCAGGATTGAGAGCATTTCGCTGTTGGCAGCATCATCTACGATTTTGTCCACCCTTTCCAAAGGAAAATCGTCTTTCTTGCACGCCTTATTCAGATCCGTCTTTGTGCAAAAGTAGGCACAATACCACACTTCCGAGGTGTGGTTGCATAGGGACGCTACGAGGCCTTTACAAAGAGTCCTCCCATGTGTATTAGTCCATAGTAGCACGTCCTAGAGGCTATCTTTCGTACCCTCCTTCTACCCTCAGACCAGGTTAGCCTAGAAGAGCACTTCCGTTCCAAAACCTGTCCAGAGTAGAAGAGTCATAAAAGCATTCCTCCGTACCCCAAGCTACTAAGGCTAATAGCCACACAAGACTTCCCTAATTAATTGGCCAAGACAGAGCCATATGTCTTGTGGTTGTCTTGTTTTCCGGGTGGTTCTCCATGTTCCGATTAATTTACAGTGTTCTTGTATTAAAGCATAGGTAGAAGGATCATTAGGGTCACTTGCCTTACTCAACAAAAAGTTACTCTTGCTCTTCTGCTCTTGCTCTTTGAAACTCTTGATCTTCAGGACTTTCGATCAGCAGCTCGATCTTCTACTCGAAGCAAACATCGAGCACAACATGGCGGAAGCGGACAAACAAGAACAACTAAGAACAATACACCAAGCATGAAAAGCTTCAAAAGAGGACAAGGTTTGGTTCTAGGACCGCGAACGCAAAAGACTCGGAACTATCGTAAGATTTGGATTATATCACATAAGGCTATGTGCTTGGTAAATTTTAATTCAAAAAGATGTGCATGGGTTATTTCAGAGAAATACCTTATTTAATAATTAAGCAAGTTATATTTATATAAAAGGAACGGTGTATAACTTATTCCAATTTTATTTATAAATATTCAAGTATTATTTTATGCAAATTAAACATTTTAATTTAAAAGAAGCATGTAAAGCATCTAAATGAATATCTTTACATTTCGAATTTTACTAAGTAAATTAAAATTTAGAAATATATTTATGTTCATATTAATCAATTTAATATTTAATTATGAAAACTCGGGATAAACCTATATTACTTTTATTTAGAAAGCAAATTGAATATATATTAATTAATTTAAGTTTTATTATGAAAACCGAGATATAACTCTAATTAGCTTTTAATTTGGAAAGGTTGTTTAAATAAATATTAATCAAATTATATTTCTTATAAAACACGTGTTGATATCTAATCAAATTTTAGTTAGAAAAGCATGTATATAAGGATTTAACCATATTTAATATTTAAATAAATTATAAAGCAAGTAACAGGTTCAACATTGTCTCTATTACGTTCTTTGAGTTATTACGAACCTAACGCAATTTGAAACGCTAAAAATGGAGCTAAAACGTGAAACCTACGCTCTAAACGGGGTTTAGGGGCTAAACGGTGAATATCCGGAAGTTTTAGGGGGTTTTCGCAAGAAATCGGGGGCCTAAACACAATTACACATATAAACTCAAGGTTTATAGTGTAAAAGAACAAAGGTGGACTTCGGGTGGAAAACTAGAGAAGCTCGGGGGTTTCATTGAGAAAACACGGGCCTAAGCGTAAAGATCTTATAAGGTGGAAGGGTTTGTTTGTGATATTTGAAACGGCGGGGGTGTTTTTGCAAAGTGGCGGTGGAGGGCTAGGGTTGACCGGTACGGCTCGGTTGACCGGGGCGGTTTGGATTGATCCGAGCCGTCGGCTCGGATCGGGCGGGCGTGGACGCCGCGCGCGGCGGCGGCGGCGAGCGGCGGCGGGGACGGCGGCGCGCGGCGCGCGGCGGCGGCGGCTCGCCGGCCGGCTCGCCGACGGCGGCCAAACAGGGTCTTCCGGCGACGAAAAACCACTACAACGAAGAGGAGGACTAGGGGAAATCACCAGCGAGCTCGGAAGGGAGGGAGAGGCACCAGCGAAGGAGATCGAGGCGGCACGGCGGACTGCGGTGGTGAGCTCCGGGCGGCGGCGCGCGCGGCGAGGAAAAGACGAGGAGGAGCGGTGTGAGGTGTAGAGGAGCTCGAGGGGATCCTTTATAGGATGGAGGGGGAAGAGGAGAGGACGGCATGGCGGTGGGGCGCGGGCACACCGGCGGCCGCCATGAATGGTGGTGGGGCTTTGTGCGGCGGGAGAGGAAAGGCCGAGGCGGCGCGGGGATGAGTGCGCGCCGGCGCTTTGAATGCGCGCGCCGTGGAGGAGGAAGCGGCGCGAGAGAGGGAGGGGCGCTTGGGCTGCCGGGATGCGGAAGGGGGGCGCCGGCCGTGGCCGGGGAGAAGGCGGCGGTGGGAGGTCGAAGACGGCCCGACACGTGGGCCCCGTCCGTCGGCCCGGTGAGTGTGGACCGGGGAGCGTCCCGGTGGTCGGTGGATGACCGCTCCTTAGTGATGAGTGATTGACAACGGGTGTTGGACCGACTCTTGGCTTAGTGCGCGGGTGTAGGCCGCGGCCTAGTTCGTGTTGTTGCGGGTGAAGAACGGGCGCGAAAGGTCTTCGGCCTTGAGGGGCCTTCGGGAGATGGAGAGACAAGTAGGCTCGGTTCGAGGGACCCGGTGGACGGCGGGTGCGGGTGAGGGCCACATGGTGGCGACACAAGCAAGACGAAGTCATGGACAAGGGCGCGCCGGTGCACGGTGGCGGTCAAGTCAAGTGGTTTGGCGGGAGGCCGGACCGGGCACGCGGGGTTTGGTGGTTTGCCCACAAAACCATCGGCGGACGGTTTCTTGGTTTGGGCCTCAAAACCAAGTCCGAGGGCCCAACACGACGGAGACGGGATCCGGGCGTGTCGGGAAGCTTCGAAGCGGAGGACACGCGGCGGGATCGCATGGCTTGCGTCGGGAGGGACGCGGGGTGCGGCAAAGGCGTGGCCGTCCGATGGCAAGACCCACATACATTACCAAAATGCCCCTACGTGGGTTGTATCGCCGGTAGTGTAGTTAGGGGTAGTCGAGTCATTTACCACTCGGCGGGACCGATATATAAGCCTGGAGTGTGTGTTGATGGCTCTCTCTCTCCGCGACTTAGGGTTTCATTTCCCCTTTCTCTTTCTCATTTTCGTAGCCATTTTCCTTCCGATTTTCTCTAGGCTAGCATGAGAGCTTCATGAGAGATTTATTGAGAGGGATGGATGCTAGGGCGGCATGCTAGACCTTGTGAATCTTTCCTGGTTTGTATAGAAGATTCGGGGTTGTTTTTCGTGCCTTTTTGTGCTTATTTTCGTGCCTTTGTTCTCGGTGTGATTCCGCGGATTTGAGTGAGTTTCTTCCGGATTTCTTTGAGGGAAACATGGATAGATGCCTTGTGCATCTTTGTGCTTGATCTTGTGCCCTCAAACGCCGGGAAATCACTTCGATTCGTGAGTTTTCGTTCGGTGCTCTAGTTTTTGGAGGTGCTCAAAGGATTCGCGATTCCCGGTGATTTAGGGAGTTAGGAGGCAAGATTTTTGGGCTATAGCATCCTTGTGTGACGCTTTTCAAGTCCCCAAACCCTTGTCTCTACAGCTTCAACCGTTTGGGAAATCCGATGATGATTTGGGGGAGTTGACTTTCGGGGTCGGGCTATTTTACGTTTCGTCCGCACCCGGCGGACGGTCCGCGAGGACCAGGCGGACGGTCCGCGCGGCTCCGGTTCATCCCGTGTTCTTCGTGTTCTTGCTCGTCCTTTGTTTCGATCCGTTGTGATTTTGATTTTTGGTTGGACGAAGTTTCGGACGGTCCGCGGTGTCGGGCGGACGGTCCGCGGGTGCTAGGCGGACGGTCCGCGTGCTCCCCGCGGACGGTCCGTGGCACGGGGGTGTCTTTGGGTCGTTCGTGTAAATTAACGGACGGTCCGCGGCCGGGTGCGGACGGTCCGCGATACCCGGCCGGACGGTCCGCGCGGCTCTTGCGGACGGTCCGCCCCCTCTGCGCGGATGGTCCGCCGAGCACTGTGTGCTTTGCTTCTTGATTCGATTCCTTCCTCCCTTTCTAGTGCTTCCGCGTGTGCTTTGAGGAATCGTTCCTAAGGCTAGAGATTGATCCATAACCTCGTGGTCTTGGCGATTGGTGCGTGATTCGATCCATCGCTTGTGTGTGACCGGGATTTGAGTAGGACATAGGCCGGGTTCTTTGGGAAGAATTTTTACCGGCTCCTATTCACTCCCCCCCCTCTCTAGTCGCCATCGATCCTTCAATTGGTATCGAGCTTGGTGCGGATTCTTTGCGACTTTGACAAGTCTTGAATCCCAAGATGGCGTACGTTGAGCGGGGCGGTCCGCCGCACTTCGATGGCAAGGGTTACCACAAGTGGGCGGCTCGTATGATGATTTTTCTTCGAGGAAATTTGTTGGAGTTTATTGTGCTTGACAAGACATATGCTATTCCGGTCAACATCCATACTATTATGGTGACCGATGCCGATGCCAAGGCCAAGTATGAGGCTAATGCAAAAGCCGTTGATCACTTGTGCGGAGCTTGTGTGATCCGAGTTTGAGCGTGTTCGCCATTTGAATCTTGCTTGGCAAATTTGGGATAAGTTGTTGGTTGCTCACGGTGGTGATAACCATGTGAAGGCTCGCCTCTTTGTCTCTTACCGGATGCAATATGAGAATTTCACTCCACTTCCCGGTGAGGACATTGATGCGATGTTTCGAGGTTCACCGCCATCGTGAACAACATGAAGGCTAATGTTGAGGATTTTCCGTATTCCGAGCATGATCGGGCTTTGAAGCTCTTGCATGTCTTGGACCCAAATGTTTGGGGTGCTAAGGTTGAGGCCATCAAGGAGTGCGGGAATTATTTGACTATTGAGTTGGATGACCTCTTTTCTAAGCTCAAGTCGGTTGAGGTTGACGGGAAGATGCTATCCAAGCATGAGGGCTCGGCCCGACCATAGTCTTGCTCTTGTGGGAGGATCAAAGGGCAAATCTAACCCTTCCTGTCGACGAGTTTTCTTTGTCCTCTCTTATGTCCATTCCGGATGAGGAGTTTGATGTGCCTTGGGCGAGGAGGAGGCGGCCTTGCTCTCAAGAAGGTTTGAACGACTACACGAGAGTCGGAGGAACGCAAGGCGGAGCTCGGGGACGTGCTACAAGTGTGGCAAGCGTGGCCACTTCATCGCCGAGTGCCGGATGCGAGAGGAGAACAAGTACAAGGTGAACGAGTACAAGGCGCACTCGAGGCGTGAAGACAAGTACTCCTCCAAGGGCAAGCACTTCAACAAGTCCAAGAGCAAGGACAAGGACAAGCGGCGACCGAGCAAGAGCACCTACAAGAAGAACAAGGCAAGAGCGATGGTGGCCGGTGCGAGCGACGTTGACTCAAGCTCAAGCGAGGAGCGATCAAGCTCAAGCGGCGAAGATGAAGACGCCGGGAGGCGCGGTGGCAAGAAGAGTGCAAGCCGGAACCTCGGCGGGGTGGCCGTGTGGCGCTCGAGGGCTTTTGTGGCATGGCCCATAGCTCGAGCAAAGCAAGAAGAGTGTGAAGGAGGACGGCGACTCCGACTCGGAGGATGAGGTAAACCGTGATCCCGACTCTTTGCTTGCTGAGATTGCTAGGTTGAATGGTTTGCTTGATAACCGTGATAGTGTCTTTGAGAGATGCCAAAAAGATGAGGAAAGATCTTAGGGCTCGGCTTGAGAATGCTAGTGAGAAAGTAGGAGAGTTAGAGTCAAAATTGCTTGAATTGAAACTTGAGAATGACTCTTTGAAACTTGCTCCTACTTCTCCGATGATGTTGAATGTGTTGAATGTGATGCTTGGTTGAATGAGATCAAACTGCTTAATGAGAAGAATGCTTCCATTTTGGCTCAACTAGATGCTCTTATGACTGAACATGATGAGCTTAAGGCTAGACCTACTTTGCTTGGTGCTTGCAAATCATGTCCTACTATGCATGCTAAGCTTGTTGATGCTCGCTCTACTATTAGTTCTTTGGAAGCATCATTGAAATCTCCGTTGCAAATGCATGCTCTAGCCGTGATGAAGTCACTTTGCGTAATCTTGAGCTTACTTCCTGGTTGGATGTCATCTATGAGGAAAATGACTATTTGAGGAAAGTGTTGGGTTGGTTGTCCGGACGGGAACCTCAATTGAAAATCATGATTGAGGAGTTCAAGAGGGCCGATGGTCGTGGTTTGGGGTTTGAGAAGTTGGGTGAGAAAGTGGGAGAGAACAAGTGGGGAGAGTGTGTACGAGAAGTGTGTTGAGTCTAACCCGGGTTTGATGTGATCGGAGAGATCCAAGTCCCACTCCCAAAAGCACCCAAGAACTCTTTCACACCAAAGCCCAACCACCTTTGCAACAAGCTTGACACAACCCAAGATCCACCCAAATTCCCACCTAAGACAAATGATTTCCAAAAACCTGTGAAGTTTGTGGGTGAGAAGGGTGAGAAACCTAGAGAGAAGCCAGAGCCAAAACCAAAACCCATCCCCTTCAGGTGTGAGTATTGTGGCAAGGAGAGGCATCTTGCGAGTTTTGCTACAAGAGGAAGAGGGATGAGAGGCTTGCTAGGGAGCAAGCAAACCGGGACGAGGTATCGCCGGCCTCGCGGTATTCCCGAGCCTAGAGTGCCACTTCCACGGGGTGTGGGAAGTGTGAGGAGTGTTGGCGAGGTTCCCACGGAGAGGTGGTGGTGGTGAGAGGTTTGTCGGGAGAGATGATGGTGTGCGTCTTTGGTGAGAGGTTTGGTCGGGCTCGTGGTGGTTTTGTTGGACGTCCTCCTACTCGTCCTCGGTACGGGTTTAGGGGAGATGATCGCAGCTTTGGGTTCCGAGAGGAACTACGGACCACGTTTTCCCCCTCGTGGTGCTCGTACTCCTCCCATGGGACATGGGAAGTTTGGTGGCAAGGGAGTGATGTTTGCTAACCCCTCTTTTGAGCGAGATGGCTCGACAACGGTTTAACTTTCTCCGTGCTAACCCCGGTGTCGAGTCGCTAGCTCATTCTCGTTCTTGTTTCGATTTGCGGGCGGGGAGGCTTGGAGAACATTTGGTTGATCGACTCCGGGTGTTCTCGACACATGACCGGAGATAAGAAGTGGTTCTCCGGCCTCACCCCGGTGAAGGAAAAGATGTACATCACATTTGGGGACAATGGACGAGGTAGGGTCTTTGTCCGAGGGTGTTGTGCATGTGAGTGACAAGGTAACGGCCGAAGAGAGTGGCTCTTGTGAAGTCTTTGGGTTTTAACTTGCTTTCGGTTTCTCGGTTGCTTGATGAGGGTTTTGAGGTGCGTTTCAAGTCCGGCGAGTCTCGTTTGCTTGATTCTCGAGGTGATCTTGTACGTATGATCATCCCCGAGGGTCGATTTTCGGGGCGATTTCTCTCGCTCTTTGGGTCCTGCTTTCGTTTGTTTGATGGCCGGTCCTTCTTCGATTTGTGGAAATGGCATAGGCGGTTGGGACACTTGAGCTTTGATTTGGTTTCCCGCTTGAGTGGTCTTGACCTTGTCCGAGGATTGCCGAAGTTGAAGTTTGAGAAGGATTTGGTTTGTGCTCCTTGTAGGCATGGTAAGATGGTAGCCACTCCTCATCCACCCCTGACCGATGTCATGACCGAGCGTCCGACGTAGCCTGTTGCATATGGACCTTGTTGGGCCGGCTCGAGTTCGCTCGGTGGGTGGGAAGTGGTATGTCCTTCTTGTGGTGGACGATTACTCTCGCTATGCACGGGTGTTCTTCTTGGAGGATAAGAGTGAGACTTTTGGTTTTGTTCGAGATCCGATCGTGAGGTTGAAAAACGAGAGGCATGGGAATGCTATTCGAGCTATCCGCGGTGATAATGGCTGCGAGTTCAAGAACTCTCGTTTTGATGCCTTTTGTCGTGATCTAGGTCTTGAACATCGGTATTCGACCCCTTATGTGCCCCCTCAAAATGGAGTCGTGGAAAGGAAAAATCGGACTCTTTGTGAGATGGCTAGGACGATGCTCGATGAGCACGGGACTCCTAGGAGGTTTTGGGCCGAGGCGGTCAATACGGCTTGTCATGTTTCCAATCGGATTTTATTGAGAGCTTTCAAGAAGAAGACCCGTTATGAGCTTATGCATGGTCGGGCACCCAAAGTGAGTCATTTCCGAGTTTTTGGCTGCAAGTGCTTTATTTTGAAAAAGGGAAAACTCGACAAGTTTGAGGCTAGGTCTAGTGATGGTATTTTCTTTGGATATGCTAACCACTCTAGAGCCTATAGGGTGCTTAACCTTGAGACTAACAAAATCATGGAGACTTGCGAGGTGACCTTCGACGAGACAATGCCATGTACCTCTCTTGGCTTTGAATGTGCGGGTGATGAAGAGATGGCCGAGGACCTCTTTGAAGAGGAGAAAGATGAAGCCGGAGATGATGATGGGGAGAACCATGCGCCGAAGCCGAGCATGTACCCACTACTTCCCCTACGACCACTGCGGGAGCATGGACCGTCTACTTCATGGACAACGACGGTGCAACAAGAGGATCGGGCGAGAGAAGGCGAAGTTGAGGGGGAGGTAGTCTCGAGGCGTGAGGCTCCCCGGCGGATTCAAGAAGTGCATCCCCTGTCGAAGATCATTGGAGACATCAATGAACGCACTACACGGTCGAGGTCCGGGAATTCCTCTCATTTTGCTCATCTTGCTTTTGTTGCTACTTTTGAGCCCAAGGACATTGGACATGCTTTATCCGATGCAAACCGGGTCAATTCTATGCATGAGGAGTTGGAAAATTTTGAGAGGAACCGGGTGTGGGAGTTAGTTGAACCACCTCCAAATTGCCATCCCATAGGAACCAAGTGGGTTTGGAAGAACAAAGAGGGAGAGAATGGGATGGTTGTGAGGAACAAGTCCGGACTTGTTGCTCGGGGGTTTAGTCGAAGGAGGGGGATCGACTATGAGGAGACCTTTGCTCCGTGGCCCGTCTTGAGGCAATTCGGATCCTTCTAGCTTTTGCCGTGGCTAAAGGGTTCAAGTTGTTTCGGATGGACGTGAAGAGTGCTTTTCTAAATGGGGTCATAGAGGAGGAGGTGTATGTGAAGCGACCACACGGGTTTGAGAGCGAGTTGTACCCACACGGGGTATACGGGTTGAAAAGGGCTCGTATGGGTTGAAACGGGCGCCCGTGCTTGGTATGGGAGGTTGAGAGGTTTTCTTTTGAGCGAGAGGGTTTGTGATGGGTACCGTGGATAGAACCTTGTTTCTCCTCAAGCATAGGAATGACTTGCTGATTGTGCAGATATACGTGGATGATATTGTCTTTGGTGGCTCGTCACATAACCTTGTTGCCAAGTTTGCAGATGAGATGAGCAGGGAGTTCGAGATGAGCATGATGGGCGAGTTGCAATATTTTCTCGGGCTGCAGATCAAGCAAGTGAAGGACGGTACATTCGTGCAACAGACCAAGTACACGAAAGACATGCTGAGGAAGTTCCGGATGCAAGATGTGAAGCCGATGTCGACTCCCATGGGGAGTACGGCCACTTTGGATGCGGATGAGGACGGAGAACCGGTGGACCGGCGGGAGTACGGGGAGCATGATCGGCTCCCTCCTCTACTTGACGGCGACGAGGCCGGACATACGGTTCGGCGTGTGTCCGTGCGCTCGTTTTCGAGCTTCGCCGAGGACATCACATCGACGGCCGTCAAGAGGATTTTCGGTACCTACGATCGCCTTTGGTCTTGGCCTTTGGTATTCTTCCTCCTCGACTCTGTCTCTTCATGGTTTTTCCGATGCGGATTTTGCCGGATGTCGAGTCGAGAGGAAGTCTACTTCGGCACTTGTCGGTTTCTTGGTTCTTCGTTGGTCTCATGGTCTTCCCGCAAGCGGTCTAGTGTAGCTCGGTCTACCACGGAGGCGAAGTATGTTCTTGCCGCTAGTTGTTGCTCCCGGTTGTTGTGGATTTCATACACTTTGAGAGACTTTGGTGAGGAGTGCACCCGGATCCCACTTCTTTGTGATAGCACCGGTGCCATAAGCGTAGCTAAAAACCCGAGTGCTTCACTCCGGAACCAAACATATAGAAGTGAGATATCATTTTACGAGGGACAATGTGGAGAAAGGAACCATTGTTTTGAGCCATGTCCCTACCCAAGATCGGCTAGCCGACATTTTCACAAAACCTCTCGACCAAGCTACATTTGTGCGCTTGCGGGGGGAACTTGGGGTTTGTTGCCCTTTCTAGTCGACTCTTGGGGAATTTCTTTTTTTGTACCATATGTATCATACCATGTTTACTTTGATGTATATACATGCTTTGCTTGATGTATAAACCATGGTAGGATAGCCATCTTGTCATATATCATGTTGCATTTGTATCATATTGCATTTTAGGATGATGAGCTTCTTTCATATGCCATATTTGAGTCTCTTTGGCTATTTGTGAGATATTGGTTATATGTGTGGAGAAATGGTGATGTGAGGCTATGCTCTTGGAATATTTGAGATATATGTGTGGTGAGATAGCCCCTTTTGAGATAAATGCTTAACTTGACTAATTTTTGATGAAATATGCTCCACTCGTGTGTAGTTGTGTATCCATGTCACAGTTTGGTCTAAATATGCTTTTCATGCTTAGATTGTACTTGGATGCCCTGTTCTTGCATTTGGGCCAAAGGCCGGATATCATTGTGAATGTTTAGCCTATGTTGCATTCATGGGGGAGCATAAGCTTCTTTTTGCCGCAAAGGCACTTCATGTACCATGAAATGAATTAATCTTGAAAAGAAGTGCATAATGCTTGAAAAATGCTCCATCCATCATGTCTATGTTTAAAATGTCTTATTTTTCACATATGGGTGCAAAACATGTTGCATGATGTTCACCAGTGGAGAAGTCTCCCCGAAGTGGACACATGGCTCATGAGCTTTGACATGACATGCTTTGCTTTATGGGTGTTTGCCATGATCTTTTGCTTGAGAATTTGATATCCTTGTATGATCTTTAAATGGTATGCATATTTGTGGCTCAAGTGTGACATGGATAGGCTTTTACATTTGAAGCGAGCCTTCTTTTGGTAAAAGCTGCTTAAATCTGAAAATTTTGCTTTGTCACATGCTTGTATTTTCATATATTACTTGTGGCAATGCTTTGACTATGCTATGATTCATGTGTGTGATCTTTGTCTCATTTTTAGCCTTTGACACTAGATTTGGCTTATTTGAGAAGCTCATGTAGATGTTTATATGCTTTGCTTTGCATTTCTGCATTTTCACCTTGATTCATACATTGTCAACAAGGGGGAGAAAAGGTGAGCTTAATGAAAATTCAGAAAAAGGTGAGCTGAAATTTGGAAGTGTGCATCCACATGTTCGGGGGGAGGCATTTGTTCGGGGGGGAGCCTTCTTCTTGTTTTCGGGGTGGATTTTGTGCTTTGCTTGGCTTGTGACCTTTCTTTGCCTCTCTTCGGTTTTGGTCATGAGTTGAGCTTCTTCGTTTTTTTTTCTTTCTTCTTTCTTTCTCTTTCACTGCGAATTTCATTTCGCGTTGTGTGTTGTCAATGCACTCATCAAGGGGGAGATTGTGGACCGGGAGCGTCCCGGTGGTCGGTGGATGACCGCTCCTTAGTGATGAGTGATTGACAACGGGTGTTGGACCGACTCTTGGCTTAGTGCGCGGGTGTGTAGGCTGCGGCCTAGTTCGTGTTGTTGCGGGTGAAGAACGGGCGCGAAAGGTCTTCGGCCTTGAGGGGCCTCCGGGAGATGGAGAGACAAGTAGGCTCGGTTCGAGGGACCGGTGGACGGCGGGGCCCGGGTGAGGGCCACATGGTGGCGACACAAGCAAGACGAAGTCATGGACGGTGAGCCGGTGCACGGTGGCGGTCAAGTCAAGTGGTTTGGCGGGAGGCCGGACCGGGCACGCGGGGTTTGGTGGTTTGCCCACAAAACCATCGGCGGACGGTTTCTTGGTTTGGGCCTCAAAACCAAGTCCGAGGGGCCCAACACGACGGAGACGGGATCCGGGCGTGTCGGGAAGCTTCGAAGCGGAGGACACGCGGCGGGATCGCATGGCTTGCGTCGGGAGGACGCGGGGTGCGGCAAAGGCGTGGCCGTCCGATGGCAAGACCCACATACATTACCAAAATGCCCCTACGTGGGTTGTATCGCCAGTAGTGTAGTTAGGGGTAGTCGAGTCATTTACCACTCCGGCGGGACCTGATATATAAGCCTGGAGTGTGTGTTGATGGCTCTCTCTCTCCGCGACTTAGGGTTTCATTTCCCCCTTCTCTTTCTCATTTTCGTAGCCATTTTCCTTCCTATTTTCTCTAGGCTAGCATGAGAGCTTCATGAGAGATTTATTGAGAGGGATGGATGCTAGGGCGGCATGCTAGACCTTGTGAATCTTTCCTGGTTTGTATAGAAGATTCGGGGTTGTTTTTCGTGCCTTTTTGTGCTTATTTTCGTGCCTTTGTTCTCGGTGTGATTCCGCGGATTTGAGTGAGTTTCTTCCCGGATTTCTTTGAGGGAAACATGGATAGATGCCTTGTGCATCTTTGTGCTTGATCTTGTGCCCTCAAACGCCGGGAAATCACTTCGATTCGTGAGTTTTCGTTCGGTGCTCTAGTTTTTGGAGGTGCTCAAAGGATTCGCGATTCCCGGTGATTTAGGGAGTTAGGAGGCAAGATTTTTGGGCTATAGCATCCTTGTGTGACGCTTTTCAAGTCCCCAAACCCTTGTCTCTACGGCTTCAACCGTTTGGGAAATCCGATGATGATTTGGGGGAGTTGACTTTCGGGGTCGGGCTATTTTTACGTCGTCCGCACACGGCGGACGGTCCGCGAGGACCGGGCGGACGGTCCGCGCGGCTCCGGTTCATCCCGTGTTCTTCGTGTTCTTGCTCGTCCTTTGTTTCGATCCGTTGTGATTTTGATTTTTGGTTGGACGAAGTTTCGGACGGTCCGCGGTGTCGGGCGGACGGTCCGCGGGTGCTAGGCGGACGGTCCGCGTGCTCCCCGCGGACGGTCCGTGGCACGGGGGGTGTCTTTGGGTCGTTCGTGTAAATTAACGGACGGTCGCGGCTAAGGCCGGACGGTCCGCGGCCGGGTGCGGACGGTCCGCGATACCCGGCCGGACGGTCCGCGCGGCTCTTGCGGACGGTCCGCCCCTCTGCGCGGACGGTCCGCCGAGCCCGTGTGCTTTGCTTCTTGATTCGATTCCTTCCTCCCTTTCTAGTGCTTCCGCGTGTGCTTTGAGGAATCGTTCCTAAGGCTAGAGGTTGATCCATAACCTCGTGGTCTTGGCGATTGGTGCGTGATTCGATCCATCGCTTGTGTGTGACCGGGATTTGAGTAGGACATAGGCCGGGTTCTTTGGGAAGAATTTTTACCGGCTCCTATTCACTCCCCCCCCTCTCTAGTCGCCATCGATCCTTCGGTGAGAGACGAGGGAGAGAGGAGAGGTGGAGCGGCCGGCGGGCGCCGGGCCGCGAGGAGAGATGGGCCAAGCCGGGCCTCGCGCGCGGCGGGGTCGCTAGCGAAAAGAAAAAAAAAAGGACGTGGGCCGGCTAGTGTCTTGCCTCAACTCGGGCTTTAGGAAATAAAATGAGAGGGAAGGAAGGAAAGAAGGGTTTGTTGTTTTTTTTTCTTTTCTTTCTTTTTCAACACACAACAATCAAAAGCAAAACCAACAAAAATAAAAGCAACACTCATACATTTATTTTATTTAAAAAAACAATCAATTGATTTTCCTATTCTAAATTTCTGTAAATAAATTAAACATTGGTCAAATTTTAAAATTATGAGAAAATTGTTGCTTGATTATTCTTCCTAATAACATCCTGAAATTAGAAAATTTCAGGGTGTTACAAATCTACCCCCCTTAAAAGGAATCTCGTCCCGAGATTCGCAAAGGCTAGCAGGAAACAAAGGTTCGGGTGGTTACCATCCAACACTTATTAACTTTCTTCCAGATTGTTTGACATTACATAAGCTCCTCAACACACTCTTTATTCTTGAAAAACTCACATAGTAGGCATAACACCTCATAAGATACTCATCTAACTTTACTTGTAACTGTCCATTTCTTTCCTCAACTTCTTTGGCTCATCTTTGAAAAGATTCCTTCTTGTCTGGATAAAGTGATTTGAATAGAGCTTGATTGACTCCATAATCTTTGCTTAACCTTTAAAATTCTTCTCCATTTGATCCAAATGCTTCTTCGGCATTGGTTTGCTTATTATGTCTCTGCTGAGTCTTCTTTTCATATCGATCAGCACGTTTCTTAGGGCACTTGTTAATGAAATGTCCATGATCTTTGCAGTAGAAACATGCTCCACTTTCTTTAAGGTTTCTATGGTTACGTGGTGGATCTTCATACTCATCTTCGGGATGTTACGGTGCTTGGGACAAATGGTAAAGGTGGGAAGCTGTTATCACGTTGCTCTAGAAAATTTCTTTTCCCTTTCTTACTTATGATTTCTTGTAGTTTGCTTTCTAACTCAATAGCTTTGTTGATGACATGTTGCAAACTGGAATATTCATGTAAACTTATTATACTACGAAGATCTTCATTCAACCCTTTGAGGAAATGTTCTCGTTGCTTTTTATCACTTCCGGATGATCTTGGTGCGTACATAGATAGGCTGGATAAATTTATCCTTGTACTCGATCCTTGTCATTTGCCCTTGTTTCAAGCTAAGGAACTCCTTCCTTTTGAGCTTCATCACACTTACAGGAATGAAATGTGATATAAAGTTATCCTTAAATTCCTTCCAAGCAATACTCTGTGGTTGATCATGTTCGTATATGTAGGAATTCCACCATTCTAAGGCTTCTCCTAGAAGTAATCCTGATGCATATAGAACCTTTTCTCTATCATTGCATTGTGCCATATCTAATTTCTTCTCGATTGTCGTGATCCATTCTTCAGCTTCTAGGTGCTCCGTAGTGTTAGAGAAACTAGGTGGCTCAGTATTCCGAACTTTTTATGTGTATCCTCGGGTTTAGATATAGGGACATATATTGGTCGTATCCGGGGTTGTAATTGCTATCATTGCTTTTGTCTTGATTGCCTTTTTCCATCCGGTTAGTGGACAAAGATCAAGATCGAAGAGAACGAGAATAGATTGAAGAGCAGGTAAAATTCTTGATATCATATCCATCATTTCTTGTTTGTTGTATTTGTACTCAAATTGTGGTAGAGGAGAATAACAGGGAGTAACAAAAGAAAATTGATCATCTTTTTCTTCAACTTCTTTCATGTGTTGATGTTTGCACATGCTTGTAGATTTCTGTTGTTGATGTTGGTGTTGCTTCTAGATTTTTTTTATCTTCTGACATCCTCCATAGGGTTAAGTACATAGAAAGAGGGGAACAAGGAGGTGGGAGATACAAAAGAAGAACCCAACTAGGCAACTGATGTCATTGCAGGTAGAAGACCCACAATACACCAACAATCAATTCAAAGATCCAACTCAACCAAGGCCATAAAGTCAAGCATCATCAAGCAAACACGAAGCTTCACCGGACGACACATGATCAAGGGAACGATGCTACATGTTGTTATTATGGTTAGAGGGATCCTCCTAATCTTGGGTGAGATGTTAGACTTCAACTTCCTTCACACATGCGGCTTCTTCGGATTACTTGAGGAAACTTCGGGTAAGACAACGAGAGATTTTCTAAACATTTTTATCAAGGACGACACTTTTGGATTAAAAGGTCAAGGGAGGGAATCCAAAGTAACAATGCTTGAGTAGCAAGGAGTGGAGTAGGGAGAAAAGATAAGTTACCGAGAAAAGATTGAGAGAAGAAAAAGATCAAAGAATGAGAATATTCATCGGGGATGTGAAGGATGGAGCTAGAGTTGTTTTTGAAGTAAAACGGATCTTCGGAAAGCAACCATTTCTATCTAGGCTTACGTCCTACGGTCGATATTGCTCGATACCACTCTGTCACACCCGATTTTCCGAAGAAAACCAAGTGCTTAAGCGTATGTATGCCGGGATCAAGTTTCATACATATAGTGACATCATAGTGTATAACGAAACAATATCACGTAAAGAAAGAGATTATCGAGAGATTTACGGCGGAATCTCGGGGAAGCAAAGACTCCAATCTTCACGGGCAATCGGCGGGGGTTGCGTACGCCTAGCACCATCTTCCGGACTTCGTACACCTTCTTCTTTTTCGAGTAGCGTTTAAGCAAGGATGAGTACACTTATGGTTGGTACTCGGCAAGGCCACGAAATAACCGGAAAGCAATTTTAAATCCATCTTTAAGTTCATTAATCATGTGAGGGTCCGGGCCGTACTTGACCGTGAGCACGGCTGTTATAACGGTTTAACACTGCAGAGGTTGTACACTTTCACCACAAATCGCGTAAAAGTTTCGAAGAACCTTGAACCCAACCATGTTGTGCAAAAGTAGGCACAATACCACACTTCCGAGGTGTGGTTGCATAGGGACACTACGAGGCCTTTACAAAGAGTCCTCCCATGTGTATTAGTCCATAGTAGCATGACCTAGAGGCTATCTTTCGTACCCTCCTTCTACCCTCAGACCGGGTTAGCCTAGAAGAACACTTCCGTTCCAAAAACTGTCTAGAGTAGAAGAGTCATAAAAGCATTCCTCCATACCCCAAGCTACTAGGGCTAATAACCACACAAGACTTCCCTAATTAATTGGCCAAGACAGAGCCATATGTCTTCTGGTTGTATCTTGTTTTCCTCGGTGGTTCTCCATGTTCCGATTAATTTACGGTGTTCTTGTATTAAAGCATAGGTAGAAGGATGGTTAGGGTCACTTGCCTTACTCAACAAAAAGTTACTCTTGCTCTTCTGCTCTTGCTCTTTGAAACTCTTGATCTTCGGGACTTTCGATCGGCGGCTCGATCTTCTACTCGAAGCAAACATCGAGCACAACATGCGGAAGCGAGACAAACAAGAACAACTAAGAACAATACACCAAGCATGAAGCATGAAAAGCTTTTAAAAGAGGACAAGGTTTGGTTCTAGGACTGCGAACGCAAAAGACTCGGAACTATCGTAAGATTTGGATTATATCACACAAGGCTATGTGCTTGGTAAATTTTAATTCAAAAAGATGTGCATGGGTTATTTCAGAGAAATACCTTATTTAAGAATTAAGCAAGTTATATTTATATAAAAGGAACGGTGTATAACTTATTCCAATTTTATTTATAAATATTCAAGTATTATTTTATGCAAATTAAACATTTTAATTTAAAAGAAGCATGTAAAATATCTAAACGAATATCTTTACATTTCGAATTTTACTAAGTAAATTAAAATTTAGAAATATATTTATGTTCATATTAATCAATTTAATATTTAATTATGAAAACTCGGGATAAACCTATATTACTTTTATTTAGAAAGCAAATTGAATATATATTAATTAATTTAAGTTTTATTATGAAAACCGAGATATAACTCTAATTAGCTTTTAATTTGGAAAGATTGTTTAAATAAATATTAATCAAATTATATTTCTTATAAAACACGTGTTGATCTCTAATCAAATTTTAATTAGAAAAGCATGTATATAAGGATTTAACCATATTTAATATTTAAATAAATTATAAAGCAAGTAACAGGTTCAACATTGTCTCTATTACGTTCTTTGAGTTATTACGAACCTAACGCAATTTGAAACACTAAAAACGGAGCTAAAACGTGAAATCTACGCTCTAAACAGGGTTTAGGGGCTAAACAGTGAATATCTGGAAGTTTTAGGGGGTTTTCTGCAAGAAATCAGGGGCCTAAACACAATTACACATATAAACTCAAGGTTTATAGTGTAAAAGAACAAAGGTGGACTTCGGGTGGAAAACTAGAGAAGCTCGGGGGTTTCATTGAGAAAACACGGGCCTAAGCGTAAAGATCTTATAAGGTGGAAGGGTTTGTTTGTGATATTTGAAACGGCGGGGGTGTTTTTGCAAAGTGGCGGTGGAGGGCTAGGGTTGGCCGGTACGGCTCGGTTGGCCGGGGCGGTTTGGATTGATCCCGAGCCGTCGGCTCGGATCGGGCGGCCGTGGACGCCGCGCGCGGCCGGGCGGCGGCGACCGGCGGCGGGACGGCGGCGCGTGGCGCGAGCGGCGGCGGCTCGCCGGCCGGCTCGCCGACGGCGGCCAAACGGGGTCTTCGGCGACGAAAAACTACCACAATGTAGAGGAGGACTAGGGGGAAATCACTGCGAGCTCGGAAGGGAGGAAGAGGCACCGGCGAAGGAGATCGAGGCGGCGCGGCGGGCGCGGCGTTGAGCTCGGGCGGCGGCGGCGCGACCGAGGAAAAGACGAAGAGGAGGGTGTGAGGAGTAGAGGAGCTCGAGGGGATCCTTTATAGGGTGGAGGGGGAAGAGGAGAGGACGGCATGGCGGTGGGGCGCGGGCACACCGGCGGCCGCCATGAATGGTGGTGGGGCTTTGTGCGGCGGGAGAGGAAAGGCCGAGGCGGCGCGGGATGAGTGCGCGCCGGGCGCTTTGAATGCGCGCCCGTGGAGGAGGAAGCGGCGCGAGAGAGGGAGGGGCGCTTGGGCGGCCGGGATGTGGAAGGGGGGGCGCCGGCCATGGCCGGGAGCGGGCGGCGGTGGGAGGTAGAAGACGGCCCGACACGTGGGCCCCGTCGTCGGCCCGGTGAGAGAGGGAGGGGGGGAGAGGGAGAGGTGGAGCGGCGGCGGGGGCGCCGGGCCGCGGGGAGAGATGGGCCAAGGCGGGCCTCGCGCGCGGCGGGGCGCTAGCGAAAAAAAAAAAAGGACGTGGGCGGCTAGTGTCTTGCCTCAACTCGGGCTTTAGGAAATAAAATGAGAGGGGAGGAAGGAAAGAAGGGTTTGTTGTTTTTTTTTCTTTTCTTTCTTTTTCAACACACTACAAGCAAAAGCAAAACCAACAAAAATAAAAGCAACACTCGTACATTTATTTTATTTAATTTATAAAAACAATCAATTGATTTTTCTATTCTAAATTTCCGTAAATAAAATAAACATTGGTCAAATTTTAAAATTATGAGAAAATTGTTGCTTAATTATTCTTCCTAATAACATCCCGAAATTAGAAAATTTCGGGGTGTTACACCCAACCATGTCGAGCCCCCGGCAAGCGAAGGGCCGGGTTGGCGGTATGGTGACTAGCTTGTAGGCTGGGACGTGTTCTTTGCTTGGCAAAGTATTGGCATCCTTGGCACCTTCGACGAGTTCTTCGGCGTCGCCCGGTAGCCGTGGTCCGGTAGAAAGCTCGCGGAAGGCCTTGGCCGACCGGCGTGCGAGAAGACGCGTGGTTGCCGCAGACGCCCTTGTGGATCTCCTCCAAGATGTCCATGCCTTCTTGCCTGTGGACGCACTTCATGAGTACTCCAGAAGATGTGCCCCGCTTGTAAAGCTTGTCTCCGACGAGGACGTAGGACTTGGCGCAGCGGATGAGCTGCTCAGCCAAGTTCTTGTCCGAGGGAACCTTCGCTCGCCGAGGTAGTCGATGAAGGGCGCCTCCGGTCCACGTCGATCATCATGACCTCCTGTCCGGCGGGTGGGTGCGGCGGGACGGTGGTCGGTGGCGCCGGCTCCGGAATGGATGGCGCGTGAAGCTCGTGGACGAAGACACCCGCCGGTACTTGAGTGCGAGTAGAACCGAGCTTTGACAGGACGTCCGCTGCAACGTTGTTATCGCGGACGATGTGGTGGAACTCGAGACCGTAGAACTTGTTCTCGAGCTTGCGGACTTCTAGGCGATGGCGTCCATGTTCTCCTTGTTGTGGTCCCGGGCTTGTTGACTTGGTTGACGACCAGCTTGCGGAGTCGCCGTAGACTAGTAGCCGCTTGATGCCCGGCGAAGCCGCAAGGCGGAGCCGTGTAGGAGGGCTTCGTACTCGGCTTCGTTGTTTGAGACCTTCCGGAAGATGCGGGACGTACTTGAGTTGTTCGCCCATTGGGAGATCGGGGAGTACCCCTGCTCCTGCGCCCTCGAGGTTGAGTGAGCCATCCAAGTACATCACCCAATCCTGCGGTCGCACGGTTGGAGTAGGTAGGCCGGTTCTCCCGCCACCCCGCCATGAAGTCGACCGGCGCCGCGACTTGATGGGCGTGCGTGGCTTGAAGTCGATGGTGAGGGCGCCGAGCTCGGCCGCCCACTTGGAGATTCTTCCGGTAGCATCTTGGTTTCGCGAGGATGTCACCGAGCGGGTAGTCGGTGATGACGGAGATCGAGTACTCACGGAAGTAGTGTCGTAGCTTTCGCGAGGTGATGAGTACCGCGTACGGGAGCTTCTCCACGGGCGATAGCGTGCTTTGGACTACGACGGGACCTCGGCCGACGAAGTAGACTAGGCGGCCCGGGCCCCGGGTAGGCGTGGCCGTCTTCCCGCCGCTCGACAACGATGGCGGTGCGACCACATGAGTAGTCGCGGCGAGGTAGAGCGATGGCGCTCGCCTTTTCGAGGAGCCGTGAGGACCGGTGGCTTTGATAGGAAGTCCTTGAGCTGAGCAAGAGCTTGGTCCACCTGCTGGAGTCCACACGAACTTCTCTTGATGCTTGAGTAATTTGAAGAAGGGGAGCCCCTGTTCTCCAAGCTTCGAGATGAATTTGTTCAAGGCCGCCATGCACCGGTCGGCTTCGGGACGTCTTTGATGCACGTGGGAGCTTTCATGCTTGGTGATGGCGGAGATCTTCTCGGGGTTGGCTTCGATGCCGCGTTGGGCGATGATGAAACCGAGTAGTTTGCTCGAGGGTACGCCGAAGACGCACTTGTTCGGGTTGAGCTTCCGGCGGTACTCGCGCGAGAGATGCGAAAGTCTCTTCAAGGTCGTCGATGAGAGTCTTGGAGTCTGCGGTGTTGACGACCACGTCATCCACGTAGGCTTCGACATTCTTGTTGAGTTGCCTCTTGAAGCGGGGCCTGGATAGCTCGTTGATAGGTGGCGCGGCGTTCTTCAACCCGAAGGACATGGTCGTGTAGCGATACGCGCCAAACGGGGTGATGAACGCGGTCTTCTCTGGTCTTCTTCCTTGATCGCGATGCGGTGGTACCGGAGTAGCGGTTGAGGAAGCGAGAGCAGGTCGCGGCCCGCCGTGGAGTCCATGACTTAAACAATGCGGCAACCCGAAGGGGTCCTTGGGGCGGTGCTTGTTGAGATCGGTGTAGTCGACGCACATCCTCCACTCGTTCGAGTTCTTCTTGCGGACGAGGACGGGGTTGGTGAGCCATTCGGGATGGAAGACTTCTGCGATGAAGCCGGCCCCGAGTAGTTTGACGAGTTCCTTCTTGATGGCGTCCCGTCGTCGTCGGCGAAGCGTCGGAGGTGTTGTCGCTTGGGGGTGGCCTTAGGATCGACGTTGAGGCGGTGCTCAATCAACTCCCCGGGCACTCCCGGCATGTCCGCTAGCTTCCATGCGAAGATGTCGCGGTTGGCCGGAGGAAATTGATGAGCGTGTCTTCCTATTTGGGGTCGAGGCCGGCCCCGATGGTGGTAGTCTTCTTGGCGTCGCCGTCCCGAGGTCGATTGTCTTGACCAGGACCTCCTCAGCTGGTTGAGTCTTGTTGGCTTTGTCGGACTTCTCGGGGATGTCAAGTTCACTTGTAGCAATCTTCTTCGACGCAGCATAGACCTCCATCATGGCGTTGGGTACTTGATTTGTAGAGGTGATCTCTACGGCTTCGGTGTCGCAGTCGTGCGAGATCTTCAAGTCCCCTTGGAGAGAGAGCACACCTGCTGGGCTTGGCATCTTGAGCACCAAGTAGGTGTAGTGAGGCACCGCCATGAACTTGGCGATGGCCGGTCTGCCGAGGATGGCATGGTAGGATGTTTCAAAGTCCGCGACCTCAAACTTGATGTACTCGGTACGGTAATTGTCCGAGATTCCCCGAAGGTGGTGCGCGGGACCACCGAGCCCGGTGGAATAGCCGCATTGCGGGGACGATGCCGTAGACGGGCGTGTTGCTCTTGGTGAGCATGTGGGTGATGTCGAGCTTCATTTTCTTCAAGGTCTTGGTAAAAAGGACGTTGAGCCCGCTTCCACCATCGATGAGGACCTTGTTGAGCTTGGAGCCCGCGACCCGCGGCTTCGGGACGAGAGGGAACCGTCCGGTTCGGAGAGAAGCCGGTCCATTGATCCGTGCGGGAGAAGGTAATGGGTACCTCCGACCACCGAGAGGGGTCGGAACCGCCGGTTCAATGCTCATGACTTCTCGACGGGTAGCCTTTTGCTCCCGTCTGGCCGGGTAGTCCGCCGAAGAGGACGTTGATAGTCTTGTCGGGTTCTGGAAGTTGTTGTTGTCTCCGTCGTTCTTCTTCTCACCTTTCTTGTCGTGAGGGTGCGGTGGCTGCTGGAGTACTCTTGAGTGCATGCCTAAGTTGGTAGCCTTTGCTCGGTGGTGTGATTGCCGTTCGGATGCCATGGGCACTTCTCCTTCGACAAGTCTTTGAATCCGCCGAAGTTCTTCTTCGAGTTCTCCTTCGCGGGCGGCTGGATAGCCGTGACGGTGTTGTACGGCTTGCGCTTGCGGGCGGGACCCGAGTATTAGTTCTTGTTGTTGCGACCGCCTTGGTTCCGTTGTTCTTCTTTGCCGCCGCCCGCGTTCGCTTGCTCTTGCCGCGGATGGCGTCGTACTTGGCATTGGCTTTGTCTTCTTCATCCGCCCGGGACGTGATCATGTCCTTGAGGTGGGGAATGGATTTGGGGCGGCGGCGGCGAAGTCTTCAAAGGTGCGGCGATGGTAGGGGCCATCTTGGAAGAGGTCGATGACCTCCTTGTCGGTGACGTCGACTACGGTAGCGCGCTTGTCGAAGAAGCGGCGCATGTACTTGCGGAGGGTCTCGCCTTGTTCTGCTTGACCATGGCCGGTCCATGCGAATACCCGATCGGCCCATGGCGCCCACGAACTTGCCGGTGAAGCTTGCTCCTTCGGTGGTCCCACTTGTCGATCGAGTGCTTGTCCGGCGACTCGAGCCATGTGAGTGGAGCTTGGTCTAGTCGAAGGGGAAGTAGAGGCACTTGGTGTCGTTGTTGCCGCCGGCGTTCTCGATGGAGAGGGCGTAGCACCTAAGCCACTTGGATGGGGTCTGCGTCGCGTCGTACTTGGTGATCCCCAAAGGCTTGAACTTTTCGGGGAGGAGCAAGTTGCGAAGTCGAGGTGAGAAGGCGGGGAAGCCGTCGTTGTCGCTGCAGTGGCTGACTTCTTCCGCCGCAGCTCCTCAATCTTACGGCGGGCGTCGTAGCCCTGTGAGGCACCGGAGGCGTGGCTGTTCGCGTGGTCACGACCGCCGCGATTGCCACCGCCGCCGGCCCTTCTGTTGGCTCCGTGGTTGGAGCTTCCGTCGTCGGCCGCCGCCGCCGTCGGGGTCGAGGCGGCCGCCGCCGGCGAGGATCACGGTGAGGAACGACCTCGCGGTTGCTGTTGCCACCCTGTGAGGGTCCGCCGACGTTCGCGCGAGTACGGTTGGGGCTGGGGGCGGGAGCTCAGCTCGAGTACGGTTGCGACCGAGGTCAGCACTGCGACTTGTAGCTTCGTTGTCGCGGTTCCTGGCGGGAGGAGGCTGGTTGACCCTGTTGTCGACCCGCATGAAGTAGGCGTCTTCAGCGAGCTTGGCGATGACTTCTCCAGCGCGTATACCCTGAGCCTGGCGTGCGATCGCGCGTGATCGACATGAGGCATTGCTCAGGGGTAGTGTGTACTCTGCTCTCGGCGCCGAGAGCTTCCGCAAGGTTGCGGATGGGGAGGTTGTCTGCGAGCCGCCGGCGGCTGTTCGTTGCGCTTCTGTTACGCTCACGTCGAGCGTCCCCGTTGGCGGGGGTCTCGTACGCAGGTGCGTCGGCGAACAACTCGTCCGCGGAGATGTCTTCAAGGTACTTGTTTGTAGCTGTCCCCGGATGGTCGGGGGGTGTCGCCGGCGGCCATGAAGGCTTGGCGATCGGGGGTGCCAAGGCGGGACTCGGTGCTCGCCACCTCGGTTGGGGTGTTCGAGTCGGCTCGGGCAAGTGGTGTTCCCTCTGGAACGGGAGCGAGTCGATGTAGGCGACGTAGCGTGAGTCTCCACTTATCGGGTACGCGGGCTTGCGGTGCGGCCGGTGAGACGAATCTTCGGGCGGGCGTGGAGGTTATAACCGGCTCGGAGGGCGGGCACGATAAGGGGTGCTCGGTAGAGTTGTCCTCGGACTCGGGATCCTCCGGGTCCGATCCGAAGTCGAACTCGTATGCGGAATCCGAGTAGAACCGGAGAGGGGATTGGAGTCCGAAGCGTGGCGGGGGGGCGGTGTCGAGTCCGAGTTGTACTCGGGTACGGGCTCCTTGCCGGCCCGACACGAAGAGGGAGCCCCCGTGCGGGCCCTGCAGGGGTTGCGGGGGCCACGAGTGGAGCGCTCGTGGGATGGGGGTATCACATGCGATGGCTGAGCAGTCGGCTCGCATGCGATAGCCCATGGAGACGTCGAGTTCGAGTTGGAAGTGGACTCGAGCTCGAAGTCAGCGTGATGGTTGAAGAGCGAAATTTCACCGAACTTGCGGCGAGTTCGCTTGTGACAACTTGAGGAAGCGTCACGAAGGCGGGTCTTCGGGTTGGGCGGCATGGTGAGGCGGTGCGGAAAGATCCCGCGCCGTCGGCGGTGCGGACCCAAGCGCCAAACACGAAGGTGTCGCCGCGGTTGAAGGCGATGGTTGGCTTGAAGTAGACGGGGAGCCATCGAGTTCGCCATGTGATCTTGGGCGAGAGCCCCTACCCGCGCGCCGGTGTCGGTGTTTTAGACCGGCAACCCACTAAGGGGAGTACCCGAAGTAGATGAATGTGGCCTCGCCGAGATCGGTAACTTAAAGGAAGAGACACGTGGCACACAATTTAGACGAGGTTCGGGCCGCGAGGTGCGTAATACCCTACGTCTGTATCTTTGCGTAGCTACGGGATTGATTGGGTACGATTACAAGATGATGCAATTGTATGTCGTGAGATGAGATGATGAGAGAAGAGTCCTGCCTCACCTTATATAGCCGGGAGGCGGGGTTACAAGTACGAGTAGGGAGAGAGTACTAGTCGAGTACGTCTAGGAGTCTTCCATACGGTGCGGGACATGTACGGCTTCCTAGCAGAGTACTTCTCCTCCGTAGTCCTTGTACTTCACGCCATCGGGTGCGCGTGCGGCGCAAGCGGGTAGTCCCGGGGGCCCACCGAGTAGTCGGTCACGGTACCCACCGAGGTAGTGGGCCCGGGGGAGGTCCATACGACGGAGCCCATCCGCTCGCGCCGATGGCCGAAGCCGCCACGGCCGGTCGCGGCGGAGTAGAGCTGGCGGCGGATGACTTAGTCGATCCGTCAGCCGTGGCTCGGCATGCGGAGGTAGTCGCCAAGCCGAGCGGTGGATGAAGGTGAGTAGTCATAACTCCCGAGTAGTCAATCCTTTAGCGTTGAGTGCGATCGACATATGTTGTACGTGCGGGGACGTCGTGGAGAGGTCCGCGAGAAGTCCAACATGCTTGAAGGCATCGGCGACACGTGCTTCGGGCGGAGGCGCTGGAGGACCAACTCATGAAGTCCCGAAGCACGCGGCCGCCATGCAGTCCAAGCTTGATACCGCCTTCGCCAAGTACCACAACGACATCCAAGAGATGCGGGCGAAGAGCGACGACTTGGTGCGGAAAAACAAGTTGCTCCGCAACAAGAACAAAGGTACACCACTTGTCTTGTTGAGTAGTTGTTGGAGGTCGAGAGGTAGTATAACCCGCTGCGCGTTGTTGTTTGCAGAGCTTGAGACCCGGGTTGAGCAGTTGAAGACTTCGGAGACGGATACGAAGAACCTCTTCTACGGGAACGGGGAGGCCCGCCGGTACTCGAGCTAGACTATAAGGAGCTTGCCTTCGAGTGCGACAAGCACATGGAGCTTCGTATTGCCTCCGATCGTGACCTCGTCAACTGCTACAAATCGTTGCGGAAGGCTGAATGAGGACGCGAGGCGGCGGGGGCCCCGGCGAAGGAGCTTGAATAAGACGCGCTTCCCATCGCAAGACTCTTGGTGCCTCATCCTGGCGGCCCCAAGATAGCACCGCTCGTGGATCGGCGAAGGAAGCCCCCCGGCCGGCGGCGGCCTACGTGAAGCATCCGGCGAAGTCGATCCCGAACCGGATGCGGCCTTCATGAAGTCCTACTTCCCGAAGGCGCCCGTGAATGTAGTCGGCGGCGGGCTAGCCGCCAAGCGTACCGATGAGCGAGCATGCGGAGCTGGCGGGAGCGGATGGCGCCCATTGCGGAGCAAGTAGCCGATAAGCTTAATCTCCGGTAGTCCCGTAATAGTTAGCTCATAGTAGTTGATGTACAAAAACAATTGTAATGGAAATCTTTAAGTATTAATGAAGAGTAGTTCCATCAATGAGTACTCGTAGTCACGATCTCGAGTGCGGAGTCCCATCGTGGAGTTGTCGCGAGTAGTGGTACTCGGTAGTAGTCCCGTTGAGGGAAGTAGACGATAAAGAAGTTGATGAACGATCCAACTTTATTGCGAAGAAGTACACATGGATGGCCGGGGCCGTAGTTACGAGTAGTCGCCGGGACCGGAGGCCGCTTACGGCTAAGTGGTGCTAGGGCGAGTAGCCGCTTACAGCAGTAGATCCGTAGGTAGCTGTGTAGGCTGGATCTGGAGGTACATGGTCTCTCAGTAGACCGCTGCTAGAGTCCTTGTCGCTCATCGCAGCCCAGGATCCGTAGGTAGCCGCATGGGGCGGATTCACGGAGAAGAGTAGTCCGGAGACTAGAGCACGGACCGGAGGCCGCTTACGGCGAAGGAGTAGTCCGGAGGGCCGAAGCATGGACCCGGAGGCCGCTTACGGCGGAGGGGGTCTTGATGTAGTCGTGTAGACTTGAGCCCCCGGGGGTAGTCGTGTAGACTTAGGCGTAGAACCGACAAAGCCGGTCGACGTTCCACGAGTTGTTGACGTCTTCGCCTTCAAGTGTCCGGAGGAGGTAGTAGCCCGGCCGGTCACCTTTGCTACGGTGAAGGGACCTTCCCGAGGAGAGGCGAGCTTGTGTAGTACTTACGTGTTACTGGATACGACGGAGGACGAGATCGCCAACATTGAAGGAGTGTTCCTTGACATTGCGGTCGTGGTAGCATCGGATACCCTCCGGGTACCTTGCCGATTGGACGAGGGCGGCGCGGCAAGCTTCTTCGAGTCCATCGATGTCAACTCGTCTCGTTGTCTTCGAGACGCCTTCGTCGTAGTGTTCCACCGCCGGTGAGTTCCATATGACATCAGCAGGGAGGATTGCTTCGGAGCCGTAGACCAGGAAGTATGGAGATTGCCCCGTTGGCTTGGAGGGCTGATTACGTAGCCCCCAGAGTGCATTGGGTAGTTCCTTGATCCACTTGCCTCATTTAGAGTTAGCAGTGTCGTGTAGCCGCTTCTTGAGAGCGTCGAGCACCATCCCGTTGGCGCGCTCGACTTATCCGTTGGCCCCAGGATGGGCGACTGAGACATATCGGACGTTGATCCCGCTGTTCTCGCAGTACTCCCAGAACTGGTGGTTGTTGAAGTTGGAGCCCGGTGTCCGTGATGATGCGGTGGGGGTAGTCCGTAGCGATGCACGAGTTCATCCGGGAAGTCGAGTACTCGTCGGCCTTGGGGCATGTGATCGGCTTGACCTCGATCCACTTGGTGAACTTGTCGATGGCCGCAATACTCTGTTGAAACCACACGGCGCGGTGGGTAGTGGCCCAATCATGTCGAGCCCCCGGCAAGCGATGGGCTAGGTTGGCGGTATGGTGACTAGCTTGTAGGGCCGGGACGTGTTGCTTCTTGGTGAAGTATTGGCATCCTTGGCACCTTCGACGAGTTCTTCGGCGTCGCCCGCAGGCGTGGGCCGGTAGAAAGCTCGTCGGAAGGCCTTGCCGACCGGCGTACGAGAAGACGCGTGGTTGCCGCGGACGCCCTTGTGGATCTCCTCCAATATGTCCTTGCCTTCTTGTGCGGGGACGCACTTCATGAGTACTCCGAGAAGATATGTCCCGCTTGTAAAGCTTGTCTCCGACGAGGACGTAGGACTTGGCGCGGCGGATGAGCTGCTCGGCCAAGTTCTTGTCCGAGGGAACCTTCGCTCGGCGAGGTAATCGATGAAGGGTTGCCACCGGTCCACGTCGATCATCATGACCTCCTGGCTGGGCGGCGGATGCGGCGGGGACGGTGGTCGGTGGCGCGCTCGGAATGGATGGCGCGTGAAGCTCGTGGACGAAGACGCCCGCCGGTACTTGGGCGCGAGTAGAGCCGAGCTTCTACGGGACGTCCGCCTGCAACGTTGTTGTCGCGGACGATGTGGTGGAACTCGAGACCGTAGAACTTGTTCTCGAGCTTGCGAACTTCTAGGCGATGGCGTCCATGTTCTCCTTTATGCGGTCCCGGGACTTGTTGACTTGGTTGAAGACCCCTTGCGGAGTCGTCGTAGACTAGTAGCCGCTTGATGCCCAGTGAAGCCGCGAGGCGGGAGCCGTGTAGGAGAGCTTCGTACTCGGCTTCGTTGTTTGAGACCTTCTAGAAGATGCGGGACGTACTTGAGTTGTTCGCCCGTTGGAGAGATCAGGAGTACCCCTGCACCTACGCCCTCGAGGTTGAGTGAGCCGTCGAAGTACATCACCCAATGCTGCGGTCGCACGGTTGGGGTAGGTAGGCGGTTCTCCCGCCACTGCGCCATGAAGTCGACTAGCGCTTGCGACTTCATGGCTTGAAGTCAATGATGAGGGTGCCGAGTTCGATCGCCCACTTGGAGATTCTTCCGGTAGCATCTTAGTTCCGCGAGGATGTCGCCGAGCGGGTAGTCGGTGACGACGGAGATCGAGTACTCCGGAAGTAGTGTCGTAGCTTCCGCGAGGTGATGAGTACCGCATACGGGACCTTCTACACCGGGCCGATAGTGTGCCTTGGACTCTAACGAGGACCTCGGCGATGAAGTAGGCGGGGCGGCCCCGGGCCCGGATAGGCGTGGCGGTCTTCCTGCCGCTCGACAACGATGGCGAGTGCGACCACATGAGTAGTCGCGGCAAGGTAGAGTAGTAGCTACTCGCCTTTGCGAAGAGCCGTGAGGACTAGTGGCTTCGATAGGAAGTCCTTGAGGCGAGCAAGAGCTTGGTCCGCCTGCGGAGTCCACACGAACTTCTCTTGATGCTTGAGTAGTTTGAAGAAGGGGAGCCCCCGTTCTCCAAGCTTCGAGATGAATCGTTCAAGGCCTCCATGCACCGAGTCGGCTTACGGACGTCTTTGATGCACGTGGGAGCTTTCATGCTTTGGTGATGGCGGAGATCTTCTCGGGGGTTGGCTTCGATGCCGCGTTGGGCGATGATGAAGCCGAGTAGTTTGCCCGAAGGTACGCCGAAGACGCACTTGTTCGGGTTGAGCTTCCAGCGGTACTCGTGCAGAGATGTGAAAGTCTCTTCAAGGTCGTCGATGAGGGTACTGGTGTCTCGGCGGTCTTGACGACCACGTCATCCACGTAGGCTTCGACATTCTTGTTGAGTTTCCTCTTGAAGCAGGCCTGGATAGCTCGTTGATAGGTTGCGCGGCGTTCTTCAACCCGAAAGACATGGTCTATAGCGATACGCGCCAAACGGGGTGATGAACGGCTTGTCTATTCCTGGTCTTCTTCCTTGATCGCGATCTAGTGGTACCGGAGTAGCGATCGAGGAAGCGAGAGCGAGGTTGCGGCCGCCGTGGAGTCGATGACTTAATCAATCCGCGGCAACCCGAAGGGGTCCTTGGGGGCGAGTGCTTATTGAGGTCGGTGTAGTCGACGCACATCCTCCACTCGTTCGAGTTCTTCTTGCGGACGAGGACGAGGTTGGCGAGCCACTCGGGATGGAAGACTTCTGCGATGAAGCCGGCCCGCGAGTAGTTTGGCGAGTTCCTTCTTGATGATCCCGTCCGTCGTCGGTGAAACGTCGGAGGTGTTGTCGCTTGGGGGTGGCCTTAGGATCGACGTTGAGGCGGTGCTCAATCAACTCCCCGGGCACTCACGGCATGTCCGCCGTCTTCCACGCGAAGATGTCGCGGTTAGCCAGGAGGAAGTTGATGAGCGCGTCTTCCTATTTGGGGTCGAGGCCGGCCCCGATGGTGGTGGTCTTGCTGGCGTCGCCTGTCCCGAGGTCGATCGTCTTGACTAGAACCTCCTCAGCTGGTTGAGGCTTGTTGGCTTTGTCAGACTTCTCAGGGATGTCGAGTTCACTTGTAGCAAGCTTCTTCGACGCGGCGTAGACCTCCATCATCGCGTTGGGTACTTGATTTGTAGAGGCGATCTCCACGGCTTCGGTGTCGCAGTCGTGCGAGATCTTCAAGTCCCCTTGGAGAGAGAGTACACCTGCTGGACTTGGCATCTTGAGCACCAAGTAGGTGTAGTGAGGCACCGCCATGAACTTGGCGATGGCTGGTCTGCCGAGGATGGCATGGTAGGATGTTTCGAAGTCCGCGACCCGAACTTTATGTACTCGGTACGGTAGTTGTCCCGAGATTCCCCGAAGGTAAGCGGCGGGACCACTGAGCCCAGTGGGATAGCCGCGTTACGGGGACGATGCCGTAGAAGGGCGTGTTGCTCTTGGTGAGCATGTGGGTGATGTCGAGCTTCATCTTCTTCAAGGTCTTGGTGAAAAGGACGTTGAGCCCGCTTCCACCGTGATGAGGACCTTGTTGAGCTTGGAGCCCGCGACCCCGGCTTCGGGACAAGAGGGAACCGTCCTGGTTCGGAGAAGCCGGTCCATTGATCCACGCGGGAGAAGGTAATGGGTACCTCCGACCACCGAGAGGGGTCGGGACCGCCGGTTCAATGCTCATGACTTCTCGACGGGTAGCCTTTTGCTCCCGCCGTTGGGTAGTCCACCGAAGAGGACGTTGACGGTCTTGTCGGGTTCCGGAAGTCGTTGTTGTCTCTGTCGTTCTTCTTCTTGCCTTTCATGTCGTGAGGGTGCGGTGGCTGCGGAGTACCCTTGAGTGCATGCCGAGTTGGTAGCACTGCTCGGTGGTGTGATTGCCGTTCGGATGCCACGGGCACTTCTCCTTCGACAAGTCTTTGAAGCCGACGGAGTTCCTCTTCGAGTTCTCCTTAGCGAGGCGCCGGATAGCCGCGACAGGTGTTGTACGGCTTGCGCTTGCGGTTGGGACCCGAGTAGTTGCTTTGTTGTTCTTTGCGACCGCCTTGGTTCCCGTTGTTGCCGCTGCC
Organism: Cenchrus americanus; assembly: GCA_947561735.1. Lineage (NCBI taxonomy): Eukaryota > Viridiplantae > Streptophyta > Magnoliopsida > Poales > Poaceae > Cenchrus > Cenchrus americanus. The sequence continues at coordinate 198,596,384 of OX387245.1, read as the reverse complement.
GCCGCCCGCGTTCTGGTTGCTTTTGCCACGGATAGCGTCGTACTTGGCATTGGCTTTGTCTTCTTCATCCGCCCAGGACGTGATCATGTCCTTGAGGTGGGGGATGGATTTGGGGCGGCGACGACCGAAGTCTTCGAAGGTGCGGCGATGGTAGAGGCTGTCTTAGAAGAGGTCGATGACCTCCTTGTCGGTGACGTCGACTACGGTAGCGCGCTTGTCGAAAAAGCGGCGCATGTACTTGCGGAGGGTCTCGCCTTGTTCCTGCTTGACCATGGCCAGGTCCATGCGAGTACCTGATGGGCCCATTGCGCCCGCGAAGTTCGTTGGTGAACTACTCCTTCGGTGGTCCCACTTGTCGATCGAGTGCTTGTCCGGCGACTCGAGCCATGTGAGTGGAGCTTGGTCCGGGCAAAAGGGGAAGTAGAGGCTCTTGGTGTCATTGTTGCCGCCAACGTTCTCGATGGAGAGGGCGTAGCACCCGAGCCACCGGATTGGGTCATGCTTCGCGTCGTACTTGGTGATCCCTAAAGGCTTGAACTTTTCGGGGGAGGAGCAAGTTGCGAAGTCGAGGTGAGAAGGCGGGGAAGCCGTTGTTATCGCCTGCGGTGGGCGACTTCTTCCGCCTGCGGCTCCTCAATCTTCTAGCGAGGCGTCGTAGCCGCCCGTGAGGCACCGAGAGGCGTGGTCGTTCGCGTGGTCTCGACCGCCGCGGTTGCCACCGCCGCCGGCCCTCTGTTGGCTCCGTGGTTGGAGCTTCGTCGTCGGCCGCCGCCGCCGTCGGGGTCACGGCCACCGCCGCCGGCGGGGGAGCACGGTGAGGGACTACCTCGCGGTTCTTGTTGCCACCCCGTGAGGGTTTGCCGACGTTCGCGCGAGTACGCTTGGGGGCCGAGGCGGGAGCTCGGCTCGAGTACGGTTGTGACCGAGGTCGGCACCCGCGACTTGTAGCTTCATTGTCGCGGTTCCCGGCGGGAGGAGGGCGGTTGACCCTCTTGTCGACCCGCATGAAATAGGCGTCTTCGGCGAGCTTGGCGATGACTTCTCCGGCTCGTATACCTGCGAGCACTGGCGTGCGATCGGCGTGATCGACATGAGTCCTTGCTCGGGGTAGTGTGTACTCTGCTCTCGACCGCCTCGTGAGCTTCCGCAAGGTTGCGGATGGGGAGGTTGTCTCTGAGCCGCCGGCGCCATTCATTGCGCTTCCTTTTACGCTCACGTCGAGCGTCCCTGTTGGCGGCGGTCTCTGTCGGTGTTTTAGACCGGCAACCTACTAAGGGGAGTACCCGAAGTAGATGAATGTGGCCTTGCCGAGATCGGTAACTCGAAGGAAGAGACACGCGACACACAATTTAGACAGGTTCGGGCCGCGAGGTCCGTAATACCCTACGTCCTGTATGCTGCGTAGCTGCGGATTGATTGGGCACCGTTGACGGTGAAAATCCGTCAACCTAGCCATGAGTTTACCTTCGGTGTTGGCATGAGTTTTATACCTTATCCATTGGTACTAACCCCCGTGGTATAACAAGTTCACGTGTGCATGTCGGTTTTGGAGTTTAATGTTTATGCGGGGTTTTAGTGTTGAATGCAAGACTTTCGGGATAAGTTCATCAAGCACCTCATGACAAGACCTTGAAGCCCCGTACAAGTCATGCAACGAGGCAAACTTAACTCCAAGAAGCCGGGGACTTGATCCGAGAAGACGACGAGACTCCGGGGACACGACCGAGAAAAGTGCTCGAATCTTGCAAGACAAGGAGTTGAGTCCAATTCGGAGAGAAAGCGACGACATGGACCTACATGCGAAGGGGGAAACATCCGGGAAGCAAGGGAACCGACGTGGGGCAAAGGAGCCCTCGGGCCGGGCCTAGATGGGCCCGGGCGGCCGGCCCGGTCCGGTCGGCCCGGAGCCCATCCGGGGCCCAATTGCCCCCTCCTTTGCCCTAGCCACCAATCGGGCTATTTATAGCCCCCCGACCGAGAGCCTCGGGGAGAAGAATTTGTCATCGGCCGCCGAGGAGCGAGAGAAGAGAGGGACACCATCTCGGAGAGGAGAGGGTCGAGCTAGTTGACTAGGGTTCCCCTAGCCGGCGTGGGAACCTTGCACGGAAGACCACGTCGGAGTTCCGGAGCTAGAAGCAAGATCAAGGAAGGATCCGGTGGTGATCTTGTGTATGTATCATTGTTATAGTTGAATTATCAAGTTGAATCTTTTCCTAGCGATCAAGTGTTTCCTCGAAGATTTCGTTTTTCGATCGGCTTTGCTTATTCCAATTCTATTCTTTAGATAGATTACATAGGGTGTTCTTGTAGCCGCGGTGGCTAGAGGTACACGCCGGATTTTCCGAAAGAATATCGACTTGTCTTTTGACTCGCCCTAAGCTCCCCGCATGAATAGGGATACGTTGTGACAGAATGGGGGTTCCGAAAGGCGGATGTTTTCGGATTTGGATGAGAAACCACGATTTAAAGAGGCTCCTATTAAGATTCGATTTGCTACTTCTTCTCTTGCTTGGAACTTCAACAAAAGGCTTACCCCGATCCCTCTAGATCGGTTTATCTACCCAATCTTACTTTGTTTTCTCCGGTCTTTAGTAGATTAGATTCGTTTTGTGTCTTTTACTTAGATGCATTAGGGTTTCTTTTATCGAAGATTGAAGTTACTTGGCTTTAATAGATTAAGTTTTGCGTCACACATTTGTTCCACGGATTCGATACCTTGGGTTCACCACTCGAGGGAAGAAGGGTCCCTTGACTATGACGGGAGACTTGTACGCTTGCAAGTCACGAACGAACTTTGATATAATTATTAACCGTCAACAAGCCCCTTTTACGGCGCCGTTGCGGGGGAACAAGTGATCAAGATTTGATTTTTTGTTGCCTTTTTGTAATTTTCAGTTTTCTCTTTGTTTTTATTTTTGCATCTACTAAATTTTGATCATCCTCAAAATACATCTAATCTAGTTTGTCTAACTCTAGTTTTTATAAATTTGTTTTTACTTTCTAGTTTTTGCATACTTTGTTTATTGCTAACCCTAATAGGAGATGGACGGCTACCTCTCCAACAAACCCAATAATTTTGTGGATGATCCGAGAAAAACTTTACAAGCTAAGGAGACGTGAAGCACATCAAGCTAAAAAAGGCTGGATTTTGTAGATTCGGAGTCGGAAGACAAAGGATCGCGAGGAATCTCCGAAGAATTCACCACCTCAAAGTCCTCGGGAGAATCGACTTCCACCAATGGGTGACCAACCACCGCAAGAACGCAAGATTGGGGAGCTATGCACCCCAGACATCATCGACCTACCAATCTTGAACCTTGAGGAGATCGGAAGACCGTTCGAGATCAAGACCTCAACAATCCGCATGGTGCAACATTCACCCTTCACTTAGGTAAAGAGGATCCGAACCTTCACCTCCAAGCATTCATTCAACCGTGTCGGACTTTCAACATGGATGGGGTGACTCAAGACCAAATGAGGGCAAGGCTTTTTCCGTTTTCACTACTCGGGAAGGCTTTGCAATGGTTCCACTCTCAACCGGCGGAGACGGTGCAAAATTGGAACACGTTGATGAAGGCTTTCATGAAGGAATACTACTCACCGGGTAAAACTCAAAGCTTGCGTAATAAGATTGCCACCTTTGTTCAATATCCTACGGAAACTATCTCGGAGGCATTCGAGCGCTTCAACGAGTACACCGGGCGGTTCCACATCACAAGTTCCCGAAGGAAGACCTCGTGCAAAAGTTCTATCAAGGACTCACCATGGCGTCAAGGACGATCATCGATGCATCGGCGGGAGGATCTATCATCGAGCTTACACCGACGGAAGCTTTCACGCTATTCAAGAAGGTCACGAGATAATGACACATGGGCGTCATGCGGGCGCCTACATCCGGTTCAACCCACGGGGAACGTCAAAGGAGTCTTTCAACCGGAGAAGGAGAACATACTTGAAGGCAAGATCGACTCTCTCATGAGGAGGTTGGAGAAGATGGAGATGGAAAAGAAAGAGGCTCAAGACTTGAAGGCCACCGAAGCAAGGTCCACATGTGAAGAATGTGGAGAGTATGGCCATGTCCGCAAAGATTGTCGGAGGAAGCCAAAGTGCTCGACTACATGAGGAAGGGAGAATTGCCAAACTTCCGCTACGGGTAAGGTAGGCCTCAATTTAATGCAAGCTCATCTATTCCTAACGCGGTTCCGCTTCGTATACAATTGAAGGCGTTCATGGATGAGCAAGCTAAGATCAACAAGGACACCGTCACCAAGTTCAAGACCATAGACAAGGTGTTGGAGAACATCGATAGCAAAGTGACGGAGGTCGGAAGTTCCAATCATCAAGTGCTCAACATGATGAAGATGCTCGAGACGCAAGTTGGACAACTTGTGGGGCGCCTCACTAATGTTGAAGGGAAGCTTCGGGACAACCCAAATGTCCCGAATCGGCGAAGGCCATTCAAACGCGTTCGGGGGAAGGAGACCGAAGATCCGGAACGTTCCGCGGGAGCAAGGAAGCTTAAACCATCCACCGAGGTGGAAGGAGTTGCTAAAGAGAAGGTTACGGGGATCGTCACCGAGGAACCCGAATTCGAGATGCGGAGGAAGACACGAGGATACCGCAACTCAAGCCACGCTACTTCCGAGGTAAACTTGACAACCACTTTGAGAAGTTTGTGGAAGTTGTGCGTAGACTTAGCATCAACATGCCATTACTAGATGCCCTACAAGTACCTACATATTCTCGTTACTTTAAAGACATACTTGCAAATAAATATGAGATAGCAACGCTCGGGGTAGATCATGTCAAGATGTCCGAGGAGTGTAGTGCCGCTATTGCTAATGGGCTAGAGAAGCGAGAAAAGACCCCGGGTGCCCCACAATTCCATGTTCAGTTGGTTCTTTCAACTTCGAGAAGGCGTTATGCGACCTTGGAGCTAGTGTGAGTGTCATGCCGAGGGATGTGTTCGAGAAGCTACGCCTACCAATGGAGCCTACGGGAATATGTTTGGAGTTGGGTGACAACTCCATTCGCTATCCCTTGGGCATTGCTGAAGATGTACCCGTGAAGATTGGACACCACTTCATCCCCGTCGACTTCGTTGTGCTCGAGATGGGAGAGAGGGAGAAGCCGCCGCTCATCCTAGGGAGGCCGTTCCTCAAGACCGTGGGAGCTACTATTGATGTTGGCAAGGGGGAGATCATGTTCGATATCAACGGAGAAAGGAGTTCCTTCAAGTTCCGTCCAAGAATTGAGGCATGCAACATGATTGGAGTGAAGGGAGAACCAAAACAAACGGAGGGGCTGAAAAAGAAGAAGGAGTCGAAAAAAATGAACGTAAAGAAAATCAAAGAAGGTGTTGCATCCGTCGAGACAAAGGAAGAGAAGCCGCCGTGAAGACCAAAAAAATGACTAAGCCGACTAAGCCGGAAGACAAGCCCACGCCCAAGATGGTGCGGAAGTGGGTACCCAAGATTGCAACGCCCCCAAAGAGCGTTGATCCGGAGTAATCAAGTGAAGAAGTCTAGCTATAGACTATAAACGAAGCGCTAGGCGGGAGGCAACCGTTTCGTCGAGTCAAGAATAAGCTACCGGGAGGACAACCCGATTCCAGGTTTTTCGAGTATTTTTAATAATTTAGTTTTTGAGTTTTATTACGCAAAGACATTAGACTTAGAAGTGGTTGAACAATATTAGAGACATAATTCTTGATCGAATGTTTGCTTTATCATAAACCCTTGCATGAATCCTCCTATGTGCTTGTTGGTTCTTTTCTTTTCGAGAAACCTCAACCAAATAATTTCAGAACCTAACTCAACCTTTCACCCTCATTATGGTGCTGAGGTTGACTTATTTTTCATGCTAAAACCACACGAGTAGAGCCACGATTTATATTTAGGTGTTAATAAAATTCAGCACGTGGTAGAACTCGCGTGAACCTAGAAATCAAAACTTTTGGTTGGTTTTAAAAATCTATATCCTTGGTTTCTCTAGGATTAGAATTTTTCTAAGCCTATTCTAATTTTGTTTTATTCAAAATCTTTCTTATTTAGCCAAAATTAGAACCTAAACCTATGCCCCCATGATCAAGCCGGGAAATGTTTGCTCTCAACCGATGAAGGCAAACTATACCGGTGAGACCGAAATCGACGTAGTCGAAAAATATTTTCGACTTACATTTGTTTTTAATGGTTTAAAAACTTCTCTAAAATTGTGTTTGAGCTCTTGCATGGCTCTGAAAAATATTTTAAATTTCGAATTAGAGGAGTGCTTAACCTTAAACACACCTAAATGGAGGCAATCTAGTTTGAATTAATCATGCATGTACCATTGGATTCCCTTTTATCAACTTTCACCAATTCCACATGCAAAGGACAAGCATGGTGGGCAGCAAGCATCAACTTTGCAGGAATTTCATGGTGGCATGTGAAGCAAGTGGAGCTAGGGAGCATGGACATGACCCAAAGCATGGAGCATCAAGTGGAAGGACCAATAATGCAAGAAAAGGAGTGGACGAGAGCGTTTGGGCGGTGCAACTCGTGGAGCACGCGGGCGGGGAAAGTTGCGAGAGGCGAAATGATCGTCTTTGGAAGAAAGACGAGGCGGGGAGGAGCCGGGAGGACCCCGGGCCGGCCGGCCTCACCTACTTAAGGAGCCCCCGGCTCTCGTTTTCCGCGAGCAAGCTTCCCTCTCCTTCCTTTGTTTGTGTGTTCAAGTTTGTGTGCTCAAAACCTCCATAGACATAGCCAACTTTCCCAAGCTTGATAGCTCAAGAAAAAAAATCCACATCCTTAATCCACTCAAAGTCCACATCCGAAGCAAAGAGTTTAAGTGCCTAGTTACCGGTTGCAACCCGGAGTTTTAGTTGAAGAAAAGAGTGCAGCAACCATGTGGAAGAACACCACAAGTCTCTTCTCCAAGAAGAAGAGTTCGTCGTCGTCCAAGCCGTCATCAACCACATCTTCGAGGAGGCACTCGGTTTCCGAGTCTCCCGGAGCATGGAGACGGATACGGCACCACCGAGGAGAAACGATGCTCTCCTCCTTGGTGGTATGAGGGCTGCAAGAAGCACGTCCATGAGGTTTACCGAACCTCGTGGGCACACGGAGGAGCAGCCCGCGCCACCACGACGATCGACCCGTTCAACCGCGCCACCTCCTTACACCCCAACATACTCTTCGTACGGCTTCATCATCTTGTCGACGGAGGAGGAGGAGAGGCTCTCTAATCTTGAGAAGAGGCTTGTGCCCAACGTCGAGTTCGACGACCAAGCACTCTACACCTTGGGTTTTGGCACCGACATATACTATATGTTGGGGCACCTCGGATGGGTGCGGTTCTCCAACGGAGTATCGGTGGACACCCACTTGGGGTTCGCCTTGGAAATTTTGATGACTATTGCACCCATCCTTGATGATGATGGGGTGCAAAGCTTGTCATTCCGTTTGGAGGGAGTCCAACAAGTGGTTCCCTACGAGCACGTTAGGGAGCTACTTGGATTCCACAAGGGAGCTCGGAGAAAGTTGACGTGCCACCGGCATGTTAGCGGGATTTTGGAACATGATCTCCGGAAAAGCCCATCAACAACGCAATTGCATCCGCAACCCCATTATCCGGATATTTCACTCTTGGATGTGCAAGAGGGTATTGGGGAGGATGAAGGAGACAAAGGTGACCGACACAGAGTTGAATTGGCTATACTCGGCTTTAATTGCCAGGCAGCCAATAGACCCTTCTTACCTTATGATCAACCGTTGGTGTTGTGAAGCAACATCGGGGGCGGGTAATATTGGTTCAGGGTGCTACCTCTCCATGTTGGCCTTCTCCTTGCGGCCGGGGATCGCAAGAAACCCCAACCACCTTTTGCGTGGTACCTCTCTCAGCATTGAGTATTTGCGGCAAGGCAAATACATTAGTGGAGATGAGAGAGGAGGTTATCGGTTGGCCATAGTGAACCTACCCCTTCCCAATGAGAGGCTTAGGCTTTTCAACGAAGGAAGAGAAGATTGGTTGGAAGAGGGACTACTTGTCCCTGCAAGGAAGAACAAAAGAGGAAGAATCGTAGAGGAGGGAACATCCTCCGCACAAGCGAGTGGAGCACAACCCAATGTGCAACCATTCGGCGGGATCCCTCCTCCGCCAAGTTATTACGGAGGGCCACAAGAGCAAGCATGGGGGGGGGTGGTGCACCGGTACCCCCACCAAATTATGTTGTGCCCAACGCTAACTTCGCGGAGTCCTACGCTCATCATCCCCAACCACAACTAAGCATGGCCATAATTGGAGGGTATGCTGCAACAAACGCTCAAAACATCGCAGCCATCCAAGCTAACACAGCTCAACTTGGTGAAGGCAACGCAAATATTGCCTTTGAGCTCGGACGCCTTCACCTTGTGGAGCCAAATCAATTCGTCGGAGGAAGTGTCCAATCATATTATGAGCAAGGGTATTATTATCAAGATCATCAACATCAACCACCGGCGGAGGACTAGAAGATTTAGGAACTTTAGTTTTCTTTTCTTTTCTTTTTCTCTGTAATTTTCAGCTTTTGCTTATGTGTGTTTGCGTAGTATTTTCTGTTTTTATTTAAATTTCAGCAAGCATGTTTGTTTATTTTCAGTTTGTATTTCAACTTGATGTCATCATTAATAAAGACACCACCTTGATTATATCATTGGAAAAGTTACAAAATTAGTGCCATGATGATATATGATTATAATTGCAGCTTTGTTCATCTTTGTGATTGATCTATGCATGCTTAAGCTAGTGCTCTCTTAAAAATACAAATCTGAATTTATTTAAATGCTAGCTTAATTTTCAGCGGAGGTTATGATTAAAATAAAGACCCATAGTGTTTTATGTGCTCTCAAGTTATGAATAGATTAAAGATGTCTTTTATGCTCAAAAATATCGCTAACCTTGTCATAAATATCACTTGTGTGTTGCTCAACCTATCCAAAGCCTTATATATATTTGAGTGCATAAACCTTAGTGTACAAGATTTATTTTTGAGTGAGTTATTGCAGGCCATGATTTCTGCGGCCCGAGACTAAGAAGCTGGTCATTCCATTTTTGTGTATCTATCTTTTTGCTAGCCCTTTATCCGTGCATTGTGTATCCCCGCATCGGAGATCTCACAAACTTCGCCGGATATCCACCCTTAAACCAAATATCATCTTTTGTGATTACCTCCTTGACCACAACCTATTGTTGAGAATGGATCATCAATTCAAGGAAGATCGCAAGACGGTGCCAACATTGAAGATTTCAAGTATCTCTCCAAGGAAAAATACCCCGGTACCTACCTTATTTTTCGCCTCTTTGCTCGAGGACGAGCAAACGTCTAAGCATGGGGGAGGAGGTAGGTACGGTGCAGTTTTAGAGTTAAAAGGGGAATATTTAAAAAATGATGAAAGAAAAAAAATCCGGCGATGATCATGACTTTCAAGGTGAAGAAAGAAAAAAATATATATATATATAATGAATGAAAGAAAGAAAGAAAGAAAAGAATGAGAAATATGAGAAAGAGAAAAAGAATATATGCGTAAAGTAAACTCCCCGGTTCTCTAAGAGTGCATTTAAGGCTTCAAGTTAAAAACATCCATTCTCATTTTCCAACCATGTGCAATCCGATAACGAGGACTTTCTTTGTGCCTCGGGATCATTCTTTGCCATTTGCACATGTCCACTCATCTAAAAGTGTGTGTATTTTTCTCTTTCCCCTCCTTGATTTAACATCATTTTCCAATGACCTTTTTGACGAGTCTTGGTAAGACCATGAGAAGCTTGTCTTGTTTTGACAACACCTCATTTATAAAATCTTGTTAGGACTAAACTTTCCCAAAGCTCCATATAAAGCCTACCACATATATATGAGAGGGAAAGGAGTAGAATATATAGGCTTGAGAGACAAGTGAGATGAGAGTTCATGAGCAATATACAAGATGATTTAAATTTGTGAACTTGGTTTAGTTTTTCTTTATCTCGTTCTTTATTTCAAAAATTCGAGATCTATTTAAACTTTGTGAGCATGTTAATACTTGTGGGATAAGCTTAATAAGAATCTACACTCCGTAGAGATGAAGGCTAGTACATTATGGAACTTTAATGAATTAAAATTTTGAGAGCATTATGTTTTCCCATGTGTGATCAAGTGCAAGGTTTAAACATTGTTTGGCAATGATGATATCCATCGAAGGCGTACTCGAGGACGAGAAAGGTTTAAGCATGGGGGAGATGTTGACGGTGAAAATCCGTCAACCTAGCCATGAGTTTACCTTCGGTGTTGGCATGAGTTTTATACCTTATCCATTGGTACTAACCCCCGTGGTATAACAAGTTCACGTGTGCATGTCGGTTTTGGAGTTTAATGTTTATGCAGGGTTTTAGTGTTGAATGCAAGACTTTCGGGATAAGTTCATCAAGCACCTCATGACAAGACCTTGAAGCCCCGTACAAGTCATGCAACGAAGCAAACTTAACTCCAAGAAGCCGGGGACTTGATCCGAGAAGACGACGGACTCCGAGGACCCGACCGAAAAGTCTCGAATCTTGCAAGACAAGGAGTTGAGTCCAATTCGGAGAGAAACCGACGACATGGACCTACATGCGAAGGGGGAAACATCCGGGAAGCAAGGGAACCGACGTGGGGCAAAGGAGCCCTCGGGGGCCGGGCCTAGATGGGCCCGGGCCGGCCGGCCCGTCCGGTCGGCCCGAGCCCATCCGGGGCCCAATTGCCCCCTCCTTTGCCCTAGCCGCCAATCGGGCTATTTATAGCCCCCTGACCGAGAGCCTCGGGGAGAAGAATTCGTCATCGGCCGCCGAGGAGCAGAGAAGAGAGGGACACTATCTCGGAGAGGAGAGGGTCGAGCTAGTTGACTAGGGTTCCCCTAGCCGACGTGGGAACCTTGCACGAGAAGACCACGTCGGAGTTCCGGAGCTAGAAGCAAGATCAAGGAAGGATCCGGTGGTGATCTTGTGTATGTATCATTGTTATAGTTGAATTATCAAGTTGAATCTTTTCCTAGCGATCAAGTGTTTCCTCGAAGATTTCGTTTTTCGATCGGCTTTGCTTATTCCAATTCTATTCTCGAGATAGATTACATAGGGTGTTCTTGTAGCCACGGTGGCTAGAGGTACACGCCGGATCTTCCGAAAGAATCTCGATTTGTCTTTTGACTCGCCCTAAGCTACCCGCATGAATAGGGATACGTTGTGACAGAACGGGGGTTCCGAAAGGCGGATGTTTTCGGATTTGGACGGGAAACCACGATTTAAAGAGGCTTCTATTAAGATTCGATTTGCTACTTCTTCTCTTGCTTGGAACTTCAACAAAAGGCTTACCCCGATCCCTCTAGATCGGTTTATCTACCCAATCTTACTTTGTTTTCTCCGGTCTTTAGTAGATTAGATTCGTTTTGTGTCTTTTACTTAGATGCATTAGGGTTTCTTTTATCGAAGATTGAAGTTACTTGGCTTTAATAGATTAAGTTTTGTGTCACACATTTGTTCCACGGATTCGATACCTTGGGTTCACCACTCGAGGGAAGAAGGGTCCCTTGACTACGACGGGAGACTTGTACGCTTGCAAGTCATGAACGAACTTTGATACAATTATTAACCGTCAACGAGAACGATTACAAGATGGTGTAATTGTGCGCCGTGAGATGAGATTGCATGAGATTGGATGCTAGAGAAAGGTCCCTGCCTCGCCTTATATAGTCCGGGAGGCAGGGTTACAAGTCGGAGTAGGGAGAGAGTACTAGTCGAGTACGTCTAGGAGTCTTCCATACAGTGCGGAACATGTACAGCTTCCTAACCGAGTACTTCTCCTCCGTAGTCCTTGTGCTCCACGCCATCAGGTGCCGTGTAGCGCAAGCCGGGTAGTCCCAGGGGCCCACGGGTAGTCGGCCCCGGTATCCACCGAGGTAGTGGGCCCGGGGAGGTCCATACGACAAGCCCCTGAGTACTTTGTAGTCGAGAAGGATAGCTTCAAGTAATCTTGACGGCCTTAACAAGTAGTCCTCAAGCGTCCCCGAGTATTACAAGTCAAAAGTCCTCAAGAGTAGTCGAAGCATCCAGAGGCCGGAATGTACTCCACCGATGTTTGAGCAATCCCGAAGTCTTCTCGAGTAGTCTCAAGCGTCCTCGAGTGCGCCCTCGAAGGTCTTCAAAAGTGCCCGCCTTGTCTTGAAGCCGAAGCCGATATGGAAGTGCGATTGCAAAATCGCACTCCATATGGAGTAGGCCCCGAGCCTTAGGTTGAGCCGTAGGCTCTGGCTGAGGGTCCATCTGAAGTCTTGGCAAGAATATCCCAAAAAACCCGGAGAGAAAAAACCGAAGGACACGTGGCACGGAGCTCCCGATCCTTGAGTCGAGTACTTCCTCTCGAATTGAAGGGTCATCTTGTAGAATGTGTCCTGAGATGCTCCTGAGTCTTGTCACTTCCCAGGTAGTCGAGTAGAAGTAGCCGAGCCCCGAGGTGAGGCGCGTCGACTAGTAGAATACGAAGGGTCACGCGCGGCCGCTGAGTCAGCCGAGCGCGGACTTATCCATCTGGCCGTTGGAGGGCCATTTTGACTTATAAATAGAAGCCAAAACCCTTAGGGTTTTCCACCCATCGCTGTTGTAGCCATTTCGAATAGACCTTGGCCAGATTCACTTCCAGCGCACGCCGCCGCTGCAGTAGATCCAAGCGCGCCGCTACCCAGAGCTGCCAGAGTAGCCCCCGAGTGAATGCGCGTGAAGACGCCGTGCACTTGGAGAATGAAGCCTTCACCGTCCAAGTCTACGAAGACCGCCGGGATGAAGAGGGGCCGCGAAGAGGCCGCCGTGGCTGCCGTGGGGGCGGCGCAACCGATGTCTCCACCGCGGCCAGATCCGAGCCGTGAGTGGAAAAAGTCGAAGACGAAGACCGAAGATCTGCTGGCTCTCCTCAACAGCGGATTCATCCATGAAAAGGAGATGGACAGTTGGAGGGCCGCCGCCGGGGACCCGTACCCCATGGAGAAAAGCGAGGACGAGATTCCGATGTTCGTGCGCTTCGCGGAGCGCGGACTCGCACTGCCGGCAAGCGACTTCTTCAAAGGCCTTCTGGGGTACTACGGCGTCGAGTACGTCAATCTCAACCCCAACGGTATATTCCATACCGCTGTCTTCATTCACTTCTGTGAGGCGTTTCTGGGGATCAAGCCCCACAGGATCCTGTTCCGGAAGTTTTTCCGGGTGAAGCCGCGTACCGAGCGCCGAGAACCCGGCGGGTAGTTGGAGGAGCGGACATCCGGATGCGAGAGGACGCCGTCGAGCGCACCTCTCGTACAAGCTCATCGACTCCAACTAGGATTGGAAGGCGAGGTGGTTCTACGTCACGAACCACCACCCCCGCTTGCCGAAGCCGAGCGCGAAGCGCCCGGTACACGGGACCGGTGGAACACGGAGCCCACGATGCGGAGAGGGGATCCGGCTCCACGAGCCGTTGGCGCGCATCAAGGTGCTTAGAGAAGCCGGCTGAGGGTCGAGCATGTGGCCTTCAGCTTCATGAAGCGCAGGGTGCAGCCACTGATGGCCCGCGACACCCTGGGCTTCGAGTACACCGGCGACGACGACACGTCGCGGATGCCTGGAGGTGAAGTCGACGACGACGACATCGTTGATAGGCTGACGCGCATCTTCAAGGACATGCCACCGTACACGGCGTGCCCTGTCCAAGAGTACTCCGCCGCGCGCCCGCCAAAGGAGGTAAGTAGTCGTACCCCCTAGTCGAGTAGTCATTGCTTGTGAGTAGTCGCGCTGATGTCTTGTGTCTTGCAGGATGACTTGAAGAAGTTCGTCTCCGAGCCGCAGCCGCCCCCTCGGGAAGCTGACATCCCGAAGGAGGGAAAAGCCAAGGCCAAGGAGCGGCGGGAGATCGGCGAAGGAGATGACACCGTCATTGTGGAGGACACGTCCGACGAGGACGACGACGAGGAGACGCCGCAGGACCGCTTCCAACTGCGGTCGAGGTTCAGCCGTCCCAGCCTACCTCATGTGCCCCTCGTTCAAGACCCGCCGGCTAGCCTGGAGGCTAGTCTGGCTACGCCGCCACGGAAGCCGCGCAACCCCGCCCGCAAGCGGGTGACGAAGAAGCTGAAGGTCTCTGAGACCACGCCTCAAGAGGTAAGGCGTCTTGAGTAGAGTAGTCGAGTACCCATCTATCGAGTTCATTTGCTGATGACCAAGCTTCCTTTGCTTGCAGGAGGTGCCGCCAATGGAGCCCGCTGATCAGGGTGACGAATGCGAGTGGGACACAGTGGGGGAGCCAGCTGGGAGTCATAGCCCAGCCCCCACTGTTGAAGAGTTATTGGCGCAACTGGAGCGCCAGCCCCCTGCCCCTCAAGAGAGCACGGAGCCCGTAGCCGCTGCTACTGAAGGGGTGGTGGCCGCAGGAGTGCAGGAGGGCGCTGCACTGGCTACCGTTGCTGCAGAAGAGGCAGTGACCGCCGAGGCGCAAGAGGAAACGCCCGCCGAGGGTGGACTGGTAGACATTGCCAGCATCCTCGGCGCCCCGACCGTGACGATAGTTCGGTCAAGCCTGTAAGTGTTGAGCCTTCCCGAGTAGTACTTGGTGTAGTAGTCGAGGTTAATTGACAACCAATTGTGTACTTTTGCAGGAAATCAACGGATCTGTCCTGGGAGGGAGATGAGCCCTCTACGACGGTGGCGGATGAAGAAGCCGCGCCGCCCGCCGAGGAGTCCACCCTCGCCCCTCGGGCGGAGTCGAAAGCACCGGGCCGCCGGAGGCTGCGTTGCCCGAGGCCAGCGTGGTCGAAGGTAAGTACTCTGCTGAGGCTTTAATATTCCCCATAGAGTAGTCGTAGTTGCTAATGAACTTGACATCTTCTTGACAGGCGCCGAGGCCGAAGGGAGCGACATCCCTGCAGCGGTGCCCATGCAGAAGTTGACACCACAAGTGCCGGAGGCTGCGGAGGGAGCCCCCGAGCCGATGGAGGAGGTCGCCGAGGAAGCCGCCGCGCGACGACCGGAGGAGAGGAGGCCACCACGCCACCAGAGGTTGCTCTGGAGGTGGTTGTCCGTTCCCCAGAGATCCAGGACGCAGAGCCCATCCGCTCCGCGCCGATGACTGAAGCCGCCGCGAGTAGTCGTGGCGGGGTGGAGTTGCCGGCGGACAACCCGGTCGACCGGCGACGGTGGCCTGGCACTTGGAGGCGGTCCGCTAGGCTGAACAATGGATGAAGGTAAGTAGTCTTAACTTCTGAGTAGTCAATCCTCTGTTGTTGAGTACTCATGTGACATGTGTTGTCTGTGCAGGACGTCGTGGAGAGGTCCTGCGAGAAGTCCAACATGCTGCAAGGCTTCGGCGACACGGTGCTCCGGGCTGAAGCGCTTGAAGATCAACTCTTGAAGTCGCGGAAGTACGCGGCCGCCATGCAGTCCAAGCTCGATGCCGCCTTTGCTAAATATCATAATGACATCCGGGATATGCGGGGCGAAGAGCGACGACTTGGTGCGGAAGAACAAGACACTCCGCAACAAGAACAAAGGTACACTTTCGCTTGCCTTGTTGGGTAGTTGTTGGAGGTCGAGAGGTAGTCTAACCCGCTGCGCCTTGTTGTTTTTGCGAGCTTGAGACCGGGTGGAGCGGTTGAGGATCTCGGAGACGGATATGAAGAACCTCTTCTATCGGGAGCGAGGAGGCCCGCCGGGTACTCGAGCTTGACTATAAAGAACTTGCCTTCGAGTGCGACAAGCACATGGAGCTTCGGATTGCTTCGATCGTGATCTCGTCAATCGCTACAAATCATTGCGGAAAGCCGAACGAAGATTGCGAGGCGCGCGGGCCCGGCTCCGCACCCATTGCGGAGCGAGAGTTGCCGAGAAGCTTAACCTCCGGTAGCCCTATAGTAGTTAGCTCACATTAGTATGTGTACAAAAGCATTTGCAATGTAATTGTTCAAGTTATAATGAAAGAAAAGTTCCATCAATGAGTAATCGTAGTCGCGATCTTAGAGTGCGGAGCCCCATCGTGGAGTTGGTGCGAGTAGTCGTACTCGGCGAGTAGTCCCGTTGAGGGAAGTAGACGATAAAGAAGTTGATGATCGATCAAACTTTATTACCGAAGAAGCACACCGGGATGGCCGGGGCCATAGTTACGGAGTAGTCGCCGGACCGGAGGCCGCTTACGCCTAAGTGGTGCTAGGGCGAGTAGCCGCTTACGGCGCAAGAGATCCGTAAGTAGCCGTGTAGGCCGGATCTTGGAGTACGTGGTCTCTTAGTAGACCGTCGCTAGAGTCCTTTGTCGCTCGTCGCAGCCCGGGATCCGTAGGTAGCCGAGCGGGCCGGATCCGGAGAAGAGTAGTCCGAGGACCGAAGCCGGGACCGGAGGCCGCTTACGGCGAGAGGGGTGTTGATGTACTCGTGTAGACTTGAACCCCGGAGTAGTCTTGTAGACTAGGAATAGAACCGACAGAGCCGGTCGACGTTCCACGAGTTGTTGATGTCTTCGCCTTCAAGTGTCCGGAGGCGGTAGGAGCCCGACCCGGTCACCTTTGCCACGGTGAAGGGACCTTCCCGGGGGGAGGCCGAGCTTGTGTAGTCCTTCCGTGTTCGGGATACGACGAGAGGATGAGATCACCAACGTTGAAGGAGCGTTCCTTGACGTTGCGGTCGTGGTAGCGTCGGATACTCTACGGGTACCTTGCCGATTCGACGAGGGCGGCGCGGCCGAGCTTCTTTGAGGTTGTCGATGTCAACTCATCCGTCGTCTTCGAGACGCCTTCGTTGTAATGCTCCACCGCTCGGTGAGTTCCATATGACGTCGGCGGGGAGGATTACTTCGGAGCCGTAGACCAAGAAGTAAGGGGATTGCCCCGTTGGCTTGGAAGGCTGAGTACGTAGCCCCAGAGTGCATTGGGTAGTTCCTTGATCCACTTGCCTCCTTTAGAGTTAGCAGCGTCGTGTAGCCGCTTCTTGAGAGCGTCGAGCACCATCCCGTTGGCGCGCTCGACTTGTCCGTTGGCCCTAGGATGGGCGAGCGAGACATATCGGATGTCGATCCCGCTGTTCTCGCGGTACTCCCGAACCGGTGGTTGTTGAAGTTGGAGCCCGGTGTCCGTGATGATGCGGTGGGGTAGTCCGTAGCGATGCACGAGTTCATCCGGGAAGTCGAGTACTCGTCGCCCTTGGGGCATGTGACCAGGCTTGACCTCGATCCACTAGGTGAACTTGTCGATGGCCACCAATACTCTGCTCGAAACCACCGACGCGGTGGGTAGTGGCCCAATCATGTCGAGCCCCCGGCAAGCGAAGGGCTAGGTTGGCGGTATGGTGACTAGCTTGTAGGCCGGGACGTGTTGCTCGCTTGGTGAAGTACCGGCATCCTTGGCACCTTCGACGAGTTTTTCGGCGTCGCCCGCAGCCGTGGGCCGGTAGAAAGCTCGCCGGAAGGCCTTGGCCGACCGGCGTACGAGAAGACGCGTGGTTGCCGCGGACGCCCTTGTGGATCTCCTCCAAGATGTCCTTGCCTTCTTGCCGAGGGACGCACTTCATGAGTACTACGAGAAGATGCGCCCGCTTGTAAAGCTTGTCTCCGACGAGGACGTAGGACTTGGCGCGGCGGATGAGCTGCTCGGCCGAGTTCTTGTCCGAGGGAACCTTCGCTCGGCCGAGGTAGTCGATGAAGGGTTGCCTCCAGTCCACGTCGATCATCATGACCTCCTGTCCAGCTGGTGGGTGCGCTGGGACAGTGGTCGGTGGCGCCGGCTCCGGAATGGATGGCGCGTGAAGCTCGTGAACGAAGACACCCGCTGGTACTTGAGCGCGGGTAGATCCAAGCTTCGAGAGAACGTCCGCTGCAACGTTGTTGTCGCGGACGATGTGGTGGAACTCGAGACCGTAGAACTTGTTCTCGAGCTTGCGGACTTCTAGGCAGTAGGCGTCCATGTTCTCCTTGTTGCGGTCCCGGGACTTGTAGACTTGGTTGATGACTACCGCGGAGTCACCGTAGACTATTAGCCGCTTGATGCCCGGTGAAGGCCGCGAGGCGGAGCCCATGTAGGAGAGCTTCGTACTCGGCTTCGTTGTTTGAGACCTTCCGAGAAGATGCGGGACGTACTTGAGTTGTTCGCCCTTTGGAAAGATCGGGAGTACCCCCGCACCTGCGCCCTCGAGGTTGAGTGAGCCATCGAAGTACATCACCCAATGCTCTGGTCGCACGGTTGGAGTAGGTAGCTGGTTCTCCCGCCACTCCGCCATGAAGTCGACTAGCGCCTGCGACTTGATGACTGTGCGTGGCTTGAAGTCGATGGTGAGGGCACCGAGCTCGACTGCCCACTTGGAGATTCTTCCAGTAGCATCTTGGTTCCGCAGGATGTCGCCGAGCGGGTAGTCGGTGACGACGAAGATCAAATACTCCTGGAAGTTGTGTTGTAGCTTCCGTGAGGTGATGAGTACCGCATACAGGAGCTTCTGCACAGGCTGGTAGCGTGCCTTGGACTACGATAGGACCTCGCCGACGAAGTAGACCGGGCGCCGGACCGGGTAGGCGTGGCCGTCTTCCCCGCCGCTCGACGATGATGGCAAGATCGACCACATGAGTAGTCGCGGCGAGGTAGAGCAAGAGGCGCTCGCCCTTGCGAGGAGCCATGAGGACCGGCGGCTTCGATAGAAAGTCCTTGAGCCGGGCAAGGGCTTGATCCGCCTCTCGTAGTCCACACGAACTTCTCTTGGTGCTTGAGTAGTTTGAAGAAGGGGGAGCCCCCGTTCTCCAAGCTTCGAGATAAATACGTTCGGTGCCGCCGGGCACCCGGTCGGCTTCTCGGACGTCTTTGATGCACGTGGGAGCTTTCATGCTCGGTGATGGCGGAGATCTTCTCGGGGGTTGGCTTCGATGCTTCGCGCCGGTCGATGATGAAGCCGAGTAGTTTGCCCGAAGGTACGCCGAGACGCACTTGTTCGGGTTGAGCTTCCGGCGGTACTCGCGCGAGAGATGCGAAAGTCTCTTCAAGGTCGTCGATGAGGGTGCGAAGTTTCGGTCCGGACGACCACGTCATCCACGTAGGCTTCGACGTTCTTGTTGAGTTGCCTCTTGAAGCGTGCCTGGATAGCTCGTTGGTAGGTGGCGCCGTCGTTTTTCAACCCGAAGGACATGGTCGTGTAGCAAGACGCGCCAAACGGGGTGATGAACGCAGTCTTCTCCGGTCTTCTTCCTTGATCGCGATCCGGTGGTACCCGGAGTAGCGATCGAGGAAGCGAGAGCAGGTCGCAGCCCGCCGTGGAGTCGATGACTTGATCAATCCGCGGCAACCCGAAGGGGTCCTTGGGCGCGTGCTTGTTGAGGTCGGTGTAGTCGACGCACATCCTCCACTCGTTCGAGTTCTTCTTGCGGACGAGGACAGGGTTGGCGAGCCACTCAGGATGGAAGACTTCTCTGATGAAGCCAGTCGCGAGTAGTTTGGCGAGTTCCTTCTTGATGGCGTCCCGTCTGTCGTCGGCAAAGCGTCGGAGGTGTTGTCGCTTGGGGGTGGCCTTAGGATCGACGTTGAGGCAGTGCTCGATCAACTCCCTGGGCACTCCTGGCATGTCCGCTGGCTTCCACGCGAAGATGTCGCGGTTAGCCCGGAGGAAGTTGATGAGCGTGTCTTCCTATTTGGGGTCGAGGCCGGCCCCGATGGTGGTGGTCTTGCTGGGGTCGCCTGTTCCGAGGTCGATCGTCTTGACAAGAACCTCCTCAGGTGGCTGAGGCTTGTTGGCGCTGTCAGACTTCTCCGGGATGTCGAGTTCGCTTGTGGCAAGCTTCTTCGATGTAGCGTAGACCTCCATCATAGCGTTGGGTACTTGATTCGTAGAGGCGATCTCCACGGCTTCGTGTCGCAGTCGTGGGAGATCTTCAAATCCCCTTGGAGAGAGAGTACACCCACTAGGCTTGGCATCTTGATTACCAAGTAGGGGTAGTGGGGCACCGCCATGAACTTGGCGACGGCCCCGGTCGCCGAGGATGGCATGGTAGGAAGTCTCAAAGTCCGCAACCTCGAACTTGATGTACTCGGTACGGTAGTTGTCCCGAGATTCCCCCGAAGGGTAATCGGCGGGACCACCGAGCCCGGTGGGATAGCCGCGTTACCGGGGACGATGCCGTAGAAGGGCGTGTTGCTCTTGGTGAGCATGTGGGTGATGTCGAGCTTCATCTTCTTCAAGGTCTTGGCGAAAAGGACGTTGAACCCGCTTCCACCGTCGATGAGGACCTTGTTGAGCTTGGAGCCCGCGACCACGGGCTTCGGGACGAGGGGGAACCGTCCCGGTTCGGAGAAGCCGGTCCATTGATCCGCGCGGGAGAAGGTAATGGGTACCTCGACCACCCGAGTGGGGTCGGGACCGCCGGTTCGATGCTCATGACTTTTCGACGCGTAGCCTTTTGCTCCCGCCGCCGGGTAGTCCGCCGAAGAGGACGTTGACGGTCTTGTCGGGTTCCCGGAAGTCGTTGTTATCTCCGTCGTTCTTCTTCTTGCCCTTTTTGTCGTGAGGGTGCGGTGGCTGCGGGAGTACCCTTGAGTGCGTGCTCGAGCCGGTAGCACCGCTCGGTAGTGTGGTTGCCGTTCGGATGCCACGGGCACTTCTCCTTCAACGGGTCTTTGAAGCCGCCGAGTTCTTTTTCGAGTTCTCCTTCGCAGGCACCTTGGATAGCCGCGACAGGTGTTGTCCGGCTTGCGCTTGCGGTTGGGACCCGAGTAGTTGTTCTTGTTGTTGTTGCGACCGCCCCGGTTCCCGTTGTTGCCGCTGTCGCCGCCCGCGTCTGCTTGTTCTTGCCACGGATGGCGTCGTACTTGGCGTTGGCCTTGTCTTCTTCATCCGCCCAGGACGTGATCATGTCCTTGAGGTGGGTGATGGACTTGGGGCGGCGACGACCGAAGTCTTCAAAGGTGCGGCGGTGGTAGAGGCCGTCTTGGAAGAGGTCGATGACCTCCTTGTCGGTGACGTCGACTACGGTAGCGCGCTTGTCGAAGAAGCGGCGCATGTACTTGCGGAGGGTCTCGCCTTGTTCTGCTTGACCATGGCCAGGTCCATGTGAGTACCCGATCGGCCCATAGCGCCCGCGAAGTTGTCGGTGAACCGCTCCTTCGGGTGGTCCCACTTGTCGATCGAGTGCTTGTCCAGCGACTCGAGCCATGTGAGTGGAGCTTGGTCCAGGCAGAAGGGGAAGTAGAGGCACTTGGTGTCATTGTTGCCGCCGCATTCTCGATGGAGAGGGCGTAGCACCTGAGCCACCGGATGGGGTCTGCGCTTCGCGTCGTACTTGGTGATCCCCAAAGGCTTGAACTTGTCGGGGAGCAGCAAGTTGCGAAGTCGAGGTGAGAAGGCGGGGAAGCCGTCGTTGTCGCCTGCAATGGTCGACTTCTTCCGCCGCAGCTCTTCAATCTTCTGGCGGGCGTCGTAGCCGCCCTGTGAGGCGCCAGAGGCGTGGCTATTCGCGTGGCCACGGCCGCCACGACGGCCGCCGCCGCCGGCCCTCCCGTCGGCTCCATGGTTGGAGCTTCCGCCGGTCGCCGCCCCGCGCCGTCGGGGTCGCGGCCGCCGCCGCCGGCGGGGAGCGCGGTGAGGGACGACGTCGCGGTTGTTGTTGCCACCTTGTGGAGGTCCGCCGGCGTTCGAGCGAGTGCGGTTGGGGCCGAGCGGGAAGCTCGGCTCGAGTACGGTTGGGACCGTTGTTGGCACTGCGACTTGTGGCTTCGTTGTCACGGTGCACGGCGGGAGGAGGTTGGTTGACCCCCGTTGTCGACCCGCATGAAGTAGGCATCTTCGGCCGAGCTTGGCGATGACCTCTCCGGCGCGTATGCCCCGAGCCACGGCGTGCGATCACCGTGATCGACATGAGGCATTGCTCGGGGGGTGGTGTGTACTCGCTCTCGTCCGCCTCGAGAGCTTCCGCGAGGTTGCGGATGGGGAGGTTGTCTCGGAGGCGCGGCGGCTGTTCGCCGCGCTTCCTGTTGCGCTCGCGTCGAGCGTCTGCGTTCGCGAGGGTCTCGTCTCGCCGGTGCATCGGCAGACAGCTCGTCGGAGGAGATGTCTTCATGGTACTTGTCTTGAGCCGTCCCTGAAGGTCCTGGGGTGTCACCGGCAGCCATGAAGACTTGGCGATCAGGGGTGCCAAGGCTGGACTCAGAGACTGCCACCTCCGTTGGGGTTTTCGAGTCAGCTCGGGCAAGCGGTGTTCCCTCCTGGAATGGGAGCGAGTCGATGTAGGCGACGTAGCGTGAGTCTCCGCTTATCAGGTCAGCGGGCTTGCGGTCTGGCCAGTAGACGAATCTCCCGCTGGTGTGGATGTTATAACCGGCCTAGAGGCCGGCCCCCGACAAGGGATGCTCAGTGGAGTTGTCCTCGGACTCGGAATCCTCCGGGTCCGACCCGAAGTCGAACTCGTATGCCGAGTCGAGTAGAACACAGAGAGGGGGTTGGAGACCGAAGCGTGGCCGGGGGCGGTGTCGGAGTCCAAGTTGTACTCGGGTACGGGCTCCTTGCCGGCCCGACGCGAAGAGGGAGCCTCCATGCGGGCCCGGCCGAGGATGCGGGGGCCACACGCGGAGCGCTCACGTGGTGAGGGGACCGTTTGCGATGGCCGAGCGGCCGGCTCGCATGCGGTGGCCCATGGAGACGTCGAGTTCAAGTTGGAAACGGACTCGAGCTTGAAGTCGGCGTGATGGTTGAAGAGCGAAATTTCACCGAACTTGCCGGCGAGTTCGCCTGTGACAACTTCAGGAAGCATCACAAGGTCAGTCTTCGGGTTGGGCGGCATGGTGAGGCGGCGCTGGAAAGAGCCTGCGCCGTCTGCAGTGCAGACCTAGGCGCCGAACACGAAGGTGTCGCCGCGGTTGAAGGCGATGGTTGGCTTGAAGTAGACGGGAGCCGTCGAGTTCGCCATGTGATCTCGGGCGAGATCCCCCCTACCCGGCGCGCGCCGGTGTCGGTGTTTTAGACCGGCAACCTACTAAGGGGAGTACCCGAAGTAGATGAATGTGGCCTTGCCGAGATCGGTAACTCGAAGGAAGAGACACGCGACACACAATTTAGACAGGTTCGGGCCGCGAGGTCCGTAATACCCTACGTCCTGTATGCTGCGTAGCTCTGGATTGATTGGGCACGATTACAAGATGGCGTAATTGTGCGTCGTGAGATGAGATTGCATGAGATTGGATGCTAGAGAAAGGTCCCTGCCTCGCCTTATATAGTCCGGGAGGCAGGGTTACAAGTCGGAGTAGGGAGAGAGTACTAGTCGAGTACGTCTAGGAGTCTTCCATACAGTGCGGGACATGTACATCTTCCTAACCGAGTACTTCTCCTCCGTAGTCCTTGTGCTCCACGCCATCAGGTGCCGTGTAGCGCAAGCTGGGTAGTCCTAGGGGCCCACCGAGTAGTCGGCCCTGGTATCCACCGAGGTAGTGGGCCCAGGGAGGTCCATACGACAGTCTTGTCTGCAGGTGCGTCAGTGGACAACTCGTCTGCGGAGATGTCTTCGAGGTACTTGTCTGTAGCCGTCCCAGATGGTCCGGGGGTGTCGCCGGCAGCCATGAAGACTGGCGATCAGGGGTGCCAAGACTGGACTCGGTACTCATCACCTCAGTTGGGGTGTTTGAGTCAGCTCGGGCAAGTGGTGTTCCCTCCTGGAACGGGAGCGAGTCGATGTAGGCGACGTAGCGTGAGTCTCCACTTATCAGGTCTGCGGGCTTGCGGTCTGGCCAGTAGACGAATCTTCCGGCAGGCGTGGAGGTTATAACCAGCCCAGAGGCCGGCCCTGATAAGGGGTGCTCAGTAGAGTTGTCCTCGGACTCGGGATCCTCTGGGTCCGACCCGAAGTCGAACTCGTATGCGGAATCCGAGTAGAACCCGGAGAGGGGATTGGAGTCCGAAGCGTGGCCGGGGGCGGTGTCGGAGTCCGAGTTGTACTCGGGTACGGGCTCCTTGCCGGCCCGGCGCGAAGAGGGAGCCCCCGTGCGGGCCCTGCGGGGGTTGCGGGGGCCACGCGTGGAGCGCTCGCGGGATGGGGGGACCACATGCGATGGGTGAGCAGCCGGCTCGCATGCGATAGCCCATGGAGACGTCGAGTTCGAGTTGGAAGCGGACTCGAGCTCGAAGTCGGCGTGATGGTTGAAGAGCGAAATTTCGCCGAACCCGTCGGCGAGTTCGCCCGTGACAACTTCGTAGAAGCGTCACGAAGCCGGTCTTCGGGTTGGGCGGCATGGTGAGGCGGCCGGAAAGATCTCGCGCCGTCGGCAGTGCGGACCCAAGCGCCGAACACGAAGGTGTCGCCGCGGTTGAAAGTGACGGTTGGCTTGAAGTAGACGAGGAGCCGCCGAGTTCGCCATGTGATCTCGGGCGAGATCCCCCTACCCGGCGCGCCGGTGTCGGTGTTTTAGACCGGCAACCTACTAAGGGGAGTACCCGAAGTAGATGAATGTGGCCCCCGCCGAGATCGGTAACTCGAAGGAAGAGACACGCGGCACACAATTTAGACGAGGTTCGGGCCGCGAGGTGCGTAATACCCTACGTCCCGTATGCTGCGTAGCTCGGATTGATTGGGTACGATTACAAGATGATGCAATTATACGTCGTGAGATGAGATGATGAGAGAGGGGTCCCCGCCTCACCTTATATAGCCGGGAGGCGGGGTTACAAGTCGGAGTAGGGAGAGAGTACTAGTCGAGTACGTCTAGGAGTCTTCCATACAGTGCGGGACATGTACAGCTTCCTAACCGAGTACTTCTCCTCCATAGTCCTTGTGCTTCACGCCATCAGGTGCCGTGCAGCGCAAGCCGGGTAGTCCCAGGGGCCCACCGAGTAGTCGGTTCTGGTACCCACCGAGGTAGTGGGCCTAGGGAGGTCCATACGACATTAGCTGACTAGGCGAAGACGTCTTTGTTCTTGTTCAAAAATGGTATGAGCTCATTTTCTTCTTCGGAGCTGAGATGAGCCCCTATCGTGATTGCTCTATCAGGCATGTCATCCAGGTATACTTTCTTGGCCTCACCATCAGCGGCTATCTCGATCTTCTCTTTGTCTCGTTTGGCTTCGATGTAGGGCTCTTTCTTTTCTTCGGAAGAATTTAGTTGATACACGTTGGTCTGCCCTGGGGTGTGACCCTTTTCTATGTTTCGAGCCTCTTGCTAATCGCTGAATACGGTGATAACTCCTTTGGGTGCTGGTATCTTCATGCACAAGAATTGTTGTCTTATGACTGCGTCGAATTTGTTCATGAAACCTCTACCGAAAATCGCGAGATATGGATGATATATATCAACCACATCAAAAGTGAGAGTTTCTGTTGTGGCGTTGTCAAGATTCCCGAAAGATACAGGAAGAGATACTTTTCCTACTAGCTTGATTGGTTTTCCTCCAAAACCCTGCAGTGGGTATTCTGGTGGATGCAACATGTGCTGACTCAAATTCATCTTCTCGAAAGTTTTCAAGTATAAGATGTCTGCCAAACTTCTATTGTCTACCAGAATTTTCCTGATGACCCATCCGGCTATGTTCACCTTGATGACCATGGAATCATTGTGAATCATGGACTTCAACCTGAAATCTTCTTTTGTGAATGTTATCGGTACTTTGGCCCATTCTGGTCGTGCAGCTGGACCATCGTTGATGATTGTGTTTACAGATCTGAAATAGTT
The DNA here is from genome assembly GCA_947561735.1 of Cenchrus americanus. NCBI lineage: Eukaryota > Viridiplantae > Streptophyta > Magnoliopsida > Poales > Poaceae > Cenchrus > Cenchrus americanus. The sequence continues at coordinate 198,570,726 of OX387245.1, read as the reverse complement.
GTTTCTTTGCCTTTTGGTTTCGAACTTCATAGTCGATCCTCCTGTGATAGGCATGATAGTTCCGAAAGAAGGCAAAACTTTCGGATTCTGAGTTCTTGAACTCGATTCTGGGCTAGATTAATTGTCAGGTGGTGGTGGCAATATTTCTTGAATTGGCTGCAGCTGTTGGATTGATTGAATTGCTTGAGACTAAGGATAGAACTGCTGAAAAGGCTGCCAAGATGGTTGTGGTTGCTGGAACTGTTGCATTGTGACTGGATTTGGTTGAGAATTCATGAAGTGTGGTTGCCAGAAGCTTGGGCGAAGTTGGTTCGGTATTGTGGAGGCAATACTCATCATTACTTTCTCTTGCTGAATTCTAGCAATGTTCTTCTTGGTTTCTGGGCACCCTTCGGTGCTATGACCTCTTCTATGATATTGGCAGCAGAAGTATGGATCTCTTGGGTTATGGTTTGTGAGTTTTGGGGGTCCTCTGCCCCTTCCCCTTCCCCTGTGTACAAAACCTCCTCTTGTGTTTGGTCTGTTGTCCTGATTGGACTGGGGATTTTCCACGTTATTGATGTTTCGTGGATTTTGAATTGAGGTCTCCATGTCATTTCTCTATTGCCCTGCCTTGCTTCATTTTGTTCGGCAACCCTTCTACGGTGATCTTCATCAGACATGATGTATTCTTCGAGTTCATGAAAAAGTTCATCAATTGTTTTGGGTTTCTTTCATGACATATGCGAAGTTGTTGGTCCTGGAGTCAGACCCTTGATCAGTGCTTGGATTGTTGTTTTATCATCCGCTTCGGGAATCTATGATCTCTGCTGCATGAACCTTCTCACAAAGTTCCACAATGGCTCTCTGTCTTTCTATTTGCAGTTGTACAGATCTGATGACTGAGCCGTTGTTTCATGAAATATTTGGAATGTTTGAATGAACTTTGTTTTGAGATCGACCCAGCTGCAGACTGAGTGTGGTTGTAGCAAAGAGTACCAATTCAGAACTAGGCCTTCACAAGCAATGATGAAGGATTTGGCCAGTGTGATATCATCTCATCCTGCTGAATTCACAACTGATTCATACCTCATGAGGAACTGTCTGAAATTTCCGAAGCCGTTAAATTTCGGGAGAGAGACTGGTTTGAATTTTGGTGGCCATGGTGCAGTTTGCAGCCCTATGGAGAGTGGTGATTCTGGATCCACGAATTGTGAAATTCCATTACCCACAAAGAAATTTTCTTTCGGGGTTTTTCTGTTTTGACCAGAGTTCTGGTGCGGTGAGTCTTGCCACAATGCGTTGTTTTCTTGTTCTTTCATTTATTCAATTTCTATTTGCATTCTTTCAATTTGTTTTTTTGCTTGATTAAGTTTCTCTAGTTTTCTGAAGATTTTCTTTTTGCTTCTAGCTGGTTCGCGAATCTTTCTTTCTCTTTTTAAAGCTATTGTAGTTTTTGTTGTACTATCTCCAGCTCTCTGTCGACAGCCTGATCATCATCTTCATGAGCATCTTCTTGTGTGAATAGTTCTAGAGCATGCGTTGTCTTCTCAGCTATTGCTTTCTAGAGAGCTTCAAGTTTTGCTCTTCGTTCTTGATCTATGGTATGTGAACGTTCTGGAGTGAAACAGATTCCGTTGTCTTCGTCATTGTAGTGCTCTTCTTGGTCGGTCCCAGTGTGAATGTTCTTCTTGGATTTCTTCTGTGGTGGCATCGTGAGCTGTTTTTCTGCTGAAACCACGCTGGGCACCAATGTTGGGGGGGGGGGTGGTTCGAAAATCGGATGGGGTCCCCGAACAAAACGAGTGATGAACAAGATTCACGAATGGGAGCGCACTAGTTACGAAAGACGGGGAGACAAAGAATCTCCGAAAGCCTGTGCTTGCCTCAAAAGTTGTGAACCCCTTTACACGTGCCCTCGCGCCCCCTTTTATAGGGAGACAACGGGACTTTTGCATTCCGACATTACCCTCGAATCTAAGAAATATTCCTAATGTGAACACATACAAGAATGTCTTTTATATCCCGTGATTTATGGGGCTAATCTCATAGATTTACAAGCCTACCACTAGTTCACACTTTAAACCCGGACTTCTGAAGTGACGTCTTTGACTAGGCTTCTTCCTGACCTCTGAAGCTCTTATTCATGAAGACCGCCGCTCTATGTGATTCCCGAATTGAGACTCCACCAGATTCCCGAACTTCGCAGATTCCTGATTCCCTGAACTTCAGCAGTTTTCAATTATCCTGAAATGGACATTAGGTTTGTGAACAGAAACCTAATTCAGCTATTATTTCGTGCATTATTAGTAGGTCAGCAAAGTGTACGAGATTCATCAGAATTTCTTCATGAATGCTTCCTTCTCGCGAGACAGAGCTTTCCACCCCGAAAGTGCCTCACGAATTTACTCACAAATTCGGCAAATCCGACGTTTCGAGGGTGTAAGGTTTTTGCCCAATTCCCCAACAGGGAGCAGCATTTTTTTAGCTCCCCACAGCTGAACCGCGCTAGAGAGAAGGATTTCCGACCTCTCTCACGCCGGAGCCATTTTTGCAGCCGGTTTGGCATAGCTCCGGCCAAAACTGCTAGGGGCTGCTGTCAGGCCAAAGGGACCCTATGTGCATCAAAATGTAAATTAATTACTTTCTATGTATGAAGTTTATGGATTTTTGTAAAGATTTGAAAACATAGTAATACTAAGTATAGCTTTGTTTATATATTTTTTAAATACATTACATTTAAACTATTCTCTCCATAAAAATATTGGTTAGTGTTAACTTTTCTTGGCACCAAAGTCCCAAAGGATATCATTTTCGTGGGGTTAATTTTTTTACAACATCCCGGATGTGCACAGACTCCTCGAGACATTCGACGAGGTTTTCGCTGGTTTTCGAACCGACGGTCCAAATATCAGAAGGAGCGCTGTCCATGGCATCCTGCCGTGCGCGCGTTGAGCACAACATCCAACTTTACGTCCCCGGCCCGCTCGGCCCACTCCTCTCTCTTTGCTTACTGGTGGCGGCGGGCCGACTCTTCCACTCCAAGCTTCCCATTCAGTTTCGCACTCCTCTCTCGAAGTCTCCGATTAGCGGCGGCGGCCGGTGGCACGCGCGGAACGCCGCCGAATGAAGGGTCTCCTTGAAGTGCCCGCGCTCTGCTAGTAGGAAGCCGGCGGCCAACGTGTAAGCGCATCGAAATGGTCCCTTGTTAGGTTTTGCGGTTTTGAGATGATTTTCCTTCCTGAATTTCTCCTGGAATTCCTCCCCTGAGTTTCCCCGAATTTCTCGTCAGGGGTTCGACGCAACTGCGATCGATATGGCGGAGGAGGATCCCGGAAGCAAGAGGAGGAGGCTGGGCCAAGAGGTGCTGCCGCTGCAGCCCGGAGGGGGCATCGGAGTCGGGGAAGAAGACGGTGGCGGCGGTAACCCCGATCTGATCGGCCGCCTCCCCGACGAGATCCTCGGCAGCGTCATCACGCTCCTCCCCACCAAGGACGGCGCCCGCACCCAGATCCTCTCGCGCCGGTGGCGGCCGCTCTGGCGCGCGGCGCCTCTCAACCTCGAGGCCGATTTCGTCGACCTGCCCTGCAGCAGACACGAATGATACGATCGTGCCATCTCCCACCTCTGCAGGTTGTTGAGCGCCCACGAAGCTCCTGTCCGTCGCTTCTCCCTCAACTTAAACTGGTGGCAGGGCCTCGCTCAACTTCTCGCGCCACTGCTCCAGTCTCCTCGTCTCCAGGACATTCAGGAGTTCGAGCTCTGCGTCCGCGGTGAGCTTCAGCCTTCTCTTCTCAGATTCTCTCCAGCAGTCCTGCGCGTGCTCCACGTATGGTCGCATACCCAATTCCCCTCAAGGATCATTAGCACGCTCAGCTTCCCAAGACTCAAGGAGCTCAGCCTTGTCAATGTCAATGCATCGGAGAGCGCTCTCCATGGCATCCTGTCGAGATGCCCTGTCCTGGAGACCTTGTTGATAGATAACATCCAAGCTCCCCATATCCAGATCAGCTCCTCCGAGTGTTGGCATATCTGATTGTAGTGGGTATTATTCCCAGGTGGTAAGGTTGGAAGAGCTCAGGATCGTCGATGCTCCGCTCCTAGAAAGGCTGATCCCCTGTGTTCGAAGTCATCTCTTAGTGATTCGGGTATTACATGCACCCAGAATGAGGACATTGGGCTATATGCATGATGACATCCCAAGACTGCAGCTCGGAACCATGCATTTTGAGGTACCTGCATATATAGCCACTTGTGCTCAAGGCTTTTTTTCATACATGTTCGGAGATATGTTGCTGCTGCTCGCTCACTCAGACGGTTTTATAATGTTCATATCTTATTTCAGAAAATCGTTCTTGTTAGGCCATCTGATGCGATAAGCTTTGTGAAGACTTTAGGCCTCCTCTCTGCTCCCAATTTGGATTTTGTCTGCTTATTGAAATGCTTTCCGTGCGTTGAGAATTTACACATCGTGGTCAGTGTTTCTTCCTTTGCTAAATTCCGCTGCTTACATTATTGTCTATGCAGTGTGATTGTCCATCAGGTTTAGTTGATATTTGTAACACCCTACCCACCAAAGCCGCACCGCCTAGCCCTTCTGTAGGGGCGAGCACGTGTACAAATAGCACCCTGCTTACACTTTCGTCCTCGCTTCGTGTAAAAGGGTTAACCCGAGGGTGGTATGGCTGGTGGACAAAGGCTTATAAGTTGGCTCCACCCTTGCTCAACTAGCAATGTGGCACTAAACACGCGCACCTGCGCTCATGGGCCACTCATGGACCATCCAAATTGGGCCGGGTGTGACAATATCATGTTTAATTTGTTTCCACCCACTCTTCCATTTCAGTCATATCCTCGGATGAGTTCCAAGAATGATGTAACATGCTATGCTCCACTGGAATGCCTTGAACATCTCAAGAAGGTGCACATAATAAATTATGAGGAGAAAAGGGTTGATTATGCCAATTTCATCAAGTTCTTTGTCTTGAATGCTGGAGTGCTTCAATCTATGAAGTTTTTTGTCCATCGCGATAAGTGTGGTGCAAAATGGATAACTCGTCAGCATAAGAAACTACGGGTGATCGAGAGAGCTTCTCAGAGAGCAGTGTTTGATTTTGAAGAAGATTGTAGCCACGGGGCATCTAGCATAGTTCACATGAAGCACATCCATGATTTGGCTTTGGATCCGTTTGATAGATCATTGTGTAGATGCCATGGTGATGCACTTGACTGAAGCTGGTATGTGTTCAATTGGGTAAGCATCAAGCACTTGTGTTTTGCCATGCCTTAAATTCTTGGGATTAGTTTTTTTGTCAGTAGTGTAATTGTTAGCAAGTAAATATATTGATTCATATGGATTGTAATTTTCATTTGGTGTGGTCTTGAGAGCCTTCTGCATAAACTGGTAGTGATTCAGCTAATAAAAGTTGTGACATGCAATGATGCAACAGTTGTATGTTGATGCTACTTTTTTTTTCTTGTGTACATAGAAATAGCAGCTTTGTTAGTTGATAATCAGCATGATTGATATTTTTTAGATACTTGTCTGTTTTACAACTTCCAATTATGTGGATGGTAAAGAAGCATGTATAGACGTGACATCTGATCGTGGGTTCTTTTTGTATAGCTAGTTCTGCTGATTCTATAGACTGTATTGATGCTGATTTTTTAGATATCTGTCAATAACTAACTAATGTATACTATTATTATTGATTTGTCTTGGCTGTGAACTGTTGAAGTCCTAATCTGCTTTTCAATATGGCAAACTACTATAACTTTTAACCTATGAACGGACAGCTGAGGCTATGTGAAAATCCATTGGTACATTTGTATTTTTTAAAAGACTATTATATAAGTGGTTGGGAGTTAGCTATTAATCTTCTATGCTGCTCAGTAAAACTTTCTCACTATGTCGAAGCCAGCCTAGTATTTGGTAGCAGTCTAGTGAAAATAAGCTGTGCACTTTAGTATGGTATGGGGGCCACTCAAAAGTACAGTTAGACTGCTATCCTGGTCTAAAGTACAGTTTTACTCGAGCTGCTATCCTTGTCTGAGGTCAAATTTCTACAATTAGGCCACATGAGAATTTTGAAATAGAGATTCTGAGTGTTGAATTCACTATGGTCAGGCACAAAAGCTTCTGCTGCTATAATCATTTTCCGCTACGAGGCTGATGTTGGACACCTCAGTTTTATGCTGTTGAGGTGCTGGCCTGTAAGTTGATATTTCAGTCACAGGGCATATTTAATTTGTCCATTACTCTAAATTCCTAAATTCCATTGAGCAAGCTGCTTTGTTATGTATATTTCAACTAATTAGTTTTCCCACCACATGAAAAGTCCAATAGTTGTGGTTTGGATGGTTTGCCACAAAATCAAGTAAAGGATTCAGCCTCGATGGTACTATTTACATGTTGATTTTCCTTGATTGTTGCTTGTTTATAAAAGGATCCAAGAACATCTAGAAAATGCAAAGTCATACAGAGTCTGCAATTGTTTTTTATCACTTGGAATATATTCTTAATTTAAGCCTGAAAGGTTGGATACTTTGAGTTCAGCTACTCATCAAGTCCCCCTCATTTTTGTGCAGGTGTTTAACAAATTTTGATGCTACTAGACAGAATGCTTGCTGCAGCTACGGAGATACCCAGGCTTCTTTGCATTATTGCTAGACTCATTATTATTCTCTTTGGCAGGTTTTGGATAGTAGGGAAATATATTATGCTAGTAGTGCACTCTAATTACGTGAACCATGCATGTTTGCCATCTGTTTCAAGTCATGTGATTATGATGCTACTCATGTTTAATGTTACTAAGAATAGACCATTCCTTAGAGCATGTTTGGATCACCTTTAGCCTCATGACTAAAATTAGTCGGACTAAAAAAACTTTAGTCACCCCCTGTTTGGAAGCAAAGGCTAAAGTGGTATTAAAAGAGCATTAAAGTCCAGATTTCTCCCTCCTTCTCCCTTCTCTCTCCTCTCCCTCTCTCTTCTCTCACCTCTCATGGTGGGATTGGCATGGGGACTATGCAACAGGCATAAGTTCATTAACGAGGAGAGAAGAAGAAGGGAATTTAGTCCCTTTTAGCTCTCCCACCCCCTACTAGCAAATTTTAGCCTCTCTTTAGCCTCACCTGTTTGGAAGTTTAGCTCTGCTAGAGGCTAAAATTAGTCGGCTAATTTTAGTCCCTGTGATCCAAACATGCTCTTAATGCCATGTGATGGGGCAGTTGTGAATTTGTGATGTCTTTAGTCCCTATATCTTGTGCTGTCTAGTGAGAATGAATCATGCTCCGTTACTTGGTACTCTGTACTTGGATCTACTATGCTTTTATACTTTTAATCCAATATTAGTTGTCTGGTTGAAATTGCTGCTTGGTAGTAATTTGGGGAAGAGGCGGAGACATTGCTGCTTGGTAGTAATTTGGGGAAGAGGCGGAGACATTGGCGACTTCTTGTGAATGCCAAATGTCTACCTTTCTCCCTTTTGAAATGTTTTGTAACGAGCATTAATTCTTGCCTGCACTTTTTCCAAGTATCAGATTTTCAGATCTGCAATTTTCCTCGTGTATGTTCACATGCCCATAAAATTTTATAGTGACATTTTTTTCTTGCGAGTAGTAACAAATTGTTTGTGTGATGTGGACCTGAATACCGACTTGGATTGATATTGACGCCACGCGGCCGCGCTGAAGCCGGCCGTGGCAAGGGCTATCACGGTGGCATGCGGGGCTGGCTGTGGCGCGTGACCTGCGGCGGCGCGCCGGACGGCAGACCTGGTCGGCGTGGCTGGCGGCAGACCTGGTCGGCGTGGCTGGCGGTGGAGGTGGAGGTGGTGCGCGGGGCCGGCGGACGCGACCACGACGGGAGGCGGTGGCACACACAAGGGTGCGTGGAGGGCTGGGTGATTTAGGGTCAGATTTGGGATCCAATGGCTGTGGTTGGTTGTACGAAATTCAAATAGTGGAAGATTAAACAACATACTAACTTCTGGAAGATATATAGGAATTCCAGACAACAAGGACGCAGCAGCACCTGGGCAACAACAAGAGAGTTTTACCTGTATGCCATTAAAAAAGATGGTGGTGACATATGTGCCATTTAAAAAGTTGCTCGCGCCTGTGTGCCATCGTCCTAAACTTCTTTGCCCTCTTTGCATTCCGTCCAATTTTGCAAGTAACGGTATTAATTGGACAAGGGAAATGACCATTGTACCCCTCCAACCATGAGCAACAAACTCAACTTTCTTTTACCTGTATGCCACCCAATTTTCAAAATTACAACATGACCTTTCTTTTACTTGTATGCCACTCATTTCTCAAATTAACAAGAGAGAGCAGACTCACTGTTATCATTTTTTTATTTAGGCAATAAAAAAATTCATTTTTATTTAGAAAAAAATACAAATTCATTTTTATTTCGGCCGAAAAAACAAAAAACCTCACTTATACATGTAAATTAATTCTTGACAAAGTAACCAACATAACAAATACATCACTTTGTTTCAAATCCATTCATCACATAATAATCAACAGATACCCATCATATGTTCAAATTCATCTCATAATATCCAAGAGCATAATATAAAATAGGTTCAGATCCATTCATCACATAAAAGCGACATGTTCTGGTCACGACATAGCAACATGTTCTCTTCATAACATAACAAAATACTAGAAAACAACACAAGTTTTTGATGCAGACACACATCACTGCAAAGAAGGCAAAGAAGGGCTGTTTAGGCTGGATATGCTGGCTGCGGCAATTTGAAGCTTCTTTGGTGTAAGTTTCTTCTTAATCGCCATCTTCTTCTTTGGTGTAGACCGAGGCAGCATGGTCTCCAATGGCTCTGTGTGAAGTTGTCCTAAGGCTGTAGAAGTCGATACTTGGATAGCCATAGGGTCATTGGAACCATGGCCAGATCTGTATATTAGTTTTATAAGTCATAATCAGCAATGTATGACAAGTAATGTATGACAAGATTATATTAAAAAACTTGACAAGTAGGTACCTACTAGATGTACTGACAGTAGTAGAAGTTGTAGTAGTAAGCCCTTTACTTTTGTTGGCAATTGAAGCAGAAGATGATTTTCTCTTCCCTTTCTTGTGTGTGGCTTTGTCCACTACCTCATTGTGTGGGAATACCATCTGGGATGGAGCCACAAGTATAATGCTGTTCTCTGTACTACAACTTGCTGTTTGCTTCTTTTGCTTTTTCTTTGGAGGGCCCCTGCATACATTCAAAAATAGGAAAAAATCAGGAAAAAATAGGAACATGACATGTGTTAAACTGTAGTACATGGCATGCTTGTGCTAAGCCTTCAACCAGTTCAAACCCTCAAACTGTACTGCTGCTCCCTGTCCCTGTGTAATGCAATCATAATCAGAGCTTCTGAGATCTCTCCCAGTTGCTGGAATTACTAGTACAGTAGTTGCATAAAACTCTCATGGATGGGAAATGTTTCCAGTCAACAATTCAGTGCAATAGATTACTGATTCAAATGTCCAATTATTTACATGCTTTTTCCTCATATATTTCCTATAATGAAATCTTCTTGTTTTGAGTGGGACACACAGTTTTCATTTCCATTTCTTATGTTGTTTAGCTTTAGCTAGCTCTACTAATTACCTTAAATAGATGTATAGGAAGTTAAATCAATAGAGATCCATTGAAAAGAGACTAATAGCAACCTTCAGTTCATAGTCAGAGTAAGCAGACAAAATAGCTTTCCTAAAACAAAAGTAAGGAGAAAGATATATAACTAACCCATGTAATAGATATATAATGGCCAGCTCAGGTTCTAATGTTCTATACCACTTTTCTCCCTTGTTTTTAATACAACCGATAAAGAAAAACCAGTTCTGGCATACGCAGTCCAAGGATTTTGCATGCATGGGCCAATAATGCAAAGATATAATCAAATGTTCCTTGGGGGCTTAAAGATCTTTTAGTGAACTGTCACCGAGACATAGCAGTGAACGAAACAGGCATGTATGTTAAAAGAAAAGTTATATGCATGTAACACCCTAAAATTCCATCACTAAATTAACTTAGCAAAAAACTGCTAGATTTAATTTCGTTAAGGACATAAATAAATTAATAAACAAATTGGCTTTTAAAATATTTAAACATCACTAAAATAATTTAGAAATAATAAGTGTTTGTGCATCATGATTCGAATGCATGGATTTCTGTTTGATTGAAGTTTGAATGTTTGAAAAATGAGTTTGAAAAGAAATTTTAAAAAAAAAGAGATCCTTTTCTCCTCCCTCTCCCTCTCTTTTCTTTGCCCGCCGGCCCAAAGATCTCTTTTGGCCCGCAAGCATTCCGGGCCGCAGCCTTCATTCTCCCCCGCACGCGTAGGCCGGCCCAAGCCGGCCCAACATCGCAGCCTCCGCCGGCCCGGCACGCCTCCCCCCTTATTCTTTTTGCGGGTGGTCGCCGACGGGTGGGGCTCGGCCGTCGGGCCTTTCCCCTACCTCCGGCCGCGGGTCGGCCCGCGCCCCATCAAGGCCGCCGGCCGTTTCCGGCCGAATCGGCCGCTCCCCCGCCATCAAAACCTCGTAACCGAGCGCGGTGATGCCCCTTCTTCATTTCCCCTCCCTTAATTCTCGTTGTTACTCTCCTTTAACCCCCTCCCCCTCTTCACACTCCTTCAAGACGACCATTAATGGCCATGGCCGCCGGGGAACCGCCTCCCGGAGCTCCCCCGAGCCAATTTAAGCGCCCCCGCAGCACCCCCCGCACTTCCCCTTTGCTCGAAACCAAGCCCACACGCCTCCCCGTGCCCTAGCCGCTTGTGCCACCGAGTTGGACCGCCGGCCGCCGCGTCATTGCCGCCGCCCGTGCTCTTCCGCCGTCGGTGAAGCTCCTCAACCCCTCCCGTTTGCTTCCTCTTCGCATTTGTGAACTCATTCGTGTACCCATTCGAATCCGCGAGTGCTCCCGTGCGCCCCAATCGACTCGCCGTCGCCGCCCGTTGAGGTTCGGTCGCCGGCGTTGATCTCCGCCGCCGCCGCCTCTTCCATCAAATCCTCACCCACCGGAGCTCCTACACGCCGTAAGTATCATGTCCCCGCCCTTCTTTATTCCTTTACCGAGCCGCGCACCTCGCCGCCGCCGCCGGCCGCCCCCATGGACGCCGCGCCTCGGCCGCCGCTCGTTTCACCCGTGCAAGCGCATGATTAGGTTCGCAAGGTCCCCGGCCGCGCGTAGAAGTTTTCCCCACGCGTTTTCGTGGCCGGGAGCGCTAGTTAGGCCGTCGCCGGCGACCCCGCCGCCGCGCGCCGCCGCCGCCGGTGCAAGCGCCGCCTCCCGGCCGCTTGCGGGGGCGTGGGCGGCCGTCGGATCGGCCATCCACGGCCCCGATACGTTGGACCCGCGGGTCAAACCCGCATGTAACGGTCAACCGGGGGTGATTTCTTTAAAGAGACCCCCGAGTTCTTTTAATTTCGCAGCCGGTCCTTCCACCCCATAAGATCCTTTCAATTCGGTCCGAAATTCATGTTTAAGCCCCCGTTTTATTAGAAAACCCTACCCGAGGTCCTTAACACCCTTTTAATAGTTTAAACCTTCGTTTTAAGTATAATTACGTTTTAGCCCCCGTATCCTTGCCGTTAGGTCCCCGTAAAGTTTAGTTTATCGCATTAGTCCTTATACCTTGTTTTTAGCATATCTTCTCCGCTATAGCTCCGTTTTTAGCGTTCTAGCAGTCCTCGCGATCGTCTCGGCCGAGCCCGTGGGAGCGGAAGACGAGGACTCGACGAGTAACGACAGTCAAGTGCTCGTGGGAGCGGAAGACGAGGACTCGACGAGTAGTTATCGTTTTCCGTTGTTAAAGACCTTCGAGTCTCCCGCATGAGTGTAATAAGTGGTTAAACTCGAAATACGTTTGAATATTGTTTATGATATTTCACTCATTTTTGTCTATCATATGTGTGTGAGCCGATCCCGGCGCACATATGAGATGCACTTGGTTCCTCTTCGGAAATCGGGTGTGACAGAGTGGTATCGTAGCAAAGCGGTGTTGATCGTAGGAACGCGACCTTAGTTAGAAATGGACCAAATTTAAGGATTCATGTTCTAGATCATCTTGTCATCTTTCAAAACCACCTTATTTTCGCATAAAAATCTAATTTGTTCTTGTTCTTTTGTTGAAAATTTGCATCATTTTGATTTCCTCTATGCTGAGTTCACTTTCTCTTAACAGATGGCCAGGACTCGTCAGACTGCCCGCAAGAGCACCGGTGGTCGCCTTCCTTCAGGGCAGTTGGCTCCACGCTACCCAGCAGTCCCGGAGGAGGCACAGCTGGAGGAGATGCAGCAGGAGGTTGGAGACTATCCGGTACAGTTACAGCCGGAGGCAGTGGAGCAGGGATATCAGGCAGTGCAGCACCAGGAAAATGATGAGGAGGATCCAGAGGAAATCGTGTTTGAGGATGATGGGGCAGAGGAACATCCACAGCTATATGATGGAGTTTTTCTGGAGGTTGATGCAGATGGAGACATAATAATTCCACCAGAGGTTGAAGCTGTGCCGGAACCGGATGTGGTAGAGGAAGAAGAGCTTGAACAAAATGCGTTAGGTAATGATCGGGATGACTCGGAGATGATTCTAGTAGCGATGAAGATAGTTCCGGTGAAGAAGATGATGAAAATGAGGATGAAAGTGAAGAAGAAGAAGATGTGGACATAGAAGGATTGGAGGATGACAACGATCTTGTGGGCAATGGAGAGGACAACAATGATAATCGAATGAGGACAACAACAATAATAATGAAAATGGAGACGAGCAAGGTGATGAGCATAGGTATCACGTAGCCGAGTATCATGAGCATACCTACGTCGGCCGGACGCTCCATTCTCGTGAGCTATTGGAGGAAGCTGTTGCAAGAGATAGAGCATGCAATGAGACCGTTGTACATCACCAAGCACTATGTAGAGCCGGGGATGAGGGATTATTATACCACGAGAGGTCCATGTCGGTGGTTGCCACGGCACGGGCGGGTAGATGGAGGACCCGTACAATCCACCCCCCGCACAACACATTTTGCCTCGAAGCGTACTGCTATCAACGATGCCGCGAGAAGAGCACTATGGTCTATCAGCAACACATTCCGTGATCGCATAGAAGGCACAGACTTCCGATTCGTCCCCAGCAGAGTCAGTGGTACAGAAAACACCGTGGTACCTATGGGGGACTTCCGAGATAGCCGTGTTGATATACTTGCTAGAGTGACGGCAGCTCTTAACACAGACTTGGAGGGAGCGACAGCAGAGTTGGATAGGACACATCAGGAGCTACAGAATGCATAGGCAAGAATAGCTCGGTGGAAGCCCGGGCGCGGGACGACAGCCACCCGACGAAGCAGAAGCATCTTGTCCTTCCCGTTCGCCTCCACGCAAAAGACTTCGATACGGCACTCCAGCAGCAACCACTAGTCTTCAGTGGAATAGGAACTAGGATATCCACCCTCTTTTTGTTTTTCCGGTAGACGTTCCTGCGAGGACGAACGATTGTAATAAGTTGTTGATTGAACCATGTTTGATTTGGATCTTTGTGTGAGTGAGTTGTATTGTGGAGTGATGGCCACAAATGCAACAAGAAAAATCATGTTAAGTTAATGGTTAGTTGGGGTTCAATTCTAAGTTGTCATCTACCTTACTTATCATACCAAATCAATCGTACAAACTCTGTTCGCGCAACTCCTAGACAGCACAACAATGTTTTTATCATAACTCAATCTACAGAACTCCGATTGACCTAAATCCAGTTGGGTTGGTTCACAAATTTTGTGGATCAACCTCTGTCCAAAATTCAGCACTAAAGGATTAATAAACAGAAAGGTATAAACAGAACAATGGGGCTAACAGAATCTATAAAACCATGCTGACACAGCTGCGGTGATCGAATTTTATCTCAAATTGTGGATTTCCAAATGAGATAAAACCGGTGGGGTTAGTTTCATGAATATGTTTTACACGGCCTGGCAAAAGTTCATAATTTTTGGGAAAGGACACTATGGGATACAACGGTTTTACCGAGATCAACCAAATCTGTCACAGAAAAGAAAACCATGCTGATTCCTTGATTCAAACTTACTTCTTTATATATCCGTTCAATATTCTTATCTGAAATATCTTTCTCTAACAATCAGATGGTAAACACCAGGTCGGGGAGGAGGACAAGACGTTCCACCGGTTGTTCGGGCACATATAGCCAACCAGCAAAACCCGGTGCCACCTCCCCCCGCCCAATCCCGCAATGGATCCCGCTACCCAACAATTCTTCGCTGCCCGGATGCACCGATTCGAACCTCACCGCCGCGGTGCGTAACATACAAGCCCAAAGAAAATCAGCCGCGAGCACCACCCCCACCACCACCACCCGCTCCGAGAGACAAGCATAAGGAGTTCATGAGCCACCATCCTCCCACCTACTCCCACTCAACCGATCCGCTAGATGCCGACGATTGGTTGAAAACCGTTACCAAAAAGTTGGAGAGAGCTCAGTGTAATGACCGAGAAATGGTCCTTTATGCTTCCGGACGCCGGAAGGGCAGGCATCGGATTGGTGGGATGCCTACGCAAGCCGCTCACCCCCGCGCCCAACACCATTACATGGCAGCGGTTCGAGATGCTTTTCGCGCACACCACATCCCCGATGGGGTATTGAAGCTAAAGCAGAGAGAGTTCCTTGCTCTGAAACAGGGCAATATGTCTGTAAACGAATACCTTGACAAATTTACTCGTTGTCTCGCTATGCTCCAGACGAGGTCAACACAGACCCAAAAAGGCAAGAACGCTTCCTGGATGGGTTGATAGGACCACTGAATTATCAGCTCCAGAGCCATACCTTTCCAGATTTTGCCACTCTGCTAAACAAGGCAATTGGCCTAGAGAACAAACGCAGAGAGCTCGGGGAGCAGAAACGTAAGTTTCAATCCCGGGGTCGGTCCGGCAGCCCATACCCGCCCACGCTACACCTACCAACAGAATACACCATTCTGCTCTGGAGGACATGGTGGAAAGCACCCACAGAACATGCAGCTGCAACGTTCTTTCTAGCAACCTCAATGATTCAACCCGCAAACTCCTCGCACCCCAAACTTCCAGCAGAACCGCCCAGCTCTTACCCCGGGTGCACCAGCAAGGAACACCACTCCTGTGCAGCCTAACGGATGCTTCAAGTGTGGCGAGTTGGGACATTATGCTAACAACTGTCCTAAACGTGGAATGCAGACTCCCCAGAGGGGTAATATTCAGAAAGTTGGACAGTCATCAACTCCGCCGCCCCCGAAATGCGAGTACTCCGAGGCAACAAAGCACGGCAAAATTTTGTGCACAGCGGGGTGCACAACATGACCGTGGAGCAGCACAAGACGCTTCGGGGTTGTGCTTGGTACGTTCCCTATCGACTCCGTACCTGCTACGGTATTATTTGATTCGGGAGCAACGCATTCATTTATTACCGATCGTTCGTAGCAAAGCATAATACGCCCGTGAGTCCAATGAAGAAACCGTTGCTTGTTAGTTCACCGAGCGGTGATATGAAAGCCACTCATCCGTGCCCACAAGTAAACCTTAAAATTATGGGGATAAACTTTCCATCCAATCCGGTAGTCCTAAAATCTTGGGGCATAAATGTAATCTTAGGGATGGATTGGTTAAGAAAGTATGATGGGGTTATCCAGGTGCGGGAGAAATCAGTTCACTTGACTAGTCCACAAGGGGACGAATAGAATTTATCGCAACACCGTCACCTACCGGAAAGGAGTTAGTGAATTCAATGAAAGGAAAAGTGCTTTGGAGGATATTAAGGTGGTGAATGAGTACCGGATGTATTCCCCGATGACCTACCGGGTATGCCACCCGACCGAGACATTGAATTCGGTATCGAACTCTTACACGGTAATCGCTCCTATATCCAAAAGACCGTATAGAATGGATGTTAAAGATTTGGCGAATTAAAGAAACAAATAGAGGAATTGTTAAGTAAAGGGTTTATCCGTCCTAGTTCATCACCATGGGGAGCCCCCACACTCTTCGTAGATAAAAAGGATGGATCTAGGAGGATGTGTGTAGACTATCGATCTCTCAATGAGGTCACTATCAAAAATAAATATTCTTTACCCCGGATCGAGGATCCGTTCGATCAAATGAGAGGGGTGAAAGTTTTCTCTAAGATAGATCCGCGATCCGGCTACCATCACCGAAGATTCGTATGGAGGATATTCCTAAAACGGCTTTCACATCAAGATATGGTCTATATGAGTTCACAGTGATGTCTTTTGGATTGACCAACGCTCCAAAGATACTTTATGTATCCGATGAACAAGGTTTTCATGGAATATCTTGATAGGTTTGTGGTAGTATTTATAGATGACATCCTAGTATTCTCTCAGAATGAAGTGGAACATGAGGAGCACTTGAGACTGGTATTGCAGAAACTTCGAGAGCATCAGTTATATGCCAAATTCAGCAAGTGTGATTTTTGGTTGAAGGAGGTCTCTTTTCTTGGGCACATTATCACTGACGGAGGAATTGCTGTAGACCCGAGTAAAGTTCAGGATGTGCTGAATTGGAATCCACCTAAAAATGTACCGAGATCGGGAGTTTTCTTGGTTTGGCGGGGCTACTACCGACGGTTCATAGAGGGATTCTCGAGGATTGTAAAACCCCTCACTTCTTTGTTGGAGGAAGGAAAGGAGTTTAAATGGGATGATAGGTGCCAAACTAGCTTTGAAGAATTGAAGAAGACACCGACCACCGCACCAGCATCGATAATGCCCGATATCCACAAAGGATTTGATGTGTATTGTGATGCATCAAGGCAAGGTCTAGGATGTGTTCGATGCGAGAAGGAAAAGTGGTAGCATATGCTTCTAGGCAACTAAGGAAACATGAACAAAATTACCCTACTCATGATCTAGAGTTAGCAGCTATAGTGCACGCACTGAAGATTTGGAGACACTATATGATTGGAAATAGGTGTCAGATATTCACGGACCACAAAAGCCTAAAGTACATCTTTACCCAAAGAGATCTCAATCTCAGACAACGAAGGTGGTTAGAGCCGATTAAGGACTACGATTTGGATATACGGTATCATCCAGGAAAGGCCAATGTGGTGGCGGATGCCTTGAGTCATAAGAGTCAAGCAAACATGTTAGTAGCTCGATTAATGCCCCAAGAACTCGTGTTGGGAAATGGCACGACTCAATCTAGGGATAGCCGCACCGAGCGAAAGTATGACCTTAGAAATTGAGTCAACTCTTGAACAAGAGATTAGAAGAGGACAATTGGATGACGAAAATATTAAGGGATATAAGAAGTTGATTGAACAAGGCAAAGTTCGGGAATTCGGGAGAGGATGAACGGGGAACCATTTGGTTTAAGAACAGGATCCGTGTACCGGAAATCAAACATCTTCGTGAGTCTATATTGAAAGAAGCACACGATTCAGCCCTCTCTATACATCCAGGAAGTACCAAAATGTACCAAGATTTAAAGCAGAAATATTGGTGGTACAAGTATGAAGAAGGATGTTGCAGCTCATGTGGCACTGTGTGATGTATGTCAAAGAGTAAAAGCAGAGCATCAAAGACCAGCAGGGTTACTACAACCACTACAGGTACCGAATGGAAGTGGGAAGAGATTGGTATGGATTTTATAGTGGGATTACCACGTACACGTGATGGATACGATTCGATATGGGTAATAGTGGACGGATTAACCAAAGTTGCACATATCATACCAGTGAAGACCACATATTCGGGAACAAAGTTAGCGTAACTATACATATCAAAGATAGTATGTTTGCATGGGGTTCCAAAGAAGATAGTATCGACCGGGGCACTCGGTTCACGTCTCGATTCTCGCGAAATTACATGAGTCTATGGATACGAAGTTAAATTTCAGCTCAAGATATCATCCACGGACGGATGGTCGACCGAAAGGACGAATCAAATCTTAGAAGATATGTTAAGGGCATGTGCCTTGAAACATGGTGGATGTTGGGATAAAAGCTTGCCATACGCGGAATTCGCATACAACAATAGTTATCGAGTAGTCTCAAGATGGCACCGTTTGAAGCTCGTATGGAAGGAAGTGCGAGGACGCCATTGTTCGGGAACCGGATCGGGGAGAGTCAACTCTTTGGCCCGAGAGATAATAAAGGAAGCCGAAAGACAAGTGGAGATAATTCGAGAAAATCTCAAAATTGCTCAATCTAGGCAAAAGAGTTATGCAGATCCTAAGAGAAGAGAAGTAGTATTTGAAGTCGGAGATTATGCATATCTTAGAGTGTCACCTATCCGAGGTCTTCGAAGGTTTAATATCAGAGGGAAGTTATCACCTCGCTTTATCGGACCTTTTCAAGTCTTGGAAAGACGTGGCGAAGTAGCTTATCGATTGGAGTTACCTGAACGCTTGGCCGGTGTTCATGATGTGTTCCATGTGTCTCAATTGAAAAAGTGTTCAAGTGAGGTCGAGTAGAGCATTTACCATTGGAAGAACTTGAGGTAAAGGATGATCCGACATACAAGGAACACCCGATCAAGATCTTGGATACCTCGAAAGGGCTACTCGCAGCAAGGTCATTAGGATGTGCAAGGTGCAATGGAGTCACCATTCAGAGGATGAGGCTACTTGGGAAAGAGAGGACGAACTTAAGGAAGAATTCCCTCAGTTGTTCTCAAATCTTCCTGAATCTCGGGATGAGATTCTCTTTAAGGGGGTAGGATTTGTAACACCCTAAAATTCCATCACTAAATTAACTTAGCAACAAACGGCTAGATTTAATTTCTTTAAGGACATAAATAAATTAATAAACAAATTGGCTTTTCAAATATTTAAACATCACTAAAATAATTTAGAAATAATAAGTGTTTGTGCATCATGATTCGAATGCATGGATTTCGTTTGATTGAAGTTTGAATGTTTGAAAAATGAATTTGAAAATAAATTTTAAAAAAAGAGATCCTTTTCTCCTCCCTCTCCCTCTCTTTTCTTTCCCCGCCGGCCCGGCCCTCTCTTTCGGCCCGCAAGCATCCCGAGCCGCAGCCTTCATTCTCCCCCGCGCGCGTAGGCCGGCCCAAGCCGGCCCAACAACGCAGCCTCCGCCGGCCCGGAGCACGCCTCCCCCCTTATTCTTTTTGCGGGCGGTCGCCGACGGGTGGGGCCGGCCGTCGGGCCTTTCCCCTACCTCCGGCCGCGGGTCGCCCGCGCCCCATCAAGGCCGCCGGCCATTTCCGGCCGGATCGGCCGCTCCCCCGCCATCAAAACCTCGTAACCGAGCGCAAGGATGCCCCTTCTTCATTTCCCCTCCCTTAATTCGCCGTTACTCTCCTTTAACCCCCTCCCCCTCTTCACACTCCTTCAAGACGGCCATTAATGGCCATGGCCGCCGGGGAACCGCCTCCCGGAGCTCCCCCGAGCCTATTTAAGCGCCCCCAGAGCACCCCCGCACTCCCCCTTCGCTCGAAACCAAGCTCACACGCCTCCCCGTGCCCTAGCCGCTTGTGCCACCGAGTGGGACCGCCGGCCGCCGCGCCATTGCCGCCGCCCGAGCTCTTCCGCCATCGGTGAAGCTCCTCAACCCCTCCCGTTCGCTTCTTCTTCGTATTTGTGAACTTATTCATGTACCCGTTCGAATCCGCGAGGCTCCCGTGCGCCCCAATTGAGCTCGTCGTCGCCGCCCGTTGAGGTTCGGTCGCCGGCGTTGATCTTCGCCGCCGCCGCCTCTTCCATCAAATCCTCGCCCACCGGAGCTCCTACACGCCGTAAGGATCATGTCCCCGCCCTTCTTTATTCCTTTACCGAGCCGCGCACCTCGCCGCCGCTCGCCGGCCGCCGGCCTTCCGCCCCCATGGACGCCGCGCCTCGGTCGCCGCACGTCTCACCCGTGCAAGCGCATGGTTAGGTTCGCAAGGTCCCCGACCGCGCGTAGAAGTTTTCCCCACGCGTTTTCGTGGCCGGGAGCGCTAGTTAGGCCGTCGCCGGCGACCCCCGCCGCCGCCGGTGCAAGCGCCTCCTCCCGGCCGCTTGCGGGCGTGGGCGGCCGTCGGATCGGCCATCCACGGCCCCGATCCGTTGGACCCACGGGTCAAACCCTCATGTAGCGGTCAACCGGGGGCGATTTCTTTAAAGAGACCCCCGGTTCTTTTTAATTTCGTAGGCCGGTCCTTCCACCCCATAAGATCCTTTCAATTCAGTCCCCGAAATTCATGTTTAAGCCCCCTGTTTTATTAGAAAACCCTACCCGAGGTCCTTAACAACCTTTTAATAGTTTAAACCTTCTGTTTTAAGTATCATTACGTTTTAGCCCCTGTATCCTTGCCGTTAGGTCCCCGAAAAGTTTAGTTTATCGCAGATTAGTCCTTATACCTTGTTTTTAGCATATCTTCTCCGCTATAGCTCCGTTTTTAGCGTTCTAGCAGATCCTCGCGATCGTCTCGGCGAGCCCGTCGCTTTAGCAGCATGTTTTCAGTCTTTAGGATTGATTGGTGATCTGTTTTATTTATTGTATGCTTTATGTGTGAATCGTAGATATCGTGCCTGTTTCAACTGAGCCACCTCTCGGGGACGATCAGGAGCAGTTGTTTGAAGAGGAGGAAGTTTTTGCTGTAGCTGAGGAAGGCAAGTGGTCTTCTTCCCCTGCATGTTCTCTTTTTGTCCTATATAATTGCATTATAATTAATGTTTACTTTTATGATATCATTGCATTAATTTGACGGGAAAACCTTTTTAAAGACTTACCTAGATCTTTTACCCTGATCCTTGGCCTAGCCCTTTTAAATAAAGTTTTGGGTAGAAAACGCTAGTTGCTTAACATGGGATTAGTTAAATGGGTCTTTTATGGAAATGATATATGGTTTATAGTTAATGTTTTGGGTAATGCAAAAACACTTGATTCAATCGGAACTTGGAGAACCACCCAAGAAAACATGCGCAACCACAGTGTTACATGGCTCTGACCTTAGCCGAATAATTAGGTGTGTGATCGTACTAGTGGCCCTTTTCCGAAAGGAGCAGAGGGGGATCCGGGTTGCAGGGGTATAGCCCGGTCCTTTTGGGGTAGTAGCCTTTGCTAAGGTACTGACCACTAGGGAGGGTTATGGTCCGCCCTGATCTGTAACTATGCGGGTCGTTAGTCTTTTGCATGCCTTTGTAAAGGCTTCGTAGCGTCCCTATGCAATCACACCTCGGAAGTGTGGTATGGTGCTTGGCCGCATCGCATGGTTGGGTTTAAAGTTCTTCGGAGCTTTTACACGAACCGTGGGTAAAGTGTGCAAACCTCTGCGAGTGTAAAACCGATCGATCGGCCGTGCTCACGGTCATGAGCGCCTTGGACCCTCACATGATTAATGAACTTAAAGACGAGATAAATCGTGGTTGGTGAAGCTCGTTGAGCTTGGGTGTTTTGTACTTAAGTTTTTCTTAAGTGGGATGGTACGAACTTACACATAGAAATGAGGTGTTCTTTAATTAAAACTTGACCAACATTAAAATGCTAAACCGCTCGCAAAACCTTAGCCTATCCTTGATAGCCTTGCATTTTTCCCCCACTTGTTGAGCTCCAACCATAAGTGTGCTCGGCCTTGCTTATCGCCGTTCGGAGGAAAACTTTGGAGGGGAGTTCTATGACGACTTCGATGAGCCGTGAGGCTTGCGGACCCCCGTCAAGTGCCCGTGGGAGCGGAAGACGAGGACTCGACGAGTAGTTATCGTTTTCTCGTTGTTAAAGACCTTCGAGTCTCCCGCATGAGTGTAATAAGTGGTTAAACTCGAAATACGTTTGAATACCGTTTATGATATTTCACTCATTTTTGTCTATCATATGTGTGTGAACCGATCCCGGCGCACATATGAGATGCACTTGGTTCCTCTTCGGAAATCGGGTGTGACCATGCAGCAAGTTATATGCCTCAAATCACTCAAAACGAAAGCAAAAGAATAATATGCGGCAAGTTATATGCAGATTACCTCTCGCCTCCATGGCGCCTATATCTTCCGGATTTCCATTCTTACATGTGTACCAGTGATGTCCAAAGGTATGGCAAATAGGACACTCATGTGACTTTCCCTTCTTCTTGCCGTTGCCCCCCTCGGTACCGATTTCATTCTGTTCTTTCTCCTACCTCTAGTGGACTTAAGCAAGGGAGGGTGCATGAAGAAACCATGAGTTGCTTTGAGCCACATGGACTTGTCAGGAATACTGGGAATAGAACCTTCATATGCAACTCTAAATCTGTTGACAGAGAAGTAGTCATCCATACGGTCTTCCAGTTTTGCACCTGGAATTGAAGTGATGTATGCAATTGCATGTTTGCAGGGGATTCCTGATCCTTGCCAAGCCCTACATGAACAAGTTCGGTCAGGTAAACTAACCACAAACCTAAAGCCAGTACCCCCCTTCGCACAAACATCTGCTACACCTTCAGGGGAGGCTGTGATTACTTCAATGTCAAGATTGTAACTATTTTCCCTTAGCTTCTGCATAATATGAGGTAGAATCTTTCCTTGAAACTTTTTTGCTACCTTCTTCCTATTATTCCACTTGATCAATAGCTTCTGCCTAATGGTGTCCATCAAGTCATCTAGATTCTTCACCTTGTCACCCTTTATTAGTCACATAATACACTTTAGATAGTGTCCCAAACTGGCTCCTAGTCCAAAGTTTCTTGTGTACTTGTTGGAGATATTTCATTGCCTCTGGTTTGGCTTCAGCCATTGTTTGATAATGCTTCTCGAACATATATGGGCTCCATGAGTATGAAGAAGCCCACAAGTGATCTTCAAAAACCTTGCCACTATACCTTTTCTTGAAATTCTGTACTAGGTGCCACATGCATTCTCTATGTTCAGCATATGGAAAAACTGTGCTGACCCCATGCATCACAGCTGCACCACAATCTATGCTAATTGTGATACCTTCTGGAGTGCATATTGCTTCCTTCAATCTCTCCATGAACCACTCCCAACTCTCATTTGTTTCTGAGTCAATGACACCTACAGCAACCGGATACATCCAATTGTGTCCATCTACTGCACAAGCAACACAGCTGTCCTCTGAACCTACCAGTCAAAAATGTACTGTCCACAGCAAGATATGGTCTGCAACCTCCAAGAAAACCATCAACACATGCTTTCAAGGCAAAGAATAACCTAATAAATATTTTTTTCCTTCACAGTGTGGTGATCAATGACAACAAATGATCCAGGACTAGTTTCCTCTATATGAGCCTTAAATCTATACAAGTAATCAAAACTTTTGTCCCAAGGCCCATAAAGCTGATCCATGGCAAGATTTTTACCTTTGTACACCCTCCTGTAAGACACTTCAATTTTGTGTGCATCCTTCAATCTCCTTTGTAGTTCTGAAGCACCTAGAGTACCATCTTGCTTAAGCCAGTCAATCACCTTCTCACACACCCAATTTTGAGTTACCCCAACACAAATTTCAGACCTTCTAGTGCTCTGAAAAACAATTTATTATGAGGATGTGGGTTTCTCTTCACCTGCAAATCAGTCCAAAAACACACTATGGTAGTCCACAACAGTCCAAAAACAGCACTAAATAGTCCAAAAAACAATGAATATATAGTAGAATTACTTATTACCTTAACTCTAACACCATCCGGCAAAGTTGCAGCATGAATCCTCCACCTACAGCCCTCACTTTTGAATGAGCAGCTCACCCTATACCTCCCTGGATCACTCTTTTCAATGTCATAGTTGAACTCATATTTCACAGCATGAGAAGCTAATGCAATCTTAAAAGCATCCATATTTGGGTACACAGTTCCCTCTATATCATAGGAGGGTTGTTCTTGTCATACTCAACATCAGGCATAAGCTCATCCTCTCTATCTTTAACAATGTCATCTATGTCCTCTACTTCACTATCATCATCACCATACATGGAATCATCATCAGATTCAGAGCATGCATCAGAACCCACAAACTCATTATCATTACCACCTTGACACTGAGAACTGGGAGGGGGTAGGGGATGTTGGGGACCAAGGTCAATGTACAACCCTTCCTCATCAATACCCACAAACTCATTCATTGGGTTTGGGTTTGCCAACAAATTAGGTTCTCCATGTTCAATATGTGTTGCGTGGCTTGATCCTACTAAGCTTGGACAAGCAACTGAAGGGGTCATTGGGGGTTGAACAGAAGGGACAATAGAACTGGAATCCCAACCAGAAATCTCAGGGAGTTCAACACTAGGGCTATGATAAGATAGAGTCAACAAACAACACTTGGATGCCTTATGTTTTCCAAACATATCAAGTAAATCATGGTCATTGCATACTTCGATGTTCACCTTAGTATCCATACAGAAATAAAACAGTCTGATTATGTCACCGTAATCACAAGGATACTTGTCCACAACACCATCAACCAAGTCTCTGAAGTTAGTGACATTGGCATCCACGACTTTGTCCAATGAAAACCACCCACCATCACGACAACGAGGAGAAACAATCCGGATTTCTAAGTCGAAGCTAGAGTTTGCATCCATCCTACAGATGAACAGGCTCACAGATGAACAAGAAGGACAGACTAACCACCAATGCATCACACTTTTTTACCACTAAATAAAAATGTAACATGAAAAGAAACTAAGATAAGCACACATCGAACGAACCAAGATGGAATAATTTTGGAGGTAGGATATATGATTTAATTAATGGGTGTAGTAACTTCAACATATTGATATTCTGTTCAGTTGTTCAGAAAGCTACCATCCTTGAAAAATGCAGGTATAGGACTTTGTCAAACTACAAATTAAGCAAAGGATATGCTCGTTCAAATCAGAACAGCCATGAATACTAAAAATTCAGCACTGTGATGAATATCAGAGAGTATCACTAGTTCGATAATAGGAGAGCCACATAATGCAAATGAGGGAGAAGTGAGTCGCTCACCCCTTTGGAAGCCAATCCGGCAGGTCGCTGTTCGCCGACATTCTCTACCCGCCGTGTCCAGGGACTGCCCGCCGGCCTGGAGGTCCCTGTCGCGCCACCCGGGGCAAAGCACGGCGCCTTGGAGGTCCCGTGCCGCCCGGGAGGCCCCGGCCCGCGCCGGCCGGGTCCGCCCGCCGCGCCGCACGCGTCGCCTCGCAGCCGCCGCCCCCGCGCCCTAGGGTTCGCGCCGCCGCCTCGCCGGGAAGCACCCGCCGCCGTCGCCTAGGGGTTCGCGCCGGCCTCGCCGGAAGCCGCCTAGGGTTCGCGCCGGCCGCGTCGCCTCGCTGGAAGCCGCGCGCCCTAGGGTTCGCGCCGCTGGCCTCACTGGAAGCACCCGTCGCCGCCCCCTAGGGTTCGCGCCGCCGCATGCATGGGTCGAGCGAGCACACGGGTCGAGCGAGCACGGGTCGAGACAGAGCAAAACGATGGATTGAGAGTCAACAAGTCAACAGGGGTAAGATGGACATTTCACGTGCCCGGTCCCACATGTCAGGGCGTCCTAACGGTGGATTTGTAACGGATCGTGGACGGAATGGCACAGAGGGAAAAGAAGTTTAGGACGATGGCACACAGGTGCGAGTAACTTTTTTAATGGCACATAGGTCACCACCATCTTTTTTAATGGCATACAGGTAAAACTCTCCAACAACAAGGGATGAGTAGAGGGGTAGAAGACTACTTGTTTTTAGAAATATCGTAGAGAAAAATGGCGAAATGGCTGACCCAGCCTAGCCTAAACGACATATATTGGCCCGGCCAAATTGTTCGTGCCAAGCTAGCTTGTCCATCGTGTTGACCTAGAAACCCAAGCCCAACCGTCTTGTTTCTTATGCAGGCCGGCCTGGGATATTAGCCTGCCAGGCCAGAAAAGTTAGGGCGGTGCCCATAAGCCCACCAAACAAAATAACACATTCTCAAAAAAAAATTAACATCAACAGATGTAGAAAATAATAAGGAATGCAGAAATCATATTCTCATTTCTCAAACATTAATGCATTATCAAAAATATACTCATAAACAAACATGCAGCGTATAGATCAAAGATCAAATTTATAGTTGTTGTTGTATTGGCATCCTCCTATGACCAAGGTGTGTTGGAGGTCGGTGTATCAGCATGCATCTCTTCCGATGACCTTGCTTCCTTGATGGCTCAAGCTCCTCAACGACGCACGACGCACCCGCACGAGCATGATGGCATCATGCTCAGCCAATGACCTACAAGATGAACAATGTATTAAGATTTAGGTAAAGAGGGTAGAAGAAGGAAAGCGGAGCGGGTCAGGAGGAGGTGACAAGATCTTATATACCTATGCTACAGAGCACCCGAGCTGTCGAGATCTGGGGAAGTCAGGAAGTTAGGGGCGATAGAGAGGAGGCCTCAAGACAGACAAAGGAGGGGCGGATAGGACCACAGGAGGAAGCGTCGATGATAGGAGGGCAGTGAAGTGGACGAGCCGGTCGGCGGTGGCGAGGTGAGCAGACCTAGATCTCAATGGCAGAGTCATGAGACGAGGAGACAAGACAATGGAGATTGCCCAACTGGGGGTGGTGGGTGGGCCGACGGGAGAAGGATTAGGGTTGGGTGCAAGAGAGTAGGGAGCTAGTGGCATATATTAGCAGCCGCTACACGGGCCGAAAGCTTGTCGTTTGTTATACGGGCCGGAGCGCGTGCCGCTGCTCGGCGTGCTGTGGTTTCGATCCAAGTCCGACTAACCACCTCAGGCTATGCTACCCTCGGGCATGTGAAGTTACAGGCCAGGCCGTGCCGGTGCCGAGACAAAACAGGTTGGGCTTCGTGCCACCCATTTATTCCGATCCATTTGGCCATCTATACAGAGTAGGATGGCAGACGGAGAAAATGTGTAACAGCCTAAATTTAATTATAATGTTTGCCATTGCATCATGAGCACCATTATTTGCTAATACGAAATTCTTGTGCTTATTTGAATGCATTTGCAATATTTATTGAACTTTTGAATATAATGGAAATACATGCCTTGTGAAGAAACTTTTTTCTCAATAGGATATATGTTCCACCATAGCTTGGTAAAAAAAATACCGTTTCCTCAAATATGAATTTAGGTGATTTTTGCCTGATTTTAGAAATCTATCTTAAAGCCAAACAGTTAACCCGAAAACTCCAAAAATAGCATTTCGGGGATTTTCATTTCAAATCTGTCATATTTTTTCTTCTCATTTCAATCAAAATGGATTGCTCTTGAATTCTTGTATCAACACATTTTTTGGTGGAATTTGCTATCAATCAAGCCCCATAGCCCAACGATGGAATCCTTTAGAGCTTTATCAACATTGATCACCTAGAGCTCCAAAGGTCTTATGCATGTGAATTCCCTCACTTGGAATGAGTTCTTTACGACTTCATGAACCTGTAGAAATAAATGGCTCGTAAACTCGATACCAGAGCCACCGCCGATTCTCGTTGGTGATTCACGGTGAAGTCACAGACGGTCCGACCTTGAAGGCCGGGCGGTCCAAAAATCTCACCCAAACCTCTAGAGAGGATGTTTTCACTTTTGGGTGATCGGACGGTCAAATCCCGTTGTATGTTTGAATGGTCCAACCCTGAGATTCAAACGGTCCATCATTTGACATCGACCATCCACTATCAGAAAATGGCTCTTTGCCCGTGCTACTGTATGCCTCGTACTTTGTAGTGTGCTTTTCATTGGGCACATGTAAAGCCACTTGTCTGTGTTGCATGACAAAAGCACACGAAAAAAATTAGCACACAACAAAATCATGATTTGCCGTTTTTTTACACACAACAAAGCCATAACTTTTCCTCTTCTCACTCGAAACTTTTTATACTCTCCACACACAAGATATGGTACTCCATGTTAAAATTTGGTGAATTTCTTTATGTGTTTGCTATATTTACCTAATTAATTGCATTTCAAGCAACTTTTTAATTGAGTCAACTTTAAACTGCAAGTGATTCGAATAATAGAAACAATGAGTGAAAAAATATTATTCGCGTTATTTGTCCCAATTGGAGGCCTTACCCGTCAAATGAAAAGAACATTTTAACATCTTGCATAGGAAACATGACAACAAAAGCTGTGTTTGAATGATTTTTAAATTCTAGAAAAGGAATTGAAGTATTAAAATCATGAAATTTGTTGATATCTCATGATATCATTCATAGAGACCGTGCTTAAAATTTGAGTGGATTTCACACATTTTGTCATGTATGATATTTACAATCGGAAACATCTCTGAAGTAGTCTCATGGAGTTGAGAAGTATATGGTTTGGTTTGTAGGAAAACTAACGTTTGAATTAGGGTTTGACTTCAAAACTTTTTCTAGAAACAATATACAACATAGATTGTTTCATGTTAATTTTTGATAATTTTATGGATGTGTTAAATTTATTAACTTTGTCATACGGTGGGTTGGGACGCACGGTGGTCCTTACTAGGTGATATATCCCACGTGTTGCTGCCAGAATTTTTTAAACAAAATTTAAAGGTGAAATTTAAAAGTAAAAAACACAAAGATGATTGCATGTTAATATTCTTTTGCAAATGATATTAAACAAGAAAACATGTTGATCACATTGAGAGAGGACAACTTTGAAATGATTGATCATCCATATATTTAGTCACAGAAAACCAGTGAAAGATTAAATACATGACTTTAATGGATGGTGTATGCATAGGTTGCATGTTAAGAGAAATAGAATGTAACTCTTAGTGGGGTGCATCTATATACTAGATTATCTATATAAACTATATAAAGTCCCACCTCTATTTCTCCCAATCATGGATGCGCCACGTCCTCTGCTGACATCATCTTCAACTAATCCCCCATTCCCCCAGATCCCACCCGGCACACCCCGCTGCCCGCGCCTTCCCCATCCCCGCACCGCCACAGATCCCGTGCCCAGCGCCACCGCCTCACCTCCCGCCGCCGCCCCTCCCCTTCCCTCCCCACTGACGGCACACCTCACCTCCCACCTCTATTCCCCCCATCCCTCCCTACCCGTGGTTCCCCTTCTCAAACTGCCCTGCGGTGTCATGTGGATCTCCCAAGTCTGAATCTCGCCCGCCAGCCGCCAACGCCATCCAGTGGTGGGCTTCAGTACGAGTGTCAGCTGCGCTCATCGGGCTCCCGACAACGACCATTGGTGGCAGCGGTTCCGTCGAGCCCCCGTGTTGATAGCGGTGGTGGGTGTCGACTAGTTGTGCCCTCACGCCGGTAGCGATGACTCCCGGTGAGCCATGCTCCCTACCCAGCCATACCTCAAGGCCACGCACCTAAGCCCCACTCAATCAGCGCTGCTCGAAGCATAGAAAAGAGTGGCATTCCTACTCCGTCTGTCCAACAACAGCCAGTTCCCCCCAACACGACCACAGAATGGACCTCGCCAACAACCTGTGGCTCTTCACGTCATACTCAAGAAATCCATCGAGGAGCAAGTTCGCCAAGGCATGGTGAAGGTGGGCCACATCAAGTTGTCTCACGGGGGTAGCAGCCCGACCAGGATCAAGCTTCAGATTGCGATAGGCTTCGGCGGCGACGACTCTACAAAAGATTTCACTGCTATTGTGTGATGCAAAAATATGTGTTCATGTCCTTCAGTGGTGTGATGAGTTCTACTACGTCAGGTTGTTGCACTTGTCGGGAAATGCAATAAATTGGACTTATCATGAGCTTTCTCATCCATATTCTTCTGCAGCTCTCAACAGTGATTGATGATATCGATCAGTTATCTCACATTTCCATTTGAATCCTTCACCATGCTTGTGATTTCATCTTTGAATATAGCTCTTGCTGTTGAACAATGAACATGTGAAGATTTAGACCTGTCCAGTTATCAAAGGCACATACTCAATGGAAATGCAATTCCTACCCGACTTATACAAGTCAGGAAAAAACTTATACTGAAAATGTTTGTGAGTACAATCTGATTTTATCTATCCTTTTTCATCAACATTATCTCTGTTAGTTATTGTGTTGAATATTTGTACAGTTCGGTTACGATGGGACTTGAGTTGTATTTAGCAGTATAGGGTAGAGTTCGTGTCATACTTGGTAACCCGAGCCTCCTCATAAATATGAGAGGGGGGCTGCTGTTGTAACCATAACGACATAGCGACAGGCTCGCAGGGCGAAGGCGGCGTATTGCCGGGATCCCGGATCGATCGGTGTTGCGGTTTGGGGAGGAGCGCCCATAGTCATGGCCCGGGGATGTAGGCTTCGGCTGAACCTCGTTAACAAAGATTGTGTCTCCGTTGTCATCTGTGATTGTGCAAGTTTGTCTAGGTAGATCCAATCGTCATTCTGCTGCGTGGAGATTAGCAAGCGGCTCGCCACCGTAGAGGGCTAATTTCTTACAATTGGTATCAAGAGCTATAGATAGATTGGAGCTAGAGGATGTGCAGAAGATCACCTGGAGATTTGAGGGTTATGCACCTACAAGATGTCGTGCAACGTGCGATCGGTGTGGAGCGGAAACGGCGTAAGGTGGAGCATAGAAGTTGCCAAGGTGTATGGGCGCGGCAAGTCGATGTGAATGTCGTCGGCGACAGCTGGGGTTTTGGCCAAGTGCTGTTGTCGAGGATTGTAGATTATCCACGTGAAGGAGTTGTGGCTGGAGGTTGACTGTAGAGCATGCTATTGCATCGAGTCAGCAGTACGTGTGATGTTTTGTCATGGAAGCTGGGCGTATCGATGGATGGAGGCATGCGAGATGCAGCGAACAAGAGGGCTTCGGGACACGATGTTTAGCATGCTTCAACGATAGTGTATTGCTATGTCATATATGTGTTGAATTTGGAAAAAACTCAAGTGGTAGAGTAGGCCGTGATCAACTCGGACCCGGTGTCGTTCGGTGTGGAGTCAGCATGTAGCAAGGCCAAAAAGACCTAGGAGTTTTGGGCACCGACTTAAGGAAATAAAGAAAACAATGCTGCATATGGGACCTTGGTGCACAAATACGTGCATGTTCGCTATGCAGTATGTATGTATTTTTTTCTTTGTTTTCAGTGATGGTGCACAACAGTTTTAGTCTGAAAACAGGTGACTCGTGCTAGGCGCGTGAGGATCGGCAGGAAGCTCTGCGGTGATGGAGTTCTACTGTTCCATAGGAGACAAGCAACTACAGCGTTAATCATGCGTAGTGTCACATGGAAGTTTGGCAACTCGACGACAGCAGGGGCGGGTAGTCCAGCGATCGACAAGCCAAGTCGATCGGATCAACCTATGGTGGCAGGATGTGTTGTGCGGAAGTTAGCATGATTGTGCGCACAATGGAGCTACAAGCCACGACATGATGTCACAAGAAGCTGATGGAAGATTGCAACATGCAACGAGAAGACCAGACCTCATCCCGATGTTGAGGGCTCGTTGGCAACGAGTGGATGCTATCGACAGTGTTCGGTTGTGGCATGCAAGGCAACTGATAGGAGTTCGATGGTGATTTAGTGGGTGCTCAGGATCGACGGAGTCAAGTGACAAGCTCGTAGGGTCGACGTGTGGAGCAACTCGCTGGTGGTCTACCTGTGATGGATAGACTGGGTCGAACAGTTCGCGGGCCACATAACGGACAGTTTAGTATGGCTGGCGGACAGTTCACTTGGAGGGTGAACATACCGTGGTGCATGACGAAGAGACTGACGGCAACAGGCTAGTCAGACTGTGGACAGAGGCAATAGCATGATCAGCGATGACGACATAGGAGCGTGGCGGCTGATGGAGTTATTGTTCTCTGTGGCGTGGCGACACATGGTGTGAGCTCAGGATGCAGGTTTGCATAGGAGAGTTTGCGTGCTTCCAAATCAGCAAAGGTGCGGATCGATTCGAGTTGCACGTGCAGGGTACTGAAGCATGAATCGAAAGGCGCGAAGAAGTTCAAGGGCTGAACTGGAAGGAAGTATAGATGGTGATGTCTGTACTTGCAACTGGAGTAATCTAGTTGGATAAGGCTGCAGGAGACTACAGTGTGAGACGTCCGGCGTAGTATGGCAACATTAATGGAAGGACAATGCTAGGGTGGCAATTCTGATATGTGACTTGTTTGCAATTGTGAGGTTCTCAGTATCATGGATGCAGTCTAGTAGAGCATGGTGTTAGATTCAGTTGTGTTTAGCTGGTGATGAATCGAATTTTCCTTGGAAGAGATTGTGTTGATAGAAGAGAAGGGTGCACAGTTACAGGTGGAGTCATGGAGTCGGGAATTGTAGGGATAGCAGTGTTTATTCGGGCAGCTCTTGATAGAGCGGCAACGATGACTTAAGTCTGGTGTACATGGAGGTTCGCGCAAGACAAATTCAAGGTGGTGGGATATTCACCAAGGTGGAGTTTGCTAGATATTGTGTCCGGTTACGATGGGACTTGAGTTGTATTTAGCAGTATAGGGTAGAGTCTATGTCATACTTTCTAACCCGAGCCTCCTCATAAATATGAGAGGCGGGCTGCTGTTGTAACCATGACGACATAGTGACAGGCTTGCAGTGGGAAGGCGGCATATTGCCAGGATCCCGGAGCGACCGGTGTTACAGTTTGGGGAGGAGCGCCCGTAGTCATGCCTCGGGGATGTAGGCTTCGACTGAACCTCATTAACAAAGATCGTGTCTCCGTTGTCGTGTGTGATCGTGCAAGTTCATCTCGGTAGATCCAATCGTCGTTCCGCTGCGTGGAGATTAGCAGGCGACTCGCTGCCGCCGCGGAGGGCTAATTTCTTACAATCTCTGCATTTTTTGAGATACCTCTAATTTCATAGTAGTACATCATGACTTAGATTCTGCATCCTATGAAACAAGTCTGCAATTATAATTTAAGTGTAGCTCCATTGATATGGAGACATAAGATTATGCCTATTTACAGACCATGGCTTCAGAAAACACATCTTACAACAAGACTGTGTGCATTCACAAACCATATTCCACTAAAACAGTTCAGAGATCATTCCCTAAAATAAATATATTGAAAACAAAGTTCTCTGCAAATGATACATGCCTCTGGATAATACATTTTAATGTTTCTGTTGACGGTGTATTTTGGTACACCAAACATGTTCATTACACTTTGGTTTGGATTTGATTATGGAACTAACTCGCCACTAGGCACACTAATCATATAACAAGTTCATCTTTGTGCATGCATTTGGAAGTGTTGTGTTTATGTAGGAAAACATGGACATAAAGGACGGATTGGCAACAAGTTCAAAGGAGCATTTACGGAGTCTTGTTCGTGTTCATGAGCCTGATGAAATCACTTCCACTGGTGGCGAGGACCGAAGTGTTACGGAGGAACACCCCCGGGGATTGAAGCGTAAAAGACCGAACTTCATGCACCGAGAACCTCCATCTTGGACGCGAGGATGACATCGTCAAAATCATGCAAGTGGAAGGGGCAAAGTGCATAAATGCATGAGGACCCACGGGAGCGAAGGGGCGACCGAACCGGGCCGAAATGGGCCTGGGCCAGTTGGCCCAGGCCGGCCAGCCCAGCCCACTCCGGGGTCGGTTCGACCCCCCTTTTCTTGCACCTGAAGGATCTTCAACCCTAAAGCCTGGGAGGCGCCGCCATTCACAGAGGAGAGAGCCATTCGTACCAGGAGGCCATCCACAAGCTAGAGAGAGAGGAGGGAGATCTCCGGAGGGGGATCGACCACCTCGAAGGAAGCACCCACAAGTGGAGAAGAAGGAAGACACCGTCGGAAGTGTGACCATGATCAACGGTGCTATGTCTAGCACCTTGATGGGGTAATCTCCTTATTCGTCCATGGGTTGTAATCGATCTTAAGATGTAATCGTACTTTGTTGGAACATCTATCTATCATCTTGTGTTGAATTTACTTTATTGCTTAAGGTTAGCTACCATGTCGTAAAGGGAGTAGAGCTCCAATGCTCCCTTGGATCCATTGAATACGCTGTGTCCATCATAGGTCTACTCACGATTACCTTCGCGTAGTGATAGTACGAGGGGAGGGAAAGGGAGAAGCCGTGGTCACAACCCCCGATAGATTAGATTGGTTTTCTTATTTAAAGCGATTGCATGTTCTAGGATCGTAGACCCATGGGAGAGTGTCTTTTATCTTGATAGCTTAATCATTCTCTCTAGCGTAGTTTAGTCGTTTTCTAGTTGAATCATAGTTAGGGTTTGAGTAGTTAGTGAGTAGAGGTAGATCAAACGTTTGTAATCCCCTTGCTCCGCGGATTGACAAGAACATTGAGAATACCGTGGTGAAAAAGGTGTAGGTCCGTACGCTTGCGGATCGTAGGTGGATATGTCTTTTATCCGTCAACAAGCCCCTTTTTCTGGCGCCGTTGCCGGGGAGCATGCTAGTTTATATCGTTTGGTTTGCATTTAACTTAGTTTTATATTTAGTTCATCTTTTATTTGCTATAATCTAACACATATCATCTAGAAAACCACTTGTTTGTTTTTGTTTTTATCTTGTTGTCTAGATGGCATTCGCTAATCAACCCGTGGAAGAACCGGAGAAATCACTAAGGGATTACACTAGTCCTCGATGTGAAGACATAAAAGTACAAGAGTCGGATTCGAAGCTCGAAGCAACCAAGTATGAGATCAAATTCAAGATCACCGAGATGGTGGCGGCAAACCCGTTTGAAGGGATGGTTACGGAGAACCCATATAGACATATAAGGCATTTCACGACGCTATGCAACACAGTGCGTCAAGAAGGAGTTCCCGATGAATGGTTCAAATGGAATCTCTTTCCCTACTCACTTGCCGGTGAAGCAAAGACGTGGTACTCGTTTGCATCCTTTGAAGTTGAAGGCAATTGGAACAAGTTGACAAAGAAGTTTTGCGAGAAGTTCTTTCCAATTAGCAAGGTTCAACATCTAAGGAGGCAAGTGATCACTTTCATGCAAGGAGAAGAGGAAGGGATAGACCAAGCTTGGAATAGGTTTAAATGAGTTGATCGAACAAGGACCAAGACTCGGCTTCTCCGGTGACGTACTCTTGCATACCGTTTTCTTTTCCCTAACCCCTAGTTGCATGCAACACATCCAAATGTGTGTAGGTGGAAATCTCATGGAGAAAACACTCACGGAAGCCGCTCAACTTCTACAAAAAATTAGTAAAGTGGCTGCCATGTGAAGAGATTGGGAAACAAGACTTACGGGAGAGCTGGAATATAATTCAAGGATGAAGAAGTGTGCTGAAATTTCTAAAGAGGTAGCCCCGGAAGTCACAAAAGAGGAGGCAATCCCGAAAAATCTTGAAGAAGAGCACATCAAGTCAAGAACTACCCCGAGCGTTGACTTCGCCGTATCAAATGAAACAAACAAGAGAAGCATGTCAAGCGCGAAGCCACTAAGGGAGTTCGAACTAATGGATTGGGTTCCAATCGATTACAGAGAAGTATTCGATAAGAGAAGACCGTTCCATAATCAAAAGGGGATGCCAAGAGCGTTGGAAGTGGATTTTCCACCGGAAAAGAAAGCGGAAGATTCACACGACCTTGAAACCACCAATGAGATCTTTCAAAAGCTCTTTGGAGATGATGAAGTGGATCCGGAACATATAGCCGAGGTGAAAAGAATCATGGGGGTCAATCCCGAAGCATCGCCATATGCTCGCCTCGCTGAAGTCTACGCGATATGAATCGAAGAAAAAGAGAAGACGACACCACACTTGAGTTGTGAGATCAACTGAGTTCAATGCAAAGCTTTATGTGACATCGGAGCCCATGTAAGTGTCATATCTTCTAAAATTTACGATAAAGTTCAAGCCACAACCTAGACTTAGCTCCGACATCAACGTAATTAATCATGGGAGATGGTAGAACTATTAGACCTCTAGGTATTGCTTGCAACATGAATGTAAAAATCTCTGGAAAATGTATACCAACCGATTTCTTTATTATTGATGCTTACCATAGTAATCATGATCATATAATTCTAGGTAGGCCCTTTCTTAAGTTGGTTGATGCCGTGTTCGATGCCGGAAAAGGCAAAGTAACAATTAACCTTAATGGAAAGAAGTACACATATAACTTTCTTCGCATTTCTAAACACCCTACACCCTTTCCTCCCGAAGACGAAGTAGTGGAGGTAGATAGTCTTTGTTTTGTTGAAAGCCTTAGAGACCCGCTGCAAAGGGCAATGGAGAATCAAATTAGTGATCAACAAGACAAAGAACTAGAGGAAGCAACAAAAGGCTTAGAACCACAAGATGGAAGCATGGAGGAGGAAAAATTCGAGGACATGGGAGAGATTAAACCCGAGGAGCCACAAGTGCCCAAGGTAGACCTTAAACCATTGCCCAAAAAATTGAAGTATGAATTTCTAGGCCCAGACAAGACTTATCCAGTCATTGTGAGTGACGAGTTGAGTCCCGAAGAAAATGAGAAGTTGCTGATTTTATTGAAAAAACATAGGAAGGTGATTGGATATTCGATTAATGATCTCAAGGGCCTTAGCCCAGCCTTTTGCACTCATCGTATACCAATGGAAGACCAATGTAAGCCCATAGTGGACCACCAAAGGAGGCTAAGTCATGCCATGCGAGAGGTAGTAAAGAAAGAGGTCATCAAGTTACTTGATGACGGAATCATCAACCCGGTTCCGCATAGCGAGTGGGTGAGCCCGATACATTGTGTACCAAAGAAAGGAGATTTAACCATGGTGAAGAACGAGAAGAACGAATTGATACCGCAAAGAACCATGACCGGGTGGCGGATGTGTATCGATTCAACGAAGAAAGATCATTTCCCCCTACCGTTCATTGACGAGATGCTCGAGAGATTAGCGAACAACACTTAATTTTGCTTTCTCGATGGGTACTCGGGGTTCATGCAAATTCCCATTCACCCGGATGATCAACACAAAACAACGTTTACGTGCCCTTATGGGACATTTGCATATAGAAGGATGCCCTTCGGTCTATGCAACGCTCCGGCCTCTTTTCAACGTTGCATGATGGCCGTATTCTCGGAATTCATCGAAGAAATTGTCGAGGTATTCATGGATGATTTTTCCGTTTATGGGAAGACATTCATGGATTGCTTGGCAAATTTGGATAAGGTCCACACGAGGTGTGCGGAGGTAGACTTGGTGTTAAATTGGGAAAAGTGCCACTTCATGGTTAAGCAAGGCATAGTGCTCGGACATGTTATATCTGAGAGAGGCATTGAAGTGGACAAGGCTAAGGTAGAGACGGTTGAGCAACTCCCACCTCCGACGGATGTTAAGTCCTTGAGGAGCTTTCTAGGTCATGCGGGATTTTATAGAAGATTTATTAAGGACTTCTCAAAAATCACTAAGCCTTTGACGCATCTCCTTCAAATGGTTGTGGCTGTCGACAGTGATGAGAAGTGCCTAGCAGCATTCTGGACCTCAAAAAGTGTGTTGGTGAGTGCTCCCATTATTCAACCTTCGGATTGGAGCCAACCTTTCGAGATCATGTGTGATGCAAGTGACTACGCCGTAGGCGCGGTTTTGGGTCCAAGAAAGGAAGGCCGAGTTCACGCTGTTTACTACGCTAGCAAAACTCTTAATGGGGCACAACTAAACTATGCCACTACGGAAAAGGAGTTTCTAGCGGTGGTATTCGCCTTCGAAAAATTCAGTCTTACATCGTGAACTCGAAGGTCATTATTTACACCGATCTCACAACCAACACGTATCTCTTGGCTAAGAAGGATGCTAAACCATGTTTGATCCATTGGATCCTTCTTCTCCAAGAATTTGATGTTGAAATTCATGATAAGAAGGGGGTGGAGAATGTTGTGGCCGATCATTTGTCTAGGATGAATCGTGGACAAGATGATAAAGAGCCCATAGAAGATAAGATGAGAGATGACCACCTCTATATAGAAACTCTGAAAGGAAGATAATCTCCGAAAGTAAGAAGTACTTTTGGGATGCACCATACCTCTTCAAACTTGGCAATGACGGAGTCATGAGAAGATGTGTGCCAAGAGAAGAGAGGCTAGAAATTTTGAGAAAGTGCCACTCGGCAGAGTACGGTGGACACTATAGCCATTTTAGGACCCAAGCAAAAGTGTGGTCTAGCGGATTCTATTGGCCAGAGATGCATGAAGATACTAAAAGATATGTTGCATCATACCCCGAATGCCAAAAAACCGGAAACATCTCTCAAAGAAATTCTATGCCTTTGAAATACAGTCCACAAATCGATTTGTTCGATGTGTGTGGGGTATGGACTTCATGGGGCCTTTCAAAAACTCACACGGATATGAGCATATTATAGTCATGGTTGATTATGTATCCAAGTGGGTAGAGGCCATGCCATGTCGCAAAGCTTCCACGGAGGAGTCCATTACTATGATCAAGAATGTGATTTTTTTGATAAGCGATGGAGGGACTCACTTAAACGAGAAGAATTTCAAAAAGTGCTTGTCCAAGCAGGGAATCGAACATAGGGTCTCTACGGCCTATCATCCACAAACCAACGGACAAGCGGAAACGTCGAATAGGCAACTAAAAAGCATTCTCAACAAAACCATAGAGAAGGGAGACAAGCATTGGTCAAATAAGTTAGACATATCGAACGACGTTCAACACATCGATAGGTATGACCCCTTATCAATTCGTCTATGGAAAATCTTGCCACCTTCCGGTTGAGTTGGAACATAAAGACTATTGGGCGATTAAAAAGATGAACCTTGATCTCGATGCCGCGGTGGTAAAACGAAGAATTCAAATAAGCGAGCTAGAGGAGATGAGGTTGAAAGCATATGAAAATGCAAGCATATACAAAGAGAGAATTAAAAGGTGGTATGATAAAAGGTTGAAAAAGAAGGAGTTTAAAGAAGAAGATAAGGTCCTCCTCTACAATTCGAGGTTTTTAAAACCTTCGGAAAGGGGAAATTGCAAAGCAAGTGGGACAGACCTTATGTTGTGCATTCGGTGCTCTCCAACGGAGTGGTAACCATTATGGATGTGAAAGGTGATCAGTTCATGGTGAATGGTCAACGGCTTAAGGTTTACTACGAACCTGACATTGTGCCCCTTCACCACATTGATGTCTTCACCATGGAAGAAGAGCCCGAACGTCTGGCCTAGGACGAAAAACAAGGCATGGATTTTTGTAAATAGTTTTTCTTTTGATTTTTTGGAGTTTCTCGCGAAGATTTACTAGGCCAACTTTTTCCCATGGGCTGTGAAAGCGAAAAAGGGCGGTACACGGGAAACCGGACCGGACCACCCCCGGAACATGGCGGGCTGGCCGGCCCGGTCCGACCGGCCCCGTGGGGCCCCGGCGGCGGTTCGCCCCGTTTTTTCCCCGGAATGCTCCTTTTCGACTTACTTCTTCGGTCAGAAAATTTTAAGGGAAGTTTGAATAAGGAAATTGAGGTACCTAGGGTTTTCCTTTTCGAACTATTTATTTGGAGCTCAGGAATCCATCCCATCTAGCATTCTTTTGCACCCACGCAGCAGCCATGGTGTCCCTGAGGAGCGTAGAGTTGAAGCAAGGCGCCGAGGAGCCATTGATGGAGGAGGCGAAGCGATGCGAGCTCAAGCTACCCGTCGAGATCAAGAGGACCGCCCGCATCCGTTGCGGAGGGCGTGTCCCGACCGGAGCTATCGCTTCTCGCAACCCCGTCGAAGAGGAGAAGGTCCCTACTCCTGTTCGAAGGTCGGCGCACATCCGTGGCATGAAGCGGAAGGACTACAAGGAGGTGTCGCCCGAGCCTAAGGACTATGGGGATAGCGACTACTCCGACGATCGTAGCCCGAGCTCGTGGGCGGCCGCCGGAAGAGATGATAACGATCTTTACATTTGGGAAGAGGTGCCCAAGGAGAAGACACCCGAAGGCCCCAACGGTGGCGGCAATGACGATGGCGGCGACGACAACAGTGATGGCGACGACGGCGGCGACGACAACGGAGACCCTGACGATGACGAACCTTTCGGGATGCATCCGATGTGTTGTGCGGCCTGCCGTCACTCCATCTCGGAGCCCTACGCATCGGTCGACGAATGTTTCCAGGCTATGGAGGCGATGAGGCAGCGTATGGAGGATTTGGAACGCGTGGTCGAAGACGACTACAAGTTCCTGAATCGCAACGTGCGCAAACTTGTTGGCATGGTAAGGAACATGAGGGGCAAGTGGTGCAATAGTTGCGGAAAGTACCACTAGGTTTAGTTTCCCCCCTTAGGATTTTTGTAAGATACGATGACGACATCGTCTGATTTTAGCGTGGCAGAGAGCTAGCTAGCTAGCCTTTAGCTTTTGAGCTTCAAGTTTAGATTGGTTCAGTTTAGTTTTCGAGAGAGTTTTAGAGTTTAAGAGTCTTTAGTTTTTGAGTGTGTTTTTAATTTAGTGTTGCATCAAAGAAAATCAAATAAAAAGAGTACTTTAAATTTTGTGTCTTGTGTGATGCTTATCTTTATTCACTTGTTTGATTGTCTTTAGTTTTTGATATATGAACATAAGTGTGTGGTTTGAAAAATGTTTACCGTGGTGCTTAGTGGAATTGCTACTTCTAAAAGTACCCATACCGTGCTTCGATCTTGAGCTTTTTATTTTGGTTGTGCTATGTTCAATGCTAAAAGTTGGAGAAATTCAGTTCTGAAAATTATCTAAAAACCCTTGTGATAAAGGTTAGCAAAACCTCTCTTTCCAAGTTGAGAGTAAGAAAAAAAATCCTATACAAAACCAAATTTATTTTTTTGCTCCACCATAAGTGTGATTAGTACGATAAGGTTGGCTAGGATCCTTCTCTCTTAAGAGTTTTAATTTCAAGCAATGATCATGTCCTTGTGCTTATCTTTTGTTGCTAGCCTCGTCATGCATTCGGTAACGTGACTTTCACATCGGAAGTCCCGTACATCGCCGAATTCCATACCCGAACATATACATCTCTTTTGTACATCACATTCCTTGAACACAACCTATTCTCAAAGTTTCGTCTCGTCTCTAGCATGGTTTATTTAAAATTTCAGATTGTGTGCATGCAAGAAAGAGAGGGGTTGAGAGCTTTGAAAACAGAGAAAAAGATGTCAAGAGAGGAAAAAATAAAGAGAAAAGTATGTGTATGGAAAAGAAAGAAAGAAAAATGGAGAAAAAAGAGAAAATATAAATATATGTGTATGAGAAAATAGAAAGTCAGAAGAAGAATAAAAAGAGAGAAGAGGAGTGGCAAGAAAGATATGAGAGGGATGAATCAAGTGAAAAGAAAAAAAATACAAGTGCAAGGAAGGATGTCACGTTGTTGAGAGACGAAACTTTCACTCTTTTTCCAACCATGTGCGATCCGACAATGAGCACGTCATCGGCGCCTCGTAGTCATATTTTTCTTTTGGCCTTGCACATGTCCACCATTCTAAATCTTCTCACCCTTGATATCCCTACATATGGATTAATTCTCATGATCATTGGCTTTGAAAGGTAAACAACCATTAGAGGAAGTTCTTACTTTGACAATATTTGTGTTTATTATGCTAGCCCTACCTATACCTCCACTTTACATGTTTTATGAGAGACTTATGGGAGGTGAGAGTTTTATAAAACTTGTTTAGGATAGCCACTTTATATGAGCGACTTGAGAGAGCTTGGAGAAAGGTTTTTGTCTAATACTTGTTGCAGGAATTTTGTTTTTTGAAAATCATAAAAACCCTCCAATGGAAGCAAAGAGGTAAGCACGGCTGAGATTGAAGGCTTTGAGTGAAGAGTTTGAGTTGTGGGGTAAATCTTGACGTGGTAAAGATTCTAAATGCCCATGTTTATGTATGATGATCATTACTTTATGTTTATGTATTAAAGATAAAGGATTGACTAACTTGTGAAGAAAGATTTAGCGGAACATGATTACAACGCCTTGGACGAAGTTATTTTACGAGTATTTGATCGAGGACGAGCAAGATCTAAGCGTGGGAGATGTGGACGGTGTATTTTGGTACACCAAACATGTTCATTACACATTGGTTTGGATTTGATTATGGAACTAACCCGCCACTAGGCACACTAATCATATAACAAGTTCATCTTTGTGCATGCATTTGGAAGTGTTGTGTTTATGTCGGAAAACATGGACATAAAGGATGGATTCACAACAAGTTCAAAGGAGCATTTGCGGAGTCTTGTTCGTGTTCATGAGCCTGATGAAATCACTTCCAATGGTGGCGAGGACCGAAGTGTTACGGAGGAACACCCCCGGGGATTGAAGCGTAAAAGACCGAAATTCATGCACGGAGAACCTTCATCTTGGACTCGAGGATGACATCGTCAAAATCATGCAAGTGGAAGGGGCAAAGTACATAAATGCATGAGGGCCCATGGGAGCGAAGGGGCGACCGAACCGGGCCGAAATGGGCCTGGGCCGGTCGGCCGAGGCCGGCCGACCCAGCCCACTCCGGGGGTCGGTTCGGCCCCCCTTTCCTTGCACCCGAAGGATCTTCAACCCAAAAGCCTGGGAGGCACCGCTATTCACACAGGAGAGAGCCATTCATACCAGGAGGCCATCCACAAGCTAGAGAGAGAGAGGAGGGAGATCTCCGGAGGGGGATCGACCACCTCGAAGGAAGCACACACAAGTGGAGAAGAAGGAAGACACCGTCGGAAGGGTGACCATGATCAACAGTGCTATGTCTAGCACCTTGATGGGGTAATCTCATTATTCGTCCATGGGTTGTAATCGATCTTAAGATGTGTTGACGCAAAATCCGCACCCTGCGTCAAGCACACAGCAAGCCGAACAAGCTAGCTTCACACACGAGCAGATTCCAAAGC
Source organism: Cenchrus americanus (assembly GCA_947561735.1). Lineage (NCBI taxonomy): Eukaryota > Viridiplantae > Streptophyta > Magnoliopsida > Poales > Poaceae > Cenchrus > Cenchrus americanus. Next base: position 198,528,069 of record OX387245.1, on the reverse strand, counting down.
GTGCCAGTCAATTTTCCCTGAAATATAGCTATGAGGAGCTATCTGCCAGCAGATTAGAAACCATTCGGGAGCTTTAAAGCGCAAAATAGAATATAGTTGAACGGATGATGCAAGCATGACGATAGATCGGTCTTTATTTGGACAAAATTGCACGTGCACAAAACCATGACCGATCCTCGAGAGTAAGTAACAATAAACAATAAATGAAGCAAAGCATGATTACAAACATGTAATGAACAAGCATGCACAGGCCCCAAGCACTAGTCTACCACATGTCTAGGTACTTCAAAACCCGTAAAGCATGAGGCCAAACAAGTTTATCCACCGCATGATACAACTTGTTTGAAATCACACCACCAACCACAAATAGATCTATCCACCGCATGATACAATCTAAATATGGAAAGCTAAAAGCACACGTTGTTTAAAACATAACTTGTAAACACGTTTTACTCGTGAAAGCATAACCGAATGCGGCTGAACAGCCGATTCGGGGTCCATGGGAAGGAACAAACATTGCCAAACATGATAAACCTATCAGATTGAATTAAAAACCTAATCCACCGGATGATTAGCTGTAAGACAACCCAAAAACCTGCATCTATCGCATGATACCCGGTTCTGTCAAGATTTACACAAAATTGACAAGCTTGAACCCGCAACATGTTACAACCTAGATTGGTTCGGTTTCGGCTATTTGGAAAAACGCGTGATCCACGTGCCTTTTGAAGGAAGATGTGAACGTGCGATATGAAGATCACTAAACGAGATAAAGCCTATCCAAATCAACCTAAATTGGGCAAAAGAGTGTTACATGAATTGGAACATAAAGTAAAAACTCAAAGCAACACGGGGTAACTTAATGAATCTATTGAATCTTGCCAAAATCCAATAGAGCTGATAACTAGCTTCAAGCTAGATCTAGCCCACCACATGGCTCATGATCTAACAAGAAACCCTCTTGAACCAAGCTTAAATCGACCACATGATACTAAGCATGGTAACAAGACTACTTGCATCACGATCTAAATCCACCGCATGATACTAGTCATGATACAAAGTTGCCGGTACTTACGGAGGTCGACGGATCGATGAACCCTCTCGAAGAACTCGACAACACGACTAAAGGACTCGAGAGTTTGGCGTAAAGCCGGTTTGTTATGAGAATGTTTTCGATTTACAATTACATACATCCAGGGTTCATATTTATACCCTGTCGTAGTATGACTCCTGGTGGACTACGAGCACAATATTTGATACCTAATTTATCGCCCAAGCACGAATGCTTATCCATCCATTCGTCCCTTCCGCTCGGGCCACGTCACCACGCAATCCCGCGAAATCAGCGCAAACAGTCCCTTTGCCGAACGGAAGCAAACTGCCGACCACAAGTTCCTCTGCCGAATCCTGTTGCCAAATTTTGGTGTTAACATATGCCCCTTCAATTACGGGATAAAAGTGATTTTATTCCGAAATTGACTCCAATTGCCAACGTCTTCAAGTTAGATCTGATCAACACCTATTCTCTCTCTTCTCAATCCATCGGAGTCTTCGTCCAGATCCAAACCCTAGGTCATCTTTTCCCTAAGCTCAAATCTTCAATGGCGGGTCAAAATCAAGCTGCTCAGGTAAATTTCATCCCTGTAAGCTTCATTCGGCATTATCTTTTCAATTTTTACCTTAGATTTCTCCCTCCGTATTCTCTTGATAGGAGCTTTCCACCGAGGTTTTGATTCGTACTAGGACCAATTCGACATCTTATTTCCTCGGACATGTGGGAACTTCCGATCCCCGCGAGTTCATTGCAGCCGAATCCCAAAGAATCCCTTTCAAAGCGGCTTTATCAAGACCTCCCCTATGGCAAGATGCTTTCAAGAACTGGCCTTTGCCCCCAATTGCAGGCTAGGGAAATTGGTATAAAAGGATGCTTGTGGATAATAACGCCAAGAGCAGCAATTGGGACAGCCTCCGCATCGCTCAATGTTTGGAGTTATCCTTGGCCGAGACCCCAAAGAATGAAAATCTTTTGATAGCGGCTTGCCATTTTTGGTCAAACGGCGTCAATGCCTTCCTCTTTGGTCATGGCCCAATGTCCCCAACTCTGGCCGATGTGTACATGATCACCGGCCTTGACATTTCAGGATCTGTGTACCCCCGGGAATTTAAAGGCTCCACAATGCGGACGGGAGTGAAATCGGGGAAGCGGATACAAATCATATATCCAGAATCACATGAAAGATGGCCCTCTGAGTGAAGTCGAATACAGGGCGTTCCTAAACATGTGGTTGTGTAGATTCATTTTCTGCGGTAAAGCCAATGAGCCAACTTGGAATCATATTGCAATGGCTACAAGTTTGGCTGCTGGTAATCGCATTCCTCTTGGAAAATACCTCCTGGGGAGTGTGTATCACATGCTCCATCAGACTATTTCTCAAATGCACACTGGCCAGAAGATACTATGTGTCAACGGCCCTTGGTGGTTTGTGCAGATGTGGCTGCAACTGCACATGCACCAGATTGTCAACATTGACCTCAACAACCGGCTTTTCCCTTCATCCAGCTATAAAGAAGGGGAAGTTCAAATCACCAGAGGATGCCAAACCCATGGAGAAGCTGCTTCAACCGTCTCTATTGACCAAAATGTCTGTCAGCTTTTCGAGCTCTTCTTCAAAGGCTTCCCTGATCCTCTTTGGCTCCCTTATCTGAACAATGACAATTTAACACTCCCCTTTGAATTCTCCTTTGAGACTGGATGCCATGATGCAAGATCCATGGACAAAGGCAAGCAACCCATCAAGGAAGACAACACCCCAAGGAAGCGCACCATTCGAGAGTGAGTTTTCTTCTAACCTGCCTCTTGCTCTCGCATGTAATCTCATGTTTTACCCCTCTTTGCTTTTCCCCATCCTTGATCTGCTTCCTGAAGAAATCTTTGGTACCGAAGAAATGCCTGAGTACATCTCCTCTGACTCCTCCCTCGAAGCAGAGGACACCACGCTAGAACAGAGGATCAACCACCAGTTACGCCGCCGCGTTCGGCATCTGGAGCATGATCTCCGAGACATCACCGCTCGCTGCTAGGCCGAACGCGAACGCTGCATGGCCTTGGAGGCGTTGGTAGGAGGTAAAACTTCCATCTTTATTTTGACTCCATGCTCGAGCTCAGATCTCTGTTTCTAACAACTGTTCTTCTGTCTTAGATGTTTTCGATAGGTACAGTAACATGAAAGCCGCTTGGGATAGCCTGATAGAGGCTGCGAGCCACGGTCATCCCCGAAGCTTCCAAGTTGTCGTCACGGTGGTCCTGGAACAGTTGAAGAGGGAGGAGCTAAAGAAGCAAAGAAAAAAGGATTGAAGCATACTTTCGCTTCTTACGCCAGGCCTTCTGCTTCCCACCCCCTTGTAATCCTGAGCAACTGGGTTGTTAAATAAAAAACCTGCAAGAAGCATCTGTAATGTAGTTTTGTGCTAAGGGCAATACATCTGAGTATTGGCCATTTCCCCTGTTTAGGATTTTTTGTTCTAAAGGCGGCTTCTTTCTTGAACGCCGCTATCTCTCGTGTCAAATGCTTGTAATCCCGGTGCTTGCGATCAATGATCGACTTCAATACTAGGATAATATTTCTTCGGATATCTTCCGTTTATTGCAGCGAGAAAATTCCTCTCCTAGTAAAGTCTTTAACATGTAAGCATTACCCGGCACACACACGACTACCCAAAAAGGTCCTTCCCAATTTGGGGACCATTTGCCGAACGTATCGTATTTGGTTCCAATCGGCGGTAATGCTTTCCAAACCAAATCTCCTTCCGCAAATTGCCTGACCTTTACTTTCTTGTTGTAATATTTAGCAACTCGCAGCTTGTTCTTTTCGATGTTTTCTAAGGCTCTAAGACGAATCATACGCAAATCTTCTAACTCATCCATCATTAAGCCACTGTAATCTTTGGAGCTCAAGTCTTTTTGTAAAACCACTCTCCTAGAATCTGATTGCATCTCCCAAGGCAAAACAGCATGATGCCCGTAAACCAATTCATAAGGAGACCTTTTTTAGCTCCATGAGGAGCCATTCGGTAAGCCCATAAAGCCTCATTGAATACCGAATGCCATCTCTTCGGCTTCTGGTCGATCTTCTTTTGTATAAGCTTGATCATGATCTTGTTAGAAGCCTCTGCCTGACCATTAGCCTGGGCATAATAGGGAGAAGAATTAAACAATTTGACCCCCCATGCTTTCGGCAAACTCTCTGAACTCCAAGGACACAAACTGAGCTTCTTGATCAGTTGTGATTGTTTGAGGAATTCCAAACCTGTAGATGATGTGTTCTTTAACGAACTCAACCATGTTCTCTGACGTTACTTTCTTCAATGGAATTGCCTCAACCCATTTGGTAAAATAATCCGTGGCTAAAAGCACAAATTTATGCCCCTTGCTAGATGGTGGGTTGATCTGGCCAATCAAATCTATACCCCAACCTCTGAATGGACATGGCTTGATGATTGGATTCAGTGTTGACGCTGGAACCCTTTGAATATTTCCAAACTTCTGACAGTCTTGACATCCCTTGTAATATTCAAAGCAATCCTCCAACATCGTCGGCCAAAAACATCCAGCTTGCCTAATAACCCATTTCATACGATAGGCCGATTGATGTGCTCCACATATCCCATCATGCACCTCACTCATCATTTTCTTTGCTTTCTCTGGACCCAGGCATCGCAACAACACCCCATCCAATGATTTGTAGAATAAACTTTCATCCAGAAGAATAAATTTTGTGGCTTTGTACCTGAGCTTCCTAGATACTTTTCGGGATGGATCTTCAAAATAATCAACAATTTACTTTCTCCAATCATCCTCTGCGAGATCCCCTCTGAAAGCACACACCTCTATGGAAAACACCTCTTGATTTCTCTATAACATGAAGCACTTTGAGCCAACCTGTTTGCCTCTTCATTGTGTTCTCTAGGAATATGCTGTAGAATTACTAACTGAAAACTCTTTAAGAATTCCCTGCATTCCTCGTAGTAATTCCTCAGGGCATCACTTTTGCACTCATATTGTCCGTTCAATTGTTTTATAACCAGCTCTGAATCTCCATAAATCTCAACTGAAACAGCCCCGACCTCTTTCAAATATTGAAGCCCCCTAAGTAATACCTCATACTCAGCTTGATTGTTTGTAACCGTGGGCTGAACAGGGATAGCAAACTCAAACATCTCGCCCCTGGGTGAAATTAATAGAATCCCTACTCCCCCACCTTTACTACATGATGATCCATCAAAGAACAAAGCCCAATGAGTAATTTCAAGCAAATCAATCGATGGATCACGATGCTCAATTATAAAATCGGCAATAATCTGACCTTTTATAGCTTTTGCCGATTCAAACTTCAACTCAAACTCAGACAAAGCTAAAATCCACTTGCCAATCCTTCCATTCAAGATTGGCATAGATAATATATGTTTTATTACATCAAACTTGGAGTATACAACGCATTCGGCATTCAACAAGTAGTGCCAAAACTTTGTACACGAGTAGTATACACATAAACACAGCTTCTCTGCAGCTGAATACCTGGTCTCAGGATCGAGTAATTTTTGGCTAAGGTACCGCTACCACCCGCTCCTTTCCTTCAAATTCTTGTATAAGGGCTGATCCAATGGTTTGGGTATTGGCCGCCACGTACAACTTGAAAGGCTTATTCAACTGTGAAGGCACCAGTACTGGTGGTTCCTTCATATATTGCTTGATTTCATCAAAAGCCTTTTGTTGTTCGTCGCCCCATATGAACTTCTGATCCTTCTTGAGCTTCAACAACGGAGAAAAGGGAAAAACCTTTTGCAACAGATTTGAAATGTACCTTCTCACAAAATTGATCTTGCCAAGAAGCGATTGCAATTCCTTGAGATTGGTTGGAGGGACAACTTCATCGATAGCTTTCATGCTTTGCTTGCCAACCTCAATCCCCCCTTTGTGTACCAGAAATCCCAAGAATTCTCCAGCTGATACTCCAAAAGCACACTTGTTTGGATTCATCTTCAACCCATGTTTTCGGGTGCACTCTAGAGTTCTCCTTACATCCTCCAAGTGTGAGCCATGATTCAAAGATTTTATCACGACATCATCAATGTAAATTTCAACAATTTTGCCGATCAACTCATGAAAGATATAATTCATGGCTCGTTGATAAGTTGCACCGGCATTTTTCAACCCAAATGTCATGACTATCCACTCGAACAGGCCTATGTGACCAGGACATCTGAAGGCTGTCTTCGATATATCCTCTATTGCCGTGAAAATTTGGTTGTACCCTGCATTACCATCCATGAAACTGATAACCTTATTTCCAGCAGCAGCGTCAACCAGCAAATCAGCAACAGGCATCGGGTATCCATCCATAGGAGTAGCTCTGTTCAAATCTCTGAAATCTATGCAAACTCTCATCTTCCCATTTTTCTTGTAGACAGGGACGATGTTAGAGATCCACTCCGCATACCTGCATGGCCGAATGAAGTTTGCATCAAGTAATCTCTCAACTTCCTTCTTCACATTGGCCAATACTTCGTCTTTGTAGATTTTCCGGGGAGGTTGCTTATAAGGTCTAAAACCAGGCTTGATTGGCAACTGATGCTCAACAATGGAACGATACAAACCAGGCATCTCTGAATAATCCCAAGCAAAGCAATCTTTATATTCTTTTAACAGCTTAATTAACTCTTCTCTGAAACCTGACTCCAAGTTAGCACTGATAAATGTCGGCCTTGGCTTGTCACCGTTCCCTATATCGACTTCTTCAAACTTGTCAGCCGACATGAATCCTCGCCCCAACTTTCCATCGGTTCCATCAACAGGATTGTCCATTAAAAATTACTATAAGAGCCGACTGCTTGAATTGGCTGTTGATCACTGCTGACAGGTTCAACAGGACCTTCACCCCAGTCTTTTCCCGAGAAACAATCGATGCCTTGATATTCCCGGAAAAGTCGGTTCAACATTTGCAACGCTTACCGAATCATCTCGCTTGGACTACTTCGATATCGTCATCTACCCACTGAACGAGCTGTTGATGCATGGTAGATGGGATGCAGCAGTTGGCATGGATCCCGTCCCGCCCAAGCAGCAAGCTATAGGCTCCTTTGCCTTCGATGACAAAGAAGGTCGTGATCAATATCTTGGACCCAATCATCAAGTCCACGTGCACGTAGCCCTTGGTATCTGAAGGATTTCCAGCAAAATCATTCAGAATTATGCTCGTTGGTGTCAAGTCCCTGGGGCCCATGCCAAGCTTCCTGAAGGTAGTGTATGGCATCACGTTGACCGCAGCTCCTCCATCAACAAACATCTTGGTCAATGGCTTGCCATTGACGCATCCTTTCAAGTACAACGGCCTCATGTGTCGATTCTTGACCGGTTTGTCGAAGGTGGCCTGCTTAGCCAACACCAATTGCGCCATTAACCCCCCAAGCTGTTCATCATCATTGATATCCAGAGACGTTTCCTCCTGCACAACTTGGTTAGCGGGACCCATGAATTCATTCGGCAAAAAGTATACCATGCATGCTGGAGCCGAACGACCCGATCCTTCAGGCTTGTCCTTTGGGCGCCACACTTGCTTTCTCTGGATCCCCGCCTGCTTCAATTCCCTGTTCCTCAAGCGCTGAACCCTTCTCTTTTGGCTTTTCCTCAAGCCAGGAGGGCACCACTGTCCTTCTTGCCAGATGTACTCATGTTCTTCTTCCTCTTGATCAGCCCATCTCTGGTCAGCTTGCCTCTTCCTGGGGTGATCAATGACCTCAATTATTTTTTGACGCCGATCGTCATTAGGATGCATCCTTCCAATTCTCTCATGGACGAATCGGCGATTGACAGTCTCCTGCCTATATTTAGAGTACTTGTCGCTGCACTCAGGGCAGTTCCTCAATGTGGGGAGCATCAAACCCTCGTTCCAGCAGTGTCTGAAGAATGCGCACCCCCAATGTGCATGCTCTTGTTCCCGCGTGTATTGCTCCAGTTCTTTCCTGCACGCTTCTTCCTCAAACCTGCGCCTCTCCTCCTCGTGCCTTCGCCTCTGGTAGCGTTCTTTCTCCTGCTGATGCTGCCATTTGTTGAGGAGGATGCGTGACCCTGGGTTTGGTCCTAGATGATTCCCCAACTTCAACATGGCTCTTGAGGACACAAGGGGCTTCTCCGTGGACCTGTTCCAATGTCACTTGTCGCGCGGGATCCACTGCTCCGCCTTGTTTTGCTCTAGCTGACGTCAGGACCTTCACCTTCCCCTTCTCCTCAGCAGTCACCATGTTGACAGAAAAGCCAATCATATTTTGAGGGAAAGGATGGCCATCCAGTTTCATCTTATTATCAAATTTCAGGTGTCCCTCCTAGATAGCCTTCTGGATCCTCATCCTGAAGACTCTGCAGTCATTGATGGAGTGAGAGTTTCTATCATGAAAGCCACAGTAACATTTCTCTTTAATCCCATCGGGCCGAAGCATAGAATGCCCTTCAAGCAGCTTGATTCGGCCTTCCTTTATCAAGAACTCAAAAAGCTTGTCAGCTTTGGTGACGTCGAAGTCATAGGTGCCCTTGGTTTGCTTGACCCACCGCTGGTTCACAGTCAGAGGCTCCTTGCCCCACATAATCTCAGCGGCGGCCACTTCCTCATCATCATCAGAATCTTCCATCTGGTCAGCCTTCTCGAGGAACTGATTATAGATGTCGGCTATGTCGTGGTGCTAGTTGAATCTGGTGTCCTTCTTGAACCCATAGGCCTGGTTGCTCATCAGTGACAACTTTTGAGACAATTGACCTAGGTTGTCAAATTCCATACCAAACAACTTCTCCCGTACAGCCGGCAACATTCCTGCAACGGCCATATCAGCCAACTGATCATCTGGTAGAGTCAAAGAGAAGCACATGCCCCTGACTTCCCTGAATCTTCTGAGGAACTCCAGAGGCGTCTCATTGTGCCTCTATTTTAAAGTAGTTAGATCGATCAGTTTCTTCTCTGTGCTACCACTGAAGTAATGGGCGTGGAACTTTTGCTCTAGCTCCCTCCATGTGCCAACTGACTGGGTGGGGCAAGGAATTAAACCATTGGAACACCAAGCCCGTCAATGACAGAGGAAAATACCTAACCCTGAATGCCTCATCAGCTGAGGCTTCTCCAAGCTGCATCAAATACCGAGCAATGTGCTCCACCGTGCTTGTATCATTCTGCTTAGAGAACTTTGTGAACTCCGTAGGAGGTTTCACCCTTGGCGGCAAAATCACTCTGTAGTACCATTCTGGGAAAGGAGGCGTGTAAGCTGGTCCTTGCATTTTAGGTTTAAGGCCAAATTGATTTTGCATCAGATCGGCCATCTTTTGAACCAGAATGTCATCTTCCTGCACTCCTGCAGCTGCACCGTACCCAGGATTTGGGAGAGCGTCAATAGCACCATAATCCATGACCTCATGGTAACCTCCACCGTACATGTTCTTTTGCAACCTGTTATTGGCTGGGGCTATCTTGTAAGTGGAATTGGGCGGCACTCCAGACGAGCCGAATGCCAGATCCCCATATGTAGGCTGATATGGGTTGGGCTGCTGAACTGGTTGACCTTTTTGTAAAGGTGATCGGGTGGCCGACCCCCCATGCTCCGCGAAGAGGTTGCATCGGCCGACTCCCAACGCTTTGTGGAGGAGGCCGGATCGGGCCGTCCCCCAACGCTTTGTGGAGGAGGCTAGGTCGGTTGGCTCGCGGTGGTGGTTGAGCTCTTGTTGGTTGAGCGAAGCCGGTTTCCCCGACTACGCGAGAATGCGTGAGGGGATACTCGACTAAACACCCTCTCCATGCCTGGGCCGAACACGCCGATCATCATCTGCTTAAACATGCCCAAGAAAGCTGTGTGATGCCTACCCATCACAGTTTCCGCAGTATCCCGAAAAGCCTGCAGAACCTCTTCTTTCTCTTGAAAAGATGTGGCATCAGATTCCCCCGACAACGGAGAACCCTGGGCATTTCAGATTTAAGGTATGGAACGCCACTCTCGTTCTTCTTGAACGACATCAAGCACTTTGTCCGGAACTAGTCGGTGGCGTCCTTCGACCGTTGTAGTTGCTGCGGGAGATAGTTCATCAATGGTGACGTCCATAATGTCGCCGATCTCAGGCATCTTGATCTCAACTGAGTTGTCCCACCAGGCGTGCCAAAAAGTGTGTTGACGCAAAATCCACACCCTGCGTCAAGCACACAGCAAGCCGAACAAGCTAGCTTCACACACGAGCAGATTCCAAAGCGTGCTAGTCAATTGTCCCTGAAATATAGCTATGAGGAGCTATCTGCCATCAGATTAGAAACCATTCGGGAGCTTTAAAGCGCAAAATAGAACATAGCCGAACGGATGATGCAAGCATGACGATAGATCGGTCTTTATTTGGACAAAATTCCACGTGCATAAAACCATGACCGATCCTCGAGAGTAAGTAACAATAAACAATAAATGAAGCAAAGCATGATTACAAACATGTAATGAACAAGCATGCATAGGCCCAAAGCACTAGTCTACCGCATGTCTAGGTACTTCAAAACCCGTCAAGCATGAGGCCAAACAAGTTTATCCACCGCATGGTACAACTTGTTTGAAATCACACCACCAACCACAAATAGATCTATCCACCGCATGATACAATCTAAATATGGAAAGCTAAAAGCACACGTTGTTTAAAACATAACTTGTAAACACGTTTACTCATGAAAGCATAACCAAATACGGCTGAACAACCGATTCGGGGTCCATGGAGAAGGAACAAACATTGCCAAACATGATAAACCTATCAGATTGAATTAAAAACCTAATCCACCAGATGATTAGCTCCAAGACAACCCAAAAACCTGCATTTACCGCATGATACCCGATTCTGTCAAGATTTACACAACATTGACAAGCTTGAACCCGCAACACGTTACAACCTAGATTGGTTCGGTTTCGGCTATTTGGAAAAAACGCGTGATCCACGTGCCTTTTGAAGCAAGATGTGAATGTGCGATGTGAAGATCACTAAACAAGATAAAGCCAATCCAAATCAATCTAAATTGGGCAAAAGAGTGTTACATGAATTTAAACATAAAGTAAAAACTCAAAGCAACATGGGGTAACTTAATGAATCTATTGGATCTTGCCAAAATCCAATAGAGCCGATAACTAGCTTCAAGCTAGATCTTGGCCACCGCATGGCTCATGATCTAACAAGAAACCCTCTTGAACCAAGCTTAAATCCACCACATGATACTAAGCATGGTAACAAGACTACTTGCATCACGATCTAAATCCACCGCATGATACTAGACATGATACAAGGTTGCCGGTACTTACGGAGGTCGACGGATCGATGAACCCTCTCGAAGAACTCGACGACACGACTAAAGGACTCGAGAGTTTGGCGTAAAGCTGGTTTGTTATGAGAATGGTTTCGATTTACAATTACATACATCCAGGGTTCATATTTATACCCTGTCATAGTATGACTCCTGATGGACTACGAGCACAATATTTGATACCTAATTTATCGCCCAAGCGCGAATGCTTATCCATCCATTCGTCCCTTCCGCTCGGGCCACGTCACCACGCAATCTCGCGAAATCAGCGCAAACAGTCCCTTTGCCGAATGGAAGCAAACTGCCGACCGCAAGTTCCTCTGCCGAACCCTTTTGTAGAAACCCCCCTTCTCTGGACGGGATTTTTTACCAAGCTGGGCCCACAAATCAGACTCCCTCCTGTACCAAATTTTGGTGTTAACAAGATGTAATCGTTCTTTGTTGGAACATCTATCTATCATCTTGTGTTGAATTTACTTTATTGCTTAAGGTTAGCTACCATGCCGTAAAGGGAGTAGAGCTCTAATGCTCCCTTGGATCCATTCAATATGCTGTGTCCATCATAGGTCTAGTCACGATTACCTTCACGTAGTGACAGTACGAGGGCAGGGAAAGGGCGAAACCGTGGTCACAACCCCTGATAGATTAGATTGGTTTTCTTTTTTAAAGTGATTGCATGTTCTATGATCGTAGACCCATGGGTGAGTGTCTTTTATCTTGATAGCTTAATCGTTCTCTCTAGCATAGTTTAGTCGTTTTCTAGTTTAACCATAGTTAGGGTTTGAGTAGTTAGTGAGTAGAGGTAGATCAAACGCTTGTAATCCCCTTGCTCCGCGGATTGACAAGAACCTTGGGAATCCCGTGGTGAAAAAGGTGTAGGTCTGTACACTTGCGGATCGTAGGTGGATAAATCTTTTATCCTTCAATAGTTTCTATTTTCAAATTTCATCTTAAAAATTTGCATAAGAAAATCTCACAACAACGCGTGGGGTATCACCTAGTATACACTAAGACACACGGCAAACACTACTACCATATACTCCGGGCTACAGCCCCTCCTCACACACCCTGGCCTAACCATAACCCTCTCCCTTCTCTTTTCCGCTGCTCCCTATGTCCCTCACCCAACATGTGGATCCCATCCCCCTCTCTCTCGAGCGGTGTTACTTTCTCTCAAGTGCCGCCCCTCCCTCTCTCCTTCACCTCTCTCCTCTTCCTCTCTTCGTGTCACAGTCTCCTCTACCCACCCTCAGTTGTTCCTTCTCTTCCCTTTGCTTGTCCCTCACTCCTGTAGTGAGGAGCAGTGGCTAGGTGAGAGCAATGACAATGTACAAACATGGTGGGCTCGGCCTCAGAGGATCTAGCGACGACAAAGCTCTGCCTCGACGAATCGAGTGCCGACGGCGGGCTCAGCCTCATCAGATCCAGCATTTATGAGCTCAGCTCGGCTTCCTCTTCCCCAACACATATTCAGCGACAGTGGGCTCAGCCTCGTTTAATTTGCCGGCAGCAAGATCACAGGGCTTCCTCACCCCCGCACCGTCACTTGCACGCATCTAGCTGCCACTGTCGAGTCAACCCAAGCCCGCGCCATCCGCGCGCGTGTTGATGCTCACTAACTCTTATTTTTATGCATCAACAATACATGAAAAAGGACCAAAGAGATAAATCAACAGTAGTGTAGAGCCTTGGACTAATGAATTCCACGAATTTTGGTGAATTATATATTTTCAGGGACTATTCAGGAAAATGCGAAAAGAATAAATTCTAGAAGGCCCCAGAAGACTCCCCAACTCAACCGAAGCGGGCTCCAAGAAAATATGCATCTAGATGGAACAAGAGGCCCACACTCGAAGGCGGAGCCCAACCGGGGCCCAGCCTAGGCCGACCGGCACTATAGGGAGGCCGATCGGGCTCCCCCTGTCCCCGATCAGGTCCTGCTTCGGGAAGGTTCCTCCACCGCATCTTATGGTTAATCTAAACTACTTGTTTAGGTCAGTTTGATCCTACGGTGATGGATTATCCCTCCGGGCTATATAAGGAACCCCAGACCTTCTCCTAGGGCATGGTATGCATCTCTGAGAAGATGATCATCATCAGGCCAAGACAGGAGAAGAAGAGGATACATAAAAGATAGGATAGCTACTTCATAGTTCAAGATCTAATTTCTAGATCAAGAACCTAGTTCTAGATAGAGTCAGATTCGAGTAGAGTTGAGCTTTGCTCCAGTTCCAGATCTGTAAGTTATCAAGATTCAGTTCTTATATTGTTTCTCAATGACTTTATGCTATTTCAGTGTTATGTGTGCAATTGTTAAGTTCTTACTTTATTCTAGTAGTATATTTCATATAGTCATGACTAATGATAAGTCTACACACTTATTCGTAGAGCTCCTAGTATATTACGCGCGTATGCTAGGTAGTAGAAAGTATGTAAGCATGGTGCTTAGATATAATTTACTTACGGATTCACCTTATACTCCGGGTGGTGTGGTAGATCATGGGCGTGACAGGCCTATTGAGTCCTTTGCAGTCCACCCCCATGTATAAGACTAGTCGAACAATGATTCCTGGGAGGATCAAGTTTCGGCCTTGATCATCTTGGGTAATCTTTGGGGTGTTCACATTTGTCCATGACTATGCTATATGTGATGATATGCTACATTAGAATAGATGAATAACTCAGTCTTTGTATGTCATATAGAATTATGTCTCTTAAGTAAATCCAATTCTAATCTAGACTAGGAATAGTATGTTCTATGCTCCACATGTGCCTCTGCCTGTTTGATTTATCATTACTTTATCATTTGGCTTACCCCTGTTAAATTATGTGCCATTCCATAAAAGTCCATAAAGTAGTCTATTACCGTCCCTATGTCTATTGTTACATCCATCCATCTTCCCTGTGGATACGATATTTTTAAACCCATCACCCCAGGTGAAATACTGACTGGTATCCGTGTGTTTGCGGATTGTTTACCATAATATTTCTGTAGGCTTATCTTATACCAACCAAGATTTCTTGTGCTATTGCTTAGGATGTATTCTAGATCTATTCTTTGGAAGTTGTGTTAAGAAATGTCAACAAGCATTTCTGGCGCCGTTGTCGGGGAAGATTGGATGGCTACCTTTTGAAAATCGATGGCTGGATACTTTAATGAGACTTTGTAATTTGGCACCTCTGCTTAAACAGAATTACCCTTGTTTGTCTTTGTCTATCTTATTTGAAGGGTATTAACATGTTTGATTGTGATTCACCACACTTCAATTATTTGAGTCAAATCAACCAAGGAAGCTTTACACCAAATTCTGAAGCCATGGCTAAGAAGACGTTGTTGGAATTCTCTTCTCCAAACATCAATAACATTCGCATTGGACCAACAATCGATCATGAATTCGAGCTTAAGCCTAGCCTCATCAACATGGTGCAAGCTGATCTATTTAGTGGAAAGGTACATGAAGATGCAAGAGCTAAAATCTCCAAAAACTTTTGGAGAAAGGCACCACCATCTCCATCAAGGACATTCCCAAGGAAACGATCCTACTCCGCTTATTCCCATTTTCACTAAAGTGAAGGGCGAGACAATGGTTCTACTCCAATGAAATCAACACATGGGAGGAATGTTCTACAACCTTTCTATCAATGTTTTCCCCACAGGCAAAACTAATGCTTTACGTGGAAAAATCACCAATTTCCAGCAGCAGAAAGGCGAGTCAATTCCAGAGGCATGGGAACATTTGCAAGAATATATATCAGATTGCCCTCACCATGGAATAAAAGAATGGATGCTCTTACAAAGCTTTTACCATGGATTAAATCAAAAAGAGTCTGAGCATCTAGATACAACTGCTAAAGGATCATTCTTGTCACTCACTACGAGACAAGCCAATACACTTAATCAGAAGATATCTGAAAATCAAGGTTGGACCCAGAAGAACAATCAACACTGTCGTTAGAGTGAAGAAGTACAAGAAGATGAAGTGTTGAAAGAACTATCAACTAGTATGGACATGCCGTTGAACAGGCTTGAGGAACGAGCCAAATTCAAGAAGGATCGACAAGCTTTACAAGATTCGATGAATACTTCAAGAAATTCAAGCTTGGTGGTCCACAAGTCAGCACCAACCTAAGAAAAAGATCTACAACCACGACCGTCTTAAGTAGGTAAGTATACAGGTAATAATTCCAAGCAACCCTCGCTACGAGAGTTAATTAAAGAATAGGATGAAATAACCAATAATCTCTCTAAGAAGCTTGTTGCTAATGATAAGATTCTAGAAGACATAAATGTTAAGATGGATAATTTTTCTACAATCTTAAAAGATCAAGCTAGCTTTAATGCTAAACTAGAATCAAAGTTATCAAAATTGTCTACTGTTGCACCTGCTACCACTAACCCTGAGCAGGTATTTAATGTCCGAACAAGAGGTGGCAATCAAACAACAGATCCACCATATCCCAAGGGCACAACAAGACCACCGGCTAGAACACCCACAACGACACCTGCAACATTTGCAGTACCTGTGGCACTAGCCAAAGCTCTAGAGAATGATAATGATGTAGATGAAGTCGTGCAAGACGAACAAGATTCAGCAAGACAAGATTTCCATGACACCAACTTCATACCATATCCAAGAAGAGTCAGAAAACCTCATGTTGATGATCAATTCAGGAAGTTCATCAAAGTCATCTAGAATCTTTATGTCAACATACCTCTATTGGATGCCATGCAAGTCCCGACATATGCCAAGTACATCTGAGACATCATGAATAAGAAGAAACCTTGGCCAACTATGGAGATCATCAAGTTGACCGAAGAATGTAGTCCGACAATCCTGAACACATCGCTCATCAAGAAAAAGGATCCAGGATGCTCCACTATAGAGTGCTCCATTGGAAATCAATACTTCAACAATACACTTTGTGATCTTCGAGCAAGTGTTAGTGTGATGCCCAAGGTTGTCTTCGACCAGGTCAAGCACCTTACCTTGGTTCCAACATCAATGTGTCTACAATTGGCAGATCAATCAGTTCACTACCCATCAGGAATCACTGAGAATGTTCCAGTGATAATCTGAGAGTTCTTGGTGCTAGTTGATTTCGTGGTCCAGAATATGCACCTAGATTCACTAATTCTCAGGCGACCATTCCTAAGCACCACCAATGCACACATCAATGTAAGCAGAGGGGATATCACATTTGAGATCAATGGAAAGGAGGAAAAGTTTGCCTTCAGACCTAGACCAGAGCTCAACATTAATGCAAACATGATCGATCAAGAAAATACATCATCAGAAGGACCATTATCTCTGAAGATGGAGGATGCACTTGAATATTAGAAGACTCGTAAGTCCTGGACCCTCACCAAAGGTAACCGGAAAAAACACAAAAATATATTTCTGAATTTCATATCTACTACAGTAAAAACTTTTTCACACCCCATGGTAAATAATTTTACGGTGTGTCAAAACCCATATAATGATTTTTCGTGGTGGCATAAAAATATTTTTACTTCTATGTTTTTGTTGTTATATTTTCTATTACCCTTACGCATGGGACCCACATGCCCTAGGGATACACAACAAGTCTTTACCTACCTTATCTTATCACTTCATCCACCAGCACCTTCTTTTCCCACTCACAAGCCACTTCATCCACCAGCACCTTCTTTACCTACCCTTAAGCGTTGGAAGACAACAAAAAATGGATGGAGGAGTAAGGACCATGTGTGGTTCGAGAACCGGTGGATGGTCGCTTCCTTGTGTGATGAGTGATTTACAATGTTGTGTGGACGGATTCTTGGCTAAGTATTGAAGGTGCAGGTTGCGGCTTGACTCGGTTTGGTGCAGGTGAAGAACAAGCGCGAAAGGTCATTGGCGGTGAGGCCTCCAGGTGTGGAGAAGACAAGTAGGCTTCGTTCGAGGGACCCGGTGGCCAGCGGGGTCGAGTGCAGGCCGCATGGTGGCAAGAACAACAAGATGAAGTCAGTGGACGGTTTCTTGGTTGAGCCACAAAACCAAGGTCGAGCCGGGACTTCATGGGAGCCAAGTCATGAGTGGTGATTGGCGGAGGCTAGATCAAGTTCACGGGGTTTGCGGTGGTTCACCGAGAAAATCACCGGGTTACTCGGCCGAGCCACAAAGCCGAGGCCGAAGACCGGCGTGGTCGTCGTCCGAAACCCCCCGACCGGTTTGGAGAACCGGTCCGGCCGGTTTGGGGTCGCGAGGTGCCGGAAGCTTCGAGGCGGAGGACACGCGTCGGGATCACAAGGCTTGCGTCGAGTCTACGAGAAGTGCGGTCGCCGGGCATCCGTCCGATGGTGCTACGAAGACAAATTCCCAAAGTGCCCTTGGTGGGCGTGTATCTTAGTTTAGGCTTTAGGGGCATTTTAGTCTTTCTACTGGCCTCCATATAACCCAAGGGGTGAGAGGATGGCAGCCATCTCTTGGAACCCTAGTTCATTTGCTTTCCTATTTTCCCTTCCTATTTTCTTAGGATTTCCATAGGACTAGCTTGAGAGCTTCATGGTGAGATCTTGTTGAGAGGGTTGGATGATCGGGCGGCAAGCTAGATCTTGTATGAACCTTTGTGGCATGTATACATGATTCGGCATGGTTCCTCAAGGTTTGGATGTGTTGTTCCCGGTTGTTCTTGGTGGTGATTTTCAGAGCTCTCTCTTGGTGATTTTCTCGGGGTGTTTTCGGGTATTTGCTCTTGGGGATTTGATGGGGGAAATTTGTGGGAACCCTTCGTGGTTCTTTGGGCTGCGACCCCCCTCCCAAATCTGTGAGTTAAGGGGCTCGATTTTGGTGGTTTCAGAGTTCTAGGGTTGGAGGTTCTCTTGAGGTTGACTTTTGATTCCTCTTGATTGAGTAGGTTTTGGGGACCGAGCTTCTAGCCAAGGGTAGCCCACGAGGTACACCATCTATCCCCAAAGTCTCACTTTGATCCGTGGAATGAATCGGGAGTTCGATTGGAGGGTGTGTTGAGTTTTTCCCGCGGGCAGTGTTCTTCCCGACTGTCCAGGCAAAAACCGGCCTGACCGGTTTCCCAAACCGGTCTGACCGGTTTCGCCCTGTGGGCTGTCGAGAAGGATTTTTGAGCAAGGAAGTCTCTGTTGCACCATGGCTTCATTAATTCAGATGTGGAAAGGTTCTTGAGGTGTTTGGATTTTTGGGGAGTTTCTGGACAAAATCGGTCTGACCGGTTCCCCCCGCTCGCGTGAGGCTAAGTCCAACAGAAGCGGTCTGACCGGTTTCAGAAACCGGCCTGACCGGTTTGGGCTGCCAGCAGCCGTGTCGTGTGTGTTTCCGCTGCGTGTGTGTTGTGGCTGTTGGTTGGGTCTTGCTCCTAGGTTCAGTAGCACTTCAGTGGCTACGTGAACTTGGCAAGAGAAGCTTGCGGAGGTGCACGAGTGAAATCGGGTTCATAGGCCGAATTCTTGAATAGAATTTTTATCGGCTCCCATTCACTCCCCCCTCTCTGGTTCGCCATTTTGGTCCTTCAAGTGGTATCAGAGCCAGGTTCGGGTCTTTATTGATTCTAACCTATCTAAGATCCATGGATGGCGTACCAGGAACGGGGTTCGGGTCCTCCACACTTTGATGGAAAGAACTACCAGATGTGGAGTAAGCGGATGGCGGCGTTCCTCCGCGGAAAGGGTCGATCCTTTGGGATGTCACGGTGGACACAAGCATATGTCCGGCCGATGAACTTCCTCGCTCCAGATCGAGGGACATGTTCGACGCCAACAATAAGGCGGTCGACTACTTGTTTCGTGCTTTGTGTCGGCCGAGTTCGATCGGGTGCACAACGAGCACTTGGCTTGTAGAATTTGGACGGTGCTTGAAGGAGGCTCATGTTGGGAATGCCCTGTGTTCGGGCACGGATGTATGCGACCTACCGGAGATCGTACGAGAACTTCACTCATCTCCCCAGTGAGTCCATCGATGCCTTGTTTCAGAGGTTCACGTTGGTTGTGAACAACATGAGGGCCAATGTGGACGTGCTCCCGTACGATGATCATGATAGAGCTGTCAATCTCTTACACTCTTTGGATCGTACTATATGGGGAGGAAAGTTCGAGGCCATTGTGGATTCAGAGAAGTATGATACTCTGACGGTGAACGAGCTGTTCTCGAAGCTCAAGTCGGCTGAGGTGGATAGGGGCATGACCGCCAAGCTCGAGGGACCGACTGATTCCCATAGTCTTGCCCTCGTTGGTGGTTCGAAAGCAAAGGCTAACTCTAACCCATCCACCAGGATGTTCTCTTTGTCCTCTTTGATGTCTATGCCAGATGAGGAGTTCGGCGTGCTTGGAGAGGACGAGCTGGCGTTGCTGACGAGGAGGTTTGAGAGGCTGCACGAAAACCGGGTGAACATAAGGAGGAACACGAGGACATGCTTCTAGTGTGGCAAGCCGGGACACTTCGTCACCGACTGCCCGGAGAAGGTTGAGAACAAAGATGGCTACAAGCACAAGTCGAGGATGGATGACAAGTACCGGTCGAGGCGTGACCACAAGAACAAGCACAAGAACAAGTACAAGGACGAGCGACGATCGAGGAAGAAAGAGAGCCGAGGAAAGGCCCGGGCGATGGTGGGAGCAAGTGACGTCGACTCCAGTTCCGCGTACTCCACCTCGAGCTCGAGTAGCAGTGAAGACGAAGGTGATCGTCGCAAGAGCAGGAAGTCGTCCAAGAACCCGAGCGGACCGAAGCGCTTCGCGAGAGACGGCTTCGCACCATAGCGCCGAGCTCCGGAAGAAGAAGAGCACACAGAGTGACTCGGACTCTGATTCCGACGACGAGGTGCGTGATGAACTTCTCTTCTTGCGCCAGGAGAATGAGAGGCTTGGCTCTTTGCTTGATAACCGTGATGACATGCTTAGAGAGGCCAAGAAAATGAGAAAAGAGCTTAGGGCTTCACTCGAGGATGCTATGACTAGAGTGGCTGAGCTAGAAACACAGGTTCTTGATAGCAAGCTTGAGACTGATTCCCTTAAGGCTAGCCCTGTTGTTTCTGATGAGGTTGATTGTGCTGATTGCTCCATCTTTCTTGCTGATCTTTCTTTGTTCAAGGAAAAGCATGCCTCCAAGTGCGAGGAACTAGATGTCCTTAGGGTTGAAGTGGCTGAGCTTATATCTAGATCTGCTTTGCTAGGTGCTTGCACTTCTTGCCCTGTTTTACATGCTAAAATTGATGAGGTGCATGCTTACACTAGTTCTCTTGAGGCTAAGTTGAAAGAACCCATGCCTACATCATGCTCTACCTGTGAAATGCATGCTTTGAAAAATTTGGAACTTGCACATTATGTTGATCGTTTGCAGGATGAGAATGATGAGCTGAGAAAGTTGATGGGTTAGTTGTCTGGTCATGAGCCTCAGTTGAGGATGATGATCGAGGCATTTAAGAGGCAGGATGGTGAGGGACTTGGAGCAAATAGGGTTGGTGAGGGAAGTGGAGAGAATATCCCAGAGCCACCAAAAACCCACGACAACAATGATTTCCCCCTAAACCCAACCATCTTAGGAACCGACTAGACACAACCCCATCTGCACCCGTGTTTCCTACACCAACAAATGATCTCCAAAAGCCTATTAAGTTTGTGAGCACTTCCGGGAAAGTGTTCTTTGAGAAAGAGAGTGAGAAGGCTAGTGAGGAGAAACCAGTGGAGAAGTCGAGTGGAGAGAAACCAAGTGAGCAGCCCCAATCCAAGCCCAAACCTAAGCTTGTGAGGTTTCATTGTGGCTATTGTGGGAGAGATGGCCATAAGGATGAGTTTTTCTTCAAGAGGGTGCGAGAGGAGAGAATGGCGAAGGAGTGGGCTAAAAAGGACAAGTATTACCCCTCCAGTAGTGTACTTGAGCCTCGTGTGCAGATGCCCAGGGCCAAGGCAAGTGTGAGGACAGTTCCGGCTTGGGGAGAGCGAAAGAGTGCAGGAGGTGTTGCTGGAGGAGTGAAACCGGTCAGACCGGTTTTGGAACCGGTCAGATCGAATTGGGGTCTACAGAGTGGCAAGTTTGGTTTTCGTGCTCGTGAGGAGTTTAGGTTTGTCTCAGGTGGTCGTGGTTCTGGTGGTTGGGCTGGAGAGTTTGCAGGTGGTCATGTTGCTAGGCATTCTCCCGCTCGAGTTCACTACGGGGATGGGAGGAGTCGTAGCTTTGAGAAGGAGAGGAGGGACGGTCCACGGGCTTTCTTTCGTGGTTTTGGTCCTCCTCCAGGCAGAGAGGGGTGGTTCCCTCAGGGTGGTTACTGTGGTGGCAGTTTTGGTAGGAAAGATGGCTTGGTGCGTGCTAACCCTACTTTCGAGCAAATGGCTCGGCACTGGTTTTACTCTTTTGGTACTAACCCCAGTGCTGAGTCGTTTGTTCGCTCACGTGCTCGTTTTTGAATTTCAGGTGGGAGACTTGAAGAACATTTGGTTGATTGACTCTGGTTGCTCGAGGCATATGACCGGAGACAGGGGGTGGTTCTCAAGTCTCGTCCCGGTGGTGACAAAGAGGTACATCACTTTTAGGGACAATGGACGTGGGCTTTCAGAAGGTGAGATTAAGGTGAGTGACAAGATCACTCTGAGGCGTGTTGCTCTTGTTCAATTGCTGGGGTACAATTTTCTCTCTGTGTCCCAGCTGTTGGATGAGGATTTTGAGGTGTTGTTTCGGCCAGGTGGTTCTCGGATTTTGGATTCTCGAGGAGATCTTGTCTATATGGTCGTTCCCGAGGGTCACGTGTTTCATGCTGATTTTTCTCAGTCTTCGGGTGTGGAGCGTTGTTTCTTGGCTGGCTCTTCGAGTGAGTTGTGGAAGTGGCATAGGAAGTTGGGTCACTTGAGCTTTGACCTTTTGTCTCGCTTGAGTAAACTCAATTTGGTCCGAGGATTGCCACGGTTGAGGCTTGAGAAAGAGTTGGTTTGTGCTCCGTGTAGGCATGCCAAGATGGTAGCCTCTTCTCACCCTCCTCTCACTGATGTGATGACTGAGCGTCCATGCGAGCTGCTCCATAAGGACCTTGTTGGCCCAGCTCGTGTGCGATCTGCGGGTGGGAAGTGGTATGTCCTTGTTGTGGTCGACGACTATTCTCGTTATGCGTGGGTGTTCTTTCTCGAGGGTAAGGCGGAGATGTTTGGTTTTGTCCGAGATCTAGTCTTGAGGTTGAGAAATGAGAGGCATGGAGATGCCATACGTGCAATCCGCAGTGACAATGGCTTGGAATTCAGAAACTCTCGTTTTGAAACCTTTTGCCATGACTTGGGTCTTGAGCACCAGTTTTCGAGTCCGTATACGCCTCCCTAGAATGGTGCTGTGGAAAGGAAGAACAGGACATTGTGCGAGATGGCTCGGACGATGCTTGATGAGCATAGGACTCCGAGAAGGTATTGGGCTGAGGCGGTGAATACCTCGTGCTATGTGTCAACCAAAATCTACCTCGAGTGCACAAAAAGAAAACATGCTATGAGTTGATGCATGGTCGCACACCCAAGGTGAGTCACTTCCATGTCTTTGGTTGCAAGTGTTTCATTCTGAAGAAAGGCAAGAAGTTGGATAAGTTTGAGGCTAGGTCTGTCGATGGTATTTTCCTTGGTTATGCATCTCATTCTAGAGCATATCGTGTGCTCAATCTTGAAACTAACCAAATCGTGGAGACTTGCGAGGTAACCTTCGACGAGACACGGCCACGTAGTCGCCTTGTCTTTGAGTGTGTAGGTGATGATGAGCTTGGCGAGGAGATTGTTGACGGTTAATAATTGTATCAAAGTTCGTTCGTGACTCGCAAGCGTACAAGTCTCCCGTCGTAGTCAAGGGACCCTTCTTCCCTCGAGTGGTGAACCAAAGGTATCGAATCCGTGGAACAAATGTGTGACGCAAGACGTAATCTATTAAAGCCAAGTAATCTTCAATATTCGATAAAAGACCCAATGCATCTAAGTAAAAGACACAAAACGAATCTAATCTACTAAAAACCGGAGAAAACAACGTAAGATTGGGTAGATAAACCGATCTAGAGAGATCGGGGTAAGCCTTTTGTTGAAGTTCCAAGCAAGAGAAGAAGTAGCAAATCGAATCTTAATAGAAGCCTCTTTAAATCGTGGTTTCCCGTCCAAATCCGAAAACATCCGCCTTTCGAGACCCCCGTTCGTCACAACGTATCCCTATTCATGTGGGGAGCTTAGGGCGAGTCAAAAGACAAGTCGAGATTCTTTCGGAAGATCCGGCGTGTACCTCTAGCCACCGCGGCTACAAGAACACCCTATGTAATCTATCTCGAGAATAGAATTGAAATAAGCAAAGCCGATCGAAAAACGAAATCTTCGAGGAAACACTTGATCGCCGGGAAAAGATTCAACTTGATAATTCAACTATAACGGTGATACATACACAAGATCACCACCGGGATCCTTCCTTGATCTTGCTTCTAGCTCGGGGAACTCCGACGTGGTCTTCCGTGCAAGGTTCCCACGTCGGCTAGGGAAACCCTAGTCAACTAGCTCGACCCTCTCCTCTCCGAGATGGTGTCCCTCTCTTCTCTTGCTTCTCGGCGGCCGAAGACGAAATCTTCTCTCGCGTGGCTCTCGGTCGGGGGACTATAAATAGCCCGACCGGCGGCTAGGGCAAAGGACGACGGATTTGGGCCCAAAATGGGCTCGGGGCCGACCGGACCGGGGCCGGCCGGCCCGGGGCCCATTTAGGCCCGGCCCCGTGGGCTCCTTTGCCCGAGGTCGGTTCCCTTGCTTCCGGATGTTTCCCCCTTCCGCATGTGGGTCTATGTCGTCGGTTTCTCTCCGAATTGGACTCAACTCCTTGTCTTGCAAGATTCGGCACTTTTCTCGGTCGTGTCCCTAGAGTCCGTCGTCTTCTCGGATCAAGTCCCCGCTTCTTGGAGTTAATTTTGCTTCATTGCATGACTTGTTCGAGACTTCAAGGTCTTGTCATGAGGTGCTTGATGAACTTATCCCGAAAGTCTTGCATTCAACACTAAAACCCTGCATAAACATTAAACTCCAAAACCGACATGCACACGTGAACTTGTTAGACCACGGGGGTTAGTACCAATGGATAAGGTATAAAACTCATGCCAACACCGAAGGTAAACTCATGGCTAGGTTGACGGATTTTCACCGTCAACGAGAGATCTTTCGAGAGGAGGAGCATGAACATGGAGACGATGAAGATGGCGGTGTGGTGCCCCCGACTGAACATGTACCCACTTCTTCGACTACGGTGGTGGACGGACCCTCTCCTACACATATGACGACAAATCAAGAACGAGGAGAAGCTGTTGTGGGGGGGGGGGGGTAGCATCGAGGCGAGAACCTCCCCGGCGAGTACAAGTGGATCACCCAGCTTCGAGGATCATCGGTGACATGAATGAACGCACTACACGGTCAAGGGTTCGGAACAACTCTCATTTCGCTCATGCTGCATTTGTTGCTACTTTTGATCCGAAAGACATTGGACACACACTATTTGATCACAATTGGGTTAATTTGATGCATGAGGAGTTGGAGAACTTTGAGAGGAATCAGGTTTGGGAATTGGTTGACCCTCCCCCAGGGTGTAAGCCGATTGGTACAAAGTGGGTGTGGAAGAACAAAGAGGGAGAGAAAGGTGAGGTTGTGAGAAACTAGTCGAGACTTGTTGTTCAAGGGTTCGGTCGGAAGGAGGGAATCGACTACGAGAAGACCTTTGCTCCCGTAGCCCGTGTGGAGGCAATAAGGATTCTTATAGCCTTTTCCGTGGCTAAAGGGTTCAAGTTACACCAAATGGATGTGAAGAGTGCTTTTCGAATGGTGTGCTCGGAGGAAGAAGTGTATGTGAGGTAACCACCGGGGTTTGAGAGTGAGAAGTACCCCACCGGGTGTACAAGTTGAGGAAGGCGCTCGTATGGGTTAAAGCGGGCGCCTAGAAGAGGGGTTCTTGTTTGAGAGAGGTTTTGAGATGGGGAAGGTCGATCGACCATGTTTCTTCTAAGGCGGGGCGGGAGATATCTTGATTGTGCGGGTGTACGTGGATGGTATTGTCTTTGGTGGCTCGTCTAACTCTCTTGTTGCAAGGTTTGCAGAAGATATGAGCAGGGAATTTGAGATGAGCATGATGGGCGAGTTGCAGTTCTTCCTCGGGCTACAAATCAAACAATCAAAGGACGGAACATTTGTACACCAAGCAAAGTACACCAAGGATATTGTGCGGAAGTTCAAGATGGAGGATTCCAAGGCTATGACGACGCCAATGAGTACGACTACAGCTCTTGATGCGGACGAGGAAGGTGAATATGTGGACCAGAAGGAGTACCGAAGCATGATCGGGTCACTCCTCTACTTGACGGCGACGAGGCCGGACATCCAGTTCTCGGTATGTCTGTGCGCTCGTTTTCAAGCATCTCCGAGGACTTCGCATCGGCAAGCGGTGAAGCGAATTTTCGGGTACTTGCGTCACACTCCCGAGTTCGGCCTTTGGTACTCCGCATCATCTTCTTTGGCGCTTTATGGTTTTTCGGATGCGGATTTTGCCGGTGTCGGTTGGATAGGAAGTGCACTTTTGGGACTTGCCGCTTTTTGGGTTCTTCTTTGGTGTCTTGGTCTTCCCGCAAACGGTCGAGTGTTGCTCAATCCACTACCGAGGCCGAGTACGTTGCCGCTGCTAGTTGTTGCTCTTAGCTCCTTTGGATTTCATACACCATGAGTGACTTTGGTGAGGAGTATACCCATGTCCCACTTCAATGTGATAGCAACAGTGCCATAAGCGTTGCAAAGAATCCAGTGCTCCATTCCAAAACCAAGCACATAGAAGTGAGGTATCATTTTTTGAGAGACAACGTAGAGAAAGGAAAGATAGCTTTGATCCATGTACCCACACATGACCAACTAGCCGATATTTTCACCAAACCCCTAGACCAAGCAACTTTCACTCATTTGCGTGGGGAACTTGGTGTGTGTTTGATTTCTTGAGTTGGGTGTGTGGAAGCTCCTTTGTAGCATATGTATAGTTCCCTTTGTGCATTTCTTGCATTTGGCATGGCATATGTAACATGATGTATAAGCATCCTTGTATCTTAGATTGCATGCATTTTGTATCATATGTATTTTGTAGGAAAAGCTTATCTCATATACATTGTTAACCATGGAACGCTATATATGTCTTAATGAGCTTGTTTGGTATGCTATGGTTAGTTTGGCTTAGCTCTTGATGATCTTGATGAATAATCCATGGTTGATGGCTATGTTTTTGAAAAATGTCACATGTATGCTCTCTCATGTGTAAATGCCTTTATATGATCTTGACATGTTTTAGTGGCTTGGTTATGCTTAATTGGTGGTTGGATAGCTAGGTTATTGATTATATGGGGCCAAAGGCTCATTTGCCATCATGAATGTTTAGCCCTCTTGCTTTATCTTGTGGAGGGGCATAAGTTCCTTTTTGTCGCAAAGACATTTCATGTACCAATTATGAATCTGAAAATGAAATGTAAAATGCTTGGAAAATGTGCTCCCATGTCATATGTGCTGATCTTAAATTGCTTTGGGTGTTAAACCGTTGCATGATGCCTACCAATGAGAAGTCTCATACATAGAAGTAGGCACATGGCTCGGTGGCTTTGACATGACATGAGGTGCTTGTGGGTGTTTGTGATGGTCTTATGATTAGAATGGTTGTCCTAGCATGAAGTTTGTGTGGCTTTGCCATTTTGCCATGTTTTGCTCATGTTTAAGTTTTTGCTCATGAGAGAGTAACTTTTCGCAAAATTACTCAAATCTTTGTTAGCCTTGTCCAATGGTTGTGAAACTTGGTGATCATGTAGTTGAGGTCATTACGAACCTGTAGAGTATCTAACTTGCTCATTTGGACAGCATCTTGTGATGAATTTTGTATACTTGAGAAGCTCTAGGTTGCATTTTTTTTCAAATTTGTGCCTTGATTCATGCATGGGCAACAAGGGGGAGAAAGGAAGGTGGAGAAAAGTTGCTTTGTATCCCTGGAACCTATTCCAAGAGTCAAGGGGGACCTTGTGCATTTCTTTTGCATTTTTGGCTTTTGGGGGTGTGGTCTGCTGTGTGAAATCGGCCTGACCGGTTTTGGAAACCAGTCAGTCCGGTTTTGGTGGAACCGGCCTGACCGGTTATGGGAACCGGTCTGACCTGTTTGTGCCCAGAGTTGGCACTTGATCAGGGGGGCTTGCATATGTGTAGGGGGAGCTCTTGTGTGCTTTGGTGGTTTGTGCTCTTTGCTTGAGCATGATTTTTGTCTCGGATGTGTCGAGCCGTTTCCCTTGCCTAAGGGGTCCGAGACTTGTCTTCTTCAAGTGATCTTGTTCTTTGCATTTCTCGGCTTTCGATCGCTTGTTGGAGTTTTCTTTTTGTTTCCTTTCTGTTTTCTTTTCTTTTTATTTACCAAATGTGTGTGTTGTCAATGCACTCATCAAGGGGGAGATTGAGGACCATGTGTGGTTCGAGGACTGGTGGATGATCGCTTCCTTGAGTGATGAGTGATTGACAACGTTGTGTGGACTGATTCTTGGCTAAGTATTGCAGGTGCGGGTTGTGGCTTGACTCGGTTTGGTGCAGGTGAAGAACAAGCGTGAAAGGTCGTTGCCGGTGAGGCGTCCAGGTGTGGAGAAGACAAGTAGACTTCGTTCGAGGGACCCGGTGGCCAGCGGGGTCGAGTGCGGGCCGCATGGTGGCAAGAACAAGCAAGATGAAGTCGGTGGACGGTTTCCTGGTTGAGCCACAAAACCAAGGTCAAGCCGGGACTTCATGGGAGCCAAGTCATGAGTGGTGATTGGCGGATGCTACATCAAGTTCGCGGGGTTTGCGGTGGTTCACCGATAAAATCACTAGGTTACTCTGCCGAGCCACAAAGCCGAGGCCGAAGACCGAGGCGTGGTCGTCGGCCGAAACCGGCCCGACCGGTTTGGGGTCGCAGGGCGCCGAAAGCTTCGAGGCGGAGGACATGCGTCGGGATCACAAGGCTTGCGTCGAGTCTACGCGAAGTGAGGTCGCCAGGCATCCGTCCGATGGTGCTACGAAGACAAATTCCCAAAGTGCCCTTGGTGGGTGTGTATCTTAGTTTAGGCTTTAGGGGCATTTTAGTCTTTCGGTTGGCCTCCATATAACCCAAGGGGTGAGAGGATGGCAGCCATCTCTTGGAACCCTAGTTCATTTGCTTTCCTATTTTACCTTCCTATTTTCTTTGGATTTCCATAGGACTAGCCTGAGAGCTTCATGGTGAGATCTTGTTGAGAGGGTTGGATGATCGGGCGGCAAGCTAGACCTTGTATGAACCTTTGTGGCATGTATAGATGATTCGGCGTGGTTGCTCAAGGTTTGGATGTGTTGCTCCCGGTTGTTCTTGGTGGTGATTTTCGGAGCTCTCTGTTGGTGATTTTCTCGAGGTATTTTCGGGTCTTTGCTCTTGGGGATTTGATGGGGGAAATTTGTGGGAACCCTTCGTGGTTCTTTGACTTGTGATTCCCCTCCCAAATCCGTGAGTTAAGAGGCTCGATTTTGGTGGTTTAGGAGTTCTAGGGTTGGAGGTGCTCTTGAGGGTTGACTTTCGACTCCTCTTGATTGAGTAGGTTTTGGGGACCGAGCTTCTAGCCAAGGGTAGCCCACGAGGTACCCCATATATCCCCAAAGTCTCACTTTGATCCGTGGAACGAATCGGGAGTTCGATTGGAGGGTGTGTTGAGTTTTCCCCATGGGCTGTGTTCTTCCCGACTGTCCAGGCAAAAACCGGCCTGACCGGTTTCCCAAACCGGTCTGACCAGTTTCGCCCTGTGGGCTGTCGAGAAGGATTTTTGAGCAAGGAAGTCTCTGTTGCACAATGGCTTCATTTGTTCAGATGTGGAAAGGTTCTTGAGGTGTTTGGGTTTTTGGGGAGTTTCTAGACAAAATCGGTCTGATTGGTTTGCCAAACCGGTCTGACCGGTTTCCCCTGCCTGCGTGAGGCTAAGTCCAACGAAGCGGGACCGGTCCGACCGGTTTGGGCTGCCGGCCGGCCGTGTCGTGTGTGTTTCCGCTACGTGTGTGCTCGTGGTCGTTGGTTGGGTCTTGCTCCTAGGTTCAGTAGCACTTCAGTGGCTACGTGAACTTGGCAAGAGAAGCTTGCGGAGGTGCACGAGTGAAATTGGGTTCATAGGCTGAATTCTTGAATAGAATTTTTATCGGGTCCCATTCACTCTCCCCTCTCTGGTTCGCCGTTTCGGTCCTTCAAGGAGAGGGCACCCGAGTGGAGGCCCAGAGGGGTCGATGTTGACGGTCGATTTTGGTACACCTAGCTATGAGTTTGCCGTCAACATTTGCACGTATTTGATATTCTAACCAATGGTACTAACCCCCGGAGGTATCAAGTTCACTCCCACATGTCGATTTTTGAGTTTGTTGTTTACGCAGGAAATTAACGTTAAAAAGGAGACTTTCGGGATAAGTTCATCAAGCACTTTATGAGAAGATCATGAAGCCCGTCACAAATCAAGACATGAAGTGCACACAACTCAATGATCCAAAGACCGGAGCATCAACATGTAAAACTCCAGGGACTTGGATGTTTACCAATGAGATTAACTCAGCCCGAGAGATATTCTCGCAACCCAGGAGATATGACCCTCGAAATCCCTGCTGTGCAGTCAGTCCGAAATCAGAACAGATTATCTTCCAAGGCCGATTTGGAGATCTTATCTTCGTCTCCAAAGAAAGAAATGAATACCAAAGTTGGAGGAAATTTTGTGCCATACAACCAGGACACCGAATTTGCATTATTTGGAGTCCGGACGTGGGAGATATGGTGCCGATAATGAAGGGCTACGAATCAGGAAAATCTGGACGAGGCTGATTTTATGGAAACCAAGTTCCCTTCTCTCCCAAGGAAGATCTCATGCAAGGCAAGGTGGAGCACGCCTCAATGCTCCCCAAGGGCATAAATACACCCCCCCTTGGGCGCCCAAGGAGGGGGATCAATCCATCCATTCATCAGAGAGCCGCCGAGACGAAGGAGAAGCACCGGGAGGAAGCCGACGGCCGCCGCGAGTCCTCGAGTTGCCTAGAAGATGGCTTAGGCCATGCCCTAGCCACCATGGTTGGCCCTGCGTGGTGAAGCCATGGTGGAGTTCTGGAGCCGCGACTTGAATTCGTCAAGTCGTTTGTACCTTCAACATTCGGTGATGTAACCATATCTTGTTATACTTTGATCTACTACGAGTTATGCTTATTCATATGTGTAGCTACCATATGCCTTTAGTAGGACTAGATCGAATCATGGTGATTAGTCTTGTTTCTCGGTGATGAATATCCTTACGTAGTGACAGTACAGGAGAGGAGAAAGCGGCGAGTGAACGTGCATCAGACCACTCCATATTGAGTGTAATCCTTATCATAGTATAGGTTTAGATTGGTTTATCACCTTGGCCGGAACGGCAACAAGAAGATGATAGACTAGGGTTACCGTTCGATGCTTACCTTTATGGCTAGGTGGATGTGATCCATACATCCCTTCGTGTTTGTATCATTACCTTCATGCAATCAATGCTTCACATAGGGTTAGACCGGTGGGTTAGATAGAGAACCATAGTGGTTTGCTTCTGATCCTTGGATTGACAAATCTAGGGAGGACCCGCCTTGGAGAAAAAGGCACCAAGTCACCCGTAGGCTTGCGGTGAACTTGAGCACGGTTTTACACCATCAACAAGCCCCTTTTTCTGGTGCCGTTGCCGGGGATCGGCAACTCGAACCCTATGGTGATCTATCTATCTCTTTGACTAACCCTAATTTTTATTATTGCATACATGCTTGCTTTCTTGTTTGTGTCCTTGAAAGTAGGTGAAAAGCTAGACACAAGACGTTCGAGAAGTTCACATCCACTCAGACAAGATGATGGCTACATCAAGATTCACTCTTTAGTGGTAGGTGCTAACTTTTGTTAGCGTCCCATCATCCGCTATTGAGTGCACACCCTACATGAGTGATGTTAAACAAGGTATGTCAATGTGTCAATTAATGTTTTAAGACTAATGTTTTGTGGAGGTTTGTTTGTCCAAGCAATAGGTGATGGAAGCAATCACGTTGCGAGAGAAGCACCCGTCACTTTGGCTAAAGCAAAATCACGAAGAAGACACACCATTGCCATCATGCTATGCACTGGTCCAGCAATGATGAGGACTTAAAGCCAAAGGAGACGCGATGTAACGCCCCGAAGACCACAAGATCAAGGTCGTCAACATATTCGGATCAATTCACAAGAAGTTTCTGTTCCCATCAATTTCTGCACAACCTCAAGGGAGAACAACAGGATATCTTTGGATATTTAGAAGCCCCATGAAGTTACACTTCCAACAAATCAAGAATCAATTCAATCGGTGGTTCCTACAAGCGGGTATGGCCGAATTACCGAAGGTTGCACGTTCTGAAATTTTCTTGACAGCATGCAAGAACGGAAACAAAACGGCCATAGCTCCCTCATTTGGGCTCCGATTAAGATGATTGACTACCCGTTGGAAAGGTAATTTTATAAAGTTTTCAATGAAACAATATTTTTGTATATGATCTGTTATGTACACAGGGGAAAATCCACGAAAAAGAGGCAGCAGCACACGATGAGAACAAGATAGTGGAGATGAGGACGACGACAACAAAGAGAAGCTTGGGCAACGCTTCCATTGGACCACATGAGATGAAATTCAGAAGTTTGGAACAAAACAAAAACTCCAAGATCATTGGCAAAAGAAGGCACAAGTTGGCAACATCCGACGCTAGGAGATGTTAGAAGCAAATCACCATGGATTACACACAAATGATGGCATCCAATGGCGCGGATACTCTGGGCTCTCACACGAAGGATTATGGAGTTACATGAAGATATTCGAGACATGTGTGAAGTCCCACAAATGAATAAGAAGAGTGACTCCACACAAGGCAACCTTGATGATGTGTGGCACGAACGAAGGAATTGCGAAAAGACATTACAAGCCACCGATCATTGAAGATTGTTTGCTTTCAACTCCGAGAGACCACTCACGATGAAAAGCTTGAAGGCCAAGGTACAAACTAACCTCTCAAGATACTTTTGGAGCTGATAATATTCCTTCGATATATCTATGATTCATATCCAATAGTGAGGTTGATTCAATTCTAGGCCTTGTTCTTATGATAATCATGATAGGCTAGAATTTCTTGAGAGTGATAAAGAGACTTTGTTGTGCTTAAAATTTGTTACATGTCTAATGGACCTTTGCCTAATGAGAGCTTAGTGCTGAGGAAGAAAACTTATGCTATAATTAATCACAACTTACTTTGTCATAAATTGTGGTTATGGAAGCGTTTGTTTGCAATATGATTTGTAAATCTTGGACTTGCTTTGTGCTCGATCAAGATAGTGACCATAAAAGAGCAAATTGCGGGAGAAATCTCAAGTTTCACTAACCATGCAGAGCATTAAATATAAATTAAGAGGAGAGAATCATACCCAAAGAATTGCAAACCCATGCATCACC
The DNA here is from genome assembly GCA_947561735.1 of Cenchrus americanus. NCBI lineage: Eukaryota > Viridiplantae > Streptophyta > Magnoliopsida > Poales > Poaceae > Cenchrus > Cenchrus americanus. Next base: position 198,495,232 of record OX387245.1, on the reverse strand, counting down.
GTCACCGAACCTCAAAAACGGACGTCGCTGTTTTCATCAATTTTGAGGACCTGGTCAGACATGTTCAAGGAAGAAAAAGTTGAAAATCAGAAGCTCCATGAATTTCCGGTTCCAACGCATCCAAGATCGATGAATTTGAAGACCCGTACAAGGAGATATGGCAAAAACATTGAGCGGTGTGCAGTCTGAAATTAGCTTTGGACAGATTGCAGCACCGGAGTAGACCGAACATAACTCACTCGATCGGAGTCCGTTGGGGGTGAATAAATACTTGATGGAAGGACAATTTCATGCGCCAAGCATGGAAGCTATTTTTTTCTACATGGTTTGATCTGGACAGAGAGGAAAATTTGTGAAAGAAGAGGCAGTGATAAAGTGAGATGGAGAAGGTGATGATGATGATGCAAGGATACGATTGGGCAAGCCTCTCATCGAGCATAAGTGATCGTGTCAAGCATGGAGCGTGGATCAGCTGCATGAACACCTTCAAATCTTGCATGAAGGATCATAACTCCGCAACAACAAGAAAGTATGTGAGAACGTCGAGCTCTATGACTTTAAATGAAGCGCTTTGCCGGAGGCAACCCGGTTTTTATTTTTATATATACATGACCGTCTACATTGTGCTCTTTAATCGAACCATCAAGTAACATTGTACAATTTCTCTAATAAAAACCACAACACCATGTTGTATGTTCTAATTGCTATTGAGGGAGCACTTTATTATTTGATCTTGGAAACCTTGTAGACCTTTTTTGTGTGCCTATTAGAGTTTAGAGTCTTTTTTCTTTTGTTTCTTTTTAGAGAGATATATGAAGTTGGCACCATACTTTGATTCTAAACTTGTGGCTAGTTAATTTAGGCTAACTTTTGTTTTAGACAACCTCCATATCATGTTGTTTTGTCCATCCATGTTATATCGCATTGCATGTCGTGTTAATCTAACTTTTCGTCCAACCAACCTAAGCCTTCCTATAACCCCCACCAAAAACCATAGCCTATAGAGGTAGGATTTCTTGAGTTGACCGAGGGCTCTCACCCTCTGGGTTGAACAAGTCTATCTCTTTCCTCTTTTCTAATTAAAAACCTTGACTAGCCTCCCCATAAAATCCTTAGGAAAACTTCCCCTACCTATAGACATCCTAAAACCATAGGTTTGTAGAAAGACTCTAGGACCACCTTAGTTGGAATTTCTATACTTGACTTTCTCTCTTCAAAATCCTTGTTTGAGCATTATATATATATATATATATATATATATATATATATATATATATATATATATATATATATATATATATATATATATATATATATAGGGCGATACTAAAATGCACCCGGGTGCATTCGTATAGTAAATGCACGGACCACTCGCGGTTGCAACTTCGCGAGCCTAAACCAATTGCAACTTGACGGACCAATTGCAACTCGACGCGAACCAATTGCATCTTGACGGACCAATTGCAACTCAACGCGAACCAATTGCAACCAAACCCAGCCGAACTGCAACTAGGCGCGAACGAATTGCAACAAAGAGACTAACTGATTGCAACTGTGATACTACACTAATTGCAACTCGACGGAACTAATTACAACGAATCTGACTCTGCGCACAGACCCTGCGGTTGCAACTTCGCAGCTGAACCAATTGCAACTTGACGCGAACCAATTGCAACTTGACGGACCAATTGCAACTCAACGCGAACCAATTGCAACCAGACCCAACCGGACTGCAACTAGGCGCGAACGAATTGCAACAAAGAGACTAACTGATTGGAACTGTGACACTACACTAATTGCAACTCGACGGAACTAATTACAACGAATCTGACTCTGCTGCAATTGGACACGAACCAATTGCAACTAGACTCCTAGTTGCAACCCGACGTGAACAAATTGCAACAGAATGAGCCCCGATTGCAACCGGACAAGACCTAGTTGAAACAAGGGTGGGTGCATTCGTATACGGAATGCACCAGGTGCACTATAGCAAAACAATATATATATATGTATATATATATATGTATATATATATGTATATATATATATGTATATATATATATATGTATATATATATATATATATATATATACCCATAACCTACCCTGGAACCTTTTTAGTTTGGTTGATTGATTCTTTTCGATGGGTGACTTCCTTGTTGACAATGCTTACTTTGTGAAACCAAGCTTTGTACTTTTCTTATTATAGACCACATCGAAAGTGTTTTTCAAACCTTGCTAATGTTTGTTTGTGCTAACTTTCTGCATTTGTATTTTACATCCATCTTTTTGTCATCATCCACTTTATGTTAGCTTGGGACCTTTTGTGAAACTTTATGATGAATGCTTTCATATCCATGTTAATGCTTGTCGACATGCGTTACTACTTTTTGCAATCTTGTGTAAACATGGTGTTTAGACATGATTGGAGACCACCATCATTTAGTCTTATATCCTGAGCTATCATGTTGCATTTGTTGGTTTATAAACTTAGCAATGCGCCATACTTTTATTGCACTATAAAAAATTATTGATCTTGGGATGAACATGGTGTTTTGACCTTGGTTAACAAATCTCTATGGGAATAGAAAGTTTGGAAACCACTTTGTAAGCATGGAGCTTAGAATTTTGTGTAAACGTTGTTTTTTTTTATACCATTTTCTCATTTGCATACATGCTTGTACTCACGTACACCATTAGGATTTTCGCTAGATTAACTATGCCACGAGTGAAGATCGTAAGGATGTCATGGTTTGTTGGCATAGGGTGAGTATTCCCGACCGTCACCTCGGAGGTACTTTGTGCATTATAGTTTTTTTGCAAGCATGGTGAATCACTCCCATGAGTTCGTGATAAAAGTTGAAATCAAGATCATCAACACCTCCAAAATCCCGAAAGGAGCACTGCTGTTTTCATCAAGATTAAGCACATGTTCAGAGATGTACAAAAGGGAAAAATTGTATATTCAAGTGCTCCATTAAGTCCACTTTCCAATGCATCAAGAATCAACATTTTAGGAGACCTGTGCAAGAAGTTATAACCAAATCTTTGGGCGTCACACATTCTGAAATCAGCCTTGGACAGCTTGCACTAACAAAGTAAAAAGGGTGTAACTCTCTTGTTCGGAGTCCGATCGGGATGAATGACCACTCGTTGAAAAGATAATTTCAAGCACTTTGCAATGGAGTGATGGTTCAGTACATACTGAGTTCTAGAATTAGAAGAAAAACTCGTGGAAGATGAACCAGTTGTAAGTGACAATATGGAAGGAGGAGAAGATGGGATCAGAAACATTTGGGATCAAGGCTCGTGGAAAAGGGCGAACATTGAAGGATGAATAAAGGCAACAATGTGATGATGATCTCCTTGCATGACGGTAGGACTTCAAGAATTTTAAGATGGTTCATCATCTTCCGTGCCTAGCAACATGCTAAGCATGGGGGGAGACTTGTGGACGAAAGAAGACCGCATGGAGTTCAAGGATCACGGTTGCTAGGGATGCCGATCTTCCTTCTTCCATACTAGGCACAATGCTTAAGCATGGGGGAGGGCGCACTACATCACAAGCATCAAAGGACGGTAACAATTCCTCAACCTTCTCTATGTCCTTGTCTTTCTAAATGCTTGTATATATGTATATGCCTTCAACAACCTTAGATGCAACTTTTGTATGTCTCTCTCATTAAATAACATGGCTTCTAGGAGTACAACCTAGTTTTAGTTTTTGTTTATTGTCATCACCTTGTGCTCACCATGATGAAAAAATTTTGGCTTGATCTTGCTCGTTGATATATGATGATTGTTGCCACTTTGTTTAAACTTTGTGCTTATTTATGCATGATTAAGCTATTGCTCTCTCTAATACAAATCTAAAATTAATTAAATGTTAGCTTAATCTTTTGTGGAGGTCATGATAAAAAAAGACCCATGGTTTCTTTTATGCTCTCAACTTTGGATGGGTCGAAGAACATATTACTTTTTGCTTTTAAAAGTCATGCTAACATTGTCATTAATACCTCTTGCATTTTGCTCTACCTATCCAAAGCCTTATATATTGAGTGCAACCATAGATTACAAGAGTTATTGTTGGGTGAATTGATTCAAGGCTCGATTCTTTGGCTCGTGACTAAGAAGTTGGTTATTCCGTTTTTTGCGTAACTTATCTTTTGCTAGCCTATTCTATCCGTGCATTGTGAGCTCCCACATCGGAAGCTTTGCAAATCTCGCCGGATATCCACCCTTTAAACCAACATCATCTTTTGTGTTAACCTCCTTGACCTACCTACCTATCACTTGAGTATGGAGACGACACGTCACAAGAAGGTGCTTCAAAGGGAAGATTCAAGTTCCCTCTCATCAAGACATCTGGTACCTACCTTAACACCACTTCCTCTTTGCTCGGGGACGAGCAAACGTCTAAGCATGGGGGAGGAGGTAGGTACTATGCAAATTAGAGTTCTAGGGGAGATAAAAAAAATGAATAAGATAAGAGGACAAAATAAAAAAATCCAAGTACCTCACATGTCAAAAAGAAAAAAAAAAGAAAAAAGGAAGAAAACAAGAAAAAGGAAAAGAAAAAATATAGAGTAATAATAATCTCCCCTGGTTCTCTAGTTGCTTAAGGATTTTCCAAGGACTTCAAGATCAAGACCCATACTCATTTTTCCAACCATGTGCAATCCGATAACATGTCCACCTATCTAAAAGTGTGAGCTCTTTATCTTCCCCTTCTTGTGAATATTATTTTCCAATGACCTTTTTGATGAGTCATGATAAGTCTAGAGAAGCCTTCCTTATTTTGATAATTGTCTCAACTTTAGCATCTTGGTAGGATAAAAACTTTCCTATGAGCTCCAAATAAAACCCTTCCACCTACAGACATGAGAGGGAAAGGATATAGATCAAGTAGGCTTGAGAGTGTTGTGAGATGAGAGAGTTCATGAGCAAGATGCAAGAAGGTTTAAATTTTTGTACTTGGTTTAGCTCTTTTATTTTCCTCGTTCTTCACTTCAAAAGTTTCTAAGACCTATTCGAATTTTGTGGAGCATGATTGATTACTTGTGGAAAGAGCTTAAATTATATCTACCCTCCATAGAGATGAAATCTAGTTACATTATGGAATTTTAACAATATAAACTTGGAGAGCATTATGCTTTCTCATGTGTGATCAAGTGCAGGGTATGAACAATGAAAGGCAATGCTAATATCCATTGAAAACTTACTCGAGGACGAGTAAGGTTTAAGCATGGGGGAGATGTTGACGGTCGATTTTGGTACACCTAGCAATGAGTTTACCGTCAACATTTGCACGTATTTGATATTCTAACCAATGGTATTGTCCCCCCGGAGGTATCAAGTTCACTCCCGCATGTCGATTTTGGAGTTTGTTGTTTACGCAGGAAATTAACGTTAAAGAGGAGACTTTCGGAATAAGCTCATCAAGCACTTTATGAGAAGATCATCAAGCCCGTCACAAGTCCAAATGATACAGAGACCGAAGCATCAACACGTAAAATTCCGGGGACTTGGATGTTTACCAACGAGATCAACTCAGCCCGAGAGATATTCTCGCAACCCAGGACAACATGATCTTTCGGTGCAGATTCAGAGACTTAAATGTCCTCTAATTGCAAACGTTTGACTACCAAAGTTGTGGAAATCAATGATACCTTCGATTTGGATATGTGGAAGGCCCAATTCGGATAAGGGAGCTAGGAGATATGACCCTCGAAATCCCTGCTGCGCAGTCAGTCCGAAATCAGAACAGATTATCTTCCCAGGCCGATTTGGAGATCTTATCTTCATTTCCAAAGAAAGAAATGAATACCAAAGTTAGAGGAAATTTCGTTCCATACAACCAGGATACCGAATTTGCATTATTTGGAGTCCGGACGTGGGAGATATGGTGCCGACAAGGAAGGGCTCTGAATCAGGAAAATCTGGACGAGGCTGATTTTGTGGAAACCAAGTTCCCTTCTCTCCCAAGGAAGATCTCGTGCAAGGCAAGGTGGAGCACGCCTCAAGGCTCCCCAAGGGCATAAATACACCCCCTTGGGCGCCCAAGGAGGGGGGTCAAAACATCGATTCATCAGAGAGCCGCCGAGACGAAGGAGAAGCACCGGGAGGAAGCCGACGGCCGCCGCGAGTCCTCGAGTTGCCTAGGAGATGGCTTAGGCCATGCCCTAGCCGCCATGGTTGGCCCTTCTTGGTGAAGCAATGGTGGGGTTTCGGAGCCGCGACTTGAATTCCTGAAGTCGTTTGTACCTTCAACATTTGGTGATGTAACCATATCTTGTTATACTTTGATCTACTACGAGTTATGCTTATTCATATGTGTAGCTACCATATGCCTTTAGTAGGACTAGATCAAATCATGGTGATTAGTATTGTCTTGCAGATACACCGTAGAAGTGCACGGACCTAGGTTGTTGCTCGGTGATGAATATCCTTACGTAGTGACAGTACGGGGGAGGAGAAAGCGGCGAGTGAACGTGCATCAGACCACTCCATATCGGGTTACTCCATATCGAGTGTAATCCTTATGATAGTATAGATTTAGATTGGTTTATCACCTTGGCCGGAACAGCAACAAGAAGACGATAGGCTAGGTTTACCTTTGGTTTGCTTACCTTTATGGCTAGGTTGATGTGATCCATACATCCCTTCGTGTTTGTATGTTACCTTTTTGCAATCAATGCTTCACATAGGGTTAGACCGGTAGGTTAGATGGAGAACCTTAGTGGTTTGCTTCCGATCCTTGGATTGACAAATCTAGGGAGGACCCTCCTTGATGAAAAAGGCACCAAGTCACCCGTAGGCTTGCGGTGAACTTGAGCACGGTTTTACACCGTCAACAGCCGACCGGACCCACCACCAGGCTGGCCGGCCACCCCCCTTGGCCCTATATAAACAGCCACCTCCTACCCAGTTCTTCGCACACACACCAGCCTAGAAAACCTCACCTTCGAGCCTTTGCAGTGCTGCCTTAAGAGAAAGGAAGCTTAGGAAGAGAGTGGAGAAGAAATCCAAGGGTGGCCTAGCTCCAAACTTTTCTCTTGCACCCTTGGAAGCCTTAGACACCATGTTTGGGAGGATCCTTAGACGCACTAGCTCCAGAGCCAACTCCCAGTGGTCGATGAGTCTAGACTCTCAGGAGTCTCCCTCACTAGTCTCTAACCCCTCTACTCCAACATCGCAATCACAAGGAAAGATCCTAACCAATGATGTGCATTTGCACATTAGGAGAGGATAAGAGAAGGAAAGGTATGAGAAACTGAAGAAACGTTCTTTGTACTTACACCCATGTTTAGCGAAGAGTTCATGCAAGAAGCAGGCTTGAACTCCGAGTTCAGCCAGATTTTTGCTATGCTGGGGTGGACCTCTTTTTATCACACTTCTGAAAGGGGTTGCCGTCTCCTCACTTTAGAGTTTCTTTCCACTTTGAATTCCTCTAATGATGGAGTAACCTTTCTGTTGTTCCGTCAAGAGCACACTCTATCTTGGAGAAGGCTGAGTAACGCCTTAGGGTTCGCAGAAGGATGTGCCTTAGATTTAAACTCGTCTCTTGAAGATTTTGATAGGCTACACCTCTGGACGGACGTTACAGGGAAAGAGAATGCACACAAGCCACGCATCAGCATCCCACTCTTCGTTTCTTTCACAAGTGGATAAGCCTTGTCCTTTTCCACACAATGATAATATCAACATGAGAGTAGGGGACATGCAGTTGATTTATGCTGCCCTGAAAAGAAAAGTTGTGTCCCCTGTTGAGATGCTAGTAGAGCACTGGCTCTCATTCTCCAACCTAGTTGGAGATGTAAGCTGCACCTCTCTGATCACCCGGATAGCCGATGACTTGGGCATCCTTGGAGATGCCACTATCATCAGCATTGATACTCCTCGTGAGATCATTGACTACGATTACTTCCGCCAAGGAAGATGGGTTAAAAAAATTCAAGAAAAATTGCACTATATCCACAATAAGAGCGCAATCTCGTTACCTAACCTGGGATTGGGTATATATTCTGTGCAATCTTTTCTTATCAATGAGCAGGCACAACCGGTCCAGCAGCAACCTCCACGATCGTCAGCTAGAGCGTCATCGTCAAACTACGCTAGAGCTGACCCACTGTCCGAAGACGCCGCGTATCGATCATATGAAAACTTCATGACAACATACCCTCGTCGCGCGTACCAAGGAGGAGATTTGCCATCGCAAGGACTGAGCAACCTCAGAAGACAGGAGTTTGGAAGTGGTAGGTTTTACGCATCATCTTCGAATTTTGTACATGCACGTAACTCCTTTTCAGGATTTGACCATCAGTATTCTGCGACGTTCCGCCAAGGTGTCCATGACAACATGAGGATGCAAATGAGCACTCAGGATACCCACACCAACATGCTATGCCAACAACAACAGTGGATGGACAAGGTAGGACAACAGTTAGAAGATATACAAGAAACCGCAGATGCAAACGCTGAACAACAGGCAAGCAAATTTCGCCAGTGGGGATGTGGAATCAAGCAGCTTGGGGGAGAAGCCCCCAAGGTAAGTATCAACTATCTATTTATATATTTTTATTTTAAGTTTTGTTTAGTTTGATAAGTTTGAAATAATAATAAAATAAAATAAAATAAAAATTTCCCTTGTTTAAAATAAATAAAGAACTAGAGAAGTATGCTAAATGGACATGATAAACAAATGCTCTTCATTGCTGCAAATGCCTAGCTTACAATCTTTTGAAGTTCTCCCAAGACATGGATACAATTGTTTAGATTTTGAAACATGCTTTGAGCTTGAGATTCTTGTGGGAACAATTTCTCGATCTAAGTCTAAGTGATTGATTGATTGACATGATTAAGTTGAGCTGCTATTTATCTTGTTCAAAAGTAACACTAAATTCACTTTTTAATCATAAAATTCATATATAACGAGTCTCCTGTATGACACAAGACTTTATGTCCTGTTAAGAAAAAGCCTTGTTGAAAATTTGCTCAGGATATTCCAGTTTTATATCTCTCTATGCCTTCAAAGAGACTTGGGCATGACATAAAAAAGAAAAAAAAGAAAAAAGAAAGAGAGGGAAAAGTGAGATGAGAGAGGGAGAGAAATGAACAAGTTTTCTACCAGGCGAGAAGGGCCTACCTCCCTAAAAAGAATAAATTAGAGATGAATAATAGACACAAGTCCGAGGGTGAGAAGAGCCCACATCTCTAAGGAGAGAGAAAAATGGACAAAAGTCCGGGGCGAGTAGGGTCCATCTCTCCTAATGTCATGTAACCCAAGGTTCTCTTAAAATTATTGCTAGAAAGAGAGATATATATCAGGAACAAAAGAACCAAAGGCAGGCTAAAGTTGAAAGTTTTTATGTTTTATCATATCAACTTGCCATACAGGAGTACCCTGAGCTTTAACTTGAACATCTTTTGCAAAACTCCAGAATTTTAGTGAAACCAAGAACTTGAGACATGGTGCTTGACTTAATTGTTATAACTTTCAACTGCTCAAGACCCAAGTACAGATAAAAGCCCCATGTTCTCAAGCAGATATAAGCAGGTTTTAAAACTCTGACTTTTCATCCAACCTTGGAAAAGAATTTATTGTGGTAACACTAAGTCTTGATAAGAGATTAGCAAGAGGTAAGCTTTGGGGAGTTTGTTGATGCTCTGTAACTCTTATTTTTATGCATCACCAATACATGAAAAAGGACCAAAAAGATAAATCAACAGTAGTTAGGGCCTTGGACTAATAAATTCCACAAATTTTGGTGAATTATATATTTTCAGGGACTATTCAGGAACATGCGAAAAGAATGAGTTCTAGAAGGCTCCAGAAGACTCCCGAACTCAACCGAAGTGGCCTCCAAGAAAATATGCATCTAGAAGGGACAAGAGGCCCACACGCGAAGGTGGAGCCTAGCCGGGGCCCAGCCTAGGCCGACCGGCTCTACAGGGAGGTCGATCCGGCTCCCCCTAGCCCCGATCAAGCCTTGCTTCGGAAAGGTTCCTCCACCACCTCTTAGGGTTAATCTAAACCACTTATTTAGGTCACTCTGATCCTACGGTGATGGATTATCCCTTCGGGCTATATAAGCAACCCAGACCCCCCTAGGGCATGGTATGCATGTCTCATCATCAGGCCAAGACTAGAGAAGAAGAAGATACATCAAAGATAGGATAGCTACTTTATAGTTCAAGATCTAATTTCTAGATCAAGAACCTAGTTCTAGATAGAGAGTCAGATTTGAGTCGAGTTGCGCTTTGCTCCAGTTCCAGATCTGTAAGTTATCAAGATCCAGTTCTTATATAGTTTCTCAACGACTTTATGGTATTTCAATGTTATGTGTGCAATTGCTAAGTTCTTACTTTATTCTAGTAGTATATTTGATATAGTCATGATCAATGATAAATCTACACACTTGTTCGTAGAGCTCCTAGTGTATTACATGTGTATGATTGGTAGTAGAAAGTATGTAAGCATGGTGCTTAGATATAATTTACTTGCGGATTCACCTTATACTCTGGGTCGTGTGGTAGATCGTGGGTGTGACAGGCCTATTGAGTCCTTTGCAGTCCACCACCCGAGTATAAGACTAGTCGAACAATGATTCTTAGGAGGATCAAGTTTCATCCTTGATCTTCATGGGTAATCTTCGGGGTGTTCACATTTATCCATGACTATGCTATATGTGGTGATATGCTACATTAGAATAGATGAATAACTGAGTCTTTGTATGCTATATAGAATTATGCCTCTTAAGTCAATCCAATTCTAATCTAGACTAAGATTAATATGTTCTATGCTCCACATGTGCCTCTGCCTATCTGATTTATCATTACTTTATCATTTGGCTTACCCCTATTAAAGTATGTGCCATTCCATCAAAGTCCATAAAGTACTCTATTGCCATCCCTTACATCCATCCACCTGGGGATACGATATTTTAAAACCCATCACCCCGGGTGAAATGCTCACAGGTATCCGCGCGCTTGTGGATTATCTACCATAATATTTATGTAGGCTTATCTTATACCAACCAACATTTCTTACGCCATTACATATAATGCATTCTAGAACTATTCTTTAGAAGTTGCGTTAAGAAATGTCAACAGCGTGCCGCTTCTCCTGGCCGCCTCCACTACGTGAAAAACTCACTTTGGTAACGGGCATAGATTGCCTTTAGTAACAGGTAAAGCGCCCATTACCGATCAAGTGTTACAAATGAGAGAAGAAAGGTAATGGGCCGATGCCCGTTACTGATAACACATATTCGTAACGGGAATCAAACAACAAATGTTACCACAACTAGGCACCAGTCACGTGAAATGGCTATTTCTCTACGCCCACATGCAACTTTGATAACAGGCACCGAAACAATGTCCGTTATGGGAACTCAACATCAGAGACGTGTGTTGTGTCCCTGCGTCTCCTCTGTCTTGACGAAATGAGACGCGTCTATTTCACGTGGGTCTCAGCACAACTAGGAGTCGTAATGGGAATCAAACAACAACCGTTACCACAACTAGTCACTGGTCACGTGAAATGATTGTTTCTCTGGGCCCGTAGGGAACTTTGGTAACGGGCACCAAAATAGAGCCCGTTACAAGAATTCAACATCGAAGACACGTGCTGTGAAACTGCGTCTCTTCTGTCTCGACGAGCAGGCCAAGTTTTGGGGCCCACCAGTCAGTATTGGTAACGGGCTTTTATGTTGCCCGTTACATTGTTGGCATGTTTGTAACGGGCGTTCCGAATGAAGCCCGTTACTCACTGATCAGTGTTTGTAATGAGCTTTAATTAACGCTCGTTATAGGTACATTGGCCACCCCTACAGTAACCTGCTGCCTGCTTGCCGGCTGCATCCTGGAACCAGCTAGGATTTGGCAGCCATCATGGGTTGCATACTGGAACCAACTAGGATATGACAAAATTCAGAGAAATTCGATCAAGCATCCAAATTCATAGAAATCCACATAATTCACATGCATCATATCACAAAATTCAGCATTATCATCTCACAAGTAAAGAAGCATCACTGTCTTGACAACAATATCATAGCCATAGTTAACTAGCTTGACAACAATATCACAAAATTCATGGGATAAGGAGGAATGCAAAAATTTCCTAAGAACCATATACAATATTATCCCACATAGTTTCATCAGCATGAAATTTTCCTCCAACTGCGATCACCTGTTCCATGAGGAATGTGGCATTCTATCACAAACATAGACCATCGTGGATTTGTGTAGAGGATGATTATCTAGCCCTAATCTCTGGATATAACAATGTCACCAGTCAGCACACATATATAGGTGGTTACCAAACATGTGCAATGCTAATAAGCAAGAATTATGCTCAATTGCAGGTTTTAAAAATGAAGATCTCAAGAAAGTACCTTTTTGAGCCTCTATCTTTCAATTTAAGCATGTGATATGCACAATAGAAGGTTGTTGGTGGCACTGCAATAAATGTACAAAGAAAAATAATGGTGGCCGAGAAGAAATAAAGTCAAGCTTTAGTACTAGCTTGCACAAGAAGGAAATAAGTGGTATGTACCTCAAACTCTGTGACATGGTTCAAGGTGATGTGAGGCACCCCCTTCTCAGAGCAATAACGTTCCCCACCCCTACAACGAAACATCCAACAACGGTTAGGGAACTATTAATTAATATACTCTGCAAAGTTTATTGAGGAACGTCCGCAGGTTAAGAAAGAAATAACTTACTCATTAATGATTAGTGATAAAAGGGTAATATCAGTCTTAAGGCTCTTGAATGAATCAAGATAGTAGACCTTCTGCTGCTTCAGAAGGATCGCCACTACAATCCAGTGGTTCTTACTGAGATAAGCGGTAACAATGAGTTTCTTTTTAGCATATAGTTTGAAGGCACACTGCATTTAGGAGACAGTGAAATCAATAGCGTGAGCCTTGATGGTCAACATTGTGAAGTTAAAGAATTCAGGATCAAGGAAGCCAACTGCAGTGCCTGTCTTCTCAACTTCTACAGCCATGTTCCTATTAGTAAGAAAAAAACAAAGTGTAAGGAGGCAAAATACATGGTAAAGATAATGTGAGGCAAACAACAGATTTCGATAGAGAATCATTAGTGAGAAGCAGATTACATTTTCAAGCATCTTACAGGATGAAGCAGTGGAGAAGTGTTAGATCCAAAGCATCCAAGTTGAAGAGATCGTACAAATCACTAAGTTGCACATGTATCTGCTTAAGTCCGTTTGACAATTCTTCTCTCTTTGTCCATGCTCTGGTCTCGGGCCGAAGTGCGATAATAATCGGAGAATCATCATCTGACTTAACACATTGCTTGTAGAATGTGTGGAGATTATGGTAAAAGGAGCAACCACAATGAGATCATTATCACTGAGAATGCTCTTTCTGAATTTGTAATTTGGGTTAGTCATAGCCCAAGGATTCTTTTTGGTGTTTCTCTCAAATCACTTTCTAGTAGGCATCTTAGAGGTTTTATTTTCAACAATTTTCTTTTCCTGCTGCTTTGAGATGGCTGAAGAAGGTTTCTTAAGGGCTTTCTAACCTGCTGTAGGTGGTGTAGAGCTTTTATTTTGGCAAGTTTCTTTTCTTGCAGCTTTGAAATGGCTAAAGGTTTCTCAAGGGCTTTCTTGCCTACTATAGGTGGTGTAGAGATTTTATTTTCGGCAAGTTTCTTTTTTTGCTACTTTGAAATGGCCGACGGTTTCTCAAGGGCTTTCTTACCTGGTAACGGTGGTGTCTCACCAGGAGCTATCACATAGGTATTGGCCCCAGATGTACCTACAACTTTCTTTGAAATGTCGTCGACAAATTTATGAGCACCAGCCAACACATCACTCTTGTTGCTTGGTAATGGTGGTGTTTGACCAGGAGCTATTACAGAGGTATTAGGCCCAGATGTACCTACAACTTTCTTCAAAATGACGTTGGCACATTTATCAGCATCAACCAATATATCAATCTGGGCTCCTCCTTTGGCATGATTGTTTTGAGCACTTTCGTTTGGGGTGTTGGTTTTGTTGTTTCATGAGGAGGAGGAGGAGGTGGTGGTGGGGATGAAATATTGAGGACCATGTGTGGTTCGTGGACCGATGGATGGTCGCTTCCTTGTGTGATGAGTGATTGACAACGTTGTGTGGACTGATTCTTGGCTAAGTATTGCAGGTGCAGGTTGCGGCTTGACTGGTGTTGGTGCAAGTGAAGAACAAGCACGAAAGGTCGTCGGCGGTGAGGCCTCCACTGTGGAGAAGACAAGTAGGCTTCGTTCGAGGGACCGGTGGCCGGCGGGGGTCAAGTGCGGGCCGCATGGTGGCATGAACAGCAAGATGAAGTCATGGACGGGTTCTTGGTTGAGCCTCAAAACCAAGGTCGAGCCGGGACTACGTGGGAGCCAAGTCATGAGTGGAGATTGGCGGAGGCTACACCGAGTTCGCGCGGGGTTTCGGTGGTTCACCGGAAAACCACCGGGTTCCTTGGTTGATCCACAAAGCCAAGACCGAAGAACCGAAGACGGAGCCGCATCGCACTAGACCGGTCGACCGTTGGGGACCGGTCCGACCGGTGAGGAGCACGGTCCGACCGGTGCGTGACGACGCAATCCGGAGACTTCGAAGCGGAGGACACGCGTCGGGATCGCATGGCTTGCGTCGAGGCTACGCAGGGTGCGGTCGCCGGGCATCCGTCCAATGGTGAAGACATGAAGACTTCCAAATCCGCCCTTGAGGGGCTTGTATCCCTAGTTGTTAGTGAAGGGTATTTTAGACTTTCGGTTGCCTCCATATAACCCAAGAGGTGAGAGGATGGCAGCCAACTCTTGGAACCCTAGCTCATTAGTTTTCCTATTTTCCACCTATTTTCCTTAGGTTTTCTTTAGGACTAGCAAGAGAGCTTCACGGAGAGATCTGGTTGAGAGGGATGGATGATCGGGCGGCTTGCTAGACCTTGTATGAACCTTTGTTTCATGTATAGATGATTCGGCGTGGTTCCTCAAGGTTTGGATTTGTTTTCCCGGTTGTTCTTGGTGGTGATTTTCGGAGCCCTCTCTTTGTGATTTCTTTGTGTTGTTTTCGGGACCTTTCTCTTAAGAATTTGATGGGGAAAATTTGTGGGAACCCTTCATGGTTCTTTGGGCCGTGATTCCCCTCCCAAATCCGTGAGTAAAGGTGCTCGATTTTGATATTTCTTGAGTTCTTGGGTTGGAAGTGCTCTCGGTGGGATTTCCTTGATTCCTCCTTTTTGGATGAGATTTGGTGGGATTAAACTTGGCTATGGACTCCTCATGAGGTGTTCCTAATATCCCCAAAGTCTTGTTCAAGTCCGTGGAGGGATTCGGGAGATCAAGATTTGGATTTGGGGGAGTTGACCCGCGGGTCGTTGTTCATCCCGAGGCGCCGGAGCTACACCGGTGTGACCGGTGCTCTTGACCGATCCGACCGGTGTGAGCCCCGGTGGGTTTTTGCTCGGGTGAACGTCTTGGTGTGTTCGTTGTTGTCCCGTGTTGCCGCCGTTTCGAGTTTGGGTCGGTTTGGTGGTCGGTTGGCTTTGTTTGGTGCCTTGGGGGCTTTCGAGGCGCGATCGGTCCGACCGATGTGTCTCACCGGTCTAACCGGCGTAGAGCCACTCGGTGAAAGTTGCTCGGTTTCACCGGCGGGGACCGGTCCGGCCGGTGGTGCTCACCGGTCTGACCGGTGTGGGTCTGTGGACTCGAGGTTTGGTGTTCTGCTGCGTTCTCGGGTCGGAAGGTTGTGTGTTGGTTCCTAAGTCCAGTGGCACTCCAGTGGCTACGTGGGCTTGACCAACTTCGGTAGTGAGTTGGAGACGTGTGTTGGAAGCCGTGTTCATCTTGTTGGAGTTTCCATCTCCTTCGAGAAGAATTTTTATCGGCTCCCCTTCACTCCCCCCTCTCTGGTTCGCCGTATCGGTCCTTCAAGTGGTATCAGAGCCGGTTCGGGTCTTTGTTGAATCTAACCGTCTAAGATCCAAGGATGGCATACCGGGGAACGGGGTTCGTGGCCTCCACACTTCGATGGCAAGAACTACCGGATGTGGAGCAAGCGAATGGGTGCGTTTCTCCGCGGAAAGGGTCGGACTCTTTGGGATGTCACGGTGGACACGGGCTATGTCCGGCCGATGGATTTCCTCGCTCCGGGGGTCGAGGGACGGATTCAACGCCAACAATAAGGCGGTCGACTACTTGTTTCGTGCTTTGTGTCAGCCTGAGTTCGATCGGGTGCACACCGAGCACTTGGCTTGTAGGATTTAGGCGGTGTTGAAGGAGGCTCATGTTGGGAATGCCCAGGTTCAGGCACGGATGTATGCGACCTACCGGAGAGAGTACGAGAACTTCACTCATCTCCCTAGTGAGTCCATCGATGCCTTGTTTCAGAGGTTCACGGTGGTTGTGAACAACATGAGGGCCAATGTGGACGTGCTCCCGTACGATGATCATGATAGAGCGGTCAAGCTCTTACACTCTTTGGATCGTACGATTTGGGGCGGAAAGTTCGAGGCCATTGTGGAGTCGGAGAAGTATGACACTCTGACGGTGAACGAGCTGTTCTCGAAGCTCAAGTCGGCTGAGGTGGATAGGGGCATGACTGCCAAGCTCGAGGGACCGACTGATTCCCATAGTCTTGCCCTTGTTGGTGGTTCCAAAGGAAAGGCTAACTCTAACCCATCCACCAGGATGTTCTCTTTCTCCTCTTTGATGTCTATGCCAGATGAGGAGTTTGATTACCTTGGAGAGGACGAGCCGGCGCCGTTGACGAGGAGGTTCGAGAGGCCGCATGAGAGGCGAGTGAACATGAGGAGGAACACGAGGACGTGCTTCCGGTGCGACAAGCCGGGACACTTCATCGCCGACTTCCGGAGAAGGTCGAGAACAAGGACGGCTACAAGCACAAGTCGAGGACGGATGGCAAGTACGGTCGAGGCGCGACCACAAGAGCAAGCACAAGAACAAGTACAAGGACGAGCGACGATCGAGGAAGAAGGAGATCCGAGGCAAGGCCCGAGAGATGGTTGGAGCCGGCGACGTCGACTCCGGTTCCGCGTACTCCATCTCGAGCTCGAGCGGCGGTGAAGACGAAGGTGATCGTCGCAAGAGCAAGAAGTCGTCCAAGAACCCGAGTGGGCCGAGCCGCTTCGCGAGAGACGGCTTCGCACCATGGCGCGAGCTCCGGCGGCAAGAAGAGCACACGGAGCGACTCGGATTCGAGTCCGACGACGAGGTGCGTGATGAACTTCCCTTCTTGCGCCGGGAGAATGAGAGGCTTGGCTCTTTGCTTGATAACCGTGATGACATGCTTAGAGAGGCCAAGAAAATGAGAAAAGAGCTTAGGGCTTCACTCGAGGATGCTAGGACTAGAGTGACCGAGCTAGAGACACGGGTGCTTGATAGCAAGCTTGAGATTGATTCCCTTAAGGCTAGCCCTGTTGTTTCGGATGAGAATGATTGTCTTGGTTGCTCCATATTCCTTGCGATCTTGCTTTGTTTAAGGAGAACCATGCCTCCAAGTGTGAGGAACTAGATGTGCTTAGGGTTGAAGTGGGCGAGCTTAAGTCTAGACTGCTTTGCTAGGTGCTTGCACTTCTTGCCCTGTTTTTCATGCTAAGATTGATGAGGTGCATGCATACACTAGTTCTCTTGAGGCTAAATTGAAGGAACCCATTCCTACATCATCCTCTACCTGTGAAATGCATGCTTTGAAAAATTTGGAACTTGCACATTATGTTGATCGTTTGCAGGATGAGAATGATGACTTGAGGAAGTTGATGGGTTAGTTGTCCGGTCATGAGCCTCAGTTGAGGATGATGATCGAGGCCTTTAAGAGGCAAGATGGTGAGGGACTTGGGGCAAACAAGGTTGGTGAGGGAAGTGAAGAGAATATCCCGGAGCCACCAAAAACCCACCACAAAAATGATTTCCCCCAAAAACTAACCATCTTAGGAACCGACTAGACACAACCCCAGCTCCACCCGTGTTTCCTACACCCACAAATGATCTACAAAAGCCTATCAAGTTTGTGAGCACTTCGGGGAAAGTGTTCTTTGGGAAAGAAAGTGAGAAGGCTAGTGAGGGGAAACCGGTGGAGGATTTGAGTGGAGAGAAACCATGTGAGCGACCACATCCCAAGCCTAAGCCTAAGCTTGTGAGGTTCCATTGTGGCTATTGTGGGAGAGATGGCCATAAGGAGGAGTTTTGCTTCAAGAGGAAGCGTGAGGAGAGAATGGCAAAGGAGTGGGCTAACAAGGACAAGTACCACCCTTCCGATGGTGTACTTGAGCCTCGTGTGCAGATGCCCAGGGCCAAGGCGAATGTGAGGACAGTTCGGGCTTGGGGAGAACGGAAGGCTGTTGGAGGTGTTGCTGCCCAGGTCACACCGGTCAGACCGGTGTGGGGCACCGGTCAGACCGGTGCAGGCCTGGACAGGCAGCGTTTTGGGTTTCGGGCTCGTACAGGTGCGAGGGTTGTTTCTGGAGGTCGTGGTTCTGGTGGTTGGGCTGGAGAGTTTGCAGGTGGTCAGGTTGCTAGGCGTTCTCCCCCTCGAGTTCACTACGGGGATGGGAGGAGTCGTAGCTTTGAGAAGGAGAGGAGGGACGGTCCACGAGTTCTCTTTCGTGGCTTTGGTCCTCCTCCAGGCGAGAGAGGGGTGGTTCCCTCGGGGTGGTTACGGTGGTGGTATTCGTGGAGGTAGCTTTGGTAGGAGAGATGCTTTGGTTGGTGCTAACCCCACTTTCGAGCAAATGGCTCGGCACTAGTTTTACGCTTTTGGTACTAACCCCGGTCTTTGAGTCGTTTGTTCGCTCACGTGCTCGTTTTTAAATTTCGGGTGGGAGACTTGAAGAACATTTGGTTGATTGACTCCGGTTGCTCGAGGCATATGACCGGAGACGGGGGGTGGTTCTCAAGTCTCGTCCGGTGGTGACGAAGAGGTACATCACCTTTGGGGACAATGGGTGTAGGCTTGTGCTTTCGGAAGGTGAGATCAAAGTGAGTGACAAGATCACTGCGAGGCGTGTTGCTCTTGTTCGGTCGGCGGGGTACAATTTGCTTTCTCGTGTCCCGGTTGTTGGATGAGGGCTTTGAGGTGTTGTTTCGGCCGAGGTGGTTCTCGAATTTTGGACTCTCGAGGGGACCTTGTACGTATGGTCGTTCCCGAGGGTCGGGTGTTTCGTGCTGATTTTTCTCGGTCTTCGGGTGTGGAGCGTTGTTTCTTGGGCGGTTCTTCGAGTGAGTTGTGGAAGTGGCATAGGAAGTTGGGTCACTTGAGCTTTGACCTTTTGTCTCGCTTGAGTAAACTCAATTTGGTCCGAGGATTGCCACGGCTGAGGCTTGAGAAAGAGTTGGTTTGTGCGCCGTGTAGGCATGCCAAGATGGTAGCCTCTTCTCACCCGCCTCACACCGATGTGATGAGCGAGCGTCCATGCGAGCTGCTCCATATGGACCTTGTTGGCCCGGCTCGTGTGCGATCGCGGGTGGGAAGTCGTATGTCCTTGTTGTGGTGGACGACTATTCTCGGTATGCGTGGGTGTTCTTTACGGAGGATAAGGGGGAGACGTTTGGTTTTGTTCGAGATCTAGTCTTGAGGTTGAGGAGCGAGAGGCACGGAGAGATGCCATACGAGCTATCCGCGGTGATAATGGCTCGGAATTCAAGAACTCTCGTTTTGAAACCTTTTGCCATGACTTGGGTCTTGAGCACCGGTTTTCGAGTCCGTATACGCCTCCCCGAATGGTGTTGTGGAAAGGAAGAACGGGACCTCGTGCGAGATGGCTCGGACGATGCTTGATGAGCATAGGACTCGAGGAGGTATTGGGCCGAGGGCGGTGAATACCGCATGCTATGTGTCGAACGGGATATACCTCGAGTGCACAAGAAGAAGAAATGCTATGAGTTGATGCATGGTCGCGGACCCAAGGTGAGTCACTTCCATGTCTTTGGTTGCAAGTGTTTCATTCGAAGAAAGGCGGGAAGTTGGATAAGTTTGAGGCTAGGTACGTCGATGGCATTTTCTTTGGTTATGCATCTCATTCTAGAGCATATCGTGTGCTCAATCTTGAAACTAACCAAATCGTGGGGACTTGCGAGGTAACCTTCGACGAGACGAGCCACGTAGTCGGCTTGTCTTTGAGTGTGCAAGTGATGATGAGCTTGGCGAGGAGATCTTTCGGGAGGAGGAGCATGAACATGGTGATGATGAAGATGGCGGTGTGGTGCCACCCGGCTAAACATGTACCCACTACTTCGACTACGGTGATGGATGGACCCTCTACTACACCTACGACGACAAATCAAGAACGAGGAGAAGGCGATGTTGAGGGGGAGGTAGCATCGAGGCGAGAACCTCCCGGCGAGTACGGATGGATCACCCGGCTTCGATGATCATCGGCAACGTGAATGAACACACTACACGGTCGAGGGTTCGAAACAATTCCCATTTCGCTCATGCTGCGTTTGTTGCTACTTTTGAGCCCAAAGACATTGGACACGCACTATCGGATCACAATTGGGTTAATTCGATGCATGAGGAGTTGGAGTACTTTGAGAGGAATCAGGTGTGGGAGTTGGTTGACCCTCCCCCAGGGTGTAAGCCGATTGGTACAAAGTGGGTGTGGAAGAACAAAGAGGGAGAAAAGGGTGAGGTTGTGAGGAACAAGTCGAGACTTGTTGCTCAAGGGTTCAGTCAGAAGGAGGGGATCGATTACGAGGAGACCTTTGCTCCCGTAGCTTTGTTTGGAGGCGATTAGGATCCTTCTAGCCTTTTCTGTGGCTAAAGGGTTCAAGTTGCACCAAATGGATGTGAAGAGTGCTTTCTGAATGGTGTGCTGGAGGAAGAAGTGTATGTGAGGTAGCCTCCGGGGTTTGAGAGTGAGAAGTACCCCCACCGGGTGTACAAGTTGAGGAAGGCGCTGTATGGGTTGAAGCAGGCGCCTAGAGCTTGGTATGGCAGGTTGAGGGGGTTCTTGTTTGAGAGAGGTTTTGAGATGGGGAAGGTCGATCGGACCTTGTTTTTCCGAGGCGGGGCGGAGATATCCCGATTGTGCGGGTGTACGTGGATGATATTGTCTTTGGTGGCTCGTCTAACTCTCTTGTTGCAAGGTTTGCGAGATGATATGAGCGAGAGAATTTGAGATGAGCATGATGGGCGAGTTGCGGTTCTTCCTCGGGCTACAAATCAAGCAATCAAAGGAAGGAACATTTGTGCACCGAGGCTAAGTACACCAAGGACATTGAGCGGAAGTTCAAGATGGAGGACTCCAAGGCTATGACGACGCCGATGAGTACGACTACGGCTTTTGATGCGGACGAGGAAGGTGAACACGTCGACCGGAAGGAGTACCGGAGCATGATCGGGTCTCTCCTCTACATGACGGTGACGAGGCCGGACATACGGTTCTCGGTGTGTCCGTGCGCTCGTTTTCAAGCGTCTCCGAGGACTTCGCATCGGCAAGCGGTGAAGCGAAATTCTCGGGTACTTGCGTCACACTCCCGACTTCGGCCTTTTGTTCTTCGCGTCCTCTTCTTTGGCGCTTCATGGTTTTTCAGACGCGGATTTTGCCGGGTGTCGGTTGGATAGGAAGTCCACTTCTGGGACTTGCCAGTTTTTGGGTTCCTCTTTGGTGTCTTGGTCTTCCCGCAAACAATCGAGTGTTGCTCAATCCACTACCGAGGCCGAGTATGTTGCCGCTGCTAGTTGTTGCTCTCAGCTCCTTTGGATCACCTACACCATGAGTGACTTTGGTGAGGAGTATACCCAAGTCCCACTTCAATGTGATAGCACCAGTGCCATAAGCACTGCAAAGAACCCAATGCTTCATTCCAAAACTAAGCACATAGAAGTGAGGTATCATTTTCTGAGAAACAACGTAGAGAAAGGGAAGATAGCTTTGATCCATGTACCCACACATGACCAACTAGCCGATATTTTCACCAAACACCTAGATCAAGCAACTTTCACTTGTTTGCGGGGGGAGCTTGGTGTGTGTTTGATCTCTTGAGTTGGGTGTGTGGGAGCTCTTCTTTGTAGCATATGTATAGCTTTCCTTTGTGCATTTCTTGCATTTGGCATGGCATATGTAACATGATGTATAGGCATCCTTGTATCTTAGATTGCATGCATTTTGTATCATATGCATTGGTTAGGAAAAGCTTCTCTCATATACATTGTTCACCATGGAATGAGATATATGTCTTTGTGAGCTTGTTTGGTATGCTATGGTTAGTTTGGTTTAGCTCTTGATGATCTTGATGAATAATCCATGGTTGATATGTTTTTGAAAATGTCACATGTATGCTCTCTCATGTGTAAATGCCTTTATATGATCTTGACATGTTTTAGTGGCTTGGCTATGCTTAATTTGTGGTTGGATAGCTAGTTTATTGATCATATGGGGCCAAAGGCTCTTTTTCCATCATAAATGTTTAGCCCTCTTGGTTTATCTTGTGGAGGAGCATAAGTTCCTTTTTGTCGCAAAGACATTTCATGTACCATTTACAAATCTGAAAATGAAATGAAAAATGCTTGGAAATGTGCTCCCATGTCATATGTCTTTGAATTTAAGTTGCTTTGGGTGCTAAACCGTTGCATGATGCCTACCAATGAGAAGTCTCATACATAGAAGTAGGCACATGGCTCGGTGGCTTTGACATGACATGAGGTGCTTGTGGGTGTTTGTGATGGTCTTATGATTAGAATGGTTGTCCTAGCATGAAGTTTGTGTGGCTTTGCCATTTTGTTATGCTTTGATCATGTTTAGGACTTTGCTCATGAGAGGCAAGGTTGTGAAACTTGGTGATCATGTAGTTGAGATCGATACGAAGCCGTAGAGTACCTAACTTTCTCATTTGGACGTGTGTAGCATTCTTCGTTGAATTTTGTCTATTTGAGAAGCTCTAGGTTGAAAGTTTTGCATTTTTGGCTTGATTTGTGCACCGGTCTGACCGGTCAGGGTCACCGATCTGACCGCTGTGAGTGCTGGTTCTATTCACATGTTGCACACCGGTCTTACCGGTGGTGTTGACCGGTCCGACCGGACGGACGGGTGGCCGAGTTGTTGCGCCTGCCTGTTTCAAGTGGTCTTGCATGCTTTCGTCCAGGGGGAGGTGCATTGGTTCAGGGGGAGCTTGCCTGTGTGCAGGGGGAGCTCTTTGTGGTTGTTCGAGCTTTGTTTCAGTGGTTCTTGCTCTTCGCTTGAGCTTTGTTTTGTCTCGGATGTGTCGAGCCGTTGCCCTTGCCTAAGGGGTCCGAGACTTGTCTTCTTCAAGTGATCTTGCTCTTTGCCTTTGTTTGGCTTTCGATCGCTTGTTGGAGTTTCTTTTTGTTCGTTTCTTTTCTTTTTCTTTTCTCTCTTGTTACTTTCGTGTGGGTGTTGTCAATGCACTCATTAAGGGGGAGATTGAGGACCATGTGTGGTTCGAGGACCGGTGGATGGTCGCTTCCTTGTGTGATGAGTGATTGACAATGTTGTGTGGACCGATTCTTGGCTAAGTATTGCGGGTGCGAGGTTGCGGCTTGACTAGTTTTGGTGCGGGTGAAGAACAAGCGCGAAAGGTCGTCGCCGGTGAGGCCTCCGGGTGTGGACAAGACAAGTAGGCTTCGTTCGAGAGACCGGTGGCCGGCGGGGGTCAAGTGCGGGCCGCATGGTGGCATGAACGGCAAGATGAAGTCATGGACGGTTTCTTGGTTGAGCCTCAAAACCAAGGTCGAGCCGGGACTACGTGGGAGCCAAGTCATGAGTGGAGATTGGCGGAGGCTACACCGAGTTCGCGGGGTTTCCGGTGGTTCACCGGGGAAAACCACCGGGTTCCTTGGTTGATCCACAAAGCCAAGACCGAAGAACCGAAGACGGAGGCTGCGGCAACGCCGGACCGGTCCCCGGCCGGTGAGGAGCACCGGCCCCGGCCGGTGCGTGGCGACGCAGTCCGGAGACTTCGAAGAGGAGGACACGCGTCGGGATCGCATGGCTTGCGTCAAGGCTACGCAGGGTGCGGTCGCCGGGCATCCGTCCGATGGTGAAGACATGAAGACTTCCAAATCCGCCCTTGAGGGGCTTGTATCCCTAGTTGTTTGTGAAGGCTATTTTAGACTTTCGGTTGCCTCCATATAACCCAAGAGGTGAGAGGATGACAGCCAACTCTTGGAACCCTAGCTCATTAGTTTTCCTATTTTCCACCTATTTTCCTTAGGTTTTCTTTAGGACTAGCAAGAGAGCTTCACGAAGAGATCTTGTTGAGAGGGATGGATGATCGGGCGGCTTGCTAGACCTCGTATGAACCTTTGTGTCATGTATAGATGATAGCGTGGTTCCACGGGGTTTGGATGTGTTTTCTCCGGTTGTTCTTGGTGGTGATTTTCGGAGCCCTCTCTTTGTGATTTCTTTATGTTGTTTTCGGGACCTTTCTCTTGGGGATTTGATGGGGGAAATTTGTGAGAACCCTTCGTGGTTCTTTGGGCCGTGATCCCCCCCCTCCCAAATCTGTGAGTAAAGGTGCTCGATTTTGGGATTTCTTGAGTTCTTGGGTTGGAAGTGCTCTCGGCGGGATTTCCTTGATTCCTCCTTTTTGGACGAGATTTGGTGGGATTAAAGTTGGCTATGGACTCCTCATGAGGTGTTCCTAATATCCCTAAAGTCTTGTTCAAGTCTGTGGAGCGATTCGGGAGATCAAGATTTGGATTTGGGGGAGTTGACTCGCGGGTGCTGTTCATCCCGAGCTGCCCGAGGTTACAGCGGTCGACCGGTGCTCTTGACCGGTCCGACCGGTGCGAGCCCTGGTGGGTTTTTGCTCGGGTGAACGTCTTGGTGTGTTCGTTGTTGTCCCGTGTTGCTGCTTGTTTCGAGTTTGGGTCGGTTTGGTGGTCGGTTGGCTTTGTTTGGTGCCTTGGGGGCTTTCGGTGCGATCGGTCCGGCCGGTGTGTCTCACCGGTCGACCGGTGTAGAGCCACTTAGTGAAAGTTGCTCGGTTTCACCGGCGAGGGACCGGTGTGGCCGGTGGTGCTCACCGGTCTGACCGGTGTGGGTCTAAAGGCTCGAGGTTTGGTATTCCGCTGCGTTCTCGGGTCAGAAGGTTGTGTGTTGGTTCCTAAGTCCAGTGGCACTCCAGTGGCTACGTGGGCTTGACCAACTTCTGTAGTGAGTTGGAGACGTGTGTTGGAAGCCGTGTTCATCTTGTTGGAGTTTCCATCTCCTTCGAGAAGAATTTTTATCGGCTCCCATTCACTCCCCCCCTCTCTGGTTCGCCGTATCGGTCCTTCAAATATTTGGTGCCTCTTGCGGATGTGGGGATGCAAGTATTTCTATTTTTTCAGGACGAATAGTAGGGGGTGGGGCTGGAATATTTGGTGTACCTTGCGGGTGTGGGGATGCAAGTTTTTCGGTTTTTTCAAGATGACTAGGAGGAGAAGGAGGTGGAGATGCAGGTTTTTCAGGACGACGAGGAGGATGTTGGAATGGAACATTTTGCAGATGTGGGGATTGAGGAGGAGGAGGAGGATGTGGGGAACCATGTGAGGAAGGAATCTATCACGTACTCTGTGAACTACAACGAATCTGTACCGTGGCCTGTGAACGAGATTTATATGTTGGTGGTTTCTTGATGTAAATGCGACACCTTCTCCACTATAACCTCTGTCCTTCAGCTTGTCTTAGTGATATCACCTCGTCATTAGGAGGGTATTCCACCAATTCATTCGCAAAGACATTATATACAAAGAGCACTTCAACCACAACACAGTCTTCAGGAATCAGGACTGTTTGTAGCGTAGTCTCCTCTGGAGGAACAAGACCAGTTGCAGCATCACATTCAAGACCCCTCCACGTGATCCATTGGCCACAATGTGCGGGTTCAGTCAACATGCCTATAAGGTCTTCCTGTGTACGATCATCACAGTGCACCTCCATCAACTCTGCAGTGCCATTGATCTCTGTGGACGCATAGCTGCTCTTCAGTGTGGCGGGTGAAAGGCTTGCGTGATTGGACATTGGTGACAACACAACCTAGTACCCGCTGTTGACGTAAAATCTGCACCTCACGCCAAGCACACAGCAAGCCGAACAAGCTAGCTTCACACGCGCAGAGATTCCAAGACGTGCCAGTCAATTTTCCCTGAAAATTAACAAAAAGATAAAGTAGTTAAATTCCAAAGCTTGGAACTTGCCGGGTGGTACCAGACAGTTCCATATTTACGGCTAGAAAGCCAAGTGAGATGACATATAGCTATACAAAGCTATCTGCCAGCAAACTAGAAACCATTCAGGACCTTTAAAGTGTAAAATGCAACATAGCCGAACAGATGATGTAAGCATGACGAAAATCGGTCTTTGTTTGAATAAAAGTGCACATGAACGAAACCATGACCGATCCTCCACGATAAATAGCAATAAATAATAAATGAAGTAAAGCATGATCATAAACATGTAATAAACAAGCATGCATAGGCCCAAAGCACTAGTCTACCGCATGTCTAGGTACTTTAAAACCCGTCAGGCATGATGTCAAACAAATCTATCCACCGCATGATACAACTTGTTTGAAGATCACACCACTATCCACGAATAGATCTATCCACCGCATGATACAATCTAAATATGGAAAGCTAAAAGCATACAAAATTTTAAACGTAACTTATAAGCATGTTTTACACGTGAAAGCATAACCGAATACGGCTGTACAGCCGAATCGGGGTCCATGAAGAAGGAACAAACATTACCAAAGAAGATAAATCTATCAGATTGAATCGAAATCTAATCCACCAGATGACTAGCTCCAAAACAACCCCAAAACCTGCATCTACCGCGTGATACCTAGTTCTTTCAAGATTTATACAAGATTTGGCAAGCTTGAACCCACAACACGTAACAACCTAGATCGATTCGGTTTCGGCTATTAGGGAACATGTGATCCTTGTGCTATTGAGGTCAAGATTACGAACTCAACTTGCATAAGGATCATTGAAAGATACAAAGCCGATCCAAACCAATCTAGATTGGGCAAAAGAAGTGTTACATGAATTTAAACATAAAGTAGAACTCAAAGCAACACGGGGTAACTTAATGAATCTATTGAATCTTGCCAAAGATTCAATAGAGCCGATAACTAGCTTCAAGCTAGATCTTAGCCCACCGCATGGCTCATAATCTAACAAGAAACCCTCTTGAACCAAGCTTGAATCTACCGCATGACACTAAGCATGGTAACAAGACTACTTGCATCAAATCTAAATCCACTGCATGATACTAGACATGATACAAGGTTGCCGGTACTTACGGAGGTCGACGGATCGATGAATCCTCTCGAAGAACTCGATGACACGACAAAGGACTCAAGGATTTGGCGCAAAGCCGGTTTGTATTGAGAATGTTTCGAATACCATTACATACATTCAGGGTCTATATTTATACCCCATCACAGCATGACTTCGAATGGATTTGATACCTATTTTATCTCTAAATGCGATCACCTATCCATCCATTCGTCCCTTCCGCTCGGGCCACGTCACCATGCAATCCCGCAAAATCAGCATAACAGTTTCCTTGCCGAACAGAAGCGAATTGCCGACCGCGGACTCTTTTGCCGAATCTTTCCGAAGAAACCTTCCTTCTTCGGACGGATTTCTTACCGAGTTGGAACCACAAATCAGACTCCTTACCTTACCAAATTTTGGTGTTAACATATGCCCCTTCAATTACGGGATAAAAGTGATTTTATTCTGAAATTGACTCCAATTGCCAACGTCTTCAAATTGAATCTGTTCAACACCTATTCTCTCTCCCGCAATCCATCGGAGCCTCCGTCCAGATCCAAACCCTAGGTCACCTTTTCCTGAGCTCAAATCTTTAATGGCAGGCCAAAATCAAGCTGCTCAGGTAAATTTCTCCCCCATAAGCTTCATTCGACACTTAACTTTTCGATTTTTACCTGAGATTTCTTCTCCGCCTTCTCTCAACAGGAGCTTTCCACTGAGCTTTTGATTCGCACTGAGGCCAATTCAACATCGTATTTCCTTGGTCCTGTGGGAGTTTCTGATCCTCGCGAATTCATCACAGCCGAATCCCAAAGAATCCCCTTCAAAGCGGCTTTAACTAAGACTTCCCTGTGGCAGCATGCCTTCAAGAACTGGCCCTTGCCCCCAATTGCGGGCTGGAGGAATTGGTACAAGAGGGTCCTTGCGGACAACAGTGTTAAGACCCAAACTTGGGACACCCTCCGGATTGCTCAATGTTTGGAGCTCTCTTTGGCTGAGACCCCGAAAAACAAAGATCTCCTGATAGCCGCCTGTCATTTTTGGTCAAATAGTGTCAACGCCTTCCTTTTTGGTCACGGCCCGGTGTCCCCCACTGCGGCCGATGTATACATGATTACCGGCCTTGATATTTTAGGATCCGTGCACCCCCGGGACTTTAGAGGTTCCACAAGACAAACAGGAGTGAAGCCAGGAAGTGGATATAAATTTTATATCCAGAATCACATGAAAGATGGCCGCCTTGGTGAAGTTGAATATAGGGCATTCCTGAACATGTGGTTGTGCAGGTTTATCTTCTGCGGTAAAGCCAATGAGCCCACTCTAAATCATATCATAATGGCTACACAATTGGCTGGTGGTAAACGCATTCCTCTTGGAAAATACCTCCTGGGTAGTGTATATCACATGCTTCATCAAACTGTCACCCAAATGTACACCGGCCAGAAGATAGCATGTGTCAACGGCCCTTGGTGGTTTCTACAGATGTGGCTGCATCTGCACATGCACCAGATCGTTGGTATTGACCTCAACAACCGGTTTTTTCCTTCATCCAACTACCATGAAGGGGGAATTCAGGCTACTAGAGGATGCCAAACCTATGGGGAAGCTGCTTCAACTGTTTCCACCAATCAGAACATCAGCCAGCTTTTTGAGCTCTTCTTCAAAGGCTTCCCCAACCCTCTCTGGCTTCCTTACTTGGACAATGATAATTTAACCCACCCCTACGAATTCTCCTTTGAAGCTGGTCGCCAAGATGGAAGGTTTCTGGAAATCTTCAATATCCTCATCCATCCATGCCCTCTGCCAGCTGAATTTTGTGGGGGAAGGTTAAACAACAGCACCTATGAATACTATCAGCCAAATATGGTAGCCCGACAACTTGGATGTGGCCAGATGCCCCCAAGACTATTCCTGTATGAATTCCTCAAGCCCAGAGAGGTAATCAAGGAAAGTATGCAATCCAAAAGGGTCTTTGATTATGAATGCAGTCCAACCATCTATGCCTGGCCTTTCACACCTACAATAGTAACTCATCCCACCTTCAACTCTTGGTGGCAAGAATTTCATGACCATATTTTCAGTGGGCCAGTGCACTCATTTTGCATAGAGCTGATGCCTGATTTTCAGCCAACTTCAGAGGTATCATGATTGTCCTTCTCTCCAAACCAGACATTTCTTCTTCTAACCATGATCTTGATTTTTACATGCAGAATACAGTACCTGCCCCTCAAGCCAGGACAATTGCTTATAATGCAGTATGTCCAATCTCAGCACTGGGATTTAGATCCCCAACCTTGGCTCAACTGATGGCTAGGTATGCCACAACAGACCCAATTCTGTCCAGTATTACTGCTGACAAGAGGAAAGGCCTGTCTCTGATTGCACCTCCAGCTGCTAAGAGAAAAAGAACCACCAAGAAAGTCCTTGTAGAGGTAAAATTTCCCCTTTCTTGATCACAAGATTACTCTTTACTGATAAATTTCATCTTATGTAATTTCAGACTAGAATCCAGCAGCCTTCAGCTTCAGAACCTGCCAATGCTTCATCTATTGGTATGATCTTTTACCACCTTTTCCCAAATATTTACACTGGCATTTACCCTTAATCTGACATTTGCAGAAGAAACACTGGTGAGTCATCCTGTGGATATCCCTGACCCTCAACATGTAAGTCCACCAAGGGCTGAGCCACCGACTCAAGTGGAGATTTCATCCTCATCAGGGACTCAATCACCCCTGCTCAAACAGAGACACCAACCTCACCAGAGACGAACTCTCCCATCCAACCAGAGACTTCAAGTCCTTCAAGGGTTCAATCCCCTATTGGCCAAGCAGAAATCCCAGCTTTAGCAGAGGTAAATCCATCTCCTTTCTAGCCAGAAGCTTCAGAATTACCAGAGACTGCACCAGCACCCTCTCACACAGAAGCCTCAGCTTTGCCAAGAGCTCTTCCTTCACCAGTGGCTTCAGAAATCACCCCTGAAACTAAACAAAACTTTGCCCCAGTTCAGGAAGTCAGGCATGAGGTAAACTCTGTTATCTTCTTTATTTCCCAATAGATCACTTATGACCCGGCAATGTTACTCTTTTAGGCCCATTAGTGGAGAATAATCCAACTGCCGAGACAAGAGAAGGAGGGACTCAAGCCTTGTCAGAGGAAGTACAAGAAAGGCTCAAAGAAATTTTTGCCTGGCTGCAGAGAGATGCTCGAGATCAAATCAGAGATCTCGATTATTTCGAGGAAATGCTTAGAACTCCCTGAGGACATCAAGACTTCACTGGAACCTATCTCTGGTCTGGATATCCATTACGCGGCCATAAGACGAGCTCTGAGAAATGTGTCTTCCCGACCAGCCGTTGAACAAAAGAAAGCTAAAGCTGAAAAAGCTGTGAAGGGAGCACAATCTCAAACCGAAAATCATAAGGAGATATTGGCCAGTCTGTAAGCTGCTCGTGAATTGAAAATCGCCAGAAAGGCCGCACTGGAGGCGGAGCTGAAAAGCTTATTAATGGAAATAGAAGCTGATGACAAGAAGATAGCCGAACTTCCTGGACTAATAGAGAAGACCAAAGAGGAAGCAGCATCAGCCATAGCTGAGGCGAATCAATACGATTAGAACTCACCATCATGTCCAACGCTCAGAAAGATTACTAAGAACGGATGGAGAACATTCACCAAACAACATCAAACGCCTCCAATGTAATTGCAAAGTATTTAAACATTTAGCTGTACTGATCAATGCGTAAGCGAGCGGCCGTCCTTGCAACATTTGCCTTTTATAAGTTTGCTTTCCCTTTTCTTGCATGACCTTGATCGCAACGCTCGAACGACCCACTCAGTAACCAGTAGCCAAATAGTGCCATACCCGAACGACACCTCAACCGTAACTTAGCCGAGTCCGTCAACCGAATGCGACTCAGCCTTGAACTCCAAACGACCCGATGGTGGATCGGTCACGGAAACCTCTCCACCTTCCAAGTTTCTTGGGATATGCGCCACGATCTAAAGCCACGACCTGAGGCCACGATCTGTTTCACGATCTGTTTCACCAGGCCTATAAATAAAACCGTAGGTGCCCCCAGCTCTTTACCAAGCCTTTGGCCTTCAAATCTTTGCCAATCTCAAGCTTTTTTTCCCAATCAACGCAAGCCCAAGAATCATGGCGAGCAGCAACAACAGGCGCCGCGCCGCCGACGAGGCGGAAGGGAGTCGCGCTAGTGCACGTCGGAGGCAATAATCGTCAACTTTTCCTTTACGATTCGTCTTTGATTCCCTTTTGTTTCTGACGATCATCTCTGTTTCATGCTTATTCAATGGAACCCATCTCCCGCGCCGGCCAATCAGCCTCTGCCGGACGACTCGTCGGAGTCAGACCACTACCCCCGGTGCCCTACGGGGAACTTGACGCTCTCCGCTTCAAGGCGGAACTTGAGGTGGCCCAGCGCGAGCTGGAAGACATCTCCAAGAAGGCTGGCATAGTCGAACTGGAGTGGGAGGACCAGCGGAAGCAGCTGCTGGCAACCATTGATGGTACGGCTCTGGAACTGCTCCCGAATCCAATCAGGCTTTTAATACTAATCACTGGTACCTTGCACATTGCAGCCCGTGACGCCGAGCTCGACCAGTGAAAATGCCGGTGGAGCAATTGGTCGACAAGGTGAACGCCCGCGGAGACACGCGGCGGAGCGCCTCGCCGCGGTGGAAAACCGCGTGGACGAGGTGGCTACCCACGGCATCCGCTTGGGCACCACTTTGGGCCTGGCCGCCATGGCGACACACACCGGCGTCGACTACTCCACCAGGCCGCACGGCTTCCAGGGCGGCGCGCCGGAGGACATCGACGAGATCCAGATCATCTTAGAGCGCCTCGACAGCCACGGCGACGCCATTGCCGAACTCACTCATCCCCAGTCTGTGCTAAAAAAGGCTGTTTGATTAGATTGTACTAGGGATGTTTGATTATCGGCAACAAATAAAGAACTTTTAATTCCTGTGCTTGCATTGCAATGATTCCCCTGTGTTTGCATCTGTGAATCTTATTTTCTTCAAACGTATTCAGGAACTCGCTTAAGCCGAACACGCGAAAACAGATGCCCCTTGGCGCAATACCCGCAGAAAATCCTCGACTCGGCAATCCATGAGCACTGTTTAAATGAAAACCCATTGATTTCGGGTGAAAAACCCTGCCACTTGGTATTCTAATAACGCACGCCAGCCAGTCATCACTCCCAATGCACTCCCTCTGCCAATAAAATAGCCTGCTGAGATTCCCTGCAAATCCACTCGCACACTCATCCATCAGTTCTCATCTCCTCCCCTGCCCCAGAAGAGAAAACCCCAAGGCCATGGACAAAGGCAAGCAGCCCAAGGAGGACAGCGTCTCAAAGAAACGCACGATTCGAGAGTGAATTTTTCTTTAACTTGCCTTTTGCTTTCTTGTGTGATCTCGTGTTTTACCTCCTCTCTGTTTTTTTCTTTTAGCCTTGATCTGCTTCCTGAGGAAATCACTGGGACCGAAGACATGCCTGAGTACATCTCCTTTGACTCTTCCCTTGAAGCAGAGGATGCTACGCCCGAGCAGAGGGTCAACCATCAACTGCGCCGCCGCGTTCGGCACCTGGAGCACGACCTCCGGGACATCTCCGCTCGTTGCCAGGCCGAACGCGAGCGTTGCATGGCTTTGGAGTCACTAGTAGGAGGTAAATATCTTCAACTTCTTCTTGACTCCGTGCTCACACCTGGATCTCTGCCCCTAACAACTACTCCTCTGTCCCAGATGTCTCTGATAGGTACAATAACCTGAGAGCGGCTTGGGACAGCTTGGTGGAGGCAGCAAACCATGGTCATCCCCACGGCTTCCAAGTTGCCGTCACGGTGGTCCTGGAACAACTGAAGAGGGAGCAGCTGAAGAAGCAAAGAAAAGATTGAATCATACTTTCGCTTCTTACGCCAGGCCTTCTGCTTTCCACCCCCCGTAGTCCTGATCACCAGGGTTGTTAGATGTAAACCTGCAAGAAGCATTTGCAATGTAGTTTTGTGCTAAGGGCAATACATCTAAGTATTGACCATTCCTCCTGTTCTGGAGTTTTTTGTTCTAAAGGCGGCTTCACCCTTGAACGCCGGCTATCTCTGTATCAGGTGCATGTAATCCCAATGTGATCAACGGTCGATTTCAATACTAGGATAATATTTCTTCAAATATCTTCCATTTATTGCAGCAGAAAATTCCTCTCCTAGTAAAGTTTTCAGCATGTAGGCATTACCGGGCACGCACCTGACAACGCGAAAGGGTCCTTCCCAGTTAGGGGACCATTTGCCGAATTCGCTGTATTTGGTTCCAATCGGCAGTAAAGCTTTCCAAACCAAATCCCTTTCTACAAACTGCCTGACTTTTACTTTCCTGTTGTAATATTTGGTAACTCGCAACTTGTTCTTCTCAATATTTTCCAATGCCCTAAGACGGATCATGTGCAAATCCTCTAACTCATCCATCATTAAGCCATCGTAATCTTTGGAGCTTAAATCTTTTTGCAAAACCACTCTCCTAGAATCTGATTGTATTTCCCAAGGCAAAACTGCATGGTGCCCATAAACGAGTTCATAAGGAGATGTCTTTGTGGCTCCATGAGGGGCCATTCGGTAAGCCCACAAAGCTTCATTGAGTACCGAATGCCACATTCTTGGCTTCTGGTCGATCTTCTTTTGTATAAGCTTGATCATGATCTTATTAGAAGCCTCTGCCTGACCATTAGCTTGGGCATAATACGGAGAGGAATTAAACAATTTGATTCCCATGCTTTCGGCAAACTCCCTAAACTCCAGGGAAACAAACTGAGCTCCCTGATCAGTCGTGATTGTTTGAGGTATTCCAAATCGATAAATGATATGTTCCTTGACAAATTCAACCATGTTCTCTGATGTCACCTTCTTCAGTGGAATTGCCTCAACCCATTTGGTAAAGTAATCTGTCGCCAAAAGCACAAACTTATGCCCCTTGCTAGATGGTGGATTAATCTGGCCAATCAAGTCTATACCCCAGCCCCTGAATGGCCATGGCTTGATGATGGGATTTAATGCTGATGCAGGAACTCTTTGGATATTTCCAAACCTCTGGCAGTCTTGACATCCCTTGTAATACTCAAAGCAGTCTTCCAACATCGTTGGCCAGAAACACCCAGCTTGCCTGATGACCCATTTCATACGGTAAGCTGATTGATGTGCTCCACATATCCCATCATGCATCTCACTCATCATCTTTTTTGCTTCTTCTGGACCTAGGCAACGCAGCAATACCCCATCCAAAGATTTGTAGAATAGACTTCCATCCAGAAGAACAAATTTGATGGCTTTGTACCTGAGTTTCCTGGAGACCTTTCGGGATGGATCCTCCAAATAATCAACGATCTCTTTTCTCCAATCATCCTCTGCAAGATCCACTCCCAGCATGCATATCTCCATGGCCAACGCTTCTTGACTTTCCCTATAACCAGAAGCACTTTGAGCCAGCCTGTTCGCCTCTTCATTGTGTTCTCTAGGAATGTGCTGCAGAATTACTAACTGGAAGCTTTTTAGAATCTCTCGGCATTCCTCGTAGTAACTCCTCAGGGCATCACTTTTGCACTCGTATTGGCTGTTCAATTGCTTGATAACCAATTCTGAATCTCCATAAACCTCAACTGAAACAGCCCCGGCCTCTTTTAGATACTGAAGCCCCAGAAGCAATGCCTCGTATTCAGCTTGATTGTTTGTAACAGTGGGTTGGATAGGGATGGTAAACTCAAACATCTCACCCCTGGGTGAAATCAATAGAATCCCTACTCCCCCACCTTTACCACATGATGATCCGTCAAAGAACAAAGACCAAGGAGTAATTTCAAGCAAATCAATTGACGGATCGCGATGTTTAGTTATAAAATCGGCAATGATCTGACCTTTTATAGCTTTTGCCGATTCGAACTTCAACTCAAACTCAAATAACGCCAAGATCCACTTGCCAATCCTGCCGTTCAAAATTGGCATAGATAACATATGTTTTATTACATCAAACTTGGAGTATACAACGCATTCGGCATTCAACAAGTAGTGCCGAAATTTTGTACACGAGTAGTACACACATAGGCACAGCTTCTCTACAGCAGAATACCTGGTTTCAGGATCAAGTAATTTTCGGCTAAGGTACGCTACTACCCGCTCCTTTCCTTCAAACTCTTGAATAAGGGTCGATCCAATGGTTTGGGTATCGGCCGCCACGTACAACTTGAAAGGCTTATTCAAGCGTGGAGGGACCGATGCGGTGGTTCCTTCATGTATTGCTTGATCTCATCAAAAGCCTTTTGTTGTTCGTCACCCCATGTGAACTTCTGATCCTTCTTAAGCTTCAACAATGAAGAAAAGGGCAAGACCTTTTGCGACAAATTTGAAATGAACCTTCTGACAGAATTGATCTTGCCAAGCAATGATTGCAACTCCTTGAGATTGGTTGGAGGGACAACCTCATCAATAGCTTTCATGCTTTTCTTGCCAACTTCGATCCCTTCTTCATGTACCAGGAATCCCAAGAATTCTCCAGCTGATACCCCAAAAGCACATTTGTTTGGATTCATCTTCAAGCCATGCTTCCGGGTGCATTCCAAAGTTCTCTTCACGTTCTCCAAGTGCGTGTCATGATTCAAAGACTTAATCACAACATCATCAATGTAAATCTCGACAACTTTGCCGATCAACTCGTGAAATATATAGTTCATGGCCCGCTGATAAGTTGCACCGGCATTTTTCAACCTAAATGTCATGACTATCCATTCAAACAGGCATATATGACCAGGACATTTGAAGGTTGTTTTTGATATATCCTCTATTGCCATGAAAATCTGGTTGTACCCTGCATTACCATCCATGAAACTGATAACTTTGTGTCCAGCAGCAGCAACAAGCGAAGGACCGATTAGGCGACCGAGAGGGGGGGAGTGAATGGGAGCCGATAAGAATTCTTCTCAAACTTGGCCTATGCCCTCAAATCACTTCGAAGAATCTCGCACGGACTTGCCAAGATCACGTAGTCACAACGGACCTATCGACCCTAGGAACAAGTTAGATCAAGCCTAAGAACAAAGCGGGAGCAAGCGCCAAACGAACCGAGAGAAAAAGCTAGCTCGAGGCAAGCTGCAGCGAGAAAATGTCGGTACTACCGGCCCCAGGTCGGTACTACCGATATGGGCTTACTGGCACCTAAAAACCAGGTTATCGGTACTACGGCATCGGGTCGGTACTTCCGACTATCGGTACTACCGACCTTGTGTCGGTACTACCAATAAGGACTCTCTGGCAGCTGAAAATCAGGTCATCGGTACTACCTACACGGTGTCGGTAGTACCGCCCCCCCTAAAAAATCAACCCGCGAAACAGCCCCAAACTTTCGATCGACGGATCTCCCAAACCACTTGGAGTCTTGAGACGAAATTTGGAGGAGATGTTAAGCACCCCTAGGTGAGATTATACCCCAAAAATTTTGTCTCCAAACCCACCAAAACACCGGGAATCGCGAATCCTTTGAGCACCACAAAAAGCTAGAGCACCTAACGAAAATCCTCGAATCGAACTGGTTTCCCGGCGTTTGAGGGCACAAGATCAATCACAAAGATGCATGAGACATCCATCCATGTTTCCCTCAAAGAAATCCGAGGAGAAACCAACTCAAATCCACGGAATCGCACCGAGAACGAAGGCACGAAAACAAGCACAAAAAGACCACGAAAAACACAACTCCGAATCTTCTATATAAACCAGGAAAGATTCACAAGGTCTAGCATGCCGCCCTAGCATCCATCCCTCTCAACAAATCTCACATGAAGTTCTCATGCTAGCCTAGAGAAAATGGAGAAGAAAATAGCTACAAAAATGAGAAAATGGGAGGAAGGAAATGAAACCCTAAGTCGCGGAGAGAGACCACCATTCACAAACACTCATGGCATATATATCAGGTCCCGCCGGAGTGGTAAATGACTCAACTACCCCTAACTTAACTACTGGCGATACAACCCACGTAGGGGCATTTAGGTAATGTTTGTGGGTCTTGCCATCGGACGACCACACCTTTGCCGCACCCCGCGTCCTCCCGACGCAAGCCATGCGATCCCGCCGCGTGTCCTCCGCTTCGAAGCTTCCCGACACGCCGGATCCCGTCTCCGTCGTGTTGGGCCCTCGAACTTGGTTTTGAGGCCCAAACCAAGAAACCGTCCTCCGATGGTTTTGTGGGCAAACCACCAAACCCCTCGTGCTCGGTCCGGCCTCCCGCCAAACCACTTGACTCGACCGCCACCGTGCACCGGCTCGATTGTCCATGACTTCGTCTTGCTCGTATCGCCACCATGTGGCCCGCACCTAGTCCCGCCGTCCACCAGGTCCCTCGAACCGAGCCTACTTGTCTCTCCATCTCCCGGAGGCCCCTCAAGGCTGAAGACCTTTCGTGCCCGTTCTTCACCTGCAACAACACGAACTAGACCGCATCCTACACCTGCGCACTAAGCCAAGAGTCAGTCCAACACCCGTTGTCAATCACTCATCACTGAGGAGCGGTCATCCATCGACCACCGGGACGCTCCTGGTCCTCAATCTCCCCCTTGATGAGTGCATTGACAACACACAACGCGAAATGAAATTCGGAGAAAGAAAGAAAGAAGAAAGGAAAACAAAGAAGCGCAACTCATGACCAAAACCAAAGAAAGGCAACGAAAGGTCACAAGCCGAGCAAAGCACAAACTCCACACTGAAAACAGCAAGAAAGCTCCCCCTGAACAAATGCAAGCTCCCCCTGAACATGTGGATGCAATCTTCCAAATTTTAGCTCACCTCTTCGAATTTTCATTAAGCTCACCTTTTCTCCCCCTTGTTGACAATGTATGAATCAAGGTGAAAATGCAGAAATGCAAAACAAAGCATAGAAACATCTACATGAGCTTCTCAAATAGGCCAAATCTAGTGTCAAAGGCTAAAAATGAGACAAAGATCACACATATGAATCATAGCATAGTCAAAGCATTGCCACAAGGAATATATGAAAATACAAGCATGTGACAAAGCAAAATTTTCGGATTTAAGTAATTTTACCAAAAGAAGGCTCGCTTCACATGTAAAAGCCTATCCATGTCACACTTGAGCCACAAACATGCATACCATTCAAAGATCATACAAGGATATCAAATTCTCAAGCAAAAGATCATGGCAAACACCCATAAAGCAAAGCATGTCATGTCAAAGCTCATGAGCCATGTGTCCACTTCGGGGAGACTTCTCCACCGGTGAACATCATGCAACATGTTTTGCACCCATATGTGAAAGATAATACATTTTAAGCATAGACATGATGGATGGAGCATTTTTCAAGAATTACACACTTCTTTTCAAGATTAATTCATTTCATGGTACATGAAGTGCCTTTGCGGCAAAAAGAAGCTTATGCTCCCCCATGAATGCAACATAGGCTAAACATTCACAATGATATTCAGCCTTTGGCCCAAGTGCAAGAAAAAGGCATCCAAGAACAATCTAAGCATAGAAAGCACATTTAGACCAAAATGTGACATGGATACACTACTACACATGAGTGGAGCACATTTCACCAAAAATTAGTCAAGATTAGCATTTATTTCGAAGGGGCTATCTCACCACACATATATCTCAATTATTTCAAGAGCATAGCCTCACATCACCATTTCTCAACACATATGACTA
The DNA here is from genome assembly GCA_947561735.1 of Cenchrus americanus. Lineage (NCBI taxonomy): Eukaryota > Viridiplantae > Streptophyta > Magnoliopsida > Poales > Poaceae > Cenchrus > Cenchrus americanus. The sequence continues at coordinate 198,456,253 of OX387245.1, read as the reverse complement.
ATATCTCACAAATAGTCAAAGAAACTCAAATAAGGCATATGAAAGAAGCTCATCATCCTAAAATGCAATATGATACAAATGCAACATGATATATGACAAGATGGCTATCCTACCATGGTTTGTACATCAAGCAAAACATGTATATACATCAAAGTAAAACATGGTATGATACATATGGTACAAGAAAAACCCCCAAGAATCAACTAGAAAGGACAACAAACCCCAAGTTCCCCCGCAAGCGCACAAATGTAGCTTGGTCGAGAGGCTTTGTAAAAATGTCGGCAAGCTAATCTTGGGTAGGGACATGGCACAACACAATGGTTCCTTTTTCCACATTGTCCCTCAAGAAATGATACCTCACTTCTATGTGTTTGGTTCCGGAGTGAAGCACCGGGTTTTTGGCTACGCTTATGGCACCGGTGCTATCACAAAGAAGTGGGACCCGGTGCACTCCTCACCAAAGTCTCTCAAAGTGTATGAGATCCACAACACTGGGAACAACAACTTGCGGCCGCAACATACTCCGCCTCGATGGTAGACCGAGCTACACTAGACCGCTTGCGGGAAGACCATGAAACCAACGAAGACCCAAGAAAGCGGCAAGTACCGGATGTAGACTTCCTCTCGACTCGACAACCGGCAAAATCCGCATCGGAAAAACCATGAAGAGAAAGAGTCGAGGAGGACGAGTACCAAATGCCAAGACCGGGGGCGGACCGTAGGTACCTCGAAGATCCTCTTGACAACCTCGTCGATGTGATGTCCTTGGCGAAGCCTAAAAAGGAGCGCACGGACACACGATGAACCGTATGTCCGGCCTCGTCGCCGTCAAGTAGAGGAGGGAGCCGGTCATGCTCCCGTACTCCCACCGGTCCACCGGTTCTCCGTCCTCGTCCGCATCCAAAGTAGTCGTACTCCCCATGGGAGTCGACATCGGCTTCACATCTTGCATCTAGAACTTCCTCGCATGTCTTTCGTGTACTTGGTCCGGTGCACGAATGTTCCATCCTTCACTTGCTTGATCCGCAACCCGAGAAAATACCGTAACTCGCCCATCATGCTCATCTCGAACTCCCCGCTCATTTCATCCGCAAACTTGGTAACAAGGTTATGTGAGGAGCCACCAAAGACAATATCATCCACGTATATCCGAACAATCAACAAGTCATTTCCATGCTTGAGGAGAAACAAGGTCCTATCCACGGTACCCATCACAAACCCTCTCGCTCAACGAGAAAACCTCTCAATCTCCCATACCAAGAACGGGGCGCTGTTTCAACCCATACGAGCCCTTTTCAACCTGTACACCCCGTGTGGGTACAACTCGCTCTTAAACCCGTGTGGTGCTTCACATACACCTCGTCCTCTATGACCCCATTCGAAAGGCACTCTTCACATCCATCCGAAAGAACTTGAACCCTTTAGCCACGGCAAAGGCTAGAACGATCCGAATTGCCTCAAGACGGGCCACGGGAGCAAAGGTCTCCTCATAGTCGATCCCCTCCTTCGACTAAACCCCCGAGCAACAAGTCCGGACTTGTTCCTCACAACCATCCCATTCTCACCCTCTTTGTTCTTCCAAACACACTTGGTTCCTATAGGATGGCAATTTGGAGGTGGTTCAACTAACTCCCACACCGGTTCCTCTCAAAGTTTTCCAACTCCTCATGCATAGAATTGACCCGGTTTGCATCGGATAAAGCGTGTCTAATGTGCTTGGGCTCAAAAGTGGCAACAAAAGCAGCATGAGCAAAATGAGAGGAATTCCTAGACCTTGACCGTGTAGTGCGTTCGTCGATGTTCCCAATGATCTTCGACAGGGGATGCACTTCTTGAATCCGCCGGGGAGCCTCACGCCTCGAGACTACCTCCCCCTCAACCTCAGCTTCTCTCGCCTGGTCCTCTTGTCGCACCGTCGTTGTCCATGAAGTAGACGATCCACGCTCCGTAGTGGTCATAGGGGAAGTAGTGGGTACACACTCAGCTTCAGGCGCATGGTTCTCTCCATCATCATCTCCAGGCTTCATCCTTCTCCTCTTCAAAGAGGTCCTCGAGCCATCTCCTCATCACCCGCACATTCAAAGCCAAGAGAGGTACATGGCATTGTCTCGTCGAAGGTAACCTTGCAAGTCTCCATGATTTTGTTAGTCTCAAGGTTAAGCACCCTATAGGCTCTAGAGTGGTTAGCATATCCAAAAAAAATACCATCACTAGACCTAGCCTCAAACTTGTCGAGTTTTCCCTTCTTAAGAATAAAGCACTTGCGGACCAAAGACTCGGAAATGACTCACCTTGGGTGCCCGACCATGCATAAGCTCATAACATGTCTTCTTCTTGAAAGTTCGCAATAAAATCCGGTTGGAAACATGACAAGCCGTATTGACCGCCTCGGCCCAATACCTCCTAGGAGTCCCGTGCTCATCGAGCATCGTCCTAGCCATCTCACAAAGAGTCCGATTTTTCCTTTCCACAACTCCATTTTGAGGTGGCACATAAGGGGTCGAATACTGATGTTCGAGACCTAGATCACGACAAAAGGCATCAAAACGAGAGTTCTTGAACTCTGAGCCATTATCACTGCGGATAGCTCGAATAGCATTCCCATGCCTCTCGTTTTTCAACATCATGATCAGATCTCGAACAAAACCAAATGTCTCACTCTTGTCTTCCAAGAAAAACACCCAGGCATAGCGAGAGTAATCGTCCACCACAATAAGGACATACCACTTCCCACCCACCGAGCGAACTCGAGCTGGCCCAACAAGGTCCATATGCAACGGCTCCGTCGGACGCTCGGTCATGACATCGGTCGGGGGTGGATGGGGAGTGGCTACCATCTTGCCATGCCTACACGGAGCACAAACCAAATCCTTCTCAAGCTTCAACCTCGGCAATCCTCGGACAAGGTCAAGACCACTCAAGCGGGAAACCAAATCAAAGCTCAAGTGTCCCAACCGCCTATGCCATTTCCACAAATCAGAAGAAGGACCAGCCATCAAACAGCGAGCAGGACCCAAAGAATGAGAGAAATCAGCCCTGAAAATCTGACCCTCGGGGATGATCATACAGACAAGATCACCTCGAGAATCCAAACAAACGAGACTCACCGGACTTGAAACGCACGTCAAAACCCGCATCAAGCAAGTGAGAAACCGAAAGCAAATTGAAACCCAAAGACTTCACAAGAGCAACCCTCTACAACGTTACCTTGTCACTCACATGCACAACACCCTCATAAATCACCCTTCCTCGTCCATTGTCTCCAAATGTGATGTACATCTTTTCCTTCACTGGGGTGAGGCTGGAGAACCACTTCTTATCTCCGGTCATGTGTCGGGAACATCCGGAGTCGATCAACCAAATGTTCTCCAAGCCTCCTGCCTGTAGTCAGAAACAAGAACGAGAGTGAGCTAACGACTCGACACTGGGGTTAGCACAAAGAAAGTTAAGCCGGTGTCGAGCCATCCGCTCGAAAGAGGGGTTAGCAAACATCATTCCCTTGCCACCAAACTTCCCATGTCCCATGGGAGGAGTACGAGCACCACGAGGGGGAAAACGTGGCCCGTAGTTCCTCCGGAACCCAAAGCTGCGATCATCTCCCCTAAACCCGTATTGAGGACGAGTAGGGGGACATCCGAAGCAAAACGACCACGAGCCCGACCAAACCTCTCACTAGCACGCACACCATCATCTCTCCTAACAAACCTACCACCCCGAGCTCCAACTCTACCAACACTCTTCACACTTCCCACACCCCGTGGATGTGGCACTCTAGGCTCGGGAATACCATGAGGCTCGGCAATACTGTCCGGTTTGCTTGCTCCCTAGCAAGCCTCTCATCCCTCTTCCTCTTATAGCAAAACTCGCTAGGTGTCTCTCCTTTCCACAATACTCACACCCGAAGGGGATCGGTTTTGGTTTTGGCTCGGCTTCTCTTTGGGCTTCCCACCCTTCTCACTCTCAAACTTCACCGGTTTATGGAAGTCATTTTTCTTAGGTGGGAATTTAGGTGGATCTTGGGTTGTGTCAAGCTTGTTGCAAAGGTGGTTGGGCTTTGGTGTAAAAGAGTTCTTGGGTTCTTTTGGAAGTGGGACTTGGATGTCTCCGATCACCTCAAACTCGGGGTTAGACTCAACACACTTTTCATACACACTCTCCCCCCTTTGTTCTCCCCCACTTTCTCACCCAACTTCTCAAAACCCAAACCACGACCATCGGCTCTCTTGAACTCCTCAATCATGATTTTCAATTGAGGTTCCTGCCCGGACAACCAACCCAACACCTTCCTCAAATAGTCATTCTCCTCATAGATGACATCCAAACGGGAAGTAAGTTCAAGATTGCATAAAGTAACTTCATCACGGCTAGAGCATGCATTTGCAACGGGAGATTTCAAAGATGCTTCCAAAAAACTAATGGTAGAACGAGCATCAACAAGCTTAGCACGCATAGTAGGACATGATTTACAAGCACTAAGCAAAGTAGGTCTAGCCTTAAGCTCATCATACTCGGTCCTAAGAGCATCTAGTTTAGCCAAAGTAGAAGCATTCTTCTCATTAAGTAACTTGATCTCATTCAACCATGCATCACACTCAAGACACTCAATATCATCGGGAGTAGTAGGAGCAAGTTTCAAAGAGTCATTCTCAAGTTTCAATTCAAGCAATTTGGACTCTAACTCTCCTACTTTCTCACTAGCATTCTCTCGAGGACCGGGAGCGTCTCGGTGGTCGATGGATGACCGCTCCTCGGTGATGAGTGATTGACAACGGGTGTTGGACCGACTCTTGGCTTAGTGCGCGGTGTAGGCCGGCAGCCTAGTTCGTGTTGTTGCGGGGTGAAGAACGGGCGCGAAAGGTCTTCGGCCTTGAGGGGCCTCCGGGAGATGGAGAGACAAGTAGGCTCGGTTCGAGGGACCGAGGTGGACGGCGGGGACCGGGTGCGGGCCACATGGTGGCAACACAAGCAAGACGAAGTCATGGACAAGTGAGCGGTGCACGGTGGCGGTCAAGTCAAGTGGTTTGGCGGGGAGGCCGGACCGGGCACGCGGGGTTTGGTGGTTTGCCCACAAAACCATCGGCGGACGGTTTCTTGGTTTGGGCCTCAAAACCAAGTCCGAGGGCCCAACACGACGGAGACGGGATCCGGGCGTGTCGGGAAGCTTCGAGGCGGAGGACACGCGGCGGGATCGCATGGCTTGCGTCGGGAGGACGCGGGGTGCGGCAAAGGCGTGGCCGTCCGATGGGAAGACCCACAAACATTACCAAAATGCCCCTACGTGGGTTGTATCGCCAGTAGTGTAGTTAGGGGTAGTCGAGTCATTTACCACTCCGGCGGGACCTGATATATAAGCCATGAGTGTGTGTTGATGGCTCTCTCTCTCTGCGACTTAGGGTTTCATTTCCCCCTTCTCTTTCTCATTTTCGTAGCTATTTTTCTTCCTATTTTCTCTAGGCTAGCATGAGAGCTTCATGAGAGATTTGTTGAGAGGGATGGATGCTAGGGCGGCATGCTAGACCTTGTGAATCTTTTACGGTTTGTATAGAAGATTCGGGGTTGTTTTTCGTGGCTTTTTGTGCTTATTTTCGTACCTTTGTTCCCGGTGTGATTCCGCGGATTTGAGTGAGTTTCTTCCCGGATTTCTTTGAGGGAAACATGGATAGATGTCTTGTGCATCTTTGTGCTTGATCTTGTGCCCTCAAACGCCGGAAACTACTCCGATTCGTGAGTTTTCGTTCGGTGCTCTAACTTTTGGTGGTGCTCAAAGGATTCGCGATTCCCGGTGATTTAGGGAGTTAGGAGGCAAGATTTTTGGGCTATAGCATCCTTGTGTGACGCTTTTCAAGTCCCCAAACCCTTGTCTCCATAGCTTCAACCGTTTGGGAAATCCGATGATGATTTGGGGGAGTTGACTTTCGGGGTCGGGCTATTTTCTGCTCTGTCCGCACCTGGCGGACGGTCCGCGAGGACCAGGCGGACGGTCCGCGCGGATAGGGTTCGTCCCGTGTTCTTCGTGTTCTTGCTCATCCTTCGTTTCGATCCGTCGCGATTTTGGTTTTTGGTTGGACGGAGTTTCGGACGGTCCGCGGTGTCGGGCGGACGGTCCGCGGGTGCTTGGCGGACGGTCCGCGTGCTCCCCGCGGACGGTCCGTGGTTTGTAGGTGGCTTTGGTCCGTTCGTGTGAATTAACGGACGGTCCGCGGCTAAGGCCGGACGGTCCGCGGCTCGGGTGCGGACGGTCCGCGGTACCCGGCCGGACGGTCCGCGCGGCTCTTTGCGGACGGTCCGCCCCTCCGCGCGCGGACGGTCCGCCAGAGCCTGTGTGCTTTGCTTCTTGGTTCGATTCCTTCCCCCCTTCTTTCGTGCTTCCGCGTGTGCTTCAAGGAATCGTTCCTAGGACTAGAGGTTGATCCATAACCTCGTGGTCTTGGCGATTGGTGTGTGATTCGATCCATCGCTTGTGTGTGACCGGGATTTGAGTAGGACATAGGCCGGGTTCTTTGGGAAGAATTTTTACCGGCTCCTATTCACTCCCCCCCTCTCTAGTCGCCATCTGATCCTTCAATTGGTATCAGAGCTTGGTGCCGGATTCTTTGCGACTTTGACAAGTCTCGAATCCTAAGATGGCGTACGTTGAGCGGGGCGGTCCGCCGCACTTCGATGGCAAGGGTTACCACAAGTGGGCGGCTCATATGATGATTTTTCTTCGAGGAAAGCTGTTGGATTTTATTGTGCTTGACAAGACCTATGCTATTCCGGTCAACATCCATACTCTTATGGTGACCGATGCCGATGCCAAGGCCAAGTATGAGGCTAATGCAAAAGCCGTTGATCACTTGTGCCGGAGCTTGTGTGATCCGAGTTTGAGCGTGTTCGTCATTTGAATCTTGCTTGGCAAATTTGGGAAAAGTTGTTGGTTGCTCACGGTGGTGATAACCATGTGAAGGCTCGCCTCTTTGTCTCTTACCGGATGCAATATGAGAATTTCACTCCACTTCCCGGTGAGGACATTGATGCGATGTTTCGAGGTTCACCGCCATCGTGAACAACATGAAGGCTAATGTTGAGGATTTTCCGTACTCCGAGCATGATCGGGCTTTGAAGCTCTTGCATGTCTTGGACCCGAATGTTTGGGGTGCTAAGGTTGAGGCCATCAAGGAGTCCGGACACTATTTGACTATTGAGTTGGATGACCTCTTTTCTAAGCTCAAGTCGGCCGAGGTTGACGGGAAGTTGCTATCCAAGCATGAGGGCTCGACCGACCATAGTCTTGCTCTTGTGGGAGGATCAAAGGGCAAATCTAACCCTTCCGTCGACGAGTTTTCTTTGTCCTCTCTTATGTCCATTCCGGATGAGGAGTTTGATGTGCCGGGCGAGGAGGAGGCCGGCCTTGCTCTCAAGAAGGTTTGAACGACTACACGAGAGTCGGAGGAACGCAAGGCGGAGCTCGGGGACGTGCTACAAGTGTGGCAAGCGTGGCCACTTCATCGCCGAGTGCCCGAAGCGGAGGAGAACAAGTACAAGGTGAACGAGTACAAGGCGCACCCGAGGCGTGAAGACAAGTACTCCTCCAAGGGCAAGCACTTCAACAAGTCCAAGAGCAAGGACAAGGACAAGCGGCGACCGAGCAAGAGCGACTACAAGAAGAACAAGGCAAGAGCGATGGTGGCCGGTGCGAGCGACGTCGACTCAAGCTCAAGCGAGGAGCGGTCAAGCTCAAGCGGCGAAGATGAAGACGCCGGGAGGCGCAATGGCAAGAAGAGTGCAAGCGGAACCTCGGCGGGGCCGAGCCGTGTGGCGCTTGAGGGCTTTTGTGGCATGGCCCATAGCTCGAGCAAGAAGAAGAGTGTGAAGGAAGACGGCGACAACGACTCGGAGGATGAGGCGAGGAGGCTTGGAGAACATTTGGTTGATCGACTCGGGTGTTCTCGACATATGACCGGAGATAAGAAGTGGTTCTCCGGCCTCACCCCGGTGAAGGAAAAGATGTACATCACATTTGGGGACAATGGACGAGGTAGGTTGCTTTCGGAGGGTGTTGTGCATGTGAGTGACAAGGTAACGTTGAAGAGAGTGGTTCTTGTGAAGTCTTTGGGTTTTAATTTGCTTTCGGTTTCTCGGTTGCTTGATGAGGGTTTTGAGGTGCGTTTCAAGTCCGGCGAGTCTCGTTTGCTTGATTCTCGAGGTGATCTTGTCCGTATGATCATCCCCGAGGTTCGCATTTTCGTGGCTGATTTCTCTCGTTCTTTGGGTCCCGCTCGCCGTTTGATGGCCGGTCCTTCTTCTGATTTGTGGAAATGGCATAGGCGGTTGGGACACTTGAGCTTTGATTTGGTTTTCCGCTTGAGCGGTCTTGACCTTGTCCGAGGATTGCCGAAGTTGAAGCTTGAGAAGGATTTGGTTTGTGCTCCTTGTAGGCATGGTAAGATGGTAGCCACTCCCCATCCACCCCTGACCGATGTCATGACCGAGCGTCCGACAGAGCTGTTGCATATGGACCTTGTTGGGCCGGCTCGAGTTCGCTCGGTGGGTGGGAAGTGGTATGTCCTTGTTGTGGTGGACGATTACTCTCGCTATGCCCGGGTGTTCTTCTTGGAGGATAAGAGTGAGACTTTTGGTTTTGTTCGAGATCCGATTGTGAGGTTGAAAAACGAGAGGCATGGGAATGATATTCGAGCTATCCGCGGTGATAATGGCTGCGAGTTCAAGAACTCTCGTTTTGATGCCTTTTGTCGTGATCTAGTTCTTGAACATCGGTATTCGACCCCTTATGTGCCCCCTCAAAATGGAGTCGTGGAAAGGAAAAATCGGACTCTTTGTGAGATGGCTAGGACGATGCTCGATGAGCACGGGACTCCTAGGAGGTATTGGGCCGAGGCGGTCAATACGACTTGTCATGTTTCCAACCGGATTTTATTGAGAGCTTTCAAGAAGAAGACCCGTTATGAGCTTATGCATGGTCGGGCACCCAAAGTGAGTCATTTCCGAGTTTTTGGCTGCAAGTGCTTTATTCGAAGAAGGGAAAACTCGACAAGTTTGAGGCTAGGTCTAGTGATGGTATTTTCTTTGGATATGCTAATCATTCTAGAGCCTATAGGGTGCTTAACCTTGAGACTAACAAAATCATGGAGACTTGCGAGGTGACCTTCGACGAGACAATGCCATGTACCTCTCTTGGCTTTGAATGTGCAGGTGATGAAGAGATGGCCGAGGACCTCTTTGAAGAGGAGAAAGATGAAGCTGGAGATGATGATGGGGAGAACCATGAGCCTGAAGCTGAGCATGTACCCACTACTTCCCCTACGACCACTTTGGAGCATGGACCGTCTACTTCATGGACAACGACGGTGCAACAAGAGGACCAGGCGAGAGAAGGCGTAGGGCGAGGGGGAGGTAGTCTCGAGGCGTGAGGCTCCCGGCGATTCAAGAAGTGCATCCCCCGTCGAAGATCATTGGGAACATTGATGAACGCACTACACGGTCGAGGTCCGGGAATTCCTCTCATTTTGCTCATCTTGCTTTTGTTGCTACTTTTGAGCCCAAGGACATTGGACATGTTTTATCCGATGCAAACTGGGTCAATTCTATGCATGAGGAGTTGGAAAATTTTGAGAGGAACCGGGTGTGGGAGTTAGTTGAACCACCTCCAAATTGCCATCCCATAGGAACCAAGTGGGTTTGGAAGAACAAAGAGGGAGAGAATGGGATGGTTGTGAGGAACAAGTCCGGACTTGTTGCTCGGGGGTTTAGTCGAAGGAGGGGATCGACTATGAGGAGACCTTTGCTCCTGTGGCCCGTCTTGAGGCAATTCGGATCCTTCTAGCCTTTGCCGTGGCTAAAGGGTTCAAGTTGTTTCGGATGGACGTGAAGAGTGCTTTTCGAATGGGGTCATAGAGGAGGAGGTGTATGTGAAGCGAGCCACCGGGTTTGAGAGCGAGTTGTACCCACACGGGGTATACCGGTTGAAAAGGGCTCGTATGGGTTGAAACGGGCGCCCGTGCTTGGTATGGGAGATTGAGAGGTTTTCTTTTGAGCGAGAGGGTTTGTGATGGGTACCGTGGATAGAACCTTGTTTCTCCTCAAGCATAGGAATGACTTGCCGATTGTGCGGATATACGTGGATGATATTGTCTTTGGTGGCTCGTCACATAACCTTGTTGCCAAGTTTGCGGATGAGATGAGCGGGGAGTTCGAGATGAGCATGATGGGCGAGTTGCGGTATTTTCTCGGGGCCGCGGATCAAGCAAGTGAAGGACGGTACATTTGTGCACCGGACCAAGTACACAAAAGACATGCCGAGGAAGTTCCGGATGCAAGATGTGAAGCCGATGTCGACTCCCATGGGGAGTACGGCCACTTTGGATGCGGATGAGGACGGAGAACCGGTGGACCGGCGGGAGTACGGGAGCATGATCGGCTCCCTCCTCTACTTGACGGCGACGAGGCCGGACATACGGTTCGGCGTGTGTCCGTGCACTCGTTTTCGAGCTTCGCCGAGGACATCACATCGACAGCCGTCAAGAGGATTTTCGGTACCTACGATCCGCCCTGGTCTTGGCCTTTGGTATTCTTCCTCCTCGACTCTTTCTCTTCATGGTTTTTCCGATGCGGATTTTCTTCGGTTGTCGAGTCGAGAGGAAGTCTACTTCGGTACTTGTCGGTTTCTTGGTTCTTCGTTGATCTCATGGTCTTCCCGCAAGCGGTCTAGTGTAGCTCGGTCTACCACGGAGGCGGAGTATGTTGCCGCCGCGAGTTGTTGTTCCCCCGCTCGTGGATTTCATACACTTTGAGAGACTTTGGTGAGGAGTGCACCCGGATCCCACTTCTTTGTGATAGCACCGGTGCCATAAGCGTAGCTAAAAACCTAGTGCTTCACTCCGGAACCAAACATATAGAAGTGAGGTATCATTTCCTGAGGGACAATGTGGAGAAAGGAACCATTGTTTTGAGCCATGTCCCTACCCAAGATCAGCTAGCCGACATTTTCACAAAGCCTCTCGACCAAGCTACTTTTGTGCGCTTGCGGGGGGAACTTGGGGTTTGTTGCCCTTTCTAGTTGACTCTTGGGGGATTTCCTTTTGTATCATATGTATCATACCATGTTTTACTTTGATGTAAATACATGCTTTGCTTGATGTATAAACCATGGTAGGATAGCCATCTTGTCATATATCATGTTGCATTTGTGTCATATTGCATTTTAGGATGATGAGCTTCTTTCATATGCCATATTTGAGTCTCTTTGGCTATTTGTGGGATATTGGTTATATGTGTGGAGAAATGGTGATGTGAGGCTATGCTCTTGGAATATTTGAGATATATGTGTGGTGAGATAGCCCCTTTTTGAAATAAATGCTAAACTTGACTATTTTTGATGAAATTTGCTCCACTCGTGTGTAGTTGTGTATCCATGTCACGAGTTTGGTCTAAATGTGCTTTTCATGCTTAGATTGTGCTTGGATGCCTTGTTCTTGCATTTGGGCCAAAGGCCGGATATCATTGTGAATGTTTAGCCTATGTTGCATTCATGGGGGAGCATAAGCTTCTTTTTGCCGCAAAGGCACTTCATGTACCATGTAATGAATTAATCTTGAAAAGAAGTGCATAATGCTTGAAGAATGCTCCATCCATCATGTCTATGCTTAAAATGTCTTATCTTTCACATATGGGTGCAAAACATGTTGCATGATGTTCACCGGTGGAGAAGTCTCCCCGAAGTGGACACATGGCTCATGAGCTTTGACATGACATGCTTTGCTTTATGGGTGTTTGCCATGATCTTTTGCTTGAGAATTTGATATCCTTGTATGATCTTTAAATGGTATGCATGTTTGTGGCTCAAGTGTGACATGGATAGGCTTTTACATGTGAAGCGAGCCTTCTTTTGGTAAAACTGCTTAAATCCGAAAATTTTGCTTTGTCACATGCTTGTATTTTCATATATTACTTGTGGCAATGCTTTGACTATGCTATGATTCATGGGTGTGATCTTTGTCTCATTTTTAGCCTTTGACACTAGATTTTGGCCTATTTGAGAAGCTCACGTAGATGTTTATATGCTTTGCTTTGCATTTCGCATTTTCACCTTGATTCATACATTGTCAACAAGGGGGAGAAAAGGTGAGCTTAATGAAAATTCAGAAGAGGTGAGCTGAAATTTGGGAGTTTGCATGAGTTTGCATCCACATGTTCGGGGGGGAGCTTGCATTTGTTCAGGGGGAGCTTTCTTCTCGTTTTCGGTGTGGATTTTGTGTTTTGCTTGGCTTGTGACCTGTCTTCGCCTTTCTTCGGTTTTGGTCATGAGTTGAGCTTCTTCGTTTTTCCTTCTTCTTCTTTTCTCTTTTTCTCTCGAATTTCATTTCGCGTTGTGTGTTGTCAATGCACTCATCAAGGGGGAGATTGAGGACCGGGAGCGTCTCGGTGGTCGATGGATGACCGCTCCTCGGTGATGAGTGATTTACAATGGGTGTTGGACCGACTCTTGGCTTAGTGCGCGAGTGTAGGCTGCGGCCTAGTTCGTGTTGTTGCGAGGGTGAAGAACGGGCGCGAAAGGTCTTCGGCCTTGAGGGGCCTCCGGAGATGGAGAGACAAGTAGGCTCGGTTCGAGGGACCCGGTGGACAGCGGGACTGGGTGCGGGCCACATGGTGGCAACACAAGCAAGACGAAGTCATGGACAAGTGAGCCGGTGCACGGTGGCGGTCAAGTCAAGTGGTTTGGCGGGAGGCCGGACCGGGCACGCGGGGTTTGGTGGTTTGCCCACAAAACCATCGGCGGACGGTTTCTTGGTTTGGGCCTCAAAACCAAGTCCGAGGGCCCAACACGACGGAGACGGGATCCGGGCGTGTCGGGGAAGCTTCGAGGCGGAGGACACGCGGCGGGATCGCATGGCTTGCGTCGGGAGGACGCGGGGTGCGGCAAAGGCGTGGCCGTCCGATGGGAAGACCCACAAACATTACCAAAATGCCCCTACGTGGGTTGTATCGCCGTAGTGTAGTTAGGGGTAGTCGAGTCATTTACCACTCCGGCGGGACTCGATATATAAGCCATGAGTGTTTGTTGATGGCTCTCTCTCTCTGCGACTTAGGGTTTCATTTCTCCCCTTCTCTTTCTCATTTTCGTAGCTATTTTTCTTCCTATTTTCTCTAGGCTAGCATGAGAGCTTCATGAGAGATTTGTTGAGAGGGATGGATGCTAGGGCGGCATGCTAGACCTTGTGAATCTTTTCCGGTTTGTATAGAAGATTCGGGGTTGTTTTTCGTGGCTTTTTGTGCTTATTTTCGTACCTTTGTTCCCGGTGTGATTCCGCGGATTTGAGTGAGTTTCTTCCCGGATTTCTTTGAGGGAAACATGGATAGATGTCTTGTGCATCTTTGTGCTTGATCTTGTGCCCTCAAATGCCGGGAAACTACTCCGATTCGTGAGTTTTCGTTCGGTGCTCTAGCTTTTGGTGGTGCTCAAAGGATTCGCTATTCCCGGTGATTTAGGGAGTTAGGAGGCAAGATTTTTGGGCTATAGCATCCTTGTGTGACGCTTTTCAAGTCCCCAAACCCTTGTCTCCATAGCTTCAACCGTTTGGGAAATCCGATGATGATTTGGGGGAGTTGACTTTCGGGGTCGGGCTGTTTTCAGCTCTGTCCGCACCTGGCGGACAGTCCGCGAGGACCAGGCGGACGGTCCGCGCGGCTAGGGTTCGTCCCGTGTTCTTCGTGTTCTTGCTCGTCTTTCGTTTCCATCCGTCGCGTTTTTGGTTTTTGGTTGGACGGAGTTTCGGACGGTCGGCGGTGTCGGACGGACGGTCCGCGGGTGCTTGGCGGACGGTCCGCGTGCTCCCCGCGGACGGTCCGTGGTTTGTAGGTGGCTTTGGTCCGTTCGTGTGAATTAACGGACGGTCCGCGGCTAAGGCCGGACGGTCCGCGGCTCGGGTGCGGACGGTCCGCGGTACCCGGCCGGACGGTCCGCCCCTCCCGCGCGGACGGTCCGCCGAGCTCGTGTGCTTTGCTTCTTGGTTCGATTCCTTCCCCACTTCTTTCGTGCTTCCGCGTGTGCTTCAAGGAATCGTTCCTAGGACTAGAGGTTGATCCATAACCTCGTGGTCTTGGCGATTGGTGTGTGATTCGATCCATCGCTTGTGTGTGACCGGGATTTGAGTAGGACATAGGCCGGGTTCTTTGGGAAGAATTTTTACCGGCTCCTATTCACTCCCCCCCTCTCTAGTCGCCATCTGATCCTTCATTCTCAAGTTGAGCCCTAAGATCTTTCCTCATCTTCTTAGCATCTCTCAACACACTATCACGGTTGTCAATCAAGCCATTCAACCTAGTGATCTCGCAAGCAAAGAGTCGGGGTCACGATTTACCTCATCCTCCGAGTCGGAGTCGCCGTCTTCGTTGTCGCTCTTCTTCTTGCTCGAGCTATGGGCCATGCCACAAAAGCCTTCAAGTGCCACACAGCTCAATCCACTGAGGTTCCGGCTTGCACTCTTCTTGCCCTTGCGCCTCCCGGCATCTTCATCTTCACCGCTTCAGCTTGACTGCACGTCGCTTGAGCTTGAGTCGACGTCGCTTGCACCGGCCACCATAGCTCTTGCCTTGTCCTTCTTGTAGCCGCCCTTGCTCGGTCGCCGCTTGTCCTTGTCCTTGCTCTTGGACTTGCTGAAGTGCTTGCCCTTGGAGGAGTACTTGTCTTCACGCCTCGGGTGCGCCTTATACTCGTTCATCTTGTACTTGTTCTCCTCCGCTTCGGGCACTCGGTGATGAAGTGTCCACGCTTGCCACACTTGTAGAACGTCCCCGAGCCCCGCCTTGCATTCCTCCGACTCTCGTGTAGTCGATCAAACCTTCTTGAGAGCAAGGCCGGCTCCTCCTCGCCCAAGCACATCAAACTCCTCATCCGGAATAGACATAAGAGAAGACAAGGAAAAGCTCGTCGACGGGAAGGGATAGATTTGCCCTTTGACCCACCCACAAGAGCAAGACTATGGTCGGTCGAGCCCTCATGTTTGGATTGCAACTTCCTGTCAACCTCGGCCCGACTTGAGCTTAGAAAAGAGGTCATCCAACTCAATAGTCAAATACGCCGGACTCCTTGATGGCCTCAACCTTAGCACCCCAAACATTTGGATCCAAGACATGCAAGAGCTTCAAAGCTCGATCATGCTCGGTGTAAGGAAAATCCTCAACATTAGCCTTCATGTTGTTCACGATGGCGGTGAACCTGCGAAACATCGCATCAATGTCCTCACCGGGAAGTTGAGTGAAGTTCTCATATTGCATCCGGTAAAAAACAAAGAGGCGAGCCTTCACATGGTTATCACCACCGTGAGAAACCAACAACTTCTCCCAAATTTGCCAAGCAAGATTCAAATGGCGAACACGCTCAAACTCGGGATCACACAAGCTCGGACCAAGTGATCAACGGCGTTTTGCATTTGCCTCATACTTGGCCTTAGCACCAAGCATCGGTCACCATAAGAGTATGGATGTTGACCAGAATAGCATAGGTCTTGCCAAGAACAATGAAATCCAACAACTTGCCACGAAGAAAGATCATCATACGAGCCGCCCACTTGTGGTAACCCTTGCCATCGAATTGCGGCGGACCGCCCCGCTCAACGTACGCCATCTTAGGATTCGAGACTTGTCAAAGTCACAAAGAATACGGCACCAAGCTCGATACCAATTGAAGGACCGATTAGGCGACCGGAGAGGGGGTGAGTGAATGCGAGCCGATAAGAATTCTTCTCAAGAACTTGGCCTATGCCCCCAAATCACTTCTGAAGAATCTCGCACACACTTGCCAAGATCACGTAGTCACAACGGACCTACTGACCCTAGGAACAAGTTAGATCAAGCCTAAGAACAAAGCGGAAGCAAGCGCCAAACGAACCGAGAGAAAAAGCTAGCGCGAGGCAAACTGCAGCAGAAAATGTCGGTACTACCGGCCCCAGGTCGGTACTACCGATATGGGCTTACTGGCACCTAAAAACCAGGTTATCGGTACTACCGGCACTGGGTCGGTACTTCCGACTATCGGTACTACCGACCTTGTGTCGGTACTACCGATAAGGACTCTCGCGGATGAAAATCAGGTCATCGGTACTACCTACATAGTGTCGGTAGTACCGCCCCCTAAAAAATCGGCCCGCGAAACAGCCCCAAACTTTCGATCGACGGATCTCCCAAACCACTTGGAGTCTTGAGACGAAATTTGGAGGAAATGTTAAGCACACCTAGGTGAGATTATACCCCAAAGATTTCATCTCTAAACCCACAAAAACACCGGGAATCGCGAATCCTTTGAGCACCACCAAAAGCTAGAGCACCTAACGAAAATCCTCGAATCGAAGTGGTTTCCCGGCGTTTGAGGGCACAAGATCAATCACAAAGATGCATGAGACATCCATCCATGTTTCCCTCAAAGAAATACGGGGAGAAACCAACTCAAATCCGCGGAATCACACCGAGAACAAAGGCACGAAAACAAGCACAAAAAGACCATGAAAAACACAACTCCGAATCTTCTATACAAACCAGGAAAGATTCACAAGGTCTAGCATGCCGCCCTAGCATCCATCCCTCTCAACAAATCTCACATGAAGCTCTCATGCTAGCCTAGAGAAAATGGAGAAGAAAATAGCTACAAAAATGAGAAAATGGGAGGGAGGAAATGAAACCCTATGTCGCGGAGAGAGACCACCATTCACACACACTCATGGCTTATATATCAGGTCCCGCCGGAGTGGTAAATGACTCGACTACCCCTAACTTAACTACTGGCGATACAACCCACGTTGTGGCATTTAGGTAATGTTTGTGGGTCTTGCCATCGGATGGCCACGCCTTTGCCGCACCCCCGCGTCCTCCCGACGCAAGCCATGCGATCCCGCCACGTGTCCTCCGCTTCGAAGCTTCCCGACACACCCGGATCCCGTCTCCATCGTGTTGGGCCCTTGGACTTAGTTTTGAGGCCCAAACCAAGAAACCGTCATCCGATGGTTTTGTGGGCAAACCACCAAACCCCGCGTGCTCGGTCCGGCCTCCCGCCAAACCACTTGACTCGACCGCTACCGTGCACCGGCTTGATTGTCCATGACTTCGTCTTGCTCGTATCGCCACCATGTGGCCCGCACCTAGTCCTGCTCGTCCACCGGGTCCCTCGAACCGAGCCTACTTGTCTCTCCATCTCCCGGAGGCCCCTAGGCTGAAGACCTTTCGCGCCCATTCTTCACCTGCAACAACACGAACTAGGCCGCATCCTACACCTGCGCACTAAGCCAAGTGTCAGTCCAACACCCGTTGTCAATCACTCATCACTGAGGAGTGGTCATCCATCGACCACTGGGATGCTCCTGGTCCTCATCAACCAATAAATCGGCAACAGGCATTGGGTACCCATCCATAGGGGTAGCTCTGTTCAAGTCCCAAAAATCTATGCACACTCTCATCTTTCCATTCTTCTTGTAAACAGGGACAATGTTAGAAATCCACTCCGCATATCTGCATGGCCGAATGAAGTTTGCATCAAGTAGTCTTTCAACTTCTTTCTTAATATCGACCAATACTTCGTCTTTGTAGATTTTCCGGGGAGGTTGCTTGTATGGTCTAAAACCAGATTTGATCGGCAACCGATGCTCAACAATGGAGCGGACCAATCCAGGCATCTCTGAATAATCCTAAGCGAAGCAATCTTTATATTCCTTAAGCAGCTTGATCAATTCCTCCCTGAAACCTGATTGTAAGTTTGCACTGATAAATGTCGGCCTTGGTTTGTCACCATTTCCAATGTCAATTTCCTCCAATTTATCGGCCGACATGAATCCTCGCCCCGGACTTGCCATCGGTACCATCGACGGGATTATCCATTAAAAATTGCTATAAGAGCCGATCGCTTGAATCGGCCGTTGATCACCGCCGATGGGCTCAACAAGACCTTCTCCCGGTCTTTTCCCGAGAAACAATCAATACCCCGATATTCCTAGAAAGCCGGTTCCACATTTGCGACGCTCACCGAGTCATCTCGCTTGGACCACCTCAATATCGTCGTCCACCCATTGAATGAGTTGCCGATGCATGGTGGATGGGATACGACAATTGGCGTCAATCTAGTCCCGCCCAAGCAAAGAGGGTCGTAGGCTCCTTTGCCCTCGATGACAAAGAAGGTTGTGAGTAATGTCTTGGACCCAATCATCAGATCCACGTGGACGCACCCCTTGGTATCTGAAGGATTTCCAGCGAAATCGTTCAGAATTATGCTCGTAGGTGTCAAGTCTCCAGGGCCCATGCCAAGTTTCCTAAAAGTAGTGTATGGCATCACGTTGACCGCCGCTCCACCATCGACAAACATCTTGGTCAATGGCTTGCCATTGACGTATCCTTTCAAGTACAGCGGCCTCATGTGTCGATTTTTGGCCGGTTTGTCGAAGGTGGCTTGCTTGGCTAGCACTAGTTGCGCCATCAGTCCCCCAAGCTGTTCATCGTCATTGACATCCAAGGACGTTTCCTCCTGCACAACTTGATTAGCAGGAGCCATAAACTCGTTCGGCAGAAAATATACCATACATGCCGGAGCCGAACGATTTGATCCTTCAGGGTTGTCTTTTGGACGCCACACCTGTCTCGTCTGGATCCCCGCCTGTCTCAATTCGCGGTTTCTCAAGCGCTGAACCCTCCTTTTCTGACTCTTTCTCAAACCAGGCGGGCACCACTGCCCCTTTTGCTAGACGTACTCATCCTCGTCTTCTTCTTCCCGATCGGCCCATCTCGGATCGGCTTGTCTCTTCCTCGGGGTGCTCAATGATTCAATTTTTTGACGCCGATCGTCACCGGGATGTATCCTTCCAATTCTTTCATGGACGGATCAGCGATTGGCGTTTCTTGCCTATACTCAAAGTATCCGTCGCTGCACTCGGGCGGTTTCTCGCCGTAGGAAGCTTCAATCCTTCGTTCCGGCGGTGCACGAAGAATGCGCACCTCTAATGTGCGCGCTCCTCGCTCACGCGTATCTTGCTCCAAATCTCTCCTGCGCGCTTCTTCTTCGGCCCTGCGTCTCTCCTCCTCGTGCTTCCATTTCTGGTAGCGCTCCTTCTCTAGCTGGCGCTGCCACTTGTTGAGGAGGATGCGCGTAGTGACCCTAGGTTTGGCCCTGGACGACTCCCCAATCTCGACATGGCTCTTGAGAACGCGAGGGGCTTCTCCATGTACTTGCTCCAAGGTCACTTGTCGTTCTGGGTCTACTGCTCGATCTTGCCTTGCCCTAGCTAAAGTCAAGACCTTAACCTTGCCCTTTTCCTCGGCAGTAACCATGTTGACAGAAAAGCTTATCATGCTCTGGGGAAAAGGGTGGCCGTCCAGTTTCATCTTGTTGTCAAACTTGAGATGACCCTCCTGGATAGCCTTCTGGATCCTCATCCTGAAGACCCTGCAATCGTTGATGGAGTAAGAATTCTTGTCATGAAAGCCACAGTAACATTTCTATTTTATTCCATCAGGCCGAAGCATGGAATGCCCCTCAGGTAATTTGATTCGACCTTCCTTCACCAGGAAGTCAAACAGCTTATCAGCTTTAGTGATGTCAAAGTCGTATGTGCCTTTGGTCTGCTTGATCCAGCATTGATTCATGGTCAACGGCTCCTTCCCCCACATGATCTCAGCAGCAGCCACTTCTTGATCATCGTCAGAGTCTTCCATTTGATCGGCCTTCTCCAGAACTGATTGTAGATATCGCTATATCGTGCCGCTTGTTGAACTCCGGTGTCTTTCTTAAACCCGTAGGCTTTGGTTGCTCATCAATGATAGCTTTTGGGACAGTTGATCCAGGTTATCAAACTCCATACCAAACAGCTTTTCACGTACGGCCGGCAACATCCCCCGCAATGGCCATGTCGGCCAACCGATCATCCGGCGGATTCAACGAGAAAAAAATGCCATTGACTTCCCCGAACCTCCCGAGGAACTCAAAGGGCGTCTCATTGTGTCTCTCGCTTCGAGTGGTGAGGTCGATGAGCTTCTTTTCCGTGCTACCGCCGAAGTAATAAGCGTGGAATTTTCGCTCCAGCTCCCTCCATGTGCCAACTGATTGGGGAGGCAGAGATGTGAACCACTGGAACGCTGGGCCCGTCATTGACATGGGAAAATACCTGACCTTGAACGCCTCTTCAGATGAGGCCTCTCCAAGCTGCATCAGGTAGCGAGCAATGTGCTCAACCGTGCTCGTGTCATCCTGCCCCGAAAACTTCGTAAATTCCGTCGGAGGTTTTACCCTTGGCGGCAGGATCATTTTCTAGTACCATTCCGGGAAAGGAGGCGTGTAGGCAGGACCCTGCATTTTAGGTTTGAGGCCGAATTGATTCTGCATCATATCAGCCATTTTCTGAACCAGGATATCGTCCTCTTGCATGCTTGCAGCTGCACCGTAGCCCGGATTCGGGAGAGCATCAATGGCCCCATAGTCCATCACCTTGTGGTAGCCTCCACCGTACAAGTTCTTCGTAACTGCGTTGCTAGGCCGGGGCAATCTTGTAGGTGGACGCGAGCGGAACCCCAGATGAGCCAAACGCCAGCTCCCCATACGTAGGCTGATATGGGTTCGGCTGTTGGATCGGCTGACCTGTACTGCCTTGTGGAGGCGGCTGGACTGGCTGCCCTCCTGCGGCCCGCAGAGGAGGTTGAGCGGTTAACCTCCGGCGCCCGTGGAGGAGGCCGGGACGGCTTGGCTCCCAACACTCGTGAAGGATGCCGGACTGGTTGGCTTCGCAATGGTGGCTGCGAACTGGATTCTCCAATCTCCACGCTGCCTCCCTGAAGGGGTGCTCGACTGAACACCTGCTCTATGCCCGGGCCAAAGATAGCCACCATCATCTGCTTGAACACAGTCAGGAAAGCCCTATGATGCTTGCCCATTATGTCTTTCGTAGTATCCCGAAACGCTTGCATGCATTCCTCTTTCTCCTGCAGAGTTGTGGCGTCAGTTTCTCCTGAGAGTAGAACCCTGGGCATCTCATTTTTGAGATACGGGACGCCGCTCCTGTTCTGTTTGAATGACATCAGGCACTTTTGTTGAAACTGATCCGTGGCATCTTTCAGTTGCTGTAGCTGCTCTGGAGAGAGATCCTCTATGGCGACATCCAGAAGGTCACTGATGTCACACATCTTGATTTTCGGGTGGTACCAGACAGTTCCATATTTACGGCTAGAAAGCTAAGTGAGATGACATAAAGCTATAGAAAGCTATCTGCCAGCAAACTAGAAACCATTCGGGAGCTTTAAAGTGTAAAACGCAACATAGCCGAACAGATGATGTAAGCATGACGAAAATCGGTCTTTGTTTGAATAAAAATACACATGCACGAAACCATGACTGATCCTCCACGATAAATAGCAATAAATAATAAATGAAGTAAAGCATGATCATAAACATGTAATAAACAAGCATGCATAGGCCCAAAGCACTAGTCTACCGCATGTCTATCCACCGCATGATACGACTAGTTTGAAGATCACACCACTATCCACGAATAGATCTATCCACCGCATGATACAATATATATATGGAAAGCTAAAAGCATACAAAATTTAAAACGTAACTTATAAGCATGTTTTACTCGTGAAAGCATAACCGAATACGGTACATGCATCGTACCGAATCGGGGTCCATGAAGAAGGAACAAACATTACCAAAGATGATAAATACTATCGATTGAATCGAAATCTAATCCACCGGATGACTAGCTCCAAAACAACCCCAAAACCTGCATCTACCGCGTGATACCTAGTTCTTTCAAGATTTATACAAGATTTGGCAAGCTTGAACCCACAACATGTAACAACCTAGATCGATTCGGTTTCGGCTATTAGGGAACATGTGGGTCAAGATTACGAACTCAACTTGCATAAGGATCACTGAAAGATACAAAGCCGATCCAAACCAATCTAGATTGGGCAAAAGAAGTGTTACATGAATTTAAACATAAAGTAAAACTCAAAGCAACACGGGGTAACTTAATGAATCTATTGAATCTTGCCAAAGATTCAATAGAGCCGATAACTAGCTTCAAGCTAGATCTTAGCCCACCGCATGGCTCATGATCTAACAAGAAACCCTCTTGAACCAAGCTTGAATCTACCACATGACACTAAGCATGGTAACAAGACTACTTGCATCAAATCTAAATCCACCGCATGATACTAGACATGTTACAAGGTTGCCGGTACTTACGGAGGTCGACCGATCGATGAACCCTCTCGAAGAACTCGACGACACAACAAAGGACTCAAGGATTTGGCGCAAAGCCGGTTTGTATTGAGAATGTTTCGAATACCATTACATACATTCAGGGTCTATATTTATATCCCGTCACAGCATGACTTCGAATGGATTTGATACCTATTTTATCTCTAAATGTGATCACCTATCCATCCATTCGTCCCTTCCGCCCGGGCCACGTCACCATGCAATCCCGCAAAATCAGCATAATAGTTTCCTTGCCGAACAGAAGCGAATTGCCGACCGCGGACTCTTTTGCCGAATCTTTCTGAAGAAACCTTCCTTCTTCCGGACGGATTTCTTACCGAGTTGGACCCACAAATCAGACTCCTTACCTTACCAAATTTTTGTGTTAACACCCGCTCCATTAGTAAGTTGTTCTGCATCTCAGCCTTGAGTTGTTTCTTGATTTCTTCCTTTATCTTTTCAGTATTAACTGATGCATCAGTGTTCGTTCTCTTCCTCTTCCTGTACATGGAAGCGTGCTAAGGACGTGCATACTTCCAGCCCTGGTAGCTGGAGACACCATGAACGCGTTTTGGTTGTTTAGGGCGGCCCAAGCACCGACTTAGCACATCATACTCCCTCTGCCCTGCCATTCCTGAAGATTCTGCACATGCATTCTTCTCCTTGATGTCTGCAGCAAAATTTTCAATTTCTTTGTTGTTGAACACTATCGCGACAATACAATTTTTAATCACTAGTTTACTCCTTTCTCACAGCCAATTCTTGGAAAAATTGTTAGGGTATGCATCATATGGGTTGGGGATCCTAGCTGTAGCTGATTGTCTGGCCACTTCGTCCCATTGTTCTAGTTTTCTATTATAACCAACTGGACCCATGATGTGCTTGCTTGTGTTCTGGCTTCGGAGTTCTTGAACTTGACACTAACAGATGAGGCTTACTCGGTTTCCTTCTGTTCCATGAACTCCTTCCACTGTCCTATGTCGATAAACGGGTGCCTTATAGATGGCTCAAGTCACTTTCTAAAAAAATCTCGCCTAAGCTGAAATCTAAATTGTCTCCATGCTTTGGCTGTCGTCTTCCAAAAAAGTGTGAATACATGTGGTTTCACGCCTTCCTGTAACTTAGGGATGCAAGTTGGCATTATAATGGGTCATTGGGTCGACCCAAAAAATTGATAAAATGAACTAGGATGGCATTTCACGTAATTAATTTTGGAGAGGAAATGAACTAGAGTGGCATGCTATCGTAATTAATCAGTTGACCCAAAAAACACCATTGGGTACCCACTTGCATCCCTACTGTAACTTCAAGTGTTTCTACACATGCTTATCAAACAAGTCCCACTTTTCATCATTGCTTAGTTCTTTGAATTCTCGCAAGTGCAAAGGTATCTTTTGTCTAGCATCGAGCCTCACAAGAAACCTGAACCTGTGCTTTTGAGTCAATGGTATTGGCATCCCCCTATGTCGACCTCAGTGACTATCATTGTGTCTGTTGGGCAATTTGTGGATGTCCTTGGTGCTCTGCCTCGGCACAGAGCCCCACCCACCTGGTCTTGTTGTGCAATAGCATTGCCATACTCCTCTTCTTCATCTTGTGGCCCGGGTTTATAGTCCTCGTCAGGTTTATCCTAAGAATTGATAGTCAAGGGATTTTGAGAAAGGTCAGCTCAGTATCCAAGAATAGCACAAAAAGCAGACCATACGGCTAGCTCTCCTAGGAGACATGCTACAATAGGAGACAAGTAGAGCTCATTTCTAGTTAACCATTCTTAGCATATAAGCACGAGAAAACACATAAGAAAACAATTATTGTAACTACTTTATCCCACTATAATATCATTGGTTATATGGTAAACCATTAACATAAATACAAAATTCAGTAACCAAAAAATTAGTTCATGAAATGCGACCTTACCATTTTAAAGAGGAAGATGCTAGTTGCCTCTGTTGCTGATGAGATACTTATTCAACTTGGAGAGAATGTGCACATGTACATAGGAACAAGAGCGAAACCAAATATAAGAGTCAATCTAAAGGGAAATGCTAAGTATGTATACCATCAACAACTAAGTATGTCCACGTGTACTTATACAAAGGAGCCACAGAGTATGTCGGGTATGCACCGACATACCCTGCAATTCCCACAAGTACAAGTATATTTATACGCATTTACATAAAAAGAAAATCATACGCACACATATGTTGTATACTTGATTATCTGAACACATGTGTGCTTCATACGCTCGCTTGGCCTAATTGCATGTACTCGAGCAAATATACCAAATTACATTTTTAATTTCATAGTTATTACTGAATTGTTGTTAATTTTACAATTATTACCGAATTGGTAGAATGGACTTACCGAATTATATAAGACATTTATAGAGTGGCATACCCTAAACCCAAATCCTAGATTCGCCACTGACCTTGTCAATGTCAGAGTGAAGGGATTTCTGCTCCTCGTCGCTGCCTACTCGCTGCCACGTTCTCGTCCTCGCGTCGACCTCGCACTACGTGAAAAACTGGCTTTGGTAACTAGCGTAGATCGCCTTTGGTAATGGGCAATGCACCCGTTACCGATCAAGTGTTACAAATAAGCCAGAAAAGGTAACGGGCAGATGCCCATTACTGATAAGACATATTCGTAACGGGCATTAAACAACAACCATTACTACAACTAGCCACCGGTCACGTGAAATGGCTGTTTCTCTGGGCCCACAGGGAACTTTCATAATGGGCACCGAAGCAAAGCCCATTACAGTATCTCAATATCAGAGATGCCTGATGTGCACCTGCGTCTCCACTATCTTGACGAACTAAGACATATCGATTTCAGGCGCATCTCAATACATATAGGATTCATAATTGTGACAACCCGCCCATGAAAATACCGTACTATTGCCTAAGACCGGTCCACTTTGGTCATTACGCAATAATAAAGTATCATCCTGTCGTTAGTTGCCGGGTTAACGCCCGTAAATCACTTGAAGAGCACAAGGATCGAATATATGCATTAAAACTCACTCGAAGGCGAGTACAGAGATACAACAACATTAATATCCAAATTCATACCCCGAGGGGTTTATTTATTACAAACCATAGTTTTTGCCATGATGAGATAGTTCAGAGTTTTCGAAAAGCAGCGGAAATAAACTAGCGGAAGCGGAGACACCACGGGAGGAGATCCATGATGCTTTCAGTAGTCGTCCTCCACCCACTCCAGCTCCCGGCCGGCGGGATCTCTCCGGGCCACACATCACTGAAGGCATTACCTAGATCAACACATTATACCAAGGTCGAGTATACTAATACTCGGCAAGTCTTACTCATCGATGATAACTACTTCACCAAATCTAGACCATGAAAGGCTTTTGGCTCTTTGGGTTGCTTTTGCTAAAAAGTAACAAAGAGTAGGTCCTTACTTTCAAGATTTTAGCACAAGTTCTAGTAGGTTTTTAGTCTTTACTACATTAGCCAACTAGTACAAACAAAGTTGCACAATCCAATTAATCAAGCATAATATTCATAAACTTCCATCATTAGGGATCTCATGACTAGTGGAGTAAGTAGTCTCGGATAACGGTGAGAGGCCGACAATCGATAGATTTAAACCTTGCAAGGTAGACCCAAACACACGGTAGGCCGCCCCCGCGAGGACAACTTTCCCAGGGCCGTCCCCATAAATCCTGCGGTCGGGATCGAATCTTATAGTCTTTGGTGCGAGCTATCCGCATACCCCGCGAGATACCCGGAGTCACCATACACCACCGGTGGCGAGCCGTGAGAGCGAATCCCAAGAGTAGTAACGGTAGGATCCCTCGCCGCCTCATTAAGGTACTAGGCTTACCGGCCCCATAACCGGCATGTGCTTAGTATGTTCAAAAACTTAACCCACATAACCACTGGACCGGAGCCCAGATCCCATGCTCTTACCACATGAGCAATCCATTTAAGGATACATTGTGATTCCTATCTAGGAACCTATTCTCGCGAGTGAGGTCATCACTCGACTTGTAACGGTCCTATAGCTTAGCGGCTATCGACCTATCATACTAGTAAGGACAAAGGTACCTAGGGATCATGCATCTAGGGTTTCATTCAACTCCCGAACGTAAATGCACAATCATTCATAGATAATTGAATAAAGAATTTTAAAACTCGGGTTAGATGCACCGGAGCTTGCCTTCGTCGGCTAGGTTAGCTTGGCCACCCTCGGTGTCGAGTACTTCCACGTATCGAGAGAACCTTCCGCTCCTCCTTCCTCGGTTTTCGGGAAAAGAGAGTAATCTCCGTCTAGAAGATCTACACGGAATGCAATGCACTTTAGGTGATGTGATAGTTTGTTGTTTTATCCAACTCTAGTTGGTCATATTCACCTTAACAAGCATCTATCTAAGGTTTCTCTTTTAGGAAGGTAATTGGTTGTACATGGGTTACTCTTTTATTCCACATTTGAATAAAGGTTTTTATTAAGCTTATCATTTCATGTGAAAGCTTTAATTCCTTTCATCTTCACAAGCAAGGGCATAAATAGCACTTTTATTTATGAATTACTTTCTGATCGGTGATGATATTTAATTATCTTTTAATTATATTAAATAATATCTTCAAAAAGGAAAAGAATTTATTAGGGATTTTTCTTTATTTTATTTCCCTTTAATATTAAAAGGGCATTTTAGCTTTTTATTGAACAATTAAATTACCAAAAATTAAATGAGTGTTTCTTAAGCCTACTAGCACCTATCCTGGTTCATTGGACCCACATGTAAGTGTTGGATGCTAGGAAATTAAATATTGTGGAAAATAACAAAGGCTAGCTAGTGATTCATCTTAAATGCAAATAAACATAAATAAGCATCAATTTGATCCCAATTTTCTCGTGCAAGCTCTCTGGTCCTAATCAAGTCTAAAGAACTAGCATGTTAACATGGAACCTCTATTGAACTTGGTTTATTAGTTTACAAAGGAAAGCATGCATAAAACAAGAAGAATTATTTCGTTAATCCAAAATTCATGATTAATTCACAAGATGTGTATTTTGGCATTACAAGACAAGTGTGCACAAGTTGGGCTCAAGAACATAAATATTTTTAACAGTAAAAATCATCTAAGCGATTCTTGCAGGAATGGAAAATAATTCATTTAGCAAGATCTACTGCATAACTTTGTGCAATTTTTGTCACAAAGCATCTAGTCATATCCTAACACACAACATATCCAAACTTTGGCTACAGAGGAGTTATAGATTTCAAGTTATGACAGATCTATGTTTAACACATTTGTATTTTTCCCTGCTAAAACTATTTAGAATCTAGCCATGAGTATATAACAAAAGAGGTGGGATTTATCATCCTGAACCCTACAAAAATTGGTTTGGGATTTTTCTGATTTTTTTGTGAATTTCTAGGCATTTTTCAAGTCACTGGACCTAACCGCAAGAAAAGATAGATAGGTTCCTTCACAAACTAGCCCCGGAATCTTACGCGAAGCACCCTAACAAAACTCAAATCTAAGCAACCGAGTCCTTGACCGGCCGGGCGGCGCGGACACGGCCAACGCCGGCGAGCCGGCGGCGCCGCCGGCCGGCAAGCGGCCGGGCTCGACCACGTGCTCACCTAGGAGCCGTAGGTGGGCGGCGGCGGGGCGGAGAAGTAGCCGGCGGTGAGGTTCGGGCCGACGGCCGGCGGTGGCGGCCACGGCGGCTCGGTGAACTACGGCGTGGAGGCAAAATGTTGGCAAACAAGCGAATTCACAAGCTACCCCGGGAGCTAGGGGAAGCCGGGCCGGGCGGTTGGACGACGGCGAGCACGGGCGACGAGCTCCGGTGGCGCGCGCGGCGGCGGCAATGGCGCGGGGGCGGCTCGGGTGGTGCGCGGCGGGGCGCGAGGGGAGGTTTAAGTAGGAGCGCGAGCACCGGGTGACGCGGGGTGACGGCGCGAGATGCTCGCCGTGCTACGGCGGCTCGAGGCGCGCGCGTACGGCGGTGACACCGCCGGACGGACCGCCGGTCCGTGGCTCGTGCGCGCGTACGGCGGCGTGGGCCTCGGGGCATCCTCGGGACGGGGCGCTCCGGGGACGCGGGGCATCGGGATGGAGCGCCTTGGGGAGGGCGCGGCCTTGGGAGGCGTGGGCGCGGACGCCGGGCCGGGCGGCGCGCGCGGCCGGCGACGGGCGGCGCACGAGCACGCGCAACGTCGCGGCGCGGCGCGCTCTCGCCCAAACCCTTTTGCCGGTGCCCTGTTCCGACCAACTTTTCTCCAAAAATTTGAATAAAAGTCAAGCAAGTGATGAATACCAAAGTTGTAGATCTAGGTACCGGCAACATTTTCTATAAAGGCTATATGGGGTTTTTCTCGCTCGGATTTGAAATTATTTGAATGCCAACTTTGAATGTCACCTGGTTTGGCAAACGATGTTTTCTCGCCTTGCAATGGAGTTTTCAAGTTTTTCCCTTAAAAATTTGAAATGACAACTGCATGAAAGTTGTGTCCCTCAACAAGATCTACAACTTTCCTAAAGGTAGAATTTTAAGTGTTTAGGTGAATTTTGGAGAACGCGGCAAAAGTTCCGGCAGACACCCGTGGGCACCGGGGGTGGCAAGGGGTTTGACCCAACCTTTGACCATGGGTTGGCCCCACAAGTGTGTTTACTATTCATTTAGGGTCACTAGGGTGTGTTAGTGAGCTTTCCGAGGTGAGGGCCCGGGTTGACCTAGGTTTGACCACGGTTGACCATTTGACCGGCTGATCCGGTCATTAGCGTTAATGATGGTAATTAAAAACCTAGGGCGTCACAGCCTACCCCCCTTAAACGGAATCTCGTCCCGAGATTCGATTTGACAATGAAGAGATGGGGAAAAGGACTCACTGTTTCGAGATTGGAGGAAGCCCGGATACTTGGTGTTAAGATAATCCTCCGTCTCCCACGTGGCTTCTTCTTCCGTGTGATGGCTCCATTGGATCTTGTACATTCGCACGGTCTGCCTTCGGGTCTTTCGCTCTTTTTGGTCTAGTACCTTCAATGGATGCTCGACGAGCGAGAAATCCGGCTCGATCCAAGCATTAGCTTCCGTGATGATTTCATTCTCCGGAACAGGCATTACCTTCTTCAACTGAGTTACATGAAACACATTGTGAACCGCGGAAAACCGTTCTGGCAATTGGATACGGTAAGCCACAGGTCCACATACTTCTATAACTTTGTATGGGCCAATGTAGCGCGGGGCTAACTTTCCCTTGACTCCGAACCTTTGCACACCTTTGGTGGGGGATACTTTCAAATACACATAATCTCCCACTTCAAAGTGTTGAGGTGCGGTTCCCTTGTCATGGTAACTCTTTTGCCTCATCTGTGCCATTTTCAAATTTTCTCTTATCACTTGCACCCTTTCTTCAGCCTCTTTAACTAACTCTGGTCCAAAGAGTGCTCTCTCTCCGGCTTCTGACCAATTCAGCGGAGTGCGGCATCTACGTCCGTATAGAGCATCGAACGGTGCCATTTTCAAGCTGGCTTGATAGCTGTTATTGTAAGAGAACTCGCCAAAGACAAACATTTGTCCCAACTCTTGTCAAAGTGCAAGATGCTTGCTCTCAACATGTCCTCTAAAATCTGATTTATCCGCTCCGTCCGACCATCGGTGCGGATGATAACTTGAAGCTGCAGAGTAGCCGAGTTCCCAAACACTCATGCAACCGTTCAAAAAACGAGCTACAAACCGGGTCCCTCTATCGAGATTATAGTCTTCGGGATTCCATGCGGACGAACTATATGTTCCACGTACAACTCGCATATTGTTGCACGGAGTAAGTGGTGTGCACGGAAATGAAGTGAGCGGTCTTGGTGAGTCTATCCACAATCACCCAAATAGAGTCCTTCTTTCTAGCCGTTAGGGGTAAACCCACAATGAAATCCATACTAATATCGTCCCACTTCCACATAGGTATCGACAGGGGTTGGAGTACTCCTGCCGATTTCAAATGACTTGCTTTCATCCGGTGGCAAGTATCGCACTCGGCTACATACTTGGCTACATCCACCTTCATATTGGACCACCAAAAGTTCTGCTTCAGATCTTGGTACATCTTGGTACTACCGGGATGAATAGAGAATTTGGACCTGTGAGCTTCATCTAGAATGATTTTCTTAATTTCTGGGTCAATGGGGACCACTAGACGTTTCCCAAACCAGACCACATCCTGGTGATCCTTCTGGAAACAAGTGTACTTTGGGTCTCCTTCGCTAGTTTCTCGCCTCGATGGTTTGAACATCCGCATCATTGCGGCCGGCGGTGACAATCCTGTCATAAAGATTTGACTCTCGCCGTCAAGGCATAAAGAATTCCTTGTGGTACCACTTCTAAGTTGAGCCTTCTCATTTCTTCACACAAGGGTTCACCGAGCGGCTCCAACTCTAGGTGGTTGCAATGATCTTTGCGGCTAAGGGCATCCGCAACAACATTTGCTTTGCCGGGATGATAGTGCACTTCTAGATCATAATCCTTGATCAACTCAAGCCATCTTCTCTGTCTCATATTCAATTCTGACTGGGTGAAGATGTATTTGAGGCTCTTGTGATCGGTGAAGATATTGCAACGGTTACCCATTAGATAATGTCTCCATATCTTGAGGGCATGGACAATAGCAGCCAACTCAAGATCATGGGTAGGATAATTGAGCTCATGGGGTCGAAGTGCCCGTGAAGCATAGGCAATGACTCGGCCTTCTTGCATAAGGACACAGCCGAGACCCGTGCCTGATGCGTCACAGAAGACTTCAAACGGTTTGGAATTATCGGGTTGAGCTAGCACTGGGGCTGAAGTTAGATGTTGTCTGAGGGTGTGGAAAGCTTTCTCACATGCTTCGCTCCACACGAATTTCACTCCCTTCTTGAGTAATTTGGTCATGGGTTTTGCGATTCTAGAAAAGTCAGGAATGAATCGACGGTAGTATCCCGCCAATCCTAGGAAACTGCGTATTTGATGTACGGATTTGGGTGGTTTCCAATCCATCACCTCTTGAACTTTGCTAGGATCTACGGAGATACCATCATGGGAAATGGTGTGCCCTAAGAATTTCACACTTTTCAACCGTAATTCGCATTTGGAGAAGTTAGCATAAAGCCGGTGATCTCGCAAACGTCGAAGGACAACTCGAAGATGATTGGCATGATCTTTCTCGCTCTTAGAATAGATGAGAATATCATCGATAAAGACCACGACAAATTTATCGAGATCCGTCATGAACACGGAGTTCATGAGGTACATGAAGTAGGCGAGCGCATTAGTGAGTCCGAAAGACATGACCAAGAACCCGTAGAGACCATAACGAGTGGAAAAAGCGGTTTTAGGAATGTCGCACAGTCGAATCTTGAATTGGTGGTAGCCAGAATGAAGATCGATCTTAGAGAAGACTTTGGCACCATCCAATTGATCAAAAAGAACATCAATTCGAGGAAGCGGGTATTTGTTTTTGACGGTGTCTGCATTGAGTGGTCGGTAATCTACGCACATTCTCAAGCTACCATCTTTCTTTTTGACAAAGAGAGCAGGGCAACCCCAAGGAGAAGAGCTCGGGCGAATGTAACCCTTATCTAACAATTCTTGGAGTTGGGTCTTTAGTTCAGCTAACTCTTTGGGTGGCACGCGATAAGGTCTTTTGGAAATGGGTGCGAGACGGGGCCGGAGTTCGATCACAAACTCGACATCTCCGTCCGGTGGCATACCGGCAACTCGTCGGGAAAGACGTCCGGTACTCACACACTACCGGAATTTCATCAAGAGAGGAGATAATGGTCACAAAGGCACGGGAGTCGATGCGTCCCGGAAAGGTAGGTACAAGGTAGTGTGCCCGACCGTAGGAGAATTGATCTCTATGACCCTATCCGATATATCTAGAATCACCTTATGTTGATTCATCCATTCCATACCCAAAATAACATCCATGCTTCCCAATTTGATGGTTATAAGATTAGATCGAATAACCCTACTTCCTAGTCTCAGAGGAACTTCAAAAGTCACTAATTGAGACGTGATGTTTCCACCGGTGTGGTAATTTATAAGCGCATTTGGTTTGTACTCCTCTTAGACCCAATTTGTCTAGCAGACTCTCATTTATGAAACTATGTGTAGCTCCCGAATCCAATAAGACCTTAACGGGGGGTGTTATTGATAGAGAATGTACCCGTGAGTACCGAAGCTCCCGCCGGAATGTCACTCATTGTAGTGATGTTCGGCTTGCCTTGGCGCACTTGCACCATAGGCTTCTTGGCCGGAGTGGTAGGCTTGCTTCCCGTACCCCGATCCCGCGCGGTTGGGCTTGATCCGCCCGGGCTTGGGACACTCATTAATGTAGTGCCCCGGCGGCCACGCTTGTAGCAACGACGATCTCCAACATCGCGAGGGGGTGCATTAGGCTTTGGAGCTCGGCGTCGGGCACGGCGAACCGGAAGTTTCCGGCAGTTTGCCCTAAGGTTGCTTCATCGTCCGGCGTCCGCTTGATGATTGCCGGGAT
The DNA here is from genome assembly GCA_947561735.1 of Cenchrus americanus. Classification (NCBI taxonomy): domain Eukaryota; kingdom Viridiplantae; phylum Streptophyta; class Magnoliopsida; order Poales; family Poaceae; genus Cenchrus; species Cenchrus americanus. Next base: position 198,423,515 of record OX387245.1, on the reverse strand, counting down.
GGGCCTCGGAGCTTCCTTCTTCACAAAGCGAAACTTCTTGTTCGTTCCGCCTTGCTCGGGGTGAAACCGTACATCCTCTTGTTGTCCCCGTGGGCTTTCTTCATAGCATCCTCTTGCGAGATAGCCTTGTTCACTAGCACATGGAAGTTTGTGGGCTCGAGCAGATTCGAGCGCTCATACGGCCTTGCCATCAAGCCCGTCACGAAACCTCTCCATCTTCTTGGCATCGGTACCAACATGATGCCCACCGTATCGGCACAAGCTATTGAACTTCCGAGCATAGCGGTACACCGAGTCGGATCCCACGACGGAGGGCCAAGCGGCTCCCTCATCTTCCCCGTTCATCGGACCCTTGGGAATGTGGTGGCTCTTGAAAGCCTCGCTTGAACTCATCCCAAGTCACGGCGTGGCCTCGCCGCTTGGACTTGAAGTGGTCCCACCACATCAAAGCTTCCCCTCGCGGTACCGGCGCCGCGAAGTTCGCTTTGTTCTCCTCGAAGCAAGGCAACACAAAGGCGAGAGAATTTCGCCTCTATGGCCTTGACCCAAGCCCGAGCTTCCAGAGGGTCTTCGCTTTAGTGAAGGTTGGCGGCTTCATGGCGATGAACCGGGCGTACGTGGTGACTCGGTTAGGCCCCTCGTGGTTGGCCCCGTGTGGCGGCCCTCGGTTCATCGACCGGGCGATCCGCTATTGCGTCTGCAGGATCCGGCGCGAAGCACCTCGGTTTCGGTGGCCATGAAGGCCTCCGTCGGTGTCATGGGCGGGGGTGGTGGCAAGTCACCACTACCAATCACTCCGAAACCGTTGGGAGAGCTACGCGTGGTTCCCACCATCCGAAAAGTGAGCTTTATTAGTGAGATAACCAAAAGCTTACTCCAAATGATGACAAGCACGATCATGCATAATCACATCTCATTAGTACTTAAACTATGAGGACAAAGAACAATCAACAATATTCTATAGCCACCAAGATTCATAGAATCGTTCTTCTCAACACGGTTAGGACGGCGATTACTCAATTGCACGGCTCATAATTACTTTCAAATGATCATCGTCATTTCGGATACCAAAGAAGGTGGTATACGAACGAGCACTTATTCGCTGGCAACGAGTGATGTTCCTAAAAATGCTCGTTTTACCAACGTTTTTAGGAGAGAATGCAACATTGACAAGCGTGGTCATTTGCAACGATTTATCCAAGGATCCGGTATTCAAACGCAAGAAAATTTGAATGAAAACGAAATTTACTTAAAGCATACAAGCTTAAGCATTCTTTATTACAACATGAGATAACAAGGTTCAAAGACATTACAACTCGAATTTGAAACAACATGACATGACATGATACAAGCAAGTGCTTGCCACGAAGACGTGCCGTCAAGCCACTACTCTAAACACCTCCAAACAACTCGATAGGATCGACATCCTCCTACTCCATGCCGTCGGCAACCTAGTTGCCCACCGAAGCACGACCGTATGAAGGCGAAGCCGGGGGGAGTCGGTAGCGGTGGTCCCGCCCGGCTCGTCCGATCCGCACGGACACACCGTCGCTCCTCCGGTGTGCCCTCGTATGCGGGGGCGATGGCCGTAAGGCCACTATAGCCCGTAAGGCCGCCACCTATACCTCGGCCTCCCGCACGTACTCCCGCATCTCGGCAATGTTCCGCAAAGAGTGTCGACCTCTCTATCTCGTGAGCGTCGGCATCCTCCTCCAGGTGCATGGTTCTCCGCCTCGAGATCCACGATCCTCTCGTAGGCGGTCACCTCTCTCAAGCTCCAACCGGAACCTCCTAGCACGCGACTGTCGTTCTCCCCGCCGCACCCGGGTAAGCGTGAAGTTCGGAGCCGCCGGTGTGCCGCCGAAAGCCGCTCCCAATCGCGCCTAGATGCCTCCAAGCGCCGTGCAATAATCGCCGTGGTGTTATAACGCAGCCCCCCGAAGTGTGAAGACCACGTTCGGACAACGGGCAAGCGTCCGAGTAACATCCAACGGCTCTGCTAGGGTCGGTAGCTCCCGTAGGTGGTCCATACGGTCCAACCAAGCCGGGTCGTGAGGACTCACGGCAGAAACAACCCAAACGGAGAAAGAGCTACCACGGTGGGGGTTGTGGTCACAAAAGTCCGTCGTACTGTGAGGGCGGCTGACTCCACGGACTCGTGAGTGATAAATCCCCAGTAGATAAAGCTCAAGTCAAACCAGTCGGTGTGGTCTGGGTGTGGCAGAACAGTAACGATCACTCTGCAGCGGGGAACGCCAAAGCGCTCAAACTCCTTCACCTCGTAAGTCGGTGGGGTGAGGTAGCCTGCGGCACTGAGTGCTTCCCACGCCAGGCGCGGAAAACCCTCCCAGTGCAACCCGTTGGTACGGATCGTACCGTCAGCGTCGAACTGGTGGAACACGGGGAAATCCATCAGTACACAAATGTAACTCATGTCGCATCTCAAAGAGAACGGCATGTCAAATGGTGAAGTTCGGCAAATTTCGTGAATAAAAATTCATAACCAAAAATCCGAAACCTCAAAAAATTTCCCGCATTTTTAAATTAAAACTTTAATACTTTTAATTAAGCTTTTTAAGGTTGAACATTGATCGGGGAAACAAGATGAATGGTCCTTAACTTGGATGTGTCTAGGGAAGTGTGAACCAACCCAACAACTAGGATTAAAAGTTGCTATTACGGGCTAGCTAGTTGAGGAGCAATTATTTTAAACAATTTGGTTTAATTAACCTATCACAAGGTAAACAAATTTTTCAAAAAAATTTCGGCAAAGATGACGGCTAGGTATGAGAGGTACTCTAGTTTATAAAAAGCACACACTAGCATAATCTTCCTTAGAGAGCATATAGAAATTTCGATTTTTGGGACCATTTTAGTTGTTCGATTTTTAACATGCATGCAAGACGTCCTATTCGAACTCACATGGCGATCAAGCCAAAATCGAAGTTAGTGCCGGTGGCAAGGCTTTTATTCGTCTCTCCCTATAATATCTAGTCTAGAGCTATACGGTACTCGCTTAACAACTAACGAAGCGCCGTTATGTACTGCGTAGAAAACGAACCTTTCGTGCCGGCACGTCACGAAAGCGTCCCCATTCATTACCGTTCACTATAGAAAAGGTATCCATGTGTTAAGCCGCCGCATGGACGGCGTCCAACCTCGGACACCCTCCGTTTGAATGGAGTGTATCCTTGCCTCGCATGAGCGACATGCGGAATGCTCACGTATGAAACACGTGGCGACACACAACTAATAAACGGACGCGAAGATGTGATCCGTGGAATGGATCACTCCATCAACCCTCGCAATTCTCGTGATGCGGAACAGCACACGTATAAAACACGTGGCTCCCGGTTTGGTTATGCAAGAAAGTAAGTCCGACATAAAGTAATGTGCCGGAAGTTAGCAAAATAAACCATAAGTTAATTAAGCCACCCGAAAGAACCCAAAATTCCCTCTAGGGCCTCTCGGTCTAGTTTATCCTTACCGGACCAACGTATTTTTGGAAAATCGTAAAATCTTGGCATATTTTATTCAAAAATCGGTGATTAAGGTTTATTAATTAATCTCTCGGTGCATATAAGCTCGATGCCAATCGTGACAACCCGCCCAGAAATTACCGTACTATTGCCTAAGACCAGTCCACTTTGGTCATTACGCAATAATAAAGTATCATCCGTCGTTAGTTGCCGGTTAACGCCCGTAAATCACTTGAAGAGCACAAGGATCGAATATATGCATTAAAACTCACTCGAAGGCGAGTATAGAGATACAACAACATTAATATCCAAATTCATACCCCGAGGGGTTTATTTATTACAAACCATAGTTTTTACCATGATGAGATAGTTCAGAGTTTTCGAAAAGAAGCGGAAATAAACTAGCGGCAGCAAAGTCACCACGGGAGGCCATCCATGATGCTTCAGTAGTCGTCCTCCACCCACTCCCGGCTCCCGGCCGGCGGGATCTCTCCGGGCCACACATCACTGAAGGCATTACCGGGATCAACACATTATACCAAGGCCGAGTATACTAATACTCAAGCAAGTCTTACCCGTCGGTGATAACTACTTCACAAAATCTAGACCATGAAAGGCTTTTTGGCTACCGGGTTGCTTTTGCTAAAAAGTAACAAAGAGTAGGTCCTTACTTTCAAGATTTTAGCAGAAGTTCTAGTAGGTTTTTAGTCTTTATCGCATTAGCCAACTAGTACAAACAAAGTTGCACAATCCAATTAATCAAGCATAATATTCATCAACTTCCATCATTAGGGATCTCATGACTAGTGGAGTAAGTAGTCTCGGATAACGATGAGAGGCCGACAATCGATAGATTTAAACCTTGCAAGGTAGACCCAAACACACGGTAGGCCGCCCCCGCGGGGACAAATTTCCCCGTGCCGTCCCCATAAATCCTCTCGGTCGGGATCGAATCTTACGGTCTTTGGTGCAGAGCTATCCTAAGATACCCCGCGAGATACTCGGAGTCACCATACACCACCGGTGGCGAGCCGTGAGAGCGAATCCCAACAGTAGTAACGGTAGGATCCCTCGCCGCCTCATTAAAAAACTAGGCTTACCGCCCAATAACCGCATGTGCTTAGTACGTTCAAAAACTTAACCCACATAACCACCGGACCGAGCCCGGATCCCATGCTCTTACCACGTGAGCAATCCATTTAAGGATACATTGTGATTCCCATCTAGGAACCTATTCTCGCGAGTGAGGTCATCACTCGACTTGTAACGGTCCTATAGCTTAGCAGCCTATCGACCTATCATACTAGTAAGGACAAAGGTACCTAGGGATCATGCATCTAGGATTTCATTCAACTCCCGAACGTAAATGCACAATCATTCATAGATAATTGAATAAAGAATTTTAAAACTCGGGTTAGATGCACCGAGCTTGCCTTCGTCGCCTAGGTTAGCTTGGCCACCCTCGGTGTCGAGTACTTCCACGTATCGCAGAGAACCTTCCGCTCCTCCTTCCTCGGTTTCGGACAAGGGAGTAATCTCCGTCCGGAAGATCTACACGGAATGCAATGCACTTTAGGTGATGTGATAGTTTGTTGTCTTATCCAACTCTAGTTGGTCATATTCACCTTAACAAGCATCTATCTAAGGTTTCTCTTTTAGGAAGGTTATTGGTTGTACGTGGGTTACTCTTTTATTCCACATTTGAATAAAGGTTTTTATTAAGCTTATCATTTCATGTGAAAGCTTTAATTCCTTTCATCTTCACAAGCAAGGGCATAAATAGCACTTTTATTTATGAATTACTTTCGATCGTTGATGATATTTTATTATCTTTTAATTATATTAAATAATATCTTCAAAAAGGAAAAGAATTTATTAGGGATTTTTCTTTATTTAATTTCCCTTTAATATTAAAAGGGCATTTAACCTTGTTATTAAACAATTAAATTACCAAAAATTAAATGAGTGTTTCTTAAGCCTACTAGCACCTATCCTGGTTCATTGGACCCACATGTAAGTGTTGGATGCTAGGAAATTAAATATTGTGGAAAATAACAAAGGCTAGCTAGTGATTCATCTTAAATGCAAATAAACATAAATAAGCATCAATTTGATCCCAATTTTCTCGTGCAAGCTCTCTGGTCCTAATCAAGTCTAAAGAACCAAAGCATGTTCACATGGAACCTCTACCGAACTTGGTTTATTAGTTTACAAAGGAAAGCATGCATAAAACAAGAATAATTATTTCGTTAATCCAAAATTCATGATTAATTCACAAGATGTGTATTTTGGCATTACAGGAAGTGTGCACAAGTTGGGCTCAAGAACATAAATATTCTTAACAGAAAAAAAAATCTAAGCGATTCTTGCGGCAGAATGGAAAAGAATTCATTTAGCAAGATCTACCGCATAACTTTGTGCAATTTTTGGCACAACATCTAGTCATATCCTAACACACAACATATCCAAACTTTGGCTACAGAGGAGTTATAGATTTCAAGTTATGACAGATCTATGTTTAACACATTTGTATTTTTCCCGCTAAAACTATTTAGAATCTAGCCATGAGTATATAACAAAAGAGGTGGGATTTATCATCCCGAACCCTACAAAATTGGTTTGGGATATTTCGTGAATTTCTAGGCATTTTTCAAGTCACTAGACCTAACCGCAAGAAAAGATAGATAGGTTCCTTCACAAACTAGCCCCCGGAATCTTACGCGAAGCACCCTAACAAAACTCAAATCTAAGCAATTGAGTCCTTGACCGGCCGGCGGTGCGGACACGGGCAACGCCGGCGAGCCGGCGGCGCCGCCGGCCGGGCAAGCGGCGGGGCTCGACCACGTGCTCACCTAGGAGCCGTAGGTGGGCGGCACCGGGGCGGAGAAGTAGCCGGCGGCGAGGTTCGGCGACGGCCGGCGGCGGCGGCCGCGGCGGCTCGGTGAACTACGGCGTGGAGGCAAAATGTTGGCAAACAAGCGAACGCACGAGCTACCCCCGGGATCTAGGGAGGCCGGGCCGGGCGGTTGGACGGCGGCGAGCACGGGCGGCGAGCTCTAGCAGCGGCGTGCGGCGGCGGCAATGGCGCGGTGGCGGCTCGGGGTGGCGCGCGGCGGGGCGCGAGGGGGGTTTTAGTAGGAGCGCGAGCACCGGGTGACGCGGGGGTGACCCGCGCGAGATGCTCGCCGTGCTACGGCGGCTCGAGGCGCACGCGTACGGTGGCGACGCCGCCAACGGACCGCCGGTCCGTGGCGCGTGCGCGCGTACGGCGGCGTGGGCCTCGGGGCATCCTCGGGACGGGGCGCTGCGGGGACGCGGGGCATCGGGATGGAGCGCCTTGGGGAGGGCGCGGCCTTGGGAGGTGTGGGCGCGGACGCCGGGGCCGGCGCGCGCGCGGCCGGCGGCGCGCGGCCGGCGACGGGCGCGCACGGGCGCGCGCGACGCGCGCGCGCGCGCGCGCGCTCGCCCAAACCCTTTTGTCGGTGCCCTATTCCGACCAACTTTTCTCCAAAAATTTGAATAAAAGTCAACCAAGTGATGAATACCAAAGTTGTAGATCTAGGTACCAGCAACATTTTCTACAAAGGCTTTATGGGGTTTTTCTGCCTCGGATTTGAAATTATTTGAATGCCAAGTTTGAATGTCGACTGTTTTGGCAAATAGTGTTTTCTCGCCTTGCAATGGAGTTTTCAAGTTTTTCCCTTCAAAATTTGAAATGCCAATCCGCATGAAAGTTGTGTCCCTCAACAAGATCCACAACTTTCCTAAAGGTAGAATTTTAAGTGTTTAGGTGAATTTTGGAGAACGCGGCAAAAGTTCCGCAAATACTGTGGGCACCGGGGGTGGCAAGGGGTTTGACCCAACCTTTGACCATGGGTTGGCCCCACAAGTGTGTTTACTATTCATTTAGGGTCACTAGGGTGTGTTAGTGAGCTTTCCGAGGTGAGGGCCCGGGTTGACCTAGGTTTGACCACGGTTGACCCTTTGATCGGCTAATCCGGTCATTAGCGTTAATGACGGTAATTAAAAACCCGGGGCGTCACAATAACGTACATCAAACAATAATCATTACCACAACTAGTCACTGGTCACGTAAAATGTCTATTTCTCTGAGCCCACAAGGAACATTGGTAATGGGCACGAAAGCAGAGCCCGTTACTGTGAAATTAACATCAGAGATGCATTCCGTGAACCTGCGTCTCCTCTGTCTCGACGAAATGAGACGCATCTGTTTCTATGTGCGTCTTCTTTCTCTCTAACATGCGTCTATTATATCTCGATGAACGGGCCAGGTCCTGGGGCCCACCGGTCAGGACTGGTAACGGGCTTTTACACTGCCCGTTACATTGTGGCCATTTTTGTAACGAGCTTTCCGAATGAAGCTCATTACTCACTGAGCAGCGTTTGTAACAAGCTTTAATTAACGCCCGTTACATATATGGTGGCCACCCCTACAAGAACTCGCCCGGTTGCGGCGGCATCCCGGAACCGACTAGGATTTGGCGACCTCTAGGGGCCGCATCCTAGAACCGCCTAGGATATGGCGACCACCACAACAAGGAGACATCACAAACACATTCTCACATCACAGATATAGGCAAAGAAAGATCACATTTATAGACAAGCTAGGATCACATGAAGTTTCAAGTTACTCTCATCAGGGCTTGTTTGGATGGAGTCATGAGAAAACTGCCTGAACTAGGCAATATCTGACCCCAACCAAGCAAGCCAAGTAGGTTTCTCACGCAACAACACCTGACTAAAGAAGACTGATTGAGTTTCAAGTTTCTGGTCACAATAAACTCACGGTGCACCACTATAGAACTTGCCCTTTCGGTCAATAGTCTCCTTAAGAACGTACTCACACAGCATCTCCCGGACACGCTTTACATCTTCTGTGGAAACATCTACAGGAGGTTTGAAATCCTGCATACAATCATTTATGAGAATACAAGTAGAAATCATTTTCTAAAATCAGATGGATAATATGAACAGAGACAAGGTTGAGCATTATTATCTTCTTACAGCAGCCTTCTTGATGTTAGGTATGACATCGAGTAGTCTTAACATATGGAATGCCACATGGAATCCACACAAAGAGGACCCCCGTGGCTGCTGAGCACACTACATCGAGGTACCAAAATGACAAGTTAATGCAGTACCAAATAGGTAAGAAGAGACCATTAAAAAACCTCGATCTTACAGCGAGATTTGTTTTGTGCTTGAGTGTGGCTTTTGCCTTTTTTCTTTCCTTTCGTCACTATGTCCTGTGCATCACCAAAGGCCCTACATGATCAGCAATACCAATTAGAAACACTAAAAGATTGATTTTTTGTGAACAAAAAATACTGTACCAAAGGCCCTGCATGGTCAGGAATACCAATTAGAAACACTAAGAGATTGAATTTTTGTGAACAAAACCTACAAAAAACTGACTAGTTCAAAACATTTTGGAGGTCTGTGAACTTTGGCAGGAGATGTTGCTTAGCAGAATCCAGATACCAAACCTCTTTGAACTTCATACAGATGATCACTGTTACCCAGTGGCTAGTGCAGTAGGCACCCATCACGTAGAGGTTGTTCATTATTGCATTTGAGATTGCTGTGCCAACTTGCTGAGAACGCTGAGAAATATTTGTTGAAGTAAACAAATGTGGATCTAAAAACCCAACACTGGTCTGCTTCTCCGCTGCCTTGTCCATCATTTTCCTAAAAAAATCAAATTGTTAGCATGCATGAACTTTGCGGCCAAAATTAAAGAAATATCTTTTTAGGTTTTAAAGGACTTACAATGTCCACAACCTCATGAAGGTAACATCCAGAGAAGCCAGGTTTATAAGGTGAAACACGCTAATGAATTCAATGTTTAACATTAAAGCACCGCAACAACCTTTAAAGTAGTCTTGATCCACCTTTGCTGGAAAGGCAAGTTTATCCTTACTGTGTTCCATGACATAAGCATGCAACTTGGCACAATTTGGTCCAGCAGCCTTTACATTTGCTTCTGACAAGATAGGTGCACCAGGCTTGTATTTTGGTCGGTCCTGTTCTGTCCCATTAACACAGTTAAGAATCCCATCTTTAGACAGAGGTTTCCTGGCATGGTTCCCCTTCTGCAGTGGAGATTGCCTGGGCTCCTCCTGTTGCAGAGGCTGATGTACTTGTTGCATCTGCTGCTTAGGGGGAGATTGCCTGCACTCCTCCTCCTCCTGTTGGAGAGGATGTTGTTTCGTCTGTTGCTTATTCTCATGTTGCAGCTGCTGCTTAGGCGTAGTTTGCCTGGGCTCCTCCTGTTGTTGTCGACGCTCCTGCTGTTGGAGAGGCTGATGTTTCGTCTGTTGATTATCCTTAAGTTGCAGCTACTACTTAGGTGGAGTTTGCCTGGGCTCCTCCTCCGGTTGTTGTCAACGCCCTTGCTGTGTAGTTTTGCTGATCTACTACTGCTGCTGCTGCTGTTGAGCCTTCTCTTGCTGACACTAAGCTGCAGCACCTCCATTTGATGTTGTAGCCCTGCTACCTGTTGCGGCTTCAGGGTTGGGATGTCTCGTCATGGGTGGTATAATGATCCTGTCCTTTGGCCATTGGATCCTTTGAACAAGATCCACAACTAGGGTTGCTACGTCACCCCCATCAATTGGTACAGGCAAAGGGTATTGACTCGTAATGGCCCACACATAAGTAGGTTGCAGCACAACATACCCATCCTGCACCGGTACTGAATGGCAAGCCTTTTGAGATGGAAAGACTTTCGCTAGTGCGAGCTCCACGGTGCCATCCAAAAGGCTGCACACGGTTGGCTCTATCAGCTTATCTATTGTGTCCAGCATAGGTGATTGACTATCACTCTGCACTTCATTCACTTTGTCGCCGTTGGCATTCCAATGATCTTGCTCTCTGCCATCTTCCTCCCTGACATGCGCATGTTCTTCCTCGCTGTCATGCCAATTTTCTTCCTCAATGCCATCCATATCTTCTTCCTCGCTGCTACTGACAGGCGCTAGTAATTGGGAAGGAAGAAGTGCATTTTTCTGTATGTTGATGCCTGATAGTCTTAGAGCTTGGATAATTGATTTAAATGTTTTGTCCATCACATCATGAGCATCAGACCTCTTGTTCCTCTTCTTCTTGTACATTCCTGCGAACTCTTCACCAAACCCTTTACCCCAGCCAAGTGAACTAGACACGCCTCGGACCCAACCTCGATGCTCTGGAGTCTCAAGTGCTGCGGTGAGGATATTATCCTCCCTAACCCAAGAGAAAGAACCATCGCTACCCTGAGCTGCAAGTGTTTTCACCCTATTTGCTACCCCCACCACCGCAGGGTTACTGAATGTTATGCCCCCGGTTCCTCCACTAGTATCTTCTTCTTCTTCCCTACCCTTGCCCGCAGATAAGGTCTCGAACGTCCAAGAAATTGGTCCCAAGGGTTCTGTTTTTCTTCTGCAGCTAGCTTTGCATCCTCCTCCTCTGACTCTTTCCTTTTACCACGATAACCTTTTCTGCCTGTCTTGTGTGGCTTATTATGCAATTCTCTCTTTTGTTTCATCTCCTGGCTCAATTGCTGAAATGAAGGAGAATTGGTTTCATGCACAAACATGTCTCAGTCTTGTTGCTGCAAAAAGGCATGCTTCACAAAGGGAGTCTCCTCTTCATTCACATATTTTTTTCTTAAATGGGCCTTGAACCGTTGTTGCAAGGTTCCAATATGTGATATAGCTGTCTTAACTGCCTTCTTGCGAACAGATTCTTCCAGATTGGATGGGTAATCTAGCTTTTCCTCTAAAATTGTAAACAGATGGTCCTTCTCAATTGGTGAGAGATCATCAACCTCCTTTTTGATTGACACCCTCTCTCGAGCAATGACACCACAGACCAATACAAATCTATCCCTCGCAGCATCTAGGGTAGGCCAAAAATTGGCATCAAGTCCAGTTGCAGTCAACTTGTCTTCTGGCCATTTGGTTTGTGTCCTTGACCCGCGGGATCGAGTACTACTCGCAGCAGTCTGGCTGAGTGACCCTGTGAAGAAGGTTCACCGACGATGGGCTGTGATGATGCACTGGAGGTAGAGGAGTTTGTTGTTGTGGGAGACTGCATAGATGATATGTCAGGTTTGTCAGTACAACAATATAAGCAAGACTGAAAATCTAAACAAAATTCTTATCAGATAAATTTGTTTTCTCGGATAGACAAAATAGCTGATACAATTATAAATAAAATTAGTATAGACATACACAGTTCATATTTTACTTAATTAGCATACAGGGATAGGTGCTAACCATTTTGACAGGGACACAACAATATCTTATATATAAAAGCAGAGAATAAATTCCTTCAACTGCTTCCTTGTCTATCTTGAGCAGCGATGGATTGTGTGTTCCATGTGTACATGCAACAAAAGATAAAGCAATGGTCATGACAGTATATATGACAGTAGTGAAACAACACTCACAACACATCATGACACCAACAATAACAATATATATGACAATAGTGAAACAATTAACACTCACAACAAAGCATAAGATAGTCTAGTTATCACTTCATTATAAACCACTACGATGCAGTTCCTACTGACATTATGTGGCCATCAGTATTAAAGTATGCTAACAAGTCCAAATTATAACTGCCGATCTGGTACATTCAAAGCATAGCAGAATTAAAGTATGCTAACATCCTTTATGCTTTTCATGAATTTACAGTGCAAAAATTATAGCACTAGGAACATGAAAATGAATTTCAACATTTCATATAACTTCATCTGTTAGCAACAATTTATTCAAAACAGACTTGAAGCAACAAAATCCATCCATCAAATCCATAGTCGATCATGAAGATGAACTATTAAGGCATGTCTCCCTAATCCACCTTGACATGAATATATAGCAGATTGGGTGAACTACATTATAAACCACTGTGATGCAATTCCCAATGACATTATGTGGCCATCAGAATTAAAATATGCTAACATGTCCAAAGCATAATTGTCGATCTGAGCATATCAGAATTAAAGTATATGCTAATAGGTCCAAAGCATAACTGTCGATCAGGTACATTCAAAGCATATCAGAATTACATTCAAAGCATGGCGAAATTAAAGTATGCTAACATCCTCGATGCTTTTCATGAATTTACATTGCAAAAATTGTAGCACCAGGAACATGAAAATGAATTTCAACATTTCATATAACTACATCTGTTAGCAACAATTTATTCAAACAGACTTGGGGCAACAAAATCCATCCATCAAATCCACAGTCAATCAATTAAAGATGAACTATCAAGGCATGTATCCCTAATCAATCCACATTGACATAAATATATAGAAGATTTTGGTGGCCGATGAGAGAGAGGGCGTTGGGGGTTCAAGCAGGACTAACCTCTGCCGCGAATGAAGTAGTTGTTCTCGTGATGGTCGGAGGGGCCGGATCCACGTCGGCTCGTGGCCTGAGGCGGCCGGCTTGTGGTCGTGGTCGGGGACGACATCGACGGATCCGCGTCAACCGTATTTAGGTTGGTCGAGAAGACGAACGTCCGCACGCCAGTAACCGCATTCTCGTCACCGTTGTCACGTAGGGAGCGGTGGGGCTGGAGAATAGCAGGGCTGCGGCTGGGAGAGAGCAGCGAATGCGAGCGGGGTGAGTGTCGGTGGGGAGAATGCACATGTTGTGGATTTGTCTAGTGAGGAGCCGAATATGAACGGCGCGCGTAACTATGTTTAATGAAACTACTGGTGTGCCCTTAAATGCTCTGTGCAGCAATTGGAATTTCATGGGCACTGTAATAAATATAGGTGGGAAATTTTGAGCAGCCTGCGCACGGTTTGCCTGCTAACGCTGACGAGTGGGCCAGTGTCATGTGCGATGATGGTTAGTGAACCCGCATCGCCTTTGTTGGGAGTTGGTCCGGCGCGCGGGCGGGCTGCGGTTATCTTTTTATTTTGGCTGCTGACACTGATGCATGGGCCAGCCACTATTTTCTTTCAAATGAAACGTGCTTCCCTAAAATATTAGAGCCCATAAAACAACACCTAAAAAATCATAAAAATAGGAACAATTCGTATTTGGACATTTAGTATTTGAATAAAATATCAACAGTCACACTTGTGTGCCCAAGATTCTTAGAATCCGTTTTTACATCCCATGTTAATGTAATAATTCTACTAACATCAAGTGTGCTCTAAAAAATCTACAAATTGACTTGCCAACATAATTTGGGTAGCCAAACTTGTCTTCAAATTTCAAATGGTTTCGATGATGGAATAATATACTTGTGTACAAATATCTACATTTGTCACATAGTTTGTCCTAGAATGTTCCTTGAACATTGAAGTTTTCCACACTTTGCAACATGTTCGAACTCATATGCATTTGAATACTTAACAAAAGCTTATAGTTCACCTTAAGATTACGAAAATGCAAAGTGTCATTACAGGAGGTGTGGAAAACAAATATTATTTATATGATGTACTTACATAGAACAAGATAAGGCATATAAACATTATTCAAGAAACGGAATATACACTATACAATGATGATAATGAAAACATGGTGATTTTAGAAAACTATAGAAAAAAATCAATTTTGGACTAATTACGACGGAGAAATACATGTTACAAAAATTTGATTGCAGATTAAAAATAGAAATGTCGTCGGCGATGAGGGACAAATAAATTGTTCTTCATTCTCCAACAGAACAAAAGAGGAAGCAGAGGGCACCGCCGCCCGCCACCACCGTGCCTGCTTCGGCGGTTTTGACACCCAAGATGGCATCCCAGGCCTTGTCAGCGGCAAATGAGACCACCGCAACCTTCGATTTGACTCACAAACGTGATAAATCAAATATTATCTATAAAAAACCGAATAAAAACCGACATCCTGATAAATCAAATCTGTGTTTAGGAATATCTAATAATTTACATTCAAGATAGATAATGTTCATATTGATCCTTGCACCTACATCCCGATGTTCGTCCTGCTGGCGGCGTACTCCACGGTGGGGCTGAATTTTTTGGAAAAGAATTTACACGTCCAGAGGTCGAACTCATGACAGATGCGACACTCGGCACTGCAGTAGTGGATGATCTCTTTGGTATCCGGCCCGTAGCGCCTACATCCCGCTACCGAAATGCGGATGTGAGGATTCCGGACGGGCGACAACGTAATGTCGTCGTCGTAGTCGACGTTATCAAGCTAGTACCACCACGTAATGTTGTCGAGATCCTGCTTGATGTGGTAGCGCAGCCGCCGCAGGTTGGGGTTCTTCCACTGTAAGGAATCGGATGCTCGTTAGCCTAAGAGGGGGAGGGGGTGAATTAGGCAATCTAAAACCTTAACATATGGCTTCACTAATTTTACACAAAGATAAACTAGAACATACTATCTAGATGTGCAACTAAGGTTATTCTAGTGTGAAACTCCCATCCCAAAACAAGGTTTGCAACCTATAGCCAATCCTAGCATGATACTAGGAAAGTAAAGGCAAGCAAAGATTGCAAAAGAGTAAATGCGGAAACGTAAAGGGGATGAGAGGAAGCAAGCTCTTGACATGCGATTTATCCCGTGGTATCGGTAGGCACTAAGCCACCCCTAGTCCACGTTGTTGAAGCATTCACACAAGAGTATTGCTTCCCGGTCACCAAGTCTCTCCCAAGAGCACCACTTGACTCGCCACAAAGGCTAGCCACTTAGGCACTAGCTAAGATCCCTTGGTCATCTTGATGCCGCCTCCACTAAGTAGCTTCTCCACTTAGGAAGGGGGTCTCCACGTCCCCCACGCAAAGTGTTCTCGCCACTCCACACCAAGCCGGAGGGTCGATGACGATTGCCGGTGAGCCACTTAGGCCCCAAGGCTTCCGGCAAACCTTGTACAACTTGATCCGCTCAAGAATCACCTCACAAGGTTGGCACAACCTTGCATTCACTCAGCTCTAAGCTAATCCTGGCACTAAGCACATACACTAAGCATATGCAAGTCTAAGGATGAGCAATTTAGCACTTGGATTGATTTGATATGATCTTCTAGGTGTCTTGCACTCTCCTGCACTTCCACACAATCCAGCATCCTCAAATGGGTGAGTGGAGGATGTATAAATAGCCCAAGGCATCAAACTAGCCGTTGGCTAACGGCCACTGAAAAAGGTTGCGTCAGATGAACCGATGCTAGATTTTCTAGGGTGTCGGGTCATCTGGTGCCCCTCCCATGTCACATAGCCGTTGAGATTCTCTGACACAACTGCTTCGACGCTATGCACCAACGGTGCGTCAGATCATCTGGTGCTGAAGACCCCATGACCAAGTCACCTCTGTTAGCTTTCACACGACCGTCGGATAGACCGACGCTTCACCTTGACTAAGGCGTCAGATCATCCAGTGCTAAAGACTTCTTCTTGGCGCGTCTCTATCTTGATTCGAACTGAGCATCGGATAGACTGACGGTGTCCTCACTCAGACCGTCGGATCATTCGGTGCTACTGTCTTCGTTGCTCTTCCTCTGCAACTCGTCCGACGCTACTAGAAATTGGACTGTCGGTGTTGACGGTGTATTTTGATACACCTAGCATGTTCATTACACTTTGGTTTGGAATTGATTATGGAACTAACCCACCACTAGGCTCACTAATCATATAACAAGTTCATCTATGTGCATGCATTTGGAAGTGTTGTGTTTATGTAGGAAAACATGGACATAAAGAACGGACTCGCAACAAGTTCAAAGGAGCATTTACGAAGTCTTGTTCATGTTCATGAGCTTGATGAAATCACTTCCAATGGTGGCAAGGACCGAAGTGCTACGAGGAACACCCCCGGGGATTGAAGCATAAAAGACCGAACTTCATGCGCGGAGAACCTCCATCTTGGACGCAAGGATGACATCGTCAAAATCATGCAAGTGGAGGGGGCAAAGTGCATAATCACCTCAGGACCCACGGGAGCGAAGGGGCGACCGAACCGGGCCGAGATGGGCCTAGGTCGGTCGGCCCGGGCCGGCCGGCCCGGCCCCACTCGGTGGTCGGTTCGGCCCCCCTTTCCTTGCACCCTAAGGATCTTTAACCCTAAAACCCCGGAGGTGACGCCATTCGACGGGGGGAGAGCCATTCGCACCGGGAGGCCATCCACAAGCTAGGGAGAGAGGAGGGAGATCTCCGGAGGGAGATCGTCCACCTCGAAGGAAGCACCCACAAGTGGAGAAGAAGGAAGACACCGTCGGAAGGGAAACAATGATCAACGGTGCTATGTCTAGCACCTTTATGGGGTAATCTCCTTATACGTCCATGGGTTGTAATCGATCTTGAGATGTAATCGCACTTTGTCGGATTATCTATTTATCGGCTTGTGTTGAATATAGTTTAATGCTTAAGGTTAGCTACCATGCCGTAAAGGGAGTATGAGCTCCAATGCTTCCTTGGATCCATTCAATACGCCGTGTCCATCATAGGTCTAGTCATGAATACCTTCGTGTAGTGACAGTACGAGAGGAGGGAAAGGGCGAAACCATGGTCACAACCCTGATAGATTAGATTGGTTTTCATGTCTTTAAGCGATTGCATGTTCTAGTATCGTAGACCCGTGGGCGAATGTCTTTTATCTTGATATTTTAATCATTCTCTCTAGAGTAGTTTAGTTGTTTTCTAGTTTAATTGTAGTTAGAGGTTTGAGTAGCTAGAGTGTGAAGGTAGATCGAACGCTTGTAATCCCCTTGCTCCGCGGATTGACGAGAACCTTGGGAATCACGTGGTGAAAAGGTGTGGGGTCCGTACGCTTGCGGATTGTAGAGGGATACGTCTTTTATCTGTTAACAAGCCCCTTTTCCTGGCGCCATTGCCGGGGAGAAAGCTAGTTTACATCGTTTGGTTTGCATCTAACTTAGTTTTATAATTTAGTTTATCTTTTGTTTGCTATATCTAACATATATTATCTAGAAAACCACTTGTTTCGTTTTTGTTTTTGTTTTTGTTTTTACCTTATTGTCTAGATGGCGTTCGTCAATCAACCCGTGGAAGAACCGGAGAAATCACTAAGGGATTATGCTAGCCCTCGATGTGAAGAAATAAAAGTACAAGAGTCAGATTCGAAGCTCGAAACGACCAAGTATGAGATTGAATCCAAGATCATCGAGATGGTGGCGGCAAACCCTTTTGAAGGGATGGTTACGGAGAACCCATATAGACACATAAGGCATTTCACGAAGCTATGCAACACGGTGCGTTAAGAAGGAGTTCCCGATGAATGGTTCAAATGGGATCTCTTTCCCTACTCACTTGCCGGCAATGCAAAGACATGGTACTCGTTTGCGTCCTTTTAAGTTGAAGGAAATTGGAACAAGTTGACAAAGAAGTTTTGCGAGAAGTTCTTTCCAATTAGCAAGGTTCAACATCTAAGGAGGCAAGTGATCACTTTCATGCAAGGAGGAGAGGAAGGGATAGACCAAGCTTGGGATAGGTTTATTGAGTTAATCGAACAAGGACCAAGACTCGGCTTCTCCGTTGACATACTCTTGCATACATTTTTCTTTTCCCTAACCCCTAGTTGCATGCAACACGTCCAAATGTGTGCAGGTGGGGATCTCATGGAGAAAACACTCACGAAAGCCGCCCAACTTCTACAAAAAGATTAGTAAAGCGGCTGCCATGCTAAGAGATTGGGAAACAAGACTTGCGGAAGAGCCGGAATACAATTCAAGGAAGAAGAAGTGTGCTGAGTTTTCTAAAGAGGCAACCCCAGAAGTCACAAAAGAGGAGCCAATCCCGGAAAAGCTTGAAGAAGAACACATCAAGTCAAGCACTACCCCGAGCGTTGACTTCGTCGTACCAAATGAGACAATCAAGAGAAGCATGTCAAGCGCGAACCCACTGAGGGAGTTCGAACCAATGGATTGGGTTCCGATCGATTACGGAGAAGTATTCGACAAGAAAAGACCGTTCCTTAATCAAAAAGGAATGGCAAGAGCATTGGAAGTGGATTTCCCACCGGAAAGGAAAGCGGAAGAATCATACGACCTTGAAACAACCGGTGAGATCTTTCAAAAGCTCTTTGGAGATGATGAAGTGGATTCGGAACACATAGCCGAGGTGAAGAGAATCATGGGGATCAAGCCCGAAGCATCACCATACGCTCGCCTCGCCGAAATTTACGCGATAGGATCCGAAGAAGAAGAGAAGATGGCACCACGCTTGAGTTGCGAGATCAACGGAGTTCAATGTGAAGCTTTATGCGACATCGGAGCCCAAGTAAGCGTCCTATCTTCTAAAATTTACGATAAAGTTCAAGACCACAGCCTAGACTTAGCTCCAACATCAACGAAATTAGTTATGGGAGATGGTAGAACTATTAAACCTCTAGGTATTGCTTGCAACATGAAAGTAAAAATCTCTGGAAAATGTATACCAACCGTTTTCTTTGTTATCGATGCTTACCATAGTAATCATGATCACATAATCAACAAGATGAAGAACTAGAAGAAGCAACAAAAGGCTTACAACCACTTGATGGGAGTGTGGACGAAGGAAAATTTGAGGATATAGGAGAAATAAAACCCGAGGAGCCACAAGTGCCCGAAGTAGACCTTAAACCTTTGCCCAAAGGATTAAAGTATGAATTCTTTGGCCCGGACAAGACCTATCCGATCATTGTGAGCGACGAGTTGAGTCCCGAAGAAAATGAGAAGTTGCTGATTTTATTCAAAAAACATAGGAAGGTGATTGGATATTCGATTAATGATCTCAAAGGTATTAGCCCGACCTTTTGCACTCATCGTATACCAATGGAAGACCAATGAAAGCCCGTAGTGGACCACCAAAGGAGGCTAACTCATGCCATGTGATAGGTAGTAAAGAAAGAGGTCATCAAGTTACTTGATGCCGGAATCATCTACCCGGTTCTGCATAGCGAATGGGTGAGCTCGGTACATTGTGTACCAAAGAAAGGAGGTTTGACCGTGGTGAAGAATGACAAGAACGAATTGATACCACAAAGAACCGTGACCGGGTGGCGGGTGTGTATTGATTATCGTAAGCTTAACAAAGCGACGAAGAAAGATCACTTCCCCCTACCGTTCACCGATGAGATGCTCGAGAGATTAGCAAACCACGCTTATTTTTGCTTTCTCGATGGGTACTCGGGGTTCATGCAAATTCCCATTCACCCGGACGATCAACACAAAACAATGTTTACATGCCCTTACGGAACGTTTGCATATAGAAGGATGCCCTTCGGTCTATGCAACGCTTCGGCCTCTTTTCAACGTTGCATGATGGCCGTATTTTTGGAATTCATCGAAGAAATTGTCGAGGTGCTCATGGATGTTTTTTCCATTTATGGGAAGAGGTTCATGGATTGCTTGGCAAACTTGGAAAAGGTCCTCACGAGGTGTGCGGAGGTAGACTTGGTGTTAAATTGGGAAAGGTGCCACTTCATGGTTAAGCAAGGCATAGTGCTCGGACATGTTATATCCAAGAGAGGCATTGAAGTGGACAAGGCTAAGGTATAGACGGTTGAGCAACTCCCACCTCCGATGGATGTTAAGTCCTTAAGGATCTTTCTAGGCCATGCCGGATTCTATAGAAGATTTATTAAGGACTTCTCAAAGATCACTAAGCCTTTAACGCATCTTCTTCAAAAGGATGTGGCTTTCAACTTTGATGAGAAGTGCCTAGCGGCATTCCGGACCTTGAAAAGTGCGTTGGTGAGTGCTCCCATTATTCTACCTCCGGATTGGAACCAACCTTTCGAGATCATGTGTGACGCAAGTGACTACGCCGTAGGCGCAGTTTTGGATCAAAGAAAGGAAGGCCGAGTTCACGCCGTTTACTATGCTAGAAAAACACTTCGTGGGGCACAATTAAATTATGCCACTACAGAAAAGGAGTTGCTAGCGGTGGTTTTCGCTTTCGAAAAATTCAGATCTTACATTGTGAACTCGAAGCTCATTGTTTACACCGATCACGCAGCCATGAAGTATCTCTTGGCTAAAAAGGAAGCTAAACCACGTTTGATTCGTTGGATCCTTCTTCTCCAAGAATTTGATGTTGAAATTCGTGATAAAAAGGGGGTGGAGAATGTTGTGGCCGATCATTTGTCTAGGATGAATCATGGACAAGATGATAAAGAGCCCATAGAAGATAAGATGAGAGATGACCACCTCTATGGAGTGCTCGATAAAGACACTTGGATGATTGACATCATTCGAGTGATTCGGAGCATGCCTCTCGATCATCTAGATAAAAACTCTCAAAAGAAGATAATCTTTGAAAGTAGGAAATACTTTTGGGATGCACCATACCTCTTCAAACTTGGCAATCATGGAGTCATGAGAAGATGTGTGCCAAGAGAAGAGAGGGTACAAATTCTAAGAAAGTGCCACTCGGCGGAGTACGGTGGACACTATAGCCATTTTCGAACCCAAGCAAAAGTATGGTCGAGCGGATTCTATTGGCCGGAGATGCATGAAGATACTAAAAGATATGTTGCATCATGACCTGAATGCCAAAGAATCGGAAACATCTCTCAAAGGAATTCTATGCCCTTGAATTACAATCTACAAATCGATTTATTCGATGTTTGGGGTATAGACTTCATGGGGCCTTTCAAAAACTCATGCGGATATGAACATATTCTAGTCATGGTTGTTTATGTATCCAAATGGGTAAAGGCTATGCCATGTCGTAAAGCTTCCACGGAGGAGTCCATTACTATGATCAAGAACGTGATTTTTCCTCCATTTGGTACACCGAGAATCTTGATAAGTGATGGAGGAACTCACTTCACCGGGAAGAATTTCAAAAAGTGCGTGTCCAAGTTGGGGATTGAACATATGGTTTCTACAGCCTATCACCCACAAACCAACAGACAAGCGGAAACATCAAATAGGCAATTAAAAAGCATCCTCAACAAAACCATAGAGAAGGGAGGCAAAGATTGGTCAAAGAAATTAGACGGAGCTTTATAGGCTTATCGAACGGCGTTCAAGACACCGATAGGTATGACCCCTTATCAATTCGTCTATGGAAAAGCTTGCCACCTTCCGGTTGAGTTGGAACATAAAGCGTATTGGGCGATTAAAGAGATGAACCTCAATCTCGATGCCGTGGTGGTGAAACGAAGGATCCAAATAAGCGAACTAGAGGAGATGAGGTTGAAAGCATATGAAAATGCAAGCATATACAAAGAGAGAATAAAAAGGTGGTATGATAAAAGCTTGAAAATTCGAGGTTTAAAACCTTCGGAAAGGGGAAATTGCAAAGCAAGTGGGACGGACCTTATGTTGTGCATTCGGTGCTCTCCAACGGAGCGGTAACCATTATGGATATAAAAGGCGATCAATTTATGGTGAATGGTCAACGGCTTAACGTTTACTACGAACCCGACGTTGTGCCCCTACACCATGTCGATGTCTTCACCATGGAAGAAGAGCCCGAACGTCCCGCCTAGGACGAAATACAAGGCATGAATTTCTGTAAATAGTTTTTCTTTTAATTTTCTGGAGTTTCTCGCGAAGATTTACCGGGCCAACTTTTTCCCATGTGTTAAGGAGGTGAAAAAAGGGCGGTGCACGAAAAACCGGACCGGCCGGCCGCCGAGACGAGGGTGTGCGGCCGGCCCGGTCCGACCGGCCCGGTAGGGTCCCGGCGGCGGACGTCCCCGATTTTTGCCCGAATTGCTCCTTTTCGACTTCCTTCTTCGGTCAGAAAATTTTAAGGGAAGTTTAAAAAAGGAAAATGAGGTTCCTAGGGTTTTTCTCTTCGGACTATTTATTTGGCCGAATTGGGAGCTCGGGAATCGATCCCTTCAAGCACTATTTTGCACCCACGCAGCAGCCATTGTGCCCCCGAGGAGCTTAGAGTTGAAGCAAGAAACTAAGAAGCCATCGATGGAGGATGCGAAGCGATGCGAGCTCAAGCTACCCGTCGAGATCAAGAGGAACGCCCACATCCGTTGCGGAGGGCGTGTCCCGACCGGAGCTATCGTATCTCGCAACCCCGTCGAAGGAGAGAAGGTCCCTACACCCGTTCGAAGGTCGGCGCGCATTCAAGGCATGAAGCGGAAAGATTACAAGGAGGTGTCGCCCGAGCCTAAGGATTATGGGGGAAGCGACTACTCCGACGATCGTAGCCCGAGCTCGTGGGCGGTCGCCGGAAGAGATGATAACGACCTCCACATTTGGGATGAGGTGCCCAAAGAGAAGACTCCCGAAGGCCCCAACGGCGGCGGTGTCGACGGCGGCGACGACAATGGTGGTGGCGACGATGGCGGCGACGACGGTGGAGATGATGGCAATGACGACCCATTCGGATTGCATCCGATGTGTTATGCAGCTTGCCGTCACTCCATTGGGCATCTCTACGCCTCGGTCGACGAATGTCTCCAAGCCATGGAGGCGATGAAGTAGCGTTTGGAGGATTTGGAGCGCGTAGTTGAAGATGACTACAAGTTCGTTAACCGCAACGTGCGCCAACTCTTTGGCATGGTCGGGAACATGAGAGGCAAGTGGTGCAATACTTGCGGAAAGTACCACTAGGTCTAGTTTTACCTTAGGAATTTTGTAAGATACGACGAGGACGTTGTATGTTTTTAGCGTGGGGAAGAGCTAGCTAGCTAGCCTTAGCTTTTGAGTTTCAAAGTTTATGTTCGGTTTAGTCTTTGAGAGAGGAGAGTCTTAGAGTTTAAAGAGTCTTAGTTTTCGAATGTGTTTTTAAATTTTTGCAAGTTTGAAGTGTCTTAAATTAGTGTTCAGTCAAAGAAAATCAAATAAAAAGTTTATATATTTTGTGTCTTGTGTGATTCTTATCTATATTCACTTGTTTGTTTATCTTTGATTCTTGATATATGAACATAAGTGTGTGGTTTGAAAAACATTTACCGTGGTGCTTAGTGGAATTGCTAATACTTAAAGTACCTATACCGCACTTCGATCTTGAGCTTCACATGTTAGTTGTGCTATGTTCAATGCTAAAATTGGAGGATTTCAGTTCTGAAAATTGTCTTAAAAACCTTGTAATAAAGGTTAGCAAAACCTCTTTTTCCAAGTTGAGAGTGAAAAGAAAAAAATCCTATACAAAGCCAATTTATTTTTTTTCTCCAACATAAGTGTGATTAGCACGATGAGTTAGGCTAGGATCCTTTTCTCTTGGGAGTTTTAATTTCGAGCAATGATCATGTTCTTGTACTTATCTTTTGTTGCTAGCCTCGTCTTGCATTCGGTAACGTGACTTTCACATCGGAAGTCCCGTACATCGCCGAATTCCATACCCAACCTTATACATCTCTTTTGTACATCGCATTCCTTGAACACAACCTACTCTCAAAGTTTCGTCCCGTCTCTAGCATGATTCATTTAAAATTTTAGATTGTATGCATGCGAGAAAGAGGGGAGTTGAGAGCTTTGAAAAGTTGTCAAGAGAGGGAAAAATAAAGAGAAAAGTATGAGTATGGAAAAGAAACAAAGAAAGAAAGAAAGGAAAAAATATAGAAAAGTAAAGAAAGAGAAAAAATAAGAGAATGAAAGAATGAAAGAAAAAGAAGAAAAAGAGAAAAGAGGACTGGCAATAAAGATATGAGAGGGATGAATCAAGTGAAAGAAAAAATAAAAGTGTAAGGAAGGATGTCACGTTGTTGAGAGACGGAACTTTCATTCTTTTCCAATCATGTGCAATCCGACAACGAGGACGTCATCGGTGCCTCGTAGTCATAATTTTCTTTTGCCCTTGCACATGTCCACCATTCTAAATCTTCTCGTCCTTGATATCCCTACATATGGTTAATTCTCATGATCATTGTCTTTGGAAGGTAAACAACCATTAGAGGAAGTTCTTAGTTTGACAATACTGGTGTTGATTGCGCTAGCCCTACCTATAGCTCCACTTTACATGTTGTATGAGAGATTTATGGGAGGTGAGAGTTTTATAAAATTGGTATAGGATAGCCACCTCATATGAGTGACTTGAGAGAGCTTGGAGAAAGGTTTTTGTCTAATACTTGTTGTAGGAATTTTGTTTTTAAAAATCATAAAAAACCCTCCGATGGAAGCAAAGAAGTAAGCATGGCTGAAATTGAAGGCTTCGAGTGAAGAGTTTGGGTTGTAAGGTAAATCTTGACGTGGTAAAGATTCTAAACGCCCATGTTTATGTTTGATGATCATTACTTTATGTTTATGTATTAAAGATGAAAGGATTGACTAACTTGTGAAGAAGGATTAGCGGTACACGATTACAACACTTTGGACGAAGTTCTTTTACGAGTACTTGCTCGAGGACGAGCAAGAGCTAAGTGTGGGGGAGATGTTGACGGTGTATTTTGGTACACCAAGCATGTTCATTACATTTTGGTTTGGATTTGATTATGGAACTAACCCGCCACTAGGCACACTAATCATATAACAAGTTCATCTATGTGCATGCATTTGGAAGTGTTGTGTTTATGTAGGAAAACATGGACATAAAAGATGGATTCGCAACAAGTTCAAAGGAGCATTTACAGAGTCTTGTTCGTGTTCATGAGCTTGATGAAATCACTTCCAACCTCCATCTTGGACGCAAGGATGACATCGTCAAAATCATGCAAGTGGAGGGGGCAAAGTGCATAATCACCTGAGGACCTACGGGAGCGAAGGGGTGACCGAACCGGACTGAGATGGGCCTGGGCCGGTCGGGCCGGCCGGCCCAGCCCACTCTGGTGGTCGGTTCGGCCCCCCTTTCCTTGCTCCCGAAGGATCTTCAACCCTAAAACCCTGGAGGTGCCGCCATTCGATAGGGGGAGAGCCATTCGCACCAGGAGGCCATCCACAAGCTAGAGAGAGAGGAGGGAGATCTCCGGAGGGAGATCGTCCACCTCGAAGGAAGCACCCACAAGTGGAGAAGAAGGAAGACACCGTCGGAAGGGAAACCATGATCAACGGTGCTATGTCTAGCACCTTGATGGGGTAATCTCCTTATTCGTCCATGGATTGTAATCGATCTTGAGATGTAATCGCACTTTGTCGTATTATCTATCTATCATCTTGTGTTGAATATACTTTAATGCTTAAGGTTAGCTACCATGCCGTAAAGGGAGTATGAGCTCCAATGCTTCCTTGGATCCATTCAATACGCCGTGTCCATCATAGGTCTAGTCATGAATACCTTCGCGTAGTGACAGTACGAGAGGAGGGAAAGGGCGAAACCGTCACTACTAGATTTCCCCCCTAAAGCAACGCACAAAATGTGTTGCAATATGCCATATTTGGTTGCAATAGACACAATTGCAACCAAATTGTTCCGTGGACCGTGGGCCGCGAAAAGCCACGTTGCATTAGGTTATTACGACGTTGTCCATCTAGTGGTTGCCAAAGTTTTTTTGTTGCAACGTAACGTAACGTTGCAATTAGGTTTTTTTACAACGCTTGTTCTGGTTGCAAAGTGTACTATTGCAACACATCTGTGGTGTTGCCAAAGGTGCAATTGCAACGTTTCGTTTCGTTGCAAGTTTTAGTATTGCTACGCACCGACTTTGGTTGCTATTGGTTGAACCTCGTCTATTACCACGAAAGTAATTTGGTTGCAATATGTAGTATTGTCTGATGCCACGAAATTGGTTAGTTGCTATAGGTGGTCTCCTCTATTGCCACAAAAGTTGATTTCGATGCGATAGGTAGCATTGTCTGATGCCACGATATTGGTTACATTGCTTTAGGTGGTATCCTCTATTGCCGCGTAATTTGATTGGTTGTAATATGTGCTCCTCTAAAGCCCACTAAACCCAACCCAAAGCCCAAAATCTATGACGAAGTTGACCGTCATGGATTAACTTGCCACGTCACTTGTAGAGATGAGATGGATGCCGACATGGCGGATGATGTGGCAATTGATGACATGGCGACCAAGTGTCGGATGACGTGGCACCACATGTCGGATGACGTGGCGACCATGTGGCAGATGATGTGGTGATGATGACATCACACCGTGTAATTTGTTAGCAGGCCAAATTCAAATGGGCCTAGACCAAACATTTCTCAACCCAAATTATTCAGCAATATATACACCCCATATATAATTCAGCCCAACTGGCCCAAATTTTAAACCAAGTCATTTAGCAGAAATACACAGCCCATATAATATTCACCACAACAGGCCCATGTTTCAACAGATTTATCAAAACGGCAGGAAAAGACCATAAATCACAAGCAATTCCAGTCAAAAACACCATAACATGACATCAAAACAACAGAACAAATATGTTCTTGTAGCATCACTAGCAGTCCAGCACATGTCAATTGCTTGATGCTCCAATCACTTGTAATGGCTTGCTTCTTGATGCATCTAATCCTCAACCTGAAAGAGCACATTTCCAAACACTTGTAAGTGGGCAATATTTTACATAGAAATTACTAAAATGCTATGTGTGTAGGACTGCACGTACATATGTTATATCATACAAACATAAAGTGGGCAAATATATAGATTTACATATAACACTAAAGAGTGAGAACCATTTCTTTGTTTTGTAACACTTAAATCTCAAATCCAATGTAAGCTTTGACATTGGTGTGCATGTATATGGATGCATTGAATTGCCTTAAGCGATTCACCTATAGTACTGGCTAGGAAAGAATTGAATGGAGCAAATCACTTGTAGCTATTACTGTAACCCAAATTTTCATAAAAGTAATGAGTCAAGAAACATGCAGTTCCAACCACCATAACAGGCTTGCTCAGTTCAGAATTCAAAAACAAGCAATCGTGCATATAGTTCAGTTCAGGATATCTCAAGCAACAGGTGTCAGAAGTATGTGTAAAAAAGTATTGAGCTAATAGGTGGCTACATGTGCATGTGTTATCAAGCTAACAGGTAACATAACTTAGTCTAAATAAATAACATTGATAGGAATCACTTACTTAGGAGTAGGGCCAAGGATAGCTAGTGAAGAAAGCAGGTAGCCCTGCAAAAACTATGTGCCAGCAAGGTCGAAGTGACTCTGCTCCTCCTGCCAACAAGCGTAAAATCCAGTGAGACGTACAGAAGCAACAAGCACTAGTATGCTAATTTGATAGTAGAAATCAAATTCCGTCAACAAATCAAATAGTTCAGGCAACAGTTTTAGAAGTAAAAACTGAGGCCACTTGACGTGCAAAGACTAGCTCACTGTTTATTCACATCAAAATTAAAAAGATAGTCGCTTAGTTACTGAAACTTACGAATAAACTTAAGTTCTATAAAATGAAGTCACATTGGAGGCATTTCATCCATGGTGTTAGTGTATCAGTGTAAAATGTGCCAATAACGAAGCAAAGTCATGTGTGTCAGTGTAAATGAGAAATCAAACAGAGGTTATGCTACTTATAAATTGTAGTCAACCATTGAGATACAAATATTGGTAGTAGTTAGAAATCTAGAATAAAATCATGTTCCATGCCAGGAAGTAATTACAAGTAAAGCTGTCATCATGTACTTATTTCCAAGACAAGCAAGTAGTAAATAAAATGTTATGCTACGAGATTTCTGACTGAAAGCATGCAGGAGAAAATAATTGCAAGTTAGAGAAGCAGAGATGCATAATTACAGTAGTATAATCTCCAGAAATAGTAACCACACCAGTGCAGAGAAAGGAAAGGAACAGACATGAACAACTAAACTGCTAGCAATGATTACTCAGCTAAATATTCTCTGTTGATGTTCACCTGCTGCAGTTCGACCTGCTCACCTAAATCAAGCTGCACAAATAAACTGCAAACGCTGGTGCTAGACATGGAAATATGCAACAAGAAAATAATTGCTGAAACTATGTAGTTTAAGATGGCACCAACATGTATAATACAATGTCTCGGATATATGGCTTTTCAGATATTAATTCAAGAAAGACTTTCTGCTGTCACATGCTTTTTTGGTAAGAATTGGCAAAAAATCACCAATTTAATTATTGGAGAAAGAGTAATAAAGATCAGAAATAGAAGCAAGAGAACCCTACAGTTAGAGGATAATGTTCTCCACCAGCTCAATGCAGAAGTGAGCAAATCATTTTAGCAATCCATGTCATCATCTACTAAACTCGAACAGCGGGAATAACAATCTCATAACTTGGAAACAAGAAAATACTATATTATCAAAACATTGGAATGTCATCTCACTCATGATAAAGAACAATTATGCTGCTACTGTAGGGTGCTTGCAGTATATAAAATTCAGAAAACAAGCAGCACGAATGAGGATGAGTCATACTGTCCAATTAACTAATTTCCAGTAAACTTCACATAAATAAGTAAGCACAAAAGCAGTACTAATTAAGCAGAGTAGGATACACAAAGCATATCAACATTCTAGCAGCATCAGTTGGGTAGCAGACGAGCATCATGATTTCCATACATGCACAACACGAACTGACACTACCTCTGCAATTGCAATCAACTGCGAACATAAGAGGAAGAATTAAGTACCAGATACTGCACTTCCATAGATCGACTTCTAATCTGGATGGAGGTGCGGGGAGATGTCGCGCTGCAGGTGGTGATGGCGAGCGGCTGGAGGGACAGGGCCGCGTCGGGCTGCATGTGCGGAGCGGCGCACGACTACAAGTGCCGGCGGTGCCAAGCTGGAGGGGCGGAGTGGCTAGGGGCTGTAGGATACAGGGATTCGGCGCCAAGCTGGAGGGGCGGAGTGGCTAGGTGCTGGAGGAGCCGAGGGACATGAGAAGCGGGGTCAGCAGCCCCGCGCAACCTCGCTCGCCGCCATGTCGCGCGTCTCTCTAGTTGGTGCGGGAGCAGGAGGAGGCAGAGGTAGGTAACGAGGGGGAGGGGGGGAGGCGCCGGGGGTGGGAGACAGCGGATCGAGGGAGAGGAATGAGAGGGAGAGGTAGGGTTTGTGAATATGTGACCTTTTTATTCATCTCAGTAGCAAATCTGAGCCATCGAACGGAGAATAAACGGTTGTAAATAGTTGGGCCATTAGGGCTGGAATGGGCCTTGAATCATTTACTCACTATCTAATATTTTTCTTTATCTTTTTATTTTATTGTACCATTGTGAAGTAACACTTCAAATAATTACCTTACACGCATAAATATATTTTTAATATATAATAGTACTAGGAAGATGCCCGTGCGTTGCTACGGGGGTAAAACAGTACCAGATGGAGCAATCAACAAGATAACAATAGTGTTAAAACAAGTAAGGTATTAAAGAGTTATTTAATCTAAGTAATTAGTTACTGAAATTTCACCAACATAGATATCTTGTAAAGAATCCGGGATGTTACAATCCGCTACATGTATACCCATTGTGCTCAGCTCTCGAGCATTCATACCAATTCGTAACTTGCAACAAGTTGCCCCGATGCCTCTTGCCTTCATGCCACAAGGCCAACCTAAGATGTGGCAAATGCTTGCGCAACTGGGCTGAACCAGCATTAATTTGAAGATGTACAACAATGAAGAAGTTCAACTATGGCTTAGCTCGGTACAGAAGCCGCTGCCACTGAATCTTCAGCAGAAGCAAGACAACAGCTACAACTGTCGAGCTACTGCATTGATTCAAATGAATGGCAGCTGGTTAGGTCGGCAGCTGAGTGGCTGGGCTGCCAGCGTAGACGCAGCTGCAGTTACATCCCATTTAACAGGTTGTTCCGAGCAAACCGTATGTATCACAGTTGTGACTAACTATATGGGAAAGGCAAGTGAAAGCACATGACAAGGTTTGTGAAGAA
This sequence comes from Cenchrus americanus, assembly GCA_947561735.1. Lineage (NCBI taxonomy): Eukaryota > Viridiplantae > Streptophyta > Magnoliopsida > Poales > Poaceae > Cenchrus > Cenchrus americanus. Next base: position 198,393,370 of record OX387245.1, on the reverse strand, counting down.
ATAAATCATATTCTGCCACAAACACAACATTCATTTTTAAAAAATATAAACAGCCCCTACGAGTCAACTACCAAGTATATCTCATCGAAACTACAACAAAAGTGCTAAAATTAAATTTTTGGTTCATTTGAATATCACATCACATACATATTCTGTGTATCAATTTTTCACCAAAGAACATGAAGATCTACAAAGTAAACGAATGGACTGGAAAAACATAGCAATTTTAGTAGCTTCACCTCAGGATGCATCCCATTATATGGACCAAAATCATTTCCACATTAATAAGGTACCTGGGGTAATGGATGCATAATTTGGACACGAAATTTGTTTCGTTTCCCAAACCTCTAAGTTGTGGAAGCATGCATGAATGTGATCAGGACATTTGGTGAGGCTAACAAATAAAATAGCAATTTGATATATTGCCATACCGAGACAGCTCCAACTTTGCAAGGCAAGCAGACAGGGAGGAACGAGAATACTATTGATAGACTTACTCATGGTGAGTTAGGACAACATCTATTGAGATAGACTTACCTAATTAAGTGGCCAGTATATGCAATCTGGAAATTTGTATCTTAATCAGCTTTCCTAGGAAAATAAAGAAAAATTGCACTACTGGCATACTTATATGGGACATTGCAATTTCTGAGATGGACATAATATAATTTGGGATATAATTCAATGTCTGAGATGGACATAATATATTTAATGACTTTTTCCCTAGGAACCAATGAACTCAAATGATTATGAATGTCTGCGCTAGTTATGGATTGATCAAGGGCAGATGCTAAGCAATAACAGTGAAACAAAGCGTATAATTTTGAGAGGATGTTCATAACCTGAATTTCCTTCATGACCAGATCAACCGCTTCTGAATCATTGTAGATAACGTGCTTCAATGTGTATAGCTTCAATGGATGTACTTTGTGATATGCTAGATATACAGAAGAGAAACCTCATGCAATGGCATTTCGTACTGAAGCTTTAACTTCCAATGCAATGGTGCGACCTTCCAACCCACTCTTGATATGCAGCGAGTAACATGCAGCATATGTTCACAAAAAAGTGGATGAAAAATGATTGAGAAAACTGGCATTCACAAGTACAAAAAGATCACAGCATACCTAATGCGATAAGACCGGTTTAGAATTGGTGGACCAAAATTTCACTTCCCTTATTGATCTGTTAACTGCACCCCGTAAAATCAGACACATCAAAACAAGATGCGCTCAATCCACTGCAAGGATCACACAAGCACTACAAGGAAATATGGTATATCTCTACTTCCTTATCAATTTTTATCATGTCAAATATTTACTTGTACCAACTCAAATTAATTTAGGATTCCTTTGTAATAACCTTGGAATGAGTAGTAACATGAGTCGCTGCTTGCCTGCTTCCTCCAGCCCCCCTCTCCTCCCTCCAACCCCCTTCTTCTTCCTCTCCCTCCATTTTTCCTCTCTTCTCCCTCCTCTTCCCACTTCTTTCAATGGTGCGCACGGCAGTAGGGGGGCTCGAGCCCCCCCGGCTGCCTCCGTCGCTGAAAATAACGGATGCAAGGCCACAAAATATAGCAAACATTTGCATTCCACGTCGAAAAAATAAACCATTTAACAAAAGTACTGAAACTCGATAGAAAGGCGGGGGCATCATGTTGTCTGAAATAACGCACTGACAAACAAAGACTTGCGATGATCCATTCACAAGTTGCAAACATAAGTAGTGATACGAAACTTTTACTGCAGTGACGTATCAGCAAAATTATCTGTAACACGATTTTACTCACAAAGTTTGATGCCTACGGTAAATCTCCAATCATGTTGTCAGCAACAGATACACGAGTCCTTTCAAATATCCAACTATCTCGGACCCACCAAGTTCTGAAATTCCAAAGAGTCTGTCAACAAACGTTATTGGAACCTGGAGAGGTGAGGAAAATGAAATTTTATTTTACCATGGACAAGAGATGAATAGATGATCTGATACTCCTATTACACAAATGGAAAATGGGACAACGCAGTAACTAACCTCTTGAATGTGGTAACCTTTCCTAGTAGCCCTAACAATCATCTCCATTTGGAACACATAGCTCTTGCTGACGCATGAGGAGATTAAATCTTCCAGGACATCTCGCTTATATAGCCTATCATGAAATTAATGTTCATCAAAATACAGTGATCAAAATGTGTTTATTCTGTTCGAGATAAACAAAGGTCCACCTGAACGATCCAGTCAAATCTGAAGCTCCAGGTTGTAGTAAAGTCTGTGCAAGAACATTTGCTCCTCTGCTAGTTAGCTTGCGCATGAGATTCCAACCATGGACACCACCATTCTTAACATAATGTGTACCAGTTACAACATCAGCACCAGTTTTCTTTTGCTTCCTGGTTAAAGAAAGAACATGATAAAAAAATAAACATTCTTCTAGGCTAGTAGCCTCACTGAACGGCCCAAAGTGGCCAACTATTGGATTACAAGTCTGTGGCACTGCTATCTTTTTGTGTATATAATGATACTTTTCAGATCAATTAGATTGAAAAATCAATAACCCTTATCCCTTCAGAGACAAGATTCTTACCTAATAAAACTTGGCAAGTACTTTGGCTGTTCAGAGTGGAAAAAAAGTTAGCAAGCTAGGAAGAAAAATATTCTGAACAGAAAAAAATGTAAGAGGTGAAGGTTTATACATGGTGAGATAGGTCTGCATCCATGATAACAACAAATTCCCCTGAGGCATACTTTAATCCATGTAAATATGTGGTACCTGGATATTTGCAGTTGCTACTTAACACAAATGGATGGCATAAATTATTAAAAACTTAAACCAGAGTTCTAAACTCACCAAGTCCTAGCTTCCTTGGCCTAGCTCGCAGTAACTGGCCTTCCGTCAGGCCAAAGACAATGCATTAAGCCATGGTACGAAATTGTAAAACAAATTGAGACCACAGATACAAACAAATACAAGCTGAGCAGGGCTGTATTTTAGAAGATATTTACAACACGATCTTCACCATATACTTGCTGCAATTGTTTTACAATGTCTTGAGTTCCATCTGGACTACCATCATCCACAATAATGATCTCAAAGTTCACATCCCTGAGATTAAAAACTTTGAACTAAGGTTTTAGGATTAATTCAAAACAGCACAGTAACAGTAGTAACTAACGTTAGCTTATCTCCAAAATGCCAACTTATAAAGGATTGCATATTGCATACTGTGAAAATTCATGGCAACAAAAAATACAGCATGGCGGGATGTCAAGGGTTTCACCAGTTGCAGTAGGTACATCAAACATGCATCCAGATGTTGATTCAAATGGAACTACAGACTAATACAGTTCAAACTTGGCCTGGCTCCATGCAACAAAAGTAGTACTGAACATCCAAATTCACGCATGACCAACAACCCATAAACCCACGACACTGCAGTAGCATTGCTGGTACTATACTATTTACTGACTGTGAACACTAATCGACCAACCCCACATGTGGACTGCGAGCGCAATCGAAGAGGCACCCAATTCGTGGACTAAATCCTGATTACTCCTCACGAGCACAAACAATCGGCGGAAATTCCACCCCTAGTAGCAAATCCCGCCAACCCTGCATCTACGAAGACAAAGGGGGCACCAGATCCATGGAGGGGGTTCTACGGTTTCTACCTGTAGAGGGTGTCGAGGCGACGTAGGCGCGCGCGTGGCCGATGTGGCTGAAGTCGTAGGGCGTGACGCCACAAACGTAGATGTCGACCTTCCCCTCCACCACGGTGGTGGGCGGCATCGTCTGGGCCTCCTCCACCATGGTGGTGCGGGCAAAGGGGAGGGAGAGGGCTGCACACGCTAGTCTCGAACTCGAAAGCCCTGATGGTGGGGGAAGCAGACGCGACGTGATGGGGAGAAGGGGAATCTGTGGCGGCGGAGCGGCTGCGGGCTGCCTGCTGGATGTCGAACGTGCTCGACGGCGTTGCGTTACTCCGGAATAGCGAGCGGCCTGGGGAAAAGGTCAGTCGGGTGGAGGTGGGCTCGGTGCGGAGGAGGCGGCCGCAGGGTGCCCAGGCATGGCAGGCGGGCGGCGGGCGGAGGAAAAAGAGAGTTTTACCTTTATGCCATTAAAAAAAAGATGGTGCTGACCTCTCGCGCCATTAAAAAAGTTTCTCGCGGCGCGTGCCACCGTCTTAAATTTCTTTGCCCCTGTGCCATTCCGTCCATGATCCGTTATAAACCCACCGTTAGGACGCCACGACACGTGGGGCCGGACATGTGAAATCTCCAAGCTACCCCCCGGCGCGATTGGCGGTGCACGACCCGTGACCGCGGTCGATTCGATATCTCCCAAAAAAAAAAGGCGGTGCCACGACCCGTGACCCCCCGATTCGATTTCTCCAAAAAAAACCATTCGATGCGGCGGCGGCAACCCTAAGGGTCGGCGGCGGCAACCCTAAGCAATCCACCGGGCGGCGCGGGTCGGGGCTCGATCCCGGCCGGCGGCGCGGGTCCGGCGCAATCCGGCCGGCGGCGCGGGTCCCGGCGAGCCGCGGCGCGGGTCCGGCGCAATCCGGCCGGCGGCGCGGGTCCCGGGTGAGCCGCGGCGCGGGGTCCGGGGCGGGATCCCGGCCGGCGGCGCGGTCCGGGCGGGATCCGGCGGGCGGGGGCCGGGTGCGCGGGGGGCGGGGGTCCGTGCTTGCCCCGGCGGCGCGGGCGGCGGACCGGCGGGCGAGCTTGGGACGCCGCCGCGCCGGCCCCGGCCGCGCACGGTTGGGCGGAGGCCGGCCGGTGCGCGCCGTGCCTCGCCCTTGGCCGGCGCGGTAGGGAGGAGACGGCCGGTGCGCCGCCGTGGCCGCCCCCGGCCGGCGCGGTAGGGCGGAGACCCCTTCGAGCATCGTTCTCGCCGGTGGTGCACGCCGGTGGAGCATGACGGCGAACGGTGGCCGTACGGATTGGCTCCCGAGAGGGGTGAGTGACTCACTTCTCCCTCCTTTGCATTGTGTGCTTCTAGGATTGATGGATTCGTACTTAGTTTGTCTTTCTTGTTCATATGTAGGATGGACGCAAACTCTAGTTTCCATTTAGAAATCCGGATTGTTTCTCCCCGTTGTCGTGATGGTGGGTGGTTTTCGTTGGACAAAGTTGTGGATGCGGATGTTACTAACTTCGAGAGACTTGGTTGATGGTGTTGTGGACAAATATCCTTGTGATTATGGTGACATAATCGGACTCTTTTATTTCTGTATGGAAACTAAGGTGAACGTCGAAGTATGCAGTGACCATGATTTAGTTGATATGTTTGGAAAACATAAGGCATCTAAGTGTTGTTTGTTGACTCTATCTTATCATAGTCCTAGTGTTGAACCCCTGAGATTCCTGGTTGGGATTCTAGTACATCCGCATACGTTCAACCCCCAATGACCCCTTCATTTGCTTGTCCAAGCTTAGCAGAACCAAGCCATGCAACACACACTGAACATGAAGAACTTGATTTGTTGGCAAACCCAAACCCAATGAATGAGTTTGTGGGTATTGATGAGGAAGGGTTGTACATTGACCTTGGTCCCCAACATTCCCTACCCCCTCCCAGTTCTCAGTGTCAAGGTGGTAATACTAATGAGTTTGTGGGTTACGATGCATGCCCCGAATCCGATGATGATTCCTTGTCGATGACTCGATAGTGAAGTAGAGGACATAGATGACATTGTTAAAGATAGAGAGGATGAACTTATGCCCGATGTTGATTATGACAAGAATGACCCTCCTATGACGAGAGGGAACTTTGTACCCAAATATGGATGCTTTTAAGATTGCATTAGCTTCTCATCTTGTGAAATATGAGTTCAACTATGACATTGAAAAGAGTGATCCGGGGAGGTATAGGGTGAGTTGCTCATTCAAAAGTGAGGGTTGTAGGTGGAGGATTCATGCTTGCAACTTTGCCGGATGGTGTTAGAGTTAAGGTAATAATTAATTCTACTATCTATTTATTGTATTCTTGACTATTTTGGGGCTGTTTTTGGCTTTGTTTTGGGGCTATTTTGGTGCTGTTTTTGGACTTTTTTGGGCTGTTTTGGGGCTGTTTTTGGGCTGTTTTGGGGCTATTTTGGGGCTGTTTTTGGTCCGCTTTGGGGCTGTTTTGGGGCTGTTTTTGGCATGTTTTTGGACTGACAAAGTGTATTTTTGGACTGTTTTGCAGGTGAAGAGAAACCCACATCCTCATAATAAATTGTTTTGTCAGAGCACTAGAAGGTCTGAAATTTGTGTTGGGGTAACTCAATTTTGGGTGTGTGAGAAGGTGATTGACTGGCTTAAGCAAGATGGTACTCTAGGTGCTTCAGAACTACAAAGGAGATTGAAGGATGCACACAAAATTGAAGTGTCTTACAGGAGGGTGTACAAAGGTAAAAATCTTGCCATGGATCAACTTTATGGGCCTTGGGACAAAAGTTTTGATTACTTGTATAGATTTAAGGCTCAGATAGAGGAAACTAGTCCTGGATCATTTGTTGTCATTGATCACCACACTGTGAAGGAAAAGAAAAGATTTAATAGGTTATTCTTTGCCTTGAAAGCATGTGTTGATGGTTTTCTTGGAGGTTGCAGACCATATCTTGTTGTGGATAGTACATTTTTGGTGGTAGGTTCGAGAGGACGGTTGTGTGTTGCTTGTGCGGTAGATGGACACAATTGGATGTATCCGGTTGCTGTAGGTGTCATTGACTCAGAAACAAATGAGAGTTGGGAGTGGTTCATGAAGAGATTGAAGGAAGCAATAGGGACTCCAGAAGGTCTCACATTTAGCACAGATTGTGGTGTAGCTGTGATGCATGGGGTCAGCACAGTTTTTCCATATGCTGAACATAGAGAATGCATGTGGCACCTAGTACAGAATTTTAAGAAAAGGTACAGTGGTAAGGTTTTTGAAGATCACTTATGGGCTTCTTCATACTCATGGAGCCCATATATGTTCGAGAAGCATTATCAAGCAATGGCTGAAGCCAAACCAGAGGCAATGAAATATCTCCAACAAGAACACAAGAAACTTTGGACTAGGAGCCAGTTTGGGACACTATCTAAAGTGGATTATGTGACTAATAATTTGGCTGAGTCATTTAATAATTGGATAAAGGGTGACAAGGTGAAGAATCTGGATGACTTGATGGACACCATTAGGCGAAGCTATTGATCAAGTGGAATAATAGAAAGAAAGTAGCAAAAGCAGTTTCAAGGAAAGATTCTACCTCATATTATGCGAAGCTAAGGGAAAATAGTTACAATCTTGACATTGAAGTGATCACGGCCTCCCCGAAGGTGTAGCGAGAAGTTTGTGCGAAGGGGGGTACCGGCTTTAGGTTTGTGGTTAGTTTACTTGACCGAACCTGTTCATTTAGGGCTTGGCAAGGATCGGGGAATCCCCCGCAAACATGCAATTGCATACATCACTTCAATTCCGGGTGCAAACTCGGAAGACCATGTGGATGACTACTTCTCTGTCAACGCATTTAGAGCCGCATATGAAGGTTCTATTCCTAGTATTCCCGACAAGTCCATGTGGCCCAAAGCAACTCATGGTTTCTTCATGCACCCTCCCTTGCTTAAGTCCACGGGAGGTAGGAGAAAGAACGAGAATGAAATCGGGGCCGAGGGGGGCAACGGCAAGAAGAAGGGAAAGTCACATGAGTGTCCTATTTGCCATACCTTTGGACATCACCGGTACACATGTAAGAATGGAAATCCAGAAGATATAGCTGCCATGGAGGCTGAGAGGTAATCTTGTTGCATATAACTTGCTGCATATTATTCTTTTGCTTTCGTTTTGAGTGATTTGAGGCATATAACTTGCTGCATGTAACTTTTGTTTTGAGTGATTTGAGGTATATAACTTGCTGCATATAACTTGCTGCATGAGTGATTTGAGGCATATAACTTGCTGCATATAACTTTTGTTTTGAGTGATTTAAGGCATATAACTTGCTGCATATACATTGGTTAGTTATATATCTTCCTCCTTACTTTTGTTTTTGGACAAGCATGCCACATTCCTATTTTTTTCCTGATTTTTCCATATTTTTGAATGTATGAAGGGGCCCTCCAAAGAAAAAGCAAAAGAAGCAAGCAGCAAGCTGTAGTACAGAGAACGACATTATACCCGTGGCTCCATCCCGGATGGTATTTCCACACAATGAGGTAGTGGACAAAGCTACACACAAGAAAGGGAAGAGAAAATCATCTTCTACTTCAATTGCCAAGAAAAGCAAAGGGCCTCTCGCCACAACTTCTACTACTTTTGTCGGTACATCTAGCGGTACCTACTTGCCAAGTTTTTTAATATAATATTATCATACATTACTTGTCATACATTGCGATTATGACTTATAAAACTAATATACGGATCCGGCCATGGTTCCAATGACCCTATGGCTATCCAAGTATCGACTTCTACGGCCTTAGTACCGGTTCACACGAGCCATTGGAGACCATGCCGCCTCAGTCTACACCAAAGAAGAAGATGGCGATTAAGAAGAAACTTACACCAAAGAAGCTTCAAATTGCCGCGGCTAGCACATCCGGCCCTAAATGACCCTTCTTTGCCTTCTTTGCAGTGATGTGTGTCTGCATCATAAACAAATGTTGTTTTCCAGTATTTTGTTATGACTAGAACATGTCGCTTTTATGTGATGAATGGATCTGAACCTATTTTATATTATGCTCTTGGATATTATGAGATGAATTTGAACATATGATGGGTATCTGTTGATTATTATGTGATGAATGGATTTGAAACAAAGTGATGTATTTGTTATGTTGGTTACTTTGCTAAGAATTAATTTACATGTATAAGTGAGGTTATTTGTTTTTTTTTTGCCGAAATAAAAATGCCTTTGTTTTTTCGGCCGAAATAAAAATTAATTTGTTTTTTCGGCCTAAATAAAAATTAATTTGTTTTTCGGCCGAAATAAAAAAAATGATAACCAACTTGTAAATTTGAGAAATGAACGGCATACAGGTAAAAGAAAGGTCATGTTGTAATTTTAGAAATCGGGTGGCATACAAGTAAAAGGAAGTTGAGTTTGTTGCTCATGGTTGGAGGGGTACAATGGTCATTTCCCCTATCCATTTAACACCGTTACTTGCAAATTTGGACGGAATGGCACGGGGGGTCAAAGAAGTTTAGGACGGTGGCACACGGGTGCGAGAAACTTTTTTAATGGCACGAGAGGTCAAGACCATCTTTTTTAATGGCATACGGGTAAAACTCTCGAGGAAAAAAGGAAAGGGAGTTGGAGGAGCGGACGACGTGGGATTCGTGGAGGAGCAAGGGGGCGAGCGGAGGAACGGTGGGACCGGGGGCAGGCGAGTGGAGGATGGACGCGGGAGGCGCGACGAAGAGCGCTGACCCGCGCGGAGCGGAAGAAAGTCGGATGAAAGATTAGTCTTAAGTTCTAACTTTTTAGGAGTAGAGATGCATATAAGTGTTCACCTAGGAATTTAAATAATTTTAAAGTATATTTGCTATTTTTATCATTTAAATGAATTTACGCATGTTTCTTGAAAATAGTTATAATTTGAACCACATGTATCTAAAATATTCTTTTAAAATTGCAAAAAATATAATTAGTCCCATATGGTCTATTAAAGATGGCAACGGGGCGGGTCGGGGTCGGGTGGAGCTTCCGCGGACCCGGCCCCGAAACCCGAACAGTAAACCCGCCCCGAACCCGAAACCCTATTCGGGTGGAAATGCTGCCCCGACCCCGAAACCCGTGGGTGCCCGAAACCCGACGGGGGCCCCGAAACCCGGCACTGGATGGGGACGGGAGAGGTCGAGAGGAGAGGGCAGACGGCATCTCGGAGCCCATCGCCGTGGGGGAGGCAGGCCGCGCCCTTCCTTCCTCCACCGGCAGCGGCCTCGAGCTCGGGCGCTCCTCCTCCCTCCGCCCGGGCAAGTGGCCGGCGGCGCCTCTGGATCCGTTGCAGAAGCAGAGGCAGAGGGGTCGTGGAGCTCGGGATCTTGGGCGGCGCAGTCAAGCTTGGGATCTTGGGCGGCGCAGTCGAGCTCGGGAGCTCCAGCTCGGCGACGGTGGCGTGGTCCAGGCACGACGGCGGAGGGAACTCAAGCTCGCGGCCGGCCGCGGCCCCAGCGGCCAGCGCCAGTCGCCGCGCACCCTCCTTCCCCTGCGCCGGCCGCCGCGCTCCTTCCCTCACCCCCTCCCTCTCCAAGCAAATCCATGGCGGTCTGGAGCTGGGGAGGTGAATTGGATCCATGTGGCGGTCCGCGCCGCCGGGGCCGCGCCGGCCTTGCCTGGCCGCGCCCCCGCCGGGGCCTGCGCCTGGCCGCGCCCGCCAGGGGCCGCGCCTGGTCGGGGTCCGCCGCCGCTGTGAATCGGAAAGGGGGAGAAGGGGAGGAGTGGAGTCGAGCAGAGACCGTGATGGAGAAGCTGATGGGCCTCGGGAGTATTGACTGCATCTAATAGGCCTAGGATTTGTAATTGGTTGTTGGGTTGGGCTCTATTTTTGGGCTGAAATGCATACTTCGGGGCCCCGCGGGTCACCCGCGGGGGAATTCCAGACCCACCCCCGCGCCCGTACAGTGTCGGGTCCCCGAACCCACTAACCCACGGGGGGAAAATAGACCCATGCCCGCCCCCGTCGGGTCTAAAACCCGCGGGTTTCGGGTCTAAACCCACCCGACTGCCATCTTTATGGTCTATTATATGCGGCATCCTAAATATAGATGAAAACTACAATTATATTTTAGGGAAAACAAACTTTTACTAGCCATCTTATTATAAAATAATGATAATAATACATAAACCTTCTCTAGAAATTTTGAAAATTGGTATAGAATCATTTTATGGTTGTTGAAGCTTGACATAAAAGTTCGTAAGATTTTACAAAAATTGGGTATACATTGTTCACAAAATGGTAGATGTCTCACATCGTTTCTTATAACTTGAAGTCAAACTTTGATATTTGAATACCTTGTAACATGGTTGGACTCATATGCACTTCAAAATGGAACAAAAACTTACTCTTACCCTGTCATTAACATTTGTGGATTTACACTGGCACTTGTTGTGCAAAAAAGTTATTTTCTATTTTTTAAAATCACTAATGTATACACCCTTGTGAAGTAAGTTGCAAAATAGTTATCTTATATGCCCCAAATATATATTTTCACACGTAAAAGAGGACATATAAGTTGTCATGTAGGAGTTTCAAGAATTTTCAAGTAGATTTACTATTTTCTATCATTTAAATGCCTTTCTGCGTGTTTACGGAAAGTAATTCCAAATTGAACTTTGTGTACGTTTAATAAGATTCAAAAAACTTCAAAAAAATATTTAAACTTATATATTCCATTCTAGCCCCCATATAAGATATTGACATAGTTTCATAAGATTTTATGAAAATTGGAGTATACATTGTTCATAAACTAGATAGTTCATCACATTATTTCATACGACTCAACATAAACTTTGAAGTCTGTATGGTCGCAAAAAAACTTTGAAGTTTGTATACCCTAAACTATTTTCTTGCTCATGAATCAACAAGCTCTTCTAGTGTTGTAGGGGCATGCAAAGCCGCACCCTCAGACTAGGATGAGAAGGGAGGATGACGACGCGCTGAATCCTACCGGCCCGAACTAACGTGGTGGACTACAGAGCCCGTCCGGAGCTGTCACCTCCTTAGGGTACCACAACTAATCCGTTTCGCGGGACACCAATCTAAGACTAAGGCAAGTTTTGAGCACCGCGCTCACAACGAACCGAAGAACCTTCCCTAAGGCCTTTAGAGGAAGGTCTCTCTCCCCCGTGAAACACTAGAGATCAAGCGAAGAACAACCACAACACTATAGGGTTCAAGAGAACTAAGCTAACCAAGACAAAACTTCCTTTAGTCTAAACCTAGAATAAAGCTTCTAGTAGCTAAGTAAAAGCTGAATGTAATTGACTTGAATTGTAATATATAAAGTTAACTTGAAATGCACTTAAGTTTTAAATAAAGGAAAAGATACAAGAGTAGTACTCGAACTCTGAAGAAGACTTCTCCGGAACCCGAGACTACCTCGACTCAACTCTATCTCCCAACTACACTATCTTACCATGCCTACACGGAGCGCATACCAAATCCTTTTTTTTGGATTACTAGGCATGGGTGGGCTTACTGGGCTGTGTGTTTTGGGGGGCCGACGAGGCATGGGTGGGCTTACTTAGCTTGAAGGCTTAGGTCACAATTTTGATTCCTATGTTTGCATTTTTTAAAAGCTTCATTCAAACAAAAAAATTGGGCTGCTCATAAATAGAAGAAAGAGAGGAAATGAATCAACACCATTTGACCTCGGGTCAAGTCTACTAAATTTATTTTACTACATAAACCTCGGGTCAATATGAAAGTTGTAGGGTTTTAAATTCTAAGAAACTTTTGTTTTGACCAAAATTTGAGTTTCAACATAAAAAACATAAAAATCTTAGTCAAACATGTTTGCTGCATGGTCAACTCTCTTCTCTCTCCCTCACAAGTGGGCCGCAAGTATGAGTGGGCCACAAGCGCTAGCGTGAGCCGGGCTAGAGGAGGTGCTTTGCGGCCCAATGCGCGGCAAGCGGGCCTAGCGGAGGCCCGGCCGAGCGAGCAATCCCAACAAGCATTTTAGAATTGATAAAAACAAACCAAATTCTTATCAAGACAATAGTTGTGAGGTAGCCTAGTGGTAAGGCATTGTGCATTGAAGGATGAGGTCTTAGGTTCGAGTCACACTTTGCCCTTTTTTTGTTTTTTAGAATTTTTTCAATTCATCATTTTCTCCATTCATAAATATGGAATCATTTTATGGATGTTTAAACTTAACATAAAATTTTCAAATGATTTCGGTAAAGGCGGAACCTACATTGTTTACAAATGGATACATCTCTCTTATAGTTTTCTAAAACCCAAAGTCAAACTTTGAGATTTCAATACCTCATAATTATTTTGGACTCGTATACATCTAAATTTTGGACACGACCTTATGTTGACCATAACATTAGCAAATATGAAGTTGCATTGCCATTTTTCTTAAAAAAACTTGGTTTTATATTTTTAAATACCTAATTAAGACACCTTTATGAAGTAACTTGAAAATTAATTACCTTATATACCCCAAATGCATTTTTCACATGTATCAGACAATATTTAAGTTTTTCTCTAGGTGTTTCAAGATTTTCTGAATAGATTTGTTGTTTTCTATCATTTAGTTGAATTTCTAGATGTTTACTGAAAGTAATTCCAAATTGACTTATATGTATATATAATAAGATTCAAACAAATTCAAAAAATATATATATAAGTGTTTATGGTCCATTCTAGGCCACATCTTGGAGATTCACAAAAAATTCAATTGACTTGTAGAGAAACTCGAACTTATACTAGTCACCTTGTTATAAAATAATGATAATAATACCTAAAACTTCTCTCGAAAATTCTAAAAATTAACATGGAATCATTTTATGGATGTCTAAACTATACATAAAATTTTCAAATGATTTCGATAAAGGAGAAAGCTACATTATTTACAAATGAATACATCTCTCTTATAGTTTTCTAAAATCTGATAAGGTACAAGATAAGGTATATAAATAAGATCTGTATAATGAAAATCTGTACTAAAAATGTCATTAATGAAAATATGACAATTTTTAAAAATTTTAGAAAAAAATCATCAAATTTGGATTAAGTATGATGGAGAAAAACTAGATACAAAATTTAATTACAGATTAAAAGAAGAAATGTGAAACCATGACTCTAATAGAACTGGGCCAATCTCGCGCTGCCGTCTGGTGACCGCTTGCGTACATTATAAAAGGTCTGTGGTAGGCCTCTAACCACAAACACACTTGTATCTGAGTGGAAGAGCATCCTCTTTCTAAACCCAGCGGCGCGGGTTCGAGTCCTTCGGTCACTGCTTTTTGCTTCTTTTGGGACATTTGTCGACCAGCGCTTGCGGCCCAGTAAGCGAGCGAGCCCAGCGTGCGGCAGGCCAGGAGCAGCTTGCGGCCCAGTACTCTTGTGGTTAGATTTAGATTTAAAAAAATCCAAATGCAAGAGGAAGCAATAGTTGTGAAGTAGTCTAGTGGTAAGGTGTTGTTGATTGAAGACATAATCTTCGGTTCAAGCCATGGCCCAATTTTTTACTTTTTAAAGATTTTTTTTTTCAATTTATTAATTTTCTCCATTAAAAATATGACTATTTTTTATTTGTTGGGTCATATGGGAAATGAAATGTTTTTAATTTATGTTCTGCCAATCCGCTGAGTGTCGAGGCAAGCGCATCCAAATCCGATCTTCATCTGATGCCATTAATTAATCTGCATTGTTCATGTTTCAATCGACCTAAATCATGATGTAGCAATATGCATGCATATGCAGCGAACGATTGAATATATATACGAGATCATCAAGACAACAGTACGTACCGGCTGTGGCAGTGGCGCCACATAGATCTCCGCAACAAGAACCACGTGGAGATCGCCGTGTAGATCGATCCCCTAGAGGCCCTTGTGGAGAACTCCGCAACAAGAACCAGGTTGTTGAAGACGGAATTTTGGAATGGCCCGGATCGGAAGAGCCCCTATCTGATCGTCGTATTGATCTCCTGCATAAACATTGCGATAGACGCATTACAGTGCAACCAAGGATACCTCGTTGCAATAATTTTTATACAGTTGCAACAATCACAAAAAATAATGCAACGACTAAATTTCGTGGCAATACATACACGATATTGCATATTTAGGCTACAAACGAAGCAATAGCCTTCCATTTATTGCAACAAAACAAAGACATAACTGCAACCCAAATTATAAGTTGCAATATAGTTGTTCCAAGTTTGCAACCAAAATTCTACGTTGCGACATAGCTGTTCAAACGCAACCATCCCTAGTATGGTGGCTATAGCAACTTTCTCGTTGCAACGTAAGGAATGCTAATGCAACACAAAATTAGGGTGGCATTATTTCCAACCAAATGCAACGGAAATCCTAAAAAAGTGTGCATTAGCGTCAACATGTTACAACCGAACAAATAAATAATGCAACTCAAATTTTGTGTTACAATAGACACACAAATTGCAACCAAATCACCGTTTCGGTGCAATAGTACCCCCCTATTGCAACCGAAATAGTGGTGTTGCCTAAGGGATTTGTTGTAATAAGGGGAAAACCTTGTAGTGCGTGGTCACAACCCCGATAGATTAGATTGGTTTTCATGTCTTTAAGCGATTGCATGTTCTAGTATCGTAGACCCGTGGGTGAGTGTCTTTTATCTTGATATCTTAATCATTCTCTCTAGAGTAGTTTAGTTGTTTTATAGTTTAATTGTAGTTAGAGGTTTGAGTAGCTAGAGTGTGAAGGTAGATCGTTCGCTTGTAATCCCCTTGCTCCGCGGATTGACAAGAACCTTGGGAATCCCGTGGTGAAAAATGTGTGGGGTCCGTACGCTTGCGGATCGTAGAGGGATACGTCTTTTATCCGTCAACAGTCGGTTCATCCGACGGTGCCTAGGGTTTTACCCAGTGAACCAACTTGTCCGACGATTGGACCAAGGCTTGCTATTTGGGTACTGTCGGTTCATCCGACGGTGTCTTTTCTTTTCCTTTTTTTTCTTCGCGTCTTCAACTTGGATCTTTGCTTCAACTTAACATACTTAACATGCCATTACTTATAGCCTCAAAATATATACTAAGTCCTCAAATTTTCTATAAGTAACCTAACATGTCCATGGTATGTTAACTTGTGGTATGACATGTAAGCTTGGTAATGGTATGTTAACTTGTGGTAACATCCATGGGACCTAGAAATGCCCATAAAGACATGCTCGACAAAGTGGTTAGTCCCATTGCTTGTGTTAACATGAATCACCAAAATCAACTTGAACAAATGGAAAATGGGGCCATGTTCGCTACATCCACCGGCCGTTAGGGAGCAACGAGCCGCCGCTGATTTTCTAGAGCAGTGCCATGGCTTCGGGGCCCACCGGGTTGCAATGGTACTTCAACATCGCTAAGAAGTACTTGGCACCAGAGTCTTCAGCAGCGGCATCTCCGATGAGCTTCAGACCCTTATCGGGGTTCCGCCGCCTCATCAACCTCTCCATCCCCTCGAAGCAAAATGCCTTCGGATGATTGGCCTCGCCGAAGCGCCACTCAAAGCACGACCTAACATAGTGATTCCTGAACGCATCACGAAGATCACGCAGCGACACGTGCAGTAGTACCTCATCGGAGTTGCAGATGCGCCGGAAGGTGCTACGGATTTTAGTGCTAAGGTTTAGAATATGGAAAGTTGACTCATCCTTGATGGAGTGGATGATGATCTTGGTGAGAAGTTCATCCGGCGACAAAGACATCAAGCACACTTGCGAGCATCATCAAGGAGAAGGGGAGGAAATAGCACAGTGACGGGTTTAGAAATTGAAAGGCGACAAGGGTTGAAGTTGGTGGCGACGAGTGATGAAGTTGGCAAGGAGGATTGAAGTTGAAGAGGGATGAAGTGGCGACAAGGATTGAAGTTGAAGGAGGCGACGAGGGTTGATGGTTGAAGATGGCGGCTCGGCCTTGTAATAAAACAACAAATGGAAACTGAAAAGTCGCCGCAGTTTGCCTGCTGTCGTTGACAAGTGGGCCTGACATCATTGCCCCGCTCCTTCTTCCCGCGTAATTGAAAGGTGACGTGTGGTTTTGCGCCCAAAACGGAGCCCAATGCGCAATCGAGTGGCACGTACAGGCAGTAATGGAGTAGTGGGTGGGGGCAGAGGCGCCTGACGGTTCCGCGTCTTATCAATATAACTCCCTTGCCCAGACGCCCTCTCCTGCCTTCCCCTGATTCTTCCATAATCTTATCATCTTTTTCTTCACTTTTTCTTCCTCCTCGCGATTCACCACTACAAATCTTTGGTCACCAAGAGAATGAGAAGATGGCGTCGAGGAGCCCACCGCTGTCGAAGCGGGGACGAAGGGAGGACGACGACGACGAAAGCCGCCGTCGGAAGAAGTTGGAGAAGGGGAAAAAGCTAGCAGCCAAGGACGCCGACGAGGAACCGCTCTTCGACAACACTAAGTTCGCCGTCGAGCTGCTCAGGAGTGCCTTCAGAAAGCTTGAAGGTGTTGGCGACGCCTTCGACATCAAGGCGCATCATGATGTGTACAAGGACCCGAGCGTGAAGGGTCTCGCCTTCAGGATCCACGGGTTGGCTGAGAAGCTCGAGAACCTCCGCGTGGTCAAGTGGGATGCCCGCCGCCACATCTTCTTCAACGACGGTGACTCCTACGGTGACGACGGCAGGAACGACGACGACGGCAGCCACGGCGGTGACGATGGCGGGACTCCGACTAATTGATAGACTCCTCTAGAAATGAGTAACAATAATGTGTGTGTGCTTTTGTGTCTTCGTCAGGTTCTTGTATATGAACTGCTTAGTTAATTAGTTTGGTTGTTAGATTTTGTATGTCACGAGCTCGATCTAATATACACGAGTAGATCCAACCGCGTTGTGAACTATGTTCTGTTGTGATGAACTGGAGATCCGTTGTGATGAATTAGATCTTAGAGACAATGGATAGTCATTGCCAACGAAGGTTAACCTATTGACGCTGACGCTGATGCGTGGGCCAGTGTCATTGGCGACGAAGGTTAGTGAACCCGCATCGCATTTGTTGGCAGTTGGGTCCGGGCGGGAAGGCAACGTTATCATTTTTATATTGGCTGCTGACGCTGACGCGTGGACCTGTCAATATTTTTTTGGAATGAAACTTGCTTCCATAAATTATTAGAGCCATAAAACAGCACCTAAAAAATCACAAAAATATGAACAATTTGTGTTTGGACATTTAGTATTTGAACAAAATATCAACAGTCACACTTGTGTGCCCAAAATTCATATATTTCGTTTTTACACGCCATGGTAATTATATAATAATTCTAATAACATCAAATTTTCTCTAAAAAATCTACAAATTGACTTGGCAACATAATTTGGGTACCTAAACTTGTCTTTGAAATTTCAAATGGTATCGATGAAGGAATAATATACTTGTGTACAAATGTCTACATCTCTCACATAGTTTCCTAGAATGTTTGCTTGAACATTGATGCTTTCCACACTTTGCAACATGTTCGAACTCATATGCATTTGAAAACTAAACAAAACCTTGTGTGCACCTTAAGCTTACGAAATGTAAAGTTCCATCACTAATGGTTGTGTAAAACAAAATAAGGCATATAAACATCACTCAACAAACGGAATATACACTATACAATGACAATAATGAAAACATGGTGATTTTAGAAAACTGTAGAAAAAATCAAATTTGGACTAATTACGACGGAGAAATACATGTTACAAAAATTTTACACAGATAATTCAAGCATCATACAAAAGCTAATCTACTACTGATTTCCTATTCCAATACTCTGTGCGAACTTCACCATTTCGCAGCGCAACCTACAGTCTTCGCTGCAAAACAGAGAAATTCGAAGCCATCCTTTTTCCACGCCGCAGCCATGGCCGTTGCCTGCGCACGGCTGATCGTCGTGCACTTGTGCTTGAGGTGGCAGCGGTTCACCCCAAATGCGCCAAGTCGAGTAGTGGAGTGCACGCGCGGCCTTATCGTGCAAAGGCAGACACCTCTCGTTGCTCAGCCATCTCGACGTCGTACTGCCGCCGCCCGCGACCCGCTTTTTGTACCCCTTCGTGGTGTCGGCGGCGGCAGCACCACCATTGCCTCTGTAGAGCAAGATGGCGTATAGATAGGACGTTGCGCCGTGCCCACCTTCGGCGGTGCGCCGGAGATCATTGTATGCCCTGTGTTCGATGAAGAAGGCTTTGATTCCAGAGAGGAAGCAAGCCTCCGGATTCCCGAGACCGCTCAACATAGCAATTACTGCTTTGTAAGCGATATATCGACAAGAAATCTAAGAAATCTCATCTCGTATCCTCTCTATCGACAAACGCCGGCCGACATCGCCGTGGCCTCACACGCGGCGCATGGTTGAGCAAGTACCGTGTAGGTTGCGGAGGTCAGCCAAGGGCTGCTCCGAGGTCGCGCCGACGCGTGCTGCAATCTCAATGCAGAGGTCTTGAGGGAGGCCCAGCAGCGACGACGGCTGGTGCCGCGTGCTTCTTCCCGGCATGCTATCCATCTCCGGCCAGGAATGGTGACGATGAGGAGTAGGCAGTTGCTATTTTTCGTGGGTCAGAATACCTTCGCCTCCTGAACACAATGTTATTCATTATTCTGATCATCTTCATCTTTGCTTGATTTCAGACCAAAACTCAACAACCACTGGTCATTACAGATTCTGCCAATGCTTCATCTACTGGTAAAATTTTCACCATCTTATTCTCCAATCATTTTTTCTTCATTGGCACTTATCCTCTATTTGTTAGTTGAAGAAGAAACTTTGATGAGCCAAACTGTGGGGAGTTCTTCTCCTCATCATGATTCAACTCCAGCCTCACCAAGGATTCAACCATCTTCTCCTCAATAAGAAGTCTCAGCTTCACCAAGAAACAATCCAGTTTCTCCTCAGCCAGATATACAAGAATCTTCCCTTGAGCCTGAAAAACTTCCTTCCCCCATTTGGGAAGCTAGGAATGATGTAAGCATGAACATCTATTTTCATCTAATAGATCATCACTAATTCGGCAAAAACTTCTTTTCAGGAGGAAAATGTATCATCACCCAGTTACTCCATTCTTGTGGATGATTTGGTTGCCGAAAAAGGAGATGAAGCATCTTCTAGCCAAGCCTTATACTCCTTGCCTGAGAAGCAATCTATGCCTTGATACTCCCAGAAGGCTAGTTCCACGTTAGCCACACTTACTGAATCATCTGCTTGGACAATTTCTACGTCATCATCTACCCATTGAACGAGCTGTTGATGCATAGTAGATGGAACGCAGCAGTTCGCATGAATCTAGTCTCTTCCAAGTAGCAAGCTATATGCCCCTTTGCCTTCAATGACAAAGAGGGTTGTAAGCAGAGTCTTAGACCCGATCATCAAATCCACATGTACACAGCCCTTGGTATCTGAAGGATTTCCAGCAAAATCATTCAAAACTATGCTTGTTGGCGTCAAATCTCCAGGGCCCATGCCAAGCTTCCTGAATGTAGTGTACGGCATCACATTGACAGCAGCTCCTCCATCAACAAACATCTTTGTCAATGGCTTCCCGTTGACATATCCTCTTAAGTACAGCGGTCTCATGTGCCGATTCTTGGCTGGCTTAACAAAAGTAGCTTGCTTGGTCAACACTAACTGTGCCATTAGTCCAAATTGCTCGGCCTCATCCATATCTGGCAATACTTCCTCCTACACAATTTGATTAGCTAGAGCCATTAATTCATTCGGCAGAAAGCATACCATGCATGCAGGAGCCGAACAACCAGATTCATCAGGTTTGTCTTTTGGGCGCCACACTTGTTTCCTCTTGATCCCTGCCTGCTTCAGTTCCTGATTCCTCAAGCGCTGAACCCTTCTCTTTTGGCTTCTCCTCAAACCAGGTGGGCACCACTGTCCTTTTTGCAGACATAGCCTTGATCTTCTTCTTCTTCATGATCAATCCACCTTTGATCAGCATATCTTTTCTTCGGTTGATCATCAATTCTGTTTATTTTTAAACTACGACCATCACTAGGATGCACCCTTCCAATTCTTTCATGGACGGATCGGCGATTGACAATGTCTTTCCTGTATTCGGTATACTTGTCGCTGCATTCGGGGCAGTTATTTTGCGTGGGAAGCTTCAAACCCTCATTCCAACAGTGTCTGAAGAAGGCATATCCCCAGTGTGCACGCTCTTGCTCTCGCATATATTCTTCTTGCTCCTTCCTGCACAGCTCTTCTTCCTATCTCCGCTTCTCCTCTTCGTATTTATGCTTCTGGTAGCGCTCCTTTTCTTGCTAACGTTGCCACTTCTTGAAGAGAATACACGAAGTCACTCTGGGCTTAGAGGATTCACCCACTTCAATTTGACTTTTCAGAAAGCGAGGTTCTCCCTTGTGGATCTATTCAAATGTTACTTGTCAAGCGGGATCAACTGAGCCATCCTGCTTCGCCTTTGCTGAAGTCAAAACTTTCACTTTTTCTTTCTCTTCAACGACATTCACCATGCTGACTGGGAACCCAATCATGTTTTGAGGAAAAGGATTACCATCCAATTTCATCTTATTATCAAACTTCAGGTGACCTTCTTGGATAGCCTTTTGAATTCTCATTCTAAAGACCCTGCACGCATTGATGGAATGAGTATTTATGTCATGAAATCCATAGTACCTCTTTTCTTTCACTCCATCAGGACGAAGCATAGAATGCCCCTCTGGCAACTTGATTCGGCCTTCTTTTACGAGGAATTCAAAGAGCTTATCTGCCTTGGTTATATAAAAATCATAGGTGCCTTTAGCTTGCTTGATCCACCTCTGATTTATTGTCAATGGCTCTTTGCCCCACACTATCTCTGTTGACGGTGTATTTTGGTACACCAAGCATGTTCATTACACTTCGGTTTGGGTTTGATTATGGAACTAATCCACCACTAGGCACACTAATCATATAACACGTTCATCTATGTGCATGCATTTGGAAGTGTTGTGTTTATGTAGGAAAACATGGACATAAAGGACGGATTCACAACAAATTCAAAGGAGCATTTACGGAGTCTTGTTCGTGTTCATGAGCTTGATGAAATCACTTCCAATGGTGGCATGGACCGAAGTGTTACAAAGGAAGACCCCCGAGGTTGAAGCGTAAAAGACCGAACTTCATGCGAAGAGAACCTCCATCTTGGACGCGAGGATGACATCGTCAAAATCATGCAAGTGGAGGGGGCAAAGTGCATAATCACCTGAGGACCCACGGGAGCGAAGGGGCGACCGAACCCGGCAGAGGTGGGCCCAGGCCGGTCGGCCCGGGCCGGCCGGCCCGGCTCACTTTATGACCGGTTCGGCCCCCCTTTCCTTGTACCCGAAGGATCTTCAACCCTAAAACCCCGGAGGCACCGCCATTTGACAGGGGGAGAGCTATTCGCACTGGGAGGCCATCCACAAGCTAGAGAGAGAGGAGGTAGATCTCCGGAGGGAGATCGTCCACCTCGAAGGAAGCACCCTCACGTGGAGAAGAAGGAAGACACCGTCAGAAGGGAAACCATGATCAACGGTGCTATGTCCAGCACTTTGATGGGGTAATCTCCTTATGCGTTCATGGGTTGTAATCGATCTTGAGATGTAATCGCACTTTGTCGGATTATCTATCTATCATCTTGTGTTGAATATACTTTAATGCTTAAGGTTAGCTACCATGCCGTAAAGGGAGTAGAGCTCCAATCCTTCCTTGGATATATTTAATACATCGTGTCCATCATAGGTCTAGTCATGAATACCTTCGCGTAGTGACAGTACGAGGGGAGGGAAAGGGCAAAACTGTGGTCACAACCCCGATAGATTAGATTGGTTTTCATGTCTTTAAGCTATTGCATGCTCGGGTATCGTAGACCCATGGGCGAGTGCCTTTTATCTTGATATCTTAATCATTCTCTCTAGTGTAGTTTAGTTGTTTTCTAGATTAATCGTAGTTAGAGGTTTGAGTAGCTAGAGTGTGAAGGTAGATCAAACGCTTGTAATCCCCTTGCTCCGCGGATTGACAAGAACCTTGGGAATCCCGTGGTGAAAAAGGTGTGGGGTCCATACGCTTGCGGATCGTAGAGGGATACGTCTTTTATCCATCAACAAGCCCCTTTTTCTGGCGCCGTTGCTGGGGAGCAAGCTAGTTTACATTGTTTGGTTTGCATCTAACTTAGTTTTATAATTTAGTTTATCTTTTGTTTGCTATATCTAACATATATTATGTAGAAAAACGCTTTGTTTGTTTTTGTTTTTATATTATTGTCTAGATGGCGTTCGTTAATCAACCCGTGGAAGAACCGGGGAAATCATTAAGGGATTACGCTAGCCCTCGATGTGAAGACATAAAAGTACAAGAGTCGGTTTCAAAGCTCGAAGCGACCGAGTATGAGATTAAATCCAAGATCATCGAGATGGTGGCGGCAAACCCGTTTGAAGGGATGGTTACGGAGAACCCATATAGGGACATAAGGCATTTCACGACGATATGCAACACGGTGCGTCAAGAAGGAGTCCCTGATGAATGGTTCAAATGGAATCTCTTTCCCTACTCACTTGCCGGCAATGCAAAGACATGGTACTCGTTTGCGTATTTTGAAGTTGAAGGCAATTGGAACAAGTTGACAAAGAAGTTTTGCGAGAAGTTCTTTCCAATTAGCAAGGTTCAACATCTAAGGAGGCAAGTGATCAATTTCATGCAAGGAGAAGAGGAAGGGATAGACCAAGCCTGGGATAGGTTTAATGGGTTGATCGAACAAGGACCAAGACTCGGCTTCACCGGTGATGTACTCTTGCATACATTTTTCTTTTCCCTAACCCATAGTTGCATGCAACACATCGAAATGTGTGCAAGTGGGGTTCTCATGGTGAAAACACTCACGAAGCCGCTCAACTTCTACAAAAAATTAGTAAAGCGGCTGCCTTGCGAAGAGATTGGGAAACAAGACTTGCGGAAGAGCCGGATTACAATTCAAGGAAGAAGAATTGTGCTGAATTTTCTAAAGAGGCAACCCCGGAAGTCACAAAAGAGGAGCCAATCCCGGAAAATCTTGAAGAAGAACACATCAAGTCAAGAACTACCCCGAGCGTTGACTTCGTTGTACCAAATGAGACAAACCAGAGAAGCATGTCAAGCGCGAAGCCACTAAGGGAGTTCGAACCAATGGATTGGGTTCCTATCGATTACGGAGAAGTATTCGACAAGAGAAGACCGTTCCCTAATCAAAAGGGAATGGCGAGAGCATTGGAAGTGGATTTCCCACCGGAGAAGAAAGCGGAAAATTCATACGACCTTGAAACCACCGGTGAGATCTTTGAAAACCTCTTTGGAGATGACATAGTGGATCTGGAACACATAGCCGAAGTGAAGAGAATCATGGGGATCAAGCCCGAAGCATCACCATATGCTCGCCTCGCCGAAGTCTACGCGATAGGATCCGAAGAAGAAGAGAAGATGACACCACACTTGAGTTGCGTGATCAACGGAGTTCAATGCAAAGCTTTATGTGACATCGGAGCCCAAGTAAGTGTCCTATCTTCTAAAATTTATGATAAAGTTCAAGACCACAACCTAGACTTAGCCCCAACATCAACGAAAGTAATTATGGGTGATGGTAGAACTATCAAACCTCTAGGTTTTGCTTGCAACATGAAAGTAAAAATTTATAGAAATTGTATACCAACCGATTTCTTTGTTATTGATGCTTACCATAGTAATCATGATCACATAATCCTAGGTAGGCCCTTTCTTAAGTTGGTTGATGCCGTGTTAGATGCCGGAGAAGGCAAAGTAACAATGAACCTTAATGGAACAAAGTACACATCTAACTTTCTTCGTGCTTCTAAACACCTTACACCCTTTCCTCCCGAAGATGAAGAAGTAGAAGAGATTGATAGACTTTGTTTTGTTGAGACCCTTAGAGATCCGCTGCAAAGAGCGATGGAAAATCAAATTAGTGATCAACAAGATGAAGAACTAGAAGAAGCAACAAAAGGCTTGGAACCACATGATGGAAGCGTGGAGGAAGGAAAATTTGAAGACATAGGAGAGATTAAACCCGAGGAGCCACAAGCGCCCTAGGTAGACCTTAAACCTTTGCCCAAAGGATTAAAGTATAAATTTTTGGGCCCAGTCATTGTGAGCGACGAGTTGAGTCCCGAAGAAAATGAGGCGTTGCTGATTTTATTGAAAAAACATAGGAAGGTGATTGGATATTAAATTAATGATCTCAAAGGAATTAGCCCGACCTTTTGCACTCATCGTATACTAATGGAAAACCAATGTAAGCCCGTAGTGGACCACCAAAGGAGGCTAACTCATGCCATGCGAGAGGTAGTAAAGAAAGAGTTCATCAAGTTACTTGATGCCGGAATCATCTACCCGGTTCCGCATTGCGAATGGGTGAGCCGGTACATTCGTACCAAAGAAAGAAGGTTTGACCATGGTGAAGAATGAGAAGAACGAATTCATACCGCAAAGAACCGTGATCGGGTGGCGGTTGTGTATCGACTATCGTAAGCTTAGCAAAGCGACGAAGAAAGATCACTTCCCCCTACCGTTCATTGATGAGATGCTCGAGAGGTTAGCAAACCACGCTTATTTTTGCTTTCTCGATGGGTACTCGGGGTTCATGCAAATTCCCATTCACCCGGACGATTAACACAAGACAACATTTACGTGCCCTTACGAAACGTTTGCATATAGAAGGATGCCCTTCGGTCTATGCAACGCTTCGGCCTCTTTTCAACGTTGCATGATGGCTGTATTTTCGGAATTCATCAAAGAAATTGTCGAGGTGTTCATGGATGATTTTTCTGTTTATGGGAAGACGTTCATGGATTTCTTGGAAAACTTGGAAAAGGTCCTCACGAGGTGTGCGGAGGTAGATTTGGTGTTAAACTGGGAAAAGTGCCACTTCATGGTTAAGCAAGGCATAGTGCTCGGACATGTTATATCAAAGAGAGGCATCGAAGTGGACAAGGCTAAGGTAGAGACGGTTGAGCAACTCCCACCTCCTACGGATGTTAAGTCCTTAAGGAGCTTTCTAGGCCATGCCGGATTCTATAGAAGATTTATTAAGGACTTCTCAAAGATCACTAAGCCTTTAATGCATCTTCTTCAAAAGGATGTGGCTTTCGACTTTGGTGAGAAGTGCCTAGCGGCATTCGGACCTTGAAAAGTGCGTTGGTGAGTGCTCCCGTCATTCAACCTCCGGATTGGAGCCAACCTTTCGAGATCATGTGTGACGCAAGTGATCGCGCCGTAGGTGCGGTTTTGGGTCAAAGAAAGGAAGGCCGAGTTCACGCCGTTTACTATGCTAGCAAAACTCTTAGTGGGGCACAATTAAATTATGCCACTACGGAAAAGGAGTTGCTAGTGGTGGTATTCGCTTTCGAAAAATATAGATCTTACATCGTGAACTTGAAGCTCATTGTTTACACCGATCACGCGACCATCATGTATCTCTTGGCTAAGAAGGAAGCTAAACCACGTTTGATTCATTAGATCCTTCTTCTCCAAGATTTTGATGTTGAAATTCGTGGTAAAAAGGGGGTGGAAAATGTTGTGGTCGATCATTTGTCTAGGATGAATCGTAGACAAGATGATAAAGAGCCCATAGAAGATAAGACGAGAGATGACCACCTCTATAGAGTGCTTGATAAAGACACTTGGATGATCGATATCATTCGAGCAATTCAAAAGATGCCTCTCGATCATCTAGATAAAAACTCTCAAAAGAATATTATCTCCAAAAGTAGGAAATACTTTTGGGATGCACCATACCTCTTCAAGCTTGGCAATGATAGAGTGATGAGAAGATGTGTGCCAAGAGAAGAGAGGGTATAAATTCTAAGGAAGTGCCACTCGGCGGAGTACGGTGGGCACTATAGCCATTTTCGAACCCAAGCAAAAAAGTATGGTCGAGCGGATTCTTTTAGCCGGAGATACATGAAGATACTAAAAGATATGTTGCATCATGCCCCGAATGCCAAAGAACCGGAAACATCTCTCAAAGAAATTCTATGCCTTTGAAATACAACCTACAAATCGACATATTCGATGTATGGGGTATAGACTTCATGGGGCCTTTTAAAAACTCATTTGGATATGAGTATATTCTAGTCATGGTTGATTATGTATCCAAGTGGTTAGATGCTATACCATGTCGTAAAGCTTCCACGGAGGAGTCCATTACTATGATGAAGAACGCGATTTTCCTCGTTTCGGTACACCAAGAATCTTGATAAGTGATGGAGGAACTCACTTCACCGGAAGAATTTCAAAAAGTGCTTGTCCAAGTTGGGAATTGAGCATAGGGTCTCTACAGCCTATCACCCACAAACCAACGGACAAGCGGAAACGTCAAATAGGCAATTAAAAAGCATCCTCAACAAAACCATAGAGAAGGGAGGCAAAGATTGGTCAAAGAAATTAGACGGAGCTTTATGGGTTTATCGAACGGCGTTCAAGACGCCGATAGGTATGACCCCTTATCAATTCGTCTATGGAAAAGCTTGCCACCTTCCGGTTGAGTTGGAACATAAAGCCTATTGGGCGATTAAAGAGATGAACCTCGATCTCGATGCCGCGGTGGTGAAACGAAGGATCCAAATAAGCGACCTAGAAGAGTTGAGGTTGAAAGCATATGAAAATGCAAGCATATACAAAGAGAGAATCAAAAGGTGGTATGATAAAAGATTGAAAAAGAAAGAGTTTAAAGAAGGAGATAAGGTCCTCCTCTACAATTTGAGGTTTAAAACCTTCGGAAAGGGGAAGTTGCAAAGCAAGTGGGATGGACCTTATGTTGTGCATTCGGTGCTCTCCAACGGAGCGGTAACCATTATGGATATAAAAGGCGATCAATTTATGGTGAATGGTCAATGGCTTAAGGTTTACTACGAACCCAACGTTGTGCCCCTTCACCATGTTGATGTCTTCACCATGGAAGAAGAGCCCGAACGTCCCGCCTAGGATGAAAAACAAGGTATGAATTTCTGTAAATAGTTTTTCTTTTAATTTTCTGGAGATTCTCGCGAAGATTTACTGGGCCAACTTTTTTCCCATAGGCTAAGGAGGTGAAATAAGGGTGGTGCGCGAAAAACCGAACCGGCCCGGCCCCTGAGACAGGGTGGGCCGGCCGACCCGGTCCGACCGGCCCCGGTCGGGTCCCTCGCGGTGGACATCATCAATTTTTGCCCGAATTGCTCCTTTTCGACTTCCTTCTTCGGTCAGAAAATTTTAAGGGAAGTTTAAAAAAGGAAAATGAGGTTCCTAGGGTTTTTCTCTTTGGACTATTTATTTGGCTGAATTGGGAGCTCGGGAATCAATCCTTTCAAGCAATATTTTGCACCCACGCAGCAGCCATTGTGCCCCCGAGGAGTTTAGAGTTGAAACTAGAAGCCAAGGAGCCATCGATGGAGGAGGCGAAGCGATGCGAGCTCAAGCTACCCGTCGAGATCAAGAGGATCGCCCACATCCATTGCGGAGGGCGTGTCCCAACCCGAGCTATTGCATCTCGCAACCCCGTCGAAGGAGAGAAGGTCCCTACGCCGTTCGAAGGTCGGCGCGCATCCAAGGCATGAAGCGGAAAGACTACAAGGAGGTGTCGCCCGAGCCTAAGGATTATGGGGGTAGCGACTACTCCGACGATCGTAGCCCGAGCTCGTGGGCGGCCGCCGGAAGAGACAATAACGACCTCTACATTTGGGATGAGGTGCCCAAGGAGAAGACTCCTGAAGGCCCCACCGGCGGCGGCAAGGGCGGCAGTGACGACAATGGTGGTGGCTACGACGGCGGCGACGACGGTGGCGACGACGGTGGAGACAATGGCGATGATGACCCCTTCAGATTGCATCCGATGTGTTGTCGATCTTGCCGTCAATACATCGCGGACCTCTGCGCGTCGGTCGACGAATGTCTCCAAGCCATGGAAGCGATGAAGCAGCGTTTGAAGGATTTGGAGCGCATAGTTGAAGACGACTGCAAGTTCCTTAACCGCAACGTGCACAAACTTTTTGGCATGGTTGGAAACATGAGAGGCAAGTGGTGCAATACTTGCTTAAAGTACCACTAGGTATAGTTATCTCCTTAGGAATTTTGTAAGATACGGCGAGGACGTCGTATGTTTTTAGCGTGGGGGAGAGCTAGCAGCTAGCCTTAGCTTTTGAGTTTCAAGTTTAGGTTCGGTTTAGTGTTCGAGAGAGGAGAGTCTTAGAGTTTAATGAGTCTTAGTTTTCGAGTGTGTTTTAAATTTTTGTAAGTTTGAAAGTGTCTTAAATTAGTGTTGAGTCAAAGAAAATCAAATAAAAAGAGTCTTTATATATTTTGTGTCTTGTGTGATGCTTATCTTTATTCACTTGTTTGTTTATCTTTAATTCTTGATATATGAACATAAGTGTGTGGTTTAAAAAACGTTTACCGTGGTGCTTAGTGGAATCGCTACTACTTAAAGTACCCACACCACACTTCGATCTTGAGCTTCACATGTTAGTTGTGCTATTTTCAATGCTAAAAGTTGGAGGATTTCAGTTCTGAAAATTATCTAAAAACCCTTGTAATAAAGGTTAGCAAAACCTCTTTTTCCAAGTTGAGAGTAAGAAAAAAATCCTATACAAGGCCAATTTATTTTTTTGCTCCACATAAGTGTGATTAGCACGATGAGTTAGGCTAGGATCCTTCTCTCTTGGGTGTTCTAATTTTGAGCAATGATCATGTTCTTGTGCTTATCTTTTGTTGCTTGCCTTGTCATACATTCGGTAACGTGACTTTCACATTGGAAGTCCCGTACATCGCCGAATTCCATACCCAACCCTATACATCTCTTTTGTACATCGCATTCCTCGAACACAACCTATTTTTAAAGTTTCATCTCGTCTCTAGCATGATTTATTTAAAAATTTCAGATTGTATACATGCGAGAAAGAGAGGAGTTGAGAGCTTTGATAAGTTATCAAGAGAGGGAAAAATAAAGAGAAAAGTATGAGTATGGAAAAGAAAGAAAGAAAGAAAGGAAAAAATATAGAAAAGTAAAGAAAGAGAAAAAATATGAGAATGAAAGAATGAATAAAAAGAAAAAAAAAGAGAAAGGAGGAGGTAGGAATAAAGATATGAGAGGGATGGATCAAGTGAAAGAAAAGAAAAAAATAAAGTGTTAGGAAGGATGTAACGTTGTTGAGAGATGAAACTTTCATTCTTTTTCCAACCATGTGCAATCCGACAACGAGGACGTCATCGGTGCCTCGTAGTCATAATTTTCTTTTGCCCTTGCACTTGTCCACCATTCTAAATCTTCTCATCCTTGATATCCCTACGCATGGTTAATTCTCATGATCATTGGCTTTGAAAGGTAAATAACCATTAGAGGAAGTTCTTAGTTTGACGATACTTGTGTTGATTGCACTAGCCCTACCTATAGCTCCACTTTACATGTTATATGAGAGACTTATGGGAGGTGAGAGTTTTATAAAATTGGTTTAGGATAGCCACCTCATATGAGTGACTTGAGAGAACTTGGAGAAAGTTTTTTGTCTAATACTTGTAGCAGGAATTTTGTTTGAAAAATCATAAAAACCCTCCGATGGAAGCAAAGAAGTAAGCATGGCTGAAATTGAACACTTCGAGTGAAGAGTTTGGGTTGTGGGGTAAATCTTGACGTGGTAAAGAATCTAAATGCCCATGTTTATGTTTGATGATCATTACTTTATGTTTATGTATTAAAGATGAAAGGATTGACTAACTTGTGAAGAAGGATTTAGCGGAACAAGATTACAACACTTTGGACAAAGTTCTTTTACGAGTACTTGCTCGCGAACGAGCAAGAGCTAAGCGTGGGGGAGATGTTGACGGTGTATTTTGGTACACCAAGCATGTTCATTACACTTTGGTTTGGATTTGATTATGGAACTAACCCGCCACTAGGCACACTAATCATATAACAAGTTCATCTATGTGCATGCATTTGGAAGTGTTGTGTTTATGTAGGAAAACATGGACATAAAGGACGGATTCACAACAAGTTCAAAGGAGCATTTACGGAGTCTTGTTCGTGTTCATGAGCTTGATGAAATCACTTCCAATGGTGGCAAGGACCGAAGTGTTACCAGGGAACACCCCTGGGGATTGAAGCATAAAAGACCGAACTTCATGCGAAGAGAACCTCCATCTTGGACGCAAGGATGACACCATCAAATTCATGCAAGTGGAGGGGGCAAAGTGCATAATTACATGAGAACCCACGGGAGCAAAGGGGCGACCGAACCGGGCCGAGGTGGGCCCAGGCCGGCCGGCCCAGCCCACTTCGGTGGCCGGTTCGGCCCCCCTTTCCTTGTACCCGAAGGATCTTCAACCCTAAAACCCCGGAGGCGCCGCCATTCGACAGGGGGAGATCTATTCGCACCAGGAGGCCATCCACAAGCTAGAGAGAGAGGAGGGAGATCCCTGGAGGGACATCGTCCACCTCGAAGGAAGCACCCTCACGTGGAGAAGAAGGAAGACACCGACGGAAGGGAAACCATGATCAACGGTGCTATGTCAAGCACTTTGATGGGGTAATCTCCTTATTCGTCCATGGGTTGTAATCGATCTTGAGATGTAATCGCACTTTGTCGGATTATCTATCTATCATCTTGTGTTGAATATACTTTAATGCTTAAGGTTAGCTACCATGCCGTAAAGGGAGTGGAGGTCCAATGCTTCCTTGGATCCATTCAATACGTTGTGTCCATCATAGGTCTAGTCATGAATACCTTCGCGTAGTGACAGTACGAGAGGAGGGAAAGGGCGAAACCGTGGTCACAACCCCGATAGATTAGATTGGTTTTCATGTCTTTAAGCGATTGCATGCTCTAGTATCGTAGACCCATTGGCGAGTGTCTTTTATCTTGATATCTTAATCATTCTCTCTAGTGTAGTTTAGTTGTTTTCTAGTTTAATCGTAGTTAGAGGTTTGAGTAGCTAGAGTGTGAAGGTAGATCGAACGCTTGTAATCCCCTTGCTCCGCAGATTGACAAGAACCTTGGGAGTCCCATGGTGAAAAAGGTGTGGGGTCCGTACGCTTGCGGATCGTAGAGGGATACGTCTTTTATCCGTCAACAATCTCTACTGTAGCTATTTCCTCTTCATCATCATATTCATCTCCTTGATGTGCCCTTTCGAGGAATTGATTATAGATGTCAGCTACGTCATTGTGTTTGACAAATCTGGAGTCTTTCTTGAAGCCATATGCTTGATTGCTCATTAACGACAGTCGGTGTGATAGCTGGCCAAGGTCATCGAATGGCATGCCAAATAGCTTCTCCGGAATAGCTGGCAACATCCCTGCTACAGCCATACCAGCCAATTGATCATCCGGTATGTTCAAAGAGAAGCACATGCTTTTTGTCTCTCTGAACCTCCTGAGGAACTCCATTTGCGTTTCATTGTTCCTCTGCCTCAAGGTAGTCATATAAATTAGCTTTTTCTCATTACTGCCAATGAAATAATGAGCATGAAACTTTTGCTCCAAATCGTTCCAAGAGCAGATTGAGTGAGCAGGTAGAGAAGTGAACTATGTAAACGTCGGGCCTCTCAATGATAGAGGGAAATATCTAATTCTGAAGGCCACATCAGTAGAAGCTTCCCCAAGCTGCATTAGGTACCGGGCTATATGATCCACAGTACTGGTATCATCTTGCCCTGAAAACTTGGTGAAGTCCGTGGGGTCTTTCACCCTGTTCGGTAATGCCACCCTATGGTACCATTCCGGAAAGGGAGGTGTATATACATGTAATTGGTTCTTAGGCTTTAGACCGAATTGATTTTGAAGCACATCGGTCATTCTCTGCACCAGGAGATCAACATTAGTATCTTGATTCCCTGGCCCACCAGCAGACATCCCTGTAGTAGCACCATACCCAGGATTCGGGAGGGCATCAATAGCACTATAATCCATGAATTCTGAATACCCGTTCCCATACATGTTCCTTTGCAACCTGTTATTTTTTGGGGCTATCCTGTAAGTAGAGACAGGTTGAACTCCAGGAGTGTCGAATGCCATCTCACCATACGTGCGTGGGTTAGGTATTGCTTGATGTGGGTTCTGTTGGATCGATTGACTACCCACATGCTGAGTTGGCTGAACACTTACACTCTGCGGAGGCGGCTGAGCACTTGCATCTTGCCGAGATGGTTGGCCATTAACAGCAGCACTTGATTCACCCTGCTCAAAATGTTTGTCCACGCTTGAGCCAAAGACACCAACCATCATCTGTCGGAAGCTATTAAAAATGCAGTGTTGTGTCTAGCCATTATTTCTTCCATAGTTTGCTGTATCATAGCAAAAGCCTCTTTTTTCTTTGCAGCAGATGTGGTATCAGACTCCCCTGGCATTAGAACTCTTGGCATATCTGTCTTGAGGAATGGCACACCACTCCTATTCTTGGAAAACGACATCAGACACCATAGCTTCTTTTAGTTGGAATTGCTGTTCTGAAGACAGTTCATTGAAGGTGACATCCACGACAGCTTGGATATCAGGCATCTTGAACAATTTGAGTGTCCCACAAGGCATGCCAAAAAGTGTGTTGACGTAAAATCAGCACCTCACGCCAAGCACACAACAAGACGAATTAGCTGGCTTAACACATGTGGCCCGGGCGTCAGAATCCGGAAGCATGCCAGTCAATTTTCCATGAAACTGACAAAGGATGAAAATGGTTAGATAAAACCTGGAACTTGCCGAGTGGTACCAGGCAATTCCGTATTTACGGCTATAAAGCCAGTCAGAACGACATATAGCTACAACAAGCTACCTGTCAGCAATTTGAATATCATTCGGGAACTGATAAAGCATGTAAACAGGGTATAGCCGAATGTATGACGTAAGCATGATGAAAATCGGTCTTTATTTAAATGACATTGCAGCACGTAACCATGACCGATTATCAAGGATAAATCATAATAAAATAATTAAAAGCGAAACATGATCATAAGCTCACAGTAAACAAGCATTCATAGATCAAAAGCACTAGACTACCGCATGTCTAAGTACTTTTAAACCCGTCGAGCATGACATCAAACAAGTTAATCCGCCGCATGATACAACTTGTTTGAAATCACACCGCCAACCAAGAATAGATCAATCCACCGCATGATACAATCTAAACATGGAAGGCTAAAAGCATGCATTATTTAAGACAAGTTCATGAATATGTTTCACTCGTGATGAGATTGCCAAATACAGCTGTACAGCCGATTCGGGTTCCGTGGAGAAGGAACAAATTATGCTAGATTAACAAGCTTGAACCCGCAACACGTGATAATTTAGATTGATTCAAATTCGGCTATTGGAGAGCACATGACCCGGTCGCTACGTCAAGCCAAAGATTTGAGCGTGCAACACGTGGATCACAAACAAGATAGAGCCGAATCTAGTCAATCTAAATTGGGCAATAAGAGTGTTACATGAATTAAACATAAGAGCAAAATTCAAAGCAACACATGGTAACTTGATGAATCTATTAGATCTTGCCAAATCTAATAGAGCCGATAACTAGCTCCAAGCTAGATCTTAGTCTACCGCATGACTCATGATCCAACAAGGAAACCTTCTTGAACCAAGCTCAAATCCACCGCATGGTAAAAAGACTACTTGCATCACGGTCTAAATCCACCGCATGATACTAGACATGATACAAGGTTGCCGGTACTTACGGAGGTCGACAGATCGATGGCTCCTCTCGAAGAACTCGACGACTCGACTAGAAGGACTAGAAAGTTGGCACGGGGCCGGTTTGTTGTGAAATTGTTCGATTCCTATTACAAACACTAAGGGTTCATATTTATACCCTATCTCTAACACAACTCCTAGTCAACCACGATTACAACATTTATTGCCTAAAATTTACGTCATGGTGTCATGTCCGTCTCGCACCCATCATAAATTCATCCCTTCTTTATATTCAAGCCACGTCATCACGCATTCCCGAACGCTTTCCTCTTTCAAGCATGAAACAACTCTTCTACTGGATGATGACGTACTCCCGACCGCAGACGCCTTTACCGAATGCTTTGAGGAAAACCTTTTGCCGAATGGTGCTCTTCTACCAAACTCGGCCCATAGGTCAGTCTCTTCCCTGTATCAATTTTTGGTGTTAACAGCACACTAATGTATTCTCAAGAAGTTCAAGATGGATGATTGTATGCCGATCAAGACTCCAATGCCTACCAATGGACATCTCGACCTAGATGAGGGAGGTAAATCGATTGACTAAAAGCTTTACCGGTCTATGATCGGTTCTCTTTTTATCTTACCTCATCTAGGCCCGATATCATGTTTAGTGTTTGTATGTGTGCTCGGTTTCAAGCCAACCCTAAAGAATCTCACCTAAGTGCTTTGAAAAAGATCCTTAAATATTTAAAATACACACCTAGCATTCGCTTGTGGTACCCCCATGGTGCTTGTTTTGAGCTTTTGGGTTATTCGGAATCAGACTTTGCCGACCGTAAGAGTACTTCGCGTGGGAGCCATTTGCTAGGTCGCTCTTTGGTTGCTTGGTCCTCTAAGAAGCAAAACTCTGTGGCCTTATCCACCGCGGAGGCGGAATACATTTCTGCGGGGGCTTGTTGTTCTCAAATCCTCTATATGAAGCAAAGCCTCTTGGATTATGGTGTAGTTCTAGATAGGGTTCCCCTCATTTGTGACAATGAAAGTGCCGTAAAAATTGCTGACAACCCGGTTCAACACTCGCGCACCAAGCACATTGATAACCGTCATCACTTCTTGCGAGACCATGTTGCTGAAGGGGACATTGTCCTTTGTGGTGTTCGCTACGAGGAGCAATTGGCAGATATATTCACTAAGCCTCTTGATGAAAACACCTTTTGTAGGCTTCGGAGCAAATTAAATGTGCTTGATGCATTCAACGTCATGTAATGCTTGTCATATATTTTGCATTTGCATATGTACAAGATTAGGGGCTTGTCTAACCTTGATGAGATAGTGGTGAGTATGGGTCTTGCTTGAGTCAGTGGTTCTCTTGTTTCACTCAAGGCATGTTGGAATGAATAAGCTTAGGGTTCAAACTTGGCAAGATAGTTTATCTTTTCGCTTTGCACTTATGCTTGTCATGTAGGTTGCACTCATGTTTAATTTCATGCATTTGTTCTTGCATAGCATTGCGTGAGATAAGTCACAAAGGAAACTCCCACTATGAGAAAGTTGCTTAGCGTTCAATGCAAATCAACAACTCTTAAAGTGTGATGAGACAAATGATTATGCTTAATGCCTATTGAGTTAAGTACTAATGAGCTTAAGGTGTCTTTCTCTAAGTTCAAAGGCAATTAACTCATACAGTCCATTTTTGGAGTTCCCTCCTCTCCTTTGGTGCTTAATTTGCCTATTTTATCTATGGTTTATCCCTTTTTAGGGAGAGAATTGTGTATCCATAAGTATTTTACAAAGGAGTGCTTGAGGGGTGAGGTTGTCACTTAGAATTGATCCAAGAATGTGCTTGTGTTGGCTTGTGTGTGACATTTGTCGGATCAAAAATGAGATTTAGTTCAGCAAATCGAAAATGTCACCGACGAATGAACTGCTGCCTAGTAGGTTCCGGCGTCGATTCATCCGGTGAAGGGGTTTGTGCACTCAGTGCGTCTCGGTAAGAAATTTTCCTACCGTCGGATGAACCGACGCTAACGCGTTTCTAACCAGCGGTTCATCCAGTGCTGAAGGAAAATCACCTCTTTCACAGACCCTTGCCCAACTGCTCCGACGCATCTAAAAATCAGGCCATCGGTTCATCCGGTGCACTGATTCACTGCGGAGCAGAACCATTCCGACGGTTCGACCGACGCTCGCTTTTTCCAGCCGTCGGTTCTTTCGACGCTACACTGACGCGTGGGTCCCGTCCGTCATAACGGTTCGGCACGGCTTCGTCCCCTCCGCCTCTGGTGATTCTTTCGCGCACGCACGCCTCCCTGCGCTCTCTGCTGTCCCTTCGCGCCCGCCGCCGACCACCCGCGCTTCTTCCTCGTGCGGATTTTGTGCGCGCCGCTGTCATTGCCCTAGCCAAGGGTTTGCGCCCGCCGGTGGATTCCGGCCAAGTGACGCCATAGCTGCTCGCCGGCGTTCATCTCGGGGTGCACAAGGATCTCCTCCACCTCCACAGCCAGTCATCATGACCAATCCGCCGACGTGGTGAGCACTTCACCTCGATTCACCCCTAATCCAGTTGCAATTAGGGTGAATTTGTGAAAAAGATTTTGTGGACTGTCTTGCAATTGTGAGCAGTTATTGATCTTAGGCACTCCTTTGCTCACAATTGTTATTCTTTGCTCAAACCTCTGTTAGTTATCTGTTATTCCATGCATTTTGAGCCTAGTGTTATTGTTTTGGAGATTCCTGTTGCAATATTTTATCAAAACAGCACATGACCTCTTAGGGTATTCACACTCACATCTTTGTGCACCTAAGGATTGCCTTGATTTTCATATCCATATATTTTGGCAATAATCATCCACTAGATGTCTCATCATTAGGCGCATACCTATTCTTTTGCTATGCTTAAGGACCCCTTATCCCAAGCTACTTATCATGTTTATTCGTCTCTCGCCATTCTATAATCTTCTACTGCTTCTTTGACGGATGGCAGGCCATAAGAGGAAGGGTAAGGCGGCAACTGAGCCGAAGAAGAAGAAGACCCGTCAGGAGAAGGAGTGGGAGAGAGTACTTTCAGTGCCAGACACTCAGGGTCAGTGACAGAGGGGCATCAGGATTGGAGAGAGTGCACAGAGGCAGGGGGAGCAGCCCCACGGTGAGCAGTAGCAGCCACAGTAGTAGTTACGGCGTTCAGGCCGGAGTCAGCAGCCAGAGCCGACAGAGACACCTCCTTCACTTGCGAGGTCCGGTCCTCAGACTCATGGAGGACACACACAGCCACAGCCGACTCCGAGACAGAGGAGAGCTGCCGTTGAGGAGATAGTCGAGTGTGAGCAGCAGGCTCACGAGCCTCAGGTTCCCAGAGGTCCACAGGCAGAGGCTTTCGGTGTTTACCTCCACGACTTGCGGAACTTGCCCGGGCCGAAGATTCAGAGGTTGAGGAGTGTGCCAGAGGATCAATGATTTCCTTGTGGGCATGAGGAGTGTGACCCCAGGTTTTGGACTATCCTGCAGGAGAGCTTCTACGCTTCCTACGTTCACCGGGGTTCACAGCTGAGTCAGCACAGGATGCTTCAGTTCATAGCCCTTAGAGCAGCAGCAGCCGGGGAGCCCATTCTTGCTTTCTTTGACTACCTTCGGGGCTTGGCCGACTTAGTGAGCAGGAGGTCTCGGTACGTCCCTGACTAGGTTCGGGTGTTCTACGCGACCGTGTACGTTGAGGCTGACAGGCTTTCACTCCACTTCATGTCCATGGGTCAGCAGCAGCGGCTCACGAGAGAGGGGATAGCAGAGTTACTTGGGGTAGACCTTCACGACGACTCGATCCACTACCTGGCCTACCCTGACGTCGAGACTCCTCGTCGTGCTCACTCTGTAGTGCTACCCTTGAGATCAGCTTCTTGTTCCTTCAGTCGTTCCTCCCCGGTACTGCCAAGACTCCGGGCCGTCTGACTCGTGAGGCATACGTTGTTCACTATGCGCTCCGGAGGTCCATTCTCTACAGGATGGGGAACGCCGAGTCGCTCACAGGGGTGCAGTGGTGGCTATTGATGTATGTGATGGCGAAGCACCATTTTGACATAGTGAACATCCTGATTAGTGAGGTTGAGAACGCCATTATGGATGGCATGGGAATGACACAATAGCAGCCGTTTGCACACTGGATCAACTGTTTGTTGTCCCGTCTTGAGG
Source organism: Cenchrus americanus (assembly GCA_947561735.1). Taxonomy (NCBI): domain Eukaryota; kingdom Viridiplantae; phylum Streptophyta; class Magnoliopsida; order Poales; family Poaceae; genus Cenchrus; species Cenchrus americanus. The sequence continues at coordinate 198,354,898 of OX387245.1, read as the reverse complement.
GTCAGCGGTACGTGGGGATGCTAGAGTAGTCGAAGTTCATCATCATGACCTACCGGCCTCCCGATGCCCGGTGACAGGAGGAGAGGTCTGAGAGGTTTGAGGAGAGCTGAGGAGACTCTCCAGGCACGAGCAGCAGCTGAGGCTGTGATGGATGAGACAGCCCGACAGGACGCTACTCCTGCAACAGCAGAGGCAACTTTTCCCCGGTACTTTGCGACAGACAATGAGTCCTCCAGTGACGATGACGACTTCATACATGCTACTGAGACTGTGTTCAGAGTTCGCTATGCTCACGACGACGAGGCCGGAGGTTCTTCCTTGCCCGGTCAGAGAGAGGCTGAGTCACCGATTCCACCACAGATCACCAGTGCTCAAGTGACCTAGCCGGATCAGCTTTAGGCCTTGATTCAGACTCTAGCAGCTCAGACTCAGGCTACCCTTCAGGTCCAGCAGCGGATGCGAGCACGGTTCCGGCGGCACCGGGGAGGCCCGGCGGTTGATCGTTGAGGGGATTCGCCAGCAGCAGGAGGCACAGAGGCAGCAGCTGCAGCAGCACCAGATGTTGACTACTCAGATGTTCACCTTCATGTCTAATTGCCTCGGTCAGCTCTTTCAGCAGTCAGGGATGTAGCTACCTCAGCTTCCTACCACTCAGCAGCTCCAGGACAACCCGACTGCACCTCTACCAGCTGCTGGTGGTTTCGTGAACATCCCTCTAGCGTCCTTTCCTCAATCACCACTACTTCAGACAGGGATGTTCGCGGTACCACAAATGATGACTCCTCAGTCAGTGGCAGCTACCACCTTCCTTGAGCAGCTTCAGATGGCTACTCCGACGTCGTCACAGCTGCCGTCTCCACTCACCACAGGGCCTCTTGTTTTTGAGACGCCAGCTCGCACTTCGCTACCTAGTCCGCGGATGACTTCTCCTCTTCCGAGCTTCACTACACCACAGACACAGGGTTTGGGTCAGGAGGATCACTACCTTCGAGTTGTCCCTAAGCAGATCTCTTCAGTGATCGCCTCCGACCCAGAGCTTCCAGGTCCCGAGGCCACTCAGGCTCCTACTTCAGGCACAGGGACGAGTACAACTCCACCTCCTCCACCTCCAGGTTCCTCTTCTCCGGCTTGGTCCAGTCGGGCCGACGACTCTGAAGAGGAGGACACTTCTGGTTTCTCCGTTCGGCCTTCGAAGGTCGTCTCTACCTCGTCATTGGATCCTTCCTCTCTATATCAGCAGGCTTAGATTCCTTTTTGGTGCTCGTTGCCAAAGGGGGAGATAGATAGGGGAAGTAGAGATAGGGGGAGTTAGGGGAGAGTGCAGGGGTTTGAGTTTTTGTAGTATCTCTCACTTTTGTGGAGTTTCATGATGAGACATGTATTTGGATCTTGGTATGTCGTTGGTTTACATGTCTAATAATGATTGTGGTGCTAGTTTACCTTAATGCATGTGTGTTATCGCTTATATCTTGTTTCATGCATTTAGAAGTAGAGTTTATATGCTTTTAAATTCAAATTTTCGTATATCTCTACTCGTGTTGTCATCTATCACCAAAAAGGGGGAGATTGTAACCATCTAGGCCCTTTCGCACCTTTGGTAAGGGTATGTTTCGGTGATACATGACAACCATATGCTTGTGACTAACCTTTGTTTTGTAGCGGATTATATATTGGGTTATTGTCATGAGTATCGAATGAAAATAGACCCCTCAATTTGAATTTATGGACGATCAATGGAAAAATACTACAAGGCTAAGGACTTTGATAGTTCCATGTGTCACAAGGTGATGAAGGACACTTGGATTGCTAGTTTGTAGTGTTTGACCGTACTATAAAGAGGGGTTCATGCACTAGTAGCTTGACCATGCACTAAAAGCCATGAAAATATGCACACTCAAGTTCCTTGGATGTTATTTAGCTCAAAGGGTTCATGGAAGCAAAGTAGAAGCAAAAGAATCGAAGGAAAACTTAAAGGCATTTGAATTGGATGAGTTGGAATTCAAGTCATAGCATCAGATGAACCGACGCCTCAAATTCTACATTCGTCAGACGAGTTCAACCGCAAAAGATTTCAAAAGAGACCATCAGATGAAGCGACGGTATAGGCAGCGGTTCATCCGATGCCTTAGGGTTTGGCAATAGTAAGGGTCAAAGCTCAGCCTCTTCAACACCGGATGATTCGACGCTTGCATTCAAATCATACAGAGACGCGCCAAAATATTTGCTTCAGCACCGGATGAACCGACGCTTCAGATCCAACTCAGCGGTTCATCCGACGCCTGTGTTTGAACTACACAGTACCACACCGAGTGGGTGTTCTTCAGCACCAGATGGTCCGACGTGGTGTCAGTGCAATGCATCGATGCATTGACTGGGTCACTTGGTTCAACGGCTATATCAGCGCCTGTGAGTGACCGGATGATCCGACACTAGCGCAGGGGGAACCATCAGTTCTTCTGACAGTACTTCTTTTCAGGGAAACTTTTCCAACAGCTAGCCTCACTTTCTAGGCCTGAAATATGACCCCCCTGCCTCTCTTGAGCTGCCTTTGCCATTCTGAAGATCTACTGCAGCCAAGGAGAGAAGGAGAGTGTGTTCTTGCCATTTGGGATTCTCTTCCTCTTCATTGAGGAGCTTTTTCTTAGTGATTATGGGTTTTCAAGGTGCATACATGGCTTAGCTGAGTGCTCAGGTCAAGTGAAAGTGTGCGGGCTTGTTACTTTTGGAGTTTGACGGCTCCTAGACGGTCTTGGTGCTTTGGGGGTTCTTTGTGAGCTCTTAGAGATTGTGGGAGCCTCAAGAAAAGCTTGGTGTACATGGTTTGAGACCCACCATTCCGGAGATGGAGAACGGGTACTCTTAGTGAGCACTTGAGTCTTGGTGACTCAAGGGGGAGCAATACTCTAGGTGAGTGCTCCGACGTGGATTAGGGGAAGCGTCAACTTCTCGATACCACTGGAAAAAATTCGGTCGTCTCTTGTGCCTCTCTCTCTACTTTCTTGCATTTATTTTCAACACCTAATTTCCGCACTTAAGTTTCCTTGCCCTTGTTCTTGTTAAGTTGCTTGTTTGCTTCATATCTTGACTATGGTGTTCCATAACTCTTATTGTGATATTTGCTAAGGAATCTCTTGTTAGTGTGCTTAGTTGTAGAGAAAAACCTTATTAGATGGGCAACACTAGTTGATAGGCTAAGATTTTTATTAATGCTTTAGAAACCAAAAAGAAGGCCCATATTCAACCCCCCTTCTACGGTCCATTGATGTTAGGCCGCCCATTAGTAAACGGATGTGAACATAATAGCCCAAGCTTTAGCACAAGGCATGCCTCGTCAATATCGTAGTCACCACGAAGCCTGGTGTCCACTGTCTCAATTAATGATCCTTCACGCCAGTGCTTAAGAACCCAATCAACAAACACTGCCCGGTCATCATCTATATTGTGGTCCACTGGCCTCTTCTCAGAAGTTACCTCAAGCAGGAAGATACCAAAGGTGAACACATCTGTGAGAGGGGATGCCTTGCCTGTGCAGATCAATTTTGGGGCCATGTATCCCATGGTGCCAACTGCATGAGTGGTCTGTAAGTCAGTGCCATGATCATATAATCTTGCAAGGCCAAAGTCACCTAGGCGTCCATTCATTACGCTATGAACGAGCACATTGCTTGCCTTAATGTCACGGTGAATGACAACTTTTTCTGACTTCTCATGCAGGTACAGTAAACCTGATGCAATTCCTTTGATGATCCAAAACCTTCTATCCCAATTCAGTGTGACCCTACCCTGAGCATAGTACAGATACTTATCAAGGCTTCCATTCGACATGTAATCATATACTAAAAGAAGTTCACCTCTGCGCCAGCAATAACCAAGTAACTGCACAAGGTTGCGGTGTCGAATGCGTCCAATGCTTACAACCTCACTTATGAACCCCTTCATACCCTGCCTCGATTCATGGGAAACCCTCTTAACAGCAATCTCCAATTTAGATGACTTGAGTACTCCTTTGTAGACCTTCCCAAATCCTCCTACACCAAGTAGGTTCTTATTCTTGAATCCTTCCGTGGCGTTGTACAAATCTTTGAATGAGAACCTTTGTGGTCCAAAATCAACTTCCCAATCTTCTTTTAGTTCAGCATAACGCATCCTCCTCCTCTGAATTAGAATGATGCCAGCCCCTAGAATAGTTATGAATGATGCTGTTACTATTGGTAGGATGATTTCTGACAGTTTTGAGTGAGGTTTTTGACCATTTCGAGGTAGTTTGGGTAACTTTCCAATATCAATCTTTGGAGCTGGTATGTTCATGTTAAAGCTCCAGCCAAGAATATAGTGTCGCGAGTCGACTTCATCAGTTGATGATGAGAAACCGATGTATGCCGTCCCTTGGATGACGGTTGATAGGTCATATGTGGATGAGATTAATGACCTAGTAGGTTTCTCCATTTCCAGCGAAGCAATGGAAACATTTATTTGCTGGGCTTCTCGAGTGTAATCCACCCATACTTGCATTGCACTACCACTATTAAGGCTAAGGTTATGAAAGCTGCCACTAATGTCATCATAGTAGCCTACAGTGTGTGACTGTAAAGAGTTGAGGCCATTGATGTTGATTCGAACACAGTTGCTATTGATATCATTGAACTCAACGTTTTGGACGGTGTCGAGCTCGATAGTGAAGAAATGGTTCATCGGGTTGTTGTCCTTTATGATATTTGTGAGACCAAGGTATTGGTTGGGCAATGCATCTAAGAAGTTCTTGGTTGGTGAGACAACAAAGGCCAGACCTTGTCGAGTCATGCTAATGTAGCAAGAGCGAATCCCAAATACAAAGGTAACTATTAAGGGGTGCACCTTACCGTTGGGTGTGCGGAAATGCAATGGACTTGGGTAGAATTGTAGCGAACATGGCTGATATGCCATTAGTTCGAGTTTGATTTTGGTGATTCATGACAACATGATCAATGGGACTAACCACATTGTTTACCATGTCTTTCTAGACACTTCTAGGTCCTAAGGATGCAAAAATATCACATGCCAAATTGAGAAGATAGTCTATTTTTCTAGGGTCAAAACCGAGAAAAGAAAGGAAAAGAAAACACACCGTCGGATGAACCGATGGTACCATCGGTGCATAGCGTCGGTGCAGTTGGTACACTGTGTAGCAAGTCAAACGAAGTTGACACCGTCGGATGAACCGACGGTCCAATTCCTAGTTGTGTCGGATGAATCGGAGAAGAGGAGCCGCGAAGACAGCAGCTTCAGATGAACTGACGGTCCATTGGAGGGAATCGTCGGTCTATCCAGTGGTTGTGTTTGAACAAGACAGAGATGCGCCAAGATGAAGCCTTAAGCACCGGATGAACCGACGGGTCAGCAGCAGTTCATCCGACGGCCGCGTGGAAGCTACCAGAGAGGTTTTGGCCGCGGGGTCTTCAACACCGGATGATCTGACAGTGCGTCGGAGCATAGCGTCGGAGCAGTTATGTCAACGGTCATGTGCGGTGGAGGCAACAGCTAGTAGCACCGGATGAACCGACACCCGAAAAAAGCTAGCGTCGGATCATCCGATGGTACTACTTTCAGCAGCTTTTAGCCAACGACTAGTTTGATGCCTTGAGCTATTTATACCTCCTCCACTCACCCAATTGAGGTTGCTGGATTGTGTGGAAGTGAAAAGGAGTTCAGGACACCTAGAAGATCAAATCCAATCCATCCAAGTGCTTAATTGCTCAACCATAGACTTGCATATCCACCGGTGGTGATGGATGAAAGGTGAAGGCCAAGGAAAAGCAAAAGATATAGAAGGAAGAACTTCATTTCAGGTATGCGGAATGCTGGGAACAGCTCAAAGAAGGGCAAGGAGGAAGATCCATTTTATAGAACAGTGACGTGCATTTGTGGAAGACTTTGTAGCTGTTTAAATAACACTGGAAAGCTACTCCCTCCAATTCTCAAATAATAGCCATTTCAAACTGTGACACAGTTATTACGCTACTCCTGACCATAAATTCATATTTCATAGTATTAACTATATTCAAAACAAAGCAATTTATATACTGTTTAAAACTTTTATTGAAGATAAAACTAGTGTATCACTTCTGGAAGTTAATCTGAGTTATTAAAAAGTATTGGTGGTCAAAACCAAAATATGCCAACTACACAGAATGCAGAGGCGTTCGACAGTTAATGTTTAAATTTTGAGCATTTATACCTATCTGGGTTTTTCTTTATTAGTGAAAACAAATAAGGTATTAATGTGTTCAATGAGTGTATGAACAGATTATTTATAAACATTGGTGCCCTGAATAAATGAATGAAAGAAAAGGTGTACTCCCTCCGGTTTGGTAAAAGAAGTCGTTTTGACAAGGTTTGGGTCAAATATTGGGAATATAAATGATGAATAACTTTTAAGTAGTTAAGTTTAGAAATGTGAAAATCATATTAATAGATTTCTTTTGAAAATTATTTTCATAAAAGTATACATATATAACTTTTCAATAAACATTTTTGTAAAAAAGAGAAGTAAAAGTTGTGTTTTGAAGACTGTGTCGCTGTCCTAAACGACTTCTTTTACCAAACTGGAGGGAGTATGGTATACTAAAAGGAACCCAAGAGAATGAATAGATTTTATTTTCAAATTTGACTACGCACGTTGTGACACCTGTCTTCAATTTTTTGGAAGTAGGTACCAATCTTAAACTGGATTCAGCAGTTCATATTTTCTTAGTGGATCCAGAAAATTTAATTTGTTACCAAGTCTTTACGGCATGGCATACAAATCAAAGTCCTGCCCTTTCATTTTCATGGGTGTCATTATTATGTAGTAGCATTGTCTTAAGCAGACCTTGACTGAAAGTAAGGGGCACGAACTTTTTTATTCCAACACCTTGAAAATGATATCTATGTCAATATTCATTGATAAATGTTGGACAATGTTTATCTAATTCCAAAGGGTGCGGACCGGAACGGTTACATGTCCTGACGGACATGTTCCTTCGTGGTGCCCCTACACCCATGTATATGTATATATATATGTACATACTTGAGATCAATACAGCTGATTTTTCCTCTTGTCCCGTGTCTCATTTGCCTTCGATTCTAAACATAAGGATCTCCCTCTTGAGTATCAATTGGAAAAGAACATGTGTATTATGTGGTGTGTCTGCAAGCGCACAATGAAAAGCAAGGTAATCATAAGACCCAATGCCTTTTGGTTGAACCATGTATAGCTCTATGTGGATAACAACCTTCTAGTTCATGACATTTTCTCAAAGTTGAGATTTTGCAAACTGCCAACATGATTCTGTCATTCAAAACATGATGAATTGTATGATGAACATCTTTTGTAGAATCTTCATCAATGCCAATTTGTGTGCCACCTCCATCGTGAGGTTCATAGTGTTTAGAATCTGTTGAGAATATCATGAGGTTCAATGGATTGATAATCCTATGAACTCGACAGATATACAAGACAAATGTCTAATTCACATCAGAAAGAGAAGGGCAATTTGAATGACAATTTTTGTCATCGTTGTGGTTACACTATACATTTTGGATATAGTGTCAATGCCAAAGCACCTAATCATGTACCATAAGTATGGATGGATTCAAAGTATTTATGAGCCTCAATATATAAAGCATATTTCAAATCTTGCATCCAACAAATCTGTTGGTTACTTGTGGCTCTTATTGAGAACCACGTACCAAAGCTTCTCTTCCACAAGAGAATGCTACTTTGTTGGAAGACATGCTCATTAAGTACTACTCAAATGATCTGCTTGAGATTTGGCATGATCTCAATGCAATTGATGTGTCATTTATTGATGTTGTACTATGTTCAAGCTCATGGATTTGAGTTGAACAAAATGGTTCATAATTAAAGTTCTACGAACTTGATTATGATTGGGGGAGTATGAACTCATGGATTTGAGTTGTACAAACATGTGTATTGGAATATCACATTTCGGTATTAGATGTTCAATACACTATTTTATCAAATTGTTGTCTTGTATAGACATGTACAAAAATTGTTTCAATTGAGGATGAAATGTGCCTCGTTTTCTCGTTGCACCACAACCTCTATAATTAGGGAATATTTGGACAATTGCTTCATGCGATGCAATGATAGTCCAAAATTATGCCGCTTTTCGTACGAGTCTTCTAAGATATTTTATTACATTCTACTTTGACTCATATTTTACCTAATTATAGAGAAATCCACAAAGGTTTCCATCCTTTACCTTTCCCGTTAAGCCTAAGAATGCCATTGTGCTTTCAAACACATTCTTCGAAGATGCATCCCATCGATGGCATGGTGTGCCAAATCTTCCCAGCATGACAAGTACTTAAAAATATAGACATCTTCTTAAAGGCACGTCAATGTTTTCTCGTAGTTTCGGTCTCCTTCCTTCCCCTTTTTGAATTATCATCAACATCACATTTTGACTTCTTACCAAATTTGAACTTGACCTTCTGGCACATTTCAAATACGGTTCTACCGGTGGCCGGTTGTGGGGCAAAAGAGTCTTTCTCAATCTTTCCATCAAAAGAGTCTGGCATCTTGCGGTACTTGTGAGACCTTATTAGCCAGCGTTTGTGCCCCATATACACTGTCTTCTTAGATCCTTTCAGGCACACAAATATTGTACCATTCAAACAAACTACACAACCTGGTTTTCCTTTTATCTGACCAGACAAAGAAAATAGGATAGGGTAATCATTAATGGTAACAAAGATAATTGCCTTAAGTGTGAATGTCTCCTGCTGTACTCATCCCACATCTCAACCCCATGTTTCCAAAACTTTTCCATTTCTTCCATCAATGGCTCCAGGAAGACATCTATGTCGATACTAGGATGATTCGGTCCTTGGATTAGAATGGTAAGCAAAAGGAACTTTCTCTTGTGACATAGCCAGGGGGAAGGTTGTATATGGTCAACAACACTGGCCATGTGTTGTGCGTGCTGCTTCTTTCACCAAATGGATTCATGCCATCTGTACTTAACGCGAACCGTATATTTCTTTTTTCATCTCTAAACTCTTTGTGCTTGGAATTAAAGGTACTCCACTGCCGAGCATTAGAAGGATGTCAAAGCTCCCGAACATACTTCTCTGGGCGATCTGCGTGCCAAGTCATTAGTTCAACGGTCTTTGCGTTCGAGAACAATCGCTTCAGACGGTCCTGCACCGGCAAGTACCACATCACCAAGGCATGGACTTTACGTTTACTAGAAGTGTTAGTGCCAATACTATACTCCTCGTCAACTTGAGAAAATGCACTTTTCTTTCCACCCACCTTCCTGTTCGCGCCTTCAGATGCTATGACCCGCTCCACAGCAAAATCGGCATTACTTTTGTAACGACTAGCATCACAATTTGGACACTTCTCCAGTTCTGCATACTCACCGCAGTACAATATGCAATGGTTCCTACACACGTGTATTCTTCGCACTCGCGTCTTCAATGGGTTGATAATCTTCTTTGCTTCATATGTTTTTCTTGGGACCAAGTTAGCCTTCGGGAGTAGATTGGCAAACAGAGTAAGGAGTTCGTTAAAACTATTGTCTAACCATCCAAATGTTGCCTTCACAATCAGAAGATGGAGCATGAAACACAACATGGTCCACTCCTTCCCACAAACCTCATACATATGGTCCTTTGCTTCCTTCTTTAGTGTCTAAAAATTTTCTAACCCTTTAGCACTCCCTAGCAACACCTTCGATTCAATATGGCACAACATTTCTTCCATATGAACATCACATTCCTCGTCCACCTGTGGTGCATCTATTTGATCATCATTTTGATCTTGACAACCAAAAGCATCATCCATCATGACATGATCATTTTCATTTGCATCTTCATTACCCACTTCATCATACCTGATGCGATGTCTGCATTGTTGAAAGTACTTTCTTCTCCACCATGTTGGGACCAAGTTTTGTATCCTTTCACAAAACCATGCTTTATCAAATGCGTCTTGTGATTAACTAATTTTGTAAGATCCCATAAGCTTTCAGTACATGGAAATCTATGAAGTATTTCCCATTTGCGTTTTGGGTATGTGTTTTGCTACACAACATCTCACTCTCCACAATGTACATCAATGGGCACACAAGAAACCGGGGATTAGTGTGAGATTCCACTCATCGTCGATCATTTGGGTCCTCTTTGTGAGGAACTTGTTATGCCCGTACACTAGTTGTAATATGGTCATGAGCATTTCCAGGAATTAAGCGGAGATACTTTCGGTATTTTAGACCGGCAACCTACTAAGGGGAGTACCCAAAGTAGATGAATGTGGCCTCGCCGAGATCGGTAACTCGAAGGAAGAGACACGTGGCACACAATTTAGATAGGTTCGGGCCGCGAGGTGCGTAATACCCTACGTCCTGTATGTTGCATAGCTCTGGATTGATTGGGTATGATTACAAGATGATGCAATCTTACGCCGTGAGATGAGATGATATAGAGAGGGGTCCCTGGCTCGCCTTATATAGTCCAAGAGGCAGGGTTACAAGTCGGTTCAGGGAGAGAGTACTAGTCGAGTACGTCTAGGAGTCCTCTATACAGTGCGGGACATGTACAGCTTCCTATCCGAGTACTTCTCCTCTGTAGTCTTTGTGCTTCACACCATCAGGTGCCGTGCAGCGCAAGTCGGTAGTCCCAGGGGCCCACCGAGTAGTCGGTCCTAGTACCCACCGAGGTAGTGGGCCCAGGGAGGTCCATACGACAAGCCCCCGAGTACTTTGTGGTCGAGAAGGATAGCTTCGAGTAGTCTTGACGGCCTTAACGAGTAGTCCTCAAGCATCCCCGAGTACTACAAGTCAAAAGTCCTCAAGAATAGTTGAAGCATCCCGAGGCTGGAATGTACTCCACCGAGGTTTGAGCAATCCCCGAAGTCTTCTCGAGTAGTCCCAAGCGTCCTCGAGTGCTGCCCATGAAGGTCTTCAACAATGCCCGTGTTGTCTTGAAGCTGAAACTGATATGGAAGTGCAATTGCAAAATCACACTCCATATGGAGTAGCCCCTGAGCCTTAGGTTGAGTTGTAGACTCTGGCTGAGGGTCCATCTGAAGTTTTGGCAAGAATATCCTGAAAAATCCGGAGAAAAAACCGAAGGACACGTGGCACGAAGCCCCCGAGCCTTGAGTCGAGTACTTCCTCTCGAATTGAAGGGTCATCTTGTAGAATGTGTCCTGAGTTGCTCTTGAATCTTGTCGCTACCCAGGAAGTCGAGTAGAAGTAGCCGAGCCCCCGAGATGAGGCGCGTCGACTAGTAGAAGTTGAAGAGTCACGCGCCGCCGCTGAGTCAGCCGAGCGCAGACTTATCCGTCCGACCATTGGAGGGGCCGTCGTTGACTTATAAATAGAATCCAAAACCCTTAGGGCTTTTCACCCAATGCATTCGCAGCCGTTCCTAGCAGATCTAGCCAGGGATCACTGCCAGTGCGCGCTGCCGCCGTTGAGAGGAGCGTAGATCCAGCGTGCCGCCGCAGAGAGCCACCGCCGTAGCCCCCGAGCGAATGCGCGTGAAGATGTCGTGCACCTGGAGAATGAAGCCTCACCGTAGAAGACCGCGAAGGCCGCCAGCGGGAAGAAGAGAGCTCGTGAAGAGACCGCCAGATCTGCTGCAGGGACACCGCCGGTGTCTCCGCCGCGGCCAGATCCGAATCGTGAGTGGAAGAAATCCAAGGCCAAGACCGAAGACCTGCTGGCCCTTCTCAACAGTGGGTTTCTACGGGAGAAGGAGGTGGACATGTGGAGAGCCGCGGCAGGGGATCCGTACCCCATGGAGAAGAACCCAGACGAGATCCTGATGTTCACCCGGTTCACGGAGCGCGGACTGTCCCTCCCTGCCAGCGACTTCTTCAAAGGGTTATTGGGGTACTACGGCATCGAGTACCTCAATCTCAACCCCAACGGGATCTTCCACACCGTCGTCTTTGTACATTTCTGCGAAGCCTTCTTGGGGATCAAGCCCCATTGGATCTTGTTCCGGATGTTCTTCCGAGTGAAGCCTCAGCCCAGCGCCAGCAATCCCCGAGTAGTCGGAGGAGCGGGGATCCAGATGAGGGAGGACGCGGCCGAGCAGTACCTCTCCTACAAGCTGATAGATTCCAACCAAGACTAGAAGGCGAAGTGGTTCTATGTTACCAACCACCACCCCGAGCTGCCGAAGCCAAGTGGGAAGCAGCCCAAGCACCGACCGTGGTGGAACTCGGAGCCGACGATGCAAGAAGGTCTTCAGTTGCCCGAGCTGTTAGCGAAGATCAAGGTGCTGAGGGAAGTCGGGCTGAGGGCCGAACATGTGGCCTTCAGCTTCATGAAGCGAAGGGTGCAGCCACTGATGGCCCGCGACACCCTAGGGTACGAGTACACCGGCGACGACGACACGTCGCGAATGCCTGGGGATGAAGTGGATGACGACGACATCGTTGATAGGCTGAGCAGAATCTTCAAGGATATGCCGGCGTACACACCGTGCCCAGTATCATAGTACTCCTTCACGCGCCCACCAAAAGAGGTTAGTTGCCGCATCCATTGTCTAGTACTCATGACATAAGAGTAGCCGTACTGACGAGTTGAGCGTCTTGCAGGATGACTTGGCGAAGTTCGTTTCCGAGCCGGCCTCGCCTTCTCAGCTTGTCGAGGTCTTAGAAGAAGGGAGAGCCAAGACCAAGGAGCGTCGCGAGGTTGGCAAAGGAGATGACACAGTTGACTTCGAAGACACGTCCGAGGAGGGCGATGATGACGAAACGCTGCAGGAGCGCTTCCAGCTGCGATCAAGGTTTAGCCACCCTGGATTGCCGCACGTTCCTCTCGTTCAGGATGCGCCGGCTAGCCTAGAGGCTAGTCTGCCCGCGCCGCCAAGGAAGCCGCGCAATGTGGCCCGCAAGCGCGTGGCCAAGAAGTTGACGGTCACTGAGACCACATCCCAGGAGGTAAGCTGTCTTCACTAGGGTAGTCGAGTACTCATGTCTCGATCTTGTGTGTTGACGACGAAGTACCCTTGATTGCAGGAGATGCCGCCTTCCGACCCCGTTGAGCAGGGCGACGAAGGCGATTGGGACACCGTGGAGGAACCAGCTGGGGGTAGTCGTAGCCCAGCCCCCACCGTGGAGGAGCTTTTGGCGCAGATGACGCGCCAGCCCCCTGCTATTGAGGGGAGCACAGAACCAGCCACTGCTGCACCTGAAGAGGCAGCGGCTACTGAAGCGCATGAAGAGGCGCCTGCCGAGGCAGGACTGGTCGACGTCGCTAGTATCCTCGGCACCCCAACCGTGACGGTAGTCCGGTCGAGCTTGTAAGTGTTGGTCCTTCTCGAGTAGTATATTGGATGTGGTAGTCGTACTAGGTTGACAACCAGCTTGTATACTATGTAGGAAATCGACGGACCTGTCCTGGAAGGGGGATGAACCCGCTACAGCGGTGGCGGAAGGGGAAGCCGCACCGCCCGCTGAAGAGTCCGCTCCCGCCCCTCAGGTGGAGTCCGAGGCGCCGACCGCTGAGGCTACGTTGCCTGAGGCCAGCGTCGTTGAAGGTGAGTACTCTCTCAGGTACAAGTGGCCCCGAAGAGTAGTCGTAGCCGCCAAGTGTAACTGATACACTTGTACTTTTGATGACAGGTGCTGAAGCCAAGGGAAGTGATATCCCGGAAGTGGTACTCGTTGAAGACGTGGCACCGGATACCCAGGGAGCTGCCGAAGGAGACCCCAAGCCGGTGGAGGTGGCTGTCGGAGAGGCTGCTGCGACGACTGGAGGACAAGGTGGCGATGTGCTGCCAGAACCCGCTCTGGAGGTAGTCGTCTGCTCGCCGGAGATCCGAGACGCGGAGCCAATCCGTTCGGCGCCAATGACCAAAGCTGCGACGAGTAGTCATGGTGGGATCGAGTTGTTGGCGGATGAACTTGCCGACCCGGCGATGGTAGCTCGGCACCTGGAGGCGGTGCGCCAGGCCGAGCAATGTGAGGACCATGTGTGGTTCGAGGACCGGTGGATGGTCGCTTCCTTGTGTGATGAGTGATTGACAACGTTGTGTGGACCGATTCTTGGCTAAGTATTGCGGGTGCAAAGTTGCGGCTTGACTCGTGTTGGTGCGGGTGAAGAACAAGCGCGAAAGGTCGTTGCGGTGAGGCCTCCGGGGTGTGGAGAAGACAAGTAGGCTTCGTTCGAGGGACCCGGTGGCCGGCCGGGGTCAAGTGCGGGCCGCATGGTGGCATGAACAAGCAAGATGAAGTCGTGGACGGTTTCTTGGTAGAGCCTCAAAACCAAGGTCGAGCCGGGACTACGTGGGAGCCGAGTCATGAGTGGAGATTGGCGGAGGCTACACCGAGTTCGCGGGGTTTGCGGTGGTTCACCGGAAAACCACCGGGTTACTCGGTTGCTGAGCCACAAAACCGAGGCCGAAGACTCGACGAGGAGGTGCGGCCACCCGGTGCCGGTTCAACCGCCCGAGAGGGGCGGTCGGACCGCCCGGGGCCGGTCGGATCCACCGGGCCGGCCTAACCGCCTGTGGGGGGGTCCGACCGCCCGGCCGCCGGCGCCGAGAAGCTTCGAAGCGGAGGACACGCGTCGGGATCGCAAGGTGTGCGTCGAGGCTACGCGAGGGTGTGGTCGCCGGGCATCCGTCCGATGGTGAAGACATCGAGAATTCCAAATCCGCCCTTGAGGGGCATGTATCCCTAGTTATTAGAGAGGGGCATTTTAGACATTCGGTTGCCGCCTATATAACCCAAGAGGTGAGAGGTTGGCGGCCAACTCTTGGAACCCTAGCTCATTTCATTTTTCCATTTTCGTTCTCTATTTTTCTTAGGTTTTTTAGAAGGCTAGTTTGAGAGCTTCATGTGAGATCTAGAGAGAGGGATGGATGTTTGGGTGGCAAACTAGACCTTGTACGAACCATTCATGGCATGTATAGAAGATTCGGCGTGGTTCTTGATGGTGGTTTTCCCGTCTCTTTGATGTTGAATTTCGGAGCTCTTTTTGGCGGTGTTTTGAGAACGATTTCTTGGGGTTTTTTGGTGGGTGTCACGTATGAGGTTCTTGTGCCTCTTTGGCTGGTGACTTTGCCCCCAAATCCCCTTTGAATCGGACTCGATTTGGTGGTTTTTCGAGTTGGGCGAGTTCTTGACCTAGAGAAGCGATTTCTTCGATTCCTCTTGATTGTGAGCGTTTCGGGTCGATTCCTTTGAGGTAGAGGTTGCCCAGGAGGTAACCCGGCTATCCCCGAAGTTTGGCTGCAATCCGTGGAGTGATTCGGGAGATTGAGCGCAAGGAAGTTGAGGTTTGACCCGCGGGTTCTCGTTCGGGAAGGGGCGGTCTAACCGCTCGCAGGGGGCGGTCTAACCGCCCTGTGTTTCCGGGTCAAAGTTTTGTTTCGCCGGATTTTCCTCCGTGAGTTCGTTCGCCTTAATCGAGGAGTGTCCGGGTGAAATTTGGAGCCGTTCTCGCGCGAGTTGCTAGGTGTTCTTGGTTGGAGTTCGTTGCCGGGTACGAGGAGGTTAGACCGCCCCGGGTAGCCGGTCTAACCGCCCCTAGGCCCTTGGGTGAAGTTTTGGTTTTCGCCAAGATTTTCCGGTAGCTAGCATGGCCTTGACCGGAGATCTCCGTTGGTGAAACCGTGGTGTGTTTTGGTGCTCGGAAGAGGCGTTTCGGAGGATTTCTTGGTTGCCGTGTAGAGGCGGTCTAACCGCCCCCTATACCCGGTCTAACCGCCCCCTCCGGTTAGCCGGCTTTCGAGTTGTTTCCGCTGTCGGTCTTTGCGTGTGTGTTGCGGTTGCCGGTAGAGTTTGTTCCTAGGGACCGTAGCACTCCGGTGGCTACGTGGTTTTGGCAAACGGGGAGGTAGAAGTGCGGAGCGTGTGATTTCGGGGGTCCGACCGAGCTAGTTCGTCTTGTCGGAGTTTCAATCTCCCTCGAGAAGAATTTTTATCGGCTCCCATTCACTCCCCCCCTCTCTCGGTCGCCTTATCGGTCCTTCAAGTGGTATCGCAGCCGGTTCGGGTCTTTGTTGACTCTAACCGCTCTAAGATCCAAGGATGGCGTACCGGGGAACGGGGTTCGGGTCCTCCACACTTCGATGGAAAGAACTACCGGATGTGGAGCAAGCGGATGGGTGCGTTCCTCCGCGGAAAGGGTCGACTCGTGGGATGTCACGGTGGACACAGGATATGTCCGGCCGATGGATTTCCTTGCTCCGGGGTCGAGGGACGGATTCGACGCCAACAATAAGGCGGTCGACTACTTGTTTCGTGCTTTGTGTCGACCGAGTTCGATCGGGTGCACACCGAGCACTTGGCTTGTAGGATTTGGGCGGTGTTGAAGGAGGCTCATGTTGGGAACGCCCGTGTTCGAGGCACCGGTTGTATGCGACCTACGGGAGAGAGTACGAGAACTTCACTCATCTCCCCGGTGAGTCCATCGATGCCTTGTTCCGCAGGTTCACGGTGGTGGTGAACAACATGAGGGCCAATGTGGACGTGCTCCCGTACGATGATCATGATAGAGCGGTCAAGCTCTTACACTCTTTGGATCGTACGATATGGGGCGGAAAGTTCGAGGCCATAGTCGAGTCGGAGAGGTACGACACTCTGACGGTGAACGAGCTGTTCTCGAAGCTCAAGTCGGCTGAGGTGGATAGGGGCATGACTGCCAAGCTCGAGGGACCGACTGACTCCCATAGTCTTGCCCTCGTTGGTGGTTCCAAAGGAAAGACTAACTCTAATCCATCCACCAGGATGTTCTCGTTTTCCTCTTTGATGTCTATGCCAGATGAGGAGTTTGATGACCTTGGAGAGGACGAGCCGGCGCGCGTTGACGAGGCGGTTCGAGAGGCCGCACGAGAACCGCGTGAACATGAGGAGGAACACGAGGACACCTTTCCGGTGCGGCAAGCGGGACACTTCGTCGCCGACCGCCCGAGAAGGCCGAGAGCAAGGACGCCTACAAGCACAAGCCGAGGAAGAACGACGACAAGTACCGTTCGAGGCGCGACCACAAGAGCAAGCACAAGAACAAGTACAAGGACGAGCGACGATCGAGGAAGAAGGAGAGCCGAGGCAAGGCCCGAGCGATGGTTGGAGCGAGCGACGTCGACTCCAGTTCCGCGTACTCCACCTCGAGCTCGAGTAGCAGTGAAGACGAAGGTGATCATCGCAAGAGCAAGAAGTCGTCCAAGAACCTGAGCGGGCTGAGCTGCTTCGCTAGAGACGGCGTCTGCATCATGGCGCTGAGTTCCGGTAGCGTGAAGAACACACAGAGCGACTCGGACTGCGAGTCCGACGACGAGGTGCGTGATGAACTTCCCTTCTTGCGCCGGGAGAATGAGAGGCTTGGCTCTTTGCTTGATAACCGTGATGACATGCTTAGAGAGGCTAAGAAAATGAGGAAAGAGCTTAGGGCTTCACTCGAGGATGCTAGGACTAGAGTGGCCGAGCTAGAGACACGGGTGCTTGATAGCAAGCTTGAGATTGATTCGCTTAAGGCTAGCCCTGTTGTTGCCGATGAAAATGATTGTGCCGATTGCTCCATATTCCTTGCCGATCTTGCTTTGTTTAAGGAGAAGCATGCCTCCAAGTGTGAGGAACTAGATGTGCTTAGGGTTGAAGTGGCCGAGCTTAAGTCTAGACTCGCTTTGCTAGGTGCTTGCACTTCTTGCCCCGTTTTGCATGCTAAGATTGATGAGTTGCATGCTTACACTAGTTCGCTCGAGGCTAAATTGAAGGAACCCATGCCTACATCCTCGCTCTACTTGTGAAATGCATGCATTGAAAAATTTGGAGCTTGCACATTATGTTGATCGCTTGCGGGATGAGAATGATGACTTGAGGAAGTTGATGGGTTGGTTGTCCGGTCATGAGCCTCGGTTGAGGATGATGATCGAGGCCTTTAAGAGGCAAGATGGTGAGGGGCTTGGGGCAAACAAGGTTGGTGAAGGAAGTGGAGAGAACATCCGGAGCCACCAAAAACCCACCACAAAAATGATTTCCCTCCAAAACCCAACCATCTTAGGAACCGACTAGACACAACCCCGGCTCCACCTATATTTCCTACACCCACAAATGATCTCCAAAAGCCCATCAAGTTTGTGAGCACTTCGGGGAAAGTGTTCTTTGGGAAAGTGAAAGAGAAGGCAAGTGAGGAGAAATCGGTGGAGGAGTTGAGTGGAGAGAAACCTAGCGAGCGACCCCAATCCAAGCCAAAACCTAAGCTTGTGAGGTTCCGTTGTGTCCATTGTGGGAAAGAGGGTCACAAGGATGAGTTTTGCTTCAAGAGGAAGCGGGAAGAGAGGATGGCAAAGGAGTGGGCGAACAAGGATAGGTACAACCCCTCCCATGGTGTACCTAAGCCTCGTATGCCACTACGCCGGGGGTAAGGCTGTGGTGAGAAGTGTTCCGGCATGGGGAGACGCGAGTTCCCGCAGCCGAGGAGCTGTTCTGGAGGGGGCGGTCGAGCCGGCCCGGCTAGGCGGTCGGACCGGCCCCGGCCCGAAGAGGGGCGGTCGAGCCGGCCTGGCTAGGCGGTTTAACCGGCCCCCCCGCACTTGGGCGGAGTGGTTTTCGAGGTGGTGAGTCGAGAGGTTTCAGGTCTGGAGGTGGAGTTGCTGGTGGTTGGTCTGGAAAGACAGCAGGTGGTCAGTTTGCTAGGCATTCTCCCCCTCGAGGTCACTACGGGGATGGGAGGAGTCGTAGCTTTGAGAAGGAGAGGAGGGACGTCCCACGGGTTGTCTTCCGTGGTTTTGGTCCTCCTCCAGGCAGTGAGGGGTGGTTCCCTCGGAGTGGTTACCGAGGTGGTGTTCGTGGAGGTAGTTTTGGTAGGAGAGATGCTTTGGTTGGTGCTAACCCCACTTTCGAGCAAATGGCTCAGCACTGGTTTTCCTCTTTTGGTACTAACCCCCGGTTGTCGAGTCGTTTGTTCGCTCACGTGCTTGTTTTTGAATTTCGGTTGGGAGACTTGAAGAACATTTGGTTGATTGACTCCGGTTGTTCGAGGCATATGACCGGGAGACGAGGGGGTGGTTCTCAAGTCTCGTCCCGGTGGTGACGAAGAGGTACATCACCTTTGGGGACAATGGGCGTGGGCGTGTGCTTTCGAAGGTGAGATAAAAGTGAGTGACAAGATCACTCGAGGCGTGTTGCTCTTGTTCAATCGCCGGGGTACAATTTGCTTTCGGTGTCTCGGTTGTTGGATGAGGGTTTTGAGGTGTTGTTTCGTCCGGTGGTTCTCGGATTGTGGACTCTCGAGGGGACCTTGTTTGTATGGTCGTTCCCGAGGGTCGGTGTGTTTCGTGATGATTTTTCTCGGTCTTCGGGTGTTGAGCGTTGTTTCTTGGCCGGTTCTTCGAGTGAGTTGTGGAAGTGGCATAGGAAGTTGGGTCACTTGAGCTTTGACCTTTTGTCTCGCTTGAGTAAACTCAATTTGGTCCGAGGATTGCCACGTTTGAGGCTTGAGAAAGAGTTGGTTTGTGCTCCGTGTAGGCATGCCAAGATGGTGGCCTCTTCTCACCCGCCTCTCACCGATGTGATGACCGAGCGTCCATGCGAGCTCGCTCCATATGGACCTTGTTGGCCCGGCTCGTGTGCGATCGCGGGTGGGAAGTGGTATGTCCTTCTTGTGGTGGACGACTTTTCTCGGTATGCATGGGTGTTCTTTCTTGAGGAGAAGGGGGGAGACGTTTGGTTTTGTTCGAGATCTAGTCTTGAGGTTGAGGAACGAGAGGCACGGAGATGCCATACGAGCTATCCGCCGGTGATAATGGCTCGGAATTCGGGGAACTCTCGTTTTGAAACCTTTTGTCATGACTTGGGTCTTGAGCACCGAGTTTTCGAGTCCGTATACGCCTCCCCAGAATGGTGTTGTGGAAAGGAAGAACAGGACCTTGTGCGAGATGGCTCGGACGATGCTTGATGAGCATAGGACTCCGAAGAGGTATTGGGCTGAGGCGGTGAATACCGCGTGCTATGTGTCGAACAGAATATACCTCAGAGTGCACAAGAAGAAGACATGCTATGAGTTGATGCATGGTCGCACACCCAAAGTGAGTCACTTCCATGTCTTTGGTTGCAAGTGTTTCATTCTCAAGAAAGGCGGGGAAGTTGGATAAGTTTGAGGCTAGGTCCGTCGATGGCATTTTCTTTGGTTATGCATCTCATTCTAGAGCATATCGTGTGCTCAATCTTGAAACTAACCAAATCGTGGAGACTTGCGAGGTAACCTTCGACGAGACAGAGCCACGTAGTCGCCTTGTCTTTGAGTGTGCGGGTGATGATGAGCTTGGCGAGGAGATCTTTCGGGAGGAGGAGCATGAACATGGTGATGATGAAGATGGCGGTGCGGTGCCCCGGCTGGACATGTACCCACTACTTCGACTACGATGATGGATGGACCCTCTCGCTACACCTACGACGACAAGTCAAGAACGAGGAGAAGCCGATGTTGAGGGGGAGGTAGCTTCGAGGCGAGAACCTCCTCGGCGAGTTCAAGTGGATCACCCGGCTTCGAGGATCATCGGCGACATGAATGAACGCACTACACGGTCGAGGGTTCGAAACAATTCCCATTTTGCTCATGCTTGCGTTTGTTGCTTCTTTTGAGCCCAAAGACATTGGACACGCACTATCCGATCACAATTGGGTTAACTCGATGCATGAGGAGTTGGAGAACTTTGAGAGGAATCGGGTGTGGGAGTTGGTTGACCCTCCCCCGGGGTGTATGCCGATTGGTACAAAGTGGGTGTGGAAAAACAAAGAGGGAGAGAAGGGTGAGGTTGTGAGGAACAAGTCGAGACTTGTTGCTCGGGGGTTCGGTCGAAGGAGGGGATCGACTACGAGGAGACCTTTGCTCCCGTAGCCCGTTTGGAGGCGATTAGGATCCTTCTAGCCTTTTCTCGTGGCTAAAGGGTTCAAGTTGCACCAAATGGATGTGAAGAGTGCTTTTCCGAATGGTGTCGTTGGAGGAAGAAGTGTATGTGAGGCAGCCTCTCGGGGTTTGAGAGTGAGAAGTACCCCCACGGGTGTACAAGTTGAGGAAGGCGCCGTATGGGTTGAAGCGGGCGCCTAGAGCTTGGTATGGCGAGGTTGAGGGGGTTCTTGTTTGAGAGAGGTTTTGAGATGGGGAAGGTCGATCGGACCTTGTTTTTGCGAGAGAGCGGGCGGGAGATATCCCGATTGTGCGGGTGTACGTGGATGATATTGTCTTTGGTGGCTCGTCTAACTCTCTTGTTGCGAGGTTTGCGGATGATATGAGCGGGGAGTTCGAGATGAGCATGATGGGTGAGTTGCGGTTCTTCCTCGGGCTACAAATCAAGCAATCAAAGGAAGGAACATTTGTGCACCGGAGCTAAGTACACCAAGGACATTGTGAGGAAGTTCAAGATGGAGGACTCCAAGGCTATGACGACGCCGATGAGTACGACTACGGCTCTTGATGCGGATGAGGAAGGTGAACACGTGGACCGCGAAGGAGTACCGAAGCATGATCGGGTCACTCCTCTACTTGACGGCGACGAGGCCGGACATACGGTTCTCGGTGTGTCCGTGCGCTCGTTTTCAAGCGTCTCGAGGACTTCGCATCGGCAAGCGGTGAAGCGAATTTTCGGGTACTTGCGTCACACTCCCGACTTCGGCCTTTGGTACTCCGCGTCCTCTTCTTTGGCGCTTCATGGCTTTTCGGTACGCGGATTTTGCCGGGTGTCGGTTGGATAGGAAGTCCACTTCCGGGACTTGCCGCTTTTTGGGTTCTTCGTTGGTGTCTTGGTCTTCTCGTAAGCGGTCGAGTGTTGCTCAATCCACGACCGAAGCCGAGTATGTTGCCGCCGCTAGTTGTTGCTCTCGGCTCGTTTGGATCACCTACACCATGAGTGACTTTGGTGAGGAGTATACCCATGTCCCACTTCAATGTGATAGCACCGGTGCCATAAGCGTTGCAAAGAACCCGGTGCTCCATTCTAAAACCAAACACATAGAAGTGAGGTATCATTTCCCGAGAGACAACGTAGAGAAAGGGAAGATAGCCTTGATCCATGTACCCACACATGACCAACTAGCCGATATTTTCACCAAACCCCTAGATCAAGCAACTCTCACTCGTTTGCGGGGGGAACTTGGTGTGTGTTTAATTTCTTGAGTTGGGTGTGTGGGGGGGCTTTCTTTTGCCGGTGGTGTCGAGCCCGTTTTGCCTCCCCTTGAGGAGCCGGTTTGTAGCATATGTATAGCTTTCCTTTGTGCATTTCTTGCATTTGGCATGGCATATGTAACATGATGTATAGGCATCCTTGTATCTTAGATTGCATGCATTTTGTATCATATGCATTTTTAGGGAAAGCTTCTCCTATATACAATGTTTACCATGGGTTGCTATATATGTTCTTGTGAGCTTGTTTGATATGGTACGGTTAGTTTGGCTTAGCTCTTGATGATCTTGATGAATGATCCATGGTTGATGGCTAATTTTTTAAAAATGTCACATACATGCTCTCTCATGCGTAAATGCCTATATATGATCTTGACATGTTTTAGTGACTTTGCTATGCTTACTTTGTGGTTGGATAGCTAGTTTATTGATCATATGGAGCCAAAGGCTCGCTTGCCATCATGAATGTTTAGCCCTCTTGCTTAATCTTGTGGAGGGGCATAAGTTCCTTTTTGTCGCAAAGACATTTCATGTACCATTTACAAATCTGAAAACTAAATGAAAAATGCTTGGAAAATATGTTCCCATGTCATGTGTGCTGAAATTAATTTGCTTTGGGTGCTAAACCGTTGCATGATGCCTACCAATGAGAAGTCTCATACATAGAAGTAGGCACATGGCTCGGTGGCTTTGACATGACATGAGGTGCTTTTGGGTGTTTATGATGGTCTCATGATTAGAATGGCTGTCCTAGCATGAAGTTTGAGTGGCTTTGCCATTTTGATATGTTTTGATCATGTTTAGGTATTTGCTTGTGAGAGAGTAACTTTTCGCAAAATTCCTAAAATCCTTGTTAGCCTTGTCCAATGGTTGTGAAACTTGGTGATCACGTAGTTAAGGTCATTACGAACCTGTCGAGTATCTAACTTGCTCATTTGGACTTGTGTAGCTCCTTGTGATGAATTTTGTATATTCGAGAAGCTATATGTTGCAAGTTTTCGCATTTTGCCTTGATTCATGCATTGTCAACAAGGGGGAGAAGTTTGTGCATGTTTTGGGCACCCGGGAGTGTTTGGAAGGTGTTCCAATTGTTTTCGGGCAATTTTTGAGCGGTGTGGTGCGGGGCCGGTTTCTTTGGGCGGTCTAACGCGCCCCCCGTGCGGTCGGTTCGGCGAGAGGCGGTCTAACCGCCCTTGGCGGCGGTCTAACCGCCCTGGGCGTGTGAGCGAGGTTTTTGCTCTTTGTTGCATTCCCGAGTTGCTTTGATGCTTGTGTTCGGGGGAGTGTCTTGTGGCTCGGGGGGAGCCTGTTTTTGTGCGGGGGGAGCTCTTTGTGGTGTTCGAGTTTTGCTTTGGTGGTTTGCGCTCTTTGCTTGAGCTGCGTTTTGTCTCGGATGTGTCGAGCCGTTGCCCTTGCCTAAGGGGTCCGAGACTTGTCTTCTTCAAGTGATCTTGCTCTTTGCCTTTCTTTGGCTTTCGATCGCTTGTTGAGGTTTCTTTTTATTTTGTTTCTTTTCGTTTCCTTTTCTCTTATGTTACTTCATGTGAGTGTGTTGTCAATGCACTCATCAAGGGGGAGATTGAGGACCATGTGTGGTTCGAGGACCGGTGGATGGTCGCTTCCTTGTGTGATGAGTGATTGACAACGTTGTGTGGACCGATTCTTGGCTAAGTATTGCGGGTGCGAGGTTGCGGCTTGACTCGTGTTGGTGCAGGTGAAGAACAAGCGCGAAAGGTCGTTGCCGGTGAGGCCTCCATGTGTGGAGAAGACAAGTAGGCTTCGTTCGAGGGACCGGTGGCCAGCGGGGTCAAGTGCGGGCCGCATGGTGGCATGAACAGCAAGATGAAGTCGTGGACGGTTTCTTGGTAGAGCCTCAAAACCAAGGTCGAGCCGGGACTACGTGGGAGCCGAGTCATGAGTGGAGATTGGCGGAGGCTACACCGAGTTCGCGGGGTTTGCGGTGGTTCACCGGAAAACCACTCGGGTTACTCGGTTGAGCCACAAAACCGAGGCCGAAGACTCGACGAGGAGGTGCGGTCACCGGGCCGGTTCAACCGCCCGGGGGGGCGGTCGGACCGCCCGGGGCCGGTCGGATCCACCGGGCCGGTCCTAACCGCCCGGGGGGGGGCGGTCGGCCGCCCGGGCCGCCGGCGCCGAGAAGCTTCGAAGCGGAGGACACGCGTCGGGATCGCAAGGTGTGCGTCGAGGCTACGCGGGGTGTGGTCGCCGGCATCCGTCCGATGGTGAAGACATCGAGAATTCCAAATCCGCCCTTGAGGGGCATGTATCCCTAGTTATTAGAGAGGGGCATTTTAGACATTCGGTTGCCGCCTATATAACCCAAGAGGTGAGAGGTTGGCAGCCAACTCTTGGAACCCTAGCTCATTTCGTTTTTCCATTTTCGTTCTCTATTTTTCTTAGGTTTTTAGAAGGCTAGTTTGAGAGCTTCATGTGAGATCTAGAGAGAGGGATGGATGTTTGGGTGGCAAACTAGACCTTGTACGAACCATTCATGGCATGTATAGAAGGTTCGGCGTGGTTCTTGATGGTGGTTTTCCCGTCTCTTTGATGTTGATTTTCGGAGCTCTTTTTGGCGGTGTTTTGAGAATGATTTCTTGGGGTTTTTTGGTGGGTGTCACGTATGAGGTTCTTGTGCCTCTTTGGCCGGTGACTTTGCCCCCAAATCCCCTTTGAATCGGACTCGATTTGGTGGTTTTTCGAGTTGGGCGAGTTCTTGACCTAGAGAAGCGATTTCTTCGATTCCTCTTGATTGTGAGCGTTTCGGGTCGATTCCTTTGAGGTAGAGGTTGCCCGGGAGGTAACCCAGCTATCCCCGAAGTTTGGCTGCAATCCGTGGAGTGATTCGGGAGATTGAGCGCAAGGAAGTTGAGGTTTGACCCGCGGGTTCTCGTTCGGGAAGGGGCGGTCTAACCGCCTGCGAGGGGCGGTCTAACCGCCGGGGGTGTTTCCGGGTCAAAGTTTTGTTTCGCCGGATTTTCCTCCGTGAGTTCGTTCGCCTTGATCGGAGGAGTGTCCGGGTGAAATTTGGAGCCGTTCTCGCGCGAGGTTGCTAGGTGTTCTTGGTTGGAGTTCGTTGGCTTGGGTACAGAGGTTAGACCGCCCCGGGTAGCCGGTCTAACCGCCCCTAGGCCCTTGGGTGAAGTTTTGGTTTTCGCCAAGATTTTTTGCGGTAGCTAGCATGGCCTTGAACAGAGATCTCGTTGGTGAAACCGTGGTGTGTTTTGGTGCTCGGAAGAGGCGTTTCGGAGGATTTCTTGGTTGCCAGGTGGAGGCGGTCTAACCGCCCCCTATACCCGGTCTAACCGCCCCCTCTGGTTAGCCGGCTTTCGAGTTGTTTCCGCTGTCGGTGCTGCGTGTGTGTTGCGGTTGCTGGTAGAGTTTGTTCCTAGGACCAGTAGCACTCCAGTGGCTACGTGGTTTTGGCAAACGGGAGGTAGAAGTGCGGAGCGTGTGATTTCGGGGGTCCGACCGAGCTAGTTCGTCTTGTCGGAGTTTCAATCTCCCTCGAGAAGAATTTTTATCGGCTCCCATTCACTCCCCCCCCTCTCGGTCGCCTTATCGGTCCTTCACAATGGATGAAGGTGAGTAGTCGACACCCTTGAGTAGTCAATCCTTTAATGTTGACTACCCATTTGACATGTGTTGTGTGTTGCAGGACGTCGCGGAGAGGTCCCGGGAGAAGTCCAACATGCTTCAAGGCTTCGGCGACGCAGTACTCCAGGCGGAAGCCTTGGAAGAGCAACTCGTGAAGTCCCGGAAGCACGCCGCCGCCATGCAGTCGAAGCTGGGCACTGCCTTTGCCAAGTCTCACAATGACATCCAAGGCATGCAAGCGAAGAGCGATGAGTTTGTCGGGGACAGCCCTAGGGGTCCCCTTAAACAATGGGGAAATCCTCTCCTAAAACCCACAACAAGGCCAAAACACAATTCACTTAACCGTGCAGGGAACAGCCCAAAGGGACTCCGACGGCCCATCGAGGCGGCCCACTTAGAGATCCCCTCGAACGGGCTCCGCCTCGTTCGAGGATGCGTGTACCCTCCGGGCGGGCTTCGCCCCGCTCGAGGGGCAGCACTTCCCTCGAGCGGGCTCCGCCTCGCTCGAGGGTAGCGCGCTCCGCCCTCGGCCGGGGTCCGCCACGCTCGAGGGTGCCCCTCACGCGTGCGCCGGCCCCGTACACGGGCATTTAACGCCCCGACGCCGGCGGGACGACGCCATCATGCGCCGGGGCTCGCACCCGGTGCCGCCGCACCAACTCCCCGGGGAAGGAGCCCATCCCCACCCCCGTGGGGAGGGGGGCCGTGCGGCGCGGCCGGTGTCGGTCCCGTGACACCGTGCGCACGCTCCCGGACGGCTAACGCGCCGAGCCCTCGAAAGGGGGCCGGCGCACCCTCGATTCACTTTATTGTGACCCTACAGGGTTAGGTGGAGGCGCTAGGCCGGTGGACTGCCATCCCCGCCACTGTAACGGCGTGGCCGCCGTACCCGCGCGTGCAGGCGCACGCCGGGCCCCGTAGCAACGACTCGGCCCCGTGAAGCGCGTCGGGAAGGAACGCCGTTCGCCTACTCCCGTACGCCGTACGTGCCCTCGCGTCGCACCTCCCTCGAGCCTATCAGAAGACATCACCGCCATTCGCTGCTCTCCTACCCTCGAACCGCCACTGTTCGGGTACAAGTCAGGCCATGATGACCAGATCGCTGCAAGGATCGCCCGGACGGCCGCCCACTCTACAGCATAGCACGTCGTGCTTCTCCACGTAGCTAGCTAGCGCGGCGCGCATGTAATCCGCCTCCCCCTTGATCTATAAAAGGGGGAGCGAGCCCCCCAGCCGCGGGGGGGGAGAGAGACAACACACACACACAGATCCATTCTGACCAGAGCACACGACACACCGTGCACTCGTTCCCCAAATCTCCCACAATATCTTCAGCCACTCCACCAGGGACTTGGAAGCCACGCTTCCTCTCCCGCCTTGCTTGTAGCAGCCCCACTACGGGCACCCCGCGCGCCGAGCAATATAGTGCCGTGAGCACACCCCTGCTGGACGTACGGCCCCCTCGGCCGGAACCAGGATAAAAACCCTGTGTCACTTGTTGCTTAGCATCGACCATTGAGGGATAGACCTTGGCGCTATCTACTGGTTAGTGTCGGGACCATATTCCGCACCGTCAATTGGCGCCCACCGTGGGGCAAGCGAGCGCCTAAGGTCATTCCGTCAACTCCCTCCATGGTGATCCGCACTGAGTACCGTGCTACACGCTACTGCATGAGTAGCTCGGACCCCCTCCCAGCCCGGGTTCGAAATCCGCTTCGGGGGACCCGAACTTTCGGTGCCACGGGGAACGGCTATCTCATGCGCCTCACCAACCGTGAGGAGCTCCGCACGCAGCGCCAGGCCAGGTCAGCTTTGGCCCCCGCCGTGCGCACCACCACGCGCGCGGGTGCCCGCAGCACGGATGCGGCGGGCCCGTCGGCGCCACGACGCCGCCGTCTCTGCGGGCGGCGTTCGCGTCGGGTGCGGTCCGAGCGGCGGCGGGCCGAGCGCGCCGCCGCGCCGGCGCGGTGCGCCCACCATCACGACCGCCACCGCCCGGCGGGACAGCGCGCGTCTCCGGGACCGCGCATCCCCATCGGGCTGCGTGGCGCTACGACGGCCTACAACGCCGGCGTCAACACGACGATGCGCGGGGGTTCCGCCCGGCCGCCACGTTTTCGTCGCCGGGGACCCGGCGCCTCGGCGAGGGATGAGTCATCCCCGGGCTCCATCGACACGTTGCCACCCGCCAACCGCCACGGGTACGCGGAGTGGGGACTTCTCCGGCGTGCCGGACCCCGGTCGCGTTCCTGCGTTTCCTCGACGCGCGTGGACTCTGCGGTTTGGCTCGCTCCGACGACTCCGGCACGCGGGAGCTACGACCCCGCGCGGGAGTGCCGCGCCGTCATCACCAACGACCCGGCCAATGCCGCCGTGCGGTGGGCGCGCGGAGAAGGGGGAAGTCACACCCGCCCCGGGGGATCGCGCGCGCGCCCGGCCGCGGGGGCCAAGCGCTCCCGCCGGGGCCGACGCCGACGCGCGGCTAGCCCAAGCCCGCGAGCTCGAGGCCAAGGCGGCGGAGGAATACCGAACGGTGCGGCCGCTCCGCGCCTCAATGGCGGGGGAAGCCTCCGCGCGCGGCGAACGCGCACGGGAGGGGCCGGGCCGACGGTCCGCGACCGCATCAACACCGTCCCCAACGTCGAAAACGCGGACGCGCCCCCGGCGGGCGAGCCGGAAGCTCGTCGCCGCCGCGACGCCGCTACGGGCCATGCCGGCACCCTCGACCCCCGAGGCTCGAGACATGCACCGCGAGGTGCAAACTCTCATCGAGCAAGCGGCCGTCCGGCGGCCGAGAGCTCGGCCTCACGCATCCGCCAACGGGGGGGATGCGCGCGGGCGATGAAGGCGCACCGGGAGGCGAACCCCTCGGTGCACGCGGGGGGGACCGGCGGGGCGTCCCACCGAGCAAGGGCGCACGCCGGCCGAGGGGAGCGACTCCTTGACGTGCGCGGGCGGCCGGATGGCGACGCTCGCAACGTCATCAACGCCGGGCGCACCGGCAAGGCGGACGCACAAGCAGCAAGGGGGCTACCACCCTCGACGGGGGTGGGCGCTACGACAGAGGCGAAGACCGCTCCCCGACGCCGGAGCCCCCGAGCACCCGTGTGTTCGGCGGGGAGATTCGCGCGGCGGCGTTCCCCCCAACGCTTCCGCCAACCCTCGACGATCGTCAAGTACAACGAGGGAGACGGACGCCCGCGTGTGGCTCAACGACTACCGCTTGGCTTGCCACTGGGCGGGGGCCACCGGGGCCGACGAGGTCATCATCCGCAACCCGCCCCTACATCTTGGCGACGCGGCCGGACATGGCTCGAGCACTTGCCCGCCAGCCAGATCCATAACTGGGACGACCTGGTCCACACGTTCGTGGGCAACTTCCAGGGCACATACGTGCGCCACAGGGAAACTCATGGGACTCGCGCTCCCCGCACGCGAAGCCCGGCGAGTCGCTGCGGGACTTCATACGGCGCTTCTCCAAGCGCTGCACGGAGCTCCCCAGCGTGGCACAGTCCGAAATCGTGCACGCCTTCCTCGAGGGCACCACGTGCCGGGACCTCGTGCGGGAGCTGGGACGCAGCCCGCCTGCGGACTCCAACGAGGCGTTCGACATCGCCACCGGCTTCGCCTCGGGGAGGAGGCCGTGGGGGCGATCTTCGACGGCAAAAAGGGCAAGCGCTCCGAGGACGCGCCCGCGGAGGGTAGCAAGTCCAAGGAGCCCCACCGCAACGACAAGCGTGGCAAAAAGGGGAAGAAGCCGCGCCGCGAGGCGCGTGAGCGAGGGCGTGACGGCGGCAACGCCGAGGCCCTCGGCGTTGACCCGGCTCGACGGGGCCCTCGACCGGCCCCTCGAGGCCGGGGGTGTTCGATGACATGCTAAAAAGGCATGTCCCTACCACAAAACCCCGGTGCATCACACCCTTGAACAAAGTGCGACATGCTCAAGAAATTCTACGGCCGTGCCGCCGCGAAGGAGGCGAGAGGCCAAGAAAGACGGAGGCGATGGCGACGCGGCGGCTTCCCCCGCCATCGAAAATGTGTTCCTCATCTTTGGGGGACCAAGCGTCGACATGTCGACACGCCAACGCAAGAAGGAGCGGCACGAGGTCCTCACCGCCGAGAGGGCACCTCCGTCCTTCCTCAATTGGTCGGAGGACGCCATCACATTCAGGCGAGGAGGACCACCAAAATCGCGTTCCCAACCCGGGCCCGCACCCGCCGGTGGTTGACCCCATCATCGGGAACGCCGGTTCTCGAAAGTCCTCATGGACGGAGGCGGCAGCCTCAACATCCTCTACGAGCATACGCCGCGCCCGATGGGGAACGGATTGGACCAGCTGCGGCGCCCGAAGACGAAGCCGTTCCACGGCATCGCGCCCGGCAAGCAGGTTCAACCCCTCGGGCAGATCGACCTGCCGGTCTGGTTTGGCACCCCTAAGAACTTCCGCAAGGAGACCCTCACCTTCGAGGTGGTGGGGTTCAAAGGGGCCTACCATGCTATACTTGGGCGACCCTGTTACGCCAAATTCATGGCGGTCCCCAATTATACCTACCTGAAGATGAAGATGCCTGGCCCAAACGGCATCATCACCGTCGGCTCGTCGATCGAGCACGCGTTCTACTGCGATGTCGAATGCGTGGAGCACGCAGAGGCACTAGCGCTAGATGAAGCGCTGGTGAACACGCTGGAGAAGATGGTCAACGAAGACCTCGACTCCGCTGCCAAACACGCTGGCACCTTCGAGGCCGCGGAGCAGACCAAGGGGGTCCCCCTCGACCCTTCAGCCCCCGAGGGCAAGGCGTTGAGGGTCAGCTCCACCCTCGACCCCAAATAGGAAGTGGTGCTCGTCGACTTCCTCCGCGCCAACGCCGACATCTTCGCGTGGAGCCCCTCGGACATGCCAGGCATCCCGAGGGAAGTCGCCGAGCACTCCCTTGACATCCTCGCCAAACGCTCGCGCCGTGCGACAGCGGCTCCGCCGCTTCAACAAGGAGCGGCGACGGGCAATCGGAGCGGAGCCGCGAAAGCTTCTCGAGGCCGGATTCATCAAGGAGGTGTTCCACCCAACATGGCTAGCAAACCCCGTGCTTGTAAAGAAAAAGAATGGGAAGTGGCGGATGTGTATAGACTACACTAGTCTCAATAAAGCATGTCCTAAAGTTCCTTTTCCTTTGCCACGCATTGATCAAATCGTTGACTCAACAAACTCGGGTGCGAACCCCGCTCCGTTTCCTTGATGCCTATTCCGGGTACCACCGGATAAATATGAAAGAGTCCGACCAGCTCGCGACCTCGTTCATCACACCGTTCGGGACGTTCGCTACGTCACGATGCCATTTGGCCTCGAAACGCGGGTGCAACATACCGGCGTTGCATGCGGCACGTTTTTTGGGGATCACATCGGGCGGACGGTCGAAGCATACGTGGACGACATCGTCGTAAAGACCAGAAGGCGGACGACCTGGTTGGCGACCTTGGCGTCGCGTTCAACTGCCTACGGGCCAATGGGGTCAAATTAAACCCCGAAAAATGTGTCTTTGGAGTGCCGCGAGGCATGCTCCTGGGATACATCGTCTCCCAGCGGGGAATCGAGGCCAACCCTGAAAAGGTCGCGGCCCTCGAACGGATGGGTCCGATCCGGGACCTCAAGGGGGGTGCAGAAGGTGTTGGGGTGCCTTGCCGCCTTGAGCCGCTTCATCTCGCGGCTCGGTGAGAAGGGCCTGCCCCTCTACCTCCTACTCAAGAAGCACGAGCGCTTCTCCCGGACCACCGAGGCCCGAGGATGCGCTCGATAAGCTGAAGGCGTCTCTAACGCACGCCCCGATCCTCACGCCGCCGCGGGGCGGCGAGCCCCCTGCAGCTCTACGTGGCCGCGACCACCCGGGTGGTGAGCGCCGTGATCGTTGTGGAGCGCACGGAGGAAGGGCATGCCTTGCCCGTGCGGCGGCCGATCTACTACATCGGGCCGAGGTCCTCTCGGACACGAAGACGCGCTACCCACGGTCCGAGTTGCCGTACGCGGTGGTTCTTGCGCGGCGCAAACTCCGCCACTACTTCGAGGCCCACCCCGTCACGGTGGTTTCCTCCTTCCCACTCGGGAGAAATCATCCGCAACCCCGACGCCGGCGGGCCGGATCGCCAAGTGGTCCGTGGAGCCGATGGGCGAGACGCTCGCCTACGCCCCGCGCAAGGCCGTCAAGTCCCAAATCTTGTCGGATTTCGTCGCCGAATGGACGGACACATAGCCGCCGCCGCCACGGATCCAAGCGGAGGCCGGACTCCGTTCTTCGACGGCTCGGTGATGAAAACGGGGGGCGGGCGCGGGCACCGCTCTTCATGTCACCCCTCGGGGAACACATGCGGTACGTGGTGCGCCTCCACTTCCCCGCGTCTAACAACATGGCTGAATACGAGGCCCTCCTCTCGCGGTCTCAAAATCGCCATTGAGTTAGGCGTGAAGCACCTCGACGTAAGGGGCGACTCGCGGCTCGTGATTGATCAAGTCATGAAGAACGCGAGCCGCCACGACGACAAGATGGAGGCCTACCGCAAGCCCGTGTGAGCCCTTGAGGACAAGTTCTACGGCATCGAGCTCAACCATGTGCCCCCGCCGGTACAACGAAGAGGCGGACGAGCTCGCCAAGATCGCGTCCGGGCGGATCACTGTCCCCCCGAACGTTTTCGCGCGCGACATCGCTCAACCCTCGGTTGCTTTCGAGCCCTACCCCTCGAATCAAAACGAACCCTCGGGGGCTCCCTCGAATCCAGCGGGTGCGGAGCCCATGGACGAGGACCCCTCGAACGAGGCGTACGTGCTCTCCCTTCTCGAGGGGTACGGCTCCCACGAGGCCGACGTAATGGACATCGAGCCAGCCCCCGTCCAGGCGGACGGCGGGGAAAAATACATTGCCTAGATCGCTCGAGGGGAACTCCCCACGGACCGGCCGCGGCTAGGCGCATCGCTAGGATGGCTAAGTCTTTTGCCCTCGTCGACGGCGAGGCCGTACAAGCACGCCGCCTCCCGCATCCTACGGCAATGCGTGCCCATTCCCGAGGGGCGCGAGCTCCCTGCGGGACATCCACGCGGGGATCTGTGGTCACCACGCCGCGCCCCGCACCCTCGTCGGCAACGCGTTCCGCCAGGGCTTTTACTGGCCCACTGCGATCGCAGACGCCAGCGAGATCGTGCGCACCTGCGAGGGGTGCCAGTTCTACACCCGCAAGTCCAACTTGCCCGCCCATGCCCTACAGACCATCCCCGTAACATGGCCGTTCGCCGTGTGGGGGCTGGACATCGTCGGGCCCCTGCGGAAGGCGCCCGGGGGCTTCACCCACTTGTTGGTCGCGATCGACAAGTTCTCCAAGTGGGTGGAGGTGCGCCCCATCACGAATCTAAGGGCAGAGCAGGCGGTGACATTCTTCACCGACATCGTCTACCGCTTTGGAGTGCCAAACTCCATCATCACCGACAATGGATCCCAATTCACGGGCAAGAAGTTCTTGGAGTTCTGCGACAAGTTCCACATCCGTGTGGATTGGGCAGCTGTGGCGCACCCACAGACCAACGGCCAAGTGGAACGTGCCAATGGCATGATCTTACAAGGCCTAAAGCCCAGGATTTTTGACCAGTTGAACAAATCTGGGCGAAAATGGCTCCAAGAACTACCAGCGGTTGTGTGGAGCCTAAGGACCACCCCGAGCAGAGCCACTGGGTTCACCCCGTTTTTCCTAGTCCACGGCGCGGAGGCCGTCCTCCCCACGGACTTAGAATACGGTTCGCCCAGGGTTCGAGGCTATAACGAGGATGCTAACCAACGAGCCCGCGAGGACTCGTTGGACCGGCCCGGACGAAGCACGCCTCGTGGCCCTGATGCATTCCGCGAGGTACCAGCAGTCCCTCAGGCGCTATCAGGCACGCAAGATACGCCGGCGGGATTTCAGCGAAGGGGACCTGGTCCTAAGGCTACGCCAAGACAACCGAGGGCGCCACAAGCTATCGCCCCCATGGGAGGGACCCTACGTCGTGGTGAAGGTACTCAAGCCCGGCACATACAAGTTGGCCAATGAGGACGGTGAAGAGCTCACCAACGCTTGGAACATCCAACAGCTACGTCGCTTCTACCCTTAGCTAGGATTTCCAAGTATTTTTGTTGTAAAACCGCACGGCCAACGCCCCGGTTGGCCGCAACTATGTAAAAGCTTTAAACGTAATAAAGAGGGCAACTCGGCTTTCCCCGAAACCCAAGTTACCCTCGGGGGCTACCGCGGGGGGGCATCCCCCCCCCCCCAAATGGTCCCAT
Source organism: Cenchrus americanus (assembly GCA_947561735.1). Lineage (NCBI taxonomy): Eukaryota > Viridiplantae > Streptophyta > Magnoliopsida > Poales > Poaceae > Cenchrus > Cenchrus americanus. Next base: position 198,320,852 of record OX387245.1, on the reverse strand, counting down.
TTTTTCACGCAAAAAACGAAACAACGCATGCTAAGTTTGTTTCCTACTTCAACCTCGAGCCACGATTCGAACAGGGCGCGGGCGGCACGGCGGAAGGAGCGTGCGAGCCGCAGATAGCCTACGCCGCGTGGATACGGCCCTTCTCTCTCGCCTCCAACCCAGCAGGCCCCCGCGAAAATCGAACGCCCCTAACTAGAATCTACTCAGGAAGAAGGAGAAACAAAAAGCGTGATAAACAAACGATTTCATTACAGCAAATGTTCATGAAACAACTTGTTTATTTACAAAAGGCCACGAGGCCAGAGTACTGATACACATCAAAAACGGGCCTAGCGCCCAACTGCTTTCGGGCGGGAGGAGGAGCGGCGGCGTCGGCGAGCGTCGGGAAGAGGAACTCCTCGAAGGCCTCGGCGAGCGACCGGCGGCGTCGGCGGCGAGCGCGTCCACATGCTCCATGGCCACCGGGTCCTCGACGCCCTCGGGAACGATGTAGCCCTCCGCCGGCGCCTCGAAGTTAACCTCGTAGTGGGACCGCACCACTCACGAGGGCCTTCTCGGACGCCCCGGACGCGCGCCGGCGCATCCGCTCCGAGACGTGGCCGCCAAGGGCGCGCGAGCGGCGGCCGCCGAGGCGCCGGCCGTGCCTCGCCCTCCTCGACGGCATGGCGGGTCTCGAGGGCCGCATCGCGCGCCTCCCGCAGCCTCGCTCGAAGGAGTTGTAGGAAGTCTGCGGTGCCTCGGCCCGCTCAGCCGCGTGCCCCAGGGCGGTGCGCAAGCCTGGAAACGCCAAGGCAAGAAAGAAATCAGAAAAAGGGAATGCGAGTTCCCAAACGAAAAACCAACAAGACAAGAGTCAGACAGTGGCTCACCTTCGACTTGCTTCCTCTCCGTCTCGAAGTCGCGGCGCACGGCCTCGACCGTCAGCTCGAGGCGCTCGACGGTCTCACCTTGCTCCCGGAGGGACATCTCCTGATTGGCGTTGGTGATGCTGAGCATAATCACCTCGCCCTCGGCCTTGGAGAGCTTGGCGTCCCGATCCGCCAAGGACTTCTCGCGTCACCTCGTGGGCGGCGCGCTCCTCGCTCCCGCCGCACGGGCGTCGGTGAGGGCGGCTCGCTCCTCGCTAGAGCCGCTCCCTCGGCCCCTTGGCGGGCGGTGCTCTCTTGCGGAGAGCCGCTCCTCGGCCGACGACGAGGGCCGCGGCCTTGGCGTCGAGGGCGGCCTTCAGATCGTCGGCCTCCTTGGCCCGCCTGCTCCGCCCCGCGTGCCCGCTCCTCGCCCCCGGCGGCGCCGCGCTGCGCCCCCTCAAGCGACGAGCGAAGTTCCCGGTTTCGGAGCGGACGGTAGCCACCTCGCCTCCCGGTTAGCGGCCGGCGTCCGCGCCTTTTCCAAGTCCGAGCGCGCGTGCCACGGCGCCTCATCACGGTCGATGAGGGCCGCGCGCACCCGCTCGAGGCTCGAGCGGCGCGCCGTGTCTGCCTCGAGCTCTCGGGGAGCTCGTCGGGCCGAGCCAAGGCTCGGTACGCCGGCCCGGTGTCCCGGGGACCCGAGGGCGTCGGCAAGCGCGTCAAAAGCGCCGCACCGCTCCCGAGCCGGGTGGACCTCGGCGTTCACCCGGTCGAACGCATCGTACTTGTCGTGGGCGCGACGCTCGAGCCCCCGGCAACCACGAATCAAAACCCATAAGTGTCGTGACACGAAGGCAAGATACACAAACGAAAGAAAGAAGAGAACAAGCAACCACGGCTAACACTTGGAAGACGAGCCATGCCGGGCCGCCATGGACTCCGCGCGCCTCGTTCGGCGCGCGGTTGAGCGTAGCGCCGTGGCTCGGAGCTCGCCCCGCAGCTCTCGCTCCCCCCCGGCGTCGGCAAACGCGGGGGATCATCGACGGCCCCCTCCACCGGGCGGGGCGGCCGGCGCGGACGACGAGGCCTCGGCGCCGTGTCCTCGACCCCCCACCACCGAGGGTGACCCTCGCGCCGCCTCACGAGGGCCCCCCTCCCGGGGCTCGGGGGGGGTCGTGGGCCACCGGCCCACCGATCCCACCCGGGCGGCGGGGAGTCGTCCGAGACCTCCACCACCTCCGCTGCGAACGCCGGCGGGCGCCGCCGCTTGTGCCGCCTCCACTTGCGTCTCCCGGCCGCGGGCGCCGGCACGGCGCCACGGCCACCACCTCCGGCCGTGCCGCCGCATCCGCGGGCGCCGCCGCAAGCCGCGCCCCGACCCGCCTCCTCGGCAGCTCGGCGCGCGCGGACCGCGCCGCCGCAAAGCAACGCCTCTACGGGCTGCGCCTCCGCCACGACCGCCGCCGCGACCGCGCCCCCACGACGACCGGCGCCGGTCGCTCCTCGGGGACCGCCGGCCGCGCCGCGGCGGACCGATCCGTTGGCCGAAGCCTCGGGGCCCCGGCCCGCGCCCGCGAGCTCTCACCCGCCGCCGCCATGCTTGCCCCCGCCCGTGACGCTCTCGAAGAGCGCCGCCGGGTAGGGATGGACGCGTCCGTCCTCGCACCTTGGCCGGTGCAAGGGGGAGGCACGGTTGGCACCACCTGCGCGCAGCACGAACGGAGGGTTAGGACGCCCGATCATCAACAAGTCAAACCGAGCGAAGGATTGAACCCCTTACCTCGAGGAGGAAAAGGCGCGCTTCCTCTTCCTCGAAGCCTCGGCGGACGGGGCCGGCGCGGCGGCGCGCGCCGTTGCTCCTCCCGACGGCGCCGCCGCGCGCGTGGGCGCGCCCCCGCCCGCACGCGGTCACCCCCCCGATGCCGCGCCTCCCGACGGCGCCACGGCGCGCGCGAGGGTATGCTCGCCGCGCGTGAGGGGTGTGCCTCGCCGCCGCGCTCCCCCGACGACGCCACCACGTGCGCGAGCGCGCTCCCCGCGCGCGCGAGCACGCTCGATGCGCGCACCGCGCGCCGCCGCCCCGATGTCGATTGCCTGGCGACGGCGCCGCCGTGCCCACCCGAGGGCGATGCCGCCCTCGCCGCCGGCGCCGGCTCGGCGACGGGGGCGCAGCCGCCACCTCGGGCCGAGGGGCCCTCCCCCTCGGCCTCTTCCTCTTCGTCCTCCTCCGAGGACGAGTACTCTTCGGTCCCCGGGGAGGAGAGCCCCGGCTCTTCGCGCGCGCGCACTCCGCGGCCCGCCGGTCGCGGCGCGCTTGATGTCGCCCTCGCGCGCTCCCTCGCGCGCCGCCCGCTCCTCGCTCCCGCCGGCCGCGCCGCCCGGCCAAGCGAGCGGGAGTCGGGGGTGGGCGGAACGGACTTGGCAACGGTGAAGGTCACCAGTGTACACGGGAGCAACAAGGACGCGTCGGGGAGACGAAGCAAGACCAAGAACTAAAACAAAATCAAGAACCAAGCTCACCGGCGGGCCGGGTGGGGAGCATCTCGAGGTCCCATGGGGTCCGCCCTGCGAGCATCGGCGGCGTCCGGGTGTCGACGGCGCTCCGCACCGGGTGAGCGCATATGGCCGCTCGAGGGGCGTCGGGAGCATCCGCGACCTCGCCGAGTCGACGGGGTTGGCCGCCTGCGTCATCTCAAAGATGCGAGCGGCCTCTCCATCAAGGCCACGACCCGCCTATGATGGAGGAAGGCGAGGACGCCCATCGCGTTCAGCCCCCATCGCCGCCGGCGCCGCAGGCGGCCGGGACCGACTCCCCGCCGCCTCCGATGCTGGGGCGTGGATACCCCGTAGGCCCGGGAGTCGGAGCCTCTCCTTGAACACCCGACCGGTGTAGGGGGGGGAGGCCGGGCTCGGCGTTGCGCAAATAGAACCATCCCCGCTCCCGGCCCGGCGTTGTTCGTCGTCATGGTGCGGGGGATGTAGACGTTCTTGAATTGCCCCCGCAGGCAAGCGACATCCCGCCGGCGCGCACCGCGCGGCGAGTCCTCCGCTCCGTCGTGGGCTGCGTGAAGAGCTCCGCGCGGAAAAGGTGTACCCGTAGCTCCCCAATTGACCGGGATCCCCAGGTACCCTTCGCAGACGCCCACGAACGTGGCCGCTTGCGAAATCGCGTTGGGCGCGAAGTTGTGCAACTCCACTTGATAGTAGTGGCACATCGCCCGCATAAAACGGCTCGCCGGCGCGTTGAAGCCCCGCTCGTGGTAGCGGATGAAGCTCACCACGTAACCCTCCCGGCGGGTTGGGCGCGCGGTCCCCCGCCGGCGGCACTATCCACTCCGCCGGCGTCCATCTTCATTGGCCGCCGGCGGCCGGCGACCCGGCTCGCCAAGGGCCGGCGGCGGCCACCGTCGACCTCTCCCAAGCGTACGGCTCCAAGATCGTGAGGGGAGGCTGAGGCGGCGCCATGAAAAAGGCGAAGAAAAACAGGAGCGGAGGACAAGGAACAGAAGAAAAGCTCTAACGGCGACACCGCACGGTGGCAAGGGCGAGATGAAGACGAAGGGGCGGGGGACTGAAAATGGTGAGGCGTCAAGGTAAAAAACCGCCTTCTCCTCCACCCCTCAGATTTATAAGCCGATGGGCGAGCTCTCCGGAGCGGATGCCCCGCTCGCATTAACCGCGAGGAATCTTCCCTTCACGCCGACGGACGGGCCCCACCACGACCGGCACGGCGGCCACATCACCGGGCGGGCCATCATCACGGCGAAGACCCGCGAGGGACCGAGGCGGCGTCACGTCCACCGCCACGCCGCCCACTACGCGCGCGCGCGCCGCGGCGCCTAAAAAGACGCGCCCGCGCCGCAAAAAACCGCGGCCTCGGCTCGCGAGGCATTTAATGATCGGGTCCCTTGCCAAGCAAGGAGAACCCTCGAGCGGGGCGAACCCCTGGCTCGAGACAAGGGCAACCCTCGATGGGATATCGACGTGAGAAGGCCGCCCGGGACCCGCTTGATGTAGGCGGAGCACCGCGGGTACCCATGCCACGTAAAACCCTCGAGCGGCACGAGCCCTCGCTCAAAACGAAAACAGCCCTCGATGGGACATCGACGTGAGAAGGCCGCCCGGGACCTGCTTGATGTAAAGCAGGCACCGCGGGTACCCATGCCACGTAAAACCCTCGAGCGGCACGAGCCCTCGGCTCAAAACGAAAACAGCCCTCGATGGGACATCGACGTGAGAAGGCCGCCCGGGACCTGCTTGATGTAAAGCAGGCACCGCGGGTACCCATGCCACGTAAAACCCTCGAGCGGCACGAGCCCCCGGCTCGAGACAATATCAACCCTCTAAAGAGGGCACGCGCGTGAGAGGGTCGCCGGTGGCCTCGCTTGAGAGTAAAGCGGGCACCGCAAGCACCCATGCCGCGCTGTGCTACCAACCCCGCCTCGAGGGCCGGCCGCCCGCACCCCTCGACGACCGCGAACGCAAAAAGACGGGGCCGTCCCGGTGCGGCCCCGCACGGCCCCCTACCGATCGGAGGTTCGAAGCCCGACCCTCGACGGGTTCGAACAGCGCCACGAACGCGAGTTAGGGACGACGAGGGCACTCGCATTCGAGGCCGTTCCTCGAGCCCGTCGGCTCGAGGGTGCCCCACATGTCGTGTTCGAGGGCCCGGCCGAGGGCACGCTAGTCGGGGGATCCCATCGAGGGAGACCTTCCGCGCCCTCGGTCCCTATCGAACGGGACCGAGCCCCACCTAGCAAACCCACGCAAGCGCTTCCATGGACGTGTTTCCGACCGCGCGGCCTACCCTTATCGAACGGGGCATGGACGTCCACTTGAACCACCCGCTAGCGCCTCGACGAGGAATCCGCAATCCGCGACCCGCTCGATGGGGGTTGCGGAAACCTCACCCTCCGTCCCGCGGAGGGACGGCGAGGGCGCGTTAAAAAATAAGTCGCAAAGCTCTACCCGATCGCCTCGAACGGGCCAAGGCTCGGGGGGCTTGACGCACGGCTACACCTCCTTGAAATTGCACCCGCCGGAGACAAGCTGCCGGCGGCGCGTGCACCCCCGGGCCGGGCCGAAACACCGCCGATGCCGTTGGAATATGTGCCACGCCCCTCCGACCAAATTCTCGCGGTTACACCCCGCAGGAGCACCCACACCCCGCAGGCTTCGGCTAGTCCCGCGGGCCCGCCGACGCGGCCCCACGAAGCGTTCGCAGAACAAGGAGGGAAGAACATCCTATCAGCAGGGTTCCGGCATCTCGCGGGAGCCTCAAGGGCAAACCCACGACTGCTCGGGGGCTGCGTCGGGGACAGCCTAGGGGTCCCCTTAAACAACGGGGAAATCCTCTCCTAAAACCCACAACAAGGCCAAAACACAATTCACTTAACCGTGCGGGGAACGGCCCACGTGACCCGACGGCCCATCGAGGCGGCCCACCCAGAGATCCCTCGAACGGGCTCCTCCTCGTTCGAGGATGCGTGTGCCCTTCGGGCGGGCGTCGCCCGGCTCGAGGGGCAAAGACTTCCCTCGAGCGGGCTCCGCCTCGCTCGAGGGTACGCTCCGCCCTCGGCCGGGGTCCGCCACGCTCGAGGGTGCCCCTCACGCGTGCGCCGGCCCCCGTACACGGGCATTTAACGCCCCGACGCCGGCGGAGACGGCGCCATCATGCGCCGGGGCTCGCACCCCGGTGCCGCCGCACCAACTCCCCAGAAGGAGCCCATCCCCGCCACCGTGGGAGGGAGGTGCGGCGCGGCCGGTGTCGGTCCGTGACACCGTGCGCACGCTCCAAGAGCGGCGGCTAACGCGCCGAGCCCTCAAAAGGGGGCCGGCGCACCCTCGATTCACTTTCTTGTGACCCTACGAGGTTAGGGTGGAGGCGCTAGGCCGGTGGACTGCCATCCCCGCCACTGTAACGGCGTGGCCGCCGTACCCGCGCGTGCAGGCGCACGCCGGGCCCCGTAGCAACGACTCCAGCCCGTGAAGCGCGTTGGGAAGGAACGCCGTTCGCCTACCCCCGTACGCCGTATGTGCCCGCGCGTCGCACCTCCCTCGAGCCTATCAGAGGACATCACCGCCATTCGCTGCTCTCCTACCCTCGAACCGCCACTGTTCGGGTACAAGTCAGGCCATGATGACCAGATCGCTGCAAGGATCGCCGGACGGCCGCCGCCCACTCTGACATAGCACGTCGTGCCTCTCCACGTAGCTAGATAGCGCGGCATGCATGTAATTCGCCTCCCCCTTGATCTATAAAAGGGGGACGAACCCCCCCCGCGGGGACGAGGAGAGACAACACACACACACGGATCCATTCCGACCGAGCACACAACACACCGTGCACTCATTCTCCAATTCTCCCACAATATCTTCGCCCACTCCACCAGGGGACTTGGAAGCCACGCTTCCTCTCCCGCCTTGCTTGTAGCCGCCCCACTACAGCACCCCGTGCCGAGCAATATAGTGCCGTGAGCACACCCCCGCCGGACGTACGGCCCCCTCGGTCGGGAACCGGGATAAAAACCCCGTGTCACTTGTTGCTTAGCATCGACCATTGAGGGATAGACCTCGGCGCTATCTATCGGTTAGTGTCGGGGCCATATTCCGCACCGACAGAGTTGGTGTGGAAGAACAAGTCTCTCTGCAACAAGAATAAAGGTACACGAACACCTTGTTGAGTACTTGTTGATGGTAGCTTGAGGTAGTCTGACCCACTTTGCTTTTGTTGATTTGTAGAGCTTGAGACCAGGGTCGATCAGTTGAAGGCTTCAGAGACCGATCTGAAGAACCTCTTCTACCAAGAGCAGGAGGCCCTCCAGGTACTGGAGTACGATTATAGGGAGCTTGCTTATGAGTGCGACAAACACATGGAGCTCGGTATTGCATCAGATCGTGACCTCGTCAACTGCTACAAATCCTTGCGTGGGCTGGAACGAGGACCCGTGAGAAGCCGCGGGCCCGGCTCAAGGAACTCGAGGAAGCCCCGCTCCCCATCGCGAGGCCGTCGGTGCCCCACCCCGGCGGTCCAAAGATAGCTCCACCGGTGGACCGGGCCGAAGGAAGCCCCCAGCCGCCTAGCGACCAACGTGAAGCACTTGGCGAAGTCGATCCCGAACCAGGTGCTGGCCTTCATGAATTTGTACTTCCCGAAGGCCCCCGTGGACGTAATCGCCGGCGGATTAGCCGCCAACTGCACGGACGAGCAGTACGCGGAGCTGCTGGAGCAGATGGCGCCTATTGCTGAACAGGTTGCCGAGAAGCTCAACCTCCAGTAGTCCTGTAATGTCAGCTCGTAGCGATAGTTGTACATAAACAATTGTAATGAAATTGTTTAAGTATGAATGAAGAAAACTTCCATGAATGAGTACCCGTTATCGCGATCTGTGAGTGCAGAGTCCCATCCTGGAGTCGTCGCGAGTAGTCGTACTCGCCGCAGTCCCGTTGAGGGAAGAAGACAAGAAAGTAGTTGATGGATAATCAAACTTTATTACCGAATAAGTATGCCTAGATGGTCGTGGCCGTTGTTACAGAGTAGTCGCCGGAGACCTCGAGGCCGCCTACGGCTAAGTAGTGCTAGGGCGTATAGCCGCTTACAATAGTAGATCCGTTAGTAGCCGTGTAGGCCGGATCTAGAAGTAAATGGTCTATCAGTAAGTAGCCGCATGGACTCGGATCTTGGAGTGGAGTAGTCCGAGACCGTTGTTCGTACCGGGAGGCCGCTTACGGTGGAGGGGTCTTTGAGTAGTCGTATAGATCGAAACCCCCGGGGTAGTCGTGTAGACTTGGCGTAGAACCGACAGAGTTGGTTGACGTTCCACCGGTTGTCGACGTCTTCTCCTTCAAGCATCCGGAGGCGGTAGGAGCCCGGTCCGGTCACCTTTCCAACCGTGAAGGGACCTTCCCGGTGGCGAGCCGAGCTTGTGTAGTCCTTCCGTGTTCGGGATGCGACAGAGGACAAGATCGCCAACGTTGAAGGAGCGTTCCTTGACGTTGCGATCATGGTAGCGTCGGATACCCTCTAGGTACCTTGCTGATTGGACGAGGGTGGCACCAACGAGCTTCTTCGAGTCCGTTGATGTCAACTCGTCCGTCGTCTTCGGAGATGCCTTCATCGTAGTGCTCCACTGCTGGTGAATCCCACATGACATCAGCAGGGAGGATTACTTCGGAGCCGTAGACCAGGAAGTATGGGGATTGTCCCGTAGGCTTGGAGGGCTGAGTACGTAGCCCCTAGAGAGCATTGGGTAGTTCCTTGATCCACTTGCCTCCTTTGGAGTTGGCGGTGTCGTGTAGCCGCTTTTTGAGAGCGTTGAGCACCATCCCGTTGGCTCACTCGACTTGTCCGTTGGCCCAAGGATGGGCGACTGAGACGTATCGGACGTCGATCTCGCTGTTCTTCTAGTACTCCCAGAACTGGTGGTTGTTGAAGTTGGAGCCCAGGTCTGTGATGATGCAATGGGGTAGTCCGTAGCGATGTACCAGTTCATCCAGGAAGTCGAGTACTCTGTCAGCCTTGGGGCATGTGACCGGCTTGACCTCGATCCACTTGGTGAACTTGTCGATGGCCACCAAGATGCTTCCGTTGAATCCACCGGCGCAGCTTGGTAGTGGCCCAATCATGTCGAGCCCCCGGAAGCAGAAAGGCAGGGTTGGCGGTATGGTGACTAGCTTGTAGGCTAGGACATGTTGCTTCTAGGCAAAGTATTGCCACCCTTGGCACCTTCTGACGAGTTCTTCGGCGTCGCCCAGAGCTGTGGGCCAGTAGAAGGCTCGTCGGAAGGCCTTGCTGACCAGCATGCGAGAGGATGCGTGGTTGCCGCAGACGCCTTTATGGATCTCCTCCAAGATGTCTTTGCTTTCCTGTCTGGGAACACACTTCATGAGCACTCCTGAAGATGCGCCCCGCCTGTAGAGCTTGTCTCCGACGAGGACATAGGACTTGGCACGGCAGATGAGCTCTTCGGCCCAAGTTCTTGTCCGAGGGAACCTTCGCTCGCCGAGGTAGTCGATGAAGGGCTCGCCTCCGGTCCACGTCGATCATCATGACCTCCTGGGCGGCGGGGGATGCGCCGGGATAGTGGTCTGGGGGCGCCGGCCTCCGGATGGATGGCGCGTGAAGCTCGTGGACGAAGACATCCGCCGGTACTTGAGCGCGAGTAGAACCAAGCTTGACAGACGTCCGCCGCAACGTTGTTGTCGCGGACGACGTGGTGGAACTCGAGACCATAGAACTTGTTCTCGAGCTTGCGGACTTCTAGGCAGTAGGCGTCCATGTTCTCCTTGTTGCGGTCCCAGGACTTGTTGACTTGGTTGATGACCATTCCGCGGAGTCGCCGTAGACTAGTAGCCGCTTGATGCCTAGTGAAGCCGCGAGGCGGAGCCCATGTAACGAGCTTCGTACTCGGCTTCGTTGTTTGAGACCTCCCAAGATCCGCTAGGACGTACTTGAGTTGTTCGCCCGTTGGAGAGATCAAGAGTACCCCGCACCCTGCCCTCTCGAGGTTGAGTGAGCCGTCGAAGTACATCACCCGAGTGCTCGGTCGCTCGGCTGGAGTAGGTAGCCGATTCCCCCGCCACTCCGCCATGAAGTCGACTAGTGCTCGCGACCTTGATGGCTTGTGCGTGGCTTGAAGTCGATGTTGAGGGCGCCGGGAGTTCGACCGCCCACTTGGAGATTCTTCCGGTAGCATCTTGGTTCCGCAGATGTCGCCGAGCGGGTAGTCGCTGACAACGGAGATCGAGTACTCCCGGGAAGTAGTGTCGTAGCTTCCGCGAGGTGATGAGCACCGCGTACAAGAGCTTCGTACATCTGGGCCGGTAGCATGCCTTGGATTACGATAAGACCTCGCCGACGAAGTAGACGGGGCGGCCCTGGACTGGATAGGCGTGGCCGTCTTCCTGCCGCTCGACGATGATGGCAGTACTGACCACATGAGTAGTCGCAGCGAGGTAGAGCAGTAGCTGCTCGCCTTTGCGAGGAGCCGTGAGGATTGGCGGCTTCGATAGGAAGTCCTTGAGCTGGGCAAGGGCTTGGTCCGCCTCTGTGGTCCACACGAACTTCTCTTGGTGCTTGAGTAATTTGAAGAAGGGGAGCCCCAGTTCTCCAAGCTTCGAGATGAATCTGTTCAAGGCCGCCATGCACCCGGGCGGCTTACGGATGTCTTTGATGCACGTGGGAGCTTTCATGCTGGTGATGGCGGAGATCTTCTCGGGGTTGGCTTCGATGCCGTGATGGCTCATGATGAAGCCGAGTAGTTTGCCCGAAGGTACGCCAAAGATGCACTTGTTCGGGTTGAGCTTCCAGTGGTACTCGCGCAAGGATGCGAAAGTCTCTTCAAGATCATCGATGAGTGTGCTGGAGTTTCTGGTCTTGACGACCACGTCATCCACGTAGGCTTCGACGTTCTTGTTGATTTGCCTCTTGAAGCAGGCCTGGATAGCTTGTTAGTATGTGGCGCCGGAGTTCTTCAACCCGAAGGACATGGTCGTGTAGCAGTACGTGCCAAACGGGGTGATGAACGCGGCCTTCTCTTGGTCTTCTTCCTTGATCGCGATCTGGTGGTACCCGGAGTAGCAGTCGAGGAAGAAGAGCAGGTCACAGCCCGCCGTGGAGTCAATGACTTGGTCAATCCGCGGCAACCCGAAGGGGTCCTTGGGGCAGTGCTTGTTGAGGTCGGTGTAGTCGACGCACATCCACCACTCGTTCGAGTCCTTCTTGCGGACGAGGACGGGGTTAGCGAGCCACTCGGGATGGAAGACTCTCTCGATGAAGCCAGTCGCGAGTAGTTTGGCGAGTTCCTTCTTGATGGCGTCTCGTCCGTTGTCGGCAAAACGGCGGAGGTGTTGTCGCTTGGGGTAGCTTTAGGATCAACGTTGAGGGAATGCTTGTCCGCCGGCACCCGGGCATGTCCGGCGGGCTTCCACGCGAAGATGTCGCGGTTAGCCCAGAAGAAGTTGATGAGCGCGTCTTCCTATTTGGGGTCGAGGCCGGCCCCGATGGTGGTGGTCTTGCTGCTGTCGCCTGTCCCGAGGTCGATTGTTTTGACTAGAACCTCCTCAGCTGGCTGAGGCTTGTTAGCTTTGTCAGACTTCTCTGGGATGTCGAGTTCACTTGGGGAAAGCTTCTTCGACGCAGCATAGATCTCCATCATTGTGTTGGGTACTTGATTCGTGGAGGTGATCTCCACGGCTTCTGTGTCACAGTCGTGCGAGATCTTCAAGTCCCCTTGCAGTGAGAGTACACCTGCTGGACTTGGCATCTTGAGTACCAAGTAGGTGTAGTGGGGTACTGCCATGAACTTGGCGATAGCCGGTCTACCGAGGATGGCATGGTTGGAAGTCTCGAAGTCCGCGACTTCGAACTTGATGTACTCGGTACGGTAGTTGTCCTGAGATTCCCCAAAGGTAACTGGCAGGACCACTGAGCCTAGTGGGATAGCCGCGTTGCCGGGGACGATGCCGTAGAAGGGCGAAGTGCTCTTGGTGAGCATGTGGGTGATGTTGAGCTTCATCTTCTTCAAGGTCTTGGCGAAAAGGACGTTGATCCTGCTTCCACCGTCGATGAGGACCTTGTTAAGCTTGGAGCCCGCGACCACCGGCTTCAGGACTAGTGGGAATCGTCCTGGTTCAGAGAAGCTTGTCCATTGATCCGCGCGGGAGAAGGTAATGGGTACCTCCGACCACCTGAGATGGGTCGGGACCGCTGGTTAAATGCTCATGACTTCTCGACGGGTAGCCTTTTGTTCCCGTCTGCTAGGTAGTCCACCGAAGAGGACGTTGACTGTCTTGTCGGGTTCCTGGAAGTCGTCATTGCCTTCATCGTTATTCTTCTTGCCTTTCTTGTCATGAGGGTGCGGTGGCTCTGGGGTACCCTTGAGTGCTCGCCTGAGTTGGTAGCACTGCTCGGTGGTGTGGTTGCCGTCCAGATGCCACGGGCACTTCTCTTTCAGCAAGTCTTTGAAGCCGCCGGAGGTCTTCTTCGGGTTCTCCTTCGCAGGGCGCTGGATAGCCGCGACTGGGTTGTCTGGCTTGCGCTTGCGGTTGGGACCCGAGTAGTCACGCTTGCCCGTGTTCTTTTTGCTCTGCCACGAATGGCATCGTACTTGGCGTTGGCTTTGTCTTCTTCATCCGCCCAAGACGTGATCATGTCCTTGAGATGGGGGATGGACTTGGGGCGGCGTCGACCGAAGTCTTCGAAGGTGCGACGGTGGTAGAGACCGTCTTGGAAGAGGTCGATGACCTCCTTGTCGGTGACGTCGACTACGGTGGCACGCTTGTCAAAGAAACACCGCTCGTACTTGCGAAGGGTCTCGCCTTGATCTGCTTCACCATAGCCGGGTCCATGCGAGTACCCGTCGGCCCATAGCGCCCGCGAAGTTCTGGCCGGTGAAGCGGCTCCTTCGGACTGGTCCCACTTGTTGATCGAGTGCTTGTCCGGCGACTCGAGCCATGTGAGAGGGGCTTGGTCCGGGCGAAGGGGGAGTAGAGGCACTTGGTGTCGTTGTTGCCACCGGCGTTCTCAATGGAGAGGGCGTAGCATACGAGCCATTGGATGGGATCCTGCTTCGCGTCGTACTTGGTGATTCCCAAAGGCCCGAACTTGTCGGGAGAAGTAAGTTGCGAAGCCGAGGAGAAAAAGGCGGGGCGGCCGTCATTGTCGCCTATGGTGGCGGACTTCTTCCGCCGCGGTTCTTCAATCTTCTCGCGGGCGTCGTAGCCGCCTTGCGAGGCTCGAAGGCGGGGCGTTCGCGTGGCCTCGGCCGCCGCGATCGCCTCCGCCACCGGCCCTCCTGTTGGCCCTATGGTTGGAGCTTCGCCGTCGATGCCTCCGCCTCCGGGGTCGCGGTGGGGGACGATCTCACGATCACCGGCAAAGCGCGCAACGCTTGCCGCCTTGAGAGGGTCCGCGGTGTTTGCACGAGTACGGTTGGGGCTGGGCTAGCAGCCCTCGGCCGAGTACGGTTACGGCCGAGGTCGGCGTTGCGACTTGTAGCTTCGTTGTCGCGGTTCCTGGTGGGGGCGGCTGGGCGACCCTGCTGTCGACTCGCATGAAGTAGGCGTCTTCTGCAAGCTTGGCGATGACTTCTCCAGCATGTATCACCTGAGCTTGACGTGCGATCGTTGTGATCGACATGAAGCATTGCTCCGGGGTGGTGTGTACCCTGCTCTCGACTTGCTCGAGGGCTTCTGCGATGTTGCGGATGGGGAGATTGTCTCAGAGACGCCGGCGCCGTTCGTTCCGCTTTCTGTTATGCTCACGTCGAGCGTCCCCGGTGGCGTTGGTCTCATCGCGGGTGCTTTAGCGAGCGGCTCATCCGCGGGAGATGTCTTCAAGGTGCGGTCCTGTGCTCCTGAAGTTCCTGGAGTGTCGCCGGCAGCCATGAAGACTTGGCGATCGGGGTTGCCAAGGGCGGAGTCAAAGGGCGACCACCTCGGTTGGAGTGTACTCCTCAGTTCGCGAGAGTGGTGTTCCCTCCTGGAAGGGAAGCGAGTCGAGGTAGGCGACGTAGCGTGAGTTCCCGTCTATCAGGTCGGCAGGATTACGGTCTGGCCAGTAGACGAATCTGCCGGTGGGTGTGGATGTTATAACCAGCCCAAAAGCCGGCCCTGATAAGGGTTGCTCAGTAGAGTTGTCCTCGGACTCGGAATCCACAGGGTCTGACCCGAAGTCGAACTCGTACGCGGAGTCCGAGTAGAAGCCGAAGAGGGGGTTGGAGTCCGAGGCGTGGCCGGGAGCGGTGTCAGAGTCCGAGTTGTACTCGGGTATGGGCTCCTTGCCGGCGTGGCGTGGAGGGGGAGTCTCCGTGCGGGCTCTGCTGAGATTGCGGGGACCACACGTGAAGCGCTCACGGGGTGGGCTGTCCACATGCGATGGCTTAGTAGCCGGCTCGCATACGGTGGCCCATGGGGACGTCGAGTTCGAGTTGGAGGCGGATCCAAGCTCGAAGTCAGTGTGTTGGTCGAAAAGCGAAATTTCGCTGAACTTGCCGGCGAGTTCGCCCATGACTACTTCGGGAGGAACGGCGTGGTGAGGCGGCGTAGGAAAGATCCAGCACCGTCAGCAGTGCAGACCCAGGCGCCGAAGACGAACGTGTCGCCGCGGTTGAAGGCGACGGTTGGCTTGATGTAGACGGGAGCCGTCGAGTTCGCCATGTGATCTCGGGCGAGATCCCCTACCTAGCGCGCCAGCTATCGGTGTTTTAGACCGGTAACCTACTAAGGGGAGTACCCGAAGTAGATGAATGTGGCCTCGCCGAGATCGGTAACTCGAAGGAAGAGACACGTGGCACACAATTTAGACAGGTTCGGGCCGCGAGGTGCGTAATACCCTACGTCTTGTATGCTGTGTAGCTCTGGATTGATTGGGTATGATTACAAGATGATGCAATCTTACGTCGTGAGAGGAGATGAGAGAGGAGGGGTCCCTGCCTCGCCTTATATAGTCCGGGAGGCAGGGTTACAAGTCGGTTCAGGGAGAGAGTACTAGTCGAGTACGTCTATACATATGCGAGACATGTACAGCTTCCTATCCAAGTACTTCTCCTCTGTAGTCCTTGTGCTTCACGCCATCAGGTGCCGTGCAGCGCAAGTCGGGTAGTCCCAGGGGCCCACCGAGTAGTCGGTCCTGGTACCCACCGAGGTAGTGGGCCCAGGGAGGTCCATACGACAGATACCAGGTACCACAAATAACGCCATGAAATTTATGGAATGAAATAAGCATTTTAGGCTCTGGATTTCGTATAAAAGCTGAACCATTTTGGGTTTAATGATTTGCTGGATTGCAAATCAACTACCATTTGCATTTACCATTAGGTGTCATAAAATCTTTCTAATCCTATGTAGTGCCAGAAAGAGTGGTGGTATCACTCAACTCCCTATTATAATGGACATTGTAAATAAGAGGGGGAGAAGTATGATCAGAAACTAGGATTAAGCTGCTTGCAAGGAACTGAAGTCTTGAAGGTTTCTAAGATAGTGAATGCAATCAACCTCCTCACTGAGTGTTGGTAGACACCAAAAGGATTGTATTATCCTTTGAATGGGAGCATTCACCACCTAGCTCAATGGTGCACAATACTGAGGCTGGGATATCGGAAGCCCCTGGTTCTCATTATGGGATTTGATGATAAATCATTAGGGTGCATAAGACACACACATTGTGTCTAGGAGAATTACATTATTCAAAGGATAGATGTGTCGACACTTACTTCTCAGCAAATTGTATATGCATTCAAGTGATCCAATAGTCCATAGCCATTGTAGAGTACCTTTGTGCTCAAACTGGATCTTGTTGATTGATGCAACGAAGCAGAGATAGTCTTGCTCACCTGAAAGAAGTATTGGAATGTTTCTAAAACTTCAAAGTATCTTTACCATGGATACAAATTCGAGGTGGTGAGAAGCTAGGATAGTAGCAACAAGGGTTTACGCAAAACCCAAGCATTTTCTTCAATGCTATTCTCCACTATGAGTCATAAATTTATGAGATTATACTTATGGGTAGTGAAAATCATCCATCTATGCAATTGATAGGTGTAGTGACAACAAATACTTATGTAGCCACTAGATTACAATATATTTTTGGAGTTCAAGTAATGCAAATACCTAATCCCTAAACACAAACTTGCAACATAGATAGTGTATTGCTTAGTCACTTATGACTTATAACATCTAGTCAAATGTGGTACAATCGACATAGTGAATCCCTCTTGTTCAAGGGATACATAAAGAATTTTATGTTTATGTGTATGTGTCGTTGCACATTCTAAACATACAATACTCATCGACGGATTCCGAGATGTTCAATTCAAAAGTATCTGCAGCCCATGTAGGTGACGTTGTTCCGGTCGATCCGCCGCGGGTGTATTGTACTCTTGCTTCTTTACCCGATCCGCCACCATCGCAGCCGTCGGCGAGAGGAGATGCCGCGCGAGACCCCACTCGCGCCGCCCCCGCCGTCTCCTCCCACTTGTCGCGCGCCTCCGCTTGCACGAGTAGGATTTTCCCCGGCCGTCGGACTAGATGTTTGGTCCTTCGTCGGGGTGGGAGGGACGAGAGGTGTTTTGGGTCGGGAATAATACAAGTCGGGGTGAAACGAATGCATCTTTTTTGTTGGGTCGGTATCTTATCCTAGGCCACGGGTACCCACGTGGGTTGGGCCATGTTCCCGACGGGGTGTGCCTAACCGAAATGTTGTACTTTCCGTATGTTTGGGGGGATGAATAATAGAGTAGCCGAAAAGGATTGCAGGATGTAACTAACAAATGCAAGAATTAGAAGGCTTTAAATCAATGCGGATCATGTCGCCTCAACAATTAAGTTATTAACTCATGATAATCTCATCAAAGGAATCATTGCAAAAGTTCAAAGTGTAGCACAAGGATGGTCCAGTGGGACGCTACCCACCGGGCTTGAAATCCTGGTGCTTGCACCTTTTCTGGATTTTCCAGGATTTACCGGTGTTATGCGTTAAGTTGTAAGCGACGTTCCGGTCGACGACGAGACGCCATTGGTGACTTCGGGAATCTCCATATCCGCCGCCCGCCGATGCTCGCTCTTTCGGAGGTGCTCATAGGGGTAGGGTTTGCGTACGTGTATTCATAGGGGTAAGTGTGCGTGCATGTTGTGAGCGTACGCGTTGTACTATGTCATTCTAAAAAACGAGATTGCGAAAACACTACCGGCAACGCAGCCTCTACCGAGAGCTCGGTCTCGTGCCGAGAGCCGGATCCAAAGCTCTCGGCACGGGGACGCTTTGCCGAGAGCAAAGGGTCCGGCTCTTGGCACGAGAAAAAACCCGCGGTACACACGTCTCGTGCCGAGAGCCCGCAAGCGGGCTCTCGGCACGCCCCGCGACCTCACGGCGCAACGTAACGGCGAGCCACGGCCGTTGGTCCGGCCGTCGGATGTGCCGAGAGCCCACTTCGGCTCTCGGCACGGAAGCATCGTGCCGAGTGCCCGACACGAGCTCTCGGCAAACAATTAAAAAAAATCAAATTCACACATTCAAACCTTTTCTTCATCAACCTACACCCCCTAAAAAAGCATATGCTCAAATTTCACATAAAAATAGATATTTATTTTGTATTTAACAATTTTATTTCGTTCTAGCTAGCTAGTTTCTTCACCGTACAGTAGAGCTCCGATATGAACTCGAGGTGCATGAAATCATGAAGTAAAGTTAGTGAAAAATGATATTCATGTTCATGAGGCATATTCAAGACCAATTACATGACCAAACCTGCAGCTGAACAAAATCCAAGAGACCAGAATCTGCAAGCAGTCATCTTTCACTAGCTAGGTGCCATGGGCCATATGATGAGTTGCCTCCTCTTGAACCTCTCCTTGAAGCACATCTGCCTGAGCTCCTTCGTCCTCTCATCCAACACCATATTAGGCCTCTCCTCTATCATCTCTTTCTCGTGCTTCAGGCTTTCCAGCACCATCCTCATTAGATTTCCGTCCTCTTGCTGGTCAGCTTCCCGAGGTCCTGCTAGACATGCACTCCATCACTCCATGTTCGTCGGTTCTTCCAAAGAAATTTTATTCTAGTAAAAACTCCCAACGAATTGAATTCCATGACAATATGCTCCAACGAGAGAATAAGCAGAAACCTGGATGTTGTCGATGAGCGTATTCAGGCTCTTCACCTTGTGGTGCGGCCACCGTGCGATGTTGAGCTCCCTGCACCGCTTCTTCAGCACCGTGACCCCGACTTTGAGCTCCTGCACCACCTGCTTGATCAGCATGCAGAAGTGCCGCGACACCAGCTCGAACGTCGGCTCCTTCTTCCCTGGTCCAATTCTCGGATGTCCAACCGCACCCGCCCGCACACCTTGCTAGTGTCGTGCTCCAGCTTGATCAGTGCCTTCTCGCAGCCGCCGTCCTTGCTCTTGTGGCGCGCTTCCTCCTCCGCCACATGTACTACATGAGCCCAAAAACTCGCGAAGTCGACCTCAAAAAGGCAGCCAAGCTCGTCTCGCATTTACATCCATGAGAAAGTAACTGAGAACATGAATTAATTCCAGAAATTTTTGTATTAGTAGGGAAAGATATCTGCTGCTACCTTGAGAGGAGCTTCTCTTTGAACATGAAATGGCAGGGAAACACTGAGCTAAGAACCACGCTTCCTCTTCGAGGAGGTAGTGAGAGAGCTAGATCGAGTGCGAAAGAAACTAGAAGTACATGAAATCATGAAGTAAAGTTGGTGAAAAATGATATTCATGTTCATGAGGCATCTTCAATACCAATTACATATAATGACGCTAAATTTTCGACATTTGACTCTCTCATCACGTTGAACTAACATCGGGAGCTAGAACAATTTAAAAATTGTATAAAATTCAATGAAATGAAACCGTCAAATTGTTTCTAACAGAAAACAAGTTTGGCAACGAAAGTCTTTACAGACACCAATCCAGAGCATCAAAATGGGAGGTCAGCAAGGGACAAAGGCGCCAAGGACAGTTACATACAGTAGCAAAATGGTTCTTGCTCTGCTCTCCAGGTTAACTTACTGCTAGTGACAAGCCTAGACGAGACTCTACAACCGATTAGTACGGATTAACAACTTAACACACCGGTGCTAATTAAGCTTTAAGACGGTTGACACTTGGCCATCACACAAAATTCCTATGAGCAAACCTGCAGCTGAACAAAATCCAAGAGACCAGAATCTGCAAGCAGTCATCTTTCACTAGCTAGGTGCCATGGGCCATGATGAGCTGCCTCCTCTTGAACCTCTCCTTGAAGCACATCCGCCCGAGCTCCTTCGTCCTCCCATCCAACACCATATTAGGCCTCTCCTCTATCATCTCTCTTCTCGTGCTTCGGGCTTTCCACCACCATCCTCGTTAGATTTCCGTCCTCTTGCTCGGTCGGCTTCCCGAGGTCTGCTAGACATGCACTCCATCACTCCATGTTTGAAGGATCAGATGGCGACTAGAGAGGGGGGAGTGAATAGGAGCCGGTAAAAATTCTTCTCAAAGAACCCGGCATATACCCTAGTCAAATCCCGGTCACACACAAGCGATGGATCGAATCACACACCAATCGCCAAGACAACGAGGTTATGGATCAACCTCTAGTCCTAGGAACGATTCCTTGAAGCACACGCGGAAGCACAAGAAGGGAAGAGAGGAATTGAACCAAGAAGCAAAGCACACGGGCTGCGGCGGACCGTCCGGCCAGAGAGGCGGACCGTCCGCACGGGCCACGCGGACCGTCCGCCAATGTACCGCGGGACCGTCCGCGTAGGTACGGCGGACCGTCCGGCTCGGGCCGCGGACCGTCCGTTAAAGCCACCGTAACCACCGAGCGAACCCCGTAAAACGGACCGTCCGCGGGGAGCACGCGCGGACCGTCCGCCCGTGCACCCGCGGACCGTCCGGCCCGCCGCCGCGGACCGTCCGAAATCACTTCCAACCAAAACTCAAAACCAAAACGGATCGAAAGCGAAGCCGAGCAAGAACACGAAGAACACGCGAAGAACACCGTTCACGCCGACCGTCCGCCGGACCCTCGCGGACCGTCCGCGGGGCACGGACGGAAGCGAAAACGGCCGACCCCGAAAGTCAACTCCCCCAAATCATCATCGGATTTCCCAAACGGTAGAAGCTGTAGAGACAAGGGTTTGGGGACATGAAAAGCGTCACACAAGGATGCTATAGCCCAAAAATCTTGCCTCCTAACTCCCTAAATCACCGGGAATCGCGAATCCTTTGAGCACCACCAAGAGCTAGAGCACCGAATGAAAATCCTTGAATCGAAGTGGTTTCCGGCGTTTGAGGGCACAAGATCAATCACAAAGATGCACTAGACATCCATCCATGTTTCCGTCAAAGAAATCCGGGGAGAAACCCACTCAAATTCGCAGAATCACACCGAGAACAAAGGCACGAAAACAAGCACAAAAAGACCACGAAAAACACAACTCCGAATCTTCTATACAAACTAGGAAAGATTCACAAGGTCTAGCATGCCGCCCTAGCATCCATCCCTCTCAACAAATCTCTCATGAAGCTCTCATGCTAGCCTAGAGAAAAAGGAGAAGAAAATAGCTACAAAAATGAGAAATGGGAGAGGGAAATGAAACCCTAAGTCGCGGAGAGAGAGAGCCATCCACACACACTCATGGCTTATATATCAGGTCCCGCCGGAGTGGTAAATGACTCAACTACCCCTAACTTAACTACTGGCGATACAACCCACGTAGGGGCATTTAGGTAATGTTTGTGGGTCTTGCCATCGGACGGCCACGCCTTTGCCGCACCCCGCGTCCTCCCGACGAAAGCCATGCGATCCCGCCGCGTGTCCTCCGCTTCAAAGCTTCCCGACACGCCGGATCCCGTTTCCGTCGTGTTGGGCCCTCGGACTTGGTTTTGAGGCCCAAACCAAGAAACCGTCTTCCGATGGTTTTGTGGGCAAACCA
Source organism: Cenchrus americanus (assembly GCA_947561735.1). Taxonomy (NCBI): domain Eukaryota; kingdom Viridiplantae; phylum Streptophyta; class Magnoliopsida; order Poales; family Poaceae; genus Cenchrus; species Cenchrus americanus. Next base: position 198,299,570 of record OX387245.1, on the reverse strand, counting down.
CCAAACCCCCGCGTGCTCGGTCCGGCCTCCTGCCAAACCACTTGACTCGACCACCACCGTGCACCGGCTCGATCGTCCACGACCTCGTCTTGCTCGTCTCGCCACCTAGTCCCGCCGTCCACCGGGTCCCTCGAACCGAGCCTACTTGTCTCTCCATCTCCCGGAGGCCCCTCAAGGCTGGAGACCTTTCGCTCCCGTTTTTCACCTGCAACAACACGAACTAGGCTGCAGCCTACACCTGCGCACTGAGCCAAGAGTCAGTCCAACACCCGTTGTCAATCACTCATCACTGAGGAGCGGTCATCCATCGACCACGGGGACGCTCCTGGTCCTCAATCTCCCCCTTGATGAGTGCATTGACAACACACAACGCGAAATGAAATTCAGAGAAAGAAAGAAAGAAACAAAGAAGCTCAACTCATGACCAAAACCAAAGAAAGGCAAAGAAAGGTCACAAGCCAAGCAAAGCACAAACTCCACACTGAAATCAGCAAGAAAGCTCCCCCTGAACAAATGCAAGCTCCCCCTGAACATGTGGATGCAAACTTCCAAGTTTTAGCTCACCTCTTCTGAATTTGCATTAAGCTCACCTCTTCTCCCCCTTGTTGACAATGTATGAATCAAGGTGAAAATGCAGGAATGTAAAACAAAGCATATAAGTATTGAGTGCTAATGACCGTTACAAAGGATGACGATCTACATTGAGTGCTACCTACAAGGCATTCACCACCTATGATGAGAGAATGAGACATAGGCCAAAAGAATTAGACATTGTTGAGTGGCACTATATGGTGTCGTATTTTGGCACCGAAGAATTCCAGGTTGGTTGCCAATTTTTAAAAATACTTGCCAAATCCACTTGCATCAATGTTTATGTATAGTGCACTGCTGATTTTGTAAAAATAATATCTTTGCTGATTGTGTGCAGAAAATTAGCAATAAGAATTCTCAGAATCGGCTGAATCAAAAGATGCACCATAATACCGGATCAAAGGGTTTTTCTCAAGTGAGCTATGAGAAGGTAACAAATTATGCAACAAGGTTTACGTTCAGGAAAATTTTATGGTTTGTTCTTCTGCCCCCCAATGACTATGACATGATATGGTTGCAACCTCTATATGCTTTGTATTTGATAGACATATATAATTAGCCCAACGCCCACTAAAGCAATATAGATTTTCCATGCTTCTAAACGAGATAAGCCTGAAAACTACCTAAACTAATTAAGTGTTCAAAAAATAAAACATTGGATTCCTTTAGTTATTCAATAGCAATAAATATTTGTTTACCTTTTCTTTTCCTGGTGAATATCTTTCTCATATTTACAGTGAACAAAAACTTGTACAGTACCCTACATTATGAAATATGGCTAATTTGTTTACATTCTTGCCTAATTAGAGGGACCAACTAACTGGTGAAGAGCCAAATGATATGGAGCTTTTTATGATCACCCACCAACAAAATGGAGAATGGACAAGCGAGGAATCTAAGGAAATCTATGTGAGTATTTCTTTTGTACAACCCTTATTAAGTGATGCAACTGTCCTCGCTTAGAATTACATATATAATTAACTAAATGTATGTACTTTGTTAGGACAATACAAACAGGAAGATTATGGAGTTGGAGTCAAGGCCTGACGCAAATGTCGTATCAGACTTGGAACAGAACCAGATTTTCCAATCGACCTACAAGGAAACGAGGAAATCCAAGTCAAACAAGATGTATGCCAATGGATACCTAGCAAGGTACCCAACTAGGAAGGAGCTCTTTGTCTCGAGGACTACCGGCGCAGAGTCCAACAAGGAGGAGGCACTCATTGAATCATTTAGACAGTTGCAAGATAGACTAGACGCTCAAGATGATGAAAGGGAAGCGAGAGAGGCAAGAAGATAAGCGTCGCCTTGAAACGGATCAACAAGGAAAGGGAGGCGGATAGAGAAGCACTTAGGCAAGCAACGTTGCTTGTTGCAAGCAACCCAAAAACAATCTTCGGTACAAACGGTAATATTAATAACATCTATTTTTTAATAGTTCATTTGCTGAAAATCATGATCTTCAACCCAATTCAAAAATGCGGGCTACTGCTGGCGTTCTTTGCGGTGGTTGTGGAATCACTCCGGAGATGTTCTCGCTGCGCAACAATTGAGGGGGTCACAAAATCCGACTTCAAAGGGTGAACAAATGATGCATAATGAGCAAGTAGTGGCATGATAATTAAAGGATGTTTAATTTTAACATACATGTCATATTCTTATCAACGTGTGTAATTTTATCCACCAACCATTTTTTCCGGAGTTAACCAAGATGTAAGCCTACCGAAACGGCAACCCACTAATCCCGCAAGTGAAGAACGTCCTACATGGCGCACGACTAGAAGTAATTCGGCAGCCCCAAAACAAAGGAGCGAATTCGGGTCTTTGTTTACACTACAACAAAGCAATTGAAGGAAGCTACAGACTAGGAAAAGATCAATGTCCAAAAAGAATGCACGGGTACTATGTCAAACCTTTTATCTCTCTTTGCATTGAAATGGAACATGTAGTCCTTTTGGAGAAGGTTCATATTTGCCTTTTGCATATAACTGATTTTTATTTCTACAATTTTTGTTTAACTAATGCATGTCAATGATTTTTTTCGGGAGAGGATTCTTGAGCTTAAGAAGGAGCATGCGAATGGTGGGAAGATGGCCAACATATATATCAATGGAACGTCGCTTTGCTACAACATTAGTCTTTTTGTTACAATATGTTCAAACAATTATGTGTGGTTGACGCATTATTATGTGTTAACATATGTACTTGTGTTCTCATTTATCTTGACACTCGATGTCTTTGGTTTGATTATGTATGAACGAATGATATTTCGGTTTAATGGATGTTGATGCCTCATTCATTATATTTTTGTGGTTTTGTGATTAATTTTTCAATAGAACAAACAAAGCAACGTATTTTATTCTTAATATATATGAATCGTGGGTTGCAATATAACATGGATATCAAACCATATTGGGTTGCAATAGACTCACATATAACAACCACATTAAGCTGTGGAAATAGGTACAATTATCGTGGCAATACACATACATTCTCTTGCAACTAAAACAATGCGACGGTTGCAATAGAGAACCCACTTATAGCAACCATTAAATATCATGGCAATAGATAACCTAACTGTCGCAACTAACCTAATGACTGTGGCAATAGCATATGTCTCCTATAGCAACCATTCGCAAATGTGGTAATAGAGGACCTCTCGTAGCAACCAACCACCATAACGTTGCAATATCCTAAGACAAACTATAGCGACCATTTAGGTCTCGTGGTAATAGAGAACCTCTATTGCAATGATTTCTATGCGTAGCAAAAATATCTATTGCAACACCTATGTTCAGTTGCGACTGCATTTTCTTGCTACACAACCAACGTGTCGCAATATGTGTCACTAGCAACGTCTAGTTCGTTGCAATTGGTTCCATTGCAACACCCATAGTGGTTGCAATGTCGTATGTTACAACGCTCCCAACATGTTGCAAAAGCGTCAAAACTGTTGCAATAGATGGGTTCTGTATCGCTACTAAAACGTAAACTGTTGCATTACGCTATTGCTACGGTTACAAGTGCAACGACTTTTAACCAAAAAAAAGGTAGCAAAAGTACTATTAATACCATTTTTGGGTCTATTGCAACACTTTTTCGGCGTTGATTTTGATACAAAACCTTGTAGTGTCCGGCTTCTCTTTAGGCTTCTCACCCTTCTCACTCACAAACTTCACGGGTTTCTGGAAGTCATTTGTTTTGGGTGGAAATTTGGGTGGATCTTGGGTTGTGTCAAGCTTGTTGCAAAGGTGGTTGGGCTTTGGTGTGAAAGTGTTCTTGGGTGCCTTTGGAAGTGGGACTTGGATGTCTCCGATCACCTCAAACTCGGGGTTAGACTCAACACACTTCTCATACACACTCTCCCCACTGTTCTCTCCCACTTTCTCACCCAACTTCTCAAACCCCAAACCACGACCATCAGCTCTCTTGAACTCCTCAATCATGATTTTCAATTGAGGTTCCTGCCCGGACAACCAACCCAACACCTTCCTCATATAGTCATTCTCTCATAGATGACATCCAAACGGGATGTAAGTTCAAGATTGCGCAAAGTAACTTCATCACAGCCTAGTGCATGCATTGACAACAGGAGATTTCAAAGAAGCTTCCAAAGAGCTAATAGTAGAACGAGCATCAACAAGCTTATCATGCATAGTAGGACATGATTTACAAGCACCAAGCAAAGTGGGTCTAGCCTTAAGCTCATCATACTCGGTCCTAAGAGCATCTAGTTTAGCCAAAGTGGAAGCATTCTTCTCATTAAGCAACTTGATCTCATTCAACCATGCTTCACACTCAAGACATTCAACATCATCAGGAGTAGTAGGAGCAAGTTTCAAAGAGTCATTCTCAAGTTTCAATTCAAGCAATTTGGACTCTAACTCTCCTACTTTCTCACTAGCATTCTCAAGTTGAGCCCTAAGATCTTTCCTCATCTTCTTAGCATCTCTCAACACACTATCACGGTTATCAATCAAGCCATTCAACCTAGTGATCTCGGCAAGCAAAGAGTCGGGGTCACGATTTACCTCATCCTCCGAGTCGGAGTCGCCGTCTTCCTTGTCGCTCTTCTTCTTGCTCAAGCCATGGGCCATGCCACAAAAGCTTTCAAGCGCCACACGACTCAATCCACCGAGGTTTCGGCTTGCACTCTTCTTGCCCTTGCGCCTCTCGGCATCTTCATCTTCACCGCTTGAGCTTGATCGCGCGTCACTTGAGCTTGAGTCGACGTCGCTTGCACCGGCCACCATAGCTCTTGCCTTGTCCTTCTTGTAGCCGCCCTTGCTCGGTCGCCGCTTGTCCTTGTCCTTGCTCTTGGACTTGCCGAAGTGCTTGCCCTTGGAGGAGTACTTGTCTTTACGCCTCGGGTGCGCCTTGTACTCGTTCATCTTGTACTTGTTCTCCTCCGCTTCCGGCACTCGGCGATGAAGTGGCCACGCTTGCCACACTTGTAGCACGTCTCCGAGCTCCGCCTTGCATTCCTCGGACTCTCGTGTAGTCGTTCAAACCTTCTTGAGAGCAAGGCCGGCTCCTCCTCGCCCAAGACATCAAACTTCTCATTTGGAATAGACATAAGAGAAGACAAGGAAAACTTTCGACAGAAGGGTTAGATTTGCCCTTTGATCCGCCCACAAGAGCAAGACTATGGTCAATCGAGCCCTCATGCTTGGATTGCAACTTCCCGTCAACCTCGACCGACTTGAGCTTAGAGAAGAGGTCATCCAACTCAATAGTAAAATACCGCCGGACTCCTTGATGGCCTCAACCTTAGCATCCCAAACATTTGGATCCAAGACATGCAAGAGCTTCAAAGCCCGATCATGCTCGGTGTAATGAAAATCTTCAACATTAGCCTTCATGTTGTTCACGATGGCGGTGAACCTCTGAAACATCGCATCAATGTCCTCACCGGGAAGTTGAGTGAAGTTCTCATATTGCATCCGGTAAGAAACAAAGAGGCGAGCCTTCACATGGTTATCACCACCGTGAGCAACCAACAACTTCTCCCAAATTTCCAAGCAAGATTCAAATGGCGAACATGCTCAAACTCGGGATCACACAAGCTCGGACCAAGTGATCAACGGCTTTTGCATTTGCCTCATACTTGGCCTTAGCACCAAGCATCGGTCACCATAAGACTATGGATATTGACCGAATAGCATAGGTCTTGTCAAGAACAATGAAATCCAAAAACTTGCCACGAAGAAAGATCATCATACGAGCCGCCCACTTGTGGTAACCCTTGCCATCGAAGTGCGGCGGACCGCCCCGCTCAACGTACGCCATATTAGGATTCAAGACTTGTCAAAGTTGCAAAGAATCCGGCACCAAGCTCGATACCAATTGAAGGATCGGATGGCGACCGAGAGAGGGGGAGTGAATAGGAGCCGGTAAAAATTCTTCTCAAAGAACCCACCTATACCCTAGTCAAATCTCGGTCACACACAAGCGATGGATCGAATCACACACCAATCGCCAAGACAACGAGGTTATGGATCAACCTCTAGTCCTAGGAACGATTCCTTGAAGCACACGCGGAAGCACAAGAAGGGAAGAGAGGAATCGAACCAAGAAGCAAAGCACACGGAGCTCTCGGCGGACCGTGCGGCCAGAGAGGCGGACCGTCCGCACGGCCACGCGGACCGTCCGCCAATGTACCGCGGACCGTCCGCACAGTACGGTGGACCATCCGGCCCGGGGCCACGGACCGTCCGTTAAAGCCAACGGAACCACCGGAAGCGAACCCCGTAAAACGGACCGTCCGCGGGGAGCACGCGGACTTTCCGCTGTGCACCCGCGACCGTCCGCCCCACCGCCGCGGACTGTCCGAAACCACTTCCAACCAAAACTCAAAACCAAAATGGATCGAAAGTGAAGCTGAGCAAGAACACGAAGAACACGCGAAGAACACTATTCACACGGACCGCCCGCCAGACCCTCGCGGACCGTCCGCCAGGCACGGACAGAACTGAAAACAGCCCGACCCCGAAAGTCAACTCCCCCAAATCATCATCGGATTTCCCAAATGGTAGAAGCTGTGGAGACAAGGGTTTGGGGACTTGAAAAGCGTCACACAAGGATGCTATAGCCCAAAAATCTTGCCTCCTAACACCCTAAATCACCGGGAATCGCGAATCCTTTGAGCACCACCAAGAGCTAGAGCACCGAACGAAAATCCTTGAATCGAAGTGGTTTCCCGACGTTTGAGGGCACAAGATCAATCACAAAGATGCACTATACATCCATCCATGTTTCCCCTCAAAAGCCTTGGATTTGCGGGCGTAGAACCGGCACCCCTCGCGGGTGCGCACAATCTCGCCGGCATCCGCGACCGTAGTGGGCCAATAAAAGCCTTGGCGGAATGCGTTGCCTACGAGGGTGGGGGCGCGGCATGGTGGCCGCAAATGCCCGTGTGAATGTCTCGGAGGAGCTCGCGCCCCTCGGAGATGGGCACGCATCGGCCGCAGATGCCGGAAGCGCGCGCTTGCCTCTCGCCGTCGACGAGGGCAAAAGACTTGGCCATCCTGGCGATGCGCCTGGCCTCAGACCGGTTCGAGGGGAGTTCCCCTCGAGCCATCCAGGTGATATACTTGTTGCGCCAATCTGCCCTGATGGGGGGCTGGCTCGACATCCATCACTTCGGCCTCGTCAGCGTCGTACCCCTCGAGGAGGGACAGCACGTACGCCTCGTTCAAGGGGTCCTCATCCATGGGCTCTGCGCCTGCTGGATTCGAGGGAGCCCCCGAGGGTTCCGCACGGTTCGAGGGGTGCGGCTCGAGGGTAACGAAGGGCTGGGCGACATCTCGGGCAAAAACGTTCGGGGGGACGGTGATCCGCCCGGACGCGATCTTGGCCAGCTCGTCCGCCTCCTTGTTGTACCGACGGGCACGTGATTCGGCTCGATGCCGTAGAACTTGTCCTCGAGGGCTCGCACGGCCTTGCGCAAGCTTCCATCTTGTCGTCGTGGCAGCCTCGCGTTTTTCATGACTTGGTCAATCACGAGCCGCGAGTCTCCCCGCACGTCGAGGCGCTTGGACGCCTATCTCGATGGCGATCTTGAGGCCGCAGAGGAGGGCCTCGTACTCGCCCATGTTGTTCGACGAGGGGAAGTGGAGACGCACCGCGCGTACCGCATGTGCTCCCCGAGGGGTGACACGAAGAGCAGCCCGCGCCCGCCCCGGTCTTCATCACCGAGCCTTCGAAATACGTAGTCCAAGCACTCGCCCGGATCTATGGCGGCGGTAGTTGTGTGTCCGTCCACTCGGCCGACAAAATCGCCGGGATCCGGGACTTGATGGCCTTGCACGGGGCTTAGGCGAGTGTTTCGCCCATCGCCTCCACCGACCACTTGGCGATTGTCGGTGTTTTAGACCGGCAACCTACTACGGGGAGTAGCCGAAGTAGATGAATGTGACTCGCCGAGATCGGTAACTCGAAGGAAGAGACACGTGGCACACAATTTAGACAGGTTCGGGCCGCGAGGTGCGTAATACCCTACGTCCTGTATGCTGTGTAGCTCTGGATTGATAGGGCACGGTTACAGGATGGTGCAACGGTGCGTCGTGAGTTGAGATTGGATGAGGTGATCCCGAGATCGGTCCCTGCCTCGCCTTATATAGTCCGGGAGGCGAGGGGTTACAAGTCGGAGTAGGGAAGGAGTACTAGTCGAGTACGTCTAGGAGACCTCTATACAAAGGCGGAACGTGTACGAGTCCTAACCGAGTACTACTCCCGTGTCGTCCTTGTGCTCCACGCCTTCAGGTGCCGTGTAGCGCAAGCCGAGTAGTCCCGGGGGCCCACCGAGTAGTCGGTCCTGGTACCCACCGAGGTAGTGGGCCCAGGGAGGTCCATACGACAAGCCCCCGAGTACTTTGTAGTCGAGAAGGATAGCTTCCAGTAATCTTGACGGCCTTAACGAGTAGTCCTCAAGCGTCCCCGAGGATTACAAGTCAAAAAGTCCTCAAGAGTAGTCGAAGCATCCCGAGGCCGGAATGTACTCCGGTCGATGTTGAGCAATTTTGAAGTCTTCTCGAGTAGTCCCAAGCGTCCTTGAAATCTCGCCTTCGAAGGTCTTCAAAAAATGCCCGCCTTGTCTTGAAGCCGAAGCCGCCATGGAGACGCGATTTGCGTAACCGCAATCCACGTGGAGTAGCCCCCGAGCCTCGAGCCGCGAGCTCGGGGCCGAGGATCCATCCGAGGTCTTGACAAGAAAATCCCGAAAAATCCGGAGAAAAAACCGAAGGACACGTGGCACGGAGCCCCCGAGCCTTGAGTCGAGTACTTCCTCTCGAATTGAAGGGTCTTCTTGGAGAATGTGTCCCGAGATGCTCTTGAGACTAGCCGCGTCCCGGTAGTTGAGTAGAAGTAGCCGAGCCCCCGAGGTGAGGCGCGTCGACTAGTAGAATACGAAGAGTCACGCACCGGCGCTGAGTCAGCCGCGCGTGGACTTATCCCGCCGCCCATTGCGGGGGCGATTTGGCTTATAAATATAAGCCGAAACCCTTAGGGTTTTCACCCAAGTGAGCCGCAGTCAATTTGCCACTTGAATCTTGAAGTAGATCCATTCCAGCGAGCGCTGCCGCCGTTGTAGATCCAAACGCATCGCCACCCGAAAGCTTTAGGCTAGCCCCCGAGCGAATGCGAGTGAAGACTCCTTGTACTTGGAGAATGAAACCGTCACCGTCGAAGACGTCGAAGGCCAGCGGGAAGAAGAGGAGCCGTGCGGAGACCGCCGCGGCCGGCACCGGAGCGGCGCCCACATCTCCACCGCGCGCTGACCCAAGCCGCGAGTGGAAAAAGTCGAAGGTCAAGACGGAGGACCTGCTAACCCTGTTGAACAGCGGGTTCATCGGGGAGAAGGAGATCGATATGTGGAGATCCGCCGCAGAGATCCTTATCCAATGGAGAAGGCCGAAGACGAGATCCCGATGTTCTCGCGCTTCGTGGAGCGCGGACTTGCGCTACCAAAGCAAGCGACTTCTTCAAGGGGTTGCTCGTGTACTATGGCATCGAGTACCTCAACCCTCGAACCCCAATGGTATCTTCCATACTTCGTCTTCGTCCACTTCTCGCGAAGCCTTCCCGGGAATCAAGCCACACCGGGTTCTCTTCCGGAAGTTTTTCCGCGTGAAGCCGCAGCCCCGGCGCCTCCAACCCCGAGAGTAGTCGGAGGGGCCGGGATCCAACCCGAGGGAGGATGCCGCGGAGCAAGCACGGCGTACAAGCTCGTGGACTCCAACACCGATCGGAAGACGAGGTGGTTCTACATCACGAACCACCATCCCGAGCCGCCGAAGCCGAGCGGACGGCAGCCCTGTGCACCAGAGTGGTGGAACACGGAGCCCACCATGCGGGGAGGGAATCCGCCTCCCGGAGTTGCTAGCGCGCATCAAGACTCGCGGGATGCGGGACCGAGGGCCGAACACGTGGCCTTCGGCTTCATGAAGCGTCGGATCCGGCCGCCGATGGCGCGGGACACGATGGGCTTCGAGTACACCGGCGACAACGATACGTCGCGGATGCCGGGGGCGAGGCCGGACGACAACGACATCGTTGAGAGGTTGTCGAGGATCTTCAAGGACATGCCGGAGTACACGGCGTGCCCCGTTGAAGAGTACTCCGCCGCGCGCCCGCCCAACGAGGTGAGTAGCCGTACCCCCTCGCCGAGTAGTAGGCACTTGTAGCGCAGTTGCCGACGCCTTGTGTCTTTTTGCGCAGATGATGTGAAACGGTTTGTCTCCGAGCCGCAGCCTACCGCTGGGCGGGATCGAGATCCCGGCAGAGGGGAAGGTGAAGGAGCGCCGCGTCGTTGGAGAGGACGACGATCCCGTCATCGTGGAGGACACCTCCGATGACGAAGAAGACGAGGAGACGCTCGCAGACCGCTTCCCGGTTGCGGTCGAGGTTTAGCCGTCCGGCTTGCCTCACGTGCCACTCATCCAAGATCCTCCGGCCAGCCCGGAGGCTAGCCTTGCCGCGCCGCCGAGGAAGCCGCGCAACCCCACCAAGAAGCGGGTGGCGAAGAAGATGAAGGTCTCGTAGACCACGCCCTCGGAGGTAAGTCGTCTTGAAGGGAGAGTAGTCGAGTACCCGGGGACCGGTACGTGCCGACAAGTAGTCGTCCTTGTGTGCGGGAGGTGCCGCCAACCGCAGCCCGTGGAGGAGGGCGACGAGGGCATGTGGCCCACAGTGGGGGAACCGGCAAGAAGCCGAAGTCCAGCCCCCTACTACTGCCGAAGATCTTCTCGGCGCGCACGGAGCGCCGCCCCCTCGCTCCGTGCAGAGAGCAGAGTAGCCGCGCGCCGCCGCCGCCGGAGAGATGGAAGCCGGCAGAACGCAGAGGGACGTGCACGGCGCCGCCGCTGCCACCGTGGAGGAGGCAGTAGCCGAAGAGGCGGAAGAAGAAACGCCCGCCGAGGGTGGACTGGTTGACATCGCCGCATCCTCGGAGCTCCGGCCGTGACTATCGTCCTGGCCGAACTTGTAAGTACCAGGTCTTCATGAGTAGTACTCGCTGTAGTAGTCGATGATTGCCTGACAAGCTTCTGTGAACACTTGTGCAGAAAATCCACAGATCTGAGCTGGGACGGGGAAGAGCCCGCGCCAGCGGAGGCAGCAGAAACCGTGCCGCCCGTCGAGGAGCCCGTTCCTGAGGCTCAAGCTGCGACCGAGCCCCCGGCTGCCGAAGCGCCGCTGCCGCAGGCGGCCATAGTTGAAGGTAAGCACCCTTCTTGAAGCCGTAGAACTCCGGGACGAGTAGTTGTAGGCACTGATGCGCGTGTTCCTTATTGACGATGCGCCGAAGGAGGTGACATCCCCCGCAGGAGTACCCATGCGTGGAGTTGGACACTCGAGAGGTCCCAAAGGCCGCGAAGGAGCCCCCCGAGCCCGAGGGGGAGACCGTCGTGCGGTCCGCCGAGGGGGAGGCGGCTACCACGTCGCCGGGGGTTGCCCCGGAGGTGGCAATCGGATCCCCCGAGATCCAAGACGCGGAGCCGATCCGCTCGGCGCCGATGGCGGAGGCTACGTCGAGTAGCCGCGGCGGAACCGAGCCGCCGGCCGACGATCTCGTCGAGCCGGCGATGTTGGCACAAAGCACTTGGAGGCGATGCGCCGAGCCGAGCAAAGGATGATGGTACGTAGTCGTAGCTTCCCGAGTAGTCCATCCCTTTGCGTAGAGTACTCGGGACCGACTTGATCTTGTCTTGTGCAGGACGTCGCGGAGCGATCCCGCGAGAAGTCGAACATGCCGCAAGGGTACGGCGACACCGTGCTTCGAGCCGAGGCCCCGGAGGAACAAACGCTCGTGAAGTCGCGGAAGCACGCGGCCGCGATGCGCCGAAGCTCGACGCCGCCTTTGCCAAGTACCACAACGATGTGATGGAGCTGGGGCGAAGGGCGACGACCTCGGTGCGGAAGAATAAGGGCCTCCGCAACAAGAACAAAGGTATGTCCTTGGACTTGCCGGTACTTATTGGAAGCCGCATAGCCTCCGACCCGTTGTTGTGGTGTGTTGCGTAACTCGAAGGCCGTGTGGAGCGATTGAAAGCCTCGGAGGTCGGCATGAAGAACCTCTTCTACCGGGAGCAGGAAGCCCGCCGGTACTTGAGCTCGACTACAAGGAGCTTGCCGTCGAGTGCGAGAAGCATATGGAGTTGCGGATTGCCTCGACGGAGATCTCGTCAACGCGCTACAAATCATTGCGTGCTGAACGAAGATTGCGAGGCGCTCCGGCCCACCGAAGGACCTTGAAGAGGCCCGCCCTCCCGATCGCGAGGCTCCCCGGTGCCGCACCCGGCGGCCCCAAGATAGCCCCTCTCGGCGGATCGACTTCGTGAAGCGCCAAGCCGGCCGGCCGCCTACGTCAAGCATATGGCGAAGTCGATCCCGGAAGGTGTCTTTGGCCTTCATGAAGTCGTACTTCCCGAAGGCCCCAGGTGGAGGTGGTCGCCGGCGGGGTAGCCGCCAACCGCTCGGATGAGCGATGCGCAGCTGTTGGGAGCGGATGGCTCCCATCGCGGAGCAGGTAGCCGAGAAGCCGAACCTCCGGTAGCTCTGCATAGATAGCTTAGTAGCCATAATTGTACAAAAGCCACTTGTAATGGACTTATTCATGTATAAATGAAATGAAGTTGTTCCACAAATGAGTACTCGTAACCGCGATCTCAGAGTGCGGAACGCCCATCGTGGAGTAGGTGCGAGTAGTAGTACTCGGCTTTAGTAGTCCCGTCGTAGGGAGTAGACAGTAAAGAAGTTGATGAACGATCAAACTTTATTACTGAAGAAGTACACTCGGATGGCCGGTGGCCGTAGTTACAAGTAGTCGCCCGGACCGGAGGCCGCTTACGCCTAAGTGGAGCCGGGAGCGGGTAGCCGCTGCGCTCGGTGATCCGTAGGTAGCCGTGGAGGCCGGATCGCAGATCCGTAGGTAGCCGTGGGGGGTCGGATCTTGGAGTGTGGTCTCTTGATAGACCGCCGCTAGAGTCCTTGATGCTCGTCGCAGCCCCGTGGTCCGTAGGTAGCCGTGGGGCCGGACCCCGGAGGAGAGTAGTCCGGAGACTTGGAGCCAGGACCCGGAGGGTCGCTAGCGGCAAGGGGCGTTGATGTAGTCGCGTAGACTTGAACCCCGGAGTAGTCGTGAGACTAGGCGTAGAATCGACAGAGTTGGTCGACGTTCCACGAGTTGTTTACTTCTTCGCCTTCAAGTGTTTGGAGGCGGTAGGAGCCCGCCCGGCCACCTTAGCCACGGTGAAGGGGCCTTCCCGTGGGGAGCTGAGCTTGTGGAGTCCTTCCGTGTTCTGGATACGGCGGAGGACGAGATCTCCAACGTTGAAGGAGCGTTCCTTGACGTTGCGATCGTGGTAGCGTCGGATACCCTCCGGTACCTTGCCGATTGGACGAGGGCGGCACGCCGAGCTTCTTCGAGGCCGTCGATATCAACTCGTCTCGTCGTCTTCCGAGACGCCTTCGTCGTAGTGCTCCACCGCCGGCGAGTTCCATATGACATCGGCAGGGAGGATGGCTTCGGAGCCGTAGACCGGAGAAGTAGGGGGATTGCCCCCGTTGGCTTGGACGGTTGAGTCCGCGCCCCCGCAGTGCGTTGGGTAATTCCTTGATCCACTTGCCCCCTTTTGAGTTAGCAGCGTCGTGTAGCCGCTTCTTGAGGGCGTCGAGCACCATCCCATTGGCGCGCTCGACTTGTCCGTTGGCCCGTGGATGGGCGACTGAGACGTATCTAACGTCGATTCCGCTGTTCTCGCAGTACTCCCAAAACCGGTGGTTGTTGAAGTTAGACCCCAGGTCTGTGATGATGCGGTGGGGTAGCCCGTAGCGGTGTACGAGTTCATCCAGGAAGTCGAGTACTGCGTCGCCCCTTGGGGCATGTAACCGGCTTGACCTCGATCCACTTGGTGAACTTGTCGATAGCCACCGGCCTCGTTGAATCCTCCCGGCGCAGCTTGGCGCGGGGCCCAATCATGTCGAGCCCCCCACAGGCAAAGGGCCGGGTCGGCGGTATGGTGACTAGCTTGTAGGCCGGGACGTGCCGTCGCTTGGCGAAGAATTGACATCCTTGGCACCTTCCCGACGAGTTCTTCGCATCACCCAGGGGCCGGGGCCGCAGAAAGCTCGCCGAAGGCCTTGCCGACTCGGGCCGTGCGTGAGGACGCGTGGTTGCCGCACGCCCTTGTGGATCTCCTCCAAGATGTCCTTGCCTTCTTCACGAGGGACGCACTTCATGAGTACTCCGAAGATGCGCCCCGCTTGTAAAGCTTTTCGCCGACGAGGACGTAAGACTTGGCACGGCGGACGAGTTGTTCGGCCGCGTTCTTGCTCGGAGGGGACTTTCTCGCTCGCCGAGGTAGTCGATGAAGGGTTGCCTCCGGACCACGTCGATCATCATGACCTCCCCGTCCACCGGGTGGTTAGCCGGGGACGGCGGCCGTGGCGCCGCTCCGGATGGATGGCGCGTGAAGCTCATGGACGAAGACGCCCGCGGTACTTGGGCGCGCGTGGATCCGAGCTTCGAGAGGACGTCCGCCGCAACGTTGTTGTCGCGACGATGTGATGGAACTCGAGACCGTAGAATTTGTTCTCGAGCTTGCGGACTTCTAGGCGCAGGCGTCCATGTTCTCCTTGTTGCGGTCCCGTGGACTTGTTGACTTGGTTGATGACCACCGGCGGAATCGCCGTAGACTAGTAGCCGCTTGATGCCAAGTGAAGCCGCGAGGCGGAGCCCGTGTAGGAGAGCTTCGTACTCGGCTTCGTTATTTGAGACCTTCCGGAAGATCCGTAGGACGTACTTGAGTTGTTCGCCCGTTGGAGAGATCGGGGAGTACCCCCGCGCTCGCGCCCTCGAGGTTGAGTGAGCCGTCAAAGTACATCACCCAATGCTCGGTCGCACGGTGGGGAGTAGGTAGCCGGTTCTCTCGCCACTCCGCCATGAAGTCGACTAGCGCCGCGACTTGATGGCGTGCGTGGCTTGAAGTCGATGGTGAGGGCGCCGAGCTCGACCGCCCACTTGGAGATTCTTCCGGCTGGCGTCCGGGTTCCTCGGGATGTCGCCGAGCGGGTAGTCGGTGACGAGGGAGACCGAGTACTCCCGGGAAGTAGTGTCGTAGCTTCCGCGGGGTGATGAGTAGAGCGTACGAAGCTTCGCACGGGCCGATAGCGAGCCTTGGACTCGACGAACCTCCTCGCCGACGAAGTAGACCGGCGCCGGGACCGGGTAGGCGTGGCCGTCTTCTTGCCGCTCGACGACGATGGCGATGATCGACCACGTGAGTAGTCGCGCCTAGGTAGAGCAAGACGGTCGCTCGCCCTTGTGAGGAGCCGTGAGGATTGGCGGCTTCGATAGGAAGTCCTTGAGCCGGGCAAGGGCTTGGTCCGCCTCTCGCAAGTCCACACGAACTTCTCGTGGTGCTTGAGTAGTTTGAAGAAGGGGAGACCCCGTTCTCCTAGCTTCGAGATGAATCGTTCAACGCCGCCATGCACCCCGTCGGCCTTCTCGGACGTCTTTGATGCTCGTGGGAGCTTTCATGCCGGTGATGGCGGAGATCTTCTCGGGGTTGGCTTCGATGCCGCGCCGGCCGATGATGAAGCCGAGTAGTTTGCCCGAAGGTACACCGAAGACGCACTTGTTCGGGTTAAGCTTCCAGCGGTACTCGCGCAAAGGATGCGAAGGTCTGTTCAAGGTCGTCGATGAGGGTACCGGAGTCCCCGGTTTTGACAACCACGTCATCCACGTAGGCCTCGACGTTCTTGTTGAGTTGCCGCTTGGAAGCGAGCCCGGATGGCCCGTTGGTATGTAGCGCCGGCGTTTTTCAACCCGAATGACATGGTCGTGTAGCAAAGACGCGCCAAACGGGGTGATGAATGCGGTCTTCTCCGGTCCTCTTCCTTGATTGCGATCCGGTGGTACCCGGAGTAGCGCCGAGGGAAGCAGAGCAGTCGCAGCCTCGCCGTGGAGTCGATGACTTGATCAATCCGCGGCAACCCGAAGGGGTCCTTGGGGCGTGCTTGCTGAGGTCGGTGTAGTCGACGCACATCCTCCACTCGTTCGAGTTCTTCTTGCGGACGAGGACGTGGTTGGCGAGCCACTCGGGATGGAAGACTTCTCGATGAAGCCGGCTGCGAGTAGCTTGGCGAGCTCCTTCTTGATGGCGTCCCGTCCGTCGTCGGCAAAGCGTCGGAGGTGTTGTCGCTTGGGGGTGGCCTTTGGATCGACGTTGAGGCAAGTGCTCGATCGGGGCCCCCGGGCACTCCCGGCATGTCCGTCGGCTTCCACGCGAAGATGTCGCGGTTAGCCCGAAGGAAGCTGATGAGCGCGTCTTCCTATTTGGGGTCGAGGCCGGCCCCGATGGTGGTGGTCTTGGTGGGGTCGCCCGTTCCGAGGTCGGCCCGGCTTGACGAGTACCTCCTCGGTGGCCGAGGCTTGTTGGTGTTGTCAGACTTCTCTGGGATGTCGAGTTCGCTTGTGGCAAGCTTCTTCGACGTGGCGTATACCTCCATCATTGGGGTGGGTACTTGGTTTGTTGAGGCGATCGCCACGGCCTCCGTGTCGCAGCCGTGAGAGATCTTCAAGTCCCCCCGGAGGGAGAGTACGCGGTACCGGACTTGGCATCTTAAGTACCAAGTAGGTGTAGTGAGGCACCGCCATGAACTTGGCGATGGCCGGTCGCCGAGGATGGCATGGTAGGAAGTCTCGAAATCCGCAACCTCGAACTTGATGTACTCGGTGCGGTAGTTATCCCGAGACGCCCCGAAGGTAACCGGCGCACCACCGAGCCTAGTGGGACAGCCGCGTTGCTCGGGACGATGCCGTAAAACGGCATGCTCGCTCTTGTCGAGCATGGGGGTGACGTCGAGGTTCATCTTCTTCAAGGTCTTGGTGAAAAGGACGTTGAGCCCGCTTCCATCGTCGATGAGCACCTTGTTTAGCTTGGAACCCGCCACCGTTGGTTTCGGGACGAGAGGAAAACGTTCGGTTCGGAGAAGCCGGTCCATTGGTCCGCGCGGGAGAAGGTGATGGGTGTCTCCGACCACCCGAGAGGGGTCATAACCGCCGGTTCAATGGACATTACTTCACGGCGAGTAGCCTTCGCTCCCCGCTCGCCGGGTAGTCCGCCGAAGAGGACGTTGACGGTCTTCTCGGGTTCTTGGAAGTCGTTGTCGTCGCCGTCCTTCTTCTTGTTCTTTTGATCGTGAGGGTGCGGTGGCTCCGGCGTGTCCTTGAGTGCATGCCCGAGCCGGTAGCACCTTGCTCGGTAGTGTGGTTGCCGTTTGGGTGCCACGGGCACTTCTCCTTCGACAGGTCTTTGAACCCCGCCGGAATTCTTCTTCGAGTTCCCTTTCGGAGGGCGCCGGATAGCCGCGACGGTGTTGTCCGGCTTGCGCTTGCGGTTGGAACCCGAGAAGTTGTTGTTGTTGTTGTTGTTGTTGTTGTTGCGGCCGCCTTGGTTTGGATTCTTTGGCGCCGTCGCCGCCACGGTTCTCGCTTGGACTTGCCGCGATGGCGTCGTACTTGGCATTGGCCTTGTCCTCTTCATCCGCCCGGGACGTGATCATGTCCTTGAGGTGGGGAATGGACCGGGGGGGCAGCGACGACCGAAGTCCTCGAAGGTGCGGCGATGGTAGAGCCCGTCCCGGAAGAGGTCGATGACCTCCTTGTCGGTGACGTCCACGACGGTAGCGCGCTTGTCGAAAAAGCGGCGCATGTACTTGCGGAGGGTCTCGCCTTGTTCCTCGCTTGATCATGGCAAGGTCCATGCGAGTACCCGAACGGCCCATGGCGCCCGCGAAGTTGCTTGTGAATTGCTCCTTCGGCCTGGTCCCACTTGTCGATTGAGTGCTTGTCCGGCGACTCAAGCCACGTGAGTGGGGCTTGGTCCGGAGCGAAGGGGAAGTAGAGGCACTTGGTGTCGCCGTTGCCGCCGCCGTTCTCGATGGAGAGAGCGTAGCATCGGAGCCACTGGATGGGATCCTGCTTCGCGTCGTATTTGGTGATCCCCAAAGGCTTGAACTTGTCGGGGAGGAGCAGGTTGCGAAGCCGGGGTGAGAAGGCGGGGAAGCCGTCGCCTTCAGCAGCGGTGGTCGACTTCTTCTGCCGCAACTCCTCGATCCTCTGGCGAGCATCGTACCCGCCATGAGAGGCGCCGGAGGCGTGGCTGTGCGCGTGGCCGCGGCCGCCGCCGCCTCCAGCTTTCTTGTTGGCCCCGTGGTTGGAGCTCCCGCCGTCGGCCGCCGCCGCCGTCGGGGGTCGTTGCCGCCGCCACCGGCCGGAGCACGGTGGGGGACGACTTCCTTGTTGCCTTGCTCTTGTCGCGAAGGTCCTCCGGCGGTGGAGCGTCGACGGTTTGGGTCGGCTGGAATGTCGCCCCGAGTACGGTTAGGACCGGGGTCAGCACTGCGACTAGTGGCTTCGTTGTCGCGAGGCTTGGCCGGGGGAGGTTGGTCGACTCTCTTGTCGACCCGCATGAAGTAGGCTTCTTCGGGCCGAGCTTGGCGATGACCTCCCCAGCGCGTATGCCCTGAGCCTGGCGTGCGATCGTTGTGATCGACATGAGGCATTGCTCAGGAGTGGTGTGGACTCTGCTCTCGACCGCTTCGAGAGCCTCCGCAAGGTTGCGGATATGAAGGTTGTCTCTGAGCCGCCGGCGTCGTTCGTTGCGCTTCCTGTTACGTTCGCGCCGGGCGTCCCTGTTGGCGTCGGTCTCGTCCGCAGGGGCATCAGCAGACAGCTCGTCTGCGGAGATGTCCTCCAAGTACTTGTCCGCGGCCGTGCCTCGAGGGCCCCGGGTGTCGCCGGCAGCCATGAAGACTTGGCGATCGGGGGTACCCAAGCTTGACTCAGAAGGTGCCACCTCGCTTGGTGTGTTTGAGTCGCCCGGGCCGGTGGTGTTCCCTCCCGGAACGGTAGTGAGTCGATGTAGGCGACGTAGCGTGAGTCCTCCTTTGTCGCTCGAGGCAAGCTTGAGGTCCGGCCGTAGACATATCTTCCGACCGCGTCGATCTTATAACCGCCCCGCAGGCCGGCCCCCGACAAGGGAAGCTCGGTGGAGTCATCTTCGGACTCGGGCTCCTCGGGGTCCGACCCGATGTCGAATTCGTAATCCGGGTTCGAGTAGAACTCGGAGAGAGGGCCGGAGTCCGAGACGGGGTCGGGGGACGGCGTCGGAGTCCGAGTTGTACTCGGTTACGGGCTCCTTGCCGGCCCGGCGTGGTGCGAGGAGCCTCCGTGCGGGCCCGGCCGGGGACGCGGGGGCCACGCGTGGGGCGCCGGCATGGTGAGGGGACCGCCCGCGATGGCCGAGCGGCCCGGCTCGCAAGCGATGGCCCATGGCGACGTCGGGTTTGAGTTGGAGACTGGACTCGAGCTCGAAGTCGGCGTGGATGTTGGAAAGCGAAATTTCGCCGAACTTGTCGGGCGAGCTTGCCCTCGTGACAACTTCGGGAAGTGTCACAAGGCCCGTCCTCGAGTCGGGTTGCATGATCGGTGGCGCCGGGAAGGAGCCCGCGCCATCAGCAGTGCAGACCCAGGCGTCGAAGACGAAGGTGTCGCCGCGGTTGAAGGCGACGGTTGGCTTGATGTGAACGGAAGCCGTCGAGTTCGCCATGTGATCTCGAGCGAGAGCCCCTACCCGGCGCGCCGCCGTCGGTGTTTTAGACCGGCAACCTACTACGGGGAGTACCCGAAGTAGATGAATGTGACTCGCCGAGATCGGTAACTCGAAGGAAGAGACACGTGGCACACAATTTAGACAGGTTCGGGCCGCGAGGTGCGTAATACCCTACGTCCCGTATGCCGCGTAGCTCGGGATTGATAGGGCACGGTTACGAGGATGGTGCAACGGTGCGCCGTGAGTTGAGATTGGATGAGGTGATCCCGAGATCGGTCCCCGCCTCGCCTTATATAGTCCCGGAGGCGGGGTTACAAGTCGGAGTAGGGAAGGAGTACTAGTCGAGTACGTCTAAGAGACCTCTATACGGTGCGGAACGTGTACGTAGTCCTAACCGAGTACTACTCCCGTGTTGTCCTTGTGCTCCACGCCTTCGTGTGCCGTGTAGCGCAAGCCGAGTAGTCCTGGGGCCCACCGAGTAGTCGGTCCCGGTACCCACCGAGGTAGTGGGCCCGGGGAGGTCCATACGACGCCGATCCTTCCCGCCGCGTCCGGATTGCGGATGATCTCCCCCGGCCGGAGGAGGAGACCACCGTGACGGGGTGGGCTTCGAAGTAGTGGCGAAACTTGCGCCGTGCAAGGACCACCGCGTACAGCAGCTTCTGGACTTGAGGGTAGCATGTCTTGGTGTCAGACAAGACTTTGCTGATGTAGTACACCAGCCGCTGGACCGTCAGGGCGTGACCTTCCTCCATGCGCTCTACCACGATCACGGCACTGACCACCTGGGTGGTCGCGGCCACGTAGAGTTGCAGAGGTTCGCCGTCCTGCGGCGGCGTGAGGATCGGGGCGTGAGTCAGTGACGCCTTCAGTTTGTCGAGCGCCTCCCGGGCCTCGGGGGTCCAGAGAAGCGCTCGTGCTTCTTGAGGAGGCGGTAGAGGGGCAAGCCTTTCTCGCCGAGCCGAGAGATGAAGCGGCTCAAGGCGGCAAGGCACCCCAAAGACCTTTGTACCCCTTTGAGGTCTCGAATTGGACCCATTCGCTCGAGGGCCGCAACCTTTTCGGGGTTGGCCTTGATGCCTCGCCGGGAGACGATGTGTCCTAGGAGCGTGCCCCGCGGCACATCAAAGACATATTTTTCGGGGTTCAATTTTACCCCGTTGGCCCGTAGGCGGCCGAACGCGATGTTGAGGTCGCCAACCGGGTCATCCGCCTTCCGGTTTTTACGACGATGTCGTCTACGTACGCCTCGACCGTTCGCCCGATGTGGTCTCCGAAAACGTGCTGCATGCACCGTTGGTACGTTGCACCCGCGTTCCGAGGCCGAACGGCATCGTGACGTAGCAAAACACCCCGAACGGCATGATGAATGAAGTCGCGAGCCGGTCGGACTCCTTCATCTTGATTTGGTGGTACCGGAGTAGACATCAAGGAAGCAAAGTAGCTCACACCCGGCGGTCGAATCAACAATTTGATCGATACGTGGCAAAGGAAAAGGAACATTAGGACATGCTTTATTAAGAGCGGTGTAGTCTATACACATCCGCCATTTCCCGTTCTTTTTCTTTACTAGTACGAGGATTGGCTAGCCACGTAGGGTGGAACACTTCCTTGATGAACCCGCCTCGAGA
The DNA here is from genome assembly GCA_947561735.1 of Cenchrus americanus. Taxonomy (NCBI): domain Eukaryota; kingdom Viridiplantae; phylum Streptophyta; class Magnoliopsida; order Poales; family Poaceae; genus Cenchrus; species Cenchrus americanus. The sequence goes on along the minus strand of OX387245.1, from coordinate 198,278,227 downwards.
AGCTTCCGCAGCTCCGCTCCGATCGCCCGCCGCCGCTCCTCGTCGAAGCGGCGGGCGGAGCCGTTGCCGCATGGCGCGGGAGTGAGGCAGCATGTCAAGGGAGTGCTCGGCGACCTCCCTCGGGATGCCTGGCATGTCCGAGGGGCTCCACGCGAAGATGTCGGCATTGGCGCGGAGGAAGTCGACGAGCACCACTTCCTATTTCGTGTCGAGGGTGGAGCTGACCCTCAACGCTTTGCCCTCGGGGGCAGCAGGGTCGAGGGGCACCTCCTGGGTCTGCTCCGCGGCCTCGAAGTTGCCGGCGTGCTTGGCGGGGGAGTCGAGGTTCTCGTTGACCACCTTCTCCAAGGTGGTCACCAACGCTTCATCCAGTGCCAGTGCTTCCGCGTGCTCCACGCATTCGACGTCGCAGTCGAACGCGTGCTCGATGGACGAGCCCACGGTGATGACACTGTTTGGTCCCGGCATCTTCATTTTGAGGTAGGTGTAGTTGGGGACGGCCATGAACTTGGCGTAGCAGGGCCGCCCAAGTATGGCGTGATAGGCGCCCGAACCCTACCACCTCGAAGCCGAGCATCTCCTTGCGAAAATTGCTCGGAGTGCCTAACCAAACAGCGCGATCGATCCGCCCGAGGGGCCGGACGCGCTTGCCCGGCGCGACGCCATGGAAACACGTGTCGTCTGCCGGGGCCACCGGTCCAACCCGATCCCCGACGGCGCGGCGTGTGCACGTAGAGGATGTTGAGGCCGCCGCCTCCGTCCATCGGGACCTTTTGAGAACCGCGCGTTCCCAATGACCGGTCGACCACCGGTGGGTACCGGCCGGGTTGGGGATGCGGTTCGGGTGATCTTCACGGCCGAAGGTGATGGCATCCTCCGACCGGGTCGAGGAAGGAGGGAGGCGCCTTCTCCGCGGCGAGGACCTTGTGCCACTCCCGCTTGTGCTAGCGGCTCGACATGTCGACGGTCCGCACCCGAAGATGAGGAACACGTTCTCGACGGCGGGGGAAGCCGCCGGCGTCGCCATCTCCTACGTCCTTCTTGACCTCTCGTGTCCTTCGCGGCGGTGCGGCCGTAGAACTTCTTGAGCATATCGCATTGCTCGAGGGTGTGGTTCACCGGGGTCTTGTGGTATGGACATGGCTTTTTCAGCATGTCATCGAACACCCCGGACCTCGAGGGGCCGGTCGAAGGCCCCGTCGAGCCGGGTCAACAGCAAGGGCCTCGGCGTCGTTGCCGTCGCGTCCCTCGCTCGTGCGCCTCGCGGTGGGGGCTTCTTCCCTTTCTTGCCCCGCTTGTCCTTCCGGTGCGGCTCCTCGGACTTGCCGCCCTCCGCGGGTGCGTCGTCCGAGCGCTTGCCCTTCTTGCCGTCGAAGATCGCCCCCACGGCCTCTTCACCTGAGGCGAAGCTGGTGGCGATGTCGAACAGCTCGTTCGAGTCCGCTGGCGGGCTGCGCCCCAACTCGCGCACGAGATCTCGGCACGTGGTGCCCTCGAGGAAGGCATGCACAATCTCGGATTGCGCCACGCTTGGGAGCTCCGTGCAGCGCTTGGAGAAGCGTCGTATGAAGTCCGGAGCGACTCGCCGGCTTCCCGGGTGCAGGAGCGCAGGTCCCAGGAATTCCCAGGGCGCACATACGTGCCCTGGAAGTTGCCCACGAACGTGCGGACCAAGTCATCCCAGTTATGGATCCGACCGGCCGGCAAATGCTCGAGCCACGTCCGGGCTGAATCGCAAAGGTGCAGGGGGAGGTTGCGGATGATGACCTTGTCGTCGGTGGCCCCGCCCACCGGTATGCTAGGCGGTAATCGTTGAGCCACACGCGGGGATCCGTTTCGCCGTTATACTTGACGATGGTCGTGGGGGCTGGCGGAAGCGCTCGGGGGAAGGCCGCCGCGTGGATCTCCGGCCGAACACACGGGTCCCCGAGGGCTCCGGCGTCGACGAGCGGTCTTCATCGCCGTCGTAGCGTCCACCTCGTCGAGGGTGGTAGCCTCGCCGCCGCTCGCGCATCCGCTTTGCTTGTCCGCCGAGCATTGATGACGTTGCGGGCATCGCCGTCCCGTGCTTGCCCGCGCGTGTCGAGGAGCCGTTCTTTAGCCGGCGTGCGTCCGGGTTGACGGGGCGTTCCGTCGCTCCGCCCGCGTGCACCGAGGGCTCGGCCCCCTGCGCACCCCCATCGCCTCGTGCGTCCCCCCTGCCGGCGGATGCGGGACGGCCGAGCTCTCGGCCCGTTGGACGGCCACTTGCTCGATGAGCGCCTGCACCTCGCGGTGCAGGTTTCGCGCCTCGGGCGTCGAGGGGCCTGGCATGGCCCGCAGCAGCGTTGCGGCGGCAATAAGCTTCTGGCTCGCTCGCGGAGGCGTGTCCGGGTTGTCGACGTTGAAGTCGGCGTTGATGCGGTCGCGGGCCCGTGTGCCCATCTCCGGCCGCGCGTTCGCCGCGCGCGCAGGCCTCCCCGCCATAGAGGCACGGAGCGGTCGCCGCACCGTCCGATACTCCTCCGCTAGCTTGGCTTCGAGTTCGCGAGGCTTGGGCCAACCGCGCGTCGATGTCGGCCCCTCCGGGGGTGCTCGGTCCCGCCGCCGGCCGGAGCGATCCCCGGGGCGGGCGTAACTTCCCCGTCGCCGGCGCCCGCCGCGCGGCGGGCGTTTGCCGGGTCGTTGGTGATAACGACGCAGCATTCCCGTGCGGGGTCGTAGCTCCCGGTGCTGGAGTCATCGGAACAACCGAACCAGTAGTCCGTGGCGTCGAGAAAATGCTTGAACATTACTTGGTCCGGCACGCCAGAGAAGTCCCATTCCGCGTACTCGTGTAGTTTGGCGGGCGGCAACGCGTCGAGGGAGCCTAGGGACGACTCGTCACCGGCGGAGGTGCTAGGGTCCCTGGCGACGAAGACGTGACGGCCAGGGGGGACCCTGCGCATCGTGGTGTTGACGTTGGCGTTGTAGGCTGTCGTTGCGCCGCGCAGACCGATGGGGAAGCGTGGCCCGGAGACCGCGCGTCCCCCGCCGGGGCGGCGGCCGTTGCGCCGACAGCGCGCCGCGTTGGGAGGCGGCGCGTTCGGCTTGCCGCCGCTCCGACCGTGCCCTCGGCATGAGCGCCGACCGGAGCGGGCGGCGGTGACGCCGTGACGCCGACGGACCCGTAGCGTCCATGCAAGTGGGCGTTTGCGTCGTGGCGACGCGCGCGCGGCGGACCGGGCGGACCCGGCCTGGCACCGCGCATGGAGCTCCTCATGGTTGGTGAGGCGCATCAGGTAGCCGTTCCCCGTGGCCTGAAAATTCAGGCTCCCGAACCGGATTTCAAATCCGGCGGGGAGGGGGTCCGAGCTGCCCATGGAGTAGCGCGTACCATTGTACTCGGTGCGAATCACCATGGAGGGAGTTGACGGTGGATTGACCTTAGGTGCTCGCGTGCCCCACGGTGGGCGCCAACTGTCGGTGCGGAATGTGGTCCTGACACTAACCAGTAATAAGCGCCAAGGTCTGTCCCTCAATGGTCGATGCTAAGCAATCAATGACACGAGGTTTATCCTGGTTCCGCCCGGGGCCGTACGTCCAGCAGTGGTGTGCTCGGGGCACTATATTGCTCAGCACCGGGGTGCCTGTAGTGGGGCAGCTACAAGCAAGGCGGGAGAGGAAGCGTGGCCTCCAAGTCCCTAGTGAAGTGACTGAAGATGTTGTGGGAGAATGGAGGAATGTGAGTGTGGTGCGTCATATGTTGTCTGTTGTCTCCTCGTCTCCCCCCTGCGGCAGGGGAGTTCGCCTTCCTTTTATAGGCTAAGGAGAGGGCGAATTACATGCACACCGCACTATTCAGCTACATGGGGAAGTATGGTGCGCTGCGCCGTAGAGTGGGCGGCCGCCTTGACGGTCCTTGCCGTGATCTTGCCATCATGGCGTATCTTGTACCCGAACAAGTGGTAGCTTCGAGGGTAGGGGCGCGATGGTTGGCCGTGACGTCGCTAGGAGGCCTCGAGGGGGTTGCCGACGATGATCCGTACGGGTACGGTGGCGGCGTCCCGTTCCCGCATGCCTCACAGTGCCGGAGCCGTTACCACGAGTGCCCGACATGGGGCCGTACGCCGGGGGCATCCGCCCGTAGTTAACAAGGTGGCGGGGGATGACATCCCGCCGGCCTAGCGTCACGACCCCGGCCCCCGCAAGGTCACGGGAAAGCATTTCGAGGGTGTGGCCGGCCCCCTTTGAGGGCTCGCATGTTAGCCGTACGGGAGTAGGCGGCGCGGCGTCACGGGGCCGGCACCGGCCATGTCGCACGCCCCCCCACGGTGGCGGGGATGGGTTCCCCCTAGGGAGTTGGTGCAACGAGACCGGGCGTGAGTCCCGGCGCATGATGGCACCGCCCCGACGTCGTCGAGCATTAAATGCCCGTACCCACGTGCGGGAGCGGGCGTGCGCGTGTGGAACACCCTCGAGCGAGGCGGAGCCCGCTCGAGGGAGGCGTGTACCCTCGAGCGAGGCGGAGCCCGCTCGAGGGAGGTGTGTACCCTCGAGCGAGGCGGAGCCTGCTCGAGGGGACCCTTGAGTGGGCTGCCTTGGTGGGCCGCGGGGGCCGCCGCGACGTGGGTCGTGCCCTGTGTGTGTGCTTAAGCAAGATTCATTTAGCTTCGGTTTTTAGCAGGTTTTAAGTGGGATTTCCCTAGTTGTTTTAGGGGACCCTCAGGGCTGTCCCCGACACATACCGCTTGCGAACCGACCGGTTATTAAACCAGAGGGACTACGGTAACTTATCACAACTTTTTTCATCCGTTCTGTTCAAACTCACGATTGAAACTAATAATTTGTGTGAAATCATTTTGGCAGGGGGTGGGAGGTCGTGACTCCAGGTTCTCATAACCGTCTTCCCAATGGCATCTTGGGCGTTTTGTGCGAGAGACTACCCCGGTTCATGACAGTTGGGGAGGGAGAAGACGCTCGAGAGGTGTTGGTGACGACGTTTGACAATTACACCCTCATTATCGATTTGCCTGATCCGACACAGAGGACGTTCCAGAACAAGGCCCGTCGGGTGGTTGGCGAGTTTTGGGTGAGTCTTCCTTGCAACAAATTGTATTTCTCAATAAATCGAATTAATTGGATATCCTTCAAGTATTAACATTGCTTCTACATGCAGGATTTCTATAGAGTCCTTGAGGGATATGAGGACCGAGCGGCTGAGTGTGCGATGTTTACGTGTCGGAAGCTTGTGACAGATATGATTTACGAGTCACGTATCTCGCAAAATGTTGCCTACAAGGCTAAGTATGGTGAGAAAGTTAAAAAAAAAGGGACATCCGAAACTTGCGCCTCACTCGAGAACAATACATGGAGGTAAATGCGTAAAATTACTATTATTCATTCTTCTCGATTAGATACGCCAACCTTTATGTTCTTGTATGGTATCCACTTGATGACGTGCGGTGTGCCTCCGTGGTGGCTCATCGAGATGCCTCGGGCTTGGAGTGCGATTGTGGACTTGTGGTTTGCGCCCGATTGGGAGGCAAAACACCTCGAGCGTCGGGAGAGATGTTTGAAGATGGCAGGACCGCCACACCATCAAGGCCCCCTTAACATCCGCGAGTATGCTCGTAGATGGGTATGTTAATCTATTTCTTTATTCTAACTCTCAGTACTGCATAATTTACTGTTTTCTAACTCTCGATTGTTTTCCCGTCGTCTAAGTCACATGAGAATCAAGCTTGCTCTGAGCTCGAGGCATATGGTATGGCACACAAGGGCAGGGCGACGTCCGACGTCACCTTCAACCCCGACGACCCGCCCGAGGCGTACACCAACCCGACAATCCACCCCCCGCATCGCAAAGTACACCACGGTGGCAAGGCGGGTTCGTGGGCCGACTTCGATCCGGTGAGAGGGCCTCGCGGGTCCGAAACCATCGTCGGGATTGGAGAAGGCCGGAAACATGGACGGTACTTCGTTGGCGACTCTCTCCCCGGTCCCGCGCGATGTTCCGACTCTCTCGCAGTTCGATCTCGAGACGGGGCCACGAGCTCGGCCCCCGCCCATAGAACGACGATCCAAGGTGTTACGGAGACATTAAATGCTACCTTCCAGGTTATTTCTGTTCTATTCGTCCTTCATTGACGTTTACATATGTTTCCTTGTATTCTAATGTTTGGATCAAATATTGTAGGCACAACTTGCGGCGCAGAGAGGGCAGAGCGGGAGAGGCAGGGAGAAGAGTCGCAGAGGCAGATGCATGATTTGCACGAGACTTACCAGAGGCGTTAGATGCGATGCAAGAGGCCCAAAATCAGCGTTGGGCGCCATGCTCCGCACATGCGAACCTTGGCCACGTGGTAGCACCACAGGTGCAGCTCCCTCCACCACCGCGGGTGTTGGTCGCTCCACCTCCTCGACCGGCGGCTCTTTCTCGCCGTGAGTTGCTTTCCAACCAAGCTTTGCTCTTTTGTTTCTCGTATTGAGCTAGAACGACTTGATATAGATGCTTAAACACTAGAATGACCTAGAATTACTCGTGGTGAGCTAGAAAACCTTGTACTTTCGTTTCTTTCTTATTGTTGTCTATAACTTATAATGTTAGCGAAACCTAGAATGACGTAGAAATTGAAAATGACTTGGTATACATGCTCATAATCTTGTATTATCATTTCGATTTTCAATCATATGCGGAATCTGCTTCGGCGGCATCAAATGACGGGCCTATCTTTCTCATATTTTTTTCTCTTTCTCATATTTCTCATTCTTTTCTTTCTTTTCTCTCTTTTTTTTTTTCACTTTATTCTTCCTATTTTTATTACTTTTCTTTTCTTCTCATCATAATTTTTTCTTTTTTCTTTTTTTTCTCTTTTTTTGCTCCTCAAAACTTTTTGCAACATAATACTTACATAGCATTTGTGTCAGAGAATGACTCCTCCCCCATGCTTGAACGATGCTCGTCCTCGAGCATAAAAGAGAGGGGAAATGACTGCTAAAGTAAGTATAAATTCCATAATATTGCGGAATATTTGAATCTCCATCGAGAATTTTACTCCATACTCAAATTGGGTTGTGGACAAGAAGGTGATCACAAAAAGATGTTTTTGGTTTAGGGTGGATGCCCGGCGAAGTTTGTGAAATTTTCGATGTTAAAACCCACAATGCATGGACAAAAAGGCTAGCATGAAAAAGTTACACAAAGGAATGACCACTTCTTAGTCTCGAACCATAGAAATCAATCCTAATCCAACTCATCAAAACACATGTTTGCAATCTACGGGTTTTGTTATCATAAAACATATATGTATATGGCTTTGGTAGGTAGAACTTTGCAAGAGCATCAAAAATATGTAGATAGCATAAAAGTTAAGTTTTCATAAAACAACAAATTATCCGGCTATCCATAAACTTAAATCAAAGAGCAAAGATATGTATGTGGGTCTAAAGCATAGTCATTTCACCTCCACAAATATAAGAGCCGGTATTTAAATTAATTTCAGATCATATTATAGAGAGCAATTAGCCAAGATATGTATAACTTCATGTAGGTAAAACAAAGCGGCAACTTTCATCATCTTTCCGTAAGCATAGGCAATATAGAACATCGAGGTGAACACATGGTCATGCTTATCTATTGAAAGTAAAAAAGAAACCTAGGTTGTCCTCCTAGTAGCCATGTTATTGTTTTAAGAGAAAAACAAAAGGTTGCACCTAGTTGAGGTTGAAGGCATACTTACAAGCATTTGTGTTTGGAAAAGAGAAGGTCCATGGAGATGTTACCATCCTTTGTAATTCTTCGTTGCCTTCTTCCGACATCTCCATGTATCGACGTGGCTTTTGCTTTTGTCTTGATTTATTAATGCTCCTAAACTTCTGAATTTGATCTTGTATGCTTAATGAAGTCATTGGTGACCCTTCTCTTCAATGTTGTGATCACCATCTCCTCTTTCTTGTTCTCATCATCTCCTTGCTGTCTCTTTTTCATGGATTTCCCCCTCTGTCCAGAACAGAACATATATCGAAATATATCTCTATTGAAAAGTTTATGAAATTACCTTTCCAACATGTGGTCATTCATCGAAAACGGAGTTCAAACAAGGGAGCTATGTCCATTTTACTTCAGCGTTGTGTGCTGTCCAAAATTGATTTCAGGACGTGTTGCACTTGGTGATTCGGGCATAACCACTTGTAGGAACCTCGATTGTCTTGATTCTTGATTTGTTGGAATCGTAACTTCATGGGGCTTCTAAATATTTAAAAATATCCAGTGTTTTTCCTTTGAGACCATGCAGAATTTTGATGAGATCGATAGCTTCTCGCGCATTGATCCGGTGATGTTAACGATCTTGATCATTCTATCTTCTAGAGTGTCATGTTGCACTTCCGTGTTGAAGATTTAGGGTCACCCCCATGCTTAGCATTTTGCTAGTCATGGAAGAAGAAGACAAAACACTTCTTAGCTATCCTTCAATTTCCTTGTAGTGAGAGTCTTTATCTTGCCTGTAAGACGTTTTAAACGCACATTCTACCCCCAAGGTGACGGTTGGGAGTAGATAGAATTGCCAACAATCCAACAATGTCTCCTAAGATTCTTAACTTGTGGAATAATTAGTTTAATGAGGAATAAAAACCTAATGAGTGTACGTGGTTCAAGGTGTGTATGCACATGATAGGAAAGCATATAAACAAAGACAATGTTTTCACCTAGTTCTAAACACCAAGTTTACAACTAGGTTGCCGAATTTCTCCATAGCCATAAAGGTTTATTTATCAAGGGTTAAAACACCATGTCTATCCTTAAATCAATAACTCTTATAGCACAAGAAAAATTAAGCGCATTGCAAAGCTTATAAACTAACCAAAGCAACATGAAAACATATGAAAAGCTAGCTAGGTTTATCGAACTTAACGATGATGGTCCGCAATCTTGTTTAAACACCACGTTTACACAAGATCACAAAAGGAAAATACCCATAGGGCCCTATGAAGCATTAACATGGAAACTGAAGCATACATCATTAAGTATATAAAACAATCAAGCCAACTATGTGCAAAACATGTATACACAAAGAAACATCACGAGGACAACAAAATGCAATGCATGCAAATAAATAAATATAAGCATGAACATGATGGTGGTTCTAAAAAGGAAATCTAAACTTATATTAATAACCACAATTTGATCATAATAAGATAGTGCCATTCTTTATTTTCTCTAAGAAAGTAGTAAAAATATAAAGAAACGGGTTGCCTCCCGAAAAGCGCTTCATTTAAAGTCATAGAGCTGGACTTTCTCACATACCTTCTTTTCGTTGCATAGCCATGGCCCTTTATGCAAGAAGAAAAGGTACCAATGCAGCTTTAATTTACTTCCCATGTTGTGTTTGATCACTTATAGAAGACTTGCCCAAAGCATCCTTTTGTTTCATCGTTATCTCCTTCTTTATCATCCTTCGGTGCTGCCTTCACTCCATGAATTTTTTTTAATGTCCAGAACAGAAAGTATACTCAAGCTCTACTTCATTGTACAGTGCACAAAATTTTCTTTCCAACGAGTCTTTATTTGCTCAAATCAGACTCCGGACAAGAGAGTTACGTCCGTTTTACTTCGGCGATGAAATCTGTCCTGAAATTTCAGAACGCGCATCGCTTAATGTTTTCTCCATAACTCCTTGCACGGGTCTTCAAACTTGTTGGTTCTTGATGCTTTGGAATGGTAATTTGATGGAGCTTCTGAATATCTCATTTTCTTCATTTGTACACCTCTGAACAAGCTCTCAAATTGATGAAGACAGCAGCATCCATCGCGGGATTCGGAGAGGTTGATGATTTATCTTGCAACTCTTTTAGGCATGACTTCTTTTTTCATTATTCAAGCCTTGTCTACATGGTTAGTGAAAATCGGTCCTTTCCCGACATATGATTCTTTAAGGTCGTTAGCTTGACCGAGCGCAAAGCATGATCGAGATTTACAAAACTTATTGTAAACATACGCGTCCATAATTAACACCACATGTGAATTGTAGCAACAAGTCAAGGTGTAAATAAAAGAAGCATATGTTTCATGCATAGCACTTAGCTCATCATTAGGCAAAGGTTGTTTAGGTGTGAGATTAATTGAATCAAAAATAAATGTTTCCTCTTTTTCATTCTCAAGAAAATCTAGCCTATCAACATGATCACTATTGGAACAAGGCATAGACATTAAACTATCATTCATACTATTGGTTGAGCATGAGTATTTGAATTTATCAACATCAATACCAATAATATCTTGAGATTTCAGCGCATACCTTGGACTTAGAGATTTTTCAACAAGAGTGATATTTGGTTTATCAAGCGGTGTTGAAGGCGAATCGATCTCAACAAGTGTAGTTGCCTCTTCATCACCATCTTGCAGTTTCTTCAACTCATCATGTGGAACATGTAATCCTTCAACGATGTACGCATTCATCTCTTCTTTGAAGTCTTCTTTATCAACCAGATCTTCATCTTCAAAGACTTGTATGTTGCTTTCTTTATCCTCCATGTACCACATGTCGTCAAGATCGCTCATTGTTGATTCACTCATTCCTTCATCCTTGAGTACTTCCATGTCTTGATTTGCTAGTGTGTAGGCTTCAATAGCACACAAGCTATCATCTAGCTTGAGTCCTATCTCCTCCCATTTATCCTTTGAGTCACTAGGCTCATCACGGTTGTACTCTTCTCTTCCTTCATCATAAATCTTTGAGTTGTCAAACCGTCGATCCATCCTTCATCATCTTCTTCTCTTTCTTCTTCAAATATCTTTTGGATCGACTCTCCACTCATCTCTTGATCAAATATATCTTCAACTAATTTGGCAACGTGTCGGCGTTCCTCCTTCCTTCGGTAGTTGATTAGTGGGGCGAAATCAACTTGAACCCAACCGGATTGCTTGAACTCCGCCAATGGTCTAGCATTCCACATACTTCGGCCTACATTCATGTTAGTTTCAACATTTTTAACATCCGAAATGACTTCTCTTACCTTGGGAAGTGGATCTTCACTTTCTTGTATGGTCGGTTCATCTTCCTTGAACTTCGGTTCATCTTTTTCAGAAATTTCAGCAAGCACCTTGGGCTTGCTTTTGTCGTTTTTCTCCTCTCGACAACATCTTTGCCAATCTCGTATTGTTCTTTGTCCATTGCTTATCCTTTGTGAGATTTGTGTGGCTACACTAATTGTTTTATCCATTATATCACCGCCCGCACACATGCTTACAAAACGAGACGAGTTAGGGGTTAGTGAAAAATAAAAGGTATGCAACATCAAGTCACCGGAAAATCCCAAGTTCGGGCCTCGCTCAAGTAGTTCATTAAAACGGTCCCATGCTCCATCAATTCCTTCATCCTCTCCTTGCTTGAAATTGAGCACTTGCCTCTTTAAGTCTTGGACCTTGCTTATGGGAAAGAACTTCAAAAGAAATTTCTTCACTAGCTCATCCCAATTTCCCTTTGCTTCAACAGACGCAAGTGTGTACCATCTTTGCGCTTCATCTTCGAGAGAGAATGGAAAAAGATTCCACTTGAACCAAGCGTCTGGAACTCCTCTTTGTTGCACCGTGTTGCATAACATCGTGAATTCCTTAATGTGTCTATATGGGTTGTCATCCTCCAATCCTCTAAATGGTTTTGTCGCCACTAACTTGATGATTCCAGGCTTCAATTCATAGTGGGTTGTAGCAAGCGCCAAATCTGATTTTTGCATCTCAATGTCTTCCATTGACGGCATTGCTAGCTCCCTTAGCGACATCTCTTCGTCTTCCAATGGTGAGGTGAACAAATCCATCTAGGCACAAGAAAAGTAGAAAGAAAAACAAAAAAGATTTTTTTCTTTTTTTAGAAAATAAGGGTTAGGTGTTAGCAATCAACAAAATTAATACTAGATTAAACGTTGCAAATCGGCTTGCTACCCGGCAACGACGCCAGAAAAAGGGGCTTGTTGACGGATAAAACTCGTATCCACCTACGATCCGCAAGCTTACGGACCTATACCTTTTTCACCATGGGATTCCCAAGGTTCTTGTCAATCCACGGAGCAAGGGGATTACTAGCGCTTAACCAAGTACTAATCTAGTTGACTAAGGAAAACTTTAAAGAAAGTATTAATCTAAAAGTAAAGACAATCTAACCTAAGTTAATCTAAGTTAAGTTGATCAAACAAATCTAGGGTTAAACTAGATGGTAAAGGGGTGAACACAAGAGAGTGAGTAAGAAAGATAAGCGTTCCCTCCCTAGGATCTAGGATAACATGGTATGCATCTACTACACGAAAGCGGTAAACCAATCTACCGGGGGGTTGTGACCACGGTTTCGCCCTTTCCCTCCTCTCGTATCGTCACTACGCGAAGGTATTCGTGACTAGACCTATGATGGACACGGTATGTTGATGGAATCTATGGGAGTAGCGGATATCATACGCCGTAAAAACACGGTGGCCTACCTTAATCATCAAAGCATCATCAACATGAAAACAATAGATTGAAACCACGAATCAAGTAGCGATCACATAGCATGTATCCATCTAATCCTAGGGATGAACGGAGACATTACCCCATCATCTTACACGGATTGAAGCACATAGGGGTGATGGAGACTCCGGAGAACGTCGTCGATGAAGATGGCGGCGATGGAGCTTGGGAACACCCCTAGGCCAGCGGCTTGAAGTCCTCCTCTTGCTTCCTTCTATCCACCGGTGTTGATCCTTGCGACGAGCTCATCTAACTCTCTCCCTCATCTTGCGGCGGCGGTTTTCTGGTGATTGGCGTCGGTAGGATGATTTGTTCGATGGGTAACCATATTGGGGCGCCTAGGGGATTGTATTTATGTCCTTGAGGTGCCTTTGGGCGTGCTCCACCTTGCCTTGCACGAAATCCTCCTTGGGAGAGAAGCAACCTTGGTTTCCATAAAATCAGTCAGATTTTCCTGATTCGCAGTCCTTCCTTGCCAACGCCATATCTCCCACGTTCGGACTCCAAATAATGCAAATTCGGTGTCCAGGTTGTGTGCCATGAAATTATCATCAACTTTGGTATTCATTTCTTTCCTTAAAAATGAAGATAAGATCTCCAAATCGGTCTTGGAAGATAATCTGTTCTGATTTCGGACTGACTGCGCAGCAGGGATTTCGGGGGCTATATCTCCTAGCCCCCTTATCCGAATTGGGCCTTCCACATGTCCAAATCGAAGGTATCATCGAGGCCCACAACTTTGGTAGTCAAACTTTTGCCATTAAAGACCGTTTAAGTCTCCGAATCTGTACCGAAAGATCATGCCGTCATGAGCTGCGAGAATATCTCTCGGGCCGAGTTGATCTTGTTGGTAAACATCCAAGTCTCCGGAGTTTTGCGTGTTGATGCTTCAGTCCTTGAGTTGTTTCGAGTCTTGTTCACTTCGTGTCTTGACTTGTGACGGGCTTCATGATCTTCTCTTGAAGTGCTTGATGAACTTATCCCGAAAGTCTCCTCTTTAGTGTAGATTTCCCGCGTAAACAACAAACTCCAAAATCGACATGCAAGTGTGAACTTGTTACATCATTAGTATGCCTAGTGGCGGGTTAGTTGCAAATCATAATTGAAACCAATGTATAACAAGTACTCTAGGTTGACGGAAATTCACCGTCAACCGTACGTCGTCGTAGCATTAAATGCCCGTACCCACGTGCGGGAGCGGGCGTGCGCGTGTGAAACACCATCGAGCGAGGCGGAGCCCGCTCGAGGGAGGCGTGTACCCTCGAGCGAGGCAGAGCCCGCTCGAGGGAGGTGTGTAGCCTCGAGCGAGGCGGAGCCTACTTGAGGGGACCCTTGAGTGGGCCGCCTTGGTGGGCCGTGGGGCCGCCGCGACGTGGGTCGTGCCCTGTGTGTGTGCTTAAGCAAGATTCATTTAGCTTCGGTTTTTAGCAGGTTTTAAGTGGGATTTCCCTAGTTGTTTTAGGGGACCCTCAGGGCTGTCCCCGACACATACCGCTTGCGAACCGACCGGTTATTAAACCAGAGGGACTACGGTAACTTATCACAACTTTTTTCATCCGTTCGTTCAAACTCACGATTGAAACTAATAATTTGTGTGAAATCATTTTGGCGGGGGGTGGGAGGTCGTGACTCCAGTGTTCTCATAACCGTCTTCCCAATGGCATCTTGGGCATTTTGTGCAGAAGACTACCCCGGGTTCGTGACAGTTGGGGAGGGAGAAGACGCTCGAGAGGTGTTGGTGACGACGTTTGACAATTACACCCTCATTATCGATTTGCCTGATCCGACACAGAGGACGTTCCAGAACAAGGCCCGTCGGGTGGTTGGCGAGTTTTGGGTGAGTCTTCCTTGCAACAAATTGTATTTCTCAATAAATCGAATTAATTGGATATCCTTCAAGTATTAACATTGCTTCTACATGCAGGATTTCTATAGAGTCCTTGAGGGATATGAGGACTGAGCGGCTGAGTGTGCGATGTTTACGTGTCGGAAGCTTGTGACAGATATGATTTACGAGTCATGTATCTCGCAAAATGTTGCCTACAAGGCTAAGTATGGTGAGAAAGTTAAAAAAGGGACATCCGAAACTTGCGCCTCACTCGAGAACAATACATGGAGGTAAATGCAGAAAATTACTATTATTCATTCTTCTCGGATTAGATATGCCAACCTTTATGTTCTTGTATGGTATCCACTTGATGACGTGCAGGTGCCTCCGTGGTGGCTCATCGAGATGCCTCGGGCTTGGAGTGCGATTGTGGACTTGTGGTTTGCGCCCGATTGGGAGGCAAAACACCTCGAGCGTCGGGAGAGATGTTTGATGATGGCGGGACCGCCACACCATCAAGGCCCCCTTAACATCCGCGAGTATGCTCGTAGATGGGTATGTTAATCTATTTCTTTATTCTAACTCTCGCATCGCATAATTTATCGTTTTCTAACTCTCGATTGTTTTCCCGTAGTCTAAGTCACACGAGAATCAAGCTTGCTGCGAGCTCGAGGCATATGGTATGGCACACAAGGGCGGGGGCGACGTCCGACGTCACCTTCAACCCCGACGACCCGCCCGAGGCGTACACCAACCCGACAATCCGGCCCCCGCATCGCAAAGTACACCACGGTGGCAAGGCGGCAGTTCGTGGGCCGACTTCGATCCGGTGAGAGGGCCTGCGGGTCCGTAAACCGTCGTCGGGATTGGAGAAGGCCGGAAACATGGACGGTACTTCGTTGGCGACTCTCTCCTAGTCCCGCGCGATGTTCCGACTCTCTCGCAGTTCGATCTCGAGACAGGCCACGAGCTCGGCCCCCGTCCATAGAACGACGACCCAGTGTTACAGAGACATTAAATGCTACCTTCCAGGTTATTTCTGTTCTATTCGTCCTTCATTGACGTTTACATATGTTTCCTTGTATTCTGATGTTTGGATCAAATATTGTAGGCACAACTTGCAGCAGAGAGGGCAGAGCGGGAGAGGCAGGCAGAAGAGTCGCAGAGGCAGCTGCATGATTTGCACGAGACTTACCAGAGGCAGTTAGATGCGATGCAAGAGGCCCAAAATCAGCAGATGGCCGCCATGCTCCAGTACATGCAGAACCTTGGCCACGTGGTAGCGCCACAGGTGCAGCTCCCTCCACCACCGCGGTGTTGGTCGCTCCACCTCCTCGACCGGCGGCTCTTTCTCCCGTGAATTGCTTTCCAACCTAGCTTTGCTCTTTTGTTTCTCGTATTGAGCTAGAACGACTTGATATAGATGCTTAAACACTAGAATGACCTATAATTACTCGTAGTGAGCTAGAAAACCTAGTACTTTCGTTTCTTTCTTATTGTTGTATATAACTTATAATGTTAGCGAAACCTAGAATGACGTAGAAATTGAAAATGACTTGGTATACATGCTCATAATCTTGTATTATCATTTCTGATTTTCAATCATATGCATAATCTGTCGGCAGCATCAAATGACGGGCCTACGGGACACGACATGTCACCGCCAGCTCCGCAGACTCAGTGGGGGATGTCGCGTGGCCCGTGGGGGATGCCGCGTGGCCCGTCGATAGGACACGACATGTCGCCGCCAGCTCAGCAGACTCCGTGGGGGATGCCGCGTGGCCCGTCCTCTTGGCCTGGGGTGCCACAAGCAGAAGAACCGGGGTCTGGGTGGGGGTCGTGGCCACAGCATCAGCCACCGCAGTGAGTTCCTAGACTTTGCAACTTTTATTTGCATTTCGACCGCCAAACTTGCCTGTGCCATGTGATGACTATGTACCTTCGATAATTGTACGTGCATTTGGACCTTCGTGAATTGAACTTTGATTTGGATCTTCGTGTGGCTGTGGTGGTTATGTTTTATGTGCTTGTGATGGATATTACCTGCCTGTGATGGATATTACCTGCCTGTGATGGATATTAAATGCCTGTGATGATGTATAAGCGATAAGAGTAACCATGAGCTTGCTGGAAAAAAAGGAATCTGTGCCGAGAGCTAAAGCCAAGGCTCTCGGCAAAGCGGCCTCTGTGCCGAGAGCAATGGCTTTAGCTCTCGGCACAGATGGGCTGACTGGCGGCTCAGACAGGCTCTGTGCCGAGAGCCTCGCCGGCCCGGGCTCTCGGCACGAGATCCTCCCCGCGGCCCGCTTGTCGGCTCCGTGCCGAGAGCCGGGCCAGCAGGCTCTCGGCACAGGTGTGGGGCCCACCTCCGTCGGGGGCCACCTGACACCCCGCCTGTGTCGAGAGCCGCCCACAGGCTCTCGGCAGAGAGCCCTTCTGTGCCGTGAGCTTGCAGAGCGGCTCTCGGCACAACAGTGGGGCCCGCAATTCACGCCGTCAGTTATGGATGGGCCTGTGACGAGAGCTAAGTGGGCTCTCGGCACAGCTGTGCCGAGAGTTTGGGCCAAGGCTCTCGGCAGAGCCGCCTGTGCCGGCCCAGCGGTGCCGGGAGAGCTCCCTCTCGGCACAGGCTGTGCCGAGAGCGAACAGCCCTGTGCCGAGAGGATCGCGCTCTCGGCAGAGGCGCGGATTCCGGTAGTGAAAGCTTCCACAAGAGAAATAAAATTGACCTCAATTTTTTTACTAAGTATGCAAAGATTAAATATAGCTAAAAGTCTGATGGGCATCATGGGAAAAATAGGCTTTTTTTTAGTCAGAGCATGATTGACAATACAAATTAAACTCCTTAAAAACATAATCAAAGATCACTGAATCTCAAATGGACATGCACCCTCCTCCGGCGTTGCTGTTCATGGCGAGGCAGCAGAACACCGTGGCTGTCACCATGGAGAACAGCTGCGCACCAACAGTGGGAAGCCCCGACCCAGAAACCACCCCGAGCAACCACACGTCTTGGCCCTGCAACACCGCGTTGCTGCCAGAGAACCTGCTGTTGTGCTCCACCTGGTACGGGTAGTAGAACATCGAGTACTCGTCCGCCGGGTACACGAACGAGAACGCGTACACGGGTGCCGGGTACACGACCGCCGGCAGGACGTAGACGACGAACACGAGGACGGCGGCCTCCTTCCTCTTCCTCGACCGCACCAGCCGCCACGCCCGGCGGAGCGCCCACACGGTGTGGCAGCCTCCGTCCGCCGCCGACGCGGCGACGCTCACCGGGATCACCGTGCCGAGGTACACGTGGAGCAGGAGAGCCACCGTGAACAGCGTGTAACCGCACAAAGATTCCATGGCGGAGGCGAACGATGAGTAGTAAGTCCATGTTGTCACCAGGAGTGCCACCGGGAGAGCTGTCAGCGACACCTCCAGCGCGGCGGCGAGGGCGGCGTCCCGAGGAGTCCGCGTCCGACGAGCCTCTCCCTGAACGCGCTGCGCGTGAGGCGCTCGCCGGAGTACGTCGCGGCGGCGGCGAGCGCGACGGCGACCTGGGTGGCGAGTGGCGACCTTGGTCGCCACGTAGGCGAGGTAGATGAGGAGCAGCTTCTTGCCGTGCTCCCATGTGGCGGCGTTAATAACCGCAGCTGCGCGGTCGCCGTGGTTGTTGTGGCTCGTGGTGGCGGCCGCGGCCTTCAGTGTTTTGATGTCGGAGAGGATGCCGGTGGCGAGCGGGTGGGCGTAGCGGACCGCGACGGCGATGGAGACGAAGGTGTGTGTGAAGAGGATCAGGAAGGTTTTTGCGAAGAGCCTGACGTCTTGTGTGGGGAGGAGCAGGGATTCCTCTATGAGCTTGACGCACGGTGACAGTGACGAGCTCGCTTTGTTGGTGTCCATGGACAGGCGCTCGTGTTGAGGATCGATTAAGGCCCTTCGCGCTAGAGCGTTGGCCTCGAGCGACGATGCTTCAAATAATGAAAGAGATTATTTTAGCTTCACTTGCCCTGTGTCTGGGACCCAGCAGTGATTCGTTCCCGAGCGCTGCCTAGGGCCACTATGTTTTGATTTCTGAGGCCACCACTCCAGTACGTGGATAGCCTAGGAGAAGATTTGGACAACCACGTTAATTCACCCAATGGGATACGGTGCGACTTTGGGTTCTTCTTGCCGGATTGCATAGGGTGAATCAATGTGAAGGTCACTGTTATCGACTTGGAAAGCCTGCCTTGTCGTGACTCGTGAGGGCAACTTTGATAGCGGAGCACTAGCTTCTTGTAGCCAGAGATGTGTCCTTTAATTTTTTTCTACGACGTACGTAACCAACAAAAAGAAAAGACGCAAAATACAGTGGATTTTTGCTGATCACAGAGATGTTTACAAAAGCCGTCGTCCCCCTCCGCTATTGGCACAAACAAACTTCAGTGCTCTCGTTATTTTTTTTTAACAAACGACTTGGTCAAAGTTACAATTTTCTGGTAGAGATGAGATCGAATGGACAACCAGATAGTAAAGTAACCATATCCTTAGCTCTTGGTGCTTATCGTTGCCGCTGCCCTACTAGTCGGGCCACACAAATGTTTCACATTTACAAACGAGAAGTTATTCGAGCGAATTCGAATACTAAACGAGAAATAATTTACTAATTGATGAAACATATATATGTCCATGGTGCACATGAAACATAAGACCATGGTGCACATGAAACATGAGTGAACATATAACTCCGTTAGGTTACTTGTGGTTGTGGTGGAACATGTGACCGCGGTGCATTATATTTTTTAAAAGTCATCTACGAATTAATTATGTTACAGTTTCGGCCGTAGGCAAAGTAACCGATGACAGTGAAGGCTTGTGGTAATTGGTGGATCCATAGATCCATAAACTTTGATATTAAAAGCACATTTCAGTGTGCAGACTGCAGAGCACATATATCAAACATTTATCGAGTCTTTGGTAGACACCATGGTAGTTCATGCCTCGGTGCTCCCTTGCACTCGTAGTAGAACGCGGTCTTGGTGCAGAAGTCGAACACCTCCACGGCGGCCATCAGGATGGTGTAGAGAAACCCCCGGAGCAACCCTGACTCCATGTTGCCGAGGACGGGCCAAATGGCGGCATGGAGGACGACAGTCACCACCGTGAAAAGCAAGGCACGTAGGAGCTTCCCCTTCATCAGCCGCCTGGCCTGCCCAACCGCGCCGGCGCCATGGCAACCGGGCTCGGCGACCGCCACGATGATGCTCAGGGAGCACATGAAAGAGAAGTATTGGTGGAAGATGAGTGGGACGATAAGAAGCAGCACGCCTATGAGAAGAAGAAGCACGCCTTTCAGGAGCAAGGTGCCGTATTGCTTGGACATGACGAAGACGACGAACCTAAACATGGCCAATTGAAGCACCATGTAGGCCGTCTCCAGCACGTACACGAAGGCTAGCGTCAGCAGGGGGCCTTTCAGCTTCGCCTTGGCTTTGCCGAAGAGCGACGCGAAGGTGAGCAGCTCGCCGGAGTACGTCGCAACGGCGGTGAAGAGGATGGTGATCTGGGTGACCCATCCGATGCCCATGGAAACTAGGTGATCGACCGCGCCGGTGAACAAGAGCTTCCAGGTGTCATCCATGATCTGTTGGACGAGGTGATGGAATTCTCGGGTACCGGCGGTGTCGGTTCCATTGAGCGGCGGCTTGCTGATGTTGATGCCAACCTCGTCGGTGATGGGCTGCATGCGGATGCCGTTGCTGGTCAGGTACCGGCACCGGGAAGCGACGATTATTGCAAAGACTGCAGCGAAGAGCTTCCAGTTGCGGGTTGGGAGCAGCAGGCCTTCTTTTAGGAAGTTGAAGAAGGAGGGGGACTTGCTTTGCGTGGCTGCCATGGCTGGACCAAGACGAGATTGAAAGAGGTGACGAGTGACGACCAGTCGGAGGAGGAGGTAACGAGAAGTAGGAGTAGCCACTGAAATTAAAGAAACATCAGAGAAAAACTTCACATGATGTTGAGAGAAGAGGCAGCAAACAATAAAGGTCAAGAGTGACAAAACTGTTCAAATTTGACTGGTTTAATTAAGAGTGCGATAACGGAGTATAATCTCGATGGGTGTAGTTGAAGCTATCAGCTACTAATGATTTTAAGATTGGCACTCTTTATTTAGGAGAGCACAGATTCCTTGCAATGCGGAGGTCACTGTCATCAGTCTCTGGGTCTACGGCGACTTGGAATTTTGAAAGCCTGGTGGGGTGGTCATGAGGCAACTCTGATAGCTGAGTGGTTCTGTCCATCGAGTGGAGCCAGGGATGGACCAATACCGACGAAAGGTGTAGCTAGCGCGTGGATTACGAATTACTGGTCATGCACGGCAACACGGGCAAAACAAGGATGATTTTTTATTTGCACCTATGTATTTTTTAACCAATGTAATTAACCAAAAGAAAATCCCAAATAAATACAATGGATTTTTTAGCATAAATACAATGTACTTTCCGTTATCACACACAAGTAAGTTATATTAGATGTTGCTACTCGGCTACTGGCACAAAAATACTTCCGTTTCTCGTTGATTTTTCTAACAAACGACTTAGTCAAAGTTGCAATTTTTGTCTTGTGGATCCTCTGTGGAGATGAGATTGAACGGAGAGCCATGTGTGGGCTGCAGATGGTTAATAAACCATACATATAAGCATAACTATTGCAGAGAAACCCCTTAAATCTGGGACTAAAACCCTTTAGTCCCAGTTGAAAACAACGGCCACCAATAGCCGCTGGTGATGAGAGCTTTAGTCTCGATTGGCGTTACCCATAAGTTACTAAGGACCTTTGTAAATCTTAATTATTTTAATATATATTAATATTCCTTAATACTTTAATTATATACTAATAACATTTTTAGTGAACTACTTGCCTACTCCCGTGAGCCAGGCCCGTGAGAAACGGCCGATCCTAGCGTTCCCCCGCGAGCCTGCCCCGAGCTGTGTACAGCTGCATGCATGTAGCTAGGGCTCCACGCTGGGCAGCACTAGCAGGCATACAATCATGAGTTTGTGCATCCAAGGAGCCTGGTTTGGGGGTCATGCGAGCAACTAACAATAGTAGAGAACAATAGTAGAGAAAGAGCCTTACGCTCTTTTAGTCCCGATTTAACTTTGCAGTCGGGACTAAAGGGATGCTTCGACATGACCACTAAGTCAGGATTGCTCCCATCCTTTAGTCTCGGTTGGTAACAATGACCCAAACTAAGAAGTCAACCACCCCTTTAGTTTCGGTTTGTAATACCAACCTAGACTAAAGGGCCTCAGAGCTTTAGTCCGGGTTGGTGTTATCAACCGAACCGAGACTAAAGGGTCCTTTAGTCTGAGTTGGTGTTATGAACCGAGGCTAAAGGGTCTCCCACGAGTTAATATAAGAGGATTGCATGCTCGACTCAATCAGATATGCTGAGTAGGTGAGATGTTAAGAAAGCTACGCGTGAGGCTAGAGGTCACATGTTCGAATCCCCACACCGTGCAGGCACATATTTCGCATGATCATGTGACCTGCGACCTGAACATGTGTGAGGGCCTCCCATGGATTTTTAAATATTTTTTTGACGCTGGCGTGCCCCTCTGGTCTGGGTGGTAATACCAACCTAGACTAATGGGCCTCCTTTAGTCTAGGCTCGTTAGGGGGGAGAGGGGACTTTTGTATCTCACCTTTAGTTCCGGTTGGACTTTACATCCCTATGGTTCTTATCAACTGGGACTAAAAGACGTCTCTCTACCGGTGTAATCACCTCATAATCCATGAGCTAATATAAAAAGATTGCATCCCCTACTCATACTAGTCAGACTGATATGTTATGTAGGCGTGGGACGTTAAAGAAGCCAATCACAAGGCAAGAGGTAGTGATATTTTGAATCTCTACACCACGTTTGTGCATATTTAGCATGAAGAATCGCATGACTTGGGAGTTGTCGCTTGCGCATGTGTGGGCGGGAATTTGTAAAATGGTATTTTGGCGAGGGAAATCACGTGACGCGTGTCGAAGCCTCTTGGATTTTTTTTGCCAAGGGCCATTTGTCTCGAAAGATCAACTTTTGTTGGTCTTTGGAGATCTTTGCCCTTGACCAACCAGTACTAAAGCTTGGTTCTCTACCAATGTGTTTATATTTGCCACCTTCCTGTGTTGACCATACCACTATTTCGCAGATGAGAAATTATATAACCGAATTCGAATATTTGCCGAGTAATTCACTAAGTGATGAAACATATCTATGAACATGGTGGCATATTCTTTTATAGATCAAAAAGGATTTTCCTATATAAGTCATGTAGGTGCACTCACTACCATCTTAGCATAACTAAGACATTTTACTTGTGGTGAATCTATTCACCGGGTTCATTAAAATTTATGTTAGAATTAATGATTTTAAGTTTTAGTGGTAGGCAATGTGCCTGTTGATAGTGAAACATGGGTGGATTTTATCGGCACCTGTTAATCCGCAGGTTCATCTTATCGAATGCGCTCATAGGGTTAGAGTGTTACTCTACTAAAGAAGGTTAGCTCAGCGGGTCAGTGTTTAACTATACTAAAGTAGAACTTTTGAGGTACTCTGGGCTGTGGGATCAATGTTCGGTGCTACACAGAAGGTGGACATGATAACGACAAGGAAAAACAAGTTTGGTAGATTCAAGGTTGCTGTCCTAAATCCCACCATTGTACCAACTAAAATGGATTGCGTTAGTGTTATTGGGACGTGGTTCTTTGAACTAACATTTGAGATTGAGCCGTTTGGGTCATCTAGGGAAACAATGCAATCTGGTCCCAAAGAGAATACAGAGGGAGATGGTAGTGGCAATCGTGAGGGTGATACAAAAATGGAGGATGTCAACAAAAAGGCAAAATAGTCGGACTTCTCAGCATCAAAATAAAGTGAACAACCCAAAAATTCAGCAACTGGTCAGCAACATGATGCCGACGGTTTCATAGAAGATTTTGATGATGATGATCTTTTAGATGATGTTGGGGAAATTGTTCCAAGCGACATTGTTTTGCAGCAGGCTCCTGCAAGTTCTACTGTCTCTTCTTCAGCAGAGTTAGCCGTGATGGCGAGTAAAGGGGAAGTGCTAGTACAGACTCCACTTGCTGGGGCTGGCCTAGAGGGGGAGAAGAAGTTGGCAGCTAGTACAAATGGTCCCTCAACGTTTCCTTCGTTGGCCCTGGGTCCTCTTTTGGAGAGGGCTATCAGGGAGCTTAAGGAGATGAATGGAGGCTTGGTTGTTGGTGGGGAGGATGGATTGCAACGGGCAACCAAGGAGAGGTGACCCCGCTTAAGACCACGCTGAATGAACCCATCCAAAGCCCACCACTTAGAAGGAGCAAGAGAAGGGAAGGAACTACAGATGAGGACTCCACTACGAGGGCGACCAGGCTGGTTGCTAAGAGTAATTTAGAAGTGGATGAAGGTAAGATCTATAATAATTCTATTCTTTCTTTTTCAAATGAGCATATTGCAGATAAAGTAAAGAACATAGGTATCTCAATAGGTAAAGATGCTAGTATTGTTCAATCCTCTAGTATGCTTATGAAGAAAGTTGAAAAAGATAGATTTAAGCTTCCTTCTTCTGTTCAAACATGTCAGGATAGCCATCTAGACATAGATGAGTCAGATTATGAAATTTACCATTTGGCTCTTGGCCACCTTTGTGGTGACTTGACTGAGGAGCTAATGGACGATAATAATATGATCTTGGATCTCTCGTCTAGACCTAGTAAAAGGTGTATCGGGTCTAAGAAAAAGGTAGTAGATAGAAAGATGAAGGTTTAAAATTTGCTGGCCCAATTGGATTTTTTGATAGGAAAGCAAAAAATAATGTGCTATCACTACAAGAAGTTGATTATAAATGTTGTCTTCACGCCGAGCTAACTAAGTTGCTTAGAGAAGAGGAGTTATACTGGCTCCAAAGATCTAAAGCAACTAGGCTAGTGCATAGTGATGATAATACAACATATTTTCAGCTACCTGCAAATGGTAGATATCACAAAATGAGAATTTATCAACTAGAGCAGGAGGAAGGAGTCATACTGGGAGAGGAAAACCTAACAACTTACATTACAAATTTTTATAAGAGCTCGTTTGGATCTCCTGAAAGTAATCATTTAATTTGGATGACATTGAGGATTTTCCTCGGGTCTCTGATTTAGAAAATGAGATTCTTTCAGACGCTTTTAGTGAGAATGAGATTAAAGAGGCAATTTTTCAAATGGAACACAATAAGGCACTTGGGCCGGATGGTTCCCGGCTGAATTTCATCAGCACTTTTGGGACATTATAAAGCCCGACCTATTGGCGTTCTTTAACGAGTTTCATCAAGGAACTTTACCTCTTCATTGTCTCAATTTTGGCGCAATTACTTTGCTGCCTAAAAAAGTTGAAGTGACCATGATTCAACAATATAGACCTATTTGTCTATTGAATGTAAGTTTTAACATTTTTGCAACGGTTCTTACGGATAAAATTAATTTGGTAGCTCAAAAAGTAATTAGATCCTCTCAAACAGCCTTCTTACCTGGTAGATACATTATGGAGGGTGGTGTTGTTCTTCATGAAACAATCCATGAGTTGCATCGGAAAAAGAAAGATGGAGTTATTCTTAAACTAGACTTTGAAAAAGCCTATCACAAGGTAAAGTGGCCTTTTCTGCAATAGGTCTTGCGCATGAAGGGCTTTTCACCTAGGTGGGCTTCTTGGATACAACAAGTTATGTCGAAAGGGTCCGTAGGAATTAAGGTGAATGACAAAGTAGGAAATTACTTTCAAACGAAGAAAGATGTTAGGCAAGGCGATCCTTTATCACCTATTCTCTTCAATATTGTAGTAGATGTCCTTGCTATCTTAATTGCACGGGCAAAGGATAACAACATGTTCAGAGGTCTAGTCCCAAACCTGGTAGACGATGGTTTGTCTATTTTGCAGTATGCGGATGACACAATTCTTTTTATGGAAAATGATCTAGAAGAGGCCATGAATACGAAGCTCTTGCTATGTGCTTTTGGGCAACTATTGGGCCTCAAGATTAATTTTCATAAAAGCGAGTTGTTCTGCTATGGTAATGCTAGGGAGCTAGGGAGGGAGTACTCAGAAATCTTTGGTCGTGATATTGGAAATCTCCCGTTTAGATACCTTAGCATACCAATGCATCACAAAAAGCTTCGAAACTCAGATTGGAAAGAAGTAGAGGAGAGGTTTCAAAAGAGATTATGTGGATGAAAGGAAAGATGCTTTCTGTTGGGGGTCGGTTGGTTCTTATCAACTCTGTTCTTAGCAATTTGTCAATGTTTATGCTATCTTTCTTCGAGGTTCCTCGTGGTGTCCTCGAAAGATTAGATTACTATAGATCTAGATTCTTTCGGCAGAGCGATGGACATAAGAAAAAATATAGACGGACAAAGTGGAGTGTACTATGTACAACTAAGGACCAAGGTGGGTTAGGATTCCTAGACCTAAATTTGCATAATAGATGTTTATTGAGAAAATGGGTGTTTAAACTCATTAATGAGGATGGCATTTGGCAAAGACTCCTAGGAATAAGTATTTACGTCATAAAACCATTAGCCAAGTAGAATACATGCCAGAATATTCTCACTTTTGGTCGGGTCTTATGAAGATAAAAAATGACCTACTGAGAATGGGCAAATTCACGGGGGTGATGGGTCACAACCCCGTTTTTGGGACAATACCTGGATAGATAACACTCCTTTCAAAAGTCAATATCCATCCTTATATAAAATTGTATGGAAGAAGAGTGCAACTGTAGCAACGGTTCTTAGATCGAATCCTTTGAATGTGGCCTTCAGGAGATCATTAGTTGACAATAATTTACAGGCTTGGCACCATTTGGTTACTAAACTTGTGAATGTCCAATTAACAGATCAGAGAGACCATTTTATTTGGTCTCTAAAACAAATGGTCAGTTTACTGTTCAATCTATGTATAATTCACTAATTGCTTAGTTGTCTGCACCACGTAAAAATGTGATATGGAAATTAAAATTGCCCTTAAAAGTTAAAATTTTTGTGTGGTACTTGCAAAAAGGAGTCGTTCTAACTAAAGATAATTTAGTTCGTCGGCATTGGAAGGGAAGTTTGAAATGTTGTTTTTGTAATCTGGAAGAAACCATCCAACACCTTTTCTTTGATTGTCAGATGGCTAGAATTATGTGGAGGATTGTACAAGTTTCCTTTAATATAACACCACCTGGGAACATTCCACATATGTTTGCTAGGTGGCTAAATGGGATTAGTAAGAAGCTCATGTACAAAATCCTAGTTGGAGCATCTGCTTTATGTTGGGTAATTTATTTAAGTAGAAATGGCATGGTTTTTAACAATACTCGAGCTGTTACTCCTTTGCAGGTTATCTTTCGAGGGACCTATTGGATCCGTTTTTGGGTGTTGCTTCAGAAAGAGGACGAGTGGTCTCACATTATTCGGGGGTGTCGTGTGCTTGAGACCGTGTCGATGGAGATCTTTGCATCTAATAGATGGTCTTTCAGCAACAGAATTCCTTTTGTGTGATGTTTGACATTGTTCTAGGGAACGTCCTTATTAATCTTTTTGTGACGCTTGTGTCTGCAATAAAAGACAGCTATATGCATAGTTTTATGCAGAGGCTGGAAAATTGTAATATATTCTCTTTTCTAAAAAAATGTCAGTACAAATGGCTGAAGATAATGTAACTAAAGCTTTTCGTTTATTCTGCATGAGATGTTTGCAAATGTCACCTCCCAGTGCTAACGTTGAAACCAACATCAGTATATACTATATAATCAATCTCAAGGATATACAACAGCTCAGTCTTTTGAATGTGGTAGGATTGCATGACTGGTATAGACGAGTATGCATGCATTTATGTGCGTCTCCATTTATGTTGTGTGAATAAAAAAATTACTAACATCTACTACATCTTAACATGTACTAAGGGCCTGTTTGGGACCGTTCCATTCCGGTTTTTGTAGCTCTACTCCACCAACTCCACCATAGGGTGGCTCTACTGTGGAGTTGCTGGAGCAACAATTATGTTTGACAAGCAGCCTAGCTCCAGGAACACAAAGTTAAGTTCCTAAGTGAAAAGTCTAATGTGCCCCCCAATAAATGGGTCCACATGTCAGTCTATATTCCCCCACCTATTCTTTCCATTACCTCACTCATCGCCGGCAACAACATGGGAGCCACCAACTCCAGCAGGCCTAAGCGTGTGAGGGGGGGGGGGGGGGGGGTTGCAACATATGCGCCCGCCACCGGCACCGCGCCATGCCAGACCCAGCGCACAATACCGGGACCTACCTCCCCCGCAGTGCAGGACTGCATCTCCTTGCACTGTCCATGCCGACGCCACTGCCTCCCACCGCTGGTGGTGTCCACCTCCGCATGGGTTTCTAGCTGTCTACTGCGTCAGCGCCAAGAACCGCATCCGCTTGTTGGGGCTCGCTTGCTTTAGCGCGACCTCGCAGCCGTCATGGCTCGCCGGCCACCCAACCGCTGCCATAGGCATGAGCCACGCCACGCGAGGGCATGGGGTGTGGTGCAGGGGTGCGACCTGCCCGTCTGGAACACAAGGGGCGCGGGCCTCCCGGCCGGCGCCGTCGCCTGTGCGGGCCACCAGCAATGGAGGTGCCGCTGACGCCCTCGGGTGCTGCCGCGGTGGAGATCTGTCGGGGGGCTCGTGGCGGACAAGGGACCGAGCGTGGAGGGGAGGGAGGAGCGCGACAGGGGAGTTAGCGGCGCGACGCGAGAAAGAGGAAGAAGAGAAAGAAAAATGAACTGTTTTCTGTGTAATGAGTGACATTGGTGAGTAGTATTCCCACAACTCCTTGAAAACGTGGGTTTTGGGAGAAAACCCTGAGGTGTTCTAGGAAAAACGTGGAGTTGCATCAAAACTCCACATTTTTCTTGGAGTAGAGTTTTAGGAGCAGGAGGTGTTTGGCTGGACAAAGTTGGAGTAGTCACTACTGGAAAAATGCTCATTTGTACCAGTTTGTAACTCTCATTTGTACCGGGTATTAAACCGGTACAAGCCATATGGTACAAACGATGTGGAGCATTTGTACCGGGCGAGATACCCAGTACAAATGACTCACATTTGTACCGAGTGAAGTCTCGGCCCGGTACAAATGTCTCTTCCCCCCTCCCCCTCCAATGTGGCAGGGATGCATTTGTACCGGCTGGAGGTAACACTAGGTACAAATATGCGTTTTTTTATTTTTTTAAGTTTCTTTACTCTAACGTATTTGCTTAATGTACTAATACTAAACCTAAACCTAATACGTTGTAATATAAATTTGTGTGGCATATAAAATATTGTTTTTGAGATAATATTCTACATGCATTCATGTATATTTATGTTTACAATATTAACTCTGATATTATACAAATAAATATATACGAATGCTTGTATAATATCATCCCAAATCCTGAAATTGAAGAACCTTGGAAATAATATTACACATTAGCATATTGTGCATACTGAAATTTAGATTGATAATATACATTGGATGAAATGTTAGCAGAGTTTAATTTTTGCTTCCAGATGGTAGGTCTTTGCTCCCAGATGCTTCCCCGGTCGTCGCTCCCGTTACAATGATAGAGGATAAGCCTGCATAAAACTCTCCCCCTGGATTAATAACCTTGTCTAGAAGAAATCCACATAATTGTTCTTGAATTAATCGGATTTGTTCTGTCTCGAGAAATCTTTCCTTGATGTTGCCGATCT
Organism: Cenchrus americanus; assembly: GCA_947561735.1. Taxonomy (NCBI): domain Eukaryota; kingdom Viridiplantae; phylum Streptophyta; class Magnoliopsida; order Poales; family Poaceae; genus Cenchrus; species Cenchrus americanus. The sequence continues at coordinate 198,249,204 of OX387245.1, read as the reverse complement.
ACCAAAGAATATGAACAAAAGAATAGGAACCGAAGAATATGAACAATAAGAACTACATTTAGTCGCAGTCATGTGCACACACCTTTTCTCGAATTTGTTACCATCAGCGCAGGCTGTAACACGGTGCATGTACTCGTAAACATAGTATCCGTATAGATTGGTGCCGGAAGGCTGCGTCATAACTCATAACTTGCACATATGGGAAAACCAAGTCATAATACTAGAGCTAACAAACTGAGCATAGCAGTCCAAAACAGGCTCTAAAATAACGCAGACATGCGTCTGTGACGATTGAATGGATTTTGAAAAAAAAGACTTTTGAATCAAGCAACCGTGTGACTGTGTGAGTTATCTTGGTACTATAGAAATAGGCCTTCTTTTTCACGAGAAAAGGAATACCACTGCGATGACGGCGAGCAGCCCGCCTACGAATACCAAGACGAGGTATTGCTTCGTCACAACGACGAGGAAGGTGAGGATCCCAGCCATGACCGTACGTGAGAAGCGCGGTGTAGGCGATCTCCAGCACGTAGACGGAGGCGAGCGTCAGTAGGGGCCCTTTCAGCTGCGCCCTGGCTTTGCTGCAGAGCGACGCAAAGGTGTACAGCAGGTCGCGACGGCAGCGAACAGGACGACGACCCGGACGAGAGATCCGACGATGAGGAAAAAGGTAGACCGCGCTGGTGATTAGGAGCTTCCGTGTGTCATCCTGGAGCTTCCGTGTGAGGGAATTCCGGGCTGCCGCAAAACTAGTTTCGCGCGCGGTAGCTTGGACCGACCGCGCCGCCCACCCCCGCGCGCCGGTTTTCCTTTTTTTTATTTTTATTTTAAATTTTTCTTTCAACAATTTTTCTTATATATAAATTATGTGTACAACTCATCTTTATGGAAAAAGTTATGCACACAACTCGAAAATTACAGAAAAATTATGCACACAAGTTCTTGTTAGAGAAAAAATATACACACAAGTTGATCTTCAAGTAGTTATGCACACAAGTTGTACGCATAAATTTCGCTCGAATCAAACTTTATGCTTAAAAATTATCTGACAAAATTTATAAGTCGAAATTATACACCAAAGTTGTGTGCATAAGTTATGATATTACAGAAATAGAAATTCACGGGAAGAAAAAAACTTTCCAAAAAAGGAATGTTTGGGAAGGGGAGGAACCGATCGGTAGGAAGGCTCCCAGCGACCGGTCGCTAACTAGTGGTGCCCCCGGGCTGCTGGGGCCGGTGCCGTTGCTGAGTGCCTTGGTGTCAACGCGAATCTGTATAAATGCACTACATTAAGGATGGTAACTTCATTTTTCTCATCCACATGTCACTGTCCATGAGGTATCTCATCTTGATTTTCTGTGATAATAACTTCTATGTATGAAATTTATAAATTTTAACGAGCACCACACTACAAAATTATCACAGTACATAAAGGACTAACAATTTAAGAACAATTCCATATAATAAAATTAACATGTTTTCATATATTTGCAAAAGAATGTTGCATTGCAATCACCACACCTTACTTTCCTACTTGCAAAGATCACTTTAAAATTTTGCTTAAGAAATTCTTGCAACAACACGCAGGATATCACCTAGTTATAAATTTAGAAGTCGCTGTTGAGAGAAAAGTCAGCAGAAATAAACGCCAACGGAGGCGTCGTAGCCGTTTATCTTGAAATCTGAATTGGACATGCTGAATATATAATGCGCACTAGGATGACAGACGTTAGTTTTTTTTTTTGTTGGGTGGCGGTATGGGGGGGGGGGCGGGGGCGGCAAGGGACGTCCATGATTTTAAAAGTTAGGTCGCCTTGGCTAGTCGACTTCTCGATCCAAGTCCAATCAGCTTCAGCCTCTTGCCCTGACTGCTGTAATTATTGAGCAACTATTCGGAAGTTTTTATGCGAATAAGACAATGAATACGTTTTTTCCCTTGAAAAAACGTCACCCTCCCCACCTTGCCGTTTTGCATGAAAACTTGAAGGCATGTTGAGAAAGCTTACAATTCGTGTATTTCGATCGAGTACACCTTTGGGAGAAATCTTCGTTAGTTTTTTGAAAATTTGAAGCGTCGTCGCGCAAGTCGACAAAATTTGTCTTCGAATTTTGTGGACTTGCTCCTATTGGCAGACTTGCCTCGGTTGATATTGCAACCCTCAGTTGCTTCAACCAAGACTTTCTACGATTTTCGCACGAGCCTCTTGTCCCTTTCTCACAACGATGTTATCACGAAAAACTTTTCGGCATTTTACGCTAAAGAAAAATCTGGAGGCAACCCCCTTTGCTTCACTTTCTCGAAATCATCCTTCCGACTTTTTTCGGTGGAAATCCCCTCATGGATGGGATTTTTTAGGCCACAGCTCACTGCTGTCCCGGGCCTTTTGGGTGGGAATCCGTTAATGGATGGGATTTTCTAGGCCACAACTTGTTGTTGTCTCAGGCCTCTTTCGTTGGGAATCCCTTAATGGATGGGAATTTCTAGGCCACAACTTGTTGTTGTCTCATGCCTCTTTCGGTGGGAATCCTTTAATGGATGGGATTTTCTGGGCCACAACTTGTTGTTGTCTCAGGCCTCTTTTTTCACGATGGAATTCTGGCTATGACGAAGCCTTTCTTACGAATTTTCTTTCTTTTTTCACGATGGAACACATCTAGGGGTAACTCTTGATTTCTGGCCGCCGCTTTCGCCGGCTTGTCCGCCTCATTGTTGTCATCCCTTGGGATATGCTCGGACCGAGTATCCTTTGACGTGTTTTTCCATTTCTCTAACTTTTTCTAGATATTTCATGAGAACAGGATTCCTTGCTTCGCTTTCTTTCTCAATATGTTCTTGGATCACTTTCGAGTCCGTTCTGATTATGAAGGTTTGCTACCCCAAGGCTCTCATTTTCCTTAATGCCAACAGAAGAGCTTCGTATTCCGTTGTGTTGTTCGTGGAATGCTCATTGTTCGCGAATACGAGCCGGGCTGCATATCTTATGACCACTCCCGTCGGGGATGTCACAATGTACCGAAATTCCAACCCCCATGTAACACCGGTGCCCCGTCACACCGTACTATCCAAGGTTCGGGTGCATCTTCCTCTAGGTTCGAGTAGGTGAAGTCCGGTCCACGACAAAATCCGGCGGAACTTGTGATTTTAGTGTGCTTCTTCTCTCGAAGTCTACCACGTACTCAAAAAGCTCGGTGCCCCACTTGATGATTCGGGTGGATGCCTCTCTATTCGCGAACAAGTCATTCGGCGGTCGGTTGGTGACGACTCTTATTCCGTGACCCTCGAAGTAATGCCTTAGCTTCCTTGTCGCCATGATGACCGCGTATGCGATTTTTTCCAGCTCGGAATAGAAGATCTTGGAACCAGACAATGCTTCAGAAGCAAAATATACAGGAATTTGTCTGAGCTTTCCTTCTTCCTCTTTTTCTTGCACTAGCACTGCGCTTACTGCCGAATTTGATGCGGACACATACAACAGCAGTGGCGATTTCGGTTCAGGAGGACAAAGTTTGGTAATGGTGGACAAGTAATCTTTCAGTTCGCGAAAGGCCCGCTTCTGAGGTTCAGACCACTGGAAATTCTTAGCACTTCTGAGGACTTGGAAGAACGGTAAGCTTCTTTCTGCGGCTCTGGGAATGAATCTGTTGAGGGCAGCTACTCTCCCTGTCAGCTTCTTGACATCTTTTACTGAAACTGGATCTTGCATTTCCACTAAGGCCTTAATTTTGTCAGGATTTGCCTCGATGCCTTTCATTGAAACTAGGCATCCAAGAACTTTCCCCTTGTGAATGCCGAATACACATTTCTCCGGATTCAGCTTCAGATTTGCTGCCCTCATGTTTGCAAATGTTTCTGCTAGGTCACTGATGTGGTCTTTTCTCTGAACGCTTTTGACAACTATGTCGTCGACATATGCCAAGATGTTTCTCCGAATCTGCTGGTGTAGTACTATTGCTATCATTCTCGAAAATGTACATCCCGCGTTCTTTAGCCCCTCTGGCATTCTTACGAAGCAAAATGTTCCAAAGGGAGTGATGAAACTTGTTTTCTCCTCGTCCTCCTTACGAACCCTGATCTGATGATACCCAGAGAACATGTCTAGGAGCGAGAGCATCTAACTATTGGCTGCATCATCCACGATTTTGTCTACCCTCTTCAATGGAAAATCATCTTTCTTGCATGCCGTGTTCAAATCGGTGAAGTCCACGCACATTCTCCACTTTCCATTTTTTTTCTTGACTGGCATAGTGTTGGCTAGCCAGACTGGGTACTTGACTTCTCTGATTACTTGGGCATCCTGTAACCTCTGAACTTCTACTTCGACTGCTTTGACCTTTTTCTCAGACATTTTCCGAAGTTTTTGCTTCTTGGGTGGTATTTTTTCATATGTTTCCAGGGCATGTTCGATGATATCCCTGTCAACACCTTGCAGGTCCTTAGCTGACCATGCGAAAACATCCTTGTTTCTGTTCAGAAATCGTATAAGGTCCTTGTCCTCTTCGGCGCTGAGGTTGGCCCCTATTATGACTGCTCTATCGGGCATGTCATCCAGATACACTTTCTTTGTTTCATCCTCTGCGGTTATCTCATTATTTTCCTTGTCCCGCTTAGGTTCTTCGTAGCTTTCCTTCTTCTGATCAGCTGCTTTCAGCTGGTACACGTTCGTTTGACCGGGCGTGTGGCCTTTTTCTATGTTCCTGGCTTCTTGCTGATTGCCGAACACCGTGATGACCCCTTTGGGCGCAGGCATATTCATGCATAAGACCTGTTGTCTTATGACAAAGATCAAACTTGTTCATGAAATCTCTCGCCGAAAATCGCGAGGTATGGGTGGTAAATGTCAACTACATCGAAAGTGAGGCTCTCCGTTCTGGCATTCTCAAGATCTCTGAAAGAAACTGGGAGTGATATTTTTCTGACCAGCTTGATGGGCTTTCCTCCGAACCCCTGCAGCGGGTACTCAGGTGGGTCCAACATGTGCTGGCTCAGGTTCATCTTTTCAAACGTTTTCAAGAATAGGATATCCGCTGAGCTCCCGTTGTCAACTAGGACTTTTCCTATAACCCATCCAGCTATGTTCACTTCAATGACCATGGCGTAATTGTGAATTGCGATTTCGGCGTGAAATCTTCTTCTCGTGAAGGTGATTGGCACCATTGCCACTCCGGCCGTGCACCGGGCCGTCATTGATGATAGTATTCACGGACACCGAATTTCTTTGCTTCTTGGTCTCAAATTCCATGGCTGACCCACCCGTGATTGGCATGATAGTTCCTAACGATGGCAAGGCTTTGGAGTTTTGAGGTTCCGAACTTGACTGAGGCCTTGACAAACTTTTTGGCGGTGGCGGCAGGATTTCCCGAATGGGTTGCGGTTGCTGGATTCCCTAGATCGCTTGTGACTGAGGAAAAAACTGTTGCGATGGCTGCCACGTTGACTGTGGTTGCGGTAATTGCTGAACCGGGACAGAACTTGACTGTGGGTTCGCGAATTGAGGCTGCCGAAATTCGGGTGAAAGCGGCTTGGCATTGAAGATGCTATGCTCATCGCGTGCTTTCTCTTGCTTGAATTCTTGCCATGTTCTTCTTTGTTTACGGGCATCCTTCGGTGCTATGGCCCCTTCCATGATACCGGCAATAGAAGTGAGGATCTTTCGGGTTGTGGTTCGTGAGTGCCGGGGGCCCTCTCGCCTCTCCCCCTTCCTCCGGGATTAAACCCTCCCCCGGTGCTTGGCCTTCGTCGCCCGTTCGGGTTCCGAATTTCGACGTTGTTGACATTTCGCGGATCGGGGGTGGTGCCTTCCACGTCATCTCCCTGTTGCCTTGTCTTGCCTCGTTCCGCTCGGCCACTCTTCTGCGATGGTCATCATCTGACAAAATGTACTCCTCCAATTCGTGAAAGAGTTCCTCAACTGTCTTGGGTTTCTTTCTTGTGAAATGCGAAGCTGTAGGCCCTGGGGTGAGACCCTTGATCAGTGCGTTGATCGTTGTTTTGTCATCAGCTTCGGGGATTTGAGACCTTTGTTGCATGTACCTTCTCACGAAGTTCCGCAAAGGGTTCTCTCGTCCTTCTCGCTTACGTTATACAAATCCGAGGCTTCGGCCGTTGTGTCGTGGAACATCGGAAATGCTTGCATGAACTTTGTCTTGAGATCTACCCCCGTAGACCGAATGTGGAGGCGGAAGTGAGTACCAATTCGATCGGGTCCTTCGCAAGCTATGATGAAGGATTTGGCCAGTGCAACATCATCCCCTCCTGCCGAATTCACAGCTGATTCGTATCTCATGAGAAACCGCTTGGAGTTTCCGAAGCCGTTATATTTGGGGAGAGAGACAGGCTTAAACTTCGGCGGCCAAGGTGCTGTTTGCGGCCCAATTGACGCGGCGATTCGGAATGCACGAAGTGTGGGACTCCATTTCCCGCGAAGAAGTTTTCTTTCGGGGGTTCTCTTGCCGCCCCGGCGTTCGTTGCGGTGACTCCCGCCACGGGGAACTGTTTTCTTGCTCTTTCATTTCATCAATTTCTCTCTGTCTTGCCTCGATTTGCTCTTTTGCTTTGTTGAGTCGCTCTAGCTTTTCCGAGATTTTTATCTTTGCTTGCAACCGAGCCGCGAACTTTTCTCTCGTCTTTCTGCAAGCTCGCCGTATCTTTTGCTGAACCATTTGTAGCTCCCTGTCTATGGTGTCATCATCATCATCCACATTCTCAAACTCTTGTGGTTCAGCAGGTTCTTCTTGGGTGTGAGCTGTCTTTTCTGCCCTTGCCTTAATGAGAGCTTCGAGCTTTTCTCTCCGTTCTTGGTCTGTTGTGTTAGAAGATTCAGGAATGAAAGAGGTTTCATTCCCTTGGGTAGGATGGTGATCGTCTTGATTTGCCCGTGCCGAAACGCTCTTCTTGGATTTCTTCGAGGTGGCATCGTGAGTTTCTTTTCGGCCGGAACACGGTGGGCACCAATGTTGGGGGGTTACCCGAAAAATTCGGATGGATCCCCGAACACGCGTGAGAGACAGTGATTCTCCCCGCTGATTGCACAAGTTCCAAAAAGCCTGAATCCGTTTACACGTGCCCTCGCGCCCCCTTTTATAGGGAGACGAAGGGACTTTTACATACCAAAAACACCCTCGGCCCCAGAGAATATTCCCAGTGTGAACACATACAAGGATGTCTTTTTCGTCTGACATATTTACAAATCTACCACTAGTTCACACTCTAAACCCGGACTTTTTGGGTCAACAACTTTGAGTTTGCTTCTCCGCCGGTTCGTGAATGTCTTCACGTGAAACTCCCGAACTGGGTCCTCGACAGATTCCCGAACTGGCCTTCCTCCGAAGTTCGCGCCACCGCCAGCTTGAGGTTCTGGGCCTTCGCATGTTCGTGACCCTATTACTCCACCGAACCAAGATACCCGAACTTCGCACATTCGCGAATTCGGGGCTTCACAGGTTCTGTGCTTCTGAAAATCGTGAGTTTCCTGCCCCTGAAAAACATGTCTCAAGAACTTTGTCAAACTTAACATTACGAGGGTGACGGGTTTTCCTGAATTCCCCAACATCTGCCAATTTGTATCATCTTTGAGGTACTACAATTACAGGTGATGCTGCTGTAATTTCTAATTCATTATCTACTTCTGATGCTACTAACCTTTGGCATATGCGTCTCGGGCATATGAGTGAGCTTGGCTTGGCAAAGGTCGAGGACTTCTCGATGGGCATAACATCAGCAAGTTGGATTTCTGTGAGCATTGTATGTTTGGCAAACACAAGAGGGTGAAGTTTAATACTGCTACTCATTCAAGTAAAGGTATTCTTGATTATGTGCATTCTAATTTATGGGGACCATCTCGCAAGCCTTCTCTTGGTGGTGCTCGTTATATGTTGACCATAATTGATGATTATTCTAGACAGGTATGGCCATATTTCTTGAAAGATAAATCAGAAGCATTTTCAGCATTTAAAGAGTGGAAGACTATGGTTGAAAATCAAACTGAAAAGAAGGTTAAAAAGCTTCGTACTGATAATGGGATGAAATTTTGTTCTCACGAATTTAAGTCATATTGCAAATCTGAAGGCATTGTTAGGCACTACACTGTTCCTTATACACCCCAACAGAATGGTGTAGCTGAGCGTATGAACAAGACTATCATCTCTAAGGCCCGTTGCATGTTGTCTAATTCTGGTTTGAATAGGCGTTTTTGGGCTGAAGCTGCTTCCACTACTTGCTATTTGATTAATCGTTCACCCAGTATTGCTATTGATAAGAAAACTCCAATTGAGGTATGGTCTGGTTCTCCAGCTGATTATTCGCAATTGAGAGTTTTGGTTGTACTGCTTATGCTCACGTTGATAATGGTAAATTAGAGCCTAGAGCTGTTAAGTGCATCTTTCTTGGTTATCAATCTGGTGTTAAAGGCTATAAATTGTGGAATCCACAAACTCAAAGGTTGTGATTAGCAGGAATGTTATTTTTAATGAATCTGCTATGTTGCCTGACAACCCTTCTAGTAGTGCTCCTTTTCAGCAAACTTCAAGTGTGCAGGTGGAGCATTTTATTGATGTTGATAGTACACCAAATAATGATAATATTGTTGTCCAAGATGCACCTAATGTTAATGATTCTCCAATTGTTGATGATCCATCCATTGTTGAGCATTCTTCTCCAGTTGTGCAGTCTCCACAACATTCAATTGCTAATGATAGACCCAGAAGGGGACCTAAGCCTAGAAAAAGGTTGATTGAAGAATGCAATGTTGCTTATGCTTTAATTGTCGTAGAAGAGATTGAAGGTGCTGAACCTTCTAATTATTCTGAGGCTATTATTTCTGCAGATGGAAACAATTGGATGACCGCTATGCATGATGAGATGGAGTCTCTTGAAAAGAATGGCACTTGGGATTTAGTGCAATTGCCGAAGGGTAAAAAGACCGTTCGTTGCAAATGGATTTTCAAGAGAGAGGAAGACAGGTATAAAGCAAGGTTGGTTGCTAAAGGCTATAGCCAGATTCCAGGTAATGATTTTAAAGATGTCTTTTCCCCAATTGTTAAACATAGTTCCATTCGTACTTTGTTGACTATTGTTGCTATGCATGATTATGAGTTGGAGCAATTAGATGTCAAAACTGCGTTCTTGCATGGGGAGTTAGAAGAAGTCATTTATATGGACCAACCTGAAGGCTTTGTTGTTCCTGGAAAAGAAAACCTCGTTTGTAGATTGAAGAAATCTCTTTATGGCTTGAAATAATCTCCTAGGCAATGGTATAGGAGATTTGACTCCTTTATGACCTCTCATGGTTTTAAGTAGTCTGATTATGATAGCTGTGTCTATTTGAAGATAGTTAATGGTTCAGCTATTTATTTTCTTCTTTATGTTGATGATATGCTGATTGCTGCAAAAGATAAATCAGAAATAGCTAAGCTGAAGGCACAATTGAATTTAGAATTTGAGATGAAGGATCTTGGTGCAGCTAAGAAAATTCTTGGTGTGGAAATTATCAGAGATAGAAAATCTGGCATGTTATACCTCAGTCAGCGAGGTTATATCGAGAAGGTTCTTCGTCGTTTTAATATGCAAGATGCACAACCAGTGAGTACTCCATTAGCTCCACATTTTAAATTGTCCTTAGATTTATGTCCAGCTTCAGATGAAGATATTAAGTACATGTCTAGAGTTCTATATTCAAGTGCTGTTGGTTCACTTATGTATGCCATGGTCTGTTCTTGTGCTGATTTAGCTCATGCAATGAGTGTTGTCAGTAGATACATGGCTAATGCGGCAAAGAACATTGGAATGCGAGTTCGGTGGATTTTCGGATATCTCGCGTGGTACTTCTAATGCTTGTTTGCGGTTTGGGAAATCTACAAATGGACTTGGTGGTTATGTTGATTCGATTATGCTTTGGTGATTTGGATACTAGGAGGTCTCTCGCAAGTTATGTTTTCACCATTGGTGGTTGTGCTGTGAGTTGGAAAGCACGTTTACAGGCTACTGTTGCTTTGTCCAATACTGAGGCTGAATATATGGCTATTTCTGAAGCTGCTAAAGAAGCTATTTGGTTGAGAGGTTTATACTCTAAACTTTACGGGATTTCTTCTTGCGTTACTATACATTGTGATAGTCAAAGTGCTATTTGCCTTACTAAAGATCAGATGTTTCATGAGAGAACAAAGCACATTGACATTAGGTATCATTTTATTCGAGATGTTATTGCTCGAGGTGGTGTTATTAAAGTACGCAAGATTCATACTCGTGACAATCCCGCTGATATGATGACTAAGCCTGTTCCTACAGCTAAGTTTGAGCTATGCTCAAGCTTGGTTGGGATTAAAGTGCAAGTCCTAGTGACTTTTGGCGCCGGTGTGTAACACCCAGAAATTTCTGAATTTCAAGATGTTATTAGGAGGAATAATTAAGCAACAATTTCTCATAATTTTAAATTTCCCAACATTTTATTCTCTTTACATGAAATTTAGTATAGGAAAAATCATTTGATTGTTTTTACAAATAAAATAATTATGTATGTGCGTTGTATTTATTTTGATTGCATTGTTTTTGCCTGCTTGTGTGAAGTTTTAAAAGTTTAAAAGTTTGAAAAGGTTTTAAAAGAGTTTTAAAAAAAACAAACCCAAAACCCGCCCTTAGCCCCCTCCTCCCTTTTCAGGCCAGCCTCACCAGTGGCCCCGTTTCCCTCCGCCGGCCTGCTTCCCCTTCCGACCCAACACCCCCCCGGCGGCCCATTTCTCCCTTCCCTCTTCTTCTCTCACTGACCGGCCGGGCCCGCTCGTCAGGTCGTCCTCGTCCTCCAATCTCTCCCTGTCCTCCCTTTCGGCCTGCAAGCCCAGCTTCCCTCTTCCTCTTTCTTCCAGCCCAGCCCGACTTTTTCTCTCTTCTCTTTTCAGCCGAGCGGCCCAGCAGCCCAACTCGCCTTTCCCAGCCCAACTTTCACCCTACCGGCCCACTCTACCTCCCCTTCCCCCTCTCTCTCTCTCTCTCTCTCGCCCCGCCCGACCCACATGTCAAATCCTTTCCCCAACCTCCAGCTCCCTCCTCTGTTCTCGCAAGCCGCAATACCACGTCGGCCACCACGACCATCCCGGCGCCCCTCACGCTCCCCTCTTCACTTCCCCTCATCAAGGAGCAATTGAAGCACTAGAGCCGCCTATTCTCTTAACTCCCCTACCGTTTCTCCTCCAACCAAGTTGCCCTCCTTTGAATGCCATAACGGTCGCTGGTGACCTCCTGGCCATAGATGGCCTTAGCTCTTCTGGACGCCGCTCCTTGTCCTATAAAGGTCGTGATCGAGCCCCTGCCTCGCTCTTTCCACACCCGAGCACACCCCGCACCTCTTCATCCTTGCGCAAGTGTTGCCACCAGAGACCCCGGCCGCCGCGCCATTACCGGCCGACAAGAGCCCCCTTATCGTCGGTGTGCATCCCCTCGGGTCCTCCTCGTCCTCTTTTGTCGTGTGCGCCGCCAGCACGAGGACCCGACGCCCCGGAGCTTCTCCCTCCCCATGGGACCGAGCTGCGCCCCTCTTCCTCCGCCGGGATCCAGCTGCCGCCGCCTCGATCTCCCTCGACGCCGCCCCTCCGCCAGCCTCTTTGGCTCCCACGGCTTCATAGCAAGGTGAGGGCCCCTTTCGTGTGCCAGTTTTCTTTTTCCTCATGCGCACGAGCTCGCCGGCCATGTGCCCGTCACCGTCGTCCGCCGCCAGCTGTGGCGCCGTTCACTCGGAGCCATAGTCGCTGCCTAGAGCTTGTGGTTGAGTTCCCCGTGTCCCCAGCACTGTGTAAGGCTGTTCCGCGCTCGAAAACATGGCCGAATGCTCGAGTTTGAGCTCCTCTGGCGAGCTTCCGGTGAAGCCGCCGCCGGGCGCTGCCGCAAGCCGGCGTGCGCAGCCGTCTCTCGCGCGCGTGCGTCCTCAGCCGCAGATCGCGAAACCACCGGCCCTGATCGCGTACCTCTTCGAGATCTGTAACCGGTGCACCGTGCACCCGTGGACTAAGTCCACAGTGCCGGTCCACGGCTGCGCCCGCCACCGCTTCCTCGCGTGCAGGCGACGTGCGCCCTTGGATCTGATCTGGACGGTCCAGATCCGCGCCCAGCCCCTGGTCAACAGAGCTGCCGCTGCTCCCTCGCGTGCAGACGATGCCAGCCGTCCGATCCACAATCAACGGCGCAGATCAGCCCTTCCCCGAGTCAACCAGCCATGTAACGGTCAACAGATCTGTGGTTTTGCAAACAAGCCCCTACAGTTTTGAATATCACAGATTTGTCCTTCCACCTATTAGAATCATTACATATAGGTCCCTGTTTTTATGATCTAGCCCCTGGATTTCCTAGATTCCTTCACCAGAGGCCCTTTTCATCACTCTTTGCATATAAACCCCTATGTTTATATGCATAATCATGTTCCAGCCCCTGGTTTCTTGCAGATAAGCCCCTGAAGCCTAGTTTCTTCGCAGAAAAGCCCCTGAACCTTGTTTTAGCCATATCTTTTCCATCCCAGCTCCGTTTTAAGCGTTCTTGGTGTCCACGCGACCGCCTTTTCAAGCCCGTCAGTTTTAGAACCTTGTTTTGGCTGTATCTTGTGCGTTTTAGCTCCGTTTCCACCGTTTCAAGTTGCGTTAGGTTCATATCAACTCAAACTACGTGTTAGGACCAATGTTGAACATGTTCTTTGTTTTATAACTTATTTACATATTAAATATGATTAAATCCTATTATGCATGCTTTTCTAATTAAAATCTAAATAGAGTTCAACACGTGTTTTCATAAGAAAGTTAATATGATTAATACTATTTGAATAATTCTTTCAAATATAAGTTAATTAGATGTGTACCTTGGTTTTCATAATCAAACTTAATTTGATTAATTATTATGCAATTTGCTTCCTAAGTAAAAGCAATACATGTTATATTCCGAGTTTTCTTAATTAAATTGTTAATTTGATTAATATAAAAATAAATGTGTTTTAAGTTATAATTTGATTAGTTCAACCCGAAATATAAAGATGAATGCCTACATGCTTTTACATGCTTCTTTTAAATTAAAAGTTTAAGTTGCATAATTCAAACTTGAATATTTGTAAATAAAAATTGTTTAGGTTCCCATCGTCTTTTTAATATAAATATAACTTGCTTAATTCTAATTAAATAGGGTATTTCTCTGAAATAACCTATGCACATTGTTTTATTCAATTAAAATATATCAAACATATAGCCTTTGTGTGTGAAATCCAAATCTCTCGACAGAGGTGCCTTTTCAGCGATAGTTGCTTTCTTAGCGTTTCTTGCGTTCACATTCATAGAACCAAACCCTGTTCTCTCTTTTAAAAGCCTCTCTTGATTGGTGTATTGTTCTTAGTTGTGCTTGTTTGCTTTTGCATGTTTGTACCTGATGTTTGCTTCGAGTAGAAGATCGAGTTGTTGGTCGGCAGACCGGAAGTTTCAAGTGAGCAAGAGCGGAAGAGCATAAAGAGCAAATTTTTGTTAGAGGAAGGCAAGTGGTGTTCTCTCCCTGCATATTCTACTTCGTCCTATTCACAAGCATTACAATTAAATTTACTTTTATGTTGTTTTGCATAACATGATGGGAAATCACTTTTAAAGGACATACTAGATTTCAACCCTATTCCCTTGAACACCGTAGTTTAAATAAATGTTTTTGGGTAGAATATGCTTAGTCGCTTAACATGGGATGGTTGAAATGGATCTTTATAAGATATTGATCATGATAACTTTGGTGATATATTTATATGTGTGAGCTTATGGTTAATAACAAGATCATATATGATTTAATCGGAACATGGAGAACCACCCAGGAAAACAGTACAACCACAAGACATATGGCTCTGTCTTGGCCAATTAATTAGGTAAGTCTTGTGTGGATATTAGCCTTAGTAGCTTGGGGTACGTAGGAATGCTTTTATGACCCTTCTACTCTGGACAAGTATTGGAACGGAAGTGCTCTTCTAGGCTTACCTGGTCTGAGGGTAGAGAGAGGGTACGAAAGATAGCCTCTAGGCGTGCTACTATGGACTAATACACATAGGAGGACTCTTTGTAAAGGCCTCGTAGCGTCCCTATGCAACCACACCTCGAAAGTGTGGTATTGTGCCTACTTTTGCACAGCATGGTTGGGTTCAAAGTTCTTCCGAACTTTTACGCGATTTGTGGTGAAAGTGTACAACCTCTGCAGAGTGAAACTGTTATAACAGCCGTGCTCACGGTCAAGAGCAGCCTGGACCCTCACATGATAATCAAACATAAAGATGGAATTAAATTGTGGCTTTCATATGGTTTTCAAACGAGATGCTTTCCTAAATGCTTAAGTGGGTTGGTATAAACTTACATCTAGTAATTAGGTGATTGCTAATAAAATTTGACCAACATTAAAATGCTAACCGCAGCAAAACTTTAGCCTATCCTTGATAGCCTTGCATCTTCCCCCACTTGCTAAGCTCCAACCATAAGTGTGCTCATCCTTGCTAAACCGCTGTTCAGAGAAGAAGAATCAGAAGGAGAAGAAGGTGTATGATGTTCAGAAGATGGTGCTAGGCGTACGCAACCCCCAGTCGGTTGCCTGTGAAGTTAGGAGCCTTTGTTTCTCAGGATTCCGCTATAAATCTCTGATAATCTTTCTTTCTTTACGTGATATTGTTTCTGTTATTCACTATGATGTCACTATATGTATGAAACTAGATCCTGGCATACATATAGGTAGCACTTGGTTTTCTTCGGAAATCGGGTGTGACAGAGTGGTATCAGAGCTGTATCGACTGTAAGACGTAAGCCTAGTTAGTCTTGGTCGTTTCCCAATGGCTCGTTTGTTCTACAATCCATTCTTACCTTATCCTTGGCCTCTCTGATGAATGTTCCCACTTCTTAACCATCTCCTCTCCTCATCGTGATGACTCTGCTCTCCTACTAGAATCTTAGCATTTGCACTTCCTTTTCTTCACAAATGCTAAACCATGAATTCTCGTAACTTTACTCTCCTTGAATGCTTCTGAACCACGACTGTGTTTCCTCTCAAACAATATTACCCCCTTGATTTAATGTTACAATTGTTACCCTTGATCTTCAATCTTTTCGCACAGCTCTCTAACACATTGTTACTGTTTTAATTCTTTCTCAAGCTACAGAACCCCGATTGACATGAAACCAGTTGGGTTAGTTCTTAAATTTCATATGTGAATTTTGTCAAAAATTCAGCCATATCTAGTATATATTCCAGGAGCTATGCTCGAAACATTGGAGCTATCAGAAACTGTAAACTCTGCTGATCTAGTTACCTTTATATTTTATATCTCGGGCTATAGACCTCTGATTGAGGTAAATCCAATTGGAGTAGTTCAAGAATTTCATCAGTTTCACTCTATCCAAAATTCATCAATTTAAGTTGCATATACAGAGAATTATGCCCGAAACTTTGGAGGTTCCCGAATCTGTCAACACAGCTGACATAGCCATCTTGTTTAATTCATATCTTGAGTTTTAAACCTCCGATTGAGGTGATTCCAGTTGGGATGAACTCACAATTTCAACCTCCTTGATCTGGGGGGAATCCACTATTTATGGATATCCTTGATAGGAGCTACATCTGATCTATTTGGAGGATATCCCCTGACTTTATTAACAACGTGTAGTATCGTTCCCTTAACCATATCTTGTTTGGTGAAGTTGAGTGTTTGCATGATGATGCTTGGTTTTGTGACTATGATTGATTTGTTTCTTTGTATTGATTGTTGGTGTATTGTGGGTCTTCCACCTATGACTACATCAGTTTCTTAGTTGGGTTCTTCTTTTGTACCTCCCACCTCCTTGTTTCCCTCTTTCTTTCTACCCGATCTATTAGAGGATGTCAGAAGATCAAAGTCTAGAAGCAACAACATCATCAATAACAAGAAATCTACAAGAATATGCAGTTATCAACACATGAAAGAAGTTGAAAAAAGATGACCTATTTTCTTTTTCTACCCCTTGCTATTCTACTTCCTACCACAATTTGATTACAATCACAACAACCAAGAGAAGATGGATATTATATCAAGAATTCTACCTGCTCTTCAATTTATTTATTCTCGTAATTTTCTGATCTTGATCTTTGCCCACCAACCAGATGGAAAAAGGCAACCAAGACAAGAGCAATGATGATAGTTACAACCTTGGATATGATCAATATGTATCACCATATCCAAACCCGGAGGATACACATACAAAGTTCTGGAATACTGAGCCACCTATGTTCTCTAACACTATGGATCACCTAGAAGCTGATGACTGGATCACAACAATTGAACAGAAGCTAGACATGGTGCAATGCAATGATAGAGAGAAAGTTTTGTTTGCATCAGGACAACTTGTAGGAGCAGCCTTAGAATGGTGGGATTCCTACATCGACGAACATGAGCAACCACATAGCATTGTTTGGAAGGAATTTAAGGATAACTTTATATCACACTTTATTCCTGTAAGTGTGATGAAGCTCAAAAGGAAGGAGTTCCTTAGTTTGAAGCAAGGGAAAATGACAGTGACTGAGTATAGGGATAAATTTATTCAGCTATCTATGTACGCACCAAGATCGACTGAAAGTGATAAAAAGAAACGAGAACGTTTCCTCGAAGGGTTGAATGAAGACCTTCAAAGTATACTAAACTTACATGAATATTCTAGTTTGCAAGATGTCATCAACAAAGCTATTGAGTTAGAAAGCAAACTACAGGAAATCATAAGTAAGAGGATGAAAATGAATTTTCTAGAGCAACATGATAACAATTCACATCTTTACCAGTTGTCTCAAGGACCAGAACATGAGAGTGAAGATCCACCATGCAATCGTCGAAACATTAAAGAAAGTGGAGCTTGTTTCTACTGCAAAGACCATGGACATTTTATTTGCAGGTGTCCTAAGAAACGTGCTGACCGATATGAGAAGAAAGCTCAGTGGAGACAGAATAAGCAAATCAATACCCAAGAAGCCTTTGGATCAAATGGAGAAGAATATTAAAGGTTGTGTATGAGGACCTGAATTATGATTCGAGATGGCTAAGATTAGGAAAAGAAACAATCATGGAGTCCATCCAGCTCTATTCAAATTGCTTTATAAAAAAATCCTACGTAGGCAAATCAAAAGGTTTGAAGAAAGGAATAGACAATTACAAGTGGATTTAGATTGAGTATGTCATGAGGTGTTTTATTTATAATGTGAGATGTGAAGAATAAAGAAGTATGTTTATGGAGCTTATGTAAGGATGAATTATATGGAAGAAAGTTAAACAGTGTTTGATGCTATCTACCTTAACCTTTGTCTCTTGCTAGCCATGGCGAATGTCGGGACGAGATTCTGTTTAAGGGGGGTAGATTTGTAACACCCAAAAATTTCTGAATTTCAGGATGTTATTAGGAGGAATAATTAAGCAACAATTTCTCATAATTTTAAAATTTCCCAACATTTTATTCTCTTTACAGGAAATTTAGTATAGGAAAA
The DNA here is from genome assembly GCA_947561735.1 of Cenchrus americanus. Classification (NCBI taxonomy): domain Eukaryota; kingdom Viridiplantae; phylum Streptophyta; class Magnoliopsida; order Poales; family Poaceae; genus Cenchrus; species Cenchrus americanus. The sequence continues at coordinate 198,231,722 of OX387245.1, read as the reverse complement.
ATCAATTGACTGTTTTTACAAATTAAATAATTATGTATGTGCGTTGTATTTATTTTGGTTGCATTGTTTTTGCCTGCTTGTGTGAAGTTTTTAAAAGTTTGAAAAGGTTTTAAAAGAGTTTAAAAAAACAAACCCAAAACCCTCCCTTAGCCCCTCCTCCCTTTTCAGCCCAACCTCACCCGCGGCCCAGTTTCCATCCGCCGGCCTGCTTCCCCTTCCGACCCAACACCCCCCCGGCGGCCCATTTCTCCCTTCCCTCTTCTTCTCTCAGTGACCAGCCGGGCCCGCTCGTCAGGTTGTCCTCGTCCTCCAATCTCTCCCCTTCCTCCCTTTCGGCCCGCAGGCCCAACTTCCCTCTTCCTCTTTCTCCAGCCCAGCCCGACTTTTTCTCTCTTCTCTTTTCAGCCGAGCGGCCCAGCGGCCCAACTCGCCTTTCCCAGCCCAGCTTTCACCCTACTAGCCCACTCTACCTCCCCTTCCCCCTCTCTCTCGCTGCCAGCCCGACCCCACATGTCAAATCCTTTCCCCAACCACCAGCTCCCTCCTCTGTTCTCGCCAGCCGCAATACCGCGCCGGCCACCACGACCATCCCGGCGCCCCTCGCACTCCCCTCTTCACTTCCCCTCATCAAGGAGCAATTGAAGCACCAGAGCCGCCTATTCTCTTAACTCCCCTACCATTTCTCCTCCAATCAAGTCGCCCTCCTTTGAATGCCATAACGGCAGCCGGTGACCTCCTGGCCATAGATGGCCTTAGCTCTTCTGGACGCCGCTCCTTGTCCTATAAAGGTCGTGATCGAGCCCCTGCCTCGCTCTTTCCACACCCGAGCACACCCCGCACCTCTTCATCCTTGCGCAAGTGTTGCCACCAGAGACCCCGGCCGCCGCGCCATTACCGGCCGACAAGAGCCCCCTTATCGTCGGTGTGCATCCCCTTGGGTCCTCGTCCTTTTTTGTCGTGTGCGTCGCCAACACGAGGACCCGACGCCCCGGAGCTTCTTCCTCTCTATCGGACCGCGCTGCGCCCCTCTTCCTCCGCCGGAATCCCGCTGCCGCACCTCGATCTCCCTCGACGCCGCCCCTCCGCTATCCTCTTTGGCTCCCACGGCTTCACAGCGATGTGAGGACACCTTCCGTGCGCCGATTTTCTTTTTCCCCGTGCGCATGAGCTCACCGGCCATGTTCCCGTCGCCGCCGTCCGCCGCCGGCTGTGGTGCCGTTCACTCGTAGCCATAGTCGCCGCCTAGAGCCTGTGGTTGAGTTCCCCGTGTCCCCAGCTCCCTGTTGGGCTTTTCCACGCTCAAAAACATGGCCGGATGCTCGAGTTTGAGCTCCTCCGCCGAGCTTCCGGTGAAGCCGCCGCCGGCGCCGCCGCAAGCCGGCGTGCTCGGCCCGTCTCTCGCGCGCGTGTGTCCTCGGCCCGCAGATCGTGAAACCACCGGCCCTGATCGCGTACCTCTTCGCGATCTGTAACCGGTGCACCGTGCACCCGTGGACTAAGTCCACAGTGCCGGTCCACGGCCGCGCCCGCCGTCGCTTCCTCGCGTGTAGGCGACGTGCGCCCTTGGATCTGATCTGAACGGTCCAGATCCGCGCCCAGCCCCTTGTCAACAGAGCCGCCGCTGTCCCTAGCGTGCGGACGATGCCAGCCGTCTGATCCGCAATTAGATGTGTACCTTGGTTTTCAAAATCAAACTTAATTTGATTAATTATTATGCAATTTGCTTCCTAAATAAAAGCAATATAGGTTATATTCCGAGTTTTCTTAATTAAATTGTTAATTTGATTAATATAAAAATAAATGTGTTTTAAGTTATAATTTGATTAGTTCAACCCGAAATATAAAGATGAACGCCTACATGCTTTTACATGCTTGTTTTAAATTAAAAGTTTAAGTTGCATAATTCAAACTTGAATATTTGTAAATAGAAATTGTTTTGGTTCCCATCGCCTTTTTAATATAAATTTAACTTGCTTAATTCTAATTAAATCGGGTATTTCTCTGCAATAACCTATGCACATTATTTTATTCAATTAAAATATATCAAGCATATAGCCTTTGTGTGTGAAATCCAAATCTATCGACAAAGGTGCCTTTTCAGTGATAGTTGCTTTCTTAGCGTTTCTTGCGTTCACGATCATAGAACCAAACGCTGTTCTCTCTTTTAAATCCTCTCTTGATTGGTGTATTGTTCTTAGTTGTGCTTGTTTGCTTTTACATGTTTGTACCTGATGTTTGCTTCGAGTAGAAGATCGAGTTGTTGGTCGGAAGACCGGAAGTTTCAAGTGAGCAAGAGCGGAAGAGCATAAAGAGCAGATTTTTGTTAGAGGAAGGCAAGTGGTCTTCTCCCCCTGCATATTCTACTTCGTCCTATTCACAAGCATTATAATTAAATTTACTTTTATGTTGTTTTGCATAACTTGGTGGGAAATCACCTTTTAAGGACATACTAGATTTCAACCCTATTCCCTTGAACACCCTGGTTTAAATAAATGTTTTTGGGTAGAATATGCTTAGTCGCTTAACATGGGATGGTTGAAATGGATCTTTATAAAATATTGATCATGATAACTTTGGTGATATATTTATATGTGTGTGCTTATGGTTAATAACAAGATCATATATGATTTAATCGGAACATGGAGAACCACCCAGGAAAACAGTACAACCACAAGACATATGGCTCTGTCTTGGCCAATTAATTAGGGAAGTCTTGTGTGGCTATTAGCCTTAGTAGCTTGGGGTACGGAGGAATGCTTTTATGACTCTTCTACTCTGGACAGGTATTGGAACGGAAGTGCTCTTCTAGGCTTACCTGGTCTGAGGGTAGAGAGAGGGTACGAAAGATAGCCTCTAGGCGTGCTACTATGGACTAATACACATTGGAGGACTCTTTGTAAAGGCCTTGTAGCGTCCCTCTGCAACCACACCTCGGAAGTGTGGTATTGTGCCTACTTTTGCACAGCATGGTTGGGTTCAAAGTTCTTCGGAACTTTTACGCGACTTGCGGTGAAAGTGTACAACCTCTGCAGAGTGTAAAACTGTTATAATAGCCGTGCTCACGGTCAAGAGCGGCCTGGACCCTCACATGATAATCAAACATAAAGATGGAAATAAATCGTGGCTTTCATATGGTTTTGAAACGAGATGCTTTCCTAAATGCTTAAGTGGGTTGGTATAAACTTACATCTAGTAATTAGGTGTTCGCTAATAAAATTTTACCAACATTAAAATGCAAACCGCAGCAAAACTTTAGGCTATCCTTGATAGCCTTGCACCTTCCCCCACTTGCTGAGCTCCAACCATAAGTGTGCTAATCCTTGCTAAACCACTGTTTAGAGAAGAAGAATCAGAAGGAGAAGAAGGTGTATGATGTTCAAAAGATGGTGCTAGGCGTACGCAACCCCCAGTCGATTGCCTGTGAAGTTAGGAGCCTTTGTTTCCCAGGATTCCGCTGTAAATCTCTGATAATCTCTCTTTCTTTACATGATATTGTTTTTGTTATTCACTATGATGTCACTATATGTATGAAACTAAATCCTGGCATACATATAGGTAGCACTTGGTTTTTTTCGGAAAATCGGGTGTGACACGGTGATTATTTATTATTGAAGTGAGTTCATTGATGATACTTCATTCGCTGCAAGATGGAATTCGTCTCAAGGTGGAGTTTGTTGGATATGATCCGAATTCTTAACGTGAGTCTTGTGGGGACGCCCATAGGGCCCACGGTTTGGATTATATGTTTAGCGGATTTGTTTCCATATTTGACTGTAGTCAGTTTAGTCCACCATATATATACATCTTGTAAGCCGCACGGGAAGAGCGAGAGGGATCATTGTATTCCCTGCGTTGTAACTCTCTCATCATAGTGAAGATTGCCGGTTGGCGGCCGTGGTTTTCCCGCAAGGGTTTTCCACGTAAAAATCATGTCTCGTGTTCGATCTTGTTTTCACATTATTTGCTATCAATATTGCACCTTCCAGTAATTGCAACATATGACCATGGTGGCATGATGCATATTCCACCAGAGCTCAAAAAGGATTTTCTCAGTCCCTCCTAGGCACACTTGCGGCCAACGTGCCTATTGATGTTAAGGTTTTAGTACGTGGTAGCCTGGTAGTGGTAGGCAACGTGCCTGTGAAACACCTGTGAATCCACGGCTCAAGTTTAACAGATGAGGCACGTTGATAGCGAATCACCTGTGAATCCACGACTTGAGTTTATCGGATGGGTTGGTAAGGTTAGACTTTCACTATACTGAAGAAGATTAGTACAAGGGAATTACTAACGTCCAGATGTCTGTTCCGGGCACTAGTGTCTGGACGGTAGTGTGCACAGTTGTACCAATAAAAAATAATATATTCAACATCAAAATTCAACAATCATAACATCAAACGTCAGCATTCGCAACATCAAAAAATGTAGAAAAATGTTGATCACCATCGGTTGCAAAATAAAAAGAAAACCCACCGCAATAACTATCACATGTTGTTTGAAATATTCAAATCTATCATTTGAAGATGCAACATACAAATAACACACATGCAACATGCGTGAGGCACATATGCACATTGCAACCTGAGTGTGAAAGGTGCTCAAAATCCGGGGCGGTGGTGCCGCCGCCGGCAAGCCAAGTGCCCGGTTTCTGCGTAGGGAGCTCGCCTCCCTGAGCGTGGCGTCACCAAGCCTGCGACCTCTTGACTCTGCATAGGGAGGTCGACCCTGGGCTCTACGGCGGCACTAACGAGCCGTGGCCCCGTGCCTCCACCCTGAGAGCTCGACCTTGGGGGCGGTGACAGTGCCGACGAGCCGTGGCCTGAGCCTTCTGCATAGGGGAGGCCGACCCCAGCGGCGCGCGAGGTAGGTCACTAGAGAGAGACAGAGAAATAGAGTGGTGTTGCTGATGAAGGACCGAACTGGCAACCATAGAGGGGGAGTGAATGGCAGCCAATAAAAATTCTTGTCGAAGGAGATGACTTCTCCAACAAGATGAACACAGCTAACCAGAGCACATCTCCGACTTAACTACCTAAGTTGGCCAAGACCACGTACTGAAGTGCTACTGATCATAGGAACCAACAACCACCAAAGCCTACTCGAGAACGCAACGGAACAAGCAACTCGAGCAGCACTCAGACCACATCGGTTAAGCTGGTCACCCCCACCGGTAAGATCGGTCCTGGCCGGATCACCTAGACTAGACCACCGGATCACCCGACAACGACCAGAGACACTCCGGGTCACTCGGGACCCCAAACCGAAACACCCTAGCATGACTTCATGATTTCCACAAGCAACCCCCTGCACCGGTCAGGTCGGTACACTATACCGGTCAAACCAGTCATGGGCTGGAAACCCCAAATCCAAGAAACCAACCTCCCGAGCTCCAAACAGCACCAAACTCGAAATAGTAGCAAACCTAAAAACTAGGAAATACACCAGGATGTTCACCCAAGCCAAAACCCAACAGGGTCTGCACCGGTCAGACTGGTGGAAGGCACCAGTCAGACCGGTCAGGGCCTCGGCGCTCGGGATGAACAACGAGCCGCGAGTCACCCCCCAAACCACTTCTCGATCTTCTGATTCTCTCAATGGATTCCCACAAGACTTTGGGGATACTAGGAGTACCTCATGGGCATCCCATAGCTATGATTTGGTCCACGAAAACTTGTTGAATCAAGAGGAATCGATGAAATTCCACCAAGAACACGACTTTTACAAAACCTAAGAAAACCCAAAAATCGAGCACCTTTACTCATTGATTTGATAGGGGGTCACAAGGAAAAGAACCACGAAGGGTTCATGCATACATATCCAACCAAATCCCCTAAAAAACATCCTCAAATCCACCACAAAAAAATCGCCAAGAAAAGCCTCCGAAAATCACCAAAATGGGAAACGGGAGAGACACCATCAAGCCTTGAGGAACCACACCGAATCATCTATACATACCATGAAGGTTCATACAAAGTCTAGCTTTCCTCCCGATCATCCATCCCTCTCTCAAGATCTCACCATGAAGCTCTCAAGCTAGTCCTAGAAAATCATGTGAAAATAGGAAGGGAGAAATGAGCTAGGGTTCCAAGACATGGCTGCCATCCTCTCACCACTTGGGTTATATGGAGGCAACGAAAAGATGAAACTACCCCTAATACATTAAACTATGATACACGCCCAGAAGGGCCCTTTGGGAATCTTTGTGTCGGTGCGGAAAGTAGTCCCGACACTAACTAGTAAGAAGCGCTGAGATCTATCTCTCGATGGCCGGTGCTAAGCAACTAGTGACACTGGGTTTTATCCTGGTTCCGACCGAGGGCCGTACGTCCAGCAGGGGTGTGCTCGGGGCACTATATTGCGTTGCACCGTGGTGCTTGCAGAGGGGGGCTACAAGCGAGGCGGGAGAGGAGGTCGGGCCTCCAGGTCCTAGAGGTTTGCGATGGCAATGGGGCGGGTTCGGGGCGGGTAGAGCATACCCATGCCCGCCCCGACATGGGCGACGGGTAAAATTTTTTACCCGTCCCCGTGCCCATGGGTAAAATTTCTTACCCGTCCCCGTGCCTCGCGGGTATCGGGCGGGTAACGGGTTACCCATGGGTACAACATTGTAAACACATTGCCATTATTTCAATTTGGCAACATCTCACACAATAAACATTCATATGATAAATATAGTCACATTGTCAGTTTGTCACATCGGTACATCACATGATAAATGCGTAAATGGAGTCACATTGTCACATCACATGATAAACCACACATTCATAGCACATATTTTAAAAAATGCATTGTTGACTTAGGGTTAGGCGGCGCCTGTGGGATGAGGAATGTTGGGCTGGGCCGAATGTTGGGCTGAAACTGAAATATTTTGTTGAGTTTGTGATTGTTTGACGGGTACCCACGGGTTACCCATGGGTAAGATTAGATCCCCGCCCCGTACCCGCCTCACGCCGGGTCGGGTATGGGCGCCACCCACGGGTGAAAAATGGTACCCATGCCCGTCCCCGTCGGGTCGGGTACCCGGCGGGTACCCGTACCCGTGCCGAATTGAGGCGATTGAGGCGAGTGCTAATATCGTGGTGAAGGTGGAAAGCGTGTAGGTGATTGCTGTCCGTCGTCCCCCTGCGGCTGCGGGACTGCCTCTCCTTTTATAGGCCAAGGAGGAAGCAGCTTACAAGCGTGCTACTGTTCTAGCTACGTGTGAGGGCATGGCGTACAGTGTCGTGGAGTAGACGGTCGTCCTGGCGAATCTCACTTCCAGCGGGGCGTCATGGCGTGTCTTGTACGCTTCCAGTAGCGGCTTCGAGGGTGGCGGTGTAGAGGTCCCCTGTTCGGCGGCCGCCCGTGTGAGGATTCGAGGGTACCGTTGACATGAGGACGTACAAGGCACAGTGGCTGGCGTGGCGGTGTCCTGTCGCTGCATGCTTCCACAGTGTCGGGGATGGTGGTGCAGTGGCCAGGATGGCGTCGCGACGGCGGGGACGATCGCACAGTGCCGATGGTGATGGAGATGACCGCTCCCGCTGGCCTGACGTCACGGCGCCGTCCCGTGCGGTCGTTGAGCGGTCGTGCGTCTTCCCTTCGAGGGCTCTGCCGTTCTTTTTCGAGGGTTCGGTGCGCCGGCCGTACGGGAGTGTGTGGTACAGTGCCACAGAGTAGTTGCTGACCATGCCGCACAGTGTCGCATAGTGGCGGGGATGGCCTCGCAAAGAGAGTTGGCGGAGCAGGACCGGGGCGTGATACCCAGGCGCGTAGTGTTGCGGATTTGCCTTTGACTTCGACACCTGGAAATGTTAGTGCATTAAATGGCCCTGCCGGGGGAGCAGGTATGGAGGCGCGCGGTCCCATGATACCCTCGAGCGAAACAGAAGCTCACTCGAGGGGCGCTTGGCTCTCGATCGAGACGGGGCCTCGCTCGAGGGGGCGTCCAGCCCCCGAGCGAGGCGGAACCTTACTCGAGGGGCCGACCGGCCCAGGAGCGAGGCGGAACCTCATCCGAGGGGGTGACCGACCCTCGAGCGAGGCGAAGTTGTACTAGTACGGCGTCGTACCCCTCGAGCGGAGCGGAGTTCCGCCCGAGGGTGGCTAGGCCGATCATCTGGTGGGTCGTGGGTCCATGAATTTGTTTTGCGTGTGTTTTTAGGTTCGTTTGCGTTTGTTTTTTACTAATGTAAGCGGGCTTTCCCTGGTTGTTTAGGGGACCCTCATGGCTGTCCCCGACAGTAGCCCCCGAGCATCTGTGGGTGTACCCGTTAGGATCCCGCAGATGCTGACGCTTGCTGATGGGACGTTCTCCCCCCTGGTTGCTGGTGCTATTCCATGGGGCCGCGCTAGCGGACCCGCGGGTCTAGCCCCGGAAGCCTTGCAGGAGCGTAGGTGCTCCTGCAAAGGTTTTTACACAGGATCTGCTGGCGTGCGGGGTGTTAGTTTCAGCCGGCATCGGCGATATTCCAGCCGGCCTCGGCGGTGCCACAAGCATGTATCTGGCATCACCTGCGTTCGGTGCGCCCTAGGAGGTGTAGCCGTGCGTCGAGTCCCCGAGCCTAGGCCCGTTCGAGGCGATCGGGGCGAGCTCTTCAACTTGTTTTGAATGCTCCCTCGCCATCCCTCCGCGGGACAGAGAGTGAGGTTTCCACAAGCCCCATCGAACGGGTCGCGAATTGTGGATTCCTCGTTGAGCTGTGATCGGGTGATTCGAGTGGACGCCCATGCCCCGTTCGGTAAGGGTTGGCTCGTGGTCTGGGGACTCGTCCATGAAAGCGCTTACGTGGGTTTGCTAAGTGGGGCTCGGTCCTGTTTGCTAGGGACCGAGGGCACGGAAGCTCTCCCTCGATCGGATCCCCCGACTAGCTGCCCTTGTTTGCTCTTGAATACAACATGTGGGGCGCCCTCGAGCTGGTGAGCTCAAGGATAGGCTCGAATGCGCGCACCCTCGTCGTCCCTGACTCTGTTGATATGTGGCGCTTGTTCGAAGCCTTCGAGGGTCAGGCTTCGAACCCCTCATCAGTAGGGCTGCTGTGGGGTGGCAGTAGGGTGCCCCCGTCTTTCTACATCTGCAAGACTCGGGGGCTTGCGGTCGAACCGGCCCACGAGTTGCTGATCAGTAATCCTCTTTGAATCGAGGGCACCTGTGGCGCCCGCTCTCGCTTAGTGGGATTCGAGACCACTGGTCGGTAATCGCACCCTTCGAGAGTCGGATTTTTCGAGCCCTGGTCTCGGGCCGCTCGAGGGTCACGCTTACTTGTTAAGGGACCGGGCCATTTAATGCCCACAGTTATGGCCACAGTCGTGCGCTGCGGGCGTGCCTTTTCAAGCGTCGCAGCCGCGCGCGTAGTGGGCGACGTGGGCGGGCGGATGTGATGGCCCGCTGCGGCTCTTCGGTTGCCGCGCCGTAATGATCGCGCGCGCGTGCGCCTGGCCGTTCCGGTCGCGGTGGGACCCGCTCATTAGTGACGGGTGCCGTCTCCTGCAGTTAATGCGCGCGGAGCGCGCAATTCAGGGAGCGCGGCTCTCATGGATCTATAAATCCAAGGGGAAGGAGGGGCGAGTTCTTTACCTCAACACTTAGCAACCATCGCTCTCGCCTTTCTTGCTTCCGCTCCAGAGCACTACGCGCCCTTTCATTTTTTCTAGCGTTCGCTTCGTCGTCACGCCTCTCCGCCAACCGATATGGCTCCCCTGCATGCAATCACCGTGGTGGACCCGTCGCCGTGGAGCCGCTCGACGGTGATGAGGTTCGCCTTGAGCGGGCTTGTGAACGGTGGCCAGCTCACACCGAATGTGGATGGGCGCCCGCGGTGTGGATAGTCCCGCCGGTGACGAATCGGGAGCCCAACCTGCCGCACGGCTACATCGTCAACTTCATACGACACCATGAGCATGGCTTCGCGGCGCCAACGAGCCGCTTCATGCACGGGTTGTGCTACCACTACGGGGTGGAGCTGCACAACTTTGCGCCCAACGCGATCTCGTAGGCAGCCACCTTCCTCGGCGTCTGTGAGGGGCTCCTGGGAATCCCAGCGAACTGGGATCTCTGGGTCCATCTCTTTCGCCCGGAGCTGCACACTCTAACCACACCCGAGCCGCAGGTGCGCCCCACGGTGCGGGCCGGTGGCATGACGATTTCGCTGCAGGATTCGCATAGGGAATTTTACATTCCCTGCACAATGACCTCCAACTACACCGAGTGGGAGCGGGGGTGGTTCTACCTCCGCAACGACAAGCCCGTCCTTCCCCCCTTCACCCGCAAAGTTCTGAAGGAGAAGGCTGACTCTTGGTAGCACAACCTGTCGCCCTCGTCGCGCCAGGATCGGCTGGAATTAGCTCTGTCGCCCTCGTCGTGCCTGGCGGACGCTGGGTTGGGCGCGGCTTCGGTTCTCGCGAACCTTCACCACCGGCGGATCGTCCCTCTCATGGAGAGGGAGCTCCGCATCTACGAGATGAGCGAGGCGGCCAACCCCGTGTCGCTGGAGCACTTGCGATTCCATTCTGAGCGCTTTCCGCGAGAGTACGCGACCACGAGGGCGAGGCGGGCCGTCAGCCTCAAGGCCGTCAAGCACAGCGACGATGACCTCTGGTCGTTCATTATGCCTCCCGACACCCCGCCGGTGAGTGGGTTCTCGCCTTTTTCCTTTATCCCTTCGTGACGCGCTGTCGTGGTTCTGACATTTCACTGTCCCTAGCAGAGGGTAACCGTGAACGCCGCGCGGTCCCACCCGCCTACCCCTCGAGCTCGAGCGCGCGCGCAGCGCAGCGGCAGCAGCAGGAGTTGGCGGCGTGCAAGAAGGAGCGAAGGATCCGGCGGCGGGAACGCCGGGAGCAAAGGGACGAAGAATTTCGGCTGTGCGAGCAGCAGGGACTGTCTCCCCTGGTGACCTCAGAGTATTCGTCGTCGGGAGAGGAAAAGGAGGAGGAGGGTGACGGGGGGCAGGCCCCGACTGAGAGGTGGGAGCCTGCGCCCCCTCCCCAAGAGCCGCGGAGGCGGCGGAGGAGCAAGCACCTGGGGCGGGCGCGGGGAGCGCCCGCGCCCCGGCGGTCTACGGAAGAGGCGGCGCGTGCCGCGGAGGTGTCGGCACGTACGCGTGGAGGCGTCCGGGAGCGCGACGGTGGCGACGTCGGCCGCGGCCTCAACGCCCGTCGAGCCCTCGAGGAAGAGGAAGCGGGGCTTCTCTACCCTGAGGTAGGCCATCGCTCCTCCAGACGCCCCGTTCTAGAGAGGCAGGAGTTTAATCCTTCTGTCTTTGCGTTCGCAGGGTGGCGTCGACCGCACCCCTGGCGCCCGCCAAGGCGCATAGGGAGGAGGCGTCCATCCCCACGAGGCGCCGGGTGACAGGGAGTATGGCGGCGGCAACGACCGAGGCTCCGCGCAGCGTGGTCGCAGCTACGGAGCCGCAGCAGGTGACGATGGCCATAACAGCGGTCACGACCATGGCTCTCACCGCGCCATCGATTTTGCCGGCTCCTGCCCCAGTCAGTGGCAGTCAAGTGGCGGTGGTGGATGTCCCGGACGATGAACCCTCACCGCCCAGATGGGACCAGTGCGGGAGCCTGCCCGCACCAGCCCCCGAGCCCCCGGTGGGGGTGCTTGTGATGAGGGACGACAGCTGCGTGATGTCCGGGCGCCCGACGCACGGCGCCGAGGCCTCGTCGTCGCGTGCCGCCCTTCCCGGCTTCGGACGGCATCGCGGAGCGCCCGAACGGGGAGCGGGAACGTGTCAACGCGCCGCCGGCCCACTTCGCCGATGTCCGGGCCGAGCAGGTGTTGTTGTCGGTGCAAAATATGGCCCCGACACTAACCGGTGATGAGCGCCGAGGTCTATCCCTCAATGGTCGATGCTAAGCAATCGAGAGACACGAGTTTATCCTGGTTCCGGCCGAGGGGCCGTACGTCCCGGCAGTGGTGTGCTCAAGGCACTATATTGCTCGGCACCGGGGGTGCTCGTAGTGGGGCGCTACAAGCAAGGCGGGAGAGGAAGCGTGGATTCCAAGTCCCTGGTGGAGTGGTTGAAGATATTGTGGGAGAATTGGAGAGCAAGTGCGTGGTGTGTCGCGTCCAAACTTGTCCGTTGTGTTCGTCTTCGTCCCCTGCGCGCGGGGGGGTCGTCCTCCTTTTATAGACCAAGGAGAGAGCGAATCACATGCATGCCACGCTATTTAGCTACGTGGGGAAGCGTGGTGTGCTATGCGGCAAGAGAGTAGGCGGCCGCCCGGACGGTCCTTGCCTGCGATCCGGCCATCATGGCATATCTTGTACCCGAACGAGGGGTGGCCTCGAGGGTAGGAGTGCGGCGGACGGCCGTGATGTCTCCGGGCGGATTCGAGGGGGTTGCGACGTCGGTCCGTACGGGACACGGTGGCGAGGTAAGGCGGCGTCCCGTTCCCGCACGCTCCACGGCGCGGAGGCTGTTGCCACGGTGCCGGCGTGGGTTTGTACGCGCGGGGGCGGCCGCCATGCCGTTAACGGTGGCGGGGATGGCGCCCCACCGCCTAACGCCTCCACCTAACCCCGCAGGTCACAAGAAAGCAAATCGACGGTGCGGTCGGCCCCCTTCGAGGGCTCGGCGCGTTAGCCGTACCGAGCGAGAGGCTCGGCATCACGGGACGGCTCCGCCACGCCGCACAATCCTCCACGGTAGCGGGGATGGGTTCCCTCCCGGGGAGTTGGTGCGGCGGCACGCGGGGCGCGAGCCCCGGGCGCATGATGGCGGCGCCCCGCGGTTGTCGGGGCATTAAATGCCCGTGTACGGGAGCGAGGGCGCGCGTGTGCGGTGCGCCCTCGAGCGAGGCGGAGCCCGCTCGAGGGCGGAAGCGGACCCTCGAGCGAGGGCGGAGCTCGCTCGAGGTAAGCGCACCCCCCTCGAACGGGGCGGAGCCCGCCCGAGGGAGGCGCACCCCCCTCGAACGGGGCGGAGCCCGCCCGAGGGAGGCGTGCACCCTCGAGCGAGGCGGAGCCTCGCTCGGGGGATCTTTGTGTGGGCCGCCTTGGTGGGCCGTTAGGGCCACCGCGGTGTGGGCCATGCCCTTTGTGCTTAAGCGGGGCGTGTTTGGCTTTGGCTTGTTGCGGGTTTTAAGTGGGGATTTCCCAGTTGTTTAAGGGGACCCCTAGGGTCGTCCCCAACGGTAGCCCCCGAGCATCTGTGGGTTTGCCATTGAGGCTCCCGCATGCCGGAGCCCACCGATAGGACGTTCTTCCCTCCTGGTCTTGCGAACGCTTTCCGTGGGGCCGCGTCAGCGGACCCGCGGGTCTAGCCCCCGAAGCCCTGCAGGAGCGTGGGTGCTCCTGTAGGGGTTGACCGCGAGACTTGGTCAGAGGGCGTGGTACATGTTTCAACCGGCGTCGGCAATGTCTCAGCCGGCTTCGGTGACGCACGCGCTGCTGGCACTATCCCCGGCGGGTGCAACCCAGGAGGTGTAGCCGTGCGTCAAGCCCCCGAGCCTGGGCCCGTTCAAGGCGATCGAGTGGAGCTTTACGACTTGTTTTTTAACGCACCCTCGCCGTCCCTCCGCGGGACGGAGGGTGAGGTTTCCGCAACCCCCATCGGTCGGGTCGCGGATTGCGGATTCCTCGTTGAGCTGTTAGTGGGTGGTTCGAGTGGACGCCCATGCCCCGTTCGATAAGGGTAGGCTGCGTGGTCCAGAGACACGTCCATTGAAGCGCTTGTGTGGGTTTGCTAGGTGGGGCTCGGTCCCGTTCGCTAGGGACCGAGGGCGCGGAAGCTCTCCCTCGGTGGGATCCCCCGGCTAGCTGCCCTCGCTGGCTCTCGAACACGACATGTGGGGCACCCTCGAGCTGGCGGGCTCGAGGAACGGCTCGAACGCGCGTGCCCTTGCCATCCCCGACTGCGGTGATGCGGGGCGCCCGTTCGAACCGGTCGAGGGTCGGGCTTCGAACCCTCGATCGTAGGGCCGTTCGGGGTAGCGGCTAAGCGCTCCCGGCCGGCATCCGCGAGCCTTCGAGGGGCCCGGGCGAGCCGGCCCTCGAGGCGTTGATCGCAACGTGGTGCGGGGGTGGCGGCTAAGCGCTCCCGGCCCGGCATCCGCGAACCTTCGAGGGGCCTGGGCGAGCCGGCCCTCGAGGCGCTGATCAGTAAAGTGGTGCGGGGTGGCGGCAAGCGCTCCCCGCCCGGCATCCGCGAGCCTTCGAGGGGCCCGGACGAGCCGGCCCTCGAGGCGGCGATCGGTAAAGTGGTGCGGGGTGGCGGCTAAGCGCTCCCCGGCCCGGCATCCGCGAGCCTTCGAGGGGCACCGGGCGAGCCGGCCCTCGAGGCGCCGATCGTAATACGGCGTGGCATTGGTGCTTGCGGTGCTCGTTTTATCTCGGACGGGCCCCGAGGTGACCTTCTCACGCCCGTACCCTTTCGAGGGTTGATTTTTCCCGAGCCAGGAGCTCGTGCCGCTCGAGGGTCCTCCTTACTTGGTAAGGAGCCGGGCCATTTAATGCTCCACAGTCGAGGCCGCGGTTTCACGTTGCGGGCGCACCTTTTTAGGCGCCGCGGCCCTCCCATTTCTTCGCCGTGATGATGGCCCGTTTGCGGTGGCGTGGCCGCCGCGGTCGTGGTGGGGCCCGCCCGTCGGCCGAGAAAAAGATTCCCCGCAATTAATGCGCGCGGGGCGTGCGCCCGGAGGGAACGCCCACGGCTTATAAATCCGAGGGGAGGGAAAACGGTGGTTTTTAACTTAGCGCTTCGCCATTCTCGCCCCCCGCGCTCTCGCCTCTCGTTTTGTTCTCGCCACCGCGCCCCTTCGCCGTCGGTGCTCCTCTTCTTCTTCTTCTCGTCCTCCGTTCTCGGATCCCCTTGCATTTCCTCGTGGCGCCGCTCCCGCCCCTCACGATCCTCGACCCGTACGCGTGGGAGTGATCGTCGGTGAACCGGCTGGCCCTTAGCGACCTGGTCTCCGCCGGCCAGCTGGCGGCGAACGAGGAGGGCCGGCCGGCGGAGTGGATCCCCGCCGCCGGCGTTGGACCACGCGCCCAACCCACCGGAAGGCTACGTGGTGAGCTTCACTCGCTTCCATGAGCGCGGCTTCGCCGCGCCGGTGAGCCGCTTCATGCGGGCACTCGCCACCGCTACGGCGTGGAGTTGCACAACTTCGCGCCGAATGCGATTTCGCGAGCGACCACGTTCGTGGGCGTCCGCGAGGGGTATCCGGGGATCCCGGTGAATTGGGAACTACGGATACACCTCTTCCACGCGGAGCCGTTCACGCGGCCGACGACGGAGCGGGAGGACCCGCCGCGCGGTGCGCGCCGGCGGCATGTCGCTCGCCCGCGGACGCAAGTGCAAGGACGACTACATCCCTTGTACCATGACGACCAACAACACCGGTTGGGAGCGGGGGGTGGTTCTACCTCCGCAACGCCGAGCCCGGCCTCCCCCCTACTGCGGTAGAAGCCCGACTCCCCGGAGCCACGGGGTGTCCACGGTCCAAGGCATCGAGGTGGCGGGGACTCGCTTCTGGCCGCGCTGCGGAGCTTGGCGACGCGCGGGGTGACGGCGGCAACCGTCCTCGCCTACCTCCACCACCGGCGGATCGTGCCTCTGATGGAGAGGTCGCTATGCATCTTTGAGATGACGGAGGCTATTGACGGTTAATAATTGTATCAAAGTTCGTTTGTGACTTGCAAGCGTACAAGTCTCCCGTCGTAGTCAAGGGACCCTTCTTCCCTCGAGTGGCGAGCCCAAGGTATCGAATCCGTGGAACAAATGTATGACGCAAAACTTAATCTAATAAAGCCAAGTAACTTCAATCTTCGATAAAAGAAACCCTAATGCATCTAAGTAAAAGACACGAAACGAATCTAATCTACTAAAGTCCAGAGAAAACAAAGTAAGATTGGGTAGATAAACCGATCTAGAGGGATCGGGGTAAGCCTTTTGTTGAAGTTCCAAGCAAGAGAAGAAGTAGCAAATCGAATCTTAATAGAAGCCTCTTTAAATCGTGGTTTCCCGTCCAAATCCGAAAACATTCGCCTTTCGGAACCCCCGTTCTGTCACAACGTATCCCTACTCATGCGGGGAGCTTAGGGTGAGTCAAAAGACAAGTCGAGATTCTTTCGGAAGATCCGGCATGTACCTCTAGCCACCGCGGCTACAAGAACACCCTATGTAATCTATCTCGAGAATAGAATTGGAATAAGCAAAGCCGATCGAAAAACGAAATCTTCGAGGAAACACTTGATCGCTAGGAAAAGATTCAACTTGATAATTCAACTATAACAATGATACATACACAAGATCACCACCGGGATCCTTCCTTGATCTTTCTTCTAGCTCCGGAACTCCGACGTGGTCTTCCGTGCAAGGTTCCCACGTCGGCTAGGGGAACCCTAGTCAACTAGCTCGACCCTCTCCTCTCCGAGATGGTGTCCCTCTCTTGTCCGCTCCTCGGCGGCCAATGACGAATTCTTCTCGCGAGGCTCTCGGTCGGGGGGCTATAAATAGCCCGATTGGCGGCTAGGGCAAAGGAGGGGGCAAATGGGCCCCGGGATGGGCACGGGGCCGACCGGACCGGGCCGGCCGGGCCCGGGCCCATCTAGGCCCGGCCCCCGAGGGCTCCTTTGCTCTACGTCGGTTCCCTTGCTTCTTGGATGTTTCCCCCTTCGCATGTAGGTCCATGTCGTCGGTTTCTCTCCGAATTGGACTCAACTCCTTGTCTTGCAAGATTCGGAAGACTTTTACGGTCGGGTCCTCGGAGTCCGTCGTCTTCTTGGATCAAGTGCCCGGCTTCTTGGAGTTAAGTTTGCTTCGTTGCATGACTTGTACGGGGCTTCAAGGTCTTGTCATGAGGTGCTTGATGAACTTATCCCGAAAGTCTTGCATTCAACACTAAAACCCCGCATAAACATTAAACTCCAAAAGCGATATGCACACGTGAACTTGTTATACCACGGGGGTTAGTACCAATGGATAAGGTATAAAACTCATGCCAACACCGAAGGTAAACTCATGGCTAGGTTGACGGATTTTCACCGTCAACATCTCCCCCATGCTTAAACCTTGCTCGTCCTCGAGTAAGCCTTCGATGGATATCATCATTGCCAAACAATGTTTAAACTTTGCACTTGATCACACATGAGAAAACATAATGCTCTCAAAATTTTAATTCATTAAAGTTCCATAATGTACTAGCCTTCATCTCTACGGAGGGTAGATTCTTATTAAGCTTATCCCACAAGTATTAACATGCTCACAAAGTTTAAATAGATCTCGGAATTTTTGAAATAAAGAACAAGATAAAGAAAAGCTAAACCAAGCTCACAAATTTAAATCATCTTGTATATTGCTCATGAACTCTCATCTCGCTTGTCTCTCAAGCCTATATATTCTACTCCTTTCCCTCTCATAACATAAATGTGTGGTAGGCTTTATATGGAGCTTTGGGAAAGTTTAGTTCTAACAAGATTTTATAAATGAGGTGTTGTCAAAACAAGACAAGCTTCTCATGGTCTTACCGAGACTCGTCAAAAAGGTCATTGGAAAATAATGTTAAATCAAGGAGGGGAAAGAGAAAAGTACACACACTTTAGATGAGTGGACATGTGCAAATGGCAAAGAGTGATCCCAAGGCACAAAAGAAGTCCTCGTTATCGGATTGCACATGGTTGGAAAATGAGAATGGATCTTTTTAACTTGAAGCCTTGAATGCACTCTTAGAGAACCTGGGGAGTTCACTTTTACGCATATATTTTTTTCTCTTTCTTATATTTCTCATTCTTTTCTTTCTTTATTTCTTTCATTCATTATATATATTTTTTTTCTTTCTTCTTGTGAGACCTTCACCTTGAAAGTGACGATCGTCGCCGGATTTTTTTTTTCTTTCATCATTATATATATTTTATTATATATATATATTTTTTAAATACTCCCCTTTGAACTCTAAAACTGCACCGTACCTACCTCCTCCCCCATGCTTAGACGTTGCTCGTCCTCGAGCAAAGAGGCAAAAAATAAGGTAGGTACCGGGGTATTTTTCCTTGGAGAGATACTTGAAATCTTCAATGTTGGCACCGTCTTGCGATCTTCCTTGAATTGATGATCCATTATCAACAATAGGTTGTGGTCAAGGAGGTAATCACAAAAGATGATATTTGGTTTAAGGGTGGATATCCGGCGAAGTTTGTGAGATCTCCGATGCGGGGATACACAATGCACGGATAAAAGGCTAGCAAAAAGATAGATACGCAAAAATGGAATGAACGACTTCTTAGTCTCGGGCCGGAGAAATCATGGCCTGCAATAACTCACTCAAAACTAAATCTTGTACACTAAGGTTTATGCACTCAAATATATATAAGGCTTTGGATAGGTTGAGCAACACACAAGTGATATTTGTGACAAGGTTAGTGGTATTTTTTGAGCATAAAAGACATCTTTAATCTATTCATAACTTGAGAGCACATAAAACACTATGGGTCTTTATTTTAATCATAACCTCCGCTGAGAATTAAGCTAGCATTTAAATAAATTCAGATTTGTATTTTTAAGAGAGCACTAGCTTAAACATGCATAGATCAATTACAAAGATGAACAAAGCTGCAATTATAATCATATATCATCATGGCACGAATTTTGTAACTTTTCCAATGATATAATCAAGGTGGTGTCTTTATTAATGATGACATCAAGTTGAAATACAAACTGAAAATAAACAAACATGCTTGCTGAAATTTAAATAAAAACAGAAAATACTACGCAAACACACATAAGCAAAAGCTGAAAATTACAGAGAAAAAGAAAAGAAAAGAAAACTAAAGTTCCTAAATCTTCTAGTCCTCCGTCGGTGGTTGATGTTGATGATCTTGATAATAATACCCTTGCTCATAATATGATTGGACATTCCCTCCGACGAATTGATTTGGCTCCACAAGGTGAAGGCGTCCGAGCTCGAAGGCAATATTTGCATTTCCTTCACCAAGTTGAGCTGCGTTAGCTTGGATGGCTGCGATGTTTTGGGCGTTTCTTGCAGCATACCCTCCAATTATGGCCATGCTTTGTTGTGGTTGGGGATGATGAGCGTAGGACTCCACGAAGTTAGCGTTGGGCACAACATAATTTGGTGGGGGTACCGGTGCACCACCCCCCCATGCTTGCTCTTGTGGCCCTCCGTAATAACTTGGCGGAGGAGGGATCCCGCCGAATGGTTGCACATTGGGTTGTGCTCCACTCTCTTGTGCGGAGGATGTTCCCTCCTCTACGATTCTTCCTCTTTTGTTCTTCCTTGCGGGGACAAGGAGTCCCTCTTCCAACAAATCTTCCCTCCCTTCGGTGAAAAGCCTAAGCCTCTCATTGGGAAGGGGTAGGTTCAATATGGCCAACCGATAACCTCCTCTCTCATCTCCACTAATGTATTTGCCTTGCCGCAAATACTCAATGCCGAGAGAGGTACCACGCAAAAGATGGTCGGGGTTTCTTGCGATCCCCGCCGCAAGGAGAAGGCCAACATGGAGAGGTAGCACCCCGAACCAATATTACCCGCCCCCGATGTTGCTTCACAACACCAACGGTTGATCATAAGGTAAGAAGGGTCTATTGGCTGCCTGGCAATTAAAGCCGAGTATAGCCAATTCAACTCCGTGTCGGTCACCTTTGTCTCCTTCATCCTCCCCAATAGCCTCTTGTACATCCAAGAGTGAAATATCCGGATAATGGGGTTGCGGATGCAATTGCGTTGTTGATGGGCTTCTCCGGAGATCATGTTACAAAATCCCGCTAACATGCCGGGTGGCACGTCAACTTTCTCCGGAGTTCCCTTGTGGAATCCAAGCAGCTCCCTAACGTGCTCGTAGGGAACCACTTGTTGGACTCCCTCCAAACGGAATGACAAGCTTTGCACCCCATCATCATCAAGGATGGGTGCAATAGTCATCAAAATTTCCAAGGCGAACCCCAAGTGGGTGTCCACCGATACTCCGTTGGAGAACTGCACCCATCCAAGGTGCCCCAACATATAGTATATGTTGGTGCCAAAACCCAAGGTGTAGAGTGCTTGGTCGTCGAACTCGACGTTGGGCACAAGCCTCTTCTCAAGATTAGAGAGCCTCTCCTGCTCCTCTCGCCGACAAGATGATGAAGCCGTATGAAGAGTATGTCGGGGTGTAAGGAGGTGGCGCGGTTGAACGGGTCGATCGTCGTGGTGGCGCGGACTGCTCCTCCGTGTGCCCACGAGGTTCGGTAAACCTCATGGAAGTGCTTCTTGCAGCCCTCATACCACCAAGGAGGAGAGCATCGTTCCTCCTCGGTGGTGCCGTATCCGTTTCCATGCTCGGGAGACTCGGAAACCGAGTGCCTCCTCGAAGACGTGGTTGATGACGGCTTGGACGACGACGAACTCTTCTTCTTGGAGAAGAGACTTGTGATCTTCTTCCACATGGTTGCCGCACTCTTTTCTTCAACTAAAACTCCGGGTTGCAACCGGCAACTAGGCACTTAAACTCTTTGCTTTGGATGTGGACTTTGAGTGGATTATGGATGTGGATTTTTTCTTGAGCTATCAAGCTTGGGAAGGTTGGCTATGTCTACGGAGGTTTTGAGCACACAAACTTGAACACACAAACAAAGGAAGGAGAGGGAAGCTTGCTGCAGAAAACGGGAGCCGGGGGCTCCTTAAGTTGGTGAGGCCGGCCGGCACGGGGCCGGCCGGCACGGGGGTCCTCCCCGGCTCCTCCCCGCCTCATCTTTCTTCCAAAGCACGATCATTTCGCCTCTGCAACTTTCCTACTCGCGTGCTCCACGAGTTGCACCGCCCAAACGCTCTCGTCCACTCCTTTTCTTGCATTATTGGTCCTTCCACTTGATGCTCCATGCTTTGGGTCATGTCCATGCTCCCTAGCTCCACTTGCTTCACATGCCACCATGAAATTCCTGCAAAGTTGATGCTTTCTCGCCCACCATGCTTGTCCTTTGCATGTGGAATTGGTGAAAGTTGATAAAAGGGAATCCAATGGTGCATGCATGATTAATTCAAACTAGATTGCCTCCATTTAGGTGTGTTTAAGGTTAAGCACTCCTCTAATTCGAAATTTAAAATATTTTTCAGAGCCATGCAAGAGCTCAAACATAATTTTAGAGAAGTTTTTAAACCATTAAAAACAAATGTAAGTCGAAAATATTTTTCGACTACGTTGATTTCGGTCTCACCGGTATAGTTTGCCTTCATCGGTTGAGAGCAAACATTTCCCGGCTTGATCATAGGGGCATAGGTTTATGTTCTAATTTTGGCTAAATAAGAAAGATTTTGAATAAAACAAAATTATAATAGGCTTAGAAAAATTCTAATCCTAGAGAAACCAAGGATAAAGATTTTTAAAACCAACCAAAAGTTTTGATTTATAGGTTCACGTGAGTTCTACCACGTGCTGAATTTTATTAACACATAGATATAAATCGTGGCTCTACTCGTGTGGTTTTAGCATGAAAAATAAGTCAACCTCAGCACCATAATGAGGGTGGAAGGTTGAGTTAGGTTCTGAAATTATTTGGTTGAGGTTTCTCAAAAAGAAATGAACAAACAAGCACATAGGAGGGTTCATGCAAAGGGTTTATGATAAAGCAAACATTCAATCAAGAATTATGTCTCTAATATTGTTCAACCACTTCTAAGTCTAATGTCTTTGCATAATAAAACTCAAAAACTAAATTATTGAAAATACTCGAAAAACCTGGAATCGGGTTGTCCTCCCGTAGCTTATTCTTGACTCGACGAAACGGGTTGCCTCCCGCCTAGCGCTTCGTTTATAGTCTATAGCTAGACTTCTTCACTTGATTACTCCGGATCAACGCTCTTTGCGGGCGTTGCAATCTTGGGTACCCACTTCCGCACCATCTTGGGCACGGGCTTGTCTTCCGGCTTAGTCATTTTTTTGGTCTTCACAGGCGGTTTCTCTTCCTTTGTCTTGACGGATGCAACACCTTCTTTGATTTTCTTTACGTTCATTTTTTCGGCTCCTTCTTCTTTTTCAGCCCCTCCGTTTGTTTTGGTTCTCCCTTCACTCCAATCATGTTGCATGCCTCGATTCTTGGACGGAACTTGAAGGAACTCCTTTCTCCGTTGATATCGAACATGATCTCCCCCTTGCCAACATCAATAGTAGCTCCCACGGTCTTGAGGAACGGCCGCCCTAGGATGAGCGGCGGCTTCTCCCTCTCTCCCATCTCGAGCACAACGAAGTCGACGGGGATGAAGTGGTGTCCAATCTTCACAGGTACATCTTCAGCAATGCCCAAGGGATAGTGAATGGAGTTGTCACCCAACTCCAAACATATTCACGTAGGCTCCATTGGTAGGCGTAGCTTCTCGAACACATCCCTCGGCATGACGCTTACACTAGCTCCAAGGTCGCATAACGCCTTCTCGAAGTTGAAAGAACCAACCGAACATGGAATTGTAGGGCACCGGGGTCTTTTTGCTTCTCTAGGCCATTAGCAATAGCGGCACTACACTCCTCGGACATCTTGACATGATCTACCCCGAGTGTTGCTATCTCATATTTATTTGCAAGTATGTCTTTAAAGTAACGAGAATATGTAGGTACTTGTAGGGCATCTAGTAATGGAATGTTGATGCTAAGTCTACGCACAACTTCCACAAACTTCTCAAAGTGGTTGTCAAGTTTACCTCAGAAGAAGCGTGGCTTGAGTTGCGGTATCCTCGTATCTTCCTCCGGCATCTCAAATTCGGGTTCCTCGGTGACGATCCCCGTAACCTTCTCTTTAGCAACTCCTTCCACCTCGGTGGATGGTTTAAGCTTCCTTGCTCCCGCGGAACGTTCCGGATCTTCGGTCTCCTTCCCCGAACGTGTTTGAATGGCCTTCGCCGATTCGGGACATTTGGGTTGTCCGGAAGCTTCCCTTCATCATCGGTGAGGCGCCCGCAAGTTGTCCAACTTGCGTCTCGAGCATCTTCATCATGTTGAGCACTTGATGATTGGAACTTCCGACCTCCGTCACTTTGCTATCGATGTTCTCCAACACCTTGTCTATGGTCTTGAACTTGGTGACGGTGTCCTTGTTGATCTTAGCTTGCTCATCCATGAACTCCTTCCATTGAATACGAAGCGGAACCGCGTTAGGAATAGATGAGCTTGCATTAAATTGAGGCCTACCTTGCCCGTAGCGGAAGTTTGGCAATTCTCCCTTCCTCATGTAGTCAAGCACTTTGGCTTCCTCGGACAATCTTTGCGGACATGGCCATACTCTCCACATTCTTCACATGTGGACCTTGCTTCGGCGGCCTTCAAGTCTTGAGCCTCTTTCTGTTCCATCTCCATCTTCTCCAACCTCCTCATGAGCAAGTCGATCTTGCCTTCAAGTATGTTCTCCTTCTCCACTTGCAAGACTCCTTTGACGTTCCCCGTGGGTTGAACCGGATGTAGGCACCGGACGACGCCCACGTGTCATTATCCGCGACCTTCTTGAATAGCGTGAAAGCTTCCGTCGGTGTAAGCTTGATGATAGATCCTCCCGCCGATGCATCGATGATCGTCCTTGACACCATGGTGAGTCCTTGATAGAACTTTTGCACGAGGTCTTCTTTCGGGAACTTGTGATGTGGAACCGTCCGAGTGTACTCGTTGAAGCGCTCAAATGCCTCCGAGATAGTTTCCGTAGGATATTGAACAAAGGTGGCAATCTTATTACGCAAGCTTTGAGTTTTACCGGTGAGTAGTATTCCTTCATGAAAGCCTTCATCAACGTGTTCCAATTTTGCACCGTCTCCGCCGGTTGAGAGTGGAACCATTGTAAAGCCTTCCCGAGTAGTGAAAACGGAAAAAGCCTTGCCCTCATTTGGTCTTGAGTCACCCCATCCATGTTGAAAGTCTGACATAGTTGAATGAATGCTTGGAGGTGAAGGTTCGGATCCTCTTTACCGGTGAAGGGTGAATGTTGCACCATGCGGATTGTTGAGGTCTTGATCTCGAACGGTCTTCCGATCTCCTCAAGGTTCAAGATTGGTAGGTCGATGATGTCCGGGGTGCATATCTCCCCAATCTTGCGCTCTTGCGGTGGTTGGTCACCCAACGATGGAAGTCGATTCTCCCGAGGACTTTGAGGTGGTGAATTCTTCGGAGATTCCTGCGATCCTTTGTCTTCCGACTCCGAATCTACAAAATCCGGCTTTTTAGCTTGATGTGCTTCGCGTCTCCTTAGCCTCGTAAAGTTTTTTACGGATCATCCACACAATTATTGGGTTTGTTGGAGAGGTAGCCGTCCATCTCCGTTAGGGTTAGCAATAAACAAAGTATGCAAAAACTAGAAAGTAAAAAACAAATCTATAAAAACTAGGGTTAGACAAACTAGATTAGATGTATTTTGAGGATGATCAAAATTTAGTAGATGCAAAAATAAAAACAAAGAGAAAACTGAAAATTACATAAAGGCAATAAAAAAATCAAATCTTGATCACTTGTTCCCGAGCAACGGCGCCGGAAAAAGGGGCTTGTTGACGGTTAATAATTGTATCAAAGTTCGTTCGTGACTTGCAAGCGTACAAGTCTCCCGTCGTAGTCAAGGGACCCTTCTTCCCTCGAGTGGTGAATCCAAGGTATCGAATCCGTGGAACAAATGTGTGACGCAAAACTTAATCTATTAAAGCCAAGTAACTTCAATCTTCGATAAAAGAAACCCTAATGCATCTAAGTAAAAGACACAAAACAAATCTAATCTACTAAAGACCAGAGAAAACAAAGTAAGATTGGGTAGATAAACCGATCTAGAGGGATCGGGGTAAGCCTTTTGTTGAAGTTCCAAGCAAGAGAAGAAGTAGCAAATCGAATCTTAATAGAAGCCTCTTTAAATCGTGGTTTCCCGTCCAAATCCGAAAACATCCGCCTTTCGGAACCCCCGTTCGTCACAACGTATCCCTATTCACGCGGGGAGCTTAGGGCAAGTCAAAAGACAAGTCGAGATTCTTTCGGAAGATCCGGCGTGTACCTCTAGCCACCGCGGCTACAAGAACACCCTATGTAATCTATCGAGAATAGAATTGGAATAAGCAAAGCCGATCGAAAAACGAAATCTTCGAGGAAACACTTGATCGCAAGGAAAAGATTCAACTTGATAATTCAACTATAACAATGATACATACACAAGATCACCACCGGGATCCTTCCTTGATCTTTCTTCTAGCTCCGGGAACTCCGACGTGGTCTTCCGTGCAAGGTTCCCACGTCGGCTAGGGGAACCCTAGTCAACTAGCTCGACCCTCTCCTCTCCGAGATGGTGTCCCTCTCTTCTTTGCTCCTCGGCGGCCGATGACGAATTCTTCTGCGAGGCTCTCGGTCAGGGGGCTATAAATAGCCCGATTGGCGGCTAGGGCAAAGGAAGGGGAAAATGGGCCCTGGATGGGCCCGGACCGACCGGACTGGGCCGGCCGGCCTAGGCCCATCTAGGCCCAGCCCGAGGGCTCCTTTGCTCTACGTCGGTTCCCTTGCTTCCTGGATGTTTCCCCCTTCGCATGTAGGTCCATGTCGTCAGTTTCTCTCCGAATTGGACTCAACTCCTTGTCTTGCAAGATTCGGCACTTTTACGGTCGGGTCCTCGAGTCCGTCGTCTTCTCGGATCAAGTGCCGGCTTCTTGGAGTTAAGTTTGCTTCGTTGCATGACTTGTACGGGGCTTCAAGGTCTTGTCATGAGGTGCTTGATGAACTTATCCCGAAAGTCTTGCATTCAACACTAAAACCCTGCATAAACATTAAACTCCAAAACCGACATGCACACGTGAACTTGTTATACCACGGGGGTTAGTACCAATGGATAAGGTATAAAACTCATGCCAACACCGAAGGTAAACTCATGGCTAGGTTGACGGATTTTCACCGTCAACAGAGGCGGCGGACCCCGTCGCGGCCGGCGAAGTCACGGATGCTCCCGACCCCCTCGAACGAGGGTACGCGCTCACACGGGCACAAAGCGCCGTCGACACCGGATGCGCGCGCGGCCGACCGGCCCTCGTGGGACTTCGAGATGCTCCCCACCGGCCCGCTGGTAAGTAGGATTTTTGGCCCCGTTTTTGATTTTGATGGCGTTCCAGGTTTTTGATGCATCTCTGACGTTTCCGCCCGCAGATGGTGAGCCTGAGCGCCGCGAAATCCGTCCCGCCCACTCCCGACTCCCGCGCGCGCTCGGTCGGGCGTCGCAGAGAACGGGAGCGGGAGCGGGAAGCGCGCAAGAGGGAGCGCGCAAGGCGGCACCGCGAGCGCCGCGAGCGGCGGAACGAGGGAGTATTGGCTCGCGCAAGCGGCAGGGGCTCTCCTCCCCGAGGACCGAGGGAGTACTCGTCCTCGGAGGAGAATGAAGAGGAAGAAGGCGCGGGGGCGGGGTCCCTCCGATAGGTGGGGGCGGGGAGTACTCGTCCTCGGCAAGGGCGGCATCGCCTAGGGCGGGCGCGGCGGCGCCCGCCGCCGGCAATCAACGGCGGGAGCGGCGCGGACCGCGGAGGTGCCGGCGCGCGCCGCGCGTGGGGGCGGGGCCCACGCGCGCGGCGGAGACGGCGGGAGAGGCGTGGTGGCGGCCGCGCCGGCCGCGCCGGCGTCATCCACCGAGGCCTCGAGGAAGAGGAAGCGCGCCTTCTCCTCTTCGAGGTAAGGGGCTTGCTCTTCTATGGTGTTGGGTTTTTGGTGACCAAGTGTTACGATTATTTACTTGTGTTTATGCGGGGTTGTGCCGGCTTGTGCCTCCCCTTGCACCCGCCAAGGTGTTGAGGACGGATGCGTCCGTTCCCCACCGGCGGCGCTCGTCGAGGGCGCCGCGGGGGCGGGGGCAAGCGCGGCGGCCGCGGCGGGCGAGAGCTCGCATGGTGCGGGCGAGGCCTCGAGGTCTCGGCGGTGGATCGGCCCGCCGTGCCGCGGACGGCGGCCGTCGAGGGCGGCGGGCGCCGGTCGTGGCGGAGGCGCAACCGCGGCGGCGGCCGTGGTGGAGGCGCGGCCGGCTGCGGCGGCGGCCGAGGTGGAGGCGCGGCAAGTGGCGGCGGCCGCGGCGGAGGCGCGGCCGCGGCGGCGGCCGAGGAGATCGGTCGGGCGCCCGCGGTCGTGGGGGCGTGGCCGGAAGCGGAGGCCGCGGTGCCGCGTTAGGCGCCCGCGGCTACGGAGGCGCGTGCGGAGGCGCCGACGGAGGCGACGCGGGAGGGCCGGCACCCGCCGGCGGCTCCCGGCGGTGGTGGTGGAGATCCGGACGACGACTCCCCGCCGCCGGATGGGGACCGGTGGGCGAGCTTCCCCACGCCTTCCCCCGAGTCCCGGGGAGGGGGCCCTCGTGAGGCGGCGCGAGGGCCACATGGTGGCGGGGGCCGAGGGCGCGGTGCCGAGGCCTCGTCTTCCCGCGCCGGCCACCCCGCCCGGTGTAGAGGGGATCGCCGGGCGACCCGCCCGCGTTCGCCGACGCCCGGGGGGGCGGGGAGAGGCGGGGGGGGGGAGCTCCGTAACCATGACGCCGCGCTCGACCGGACGTTGCACGAGGCGCTGAGGATCCACGGCGGCCCCGCGTGGCGCGTCTTCCAGTTGGGGTGCCGTTGCTTGCTTCTTTTTCTTCCTCGTTTCTGCATGATATCCTTGTAGCATGGTGCTTACGGGTTTTGTCTTGTGGGTGACAGGAGCCCGAGCACCGCGCCCGCGACAAGTACGGCGCCTTTGATCAGGTGACCGCCGAGCTCCACCAGCTCCGGGAGCGGTGAGATGCCTTCGACGCGCTCGCCGACGCCCTCAGGACCCCGGACGGCCGGGCGTCGTGCGGGCCATGGCCCCGTGCGATCAACTCGATGAGAGCGGAAGGCGAGGACCCGGCGCATCCCTCTAGCCTCGAGCGGGTCCGTGCGGCCCTCATCGACCGGGATGAGGCGCCGCGGCGGCAGCGCGCTCGGACCGGAGAAGGTGCGCACGCCGGCGGCCAACCGGGAGGCGGAGGTGGCCGGCGTCCGCAACGACAACCGGCGCTCCGCTCGTCGCTCCGGGGGCGCGGGCGCGGCGGCGCCATGCCGAGAAGCAGCGCGCGCGCTCGAGCAAAGGGCCAAGGAGGCCGACGACTTGAAGGTCGCCCTTGACGCCAAGGTCGCGGCGCTCGCCGCCGGTGAGGACCGGCTCCCGGGCAGAGCGTGCCGCCCGTCAAGGGGCCGAGGGGCGGCTTCGGCGGGAGCGAGTCGCCCTTGCCGCCGCCCCGGTCGGCCCTGGAGCGGGAGCGCGCTGCTCGTGAGGCGGCGCAGATGTCGCTGGAGGACCGGAACACCGAGTTCTCCAAGCTCGAGGGCGAGCTGATGGTGCTCAGCATCACGAGCGCGAGCCGGAGAGCCGGCCCTCCGGGGAGCAAGGCGAGACCATCAAGGGCCTCGAGCAGGCGGTCGAGACCGGGCGCCGCGCCTTCGAGGTGGAGAGGAAGCAAGTCGAAGGTAAGTCGCTGCTTAACTCCTGTTTTGCCGGTTTTCCCTTAGAGGGTTTACACCCCTTTCTGACTTCTTTCTTGCCGGGCAACCTCAGGCTTGCGCACCGCGCTGGGGCACGCGGCTGAGCGGGCCGAGGCGCTGCAGACCTCCTACAACTCCTCCGAGCAGAGCGCGGGAGAGTTGCGCACCGCGGCCCTCGAGACTTGCCGGCCGTGGAGGAAGGCGAGGCGCGGGCGGGGAGCTCGGCGGCCGCCCGCCCTCGCGCGCCCTTGGCGGCCACGTTACGGGCGCATGCGCCGGGCGCTGCATCTTGGCGTCCAGAAGGCCCTCGGGGTGGTGCGATTGCACTACGAGGTCAACTTCGAGGCGCGGCGGAGGGCTACGTCGTCCCCGAGGGTGTCGAGGATGAGGTGGCGATGGAGCGCGTGGATGCGCTTGCCGCCGACGCCGCCGGGACGCTTGCCGAGGCCTTCGAGGAGTTCCTCTTCCGGATGCCGCCGACACCGCCGCTCCTCCTGCTCGAAGACGGCGGGACGCTAGGCCCTTTTTTGTTTATGTATCGCATATGCGGCCGTGCGGCCTTGTAAATAAAACTTGTTACTTTGCTATGAACATTTGTCAATGTGAAATGATGTCTTTTGCTTATTGCGCTTTTTTGTTTCTCCTTCTTCCTGAGTAGATTCTAGTTAGGGGAGTTCGATTTTCGCGGGTGGCCTGCTGGGTTGGAGGCGAGAGAGAAGGGCCGTATCCTCGCGGAGGCGTAGGCTATCTCTGGCTCGCGCGCTCCTTCCGCTAGGCTGCCTGCGCCCTGTTCGAATCTTTGCTCGGGGACGAAGTAGAAAACAAACTTAGCGCGCGTGAATTGTTTTATTTTTGCGCGAAAATGGGACCATCTTGGGGGGGATGCCCCCGTAGTAGCCCCCGAGGGTAACTTGGGTTTCAGGGGAAAGCCGAGTTGCCCTTTTTATTATACTGACGATGTTTTACATAGTTGTCACCAACTGGGGTGCTGGTTTCGTGATTTTACAACACAATACTTGGAAATCCTAGCTAGGGGTAGAAACGACGTAGCTGTTGGATGTTCCAAGCGTTGGTGAGTTCTTCACCGTCCTCGTTGGCCAGCTTGTACGTGCCGGGCTTGAGCACTTTCACCACGACATAGGGTCCCTCCCATGGAGGTGATAGCTTGTGGCGTCCTCGGTTGTCTTGGCGTAGCCTTAGGACCAAATCCCCTTCGCTGAAGTCCCGCCGGCGTATCTTCCGTGCTTGGTAGCGCCTGAGGGACTATTGGTACCTTGCAGAGTGCATCAAGGCCACGAGGCGTGCTTCGTCCAGCTGATCCAGTGAGTCATCGCGGGCTCGCTGGTTGGCGTGCTCGTCGTAGCCTCGAACCCTGGGCGACCCGTACTCTAGATCCGTGGGGAGGACGGCCTCCGCGCCATGGACTAGAAAGAACGGGGTGAACCCAGTGGCTCTGCTCGGGGTGGTCCTTAGGCTCCACACGACCGCTGGTAACTCTTGGAGCCACTTCCGACCGGATTTGTTTAGCTGGTCGAAAATTCTGGGCTTAAGGCCCTGTAGGATCATGCCGTTGGCACGCTCTACTTGGTCGTTAGTCTGCGGGTGTGCCACAGCTGCCCAATCCACACGGATGTGGAAATTGTCGCAGAACTCCAAGAATTTCCCCGCCCGTGAACAGGGACCCGTTGTCGGTGATGATGGAGTTGGGCACTCCAAAGCGGTGGATGATATCGGTGAAGAACTTCACCGCCTGCTCTGCCCTGAGGTTCGTGATGGGGCGCACCTCCACCCACTTGGAAAACTTGTCGATCGCGACCAACAAGTGGGTGAAGCCCCCGGGCGCCTTCCGCAGGGGCCCGATGATGTCCAGCCCCCACACGGCGAACGGCCATGTTATGGGAATGGTCGCGCGGGACATAAGCGGGGAAGGTTGGACTTGCGGGCGTAGAACCGGCACCCTTCACGGGTGCGCACGATCTCGCTAGCATCCGCGACCGCGGTAGGCCGATAAAAGCCTTGGTGGAAAGTGTTGCCAACGAGGGTACGGGGCGCGGCGTGATGGCCGCGGATTCCCGCGTGGATGTCCCATAGGAGCCCGCGCCCCTCGGGAATGGGGATGCACCGCCGTAAGATGCGGGAGGCGCGCGCGCTTGTACGGCTCGCCGTCGACGAGGGCAAAGGACTTGCCATCCCGGCGATGCGCCGGCCTCGGTCGGTTCGAGGGGAGTTCCCCTCGAGCCATCCGAGCAACATACTTGTCGCGCCAGTCAGCCTTGACAGGGGCTGGCTCGATATCCATCACATCAGCCTCGTAGGCGCCGTACCCCTCGAGGAGGGAGAGCACATACGCATCGTTCGAGGGGTCCTCGTCCATGGCCTCTCGCGCCCGCCGGATTCGAGGGTTCCGCATGGCTCGAGGGGTGAGGCTCGAAGACGACCGAGGGCTGGGCGATGTCACGGGCAAAAACGTTCGGAGGGACCGTAATCCGCCGGACGCGATTTTGGCCGGCTCGTCCGCTTCCTCGTTGTACCGGCGGGGCACGTGATTGAGCTCGAAGCCGTAGAACTTGTCTTCGAGGGCTCGCACGGCCTTGCGGTAGGCCTCCATCTTGTCGTCATGGCAACTCGCGTTCTTCATGACTTGGTCAATCACGAGTTGCGAATCCACCCGCACATCGAGGCGCTTGACGCCTAGCTCGATGGCGATCTTGAGGCCGCGAGAGAAGAGCCTCGTACTCGGCCATGTTGTTCGACGCGGGGAAGTGGAGGCGCACCGCGTATCGCATGTGCTCCCCAAGGGGTGACACAAAGAGCAGGCCCGCGCCCGCCCCCGTTTTCATCACCGAGCCGTCGAAATACGAGTCTAGCACTCGCTTGGATGCGGCGGTGGCGGGGCTGCGTGTCCGTCCACTCGGCGACGAAATCCGCCAGGATCTGGGACTTGATGGCCTTGCGCGGGGCCGTTGACGGTGAAAATCCGTCAACCTAGCCATGAGTTTACCTTCGGTGTTGGCATGAGTTTTATACCTTATCCATTGGTACTAACCCCCGTGGTATAACAAGTTCACGTGTGCATGTCGGTTTCGGAGTTTAATGTTTATGCAGGGTTTTAGTGTTGAATGCAAGACTTTCGGGATAAGTTCATCAAGCACCTCATGACAAGACCTTGAAGCCCCGTACAAGTCATGCAATGATGCAAACTTAACTCCAAGAAGTCGGGGTCTTGATCCGAGAAGACGACGGACTCCGACGACCCGACCGAGAAAAGTGCCGAATCTTGCAATACAAGGAGTTGAGTCCAATTCGGAGAGAAACCGACGACATGGACCTACATGCGAAGGGGGAAACATCCGAGAAGCAAGAGAACCGACGTAGAGCAAAGGAGCCCTCGGGCCGGGGCCTAGATGGGCCCGGGACGGCCGGCCCGGTCCGGTCGGCCCCGGCCCATCCGGGGCCCATTTGCCCCCTCCTTTGCCCTAGCCGCCAATCGGGCTATTTATAGCCCCCTGACCGAGAGCCACGAAGAAAAGATTTCGTCATCGGCCGCCGAGGAGCAGAGAAGAGAGGGACACCATCTCGGAGAGGAGAGGGTCGAGCTAGTTGACTAGGGTTTCCCTAGCCGACGTGGGAACCTTGCATGGAAGACCACGTCGGAGTTCCCGGAGCTAGAAGCAAGATCAAGGAAGGATCCCGGTGGTGATCTTGTGTATGTATCATTGTCATAGTTGAATTATCAAGTTGAATGTTTTCCTAGCGATCAAGTGTTTCCTCGAAGATTTTGTTTTTCGATCGGCTTTGCTTATTCCAATTCTATTCGCGCGATAGATTACATAGGGTGTTCTTGTAGCCGCGGTGGCTAGAGGTACACGCCGGATCTAACGAAAGAATCTCGACTTGTCTTTTGACTCACCCTAAGCTCCCCGCATTAATAGGGATACGTTGTGATAGAACGGGGGTTCCGAAAGGCGGATGTTTTCGGATTTGGACGGGAAACCACGATTTAAAGACGCTTCTTATAAGATTCGATTTGCTACTTCTTCTCTTGCTTGGAACTTCAACAAAAGGCTTATCCCGATCTCTCTAGATCGGTTTATCTACCTAATCTTACTTTGTTTTCTCCGGTCTTTAGTAGATTAGATTTATCTTTGTTTTGTGTTCTTATCTAGATGCATTAGGGTTTCTCTTTTACCAAAGATTGAAGTTATTTGGCTTTACTAGATCAACTCTTGCGTCACACATTTGTTCCATGGATTCGATACCTTGGGTTCACCACTCGAGGGAAGAAGGGTCCCTTGACTACGACGGGAGACTTGTCCGCTTGCAAGTCACTAACGAACATTGATAGAATTATTAACCGTCAACAAGCCCCTTTATCCGGCGCCGTTGCTTGGGAACAAGTGATCAAGATTTGATTTTTTATTGCCTTTTTGTAATTTTCAGTTTTCTCTTTGTTTTTATTTTTGCATCTACTAAATTTTGATCATCCGCAAAATACATCTAATCTAGTTTGTCTAACCCTAGTTTTTATAGATTTGTTTTTACTTTCTAGTTTTTTGCATACTTTGTTTATTGCTAACCCTAACGAGAGATGGACGGCTACCTCTCCAACAAACCCAATAATTTTGTGGATGATCCGGAAAAAACTTTACGAGCTAAGGAGACGCGAAGCACATCAAGCTAAAAAGCTGGATTTTGTAGATTCGGAGTCGGAAGACAAAGGATCCCGGGAATCTCCGAAGAATTCACCACCTCAAAGTCCTCGGGAGAATCGACTTCCACCGATGGGTGACCAACCACCGCAAGAACGCAAGATTGGGGAGCTATGCACTCCGGACATCATCGACCTCGCCAATCTTGAACCTTGAGGAGATCGGAAGACCGTTCGAGATCAAGACCTCAACAATCCGCATGGTGCAACATTCACCCTTCACCGGTAAAGAGGATCCGAACCTTCACCTCCAAGCATTCATTCAACTATGTCAGACTTTCAACATGGATGGGGTGACTCAAGACCAAATGAGGGCAAGGCTTTTTCCGTTTTCACTACTCGGGAAGGCTTTGCAATGGTTCCACTCTCAACTCGGCGGAGACGGTGCAAAATTGGAACACGTTGATGAAGGCTTTCATGAAGGAATACTACTCGCCGGGTAAAACTCAAAGCTTGCGTAATAAGATTGCCACCTTTGTTCAATATCCTACGGAAACTATCTCGGAGGCATTCGAGCGCTTCAACGAGTACACTCGGGCGGTTCCACATCACAAGTTCCCGAAAGAAGACCTCGTGCAAAAGTTCTATCAAGGACTCACCATGGCGTCAAGGACGACCATCGATGCATCGGCGGGAGGATCTATCATCGAGCTTACACCGATGGAAGCTTTCACGCTATTCAAGAAGGTCGCGGATAATGACACGTGGGCGTCGTCCGGCACCTACATCCGGTTCAACCCAAGGGGAACGTCAAATGAGTCTTGCAAGTGGAGAAGGAGAACATACTTGAAGGCAAGATCGACTCACTCATGAGGAGGTTAGAGAAGATGGAGATGGAAAAGAAAGAGGCTCAAGACTTGAAGGCCGCCGAAGCAAGGTCCACATGTGAAGAATGTGGAGAGTATGGCCATGTCCGCAAAGATTGTCCGGAGGAAGCCAAAGTGCTCGACTACATGAGGAAGGGAGAATTATCAAACTTCCGCTACGGGCAAGGTAGGCCTCAATTTAATGCAAGCTCATCTATTCCTAACGCGGTTCCGCTTCGTATACAATTGAAGGAGTTCATGGATGAGCAAGCTAAGATCAACAAGGACACCGTCACCAAGTTCAAGACCATAGACAAGGTGTTGGAGAACATCGATAGCAAGGTGACGGAGGTCGGAAGTTCCAATCATCAAGTGCTCAACATGATGAAGATGCTCGAGACGCAAGTACCTACATATTCTCGTTACTTTAAAGACATACTTGCAAATAAATATGAGATAGCAACACTCGGGGTAGATCATGTCAAGATGTCCGAGGAGTGTAGTGCCGCTATTGCTAATGGGCTAGAGAAGCAAAAAGACCCCGGGTGCCCCACAATTCCATGTTCAGTTGGTTCTTTCAACTTTGAGAAGGCGTTATGCGACCTTGGAGCTAGTGTAAGCGTCATGCCGAGGGATGTGTTCGAGAAGCTACGCCTACCAATGGAGCCTACGGGAATATGTTTGGAGTTGGGTGACAACTCCATTCGTTGTCCCTTGGGCATTGCCGAAGATGTACCCGTGAAGATTGGACACCACTTCATCCCCGTCGACTTCGTTGTGCTTGAGATGGGAGAGAGGGAGAAGCCACCGCTCATCCTAGGGAGGCCGTTCCTCAAGACCGTGGGAGCTACTATTGATGTTGGCAAGGGGGAGATCATGTTCGATATCAACGGAGAAAGGAGTTCCTTCAAGTTCCGTCCAAGAATCGAGGCATGCAACATGATTGGAGTGAAGGGAGAACCAAAACAAATGGAGGGGCTGAAAAAGAAGGAGCAGAAAAAAAATGAACGTAAAGAAAATCAAAGAAGGTGTTGCATCCGTCAAGACAAAGGAAGAGAAGCCGCCTGTGAAGACCAAAAAAATGACTAAGCCGACTAAGCCGGAAGACAAGCCCGCGCCCAAGATGGTGCGGAAGTGGGTACCCAAGATTGCAACGCCCGCAAAGAGCGTTGATCCGCAGTAATCAAGTGAAGAAGTCTAGCTATAGACTATAAACGAAGCGCTAGGCCGGAGGCAACCCGTTTCGTCAAGTCAAGAATAAGCTACCGGGAGGACAACCCGATTCCAGGTTTTTCGAGTATTTTTAATAATTTAGTTTTTGAGTTTTATTACGCAAAGACATTAGACTTAGAAGTGGTTGAACAATATTAGAGACATAATTCTTGATTGAATGTTTGCTTTATCATAAACCCTT
This sequence comes from Cenchrus americanus, assembly GCA_947561735.1. Classification (NCBI taxonomy): domain Eukaryota; kingdom Viridiplantae; phylum Streptophyta; class Magnoliopsida; order Poales; family Poaceae; genus Cenchrus; species Cenchrus americanus. The sequence continues at coordinate 198,196,405 of OX387245.1, read as the reverse complement.
TGCATGAACCCTCCTATGTGCTTGTTTGTTCTTTTTTTTTCGAGAAACCTCAACCAAATAATTTCAGAACCTAACTCAACCTTTCACCCTCATTATGGTGCTGAGGTTGACTTATTTTTCATGCTAAAACCACACGAGTAGAGCCACGATTTATATCTATGTGTTAATAAAATTCAGCACGTGGCGAACTCGTGTGAACCTAGAAATCAAAACTTTTGGTTGGTTTTAAAAATCTTTATCCTTGGTTTCTCTAGGATTAGAATTTTTCTAAGCCTATTCTAATTTTGTTTTATTCAAAATCTTTCTTATTTAGCCAACATTAGAAACTAAACCTATGCCCCCATGATCAAGCCGGGAAATGTTTGCTCTCAACCGATGAAGGCAAACTATACCGGTGAGACCGAAATCAACGTAGTCGAAAAATATTTTCGACTTACATTTGTTTTTAATGGTTTAAAAACTTCTCTAAAATTATGTTTGAGCTCTTGCATGGCTCTGAAAAATATTTTAAATTTCGAATTAGGGGAGTTCTTAACCTTAAACACACCTTAATGGAGGCAATCTAGTTTGAATTAATCATGCATGCACCATTAGATTCCCTTTTATCAACTTTCACCAATTCCACATGCAAAGGACAAGCATGGTGGGCAGCAAGCATCAACTTTGCAGGAATTTCATGGTGGCATGTGAAGCAAGTGGAGCTAGGGAGCATGGACATGACCCAAAGCATGGAGCATCAAGTGGAACGACCAATAATGCAAGAAAAGGAGTGGACGAGAGCGTTTGGGCGGTGCAACTCGTGGGGCACGCGGGCAGGAAAGTTGCAGAGGCGAAATGATCGTGCCGGAAGAAAGACGAGGCGGGGAGGAGCCGAGAAGGACCCCGGGCGGCCGGCCTAGGCCGGCCGGCCTCACCTACTTAAGGAGCCCCCGCTCCCGTTTTCTCGCAGCAAGCTTCCCTCTCCTTCCTTTGTTTGTGTGTTCAAGTTTGTGTGCTCAAAACCTCTCGTAGACATAGCCAACCTTCCCAAGCTTGATAGCTCAAGAAAAAATCCACATCCTTAATCCACTCAAAGTCCACATTCGAAGCAAAAAGTTTAAGTGCCTAGTTACCGGTTGCAACCGGAGTTTTAGTTGAAGAAAAGAGTGCAGCAACCATGTGGAAGAAAACCACAAGTCTCTTCTCCAAGAAGAAGAGTTCGTCGTCGTACAAGCCGTCATCAACCACGTCTTCGAGGAGGCACTCGGTTCCGAGTCTCCCGGAGCATGGAGACGGATACGGCACCACCGAGGAGGAACGATGCTCTCCTCCTTGGTGGTATGAGGGCTGCAAGAAGCACGTCCATGAGGTTTACCGAACCTTGTGGGCACACGGAGGAGCAGCCCGCGCCACCACGACGATCGACCCATTCAACCGCGCCACCTCCTTACACTCCGACATACTCTTCGTACGGCTTCATCATCTTGTCATCGGAGGAGGAGGAGAGGCTCTCTAATCTTGAGAAGAGGCTTGTGCCCAACGTCGAGTTCGACGACCAAGCACTCTACACCTTGGGTTTTGGCACCGACATATACTATATGTTGGGGCACCTTGTATGGGTGCGGTTCTCCAACGGAGTATCGGTGGACACCCACTTGGGGTTCGCCTTGGAAATTTTAATGACTATTGCACCTATCCTTGATGATGATGGGGTGCAAAGCTTGTCATTCCATTTGGAGGGAGTCCAACAAGTGGTTCCCTACGAGCCCGTTAGGGAGCCGCTTGGATTCCACAAGGGAGCTCCGGAGAAAGTTGACGTGTCACCCGGCATGTTAGCGGGATTATGGAATATGATCTCCGGAGAAGCCCATCAACAACGCAATTGCATCCGCAACCCCATTATCTGGATATTTGACTCTTGGATGTGCAAGAGGGTATTAGGGAGGATGAAGGAGACGAAGGTGACCGACACGAAGTTGAATTGGCTATACTCGGCTTTAATTGCCAGGCAGACAATAGACCCCTCTTACCTTATGATCAACCGTTGGTGTTGTGAAGCAACATCGGGGGCGGGAAATATTGGTTCGGGGTGCTACCTCTCCATGTTGGCCTTCTCCTTACGGCCGGGGATCGCAAGAAACCCCGACCATCTTTTGCGTGGTACCTCTCTCGGCATTGAGTATTTGCGGCAAGGCAAATATATTAGTGGAGATGAGAGAGGAGGTTATCGGTTGGCCATAGTGAACCTACCCCTTCCCAATGAGAGGCTTAGGCTTTTCATCGAAGGGAAAGAAGATTGGTTGGAAGAGGGACTCCTTGTCCCCGCAAGAAAGAACAAAAGAGGAAGAATCGTAGAGGAGGGAACATCCTCTCGCACAAGCGAGTGGAGCACAACCCAATGTGCAACCATTCGGCGGGATCCCTCCTCCGCCATGTTATTACGGAGGGCCACAAGAGCAAGCATGGGGGGGTGGTGCACCGGTACCCCCACCAAATTATGTTGTGCCCAACGCTAACTTCGCGGAGTCCTACGCTCATCATCCCCAACCACAACAAAGCATGGCCATAATTGGAGGGTATGCTGCAAGAAATGCTCAAAACATCGCAGCCATCCAAGCTAACGCAGCTCAACTTGGTGAAGGAAATGCAAATATTGCCTTTGAGCTCCGACGCCTTCACCTTGCGGAGCCAAATCAATTCATCGGAGGGTGTTGACGTTGAAAATCCGTCAACCTAGCGATGAGTTTACCTTCGGTGTTGGCATGAGTTTTATACCTTATCCATTGGTACTAACCCCCGTGGTATAACAAGTTCATGTGTGCATGTCGGTTTTGGAGTTTAATGTTTATGCAGGGTTTTAGTGTTGAATGCAAGACTTTCGGGATAAGTTCATCAAGCACCTCATGACAAGACCTTGAAGCCCCGTACAAGTCATGCAATGAAGCAAACTTAACTCCAAGAAGCCGGGGACTTGATCCGAGAAGACGACGACTCCGAGGACACGACCGAAAAAGTGCTCGAATCTTGCAAGACAAGGAGTTGAGTCCAATTCGGAGAGAAACCGACGACATGGACCTACATGCAGAAGGGGGGAACATCCGGAAGCAAGGGAACCGACGTGGAGCGAAGGAGCCCTCGGGCTGGGCCTAGATGGGCCCAGGCCGGCCGGCCCGATCCCGGTCGGCCCAGGCCCATCCAGGGCCCAAATGCCCCCTCCTTTGCCCTAGCCGCCAATCGGGCTATTTATAGCCCCCTGAACGAAAGCCTCGCAGAGAAGAATTCGTCATCGGCCGCCGAGGAGCAGAGAAGAGAGGGACACCATCTCGGAGAGGAGAGGGTCGAGCTAGTTGACTAGGGTTCCCCTAGCCGACGTGGGAACCTTGCACGGAAGACCACGTCGGAGTTCCGGAGCTAGAAGCAAGATCAAGGAAGGATCCCGGTGGTGATCTTGTGTATGTATCATTGTTATAGTTGAATTATCAAGTTGAATCTTTTCCTAGCGATCAAGTGTTTCCTCGAAGATTTCGTTTTTCGATCGACTTTGCTTATTCCAATTCTATTCTCGAGATAGATTACATAGGATGTTCTTATATCCGCGGTGGCTAGAGGTACACGCCGGATCTTCCGAAAGAATCTCGACTTGTCTTTTGACTCGCCCTAAGCTCCCCGCATGAATAGAGATACGTTGTGACGAACGGGGGTCTCGAAAGGCGGATGTTTTTGGATTTGGACGGGAAACCACGATTTAAAGAGGCTTCTATTAAGATTCGATTTGCTACTTCTTCTCTTGCTTGGAACTTCAACAAAAGGCTTACCCCGATCCCTCTAGATCGGTTTATCTACCCAATCTTACTTTGTTTTCTCCAGTCTTTAGTAGATTAGATTCGTTTCGTGTCTTTTACTTAGATGCATTAGGGTTTTATCGAAGATTGGAGTTACATGGCTTTATTAGATTAAGTTTTGCGTCACACATTTGTTCCACGGATTCGATACCTTGGGTTCACCACTCGAGGGAAGAAGGGTCCCTTGACTACGACAGGAGACTTGTACGCTTGCGAGTCACAAACGAACTTTGATACAATTATTAACCGTCAACAAGCCCCTTTTTCTGGCGCCGTTGCCGGGGAACAAGTGATCAAGATTTGATTTTTTATTGCCTTTTTGTAATTTTCAGTTTTCGTTTTGTTTTTATTTTTTGCATCGCTAAATTTTGATCATCCTCAAAATACATCTAATCTAGTTTGTCTAACCCTAGTTTTTATAGATTTGTTTTTACTTTCTAGTTTTTTGCATACTTTGTTTATTGCTAACCCTAACGGGAGATGGACGGCTACCTCTCCAACAAACCCAATAATTTTGTGTATGATCTAGAAAAACTTTACGGAGGCTAAGGAGACGTGAAGCACATCAAGCTAAAAAGCTGGATTTTGTAGATTCAGAGTCGGAAGACAAAGGATCGCAGGAATCTCCGAAGAATTCACCACCTCAAAGTCCTCGGGAGAATCGACTTCCACCGATGGGTGACCAACCTCCGCAAGAACGCAAGATTGGGGAGCTATGCACCCCAGACATCATCGACCTACCAATCTTGAACCTTGAGGAGATCGGAAGACCGTTCGAGATCAAGACCTCTACAATCCGCATGGTGCAACATTCACCCTTCACCGGTAAAGAGGATCCGAACCTTCACCTCCAAGCATTCATTCAACTATGTCGGACTTTCAACATGGATGGTGTGACTCAAGACCAAATGAGGGCAAGGCTTTTTCCGTTTTCACTACTCGGGAAGGCTTTGCAATGGTTCCCACTCTCAACCGGCGGAGACGGTGCAAAATTGGAACACGTTGATGAAGGCTTTCATGAAGGAATACTACTCACCGGGTAAAACTCAAAGCTTGCGTAATAAGATTGCCACCTTTGTTCAATATCCTACGGAAACTATCTCGGAGGCATTCGAGCGCTTCAACGAGTACACCGGGCGGTTCCACATCACAAGTTCCCGAAAGAAGACCTCGTGCAAAAGTTCTATCAAGGACTCACCATGGCGTCAAGGATGATCATTGATGCATCGGCGGGAGGATCCATCATCGAACTTACACCGACGGAAGCTTTCACTCTATTCAAGAAGGTCGCGGATAATGACACGTGGGCGTCGTCCGGGCGCCTACATCCGGTTCAACCCACGGGAAACATCAAAGGAGTCTTGCAAGTGGAGAAGGAGAACATACTTGAAGGCAAGATCGACTCGCTCATGAGGAGGTTGGAGAAGATGGAGATGGAAAAGAAAGAGGCTCAAGACTTGAAGGCCGCCAAAGCAAGGTCCACATGCGAAGAATGTGGAGAGTATGGCCATGTCCGCAAAGATTGTCGGAGGAAGCCAAAGTGCTCGACTACATGAGAAAGGGAGAATTGCCGAACTTCCGCTACGGGCAAGGTAGGCCTCGGTTTAATGCAAGCTCATCTATTCCTAACGCGGTTCCGCTTCGTATACAATTGAAGGAGTTCATGGATGAGCAAGCTAAGATCAACAAGGACACCGTCACCAAGTTCAAGACCATAGACAAGGTGTTGGAGAACATCGATAGCAAGGTGACGGAGGTCGGAAGTTCCAATCATCAAGTGCTCAACATGATGAAGATGCTCGAGACGCAAGTTGGACAACTTGCGGGGCGCCTCACTAATGATGAAGGGAAGCTTCCGGGACAACCCAAATGTCCCGAATCGGCGAAGGCCATTCAAACGCGTTCGGGGAAGGAGACCGAAGATCCGGAACGTTCCGCGGGAGCAAGGAAGCTTAAACCATCCACCGAGGTGGAAGGAGGCTGCTAAAGAGAAGGTTACGGGGATCGTCACCGAGGAACCCGAATTCGAGATGCCGGAGGAAGACACGAGGATACCGCAACTCAAGCCACGCTACTTCCGAGGTAAACTTGACAACCACTTTGAGAAGTTTGTGGAAGTTGTGCGTAGACTTAGCATCAACATGCCATTACTAGATGCCCTACAAGTACCTACATATTCTCGTTACTTTAAAGACATACTTGCAAATAAATATGAGATAGCAACACTCGGGGTAGATCATGTCAAGATGTCCGAGGAGTGTAGTGCGGCTATTGCTAATGGGCTAGAGAAGCAAAAGGACACGGGTGCCCTACAATTCCATGTTCGGTTGGTTCTTTCAACTTCGAGAAGGCGTTATGCGACCTTGGAGCTAGTGTGAGTGTCATGCCGAGGGATGTGTTCGAGAAGCTACGCCTACCAATGGAGCCTACGGGAATATGTTTGGAGTTGGGAGACAACTCCATTCGCTATCCCTTGGGCATTGCCGAAGATGTACCCGCGAAGATTGGACACCACTTCATCCCCGTCGACTTCATTGTGCTCGAGATGGGAGAGAGGGAGAAGCCGCCGCTCATCCTAGGGAGGCCGTTCCTCAAGACCGTGGGAGCTACTATTGATGTTGGCAAGGAGGAGATCATGTTCGATATCAACGGAGAAAGGAGTTCCTTCAAGTTCCGTCCAAGGATTGAGGCATGCAACATGATTGGAGTGAAGGGAGAACCAAAACAAACGGAGGGGCTGAAAAAGAAGAAGGAGCCGAAAAAATGAACGTAAAGAAAATCAAAGAAGGTGTTGCATCCGTCAAGACAAAGGAAGAAAAGCCGCCTGTGAAGACCAAAAAAATGACTAAGCCAACTAAGCCGGAAGACAAGCCCGTGCCCAAGATGGTGCGGAAGTGGGTACCCAAGATTGCAACGCCCGCAAAGAGCGTTGATCCGGAGTAATCAAGTGAAGAAGTCTAGCTATAGACTATAAACGAAGCGCTAGGCGGGAGGCAACCCGTTTCGTCGAGTCAAGAATAAGCTACGGGAGGACAACCCGATTCCAGGTTTTTCGAGTCTTTTTAATAATTTAGTTTTTGAGTTTTATTACGCAAAGACATAAGACTTAGAAGTGGTTGAACAATATTAGAGACATAATTCTTGATTGAATGTTTGCTTTATCATAAACCCTTTGCATGAACCCTCCTATGTGCTTGTTTGTTCTTTTCTTTTCGAGAAACCTCAACCAAATAATTTCAGAACCTAACTCAGCCTTTCACCTTCATTATGGTGCTGAGGTTGACTTATTTTTCATGCTAAAACCACACGAGTAGAGCCACGATTTATATCTATGTGTTAATAAAAAATTCAGCACGTGGTAGAACTCACGTGAACTTAGAAATCAAAACTTTTGGTTGGTTTTAAAAATCTTTATCCTTGGTTTCTCTAGGATTAGAATTTTTCTAAGCCTATTCTAATTTTGTTTTATTCAAAATATTTCTTATTTAGCCAAAATTAGAATCTAAACCTATGCCCCCATGATCAAGCGGGAAAATGTCCGCTCTCAACCAATGAAGGCAAACTATACCGGCGAGACCGAAATCGACGTAGTCGAAAAATATTTTTGACTTACATTTGTTTTTAATGGTTTAAAAACTTCTCTAAAATTATGTTTGAGCTCTTGCATGGCTCTGAAAAATATTTTAAATTTCGAATTATGGGAGTGCTTAACCTTAAACACACTTAAATGGAGGCAATCTAGTTTGAATTAATCATGCATGCACCATTGGGTTCCCTTTTATCAACTTTCACCAATTCCACATGCAAAGGACAAGCATGGTGGGCAGCAAGCATCAACTTTGTAGGAATTTCATGGTGGCATGTGAAGAAAGTGGAGCTAGGGAGCATGGATATGACCCAAAGCATGGACCATCAAGTGGAAGGACCAATAATGCAAGAAAAGGAGTGGACGAGAGCGTTTGGGCGGTGCAACTCGTGGAGCACGCGGGCGGGGAAAGTTGCGAGAGGCGAAATGATCGTCTTCGGAAGAAAGATGAGGCGGGGACGAGCCGAGAAGGACCCCGGGCCGGCCGGCCCGGGCCGGCCGGCCTCACCTACATAAGGAGCCCCGGCTCCCGTTTTCTGCGAGCAAGCTTCCCTCTCCTTCCTTTGCTTATGTGTTCAAGTTTGTGTGCTCAAAACCTCCGTAGACATAGCCAACCTTCCCAAGCTTGATAGCTCAAGAAAAAATCCACATCCTTAATCCACTCAAAGTCCACATCCGAAGCAAGGAAGTTTAAGTGCCTAGTTACCGGTTGCAACCCGGAGTTTTAGTTGAAGAAAAGAGTGCAGCAACCATGTGGAAGAAGACCACAAGTCTCTTCTCCAAGAAGAAGAGTTCTTCGTCGTCCAAGCCATCATCAACCACGTCTTCGAGGAGGCACTCGGTTTCCGAGTCTCCCCGGAGCTTGGAGACGGATACGGCACCACCGAGGAGGAACGATGCTCTCCTCTTTGGTGGTATGAGGGCTGCAAGAAGCACTTCCATGAGGTTTACCAAACCTCGTGGGCACACGGAGGAGGAGCCCGCGCCACCACGACGATCGACTCGCTCAACCGCGCCACCTCCTTACACCCCGACATACTCTTCGTACGGCTTCATCATCTTGTCGGCGGCGGAGGAGGAGAGGCTCTCTAATATTGAGAAGAGGCTTGTGCCCAACGTCGAGTTCGACGACCAAGCACTCTACACCTTGGGTTTTGGCACCGACATATACTATATGTTGGGGCACCTTGGATGGGTGCCGTTCTCCAACGGAGTATCGGTGGACACCCATTTGGGGTTCGCCTTGGAAATTTTGATGACTATTGCACCCATCATTGATGATGATGGGGTGCAAAGCTTGTCATTCGGTTTGGAGGGAGTCCAACAAGTGGTTCCCTACGAGCACGTTAGGGAGCTACTTGGATTCCACAAGGGAGCTCCGGAGAAAGTTGACGTGCCACCCGCATGTTAGCGAGGATTTTGGAATATGATCTCCGGAGAAGCCCATCAACAACGCAATTGCAACCGCAACCCCATTATCCGGATATTTCACTCTTGGATGTGCAAGAGGGTATTGGGGAGGATGAAGGAGACAAAGGTGACCGACACGGAGTTGAATTGGCTATACTCGGCTTTAATTGCCGGGCGGCCAATAGACCCCTCTTACCTCATGATCAACCGTTGGTGTTGTGAAGCAACATCGGGGGCGGGTAATATTGGTTCGGGGTGCTACCTCTCCATGTTGGCCTTCTCCTTGCGGCCGGGGATCGCAAGAAACCCCGACCACCTTTTGCGTGGTACCTCTCTCGGCATTGAGTATTTGCGGCAAGGCAAATACATTAGTGGAGATGAGAGAGGAGGTTATCGGTTGGCCATAGTGAACCTACCCCTTCCGAATGAGAGGCTTAGGCTTTTCACCGAAGGGAGGGAAGATTGGTTGGAAGAGGGACTCCTTGTCCCTGCAAGGAAGAACAAAAGAGGAAGAATCGTAGAGGAGGGAACATCCTCCGCACAAGTCAGTGGAGCACAACCCAATGTGCAACCATTCGGCGGGGTCCCTCCTCCGCCAAGTTATTACGGAGGGCCACAAGAGCAAGCATGGGGGGTGGTGCACCGGTACCCCCACCAAATTATGTTGTGCCCAACGCTAACTTCGCGGAGTCCTACGCTCATCATCCCCAACCACAACAAAGCATGGCCATAATTGGAGTGTATGCTGCAAGAAACGCCCAAAACATCGCAGCCATCCAAGCTAACGCGGCTCAACTTGGTGAAGGCAACGCAAATATTGCCTTTGAGCTCGGACGCCTTCACCTTGTGGAGCCAAATCAATTCGTCGGAGGGAATGTCCAATCGTATTATGAGCAAGGGTATTATTATCAAGATCATCAACATCAACCACCGGCGGAGGACTAGAAGATTTAGGAACTTTAGTTTTCTTTTCTTTTCTTTTTCTCTGTAATTTTCAGCTTTTGCTTATGTGTGTTTGCGTAGTATTTTCTGTTTTTATTTAAATTTCAGCAAGCATGTTTTTTATTTTCAGTTTGTATTTCAACTTGATATCATCATTAATAAAGACACCACCTTGACTATATCATTGGAAAAGTTACAAAATTCGTGCCATGATGATATATGATTATAATTGCAGCTTTGTTCATCTTTGTAATTGATTTATGCATGTTTAAGCTAGTGCTCTCTTAAAAATACAAATCTGAATTTATTTAAATGCTAGCTTAATTTTCAGCGGAGGTTATGATTAAAATAAAGACCCATAGTGTTTTATGTGCTCTCAAGTTATGAATAGATTAAAGATGTCTTTTATGCTCAAAAATATCGCTAACCTTGTCACAAATATCGCTTGTGTGTTGCTCAACCTACCAAAGCCTTATATATATTTGAGTGCGTAAACCTTAGTGTACAAGATTTATTTTTGAGTGAGTTACTGCAGGCCATGATTTCTCCGGCCCGAGACTAAGAAGTTGGTCATTCCGTTTTTGCGTATCTATCTTTTTGCTAGCCTTTTATCCGTGCATATTGTATCCCGCATCGGAGATCTCACAAACTTCGCCGGATATCCACCCTTAAACCAAATATCATCTTTTGTGATTACCTCCTTGACCACAACCTATCGTTGAGAATGGATCATCAATTCAAGGAAGATCGCAAGACGGTGCCGACATAGAAGATTTCAAGTATCTCTCCGAGGAAGAATACCCCGATACCTACCTTAGAGTTTTAGAGTTCAAAAAGGGAGTATTTTTATAATAATAATAATAATAATAATAATAATAATAATAATAATAATAATAATAATAATAATAATAATAATAATAATAATAATATAATGATGAAAGAAAAAAATCCGGCGATGATCATGACTTTCAAGGTGAAGAAAGAAAAATATATATAATGAAAGAAAGAAAGAAAGAAAGAAAGAAAAGAATGAGAAATATGAGAAAGAGAAAAAAAATATATGTGCGTAAAGTGAACTCCCCGGCTCTCTAAAAGTGCATTCAAGGCTTCAAGTTAAAAGGATCCATTCTCATTCTTCCAACCATGTGCAATCCGATAACGAGGACTTCCTTTGTGCCTCGGGATCACTCTTTGACATTTGCACATGTCCACTCATCTAAAAGTGTGTGTATTTTTCTCTTTCCCCTCCTTGATTTAACATTATTTTCCAATGACCTTTTTGACGAGTCTCGGTAAGACCATGAGAAGCTTGTCTTGTTTTGACAACACCTCATTTATAAAACCTTGTTAGGACTAAACTTTCCCAAAGCTCCATATAAAGCCTACCACACATATATATGAGAGGGAAAGGAGTAGAATATATAGGCTTGAGAGACAAGTGAGATGAGAGTTCATGAGCAATATACAAGATGATTTAAATTTGTGAGCTTGGTTTAGCTTTTCTTTATCTCGTTCTTTATTTCAAAAATTCGAGATCTATTTAAACTTTGTGAGCATGCTAATACTCGTGGGATAAGCTTAATAAGAATCTACCCTCCATAGAGATGAAGGCTAGTACATTATGGAACTTTAATGAATTAAAATTTTGAGAGCATTATTTTTTCTCATGTATGATCAAGTGCAAGGTTTAAACATTGTTTGTCAATGATGATATACATCGAAGGCTTACTCGAGGACGAGCAAGGTTTAAGCATGGGGGAGATGTTGACGGTGAAAATCCGTCAACCTAGCCATGAGTTTACCTTCGGTGTTGGCATGAGTTTTATACCTTATCCATTGGTACTAACCCCCCGTGGTATAACAAGTTCACGTGTGCATGTCGGTTTTGGAGTTTAATGTTTATGCAGGGTTTTAGTGTTGAATACAAGACTTTCGGGATAAGTTCATCAAGCACCTCATGACAAGACCTTGAAGCCCCGTACAAGTCATGCAATGAAGCAAACTTAAGTCCAAAAAGCCGGGGACTTGATCCGAGAAGACGACGGACTCCGAGGACACGACCGAAAAGTGCTGAATCTTGCAAGACGAGGAGTTGAGTCCAATTCGGAGAGAAACCGACGACATGGACCTACATGCAGAAGGGGGAAACATCCAAGAAGCAAGGGAACCGACGTGGAGCGAAGGAGCCCTCGGGCTGGGCCTAGATGGGCCCAGGCCGGCCGGCCCGGCCCGGTCGGCCCCGAGCCCATCCGGGGCCCAAATGCCCCCTCCTTTGCCCTAGCCGCCAATCGGGCTATTTATAGCCCCCTGACCGAGAGCCTCGCAGAGAAGAATTCGTCATCGGCCGGCGAGGAGCGAGAGAAGAGAGGGACACCATCTCGGAGAGGAGAGGGTCGAGCTAGTTGACTAGGGTTCCCCTAGCCGACGTGGGAACCTTGCACGGAAGACCACGTCGGAGTTCCCGAGCTAGAAGTAAGATCAAGGAAGGATCCCGGTGGTGATCTTGTGTATGTATAATTGTTATAGTTGAATTATCAAGTTGAATCTTTTCCTAGCGATCAAGTGTTTCCTCGAAGATTTCGTTTTTCGATCGGCTTTGCTTATTCCAATTCTATTCGCGCGATAGATTACATAGGGTGTTCTTGTAGCCGCGGTGGCTAGAGGTACACGCCGAATCTTCCGAAAGAATCTCGACTTGTCTTTTGACTCGCCCTAAGCTCCCCGCATGAATAGGGATACGTTGTGACGAACGGGGGTTCCGAAAGGCGGATGTTTTCGGATTTGGACGGGAAACCACGATTTAAAGACGCTTCTTATAAGATTCTATTTGCTACTTCTTCTCTTGCTTGGAACTTCAACAAAAGGCTTATCCCGATCCCTCTAGATCGGTTTATCTACCTAATCTTACTTTGTTTTCTCCGGTCTTTAGTAGATTAGATTTATCTTTCTTTTGTGTTCTTATGTAGATGCATTAGGGTTTCTCTTTTACCAAAGATTGAAGTTATTTGGCTTTACTAGATCAACTCTTGCGTCACACATTTGTTCCATGGATTCGATACCTTGGGTTCACCACTCGAGGGAAGAAGGGTCCCTTGACTACGACGGGAGACATGTCCACTTGCAAGTCACAAACGAACTTTGATACAATTATTAACCGTCAACGGGGGCGTAGGCAAGCGTCTCGCCCATCGGCTCCACGGACCACTTGGCGATCCCGCCCGCCGCGTCCGGGATTGCGGATGATCTCCCCTAGCGGGAAGGAGGAGACTACCGTGACGGGGTGGGCCTCAAAGTAGTGGCGGAGCTTGTGCGCGCGAGGACCACCGCGTACGGCAGTTTTTGGACTTGAGGGTAGCGCGTCTTGGTGTCGACAAGACCTCGCCGATGTAGTAGGCGGCCGCCGGGGCGGCGGGCGTGCCCTTCCTCCGTGCGCTCTACCACAATTACGGCGCCGACAGCACGGGTGGTCGTGGCCATGTAGAGCTGCGGGGGTTCGCCGTCTGCCGGCGGCGTGAGGACCGGGGCGTGGGTTAAGGATGCCTTCGGTTGTACCCCCGGCACCTTTTGCACCCCTTTGAGGTTCCGAATTGGACCCATTCGCTCGAGGGCCGCAACCTTTTCGGGGTTGGCCTCGATGCCCCGTTGGGAGACGATGTATCCTAGGAGCATGCCTCGCGGCACTCCAAAGACACATTTTCGGGGTTTAGTTTGACCCCATTGGCCCGTAGGCGGCCGAACACGATGCCAAGGTCGCCAACCAGGGTCGTCCGCCTTCTCGGTCTTTACGACGATGTCGTCTACGTACGCCTCGACCGTCCGCCCGATGTGATCTCCCGAAAACGTGTTGCATGCAGCGTTGATACGTTGCACCCGCGTTTCGGAGGCCGACCGGCATTGTGACGTAACGAGAACATCCCGAACGGCGTGATGAACGAAGTCGCGAGCTGATCGGACTCCTTCATCTTTATGCTGGTGATACCGGAGTAGGCATCAAGGAAGCAAAGCGACTCACACCCGGCCGTTGAGTCAACAATTTGATCAATACGTGGCGAAGGAAAAGGAACTTTAGGACATGCTTTATTAAGACTTGTGTAGTCTATACACATCCACCACTTCTGTTCTTTTTCTTTACAAGAACGGGGTTTGCTAGCCACGTTGGGTGGAACACCTCCTTGATGAACCCGGCCTCGAGAAGCTTCCGCAGCCTCCGCTCCGATAGCCGTCGCCGCTCCTCGTCGAAGCGGCGGAGCCGTTGTTGCACGGCGCGGGCATGAGGCGAGGATGTCAAGGGAGTGCTCGGCGACCTCCCTCGGGATGCACGGCATATCCGAGGGGCTCCACGCGAAGATGTCGGCGTTGGCGCGGAGGAAGTCGACGAGCACCACTTCCTATTTTGGATCGAGGGTGGGGCGACCCTAACCGCCTTGCCCTCGAGGGCGGCGGGGTCGAGGGGCACATCCTTGGTGCCGCTCCGCGACCTCGAAGTTGCCGAGTGTGCTTGGTGGTGGAGTCGAGGTCCTCGTTGATCATCTTCTCCAAGGTGGTCACCGGCGCTTCATCCGGCGCCGGTGCTTCCCGCGTGCTCTACGCATTTGACGTCGCGGTCGAATGCGTGCTCGATGGACCGGCCCACGGTGATGATGTCGTTCGGTCCCTGCATCTTCATCTTCAAGTAGGTGTAGTTAGGGACCGCCATGAACTTGGCGTAGCGGGGGCCGCCCAAGTATGGCATGATAGGCGCCCTTGAACCCCACCACCTCGAAGGTGAGCGTTTCCTTGCGGAAATTCTTCGCGGTGCCGAACCAAACCGGCGAGTCGATGCCCGAGGGGCTGGACACGCTTGCGGGCGCGACGCCATGGAACGGCGTCGTGCCGGGGCTGCGGCGGTCCAACCCGATCCCCAACGGGCGCGGCATGTGCGCGTAGAGGATGTTGAGGCTGCCGCCCCCGTCCATCAAGACTTTTGAGAACCGCGCGTTCCCAATGATCGGGTCGACCACCGGCGGGTGCGGCCGGGTTCGGGATGCGGTTCGGGTGGTCTTCTCGGCTAAAGGTGATGGCGTCCTCCGACCGGTCGAGGAAGGAGGGAGGCGCCTTCTCCGCGGCGAGGGACCTCGTGCCGCTCCCACTTGCGCCGGCGGGTCAACATGTCGACGGTGGGTCCTCCGAAGATGAGGAACACGTTCTCCACGGCGGGGAAGCCGCCGACATCGCCATCTCCTCCGTCCTTCTTGGCCTCCGCGTCCTTCGTGGCGACGTGGCCGTAAAACTTCTTGAGCATGTCGCATTGCTCAAGGGTGTGGTTTCGGGGTCTTGTGATACGGACATGGCTTTTTCGGCATGTCGTCAAACACCCCCGGGCCTCGAGGGGCCGGTCGAGGGCCTCGTCGAGCGGGTCAACGGCAAGGGCCTCGGCATAATCGCCGTCGCACCCCGCTCACGCGCCTCGCGGCGCGGCTTCTTCCCCTTTCTTGCCCCGCTTGTCCTTGCGGTGGGGCTCCCCGGACTTGCCGCCCTCCACGGGCGCATCGTCCGAGCGCTTGCCCTTCTTGCCGTCAAAGATCGCCCCCACGGCCTTCTCTCCGAGGCGAAGGCGGTGGCGATGTCGAACGGCTCGTTGGAGTTCGCGGGGGCGGGGCTGCGTCCCGGCTCTCGCACGAGGTCCCGGCACGTGGTGCCCTCGAGGAAGGCGTGCACAATCTCGGATTGCGCCACGCTTGGGAGCTTCGTATAGCGCTTGGAGAAGCGCGCGTATGAAGTCCGGAGCGACTCGCGGGCTTCGAGTGCGGGAACGTAGGTCCCGGGGAATTCCCGGGGTGTACATACGTGCCTGGAAGTTACCCACGAACGTACGGACCGGATCATCCCGGTTGTGGATGCGGGCGGCGGGCGGGTGCTTGAGCCACGTCGGGGCCGAATCGCCGAGGGTGTAGAGGCGAGGTTGCGGATGATGACCTCGTCGCTCGTGGCCCCCGCCCGGGCGGCACGCCGGGCGGTAGTCGTTGAGCCACACGAGGGGGATCCGTCTCCCCGTTGTACTTGACGATGGTCAAGGGTTGGCGGAAGCGTTGGGGGAAGGCCGTCGCGCGGATCTCCCCGGTGAACACACGGGTCCCGGGGGTTCCGGCGTCGGAGAACGGTCTTCATTCTTGTCGTAGCGTCCGCCCCGTCGAGGGTGGTAGCCTACCGCCGCTCGCGCATCCGCCTTGCTCGTGCGCGGGCGTTGATGACGTTACGGGCGTCGCCGTCCCGGCCCCTGCGCGTGTCGAGGAGCGCTCCTTGGGCGGGTGCGCGTCCGGTTGGCGCGGCGCCGCCCCCGGCCGCCGCCCGCATGGACCGAGGGTTCGCCCCCGCTGTGCGGCCCCGTCGCCTCATGCATCCCCCCCGTTGGCGGATGCGTGACGGCGAGCTTTCGGCCTGGCGGACGGCCGCATGCTCGATGAGAGCTGCACCTCGCGGTGCGGGTTCGCGCCTCGGGGGTCGAGGGGGGCCGCATGGCCCGCGGCAACATCGAGGCGGCAATAAGCTTCGACTTGCCGCGGAGGCGCGTCCGGGTTGTCGAATTTAAAGTCGGCGTTGATGCGGTCGCGGGCCTGTTTGCCCAGCTCCCGCGCGCGTTCGCCGCGCGCGGAGGCTTCCCCAGCCATCGAGGCGCGGAGTAGCCGCACCGTTCGATACTCCTCCGCCAGCTTGGCCTCGAGCTCACGAGCTTGGGCTAGCCGTGCGTCGGCGTGGGCCTCGGCGGGGGTGCTTGGCCCCGCGGCCGGGCGCGGAGCGATCCCCGGGGCAAGGCGTGACCTCCCCGTCGCGGCACCACTCGCGCGCCGGTGGCGTCCTGGCCGGGTCGTTGGCGATGACGACGCGGCCTCCCCGCGCGGGGTCGTAACTCCCGGTCTTTGGAATCGTCGGAGCGGCCAACCCGCGTAGTCCGTGGCGTCAAGAAAACGCCCCGAACATGACCGGGGTCGGCACGCGGGAGAAGTCCCACTCCGCGCACCCGTGAAGGTTGGCGGGTGGCAACGCGTCAAGGGGGGAGCCCGAGAGACGACTGCGTCGCCGCGGAGGCGCCGGGGTCCCCGGCGACGAAGACATGACGGCCGGGGGGGGAACCCGGCGCATCGTCGTGTTGACGTTGGCGTTGGCCGTCGTGGCGCCACGAAGACCGATGGTGAAGCGCGGCCGGAGAGCGTGCGGCCGCCGCCGTCGGGCGGGGGCGTTGTGTGGCGACGGGTGCGCCGCATCGAGAGGCGGTGCGCTCGGCTTCCCGCCGCTCGGACCGCGCCGGCGTGAACGCCGGCCGGAGCGGCGGCGGCGTCGTGGCGTCGATGGGCCCACGGCATCCGTGCCGGCGGGCGCTGCGTTGTGGCGGCGCGCGCGGCGGGGACCGGAGCGGACCCGCCCGGCACCACGCGCGCAGCTCCTCACGGTTGGTGAGGCGCACCAGGTAGCCGTTCCCCGTGGCCTGAAAGTTCAGGCCCCCGAACCGAATTTCAAAATCGGCGGGGAGGGGGTCCGAGCTGCCCATGCAGTAACGAGTACCGCGACACTCAGTGCGGATCACCATGGAGGGAGTTGATGATGGATTGACCTTAGGCGCTCGATTGCCCCACGGTGGGCGCCAACTGTCGGTGCGGAATATGGTCCCGTCACTAACCAGTAATGAGCGCCGAGGTCTATCCCTCAATGGTCGATGCTAAGCAATCAGAGACACAGAGTTTATCCCGGTTCCCGCCGAGGGGGCCGTACGTCCAGCAGTGGTGTGCTCAAGGCACTATATTGCTCAACACCGGGGGTTCCTATAGTGGGGCTGCTACAAGCAAGGCGGAAGAGGAAGCGTGGCTTCCAAGTCCCCGGTGGAGTGGTTGAAGATATTATGGGAGAATTGGAGAGCAAGTGCGTGGTGTCTTGCGTCCAAACTTGTCCGTTGTGTTCGTCTTCGTCCCCTGCGGCGGGGGGGTTCGTCCTCCTTTTATAGACCAAGGAGAGAGCGAATCACAT
The DNA here is from genome assembly GCA_947561735.1 of Cenchrus americanus. Lineage (NCBI taxonomy): Eukaryota > Viridiplantae > Streptophyta > Magnoliopsida > Poales > Poaceae > Cenchrus > Cenchrus americanus. Next base: position 198,178,648 of record OX387245.1, on the reverse strand, counting down.
GCATGCCGCGCTATTTAGCTACGTGGGGAAGCGTGCTGTGCTATGCAAGAGAGTAGGCGGCCGCCCGGACGGTCCTTGCCGCGATCCGGCCATCATGGCGTATCTTCTACCCGAACGGGGGTGGCCTCGAGGGTAGGAGTGCGGCGGAGGGCCGTGATGTCTTCAGGCGGATTCGAGGGAGTTGCTGACGTCGGTCCGTACGGGACACAGTGGCAGGTAAGGCGGCGTCCGTTCCCGCACGCTCCACAGCGCGGAGGCCGTTGCCACAGCGCCGGCGTGGGTTTGTACGCGCGGGGGCGGCTGCCATGCCGTTAACAGTGGCAGGGATGGCGCCCCGCCGGCCTAACGCCTCCACCTAACCCTGCAGGGTCACAAGAAAGCAGATCGAGGGTGCAGCCGGCCCCCCTTCGAGGGCTCGGCGCGTTAGCCGTGCGGAGCAGGCGGCGCGGCGTCACGGGAGCGGCTCCGGCCACGTCGCACGGTCCTCCACGTAGCGGGGATGGGTTCCCTCTGCGGGGAGTTGGTGCGGCGCACGGGCGCGAGCCCCGGCGCATGATGGCGCCGCCCCGCGGTTGTCGGGGCATTAAATGCACGTGTACGGGGAGCATGCGCGCGTGTGCGGTGCGCCCTCAAGCGAGGCGAGAGCCCACTCGAGGGCGGAGCGGACCCTCGAGCGAGGGCGGAGCCCGCTCGGGGGTAAGCGCACCCCCCTCGAATGGGGCGGAGCCCGCCCGAGGGAGGCGCACCCCCTTGAACGGGGGCGGAGCCCGCCCGAGGGAGGCGTGCACCCTCGAGCGAGGCGGAGCCTGCTCGAGGGGATCTTTGAGTGGGCCGCCTTGGTGGGCCGTTAGGGCCACCGCGGCGTGGGCCATGCCCTTTGTGCTTAAGCGGGGCGTGTTTGGCTTTGGCTTGTTGCGGGTTTTAAGTGGGGATTTCCCAGTTGTTTAAGGGGACCCCTAGGGCTGTCCCCGACGGTTGTGGTAGGAATTCCGCGACCATGGCGCCTCGCTCAACCGAGCGCTGAACGAGGCGCTACGGATCCATGGGGTTCCCGCATGGCCCATCTTTCAGGTTTGTGACTTCTCGCTGGGTTTTCGGTCTTTCTGTTTTCGTTTCTTCCGCGTTTGCGCTTCCTCTAACCCTTGTCTTCTCTCGCTTTGTCTGCCGGCGACAGGAATTGGAGGGTTGGGCCCGGGAGAGATACGGCGCTCTCGACTGCCTGGACACCGAGCTCAGCTGGTACCGGGGGCAGTACAACGCCCTCGACACCCTCGTCGAGGCCCTGAGGACCCCGGACCGGTGGCTGGTGTACCGGGCGGAAGCCCTGTGGGATCAGCCCCGGAGCTGGACGCCCAGGCTGCGGAGGACGTCTCCACGGTCGAGAGGGTGAAGACTGCGCTCGTGGATCGGGATAAGGCGCTGCACAAGGCGCGGGAGGACCTGGCGGGGGCGCGAACCCTGGCGGCGGAGTGGGAGGCCCAGGTGGTCTCTGTTTAGGCCTAGCTTCGACAAGGCCGCTCAAGGGAGTGCATGGTTGGTAGAGACAGACCGAAGATAGGGCTAAGGAGGCGGAGGGGCTGAGGGCCAGCCTGGCGGACAAGGCCGCTGCGCTTGCCACGACAGAAGATCGGCTCTGGCAGGAACAGGTCGCACGCCAGCACGCGGAGGCTCAGCTCCAACAGGAGCGGACCGCCCTCGCCGAGGCCCAAGCCGCCCTCGGGCGTGAGCGTCTGGGGCGGGAAGAGGCGCAGGGCCAACTCCAGTAAGAGCACGCCACACTTGAGGGGGTGCAGGCGACCCTCAAGCAGTGGGATGACGAGGTCTCGAGGCTCAACAGGGAGCTGACCCAGCTCAGCGTCTCGCATGAAGACCTGCGCTAGTCCCTCGAGGAGCAGGAGGCCACGATTCTCAGCTTGCGGCGGGCGGATGAGGACGCGTGCCAGGCCCTCGAGGCAGAGAAGAAGTAGGTCGAAGGTGAGTTATCTTTCGCTTGTCTTCTCGCTGGTTGTTTCATCTCTTTTATGGGATCCGCTCCCTATTTTTCGTCTATTATTTGTGGCTTTCAGGCCTGCGGGTCGCCTTGGGGAACTCGACAGCCCAGGCTCAGGCTGTGCAGACGGCCTACAACTGCTCACAATAGGAGTTCGAGGAGCTGCGGGCTGCCACCCTCGAGGCCTGCCAAGAGGTCGAGGAGGGCGAGGCGCACGCTGGGAGCTCGATGGCGAGTCGCCTTCGTGCTCTCGGCGGGCATGTCTCCCGGCGCATGCGCCGCGCTCTCGGGCTACGTCGTCCCGGTCGACATCGAGGACGAGGTGGCGATGGACCGTGTAGACGCGCTCACCACCACCGCCGCCGATATGCTCACGGAGGACTTCACAGACTTCTTGTTCCCAGATGCTCCCGCGGCAGGTGGCCCTCAAGCCTGAAGATCACTGGGCGTTCGTGCCCTTGTTGTTTAAGTGTTAGCATTCGAGCCATGTGGCCATGTGATAAACAATTAATTGTTTGAAACATTCGAATGTTTGTAAATTGAAGTAATGCTTTTTTGCTCCAGCAATTGTATCGTTCCACCTCCCAACTTTCTTAGGTGAATCCTAGCTGGGAAAAGTTCGTTCACACGAGTAGCTTGTAGGAGAAGCGGCGAGGGGGAAGGGCCGTATCCTGCTGGAGGCATAGGCTATCCCCGACTCACGCTTCTTCATCCTTTAGCCGCTCGCGTCCTGCGTAGGTTTACCCAGAACTTGGGTCAAGGCGTACTTGGTACATTTGCGAAGGATTTTTGCGAAAAAATGGGTCCGTTTTTTTGGGAGGGAATGCCCCCCGCAGTAGCCCCCGAGGGTGGCTTGGTTTTCTGGGGAAACCCAAGTCGCCCTTTGACGTTATTCATCTTAGTGAAAATTTACATTCGTGCCACCAACTGGGGTGTTGGGTTCGTAATTAATAAAAAGAACTTGGAAATCCTTCCTAAGGCTAAAAGCGACGTAGCTGTTGGATGTTCCAAACGTTGGTGAGTTCTTCACCATCTTCGTTGGCCAGCTTGTAGGTGTCGGGTTTGAGTACTCTGACCACGACGTAGGGGCCCTCCCACGGGGGTGACAACTTGTGGCGCCCCCGGTTGTCTTGACGCAGCCTTAGGACTTGGTCCCCCTCGTTGAAGTCTTAGCGCCGTATCTTCCGAGCCTGGTAGCGCCTCAGCGCCTGCTGGTACCTTGCCGAGTGCATCAGGGCCACAGTGCGGGCCTCGTCCAGTTGGTCCAGCGAGTCCTCGCAGGCTCGCTGGTTGGTGCCCTCGTCGTAGTCCCGTACTCTAGATGACCCATATTCAAAGTATGTGGGGGGGGGGGGGGGACGGCCTCCGCGCCATAGACAAGGAAAAATGGGGTGCATCCCGTGGCTCTGCTCGGGGTGGTTCTGAGGCTCCACACGACCACTGGTAGCTCCTAGATCCATTTTCGACCGGACTTGTTCAGTCTATTGAAAATCCTGGGATTGAGACCTTGTAGGATCATGCCGTTGGCGCGCTCCACTTGACCGTTGGTTTGTGGATGCGCCACGGCCGCCCAATCGACGCGGATGTGGAACTTGTCGCAGAACTCCAGGAACTTTTTGCCGGTGAATTGGGACCCGTTGTCGGTGATGATGGAGTTGAGCACCCCGAACCGGTAGATGATGCCGGTGAAGGACGTCACGGCCTGCTCTGCCCTGAGATTCGTCATCGGGCGCACCTCGACCCACTTGGAGAACTTGTCTATGGCAACCAGTAGGTGGGTGTAGCCCCCGGGCGCTTTCCACAAGGGCCCGACGATGTCCAACCCCCACACGGTGAAGGGCCATGTGACAGGGATTGTCTGAAGGGTGTGCGCAGGGAGGTTGGTCTTGCGGGTGTAGAACTGGCAGCCTTCGCAGGTGCGCACGATCTCTCTGGCATCAACGACCGCAGTGGGCTAGTAGAAACCCTGGCGAAACGCGTTACCCACGAGGATGTGTGGCGCTACGTGGTGGACGCACACGCCCGCATGAATCTCTCTAAGGAGCTCGTGCCCCTGGGGATAGGCACACACCGGTGCAGGATGCCTGACGCGGCGCGCTTGTACAGCTCGCCATCGACGAGGGCGAATGACTTGGCCATCCTGGCGATGCGCCTGGCCTCGGATCGGTCCGGGGGAAGCTCTCCTTGGTCCATCCAGGCAATATATTTGTCTCGCCAGTCCTCCGCGCGGGGGACTGGCTCTGTATCCATGGCCTCTGCCTCGTCCGTGCCATACCCCTCGAGCAGGGAGAGTAAAAATGCCTCGTTCGAGGGGACCTCGTCCATAGGCTCCGCGCCTGTTGGGTCCGAGGGAGCCCCCGAGGGTTCCTCCTGGCTCGAGGGGGTCAGCTCGAGGTTGACGGACGGCCTGGCGACATCCCGCGCAAAAACGTTCATGGGAACGGTGATTTGTCCCGACGCGATTTTGGCGAGCTCGTCCGCCTCCTCGTTGTATCGTCGGGGCACGTGGTTAAGCTCTATGCCGTAGAACTTGTCCTCGAGGGCCCGCACGGCATTGCAGTACGCCTCCATCTTGTCATCGTGACAGCTCGCGTTCTTCATGACCTGGTCGATCATGAGCTGCGAGTCTCCCCTAACGTCGAGGCGCTTGATGCTCGTCTCGATGGCGATTTTGAGGCCGCAGAGAAGGGCTTCGTACTCTGCCATGTTATTTGACGCTGAGAAGTGCAGGCACACCGCGTACCGCATGTGCTCCTCGAGCGGTGAGACGAAGAGCAGGCCCGCGCCTTCCCCCATCTTCATCTCCGACCTGTCGAAGTAGAGGGTCCAACACTCAGCCTGAACTTGTGGCGGCGGCAGCTGCGTGTCTGTCCATTCGGCGACGAAATCCGCTAGGATTTGGGATTTGATCACTTTGCGCGGCGCATAGGCGAGTGTTTCTCCCATTAACTCCACCGACCACTTGGCAATCCTGCCTGCCGCGTCCTAGTTATGGATAATCTCCCCCAACGGAAAGGAGGAGACCACCGTGACCGGATGGGCCTCGAAGTAGTGGCGAAGCTTGCATCGTGCGAGCACCACCGCGTAGAGCAGCTTTTGGATCTGCGGGTAACGCGCCTTGGTTTCGGACAGCACCTCGCTGATGTAGCACACGAGGTGTTGGACTGGTAAGATGAGTCCCTCCTCTGTGCGCTCCACCACGATGATGGCGCTAACCACCTGAGTGGTCGCGGCGACATAGAGGTATAGAGGCTCGCCATCTCGGGGTGGCATTAAAATCGGCGCGTGGGCGAGCGTCGCCTTGAGCTTGTCAAGCGCCTCCTGTGCCTCGGCGGTCCAGGAGAAGTGCTCGTGCTTCTTCAAGAGTCAGTAAAGGGGCAGCCCTTCTTGCCAAGCCGCGAAATGAAGCGGCTCAAGGCGGCGAGGCACCCCAGCACCTTCTGGACCCCCTTGAGGTCTTGAATCGGTCCCATCCGCTTGAGGGATGTGACCTTCTTGGGGTTGGGCTCGATCCCCCGCTGGGAGACGATGTACCCCAACAGCATGCCTCGCGACACTCTGAAGATGCACTTCTTGGGGTTCAGCTTCACCTCGTTGGCTAGCAGGAAATCGAATGCCACGTGCAGGTTGTTAACCAGGTCGTCCGCCTTCCTGGTCTTTATGACTATATCGTCCACGTAAGCCTCAACGGTTCGCCCGATGTGATCCCCGAAAACGTGTTGCATACATCGCTGGTATGTAGCGCCCGCGTTCCGGAGACCAAAAGGCATTGTCACGTAGCAGTACATCCCGAATGGCGTGATGAATGAAGTAGCGAGCTGGTTGGACTCCTTCATTTTTATTTGGTGGTACCCCGAATAGGCATCAAGAAAGCATAAGAGTTCACACCCTGCAGTCGAGTCAACGATTTGATCGATTCGCGGCAAAGGAAAAGGAACTTTAGGACATGCTTTATTTAAGCTAGTGTAATCGACACACATCCGCCACTTCCCATTCTTTTTCTTAACTAGTACAGGATTGGCTAGCCACGTAGGGTGGAACACTTCCTTGATGAACCCGACCTCGAGGAGCTTCCGCAGCTCCACTCCGATCGCCCGGCGCCGCTCTTCGTCGAAGCGGTGCAGCCGTTGCTGCGGGGCGTGGGAGTGAGGTAGGATATCAAGGGAGTGCTTGGCGACCTCCCTTGGGATGCCTGGCATATCCGAGGGGCTCCACGCTAAGACGTTGGCATTGGCGCGGAGAAAGTCGACGAGCACCACATCCTATTTCAGGTCGAGGGTGGAACTGACCCTCAACGCCTTGCCCTTGAGGGCAGCAGGGTCGAGGGGCATCTCTTTGGTTTGCTCAGCAACCTCGAAGCTGCCGGCATGCTTGGGGTGGAGTCGAGGTCCTCGTTGACCAGCTTCTGTAGGTTCGCCATGAGTACTTCATCCAGCTCTAGCGCCTCAACGTGCTCCACACACTCGACATCGCAGTCGAATGCGTGCTCGATCAATGAGCCCACGGTGATGACGCCTTTGGGTCCCGACATCTTCATCTTGAGGTAGGTGTAGTTTGGGACCGCCATGAATTTGGCGTAGCACGGCCGCCCGAGAATGGCGTGGTACGCGCCCCTGAACCCCACCACCTCGAAGGTGAGAGTCTCCTTGCGAAAGTTGTGTGGCGTGCCAAACCAGACAGGCAGATCGATCTGCCCGAGGGGCTGGACGCGCTTGCCTAGCGCGATGCCATGAAACGGCGTCGTGCTGGGCCGCAGCTGGTCCAACCCGATCCCCAGCAGGCACAGAGTGTGCACGTAGAGGATGTTGAGGCTGCTGCCTCTGTCCATCAGCACCTTGGAGAAGTGCGCATTGCCGATGACTGGGTCGACGACCAGCGGGTACTGGCCCGGATTGGGGATGCGGTTCGGGTGATCTTCACTGCTGAAGGTGATGGCATCCTCCGACCAGTCGAGGAAGCAGGGAGGAGCCTTCTCCGCGACGAGGACCTCGTGCCGCTCCCGCTTGCGCTGGCTGTTGGACATGTCCACGGTCGCCCCCCGAAGATGAGGAATACGTTTTCCACCGCGGGGAAGCCGCCGACGTCGCCGTCACCCCCATCCTTCTTGGCCTCGCCATCCTTCGCGGCGGCGCGGATATAGTATCTTTTGAGTAGGTCGCACTACTCGAGGGTGTGGTTGGTTGGCGTCTTGTGGTACGGACAGCGCTTCTTCAACATTTCGTCGAATACGCAGGGGCCTTGAGGGGCTGCTCGAGGACCCCTTCGAGCTCGATCAACAGCGAGGGCCTCGTCCTCATCGTCGCCGCGCCCCTACGCGCGCGCCTCGCGGCGCGGCTTCTTGCCCTTTTTGCCCTGCTTGTGCTTCTGCTGGGGCTCCTTGGACTTGCTGCCCTCCACGGGCGTGTCATCCACGCACTTTCCCTTCTTCCCGTCGAAGATGGCCCACACCGCCTCCTCACCGGAGGAAAACCTGGTGGTGATGTCGAACAGCTCGTTGGAGTCGACCGGCGGGCTGCGCCCGAGCTCGCGCACGAGGTCCCGACAGGTCGTGCCCTCGAGGAAGGCGTGCACGATCTCGGACTGGGCCATGCTTGGGAGTTCCGTGCAGCGCTTGGAGAAGCGCCGTATGAAGTCCCGGAGTGACTCGCCGGGCTTCTGGGTGCACGCGCGCAGGTCCCAGGAGTTCCCAAGGTGCATGTATGTGCCATGGAAGTTCCCCATGAAGGTGCGGACTAGGTCGTCCCAGTTGTGGATCTTGCTGGCCGGCAGATGCTCAACCCACGTTCGCGCCGAGTCAGTGAGGTGTAGCGGCAGGTTGCAGATGATCAACTCGTCGGTGGTGGCGCCGCCCAGGTGGCACGCTAGGCGGTAATCGTTGAGCCATACACGGTGGTCCATCTCCCCCGTGTACTTGTCAATGGACGTGGGCTGGAGGAAGCGCTGCGGGAAGCTCGCCGTGCGGATCTCCTGGCTGAACACTCTGGTCCCCGGGGACTCCGGCGTTGGCGAGCGGTCCTCACAGTTGTTGTAGCGCCCACCCCACCGTGGGTGGTAGCCTGCCGCTGCCCGTGCCTCTGCGTTGCCCGTCCGCCGGGCATTGATGACATTGCGAGCATCGCCGTCTTGGGCCTGCCCGCGCGTGTCAAAGATCCGCTCCACGACCCGGCGCCGGCCTTGGCCGGCGGGCTGCCCCATCGCGCCGCCCACGTGAACTGACTCCTCAGGGCCTTGCGCGCCCCATCGTCCCGCGCGCTCCCCTACCGGCGAATGCGGGACGCCGAGCTCTCGGCCTGTTGTACGGCCGCTTGTTCGATGAGCGCATGCGCCTCGCGGTGCAGGTTCCGTGCCTCAGGCGTTGAAGGAGCGGGGATGGCCCGCAACAGTGTCACGGCAGCGATGAGCTTTTGGCTCGCTCGTGGGGGCGTGTTCGGGTTGTCGACGTCGAAGTCGGCGTTGATGCGCTTGCGGGCCTGCTTGCCTAGCTTACGCGCACGTTTGCCGCGAGCGGAGGCTTCTCCGGCAATGGAGGCGCAAAGTAGCCGCACCGTGCGGTACTCCTTTGCGAGTTTGGCCTCGAGCTCGCGCGCTTGGGTCAGCTGCGCGTTGATGTCGGCACCTCTTGGCGGCGAGGCGGGGGGTGGGTTTGGCCCCGCGCCCTGGAACAGTCCAGCTCCAGGGTTCCGAGAGGCTTCTTCGTTGCCAGCTCCTGCCATGTTCGCGGCGTTCGCCTGGTCGCTGGTGACCACGACAAAGCACTCCCGTGCGGGGTCATAACTCCCGGTGCTGGAGTTGTCGGAGTAGCCGGACCAGTAGTCCGCCGCGTCGAGGAACCACTGGAACACCACCGGGTGGTAGCTCACTGGCGGAGCCGCGGTAGGACTCATCGTTGGTGGTGGCGTGAGGTTTCTGTCTGCCGGGACGTGGCGGGCAGGACGACCTCCGCGCGCCGCCACGTCGGTGCTGGCGGATGAGGCGTACGCCTTCGCGACGTTGCGCATGTCGAAGGGGAACGATAGCTCGGGGAATCGCGCGCTCCCCCACGGGAGCGGTCGCCATCCCGCCGGTGGTCGCGTCGCGTTGTGAGGCGACGCACGCGGCCCGACATCGTTCCATCCGCGCCCGTCGAGAGCGGCGGCGGAGCGTCATCGGCGTTGTGGCGGCGAGGGGCCGCGGCGTCCGCTTCAGCGGGCGCCGGGGCGTCAGCAGAGGGCGTGGCGGGAACCGGCCCTGGCCCTGTTGAGCGCCACGAGTAAAGCTCGGCGCGGTTGGTGATGTGCATGAGGTAGCCGTTCCCGTGGCCTGAAAGTTCAGGCTCCCGAACCGGATTTTGAATCCGGCTGGGAAGGGGTCCGAACTGCCCATGGAGTACCTCTGGCTCGGTACTCGGTGCGATCTTCAACGCGCGAAGCCCCTACCTGGCGCGCCAACTCTCGGTGCGGAAAGTAGTCCCGACACTAACTAGTAAGAAGCGCTGAGATCTATCTCTCGATGGCCGGTGCTAAGCAACTAGTGACACTGGGTTTTATCCTGATTCCGGCCGGCGGTCGTACGTCCAGCAGGGGTGTGCTTGGGGCACTATATTGCGTTGCCCCGTCGTGCTCGTTGAGAGGGGCTACAAGCGAGGCGGGAGAGGAGGTCAGGCCTCCAGGTCCCAGAGGTACCGATTGAGGCGAGTGCCAAAATCGTGGTGAAGGCGGAAAGCGTGCAGGTGATTGCTGTCCGTCGTCCCACAGCGGCCGGGGGACTGCCTCTCCTTTTATAGGCCAAGAGGAAGCAGTTTACAAGCGTGCTGCACTATTCTAGCTACGTGTGAAGGCATGGCGTACAGTGCCGCAGAGTAGATGGTCGTCCTAGCGAATCTCACTTCCGGCGGGGCGTCATGGCGTGTCCTGTACGCTTCCAGGAGCGACTTCGAGTGTGGCGATGTAGAGGTCCCCTGTTCGGTAACCGCCCGTGTGAGGACTCGAGGGTGCCATTGACACGAGGCCGTACAAGGCACAGTGGCTGGCGTGGCGGTGTCCTGTCGCCGCATGCTTCCACAGCGTCGGGGAACCATCCGAATTTTTCGCCAATGTTGTGGGGTTACTCGAAAAATTCGGATGGTTCCCCTAACACGAGAGAGAGTTCTTAACACGTTCAAACATAGTATTAGGACGAAAAGAGGCAATGAATCTCCCAGTCGATGGCACAAGTTCCAATAATCTGAAACCATTTACACGTGCCCTCGCGCCCCCTTTTATAGGGAGACGAAGGGACTTTTACATTCCTAAAACGCCCTCGAGCTCAAAGAATATTCCTAATGTGAACACATACAAGAATGTTTTTTCATCCAACATATTTACAAGCCTGCCACCAGTTCGCACTCACTACTAGGAATTGACCCTTAGAGCACCAAATGTTTTTGCAACACCACGTATTTGGTTGCAATAGGTTGTTTTATAGCAACCAACTTTTTTATTGGTTGCGATATCGGATGTTATGGCAACCAAAACATGTGGGTTGCGTTTGTTGAAACGATCGTTGCAACAAGTTGGTGCTAATGCCACGGTGAAACCGGTGGTTGCCTTAAATGGTACCTATTGCCACAACTACTTGTGCATTGCAATAGTATCAATTTTATGTTGCGATAGATATGTGTTTGTTGCCACGAATTTTAATTTGGTTGCGATAATACATGCCTATGGCCACGATGAAATTACGTTGTCTAGAGTGTAAAATTTGTTGCGATAGGCGATGTGGTCGTTGCATCGAAAAAATCATTCGTTGCATTTGATGTGTGTTTGTTGCCACGAATATATAGTTGGTTGCGATAATGCCAGCTTTCAACCACAATGAATTTACGTTGCCTAAAACTTAAACTTGGCTGCGATAGGTCATGTGACTGTTGCATCCAGAAAACAAATCGTCGCATCAATTAGGTTTTATTGCCACGATAAATTTGGTGAATTCATTAGATTTTTTTGTTGCGCTAAAAGATTTTATGATGATGTAATTAAACCCACCTGCCCTTTTGAAGAAAGAAAAATAAGCAAGCCCAATTGGGTTGTATTGTTGTGGCCGGCTTGCTAACAAAATTAGGAAAAAAATCATGCCTCTAACCCGGCCCCACCGCGCATGAGGAGAGGGAAAAAAGACCCGAGAAGAAAAAAAGACCGACTCATGCTCGCGTATGCGCCCGTGTAGGTCGGACCTCGGCGTACCCGCAACAACATGGTCGCGAGAAAAAAGAATGATGTATGAAAAAAATAGAAAAATAAATAAATGAAAAAAATTTGCGGAGAGACGAATTTGAACCGTGTACCACATGAACAAGTCGGAAAATTAAGCAAAAACACCGCACCCGAAGGGATTCGAACCGAGGATCTCACGCATCAACTCTGCAACCCTTTACAACTAGAGCACATGTTGGTTTGTGATTATTTTGTGAAAAAGTTTCACATATCTCTTCGCATCGAAATACAAAAATGCGGGTCGATCCACGGCCGCCACGCAGCCCGGTCCGCGAACAATCGCCGCGCGGCGGCCCATGCTCGGCCACACGGAGCCGGTCCGCCATCCCAACGGCCGCGCGATGGCCCATCACCTATGGAAAATAATCCGTCACTGCAAAAAAATTGAGGTGCACAGGGGACTCGAACCCGCTACCTGGAGGATAGGAGTTGGATTGCTTTACCACTAAGCTACATCTGAAGTTATGTGTCATTATAGAAGTTTATTTACATATCCTTTCCTCCATCGCCTCCAGGAAAGTGGAAAAAATAGCATGCAAGGATGGGATTCGAACCCACTACCTCACACATCAAGAGCACATCTGCTACCACTGGGACACTTCATGAGTTGTGGTAAACTGAAGATAGTTTAGTTTATATACATATCGATTAAGCTTCGGGACCACGTGGCAGAACTAGAATGGTCAAGTTCCTTTGCCGCAACCACGTGGCGCACGCTGTTCTCGTTTTCCCCGTCATTTTTCCTTTTAATCTACAATTAAAATTTCAAATTGGTTTTTCTTGGTCATAGTAACTCCAAATTCATTGATTGTTTTTTCTGATTTTTTTGTAAAATCATGATCTTTCGTGTAATATCATTCGTCTACATATTAATTGCTATTTCGTTTATCTTTTTTATGTAGCTTCTTTTCTTCTACCAAAAGAGAATAAATAAAGATATTTGCACTAAGACAAGTGTCGGTGTAACTTCATATTTTATCGTACTAATACAAAAAATAAGATTTTTACCAAATTTTAGTTGCATAGGACTTCAACAATGTTATGTTGTGTTACTTCAAAGGTTTGAGTATAGTTATAAGAAACTATGTGAGAGATGTTCCTCTTCCGAACATCTATAATCTCACCTTATTAAAATCATCTGATTTTTTTACAACATGATTATATGCTAATATGTTATCACGTAAATTCGTAGAACCATTAGAGCATTTTATGATATTATTTGAATTGTGATAGTGTAAATTCGAGATGTAAGTTTGAATTACCAATAATAAACTGATGTCGAAATCATTTTTCATTTGTTAAAGTTGTAGATCTGGGTAGAGAATGATTTTAGAAAATTTTAGAAAAAAGAATCATCCAATTTGGAGTTAGTATGAGACAAAAAAACTAGTTACAAGTTTTAGTCAAAGATTAAAAAGAAAAAACACACTTGTTCATCTCAGTTCATAGCAAGTGCAATTTCTGTTTTTAATCTTTGGATAAAACTTGTAAACTGTTTTTCTTCCTCATACGAACTCCAAATCAGTTGATTCTTTTTTCTATTTTTTTCTAAAATCGAGATGTTTTCCTCAGTGCCATTTGTTTGTATCATAGTTACTATTTCTTGATTGCTTTTCATACAACATATCTTTTCCAACTAAAAAGAGAATATAAAAAACATGTCTTTTTATAATAACATAAGGTCGTGTCCAAAATTTAGATGCATACGATTCCAAGATAATCATGAGGTATTCAAATCTCAAAGTTTGTCTTCAATTTTATTAACCTATATAAGAGTTGTGTCCATTTGTGAACAATGTATACTCCTTTTTTTGAGAAATCTCTTCAAAAATTTATGTCAAGTTTAAACATCTGTGAAATGATTCCATGACAAATTTCATAATTTATGGACGAGATTTAGGTATTATTGTCATTATTTTATAATAAGATTACTAATAGAAGTTTGAATTTTTCTTGTAAATATTGATTTTTTCATCAATCTTCCAAATGTGAGCTAGAATGGACTATAGGTGTCTAAATATAATTGTCTTGATTTTTTAGTCTTATTAGAGGTGCATATAGGTCATATTGGAATTATTTTCAGTAAATATACAGAAATTCATTTAAATGAAATAAAACAACAAATCTACTTGAAAATTCGTCAAACTCCTAGGTGACAACTTATATGGCCACGAACGGGACCCCCCACTATGGATGCAAGTGGGGCGGGTTGAGGGCCGCCCGCACCCGTCCGCACGAGCCCTCAAACACATATGCGGGATTAAGTGGCGGCCCGCATGTGGCCGCTAGGATGTTGCGGGCTTTGCCGCTACCCGCATGGCCCGCGAGCACTTGCCTCTCATTTTTGTGATGGTTATTAAGGCGGGGGTGTAAGTCCGCCGACGTCGACTCGGTGTTGTGTTGCGCATGTTCCTCCGCTACACGCGTCGGTGGAGGCGACACTTGAAGTCACATAAATCGGCCGGTGTTGTGTTTGCTCCCTGTTCCTCTGTCGGCGGCGGAGGCGTGGCATGAAGTCACGAAATCGAGCTCCGACGAAGCTCGTTCTTGCGGTCGAAAAAACGATAAAGATGTGAGCTCGGCCAGACACGGCGGGCAAGCGGTCGACGCACAAGAGACAAGGCCGGAGCGACGTGCGGGTGCGGCTGCTTGTGTATAAACATTCATCCGAACTTGCCAAATTGTTTGATGAAATTCGTCCAAAAATAAACGTCAATTCACCGGGTATCAGTAACAGAATTTCAAGCCAGCACATAAGTCTTCGAACTGTACAAAAAGGTTTATCGCCAGGGAGTGGATGGTTTGTGACTTGTGAGATAAATACCTTTGAACTTGGACCAAAATACATGTTTCAGTACCACTTCCATGCAGCATCATGAGTTCATTCCTCTAAAGTGATGGCTTATCTGATATTTTTTTGACTGAATTCAAATGAAAGCTTCATGTAACGTTCGATCAAAATCTGTACTTAGTGTATAAGGTCACAGGCCATAGTGCTTGGTTGGTTTGCATTTGGAACATGAACAAGCCAGCTAAAATATTTCTACTCTCGTTACCTGCTACAGAAGCAACGTATATCAAGTTATTCTGCGATGTATACGCTTCTGGTACTCTGTTGTGCGGGCAACTAAAACATTGTCGCGTCCTGCTAAGTGTTGGCCCCAACATCGCAGGCGATAGAGCACACAGGCGTGAGCGGCAGTGGCGAGCTAGCTCGCGAGCTCGCGGCGCCGCTGGGTTAGCACGGGTAAACCCGCGTGACCGCTTTGTTTATGCGGGCTTAGCGCCGGTTACGGCAGTCCGTAAAGCAAGCTAACCCGGCGGGTTGGTGGCTTGGCTCCCGTCCACCCACCTCATCCCCTCTCCCACACACACGCATAGCGGAAAAAGAAAAACAAAAACAAATTCACATCGAATCCCCCCTTCCTCCCATCTCCTCCTCCAACCCCGCAGCCGCAGCGCAGATCCGCCCTCCTCCTCCCCGCCGCCGCCATGGCCGCCTCCCACACCTCCTGGACCGACGTCGCCGACGCCGAGCCCGCCCCACCTCCTCCCGCCCCCGCCCCCGCTGCGGCCTCCAACGGCCCCGCCCGCTCCTCCTACGTCCCGCCCCACCTCCGCAATCGCTCCTCATCCGCAGCGGGGTGGCGGTGGTGGTGGTGGTTACGGGATGCGCACGGCGGCCCCGTATGGAGCAACGACCACTCCCTCACCGTCGACCCACTAGGTACCTAGCTTCTTCCTCTTCACCCCTTCCTTGGCATTCTACTTCATTGTACGCCATAGCAAAGCAGCAGTTAGATGGTGACTCGTCGATTGTGTAGGCAATAGTTCGTTCGGGTCCAAGATCCAGCGGCGCTTGGATCTTGCCCGGGTATCAGACTCTTCATAAAGGAAGGAGAGAAGAGAGAATAGGGGGGATCTTCCTGATTCAGTGCCAGTGGAAGGGGGCGATTCTCTTGGTTTGTTTTGGCTAGATCCCTCTACATGTTGTTATGCTGCCGATTGCTTGGGAGCTTGCCTTGGATCTATGCGTCTAGCCTCTTCGAATTCGTGCGCCAAGTGTAGCTGGTTGGTTTCCATTCTTTAGGTTCAGCAGAAATTGGATTCTGGTTGTGCTGCTCGAAGAATCGCACTGAAATTGTTTCAATTAACGGATGCTGATGCCTATGCCCCCGCGTGACGGCCTTTGGTTGCACACTGATTTCGCTTATGGAAAATTCCGCGGTCCTGCTGGGCCTGGTGCTTATGTCTTGATTCGTACTTCGTTTTGTTAGATCATCCCGATCCCTATGTAGATCGAGTGTTAACATACCATGATGAATCATGATCCGAGGGCATTGGGGGTAGCGATAAGGCAGCAGCTAGCGCATCCACTTTTTCTGCAGCTAGTGAGCCCAGCCTTGCTGACACCATCAGACCAATCTTGCAATGGACCTGTCTAAGCAGTAATAAGCACGTCAGTTCATCTTTTTCCCATATGGATATCAGGATATGAGTGAATGAAGGTCAATCGATTAGCGCCAATTAATGTCAAGATCTCTAGCTAGCCTTTTCATTAGTGCCTAGCATACTAAATGACTGCTGCTGCTACTCTATAATTGATTGGTTGTGTATCCATCTCGATTGGTGTCTGTATTATTCAGCTATGGTGAAGTGCTCTAGCCTTTCTTGAATTTTGTCTTGTGTGCTAGCATCTGGTGAAGGAATATTTATGTGATCTCCTAGGGTATGACAAACTTCAAGATCCTTCCTGTATTTAAAAAATTCCTTCACCAGCAGATGCTAGCACGCAACAGTTTTTAACACGTCAAGATACCTTCCTGCCGGTGAAGGAATTTTTTTGTGATCTCCTAGGGTACAACAACAAATAGTCAAATATTTTCATAATATTCTGGCTATAGATGTGATGATCATTGAGATTAAAAACAAGCTGACGTTGGTTTTACATGATATTGCAATGCTTTAATTTCATGAGTTTCACAAAAATATGGGTAAAATCTTGGGTTATTTCTGATTCTGGAGGGCACATCTGTTGATCTATGTCTTAGCATCTCAGGTCCAAGTTGGCCAATAGCATACATAACTTCATTGAAATAATTACTGACAGTTTCAGTAGACCTTGTGAAATGAAACTTAATGTCCCTAAAAAGTCATTTGATCATAGAATTTCTTCCACAGCATGAAATTTGTACTAAAGTGTCTCTAGAAGCCATTTCATTTTAATTCCTACACTTATAGCTCATAATCTGGGTGCCTTGTATTACAGACCTTGAAGTTACCCGCTCCTATTGCAACTGGTCTTATTTTGGTCTCATGTTGCCCTGGTGGACAAGCATCAAATGTTGCAACTTACATATCGAAAGGAAATGTTGCGCTTTCAGTTCTTATGACCACGTAAGCATGATGTTTGCTTGTTAAAAGAGAATATATTGATTTGGACAATGCATGCCTGCTGTCAGTTATCGTCACTAGCCATTTAAGTTATTGAGTTCATCTGCTGTCAGCTCTCTGTGTAACACCACTTCCACAAAATTAGTGTCAACAATGGTCGCACACCTAAACAGTTTGCTGTTGTCTCAATCAATATTTGGATTTATTTTGATTTAATTGAGGATTCAATGTTGAAAATTTTGAAGTACGGAATATTTGTTTTTGGAAATAACATGGATGATGTCAGTTTAACTAGCTTCTATGGGATCTTGTACTTTGTCTAGTACTCTAGTATCATAGCAGTGCATTTTTTGGGTACAATTTGATGAACTGACCATATTAACTGTTACATTGCATATCCTATTGTCATGTGTGCTACTTAATTTTTATGCTGTGTTGCTTCATTCAGTCTACTGCTCTACTGCACTCTAATATTCTTAGATTCAATCGTAAGACATTGAACTTGTCTGCAAATATGATCTGGCATTTTTTATTACTGTACCAAAGTTACATACAATTGGATCTAATTCAGTTCAATTTCAGGGCAACAAAGTCATAGTTGTGCCAACCTTGCAGTAAGTGTGGTTTGCTATCTCATCCCTTGACCAGGTATAAGATCATCAGAAACATGGGTGTTTTTTATAGCTGTAACAAAGTAGCAATGCAATTATTTGATCTGATTCAATTTAATTTCAGGGCAGCAAATTCCTAGTTGTGGCAGCTGCGATCTCATCCCTTAATCAGGTATAAGAAGTTCATCAGTTAGTTAATCAGGTATAAGAGCTGCATATCATTGCATGAAATCCCATTAACTATAAAAGAAGATTGCCGACCTAAAAGCAATCATTTCTTTATATTTTTTATTATGATCTGTCATTTGCATTTTTTCATGACCAATGATCAGTCCTATGTGGGGTCTGAAAATAATAAATGCTTTTCTACCCTTCATGTTTTGGTTCAATGAAATTGGTATGCTAGGTCCCTAAACACATGGCTTAGTTTATATCATATACAAGGCCTGAAATTACAAGAGCTCCGGTGCTAAGGACACTGATATTTTATATTCTACATGATATCATAATATATATTTTCTATTATCTAGAAATTGATATACAAGTTCTGAAATTTTTTAGCACACATGAGCTAACATGAGTATCTCTGTATCTTATACAGGCACATTTACATTATATGCTGTTGGGAAGTCTCATAAGGTACAATTTCTGCTTTTTGGAAAGTCTCTGAAGATACAAAACCTAGGTGTCAAGATCATATGTATTAGGTTAGTATGGTGTACCGTGTTAACAAACAATGTTAGAGACATGCCAATATGTGGAGGCATCGATTTGTGTACCGTGTAGGAGTACTAGCATGGACCTGTTTAAGGCATCGATTGGTGTACCATGTACCAGTACTTCTTTTGGAGAAATTCTAACTGCTACTTATGATGCAGGATGCACACAACACGGGACTTAGTGCAGTTGCTGAGGAGTTGAAGCAGTTGGCTCAAAAAGAAAGCGATAATAGTATAAAACCAGTAGATTATGAGGTATGTTGTGCTTACTAAGTGTGCTATGCTGGAAAGTAGAATCGAGGAAAGTTCAGGACATTGGTGGAAAGTAGAATCAAACAATTATGTGCCATCATAAATCCTCAATCAGCAATTTTGGCCATTGGTTCTGGTAATGAGTTATAGAACATTCCACCTATAAGCTGCACTTCTCAATTTTTTGAAAGCCATGTTATCTTATTTTTCTAACCTTTCTTTTAGCACTTGGGCCAAGAATCATACATAATCCTGAATATAGTGTTGGTGAGTCTTAGTAATTTAGTTCAGAAATAGAATGTTTAACCTAAACATTAGTTGGCATGAGTTTTTTTTGTGCTACAAATATGCTACTTCAGAATGATCTAGCTACTTGTTTTGCTAGCAGTGCCTGATGTTTTTTTATGTTTAATTGCATTCTTTTTAGCAGCTGAAAAGAGGCTGATACCTGTCAATACGAATTTGGTTTATTCATGTCAGCTACACTGAGCTGTGACCACAGAGGGTTATAGATGGTAAGCTATTGGTCTTTGTGCGCTTTCTCCATGGTTTGTGGGCTAGGGATTGTCCTTGTGTCAAAAAAGGAAATCCTAATCAGTCTAGGATGTTTAGTCTCACCCTTTAGTCTAGGATGTCTAAAGCAGTAACCTATCTGACACATCCACATGAAGTGTCAACAGGATATGATCAGGAAAATCTGGGTAATGCATATAATTTTCTAGATGCTGTTTATTTTTGATCAGGATAATATTTTTGATGGTGTAGCTGATATGATATGATCAGTATAATATTTCACATTTGAGTGTCCCATTGGATTCTCATATAATTTATATGCAGATTGAATTGTTAAGCTATTTTTCCCTTCAGTGAACAGACAGTTTTTTTTGAAACCCCAAGTGGAATCTAATTTGTCTATATCAATTGCTCTTGTTCTTTGATTGCTAATTACTCCATTAATTTAATCATATATGTTTTCATGATTCGCAGAGAAACTCAAACAGCCAAAACAATTAGAGAAAGCTTCCATGGCTTACTGTTGATGGGCGGCCAACAAGAATGATGGACGTGGAGCTGATGGACTTGGAGCAACAATTTTTAGATCCATTTATTATATACTAAACAATGTAGTCAACTTAGTTAAATGTGGTGTCTTTATTTTGTTAGTTGTGGTTTCTTCATTAAAGAAGAATTCTGGTCATTACATGTTACTTTGGTTTGAGACAATCTTAAATAAAGAATTTATCAGCTATTAAATGTGATATGCATGCTGTGCAATTGATTTGTAAACTATTCAAATTCATCGCGTTGCGATAGAATAATAGGCAACAATTGATTTTGGTTGCAATATGCATTATTGCAACAAACTTTATGTGTTGCATTATCATATCATCTATTGCCACAAACCATTGTTTGTTGCATCCGACCTCTATTACCACCAACACAAATTCGTTGCAACATATGTATATTACCTCGAAGACTATTTCGTTGCATTACCATACCATCTATTGCCACCATATCGATTTGTTGCAAAAGCATTGTAATGCAATGGATCGAATTCGTGGTAATAAGACTATATGCCTACGTAGCTTTGGAGTGGCAATACTTTTCTATTGCAACACACTTGGTCGTGGCAATCATGAACTATTGCATCCTAGCATTTGGTTGCAATAAAACCGAGGCAACCAATAAATTCGTTGCGGTATTTACTCTTGCAACCAAAAATTGGTTGCATTTCCTTTTTTGTTCGTTGCCATATTTGTTATTACAACCTAGTATAGGTTGCATTAGGCTTCTTTTGCGTTGCAATATTTTTTGTAGCAACCAACTATTGGTTGCAATAGGATTTTTTGGTCATTGCATTAACAAACTCTATTGCAACACATTATCTTACAGTTGCCTCAGGCTATTGCACCGTTCCAATTGCAACCATTTATCAACCACCTCACTTCGATGCAAGCGATTTCGGATGCAACCAAAACGACCATATTGCAACCATATATAGGTGTTGGCAAAGGGTTGATTTCTAGTAGTGACTCAAAACCCAGACTTTTTGGGACGACAACTTTGACTTTGCTTCTTCGCCGGTTCGTGAATTTCTCCGCGCATGACTTCTGAACTGGACTCCTGACAGATTCCTGAATTAGCTGTCCTCCGAAGTTCGTGCCTTTGCCAGTTCGAGGTTCCAGGCTTCCGTGTGTTCATGACTCTGAGTCTTCACCGATTCAAGATCCCCGAAATTCGCATGTTCGCGAATTTGAAGCTTCGCAGGTCCCAGATCCCCGAAATTCGTGAATTCCCTGCTCCTGAAAAACATATCTCAAGAACTTCGTTAAACTCAACGTTTCGAGGGTGACGGGTTTTCCTGAATTCCTCAACAGTCCCCACCAGTCGGACTGGTCCAGTGCTGCTGCACTTCGATCTTCGGCCTTGACTTTGAGGATCAACTAAGGAACCCAGTGGTTTTCTGGTGAACCACTGGAAACCCCACGAACTGGGTGTAGCCTCCGCCAATCTCCACTGAAGACTCGGCTCCCACTAAGTTCCGTCTCAACCTTGGTTTTGAGGCTCAACCAAGAAACTTTCCTCGACTTCGTCTTGCTGTTCTTGCCACCATGCGGCCCGCACTTGACCCTACTGGCCACCGGGTCCCTCGAACAAAGCCTTCTTGTATGCTCCACACCTAGAGGCCTCACAAGCATCGACCTTTCACGCTTGTTCTTCACTTGCACTAGCACCAATGAAGCCGCAACCTGCACTGCAATACTTAGCCAAGAGTTAGTTCACACTATGTTGTCAATCACTCATCACAGCAGGAAGCGACCATCCACTGGTCCTCGAACCACACAGGTCCTCTACTGAGCAGAGCCGGAGCTCTCCCTCGTACATGGTCGCGCCCTTGTCATTGGCTATGGAGAGACCTCCTAATGCATGCCTGGCCACTGCCTTGAAGCCGCGACTCGTGAGACCCTGGAAGTGCAAAGCCGACAAAGTCTTGAACGGAGTGGGTGGACCAGCAAGATCCATCAACAGCTTTGGCGTGGCTTGTGTGCTTGGAGCAGAGATGAAGAACGATGGCAAATAAGATAAGAATAGTAGGAGGTGGGGGAAAACTAGCAACGGTGGAGTATATTCAGAGTCGAGCCACGCGTCCGGAAGAGAGGCACACGTCCAGATGCCTACTCCCTAGCATTTCTGTTAGTACAAATTGCTGAAGACAATGTACCTAAAGGTCTTTGTATAGTATGCATGCGGGGTTCAGAAATGTCTCCGCACAGTGCAAATGATGAAACAAACATCTTTATGATGTCAATCTTGAGGATATATGACAATTCAATCTCGGGGTGCCTATTGAAGCGGGAGGTCATCACCGCAGCACCACTCTATACTATTGTCGCCACCCCTCATAGGCACGACCCTGACGCGTTCCCTCTTGCGCAATCAATGCCATGCCGTCGTCGGCCCACGTGATTATGCGACGAGGTACTGCCAGTCGAGCATTGGGCCACCATGTGCGGGCTCTGCTCGGCCACTCCATTGTTGGCGATCTGAGCTGTCCCGACCTCTGCTCGTGTAGAGTAGGACTATCCCATGGCCTATTTGAAGCGAATGTTGGGTCAAGCACCGCCGCCCGTTAGCCTGAGTGTAGATTGCCAATTCGAGCCAGTTTATGTGTCGATTTGTTGTCCTCCACACGAAAAGAGGTCCTGACCGGCTCAAGCTTCGCATCCTCTTCGTGAGCCCACACCCCTGGTCAAGACCATCTCTACCCCCAAGTTATGTTCACGTCCGGCGTCTCTGCCTCACAGGATCCTACATATCCCTCCATTCCTAGGTCTTGAACCATATCCACTCTACGAATATCTATACCATAAGGAGCGAAGACAATTGAAAATTTTTTCTCACCCAAATCGGGTCCACCTTACCCCTCACGTCGGATCCACCAGTCATATGTTTTTGGAGGTGGATAAGGTTGAAAGACTATGAAGTACTAAAAAATCGCAATTTGGAGAGCCTTTCTGCCATAAACGAATTTTTTCCTCACGCGACCCGCGCATACCCACCTATTGTACCCGCCCCTTCCTCACGAGAGTTCGTGCCGCCTTTTCCTCTTGAGTGTATGTAGGGAAAAAATTGGGTGGGGGAGTCCTGCAAACCCGTCGTGCAGGACACCTCCCTATTGTAACGCATGGACAAACAAACCGTTGATTTCGTGCCATTTGCTCGCATGGTTGGGGTGCTCGACTCCTCCGCACGGGAGTGCAGCTCGGTTCATAGGCTCGCCCTTGCTACTGGCTCACGTGGTCACGCCCCGTGTGACTATGAGGACCAGAGCGTCGGATGACCGGTGGATGGTCGCTCCTGGATGTGATGAGTGATTGACAACGTGGTGTGGACTAACTCTTGCAAAGTATTGCAGGTGCAGGTTGCGGCTTGATTTGCGTTGGTGCAGGTGAAGAGTGGGCGCGAAAGGTCTATGCCTTGCGGGGCCTCCAAGGAGTGGAGAGACAAGTAGGCCTGACTCGAGAGACCCGGTGGCCAGCGGGGTCAAGTACGGGCCGCATGGTGGCAAGGAAAGCAAGACGAAGTCATCAACCGGAGCCGGTGCAGGGTAGCGGCTCACGACCGGAGTCTGCACGCGGGGTTTGCAGCGGTTCACCAGAAAATCGTCGGGTTACTTAGTTGAGCCACAAAACCAAGATCGGAGACTCGGCGGGCGGAGATGGGATCCAGGCATGCCGAGAAGCTTCAATGTCGGCGGGCGCGTGGCGGGATCGCATGGCTTGCGTCGGGAGGACGCGGTCTGCGGCAACGGCGTGGTCGTGCGATGAAGAGGAGTGCTACATGACCTATTTGCCCCTGAGGGGTTGTATCACAACTTAAGTGCTAGGGGTTGTGTGGACTTTTGCCGGGCCCAGAGGGGACTCTTATATATTAGCTCTAGGGTTTCCAGGCAAACCATCCATCCAGACGGCTTCTCATCTCCTTGCTCTCTAGGGTTAGATTTTTTCTCTGTTTGTAAAGAATCTGACCTCCGAGTGAATGGAAGCTTTCGTGGTTGTGTCGGTTCCAGGTTTGTAGCTCGTGGCATATTCAAGTCTTTTTCGAGCTATTTTCGTCGGTTTTTCGTGCGTGGCTTGTTCCTTCGATTCTTAGGTGTTTGGGCTCGGATTTGTTGGTGGGAATCATGGATAGTTGCTTCGTGCATCTTTGTACTTGATCTTGATCCCCCAAACTCCGAGTTCGGCCATCGATTGAAGGATTTCGGTTGGAACCAAGGTTTTTGGTTGAATTCGGTGGCAATTCGATTCCCGACGATTTAGATTGTTTGAGGAACCAAGTTTTAGGCATAGCATCCCCTAGGGATGCTTCACATCTTCCCCAAATCTTTCCTCAAGAGCTTCAGCCATTTGGGAGATCCATGGACGGATAGGTGCTTTGGTGTTTTCGGTTTCAGGCTCGGGCTACTGTTCCTGTGCCTGGCGGACCGTCCGCCGGTAGCAGGCGGACTGTCCACGTGGTGAAGTTCGTCCAGGTGTTCTTCGTGTTCGTTGCGCATTCTTGAGCGTTTTCGTTTCGATCCGGTTGGCCAGCTGTTTTTGGCCGGGAGGTATTTGGCGGACCGTCCGCCTCGGCGTCGCGGACTGTCCGCCCGGCGCCCGTTGCTCGCGGACTGACGGAGTATCAGGTATGGACCATCTGCGTTTTGGTGTGCTTGTGTGGTTGTTCTATTGTGATTAGCAGACCGTCCGACCGTGGGTAGCGGATCGTCCACCAGGTGACCGCGGACCGTCCGCCCAAGGGTCGCGGACGCGGACTGTCTGCCAGGGGGGTCGCAGGACAGCTAAGTCCTTTGCTTCTTTCGGTTTCGCTTTCGCTTTGGGATCGCTTGGGGTTTGTTCCTAGGGTTGGTAGGTCCAGTGTGACTATTTGACCTTGTCAAACTCGTGTGCGAATCCTTGGTTGTGAATTTTGGGCATAGGCCGAATTCTCTCTTTGGAGAAGTATTTTTATCGACTCCCATTCACCCCCCCCTCTGTGGTCGCCTAATCGGTCCTTCAATTGATATCAGAGCCAGTTACGGATCTTCGTGATTCTAACAAGTCTAAGATCCAAAGATGGCGTACAAAGAACGGAGTTCGGGTCCTCCACACTTTGATGGTAAGAACTACCATATGTGGCAAAGGCGGATGACTGCTTTCCTCCACGGCAAGGGTGAGATCCTGTGGGATGTCATGGTGAACACAACTTATGTTCGTCCGGTAAACTTCCTCGCTCCAGGATCGAGGGACATGTTCGACGCCAACAAAAAGGCGGTTGACTACCTATACCATTCTCTGTGTGAATCCGAATTCGAACGGGTTCGGACAGAGGATTTAGCGTGCAGGATTTGGGAGCAGCTGAAGAATGCTCATGCTGGGAACGCTCAGGTTTAGACTTGGCTCTTTGCAACCTACCGAAGAGAGTACAAGAACTTCACTCATCTCCCCGGTGAATCCATAGATGCCATGTTTCAGCATTTCACGGTGATCGTGAACAACATGAGGGCTAATGTGGCCGTGCTCCCGTATGATGACCATGACAGGGCTGTCAAGCACTTGCATTCTCTGGATCGTACTGTGTGGAGTGGGAAGGTCGAGGCCATCCTATAGTCGAAGAAGTATGAGACCCTCATAGTGGACGAGCTGTTTTCCAAGCTCAAGTCGTCCGAGGTGGACCGTGGGGTGCATGCAAAGATCGAGAACCCGACTGATCCCCATAGTCTGGCTCTTGTGTCTGGTTCAAGGACTAATGCTAACATGTCTTTGTCACACCCGAATTTGAAGGCAAACTCGAATGAATAAATTACATGTGCGCCAGGATCAAGTTACACACACGTAATGACTCAGTGAATATCAGATACAGTGCCAAAGCGTAAAAGAGAGTATTAAACCATTACATGACCGAGAGTCTCAACAACGTATCATCAGGGCGAACAACTAGCAGCGGATCTTCAGAAAGGAACTCCACAGGCAGCTGACTGGTGGCACGCACGCCTAGTACTCAACAGCAATCTTCACATCTGAGCAGCAATCCGGGTTGTGTAGATGCAATAAATAAAGAAGCGTGAGCACATGTCGTACTCAGGAAGGGAAGAATATCATAATAAACATGCAAGGATGTATAAGTGGATGGCCCAAGGGTTTAAGCAGGTTAGCATTTTAGTTGATCAAATTTTATTAAGCAACTTACTTACTAGCAAATGTAAGTGTATACCACCCCACAATTAAAGTGTAACATCATAACCATGAACATAAAGTAAAGAATAATTTAAATTCATCTTCCGATAGATTAATCATGTGAGGGTCCAGGCCGCTCCTGACCGTGAGCACGGCTAATCGATTAGTTTTAGACACTCTGCAGAGGTTGTACATCTTTACGCACAAGTCGCGTAAAAACTCCAAAGTGCTTTAGACCCAACCACGCGATGCTGATCAGGCATCATACCACACTACCGAGGTGTGATTGCAGAGGGAGGCTACGAGGCCTTTACAAAGATTCCCTAATGTGCAGCAACCCACTAGGTTTCAGGACGAAGTAGGGCATAAAGCTCCCTAGCGGGTACCGTGTCTTAGAAAAGCCCAACTCCGTGCTAGAGCAGGTCTATACTCCGTCAACGCCTCCCCATTGGTCCCTTTCAGGTAAGATCACTACAACACCAAGGTCTCTAATTATTCAGCCAAGCCAGAGCCATATAGCCTTGTGGTTGTACTGTTGTCCTGGGTGGTTCTCCATGTTCCGATTAAACATATGGTCTTGTAATTAACTTACCATCAAAGAACATAGAGCATAAATGGGTATCATGTTGTTTATTACCAACCCAGTTGAGCAACTAAGCAGCATCTACCATCAAGATTAATTAAGTAACCCAGTTGCAAGGCAACGGTCAAAAGAATCTAGGCATAGTCCTTAATAGGAAGCCGTCAAAATTAATGCAAGCAAGAAAGTAAATACAGTGATTAAATGCATGTTCTTATAGGATAAAGAGGGTATGACCAAGGACACTTGCCTCTCACAAGATCCGGAATTGCTCAGAGTCTTCAAGTCTTCACCACAGAAAATCTTCGGACTGCTCGTTCTCTACGCATCACACATTCACATGCAAGAGACAATACAATAAAATAAGAAAACAATTCACCAATCACTTCAAACAGGGATAAAAGCTTCACTAAACTGATCTACTCGTCGAGACGAACAAATGGATATAAAGAACGCTAAAAATGGAGTTAGAACGCGTAATCTACGACCAAAACAAGGTGTAGGGGTTTAACTGCAGGAAACTTAAGGTTTCAGGGGTCTAACTGCAAAAACCAGGGTTTAAAACAGAATTATGCTTATAAACATAGGGTCTATAGCACAAAACTACAAGGGCTGGACTTCAGACACAAATCCTAGGAAAGTTAGGGTTAAAACCGTAAAGAACAGGACCTAATGTTAAGGATTTCCTATAGTGGGAGGACCGACCTGCGAGCTTTAAAAAACACAGAGGTTTTTATGCAAAACCACGACATAACCAGCCTGTTGACCGGTACCCTGCCGGTTTGAATCTATCTGGGCTGCAGATCGTGAGACAGACGGCGGAGATCGCGAGCAGGCGCGCGGCGACGGCGAGCAGCGGCGCGAACGGCGGCGAGCGGCGGCAGGAGCGCCGGCGAACCCCGATCTCAAGCCCTCGGGCACGAATTGGCATGGGATTTGGCCCTAGGCGTGGAGCTCGACGCGGCGAACTCAACCAAGATGTCTACCAAGATGGACATACGACGACGGCGACACGCATCGTGCTGGGGCGGCCGGCGGTGCGGCTGCGACTCCGGCAAGTTCCTACGGACGGCACACTGCACGGGGACGTCCACAAGCAACCCATGCGGCTTCCTCACCTCCACGCGAACCACCGGAGCTACTCCACGTTGAAGGAGAGGCGGCGACCGAGAGAATCGACGGCGGCGGTGGCCTAGGGTTTGAGACGGCAGCACCTTGGGTGTTGTAGTTAGGGGCAAAAACCGTAGGGAGGAGCAGCGGTGGTGGCTAAATAGGCCAAGGGGCGGCCGTCTCGGCGTGCGGGCCCAAGGCCAGGGCGAGGGACGCAGCGTGGATGCACGACCGGCGCGGTCGGACCCCGACCTCGCGCGCGGGTGTGACCCAGCGGAGGGGATGACGATGCTGCCCCACTTGTCAGCGAGACACAAGAGGATAGAGGCGGCGCGGGCTGCGACGGGCCGCTGGTAGGCTGCCGGATGCTGGGCTGCGCGAGTTAAAAGGGCCGAAAGAAGAAAACAAGGGTGAGGGAAAAAGAATTTCTTGCTAATTTCAAAAGAGATCAAAACAATTGAATTCAAACACTAATTTGAATTCAACCAAACAAAAATAGTGCTCTGGCATGAATGCAACAATAAACCCTTGTAGTTCATTAATTTAATTAAGAAAAATAATTAAATGCCTATAAAAATTAAATAAAACCTTAAAAATCCTTAAACAAGCATTTGTTGCTAAGCAAAATTTTATTAAAAACAATAATTAAAATTTTTGGTTTTACAGTCTTCGAGACAATTTTCTTTGTCTTGCCTTGTGTCCCTGCCAGATGAGGAGTGCGACGTGCTGGGCGAGGATGATCTCGCGTTGTTGAGCAGGCGGTTCGAGCGCATGTACACAAACCGGAAGAAAGCTTGGAGGAGCTCGGGCATGTGCTACCGGTGTGGGAAGCACGACACTTCATCGCTGAGTGCCCGGAAGCCATTGAGGTCAAGCCCGAGCACAAGCACCGTTCGAGAACCGACCATAAGCACTGCTCGAGGGACGACTACATGGGAAAGAACAAGTCCGAGCGGAGGCCGAGGAAGAGTGGTGGTCACAAGAAGGAGCGAGCGATGGTGGCCGGTGCGAGAGACATCGACTCAAGCTCCTGCTACTCTTCATCGAGCTCAAGTGATGAAGAAGAGAACCGGCACAAGGGCAAGTGTTCGAGCAAGAACATCAACGGCTTGTGCTTCGCTGCCCAAGGCTTTTGCGGCATGGCACATATCACCGCAAGCAAGAAGAGAAACAAGGATGACTCGGGCTCCGATTCCAAGGAAGAGGTAAACAATAGTCCATCCTTCTTGATAGCAAAGAATGCTAGGTTGAATGACTTGCTTGACAACCGTGATGATGTGCTTAGAAAGACTAACAAGGAGAAGAGGGAGTATAGGTCTTTGCTTGGAGAGGCTAAGGAGAAGGTGGTTGAGATAGAGTCTTTGCTTGTTGATGCTAGAGCTCAAATAGATTCCCTTAAGTCTGCTCCCACTGTGACCAATGAATCTGAATGCACTGATTGTTCCACTTTTCTTGGTGAATTGACTGTGCTTAAGGAGAAATATGCCTCCAAGGTTGAGGAACTAGATGTGCTTAAGGTTGAGCTAAATGAGATGAAATCTAGGCCCTCCTTGCTTGGTTCTTGTACTTCTTGTCATGTTTTGCATGAGAATCTAGATGTTTCGCTTGTTTATGCTAGATCTCTAGAGCCTCAGCTGAAAGCTCCTATTCCTACAATTTGATCCACTTGTGAAATAAATGTTGTGAAGAATATGGAGCTTGCACATTATGTTGATCATTTGCAAGACGAGAATGATGAGTTGAGAAAGTTGATGGGTTGGTTGTCTGGTGATGAGCCTCAGTTGAGGATAATGATTGAGACATACAAGCGCCTGGATGGGGAATCACTTGGGGCAAAGAAAGTGGTTGAGGGCAGTGGTGAGAATGAGGGGAAGATCGGAGATATCCCAGAGCCACCAAAAACCCACCACAAAAATGCTTTTGCTCCTAAACCGAACTATCTTAGGAACCGACTAGACACAACCCCAGCTCCACCCGTGGTTCCTCCACAAACCAACAACTTCCAGAAACCCATCAAGCCACCAAAAACCCACCACAAAAATGCTTTTGCTCCTAAACCGAACTATCTTAGGAACCGACTAGACACAACCCCAGCTCCACCCGTGTTTCCTCCACAAACCGACAACTTCCAGAAACCCATCAAGTTCAAGAGTGTCTTGGGGAATGAGTTCTTTGGGAAGAAGGGAGAGAAACCGAGTGAGGAGAAACCGAGTGAGGAGAAGCCAGAGCCCAAAGAGAACCCAAAACCAAAACCCTTCCATTGTGAGCATTGTGGGAGGGATGGGCACCTAAATGAGTTTTGCTTTAGGAGGAAGCGTGAGGAGAGGTTGGCTAGAGAGTTGGCCAACAAGGACAGGTATCGCCCTTCTCGTGGTGTTCCTGAGCCTAGGTTGGTGCCAAAAGGTGAGGGTATGGTGCATACCATTTACCTCGAGAGAGGCGTGAGTTTGTGCCTCGAGGTGAGCCACCACATAGAGAAGGTGGTAGGCGTGTTGGGTTTGGGCGTGGTGAGTCTGCTGGACGTTCCTTTGCTCGTGGCCAATACGAGTACGGGGGGAACGATCACAGTTTTAGGTCCCAGAGGAGCTACGAACCACGGTCTCTCCTTCGTGGTACGAGTAGTCCTCCAAGGGGACGTGTGGGTGTTCCACCTAGGAGAGATAAGATGGATTTTGCTAACTCCACGTTTGAGAAAATGGCGAGGCACTGGTTTGATTTATTTTTTACTAACCCCAGTGCTGAGTCCTTTGCTCACTCTTTCTCTCGTTAATGATTTTGCAGGTGGGAGGCATGGAGGGCTTTTGGTTGATTGACTCCGGTTGCTCTCGACACATGACCGGAGATCGACGGTGGTTCTCCAGACTCACCCCGGTGTTGACCAAAGAGTACATCACTTTTAGGGATAATGGGAAAGGTAGAGTGCTTTCAGTGGGCACAGTGAAGGTGAGTGAGTCTATGACTCTTAGGCGTGTTTCTCTTGTCAAGTCTTTGGGGTACAATCTTCTCTCTGTCTCCGAACTTCTTGATGAGGGTTTTGAAGTCTGTTTCAAAACGGGCTGTTCTCGCGTTTTGGATTCTCGAGGCGATCTTTATGTGCACGATCGTCCCCGAGGGTCAAATTTTCAGAGCCGATTTTTCTCAGTGTGTTGGCTCTTCTCGTTGTTTGGTTGCTGGTGTTTCGGCGGAGCTTTGGAAATGGCATAGGAGACTAGGTCACTTGAGTTTTGACTTGTTGTCACAATAGAGTGGGCTAGGATTAGTCCGAGGATTGCCAAAGTTGAAATACCAAAAGGATTTGGTATGTGCTCCGTGTAGGCATGGTAAGATGGTCGCCGCCTCTCATCCGCCTCTGACATCCGTTATGACAGAGAGGCCATGCGAGTTGTTTCATATGGTCTTGGTTGGTCCAGCTCGTGTGTGCTCGGCAGGTTGGAAATGGTATGTCCTTGTGATTGTGGACGACTATTCTCGCTATGTTTGGGTCTTCTTTTTGGCTGACAATGGGGAGGCGTTTGGTTTTGTGAGAGATCTGATCTTGAGGTTGAAGAACGAGAGACATGGAGATGCTGTTCAAGCTATTCGTAGCGACAATGGCAGTGAATTTAAAAACTCTTGGTTCGAAACCTTTTGTCGTGATTTTTGTCTCGAAAATCGGTTTTCTTCTCCCAATGTGGCTTTTCGGAATGGTGTGGTTGAGAGGAAAATCGTTCCGTTTGTGAGATGGCTCGGATGATGCTTGATGAGTATAGGACTCCGAGGAGATATTTGGCTGAGGCGGTGAATATCGTTTGCCATGTAGGGAACCGTATTTTTCTGAGGGCCTTCTTGAACAAGATGTGCTATGAGCTTATGCACGGGCGAGCACCTAGGGTGAGCCATTTCAGGGCTTTTGGTTGTCGGTGCTTCATTCTCAAGAAGGGTATGCTAGATAAGTTTGAGTCGAGGTCTTCCGATGGGATTTTCTTGGGTTATGCTAGTCATTCTAGAGCATTTCATGTGCTCAACCATGATACTAACCTAGTCATGGAGACTTATGAGGTGACCTTTGACGAGACACAACCATGCAATTCGTCTGTCTTTGAGTGTGCAGGTGATGATGAAGTTGGCAAGAAGATCTTTGAGGACGAGGAGGATGATGCTGGAGAGGATGATAGTGATGATGGTGAAGCTCTAGCCACGCATGTACCCTCTACTTCCACTACGACGACTACGGTGTAGGATGGTCCATCCCCTACACCGCCTACGATCCAGCAAGATCAAGTGGAAGCAGCAGCTGAGGGGGAGGTTGTCTCCAGGCGAGAGGCACCGAGGTGCGTTCAAGTTGATCATCCACCCTCAAGAATAATCGGCGACATCAATGAGCGTACGACACGGTCGAGAGGATATTAGCAAAGAATTCAAGATGTCTATGATGGGAGAATTGCAGTTCTTTCTCAGGCTTCAGATCAAGCAGGCGAAGGAGGGAACCTTTGTACATCAAGCCAAGTACACGAAGGACATCCTTAAGAAGTTCAAGATGGATGACTCGAAGCCCCTGTCGACACCGTTGAGTACGACTACAACGCTCGACGCGGATGAGGACGGAGAGCCCGTGGACCAAAAGGAGTAACGGAGCATGATCGACTCTCTCTTGTACTTGACAGCGACAAGGCCGGACATCCAGTTTTTTGTGTGTCTGTGCGCTCGTTTTCTGGCGTCGCCAAGGACTCCACATTGCAGGCCGTCAAGCGGATCTTCAGGTATCTTCGATACACTCCTGAGCTTGGTCTTTGGTACTCAGCGTCCTCTTCTCTTTCGCTTCTTGTTTTTTCGGATGCCGATTTTGCGGGGTGTCGAGTCGATAGGAAGTCGACTTCGGGGACTTGTCAGTTTTTGGGCTCCTCGCTTGTTTCTTGGTCTTCTCGCAAACAATCTAGTGTAGCTCAGTCTACCACAAAATCCGAGTATGTTGCTGCCGCTAGCTGTTGCTCCCAGCTGCTTTGGATCACATACACGCCGAGTGATTTTGGTGAGGAGTGTTCCCATGTGCCTCTCATGTTTGATAGCACGAGTTCCATTAGTGTTGCCAAAAATCCCGTGCTTGACTCCTGAAACAAACACATAGAAGTGAGGTACGACTTTCTGAGAGATAATATTGAGAAGGGAAACATAGACCTCATCCATGTACCTACAGAAAAGCAGCTTGCCGATATCCTAACCAAGCCATTGGACCAGGCTACATTTGCTCGTTTGCGAGGAGATTTTGGAGTTGTTTTTCCTTTTTGAGTTTTGGTTGGGAGGGTTGATGTACATATGCATGTTGCATTTTCATTTATGTATCATATCATGCTTGCATCTTTGTATCATAGACTGCATGTGTAACATCTGCCATAGAGATGTGCTTCTCTCATATGCTTTGCTCACTATGATATGCTAGATATGAGGTTTTGACATTGCTTGTGATGCTCATGAGATGTATAGCTATGCTCTTGGTAGCTTTGGGATATATATGCTTGTGGATGGCTTCTTTTTCTAAATATGCTATATGATCCCCTCTTGTGGGTAGAATGTCTCTCATGTTCATTTTGGGGGCTTATGGCTATATCTTGCTTAATTTGTGCTTGGAATCATGTTCTTTTCATTTGGGATCAAAGATCCATTTATCATCATGAATGTTTAGCCTACATGCTACCTTGTGGAGAAGCCTAAGCTTCTTTTTGCCGCAAAGGCACTTCATGTACCATGTTTAATTTGTAAATCATGAAAATGGTATGTGACATGCCTAGGCTTGAAAAATGTGCTTCCATGTCTTAAATGTTTTTCAATTCCTTATCGTCGGTGCTAAACCATTGCATGATGTTCACCAATGAGAAGTCTCATATCTAGAAGTGGACACATGGCTCGGTGGCTTTGACATGACACGAGATAGCTTGTAGGTGTTTGTGATGACCTTGTGATGAGAATGTGTGACCTTGCATTAAGTTTGTGAGTTATATGTTGTATGTGCTCCTTTTGATCATGTTTAGGTCCTATGCTCATGAGAGGGAAATTTCTATGAAAAATACTTCATTTTCATCATGGCTATGTCACTTGCTTATATTTTCCTTTCTATCTTGTTGGCGATGCTTGTGCTCAAATTGTGGCTATCTTGCTTGTCTATGTCTCAATTTTAGCATGTTGTAGTGTTCTTTGTATATTTGAGAAGCACATGTTTGCATTTGTAGACTTGATTCATGCACTACCAACAAGGGGGAGGAAAGTACCCAATTCATGTTTTCAGGGGGATTTTTGCCTCAAGGAAAGAAAATTTTGGGAGCATTTGTTCAGGGGGAGCTTGCATTCATGCATTTGGGAGCTCTTTTTCACCTGAATTTTAGTTGTGCTCTTTTGCCGATGGTGTCGAGCCCTTTTGCGTCACCTTGAGGAGACGTCAATTTTGGGGCATTTTATCTCGGTTGTGTCGAGCCGTTGCCCTTGTCTTAGGGGACAGAGATTTTTCTCACTCAGGTGATCTTTTCTTGGCTTTTGTTTGGCTTTTGATCACTTGCTTGAGTTTTTCTTTCGTTTCTTTTCTTTTCCTTTTTTCTCTGAATTGGTTACTTGTGTGTGTTGTCAATGCACTCATCAAGGGGGAGATTGAGGACCGGAGCGTCCGATGACCAGTGGATGGTCGCTCCTAGCTGTGATGACCAGTGGATGGTCGCTCCTGGCTGATAACGCGGTGTGGACTGACTCCTGGCCAAGTATTGCAGGTGCAGGTTGCGGCTTGATTTGTGTTGGTGCAGGTGAAGAGTGGGCGCGAAAGGTATATGCCTTGCAGGGCCTCCGAGGAGTGGAGAGACAAATAGGCCTGACTCGAGGGACCCAGTGGCCAGCAGGGTCAAGTGCGGGCCCCATGGTGGCAAGAAAAACAAGACGAAGTCGTCAACTGGAGCCGGTGCAGGGTAGCAGCTCACGACCGGAGTCTACACGCGGGGTTTGCGGCGGTTCACCAGAAAACCGTCGGGTTACTTGGTTGAGCCACAAAACCAAGACCGGAGACTCGGCGGGCAGAGACGGGATCCGGGCACGCCGAGAAGCTTCGATGCCGGCGGACGCATGGCGGGATTGCAGGGCTTGCGTCGAGAGGACGCGGTCTGCGGCAACGGCGTGGCCGTGTGAAGAAAAGGAGTGCTACATGACCTATTTGCCCCTGAGGGGTTGTATCACAACTTAAGTGTTAGGGGTAGTGTGGCCTTTTGCCTGGACCGGAGGGGACTCATATATATTATGTCTAGGGTTTCCAGGCAAACCATTCATCCGGACTGCTTCTCATTTCCTTGCTCTCTAGGGTTAGATTTTTTCTCCGTTTGTAACGAATCTGACCTCTGAGTGAATGGAAGCTTTCATGGTTGCGTCGATTCCCGGTTTGTAGCTCGTCGGATTTTCGTGTCTTTTTCGAGCTATTTTCGTCGGTTTATCGTGCGCGGCTTGTTCCTTCGATTCTGAGGTGTTTGGGCTCGGATTTTTTGGTGGGAATCATGGATAGTTGATTCATGCATCTTTGTGCTTGATCTTGATCCCCCAAACTCCGAGTTCGGCCTCCGATTGAAGGATTTCAGTTGGAACCTAGGCCTTCGTTTGAGGACCCATGTTTTGGGGGCATAGCATCCCCTAGGGATGCTTCACATCTTGCCCAAATCTTTCCTCAAGAGCTTCAGCCGTTTGGGAGATCCATGGACGGATAGGTGCTTTGGTGTTTTCGGTTTCAGGCTCGGGCTGCTGTTCGCGTGCCTGGCGGACCGTCCGTGGGTAGTAGGCGGACTGTCCGCATGGTGAAGTTCGTCCAGGTGTTCTTCGTGTTCGTCACACGTTCTTGAGCGTTTTCGTTTCGATCCAATTGGCCAGCTGTTTTTGGCCGGGTGGTGTTTGGCGAACCGTCCGCCTGGGCGTTGCGGACTGTACGTGCAGCACCAGTTGCTCGCGGACCATCCGAGTATCAGGTACGGACCGTCTGCGTTTCAGTGTGCTTGTGTGGTCGTTCGGTTGTGATTAACGGACCGTCCGCCTGTGGGTAGCGGATCGTCCGCCAGGTGACCACGGCCCGTCTGCTCCAGGGTCGCGGACTGTCCGCCAGGGGGTTCGCAAGACAGCTAAGTCCTTTGCTTCTTTCAGTTTTGCTTTCGCTTTGGGATCGCCTGGGGTTTGTTCCTAGGGTTGGTAGGTCCAGTGTGACTACGTGACCTTGGAAAACTCGTGTGAGAATACTTGGTTGTGAATTTGGGGCATAGGCCGGATTCTCTCTTTAGAGAAGAATTTTTATCGGCTCCCATTCACTCCCCCCTCTCTCTGGTCGCCTAGTCGGTCCTTCAGACTACCGGCTTGGCTCTTGCATGCATTTGGGATCACAACAGCTCGGCTTGACTTCGTGAGAGGCTATCAAGCCACCGCCGTTGTACCGTATGTCGTCGTCAGCTTGCTGCCGCCATTCTTCACCACGCGTGCTTGCTTTGAGGCTCATCGACAGCTACATGTGATGTGCCCCCTCCTCCAATCTCTGTGTGCTAGCACACATCAGAAGGCTCATTTGATAGTAAAGCTTTAGATTCAGAACAATATTTATTGCAGGTGATAGGCATGCTTTTGGTTCTGATTCCAAACATGGAGTATCTGAAGGTTAAGTTGTTATGCTATTTGGGTATTTAAAATTATCAGCCAGACTCTAATACTATACTCGAAATGATATTTGGCCATCATCAGTTATCAAACAATATTATGAAACATTGAAATACAATATGAATGATGGCCATATTGAAAGCATTGAACCATTCATATTGTATCGCAACCCGTTCTTGTGGTATTCTTTGATGAATAATTTTTTGGCTGACCTTAACTACTGCAAACAAAATATTTCAGATGGGTACTGCCATCCCCATGATGGTGCTTTGTGTCCCTCTTTCTAATGATGAACCCAACTTTGTTGGCGTAGGTGTTTTGCATATCATAATTATGCTTCCTTCTTGGATGTCACACAATAAGTCCAGAAGACAAGTGAAATAATTTTCCACAATTTCATCAACTGCCTGTCACACAATGAGTTGAGAAGACCTCCATACCCTCGGTCTCGTGAACCGGCAACTTAGGAACATTCATAAGGAAGGTAAAAGCTCAACATGTGATGCGAACTTGAAAGCGTAAGGTATGAAAAACCCCCTTCATGTCGAGAGACCCTTAGGTTGGCAAAGCCAAGCCCCCGAGCCTTTCGAGGGGGAAGGGTAAAGATAGAAAGTAAAAGGGAGACCAAAAAGCAGGTCGACAGAGAGGTTGCCGAACAGGGGATCTCTTTCTTTATTGAATAAAATTACAAAAGGGTAGAGTTCATAGCTTCTATTTTGATACACATCTTATAAGGGTAGAAACGATGTAAGTGCTCGATGTTCCAGACATTCGGGATGCCTTGGCTATCGGCCCACTGAAGGCTATAGGTCGCTGGATCGGCGACCTCCATCATGATGAAGGGACCCTCCCAAGGGGCGGGGAGCTTGTTCATCCCATTGGTGTCTTGGATGTGACGTAAGACTAGGTCTCCCACGTTGAAAGACCGCTCACGCACATTGCGGACATGGTAGAGATGTAGTTGCTCTTCATGTCACATTTGCCGCATCAGCGCAGCCACGCGTTGTTCCTCGATACTGTCGAGGTTGACTTTGCGCATCTCCTCGGTTGTGCCCTCTTCGTACTGTTGGATGCGTGGAGCACCAAAGGCTAGGTTTGTGGGGAGGATGGCCTCCTACCCGTACACCTGGAAGAATGGTGAATACCCCGTAGCCGAGCTGACTTGGGTCCAAAGGCCCCAAATCACGTGAGGCAGCTCGGCCAGCCACCTGGTGGCGTATTGGGATGCGTCGTCGAAGATGTGGTCCTTGATGCCCTGAAGCACCATGCCGTTCGCTTGCTTAACCTGGCCGTTGCAGCGTGGGTGCACCACCGAGGAGTAATCGAAGTTGATGAGGCTGTCTTGGCAGAAATCCCGGAAGTCATACCCTGTGAAGGCCATTCCTAGGTCAGTGAAGATCTTGTTGGGTACACCGAAGCGTTGGGTGATGTCTTCCATGAACTTTGTTGCTTCCTTCGACATGATAGTAGCGACGGCCCGGACTTCGTTCCACTTGGTGAACTTGTCCACCGCCACCAGGATGTGCCTATAGCCACCAGGAGCCGTTCTGAATGGTCCCACTAAATCCAAACCCCATATAGCAAAGGGCCAAGATGGGGGTATTGTTCTCAGGGCTGGAGCCGTCACGTGCTGCTGCTTGGCGAAGAACTGACACCCTTTGCATCGCCGGACCAGGTTTTGGGCGCCAGCCAGGGCGGTGGGCCAATAGAAGCCCGACCTGAAGACTTTTCCTACTAGGTTTGTGGAGGCTGCGTGATTGCCGCATTCCCCGCCGTGGATCTCCTGTAGGAACTGAAGACCTTCAGATCGGAGGATGCACTTGATCAGCACGCCGTTGGAGGCGGACCTCTGGTATAGCTTGGTGCCGATAACGGCGTAGTTGGCACTGCGTCTGATGATTTTCTCGCGCTCGACCTTGTCTTCAGGGACGTGCTTCTCCAAGATGTAGGCGATGAAGTCGAGGCGCATGTCATCTCCAGACTCTGCCATTAGGACGTCGCGGCTGCTTGGAGGGAACACGTGGCCCTGCGACGTTTCTGGGATGCTGAGAAGCGTGATCGATGGCTTATGTAGGTCCTGGATGAACACACCAGCCGGGACCAACACATGTTTGGACCCCAACTTGGAAAGGACGTCGGCTGCCACGTTGTTGTCACGACAGACATGGTAAAACTCCAGGCCCTCGAAGTGAGCCTTGAGCTTGCGTACCTCGGCGTAGTAGGCGTTCATCGAATCCTTCTTGATGTTGCACGCCTTATTGACTTGGTCAATGACGACCTTGGAGTAATTGTAAGTGAAGAGCCACTTGATTCCCAGGCAAACAGTGATGCGCAGTCTGTGGATCAAAGCCTCGTACTCAGCGTCATTGTTGGACACCTTGTAGTGGATCTGCAGGACATATCTCAGGTGATCGCCCTGGGGCAAAATGAAGAGTATGCCTTGTCATGCTCCTTCAAGGTTCAGGGAACCATCGAAGTACATCTTCCAGTGCCTCAGCTTCTCCGTCGATGGGTGTTGCTGGGTGTCCATCCATTCGGAGACGAAGTCTGCAAGGATCTGGGACTTGATGGCCTGTTGTGGACAGAACTCAAGATCGAATTTGCCTATCTCGACCGACCATTTGACGATGCACCTTATGGTGTCGCGGCTGTGTAGGATTTCTCCCAGGGGGGAAGCTGGAGACGACCTTGATTTTGTGCGACTAGAAGCAATGTCGCAACTTGTGCGAGGTGAAGAGTAGAGCGTATATCATCTTCTGGGGTTGCGAGTACCTGATTCGCTGTCAGATAGGACCTCACTAACGTAGTAGATAGGTCACTGGATGGGATAGGGGTGACCTTCTTCAGGTCGCTCCGCCACCAAGACCGCGCTGACCACCTGGGTGGACCCGGAGATGTAGAGTAGCAAGGTCTCTTTAGCGCCAGGGGCACCATGACCGGGGGCGTCGTTAGGAAGGTCTTCAACTCTTCGAGCACCCGATCTGCCTTGTCTGTCCACTCGAACTTGTCAAACTTTTTCAGCAGCTTGAAGAAGGGCAGGCCTTTCTCCCCAAGCTTGCTGATGAAGTGACCTAGGGCCACCACCATGCCGGTGAGCTTCATCACGTCTTTCTTCCCAGTAGGCCGCTTCATCTTGCGGATGGCGTCGACCTTAGTGGGATTCACCTCAATGCCGTGGTGGCTCACCATGAAGCCTAGAAGCTCACCGGATAGGACACCGAAGACGCACTTCTCTGGGTTGATCTTCCAGCAGTAGCACCGAAGGTTGGCGAAGGTCTTGGCGAGGTTGGCGATGATGTCGTCCTCAGCGGTGGTCTTTACAACCACGTCGTCGACGTATGCTTCGACGTTCTTGCCGATCTGGGATTCCAAGCATTTCTGGATGGCCTTCTGGTAGGTCGCTCCAGCGTTCTTGAGGTTGAATGTCAGGGCCATTGTTGACAGATAAAACCGTATCCACCTACGATCCTCAAGCGTACAGATCTACACCTTTTTCACCACGGGGATTCCCTGGGTTCTTATAATTCCGCAGAGCAAGGGGATCACTAGTGTTTGATCTAGCACTAATCTAGTTGATGTACACCTTTGGATGAAAGATTAATCTATGAACTAAATGCAATATAATCTATGAACTAAGACAAGACAAAACCAATCTAATCTAGGTCAAATGAGAGACATGAGATACACAAGTTATGGAGAACGTTTGCCCATGGAGTCTAGGGTACTTGAAGATGCAATCACCTAAATATGATAAAACTGATCTAATCTATCGAAACATGTGACCACGGTTTAACATTTTCCCTCCCCCCGTGCTGTCACTACGCGAAGATAATCTTTGCTAAACCTATTGATGATCACGGTATGTTGTGGAAATCCACGGGAGTGACCCGAAAAGTACGGTGGCCAAACCTTTAACATTAAGCACCATTAATAAAGGAACGATATATTATGATCTAAACAAGAGTTGGTGACTATATATAAAGATCAATTACAACTTCATGGACAAACGATGAATCTACTCCATCGAGATGCTAAGCATGGTACCGTTGAATGTGGTAGAAGCATCCGATGAAGATCAATCCTCACCGTCCTCCAACTCCGGTGGCACCACAGCAAGGCATCGGCATCATCCTCCTTGTGGTGATCTCCGGCGGCTCTCTGATGAATAGATGTTAATGGGTCACCATCTTGGGGCGCCTAGGGGTTGTATTTATGTCCTTGTGGTTCCCTGGGGCGTGCTCCACCTTGTTTTGCACCTAGGGGTTGTATTTATGTCCTTGTGGTTCCCTGGGGCGTGCTCCACCTTGTTTTGCACGAGATCCTCCTTGGGAGAGAAGCAAACTTGGTTTACATAAAATCAGTCTCGTCTAGGTTTTCCAGATTCGCAGCCCTTCCTTGCCGGCATCATATCTCCCATGTCCGTACTCCAAATAATGCAAATGCAGTATCCAGGTTGTGTGCCACAAAATTATCTTCAACTTTGGTATTCATTTCGTTCCTTGGAAACGAAGATAAGATCTCCAAATCGGCCTTGAAAGATAATCTGTTCTGATTTCGGACTGACTGCGCAGCAGAGATTTCGGGGGCCATATCTCTAATCTCCCTTATCCGAATTGGGCCTTCCACATGTCCAAATCCAAGATATCGTCGAGACCCACAACTTTGTCAGTCAGACTTTTTCTATTAAAGGCCGTTTAAGTCTCCGAATCTATATCGAAAGATCACGCTGTCCTGTGCTGTGAGAATATCTCTCGGCTTGAGTTGATCTCGTTGGTAAACATCCAAGTCCCTGGAGTTTTGTGTGTTGATGCTTTGGTCCTTGGGTTGTTTGGAGTCTTGCTCACTTCGTGTCTTGACTTGTGACGGGCTTCATGATCTTCTCTTGAAGTGCTTGATGAACTTATCCCGAAAGTCTCTTATTTAACGTTAATTTCCTGCGTAAACAACAAACACCAAAATCGAAATGCAAGTGTGATCTTGTTACATCATTAGTATGCCTAGTGGTGGGTTAGCTGCAAATCATAATCGAAACCAATGTATAACAAGTACTCTAGGTTGACGGAAATTCACCGTCAACATCTCCCCCATGCTTAAACCTTGCTTGTCATCGAGTAAGTAATCCTTGCTTTAAAGAGAAATCAGCGTTGCCTTCCAATGTTGTCCCTACACTTAGTCATTCATGACGAGGCAAATTGCTCTCTCTCTCTCTCTTAAGATTTTATTTTTAAAGTTCAAGTTGTGACCGACTTCTTTTTCATTATGGAAGATAGACTAACAATAAAGAAAAAGCCACATTTAATAAACACGATGCTCTCTAACTTAAGCAAACACTACGTGAAAAACTGGCTTTGGTAACGGGCGTAGATCGCCTTTGGTAACGGGCAATGCGCCCGTTACCGATCAAGTGTTACAAATAAGCCAAGAAAGGTAACGGGCAGATGCCCGTTACTGATAAGACATATTCGTAACGGGCATTAAACAACGACCGTTACCAAAACTAGCCACCGGTCACGTGAAATGACTGCTTTTCTGGGCCCACAGCGAACTTTCGTAACGGGCACCAAAGCAAAGCCCGTTACAGAAGCTCAATATCAGAGACGCCTGATGTGCACCTGTGTCTCCACTATCTTGATGAAATGAGATGCGTCTATTTCACGCGCGTCTCAGCACAACTAGTATTCATAACGGGCATCAAACAATGACTGTTACCACAACTAGACACCGGTCACATGAAATGGTTGTTTCTCTGGGCCCACATGGAACTTTGGTAACAGGCATGAAACAGAGCCCGTTACTGTTAAATTAACATCAGAGACGCACTCTGTGAACCAGCGTCTCCACTGTCTCGACGAAATGAGACGCTTCTGTTTCTACGTGCGTCTGCTTTCTCTCTATTAAAGGAGACGCTTGCTTTCAACCTGCATCTCTTATATCTCGATGAACGGTCAGGTCCTGGGGCACACTGGTCAGGACTGGTAACGGGCTTTCACACTGCCCGTTACATTGTGGGCATTTTTGTAACGGGCTTTCCGAATGAAGACCATTACTTACTGATCAGTGTTTGTAACGAGCTTTAATTAACGCCCGTTATAGATACGGCGGCCATCCCTACGGTAACCTGCCCGGTTTCCGGCGGCATCCTGGAACCAGCCAGGATTTGGCAGCCACTAGGGGCTGCATCCTGGAACTAGCCAGGATATGACAACCACCACAGCAAGGAGACATCATAAACACATTCTCACATCACAGATATTGGCAAAGCAACATCACATTTATAGATAAGATAGCTAGGATCACATCAAGTTTCAAGTTACTCTCATCAGGGCTTGTTTGGATGGAGTCATGAGAAAACGGACCGAACCGGGCAAAGATGTCGACCCCAACCAAGCAAGCCAAGTAGGTTTCTCAGGCAACAACACCTGACTAAAGAAGACTGAATGAGTTTCAAGTTTCTGGTCACAATAAACTCACGGTGCACCACTGTAGAACTTGCCCTTTCGGTCGATGGTCTCCTTAAGAATGTACTCGCACAACATCTCCCAGACACGCTTTACATCTTATGTGGAAACATCTACAGGAGGTTTGAAATCCTGCAAAATACAATCATTTATAAGAATACAAGTAGAAATCATTTTCTAAAATCAGATGGATAATATGAGCAGAGACAAGATTGAGCATTATTATCTACTTACAAAGAAAGCCTTCTTGATGTCAGGTATGTCATCGAGTAGTCTTAACATATGGAATGCCACATGGAATCCACACAAAGAGGACCCCCGTGGCTGCTGAGCACACTACATCGAGGTAACAAAATGACAAGTAAATGCAGTACCAAATAGGTAAAAGGGACCATAAAAAACCTCAGTCTTACAGCGAGATTTGTTTTGTGCTTGAGTGTGGCTTTTGGCATTTTTCTTTCCTTTCATCACCAAAGGCCCTGCATGATCAGCAATACCAATTAGAAACACTAAGAGATTGATTTTTTGTGAACAAAAAATATTCTACCAGAGGCCCTGCATGGTCAACAATACCAATTAGAAACACTAAGAGATTGAATTTTTGTGAACAAAACCTT
Source organism: Cenchrus americanus (assembly GCA_947561735.1). Lineage (NCBI taxonomy): Eukaryota > Viridiplantae > Streptophyta > Magnoliopsida > Poales > Poaceae > Cenchrus > Cenchrus americanus. Next base: position 198,135,836 of record OX387245.1, on the reverse strand, counting down.
TTGGAGGTCTGGGAACTTTAGCGGGGGATGTTGTTTAGCAGAATCTAGATACCAAACCTCTTTGAACTTCATACAGATGATCATTAATACCAAGTGGCTAGTGGAGTAGGCACCCACCACGTAGTAGTTGTTCATCATTGCATTTGAGATAGCTTTGCCAACTTGCTGAGAACGCTGAGAAATATTTGTTGAAGTATACAAATCTGGATCTAAAAACCAAACACTGATCTGCTTCTCACTGCCTTGTCCATCATTTTCCTACAAAAAATCAAATTGTTAGCATGCATGAACTTTGCAGTCAAAATTGAAGAAATATCTTTTTAGATTTTAAAGGACATACAATGTCCACAACCTCATGAAGGTAACATCTAGAGAAGCTAGGGTTATAAGATTAAACACGCTACTGAATTCAATGTTTTACATTGAAGCACGACAACCACCTTTAATGTAGTCTTGATCCACCTTTGCTGGAAAGGCAAGTTTATCCTTAGTGTGTTCCATGACATAAGCATGAAACTTGGCAAAATTTGGTCCAGCAGCCTTTACATTTGCTTCTGACAACATAGGTGCACCAGGCTTGTATTTTGGTCAGTCTTGTTCTGTCCCATTAACACAGTTAAGAATCTCATCTTTCGACAGAGGTTTCCCGGCCTGGTTCCCCTTCTGTAGTGGAGATTGCCTGGGCTCCTCCTATTGCAGAGGCTACTGTACTTGTTGCATCTGCTGCTTAGGGGAGATTGCCTGCACTCCTCCTCCTGCTGAAGAAGCTGCTGTTTCGTCTGTTGCTTATCCTCATGTTGCAGTTGCTGCTTAGGTGTAGTTTGCTGGGCTCCTCCTGCTGTTGTCGACGCTCCTACTGCCGGAGAGGCTGCTGTTTCGTCTGTTGATTATCCTCAAGTTGCAGCTGCTACTTAGGCAGAGTTTGCCTGGGCTCCTCCTCCGGTTGTTGTCAACACTCCTGCTGCGTAGTTTTGCTGATCTGCTGCTGCTGTTGTTGTTGTTGAGCCTTATCTTGCTGACACTGAGCTGCAACACCTCCATTTGATGTTGTACCCCTGCTACCTATTGTGGCTTCAGGGTTGAGATGTCTCGTCATGGGTGGTATAATTATCCTGTCCTTTGGCCATTGGATCCTTTGAACGAGAGCCGCAGCTAGGGTTGCTACGTCACCCCCATCAATTGGTACAGGCAGAGGGTATTGACTCGTATTGGCCCACACATAAGTAGGTTGCACCACAACATACCCATCCTGCACCGGTACTGAAAGACTTTCGCTAGTGCGAGCTCCACGGTGCCATCCAAAAGGCTGCACACGGTTGGCTCTATCAGCTTATCTATTGTGTCCAGCATAGGTGATCGACTATCACTGTGCACTTCATTCGCTTCGTCACCGTTGGCATTCTTATGATCTTGCTCTCTGCCATCTTCCTCCTTAACATCCTAATGAACTTCCTCACTGTCATGCCCATCTTCTTCCTCAATGCCATCAATATCTTCTTCCTCGCTGCTACTGACAGGCGCTGGTAATTGGGAAGGAAGAAGTGCATTTTTGGGTATGTTGATGCACGATAGTCTTAGAGTGTGGACAATTTATTTAAATGTTTTATCCGCCATCACATCATGAGCATCGGACCTCTTGTTCCTCTTCTTCCCGCACATTCCAACGAACTCTTCACCAAACCCCGGCCAAGTGAACTAGACACGCCTCCGACCCGACCTCAATGCTCGGAGTCTCAAGTCTTTGCGGTGAGGATATCATCCTCCCTAACCCCAGAGAAAGAACCATCGCTACCCTGAGCTGCAAGTGTTTTCACCCTTTCTGCTACCCCCACCACCACAAGGTTACTGAATGTTATGCCCCCGCTTCCTTCACTAGTATTCTTCTTCTTCTTCCCTACCCTTGCCCGCAGATAAGGTCTCGAACGTCCAGGAAATTGGTCCCAAGGGTTCTGTTTTCCTTCGGCAGCGAGCTTTGCATCCTCCTCCTCCCACTCTTTCCTTTTACCACGATAACCTTTTATGCCCATCTTGTGTGGCTTATTATGCAATGCTCTCTTTTGTTTCATCTCATGGCTCAATTGCTGAAATGAAGGAGAATTGGTTTCCTGCACAAACATGTCTCAGTCTTGTTGCTGCAAAAAGGCATGCTTCACAAAGGGAGTCTCCTCTTCTATCACATATTTTTTTCTTAAATGGGCCTTGAACCGCCGTTGCAAGGTTCAAAACTGTGATATAGCTGCCTTAAATGCCTTTTTGCGAACAGATTCTTCCAGATTGGCTACGAGAGATCATCAACCGCCTTGTTGATTGACACCCTCTCCCGAGCAATGAGACCACAGACCAATACAAATCTATCCCTCGCAGCATCTGGGTAGGTCAAAAAATGGCATCAAGTCCAGTTGAAGTCAACTTGTCTTCTAGCCATTTGGTTTGTGTCCTTGACCCGCGGGATCGAGTACTACTCGCAGCAGTCTGTGCTGAGTGACCCTGTGAAGAAGGTTCACCGACGATGGGCTGTGATGATGCACTGGAGGTAGAGGAGTTTGTTGTTGTGAGAGAGTGCATAGATCATATGTCAGGTTTGTCAGTAGAGCAACATAAGCAAGACTGGAAATCTAAACTTAATTCTTATTAGATAAATTTGTTTTCTCTGATAGGCAAAATAGTTGATGCAGTCGTAAATAAAATCAGCATAGACATACACAGTTCATATTTTACTTAATTATACAGGGATAGGTACTAATCATTTTGACATGGACACATCAATATGCTTATATACCAAAGTAGAAAATAAATTTCTTCAACTGCTTCCTTGTCCAACTTGAGAAGAGATAGATTGTGTGTTCCATATGTACATGCAACAAAAGGATAAAGCAATGGTCATGACATTATATATGACAGTAGTGAAACAACACTCACAACACATCATGACACCAACAATAACAATATATATGACATTATAAACCACTGTGATGCAATTCCCAATGGCAATATGTGGCCATCAGAATTAAAGTATGCTAACAGGTCCAAAGCATAAGTGTCGATCTGGTACATTCAGAACATAGCAGAATTAAAGTATGCTAACATCTTTTATGCTTTTCATGAATTTACAGTGCAAAAATTATAGCACCGAGAACATGAAAATGAATTTCAAAATTTCATCTAACTTCATTTGTTAGCAACAATTTATTCAAAACAAACTTGGAGCAACAAAATCCATCCATCAAATCCACAGTCAATCAATTGAAGAAGAACTATTAAGGTATGTTTCCCTAAGCCACCTCGACAAGAATATATAGTAGATTGGGTGGACTACATGATACACCACTGCGATGCAATTCCCAATGACATTATGTGGCCATCAGAATTAAAATATGCTAACAGGTCCAAAGCATAACTGTCCATGTGGTACATTCAGAGCATAGCAGAATTAAAGTATGCTAACAGGTCCAAAGCATAAGTGTCGATCTGGTACATTCAAAGCATAGCAGAATTAAAGTATGCTAACATCCTCAATGCTTTTCATGAATTTACAGTGCAAAAATTATAGCACTAGGAACATGAAAATGAATTTCAACAGTTCATATAACTTCATCTGTTAGCAACAATTTATTCAAAACAGACTTGGGGCAACAAAATCCATCAATCAAAACCACAGTCAACAATTAAAGATGAACTATCTAGGCATGTCTTCCTAATCAATCCACATTGACATGAATATATAGCAGATCGATTTTGGTGGCCGATGATAGAGAGGGCATTGGGGTTCAAGCAGGACTAACCTCTATGGCGAATGAAGTAGTTGTTCTCGTGATGGTCGGAGGGGCCGGATCCACGGCGGCTCGTGGCCTGAGGCGGCCGGCCGGCTTGTCGTCGTGGCCGGGGACGACGTCGACGGATTCACGTCAACTGTCTTTAGGTTGGCGGAACATGCGTCCGCACGCCAGTAACCGTGTCCTCGTCACCGTCGTCACGCAGGGAGTGGTGGGGCTGGAGAAGAGCGGGGATCGCGGCGGGGAGAGAGCGGCGAAGGCGAGCGAGGCGGCGGGGTGGCAAAGTGGGGAGAATGCGGGCGTTGTGGATCTGTCTAGTGAGGAGCCGAATATGAATGGCGTGCGTAACTGTGTTTAATGAAACTACTGGTGTGCCCTTGACGGCTCTGTGCAGCAATTGGAATTTTATGGGCACTATAGTAAATATAGGTGGGAAATTTGAGCAGCCCGTGCACGGTTCGCCTACTAACGCTGACGAGTGGGCCAGTGTCATGGGCGACGATGGTTAGAGAACCCAGATCGCCTTTGTTGGGAGTTAGGACAGCGGTTATCTTTTTTATATTGACTGCTGACACTGATGCGTGGGCCTGTCACAATTTTTTTTGAATGAAACTTGCTTCCCTGATTTATTAGAGCCCATAAAACAACACCTAAAAATCATAAAAATATGAACAATTCGTATTTGGACATTTAGTATTTGAATAAAATATCAACAGTCACACTTGTGTCCCCAAGATTCTTGGAATCCGTTTTTACATCCCATGTTAATGATGTAATAATTCTACTAACATCTAGTGTGCTCTAAAAAATCTACAAATTGACATGCCAACATAATTTGGGTACCTAGACTTTTCTTCAAAATTTCAAATGGTTTCGATGAAGGAATTATATACTTGTGTACAAATGTCTACATCTCTCACATAGTTTCCTATAATGTTTGATTGAACATTGAAGTTTTCCACACTTTGCAACATGTTCGAACTCATATGCATTTGAAAACGTAACAAAACCTTGTGTTCACCTTAAGCTTACAAAATGTAAAGTTCCATCAGTAATGGTTGTGTAAAACAAATATTATTTTTATGTTGTACTTACAAAGAACAAAATAAGACATATAAACATCACTCAACATACGGAATGTACACTAAACAATGAAATTAATGAATAGATGGTGATTTTAGAAAAATTTAGAAAAAACAATATCAAATTTGGACTAAAAACGACGAAGAAATACTTGTTACAACATTTGGTTGCAGATTAAAGGGAGAAATGGGAACTGATCTTCATTTGAATAGAACTGGCCCCCACGGTCATTTGAATAGAGCAAAGGAGGAAGCAGAGGGCACCGCCACCCGCCGCCGCCTACATCTCGACATCCCGATAAAAAATCAAATCCACGTTTAGTAATACCTAATAATTTACATTCATGATAGATAATGTTCATATTGATGCTTGCACCTACATCCTGATGTTCATCCTGCTGATGGCATACTCCACGGCGGGGCAGAATTTACGCGTCCAGAGGTCGAACTCATGGCGGATGCGACACTCGGTGCTGCAGTAGTGGATGATCTCTTTTGTATCCGGCCCGTAGCTCCTACACCCCACTTCCCAAATGCAGATGTGGGGATTCTGGACGGGCAGCAATGGAATGTCATCGTCGTCGTCGCGGTCATCAAGCCAGTAGAACCACGCAATGTTGTCAAGATCCTGCTTGACAAGGTAGCGCAACCAACGCAGGTTGTGGTTGTTCCACCGGCCGTCAGGGGGCGACGGGCTGCCACTAATTTCTTGGAGTAGTGCCATGGCTTCGGGGTCTGCCGGGTTGCAATGGTACTTCAGAATCGCTAAAAAGTACTTGGCACCAGAGTCTTCAGCAGCGGCGGCATCTCCGATGAGCTTCAGACCCTTATCGGGGTTCTGATGCCTCATCAACCTCACCATCCCCTCGAAGCACAATGCCTCCGGATGATTTGCCTCGCGGAAGCACCGCTCAAAGCACGACCTGACGTAGCAATTCTTGCACGCCGAACGAAGATCACACAGCGACACGTGCAGTAGTACCTCATCGGAGTTGCTGTCTTGCAGATGCGCCGGAAGGTGCCGCAAATTTTATTGCAAAGGTTTAGAAAATGGAAAACGGCCACACCCTTGATGGAGTGGATGATGATCTTGGTGAGAAGTTCATCTGGCAGCAGCAACATCAAGCACATTGCAACGGCCATCAAGGAGAATGGAGGAAATAGCACAGCGACGGGGTTTGGAATTTGAATGGCGACGAGGGATGAAGTTGGCGGCAACGAGGGATGAAGTTGGCAAGGAGGATTGAAGTTGAAGAGGGATGAAGTGTTGGCGACTAGGATTGAAGTTGAAGGAGGCGACGAGCTCAAGGGTTGTAGGTTGAAGATGGCACCTCGGCCCTGTCGTAATAAAACAATAAATGGAAATTAAAAAGGCGCTATAGTTTGGCTGCTGCCGTTGACAAGTGGGTCTGACATCATTGCCCCGCCCCTTCTCCTTCCTGCGTAAGTGAAAGGCGACGTGTGGCTTCGGGCCCAAGACGGAGCTCGGTGTGCAATCGAGTGGCACGTACTGGCAGTAATGGAGTAGTGGGTGGGGGCAGAGGTGCCTGACGGTTCCGCGTCTTGTCAATATAGTAACTCCCTCGCCCAGTCGCCCTCCCCTGCTTTCTCCCCTGCTTCTTCCATAAGCTAATCATTTTTTTCTTCACTTCTTCTTCCTCCTCACGATTCACCGCTACAAATCTTCGGTCACTGAGAGAAGGAGGAGATGGCATCGAGGAGCCCACCGCCGTCGAAGCGGGGACGAAGGGAGGACGACGACGACGAAAGCTGCCATCGGAAGAAGTTGGAGAAGGGGAAGGAGCCGACGGCCAATGACACCGACGAGGAACCGCTCTTCGACGACAATAAGTTCGCCGCCGAGCTGCTCAGGAGCGCCTTCAGAAAGCTTCAAGGTGTTGGCGAGGCCTTTGACATCAAGGCACATGATGATGTGTACAAGGACCCGGCCTTGAAGGGTCTCGCCTTCAGGATCAACAGGTTGGTTGAGAAGCTCGAGAATCTGTTGTGATTAACTGGAGATCTATCATGATGAATTAGATCTTATTTGAGTAGTCATTGCCGACACAGGTTAGCCTGCTGACATGAGGGCCAGTGTCATTGGCGACGATGGTTAGTGATCCCAGATCGCATTTGTTGGCAGTTGGGTCAGGGCGGGCAGGCAACATTTATCTTTTTTATATTGGCTGGTGACGCTGAAGCGTGGTCCTGTCAAAAATTTTTTGGAATGAAACTTGCTTCCCTGAATTATTAAAGCTCATAAAACAGCACCTAAAAAATCATAAAAATACTAACAATTCGTATTTGGATATTCAGTATTTGAATAAAATATCAACAGTCAAACTTGTGTGCCCAAAATTCATATATTTCGGTTTTACACGCATGGTAATTATATAATAATTCTAATAACATCAAATTTGCTCTAAAAAATCTACAAATTGACTTGGCAACATAATTTGGGTACCTAAACTTGTCTTCGAAATTTCAAGTGGTATCTCTTAAGGAATAATATACTTGTGTACAAATGTCTTCATCTCTCACATAGTTTCCTAGAATGTTTGCTTGAACATTGAAGTTTTCCACACTTTGCAACATGTTCGAACTCATATGCATTTGAAAGCTTAACAAAACCTTATGTTCACCTTAAGCTTATGAAATGTAAAGTTCCATCACTAATGGTTGTGTAAAACAAATATTATTTGTATGTTGTACTTACAAAGAACAAAATAAGGCATATAAACATCACTCAACAAACGAAATATACACTAAACAATGAAATTAATGAATAGATGGTGATTTTAGAAAAATTTAGAAAAAAAGTATCAAATTTGGACTAATAACGACGATGAAATACTTGTTACAACATTTGATTGCAGATAAAAAGGAGAAATGAGAATTGTTCTTCATTTGAATAGAACTGGGCCCCAGAGTCATTAGCGACGCGGGGCTGATAACCCGCGTCAAATTTGCTGCTCTCCCAAAATTTTACACAGATAATTCGAGCATCATACAAAACCTAATGTACTACTGATTTCCTATTCTCTGTGCGAACTTCACCATTTCGCAGCGCAGCCTACAGTCTTCGCTGCAAAACAGAGAAATTCGAAGCCATCCTTTTTCCACGCCGCAGCCGCCGCCGGTGCCTGTGCACGGCTGATCGCCGCGCACCTATGCTGGAGGCGGGAGCGGTTCACCCCAAATGCACCAAGTCGAGTAGTGGAGCACACGCGCGGCCTTCTCACGCAAAGGCAGGACACCCCTCATTGCTCAACCATCTCGACGACGTCGTACTTCCGCCGCCCACGACCCGCCTCATGTACCCCTTCGTGGTGTCGTCAGCGGCGGCACCACCATTGTCTTTGTAGAGCAAGATGGCGTATAGATATGCCGCCGCATCGTGCCCACTATCGGTGTTTTAGACCGGAAACCTACTAAGGGGAGTACCCGAAGTAGATGAATGTGGCCTCGCCGAGATCGGTAACTCGAAGGAAGAGACACGTGGCACACAATTTAGACAGGTTCGGGCCGCGAGGTGCGTAATACCCTACGTCCTGTATGTTGCGTAGCTCTGGATTGATTGGGCACGATTACAAGATGGTGCAATAGTGCGCCGTGGGTTGTATGAGATGAGATGTGTTGAGGTGATCCTAGAGATCGGTCCCTGCCTCGCCTTATATAGTCCGGGAGGCAGGGTTACAAGTCGGAGTAGGGAGAGAGTACTAGTCGAGTACGTCTAGGAGTCTTCCATACAGTGCAGGACATGTACAGCTTCCTAACCGAGTACTTCTCCTCTGCAGTCCTTGTGCTCCACGCCTTCAGGTGCCGTGCAGCGCAAGCCGAGTAGTCCCAGGGGCCCACCGAGTAGTTGGTACCGGTACCCACCGAGGTAGTGGGCCCAGGGAGGTCCATACGACAAGCCCCCGAGTACTTTGTAGTCGAGAAGGATAGCTTCAAGTAGTCTTGACGGCCTTAACGAGTAGTCCTCAAGCGTCCCTGAGTGCTACAAGTCAAAAGTCCTCAAGAGTAGTCGAAGCATCCCGAGGCTGGAATGTACTCCAGCTGATGTTTGAGCAATCCTGAAGTCTTCTCGAGTAGTCCCAAGCGTCCTCGAGTACTGCCTTCGAAGGTCTTCAAAAATGCCCATTTTGTCTTGAAGCCGAAGCCGTTATGGAGGTGCGATTTGCAAAATCGCACGCCATATGGAGTAGCCCCCAAGCCTTAGGTTGAGCCGCAGGCTCTGGCTGAGGGTCCATCTGAAGTCTTGGCAGGAAAATCCCAAAAAATCCGGAGAGAAAAAACCAAAGGACACGTGGCACGGAGCCCTCGAGCCTTGAGTCGAGTACTTCCTCTCGAATTGAAGGGTCATCTTGAAGAATGTGTCCTGAGATGCTCTTGAGACTAGCCGCTTCCCAAGTAGTCGAGTAGAAGTAGCCGAGCCCCCAAGGTGACGCGCGTCGACTAGTAGAATACGAAGCGTCACGCTTAGCCACTGAGTCAGCTGCGCGTGGACTTATCCAGCCGGCCGTTGCGGAGCCGGTTTGACTTATAAATAAAAGCCAAAACCCTTAGGGTTTTTCGCCCATCCGAGCTGCAGTCATTTCGATTCCATCTGAAGTAGATCCACTCGCAGTGCACGCTGCCGCCGTAGTAGATCCAAGTGCGCCGCCACCCAAAGCTTTTTGGGTAGCCCCCGAGCGGATGCGCGTGAAGACGCCCTGTACTTGGAGAATGAAGCCGTCGCCGTCCAAGTCCACGAAGGCCGCCGGGAAGAAGAGGGGCCGCGAAGAGGCCGCCGCGGCCGCCACTGGAGTAGTGCCGCCGATGTCTCCACCGCGGACTGATCCATGCCGCGAATGGAAGAAATCCAAGGTGAAGACGGAAGATCTGTTGGCCCTCCTGAACAGTGGGTTCATCCGGGAGAAGGAGGTCGACATGTGGAGGGCCGCTGCTCCACATCAATATCGAATGGAGAAGGCCAAAGACGAGATTCCAATGTTTGCGCGGTTCGTGGAGGGCGGGCTCGCGCTCCCGGCCAGCGATTTCTTCAAGGGTCTCCTCGGGTACTATGGAGTCGAGTACCTGAATCTGAACCCCAACGGTATCTTCCATGCCGGTCTTCGTGCACTTCTGCGAGGCCTTCCTTGGGATCAAGCCGCACTGGATCCTTTTCCGGAAGTTCTTCCGGGTCAAGCCGCAACCAAGTGCCACTAACCCAAGGGTAGTCGGAGGAGCCGACATCCAGTTGAGAGAAGACGCCGCAGAGCAGTACCTGGCGTACAAGCTTGTTGACTCCAACACTGACTGGAAGACGAGGTGGTTCTACATCACGAACCACCACCCCGGCCTGCCGAAGCTGAGCGGACGGCAGCCCAGGCACCGCGAGTGGTGGAACACGGAGCCCACCATGCGGGGAGGGGATCCGGCTTCCCGAGCCGCCGGCATGCATCAAGATGCTCGGTGAAGCGGGACCGAGGGCCGAGCACGTGGCCTTCAATTTCATGAAGCGGAGGGTGCGGCCATTGATGGCTCGAGACACCTTGGGCTTCGAGTACACCGGCGACGACGACACGTCGCGGATGCCGGAGGTGAGGGCCGGACGACGAGCGACATCATCGAGAGGCTGTCGCGGATCTTCAAGGATATGCCGCCGTATACGGCGTGCCCTGTCCAGGAGTTCTCCGCCGCGCGCCCGCCAAAGGAGGTGAGTAGTCGTACTCCCCTAGTCGAGTAGTCCTTGCTTGGAGTAGACGTGCTGATGTCTTTGTGTCTTGCAGGATGACTTGAAAAAGTTCGTCACCGAGCTGCAGCCGCCCCCGAGCGGGATCAAGATCCCGAAGGAAGGGAAGGCAAAAGAGCGGCGAGAAGTCGGCGAAGGCGATGACACCATCATCGTGGAGGACACCACTGACGACGACGATGATGACGAGACATTGCAGGACCGCTTTCAGTTGCGGTCGAGGTTTAGCCGTCCAGGCTTACCTCATGTGCCTCTAGTGCAAGACCCCCCGACTAGCCTAGAGGCTAGCCTGGCTGCGCCGCCACGGAAGCCGCGCAACCCCGCCCGCAAGCGGGTGACAAAGAAGCTCAAGGTCTCGGAGACCATGCCTCAGGAGGTAAAATGTCTTGACTAAAGTAGTCGAGTACCCATCGTGTGAATACCCTTGCTGATGAGTAGCATTCCTTGTATGCAGGAGGTCCCGCCATCGGAGCCCGTCGAGGAGGGCGACGAAGGCGTATGAGACACAGTGGGGGAGCCAGCCGGAAGTCGTAGTCCAGCCCCCACTGTCGAGGTGCTCTTGGCGCAGTTGGAGCGCCAGCCCCCTGCTCCACAGGGGAGCACAGAGCCCGTGGCCGCCGCCGTTGAAGGTGGTGACATCAGGGGCGCAAGAGGGCACTGCGCCAGCCGCCATTGCTGCAGAGGAGGCGGTAGCCGCAGGGGCGCAGGAGGAGGCGCCCGCCGAGGGTGGACTGGTCGACATTGCCAGCATCCTCGGTGCCCCGGCCGTGACAATAGTCCGGTCGAACTTGTAAGTACTTCATCTTCCCGAGTAGTACTTGTTGTAGTAGTCGAGGTTGACTGACGACCAGTTATGTGTGCTCCTGCAGGAAATCCACGGATCTGTCCTGGGAGGGAGATGAACCCTCTTCAGCGGTGGCGGAAGAAGTCGCGCCGCCCGCCGAAGAGTCCGCTCCCTCTTCCCAGGCGGTGCCCGAGCCGCCGGCTACCGAAGCGCCGCTGCCGGAGGCCAGCGTAGTCGAAGGTGAGTACTCGTCTGAAGCTCTAGAGCTCCTCGAGGAGTAGTCATAGTCGCTGATGCACTTGTCTTCTCTTTGACAGGTGCTGAGGCTGAAGGTAGTGACGTCCCTGCGGGGGTGCCAATGCAGAAGTCAACACCGAGAGGTCCCGGAGGTCGCGGGAGGGAGCCCCCGAGCCTATGGAAGAAGTCGTCGAGGAGGCCGCCGTGGCGACGGTGGAGAGGGGGTCACCACGTCGCCAGAGGTCGCTCTGGAGGTGGCTATCCACTCCCCGGAGATCCAGGACGCAGAGCCCATCCGCTCTGCGCCGATGACGGAGGCCACCGCGAGTAGTCGAGGCGGAATAGAGCTGCTCGCGGACGATCTTGTCGAGCCGGCGACGGTGGCTAAGCACCTGGAGGCGATCCGCCAGGCCGAGCAGTGGATGAAGGTAAGTAGCCGTAGCTTTTGAGTAGCCAATCCTCTGTCGTTGAGTACTCGTGTGACTTGAGTTGTCTATGCAGGACGTTGCGGAGAGGTCCCGCGACAAGTCCAACATGCTGCAAGGCTATGGTGACGCGGTGCTGCGGGGGCCGAGGTGCTTTGGAAGAGCAACTTGTGAAGTCACGGAAGCACGCGGCTGCCATGCAGTCGAAGCTCGACGCCACCTTCGCCAAGTATCACAATGATATCCAAGAGTTGCAGGCGAAGGGCGACGACTTGGTGCGGAAGAATAAGGGCCTCCGCAACAAGAACAAAGGTACGCCGCCGGGACTTGTCGGGTAGTTGTTGGATGTCGAGAGGTAGTCCGACCCGCCGCACCGTCGCCTGTGTTGCAGAGCTTGAGGGCCAGGTGGAGCAGCTGAAGTCCTCGGAGACGAGCATGAAGAACCTCTTCTACCGGGAGCAAGAAGCCCGCCAGGTACTCGAGCTCGACTACAAAGAACTTGCCTTCGAGTGAGAGAAGCACATGGAGCTCCGGATTGCATCCGATCGCGATCTCGTCAATCGCTACAATTCCTTGCGAAGTTGAATGAATACCGCGAGGCACCGCGGGCCCAACCGAAGGAGCTTGAGGAAGCCGCACTACCGATCGCAAGGCTCCCGGTGCCGCACCGGGCGGCTCCAAGATTGCTCCACCGGTGGATCGCCTCAAGGAAGCTCCGAACCGCCTGGCGGCCTATGTGAAGCACATGGCGAGATCGATCCCAAGGCAGGTCTTGGCCTTCATGAAGTCGTACTTCCCGAAGGCCCCGGTGGAAGTAGTCGCCGGCGGGCCGGCCACCAACCGCACCGATGAGCAAGATGCGGAGCCGTCGGGAGCGAGATGGCTCCCATCGCGGAGCAAGTAGCCGAGAAGCTTAATCTCCGGTAGCCCCGTAATAGATAGCTAGTAGCCGGGGTTGTACAAAAAACAATTGTAATGAATGGCTTAAGTATCAATGAAAGAAAATTTCCAAGCAATGAGTACTCGTAGTCGCGATCTCGAGTGCGGAGCCCTCATCGTGGAGTGGATGCGAGTGGTCGTACTCGGCGAAGAGTGGTCCCGTTGTGGGGAGTAGACGGTAAAGAAGTTGATGAACGATCAAACTTTATTACTGAAGAAGTACACCTGGATGGCCAGGGCCGTAGTTACAGAGTAGTCGCTTGGACCCGGAGGCCGCTTACAGCTGAGTAGTGCTAGAGCGGGTAGCCGCTTACAGCAGTAGATCCGTAAGTAGCCGTGTAGGCTGGATCGTAGATCCGTAGGTAGCCGTGCAGGCTGGATCTTGGAGTGTGGTCTCTTAGTAGACCGCTGCTAGAGTCCTTAACGCTCGTCGCAGCCCAGGATCCGTAACTAGCCGCGCGGGCTGGATCCTGGATAGGAGAAGTCCGGAGACTGGAGCCGGGACCCGGTGGCCGCTTACGGCAGAGGGGTGTTGGTGTAGTCGTGTAGACTTGAACCCCGGAGTAGTCGTGTAGACTAGGCGTAGAATCGACAGAGCTGGTCGACGTTCCACGAGTTGTTGATGTCTTCGCCTTCAAGTGTTTGGAGGCGGTTGGAGCCCGGCCCGGTCACCTTTGCGATGGTGAAGGGATCTTCCCAGGGGGAGCTGAGCTTGTGTAGTCCTTCCGTGTTCTGGATGCGACGGAGGACGAGATCACCAACGTCGAAGGAGCGTTCCTTGATGTTGCGATCGTGGTTGCATCGGATACCCTCTAGGTACCTTGCTGATTGGACGAGGGCGGTGCGGCCGAGCTTCTTCGAGGCTATCGATGTCAACTCGTCCGTCGTCTTCCGAGACGCCTTCGTCGTAGTGCTCCACCGCCGGCGAGTTCCATATGACGTCGGCGGGGGTGGATTGCTTCGGAGCCGTAGACCGGGAAGTAAGGGGATTGCCCTGTTGGCTTGGATGGCCGAGTCCGTAGCCCCCGAGTGCGTTGGGTAGTTCCTTGATCCACTTGCCCCCTTTGGAGTTAGCGGCGTTGTGTAGCCGCTTTTTGAGCGTCGAGCACCATCCCATTGGCGCGCTCGACTTGTCCGTTGACCCGTGGATGGGCAACCGAGACGTATCGGACGTCGATCCCGCCGTTCTCGCGGTACTCCCGCAACCGGTGGTTGTTGAAGTTGGAGCCCGTGTCCGTGATGATGTGGTGCGGTAGTCCGTAGCGATGTACGAGTTCATCCGGGAAGTCGAGTACTCGTCAGCCTTGGGGCACGTGACCGGCTTGACCTCGATCCACTTGGTGAACTTGTCGATGGCCACCAATACCCTGTTGAAACCACCTGGCGCAGTTGGCAGTGGCCCGATCATGTCAAGCCCCCCGGCAGGCAAAGGGCCAGGTTGGCGGTATGGTGACTAGCTTGTAGGCCGGGACGTGTTGCCGCTTGGCGAAGTACCGACATCCTTGGCACCTTCGACGAGTTCTTCGGCGTTGCCCGAGCTGTGGGCCAGTAGAAAGCTCGCCGGAAGGCCTTGCTGACCAGCGTGCGTGAGGACGCGTGGTTGCCGCAGACGCCCTTGTGGATCTCCTCCAAGATGTCCTTGCCTTCTTCACGAGGGACGCACTTCATGAGTACTCCAGAAGATGCGCCCCACTTGTAAAGCTTGTCTCCGACGAGGACGTAGGACTTGGCGCGGCGGACGAGCTGCTCAGCCGAGTTCTTGTCGGAGGGAATCTTTCGCTCACCGAGGTAGTCGATGAAGGGTTGCCTCCAGTCCACGTCGATCATCATGACCTCCTGCCCAGCTGGTGATGGGCCGGGACGAGTGGTCGGTGGCGCCGGCTCCGGGATGGATGGCGCGTGAAGCTCGTGAACGAAGACACCCGCTGGTACTTGAGCGCGGGTGGATCCAAGCTTCGAGAGGACGTCCGCCGCAACGTTGTTGTTGCGGACGATGTGATGGAACTCGAGACCGTAGAACTTGTTCTCGAGCTTGCGGACTTCTAGGTAGTAGGCGTCCATGTTCTCCTTTTTGCGGTCCCAGGACTTGTGGACTTGGTTGATGACCACTGCGGAGTCGCCGTAGACTAGTAGCCGCTTGATGCCCAATGAAGCCGCGAGGCGGAGCCCGTGTAGGAGAGCTTCATACTCGGCTTCGTTGTTTCGGACCTTCCGGAAGATCCGCGGGACGTACTTGAGTTGTTCGCCCGTTGGAGAGATCGGGGAGTACCCCCGCACCTCGCGCCCTCGAGGTTGAGTGAGCCGTCGAAGTACATCACCCAATGCTCGGTCGCACGGTGGGAGTAGGGTACCGATTCTCCCGCCATTCCGCCATGAAGTCGACTAGTGCCCGCGACTTGATGGCCGTGCGTGGCTTGAAGTCGATGGTGAGAGCGCCGAGCTCGACGCCCACTTGGAGATTCTTCCGGTAGCATCTTGGTTCCGCAGATGTCGCCGAGCGGGTAGTCGGTGACGACGGAGATCGAGTACTCCCGGAAGTAGTGTCGTAGCTTCCGCGAGGTGATGAGTAGTGCATATAGGAGCTTCGCACGGCCGATAGCGGGCCTTGGACTACGATAGAACCTCGCCGACGAAGTAGAGCGGGGCGCCGGACCGGGTAGGCGTGGCCGTCTTCTTGCCGCTCGACAACGATGGCGATGACCGACCACGTGAGTAGTCGCGGCGAGGTAGAGCAAGAGCCGCTCGCCCTTGTGAGGAGCCGTGAGGATCGGTGGCTTCGATAGGAAGTCCTTGAGCCGGGCAAGGGCTTGATCCGCCTCTCGGAGTCCACACGAACTTCTCTTGATGCTTGAGTAGTTTGAAGAAGGGGAGCCCCCATTCTCCTAGCCTCGAGATGAATGCGTTCGGCCGCCGCCATGCACCCCCGTCGGCTTACGGACGTCTTTGATGCTCGTCGGAGCTTTCATGCGTCGGTGATGGCGAGAGATCTTCTCGGGGTTTGCTTCAATGCCGCGCCGGGCCGATGATGAAGCCGAGTAGTTTGCCCGAATGGGACGCCAAAGACACACTTGTTCGGGTTGAGCTTCCGGCGGTACTCACGTAGTGATGCGAAGGTCTCTCCAAGGTCGTCGATGAGGGTAGCGGAGTCTCGGTCTTGACGACCACGTCATCCATGTAGGCCTCGATGTTCTTGTTGAGTTGCCTCTTGAAGCGAGGCCCGGATAGCTCGTTGGTAGTTAGCGCCGGCGTTATTCAACCCGAAGGACATGGTCGTGTAGTAGTACGCGCCAAACGGGGTGATGAACGCGGTCTTCTCCTGGTCTTCTTCCTTGATCGCGATCTGGTGGTACTCGGAGTAGCGATCGAGGAAGCAGAAGCGGTCGCAGCCCGCCGTGGAGTCAATGACTTGATCAATCCGTGGCAACCCGAAGGGGTCCTTGGGGCAGTGCTTGTTGAGGTCGGTGTAGTCGACGCACATCCTCCACTCGTTCGAGTTCTTCTTGCGGATGAGGACGGGGTTGGCGAGCCACTCAAGATGGAAGACTTCTCTGATGAAGCCGGCCGCGAGTAGTTTGGCGAGTTCCTTCTTGATGGTGTCCCGTCCGTCGTCGGCAAAGCGTCGAGGTGTTGTCGCTTGGGGGTGGCCTTAGGATCGACGTTGAGGCAAAGTGCTCAATCGGCTCCCGGGCACTCCGGCATGTCCGCCGGCTTCCACGCGAAGATGTCACGGTTAGCCCGAAGGAAGCCGATGAGCGCATCTTCCTATTTGGGGTCGAGGCCGGCCCCGATGGTGGTGGTCTTGCCGGGGTCACCCGTTCCGAGGTCGATCGTCTTGACGAGTACCTCCTCGGTGGGCGAGGCTTGTTGGTGCTTGTCGGACTTCTCCGGATGTCGAGTTCACTTGTAGCAAGCTTCTTCGACGCGGAGTAGACCTCCATCATCGCGTTGGGTACTTGGTTCGTAGAGGCGATCTCCACGGCTTCGTGTCGCGGTCGTGGGAGATCTTCAAGTCCTCTTGAAGGGAGAGTACACCACTGGACTTGGCATTTTGAGTACCAAGTAGGTGTAGTGGGGCACCGCCATGAACTTGGCGATGGCCGGTCTGCCGAGGATGGCGTGGTAGGAAGTCTCGAAGTCCGCGACCTCGAACTTGATGTACTCGGTACGGTAGTTGTCCCGAGATTCCCCGAAGGTAACTGGCAGGACCACTGAGCCCAGTGGAATAGCCACGTTGCCGGGGACGATGCCGTAGAAGGGTGTGTTGCTCTTGGTGAGCATGTGAGTGATGTCAAGCTTTATTTTCTTCAAGGTCTTGGTGAAAAGGATGTTGAGCCCGCTTCCACTATCGATGAGCACCTTGTTGAGCTTGGAGCCCGCGACCACTGGCTTTAGGACGAGGGGGAACCGTCCTGGTTCAGAGAAACTGGTCCATTGATCCGCGCGGGAGAAGGTGATGGGTACCTCCGACCACCTGAGAGGGGTCGGGACCGCTGGCTCAATGGACATGACTTCACGACGGGTAGCCTTCTCGCTCCCGCCCGCCGGGCAATCCGCCGAAGAGGACGTTGACGGTCTTGTCGGGCTCCCGGAAGTCGTTGTTGTCACCGTCCTTATTCTTGCCCTTTTTTTCGTGAGGGTGCGGTGGCTCGGCGTATCCTTGAGTGCATGCCCGAGTTGGTAGCACTTGCTCGGTGGTGTGGTTGCCGTTTGGATGCCACGGGCACTTCTCCTTCGGCAGGTCTTTGAAACCGCCGGAGTTCTTCTTCGAGTTCCCTTTCGCGGGGGCGCTGGATAGCCGCGACAGTGTTGTCCGGCTTGCGCTTGCGATTGGGACCCGAGTAGTTGTTGCTTCGTTGTTGTTGCGACCGCCCGGTTCGCGTTGCCGCCGCCGCCGTTGCTGCGGTTTTGCTTGCCCTTGCCGCAGATGGCATCGTACTTGGCATTGGCTTGTCTTCTTCATCCGCCCAGGACGTGATCATGTCCTTGAGGTGGGGGATGGACTCGGGGGCGGCGACGACCGAAGTCTTCAAATGTGCGGCGGTGGTAGAGGTCGTCTTGGAAGAGGTCGATGACCTCCTTGTCGGTGACGTCGACGACGGTAGCGCGCTTGTCGAAAAAGCGGCGCATGTACTTGCGAAGGGTCTCGCCTTGTTCTCGTTGATCATGGCCGGGTCCATGCGAGTACTCGACCGGCCCATGGCGCCCGCGAAGTTGCTTGTGAACTGCTCCTTCGCCGGTCCCACTTGTCTATCGAGTGCTTGTCCGGCGACTCGAGCCATGTGAGTGGTGCTCGGTCCGAGCGAAGGGGAAGTAGAGGTACTTGGTGTCGCCGTTGCCGCCGGCGTTCTCGATGGAGAGGGCGTAGCACACGAGCCAATTGATGGGATCTGCTTCGCATTGTACTTGGTGATCCGCAAAGGCTTGAATTTGTTGGGGAGGAGCAAGTTGCGAAGTCGAGTGAGAAGGCGGGGGAAGCCGTCGCCCTTGGGCGCGGTAGTCGACTTCTTCCGCCGCGGCCTCCTTAATCTTCTCGTCGAGCGTCGTAGCCGCCCTGCGAGGCGCCGAGAGGCGTGGTCGTTCACGTGGCCTCGGCCGCCGCGAGCGCCGCCGCCTCCGGCCCTCCGCGTTGGCCCCATGATTGGAGCTTCCGCCGTCGCCGCCGCCGCCGTCGGGATCGTTGCGCCCCCCGCCGGCCGGAGCGCGGTGAGGGATGACTTCTCGGATGCGTGGTTGCACTCGTGAAGGTCCGCCAGCGTTGGAGCGACGACGGTTTGGCTCGGCCGGGAGGTCGGCTCGAGTACGGTTAGGGCCGTTGTTGGCCCCGCGACTTGTGGCTTCGTTGTCGCGGTGTCTGGCTGGAGGAGGCTAGTTGACTCTGTTGTCGACCCGCATGAAGTAGGCGTCTTCGGCGAGCTTGGCGATGACCTCTCCGGCGCGTATGCCCCGAGCCCGGTGTGTGATCGGCGTGATCGACATGAGGCATTGCTCAGGGGTAGTGTGTACTCTGCTCTCGACCGCCTCGAGAGCTTCCGCAAGGTTGCGGACGGGGAAGTTGTCGCGGAGGCGCGCGGCGACGTTCGCCGCGCTTCGGTTACGCTCACGTCGAGCGTCTCTGTCTGCGGGGTTCTAGTTCGGTGGAGCATCGGCGAGAGAGCTCGTCGGAGGAGATGTCTTCCGTGTACTTGTCCCGAGCCGTGCTCGAAGGCCCCGGAGTGTCGTCGGCGGCCATGAAGACTTGGCGATCGGGGGTGCCAAGGCCGGACTCGGAGGGTGCCACCTCGGTTGGTGTGCTTGAGTCGGCCGGGCTAGGGGTGTTCCCTCCTAGAATGGTAGCGAGTCGATGTAAGCGACGTAGCGTGAGTCTCCCCTTATCGGTCGGCGAGCTTGCGGTCCGTCCCGGTAGACGTATCTCCTGGCCGGTGTGGATGTTATAACCGGCCCCGAGGCCGGCCCCCGACAAGGGAAGCTCGGTGGAGTTGTCCCGGACTCGGGCTCCTCACGGTCCGACCCGTAATCCGGGGTTCGAGTAGAACTCGGAGAGAGAGCCGGAGTCCGAAGCGCGATCGGGGGCGGTGTCGGAGTCCGAGTTGCACTCGGGTATGGGCTCCTTGCCGGCCCGGCCGCGAAGTGGGAGCCCCCGTGCGGGCCCGGCCGAGGATGCGGGGGCCACGTGCGGAGCGCTCGCGAGGTGAGGGGACCGCCTGCGATGGGCGAGCGGCCCGGCTCGCATGCGATGGACCATGGAGACGTCGAGTTCGAGTTGGAAACGGACTCGAGCTCGAAGTCGCCGTGGTGGTTGAAGAGCGAAATTTCGCCGAATTTGCCGGCGAGGGTTCGCCTGTGACGACTTCTGGAAGCGTCACGAGGCCAGTCTTCGGGTTGGGCGGCATGGTGAGGCAGCGCGCCGGAAAGAGCCCGCTCCGTCCGCGGTGCGGACCCGGGTGCCGAACACGAAGGTGTCGCCGTGGTTGAAGGCGACGGTCGACTTGAAGTAGATGGGAGTCGTCGAGTTCGCCATGTGATCTCGGGCGAGAGCCCCTACCGGCGCGCCGGCTCGGTGTTTTAGACCGGCAACCTACTAAGGGGAGTACCCGAAGTAGATGAATGTGGCCTCGCCGAGATCGGTAACTCGAAGGAAGAGACACGTGGCACACAATTTAGACGAGGTTCGGGCCGCGAGGTGCGTAATACCCTACGTCCCGTATGCCGCGTAGCTCGGGATTGATTGGGCACGATTACAAGATGGTGCAATAGTGCGTCGTGGGTTGTATGAGATTAGATGTGTTGAGGTGATCCTAGAGATCGGTCCCTGCCTCGCCTTATGTAGTCCGGGGAGGCGGGGTTACAAGTCGGAGTAGGGGAGAGAGTACTAGTCGAGTACGTCTAGGAGTCTTCCATACGGTGCGGGACATGTACAGCTGCCTAACCAAGTACTTCTCCTCCGTAGTCCTTGTGCTCCACGCCTTCAGGTGCCGTGTAGCGCAAGCCGGGTAGTCCCAGGGGCCCACGTTAATCGGTCCTGGGACCCACCGAGGTAGTGGGCCCAGGGAGCTCCATACGACACCCACGCTCGGCGGCGCGCCGGAGATCATTGTATCCCCTGTGTTCGATGAAGAAGGCTTTGATTCCGGAGAGGAAACCAGCCTCCGGATTCCCGAGACCGCTCAACATAGCAAGGAATGCTTTGTAAGCAGTGGGGTTCCACACCCAAGAAATATCATCTCATATCCTCTCTATCGACAAACGCCAGCCAACGTCGCCGTGGCCGCACACGAGGCGCGAGCAAGTACCGCGTAGGCTGTGGAGGTCAGCCAAGGGCCGCTCCGAGGTCGCACGGACGCGCGCTGCAATCTCAATTCGGAGGTCTTGAGGGAGGCCCAGCATCAGCAATGACGGCTGGTGCCGCGTGCTTCTTCCCGGCATGCTATCCATCTCCGGCCCGGAATGGTGACGATGAGGAGTAGGAAGTTGATATTTTTTGCGGATAGAGATGAAGGGGTAGGGGATCTAATTGTTTTGGAAGGAGAAGATACATGAGATTTGTTTCCAAATACGGTTTAAGTATGCAATGGAGATGACGTTTGGCTAATCCGCGTTATCATTTGATTCTCCATTAGAAACGACATTTGGCTCATCCGCATAGAGACGATGTTTCGTTATCCCGCGTATCATTTAATTCTACATTGGAATCACTACCTCTGCAGCTCTGCTCTCAGCCATTGACTGGCAACAGTTTCGCCATTCACCGTCTTGGGACCATCTTCCTGTTTCCTATGCTCTGGATCGCTTATCCCTTCCTCTCTTTTTTTGGATATGATGACTACATTGGATGTTTGGATGTGGGTGTTAGTGTTAGTTTGTTTCAAACTAACACCAAAACTAACACTTTAGAGCCAAACACATGTGTTAATTTGGAGCCATCCAAACACGGTCATTGGAGGACGATGTTTGCTTACTCCGCGTATCATTTAATTCTACGTTGGAATCACTACCTCTGCAGCTCTGCTCTCAGCCATTGACTAGCAACAGTTTCCCGGCCGTCTTGACCATCTTGGGAACCTTCCCGGCCGTTCCTATACTCTTGATCTTATCCCTTCCTTGTTTTTTCTATAAAAAAGCACCGACACCTTTCGGTTCTCCTCACTTCAAGTTGCTTCCTTCTTCTCTAGATCCAGATCTAGCTATATGGTTCCTTCTTCTGATACAATAAAGCGAGTCACTTTCTTCCTTCTTCTCTAGATCTAGATCTAGCTATGCCGCAAAGAATAGATCTTGTAGGGCGCAAGCTTTTGCTTTTCTCTCTTCTTCCTCCTCCTCGATCTCTCAGTTGCTAGAAGAATTCTTGTGATAGGGGGTGATTGGTTGCTCATTCCTCTAACACAGCTTCAAGAATAATTCTTGTGACATACTCCTTCCTCGTAGCCGTGTCCGGGGTAGGTAGCCCAGAACCTCCTGGCATCAGGATGAACAATTTCATCCTGTGTCCAATGATCATTGTTTGCAGGATGAACAATCCTTCATCCTTTGTCCAATGGTCATTCTTTTTCCTATGCTTTCTCCCTCCACTCGCGGAAGACTCTTGCAAACAAAAGTGCAGGTTCAGAAAGCTTTGTGGTCTCATTGCAATCCAGGAATCAATTCTTTAAGCCATCAACAGAGATGGAGCTTATTCAATGACCACGTGCAGCAAGATCAACGACCTGCGAGCAAGATCGACGACCTGCGAGCAAGATCATGTGTGTGTGTGATTTTACATATCTCGTCATGAAGATATGGCCACATTGTAACCTTGTTCTGATGTATCAATGATGACTGTAATCTCTGTGTGTGTGTGTGTGATTTTGCATATCTCGTCATGAAGATATGACCGCATTGTAACCTTGTTCTGATGTATCAATGATGACTGTAATTTGTGTGTGTGTGTGTGTGATTTGGCATCTCAGGAGACATGCTTTTGTGATTATCTCTGTGCAGTATAATTTTTTGTATGATTTACCTACTCACTTGCAAAGCTTGTGATTATCTCAACAGTTTGGCAAATCAACTTGTTTCTCTCAGGATTCCTGATGTAAGTTAATTAGATCTGGATTTGGCAAGTGAAATTATGCCAGATTGTTGGAGATGAACTCTTTTTTTACATGCCATATCTTTTTAGAAGTTGGCAAAGCACGAGATTTGCCAAGTAAAATTTGGCAAACTCTTGGAGGTGCTCTAATCCATGTCCCTTTTGATGTAATATGTTCGTGATTTCGCATATCTTCTTGCCCATAACAAAAGCGATGTTGGTTCGTTAGTCCTCGTCTCTTGCCCGTAACAAAGGCGACGCTGGTTCGTTAGTCCTCGTCTCTTGCCCATAGCAATGGCGACACGGGTTCATTAATCCTCGTCTCTTGCCCGTTACTGAACTGAAGCAGAATATAAACAGAGTATATATAGTATCTTTGGCAGAATATATTACAAGCAGATTCAAATTCCACCACACACATATATTTAAAAAAGTATTGAAATTCCACCATTACATCGCATCCTTTATATTACAAAACGAATTCCATTTCCACCAATAGACACATCCTCTGACATTACAAAAAGGATTCAGCAGAAATCAGGCTCGCTTTTTCTTCCTTGATTTCTGTATATGGATTTTTTCACCAAGGTCGCTTCGCAAGTACGGTGTTTTGTTAGTTCCGAAGAGTTGGGGCTTGTATGAAGTTTCAAAGGATGAAATTTTGTCAGACTGGTTGTATTCCTTCTCCTCAACAACATTTTCAATCCCCATAATCCTTTTTTTCCAGGAATAACCACAGACTAGTTCTTCTTTGCAAGGTCAGATACATAGAACACTTGCTCAACATGCGTCTCCAGTACGAAATTATCGATATCAGACTTTATAGCCCGTTACCAATATGGCAGCGATCAGTAACAGACTTAAGCAGCCCGTTACTGATAGGGCATTGATCGGTAACGGACTTTACAAGCCCGTTACCGATAGGTTAAACATTTGTAACGGCCTCTTTTATCATGCGTTACAATGAATTTATGTAATGGGTGTTTAATAAGACCGTTACCAGAAGTCCACAATGGTAACGTGTGTTGTGGAGGCCAACCCCGGGGTCGTCCTGGCGCGCTTATAGGTAACGGGTGCCAAACAACAACCGTTACAGATGTGGGTGGATGTAACGGGCGTTAAGGGCCCGTTACAAATGCTGCATGACCTAATTGAGGTTTTCACGTAGTGAAACTTCAAACCATTACCTTGTTACATAGAAGATTTTTCAAAAAATATCCATATCCAACACAAGTGAAAATCTCTTGCAAAAACTCATGGAAACACTCATCTCATCAAGTCACTGAAGCCTATACTAGATTATTTTCAACCTACCCTACTCATATGTGATAGTGGAAGGCTTATGTGGAGCTTTGAAGGTTAAAAACAATCTTAGCAAAACATACATCCGAAATATTGTCAAATTAAGAGAGATCTATCGGAATTACCGAGACTCATCAAAAAGGCCATGGAATATAAATGTTGGAAAGAGAGAGGGATGAAACAGACACATTTAGATAGGTGGACATGTGCAAGTGGCAAATGGATGATCCTGAGGCACGAGTGAAGTCCTCGTTATCGGATTGCACATGGTTGAGTATGGATTTGTCATCACGGCACTTGAGAACTTATGAAGCAAAAAGAACCGATGAGCATCTATATACATATATATACTTTAATTTTATTTCCTTCTCATTTTTCTCTCTTTCTTTCTTTTTTTTCTTTTTTTCTTTATTCTCCCTTTTTTCCTTACTTTTCTTTTCTTCTCATCATATTTTTTTTCATTTTCCATTTTTTTCTTTTGTTCTTCAGAACTTTTTGCAACATAATACTTACATAGCATTTGTTAGAGATGATGTAATGACTCCTCCCCCATGCCTGAACGATGCTTATCCTCGAGCATAAAAGATAGGGGGGAAATGATTGCTAAAGTAAGCAAAAATTCCATAATCTTGCGGAATTTTTGAATCTCCACCGAGAATTTTACTCCATACTCAAATTGGGTTGTGGACAAGGTGGTGATCACAAAAAGATGTTTTCGGTTTAGGGTGGATGCCCAGTGAAGTTTGTGAAATTTTCGATGTGAAAACCCACAATGCATGGACAAAAAGTTTAGCATGAAGAGTTACACAAAGGAATGATCAGCTTCTTAGTCTCGAACCATAGAAAACAATCCTAATCCAACTCATCAAAACATATGTTTGCAATCTAAGGGTTCTGTTATCATAGAACATATATGTATATGTCTTTGGTAGGTAGAACTTTGCAAGAGCATCACAAATGTGTAGATATCATACAAGTTAAGTTTTCATAAAAACAACAAGTTATCCGGCTATCCATAAACTAAAATCAAAGAGCAAAGATATGTATGTGGGTCTAGAGCATAGTCATTTCACCTCCACAAATAAAAGAGCCAGAATTTAAATTAATTTTAGATCATATTATCGAGAGCAATTAGACAAGACATGTATAACTTCATGTAGGTGTTGACGCAAAATCAGCACCCCGCGCCAAGCACACAGCAAGCCGAACGAAGCTGGCTTAAAACACGAGCCGGATCCGAAGCATGCCGGTCAATTTTCCTGAAACTGACAAAGGAGTAAAAATAGTTAGATAAAACATGGAACTTGCCAGGTGGTACCAGAAAGTTCCGTATTTACGGCTAGAAAGCCAATTAAAATGACATATAGCTACAACAAGTTGTCTGCCAGCAATTTAAATACTATTCGGGAGCTTTAAAACATGAAAACAAGATATAGCCGAATGGATGACGTAAGCAAGACAAAAGATCAGTCTTTGATTAAATAGCGTTGCTCGCACATGATCACGACCGATTTTTGAGGATAAATAACAAATAAAGTAAATAAGGTAAAAGCATGATTATAAATATGAAGTAAACAAGCATGCATAGGCCAAAAGCACTAGTCTACCGCATGTCTAGGTACTTTCAAACCCGTCAAGCATCATAAGAAACAAGTTAATCCACCGCATGATACAACTTGTTTGAAACCGTACCACCAACCACAAAGAGATTAATCCACCGCATGATACAATCTAAATATAGAAGGCTAAAAGCACACATTATTTAAAACAAACTTATGAACACGTTTTACTCATGAGAGCATTACCGAATTCGGCTGTACAGCCGATCCGGGTTCCGTGGAGAAGGAACAAGCATTTGAAAAGTCAAGGCTTGAACCCGCAACACGTGATAATCTAGATTGATCTAAATTCGGCTATTGAGAGCACTTGATCCTTTATAATAAACAAAGACTTGAGAGCACATCACATGGATCTTAAAGAGATAAAAGCCGAAACCAATCAATCTAGATTGGGCAAAAGAGTGTTACATGAATTTAAACATAAAGCAAAAACTCAGAGCAACACGTGGTAACTTAATGAATCTATTAGATCTTGCCAAATCTAATAGCGTCGATAACTAGCTTCAAGCTAGATCTTAGCCTACCGCATGACTCATGATCCAACAAGAAACCCTCTTGAACCAAGCTTAAATCCACCGCATGATAATAAGAAAGGTAACAAGACTACTTGCATCACGGTCTAAATCCACCGCATGATACTAGACATGATACAAGGTTGCCGGTACTTACGGAGGTCGACAGATCGATGGCTCCTCTCGAAGAACTCGACGACTCGACTAAAGGACTCGATATTTGGCATGTGTAAGGAATCGGATGCCCGTTAGCCTAAGAGGGGGAGGGGGTGAATTAGGCAACTAAAAACCTTATCCTATGGCTTCACTAAATTTACACAAAAGTAAACTAGAACATACAATCTAGATGTGCAACTAGGTTTTTCTAGTGTGAAACTCCCATCCCAAAAGAAGGTTTGCAACCTATAGCCAATCCTAGCATGATAATACTCTAGGAAGGTAAAGGCAAACAAAGATTGCAATAGAGTAAATGCGGAAACGTAAAGGGGATGAGAGGAAGCAAACTCTTGGCACACGATTTATCCCGTGGTATCGGTAGGCACTAAGCCACCCTAGTCCACATTGTTGAAGCACTCACACAAGAGTATTGCTTCCCGGTCACCAAGTCTCTCCCAAGAGCACCACTTGACTCGCTACAAAGGCTAGCCACTTAGGCACTTGTCAAGCTCCCTTGGTCATCTTGATGCCGCCTCCACTAAGGAGCTTCTCCACCAAGGAAGGGGGTCTCCACGTCCCCCGCACAAAGTGTCCTAGCCGCTCCACACCAAGCCGGAGGGTCGATGACGATTGCCGGTGAGCCACTTAGGTCCCAAGGCTTCCGGCGAACCTTGTACAACGGGGATTCACTCAAGAATCACCTCACAAGGTTGGCACAACCTTGCACTCACTCGGCTCTAAGCTAAGCCTAGCACTAAGCACATACACAAAGCATGTACTAGTCTAAGGATGAGCAATTAAACAATTGGATGGATTGGATATGATCTTCAATGTGTCTTTGAGGACCATGTGTGGTTCGAGGACCGGTGGATGGTCGCTTCCTTGTGTGATGAGTGATTGACAACGTTGTGTGGAGCG
This sequence comes from Cenchrus americanus, assembly GCA_947561735.1. Taxonomy (NCBI): domain Eukaryota; kingdom Viridiplantae; phylum Streptophyta; class Magnoliopsida; order Poales; family Poaceae; genus Cenchrus; species Cenchrus americanus. The sequence goes on along the minus strand of OX387245.1, from coordinate 198,108,787 downwards.
ATTCTTAGCTAAGTATTGCAGGTGCGGGTTGCGGCTTGACTCGTGTTGGTGCGGGTGAAGAACAAGCGCGAAAGGTCGTCGCGGTGAGGCCTCCGGGTGTGGAGAAGACAAGTAGGCTTCGTTCGAGGGACCCGGTGGCCGGCGGGGTCAAGTGCGGGCCGCATGGTGGCATGAACATCAAGATAAATCGTGGACGGTTTCTTGGTTGAGCCTCAAAACCAAGGTCGAGCCGGGACTATGTGGGAGCCAAGTCATGAGTGGAGATTGGCGGAGGCTACACCGAGTTCGCGGGGTTTACGGTGGTTCACCAGAAAACCACTGGGTTCCTTGGTTGATCCACAAAGCCAAGACCGGAGAACCGAAGACGGAGCTGCAGCAGCGGCACCGGACGGGTCCGACCGGTGGGGACCGGTCTGACCGGTGAGGAGCACCGGTCTGACCGGTGTGCGACGACGCGAGTTCGGAATCCTCGAAGCGGAGGACACGCGTCGGGATTGCATGGCTTGCGTCGAGGCTACGCGAGGGTGCGGTCGCCGGGCATCCGTCCGATGGTGAAGACATCAAGAATTCCAAATCCACCCTTGAGGGGCTTGTATCCCTAGTTGTTAGAGAAGGGCATTTTAGACATTCAGGTGCCTCCATATAACCCAAGAGGTGAGAGGATGGCAGCCAACTCTTGGAACCCTAGCTCATTAGTTTTCCTATTTTCCACCTGTTTTCTCTAGGTTTTCCTTAGGACTAGCAAGAGAGCTTCACGGAGAGATCTTGTAGAGAGGGATGGATGATCGGGCGGCTTGCTAGACCTTGTACGAACCTTTGTTTCATGTATAGATGATTCGGCGTGGTTCCTCAAGGTTTGGATGTGTTTTCCCCGGTTGTTCTTGGTGGTGATTTTCGGAGCCCTCTCTTCGTGATTTCTTTGGGGTGTTTTCGGGGCTTTTCTCTTGGGGATTTGATGGGGGAAATTTGTGGGAACCCTTCGTGGTTCTTTGGGCCGTGATTCCCCTCCCAAATCCGTGAGTAAAAGTGCTCGATTTTGGGGTTTTCTTGAGTTCTTGGGTTGGAAGTGCTTTCGGCGGGATTTCTTCGATTCCTCCTTTTTGGACGAGATTTGGTGGGATTAAACTTGGCTATGGACTCCTCATGAGGTGTTCCCGATATCCCCAAAAGTCTTGTTCAAGTCCGTGGAGCGATTCGGGAGATCGAGATTTGGATTTGGGGGAGTTGACCCGCGGGTCTTGTTCATCCCGAGTCGCCTGAGCTACACCGGTCGACCGGTGCTCTTGACCGGTCCGACCGGTGCGAGCTCTTGTGGGTTTTTGCTCGGGTGAACGTCTTGGTGTGTTCGTTGTTGTCCCGTGTTGCTTTCGCTGTTTCGAGTTTGGGTCCGTTTGGTGGCCGGTTGGCCCTGTTTGGTGCCTTGGGGGCTTTCGGAGCCGCCATCGGTCCGACCGGTGTGTCTCACCGGTCCGACCGTGTAGAGCCACTTAGTGAAAGTTGCTCGGTTTCACCGAAGGGACCGGTCGACCGGTGTGGGTCCGTAGACTCGAGGCTTGGTTTTTCCGCTGCGTTTCTCGGGTCGGAAGGTGGTGTGTTGGTTCCTAGATCCGGTGGCACTCCGGTGGCTACGTGGGCTTGACCAACCTTGGTAGTTAGTCGGAGACGTGTGTTGGAAGCCGTGTTCATCTTGTTGGAGTTTCGATCTCCTTCGAGAAGAATTTTTATCGGCTCCCATTCACTCCCCCCTCTCTCGTTTCGCCGTATCGGTCCTTCAAGTGGTATCGAGCCGGTTCGGGTCTTTGTTGACTCTAACCGAGTCTAAGATCCAAGGATGGCGTACCGAGAACGGGGTTCGGGTCCTCCACACTTCGATGGCAAGAACTACCGGATGTGGAGCAAGCGGATGGGTGCGTTCCTCCGCGAAAGGGTCGGACCTGCTTTGGGATGTCACGGTGGACACAAGGCTATGTCCGACCGATGGATTTCCTTGCTCCGGGGTCGAGGGGACGGATTCGACGCCAACAATAAGGCGGTCGACTACTTGTTTCATGCTTTGTGTCGGCCCGAGTTCGATCGGGTGCACACCGAGCACTTGGCTTGTAGGATTTGGGCGATGTTGAAGGAGGCTCATGTTGGGAACGCTCGGTGTTCGGGCACGGTTGTATGCGACCTACGGGAGAGAGTACGAGAACTTCACTCATCTCCCCGGTGAGTCCATCGATGCCTTGTTTCGAGAGGTTCACGGTGGTGGTGAACAACATGAGGGCCAATGTGGACGTGCTCCCGTACGATGATCATGATAGAGCGGTCAAGCTCTTACACTCTTTGGATCGTACGATATGGGGCGGAAAGTTCGAGGCCATAGTCGAGTCGGAGAGGTATGATACTCGACGGTGAACGAGCCGGTTCTCGAAGCTCAAGTCGGCCGAGGTGGATAGGGGCATGACCGCCAAGCTCGAGGGACCGATCGATTCCCATAGTCTTGCCTTCGTTGGTGGTTCCAAAGGAAAGACTAACTCTAACCCATCCACCAGGATGTTCTCGTTTTCCTCTTTGATGTCTATGCCGGATGAGGAGTTTGATGACCTTGGAGAGGACGAGCCGGCGCCGTTGACGAGGCGGTTCGAGAGGCCGCACGAGAACCGCGTGAACATGAGGAGGAACACGAGGACTTGCTTCCGGTGCGGCAAGCCGGGACACTTCGTCGCCGACCGCCCGGAGAAGGCCGAGAACAAGGACGGCTACAAGCACAAGCCGAGGATGAACGATGGCAAGTACCGTTCGAGGCGCGACCACAAGAGCAAGCACAAGAACAAGTACAAGGACGAGCGACGATCGAGGAAGAAGGAGGGCCGAGGCAAGGCCCGAGCGATGCTTGGAGCGAGCGACGTCGACTCCGGTTCCGCGTACTCCACCTCGAGCTCGAGCAGTAGCGAAGACGAGGGAGATCGCCGCAAGAACAAGAAGTCGTCCAAGAACCCGAGCGGGCCGAGCCGCTTCGCGAGAGATGGCTTCGCACCATGGCGTTGAGCTCCGGCAAAGAAGAAGAGCACACAGAGCGACTCGGACTGCGAGTCCGACGACGAGGTGCGTGATGAACTTCCCTTCTTGTGCCGGGAGAATGAGAGGCTTGGCTCTTTGCTTGATAACCGTGATGACATGCTTAGAGAGGCCAAGAAAATGAGGAAAGAGCTTAGGGCTTCACTCGAGGATGCTAGGACTAGAGTGGGCTGAGCTAGAGACACGAGGTGCTTGATAGCAAGCTTGAGATTGATTCGCTTAAGGCTAGACTCGTTGTTTCGATGAGAATGATTGTGCTCGATTGCTCCATATTCCTTGCCGATCTTGCTTTGTTTAAGGAGAAGCATGCCTCCAAGTGTGAGGAACTAGATGTGCTTAGGGTTGAAGTGGGCGAGCTTAAGTCTAGACTGCTTTGCTAAGTGCTTGCACTTCTTGCCCCGTTTTGCATGCTAAGATTGATGAGATGCATGCTTACACTAGTTCGCTCGAGGCTAAATTGAAGGAACCCATGCCTACATCTTGCTCTACCCGTGAAATGCATGCATTGAAAAATTTGGAGCTTGCACATTATGTTGATCGTTTGCGGGATGAGAATGATGATTTGAGGAAGTTGATGGGTTGGTTGTCCGGTCATGAGCCTCGGTTGAGGATGATGATCGAGGCCTTTAACGAGGCAAGATGGTGAGGGGCTTGGGGCAAACAAGGTTGGTGAGGGAAGTGGACGAGAATATCCGGAGCCACCAAAAACCCACCACAAAAATGATTTCCCCCAAAACCTAACCATCTAAGGAACCGACTAGACACAACCCCCGGCTCCACCCGTGTTTCCTACACCCACAAATGACCTACAAAAGCCTATCAAGTTTGTGAGCACTTCGCGGAAAGTGTTCTTTGGGAAGGAGAGTGAGAAGGCTAGTGGTGAGAAACCGGTGGAGGGTTTGAGTGGAGAGAAACCAAGTGAGCGACCACATCCCAAGCCAAAGCCTAAGCTTGTGAGGTTCCATTGTGGCTATTGTGGGAGAGATGGCCATAAGGAGGAGTTTTGCTTCAAGAGGAAGCGAGAGGAGAGAATGGAGAAGGAGTGGGCTAACAAGGACAAGTACCACCCTTTCGATGGTGTACTTGAGCCTCGTATGCGGATGCCCGGGGGGCAAGGCGATTGTGAGGACAGTTCGGGCTTGGGGAGAGAAGAAGGCTACGGAGGTGGTGTTTTGCGCCGGGTCACACCGGTCAGACCGGTGTGGGGCACCGGTCAGACCGGTGCAGGCCTGGACAGACAGATGTTCGGGTTTCGAGCTCGTACAGGTGCGAGGGTTGTTTCTGGTGGTCGTGGTTCTGGTGGTTGGGCTGGAAAGGGTGCAGGTGGTCAGTTTGCTAGGCGTTCTCCTCCTCGTGCTCAATACGGGGATTGGAGGAGTCGTGGCGTTGAGTTGGAGAGGAAGGACGTTACACGGGCTTTCTTGCGTGGTTTTGGTCCTCCTCCGAGCGGAGAGGGGTGGTTCCCTCGGGGTGGTTACCGTGGTGGTGTTCGTGGAGGTAGTTTTGGTAGGAGAGATTCTTTGGTTGGTGCTAACCCCACTTTCGAGCAAATGGCTCGGAGACTCGGTTTTCCTCTTTTGGTACTAACCCCGGTCGAGTCGTTTGTTCGCTCACGTGCCTATTTTTGAATTTCGGGTGGGAGACTTGAAGAACATTTGGTTGATTGACTCCGGTTGCTCGAGGCATATGACCGGAGACGAGGGGGTGGTTCTCAAGTCTCGTCCGTGGTGACGAAGAGGTACATCACCTTTGGGGACAATGGGCGTGGGCGTGTGCTTTCGTAAGGTGAGATAAAAGTGAGTGACAAGATCACTCGAGGCGTGTTGCTCTTGTTCAATCGCCGGGGTACAATTTGCTTTACGTGTCCCGGCTTGTTGGATGAGGGTTTTGAGGTGTTGTTTCGGCCGGGTGGTTCTCGGATTGTGGACTCTCCAGGGGACCTTGTCCGTATGGTCGTTCCCGAGGGTCGGGTGTTTCGTGCTGATTTTTCTCGGCCTTCGGGTGTGGAGCGTTGTTTCTTGGCTGATTTTTCGAGTGAGTTGTGGAAGTGGCATAGGAAATTGGGTCACTTGAGCTTTGACCTTCGTCACGCTTGAGTAAACTCAATTTGGTCCGAGGATTGCCACGGCCGAGGCTTGAGAAAGAGTTGGTTTGTGCTCCGTGTAGGCATGCCAAGATGGTGGCCTCTTCTCACCCGCCTCTCACCGATGTGATGACTGAGCGTCCATGCGAGCTGCTCCATATGGACCTTGTTGGCCCAGCTCGTGTGCGATCTGTGGGTGGGAAGTGGTATGTCCTTGTTGTGGTGGACGACTATTCTCGGTATGCGTGGGTGTTCTTTCTCGAGGATAAGGGGGAGACGTTTGGTTTTGTTCGAGATCTAGTCTTGAGGTTGAGGAACGAGAGGCACGGAGATGCCATACGAGCTATCCGCAAGGATAATGGCTCGGAATTCGGGAACTCTCGTTTCGAAACCTTTTGCCATGATTTGGGTCTTGAGCACCGTTTTCGAGTCCGTATACGCCTCCCCGAATGGTGTTGTGGAAAGGAAGAACAGGACCTTGTGCGAGATGGCTCGGACGATGCTTGATGAGCATAGGACTCCGAGGAGGTATTGGGCCGAGGCGGTGAATACCGCATGCTATGTGTCAAACGAGATATACCTCGAGTGCACAAGAAGAAGACATGCTATGAGTTGATGCATGGTCGCACACCCAAGGTGAGTCACTTCCATGTCTTTGGTTGCAAGTGTTTCATTCGAAGAAAGGCGGGAAGTTGGATAAGTTTGAGGCTAGGTCCGTCGATGGCATTTTCTTTGGTTATGCATCTCATTCTAGAGCATATCGTGTGCTCAATCTTGAAACTAACCAAATCGTGGAGACTTGCGAGGTAACCTTCGACGAGACAGAGCCACGTAGTCAGCTTGTCTTTGAGTGTGCAGGTGATGATGAGCTTGGTGAGGAGATCTTTCAGGAGGAGGAGCATGAACATGGTGATGATGAAGATGGCGGTGTGGTGCCCCGGCTGAACATGTACCCACTACTTCGACTACGATGATGGATGGACCCTCTACTACACCTACGACGACAAACCAAGAACGAGGAGAAGCTGATGTTGAGGGGGAGGTAGCTTCGAGGCGAGAACCTCCCCGGCGAGTTCAGGTGGATCACCCAGCTTCGAGGATCATCGGCGACATGAATGAACACACTACACGGTCGAGGGTTCGAAACAATTCCCATTTTGCTCATGCTGCATTTGTTGCTTCTTTTGAGCCCAAAGACATTGGACACGCACTATCCGATCACAATTGGGTTAACTCGATGCATGAGGAGTTGGAGAACTTTGAGAGAAATCGTGTGTGGGAGTTGGTTGACCCTCCCCCGGGGTGTAAGCCGATTGGTACCAAGTGGGTGTGGAAAAACAAAGAGGGAGAGAAGGGTGAGGTTGTGAGGAACAAGTCGAGACTTGTTGCCGAGGGGTTCGATCGGAAGGAGGGGATCGACTACGAGGAGACCTTTGCTCCCGTAGCCCGTTTGGAGGCGATTAGGATCCTTCTAGCCTTTTCTCGTGGCTAAAGGGTTCAAGTTGCACCTAATGGATGTGAAGAGTGCTTTTCCGAATGGTGTGCTGGAGGAAGAAGTGTATGTGAGGCGACCTCCGGGGTTTGAGAGTGAGAGGTACCCCCACCGGGTGTACAAGTTGAGGAAGGCGGCGTATGGGTTAAAGCGGGCGCCTAGAGCTTGGTATGGCATGTTGAGGGGGTTCTTGTTTGAGAGAGGTTTTGAGATGGGGAAGGTCGATCGACCTTGTTTTTGCCGAGGCGGGCGAGAGATATCCCGATTATGCGGGTGTACGTGGATGATATTGTCTTTGGTGGCTCGTCTAACTCTCTTGTTGCGAGGTTTGCGGATGATATGAGCGGGGAGTTTGAGATGAGCATGATGGGCGAGTTGCGGTTCTTCCTCGGGCTACAAATCAAGCAATCAAAGGAAGGAACATTTGTGCACCGGGCTAAGTACACCAAGGACATTGTGCGGAAGTTCAAGATGGAGGACTCCAAGGCTATGACGACGCCGATGAGTACGACTACGGCTCTTGATGCGGACGAGGAAGGTGAACACGTGGACCGAAGGAGTACCGGAGCATGATCGGGTCACTCCTCTACTTGACGGCGACGAGGCCGGACATACGGTTCTCGGTGTGTCCGTGCGCTCGTTTTCAAGCGTCTCCGAGGACTTCGCATCGGCAAGCGGTGAAGAGAATTTTCGGGTACTTGCGTCACACTCCCGACTTCGGCCTTTGGTACTCCGCGTCCTCCTCTTTGGCGCTTCATGGTTTTTCGTACGCGGATTTTGCCGGATGTCGGTTGGATAGGAAGTCCACTTCGGGACTTGCCAATTTTTGGGTTCTTCTTTGGTGTCTTGGTCTTCCCGCAAGCGGCCGAGTGTTGCTCAATCCACGACCGAGGCCGAGTATGTTGCCGCCGCTAGTTGTTGCTCTCGGCTCCTTTGGATCACCTACACCATGAGTGACTTTGGTGAGGAGTATACCCATGTCCCACTTCAATGTGATAGCACCGGTGCCATAAGCGTTGCAAAAAACCCGGTGCTCCATTCCAAAACCAAGCACATAGAAGTGAGGTATCATTTTCCGAGAGACAACGTCGAGAAAGGAAAGATAGCTTTGATCCCGCACCCACACATGACCAACTAGCCGATATTTTCACCAAACCCCTAGATCAAGCAACTTTCACTCGTTTGCGGGGGGAACTTGGTGTGTGTTTGATTTCTTGAGTTGGGTGTGTGGGAGTTCTCTTTTGCCGGTGGTGTCGAGCCCGTTTTGCCTCCCCTCGAGGAGCCGGTTTGTAGCATTTGTATAGCTTTCCTTTGTGCATTTCTTGCATTTGGCATGGCATATGTAACATGATGTATAGGCATCCTTGTATCTTAGATTGCATGCATTTTGTATCATATGCATTGGTTAGGAAAAGCTTCTCTCATATACATTGTTCACCATGGAATGAGATATATGTCTTTATGAGCTTGTTTGGTATGCTACGGTTAGTTTGGCTTAGCTCTTGATGATCTTGATGAATAATCCATGGTTGATAGCTATGCTTTTGAAAAATGTCACATGTATGCTCTCTCATGTGTAAATGCCTTTACATGCTCTTGACATGTTTTTGTGGCCTTGCTATGCTTAATTTGTGGTTGGATAGCTAGTTTATTGATCATATGGGGCCAAAGGCTCATTTGCCATCATGAATGTTTAGCCCTCTTGATTTATCTTGTGGAGGAGCATAAGTTCCTTTTTGTCGCAAAGACATTTCATGTACCATTTACAAATCTGAAAATGAAATGAAAAATGCTTGGAAATGTGCTCCCATGTCATATGTGCTGAATTTAATTTGCTTTGGGTGCTAAACCGTTGCATGATGCCTACCAATGAGAAGTCTCATAAATAGAAGTAGGCACATGGCTCGGTGGCTTTGACATGACATGAGGTGCTTGTGGGTGTTTGTGATGGTCTTATGATTAGAATCGCTGTCCTAGCATGAAGTTTGTGTGGCTTAGCCATTTTGATATGCTTTGATCATGTTTAGGACTTTGCTCATGAGAGGCAAGTTTTTCGCAAAATTGCCAAAATCCATCTTAGCTTCGTCCAATGGTTGTGAAACTTGGTGATCATGTAGTTGAGATCGATACGAAGCCGTAGAGTACCTAACTTGCTCATTTGGACATATGTAGCATTTTTTGTTGAATTTTGTCTATTTGAGAAGCTCTAGGTTGAAAGTTTTGCATTTTTGGCTTGATTCATGCATTGCCAACAAGGGGGAGAAGTTTGAGCTTGAAATGGCTTGTTGGACGCGTCTAGAAGGTTTTCGAGTGGTTTCGAGCCATTTCTCGGGCTTCGTTGTACACCGGTCTGACCGGTGAAGAGCACCGGTCTGACCGGTGTGAGTGCTGGACCTGTACATATGTTAGGCACCGGTCTGACCGGTGGTGATGACCGGTCTGACCGGTGTGAGCTGAAAGTGCTGCAGCTGTCCGTTTCATGTGGTTTCTTGCATGCATTCGTCCGGGGGGAGTTGCATTGGTTCGGGGGGGAGCTTGCATGTGTGCAGGGGGGAGCTCTTTGTGAGTTTTCGAGTTTTGTTTCGGTGGTTTGCGCTCTTTGCTTGAGCTTTGTTTTGTCTCGGATGTGCCTAAGGGGTCCGAGACTTGTCTTCTTCAAGTGATCTTGCTCTTTGCCTTTGTTTGGCTTTCGATCACTTGTTAGAGTTTCTTTTTGTTCATTTCTTTTCTTTTTCTTTTCTCTCTTGTTACTTTCGTGTGGGTGTTGTCAATGCACTCATCAAGGGGGAGATTGAGGACCATGTGTGGTTCGAGGACCGGTGGATGGTCGCTTCCTTGTGTGATGAGTGATTGACAACGTTGTGTGGACCGATTCTTGGCTAAGTATTGCAGGGTGCAGTTGCGGCTTGACTCGTGTTGGTGCGTGTGAAGAACAAGCGCGAAAGGTCGTCGCCGGTGAGGCCTCCGGGTGTGGAGAAGACAAGTAGGCTTCGTTCGAGGGACCCGGTGGCCGGCGGGGTCAAGTGTGGGCCGCATGGTGGCATGAACAAGAAGATGAAGTCGTGGACGGTTTCTTGGTTGAGCCTCAAAACCAAGGTCGAGCCGGGACTACGTGGGAGCCAAGTCATGAGTGGAGATTGGCGGAGGCTACACCGAGTTCGCGGGGTTTCCGTGGTTCACCGTAGAAAACCACCGGGTTCCTTGGTTGATCCACAAAGCCAAGACCGGAGAACCGAAGACGGAGGTGCAAGAAGCACGGGACCGGTCCGACCGGTGGGTCCGACCGGCTCGACGGGTGGGGACCGGGCCTCGACCGGTGAGGAGCACCGGTCCGACCGGTGTGCGACGACGCGGTCCGAATCTTCGAAGCGGAGGACACGCGTCGGGATCGCATGGCTTGCGTCGAGGCTACGCAGGTGCGGTCGCCGGCATCCGTCCGATGGTGAAGACATCAAGAATTCCAAATCCGTCCTTGAGGGGCTTGTATCCCTAGTTGTTATAGAAGGGCATGTTAGACATTCGTTTGCCTCCATATAACCCAAGAGGTGAGAGGATGGCAGCCAACTCTTGGAACCCTAGCTCATTAGTTTTCCTATTTTCCACCTATTTTCTCTAGGTTTTCCTTAGGACTAGCAAGAGAGCTTCACGGAGAGATCTTGTAGAGAGGGATGGATGATCGGGCGGCTTGCTAGACCTTGTACGAACCTTTGTTTCATGTATAGATGATTCGGCGTGGTTCCTCAAGGTTTGGATGTGTTTTCCCGTTGTTCTTGGTGGTGATTTTCGGAGCCCTCTCTTCGTGATTTCTTTGGGGTGTTTTCGGGGCTTTTCTCTTGGGGATTTGATGGGGGAAATTTGTGGGAACCCTTCGTGGTTCTTTGGGCTGTGATTCCCCTCCCAAATCCGTGAGTAAAAGTGCTCGATTTTGGGGTTTTCTTGAGTTCTTGGGTTGGAAGTGCTTTCGGCGGGATTTCTTCGATTTCTCCTTTTTGGACGAGATTTGGTGGGATTAAACTTGGCTATGGACTCCTCATGAGGTGTTCCTGATATCCCCAAAGTCTTGTTCAAGTCCGTGGAGCGATTCGGGAGATCGAGATTTGGATTTGGGGGAGTTGGACCGCGGGTGCCGTTCATCCCGAGCGCCTGTGCTACACCGGCTCGACCGGGTGCTCTTGACCGGTCCGACCGGTGCGAGCTCTTGTGGGTTTTTGCTCGGGTGAACGTCTTGGTGTGTTTGTTGTTGTCCCGTGTTGCCGCTTGTTTCGAGTTTGGGTCCGTTTGGTGGTCGGTTGGCCCGTTTGGTGCCTTGGGGGCTTTTCAGTGCCGCCATCGGTCCGACCGGTGTGTCTCACCGGTCCGACCGGTGTAGAGCCACTTAGTGAAAGTTGCTCGGTTTCACCGGCAGGGACCGGCTCGACCGGTGGTGCTCACCGGTCCGACCGGTGTGGGTCTCGTAGACTCGAGGCTTGGTTTTTCCGCCGCGTTTCTCGGGTCGGAAGGTGGTGTGTTGGTTCCTAGGTCCGGTGGCACTCCGGTGGCTACGTGGGCTTGACCAACCTTGGTAGTGAGTCGAGACGTGTGTTGGAAGCCGTGTTCATCTTGTTGGAGTTTCGATCTCCTTCGAGAAGAATTTTTATCGGCTCCCATTCACTCCCCCCCCTCTCTCGGTTCGCCGTATCGGTCCTTCGCCTTGAACTCCCGCACTTCCACACAATTCAGCTACCTCAAATGGGTGAGTGGAGGGGGTATAAATAGCCCAAGGCATCAAACTAGCCGTTGGCTAACGTCCACCGAAAAGGTACCGTCGGATGATCCGACGCTATGCTTTTCCGTGGCGTCGCTCATCCGTGCCCTTCCCACGTCACGTAGCCGTTGAGGTTCTCTGACACAACTGCTCCGACGCTATGCTCCGACGCCACGTCGGATCATCCGGTGCTGAAGGCCTCGCATCCAAGTCGTTACTGTTAGCTTCCAACTGACCGTCGGATAGACCGATGCTTCACCTTGACCGGGGCGTCGGATCATCCAGGCCGAAGGCTCGTCTTGGCGCGTCTCTCGTATGAATTCAAACTAAGCGTCGGATAGACCGACGGGGTCCTCACTCGACCGTCGGATCATCCGGTGCTACCGTCTACCTTGCTCTTCCTCTCGCAACTCGTCCGACGCTACTAAATAATGGACCGTCGGTTCATCCGACGGTACCTAGGGTTTGACCCTGTGCACCAACTCGTCCGACGATTGCACCGACGCTTGTATTTGAGGGACCGACGGTTCATCCGACGTTGTCTTCTCTTTTCCTTTTCTTGCTCGGTTTTGACCCTTTGTTTTGGTATTTTTGCATGGGGTTTTCTTGCATCCTTGGGACCTAGAAATGTCTACAAAGACATGCTCAAACAATATGGTTAGTCGCAATGATCATGTTGTCATGAGTCACCAAAATCAAACTCCGAACAAATGGCATATGAGGCCATGTTCGCTACAGCATGGGGCCGGTTTTTGTTGTGAAGATGTTCGATTCCTATTACAGACATCAAGGGTTTATATTTATACCCTTGTCCTAACACGACTCCTGGTCGATTACGAGTACAACATTTAATGTCTAAATTAATGCTCCAACGCTAATGTCCATCTCGTATACGCCATCAACTCGTTCCTTCCTTATATCGGGCCACGTCACCACGCATTCCCGAAAACTTCCTTGTAAAGCGCAAACAGTCCCTTTGCCGAATAATGGCGCATTGCCGACCGCAGGCACCCTTTACTGAATCCTCTGAGAAGATTTTCTCTAGCCGAATGGTATTTCGTCACCAAACTCGGCCCACAACTCAGCCCCTCTCCTGTACCATTTTCTGGTGTTAACATATGCCCCTTCAATTATGGGATAAAACTGATTTTATTCCAGAATTGACCATAAATGCCCAACGTCTTTGAGCTAAATCCGTTTAACACCCATTCCTTCCTCTTGCAATCTGTTGGAGTCTCCGCTCAGATCCGAACCCTAGTTCATCAATCTCCAAGCTAAAATCTTCAATGGCGGACCAAAATCAAGCTGTTCAGGTAAATCTTATCTCCTTAAGGTCCATTCAGTATTATTTTTTTCTATCCCCACCTTAGATTTCTTCCTCTGTCTTTTCCTGATAGGCTCTATCCACTGAGATTTTGATTCCCATCGAGGATAAATCATCATCCTATTTCCTCGGACCTGTGGGAATCTCTGACCCCCTTGAGTTTATCGAAGCCGAATCCAATAGGATACCTTTTAAATCGGCTTTGTCATGACCTCATGCGTGGCAAGACGCCTTCAAAAACTGGCCCCTTCCCCCAATTGCAGGTTGGAGAAACTGGTATAAGAGGATACTTGAAGATAAAAGTGTAAAATCCAGCAATTGGGATAGCCTTCATATTGCCCAGTGTTTGGAGTTATCTCTGGCCGAAACCCCCAAGAATGAGAGTCTTCTAATTGCAGCCTGTCATTTCTGGTCAAACGGCGTCAATGCTTTCCTTTTTGGTCATGGACCAATGTCCCCCACTCTTGCTGATGTTTATATGATGACCGGCCTTGATGTCACATGATCCATGTATCCTTGCAAGTACAAAGGCTCCATCAGGCAAAGAGGAATAAAAACAGGATCTGGATATAAACAATATATCCAGAACCATATGTCTGATGGCCCTCTAACTGATGTCGAATACCGAGCCTTCCTGAACATGTGGCTATGTAGATTTATCTTTTGTGGAAAATCCAATGAGCCAACCCTGAACCATATTGCAATGGCTGAAGACTTGGTTACTGGTCACTCCATTCCCCTCTGGAAGTACCTCTTAGGAAGTGTATACCATATGCTCCATCAAACCACTCATCTGATGTACACCAGCCAAAAGATCTCTTGCATCAATGGTCCTTGGTGGTTTGTACATATGTGGCTGCAGCTATATATGCACTAGATTATTGGCATTAATCTCAACAATTGGCATTTCCCTTCATCTGGCTATAAGGAAGGAGAAATTCAGATCACAAAAGGATGTCAAACCTATGGTGAAGCTGCCTCAACTATATCCATTGACCGAAACATCAGTCAACTCTTTGAACTCTTTTTCAGAGGCTTCACCAATCCTCTTTGGCTCCCTTATTTGAACAATGATAACTTGACCCTCCCCTACGAATTCACTTTTGAGAATGGATGCAATGATGCAAAATCTATAGAAATTTTCAATATCTTCATCCATCCATGCATCCTGCCAGCAGAGTTTTGTGGAGGAAGGCAAAATCATAGTACCTATGAATATTATCAGCCAAACATGGTGGCTCGACATCTAGGATGTGGCCAAGTGCCTCCAAGGCTATTTCGTCATGAATTCCTCAAGCCCAGAGAGGAAATAAAAGAAAACCTGCAAGCTAGAAGGGTCTTTGAATATCAATGCAGTCCAACTATTTATCCTTGGTCCTTTGTACCAACATCAATAGTTCATCCTCTTTTGATCTCCTGGTGGCAAGAGCTTCATGATCATATCTTTAGCGAGCCAGTGCACTCCTTTTGTCTTGAGCTAATGCCTGACTTCCAGCCAACCTCAGAGGTAATGCACTCATTATTTATTTTTATCAAGCTTGCCCTTCTTTACTGATCATGGTTTTTGTAATTTCTTATAGAACACTGTGCCTGCCCCTCGGAGGTAATGCACTCATTATTTATTTTTATCAAGCTTGCCCTTCTTTACTGATCATGGTTTTTGTAATTTCTTATAGAACACTGTGCCTGCCCCTCGAGCCAGGACAATTTCTTACAATGCTGCCGGCGCAATTTCTGCTTTAGGATTTAAATCCACAACTCTGGCTCAGTTGATGTCCAGATATGCCACATTAGACCCAAATCTTATGAGTTCAACTCTGATAAGAGGAAAGCTCCATCTCTGGTTGCCCCTCAAGCTGCCAAGAAGAAAAGAACCACCAAAAGAGTTCTCATTGAGGTAACATCTCTTCTTCCTTGAACACAAGACCATTCTTCATTCTGGCAAATTTATCTTGTGTAATTTCAGACCAGAATTCAGCAACCATCAACAACTTCAGAACCTGCCAATGCCCCATCTGTTGGTATGGCCCTTACTACTTTACTTTCTTTTAAAGACCATTATTTACATTGGTATTTACCCTTTATTTGTCATCTTGTAGAAGAAACATTGGTGAATCAACCTGTGGAGATTTCTTTTCCTCAACATGCTTCAGATCCAAGTTCACCAAGGGCCCAAAAATCTTCTCCCCAAGCAGAAACTTCAGCTTCACCAATGATTCAATTATCCCCCTCTCAAGTAGAAGCTCCAGTTTCACCAGGGATGAATACATCTTCACCTCAGCCAGAAACTTCAAATCCACCAAGGACTGCACCAGCTTCCCCTCAATTAGAAGTTTCAGCTCTACCAGGAACTGCTCAAGCTCCTCCTCAGCTAATCACCCAAGAAATCCCTCTTGAGCCTGAACAAGCCTCCTTTCCAATTCAGGAGACCGGAAATAAAGTAAGTGTAAACACCTGCACTTTCATTTCCTTTCAATAAATTATCCCTAATTCGGCAATTCTTCCTTTTCAAAACCACGCTGCATCATCATCAAACCCTCCATTTGTTGTGAATGACCCAACTGCCGAAAAAGAAGATGAAGCATCTTCGAATCAAGCACTGTCAGAGGAAAATCAGGAAAAACTGAAAGAGGCCTTTTCTTTGTTGCAAAGGGATATCCAGGACCAAGTTAGAGATGTTGATCGTCTGGAGGAAGTACTTGAATCCATTGATCAAGAGCTTCCCAGTAATATCAAGGCTTCCCTGGAGCCCATCTCTCATCTGGACAATCACTATGCAACAGTGAGGCGAGCTTTAAAGAACCAATCCTCCCTACCAGTTCTAGAGCAAAAGAGAGCTAAAGTCAAGCAGTTCGTGAAAGAATCTCAGGCTCAAATCCAGAGCAACAAGGAGTTGATAGATGAACTGCAACCTACACTTGAGTTGAAGATTGCTAGGAAAACTACACTAGAAGCTGAGTTGAGGACCTTAACAGCTAAAATTGAGGCCGATGGGAAGAAAATATCCTAACTCCATGGATTAATAGAAAAAATCCAAAAGGAAACATCAGCAGCCATGATTGAGTCAAATTAGCTCAAGTCAAAGATTTCCGTCCTGTCCAACACTCAAGAAGCTGATCAGAAACTGTTAGAAAATATCAGCAAAATGACATCAGATGCTTCTAGTGTAATTGCAAAGTATTTAAACATTTGACCGCGCCAAACAATTTGTAACTGAATGATTGATCGTCCTTGTAATTTTGTTTACCACAAAATTCACTTTCCATTCTCTGTCTCTTTTTGTTTGCAATTTTTGGACGATCCATTCAGTAACTCCGGCCAAACAGTACCATACTCGAATAGCACTCCGACCGCAACTCAGCTGAGCCAGTCAACCGAATATGACTCAGCCTGAATTCCAAACGACCCGACGGCGATTCGATTAAGGAAGCCTCTCCACCTTCCAAATTTCTCGGGATATGCACCACGATTCGGGGCCACGATCTCTTTGCCATCCCAATAAACAAAACCGTAGGTGCCCCCGCCTTTCACCAAGTCTTTTGCCTTCAAGCTTTTTTCCTCCCAAGACTAGCATCCCCAAAAAAAACCTAATGGCGGGTACGCGGCAACGGGCGCCGTGCCGCCGACGAGGCGGAAGGAAGCCGCACCGGCTCTCATCGGAGGCGGTGATCATCAACTTCCTTTATGATTCTTTCCGAGCTTTTCTTTCGTTTTCGACGAGCCTCTTTGTTTCGGGCTCATCCGGTGGAATGCCGCCCCCGCGCCGCCGCGAATCCGGCCCCTCCGCCGGGACGACTCGTCGGAGTCGTACAACTACTCCCCCTCGCACTACGGCGAGCGCGATGCCCTCCGTTTCAAGGCGGAGCATGACGAATCCTGGCGCGAGCTGGGATAAGTTTCCAAGAAAGCTGACATCACCGAGCTCGAATGGGAGCATCAGCGTAAACAGTTACTGGAGACTATTGACGGTAAATCCTTTGATTGATTTTGCTCCAGCTCAACATCGAACTAACCGCCATCGCCTTGCAATTTGCAGCCCGCGATGCTGAGGTCAACCAGCTGAAAATCCTGGTGAATCAACTGGCGGACAAGGTGAACGCCTCCGGGGACACGCCGGTGGACCGTATTGCCGTGGTGGAAGACCGCGTCGACGAGGTGGCCCTTCACGGCGTCCGCCTGGGAACCACCTTTGGCCTAGCCGCCATGGCGACGCACACCAGCGTCGACTACTCCATACAACCACGCGACATCCAGGGCGGCGCACCAGAGGACGTCGACGAGATCGAAGTCATCCTGGAGCGCCTCGAGGGCCATGACAACGCCATTGCCGACATCATCCATCCCCAGTCTGTGCTACATAGGCTTTTTGATTAGCTTGTACTAGGGATGTTTGATTTTCAGCAATAAATAATGAAACTTTAACTTTTGAGTTTGTATTGTGATGATTCCCTTTTGCTTGTGGATGCGAACTTTACCGTTTTTGAACAAATTCGGGAACTTTATTTTAGCCGAACACGCAAAAACTCCTGCCCCTTGGCACAAAATCCACAGAAAATCTTTAATTCAGGAACCATAAACACTGTTCAATGAAAACCCTTCGCATTTGGGAAGAAAACCCTGCCGCTTGGTATTCCAATAACGCACGCCAACCAGTCATCACTCCCAATGCGCTCTCACAGCTAATAAAATAGCCCCCTGGCTACCCTGCAAATCCACTTGCATACACCTCCATCACTTCACATCTTCTCCCTTATTCCAAAGGAGAAAACCCCAAAGCCATGGCGGACAAGGGAAAGCAACCCATCAAGGAGGGCAGCAATCCACCAAAGAATCGTACCATTCGAGAGTGAGTTCTTGTCAATCCTTTCTTGTGCTTCCGATTGCAATCTCATGGTTTACCCCTCTCTACTTTTCAGCCTTGACTTGTTTCCTGAAGAGATCTTTGGGACTGAAGAGGTGCCCGAGTACATCCTCTCCGACTCCTCCTCTGAAGAAGAGAACGCCATGCCAGAACAGAGGATTAACCACCAACTGCGCCGCCGTATTCGGCATCTAGAGCACAAGTTGCGGGACATCACCGCCAGCTGCAATGCCGAACGCGAATGCCGCATGAGCTTGGAGGCGTTAGTAGGGGGTAAGATCACCATCTCTATTTGACTCCCATACCTAATCTCAGATCTTCACTTTTGACAATTGTTCCCTTCTTCAAATGTCTCCGACAGATACAGTAACCTGAAGGCTTCCAGGGACAGCCTAATGGAAGCTGCAAGTCACGACAACCCCCGAAGTTTCCAAGTTGCTATCATAGTGGTCCTGGAACAGTTGAAGAGGGAGGAGCTGAAGAGGAAAAAACAAGGAATCAAATGAATGAAGCATACTTTGGCTTCTTTCTCGAGGTCTTCTGCTTCCCACCCCCTTGTAATCTTAAGCAGCTAGGTTGTCAAATAAAAGCCTGCAAGAAACATTTGTAATATGAAGTGTTTTTGTACTAAGGGCAATACACATTAGTATTGGCCATTTCCTGTTAGGATTTTTTTCGTTCTAGAGGGGGCTTCTTTCCTAAACGCCGACTATTTCTGTGTATCAGATGCCTGTAATCCTAGTGCTTGTAATCAACGATCAATTTCCATACTAGGATAATATTTCTTCAAATATCTTCCATTTATGGAAACAGTAAATTCCTCTCCCAGTAGAGTTTTCAATATATAAGCATTACCAGGTGTACATCTGACAACCCGAAAGGGACCCTCCCAATTCGGGGACCATTTGCCGAACGTACTGTACTTAGTCCCGATCGGCAGTAGCGCTTTCCAAACCAAATCTCCTTCTGCAAATTGCCTGACCTTTACCTTCTTGTTGTAATATTTAGCAACTCGCATCTTGTTCTTTTCAATACTTTCCAGGGCCTTAAGACGAATCATATGCAAATCCTCTAACTCGTCCATCATTAAGCCACCGTAATCTTTGGAACTTAAATCCTTTTGCAAAACCACTCTCCTCGAATCTGATTGTATTTCCCAGGGCAAACTGCATGATGCCCATAAACCAACTCATAAAGAGATGTTTTTGTAGCTCCATGAGGAGCCATTCGGTAAGCCCACAAAGCCTCATTGAGTACCGAATGCCACCTCTTTGGCTTTCGATCAATTTTCTTTTGTATAAGCTTAATCATGATCTTATTAGATGCCTCTGCTTGACCATTAGCTTGGGCATAATAAGGAGAAGAATTCAATAATTTGATACCCATGACTTCAGCAAACACTCTGAACTCTGAAGACACAAATTGTGCTCCATGATCAGTTGTAATTGTTAGAGGAATCCCAAATCGGTAGATGATGTGTTCTTTAAAAAATTCAACCAAGTTCTCTGATGTTACTTTCTTCAATGGAATTGCCTCAACCCAATTTGTGAAATAATCTATTGCCAAAAGCAGAAATTTATGCCCCATGCTAGATGGAGGATTTATTTGGCCAATCAGATCTACACCCCATCCTCTGAATGGCCATGGCTTGATAATTGGATTCAGAGCTGATGCTGGGACCCTTTGAATATTTCCAAACTTCTGACAATCTTGACAACCCTTGTAATATTCAAAGCAATCCTCCAACATCGTCGGCCAAAAACATCCAGTGTGCCTAATAACTCATTTCATTCGATAGGCCGATTGATGCGCTCCACATAACCCATCGTGCACCTTACTCATCATTTTCTTCGCTTCTTCTGGACCCAGGCATTGCAGCAACACCCCATCTAATGATTTGTAAAACAGACGTCCATCAAGAAGAACAAATTTTATAGCTTTATACCTGAGCTTCCTAGAAACCTTTCGGGACGGATTCTCTAGATAATCAACAATTTCTTTTCTCCAATCATCCTCTGCCATATCACTCCTGAAAGCACAGACCTCCATGGCAAACAGCTCTTGATTTTCTCTATAACCTGAAGCATTGTGAGCCAACCTGTTTGCCTCTTCATTGTGTTCTCTAGAAATATGTTGTAGAATTACTAACTATAAACTTTTCAAGATTTCCTGGCATTCTTCGTAGTAAGTCCTCAGGATATCACTCCTACATTCATATTGGCCATTCAATTGTTTTATAACCAGCTCTAAGTCTCCATAAATTTCAACCGAAACAGCCTTTGCTTCTTTTAAATATTGAAGCCCTCTGAGTAGTGCTTCATATTCAGCTTGATTATTTGTGATAGTAGGCTGAATAGGAATAGCAAACTCAAACATCTCAACCCTGGGTGAAGTTAAGAAAATTCCTACTCCACCACCTTTGCCACATGAAGATCCATCAAAGAATAAAGCCCAAGGAGTAATTTCAAGCAAATCAATTGATGTATCATGATGTTCAGTAATAAAATCAGCAATAACCTGACCTTTAATAGCTTTTGCCGATTCAAACTTCAGCTCAAACTCAAATAAAGCCAAAATCCATTTGCCAATCCTTCCATTCAAAATTGGCATAGATAACATGTGTTTAATTACATCAAACTTTGAATATACAACGCATTCGGCATTCAACAAGTAGTGCCGAAACTTTGTACACGAGTAATAAACACACAAGCAAAGCTTCTCCCGCAGCCGAATACCTGGTTTTGGGATCAAGTAGTTTTCGGCTAAGGTACGCTACTATCCGTTCCTTCCCTTCGAATTCTTGTATAAGGGCCGATCCAATAGTTTGGGCATCGGCCGCCATGTACAACTTGAAAGGCTTGTTCAACTGTGGAGGCACCAACACTGGTGGTTCCTTCATGTACCGCTTGATCTCATCGAAAGCCTTTTGTTGTTCGTCACCCCATACAAAATTCTGATCTTTCTTGATCCTCAGCAATAGAGAGAAAGGCAAAACTTTTTGTGACAAATTTGAAATGAATCTTCTCACAAAATTGATCTTGCCAAGCAGTGGTTGCAACTCCTTGAGATTAGTTGGAGGAACGACTTCATCGATAGCTTTCATGCTTTTCTTGCCAACATCTATTCCCCCCTCATGCACCAGGAATCCCAAGAATTCTAAAGCTAAAACTCCAAAGGCACACTTGTTTGGATTCATCTTCAAACCATGCTTTCGGGTGGACTCTAGAGTTCTCTTCACATCCTCCAAACGTGAGTCATGATTCAAAGATTTGATTAAGACGTCATCAATGTAAATATCAACAATTTTGCCGATCAACTCATGAAAGATATAGTTCATGGCTCGTTGATAAGTTGCACCGGCATTTTTCAACCCAAATGTCATGACAATCCACTCAAAAAGGCCTATATGCCCAGGACATCTGAAGGCTGTCTTTGATATGTCTTCTATTGCCATAAAAATTTGATTGTACCCTGCATTACCATCCATGAAACTAATAACTTCATGTCTAGCAGCGGCATCAACCAATAAATCAGCAACAGGCATTGGATATCCATCCATGGGAGTAGCTCTGTTTAGATCTCTAAAATCTACGCAAACCCTCATCTTCCCATTTTCTTTGTAAACAGGGACGATGTTAGAGATCCACTCCGCATATCTGCATGGCCGAATGAAATTTGCATCAAGCAATCTCTCAACCTCTTTCTTCACGTCGGCCAATACTTCATCTTTGTAGTTTTTTCGGGGAGGTTGCTTATAAGGTCTAAAACCGGGCTTGATTGGCAACCGATGCTCAACAATGGAACGATCCAACCCAGGCATCGCCGAATAATCCCAAGCGAAGCAATCTTTATATTCCTTTAATAGCTTGATTAATCCTTCCCTGAAACCTGAATCCAAGTTAGCACTGATAAATGTCGGCCTTGGCTTGTCACCATCTCCTATATCAATTTCTTCCAGTTTGTCAGCCGGCATGAGTCCACGCCCTAACTTCCCATCAGTTCCATCAATTGGATTATCCATTAAAAATTGCTATAAGAGCCGACTGCTTGAATCGGCTGTTGATCGCTACTGACTGGTTCAACAGGACCTTCACCCCAGTCCTTTCCTAAGAAGCAATCTATGCCTTGATACTCCTAGAAAGCTGGTTCGACTGAGGACCAGGAGCGTCTCGGTGGTCGATGGATGACTGCTCCTCGGTGATGAGTGATTGACAACGGGTGTTGGACTGACTCTTGGCTCAGTGCGCAGGTGTAGGCTGCGGCCTAGTTCGTGTTGTTGCAGGTGAAGAACGGGCGCGAAAGGTCTTTAGCCTTGAGGGGCCTCCGGGAGATGGAGAGACAAGTAGGCTCGGTTCGAGGGACCCGGTGGACGGCGGGACTAGGTGCGGGCCACATGGTGGCGGTACGAGCAAGTCGAAGTCGTGGACGATCGAGCCGGTGCACGGTGGCGGTCGAGTCAAGAGGCTTGGCGGGAGGCCGGGCCGAGCACGCGGGGTTTGGTGGTTTGGCCACAAAACCATCAGACGACGGTTTCTTGGTTTGGGCCTCAAAACCAAGTCCGTGGGCCCAACACGATGGAGACGGGATCTGGGCGTGTTGGGAAGCTTCGAAGCGGAGGACACGCGGCGGGATCGCATGCCATGCGTCGGGAGGACGAGGGGTGCGGCGAAAGCATGGCCGTTCGATGGCAAGACCCACAAACATTACATAAATGCCCCTGCGTGGGTTGTATCGCCAGTAGTTGAGTTAGGGGTAGTCGAGTCATTTACCACACCAGCGGGACCCGATATATAAGCCATGAGTGTGTGTGGATGGCTCCCTCTCTCCGCGACTTAGGGTTTCATTTCCCACCTCCCATTTCTCTTTTTCCTAGACTATTTTCTCCTCTATTTTAACTAGGCTAGCATGAGAGATTCATGAGAGATTTGTTGAGAGGGATGGTGAGGACCATGTGTGGTTCGAGGACCGGTGAATGGTCACTTCCTTGTGTGATGAGTGATTGACAACGTTGTGTGGACCGATTCGGGCTAAGTATTGCGGGTGCGGGTTGCGGCTTGACTCATGTTGGTGCAGGTGAAGAACAAGCACGAAAGGTCGTTGTTGGTGAGGCCTCCAAGTGTGGAGAAGACGCGTAGGCTTCGTTCGAGGGACCGGTGGCCGGCGGGGTCAAGTGTGGGTTGCATGGTGGCATGAACAAGAAGATGAAGTCGTGGACGGTTTCTTGGTAGAGCCTCAAAACCAAGGTCGAGCCGGGACTACGTGGGAGCCGAGTCATGAGTGGAGATTGGTGGAGGCTACACCGAGTTCGCGGGGTTTGCGGTGGTTCACCAGAAAACCACTGGGCTACTCGGTTGAGCCACAAAACCGGGGTCGAAGACTCGACGAGGAGGTGCGGCCACCTAGGCCGGTTGAACCGCCCGAGAGGGGCGGTCGGACCGCCCGGGGCCGGTCGGATTGCCGGGCCGGTCTAATCACCCGGGCGGCGGTCCGACCGCCCCGGCCGCCGCGCCGAGATGCTTCGAAGCGGAGGACACGCGTCGGGCTCGCAAGGCTTGCGTCGAGGCTAAGCAGGTTGTGGTCGCCGTGCATCCGTCCGATGAAGAAATTCCGAAGACTTCCAAATCCGCCCTTGAGGGGCTTGTATCTCTAGTTATTAGGTGAGGGTAGTTTAGTCTTTTGGGTGCTTCCATATATACTCATTGAGTGGATGGATGGCAGCCAACTCTTGGAACCCTAGCTCATTTGTTTTTCCATTTTTGTTCTCCATTTTCCCTAGTTTTTCCCGAACTAGCTTGAGAGCTTCATGTGAGATCTAGAGAGAGGGATGGATGTTTGGGTGGCAAGCTAGACCTTGTACGAACCTTTCATGGTATGTATAGATGGTTCGGCGTTGTTCCTCAAGGTGGTTTTCCCGTCCTCTTTTGTGTTGATTTTCGGAGCTCTTTGTTGGCGGTGTTTTGAGAACGATTTCTTGGGGTTTTTGGTGGGTGTCACGTATGAGGTTCTTGTGCCTCTTTGGCTGGTGACTTTGCCCCCAAATCTCTCTTGAATCGGACTCGATTTGGTGGTTTTTCAAGTTAGGCATGTTCTTGACCTAGAGAGGCGATTTCGTCGATTCCTCTTGATTGTGAGCGTTTCGGGTCGATTCCTTTGAGGTAGAGGTTGCCCAGGAGGTAACCCAGCTAATCCTAAAGTTTCGGTGCAATCCGTGAAGTGGTTAGGGAGATCGGGCGCGAGGAAGTTAGGGGTTTGACCCGCGGGTCGTTTTTTTCCGGGAGAGGCGGTTTAACCGCCCGGGAGGGGGCGGTCTAACCGCCACGGGGTTTCCGGGTCAAAGTTTTGTTTCGCCGCATTTTCCTCTCGTGAGTTTGTTCTCCTTGATCGGAGGAGAGTTTGGGTGAAATTTCGGGTCATTCTCGTGCCGTTTGCTAGGTGTTCTTGGTTGGAGTTCGTTGCTTGGGTACGGGAGGTTAGACCGCCCCCGGTAGCCGGTCTAACCGCCCCTAGGCCCTTGGGTGGAGTTTTGGTTTTCACCAAGATTTTACGGTAGCTAGCATGGCCTTGACCGAGAGATCTTTGTTGGTGAAACCGTGGTGTGTTTTGGTGCTCGGAAGAGGTGTTTCGGAGGATTTACGGGTTACCGTGTGGAGGCGTTCTAACCGCCCCCTATGCCGGTCTAACCGCCCCCTCCGGACAACCGGCTTTCGAGTTGTTTCCGCTGTCGTGGGTGCGTGTGTGTTGAGCTTGCTTGGTAGAGTTTGTTCCTAGGACCGGTAGCACTCCGGTGGCTACGTGGTGTTGGCAAACGGAAGGTAGAAGTGCGAGCATGTGATTTTGAGGGTTCGACCGAGTGGGTTCATCTTGTTGGAGTTTCAATCTCCTTCGAGAAGAATTTTTATCGGCTCCCATTCACTCCCCCCTTTCGGTCACCTAATCGATCCTTCAAGTGGTATCGAGCCGGTTTGGGTCTTTGTTGACCGTAACCGGTCTAAGATCCAAGGATGGCGTACCGAGAACGGGGTTCGGGTCCTCCACACCTCGATGGCAAGAACTACCGGATGTGGAGTAAGCGAATGGGTGCGTTCCTCCACGGAAAGGGTCGGATCCTTTGGGATGTCATGGTGGACACGGGATATGTCCGGCCGATGGACTTCCTCGCTCCAGGATCGAGGACAGATTCGACGCCAACAACAAGGCGGTCGACTACTTGTTTCGTGCTCTGTGTCAACCTGAGTTCGATCGGGTGCACACCGAGCACTTGGCTTGTAGAATTTGGACGGTGTTGAAGGAGGCTCATGTTGGGAATGCCCAAGTTCAGGCACGAATGTATGCGACATACCGGAGAGAGTACGAGAACTTCACTCATCTCCCCGGTGAGTCCATCGATGCCCTATTTCAGAGGTTCACGGTGGTTGTGAACAACATGAGGGCCAATGTGGACGTGCTCCCGTACGATGATCATGATAGAGCCGTCAAGCTCTTACACTCTTTGGATCGTACGATATGGGGCGGAAAGTTCGAGGCCATTGTGGAGTAGGAGATGTATGACACTCGACGGTGAACGAGTTGTTCTCGAAGCTCAAGTCGGCCGAGGTGGATAGCGGCATGACCTGCCAAGCTCGAGGGACCGACTGACTCCCATAGTCTTTCCCTCGTTGGTGGTTCGAAAGAAAAGGCTAACACTAACCCATCCACTAGGATGTTCTCTTTGTCCTCTTTGATGTCCATGCCAGATGAGGAGTTCGACGTGCTTGAAGAGGATGAGTTGGCGCTCCTGACGAGGCAGTTGGAGAGGCTGCACGAGAACCGGGTGAACATGAGGGGGAACCCGAGGACATGCTTCAAGTGCGGCAAGGCTGGACACTATTTCGCCGAGTGTCCGAAGGTGAACTACCACGACAAGCACAAGCTCATGGACAAGAGGAAGAAGTCCAAGAAGAAGGATCATGGACATGGGAAGAAGACACAGTCTCGAGAGAAGATGAAGAGATCAAGCGACATCGAGTCCGATTCCGAGGACACGTCTTCAAGCTCGAGTGATGAAGACGAAGAGGATGACAAGAAGAAGAAGAAGAAGAAGAAGAAGAAGAAGAAGAAGAAGAAGAAGAAGAAGAAGAAGAAGAAGAAGAAGAAGAAGAAGAAGAAGAAGAAGAAGAAGAAGAAGAAGAAGAAGAAGAAGAAGAAGAAGAAGAAGAAGAAGAAGAAGAAGAAGAAGAAGAAGAAGAAGAAGAATAAGAAGAAGAACCTCGGCAAGTACCTCAACGGCCTTTGTGTGACGGGCCTGAGCCTCAAGGACGACTTCTGTGGCATGGCTCGCAGTTCGAGCAGCAAGAGAAGCCAGAAGGATGCCTCGGACTTGAATTCGGAGGATGAGGTATGTGATGAGCTCTCTTCTTTGCGCAAGGAGAATGAGGAGTTGGTTGACTTGCTTGATAATCGCGATCACATGCTTAGAGAGGCTAAGAAGCTTAGGAAGGAGCTTAGATCTTTGCTCGAGGATGCTAGGACTAGAGTGGCCGAGCTAGAAACACAGGGTTCTTGATAGCAAGCCCGAAATTGATTCGCTTAAGGCTAGCCCCGTTGTTTCGATGAAAACGATTGTGCCGATTGCTCTGCTTTCCTAAGCGATTTGACCGATCTTAGGGAGAAGTATGCCTCCAAGTGTGAGGAACTAAATGTGCTTAGGGTTGAGTTGGCTGAGCTACAATCTAGACCCACTTTGCTTGGTGCTTGCACTTCTTGCCCTGGTTTGCATGAGAGAATTGTTGAGCTTCGTTCTCGCATTGGTTCGCTAGAGGCTGGTTTGAAAGTGCCTATTCCTACTTCTTGTTCTACATGTGAGTTGCATGCTATGAAGAATTTGGATCTTGCAAAACGTGTTGGTCGCTTGCAAGATGAGAATGATAAGTTGCGTGAAGCACTGAGTTGGTTGTCGAGTCAAGAACCTCAGCTTGGCATGATGATTGCTAGCTGTAATCACTTTGATGGTTGGGCTTTGGGATTGGATAAGATTGGTGAGGGCAGTGGCGAGAGAGAAAGGAAATTTGGGAATGTTTCAGTTCCACCACAACCCACACCCAAAGACAAGTTTGCATCCAAGCCAAACCAACCTAGAGAAAAACCGAGTGAAAAGGCAAGTGAAAAGCCTAGTGAGAAACCAAGTGAAGAGCCTCACCCCAAGCCTAAGCCTAAGCCCAAACTAATCCTTTTCCATAGTGAGTTTTGTGGAAAGGATGGTCACAAGAGAGAGTTTTTCTATAAGAGAAAGAGAGAGGTGAGAATGGCTAAGGAGTGGGCGAACAAGGACAGGTACCACCCTTCTCATGGTGTGCCTGAGCCTCATATGCCACTGCCTAAGGGAAAGGGCTTTGTGCGTAAGGATCCGGCATGGGGAGATGAGAAATCCCGTAGCCGCGGTGGTGGTCTGGAGAGGGCGGTCAGACCGGCCTGGCTAGGCGGTCAGAGCGGCCCTTCCCAGATTTCTGGGTAGTTTTGTTTTCGAGGTCGTGATGCTGGTGGTTTCAGTTCCCTTGGTCATGGTGCAGATGGTAGACACTTTGAGTCTGGTGGTGTTGAGTTTGCTGGACGTTCTCCACCTCGTGATCAATACGAGTTTGGGAGAGGTCGCAGCTTTGAGTCTCAGAGGGGCGACGGACCATGCTTTCTTTTTCGTGGTACTCGTACTCCTCCAGTGAGACGGGAGTGGTTTTCCCATGGTGGTTCCAGGTTTGATAGGTTTGACAGGATGGATTGTTGTATTGATAGGCAGGGTAGGATGAATATTGCTAACCCTACTTTTGAGGAAATGACCCGACACTGGTTTCACACCTTCGGGACTAATCCTAGTGTTGAGTCATTTGCTCGTTCTCGCTCTTGGTTTTGAGTTGCAGGTGGGAGGCCCGGAGAACATTTGGTTGATATCGGGGGTGGTTCTTCGGCCTCATACCCCGCTGGTGACATGGAGGTACATCACTTTCGGGGATGGTGGACAAGGATGAGTGACTTCTGAAGAAATGATAAAGGTGAGTGAATTTGTGACCTTCAAGTGTGTGGCCTTGGTCAAGTCACTTGGTTCTTTTAGCTCTTTGCCCTATCTCATGTGTGTAAGGTGAGCTTTGTGTGCTCTTTGGCCTTAATGCATGTGTTTAGGGGGAGCTTGTGAGTTTTGTGCTCCTTTACTCTTTTGCTGGTGGTGTCGAGCCCTTTTTGCCTCTCCTCGTGGAGCCGGTCGTTTGTGAGCTTTGTGTGTGTGGTTGGTTTCCTAAGTTGGTGGTGAAGCTCCTTGTGTAGCATATGTTTAGCTTTCCTTTTATGCATTCTTGCATTTGGCATGGCATATGTAACACGATGTATAGGCATCCTTGTATCTTAGATTGCATGCGTTTTGTATCATATGCATTGGATAGGAAAAGCTTCTCCTATATACATTGTTCACCATGGGACGCTATATATGTTTTTGTGAGCTTGTTTGGTATGCTATGGTTAGTTTGGCTTAGCTCTTGATGATCTTGATAAATGATCCATGGTTGATGGCTATATTTTTGAAAAATGTCACATATATGCTCTCTCATGTGTAAACGCCTTTATATGATCTTGACATTTTTAGTGGCCTTGCTATGCTTAATTTGTGGTTGGATAGCTAGTTTATTGATCATATGGGGCCAAAAGCTCAATTGCCATCATGAATGTTTAGCCCTCTTGCTTCATCTTATGGAGGGGCATAAGTTCTTTTTTGTCGCAAAGACATTTCATGTACCATTCATAAATCTGAAAATGAAATGTAAAATGCTTGGAAAATGTGCTCCTATGTCATATGTGCTGAAATTAATTTGCTTTGGGTGCTAAACCATTGCATGATGCCTACCAATGAGAAGTCTCATACATAGAAGTAGGCACATGGCTCGGTGGCTTTGACATGACATGGGGTGCTTGTGGGTGTTTGTGATGGTCTTATGATTAGAATGGCTGTCCTAGCATGAAGTTTGTGTGGCTTTGCCATTTTGACATGTTTTGCTCATGTTTAGGTTTTTGCTTGTTAGAGAGTAACTTTTCGCAAAACTCCTCAAATCATTTTTAGCCTTGTCCAATGGTTGTGAAACTTGGTGATCACGTAGTTAAGGTCATTACGAACCTGTAGAGTATCTAACTTGCTCATTTGGACTCGTGTAGCTCCTTGTGATGAATTTTTTATATTTGAGAAGCTATATGTTGAAAGTTTTTGCATTTTGCCTTGATTCATGCATTGTCAACAAGGGGGAGAAGTTTGTGCAT
This sequence comes from Cenchrus americanus, assembly GCA_947561735.1. Lineage (NCBI taxonomy): Eukaryota > Viridiplantae > Streptophyta > Magnoliopsida > Poales > Poaceae > Cenchrus > Cenchrus americanus. The sequence continues at coordinate 198,079,952 of OX387245.1, read as the reverse complement.
GCTTTGAGCACCTGAGAGTGTTTGGAAGGTGTTCCAATTGGTTCGGGCAAATTTTGAGCAGTTTGGTGCAGGGCCGGTCACAAGGGGCGGTCTAACCGCCCCCAGGCGGTCAGATGAGTGGTAGGCGGTCTAACCGCCTGGGGCAGGCGGTCTAACCGCCCTGGGCAAGTGAGCAGGTTTTTGCTCGTTGCTGCATTTGTTCAGGGGGAGTGTGCTTTGGCTCAGGGGGGAGCTTGCATATGTGCAGGGGGAGCTCTTTGTGGTGTTCGAGCTTTGCTTTGGTGGTTTGCGCTCTTTGCTTGAGCTTTGCTTTGTCTCGGATGTGTAAAGCCATTGCCCTTGCCTAATGGGTCCGAGACTTGTCTTCTTCAAGTGATCTTGCTCTTTGCCTTTCTTTGGCTTTCGATCGCTTGTTGAGGTTTTTATTTGATTTTTCTTTTTCTTTTCTCTTGTGTTACTTCATGTGGGTGTTGTCAATGCACTCATCAAGGGGGAGATTGAGGACCATGTGTGGTTCGAGGACCGGTGGATGGTCGCTTCCTTGTGTGATGAGTGATTGACAATGTTGTGTGGACTGATTCTTGGCTAAGTATTGCAGGTGCAGGTTGCGGCTTGACTCGTGTTGGTGCAGGTGAAGAACAAGCGTGAAAGGTAGTTGCCTGTGAGGCCTCTAGGTGTGGAGAAGATGAGTAGGCTTCGTTCGAGGGACCCGGTGGCCAGCGGGGTCAAGTGCGGGCCGCATGGTGGCATGAACAGCAATATGAAGTCATGGACGGTTTCTTGGTAGAGCCTCAAAACCAAGATCGAGCAGGGACTACGTGGGAGCCGAGTCATGAGTGGAGATTGGCGAAGGCTACACCGAGTTCGCGGGGTTTGCGGTGGTTCACGCCGAAAACCACCGGGCTACTCGGTTGAGCCACAAAACCGAGGTCGAAGACTCGACGAGGAGGTGCGGTCACCCGGGCGGTTGAACCGCCCGGGAGGGGCGGTCGGACCGCCGGGGGCGGGTCGATTGCCGGGCCGGTCTAACCGCCCAGGGGGGGCGGTCTGATCGCCCTGGCCGCCGGCGCCGAGATGCTTCGAAGCGGAGGACACGCGTTGGGAATGCAAGACTTGCGTCGAGGCTAAGTAGGTTGCGGTCGCCGTGCATCCGTCCGATGAAGAAATTCCGAAGACTTCCAAATCCACCCTTGAGGGGCTTGTATCCATAGTTATTAGGTGAGGGTAGTTTAGTGTTTTGGGTGCCTCCATATATACTCATTGAGTGGATGGATGGCAGCCAACTCTTGGAACCCTAGCTCATTTGATTTTCCATTTTTGTTCTCCATTTTCCCTAGTTTTTCCTAGGACTAGCTTGAGAGCTTCATGCGAGATCTAGAGAGAGGGATGGATTTTTGGGTGGCAAGCTAGACCTTGTACGAACCTTTCATGGTATGTATAGATGGTTCGGCGTTGTTCCTCGAGGTGGTTTTCCCGTCCTCTTTTGTGTTGATTTTTGGAGCTCTTTGTTGGCGGTGTTTTGAGAACGATTTCTTGGGGTTTTTGGTGGGTGTCACATATGAGGATCTTGTGCCTCTTTGGCTGGTGACTTTGCCCCCAAATCTCTGTTGAATCGGACTCGATTTGGTGGGTTTTCAAGTTAGGCGTGTTCTTGACCTAGAGAGGCGATTTCGTCGGTTCCTCTTGATTGTGAGCGTTTCTAGTCGATTCCTTTGAGGTAGAGGTTGCCCAGGAGGTAACCCGGCTAATCCCAAAGTTTCGCTACAATCCGTGGAGTGATTCAGGAGATCGGGCGCGAGGAAGTTAGGGTTTGACCCGCGGGCTGTTTTTCTGGGAGAGGCGGTCTAACCGCCTAGAGGGGGCGGTCTAACCGCCCTGGGGTTTCCAGGTCAAAGTTTTGTTTCGCCAGATTTTCCTCTGTGAATTTGTTCTCCTTGATCAGAGGAGCGTCTGGGTGAAATTTCGGGTCGTTCTCATGCCGTTTGCTAGGTGTTCTTAGTTGGAGTTCGTTGCTGGGTACAGGAGGTTAGACCGCCCCTGGTAGCCGGTCTAACCGCCCCTAGGCCCCTGGGTGGAGTTTTCGTTTTCACCAAGATTTTCTCGTAGCTAGCATGGCTTTGACCAAAGATCTTTGTTGGTGAAACCGTGGTGCGTTTTGGTGCTCGGAAGAGGTGTTTCGGAGGATTTCTTGGTTACCAGGTGGAGGCGGTCTAACCGCCCCCTATACCCGGTCTAACCGCCCCCCTTTGGACGGCGGCTTTCGAGGTGTTTCCGCCTGTCGTTGGTGCGTGTGTGTTGAGGTTGCTGGTAGAGTTTGTTCCTAGGACCAGTAGCACTCCAGTGGCTACGTGGTGTTGGCAAACGGAAGGTAGAAGTGCGGAGCGTGTGATTTTGGGGGTTCGACCGAGCGGGTTCATCTTGTCGGAGTTTCAATCTCCTTCGAGAAGAATTTTTATCGGCTCCCATTCACTCCCCCCTCTCTGGTCGCCTAATCGGTCCTTCAGATGGATGCTAGGGCGGCATGCTAGACCTTGTGAATCTTTCCTGGTTTGCATAGAAGATTCGGCATTGTGGTTCCCGTGATGGTTTTTGGAGTCATTTTTGTGCTATTTTCGTGCTCGTCTTGATTCTCGTTTTCTAGGCGGTTTCGGCTCGGATTTGTTTGGGGGATTCTTCCTTGAGTGCCTTGTGCCTCTTTTCCCAGTGATTTCTTGCCCCCAAACTCCTCAAATCGTCCTAGATTCGTGATTCTTTGGATGAACTCATGAGTAGTACTTGTGCTTGTGTGATCCACGATTCCTGGTAATTTGGTGGGTTTGGAGTCGAGATTTTTGGGGCATAATCTCACCAAGGGGTGCCTAACATCTCCCCCAAATCTTGTCTCAAGAACTTGAACTGTTTGGGATTTCTGGCGATGCGTTGGTGAAGTTGACTTCGCGGCTCGGGTTTGTTCTGCTCTGGTTGACCTGGCGGACAGTCTGCCCCCTCTCTGCGGACCGTCCGCGAGGTGCCTGTTCAGCCCAGTTCTTCGCGTGTTCGTCGTGTTCTTGCTCGCCTTTGTTTTCGATCCGGTTTTGTTTTAGATTTCTGTTCGAGCTAGTTTGCGGACAGTCCAAGCTTCAGTAACGGACGGTCCGGATCCCGCGCGGACGATCCGCCTGGTCTTCGCGGACGGTCCGTTTTTCTCGGGTCGTTTCTGGTGGTTCTGTTGGCTTTAACGAACGGTCCGCAGCTCCTGGCCGGACGGTCCGCGTGGCCCTTGCGGACTGTCCGCGGCACCTGGACGGACTGTCCGCGTGGCCTGCCCGGACAGTCCACCCCTCCTAGCCGGACAGTCCGCCAGCGCCTGGCAGCTTTGTTCCTTGGTTCGATTCCTCCCTCCTTTCTTTTGTGCTTCCGCGTGTGCTTCAAGGAATCGTTCCTAGGACTTGGGGTTGATCCATAACCTTGTTGTCTTGGAGATTGGTGTGTGATTCAATCCATCGCTCGTGTGTGACCGGGTTTTGTCTAGGGTATAGGCCGGGTTCTTTGAAAAGAATTTTTACCGGCTCCTATTCACTCCCCCCCTCTCTAGTCGCCATCCGATCCTTCAATTGGTATCAGAGCTTGGTGCCGGATTCGTGGTGACTTTGACAAGTCTTTAATCCTAAGATGGTGTACATTGAGCGGGGCGGTACGCCGCACTTCGATGGGAAGGGTTACCACAAGTGGGCGGCTCGTATGATGATCTTTCTTCGTGGCAAGTTGTTGGATTTCATTGCGCTTGACAAGACCTATGCTATTCCGGCGGATATTCATACTCTTATGGTGACCGATGCCGGTGCTGAGGCCAAGTATGAGGCAAATGCAAAAGCCGTTGATCACTTGGTCCGGAGCTTGTGTGATCCTGAGTTTGAGCGTGTTCGCCATTTGAATCTTGCCTGGCAAATTTGGGAGAAGATGTTGGTTGCTCACGATGGTGATAACCATGTGAAGGCTCGCCTCTTTGTTTTTTACCGGATGCAACATGAGAACTTTACTCAACTTCCCGGTGAGGACATTGATGCGATGTTTCAGAGGTTCACCGCCATCGTGAACAACATGAAGGCCAATGATGAGGATTTCCCTTACACCGAGCATGATCAAGCTTTGAAGCTTCTACATATCTTGGACCAAAATGTTTGTGGTGCTAAGGTTGAGGCCATCAAGGAGTCCGTGCAATACTTGAAAATTGAGTTGGATGATCTCTTTTCTAATCTGAAGTCAGCTGAGGTTGACAGGAAGTTGCAATCCAAGCATGAGGGCTCGACTGATCATAGTCTTGCTCTTGTGGGAGGATCAAAGGGCAAAGCCAACACTAACGCTTGCGTCGACAGTTTTCCTTGTCTTCTCTCATGTCCATTCCGGATGATGAGTTCGATGTCTGTTGAGCGAGGAGGAACTGGCCTTGCTCTCAAGGAGGTTTGATCGACTACATGAGAACCGGAGAAATGCAAGGCGGAGCTCGGGGACATGCTACAAGTGTGGCAAGCGTGGACACTTCATCGCCGAGTGCCCGGAAGGGGAGGAGAACAAGTACAAGATGAGCGAGTACAAGGCGCACCCGAGGCGTGAAGACAAGTACTCCTCCAAGGGCAAGCACTACAGCAAGTCCAATAGCAAGGACAAGGACAAGCGGCGATTGAGCAAGGGCGGCCACAAGAAGAACAAGGCAAGAGCTATGGTGGCCGGTGCAAGCGACGTCGACACAAGCTCATGCGACGCGCATTTAAGCTCAAGCAGTGAGGATGAAGACGCCGGGAGGCGCAAGGGCAAGAAGAATGCAAGCCGGAACCTCAGTGGGTTGAGCTCTGTTGCACTTGGAGGCTTTTGTGGCATGGCCCATAGCTCAAGCAGCAAGAAGAGCGAGAAGGAAGACACCGACGCCGACTCAGAAGATGAGGTAAACCGTGACCCCGACTCTTTGCTTGCTGAGATCACTAGGTTTAATGGCTTCATTGACAATCGTGATAGTGTGTTGAGAGATGCTAAGAAGATGAGGAGAGATCTTAGGGCTCAACTTGAGAATGCTAGCGAGAAAGTAGGAGAGTTAGAGTCTAAATTGCTTGAATTGAAACTTGAGAATGACTCTTTGAAACTTACTCCTACCATTTATGATGATGTTGAATGTCCTGAATGTGATGCATGGTTGAATGAGATCAAACTGCTTAATGAGAAGAATGCTTCCACTTTGGCTAAACTAGATGCTCTTAGGACTGAGTATGATGAGCTTAAGGCTAGACCCACTTTACTTGGTGCTTGTAAATCATGTCCTATTATGCATGCTAAGCTTGTTGATGCTCGTTCTACCATTAGCACTTTGGAAGTTTCTTTGAAATCTCCTGTTGTCAATGCATGCACTAGCTGTGATGAAGTTACTTTGCGCAATCTTGAACTTACTTCCCGTTTGGATGTCATCTATGAGGAGAATGATTATTTGAGGAAGGTGTTGGGTTGGTTGTCTGGGCAGGAACCTCAATTGAAAATCATGATTGAGGAGTTCAAGAGAGCGGATGGTCGTGGTTTGGGTTTTGAGAAGTTGGGTGAGAAATTGGGAGAAAACAGTGGGGAGAGTGTGTATGAGAAGTGTGTTGAGTCTAACCCCCCATTTTGAGGTGATCGGAGACATCCAGGTTCCACTTCCAAAAGCACCCAAGAACTCTTTCACTCCAAAGCCCAACCACCTTTGCAACAAGCTTGACACAACCCAAGATCCACCAAAATTCCCACCTAAAACAAATGACTTCCAGAAACCGGTGAAGTTTGTGAGTGAGAAGGGTGTGAAACTTAGAGAGAAGCCAGAGCCAAAACCAAAACCCATGCCTTTAGGTGTGAGTATTGTGGCAAGAAGAGGCATCTAGCAGAGTTTTGCTACAATAGGAAGAGGGATGAGAGGCTTGCTAGGGAGCAAGCAAACCAGGACGGGTATCACCGGTCTCAAGGTATTCCCGAGCCTAGAGTGCCGCTTCCACGGGGTGTGGGAAGTGTGAGGAGTGTTGGTAGAGTTGGAGCTCAGGGTGGTAGGTTCCCACAGAGAGGTGGTGGTGAGAGGTTTGATAGGAGAGATGATGGTGTGCGTGCTGGTGAGAGGTTTGGTCGGTCTCGTGGTGGTTTTGCTGGACGTCCCCCTACTCGTCCTCAATACGGGTTTATGGGAGATGATCACAGCTTTGGGTTCCAGAGAAACTACGGACCACGTTTTCCCCCTCGTGGTGCTCGTACTCCTCCCATGGGACATGGGAAATTTGGTGGCAAGGGAATGATGTTTGCTAACCCCTCTTTTGAGCAGATGGCTCGACACTGGTTCAACTTTCTGTGTGCTAACCCCAGTGTCGAGTCGTTGGCTCATTCTAGTTCTTGTTTCGACTACGGGCGGGGAGGCTTGAAGAACATTTGGTTGATCGACTCCGGATGTTCCCGACACAAGACCGGAGACAAGAAGTGGTTCTCCGGCTTCACCCCGGTGAAGGAAAAGATGTACATCACGTTTGGGGACAACGGACGAGGAAGGGTGATTTACGAGGGGTGTAGTGCATGTGAGTGACGGGTAACGTTGAAGAGGGTTGCTCTTGTGAAGTCTTTGGGTTTCAATTTTCTTTCGGTTTCTCGGTTGCTTGATGAGGGCTTTGAGGTGCGTTTGAAGTACGGTGAGTCTCGTTTCTTGAATTCGTTATCTTGTTTGTATGATCATCCCCGAGGGTCGGATTTTCGCGGGTCGATTTCTCTCGTTCTTTGGGTCATGCTCATTGTTTGATGGCCGGTCCTTCGTGTGATTTGTGGAAATGGCATAGGCGGTTGGGTCACTTGAGCTTTGATTTGGTTTACCGTTTGAGTGGTCTTGACCTTGTCCGAGGATTGCGAAAGTTGAAGTTTGAGAAGAATTTGGTCTATGCTCTATGTAGGCATGGCAAGATGGTAGCCACTCCCCATCCACCCCTGACCGATGTCATGACCGAGCGTCTGACAGAGCTGTTGCATATGGACCTTGTTGGGCCAGCTCGAGTTCGCTCGGTGGGTGGGAAGTGGTATGTCCTTGTTGTGGTGGACAATTACTCTCGCTATGCCTGGGTGTTTTTCTCGGAGGACAAAAGTGAGACATTTGGTTTTGTTCGAGATCTGATCATGAGGTTGAAGAACGAGAGGCATGGGATTGTCATTCGAGCTATCCGCAGTGATAATGGCTTAGAGTTCAAGAACTCTCGTTTTGATGCCTTCTGTCGTGATCTAGGTCTTGAACATCAGTATTCGACCCCTTATGTGCCCCCTCAAAATGGAGTCGTGGAAAGGAAAAAATTGGACTCTTTGTGAGATGGCTAGGACGATGCTCGATGAGCACAGGACTCCTAGGAGGTATTGGGCTGAGGCGGTCAATACGGCCTGTCATGTCTCCAACAGGATTTTATTGCGAGCTTTCAAGAAAAAGACCTGTTATGAGCTTATGCATAGTCGGGCACCCAAGGTGAGTCATTTCCGAGTCTTTGGCTGCAAGTGCTTTATTCTTAAGAAGGGAAACTCGACAAGTTTCAGGCTAAGTCTAGTGATGGGATTTTCTTTGGATATGCTAACCATTCTAGAGCCTATAAAGTGCTTAATCTTGAGACTAACAAAATCATGGAGACTTGCGAGGTAACCTTCGACAAGACAATGCCATGTACCTCTCTTGGCTTTGAATGTGCAGGTGATGAGAAGATGGTTGAGGACCTCTTTGAAGAGGAGAAGGATGAAGCTGGAGATGATGATGGAGAGAACCATGCGCCTGAAGCTGAGTGTGTACCCACTACTTCCCCTACGACCACTACGGAGGGTGGACCGTCTACTTCATGGACAACGACGATGCGACAAGAGGACCAGGCGAGAGAAGCTGAAGTTGAGGAGGAGGTAGTCTCGAGGCGTGAGGCTCCCCGGCGGATTCAAGAAGTGCATCCCCTATCGAAGATCATTGGGGACATCGACGAACGTACCACGCGGTCAAGGTCCAGAAATTCCTCTCATTTCGCTCATGCTGCATTTGTTGCCTCCTTTGAGCCCAAGGACATTGGACACACTTTGACTGATACAAATTGGGTCAATTCTATGCATGAGGAGTTGGAAAATTTTGAGAGGAACCAGGTGTGGGAGTTAGTTGAACCACCTCCAAATTGCCATCCTATAGAAACCAAGTGGGTTTGGAAGAACAAAGAGGGTGAGAATGGGATGGTTGTGAGGAACAAGTCCAGACTTGTTGCTCAGGGATATAGTCAGAAGGAGGGGATCGACTATGAGGAGACCTTTGCTCCCGTGGCCCGTCTTGAGGAAATTCGGATCCTTCTAGCCTTTGTCGTGGCTAAAAGGTTCATGTTGTTTCAAATGGATGTGAAGAGTACGTTGCCGAATGGGGTCATAGAGGAGGAGGTGTATGTGAAGCGACCACGGGGTTCGAGAGTGAAAAGTATCCACACGGGGTGTACGGGTTGAAAACGGCTCGTATGGGATGAAACGGGCGCCCGGGCTTGGTATGGGAGATTGAGAGGTTTTCTGTTGAGCAAAGGGTTCGTGATGGGTACCGTGGATAGGACCTTGTTTCTCCTCAAGCATGGGAATGACTTGTTGATTGTGCAGATATACGTGGATAATATTGTCTTTGGTGGCTCGTCACATAACCTTGATGCCAAGTTTGCAAATGAGATGAGCAGGGAATTCGAGATGAGCATGATGGGCGAGTTGCAGTACTTTCTCGGGTTGCAGATCAAGCAAGTGAAGGACGGAACATTTGTACATCAGACCAAGTACACGAAAAACATGCTGAGGAAGTTCCAGATGCAAGATGTGAAGCCCATGTCGACTCCCATGGGGATTACGGCTACTTTGAATGCGGACGAGGACGGAGAACCAGTGGACCAGCGAGAGTACCCGAGCATGATCGGCTCCCTCCTCTACCTGACGGCGACGAGGCCAGACATACAGTTCAGTGTGTGTCTGTGCGCTCGTTTTCAGGCCTCGCCAAGGACATCACATCGACAGGCCGTCAAGAGGATCTTCAGGTACCTACAGTCTGCACCTGGTCTTGGCACCTTTGGTATTCTTCCTGCTCGACTCTTTCACTTCATGGTTTTTCTGATGCGGATTTCGCTGGTTGCCGAGTCGAGAGGAAGTCTACTTCTGGTTCTTGCCAGTTTCTTGGGTCCTCGTTGGTTGCGTGGTCTTCCCAAGCAGTCTAGTGTAGCTCAGTCCACCACCGAGGCGAAGTATGTTGCAGCCGCGAGTTGTTGTTCCCAGCTGTTGTGGATCTCATACACCTTGAGAGACTTTGGTGAGGAGTGCACCCAGATCCCACTTCTTTGTGATAGCACCAGTGCCATAAGCGTAGCAAAAAACCCAGTGCTTCATTCCAGAACCAAACACATAGAAGTGAGGTATCATTTCTTGAGAGACAATGTGGAGAAAGGGACCATTGTGTTGAGTCATGTCTCTACCCAAGATCAGCTTGCAGACATCTTTACAAAGCCTCTCGACCAAGCTACATTTGCGCGCTTGCGGGGGGGTACTTGGGGTTTGTTGCCCTTTCTAGTTGATTCTTGGGGGTTTTACTTTTGTACTATATGTATCATACCATGTTTACTTTGATGTATATACATGCTTTGCTTGATGTGTAAACCATGGTAGGATAGCCATCGTGTTATATATCATGTTGCATTTGTATCATATTGCATTTTAGGATGATGAGCTTCTTTCATATGCCTTATTTGAGTTTCTTTGGCTACTTGTGAGATATTTGTCATGTGTGTGGAGAAATGGCTATGTGAGGCTATGCTCTTGGAATATTTGAGATATATGCGTTGTGAGATAGCTCTTTTTGAATCAAATGCTAATCTTGACTAAATTTGATGAAATGTGCTCCACTCATGTGTAGTAGTGTATCCATGTCACTTTTTGGTCTAAATGTGCCTCTCATGCTTAGATTGTGCTTGGATGTCTCTTTCTTGCATTTGGGCCAAAGGCCGATATCATTGTGAATGTTTAGCCTATGTTGCATTCATGGAGGAGCATAAGCTTCTTTTTGCCGCAAAGGCACTTCATGTACCATGAAAAGAATTAATCTTGAAAAGAAATGTTTATGCTCGAAAAATGCTCCATCCAACATGATTATGCTTAAAATGTTTTATCTTTCACACATGGGTGCAAAACATGTTGCATGATGTTCACTAGTGGAGAAGTCTCCCCGATGTGGACACATGGCTCATGAGCTTTAACATGACATGCTTTGCTTTATGGGTGTTTGCAATGATCTTTTGTTAAGAATTTGATATCCTTGTATGATCTCTAGATGATATGCATGTTTTTGGCTAGAATATGACATGGATAGGCCTTTACATTTGAAGTGAGCCATCTTTTGATAAAATTGCTCAAATCTGAAAATTTTCTTTGTCACACGTTGTTGACGGTGAAAATCCGTCAACCTAGCCATGAGTTTACCTTCGGTGTTGGCATGAGTTTTATACCTTATCCATTGGTACTAACCCTCGTGGTATAACAAGTTCACATGTGCATGTCGGTTTTGGAGTTTAATGTTTATGCGGGGTTTTAGTATTGAATGCAAGACTTTCGGGATAAGTTCATCAAGCACCTCATGACAAGACCTTGAAGCCCCGTACAAGTCATGCAATGAAGCAAACTTAACTCCAAGAAGCCGGGGACTTGATCCGAGAAGACGACGGACTCCGAGGACACGACCGGGAAAAGTGCTTTGTATCTTGCAAGACAAGGAGTTGAGTCCAATTCGGAGAGAAACCGACGACATGGACCTACATGCGAAGGGGGAAACATCCGAGAAGCAAGGGAAGCGACGTGGAGCGAAGGAGCCCTCGGGGCCGGGCCTAGATGGGCCCGGGCCGGCCGGCCCGATCCGGTCGGCCCGAGCCCATCCGGGGCCCAAATGCCCACTCCTTTGCCCTAGCCGCCAATCGGGCTATTTATAGTCCCCCGACCGAGAGCCTCGCGCAGAGAGGAATTCGTGATCGGCCGCCGAGGAGCGAGAGAAGAGAGAGACACCATCTCGGAGAAAAGAGGGTCGAGCTAGTTGACTAGGGTTCCCCTAGCCGACGTGGGAACCTTGCACGGAAGACCACGTCGGAGTTCCGGAGCTAGAAGCAAGATCAAGGAAGTATCCCGGTGGTGATCTTGTGTATGTATCATTGTTATAGTTGAATTATCGAGTTGAATCTTTTCCTAGCGATCAAGTGTTTCCTCGAAGATTTCGTTTTTCGATCGATAGATTACATAGGGTGTTCTTGTAGCCGCGGTGGCTAGAGGTACACGCCGGATCTTCCGAAAGAATCTCGACTTGTCTTTTGACTCGCCCTAAGCTATCCGCATGAATAGGGATACGTTGTGACGAACGGGGGTCTCGAAAGGCGGATGTTTTCGGATTTGGACGGGAAACCACGATTTAAAGAGGCTTCTATTAAGATTCGATTTGATACTTCTTCTCTTGCATGGAACTTCATCAAAAGGCTTACCCCGATCCCTCTAGATCGGTTTATCTACCCAATCTTACTTTGTTTTCTCCGGTCTTTAGTAGATTAGATTCGTTTCATGTCTTTTACTTAGATGCATTAGTGTTTCTTTTATCGAAGATTGAAGTTACTTGGCTTTATTAGATTAAGTTTTGCGTCACACATTTGTTCCACGGATTCCATACCTTGGGTTCACCACTCGAGGGAAGAAGGGTCCCTTGACTACGACGGGAGACTTGTACGCTTGCGAGTCACAAACGAACTTTGATACAATTATTAACCATCAACACACGCCTATGTTTTCATATATTACTTGTGGCAATGCTTTGACTATGTTATGATCCATATATGTGCTCTTTGTCTCACTTCTAGCGTTTGACACTAGATTTGGCCTATTTGAGAAGCTCATGTAGATGTTTATATGCTTTGTCTTACATTCCTGCATTTTCACCTTGATACATACATTGTCAACAAGGGGGAGAAGAGGTGAGCGTAATGCAAATTCAGAAGAGGTGAGCTTAATGAAAAATTCAGAAAAATGCATCTAAAATTTGGAAGTTTGCATCCACATGTTCAGAGGGAGCTTGCATTTGTTCAGGGGGAGCTTTCTTGCTGTTTTCAGTGTGGAGTTTGTGCTTTGCTCGGCTTGTGACCTTTCTTTTCCTTTCTTTTGTTTTGGTCATGAGTTGAGCTTCTTTGTTTTCTTTCTTCTTACTTTCTTTCTCTGAATTTCATTTCGCGTCGTGTGTTGTCAATGCACTCATCAAGGGGGAGATTGAGGACCAGGAGCATCTCGGTGGTCGATTGATGACCGCTCGTCGGTGATGAGTGATTGACAACGGGTGTTGGAGCGACTTTTGGCTTAGTGCGCGGGTGTAGGCTGTGGCCTAGTTCGTGTTGTTGCGGGTGAAGAACGGGCGCGAAAGGTCTTCGGCCTTGAGGGGCCTCCGGGAGATGGAGAGACAAGTAGGTTCGGTTCGAGGGACCGGTGGACGGCGAGACTAGATGCGGGCCACATGGTGGCGGGACGAGCAAGACGAAGTTGTGGACGATCGAGCCGGTGCACGGTGGCGGTCGAGTCAAGAGGCTTGGCGGGAGGCCCGGACGAGCACGCGGGGGTTTGGTGGTTTTCCCACAAAACCATCGGAGGACGGTTTCTTGGTTTGGGCCTCAAAACCAAGTGCGAAGGCCCAACACGACGGAGACGGGATCCGGGCGTGTCGGGAAGCTTCGAAGCGGAGGACAACGGCGGGATCGCATGGCTTGCGTCGGGAGGACGCGGGGGGTGCGGCGAAGGCGTGGCCGTCCGATGGCAAGACCCACAAACATTACATAAATGCCCCTGCATGGGTTGTATCGCCAGTAGTTGAGTTAGGGGTAGTCGAGTCATTTACCACACCGGCGGGACCCGATATATAAGCCATGCGTGTGTGTGGATGGCTCCCTCTCTCCGCGACTTAGGGTTTCATTTCGCCCTTTCCATTTCTCTTTTTCCTAGACTATTTTCTCCTCTATTTTCTCTAGGCTAGCATGAGAGCTTCATGAGAGATTTGTTGAGAGGGATGGATGCTAGGGCGGCATGCTAGACCTTGTGAATCTTTCCTGGTTTGTATAGAAGATTCGGCGTTGTGGTTCCCGTGATGTTTTTCGGAGTCATTTTTGTGCTATTTTTGTGCTCGTCTTGACTCACGTTTTCTAGGCGGTTTTAGATTGGATTTGTTTGGGGGATTCTTCCTTGAGTTCCTTGTGCCTCTTTTCCCAGTGATTTCTTGCCCCCAAACTCCTCAAATTGTCCTAGATTCGTGATTCTTTGGATGAACTCGTGAGTAGGACTTGATGCCTAACATCTCCCCCAAATCTTGTCTCAAGAACTTGAACCATTTGGGATTTCCACTGATGAGTTGGTGAAGTTGACTTCGCGGCTCGGGTTTGTTCTACTATGTTTGACCTGGCGGACACTCCGCCCCTCTCTGCGGACCGTCCGCGAGGTGCCTGTTCAGCCCAGTTCTTCGCTTGTTTGTCGTGTTCTTGCTCGCCTTTGTTTTCGATCCGGTTTTGTTTTAGGTTTTCGTTGCAGCTGGTTTGCGGACGGTCCGAGCTTCAGTAGCGGACGGTCGGATCCCTGCGCGGACGGTCCGCCCGGTCTTCGCGGACGGTCCGTTTTTCTCGGGTCGTTTACGGTGGTTCGTTGGCTCTAACGGACGGTCGCGGCTCTGGCCGGACGGTCCGCGTGGCCCTTGCGGACGGTCCGCGTAGCTCGCTTAGCCAACACAGTTGTGCCATTAACCCCCCAAGTTGCTCATCCTCATTGATATATGGAGATGTTTCTTCCTGCACAACTTGGTTAGCTGGAGCCATGAACTCATTCGGCAAAAAGTATACCATGCATGTTGCAGCCGAACGACCCGATCCATCAGGCCTATCCTTTGGACGCCACACCTGCTTTCTCTTGATCCCTGCTTGTTTCAACTCTTGGTTCCTCAAGCGCTGAACCCTTCTCTTTTGGCTTCTCCTCAAGCCAGGTGGGCACCACTGTCCTTCTTGCCAGATGTATTCACGCTCCTGCTCTTCTTGATCAACCCACCTTTGATCAGCGTATCTCTTCCTTGGGTGATCATTGACTTCATTTATTTTTACGCGCCGACCGTCACTAGGATGAATCCTTCCAATTCTTTCATGGACGGATCGGCGATTGACAGTATCCTGCCTATACTCAGTGTATTTATCACTGCATTCAAGGCAATTGTTAAATGTAGGAAGCTTCAAGCCCTCATTGCAGCAATGCCTGAAGAACGCACATCCCCAATGTGCACGCTCCTGTTCTCGTGCATGTTCCTCTAGCTGTCTTCTATGCGCTTCTTCCTCAAACCTTTGTGCTTCCTCCTCGTATTTCCGCTTTTGGTAGCGTTCCTTTTCTTGTTGGCGCTGCCACTTGTTATGGAGGATGCAGGTAGTTACCCTAGGTTTGGCTCTGGAAGATTCCCCTACTTCAATTTGGCTTTTTAGGATGCGAGGTGCTTCTTTGTGGACCTGTTTCACTGTCACTTGCCGAGCAGGATCAACTGATCCATCTTTCTTTGCTTTGCCTGAAGTTAAGACCTTTACTTTCCCCTTCTTCTCAGCGGTTACCATGTTAACAGAGAAACCGACCATGTTCTGAGGGAAAGGATTGCCATCCAGCTTCATTTTATTTTCAAATTTCAAGTGACCCTCCTGGATAGCCTTTTGGATCCTCATCCTGAAAACCCTGCAATCATTAATGGAGTGTGAGTTCCTGTCATGAAATCCACAGTAAGTTTCTCTTTATCTCCATCAGGCTGATGCATAGAATGCCCCTCTGGCAACTTGATTCGTCCTTCCTTCACAAGGAACTCAAAGAGCTTGTCAGCTTTGGTCACATCAAAATCGTATGTGCCCTTGGCCTACTTTATCCATCCTTGGTTCACCGTTAATGGCTCTTTACCCCACATGATCTCAGCTGCGGCCACTTCCTCATCATCATCAAACTCTTCCACTTGATCAGCTCTTTCGAGGAACTGGTTGTAGATATCAGCTATATCATTGTGCTTGGCAAACCTGGAGTCTTTCTAGAATCCATAGGCCTGATTGCTCATTAATGACAACCTTTGAGACAGCTGACCAAGATTGTCAAACTCCATGCAAAACAGCTTCTCCCGAATAGCTGGCAACATACCCGCAACAGCCATGTCAGCCAATTGATCATCTGGCAGGTTCAAAGAGAAGCACATGCCTTTGACCTCTCTGAACCTTCTGAGAAATTCTAAGGGTGTTTCATTGTGCCTTTGTCTCAGGGTGGCCAGGTCAATTAGCTTTTTCTCAGTACTACCACTGAAGTAATGAGCATGGAACTTCTGTTCCAAATCTTTCAGTCCGATTGATTGAGCAGGCAAAGAAGCAAACCATGTAAAGGCTGGGCCTGTCAATGTTAAAGGAAAGTATCTGACCCTGAACGCCTCATCAGCTGAGGCTTCCCCAAGCTGCATCAAGTATCGGGCAATGTGCTCCACAGTACTTGTATCATCTTGCCTAGAGAACTTTGTGAAATCTGTAGGAGGTTTCACCCTTGGTGGCAAAACCACCCTGTGGTACCACTCTGGGAAAGGAGGTGTGTAAGCTTGTCTCTACATCTTAGGTTTAAGGCCGAATTGATTTTGCAAAACATCGGCCATTTTCTGCACCAAGAGATCATCACTAGCATTTTGCATTCCTGCAGCTGTACCATACCCAGGGTTTGGGAAAGCATCAATGGCGCCATAGTCCATGACTTCTGAATATCCCCCACCATACATATTCTTCTGCGACTCGTTGTTGGCCGGGGGCTATCCCGTAAGTAGAGTTAGGTGGAACTCCGGAAGAACCGAACGCCGTGATTTCCATATGTAGGCCTATTTGCCTGATACGGGTTCGGTTGTTGGACTGGGCGACCTCCATTGCTTTGTAGAGGCGGCTGGATTCGTTGACTCCCCACGCTTTGCGGAGGTGGTTGGATTGGTTGGCCTCCCATACTTTGTAGAGGCGGCTGAGCACTCGCATCCCGAACTGGTTGAGCAGTACTAGTTTCTCCAACCTTCGCAGAAGATACTTGAGGGGATACTCGACTAAGCATCCTCTGCATGCCTGGGCCAAAAACTCCAACCATCATCTGCTTGAAATTATTCAAGAAAGCAGTATGATGTTTAACCATTACGGTTTCTATAGTCTCCCAAAAAGCATTCAAAGCCTCCTGTTTCTCTTGAGAAGACATGGTATCAGGCTCTCCTGGTAACAGCACCCTTGGCATGTCAGATTTGAGATACGGCACACCACTTCTATTCTTGCCAAATGACATCAAGCATTTCTGTTGAAACTGGTCAATGGCATCCTTCAACTGCCCTTGTTGTTCTGGAGACAGGTCATTAATGGTGACATCCATGACGTCTTGAATATCAGACATCTTGAATCAGCTAGAGTGAGTCCCACCAGGCGTGCCAAAAAGTGTGTTGACGCAAAATCAGCACCCCGCGCCAAGCACACAGCAAGCCGAACGAAGCTGGTTTAAAACACGAGCCGGATCCGAAGCGTGCCAGTCAATTTTCCTGAAAATGACAAAGGAGTAAAAATAGTTAGATAAAACATGGAACTTGCCGGGTGGTACCAGACAGTTCTGTATTTACGGCTAGAAAGCCAATTAAAATAACATATAGCTACAACAAGCTATCTGCCAGCAATTTAAATACTATTCGGGAGCTTTAAAACATGAAAACAGCATATAGACCAATGGATGACGTAAGCAAGACAAAAGATCGGTCTTTGTTTAAATAGCGTTGCTCCCACATGATCACGACCAATTTTTGAGGATAAATAACAAATAAAGTAAATAAGGTAAAAGCATGATTATAAATATGAAGTAAACAAGCATGCATAGGACAAAAGCACTAGTCTACCGCATGTGTAGGTACTTTCAAACCCGTCAAGCATGATAACAAACAAGTTAATCCACCGCATGATACAACTTGTTTGAAACCATACGACCAACCACAAAGAGATTAATCCACTGCATGATACAATATAAATATGGAAGGCTAAAAGCACACATTATTTAAAACAAACTTATGAACACGTTTTACTCATGAGAGCATTACCGAATTCGGCTGTACAGCCGATCCGGGTTCCATGGAGAAGGAACAGACATTTGAAAAGTCAAAGCTTGAACCCGCAACACGTGACAATCTAGAATGATCTAAATTCAGCTATTGAGAGCACTTGATCCTTTATAATAAACAAAGACTTGAGAGCACATCACATGGATCTTAAGAGGATAAAAGCCAAAACCAATCAATCTAGATTGGGCAAAAGAGTGTTACATAAATTTAAACATAAAGCAAAAACTCAAAGCAACACGTGGTAACTTAATGAATCTATTAGATCTTGCCAAATCTAATAGAGCCGATAACTAGCTTCAAGCTAGATCTTAGCCTACCACATGACTCATGAACCAACAAGAAACCCTCTTGAACCAAGCTTAAATCCACCGCATGATACTAAGCAAGGTACAAGACTACTTGCATCACTGTCTAAATCCACCACATGATACTAGACATGATACGAGATTGCCAGTACTTACGGAGGTCGACGGATCGATGGCTCCTTTCGAAGAACTCGACGACTCGACTAAAGGACTCGATATTTGGCACGGGGCCGGTTTTTGTTGTGAATATGTTCGATTCCTATTACAGACATCAAGGGTTTATATTTATACCCTTGTCCTAACACGACTCCTGGTCGATTACGAGTACAACATTTAATGTCTAAATTGATGCTCCAACACTAATGTCCATCTCGTATACGCCATCAACTCGTTCCTTCCTTATATTGGGCCACGTCACCACGCATTCCCGAAAACTCGATAAGATTTTCTCTAGGAATTGAACATCTTCACAACAAAAACCGGCCCCGTGCCAAATATCGAGTCCTTTAGTCGAGTCGTCGAGTTCTTCGAGAGGAGCCATCGATCCGTCGACCTCCGTAAGTACCGGCAACCTTGTATCATGTCTAGTATCATGCGGTGGATTTAGACCGTGATGCAAGTAGTATTGTTACCTCGCATAGTATCATGCGGTGGATTTAATCTTGGTTCAAGAGGGTTTCTTGTTGGATAATGAGTCATGCACTAGGCTAAGATCTAGCTTGATGCTAGTTATCGGCTCTATTAGATTTGGCAAGATCTAATAGATTCATTAAGTTACCACGTGTTGCTTTGAGTTTTTGCTTTATGTTTAAATTCATATAACACTCTTTTGCCCAATCTAGATTGATTGGTTTGGGCTTTTATCTCTTTAAGATCCATGTGATGTGCTCTCAAGTCTTTGTTTATTATAAAGGATCAAGTGCTCTCAATAGCTGAATTTAGATCAATCTAGATTGTTACGTGTTGCGGGTTCAAGCTTTGACTTTTCAAATGTTTGTTCCTTCTCCACGGAACCCGGCTGACATGGTTGTTGCGGGTATGTTGCCAGCTATTCGGAAGAAGCTGTTTGGCATGGAGTTTGACAATCTTGGTCAGCTGTCCCAAAGGTTGTCATTAATGAGCAATCAGGCCTACGGATTCAAGAAAGACTCCAGGTTTGCCAATGTCACACCCGATTTCCGGAGGGAAACCGGATGCATCTCATATGTGTGCCGGGATCTAGTTCCACACATATGATAGACGAAATGAGTGTAATATCATAGACAGTAAAAACGTAACAAGGGGTTTAACAACTTACTACACTCATTCGGAAGACACGAAGGTCTTTAACATCGGAAAACGATAACTATACGTGGAGTCTTCGTCTTCCTCTTCCACGAGCACTTGATCGGGGGAGACGCATGCCTCAGAACTCCTCAAAGTCGATGTAGAACTCTTCACCATTGTTCTCTACCGAAGCGGTAAGCAAGGCTGAGTACACTTATGGTTGGTACTCAACAAGTGGGGGAAGATGCAAGGCTACCAAAGATAGGCTATGGTTTTGCAGCGGTTAGCATTTTAATGTTGGTCAAACTTTTATTTAAAGAACGCCTAGTTACTAGATGTAAGTATATACCAACCCACTTAAGAAACTTTTAAGCCAAAACAACCCAAAGCTCATCGAGCTTCACCAAACCACGATTTATTCTCCTCTTCAAGTTTATTAATCATGTGAGGGTCCAAGCCGCTCATGACCGTGAGCACGGCTGATCGATCGTTTTACACTGCGAGAGGTTTGCACACTTTACCCACGGCTCGCGTAAAAGTTCTAAAGAACTTTGAACCCAACCATGCGATGCGATCGGGCATCATACAACACTTCCGAGGTGTGATTGCATAGGGACGCTACGAAGCCTTTACAAAGGTACACAAGAGACTAACGACCCGCATAGTTACGGATCGGGGCGGACCATAACCCTCCCTAGTGGTCGGCACCTTAGCAAAGGTTGCTACCCCAAAAGGACCGGGCTATACCCCCGCAACCGGATCCGCCTGCGCTCCTTTCGGAAAAGGGCCATCGGATCAATCGCACGCCTAATTAATTGGCTAAGGTCAGAGCCATGTAACACTGTGGTTGCGCATGTTTTCTTGGGTGGTTCTCCATGTTCCGATTAAATCACATGATCTTGTCTTACCAAAAGCATCATCGTTAAACATACAAGCCTTTATCTTGGAAAACCATTTTTATCCAACCCAAGTTGAGCAACTAGCATATTCTACCCCTAAACATTTGTTAAACCGGGTTGATCCAAGGATTGTGGGTAAAAGTCTAGGTAAGTCCTTAAAAAGGGTGTTCCCATCAATTTAATGCAATATCATCATAAAAGTAAACTTAATTGTAATGCAGTTATATAGGACAAAAATAGAACATGCAGGGGGAGAAGACCACTTGCCTTCCTTGCTTAAACACTAAGGTTCTTCTTCTTCAAACACTTGCTCTTGATCTACTTCAACTGGTTGCTCGCTTGAAACTGGCACGATGTCTACGAGCACACAAGAATACATACAATAAACAAAACAATACACCAAGCATGAAAAGCTTAAAGGGAAAACAGGGTTTGGGTCTAGGAAAGCGAACACAAGGAACACTCGGAACTAGCGGGAGATTTGGATGATCACAAACAAGAGCTAGCTATGCGTTTGACATCTTTTAATTAAGTAAAATCATGTGTATAGGTTATTTCAGAGAAATACCCTATTTATAATTAAGCAAGTTATATTTGTATTTAAAATACGATGTAGGCCTAGTCCAATTTTACTTATAAATATCCGGGTATGATTTATGCAAATTAAACATTTAATTTTAAAAGAAGCATGTAAAACCATCTAGGCGTTTATGTTTAAATTTCGAGTTGTTCTAATCAAATTATAATTTAAAACGCATTTATATTCATTTTAATCAAATTAACATTTAATTAAGAAAACTCGGGATATAGCCTATGGTACATTTTAGTAGAAAGCAAATTGCATAATCGTTAATCAAATTAAGTTTGATTATAAAAACCGAAGTATACATCTAATTAACTTTAAATTAAAAGAAATGTTCATTTAATATTAATCATATTAACTTTCTTATGAAAACACGTGTTGAACTCTACATAGATTTTAATTAGAAAAGCATGTGTAATAGGATTTAATCATATTTAATATTTAAATAAAATATAAAACGAGAGAACATGTACATCATTGGTCCTATCACGTAGTTTTAGTTGATATGAGCCTATCGCAACTTGAAACGGTGTAATCGGCGCTACAACACAAAAGATACGGCCAAAACAAGATTCTAGAAGCTGTCGGGCTTAAAAAAAGACGGTCACGCGGACACCAAGAACGCTTAAAACGGAGCTAGGACGGAAAAGATATGGCTAAAACAAGATTTAGGGACTAATTTGTGAATATCCGAAAGTTTATGGAGTTTTTCGCAAGATTTCGGGGATCTAATAATAATTATATGTAAGAACTCAAGGGTTTTGGTGTAAAAGAATAGGGCTTCGACCTTTGGTGGAAGAAAATGAAAAGCTCGGGGGCTTCACCGTTAAAACCTGGGCTAATTTGTAAGAAACTTTGGAGGTGGAAGGGCATATATGTGATTTTAGAAAGTGCGGGGTTCTTTTTGTAAAATTACCGGGCGGGCCGGCGGGTGAGCTGTGGAGGCGCCGCGTGGCGGGCTATGATTGGTTGTGCGACGTGAGCATGACGCGGTGCCGACGCAAGCGATGACGCGGCCCATGCGACGTCGGCGGTGGACCGCGCCCGTGGACCGGCCGTGGACCGGTCCACCGGTCCACGGTGGACCGATCCAAGGGGTACGCCCCTTTTCGATCCGGGCCGTCCGCGCCGATCGGACGGCCCCGATCGCACGCGGCGACGGGCGGCGGCGGGCGGCGGAGACCGGCGGCGCCGGCGGGGAGGCGGCGGCGGAGTTCGCCGGCGATGCTCGATCTCGGGCTTGGGGCCACGGATTGGGACGCGGACGGGTTCTACACGGAGGCCGGGAGGACGGTGAACCTATCTAGGTGGTCGGGGAGGCGGCTCCGGCGGTCGTGGTGGCTTGCATCGCGAGGGGCGGGTCGCCGGCGGCCGGCGAGCGGCGGCACGCCTACGGTTCGGTAGGAAAGGAAAAGAGGGCGAGGAAGGAGTTTCTCCACCGCACGTAGACGAGCCGGTGAAGGTTTGGGCGGCGAGAGATGGAGCGGCGGAGGAGATCGAGGCGGCGGTTCTTGCGGCGGCGGTGGAGCTCCGGCTCGGGCTGTTGCGCGTTTGAGTAGGAGGTGGGGAGGTGGTGCGGGAAGAGGCGGACTCGAGGACCTTTTATAGGGCAGAGGAGGAAGGGGAGGCAACGGCCAGGGCTACAATGGCCATTAATGGCCATGGCGGCGGCCGGTTGCTTCAAGGCAATTAAGAGCGGGCTCTTGATTAGGGAAACCGAAGGGGATTAAGAGGGGGGGGGAGAGTGAAGCCGGGCTTCAAAGCTCTTGATGGCGGCTTGAAGGCGGAGGGAAGGCGTGGGAGGCGCGGGAATGGCCGGCGGCGCGGCTCTGTTAGGAAACGAGAGGAGAGGGCGGCTGGAGGAAGGAGAAGGTGCCGACAGGGTGGGCCCCACTGTCGGTGACCGCGTGAGGGAGAGGGAGGGGGCGGGGCACTGGGCCGCGTGGGCCGGAAGCAGGGATGGGCCGCGGGGGATTGGGTTGGGTTTGCTTTTTTTCTTTTTCTTTTTCTTTTTCAAATCTATTTTTAAACCAATTTCAAACCCTTTTTAAATCAAATCTTTTACATCTTTTCAAATTCAAATTTTTAACACAAATTTCTCCAACTATTTTAAAGGCTTTTCGCAAACCATTTTTAACAACTTTTTAAACATATTTTAAATTCAAACCATTAAACAAGTTTTCACAAACTTTTTTTTCACAATTATTTTTAAGGACTTTTTCAAAAAAAATTTAAGACTTTTTAAAATCACACCACAACCAAAAACCTCATGCATTCAAATCATGATGCACAAGCACTTATTGCTTCTAAATTATTAAAATGATATTTAAATATTTTTTTAAGGCCAAATTTATTTGATAATTTAATTAATCCTTAGAAAATAAAATCTAGACACCATGTTGCTTACATTGTTTTGGTGATGGAATTTTAGGGTGTTACAAATCTACCCCCCTTAAAAAGAATCTCGTCCCGAGATTCGGAGAGATTGAAAAGAACTAAGGGTATTATTCCAGGTCCATCTTGTATGCTGAGTTTTTCCGACAGGCATAGCTCCTTCTCCTGCTTTCCTTCATCTTGATTCACCGTGCCTTCTTCTTTGGGTAGGGCAGTAGCAACAACCTCAATACTATCTCCTTGCAGACTGGTTAAGAGCACTGACTTCTTGGCACATAGAATTATTCTGTCTGATTTGCCTAACCAATCCATTCCAAGTATCACATCTATTCCACTAGACGTAAGTACTACTAGATCAGCTTGAAAATCTATTCCCCCGATCTTAAGATTGACTCGTGGGCATACATGGGTGGATTTTATTTCACCGTTCGAGGAACTAATCGGCAAATGTGTCTTCATAGAACTCATAGGTGTATCATGCTTTGCCACGAATTGTTCGATAACGAAAGAATGTGATGCTCGGAATCAAATAAAGCTGTTGCAGGCACGAGTTGACAGGAAACGTATCCGGCACAATACCGGGAGCGTCTTGAGCTTGTTCGGTTGTCACGTGGTTCAATCGCCACACCCGTAATTCCGTTGACCCTTGTTGATCCGAGAATTTGCACTTCCATGGTGTATACGAGATGTTGGTTGTCCGAACCTTTAACCATTGTCTTTACGGGGGAGTCTAGATGTTACGATTTGAAAAGATCTTTGGTATACCGTTCCAATTCTCCACAGTTGAAACAACCATTAGAGTGAACTTGAGAGTTGTTTCTCATTGATGCATCCGAGCGATCCCGATGATGACTCGCAACATGTGGTGTTTGTTGGCTAGAATGTTAGGACTGCTTGGGTTGAACGCCGCAACCGAGAATTTTGCAAATAATTTCCACTTGATTAACCGGAACTAAACCGAGAACTTTGTGATGAGTTGAAGTGAGGCATGTGTTGCTAATTGTCCACGAGATTGGAACTTGCGCTTCTGTTCACCCAATTCCACAAGTTTATTCTCTAGACCTATGTTTTGTTTAGTAATGTTGTGAAGTCCGAGAAGCTGTGACTCGTAGTTGATAGTTGAGTGGCCCTATCAGACCATCCAGGAAGCGTTCTTGCCTCTTTGGGTTGGTATTAACTCGATCCGGTGCATAGAGGCACAATTGAGTAAACTTGTCTAGATACTCGTTAACGGACATATTGCCTTGCTTTAGAGAGAGGAACTCTCTTTGCTTAAGCTTGATTGCACCGGAAGGGAATGTGGTGCACGCGAAAACTATACCTAAACTCCTGCCGGATGATGGTGCTAGGTACAACATGTGCGACAGTGTACGCATTCCACCATTCAAATTGTTAATCATATCCTTACAAACGACTGTTGTATACAAGACCATCTCTCGATCAGTGCACTGTGTCATCTCCAACTTCTTGGTGACAGTCTTTAACCATTCATCAACATCCAATGTATCGGTTGAGTAGGAGTATGTGAGAGGGCAGTGACTCATGAATTCCTTATACTTGTCTACTGGTGCTGGTGGTGCTGCTGGTGGTGGCTGATTTTTGCTGAGTTTGAATGTTTTGAAATAGTGGTAGTCGGATCTTGGATTAGCCGCATCTGAGTGATAAGGAAGCGTTGCGTTCTTGGATCCATTGCTCGGTTGAAGGGTGGGGGTGGTGCTTGATTCTGCTGATTAGTAATATGAGCACAGACAACAAGTAGAATGTCTTAACCTTCTCCTGACCTAGTGCTTACCATCTGATTGTTGGAGAAAGATATTTCAGATAGGACTAATGCATGGTGAGATGATCTCAAAAAGATAAAGCAACGTGAACTTCCAATTTAAGACAAATTCTCATCCTGAGATTCACAAATGTTAGCATGAGACAAGAGTTCGGGTGTTTAGCATCCAACACTGCTTATCTTGCTTCCATATAATTCGTCTTACACAAGCTCCATAAACACAATTCTTTATTCTTGACAACTCACTTTATAAACATCATTGGAATACTCAACCTAACTCCACTTGTAACTGTCCATTCCTTTTTCTCGACTCTGTTGATCTGCCTTTGTAGGATTTTTCTTCTTTTCTTGATAAAGTGATTTGAATAGAGCTGGATCGACTTCCATAATTGTTTCTTTTCCTAAGCTTAGCCATCTCGAATCATACTTTGGGTCCTTATACACAACTTTTAATATTCCTCTCCATTTGATCCAAGGCTTCTTGGGTATTGATTTGCTTATTCTGTCTCTACTGAGCTTTTTTTTCATATCGGTCAGTACGTTTCTTAGGACACCTTCTAATAAAATGCCCATGATCTTTGCAGTAGGAACAATCTCCATTTTCTTTAATGTTTCGACGATTGCGTGGTGGATCTTCATACTCATGTTCTGATCCTTGAGTCAAATGGTAAAGATGTGAATTGTTCTCATGTTGCTCTGGAAAATTCATTTTCCTCTTCTTACTTATGATTTCCTGTAGTTTGCTCCCTAACTCAATAGCTTTGTTGATGACATCTTGCAAACTAGAATATTCATGTAAGCTTAGTATACTCTGAAGGTCTTCATTCAACCCTTGAGGAAATGTTCTCGTTTCTTTTTATCACTTTCAGACGATCTTGGTGCGTACATAGATAACTGAATAAATTTATCCCTATACTCATTCACTGTCATTTGCCCTTGCTTCAAGTTAAGGAACTCCTTCCTTTTGAGCTTCATCGTACTTACAGGAATGAAGTGTGTTATAAAGTTGTCCTTATGTAAACAAAACTTTCTCTCTATCGTTGCATTGCACCAAGTCTAGCTTCTGTTCGATTGTTGTGATCCATTCATCAGCTTCTAGGTGATCCATAGTGTTAGAGAACATAGGTGGCTCAGTACTCCGAACTTTGTATGTGTATCCTCCGGGTTTGGATATGGTGACACATATTGATCACATCCCAGGTTGTAACTGCTATCATTTCTCTTGTCTTGGTTGCCTTGACTTTCTTCACTTGCATGCTTTTGAGTTGTTTGATTCCGTCGGTGAAATTCATTGAAATTTATACTCCAATCCTCAAGGTTGATAATCCGATTACTATCTACGGCTTGAGCAACTTCTTTTAGGATTTGGATTTTTTTTTGGGTACATAACTTCCTCTTCTTATTGATGTCCAAATGATAACATTGTCTAGCCTCATCTCTCATTAGGTCGGCTTCTTTTTGGAGACGTGAACGACCATAATTCTCACGACATTGACATGTTCCGTAATCTTCATATGTTCATGTTGTTCATTCATCCGCAATTCTTGTGCTCCATGACTTCTCTTATTATTTTGATGATTCCATACTTCTACAACTTGCTTCTTTACCGGTCCGGCGGGAACTCCAGTTTTGGTTATCTCTATATTTTGAGGGGGGTGACGTGTTGGTCCGCTTCTCGTCCCGGTAAGACTTGAGCTTGCATGACTGGTAGCTTTTTCTTTGTCCAATGACGATGAAACAGTTGGAATCGACGGTTTCACCCAAAACAAGGTTGGAATTCTTAGGATTTGATGCTTGCTCTATAATATACCGATGGATGTTAACCATGGTTTGAGTCATTGCTTGCGAGTCCGAGTTTGTGTTGCCATATGCTCTAGCATCTTGCGTTTGATTCTTGAGGTTGTAGATGGAATGTCGATGTTTCGTTTGTTGTCTTTATATTCGTGATTTCCATTGGGACTCGCCATCCCGGTTGTGTGATAAAGATAAGCTCGAAGAGATTGGAAACATACAGATTGAAGAGTAAGGTAAAATTATTGATATCATATCCATCTTTTCTTGTTGTGATTGTAATCACACCGTGGTAGAGAAGAGAATAACGGGGGTGAAAGAAATTGACCATCTTTTTTTTCTTTAACTTCTTTCATACGTTGATATCCGTATTCATTCGTAGATTTCTTGTTGTTGATGTTGGTGTTGCTTCTAGACTTTGATCTTTCGACATCAACCAACTTGAATGGCAGATAAGGATAACCCGATTTGAACCCAAACTATCTTATTAACCTAACAATTTATTTCTTGTTGCATTTGTGGCCATCACTCCACAATACAACTCACACAAGCAAAGATCCAAATCACTCATGTGTTCAAACAAAGCAAACATTAGCACAACGATCGTCCTCACGAAACGTTTCTATCGAAGTTGATAAGGGGTAGGAAATCTAAGAACTTATATTAGACGAACTCGGTGGTGAAGATCTAGCTGATAGCACAAGAAACGAGCTCAGAATAGATCAAAACAAAACGATGTGTTTTAACAAGAAGACAAGACTAAATTAGTTTTTATATGTAAAATAAGTCAATTTTGAAGGATGACAGGCTTTCTAGAACATGAATCCTTACTTTTCGACCATTTCTAACTTAAGGCTGCGTTCCTACAGTCAACACTGCTCTGATACCACTCTGTCACACCCGATTTCCGGAGGGAAACCAGATGCATCTCATATGTGTGCCAGGATCTAGTTCCACACATATGATAGACGAAATGAGTGTAATATCATAGACAGTAAAAACGTAACAAGGGGTTTAACAACTTACTACACTCATTCGGAAGACACAAAGGTCTTTAACATCGGAAAACGATAACTACACGTCGAGTCTTCGTCTTCCGCTTCCACGAGCACTTGATCGGGGGAGACGCATGCCTCGAACTCCTCAAAGTCGATGTAGAACTCTTCACCATTGTTCTCTACCGAACCGGCGGTAAGCAAGGCTAAGTACACTTATGGTTGATACTCAACAAGTGGGGGAAGATGCAAGGCTACCAAGCATAGGCTATGGTTTTGCGGCGGTTAGCATTTTAATGTTGGTCAAACTTTTATTTAAAGAATTCCTAGTTACTAGATGTAAGTATATACCAACCCACTTAAGAAACTTTTAAGCCAAAACAACCCAAAGCTCATCGAGCTTCACCAAACCACGATTTATTCTCCTCTTCAAGTTTATTAATCATGTGAGGGTCCAAGCCGCTCATGACCGTGAGCACGGCTGATCGATCAGTTTTACACTCTGCAGAGGTTTGCACACTTTACCCACAGCTCGCGTAAAAGTTCCGAAGAACTTTGAACCCAACCATGCGATGCTGATCAGGCATCATACCACACTTCCGAGGTGTGATTGCATAGGGACGCTACGAAGCCTTTACAAAGGTATACAAGAGACTAACGACCCGCATAGTTACAGATCAGGGCGGACCATAACCCTCCCTAGTGGTCAGCACCTTAGCAAAGGTCGCTACCCCAAAAGGACCGGGCTATACCCCCGCAACCCGATCCCCCTCTGCTCCTTTCGGAAAAGGGCCATCGGATCAATCGCACACCTAATTAATTGGCTAAGGTCGAGCCATGTAACACCGTGGTTGCACATGTTTTTTTGGGTGGTTCTCCATGTTCCGATTAAATCACATGATCTTGTCTTACCAAAAGCATCATCGTTAAACATACAAGCCTTTATCTTGGAAAACCATTTTTATCCAACCCAAGTTGAGCAACTAGCATATTCTACCCCAAAACATTTGTTAAACCGGGTTGATCCAAGGATTGTGGGTAAAAGTCTAGGTAAGTCCTTAAAAAGGTGTTCCCATTAATTTAATGCAATATCATCATAAAAGTAAACTTAATTGTAATGCGGTTATATAGGACAAAAATAGAACATGCGGGGGGAGAAGACCACTTGCCTTCCTTGCTTAAACACTAAGGTTCTTCTTCTTCTTCAAACGCTTGCTCTTGATCTACTTCAACCGGTTGCTCGCTTGAAACCGGCACGATGTCTACAAGCACACAAGAATACATACAATAAACAAAACAATACACCAAGCATGAAATACTTAAAGGGAAAACGGGGTTTGGGTCTAGGAAAGCGAACACAAGGAACACTCGGAACTAGCGGGAGATTTGGATGATCACAAACAAGAGCTAGCTATGCGTTTGACATCTTTTAATTAAGTAAAATCATGTGTATAGGTTATTTCAGAGAAATACCCTATTTATAATTAAGCAAGTTATATTTGTATTTAAAATACGATGTAGGCCTAGTCCAATTTTACTTATAAATATTCAGGTATGATTTATGCAAGTTAAACATTTAATTTTAAAAGAAGCATGTAAAAGCATCTAGGCGTTTGTGTTTAAATTTCGAGTTGTTCTAATCAAATTATAATTTAAAACGCATTTATATTCATTTTAATCAAATTAACATTTAATTAAGAAAACTCGGGATATAGCCTATGGTACATTTTAGTAGAAAGCAAATTGCATAATCGTTAATCAAATTAAGTTTGATTATAAAAACCGAAGTATACATCTAATTAACTTTAAATTAAAAGAAATGTTCATTTAATATTAATCATATTAACTTTCTTATGAAAACACGTGTTGAACTCTACTTAGATTTTAATTAGAAAAGCATGTGTAATAGGATTTAATAATATTTAATATTTAAATAAAATATAAAACGAGAGAACATGTACATCATTGGTCCTATCACGTAGTTTTAGTTGATATGAGCCTATCGCAACTTGAAACGGTGGAATCGGCGCTACAACGCAAAAGATATGGCCAAAACAAGATTCTAGAACTGTCGGGCATAAAAAGACGGTCGCGCGGACACCAAGAACGGTTAAAACGGAGCTAGGATGGAAAAGATATGGCTAAAACAAGATTCGGGGACTAATGCGTGAATATCCGAAAGTTTATGGAGTTTTTTTGCAAGATTTCGGGGATCTAATAATAATTATATGTAAGAACTCAAGGGTTTTGGTGTAAAAGAATAGGGCTTGGACCTTTGGTGGAAGAAAATGAAAAGCTCGGGGGCTTCACCGTTAAAACCGGGCTAATTTGTAAGAAACTTTGGAGGTGGAAGGGCATATATGTGATTGTAGAAAGTGCGGGGTTCTTTTTGTAAAATTACCAGGGCGGCTGGCGGGTGAGCTGTGGAGGTGCCACGTGGCGGGCTATGATTGGTTGTGCTGACGCGAGCATGACGCGGTGCGACGCAAGCGATGACGCGATTGCCGACGTCGGCGGTGGACCGCGCCTGTGGACCCGGCTGTGGACCCGGTCCACCGGTCCACGGTGGACCGATCCAAGGGGTACGCCCCTTTTCGATCGGGGCCGTCCGCGCCGATCGGACGGTCCCGATCGCACGCGGGCGACGGGCGGCGGCGGGCGAACGGAGCCGGCGGCGCCGGCGGGGAGGCGGCGGCGGAGTTCGCCGGCGATGCTCGATCTCGGGCTTGGGGCCACGGATTGGGACGCGAGACGGGTTCTACGAGGAGGGCGGGAGGACGGTGAACCTATCTAGGAGGTCGGGGGAGGCGGCTCGGCGGTCGTGGTGGCTTGCATCGCAAGGGGGCGGGTCGCCGGCGGTCGGCGAGCGGCGGCACGCCTACGGTTCGGTAGGAAAGGAAAAGAGGGCAGGGAGGAGTTTCTCACTGCACGTAGACGAGCCGGTGAAGGTTTGGGCGGCGGAGATGGAGCGGCGGAGGAGATCGAGGCGGTGGTTCTTGCAGCGGCGCACCGGCGGCGGTGGAGCTCCGGCTCGGGCTGCTGCGCGTTTGAGTAGGAGGTGGGGAGGTGGTGCGGGAAGAGGTGGACTCGAAGACCTTTTATAGGGCAGAGGAGGAAGGGGAGGCAACGGCCCGGGCTACAATGGCCATTAATGGCCATGGCGGCGGCCGGTTGCTTCCAGGCAATTAAGAGCGGGCTCTTGATTAGGGAAACCGAAGGGGATTAAGAGGGGGGAGAGTGAAGCCGGGCTTCAAAGCTCTTGATGGCGGCTTGAAGGCGGAGGGAAGGCGTGGGAGGCACGGGAATGGCCGGCGGCGCGGCTCTGTTAGGAAACAGAGGAGAGGGCGGCTGGAGGAAGGAGAAGGTGCCGACAGGTGGGCCCCACCTGTCGGTGACCGCGTGAGGGAGAGGGAGGGGGCGGGGCACTGGGCCGCGTGGGCCGGAAGCAGGGATGGGCCGCGGGGGATTGGGTTGGGTTTGCTCTTTTTTTTCTTTTCTTTTCTTTTTCAAATCTATTTTTAAACCAATTTCAAACCCTTTTTAAATCAAATCTTTTACATCTTTTCAAATTCAAATTTTAACACAAATTTCTCCAACTATTTTAAAGGCTTTTCGCAAACCATTTTTAACAACTTTTTAAACATATTTTAAATTCAAACCTTTAAACAAGTTTTCACAAACTTTTTTTTTCACAATTATTTTTAAGGACTTTTTCATAAATATTTTAAGACTTTTAAAACCACACCGCAAAAAAACCTCATGCATTCAAATCATGATGCACAAGCACTTATTGCTTCTAAATTATTAAAATGATATTTAAATATTTTTTAAGGCCAAATTTATTTGATAATTTAATTAATCCTTAGAAAATAAAATCTAGACACCATGTTGCTTACATTGTTTTGGTGATAGAATTTTAGGGTGTTACAACCAAGCATAATGATATAGCCGATATCCGCAACTTTGTTCCTTGAAAGAGCCGATCAAGTGGAAGAGTTTCATGATGATGAGGAAGTGGCCACAGCTGAGACCATGTGGGGCAAAGAGCCATTAACGGTGAACCAAAGATGGATAAAGCAGGCCAAGGGCACATACGATTTTGATGTGACCAAAGCTGACAAGCTCTTTGAGTTCCTTGTGAAGGAAGGCCGAATCAAGTTGCCAGAGGGGCATTCTATGCTTCGGCCTGACGGAGTTAAAGAGAAACGTTACTGTGGATTTCATGACAGGAACTCTCACTCCATTAATGATTGCAGGGTTTTTAGGATGAGGATCCAAAAGGCTATTGTTGACGGATAAAAGACGTATCCCTCTACGATCCGCAAGCGTACGGACCCCACACCTTTTTCACCACGGGATTC
This sequence comes from Cenchrus americanus, assembly GCA_947561735.1. Taxonomy (NCBI): domain Eukaryota; kingdom Viridiplantae; phylum Streptophyta; class Magnoliopsida; order Poales; family Poaceae; genus Cenchrus; species Cenchrus americanus. Next base: position 198,048,405 of record OX387245.1, on the reverse strand, counting down.
CCAAGGTTCTTGTCAATCCTGAGCAAGGGGATTACAAGCGTTCGATCAACAATGACACACTAGCTACTTAAACCCTAACTACTATTATACTAGAAAACACTAAACTACACTAGAGAGAATGATAAACAATCAAGGTAGAAGACACTCGCCCACGGGTCTACGATACTAGAGCATGCAATCGCTTAAAGACATGAAAACCAATCTAATCTATCGGGGTTGTGACCACGGTTTCGCCCTTTCCCTCCTCTCGTCCGTCACTACACGAAGGTATTCATGACTAGACCTTTGATGGACACGGCGTATTGAATGGATCCAAGGAAGCATTGGAGCTCGTACTCCCTCTACGGCATGGTAGCGAACCTTAAGCATGAAAGTATATTCAACACAAGATGATAGATAGATAATCCGACAAAGTGCAATTACATCTCAAGATCAATTACAACCCATGGACGAATGAGAAGATTACCCCATCAAGTTGCTAATCATGGCACCGTTGATCATGGTTTCCCTTCCGCCGGTGTCTTCCTTGTTCTCCACGAGAGGGTTCTTCCTTCGAGGTGGTTGATCTCCCGCATGGGAGATCCTCCTCCTCTCTCTCTAGCTTGTGGATGGCCTTTTGGTGCGAATGACTCCTCGTTTCGGTGTTGGCGGCGCCTCGGGGGTTTTAGAGTTGAAGATCCTTCGAGGGCAAGGAAAACGGGACCGAACCGATGCGGGACCGGGCCGGGCCGGCCGGCTCGGGCCGGCCGGCCGTGCCCACTCGGCCGGTTCGGTCACCCCTTTTGCACCGTGGGTCCTCGTGCACTTATGTACTTTGCCCCCTCCACTTGCATGATTTTGATGCTTTGTTATCCTCGCGTCCAAGATGGAGGCTCTCTTTGCATGAAGTTTGATCCTTTACGCTTCAATCCACGGGGGTGTTCCTCGTAGCACTTCGGTCCTCGCCACCATTGGAAGTGATTTCAGCAAGCTCATGAACACGAACAAGACTCCGTGAATGCTCCTTTGAACTTGTTGCGAATCCGTCCTTTATGTCCATGTTTTCCTACATAAACACAACACTTCCAAATGCATGCACAAAGATGAACTTGTTATATGATTAGTGTGCCTAGTGGAGGGTTAGTTCCATAATCAAATCCAAACCAAAGTGTGATGAACATGCTAGGTGCACCAAAATACACCGTCAACGACTATCCAGGAGGGTCACTTGAAATTTGACAATAAAATGAAGCTGGATGGCAATCCTTTCCCTCAGAACATGGTCGGTTTCTCTGTTAACATGGTAACTGCTGAGGAGAAGGGGAAAGTAAAGGTCTTAACTTTAGCCAGAGCAAAGCAAGATGGATCAGTTGATCCTGCTCGGCAAGTGACAGTGGAACAGGTCTACAAAGAAGCACCTCGCATCCTGAAAAGCCAAATTGAAGTAGGGGAATCTTCCAGAGCCAAACGTAGGGTAACTACCCGCATCCTCCTTAACAAGTGGCGGCGCCAACAAGAAAAGGAACGCTACCAAAAGCAGAAATATGAGGAGGAAGCACGGAGGTTTGAGGAAGAAGCGCATAGAAGACAGCTAGAGGAACATGCACGAGAATAGGAGCGTGCACATTGGGGATGTGCGTTCTTCAGGCATTGCTGGAATGAGGGCTTGAAGCTTCCTACATTGACCAATTGCCCTGAATGCAGTGATAAATACACTGAGTATAGGCAGGATACTGTCAATCGCCGATCCGTCCATGAAAGAATTGGAAGGATTCATCCTAGTGATGTGTTAACACCAAAATTTAGTACGGGAAGGAGTCTGATTTGTGGGCCTAACTTGGTGAAAAAATCCATCCGGAAGAAGGAAGGTTTCTCCAGAAAGATTCGGCAAAAGAGCTCGCGGTCGGCAATTGGCTTCCGTTCAGCAAGGAAACTGTTTGTGCTGATTTTGCGGGATTGCGTGATGACGTGGCCCGAGCGGAAGGGACGAATGGATGGATAAGCGATCGCATTTAGAGATAAATTAGGTATCAAATATTGTGTTCGTAGTCCATTCGGAGTAGTGCCATGACAGGGTATAAATATAGACCCTGGATGTATGTAATTGTATTCGAAACATTCTCATAACAAACCGGCTTTACACCAAACCCTTGAGTCCTTGTCGTGTCGTCGAGTTTTGCGAGAGGGCTCATCGACCCGTCGACCTCCGTAAGTATTGACAACCTTGTATCATGTCTAGTATCATGCGGTGGATTTAGATCGTGATGCAAGTAGTCTTGTTACCATGCTTAGTATCATGCGGTAGATTTAAGCTTGGTTCAAGAAGGTTTCTTGTTAGATTGTGAGCCATGCGGTAGTCTAAGATCTAGCTTGGAGCTAGTTATCGGCTCTATTGGGTTTTGGCAAGATCCAATAGATTCATTAAGTTATCCTGTGTTGCTTTGAGTTTTACTTTATGTTTAAATTCATGTAACACTCTTTTGCCCAATTTAGATTGATTTGGATCGGCTTTATCTTGTTCCGTGGTCTTTACATTGCACATTTACATCTTGTTTCAAAAGGCACGTGGATCACGTGTTTATCAAATAGCCGAACCCGAACCGATCTAGGTTGTTACGTGTTGCGGGTTCAATCTTGTTGAATTTGCGTAAATCTTGAAATAACCGGGTATCATGCGGTAGATGCAGGTTTTAGAGTTGTTTTAAAGCTAGTCATCTGGTGGATTAGATCTTTAATCCAATCTGATAGATTTATCATCTTTGGAGTGAAACGTGTTTATAAGTTATGCTTTAAATATTGCATGCTTTTAGCTTTCCATATTTAGGTTGTATCATGCGGTGGATAGATCTATTTGTGGTTAGTGGTGTGATTTCCAAACAAGTTGTATCATGCGGTGGATAGATTTGTTTGATATCATGCTTGATGGGTTTTAAAGTATCTAGACACGCGGTAGACTAGTGCTTTGGGCCTATGCATGCTTGTTTATTACATATTTATGATCATGCTTTACTTCATTTATTGTTTATTGTTATTTATCATGAAGGATCGGTCAAGGCTTCGTGCATGTGCAATTTTATTTAAATAAAGACCGATTTTTCGTCATGCTTACATCATCCGTTCGGCTATGTTCCGTTTTTTGCATTCTGAAGCTCCCGAATGGTTTCTAGTTTGCTGGCAGATAGCTTATTATAGCTATATGTCATCTCACTTGGCCTTTTGGCCGTAAATATGGAGCTGTGCGGTACCACCGGCAAGTTCCAAGCTTTGGAATTTAACTACTTTGTCTTTTGTTAATTTTCAGGGAAAATTGACTGGCACGTCTTGGAATCTTTTCGTGTGTGAAGCTAGCTTGTTCGGCTTGCTGTGTGCTTGGCGTAAGGTGCAGATTTTGCGTCAACACACTTTTTGGCACGCCCGGTGGGACCAACAGCCGAAATCAAGATGCCTGACATCAGTGACATTCTGGATGTCGCCATCGAGGATCTCTCTCCAGAGCAGCTACAACAGCTGAAAGATGCCACAGATCAGTTTCAGCAAAAATGCTTGATGTCATTCAAAAAGAACAAAAGTGGCGTTCTGTATCTCGAAAATGAGATGCCCAGGGTTCTGCTGTCAGGAGAGACTGACGCCACAACTCTGCAAGAGAAAGAAGAGGCAATGCAAGCGTTTCGGGATGCTGCGGAAAACGTGCTGAGTAAGCATCACAGGGCTTTCCTGGGCGTATTCAAACAGATGATGGTGAGTATCTTTGGCCCGGGCATGGAGCAAGTATTCAGTCAAGTACCCCCTTAGGGATATTCGATGGAGATTGGAGAGTCCAGCTCTGCCCAACCAGGAACGCAGCCACCATTGCGAGCCGGCCGGTTCGGCCCCGCCTCCACAAGGCGGCCGGAAGTCGCCCCGGTTCAACCTCCGTTGCGGGCTGCAGGGGGACAGCCGATCCAGCCACCCCCGCAAGGCAGTACAGGTCAACCAATTCATCAGCCAAACCCATTGCAGACCACGTATGGGGAGTTGGCGTTTGGCTCGTCTGGAGTTCCACTCACTTCCACCTACAAGATTGCCCCAGCTAGCAACAGATTACAGAAGAACTTGTACGGTGGGGCTACCACGAAGTTATGGACTATGGTGCTATTGACGCCCTCCCGAATCCGGGGTACGATGCAGCTGCAGGAGTACAAGAGGACGATATCCTGGTTCAGAAGATGGCCGATATGATGCAGAATCAATTCGGCCTCAAGCCTAAAATGCAAGGACCAACCTACACGACTCCTTTCTCGGAGTGGTACTACAAAGTGGTCCTGCCGCCAAGGGCGAAACCTCCAACGGAATTAACAAAATTTTCTGGGCAGGATGATACGAGCACGGTTGAGCATATTGCTTGCTATCTGATGCAGCTTGGAGAGGCCTCATCTGAGGAGGGGTTCAGGGTCAGGTATTTTCCCATGTCACTGACAGGCCCAGCGTTCCAGTGGTTCACATCTCTGCCTCCCCAATCAGTTGGCACATGGAGGGAGCTGGAGCGAAAGTTCCACGCTCACTACTTCAGTGGTAGCACGGAAAAGAAGCTCATCGATCTCACCACTTTGAAGCAGAGGCACAATGAGATGCCTTTGGAATTCCTCAGGAGGTTCACGGAGGTTAAAGGCATGTGTTTCTCGTTAAATTTGCCAGATGATCAGTTGGCCGATATGGCCGTTGCAGGAATGCTGCCAGCCGTACGAGAAAAGCTATTTGGTATGGAGTTTGATAACCTGGGCCAGTTGTCTCAAAAGCTGTCATTGATGAGCAACCAGGCCTATGGGTTTAAGAAGGACACCAGGTTCAACAAGCAACATGACATAGCGGACATTTATAATCGGTTCTGGAAAAGGCCGACCAAATGAAAGACTCGACGATGATCGGGGAAGTGGGCCGCCGCCGAGATCATGTGGGGCAAGGAGCCGTTGACCATGAACCGGCGTTGGATCAAGCGGACCAAAGGCACATACGACTTCGTGTCACCAAGGGCGATAAGTTTGTTTGATTTCCTGGTGAAGGAAGGCCGAATCAAATTGAGCGAGGGGCATTCTATGCTTCGGCCCGATGGAGTAAAAGAGAAACGTTGCTGCGGCTTTCATGACGAGAATTCTCACTCCATCAACGACTTGCGGGGTCTTTAGGATGAGGATCCGAAGGCTATCCGGGAGGGTCATCTCAAGTTTGACAACAAGATGAAACCGGACGGCCACCCTTTTCCCCGAACATGATAAGCTTTTCCGTCAACATGGTGACCGCCGAGGAAAAGGGAAAGGTTAAGGTCTTGACTTCAGCTAGGGCAAGGCAAGATGGAGCGAAGAGATCCCGGCGCGACAAGTGATGTTGGAGCAGGTTCATGGAGAAGCCCCTCGTGTTCTCAAAAGCCATATCGAGGTTGGGGAGTCGTCCAGGGCCAAACCCAGGGCCACTACGTGCATCCTCCTCAACAAGTGGTAGCGACAGTTAGAGAAAGAACGCTACCAAAAGCGGAGGCACGAGAAGGAGAGACGCAGGGCCGAAGAAGAAGCGCGCGGGGAGAGATGCGGAGAGCGGACACGCGCGGCGGGAGCGCGCACATTGGGGGTGCGCATTCTTCAGGCACTGCTGGAATGAAGGCTTGAAGCTTCCTACGTTGAGAAACTGCCCTAAGTGCAGTGACAGATACTTTGAGTATAGGCAGAAAACTGCCAATCGCCGATCCGTCCATGAAAGAATTGGAAGGATACATCCTAATGACGATCGGCGTGAAAAAATAATTGAGGTCATTAATCACCACAGAAAGAAGCAAGCTGATCAAAGATGGGCTGATTAAGAAGAAGATGAATATATCTGGCAAGAAGGACAGTGGTGCCCGCCTGGATTGAGGAAGAGCCAGAAAAGAAGGGTTCGGTGTTTGAGGAACCGTGAATTGAGGCAGGCGGGGATCCAGAAGAAACAGGTGTGGCTTCCAAAGGACAAACCCGAGGGATCAAGTCGTTCGGCTCCGCGTGTATGGTATACTTTCTGCCAAATGAGCTTATGGCTCCTACTAATCAAGTTGTGCAGGAAGAAACGTCCCTGGATGCCAATGATGATGAACAGCTTGGGGGACTGATGGCGCAACTGGTGTTAGCCAAGCAAGCCACCTTCGACAAACCGGCCAAGAATCGACACATGAGGCCACTGTACTTGAAGGGATACGTCAATGGCAAGCCATTGACCAAGATGTTTGTCGATGGTGGGGGGCCGATCAACGTGATGCCATACACCACCTTTAGGAACCTTGGCATGCGCCTTGGAGACTTAATGCCTACGAGCATAATTCGAAAGATTTCGCCGGGGAATCCTCTAGATACCAAGGGGTGCGTCCACGTGGATGCGATGATTGGGTCCAAGACATTGCTCACAACCTTCTTTGTCATCGAAGGCAAAGGAGCCTACAACCTACTGCTTGGGCGGGACTGGATTCACGCCAATTGCTGCATCCCATCTACCATGCATCGGCGGGTCATTCAATGGGTAGATGACGATATTGAGGTGGTCCAAGCGAGATGACTCGGTGAGCATCGCGAACGTGGAACCGCTTTCGGGGAATACCAAGGCATTGACTTCGTTTCTCGGGGAGAGGGCGGGGAGAAGGTCTGTTGAGCCGTCGGCGGTGATCAACGGCCGATTCAAGCGGTCGGCTCTTATAGCAACTTTTAATGGACAATCCCGTTGATGGAAGCGATGGTAAGTTGGGGTGAGGATTCATGTCGGCCGACAAATTGGAGGAAGTTGACATTGGAAACGGTGACAAGCCGAGGCCGACATTTATCGCCGCAAACTTGGAATCGGATTTCGGAGGGGGAATTGATCAAGCCGCTCAAGGAATATAAAGATTGCTTCGCGTGGGATTATTCGGAGATGCTGGTTTGGATCGTTCCATTGTCGAGCATCGGTTGCCAATCAAATCTGGTTTTAAATCATATAAGCAACCTCCCCGAAAAATCTACAAAGACGAAGTATTGGCCGATGTGAAGAAAGAAGTTGAAAGGCTACTTGATGCGAACTTCATTCGGCCATGCGGATACATGGAGTGGATCTCTAATGTCCCTGTCTACAAGAAGAATGGAAAGATGAGGGTTTGCATAGATTTCGGGGACTTGAACGAGCTACTCCTATGGATGGTTACCCAATGCACTCGTTGCCGATTTCTTTGGTTGATGCCGCTGCTGGACATAAAGTTATCAGTTTCATGGATGGTAATGTAGGGTACAATCAGATTTTCATGGTAATAGAGGATATATCAAAGACAGACTTCAGATGTCCTGGTCATATAGGCCTTTTTGAATGGATAGTCATGACATTTGGGTTGAAAAATGCCGCTGCAACTTATCAGCGAGCCATGAGTTACATCTTTCACGAGTTGATCGGCAAAATTGTTGAAATTTACATTGATGATGTCGTGATCAAGTCTTTGAATCATGACACACACTTAGAGGATGTGAAGAGAACTTTGGAATGCACCCGAAAGCATGGTCTGAGATGAATCCAAACAAATGTGCTTTTGGGGTATCAGCTGGAGAATTCTTGGGATTCCTGGTGCATGAAGGGGGGGGGATTGAAGTCGGCAAGAAAAAGCATGAAAGCTATTGATGAAGTTTTCCCTCCAACCAATCTCAAGGAGTTGCAATCATTGCTTGGCAAGATCAATTTTGTGAGAAGGTTCATTTCAAATCTGTCGCAAAAGGTTTTGCCCTTTTCTCCATTGCTGAAGCTTAAGAAGGATCAGAAGTTCATATGGGATGACGAACAACAAAAGGCTTTTGATGAGATCAAGCAATATATGAAGGAACCGCCAGTACTGGTTCCTCCGCAGTTGGATAAGCCTTTCAAGTTGTACGTGGCGGCCGATACCCAAACCATTGGATCGACCCTCATTCAAGAATTTGAAGGAAAGGAGCGGGTAGTAATGTACCTTAGCCGAAAATTACTTGATCCTGAGACCAGGTATTCGGCTGCAGAGAAGCTGTGCTTGTGTGTGTACTACTCGTGTACAAAATTTTGGTGCTACTTGTTGAATGCCGAATGCGTTGTATACTCCAAGTTTGATGTAATAAAACATATGTTATCTATGCAAATTTTGAATGGCAGAACTGGCAAGTGGATCTTAGCCTTATCTGAGTTTGAGTTGAAGTTCGAATCGGCAAAAGCTATAAAAGGTCAGATCATTGCCGATTTTATAACTGAACATCGTGATCCATCGATTGATTTGCTTGAAATTACTCCTTGGGCTTTGTTCTTTGATGGATCATCATGTGGTAAAGGTGGGGGAGTAGGGATTATATTAATTTCACCCAGGGGTGAGATGTTTGAGTTTTCTATCCCTATCCAGCCCACTGTTACGAGGCATTGCTTCGGGGGCTTCAATATTTAAGAGAGGCCGGGGCTGTTTCAGTTGAGGTTTATGGAGATTCAGAGTTGGTTTTCAAGCAATTGAACGGCCAATACGAGTGTAAAAGTGATGCCCTGAGGAGTTACTACGAGGAATGCAGAGAGATTTTAAAGAGCTTTCGGTTAGTAATTATACAGCATATTCCTAGAGAACACAATGAAGAGGCAAACAGGTTGGCTCAAAGGTCTTCAGGCTATAGAGAAAATCAAGAAGCGTTTGCCATGGAGGTGTGTGTGCTGGGAATGGATCTTGCAGAGGATGATTAGAGAAAGGAGATCGCTGATTATTTGGAGGATCCATCCCGAAAGGTCTCTAGGAAACTCAGGTACAAAGCCATCAAATTTGTTCTTCTGGATGGAAGTCTATTCTACAAATCATTGGATGGGGTATTGCTGCGATGCTTGGGTCCAGAAGAAGCAAATAAGATGATGAGTGAGGTGCGTGATGGGATATGTGGAGCACATCAATCGGCTTACCGTATGAAATGGGTCATCAGGCAAGCTGGGTGTTTTTGGCCGACGATGTTGGAAGATTGCTTTGAGTATTACAAGGGATGCTAAGACTGTCAGAAGTTTGGAAATATTCAAAGAGTTCCTGCATCAGCACTAAATCCTATTATCAAGCCATGGCCATTCAGGGGCTGGGGTATAGACTTGATTGGCCAGATTAACCCACCATCTAGCAAGGGGCATAAGTTTGTGCTTTTTGCGACAGACTACTTTACCAAATGGGTTGAGGCAATTCCACTGAAGAAGGTAACATCAGAGAATATGGTCGAATTTGTCAAGGAACACATCATCTATCGGTTTGGAATTCCTCAAACAATCACAACTGATCAGGGAGCTCAGTTTGTGTCCTTGGAGTTTAGGGAGTTTGCCGAAAGCATGGGGATCAAATTGTTCAATTCTTCTCCCTATTATGCCCAAGCTAATGGTCAGGCAGAGGCTTCTAATAAGATCATGATCAAGCTTATACAAAAGAAGATCGACCAGAAGCCAAGGAGGTGGCATTCGGTACTCAATGAAACTTTATGGGCTTACCGAATGGCCCCTCATGGAGCTACAAAGACATCTCCTTATGAATTGGTTTATGGGCACCATGCAGTTTTACCTTGGGAAATACAATCAGATTCTAGGATAGTGGTTTTGCAAACGGATTTAAGCTCCAAAGGTTACGGCGGCCTAAAGATGGACAAACTAGAGGACACCGCACATGATCCGTCATAGAGCCCTGGAAAATATCGAAAAGAATAAGCTGCGAGTTGCTAAATATTACAACAAGAAAGTGAAGGTCAAGAAATTTGCAGAAGGGGATTTGGTTTGGAAAGCTTTATTGCCGATTGGAACCAAATACAGTGAATTCGGCAAATGGTCCCCTAACTGGGAAGGACCCTTTCGGGTGGTCAGATGCGTGCCCGGTAATGCCTACATATTGAAAACTTTACTAGGAGAGGAATTTTCTGCTGCAATAAATGGAAGATGTTTAAGAAATATTATCCTAGTATTGAAATCGATCGTTGATCACAAGCATTGGGATTACATGCATCTGATACAGAAAATAGCCGGCGCTCAAGAACGAAGCCGCCTTTAGAACAAAAATTCCTAAACAGAGGGAATGGCCAATACTTAGATGTATTGCCCTTAGCACAAAACTACATCGCCAATGCTTCTTGCAGGTTTACATCTAATAACCCAGTTGATCAAGACTACAAGGGGGTGGAAAGCAGAAGGCCTGGTGTAAGAAGCAAAAGTATGCTTCAATCCTTTTTTCTTTGCTTCTTCAGCTGCTCCCTCTTCAGTTGTTCCGGGACCACCGTGACGGCAACTTGGAAGGCGTGGGGATGACCATGGTTTGTCTGCCTCCACCAAGTTGTCCCAAGCCGCTTTCGGAGTTGCCGTACCGTCGAGACATCCGGAACAAAAGGAACGGTTGTTAGAGACGAGAGATCCGGTGCAAGCATGGAATCAAGATGAAGATGGAGATGTTTACCTCCTACCGGTGCCTCCAAAGCCATGTGACGCTCACGTTCGGCTTGGCGGCGAGCGGTGACATCCGGAGGTCATGCTCCGGATGCGGACGCGGCGACGTAAGCGGTGGTTGATCTTCGCTCGGCATGGCATCCTCGCTTCGAGGGAGGAGTCGGAGGAGATGTATTCGAGCGTTCCTTCGGTCCCAATGATTTCTTCGGGAAGCGAGATCAAGGCTAAAAGAAAACGAAGAGGAGGTAAAGCACGAGATCACACCGAGAAAGCAAGAAGCAAGTTAAAGGAAAACTCACTCTCGAATGGTGCGTTTCTTTGGGGCGCCGTCCTCCTTGGGTTGCTTGCCTTTGTCCATGGCCTTGGGGTTTTCTCTTCGGGAGCGAGGGGAGAAGATGAGAAGTGATGGATGAGTGTGCGAGTGGATTTGCGGGGCATCTCGGCGAGGCTATTTTATTAACCGAGAGAGTGCATTGGGAGTGATGACCGGGCTGGCGTGCGTTATTGGAATACCAAGCGGCGGGGTTTTCCTTTCGAATGCGAAGGGTTTTCATTGAACGGTGCTTGTGGATTACCCGAATCGAGGATTTTCTCGCGGGTTTTGTGCCAAGGGGCATCTATTTTCACGTGTTCGGCTCAAGCAAGTTCCCGAATACGTTCAAGGAAAATAAGGCTCGCAGTTGCAAACACGGAGAAATCATCACAATACAAGCATGGGATCGAAAGTTCTTTATTTATTGCCGATAATCAAACATCCCTAGTACAATCTAATCAAAGAGCCCGTTTAGCACGGAGCGGGGATGCGTGAGTTCGGCAATAGCGTCGCCGTGGCCGTCGTGGCGCTCCAAGATGACCTCGATCTCGTCAATGTCTTCGGCGCGCCGCCACGGAAGCCACGCGGCCGGGTGGAGTAGTCGACGCCGGTGTGCGTCGCCATGGCGGCCGGGCCCAAAGTGGTGCCCGGGCGGATACCGTGGGTGGCCACCTCGTCTACACGGTTTTCCACCGCGGCAAGGCGCTCCGCCGGCGTGTCTCCACGGACGTTCACCTTGTCGGCCAATTGCTCCACCGGCATTTTCGGTGGTTGAGCTCGGCGTCGCCGGCCGCAAAGTACAAGGTGATGGTGATTAGTATCGAAGCTAGATTGGATTCGGGAGCGAGTTCCGGAGTCGTACCGTCGATGGTTGCTAGCAGCTGCTTGCGCTGGTCCTCCCACTCCAGTTCGGCTATGCCAGCCTTCTTGGAGACGTCTTCCAGCTCACGCTGGGCCACCTCAAGTTCCGCCTTGAAGCGGAGAGCGTCAAGTTCCCCGTAGGGTACAGGGGAGTAGTGGTCCGATTCCGAGGAGTCGTCCGGCAGAGGTTGATTGACCGGCGCGGAAGGCGAGTTCCATTGAACAAGCCTGAAACAAATAGGATCATCAGAAACAAAGGGAAATTTCAGACAAGTAATGAAGAGAAGATGGCGATCATTGCCTCCGATGCGAACTGGCGTGTCTCCCTTCTGCCTCGTCGGCGGCGCGGCGCCTGTTGTTGCTCCTCGCCATTGGTTTTTGGGGCTGCGCTGGTGATTGGGAAGAAAAGCTTGAGGTTGGTGAAGATTTGAAGGCTAAAGGCTTGGTAAAGACCTGGGGACACCTACGGTTTTATTTATAGGCCTGGTGAAAAAATCGTGGCCTCAGATCGTGGCGTGTATCCCGAAAAAACTTGGAAGGTGGAGAGGTTTCCTTGACCAACTCGCCGTCGGGTCGTTTGGGATTCAAAGCTGAGTCGTATTCGGTTGACCGGCTCGGCTAAGTTGCAGTTGAGGTGCCGTTCGGGTATGGCACAGTTTGACTACTAATTACCGAATGGATCGTTCAGAGTTGCAGTCAAAATCATGCAAGGAAAAGGAAAGCGAACTCATAAAAGGCAGATGTTGCGAGAACGATCAGTTTGGTTACACATCGATCAGTACAGCTAAATGTTTAAATATTTTGCGATTACATTGGAGGCATTTGATATTGTTTGGCGAATATTCTCCATCCATTCCTGGTAATCTTTCTGGGCATCGGACAGGGCGGTGAGTTCTGTTTCGCATTGATTCACTTCAGTTATAGCCGATGATGCTTCCTCTTGGGTTTTCTCTATCAGACTGGGAAGTTCGGCTATTTCTTGTCATTAGCTTCTATTTCAGCACACAAATCTTTTAGCTCTGCCTCCAATGCAACCTTTCTGGCGATTTTCGATTCACAAGCAGCTTGCAGATCGGCCAGCATTCTCTTGTGAGTCTCGTTTTGGGATTGTGCTCCTTTTGCAGCTTGTTCAGCTTTAGCTTTTTTTTGCTCAACAGCTGGTCGGGTAGACACATTCCTCAAGGCTCGCCTTATGGCCACATAGTGAATATCTAGACCGGAGATGGGTTCCAATGAAGTCTTGATGTCCTCAGGGAGTTTTTGGCTGATGGGCCACAGCATTCCTTCAAAGTAATCGACATCTCTGATTTGGTCTCGAGCATCTTTCTGCAGCCAGGCAAAAATTTCTTTGATCCTTGTTTGGATTTCCTCTGATAGGGCTTGAGTTCCTCTTTCACTTGTTTCGGCGGCTGGATTATTCTCCACTAATGGGCTTGGTGATGAAGGAGTTTGATCCTGAAAGGGTAACATTGCCGAATCAGGAGTGGTTCATTGAAAGGAAAAGAGATGACAGAGTTAAGTGCATGTGCTTACCTCATGCCTGACTTCCTGAGCTGAGGCAAGGTTTTGTTCAGTTTCAGGAGGGATTTCTTGAACCACTGGTGAAGCAGGGGTCTAAGGAACCCTTGGCGAAGCTGAGGCTTCTGTTTGAGAAGGTACTGGTGCAGCTTCTGGCATATCTGAAGCTTCTGGCTGAAGAGGAGGTGGATTTGCCTCTGTTATTGTTGGGGTTTCTGCCTGGTCAATAGGGGATTGGACCCTTAAAGGACTTGAAGCCTCTAGTTGGATTGAGGGGTTTATCTCTGGTGAAGCTGGTATCTCTGTTCGAGCAGGGGATGACTGGGTCCCTGATAAGGATAAGATCTCCACTTGAGCAGATGGCTCAGCTCTTGTTGGACTTACACGTTGATGGTCAGGGGTATCCACAGGATGATTCACCAGTGTTTCTTCTACGAATACCAGGTTAAGGGTAAACGCCAGTGTTGATCTTTAAGGAAAAGGTGATAAAAGATCATACCAGTAGATGAAGCATTGGCAGGTTCTGAAGCTGAAGGCTGCTGGATTCTAGCCTGAAATTGCACATGGTGAAATTTGTCAGGTGAGAGTAATCTTGTGATCAAGAAAGAGGAAATCTTACCTCAACAGGGACTTTCTTGGTGGTTCTTTTCCTTTTGGCGGCTGGAGGTGCAATTAGAGACAGGCCTTTTCTCTTGTCAGCAGTGGCACTGGACAGAATTGGGTCCATTGTGGCGTATCTGGCCATCACTTGAGCCAAAGTTGGAGATTTAAATCCCAGAGCAGAGACTGGATATACTGCATTATAAATGATTGTCCTGGCTTGAGGGGTAGGCACTGTGTTCGACAGGGAATGGTCAAGATCATGGTTAGTAAAAGAAATGTATGATCTAAAGAGAAAAGCGATTATGTTACCTCTGAAGTTGGCTGAAAATCAGGCATCATCTCTAAACAAAATGAGTGTACTGGCTCACTGAAAATGTGATCATGAAATTCTTGCCACCAAGAGTTGAAGGTGGGATGAGCTATTGTTGTGGGTGTGAAAGGCCAGGTGTAAATAGTTGGACTACATTCATACTGAAAAACCCTTCTGGATTGCGTACTTTCCTTGATTTCTTCTCTGGGTTTGAGGAATTCATGAAGAAACAGTCTTGGGGGCATTTGGCCACATCCAAGTTGTCGAGCCACCATATTTGGCTGATAGTATTCATAAGTCTCGTGATTTAACCTCCCTCCACAAAATTCGGTGGCAAAGGACATGGATGGATCAAGATGTTGAAGATCTTTACAAACCTTCTATCTTGGCGTCCGAGTCTCAAAGGAGAATTCGCGGGGGGAGAGTTAAATTGTCATTATCAAGATAAGGAAGACAAAGAGGGTTAGGGAAGCCTTTGAAAAAGAGCTCGAAAAGGCGGGCCGACATTCCGATCGATGGAAACAGTTGAAGCGACCTCTCCATAGGTTTGGCATCCTCTCGGTGATCCGAGTTTCCCCTTCAAGATAGCCGGATGAAGGGAAAAGCCGGTTGTTGAGGTCAATGCCAACAATCGGGTGCATATGCGATTGCAGCCACATCCGTACAAACCACCAAGGGCCGTTGACACATAGTATCTTCTGGCCGGTATGCATCTCGGTGACGGATCCGATGAAGCATATGGTACACAGTACCCAGGAGGTATTTTCCAAGAGGAATGCGTTTACCACTAGCCAAATGAGTAGCCATTACAATATGATTCAGAGTGGGTTCATTGGCTTTACCACAGAAAATAAATCTGCACAACTACATGTTCAGGAATGCTTTGTACTCAACATCACCCAGGGGTCCGTCCTTCATGTGATTTTGGATATATAATTTATATCCACTTCCTGGTTTCACCCCTGTTTGTCTTGTGGAGCCTTTGTAATACCAGGGGTACACGGATCCTGAAACATCAAGGCCGGTAATCATGTAAACGTCGGCCAGAGTTGGGGACATTGGGCCGTGACCAAAGAGGAAGGCATTAACGCCATTTGACCAATAATGACAAGCTGCTATCAAAAGGTCTTCGTTCTTCGGGGTCTCGGCTAAAGAAAGCTCCAAGCATTGAGCAATACGGAGGCTGTCCCAAGTTTGGGTCTTGGCACTGTTATCTGCAAGCACCCTTTTGTACAAGTTCCTCCCCGCACTCGCAATTGGGGGCAAAGGCCGAGTTCTTGAAGGCGTCCTGCCACAGGGAAGGCTTAGATAAAGCTGCTTTGAAGGGGATTCTTTGGGATTCGGCTGCGATAAACTCGCGAGGATCGGAAATTCCCACAAGACCAAGGTAGTAAGACGTCGAATTGGCCTCAGTGCGGATTAAAAGCTCGGTGGATAGCTCCTGCTGAGAGAAGGCGGAGAAGAAATCTCAGGTAGAAATCGGAAAGTTAGTGCAGAATGAAGCTTACGGGGATGGAATTTACCTGAGCGGCTTGATTTTGACCTGCCATTGGGGATTTGAGCTTGGGGAAAAGATGATCTAGGGTTTGGATTTGGACGGAGGCTCCGATGGATTGCAAGGAGAGAGAATAGGTGTTGAACAAGCTCAATTTGAAGACGTTGGCAGCTGGAGTCAATTTCGGAATAAAATCACTTTTATCCCGTAATTGAAGGGGCATATGTTAACACCAAAATTTGGTACAGGAAGGAGTCTGATTTGTGGGCCTAACTTGGTGAAAAAATCCGTCCGGAAGAAGGAAGGTTTCTCCAGAAAGATTCGGCAAAAGAGCTCGCGGTCGGCAATTGGCTTCCGTTCGGCAAGGAAACTGTTTGCGCTGATTTTGCGGGATTGCGTGATGACGTGGCCCGAGCGGAAGGGACGAATGGATGGATAAGCGATAGCATTTAGAGATAAATTAGGCATTAAATATTGTGTTCGTAGTCCATTCGGAGTCGTGTCATGACAGGGTATAAATATAGACCCTGGATGTATGTAATTGTATTGAAACATTCTCATAACAAACCGGCTTTACGCCAAACCCTTGAGTCCTTGTCGTGTCGTCGAGTTTTGCAAGAGGGCTCATCGATCTGTCGACCTCCGTAAGTATCGACAACCTTGTATCATGTCTAGTATCACGCGGTGGATTTAGATCGTGATGCAAGTAGTCTTGTTGCCATGCTTAATATCATGTGGTAGATTGAAGCTTGGTTCAAGAAGGTTTCTTGTTAGATCGTGAGCCATGCGGTAGGCTAAGATCTAGCTTGGAGCTAGTTATCGGCTCTATTGGGTTTTGGCAAGATCCAATAGATTCATTAAGTTATCCTCTGTTGCTTTGAGTTTTACTTTATGTTTAAATTCATGCAACACTCTTTTGCCCAATTTAGATTGATTTGGATCGGCTTTATCATGTTCCGTGGTCTTTACATTGCACGTTTACATCTTGTTTCAAAAGGCACATGGATCACGTGTTTATCAAATAGCCGAAACCGAACCGATCTAGGTTGTTACGTGTTGCGGGTTCAATCTTGTTGATTTTGCGTAAATCTTGAAAGAACCGGGTATCATGCGGTAGCTGCAAGTTTTAGGGTTGTTTTAAAGCTAGTGATCCGGTGGATTAGATCTTTAATCCAATCTGATAGATTTATCATCTTTGGTGACGTTTGTTCCTTCTTCATGGACCCCGATTCGGCTGTACAGCCGTATTCGGTTATGCTTTCACGAGTGAAACGTGTTTATAAGTTATGGTTTAAATATTGCATGCTTTTAGCTTTCCATATTTAGATTGTATCATGCAGTGGATAGATCTGTTTGTGGTTAGTGGTGTGATTTCCAAACAAGTTGTATCATGCGGTGGATATATTTGTTTGATATCATGCTTGACGGGTTTTAAAGTACCTAGACACGCGGTAGACTAGTGCTTTGAGTCTATGCATGCTTGTTTACTACATATTTATAATCAGGCTTTACTTCATTTATTGTTTATTGTTATTTATCATGAAGGATCGGTCATGGCTTCGTGCATGTGCAATTTTATTTAAATAAAGACCGATTTTTCGTCATGCTTACATCATCCGTTCGGCTATGTTCCGTTTTTTGCATTCTGAAGCTCCCGAATGGTTTCTAGTTTGCTGGCAGATAGCTTCTTATAGCTATATGTCATCTCACTTGGCTTTTTGGCCGTAAATATGGAACTGTCTGGTACCACCCGGCAAGTTCCAAGCTTTGGAATTTAACTACTTTATCTTTTGTTAATTTTCAAGGAAAATTGACTGGCACTTCTTGGAATCTTTTCGCGTGAGAAGCTAGCTTGTTCGGCTTGCTGCGTACTTGGCGTAAGGTGCAGATTTTGCGTCAACATGATGGTCGACGTGTAAAAATAAATGAAGTCAATGATCACCCAAGGAAGAGATACGCTGATCAAAGGTGGGTTGATCAAGAAGAGCAGGAGCGTGAATACATCTGGCAAGAATGACAGTGGTGCCCACCTGGCTTCAGGAGAAGCCAAAAGAGAAGGGTTCAGCGCTTGAGGAACCAAGAGTTGAAACAAGCAGGGATCAAGAGAAAGCAGGTGTGGCGTCCAAAGGATAGGCCAGATGGATCCGGTCGTTCGGCTCTAACATGCATGGTATACTTTTTGCCGAATGAGTTCATGGCTCCAGCTAACCAAGTTGTGCAGGAAGAAACATCTCCAAATATCAATGAGGATGAGCAACTTGGGGGGTTAATGGCACAGCTGGTGTTGGCTAAGCAGGCTACCTTCGACAAGCCGGACAAAAATCGACACATGAGGCCGTTGTACTTGAGAGGATACATCAATGGCAAGCCATTGACCAAGATGTTTGTTGATGGTGGAGCTGCAGTCAACGTGATGTCATACACCACGTTTAGGAAGCTTGTCATGGGCCCCGGAGATTTAACACCAACAAGCATAGTTCTGAATGATTTTGTTGGGAACCCTTCAGATACCAAGGGCTGCGTGCACGTGGACTTGATGATCGGGTCCAAGACTCTGCTCATGACCTTATTTGTCATTGAGGGAAAAGGGGTTTATAGCTTGCTGCTTGGACGGGACTGGATCCATGCAAACTGTTGCATCCCATCTACCATGCACCAACAGCTTGTTCAATGGGTAGATGATGATATAGAGGTGGTCCAAGCAGATGATTCAGTGACTGTGGCTAACGTCGAACCAACTTTCTGGGAGTATCAAGGCATAGATTGCTTCTCAGGAAGGGACTGGGTGAAGGTCCTGTTGAACCAGTCAGCAGTGATCAACAACCGATTCAAGCAGTCGGCTCTTATAGCAATTTTTAATGGATAATCCCATTGATGGAGCTGATGGGAAGTTAGGGCGTGGATTCATGTCGGCTGACAAACTGGAAGAAATTGATATAGGAGATGGTGACAAGCCAAGGCCGACATTTATCAGTGCTAACTTGGATTCAGGTTCCAGGGAAGAATTAATCAAGCTATTAAAGGAATATAAAGATTGCTTCGCTTGGGATTATTTGGAGATGCCTGGTTTGGATCGTTCCATTGTTGAGCATTGGTTGCCAATCAAGCCCGGTTTTAGACCTTATAAGCAACCTCCCCGAAAAATCTACAAAGATGAAGTATTGGCCGACGTGAAGAAAGAGGTTGAGAGATTGCTTGATGCAAATTTCATTCGGCCATGCAGATATGCGGAGTGGATCTCTAACATCGCCCCTGTTTACAAGAAAAACGGGAAGATGAGGGTTTGCATAGATTTTAGAGATCTAAACAGAGCTACTCCCATGGATGGATATCCAATGCCTGTTGCTGATTTATTGGTTGATGCGCGCCTTGTACATAAAGTTATTAGTTTCATGGATGGTAATGCAGGGTACAATCAAATTTTTATGGCAATAGAAGACATATCAAAGACAGCCTTCAGATGTCCTGGGCATATAGGCCTTTTTGAGTGGATTGTCATGACATTTGGGTTGAAAAATGTCGGTGCAACTTATCAACGAGCCATGAACTATATCTTTCATTAGTTGATCGACAAAATTGTTGAGATTTACATTGATGACGTCATGATCAAATCTTTGAATCATGACTCACACTTGGAGGATGTGAAGAGAACTCTAGAGTGCACCCGAAAGCATGGTTTGAAGATGAATCCAAACAAGTGTGCCTTTGGAGTTTCATCTGGAGAATTCTTGGGATTTCTGGTGCATGTGGGGGGAATAGAAGTTGGCAAGAAAAGCATGAAAGCTATCGATGAAGTCGTTCCTCCAACTAATCTCAAGGAGTTGCAATCACTGCTTGGAAAGATCAATTTTGTGAGAAGATTCATTTCAAATTTGTCACAAAAAGTTTTGCCTTTCTCTCCGTTGCTGAGGATCAAGAAAGATTAGAAGTTTGTATGAATCTCCGTGGCGAACAACAAAAGGCGTTCGATGAGATCAAGCGGTACATGAAGGAACCACCAGTGTTGGTGCCTCCACAGTTGAACAAACCTTTCAAGTTGTACGTGGCGGCCGATGCCCAAACAAGAATTTGAAGGGAAGGAACGGATAGTAGCGTGGCTTAGCCGAAAATTGCTTGATCCTGAAACCAGGTATTCGGCTGCGGAGAAGCTTTGCTTGTGTGTTTATTACTCGTGTATGCAGTTTCGGCACTACTTGTTGAATGCCGGATGCGTTGTATATTCAAAGTTTGATGTAATTAAACACATGTTATCTATGCCAATTTTGAATGGAAGGATTGGCAAATGGATTTTGGCTTTATTTGTGTTTGAGCTGAAGTTTGAATCGGCAAAAGCTATTAAAGGTCACGTTATTGCTGATTTTATTACTGAACATCGTGATCCATCAATTGATTTGCTTGAAATTACTCCTTGGGCTTTATTCTTTGATGGATCTTCATGTGGCAAAGGTGGTGGAGTAGGAATTTTATTAATTTCACCCAGGGGTGAGATGTTTGAGTTTGCTATTCCAATTCAGCCTACTGTCACAAATAATCAAGCTGAATTTGAAGCACTACTCAGAGGGCTTCAATATTTAAAAGAAGCAAAGGCTGTATCGGTTGAAATTTATGGAGACTCAGAGATGGTTATAAAACAATTGAATGGCCAATATGAATGTAGGAGTGATATCCTGAGGAATTACTACGAAGAATGCAAGGAAATCTTGAAAAGTTTTCTGTTATTAATTCTACAACATATTCCTAGAGAACACAATAAAGAGGCAAATAGGTTGGCTCAAAGTGCTTCAGGTTATAGAGAAAATCAAGAGGTGTTTGCCATAGAGGTGTGTGCTTTCGGGAGTGATCTGGCAGAGGATGATTGGAGAAAAGAGATTGTTGATTATCTAGAGAATCCATCCCGAAAGGTTTCTAGGAAGCTCAGGTATAAAGCTATAAAATTTGTTCTCCTTGATAGATGTCTGTTTTACAAATCATTAGATGGGGTGTTGCTGCAATGCCTGGGTCCAGAAGAAGCGAAGAAAATGATGAGTGAAGTGCACGATGGGTTATGTGGAGCGCATCAATCGGCCTATCTAATGAAATGGGTTATTAGGCACACTGGATGTTTTTGGCTGACGATGTTGGAGGATTGCTTTGAATATTACAAGGGTTGTCAAGATTGTCAGAAGTTTGGAAATATTCAAAGGGTCCCAACATCAGCTCTGAATCCAATTACCAAGCCATGGCCATTCAGAGGATGGGGTGTAGATCTGATTGGCCAAATAAATCCTCCGTCTAGCAAGGGGCACAAATTTGTGCTTTTGGCAAAAGATTATTTCACAAAATGGGTTGAGGCAATTCCATTGAAGAAAGTAACATCAGAGAAAATGGTTGAATTTGTTAATGAACACATCATCTACCAATTTGGGATTCCTCAAACAATTACAACTGATCAAGGAGAACAATTTGTGTCTTCAGAGTTCAGAGAGTTTGATGAAGGCATGGGTATCAAATTATTGAATTCTTCTCCTTGTTATGCCCAAGCTAATGGTCAATCAGAGGCTTCTAATAAGATCATGATTAAGCTTATACAAAACAAAATTGATCGGAAGCCAAAGAGGTGGCATTCGGTACTCAATGAGGCTTTGTGGGCTTACCGAATGGCTCCTCGTGGAGCTACAAAAACATCTCCTTATGAGTTGGTTTATGGGCATCATGCTGTTTTGCCCTGGGAAATACAATTAGATTCGAGGAGAGTGGTTTTGCAAAAGGATTTAAGTTCCAAAGATTACGGTGGCTTAATGATGGACGAGTTAGAGAATTTGCATATGATTCGTCTCAAGGCCCTGGAAAGTATTAAAAAGAACATGATGCGAGTTGCTAAATATTACAACAAGAAGGTAAAGGTCAGGCAATTTGCAGAAGGAGATTTGGTTTGGAAAGCGCTACTGCCTATCGGGACTAAGTACAGTACGTTCGGCAAATGGTCCCCGAATTGGGAGGGTCCCTTTCGGGTAGTCACATGTACACCTGGTAATGCTTATATATTGAAAACTCTACTGGGAGAGGAATTTACTGCTGCCATAAATGGAAGATATTTGAAGAAATATTATCCTAGTATTCAAATTGATCATTGATTACAAGCACCAGGATTACAGGCATCTGATACACAGAAATAGCCGGCGTTCGGGAAAGAAGCCGCCTTTAGAACGAAAAAATCCTAACAGGAAATGGCCAATACTAATGTGTATTGCCCTTAGCACAAAAACACTTCATATTACAGATGTTTCTTGCAGGCTTTTATTTGACAACCCAACTGCTTAAGATTACAAGGGGGTGGGAAGTAGAAGGCCTGGAGAAAGAAGCGAATCTTCCATTAGGCTGTCCCAGGAAGCCTTCAGGCTACTGTATCTGTCGGAGACATCTGAAGAAGGGAACAGTTGTCAAAAGTGAAGATCTGAGATTATGTATGGGAGTCAAATAGAGATGGTGATCTTACCCCCTACTAACACCTCCAAGCTTAGCATGCAAAGTAGGACATGATTTACAAGCATCAAGCAAAGTGGGTCTAGCCTTAAGCTCATCATACTCAGTCCTAAGAGCATCTAGTTTAGCCAAAGTGGAAGCATTCTTCTCATTAAGCAGTTTGATCTCATTCAACCAGGCATCACATTCAGGACATTCAACATCATCAGAAATGGTAGGAGTAGGTTTCAAAGAGTCATTCTCAAGTTTCAATTCAAGCAATTTAGACTCTAACTCTCCTACTTTCTCACTAGCATTCTCAAGTTGAGCCCTAAGATCTCTCCTCATCTTCTTAGCATCTCTCAACACACTATCACGATTGTCAATCAAGCCATTCAACCTAGTGATCTCAGCAAGCAAAGAATCGGGGTCACAATTTACCTCATCTTGTGAGTCGGAGTCGGTGTCTTCCTTCTCGCTCTTATTGCTGCTTGAGCTATGGGCCATGCCACAAAAGCCTCCAAGTGCAACATAGCTCAACCCACTGAGGTTCCGGCTTGCATTCTTCTTGCCCTTGCGCCTCTCGGCGTCTTCATCCTCACTGCTTGAGCTTGAATGCGCGTCGCTTGAGCTTGTGTCGATGTCGCTTGCACCGGCCACCATAGCTCTTGCCTTGTCCTTCTTGTGGCCACCCTTGCTCAATCGCCGCTTGTCCTTGTCCTTGCTCTTGGACTTGCTGTAGTGCTTGCCCTTGGAGGAGTACTTGTCTTCACGCCTTGGGTGCACCTTGTACTCGCTCATCTTGTATTTGTTCTCCTCCGCTTCCGGGCACTCGGCGATGAAGTGTCCACGCTTGCCACACTTGTAGCATGTCCCCGAGCTCCGCCTTGCATTTCTCCGGTTCTCATGTAGTCGATCAAACCTCCTTGAGAGCAAGGTCAGTTCCTCCTCGCTCAGCACATTGAACTCATCATTTGGAATGGACATGAGAGAAGACAAGGAAAACTGTCGACAGGAAGGGTTAATGTTGGCTTTGCCCTTTGATCCTCCCACAAGAGCAAGACTATGATCAGTCGAGCCCTCATGCTTGGATTGCAACTTCCTGTCAACCTCAGCTGACTTGAGCTTAGAAAAGAGATCATCCAACTCAATAGTCAAGTATTGCACGGACTCCTTGATGGCCTCAATCTTAGCACCCCAAACATTTTGGTCCAAGATATGCAAAAGCTTCAAAGCTTGATCATGCTCGGTGTAAGGGAAATCCTCAACATTGGCCTTCATGTTGTTCACGATGGCGGTGAACCTCTAAAACATCGCATCAATGTCCTCACCGGGAAGTTGAGTAAAGTTCTCATATTGCATCCGGTAAGAAACAAAGAGGCGAGCCTTCACATGGTTATCACCACCGTGAGCAACCAACAACTTCTCCCAAATTTGCCAGGCAAGATTCAAATGGCGAACACGCTCAAACTCAGGATCACACAAGCTCTGGACCAAGTGATCAACGGCTTCTGCATTTGCCTCATACTTGTCCTTAGCATCGGCATCGGTCACCATAAGAGTATGGATATCTGCCGGAATAGCATAGGTCTTGTCAAGCACAATGAAATCCAACAACTTGCCACGAAGAAAGATCATCATACGAGCCGCCCACTTGTGGTAACCCTTCCCATCGAAGTGCGGCGGACCGCCCCGCTCAACGTATGCCATCTTAGGATTCAAGACTTGTCAAAGTCACCACGAATCCGGCACCGAGCTCTGATACCAATTGAAGGATCGGATGGCGACTAGAGTGGGGGGGGAGTGAATAGGAGGCGGTAAAAATTCTTTTCAAAGAACCCGTCCTATACCCTAGACAAAACCCGGTCACACACGAGCGATGGATCGAATCACACACCAATCGCCAAGACAACAAGGTTATGGATCAACCCCAAGTCTTAGGAACGATTCCTTGAACACACACGGAAGCACGAAAGAAAGGAGGGAGGAATCGAACCAAGGAACAAAGCCGCCGGCGCCGGCGGATCGTCCGGCCAGGTGCCGCAGAAAGTCCGCAAGGGCCACGCGGACCGTCCGGCCAGGAGCCGCGGACCGTCTGTTAAAGCTAACAGAACCACTAGAAACAACCCGAGAAAAACGGACCGTCCACGAAGACCAGGCGGACCGTCCGCGCGGGATCTGGACCGTCCGCTACTGAAGCTCGGACCGTCCGCAAACCAGCTGCAACGAAAACCTAAAACAAAACCGGATCGAAAACAACGGCGAGCAAGAACACGACGAACACGTGAAGAACTGGGCTGAACAGGCACCTCGCGGACGGTACGCAGAGAGGGGGCGGACTGTCCGCCAGGTTAAACAGAGCAGAACAAACCCGAGCCGTGAAGTCAACTTCACCAACTCATCATTGGAAATCCCAAATGGTTCAAGTTCATGAGACAAGATTTGGAGGAGATGTTAGGCACCCCTAGGTGAGATTATGCCCCAAAAATCTCGTCTCCAAACCCACCAAATCACCGGGAATCGTGGATCACACGAGCTCAAGTACTACTCACGAGTTCATCCAAAAAATCACGAATCTAGGACGATTTGAGGAGTTTGGGGGCAAGAAATCACTGGGAAAAGAGGCACAAGGCACTAAAGGAAGAATCCCCCAAACAAATCCGAGCCAAAACCGCCTAGAAAACGAGAATCAAGACGAGCACGAAAAAGTCTAGGAAAAAGAGAAATGGATGGGGGGAAATGAAACCATAAGTCGCGGAGAAAGGGAGCCATCCACACATACTCATGGATTATATATCGGGTCCCGCCAGTATGGTAAATGACTCGGCT
Organism: Cenchrus americanus; assembly: GCA_947561735.1. NCBI lineage: Eukaryota > Viridiplantae > Streptophyta > Magnoliopsida > Poales > Poaceae > Cenchrus > Cenchrus americanus. Next base: position 198,023,643 of record OX387245.1, on the reverse strand, counting down.
ACCCCTAACTCAACTACTGGCAATACAACCCACGCAGGGGAATTTATGTAATGTTTGTGGGTCTTGCCATTAGAAGGCCACACCTTCGCCGCACCCCGCGTCCTCCCGACGCAAGCCATGCGATCCCGCCGCGTGTCCTCCGCTTCGAAGCTTCCCGACACGCCCGAAGCCCGTCTCCGTCGTGTTGGGCCTTCGGACTTGGTTTTGAGGCCCAAACCAAGAAACCGTCCTCCGATGGTTTTGTGGGCAAACCACCAAACCCCGCGTGCTCGGCCCGGCCTCCCGCCAAGCCTCTTAACTCGACCTCCACCGTGCACCGGCTCGATCGTCCACGACTTCGTCTTGCTCGTACCGCCACCATGTGGCCCGCACCTAGTCCCGCCGTCCACCAGGTCCCTCGAACCGAGCCTACTTGTCTCTCCATCTCCCGGAGGCCCCTCAAGGTTGAAGTCCTTTCGCGCCCGTTCTTCACCTGCAACAACCCGAACTAGGCTGCAGCCTACACCTGCACACTGAGCCAATAGTCAGTCCAACACCCGTTGTCAATCACTCATCACTAAGGAGCAGTCATCCATCAACCACCGGGACACTCCTGGTCCTTAGTCGAAGCAGCTTTCTAGGTGTATCAAGGCATAGATTGCTTCTCAGGAAAGGACTGGGGTGAAGGTCCTGTTGAACCAGTCAGCAGTGATCAACAGCCGATTCAAGCAGTTGGCTCTTATAGAAATTTTTAATGGATAATCCAATTGATGGAACTGATGGGAAGTTAGGGCGTGGATTCATGTCACCGACAACCGGAAGAAATTGATATAGGAGATGGTGACAAGCCAAGGCCGACATGTATCAGTGCTAACTTGGATTCAGGTTTCAGGGAAGGATTAATCAAGCTATTAAAGGAATATAAAGATTGCTTCGCTTGGGATTATTTGGAGATGCCTGGTTTGGATCGTTCCATTGTTGAGCATCGGTTGCCAATCAAGCCCAGTTTTAGACCTTATAAGCAACCTCCCTGAAAAATCTACAAAGATGAAGTATTGGCCGATGTGAAGAAAGAGGTTGAGAGATTGCTTGATGCAAATTTCATTCGGCCATGCAGATATGCGGAGTGGATCTCTGGCATCGTCCATGTTTACAAGAAAAACGGGAAGATGAGGGTTTGCATAGATTTTAGAGATCTAAACAGAGCTACTTCCATGGATGGATATCCAATGCCTGTTGCTGATTTATTGGTTCATGCCGCTGCTGGACATAAAGTTATTAGTTTCATGGATGGTAATGCAGGGTACAATCAAATTTTTATGGCAATAGAAGACATATCAAAGACAGCCTTCAGATGTCCTGGGCATATAGGCCTTTTTGAGTGGATTGTCATGACATTTGGGTTGAAAAATGCCGGTGCAACTTATCAACCAGCCATGAACTATATCTTTCATTAGTTGATCGGCAAAATTGTTGAGATTTTCATTGATGACGTCATGATCAAATCTTTGAATCATGACTCACACTTGGAGGATGTGAAGAGAACTCTAGAGTGCACCCGAAAGCATGGTTTGAAGATGAATCCAAACAAGTGTGCCTTTGGAGTTTCAGCTGGAGAATTCTTGGGATTCCTGGTGCATGAGTGGTGAATAGAAGTTGGCAAGAAAAGCATGAAAGCTATCGATGAAGTCGTTCCTCCAACTAATCTCAAGGAGTTGCAATCACTGCTTGGCAAGAACAATTTTGTGAGAAGATTCATTTCAAATTTGTCACAAAAAGTTTTGCCTTTTTTCTCCGTTGCTGAGGATAAAGAAAGATCAGAAGTTTGTATGGGGTGGCGAACAACAAAAGGCTTTCGATGAGATCAAGTGGTACGTGAAGGAACCACCAGTGTTGGTGCCTCCACAGTTGAACAAGCCTTTCAAGTTGTACGTGGTGGCCGATGCCCAAACTATTGGATCGGCCCTTAGACCATCCACACTCGTCGTACTTCAAAACCTCCTTCAAAACAGATCTAGGTCAACATCACGCCCCAGGTTTTTATTACCGTCATTAACGCTAAAGACCGGATTAGCCGGTCGAATGGTCAACCGAGGTCAAATCTAGGTCAACCTGGGCCCTCACCCCGAAAAACTCACTAACACCCCCTAGTGACCCTAAATGAATAGTAAACACACTTGTGGGGCCAACTCATGGTCAAAGGGTGGGCCAAACCCCTTGCCATCCCAGTGTCCACAAGTGTCTGCCGGAACTTTTGCCGCGTTCTCCAAAATTCACCTAAACACTTAAAATTCTACCTTTAGGAAAGTTGTAGGTCTTGTTGAGGGACACAACTTTCATGTAGATTGGCATTTCAAATTTGGAGAGGAAATTTGTGAAAAACCCCTTGCAAGACATGATTTCTTGTTGCCGAAACAGCCGACATTCAAAGTTGGCATTTGAATAGATTCAAATCTAGGAAGAAAAACCCTATAGAGCCTTTGTAAAAATTGTAGCTGGTACCTAGATCTACAACTTTGGTATTCATCACTTGGTCCAGTTATGTTTGAAAATTTTGAGAAAAATCTACTTGAACACAGCACCGAGCAACACGGGTGAGCCGAGCGCCGCCGCGCGCGACGTCGTGCGCACCCGCGCGCGCGCCGCCGCCCGCCGCCGGCCATGCCCCGGCGTCCACGCCCGCGCTGCCCGACACCTCGCCACCCGCGCCACGCCCCGTCCCGAGGTCCCGCGCCCCAACGCGCGCCCGCCCGAGGCGCCCGGCGTCGGCGCCGCGCGCACGCGCGCGCACGCGCGCGGACCGCCGGTCCGTCGGCCGTATTGCCGCCGTACGCGCGCCGCCCGAGCGCCGTAGCACGGCGAGGGCATCTCCACCGTCATCTTTCGTCACCCCCGGATGCGCTGCGCGCGGCATATAAAAGCCCCCCCTCGTCCCCCGTGCGCCGGCTCGAGCCGCCCGCCGCCATCGTCGCCGCCGCCGGTGCTAGAGCTCGTTGCTCGCGCTCGCCGCCGTCCAAACCCCCGCTATCTTCCTTAGCACCCGGTATAGCTCACACGTGCGCTTATTTGCCAACATTTAGCCTCCACGCCGTAGTTCCCCGAGCCGCCGTGAGCGCCGCCGCCGGCCACCGCCGTGCGCCGTAGCCGAGCACGCCCCGACCCCACCGCCACCGCCATTCAAACCCTAGTGAGCCCAATTGCAACCCCGAGCCGCTTATTGCCATGGCCCGGCCCCACATCGCCGCCGGCGAGCCCCTCCCGCCGCTGCGAGGGCATGGTTGTGATTTTTGAGGGCCCGATTGCAAGGAAACCTAACTAAGTTTATTTGCGGATCGGTCCAGTTGACTTGTAAAACCCCTAGAAATTCACAGAAAAATCAGAAAAATCCCAAACCAATTTTTTAGGATTCGGGATGATAAACCCCACCTCTTTTGTTGTATACTCATGTCTAGATTCAAAATAGTTTTGGCAGGAAAAATACAAATGTGTTACACATGGATCTGTGATAACTTGAAAAATATAACTCCTCTGTAGCCAAATTTTGGATATGTTGTGTGTTAGGATGCGACTAGATGCTGTGCCAAAAATGGCACAAAGTAATTAAGTAGAGTTTGCTAGAAAAATTCTTTTCCATTCCCGCGGTAATTGCCTAGATGATTTTTCCTGTTAAATAAATTTATGTTCTTGAGCCCAACTTGTGCACACTTGTCGACATATCCTGTGAATTAATCATCAATTTTGGATTAACGAAATAATTATTCTTGAATTATACATGTTTTCCTTTGTAAATTAATAAACCAAGTTCAGTAGGGCATCCATGTGAACATGCTGGTTCTTTAGGCTTGATTAGGACCAGAGAGCATGCACAAAAAAATTTGGATCATTTTGATGCTTATTTATTTTTATATGCATTTACTTTGAATCACTAGCTAGCCTTTGTTATTTTCAGTAATATTTAATTTCCTAGCATCCAACACTTACATGTGGGTCCAATGGACCAGGATAGGTGCTAGTAGGCTTAAGAAACACTCATTTAATTTTTGGTAATTTAATTGATTAATAAATGGCTTAAATACCCTTTTAATATTGAAGGGAAATTAAATAAAAAAATCCCTAATTAATTCTTTTCCTTTTTGAAGAGTATTATTTAATATAATTAAAAGATAATTAATTACCATCACTGATAAGAAATTAATTCATAAATAAAAATATTAATTACACCTTTGTTGGTAAAGATAAAATGAAACGAAGCTCTCACATGAAATGATAAACTTAATAAAAACCTTTATTCAAATGTGGATTAAAAGAGTAACCCATGTACAACAAATAACCTTCCCAAAATAGAAACCTTAGATAGATGCTTGTTAAGGTGAATATGACCAACTAGAGTTGGATAAGACAACAAACTATCACATCACCTAAAGTGCATTGCATTCCGTGTAGATCTTCCGGACGGAGATTACTCCCTGGTCCCGGAAACCGAGGAAGGCGGAGCGGAAGGTTCTCTGCAATACGTGAACGTACTCGACACCGAGGGTGCCCAAGCTAACCTAGTCGACGAAGGCAAGCTCTGGTGCATCTAACCCAGTTTTAAGATTTCTTTATTCAATTATCTATGGATGATTGTGCATTTACGTCCAGGAGGTTAATGAAACCCTAGATGCATGATCCCTAGGTACCTTTGTCCTTACTAGAATGATAGGTCGATAGCTGCTAAGCTATAGGACCGTTACAAGTCGAGTGATGACCTCACTCACGAGAATAGGTTCCTAGATAGGAATCATACTGTATCCTCAAATGGATTGCTCACGTGGTAAGAGCATGGGATGCGGGCTCCGATCCGGTGGTTATGTGGGTTAAGTTTTTGAACGTACTAAGCACATGCCGGTTATGGGGCCGGTAAGCCTAGTACCATAATGAGGCGGCGAGGGATCCTACCGTTACTACTCTTGGGATTCGCTCTCACGGCTCGCCACCGGTGGTGTATGGTGACTCGGGTATCTCGCGGGGTATGCGGATAGCCTACACCAAAGACCGTAAGATTCGATCCCGACCCGAGGATTTATGGGGACGGCACCGGGAAAGTTGTCCTCGCGGGGGCGGCCTACCGTGTGTTTGGGTTTACCTTGCAAGGTTTAAATCAATCGATTGTCGGCCTCTCACCGTTACCCGAGACTACTTTACTCCACTAGTCATGTGATTCCTTTTAACGGAAGTTGATGAAGATGATGTTTGATTAATTGTATTGTACAACTTGTCTGTACTAGTTGGCTAATGTAGTAATGATTAAACCACTAGAACTTGTGCTAAAATCTTGAAAGTAAGGACCTACTCTTTGTTACTTTTTAGCAAAAGCAACCTAGTAGCCAGAAAGCCTTTCATGGTCTAGATTTGGTGAAGTAGATATCACCGACGGGTAAGACTTGCTGAGTATTAGTATACTCAGCCTTGCTATAATGTGTTGATCCAGGTAATGCCTTCAGTGATGTGTGGCCTGGAGAGATCTCGCCCGGCTGGGAGCTGGAGTGGGTGGAGGACGACTACTGAAAGCATCATGGATGGCCTCCCGTGGTGCCTTCGCTTCCGCTAGTTTATTTCCGCTGCTTTTCAAAACTCTGAACTATTCCGTCATGACAAAAACTATGGTTTGTAATAATTAAACCATTCGGGGTACGAATTTGGATTGGAATGTTGTTGTATCTCTGGACTCACCTTCGAGTGAGTTTTAATGCATATATTCGATCCTTGTGCTCTCAAGTGATTTACCGGGCGTTAACCGGCGACTTACGACGAGGATGGTACTTTATTATTGCTTAATGACCAAAGTGGATCGGTCTTAGGCGATAGTACGGTATTTTCCTGGGCGGGTTGTCACAGTTGGCATCAGAGCTTATATGCACCAGAGATTAATTAATAAAGCTTAATCACTAATTTTTGGAATAAAATATGCCAAGATTGTCCAATTTACCAAAATACGTTGGTCCGCTAAGGATAAACTAGACCGAGAGGCCCTAGAGGAAATTTTGGGTTCTTTCAGGTGGCTTAAATAACCTATGGTCTATTTTGCTAACTCCCAGCACATTACTTTATGTCAGACTTACATTCTCGCACAACCATACTAGTTCATCACGTTTTGCCATACGTGGTGGTACCACGAGGGAAGTCCCGTGAGGGACTAGTGGGACCTATTCCAATGGGTGCCACGTCGCGTTTGTGTCTCGTCATGTTTTGCCATACGTGATGGTACCACGGGAAAGTCCGTGAGGGATGAGTGAGGCCAATTCCAATGGGCACTCACGTCGCGTCGAGTCTTAAATAGGACGCTGTCCATGCAGCGGCTTAACGCATGGATACCGTTTCTATAGTGAACGGTAATGTATGTGGATGCTTTCGTGACGTGCTGGCACGAAAGGTTCGTTTTTTGCAGGTACATAACAGCGCTTCATTAGTTGTTAAGAAAGTACCGTATAGCTCTCGACTAGATATTATAGGGAGAGACGAATAAAAGCCTTGCCACCGGCACTAACTTCGATTTTTGGCTTGATTGCCATGTGAAGTCGAATAGGACGTCTTGCATGCATGTTAAAAATCGAAGCAACCAAAATGGACCCAAAAATCAGAATTCTATATGCTCTCTAAGGAAGTTATGTTAGTGTGTGCTTTTCATAAATTAGAGATACCCTCATACCTAGCCGTTATCCTGCCGAAATTTTACGAAAATTTGTTACCATGTGATAGGTTAATTAAACCAAATTATTAAACATAATGGCTCCTCAACTAGCTGTCTTGTAGTAAGCAAATCTCAATCCTAGTTTCGATGGGTTGGTTCACATTTCCCCTAGGCACCTTCAGGTTAAGGACCCTTCATCTTGTTTCTCCAATCGATGTTCAACCTTAAAAAGGCTTAATTAAAAGTATTAAAGGTTTCATTTTAAAACTTGGGAAATTTTTGAGGTTTCTGGATTTTTGGTTATGAATTTTATTCACAGCTGCCAGAACTTCACCATTTGACATGCCGTTCTCTTTGAGATCTGACATGAGTTACATTTGTGTACAGATGGATTTCCCCGTGTTCCACCAGTTCGACGCTGACGGTACGATCCGTACCAACGGGTTACACTGGGAGGGTTTTCCGCGCTTGGCGTGGGAAGCACTCAGTGCCGCAGGCTACCTTACCCCACCGACGTACGAGGTGAAGGAGTTTGAGCGCTTTGGCGTTCCCCGCTGCAGGGTGATCGTTACTGTGCTGCCGCACCCAGACCACGCCGACTGGTTTGACCTGAGCTTTATTTACTGGGGATTTATCACGCACGAGTCCGTGGAGTCAGCCGCCCTCAGAGTGCTGACAGACTTTTGTGACCACAACCCTACCGTGGTAGCTCTTTCCCCGTTTGATTGTTTCCTGCTCGTGAGTCCTCACGACCCGGTGGTTGGACCGTATGGTCCATCTACGGGAGCTACCGACCCTAGCAGAGCCGTTGGATGTTACCCGGACACTTGCCCGTTGTCCGAACGTGGTCTTCACACTCCGGGGGCTGCGTTATAACACCGCAACGCTCATTGCACGGCGCTTGGAGGCATCTAGGCGCGATTGGGAGCGACTTTCAGCAAGACACCGGCAGCCGAACTTCACACTTACCCGGGTGCGGTAGGAGAACGACAGTCGCGTGCTAGGAGGTTCCGGCCGAAGCTTGAGAGAGGTGACCGCCTAGAGAGGATCGTGGATCCGGAGGCGGAGAACCATGCACCGGAGGAGTATGCCGACGCACACGAGATAGAGAGGCCGACACCGCCGCAGAACATTGCCGAGATGCGGTAGCACGTGCGGGAGGCCGACATACGGGTGGCCGCCTTACGGGCTATAGTGGCCTTACGCCCACCGCCCCCAATACGGGCACACCGGAGGAGCAAGCAGGGCTATGTCCGGTCGAGATTAGACGAGTCTTGCGGGACCACCGCTACCGACTCCCCCGGCTTCGCCTTCGTACAGTGGTGCTTCAGTGGGCAACTAGGTTGCCGATAGCAGGGAGCAGCAGGATGTCGATCTTACCGAGTTGTCTTGAGATGTTAGGGTAGTTGGCTTGACAGCACGTCTTCGTGCCAAGCAACTATTGTATCGTGTATTGTCATGATGTTCCAAATTCGAGTTGTAATGTCTTGAACCTTGTTCTATTATGTTGTAATAAAAATGCTTAAGCTTGTGTGCTTTAAGTGAATTTAGTTGTCTTTCAAATTGAATTTTTCTTGCGTCGAACACCAGATCCTTGGATGAATCGTTGCAAATGACCACGTTTTTAAGTGTTGCATTTTTCTCCTAAAAACAGTGGTAAAACAAAGCATCTTTAGGAACATCACTCGTTGCCAGCAAATAAGTGTTCGTTCGTATACCACCTTTCTTGGTATCCGGAATGACGATGATCGTTCGAAAATAAAGATGAGCCGCGCATTTGAGTAATCGCCGCCCTAACCGATTGTGAAGAACGATTTTATGAATCTTGGTGGCTATAGAATATTGTTGCTTGTTGTTGTCCTCGTTGTTTAAGTACTAATGAGATGTGATTATGCATGATCGTGCTTGTCATCATTTGGAGTAAGCTTTCGGTTATCTCACTAATGAAGCTCACTGTTCAGATGGTGGGAACCACGTGCAGCTCTCCTAACGGTTTTGGAGCGAGTGGTAGTGGTGACTTGCCGCCACCCCCGCCCATGACACCGACGGAGGCCTTTATGGCCACCCAAACCGAGGTGCTGCGCCAGATCCTGCAGACGCAGCAGCAGATCGCCCAGCAGATGAACCGAGGGCCGCCACATGGGGCCAACCACGAGGGGCCTAACCAGGTCACCACGTATGCCCAGTTCATCACCATGAAGCCGCCAACTTTCGCGAAAGCAGAAGACCCTCTGGAAGCTGAGGCTTGGGTCAAGGCCATAGAGGCAAAATTCTCTCGCCTTTGTACCGCCTTGCTCCGAGGAGAAAAAAGCGAACTTCACGGCGCCGCAATCGCGAGGGGAAGCTTTGATGTGGTGGGACCACTTCAAGTCCATGCAGCGAGACCACGCCGTGACTTGGGAAGAGTTCAAGCAGGCTTTCAAAAGCCACCACATTCCCAAGGGTCTGATGGACAGGAAGATGAGGGAGCTGTTAGCCCTCCGTCAAGGATCTGACTCCGTGTACCGCTATGCTCAGAAGTTCAATAGCTTATGCCAGTACGGTGGGCATCATGTTGATACTGATGCCAAGAAGATGGAGAGGTTTCGTGATGGGCTTGATGGCAAGCTGTATGAGCGCCTGAATCTGCTCGAGCCCGCAAACTTCCATGAGCTAGTGAACAAGGCTATCTCGCAAGAGGATGCTATGAAGAAAGCCCATGGGGACAACAAGAGGATGTCCGGTTTCACCCCAGGCAGCGGAACAAACAAGAAGTTTCGCTTTGTGAAGAAGGAAGCTCCGTGCCCATCCCGAAGCAATCTTCAACTGGACGCTGGACGATGAAGCCATTCCGGGGCAAACCCGCCGGGAACTTCCGGTTCCGTCATGCCCGACAGCCAGGCTCCAAAGCCTATTGCACCCCCTTGCGATGTTGGAGATCGTCGTTGCTACAACTGTGGCCAGCCAGGGCACTACATTAATGAGTGTCCCAAGCCCAGGCAGATCAAGCCCAACCCGCAGAACCAGAGTACGGGAAGCGAGCCTGCCACTCCGGCCAAGAAGCCTATGGTGCAAGTGCGCCAAGGCAAGCTGAACTTCACTACCACGAGTGACATTCCAGTAGGGGCTCCAGTACTCACGGGTACATTATCTATCAATAACACTCCTGTTAAGGTCTTATTTGATTCGGGAGCCACCCATAGTTTCATAAATGAGAGTCTGTTAGACAAATTGGGTCTAAGAGGAGTACAAACCAAATCTGCTTATAAAATTACAACACCCGGTGGAAACATCACGACTCAATTAGTGACCTTCGAAGTTCCTCTGAGACTAGGAAGTAAGGTTATTCGATCTAATCTTATAACCATCAAATTGGGAAGCATGGATGTTATTTTGGGTATGGAATGGATGAATCAACATAAGGTGGTTCTAGATATATCAGATAGGGTCGTAGAGATCAACTCTCCTACGGTCGGGCACACTACCTTGTACCTACCTTTTCGGGACGGTACTGACTCTTGTGCCTATGTGACCATTATCTCCTCCCTTGATGAAATTCCAGTAGTGTGTGAGTACCCGGATGTATTTCCTGACGAGTTGCCTGGTATGCCACCAGATAGAGATGTCGAGTTTGTGATTGAACTCCAACCCGGTACCGCACCCATTTCCAAAAGACCCTATCGCATGCCACCCAAGGAGCTAGCTGAATTAAAAACCCAACTCCAAGAATTGTTAGATAAGGGTTACATTCGCCCGAGCTCTTCTCCTTGGGGTTGCCCTGCTCTCTTTGTCAAAAAGAAAGATGGTAGCTTGAGAATGTGCGTAGATTATCGACCACTCAATGCAGTCACCATCAAAAACAAATACCCACTTCCGCGAATCGATGTTCTTTTCGATCAATTGGCTGGTGCCAAAGTCTTCTCTAAGATCGATCTTCGTTCTGGCTACCACCAAATCAAGATTCGACCATGCGACATTCCTAAAACCGCTTTTCCACTCATTAGGTCTTTACGAGTTCTTGGTCATGTCCTTCGGACCGACTAATGCACCTGCCTACTTCATGTACCTCATGAACTTCGTGTTCATGACGGAGCTCGATAAATTTGTCGTGGTCTTTATCGATGATATTCTCATCTATTCTAAGAGCGAGGAAGATCACGCCAAAGTTCTCCAAATGTGAATTCTGGTTGAAAAGTGTCAAATTCTTAGGGCACACCATTTCCCATGATGGTATCTCCGTAGATGCTAGCAAAGTTCAAGAGCCGATGGATTGGAAACCACCCAAATCCGTACATCAAATCCGCAGTTTCCTAGGATTGGCGGGATATTAACGTCGATTCATTCCCGACTTTTCTAGAATCGCAAAACCCATGACCGAATTGCTCGAAGAAGGGAGTAAAATTCGAGTGGAGTGAAGCATGTGAGAAATCTTTTCACACCCTCGGACAACATCTAACTTCAGCCCGAGTGCTAGCTCAACCCGATAATTCCAAACCGTTTGAAGTCTTCGCGACGCATCGGACACGAGTCTTGGCCGTGTCTTATGCAAGAAGGCCGAGTCATTGCCTACGCTTCACGGGCCCTTCGACCCCATGATCTCAATTATCCTACCCATGATCTTGAGTTAGCTGCCGTTGTTCATGCCCTCAAGATATGGAGACACTATCTAATGGGCAATCATTGCAATATCTTCACCGATCACAAGAGCCTCAAATATATCTTCACCTAGTCAGAATTGAACATGAGGCAGAGAAGATGGCTTGAGTTGATCAAGGACTATGATTTAGAAGTGCACTATCATCCCTAAGCAAAGCGAATATTGTTGCGGATGCTCTTAGCCGCAAGGATCATTGCAACCACCTAGATTTAGAGCCATTCGGTGAACCCTTGTGTGAAGAAATGACAAGGCTCAACTTAGAATTGGTACCGCAGGGGAATTCTTTATGCCTTGACGGCAGAGTCAAACATTTATGATAGGATTGTCACCGCCCAGCCGCAATGATGCGGATATTCAAACCATCGGCGAGAAACTAGTAGAAGGAGACCCAAAGTACACTTGTTTCCGGAAGGATCACCAAGATGTGGTCCGGTTTGGAAAACTTCTAGTGGTCCCCGTCGACCCAGAAATCAAGAAAATCATTCTATATGAAGCTCACAAGTCCAAGTTCTCTATTCATCCCGGTAGTACCAAGATGTACCAAGATCTAAAGCGAGAACTTTTGGTGGTCCAATATGAAGGTGGATGTAGCCAAGTATGTAGCCGAGTGCGATACTTGCCACCGGATGAAAGCAAGTCACTTGAAATCGGCGGGGAGTACTCTAACCCCTGTCGATACCTATGTGGAAATGGGACGATATTAGTATGGATTTCATTGTGGGTTTACCCTTAACCCCTAGAAAGAAGATTCTATTTGGGTAATCGTGGATAGCCTCACCAAGACCGCTCACTTCATTGCCGTGCACACCACTTATTCCGTACAACAATATGCGAGTTGTACGTGGATCACATAGTTCATCCGCATGGAATCCCAAAGACTATAATCTCCGATAGAGGGACCCGGTTTGTAGCTAATTTTTGGGGGCAATTGCACGAGTGTTTGGGAACTCGGCTACTCCGTAGTTCCGGTTATCATCCACGGACCGATGGTCGACGGAGAGGATAAATCGGACCCTAGAAGACATGTTGAGAGCAAGCATCTTGCACTTTGACAAGAGTTGGGACAAGTGTTTGTCCTTGGCGTAGTTCTCTTACAATAACAAGCTATCGAGCCGCCTTGAAAATGGCACCGTTCGATGCTCTATACGGACGTAGATGCCGCACTCCACTGAAATGGTCAGAGGCCGGGGAGAGAACACTCTTTGGACCCAAGATAGTTAAAGAGGCCGAAGAAAGGGTGCAAGTGATAAGAGAAAATTTGAAGATGGCACAGATGAGACAAAAGAGTTACCATGACAAGGGAACCGCACCTCGACACTTTGAAGTGGGAGATCATGTATATTTTAAAGTATTCCCCACCAAAGGAGTGCAAAGGTTCGGAGTCAAGGGAAAGTTAGCCCCGTGCTACATTGGCCCCTATGAAGTAATAGAAGTATGTGGACCCGTGGCTTCCCGTATCCGATTGCCAGAACGGTTTTCCGCGGTTCACAATGTGTTCCATGTAACACAGTTGAAGAAGGGAATGCCTGTTCCGGAGAACGAGATCATCATAGAAGCTAATGCTTGGATCGAGCCAGATTTCTCGCTCGTCGAGCATCCATTGAAGGTACTAGACCAAAAAGAGCGAAAGACCCGAAGGCAGACCCTGCGAATGTACAAGATCCAATGGAGCCATCACACGGAAGAAGAAGCCACGTGGGAGACGGAGGATTATCTTAACACCAAGTATCCGGGCTTCCTCCAATATCGAAACAGTGAGTTCTTTTCCCCGTCTCTTAGCTGTCAAATCGAATCTCGGGATGAGATTCCGTTTAAGGGGGTAGGCTGTGACACCCCAGGTTTTTAATTACCGTCATTAACGCTAATGACCGGATTAGCCGGTCGAATGGTCAACCGAGGTCAAACCTAGGTCAACCTGGGCCCTCACCCCGAAAAACTCACTAACACACCCTAGTGACCCTAAATGAACAGTAAACACACTTGTGGGGCCAACCCATGGTCAAAGGGTGGGTCAAACCCTTTGCCATCCCAGTGTCCACAGGTGTCTGCCGGAACTTTTACCGCGTTCTCCAAAATTCACCTAAACACTTAAAATTCTACCTTTAGGAAAGTTGTAGGTCTTGTTGAGGGACACAACTTTCATGTAGATTGGAATTTCAAATTCGGAGAGGAAAATTGTGAAAAACCCCTTGCAAGACAGGATTTACTGTTGCCAGAAACAGGCTGACATTCAAAGTTGGCATTTAAATAGATTCAAATCTAGGAAGAAAAACCCTATACAACCTTTGTAAAAATTGTAGCTGGTACCTAGATCTACAACTTTGGTATTCATCACTTGGTCCAGTTATGTTTGAAAATTTTGAGAAAAATCCACTTGAACACACAGCACCGGCAACACGGGTGAGCCACGGGGCCGCCGCGCGCGGCGCCGTGCGCACCCGCGCGCCGCCGCCGCCGCCCGCCGCCGGCCATGCCCCGGCGTCCACGCCCGCGCTGCCCGAGACCTTGCCACCCGCGCCACGCCTCATCCCAAGGTCCCGCGCCCCAACGCGCGCCCGCCCGAGGCGCCCGGCGTCGGCCGCCGCCGCACGCGCGCGCACGCCGCGACCGCCGGTCCGTCGGCCGTGTCGCCGCCGTACGCGCGCCGCCCGAGCGCCGTAGCACGTCGAGGGCATCTCCGCCGTCATCTCTCGCCACCCCCCGGATGCGCCGCGCGGCATATAAAAGCCCCCCCTCGTCCCCCCGCGCGCCGGCCCCGAGCCGCCCGCCGCCATCGTCGCCGCCGCCGTACTAGAGCTCGTAGCTCGCGCTCGCCGCCGTCCAAACCCCTAGCTATCTTCCTTAGCACCCGGGATAGCTCACACGTGCACTTGTTTGCCCACATTTAGCCTCCACGCCGTAGTTCCCCGAGCCGCCGTGAGCGCCGCCGGCGGCCACCGCCATGCGCCGTCGCCGCAAAGACGCCCCCGACCCCCGCCGCCACCGCCATTCAAACCCTGGTGAGCCCAATTGCAACCCCGAGCCGCTTATGGCCGTGGCTCGGCCCCACATCGCCACCGGCGAGCCCTCCCGCCACCGCGAGGGCATGGTTGTGATTTCTGAGGGCCTAGTTGCAAGGAAACGTAACTAAGTTTATTTGCAGATCAGTCTAGTGACTTGTAAAACCCCTAGAAATTCACAGAAAATCAGAAAAATCCCAAACCAATTTTGTAGGATTCAGGATGATAAACCCCACCTCTTTTGTTGTATACTCATGGCTAGATTCAAAATAGTTTTGGCAGGAAAAATACAAATGTGTTACACATGGATCTGTCATAACTTGAAAAATATAACTCCTCTGTAGCCAAATTTTGGATATGTTGTGTGTTAGGATGTGAATAGATGCTGTGCCAAAAATTGCACAAAGTTATGCAAGAGATTTTGCTAGACAAATTCTTTTGCATTCCCGCAAAGAATTGCCTAGATGATTTTTCCGTTAAATAAATTTATGTTCTTGAGCCCAACTTGTGCACACTGTCTTGTAATGCCAAAAGACACATCCTGTGAATGAATCATGAATTTTGGATTAACAGAAATAATTATTCTTGAATTATGCATGTTTTCCTTTGTAAATTAATAAACCAAGTTCAGTAGGGCATCCATGTGAACATGCTGGTTCTTTAGGCTTGATTAGGACCAGAGAGCATGCACAAGAAAATTTGGATCATTTTGATTCTTATTTATTTTTATATGCATTTACTTTGAATCACTAGCTAGCCTTTGTTATTTTCGGTAATATTTAATTTCCTAGCATCCAACACTTACATGTGGGTCCAATGGACCAGGATAGGTTCTAGTAGGCTTAAGAAACGCTCATTTAATTTTTGGTAATTTAATTGATTAATAAATGGCTTAATTACCCTTTTAATATTAAAGTGAAATTAATTAAAGAAAAATCCCTAATTAATTCTTTTCCTTTTTGAAGAGTATTATTTAATATAATTAAAAGATAATTAATTACCATCACTGATAAGAAATTAATTCATAAATAAAAATATTAATTACACCTTTGTTGGTAAAGATAAAATGAAACGAAGCTCTCACATGAAATGATAAACTTAATAAAAACCTTTATTCAAATGTGGATTAAAAGAGTAACCCATGTACAACAAATAACCTTCCCAAAATAGAAACCTTAGATAGATGCTTGTTAAGGTGAATATGACCAACTAGAGTTAGATAAGACAACAAACTATCACATCACCTAAAGTGCATTGCATTCCGTGTAGATCTTCCGGACGGAGATTACTCCCTGGTCCCGAAAACCGAGGAAGGCGGAGCGGAAGGTTCTCTCGCAAGTACGTGAATGTACTCGACACCGATGGTGCCCAAGCTAACCTAGTTGACGAAGGCAAGCTCCGTGCATCTAACCCAGTTTTAAGATTTCTTTATTCAATTATCTATGGATGATTGTGCATTTACGTCCAGGAGGTTAATGAAACCCTAGATGCATGATCCCTAGGTACCTTTGTCCTTACTAGAATGATAGGTCGATAGCTGCTAAGCTATAGGACCGTTACAAGTCGAGTGATGACCTCACTCGCAATAATAGGTTCCTAGATAGGAATCATACTGTATCCTTAAATGGATTGCTCACGTGGTAAGAGCATGGGATCTGGGCTCCGGTCCAGTGGTTATGTGGGTTAAGTTTTTGAACGTACTAAGCACATGCGGTTATGGGGCCGGTAAGCCTAGTACCATAATGAGGCGGCGAGGGATCCTACCGTTACTACTCTTGGGATTCGCTCGACGGCTCGCCACCGGTGGTGTATGGTGACTCCGGTATCTCGCGCGGTATGCCGGATAGCCTGCACCAAAGACTGTATGATTCGATCCCGACCCGAGGATTTATGGGGACGGCCTGGGAAAGTTGTCCTCGCGGGGGCAGCCTACCGTGTGTTTGGGTTTACCTTGCAAGGTTTAAATCAATCGATTTTCGGCCTCTCACAGTTACCCGAGACTACTTACTCCACTAGTCATGTGATCCCTAATAACGGAAGTTGATGAAGATGATGTTTGATTAATTGTATTGTACAACTTGTCTGTACTAGTTGGCTAATGTAGTAATGACTAAACCACTAGAACTTGTGCTAAAATCTTGAAAGTAAGGACCTACTCTTTGTTACTTTTTAGCAAAAGCAACCCAGTAGCCAAAAAGCCTTTCATGGTCTAGATTTGGTGAGATATCACCGACGGGTAAGACTTGGCCGAGTATTAGTATACTCAGCCTTGCTATAATGTGTTGATCCAGGTAATGCCTTCAGTGATGTGTGGCCCGGAGAGATCCCGCCCGGCTGGGAGCTGGAGTGGGTGGAGGACGACTACTGAAAGCATCATGGATGGCCTCCCGTGGTGCCTTCGCTTCCGCTAGTTTATTTCCGCTGCTTTTCAAAACTCTGAACTATTCCGTCATGACAAAAACTATGGTTTGTAATAATTAAACCCTTCGGGGTACGAATTTGGATTGGAATGTTGTTGTATCTCTGGACTCACCTTCGAGAGAGTTTTAATGCATATATTCGATCCTTGTGCTCTCAAGTGATTTACCGGGCGTTAACCCGGCGACTTACAACAGGATGGTACTTTATTATTGCTTAATGACCAAAGTGGATCGGTCTTAAGCGATAGTACGGTATTTTCCTGGGCGGGTTGTCACACCACAGTTGAACAAGCCTTTCAAGTTGTACGTGGTGGCCGATGCCCAAACTATTGGATCGGCCCTTAGACCATCCACACTCGTCTTACTTCAAAACCTCCTTCAAAACAGAATATTCCGTCCTTGTCATCGAAATTCCCTCCTTCATATCCACTACTACCGCATCCATCCTCCTCCATATTTCTCCTTCATCCCAACCAACAAACTGTGGGGCCCACCATTCAGCCACATGCCCTCTTTTTTTACTCCGCAACGCTGGTTCCTCCGCCTCCCTTTCTTCGCCCGGCCCAACCACCCCATCCGTCTTCACCGGCGCCGCTCTTCCTCCGAATCCGAAGCCGAGGTGGCAGCGTGCGCCTCCTTGTGCTCGCCGGCTGCGAGTCCTGCAAGAAGAAGCGGAGAGGACGAGGTGACCGCGGCGTCCTCCCCTGCACGGCGGATCCCTGCTCCTCCCGAACGACGACGGCGGACCGAGCTCCGTCCACGTCGCAGCGATGCGGTGGGTCCCAGTGGTGATTTGGAGTAGCAGTGCGGGATGCGGCGCAGCGCCGGAGCTCCACCCCGGCGCCAAACTGGGGATGACCGGATCGAGCATGTCGGCACTCCCTCCACCCCTGCTCCGGGCGGCGCCTGGATCTGCGGCTCGAGGTCTCGGTGGTCTCCCTCCAGGCGAGACCTGGTGCATCTCCCTCCCCGCCGGTCGTGGGTAGGGGCGGCGGCCTGGATCTGCGTCCTTGGCCGGCGTCCATAGTGGTCTTTCTGCTCGAGCTCCGGCGGCGGGGGAAGCGGGGGGTGACGACGGTGACCGGCGATCCACCGCTCGTCGCGGGGAGATCCGGCGATGCGGCGGCGGCCTCGAGGGCGGCTCGGAGCTCCTCCTCGGGGAGGCCGACCGCCCCTCCCTCCCTACCGCCGGCGGCCCTCCCTCCCTCCCCCTCCTTGCTGCCGGTGCGAAAGAGCAACAAACTCCCCGTGGGTCCCGCTCTCGTCCTTTCTCGTGAGTCCGCGGTCCCTCTGGATCCAGACGAACCGGGAGGCCGCGGCATTTTGGTGTGCGCCCTGCAGGAAGCCGCTGCGGGGTCACTTTCCTCCATAGTACAACGCGACAGGGATCGCAGGGATTTTGCCGTCGTCCAGTGCGGGTGGTCTTATACAAGAACTTGAAGGGAAGGAACGGATAGTAACGTACCTTAGCCGAAAACTGCTTGATCCCAAAACCAGGTATTCGGCTGCGGAGAAGCTTTGCTTGTGTGTTTATTACTCATGTACAAAGTTTCGGCACTACTTGTTGAATGTCGAATGCGTTGTATATTCAAAGTTTGATGTAATTAAACACATGTTATCTATTCCAATTTTTAATGGAAGGATTGGCAAATGGATTTTGGCTTTATCTGAGTTTGAGCTGAAGTTTGAATCGGCAAAAGCTATTAAAGGTCAGGATATTGCTGATTTTATTACTGAACATCGTGATCCATCAATTGATTTGCTTGAAATTACTCCTTGGGCTTTATTCTTTGATGGATCTTCATGTGGCAAAGGTGGTGGAGTAGGAATTTTATTAATTTCACCTAGGGGTGAGATGTTTGAGTTTGCTATTCCTATTCAGCCTACTGTCACAAATAATCAAGCTGAATATGAAGCACTACTCAAAGGGCTTCAATATTTTAAAGAAGCAAAGGCTGTTTCGGTTGAAATTTATGGAGACTCAGAGCTGGTTATAAAACAATTGAATGGCCAATATGAATGTAGGAGTGATATCCTGAGGAATTACTACGAAGAATGCAAGGAAATCTTGAAAAGTTTTTAGTTAGTAATTCTACAACATATTCCTAGAGAACACAATGAAGAGGCAAACAGGTTGGCTCAAAATGCTTCAGGTTATAGAGAAAATCAAGAGGTGTTTGCCATGGAGGTGTGTGCTTTCGGGAGTGATATGGCAGAGGATGATTGGAAAAAGAGATTGTTGATTATCTAGAGAATCCATCCCGAAAGGTTTCTAGGAAGCTCAGGTATAAAGCTATACAATTTGTTCTTCTTGATGGACGTCTGTTTTACAAACATTAGATGGGGTGTTGCTGCAATGCCTGGGTCCAGAAGAAGCGAAGAAAATGATGAGTGAGGTGCACGATGGGTTATGTGGAGCGCATCAATCAGCCTATCGAATGAAATGGGTTATTAGGCACACTAAATGTTATTGGTCGACGATGTTGGAGGATTGCTTTGAATATTACAAGGGTTGTCAAGATTGTCAGAAGTGTGGAAATATTCAAAGGGTCCCAGCATCAGCGCTGAATCCAATTATCAAGCCATGGTCATTTAGAGGATGGGGTGTAGATCTGATTGGCCAAATAAATCCTCCGTCTTGCAAGGGGCATAAATTTCTGCTTTTGGCAACAGATTATTTCACAAAATGGGTTGAGGCAATTCCATTGAAGAAAGTAACATCAGAGAACATGGCTGAATTTGTTAAAGAACACATCATCTACCGATTTGGGATTCCTCAAACAATTACAACTGATCATGGAGCACAATTTGTGTCTTTAGAGTTCAGAGAGTTTGCTGAAGGCATGGGTATCAAATTGTTGAATTCTTCTCCTTATTATGCCCATGTTAATGGTCAAACAGAGGCTTCTAATAAGATCATGATTAATCTTATACAAAATAAAATTGATCAGAAGCCAAAGAGGTGGCATTCGGTACTCAATGAGGCTTTGTGGGCTTACCGAATGGCTTCTCATGGAGCTAAAAAACATCTCCTTATGAGTTGGTTTATGGGCATCATGCTGTTTTGCCCTGGGAAATACAATCAGATTCGAGGAGAGTAGTTTTGCAAAAGGATTTAAGTTCCAAAGATTACGGTGGCTTAATGATGGACGAGTTAGATAATTTGCATATGCTCGTCTTATGGCCCTGGAAATTATTAAAAAGAACAAGATGCGAGTTGCTAAATATTACAACATGAAGGTAAAGGTTAGGCAATTTGTAGAAGGAGATTTGGTTTGGAAAGCGCTACTGCCGATCGGGACTAAGTACAGTACGTTCGGCAAATGGTCCCCGAATTGGGAGGGTCCCTTTCGGGTAGTCAGATGTACACCTGGTAATGCTTATATATTGAAAACTCTACTGGGAGAGGAATTTACTGCTGCCATAAATGGAAGAAATTTGAAGAAATATTATCCTAGTATTGAAATTGATCGTTGATTACAAGCACTAGGATTACAGGCATCTGATACACAGAAATAGCCGGCGTTCGGGAAAGAAGCCTCCTCTAGAACGCAAAAAATCCTAACAGGAAATGGCCAATACTGATGTGTATTGCCCTTAGCACAAAAACACTTCATATTACAGATGTTTCTTGCAGGCTTTTATTTGACAACCCAGCTTCTTAAGATTACAAGGGGGTGGGAAGCAGAAGGCCAGGAGAAAGAAGCGAAACTATGCTTCATTCATTTGATTCCTTGTTTTTTCCTCTTCAGCTCCTCCCTCTTCAACTGTTCCAGGACCACCGTGATAGCAACTTGGAAACTTCGGGGGTTGCCGTGACTTGCAGCTTCCATTAGGTTGTCCCAGAAAGGTTTCAGGTTACTGTATCTGTCGGAGACATTTGAAGAAGGGAACAGTTGTCAAAAGTGAAGATCTGAGATTAGGTATGGGAGTCAAATAGAGATGGTGATCTTACCCCCTACTAATGCCTCCAAGCTCATGCGGCGTTCGCATTCGGCATTGCAACGGGCGGTGATGTCCCGCAAGTTGTGCTCTAGATGCCGAATACGGTGGCGCAGCTGGTGGTTAATCCTCTGTTCCGGCATGGCGTTCTCTTCTTCAGAGGAGGAGTCAGAGAGGATGTACTCGGGCACCTCTTCAATCCCAAAGACCTTTTCAGGAAGCAAGTCAAGGCTGAAAAAGAAGAGAGGGGTAAACCATGAGATTGCAATCGGAAGCACAAGAAAGGATTGACAAGAACTCACTCTCAAATGGTACGCTTCTTTGGTGGATTGCTACCCTGCTTGATGGGTTGCTTTCCCTTGTCCGCCATGGCTTTGGGGTTTTCTCCTTTGGAACAAGGGAGAAGATGTGAAGTGATGGAGGTGTATGCGAGTGGATTTGTAGGGTACCTAGGGGGCTATTTTATTAGATGTGAGAGCACATTGGGAGTGATGACTGGTTGACGTGCGTTATTGGAATACCAAGCGGCAGGGTTTTCTTCCCGAATGCGAAGGATTTTCATTGAATAGTGTTTATGGTTCCTGAATTAAAGATTTTCTGTAGATTATGTGCCAAGGGGCAGGAGTTTTTGCGTGTTCGACTAAAATAAAGTTCTCGAATTCATTCAAAAACGGTAAAGTTCGCATCGACAAGCAAAAGGGAATCATCCCAATACAAACTCAGAAGTTAAAGTTTCATTATTTATTGCCGAAAATCAAGCATCCCTAGTACAAGCTAATCAAAAAGCCTGTTTAGCACGGACTGGGATGGATGATGTCGGCAATGGTGTTGCCGTGGCCGTCGAGGCGCTCCAGGATGATTTCGATCTCGTCGACATCCTCTGGTGCGCCGCCCTGGAAGCCGCGCGGCTGTATGGAGTAGTCGACGCCGGTGTGCATCGCCATGGCGGCTAGGCCCAAGGTGGTGCCCAGGCGGACGCCGTGAAAGGCCACCTCATCGGCGCGGTCTTCCACCGCGGCAATATGGTCCGCCGGCGTGTCCCCGGGGGCGTTCACCTTGTCCGCCAGTTGATTCACCAGCATTATCAGCTGATTGAGCTCAGCGTCGTGGGCTGCACATTGCAAGGCGATGGCGGTTAGTTCGAAGTTGAGCTGGAGCAAAATCAATCAAAGGATTTACCGTCAATAGTCTCCAGCAGCTGTTTACGCTGATGCTCCCATTCGAGCTCGGCGATGCCAGCTTTCTTGTAAACTTCACGTAGCTCGCGCCGGGATTCGTCACGCTCTGCCTTGAAACGGAGGGCATCGCGCTCGCCGTAGCGCGAGGGGGAGTAGTTGTACGACTCCAAGGAGTCATCCGGCAGGGCTGGATTCGCGGCCGGCGTGGGCGCCGGATTCCACTGGATGAGCCTGAAATAAAGAGGATCGTCAGAAACAAAAAGAAATCTGGAAAGAATCGTAAAGGAAGTTGATGATCACTGCCTCCGACGAGAGCCGGTGCGACTTCCTTCCACCTCGTCGCTGGCACGACGCCTGTTGCCGGTACCCGCCATCAGGTTTTTTTGGGGATGCTAGTGTTGGAGGAAAAAAGCTTGAAGGCAAAAGACTTGGTGAATGGCTGGGGGCACCTACGGTTTTATTTATAGGGATGGCAAAGAGATCGTGGCCCTGGATCGTGGTGCATATCCCGAGAAATTTGGAAGGTGGAGAGGCTTCCTTAACCGAATCACCGTCGGGTCGTTTGGAATTCAGGCTGAGTCATATTCAGTTGACTGGCTCGGCTGAGTTGCGGTCGGAGTGCTATTTGGGTATGGTACTGTTTCGCCGGAGTTACTGAATGGATCGTCCAAAACTTGCAAACAAAAAGGGACAGAGAATGGAAAGTGAAATTTGTGGTAAACAAAATTACAAGGACGATCAATCATTCAGTTACAAATTGTTTGGCTCGGTCAAATGTCCAAATACTTTGCAATTACACTAGAAGCATCTGATATCATTTTGCTGATATTTTCTAACAGTTTATGATCAGCTTCTTGAGTGTTGGACAGGACGGAAATCTTTGACTTGAGCTGATTTGATTCAATCATGACTGCTGATGTTTCCTTTTGGATTTTTCTGTTAATCCAGGGAGTTCGGCTATTTTCTTCCTGTTGGCCTCAATTTCAGCTATTAAAGTCCTCAACTCAGCTTCTAGTGCAGTTTTCCTGACAATCTTCAACTCAAGTGCAGGTTGCAGTTCATCTATCAACTCCTTGTTGCTCTGGATTTGAGCCTGGGATTCTTTCACGAACTGCTTGACTTTGGCTCTCTTTTGCTCAAGAACTGGTAGGGAGGATTGGTTCTTTAAAGCTCGCCTCACTGCTGCATAGTGATTGTCCAGATGAGAAATGGGCTTCAGGGAAGCCTTGATATTACTATGAAGCTCTTGATCAATGGATCCAAGTACTTCCTCCAGACGATCGACATCTCTAACTTGGTCCTGGATATCCCTTTGCAACAGAGAAAAGACCTCTTTCAGTTTTGCCTGATTTTCCTCTAATAGAGCTTGATTCGAAGATGCTTCATCTCCTTTTTCGGCAGTTGGGTCATTCACAACAAATGGAGGGCTTGATGATGATGCAGCCTGGTTTTGAAAAGGAAGAATTGCCGAATTAGGGATAATTTATTGAAAGGAAATGAAAGTGCAGGTGTTTACACTTACTTTATTTCTGGTTTCTTAAATTGGAAAGGAGGCTTGTTCAGGCTCAAGAGGGATTTCTTGGGTGATCAGCTGAGGAGGAGCTTGAGGAGTTCCTGGTAGAGCTGAAACTTCTAATTGAGGGGAAGCTGGTGCAGTCCCTGGTGGATTTGAAGTGTCTGGATGAGGTGAAGATGGATTCATCCCTGGTGAAACTGGAGCTTCTACTTGAGAGGGGGATAATTGAATCCTTGGTGAAGCTGAAGTTTTTGCTTGGGGAGAAGATGTTTGGGCTCTTGGTGAACTTGGATCTGAAGCATGTTGAGGAGAAGAAATCTCCACATGTTGATTCACCAATGTTTCTTCTACAAGATGACAAATGAAGGGTAAATGCCAATGTAAATAATTGTCTTTAAAAGAAAGTAAAGTAGTAAGGACCATACCAACAGATGGGGCATTGGCAGGTTCTGAAGTTGTTGATGGTTGCTGAATTCTGGTATGAATTACACAAGATAAAGTTGTCAGAATGAAGAATGGTCTTGTGTTCAAGGAAGAAGAGATGTTACCTCAATGAGAACTCTTTTGGTGATTCTTTTCTTCTTGGCAGCTGGAGGGGCAACCAGAGATGGAGCTTTCCTCTTATCAGAAGTTGATGATAAGATTCGGGTCTAATGTGGCATATCTGGACATCAGCTGAGCCAGAGTTGTGGATTTAAATCCGAAAGTAGAAATTGGGCCTGCAACATTGTAAGAAATTGTCCTGGCTCGAGGGGCAGGCACTGTGTTCTATAAGAAATTACAAAAACCATGATCACTAAAGATGGGCATGCTTGATAAAAATAAATAATAAGTGCATTACCTCTGAGGTTGGCTGGAAGTCAGGGATTAGCTCAAGACAAAAGGAGTGCACTGGCTCACTGAAGATGTGATCATGAAGCTCTTGCCACTAGGAGATGAAAAGAGGATGAACTATTGATGTTGGTACAAAGGACCAAGGATAAATAGTTGGACTACATTGATATTCAAAGACCCTTCTGGCTTGCAGGTTTTCTTTTATTTCCTCTCTGGGCTTGAGGAATTCATGAAGAAATAGCCTTGGAGGCACTTGGCCACATCTTAGCTGTCGAGCCACCATGTTTGGCTGATAATATTCATAGGTACTATGATTTTTGCCTTCCTCCACAAAACTCTGCTGGCAGGATGCATGGATGGATGAAGATATTGAAAATTTCTATAGATTTTGCATCATTGCATCCATTCTCAAAAGTGAATTCGTAGGGGAGGGTCAAGTTATCATTCTTCAAATAAGGGAGCCAAAGGGGATTGGTGAAGCCTCTGAAAAAGAGTTCATAGAGTTGACTGATGTTTCGATCAATAGATATAGTTGAGGCCGCTTCACCATAGGTTTGGCATCCTTTTGTGATCTGAATTTCTCCTTCCCTATAGCCAGATGAAGGGAAGTGCCGATTGTTGAGATTAATGCCAATAATTTGGTGCATATATAGCTGCAGCCACATCTGTACAAACCACCGAGGACCATTGACGCAAGAGATCTTTTGGCTGGTGTACATCAGATGAGTGGTTTGATGGAGCATATGGTATACACTTCCTAACAGGTACTTCCCGAGGGGAATGGAGTGACCAGTAGCCAAGTCTTCAGCCATTACAATATGGTTCAGGGTTGGCTCATTGGCTTTGCCACAAAAGATAAATCTACATAGCCACATGTTCAGGAAGGCTCGGTATTCGACATCAGTTAGAGGGCCATCAGCCATATGGTTCTGGATATATTGTTTCTATCCAGATCCCTATTTCTATTCCTCTTTGCCTGATGGAGCCTTTGTACTTGTAAGGATACATGGATCCTGTGACATCAAGGCCGGTCATCATATAAACAACGTCTAGAGTGGGGGACATTGGTCCATGACCAAAAAGGAAAGCATTGACGCCATTTGACCAGAAATGACAGGCTGCAATTAGAAGACTCTCATTCTTGGGGGTTTCGGCCAGAGATAACTCCAAACACTGGGCAATACGAAGGCTGTCCCAATTTCTGGTTTTTACACTTTTATCTTCAAGTATCCTCTTATACCAGTTTCTCCAACCTGCAATTGGGGGCAGGGGCCAGTTTTTGAAGGCGTCTTGCCACGCATGAGGTCTTGACAAAGTCGATTTAAAAGGTATCCTATTGGATTCGGCTTCAATAAACTCAAGGGGGTCGAAGATTCCCACAGGTCCGAGGAAATAGGATGATGATTTATCCTCGATGGGAATCGAAAGCTAAGTGGATAGAGCCTATCAGGAAAAGACAGAGGAAGAAATCTATGGTGGGGATCGAAAAAAATAATACCGAATGGACCTTAAGGAGATAAGATTTACCTGAACAGCTTGATTTTGGTCCGCCATTGAAGATTTGAGCTTGGAGATTGATGAACTAGGGTTTGGATTTGAGCGGAGACTCCAATAGATTGCAGGAGGAAGGAATGGGTGTTAAACGGATTTAGCTCAAAGACGTTGGGCATTTATGGTCAATTCCGGAATAAAATCACTTTTATCGCGTAATTGAAGGGGCATATGTTAACACCAAAAAATTGGTACAGGAGAGGGGCTGACTTGTGGGCCGTGTTTGGTGATGAAATACCATTCGGCTAGAGAAAATCTTCTCTGAGGATTCGGTAAAGGGTGCCTGCGGTCGGCAATGCGCCATTATTCAGCAAAGGGACTGTTTGCGCTTTACAAGGAAGTTTTCGGGAATGCATGGTGACGTGGCCCGATATAAGGAAGGAACGAGTTGATGGCGTATACGAGATGGACATTAGCGTTGGAGCATCAATTTAGACATTAAATGTTGTACTCGTAATCGACCAGGAGTCGTGTTAGGACAAGCGTATAAATATAAACCCTTGATGTCTGTAATAGGAATCGAACATCTTCACAACAAAAACCAGCCCCGTGCCAAATATCGAGTCCTTTAGTCGATTCGTCGAGTTCTTCGAGAGGAGCCATCGATCAGTCGACCTCTGTAAGTACTGGCAACCTTGTATCATGTCTAGTATCATGCGGTGGATTTAGACCGTGATGCAAGTAGTCTTGTTACCTTGCTTCGTATAATGCGGTGGATTTAAGCTTGGTTCAAGAGGGTTTCTTGTTGGATCATGAGTCATGCAGTAGGCTAAGATCTAGCTTGAAGCTAGTTATCGGATCTATTAAATTTGGCAAGATCTAATAGATTCAATAAGTTACCACGTGTTGCTTTGAGTTTTTGCTTTATGCTTAAATTCATGTAACACTCTTTTGCCCAATCTATATTTATTGGTTTCGGCTTTTATCTCTTTAAGATCCATGTGATGTTCTCTCAAGTCTTTGTTTATTATAAAGGATCAAGTGCTCTCAATAGCCGAATTTAGATCAATCTAGATTGTCACGTGTTGCGGGTTCAAGCTTTGACTTTTCAAATGTTTGTTCCTTCTCCACGGAACCCGGATGGGCTGTACAGCCGAATTCGGTAATGCTCTCATGAGTAAAACATGTTCATAAGTTTGTTTTAAATAATGTGTGCTTTTAGCCTTCCATATTTAGATTGTATCATGCGGTGGATTAACCTCTTTGTGGTTGGTGGTATGGTTTCAAACAAGTTGTATCATGTGGTGGATTAACTTGTTTATTATCATGCTTGACGGGTTTGAAAGTACCTAGACAAGCGGTAGACTAGTGATTTTGGCCTATGCATGCTTGTTTACTTCATATTTATAATCATGCTTTTACCTTATTTACTTTATTTGTTATTTATCCACAAAAATCGGTCGTGATCATGTGCGAGCAATGCTATTTAAACAAAGACCGATCTTTTGTCTTGCTTATGTCATCCACTCGGCTATATCCTGTTTTCATGTTTTAAAGCTCCTGAATAGTATTTAAATTGCTGGCAGATAGCTTGTTGTAGCTATATGTCATTTTAATTGGCTTTCTAGCCGTAAATACAGAACTGTCTGGTACCACCTGGTAAGTTCCATGTTTTATCTAACTATTTTTACTCATTTGTCAGTTTCGGGAAAATTGACTGACATGCCTCGGATACGGCTCGTGTTTTATGCCAGCTTCTTTCGGCTTGCTGTGTGCTTGGCGCGGGGTGCTGATTTTGCGTCAACAAAAAGCTAGCAAGGTTTATCGAACTTAACAATGATGGTCCGCAACCATGTTTAAACACCACGTTTACACAACATCACAAAAGGAAAATACCCTCAAAGCATTAACATGGAAACTTAAGCATACATCATTAAGTATATAAAACAACCAAGCCAACTATGTGCAAAACATGTATATGCAAAGAAACATCACGTTGATAACAAAATGCAATGCATGCAAATAAATAAATATGATCATGAACATGATAGCAGTAAAAAAACTAAACTTAGATTAATAACCACAAGTTGATCATCATAAGACGGTGTCATTCTGTATTCTCTCTAAGAAAGGAATAAAAACATAAAGAAACGGGTTGCCTCTCGAAAAGCGCTTAATTTAGAGTCATAGAGCTCGACTTTCTCACATACCTTCTTTTCATCGCATTGCCATGGCCCTTCATGCAAGACTTGACCATGCAAGGTACCAATGCAGCTTTAATTTACTTCCCATGTTGTGCTTGATCACTTATAGAAGACTTGACCAAGGCATCCTTTTGCTTCATCGCTATCTCCTTCTTCATCACCCTTCCGTGCTGCCTTCAATCCATGAATTTTTATTTAATGTCCAAAACAGAAAGTATACCCAAACTCTACTCCATTGCACAATGCACAAAATTTCCTTTCCAACGAGTCTTTATTTTCCCAAATCGGACTCTGGACAAGAGAGTTACGTCCGTTTTACTACGGCGACGAAATCTGTCCTAAAATTTCAGAACGCGCAACGCTCAATGTTTTCTCCATAACTCCTTGCACGGGTCTTGACGTGTTGGAATGGAAACTTCATGGGGCTTTTGAATATCTCATTTTCTTCATTTTTACACTTCTGAACAAGCTCTAAAATTGAAGAAGACAGCAGCATCCATCGCGGGATTTGGAGAGGTTGATGATTTATCTTGCAACTCTTTAGGCATGACTTCTCTTTGAATTATTCGAGCCTTGTCTACATGGTTAGTGAAAATCGGGCCTTCTCCCGACATGTGCTTTTTTAAGGTCATTATCTTAACCAAGTGCAAAGCATGATCGAGATTTACAAAACTTATTGTAAACATACTCGTCCATAATTAACGCCACATGCGAATTGTACCAATAAGTCAAGGTGCAAACAAAAGAAGCATATGTTTCAAGCATAGCACTTAGCTCATCATTAGGCAAAGGTTCTTTAGGTGTGAGATTAATTGGTTCAAACATAAATGTTTCCTCTTTTTCATTCTCAAGAAAATCTAGCCTATCAACATCATCATTATTGGAACAAAGCATACAATTTAAATTATTATTCATACTATTGGTCCAACATGAATATTTGAACATTTCATCATTAAAACCAATAATATCTTGAGATTTCAGCGTGTACCTTTGCCTCGGAGCTTCCTTGACAAGAGTGATATTTGGTTCATCTAGTGGTGTTGAAGTCAAATCAATCTCAACAAGTGTAGTTGCCTCTTCATCACCATCTTGCAATTTCTTCAACTCATCATGTGGAACATGTAATCCTTCAACTATGTACACATTCATCACTTCTTTGAAGTCTTCTTTATCAACCAAATCTTCATCTTCAAAGTCTTGTATGTTGCTTTCTTTATCTCCCGTGTACCACATGTCGTCAAGACCGCTCATCGTTGAATCACTCTTTCCTTCATCGTTGAGTACTTCCATGTCTTGCTTTGCTAGTGTGTGGGCTTCAATAGCACACAAACTATAACCTTCTAGCTTCCAATCTTCTCCCGTTTGTCCTTCGAGTCACTAGTCTCATCACAGTTGTACTCTTCTCATTCTTCATCATAAATCATCTTTGAGTTGTCAAATCGGTCGATCCATGCTTCATCATCTTATTCTCTTTCTTCTTCAAACATATTTTGGATCGACTCTACACTCATCTCTTGATCAAATATATCCTCAACTTGTTTGGTAACGTGTCGGCGTTCCTCCTTCCTTCGGTAGTTGATTAGTGGGGCAAAATCAACTTGAGTCCAACCAGATTGATTGAACTTCGCCAATGGTCTAGCATTCCACATACTTCGGCCTACATTCATGTGAGTTTCAACACTTTTAATATCCGAAATGACTTCTCTTACCTTGGAAAGTGGATCTTCAATTTCTTGTATAATCGGTTCATCTTCCTTGATCTCCGGTTCATCATTTTCATAAAATTCAGCAAGCACCTTGGGCTTGCTTTTGTCGTTTTGCTCCTCCCGACAATGTCTTTGCCAATCTCGTTGCGTTCTTTGTCCATTGCTTATCTTTTGTAAGATTTGTGCAGCTTCACTTTTTGTTTTGTCTATTATATCACCGCCTGCACACATTGTTACAAAACAAGTCGAGTTAGGGGTTAGTGAAAAAGAATTTCAAAAGAAACTTCTTCACTAGCTCATCCCAATTTCCTTTTGCTTAAATGGATGTAAGTGTATACCATTTTTGCGCTTCATCTTCGAGAGAGAACGGAAAAAGATTCCACTTGAACCAAGTGGTCGGAACTCCGTCTTGTCGCACTGTGTTGCATATCATCGTGAATTCCTTAATGTGTCTGTATGGGTTGTCATCCTCCAATCCTCAAAAGGGGTTTGTCGCCACTAAGTTGATGATTCTAGGCTTCACTTCGTAGTGGGATGTAGCAAGTATCAAATCTGATTTTTGCATCTCAATGTCTTCCATTGACGGCATTGCTAGTTCCCTTAGCGACATCTCTTAGTGGCACTTCCAATGGTGAGGTGAAAAATCCATCTAGGCACTAAAAATAAAAAAAACAAAAAGGGATTTTTTCTAGAAAACAAGAGTTACATGTTAGTGATCAACAAAATTAATACAAGATTAAACGTAGCAAAATGGCTTGCTCCCTGGCAACGGCGCTAGAAAAAGGGGCTTGTTGACGGATAAAACTCGTATCCACCTACGATCTGCAAGCATACGGATCTACACTTTTTTCACCACGGGGATTCCCCAGGTTCTTATCAATCCGCGGAGTAAGGGGATCACTACCGTTTGATCTAGCACTAATCTAGTTGATGTAAACCTTTGGATGAAAGATTAATCTATGAACTAGAGGAAATCTAATCTATGAACCAAGACAAGACAAAACCAATCTAATCTAGGTCAAATGAGAGACGTGAGATACACAAGGTATGGAGAACGTTTTCCCATGGAGTCTAGGCTAAACATGATGAAACTATTGTAATCTATCCAAACATGTGACCACGGTTTAATATTTTCCCTCCCCCCGTATTGTCACTATGCGAAGGTAATATTTGCTAAACCCATTGATGATCGCGGTATGTTGATGCGATCCACGGGAGCGACCCAAAAAGCATGGTGGCCAAACCTTTAGCATTAAGCATCACCAACAAAGGAACGATATATTATGATCTAAAAAAGAGTTGGTGACTACATATCAAGATCCATTATAACTTCATGGACAAACGATGAATCTACTCCATCAAGATGCTAAGCATCGTACCGTTGAATGTGGTAGAAGCATCCGATGAAGGTCAATCCTTGCCATCCTCCAACTCCGACGGCACCATGACAAGGCATCGGCACCATTGTTGGACGGCTTGTAGTGGATCTGCAGGACATATCTCAAATGGTCGCCCTGGGGCAAAATGAAGAGTACGCCTTGGCCTGCTCCTTCAAGGTTCAGAAAACCATCGAAGTACATCTTCCAGTGCTTCGGCTTCTCCGTCGATGGGTGTTATTGGGTGTCCGTCCATTCGGAGATAAAGTCTGCAAGGATCTGGGACATGATGGCCTGTCGTGGACAGAACTCAAGCTCGAATTTGCCTAGCCCGACCGACCATTTGACGATGCACCCTATGGTGTCGCGGCTGTGTAGGATTTCTCCCAGGGGGAAGCTGGAGATGACCTTGATATTGTGCGACTGGAAGTAATGTCGTAGCTTGTGCGAGGTGATGAGTAGACCGTACATCATCTTCTGGGGTTGTGAGTACCTGATTTTGCTGTCAGATAGGACCTCACTGATGTAGTAGACGGGTCGCTGGACGGGATAGGGGTGACCTTCTTCAGGTCGCTCTGTCACCAAGACCGCACTGACCACCTGGGTGGACCCAGAGATGTAGAGTAGCAAGGACTCTTTAGGCGCCGGGGGCACCATGACCGGGAGCGTCGTTAGGAAGGTCTTCAACTCTTCGAGCGCCCGATCTGCCTCGTCTGTCCACTCGAACTTGTCCAACTTTTTCAGCAGCTTCAAGAAGGGCAGGCCTTTCTCCCCAAGCTTGTTGATGAAGCGACATAGGGCCACCATCATGCCAGTGAGCTTCATCACGTCTTTCTTCCCAGTAGGTCGCTTCATCTTGCGGATGGCGTCGACCTTAGTGGGGTTCACCTCGATGTCGTGGTGGCTCACCATGAAGCCTAGAAGCTCACTGGATAGGACACCGAAGACACACTTATCTAGGTTGAGTTTCCAGCAGTAGCGCCGAAGGTTGGCGAAGGTCTGGGCGAGGTCGGCGATGAGGTCGTCCTCAGCGGTGGTCTTGACGACCACGTCGTCGACGTATGCTTCGACGTTCTTGCCGATCTGGGATTCCAAGCATTTCTGGATGGCCTTCTAGTAGGTCGCTTCAGCGTTCTTGAGATCGAATGTCAGGGCCGTTGTTGACGGATAAAACTTGTATCCACCTACGATCTGCAAGCGTACGGATCTACACCTTTTTCATCACCGGGATTCCCTAGGTTCTTACAAATCCGCGAAGTAAGGGGATCACTAGCGTTTGATCTAGCACTAATCTAGTTGATGTAAACCTTTGGATGAAAGATTAATCTATGAACTAAACGCAATCTAATCTATGAACTAAGACAAGACAAAACCAATCTAATCTAGGTCAAATGAGAGACGTGAGATACACAAGTTATGGAGAACGTTTGCCCATGGAATCTAGGGTACTTGAAGATGCAATCACCTAAATATTATAAAACTGATCTAATCTATCCAAACATGTGACAACGGTTTAACATTTTCACTCCCCATACTGTCACTACGCGGAGATAATCTTTGCTAAACCTACTGATGATCACGGTATGTTGATGCGATCCACGGGAGTGACCCGAAAAGTATGGTGGCCAAACCTTTAGCATTAAGCACCATCAACAAAGGAATGATGTATTATGATCTAAAAAAGAGTTGGTGACTACATATCAAGATCAATTACAACTTCATGGACAAACGATGAATCTACTCCATCAATATGCTAAGCATGGTACCGTTGAACGTGGTAGAAGCATCCGATGAAGATCAATCCTCACCGTCCTCCAACTCCGGCGGCACCGCGGCAAGGCATCGGCGTCATCCTCCTTGTGGTGATCTACGGCGGCTCTCCGATGAATAGATGTCAATGGGTCACCATCTTGGGGTGCCTAGGGGTTGTATTTATGTCCTTGGGGTTCCTTGGGGCGTGCTCCACCTTGTTTTGTACGAGATCCTCCTTGGGAGAGAAGCAAACTTGGTTTCCATAAAATCAGCCTTGTCCAGATTTTCCTGATTCTCAGCCCTTCCTTGCTGGGGCCATACCTCCCACATCCGTACACCAAATAATGCAAATTCGGTGTCCTATTTGTGTGCCACGAAATTATCTTCAACTTTGGTATTCATATCTTTCCTTGGAAACGAAGATAAGATCTCCAAATCGGCCTTGGAAGAAAATCTGTTCTGATTTCAGATTGACTGCACATCAGGGATTTCGGGGGCCATATCTCCAAGCTCCCTTTTCCGAATTGGGTCTTCCACATGTCCAAATCGAAGGTATCGTCGAGGCCCACAACTTTGGTAGTCAAACTTTTGCCATTAAAGGCCGTTTAAGTCTCTGAATCTGCACCGAAAGATCATGCTGTCCCGGGTTGTGAGAATATCTCTCGGGTAAACATCCTAGTCCCCGGAGTTTTGCGTGTTGATGCTTTAATCCTTGGGTTGTTTGGAGTCTTGTTCACTTTGTGTCTTGACTTGTGACGAGCTTCATGATCTTCTCTTGAAGTGCTTGATGAACTTATCCCGAAAGTCTCCTCATTAACATTAATTTCCTGCATAAACAACAAACTACAAAATCGACATGCAAATGTGAACTTGTTACATCATTAGTATGCCTAAAGGCGGGTTAGTTGCAAATCATAACCGAAACCAATGTATAACAAGTACTCTAGGTTGACGGAAATTCACCCCGAGGTTGACACCGATGACCACCGTCTTCACTAGGTCGGCAAGGCCGAGGCAGACCTTCTTCGTCGCTGGCATGGCATCCGGGCGGTCTCGGTGCGCTTCTGGTTCGGAACGATGAGGTCGGTTGAGGCGACCTTCTCGGCCTCGGCAACCATGACTGGCGTGGCGTCGATGCAGGCGCTCATCATGGCAATCTCCAGGGCTTCGTTGTCGCACTTGAACGAGACGATCAGGTCACCGTAGACAGTGAGGACTCCATGAGGAGCCGGCATCTTCAACACCAGAGAGGTGTAATGTGGAATAGCCATGAACCTGGCCAGCATGGGGTGCCCAGGATGGCGTGGTCGGAGGACTTGAAGTCTGTGACCTCGAAGCTGAGGTACTTCGTGTGGAAGTTCTGCTCTGTGCTGAACGTCACCGGGAGGGAGCCTCAACCTTTTGAAGTCGAAGTCCATCTTCTTCAGGGTGTCAACGAAGATAACGTTGAGCCCACTTCCTCCATCGATGAGGGTCTGAGGGAGCAGGGCGCCCTCAACTATGGGCTCAACGACGAGTGGGTACGACCCAGGATCTTGGATGTGAATTGTTGACGGTGAATTTCCGTCAACCTAGAGTACTTGTTACACATTGGTTTCAATTATGATTTGCAACTAACCCGCCACTAGGCATACTAATGATGTAACAAGTTCACACTTGCATGTCGATTTTGGAGTTTGTTGTTTACGCAGGAAATTAATGTTAAAGGAGAGACTTTCGGGATAAGTTCATCAAGCACTTCAAGAGAAGATCAAGAAGCCCGTCACAAGTCAAGACATGCGATGAACATGACTCTAAATGACCCGAGGACCGAAGCGTCAATGTGCTAGTCTTTAGGGACTCACCCAGAAAACAGCGAAGCTTGCATAGCAAGGATTCAACCCTTAACCATGAAGGAAACAACGTCGAAGGCCCACATGCAAGTGCACACAAATAAGGAATCATGCAAGAAGCAACCGAGGAGGAACACGGGCCCGAACCGACCCAGAAAGGGCCTGGGCCGGCCGCCCTGTTCGGATCGGCCTAGTGCCTTTCGGCCTGGTTCGCGACGCCCTTTGCCCTAGGTGTTCGTCTATTTATTGCCTTTGCTGCCGTCGGCCACCACATCGAACAAATCATTCAACCGACGCCATTCACCAGAACACCGCCACCGCAAGCTGAGGGAGAGAGTTGGATGAGCTCGTCGCAAGGATCAACGCCGGCGGAGGGAAGGAAGCAAGAGGAGGACTCCAAGCCGCTGGCCTAGGGGTGTTCCCAAGCTTCATCACTGCCATCTTCATCGACGACGTTCTCCGGAGTCTCCATCACCCCTATGTGCTTCAATCCATGTAAGATGATGGGGTAATGTCTCCGTTCAATGCATGATATGTAATCTATACATGAACCTTATGCCAATCAATGATTTATGGTCTATTTCTTCGCGTATGCTTTGTTTACATATGTTTGCGCAACATGTGGTCTTAGTAGGGTTTGTGGTAATCATGGTGATTAGCTTAACCCTATGGATGCTTGGGCATAGATGCGGTTATACGTGAAAGTGTTTGATTACCTTGCGTAGTGACAGTACGATTTAGGGAAAAGGCTTAGCGGCCGCATAATCGCCATGAAGCTAGTGTAGGCAACTCCCTTTTCATGTACTAGATGCATGTTCATGTGATCCTAAACCCTAGGGAGGGAACACTTATCTATCTTAACCTCTCTCTCTGGTGTCCACCCTTTACCATCTAGTTTAACCTTAGATTTGTTTGATGAACTTAGGTTAGATTGTCTTTACCTTTAGATTAATAACCCTTTCAAAGGATTCCCACCAACTAGATTAGTACTTGGTTAAGCGCTAGCAATCCCCTTGCTCTGTGGATTGATAAGAACCTTGGGAATCCCCATGGTGAAAAAGGTGTAGGTCCGTACGCTTGCGGATCGTAAGTGGATATGAGTTTTATCCGTCAACATGAACCCAGTGATTAGCCTCGGAGAACGTGATAGGATGCTTTGACCAACGCAGGGGCTGTGATGGCTTGGTGTGAATGAGCTGGATCTCGCGTTTATCCTTGCAGTACCTCCTCCTGCTCGTGCTGGTCATCATGTCGCCAACGATCATGTTGATCGACCTCTTGGCCTGCTGTAATGGGCCGTTGGGGTTTCCTGTCTCCGGTGGGGGAGTTAGGTCGCGCTCATCGCGGCGGTCCTCCGGCTGTGAGTTATCACGTCGCCGGTCATCACGGTGATCGTTGTCGTCGCAACCACGTGATCGTCGCGGAGGTTGTTGTTGTAGAGACGTGAAGATGACCAATCGCCGTCACTTCTGGATCACTTCGGGTCTTCGGGCGTGCGGAGTGCCTTCTTGGACTGCTGGCACTGATAGACGGACTGGGTGGCCCCGTCGTGGAACGTGCAGGGGCTGTCGAGCATAGTATTGAACTCATCGATGTTGAACGTCGAAGGTCAGCGTTTATCTGCTGCGAGCACCTCTGAAGGTTGCTTGCAGAGCTTGGAGCCTAGGTCGGTCGTGGGGGCAGATGTCCTTGTGTCGCACTTGGCGTCGGAGTCAAACTGGTTGACCAGCGCCTCATCGGTGTCGATGAGCTTGTTCACGACCTCCACGAGTGATGTGACTGTGGTGGTGCCCGACTCATGGATCTTCCCGAAGATGTTGCGGTCCTTGACACCTTTCTTGTAGCTGTCCACGACCTGGTCATCTCAGACACCGACGTAGGTGTTGCGGTTCTTGAAGAACCGGTTGTTGTAGTCACGAAGCCGCTCACCGGTCTTCATGGTCACCCTCCCGAGGTTGAAGGCGTTTCCAGGGTGATTATAGGTCACCTGGATGTTTGAAGTGAAGGCCTAGGATAGGTCATCCCATGACTTCATGCTGCCTGCCGGGAGGTTATTGAGCTAGAGCGATGGTGCATTGCCCATCACCAGCGGGAAGTAGGCCGCCATACAATCGAAGTTGCCATCGGCCGCCTTCACAGTGACGTAGTAGGTCGACAACCAAATGTTAGGGTTGGAGCGGTCGTCATACTTCTGGATGTTCGGCTTGAAGTTGTTGGGGTAGGCAACAGATCGGAGACAAGGCGCCAACACGGGGAAGGCGGTGATAGCCATGTCATCGACGTTGTCTCCGACCGGGGTGGCACCTTCATCTTGCGCGGGGGCCATGACCTGGGATTTGGGTTGGCGATCCTGATTAGGGACCGTACCCTCATGGTGGCCGTAGTCTGCCTCGTACTAGGCACGTCGCCTGTTCTCGACGTCATGATGATCGGGCTCGGTCATACTCGCGATCGTAATCCAGACGACTTCGAAGCTCCCACTCTTCGTGCTCGCGATGACAATGGTCGATGTAGCCACGAGCGTCGTGGCCGAGCCTGTTCTTGTTGAAGTTGGCGCGTAGGTCGCCGTCCTGCGCGGTGTTCGCGTTGGGGTTCGTTGACTTCCTCCTAGATGGTGGGGAGCTTGCTATGTGCAATTCGATTAGATCAACTACGCGAATGTCGGCTCGACGAAGATGCCGCAGACTTGGACATTGTGCTCCTCTCTTCCACCAGGGGTATGGCGATCTGGAGGTAAGCCATGGCAGCATCAGCCTCGGGCGAGGGGTTGGCCTGCTGGAGATGTGCCATAGCCGCACCCAAGTTGGCCTGAGGGCTGTTGAACGTCGGCAGCCCTGCCTCTTCGAACTCGAGACATAGGTCACGGGCGCATGGAGGTACTGCCTGGCACTGCTCCTCTGTCCGTCTCTGGGCGCGGTTGGCATTGCCCTAAATTCGACGTGCCTCCTCGCAGTCCATCACGCCGACCCGTGGTGGTTCGTTTGCCGAGACCACTAGGACGCACCACCGGATGGAACTCTGGTCTTGGGGAGGGACACGGACCTGGGTCATATAGAACTCGCCGACGTTTGGAGACATGGGAGTTCGCATACTGCGTGGAGCACTACGCTACTGGTCGATCTTCTTCCGTAGTCGGCAGCCACGGAGGGTTTTCCGTGTGCCTTTGTGGTAGGTGCACGGTACATCGAGTGGATTGCGATGGGCGTGAGGCTCGATATTGAGGTCGCCAGACAACTCCCGCCACCCAGATTGGATTTGGAAGGACTTGGCTGCCTCACGGGCATGGGCGTCGCTACAATACGTGAAAAACTGGCTTCGGTAACGGGCGTAGATCACCTTTGGTAACGGTCAATGCACCCGTTACAGATCAAGTGTTACAAATAAGCCAGGAAATGTAACGGGCAGATGCCCGTTACTGATAAGACATATTCGTAACGGGCATTAAACAACGACCGTTACCACAACTAGCCACCGGTTACGTGAAATGGTTATTTCATTGGGCCCACAGAGGAACTTTCGTAACGGGCACCAAAACAAAGCCTATTACTATGAAATCAATATCAGAGACGCGTGTGGTGAACCTGCGTCTCCGATGTCTCAACGAACGGGCCACGTTGTAGGGCCCACCGGTCAGTATTGTAATGGGCTTTTACGGTGCCTGTTACTTTGTTGGCAAGTTTGTAACGGGTGTTCCAATTGAAGCCCGTTACTTAGTGGTCAATCTTTATAACGAGCTTTAATTAATGCCCGTTACAAATATGTAGGCCACCCCTACAGTAACCTGCTGCCTGCTTGCCGGCTGCGTCCTGGATTCAATCAGGATTTGGCAGCCATCAGGGGCTGCATCCTGGAACCAGCTAGGATATGACTAAATTCACAGAAATTAGATCCAACATCCAAATTCACAGAAATCCGCAATTCACATGCGTCATATGACAAAATTCAGCATCATCATCTCCTAAGGAGGAAATGCATCTCACAAGGAGGAATGCAACAATATCACAAAAATTCATGGACAAGGAGGAATGCAAAAATTCTTGGACAAGGAGGGATGCAAAAGTTTCCTAGTCACCATACATAATCTCAGCCCACACAGCATCATCAGCATAAAATTTTCCTCCGGTTGTGATCACCTCATCCATGAGGAAATTGGCAATTCTTTCACGAACATCTGCCAGCAATGATTTGTCAAGAGGATGCTCCTCTAGCCATATGCTCTGGATATAACAATGTCACTAGTCAGCACACATATATAGGTGGTTACCAAACATGTGTAGTGCTAATAAGCAAGAACTGTGCTCAGTTGCAGGTTTTACAAATGAAGATCCCAATAAAGTACCTCCATATGTGGGCCGCTTTCTTTTAATCGAAGCACGTGATAGGCACAATAGAAGCCGCAGAGTCTGGATACAGTAAGTTGTTAGTGGCACTGCAATAAACGTACAAAGAAAAATAGTGGTGATGGAGAAGAAATAAACTCAAGCTTTAGTACTAGCTTCCACAGGAAGGAAATAAGTGGTATGTACCTCTACATCTTTGACGTGTTTCAAGGCGACACAGCGTGAGAACTTTTTGCCGTAGTAACGTTCCCAAGCCCTACAGCGAAACAATCAACAATGGTTAGGACACTATTAATTAATATACTCTGTATAGTTGGTTGAGGAACGTCCGCACGTTAAGAAAGAAATAACTTATTCGTTAATGATTAGCTCGAAATGGTCAGTATTAGTATTAATTGTCTTCAATGAATCAACATAGTAGAACTTCCGCTGCTTCAGAACGATCGCCACTGCAATCCAGTGGTCAGTGTTTATAATGAGCTTTAGTTAACGCCCGTTACAGATACGTAGGCCACCCCTACAGGAACGCCGTCTTGCCCGTTTGCCGCCGCATCCTGGATTCAACCAAGATTTGGCAGCCATCAGGGGCTGCATCCTGGAAACAGCCAGGATATGACTAAATTCACAAAAATTAGATCCAACATCCAAATTCACAAAAATCCACAATTCACATGCGTCATATCACAAAATTCAGCATCATCATCTCACAAGGAGGAAATGCATCTCACAAGGAGGAATACAACAATATCATGAAAATTCATGTACAAGGAGGAATGCAAAAACTCATGGAGAAGGAGGAATGCAAAAGTTTCCTAGTCACCATACATAATCTCAGCCCACACATCATCATCAGCATAAAATTTTCCTTCGGCTGTGATCACCTGATCCATGAGGAAATTGGCAATTCTTTCACGAACATCTGCCAGCAATGATTTGTCGAGAGGATGCTCCTCTAGCCCTGTGCTCTGGATATAACAATGTCACCAGTCAGCACACATACATAGGTGGTTACCAAACATGTGTAGTGCTAATAAGCAAGAACTGTGCTCAGTTGCAGGTTTTACAAATGAAGATCCCAATAAAGTACCTCCATATGTGGGCCGCTTTCTTTTAATTGAAGCACGTGATAGGCAGAATAGAAGCCGCAGAGTTTGGATACAGTAGGTTGTTAGTGGCACTGCAATAAACGTACAAAGAAAAATAGTGGTGATCGAGAAGAAATAAACTCAAGCTTTAGTACTAGCTTCCACAGGAAGGAAATAAGTGGTATGTACCTTAACATCTTTGACGTGTTTCAAGGCGACACGGCGTGAGAACTTTTTGCCGCAGTAACGTTCCTAGCCCTACAACGAAACAATCAACAATGGTTAGGACACTATTAATTAATATACTCTGTATAGTTGGTTGAGGAATGTCTACAGGTTAAGAAAGAAATAACTTACTCGTTAATGATTAGCTCGAAAGGGTCAGTATTAGTATTAATTGTATTCAATGAATCAAGATTGTAGAACTTCCGCTGCTTCGGAACGATCGCCACTGTAATCCAGTGGTCAGTGTTTATAACGAGCTTTAATTAACACCTGTTACAGATACGTAGGCCACCCCTACAGTAACTTGCTACCTGCTTGCCGGCTGCATCCTGGATTCAACCAGGATTTGGTAGCCATCAGGGGCTGCATCCTAGAACCAGCCAGGATATGACTAAATTCACAGAAATTAGATCCAACATCCTACCGACTCTTGTGCCTATGCGACCATTATCTCCTCCCTTGATGAGATTCCGGTAGTGTGTGAGTACCGGATGTTTTCCCCGATGAGTTGCCCGGTATGCCACCGGACGGAGATGTCGAGTTTGTAATCGAACTCCAACCTCGGTACCGCGCCCATTTCCAAAAGACCTTATCGCATGCCACCCAAAGAGTTAGCCGAGCTAAAAACCCAACTCCAAGAATTGCTAGATAAGGGTTACATTCGCCCGAGCTCTTCTCCTTGGGGTTGCCCCCGCTCTCTTTTTCTAAAAGAAAGATGGCGACTTGAGGATGTGCGTAGATTATCGACCGCTCAATGCAGTCACTATCAAAAACAAATACCCACTTCCTCGAATTGATGTTCTGTTTGATCAATTGGCTGGTGCCAAAGTCTTTTCTAAAATTGACCTTCGTTCTGGCTACCACCAAATCAAGATTCGACCATGCGATATTCCTAAAACCGCATTTTCCACTCGTTATGGTCTTTACGAATTCTTGGTCATGGCCTTCGGACTCACTAATGCGCCGCCTACTTCATGTACCTCATGAACTCCGTATTCATGACGGAGCTCGATAAATTTGTCGTAGTTTTCTTCGATGATATCCTCATCTATTCTAAAGACGAGGCAGAACACGCCAACCATCTCCGAGTAGTCCTTCGGCGTTTACGAGATCACCGGCGTTATGCTAAATTCTCCAAATGTGAATTCTGGCTGAAAAGTGTCAAATTCTTGGGGCACACCATTTCCCACGATGGTATCTCCGTAGATCCTAGTAAAGTTCAGGAGGTGATGGATTGGAAACCACCCAAATCCGTACATCAAATCCGCAGTTTCCTAGGATTGGCGGGATATTACCGTCGATTCATTCCTGACTTTTCTAGAATCGCAAAACCCATGACCGAATTACTCAAGAAAGGAGTAAAATTCGTGTGGAGTGAAGCATGTGAGAAAGCTTTTCACACCCTGAGACAACATCTAACTTCCAAGCACCAGTGCTAGCTCAGCCCGATAATTCCAAGCCATTTGAAGTTTTCGTGACGCATCAGGCACCGGTCTTGGCCGTGTCCTTATGCAAGAAGGCCGAGTCATTGCCTATGCTTCGCGAGCCCTTCGACCCCATGAGCTCAACTATCCTACTCATGATCTTGAACTAGTCGTCGTTGTTCATGCCCTCAAGATATGGAGGCATTATCTAATGGGCAATCATTGCAATATCTTCACCGATCACAAAAGCCTCAAATATATCTTTACCCGATCCGAGTTGAATATGAGGCGAGAGAAGATGGCTTGAGTTGATCAAGGATTATGATCTAG
Source organism: Cenchrus americanus (assembly GCA_947561735.1). Lineage (NCBI taxonomy): Eukaryota > Viridiplantae > Streptophyta > Magnoliopsida > Poales > Poaceae > Cenchrus > Cenchrus americanus. The sequence continues at coordinate 197,981,704 of OX387245.1, read as the reverse complement.
AAGTGCACTATCACCCGGGCAAAGCAAATGTTGTTGCGGATGCTCTTAGCCGCAAGGATCATTGCAACCACCTAGAGTTAGAGCCAGTCAGTGAACCCTTGTGTGAAGAAATGAGGAGGCTCAACCTAGAAGTGGTACCGCAGGGAATTCTTTATGCCTTGACGGCAGAATCCAGCCTTTATGACAGAATTGTCACTGCCCAGCGCAATGATGCGAATATCCAAACCATCAGGCAGAAACTAGTGGAAGGAGACCCAAAGTACACTTGTTTTCAGCAAGATCACCAAGGTGTGGTCTGGTTTGGAAAACGTCTAGTGGTCCCCGTTGACCCGGAAATCAAGAAGATCATTCTAGATGAAGCTCACAAGTCCAAATTCTCTATCCATCCCGGTAGTACCAAGATGTACCAAGATCTAAAGCAGAACTTTTGGTGGTCAAATATGAAGGTGGATGTAGCCAAGTATGTAGCCGAGTGCGATACTTGCCACCGGATGAAAGCAAGCCATTTAAAATCGGCGGGGAGTCCTCCAACCCCCGTCGATACCTATGTGGAAATGGGATGACATTAGTATGGATTTTATTGTAGGTTTACCCCCGACCCCTAGGAAGAAGGATTCTATTTGGGTGATTGTGGATAGACTTACCAAGATTGCTCACTTTATTGCCGTACACACTACATACTCGGTACAACGGTATGCGAGTTGTACGTGGACCACATAGTTCGTCTACATGGAATCCCAAAGACCATAATCTCTGATAGAGGGACCCAGTTTGTGGCCCGTTTTTGGGAGCAGTTGCATGAGTGTTTGGGAACCCAGCTACTCCGTAGTTCCAGTTATCACCCGCAGACAGATGGGCAGACGGAGAGAATAAACCAGATCCTAGAGGACATGTTGAGAGCAAGCATCTTGCACTTTGACAAGAGTTGGGACAAGTGCTTGTCCTTAGCAGAGTTCTCCTACAATAATAGCTATCAGGCCAGCTTGAAAATGGCACCGTTCGATGCTCTATACGGACGCAGATGCCGCACCCCACTGAATTGGTCAGAAGCCGGAGAAAGAACACTCTTTGGACCAGAGTTAGTAAAAGAGGTCAAGAGAAAGTACAAGTGATAAGAGAAAATTTGAAGATGGCCCGGATGAGACAAAAGAGTTATCATGACAAGGGAACCGCACCTCGACACTTTGAAGTGGGAGATCATGTATATTTGAAGGTATCCCCCACCAAAGGTGTGCAAAGGTTCGGAGTCAAGGGAAAGTTAGCCCCGCGCTACATAGGACCATACGAAGTACTAGAAGTATGTGGACCCGTGGCCTACCGTATCCAATTGCCAGAACGGTTTTCTGCGGTTCACAATGTGTTTCATGTAACTCAGTTGAAGAAAGGAATGCCTGTTCCGGAGAACGAGATCATCACAGAAGCTAATGCTTGGATCGAGCCGGATTTCTCGCTCGTCGAGCATCCCTTAAAGGTGCTAGACCAAAAAGAGCGGAAGACCGGAGGCAAACCATACGAATGTACAAGATCCAATGGAGCCATCACACGGAAGAAGAAGCCACGTGGGAGACGGAGGATTATCTCAACACCAAGTACCCGGGCTTCCTCCAATCCCGAAGCAGTGAGTCTTTTTCCCCATCTATTAGTTGTCAAGTCGAATCTCGGGACGAGATTCCTTTAAGGGGGGTAGGCTGTGACGCCCCAGGTTTTTAATTACCGTCATTAACGCTAACGACACGATTAGCGGTCAAATGGTCAACCCTAGGTCAACTCCGGGCCCTCACCCATGAAAACTCCCTAACATACCCCTAAGTGACCCTAGTGAATAGTAAAACAACGGTGGGGCCAACCCTTGGTCAAAGGGTGGGTCAAAGCCCCCTTGCCACCCAATGTCCACAGGTGTCCGCCGGAACTTTTGCCGCGTTCCCCAAAATCCACCTAAACACCGAAAATTCTACCTTTGGGAAAGTTGTAGATCTTGTTGAGGGACACAACTTTCATGTAGAGTGGCATTGCTGGTTTGGAGGGGAAAATTGTGAAAAAGCCCTTACAAGCCGGGAATCACCGTTGACGAACCCCCGCCGACATTCAAAGTTGGCACCGCCACGTTTCAAATCTAGGCAACAAAACCCTATACAACCTTTGTAAACGTTGTAGCCGGTACCTAGATCTACAACTTTGGTATTCATCACTTGGCACAGCTTCGTTGAAAAATTTTGAGAAAAATTGAGTCAAAATTGGTACCAAAGAACACGGCCGAGCCCGAGCACGCCATGTGCGACGTCGTGCGCGCGCCCGAGCGCCACCGTGCCGCCGCCGCCGGTCTTGCCCCGGCGGCCGTGCCCACGCCGCCCGAGCCCTCGACGTCCGCGCCATGCCGCGTCCCGAGGCACGCGCGCCCCGATGCGCACCGTCCCGAGGCGTCTAGGCGTCCGCGCCGCCGCACGCGCGCGCGCGCCACGGACCCGCCGGTCCGTCGGCGGCGTCGCCGCCGTACGCGCGCGACCCGACGCGCCGTAGCACGGCGCATCTCCCACCGTCACCAACGCGTCACCCACGGGCCGCCCGAGCCGGGGTATAAAGCCTCCCGCCCCCTCCTCGTGCGCCGCACCGAGCCGCCCGCGCCATCGCCGCCACCCGGTCCGCCGCCGCCGGCCGTGATAGCCCCTCCCCGGCCCGCGCTCGCCGCCGTCCAAGCACACCGCTAGGCTCCTTAGCATCCGTGCTAGCTCGGCAGCACGCTTGTTTGCGCCAATTTGATCTCCCCGCCGCACCGCACCGAGCCCTCCCCGAGCGCCGCCGCCGGCCGCCGCCGCGCGCCGTCGCCGGAGCCAACTCCGCCCTCGCCACCACCACCAACCGACCGTGGTGAGCTCAATTTCACCATGGTGTCGCTTGTTGTCGTGGATAGGCCCCACATCGCCGCCGGCGAACCCTCCCGCCGCCGCAAGGGCACAAATGTGAACCCGGGGGCATATGTGCAAGGATTCCTAACTTAGTTTATTTACGATTCGGTCCATGGTCTTAGAAAATCCCTAGAAAATCACAGAAAATTCCAAAATTTCCCAAACAAATTGTGTAGGACTCGGGATGCCAAACCCCATCCATGTGTGGTACACTTGTGGCTAGATTCAAAGTAGCTTTGGCGGAAAAATTACAAATATGTTATTCTTGAATATGTCATATCTTGAAATGTACAGCTCCTCCGTAGTTAGGCTTTGGATATGATGTGTGTTAGAGTAAGACTAGATGTTGTGCCAAAGATTGCACAAAGTTACCATGTGAATGTTTCTATAAAAATGTTTTTCCATCTCTGGCGCAGTGCTACATAAATGATTTTTCATGTTAAATATATTAATGTTCTTGAGCCCAACTTGTGCACACTACCTTGAGATGCCAAAAGACACCTCTTGTGAATTAATCATGAATTTAGGAGTACCAGAACTAATTATTCCTGATTTATGCCTATTTTCCTTTGTAAATTAATAAACCAAATTCAATAGAGGTTCCATGTGAACATGTTAGCTTTTTAGACTTGTTTAGGACCAGAGAGCAACCACCAGAAAGTTTGAGTAATTATGATGCTTATTTATTTTTATTTGCATTTAAGTTGAATCACTAGCTAGTCTTTGTTATTTTAAATAATATTTAATTTTCTAGCATCCAACACTTACTTGTGGGCCCAATGGACAGAATAGGTACTGTTAAGCTTAAGAAACACTCATTTAATTTTTGGTAATTTAATTGTTTAAATAATGGCTTAAATGCCCTTTTAATATTAAAGGGAAATTAATAAAGAAAATCCTTAATTAAATCTTTTTCCTTTTTGAAAGCATTATTTAATATAAATAAAAGAAATTTAATTAATATTACCGATAAAGAAATTTAATTCATAAAAATAAAAAGATATTGGTTACACCTTTGTTGGTAAAGATAAAAAGGAAATGAAGCTTTCACATGAAATGATAAGCTTAAATAAAAACCTTTATTCAAATAAGGAATAAAAGAGTAATCCATGTACAACCGATGACTTCCTCAAATAGAAACCTTAGATAGATGCTTGTTGAGGTGAATATGACCAACTAAAGTTGGATAAGACAACAAACTATCACATCACCTAAAGTGCATTGCATTCCGTGTAGTTCTTCCGGACGGAGACTACTCCCTTGTCCCGAAACCGAGGAAGGCGGAGCGAAGGTCTCTGCAAGACGTGGACGGACTCGACACCGAGGGTGCCCAAGCTAACCTAGTCGACGAAGGCAAGCTCCGGTGCATCTAACCCAGCTTTTAAAATTCTTTATTCACTTATCTATGAATGATTGTGCATTTACGTTCGGGAGTTGAATGAAACCCTAGATGCATGATCCATAGGTACCTTTGTCCCTACTAGTATGATAGGTCGATAGCTGCTAAGCTATAGGACCGTTACAAGTCGAGTGATGACCTCACTCGCGAGAATAGGTTCCTAGATAGGAATCATACTATATCCTTAAATGGATTGCTCACGTGGTAAGAGCATGGGATCTGGGCTCCGGTCCAGTGGTTATGTGGGTTAAGTTATTGAACGTACCAAGCATATGCCGGTTATGGGACCGGTAAGCCTAGTACCATAATGAGGCGGTGAGGGATCTTACTATTACTACTCTTGGGATTCGCTCTCACGGCTAGCTACCGGTGGTGTATGGTGACTCCGGGTATCTCGCGGGGTATGTCGGATAGCCTGCACCAAAGACCGTAAGATTCGATCCCAACCCGAGGATTTATGGGGACGGCTCGGGGAGTTGTCCTCGCGGGGGCAGCCGACCGTGTGTTTGGGTCTACCTTGCAAGGTTTATATTCAATCGATTGTCGGCCTCTCACCGTTGTCCGAGACTACTTACTCCACTAGTCATGTGGCCCGGTGAGATCCCGCCCGACCGGGAGCCGGGAGTGGGTGGAGGACGACTACCGAAGCATCATGGATGGCCTCCCGTGGTGACTTGGCTTCCGCTAGTTAATTTCCGCCGTGTCTTTTCAAAACTGCGAACTATTCGTCATGACAAAAACTATGGTTTGTAATAATTAAACCCTTCGGGGTACGAATTTGAATTTGAATGTTGTTGTATCTCCGGACTAGCCTTCGAGTGAGTTTTAATGCATATATTCGATCCTTGTGCTATTCAAGTGATTTACGGGCGTTAACCCGGCGACTTACGACGGGATGGTACTTTATTATTGCTTAATGACCAAAGTGGATCGGTCTTAGGCGATAGTACGGTACTTTCCTGGGCGGGTTGTCACATTTATACTTTTGAGTTATAGTTTTTTCTTGAAAAATAGAAGTGTAAAATACTCGGATTTGTGTTTCGCAAAATCCACACAAGATCTTGAGCTAGATTGTGGATATGTTGTGGCAACTAGTATGTCTAGGTTCTCGTGCCAAAATTTGCACAATGTTAGTGAAGGAATCTTTTTATAAAAATCATTTTGTGAAATTGACAAACCTGCATAGATGATTTTTGTTGCTCAAAATATAATTACTTTTGAGACCAACTTCCGGCTACGGTCATGTTATATCAAAATGCATCCTTGGTGAATTTACCATGATTTTATCTCTAGTAGAAATATTACTTACTTATTTATGCTTGTTTTTAACTATAAATATGTGTAGCTTGTCCCATAAGGGCTTTATGCGTATTTATTGGCTGTTTAGGCTTGTTTTGGACCAAAGCATGTGTGGAAGAAAGTTTGCATGCTTTCCTATTATATTTATTTTCATATGTAATATTCCCTTATATGCTAACTAGTAATGCCTTTAAATTGTGTAATTAATTTCGGTAGTGCAAAGGCTAGTTACTTGCTGTCCAAGGAAGTGCTCCTGGTCATTAGGACCGTAGGTACCGTTGGATAAGTTTGATATGTTTTTAATTGGTTAAAAAGAGTTCAAAATAGATTAATCTAGTAAAGGGGAAAATAGGAAAAATGCATCCTTTGTGTATAAGTCAAGGGAATGAGCTAGGGAAGTAAAATGGTGGTATCAAAAGTAAATTTCCTTGCTGTTGGTAATTAAATGTAAAATTCTTTTATAGATGTGCGGGTATTCGCCATCATGAGAAGTGTCATATAGTCTTTTGTGTTTACTTTAGGTGAGTGATGTTTAAATGCTACTTTAAAAGTGAAGATGACCAACCCTGTGCCACTTGTAGCTGTTGCTACGGTTTATTCTGTGAATTACATTAATTTATTTATATATATATGTACACGATCGCTATTGAAAAGTCTAGATAAGAAAGCATTGCATATTGTCCCTTTATAGGAAGAGTATTTGAATGTATTTATTATCTAGGTGAACGTGTTCAAACATGCACCCCATGGTTGTCACAAGATGTTTTGGGGATTAATTAAATCAATTTGTCACTTAAGTCTTGCAATTGCCTCCTCTCGTGTAGAAGTTCCAGACGGTAGTTACATGCTCGTGTCAGAGGACGTGAACGAGGGAGCTGGAGGAGGCGTGCACTACGTCACCGTAGAGCAAGACCCGGGCCAAAGTCCGGAAGATTATCTAACTGCCTGTGCTAGCGAAGGCAAGCCCCGGTTTTATCATTCACCCATGTTTATTTAAATTCTGCAACTATTTTTGTTCTTCTATGTGCATTTATGTTCATGGATTGTATGAAACCCTAGTTGCATGATTCCTAGGTGCCTATGTTCTTTACTAGTATGCTAGGTCGTAGATGCTATGCTCTAAGGACCCGGTAAAAGTCGAATGATGTTCGTCACTCGCGAGAATAGGATTTCCTTTATGGAACCCCCATATGTATAAATGGATTGCTCATGTGGTAAGAGCATGGGATTTGGGCTCGGTCCGGTGGCTTCGTGGGCTAAGCTTTTGAATGTACTAAGCACTTGTCGGGAATGGGACCGGTAAGCCTAGTACCATCCGGGCTATCATCCCAACCCGAGGATTTTTGGGAACCATTTGGTCGGTGTCGGCTCCGTGGGGCACCGCTCCGTGTGTTTTGGTTTACCTTGCAAGGGTTATGAATCAATCGATTGTCGGTCTCTCACCGTTATCCGAGACTCGCTTAATCAGTGGCCATGATATCCCTTAATGATGGAACTATGTGAAATCTCTGCGTGAATTAATTGTATCGTACACATCTTGGTTGTATTAGTTGCTCATCATAGTAATGATAATTTCACTAGAAATTGAGATAAAATATTGAAAGTTAGGATCCATGATCCTAGTTGCTTTTTGGCAAAACAAACCCACCGGCCAAAAGCCGGCATGTCTAGAGGTATCTTTTGTCGGGTAAGTCTTGCTCGGGTATTAGTATACTCGGCCCTCGCTTAAATTGTTGTTTTCAGGTGAAGTTGTTTGGCCTGGTGAGATTCCACCCGGCTGGGAGCTGGAATGGGTGGATGAGGACGCTGAGTAATGGCATCACAGATGGCCTCTGGTGATGTCGTAACGTATCGTTATTAGTACTTCCGTTGTTTTAATAAAACTTTGAATGATTTACTTTTATGTCAAGAATAATGGTTTTTAATAATTGGATCCTACGGGGAGATTAATATTAATGTTTAAGGCACTCGGACTCTCCTCGTGGGAGTTTAATGCATACATTCGGTCCTCTCTATGTTTCCAAGTGATTTACGGGTGTAAACCCGGCAACACTCAACGGGATACTTCTTTATTATCGCTTAATGACCAAATGGAGTGGTTCGGGCGATAGTACGGAATTATCTCGGATGGGGTTGTCACCGTCCCGCCGTGTCTAACATGGCGTTAACCAAATCGTTAGAGTGCGGTTCTTTCTTTCGGCTACCCCGTTTGATTGAGGTGACTAGGGAGGTGTCCTCTCATGAATTATTCCGTGTTCCTCACGAACGCGGTGAAAACATTAGAAAAGTACTCTACACCACGATCGACCTCGATTCTTTTGATCATTCTCTCAAGTTGGTTTTCTACTTCGACTTTATGGATTTTAAAAAATATTTTAATGCTTCATCTTTAGACTTCAACAAATAGATAGAGCAAAATCTAGTACAATCGTCTATTAGAGCCATGAAATACTTTTTACCACCTTTCGTCAACACACCATTCATCTCACATAAGTCGGAATGAATTAATTCTAGAGGTGCCAAGTCTCTCGCCTCGGCCCAAAAATGAGGCTTGCGAGGTTGTTTTGATCCAACGCACACATGGCACTTAGAATTTTTGACTAAGGTAAATTTCGGAATTAAACTCAAGTTTGCAAGACGTATCATACAACCAAAAATTAACATGACAAAGTCGCGAATGCCAAACATTAGACTCATCATTAATGTTTGAAACATGGTTCACAACTTTATTACAATCATATGACAAAGAAAAGCGGAACAAACCTCCGCTGTCATAACCTTTTCCAATAAAACTTCCAAACTTAGAAATTACACATTTATTGGATTCAAAGACTAATTTAAAACCGTCTCTACATAGAAGAGACCCGCCGACTAAGTTCTTCTTGATAGTAGAGACATGCCGCACGTTCTTCAATTGAACGATCTTTCCCGAAGTAAGCTTCGATTGACCGAACCAACACCAAGAACACACGCATGAGATCCGTTTCCCATCAACAAGGAGGAAATTGTGCCCTTTGGTAAGAGGAAAACAAGGAAATGTCGACACAAACATGAATATTAGCACCGGTGTCAATCCACCAATCGGGTGAATCACATACCGAAAGAACCGTAGGTAAAAGATTACCGTACCCCAACATTCCACCAGTCTCACTAATAACCATGTTGGCACTCTTTCCATCTTTCTTATCCTTGTGATCCGGACACTTTGCGGCGAAGTGTTCCGTGCTACCACAGCAGTAGCACTTCCCAGTTGGCGGCTTTTTCTGCTTGAACTGAGCCGTATGCTTAGCCTTTGATTGGTTCTGATGCGGCTTGTTCTTCTTTTTGAATGCATTGTGGTTCTTCTTCTGCACAAGTTGGCACTAGAAGACCCAGTAATTCCTTTACCATGTGTTTTGTCCTTTGCTCTCGCCTTCTCTTCAACATCAAGAGTGCCGATAAGATCGACAACAACAAACTCTTGCCTCTTGTGTTTCAGAGAGGTTGCAAAGTCCTTCAAAAAAGGGTGGTAACTTGGAGATAATACCTCCGGCCACAAACTTGTCGGGCAACTTATATGGTGCATCCTTGCTATAGTTCTCAAGATCTCTAGCTAGTGCCCGAATCTCATGGGCTCGCTCTACTACGTAACGGTCTTCAACCATTTTGTAGTCATAGAGCTGTTCCATGACATACGGCTCGCCGCCCGAGCATCGAAACCCCAAACTTAGCCTCAAGCGCATCCCAAATATCTTTGCCACTTGGCGACAGAAGGTACGTGTCCACAAGGTTTTCAACGAGAACACTCAAGATGGCACCACGAAACAAAGTTATCGGCGCCTCGAAAGCCTTCTCCTCCTCCGGAGAAAACTGTTCGGGCTTCCCCTATATGACATGCATGATGCTCATCGCCGTCAACCAATACGTAACCCTTTGCTTCCAACGTTTGTAATTTGAACCATCGGAAACATTTGGTTTGAGCATTGCAGCAAAACTAGTTATCGAAAGCCTATCAACAATATAAGATTTTTGGATTGTTAGACAATTAGGCAATTTTCTCGTACATTTTATTTCCGAAATTATTAAGAAGTTCATGACAGTTATGAGTGATCCCGTGAGAGCAAAGCATGTGCTAGTGTTCAAGTTAAAACTCAAATAAAACTTGAACAACACAAATACACACAGGAGATTTAGTATGTACCCAAAGGCGGGACGGTTGACGGAGTCAACCGTGCGCCGTTATCCCTTGGATTAGACATGCTAATCGTGGAGGGACCTTATTCGATGTAGCCGTACAAAGTCGTTGTAGTGACGGGTTGATGCAATGGAGTCCCACGAACGGCCTTCCGAAGTAGTCGTTCACATGGACGTAGTTGTACCGGAAGTAGTCGTTCACGTGGACGAGGACGTAGTCGTACCGGGAAGTAGTCGTTCACGAGGACGACGATTTGGTCGTACCGGGGAAGCGAGCGGGGCGCGTACGGGTACGCTCCCCAAAAACCTTATCGCTCGCCTATCCCGAGCGGGATCACTAGGCGTACGAGGTTCGGAGGCAACTGCTCACGCAAGCAGTGTGCGCGCAAAGCTTGCGTTGGGAATGGCGTAAAGCAAAGAACACAGAGGGAGAAGAGAGAGGTCTCCTAAGCAGGAGTACCTGGGTGTGAGAATGTGCATCTGTGCCAGAGGAGGGAGTCCTCTTATATAGGCGCAGAGGAGAGGAGAGGGGAATGAACCCGGACGCTGCTGACCACCATAACTCCCATTAAACGACAAGCACAAGAACCGTTGTATTCAACGTCATCGCTTACCAAGAACGGTCGTTTTAATACAGGAGATTATGATTGACATGAATGACAAAAACAAAGTGCATACGCCTCATGGTCACGGTCACGGTCTCGGTCTCGTGGCGACGGCCACGACCACGGCCCGGCCACGGCCCGGCTCGGCGAGGCGAGCAAGCGCACGCGCGTGTGGCACGCCCTTCTCCGTTTACCAACTTCACAAGTGGTCCACCATTGGTCCACCCTTTAAGTTGGTTAAGATTCTCATTGACTTTCAATGCGGGACTGAATCCCTAGCATTTATTTGTGGACCTTTTAATTCTTAGAATTAATTGAGACTAAATGGCCCAAGGCCCAATTAATCCAACAATTGTCATCCGCAAAAGTAGATGGATTGAGAAGAGTGGAAGGTAAAAGGAGAATTTCAGCTCTCAACCTAGGACCCGCATTTGGATGAAGGGAGGCGAAAGGATAAACATCTTCATCAAACACTACGTCCTTGGAGATGTACACTCGACCCTCAGCCACATATAAGCACTTGAACCCTTTGTGCAAGTTACTGTAACCTAGGAAGACACATTGCTTGGAACGAAACTGAAGCTTTCTGTTGTTGTATGGTCTAAGGTTTGGCCAACAAGCACATCCAAAGTTTCTAAGCATGTGGTAATCTAGTTTTTGGTCAAGCAAAAGTTCAAAAGGAGTTTGCCCATGAATAATTTTGCCAGGAATACGATTAATGAGATAAGTAGTAATAATGAAAGCCTCATCCCAAAATTTTCATGGCATGAATGCATGAGCAAGAAGAGATAACCTAACCTCTACAATATGGTGATGTTTTCTCTCAGCAGAACCATTTCGCTGATGCGCATGGGGACATGAGACATGGTGTGTTATGCCTATGCGTTGGTAGAATGAGTTTACTTTTAGATAATCACCCAAATCGGTTTGGATGGCAAGGATCTTTTTGCAAAATTGGGGCTCTATCATTGCCTGAAACTCATGGAATTTTTGGAAAACCACAGATTTCTGGTGAAGCAAATAGATCCAAGTAAATTTACTAAGATCATCAATAAAGCTCACATAGTAAATATTTTTGCCAACCCAAGTAGGAGCTGGCCCCATACATTTGAGAAAACAAGTTCAAAGGGACTTAAAAGACACTCTTATCGATCTAGGATATGGCAGTTGATGGCTTTTGCCCTTTTGACATGCATCACAAATACTAATTTTATTGGACTCAGACTCAAAAGCAATTTAACTCTTTCTAAGGACTTGACGAACAACTTCAGAAGATGGGTGGCCCAGGCGACTATGCCATCTTGAAGCCGAGGACTAGAGAGCAGCATGCATCACTTTATTTGATGAAGGAGGACTGTGTGACGTCTTCAACGGATAAATCCCACCCTTGCACTCCCCTCTAAGAAGTGTTTTCTTTGTTGCCTGATCCTTGATTAGAAAATGAGTGGGATGATATTCAATAAAGGCATTGTTAAGTAAGATGATGGACAAAGACAAGACTCTTATTTGCTTTAGGAACATAAAGAATATTGTCTAGAACCAGATTAGGATTAAGGGTAAGAACAAAACTCTGACCTACTTGGTTGATTCTCATACCTGCATCGCTAGCGGTGTGAACCTGATCGTTACTGTGGTACTTGTCTCTCACGGTGAGCTTTTCGAGCTCCTCTGTGATGTGATCGGTAGCGCCCGTGTCGGTGTACGAGTTGGTGTTGATGGAGTAGGAGTTGGAGTTTGTCGCAATAGAAACAGAGCGCTGCTCCGATGCTCCATGGAAGGAGGAGTCGAAGTGCTTGTGACACCGAAGGGCAATGTGCCCCTCTTTTCCATAAACAGATGCGGTCTCCATCATTCTGTTGGGAGCGGTTGCCACCATTGCTCTCATTGCCGCGGCAACACAACCGCCACGAGTGGTAGTGTTAGTAGAAGAGTTGGACCCCCACCCCGCCATGCAGCAGATCAATACGCTACTCCTAGCATACAAGTTGGGTGTAGAGATCTCAAAGGGAGAGTGGAGCCGTGCGGGAGCCAGCACCGAAGACGATGGAGTCGTACTCAGCTGGAAGACCCGCAAGGATGTAGGAGATGATCTCCTCATCGTCGAGCTGCTTCCCCACATACGCCATGTCATCGATCAGCGAGGGACTTCATCTTGCTAAAGTAGTCGGTGATGTTGGAGGAGCCCTTCTACGCCGTGGCTAGCGCCATGTGTGTGTTGATGATTCGACCTCGAGACTGCAATGCGGTCACGTCTTGGATGACCTTCCACATCTCCTGCGATGTGCAGCATGTGGAGACCTAGTCCATGACCTCCTTGGTGATGGAGGAGAGGAGATAGTTCACAACCTGCTGGTCCTTGGCCACCCACTCCTTGTACTCCAGATTGTCGACGAGGTCATCTGGCTTGTCGGTGGCGCGAGGAACTTGCTTGGGCGGCGGCTCAGTGTCAATGTAGTGCTCGAGCTGGCACCCACGGAGAGCAGACAAAATTTGCATCTTCCAAAGAGGGAAGTTGTTTTTGGCTAGCTTCTCAGAGATCGGGCAGCCGATCAGCGAGAAAGCAAAGGGCATGGTGGAAGAGGAAGCCATGGGTGGATCTTAGACGGAAACCTAAGCTCTGATACCTTGTAAAATGGGTTTAATGTGATGCCCTCTCGGGCTCACGGTTCTATGTCACGGTCTCACGGCTTACAACTTATGTTACAAGATGATCTCGAAATAAGATATACTCTAACTAATTTTCTAACTTACATAACAAGTATACAACATATTACAACAGTTAGGAGATATCCTATGGAGCCTATCATCACGAAACCATATATGTACGCTGAGGGCAACAACCTCATGGGCTAGATATTCTAACATAGCGTTGGAGTCAGGCCAGGCCCACAACTAGGGTGCACACAACCTTACAAGTGGAGCGATAACTATGCATACACCACTAGGCCAAAAATGATTTGTACTAACACATCGAAATTAGTGTGTTGGTGGGTGTAATTAGCACCCGCCAGCACTGTGGTGCAAAGGGGCGTCGACTTTACACCTGCCAATAGTGAAGGTCTAGTGCTAGCAGGCAACATAAGTCATCCACCAGCACATATGATCCAATTTGTGCAGCGGGTGACTTATGTCGCCCGCCAACGATGAAGGCGCAATGTCGGCCGGCAACATAAGCCACCCGCCAGCACAAATGGTCCTATTTGTGCTGGCGCGTGGCTTATGTCACCCGCCAGCATAGATGCACACAGGCACTTGAAAAAATCAAAATTTTCAAACGATCTCAAATGGAGAAACTCTCAACATGAAAGTTGTAGATCCTGAGAACTTATGAAACTTTGTAGTTTACACTTTCTTATTAGAAATCATATTGTCAATGAAATTCAAATTTGAATCTCTCGAATTTCGTAAATGACCTCAAATGGAAAACTCCCAACATGAAAGTTGTAGATCTAAGAAAGTTAAGAAACTTTGTAGTTGACAAGTTTTTAATTTGAATCCGTTTAGTGCCTAAAGAAATGATTTACACTCGATGTAGTATAATATGAGTAGAACCAAAAGTGTATATGGATTCATATGAGTGTGTGGTGTAGTGGTAGAGGAGGCTTTGCGCGAGGGCAGAGGTCACGGGTTAGAACCACGGCAACCGCGGAGCGCCGTGACATTACCCGAAATATGACGGGGACGGGTAGCTGGCTGGCCGGTGTTTTATTTTCAGGTTTTTTAGTGTTGACCCGAAAAACCTCAGTGCTGCCGGGCGACTTAAGAGACCTAGTGCTGACGGGCGGACAACCGCCATCGTTAAGATGATTTGTGCTAGCACAAGGTCGCGGGCGGGCGCTCCACCCGCCAAGAAAGACCCCTTTTACCCACTAGCACAAATCGTTTGTGACCTAGTGCACACCTTTCGGATATTTGACTTGACAACCGCATAGAACTCCTTTGCATGTTGTGCTACCCTGTGGGAGAGGATAATACTGGCTGCACTGTTATATTTCCTTACGCTTCCCATTCCTGCCATGCATGCTAATTAATCTTGGTGAAAACACAAACTAAATATCCTTTGGTCTAGGGATGAAAACGGATCGGATATGGACGGATGCTGCGAATACAGATACAGATGGTTTTTCTTTCTCGAACTGAGTTCTCGGATCGAATACGGATACGGATAATATATTTTTTTGTCAAATAGTAATATTCATCATATTTGGATCGTAGAAATTCAACTTTGAATTTCCCATACACAGGAGGGCGGCGGCGTCCCCTTGGTTTTGATCAGGATGGTTTGTGGGACCAGGTTTTTTATGAAACAAATCAAGTTACCTAGTCCCTTGGATTACCCCACCTTTTTAGGTGATTTTTTGTTTTTAAAAAGGGGTAAAACCTCCAAAAATAGCTAGAAGGACACAAGAGCTCTTGAAGTTTCTGTAATTACCATGAAAACATACTCGGGTTATACAATAGTTAAGGTGCTCATGCTGTTTCAGTCATAAATTAATCTAAGCTACTTATGGTATAGATTACAATAGATATTTGTCAAAAACAAAAGGGCTAAGAAAATGTGTGCAACGCTTCCCTGTGTGATCCATGAAGAAGCAGTGCTAACTTATTTGAAAACTTAATTAGTCATACAGTTACATCCTGCTCTTGGCATGAACGAAGGATGAAATGGTTGCATATTCCCAGTACTTATTGAGATGGGAAGGAAGGGTTATTTAAGAATTGCTTTCATGGACCCATCAAAAGTAAACGCGGATGAGATTAAATACCAACGACAACCAACAATCGAGAGCATTTTTAGGCACTTAGATGAGTTTCATTACAATAACCTCATACTACTGCCTTGCAACTTCAAGTAAGTACGATTGTCATCTAATTATCATTGCTAATTCTATTAGTTAATTCTAATCTACATGAGGATGCATACAGATTCCACTGGGTTCTACTCATAATCAGTATCGACAATAGCAACGTCAATGTGTATGATTCATTGAGAAAATATCTCTCAGAATACCAAGACCTTGAAGATGTATTCCACGAGTAATAATTCTATCTATGACTTTTTCTTTAATGCAATATATATATTTAGCTTTTATATGGACACATTTTATCTTTTATTATTTTGCCTCGGAGCTTGGACCATGTTCATTGCAAAGCACCAAGGAGCATTTAAACCCAAAATTAGATGGGTGTATGATTTTCCAGTACATATACAAATAACAACTTCAGATTGAGAATATTTAAAATGTATAACACTACAATTTCATATTCCGTTCTCCTCTCCAATTTAGTGTTTGAGACAAGAGCAAGAAAATAATTTATGCGGGTACTACGTTTGTGAGTTCATACACCATCACAGCAGCAACGCGGATGATGATAGTGTAAGTAAAATAAACCTATTGATAATACATCATTTTTATGCTTTTTGTATATTTAATTGCTTGCTGTATTATATCAACCTATTTGCAAATTACAGAGGATTATAAAAAGGGACGCACTCATTGAGAAGGATCGTCTCTTGGCAATTAAAGAAACTCTCGTGGGATTCCTCATGGACGAGGTGGTTAATCCACAAGGAAAACATCATTATGACAAACATCTAATTGACTGACTCGCCTCCAAGAAAAACTAAATGAGACAAGAAATTTAAACTGGATGATATTTTGATGTATATATACTATATGGGGTTTTGATGTATATATACTAGTTTAAGAAAATACTATTTATTTTCATGTGTATAAAATATTATGTGTATATACATTTATAAGTTTATATATGTAGATACATAGGGTTTAATTTATATATAAGTCCAATCTAACTGCGTATATGGTATATATATAGGTATATACCTTATACAAGTTCAAATACGTATACGTGCATGTACGGGTTAGACACCAATTAGAATATACGCTCAAATCGAAAAACAAAAAAAAGTGAAACGATACCCTTTAGTCTCAGTTGGTATTACCAACCGAGACAAAAGGGGGGGCGCAGTGCAGTGTCGGCATGCCCCCTTACTCTCGGTTCATAATACCAACCGGGACCGAGGGGGGGGGGGCTTTGTCTCGGAACTTTAGTCCCGGTTGGACTTGAGCAACCTATACCCCTCTCCAACCGGGACTAAAGCCCCTCTCCCTACCTGTGTCGATCGTATAAATAGCTATGTCGTCCTTAACTGGTGATCTACTCCAATGGTGGTACGGCTGTGCCACACCCAATTCTTGAGCATTCTCCTGGTTGATACAGAACTGCTATATATACCCGAGCGGTGGACCGGGATGACCATGATGTTCTGATCTCACGCTTCACCGCCTGTGAGAGGATATATATCAATGCACTGTCACATTTCCTTATGCTTCCTATATATCCCCGCAATGCTAAATTGAGTGAGAAAAAAATTGTAATAATCCTAATGCCCCTGCCGGAAGCTTTCTTAATTTTCAAATGGTAGGGTTATATAAGTTGTAGAGTTTGTCATGCATCTCAAACTTATACCCGGAATTTCCGTTCCTCAGTGATAAGTAGTAGTACTTAGGCTTGGGAGCTATGAGGAAGGTAAAATTTGAATAGCCTTTCAAGAAGCACAACAGCAGATGCCAGGGCCACGTACTGTAGTTGAGCTGGCGAGATGGGAACCTCGTGGGAGGAGCCTCATGAGCAACGGCAATTGAGACTCAACATAGGTAGCACGGGTGGACATAGAAGTTTTGGTACACCCCTTTAGTCTCGATTCAACATTGGAGTCGGGACTAAAGAGGTTTCATCGACGTAGCCACTAATGCCATGAGTGCTCGCCCCCTTTATTCTTGGTTGATAGCACCAACCGTGAAAAAAAGGCCCACCTTTAATTTAGGTTCGTGTTACGAACCGTGATAAAAGGGTCAGGCCCCTTTAGTCTAGGTTCGTGTTACGAACCGAGACTAAAGACCCCTTTTGTCACGGTTCGTAACACGAACCTAGACTAAAGGGGTGACCCTTTTGTCACGGTTGGTACCACCAACCGAGACTAAAGGGGGCCTTTAGTCACGGGTGGTGTTACCAACCGGGACTAAAGGGTCTCTCACGAGTTAATATAAGAGGATAGCATCCTCTACTTAGTTAGATGAACTGTGTAGGTGAGATGGTGAGGAAGCTACACGCGAGGCTGGAGGTAACCTCGAATTCCACGCATGCATATTTTTTTTTGATGTTGGCGTGCCCCCTTTAGTCCCGGTTGGTATTACCAATCAACCATGACTAGAGGCGGGACTAAAGGACCCCTTTTGTCTCCCATCATCAATCTCGATTGGACTTGAGGGACCTATACCCCTTACCAACCGGAATTGAAGATCCCCCCTCTACTAGTGTAGGGTCTGTACATATCATCTATCACTAAAGATCTTGTCATCTTTCTTTTGCCAGTTGAGTTGTGAGGACCATGCCACAATCCACACATGCATTCATGTTCTCGTTTCTAATTAAGGAGGTGTGTTTTTAAATGTGCTGCGTCATAAGGCCCGTCACATTTTATATCAACTGCACGCTCCTTCTATGCTATATGAGACAGGGATGCCACTTTTCTTCCTTGTTCAATATAATTCACGCATTTTCCTTATCCATGCAAGTTTCTATACAAGTTCATTTTCTAAGCAGTCCTAGGCAATACTCCCTCCGGTTTGGTAAAAGAAGACGTTTTGGACAAAATTTGAGTCAAACATTGGGAATAAAAATCATGAATAACTTTTAAGTTGTTGAGTTTGGAAATGTGAAAACTACATGAGTAGATTTATCTTGTAAAATACTTTAAAAAAATTATACATATGTTAGTTTTTAATAATTATTTTTGTAAAAATAGGACGTCAAAGTTGCACTTTGGAGACCGTGTCGCTGTTCTAAACGTCTTCCTTTATCAAACCGGAGGGAGTATATAGCTAGTTATATTATTGATGGGCATCCATCTCAAACTTACCCCCAGATTTCTCCTTAGGGCTTGTTCGCTTCTATGGGATTCAATCCGGCGGAATAATAGATATATCAAACAAATTGTGATAGAGACTCGGATTCATTCCGGATTGAGATTTAATTTACTCATCATGATAGGTAGAACAAGAGACCGAAGAGCCGGATTGATTCCACACCTCTTGACTAGTGAATTGATTCCGAGTCTCATGGTGTGTCTATCATGAGTAAATTAATTTTCGACCCGGAATAAATCTGGATCTCTTATAGTATATATCATGATTTTCGTATTCCATTTATCAATTCCGGTCGGAATCAACCCGATGCAAACGAATGAGGCCTTAGTGATACTGCTAGCCGTGATGCTTGGGAGGAGATCAGGAAGCTTGGATTTTTAAATAGCCTATGATGGGAGGCTCATGACCTGGCTCGTGCGCGCAACTGCAGCTCAACTTGAAAGAAGGAGAGTGGCAAACTGAGCTATAAGACAGGATTGCTCTAAGGATCATCATCGGCCTTATTTGACTGGGTGAGAGTCAGGGAGCTGTGCGCGTTTCTTTAGATAAAATAAAACTAGCTGGTCATTTTTGCCTGTATTAGTTTTCTAATTTCCTGAGACAACACTTCTGCCAACTGTCGCTCTTGCCCGCCACCAGCTTTCCCTTCCTCTCCTATAGACTTTCCTGCCGCCCCCAATCTCTCGTCGTCGCAACAAGTTTGCAAATGTGCCAAATGAAATCGGACCTAACCAGAAGGTGTGTCTATGCATTAAAGCTCAAGTGTGTTATGCATGTTTGTCTCGCGTGAATAAGCGGGGACGGGTACTAGCCTGGTTGGTGGAGCAGCTCGATGTAGCGCCCACGCCCTGGGTTCGAGACTCACTCGGTGCAGGTTTTCCTCGTTGGGGTTTATCTAAAAAAATCTCCTCACTGGTGGAGTCGGGATTCGGGGGTTTTCTAACCGGTGAGAAGACTTTCTTCTCTTAATGTAAACCGTGGGAGGGGTCTTTCTCCCACTGGCTCAGTTTTAGTCACAAGTGAATATGCCTACGATCTCGTTCAGACACTAACCGCCCTAGCCCTGCAATAGCAATTCAATGGATAAGACTGATAGAATTACAAAGATGTACTTCGTTATCATTTGTTTTATGTCCCGGTGCTGCTCGCAGCTGCCGTTGCCAGTTTCCTTGGTTCAAGGGTGGTTTGCCCGGTGTCGCCGTTGCCCTGTACCTCTCAGGATTCACCTTCGCATGAACGGGACTAAACTTACATCCACGAACCGGGACATTAGGTTGAACTAACTTTAAGTGCGGATGCTTTCTATGCGGCTGGGGAAATTCTTCACCATATATCAAGCTACCGTGCCACAGAAGTTCGTTGTGCACTGCCACATTTCCCGAAGCCTCATATTCCTGCGAATCAGAGGTCAATGGACAAAAAACGAAAGAATAATCCTATGTCAGTTGCTTGTTATTATCTAAAAAAAATGTCAGTTGCTTGTTGCAGTTCCTTTGCTGTCCACTCAGCTAGAATGGGATCGTTGCGAACCTATTCCATCTCTCCTCTGTCCTTAAATAGGATGATCTGGGTAACAAGGTGGCAGTAACAAGGAATAAGTTGGCCAACTTCTCAGCTTATGAAGACAAGGTTCTTTGCAAAGCGTGGCTAGAAATTAGCTGTGATGCAATCACAAACACCGGTCAACGGAAGGAAGCCTTTTGGGCTCGTGTGCATGGTAGATATAACTCACAGTGTGATGCCTATCCAACGAGGACAACGAAATCACTCATGGGTCGTTGGGATCACATCAAGGCTGAAGTAAGCAAGTTTGCTGGATACATGGCTGAAAAGATTCGATCCAATCCGAGTGGGATGACAGATGCAGACAAGTCTGTGGCTGCTGCCTCTGACTTTGCAGCCATAGAAAAACATAACTTCACTTTGATGCATTGCTGGCAACTCCTGAAAGATGAGCCCAAATGGCACGAGCTCAAAAGAAAAATGGATACTCCTCAAAACAGTGGGTGCAGGGAAAATGTCCTCAACAGTGAGCAGCGCCACTTTCTGGATCTTGATCCCGATGATTCCTCACGAGCTTCCTCTGCAGGCAAACGTCCCATGGGGAGGGACGCAGCGAAAGCAGCTAAGAAGAAAGCTTCTTCAGCTTCATCTGAGCACGCGTCGAAGGTGCATGACCTTTCCACTCAAAAGTTTGAGATGCTCAAGGTAATCAAAGTTGAAAGAAATGTATGTCTTGATGAAATGGTTACTTTGGAGAAGCAGAAGGTAGATGAGGCTAGAGAACACCGCCAGGTGATGTTAGAGCTGGAGAAGAAGAGGTTGGCTATGGAGGAGAAGCGTCTACAGATGGAGGCGAAAAAAAAGAAGGAGGAGGACGAGCACATACTGAAAATTAAGTTGGATGAGTGTCAACCGATGGAACGCATATACTATCAAGCTCTACAAGAAGACATCCTTCACAGGTTAATGTTACGACGTCAAGGACCACATCAGTGATTCCCAAGCTACGAATGCTTCTGGACCTCTAGAATGCTTCTAGACCTTTAGAATTCTAAATTATTCAGAATATGCTTCTGGACCTTTAGAATGTTTCTATGAGTTTCTGGCTTCTACCATTTTTTCCTTTTCTAAATTATTTATGTCATGTGCTTATGACTGGAGCTATTCTTGAGAACCTGTGAAGTCTTGTGAATGTGAATTTATATTAATGAATCAGTGTGTAATTTACTCCACACGATCCTCAGCAATTCATCTTGCATCTTGTGCCTCTGTCAACCAAATGCTACACACAACATACTGCATTTCATCTCTGGACGTTGCCTCTGAATAATGCTCATTATGGTAATGCCTCTTATGAATTCATATCATGTTGCTTTGATGTAAGTTGCAACTATCTTACAAAAATGTTCAGGAATGCATACTTTCAAAATACTGCATTTTCTTTTCTGAACTTTGCCTTTACAGCTTGAGAATGATTATAATTTTTTCTGAATGGTTGCGATTTACGTTAAGAAATGTTTGCCTAAATGTAAGGATTATGGCTGTTTTTTCAATTTCTTATGTGGTCCATATGAAATTACAATATACAATTTACAGCTTTGCTATTTGTATTGAACTTTGATATTATCAACATCAAGTATTCAAATTCAGAAACTCTCAGGTCAAATAAAATCCCAAAATTTTTTAGCACAGTTATCTTGCACCTTGTGCCACTGTCCACTGACTGCTGCATACAAAAGACTGCATTTTCTTTGGACTTTGTCCAGTTATGATGTCTGAATTTATATTTCCTTGCATTCTTCAGTTATTACAAAAGTTTGTTAGCACTGTCCAGACGACCTTCATTAGCAGCTTGATTTTTTTTCATGCACTTGAAGCCTAGTGCTCAAAACTAAAGA
Organism: Cenchrus americanus; assembly: GCA_947561735.1. Classification (NCBI taxonomy): domain Eukaryota; kingdom Viridiplantae; phylum Streptophyta; class Magnoliopsida; order Poales; family Poaceae; genus Cenchrus; species Cenchrus americanus. Next base: position 197,959,972 of record OX387245.1, on the reverse strand, counting down.
TACAATGGTATTAAAAAAGCACTTGGCACAGGTGGCGGTTTCAGATGCTCATATCAAAAAAAATGTGACTGCCCTTATATCAAACATTAGATATCTTTGTTCCAGATGCAGACTGCCCTTATATCAAACAATACAAATTACTGAACATGACAGAGTCAACAGTTTGCCTCACCAAGTAACATGACAACATTTATAGTTTTAATTCATATATAGAACATAACACAAATAATTTAGAATAAGAGAAAGAAGAATAGATAACATCTAGATGGAACCGTATCGCCTCCAGTTCTGCTCAATAAGATCATTTTGAAGCTGAGTATACATTTCTTTGTTACGTAACTTGTGATGTCTTTCTATAAATGCCCTCCGCTCCTCAGCATTTTCAAAAGTTGATGGCCTGACTGTGGTGCCAATGTTTTCAAAGTTGGTATTGGTGGCCTCCGATTTCTCATCCTCCACAATCATGTTATGCATTATGATGCAAGCAGTCATAATGTCAGCCAGACGCTCTCTATCCCATCCATAAGCTGGCCCACGAATCACTGCCTACCTTGCCTGAAGCACTCCGAAAGCTCTCTCTATATCTTTGCGTGTGCTCTCTTGCAAAGCAAGCAAAATGTCTTTGTCTTCCTCTCCATAGTATGTTGAACACTCTTGACAAATGCAGGCCAGTCAGGGTATATACCGTCTGCAAGGTAGTACCCCATGTCATATGCATGCCCATTGACTGTGAACTCAACTAGAGGTGTCTCTCCTCGGGCATATGCAGAGAAAACAGGTGACCTCTGTAGTACATTGATGTCATTGTAGCTCCCTGGAAGTCCAAAGTAAGCATGCCAAATCCAGAGGTCATGAGATGCTACAGCTTCCAAGATCATGGATGGCTTCCCGCGTCCAGTGAACTGGCCCTTCCAAGAAGAAGGGCGGTTCCTCCAGGCCGTGCATGCAATCCATGCTACCATACATGCTCGGGAAACCACGACTCTCATTCTCTTGCGATAGAACGAGCCACATCATCGGGAGTTGGAGAACGAAGGTATTGATCCCCAAAGGCAGCTATAACAACACCGTGAAGTGGTGAAGAGCCTCACGAGCGTTGATTCGCCAATTTGCACATACTCATCAATAGCGTCTCGCCGACATACCATACGCTAGTATGCGAATTGCGGCCACCACCTTTTGCAAAGCACTCAGTCCTAACAAGCCAGTACAATCTTCACGTTGTTGGAAATATGTATCCACTGACTGAACTCCATTGAGAATGCGGAGGAACACATGACGCCTCATCCGGAACCTGCAAGTTTGGAAATGTAAGCAATATGCACATATTGACAGAAAAGACAACAATATGACATGTTTTATACCTTCTACGGAACTGTTCAGGGGTGTACATAGGGTTGGCAGCAAAGTAGTGGTGTATGATTCTTGCCTCTCCATCAGCATGGTCTCTGGGCACAAGTCGCCTCACATGTGCTGAGCGGTGGAATGAGCTTTCGTCTTCCATGGATGCCACCATAGCGGCCATCTCTTCATTGTCATCATCAAGCAACAACTCATAATTTGGCCGGTCCTCAGCAATCAAGTACCGAAGGAAGGTGGAATCATCTTCTTCCATAGTTTGGTGCAGCCACATCAATGAGCGAGAGAGATCAATGGTGCACAAGCTTGAAAATATTGGAGCCCTGCATGCCAAACTAAAAAATCAGAATTGCAGGAGAAGAAATATGATATCAATAAAATGTCATTTCACAGTACATATATTAGTTGAAGTTGCTCAAAGAAAACAAAAGGAGCCATTCAGACTAATGGGCAAATTAGGTGTTCATTCAATTATTCAGGTTGGCACAATATGTAAGGTACAAGAGGAAAAACAAAATGCATTCATCCAGAACATGTTTTTGGATTATTGTAGTGCAAACTGGAGTATGCAACTTCACTTATGTCTTGTAATCATTTTTTAGCAAAAAATTGAGTTGAAGTTGTCTATACAGTACACCAAAGATACATGATATCCCTGCACCTGCAATCCTCCTCAGTCCCTCTCAAGAAACTGGAAATTAACATGATATACACAGCTCAGTACTCAATGCGACTATGTCACTAGTACCCAAGCCTATAACCAAAGCCAGATACCGATAAGGCAACAGTGTCATTCAGGTTTCCCTAAAAAACAAACATGAACCAGGAACTCAAAACAGGGCTAAATAAGGCAACAGTGTCGTTCAGGTTTCCCTAAAAAACAAACATGAACCAGGAACTCAAACAAGGCTACACTACCGGACCAGGCATCAAGAGAACTCATCTACTCCCTCCGTTTCATATTTATTGTCATTTTGGCTTTTCTAGATACATTCAATTTTGTTATGTATCTAAGTGCATAACAAAAGAAATGCATCTAGGAAAGCTAAAACAACAAGTATTATGAAATGGAGATAGTAGCAAATTGTGCGTCTAAAATACAACAATACAAGACCCAGGTTGAGTGCTCAATCCTGTGTCTTTGTAACAAGAGACAACTCCAAATTAACCTGATACCATAGCAGCTTCCAAAATTGAAGAGATTAAAGTATCTAACAAATAAACAATTCATCAACCTGATAACGGCTTCTTAAGGATACAAGTCCACTATGGTTGATGAAATGAAAGATACAGATCCAGCTTCTTAAGGACTATTCAAGATGTCACAAGTCTGAATAAGCATGCCAGTGAACAGAACTATCCAATATCAATGCACCAAGACCAACATGTCCGTCGCTAAGCTAAGTCAATTTCTGAAGACCAACATGATCAGCCAATGCAGAATCAGCAAAGCATTTAGATTTTGTGAGGAACTGTATGCACAAACTAAGACCCAACTATCACAAGATTAAAATAACTGCAAACTCAACAACACACAAATAACTAAGGATGAAGTAACAATGTAGGACTAACACCAATGCAAATCATAATGCATAAAAAGTTGGCTTCCACAACAGATTTTCAATTCCCGCAAAATTAGATAGCTACAAAATAAACAAGAGCCTTTGCATCCGAAGAATTAGAATGCGGATTCAACAATTCATCCATCCGTCGCCATAAACAGACAAATCATTTGCGTTCGTACTTTAGACCAAAATATTATTTGTAGCACAAGACTAACACAATTCGTTCTGAGATAACTGAAACTTGAGCAAGAGCAGCAGATATCATTGTCTTTGGAGCCACAGTTTTAGTCATGCATAGCATAGCACAAGCAGGCAGATGCTCAAGCAACAAAAGGCTTACTTAAAAACTGACTAGTGAATCACCGCCCGAATCCAGTAGCATTGAGACCAAGCAGAACTCTGAATAGAAAATTGACCTGGATGTCGTTGGGTGAGTTGAGGCGCTGAGCACCCACAAGCAGTCGGTCGTCTCCTCCACGTCCTCCGGCCGGAACACCTGCACGGCGGCGAGGTTGACTACGGGCGGCGCGGAGGTGCGCGCGAGGAGGGAGATCTTGTAGGCGTCGGCATCCGGCCGGGCCGTGCGTTCCGGGGGGCGGCGGCGGGCGCACCCACACGGTGGCGGCAAGAGCAGATGCCGGGCGGCGGCGCAGCGCGCAGCAAGGGAGAGGAGCGACTAGGGGCGGGGCGGCGGCGGGTGCGGTGCCTCGGAGAGGAGCACGTAGGGGCGAGGGTGGCGGCGGCGGCAAGCGCGCGTTGGTGCAGGGCGGCGAGCGCGGTGCGATCGGGACGGATTGGGACGGATGGGGGAGAGAAATTAGGGGACACCATTGCAGCAAAATTTAATTTAGAGGATGAAATTATTTAGGGAAGCACTGTAAAATTCATTTGGAGGGTGATATTTAGGGGGCACCGCTGCGGATAGTCTTATCCTTGTGTTACAAGTACAATGATGTAGGCATGCCCGATGCTGATAGTGCAGTTATCTGCTGGTGCACTGCTGTGTAGAGTAGCACATGTGACTTATCGTACGAAGAGGACGCTCACTGGAGAGATTCCATGAAGATGTTTACATGAGCAACTGCAAAATTTATTCAGCTACTGAAGTTTGTGGTTTGTCTCTTCTATTCAATGAATGGTAGGTATGTTTAGGTACAGGAGATGCACTTTTAAGTAGGCATTGATTCTATCTAACTCAGAGCTGAAAAAGAAAGACTTGTGTAACCCGTATAAATTGGTAATAGAAAAGCAGAGGTGGACACACTTGGAGAGATTTGGAGAGGAGTAGTGGTCATGCAGATACATTTTTTTAATAATGGATAATTAAATCCGGCCTCTACATGTGAAAATGTACACAGCCAATTATTACAGAGTTCAAATAATAGTAAAAAAATGCAGACAGGCAGGTATGGGCAACATGCCCCCATCTAAGGTAAACGATAAAAAACATTTCATCCTTCATTGGCAAACTATAGAGCAATGACGTCTAATTTCCTGCTCATGGCAATGAGGATGTCCTTGGTCTGCTCCTTACGCTGCAACTGACCTAGAAGCGTAACCAGTAAGCTCCCCTGAAAATAACCTGCAGAATCGAATTAAACTTCGACTTTTTGAAAACAATATCATTCCTGCATTTCCAAATAGCCCAGCAGATGGCCGCGACACCAACCCAAATCAGTTGTTTAAAGTCTTTATTTTGATTATTAGGCCAATTACCAAACATATGGTTAATAGATGTAGGTTGTCTCAGATTAGTCGCATAGAAAATAAACCTAGCCTTTAGAAAGAACCTCCTCTTTAATATGCATGAGGCCTCTCCAAAAGTGGGAGTCATTTGGTTTGGCTGATACTTGCTTTAGGGTCTTGGTTCTCAAATATTTATTACTTAGCAAAGATTGCCGGGTCCCTTCGGAGTTCAAGAGGTTAGCTAACCATTTAGCCAAAAGGCATTTGTTTTGAAGTTGTAAATCCAAGATCCCGAGGCCACCCTGATCCTTGGGTCGGTACAAGATGTCCCAGCTAGAAAGCCTATATTTGTATTTTTTATTAGAGCCTTGCTAGAAAAATCTTGATCTGAAATGATTAAGGTTTTTAAGAACTCCCTTAGGGATCTCAAAGAAGGACATCATGAACATGGGAAGGCTACTTAACACCGAGTTAAGCAAAACCATTCTCCGCCCATAGGATAGGTATTTTGCTTTCCAACATGAGAGTTTTTGCTGAAAGCGCTCTTCAACTTTACTCCATTCAGAATTGAGGAGTTGTCTGTGGTGCATTGGAATACCTAAATACCTGAATGGGCAAACCCCCGAATTACAACCAAAGAGAGAAGTATAGAAAGACTCCATCTCTTTGGCTGCACCATAGCCGAAGATTTCACTCTTGTGGAAATTAATCTTCAGTCCCGAAAGCTGCTCAAAAGCACACAAAAGGAGCTTAAGATTTCTTGCTTGCTCAAGGTCATGGTCTAGAAAGATAATGGTGTCGTCTGCATATTGCAAAATCGAAAGACCGTCATCTACTAAATGGGGTATGACACCTCTAACTTGTCCAGCCACTTTCGCTCGATTAATAAGTAGAGCTAGCATGTCCGTGACAATATTAAACAAGATAGATGACATAGGATCGCCTTGTCTTAGCCCCCTTTTCGTTTGGAAGTATGGGCCAATGACATCATTGACTTTGATTCCGACACTCCCTCCCGTTACCATGTTTCGAATCCATCTACACCACTTAGGTGAGAAGCCTTTCATGCGTAAAGTCTGCTAGAGGAATGACCATTTAACCTTATCATAGGCCTTTTCAAAGTCAATCTTAAAAATAACTCCAAATGTGGTTGAGAACTTCCTCCGGTCTTTCTTCCCTTTTGTCATCACTTATTGGATTCTTAGCTTTTAGTTTAATATTTTTATCTGCGCTAAAAACTAATCTTTCTACCTCTAAGTTCTTGATAAAAGCAATATCTGAAAAGCTAAGGTGATGCCTATCCCACCAAGGTTTGAAATAATATGGGAATCTGAAAAGCTAGAAAAGGAGTTACCTTCGAGGTTCTTTTTCATTGATCGTCATTCCGTCTTGTGTAGGATATGTTCATCCGCCTTTCTTGCATTCCTGCTGCTTCGGCGAAGTGTCTTCGGCGCGCCCACCTCAGGAGGAGTAGGCGTAGGCACCACCACCAGTGGTGCCGTCGGCACGGGCGCAGTGAGGTTGTCCACCTCACTCGGTGGCTCCCCCACAAAGAGTGGGGCAGCCCTCTCAATGGTAGCAGTGACATCATACGCAGCCACCTCCTCTATGCGTGCACTGGGAAGGGAACCATCCCCACCCGTAGGAGCATCGAGGGACAACACCTCCTCCGAAGCTGTCGCGATCTTCTCTCCTGTGGCATCTGTTTCCCCCTCTCCAGCATGGAGGGAAACAGAAACCACCGCAGGGTCCCCCACAGTGAATAGCGGGGCAGCAACCACCAGAGTCCTTGCATCCTGTACCAAAGAAAGAGGGGGGTGTAGGCGCAATACCCCTATCTTCCTGAACGGGGTAAGCCTCCAGGTAGCTGAAGAGCGGAGTTCCACCCACTGAAAGCAAGGGCACAAGATAACCCAGGGTCCAGTTCAAACTCACCAGAGAAAAGAGTGTGAGGGTTAATAGGAGGTGTCACCCTGGCATTGTACATCCTCCGCTCTTCATCAATTAACAGGCTATAGGTTTTCGACCCCACTGAATCCTTCTCTAACATGACCTTGATGCTAATCTCATCAAACAGCTGCTCACATGCCATATCAAGTGCCTCTTGGATCAAAGTACCCTGCCTGTGAGACTTCCCGCTCTGTGGTGCGGAAGGCTGGGGTTTTGCAAAAGACTCCTTTTCACTACCCTGTGGGTTCCGAGAGGGGTTAGCATTCCTCATCTTCCTGTCCCCATCCGCATCATTACCCTTATCATCATCTGTGAGCAGGTCCTCATCATCATTCTGATCTGCAACCTTCGTCACCTCCTCATCGGGCTTGAAGAAAAGGCGGTACATGCATCCCTTCACACAAACATCAACGAATTTTGGAATTTTTTTGATGTCCAAAACTGCCACAAGGATTCGTACCTCCCCAGTACGCCGTAGGTGGTGGATGTCCACCTTTCTGAGTAGCTCCAATCATAGTACAAACAGCCCGCAAAGGAAGGAAAGAACAAAGTGCACGCGAAACCTTAGTGACAGTCACCCAAACCTGATCCAGAACTTTTATTGGCTGAACATCATCAACAAATTCTTCAATCGAGAAGGTACCTTCCTTATTCTTTGTCGTGATTGTGCCAACAGCAACCATACGTGTCAGCTCCTCCTTGCCAAGGAAACGCACAATAAAGCAATTGTGCCCCTCTTCATGCGCCTCCCAGCGCCAAGTGACTGGAACGATCCGTGCCAACGTAGTTAGTAGCAGCTGTTCGGAGACATCACCAGACTCCACCTTGATGAGGGCGGTGGCCGGAGAAAAATCAGTTGAGACTATGTCATGCTCATTTGCTGCTTGAATATGGAAAAAACCTCTATTGTCGTCCCAAGCAGCACAGTACGCAACGGGCGTCTTTGGACCACGGAGAAAAGGGCACTGATTGGTGTAATGGTCATCTGTGCAAATAACACACTCCACAGTGCGTTTGCGCTTCCCTTTTCCTCCATCTGCTACCGCAATTTCCGTTTTGCAACGACATCAAGCTGCTCCTGCACGGTATCAGTACCCTGCACTATGTCAGAACCATCATCGCCACGAACATCGCGACCGCGGGAACGACCAGACCCGGCACCCCGTGCAGACGCACCGCGCTCCACGCGGTCGTTGTCGGCCTGAAGGGCAGCCCCACGGCCGCGCCGGGACTCGTGCCCACGTGGTTGCTCGCCTCGGCCGCCGGCGGCCCGAGGCTAGGGCGGCGAGGGGCCGTGACAACCCCGGCCAGAAAATACCATACTATCGCCTAAAACCAATCCACTTTGGTCATTAAGCAATAGTAAAGTATCATTCGTCGTTGGTTGCCGGTTAACGCCCGGTAAATCACTTGGAAATCATACAGAGGATCGACATAATGCATTAAAACTCACACGAAGGCAAGTCCGGAGTACAACACGGATTAAATCCAAATTATTACAAACCATTATTCATGACTTCGGAGTTCGAAACAGCGGAAATAAATAAACTAGCGCGACGATACACATCACAGAGGCCATCCGTGATGTCATCACTCGTCCCCTTCCACCCATTCCGGCTCCCGACCGGTGGAATCTCGCCGGGCCAAACAACACCCGCAACAACATTTTTAATGAAAGGCTGAGTATAGTAATACTCAGCAAGACTTAACCGTCGGGTGATAACTACATCACCAAACTCTAGACATGAGAGGCTTTTTGGCCGGTGGAGTTCTTTTGCTGAAAAGCAACAAAGAGTATGTCCTTACTTTCATCATTTTAGCACAAGTTCTAGTTGATTATCACTTCTAAGTGTGCCAAATAACTCAATCAAGAATTGTACAAGCATTTAATTCATACAATAATATTCATCAAGTTCCATCATTACGGGATACCATGGCCAGTTGATTAAGCAGTCTCAGATAACGGTGAGAGGCCGACAATCGATTGGTTTATAACCTTGCAAGGTAGACCTAAACACACGGAGCGGTGCACCAACAAAGCTGACACCGACCAGGCGGTTTCCAAAAATCCTCGGTTTGGGAGCGAATCTTACAGTCCCGGGTACAAGGCTATCTGGCATGTCCCACCCAGTACACCCAGCCTCACGCATGTACCCACCTCCCGGTTGCAAAGCGGTAGGTGATTACTCAAGAGTAGTAATAGTAAGTTCCTGCACCGTCTCATTAAGGTACTAGGCTTACCGGTCCCATTCCCGACAAGTGCTTAGTACGTTCAAAAGCTTAGCCCACGGAAGTCATTGGACCGGAGCCCAAATCCCATGCTCTTACCACATGAGCCATCCATTTATAATGATCTTATAATTCCAGCATAAGAACCTATTCTCGTGAGTGACAAACATCACTCGACTTCTATCGGGTCCTATAGCATAGCAGCTATTGACCTAGCATTCTAGTGATAGAGCATAGGTACCTAGGGATCATGCATCTAGGGTTTCAATTCAACTCCTGAAACATAAATGCACAATGTAGCAAACATAATTGCATAATTTTAAAAGACGGGGTTAATGATCCGGGGCTTGCCTTCGCTGGCAAGGTTGGCCTTGGGCCCTTCTGGACTTTGGTCCAGGTCTTGAGCTACGTCCACGTAATGCAGCTCATCGTCAGCTCCTTCGTCTCCTCCTTCCGGCACGAGTGTATATCTACCATCGGGAAGATCTACACGAGGATGCAAATGCAAGATTTATTCGACTATTTTTTAATTTAATTAAACACAAGCAATAAATGAAAACCATGGGGTGCATTGGTTGGACACATTCACCTAGATAAGAATACAATTAGCATATTCTTCCAAAAAGGAACAATATGCCGTTCTTCATTAAATATTCTTCTTGATAGTGACTGTGTACATATATATATGTAAGTAATTTAATTTAACTCCACAAAATAGTATTGAGTGGGTATATTTAGCCTTTTAAAATGTTAAAATGGTTTACAACTACACACAAGGTTATTAGGGATGGTTGGTGATTTTTCCCATTTAAAAGACTATTAAGCCCTTAATGGCCTTCATAGCTTTTATTCATGAAATTAATTAATAAAATTTAGTGGAAGTGTGTATTAAACACTAAACACCTATAACAAGCCACTGGACACACATGCATGCTTTGGATAGCTAGAAATTAATTATTTTTGAAAAAAAGACAAAAGCTAGCTAGAAGAACAAGGTAAATGCACACAAAAATAAATACTCAACAAAATGATCCAAACTTTTTCATACATGTTATATGGTCCAAAACTAGCATAGGGATGCAGCATATACACCTAGAACTATTATGAAACTTGAGTTATGCATTTTCAAAGAAAATCAACCATAATTCAAGAATAAATATTTATTGTAATTATAAAATCGTGATTAACTCACCAGAGGTTTGTTTTAGAACAAAAAGACAGTATGCAAAAGTTGGTTGCAAAAATCTGACTATTTTTAGCTACAAAAATCATTTAAGTAGATTCTGCAGAAATGGAAAACAATTATTATAAAAAGATTTACAATATAACTTTGTGCAATTTTTGGCACCGGAGCTAGTCATGACATAACACACAACATAACCAAAACTTGGACACAGAGGATTTATAGATTTTGAGATATTGCAGATCTAGGTTTTTCACATTTCTATTTTTCATGCAAACATTAACATGAACTAGCTCAGGCAAGAATAACAATAGTTGTGGGAGTTTTCACCACGAATCCAACAAAACTGAGTTTGCATTTTTCTTATTTATCTATGATTTTATATGGATTTTACAAGAATCAGAAAAATGGCTTTACTATTTGAGATGCGGTTTTGCAGCGGGGTCCCTGGAACTTTCTGATACATCACAGATATGCCCCTGGCTCACGAAAAACTCCCTGAAAAGAATGGGGAAGACGCAATTGGGTCCCCGGGAGTGGCCGGCGGCGGTTTCGGCCAAAATCCGGCCAGTCCGGCGTCGGGGTAGGTCGGGGGAGGTGAGGAAGATGATTGGGAACTCACACGCGACCGATTTGTGGGCTTGGTTGGGGGAGAGGAGCCGGCGGGTGCGCACCATGGCACAGCCAGGCGGCGGCCGCCGGGAGCTCGCGCTCCGTGAAGGGGCGGCGCGGTCCGAACCACACGTGACACGGGGAGGTGTTGAGGATCCTAGGGACAAGGTTGGGGCGGTCGGGCGGTGGTGGCACGAGCCGGACCCACGAGCTCGCCGTTGGGGCGCCAAAAGCGGGGCGGCGGTCTCGCGAGCGGTGCTCGACGTGGGCGCGCGAGGGGGGGCACGGTGGCTCGGTGCGCTTTATAGAGGAGGCTCTCCGATTTGGAGCAAGGGGGAACGGTGGGGAGACACCCGCGGGCGGGGAGCAAGTACGGCGTCGGGCGGCGCGGGGGGGAGCGACAGGCCCGCGTGTGCCCCGCCTCGGGACGCGGCGCGGGCGGCGCGGACTCCCACGGTGCCTTGGCGTGTGTGCCCGCCTCGGGAGGTCCGTGGCCTAGGGAGGTGCGGCCTCGGGCGACGCGCCGCGCCGGGGGCGCGGGTAGCGGCACGGCGCGGCGCGCCTGGTCGAAATGTGTCACTGTGCCCCTGTTCGAACACGTAAAACTTCAAAAAGTTGAATAGAAGTGCACAAGTGGTGAATAGGAAAGTTGTAGATCTCACTACCCTCTACAACTTTTACAAAGGCCGCATGGTGTTTTTCTCCACGGATTTTGCATAAATTACTGCCAAATTTTGAATATCGCCATGTTTCGATGAACAGGAGGTGCTGCCAGTTGACCAAGTTTTTCACCCTTTTCCGCTCAAAATTTGAAATGCCAATCGACATGAAAGTTGTGTCCCTCAACAAACTGGACAACTTTCATAAAGGTGGATTTTGAAGCGTTTAGGTGAAATTTGGAAAACGCGGCAAAAGTTCCGGAAGACATTCGCCGACGTCAGCGTTTAAGCGAGGTTTGACCGTGTCTTTGACCAAGGGTTGACCACAGGTGTGTGTAAACTTGGTCAAGGGGTTCAATAGGGTTCATTGGCGAGGTTTTCAAGGTGATGACCCAAGTTGACCTAGGTTTGACCAGTGTCGGCCGGTTTGACTCGGCTGAATCGGTCATTAGCGTTAATGATGTCAATTAAAAACCTGAGGCGTCACACGTCGAGCCCCGGCGGCGGAATCGGCCCCTCCTAGCCATCAGTGCGTCACGATATGGCGTGGGGGAGAGGAGGTGCTGAGGGACCGTCACGTTGACAAGGCGACAGCGGCAGCCGGAGGGCGGAGGAGAGCCTTGCGGCGGCGGGCGCGATGGAAGATGAACCGGTGTACGTGAAGTGGGTCGCTGCCCTATTGGGTCGTTACATATGGTTGGGAGGATTCCCTGTTGGGGCAGGTCCGGACTGCATACCCGGTCACCCGACAAAACCGGATCAGGGAACCCAGTCGATCTCGTGGCGGCGCCCAGTGCCGCCTCCGTCCTCAACGCCGGCGGCAAAAAAATCCCCAAGCGTGGCAACCGGCGAAATCCTTGCGGTCGGGCCGCAATAGACCTTTCCAAACTAATCTCCATGGTGGCTTGGCCTGGCGCATCGGCGTAGACGGGGGAGACCGCGCCGGCCGCTGCCCCGTCATGGGTAGCGCCGTCACGGCGGTGTCCGTCCGCGGCGGCACCGGCGAACAAGACTCCGGTGGGTGGAGCTCCTCCGCGTCTCCGAGGTCCTCGCACTCCGAATCGGAGTCAGGGTCCCAGAATCGGCCGGCCGCGGGGAGAAGAACGGCGGACAAGGTTAACATTTCCGCCATTGTTGTAGACCACTCCGGATCCTGCGAAGGTTGACCAACGTCCCTTGTCGTGATGCAGTGCTCGAATCGAGGGTGCGATTTTCACTGGCATCCCATCGACTGAACTGCGGCGTGGCTAGGAGAAGAGACGCTCGGCGGCGCGGCCGCGCCGCGGCAAAGGAGAGCGCGCCGGTGAGCGCAGCGGCGAAACTCCCATCGGCGAGGTCACGCCGCGGCTAGGAGAAGAGCACGGCGGTCATGGTCGCCTTCGAATCGATATCTGGCATATGTATATCCAGGAGCGCTTGCGCACCTTACCACGGAGGATACATGGATTGGTCATGCATTTAAATACTAGAACGGTCGGCGCGCGCGTTGCGCGCCCTACAGTGTATATAAGTAATAGGTGGAGACTGAATCAAAATAAAAATATGAGATACAGTACAAGCTTGCAATCATAGCATATAAATACATTTCGCAGGTGACTGAATCAAAATAAAAATATGAGATACAATACAAGCATGGAATCATAGCATATAAATACATTTCGCAGGTGATGCGCACCCTACCATGTCAACAATGAAATATAAGCATAAGCACTTGTTTAATGTACAACTATTATAGTTGTTAACACAAGAACATTAATTTTACGGTGTGATAAAAAGGCCAATCATGATACTATAGTAATCTAGAAAAACATTTACAAAACTATAATTCCAAGACCATTATCTAATAGATACAGTTTATTACACAAAGTGAAGATTAATCGAATTCTCCTCGTAACGTTTTAATATTGTGCATAGTAAGAAAAGGTATGCATCATATCCTTTTCTTAAGATTATGCACCGCTTCCTCCATGACACCCGAACCTACAACAAAAAGTAATGTTAAGAATAAATTATATCATTGTGGTCATAAATAAAAGAAATGTAACTTACAACCGGAGAGATTTGCAAGATAGAGAGGCGGTATTAGATTCCATACATTCGCATAGAAGTAATAGAAAACAAAACAAAGCATGCCCGATAAATAGTTTCCAAATTCAAGCATGGTGAAGTGAGATGCATGGGGGCTCCTAAATTTTATATCAAGTTGCAAATTAGTATGGATTTTTTGTTTGCTCTCCAAAACGCAGTGCTAAACAAATACTCATATCCCTAATTGCAATGCCGGTCATCTCAAGTTACACAATCTATGTACAACAATAGTTACGACGGTTGGTAGGAAAAACGTGAACCGCTCATCCGAGACGCCTTGTGCAAGGACGTGGAAAGCCCACCGACGCCATCTCCAACGTAGCAAAACTACAGCCACAACAAATAGTAGATAATTAGGCGCATACAACACATATCGTAGGAAGGCTCTAAAGCAAGCCGTGATGCCACTCCCGAATCCCTCTCGCCTAGATTCATTCACATGGCAAGCCGTGATTACTACCTTTGCGAGTTGCACTCTTGTACACAGGTAAAATAATCATAAACCCAAATGTTGGGAGCGAGCAGCAAGACAAAAATGTTAATAAAAGAAACTTGTCCTGGGCATGTTGGAACATCATGGAGCAACATCGATTTAATTTGCATGCCTAGACTATCATCACCAAAATGATTTATGCCAATATCAAACTATAATAATTGCTCAAATGCTCCCAAACACGGGAAGTTGCCTGCTAGCAAGATGCAAAAATAAAAAATTAATACAATTCGCATGCTTTTGGATGCAAAAATAGAAATTTAAGACAATCCGCATGCTTTTGTGGCATCCGAGAAGCATACCGAGTTCACTCGCAGTATGGAGGCAATCAAGCTTACGTGTAACACAAGAGTGAGCATCCGCAAAGCACAAAAATCAATGAAGAGACAGACATATATCAAGATCAAAGGCGCAATGGTTCGAATCACACACACAATGGTTCGAATCACACCGACCTATTTGTCACCCTTTGTGGGCTCGGGTTGCCGACAACATAGCCTACAAGCACAACAAAAGGTAATTTATATCCGAATGCTAACCCAAATGAACCGTGATGCACAAAAGTACATTTACAAAGCTAATATATAGGGAAAGAAGAAAATAGTTTGGAGCCACAAACTTCACAAAATAAACATAGTCGATCCGTCAACATATATCTTTACTGCCAAACGCCAAGATGCACACATCAATGACTCTTACTCAGAAACAAACAGTGTATCTATAACACTTTTTTTTCTATTATGAGCACCTCTTATGGCATCTCTTCATGCCTATATGGTACCTAGAAAATATTAAGCCAAGAAAATGAAAAGGCTTGCATGTACACTTGAGGACTATAACCAATTACAACAGTCATAAGCTTTATTTCATTTCATCCCCAAAGCTATGAGTACATTTTGTTAATAGTGGACATAAGTGTCACCGTCGCCGGAGAACGCATGATGCTTTTGTTAAAATCATGTAGGATGCCAAATGTAAGTCAGTTTTAAAAAATGACTAAAAAGTGTGTCGGTCTGTTGAATTCAGAAATGCTCCAGAGGTTCTCGACAATCATCACCAGGTTAGTGTACATTAAATCCGATTACTTTAGTATGATTGTTTGGCAAGTTTTAGTCACCCTGACAGTAGTACAAAATAAATTATATGTAGCTCTCTTTTCTTATTAGGTGTCATTAGCCTTAGAAGATTCTATAATAAGAAGCAAATTCGATTGGATTTCACAAATTTTGAAATAGTTATGCAACAAGTAAATGATAAATCATTGGTTCGACATGTAGCTTTAGTAGGCACTCATGCTATCCGAGATTTGTCAACACCTACATTACAATTTCCGCTAGATAATCACCTTGTCAACCACAATTTCAACCGTCGAGCCTAAAACCCCTAGCCGACAATAGTTCACATCAAAATTTGCATCGCTCTAGTATCCACATTCCGATGCACCAACTTTGAGCCTCACAAGTGCGGTAGCAAGATATCACGGTGGAGAAACAAAAACCATGTAAATCGAAGCGGGGAACAAAGGTGGCTCACCTAGTGGCTCACCCGGTGGACGCGAGTGGGAGGCCGGCTCGATCTCCCGACGCTCCTTGGCTCTCGCACGCGACCTCGTGACACCTCGGTCATGCTAATGCGAGCCCCCTTGCCGCATTCCATGGAGGCCATGGTCATCGCCAGAGCGAGAAGTTCCGGCCCCTCCTCTACTCTCGACGGCGGCGCTTGTGCCGGCATGGAGGTGACTCCGGGGAGAAGAGGGCCCGGACCGCACCACCGCGCCGGATCCGGATCTGCGGGCAGAGCGGGCGGCACGGCGAGCGGGCGGCGGCGGTAGAGAACGGGGGACGGCGGCGGCGATGGAGAGATTCACCACCGCGCCGGATCCGGATCCTGCGAGAGCGGGCGGCACGGCGAGGGCCGGGCGGCGGCGGTAGAGAACAAGGGACGGCGGCGGCGATGGAGAGATTCACCACCGTGCCGGATCCGGATCCTGCGAGAGTGGGCGGCACGACGGGGCCGGGCGGGGCGGCGATAGAGAACGGGGACGGCGGCGGCGATGGAGAGATTCCCACATCGAGGCTCCCGGAGCTCGGGCAGTGGCGCCGTCACTCCCATTGCGAGCCTCACCTCGTGTCGGATTTGGATCCCGCGAGAGCACGCGACGGTGATGACATAGAGCAGGGAGGGGTGACGAAGAGCATCCGGAGAGGGAAAAGGTGAGGGGAGGTGGCGGCGGTGAGGAGGAAGGGAGGGAGGGGAGGTGGCGGCGGTGAGGGGAGGTGGCGGCCGAAGGAGGAGGTCGGGAGGAGGCAAGGAGCTAAGGGTTAGGGTTCACCTGCTGGACTTTTCTGTAATGTTTGAATAAGTGAGGGAGTTTGTTGCAAAATGACATGCAGGAGCTCACTCTGCTCGACACGTACCCCCGTGGGACGTGGACGAGCAGCAAAGCGGGGTAGCTTTTAAGAATTCGATTCGAATGGTCCAATGGAGGAATATGAAGCGCTTGAACTTTCTTCTTCAATTTGCACACCAGTCTGGAATGCGCTAGAATTGTTTGGTGCGCAGGATAACCTGCTTGACGGTTCTAATAAGAACTTTTTTACTGTACAAAATAGGATTTATACTACCAATTGAAAAAGAACTCGTATGTAATAAAAAAACATATATGAGATTAATTCTATACGACTGGTTTTTTTAGCTGTCGTACGGTAGTATTCAAAGGTCGTATGAGTAGTATAAGGGTATTATCAAAAATGTAAAATGATATTGTTGTATATAGAAAATGAAATATATGAAATATTTTAGATAGTATAAGGGGGCATCGGGGGATTTTTTTCAATAATATTTATCTATCAAATTACCATTTTACCCATAGAGAAAAACTGATAATACGACCGTGAGGTCGTATTGTGTACCGTAAAAAAACCTCTCTAGTTAATACAATCACCCGCGTTTACGTAAATAACGAATCGTTCCCAATTCTAGCTGGTCAGATTATGTAAATAAACAAATGTGCACCAGAACATTTAACTAAACAGCTCAATGCACAATCGCTGTGTTCGTCTGGCTTATCAGCCACCACCGAACAGTACTTTTCTCTCAGAACAAAACAGGCACCAACAATCAACCAGCACTATTTTTCTCTCAGAACAAATCAGCACTAGCCACCGGCATCACACTAGTACGCTCACTTCAGTATTTGTGTCGGTCATCTCCCCTATTGGTGCAGAAGGACTTAAAGCATGAGTGCACTTTTGAGTTTTGACGTCAAGTGCAAGTGAACTTAATTGATGACGCATTGGTTGGCGGTTGAAGTGAGTGAGCTGCTGCACTACTAGATGTAAATGTGCCCAATCTAGTCGGCCGTATCCTGAAGCTGTTTGTACATGCATCAAAGTGCAAAGGCGTCATTCTTCGTTAGACACTTCCCTGGCCATGTTAATAGTGATTCATGTGTAAGACTGATGTAGTAATCATATGTTTTAACTACGTTGCTCACAGCCGCCGTCGCCAGTTTCTTTGCCTTGCTAGCTACCACCGTTCCTCATCTGAAACATAGCGGCTGTGTGAAGTCTAGGAGCATCCGAGGACCGATGGATGGTCGCTCCTCAATGATGAGTGGTTTACAACATGGTGCAAACTGATTGTTCGCCTAGTATGCTAGGTGTAGCCGTAGGATGCGACTTGATTTGCGTTGTTGCAGGTGAAGAACAAGTGCGAAAGGTCTTAGCTAGAGTGGCCTCCGTGTGATGACAAGTAGGCTTGGTTCGAGGGACCCAGTGGAAAAAGGGATCAAGTGCGGTGCACATGGTGCAAGAAGAGAAAGATGAAGTTTTGAACATGGAGCTGGTGCATCGGCGCGACCAAGTCAAGGAACGAGGCGAGGCCGAGTAGACCATCCGGGCACCGGAGGTGAAAGGCTTGACGTGCTCGAAGCTTTACGTGGT
The DNA here is from genome assembly GCA_947561735.1 of Cenchrus americanus. Lineage (NCBI taxonomy): Eukaryota > Viridiplantae > Streptophyta > Magnoliopsida > Poales > Poaceae > Cenchrus > Cenchrus americanus. The sequence continues at coordinate 197,942,204 of OX387245.1, read as the reverse complement.
GAGGCTATGCAATGCACGCAGGGTTTTTTGGTTTGGCCACAAAACTAAGACAGTCCGAAGACCCGGCGTGATGAATAGTGCACCGACCTGACCAGTTAGGAGAACCGGTCTGACCGGTGGGGGTACACCAGTTAGACTGATGTGGATCGTACGTGAGGACCCAGGAGCGTCCCGGTGGTCGATGGATGACCGCTCCTCGGTGATGAGTGATTGACAACGGGTGTTGGACCGACTCTTGGCTTAGTGCGCGAGGTGTAGGCCGCGGCCTAGTTCGTGTTGTTGCGGGGTGAAGAACGGGCGCGAAAGGTCTTCGGCCTTGAGGGGCCTCGGGAGATGGAGAGACAAGAAGGCTCGGTTCGAGGGACCCGGTGGACGAGCGGGGACCGGGTGCGGGTCACATGGTGGCGACACAAGCAAGACGAAGTCATGGACAAGTGAGCCGGTGCACGGTGGCGGTCAAGTCAAGTGGTTTGGCGGGAGGCCGGACCGGGCACGCGGGGTTTGGTGGTTTGCCCACAAAACCATCGGCGGGCGGTTTCTTGGTTTGGGCCTCAAAACCAAGTCCGAGGGCCCAACACGACGGAGACGGGATCCGGGCGTGTCGGGAAGCTTCGAGGCGGAGGACACGCGGCGGGATCGCATGGCTTGCGTCGGGAGGACGCGGGGTGCGGCAAAGGCGTGGTCGTCCGATGGCAAGACCCACAAACATTACCAAAATGCCCCTACGTGGGTTGTATCGCCAGTAGTGTAGTTAGGGGTAGTCGAGTCATTTACCACTCCGGCGGGACCTGATATATAAGCCATGAGTGTGTGTTGATGGCTCTCTCTCTCTCCGTGACTTAGGGTTTCATTTGCTCCCTCCTCTTTCTCATTTTCGTAGCTATTTTTTCTTCCATTTTTCTCTAGGCTAGCATGAGAGCTTCATGAGAGATTTGTTGAGAGGGATGGATGCTAGGGCGGCATGCTAGACCTTGTGAATCTTACCCGGTTTGTATAGAAGATTCGGGGTTGTTTTTCGTGGCTTTTTGTGCTTGTTTTCGTGCCTTTGTTCCCGGTGTGATTCCGCGGATTTGAGTGAGTTTCTTCCGGATTTCTTTGAGGGAAACATGGATAGATGTCTTGTGCATCTTTGTGCTTGATCTTGTGCCCTCAAACGCCGGAAACCACTTCGATTCGTGAGTTTTCGTTCGGTGCTCTAGCTTTTGGTGGTGCTCAAAGGATTCGCGATTCCCGGTGATTTAGGGAGTTAGGAGGCAAGATTTTTGGGTTATAGCATCCTTGTGTGACGCTTTTCAAGTCCCCAAACCCTTGTCTTCACGAGCTTCTACCGTTTGGGAAATCCGATGATGATTTGGGGGAGTTGACTTTCGGGGTCGGGCGTTTTCGGCTACCGTCCGCACCGGCGGACGGTCCGCGAGGACCAGGCGGACGGTCCGCGCGGCTAGGGTTCGTCCCGTGTTCTTCGTGTTCTTGCTCGTCTTTCGTTTCGATCCGTCGTGATTTTGATTTTTGGTTGGACGGAGTTTCGGACGGTCCGCGGTGTCGGGCGGACGGTCCGCGGGTGCTTGGCGGACGGTCCGCGTGCTCCCCGCGGACGGTCCGTGGTTCGTGTGTGGCTTTGGTTCGTTCGTGTGGTTTAACGGACGGTCCGCGGGAAGGGCCGGACGGTCCGCGACGTCGGCGCGGACGGTCCGCGAGAGCGAGGTCGGACGGTCCGCGCGGTCCATCGCGGACGGTCCGCACCGGGCCAGCCGGACGGTCCGCCAGAGCCTGTGCGGTCTTCGTTTGTTTCGATTCCTTCCTTCCCTTTCTAGTGCTTCCGCGTGTGCTTCTAGGAATCGTTCCTAAGGCTAGAGGTTGATCCATAACCTCGTGGTCTTGGCGATTGGTGCGTGATTCGATCCATCGCTTGTGTGTGACCGGGATTTGAGTAGGACATAGGCCGGGTTCTTTGGGAAGAATTTTTACCGGCTCCTATTCACTCCCCCCCTCTCTAGTCGCCATCTGATCCTTCAATTGGTATCAGAGCTTGGTGTCGGATTCTTTGCGACTTTGACAAGTCTTGAATCCTAAAATGGCGTACGTTGAGCGGGGCGGTCCGCCGCACTTCGATGGCAAGGGTTACCACAAGTGGGAGGCTCGTATGATGATTTTTCTTCGAGGAAAGCTGTTGGATTTTATTGTGCTTGACAAGACCTATGCTATTCCGGTCAACATCCATACTCTTATGGTGACCGATGCCGATGCCAAGGCCAAGTATGAGGCTAATGCAAAAGCCGTTGATCACTTGTGCCGGAGCTTGTGTGATCCACAGTTTGAGCGTGTTCGCCATTTGAATCTTGCTTGGCAAATTTGGGAAAAGTTGTTGGTTGCTCACGGTGGTGATAACCATGTGAAGGCTCGCCTCTTTGTCTCTTACCGGATGCAATATGAGAATTTCACTCCACTTCCCGGTGAGGACATTGATGCGATGTTTCAGAGGTTCACCGCCATCGTGAACAACATGAAGGCTAATGTTGAAGATTTTCCGTACTCCGAGCATGATCAGGCTTTGAAGCTCTTGCATGTCTTGGACCCAAATGTTTGGGGTGCTAAGGTTGAGGCCATCAAGGAGTACGGGAATTACTTGACTATTGAGTTGGATGACCTCTTTTCTAAGCTCAAGTCGGCCGAGGTTGACGGGAAGTTGCTATCCAAGCATGAGGGCTCGACCGACCATAGTCTTGCTCTTGTGGGAGGATCAAAGGGCAAATCTAACCCTTCCCGTCGACGAGTTTTCTTTGTCCTCTCTTATGTCCATTCCGGATGAGGAGTTCGATGTGCCGGGCGAGGAGGAGCCGGCCTTGCTCTCAAGAAGGTTTGAACGACTACACGAGAGTCGAAGGAATGCAAGGCGGAGCTCGGGGACGTGCTACAAGTGTGGCAAGCGTGGCCACTTCATCGCTGAGTGCCCGGAAGCGGAGGAGAACAAGTACAAGGTGAACGAGTACAAGGCGCACCCGAGGCGTGAAGACAAGTACTCCTCTAAGGGCAAGCACTTCAACAAGTCCAAGGGCAAGGACAAGGACAAGCGGCGACCGAGCAAGAGCAGCTACAAGAAGAACAAGGCAAGAGCGATGGTGGCCGGTGCGAGCGACGTCGACTCAAGCTCAAGCGAGGAGCGATCAAGCTCAAGCAGCGAAGATGAAGACGCCGGGAGGCGCAATGGCAAGAAGAGTGCAAGCCGGAACCTCAGCGGGCTGAGCTGTGTGGCGCTTGAGGGCTTTTGTGGCATGGCCCATAGCTCGAGCAGCAAGAAGAGTGTGAAGGAAGACAGCGACTCCGACTCGGAGGATGAGGTAAACCGTGATCCCGACTCTTTGCTTGCTGAGATTGCTAGGTTGAATGGTTTGCTTGATAACCGCGATAGTGTGCCGAGAGATGCCAAAAAGATGAGGAAAGATCTTAGGGCTCGGCTTGAGAATGCTAGTGAGAAAGTAGGAGAGTTAGAGTCAAAATTGCTTGAATTGAAACTTGAGAATGACTCTTTGAAACTTGCTCCTACTCCTCCCCGATGATGTTGAATGTGTTGAATGTGATGCTTGGTTGAATGAGATCAAACTCGCTTAATGAGAAGAATGCTTCTATTTTGGCTCAACTAGATGCTCTTAGGATCGAACATGATGAGCTTAAGGCTAGACCTACTTTGCTTGGTGCTTGCAAATCATGTCCTACTATGCATGCTAAGCTTGTTGATGCTCGTTCTACCATTAGTTCTTTGGAAGCATATTTGAAATCTCCCGTTGCAAATGCATGTTCTAGCTGTGATGAAGTCACTTTGCGTAATCTTGAGCTTACTTCCCGGTTGGATGTCATCTATGAGGAGAATGACTATTTGAGGAAAGTGTTGGGTTGGTTGTCTGGGCAGGAACCTCAATTGAAAATCATGATTGAGGAGTTCAAGAGAGCTGATGGTCGTGGTTTGGGTTTTGAGAAGTTGGGTGAGAAAGTGGGAGAGAACAGCGGGGAGAGTGTGTACGAGAAGTGTGTTGAGTCTAACCCCGGGTTTGAGGTGATCGGAGAGATCCAAGTCCCACTCCCAAAAGCACCCAAGAACTCTTTCACACCAAAGCCCAACCACCTTTGCAACAAGCTTGACACAACCCAAGATCCACCCAAATTCCCACCTAAGACAAATGATTTCCAGAAACCGGTGAAGTTTGTGGGTGAGAAGGGTGAGAAGCCTAGAGAGAAGCCGAGCCAAAACCAAAACCCATCCCCTTCGGGTGTGAGTATTGTGGCAAGGAGAGGCATCTTGCGAGTTCGCTACAAGAGGAAGAGGGATGAGAGGCTTGCTAGGGAGCAAGCGAACCGGGAGACAGTATCGCCGGCCTCATGGTATTCCCGAGCCTAGAGTGCCACTTCTACGGGGTGTGGGAAGTGTGAGGAGTGTTGGCGGGGTTCCCACGGAGAGGTGGTGGTGAGAGGTTTGTCGGGGAGAGATGATGGTGTGCGTGCTTGGTGAGAGGTTTAGTCGGGCTCGTGGTGGTTTTGCTTTGGACGTCCTCCTACTCGTCCTCGGTACGGGTTTAGGGGAGATGATCGCAGCTTTGGGTTCCAAAGGAACTACGGACCACGTTTTCCCCCTCGTGGTGCTCGTACTCCTCCCATGGGACAAGGGAAGTTTGGTGGAAAGGGAGTGATGTTTGCTAACCCCTCTTTTGAGCAGATGGCTCGACACCGGTTTAACTTTCTCTCGTGCTAACCCCGGTGTTGAGTCGCTAGCTCACTCTCGTTCTTGTTTCGATTTGCGGGCGGGGAGGCTTGGAGAACATTTGGTTGATCGACTCCGGTGTTCTCGACACATGACCGGAGATAAGAAATGGTTCTCCGGACCTCACCCCGGTGAAGGAAAAGATGTACATCACATTTGGGGACAATGGACGAGGTAGGGTGCTTTCGGAGGGTGTTGTGCATGTGAGTGACAAGGTAACGTTGAAGAGAGTGGCTCTTGTGAAGTCTTTGGGTTTTAATTTGCTTTCGGTTTCTCGGTTGCTTGATGAGGGTTTTGAGGTGCGTTTCAAGTCTGGCGAGTCTCGTTTGCTTGATTCTCGAGGTGATCTTGTCCGTATGATCATCCCCGAGGGTCGATTTTCGTGGCTGATTTCTCTCGTTCTTTGGGTCCGGCTCGTTGTTTGATGGCCGGTCCTTCTTCTTCGATTTGTGGAAATGGCATAGGCGGTTGGGACACTTGAGCTTTGATTTGGTTTCCCGCTTGAGTGGTCTTGACCTTGTCCGAGGATTGCCGAAGTTGAAGTTTGAGAAGGATTTGGTTTGTGCTCCTTGTAGGCATGGTAAGATGGTAGCCACTCCCCATCCACCCCTGACCGATGTCATGACCGAGCGTCCGACGAGCCGTTGCATATGGACCTTGTTGGGCCGGCTCGAGTTCGCTCGGTGGGTGGGAAGTGGTCCGTCCTTGTTGTGGTGGACGATTACTCTCGCTATGCCCGGGTGTTCTTCTTGGAGGATAAGAGTGAGACTTTTGGTTTTGTTCGAGACCCGATCGTGAGGTTGAAAAACGAGAGGCATGGGAATGCTATTCGAGCTATCCGCAGGTGATAATGGCTGCGAGTTCAAGAACTCTCGTTTTGATGCCTTTTGTCGTGATCTAGGTCTTGAACATCGTATTCGACCCCTTATGTGCCCCCTCAAAATGGAGTCGTGGAAAGGAAAAATCGGACTCTTTGTGAGATGGTTAGGACGATGCTCGATGAGCACGGGACTCCTAGGAGGTTTTGGGCCGAGGCGGTCAATACGGCTTGTCATGTTTCCAACCGGATTTTATTGAGAGCTTTCAAGAAGAAGACCCGTTATGAGCTTATGCATGGTCGGGCACCCAAGGTGAGTCACTTCCGAGTTTTTGGCTACAAGTGCTTTATTTTGAAGAAGGGAAAACTCGACAAGTTTGAGGCTAGGTCTAGTGATGGTATTTTCTTTGGATATGCTAACCACTCTAGAGCCTATAGGGTGCTTAACCTTGAGACTAACAAAATCATGGAGACTTGCGAGGTGACCTTCGACGAGACAATGCCATGTACCTCTCTTGGTTTTGAATGTGCAGGTGATGAAGAGATGGCCGAGGACCTCTTTGAAGAGGAGAAAGATGAAGCTGGAGATGATGATGGGGAGAACCATGCGCCTGAAGCTGAGCATGTACCCACTACTTCCCCTACGACCACTTTGGAGCATGGACCGTCTACTTCATGGACAACGACGGTGCAACAAGAGGACCAGGTGAGAGAAGCTGAAGTTGAGGGGGAGGTAGTCTCGAGGCGTGAGGCTCCCCGGCGGATTCAAGAAGTGCATCCCCCCGTCGAAGATCATTGGAGACATCAATGAACGCACTACACGGTCGAGGTCCGTAAATTCCTCTCATTTTGCTCATGTTGCTTTTGTTGCTACTTTTGAGCCCAAGGACATTGGACATGCTTTATCCGATGCAAACCGGGTCAATTCTATGCATGAGGAGTTGGAAAATTTTGAGAGGAACCGGGTGTGGGAGTTAGTTGAACCACCTCCAAATTGCCATCCCATAGGAACCAAGTGGGTTTGGAAGAACAAAGAGGGAGAGAATGGGATGGTTGTGAGGAACAAGTCCAGACTTGTTGCTCAGGGGTTTAGTCAGAAGGAGGGGATCGACTATGAGGAGACCTTTGCTCCTATGGCCCGTCTTGAGGCAATTCGGATCCTTCTAGCCTTTGCCGTGGCTAAAGGGTTCAAGTTGTTTCAGATGGACGTGAAGAGTGCTTTTCGAATGGGGTCATAGAGGAGGAGGTGTATGTGAAGCGGTGTTGACGGATAAAAGACGTATCCCTCTACGATCCGCAAGCGTACGGACCCCACACCTTTTTCACCACGGGATTCCCAAGGTTCTTGTCAATTCGCGGAGCAAGGGGATTACAAGCGTTCGATCAACAACGACACACTAGCTACTAAAACCCTAACTTACTATTAAACTACAAAACACTAAACTACACTAGAGAGAATGATAAACGATCAAGATAGAAGACACTCGCCCACGGGTCTACGATACTAGAGCATGCAATCGCTTAAAGACATGAAAAACCAATCTAATCTATCGGGGATGTGACCACGGTTTCGCCCTTTCCCTCCTCTCGTACTGTCACTACGCGAAGGTATTCATGACTAGACCTTTGATGGCCACGGCGTATTGAATGGATCCAAGGAAGCATTGAGGCCTATACTCCCTTTACGGCATGGTTGCGAACCTTAAGCATTAAAGTATATTCAACACAAGATGATAGATAGATAATCCGACAAAGTGCGATTACATCTCAAGATCGATTACAACCCATGGACGAATGAGAAGATTACCCCATCAAGGTGCTGATCATGGCACCGTTGATCATGGTTTCCCTTCCGCCGGTGTCTTCCTTCTTCTCCACGAGAGGGTGCTTCCTTCGAGGTGGTTGATCTCCCGCCGGAGATCCTCCTCCTCTCTCTCTAGCTTGTAGATGGCCTTCTGGTGCGAATAACTCCTCTCTCCTGTGTTGGCGGCGCGTCGGGGGTTTTAGGGTCGAAGATCCTTCGAGGGCAAGGAAGACGGGACCGAACCGGTGGCCGAAGTGGGCCGGGCCGGCCCGCACGGGCCGGCCGGCCGGAGCCCGGCTTCGGCCCGGTTCGGTCGCCCTTTTTGCTCCGTGGGTCCTCGTGCACTTATCTACTTTGCCCCCTCCACTTGGATGATTTTGACGTTGTTATCCTCACGATCAAGATGGAGGCTCTCTTTGCATGAAGTTTGATCTTTTACTCTTCAATCCCCGGGGTGTTCCTCGTAGCACTTCGGTCCTCACCACCATTGGAAGTAATTTCAGCGAGCTCATGAACACGAACAAGACTCCATGAATACTCTTTTGAACTTGTTGCGAATCCGTCCTTTATGTCCATGTTTTCCTACATAAACACAACACTTCCAAATGCATGCACAAAGATGAACTTGTCATATGATTAGTGTGCCTAGTGGCGGGTTAGTTCCATAATCAAATCCAAACCAAAGTGTAATGAACATGCTAGGTGCACCAAAATACACCGTCAATATCTCCCCCACACTTAGCTCTTGCTCGTCCTCGAGCAAGTACTCGTAAAAGAATTTCGTCCAAGGTGTGTAATCGTGTACCACTTATCCTTCTTCACAAGTTAGTCAATCCCTTCATCTTTAATACATAAACACAAAGTAATGATAATCAAACATAAACATGGGCGTTTAGAATTTTTACCACGTCAAGATTTACCCCACAACTCAAACTCTTCACTCGAAGCCTTCAATTTCAGCCATACTTACTTCTTTGCTTCCATCGGAGGGTTTTTATGATTTTCAAAACAAAAATTCCTGCAACAAGTATTAGACAAAAACCTTTCTCCAAGCTCTCTCAAGTCACTCATATGATGTGGCTATCCTAACCAAATTTTATAAAACTCTCACCTCCCATTAATCTCTCATATTTCATGTAAAAGTGGAGTTGTAGGTAGGGCTAGCGCAATCAACACAAGTATTGTCAAACTAAGAACTTCCTCTAATGGTTGTCTACCTTTCAAAGCCAATGATCATGAGAATTAACCATATGTAGGGATATCAAGGATGAGAAGATTTAGAATGGTGGACATGTGCAAGGGCAAAAGAAAATTGTGACTACAAGGCACCAATGATGTCCTCGTTGTCGGATTGCACATGGTTGGAAATAGAGTAAATGTTTCGTCTCACAATCAACGTGACATCCTTCCTTACACTTTATTTTTTTTTCTTTTCTTTCACTTGATCCATCCCTCTCATATCTTCATTGCTAACTCATCTTTCTCTCTTTTTTTTTCTCTTTTTTTTCTTCATTCACATATGATTTTTCTTTCTTTCTTTCTTTCTTTTCCATACACATACTTTTTCTCTTTATTTTTCTCTCTCTTGACAACTTTTCAAAGCTTTCAATTCTCTCTTTCCTCGCATGCATACAATCTGAATTTTTAAATAAATCATGCTAGAGACGAGACGAAACTTTGAAAATAGGTTGTGTTCAAGGAATATGATGTACAAAAGAGATGTATAGGGTTGGGTATGGAATCCAGTGATATACATGACTTTCGTTGTGAAAGTCATGAACCGAATATATGACGAGGCTAGCAACAAAAGATAAGCACAAGGACATGATCATTGCTTGAAATTAAAACTCACCAAGAGAGAAGGGTCCTAGCCTAACTCATCGTGCTAATTACGCTTATGGTGGAGCGAAAAAAATAAACTTGGCTTTGGATAGGAATTTTTTCTTACTCTCAACTTGGAAAAAGAGGTTTTGCTAACCTTTATTACATGGGTTTTAAGATAATTTTCAGAACTGAAATCCTCCAATTCTTAGCATCGAACATAGCACAACTAACATGTGAAGCTCAAGATCGAAGTGCGGTATGGGTACTTTAAGTAGTAGCGATTCCACTAAGCACCACGATAAACGATTTTCAAACCATATACTTGTGTTCATATATCAAGAATCGAAGATTAAACAAACAAGTAAATAGGGATAAACAATACATAAAACACAAAGATATATATGAAGACTCTTTTTATTTGGTTTTCTTGACTCAACACTAATTTAAGACACTTGCAAAAATTTAAAAACAGACTCGAAAACTAAAGACTCATTAAAAACACTAAGACTCTCACACGAAGATTAAACCGAACCTAAATTTGAAGTTCAAAAGCTAAGGCTAGCGAGCTAGCTCTCCCCCACACTTAAAACATACGACGTCCTCGTCGTATCTTACAAAATCCTAAGGGGAAAACTAGATCTAGTGATACTTCAAGCAAGTTTTGCACCACTTGCCTCTCATGTTTCCAACCATGCCGAAAAGTTTGCGCACGTTGCGGTTAAGGAACTTGTAGTCATCTTCAACTACGCGCTCCAAGTCCTCCATACGCCGCTTCATCGCTTCCATGGTTTGAAGACATTCGTCGGCCGACGCGTAGAGAGCCTGCGATGGATTGACGGCAAACTCGACAAGACACCGGATGCAATCCGAAGGGGTCGTCGTCGCCATAATCTCCACCGTTGTCACCACCGTCGTCGCCACCTCCATTGTTGTTGCCTTCACCACCGCCGTTGCCGTCGCCGTTGGGGCCTTCGGGAGTCCTTTCATAGGGTTGCTCACCCCAATCATCATCATCTCTACCGGCCGGCCGCCCACGAGCTCGGGCTACGATCGTCGGAGTAGTCGCCGTCCCCATAATCCTTAGGCTCCGGCGACACCTCCTTGTAATCCTTGCGCTTGATGCCTTGGAGACGTGCCGACCTTCGAACGGGTGTAGGGACCTTCTCTCCTTTGACGGGGTTGCGAGATGCAAGAGCTCCGGTCGGGACACGTCCTCCGCAACGGATACGTGCGGTCCTCTTGACGGGTAGCTTGACCTCGCATCGCATCGCCTCCTCCATCGATGGCTTCTTGGCTTCTAGCTTCAACTCTAAGCTTTTTGGAGGCTCAATGGCTGCTACAAGGGTGCAACACATTGCTTGAAAGGTTTGATTCTCGAGCTCCCAATTCGGCCAAATATATAGTCCTGAGAGAAAAGCCTGGGATCCTTATTTTCCTTTTTTACACTTCCCTTAAAATTTTCCGACCAAACAAGGAAGTCAAAAAGGAGCAGTTCGGGCAAAATTCGGGGACATCGGGCGCCGGGCCACCCCTGGGCCGATCCGACTGGGCCGGCCGGCCCACCCTGCCTCGGGGGCCGGGCCGGTCCGGTTTTTTGCATACCGCCCTATTTTTTTCTTCCTCAGCCCATGGGAAAAAGTTGGCCCAGTTAATCTTCGCGAAAAACTCCAGAAAGCTAAAAGAAAAATTATTTACAGAAGTTGATGCCTTGTTTTTCGTCCTAGGCGGGACGTTCGGGCTCTTCCTCCATGGTAAAGACGTCAACATGATGAATGGGCACGACATCGGGTTCGTAGTAAACCTTAAGCCGCTGTCCATTCACCACAAATTGATCGCCGTTTATATCCATAATGGTTACCGCTCCGTTGGAGAACACCGAATGCACAACATAAGGTCCATCCCACTTGCTTTGCAATTTCCCCTTTCCGAAGGTTTTAAACCTCGAATTGTAGAGGAGGACCTTATCTCCTTCTTTGAATTCTTTTTTCTTCAATCTTTTATCATACCACCTTTTGATTCTCTCCTTGTATATGCTTGCGTTTTCATATGCTTTCAACCTCAACTCCTCTAGCTCGCTTATTTGAATTCTTCGTTTCACCACCGCGGCATCGAGATCAAGGTTCATTTCTTTAATCGCCCAATAGGCTTTATGTTCCAACTCAACCGGAAGGTGGCAAGCTTTTCCATAAACGAATTGATAAGGGGTCATACCTATCGGTGTTTTAAACGCCGTTCGATAAGCCCATAAAGCTCCGTCTAATTTCTTTGACCAATCCTTGCCTCCCTTCTCTATGGTCTTGTTGAGTATGCTTTTTAATTGCCTATTTGACGTCTCCGCTTGTCCGTTGGTTTGTGGGTGATAGGCCGTGGAGACCCTATGCTCAATTCCCAACTTGGACAAGCACCTTTTGAAGTTCTTCCCGGTGAAATGAGTTCCTCCATCACTTATCAAGATTCTCGGTGTACCGAAACGGGGAAAAATCATGTTCTTGATCATAGTGATGGACTCCTCCGTGGAAGCTTTACGACATGGTATAGCCTCTACCCACTTGGATACATAATCAACCATAACAAGTATATACTCGAATCCAAATGAGTTTTTAAAAGGCCCCATGAAGTCTATGCCCCATACATCGAATATGTCGACTTGCAAGTTGTATTTCAAAGGCATAGAATTTCTTTGAGAGATGTTTCCGGTTCTTTGGCATTCGGGGCATGACGCAACATATCTTTTAGTATCTTCATGCATCTCCGGCCAATAGAATCCGCTCGACCATACTTTGGCTTCGGTTCGAAAATGGCTATAGTGCCCACCGTACTCCGCCGAGTGGCACTTCCTTAGAATCTCAAGCCTCTCTTCCCTTGGCACACATCTTCTCATCACTCCATCATTGCCAAGCTTGAAGAGGTATGGTGCATCCCAAAAATATTTCTTACTTTCGGAAATTATTTTCCTTTGGGTGTTTTTGTCTAGATGATCAAGGGGCATCTTTCGAATTGCTCGAATGATGTCGATCATCCAAGTATCTTTATCAAGCACTCTATAGAGGTGGTCATCTCTCATCTTATCTTCTACGGGCTCTTTATCATCTTGTCCACGATTCATCCTAGACAAATGATCGGCCACAACATTCTCCACCCCCTTTTATCACGAATTTCAACATCAAACTCTTGGAGAAGAAGGATCCAACGAATCAAACGTGGTTTAGCTTCCTTCTTAGCCAAGAGATACTTGATGGCTGCGTGATCGGTGTAAACAATGACTTTCGAGTTCACGATGTAAGATCTGAATTTTTCAAAAGCGAATACCACCGCTAACAACTCTTTTTCCGTAGTGGCGTAATTTAATTGTGCCCCACTAAGAGTTTTGCTAGCGTAGTAAACGGCGTGAACTCGGCCTTCCTTTCTTTGTCCCAAGACAGCGCCTACGGCGTAGTCACTTGCGTCACACATGATCTCGAAAGGTTGGCTCCAATCCGGAGGTTGGATGATGGGAGCACTCACCAACGCATTTTTCAAGGTCCGGAATGCCGCTAGACACTTCTCATCAAAGTCGAAAGCCACATCCTTTTGAAGAAGGTGTGTTAAAGGCTTAGTGATCTTCGAGAAGTCCTTTATGAATCTTCTATAGAATCCGGCATGGCCTAGAAAGCTCCTTAAGGACTTAATATCCGTAGGAGGTGGGAGTTGCTCAACCGTCTCTACCTTAGCCTTGTCCACTTCGATTCCTCTCTCGGATATAACATGTCCGAGCACTATGCCTTGCTTAACCATGAAGTGGCACTTTTCCCAATTTAAAACCAAATCTACCTCTCGCACACCTTGTAAGGACCTTTTCTAAGTTTGCTAAGCAATCCATGAACGTCTTCCCGTAAACGGAAAAATCATCCATAAACACTTCAACAATTTCTTCGATGAATTCCGAAAACACGGCCATCATGCAACGTTGAAAAGAGGCCGGAGCGTTGCATAGGCCGAAGGGCATCCTCCTATATGCAAACGTTCCGTAAGGACACGTAAACGTTGTGTTATGTTGATCTTCCGGGTGAATAGGAATTTGCATGAACCCCGAGTATCCATCGAGAAAGCAAAAATAAGCGTGGTTTGCTAACCTCTTGAGCATCTCGTCTATGAACGGTAGGGGGAAGTGATCCTTCTTCGTCGCTTTGTTAAGCTTACGGTAATCGATACACATCCGCCACCCGGTCACGGTTCTTTGCGGTATCAACTCGTTCTTCTCATTCTTCACCACGGTTAAACCTCCTTTCTTCGGCACACAATGTACCGGGCTCACCCATTCGCTATGCGGAACCGGGTAGATGATTCCGGCATCAAGTAACTTGATAACCTCTTTCTTTACTACCTCTCGCATGGCATGGGTTAGCCTCCTTTGGTGGTCCACTACAGGCTTACATTGGTCTTCCATTGGTATACGATGAGTGCAAAAGGCTGGGCTAATACCTTTGAGATCATTAATTGAATATCCAATCACCTTCCTATGTTTTTTTAATAAAATCAGCAACGCTTCATTTTCTTCGGGGCTCAACTCGTCGCTCACAATGACTGGATAAGTTTTGTCTGGGCCCAAAAATTCATATTTTAATCCCTTGGGCAAAGGTTTAAGGTCTACTTCGGGCACTTGCGGCTCCTCGGGTTTGATTTCTCCTATGTCTTCGAACTTCTCTTCCTCCACGCTACCGTCATGCGGCTCTAAGCCTTTTGTTGCTTCCTCTAGTTCTTCATCTTGTTGATTACTAATTTGATTTTCCATCGCTCTTTGCAGCGGGTCTCTAAGGGTTTCAACAAAACAAAGACTATCTATCTCTTCTACTTCTTCATCTTCGGGAGGAAAAGGAGTAAGGTGTTTAGAAGCACGAAGAAAGTTATATGTGTACTTTGTTCCATTAAGGTTCATTGTTACTTTGCCTTCTCCGGCATCTAACACGGCATCTACCAACTTAAGAAAAGGCCTACCTAAGATTATATGATCGAATTACCATGGTAAGCATCAATAACAAAGAAATCGGTTGGAATATAGTTTCTAGAAATTTTTACTTTCATGTTGCAAGCAATACCTAGAGGTTTGATAGTTCTACCATCTCCCATAATTAATTTTGTTGATGTTGGAGCTAAGTCTAGGTTGTGGTATTGAACTTTATCGTAAATTTTAGAAGATAGAACACTTACTTGGGCTCCGATGTCGCATAAAGCTTTGCATTGAACTCCGTTGATCTCGCAGCTCAAGTGCGGCGTCATCTTCTCTTCTTCTACGGATCCTATCGAGTAAATTTCAGCGAGGCGAGCGTATGGTGATGCTTCGGGCTTGATCCCCATGATCCTCTTCACCTCGGCAATATGTTCCGGATCCACCACGTCGTCTCCAAAGAGCTTTTCAAAAATCTCACCAGTGGTTTCGAGGTCGTATGAATTTTCAGCTTTCTTCTCCGGTGGAAAATAGACTTCCAATGCTCTTGCCATCCCCTTTTGATTAGGGAACGGTCTTCTCTTGTCGAATACTTCTCCGTAATCAATAGGAACCCAATCCATTGGTTCGAACTCCCTTAGTGGCTTCGCGCTTGACATGCTTCTCTTGTTCGTCTCATTTGGTGCGGCGAAGTCGACGTTTGGTGTAGTTCTTGACTTGATGTGTTCTTGTTCAAGCTTTTCCATGATTGGCTCCTCCTTTGTGACTTCGGGGTTGCCTCTTTAGAAAATTCAGCAAGCTTTTTCTTCCTTGAATTGAATTCCGGCTCCTCCGCAAGTCTTGTTTCCCAATCTCTTCGCATGGCGGCCGCTTTACTAACTTTTTGTAGAAGTTGGGCGGCTTCCGTGAGTGTTTTCTCCATGAGATCCCCACCCGCACACATTTCGACGTGTCGCATGCAACTAGGGGTTAGGGAAAAGAAAAATGTATGCAAGAGTATGTCACCGGTGAAGCCGAGTTTTGGTCCTTGTTCGATTAATTCATTAAACCTTTCTCGGGCTTGGTCTATCCCTTCCTCTTCTCCCGCATGAAATTGATCACTTGCCTCCTTAGATGTTGAACCTTGCTAATTGGAAAGAACTTCTCGCAAAACTTCTTTGTCAACTTGTTCCAATTGCCTTCAACTTCAAAGGACGCAACCGAATACCATATCTTTGCCTTGCCGGCAAGTGAGTAGGGAAAGAGATTCCATTTGAACCATTCATCGGGAACTCCTTCTTGACGCACCATGTTGCATATTGTCGTGAAATCCCTTATGTGTCTATATGGGTTCTCCGTAACCATCCCTTCAAATGGGTTTTCCGCCACCATCTTCATGATCTTGGATTTAATTTCATACTTGGTCGCTTCGAGCTTCGAATCCGACTCTTGCACTTTTATGTCTTCACATCGAGGGCTAGCGTAATCCCTTAATGATTTCTCCAGTTCTTCCACGGGTTGATTCACGAACTCCATCTAGACAATAAGATAAAAACAAAAAACAAAAAAGAAACAAGTGTTTTTCCGGATAATATATGTTAGATATAGCAAATAAAAGATAAACTAAAATATAATTCGGATCCTTCTAGCCTTTGCCGTGGCTAAAGGGTTCAAGTTGTTTCGGATGGACGTGAAGAGTGCTTTTCGAATGGGGTCATAGAGGAGGAGGTGTATGTGAAGCGGTGTTGACGGATAAAAGACGTATCCCTCTACGATCCGCAAGCGTACGGACCCCACACCTTTTTCACCACGGGATTCCCAAGGTTCTTGTCAATCCGCGGAGCAAGGGGATTACAAGCGTTCGATCAACAACGACACACTAGCTACTAAAACCCTAACTTACTATTAAACTAGAAAACACTAAACTACACTAGAGAGAATGATAAACGATCAAGATAGAAGACACTCGCCCACGGGTCTACGATACTAGAGCATGCAATCGCTTAAAGACATGAAAAACCAATCTAATCTATCGGGGATGTGACCACGGTTTCGCCCTTTCCCTCCTCTCGTACTGTCACTACGCGAAGGTATTCATGACTAGACCTTTGATGGCCACGGCGTATTGAATGGATCCAAGGAAGCATTGAGGCCTATACTCCCTTTACGGCATGGTTGCGAACCTTAAGCATTAAAGTATATTCAACACAAGATGATAGATAGATAATCCGACAAAGTGCGATTACATCTCAAGATCGATTACAACCCATGGACGAATGAGAAGATTACCCCATCAAGGTGCTGATCATGGCACCGTTGATCATGGTTTCCCTTCCGCCGGTGTCTTCCTTCTTCTCCACGAGAGGGTGCTTCCTTCGAGGTGGTTGATCTCCCGCCGGGAGATCCTCCTCCTCTCTCTCTAGCTTGTAGATGGCCTTCGGTGCGAATAACTCCTCTCTCTGTGTTGGCGGCGCGTCGGGGGTTTTAGGGTCGAAGATCCTTCGAGGGCAAGGAAGACGGGACCGAACCGGTGCCCGAAGTGGGCCGGGCCGGCCCGCCCGGGCCGGCCGGCCCGAGCTCGGTTCGGCCCGGTTCGGTCGCCCTTTTTGCTCCGTGGGTCCTCGTGCACTTATCTACTTTGCCCCCTCCACTTGGATGATTTTGACGCCGTTATCCTCACGATCAAGATGGAGGCTCTCTTTGCATGAAGTTTGATCTTTTACGCTTCAATCCCGGGGGTGTTCCTCGTAGCACTTCGGTCCTCACCACCATTGGAAGTAATTTCAGCGAGCTCATGAACACGAACAAGACTCCATGAATACTCTTTTGAACTTGTTGCGAATCCGTCCTTTATGTCCATGTTTTCCTACATAAACACAACACTTCCAAATGCATGCACAAAGATGAACTTGTCATATGATTAGTGTGCCTAGTGGCGGGTTAGTTCCATAATCAAATCCAAACCAAAGTGTAATGAACATGCTAGGTGCACCAAAATACACCGTCAACAAGCGACCACACGGGTTTGAGAGCGAGTTGTACCCACACGGGGTATACGGGTTGAAAAGGGCTCGTATGGGTTGAAACGAGCGCCCCGTGCTTGGTATGGGAGATTGAGAGGTTTTCTTTTGAGCAGAGGGTTTGTGATGGGTACCGTGGATAGAACCCTGTTTCTCCTCAAGCATGGAAATGACTTGCTGATTGTTCAGATTTACGTGGATGATATTGTCTTTGGTGGCTCGTCACATAACCTTGTTGCCAAGTTTGCGGATGAGATGAGCGGGGAGTTCGAGATGAGCATGATGGGCGAGTTGCGGTATTTTCTCGGGCGCGGATCAAGCAAGTGAAGGATGGTACATTTGTGCACCAAACCAAGTACACGAAAGACATGCTGAGGAAGTTCCAGATGCAAGATGTGAAGCCGATGTCGACTCCCATGGGGAGTACGGCCACTTTGGATGCGGATGAGGACGGAGAACCAGTGGACCAGCGGGAGTACATGAGCATGATCGGCTCCCTCCTCTACTTGACGGCGACGAGGCCAGACATACAGTTCAGCGTGTGTCTGTGCGCTCGTTTTCGAGCTTCGCCGAGGACATCACATCGACGAGCCGTCAAGAGGATTTTCGGTACCTACGATCCCCTCGGTCTTGGCCTTTGGTATTCTTCCTCCTCGACTCTTTCACTTCATGGTTTTTCCGATGCGGATTTTGCCGGTTGTCGAGTCGAGAGGAAGTCTACTTCGGTACTTGTCGGTTTCTTGGTTCTTCATTGGTCTCATGGTCTTCCCGCAAGCGATCTAGTGTAGCTCGGTCTACCACGAGGCGGAGTATGTTGCCGCCGCGAGTTGTTGTTCCCGAGTGCTCGTGGATTTCATACACTTTGAGAGACTTTGGTGAGGAGTGCACCCAGATCCCACTTCTTTGTGATAGCACTAGTGCCATAAGCGTAGCCAAAAACCCAGTGCTTCACTCCAGAACCAAACACATAGAGGTGAGGTATCATTTCTTGAGGGACAATGTGGAGAAAGGAACCATTGTTTTGAGCCATGTCCCTACCCAAGATCAGCTAGCCGACATCTTTACAAAGCCTCTCGACCAAGCTACATTTGTGCGCTTGCGGGGGGAACTTGGGGTTTGTTGCCCTTTCTAGTTGCTTCTTGGAGGATTTCCTTTTGTATCATATGTATCATACCATGTTTACTTTGATGTATATACATGCTTTGCTTGATGTATAAACCATGGTAGGATAGCCATCTTGTCATATATCATGTTGCATTTGTATCATATTGCATTTTAGGATGATGAGCTTCTTTCATATGCCATATTTGAGTCTCTTTGGCTATTTGTGAGATATTAGTTATATGTGTGGAGAAATGGTGTTGTGAGGCTATGCTCTTGGAATATTTGAGATATATGTGTGGTGAGATAGCCCCTTTTGAAATAAATGCTAAACTTGACTAATTTTTGATGAAATTTGCTCCACTCGTGTGTAGTTGTGTATCCATGTCACAGTTTGGTCTAAATGTGCTTTTCATGCTTAGATTGTGCTTGGATGCCTGTTCTTGCATTTGGGCCAAAGGCCGAATATCATTGTGAATGTTTAGCCTATGTTGCATTCATGGGGGAGCATAAGCTTCTTTTTGCCGCAAAGGCACTTCATGTACCATGAAATGAATTAATCTTGAAAAGAGGTGCGTAATGCTTGAAAAATGCTCCATCCATCATGTCCGTGCTTAAAATGTCTTCTCTTTCACATATGGGTGCAAAACATGTTGCATGATGTTCACCAGTGGAGAAGTCTCCCCTAAGTGGACACATGGCTCATGAGCTTTGACATGTCATGCTTTGCTTTATGGGTGTTTGCCATGATCTTTTGCTGAGAATTTGATATCCTTGTATGATCTTTAAATGGCATGCATGTTTGTGGCTCAAGTGTGACATGGATAGGCCTTTACATGTGAAGCGAGCCTTCTTTTGGTAAAACTGCTTAAATCTGAAAATTTTGCTTTGTCACATGCTTGTATTTTCATATATTACTTGTGGCAATGCTTTGACTATGCTATGATTCATGTGTGTGATCTTTGTCTCATTTTTAGCCTTTGACACTAGATTTGGCCTATTTGAGAAGCTCATGTAGTTGTTTATATGCTTTGCTTTGCATTTTTGCATTTTCACCTTGATTCATACATTGTCAACAAGGGGGAGAAAAGGTGAGCTTAATGAAAATTCAGAAGAGGTGAGCTGAAATTTGGAAGTTTGCATCCACATGTTCGGGGGGGAGCTTGCATTTGTTCGGGGGGAGCATTCTTGCTTTGTTTTTCGGTGTGGATTTTGTGCTTTGCTTGGCTTGTGACCTTTCTTTGCCTTTCTTCGGTTTTGGTCATGAGTTGAGCTTATTTGTTTTTCTTTCTTCTTCTTTTCTCTTTTTCTCTGAATTTCATTTCACGTTGTGTGTTGTCAATGCACTCATCAAGGGGGAGATTGAGGACCAGGAGCGTCCCAGTGGTCGATGGATGACCGCTCCTCAGTGATGAGTGATTGACAACGGGTGTTGGACTGACTCTTGGCTTAGTGCGCAGGTGTAGGCTGCGGCCTAGTTCGTGTTGTTGCAGGTGAAGAACGGGCGCGAAAGGTCTTCGACCTTGAGGGGCCTCCGGGAGATGGAGAGACAAGTAGGCTCGGTTCGAGGGACCCGGTGGACGACGGGGACCGGGTGCGGGTCACATGGTGGCGACACAAGCAAGACGAAGTCATGGACAAGTGAGCCGGTGCACGGTGGTGGTCAAGTCAAGTGGTTTGGCGGGACGCCGGACCGGCACGCGGGGTTTGGTGGTTTGCCCACAAAACCATCGGCGGGCGGTTTCATGGTTTGGGCCTCAAAACCAAGTCCGAGGGCCCAACACGACGGAGACGGGATCCGGGCGTGTCGGGAAGCTTCGAGGCGGAGGACACGCGGCGGGATCGCATGGCTTGCGTCGGGAGGACGCGGGGTGCGGCAAAGGCGTGGCCGTCCGATGGCAAGACCCACAAACATTACCAAAATGCTCCTACGTGGGTTGTATCGCCGTAGTGTAGTTAGGGGTAGTCGAGTCATTTACCACTCCGGCGGGACTCGATATATAAGCCATGAGTGTGTGTTGATGGCTCTCTCTCTCCGTGACTTAGGGTTTCATTTGCTCCCTCCTCTTTCTCATTTTCGTAGCTATTTTTTCTTCCATTTTTCTCTAGGCTAGGATGAGAGCTTCATGAGAGATTTGTTGAGAGGGATGGATGCTAGGGCGGCATGCTAGACCTTGTGAATCTTTCCTGGTTTGTATAGAAGATTCGGGGTTGTTTTTCGTGGCTTTTTGTGCTTGTTTTCGTGCCTTTGTTCCCGGTGTGATTCCGCGGATTTGAGTGAGTTTCTTCCGGATTTCTTTGAGGGAAACATGGATAGATGTCTTGTGCATCTTTGTGCTTGATCTTATGCCCTCAAACGCCGGAAACCACTTCGATTCGTGAGTTTTCGTTCGGTGCTCTAGCTTTTGGTGGTGCTCAAAGGATTCGCGATTCCGGTGATTTAGGGAGTTAGGAGGCAAGATTTTTGGGTTATAGCATCCTTGTGTGACGCTTTTCAAGTCCCCAAACCCTTGTCTCCACAGCTTCAACCGTTTGGGAAATCCGATGATGATTTGGGGGAGTTGACTTTCGGGGTCGGGCGTTTTCGGCTACCGTCCGCACCTGGCGGACGGTCCGCGAGGACCAGGCAGACGGTCCGCGCGGCTAGGGTTCGTCCCGTGTTCTTCGTGTTCTTGCTCGTATTTCGTTTCGATCCGTTGTGATTTTGATTTTTGGTTGGACGGAGTTTCGGACGGTCCGTGGTGTCTGGCGGACGGTCCGCGGGTGCTTGGCGGACGGTCCGCGTGCTCCCCGCGGACGGTCCGTGGTTCGTGTGTGGCTTTGGTTCGTTCGTGTGGTTTAACGGACGGTCCGCGGGAAGGGCCGGACGGTCCGCGACGTCGGCGCGGACGGTCCGTGAGAGCAGAGTCGGACGTCCGCGCGGTCCATCGCGGACGGTCCGCACGCGCCGAGCCGGACGGTCCGCCGAGGCTCGTGCGGTCTTTGTTTGTTTCGATTCCTTCCTTCCCTTTCTAGTGCTTCCGCGTGTGCTTCTAGGAATCGTTCCTAAGGCTAGAGGTTGATCCATAACCGTGTGGTCTTGGCGATTGGTGCGTGATTCGATCCATCGCTTGTGTGTGACCGGGATTTGAGTAGGACATAGGCCGGGTTCTTTGGGAAGAATTTTTACCGGCTCCTATTCACTCCCCCCCTCTCTAGTCGCCATCCGATCCTTCGATCGCTATGGGAAGCTTTGAAGCAGGGGACACACACGTGTGATCGCAGAGCTTGCGTCAGAGGGAAGTATGGTTGGGGTGGATGCTTGTCCGCTCGATAAAGATATTCACAAGTTTCCATATTTGCCCCGAGGGGTATGTATCGACTAGGGGTAGTTTAGTGTTTTGCCTCCACTAAGTGAATTGATATAAATTTCTCCCTATGGTGGATGACTACCATCTATTGGACTCTTGGTTTCATTTTCTCTTCTCAAGACTAGCCAAGTCCTTCATGTGGTGAGGGAGAGAATGGGACGTCAGTCCACTTCTATTTCCTGCACTTTTTAGTTGGTAGGATGAAGGGAGGAGGCTAGCCTCGCTTTGTAAATAATTTTTCCTTTGATGTATGGAAGATTTGACATTGTTCCTTTTTCTACGATTTGGTCCCATGCGTTTTTATTTGTTTTGGTATTTTTAGAGGAATTTTTGTTCATCAAATTTGAGTGAGTTTCCATGCAGTTTGCCTTGTGGGATTCACGCATGAGTACCAAGTGACTCTTTTCTTGGTGATTTTGCCTTCTAAACCCCGAGATATC
This sequence comes from Cenchrus americanus, assembly GCA_947561735.1. Lineage (NCBI taxonomy): Eukaryota > Viridiplantae > Streptophyta > Magnoliopsida > Poales > Poaceae > Cenchrus > Cenchrus americanus. Next base: position 197,920,192 of record OX387245.1, on the reverse strand, counting down.
TCTAGGATTTGGTGATTTTCGGATGAACACAAATTCTAGGTATTCTTGGGTTTGATTCGTGATTCGGCAAGATTTGGTGATTTTGTGGACTTCCTTTTAGGTATGGCTTGTCCACGAGACAAATATATTATCCCCAGAGTCTCACTTGAATCTATTGGGCGAATTGGGGGAATAGTGGATTTGAAATCACAGTCAACCTGCGGCTTGAGTTCTTCCCGAGGCATCCAGACCCGATTGGTCTCACCGTTCAAGGACACCGGTCTAGCCGGTACCGGGCCACTTTGGATTTCTCGAGAGATCTGTTGGTGGCTATTTTTTTTGTCCAGAGGGGTCTACTGTTCAAGTTCTGTGCAGTTTAATATTTGGATTTCAGTAGCTCTAGTTTTGGTGCTTGTGGTTTCCCAGGTTTGACCGGTCTGACCGATCAGGGACACTGGTATGACTGGAGCCTAGCCTCCAGTGGGATTCCTAGGGGTTTTGCAAGAGTTGTTTTGGCTTTGGTCTGGCAGGACTCAGTAGAAGTTTCACTCGTTTAGTCTTGGTTTGCCTGAGTTTTTGGTCCTTGTCTTGGTTGCATCGCTCCCTCTATGTTTTGTGTCCGGTTTGTGGATCTTGACTTGAGGGTTGTCGTATGGACCTCCCCGGGCCCACTACCTCGGTGGGTACCGGGACCGACTACTCGGTGGGCCCCCGGGACTACCGGCTTGCGCTACATGGCACCCGAAGGCGTGGAGCACGAGGGACTGCAGAGGAGTAGTACTCGGTTAGGAAGCCGTACATGTCCCGCACCGTATGGAAGTTTCCTAGACGTACTCGACTAGTACTCTCTCCCTACTCCGACTTGTAACCCCGCCTCCCGACTATATAAGGCGAGGCGAGGGACCGATCTCTAGGAGCACCTCAACACAACACATCTCATACGACCCACGGCGCACTATTACACCATCCTGTAATCGTGCCCAATCAATCCAGAGCTACTCAGCATACAGGACGTAGGGTATTACACACCTCGTGGCCCGAACCTGTCTAAATTGTGTGCCACGTGTCTCTTCCTTCGAGTTACCGATCTCGGCGAGGCCACATTCATCTACTTCGGGTACTCCCCTTAGTAGGTTGCCGGTCTAAAACACCGACAGCTGGCGCGCCAGGTAGGGGCTCTCGCCCGAGATCACATGGCGAACTCGACGGCTCCCGTCTACTTCAAGCCAACCGTCGCTTTCAACCGCGGCGACACCTTCGTGTTTGGCGCCTGGGTCTGCACTGCAGACGGCGCGGGCTCCTTCCAGCCGCCGCCTCACCATACCGCCCAACCCGAAGAGCGGCCTCGTAACGCTTCCGAAGTCGTCACGGGCGAACTCGCCGGCAAATTCGGCGAAGTTTTGCTCTTCAACCACCACGGCGACTTCGAGCTCGAGTCCGCTTCCAACTCGAACTCGACGTCTCCATGGGCCATCGCATGCGAGCCGGCCGCTCGCCCATCGCAAGCGGTCCCCTCACCTCGTGAGCGCTCCGCGCGTGGCCCCTGCATCCTCAGCCGGGCCCGCACGGGGGCTCCCTCTTCACGCGGGACGGCAAGGAGCCCGTACCCGAGTGCAACTCGGACTCCGACACCGCCCCCGATCGCGCTTCGGACTCCGGCCCTCTCTCCGAGTTCTACTCGAACCCGAATTACGAGTTCGACTTCGGGTCGGACCCCCGAGGAGCCCGAGTCCGAGGACAACTCCACCGAACTTCCCTTGTCGGGGCCGGCCTCTTGGCGGGTTATAACATCCACACCGGCGGGAGATACGTCTGCGGCCGGACCGCAAGCTCGCCGACCCGATAAGGGGAGACTCACGCTACGTCGCCTACATCAACTCGCTACCGTTCCGGGGAGGGAACACCCCTAGCTCGGGCCGACTCAAGCACACCAACCGAGGTGGCACCCTGCGAGTCCGGCCTTGGCACACCCGATCGCCAAGTCTTCATGGTTGCCGGCGACACCCCGGTGGCCCTCGGGCACGGCTCAAGACAAGTACACGGGAAGACATTTCCTCCGACGAGCTCTCTCGCCGATGCTCCGCCGAACGAGAACCCTGCAGACAGAGACGCTCGACGTGAGCGTAACCGGAAGCGCAGCGAACGTCGCCGGCGCCTCCGCGACAACTTCCCCGTCCGCAACCTTGCGGAAGCTCTCGAGGCAGTCGAGAGCAGAGTACACACTACCCCTGAGCAATGCCTCATGTCGATCACAGCGATCGCACGCCAGGCTCGGGGCATATGAGCTAGAGAGGTCATCGCCAAGCTCGGCCGAAGACGCCTACTTCATACGGGTCGACAACAGAGTCAACCAACCTCCTCCCGGCCCGGACCACGTGACAACGAAGCCACGAGTCGCGGCCGCCAACAACGGTCCTAACCGTACTCGAGCCGACCTCCCGGCCGAGCCAAACCGTCGTCGCTCCAACACCGGTGGACCTTCGCGGCGCGACAACGAAGAACCGAGAAGTCGCCCCTCACCGCGCTCCGGCCGGCGGGGGCGGCAACGATCCCGACGGCGGTGGCGGGGCCGACGGCGGAAGCTCCAATCATGGGGCCAACGGGGAGGGCCGGGAGGCGGCGGCGGCCGCGGCGGCCGAGGCCACGCGAACGACCACGCCTGCGGCGCCTCGCAGGCGACTATGACGCTCGCCGAGAAGATTGAGGAGCCGCGGCGGAAGAAGTCGACCACCGCGGCCGAGGGCGACGGCTTCCCCGCCTTCTCACCTCGACTTCGCAACTTGCTCCTCCCGGACAAGTTCAAGCCTTTGGGGATCACCAAGTACGATGCGAAGCAGATCCCATCCGGTGGCTCGGGTGCTACGCCCTCTCCATCGAGAACGGCGGCGGCAACGGCGACACCAAGTGCCTCTACTTCCCCTTCGCCCGGACCAAGCACCACTCACTTGGCTCGAGTCGCTAGATAAGCACTCGATCGACAAGTGGGACCACCGAAGGAGCGGTTCACAAGCAACTTCGCGGGCGCCATGGGCCGATCGGGTACTCGCATGGACCTGGCCATGGTCAAGCAGGAACAAGGCGAGACCCTCCGCAAGTACATGCGCCGCTTTTTCGACAAGCGTGCTACCGTCGTCGACGTCACCGACAAGGAGGTCATCGACCTCTTCCAAGACAAGCTCTCTATCACCGCCGCACCTTCGAAGACTTCGGTCGTCGCCGCCCCAGGTCCATCCCCCACCTCAAGGACATGATCACGTCCTGGGCGGATGAAGAAGACAAGGCCAATGCCAAATACGACGCCATCCGCGGCAAGACCAAGCAGAACCGGGGGTTGCGGCGGCGCGGCAACGCAAACCAAGGCGGCCGCAACAACAACAATAAAAACTACTACTCGGGTCCCAACCGCAAGTGCAAGCCAGACAACACTGTCGCGGCTATCCAGCGCCCTGCGAAAGGGAACTCGAAGAAAAACTCCGGTGGTTTCATAGACCTGCTGAAGGAGAAGTGCCCGTGGCATCCAAACGACAACCATACCACCGAGCAGTGCTACCAACTCAGGCATGCACTCAAGGATACGCCAGAGCCACCGCACCCTCATGACCAAAAGGGCAAGAAGAAGGACGGCGACAACAACGACTTCCAGAGCCCGACAAGACCGTCAACATACTCTTCGGCGGATTGCCCGGCGGGCGGGAGCGAAGGCTACCCGTCGTGAAGTGATGTCCATTGAGCCGGCGGTCCCGACCCCTCTCGGGTGGTCGGAGGTACCCATCACCTTCTCCCACGCGGATCAATGGACCAGCTTCTCTGAACCAGGACGGTTCCCCCTCGTCCAGAAGCCAGTGGTGGCAGGCTCCAAACTCAACAAGGTGCTCATCGACGGTGGAAGCGGGCTCAACGTCCTCTTTACCAAGACTTTGAAGAAAATGAAGCTCGACATCACTCATATGCTCACCAAGAGCAACACGCCCTTCTACGGCATCGTCCCCGGCAACGCGGCTATTCCACCGGGCTCGGTGGTCCCGCCGATCACCTTCGGGGCATCTCGGGACAACTATCGTACCGAGTACATCAAGTTCGAGGTCGTAGACTTTGAGACCTCCTACCACACCATCCTCGGCGGACCGGCCATCGCCAAGTTCATGGCGGTGCCCCACTACACCTACTTGGTACTCAAAATGCCAAGCCCGGTCGGTGTACTCTCCCTTCAAGGGGATTTGAAGATCTCTCACGACCGCGACACGAAGCCGTGGAGATCGCCTCTACGAACCAAGTACCCAACGCGATGATGGAGGTCTACGCCACGTCGAAGAAGCTTGCTACAAGTGAACTCGACATCCCAGAGAAGTCTGACAGCACCAACAAGCCTCAGCCACCTGAGGAGGTACTCGTCAAGACGGTCGACCTCGGAACGGGCGACCCCGGCAAGACCACCACCATCGGGCGGGGCCTCGACCCCAAATAGGAAGACGCGCTCATCGGCTTCCTTCGGGCTAACCGCGACATCTTCGCGTGGAAGCCGACGGACATGCCGGGAGTGCCCGGGGAGCCGATTGAGCACCGCCTCCACGTCGATCCTAAGGCCACCCCCAAGCGACAACATCTCCGACGCTTTGCCGACGACGGACGGGACGCCATCAAGAAAGAACTCGCCAAACTACTCGCGGCCGGCTTCATCGGGAGAAGTCTTCCATCCCGAGTGGCTCGCCAACCCCGTCCTCGTCCGCAAGAAGAACTTGAATGAGTGGAGGATGTGCGTCGACTACACCGACCTCAACAAGCACGCCCCCAAGGACCCCTTCGGGTTGCCGCGGATTGATCAAGTCATCAACTCCACGGCGGGCGCGACCGCTCTCGCTTCCTCGATCGCTACTTCGGGTACCACCGGATCGCGATCAAGGAAGAAGACCGAGGAGAAGACCACGTTCATCACCCCGTTTGGCGCGTCCGCTACACGACCATGTCCTTCGGGTTGAAGAACGCCGGTGCTACCTACCAACGAGCTATCCGGGCCCGCTTCAAGAGGCAACTCAACAAGAACGTCGAGGCCTACGTGGATGACGTGGTCATCAAGACCGAAACTCCGGTACCCTCATCGACGACCTTGAAGAGACTTTCGCATCACTCGCGCGAGTACCGCCGGGAAGCTCAACCCGAACAAGTGCGTCTTCGGCGTACCTTCGGGCAAACTAATCGGCTTCATCATCGGCCGGCGCGGCATCGAAGCCAACCCCGAGAAGATCTCCGCCATCACCGGCATGCAAGCTCCCACGAGCATCAAAGATGTCCGAAGCCGACGGGGGTGCATGGCGGCACCGAACCGATTTATCTTGAGGCTAGGAGAACGGGGGGCTCCCCTTCTTCAAACTACTCAAGCATCAAGAGAAGTTGGTGTGGACTCCATAGGCGGATCAAGCCCTTGCCCGGCTCAAGGACTTCCTATCGAAGCCACCGATCCTCACGGCTCCTCACAAGGGCGAGAAGTTGCTGCTCTACCTCGCTGCGACTACCCACGTGGTCGATCGCCATCGTCGTCGAGCGGCAAGAAGACGGCCACGCCTATCCAGTCCAGCGCCCAGTCTACTTCGTCAGCGAGGTGTTGTCAGAGTCCAAGGAACGCTATCAGCCCGTGCAGAAGCTCCTGTACGCAATACTCATCACCTCGCGGAAGCTACGACACTACTTCCAGGAGTACCCGATCTCCGTCATCACCGACTACCCGCTCGGCGACATCCTGCGGAATCAAGATACTACTGGAAGAATCTCCAAGTGGGCAGTCGAGCTCGGCGCCCTCACCTTCGACTTCAAGCCACGCACAGCCATCAAGTCGCAGACACTAGTCGACTTCATGGCAGAATGGCGGGAGAATCAGCTTCCTACTCCCACCGTGCGACCAGAGCATTGGGTGATGTACTTCGACGGCTCACTCAACCTCGAGGGCGCAGGTGCAGGGGTACTCCTGATCTCTCCAATGGGCGAACAACTCAAGTACGTCCTGCAGATCTTCTGGAAGGTCTCAAACAACGAAGCCGAGTACGAAGCTCTCCTACACGGGCTCCGCCTCGCGGCTTCATTGGGCATCAAGCGGCTACTAGTCTACGGCGACTCCGCAGTGGTCATCAACCAAGTCAACAAGTCCGGGACCGCAACAAGGAGAACATGGACGCCATGCGCCTAGAAGTCCGCAAGCTCGAGAACAAGTTCTATGGTCTCGAGTTCCATCACATCGCCCGCGACAACAACGTTGCGGCGGACGTCCTCTCGAAGCTTGGATCCACCCGCGCTCAAGTACCGGCGGGTGTCTTCGTCCACGAGCTTCACGCGCCATCCATCCGGAGCCGGCGCCACCGACCATCGTCCCGGCCCACCCACCGGCTAGGCGGGAGGTCATGATGATCGACGCGGACCGGAGGCAACCCTTCATTGACTACCTCGGCGAGCGAGAAGGTCCCCTCCGACAAGAACTCGGGCCGAGCGGCTCGTTCGCCGCGCCAAGTCCTACGTCCTCGTCGGAGACAAGCTTTACAAGCGGGGCGCATCTTCCGGAGTACTCATGAAGTGCGTCCCTCGTGAAGAAGGCAAGGACATCTTGGAGGAAATCCACAAGGGTGTCCGCGGCAACCACGCGTCCTCACGCACGGCCGGTCGGCAAGGCCTTCCGGCGAGCTTTCTGCGGCCCACGGCTCCGGGCGATGTCGAAGAACTCATCGAAGGTGCCAAGGATGCCGGTACTTCGCGAAGCGACAACACGTCCCGGCCTACAAGCTAGTCACCATACCGCCAACCCGGCCCTTTGCCCGCCGGGGGCTCGACATGATTGGGCCACCGCCAACCGCGCCGGGAGGATTCAACGGGGTATTGGTGGCTATCGACAAGTTCACAAAGTGGATCGAGGTCAAGCCGGTCACATGCCCCAAGGCCGACAGAGTACTCGACTTCCCGGATGAACTCGTACATCGCTACGGACTACCCCACCGCATCATCACGGACACGGGCTCCAACTTCAACAACCACCGTCCCGGGAGTACCGCGAGAACGGCGGGATCGACGTCCGATATGTCTCGGTTGCCCATCCACGGGCCAACGGACAAGTCGAGCGCGCCAATGGGATGGTGCTCGACGCTCTCAAGAAGCGGCTACACGACGCCGCTAACTCCAAAGTGGGCAAGTGGATCAAGGAACTACCCAACGCACTGCGGGGGCTACGAACTCGCCCATCCAAGCCAACGGGGCAATCCCCTTACTTCCCGGTCCACGGCTCCGAAGCAATCCTCCCCGCCAACGTCATATGAAACTCGCCAGCAGTGGAGCATTACGACGAAGGCGTCTCAGAAGACAGCAGGCGAGTCGACATCGACAGCCTCGAAGAAGCTCGCTGCGCCGCCCTCGTCCAATCAGCAAGGTACCTAGAGGGTATCCGACGCTATCACAATCGCAACGTCAAGGAACGCTCCTTCAACGTTGGTGATCTCGTCCTCCGTCGCATCTAGAACACGGAAGGACTACACAAGCTCAGCTCCCCCTGGGAAGGTCCCTTCACCATCGCAAAGGTGACCAGGCCGGGCTCCTACCGCCTTCAGACACTTGAAGGCGAAGACATCAACAACTCGTGGAACGTCGACCAGCTCTGTCGATTCTACGCCTAGTCTACACGACTACTCCGGGGTTCAAGTCTACACGACTACACCAACACCCCTCTGCCGTAAGCGGCCTCCGGGCCCTGGCTCCAGTCTCCGAACTTCTCCTATCCAGGATCCAGCCCGCGCGGCTACCTACGGATCCTGGGCTGCGACGAGCGTCAAGGACTCTAGCAGCGGTCTACTAAGAGACCACACTCCAAGATCCGGCCCCGCACGGCTACCTACGGATCTACGATCCGGCCTACACGCCACTACTTACGGATCTACCGCCGTAAGCGGCTACCGCTCTAGCACTACTCGACCGTAAGCGGCCTCCGGTCCAAGCGACTACTCGTAACTACGGCCCCGGCCATCCGGTGTACTTCTTCGGTAATAAAGTTTGATCGTTCATCAACTTCTTAGTGTCTACTCCCTACAACGGGACCACTATCGCCGAGTACGACTACTCGGATCCACTCCACGATGGGGGCTCCACACTCCGAGATCGCGACTACGAGAACTCATTGCCGGAAATTCTCTTTCATTGATATTTAAGCAATTCATTACAATTGTTTTTTGTACAACCTTGGCTACTAGCTATCTATTACAGGCCACCGGATATTAAGCTTCTCGGCTACTTGCTCCGCGATGGGAGTCATCGCTCCGAGAGCTCCGCATCTTGCTCATCGGTGCGGTTGGCGGCTACCCCACCGGCGACTACTTCCACCGGGGCCTTCGGGAAGTACGACTTCATGAAGGCCAAGACCCGCCTTGGGATCGATCTCGCCATGTGCTTCACATAGGCCGCCGGCCGCGCTTGGAGCTTCCTTGAGGCGATCCCCGGTGGAGCAATCTTGGGGCCGCCGGGTGCGGCACCGGGAGCCTTGCGATCGGCAAGTGCGGCTTCCTCAAGCTCCTTCGATTGGGCCCGCGGTGCTTCGCGGCCTTCATTCAACTTCTCGCAAGGATTTGTAGCCGGTTGACGAGATCGCGGTCGGATGCAATGCGGAGCTCCATGTGCTTCTCGCACTCGAAGGCAAGTTCTTTGTAGTCGAGCTCGAGTACACGGCGGGCTTCTTGCTCCCGGTAGAAGAGATTCTTCATGCTCGTCTCCGAGGACTTCAACCGCTCCACCTAGCCCTCAAGCTGCGCAACACAAAGAACGATACGGCGGGTCGGACTACCTCTCAACCTCCAATAACTAGCCGACAAGTCCCAGGCGGCGTACCTTTGTTCTTATTGCGGAGGCCCTTATTCTTCCGCACCAAGTCGTCGCCCTTCGCCCGCAACTCTTGGACATCGTTGTGATACTTGGCGAAGGCGGTGTCGAGCTTAGACTCCATGGCGCCCGCGTGCTTCGCGACTTCACAAGTCTGCTCCTCCGGCGCTTCGGCCGGAGCACCGCGTCACCATAGCCTTGCAAGCATGTTGGACTTGTCGCGGGACCTCTCCGCAACGTCCCGCATAGACAACTCAAGTCACACGAGTACTCAACGACGAGAGGATTGGCTACTCGAAGATACGGCTACTTACCTTCATCCACCTTGCTCGGCCCGACGGATCACCTCCGGATGCTTGGCCACCGTCGCCGGCTCGACAAGATCGTCCGCGAGCGCTCTATCCCACCCCGACTACTCGTGGTGGCCTCCGTCATCGGCGCGAGAGCGGATGGGCTCGCGTCCCGGATCTCGCGGGGAGCGGATAGCCACCTCCGGAGCGACCTGCGGCGACATGGTGACCTCCTCTCTTCGGCCGTCATGGCGGCCTCCTCGACGACTTGTTCCATGGGCTCGGGGGCTCCTCCGGCGCCCTCCGGACCTCTCGGTGTCGACTTCTGCATTGGCACCCCCGCGGGGGATGTCACTACCTTCAGCCTCGGCACCTGTCAAGGAGAAGACAAGTGTATCAGCGACTACGACTACTCCTCGAGGAGCTCTATAGCTTCAGAAGAGTACTCACCTTCGACTACGCTGGCCTCCGGCAATGGCGCTTCGGTAGCCGGCGGCTCGGGCACCGCCTGGGAAGCGGGAGCGGACTCCTCGGCGAGCGGCGCGACTTCTTCCGCCACTGCTGAAGAGCGTTCATCCCCCTCCCAGGACAGATCCGTCGATTTTCTGTAGAAGCACACACAATTGGTCGTCAGTCAACCTCGACTACTACAACAAGGACTACTCGGGAAGATGCGGTACTTACAAGTTTGACCGAACTCATCACGGCCGGGGCACCGAGGATGCTGGCAATGTCTACCAGTCCACCCTCGGCGGGCGCCTCTTCCCGCGCTCCCCGCGACTACGGCCTCCTCGCAAACAACGGCGGCCGGCGCAAGGTGCCCTCCTCGGGGCTCCGTAGTCACCACCTCTTCAACGGCGGCGGCTACGGACTCCGTGTTCCCCCGTGGCGCGAGGGGCCGGCGCACCAACCGCGCCAAAATCTCCCTCGACGCGGGGGGGGCTGGACTACGACTTCCGGCCGGCTCCCCCACTGTGTCCCATACGCCTTCGTCGCCCTCCTCGACGGGCTCCGCTGGCGGCACCTCCTGCATACAAGGAAGACTACTCATCAGCAAGCGTACTCGTACGATGGGTACTCAACTACTCTAGTCAAGACATCTTACCTCCCGAGGCGTGGTCTCTGAGACCTTAAGCTTCTTTGACACCCGCTTGCGGGCGGGGTTGCGCGGCTTCCATGGCGGCGCGGCCGAGGCTAGCCTCCAGGCTAGTCGGGGGGTCTTGCACAAGAGGAACATGAGGTAAGCCTGGACGGCTAAACCTCGACCGCAACTGAAAGCGGTCCTGCAACGTCTCGTCGTCGTCGTCGTCGTCGGTGGTGTCCTCCATGATGACAAGTGTCATCGCCTTCGCCGACTTCTCGCCGCTCTTTTGCCTTCCCCTTCCTTCGGGATCTCAATCCCGCTCGGGGTGGCCGCGGCTTGGAGATGAACTTTTTCAAGTCATCCCGCAAAGGCACAGGGAACATCGGCACGTCTACGTCAAGCAAGGACTACTCGACTAAGGGAGTAAAACTACTCACCTCCTTCGGCGGGCGAGCGCCGGAGTACTCCCGGACGGGGCACGCCGTGTACGGCGGCATATCCTTGAAGATCCGCGACGGCCTCTCGATGATGTCGCCGTCGTCCGGCCTCGCCTCCGGCATCCGCGACGTGTCGTCGTCGCCGGTGTACTCGAAGCCCAAGGTGTCTCGAGCCATCAATGGCCGCACCCTCCGCTTCATGAAACCGAAGGCCACGTGATCGGCCCTCGGTCCCGCTTCCCCGAGCACCTTGATGCGTGCCAACGGCCTCGGAAGCCGGATTCCTTCCTGCATGGTGGGCTCGTGTTCCACCACTCGCGGTGCTCGGGCCGCCGTCCGCTCGGCTTCGGCGGCCGGGGTGGTGGTTCGTAATGTAGAACCACCTCGTCTTCCGGTCGTTGTTGGAGTCAACAAGCTTGTACGCCGGTGCGCTCGCGGAGTCTTCTCTCACCGGATGCCGGCTCCTCCGACTACTCTTGGGTTGGTGGCGCTTGGTCGCGGCTTCACCCGGATAAAACCGACGAAAAGGATCCAGGTGCGGCTTGATCCCAAGGAAGGCCTCGCAGAAGTGCACGAAGACTGCGGCATGGAAGATACCGTTGGGGTTCAGATTCAGGTACTTGACTCCATAGTACCCGAGGAGACCCTTGAAGAAATCGCTAGCCGGGAGCGCGAGTCCGCGCTCCACGAACCGCGCAAACATTGGAATCTCGTCTTTCGGCCTTCTCCATTGGATATGGATCTCCAGCAGCGGCCCTCCACATGTCGACCTCCTTCTCCCGGATGAACCCGCTATTCAGGAGGGCCAACGAGATCTTCCGTCTTCACCTTGGACTTCTTCCACTCGCGGCTTGGATCATCCGGCGGTGGAGACATTGGCGGCGCGACTCCGGTGGCGGCCGCGGCGGGCTCTTCGCGGCCCCTCTTCTTCCCGGTGGCCTTCGACGACTTGGACGGTGACGGCTTCATTCTCCAAGTACAGACGTCTTCACGCGCATCCGCTCGGGGGCTACCCTAAAAGCTGCGGGTGGCGGCGCACTTGGATCTACTACGGCGGCGGCGTGTGCCGGGAGTAGATCCGCCGGATGGAATCGAAATGACTGCAGCTCGGATGGGTGAAAAACCCTAAGGGTTTTGGCTTCTATTTATAAGTCAAACCGGCTCCGCAACGGCCGGCTGGATAAGTCCACGCGCGGCTGACTCAGCGGCTAAGCGTGACTCTTCGTATTCTACTAGTCGACGCGCCTCACCTCAGGGGCTCGGCTACTTCTACTCGACTACCTGGGCAGCGGCAAGGCTTAGGAGCGTCTCAGGACACATTCTTCAAGATGACCCTTCAATTCGAGAGGAAGTACTCAAATCAAGGCTCGGGGGCTCCGTGCCACGCGTCCTTCGGTTTTTTCTCTCCGGATTTTTCGGGATTTTCTTGCCAAGACTTCAGATGGACCCTCAGCCAGAGCCTACGGCTCAACCTAAGGCTCGGGGGCTACTCCATATGGAGTGCGATTTTGCAATCGCACCTCCATATCGCCTCCGCTTCAAGACAAGACGGGCATTTTTTGAAGACCTTCGAAGGCGTACTCGAGGACGCTTGGGACTACTCGAGAAGACTTCAAGATTGCTCAAACATCGACCGGAGTACATTCCGGCCTCGGGATGCTTCGACTACTCTTGAGGACTTTTGACTTGTAGCACTCAGGGACGCTTGAGGACTACTCGTTAAGGCCGTCAAGACTACTTGAAGCTATCTTTCTCGACTACAAAGTACTCGGGGGCTTGTTGTATGGACCTCCCTGGGCCCACTACCTCGGTGGGTACCGGGACCGACTACTCGGTGGGCCCCGGGACTACCGGCTTGCGCTACACGGCACCCGAAGGCGTGGAGCACGAGGACTGGCAGAGGAGTAGTACTCGGTTAGGAAGCCGTACATGTCCCGCACCGTATGGAAGTTTCCTAGACGTACTCGACTAGTACTCTCTCCCTACTCCGACTTGTAACCCCGCCTCCCGGACTATATAAGGCGAGGCGGGGACCGATCTCTAGGAGCACCTCAACACACCTCATCTCATACAACCCACGGCGCACTATTACACCATCTTGTAATCGTGCCCAATCAATCCGAGCTACGCAAGCATACAAGACATAGGGTATTACTCACCTCGCGGCCCGAACCTGTCTAAATTGTGTGCCACGTGTCTTTTCCTTCGAGTTACCGATCTCGGCGAGGCCACATTCATCTACCTCGGGTACTCCCCCAGTAGGTTGCCGGTCTAAAACACCGACAAGGGTTTTTGGACAGTTCTCTGTGTCGAGCTTGTGACATAGGGTTGACCAAGGGGTGACCGGTCTGATCATTGTTGGCTGTGCAGCGAGGCTGCTAAGTTTTTCCGATGTGTTTCGCTCCGTGTTGAGATCTTGCTCCTAGTCCTATGTCTAGTAGTATTCTAGTGACTATAGGTTTGGAATGTTTCGTATTGGAGGCCTCGGAGTTGATTTTGGGCTTATAAGCCGAGTTCTCATCGGAGAATTTTTATCAGCTCTCATTCACTCCTCTCTCTATGGTTGTTAATCGGGTCATTCGTTAAGGCATATTTAGTCTAATACATCATGATTGCATCCACAACTTATAACACAGCTGCCCTCTCGGTACTGCCGCCATGATCTTGCAAGCATCTGCGCACAAACGGCACTAATCAATGCTCTCATATGCTCTTATATAGGAATCCATGCTCTCATATGCTCTTATATAGGAAGATCAGCATGCCTCCATGTGTCTCAATGATACAGGAGCATCAGCGTGCAGTTATCAACTGGTGCAGTACTGTACCCAAGAGGACACCCACTGATGCAGCTTCCGGTCGTGGAGATTTTATTCCTATTTAAAGAGAAACTGCAATAGTTATACGACTATTAAAGTTTGTGTTTTCTATATATATATATACTCAACCAGAGTCCCAGACTGACCCCGCGTCGCCCCCGCTCAGGGCGGTGCCTGCCCCGGCTCCCTGCCGCCGCCGGAGGGGGCTGCCGGAGGTCCGGGCGGCCCTCTAGGACGGCGGCGACGGGGCTGCAATCCTGCTGTCGGCACGGCTTCCGAGCGGGGAAGCTGCACGGCAAGGCTCCACCGATGGGGCATTCGTCGGCATCCCAGAGCTCAAGATTCGGTGGCCTGAGGGGTGGATCCGCCCTCCCCTTGGTTGGATTTGGTGTGGGCGACACTGCATCGGCCAGGACTGCGGGTCAACGCGGTGGCCCTGGGGGCCTGCGCCATGGCCTGTCCTGTGGGCGGGCGCGCCCCCTCGTGGCTGGCGGCGGTGCAGGTGCGGCTTGGTGCCGCCCCCTTGCAGCTGGCGGCGGTGCTGCCGCGTCGGCGTCGGTGTGGAGGCGCAAGGAGTGCGTGAAGCAGCTGGGCTGTGGCTACCGTCGGCTTTGCGCGGCGGCGAGCAGCTGCGGCGAGGTGCTGCAAAGCTAGAGCGCCGAACGGCGTGGTGTCGGGCTCCGTGGCGGTTGGTGGCCGGGAGGACCGGCAGAGGAGCGGAGATGAAGCAGTGCAGCGCTTGGGGACGTGGCAAAGGCGTCGACTTCGGTGACCAGGTCATGGCGGTGGTGCCGGTGTGGCATGCCGAGCGAGTGCAGCGAGGCTGGATGCTTTAAGTGAAAGCTTCTGTCAGCTTCATGCTGGCGGCATGGTGGCGGCGTCCTCGGGCGTTGCGTTCCTCGTTTGGGGCGTCATGATGGAGCTACAACCCTACAACACGAGTCTCTAGGTGAAAACCCTATCCAGCTTCTAGACGGGTGATGACTGCGCCATTGGCGTCTTGCCCTCCTTGGAGGCGTTGTCTCTGGAGACCCCGCTCGGTTTCCGTGCCTTTGCCGGTCCACTACCTATGGAAACTTCGCTTGGTTCTGGCGCTTCCGTCGTGTGGTAGGTGTGAAGGGTGTTGGCTACCTCACGTCCAAGGCGGTGACTATCTTGTTGGCGGACATGGATTGTCTTCTGCTGCCGTTTGACTGCTTGCAACGGATTGTGGCGGCTAGTGTTGCTTCTGCAATGGCCAGAGTGGTGCGGGACTACGTCAATGGACGGCGCTAGCGGCAACAGATACGGGGCGACTCGGCTTGCAGCGGATTGCGACGGGTTGTTTCAGCATGGCTAGAACTACCCGGTGTGGTACAACGTCGACAGACGGCGCAAGCAACAACCTTGGTATGCTAGTTCGACAATGGCGATTTCAAGCGTTGGGGAAGCTACGATGGAGGTCGACCTGCGGCGGTGGTTTGGTTGTCCGATGAGGATCTTTGTGGGTGGGGTATCTCGGCTCACTGTTTTGACGGCAACTTCTGAAACGAGATCAGAGCTTCGAGCTTTTGTGGCGGGCGTGGCGAGGCCCCCGCACAAAAGAGTGGGGGAGTCCATCAGCGGACAAGGCGAGGCCCCCGCACGTTGTAGTCACTCGGCCTCGGTGTTTTCATTCCGTCAGATGGTTTGCTATGATGCAGCAACACTGCGGCGTAGGGCCCTACATGGCGGTGACCTTGTCGGTGTGTTGGCTTCCGCCCCTTTGTTCCTCCTTCGAAGCTGGACCCCGTCGGTGGTTCGTTGACTGCAGTTGTGCAGTTTGTAGGTGGGTGCTGCAGATGTTTCCATCTTCTTTGTCGTTGTGTTGTGTAGTGGCTTGGTTGTTGAAGTTCCAATCCAACCGGCCGACGAGAGGTAACCGGTTGCGGTTGCATATAGCTGTTTTTTTTCAAATTTCTTTTTTGTTTCCTGGTTATGACCTCCCAGGGTCATAGTCTTGCATTTTTTCTGCTATATCAATGAAACACGCACTATCTTGTGAGGTTCGTTCAAAAAAAACATATATATACTCAATAAATTCAAAGAATGGACCAAAACATCGGAAAAAAATGAAATAGGGAGCGGATGCTACGGTGGAAAAAAGGAGGGAAGACCCATGAAGGACATGCGGAGGCTGACCAAAAGCTATTCTGTGATATTTTAGATATAGACTCGCAATCATGTCCGTGCGTTGCAACGGGAGAAAAAAATAAGGACCGCCCCATGGTTGTCATTAAGATAATAAAGGCTTCATCTGGCTTAGGAAACTCTTTTTTTTTCCCACTAAGGGCGATGCCCGAATTTCATTACCAACGTAACGAAATTACAAAGTTTTCAGATTCATCCCACAAGACTCTACGGCCAGACTAACAGAACAAACCAACCATGAACCCAAGCGGTAGAGAGCTCCAGCTCAAAGGGCTGTCCCCTCCCCGAAACAAACCATCCACAAGCTAACATAGTTTTACACAAGAGAGTTTTAACCCGACAGCCGCAAGAAAGGACTGACAGACCCATACAGGGCACCACAAAAGCGACAGAAAAAACACCCAAGCTTGTTACACCCAGCCTTCCCCGAACAAACAAAACCATCCAAGGCCAAGCAAACTGGTTACTGAAGAAGCACTGTCCCAGCTCTTGACTCTCCCTGCTCTTGCTCTCGCGGGTGGTGGTGTAGCGCTGCATTCTTGAGTGCTTCAGCTCCGGCTTCCAGCATCTCCTTTTCCTCTCCTTTTTGAAGGCCTGCCCAATATTTAAGCAAAGATGAAGCAGAGCAAATGATCTCAGTAGGAGACCTAATCTTTTTCCTTTCAAAACAAACATTGTTGCGCGCTTGCCAAATTGCCCAACAAATAGCAGCAAGACCAACCATATAAAACTTTGAATTCTTTGGCATGTACTTCTCACACCAGCACCAAAACTGACCCATGTTACTTGGTCTACACTCAGCCCTGATAACCCAGGCTGTCAGGCTCCACACATACCTGGCCAGAGTGCAGTCAAAAAAGAGGTGACTTATAGTTTCATCTTCACTACAAAATTTACAATGTTGGTCTCCCTGCCACTTCCTTTTTAGCATGTTATCTTTTGTTAAGATAGCATTCGATCAATTAACCACATGAAGACTTTAATTTTTAGGGGGATTTTAGCTTTCCAGATTCTCCTATTAGCCCCCCCCAACTCCCCCTCACACAGATGAGCATACATAGATTTGACCGAAAACTCGTTTGTTTTTCTCCCGGACCCGCATGGGTCCGTCCTTCCGTCGCCCCAAGGCACAAGACATCAAAATGTCTCTAAGCAATCTAAATTGATTTTGAGTATTAACATCAAGCCACCTCCCGAAAGTTAACCTCCATCCCCTCCGAGCCATATCGACCACGTACACACACTCGCTCATTGCTTAAATCACACAAATCCTCGAACTCTTCCATCAAGTTGACCCTTCCATGCCAAGGGTCTCTCCAGAAATCAATGTCTTTGCCATCCCCAATTTTCATAATTCGCTGACCAAGTATAAATCTTTAATCTTAATCAAGTCATTCCACACAGGGGAATTACTTGGTTTAGTTCTCGATTAACAATCCCACCTTTCACTTTATATTTCTTCCCCGACTATCTCCCGCAGTCCCTCCTCATTCTCCGACCTTCCACCACCATTTGCACAAAAGGCTAATGTTCATTTTCCTCAAATCCTTAACCCCTAATCCTCCTTTTTTCTTTGGTTTTGTAATCACTGCCCACTTAACTAAATGATATTTCCTCTTGTTGGCCCCACCCTGCCAGAAGAACCTCTTCCTAATTACATCAATTTTCTTCACCACAGTTTTGGGGAGTAAGTACATTGACATGGCATAAGTTGGTATACAACTAAGGCAAGCATTTAGCAGAATCAACTTGCCTCCATAAGACAAAGAAGAACTTTGCCACCCATCCAATCTTTTAAGGATCTTATCTTTCAGAGATAACCAGTCTTTAACATGTAATCTAGAGCCAGACACTGGAACACCCAGGTATTTTATAGGCCAAGACCCAGTAGCACAATTTATCAACTCAGAGAACATCAAGGCTTTTTGCTCATCCAAAGACACCATAATTATTTCACTCTTCCCAAAGTTAATCTTCAAGCCAGACATCTTTTCATACATGTACAAAAGTATTTTCATGTTTGTCATTGTTTCCACCTCATCATCCATACATAGAATTGTATCATCAGCATATTGAAGTATAGCCACCCCTCTAGGGATTATATACGGGATTAGCCCTTTTATCAAGTTGTTTTCCCGTGCTAGATGTACCATTTTTGCCAGGCAGTCTGCAGCCAGGTTGAACAAAAGTGGAGACAGGGGATCTCCTTGTCTCACACCTTTTTTACTTTTAAAATAGCTGCCCATAGAATCATTGATCTTTACACTCAAGGTCCCACTACAGACTACCTGACGTATCCAATTACACCAGGTATCACAGAAACCTCTTTGTTTCATGGAATCAAACAGGAAACTCCAGCTAATTTTGTCATAAGCTTTCTCAAAATCTAATTTCAATATTACCCCATCCTTGTTTTTTCTCTTGGTCTCATGGAGGATTTCATGCAGACTCAGAACTCCATCCATAATATTCCTGCCTTTTATGAACGCATTCTGACTTACACCTATAATCCTGCTCATGCAATCCTCAAACCTTAGCATGAGAGCCTTGGTTATAATTTTATAGCTAACATTCAACAGACAGATTGGCCTGTATCGTTGAATTTTTGCAGCCTTCCTTTACTTTTGGAATTAAAGTAATCACCCCATAGTTCGATCTGTCAATATCAAGCTCATGTCCCCGAATTCCGAATCATATCCATAAAATCCTTTTTAATTATCTCCCGGCAACTTTGATAAAACTCTCTCTTGGTATGTGATCGGGCCCCGGGGCCGTGTTTTTTTCATTGATTTAATCACTTTTTTAATTTCATCTTCCGAAAAAGGTTTTATCAGCTGTGAATTCTCCACTTCAGTGATCTTTTCACTTGGAGCCCAGCAATCTGGTTCCAAGGAGAAAAGTGGACTTTCAGAGGGTCCAAACAAATTCTTGTAATATTCAGTAGCATGCTTAATGATGTCTTCTTCTCTGTCTATGCTCCCCCCTTCACTCTCCAGATGAAAAATGGTATTTTTCCTTTTTTTCCATTGGCTCTTCTGTGAAAATAGCTGGTATTGTTGTCCCCTTTCAGCAACCAATTCTCATTGGATCTCTTATGCCAGTATAATTCTTCCTCCTCCATTATTTTAAGCAGCTCCGCCTGTATACAGGTTTTCCTATCAAGCAGGGCTGTTGGTAAAATAATTTCTTCTTCCAGCTTCTCAATCTCTTCAAGTTCCTTATTCAAGGATATCCTATATTTCCTTGCATGACCTTTCATGCTATTTCCCCAACCTTTCAAAAAAATTTTAACTCTACCAATTTTGATAATCCATTTCCCCACAGCATCATTAGCATTAACTGACTTTCCCCATATCTCCCCAACTTTTATAAAGAACTCCTCATGATTTATCCAGGCAGTTTCAAAACAGAACTACTTATTGCTTTTTTAATCGAGTTTTGATCGGTACACAACGGCAGAGGGTTGTGATCTCGACATCGCCTTGGATTTTTCCTTAAATTTGTCAGGGGAAAAATATCTTCCCATTTCACATTCATCAAAACTCTATCCAACTTTTCCAGAGTTGGATCAAGCATGATTATTGGTCCAGGTAAATTTCCCCCCAATTAGTGCAACCTCTCTCAAACCATAAGAATTGATAATCCAATTAAACATATCAGAAAATCTGTTAGAAGTGAAATTCTTATTTTTTTCACTACTGTATCTCAGAATATTAAAATCCCCTCCTATTAACATTGGCAAGTCATTTTTAGAGCAAACAGTTGAAAGCTCTCTTAAGAACTGCTCCCTCTTCTCCTCATGAGCTGGCCCATACACTGTACATAATCTTAATTTTAAGTTGGTTTTTTTGTCCAGCACCACAGCTTCTATAGCAAAGTCATGCTCAATAACAGAAATTACTTCAAAGATTTCTTTTCTTAATCCACAGAGGATCCCCCCAGATCTGCCATGTGAGGGCACCCAATGCCAGGCAAAATTCTTGGAGGGATCAATATTTCTAAAAAATTTATCTGTATACCTTTTTTTCATTGTTTCCTGAAGCCCAATGAAATCAGTATTAGTATCATTCATAAGAATAAACTCTAGTGAGATAAACATGCATTTGATGGGATTCGAACCTAGGCCAGGGGCATACCCAGCTGCGTTGCAACAGAAGAAAAAACATATCACATGCTAATTTAATAAATATGTACAAAACTCAAGTGATAAATTATATTTTATGGTCCACATGCATTATTTATAATGTATAATTTTTGGTTCACAATTTAGGTTTACGTTGGAGTCTACAATATTTAGATCTGTTCACACTACATTAGCAATTTTTTTATTATTTTTCTTGTGCTTGGTTTGTCTTGAAATCTGGATTTATACTATATACATAAATAACACTTTTGAATGACTCAAAATTACTCACCCCTTACCCATGGACTTTTGGTATTCCTTCCACACGAGTGAATGAGATTAATCTTCTTTATTTTCAGCACAAAAGATGTAGCCCAGCCCATCAATCTTCTTTATTTTCAGCCCAAAAGATGTAGCCCAGCCCATCAAACAATGATACCCTACCGTACGTATATACTAACTCCAATCCAATCCGATCTTAGAGCAACTTTAGCAGCTCCCCTTTCCCACCCCCAATACCAAAAAAAACAATGATATAGGGGATCGATGATAAAAAAACCTCTCCGGCAGCCCTCCCTATCCCCTTCCCTCTTTTTCTCCGTGGACTGAAACTCCCTCTCCATCCCCTTTATAAAGGGAACCTCTCCTCCACCCCCTATCAGTGGGACCCACTCACTTTATAAAGGAGAAGATGATGTGGCATTGTGAGACCCACGAGTTGGGAAGGAAAATAGGGAAACTGCTGGAGCAAGTTGTGTTTTAGGGATGAAAATATTTTTACTCCACCCCCAATAACTTCATATAGGGAATGAAATTTCTCCATCTGCTGGAGTTGCTCTTATCCACTCCACGTCTCCACCAATCCACCATCGATCCATCCCGCCGCTGCCGCCCCCCTGCTAAGCACATCGTGCCCCGCCCCTGCCTTGCTTCTTCTTGACTGAGATGGCTGCCGCCAAGGGCAGGGTTGCATGCCTGCACCCAGCTTGGGAGCGGGCACCAACACTACCTACTCTGGCCTTCAATCCACGATTCCCAGCACGGCGTCGCTGGGCCTGGGCGAGGCTCCATCCATGGCGGTGCAGACGAGCATCTCTCTTCCTTTCCTCTCTCTAGCTGATGCGTGCGTGATGTCCCGCTTTCGTGCTCCCCCATCAACCTCCTCCTCCGTCGCCGCATTGTCCGTGCATATCCCGAATGACACCCTGAGACACCACCGCTTACCAACCTTATCGCCGCCGTCGGCCTCCGCCGTGGGCCTCCGCTGCCTCACAGGTCAACCTGAGGAACTCGCCTCGGGCCAGCAGGTCGTCGCCATCCGCGTCCGCCGCCGTGACGACGGTCGCGGCCTCCTCCACGCCGAGCCCCGCCGCCATCTAGGCTCGCAGCTCGAACTCCGACACCTTGCCATAGCCGTCCTTCTCCAGGGCCTTGAACAAGGACGAGGGAGCCTATTGTCAGGATACTGGAGGATGCAGATGTCAGCCGGTTCCCTGGACATGCATGTTCGGTTGTTCATCTGAGCTTCAGATCCAGGTTGCGGCGTCGGAGGAAGTGTGAGGATAGAGACAGAGGCTCCCTGATAGGTGGGTCCCACCTGTTAGGTCGGACGAAAAAGTGGGCAGAAACGGTCCTTGCTTTAATATTAGGTAGAGATAGATAGATAGATAGATAGATAGATAGATAGATAGATGAAGATATATTGATAGATGTAGATACAGATATATAGATAGATAGATGTGGATATATAGATAGATAGCTATAGAAGTACATGCATGAGACAAGATTTCGAAGGTACTCATGACAGGTAATCCGGAATAATGGTTAAAACCCCCTACTCCCGTCTGTCATCCAAACCTGCTGATCACGCAAACCGTGGCCACCACCACTCCAATCAAACAATTCAAACCGTACTTCACTGCCTTCCTACGACGTACATGGCCGCACCGCCACAGCTGCTGTTGGCGGTGACGCGCACTGCCAACGAGATCGGCAGCGGTGCCACATCCGAGCAGCAGGGGAAGGGTGGTGCGACGGCGTGGAGGACGGTCAAATCACTGCTGTTCCTAATGGCCATCGCCCTCCCTTGCCTCGTGCTGTATCGATCCGTGGCGCCTGGAGCCGGCCTCGTGCTGCCCGGTGCTGCCGCCGTGCCATGGCGGCTGGGCGCACCGCGTGATGATGTCAACATGGTGAGCTTATTGTCACACCGTCAAATTCAAGAGGAGTTTATGATTATCTCCCAACTTTTTGCATGGTCATTATTTATCAGTATGTGAAATACAGTGTTGTGATCCGAAAGGTCAGTTAGAACAGTCTCCTTTTAATTGTCTTCAGCCAGGGGCGAATCCAGTGTTGGGCTGGAGTCCTCCCCATCCCCCACCCCCACCAGATATTTCAGCCACGAACAAAGAGGATGAACAAGAAAATGAGGAAGAGGAGTAAGGAGGGAGAAGGGAAAATCAACCCCTCTACTTTGAAATCATGTATCCGCCCCTGTCTTCACTCCCGTTATTCGAGTGGAACCAAGAAAAAAATGAAACAAGAAATTGTACCTCATTGAACTTGCTGCATCCGCAATGCTTTAAACTGACTGACGCGTTCACAGGACGGCGAGGACGCGAGGCTGGAGCGAGTCCTGAGGAGGGCGGCCATGGCCAACGACACGGTGATCCTGACGACGCTGAACTCGGCGTGGTCGGCGCCCGGCTCCGTGCTGGACGTCTTCCTTGAGAGCTTCCGTGCTGGCGAGAGCACCAGGGAGCTCCTGGACCACCTCGTCATCGTGTCGCTGGACGCGACGGCGCACGCGCGCTGCAGGCAAATACACCGGCACTGCTTCGCGCTCGTCACCGACGGCGTCGACTTCTCCGGGCAGAAGAACTTCATGACTGACGGCTACCTCAAGATGATGTGGCGGAGGATCGACTTCCTCAGGGAAGTTCTCGAGAAAGGCTTCAGCTTCATTTTCACGGTACCTAACTACCTACGCACCAGATCAGTTCACTAGTTGTGGAACTCTGAATATTCCAGGACAGTGTGAGAGTGGACGGGGTTCTGAACTCTGAATATTCCAGGACACGGACATCGTGTGGTTCCGGAACCCGCTGCCGCACTTCTACCCGGACGCGGACTTCCAGATCGCGTGCGACCACTTCACCGGCAACCCCGACGACCTGAGCAACAGGCCCAACGGCGGCTTCGCGTACGTGCGTTCCAACACGGAGACGATCGAATTCTACAGGTTCTGGTACGCGGCGAGGGAGGATCACCCGGGGTTGCACGACCAGGACGTGCTCAACTCCATCAAGCGCGACTCCTTCGTGGCCAAGCTCGGTGTCAAGATCAAGTTCCTCAGCACCGAGCTTTTCGGCGGCCTGTGCGAGCCGAGCCGGAACATGAGTAGGGTCTGCACCATGCACGCCAACTGCTGCATCGGGCTGAGCCGGAAGATCAGTGACCTCAACGCCATGCTCCAAGACTGGAGGAGGTTCGTAGCGCTGCCGCGCGACCAGAAGCGTTCCGTTTCATGGACTGTACCACGCGATTGCAGGTAACCAATTAACACATCTTCGATAATATGCGGTGCATTATGAGTTTGTGACCAAATGGAAGCTGTCTTTGCAGTCTTCAGAAAGTCAAGCGGTAGGACAACAGGAAACTGTCTGCTTGTTCAGTGATTGCTTCAGTCTTTGCAGTGCCTTTTCGCTTTTTTTTGTAATGTACTATGTAGCTGATGTTAACCAGGGAACTACGGTGTTGACTGCCATCGAGAATTGTTCCCACATTTTGACTGACTCCATCGAGCCAACTGGGTGGTATGAATGATGCAATGAAAGTGGTGTGGATAATTTCCACATCCGATCCAATCCGAATCCAAATTGTGCGGATATGGAGAAGAGTTTTTAATATTCATGCGGACGTGGATAATCCGAATCAGATTTTGTGCGGATGCGGATTAAGATATGGTGTTAGTGATATCCGATAGATATGGATTATCCGATAATTGAATGCGGATAACCCGAGGCCTATAATAGGATATCCGACTACTATGACACCCCAATACGGCTCATACACTGATCTTTTACCTATACATAAATTTGTAGCCCACAAAACTTTAGCTATATAGATATATATAGTGTGTGCGCGTGCGTCAAAAGCCTTAACCACAGTCATGCGTAGAGCATCATTTGTCACCATTTGAAACTAAATATAAGCATGTATTATCCCACTATATTAATCCGCACCCGCTCCATAACCGATCCGACTCCGCACCATATCCGACATCCGAAAAAATCCGCATTCATAACCGCATCTGTGTAATATCACTCCACATCTGACAAAAAAATATGAATGCGGATGTGGTAAAGGTGTTATCCGATCCGATCAGCTTTCATCCCTAGATGCAACCAAATATAATTTCAGTAATCAGGAAATATATAAAGCTCGTATAGTTGTCTTTCAGATGCGTACAGATGCGTACGTACTACCGGATTCTGGGTCTTCGCCGAGACGAGCGGGGTTCCTCTCGGCGAAGGCCCCTTTCCTCTCAGCGAAGCCTTCACCGAGAGTTTGCTCTCGGCGAAGGACTCTCGGTGGACCTGTATAGGCGAAGGCCCCTTCGCCGAGAGAGTGGGTGGACCCTTTCGGCGGATATGCGCCAAGAGGCACAATTAGCTCTCGGCGAAGGCTTTTTCCTAAAAAAGAAAATCTCCATGCAGCGGGCCCACTGCCCAGGCACCGCCGCCTCTGCCGGCGGGCCGCCGGCGCCGCCGCCCGCCACCTCCACCACCGCGTGACCCGCCACCTGCACCACAACACCGTACGCCACCTGCGCCACCACGCCGCCCGCCTCCTCCATTACCGCCGCCGCACAACAACACAAAAAACACAGAGAGAGAGACACACACAAAAACAGACATAAAGAGAGAGGTTGAGCCTAGGAGGTCGCGGCGGGGTGGAGCTCTCAGATCCCTTGCCGTCCGTCCTTGAGCTCCTCCCCCGGCGGCAGATTTGTGCGCGGCGGCGAGCCGTAGCCGCGAGCGTCCCTGGGCCCACGCACGACACGCATCTTGTCGGCGGCAGGCAGCGCAAACATGCACACGACGGCGATGGCCTCGATCTCCTAGACGTGGGCCGGGACCCCGTGGGGACGCCGTGGCCGGTGAGCGGAAACGAGGACAGGACTAGACAAGGAGACGAAGCGGCGCCGACGAACGCGGAGAGCAGGCCAGATCCGCCGTCACCTCACCTCGCCCGGCCGTCGCTCCTCGCCACGAGGTGAGGGGCGAGCGGAGGGGGAGGTGGGGGACGACGTGGCTGTGCTAGGCGAAGAATTGGGGGAGGAGGTGGAGTTGTTTTTTTGGCTCTCGACGAAGAATTCTTCGCTGAGTTTCGTTCTTCTCCGAGATTCTTTTTGACCCTCGGCGAAGAGCTCTTCGCAGAGAGCTCAAGGGGTGGCTGTTGCCAAATATTTTTACTCACAGCGAAGGCCCGATTTCCTGTAGTGCGTGTATTTCATTTTTAACTGAAATGAAGGAATCTTCATTCCCAAAACTACAGAATGCCAAAGCTGGCCCATTCAAGTATATTATTGATTAAATCAGCTAATCAGCTAAATTAATCCCTTGGCAGCCGGATTAAACAAAACTAAGCACCAAGATCATACCATTGTTACCATTTGTCAACACTACTAGAAAACCCCCCTTTAGATACGTTAAAATTAGAGTTAGACACATTTTATTTCATCTCTATGTCACTATAGGCATGCTTCCATAAAGTGTGTTAGAGGCATCTTCATACGTACCGCATCAAACCTTATAGAGATGAATTCTTTAAACATTGCTATGAAAGGAAGAGACATTTTGTAGACACGTTAGATGCATATCTATTAAATTTGATACAATCTTGTACACACGTGTACAAAACATTTCTAGTGGTTTAGTTATGTATTATAGTAATAATTTATTGTTTCTTAATAAGTATAAAGACAATCTTCTAGAAACATTTATAAAACATGTCTACTAATTGTGAAAGAACTAAAAAAAATATTTCAGATTTGAGGACACCTATATGTGATTCGAACCCAAGATCTCTCATCTCACACATAGCTTCCTTACCATCTCAACTACACAACAAACTTGACTTACATAACATCTAGTTTCCTCTTGAGTTTATCATGAAGAACCATTTAGTACATTTGTTTGGTACATTTTATGATGTTTCGACTCTATAGTTATAGTTTAAAGCATGTGTAAAAGTGTAACATCTTGAAACATTTTTACAATCATGTCAAAGAGCATCTTTAGATGATTATGAACATTATTTGTTACGCATTTTAACGTGCCTACACAATAATGACACTTTAAAATATGGCTAACTTCGTCTCTTTATTAGATGATTTCAATATCATCACCAAAAATGTCATTATAAGACTACCAACGTTCTAAGCGTGTCAAATACAGTGATAGTTTGACATGATCTCAAAATCATGTCGAAAAGTATCTTTAAGCACTAACGTACAAACGCTTCAAGTGTGCGTTACTACTATAACGTAGCTAAAGAGGGGTTTTCTAGTAGTGCAAATTTGACTATCAATGGTTACAATGCAATGCAGAGGTGGAACTCCAATGCTGTTGCACCCAAATGGCGATTGCAATCTCTTCCACTGTAACTCCCCCCGCGTAGCAGTAGGAATGGAAGAGGTAGGCACAGGAGAGTGAGCACATGTTAGCCTCCCACAAAACCTCCTGCTCCTCTCCATGCCCCTTCCACTGATCCCTACTCTTATTACTCCTAAGCAAGTGCTTCGCTACATAGCCATTGGACATGGGTGGCTTATTTGTAGCCATGGTCACATGCAAAAGGAGCACAACAAACCAATATTAAAGTGGGGGCTTGTCGCACCCTTGAGACTATAGCCATGGAGATTTTCGCCAAGCACGGGTGGTCGTCATTTAAAAGGATTAGTGCTTAATTAGTTGCACATTTGCTTAGTTTGCTTTTTGAAAGGGATGGTTTCAAAAGGCTGCTGGAAAGATTTGTAATAAGGAATGATTGTGTACAAAACTTTTAGGAACAAAAATTCCTTGTTAAAGAAATTGTGACGATTTGTCAACGGGTGGATAGTCTTGCTGAAGTATAACAAGTCTCTATTTTCCAAACGATTGCACATTTTATAGAAATTGACTGCGTGCCAGTGTTTTTATTTCACTATTTCTGACCAAGTCTCTTTCGGTAGCTGAAGTTTTTTTTGTGTGTGTTCGTTGCATCAGCTAATGTTTAAGGGGTAACACTGGTATAGGTTCTCTTCTTGCAAGCAGAAGAGAACACATGATTAGCGGTTGCATAGTAATTTATGCAGCCTAAAAGGTAGGGAAAAGCTAAACGTTGTCCGGGTGTTTTAGGGCGCTACATCACCCGAATTTTTTTGTGTTGTCTGATTCTGTTTTGACTCTCGCTAGGGCGTGGTGTCTGTTCTGTTTTTTATATACTTTGTTAGTTGGATCCACTCCGTCCGTGTCTCCTTGGTGTGTCCAGCTCCATGCCTCCACCACCCTAGTCCGCTGGGTCCACGTGTGCAGTGCACAACACCGCACCTCGTTGGTAAGCTTGGACGATCAATTCCAATATCATCAGTTTGCCAACTCCTGAGAATTTTTTTATAATTTATACTACAATATTTACTAACTTACAGTGACTGTGTAAATGTAAATTCAACAAACTTGACTACCGGGGTGACCGGAGACCATGCATGTTGGCTTCACCCAGGAACACATGAACTCTCACAGCTCACGGACACAACACCGGTGAGGGAGACGGAGCACACAAGAGTTTTTCCGGCGACGAACACGAACTTTCACAGCTCACGGACACAACACCGGTGAGGGAGACGAAGTACACAAGACTTTTTCCGGTGACGAACGCCGCGGAGCCAATAGCTCCTGTATCTTGGTTGGTGTTTATTCTCTGGACTCGGCAACTGAAAACGTAGGTGTACATGGACTATTTAACGGCCGGGGGACACACCTTGGAGCCACGAACTCCATGCCCAGCAACCTCGCCATGATCAGCAGGATACGGTCTTCAACACGTCTGGAGCGCCACACGTTCTCACGGACGACTCGGCCTTCTTCCATGCAAATCGGCACCACGAAGCTAACCTCCACGCCAGCTACGACTCTTTCTGCGGCAGCTTATCTGCACGCTCCTAGACTCCATCTACACCACGATCAAACGGTCCCAACAACTGTGATCCAAACAACCTGGACGCATGCAGCTAGTCTGCGTCTAAACATACTCTAACACAAGAACAGCACAGCTGCAACAGAGCTAGCCTCCGCACACGCCGGCCTTGACCCATACGTGACACACACGTACTACTAAACTCACGTACGTGACGCACACGTGCACTTACACGAACTGCACACACACACTCGCCCAGCGTGACGCACACGCCCACGCGTTTATTTCTAACAATCTCTCCCTAAACGCGACACGGCGGAACGATCTTCACAGCAGCGTCGCCTCCTCGTCGGTGTCGCACTGCAGCGCTGTCTCCTTCTTCTTCCGCGGGCAGTCCCTCGCCTGGTGCCCGCGTTCACCGCACTCAAAACACTTCCCTCGGTAGCGGCTCCTACTGCGCCCCGAGCACGTGCCGGTGCCATCATCGTCGTCTTCGCGCTTGCCATCACGACCATTGCCCTTCTTGCTGCCGCCGCGACGTATGCCACCGCTGTGCGCGTGCTCCTTGCCGCGCTGGTGCCGCCTTGCCTCCCACTGCTCCTTAGTGAGCAGCAGCTACTCGGTGTGGCCTTTGGTCGCCTCCTGCTCCTCAGCTTCGGCGTCTTCCGCCAGCTGCAGCCGGCCGATGAGCTCCTCCATGGACATGGTGTTGAGGTTGCCAAACATCTCAATCGTCACTGCAACTTGGCGCAGCTTCTTGGGCACCACACGCAGCACCTTCTTGACGACGCGGCTATCCGACAGCTCCTCTCCGAGCTCGCGTGGCTGGTGACGAGCCCGTTGATGCGCATGGCGAAGTCGTGCTTCATCAACCTCTGGATGCTTGTGTCCTTCATACGATCGTCGCCGGCGCAGCTCTTCTCGAGCGCATTCCACGCCTCCTTCGCGGACTTCTTCTGCGCGAGGCCGGCCTTCATCTCCTTCGGGACACCGCGAATGATCGTCGCCAGCGCGCGCCGATCCTTGGCACGCTCCTTGCACGACGCCTAGACCGCGTCCCACAGCTCCAGCGCCTCCAAGCTCACTTGCATCACCAAGGCCCACTCATGATAGTTGGCCCTTGTCAGCTGCGGGATCTCCACGGCGCCGGGCGTCGCCATGACACGCTGGATGGCGCTCACGCCCGAGCTCTCCACCTTGGACGAACTCTCGCCGATCTTCATCATAACCTTGGCTCTGGTAGCAAATGATGGCTTCACCCAGGAACACACGAACTCTCACAGCTCACGGACACAACACCGGTGAGGGAGACGAAGCACACAAGAGTTTTTCCGGCGACGAACGCCGCGGAGCAAATAGCTCATGTATCTTGGCTGGTGTTTATTCTCTGGACTCGGCAACTGAAAACGTAGGAGTACATGGACTATTTAACGGCCGGGGGACACACCTTGGAGGCACGAACTCCATGCCCAGCAAGCTCGCCATGATCCGCAGGATACGGTCTTCAACATGTCTGGAGTGCCACACGCTCTCACCGACGACTCGGCCTTCTTCCATGCGAATCGGCACCACGAAGCCAACCTCCACGCCAGCTACGACTCTTTCTGGGGCAGCTTATCTGCACGCTCGTAGACTCCATCTACACCACGATGAAACGGTCCCAACAACCGTGATCCAAACAACCTGGACGCATGCAGCTAGTCTGCATCTAAACATACTCTAACACAAGAACAGCACAGCTGCAACGGAGCTAGCCTCCGCATGCGCCGGCCTTGACCCATAGGTGACACACACGTACTACTAAACTCACGTACGTGACGCACACATGCACGTACACGAACTGCACACACACGCTCGCCCAGCGCGACGCACGCGCCGATGCGTTTATTTCTAACAATGCAGCACCTGAGTAACATATAGACACTCCCAAAAGTTAATGTTTATCCTGCCTTCCAAACATCCGATTGGAAATAAGGTAGGTCATCATGCTCTGTTTGGTTGTTTATCTCCTAAGCAAGCATCCACCCAACCAACTGGTACCAATAAAATCAACAGATAAATTTCACCCAAATGAAAGGTTAATAAGACACATCCATTTTTTTGTCTCTCCTTGGAGCACAAAGCTACTTTGCTAGAAATGAGTGGCGACTGAGCTATGTACATAGCACTTTCCTTGCAACAATTAATGCAATGGATCCAATATCAGGAAACTGAAAAGTGAAAATCGGCAACCAGTGAATATATGTTAGTAATGTTTCATCCGTCGGGATTTGCACCAATGAATCCAATATCAGGGAACTGAAAAGTGTGATGCCTTCCACAGGCGTCTGGGGAAATTCGTCGCTATATATAATGCTACCCAGTCCCAGAGGACCGACTTGCACTACCACATTTCCTGAAGCCTCGTAGTCCTGTGCCAAGAATGCCTAACTGGGCTAAATGGACAAAACCCAAAAAATAGCATGGCCCTTGCCTCTTGCAAGCTCCTGCTTGCTCTTCGCTCAGTTAGATGTGTCATTTGGTAACGTTTTCCATCTCCTCTACTCTTAATTAAACAGGAAGATCAGCGTGTCTTCATGTTTTGGAACTTGGCAGTGAAATGATAGGCATGCCAGATTCCGAGGATGCAATTATCTGTTGCAAGGCTGTGTAGAGCAGCACATGGAAACTATATATATTGTACTGAAGAGGAAACCCAGAGCTGTAGCTTCTGGGGAGAGTTTTCCTTACATAAATAGCAACTGCAAAACTTATTCGGGTAATGAAGTTAGTGGTTTCTCTCTTCTAATCAGAAAAATGCATCAATTAATCAATGGTCTTTCACTTGGCTATGATTGGATACAGGAAATGCTTTTTGAAGTAAGGAATGATTCTAACTAAATAAGATCTGAAAAGAGACGTACATGTGTAACCCTTAATTACTTGCTTTCTCAAAAAATTATCATCATGTACGAAAAGAAACTAATTAAGAAAAAGTGTGGTTAACTTGTTGGCTGCTTTAAGATTAGTGCAACAAATTGAAAAAGAGGACAAGAGCACTTCTCTAATTTATTTTGTAAAATGAGCACATTTTGTTCTACAGTCTGATTGAAGGAACGATCTGGTCGAACTATCCTACAAACTGAGTTTGATGCGTGCATGTCTGCACTTGTAATATCTTTTTCTTACTGTTAATAGTGGGTTTGCCGAGGGCCATTGAGGACATGTGTGCGTCCGAGGACTGATAGATGGTCGCTCCTTAGTGATGAGTGATTGACAACATTGTGTGGACTGACTCTTAGCCCAGTATTGCAGGTGCATGTTGCGGTTTGATTTCGTCGGTGCAAGTGAAGAACAAGCGCGAAAGGTCTATACTTGTGTGGCCTCCAGGTGTAGAGAGACAAGCAGGCTTGGTGTGGCCTCCGGTGGTTGACGGGATCAAGTGCGGGCTGCATGGTGGCAAGAAAGAGCAAGACGAAGTCGTGTATGGTTTCTTAATTGAGCCTCAAAGCCTAGACCGAGCCGGGACAACCATGGCGGCCAAGTCATGAGTGGGATTAGCGTGGAGGTCACACCAAGTATGCAGGGTCTGCAGTGGTTTACCAAAAAGCCACTAGGTTCTTTCGTTGAGCCACAAAGCCAAGACCGAAGACCGAAATGCGCACGGCAGACAACACTGGGCCAGTCTGACCGGTGGACCGGTCGGATTGATGGGGGGCACCGGTCTGATCGGTGTGCATCATAGACTTGCGGAGACTTCGAAGCAGAGGACATGCGGCATGTTCGCAAGACTTGTGTGGGAGTGAAGTGGGTTTGCGATGGATGTGCATCCGTCATATGGTGATTCGACAAAAATTCCCAAAGTGCCCTTCGGGAGCGTGTATCTTACTATTATGTCATAGGGGTATTTCAGTTTTTCGGTTACCTCCATATAAACTTGGTAGAGAGAGGATGGCAGCCATCTCTTGGAACCCTAGTTCATTTCCTTCCTTCCTAGGCTAGCTAGTGCTTCATGCAAATCGTCAAGTGGGTAGTATGATGGGAGGTTGCTAGCCTCTTTGTAAAGAATCTTTCCTCTTAGTGAATGGAAGGTTTCGAGTTAATCCATATGCCCCTTGTGATTTGTTTGTGGGTCCCTTTTTTCTTGTTCCGTGATTTTCAGAGCCTTTTCTGTGGATTTTTGTGGGAAGGTTTTAGAGGAGTTTCTTTACTTTGTGGGATTTGTGTTGGGAATCACTAATGAGGTTGGTGTGCCTCTTTTCTTGGTGATCTTGCCCCTCAAATCCCATAGGAAAGCCTTCGATTTTGGTGTTTTTGTGTTCTTGGTGTGTTGGAGTGTGTTGGCGGTCAAATATGACACCCTTAGAGCACTTGTTACAAATTGGTTTCGACTTTTATTTGGACTAACCCACCACTAGGCATACTAATGATCTAACAAGTTCATCAGTGCATGTGCTTTTGGAAGTGTTATGTTTATGTAGGAAATAATGCGCTTAATGGATAAGTTTGCATCAAGTTTAGAAGGTGCCATGCAATAGGATAAACGAGCTTCGTTTGTATGTGAATACAAGATGAACTTGTTTCCAAAGGTGACAAGGACCAAAATGCAATGACAAGATATTCCCGAGGACCAAGATAAAGGAGCAGAGTTCATGCGACAAGACCCTCTATCTTGATCGCGTGGATAATGACGTCCAAAGCCCACATGCAAAGGAGTAGAAGGTCCAATCGACGAGAGAAGCATGCACAAGGAAGATGGGACCAAACCAGGCTAGAAAGAGCCTAGGTCGGCCGGCCCATGCTGACTAGCCTACCCCATTTTTGCTTCGGTTCAGCCTCCCCTTTGGACTTGGGTTTCCTCAGACTATTTATACCTCCTACATCTGAAGAGTCACCACATGCATTCATCACAGAGCTGCCGAATTGAGGCACACACACCGAAGGAAGCAGATGGCCGCCACGACGAGATGGCATAAGCTAGACCCTAGCCACCATGGTTGGTCCTGCGTGGAGAAGCCATGGTGGAGTTCCAGAGCCATGCCTTGGATTCATCAAGGCATATGTACCTTTTACGGTGATATCAATCTAATCTTGTCCCTACTTTTGATCTACTACGACAGTTGCTTTATTCTCCATATGTGTAGCTAACATATGTTCTTAGTAGGAATAGATTTAATTGATGGTTAGTCTATGTCTTGCAATACATCGTAGTAGTGCACGAGAAGTTGGTGGGTGATTACCGTCGTGTGGTGACAACATGCGGGAGGGAAAAGGCCGAACGAATGTGTAATGTTGAGTTTGATCTTTGGCGAGTATCGTGAGTCATTGCGCGGCCACCAAGAGGAGGAGCTTCGAGTAAAAAGCACTTGGTGGCGTTTGAGGTAAAGCTTTGGGGAACCTTAGGTGTGTCTTCTACACGCACCTTGTAATGTCGTTCATGGGAACGTACTAGGGACATCTCTTTAACATGGTACGAGTACTAGATTAGTTTATCATTTTGGTCGGAGTTGCAAGTAAGAGACGGTGG
Source organism: Cenchrus americanus (assembly GCA_947561735.1). Taxonomy (NCBI): domain Eukaryota; kingdom Viridiplantae; phylum Streptophyta; class Magnoliopsida; order Poales; family Poaceae; genus Cenchrus; species Cenchrus americanus. The sequence goes on along the minus strand of OX387245.1, from coordinate 197,886,763 downwards.
GCTCGTGCTACCTTTTGTTGTGTTACCTTATGGCTACTGAATGTGATCCATACATCCATATAATGTTTGTATGTTTACCCCTTTATGCAATCTATGCTACATGTTAGGTTAGCTTTGGTAGATTAGATGGAAAACCTTAGTCGGTTTGCTTCTGATCCACAGATTGATAAACCTTGGGGCAATACTCTAAGGGAAGAGCTACAATGATCCGTGCTCTTGTGGTTCGAACTTGACGCATTTTTGAGCCGTCAACATGGTGTTCTTGTGCTAGATGCACGAGATCCGTGATTCCTCCTTTTCTAGAGAGTTTTGAGGCTTGAGATTTGAGTTAAGGATCACTCATGCGGTGTTCCAACCTTCCCCAAAGTTCCTCTTGAAACCGTTAAGTGAATCGGGAGATCGGGAGGCTTGATTCTTGGAGTTGACCCGTGGGTGGAGTTCATCCCGAGCGGCCCAGGCGACGATCTGACCGGTGCCGGCGCTTGTGGGTTTTTGGCTTGAGTGAACAGCTGGTTCTGTTGGTAGTCATTGTGAGCTTCCTTGGGTCAGTTCTTGGCAAGAATCGTGTTGGTTTGCCTCAGTTTGTGGTGCTTCTTGTTTCCCTTGGCTTGTGTTTTTGGGGTGGTTTTTGCTCCAGGGCCTAGAGGTGTCTTTGAGGCTCTCTAGGACGTTTCCATGCGGTTGTTGTGTCCATCGGTCTAACTGACGTAGCTGACCGGCGTCACCGGTCTAACTGGCACACCCCATTGGTCAGACCAGTGCAGCACAGGTAGCCTGCCGTGCAGATTTTCCGCTGCGTGTTGTGTGTAATTGTTTCAGTAGGAGGTGTGGTTTGTTCCTTGGACCAGTCGCACTTAGTGGCTACGTGGTCTTGGCAAACTTGAGGAGTTTGAGGCGGAAGTGATTTTAGGATTTCGGTCATGTTCATATCATTAGAGGAGCTATCTCTTTCGAGAAGATTTTTTATCGACTCCTATTCACTCCCCCCTCTCTGGTCAGCAAATGATCCTTCGGCCATACTAACTGATCCTGAAGATGAAAAATCCGCTATTCATCCTAGGGCAACCTCTGGTCAGCCACCAGGAACAGATGTTAGGAAAACATTCATGCCACCCAAGCATCAGGAAAACAAGTAGTTCCATAATTTCGGAATGTTTCTAATGGTGTGTCGTCCACTACGTGAAAAACTGACTTTGGTAACGGGCGTAGATCACCTTTGGCAACGGGTAATGCGCCCGTAGGAAAGCTCCGCCTTCTCGAAAAATGATGTTTGGGGGGAGATGGCGCTCGGGTGCTCTCCCTCTCCCCCTTCCCCCTCCTACACTGCTGCTCCACGGCTGAGGCGCCATGATGGGACTCAAGATAAGTTCCCCCTTTGAGTTTCTTGCTTCTTTCTCCCTGGTGCTCCTAGTTTCTTCCCGGATTTCTTGCCTGGGGTTCTGGTTGGTTGGCTTCTTTCTCTCCTTGTTGAGTTTTGCTGGTCTCTTTGTTCTTTTCGGACATGGATTTCTTAATGAAAAAGCTTGATTTTGATATTGGTAAGGCGTTTGAGCATGAGGTTCATCGCAAGACTGGAAGACTACTTCATTCTCATTCTAGCTTTGAAAAGGGTTTTTATCTATTGGCAACCTTCAGGAGATATCTCTTTCAGCTCAATGAGGAATCAGTTGCTTTAGCCCTCCAATCCTGTCTGGGTGGACTTGCAAAATCCTTTCGGGTTTCCTATCAGAGTCATAATCATTTCAGGTTCACTGTTTCTTGCAAGGCTATTGGCTTTGCCATCTATAATCTACGTAGATTCATTGGAGCCTCTTTTGATGTGTATTTTCATCTTTGGAGTAATGGTGCCCCACATTGGGAGCGTGAAAAAAGGCTTTGGGAGGCAGAAGAAGCTAAGCAATGGTCTAAGGTTCTCTCAAAGAATCAAAAGCGATTGGCATCTAAATCTTCTTCTTCTTCCAAGATAAATGGGAAACGAGTTCGTTTTGCTGAAAAAATTGTGCAAGCCTCTCCGATTGTCAAATCTAAGCCTTCTGGTTTCTCTCAGTCTATTAAAATTGGTAATTTGGATGTCAAGCTTCCATGCTTTGATTCTCCTGATTCAGAATCTCCTCAGACTTGTGGCATTCTCAAGAAATCTTATGAAGATGTTTCATCGGTTCAGCAACAAGTTGATCAGGCTACTGATGAACATGAGGAGATTCAAAGGCTCTCAGCCCGGCAGTGTATTCAAAGCTCTCATATTTCCAAAGCTTCCCGTCCTCGTTTTCCTGCTTCGTTTAATTCTTTCTTTGGAGAAATTAATCGTGTTCGGCACTTGGGGGGTTGTGTCCGCTATCTTGAACTTAATCACACTGGGAGTAATTGTTCCTCCCCCCAAGGTGTGCTGCGTGTTTTAAGAAGGGTCACAAATTTAAGTTTTGTCAAACCAGAAGCAGGCCAAGGGTTTTTTGGAGGCCCAAGGTGCGAGAAAGCCAGCCCAGCCCAACAGCTCAAGCATCGGGTGTGGAATATTAAGAGGCAGCGTCCTACAGTGTTTCTCCCCCAAATTCACAAGCTCCAGAAAACCCCAACCTCAGTCCGGAGTCTCCCGCCTCGGAGTCCGTGCCCCACTGCTGCAATCTCCCTTCCCAGGAAGCTCCGTCAGAGGCGGAGATGGCGAACTTTGTGGTTGATCCTGCTCCATTTGTGCCGAAGGGTCTGGAGATTGAAGACTGGGCGCGCCCTGCGCGCAGCCGGATTGTCATCAATGGTAATCCGCTGTGTCGCCATGACGAGTACGCCATCGTCTCTCTTGTCCTCCCCGCCGCCGAATCAACTCCATATTGCTATGGAAGAAGTCGTGGCATTTCTGGAAGAAGAACAGCATGCTGTTATCCGTTCTTGCTGCTTGTCTCCTCTTGGGCTATGTCTTGTGCAATTCTCTTCCTCGTTGGAAAGGCAAGTTATGATCAGTAGAAGCCCAATGCAACTTGATGAGATGCGAGAAATCAAGATTGTTGAGCATGATAAGGGGATTAATTTTCGCAGCTGTCCTTTCACTCGTACCTGCTAGATTCTGTTTCTGGCTTTTCCTCTGGATTTTCAAACCAGAGAGATCATCACACAAGTAGTTGGTTTGTTTGGATCAATGATTAACTGGATTGACAACTCTAGATGTCGCTCTCGTCTTGTTCTCAGATGCAATGTCACTCTAGTCAGCAGAATCCCCAGAAGCATTGTCATCAGTGAGGGCAATCCCTTGGGTGATCATGGGAGCAGTTCGACTGTGCCTGTTTTTGTTTTAAACAGTGTACAAAATGATGTCATGGCAGGGGATGAAGATCCTATTCCAGGAAATGGTAATCCTCACCCAGAGCACCCCCAGCAGAATGCAGCTAATGGCAATGGCAATCAATTTCCTGGGATTTTCGAGTCAGTTCAAGATTTAGATGAAGTTCATCAAGAGAATGTGAACCAAGGATGAGAGCTTCCCCCTCCTCCTCCTCCTCCACAAATCAACCCTGGAGGGTGAGTTCAGTGGCCTGAGCCACAGATTGAAGAAATTGATGAGAATGAGGTGAACCTGGTCAACAATTTGGCTGATGCCGCTGTGGCAAATGGCGTGATGCAGCATCCTGAAGTGCCTCAAGATAGCCACTCTATAGAGCTCAAGGTGCCCCTGTCACCCTTGAGCTTCCTCTTCCTAAGGATACTTCTGCAAGCAGAATTGTCCTAGTGACAGGTGGCAAAGATATTGCTTTTGATGATGATAGTGCTATTAGAAAGTTAGCTGCAAGACTTGGTATCCATCAATGCTATGGTCCCTCCCCATCAGTGCAAATGCTTGTCCAAGACCTTACTGCTTATGCTCAGTTGCTCCTTGCCTCAATGCCAATGAAGGAGCCACTTCCTGTTCAGTCTTGGAACTTTGTCTCGGCCACCTCTTTTGCCAACACCTGGTTTTTCTGTGTTGACAACCCTGCCTGGGGTAACAATGCTGAAGCTTCTTCATCCAGTGGAGTTAGGAGGCCAAGGTTAGAGCTCATTAGTGCCCCTCATTTGGACAGTGTTCATAACCAGTTGAACTTGGATACTACTATGGAGCTCAACAATAATCTTGTGCCCTTCAGTCAAGGTCCCATGATAAAACCTGATTAGGAAGCATCTAATAGCTGGGTGGTTGACATGGAACTTGACTCCCCCACTCACTTTGTTTCAGAAGTTATTTCCAGTCCTACCACTACCAAGAAGCGGAGAGGAAGGCATCACACTCCCATTGTTGATGACGAGGTTCGTAGAAGTGCCAGACTCAGGAATGAAACTCATCATGATCACATTCAGCTAGATGGTGAGCCAAGAAGAAGGAAAGGTGCCACCAAGAAGTCTGTGTCCTTCTCCTCAGTCACTGATCTGAAGAAAGCCATCGTTAGCAGTAGTCTTGATGAAGGTCTCATTGAGTTTGAAGTTGCTCCTATTCAAGCCCCAACCTTGGTTGACCTTGGTATCTCCTTCTGTGGTGTTCCTCCTTCGGAGTTGAACCTTGCCACATTGCTTCATGAAGGGGAAGATCAATAATCAGGGATGATAGGAAAACTTTTAGCCCCTGGTGGCTCAATGTTGGTTTCTGCACCTGGTGGTCTTTTGAACTTGGCTGCTGTTTTGTGTATCCTTGGGTGCTGATTAAAACTTGGTTGCCTGTTATGGTTTTCTGTGGTGGTTGCGCCCCACAACCTTTTGTTTTCCCTTTTTCTTTTGTCTATAATGGTTAATCGTGCTTGGAATGTCTTGTGCTGGAACATTCGAGGTTTAAATGACAAGGATAAGTGGGATCCTATTAGAAATAAGATTGAGGAAAGTTGTGCTAACATTTTCTGTCTACAAGAAACTAAAAGAGAGGCTATTGATTTGCAGTTCATTCGAAATTTTGCCCCTAAACGATTTGATAAATTTGAGTTCTGCCCCTCTGTTGGGGCTTCTGGGGGCATCCTTGTCTGCTGGGCTTCCAATCACTTCTCGGCTAGTACTATTTAGAAGCATCCCTTCGCAATCAACCTCAAAATGCTTTTCACCCACTCTCAAATCTCTTGGAATCTTGTTGTGGTGTATGGTCCTTGTAGACAACCTGCTAGAGATTAGTTTGTTAATTGGCTTCTTAACCTGCAAATTGAGGATGATGAGCTTTGGATGCTCATGGGGGATTTTAACTTCTATAGATACGCTGAGAACAGAAATAAAGCTGGGGGAAATTTTCAGGACTCTTTAATCTTCAATAATATCATTAGTCATTTGGGCCTCATTGAATTACCTTTAAAGGGCAGAAGCTATACCTGGAGTAATATGCAAGATGTCCCCCTCCTTGAGCAAATTGACTGGTTCTTTACCTCTGTTGCTTGGACAAGTGTCTTTCCCTTTTCGGTGGTCCTTCCTCTTGCGAGGATCACATCCGATTACCTGCCTTGTAGAGTCCAGATTGGCACCAGCATCCCCAAGGCCAATATTTTTAGATTTGAAAATTTTTGGCTTCATCATCCTGAGTGTTTGGAGCAAATCAAGACTGTTTGGCTCACCCCAGCCAATGTCTGCAACAGTACACATACTAATAGTGCCAAATTCAAACTTCTTCGCAGAACTCTCAAGTTATGGTACAAAAACCTCTCCAATCTATCAAAACTGATTGCAAACTGTAATATGACAGTTGCTTTCTTTGATAGATTGGAAGAAATCAGAGCTCTGTACCCCAATGAATTAAAATTTAGAGATATCATCAAGGAGCACATCATATTTCTTCTGAGAATGCAGAATCAATACTGGAAGCAGAGATTCACACAGAGAATTATGCAGTTTGGGGATGAGAACACAAAATTCTTTCACTCCATGGCCACTAAGAGATATAGGAGGAATGTCATTTCCCATTGTCGATGGCTCTCGGAGAATGGTTCAGGATCATGGGGAATTAACGTCTATCTTCTGGCAGGAATTCAAAAGGAGGTTGGATTCCTCTGTGGGGGTGACCATGCAATTTGATCTTCAGGATTTGGTTCAGAGGCATTCCAATCTTGAATTTTTGTGTCTTCCTTTCTCCTCTAAGGAAATTGATGAGGTCATTCTTGATCTTCCTTCTGATAAGGCTCATGGCCCAGATGGTTTTAACAATCTCTTCTATAAGAAATCCTGGCATATCATTAGGGGAGACATGTACAAACTCTGCCAGGATTTTTTCCATCATCAGGCTGACCTCAAGAGCATCAATCATTCTTTCATTACTTTGGTCCCCAAGAAAGATAACCCTGAATCTGTGAATGACTTTAGGCCAATTTCGCTTCTAAACTCATCCATTAAAATGATCTCAAAGCTGCTTGCTAACAGACTTCAATCTGTTGCTCTAAAGGTTGTCCATGAAAATCAATATGGATTCATTAAAGGTAGAACGATCCAAGACTATATTGGATGGGCTTTTGAATTTCTCCATCAATGTCACCACTCTAGGAGGGAGATTATTATTCTAAAGCTGGACTTTGAAAAGCCTATGATCTTGTTGAGCACTCCACTGTTTTGGACATGCTAAAGGTTCCCCCCCTAAATGGCTGAGTTGGGTTAAGGAGCTGTTGTCCACTGCTACTTCCTCAGTGCTCCTTAATGGCACTGCTGGAAAGGACTTTAAATGTTCCAGAGGTGTTAGGCAGGGGGATCCTCTTTCCCCACTTCTTTTTGCAATTGCTGCTGATCTACTTCAATGTGTCATCAATAGGGAGTATAATCTTGGTAATCTCCTGCCCCCTTTTCCTAAAAGAACTGACACTACCTTCCCAATTATTCAGTATGCTGATGACACCATCCTCATTATGCAAGCTGATGAGGATCAGTTGGCCCTCCTAAAAAGAATATTGCACAGCATTACTCTCTCTAGTGGACTTGTTAATTTTCACAAATCTTGTCTGGTCCCAATTAATGTTTCCCCTGAGAAGGCTTGCTCCTTGGCTCAAGCTTTTGGATATGAGGTGGGCTCTTTTCCTTTTACATATCTTGGTCTCCCTCTGGGTCTGACAGCCTCAAGTGAAAGATTATGCCCCTTTAATCTGTCGAATTGAAAGAAGGATGTTTGCTACTTCTTAGTTTCTCTCCTATGCTGGAAGGCTGCAGTTAGTCAATTCTGTCATCTCTTCTCTTCCAACATATTATATGTGTTCTCTGAAACTTCCCCTCACTGTCATTGAGATTATTGATAAACACAGAAAGAATTGTCTCTGGAGAGGAAAGGACTTCAATAGAAAAGGGTACAACCTTGCTGCTTGGGATTTGGTCAGGAAACCTAAAGATAAAGGTGGGCTTGGAGTTATAAAATTAAGTATTCAGAATGATGCTCTTCTTCTCAAGCAACTGGATAAGTTCCATCGTCAGGAAAATATACAATGGGTTGCACTCAACTAGCAGAAATACTACAACAATACTGTTCCTCATCTGGCAAGGGAAAAAGGCTCCTTCTGGTGGAAGGACATCTTTCGGCTTCATACTCAGTACAGAGGTGTTGCCATTTGTAACCCGAATCAAGGGGATACCATCAGTTTCTGGGATGATATCATTAATGGTGTCCTTCACTCTGAGAAGTTACCTCACCTGCTGCATTTTGCTCGAGATCCTACCATATCCCTCTTCACCCTTAGAAATGCTGATAATCTATTGGACTGTTTCAGAATTCCTATGACCAGAGCTGCATACAATGAGTTCCTTGTTTTACAGGACATTCTGAATAACCTTCCCCCATTAACTCTAACTCCAAAGACTCCTGGCACTTCATTTGGGGGCAGCGTAGGTTCCTGGCTTGTCATTTTTATCATTATCAGTTCAGAGAGCTCAGGCCTAGTCGGGCCATTGTTGGTATATGGAAAACCAAGTGTATCCCGAAGATCAAAATTTTTGCTTGGCTGCTTCTCAATGATAGGTTAAATACGAGGAATATTTTGAGAAGAAGAAAGAAAGTGCTGGATGAAGGATACAACTGTGTGATGTGCCATAACAGTGAGGAAGAAACTGCAGCCCATCTCTTTTTCAAGCGCCGTAGATTTTTGCTAGCGGATGGTTTGCTTTGGGAATTGTTTGGGAGGAGAATTTAAGTGTCCACCAGAAGCTCTTGCAAGCCCAGCTTGTTTTTGGACAGCCTTTCTTCATGGAAATTTTTATGATTGGTGCCTGGTGCCTTTGGAAACAGAGAAATGATGTCATTTTCGAAGGCAAGCCTCCACACCTTGCTGCTTGGAAGGCTATTTTCAAAGCTTTTGTCATGGATCATCTCTGTAGAATTAAGTCAAATCTCCACTCCTCGATCAAACTATGGCTTCGTGCTTTGTAATTTTCTCTGTTGTGTTGTACTCCCTCATCTTTGCTTCTTTATAGTTAGTTGCTTTTAGACAGTCCTCCTCATTGCCTAACCACTGGTTGGGCCAGCTGTAAGTTCTCCCTTGTAACTCTTTTTGCTCTATTTTATTCGATTTTGCGCGGGGGGCGTTGCCCCACGGTTCTCGCTCAAAAAGAAGTGTTATAAATAAGCCAAGAAAGGTAACGTGCAGAAGCCATTACTGATAAGACATATTCGTAACGTGCATTAAACAACGACCGTTACCACAACTAGCCACCGGTCACGTGTGTCGGGAGCAGCCCTAGGGGTCCCCTTATACAACGGGGAAATCCTCACTTAAAACCCACAACAAGGCCAAAACACAATTTGCCTAACCATGCGAGAAGAACGGCCCACGCCGCAGGGGACTCGACGGCCCATCGAGGCGGCCCTCTTAGAGATCCCCTCGAACGAGCTCCGCCTCGCTCGAGGATGCGCGCGCGCCCTTCGGGCGGGCTCCGCCCCGTTCGAGGGGCGGCACTTCCCTCGAGCGGGCTCCGCCTCGCTCGAGGGCTCGCTCCCCCTCGAGCGGTTTCCGCCTCGCTCGAGGGTACGCCCCGCCCTCGGCGGGGTCCGCCACGCTCGAGGGTGCCCCTCACGCGTGCGCCGGCCCCCGTACACGGGCATTTAACGCCCCGACGCCGACGGGGACGGCGCCATCATGCGCCCGAGCTCGCCCCCGGTGCCGCCGCACCAACTCCCCGGGGAGGAGCCCATCCCCATCACCGTGGGGAGGGACCGTGCGGCGCGGCCGGTGTCAGTCCCGTGACGCCGTGCGCCTGCTCCCAAGACGGCTAACGCGCCGAGCCCTCGAAGGGGGGCCGGACTCACCCTCGATTCACTTTCTTGTGACCCTACGGGGGTTAGGTGGAGGCGCTAGGCCGGTGGAATACCATCCCCCGCCACCGCAACGGCGTGGCCGCCATCCCCGCGCGTGCGGGCGCACGCCGGACGCCGTAGCAACCACTCCGCACCGTGGAGCGCGTTGGGGAAGGAACGCCGTTCTACCTACTCCCCGTATTCCGTACGGGCCAACGCGTCGCACCTCCCTCGAGCCTATCGAGAGGACTTCGCCACCATCCGCCGCCCTCCTACCCTCGAACCGCCACCTTGTTCGGGTACAAGGTAGGCCATGATGGCCGGATCGCCGCAGGGGATCGTCGGACGGCCGCCCACTCTACGGCATAGCACGAAGCACTTCCCCACGTAGCTAGATAGCGCGGCGCGCATGTAAGTCGCCTCCCCCTTGATCTATAAAAGGGGGGCGAACCCCCCGGCCCGCCAGGGGGATAGACAGAGAGACATTCGGACCGGAACTCACAAGACACCACGTACTCATCCTCCAATTCCCCCACAATATCTTAAGCCACTCCACCGGGGACTTGGAAGCCACGCTTCCTCTCCCGCCTTGCTTGTAGCAGCCCCACTACGAGCACCCCCGGCTTGCCGAGCAATATAGTGCCTTGAGCACACCACGCGGCTGGACGTACGGCCCTCTCGGCCGGAACCGGGATAAACCCCGTGTCTCTTATTGCTTAGCATCGACCATTGAGGGATAGACCTCGGCGCTATCTCTTGGTTAGTGTTGGGACCATATTCCGCACCGACGGTTGGCGCCCACCGTGGGGGCGATCGAGCGCCTAAGGTCATTCCGTCAACTCCCTCCATGGTGATCCGCACCGAGTACCGTGCTACACGCTACGCATGGGCAGCTCGGACCCCCTCCCGGCCGGGTTCGGGGTCGCTTCGGGGACCCGAACTTTCGGGCCACGAGGAACGGCTATCTCATGCGCCTCACCAACCGTGAGGAGCTCCGCGCGCGGCGCCGGGCCGAGGTCGGCCTTGGCCCCCGCCGCACGCACCACCACAACGCGGGCGCCGCGGGCACGGATGCCGCGGGCCGTCGACGTCCCGACGCCACCGTCGCTCGGCGCGGTGTTCACGCCGGGCGCGATCCGAGCGGCAGCGGGCCGAGCGCGCCGCCACTCGGCACGGCGCGCTCGCGATCACGACCTCCACCGCCCCCGGCGGGCGGCGCGCGGTCTCGGACCGCGCATCCCCATCGGGCTGCGTGGCGCTACGTCGGCCTACAACGCCAACATCAACACGACGATGCGCAGGGTTCCGCCTGGCCGCCACGTCTTCGTCGCCAGGGACCCCGGCACCTCAGCAGGGGACGAGTCGTCCCTGGGTTCCCTCGACGCGTTGCCACCCGCCAACCGCCACGGATACGCGGAGTGGGACTTCTCCGGCGTACCGGACCCAGTCGTGTTCCGGCGTTTCCTCGACGGCGCGGACTACTGGTTTGGTTGCTCCGACGACTCCAGCACGGGAGCTACGATCCCGCGTGGGGAGTGCTGCGCCGTCATCACCAATGACCCGGCCAATGCCGCCGGTGCGGTGGGCGCGAGAGACGGGGGGAAGTCACGCCCGCCCCGGGGGATCGCCGCGCGCCTAGCCGCGGGGCCAAGCGCTCCTCGCCGGGGCCGACGCCGACGTGCGGCTAGCCCAAGCCCGCGAGCTCGAGGCCAGGCCGGCGGAGGAATACCGAACGGTGCGGTTGCTCCGCGCCTCAATGGCGGGGGAAGCCTCTCGCGCGCGGCGAGCGCTCACGGGGAGGGCCGGGCCGACGAGGTCCGCGACCGCATCAACACCGTCCCCAACGTCGACAACGCGGAAGCGCCCCGCGGGCAAGCCGAAGCTCGTCGCCGCGCGCGGCGGGCCGCCGGGCCATGCCGGCACCCTCAACCCCCGAGGCTCGAGACATGCACCGCGAGGTGCAAACTCTCATCGAGCAAGCGGCCGTCCAGCAGGCCGAGAGCTCGGTCTCACGCATCCGCCAACAGGGGGATGCGCGGGATGATGAAGCTGCACCGGGGGGCGAACCCTCGGTACACGCAGGGAGACCAGCGGAGCGGCCCGCCGACCAAGGGCGCACGCCGGCCAGGGAGCGGCTCCTTGACGCACGCGGGGCGCCGGATGGCGACGCCCGCAACGTCATCAACGCCGGGCGCACCCGGCGGGGGCGGACGCACGAGCGACAAGGGGCTACCACCCTCGACGGGGTGGACGCTACGACAGCCGGCGAAGACCGCTCCCCGACGCCGGAGCCCCCGAGGCACCCGTGTGTTCGGCCGAGAGATCCGTGCGGCGGCGTTCCCCCCAACGCTTCGGCCAACCCTCGACCATCGTCAAGTACAACGGGGAGACGGACCCCCGTGTGTGGCTCAACGACTACCGCTTGGCTTGCCGGTCGGGGCGGGGGCCACCGGCCGACGAGGTCATCATCCGCAACTTGCCCCCGCATCTTGGCGACGCGGCCGGACATGGCTCGAACACTTGCCCGCCGGCCCGCATCCACAACCGGGACGACCCGGTCCACACGTTCGTGGGCAACTTCCGGGGGCACATACGTGCGCCCCGAAAATTCATGGGACCCGCGCTCCCCGCACGCGAGAAGCCGGCGAGTCGCTGCGGGACTTCATACGGCGCTTCTCCAAGCGCTGCACGGAGCTCCCCAGCGTGGCGCAGTCCGAGATCGTGCACGCCTTTCTCGAGGGCACCACGTGCGGGACCTCGTGCGGGAGCCGGGACGCAGCCCGCCCGCGGACTCCAACGAGGTGTTCGACATCGCCACCAGCTTCGCCTCCGGGAGGAGGCCGTGGGGGCGATCTTCGACGGCAAGAAGGGCAAGCGCTCAAAGGACGCGCCCGCGGAGGGCGCAAGTGCAAGGAGCTCCACCGCAACGACAAGCGGGACAAGAAGGGGGAAGAAGCCGCGCCGCGAGGCGCGCGAGCGAGGGCGCGACGGCGGCAACGCCGAGGCCCTTGCCGTTGACCCGGCTCGACGGGGCCCTCGACCGGCCCCTCGAGGCCCCGGGGTGTTCGACGACATGCTCGAAAAAGCCATGTCCTTATCACAAGACCCCGGTGAATCACACCCTTGAGCAAGGCGACATGCTCAAGAAATTCTATGGCCGTGCCGCCGCGAAGGAGGCGAGAGGCCAAGAAAGACGGAGGCGATGGCGACGCAGCGGCTTCCCCGCCGTCGAAATTGTGTTCCTCATCTTTGGGGGGCCAGCGCCGACATGTCGACACGCCAACGCAAGAAGGAGTGGCACGAGGTCCTCGCCGCGGAGAGGGCACCTCCGTCCTTCCTCAACCGGTCGGAGGATGCCATCACATTCGGCGGGAAGACCACCCGAACCGTGTCCCCAACCGGGCCGTACCCGCCGGTGGTCGACCCCATCATCGGGAACGCCCGGTTCTCGAAGGTCCTCATGGACGGAGGCGAGCAACCTCAACATCCTCTACGCGCATACGCCGCGCCCGATGGGGATCGGATTGGACCGCCTGTGGCCCGGCACGAAGCCGTTCCATGGCATCGCGCCGGCAAGCGGGTCCAACCCCTCGGGCGGATCGACACCGCCGGTTTGGTTTGGCACCCCAAAAAACTTCGCAAGGAGACCCTCACCTTCGAGGTGGTGGGATTCAAGGGGGCCTACCATGCTATACTTGGGCGACCCTGTTACGCCAAATTCATGGCGGTCCCCAATTATACCTACCTGAAGATGAAGATGCCCGGCCCAAACGGCATCATCACCGTCGGCTCGTCGATCGAGCACGCATTCGACTGCGATGTCGAGTGCGTGGAGCACGCAGAGGCACTAGCGCTGGATGAAGCGCTGGTGAACACGCTGGAGAAGATGGTCAACGAAGACCTCAACTCCGCCGCCAAGCACGCTGGCACCTTCGAGGCCGCGGAGCAGACCAAGGGGGTCCCCCTCGACCCTTCAGCCCCCGAGGGCAAGGCGTTGAGGGTCAGCTCCACCCTCGACCCCAAATAGGAAGTGGTGCTCGTCGACTTCCTCCGCGCCAACGCCGACATCTTCGCGTGGAGCCCCTCGAACATGCCAGGCATCCCGAGGGAAGTCGCCGAGCACTCCCTTGACATCCTGCCAAACACCCGCGCCGTGCAGCAACGGCTCCCCCGCTTCGACGAGGAGCGGCGACGGGCAATCGGAGCGGAGCTGCGGAAGCTTCTCGAGGCCGGATTCATCAAGGAGGTGTTCCACCCAACGTGGTTAGCAAACCCCGTGCTTGTAAAGAAAAAGAATGGGAAGTGGCGGATGTGTATAGACTACACTAGTCTTAATAAAGCATGTCCTAAAGTTCCTTTTCCTTTGCCACGCATTGATCAAATCGTTGATTCAACAAATTTGGGTGCGAATTGCTTTGCTTCCTTGATGCCTATTCCGGGTACCACCAAATAAAGATGAAAGAGTCCGACCAGCTCGCGACCTCGTTCATCACACCGTTCGGGACGTTCTCGCTACGTTACGATGCCGTTTGGCCTCGTAAACGCGGGTGCAACATACCGGCGTTGCATGCGGCACGTTTTTGGGGATCACCGTGTCCCATCCGCCTTCGTCGCCCTCCTCGAAGAGCGGCGAGAAGTCGGTGAAGGCAATGACACCGTCATCATGGAGGACACCACCGACGACGACGACGACGAGACGTTGCGGGGACCTCTTTCGGTTGCGGTCGAGGTTTAGCCGTCCGGGCTTACCTCATGTGCCTCGGTGCGGGACCCCCCGACTAGCCACGGAGGCTAGCCCGGGCCGTGCCGCCACGGAAGCCGCGCAACCCCGCCCGCAAGCGGGTGACAAAGAAGCTCAAGGTCTCAGAGACCACGCCTCAGGAGGTAAGATGTCTTGACTAGATTAGTCGAGTACCCATCGCATGAGTACCCTTGCTGATGAGTAGTCTTCCTTGTATGCAGGAGGTGCCACCAGCGGAGCCCGTCGAGGAGGGCGACGAAGGCAGATGGGACACAGTGGGGGAGCCGGACGGAAGTCGTAGTCCAGCCCCCCGCGTCGAGGAACTCTTGGCGCAGGTTGGAGCGCCGGCCCCTTCTCCATAGGGGAGCACGGAGCTTGTAGCCGCCGTCGTTGAAGAGGTGGTGACTACATTAGCGCGAGAGGGCACCGCGCCGCCGCCGTTGCTTTGCGAGAGGAGGTGGTAGCCGCGGGAGGAGGCGCCCGCCGAGGGTGGATGGGTAGACATTGCCGCATCCTCGGTGCCTCGGCCGTGACTATAGTCCCGGTCAAACTTGTAAGTACCGCATCTTCCCCGAGTAGTACTTGTTGTAGTAGTCGAGGTTGACCGACGACCAATTGTGTGTGCTTCTACGGAAAATCGACGGATGCGTCCCGGGAGGGAGATGAACCCTCTTCGAGCGGTGGCGAAAGAAGTCGCGCCGCCCGCCGAGGAGTCCGCTCCCCGCTTCCCCGGGCGGTGCCCGAGCCGCCGGCTACCGAAACGCCGTTGCGGAGGCCCACGTAGTCGAAGGTAAGTACTCTTCTAAAGCTACGGAGCTCCTCGAGGAGTAGTCGCCGATGCATTTGTCTTCTCTTTGACGGGGCCGAGGCCGAAGATAGTGACATCCCCGCGGGGGTGCCAATGCGAAGTCGACACCGGAGGTCCCGGGAGGTCGCGAGAGGAGCCCCCGAGCCTATGGAAGAAGTCGTCGAGGAGGCCGCCGTGGCGGCCGGGGGAGAGGGGGGTCACCACGTCGCCGCAGGTCGCTCGCGGAAGTGGTTATCCGCTCCCCGGAGATCCAGGACGCAGAGCCCATCCGCTCTGCGCCGATGACAGAGGCCACCGCGAGTAGTCGCGGCGGAATAGAGCCGCTCGCGGACGATCTTGTCGAGCCGCGCGATGGTGGCTAAGCACCGGAGGCGATCCGCCGGGCCGAGCGATGGATGAAGGTAAGTAGCCGTAGCTTCTGAGTAGCCAATCCTCTGTCGTTGAGTACTCGTGTGACTTGAGTTGTCTATGCGGGACGTTGCGAGAGAGGTCCCGCGACAAGTCCAACATGCTCGCAAGGTTATGGTGACGCGGTGCTCCGGCCGAGGCGCCGGAAGAGCAACTTGTGAAGTCGCGGAAGCACGCGGCCGCCATGCGGTCGAAGCTCGACGCCGCCTTCCTTCGCCAAGTATCACAATGATATCCAAGAGTTGCGGGGCGAAGGGCGACGACTTGGTGCGGAAGAATAAGGGCCTCCGCAACAAGAACAAAGGTACACCGCCGGGCTTGTCGGGTAGTTGTTGGAGGTCGAGGAGTAGTCCGACCCGATATATTGTTGTTGTGTTGCGAGCTTGAGGGCTAGGTGAGCAGTCGAAGTCCTCGGAGACGAGCATGAAGAACCTCTTCTACCGGGAGCAAGAAGCCCGCCGGTACTCGAGCTCGACTACAAAGAACTTGCCTTCGAGTGCGAGAAGCACATGGAGCTCGGATTGCATCCGACCGCGATCTCGTCAACCTGCTACAAATCCTTGCGAAGTTGAATGAAGACCGCGAGGCACCGCGGGCCCAACCGAAGGAGCTTGAGGAAGCCGCACCGCCGATCGCAAGGCTCCCGGTGCCGCACCCGGCGGCCCCAAGATTGCTCCACCGGGGATCGCCTCAAGGAAGCTCCAAGCCGGCCGGCGGCCTATGTGAAGCACATGGCGAGATCGATCCCAAGCGGGGTCTTGGCCTTCATGAAGTCGTACTTCCCGAAGGCCCCGGTGGAAGTAGTCGCGGTGGGGTAGCCGCCAACCGCACCGATGAGCGGTATGCGGAGCTCCCGGGAGCGGATGACTCCCCATCGCGGAGCAAGTAGCCGAGAAGCTTAATATCCGGGCCCCGTAATAGATAGCTAGTAGCCAAGGTTATACAAAAAACAATTGTAATGAATTGCTTAAATATCAATGAAAGAGAATTTCCGGCAATGAGTACTCGTAGTCGCGATCTCGGAGTGCGTAGCCCCCATCGTGGAGTGGATGCAAGTAGTCGTACTCGGAGTAGTGGTCCTGTTGAAGGGGAGTAGACAAGTAAATAAGTTGATGAACGATCAAACTTTATTACCGAAGAAGTACACCGAGATGGCCGGGGCCGTAGTTACGCAGTAGTCGCTTGAACCGGAGGCCGCTTACGGTACCGAGTAGTGCTAGAGCGGGTAGGCGCTTACGGAAGTAGATCCGGCGGTGCAGCCGTGTAGGCTGGATCGTAGATCCGTAGGTAGCCGTGCGGTGGCCGGATCTTGGAGTGTGGTCTCTTAGTAGACCGTCGCTAGAGTCCTTGACGCTCGTCGCGCAGCCCCGGGATCCGTAAGTAGCCGCGCGGGGCCGGATCCCGGACACGGAGGCCGCTTACGGCGAGGGGTGTTGGTGTAGTCGTGTAGACTTGAACCCCGGAGTAGTCGTGTAGACTAGGCGTAGAATCGACGGAGCCGGTCGACGTTCCATGAGTTGTTGATGTCTTCGCCTTCAAGTGTTTGGAGGCGGTAGGAGCCCGGCCGGTCACCTTTGCGATGGTGAAGGGACCTTCCCGGGGGGAGCCGAGCTTGTGTAGTCCTTCTCGTGTTCGGATGCGACGGAGGACGAGATCACCAACGTTAAAGGAGCGTTCCTTGACGTTGCGATCATGGTAGCGTCGGATACCCTCTAGGTACCTTGCCGATTGGACGAGGGCGGCGCAGCCGAGCTTCTTCGAGGCTATCGATGTCAACTCGTCGTCGTCTTCCGAGACGCCTTCGTCGTAGTGCTCCACCGCCGGCGAGTTCCATATGACGTCGGCGGGGAGGATTGCTTCGGAGCCGTAGACCGGGGAAGTAAGGGGTTGCCCTGTTGGCTTGGATGGCCGAGTCCGTAGCCCCCGCAGTGCGTTGGGTAGTTCCTTGATCCACTTGCCCCCCTTTGGAGTTAGCAACGTCGTGTAGCCGCTTCTTGAGAGCGTCGAGCACCATCCCATTGGCACGCTCGACTTGTCCGTTGGCCCGTGGATGGGCAACCGAGACGTATCGGACGTCGATCCCACCGTTCTCGCGGTACTCCCCGGAACGCGGTGGTTGTTGAAGTTGGAGCCACGGTCCGTGATGATGCGGTGGGGTAGTCCGTAGCGATGTACGAGTTCATCCGAGAAGTCGAGTACTCGTCGGCCTTGGGGCACGTGACCAGGCTTGACCTCGATCCACTTGGTGAACTTGTCGATGGCCACCAATACCCCGTAGAAACCACCGGCGCGGTTGGCGGTGGCTCGATCATGTCAAGCCCCCGGCGGGCAAAGGGCCGGGTTGGCGGTATGGTGACTCGCTTGTAGGCCGGGACGTGTTGTCGCTTGGCGAAGTACCGACATCCTTGGCACCTTCGACGAGTTCTTTGGCATCGCCCGTAGCCGTGGGGCCGCAGAAAGCTCGCGGAAGGCCTTGCTGACCAGCGTGCGTGAGGACGCATGGTTGCCGCAGACGCCCTTGTGGATCTCCTCCAAGATGTCCTTGCCTTCTTCACGAGGGACGCACTTCATGAGTACTCCAGAAGATGCACCCCGCTTGTAAAGCTTATCTCCGACGAGGACGTAGGACTTGGCGCGGCGGACGAGCCGCTCGGCCCGAGTTCCTGTCGGAGGGAACCTTCGCTCGCCGAGGTAGTCGATGAAGGGTTGCCTCCGGTCCACGTCGATCATCATGACCTCCCCGCCCGGTGGTGGATGGGCCGGGGACGGTGGTCGGTGGCGCCGGCTCCGGGATGGATGGCGCGTGAAGCTCGTGAACGAAGACACCCGCCGGTACTTGAGCGCGGGTGGATCCAAGCTTCGAGAGGACGTCCGCCGCAACGTTGTTGTCGCGGACGATGTGATGGAACTCGAGACCATAGAACTTGTTCTCGAGCTTGCGGACTTCTAGGCGAGGCGTCCATGTTCTCCTTGTTGCGGTCCCAGGACTTGTTGACTTGGTTGATGACCACTGCGGAGTCGCCGTAGACTAGTAGCCACTTGATGCCCAATGAAGCCGCGAGGCGGAGCCCGTGTAGGAGAGCTTCGTACTCGGCTTCGTTGTTTGAGACCTTCCGGAAGATGCGCAGGACGTACTTGAGTTGTTCGCCCGTTGGAGAGATCGGGAGAGTACCCCCCGCACCGGGCGCCCTCGAGGTTGAGTGAGCCGTCAAAGTACATCACCCAATGCTCGGTCGCACGATGGGAGTAGGCAGCTGATTCTCCCGCCATTCTGCCATGAAGTCGACTAGTGCCTGCGACTTGATGGCTGTGCGTGGCTTGAAGTCGATGGTGAGGGCGCCGAGCTCGACTGCCCACTTGGAGATTCTTCTAGTAGCATCTTGGTTCCGCAGGATGTCGCCGAGCGGGTAGTCGGTGACGACGGAGATCGAGTACTCCTGGAAGTAGTGTCGTAGCTTCCGCGAGGTGATGAGTACTGCATACAGGAGCTTCTGCACGAGCTGATAGCGGGCCTTGGACTCGATAGAACCTCGCCGACGAAGTAGACCGGGTGCTTCGGACCGGGTAGGCGTGGCCGTCTTCTTGCCGCTCGACAACGATGGCGATGCGACCACGTGAGTAGTCGCGGCGAGGTAGAGCGATGGCCGCTCGCCCTTGTGAGGAGCCGTGAGGATCGGTGGCTTCGATAGGAAGTCCTTGAGCCGGGCAAGGGCTTGATCCACCTCTCGGAGTCCACACGAACTTCTCTTGATGCTTGAGTAGTTTGAAGATGGGGAGCCCCCGTTCTCCTAGCCTCGAGATGAATGCGTTCGGCGCCGCCATGCACCCCGTCGGCTTACGGACGTCTTTGATGCTCGTGGGAGCTTTCATGCCGGTGATGGCGGAGATCTTCTAGGGGTTGGCTTCAATGCCGCGCCGGCCGATGATGAAGCCGAGTAGTTTGCCCGAAGGGACGCCGAAGACGCACTTGTTCGGGTTGAGTTTCCGGCGGTACTCGCGTAGTGATGCGAAGGTCTCTTCAAGGTTGTCGATGAGGGTACCGGAGTCTCTCGGTCTTGACGACCACGTCATCCACGTAGGCCTCGATGTTCTTGTTGAGTTGCCTCTTGAAGCGAGCCCGGATAGCTCGTTGGTAGGTAGCGCCGGCATTCTTCAACCCGAAGGACATGGTCGTGTAGCAAGACGCGCCAAACGGGGTGATGAACGCAGTCTTCTCTGGTCTTCTTCCTTGATCGCGATCCGGTGGTACCGGAGTAGCGTCGAGGAAGCGAGCGAGTCGCAGCCCGCCCGCCGTGGAGTCGATGACTTGATCAATCCGCGGCAACCCGAAGGGGTCCTTGGGGGCGGTTCTTGTTGAGGTCGGTGTAGTCGACGCACATCCTCCACTCGTTCGAGTTCGCTTGCGGACGAGGACGGGGTTGGCGAGCCACTCGGGATGGAAGACTTCTCGATGAAGCCGGCCGCGAGTAGTTTGGCGAGTTCCTTCTTGATGGCGTCCCGTCCGTCGTCGGCAAAGCGTCGGAGGTGTTGTCGCTTGGGGGTGGCCTTAGGATCGACGTTGAGGCGGTGCTCAATCGGCTTCCTGTTCACTCCCGGCATGTCCGTCGGCTTCCACGCGAAGATGTCGCGGTTAGCCCAAAGGAAGCCGATGAGCGCGTCTTCCTATTTGGGGTCGAGGCCAGCCCCGATGGTGGTGGTCTTCTTCGGGGTCGCTCGTTCCGAGGTCGATCGTCTTGACGAGTACCTCCTCGGGTGGGCGAGGCTTGTTGGTCGTTGTCGGACTCTCTGCGGGATGTCGAGTTCACTTGTAGCAAGCTTCTTCGACGCGGCGTAGACCTCCATCATCGCGTTGGGTACTTGGTTCGTAGAGGCGATCTCCACGGCTTCTGTGTCGCAGTCGTGGGAGATCTTCAAGTCCCCTTGAAGTGAGAGTACACTAGCCGGACTTGGCATTTTGAGTACCAAGTAGGTGTAGTGGGGCACCGCCATGAACTTGGCGATGGCCGGTCTGCCGAGGATGGCGTGGTAGGAAGTTTCGAAGTCCGCGACCTCGAACTTGATGTACTCGGTACGGTAGTTGTCCCGAGATGCCCCGAAGGTGATCGGGCGGGACCACCGAGCCCGGTGGAATAGCCGCGTTGCGGGGACGATGCCGTAGAAGGGCGTGTTGCTCTTGGTGAGCATATGAGTGATGTCGAGCTTCATTTTCTTCAAGGTCTTGGTGAAGAGGACGTTGAGGGCGCTTCCACCGTCGATGAGCACCTTGTTGAGTTTGGAGCCCGCCACCACCGGCTTCGGGACGAGGGGGAACCGCGTCCGGTTCGGGAGAAGCCGGTCCATTGATCCGCGCGGGAGAAGGTGATGGGTACCTCCGACCACCCGAGAGGGGTCGGGACCGCCGGCTCAATGGACATCACTTCACGACGGGTAGCCTTCGCTCCCGCCCGCCGGGCAATCCGCCGAAGAGGACGTTGACGGTCTTGTCGGGCTCCCGGAAGTCGTTGTTGTCGCCGTCCTTCTTCTTGCCCTTTTGGTCATGAGGGTGCGGTGGCTGCGGCGTATCCTTAAGTGCATGCCCGAGTTGGTACCACCTGTTCGGTGGTGTGGTTGCCGTTTGGATGCCACGGGCACTTCTCCTTCGGCGGGTCTTTGAAACCGCCGGAGTTCTTCTTCGAGTTCCCTTTCGCAGGCGCCGGATATCCGCGACGGTGTTGTCCGGCTTGCGCTTGCGGTTGGGACCCGAGTAGTTGTTGTAGTTGCGGCCGCCTTGGTTTGCGTTGCTGCCGCCGCCGCCGCCCCGGTTCTCGCTTGGTCTTGCCGCGGATGGCGTCGTATTTGGCATTGGCCTTGTCTTCTTCATCCGCCGGAGACGTGATCATGTCCTTGAGGTGGGGGATGGACTGGGGCGGCGACGACCGAAGTCTTCGAAGGTGCGGCGGTGATAGAGACCGTGTTGGAAGAGGTCGATGACCTCCTTGTCGGTGACGTCGACGACGGTAGCGCGCTTGTCGAAAAAGCGGCGCATGTACTTGCGGAAGGTCTCGCCTTGTTCTCGCTTGATCATGGCCGGGGTCCATGCGAGTACCCGATCGGCCCATGGCGCCCGCGAAGTTGCTTGTGAACCGCTCCTTCGGGCTGGTCCCACTTGTCGATCGTGTGCTTATCCGGGCGACTCGAGCCAAGTGAGTGGTGCTTGGTCCGGCGAGAAGGGGAAGTAGAGGCACTTGGTGTCGCTATTGCCGCCGCCGTTCTCGATGGAGAGGGCGTAGCACCCGAGCCACCGGATGGGATCCGCTTCGCATCGTACTTGGTGATCCCCAAAGGCTTGAATTTGTCGGGGGAGGAGCAAGTTGCGAAGTCGAGGTGAGAAGGCGGGGAAGCCGTCGCCCTCGGCGCGCGTAGTCGACTTCTTCCGCCGCGCCTCCTCAATCTTCTCGTCGAGCGTCGTAGCCGCCCTGCGAGGCGCCGCAGGCGTGGCTGTTCACGCGGCCTCGGCCGCCGCGACCGCCGCCGCCTCCGGCCCTCTGTTGGCCCCATGATTGGAGCTTCCGTCGTCGGCCGCCGCCGCCGTCGGGATCGTTGGCCGCCCCCGCGGGCGGAGCGCGGTGAGGGACGACTTCTCGGTTGTCGTGGTCGCGGCTCGCGAAGGTCCGCCGGCGTTGGAGCGACGACGGTTTGGCTCGGTTGGGAGGTCGGCTCGAGTACGGTTAGGGCCGTTGTTGGCGCGCGATTTGTGGCTTCGTTGTCGCGGTGTCCGGGCCGGAGGAGGCCGGTTGACTCGTTGTCGACCCGCATGAAGTAGGCGTCTTCGGCGAGCTTGGCGATGACCTCTTCGGCGCGTATGCCGGAGCACTGGCGTGCGATCGCTCGTGATCGACATGAGGTATTGCTCGGGGGTAGTGTGTACTCTGCTCTCGACCGCCTCGAGAGCTTCCGCAAGGTTACGGACGGGGGAAGTTGTCGCGGAGGCGCGGTGGACGTTCGGCCGCGCTTCCGGTTACGCTCACGTCGAGCATCTCTCGTCGCGGGGTTCTCGTTCGGTGGAGCATCGCGAGAGAGCTCGTCGGAAGAGATGTCTTCCTCGGTACTTGTCCCGAGTCGTGCTCGAAGGCCCGGAGTGTCGCCGGCAGCCATGAAGACTTGGCGATCGGGGGTGCCAAGGCCGGACTCGCGGGAGGGTGCCACCTCAGTTGGTGTGCTTGAGTCAGCCGGGGCTAGGGGTGTTCCCTCCTGGAACGGTAGCGAGTCGATGTAAGCGACGTAGCATGAATCTCCCATTATCGGGTCGGCAAAGCTTGCGGTCTAGCCGCAGACGTATCTCCCGGCCGGTGTGGATGTTATAACCGGCCGGGAGGCCGGCCACGACAAGGGAAGCTCAGTGGAGTTGTCCTCGGACTCGGGCTCCTCAGGGTCCGACCCGAAGTCGAACTCGTAATCCAGGTTCGAGTAGAACTCGGAGAGAGGGCTGGAGTCCGAAGCGCGATCGGGGGCGGTGTCGGAGTCCGAGTTGCACTTGGGTATGGGCTCCTTGTCGGCCCGGCGTGAAGTGGGAGCCCCCGTGCGGGCCGGGCCGAGGATGCGGGGGCCACGTGCGGAGCGCTCGCGAGGTGAGGGGACCGCCCGCGATGGCCGAGCGGCCGGCTCGCATGCGATGGCCCATGGAGACGTCGAGTTCGAGTTGGAAACGGACTCGAGCTCGAAGTCGGCGTGGTGGTTGAAGAGCGAAACTTCGCCAAATTTGCCGGCGAGTTCGCCCGTGACGACTTATGGAAACGTCATGAGGCCGGTCTTTGGGTTGGGCGGCATGGTGAGACGGCGGCCGGAAAGAGCCCGCGCCGTCCGCGCGTGCGGACCCGGGCGCCGAACACGAAGGTGTCGTCGCGGTTGAAGGCGACGGTCGGCTTGAAGTAGACGGGAGCCGTCGAGTTCGCCATGTGATCTCGGGCGAGAGCCCCTCGCGGTGCGCCGGTGTCGGTGTTTTAGACCGGCAACCTACTAAGGGGAGTACCCGAAGTAGATGAATGTGGCCTCACCGAGATCGGTAACTCGAAGGAAGAGACACATGGCACACAATTTAGACAAAGTTCGGGCCGCGAGGTGCGTAATACCCTACGTCCTGTATGCTGCGTAGCTCTGGATTGATTGGGCACGATTACAAGATGGTGCAATAGTGCGTCGTGGGTTGTATGAGATGAGATGTGTTGAGGTGATCCTAGAGATCAGTCCCTGCCTCGCCTTATATAGTCCGGGAGGCAGGGTTACAAGTCGGAGTAGGGAGAGTACTAGTCGAGTACGTCTAGGAGTCTTCCATACAGTGTGGGACATGTACAGCTTCCTAACCGAGTACTTCTCCTCCGCAATCCTTGTGCTCCACGCCTTCGGGTGCCATGTAGCGCAAGCCGGTAGTCCCGGGGGCCCACCGAGTAGTCGGTCCCGGGACCCACCGAGGTAGTGGGCCCAGGGAGGTCCATACGACACCATCGAATTAAAGTACGCTAATAGGTCCAAAGCATAAATGTCGATCTGAGCATAGCAGAATTAAAGTATATGCTAACAGGTCCAAAGCATAACTGTCGATCTTGTGCATTCAGAGCATAGCAGAGTTAAAGTATGCTAACATCCTCGATGCTTTTCATGAATTTACAGTGCAAAAATTGTAGCACCAGGAATATGAAAATGAATTTCAATAGTTCATATAACTACATTTATTAGCAACAATTTATTCACACAGACATGGGGCAACAAAATCCATCAATCAAAACCACAGTCAATCAATTAAAGGTGAACTATCTAGGCATGTCTCCCTAATTAATCCACATTGACATGAATATATAGCAGATCGATTTTGGTGGCCGATGAGAGAGAGGGCGTTGGACTAACCTCTGTCGTGAATGAAGTAGTCGTTCTCGTGATGGTCGGAGGGGCCGGATCCACGGCGGCTCGTGACCTGAGGCTGCCGGCCGGCTCGTCGTCGTGGCCGGGGACGACGTCGAGGGATCCGCGTCAACCGTCTTTAGGTTAGCCAGACGTACGTCTACACACCAGTAACCGCGTCCTCGTCACCGTCATCAGAGCAGTGCTGCAGTGGGGAGAGAGCGGCGAAGGCGAGCGGGGCGACTGGCGGTGGCGGTGGGTAGAATGCGGGCATTGTGGATCTGTCTAGTGAGGAGCCAAATATGAACGTCGCGCATAACTGTGTTTAATGAAACTACTGGCGTGCCCTTGACGGCTCTGTGCAGCAATTGGAGTTTCATGGGCACTATAGTAAATATAGGTGGGAAATTTTGAGCAGCCCGCGCACGATTCGCCTGCTAACACTGACGAGTGGGCCAGTGTCATGGGTGACGATGGTTTAGTGAACCCGGATCGCCTTTGTTAGGAGTTGGGTCAGTGGTTATCTTTTTTATATTGGCTGCTGACGCTGACGCGTGGGCCTGTCACAATTTTATTTGGAATGAAACTTGCTTCCTTGATTTATTAGAACCCATAAAACAACACCTAAAAAATCATAAAAATACGAACAATTCGTATTTGGACATTTAGTATTTGAATAAAATATCAACAGTCACACTTGTGTGCCCAAGATTCTTAGAATCCGTTTTTACATCCCATGTTAATGATGTAATAATTCTACTAACATTTAGTGTGCTCTAAAAAATATACAAATTGACATGCCAACATAATTTGGGTACCTAGACTTGTCTTCAAAATTTCAAATGGTTTAGATGAAGGAATTATATACTTGTTGTTGACGGATAAAAGACGTATCCCTCTACGATCCGCAAGCGTACGGACCCCACACCTTTTTCACCACGGGATTCCCAAGGTTCTTGTCAATCCGCGGAGCAAGGGGATTACAAGCGTTCGATCAACAACGACACACTAGCTACTAAACCCTAACTACTATTATACTAGAAAACACTTAACTACACTAGAGAGAATGGTAAACGATCAAGAGAGAAGACACTCGCCCACGGGTCTACGATACTAGAGCATGCAATCGCTTAAAGACATGAAAACCAATCTAATCTATCGGGGTTGTGACCACGGTTTCGCCCTTTCCCTCCTCTCGTACTGTCACTACGCGAAGGTATTCATGACTAGACCTTTGATGGCCACGGCGTATTGAATGGATCCAAGGAAGCATTGGAGCTCTTACTCCCTCTACGGCACGGTTGCAAGCCTTAAGCATTAAAGTATGTTCAACACAAGATGATAGATAGATAATCCGACAAAGTGCGATTACATCTCAATATCGATTACAACCCATGGACGAATGAGAAGATTACCCCATCAAGGTGCCGATCATGGCACCGTTGATCATGGTTTCCCTTCCGCCGGTGACTTCCTCCTTCTCCACGAGAGGGTGCTTCCTTCGAGGTGGTTGATCTCCACCGGAGATCCTCCCCCCTCTCTCTCTAGCTTGTGGATGGCCTTCCGGTGCGAATAAACTCCTCTCTCGTCCGTTGGCGGCGCGTCGGGGGTTTTAGGGTCGAAGATCCTTCGAGGGCAAGGAAGACGGGACCGAACCGGTGCCCGAAGTGGGCCGGGCCGATCCGACCGGGCCGGCCGGCCGGGCCCGGTTTCGGCCCGGTTCGGTCGCCCTTTTGCTCCGTGGGTCCTCGTGCACTTATCTACTTTGCCCCTTCCACTTGGATGATTTTGACGCCGTTATCCTCGCGATCAAGATGGAGACTCTCTTTGAATGAAGTTTGATCTTTTACGCTTCAATCCCCGGGGGTGTTCCTCGTAGCACTTCGGTCCTCACCACCATTGGAAGTAATTTCAACGAGCTCATGAACACGAACAAGACTCCATGAATGCTCCTTTGAACTTATTGCAAATCCGTCCTTTATGTCCATGATTTCCTACATAAACACAACACTTCCAAATGCATGCACAAAGATGAACTTGTTATATGATTAGTGTGCCTAGTGGCGGGTTAGTTCAATAATCGAATCCAAACCAAAGTGTAATGAACATGCTAGGTGCACCAAAATACACCGTCAACATCTCCCCCACACTTAGCTCTTGCTCGTCCTCGAGCAAGTACTCGTAAAAGAACTTCGTCCAAGGTGTGTAATCGTGTATCACTTATCCTTCTTCACAAGTTAGTCAATCCATTCATCTTTAATACATAAACACAAAGTAATGATAATCAAACATAAACATGGGCGTTTAGAATTTTTACCACGTCAAGATTTACCCCACAACTCAAACTCTTCACTCGAAGCTTTCAACTTCAGCCATACTTACTTCTTTGCTTCCATCGGAGGGTTTTTACGATTTTCAAAACAAAATTCCTGCAACAAGTATTAGACAAAAACCTTTCTCCAAGCTCTCTCGAGTCACTCATATGAAGTGGTTATCCTAACCAAATTTTATAAAACTCTCACCTCCCATTAATCTCTCATATATTATGTAAAGGTGGAGCTATAGGTAGGGCTAGCGCAATCAACACAAATATTGTCAAACTAAGAACTTCCTCTAATGGTTGTCTACCTTTCAAAGCCAATGATCATGAGAATTAACCATATGTAGGGATATCAAGGATGAGAAGATTTAGAATGGTGGACATGTGCAAGGGCAAAAGAAAATTGTGACCACAAGGCACCAATGATGTCCTCGTTGTCGGATTGCACATGGTTGGAAATAGAATAAAAGTTTCGTCTCACAATCAACGTGACATCCTTCCTTACACTTTATTATTTTTCTTTTCTTTCACTTGATCCATCCCTCTCATATCTTCATTGCTAACTCATCTTTCTCTCTTTTTTTCTTTTCTTCTTTCATTCACATATGATTTTTTTCTTTCTTTTTTTTCTTTCTTTCTTTTCCATACACATACTTTTTCTCTTTATTTTTCTCTCTCTTGACAACTTTTCAAAGCTTTCAATTCTCCCTTTTCTCGCATGCACAATCTGAATTTTTTAAATAAATCATGCTAGAGACGAGACGAAACTTTGAAAATAGGTTGTGTTCAAGGAATACGATGTTCAAAAGAGATGTATAGGGTTGGGTATGGAATCCAAGGATATACATGACTTTCGTTATGAAAGTCATGAACCGAATAAATGACGAGGCTAGCAACAAAAGATAAGCACAAGGACATGATCATTGCTTGAAATTAAAACTCACCAAGAGAGAAGGGTCCTAGCCTAACTCATCGTGCTAATCACACTTATGGTGGAGCGAAAAAAAACAAACTTGGCTTTGCATAGGAATTTTTTCATACCCTCAACTTGGAAAAAGAGGTTTTGCTAACCTTTATTACAAGGGTTTTAAAATAATTTTCAGAACTGAAATCCTCCAGTTTTTAGCATCGAACATAGTACAACTAGCATGTGAAGCTCAAGATCGAAGTGCGGTATGGGTACTTTAAGTAGTAGCAATTCCACTAAGCACCACGGTAAACGATTTCAAACCACATACTTGTGTTCATATATCAAGAATCGAAGATTAAACAAACAAGTAAATAAAGATAAACAATACATAAAACACAAAGATATATATAAGACTATTTTTATTTGGTTTTCTTGACTCAACACTAATTTAAGATGCTTGTAAAAATTTAAAAACAGACTCGAAAACTAAAGACTCATTAAAACGCTAAGACTCTCACACGAAGATTAAACCGAACCTAAACTTGAAGTTCAAAAGCTAAGGCTAGCGAGCTAGCTCTCCCCCACACTTAAAACATACGACGTCCTCGTCGTATCTTACAAAAACCAAAGGGGAAAACTAGATCTAATGGTACTTCGAGCAAGCTTTGCACCACTTGCCTCTCATGTTTCCAACCATGCCGAAAAGTTTGCGCACGTTACGGTTAAGGAACTTGTAGTCATCTTCAACTACGCGCTCCAAGTCCTCCATACGCTGCTTCATCGCTTCCATGGTTTGAAGACATTCGTCGGACGACGCGTAGAGAGCTGCGATGGATTGACGGCAAACTCGACAAAGACACCGGATGCAATCCGAAGGGGTCGTCGTCGCCATAATCTCCACCGTTGTCACCACCGTCGTCGCTACCTCCATTGTTGTCGCCTTCGCCACCGCCGTTGCCGTCGCCGTTGGGGCCCTCGGGAGTCCTTTCGTAGGGCTGCTCGCCCCAATCGTCATTGTCTCTACCGGCAGCCGCCCACGAGCTCGGGCTACGATCGTCGGAGTAGTCGCTATCCCCATAATCCTTAGGCTCCGGCGACATCTCCTTGTAATCCTTGCGCTTGATGCCTTGGAGACGTGCCGACCTTCGAACGGGTGTAGGGACCTTCTCTCCTTTGACGGGGTTGCGAGATGCAAGAGCTCCGGTCGGGACACGTCCTCCGCAACGGATACGTGCGGTCCTCTTGACGGGTAGCTTGACCTCGCATCGCATCGCCTCCTCCATCGATGGCTTCTTGGCTTCTACCTTCAACTCTAAGCTTTTTGGAGGCTCAATGGCTGCTACAAGGGTGCAACACATTGCTTGAAAGGTTTGATTCTCGAGCTCCCAATTCGGCCAAATATATAGTCCTGAGAGAAAAGCCCTGGGAACCTTATTTTCCTTTTTTACACTTCCCTTAAAATTTTCTGACCAAACAAGGAAGTCGAAAAGGAGCAGTTCGGGCGAAATTCGGGGACATCGGGCGTCGGGCCCCCCTGGGCCGATCCGACTGGGCCGGCCGGCCCACCCTGCCTCGGGGGCCGGGCCGGTCCGGTTTTTTGCACACCGCCCTATTTTTTTCGTCCTCAGCCCATGGGAAAAAGTTGGCCCAGTAAATCTTCGCGAAAAACTCCAGAGAACTAAAAGAAAAATTATTTACAGAAGTTGGTGCCTTGTTTTTCGTCTTAGGCAGGACGTTCGGGCTCTTCCTCCATGGTAAAGACGTCAACATGATGAACGGGCACGACATCGGGTTCGTAGTAAACCTTAAGCCGCTGTCCATTCACCACAAATTGATCGCCGTTTATATCCATAATGGTTACCGCTCCGTTGGAGAACACCGAATGCACAACATAAGGTCCGTCCCACTTGCTTTGCAATTTCCCCTTTCCGAAGGTTTTAAACCTCGAATTGTAGAGGAGGACCTTATCTCCTTCTTTGAATTCTTTTTTCTTCAATCTTTTATCATACCACCTCGTGGACCAGGAGCGTCCCGGTGGTCGATGGATGACCGCTCCTCAGTGATGAGTGATTGACAACGGGTGTTGGACTGACTCTTGGCTCAGTGCGCAGGTGTAGGCTGCGGCCTAGTTCATGTTGTTGCAGGTGAAGAACGGGCGCGAAAGGTCTTCAGCCTTGAGGGGCCTCCGGGAGATGGAGAGACAAGTAGGCTCGGTTCGAGGGACCCGGTGGACGAGAGGGATCGGGTGCGGGCCACATGGTGGCGACACAAGCAAGACGAAGTCATGGACAAGTGAGCCGGTGCACGGTGGCGGTCAAGTCAAGTGGTTTGGCGGGAGGCCGGACCGGGCACGCGGGGTTTGGTAGTTTGCCCACAAAACCATCGGCGGACGGTTTCTTGGTTTGGGCCTCAAAACCAAGTCCGAGGGCCCAACACGACGGAGACGGGATCCGGGCGTGTCGGGAAGCTTCGAGGCGGAGGACACGCGGCGGGATCGCATGGCTTGCGTCGGGAGGACGCGAGGTGCGGCAAAGGCGTGGCCGTCCGATGGGAAGACCCACACACATTACCAAAATGCCCCTACGTGGGTTGTATCGCCAGTAGTGTAGTTAGGGGTAGTCGAGTCATTTACCACTCCGGCGGGACCTGATATATAAGCCATGAGTGTGTGTTGATGGCTCTCTCTCTCCGCGACTTAGGGTTTCATTTGCTCCCTCCTCTTTCTCTTTTTCGTAGCCATTTTTCTTCCATTTTTCTCTAGGCTAGCATGAGAGCTTCATGAGAGATTTGTTGAGAGGGATGGATGCTAGGGCGGCATGCTAGACCTTGTGAATCTTTCCTGGTTTGTATAGAAGATTCGGGGTTGTTTTTCGTGGCTTTTTGTGCTTATTTTCGTGCCTTTGTTTCCGGTGTGATTCCGCGGATTTGAGTGAGTTTCTTCCCGGATTTCTTTGAGGGAAACATGGATAGATGTCTTGTGCATCTTTGTGCTTGATCTTGTGCCCTCAAACGCCGGGAAACTACTTCGATTCGTGAGTTTTCGTTCGGTGCTCTAGGTTTTGGTGGTGCTCAAAGGATTCGCGATTCCCGGTGATTTAGGGAGTTAGGAGGCAAGATTTTTGGGCTATAGCATCCTTGTGTGACGCTTTTCAAGTACCCAAACCCTTGTCTCCACGGCTCCAACCGTTTGGGAAATCCGATGATGATTTGGGGGAGTTGACTTTAGAGGTCGGGCATTTTTCTCGTTCGTCCGAGCCTCGCGGACGGTCCGCGGCCTCCGGCGGACGGTCCGCGCCGCTCGAGTTCGTCCCGAGTTCTTCGTGTTCTTGCTCGTCCTTTGTTTCGATCCGTTGTGATTTTGGTTTTTGGTTGGACGAAGTTTCGGACGGTCCGCGGTGTCGGGCGGACGGTCCGCGGGTGCTTGGCGGACGGTCCGCGTGCTCCCCGCGGACGGTCCGTGGCACCGGGGTGTCTTTGGGTCGTTCGTGTAAATTAACGGACGGTCCGCGGCTAAGGCCGGACGGTCCGCGGCCGGTGCGGACGGTCCGCGATACCCGGCCGGACGGTCCGCGCGGCTCTTGCGGACGGTCCGCCCCTCCCGCGCGGACGGTCCGCCGCAGCCCGTGTCTTGTGCTTCTTGGTTCGATTCCTTCCTCCCCTTTCTAGTGCTTCCGCGTGTGCTTCGAGGAATCGTTCCTAAGGCTAGAGGTTGATCCATAACCTCGTGGTCTTGGCGATTGGTGCGTGATTCGATCCATCGCTTGTGTGTGACCGGGTTTTGAGTAGGACATAGGCCGGGTTCTTTGGGAAGAATTTTTACCGCTCCTATTCACTCCCCCCCCTCTCTAGTCGCCATCCGATCCTTCAATTGGTATCGAGCTTGGTGTCGGGATTCTTTGCGACTTTGACAAGTCTCGAATCCTAAGATGGCGTACGTTGAGCGGGGCGGTCCGCCGCACTTCGATGGCAAGGGTTACCACAAGTGGGCGGCTCGTATGATGATTTTTCTTCGAGGAAAGCTGTTGGAGTTTATTGTGCTTGACAAGACATATGCTATTCCGGTCAACATCCATACTCTTATGGTGACCGATGCCGATGCCAAGGCCAAGTATGAGGCTAATGCAAAAGCCGTTGATCACTTGTGCCGGAGCTTGTGTGATCCAGAGTTTGAGCGTGTTCGCCATTTGAATCTTGCTTGGCAAATTTGGGATAAGTTGTTGGTTGCTCACGGTGGTGATAACCATGTGAAGGCTCGCCTCTTTGTCTCTTACCGGATGCAATATGAGAATTTCACTCCACTTCCCGGTGAGGACATTGATGCGATGTTTCAGAGGTTCACCGCCATCGTGAACAACATGAAGGCTAATGTTGAGGATTTTCCGTATTCCGAGCATGATCAGGCTTTGAAGCTCTTGCATGTCTTGGACCCAAGTGTTTGGGGTGCTAAGGTTGAGGCCATCAAGGAGTCTGGAAATTATTTGACTATTGAGTTGGATGACCTCTTTTCTAAGCTCAAGTCGGCTGAGGTTGACAGGGAAGTTGCTATCCAAGCATGAGGGCTCGGCCCGACCATAGTCTTGCTCTTGTGGGAGGATCAAAGGGCAAATCTAACCCTTCCTGTCGACAGTTTTCTTTGTCCTCTCTTATGTCCATTCCAGATGAGGAGTTTGATGTGCTGGGCGAGGAGGAGCTGGCCTTGCTCTCAAGAAGGTTTGAACGACTACACGAGAGTCGGAGGAACGCAAGGCGGAGCTCAGGGACGTGCTACAAGTGTGGCAAGCGTGGCCACTTCATCGCCGAGTGCCCGGAAGCGGAGGAGAACAAGTACAAGGTGAACGAGTACAAGGCGCACCCGAGGCGTGAAGACAAGTACTCCTCCAAGGGCAAGCACTTCAACAAGTCCAAGAGCAAGGACAAGGACAAGCGGCGACCGAGCAAGAGCACCTACAAGAAGAACAAGGCAAGAGCGATGGTGGCCGGTGCAAGCGACGTCGACTCAAGCTCAAGCGAGGAGCAGTCAAGCTCGAGCAGCGAAGATGAAGACGCCGGGAGGCGCACTGGCAAGAAGAGTGCAAGCCGGAACCTCAGCGGGCTGAGCTGTGTGGCGCTTGAGGGCTTTTGTGGCATGGCCCATAGCTCAAGCAGCAAGAAGAGTGTGAAGGAAGACAGCGACTCCGACTCGGAGGATGAGGTAAACCGTGATCCCGACTCTTTGCTTGCTGAGATTGCTAGGTTGAACGGTTTGCTTGATAACCGTGATAGTGTGCTGAGAGATGCCAAAAAGATGAGGAAAGATCTTAGGGCTCAGCTTGAGAATGCTAGCGAGAAAGTAGGAGAGTTAGAGTCAAAATTGCTTGAATTGAAACTTGAGAATGACTCTTTGAAACTTGCTCCTACTACTCCTGATGATGTTGAATGTGTTGAATGTGATGCTTGGTTGAATGAGATCAAAATGCTTAATGAGAAGAATGCTTCTATTTTGGCTCAACTAGATGCTCTTAGGACTGAACATGATGAGCTTAAGGCTAGACCTACTTTGCTTGGTGCTTGCAAATCATGTCCTACTATGCATGCTAAGCTTGTTGATGCTCGCTCTACTATTAGTTTTTTGGAAGCATCTTTGAAATCTCCTGTTGCAAATGCATGTTCTAGCTGTGATGAAGTCACTTTGCGTAATCTTGAACTTACTTCCCGTTTGGATGTCATTTATGAGGAGAATGATTATTTGAGGAAGGTGTTGGGTTGGTTGTCTGGGCAGGAACCTCAATTGAAGATCATGATTGAGGAGTTCAAGAGAGCTGATGGTCGTGGTTTGGGTTTTGAGAAGTTGGGTGAGAAAGTGGGAGAGAACAGTGGGGAGAGTGTGTACGAGAAGTGTGTTGAGTCGAACCCCGAGTTTGAGGTGATCGGAGAGATCCAAGTCCCACTCCCAAAAGCACCCAAGAACTCTTTCACACCAAAGCCCAACCACCTTTGCAACAAGCTTGACACAACCCAAGATCCACCCAAATTCCCACCTAAGACAAATGATTTCCAGAAACCAGTGAAGTTTGTGGGTGAGAAGGGTGAGAAACCTAGAGAGAAGCCAGAGCCAAAACCAAAACCCATCCCCTTCAGGTGTGAGTATTGTGGCAAGGAGAGGCATCTTGCAGAGTTTTGCTACAAGAGGAAGAGGGATGAGAGGCTTGCTAGGGAGCAAGCAAACCAGGACAGGTATCGCCAGTCTCGCGGTATTCCTGAGCCTAGAGTGCCACTTCCACGGGGTGTGGGAAGTGTGAGGAGTGTTGGCAGGTTCCCACAGAGAGGTGGTGCTGGTGAGAGGTTTGGTCGGGCTCGTGGTGGTTTTGCTGGACGTCCTCCTACTCGTCCTCGGTACGGGTTTAGGGAAGATGATCACGGCTTTGGGTTCCGGAGGAACTACGGACCACGTTTTCCCCCTCGTGGTGCTCGTACTCCTCCCATGGGACATGGGAAGTTTGGTGGCAACGGTGTGATGTTTGCTAACCCCCTCTTTTGAGCAGATGGCTCGACAACGGTTTAACTTTCTCTCGTGCTAACCCCGGTGTCGAGTCGCTAGCTCATTCTCGTTCTTGTTTCATTGCGGGCGGGGAGGCTTGGAGAACATTTGGTTGATCGACTCCGGTGTTCTCGACACATGACCGGAGATAAGAAGTGGTTCTCCGGCCCTCACCCCGGTGAAGGAAAAGATGTACATTACATTTGGGGACAATGGACGAGGTAGGGTGCTTTTCAGAGGGTGTTGTGCATGTGAGTGACAAGGTAACGTTGAAGAGAGTGGCTCTTGTGAAGTCTTTGGGTTTTAATTTGCTTTCGGTTTCTCAGTTGCTTGATGAGGGTTTTGAGGTGCGTTTCAAGTCTGGCGAGTCTCGTTTGCTTGATTCTCGAGGTGATCTTGTCTGTATGATCATCCCCGAGGGTCAGATTTTCGGGGCGATTTCTCTCGTTCTTTGGGTCTTGCTCGCTGTTTGATGGCTGGTCCTTCTTCTGATTTGTGAAAATGGCATAGGCGGTTGGGACACTTGAGCTTTGATTTGGTTTCCCGCTTGAGTGGTCTTGACCTTGTCCGAGGATTGCCGAAGTTGAAGTTTGAGAAGGATTTGGTTTGTGCTCCTTGTAGGCATGGTAAGATGGTAGCCACTCCTCATCCACCCCTGACCGATGTCATGACCGAGCGTCCGACGTAGCTGTTGCATATGGACCTTGTTGGGCCGCTCGAGTTCGCTCGGTGGGTGGGAAGTGGTATGTCCTTGTTGTGGTGGACGATTACTCTCGCTATGCCCGGGTGTTCTTCTTGGAGGATAAGAGTGAGACTTTTGGTTTTGTTCGAGATCCGATCGTGAGGTTGAAAAACGAGAGGCATGGGAATGCTATTCGAGCTATCCGCGGTGATAATGGCTGCGAGTTCAAGAACTCTCGTTTTGATGCCTTTTGTCGTGATCTAGGTCTTGAACATCGGTATTCGACCCCTTATGTGCCCCCTCAAAATGGAGTCGTGGAAAGGAAAAATCGGACTCTTTGTGAGATGGCTAGGACGATGCTCGATGAGCACGGGACTCCTAGGAGGTTTTGGGTGAGGCGGTCAATACGAGCTTGTCATGTTTCCAATCGGATTTTATTGAGAGCATTCAAGAAGAAGACCCGTTATGAGCTTATGCATGGTCGGGCACCCAAAGTGAGTCATTTCCGAGTTTTTGGCTGCAAGTGCTTTATTTTGAAAAAGGGAAAACTCGACAAGTTTGAGGCTAGGTCTAGTGATGGTATTTTCTTTGGATATGCTAACCACTCTAGAGCCTATAGGGTGCTTAACCTTGAGACTAACAAAATCATGGAGACTTGCGAGGTGACCTTCGACGAGACAATGCCATGTACTTCTCTTGGCTTTGAATGTGCGGGTGATGAAGAGATGGCCGAGGACCTCTTTGAAGAGGAGAAAGATGAAGGCGGAGATGATGATGGGGAGAACCATGCGCCCGAAGCCGAGCATGTACCCACTACTTCCCCTACGACCACTGCGGAGCATGGACCGTCTACTTCATGGACAACGACGGTGCAACAAGAGGATCGGGCGAGAGAAGGCGGAAGTTGAGGGGGAGGTAGTCTCGAGGCGTGAGGCTCCCCGGCGGATTCAAGAAGTGCATCCCTGTCAAAGATCATTGGAGACATCAATGAACGCACTACACGGTCGAGGTCCGAGAATTCCTCTCATTTTGCTCATGCTGCTTTTGTTGCTACTTTTGAGCCCAAGGACATTGGACATGCTTTATACGATGCAAACCGGGTCAATTCTATGCATGAGGAGTTGGAAAATTTTGAGAGGAACCGGTGTGTGGGAGTTAGTTGAACCACCTCCAAATTGCCATCCCATAGGAACCAAGTGGGTTTGGAAGAACAAAGAGGGAGAGAATGGGATGGTTGTGAGGAACAAGTCCAGACTTGTTGCTCAGGGGTTTAGTCAGAAGGAGGGGATCGACTATGAGGAGACCTTTGCTCCTGTGGCCCGTCTTGAGGCAATTCGGATCCTTCTAGCCTTTGCCGTGGCTAAAGGGTTCAAGTTGTTTCAGATGGACGTGAAGAGTGCTTTTCTGAATGGGGTCATAGAGGAGGAGGTGTATGTGAAGCAGCCACCTGGGTTTGAGAGCGAGTTGTATCCACACAGGGTATACAGGTTGAAAAGGGCTGCGTATGGGTTGAAACGGGCGCCCGTGCTTGGTATGGGAGATTGAGAGGTTTTCTTTTGAGCGAGAGGGTTTGTGATGGGTACCGTGGATAGAACCTTGTTTCTCCTCAAGCATAGGAATGACTTGCTGATTGTGCGGATATACGTGGATGATATTGTCTTTGGTGGCTCGTCACATAACCTTGTTGCCAAGTTTGCGGATGAGATGAGCGAGGGAGTTCGAGATGAGCATGATGGGCGAGTTGCGGTATTTTCTCGGGGGCTGCAGATCAAGCAAGTGAAGGACGGTACATTTGTGCACCAAACCAAGTACACGAAAGACATGCGAGGAAGTTCCGGATGCAAGATGTGAAGGCGATGTCGACTCCCATGGGGAGTACGGCCACTTTGGATGCGGATGAGGACGGAGAACCGGTGGACCGGCGGGAGTACGGGAGCATGATCGGCTCCCTCCTCTACTTGACGGCGACGAGGCCGGACATACGGTTCGGCGTGTGTCCGTGCGCTCGTTTCGAGGCTTCGCCGAGGACATCACATCGACAGGCCGTCAAGAGGATCTTCGGTACCTACAGTCTGCCCCTGGTCTTGGCCTTTGGTATTCTTCCTCCTCGACTCTGTCTCTTCATGGTTTTTCCGATGCGGATTTTGCTGGTTGTCGAGTCGAGAGGAAGTCTACTTTGGCACTTGTCAGTTTCTTGGTTCTTCGTTGGTCTCATGGTCTTCCCGCAAGCAGTCTAGTGTAGCTCAGTCTACCACAGAGGCGGAGTATGTTGCTGCCGCGAGTTGTTGTTCCCAGCTGCTGTGGATTTCATACACTTTGAGAGACTTTGGTGAGGAGTGCACCCAGATCCCACTTCTTTGTGATAGCACCAGTGCCATAAGCGTAGCCAAAAACCCAGTGCTTCACTCCAGAACCAAACATATAGAAGTGAGGTATCATTTCTTGAGGGACAATGTGGAGAAAGGAACCATTGTTTTGAGCCATGTCCCTACCCAAGATCGGCTAGCCAACATCTTTACAAAGCCTCTCGACCAAGCTACATTTGTGCGCTTGCGGGGGGAACTTGGGGTTTGTTGCCCTTTCTAGTTGATTCTTGGGGGATTTCCTTTTTGTACCATATGTATCATATCATGTTTACTTTGATGTATATACATGCTTTGCTTGATGTACAAACCATGGTAGGATAGCCATCTTGTCATATATCATGTTGCATTTGTGTCATATTGCATTTTAGGATGATGAGCTTCTTTCATATGCCATATTTGAGTCTCTTTGGCTATTTGTGAGATATTGGTTATATGTGTGGAGAAATGGTGATGTGAGGCTATGCTCTTGGAATATTTGAGATATATGTGTGATGAGATAGCCTCTTTTTGAAATAAATGCTAAACTTGACTATTTTCTTGATGAAATTTGCTCCACTCGTGTGTAGTTGTGTATCCATGTCACAGTTTAGTCTAAATGTGCTTTTCATGCTTAGATTGTGCTTGGATGCTTGTTCTTGCATTTGGGCCAAAGGCCGGATATCATTGTGAATGTTTAGCCTATGTTGCATTCATGGGGGAGCATAAGCTTCTTTTTGCCGCAAAGGCACTTCATGTACCATGAAATAATTTAATCTTGAAAAGAAGTGTCAAATGCTTGAAAAATGCTCCATCCATCATGTCTATCTTTGAAAATGTCGTATCTTTCACATATGGGTGCAAAACATGTTGCATGATGTTCACCGGTGGAGAAGTCTCCCCGAAGTGGACACATGGCTCATGAGCTTTGACATGACATGCTTTGCTTTATGGGTGTTTGCCATGATCTTTTGCTTGAGAATTTGATATCCTTGTATGATCTTTGAGTAATATGCATGTTTGTGGCTCAAGTGTGACATGGATAGGCTTTTACATGTGAAGCGAGTCTTCGTTTGGAAAAATCGGACTCTTTGTGAGATGGCTAGGACGATGCTCGATGAGCATAGGACTCCTAGGAGGTTTTGGGCTGAGGCGGTCAATACAGCTTGTCATGTTTCCAATCGGATTTTATTGAGAGCTTTCAAGAAGAAGACCTGTTATGAGCTTATGCATGGTCGGGCACCCAAAGTGAGTCATTTCCGAGTTTTTGGCTGCAAGTGCTTTATTTTGAAAAAGGGAAAACTCGACAAGTTTGAGGCTAGGTCTAGTGATGGTATTTTCTTTGGATATGCTAACCACTCTAGAGCCTATAGGGTGCTTAACCTTGAGACTAACAAAATCATGGAGACTTGCGAGGTGACCTTCGACGAGACAATGCCATGTACTTCTCTTGGCTTTGAATGTGCGGGTGATGAAGA
Organism: Cenchrus americanus; assembly: GCA_947561735.1. Lineage (NCBI taxonomy): Eukaryota > Viridiplantae > Streptophyta > Magnoliopsida > Poales > Poaceae > Cenchrus > Cenchrus americanus. The sequence continues at coordinate 197,848,490 of OX387245.1, read as the reverse complement.
GATGGCCGAGGACCTCTTTGAAGAGGAGAAAGATGAAGCTGGAGATGATGATGGGGAGAACCATGCGCCGAAGCCGAGCATGTACCCACTACTTCCCCTACGACCACTGCGGAGCATGGACCGTCTACTTCATGGACAACGACGGTGCAACAAGAGGATCGGGCGAGAGAAGCTGAAGGTTAGGGGGAGGTAGTCTCGAGGCGTGAGGCTCCCCGGCGGATTCAAGAAGTGCATCCCCTGTCAAAGATCATTGGAGACATCAATGAACGCACTACACCTGGCCGAGGTCCGAGGAATTCCTCCTCATTTTGCTCATGCCGCTTTTGTCGCTACTTTTGAGCCCAAGGACATTGGACATGCTTTATCTGATGCAAACTCGGTCAATTCTATGCATGAGGAGTTGGAAAATTTCGAGAGGAACCAGTGTGGGAGTTAGTTGAACCGCCTCCAAATTGCCATCCCATAGGAACCAAGTGGGTTTGGAAGAACAAAGAGGGGAGAGAATGGGATTGTTGTGAGGAACAAGTCCGCACTTGTTGCTCGTGGGTTTAGTCAAGGAGGGATCGACTATGAGAGACCTTTGCTCCCGTGGCCCGTCTTCGAGGCAATTCGATCCTTCTAGCCTTTCGCCGTGGCTAAAGGGTTCAAGTTGTTTCGATGGACGTGAAGAGTGCTTTTCCGAATGGGGTCACAGAGGAGGAGGTGGCGGTGAAGCGGTGCCCAATTCGGGTTTGAGAGCGCGAGTTGTATCCAGCGTTAGGGTATACAAAGTTGAAAAAGGGCTCGTATGGGTTAAACAAAGCGCCCGTGCTTGGTATGGGAGATCGAGAGGTTTTCGAGCAGAGGGTTTGTGAGGGTACCGTGATAGAACCTTGTTTCTCCTCAAGCATAGGAATGACTTGCCGATTGTGCGTATATACGTGGATGATATTGTCTTTGGTGGCTCGTCACATAACCTTGTTGCCAAGTTTGCGTATGAGATGAGTAGGAGTTCGAGATGAGCATGATGGGCGAGTTGCAAGATTTTCTCAGTCGCGTATCAAGCAAGTGAAGGACGACATTCGTGCACCAAACCAAGTACACGAAAGACATGTCGAGGAAGTTCCGCATGCAAGATGTGAAGCCGATGTCGACTCCCATGGGGAGTACGCTCACTTTGGATGCGGATGAGGACGGGAGAACCGTTGGACCACGGAGCACAGGAGCATGTGATCGCCTCCCTCCTCTACTGGGACGCGCGACGAGGCCGAGCTACGCGCTCTGGGCCGTGTGTCTCATGGCGCGTTTTCGTGCTTCGCCGAGGACATCACATCGACAGCCAAGAGGATCTTCGTACCTACACCGCCCCCCGGTCTTCAAGCCCGTGCCCTTCCTCCTCGACTCGTCTCCTTCATGGGTTTTCCGATGCGGATTTGCCGGGTTGTCGAGTCGAGAGGAAGTCTACTTCCGGCACTTGTCGCCTTGGTTCTTCGTTGGTCTCACATGGTCTTCCCGCAAGGGCCTAGTGTAGTTTTACCACTACAAGAGGCGGAGTATGTTGCCGCCGCGAGTTGTCGTCTCAAATGTTGTGGATTGCCACACTTTTTGAGAGACTTTTGGTGAGGAGTGCACCCGCATCCCACTTTCGTGATAGCACCCGTGCCATGTTTAGGCCAAAAACCCGCGTTTTCACTCCAGAATCAAACATATGTAAGTGAGGTATCATTTCTTGAGAGACAATGTGGAGAAAGGAACCATTGTTTTGAGCCATGTCCCTACCCAAGATCACCTAGCCAACATCTTTACAAAGCCTCTCGACCTGCTACATTTGTGCGCTTAAGTGGGAACTTGGGGTTCAAGTACCCTTTCTAGTTGATTCTTGGGGGATTTCCTTTTGTACCATATGTATCATATCATGTTTACTTTGATGTATATACATGCTTTGCTTGATGTACAAACCATGGTAGGATAGCCATCTTGTCATATATCATGTTGCATTTGTGTCATATTGCATTTTAGGATGATGAGCTTCTTTCATATGCCATATTTGGAGTCTCTTTGGCTAGCTTGTGAGATATTGGTTATATGTGTGGAGAATGGTGATGTGAGGCTATGCCTGGAATATTTGAGATATATGTGTGATGAGATAGCTCTTTTTTGAAATAAATGCTAAACTTGACTATTTTCTTGATGAAATTTGCTCCACTCGTGTGAAGTTGTATCCATGTCACAGCTTAGTCTAAATGTGCCTTTCATGCTTAGATTGTGCTTGGATGCTTGTTCTTGCATTTGGGCCAAAGGCTCTGATATCATTGTGAATGTTTAGCCTATGTTGCATTCATGGGGAGCATAAGCTTCTTTTTGCCGCAAAGGCACTTCATGTACCATGAAATAATTTAATCTTGAAAAGAAGTGTCAAATGCTTGAAAAATGCTCCATCCATCATGTCTATGCTGAAAATGTATCTTTCACATAAGGGTGCAAAACATGTTGCACAGATGTTCACTCGCTGAGAAGTCTCCCGAAGTGGACACATGGCTCATGAGCTTTGACATGACATGCTTTGCTTTATGGGTGTTTGCCATGATCTTTTGTCGAGAATTTGATATCCTTGTATGATCTTGAGTAATATGCATGTTCGTGGCTCAAGTGTGACATGGATAGGCTTTTACATGTGAAGCGAGTCTTCGTTTGGAAAATCGCACTTTGTGAGAGATGGAGTTAGGACGATGCTCGATGAGCACAGGGACTCTAGGAGGTTTTGGGCCGAGGCGTCAATGCTGTACTCTTGTCATGTTTCCAATCGGATTTTATTGAGAGCATTCAAGAAGAAGACCCGTTATGTGAGCTTATGCATGGCCTGGCACCCAAAGTGAGTCATTTCCGAGTTTTTCGTCGCAAGTGCTTTATTTTGAAAAGGAAACTCGACAAGTTTGAGGCTAGGTCTAGTGATGGTATTTTCTTTGGATATGCTAACCACTCTAGAGCCTATAGGGTGCTTAACCTTGAGACTAACAAAATCATGGAGACTTGCGAGGTGACCTTCGACGAGACAATGCCATGTACTTCTCTTGGCTTTGAATGTGCAGTGTGATGAAGATGGCCGAGGACCTCTTTGAAGAGGAGAAAGATGAAGCCGGAGATGATGATGGGGAGAACCATGCGCCCGAAGCCGAGCATGTACCCACTACTTCCCCTACGACCACTGGGAGCATGGACCGTCTACTTCATGGACAACGACGTGCAACAAGAGGATCGTGCGAGAGAAGTCAAAGCTGAGGGGGAGGTAGTCTCGAGGCGGAGGCTCCCCTACGATTCAAGAAGTGCATCCCCGTCAAAGATCATTGGAGACATCAATGAACGCACTACACCTGGCCGAGGTCCGTGAATTCCTTCTCATTTGCTCATGTCGCTTTTGTCGTTACTTTTGAGCCCAAGGACACGGACATGCTTATCCGATGCAAACTCGGGTCAATTCTATGCATGAGGAGTTGGAAAATTTTTGAGAGGAACCAGTGGGAGTTAGTTGAACCGCCTCCAAATTGCCATCCCATAGGAACCAAGTGGGTTTCGGGAAGAACAAAGAGGGAGAGAATGGGATGAAAACAGGGAGAACAAGTCTCGTACTTGTTGCCTGTGTGGGTTTAGTCGAAGGAGGGGATCGACTATGAGGAGACTCGCTCCCGTGGCCCGTCTTGGAGGCAATCTTGAATCCTTCTAGCCTTTGCCGTGGCTAAAGGGTTCAAGTTGTTTTATGGACGTGAAGAGTGCTTTTCCGAATGGGGTCATGGGGAGAGGAGGTGTATGAAGGGCCCACACCGGGTTTGAGAGCGAGTTGTATCCACATAGGGTATACAAAGGAAAAGGGCTCGTATGGGTTGAAACAAAGCGCCCCGTGCTTGGTATGGGAGATTGAGAGGTTTTCTTCGAGGCGAGGGTTTGTGATGGGTACCGTGGATAGAACCTCGTTTCTCCTCAAGCATAGGAATGACTTGCCGATCGTGCGTATATACGGGGATGATATTGTCTTTGGTGGCTCGTCACATAACCTTGTTGCCAAGTTTGGCAGATGAGATGAGCAAAGGAGTTCGAGATGAGCATGATGGGCGAGTTGCGTATTTTCTGCCGTATCAAGCAAGTAATAGATTACTTGTGCACCAAAAAACCAAGTACACGAAAGACACGTCGAGGAAGTTCCGTATGCAAGATGTGAAGCCGATGTCGACTCCCATGGGGAGTACTCGCCACTTTGGATGCGGATGAGGACGGGAGAACCGAAGTGACCACGGAGCACAGGAGCATGATCGGGCCCCCTCTCATTTCTCTGACCTGGCGACGAGGCCGACACAGCGCCCGGGCCGTGTGTCCGTGCGCTCGCTGTGCGTTCGCCGAGGACATCACATCGACGTGTGCCGTCAAGAGGATTCGTGTACCCGCGCCCGCCCTCGGTCTTCGTCTTGGTATTCTTCCTCCTCGACTCCTCGTCTCTTCATGGGTTTTCCGATGCGGATTTTGCCGGTTGTCGAGTCGAGAGGGAAGTCTACTTCCGGCACTTGCCGCTCGGTTCTTCGTTGGTCTCATGGTCTTCCCGCAAGCGCCCAGTGTAGCCCGCCTCACTACGTAGGCGAGTATGTTGTCGCCGCGAGTTGTTGTTCCCAACTCGCCGTGGATTTCATACACTTTGAGAGACTCTTGTGAGGAGTGCACCTGCATCCCACTTTTGTGATAGCACCGTGCCATAAGGGTAGCCAAAAACCCGTTGCTTCACTCCCGTAACCAAACATATAGAAGTGAGGTATCATTTTCGAGAGACAATGTGGTAAAGGAACCATTGTTTTGAGCCATGTCCCTACCCAAGATCACTTAGCCAACATCTTTACAAAGCCTCTCGACCAAGCTACATTTGTGCGCTTGCGGGGGAACTTGGGGTTTGTTGCCCTTTCTAGTTGATTCTTTGGGATTTCCTTTTTCAGACCATATGTATCATATCATGTTTACTTTGATGTATATACATGCTTTGCTTGATGTACAAACCATGGTAGGATAGCCATCTTGTCATATATCATGTTGCATTTGTGTCATATTGCATTTTAGGATGATGAGCTTTTTTCATATGCCATATTTGAGTCTCTTGGCTACTTGTGAGATATTGGGTTATATGTGGAGAAATGAGATGTGAGGCTATGCTCTTGGAATATTTGAGATATATGTGTGATGAGATAGCCTCTTTTTGAAATAAATGCTAAACTTGACTATTTTCTTGATGAAATTTGCTCCACCGTGTGTAGTTGTGTATCCATGCCGCGCTCTTTAGTCTAAATGTGCTCTTCATGCTTAGATTGTGCTTGGATGCTTGTTCTTGCATTTGGGCCAAAGGCCTGATATCATTGTGAATGTTTAGCCTATGTTGTATTCATGGGGAGCATGTTTTTGCCGCAAAGGCACTTCATGTACCATGAAATAATTTAATCTTGAAAAGAAGTGTCAAATGCTTGAAAATGCTCCATCCATCATGTCTATGCCGAAAATGTCGTATCTTTCACATATGGGTGCAAAAACATGTTGCATGAGGCATCAACGTTGGAGAAGTCTCCCCGAAGTGGACACATGGCTCATGAGCTTTGACATGACATGCTTTGCTTTATGGGTGTTTGCCATGATCTTTTGCCGAGAATTTGATATCCTTGTATGATCTTTGAGTAATATGCATGTTTGTGGCTCAAGTGTGACATGGATAGGCTTTTACATGTGAAGCGAGTCTTCGCTATAAAATCGCTTTTAAATCTGAAAATTTTAAGCTATTGCCACATGCTTGTATTTTCATATATTACTTGTGGCAATGCTTTGACTATGCCATGATTCATGTGTGTGATCTTTGTCTCATTTTTAGCCTTTCGGCACTAGATTTGGCCTAGTTGAGAAGCTCATGTAGATGTTTATATGCTTTCGTTTGCATTTTCGCATTTTCACCTTGATTCATACATTGTCAACAAGGGGGAGAAAAGATGAGCTTAATGAAAATTCGTAAGAGGTGAGCTGAATTTGGGTTTTCGCATGAGTTTACATCCACATGTTCCACATGTTCGTGGGGAGCTTTCTTGTCGTTTTCTTGTGGATTTTGTGCTTTGCTTAGCTTGTGACCTTTCTTCGCCTTTCTTCGCTTTTGTCATGAGTTGAGCTTCTTTGTTTTTTCTTTCTTCTTTCTTTCTCTTTCACTCCGAATTTCATTTCGTCGTGTGCTGTCAATGCACTCATCAAGGGGGAGATTGTGGACCAGAGCGTCCCGCTGGTCGATGGATGACCGCTCCTCGCTGATGAGTGATCGACAACGGTGTTGGACCGACTCTGGCTTGGCGTGTGTGTAGGCCGCGCCTAGTTCGTGTTGTCGCAGAAGAACGGCGCGAAAGGTCTTCGACTTTCGAGGCCTTCGGAGATGGAGAGACAAGTAGGCCTTGCCCCCGAGGGACCCGTGGACACGGATCAAAAGGGCCACATGGTGGCGACACAAGCAAGACGAAGTCATGGACAAGTGAGCCGGTACCCGTGGCGTCAAGTCAAGTGGTTTGGCGGGGAGGCCTCCGACCGGCACGCGGGTTTCCGTGGTTTGGCTGCCAAAACCATCGATGACGGTTGTTTGGGTCAAACCAAGTCCGAGGGCCCAACACGACGGAGATCGCGGATCCGGCGTGTTCGGAAGCTTCGAGGCGAGGACACGCTACGGGACGGGCGTTGCGCTTTCTGGAGACGCGGGTGCGTAAAGGCGTGGCCGTCCGATGGGAAGACCCACAAACTTTACCAAAATGCCCCTACGTGGGTTGTATCGCCGTAGTGTGCTTAGTGTCGAGTCATTTACCACTCCAGCCAGACCCGATATATAAGCCATGAGTGTGTGTTGATGGCTCTCTCTCTCCGCGACTCGTGTTTCATTTGCTCCCCTCCTTTCTTTTTCGTGTTATTTTTCTTCCATTTTTCTCTAGAAGCTAGCATGAGCTTCATGAGAGATTTGTTGAGAGGTAGATGGATGCTGTGGCGGTATGTGACCAGAATCTTTCCCGGTTTGTATAGAAGATCTCGGGTTGTTTTTCGTGGCTTTTTGTGCTATTTTCGTCTTTGTTTCCTGTGATTCCGCTGATTTGAGTGAGTTTCTTCCCGCATTTTCGAGGGAAACATGGATAGATGTCTTGTGCATCTTTGTGTTTGATCTTGTGCCCTCAAACGCCGGGAAATCCACGATTCGTGAGTTTTCGCCTTGCGTGCTCTTAGGTTTTGGTGGTGCTCAAAGGATTCGCGATTCCCGTGATTTCAGTGGGAGTTGTGAGGCAAGATTTTTGGGCTATAGCATCCTTGTGTGACGCTGCTACCCAAACCCTTGTCTCCACACCTCCAACCGTTCGGGGAAATCCGATGATGATTTGGGGGAGTTGACTCCTAGAGGCTCCGCACGCTCGTTCCGTCCGAGCTCGCGGACGGCCCGTGCCTCCCGCGACGGCCGCCGTCGAGTTCGTCCCGAGTTCTTCGTGTTCTTGCTCGTCCTTTGTTTCGATCCGTTGTGATTTTCGTTTTTGGTTGACGGAGCCGGATGGGCCCGCGTGTCGCGCGCGGGACGCGTCCGATGGGGGGGGCGGGACGGCCCGCGTGCTCCCCGCGGGACCCCGTCCGTGGCACCGGGGTGTCTTTGGGTCGTTCGTGTAAATTAACGGACGGTCCGCGCTTGCGCGGGGCCGACGCGTCCACGTGCCCGGTGCGGAGCCGGGGCCCGCGATACTTCCGCCGGACGGCTCGCGCGCCCCGGCGGGACGGCCCGCCTCCCGCGCGACGCGTCCGCCGCAGCCTCGTGTGCCGTGCTTCTTGGTTCGATTCCTTCCTCCCCTTTCTAGTGCTTCCGCGTGTGCTTCGAGGAATCGTCTTGCCAGAGGTTGATCCATAACCTCGTGGTCTTGGCGATCGTGCGTGATTCGATCCATCGCTTGTGTGACCCAAGTTTTGAGTAGGACATAGATACTAGAGCATGCAATTGCTTAAAGACATGAAAACCAATCTAATCTATCTACAGACTACGTTTTCGCCTTTCCCTCCTCTCGCATCGTCACTACGCCGAAGGTATTCATGACTAGACCTTGATGGCCACTTCGCGTATTGAATGGATCCAAGGAAGCATTGGAGCTCTTACTCCCACGTACTCGCGTTGCAAGCCTTAAGCATTAAAGTATGTTCAACACAAGATGATGATAGATAATCCGACAAAGCATTGGCATCTCAATATCGACAACCGGCGCACGAACGGTAAGACACCCCCACCGGTGCGTCGATCATGGCACCGTTGATCATGGTTTCCTTCCGCCGTGACTTCCTCCTTCTCCACGAGAGGGTGCTTCCTTCGAGGTGGTTGATCTCCACCGAGATCCTCCTCCTCTCTCTAGCTCGTGGATGGCCTTCCGGTGCGAATAAACTCCTCTGCCCTGCTGGCGCGCGTTCGGGTTTTAGGGTCGAAGATCCTTCGAGGGCAAGAAAGACGATCAACCGGCGTTCATGGGCCGGGCCGATCCGACTGCCGCCGGCCTGTGCCCGCCGCCCTCGGCCGTGCCGCTCTTTTTGCTCCGTGGGTCCTCGTGCACTTATCTACTTTGCCCCTTCCACTTGGATGATTTTGACGCCGTTAGTCCTCGCGATCAAGATGGAGACTCTCTTTGAATGAAGTTTGATCTTTTACGTCAATCCCCGGGGTGTTCCTCGTAGCACTTCTCGTCCTCACCACCATCGGAAGTAATTTCAACGAGCTCATGAACACGAACAAGACTCCATGAATGCTCCTTTGAACTTATTGCAATCCATCCTTTATGTCCATGATTTCCTACATAAACACAAATAATTTCCAAATGCATGCACAAAGATGAACTTGTTATATGATTAGTGCCTAGTGGCGGTTAGTTCAATAATCGAATCCAAACCAAAAGTGTAATGAACATGCTAGTGCACTAAAATACACCGTCAACATCTCCCCCACACTTAGCTCTTGCTCGTCCTCGACAAGTACTCGTAAAAGAACTTCGTCCAAGGTGTGTAATCGTGTATCACTTATCCTTCTTCACAAGTTAGTCAATCCATTCATCTTTAATACATAAACACAACAATGATAATCAAACATAAACATGGCGTTTAACTTTTACCACGTCAAGATTTACCCCACAACTCAAACTCTTCACTGCTTTCAACTTCAGCCATACTTACTTTTCGTTTCCATCTAGAGGGTTTTACGATTTTCAAAACAAAATTCCCGCAACAAGTATTGCATAAAAACCTTTCTCCAAGCTCTCTCGAGTCACTCATATGAAGTGTCATCCCAACCAAATTTTATAATACTCTCACCTCCCATTAATCTCTCATATATTATGTAAAGGTGGAGCTATAAAAATAGGCTACGCAATCACAACATTGTCAAACTAAGAACTTCCTCTAGTTTTGCTGTCTACCTTTCAAAGCCAATGATCATGAGAATTAACCATGTTAGGGATACTTCAAGGATGAGAAGATTTAGAATGGTGGACATGTGCAAGGGCAAGAAAATTGTGACCACAAGGCACCAATGATTGCCCCGCGTTCTGACGACACACAAATGTATCAAAAGTTTCGTCTCACAATCAACGTGACATCCTTCCTTACACTTTATTATTTTTCTTTTCTTTCACTTGATCCATCCCTCTCATATCTTCACGTTAACTCATCTTTCTCTCTTTTTTTTCTTTTCTTCTTTCATTCACATATGATTTTTTTTTTTCTTTTTTTTTCTTCTTTCTTTCCATTATTGCTGATACTTTTTCTCTTTATTTTCTCTCTCTTGAATAACTTTTTCAAAGCTTTCAATTCTCCCTTTTCTCGCATGCATGCACAATCTGAATTTTTTAAATAAATCATGCTAGAGACGAGACGAAACTTTGAAAATAGGTTGTGTTCAAGGAATACGATGTTCAAAAGAGATGTATAGGGTTGGGTATGGAATCCGTTGATATACATGACTTTCGTTATGAAAGTCATGAACTCAATAAATGACGAGCTAGCAACAAAAGATAAGCACAAGGACATGATCATTGCTTGAAATTAAAACTCACCAAGAGAGAAGGGTCCTAGCCTAACTCATCGTGCTAATCACACTTATGGTGGAGCGAAAAAACAAACTTGGCTTTGGACAGAATTTTTTCATACTCTCAACTTGGAAAAAGACGTTTGCTAACCTTTATTACAAGGGTTTTAAGATAATTTTCAGAATCTGAAATCCTCCAGCTTTTAGCATCGAACATAGCACAACTAGCATGAAGCTCAAGATCGAAGTGAGGTATGGGTACTTTAAGTAGTAGCGATTCCACTAAGGTTCACTATAAACGCATTTTCAAACCACATACTTGTGTTCATATATCAAGAATCGAAGATTAGACAAACAAGTAAATAAAGATAAACAATACATAAAACACAAAGATATATATAAGACTCTTTTTTATTTGGTTTTCTTTGACTCAACACTAATTTAAGACGCTTGTAAAAATTTAAAAACAGACTCGAAAACTAAAGACTCATTAAAACGCTAAGACTCTCATGATCAAGATTAAAACCGAACCTAAACTTGAAGTTCAAAAGCTAAGGCTAGCGAGCCAGCCTCTCCCCCACACTTAAAACATACGACGTCCTCGTCGTATCTTACAAAAACCAAAGGGGAAAACTAGATCTAATGGTACTTCGAGCAAGCTTTGCACCACTTGCCTCTCATGTTTCCAACCATGCCGAAAAGTTTGCGCACGTTACGTTAAGGAACTTGTAGTCATCTTCAACTACGCGCTCCAAGTCCTCCATACGCTTCATTGCTTCCATGGTTTGAAGACATTCGTCGCCGACGCGTAGAGCCGCGATGGATTGACTCAAGAAACTCGACAAAGACAACGCGATGCAATCCGAAGGGTCGTCGTCGCTTGCGACTCCACCGTTGTCACCACCGTCGTCGCTACCTCCATTGTTGTCCGGCCACCCGCCGCGTCGTCGCCGGCTAGCCCTCAGAGTCCTTTCGCAGGGCCGCCGCCCCAATCGTCATTGTCTCTACCGTTGTTCGCCCACGAGCCGGCGACGATCGTCGAGTAGTCGCTATCCCCATAATCCTTAGGCTCCGGCGACATCTCCTTGTAATCCTTGCGCGATGCCTTGGAGACGTGCCGACCTCGAACGGGGTGTAGGGACCTTTCTCTCCTTTGACGGGGGTTGCGAGATGCAAGAGCTCCGGGCTTCAACACGTCCTCCGCAACGCGATACGTGCGTCCGACGGTGGAAGCCATTCGCACGACGCGCTCCTCCATCGATGGCCGTTTCTACCTTCAACTCTAAGCTTTTTCGAGGCTCAATGGCTGCTACAAGGGTGCAACACATTGCTTGAAAGGTTTGATTCTCGAGCCCCCACCCGGCCAAATATATAGTCCCGAGAGAAAAGCCCCGGGAACCTTATTTTCCTTTTTTACACTTCCCTTAAAATTTTCTCTCGACCAAACAAGGAAGTCGAAAAGGAGCAGCTTGGGCGAAACGGGGACACGGCGTCGGGCCCCCTCGGGCCGATCCGACCGGCCGGCCGGCCCACCCCGCCGGCCGGCCGGCCCGTTGCACACCGCCCTATTTTTTTCGTCCCTTTACCCATGGGAAAAAGTTGGCCCAAGAAATCTTCGGTTAAAAAAACCTGTGAGAACTAAAAGAAAAATTATTTACAGGTTGGTGCCTTGTTTTTCGTCTTAGGCAGACGTTCTCGGCTCTTCCTCCATGGTAAAGACGTCAACATGATGAACGGCACGATGACGGTTCGTAGTAAACCTTTAAGCCGCCGTCCATTCACCACAAATTGATCGCCGTTTATATCCATAATGGTTACCACTCCGTTGAGAACACACGTGGACAACATAAGGTCCGTCCCACTTGCTTTGGTAATTTCCCTTTCCGAAGGTTTTAAACTCCTCGAATTGTAGAGGAGGACCTTATCTCCTCGCTTTGAATTTTTTTTTCTTCAATCTTTTATCATACTACCTTTTGATTCTCTCTTTGTATATGCTTGCGTTTTCATAAGCTTTCAACCTCAACTCCTCTAGCTCGCTTATTTGAATCCTTCGTTTCACCACCGCGCATCGAGATCAAGGTTCATCTCTTTAATCGCCCAATAGGCTTTATGTTCTAACTCGACCGAAGGTGGCAAGCTTTTCCATGTACGAATTGATAAGGGGTCATACCTACCTGTTTTAAACGCTGCCTGGATAGTTTGCATAAAGCTCCGTTCAATTTCTTTGACCAATCCTTGCCTCCTTCTCTATGGTCTTGTTAAGTATGCTTTTTAATTGCCTATTTGACGTCTCCTCTTGTCCGTTGGTTTGTGGGTGATAGGCCGTGGAGACCCTATGCTCGATTCCCAACTTGGACAAGCACTTTTGAAGTTCTTCCCGTGAAATGAGTTCCCCTCCATCACTTATCAAGACTTTCGTGTACCGAAACTAGAAAAATCACGTTCTGGATCATAGTGATGGACTCCTCCCGTGGAAGCTTACTGACATGGTATAGCCTCTACCCACTTGGATACATAATCAACCATGACTAGGATGTACTCAATCCAAATGAGTTTTTAAAAGGCCCCATGAAGTCTATGCCCCATACATCGAATATGTCGATTTGCAAGTTGTATTTCAAAGGCATAGAATTTCTTTGAGAGATGTTTCCGGCTCTTTGGCATTCGGGCATGACGCAACATATCTTTTAGTATCTTCATGCATCTCCGCCAATAGAATCCGTCGACCATACTTTTGCTTCGGCTCAAAAATGGCTATAGTGTCCACCGTACTCGCCGAGTGGCACTTCCTTAATCTCAACCCTCTCTTCCCTTGGCACACATCTTATCATTACTCCATCATTGCCAAGTTTGAGAGAGGTATGGTGCATCCCAAAATATTTCTTACTTTCGCAGATTATCTTCCTTTGAGTGTTTTTATCTAGATGATCGAGGGGCATCTTTCGAATTGCTCGAATGATGTCGATCATCCAAGTATCTTTATCAAGCACTCTATAGAGGTGGTCATCTCTCATCTTATCTTCTTATGGGCTCTTTATCATCTTGTCCACGATTCATTCTAGACAGAAATGATCTACCACAACATTCTCCACCCCCTTATCACGAATTTCAACATCAAACCCTTGAGAAGAAGGATCCAAACGAATCAAAACGTGGTTTAGCTCTCTAGCCAAGAGGATACTTTATGGCCGCGTGATCGGGTGTAAACAATGACTTTCGAGTTCACGATGTAGTATCTGAATTTTTCGAAAGCGAATACCACCGCTAGCAACTCTTTTTCCGTAGTGGCTAATTTAATCAGGCTCCCACTAAGAGTTTTGCTAGCGTAGTGTAAACGCGTGAACTCGCCTTCCTTTGTCCCAAGACCGCCTACGCGTTGTCACTTGCGTCACACATGATCTCGAAAGGCTGGCTCAACCGAGGGTTGGCATGATGGGAGCACTCACCAACGCATTTTTCAAGGTCCGAATGCCGCGACACTTCTCATCAAAGTCGAAAGCCACATCTTTGAAGAAGGTGCGCAAGGCTTAGTATCTGAGAAGTCCTTTATAAATCTTCTATAGAATCTCGCATGGCCTAGAAAGCTCCTTAAGGACTTAATATCCGTAGGAGGTGGGAGTTGCTCAACCGTCTCTACCTTAGCCTTGTCCACTTCAATTCCTCTCTCGTATATAACATGTCCGAGCACTATGCCTTCGTTTAACCATGAAGTGGCACTTTTCCCAATTTAAAACCAAATCTACCTCCGCACACCTTGTAAGGACCTTTCTAAGTTTGCTAAGCAATCCATGAACGTCTTCCCGTAAACTAAAAAATCATCCATAAACACTTCAACAATTTCTTCGATGAATTCCGAGAAAACGGCCATCATGCAACGTTGAAAGAGGCCGAGCGTTGCATAGGCCGAAGGGCATCCTCCTATATGCAAACGTTCCGTAAGGACACGTAAATGTTGTTCTATGTTGATCTTCCTGTGAATGGGAATTTGCATGAACCCCGGTATCCATCGAGCAAAATAAGCGTGGCTTGCTAACTCCTCGAGCATCTCGTCTATGAAATCCGCAGGGGGAAGTGATCTTTCTTCGTCGCTTTGTTGCTTACCAGAATCAATACACATCCGCTAATTCGATCACTAAGCCACAGATCAACGTTCTTCTCATTCTTCACCACTTCGGGCCAACCTCCTTTCTTCTCGCACATGTACCGGCTCACCCATTCCCTATGTGGAACCGGTGGGTAGATGATTCCGCATCAAGTAACTTGATAACCTCTTCTTTACTACCTCTCACATGGCATGGGTTAGCCTCCTTTCGATGGTCCACTACGACTTCATATCGTCTTCCATTGGTATACGATGAGTGCAAAAAGGCTGGGCTAATACCTTTGAGATCATTGATCAATATCCAATCACCTTCCTATGTTTTTTTAATAATATCAGCTAGCCTTCATTTTCTGCCCAACTCGTCGCTCACAATGACCTGATAGGTTTTGTCCTGCCCCAAAATTCATATTTTAATCCCTTGGGCAAAGGTTTAAGGTCTACTTCGGCACTTGTGGCTCCTGCTTGATTTCTCCTATGTCTTCGAACTTCTCTTCCTCCACGCTGTACCATCATGCGGCTCTAAGCCTTTGTTGCTTCCTCTAGTTCTTCATCTCTGTTGATTACTAATTTGATTTTCCATCGCTCGTGCGTTGGCCCCAAGGGTTTCAACAAAACAAAGATTATCTATCTCTTCTATTTCATCATCTTCTAGGAGGAAAAGGAGTAAGTTGCTTAGAAGCACGAAGAAAAGTTATATGTGTACTTTGTTCCATTAAGGTTCATTGTTACTTTGCCTTCTCTCCGCATCTAACACGCATCAACCAACTTAAGAAAAGGCCTACCGAAGATTATATGATCAGAATTACTATGGTAAGCATCAATAACAAAGAAATCGGTTGGTATGTAGTTTCTAGAGATTTTTACTTTCATGTTGCAAGCAATACCTAGAGGTTTGATAGTTCTACCATCTCCCATAATTAATTTCGTTGATGTTGGAGCTAAGTCTAGGTTGTGGTATTGAACTTTATCGTAAATTTTAGAAGATAGAACACTTACTTGGGCTCCGATGTCGCATAAAGCTTTGCATTGAACTCCGTTGATCTCGCAACTCAAGTGCGGCGTCATCTTCTCTTCTTCTTCGGATCCGATCGAATAAATTTCAGCAAGGCGAGCGTATGGTGATGCTTCGGGCTTGATCCCCATGATCCTCTTCACCTCGGCAATATGTTCCGGATCCACCACGTCATCTCCAAAGAGCTTTTCAAAAATCTCACCGTGGTTTCGAGGTCGTATGAATTTTCAGCTTTCCTCTCGGTGGGAAATCCACTTCCAATGCTCTCGCCATTCCCTTTTGATTAGGAACGGTCTCCTCTTGTCGAATACTTCTCCGTAATCAATAGGAACCCAATCCATTGGCTCGAACTCCCTTAGTGGCTTCGCGCTTGACATGCTTCTCTTGTTCGTCTCATTTGGTGCGACGAAGTCGACGTTTGGTGTAGTTCTTGACTCGATGTGTTCTTGTTCAAGCTTTTCCATGATCGGCTCCTCTTTTGTGACTTCGGGGTTGCCTCTTTAGAAAAATCAGCAAGCTTTTTCTTCCTTGAATTGAATTCCGGCTCTTCCGCAAGTCTTGTTTCCCAATCTCTTCGCATGGCGGCCGCTTTACTAACTTTTGTAGAAGTTGGGCGGCTTCCGTGAGTGTTTTTCTCCATGAGATCCCCACCCGCACACATTTCGACGTGTCGCATGCAACTAGGGGTTAGGGAAAAGAAAAATGTATGCAAGAGTACGTCACAGGGTGGCCGAGTTTTGGTCCTTGTTCGATTAATTCATTAAACCTTTCCCAGCTTGGTCTATCCCTTCCTCTTCTCCTTGCATGAAATTGATCACTTGCCTCCTTAGATGTTGAACCTTGCTCATTGGAAAGAACTTCTCGCAAAACTTCTTTGTCAACTTGTTCCAATTGCCTTCAACTTCAAAGGACGCAACCGAATACCATGTCTTTGCTTTGCGGCAAGTGAGTAGGGAAAGAGATTCCATTTGAACCATTCATCGGGAACTCCTTCTTGACGCACCGTGTTGCATATTGTCGTGAAATCCCTTATATGTCTATACGGGTTCTCCGTAACCATCCCTTCAAATGGGTTTTCCGCCACCATCTTCATGATCTTGGATTTAATTTCATACTTGGTCGCTTCGAGCTTCGAATCCGACTCTTGTACCTTTATGTCTTCACATCGAGGGCTAGCGTAATCCCTTAATGATTTCTCCGGTTCTTCCACGGGTTGATTAACGAACTCCATCTAGACAATAAGATAAAAACAAAAACAAAAAAGAAACAAGTGTTTTTCGATAATAAATGTTAGATATAGCGAATAAAAGATAAGCTAAAATATAAAACTAAGTTAGATGCAAATCAAACGATGTAAACTAACTTGCTCCCCCGGCAACGGCGCCGGAAAAAAAGGGGCTTGTTGACGGATAAAAGACGTATCCCTCTACGATCCGCAAGCGTACGGACCCCACACCTTTTTCACCACGGGATTCCCAAGGTTCTTGTCAATCCGCGGGAGCAAGGGGATTACAAGCGTTCGATCAACAACGACACACTAGCTACTAAACCACGACTACTATTATACTAGAAAACACTTAACTACACTAGAGAGAATGGTAAACGATCAAGAGAGAAGACACTCGCCCACGGGTCTACGATACTAGAGCATGCAATCGCTTAAAGACATGAAAACCAATCTAATCTATCGGGGTTGTGACCACGGTTTCGCCCTTTCCCTCCTCTCGTCTTGTCACTACGCGAAGGTATTCATGACTAGACCTTTGATGGCCACGGCGTATTGAATGGATCCAAGGAAGCATTGGAGCTCTTACTCCCTCTACGGCACGGTTGCAAGCCTTAAGCATTAAAGTATGTTCAACACAAGATGATAGATAGATAATCCGACAAAGTGCGATTACATCTCAATATCGATTACAACCCATGGACGAATGAGAAGATTACCCCATCAAGGTGCTGATCATGGCACCGTTGATCATGGTTTCCCTTCCGCGGTGACTTCCTCCTTCTCCACGAGAGGGTGCTTCCTTCGAGGTGGTTGATCTCCGGCGGAGATCCTCCTCCTCTCTCTCTAGCTTGTGGATGGCCTTACGGTGCGAATAAACTCCTCTCTGTCCGTTGGCGGCGCGTCGGGGGTTTTAGGGTCGAAGATCCTTCGAGGGCAAGGAAGACGGGACCGAGCCAAGGTGCCGAAGTGGGCTGGGCCGATCCGGGGCGGGCCGGCCGGCCCGGGCCCGATTTCGGCCCGGTTCGGTCGCCCTTTTTGCTCCGTGGGTCCTCGTGCACTTATCTACTTTGCCCCTTCCACTTGGATGATTTTACGTTGTTATCCTCGCGATCTAGATGGAGACTTTTCTTTGAATGAAGTTTGATCTTTTACGCTTCAATCCCCGGGGGTGTTCCTCGTAGCACTTCGGTCCTCACCACCATTGGAAGTAATTTCAACGAGCTCATGAACACGAACAAGACTCCATGAATGCTCCTTTGAACTTATTGCAAATCCATCCTTTATGTCCATGATTTCCTACATAAACACAACACTTCCAAATGCATGCACAAAGATGAACTTGTTATATGATTAGTGTGCCTAGTGGCGGGTTAGTTCAATAATCGAATCCAAACCAAAGTGTAATGAACATGCTAGGTGCACCAAAATACACCGTCAACATCTCCCCCACACTTAGCTCTTGCTCGTCCTCGAGCAAGTACTCGTAAAAGAACTTCGTCCAAGGTGTGTAATCGTGTATCACTTATCCTTCTTCACAAGTTAGTCAATCCCTTCATCTTTAATACATAAACACAAAGTAATGATAATCAAATATAAACATGGGCGTTTAGAATTTTTACCACGTCAAGATTTACCCCACAACTCAAACTCTTCACTCGAAGCTTTCAACTTCAGCCATACTTACTTCTTTGCTTCCATCGGAGGGTTTTTTACGGTTTTCAAAACAAAATTCCTGCAACAAGTATTAGACAAAAACCTTTCTCCAAGCTCTCTCGAGTCACTCATATGAAGTGGTTATCCTAACCAAATTTTATAAAACTCTCACCTCCCATTAATCTCTCATATATTATGTAAAGGTGGAGCTATAGGTAGGGCTAGCGCAATCAACACAAATATTGTCAAACTAAGAACTTCCTCTAATGGTTGTCTACCTTTCAAAGCCAATGATCATGAGAATTAACCATATGTAGGGATATCAAGGATGAGAAGATTTAGAATGGTGGACATGTGCAAGGGCAAAAGAAAATTGTGACCACAAGGCACCAATGATGTCCTCGTTGTCGGATTGCACATGGTTGGAAATAGAATAAAAGTTTCGTCTCACAATCAACGTGACATCCTTCCTTACACTTTATTATTTTTCTTTTCTTTCACTTGATCCATCCCTCTCATATCTTCATTGCTAACTCATCTTTCTCTCTTTTTTTCTTTTCTTCTTTCATTCACATATGATTTTTTTTTCTTTTTTTTTCTTTCTTTCTTTTCCATACACATACTTTTTCTCTTTATTTTTCTCTCTCTTGACAACTTTTCAAAGCTTTCAATTCTCCCTTTTCTCGCATGCACAATCTGAATTTTTTAAATAAATCATGCTAGAGACGAGACGAAACTTTGAAAATAGGTTGTGTTCAAGGAATACGATGTTCAAAAGAGATGTATAGGGTTGGGTATGGAATCCAGTGATATACATGACTTTCGTTATGAAAGTCATGAACTGAATAAATGACGAGGCTAGCAACAAAAGATAAGCACAAGGACATGATCATTGCTTGAAATTAAAACTCACCAAGAGAGAAGGGTCCTAGCCTAACTCATCGTGCTAATCACACTTATGGTGGAGCGAAAAAACAAACTTGGCTTTGGATAGGAATTTTTTCATACTCTCAACTTGGAAAAAGACGTTTTGCTAACCTTTATTACAAGGGTTTTAAGATAATTTTCAGAACTGAAATCCTCCAGTTTTTAGCATCGAACATAGCACAACTAGCATGTGAAGCTCAAGATCGAAGTGCGGTATGGGTACTTTAAGTAGTAGCGATTCCACTAAGCACCACGGTAAACGATTTTCAAACCACATACTTGTGTTCATATATCAAGAATCGAAGATTAGACAAACAAGTAAATAAAGATAAACAATACATAAAACACAAAGATATATATATAAGACTCTTTTTATTTGGTTTTCTTGACTCAACACTAATTTAAGACGCTTGTAAAAATTTAAAAACGGACTCGAAAACTAAAGACTCATTAAAACGCTAAGACTCTCACACGAAGATTAAACCGAACCTAAACTTGAAGTTCAAAAGCTAAGGCTAGCGAGCTAGCTCTCCCCCACACTTAAAACATACGACGTCCTCGTCGTATCTTACAAAAACCAAAGGGGAAAACTAGATCTAATGGTACTTCGAGCAAGCTTTGCACCACTTGCCTCTCATGTTTCCAACCATGCCGAAAAGTTTGCGCACGTTACGGTTAAGGAACTTGTAGTCATCTTCAACTACGCGCTCCAAGTCCTCCATACGGCCGCTTCATCGCTTCCATGGTTTGAAGACATTCGTCGGCCGACGCGTAGAGAGCTGCGATGGATTGACGGCAAACTCGACGGCACACCGGATGCAATCCGAAGGGGTCGTCGTCGCCATAATCTCCACCGTTGTCACCACCGTCGTCGCTACCTCCATTGTTGTCGCCTTCGCCACCGCCGTTGCCGTCGCCGTTGGGGCCCTCGGGAGTCCTTTCGTAGGGCCGCTCGCCCCAATCGTCATTGTCTCTAGGCGTGCCGCCCACGAGCTCGGGCTACGATCGTCGGAGTAGTCGCTATCCCCATAATCCTTAGGCTCCGGCGACATCTCCTTGTAATCCTTGCGCTTGATGCCTTGGAGACGTGCCGACCTTCGAACGGGTGTAGGGACCTTCTCTCCTTTGACGGGGTTGCGAGATGCAAGAGCTCCGGTCGGGACACGTCCTCCGCAACGGATACGTGCGGTCCTCTTGACGGGTAGCTTGACCTCGCATCGCATCGCCTCCTCCATCGATGGCTTCTTGGCTTCTACCTTCAACTCTAAGCTTTTTTGGAGGCTCAATGGCTGCTACAAGGGTGCAACACATTGCTTGAAAGGTTTGATTCTCGAGCTCCCAATTCGGCCAAATATATAGTCCCGAGAAAAAAGCCCCGGGAACCTTATTTTCCTTTTTTACACTTCCCTTAAAATTTTCGACCAAACAAGGAAGTCGAAAAGGAGCAGTTTGGGCGAAATTCGGGGACATCGGGCGTCGGGCCCCCCACGGGCCGATCCGGCCCGGCCGGCCGGCCCACCCTGCCTCGGGGGCCGGCCGGTCCGGTTTTTGCACACCGCCCCTATTTTTTTCGTCCTCGGCCCATGGGAAAAAGTTGGCCCGGTAAATCTTCGCGAAAAACTCAGGAGAACTAAAAGAAAAATTATTTACGAAGTTGGTGCCTTGTTTTTCGTCTTAGGCGGGACGTTCGGGCTCTTCCTCCATGGTAAAGACGTCAACATGATGAACGGGCACGACATCGGGTTCGTAGTAAACCTTAAGCCGCTGTCCATTCACCACAAATTGATCGCCGTTTATATCCATAATGGTTACCACTCCGTTGGAGAACATAGAATGCACAACATAAGGTCCGTCCCACTTGCTTTGCAATTTTCCCTTTCCGAAGGTTTTAAACCTCGAATTGTAGAGGAGGACCTTATCTCCTTCTTTGAATTCTTTTTTCTTCAATCTTTTATCATACCACCTTTTGATTCTCTCTTTGTATATGCTTGCGTTTTCATAAGCTTTCAACCTCAACTCCTCTAGCTCGCTTATTTGAATCCTTCGTTTCACCACCGCGGCATCGAGATCAAGGTTCATCTCTTTAATCGCCCAATAGGCTTTATGTTCTAACTCGACCGGAAGGTGGCAAGCTTTTCCATAGACGAATTGATAAGGGGTCATACCTATCGGTGTTTTAAACGCCGTTCGATAAGCCCATAAAGCTCCGTCTAATTTATTTGACCAATCCTTGCCTCCCTTCTCTATGGTCTTGTTAAGTATGCTTTTTAATTGCCTATTTGACGTCTCCGCTTGTCCGTTGGTTTGTGGGTGATAGGCCGTGGAGACCCTATGCTCGATTCCCAACTTGGACAAGCACTTTTTGAAGTTCTTCCGGTGAAATGAGTTCCTCCATCACTTATCAAGATTCTCGGTGTACCGAAACGGGGAAAAATCACGTTCTTGATCATAGTGATGGACTCCTCCGTGGAAGCTTTACGACATGGTATAGCCTCTACCCACTTGGATACATAATCAACCATGACTAGGATGTACTCGAATCCAAATGAGTTTTTAAAAGGCCCCATGAAGTCTATGCCCCATACATCGAATATGTCGATTTGCAAGTTGTATTTCAAAGGCATAGAATTTCTTTGAGAGATGTTTCCGGTTCTTTGGCATTCGGGGCATGACGCAACATATCTTTTAGTATCTTCATGCATCTCGGCCAATAGAATCCGCTCGACCATACTTTTGCTTCGGTTCGAAAATGGCTATAGTGTCCACCGTACTCGCCGAGTGGCACTTCCTTAGAATCTCAACCCTCTCTTCCCTTGGCACACATCTTCTCATTACTCCATCATTGCCAAGTTTGAAGAGGTATGGTGCATCCCAAAAATATTTCTTACTTTCAGAGATTATCTTCCTTTGAGTGTTTTTATCTAGATGATCGAGGGGCATCTTTCGAATTGCTCGAATGATGTCGATCATCCAAGTATCTTTATCAAGCACTCTATAGAGGTGGTCATCTCTCATCTTATCTTCTATGGGCTCTTTATCATCTTGTCCACGATTCATTCTAGACAAATTATCGGCCACAACATTCTCCACCCCTTTTTATCACGAATTTCAACATCAAACTCTTGGAGAAGAAGGATCCAACGAATCAAACGTGGTTTAGCTTCCTTCTTAGCCAAGAGATACTTTATGGCTGCGTGATCGGTGTAAACAATGACTTTCGAGTTCACGATGTAGGATCTGAATTTTTCGAAAGCGAATACCACCGCTAGCAACTCTTTTTCCGTAGTGGCGTAATTTAATTGTGCCCCACTAAGAGTTTTGCTAGCGTAGTAAACGGCGTGAACTCGGCCTTCCTTTCTTTGTCCCAAGACCGCGCCTACGGCGTAGTCACTTGCGTCACACATGATCTCGAAAGGTTGGCTCCAATCCGGAGGTTGGATGATGGGAGCACTCACCAACGCATTTTTCAAGGTCGGAATGCCGCTAGACACTTCTCGTCAAAGTCGAAAGCCACATCTTTTTGAAGAAGGTGCGTTAAAGGCTTAGTGATCTTTGAGAAGTCCTTTATAAATCTTCTATAGAATCCGGCATGGCCTAGAAAGCTCCTTAAGGACTTAATATCCGTAGGAGGTGGGAGTTGCTCAACCGTCTCTACCTTAGCCTTGTCCACTTCAATTCCTCTCTCGGATATAACATGTCCGAGCACTATGCCTTGCTTAACCATGAAGTGGCACTTTTCCCAATTTAAAACCAAATATACCTCCGCACACCTTGTAAGGACCTTTTCTAAGTTTGCTAAGCAATCCATGAACGTCTTCCGTAAACGGAAAAATCATCCATAAACACTTCAACAATTTCTTCGATGAATTCCGAGAAAACGGCCATCATGCAACGTTGAAAAGAGGCCGGAGCGTTGCATAGGCCGAAGGGCATCCTCCTATATGCAAACGTTCCGTAAGGACACGTAAATGTTGTCTTATGTTGATCTTCCGGGTGAATGGGAATTTGCATGAACCCCGAGTATCCATCGAGAAAGCAAAAATAAGCGTGGTTTGCTAACCTCTCGAGCATCTCGTCTATGAACGGTAGGGGGAAGTGATCTTTCTTCGTCGCTTTGTTAAGCTTACGGTAATCAATACACATCCGCCACCCGATCACGGTTCTTTGCGGTATCAATTCGTTCTTCTCATTCTTCACCACGGTTAAACCTCCTTTCTTCGGTACACAATGTACGGGCTCACCCATTCGCTATGTGGAACCGGGTAGATGATTCCGGCATCAAGTAACTTGATAACCTCTTTCTTTACTACCTCTCGCATGGCATGGGTTAGCCTCCTTTGATGGTCTACTACAGGCTTACATTGGTCTTCCATTGGTATACGATGAGTGCAAAAGGTGGGCTAATACCTTTGAGATCATTGATTGAATATCCAATCACCTTCCTATGTTTTTTTAATAAAATCAGCAACACTTCATTTTCTTCGGGGCTCAACTCGTCGCTCACAATGATTGGATAGGTTTTGTCCGGCCCCAAAAATTCATATTTTAATCCCTTGGGCAAAGGTTTAAGGTCTACTTCGGGCACTTGTGGCTCCTCGGGTTTGATTTCTCCTATGTCTTCGAACTTCTCTTCCTCCACGCTACCATCATGCGGCTCTAAGCCTTTTGTTGCTTCCTCTAGTTCTTCATCTTGTTGATTACTAATTTGATTTTCCATCGCTCTTTGCAGCGGGTCTCTAAGGGTTTTAACAAAACAAAGATTATCTATCTCTTCTATTTCTTCATCTTCGGGAGGAAAAGGAGTAAGGTGCTTAGAAGCACGAAGAAAGTTATATGTGTACTTTGTTCCATTAAGGTTCATTGTTACTTTGCCTTCTCCGGCATCTAACACGGCATCAACCAACTTAAGAAAAGGCCTACCTAAGATTATATGATCAGAATTACTATGGTAAGCATCAATAACAAAGAAATCGGTTGGTATGTAGTTTCTAGAGATTTTTACTTTCATGTTGCAAGCAATACCTAGAGGTTTGATAGTTCTACCATCTCCCATAATTAATTTCGTTGATGTTGGAGCTAAGTCTAGGTTGTGGTATTGAACTTTATCGTAAATTTTAGAAGATAGAACACTTACTTGGGCTCCGATGTCGCATAAAGCTTTGCATTGAACTCCGTTGATCTCGCAACTCAAGTGCGGCGTCATCTTCTCTTCTTCTTCGGATCCGATCGAATAAATTTCAGCAAGGCGAGCGTATGGTGATGCTTCGGGCTTGATCCCCATGATCCTCTTCACTTCGGCAATATGTTCGGATCCACCACGTCATCTCCAAAGAGCTTTTCAAAAATCTCACCGATGGTTTCGAGGTCGTATGAATTTTCAGCTTTCCTCTCCCGGTGGGAAATCCACTTCCAATGCTCTCGCCATTCCCTTTTGATTAGGGAACGGTCTCCTCTTGTCGAATACTTCTCCGTAATCAATAGGAACCCAATCCATTGGCTCGAACTCCCTTAGTGGCTTCGCGCTTGACATGCTTCTCTTGTTCGTCTCATTTGGTGCGACGAAGTCGACGTTTGGTGTAGTTCTTGACTTGATGTGTTCTTGTTCAAGCTTTTCCATGATTGGCTCCTCTTTTATGACTTCGGGGTTGCCTCTTTAGAAAAATCAGCAAGCTTTTTTCTTCCTTGAATTGAATTCCGGCTCTTCCGCAAGTCTTGTTTCCCAATCTCTTCGCATGGCGGCCGCTTTACTAACTTTTTGTAGAAGTTGGGCGGCTTCCGTGAGTGTTTTCTCCATGAGATCCCCACCCGCACACATTTCGACGTGTCGCATGCAACTAGGGGTTAGGGAAAAGAAAAATGTATGCAAGAGTACGTCACCGGTGAAGCCGAGTTTTGGTCCTTGTTCGATTAATTCATTAAACCTTTCCCGAGGCTTGGTCTATCCCTTCCTCTTCTCCTTGCATGAAATTGATCACTTGCCTCCTTAGATGTTGAACCTTGCTCATTGGAAAGAACTTCTCGCAAAACTTCTTAATCAACTTGTTCCAATTGCCTTCAACTTCAAAGGACGCAACCGAATACCATGTCTTTGCTTTGCCGGCAAGTGAGTAGGGAAAGAGATTCCATTTGAACCATTCATCGGGAACTCCTTCTTGACGCACCGTGTTGCATATTGTCGTGAAATCCCTTATATGTCTATACGGGTTCTCGTAATCATCCCTTCAAATGGGTTTTCCGCCACCATCTTCATGATCTTGGATTTAATTTCATACTTGGTCGCTTCGAGCTTCGAATCCGACTCTTGTACCTTTATGTCTTCACATCGAGGGCTAGCGTAATCCCTTAATGATTTCTCCGGTTCTTCCACGGGTTGATTAACGAACTCTATCTAACAATAAGATAAAAACAAAAACAAAAAAGAAACAAGTGTTTTTCTGATAATAAATGTTAGATATAGCGAATAAAAGATAAGCTAAAATATAAAACTAAGTTAGATGCAAATCAAACGATGTAAACTAACTTGCTCCCCGGCAACGGCGCCGAGAAAAAGGGGCTTGTTGACGGATAAAAGACGTATCCCTCTACGATCCGCAAGCGTACGGACCCCACACCTTTTTCACCACGGGATTCCCAAGGTTCTTGTCAATCCGCGGAGCAAGGGGATTACAAGCGTTCGATCAACAACGACACACTAGCTACTAAACCCTAACTACTATTATACTAGAAAACACTTAACTACACTAGAGAGAATGGTAAACGATCAAGAGAGAAGACACTCGCCCACGGGTCTACGATACTAGAGCATGCAATCGCTTAAAGACATGAAAACCAATCTAATCTATCGGGGTTGTGACCACGGTTTCGCCCCTTTCCCTCCTCTCGTCTTGTCACTACGCGAAGGTATTCATGACTAGACCTTTGATGGCCACGGCGTATTGAATGGATCCAAGGAAGCATTGGAGCTCTTACTCCCTCTACGGCACGGTTGCAAGCCTTAAGCATTAAAGTATGTTCAACACAAGATGATAGATAGATAATCCGACAAAGTGCGATTACATCTCAATATCGATTACAACCCATGGACGAATGAGAAGATTACCCCATCAAGGTGCTGATCATGGCACCGTTGATCATGGTTTCCCTTCCGCCGGTGACTTCCTCCTTCTCCACGAGAGGGTGCTTCCTTCGAGGTGGTTGATCTCCAGCCGGAGATCCTCCTCCTCTCTCTCTAGCTTGTGGATGGCCTTCGGTGCGAATAAACTCCCTCTCTCGTCCGTTGGCGGCGCGTCGGGGGTTTTAGGGTCGAAGATCCTTCGAGGGCAAGGAAGACGGGACCGGCCCGGTGCCCGAAGTGGGGCTGGGCCGATCCGGCGGGCCGGCCGGCCCGGAGCCCGTTTCGGCCGGTTCGGTCGCCCTTTTTGCTCCGTGGGTCCTCGTGCACTTATCTACTTTGCCCCTTCCACTTGGATGATTTTGACGCTGTTATCCTCGCGATCAAGATGGAGACTCTCTTTGCATGAAGTTTGATCTTTTACGCTTCAATCCCCGGGGGTGTTCCTCGTAGCACTTCGGTCCTCACCACCATTGGAAGTAATTTCAACGAGCTCATGAACACGAACAAGACTCCATGAATGCTCCTTTGAACTTATTGCAAATCCGTCCTTTATGTCCATGATTTCCTACATAAACACAACACTTCCAAATGCATGCACAAAGATGAACTTGTTATATGATTAGTGTGCCTAGTGGCGGGTTAGTTCAATAATCGAATCCAAACCAAAGTGTAATGAACATGCTAGGTGCACCAAAATACACCGTCAACACTTGTGTACAAATGTCTACATCTCTCACATAGTTTCCTAGAATGTTCGCTTGAACATTGAAGTTGTCCACACTTTGCAACATGTTCGAACTCATATGCATTTGAAAACGTAACAAAACCTTGTGTTCACCTTAAGATTACGAAATGTAAAGTTCCATCACTAATGGTTGTGTAAAACAAATATTATTTGTATGTTGTACTTACAAAGAACAAAATAAGGCATATAAACATCACTCAACAAACGGAATGTACACTAAACAATAAAATTAATGAATAGATGGTGATTTTAGAAAAATTTAGAAAAAAGTGTCAAATTTGGGTTAAAAACGACAAAGAAATACTTGTTACAACATTTGGTTGCAGATTAAAAGGAGAAATGGGAACTGTTCTTCATTTGAATAGAACTGGCCCCCACAGTCATTTGAATAGAACAAAGGAGGAAGCAGAGGGCACCGCCGACATCCCGATTAAATCAAATCCACGTTTTATAATATCTAATAATTTACATTCAAGATAGATAATGTTCATATTGATGCTTGCGCCTACATTCCGATGTTCATCCTGCTGACGGCGTACTCCACGGCGGGGCGGAATTTACGCGTCCAGAGGTCGAACTCATGACGGATGCGACACTCGGCGCTGCAGTAGTGGATGATCTCTTTGGTATCTGGCTTGTAGCGCCTACATCCTGCTTCCCAAATGCAGATGTGGGTATTCTGGACGGGCTGCAATGGAATGTTATCATCGTCGTCGCCGTCATCAAGCCAGTACAACCACACAATGTTGTCGAGATCCTGCTTGACGAGGTAGCGCAGCCGCTGCAGGTTGCGGTTCTTCCACCGGCCGTCAGGGGGCGACGGGCCGTCTCTGATTTCCTGGAGTAGTGCCACGGCTTTGGGGTCCTCCGGGTTGCAACGATACTTCAGCATCGCTACAAACTACTTGGCACTGGAGTCTTCAACAGCGGCGGCATCTCCGATGAGCTTCAGACCCTTATCGGGGTTCCGCCGCCTCATCAACCTCACCATCCCCTCGAAGCACAATGCCTCCGGATGATTGGCCTCACAAAAGCACCGCTCAAAGCACGACCTGACGTAGCGATTCTTGCATGCCTCACGAAGATCATGCAGCGACATGTGCAGTAGTACCCCATCGGAGTTGCAGATGCGCCGGAAGGTGCCGCAGATTTTATTGCGAAGGTTTAGAAAATGGAAAACGACCACGTCCTTGATGGAGTGGATGATGAACTTGGTGAGAAGTTCATCTGGCAACAGCAGCATCAAGCACACCGCGGCGGCCATCAAGGAGAATGGACGAAATAGCACAACGACGGGGTTTGGAATTTGAATGGGACGAGGGTTAAAGTTGGTGGCGACGAGGGATGAAGTTGGCAAGGAGGATTGAAGTTGAAGAGGGATGTGTGGACCGGGAGCGTCCCGGTGGTCGGTGGATGACCGCTCCTTAAGTGATGAGTGATTGACAACGGGTGTTGGGTCGACTCTTGGCTTAGTGCGCGGGTGTAGGTCGCGGCCTAGTTCGTGTTGTTGCAGGGTGAAGAACGGGCGCGAAAGGTCTTCGGCCTTGAGGGGCCTCCGGGAGATGGAGAGACAAGTAGGCTCGGTTCGAGGGACCCGGTGGACAGCGGGGCCCGGGTGCGGGCCACATGGTGGCGACACAAGCAAGACGAAGTCATGGACAAGTGAGCCGGTGCATCGGTGGTGGCCAAGTCAAGGAACGAGGCAAGAGCGAGTAGACCGTCCGGGCCCCGGAGGTGAAAGGCTTGGGCGGCTCGACGCTTGGCGTGGTGAGGCCGGGCCGTGTACGCGGGGTTTGGTGGTTTGGCCACAAAACCATCGGCGGACGGTTTCTTGGTTTGGGCCTCAAAACCAAGTCCGAGGGCCCAACACGACGGAGACGGGATCGGGCGTGTCGGGAAGCTTCGAAGCGGAGGACACGCGGCGGGATCGCATGGCTTGCGTCGGGAGGACGTGGGGTGCGGCGAAGGCGTGGCCGTCCGATGGCAAGACCCACAAACATTACCAAAATGCCCCTACATGGGTTGTATCGCCAGTAGTGTAGTTAGGGGTAGTCGAGTCATTTACCACTCCGGCGGGACTCGATATATAAGCCGGGAGTGTGTGTTGATGGCTCTCGGCTCCGCGACTTAGGGTTTCATTTCCCCCCTTCTCTTTCTCATTTTTGTAGCCATTTTTCTTCCTATTTTCTCTAGGCTAGCATGAGAGCTTCATGAGAGATTTGTTGAGAGGGATGGATGCTAGGGCGGCATGCTAGACCTTGTGAATCTTTCCTGGTTTGTATAGAAGATTCGGGGTTGTTTTTCGTGCCTTTTTGTGCCTATTTTCGTGCCTTTGTTCTCGGTGTGATTCCGCGGATTTGAGTGACTTTCTTCCCGGATTTCTTTGAGGGAAACATGGATAGATGTCTTGTGCATCTTTGTGCTTGATCTTGTGCCCTCAAACGCGGGAAACTACTTCGATTCGTGAGTTTTCGCTCGGTGCTCTAGGTTTTGGTGGTGCTCAAAGGATTCGCGATTCCCGGTGATTTAGGGAGTTAGGAGGCAAGATTTTTGGGCTATAGCATCCTAGTGTGACGCTTTTCAAGTACCCAAACCCTTGTCTCCACGGCTTCAACCGTTTGGGAAATCCGATGATGATTTGGGGGGGTTGACTTTCGAGGTCGGGCATTTTTCTTGTCGTCCGAGCCTCGCGGACGGTCCGCGGCCTCCGGCGGACGGTCGCGCGGGTCCGATTCATCCCGTGTTCTTCGTGTTCTTGCTCGTCTTTTGTTTCGATCCGTTGTGATTTTGGTTTTTGGTTGGACGAAGTTTCGGACGGTCCGCGGTGTCGGGCGGACGGTCCGCGGGTGCTAGGCGGACGGTCCGCGTGCTCCCCGCGGACGGTCCGTGACACGCGGGTGTCTTTGGGTCGTTACGTGTAAATTAACGGACGGTCCGCGGCTAAGGCCGGACGGTCCGCGGCCCGGGTGCGGACGGTCCGCGATACCCGGCCGGACGGTCCGCGCGGCTCTTGCGGACGGTCCGCCCCCCTTGCGCGGACGGTCCGCGAGCACGTGTGCTTTGCTTCTTGGTTCGATTCCTTCCTCCCTTTCTAGTGCTTCCGCGTGTGCTTTGAGGAATCGTTCCTAAGGCTAGAGGTTGATCCATAACCTCGTGGTCTTGGCGATTGGTGCGTGATTCGATCCATCGCTCGTGTGTGACCGGGATTTGAGTAGGACATAGGCCGGGTTCTTTGGGAAGAATTTTTACCGGCTCCTATTCACTCCCCCCCCTCTCTAGTCGCCATCGATCCTTCGGGATGAAGTTGGCGACTAGGATTGAAGTTGAAGGAGGCGACGAGCTCGAGGGTTGAAGGTTGAAGATGGTGCCTCGGCCATGTCGTAATAAAACAATAAATGGAAATTGAAAAGGGCGCCACGGTTTCGCTACGCCGTTGACAAGTGGGCCCAACATCATTGCCCCGCCCCTTCTCCTTCCCGCGTAATTGAAAGGCGACGTGTGGCTTCGCGCCCGAGACGGAGCCCAATGCACAATCGAGTGGCACATGCGGCGTAATGGAGTAGTGGGTGGGGGCGGGAGGCGCCCGACGGTTCCACATCTTGTCAATATAACTCCCTCGCCCAGTCGCCCTTCCCAGGTTTCTCCCCAGCTTCTTCCATAAGCTTATCATCTTTTCTTCACTTCTTCATCCTCCTCACGATTCACCACTACAAATCTTCGGTCACCGAGAGAAAAAGGAGATGGCATTGAGGAGCCCACCGCCGTCGAAGTGAGGACGAAGGGAGGACGACGACGACGAAAGCCGCCGTCGAAAGAAGTTGGAGAAGGGGAAGGAGCCGACGGCCAAGGATGCCAACGAGGAACTGTTCTTCGAAGACAATAAGTTCGCCACTGAGCTGCTCAGGAGCGCCTTCAGAAAGCTTGAAGGTGTTGGCGAGGCCTTCGACATCAAGGCGCATCATGATGCGTACAAGGACCCGACCTTGAAGGGTCTCGCCTTCAGGATCCACAGGTTGCACCGAGAAGCTCGAGAACCTCCCCGTGGTCAAGCGGGTCGCCCGCCACCACTTCTTCTTCGATGACGGTGGCTCCGACGGTGATGACGGCGAGGCACGGCGACGACGGTAGCCAAGGCGGCGACCATGTGAAGGCTCGCCTCTTTGTCTCTTACCGGATGCAATATGAGAATTTTTCTCCACTTCCCGGTGAGGACATTGATGCGATGTTTCGAGAGGTTCATCGCCATCGTGAACAACATGAAGGCTAATGTTGAGGATTTTCCGTACTCGAGCATGATCGGGCTTTGAAGCTCTTGCATGTCTTGGATCCAAATGTTTGGGGTGCTAAGGTTGAGGCCATCAAGGAGTGCGGGAATTATTTGACTATTGAGTTGGATGACCTCTTTTCTAAGCTCAAGTCGGCTGAGGTTGACGGGAAGATGCTATCCAAGCATGAGGGCTCGACCGACCATAGTCTTGCTCTTGTGGGAGGATCAAAGGGCAAATCTAACCCTTCCTGTCGACGAGTTTTCTTTGTCCTCTCTTATGTCCATTCCGGATGAGGAGTTTGATGTCTTGGGCGAGGAGGAGGCGGCCTTGCTCTCAAGAAGATTTGAACGACTACACGAAAGTCGGAGGAACGCAAGGCGGAGCTCGGGGACGTGCTACAAGTGTGGCAAGCGTGGCCACTTCATCGCCGAGTGCCGGATGCGAGAGGAGAACAAGTACAAGGTGAACGAGTACAAGGCGCACCCGAGGCGTGAAGACAAGTACTCCTCCAAGGGCAAGCACTTCAACAAGTCCAAGAGCAAGGACAAGGACAAGCGGCGACCGAGCAAGAGCACCTACAAGAAGAACAAGGCAAGAGCGATGGTGGCCGGTGCGAGCGACGTCGACTCAAGCTCAAGCGAGGAGCGATCAAGCTCAAGCGGCCGAAGATGAAGACGCCGGGAGGCGCGGTGGCAAGAAGAGTGCAAGCCGGAACCTCGGCGGGGCCGAGCCGTGTGGCGCTCGAGGGCTTTTGTGGCATGGCCCATAGCTCGAGCAGCAAGAAGAGTGTGAAGGAGGACGGCGACTCCGACTCGGAGGATGAGGTAAACCGTGATCCCGACTCTTTGCTTGCCGAGATTGCTAGGTTGAATGGTTTGCTTGATAACCGTGATAGTTTGCTTGAGAGATGCCAAAAAGATGAGGAAAGATCTTAGGGCTCGCTTGAGAATGCTAGTGAGAAAGTAGGAGATTTAGAGTCAAAATTGCTTGAATTAAAACTTGAGAATGACTCTTTGAAACTTGCTCCTACTTCTCCGATGATGTTGAATGTGTTGAATGTGATGCTTGGTTGAATGAGATCAAACTGCTTAATGAGAAGAATGCTTCTATTTTGGCTCAACTAGATGCTCTTAGGATGAACATGATGAGCTTAAGGCTAGACCTACCTTGCTTGGTGCTTGCAAATCATGTCCTACTATGCATGCTAAGCTTGTTGATGCTCGCTCTACTATTAGTTCTTTGGAAGCATCTTTGAAATCCCCTGTTGCAAATGCATGCTCTAGTTGTGATGAAGTCACTTTGCGTAATCTTGAGCTTACTTCCCGTTTGGATGTCATTTATGAGGAAAATGATTATTTGAGGAAGGTGTTGGGTTGGTTGTACGGGCGGGAACCTCAATTGAAAATCATGATTGAGGAGTTCAAGAGAGCTGATGGTCGTGGTTTGGGTTTTGAGAAGTTGGGTGAGAAAGTGGGAGAAAACGAGTGGGGAGAGTGTGTACGAGAAGTGTGTTGAGTCTAACCCGGGTTTGAGGTGATCGGAGAGATCCAAGTCCCAATCCCAAAAGCACCCAAGAACTCTTTCACACCAAAGCCCAACCATCTTTGCAACAAGCTTGACACAACCCAAGATCCACCCAAATTCCCACCTAAGACAAATGATTTCCGAAACCGGTGAAGTTTGTGGGTGAGAAGGGTGAGAAGCCTAGAGAGAAGCGAGCCAAAACCAAAACCCATCCCCTTCGGGTGTGAGTATTGTGGCAAGGAGAGGCATCTTGCGAATTTTGCTACAAGAGGAAGAGGGATGAGAGGCTTGCTAGGGAGCAAGCAAACCGGGACGGTATCGCCGGCCCTCGCGGTATTCCCGAGCCTAGAGTACCACTTCCACGGAGTGTGGGAAGTGTGAGGAGTGTTGGCGAGGTTCCCACGGGAGAGGTGGTGGTGGTGAGAGGTTTGTCGGGAGAGATGATGGTGTGCGTGCTTTGGTGAGAGGTTTGGTCGGGCTCGTGGTGGTTTTGCTGGACGTCCTCCTACTCGTCCTCGGTACGGGTTTAGGGGAGATGATCGCGGCTTTGGGTTCCCGGAGGAACTACGGACCACGTTTTCCCCCTCGTGGTGCTCGTACTCCTCCCATGGGACATGGGAAGTTTGGTGGCAACGGAGTGATGTTTGCTAACCCCTCTTTTGAGCGAGATGGCTCGACACCGGTTTAACTTTCTCTGTGCTAACCCCGGTGTCGAGTCGCTAGCTCATTCTCGTTCTTGTTTCGGCTGCGGGGGGAGGCTTGGAGAACATTTGGTTGATCGACTCCGGGTGTTCTCGACACATGACCGGAGATAAGAAGTGGTTCTCCGGCCTCACCCCGGTGAAGGAAAAGATGTACATTACATTTGGGGACAATGGACGAGGTAGGGTGCTTTCGAGAGGGTGTTGTGCATGTTAGCGACAAGGTAACGTTGAAGAGAGTGGCTCTTGTGAAGTCTTTGGGTTTTAATTTGCTTTCGGTTTCTCGGTTGCTTGATGAGGGTTTTGAGGTGCGTTTCAAGTCCGGCGAGTCTCGTTTGCTTGATTCTCGAGGTGATCTTGTCGTATGATCATCCCCGAGGGTCGATTTTCGGGGCTGATTTCTCTCGTTCTTTGGGTCTGCTCATTTGTTTGATGGCCGGTCCGTCTTCGATTTGTGGAAATGGCATAGGCGGTTGGGACACTTGAGCTTTGATTTGGTTTCCCGCTTGAGTGGTCTTGACCTTGTCCGAGGATTGCCGAAGTTGAAGTTTGAAAAGGATTTGGTTTGTGCTCCTTGTAGGCATGGTAAGATGGTAGCCACTCCCTATCCACCCACGACCGATGTCATGACCGAGCGTCCCGACGTAGCCGTTGCACATGGACCTTGTTGGGCCGGCTCGAGTTCGCTCGGTGGGTGGGAAGTGGTATGTCCTTGTTGTGGTGGACGATTACTCTCGCTATGCCACGGGTGTTCTTCTTGGAGGATAAGAGTGAGACTTTTGGTTTTGTTCGAGATCCGATCGTGAGGTTGAAAAACGAGAGGCATGGGAATGCTATTCGAGCTATCCGCGGTGATAATGGCTGCGAGTTTAAGAACTCTCATTTTGATGCCTTTTGTCGTGATCTAGGTCTTGAACATCGGTATTCGACCCCTTATGTGCCCCCTCAAAATGGAGTCGTGGAAAGGAAAAATCGGACTCTTTGTGAGATGGCTAGGACGATGCTCGATGAGCACGGGACTCCTAGGAGGTTTTGGGGCGAGGCGGTCAATACTGACTTGTCATGTCTCCAATCGGATTTTATTGAGAGCTTTCAAGAAGAAGACCGTTATGAGCTTATGCATGGTCGGGCACCCAAAGTGAGTCATTTCCGAGTTTTTGGCCGCAAGTGCTTTATTTTGAAAAAGGGAAAACTCGACAAGTTTGAGGCTAGGTCTAGTGATGGTATTTTCTTTGGATATGCTAACCATTCTAGAGCCTATAGGGTGCTTAACCTTGAGACTAACAAAATCATGGAGACTTGCGAGGTGACCTTCGACGAGACAATGCCATGTACCTCTCTTGGCTTTGAATGTGCAGGTGATGAAGAGATGGCCGAGGACCTCTTTGAAGAGGAGAAAGATGAAGCTGGAGATGATGATGGGGAGAACCATGCGCCTGAAGCTGAGCATGTACCCACTACTTCCCCCACGACTACTTTGGAGCATGGACCGTCTACTTCATGGACAACGACGGTGCAACAAGAGGACCAGGCGAGAGAAGTTGAAGTTGAGGGGGAGGTGGTCTCGAGGCGTGAGGCTCCCCGGCGGATTCAAGAAGTGCACCCCCTTTCGAAGATCATTGGAGACATCAATGAACGCACTACACGGTCGAGGTCCGGGAATTCCTCTCATTTTGCTCATCTTGCTTTTGTTGCTACTTTTGAGCCCAAGGACATTGGACATGCTTTATCTGATGCAAACTGGGTCAATTCTATGCATGAGGAGTTGGAAAATTTTGAGAG
The DNA here is from genome assembly GCA_947561735.1 of Cenchrus americanus. Classification (NCBI taxonomy): domain Eukaryota; kingdom Viridiplantae; phylum Streptophyta; class Magnoliopsida; order Poales; family Poaceae; genus Cenchrus; species Cenchrus americanus. The sequence continues at coordinate 197,813,377 of OX387245.1, read as the reverse complement.
GAACCGGTGTGGGAGTTAGTTGAACCACCTCCAAATTGTCATCCCATAGGAACCAAGTGGGTTTGGAAGAACAAAGAGGGAGAGAATGGGATGGTTGTGAGGAACAAGTCCGGACTTGTTGCTCGGGGGTTTAGTCGAAGGAGGGGATCGACTATGAGGAGACCTTTGCTCCGTGGCCCGTCTTGAGGCAATTCGGATTCTTCTAGCCTTTGCCGTGGCTAAAGGGTTCAAGTTGTTTCGGATGGACGTGAAGAGTGCTTTTCGAATGGGGTCATAGAGGAGGAGGTGTATGTGAAGCGACCACACGGGTTTGAGAGCGAGTTGTACCCACACAAGGTATACGGGTTGAAAAGGGCTGCGTATGGGTTGAAACGGGCGCCCGTGCTTGGTATGGGAGATTGAGAGGTTTTCTTTTGAGCGAGAGGGTTTGTGATGGGTACCGTAGATAGAACCTTGTTTCTCCTCAAGCATAGGAATGACTTGCGATTGTGCGGATATACGTGGATGATATTGTTTTTGGTGGCTCGTCACATAACCTTGTTGCCAAGTTTGCGGATGAGATGAAGCGGGGAGTTCGAGATGAGCATGATGGGCGAGTTGCGGTATTTTCTCGGGCTGCGAGATCAAGCAAGTGAAGGACGGTACATTTGTGCACCGGACCAAGTACACGAAAGACATGCGAGGAAGTTCCGGATGCAAGATGTGAAGCCGATGTCGACTCCCATGGGGAGTACGGCCACTTTGGATGCGGATGAGGACGGAGAACCGGTGGACCGGCGGGAGTACGGGGAGCATGATCGGCTCCCTCCTCTACTTGACGGCGACGAGGCCGGACATACGGTTCGGCGTGTGTACGTGCGCTCGTTTTCAGGCTTCGCCGAGGACATCACATCGACAGGCCGTCAAGAGGATTTTCAGGTACCTACAGTCTGCCCCTGGTCTTGGCCTTTGGTATTCGTCCTCCTCGACTCTGTCTCTTCATGGTTTTTCCGATGCGGATTTTGCTGGTTGTCGAGTCGAGAGGAAGTCTACTTCTGGTACTTGTCAGTTTCTTGGTTCTTCGTTGGTCTCATGGTCTTCCCGGAAGCGAGTCTAGTGTAGCTCAGTCTACCACGGAGGCGGAGTATGTTGCTGCCGCGAGTTGTTGTTCCCGAGTGCTTGTGGATTTCATACACTTTGAGAGACTTTGGTGAGGAGTGCACCCGGATCCCACTTCTTTGTGATAGCACCGGTGCCATAAGCGTAGCCAAAAATCCGAGTGCTTCACTCGCGAACCAAACATATAGAAGTGAGGTATCATTTTCGAGGGACAATGTGGAGAAAGGAACCATTGTTTTGAGCCATGTCCCTACCCAAGATCGGCTAGCCGACATTTTCACAAAGCCTCTCGACCAAGCTACATTTGTGCGCTTGCGGGGGGACTTGGGGTTTGTTGCCCTTTCTAGTGGATTCTTGGGGGTTTCCTTTTGTACCATATGTATCATACTATGTTTTACTTTGATGTATATACATGCTTTGCTTGATGTATAAACCATGGTAGGATAGCCATCTTGTCACATATCATGTTGCATTTGTATCATATTGCATTTTAGGATGATGAGCTTCTTTTATATGCCATATTTGAGTCTCTTTGGCTATTTGTGAGATATTGGTTATATGTGTGAAGAAATGGTGATGTGAGGCTATGCTCTTGGAATATTTGAGATATATGTGTGGTGAGATAGCCCCTTTTGAAATAAATGCTAAACTTGACTAATTTTTGATGAAATTTGCTCCACTCGTGTGTAGTTGTGTATCCATGTCACAGTTTGGTCTAAATATGCTTTTCATGCTTAGATTGTGCTTGGATGCCTTGTTCTTGCATTTGGGCCAAAGGCCGGATATCATTGTGAATGTTTAGCCTATGTTGCATTCATGGGGGAGCATAAGCTTCTTTTTGCCGCAAAGGCACTTCATGTACCATGAAATGAATTAATCTTGAAAAGAAGTGCATAATGCTTGAAAAATGCTCCATCCATCATGTCTATGTTTAAAATGTCGTATCTTTCACATATGGGTGCAAACCATGTTGCATGATGTTCACCGGTGGAGAAGTCTCCCCGAAGTGGACACATGGCTCATGAGCTTTGACATGACATGCTTTGCTTTATGGGTGTTTGCCATGATCTTTTGCTTTGAGAATTTGATATCCTTGTATGATCTTTGAGTAATATGCATGTTTGTGGCTCAAGTGTGACATGGATAGGCTTTTACATGTGAAGCGAGTCTTCTTTTGGTAAAAGCTGCTTAAATCTGAAAATTTTGCTTTGTCACATGCTTGTATTTTCATATATTACTTGTGGCAATGCTTTGACTATGCTATGATTCATGTGTGTCATCTTTGTCTCATTTTTAGCCTTTGACACTAGATTTGGCCTATTTGAGAAGCTCATGTAGTTGTTTATATGCTTTGCTTTGCATTGCTGCATTTTCATCTTGATTCATACATTGTCAACAAGGGGGAGAAAAGGTGAGCTTAATGAAAATTCAGAAAGGTGAGCTGAAATTTGGGAGTTTGCATGAGTTTGCATCCACATGTTCAGGGGGAGCTTGCATTTGTTCAGGGGGAGCTTTCTTGCTGTTTTCGGTGTGGATTTTGTGCTTTGCTTAGCTTGTGACCTTTCTTTGTCTTTCTTTGGCTTTGGTCATGAGTTGAGCTTCTTCGTTTTTCTTTCTTCTTTCTTTTTCTTTTACTCGAATTTCATTTCGCGTTGTGTGTTGTCAATGCACTCATCAAGGGGGAGATTGTGGACCGGGAGCGTCCCGGTGGTCGGTGGATGACCGCTCCTTAAGTGATGAGTGATTGGCAACGGGTGTTGGACCGACTCTTGGCTTAGTGCGCGGGTGTAGGCTGCGGCCTAGTTCGTGTTGTTGCGAGGTGAAGAACGGGCGCGAAAGGTCTTCGGCCTTGAGGGGCCTCGGGAGATGGAGAGACAAGTAGGCTCGGTTCGAGGGACCCGGTGGACAGCGGGACCGGGTGCGGGCCACATGGTGGCGACACAAGCAAGACGAAGTCATGGACAAGTGAGCCGGTGCATCGGTGGTGGCCAAGTCAAGGAACGAGGTTTGGGAAATCCGATGATGATTTGGGGGGGTTGACTTTCGAGGTCGGGCATTTTTCTGTTCTGTCCGAGCCTCGCGGACGGTCCGCGGCCTCCTGGCGGACGGTCCGCGCGGGTCCAGTTCATCCCGTGTTCTTCGTGTTCTTGCTCGTCTTTTGTTTCGATCCGTTGTGATTTTGGTTTTTGGTTGGACGAAGTTTCGGACAGTCCGCGGTGTCGGGCGGACGGTCCGCGGGTGCTAGGCGGACGGTCCGCGTGCTCCCCGCGGACGGTCCGTGACACGCGGGTGTCTTTGGGTCGTTCCGTGTAAATTAACGGACGGTCCGCGGCTAAGGCCGGACGGTCCGCGGCCGGGTGCGGACGGTCCGCGATGCCGGCCGGACGGTCCGCGCGGCTCTTGCGGACGGTCCGCCCCCTTGCGCGGACGGTCCGCCGAGCCCGTGTGCTTTGCTTCTTGGTTCGATTCCTTCCTCCCTTTCTAGTGCTTCCGCGTGTGCTTTGAGGAATCGTTCCTAAGGCTAGAGGTTGATCCATAACCTCGTGGTCTTGGCGATTGGTGCGTGATTCGATCCATCGCTCGTGTGTGACCGGGATTTGAGTAGGACATAGGCCGGGTTCTTTGGGAAGAATTTTTACCGGCTCCTATTCACTCCCCCCTCTCTAGTCGCCATCCGATCCTTCGGGATGAAGTTGGCGACTAGGATTGAAGTTGAAGGAGGCGACGAGCTCGAGGGATGAAGGTTGAAGATGGTGCCTCGGCCATGTCGTAATAAAACAATAAATGGAAATTGAAAAGGCGCCGCAGTTTCGCAATTGCCGTTGACAAGTGGGCCCAACATCATTGCCCCGCCCCTTCTCCTTCCCGCGTAATTGAAAGGCGACGCGTGGCTTCGCGCCCGAGGCGGAGCCCGAAGCACAATCGAGTGGCACATACTGGCAGTAATGGAGTAGTGGGTGGGGGCAGAGGCGCCTGACGGTTCCACATCTTGTCAATATAACTCCCTCGCCCAGTCGCCCTTCCCAGGTTTCTCCCCAGCTTCTTCCATAAGCTTATCATCTTTTCTTCACTTCTTCATCCTCCTCACGATTCACCACTACAAATCTTCGGTCACCGAGAGAAAAAGGAGATGGCATTGAGGAGCCCACCGCCGTCGAAGTGAGGACGAAGGGAGGACGACGACGACGAAAGCCGCCGTCGAAAGAAGTTGGAGAAGGGGAAGGAGCCGACGGCCAAGGATGCCAACGAGGAACTGTTCTTCGAAGACAATAAGTTCGCCACCGAGTCGCTCGGGAGCGCCTTCAGAAAGCTTGAAGGTGTTGGCGAGGCCTTCGACATCAAGGCGCATCATGATGCGTACAAGGACCCGACCTTGAAGGGTCTCGCCTTCAGGATCCACAGGTTGGCTGAGAAGCTTGAGAACCTCCCCGTGGTCAAGCAGGCTGCCCGCCGCCACTTCTTCTTCGATGACGGTGGCTCCGACGGTGATGACGGCAGGCATGGCGACGACGGTAGCCAAGGCGGCGACGACGAGACTACGACTAATTGATAGACTCCTCTACCATTTAGTAACAATAATGTCTGTGTGCTTTTGTGTCTTCGTCTGGTTCTTGCACATGAACTACTTAGTTTGTCTGTGGATCATGAACTGCTTAGTTAACTAACTTGGTTATTAGATTTTGTATGTCAAGAACTCGATATAATATATGCGAGAATAACTAGAGGTCTGTTGTGATGAATTAGATCTGCTGACGCTGATGCTGACGCGTGGGCCTGTGTAATTGGCGACGATGATTAGAGAACCCGAATCGCATTTGTTGGCAGTTGGGTCCGGGCGGGCAGGCAATGGTTATCTTTTTTATATTGGCTGCTGACGTTGACGCGTGGGCCGGACACAATTGTTTTTGGAATGAAACTTGCTTCCCTAAATTATTAGAGCCCATAAAACAACACCTAAAAAATCAAAAAAATGCGAACAATTTGTATTTGGACATTTAGTATTTGAATAAAATATCAACAGTCAAACTTGTGTGCCCAAAATTCATATTTTTCATTTTTTACACCCCATGGTAATTGTTGACGGTGTATTTTGGTACATCAAACATGTTCATTACACTTTGGTTTCGATTTGATTATGGAACTAACCCGCCACTAGGCACACTAATAATATAACAAGTTCATCTATGTGCATGAATTTGGAAGTGTTGTGTTTATGTAGGAAAACATGGACATAAAGGACGAATTCGCAACAAGATCAAAGTAGTATTTACGGAGTCTTGGTCATGTTCATGAGCTTGATGAAATCACTTACAATGGTGGCAAGGACCGAAGTGCTACGTAGGAACACCCCCGGGGATTGAAGCGTAAAAGACCGAACTTCATGCACGGAGAACCTCCATCTTGGGCGCGAGGATGACATCGTCAAAATCATGCAAAGGGGCAAAGTGCATAATCACCTGAGGACCCACGGGAGCAAAGGGGCGACCGAACCGGGCCGAAATGGGCCTGGGTCGGTCAGCCCAGGCCGGCCGGCCCAGCCCACTTCCAGCGTCGGTTCGGCCCTCCTTTTCTTGCACCCGAAGGATCTTCAACCCTAAAAACCTGGAGGCGCTGCCATTCGGAGGGGGAGAGTCATTCACACCAGGAGGCCATCCACAAGCTAGAGAGAGAGAGGAGGGAGATCGACCACCTTGAAGGAAGCACCCACAAGTGGAGAAGAAGGAAGACACCGTCGGAAGGGTGACTGTGATCAACGGTTCTATGCCTAGCACCTTGATGGGGTAATCTCATTCATCCATGGGTTGTAATCGATCTTGAGATGTAATCGTACTTTGTTGGATTATCTATCTATCATCATGTGTTGAATATACTTTATTGCTTAAGGTTAGCTACCATGCCGTAAAGGGAATAGAGCTCCAACGCTTCCTTGGATCCATTCAATACGCCGTGTCCATCATAGGTCTAGTAATAAAATACCTTCGCGTAGTGACAATACGAGAGAAGGGAAAGGGCGAAACCGTGGTCACAACCCCTGATAGATTAGATTGGTTTTCTTGTTTAAAGCGATTGCATGCTCTAGTATCGTAGACCCATGGGCGAATGTCTTTTATCTTGATTACTTAATCGTTCTCTCTAGTGTAGTTTAGTCATTTTCTAGTTTAATCATAGTTAGAGTTTGAGTAGCTAGTGTGTAGAGGTAGATCAAACGCTTATAATCCCCTTGATCCGTGGATTTACAAGAACCTTGGGAATCCCGTGGTGAAAAAGGTGTAGGTTCGTGCGCTTGCGGATCGTAGAGGGATACGTCTTTTATCCGTCAACAAGCCCCTTTTTCTGGCTCCGTTGCCGGGGAGGAAGCTAGTTTACATCGTTTGGTTTGCATGTAACTTAGTTTTATATTTAGTTTATCTTTTGTTTACTAATATCTAACACATATTACCTAGAAAACCACTTTGTTTTGTTTTTGTTTTTGTTTTTATCTTGTTGTCTAGATGGCGTTCATCAATCAACCCGTGGAAGAACCGGAGAAATCACTAAGGGATTACGCTAGCCCTCGATTTGAAGAAATAAGAGTACAAGAGTCGGATTAGAAGCTCGAAGCGACCAAGTATGAAATTAAATCCAAGATCATCGAGATCGTAGTGGCAAACCCGTTTGAAGGGATGGTTACGGAGAACCCATATAGACACATAAGGCATTTCACGACGCTATGCAACACGGTGCGTCAAGAAGGAGTTCTCGATGAATGGTTCAAATGGAACCTCTTTCCCTACTCACTTGCCGCTGAAGCAAAGACATGTACTCGTTTGCGTCCTCTGAAGTTGAAGGCAATTGGAACAAGTTGACAAATAAGTTTTGCGAGAAGTTCTTTCCAATTAGCAAGGTTCAACATCTAAGGAGGCAAGTGATCACTTTCATGCAAGGAGAAGAGGAAGGGATAGACCAAGCTTGGAATAGGTTTAATGAGTTGATCGAACAAGGACCAAGACTCGGCTTCTCCGGTGACGTACTCTTGCATATATTTTTCTTTTCCTTAACCCCTAGTTGCATGCAACACGTCCAAATGTGTGCAGGTGGGGATCTCATGGAGAAAACACTCACAGAAGCCGCCCAATTTCTACAAAAAAATAGTAAAGCGGCTGCCATGCGAAGAGATTGGGAAACAAGACTTGCGGAAGAGCCGGAATATAATTCGAGGATGAAGAAGTGTGCTGCATTTTCTAAAGAGGCAACCCCGGAAGTCACAAAAGAGGAGCCAATGCCGGAAAAGCTTGAACAAGAACACATCAAGTCAAGAACTACCCCGAGCATTGACTTCGTCGTACCAAATGAGACAAACAAGAGAAGCATGTCAAGAGCGAAGCCATTAAGGGAGTTCGAACCAATGGATTTGGTTCCAATTGATTATGGAGAAGTATTCGACAAGAGAAGACTGTTCCCTAATCAAAAGGGGATGGCAAGAGCATTGAAGTGGATTTCCAACCGGAAAAGAAAGCGAAATATTCATACGACCTTGAAACCACCGGTGAGATCTTTCAAAAGCTCTTTGGAGATGATGAAGTGGATCCGGAACACATGGCCGAGGTGAAGAGAATCATGGGGATCAAGCCCGAAGCATCACCATACGCTCGCCTCGCCGAAGTTTACGTGATAGTATCCGAAAAAGAAGAGACACTACAAGAAACTATTTAATCTGTGACGCATTCTCTGCGACGTTTTCAGAAAACATCACGAATGTGCATTGCAGCCCAGAACACTGTGACGATTTGTTAAATTCGTCGCGATTCTATGACGTATTCCTGTTTTTCATCACGGATGTGTATTGAAGCCCAAAACACTGCGACAATTTGTTAAATTCGTCGCGATTCTACGACGTATTCTTGTTTTTCGTCACGGATGTGACCTAATGGATATTCAAGCCCAGAACACTGCGACGTATTCCTATTTTTCATCACGGATGTGCCCTGATGGATATTCAAGCCCAGAACACCGTGACGTATTCCTGTTTTTCGTCACGGATGTGCACTGATTGATATTCAAGTCCAGAACACTGCGATGGTTTGTTAAATTCGTCGAAATCCAGCCCACAACATTGCGACGTTTTAGCAGATTCGTCACGATCAATAAATAACAAATAGTTATGTTATGAATGGGAAAAAATGAAAAACAATCTAAAAACATCAACAAATAAGAAATAGTCATGTTATGAATGGAAACATTTGAAAAAATGAAAAAAATAAAAAATAGAAAAATGGGAGCAGTTGGTCGCGGACACACCCCGGCCAGCCGCGGTCGCGCCCGCCACGTCCCCGCTAGCCGCGGCCACGCCCGGCTAGCCAAGGCGCGCGCGGCCGGCCACACCACGGCCCCGGCCCGGCCACGGCCGGCCGCACCACGGCCTCGGCCGGCCGCGGCGGCGCCCGCCATGCCCCGGCCGGCTGGGGCCACGCCGCCTGGCCACAACCGGTCGCACCACGCGCCCCGGCCGGCCGGCGGCCGCACCCGCCACGCCCGGCCGGTGCGGCCACGCCCCGGCCACGGCCACGGCGGCGCGGCGCGGCACCACAGCCCCGGTCATAGTAACTCCAAATTCATTGATTCTTTTTTCTGATTTTTTGTAATATCACAATCTTTCACGTAATATCGCTCGTTTTCATATTAATTGCTATTACATTTATCTTTTTCATACAACTTCTTTTCCTCTACCGAAAGAGAATAAATAAAAGATATTTTTCAATAAGAAATTGTAACATAACTTCATATTTACTAATGTTATGATAAACACAATGTTATGGTAAAGTTTGAAGTGCATATGAATTCGAAAATTTCGAAAGGTATGATACACTTCAATGTTCAAGTAATGTTTCATGAAACTATGTGAGACATGTATCTATTTATAAACAACGTAGGTTCCACTGTTACCGGAATCATTTGAAAGTTTGATCACAAGTTTATGGACCCAAATTATATTACCACGTCAATTCGTAGAACCATTAGAACATTTTATGATATTATTTGAATTATGATAGTGTAAATTCAAGATGTAAGTTTGAATTACTCCTAATAAACTGTTGTCGAAATCATTTTTCATTTGTTAAATTTGTAGATATTGGTAGGGAATGATTTTAGAAAATTTTAGAAAAAAGAATCATTGAATTTGGAGTTAGTATGAGGAAGAAAATCTAGTTGCAAGTTTTAGTCAAAGATTAAAAAGAGAAAACACACTTGTTCATCTCAGTTCATAGAATTGCAATTTCTGTTTTTAATCTTCGGATAAAACTTGTAAACTGTTTTTCTTCCTCATACGAACTCCAAATCGGTTGATTCTTTTTTCTAATTTTCTTCTAAAATCGAGATGTTTTACTCAGTGCCATTTGTTTGTATCTTAATTACTATTTCTTGTTTGCTTTTCATACAACATAACTTTTCCAACTAAAAAGAGAATATAAAAACATGTTTTTTCTTAATAATTGCTAATATAACTTAATATTCTATAATGTTATGGTCAACATGAGATGGTGTCAAAAATTGAGGTGCATACAAGTTTGGTCACGTTATTAGTTGTTCAATTCTCAAAGTTTGTTTTCAATTGTAGGAAACTGTGTGAGTCTTGTGTCTATTTGTGAACATCTATAATCTCACTTTATCAAAACCATATGAATTTTTTATAGGAGCATTATATGCTTAAAATATGGTTTCATGTCAATTTGTATAATGTTTTGAACAAATTTAAGTATCATTATCATTATTTTACAACAAGGTGACTAGTAGAAGTTCGAGTTTTTCCTACAAGTCAATTGAAGTTTTCGTCAATCTCCTAGATGTGGCCTAGAATGGACCATAGAAGCCTAATTATGATTTTTGTGAAATTTTTCCAATCCTATTGGAGGTACACATAGTTCAAATTGTAATTATTTTCTTATTTCAAATAAATCAAAAAAAAAAGAAAAAAATTAAGCAGGGGAGAAATGTAACAGACCCGTTTAAGCCCAAAACAGCCCAATCATTTTAGACCGTTCATCTGCGAACGGACGGCTAAAATTACGTTTGCTTTGTATAAAAGGATCCCCAAACCCTATTCCGCTGCCTCCCCATCCCCTCCGCCTCCTCCCGCCGCCTGCTCCCTCTCCTCCTCGCCTCTCCCTCTCCCTCCTCAGATCCACAGACCCCAACCAAAGAGAGCATGCCGCCTGCTTTGCCAACAACAGCAGCGGCAGCCGCCCAAGGCGAGCGAAGGAAACCAGCCGACGCCACAGCCCCCAGCCTCCTCCCCGCCCCCGTCTCCACCTCCATGTCCAACCAAATCGATCGATCCTCACCCAACCCAACCAAATCGAGGGAGCAAACCCTAACCCTACCACCATGTCTGGCGCCCGCATCGACCTCAATGACGCCTCCTCTGACCCTCCTCCTCCCCCGCCCAAGCGTGGCCGCGACCAACTGTTTGACGCCCATTTTTGCCCATTTGCCTTTTCTCTGCCTCGCTCGCCTTGCCGACCAATAACCGATGGCTTCACCCCCTCCGCGCGCCACCCTCCTCCTCGCACTTGCTCCGCCGCCGCCGCCGTTGCGGTGCCGGTGCCGGCCCGCTCCGCGGCCCCGGGGTCTTCCGGGTGCACCGCAGTTCCCCGCGAGATAGAGGAGGCGGAGGCGGCGTCGCCGCCCTCCACCCCCACGACGGGCGCCACCACGGCCGCCTCCTCGCGGTCGCCGACCTCCCGCTCGGCGGCCTCAGCCTCCCCACCGACACCGGATACGTATGTACCAGCACTAAGCTACTGCTCTAGTTTGTTTTTTTCCTCGGGGACTCCGTGGTGGTTTGGTGGTTGATGCGGTTCTTGTTGGGGGGGGGGCGATTGCTTTGCTGGCCCGTCCGGCCGCCGCGTACACAGGCTCTACTTCACGGAGATCAAGCTCGGGACGCCGCCATTGGTACGGGCCAACAGCTGGACGCCGTGCATTAGATCCGCCAGGTGGTGGGGCTCATCTGCGGCCTTCTCTGGGGAGCCGTCCCCCTCGTCGGTGCCGTCTGGATCGTGCTGTGAGTACCCCCATGTGTGGTTCGAGGACCGGTGGATGGTCGCTTCCTTGTGTGATGAGTGATTGACAATGTTGTGTGGACTGATTCTTGGCTAAGTATTGCTGGTGCAGGTTGCGACTTGATTGGTGTTGGTGCAGGTGAAGAACAAACGCGAAAGGTCATCGCCGGTGAGGCCTCCATGTGTGGAGAAGACAAGTAGGCTTCGTTCGAGGGACCCGGTGGCCGGCGGGGGTCAAGTGCGGGCCACATGGTGGCATGAATAGCAAGATGAAGTCGTGGACGGTTTCTTGGCCGAGCCTCAAAACCAAGGTTGAGCCGGGACTATGTGGGAGCCGAGTCGTTAGTGGAGATTGGCGGAGGCTACACCGAGTTTGCGGGGTTTCCGGTGGTTCACTAGAAAACCACCGGGTTCCTTGGTTGATCCACAAAGCCAAGACCGAAAAACCGAAGATGGTGCCGCAAGCGGTGCGGACCGGTCGACCGGTGGGTACCGGTCCCGACCGGTGACGAGCACCGGTCGACCGGTGTGCGACGACACGATCCGGAATCTTCGAAGCGAAGGACACGCGTCGGGATTGCAAGGCTTGCGTCGAGGCTAAGCAGGTTGCGGTCGCCGGGTATCCGTCCGATGGAGAAAGCTTCAAGTCTTCCAAAACCGCCCTTGTGGGGCTTGTATCCCTAGTTGTTAGAGAAGGGTATTTTAGACTTTCGATTGCCTCCATATAACCCAAGAGGTGAGAGGATGGCAGCCAACTCTTGGAACCCTAGCTCATTTGTTTTCCTATTTTCCTTCCTATTTTTCTTAGGATTTCCATAGGACTAGCTTGAGAGCTTCATGGTGAGATCTTGTGAGAGGGTTGGATGATCGGGCGGCAAGCTAGACCTTGTCTGAACCTTTGTTTCATGTATAGATGATTCGGCGTGGTTCCTCAAGGTTTGGATCTGTTTTCCCCGGTTGTTCTTGGTGGTGACTTTCGGAGCCTTCTCTTGGTGATTTCTTTGGGTTGTTTTCGGGACCTTTCTCTTGGCGATTTGATGGGGGAAATTTGTGGGAACCCTTCGTGGTTCTTTGGGCTGTGATTCCCCTCTCAAATCCGTGAGTAAAGGTGCTCGATTTTGGGGTTTCTTGAGTTCTTGGGTTGGAAGTGCTCTTGGCGGGATTTCCTTTATTCCTCCTTTTTGGATGAGTCTTGGTGGGATTAAACTTGGCTATGGACTCCTCATGAGGTGTTCCTAATATCCCCAAAGTCTTGTTCAAGTCCGTGGAGCGATTCGGGAGATCGAGGTTTGGTTTTGGGGGAGTTGACCCGCCGGTGCTTGTTCATCCCGAGTCGCCCGAGGCTACACCGGTCGACCGGTGCTCTTGACCGGTCCGACCGGTGCAACCCTCGGTGGGCTTTTGCTCGGGTGAACGTCTGGGTGTGTTCGTTGTTGTCTTGTGTTGCCGCTGTTTCGAGTTTGGGTCAGTTTGGTGGTCGGTTGGCCTGTTTGGTGCTTTGGGGACTTTCAGGCTGTGATCGGTCTGACCGGTGTGTCTCACCGGTCTGACCGGTGTGGAGCCACTTAGAGAAAGTTGCTCAATTTCACCGGCGGGGACCGGTCGACCGGTGGTGCTCGGCGGCCGACCGGTGTGGGTCCGTAGACTCGAGGTTTGGTGTTCCGCCGCGTTCTCGGGTCGGAAGGTTGTGTGTTGGTTCCTAGGTCCGGTGGCACTCCGGTGGCTACGTGGGCTTGACCAACTTGGGTAGTGAATCGGAGACGTGTGTTGGAAGCCGTGTTCATCTTGTTGGAGTTTCCATCTCCTTCGAGAAGAATTTTTATCGGCTCCCATTCACTCCCCCCTCTCTGGTTCGCCGTATCGGTCCTTCAAGTGGTATCAAAGCCGGTTTGGGTCTTTGTTGATTCTAACCGTCTAAGATCCAAGGATGGCATAGCAGGAACGGGGTTCGGGTCCTCCACACTTCGATGGCAAGAACTACCGGATGTGGAGCAAGTGGATGGGTGCTTTTTTCCGCGGAAAGGGTCGGATCTTTTGGGATGTCACGGTGGACACGGGCTATGTCCGGCCGATGGACTTCCTCGCTCCAGGATCGAGGGATAGATTCGACACCAACAATAAGGCGGTCGACTACTTGTTTCATGCTCTGTGTCGCCCCGAGTTCGATCGGGTGCACACCGAGCACTTGGCTTGTAGAATTTGGACGGTCTTCGAAGGAGGCTCATGTTGGGAATGCCCGAGTTGAGGCACGGATGTATGCGACCTACGGAGAGAGTACGAGAACTTCACTCATCTCCCCGGTGAGTCCATCGATGCCTTTTTTTAGAGGTTCACGGTGGTTGTGAACAACATGAGGGCCAATGTGGACGTTCTCCCGTACAATGATCATGATAGAGCGGTCAAGCTCTTACACTCTTTGGATCGTACGATTTGGGGCGGAAAGTTCGAGGCCATTGTGGAGTTGGAGAAGTATGACACTCGACGGTGAACGAGCCGTTCTCGAAGCTCAAGTCGGCCGAGGTGAATAGGGGCATGACAGCCAAGATCGAGGGCCCGACCGACTCTCATAGTCTCGCCCTCATCGGTGGTTCAAATGGAAAGGCTAACACTAACCCATCCACCGGGATGTTCTCTTTGTCCTCTTTGATGTCTATGCCGGATGAGGAGTTCGACGTGCTTGGAGAGGACGAGCCGGCGCTCCGACGAGGCGGTTCCGGAGGCCGCACGAGAACCGGGTGAACATGAGGAGGAACACGAGGACATGCTTCAAGTGCGGCAAGACCGGACACTATTTCGCCGAGTGTCCGAAGGTGAACAACCACGACAACCACTAGTTCATGGACAAGAGGAAGAAGTCCAAGAAGAAGGATCATGAACATGGGAAGAAGGCTCGGTCTCAAGAGAAGATGAAGAGATCAAGCGACATCGAGTCCGATTCCGAGGACACGTCTTCAAGTTCAAGTGATGAAGACGAAGAGGATGAGAAGAAGAAGAAGAAGAAGAAGAAGAAGAAGAAGAAGAAGAAGAAGAAGAAGAAGAAGAAGAAGAAGAAGAAGAAGAAGAAGAAGAAGAAGAAGAATAACCTCGGCAAGTATCTCAACGGCCTTTGTGTGACGGGCCTAAGCCTCAAGGACCACTTCTGCGGCATGGCTCGCAGTTCGAGCGCAACAAGAGAAGCCGAAGGACGCCTCGGACTTGGATTCGAGGATGAGGTATGTGATGAGCTCTCTTCTTTGCGCAAGGAGAATGAGGAGTTGGTTGACTTGCTTGATAATCGCGATCACATGCTTAGAGAGGCTAAGAAGCTTAGGAAGGAGCTTAGATCTTTGCTCGGGGATGCTAGGACTAGAGTGGCTGAGCTAGAAACACAAGTTCTTGATAGCAAGCTTGAAATTGATTCTCTTAAGGCTAGCCCCGTTATTTCGATGAAAATGATTGTGCCGATTGCTCGCTTTCCGGGCCGACTTGGACTGATCTTAGGGAGAAGTATGCCTCCAAGTGTGAGGAACTAGATGTGCTTAGGGTTGAGTTGGCTGAGCTACAATCTAGACCCACTTTGCTTGGTGCTTGCACTTCTTGCCCTAGTTTGCATGAGAAATTGTTGTGCTCCGTTCTCGCATTGTTTCGCTTGAGGCTGATTTGAAAGTGCCTATTCCTACTTCTTGCTCTACGTGTGAGTTGCATGCTATGAAGAATTTGGATCTTGCAAAATGTGTTGGTCGCTTGCAAGATGAGAATGATAAGTTGCGTGAAGCGCTGAGTTGGTTGTCGAGTCAAGAACCTTAGCTTGGTATGATGATTGCTAGATGTAAGCGCTTTGACGGTTGGGCTTTGGGATTGGATAAGGTTGGTGAGGGTAGTGGTAAGAGAGAAAGGAAATTTGGGAATGTTTCAGTTCCACCACAATCCACACCCAAAGACAAGTTTGCATCCAAGCCAAACCAACCAAGAGAAAAACCGAGTGAGAAGGTAAGTTAAAAGCCTAGTGAGAAACCAAGTGAGAAGCCTTGTGAAGAGCCTCATCCCAAGCCTAAGCCCAGATCAATCCGTTTCCATTGTGAGTTTTGTGGAAAGGATGGTCACAAGAGAGCGTTTTGCTTCAAGAGGAAGCGTGAGGAGAGAATTACGAAGGAGTGGGCCAACAAGGACAAGTACCACCCTTCCGATGGTGTACTTGAGCCTCGTGTGCAGTTGCCCAGGGCCAAGGCGAGTGTGAGGACAGTTCGGGCTTGGGGAGAGCGGAAGGCTGTTGGAGGTGCTTTGCCCGTGCTACACCGTCGGACGGTGTGGGGCACCGGTCGGACGGTGCAGGCCGGACAGCGGCAGTTTGGGTTTCGAGCTCGTACAGGTGCGAGGTTTGTTTTTGGTGGTCGTGGTTCTGGTGGTTGGGCTGGAAAGTTTGCAGGAGATCAGTTTGCTAGGCATTCTCCCCCTCGAGCTCTCTACGGGGATGGGAGGAGTCATGGCTTTGAGAAGGAGAGGAGGGATGGTCCACGGGCTTTCTTTCGTGGTTTTGGTCCTCCTCCGAGCGAGAGAGGGTTGGTTCCCTCATGGTGGTTACCGTAGTGGTGTTCGTGGAGGTAGCTTTGGTAGGAAAGATGGCTAGGCACTGGTTTTACACATTTGGAACTAACCCCAGTGTTGAGTCGTTTGCTCGCTCTCGCTCTTGGTTTTGAGTTGCAGGTGGATGGTCCGGAGAACATTTGGTTGATATCGGGGGTGGTTCTTCGGCTTCATACCCCGGTGGTGACATGGAGGTACATCGCTTTTGGGGATGGTGGACAAGGATGAGTGACTTCTGAAGAAATGATAAAAGTAAGTGAATTTGTGATCTTCAAGTGTGTGGCCTTGGTCAAGCCACTTGGTTTTCTTTTGCTCTTTGCCTTATCTCATGTGTGTAAGGTGAGCTTTGTACGCTCTTTGGCCTTAATGCATGAGTTTAGGGGGAGCTTGTGAGTTCTGTGCTCCTTTGCTCTTTTGCCAGTGGTGTCTAGCCTTTTTGCCTCCCCTCGAGGAGCTGGTGGTTTGTGAGTTTTGTGTGGGAGCTCCTTTGTAGCATATGTATAGTTTCCTTTGTGCATTTATTGCATTTGGCATGGCATATGTAACATGATGTATAGGCATCCTTGTATCTTATATTGCATGCATTTTGTATCATATGCATTGGATAGGGAAAGCTTCTCTCATATACATTGTTCACCATGGAATGAGATATATGTCTTTGTGAGCTTGTTTGGTATTCTATGGTTAGTTTGGCTTAGCTCTTGACGATCTTGATGAATAATCCATGGTTGATAGCTATGTTTTTGAAAATGCCACATGTATGCCCTCTCATGTGTAAATGCCTTTACATGATCTTGACATGTTTTAGTGGCTTGGCTATGCTTAATTTGTGGTTGGATAGCTAGCTTATTGATCATATGGAGCCAAAGGCTCATTTGCCATCATGAATGTTTAGCCCTCTTGCTTCATCTTGTGGAGGGGCATAAGTTCCTTTTTGTCGCAAAGACATTTCATGTACCAATTATAAATCTGAAAATGAAATGAAAAATGCTTGGAAAATGTGCTCCCATGTCATATGTGCTGAATTTAATTTGCTTTGGGTGCTAAACCGTTGCATGATGCCTACCAATGAGAAGTCTCATACATAGAAGTAGGCACATGGCTCGTTGGCTTTGACATGACATGAGGTGCTTGTGGGTGTTTGTGATGGTCTCATGATTAGAATGGTTGTCCTTGCATGAAGTTTGTGTGGCTTTGCCATTTTGATATGTTTTGATCATGTTTAGGACTTTGCTCATGAGAGGCAAGTTTTTCGCAAAATTGCCCAAATCCATCTTAGCTTCGTCCAATGGTTGTGAAACTTGGTGATCATGTAGTTGAGATCGATACGAAGCTGTAGAG
This sequence comes from Cenchrus americanus, assembly GCA_947561735.1. Classification (NCBI taxonomy): domain Eukaryota; kingdom Viridiplantae; phylum Streptophyta; class Magnoliopsida; order Poales; family Poaceae; genus Cenchrus; species Cenchrus americanus. Next base: position 197,796,335 of record OX387245.1, on the reverse strand, counting down.
TATCTAACTTGCTCATTTGGACATGTGTAGCATCCTATGTTGAATTTTGTCTATTTGAGAAGCTCTAGGTTGAAAGTTTTGCATTTTTGGCTTGATTCATGCATTGCCAACAAGGGGGAGAAGTTTGAGCTTGAAAAGGCTTACTGGACGGATTTAGAAGGTTTTGAGGTGGTTTCGAGCCATTTCTGGGCTCTGTTGTGCACCGGTCTGACCGGTGAAGAGCACCGGTCTGACCGGTGTGAGTGCTGGTCCTGTACACATGTTAGGCACCGGTCTGACCGGTGGTGATGACCGGTCTGACCGGTGTGAGCTGAAGTTGCTGCAGCTGCCCTGTTTTCAGCTGGTTTGCATGCATTCGTCCAGGGGGAGGTGCATTGGTTCAGGGGGAGCTTGCATGTGTGCAGGGGGAGCTCTTTGTGGTTGTTCGAGCTTTGCTTTGGTGGTTTGCGCTCTTTGCTTGAGCTTTGCTTTGTCTCGGATGTGTCGAGCCGTTGCCCTTGCCTAAGGGGTCCGAGACTTGTCTTCTTCAAGTGATCTTGCTCTTTGCCTTTGTTTGGCTTTCGATCGCTTGTTGGAGTTTCTTTTTGTTCATTTCTTTTCTTTTTCTTTTCTCTCTTGTTACTTTCGTGTGGGTGTTGTCAATGCACTCGTCAAGGGGGAGATTGAGGACCATGTGTGGTTCGAGGACCGGTGGATGGTCGCCTCCTTGTGTGATGAGTGATTGACAACGTTGTGTGGACCGATTCTTGGCTAAGTATTGCGGGTGCGGGTTGCGACTTGATTGGTGTTGGTGCGAGGTGAAGAACAAGCACGAAAGGTCGTCGCCGGTGAGGCCTCCAGGTGTGGAGAAGACAAGTAGGCTTCATTCGAGGGACCCGGTGGCCGGCGGGGTCAAGTGCGGGCCGCATGGTGGCATGAATAGCAAGATGAAGTCGTGGACGGTTTCTTGGCCGAGCCTCAAAACCAAGGTTGAGCCGGGACTATGTGGGAGCCGAGTCGTTAGTGGAGATTGGCGGAGGCTACACCGAGTTTGCGGGGTTTCCGTGGTTCACTAGAAAACCACCGGGTTCCTTGGTTGATCCACAAAGCCAAGACCGAAAAACCGAAGATGGTGCTTGCAAAGAAGGTGCCGACCGGCCGGTCCGACCGGTGGGTACCGGTCTGACCGGTGGGGAGCATCGGTCAGACCGGTGTGCGACGACGCAGTCCGGAATCTTCGAAGCGGAGGACACGCGTCGGAATCGCAAGGCTTGCGTCGAGGCTAAGCAGGATGTGGTCGCCGGGTATCCGTCCGATGGAGAAAGCTTCAAGTCTTCCAAAACCGCCCTTGAGGGGCTTGTATCCCTAGTTGTTAGAGAAGGGCATTTTGGACTTTCGGTTGCCTCCATATAACCCAAGAGGTGAGAGGACGGCAACCAACTCTTGGAACCCTAGCTCATTTGTTTCCCTATTTTCCTTCCTATTTTTCCTTAGGATTTCCATAGGACTAGCTTGAGAGCTTCATGGTGAGATCTTGTGAGAGGGTTGGATGATCAGGCGGCAAGCTAGACCTTGTATGAACCTTTGTTTCATGTATAGATGATTCGGCGTGGTTCCTCAAGGTTTGGATCTGTTTTCCCGGTTTTTCTTGGTGGTGACTTTCGGAGCCCTCTCTTGGTGATTTCTTTGGGTTGTTTTTGGGACCTTTCTCTTGGGGATTTGATGGGGGAAATTTTTGGGAACCCTTCGTGGTTCTTTGGGCTGTGATTCCCCTCCCAAATCCGTGAGTAAAGGTGCTCGATTTTGGGGTTTCTTGAGTTCTTGGGTTGGAAGTGCTCTTGGCGGGATTTCCTTGATTCCTCCTTTTTGGATGAGTCTTGGTGGGATTAAACTTGGCTATGGACTCCTCATGAGGTGTTCCTAATATCCCCAAAGTCTTGTTCAAGTCCGTGGAGTGATTCGGGAGATCGAGGTTTGGATTTGGGGGAGTTGACCCGGGTGCTGTTCATCCCGAGTTGCCGGAGCTACACCGGTCCGACCGGTGCTCTTGACCGGTCTGACCGGTGCAACCCTCGGTGGGTTTTTGCTCGGGTGAACGTCTGGGTGTGTTCGTTGTTGTTTTGTGTTGCTGCTGTTTCGAGTTTGGGTCAGTTTGGTGGTCGGTTGGCCTGTTTGGTGCTTTGGGGGCTTTCAGGCTGGGATCGGTCTGACCGGTGTGTCTCACCAGTCCGACCGGTGTGGAGCCACTTAGTGAAAGTTGCTCAGTTTCACCAGGAGGGACCGGTCTGACTGGTGGTGCTCACCGGTCCGACCGGTGTGGGTCTGTAGACTCGAGGTTTGGTGTTCCGCTGCATTCTCGGGTCGGAAGGTTGTGTGTTGGTTCCTAGGTCCAGTGGCACTCCAGTGGCTACGTGGGCTTGACCAACTTGGGTAGTGAGTCGGAGACGTGTGTTGGAAGCCGTGTTCATCTTGTTGGAGTTTCCATCTCCTTCGAGAAGAATTTTTATCGGCTCCCATTCACTCCCCCCTTCTCTGGTTTGCCGTATCGGTCCTTCAACCCCCACGACGGGCGCCACCACGACCGCCTCCTCGCGGTCGCCGACCTCCCGCTTGGCGGCCTCGGCCTCCCCACCGACACCAGGTACGTACGTACCAGCACTAAGCTACTGCTCTAGTTAGTTTTTTTCCTCAGGGACTCTGCGGTGGTTTGGTGCTTGATTCATTTCTTGTTGGGGGGCGATTACTTTGCTGGCCCGTCCGGCGGCCGCGTACACAGGCTCTACTTCACGGAGGTCAAGCTCGGGACGCCGCCATCGGTACGGGCCAACTGCTGGATGCCGTGCATTGGATCCGCCAGGTGGTGGGGCTCATCTGCGGCCTTCTCTGGGGAGCCGTCCCCCTCGTCGGTGCCGTATGGATCGTGCTGTGAGTACCCCCAAAATCTCTCCCTTGTATTCGGTCGTCCCGAGGGCCCATTCACAATGATACTGCGTGATTTCCTTGGAATTGTGCAGTATAAACTGTATGCACCTATATATCTCCGCTCTCTCCCTTCCCTCTCCCTCCCGCATACCAGCACCCAACCTTTTCCCAAACCCTAACTTGCCCTTGTTGTTGATTTGGACAGGATTCCCACTTCCCTAGTGAAAGGCAAGCTCTGCTAGGGTAGGTCCGAGGGAAAATTTGTTTGCGTCATTTGAATCGAGGAGGGGCCAAGAGAAAGACCCAGCGAGGTGCCTGTTTCCCTACTCGGAGCCCTTTCATGTTTGTGACTGATTTGCATCTTGTTGTTTTGTCACATAAAACATTGCTGTTGATTTTCCTAGATTCTTTAGATCTAAAACCAACCATAGCCCATAACACGTTGTTAGTTAGGAATCGATCATTTCCCTTGCTGCCCCTGTCTCTTTGGCGCGAGAGAAATCAAGAAGATTTTCTGCCTGCTCTCTTGGTTTTGTGTTAAGGAGCAACAAAATTATCTGAATTAAGGCTCATCTAGTTTCTCTATTTTGGGTTTATGGATGAAAGTTTGGGCTAGTATTTCCCTGATTAAAGAATCCTTAAGTGAGATAGTGAGGATTTATTCAGATGTGCAAGATTATAAAGTTGCATAGTTGTAATGACTTCATTGGATCACGCTTTAAGGATTTCTTTGCACTTATGCTTGTTTTTAACCCTTTCATTAGATGAAGCTAAGATGAACAAGTGTGCCTTCTTTCTGCTGTCAGTTTTTTGACCCAAGAATTCGATAAGTCAATGTTCATTTGGGAAGCAGATCAAAGAGATGTTATATCTCAATTTCGAATTTTACAAAGCTATCAGCATGGACAAGCACTAGTCATATATTTTGATGTCCTTTGCCTTGTGCTAGTCATAATTTTTATTTCTTTCTATTCATAGATAAAGTGTCAAGTGTCGAATGCTTTGTGTTGTGTTCAGTATGGCAGTTCCCTCCGCTGGTCACTTTGTACCTGCTACCTGTGCACTCTGTATTGGCTATATGTGTCGGCCAAATAATATAAAGGAAATTCATAGTGTTACCAAGTAATCTATATGTACAAGATGTGTTAATTATCTATTTAAAAAACAGGGTTCTGTGAAAAGTATGATTAGGCCTATTTGTTGTTTCTCTGCCTTGTGTGAGCTTGTGCAGTTTGGTGTGCAGTCATGATCCTTCTGGTCGATGGAATTTTTTATAAGACAACTTAGTAAACAAGTTATGATTTGAGCCTGTTAGGTAACATGAGTCCTTCATTTGTATAGTATATCAGTGTAATATCTGTGGTAGTTTTTTTTGGTCCAGTAAACAGCAGACTGTGTTCATTTTGGTCTTTACAGTGCCTGCATCTAAATCTAAATCCATTTTTCAGTGAGGAAGAAGCTAGGCAAAAGATATATTCGATGTCCCTTGTGAATGGAAACTAACTTTTTTTCCAAAAAGGAAACTAAGCTATTTGATCATGGTGATCCTCTATTAACCATTAAGTTAACTTTCAGGTGTCAACATTGAATTTAAGTTATTTGGTTGAACCCAAAGTTATTTTTGCTTGTCAGTTAACGCCGTCAACAAAGTTATGTTGTTCTGAACTTCTGATGCTCATGCATATGATCATTGATCAATGGAAGGTATTGATCATTTAAGTGGCTCGTGTTTTCTGCTGAATAACTTCTTTATTCACACGACAAAGTGTCACCATTTGCTAGTGTCTCACTGCAGGGCAGTAATCTTCCCTGGAAGGAGCCTACAAAGGGATTCAGTTTGGACTTGGGCGAGCTATTTGGGGTGAGTTATCATCTTAGCCTTTTTCTTTTGGTACTTTGTTTAAAATTTGCGTTGTACGAATTATAAGGTTTCAATGCATTGGTTTTGGTCTTTTTTATTTCTGTGGCTAGTGAATGCTAAATCTGCCAATTAAATGTACAGGATGGATCAGATGGCTTAGCCCTGACAATTGGTCTTGCTGCAGCTACTGGCTTGGGAGTACTTGCCTACACAGAGGTAGTAACACTTGCATCATTTCTTTCTTCAGGCGTACCTTTTGTTTTCTTACACATTATGTATGATCCGTCCTGCAGATTGAGACTTTGCTACAGTTTTTGGGTTCGACTGCTATTGTTTAGCTAGTGGCAACCTAGCTCTTGTATGCCAAGGTGCATAATTTATTCCTCTCTTCCTGTAAAGGGCTTCAGGATTATCACCAGGAGCTTCATTCTTTAGCATAGAAGACCCTTTTCATCAGTGATGTAATCTTACATCTATTTATGCTGCCCACAGGATCGACAAAAGACCCTTAAACAGATTGATGAATTCTTTAACAAGAAGGTTGCTCCAAAGGATCTTGTCGATGAAATAAAGGTAGCTAGCCATATTCTGGATTATTTGTTGTTAAATATTTAATCAAAACCATTTTTTCAGAATCGCCCATCTAAAGATTGGCTCCTATCTTATTTTCTGGAATATTACTCCGATGGTTTAATGTCTTCCTAATTTGAACTTCTTATCTGGGTTAGAGACCTTGCTTGCATGTTGCTAGACTTAAAATGCATGGCCTCTTGTTTACACTGAACAATTCAGTGGCTGCATATGCTCTACTATAGGCTAAATTAGCACAAAAGCTTCTTTTTGCGTCATTCCTATTCTGTTTATTTATGATGCCAATTGTATGCTTATAGTGATACTTTCATTGTACAATGCATGCTTTATCTAGAACTCCAGTTTTAGTTTGGTTTCCCTTTATATATATATATATACCTTGCCAAAAAATTCAAAGTTGAGTTATCCTATATTTGATTGTCTTTTCTCATTGGATTCCGGTTTCCTTTATTCCAGGATTTATACGAACTCGCAAGGAATCGAGAGAAAAGAGTGGCAGAATAACAAAGAGGAAGGTGTAGTGTTTTAGGAATGGTAGACATCTGAAAGCATGTGTTATCTGCCTCAACATCTCATTGTGTTTGCTGGGTTTTTTTTGCCTAGAGATTGTATCTGATTTTTCTGTTCATTGAATTTTGGTAAATGTGATGGAAAAATGTACCCTCTTAAAAATGGGCTGAAGAAGGGCTAATTTTTCTAATTTTATGCTAGAATATAATTCTGAAATGGGCTTTGGTGGGCCAAAATTTGTATCTGGTGGGCTTAAAATTTTTGCCACGTCATCGTCCACGTACGGTGCCACGTCATCGTCCACGTATGATGCCACGCCATCATCCACGAAGGATGCCACGTCATCGTCCACGAAGGATGCCACGTCATCGTCCACGTAGGATGCCACGTCATTGTCCACATAGGATGTCATGTCATCGTCCATGTAGGATGCCATGTCATCACCCACGTAGGATGCCACGTAATCATCCACGTAGGATGCCACAACTGCCATGTGTGTAGCAATCCGTGACGATTTTATTTTGTCACGGATAGTGAGCCATGGGTTGGGCTGCATGGGCCTCGGGCTGCTCCGTGACGATACAGATAAGTCACGGATCGCGACGTTTATTAAGGAAACGTCGAGAGATTTAATCAATGATGCTCATTCCACCACGAAAATGTAAATCGTCGCGGATGCTGATTTGCGACGAATTTTATTTAATCCGCGATAGAATGGTTACGTCACAGATTAAATAGTTTCTTGTAGTGAGAAGACGGCACCACACTTGAGTTGCGAGATCAACGGAGTTCAATGCAAAGCTTTATGCGACATCGGAGCCCAAGTAAGTGTCCTATCTTCTAACTTTACGATAAAGTTCAAGATCACAACCTAGACTTAGCTCCAACATCAACGAAATTAATTATGGGAGATGGTAGAACTATTAGACCTCTAGGTATTGCTTGCAACATGAATGTAAAAATCTCTGGAAAATGTATACCAACCGATTTCTTTGTTATTGATTCTTACCATAGTAATCATGATCACATAATCCTAGGTAGGCCCTTTCTTAAGTTGGTTGGTGCCGTGTTGGATGCCGGAAAAGGCAAAGTAACAATGAACCTTAATGGAAAAAAGTACACATATAACTTTGTTCGCATTTCTAAACACCCTACACCCTTTCCTCCCGAAGACGAAGTAGAGGAGGTAGATAGTCTTTGTTTTGTTGAAACCCTTAGAGACCCTCTGCAAAGAGCGATAGAAAATAAAATTAATGATCAACAAGATGAAGAGCTAGAAGAAGCAACAAAAGGCTTAGAACCGCAAGATGGAAGCGTGGAGGAAGAAAGATTCGAGGACATAAGAGAGATTAAACCCGAGGAGCCACAAGTGCCCGAGGTGGACCTTAAACCTTTGCCCAAAGGATTGAAGTATGAATTTTTGGGCCCAGACAAGACTTATCCAGTCATTGTGAGCGATGAGTTGAGTCTTGAAGAAAATGAGAAGTTGCTGATTTTATTGAAAACACATAGGAAGGTGTTTGGATATTCAATCAATGATCTCAAAGGCCTTAGCCCATCCTTTTGCACTCACCGTATACCAATGGAAGACCAATGTAAGCCCGTAGTGGGCCACCAAAGGAGGCTAACTCATGCCATGTGAGAGGTAGTGAAGAAAGAGGCCATCAAGTTACTTGATGCCAGAATCATTTACCCGGTTCCGCATAGCGAATGGGTGAGCCTGGTACATTGTGTACCGAAGAAAGGAGGTTTAACCGTGGTGAAGAATGAGAAGAACGAGTTGATACCACAAAGAACCGTGACCGGGTGGCGGATGTGTATCGATTATCGTAAGCTTAACAAAGCGACGAAGAAAGATCACTTGCCCCTACCGTTCATCGACGAGATGCTCGAGAGATTAGCAAACCACGCTTATTTTTGCTTTCTCGATGGGTACTCGGGGTTCATGCAAATTCCCATTCACCCAGATGATCAACACAAAACAACATTTACATGCCCTTATGGAACGTTTGCATATAGAAGGATGCCCTTCGGTCTATGCAACGCTCTGGCCTCTTTTCAACGTTGCATGATGGCCGTATTCTCGGAATTCATCGAAGAAATTGTCGAAGTGTTCATGGATGATTTTTCCGTTTATGGGAAGATGTTCATGGATTGCTTGGCAAACTTAGATAACGTCCTCACGGGGTGTGCGGAGGTAGACTTGGTGTTAAATTGGGAAAAGTGCCACTTCATGGTTAAGCAAGGCATAGTGCTCGGACATGTTATATCCGAGAGAGGCATTGAAGTGGACAAGGCTAAGGTAGAGACGGTTGAGCAACTCCCACCTCCGACAGATGTTAAGATTTTGAGGAGCTTTCTAGGCCATGTCGAATTTTATAGAAGATTTATTAAGGACTTCTCAAAGATCGGTAAGCCTTTAACGCATCTCCTTCAAAAGGATGTGGCTTTCGACTTTGATGAGAAGTGCCTAGCGGCATTCGGACCTTGAAAAGTGCATTGGTGAGTGCTCCCATTATTCAACCTCTGGATTGGAGCCAACCTTTCGAGATCATGTGTGACGCAAGTGACTACGCCGTAGGCGCGGTTTTGGGTCAAAGAAAGGAAGGCCGAGTTCACGTCGTTTACTACACTAGCAAAACTCTTAATGGGGCACAATTAAACTATGCCACTACGGAAAAGGAGTTGCTAGCGGTGGTATTCGCCTTCGAAAAATTCAGATCTTACATTGTGAACTCAAAGGTCATTGCTTACACCGATCATGCAGCTATCAAGTATCCCTTGGCTAAGAAGGATGCTAAACCACGATTGATCCGTTGGATCCTTCTTCTTCAAGAGTTTGATGTTGAAATCCGTGATAAGAAGGGGGTGGAGAATGTTATGGCCGATCATTTGTCTAGGATGAATCGTGGACAAGATGATAAAGAGCCCATAGAAGATAAGATGAGAGATGACCACCTCTATCGAGTGCTCGATAAAGACACTTGGATGATTGATATCATTCGAGCAATTCGAAAGATGCCTCTTGATCATCTAGATAAAAACTCTCAAAGAAGATAATCTCCGAAAGTAAGAAGTACTTTTGGGATGCACCATACCTCTTCAAACTTGGCAATTATGCAGTCATGAGAAGATGTGTGCCAAGAGAAGAGAGGCTAGAAATCTTGAGAAAGTGCCACTCGGCAGAGTATGGTGGACACTATAACCATTTTATGACCCAAGCAAAAGTGTGGTCTAGCGGATTCTATTGGCCGGAGTCCGGAGATGCATGAGGATACTAAGAGATATGTTGCATCATTCCCCGAATGCCAAAGAACCGGAAACATCTCTCAAAAGGAATTCTATGCCTTTGAAATACAATCTACAAATCGATTTATTCGATGTGTGGGGTATAGACTTCATGGGGCCTTTCAAAAACTCACACGGATATGAGTATATTCTAGTCATGGTTGATTATGTATCCAAGTGGGTAGAGGCCATGCCATGTCGTAAAGCTTCCACGGAGGAGTCCATTACTATGATCAAGAACGTGATTTTTCCTCGTTTCGGTACACCGAGAATCTTGATAAGCGATTGAGGAACTCACTTCACTGGGAAGAATTTCAAAAAGTGCCTGGCCAAGTTGGGAATTGAACATAGGGTCTCTACGGCCTATCATTCACAAACCAACAGACAAGCAGAAACGTCGAATAGGCAACTAAAAAGCATTCTCAACAAAACCATAGAGAAGGGAGGCAAGGATTGGTCAAAGAAATTAGATGGAGCTTTGTGGGCTTATCGAACGGCGTTCAAGACACCGATAGGTATGACCCCTTATCAATTCGTCTATGGAAAAGCTTTCCACCTTCCGGTTGAGTTGGAACATAAAGTGTATTGGGCAATTAAAGAGATGAACCTTGATCTCGATGTCGCGGTGGTGAAATGAAGAATTCAAATAAGTGAGCTAGAGGAGATGAGGTTGAAAGCATATGAAAATGCAAGCATATACAAAGAGAGAATAAAAAGATGGTATGATAAAAGTTTAAAGAAGAAAGAGTTTAAAGAAGGAGATAAGGTCCTCCTCTACAATTCGAGGTTTAAAACCTTAGGAAAGGGGAAATTGCAAAGCAAGTGGGGCGGACCTTATGTTGTGCATTCGGTGCTCTCCAACGGAGAGGTAAACATTATGGATGTGAAAGGTGATCAATTTATGGTGAATGGTCAATGCCTTAAGGTTTACTACGAACCCGACATTGTGTGTCTTCACCATGGAAGAAGAGCCCGAACGTCCAGCCTAGGACGAAAAACAAGGCATGAATTTTTGTAAATAGTTTTTCTTTTAATTTTCTGGAGTCTCTCACGAAGATTTGCTGGGCCAACTTTTTCCCATGGGCTGAGAAAGCGAAAAAAGGGCGGTACACGGGAAACCGGACCGATCCCCGTAACAAGGTGGGCCGGCTGGCCCGGTCCGACTGGCCCAAGTGGGCCCCAGCGGCGGTTCGCCCCGGTTTTTGCTCCATTTGCTCCTTTTTGACTTCCTTCTTTGGTCAGAAAATTTTAAGGGAAGTTTCAAGAAGGAAAATGAGGTTCCTAGGGTTTTCCTTTTCGGACTATTTATTTGGCCGAATTGGGAGCTCGGGAATCCATCCCATCAAGCATACTTTTGCACCCACGCAGTAGCCATGGAGTCCCCGAGGAGCTTAGAGGTGAAGCAAGGTGCCAAGGAGCCATCTATGGAGGAGGCGAAGCGATGCAAGCTCAAGCTACCCACCGAGATCAAGACGACCGCCCGCATCCATTGCGGAGGGCGTGTCCCGACCGGAGCTATCGCATATCCCAACCCCGTCAAAGAGGAGAAGGTCCCTACTCCCGTTTGAAGGTCGGCACGCATCTGAGGCATGAAGCGGAAGGACTACAAGGAGGTGTCGCCCGAGCGTAAGGACTATGGGGGTAGCGATTACTTCGACGATCGTAGCCCGAGCTCGTGGGCGGCCACCGGAAGAGATGATAACGATCTTTACACTTGGGAAGAGGTGCCCAAGGAGAAGACTCCCGAAGGCCCCAACGGCGGCGACAACGACCATGGCGACAACGACAATGGTGATGGCGACGACGGCGGAGACCTTGGCGATGACGACACTTTCGGGATGCATCCGATGTGTTGTGCGGCTTGCCGTCACTCCATCCCGGAGCTCTACGCATCGGTCGACGAATGTTTCCAAGCCATGGAGGCGATGAGGCAGCGTATGGAGGATTTGGAGCACGTGGTCGAAGACGACTACAAGTTCCTAAACCGCAATGTGCGCAAACTTTTTGGCATGGTTGGCAACATGAGAGGCAAGTGGTGTAGTAGTTGCGGAAAGTACCACTAGGTTTAGTTTTCCCCCTTAGGATTTTTGTAAGATACGACGAGGACGTCGTATGTTTTTAGCGTGGGGGACAGCTAGCTAGCTAGCCTTTAGTTTTTAAGCTTCAAGTTTAGTTTGGTTCGGTTTAGTTTTCGAGAGAGTTTTAGAGTTTAAGAGTCTTTAGTTTCTAAGTGTGTTTTTAAATTTTTGCAAGTTTGAAGTGTCTTAATTTAGTGTTGCGTCAACGAAAATCAAATAAAAAGAGTCCTTTAAATTTTGTGTCTTGTCTGATGCTTATCTTTGTTCACTTGTTTGTTTATCTTTAATTCTTGATATATGAACATAAGTGTGTGGTTTGAAAAACATTTACCGTGGTGCTTAGTGGAATTGCTACATCTAAAAGTACCCATACCACACTTCGATCTTGAGCTTCACATGTTGGTTGTGCTATGTTCAATGCTAAAAGTTGGAGGATTTCAGTTCTGAAAATTATCTAAAAAACTTTGTAATAAAGGTTAGCAAAACCTCTTTTTCCAAGTTGAGAGTAAGAAAAAAATTCCTATACAAAGCCAATTTATTGTTTGCTCCACCATAAGTGTGATTAGCACGATGAGTTGGGCTAGGAACCTTCCCTCTTGGGAGTTTTAATTTCGAGCAATGATCATGCCCTTGTGCTTATCTTTTGTTGCTAGCCTCGTCATGTATTCGGTAACGTGACTTTCACATCGGAAGTCCCGTACATCGCCGAATTCCATACCCAACCCTATACATCTCTTTTGTACACCGCACTCCTTGAACACAACCTACTCTCAAAGTTTTGTCTCGTCTCTAGCATGGTTTATTTAAAATTTCAGATTGTATGCATGCAAGAAAGAGAGGAGTTGAGAGCTTTGAAAAGATGTCAAGAGAGGGAAAAATAAAGAGAAAAGTATGAGTATGGAAAAGAAAGAAAGAAAGAAAGAAAGAAAGAAAAAAAGTAAAGAAAGAGAAAAATATGTGTATGAGAGAATGAAAAAGAAGAGAAAGAGAAAAGAGGAGTGGCAAGAAAGATATGAGAGGGATGAATCAAATGAAAGAAAAATAAAGTGCAAGGAAGGATGTCACGTTGTTGAGAGACGAAACTTTCACTCTTTTTCCAACCATATGCAATCCGACAACGAGGACGGCATCGGTGCCTCGTAGTCATATTTTCTTTTGACCTTTCACATGTCCACCATTCTAAATCTTCTCATCCTTGATATCCCTATATACGGATTAATTCTCATGATCATTAGCTTTGAGGTAAACAACCACTAGAGGAAGTTCTTAGTTTGACAATACTTGTGTTGATTGCACTAGCCCTACCTATAGCTCCACTTTACATGTCATATGAGAGATTTATGGGAGGTGAGATTTTTATAAAACTGGTTTAGGATAGCCACCTCATATGAGTGACTTGAGAGAGCTTGGAGAAAGGTTTTTGTCTAATACTTGTTGCAGGAATTTTGTTTTTAAAATCATAAAAACCCTCCAACGGAGGCAAAGAAGTAAGCATGGCTGAAATTGGAGACTTCGAGTGAAGAGTTTGAGTTGTGGGGTAAATCTTGATTTGGTAAAGATTCTAAACGCCCATGTTTATGTTTGATGATCATTACTTTATGTTTATGTATTAAAGATAAAGGATTGACTAACTTGTGAAGAAGGATTTAGCGGAACATGATTACAACGCTTTGGACGAAGTTCTTTTACGAGTACTTGCTCGAGGACGAGCAAAAGCTAAGCGTGGGGGAGATGTTGACGGTGTATTTTAGTACATCAAACATGTTCATTACACTTTGGTTTGGATTTGATTATGGAACTAACCCACCACTAGGCACAACAATCATATAACTAGTTCATCTATGTGCATGCATTTGGAAGTGTTGTGTCTATGTAGGAAAACATGGACATAAAGGATGGATTCACAACAAGTTCAAAGGAGCATTTACGGCGTCTTGTTCGTGTTCATGAGCTTGATGAAATCACTTCCAATGGTGGCAAGGACTGAAGTGCTACGTAGGAACACCCTCGGGGATTGAAGCGTAAAAGACCGAACTTCATGCACGGAGAACCTCCATCTTGGGCGCGAGAATGACATCGTTAAAATCATGCAAGTGGAAGGGGCAAAATGCATAATCACCTGAGGACCCACGGGAGCGAAGGGGCGACCGAACCGGGCCGAAATGGGCCTGGGCTGGTCGGCCCAGGCCGGCCGGCCCAGCCCACTTCCGGCGTTGGTTCGGCCCCGTTTTCTTACACCCGAAGGATCTTCAACCCTAAAACCCTGGAGGCGCCGCCATTCGGAGGGGGAGAGCCATTCGCACCAGGAGGCCATCCACAAGTTAGAGAGAAGAGGGAGATCTCCGGAGGGGGAACGACCACCTAGAAGGAAGCACCCACAAGTGGAGAAGAAGGAAGACACCATCAGAAGGGTGACCATGATCAACGGTGCTTTTCCTAGCACCTTGATGGGGTAATCTCCTTATTCGTCCATGGGCTGTAATCGATCTTGAGATGTAATCGTACTTTGTTGGATTATCTATCTATCATCATGTGTTGAATATACTTTATTGCTTAAGGTTAGCTACCATGTCGTAAAGGGAGTAGAGCTCCAATGCTTCCTTGGATCCATTCAATATGTCTTGTCCATCATAGGTCCAGTCACGAATACCTTCGCGTAGTGACAGTACGAGAGGAGGGAAAGGGCGAAACTGTGGTCACAACCCCCGATAGATTAGATTGGTTTTCTTGTTTAAAGCGATTGCATGCTCTAGTATCGTAGACCCATGGGTGAGTGTCTTTTATCTCGATTGCTTAATCGTTCTCTCTAGTGTAGTTTAGTCGTTTTCTAGTTTAATCATAGTTAGGGTTTGAGTAGCTAGTGTGTAGAGGTAGATCAAACGCTTGTAATCCCCTTGCTCCGCGGATTGACAAGAACCTTGGGAATCCTGTGGTGAAGGTCTGTACGCTTGCGGATCGTAGAGGGATACGTCTTTTATCCGTCAACAGTAATTATATAATAATTCTAATAAAATCAAATTTTCTCTAAAAAATCTACAAATTGACTTGGCAACATAATTTGGGTACCTAAACTTGTCTTCGAAATTTCAAGTGGTTTAGATGAAGGAATAATATACTTGTGTACAAATGTCTTCATCTCTCACATAGTTTCCTAGAATGTTTGCTTGAACATTGAAGTTTTCCACACTTTGCAACATGTTCAAACTCATATGCATTTGAAAACTTAACAAAACCTTGTGTTCACCTTAAGCTTACGAAATGTAAAGTTCCATCACTAGTGGTTGTGTAAAACAAATATTATTTGTATGTTGTACTTACGAAGAACAAAATAAGGCATATAAACATCACTCAACAAACGGAATGTACACTAAACAATGAAATTAATGAATAGATGGTGATTTTAGAAAAAATTAGAAAAAAGTGTCAAATTTGGACTAATAACAATGAAGAAATACCTGTTACAACATTTGGTTGCAGATTAAAAGGAGAAATCGGAATTGTTCTTCATTTGAATAGAACTGGGCCCCACAGTCATTAGCGACGCGGGGCTGATAACCCGCATCGGATTTGCTGCTCCCCCAAAATTTTACACAGATAAATCGGGCATCATACAAAAGCTAATCTACTACTGAATTCCTATTCTCTGTGCGAACTTCACCATTTCGTAGTGCATCCTACAGTCTTCGCTGCAAAACAGAGAAATTCGAAGCCATCCTTTTTCCACGCCGTAGCCGCTGTCGGTGCCTGCGCACGGCTGATCGCCGCGCACCTGTGCCAGAGGCGGCAGTGGTCATGGTGTTGAACGTGTATCCATTGATATCCATTCCTTTGTATCTTGTAACAGTGACCAATGGCCCCGCTGCTAGATTCCTTATCTCGTCGGTAATTACAGCATTATTGCTGCATGTCTCAACATAATCTCGGAGCCACCTGCTAAAACCTTGCATGTGCATCTTTGCAAGCCAAGCCATACCACGGTTAGGGTTGTCTTCACGTAGTTGTAATTTGTGCTTATTGGCAAACGATGTAATTAGGTGCAGTTGTTGTATCATGGTGAAATGAGCCTTTTCGAAGGCATCTGCATCCGGAGTGACTGACCTTTTCCCCATGGTCCCAACACCTGAAAGCCTACCTTCATGCCATGAGCGAGGCACACCAATGGGGTTTTGTGGGTCCATATAACCCATGGCCCACTCCACTACTTCGATGGTCTCGTAGCCACGAACAATGGCTCCCTCCGGAAATAACCTGTTATGTACCAATGATTTCAGGAATCCATAGAACCTCTCATATGGAAACATCTGATGAAGGTAAGATGGGCCAAGGAACCAGATTTCTCTCGCGAGGTGTGCTGTTAGATGCAGCATGAGATCAAATAATGACGGTGGGAAGGTAGCTTCAAGCGGGCATAGGGTCTCAAAATGCCTCCTCTCCAAGACCAATAGTTTTTCCTCATCAATCACCTTTTGTTCTATTGCATTGAAGAATAAACACAAGCTCGTGACCGTGTCGCAAACCAATTCCGTCTTGATACTTCTAAGTGCAACGGGAAGAAGAGCTATCATCAACACATGGCAATCATGAGATTTCATCAAGTTGAAATTCATTTTCATGTCTTTCACCGACACTAGCCTCTTGAAGTTTGATGAGTAGCATGAAGGTACTTTCAAATCATGCAAAAACTAACGAGAATTCTTTTCTCTCTGCCTTTGACGAGGTGGTTGCAACAACGGGAAGGTTCGTCCCCGTCTCTGTTTCCTCTGCATAGAGCTCTAGCCTAATGCTCAGCTCTTTAAGATCCTCCCTTGCATTTTTATGATCTTTTCTTTTGGACTTATGTTGTAGCAATGTTCCACAAGTAGCTTCACACACATTCTTCTTGACGTGCATGTTGTCAATCGAATGACGCACATCCAACATCGACCTATACTCTAGCTCCCATAGAATTGATTTCTTGTTCCACATTCCTTCTTCTTCTTCACCATCTCATTTCTTTCTTTTGCCAAGGGTTTTTTCAGTCAGTTTGGGTAACTCCTCAATAGTTTTGATGTCCTAGACTTTCAAGTGGACCAGATCTCCAGTCACATGCAACAGCGCCTCTCGATTCTCCTTTTTCTCCATTAAATTGACAATCCATGGCCCGGTATGGATGTTTCTTGCTGAGGAAATGACGGTGCCCCATAATTACGTATTTCTTTGAATGTCTTAGCCATATTGCACAAGTATCTTCCAAGAAGTGTAGGCAAGCCGCACTTCGTCCTTTTACTGCGGCCGGAGAGGTTGCGCTGAGCCGGGTTGTCGTTGATGGTGGTAAACAACATGCCATGCATTGTGAACTCCTCACACTTGTACTCATCCCAAACCTCCGGCACACCAGGCTTCCTCAATATCTTCAAGTCATCAACTAGTGGCCTTAAGTAGACATCAATACGGTCGCTAGGTTGCTTTGGCCCGGAGACCAATATTGTCAGCATCATATATTTCTATTTCTTGCATAGCCAGGGTGGAAGGTTGTACAACGACGACAAGATGACGGAGCCGGGTGCTATGTGTTGAGCTCTGGTTACCGAATGGGTTCACGTCATCTGTGCTCATAGCAAACTATATGCTCCTTGCGTCGTCAAACCATGGGAAGTGGGTATTAATGTTACCCCATTGCGCTGCATCTGCGGGGTGCCTAAACTTTCCATCTTTCTTATAATTAAGCTCCTTTCGGCCTTCGTCATGCTAATGCAAGAGTTTAGCCTCCTTTCGTGTTGCAAACCATCTTCTCAGCCGAGGAATAATGCAAAAATACCATGCCACCCTCACAGGAGCCCCTCTGTTAGCCTTTTA
Source organism: Cenchrus americanus (assembly GCA_947561735.1). Taxonomy (NCBI): domain Eukaryota; kingdom Viridiplantae; phylum Streptophyta; class Magnoliopsida; order Poales; family Poaceae; genus Cenchrus; species Cenchrus americanus. The sequence goes on along the minus strand of OX387245.1, from coordinate 197,779,271 downwards.
CTTCTTGCCTCTGATCTTGCCGGGCTCGTTCTCGTCATCAGCATTATTATCATCTCCACCCTCACAGACTCTGCTATTTGGTTTCCTTCAGGTAGCATGTCTCTAAGCACATCTAGTAGATGTTTGAAACTTTTGTTGCTCCAACCATGATCTGCCTTAAGCTGCAGAAGTTTTAGATCACCAAAAAGGAGAGAGTACTTCTGGCAATCAGGATAGAGGGGTTTCTTTGAATCTTCAATGAACTACTTCAGCCTCGCTAATTTAGAAGGTGTGTACACTCGTTGAAACTCAATATCCCACAACATTTGATCAACATTGTGCACACGTTGCAACACCTCACCATCATCGAAGCCCCTAACTTCTTGATTAGTGATATCCTCGAGCCTCAACGCATTTTTACGGGAATAATGGTTCATTTCCCTCAAAAATTCCACTATCATCAAGGTCTTCATCATGGTTAGCATGGTGTCGCACTTCACCTTCATTTAGGCGATCGCTTCGAGTTCATTAAGGCCTTCCTCACCATGTTTATTCCAACACGTGTAATGTTTTGTGAAACCACATGTGACCAAATGATGAAAAATGATTTCCCGTTGTGCGAATTTTTTTGGTTGAGACAATCAATACAGGGGCAAAGCATTGCCTGAACACCACGGTTTCTCATATCCGCCTCTACTTGATTTAGAAAACCATTGACCCCGCTTAAGAAATTCTCCCAATCTTCTTGGGGCTGTTTGTACATCCAAGCCCGAGCAGCAGACGCCATCTACATTCCACACACCAAATGAGCATAATTCATCACACAAAAAGACAGCTGAAGAATTTCAATAAAATGGGCCAATTAATTTTCACCTTGACGAGGACTTTCTACGAGCCGAGCGAGGCCGAGGAGGAGGATCGGAGGCACGGAGGACGCCGCAGTCGATGTCCGCTCTGGCCCCTTTCGCCGTCGCGTAATCCTCAGAGCGCGCGCAGCTGGCGGCGGCGAACGGGACAGGCCGGCGGGGACATCTGAGCACACAGATCGAGTGAGTGACCTTCTGTGGAGAGAGAGCGAGTGTTGTTGTCAGAACAGGAGTGGCCTAGCTTCTGCGGAGAGAGAGCGAGTGGTGTCAAAAGGATAAGACACAGACACATAGACAAGATAACAACATGCGTCTCCGATGTGAGAAAAAAGGCGACCCTGGGTGCCAATCAAAGGAGACGCATCCTACAAGCATGCATCTCCAGTACGAACTTATTAGTAACAGACTTTATAGCCCGTTACCAATACAGCAGCGATCAGTAACGGACTTAAGCAACCCGTTACTGATAGGGCATTGATCGGTAACGGACTTTACAAGCCCATTACCGATAGGTTTAACATTTGTAATAGACTCTTTTAACATCTGTTACAAAGAATTTATGTAACGGGCGTTTAAGAAGCCTGTTACCAAAAGTCCACATTGGTAACGGGCGTTGTGGAGGCCAACCCCGGGGTCGTCCTGGCGCGCTTATAGGTAACGGGCACCAAACAACAACCGTTACAGATGTGGGTGGATGTAACGGGCGTTAAGGGGCCGTTATAAATGCTGTGTGACCTATTTGAGGTTTTCACGTAGTGGTCTTGAGTTATGTTGTTGTCAGTATTTGGATCATTCCTGTCAGTTTTCGACCTTCGTTAGGAGTCACCCGTTTCTTTTAGTGCCACATGTGTTTGTGCAATTGTCCTGCTGCACTGTTCCTGGTCCATATATATGCCAGCTGAGGACACTATCAAAATATGAAAATCAGCTCTCAGAATATTCTAGGTATCATGCCTCTAAATCCAACATCTTAGTAATGATGCTACAAGAAGTCCTGTCAAGGAAAGATAAGAGATGATGACTACACTATGGCCTCACTAAATACTTGTTAAAACATGATGTATTTGGTGAGCTACAATTGATACTAGTTATATTGCCAAACACAAACACACCAATAATGAAGCGATCAATGAGTGTGGAAAAGTCTTGTGGTTATCGAGGTTCGGGGTATCCATCAACAATAGATGTTACAGTGATATAGTCCCTCCGCTTCCCTATTAGAAGTCATTTTCGACAAGGTTTGAGTCAAATATTGGGAATATAAATCATTAATAACTTTTAAGTTGTTGAGTTTGAAAATACGAAAAACATATACATAGATTTGTCTTGAAAATTACTTTCATAAGAATATATATAGAGTATATATATTGGGAGCCTAGGGCTTCCAATAGTTATTGGAAGCCCCAGCCAGCCACCGGTCCAACCAGCCACGTGCCCACCTCCATCTCCCTCCAACCAACCAACGAGCCATGTGCCACCTTCCACCTCCATCTCCCTCCAACCTGACGCATGCATGCATGTAGATCCATGTTTTTGCTTTTTAATTTTTCCGCGATAATTCTTCACACGAGATTCCAATTCAGAAATGGGTTTCACCATAAGATTCGTGACATTTTTATGCACAATTTGAGATCCATTGTGAATATTTTTTTTGAATTTTTTTGAATTCAAAATTTTATATGACCATAGATGTCCGGACGTCAGGTTTGTATGACCCGGACCACATACATGTTTGTATTACCCAGCTGACATGTTTGTAGGATCTGGACTATGAGTTTATATGACTCGGACTGCAGGTTTGTATGATCCGTGATGATATGATTCTATGACCTGCGAGGCTGCGACAACAGGATTCTACGACCTAGATGATAGGTTTCTATGAACTGTGTTTAGGTTTATATGCTTGTTTTTATATGTTTTTTCAAATCCATATATTTCTATGATTTGTATGGTAGGTTTCTATGACCTTGAGACAGATTTCTATGGTCTGCAGTGTCATAGAAACCAGTTGTACGTGTCAAAGAAACTTCTTGTTGCGGGGTCATACAAACATGTGTCCGAGCGATATAAACCTGTCATCCAGGTCATAGAAACTTGTCATCCGTGTCAAAAAAATCTTTCACTAGGCTCAACATTTGTATTCAAATTTCAAATTCCAGTGTCTTGGTCATAGAAATCTAGTGTCTAGGTCATAGAAACATGTTGTCCAGTTCATAGAAACCTATCATCTAGGTCGTAGAATATCGTTGTCGCAGCCTCGCAGGTCATAGAATCTTGTAGTCCGGGTCATAGAATCCTATCATCGCGGATCATACAAACTTGCAGTCCGAGTCATATAAACTCACAGTCCAGATCCTACAAACATGTCGGCTGGGTAATACAAACATGTAGTCCGGGTCATACAAACCTGCCGTCGGGGCACTATGGTCGTATAAAATTTTGAATTCAAAAAATTCATAAAAAATATTCTCAATGGATCTCAAATTGTGCATAAAAATGTCACGAATCTTATGGTGAAAACCATTTCTGAATTGGAATCTCGTGTGAAGAATTGTCACGGAAAAACTAAAAAGCAAAAAGATGGATCTGCATGCATGCATGCATGCGTCAGGTTGGAGGGAGATGAAGTTGAGAGGTGGGCATGTGGCTGGTTGGTTGGCTGTGAGGTAGATGGAGGTAGGCACGTGGTTGGTTGGTTGGCTGGGTTGACCGGGGCTTCCAATAACTATTGAAAGCCCTGGGCTCCCAATAGTAAGTCAAAGTTGTGCATTGGTGACCATGTCGCTATCCAAAATGACTTCTAATAGGGAACCGAAGGGAGTATAGAATATGTTAGTGTCTGCTGCAATTGTTATTCCAATGCACAAGAATGAAAAAGTGGACATCTTTGCTGCGCACAAGCTCTAAAATCTAGTCTCCACCTTTCGGGCTATCTCTCGTTGCAAGTTTAGAATTTGATCTCCGTCCAGATAGCTGTAATAAGTAGTTTTTATTGTGGAACTGTTTGAAGATGCAAATAAAAAGTCTACTAGCTAGCTGTTTCACTGGTTGCACATTAATTTTGAGTTCTGTGCTACCACAATTTCCTATGCTTCATATTTCTTCCATGTCTGTTTGATGTGAGACATGAACAATCCTATTGCAAAAGTAGCATGGACGCCATGAAATCATGCATGGCCGGCCCTGTCTCTCCGTGACTTCAATCCGCATGATACCAATTGCGGTCAGTCTCTTCTCTAAACTAATGAGAGAATTCCCTAGTTGCCATCAAAACTTATAACACTTCCTTGGTTGCCATCAAAACTTCCAAAATTACCTCACAGCCATCAAAACAAATTCACACATCCCTCGTTGCCATTTTCCGTCACTTGCACGCACGCCGTCAGCCGCCAGGCTGGCCCACAGGTGACGCTTGGCTGCGACGACCGTGGCCATGGTGGCTGAAGCGCTCGGGTTCATCACTTGCGCGTCCTCCGAGTCCGAGCGTCTCCTTCTAGGTAATGGAGCCCCAAAACGCACGGACGCTGGCGCCCTCAGTATATCCTCGTGCGTCGGCATACGCAATGGAGCAAGCTGGGGAAGGCACGATGGAAGACGGGGCGGAGCTGTCGTCGCAAGCGGCGCGGGGAGCTCCGCTAGAAGGAGGGCGGAAGTCGGCCTTGAGCATGTCGAGGGCGGCCGGCAGGAGGCTAGCGACGAGATCGGCGGCGGCAGCGCGGCCCTTGAGCCAGTCCAGCTGTCCTGCGAGGCCGGACAGGTAACTTTGATCGCGAGGCTCCGGTGTCCCCGAGGTAGGTGACGATGTCGGCGAGCCCCTGCGCAGCGAGGCTACAGTTGTCGGCGAGCAGTCTGAGTGCGCCCTCGAGTTGTGCGAGCACGTCGAGGTAACCGGGGACGCCCACTACAAAAAAACCTTGTGATCTATCACGGTCGATTTTCGTCACGAATCATCCAATTTTCGTCATAAAACAACATCTATGACGAAATTTCATTTCATCATGGATTGAGTGTCACAAATCACCTCTCGTGACGTATTAACGGTTTCGTCATGGATTGTCGTAATCCATGACGTTTTCAGACCGTCATAGATTGGTGTAAAGCCCACTGAACCCAGCCCAAAGCCCAAAATCTGTGACGAAAGTGGCCGTCATGGATTAACTTGCCATATCACTTGTAGAGATGATTTGGCAGATGATGTGGCGATTATGTGGCAGATGATGTGGCGATTATGTGGCAGATGACGTGGTGATGGTATTTTAAAAACGTGTCACTGACGTGGCAGCCACATGTTGCTGACGTGGCAGCCACGCTGTGCTCACGTTGCAACCATGTGGCGCTGATGTGGCTGCCACGTGGCGGGCAGATGACGTAATCCTATGCAATTTTTTCCCAGACTGAATTTCAGCCTATATAAATCCATTACAGCCCAGCCCACATACATTCCCGACACAATCCATATACATTTCAGCCCAACTAATGCCCAACAGATTTAAAACAGATATTCCCAGAAATCAAATCTGGCCAAAAAAAGATATCCATCATTTGGTAGAAACTACCAAGTATCACCACATCACCATATATATCACCAGAAACAACAGATCACCATATATCACCAGAAACTAACAAGTATCACCAGAATCACCGTATCTATCACCAAACACAAAAGAATGTCATACATCCACCATCTGGTAGAAGGCTCTAGTTTGACCTCGAACTCAACATACTACTTCATCTCCGATTGGTCCTTTATCCTTTTATGTCTGGTTCCGGCAATTTCAGATTGACTTGAGAGACCTTTTTATTCATCTTAATAGGCAATCAGTAAAGAGCATTTATCATAATCCCTGTTAAGCAAACAATTTTTGCACTAGATAAAATTGGAATGCCAATATCATACAGCCTGATCATTGAAATACTAGGGTTTCATAATTTCAGTAACTATATGGCAATGCATAAAGTAGAATTGTAGAACTCCCATCTGTTAGTGTACTGCACTCCCACATTACCTGAAGCAGTTATTCTAAAGTTGCATGCATCTGATCAGATTCTTTCATTCCATTTGAGAAAACCTAAAAGAATGAAACAAATGGTGAATTGTAGCACTACAAGTACCGGTGAATAAATGAATGCAGAAAATAAAATGGCATGAACTACACAATAGTATCTTGTTACTCATAATGAAATAAAGATGCCAGCAAGACCACAAACTCTCGGGCTTCTCTAATCAAATAATACCTAGCAAGAGTATCTTGTTATACCTAGCAAGTGTTGTACAATATTCAAATAAGAAAGAAGAGAAAAGGCATCAGTTCCTTGAGCACCACACAAACACATATCAGGTCACTACTTAGAACGTATGCATGTCCTTAGAATTAAATAGGTAGCAGTTACTCTAGTACACCAAGGTTTACATGTTGCAGTTACTGGTACTAATCAAGCACTGCGGAACATAAGTACTATCATTTAGTACATGGACAGATAAACATGGACCCATATTCAGTGAATTTAGATACCAGGTAAAAAACATTTGGAAATTTATAACTTAGTGTCACTGGAATTGTAACCATACAGGAGCAAAAGGAAGCCGTGATCTAAACTTACCTGCGAAAATCAGAATCCAGACCAATAAGCAGATTTTGCACAAACATTGAACTACACTTAAGAACTTCACCTAAAATAGCTGTCATATCTGTCTGCATAGTTTAAATTGAAACTTATCAGAATTTTCTCTGTGCCACCTTTTCATATTACAAGATGAAAGAAACCATATATCAGAGCTCAGTTCAACAAATAGATACATCTAAGGGATTTGCAATCATGGTTCACTTAACCTAACTGAAATAACCTAGACCACATGTTCTGGACTAGAGCACACCAGCCAAGCTAATGTACTGAGGAAATTCAAAATTGCACTACCTCCACAAATGCGATTTTATGTACTCTAAGATCTTCTTTGTACTTTTGAGTGTTTAGAACAAGCAAACTTAAAATGTACTCTACACATCAGGATAGTATCTAACCCCTCACCTAATGTTATTCAGGGTACAAAGGTGTCATGACTAATTTTCCAAGTACCAACTTCTTTATGTATGACTAGGGATGCCAAAACAACACATGAATTCTAAATATATATGCCGAGTACACTTAGCTCCAAATTACTTATCCATGTACGAGAGCAATGCAAACATCTAGTCTCAGCAATTCGAGTCCACAAACCAAGCCAAACTACGATCACGAGAAGATAAGCCACTTGCCACTGTACCTTGGTAAAGGTGTCTCCCTGGTTGAGCAGGTATAGGATACTCCAGTGCACTAATGACAGTCAAGGCATCATAACAAGAGTCAACCATTGCTTAGTGCAAAAGCGAACTAGTACATACAATCTAGACATGCAAGCTATCAAGAATCTTCTGGGGGGAGGCAGCATCCAATGTTCAATAAGTATTAAATCACAGAATTTACTAAGACGGGACATAACCAAAATGGCGCCATGAGCTAACTCGCTTCTCGGCCGATCGTGTTGTTGAAGCTTCGGGGTCTGTCTCTGCAAAACCAAAGCATAGATTAGCACAAGCAAGTCCCCAATCTCGAGAGCGCTCCAAGCACCGAGGCCGAGATCTGTACAGGACGGCCACCAACACACACGCCACCGCGTCGCCCCACCCATCCCGCCCTTAGAAATTACAACCGGATCCCGCAAGGGGGCGACCAGATCCACGCACCTTCGTCGCCCTGCTCATCCTCAGACTCGGGGAACTCCTTCTCGAGCGTGCGGTCGATCATGTCGTCCAGGCTACCCTTCTTGTTGTCCATCGCATTGCCCTGCGCGACTACCTAGCCGCCGGCCTCTGCCATGGCCACCTGGTCCCCGCGCACCTCTGCCTCGGCCTCGGCCTCCTGCTTCCCCACGCGCCCCTCGTGAACGCACCGCCGCCGCCGCCACCGCCGACCGCCGCCTTGGCGGCGGCGGCGGGGAGAATGCGACGGCGGCGGCGATGAGGAGCGCGCGCGAGAGGACGAGGAGCGAGGAGGGGGAGGGAGGGGACCCGGCGGCCGCGCGCGGCGACGCGGCGGCATCGCCGATGAAGCGGGGAGCGGCGGGTGGGGTTTGGGCGGTTGGCTGGGGAACGAGCGGCGCGGGGGTCGGTGTGGGCCGGGCTGGCTGGCTCCGGTCGGCTCCATGGTCAGGAGGGGAGCGGGAGTTGGACGGGAGGGGGAAGAAGTGGTGGCGCCAGGATGATGAGGGGACGGGAGGAGGCAGATGGGAGTGAGTGGAATGTGGTTAGGGTTTGACGGATGCAACTTCCTTTTATACGAATAAAACACGATCTCAGCCATCCATTCGTCGATGAACGGTCCAGAATAAATGGGCTTTTTGGGCCATAATGGGCCTGTTACATTCCTCCTCTGCTTAACATTTTTCTTTTTTCTTTTTTCATTTTTTTGCAATATGGAACAATTCCAATTTGAACTATATGTATCTCAAATAAAATTTAAAAAAATTATCAAAATTATATTTTAAGTACTTCGATCTACTATAACTCGTATTCCGAAAATATATGAAAGTTTCAAATGTTTCTTGTCATAATTGAAACTTCTACTTGCATATTTGCTTGTAAAATAATGATAATAAAATCTAAAACTTCTTAAAAACTTCTAAAAATTGCCATGAAATCATTGTATTGTTCAACTTGACATAAAAGATTCATTGGATTTTGCAAAAAAGAAGTGTACATTGCTCACAAAATGAATGGATCCCCCATATTGTTTCATACATCTCAACATGAACTTTGATATTTGAACACCCCATAACGTTTTCAAACTCCATTACATCTAAAATTTGTACCCAAACATAAGTCGACCTTGACTTTAACAATAATGAAGTTTAATTACTAATTGGCATGCAAAAACATGTATTTATGTTATATGCTTTAATAGAAGGAAACAAGCCGTATGAAGATTATACTATTAATAAAAATTAACATACAAACAAATGAAATTATATGGAAGAAAGTGATTTTAGAAAAAAATGAGATAAAGAATCATCGAATTTGGAGTTCATATGAGTGAGAAATACCAATTACAAATCTTAATTCCGGATTAAAAGAACAAAGAGGAAGTACACATCTGTTCAAGCGACAGCAAGCAGATGTCGCCACATGGCGTTATCTTACTGGCCCTGGTGCATGAACAAGCAGATTTGTAGATAATAAAAACTAAAATACCAAACTTATCCACAATTCTTGTAGCACTGTAGCGATAAGGCGTCTGAGTCTAGTCCATGAGACCAGGGTTCGAACCCCCCCTTTGCCGCATTTTTTTGCCGAATTTCCCATGCAGGCTATAAAGAAAACAAGGAATTCAAAACCAACTATTACCTAAGTGGTGCGGTGGTAAGGTGCTCTAATGTGGGGTCTTGTATCCTGAGTTCGAATCCCCTACTATCGCCTTTTTTTGCGCTTTTTGCGCGAGATTAAATGGCCGCAGGAAACATTAACAAGGTGCGGAGCTGGTGGTAGAAAACATTGCTTTTCCAAGTGCTTCTCCACTGGCTTCTAAAATCATTCTTTTTTCTCCACTAACTCCAAATTGGATGATTTTGTTTTCTAAAATTTTCTAAAATCATTCTCTACCAATATCTACAACTTTAACAAATGATAATAATACCTAAACTTCGTAACTACACAAAGCATATCCTTGAACCTAGCTTTGAAACTGTCCACATTACATCCCGAGCTTGGTTATGTGTGATTTTAAATATGATTTCGTCTTTTTCTTTTTTATCTAACTCAACTGAATATTTAGAAAATAATAGCAAATTATAAAAAATCATAAAATGGAAATCCAATTTTGTTTCCCTTTATATAGGTATATCTATATATACTGAATATATAATATTATGTGCTTTAGAAAAAAAATTAAAATTTAGATTTTTTTTAAATTTTGACCGTGATTATCTCAAATTCTTTTCACACATTATATGAATTTTTTGAATCTATTGAGAGGAAATGTTGAAATGCAATCTGGTCGGATTATGATGAAATTAACGCAACGTCATAGTGTTTGGAGTTCATATCGGGCTTCATATCCAACACTGCTAATCTATGGCGAATTCTGGATGTCGTCCTGGATGCATCGTGATCTGTGACGAAATCTATGACGAAATTGGCACAACGTCATGGTGTTTGGACTTCATATCGGGCTTCATATCCAACACTGCGAATCTATGACGAAATCTGGCAGTTCGTCATGGATGCAGTGTGATCTATGACGAAATCTGAAAACGTCATGTGAGTATCGTCATGGATCACAAGGTATTTTGTAGTGGCCCTCGGCCAGGAGCCCCGCGCTAGGAGCTTGTGCTCGAGCTGGTGCACGGCGTCGAACACCCTGAGGATTGTGAACGGTGGGGCGAGCGCGCGGTCGATGTTCCCAGATCCCACCCGTCCGCGACGCGCAGCGCGAACGACGACGGCCCCGAGTAGTGTTCCCACGTCCAACAACCTGCTCAAGCGGGAGGTCGTGCTCCGACGACCGCGCCACGCCTCACCGAGCTTTGACGGCCGCACCCCGCAGGCGGTGACGGCGGCGAGCACCGCCCGGCACCGGGGGCTGCCGGCAAGTGCGCGGCGGATCCTGACGGCACGACGTGTTGGGCGGCGGACGGTGAAGTGTCGAGTGGCGGCGCGGTTCCCGGGAATCGAGGAACGGTGCGGTTGCGGGATATGTACGTTGGTTGTGAGAAGGGAGTTAACGGATGGAACTGTGGGCCCAATGTGTCAGCGACTCAATCTGTTAGTGTTTTGACGGAAATGGCAGTTAGGGAAGCAAATTTCTCAATTTCATGGCTGATAGGTAATTTGCTCACTTTTGATGGCAATGAGGGAAGTGCTATAGCTTCTGATGGCAACTAGCAAATTCTCTCAAACTTAAAATGGCACATGGGTGTTATTCTATTGAAGATGGGACTCACTCAAGTCGCTTCTAGACATTGTTACTCAATTTTTAATCAATAGAGGAACTGCCACTTGTTTGCCTTCTATTGATAATAAGTGAACTCAACTCAACTAATGTTGTATGTCACTCCAACAAAATATTAGAATTTCTTGTTATTTTGCTTGCTTCCTTCATAATATGTAAGGGCAGAGCACATGCCCTATTGTTCCAGAAATGACACATTAAAGCACATTATAATTCTTAAAGGAGAAACAGAGAAAAGTTGAATGTGTCATCCAAAATCCTTCGTCTTATACATCTTTTAGATGTGCCAGTGGTGACAAAAAAATCAAAAATAAAAGGTGGCATCAGTGGATTGACGCAACATGAAAGGAAGGACGATGAACAAATAGGAGAAACTTTCCTTGAATTGGGTACCTCTCATTCACTGTATAATGAAGAAATAATGTTAGAATTTCCGTGAATAATGGACTACTATAAATGTGCATATATAGTTGCTGTCTTAATTACAATCATCACAGAAGCTACTTACATCATTATAGAGTTCAGTATATATATTTATTACACAATTAGGACCAACATCATGTGTCCAAAGAACACCTCTATTTGTGATGCAAGAACAAACAATACCTGTTTTATTTTGTAAATGATAATAATTTTCTGTACGGTCTAATTAGAGAAGAGAGAAGCTGACACTACTGTTAATGCATCAACAAGATCACCGGAAGTTTTGCAAGTAATGCGGTTCAACACTCATGCATGACTTAATACACCAAGCAAAAACGCTGTAGCAAAAACCTGTCTAAGGGCAACTGGCATAGGTGTGTTACATTGTGCCCCCCTGTTTCAAGCTAAGGACGATTTGCAGGCCCAATACCTGCAATGCTTATACATTCTTGTTTACCCAAATTGAAAATGAACTAACGTTTATAGCTAGATACATACCTGTGTGCTTTTAGGACTGGAGCTTTTCGATTTGATTTTGTAATATTGCAAGCTGCATGCATGTTTGATGCAGAGGTTGGAATATCAATATATTCCCATTTCTAAAAAAATACATGTATCTTCTGTTTCAGTCACAGATCCCCTTTTGAAATTTCTGCCATAATTTCTGCTGCCAGTTTTATGTACTCACTCTGTATTGCAATTAGAAGACGTTTAGAACAGCGACACGGTCTCCAATGTATAACTTTGACTTGTATTTTGTATAAAAATATTTATTAGAAAGTTATATATGTACATTTTTATGTAAATAATTTTCAATACAAATCTATTGATATGGTTTTCACATTTTTAAACTAAACAACTTAAAAGTTATTCAAGATTTATAATCACAATGTTTGACACAAATCTTGTTCAAAATGTCTTCTATTTACAATACTGAGGGAGTATAGAAGAGGGTTGTCTGTAACGGCTCTACCTAGTGCAATGCACAACTGCCCGAGATTGGAACCAAGACGAAAATAGCCTATGCCCCATCCAGTCATAACCTAAGACAATTCTCTAGTTCTAGCTCTAATCTAAACATGTAACTGAACCTTAAAATATATATTTACACTGTTGCTGGTTTCAACCAGAAATGCATGGATATTGTACGGTCTACTCAGTCTTGCCTCGTTCCTTGACTTGGCCACCACCGATGCACCGGCTCCATGTCCACGACTTCGTCTTGCTCTTCTTGCACCATGCGGCTCGCACTTGATCCCGTCGGTCGCCGGGTCCCTCGAACCAAGCCTACTTGTCTCTCCACTCCTCGGAGGCCCCGCGAGGCTAAGACCTTTCGCGCCTGTTCTTCACCTGCACCAACGCAAACCAAGCCGCAACCAACACCTGCAATACTAGGCCAAGAGTCAGTCCACACAACATTGTCAACCACTCCTCACGAGTGCATTGACAACACACCACATAAACAATAAGGTAAATACACAAAATAAAACACACACAACGCAACTCAACACTACACACACAAAGCTTCAAACCATCCGGTCAATCACTCATCACACACGGACCATGGTGCTTCTTAACTTGGTTCCTCAATCTCCCCCTTGATGAGTGCATTGACAAAAGAAAGTCAAAAAGCAAACAAGAACTCATTCAAGTGCCACAAAGCCAATAAAAAGCAAACAAAAGGCCACTTGAAGTGAGAAGGGATAAAAGCATGCTCCGACAAATTCCTCTCGAAACCAAAGCAAGCACAAAGGCTAAGCGCAATCGAAGAGACACCCTACCAACATGCAATCCCTAAAAGCCATAAAACCAAAATGCTCAACCCAAAGTGCCATAAAACTCTTACCAAAACACTTGTCAACCGCTCATCACCATCAAATCAAGGTTCATATCAACTTGATTTTCCAAATTTCTCCCCCTTGAGGAGCAGATTGACAACATGTGAGCACAAAGAAATGGTTTGAGAGGGCAAAGACCGAACACCTCATCCAAGTGAAAGAAAACCACACAAGAGCAAAGAACAAGGTCACTTGGCATGAGAGAAACCACAAAGGCCAACTCAATTTCTCGGTCCCCAAAGACATGGGCAACGGCTCGACACAACCAAGACAAGAATGCATGATCCCTCAAGAAGAGGCACAAAGGGCTCAACACCGATCATGGTCAAGCGAAATCACACGATCCCTCAAGAAGAGGCACAAAGGGATGTTGACGGTTAATAGTTGTATCAAAGTTCGTTTGTGACTTGCAAGCGGACAAGTCTCCCGTCGTAGTCAAGGGACCCTTCTTCCCTCGAGTGGTGAACCCAAGGTATCGAATCCGTGGAACAAATGTGTGACGCAAAAGTTAATCTAATAAAGCCAAGTAACTTCAACCTTCGATAAAAGAAACCCTAATGCATCTAAGTAAAAGACATGAAACTAATCTAATCTACGAAAGACCGGAGAAAACAAAGTAAGATTGGGTAGATAAACCGATCTAAAGGGATCGGGGTAAGCCTTTTGTTGAAGTTCCAAGCAAGAGAAGAAGTAGCAAATCGAATCTTAATAGAAGCCTCTTTAAATCGTGATTTCCCGTCCAAATCCGAAAACAACCACATTTCGGAACCCCCGTTCGTCACAACGTATCCCTACTCATGCGGGGAGCTTAGAGCGAGTCAAAAGACAAGTCGAGATTATTTCGGAAGATCGGCGTGTACCTCTAGCCCTCGCGGCTACAAGAACACCCTATGTAATCTATCTCGAGAATAGAATTGGAATAAGCAAAGCCGATCGAAAAACGAAATCTTCGAGGAAACACTTGATCGCTAGGAAAAGATTCAACTTGATAATTCAACTATAACAATGATACATACACAATATCACCACCGGGATCCTTCCTTGATCTTGCTTCTAGCTCCGGGAACTCCGACGTGGTCTTCCGTGCAAGGTTCCCACGTCGGCTAGGGGAACCCTAGTCAACTAGCTCGACCCTCTCCTCTCCGAGATGGTGTCCCTCTCTTCTCTCGCTCCTCGGCGGCCGATGACGAATTGTATTCTCGCGTGGCTCTCGGTCGGGGGGCTATAAATGGCTTGATTGGCGGCTAGGGCAAAGGAGGGGGCAAATGGGCCCGGAATGGGCCGGGCCGACCGGGACCGGGCCGGCCGGCTCGGGCCCATCCAGGCCCGGCCCCCGAGGCCTCCTTTGCTCTACGTCGGTTCCCTTGCTTCCTAGATGTTTCCCCCTTCGCATGTAGGTCCATGTCGTCGTTTCTCTCCGAATTGGACACAACTCCTTGTCTTGCAAGATTCAGCACTTTTCTGGTCAGGTCCTCGGAGTCTGTCGTCTTCTCGGATCAAGTCCCTGGCTTCTTGGAGTTAAGTTTGCTTCATTGCATGACTTGTACGGGGCTTCAAGGTCTTGTCATGAGGTGCTTAATGAACTTATCCCGAAAGTCTTGCATTCAACACTAAAATCCTGCATAAACATTAAACTCCAAAACCGACATGCACACGTGAACTTGTTATACCACGGGGGTTAGTACCAATGGATAAGGTATAAAACTCATGCCAACACCGAAGGTAAACTCATGGCTAGGTTGACTTGATCACACATGAGAAAATATAATGCTCTCAAAATTTTAATTCATGAAAGTTCCATAATGTACTAGCCTTCATCTCTACGGATGGTAGATTCTTATTAAGCTTATCCCACAAGTATTAACATGCTCACAAAGTTTAAATAGATCTCATAATTTTTGAAATAAAGAACGAGATAAAGAAAAGCTAAACCATGTTCACAAATTTAAATCATCTTGTATATTGCTCATGAACTCTCATCTCACTTGTATCTCAAGCCTATATATTCTACTCCTTTCCCTCTCATAACATATATGTGTGGTAGGCTTTATATGGAGCTTTTGGGAAAGTTTAGTCCTAACAAGATTTTATAAATGAGGTGTTGTCAAAACAAGACAAGCTTCTCATGGTCTTACCGAGACTCGTCAAAAAGGTCATTGGAAAATAATGTTAAATCAAGGAGGGGAAAGAGAAAAATACACACACTTTAGATGAGTGGACATGTGCAAATGGCAAAGAGTGATCCCGAGGCACAAAGGAAGTCCTCGTTATCGGATTGCACATGGTTGGAAAATGAGAATGGATCTTTTAAACTTGAAGCCTTGAATGCACTCTTAGAGAACCGGGGAGTTCACTTTATGCATACTCATATTTTTTCTCTTTCTCATATTTCTCATTCTTTTCTTTCTTTCTTTCTTTCTTTCTTTCTTTCTTTCTTTCTTTCTTTCACTCATTATATATATATTTTTTTTCTTGTGAGACTTTCACCTTGGAAGTCACGTACATCGCCTTTAAATTTTTTTCATTCATCATTTTTTTAAAATACTCCCCTTTGAACTCTAAAACTGCACCGTACCTACCTCCTCCCCCATGCTTAGACGTTGCTCGTCTCGAGCAAAGAGGCGATAAATAAGGTAGGTACCGGAAATATTTTTCCTTTGGAGAGATACTTGAAATCTTCAATGTCGGCACCGTCTTGCGATCCTCCATGAATTGATGATCCATTCTCAACGATAGGTTGTGGTCAAGGAGGTAATCACAAAAGATGATATTTGGTTTTAAGGGTGGATATCCGGCGAGGTTTGTGAAATCTCCAATGTGGGGATACACATGCACGGATAAAAGGCTAGCAAAAAGATAGATACGCAAAACACGGAATGACCAGCTTCTTAGTCTCGGGCCAGAGAAATCATGGACTGCAATAACTCACTCAAAAATAAATCTTGTACACTAAGGTTTATGCACTCAAATATATATTAGGCTTTGGATAGGTTGAGCAACACACAAGTGATATTTATGACAAGGTTAGCGATATTTTTGAGAAAAAAGACATCTTTAATCTATTCATAACTTGAGAGCACATAAAACACTATGGGTCTTTATTTTAATCATAACCTCCGCTGAAGATTAAGCTAGCATTTAAATAAATTCAGATTAATATTTTAAGAGAGCACTAGCTTAGACATGCATAAATCAATTACAAAGATAAACAAAGCGGCAATTATAATCATATATCATCATGGCACAAATTTTTGTAACTTTTCCAATGATATAATCAAGGTGGTGTCTTTAATAATGATGATATCAAGTTGAAATACAAACTGAAAATAAACAAACATGCTTGCTGAAATTTAAATAAAAACAGAAAATATTACGCAAACACACATAAACAAAAGCTGAAAATTACAGAGAAAAAGAAAAGAAAAGAAAACTAAGTTCTTAAATTTTCTAGTCCTCCGCCGATGGTTGGTGTTGATGATCTTGATAGTAATACCCTTGCTCATAACATGATTGGACATTCCCTCCGACGAATTGATTGGGCTCCACTAGGTGAAGGCGCCCAAGCTCAAAGGCAATATTTGCATTGCCTTCACCAAGTTGAGCTGCGTTAGCTTGGATGGCTGCGATGTTTTGGACGTTTCTTGCAGCATACCCTCCAATTATGGCCATGCTTTGTTGTGGTTGGGGATATTGTGCGTAGGGCTCCGCGAAGCTAGCGTTGGGCACCACATAATTTGGTGGGGGTACCGGTGCACCACCCCCCATGCTTTCTCTTGTGGCCCTCCGTAATAACTTGGCGGAGGAGGGATCCCGCCGAATGGTTGCACATTGGGTTGTGCTCCACTCGCTTGTGCGGAGGATGTTCCCTCCTCTACGATTCTTCCTCTTTTGTTCTTCCTTGCAGGGACAAGGAGTCCCTCTTCCAACCAATCTTCTCTCCCTTCGGTGAAAAGCCTAAGCCTCTCATTGGGAAGGGGTAGGTTCACTATGGCCAACCGATAACCTCCTCTCTCATCTCCACTAGTGTATTTGCCTTGCCGCAAATACTTAATGCCGAGAGAGGTACCACGCAAAAGATGGTCGGGGTTTCTCGTGATCCCCGGCCGTAAGGAGAAGACCAACATGGAGAGGTAGCACCCCGAACCAATATTTCCCGCCCTCGATGTTGCTTCACAACACCAACGGTTGATCATGAGGTAAGAGGGGTCTATTGGCCGCCCGACAATTAAAGCCGAGTAAAGCCAATTCAACTCCGTGTCGGTCACCTTTGTCTCCTTCATCCTCCCCAATACCCTCTTGCACATCCAAGAGTGAAATATCCGGATAATGGGGTTGCGGATGCAATTGAGTTGTTGATGGGCTTCCCCGGAGATCATATTCCAAAATCCCGCTAACATGCCGGGTGGCACGTCAACTTTCTCCGGAGCTCCCTTGTGGAATCCAAGCAGCTCCCTAACGTGCTCGTAGGGAACCACTTGTTGGACTCCCTCCAAACGGAATGACAAGCTTTGCACTCCATCATCAAGGATAGGTGCAATAGTCATCAAAATTTCCAAGGCGAACCCCATGTGGGTGTCCGCCGATACTCCGTTGGAGAATTGCACCCATCCAAGGTGCCCCAACATGTAGTATATGTTTGTGCCAAAACCCAAGGTGTAGAGTGCTTGGTCGTCGAATTCGACGTTGGGCACAAGCCTCTTCTCAAGATGAGAGAGCCTCTCCTCCTCCTCCGCCGACAAGATGATGAAGCCGTACGAAGAGTATGTCGGAGTGTAAGGAGGTGGCGCGGTTGAACGGGTCGATCGTCGTGGTGGCGCGGGCTGCTCCTCCGTGTGCCCGTGAGGTTCGGTAAACCTCATGGACGTGCTCCTTGCAGCCCTCATACCACTAAGGAGGAGAGCATCGTTCCTCCTCGGTGGTGTCGTGTCCGTCTCCATGCTCCGGGAGACTTGGAAACCGAGTGCCTCCTCGAAGACGTGGTTGATGACGGCTTGGACGATGACGAACTCTTCTTCTTGGAGAAGAGACTTGTGGTTTTCTTCCACATGGTTGCTGCACTCTTTTCTTCAACTAAAACTCCGGGTTGCAACCGGTAACTTGGAACTAAAACTCTTACTTCGGATGTGGACTTTGAGTGGATTAAGGATGTGGATTTTTTTGAGCTATCAAGCTTGGGAAGGTTGGCTATGCCTATGGAGGTTTTGGGCACACAAACTTGAACACACAAACAAAGGAAGGAGAGGGAAGCTTGCTCGCGTAAAACGGGAGCCGGGGGCTCCTTACGTAGGGGGAGGCCGGCCGGCCGGGCCGACCGGCCCGGGTGGCTCGGTGCTCCTCCCCGCCTCGGCTTTCTTCCGAAGACGATCATTTCGCCTCCGCAACTTTCCCCGCCCGCGTGCTCCACGAGTTGCACCGCCCAAACGCTCTCGTCCACTCCTTTTCTTGCATTATTGGTCCTTCCACTTGATGCTTCATGCTTTGGGTCATGTCCATGCTCCCTAGCTCCACTTGCTTCACATGCCACCATGAAATTCCTGCAAAGTTGATGCTTGCTGCCCACCATGCTTGTCCTTTGCATGTGAAATTGGTGAAAGTTGATGAAAGGGAATCCAATGGTGCATGCATGATTAATTCAAACTAGATTGCCTCCATTTAGGTGTGTTTAAGGTTAAGCACTCCTCTAATTCGAAAGTTAAAATATTTTTCAGAGCCATTCAAGAGCTCAAACATAATTTTAGAGAAGTTTTTAAACCATTAAAAACAAAAGTAAGTCGAAAATATTTTTCGACTACGTTGATTTCGGCCTCACCGGTATAGTTTGCCTTCATCGGTTGAGAGCAATCTTTTCCCGGCTTGATCATGGGGGAATAGGTTTAGGTTCTAATTTTGGATAAATAAGAGAGATTTTGAATAAAACAAAATTAGATGAGGCTTAGAAAAATTCTAATCTTAGAGAAACAAAGGATATAGATTTTTTAAACCAACCAAAAGTTTTGATTTCTAGGTTCACGCGAGTCCTACCACGTGCTGAATTTTTTATTAACGGATAGATATAAATCATAGCTCTACTCGTGTGGTTTTAGCATGAAAAATAAGTCAACCTCAGCACCATAATGAGGGTGAAAGGTTGAGTTAGGTTCTGAAATTATTTGGTTGAGGTTTCTCAAAAAGAAAAGAACAAACAAGCACGTAGGAGGGTTCATGCAAAGGGTTTATGATAAAGCAAACATTCAATCAAGAATTATGTCTCTAATATTGTTCAACCACTTCTAAGTCTAATGTCTCTCGCGTAATAAAACTCGAAACTAAATTATTAAAAATACTCGAAAAACCCGGAATCGGGTTGTCCTCCCGTAGCTTATTTTTGACTCCACGAAACGAGTTGCCTCCCCGCCTAGCGCTTCGTTTATAGTCTATAGCTAGACTTCTTCACTTGATTACTCCGGATCAACGCTCTTTGCGGGCGTTGCAATCTTGGGTACCCACTTTCGCACCATCTTGGGCGCGGGCTTGTCTTCCGGCTTAGTCATTTTTTTGGTCTTCACAAGCGCCTTCTCTTCCTTTGTCTTGACGGATGCAACACGTTCTTTGATTTTCTTTACGTTCATTTTTTTCGGCTCCTTCTTTTTCAGCCCCTCCGTTTGTTTTGGTTCTCCCTTTACTCCAATCATGTTGCATGCCGCGATTCTTGGACGGAACTTGAAGGAACTCCTTTCTCCGTTGATGTCGAACATGATCTCCCCCTTGCCAACATCAATAGTAGCTCCCACGGTCTTGAGGAAAGGCCTCCATAGGATGAGCGGCGGCTTCTCCCTCTCTCCCATCTCGAGCACAACGAAGTCGACGGGGATGAAGTGTTGTCCGTCCTTCACGGGTACATCTTCAGCAATGCCCAAGGGATAGCGAATGGAGTTATCTCCCAACTCCAAACATATACCCGTAGGCTCCATTGGTAGGCGTAGCTTCTCAAACACATCCCTCGGCATGACGCTTACACTAGCTCCAAGGTCGCATAACGCCTTCTCGAAGTTGAAAGAACCAACCGAACATGGAATTGTAGGGCTCCCGGGGTCATTTTGCTTCTCTAGCCCATTAGCAATAGCGGCACTACACTCCTCGGACATCTTGATGTGATCTACCCCGAGTGTTGCTATCTCATATTTGTTTGCAATGTCTTTAAAGTAACGAGAATATGTAGGTACTTGTAGGGCATCTAGTAATGGCATGTTGATGCTAAGTCTACGCACAACCTCCACAAACTTCTCAAAGTGGTTGTCAAGTTTACCTCGGAAGTAGCGTGGCTTGAGTTGCGATATCCTCGTGTCTTCCTCCGCATCTCAAATTCGGGTTCCTCGGTGACGATCCCCGTAACCGTCTCTTTAGCAACTCCTTCCACCTCGGTGGATGGTTTAAGCTTCCTTGCTCCCGCGGAACGTTCCGGATCTTCGGTCTCCTTCCCCGAATGTGTTTGAATGGCCTTCGCCGATTCGGGACTTTTGGGTTGTCCCGGAAGCTTCCCTTCATCATTAGTGAGGCGCCCCGCAAGTTGTCCAACTTGCGTCTCGAGCATCTTCATCATGTTGAGCACTTGATGATTGGAACTTCCAACCTCCGTGACCTTGCTATCGATGTTCTCCAACACCTTGTCTATGGTCTTGAACTTGGTGACGGTGTCCTTGTTGATCTTAGCTTGCTCATCCATGAACTCCTTCAATTGTATACGAAGCGGAACCGCGTTAGGAATAGATGAGCTTGCATTAAATTGAGGCCTACCTTGCCCGTAGCGGAAGTTCGGCAATTCTCCCTTCCTCATGTAGTCGATCACTTTGGCTTCCTCCGGACAATCTTTGCGGACATGGCCATACTCTCCACATTCTTCGCATGTGGACCTTGCTTCGGCGGTCTTCAAGTCTTGAGCCTCTTTCTTTTCCATCTCCATCTTCTCCAACCTCCTCATGAGCGAGTCGATCTTGCCTTCAAGTATGTCCTCCTTCTCCACATGCAAGACTCCTTTGACGTTCCCCGTGTGTTGAACCGGATGTAGGCGCCCGGACGACGCCCACATGTCATTATCCGCGACCTTCTTGAATAGAGTGAAAGCTTCCGTCGGTGTAAGCTCGATGATAGATCCTCCCGCCGATGCATCGATGATCGTCCTTGACGCCATGGTGAGTCCTTGATAGAACTTTTGCACGAGGTCTTCCTTCGGGAACTTGTGATGTGGAACCACCCGGTGTACTCGTTGAAGCGCTCGAATGCCTCCGAGATAGTTTCCGTAGGATACAAAGGTGGCAATCTTATTACGCAAGCTTTGAGTTTTACCCGGTGAGTAGTATTCCTTCATGAAAGCCTTCATCAACGTGTTCCAATTTTGCACCATCTTCGCCGGTTGAGAGTGGAACCATTGCAAGGCCTTCCCGAGAAGTGACAACGGAAAAAGCCTTGCCCTCATTTGGTCTTGAGTCACCCCATCCATGTTGAAAGTCCGACATAGTTGAATGAATGCTTGGAGGTGAAGGTTCGGATCCTCTTTATAGGTGAAGGGTGAATGTTGCACCATGCGGATTGTTGAGGTCTTGATCTCGAACGGTCTTCCGATCTCCTCAAGGTTCAAGATCGGTAGGTCGATGATGTCCGGGGTGCATAGCTCTCCAATCTTGCGTTCTTGCGGTGGTTGGTCACCCATCGGTGGAAGTCGATTCTCCCGAGGACTTTGAGGTGGTGAATTCTTCGGAGATTCCCCGCGATCCTTTGTCTTCCGACTCCGAATCTACAAAATCCAAATTTTTTAGCTTGATGTACTTCACGTCTCCTTAGCCTCGTAAAGTTTTTTCCGGATCATCCACAAAATTATCGGGTTTGTTGGAGAGGTAGCCGTCCATCTCCTGTTAGGGTTAGCAATAAACAAAGTATGCAAAAACTAGAAAGTAAAAACAAATCTATAAAAACTAGGGTTAGACAAACTAGATTAGATGTATTTTCAGGATGATCAAAATTTAGTAGATGCAAAAAGAAAAACGAAAAAGAAAACTGAAAATTACAAAAAGGCAATAAAAAACCAAATCTTGATCACTTGTTCCCCGGCAACGGCGCCAGAAAAAGGGGCTTGTTGACGGTTAATAGTTGTATCAAAGTTCGTTTGTGACTTGCAAGCGGACAAGTCTCCCGTCGTAGTCAAGGGACCCTTCTTCCCTCGAGTGGTGAACCCAAGGTATCGAATCCGTGGAACAAATGTGTGACGCAAAACTTAATCTAATAAAGCCAAGTAACTTCAACCTTCGATAAAAGAAACCCTAATGCATCTAAGTAAAAGACATGAAACTAATCTAATCTACGAAAGACCGGAGAAAACAAAGTAAGATTGGGTAGATACACCGATCTAAAGGGATCGGGGTAAGCCTTTTGTTGAAGTTCCAAGCAAGAGAAGAAGTAGCAAATCGAATCTTAATAGAAGCCTCTTTAAATCGTGGTTTCCCGTCCAAATCCAAAAACATCCGCCTTTCGGAACCCCCGTTCTGTTACAACGTATCCCTACTCATGCGGGGAGCTTAGGGCGAGTCAAAAGACAAGTCGAGATTATTTCGGAAGATCCGACGTGTACCTCTAGCCACCGTGGCTACAAGAACACCCTATGTAATCTATCTCGAGAATAGAATTGGAATAAGCAAAGCCGATCGAAAAACGAAATCTTCAAGGAAACACTTGATCGCTAGGAAAAGATTCAACTTGATAATACAACTATAACAATCATACATACAAAAGATCACCACCGGGATCCTTCCTTGATCTTGCTTCTAGCTCCGGAACTCCGACGTGGTCTTCCGTGCAAGGTTCCCACGTCGGCTAGGGAAACCCTAGTCAACTAGCTCGACCCTCTCCTCTCCGAGATGGTGTCCCTCTCTTCTCTCGCTTCTCGGCGGCCGATGACGAATTGTATTCTACGTGGCTCTCGGTCGGGGGGTTATAAATAGCCTAATTTGCGGCTAGGGCAAAGGAGGGGGCAAATGGGCCCCGGAATGGGCCGGGCCGACCGGACCGGGCCGGCCGGCCCGTGCCCATCCGGGCCCGGCCCCGAGGCCTCCTTTGCTATACGTCGGTTCCCTTGCTTCCCGGATGTTTCCCCCTTCTACATGTAGGTCCATGTCGTCGTTTCTCTCCGAATTGGAGACAACTCCTTGTCTTGCAAGATTCAAGACTTTTCTCGGTCGGGTCCTCGGAGTCCGTCATCTTCTCGGATCAAGTCCCCGGCTTCTTGGAGTTAAGTTTGCTTCATTGCATGACTTGTACGGGGCTTCAAGGTCTTGTCATGAGGTGCTTAATGAACTTATCCCGAAAGTCTTGCATTCAACACTAAAACCCTGCATAAACATTAAACTCCAAAACCGACATGCACACGTGAACTTGTTATACCACAGGGGTTAGTACCAATGGATAAGGTATAAAACTCATGCCAACACCGAAGGTAAACTCATGGCTAGTTTGACGGATTTTCACCGTCAACAAGGGCTCAACACCAATCATGTGATAATCGAAAACATAAGTCAACCGCCGGCTCCTCAAGAAGAGGCAAAGGGGCTCAACACCACCGGCACAAGAGCACAAAACTCACAAGCTCCCCCTGAACACATGAACTAGGACCAAAGAGCATACAAAGCTCACCCTAAACTCATGAGATAGAGAAAAGTGCACACCAAGCTCACAAGCTCCCCCTAAACACATGCACTAGGGACAAAGAGCATACAAAGCTCACCCTAAACACACGTGATAGAGCAAAAAGCAATCACCAAAGCACAACTCAAGCAAACAAAGGAAACTCACCAAAGCTCCCCCTACACAAATGCAAGCTCCCCCTGAACATGTGGATGCAAACTTCCAAATTTTAGATGCAGTTTTCTGAAATTTTCATTAAGCTCACATCTTCTCCCCCTTGTTGACAATGTATGAATCAAGGTGAAAATGCGTGAGTGTAAGACAAAGCATATAAACATCTACATGAGCTTCTCAAATAGGCCAAATCTAGTGTCAAAGGCTAGGAATGAGACAAAGAGCACATATATGGATCATAACATAGTCAAAGCATTGCCACAAGTAATATATGGAAATATAGGCATGTGACAACGCAAATTTTCAGATTTGAATAATTATATCAAAAGATGGCTCACTTCAAATGTAAAAGCCTATCCATGTCATATTCTAGCCAAAAACATGCATATCATCCAGAGATCATACAAGGATATCCAATTCTCAACAAAAGATCATTGCAAACACCCATAAAGCAAAGCATGTCATGTTAAAGCTCATGAGCCATGTGTCCACTTCGGGGAGACTTCTCCACCGGTGAACATCATGCAACATGTTTTGCACCCAAGTGTGAAAGATAAGACATTTTAAGCATAAACATGATGGAGGGAGCATTTTTCAAGCATACACACTTCTTTTCAAGATTAATTCATTTCATGGTACATGAAGTGCCTTTGCGGCAAAAAGAAGCTTATGCTCCTCCATGAATGCAACATAGGCTAAACATTAACAATGATATCGGCCTTTGGCCCAAATGCAAGAAAGAGACATCCAAGCACAATCTAAGCATGAAAGGCACATTTAGACCAAAAAGTGATATGGATATACTACTACCCATGAGTGGAGCACACTTCATCAAATTTAGTCAAGATTAGCATTTGATTCAAAAAGGCTATCTCACAACACATATATCTCAAATATTCCAAGAGCATAGCCTCACATAGCCATTTCTCCACACACATGACCAATATCTCACAAGTAGCCAAAGAAACTCAAATGAGGCATATGGAAGAAGCTCATCATCCTAAAATGCAATATAGGTAGATATGTACATCAAAAGGAACATGATATATGACAGAATGCGAGACACAAATGTCAAACCTACCAAAGTCTATACATCATGATATATGATACAAATGCAATGCAGAATGCATAGGGAGACAAGGAACTTGACTTAACACCAATAAAGCTCACGAGGGAACACACCAACCAAGAATCGCTCCAAGCGAGAGAAGAGCCACCAAAGGTCCCAATTGAGTACCATAGAAAAAGTACCAATTGCAAAACCACAAAGATCCCAATTGAATACCATAGAAGGAATATCAATTTAAGGATCACAAAGACTACCCAGAAAGCCACAACCCTTCTTGGAATCAAATTCCCTATCAAAAGAAGCCAAGCTCCCCCTCAACCAAGGGCAACTAACAAAGCAAAAGCTAGGAAAAGGAAGAGCAAGGAAAAACTCTAAAACCAACCGAAAAGAGGAACAACAACACAACTCGAAGACAAGACAAGCACAAAACTCCAGGGAAAGCTCACAACATGCTACACAATGCATTGATAATATCAATTAACATAAATAGAGCATTGTAACAAGATTCCACAAATATGAATAAGCATGGGCAAGCAAGTATGTCAACAAGGTACAACACTAAACCAACATGATACCAAAGAACAACATGCCAAACAATATACAAGAACTAAACAAAGACATGATACAAGATCACATGGATCATCCACCAACATATATTACAAAGCTAGCATGACAAGATATACATGGGGGACAAACATGCTAACAAGAAAGGTACCATCGAGCTAGACAAATATGATATGAATGAACAACATGACATATCTGAGCAATCAACCATAAATCATGACATGATGTTCATAAATAACATCCACCATAAAATCATACAAAGATAGCAAGATAGATATTCAAGATCACAAAGCTATCATGAACAAGGTGGCTAGTCTACCATGGTTTTCACACAAGCAAGACACAAGTATATACAAGAGAGGACAAGGGGAAAAGAAAACTCACTATACATGTGTACAAAGGCTTTCAAGAGCCATCCAAAACGGTGTGGAGAACCATCTTGTCTTGATCTCCTCACGGGCAGAGATCAAGCCCATCCAACTCATGTTCTCCAACCGCACCTCCATACCTACACACAAGGAGACGAGAAAGACCGAGCCTTGGATCCCAAAGGGTTAGCAAGCATGTACTTGGGAATCCAAGATTTGGTCACACGGGTAAGTGGTGTACACAACCTATCATGTGGGTTAGCATGATGCAAATGCCGGTTGCAATGAAAAGTCTTTCGAACAACCTTGGAACCATGCCTCAAAGAAGTCACTCGCGAAGAAAGTCGAGTGATACCACAAGCAAAAAGGCAAAGATCCTTCGGGGTCGTAGGAGAAGAACCAACACAAGCACCATGAGAAGCATGTCACGGACCAACACAAGAAACACTAGAAGAATGTCCACGAGCATGGCCTAACTCACTAGAAAGAGTGTCATAAAACCCGTCCACAAATCGCGCCTTCTTAGGCTCACAAGTGTTCATGCCATGAGAAGGGCTATGAATAACCAAAGGCCTAGAGGCACCTCCTCGCCGTATTCTCCTTGCCGGCGGTAGCAAAAATTCTCTTGATGCCCATCCATCCCACAAAGGAGAGCAATGGTACAAAGGCCTATCGAGAGGCACGGTCTGAGTGGATGAATCACCATTCTCTTGTAAGTGGGAAGTCCCTTGGGACTTAGAGCATGAAGCATCAACCCCAACATCCAACTTGGTGCCCACATTAGAATCACACGTGCCATGAGAAAGGCTACATGGCTTCTTAAAAGCTTTGGCATGCACACGTCGCTCGTGCTTGACACGGCGAAAGCAAAACTCAACGGTATGCCCATCCTTCTTGCAAAAGGTGCATTGGAACCTCGGCTAGGGAATATGAGTTCCAAATATGTGGGAGGCACCCTTTCCATTCACATCACCTTGGGCAACACCGGAAGAAGCAACAAGCTTAGGAGTAGCTATGAGAAAGCTATCCAAAGCACTAGCACACTTACCGCCATCCAAAGACTCACACTCAAGAGAAGAAGTCGACTCCGGTTTAGAAGAAGCAAATTTAGAAGCATCAACATCGGAGTGACACGAGAATCATGAATCCAAACCCTTCACACAAAGACTCTTGCACCTTGTGCGCAAAACCTCATTTTGAGACTTGAGGCGCTCACAAGTACCACATGTCATATTTCTCAAATTATTGATTTCTTCTTCAATGCATTTAGCATATGTGGTACGCAAGAGTTCATTTTCTTTCTCAAGGTTGGCACTCATCTCATCATGCTCAACCAACTTGGCGCTCATATCATCGCACATTTTCTTTAAAGCCAAAACTTCACTTTCCAAATTAATGCATCAAGTGCAAATGAGACCACATGAACAAGTATCATCATTTACACCCATCAAAGCATCATCATCATCATTATCACAAGAAGTATGGCAAGCATCCTCTACAAGAAACAAAGAGCACTTGCTACAAGGCATGGATTTTATATCACAAATTTCAGCCCTAGCATGCTCAAGATCATCTACACATGTGGTGTGAGTCAATTTTAATTCATTAATTTCAGCATGCAAAGACTCACAAGAAACACATGGTAAAGAAGCACTTGTCTTTAACAAAGCAATCTTACTCCTAGCCATATCAAGCTCATCATTCAAAACAACACAAGAGTTGCAAGGTATAGAAGCATTGGATTTCAACAAGTCAATTTCAGATTGCAAGTTAGCAAGAGATGATCTAAATTCATCATTCTCAAAATCAGGATTGTCGCATGCTCTTCTAGAAGCTTCAACATGCATTTTGCGCCAATTAACTTCATCTTTTAATTTCTCATTTTCAGCACACAAGGCATCGCAAGATTTGCAAGGCAAAGAATCTTTGAAATTTAACACCTTAATTTCAGATTTCAAGCATGCAATGGAAGCAATGAAAGCATCATTTTTAGCATGCATGGTGTTACAAGAAGTGCAAGAATTCAAAGCACGAGACCTCCAATGAGCCATACCACATTTCAACCTAGTAAGAGAGCATTTCATCTTCTCATTCTTCCTACGCAAGGCATCACACAAATCTATGTTTCTCCTATGCAAGTCTCCACAATCACACTCACAATCATCCAACCTATTGCATAGGATCAAGATAACTTTGGCAAGTGTACCTTGGTTCATGCCTCCTAGCTTGTGGTAGAGCTCGCCTTTCTTGATGTCACCATCTCGATAGTCCTCGATGAGAGATATCATCTCCTCCATTCCGGCTTCCGCCTCTACCACCATACTCCTCCTGCTCAAAGAACCACAAGGAGAAGAACTTGGTGCCATAACCAAAGTACCGGTTAGGATTAGCCGAAAGCAAACTCGAGGAACAAGCAACGATGCAAAGAAAGCACTCAAAATGCCTCAATTCTCGAACAAGTACTGACGAGTTCAATAGCAAAGGATCTTATCTTTTTCCCAAAATTTTACCACTGGACAAGGAGCATCAAAGATAGAGGCACAAAAAATTTCAGCTCAAAATAAGGTGAAATGAAGTCTAGAGAAAATCCAGAAGAAACAAGACAAAGCCGCAAGAGACTTAAATGTGGATTTTTCAATTATCTTCTTGATTTTTTTTTGAATTTTTGAAGACCCCACACCTACAAATGGAGTCACGAAACCGCTGTAAAAATTTGAGCCAAAATGGAGCACCGAGCGAAAAGTTATGCCCGTTTTACTGAAGGTATCTCAAGTTATGGTTTTCCAAGGGCACAACTCCAAATCGTCGGACTCAAAACGCGCAAACCAAGGTCGCAAGCAAAAGCACCTCTTTCCTCTAGTCACCCTATGGATTCAAGACTTGTTAGAGCCGAAAGAATCCACAACCGGCTCTAAAACCAATTGAAGGATCGGATGGCGACTAGAGAGGGGGGAGTGAATAGGAGCCGGTAAAAATTCTTCTCAAAGAACCCGGCCTATACCCTAGTCAAAACCCGGTCACACACAAGCGATGGAACGAATCACACACCAATCGCCAAAACAACGAGGTTATGGATCAACCTCAAGTCCTAGGAACGATTCCTTGAAGCACACGCGGAAGCACGAAAGGAGGGAGGAATCGAACCAAAGAGCAAAGCAGCCAGGCTCTGGCGGACCGTCCGGCCGGGCAGGGCGGACTGTCCGCGATGGCCGCGCGGACCGTCCGACGGGGTACCGCGGACCGTCCACACCCTTGCCGCGGACCGTCCGCCCGAGCCGCGGACCGTCCGTTCAAGCGAACGCAGCCACCGAACCGACCCGAGAAAAACGGACCGTCCGCGAAGACCGGCGGACCGTCCGCGCGGGCCACGGACCGTCCGCTACTGAAGCTCGGACCGTCCGCAAACCGGTTGCAACGAAAAACTAAAACCAAATCGGATCAAAAGCAAAGCCGAGCAAGAACACGAAGAACACGCGTATAACACTGTACACGCGGACCGTCCGCCTGGCCCTCGCGAACCGTCCGCCAGGCACGAACAGAACTGAAAACTGCTCGACCCCGAAAGTCAACACTCCCAATTCATCACCGGATCTCCCTAATGATAGAAGCTGTTGAGACAAGAGTTTGGGGACATGTAAAGCGTCAACCAAGGATGCTATACCCCAAAAAATTCGTCTCCTAACTCCCTAAATCATCGAGAATCGCGAATCCTTTGAACACCACCAAAAGCTAGAGCACCGAACGAAAATCCTTGAATCGAAGTGGTTTCCCGGTGTTTGAGGGCACAAGATCAATCACAAAGATGCACTAGACATCCATCCATGTTTCCCTCAAAGAAATCCGGGGAGAAACCCACTCAAATCCGCGAAATCACACCAAGAACAAAGGCACAAAAAACAAGCACGAAAATAGCACAAAAAGAGCTCCGAAAAAGCAATAAAAGAAATTCGGGAATAGAAAGATTGGCACAAGATTTAGAGGATGAAATCACTATGAATATCTTGTCCAATCGATTACAAGCCACTCCTAGAATCCAAATCTAAGATGGCAAAAAGCTCCAATCAAAGAGCCACTCTCTCCTCTCTCCCTCTCTCCCCAAGCACTCCAAAATGAAAGAGTACTACCGCCTACTAGCCCAAGAGTTGGCTGAAAATTCAGCCCCCTCCTCCTATATATAGGCCCTCCGGAAAAGACCGAAGTGCCCCTACACTAGGAGTACAACTCAAGCCCTCATAGGGGCATTTTGGTCAACACATGAAGTTCACCATCGGACGGCCGCGCATCCATCAGGCCTTCACGTCCTCCCGACGCAAGCACCTTGATCATGCCGCATGTCACCCGCCTCGAAGCTTCCCGACGCACCCGGATACCGTCTCCGTCACGCAGGCCCTCGGGCTCGGTTTTGAGGCCCAAACCGAGAATCCCTCCTCCGATGGTTTTGTGGCCAAACCACCAAACCCCGCGTACACGGCCCGGCCTCACCACGCCAAGCGTCGAGCCCGCCAAGCCTTTCACCTCCGGCGCCCGGACGGTCTACTCAGTCTTGCCTCATTCCTTGACTTGGCCACCACCGATGCACCGACTCCAATGTCCACGACTTCGTCTTGCTCTTCTTGCACCATGCGGCTCGCACTTGATCCCGTCGGCCGCCGGGTCCCTCGAACCAAGCCTACTTGTCTCTCCACTCCTCGGAGGCCCCGCAAGGCTAAGACCTTTCGCGCCTGTTCTTCACCTGCACCAATGCAAACCAAGCCGCAACCAACACCTGCAATACTAGGCCAAGAGTCAGTCCACACAACGTTGTCAACCACTCCTCACGAGTGCATTGACAACACACCACATAAACAATAAGGTAAATACACACAACAAAACTCAACACTACACACACAAAGTTTCAAACCATCCGGTCAATCACTCATCACACACGGACCAAGGTGCTTCTCAACTTGGTTCCTCACCCTCAGCCCATCACCATCATCGACCCATTGCCGTGGCCGCGCTCGACGGCGACGAGGTTTGCCCTGAGCGAGCTGGTGACTGCTGGCCAGCTTACGGCGAACGAGGATGGGCGTCCAGCGGCGTGGATCGAGCCGCCGGCGAGGGACCGGGAGCCCAACCCGCTGTACGGCTACGTCGTTAGCTTCATCCGTTTTCACGAGCGCGGCTTCGCGGCGCTGGCAAGTCACTTCATGCGCGCATTGTGCTACCACTACGGCGTGGAGTTGCACAACTTCACACCGAACGCGATTTCGCAGGCGGCGACGTTCGTCGGCGTGTGCAAGGGCTTCATGGGGATCCCAGTGAACTAGGATCTCTAGGTTCATCTCTTTCGCGCGGAGCTCCACACACTTGCTACGCCGGAGCCGAAGACCCGCCGCGCGGTGCGCGCTGGCGGCATGACGATCGCGTTGCGGAACACGAGTAGGGAGCTCTACGTCCCCTGCTCGATGACTTCCAACAACGCGGATTGGGAGCGGGGGTGGTTCTACCTCCGCAACGACGGCGCCGGCCTCCCCCCTACACCGGCAAGGTGCTGATGGAGAAGGCCGACTCCTGGCACCACGGGGTGTCCCCACCAGGCGCAGCTGGATTCGCTCCTGGCCGCGTTGAAGACACTGGCGGACAACGGCTTGACCGCGGGGTGCATCCTCGCGAATCTTCATCACCGGCGGATCGTTCTCCTGATGGAGAGGCGGCTCCGCATCTTCGATATGCAGGAGGACGCGGACGCCGTCGCGCTGGCGCAGTCACGGTTGATGCTAGACCTCCTCCCGCAGGAGTACGCGGCCACACGGGCGCGGCGCGCCATCGACCTCAGGGCCTTCTGGAGCGACGACGCAGCCTTCTGGGCGTTCACCATGCTCCCAGTCGGCCCATTGGTGAGTGGACTTCCGCCTCCCCTTGTTCCACCGGTTCGCGGGATATCGGCGTGTTTTGAAGCCTTGCTTGTTCCTCGCAGATAAGGCTCGTGAATGTCGTGCGGTCCGACCCGCCCACGCCCCGAACCCGAGCACGCGCACGCGGCGCAGCGGTGCAGCAGTGAGAATAGGAGCGGGCGGCGCACAAGAGGGAGCGGAGCATCCGGCGACAGGAGCGCCGGGAACGGAGGAGTGAGGAGTTCCGGTTGCACGAGCGGCAGGGGCTCTCCTTCCCCGGGACCTCGGAGTACTCGTCGTCAGGCGAGGAGGAGGAGGAGGAGATCGATGGGGGCCGGGCTCCCCCCGAGAGGTGGGAGCTTTCACTCCCCTCGCCCAGAGCCGCGGAGGCGGTGGAAGGGACGGCTCCGGGGAGGGCGCGGGAGCGCCCGCCGCCGGGGCCACCTACGAGAGAGGCGATGTGCACCGCGAAGGCACCGGCCGAGCACCGCGGAGACGGCCGGGGGTGCGGCCGCGGCCACACCGGTGGCGGCAACAACGTCCGCCAAGCCCCCGAGGAAAAGGAAACGAGGGGTTTCCACCCTGAGGTAGGAGATCGCTTCCCCTTAGTCGCGTCTTTCAGATTGGCAGGGGCCTAACTTTCTTGCCTTCATGTTCGGAGGGTGGCGCCCACCGTGCCTCCTCTTGCGCCTGCCAAGGTGTTGAGGACGGACACGGCCGTCCCCACCAGGCGACGCTCATCGAGGGTGTCGCGGGCGGCCACGAGCACGGCGACGGCGGCGATCGCGGACTCACGCGCCGCGGCCGAGGCCATAGAGCCGCGGCCGGTGGTGATGACTACGGAGCCACCGCCGGTGGCCGCGGAGGTGCGAGGAAGCGGCGGCGGTTGCGAGCCGCGGCAGCCCGCCGACGGAGGTGGAGCCGCGGCCGGCGGCGTCGGTGACGGAGGCAACCACGGCCGTGGCGGTCGTCGCGTCGCCAACTTCGTCGGTGCCCGCCGCGGCCGCAGCCCGAGAGCGGCGGTGGTGGAGATCCCCGATGATGACGACGTCCCGCCGCCGGGCCGGGACCGGTGGGCGAGCGCGCTTGTGTCGGCCCCCCCCGAGGCCTCGACGGGGGGCCCTCGTGGCCGGGGTGATGTCGGTGCGACACCGGGGTGTGCGGTGGACAGCGCCGGGGCCTCGTCATCACGCGCTGGACCCGCAGCGCACCTGGAGCAGGGGCGGGAGCATGCCGACACCCCACCGGCCCACTTCATTGAGGCTCAGGCGGAGCAAGGGCTTTTGCACGATCTTCGTGACCACGATGCCTCGCTCAACCGGGCGCTGAACGAGGCGTTGTGGATCCACAGTGGTCCTGCGTGGCGTGTCTTCCAGGTCAGCTGGGTTTCGTGGGGTTTCGAGATTCCTTCTCTTGCTTTTTCTATGTTCGTGTTTTTTCTGACGCTCGCTCTTCTCGCCTCACTTGTTGGTGGTAGGAGCTGGAGCGCCGGGCTCGCGAGTGATACGACGCCCTTGACCGCCTCGACGCCGACCTTCAATGGTATCGGGGGCAGTACGAGGCCCCGAACGCCCTCGTCGAGGCCCTGAGGTCACCTGGCTGGTGGCTGGCGTACAGGGCTGAGACTCTACTGGACCTGCCCCCGGAGCAGGGCGCCCAGGCCGCGGAAGGCGCCTCCGTGGTCGAGAGGGTGCGAACGGCGTTGCTGGAGGGAACGACGCGCTGCGTCGGGCTCGCGAGGACCTGGAGGGGGCGCGCTCCCTCGCGTCGTCATGGGAGGCCGAAGTCGCCATCGCCCACGCCCAGCTCCAACAAAGCCGCGCGGCCCTTGAGGAGACTGAGGGGCTGAAGACAGCCCTGGCAGACAAGGATGCCACGATCACCGCGGCTGAGGAGCAACTCCGGCAGGAGCGAGCTGCACGCCAAGGGGCGGAAGGCCAACTTCAGCAGGAGTGGGCAGCTCTCGTCGAGGCTCGGGCCACGCTCAAGCAGGGGCGCATGGCGTGCGAAGAGGCACTGGGCCAACTCCAGCGAGAGTGTGCCGCGCTCGAGGAGGCGCGGGTCACGCTCAAGCAGTAGTAGGAGGAGGTTTCGTGGCTCAACGGCGAGCTGGTGCAGATCAGCATCTCGCATGAGGATCTGCGCCAATCCCTCGAGGAGGAGGAGGCCTCATACCTCAAACTGCCGCACGAAGCTGAGGAGGCGCGCCAGTCCCTCGAGGTGGAGAAGAAGCAGGTTGAAGGTAAGTTTGCTTTCGTCCGGTTTTCGTTTGTTGATTCGTCCTTTGTTTTGTTGATCTTCCCTTTGGGCATTCGCTCCCATCTTGATCTTCCTTGTTCGTGGCTTCTAGGCCTACGGACCGCTCTGGGGAATATGACTTCCCAGGCCGAGGCGACGCAGGCGGCCTACAACTCCTCTCAACGGGAGTTGGAAGAGCTGCGGGCCGCCGTCCTCGAGACCTGCCAGGGGGTCGAGGAAGGCGAAGCGCAAGCCGGGAGCTCGCTGGTGAGTCGCCTGCGTGCCCTCGGCAGGCATGTCTCGAGGCGCATGCGTCGCGCCCTTCACCTGGGCGTCCAGAAGGCCCTCGGCGTGGTGGGGTCCCACTACCAAGTGGACTTCGAGGCCGTGGCGTCGGGCTACGTCGTCCCAGTCAGCGTTGAAGACGAAGTGGCGATGGAGCACGCGGACGCGCTTGCCGCCACTGCTGCCGAGACGCTCGCTGAAGACTTCGTGGACTTCTTGTTCCCCGATGCTCCTGACGCCGGCGAGCCCCAAGCCTAAAGACCACAGGGCGCCGAGCCCTTTTTGGTTTGAGTGTTAGAATCCGGGCCATGTGGCCATGTAAATAAACAAGTACTCTTTTGAGATGTTTGAACACTTGTAAATGTAAGTGACGTTTTTTATCTCGCCTGTCACGCTGTTTCATTTTCCTTTGCCTGGATAAATTTGGGTCGGGGAGGTTCGTTTTCGCGGGTAGCCCTCTGGTCCAGAGACGAGAGAGAAGGGTTGTATCCTCGCGGAGGTGTAGGCTATCTCTGGCTCGCGTGTCCTTCCCGCTTGGCCGCCCGCGCCCCACCTGAATCTGCTTGAGGCTGGGTCGAGTCGTACTCAGCGCACTTGCGAACTTTTGTGAAAAAATGGGACCATTTTGGGGGGGATGCCCCCCGCAGTAGCCCCCGAGGGTGACTTGATTTTCTAGGGAAAGCCAAGTTGCCCTTTAACTTTATTGACTTGTTGATTTTTACATCTAGGCTGCCAACTAGGGTGTTGGGCATGTAATTTACAACAAAAAACTTGGAAATCCTCGCTAAGGGTAGAAGCGACGTAGCTGCTAGATGTTCCAAGCGTTGGTGAGTTCCTCGCCGTCCTCGTTGGCCAGCTTGTACGTGCCGGGCTTGAGCACCTTCACCACGATGTAGGGTCCCTCCCACGGGGGCGACAACTTGTGGCGGCCTCGATTGTCTTGGCGTAGCCTTAGGACCAGGTCCCCCTCGCTGAAGTCTCATCGCCGCACCTTCCGGGCTTGGTAGCGCCTCAGAGCCTACTGATATCTTGCAGAGTGCATCAGCGCGACGATTCGGGCCTCTTCCAGTTGGTCCAGCGAGTCCTCGCGGGCTCGCTGATTGGCGCCCTCATCATAGCCTCGAACTCTGGGCAACCCGTATTCCAAATCTGTAGGGAGGATAGCCTCCGCGCCGTAGACCAGGAAGAACGGGGTGAACCCAGTGGCCCTGCTTGGGGTGCTCCTGAGGCTCCACACAACCGCTGGCAGCTCTTGGAGCCATTTTCGACCAGACTTGTTCAATCGGTCAAAAATCCTGGGCTTGAGGCCTTGTAGGATCATGCCGTTGGTGCGCTCCACTTGGCCATTGGTCTGTGGATGCGCCACGGCTGCCCAGTCCACGCGGATGTGGAACTTATCGCAGAACTCTAGGAATTTCCTGCCCGTGAATTGGGACCCGTTGTCGGTGATGATGGAGTTGGGCACTCCGAAGCGGTAGACGATGTCGGTGAAAAACGTCACAGCCTACTCCGCTTGAGATTTGTGATGGGGCGCACCTCCACTCACTTGGAGAATTTGTCGATAGCGACAAAAAGGTGGGTGTAGCCCCTGGACGCCTTTCGCAAGGGCCCGACGATGTCTAGCCCCCACACGGCGAAAGGCCAGGTGACAGGGATGGTCTGCAGGACGTGCGCAGGGAGATTGGACTTGCGGGCATAGAACTGGCACCCTTCGCAGGTGGGCACGATCTTGCTGGCGTCAGCGACCGCGGTGGGCCAGTAGAAGCCCTGGCGGAACCATTACCCACGAGGGTGCGTGGTGCTGCGTGATGGCCGCACACGCCCGCATGTATATCCCAGAGGAGCTCGCGCCCCTGAGGGATGGGTACGCATCTCTGCAGGACGCCAGACGCGGTGCGCTTGTACAGCTCGCCGACGACGAGAGCGAATGACTTGGCCATCCTAGCGATGCGCCTAGCCTCGGATCGGTCCGAGGAGAGTTCCCCTCGATCCATCCAGGCGATGTACTTGTCGCTCCAGTCCCCCTCGTTGGGGGCCGGCTCTATGTCCATGGCCTCGGCCTCGTCGGCGTCGTACCCCTCGAGCAGGGAGGGCACGTACGCCTCGTTCGAGGGGTCCTCGTCCATGGGCTCCGTACCTGTTGGACTCGAGGGAGCCCCCGAGGGTTCTTTGCGGCTCGAGGGGCATGGCTCGAGGTTGACGGATCGCTGGGTGATGTCTCGCACAAAAACGTTCGGGGGAACAGTGATTCGCCCCGACGCGATTTTGGCGAGCTCATCCGCCTCCTCGTTGTACCGGTGAGGCACGTGGTTAAGTTCTATGCCATAGAACTTGTCCTCGAGGGCTCGCACGGCTTTGCAGTACGCCTCCATCTTGTCATCATGACAGCTCGAATTCTTCATGACCTGGTCGATCACGAGCTGTGAGTCTCCCCTCACGTCGAGGCGCTTGATGCCTGTTTCAATGGCGATTTTGAGACCGCAAAGAAGGGCCTCGTATTCGGCCATGTTGTTTGACGCGGGGAAGTGGAGACGCACGGCGTATCTCATGTGCTCCCCGAGGGGTGAGCCGAAAAGCAGGCCTGCGCCCGCGCCTGTCTTCATCACTGACCCGTCGAAGTACAGAGTCCAGCACTCAGCCTGGATCTACGGCGGCGGCAACTGTGTGTCCGTCCACTCGGCAACAAAATCTGCCAAGATTTGGGACTTAATGGCCTTACACGGCGCATAGGCGAGCGTTTCGCCGATCAGCTCCACTGACCACTTGGCAATCCTGCCTGCTGCATCCGGGTTCCGGATGATTTCTCCTAACGGAAAGGAAGAAACCACCGTGACCGGGTGAGCCTCGAAGTAGTGGCGGAGTTTGCGTCGCGCGAGGACCACTGCGTAAAGCAGCTTCTGGACTTGTGGGTAGCACACCTTGGTCTCGGACAAGACTCCGCTGATGTAGTACACCGACCGCTGGACCGGCAGGGCGTGCCCCTCCTCCGTGCGCTCTACTCCGATGACGGCACTGACCAACTGGGTGGTCGCGGCTACGTAGAGGTACAGAGGTTCGTCGTCCTGAGGCGGTGTTAGGATTGGAGCGTGGGCAAGGGTCGCCTTCAGCTCGTCAAGCGCCTCCTGGGCCTCGACGGTCCAGGAGAACCACTCGTGTTTCTTCAGAACCGGTAGAGGGGCAGGCCTTTCTCGCCGAGCCGCGAGATGAAGCGGCTCAAAGCGGCAAGGCACCCCAACACCTTTTGGACCCCCTTGAGGTCTCGAATCAGACCCATTCGTTCGAGGGCAGCAACCTTTTCAGGGTTGGCCTCAATGCCTCGCTGGGAGATAATGTATTCTAAAAGCATGCCCCGCGGCATGCCAAAGACACATTTTTCGGGGTTCAATTTTACCCCGTTGGCCCGTAGGCAGCCGAACGCGATGTGAAGGTCGCTAACCAGGTCGTCCGCCTTCCTGGTTTTCACGACTATATCGTCTACGTATGCCTCAACGGTTCGCCCGATGTGATCTCCGAAACGTGCTGCATACATCGCTGGTATGTAGCGCCTGCGTTTCGGAGACCGAATGGCATTGTTACGTAACAATACATCCCGAACGGTGTGATGAATGAAGTCGCGAGCTGGTCGGACTCCTTCATTTTTATTTGGTGGTACCCGGAATAGGCGTCAAGGAAACATAATAGTTCGCACTCGGCGGTCGAATCAATGATTTGATCGATCCGTGGCAAAGGAAAAGGAACTTTTGGATATGCTCTGTTTAAACTGGTATAGTCTACACACATACGCCACTTCCCATTCTTTTTCTTAACTGAGACAGGGTTAGCTAGCCACGTAGGGTGGAACACTTCCTTGATGAATCCGGCCTCGAGGAGCTTTCGTAGCTCTACTCCGATCGCCCGGCGCCTTTCTTCGTCGAAGCGGCGCAGCCGTTGCAGCACGACGCGGGAGTGAGGTAGGATATTAAGGGAGTGCTCGGCGACCTCCCTCGAAATTCCCGGCATGTCCGAGGGGCTCCACGCAAAGATGTCGGCATTGGCGCGGAGGAAGTCGACGAGCACCACTTCCTATTTCGGGTCGAGGGTGGAACTGACCCTCAACGCCTTGCCCTCGGGGGCAGCAGGGTCGAGGGGCACCTCTTTGGTCTGCTCGGCAGCCTCGAAGCTGCCGGCGTGCTTGGCGGCGGAGTCGAGGTCCTCGTTGACCAGCTTCTCCAAGTTCGCCACGAGCGCTTCGTCCAGCGCTAGAGCCTCCGCGTGCTCCACGCACTCGACATCGCAGTCGAACGCGTGCTCGATCGACGAGCCAACAGTGATGACACCCTTCAGCCTCGGCATCTTCATCTTGAGGTAGGTGTAGTTGGGGACCGCCATGAACTTGGTGTAGCACGGCCGCCCAAGGATGGCGTGGTACGCGCCCCTGAATCCCACCACCTCGAAGGTGAGTGTTTCCTTGCGGAAATTGTCTGGCATGCCAAACCAGACTGGCAGGTCGATCTGCCTGAGGGGCTGGACGCACTTGCCCAGCGCGACACCATGGAAAGTCGTCGTGCTGGGCCGCAGCTGGTCCAACCCGATCCCCAACAGGCGTAGAGTGTGCGCGTAGAGGATGTTGAGGCTGCTGCCTCCGTCCATCAGCACCTTCGAGAACCGCGCGTTCCCGATGACCAGGTCGACCACCAGCGGGTACTGACCCGGGTTGGGGATGCGGTTCGGGTGATCCTCGCGGCTGAACGTGATGGCGTCCTCCGACCAGTCGAGGAAGGAGGGAGGCGCCTTCTCCGCAGTGAGGACCTCGTGTCGCTCCCGCTTGCGTTGGCGGCTGGACATGTCGACGGTTGTCCCCCCGAAGATGAGGAAGACGTTTTCCACAGCGGGGAAGCCACCGGCGCCGCCGTCACCCCCATCCTTCTTGGCCTCGCCGTCCTTCGCGGCGGCACGGCCGTAGAACCGCTTGAGCATGTCGCACTGCTCGAGGGTGTGGTTGACCGGCGTCTTGTGGAAGAAACATGGCTTTTTCAGCATGTCGTCGAACACCCTAGGGCCTCGAGGGGCCGGTCGAGGGCCCCGTCGAGCTGGGTCAACAGCAAGAGCTTCATCGCCGTCGTCGTTGTGCCCCTGCTTGCGTTCCTCGCGGCGCGGCTTCTTTCCCTTCTTGCCCCGCTTGTTCTTCTGGTGGGGCTCCTTGGACTTGCTACCCTCCGCAGGCGCGTCTTCCACGCGCTTGCCTTTCTTCCCGTCGAAGATCGCCCCCACTGCCTCTTTGCCTGAGGCGAACCTAGTGGCGATGTCGAACAGTTCGTTCGAATCGACCGGCGGACTGCGCCCGAGCTCGCGCACAAGGTCCCGGCACGTGGTGCCCTTGAGGAACGCGTGCACGATCTCGGACTGAGCTACGCTCGGGGGCTCTGTGTAGCGCTTGGAGAAGCGCCGTATGAAGTCCCGAAGCGACTCGCCGGGCTTCTGGCGCACGTACGTGCCCTGGAAGTTCCCCATGAAGGTGTAGACCAGATCGTCCCAGTTGTGGATCTGGCTGGCCGGCAGGTGCTCGAGCCACGTCCACGCCGAGTCGGCGTGGTGCAGGGGGAGGTTACGGATGATAACCTCGTCGGTGGTGGCCCTGCCCAGCTGACACGCCAGGCGGTAGTTGTTGAGCCACACGCGGGGGGCCGTCTCCCCGTTGTATTTGTCGATCGACGTGGGCTGGCGGAAGCGCTGGGGGAAGCTCGCCGTGCCGATCTCCCGGCTGAACACACAGGTTCCCGGGGGCTCCGGCGTCGGTGAGCGGTCCTCTCGGCTATCGTAGCGCCCGCCCCGTCGAGGGTGGTAGCCAGCCGTCGCCCGTGTCTCCGCGTTGCCCGTCCGCAAGGCGTTGATGACATTGCGGGCGTCACCATCTTGGGCTTGCCCGCGTGTGTTGAGGAGCCTCTCCTTGGCCGGCGTGCGTCCCGGGTTGGCGGGACGCTCCACTGCGCCCCCCGTGTGCACCGAGGGCTCGGGGCCTTGCGCACCCCCGTCGTCTCGCGCGCTCTCCCCCGCCGGCGCATGCGGGACGCCGAGCTTTCGGCCCGTTGGACGGCCGCCGGCTCGATAAGCGCCGCGCCTCGCGGTGCTGGTTCCGCGCCTCGGGCGTCGAGGGGGCGGGCATGGCCCGCAATAGCGTTGCAGCGGCAATGAGCTTCTGGCTCGCTCGCGGGGCGTGTTCGGATCGTCGACGTTGAAGTCGCCGTTAATGCGATCGCGGGCCTGTCGGCCCAACTCCCGTGCGCGTTCACCGCGCGCGGAGGCTTCCCCGGCGATGGAGGCTCGAAGCAGCCGCACCGCGCGGTACTCCTCCGCGAGCTTGGCCTCAAGCTCGTCCGCTTGGGCCAACTGCGCGTTGACGTCGGCCCCCCCTCGGTGGTGAGGAGGGAGGGGCGCTTGGCCCCGCACCCACACATGGTCCAGTTACCGAACCAGGGGGGACCTCTCCGTCGCCAGCTTCTGCCGCATTAGCGGTGTTCGCCTAATCGTTGGTGATCACGACGCATCACTCACGCGCGGGGTCGTAGCTCCCGGCGCTGGAGTCGTCGGAGTAGCCGAACCAGTAGTCTGTGGTGTCAAGGAACCTCTGGAACATCACTGGGTCGGGCACACCGGAAAAGTCCCACTCCGCGTATCCGTAAGTGGCGGGTGGCAGCTCGCCGGCGGAGCCTTGGGACGACTTGTCGCCGGCGGAGGCGCTGGGATCCCTGGCAACCGGGACATGGCGGCCAGGGCGAGCCCTACACGTCGCTGCGTTGGCGTTGGCAGAGGCGACATACGCCGTCGTAGCGCCGCGCAGACCGATGGGAAAGCGCGGTCCCGAGACCGAGCGCTCCCCTGTCGGAATGGCTGTCGTCTCGCTGGAGAGCGCGTCGCGTTGCGAGGCGACGCGCGCGGCGTGTCGGTGCTTTGTCCGCGCCCGTTGCGAGCGCCGGCCGGAGCGTCGGCGGCGCCGAGGGACCCGCAGCCGTCCGTGCCGCGGGCGTTGGCGTCGCGGTGATGACCGGGATCGCCCGGCTTGGCGCCGCGCACGGAGTTCCTCACGGTTGGTGAGGCGCATTAGGTAGCCGTTCCCCGTAGCCCCGGAAGTTCAGCATCCGAACCGGATTTCGAATCCCGGCGAGGAGGGGGTCCGAGCTGCCCATGGAATACCTCTGGCCACGGTACTCGGTACGAATCACCATCGAGAGGGCTGGTGACGAGCCGATCTTCAGCGCGAGCCCCCTACCTGGCGCGCCAACTGTCGGTGCGGAAAGTAGTCCCGACACTAACTAGTAATGAGTGCTAACATCTGCCTCTCGATGGCCGATGCTAAGCAACTAAAGACACTTGGTTTATCCTGGTTCCAGCCGGGGCCGTACGTCCAGCAGTGGTGTGCTCGGGGCACTGTATTGCTTGCACTGTGGTGCTCGTAGAGGGGCGGCTACAAGCGAGGCGGGAGAGGAGGGTTGGCCCCCAAGTCCCAGAGGTGTTGATTGAGGAAAGTGCCAATATCGTGGAGAAGGCAGAGAACATGTGAGTGATCGCTATCCATCGTCCCGTCCTCCCGCGGTTGGGGGGCTGCCCCTCCTTTTATAGACCAAGGAGGGAGCAGTTTACATGCATGCCGCACTATTTCTCTACATGTGGAGGTATGGCGAGCAGTGCTGCGGAGCTGACGGCCGTCCTGGCGAATCCTGCTCCTGTTGAGGCGCCGTGGTGCGTCCTGTGCTCGCACAGGAGTGGCTTCGTGGGTGGCAGTGTAGCGGTTGGTTGACTGGCCGCCGTAGTGGGCCGGTTCGAGGGTGCCGTTGACGGGGGCCCGTACGTGGCACAGCGGCTATTGTGGCGATGTCGTGTCTCCGTATGTCCCAACAGCGTCGGGATGTCGCCACAGTGTCCGTCCTGGTGCGGCAGTGGCGGGGATGGCCGCACAGGGTTGACTGCGACGGGGATGACCAATCCCGCCGGCCTGACGTCACGGCGTGGCCCTGTATAAGCACGTAGAAGATATTCGAGGGTGCCGCCAGCCCCCCCTTCGAGGGCGCGGTGTGTTAGCCGTATGGGGGTAGGCGGCGCAGTGTCACGGAGCTGACACCGACCTTGCCGCACAGTGCTGAATAGCGGCGGGGATGGGTTCCCCCTAGGGAGTTGGCGGAACAGCGTCGGGGCGTGATTCTCAAGCGTGTCAGAGTAGGGGCACGGCCCTGTGGTGTTAGGGCATTGAATGCTCGTACGCGCGTGCAGAAATAGGTGCGCGCGGGAGCGCGCGCGTGTGGGTGCCCTCGAGCGATGCGGACCCCGCCCGAGGGGGTGTGCTCAGCCCTCGAGCGAGGCGAACCTCGCTCGAGGGGCGGGGTTGAGCCCTCGAGCGAGGCGGACCCCGCCCGAGGGGGCGTAAAGGCCTCGAGCGAGGCGGACCTTGCCCGAGGGTGCGTCTATCTCTCGAGCGAGGCGGACCTCACCCGAGGGGCGTCCGCTGTGTTGCCCTGGCGGGCTGCGGGGGCCACCAAGGTCGTGGTTGTGCCGTGTGTGTGTTTTAGGTGCGCGAGTTGATTTGTGATTTGCGTTTTTTGCAGATTTTAAGCGGGTTTCCCCCGGTTATTTAGGGGACCCTTATGGCTTTCCTCGACAACTTGGACTGCCCCATATCCCTCTTATTGATGATAGATCGACTAGCTTGGAGGCTAGTCTCCCCACGCCGCCGAGAAAGCCGCACAATGTGGCACAGAAGCGCATAGCCAAGAAGCTGAAGGTGATAGAGACAACTACCCACGA
The DNA here is from genome assembly GCA_947561735.1 of Cenchrus americanus. NCBI lineage: Eukaryota > Viridiplantae > Streptophyta > Magnoliopsida > Poales > Poaceae > Cenchrus > Cenchrus americanus. The sequence goes on along the minus strand of OX387245.1, from coordinate 197,736,185 downwards.
GGTGAGTTCCTAGAGTAAAGTAGTCGGTTACTTGTCTTGGAGGCTTGCATGCTGACAGTTGAATTTGGAGTTGTCGCAGGATATCCCGTCTTCCGACCCCGTAGATCAGGGGGACGAAGAGAACTGGGACATGATGTGAGGAGTTACTGAGAGGAGCCTCGGTCCAGCCCCCACCGTTGAAGAAGTCGTGCCGGAGTCGGCACAACGGGTGACTGGTGCCGGCGAGCCTCCAGCGTCGATAGAAGAAAGGAGGCCAGAGCCCTCCACGACTACTGGAGCCGTGGAGCCAGTAGTGACCCATGTTGAAGAAGAGGCGCCCGAGGAAGACGGGCTTGTTGATATCGCCAGCATACTTGGTGCTCCGACCGTGACTGTTGTCCGGCCAACTTGTGAGTGAAGTCTATTTTCGAGTAGTACATGTAGGTTGGTAATCTTGCCTGGCTGATCACCAAATTTGTACTTTGCAAGAAATCTACTGATCTGTCCTGGGAGGGCGAGGAACCCAGTGCAGCAGCTGGTGAAAAAGACCCGTCGCCACCTGTTGAGGAGTCCACAACCCTTCCTCAGGCTGAGACCATTGCGCGTGGTGCAGAGGCTACGCCGCTGGAGGCCACCGTAGTGGAAGGTATGTAGAGTGTGGTGATGCCGTCTACCCCGTGTAGTAGTCGTAGCCCCCGGGTACTAATGTTGCGTGCTTTGTGATGACAGAAGTGCGAGTTGAGGGGGCCGCAATCCTGGAAGTTGTGGCGATTGAGGGCGTCGTGCCCGAAGCCGAAATGCTGGAGGGGGCAGCTTCCGGGCCGGAGGTACCAATAGCCCCCGAGACCATAGAAGAGGTGCGTGATGACACACTCCTGGAGTCGAGCATGGACATTGTCGTCCGGTCGCCGAAGATCCAGGATGCAGAGCCAATCCATTCAGCGCTGATGTCTGAGGCGGCAGCGACTAGTCGTGGCAGGCTGGAACTTCTGGAAGATGACCTCATCGACCCAGCGATGGTGGCCCGCAACTTGGAGTTGATGCACCGGGCTGAGCAGTGGATGAAGGTACGCGACTATACCCTTGAGTAGTTGAACCCACATGAATTGAGTACTCAATAATGATTGTTGCCTTGCACAGGATGTCGTGGAGAGATCCTGACAAAAATTAGACATGCTTTAGGGATATGGCGACACAGTGCTCCGGGCAGAATCGCTGTAGAAGGAGCTCAATAAGGCCAGGAAGCACTCCGCCATGTTGCAGTCCAAGCTAGATGGAGCTTTCGCCCAGTACCACAACGAGGTGCAAGAGATGCAGGAGAAAAGTTATGACATGATTCGAAAGAACAAGTCGTTGCACCAGAAGAATAAAGGTATGTCGCCATCAGCCTGTCGAGTACTTATTGAGGATACCTCCAGTAGTCTGACATGTGTTCTTGAGCTTTTTCAGATCTTGAGGCCCTGGTAGACCAGCTGAAGGCATCGGAGACCGATTTGAAGAACATTGTCTACCGAGAGAAGGATGCCTGAGAGGTAGTTGAGTATGAATATAAGCAGCCTTGGATCGTGACCTTGTGAACTGCTATAAATCTCTGCAGAAGCTCAATGAAGATTGCGAGAGGTTGCGGGGCCAACTCAAGAAGCTTGAAGAATCTGCGCTTCCCATTGCAAGACTGCTGGTGCCTCACCCGGGCGGGCCCAAGATAGCTCCATTGGTGGATTGGCTGAAATAAGGCCCCGGGCGTCTGGCAACTTGTGTGAAGCATCTGGCGAAGTCCATCCCCAACCAAGTGTTGGCATATATGAAGTCGTACTTCCCCAAGGCTCTGGTGGATGTAGTCGTTGGAGGACTAGCCGCGAATTGCACAGACGACCAGTACAGGAGCTGCTGGAGCAGATGGCGCCCATTACGGAATAAGTCGCGGAGAAGCTGAACCTCCTGTAGTTGTCCTGTAGGGTTAGCTCATGGCAGCATATGTAATATAAACAAAGTTATTGTGAACTTGTTTAAGTTTGAATGAAAAATCTTCCATGATATATGTTTGAAATGAGTACTCGTTGTTGATGTATATGTGTGCGAAGTGCTTATCATGGACATGTCGCAAGTAACAGGACTCGACAGTAGATCCATTGGAGGAAATCACAGTAAATGAGTTGACTAGGAATCAAAGTTTATTACTGAGGAAAAATACACATGGATGGCCAGGGCCATTTACAAGTGTAGTCACCTGGACCCGAGGGCCGCCTACGGCTTGAGTAGTGCTAGGACCCGTGGTCGCTTATAGATGCAGATCCATTGGTAGCCGCATAGGCTGGATCTAAGAGTACATGGTCTCTTTGTAGACCACCGTTAGAGTCCTTTATGCTCTCAGCAGCCCGAGATCCGTTAGTAGCCGTTGACACTGGATCTTGGAGTGAGGTAGTCCGGAGACTCGTGCCTGGACCCAGAGGCTGCTTACAGCGAAGAGCCCAGGAGTAGTCGTGTAGACATGGACACCCGGAGTAGTCGAGAGACTACGCGTAGAATCGACTGAGCTGGTCGATATTCCACAAGTTGTTGACGTTGTCGCCTTCAATTGTTTGGAGGCGGTATGAGCCCAGTCCAGTCACCTTTGCGATTGAGAAGGGGCCTTCCCATGGCAAGCTGAGCTTGTGTAGTCCTTCCGTGTTCTGGATGCGGCGGAGGACTAGATCACCAACGTTGAAGGAGCGTTCCTTGATGTTGCGATCATGATAACGTCGGATACCCTCAAGGTACCATGCTGACTGACCGAGAGCGGCACAACAAGCTTCTTCGGGTCCATCGATATCAACTCATCTGTTGTCTTCTGAGATGCCTTCGTCGTACTGCTCTACTGTCGGCGACTCCGACGTGATGTTGGCAGGTAGGATATCCTTAGAGCCGTAGACCAAGAAGTAGGGTGACTGCCCTGTTGGCTTGGTAGGTTGAGTACGAAGCCCCCAGAGTGCATTGGGTAGTTCCTTGATCCACTTGCCCCCTTTGTGTTGGCAGCGTCGTGTAGTCGCTTCTTCAGAGCGTCGAGTACCATCCCATTGGCGCGCTCGTCTTGTCCGTTGGCCCGTGGATGGGCGACTAAGACATACCGGACGTCAATCCCGCTTTTCGCGCAATATTCCCAGAACTGGTGATTGTTGAAGTTGGAGCCCAGGTCTGTGATGATGCAGTGGGGTAGTCCGTAGCGGTGCACTAGTTCATCCAAGAAGTCGAGTACTCTGTCGGCCTTTGGGCAGGTGACCGGCTTGACTTCGATCCACTTGGTGAACTTGTCGATGGCCATATCGTATGGACCTCCCTGGGCCCACTACCACGGTGGGTACCAGGACCGACTACTCGGTGGGCCCCTGGGACTACTCGGCTTGTGCCACATGGCACCTGATGGTGTGAGGCGCAAGGACTACGGTTAAAAAGTACTCGGATAGGAAGCTATACATGTCATGTACTATGTAGAGAACTCCTAGCCGTACCCGACTAGTACTATCTCCTCAAACCGACTTGTAACCCTGCCTCCCGGACTATATAAGGCGAGGCAGGGACCCCTCTCTCTCTCATACGCATCATCTTGTAAACACACCCAATCAATCGAGAGCTACGCAGCATACAAGACGTCGGGTATTACGCACCTCGCGGCCCGAACCTGTCTAAATTGTGTGCCACGTGTCTCTTCCTTTGAGTTCCCGATCTCGGCGAGGCCACATTCATCTACCTCGGGTACTCCCCTTGGTAGGTTGCCGGTCTCAAACACCGACAGCTGGCGCGCCAGGTAAGGGATCTCACCGAAAATCTCATGGCAAACTCGATGGCTTCAATCTTCATCAAGCCAATCGTCACTTTCAACCGCAGTGACACCTTCGTCTTCGGGTCCCGGGTGTGCACTGCTGATGGCGCTGGATCCTTCCAACGCCACCTCACCATGACTCCCAACCCGAGCACTGGGCTCGTGACGCTTCCCGAAGTAGTCACGGGCGAACTCGCCAGAAAATTCAGCGAAATTTCGCTCTTCAACCAACACGCTGACTTCGAGCTCGGATCCGCCTCCAACTCGAACTCGACGTCCCCGTGGGCCATCGCATGCGAGCCGGCTATCGAGCCATCGTGTGCAGACTCCCCACTCCATGAGCACATCCCATACGAACTCTGCAGCGCTAGCAAGGTCCATGCGAAGGCTCTCACTGCGCGCCGGGCCGGCAAGGAGATCGTTTCTGACTACACCTCGGACTCCAACCCCGTCCGGCTACTACTCGGACTCCTCCTACGAGTTCGACTTCGGATCGGACCCAGACGAGTCCGAGTCCGAGATCTCCACGACTGAGCAATCGCCGTCGGACCCGCCCACCGCCTGGTTATAACATCTACACCCACCGGGAGATTCGTCTACTGACCAGACCGCAAGCCTGCAGACCTGACACACGGGAACTCACGCTGCATCGCGTACCTCGACCCGCTTCCCTTCCAGGAGAAAACACCACTAGCTCCAGCAGAGGAGCACACTTCAACAGAGGTGGCGACTACCGACTCCAGTCTCGGCTCTCCTGATCGTCAAGTCTTCATGACTACCAATGAGACGCCGGGACCTTCAGGGACACGGCTTGACCGCTACCTCGAAGATATCTTAGCAGACGAGTTGTCTGCCAATGCACCCGCAGACGAAACCAGCAACGACAAGAATGCCCGACGTGAGCGCAACAGGAAGCGTAATGAACGGCGTCGACGTCTCCGTGACCTCCCCATATGGAACCTCAGAGAGGCGCTTAACCAAGTCGAAAGTCGGGTGCATACTACCCCTGAATAGTGCCTCATGTCTATCACCACGATAGCACGTCAGGATCAGGGGATGCGTGCACGGGAGAAGTCATCGCCAAGCTCGCGGAGGACGCCTACTTCATGAGAGTCGACAACAGAGTCACTCAAGTGCCTCCCCTCAGAACTCGCAAAGTCGACAATGAGGCCACAAGTCGCAGTCCAGCTGACAACAGACACAACCGTACTCGAGGAGAACTACCACAGAACCCCAACCGCACTAGGGCATCAACTGGTGGACCTTCTCAGGGCGGTCACAGCGCCGGTGGCGCTGGCGGCAGTCACGCCGTGGTGGTTCATGGCGACGCCGTTGGCGGAGGCAGCGGCGGAGGGAGCTCCTCACACAGGGCTGGAAGGAGAGCCGGTGGCGGAGGTGATCGCGGAGGCCAAGGCCACGCAGACAGCCACGTCACCAGTGTCTCACGCGGCGGCTATGATGCCCGACGCAGAATCAAAGAAATTCGACGCAAGAAATCCTCCACGGATAAAAGACGTAGCCCTCTACGATCCGCAAGCGTACGGACCTACACCTTTTTCACCACGGGATTCCCAAGGTTCTTGTCAATCCGCGGAGCAAGGAGATTACAAGCGTTTGATCTACCTCTACACTCTAGCTACTGAAACCCTAACTATGATTAAACTAGAAAACGACTAAACTACACTAGAGAGAACGAATAAGCAATCGAGATAAAAGACACTCGCCCATGGGTCTACGATACTAGAGCATGCAATCGCTTTAAACAAGAAAACCAATCTAATCTATCGGGGGTTGTGACCACGGTTTCGCCCTTTCCCTCCTCTCGTAATGTCACTACGCGAAGGTATTCATGACTAGACCTATGACGGACACGGCGTATTGAATGGATCCAAGGAAGCATTGGAGCTCTACTCCCTTTACGGCATGGTAGCTAACCTTAAGCATTAAAGTATATTCAACACAAGATGATAGATAGATAATCCAACAAAGTATGATTACATCTCAAGATCGATTACAACCCATGGACGAATAAGGAGATTACCCCATCAAGGTGCTAGACATAGCACCGTTGATCATGGTCACCCTTCCGACGGTGTCTTCCTTCTTCTCCACTTGTGGGTGCTTCCTTCGAGGTGGTTGATCCCCCTCCGGAGATCTCCCTCCTCTCTCTCTCTCTAGCTTGTGGATGGCTTCCTGGTGCGAATGGCTCTCCCCTTTGCGAATGGCGGCGCCTCCAGGGTTTTAGGGTTGAAGATCCTTCGGGTGCAAGGAAATGGGGGCCGAACTGACGCCAGAAGTGGGCTGGGCCGACCAGCCTGGGCTGACTGGCCCAGGCCCATTTCGGCCCGGTTCGGTCACCCCTTCGCTCCCGTGGGTCCTCAGGTGATTATGCACTTTGCCCTCTCCACTTGCATGATTTTGACGATGTCATCTTCGCGTCCAAGATGGAGGTACTCCGTGCATGAAGTTTGGTCTTTTATGCTTCAATCCCCGGGGGTGTTCCTACGTAGCACTTCGGTCCTTGCCACCATTGGAAGTGATTTCATCAAGCTCATGAACACGAACAAGACTCCGTAAATGCTCCTTTGAACTTGTTGCGAATCCGTCCTTTATGTCCATGTTTTCCTACATAAACACAACACTTCCAAATGCATGCACATAGATGAACTTGTTATATGATTAGTGTGCCTAGTGGCGGGTTAGTTCCATAAAAAAATCCAAACCAAAGTGTAATGAACATGTTTGGTGTACCAAAATACACCGTCAACATACTCTCGCTACAAGGGGACTTGAAGATATCATTCGACTGCGACACAGAAGCTGTGGAACTCGCAGCCACCAACCAAGTACCCAATGCCATGATGGAGATCTATGCTGCATCAAAGAAGCTTGACCCAAGTGAACTCGACATCCCGGAGAAGTCAGACAAAGCTAACAAGCCTCAGCCATCCGAGGAAGTGCAACTCAAGGCAATTGATCTTGGGACAGGTGACAGCGACAAGACCACCATGATCGGGGCCGGCCTTGACCCGAAATAGGAAGACACGCTCATCGGCTTCCTCCGGGCTAACCGAGACATCTTCGCTTGGAAACCAGCGGACATGCCAGGGGTGCCTAGGAACCTAATCGAGCACTCACTCAACGTCTACCCTAAAGCTACCCCGAAATGACAACACCTCCGCCGTTTCGCCGACGACCGACGGTGCCATCAAGGAGGAACTTGCCAAACTACTCACCACTGGCTTCATCAGAGAAGTCTTCCATCCCGAGTGGCTCGCCAACCCCGTCCTCGTCCGCAAGAAGAACTCCAACGAGTGGATGATGTGCGTCGACTACACCGACCTCAACAAGCACTACCCCTAGGACCCTTCAGGTTGCCGCGGATAGATCAAGTCATCGACTTCACGGCGGGCTGCAACCTACTCTGCTTCCTCGATTGCTACTCTGGGTACCACCAGATTGCTATCAAGGAAGAAGACCAGGAGAAGACCGTGTTCATCACCCCGTTCGGCACCTACTTCTACACGACCATGTCGTTCAGGCTGAAGAACGCCAGCGCCACCTACCAGGGAGCTATCCAGGCCTGTTTCAAGAGACAGCTCAACAAGAACGTCGAAGCCTACGTGGATGACATGGTCATCAAGACCAGAAACTCTGGCACGCTCATCGCCGATCTTGAAGAGACTTTCGCATCTTTGCGAGAGTACCGCTGTAAGCTCAACTCGAACAAGTGCATCTTCGGCATACCGTCGCGAAAACTACTCGGCTTCATCATCAGCCATCACGGCATCGAAGACAACCCCGAGAATATCTCCGCCATCACCAATATGAAAGCTCCCATCTGCATCAAAGATGTGCAGAAGCTTGCCGGGTGCATGGCGGCCTTAAACAGATTCATCTTGAAGCCTGGAGAACGGGGGCTACCCTTCTTCAAACTACTCAAGCATCAAGAGAAGTTCGTGTGGACTCCAGAGGCAGATCGAGCTCTCGCCCAGCTCAAGGATTTCCTATGCAAACTGCCAGTCCTCACAGCTCCTTGCAAAAAGGAGCAGTTACTGCTCTATCTCGCTGCGACTACTCACGTGGTCAGCTCTGCCATCGTTGTCGAGCGGTAGGAAGACAGCCACGCCTACCATGTCCAGCGACCAGTCTACTTCGTCAGCGAGGTCCTGTCGGAATCTAAAGCACGCTACCAACCAGTACAGAAGCTACTGTATGCAGTGCTCATCACCTCGCGGAAGCTAAGACACTACTTCCAGGAGTACTCGATCTCCATCATCACCGACTACCCGCTCGGTGACATCCTGCGGAACCAAGATGCTACTAGAAGAATCTCCAAGTGGGTAATTGAACTCGGCGCCCTCAATATCGACTTCAAGCCACGAATAGCCATCAAGTCGCAAGCACTAGTCGACTTCATGGCAAAATGGCGGGAGAATCAGCTACCAACTCCAACCGAGCGACCAGAGCATTGGGTGATGTACTTCGACGGCTCACTCAAGCTCGAAGGTGCGGGTGCAAGGGTACTCCTGATTTCTGCAATGGGCGAACAACTCAACTACGTCCTGCAGATCTTTTGGAAGGTCTCAAACAACGAAGCCGAGTACGAAGCTCTACTACACGGGCTCCGCCTCGCAGCTTCTCTAAGCATCAAGCGACTACTAGTCTACGGCGACTCTGCAGTGGTCATCAACGAAGTCAACAAGTCTTGGGACTGCAACAAGGAGAACATGGACGCCTAATGCCTAGAAGTCCACAAGCTCGAGAACAAGTTCTACGGTCTCGAGTTCCACCACGTCGTCCGCGACAACAACGTTGCCGCGGACTTCCTGTCAAAGCTCGGTTCTACTCGCGCTCAAGTGCCAGCGGGTGTCTTCGTCCACGAGCTTCACGCGCCATCCATCCCAGAGCCGGCGCCTACGTCCACTGACCCGGCCGCATTCGCTAGCGGCCGGAGAGGTCATGATGATCGATGTAGACCGGCGACAACCCTTCATCGACTACATTCGCGAGCGTAAGGTTCCCACGTACAAAAACTTGGCCGAGCAGCTCATCCGCCGGGCCAAGTCCTACGTCCTAGTCGGGGACAAGCTCTACAGGCGGGGTGCCACTTCTGGAGTACTCATGAAGTGTGTTCCCTGAGAAGAAGGCAAGGACATCTTGGAGGAGATCCATAAAGGCATCTGCGGCAACCACGCATCTTCTTGTGCGCTGGTCAGCAAGGCCTTCCGGCGAGCCTTCTACTGGCCCACAGCTCTGGGCGATGCCGAGGAACTCGTCAGAAAGTGGCAAGGGTGCCAGTACTTCGCCAAGCAACAGCACGTCCCGGCCTACAAGCTAGTCACCATACCACCAACCTGGCCTTTCGCCTACTTGGGGCTCGATATGATTGGGCCTCTTCCAACTGCACCAGGGGGATTCAATAGAGTTCTGGTGGGCATCGACAAGTTCACCAAGTGGATCGAAGTCAAGCCGGTCACCTGTCCCAAGGCCGACAGGGTACTCGACTTCTTGGATGAACTCGTGCACCGCTACGGACTACCCCACCACATCATCACAGACCTGGGCTCCAACTTCAACAATCATAAGTTCTGGGAGTATTGCGAGAACAGCGGAATCAACATCCAGTACATCTCAGTCGCCCATCCACGGGCCAACAGACAAGTCGAGCGTGCCAATGGGATGGTACTCGACGCTCTCAAGAAGCGACTGCACGATGCTGCTAACACAAAAGGAGGCAAGTGGATCAAGGAACTACCCAATGCTCTCTAGGGACTGCGTACTGAACCCACCAAGCCGACGAGACAGTCACCCTATTTTCTGGTCTATGGCTCCGAACCTATTCTACCTGCTGACGTCATGTGGGAGTCGCCGGCAGTAGAGCAGTACGACGAAGGCATATCCGAAGATAGCAGACGAGTTGACATCGATGGACTCGAAGAAGCTCGCTGTGTTGCCCTCATCCAAACAGCAAGGTACCTAGAGGGTATCCGACGCTACCACCATCGCAACGTCAAGGAACACTCCTTCAACGTTGGTGATCTAGTCCTCCACCGCATCCAGAACACGGAAGGACTACACAAGCTCAGGTCGCCATGGGAAGGTCCCTTCATAGTTGCAAAGGTGACCGGACCGGGCTCGTATCGCCTCCAGACACTTGAAGGCGAAGACATCAGCAACTTGTGAAACGTCGACCAGCTCTGTCGATTCTACGCATAGTCTCTCGACTACTCTGGGGCTCAAGTCTACACGACTACTTCCGAGCCCTTCGCTGTAAGCGGCCTCCGGGTCCAGGCACTAGTCTCCGGACTACTCCACTCTGAGATCCAGCGCTAACGGCTACTAACGAAACTCAGGGCTGCTTAGAGCGTCAATGACTCTAGCAGCGGTCTACCAAGAGACCATGTACTCCTAGATCCAGCCTAAACGGATACTAACGGATCTACAGCTGTAAGCGGCCACACGCCCTAGCACTATCCTAGCCATAGGCGGCCTCCGGGTCCTGGCGACTTCACTTGTAAACGGCCCTGGCCATCCAGGTGTATTTTTCAGTAATAAAGTTCGACTCTTGATCAACTTATTTACTGTGTCTCCCTCAACGGGTCTACTACCGAGTACTACTACTCGCGACAACTCCACAGATGGGAACCCCGCATTCAACATCGCGACAACGAGTACTCATTCGATGGAAGTCTTTTTATTAATACTTAAACAAGTTCATTACAACATTGTTTATATACAATTGCTGCTACAAGCTAACCCTACAGGCTAACTACTGGAGGTTCAGCTTCTCGGCGACTTGCTCTGCGATCGGCGCCAGCTGCTCCAGAAACTCTGTGTACTGCTCATCTGTGCAATTGGCAGCTAGTCCACCCGCGACTACTTCCACCGGAGCCTTGGGGAAGTATGACTTCATGAACGCCAAGACTTGGTTCGGGATGGACTTCGCCAAATGCTTGACATAAGTAGCCAGGCGTTCGGGGGCTTCCTTCAGCCGATCAACCAGAGGGGCTATCTTTGGCCCGCCCAGGTGTGGCACCAGCAGCCTCACAATGGCGAGCGCGGCTTCTTCGAGTTCCTTGAGCTGCCCCCGCAACCTCTCGCAGTTTTCATTCCGCTTCTAGAGAGATTTATAGCAGTTGACAAGGTCACAATCCGAGGTGATCCGAAGATCCATGTGCATATTACACTCATGGGCCACCGCTTATAATTGTACTCAAGTACTTCGCGGGCATCCTTCTCGGTAGAAGAGGTTCTTCATATCAACCTCCGATGCCTTCAGCTGTTCCACTCGGGCCTCAAGATCTGAAAACAACTCAAGGGGAGATGTCAAACTACTATAAGGGTACTCACAATAAGTACTCGACAGGATGACATCGGCATACCTTTGTTCTTTTGGCGCAGCGACTTGTTCTTGCGGACCAACTCATCGCTCTGCGCCTGCATGTCTTGTACTTCATTATGGTACTAGGCGAAGGCACCATCAAGCTTAGACTAGAGCATGGCGGAGTGCATCCTGGCCTTATTGAGTTCTTTCTCCAACGTCTCTGCCTGGAGCACTGTATCGCCATACCCCTGGAGCATATCGGACTTCTGTCGGGATCTCTCCACGACATCCTACAGAAGGCAATGATAATTACACAGGTACTATAGTCAGGCGGAATCCGACTACTCAAGGGTCCTATAACGTACCTTCATCCATTGCTCAGCCCGACGCATCGACTCCAAGTTTTGGGCTACCGTCGCCGGGTTGATAAGGTCATCCGCGAGAAGCTCGAGCCTATCACGACTAGTCGCTGCGGCCTCGGACATCGGCGCCGAACGAATCGGCTCTGCGTCCTGGATTTATGGCGAGTGGACGACTACGTCCAAGCTCGTCTCTGGCAGTGCATCGTCACGCACCTTTTCTGTTACCTCGGGGGCTGCTGCCTCCGCTGGTCGTTCGCGGCTTTTGCGATTACCTCGGCTTCACGAATGACGCCTTCAATCGGCACGGCCTTGGGGATCGCGCTTCCCTCGACCTGTGCTCCTGACAACACAAGACATACAGTATCAGTACCCGGGGGCTATGACTACTACTTGAAGTAGGCTGCATCAGCGCAGTCTACTTACCTTGCACTACACTGGCTTCAGGCAGCGTAGCCTCTGTGACTGGCTCCATGGCCTCGGCCTGAGGGAGGGGAGCGGACTCCTCGACAGCAGGTGTGGAAACTTCGTCAGCCGTTGCCATGCTGGGTTCATCTCCTTCCCAGGACAAATCAGTCGACTTCCTGCACAATACAAAAATTGGTGGTCAACCAAGTAAGATTACCAAGTTACAAGTACTACTCGAGAAAGGTTTTCACTTACAAGCTAGATCGGACGACAGTCACGGTCGGAGCGCCAAGTATGCTAGCGATGTCTACAAGCCCGGCTTTGGCGGGCGCCTCTTCTTCAGCTTGAGCCACTACTGGTTCTTCGACACCAGTAGTCGCGCTCAGTTCCGGCCTCCTCTCTACGGCCGACACCTGCGGCTCGACAACTCTTGTCGTCCGCCGTGTCATTTGCGACACCAGCTCCTCTACAGTGGGGGCTGGACTGCGGCTTCTTTCAGTCGGCTCGCCCACCGCCCGCCAGTCATCTCCTTCCCCCTGATCAACGGGGTCAAAGGGTGGAATCTCCTACGAGAACTCAGAACTCAAGCGCCAACATGCACAATACTTCAAGACAAGTACTCGACTATTCTACTCGAGGAGCTTATCTCTTGAGATGTAGTCTCGGTGACCTTCAACTTGTTGGCGATGCGTTTGCGCTCCACATTGCACGACTTCCTCAACAGTGCAGGCAGACTAGCCTCCAGCCTAGTCGGTGGATCCTCGATGAGGGGCACATTGGGCGATCCCGAGACGGCCGAATCCGGGACCCAGCCGGAACCGCTCCCGCCGGTGTCTCCCTATCCTCCTCGTCGGACGTATCTTCAATGGTGACGGTGTCGTCACCCTCACCGACTTCACTGCGCTCCTTGGCCTTGCCCTTGCCCTCCTATGGAATATCTACAAGTCGAGGAGGGGGAGCTGGGTCGGAGACAAACTTCGTAAGGTCATCCTGCAACAAACAGTTTGGGTGAGCACGGCTACTACAATACAATCAGTACTCAAAGACAAGTTTTATTACCAACCTTGCTTGGCGGACGAGCCGCAGAGTACTCGGGGACTGGGCAGGGTGTGTATGGCGGCATATCCTTGAAAATCCTACCCAGTCTCTCGACAATGTCTTCATCGTCGACTTCATTACCGGGCATCCTCGACGTATCGTCATCACCCGTATACTGGTACCCGAGGGTATCACGCGCCATCAACGGCTGCACCCTCCTCTTCATGAAGCTAAAGGCCACATGTTCGGCCCTCATCCTAGCTTCTCTCAAATCCTTGATCTTATGCAGCAGTTCGGGTAGTTGAATACCTTCCTGCATCGTCGGCTCCATGTTCCACCAGGGCCGATGCTTCGGCTGCTGCCCACTCGGCTTCGGCAGCTCCGGGTGGTGGTTGGTGATGTAGAACCACTTTGCCTTCCAGTCTTGGTTGGAGTCGATCAGCTTGTACGACAAGTACTGCTCGGTGACGTCCTCATGCATCTGGATGTTGGCTCCTCCAGCTACTCCTGGGTCGTTGGCGCTCGACTGTGGCTTCAGGCGAAAGAATTTCCATAACAAGACCTAGTGGGGCTTGATCCCCATGATGGACCCACAGAAATGGACGAAGACGAAGATGTGAAAAATCCCGTTAGGGTTCAAGTTCAAGTACTCGATACCGTAGTACTTGAGGAGACCCTTGAAGAAGTCACTCGCCGGGAGTGCCAGTCCGCACTCCACGAACCGGGTGAACATCGGGATCTCGTCGGGGTTCTTCTCCATCGAGTGCAGGTCGCTCGTGGTGGCGTGCCACATGTCTATCTCCTTCTCCCGGAGGAACCCGTTGTTCACCAGTTCCAGCAAACCTTCGGTCTTGGCTTTGGATTTCTTCCACTCTTTGTTCGGATTCGGGCGCAGGGGAGATGTCGGCGATGTTGACCCCTGGGCGGATCCAGCCGCCTCATCACGGGATCTCTTCTTCCCGGCGCCGGCACAAGTCTTCATGCTTATGGACGGAGAAGACTTCATCCTCCAGGAACACCGGGTCTGCACTCGCATTCGGTCAGGGGCTTTACTGGTGGCAGGCAGTGGTGACGAGCATGGATCTACAGACTGCAGTGCAGCGGCAGTGGCACGGATGGCCGATTCTTGGCTAGATCTGTTTCAAATGGCTGCGAATGTGGGGGGTGCAAAACCCTAAGGGTTTCGGTCTCTATTTATAACCCAACCGGCGGCGCTACAATGACCAGATGGATAAGTATCAGCTGCTGACTCAGCGGTGGCCGCCTGACCCTTCATCTTTTAGTAGTCGACGCACTCCATCTCGGGGTCTCAGCTACATCTACTCAATTCTCTGAGTGATGACAAGATTTTAGAGCAACTCAGGACACATTCTACAATCCATATGACCCTTCAATTCGAGAGGAACTACTCGACTTAAGGCTCGGGGGCTCCGTGCCACGTGTCCTTCGGATTTTTCTCCGGATTTTGCGGGATAATCTTGGCAGAACTTCAGATTGACCCTCAGCTTGAATCTACGATTCGACCTAAGGCTCGTGGGCTACATTCCATATGGAATGCGATTCTTCAAATCACATTTTCCATATGGTTTCTTCTTCAAGACAAAGCAAGTATTATTGAAGACCTTCAAGAGGAGAACTCGAGGACGCTTGGGAACTACTCGAGAAAACTTCAAGACTACTCAAGGATCAGTTGGAGTACCTTCTAGCCACGGGATGTTTCAAGTACTCTTGAGGACTTTTGACTTGTAGTACTCGGGGATGCCTGAGGACTACTCGTCAAGGCCATCAAGACTACTCGAAACTACCCTGCTCGACTACAAAGTACTCGGGGGCTTGTCATATGGACCTCCCTGGGCCCACTGCCTCGGTGGGTACCAGGACCGACTACTCGGTGGGCCCCTGGGACTACTCTATACATGTCTTGTACTATATAGAGAACTCCTAGCCATACCCGACTACTACTCTCTCCTCAAACCGACTTGTAACCCTACCTCTCGGACTATATAAGGCGAGGCAGGGACCCCTCTCTATCTCTCATTCACATCATCTTGTAAACACACCCAATCAATCCAGAGCTACGCAGCATACAGGACGTAGGGTATTACGCACCTCGCGGCCCGAACCTGTCTAAATTGTGTGCCACGTGTTGGGCATACTCCCCGGGTACCCATGCAAGGAAGGATAAAGACGGACTCCTACTAGAATTCCCCTGTAATGTTACTAGGACTTGTACCCTGTAATCCTACTAGGATTCCTGCCTTGTAACCGACTAGGAACCCGCCCCCTGGACTATATAAAGGAGGGTCGGGTACCTAGCCGGGCATCTGATCTCAACCAACACCAAGCGCAGGGCGCCATACTTGATCCCCCAAACAGGACGTAGGGCTCGCCACCTTGGCAGCCCGAACCTGTATAAATCTTGTGTCCCGTGTCCTTGGGCATACCTTCGAGTTCTCGGTCTCCCGATCAAGATCCTCACCGCACAATCTACTACCTCGGGTACCCCCTTGGTAGGTTTGCCGGTCTAAAACACCGACAGCTCGCGCGCCAGGTAGGGGTGATCATCACCACTAGGCGAATTCGAAGGACCTTCATCAAAATCAACCAACTCGGCGACTCGTCAAGTTCCAATTGAAAGAAGCTGCTGCAGATCAGGCGGAGTCAATTTTCATACACCGGTCTGCACGCTCGCAAAATTGTCGTGTCCGAGCAGAACATTAAGATCAAATGGAATAAGCATCGAAGACGGACACGACTCCTGTCTGAGCGTCGTCGCCGGGTTCTAAAAGTCAGCCCGTGAATCAACTCGGAAGAGGTCGAATTCCAGTTGGTTGTGAGTTCTCATCTTCGGAGAAGGGCCAAAGGCCTAACATCGGATTACGAGGCGAAGGAGAAACCTGTTTTCGTTTCGAAGCAAGCTCTAGCTATCAATTTTTAATCTTGAATCAATCTACTATCAGCACACGGAGGCAAGCAGCTAGCAGTCCTAAGGCACATCAAGAGCTTTGCTCTACGCTCACACAAGATGCACCAGCAAGCTTTTAGAATTAATGCTTGATGCACACAAGCAGCATACTCGAGTACAACTACATCGGCTCGCCTTCGGCTGCACCGGCTCTACCACAACTACGCCATGCGGCGCGACTACTCATCTCCCAGTCGCACGGGTTCTACATCGACTACGACGTGCACTGCGAGTACTCGTCTCTCGGCTGCAGTGGCTCTACGTCAACCTTGCCGTGCGCCGCGAGTACTCGTCTCCCGGCTGCAGCGTCTCTACATCAACCACGCCGCACGTCCGGGTGCCTCGGCACATCGCGCAGCTCGTCACGCGGCTGTCGCGCCGCTCGTCGTCGACTACTCCGCCTCGCGCAGGCTTGTCGTCGACTACTTCTCCTCCGCTGTGCGTCCGGGTGCCTCGGCACGTCGTGCGGCTCGTCACACGGCTCGTTGCGCCGCTCGTCGTCGACTACTCCACCTCGCACGGGCTCGTCGTCGACTACTTCGCCTCCGCCTCGCGTCTGGGTGCCTCGGCACGTCGCGCGGCTCGTCACGCGTCTCGTCGCGCCGCTCGTCGTCGACTACTCCGCCTCGCGCAGGCTCGTCATCGACTACTTCGCCTACGCCGCGCGTCGGGTGCCTCGACACGTCGCGTGGCTCGTCACGCGGCTCGTCGCGCCGCTCATCGTCGACTACTCCGCCTCGCGCAAGCTTGTTGTCGACTACTTCGCCTCCGCCGCGCGTCGGGTGCCTCGGTACATCGCGCCGCTCGTCGTCGACTACTCCGCGTTGCGCGAGTCTCGTCGTCGAATACTCCGTGCGCCACGACTTCGTCTTGCGGCCACGCTGGCTCTACTTCAGCCACGCCGTGGGGCGCGACTTATTGCCTTGCGGCAACACTGGCTCTACTTCGAGTGTGCCGCACGCCGCCAAGACGTCGTCTTCCGGTCGCATCGCGTCGACCATTCATCTCGACTAATTTTCCAAACTAGTCGAGAACGGCAGTCACGCCCCCAACAACTGGTCGGAATCAACGCTGACTAGTCAACTTCAGCAACAACCGTCGCGGCTCCATCGCCGACCGCCACGGATTCATCTACAAGTCCGCACTGGCGAACAACGCCTAAGTCATTTATTTAAGTGATTACTGTTCTCCTTTCTTGGCTTGTTCTCCTCATCATGTAGGACTACTTGCCGACTACTCATTTGTGTACGCTTCTCGGCGGGTTTTCACGGGAGCTACACTCTGCTGACTACTCCTGGGGTATATCAATCAAGTCACCACGAGTCTACTTCATCAACTCGGGGGCTATCCCTAGGAAGCAGCTTCTAAAGTCCGCTACGTGCAGCAATCTAAAGTCGACTTCAAAAGTCGCATTTTAAAGTCCGCTCCATGCGGCAACTTAAAGTCGACTCCGGTCGCATCTTCGCCTGCTTCGATGGCATACTACGTGTGCCTAGCTGTAAGCGGCCCTCGGGTCCTGACGACGATGGAACCTAGCTGCACGTGGTCTTCACGCTTTGTACCATGGGTCCAAGTACCCTAAGTACTCGTGCTCCGTACCTTGGGTCTGAAATCCATGGCCCTGGTACACAAGTCGACTCCGGTCGCACCTTCAAGTCCACTACGGTGGCAACCGTAACTTGGGCCTGAAATCCATGGCCTAGGTACACAAGCCGACTCCGGTCGCACCCTCAAGCCCGCTCTGGCGGCAACTGTACCTTGTATCTGAAATCCATGGCTCAGGTCCTTAAGCCCACTCCGGTGGCACAAGTCGACACTAACGGTCGCATCCAAGCCCACTCCGGTGGCACAAGTCGACGCTAACGGTCGCACCCAAGCCCACTCCGGTGGCACAAGCCGACTTCGGTCGCAATCTTAAGCCCGCTCCGACAGCAAAACTACTCGTTTTCTCTGATTTTTTATTCGCTTTGGCTTTCTGGAAAGTGCTTTTTTGTTTTTTTGCATCTTAAGTCCACCCCGCGTGGCACAAAGTCGACTATTGTAGTCGCATCTCAAAGTCCGCTCCGCGCGGCATCCTAAAGTTGACTTCGAAAGTCGCATATCAAAGTCCGCTCTGTGCGGCAACTAAAGTCGATTTCGGTTTTCAAGTCGCATCTCAAAGTCTGCTCCGCGCGGCACAAAGTCGACTTCGGTTCTCAAGTCGCATCTCAAAGTCCGCTCCGCGCGGCAACTAAAGTCGACTTCGGTCGCATCTAAAGTCTGCTTCGCGCGGCACAAAGTCGACATCGGTTTTCAAGTCGCATTCTAAAGTCCGCTCCACCGACATCTAAAGTCGACTTCGGTCGCATCTAAAGTCCGCTCTGACGGCACGACTACTTCTCAAGCTCCACGGCTCGACGCCAAGCTACTACTCGGAATCTCTCCAGCTCGTTGGATGCACTCAAATTACTACTCGAGGATGACTCCAGTAGACTTCGCTTGCTCTCAAGCTCGGGGGCTCCGTACCAACAACTACTCGACATGGCTCATATGACTCTCTTATCTCGAGGGCTACACGCTGCAAGAGTACTTGAATGACGACTTTCGTGAACACTGAAGACCCTTGAATTGATTACCTAATCATTTCATGGCTCAGGGGCTGCTATGCTACACCCATCATTCAAATTTTTTCAAGATGGAAGATTCAGAATCAAGATTGACCCTCAGCTAGAGTCTGCAACTCAACCTAAGGCTCGGGGGCTACTCCATATGGAGTGCGATTTTGCAACCGCACTTCCATATAATCTCGACTTCAAGACTGATGAGCTGGATACATACAACATGTGATACTTCACGGTAAATTTTGTATGTTTTTTATATTAATTTGCTATTTTTAACTAATTAATTGCATTTCAAGCAATTTTTTCAAAGAGGCCAAATTTTAGCTACAAGTGATTCAAATAATAAAATAAAATGAATGAAAACATAATATTCACATTATTTAGACCAATTTAAGACCTCTTCCATGAAATCAAAAGAAATTTTGAACATATTGGCTAGGAAACACGACCATGATCGTGTGTCCAAATGATTTCAAAATTCTAAAATATTGCAAATAAAATATGAAAATTATAAGATTCATCAAGGAGTTATGATATCATACGTGGAGGATGTAGTAAAAATTTGAACAAGTTTTGAACATTTTGTCATGTATGGTGCTTACAAATCAAAACATCTCCGAAGAAGTTTCGGAGAGTTGAGAAGTAGATGGTTAGATTTGAATGAAAAGCAACAATCAAATTTGAATTCAATTTTTTCTTTAAGTAGTAGACAGTATAAATTGTTCTATGTAAAAGATTGGTGTTTTTACGAAGTCATTTGATAATTTTAGTATTTCTATTAGTAACATTTAGATTTTTTGAAAAAATCTTTGCCGTGCGTTTTTGAAAAATCGCACGGCAAAGATTGCCTTTGCCGTGCGCTTTTTGGAAACGCAGGGCAACAAAATAGCTTTGCCATGCACTTTTTGGCATGACGCACGGCAAACTCCACCGGATGGCCCAACTTCGCCGGCCCAACTTCTCCCCCTGGCCCAATTAAAAAGAAAAGGAAATGGTTTGAGCTCTACCGGCCGTCGGATTCCATCCAGTGGCCACAAATCCTCCTGCCACCAACCATCTCCAAACCCTACTTGTCCCTCTCCGCCCCAACCCGATCCCCTCCACTCCACCGACGCCCTACCGCCCCCTCCTCTCCTGGCCACGACGGAGGCCGGTGCTCATCTCCTCCACGCCGGCCACTGCGTATCTCCTCCCCCACGGTCGCGCATTCCCCTCCCCCTCCCTCTCTCCTGCGGCGGTTCCGGCGTTGCCCGGTGCGGTGGAGGACCGGCGGCGTTGCCCGGCTCGACACCTTGGAGGCCCGGCGGCCGCGCCCGCCCCCGCCTCCCACAACCCCGCCGCCCGCGCCCTCGCCGCCCGGCCCCGGCCGCGGTCGCCCCCGCCCCGCCCCTCCCAAGGCACGCGCCACCCTCCCGCTGCCGCACGGTCCCCGGCCCCGGATGCGTCGGGAGCCGGCCCCCGCCCCGGATCCGCGCTAGGCACCGGCCCCCGCCCCGGCCGCGCCGTCCCACCGCCGCGCCCCGGCCCTGCCGGCGCGGTGCGCCCCCTCCGCCGGCGACCTCCCACGGTACCCCCAGCCCCTACTTCAATCTGTGCTTATTCTTAATTCTGTACTTCAAGTGGCAACACATACTCGATCAATCGACCTGCACTTGTAGTTGTAGCATTCCTTGCTTTGATTTGTGCCTCGTTTTAAACTACGGAGGCACAGAGAACACATTTTGATATCTATTGGCCAATGTCATTATGTAATATTGTTCCATGTAAATCACCTCCAGGCAAGGCATATTGTTGCCACTGCCTGCTGTAGTGTACTATTTATTCCGAATTTGCAGAATAACAGTGATTGCTCAAAGCTGTTGCAATTATTTCCAATATGGCATGTATGTAGCGTATACACTGCAATAGCTGTGGAGGAAAGATCGAATTGCACTGCATTATTACTTGTTGTCAGAAAATAATTTTCCATAAGAGCATAAAGGATGTTTTTAAGCTTCCTCGTTCTTCGACCTGGAGAATGCCCATCAGATGCCTGTTTTCAGAAAATTTAGTTTTCGTCAAATATTTATAATTTTATAGGACAAAGTTGATCATTGTGGGGTATAAACCAGCTGCTATCCTGCTTTTCACTAAACTGTGAGGAACATATATAACTGCAAATCTGCCTATAGAAGTTACTTTATGCCTAAGTGTTTTCCCCCTGATGACAATGGATTGGATTCTGTGATTAAGTATTTGGCCTTAGAGTTTGATTATTTCCCTACATCTCATTTGGGTTTTGGTTCAGAATTCGTGTACTTAGCTCAAACTTTTTTTTTACTTGCTGAAGCAATGAACTTAATATTTTCAAACTCTGCTCATCATAGGTTTTGATTATTATCCCAATAGCTATTCGTTGGACCTTATTAGGGCGTCTCCAACAATCTAGCTTAGAGCTAGTGAAACTAATTTTTTAATCATGAAACATTGCAAAAGACAAGAGACTAACTAGGAGAGAAGAGATAAGCTCGCTCAATTCCCAATACACTGTTCTCTCACTGCACAATATTCAAAACTAGTTATTGCACTCTTTTCTCGTTTAAATTCATCAGCTTAGAGCTAGTGCTAGCTCATACGATTGGAGACGCCCTTATGAAATGTGCCCTGAACTACATTAACTGACACCTGAATTTTAAGTGTTCATCTAAATATCACATTTATGTACCACATCCTGTATTTGCCTTTATTTAGTTTGCTGTGGTAGAAAACATAGTGCCCTGATAGTATCTTGCCTTTATTTATCGTGGAAAATTGTTATCAGCTATGAAAATGGAACATATTCAAATGCCAATTGAACTAGCCAGATTCTGATTTTAACTTATCCATATCTATTTATTTAAATCTCTATCTTAGCTTTGGTACAAATTGTGTCTTTGGACTCATCATACCAAATGAACATTTCGTCTGGTCAACCAAAGCGCAAACATTACAACTACTACGGTTTTTATTTAACCGTATACACAACAGCCGGTTGTGGCTGCTGCCGGTTGCGTCACCGCCGGCGTGACCCTCTTCTAGCTGGAGGCACTCCTGCAGCTGTGCCAGTTCCAGCTAATTCTAACTTAATCAAGACTACTTCGGTCACATGTAGTTATTTTCTGATATATTTGGCTGGAAGGTTAGAGAACTATAGTCAACCAGTTCTAATGCAAAGAGTGCCAGCTTAATTTCTACTGGATTTTAGTTTTGATGTCATGACTTTTACTCTTCATGTATGTGCGTTCCATTAATTACTTGAAGACCAGTCTTGCTTACACACTGCTTTTATATTCAATACAAGGAGAACAAGTATGGCTGTTTATGCCATATATGAACCATGTGGTTCATCATTCGTGATACCATACACTAGCATGAGCATACCCTATACATGCTAACATGAGGTGGCAAAATGGTCTCCGAGTATTCTCAATGGAAACAAATTGGAGAGTAGTGATGATCATCTCTATCGGTCTGCTGCGGCTTAGATGTTTCTTTTAGTCGCTTCGTTAGTTATTTGAATTGTGCATGCAGTCTGGCTGGATTTTACAAGCACAAAGCTCACTTGTTCCAGATTTGCTACCAGTTTTGACTGTGTTCACATCCTGAAGAATTTGTTTTCGTTTTAAAAATGACATAACACTGTGTTGTGTGTTCTTGTATTCAGGTAGGGAGCTGGTAAGCATATGTTACCTCTCAGGCAACTTTTCTGTTAGCATAGACTCCACGGGAATGTTGATTTGAAGACAATCTAGGTTCACCAAAATGGTCCAAGGAATTAATGGCCATACAAGCTTTTGACTTACTGTTCCATTTTTTTGGTACAAGTGCAACTATTGTATATTATTTGTGGATTCTGTGCATCTTATTGATGTTTTAATGCAAGGATCTCCAATATACAAAACTTTCGTCTACTCAGTAGTTCTAAGTTGATTGTTCAATTTATGTGTCCTCTATACTTATGTGATATGTGATGTAATGGTTTCTTTTTTTTATCTGTACATGCAGTGATTAGTGTGCAAGCATTCTAGCTTGGGCCTGCCAGGCAGGGGCTTCGGTTTTTTTATTTTTTTTAGAAAATGTTTGCCGTGCGTCTAAGTGGAGGTGCACGGCAAAGGCACTATTCCCGCCGTCCGGAACAGTGCCTTTGCCGTGCGTTTCTAGGGCCGGCGCACGGCAAAGGTAGCTTCTTTGCCGTGCGTTTTAGCTTGTGGCGCACGGCGAAGGTCCTTCCACGCCGTTTGCGGCCGGCACCGTGAGTTGCTTTTTTTGCCGTGCGCCTCCCGGTGACGCACGACAAAGAAAGTTCACCGTGCGTTGTTATATAAGGCGCACGGCAATGGGAGTTTACCGTGCAAATCGCTACCGTGTGCTCTTTGTCGTGCGCCCCGATCAAAAACGCACGGCAAAGACTTTGCCATGCGTTTTTGGGCCTTTGCCGTGCGCCCGTGGCGCACGGCAAACAGCCTGTTTCCCGTAGGGTGGGCATGGTATGTTAACATGTGGTAAGGACCTAGGAATGCCTACAAAGACAAGCTAGACAATGTGGTTAGTCCCATTACTTGTGTTAACATGAATCACCAAAATCAACTCGAACAAATGACAAATGAGGCCATGTTCGCTACAGTTATTTCTCCATCCAAGCCATGTCAATGATCGGAATGGTTGTTGTGCCATCTCCCGGGTCATCTCTTCAAGCTACATCTAGGCCACAATAATCCAATTCTTGAGCACCTCCAGCCTATTGCAAAATTGCTATTGTCTAGCGGCTGGCAGCATCGCAGTGAGCCAGTGACTGTGAAAGGCATAGTAGGACACGAGAAGGCGTGGAGTTGACTGGAGTGAAGTGATGACCATATGACCATGACATTCCGCAGCCTGTTCGGTTGGCTGGTTGCTGATGGCTAGTGCTGGTTTGTTCCGAGAGAAGATACTTGCTGGCTGGTTGCTTTGGTGGCTGGTTTGTTCTGAGAGAAAAGTACCGCTGGCTGGTGGCTGATAAGCCAAACGAACAGGGCGCCGATCTCGCGCTTGACACACATATACACGCCTAGTATTGTGCTACCCCGCTTGAGGTGATACTACTGTACTGTCCCATTTCCTGAGGCTTCCTATTCCTAATTGCTAATAGTGGAAACTTAAAGGAAAGAGCATACTACCGGATCATATATGGTCATCCTTGCCACTTCAGTGCTCGAATCCTATAGGGTTGCTAGCTCCCTTGAGTTAGGTTGTTTTCTTTGGGAACCTTATTCAGTAGTCTCTCCACTGCTCTCAAATAGGCGGAGGTACATCCTGTCATACTTAAGCTGTTGAGCACTAGGCCACTAGGCGGTCATAATTAATGTATTAAGTGGTCACAGTCAATGTGTAGCCATCAATAGGAACGGCTACATATGCTATTGTGGAGAATGATGACCGGCCCAAAAGAAATAGGAACGTCCATATGAGCTATTGTTTCTTCATTTTTGATGAATCAATTATAGTTTTTACTTACAAGGGCCAATGTTCTAACAGTTTATTGATACCACCCATGGGAATTGGGAAGCATCTGCTGTAATTTGATCACCCAAGAGTGTTCAATGCGGTGCTACCATATTTCCCGAAGCTTTGAATTCCTGCATATCAACTTAAGTACAAATGTAAGAATTAATCACACTGCAAAAGGAGCGCGCACAGCATGCATGGAAGCATCTTGATGATATACATGGGCACCCCCTGCGCATCTTCTAGCTCTTTGATCTGCTCATTTCAATTAAGTAGCAGCTTCTAGCTCTTTGCTTTGCTCTGCTCCCCTCTACACTTAAGTAGCAGCAAGGACAACATGTGCCGCAAAATTTTATCGGTGCAATGCTGCCCCCATTCCTGCCATGCTAATCTAATTGGAAACATGAACTAAAGAATCCTAGCAAGTGGCAGAACAAGTCTTCCTGATTCGATCCTTGGCTTTGCTTCTTTGAATTATATTAGGTTACGTTGGTTTCTTTTGGGAACCATTCAGTCACTCGACTACTCTTAGAGGAAAGCCAGAGGTATTCATCAGCCGGACAATTGCACTATTTTGGTTCTTCATACCTCCTTTCTCCCTTGGAGCAACTGCACTGCTACAATCCATGATACTTCCTATTCCTACCATGGAAGCTAAAAATGACTAAAAATTGTCTCCTTTACACTTAAAATGCAAGATCAGTGTTTTTGTCCATGTGGCATTTGCTACAATGCTGAACATAGAATTTCACTGAAGTTGCTTCTGGAAAGCTTTTTTGTTTTTACTTTAAAAAATGCTATGTTTTTTTTGACAACTACAATATATTAATTAAGCAGCCAGATTATAGATAAGTCCTTCAAGAAGGACGAAATTACAACTTGGTCGAAAGACTGGATAAGAACACCAGCTACTGCAGGAAGGTGAACGACGGCGACCTCGCCGGCGAAAAACAGTAGAAACTACTGTTGGATGGAAGGCCGTGCAAAGCAACGGTTGAAGAGGATCGACGGACCCGTCGAGAAAGCGTACACCGGGCGACCGAAGGATGCTTGTATTGCCGTCGTCGGAGGATGAAAGCGGGGCTCCGAGTCGATGTCCAGGGGGAAGACGAGGTCGGCGAAGTAGCGCCTGAAGCAGGAGTGCCGCTTGTAGTCGAGATCTGCTGAACCTGGCTGCGTTGGTCGGGGACGGGGCGAGGACGAGCTTCAGTGGAGGAGAGGCAGAGGATCCCGAATCTTGAAGGCGAGATGAGGATGGCGGGGCGGAGGAGCGCGAGGGAAGATCCGGGCTGAGGAAGGAGATTATTTTATTACCACATACCTTTACATCGACGGCGACGACGAGCAGCACCCCGAGAAGAACCACGACGGAGATGCGGTCGGCGACGGAGACGACCGGAAGGATGGGACAGACCATAAAGGCAAAGCACTAAGGCTAGTACTACTGAGAGCTATTCTACATCTACAGGGGAGCGGCGGGCCTCCCTCCCTGCCCGCTGCGGCGAGGACGTTGGAGACGGGACGGAGGGGGCGGCGAGATCTAGGACAGGAGGTTGGGAGGAGAGCCTTCGGGTTGAAGGAACTCGAAGGGAGCGGTTTCGGTTAACAAAATGCTATGTTACGGATGCCTTCTATGGGCGGAAGTTTGGGCGCCACACAAAAAGGGCGCCTATGCAGGAGTAATCAGCAGGGGGATAAGAGAGGATTAGCCTTAGATTTACTTATGCTTAAAGTTAGTAAGTTGTTGGTCGGCTGCTGAAAATAAAGCACGACCGGGATTAGGAGTTAGGCAGTAGAAGATTAAGCAATTAGATTCAGAGCCTCTGCGGGAGGGAGACACTGGTGGAGAGCGAGGCTTTGGTTCAGGCCTTTGGCCCCGGTTCAACTTTGGAGCCGGGACTAAAGGCCTTTCATCGACGTTGCCCGAAATGCTCACCGTAGCCGGCCCCCCTTTAGTCCCGGCTCATATTACCAATCGTGAATAAAGGTGGGATTCCCAACGGCTCCATCCGGCAATAATTGCCCCCGGTCTTTAGTCCCAACCGGTGTTACGAGCCGAGACTAAAGGGTACCCTGCTACTCGAGCCATTCACTAGACCCACACCCGTGAGCTCAAGCTCCTCCCCTCCATGGCGACTCAAGCCTAGGGTGGTGTTGCGATTTTTTTCTTCATTAGCTTGTGAAGATTTCTCTCCTACAAGGTGTTGTAAAGGTTGGAATCTTCATCTTCCCTTCATTTGTTGTGATTAAATTTTGTTTTATGGTTTATTAGAGATGGAGAAAATAGAAATGTTAATTTGTAGCTAGGTAGGAGGAGCTTAAATTAATTAGAGAGATGAGATTTTGTATATACATGTGAAGATGTAGTTAGGATGGTACTTGTATTGTTCCTTCTTTCATTAAAATCTTGTTTTTCATAATATTTAACTTTTCTTGTACATATATATAGTTTATAAAATATATGCTCATAAAAGAAGACGTACCGAAAATGTACTAGGTATTTCCATTCTTTCTTTGTTCAGAAATGATTTTATTCTAGGTAGCCATTAGAGGAAATAGAAGATTAAATTCTTTTGTTAAGTATGTTTTTTTATTTTTATATGGAATAAATGTAAGCATTCTCTTATTTTCTTGTTTTTCATAAATTTGAATTTTACTTGCACATATAGTTTATAAAATATATGCTCATAAAGAAAATAATAGACATACAGAAAATGTAGCTATAGTTTATTTTGTACATATAGTTTATTTCCATTATTTCATTGTTTAGAAATGCTTTTATTTCTAGGTAGCTATAGGAGGAAATAGAAGATTAAATTCTTTTATTAAGTATTTTTTTAGTTTTATATACAATAAATGTAAGCATTTTCTTTTTTTCTTGTTTTTGATACAGAGCCCCACGTCCTAATTAGCTACAGTTTCACCTCACGGGCTACGTGGGGACTGCCTGCAGCTCCGCGAGGTGGGACTGTAGCTAGATAGGAGGTGTAGCGAACGTGTGGTATGGTAAGCAATGTTGCCCTAAATGCTAAACAGATAGTCGTTCGTTCGACCCTCGTTTAGTGTGTAGGCTGTGTAAACGCTGTGTACACGTCGTGTACACGGGTTACACGGTTTTGTACGGATGAGAGAAAAATAGCATTCTAAGCTTATAGTTGATATAGTTCCCCGTTTCAAATAACATCAACACATCACTGAATATTGAATACATGTGTTCAGACCACTCACTAATTCACTAGTGTCTCATACTTTGTTGACTACAAGTCACATAGACACAGAATACATGGCCAGTCTTTGAAATACAATACGAAACATAGTTCAGAAGTCATGATGGTAACAAAAAGTGAAAAAGTTCATAAGATGGATAAAAGCATTGATGTGCAACCAACAGACAATGAACAATCACTGATCATCCTCTTGCCCATCACCAAAACGGCCCATTACACGGTCTACACGCTGAGTAAAACCGTGTTTTGCCATTTTTTGTGAGCTGTTTAATCCATGTTTGACCGAGTTTGACCGTGCACGGGCTAACTGTGTAATGAACCGTTTAGACCCTAAACTACACGGAAGTCTGCCGAGTAGCGTTTACATGACCGTTTACGGCAACACTGACTGTAAGTGGGTGAGTGAGGTGTACATGATGGTGAGGTGAGACTGTTGTAGTTCCTAGAGCATCTAGGTCTTCTGAGTCATTGGTTTGTAAAGTTTATGTACAGTAATAATAGTGTTGAATTCTATCCTCTTTTGTTTTTTATTTATGCATATATTGAATCCAATCTATATATATGTAGGTATGTGTACATATAGTTTATAAAATATAGTGTTGAATTCTATGGCCCCTTTTATTTGTAGGTTGCTATAGGAGAAAATAGAAGATTAAATTATTTTATTAAGTATTTTTTAGTTTTATATACAACAAATGTAAGCATTTTCTTTTTTTCTTGTTTTTGATACAGAGCCCCACATCCTAATTAGCTAGAGTTTAACATCGCGGGCTACGTGGGGACTGCCTGTAGCTTCGCGATGTTGGACTGTAGCTAGATAGGAGGTGTAGCGCATGTGTAGTACTGTAAGTGGGAGAGTCAGGTGTATATGACAGTGAGGTGAGACTATTGTAGTTCCCGGAGCATCTAGGTCTTCTAAGTCGCTGGTTCATAAAGGTTATATATAGTAATAGTTCCCTTTTGTTTTCCTATTCTTCCATATATTGAATCCAATGTATATATGCAAACTAATCCTATTTTGTGAATAATGTGTGTTATTTTTATTTGGATATAATGTCGTCGTCAAGTGGTGTTGGTAATGGCGTCTGTGGCCGTGGCATCGTCCGTCGCCGTGGCGGGCGTGGTGGCTGTGGCATTGGCCGTGCAGGTCTTGGTGGCCGTGGAGGTGTTTTGGAGGACCCGTTGCCTCTACGTCCAGGATTGCACTTTCACCACGAGATTTCCTTGCCAATGGGGGACCCAGGACGTGTGGCTAACGTGGTAATATAGGAATTGAAATTAATTTGCTTTACATAGAACTTTTTTTTCATTTCACATGGAAAATATGTAATTTTAGTTACATATATAATTATTGTAGGTTCTCAACAATATCAGATGGCTTAGAGACATTATCGGGGATATGAGTGGTACTCCTCCTATAGTGCAAACTGAGCACGTTGATGAGCACATGGCAAGAGTGTATATCTCTTTCACCGTACCTGCTTGATATGTAGACTACGGCCAGTTGCCAGTAGGCGCACCACACCCGATGGTTGCCTTTGCAACAGTTGGCAAAACATCACCTATTCGGTTAACTCGAGAGAGGACTGCCCTGGAGAATTGTCTACAACAGCTCCAGAATAATGTTGAGTGCTTCGTGTCGGACCTTTCCTATTTTAAATTAAGGCAACTCGAGACGGGTGAAGGAAATGTGATTGAGACTACGGAGAGGCTTTGCAGGGCTCATCAAGATGTGGTAATATACATTTATATATAAAAGAATTTCTATTCATTATTAATTAAGTTGTTTTCAGTACATATATAATTTGTTTCTAGTACATAAGGTTATTATATCTCATCATCATATGATTGTGTGCAAGATCGCTCTGGTTCTACCTATGCTTCAATTAGCTTTCGTGCGATTCTGAATCAAGTCGTGGAAAGAGTTGGGGTGGATTACTATGGTGGGGAGCCGTTTTTCACCAACAATTGGAAGAGTCAAGCAATTCTAACTTTCTACAAGCCAGCAGAACCCCAGGCTCCATTGTTTGATGTCTGCAGTGGTGTTTGTGACACTCCTCCGCAAGCGGAGGAGAGTGCACTAGTACGCGCTCTAGATTATTTTGAGGGAGTTCTAGGCTGGAGGATTGCAGACATTAACCATGTTTCATATCTGCAAGCGCGTGTTGCTCAGTAACATTATGCATGCATGGATCAGGCTTTGTACCGTACCCTATTATGTGAACTTGTATTAATTAGCTAGCTATGTGAATCTTTATGAACTTATTATCAATTATTGTTAATTATGTACTTTATTATGAATTCATGTATTGTCTTCAACATGTTTAGTAACCATGTTTATTAAGCATATATATACTAGAATTCATACGCGAATTTATAAATGTGTTTGAAGCAGAGGTTCAAAAGCTAGAAGCTGACCAGCTTCAGCTTGGGACTTGTAGTCATTGGTATTAATTAATGTCGTGCCTTGTAATAATCATCAGGTGACCTCTGTACGTATACGTAAGCCACTGTAGCTAAAACCTAATGATTTATTTTAAATGTTGAAAGCAAAAAGGAATGAGATAAATGAGCAAGGAAAAGAGAAAAAGCCTGCGAATGAGATGAATGAGCAAGGAAATGAGCATGTTGATCATTTGAATACAATACGCGAATTAATAGATTTGTTTGAAACAGAGATTTTTCTGAGTAGTTTTACTAATATTTTAAATTTAATTTATTTCCCCTTTAAATTGTAAACAAAAAATAGTAGTAATTGTTTCAACTCTTGAAAAATTATGTGCATAGAAAAGTAGGTATTTCTTTGTGTTAACATTATATAATTTTGCATGGCACAAATATTTTAACTAATGATTTTTTAATGTTGAAAACAAAATGGAATGTGATAAATGAGCAAGGAAAAGAGAAAAAAAACCCGAATGAGATGAATGAGATAAATGAGCAAGGAAATGAGCATGTTGATCATTCGAAGACAATACGCGAATTAATAAATTTGTTTGAAACAGAGATTTTTCTGAGTAAGTTTGCTAATATTTTCATATTAATTTATTTTCCCCTTCAAATTGTAAAGAGAAAATAGTAATAATTGTTTCAACTCTTGAAATAATATGTGCATATAAAAGTAGGTATTTTTGTGTTAACATAATATAATTTTGCATGGCACAAGTATTTTAACTAATGATTTTTTAATGTTCAAAGAAAAAGAAATGAGATAAATGAGCAAGGAAAAGAGAAATATTAACTTCCCGCGCAAAATTGCCCTTTAGTCACGGGTGGTATCACCACCAGGGACTAAAGGGCGAAAATTCGCCTTCAGGGCATCCCACGCGAAATGCCCCTTTTATCACGGGTCCTGAGGCCACCCGTGACAAAAGGGGGGTCTTTAGTCTCGGTTCGTAATACGACCCGAGACTAAAGGGCCTTTTGTCACGGTTATAAATATGACCCGTGACAAAAGGTCGGGGGTTCTATATAAGCCTCGTCGCCTTCCAGATCGGCACTAGCCGTTTCCCCCCAAATCGTCTCTCTTCCTCCGTCGTCGTCGCCGCCGCCTCTCGTCGCCGCGCCCGTCCCCGACGCGCCCCTCTTCTCTGACGCGTCGCGCCGCTCCTCCCAAACACTCGCTCGGCACCGTCTCCCGCCGCCGGCGAGCTCGGCCGCGCCGACGTCCGCCCTCACCGACGCGCATCTCCGTCCCCGACGTGGCGCCCCTCCCCGACTCGCCGCCCCCGCCCCGATACCTCCTCGGCGGTGGCACCCGGCCCTCCTCCTCGGCGGCGGTCCCCGTCCCTCCTCCTTGGCGGCCGAGCTCCCGCGGCCGGTATGCCGTGCCGCCGCCGCCGACACCTCCGCTTGCCGCCCCCCCCTCTCGCGGCCGCCGGCCGACGTGCGTGTGCCCCGATGGCCGGCCGGGCCGCGCTGGGGTTTTGCCTTGCTAACGTCAGCCCGTGAAATAGTGGCGTCAGCAAGTATTTTTAATTAAATTTATTTGATTTAGTTTATGTATGGATATTAATAATAAATTATAATTGTGTGTACATTTTGAAGATGAATTTTTATAGGAATAGAATGAAAAATTA
The DNA here is from genome assembly GCA_947561735.1 of Cenchrus americanus. Lineage (NCBI taxonomy): Eukaryota > Viridiplantae > Streptophyta > Magnoliopsida > Poales > Poaceae > Cenchrus > Cenchrus americanus. Next base: position 197,704,905 of record OX387245.1, on the reverse strand, counting down.
ATAGAAACTTGTATATTGTTGTGTGTATTTAGTTAGAAATTATAATTGTAGAAAGAAAAATTAATAGTAATGCCTTATATATTTTTGTGTGTATATTTGTGTACCAAAATCTAATTGTTTTGTAATATACAATTTCATAGTTTTGAGTATTTGAGTTCTTAATTGTTTTCTAATATATATGTAATTTTGAGTTCTTAATTGTGTATTTAAGTTCTTAATTGTTTTCTATATATACGTAATTTTGAGTTCTTAATTGTGTATTTGAGTTCTTAATTATTTTCTAACATACAATTTCATTAGTTTGATACTTCTGAAGTCGATGACTGTCATGTCGTCTTGAACAAGTGACTTCCCGTCACCTCTGTCATTCTCCCACACGACACTGCCATCAACAAGCATCGTCCGTCCACAAGTTAGTAAAAATATTTTGATTTTGTTTATTCAAGAAAATTCGTAGTAATAAGTACTAATTTATTCTAGAAAATCATAGAAAAACTTGTTGCTTATTCTAGAAATTCTTAGAAAAACATGTTGCTTATTCTAGAAATTCATAGAAAATTCTTGTTTAATAAAGAAATTCTTAGTAAATACTTGTTTATTTTAGAAAGTTTTAGAAATTTTTGAAAATTACATAAATTCATAGAATATTCTTGTTTATTATAGAAATTCATAGAAAATTCTTGTTTATTCTAGAAAATCATAGACAAATTTGTTGCTTATACTAGAAATTCATAAAAAATTCTTGTTTAATAAAGAAATTCCGAGTAAATACTTGTTTATTCTAGAAAGTTTTAGAAATTGTTGAAAATTACATAAATTCATACTTGTTTATTACAGAAATTCATAGAAAATTATTATTTATTCTAGAAAATCATAGAAAAACTTGTTGCTTATTCTAGAAATTCATATAAAAACTTGTTGCTTATTATAAATATTCATAGAAAATTCTTGTTTATTCCAGATGAATGACAACCATGACAATTTTATGGCTGACATTATAGCTAGTGGTTCAAATACAATTGCAACCTTCACCGACGAGGAGTGTAGTCAGGCGGACATGTACTTAAACATACCTCCGAATGAGGACACTGCTGCCCCTGTTGAGGACACAATAGCTAATATTGAGGACAATTCTAGAAACACTGAGGAAAGTCTTGTGAATGAAAGTACTGAATGTTCCCACGAGGTATATATAATATCTCATGCATTAACTTCATAGTTCTTATTTTTCTAACCTCAATTCTTAGGTACTAACTAGCATCGTGCCCGTGCGTTGCTACGGACAAAAAATAATGATACCTAAAATCAAAAATATTTTGCTTGTGTACGCACATATTAACGAGCCAATCAAACAAGCTGCAAAACAATATGTATAATTTCCAAAACAAATCAGCCCATAAATACAATTATGCAAGCTTCCTCAATCAAAGAGAAACTATTGCCGTGTCTTGACACCAATCATAACTCAAAAGCTTATGTTCTATCTCAACTCCTTAGTCACTCAGATTTCAGACATGATACATACTGGCACGAAATAAATACAATTACTTAAAAAAATACATTTTCGCATCATGTTTACACAAATGATGGACATGATATATGTTCTTAAGTGAACATGTCCTAGTTGCTGAATATTTCTCTGTAGCCATTCTATTACAGGTCTAGTTCCTAGGCAGTAGCAAACAATCAAAACTCCTTGGTGCAGAAATCAGAATGTCTTGTTTCAGCATCCTCATCCAAACTTGTGTTCTGTAATTCGCCTTTCCATCATCCTCATCAATGGCCCCACCTATGCTATCACTGAAAATGCAATTCGCCTTTCCCTATTACAGGTCGATCACTGAAAATGCTCAAGCACGCAGAAGCAAACATTGTCCCAAAACATCAGAATGCTCATACAGAAGTAAAATTTATGCTATTAGGTTTAGGTATAAAATATATTATTACCTGAATAACTGTTCACAGAAATTAATAGCTAACAGTTCCATAGCAAAAAGTAAAGTAAACAAGAAACAATGTCCTGTAAATTGATCTGATGCTGTGACACTACTGAATGAACCCCGTCATATCATGTGGTTTGCATATCATTCAAAGAAACAAGCCTATACTGCTATACATACAGTTCTCGTTTATAGAGTAAAACAAGCGCAATTAACCATTTGATTTCACCAGAGTGCATATCAAAGATGTACAATCTAATGGATGAAACAACTACATACATATTTACCTCATAATCAAACTATCTTTCTCAATCTACTTGTGGTAAGCATCCAAACAGTGACAAAATTTACTCAAGATACTAAGATCACAAAATAAAGTCATACCATGGTTTATAAATGATGTATCTAACCCATTGTACGTAGACATTTTTGAATCATTGATTATTGAGTTGGGCATAGACGAGATATTCCCCTCAAGAGAAACTGATATGCTGACATTGTTCTCAATTGCTTCTAGACCTAATTGCCATTGTCTTCTGTTTCCAATAGAAGAATTTCGAGACCTCTTTCTTAAAGAAGATCCATTCAGTTTAGAATCTTGAAGTGACTGGGATTTGCTTAAATTACCAATACAGCCACTGCTCTGCATAAATTAAACATCAGATATGCTTGGAATTGCTCAAAAGATAGCATTTAAATGCTCCCTATAATTATATTTGCATTGTAAAATAGGATTTATGGTGGCATAGGATCACAATAAATTTCTTAGGTATAAATGAGGACCACCTAACCCATATAAGCTCAAAGAGGATGTCATGCAAACACTTCAGCCATCAGTGTGCTAACAGAACCGTTTAACATAGTGAGATGGTATACCTTTTTCATGCTTCAGACATCTATTGCACATTTATTTCTGAAAAGAAAAGAGAGCATGTAAAAACTCTAGCTTAAATTATAATCCTGAAGAAAAAAGAAGTCAATGCACAATAAACCTGATGAGAGTTATGTGAGAAGCCATTCTCAATGTTTTTGTATGGAAATACATGTAGGGCAGACTGTGCTATTTCAGTTAGACTCCTCTCTCTTATTCATAAGAAAATCAAAAGGAGAAATGACAGAATCAGCGCAGCCTTCTGTATTTCTTTTACTATCAAATTTTCTGAGATTCACTCGAGAAACAAATGCTATCATCTAGAATACAAACTTCCTGTCCTATCCTACTATTAATAACTGAAGTCAGCATAAGTATGAAGACAACCACTTACGAAATACAAACGCCTAGTTGCAATCTGCACCTCAGAAAATGACCGGTGAACTCTAAGCAAAAACCATTCCCGATTTGCAATAATGATATCGGAAACAATAGAACTAAAACAGAAACTCCGGAATAAAAGAAACTTACTATGGTTTCTTGAGCAACTTGCATTCCTCTTGGAGTGTACCCAATCATAGCTCCCTCAGCAAGCGTAGGAGTACATAGTACGAAATAGAAAAGATTGACAGGTTTCGAATTGACAAAAGAAGTAGCTAATCAGCTCCACCAATCACCATATAAAATTTGTTTATACAGAGGGAAATAAAATATTTCTGAAGTCTCCAATTTTGATCATCTACTTCCTTATGTGTGACACTTGATGGTCCATGTGCACGCTCCTATACCATAGCTGAACCTTCCAGCCCTTGGGTATTAGGTACCCTGTTAGAGACATGCACACAGTGGTGTTTCAGTCGATCACTGAAGATAGGATACAAGCTACCTGCACTGAGTTAAAATGTTCGGAATTGTATACCTTCGTGGGAAGCCAGAAGCAAGCTCTTGATGAGCTCCAGAAACTTGTTAATACCTGAAGGTCAGATAGTGCAACAATCAAGTCACATATACTCTACATGATGAGCCATCACATAACCATAAATATAACAATATAAGGTAGCTGTTTTGTAATTATTTTAACATAGAAAAAAATTGTGAATTGAGAAAAACCCATTCATTTCATTTTCAATCTAATTGGGTCCTTTCTTGGTTATGAACCAGAATATGGACCATAATTGAAAAAGAGCAAGAGCCAGCAAGCTGGCTGATGGGGATAATCAAGAAAAATATTCTAGTCCTAGCTCAGAGTGCGCTGCTAATAGAATTGAAATGATTTTTGCACACTCACATGGATACTAAAGAAATTATCACGATTCGATGGCACAGAAACCGGAATCGATGTAGAAGCCCAGACTGCACAGATAAGAGAAGGAAAATTTAAGTAGTAGAATGAATTATTTATTTAGACCATCTGAGTTTATAAACATTGTTGAAACAACAGGGTGCGTCTTAACATGGTCATGCTGCTAAACAGTTCTCAGTTGACATCTATATAATGTTTACAATGTCAAATCCTCTACAAAAACCAGTTCTGTGATGCAGGCCATCCTTTTGTTTGTGGTGACAAATTGACAACACAGTGCTCATGTTCTGGGGGAAAATAACATGGAAAATACACATCAATCGATCAATATGCATTGAATAGTACGCAAATAAAAGGTCATTGCACCTGAATGTATGCCAATATCTCTATTGTGGTTGGATCATTGTTATGTTTATGCATTATCCTCATTGGCTGAAGAAGGCAACCTGTCAGCACCCCTACAAAGCCACTAGTGCCTCCGTCACCGACATAGTTCCCTGCTGAATTGAATGACGAGCACCAATGTATCTACAGAATACCAGCAGAAACCAAATTATGTTGTAGCTTAAACATATCATGCATACGAGGACGTCACATAGTGCAATACGCCCAGAAGCATTTCAATAAATAGCTAGTGTGCAGGTGTGGACAACCGCAATACAATATTCAGAACAACAAAATAATCAATTTCAATTTTCACTGCAATGTACAGACTACAGAAATAGTTGAGTAGAGATTTTGGAAGCCTTCAAAGACATTTCAATTGATCATTTAAATACATAAATACAGAATTAATCAATGCAGGATTTCACCTGTACTCCAGCGTAGCATGTTGATGTTCAACACCGAAAGAAGGGGAAAGAAATGCAATGTTGAAATCTATTAGCAAGTCCGAAGGCATCTGTAGACAGACTTTGATACTCACCAAATTGGATCTGATATTTTACATGGCCCGTACCTGGATGTTCACCGGCGGTGTCAGCCATGGACGATAGCGTTGTCGGTGGTGCGTAGTTGATGGCAGCAGCGTTGTGGCGATGGCGACGTAGACGGGGATTGAGAACAGAGAACCTTGGACGGAGATAGTGGCAGACAGAGGACGGGACCCTGGATGGCGATGGCCGCAAAGTTGTGAAGGCGATGGAGGCAGGGGACAGGGACGGTGGCAGCAGCCTCGACGGAGAAGAGGAGGGCATCACAGAGGTAAGAGGCGGAAGCGGAGAGCGCGGGCAGAGGGAGGAGGAGAGGTGGGGGTGGAGGGAGGAGGAGGCAGTGGTGAGATGGGAGACAACAGCGCCGAGGATAGGGTGATGCCGAGAGGATGGGGCGGCGGCGAGAACGGATCTCGAGCAACCGCATTGTGTTGCGGTGTAGCAAGGGGAGGAGGCGGCGTAGGGCTGCAAGGGGAGCACTAGAGGAGGGGAGGCGACACAGGACGATGGTGAGGCACGGGGCGGAGCGGAGATGCCGCTACGGAAGGATGGTGGCGGCGGCAGCGCGGAAGGGAGGATGGCGGCGGCGGCTTTTTTTACGGGCTACGGGTGGGGGCACGGGCAGAATCACGTGGAGGCAGAATCAGAGGAGAGGCGTACGGGAGGTGGGCCAGGGGCGGACGTGCGGTAGAGGGGGTGGACACACAGGCAGAGAAGAGAACGACGTCCCAGTTTTTTCTCGTAAATTCAGTATTTTTTGGAGTAGAGATTAATTAAATAACGAATATGCAACATGTAGGCTTCAGGCTCCACATAAAAAAGACAAAGAGAGGGCGTACACATATACTCACTGGCCATGTCATGTATCAGATCACAGAAGTATCAGATGATGGCCAACCATGTGCTCCAAAAAAATTAAGGACAAGTATGTGTCACAGTGTGGGGCTATTGTAAGGGATAACGTGCCCATCAGCTATAGAGAATTGAAGGGAAAGCAGATAATCCACACATGGTTCCAGACTTAGTGAAAAATTTGTTGTGGGATGAAATCCTAAAACACTTCACACTTCCTGAAGGTGTTGAACCAGCCAATGTGAAGTGTTGGACTCTCACGAGGATGGCAACACAATTTCAAAAGTTCAAACAGCAACACGATAAAGATTATATCAAGAAGAATCAAACTCCAAATTGGATTGAATATCCAAGTTAAAAGAACACTGGACGTCCTTTGTGGAATACAAGAAAAGTGAAGATTTCGCCAAGGCGACTGCACGAGGGAAGCAAAGTCGTGGTAAGAAGGAGCACGACCATCATCTTGGTCGAGGTGGATATGCATTTGCAATTCCCAAGTGGCGGAAGATGGAAGAAGACCTTCTCGCATAAGGTACCATACCAGTGGTCGTTGATTGGCCCGAGTGAGTGAAGAATTAGCATTATGCTCATGGAGGCACAATTAACTCCGAAGATGGTACCCTTGATTACCCACCCTCGTTACGAGACAATGCACTTGAAATATTGAAAATAATTGAAGATGTCAGAGCGGGCAGAATGAAGGTTGACAGAGAGATCGATGATCTCACTATGGCGCTCAAGAATCCTGAACACCCAGGACGTTGCAGGGGCTTCGGGGTGGTACCATGGAAATTTGCCTTCAGGGATAACATTGCCACCTACCGAAGTTGCAGAAGAAGAAGAGAGCACGAAGAGGAGGAACGACAGCAAGAGTTAGAAAAAAGACTTAAAGAACACGAAGAAAAGGTGACGATAGATATTGAACGGCGAGTGGCCACCACTGTAAATGAGATGGCTCCAGCACAAGGACTGCCTCTAGTACAAGTTCCTTCTTCTCAAAAAAGCAATTGTGCTTCCGCGGTGGTTCCCGAAGAGCAAAGGGCAATAGAAGGAGTTCAAGTGGACAGCCAATGGCACCCTGTGGATGACATCTATCGGCGCACCAGATGTGAGCTTCACAAACCATTCGGCAACATCAAAATGAAGGTATGTCTAATTCATGCTTTTATTACCTCAATAATTGATCATATATATTACTTTGATTTTTGTGGACAGGCATTCACAATGCTAATAATAACTAATTAATTATTTTTTCTCAAGTGGCGGACGGAAGTGTTTTTGCATAGTTTCCTAGACAGACGAGCCACGACATGCCAATTCCACCTGGCTACGCCTCAGTTAGCTTAGAGAGGATATATCAACCTGATTTTGAGGAGCTAGAGATAGATATACCAGGAGGTCACGGGGAAAAGACACTTAAGGATGCGCTAACGGTATCATATTATGGCCAAAACGTTACATCGTCATAATCCCTGAGAATGATGGATCTCCGAGAGACCACCTGGAGCCAGTGTCATCATCGTCAGTACCTACTCGCGAGCCTCTACAATCGTCTCCAGGGCCATCATCGTCACTACCTGCTCGCTCACCTTCTCTGCAACAAACATATGACAATTCAGGTGAACGGAGCTCCAGTGATCACGATGATGACATCCCTCCCAATTCACCTCAGCAACCATTTGCCACAAGCTCTCAAGCGCAATCTTTCAGGTCGGTGCAACCACCAAAGAAAAAACGACCAGCAAAGAAAAAGCTCGAGGCAAAGACAGATGAAACAGAAGGGACTGTACGGAAAGAAGTCAAGGACTTCTTTGAAAAAGTGAAAGAAAAACGAAAACAGGAAGAGCTGTAGGCCAAAAAAATTAAGGTTGTAAGAAGAGACTCAAGGCTTTCACAGACGAGAAAAAAACAAAAAGGAGAAGGAAACCGCCGTTGAAAATGGACTATGAGCGTTCAGTGGACAAGTCTTATGCTAAGAAGAGACAACGAGGGTCGCCGAATAGTTACATCGAGCAAATACCTGCGTCGACGTCGGGGAACGCCACCACAAACAAGAACAAGGAGATTCTTGCGTCGACATCGGGGACCGCCGCCATAGACAAGAACAAGGAGATTCCTGCATCGATGTCGGGGACCGCCACAAACATCGAGCAAATACCTGCATCCATGACCCATCAGACTAACTTGTTTGCGGGCATCAGTCCAGAAGTGCAAAAAGCTATTGACATCATGTCTAAAGACGAACTAGCTCGGCTCATTACCTTTTATGAAAAAACAAAGCTGCCTGTTGGTGGTCTTATCGGCTATGAAGACCCTACCAACGGATAAAAATCAAAAATTTAGATGGCACTTTGAGCTAGGAAAACCTCTAGTGAAGCCAGAATTGGTCAACAAGCTCCCAACTAAGATGCGCAGATTTTATGAATGGTACTTGAAGAAGTCAGCTGAGGGCCTGGAGATGTTTGGTATACTCGTGAGACCGGGAGATTTTGCCCTTCAAAACGAGAAGGTGGTCTGGCTCCGATTCACTGATATCTATGAAATTTACCATCTGGATGTCGTGAATACAAGTATTATGATGGTCTGGTGTCTGTAAGTGACATATTTTCATATGTTTATGAATAACTTTATTACATTTGTCGATCTACTAATTAACATTTGACTTTCATCTTGTGTAGCCTGCAACATACTAAGATGGGAAGGAAGGGTTATTCAAGAATTGCTTTCATGGACCCATCAAAAGTTAACGCACAAGAGATTAAAACCCAACCAAAAACAACAATCGAGACCATTTTTAGGCACTTAGAGGAGTTTCATTACAAGAACCTTATACTACTGCCTTACAACTTCAAGTAAGTACTATTGTCATCTAATTATCATTGCTAATTCTATTTAGTCAATTCTAATATCCATGAGGATGCATACAGATTCCACTGGGTTCTACTCATAATCAGTATCGACAATAGCAACATCAATGTGTATGATTCATTGAGAAAAGATCACTCAGAATACCAAGACCTTGAAGATGTATTCCACGAGTAATAATTCTATCTATGACATTTTCTTTAATGCAATATATATATATTTAGCTTTTATACTAACATATTTTATCTTTTATTATTTTGCCTCAGAGCTTGGACCATGTTCATTGCAAAGCACCAAGGAGCATTTCAACCCAAAATTAGATGGGTGTATGATTTTCTGGTACGTATACAAATAACAACTTCAGATTGGGAATATTTAAAATGTACAACACTAGAATTTCATATTTTGTTCTCCTCTCGAATTTAGTGTTTGAGACAAGAGCATGGAAATAATTTATGTGGGTACTACGTTTGTGAGCACATACACCATCACAGTGGCAACGCAGATGATGATAGTGTAAGTAAAATAAACCTATTAATAATACATCATTTTTATCTTTTTGTATATTTACTCACTTGGTGTATTATATCAACCTATTTGCAAATTACAGAGGATTATAAAAAGGGACACACTCATTGAGAAGGATCGTCTCTTGGCAGTTCAAGAAGCTCTTGTGGGATTCCTCATGGACGAGGTGGTTAATCCACAAGGAAAACATTATTGTGACAACCATCCAATTGACCGACTCACCTCCGAGGAAAGCTAAATGAGACTAGAAATTTGAACTGAATGATATTTTGATGTATATATACTAGTTTAAGAAAATACTATTTATTTTCATGTGTATAAAATATTATGTGTATATACATTTATAAGTTTATATATGTAGATATATAGGGTTTAATTTATATATAAGTCTAATCTAACTGCATATATGGTATATATAGACAAGTATATACCTATATACAAGTTCAAATGCGTATACGTGCATATACAGGTTAGACAACAATTAGAATATATGCTCAAATCGAAACAAAAAAAGAGAAACGAGACCCTACCAACCGAGACTAAAGGGGGTGGGCGCAGGTGCTGGCATGCCCCCTAGTCCCGGTTCGTAATACCACCCGGGACTAAAGGATCCTTTAGTGCCTGTTGGTTCAACCGGGACTAAAGGGGCGGGCCTTTTGTCTCTGAACACTAGTCCCTGTTAGACTTCAGAGACATATACCCCTTACCAACCGGGACTGAAGCCCCTCTCCCTACCGGTGAGAGTCCAGCTTAATTTATCTGCTATTCGGTTAGGATCTTGTGGTTCAATCATCAATAAAGCTAATCCCTTGAGAACATGCTACTTCCCTTGCCCCCCGTAACATGCTACTTCCAAAATTAGTCGGTTGGCTACGTCCATAGTCGTATGTGACGGTTCAGAGGATATTGCTCAGTGGAGTCGATTGGATTGGCAATTTTTTCATGACAATAATGCTTTAGTCACATGCTTTCCATTTAGAGCCTTAAGTTTTTTTAGTTTTATTAATTCCAAATTATCCAGACAAAACATCTTAAACAACTTTGATAGACCAACATCTTCTAGTTCTAGTTTCAAGTACTCCCTCTCGTTCAGTATTAGAAGTCGTTTAGGAAAGCGGCACGGCCACCAAAACACAACTTTGACTTCTCTTTTTTATAAAAATATTTATTGGAAAATTATATATGTATTCTTATGAAAGTAATTTTCAAAAAAAAATAATTTATATGATTTTCACATTTTCAAACTCAACAACTTAAAAACTTTTGTGACTTATATTCTCAATGTTTAACTCAATTCTTGTCCCAAATGACTTCTAATACTGAACCGGAGTGAGTATAAAAATGTCATAAACATTAGGGCCGATAACAAGAAGAGCAAACTTCATTTACTCACAACCTTTTCGCAAGCCAAGGGAGCTAGGGGACCACCTAGTGAAGTTGGGTATGTTTCTGCAGGTTATTACAGTTGCTATTTTATCATAGTTCGATTTTATCATAAATATTATGTCACCTAGGTACCTGGACCTCAGAAAACATTACGATACGGTGTATGTGGACTACTATGATGACCAAGATGACTACAGTGGCGATGTCTGCATGGCTTGTGTTGGCACGGAAGATATGAGGTCCTCATCCACAGACGATCGTGCTCGTGGGAATTCTTGGCTAATAAAGACATGAATTTGCACAAGATCTTCGCTATAGAGAAATATGCCATCTTGCTGAGGGAGTTTCGAGCTTGCATCCAACCCGGCTCAGAAGTAATAAACAAAGTTGACTACCAGTAAATAATAAATTAATCTAGTGTCGACCTAGGCCATAATTACTATACAGAAGTAAATGCTAAAATGACAATTACATAATTAAATGTGTACCACTAAATTCCTGCTTCGAGGCCGCGGCCAAGTGGACAGAAAACAAAAACTTTTCAGTGGATATGTGTAGGATCTAGTCACATAGAAGGGGGTTGAATATGAGACTTCTTTTTCAAACTCTAAGAAAAACGAGAAACCTTAGCCTATCAACTAGTGTTGCCCATTAAAAAACAGTTCTTCCCTACTACTAGAGCTCACTAACAAAAGTTTCCTTAGCAAATAATACATTAGGAGGTAAGAAACAACCTAGGCAAGATATGAAGCACACAAGCGAAAGACAAGAGCAAAGACAAGGATACTTAAGTGCGGAAATTAGGTGCTGAAATTAAGTACTAGAAAGTAAATGGGAGGCACAAGAGACGACCGATTTTTTTCTCGTGGTATCGAGAAGTTGACGCTTCCCCCTAGTCCACGTTGGAGCACTCACTTAGAATATTGCTCCCCCTTAGTCACCAAGATACAAGTGCTCACTAAGAGTACCTATTCTCCATCTCCGGAACGGTGGGTCCTGAACCATGTACACCAAGCTTGTCTTGAGGCTCCCACAATCTCCAAGAGCTCAACAAGAACCCTCCAAACACCGAGACCGTCTAGGAGCTGTCAAACTCCAAGAGTAACAAGCCCGCACACCTTCACTTGACCTGAGCACTCAGCTAAGCCATGTATGCACCTTGAAACTCTTGCTCACTAAGAAAGAAGGCCCTCAATCAAGAGAAAGAGAATCCCAAATGGCAAGAACACACTCTCCTTCACTCCTTGGCTGCAATGGATCTTCAGAATGGCAAAGGCAGCTCAAGAGAGGCAGGGGGTAATATTTATTGGCCTAGCAAGGGAGGCTAGCCGTTGGAAAAGGTTTCTTGAAAAAGTAGTACCGTCGGATGAACCGATGGTCTCCCCCTACAAAGCGTCGGATCATCCAGTCACTAATAGCGTCCAATATAGCTGTTGAACCAAGAAACCCAGACAATGCACCGACGCTATACACCGACGCCCCGTCGGATCATCCAGTGCCGAAGACTTCACACTCAGGGCGGTACTGTATGATTTGAATTAAACCGTCGGATGAACCGCTAAGTACTTCATCCAAGCATCGGTTCATCTGGTGCTGAAGCAGATGACTTGGCGCGTCTCTGTATGGTTTAAATGCAACCGCCGGATGAACCGATGGTCAAGGCGTCGGATCGTCCGATGCTTAAGCGTTGAGCCTTGACCCATACTGTAGCCAAACCCTAAGGCATCAAATGAACCGATGCCTGTACTGTCGGTTCATCCGACGGTCCATTTTGAATCCAGTGGCCACAGAACTCATCTGACGCAACTAGAAATCAGGGCGTCAGATCATCCGATGCAATGAACTTCTTTTTAACTCGTCCAATTCAGCGCCTTTGAGTTTTCCGTAAATTCTTTTGCTTCAACCTTGCTTCCATGAACTCTCTGAGCTAGTTGACAACCAAGGAACTTGAGTGTGCATATTTTTATGGCTTTTGAGTTCATGGTCAAGCTACTAGTGTACGAACCTCTCTTAATAGTACGGTCGAACACTACAAACTAGCAATCCAAGTGTCCTTCATCTCCTTGTGACACTTGGAACTAACAAAGTCCTTAGCCTTGTAGTATTCATCCATTTTTAGTCCTTGAATTCAAATTGAGGGGTCTCATTTCATTTAATACTTGCGACAATAACCCAATATGAAATCCGCTACAAAACAACAGTTAGTTACAAGCATATGGCTATCATTTATCACCGAAACACACCCTTACCAAATGTACGAAGGGCCTAGATGGTTACATAATGTTAATTAGAAGCACCAGCCTTAGAATAGTTCATCATAAGCCCAGAAGACTCTGCAAATGTCTGCAACATATCTTGTAAGAACCACAAGTTGTTGGCTACACCCTTCCATGATGATTAGAGTATCATCTACATATTGTAAAATTGGAAAATCTTGAGTTGAGTTCTGGGGTATAGGCAACGAAAGAAAGGCATCAATCCTTGCTCTGTCCACAATAGATTTTATGAGGTTTGCTGGTAGCACCAATAATAGGGATGATAGGGGATGTTCTTCTCTAACTTCACTCCTTTGTTTACACACCAGTCAATAAAATGGAAGAAGCCCCGCCTAAAGGTGGCTTCCATCTAGTCCAACCAATTTTCCTCAAATCCTTTGTGCCTCATTCTTGATAACATAGTTGGATGTTAAACTCTGTCAAAAGCTTTCTCAAAATCTAATTTCAGAATAATGGCCTTCTTCCTTGAATGATTACAATGAATTGCTACAGGAAACAGGGACTTTGCCGTGCATTGCAGGTGCACTGCAAAGGTCCAAAAATGCACGACAAAGCCTTTGTTGTGCGTTTTTCTCGGAAACGCACGGCAAAGGCTGCACGGCAGCGTTTTGCCTGGCAAAGGACCTTTGCCGTGCGTTTTTTTTGTTGCATGCACAACAAAGGACATTTGCCGTGCGTCACTAGCGCACGAAAAAAAGGTACTGACCGTCAGTAACTGATGGCAGGGCGGTAGAAACGACATGGGCGTGCCTTTGTCGTGCGCCTCGAAATAAAACACACGACAAAGATTGGGGTCTTTGCTGTGTGCTCCCCCCCAAAGCGCACAACAAACATTTTCTAAAAAATAAGAAAAAAGAGCTAAAGCCTTGTTCGGCGGGGCATGTTGACATGCTTGCACTAATAGTTGTATATACAGATAAAAAAGGAATAAACCATTACAGCACATATCACATAAGAATGTCACAGAAATATTCAACATGATCCAGAATAGCAAAATATTACTTTCATAATAGCACAAATGAAATGACATAACTATGAGGGTTACACACTGTGAGACATGAGTACGCCTGGGTCCCCACCGACCAGGCTCACGGCCGTCCCTGACAAGTAGGTTCGGCCTACCAGAAGACCCGCCGACCTGTTTGTGGGCCCAACCGACCTAGTTGGCGGCCCACACGACCTCCTAAAGACTTTCTAGAAGATTCCCCAGATGACCTAATTCAGCACGACCTCAAGATTTGGTGTACAAGACAAGACATCGGTGGATTCCGAATCGGCAGATCGACGGATATGGCAAGCGATGTAATCTAGATATAGGTCTCCAGGTCGTAACCGACCAGGAGTCTGGGAACCGACCTCATCCGTTGGCCAATATAAGACGGGCGAGGCGACCCTTGTACCAATACGCAATCCTCAAGCAATCTACACTGATAACTGGACGTAGGGTTTTACTCTCCAGAGGCCCGAACCAGTATAAACTCGTCGTGTTCTCTGTGTTCCGTGTGCTCGTGCGCAACCTTCGAGTTCTTAGCCTTAGATTCCACCCCGCCGAACAACTAAACCACAGGGATTAATACCCCTGTGGGCTGTATAGATTTCACCATCTGAAAGTTGGTACGGTGCGCCAGGTAGGGGAGGAATCCAAGGTTCTTCGTGCAACTCGATGGCTCCGGCCAACGACGTCATCTTCCTAGATAGCATGGCGGACATCCTCGCTAATCCCATCGACATCTGCTTCGGCTCCATGCCGGCGAACTCCACCGCTCCTCCCGCCTGCCTCGTCATCGAGGGCAACACAGTCACCTCCAATGAACAGGTCAGAACAGATCTGTTGACGGAAACCCACCCACCCACTCCTAGCGACCTGATCGCGGGGATCGGTCGTGTTGAGGGCATGCTCTCCGACATGATCAAGGTCTTCGAATGCGTCAAACGCCCTTGCATGGCCCCATCGTCACCATCTAGCATGCCTATTGGCATGCGGAACGCAGCTCACGTAGCATCCCTCTACATGAAGTGCAAGATCCAGATCGAATCTAGAGCCAAGACACAAGATCGTGGAAACCGCATGAGTCACCTCGACGAACCCTGCCCCATCCACGAGAATCCCAAACGCACGGCTCGCCAGTGCCGCGTCCTCAAGAAGCCTCGACGACCTCTTACTGCGGCTCATCGCCGCCAGATGAATCGGGAGCCGTCTCAGGAATGCCTCATGTTCAGATCGCCCACACAACCATCTCCCCGAACTATCCGAGAGAAGAGTTTGAGACCCTAGATCGTGAGGTCTTGGTCATCTTTGCGGATGTACCACCTCAAGACGGAGAGACAGACTAACAGTGCGTAGAGTGCAAGAACGCCAACGCTACAAGAGCGATACATCGGCAGCAAGAGCTAGCTTTAGCCGCCCCAACTACAGGCAGCATGCAGGCAACATCGACCAGGGCGACGGCAACATTTGCATACAAGCACCCGCAGTGGCTGTCCATCAGCCACACCAGCAAGGCAATGAACCTTGTCGAAACCGCCTGCGTGCCAGAGACCTCCAGAGGGACTTTGAGCAAGACGACCACGAAGTCTACAATTCCCCTCAAGCGAACCTGGGCGCGGCTCTAGCCGCGCTAGGTCAGCTCGAAGACACTCCTGTAATGCGACGTCTCTAAGCCAACCTCTGCGTCGCCACCGCTCAAGTTGAAGAAAGAGGCCCTGGATACAGCAGATCGGATGCAAGCTCTTATTCCAGGAGCAGATCGAAGCATCCTCACCAGCGACGTCGTGGCAATTGTCCCCTTGAGCCAGTACCTGAAGAGGGACGAGGTGAAAACGAAGTGGTGCAGCCCGTCAATCCCGCTGCCGACGCCGCAGCTTATGCTGCGGCCAATCCTCCAGCTAATGCTGCCGCCAACACTACAGGCAACGTCGCCAACAACGCAACTAATGCTGCTGGTGCCCAACCAAACGCCGCCGCCAACCCAAGACAAAATACGGGAGCTCAACCTCCCCCAGTACAAGCCAACCATGCTGAAGGAAGCCAACATCAACGTGTAAGAGACGAAGTAGAGATAGCATGTAATGCTAACTATGACCGTGATCACGGGGTCCCCGACGCCCTCGACACCAACAACCCCGTTCAGGCGACAAGCTGCGGCAGATGCATGACCAAGAGCTTCTACGACGTGCTCAGTACGATCAAGACAACAGCCCTCCTGATGATCTCTACATCATCCCAACAGCCTACACCCCATCAGCTAGTTCGAGAGTGGTCAACAACTTCCCAGCGTTCTCACGATGTCTCGGGATGATTAGATACCCCCAAAGACTTCAAGCCCTCCATTGAAAAATACGAAGGTCGCTCTGACCCAAGTATCTGGCTCAAGATGTCCAGCATCACAGCACGTGCCTCGGGAGGCAACGAAGACCACATGGCGGGATACTCCCCCCTTGTGATGGGCAAAGCACCACTCCTATGGCTCGACAAGTGCATCACCTCCTAAGAAACATTGTCCCGCCTCTTCACGACCAACTACCAGGCAACCTACAACCGACCTGGTAATACTCATCACCTTGCTAGAGTGCGGATGAGACGCGACGAAACCCTTCGGGAGTACACCAACTACTACTTTGAGAACCGCAACACCATTGCGGGTATCAAGGATGAGGACATCATCACCTACTACAAGAAGGGAGTCACCAACATCAAGCTCTTCGAGAAGATCCACGAAGCTGATGCCCACACCATCGTCGACCTCGTGGCTTATGTAGACAAGCTAGTCGACACTCAAGACGCGGTGATGCACGACTTTAACGGAGAAAGAACATGATGACAATGGAAACAGGTCGCGCAAGCGATTCGGCGAAGCCTACGTGGCAGACCACCAATGTCAGTTCCACTACGACGCCAAGCATACCATGAGGGAGTGCAAACAGCTAAAGCGTGCCCTTGGGGTACCCTCTGAATCCAAGAAGGCCAAGAGCAACAATTATGATGACCAGAAAGGCAACCATCGTTATGAGAACCGTAACCGTCGACCTGATCGACGTGATTACCACGACCAACGACCCTACCGTCGCAACGACGATAGGGATCAACGTGATTATCGCCGCGACTACCACCGCGATGACCGACGAGATGACTACCGTCACAATGATTGTCACGAAGACAACCGCAACGACTGGCGTGACAACTACCGTGACGACCGACGTGATGACCAACGCAATGACTGCCGCGATAACTGGCGTGATGATCGTCGTCGCCAGGACGACCACAATCGCAATGACAACAACCGCAAGGAGCGATCTCCACCACCACCGCCAAAAGGGGTAACCCCAATGGCGCGTTCCAAACAGCCAACCGAGAGATCAACATCATCATCGGCGGTCGCCAAGCGAACAAAAGTGTTGACGGTTAATAATTATATCAAAGTTCGTTTGTGACTTGCAAGCGGACAAGTCTCCCGTCGTAGTCAAGGAACCCTTCTTCCCTCGAGTGGTGAACCCAAGGTATCGAATCCGTGGAACAAATGTGTGATGCAAAACTTAATCTAATAAAGCCAAGTAACTTCAATCTTCGATAAAAGAAACCCTACTGCATCTAAGTAAAAGACACGAATTGAATCTAATCTACTAAAGACCGGAGAAAACAAAGTAAGATTGGGTAGATAAACCGATCTAGAGGGATCGGGGTAAGCCTTTTGTTGAAGTTCCAAGCAAGAGAAGAAGTAGCAAATCGAATCTTATAAGAAGCGTCTTTAAATCGTGGTTTCCCGTCCAAATCCGAAAACATCCGCCTTTCGGAACCCCCGTTCTGTCACAACGTATCCCTACTCATGCGGGGAGCTTAGGGCGAGTCAAAAGACAAGTCGAGATTCTTTCGGAAGATCCGGCGTGTACCTCTAGCCACCGCGGCTACAAGAACACCCTATGTAATCTATCCCGAGAATAGAATTAGAATAAGCAAAGCCGATCGAAAAACGAAGTCTTCGAGGAAACACTTGATCGCTAGGAAAAGATTCAACTTGATAATTCAACTATAACAATGATACAAACACAAGATCACCACCGGGATCCTTCCTTGATCTTGCTTCTAGCTCCGGGAACTCCGACGTGGTCTTCCGTGCAAGGTTCCCACGTCGGCTAGGGGAACCCTAGTCAACTAGCTCGACCCTCTCCTCTCCGAGATGGTGTCCCTCTCTTCTCTACTCCTTGACGGCCGATGACGAATTCTATCATGCGTGGCTCTCGGTCAGGGGGCTATAAATAGCCCGATTGGCGGCTAGGGCAAAGGAGGGGGCAAATGGGCCCTGGATGGGCCTGGGCCGACCGGACTGGGCCGGCCGGCCTGGGCCCATCCAGGACCGGCCCGAGGCCTCCTTTTCTCTACGTCGGTTCCCTTGCTTCCTGGATGTTTCCTCCTTCGCATGTAGGTCCATGTCGTCGGTTCTCTCCGAATTGGACACAACTCCTTGTCTTGCAAGATTCAACACTTTTCCGGTCGGGTCCTCGGAGTCCGTAGTCTTCTCGGATCAAGTCCCCGGCTTTTTGGAGTTAAGTTTGCTTCGTTGCATGACTTGTACGGGGCTTCAAGGTCTTGTCATGAAGTGCTTGATGAACTTATCCCGAAAGTCTTGCATTCAACACTAAAACCCTGCATAAACATTAAACTCCAAAACCGACATGCACACGTGAACTTGTTATACCACGGGGGTTAGTACCAATGGATAAGGTATAAAACTCATGCCAACACCGAAGGTAAACTCATGGCTAGGTTGACGGATTTTCACCGTCAACAAAAAGCAACAGGCGGCTCCGATCAAATGGAAGGGAGTTTGGGCACGTATGTCAACACTGAAACTCCACAACCTCCACAATGGTTGGAATTCCCAATCACTTTCTCTAGGAAAGATCATTGGGTTCACATACCTGACCCCGGGACCTACCCGCTGGTCGTCAATCCCATAGTAGATGGGGCGTTCCTGCCTAAGACCCTAATTAATGGGGGTAGCAGCCTGAACATCATCTTCACAGAGACGCTCAGAAAGATGGACTTCGACTTCAACAAGATGACCACCTGCGACGAGACCTTCTACGTGATTGTGCCCGGCAAGGCTGCATACACCATAGGTTGTGTATGCCACTAGTCACCTTCGGTACACAGGAGAACTTCCGTACGGAGTACTTGACATTCGAGGTCGCGGACTTCCGCTCCTCCTACCATGCCATCCTCGGCCGACCTATGCTGGCCAAGTTCATGGCCATACCTCATCACACCTACCTCATCATGAAGATGCCAGCGCCAAACGGAATCCTTTCCGTCCTCTGGGACATCATGGTCTCCTACAACTGCGAGAGCTCCACCGTCGAACTTGCAAAACACTCCGCTTGCAAAGCCGCAGCAACGGTCATGGTCGCTCAAGCAGCCAAGATCGACCAAAACCATTCTGGAGGTGCCAGAGCAGAAGCACACAAGCACAGCCTTGGACCCAAGACCAGCTGTGAAGAAAGTTTGCCTCGGCCTGCCCAACGCATCCAAGGAAGTCGTCATTGGGGCTAACCTCGACCCCAAATAGGAACTCGCGCTCACCATTTTCCTCAAGGACAACACCGATATCTTCACATGGAGCCCGTCCGACATGCCCGGTGTCCCCATGGAGCTGGCTAATCACGCCCTTGAAGTAAACAAGACTGCACGACCTATCAAGCAAAAACTCTGGTGATTTGCAAAAGATAGAAAGCAAGCCATAGAAGTAGAAGTCTTTAAGCTCTTAGCTACAGGATTCATCAAAAAATATAAACACCTAGTTTGGCTCGCAAACCCGGTTCTTGTACCAAATAAAACTGGAGATTAACGATGTGTATCGATTACACTGACCTTAACAAGCACTTCCCTAAAGATCCCTTCACTCTTCCTCGCATCAATCATGTCGTGGACTCCACGGCTGGTAGTGTCCTACTCTGCTTCCTCGACTGCTACTCAGGATATCACCAGATAGCCCTGAACCCCGACGACAAAGACAAAACAATGTTCATAACGCCCCACGGCATCTACTGCTATAAGGTCATGACTTTTGGCCTAAAAATGTTAGAGCGACATATCAAAAGGCAATAGAGAAGTGCCTAAAGTCGCAGGTCAGGAGAAACATCGAAGCATACATAGACGATGTGGTCGTCTAGACCACTGAGGAAGATTAGCTCATCGCCGACCTCACCGAAACCTTCACCAACCTATGGGAGTTCTAATGGAAGCTCAATTCGACCAAGTGTGTCTTCGGTGTACCCTCCGGATTGCTCCTGGGCTTCATGGTCGGACACCAAGGCATTGAAGTGAACCCCGTGAAGGTCGACACAATACGCAACATGGCCAAGCCATTTAGCAAGAAAGATGTCATGAAGCTCATGGGAATGATGGCGGCTCTAGGTCATTTCATCAGCAAGCTCGGCGAGAAAGGTTTACCCTTCTTCAAGCTATTGAAGAAGGTAGACAAGTTTGTATGGGATGACAAAGCACAAAAGGCGTTTGAAGCTCTCAAGGAATCCTTGACGAGACCACCGGTTATGACACCTCCACTTCGAGGAGAAACACTCCTCCTATACATCTCCGCCACCACTAATGTGGTCAGTAAGGTTCTCGTCGCTGAGCGAGAAGAAGAAGGGTAGGCCTACCCTGTTCAACGACCTGTGTATTACGTGAGCAAGGTCCTGGCCGATGCTAAAACACATTATTCACAGCATCAGAAGTTGCTCTATGCACTCCTGATCACGTTGAGAAAGCTTCGCGACTACTTCCAAGCTCACAAGATCATTGTTCCTTCATCGTTTCCTCTAGGAGAAATCATCCGCAACCGTGACGCCAAGAGGTGCATCGTCAAGTGGTCGGTGGAGTTGGGAGAATTTGACATTGAGTTCTGCCCTCGACAAGCAATGAAGTCATAGATCCTCGCTGACTTTGTGTTAGAGTGGACGGAAATCCAGATGCCCCCTCCCAAGGAGCAGCATGAACACTGGATAATGTACTTTGACGGCACCCTCAATCTCGAAGGCGCGGGAGCAGGTGTGACAACCCGCCCAGGAAAATACCGTACTATCGCCTAAACCAATCGACTTTGGTCATTAAGCGATAATAAAGTGTCATCTTATCGTTAGTCGCTGGGTTAACGCCCGGTAAATCACTTGAATAGCAACAAGGATCGGTATATATGCATTAAAACTCACTCGAAGGTGAGTCTAGAGATACAACATCATTAGCATCCAAATTTGTACCCCGAAGGGTTTAATTATTATAAACCGAAGTTTTTGCCATAAAGAAGTAGTTCAGAGTTGTTCGAAACAGCGGAATTAAACGAACGGGAAGCGGAAACACCACGGGAGGCCATCCATGATGCCTTCAGTCGTCGTCCTCCACCCACTCCAGCTCCCAGCCGGGCGGGATCTCTCCGGGCCATACATCACCGAAAGCATTACCTGGATCAACATATTATAGCAAGGCTGAGTATACTAATACTCAGCAAGACTTACCCGTCGGTGATAACTACTTCACCAACTCTACACATGAAAGGCTTTTGGCCACTGAGTTTCTTTTGCTGAAAAGTAACAAAGAGTATGTCCTTACTTTCAAGATTTTAGCACAAGTTCTAGTGAGTTTAATCTTTACTAAATTAGCCATCTAGTACAGACAAAGTTGTGCAACACAATTAATCAAGCATGATGTTCATCAACTTCCATCATTAGGGATATCATGGCTAGTGGAATAAGTAGTCTCAGATAACGGTGAGAGGCCCACAATCGATTGATTCAAACCTTGCAAGGTAGACCTAAACACACGGTGGGATGCCCCTCACGAGGACAACCACCAAGCAGTTCCCAAAACTCTTCGGGTCGGGATCGAATCTTACAGTGTTTGGTGCAGGCTATCCGGCATACCCCGCGAGGCACCCGGACTCACCGTACACCACCGGTAGCTAGCCGTGAGACGTATCCCAAAAGTAGTAATAGTAGGATCCCTCATCGCCTCATTAAGGTACTAGGCTTACCGGTCCCATTCCCGACAAGTGCTTAGTACATTCAAACACTTAACCCACAATAGCCATTGGACCGGAGCCCAAATCCCATGCTCTTACCACATGAGCAATCAATTTAAGGAGATCTTATGATTCCTGTCTAGGAACCTATTCTCGCGAGTGACATCATCACTCGACTTGTAACGGTCCTATAGCTTAGCAGCTATGGACCTATCATACTAGTAAGGACAAAGGTACCTAGGGATCATGCATCTAAGGTTCCATACTACTCCTGAACTTAAATGCACAAGCATCCATAGATAATTGAATAACAAAAATTGAAAACTGGGTTAGATGCACCGGGGCTTGCCTTCGTCAGCTATGTTAGCCTGAGCACTCTCGGTGTCGTCGAGCACTTCCACGTACTGCAGCGAAACTTCTGCTCCTCCTTCCTCGGATTCCGGGACGAGTGAGTAGTCACCATCCGGAAGATCTACACGGAATGCAATGCAGGGTTCATGTGGTGTGACATTTTGTTTATCTTATCCAACTCTTGTTGGTCATATTCACCTTAACAAATAATTAAATAATAAATTCCTTTTATGAAGGTTATTATTGTTATGTGTTTCATTCTTTTATTACACACTTGAATTAATGTTCCCTTTATACTTGATATTTCATGTCAAGGTTTATTCCTTTTTCCTCTCACTAGTAAGGGTGTGTACAAAGATATTTATTTATAACCTAATTCCTTTAACATCAAGGGTGTGTTCTTAGCCTTTAATTAAGTTAGGTAACACTTCCCAAAAAGGAAGGGAATTAAAATAAAATTTTCTTATTTAATCAACCTTTAATCTTTAAAAGGCCTTTGAAGCTTTTTATTAAGCAATAAATCACTAAAAATTTAAAGAAGGGTTTCTTAAGCATCATAACACCCATACTGCACTACTGGACTCACATACAAAGCTTGGAAGCTAGAAAATAAAATATTTTGGAAAAAGACAAAAGACTAGCTAGCAATCAAATTAAATGCATACAAAAATAAATAAGCCTCAAAATGCTCCAATCTTTCTCATACAAGTTTTTTGGTCCTAAACAAGCCTAAAGAATCAGCAAGCACACCTAGAAGCTTTACTGATCTTGCTTCATTAATTTACAAAGGAAAACATGCACAAATTAAGAATAAATATTTCTGATAAACCAAACATCATGATTAATTCACCAGAGGTGGGCACAAAAACATAAATATTTTTATCTACAAAAATCATCTAGGCAAATTCTGCATAATTGGAAAACAATTTATACAAAATAAATTACTGCATAACTTTGTGCAACTTTTGGCACAGGAGCTAGTCATGACATGACACACAACATATCCAAAATTTGGACACAGAGGGTTTGTGGATTTTGAGTTATGGCAGATCTAGGTTTTTCTCATTCCTATTTTTCATGCTAAAAATATTCAGAATCAGACCATGTGAGTATAACAAAAGTTGTGGTATTTTCCACCACGAATCCAACAAAAATGGTTTTGTAATTTTCTGAATTTTCTACGAATTTGTACACATTTTACAAGTTTCTATAAAAGGTAGTTCACTATTGAAGATCCAGTTTGCACCGACGCCCCTGGAAAGAAATAAACTCTCGCGGATAGGTCCCTAGTTTGCATTAAACTCCGTACCAAGATCTCGAGCCTTGCAATTGGGCCCTTGGCCATGGGAGGCGGCGGGCTCACTGGAATCCGGCGGCTCCGGCGGCGCTCACGGCCGGGGAACGGCGTGGAGTTGCATGCAGGCTCACCTAGGGCCTGGGGGTAGTCGGAGTTGGGGCGGAGAGCACGCCGGCATGGGGGTTCGACGGCGACCGGCAGCAGTTGCCGCAGCAGCACGGTCCTGGCGACGGCGGCGGCTCGGCATGGACAATAAGCGACCCTGGGAGGTTCTACGGGTCCTAGGGGATAGAGTGGAATGGTCGGCCGGTGATGAGTGCGAGCGGCGCTGCAAGTTCACCGGCGGCGGCGGCAATGGCTGGCAGGGGGCTCGGTGGCGCGAGGAGAGGAAGAAGGGCGGCGGTTAAATAGGCCGGCTCGGCCTGGGATGACGGCGGCATTACCCAGAGCCGTAGCACGGCGCACGCGGGCGAGGAGATGTGGACGGACCGCCGGTCCGAAGGGGGGGGCATCCGGCCGTCGCACGGCGCGCGCGCGCGCGCGGCCGGCGCGTGGCGCGGCACCGACCCCCGACACGTCGTGGGGCGCGGGACGCCTCGGCAGCAGGCGCGCGGCCTAGGGGCGGGTCGGCCTCGGGCGGAGGGGGCCTAGGGCGGCGCGCGGGCGCGGACGCCGAGGGTTGGCCGGCGCGCGGGTGCGACGCGCGGCGCTCGGCGCGCGCGACGTCGCGGCGTGAGCGGCGCCCTGCCTAGTTTAATTTGCTGAACACACGTTTGAACAGGGAAAACGCCATTTTTTTGAATAAAAGTGCTCTAACCGTTGAACATGAAAGTTGTAGATCTAACTACCCTGTATCATTTTCAAAAAGGCTCTATGGGGTTTTTCTCAACAGATTGAGCAAGAAATAGCTGCCAACCTTGAATGCCAGCCTGTGTTTATGAACAGTAAGTGTTGACCTTAGAGCATGTTTTTCATGCTTTTCCTCTCCAAATTTGAAGTGCCAATCTACATGAAAGTTGTGTCCCTCAACAAGATGGTCAACTTCCCTAAAGGTAGAATTTTAAGTGTTTAGGTGAATTTTGGAGAACGCGGCAAAAGTTCCAACAGACAGCTATGGGCACTAGGGTTTAGTTGGGGTTTGACCAAGTCTTCGACCATGGGTTGGCCCCACAAGTGTGTCCACTAGCCCAAAATGGTTCAATAGAGTTGGTTGGTGAGTTTTTCGAGTGAGGGCCCAGGTTGACCATGATTTGACCACTGTCAGTCGGGTTGATGAAGGATCGGATGGCGACTAGAGAGGGGGGGGGGAGTGAATAGGAGCCGGTAAAAATTCTTCCAAAGAACCCGGCCTATGTCCTACTCAAAACCCGGTCACACACAAGCGATGGATCGAATCACTCACCAATCGCCAAGACCACGAGGTTATGGATCAACCTCTAGCCTTAGGAACGATTCCTTGAAGCACACGCGGAAGCACTAGAAAGGGGAGGAAGGAATCGAACCAAGAAGCAAAGCACACGAGCTCGGCGGACCGTCCGCGCGAGAGGGGCGGACCGTCCGCAAGAGCCGCGCGGACCGTCCGGCCGGGCATCGCGGACCGTCCGCACCCGGCCGCGGACCGTCCGGCCTTAGCCGCGGACCGTCCGTTAATTTACACAGAACGACCCAAAGACACCCCCGTGCCACGGACCGTCCGCGGGGAGCACGCGGACCGTCCGCCTAGCACCCGCGACCGTCCGCCCGACACCGCACCGTCCGAAACTTCGTCCAACCAAAAACCAAAATCACGACGGATCGAAACAAAGGACGAGCAAGAACACGAAGAACACGGGATGAAGCGGAGCCGCGCGGACCGTCCGCCCGGTCCTCGCGGACCGTCCGCCGTGTGCGGACGGAACGTAAAATAGCCCGACCCCGAAAGTCAACTCCCCCAAATCATCATCGGATTTCCCAAACGGTTAAAGCTGTAGAAACAAGGGTTTGGGGACTTGAAAAGCGTCACACAAGGATGCTATAGCCCAAAAATCTTGCCTCCTAACTCCCTAAATCACCGGGAATCGCGAATCCTTTGAGCACCACCAAAAACTAGAGCACCGAACAAAAACTCACGAATCGAAGTGATTTCCCGGCGTTTGAGGGCACAAGATCAAGCACAAAGATGCACAAGGCATCTATCCATGTTTCCCTCAAAGAAATCCGGGAAGAAACTCACTCAAATCCGCGGAATCACACCGAGAACAAAGGCACGAAAATAAGCACAAAAAGGCACAAAAAACAACCCCGAATCTTCTATACAAACCAGGAAAGATTCACAAGGTCTAGCATGCCGCCCTAGCATCCATCCCTCTCAACAAATCTCTCATGAAGCTCTCATGCTAGCCTAGAGAAAATAGGAAGGAAAATAGCTACGAAAATGAGAAAGAGGAGGGAGCAAATGAAACCCTAAGTCACGGAGAGAGAGAGCCATCAACACACACTCATGGCTTATATATCGAGTCCCGCCGGAGTGGTAAATGACTCGACTACCCCTAACTACACTACTGGCGATACAACCCACGTAGGGGCATTTTGGTAAAGTTTGTGGGTCTTCCCATCGGACGGCCACGCCTTTGCCGCACCCCGCGTCCTCCCGACGCAAGCCATGCGATCCCGCCGCGTGTCCTCCGCTTCGAAGCTTCCCGACACGCCCGGATCCCGTCTCCGTCGTGTTGGGCCCTCGGACTTGGTTTTGAGGCCCAAACCAAGAAACCGTCCGCCGATGGTTTTGTGGACAAACCACCAAACCCCGCGTGCCCGGTCCAGCCTCCCGCCAAACCACTTGACTTGACTGCCACCGTGCACCGGCTCACTTGTCCATGACTTCGTCTTGCTTGTGTCGCCACCATGTGACCCGCACCCAGGCCCCGCCGTCCACCGGGTCCCTCGAACCGAGCCTACTTGTCTCTCCATCTCCCGGAGGCCCCTCAAGGCTGAAGACCTTTCGCGCCCGTTCTTCACCTCGCAACAACACGAACTAGGCCGCGGCCTACACCCGCGCACTAAGCCAAGAGTCGGTCCAACACCCGTTGTCAATCACTCATCACTAAGGAGCGGTCATCCACCGACCACCGGGACGCTCCCCGGTCCACAATCTCCCCCTTGATGAGTGCATTGACAACACACAACGTGAAATGAAATTCGAGTAAAAGAGAACGGAAAGAAGAAAGAAAAACGAAAAAGCTCAACTCATGACCAAAACCGAAGAAAGGCAAAGAAAGGTCACAAGCCAAGCAAAGCACAAAATCCACACCGAAAACAAGAAGAAAGCTCCCCCGAACAAATGCCTCCCCCCCGAACATGTGGATGCACACTTCCAAATTTCAGCTCACCTTTTTCCGAATTTTCATTAAGCTCACATTTTCTCCCCCTTGTTGACAATGTATGAATCAAGGTGAAAATGTAGAAATGCAAAGCAAAGCATATAAACAACTACATGAGCTTCTCAAATAGGCCAAATCTAGTGTCAAAGGCGAAAAATGAGACAAAGATCACACACATGAATCATAGCATAGTCAAAGCATTGCCACAAGTAATATATGAAAATACAAGCATGTGACAAAGCAAAATTTTCAGATTTAAGCAAGCTTTTACCAAAAGAAGGCTCGCTTCACATGTAAAAGCCTATCCATGTCACACTTGAGCCACAAACATGCATATTACTCAAAGATCATACAAGGATATCAAATTCTCAAGCAAAAGATCATGGCAAACACCCATAAAGCAAAGCATGTCATGTCAAAGCTCATGAGCCATGTGTCCACTTCTGGGGAGACTTCTCCACCGGTGAACATCATGCAACATGTTTTGCACCCATATGTGAAAGATAAGACATTTTCAAGCATAGACATGATGGATGGAGCAAATTTTCAAGCATTTTACACTTCTTTTCAAGATTAAATCAATTCATGGTACATGAAGTGCCTTTGCGGCAAAAAGAAGCTTATGCTCCCCCATGAATGCAACATAGGCTAAACATTCACAATGATATCCGGCCTTTGGCCCAAATGCAAGAACAGGCATCCAAGCACAATCTAAGCATGAAAAGCATATTTAGACCAAACTGTGACATGGATACACAACTACACACGAGTGGAGCAAAATTTCATCAAAAATTAGTCAAGTTAACCATTTATTTCAAAAGCGGCTATCTCACCACACATATATCTCAAATATTCCAAGAGCATAGCCTCACATCACCATTTCTCCACACATATAACCAATATCTCACAAATAGACAAAGAGACTCAAATATGGCATATGAAAGAAGCTCATCATCCTAAAATGCAATATGACACAAATGCAACATGATATATGACAAGATGGCTATCCTACCATGGTTTATACATCAAGCAAAGCATGTATATACATCAAAGTAAACATGGTATGATACATATGGTACAAAAAGGAAATTCCCCAAGAATCAACTAGAAAGGGCAACAAACCCCAAGTTCCCCCGCAAGCGCACAAATGTAGCTTGGTCAAGAGGCTTTGTAAAGATATCGGCTAGCCGATCTTGGGTAGGGACATGGCTCAAAACAATGGTTCCTTTCTCCACATTGTCCCTCGGGAAATGATACCTCACTTCTATATGTTTGGTTCCGGGAGTGAAGCACCTTTGGATTTTTGGCTACGCTTATGGCACCGGTGCTATCACAAAGAAGTGGGATGCGGGTGCACTCCTCACCAAAGTCTCTCAAAGTGTATGAAATCCACAACAACCGGGAGCAACAACTAGCGGCAAGAACATACTCCGCCTCCGTGGTAGACCGAGCTACACTAGAGCGCTTGTGGGAAGACCATGAGACCAACGAAGAACCAAGAAACCGACAAGTACCGAAGTAGACTTCCTCTCGACTCGACAACCAAACAAAATCCGCATCGGAAAGACCATGAAGAGACAGAGTCGAGGAGGAAGAATACCAAAGGCCAAGACCGAGGGCGGATCGTAGGTACCGAAAATCCTCTTGACGGCCCGTCGATGTGATGTCCTCGGCGAAGCCTCGAAAACGAGCGCACGGACACACGCCGAACCGTATGTCCGGCCTCGTCGCCGTCAAGTAGAGGAGGGAGCCGATCATGCTCCCGTACTCCCGCCGGTCCACCGGTTCTCCGTCCTCATCCGCATCCAAAGTGGCCGTACTCCCCATGGGAGTCGACATCGGCTTCACATCTTGCATCCGGAACTTCCTCGCATGTCTTTCGTGTACTTGGTTTGGTGCACAAATGTACCGTCCTTCACTTGCTTGATCCGCGGCCCGAGAAAATACCGCAACTCGCCCATCATGCTCATCTCGAACTCCCCGCTCATCTCATCCGCAAACTTGGCAACAAGGTTATGTGACGAGCCACCAAAGACAATATCATCCACATAAATCCGAACAATCGGCAAGTCATTCCTATGCTTGAGGAGAAACAAGGTTCTATCCACCGTACCCATCACAAACCCTCTCGCTCAAAAGAAAACCTCTCAATCTCCCATACCAAGCACGGGGCACCGTTTCAACCCATACAGAGCCCTTTTCAACCCGTATACCCCGTGTGGGTACAACTCGCTCTCAAACCCGGTGGTCGCTTCACATACACCTCCTCCTCTATGACCCCATTCAGAAAAGCACTCTTCACGTCCATCTGAAACAACTTGAACCCTTTAGCCACGGCAAAGGCTAGAAGGATCCGAATTGCCTCAAGACGGGCCACAGGAGCAAAGGTCTCCTCGTAGTCAATCCCCTCCTTCTGACTAAACCCCTGAGCAACAAGTCTGGACTTGTTCCTCACAACCATCCCATTCTCTCCCTCTTTGTTCTTCCAAACCCACTTGGTTCCTATGGGATGGCAATTTGGAGGTGGTTCAACTAACTCCCACACCTGGTTCCTCTCAAAATTTTCCAACTCCTCATGCATAGAATTGACCCGGTTTGCATCGATAAAGCATGTCCAATGTCCTTGGGCTCAAAAGTAGCAACAAAAGCAAGCATGAGCAAAATGAGAGGAATTCCCGGACCTCGACCGTGTAGTGCGTTCATTGATGTCTCCAATGATCTTCGACAGGGGATGCACTTCTTGAATCCGCCGGGGAGCCTCACGCCTCGAGACTACCTCCCCCTCAACTTCGAGCTTCTCTCGCCTGGTCCTCTTGTTGTACCGTCGTTGTCCATGAAGTAGACGGTCCATGCTCCAAAGTGGTCGTAGGGGAAGTAGTGGGTACATGCTCAGCTTCAGGCGCATGGTTCTCCCCATCATCATCTCCAGCTTCATCTTTCTCCTCTTCAAAGAGGTCCTCGGCCATCTCTTCATCACCCGCACATTCAAAGCCAAGAGAGGTACATGGCATTGTCTCGTCGAAGGTCACCTCGCAAGTCTCCATGATTTTGTTAGTCTCAAGGTTAAGCACCCTATAGGCTCTAGAGTGGTTAGCATATCCAAAGAAAATACCATCACTAGACCTAGCCTCAAACTTGTCGAGTTTTCCCTTTTTCAAAATAAAGCACTTGCAGCCAAAAACCCGGAATGACTCACTTTGGGTGCCCGACCATGCATAAGCTCATAACGGGTCTTCTTCTTGAAAGCTCTCAATAAAATCCGATTGGAAACATGACACGCCGTATTGACCGCCTCGGCCCAAAACCTCCTAGGAGTCCCGTGCTCATCGAGCATCGTCCTAGCCATCTCACAAAGAGTCCGATTTTTCCTTTCCACGACTCCATTTTGAGGGGGCACATAAGGGGTCGAATACCGATGTTCAAGACCTAGATCACGACAAAAAGCATCAAAACGAGAGTTCTTGAACTCGCAGCCATTATCCTTGCGGATAGCTCGAATAGCATTTCCATGCCTCTCGTTTTTCAACCTCACGATCGGATCTCGAACAAAACCAAAAGTCTCACTCTTATCCTCCAAGAAGAACACCCGGGCATAGCGAGAGTAATCGTCCACCACAACAAGGACATACCACTTCCCACCCACCGAGCGAACTCGAGCCGGCCCAACAAGGTCCATATGCAACGGCTCCGTCGGACGCTCGGTCATGACATCGGTCGGGGGTGGATGGGGAGTGGCTACCATCTTACCATGCCTACAAGGAGCACAAACCAAATCCTTTTCAAACTTCAACTTCGGCAATCCTCGGACAAGGTCAAGACCACTCAAGCGGGGAAACCAAATCAAAGCTCAAGTGTCCCAACCGCCTATGCCATTTCCACAAATCGAAGAAGGACCGGCCATCAAACAAGGCGAGCAGGACCCAAAGAACGAGAGAAATCGGCCTCGAAAATCGACCCTCGGGGATGATCATACGTACAAGATCACCTCGAGAATCAAGCAAGCGAGACTCGCCGACTTAAAACGCACCTCAAAACCCTCATCAAGCAACTGAGAAACCGAAAGCAAGTTAAAACCCAAAGACTTCACAAGAGCCACTCTCTTCAACGTTACCTTGTCACTCACATGCACAACACCCTCTGAAAGCACCCTACCTCGTCCATTGTCCCCAAATGTAATATACATCTTTTCCTTCACCGGGGTGAGGGCCGGAGAACCACTTCTTATCTCCGGTCATGTGTCGAGAACACCGGAGTCGATCAACCAAATGTTCTCCAAGCCTCCCCGCCCTGCGCGGAAACAAGAACGAGAATGAGCTAGCGACTCGACACCGGGGTTAGCACAGAGAAAGTTAAACCGTTGTCGAACCATCCGCTCAAAAGAGGGGTTAGCAAACATCACTCCCTTGCCACCAAACTTCCCATGTCCCATGGGAGGAGTACGAGCACCACGAGGGGGAAAGCGTGGTCCGTAGTTCCTCTGGAACCCAAAGCTGCGATCATCTCCCCTAAACCCGTACTGAGGACGAGTAGGAGGACGTCCAGCAACACCACCACGAGCCCGACCAAAACTCTCACCAAGACGCACACCATCATCTCTCCCGACAAACCTCTCACCACCACCTCTGCGTGGGAACCCGCCAACACTCCTCACACTTCCCACTCCCCGTGGAAGTGGCACTCTAGGCTCGGGAATACCGCGAGGGCCGGCGATACTGTCCCGGTTTGCTTGCTCCCTAGCAAGCCTCTCATCCCTCTTCCTCTTGTAGCAAAACTCGCAAGATGCCTCTCCTTGCCACAATACTCACATTTGAAGGGGATGGGTTTTGGTTTTGGCTCTGGCTTCTCTTTAGGCTTCTCACCCTTCTCACCCACAAACTTCACTCGGTTTCGGAAATTATTTGTCTTAGGTGGGAATTTGGGTGGATCTTGGGTTGTGTCAAGCTTGTTGCAAAGGTGGTTGGGCTTTGGTGTGAAAGAGTTCTTGGGTGCTTTTGGGAGTGGGACTTGGATCTCTCCGATCACCTCAAACTCGGGGTTAGACTCAACACACTTCTCGTACACACTCTCCCCACTCGTTCTCTCCCACTTTCTCACCCAACTTCTCAAACCCCAAACCACGACCATCGGCCCTCTTGAACTCCTCAATCATGATTTTCAATTGAGGTTCCCGCCCGTACAACCAACCCAACACTTTCCTCAAATAGTCATTCTCCTCATAGATGACATCCAACCGAGAAGTAAGCTCAAGATTACGCAAAGTGACTTCATCACAGCCTAGAGCATGCATTTGCAACAGGAGATTTTAAAGATGCTTCCAAAGAACTAATAGTAGAGCGAGCATCAACAAGCTTAGCATGCATAGTAGGACATGATTTGCAAGCACCAAGCAAGGTAGGTCTAGCCTTAAGCTCATCATGTTCAGTCCTAAGAGCATCTAGTTGAGCCAAAATAGAAGCATTCTTCTCATTAAGCATTTTGATCTCATTCAACCAAGCATCACATTCAACACATTCAACATCATCAGGAGTAGTAGGAGCAAGTTTCAAAGAGTCATTCTCAAGTTTCAATTCAAGCAATTTTGACTCTAACTCTCCTACTTTCTCGCTAGCATTCTCAAGCCGAGCCCTAAGATCTTTCCTCATCTTTTTGGCATCTCTCAAGACACTATCACGGTTATCAAGCAAACCATTCAACCTAGCAATCTCAGCAAGCAAAGAGTCGGGATCACGGTTTACCTCATCCTCCGAGTCGGAGTCGCCGTCCTCCTTCACACTCTTCTTGCTCGCTCGAGCTATGGGCCATGCCACAAAAGCCCTCAAGCGCCACACGGCTCGGCCCCGCCGAGGTTCCGGCTTGCACTCTTCTTGCCACCGCGCCTCCCGGCGTCTTCATCTTCATCGCTTGAGCTTGATCGCTCCTCGCTTGAGCTTGAGTCGACGTCGCTCGCACCGGCCACCATCGCTCTTGCCTTGTTCTTCTTGTAGGTGCTCTTGCTCGGTCGCCGCTTGTCCTTGTCCTTGCTCTTGGACTTGTTGAAGTGCTTACCCTTGGAGGAGTACTTGTCTTCACGCCTCGGGTGCGCCTTGTACTCGTTCACCTTGTACTTGTTCTCCTCCGCTTCCGGCACTCGGCGATGAAGTGGCCACGCTTGCCACACTTGTAGCACGTCCCCGAGCTCCGCCTTGCGTTCCTCCGACTCTCGTGTAGTCGTTCAAATCTTCTTGAGAGCAAGGCCGGCTCCTCCTCGCCCGAAGCACATCAAACTCCTCATCCGGAATGGACATAAGAGAGGACAAAGAAAACGTCGACGAGGAAGGGTTAGATTTGCCCTTTGATCCTCCCACAAGAGCAAGACTATGGTCGGGTCGAGCCCTCATGCTTGGATAGCATCTTCCCGTCAACCTCGGCGGACTTGAGCTTAGAAAAGAGGTCATCCAACTCAATAGTCAAATAGTTCCCAGACTCCTTGATGGCCTCAACCTTAGCACCCCAAACATTTGGATCCAAGACATGCAAGAGCTTCAAAGCCTGATCATGCTCGGAGTACGGAAAATCCTCAACATTAGCCTTCATGTTGTTCACGATAGCGATGAACCTCTGAAACATCGCATCAATGTCCTCACCGGGAAGTGGAGTGAAATTCTCATATTGCATCCGGTAAGAGACAAAGAGGCGAGCCTTCACATGGTTATCACCACCGTGAGCAACCAACAACTTATCCCAAATTTGCCAAGCAAGATCCAAATGGCGAACACGATCAAACTCGGATCACACAAGCTCCGGCACAAATGATCAACGGCTTTTGCATTAGCCTCATACTTGGCCTTGGCATCGACATCGGTCACCATAAGGGTATGGATGTTGACCGGAATAGCATATGTCTTGTCAAGCACAATAAACTCCAACAACTTTCCTCGAAGAAAAATCCTCATACGAGCCGCCCACTTGTGGTAACCCTTGCCATCGAAGTGCGGCGGACCGCCCCGCTCAACGTACGCCATCTTAGGATTCGAGACTTGTCAAAGTCGCAAAGAATCCGGCACCAAGCTCTGATACCAATTGAAGGATCAGATGGCGACTAGAGAGGGGGGGGAGTGAATAGGAGCCGGTAAAAATTCTTCCAAAGAACCCGGCCTATGTCCTACTCAAAACCCGATCACACACAAGCGATGGATCGAATCACTCACCAATCGCCAAGACCACGAGGTTATGGATCAACCTCTAGCCTTAGGAACGATTCCTTGAAGCACACGCGGAAGCACTAGAAAGGGGAGGAAGGAATCGAACCAAGAAGCAAAGCACACAGGCTCTGGCGGACCGTCCGCGCAGGAGGGGCGGACCGTCCGCAAGAGCCGCGCGGACCGTCCGGCCGGGTATCGCGGACTGTCCGCACCCGGGCCGCGGACCGTCCGGCCTTAGCCGCGGACCGTCCATTAATTTACACGCAACGACCCAAAGTCACCCCCGTGCCACGGACCGTCCGCGGGGAGCACGCGGACCGTCCGCCTAGCACCCGCGGACCGTCCGCCCGACACCGCGGACTGTCCGAAACTTCGTCCAACCAAAAACCAAAATCACGACGGATCGAAACAAAGGACGAGCAAGAACACGAAGAACACGGGATGAACTGGAGCCGCGCGGACCGTCCGCCTGGTCCTCGCGGACCGTCCGCAGGTGCGGACAGAACAGAAAATAGCCCGACCCCAAAAGTCAACTCCCCCAAATCATCATCGGATTTCCCAAACGGTTGAAGCTGTAGAGACAAGGGTTTGGGGACTTGAAAAGCGTCACACAAGGATGCTATAGCCCAAAAATCTTGCCTCCTAACTCCCTAAATCACCGGGAATCGCGAATCCTTTGAGCACCACCAAAAACTAGAGCACCGAACGAAAACTCACGAATCGAAGTGATTTCCGGCGTTTGAGGGCACAAGATCAAGCACAAAGATGCACAAGGCATCTATCCATGTTTCCCTCTAAGAAATCCGGAAGAAACTCACTCAAATCCGCGAGAATCACACCGAGAACAAAGGCACGAAAATAAGCACAAAAAGGCACGAAAAACAACCCCGAATCTTCTATACAAACCAGGAAAGATTCACAAGGTCTAGCATGCCGCCCTAGCATCCATCCCTCTCAACAAATCTCTCATGAAGCTCTCATGCTAGCCTAGAGAAAATAGGAAGGAAAATAGCTACGAAAATGAGAAAGAGGAGGGAGCAAATGAAACCCTAAGTCACGGAGAGAGAGAGCCATCAACACACACTCATGGCTTATATATCAGGTCCCGCCGGAGTGGTAAATGACTCGACTACCCCTAACTACACTACTGGCGATACAACCCACGTAGGGGCATTTTGGTAAAGTTTGTGGGTCTTCCCATCGGACGGCCACGCCTTTGCCGCACCCCGCGTCCTCCCGACGCAAGCCATGCGATCCCGCCGCGTGTCCTCCGCCTCGAAGCTTCCCGACACGCCCGGATCCCGTCTCCGTCGTGTTGGGCCCTCGGACTTGGTTTTGAGGCCCAAACCAAGAAACCGTCCGCCGATGGTTTTGTGGACAAACCACCAAACCCCGCGTGCCCGGTCCGGCCTCCCGCCAAACCACTTGACTTGACCGCCACCGTGCACCGGCTCACTTGTCCATGACTTCGTCTTGCTTGTGTCGCCACCATGTGACCCGCACCCAGTCCCGCTGTCCACCGGGTCCCTCGAACCGAGCCTACTTGTCTCTCCATCTCCCGGAGGCCCCTCAAGGCTGAAGACCTTTCGCGCCCGTTCTTCACCTGCAACAACACGAACTAGGCCGCGGCCTACACACTCGCGCACTAAGCCAAGAGTCGGTCCAACACCCGTTGTCAATCACTCATCACTAAGGAGCGGTCATCCACCGACCACCGGGACGCTCCGGTCCACGATTGACCGACGGTTAGGGTTAATTAAAAACTTGGGGCGTCACAGCCTGCCCCCCTTAAACGAAATCTGGTCCCGAGATTCGACTTGAGAACAATAAGATGGGGAGGAGAACTCGTGGTTTCGAGATTGCAGGAAGCCTGGATACTTAGTGTTGATGTAGTCTTCCGTCTCCCAAGTTGCTTCTTCTTTCGTGTGATGACTCCATTGGATTTTGTACATTCGTACTGTTGTCTTCGGGTCTTTCGCTCTTTTTGGTATAGTACTCTCAATGGGTGCTCGATGAGCGAGAAATCCGGCTCAATGCAAGCATTAGCTTCTGTGATGACTTCGTTCTCTAGCACAGGCATTCCCTTCTTCAATTGAGTTACATGAAACACATTGTGGACTGCGGAGAACCGTTCTGGCAACTGGATACGATAAGCCACTGATCCACACACTTCTATGACTTCATAGGGTCCAATGTAGCGCGGAGCTAGCTTTCCTTGGACACCGAACCTTTGCACACCCTTGGTGGGGGACACCTTAAAATACACGTAATCCCCCACTTCAAAGTGTCGGGGTGCGGTTCCCTTATCATGGTAACTCTTCTGTCTCATCTGAGCCATCTTCAAATTTTCTCTTATCACTTGTACCTTTTCTTCAGCATCCTTAACTAAGTCCGGACCAAAGAGTGTCCTTTCTCCGGCTTCCGACCAATTCAACGGAGTGCGACATCTTCATCCGTAAAGAGCATCGAACGGTGCCATCTTCAAACTGGCTTGGTAACTATTGTTGTAAAAGAATTTTGCCAAGGACAAACACTTGTCCCAACTCTTGTCAAAGTGCAAGATGCTTGCTTGTAGCATGTCTTCCAAAATCTGATTTATCCTTTCCGTCTGACCATCGGTCTGTGGATGATAACTGGAACTGCGGATTAGCTTGGTTCCTAAGCACTCATGCAATTGCTCCCAGAAGCGAGCTACAAACTGAGTTCCTCCGTCAGAGATTATAGTCTTCGGAATTCCATGCAAACGAACTATGTGGTCCATGTACAACTCTGCATATTGCTGTACTGAATAAGTGGTATGTACGGCAATGAAATGGGCAGTCTTGGTGAGTCTGTCCACAATTACCCAAATAGAATCTTTCTTTCTAGCCATTAGGGGTAAACCCACAATGAAATTCATACTGATGTCATCCCACTTCCACATGGGTATCGACAGGGGTTGAAGTACACCTGCCCATTTCAAATGCCTTGCTTGCATCCGGTGGCAAGTATCGCACTCGGCTACATACTTGGCTATATCCACCTTCATATTGGACCACTAGAAACTCTGTTTCAGATCTTGGTACATTTTGGTACTGCCGGGATGAATAGAGAACTTGGACATATGAGCCTCATCAAGGATGATCTTCTTAATTTCCTGATCGACAGGAACCACAAGGCGTTTCCCAAACCAGACCACATCCTGGTGGTCTTTCTGGAAACAAGTATACTTGGGGTCTCCCTCTGCTAGTTTATGTTTACTGGTTTATATGTCTTCATCATTGCGTTGTGCAGTGACAATTCTATCATAAAGATTGGATTCTGCCGCTAAGGCATAAAGATTTCCTTGCGGTACCACTTCTAAGTTGAGCTTTCTCATTTCTTCACATAATGGGTCACTAGCTCGCTCTAGCTCTAGACGGTTGCAGTGAGCTTTGCGGCTAAGAGCATCCGCAACAACATTTGCTTTGCCGGGGTGGTAATGCACTTCTAGGTCATAATCCTTAATCAACTCAAGCCATCTTCTTTGCCTCATATTCAACTCTGATTAAGTAAAGATGTATTTGAGACTCTTGTGATCAGTAAAGATGTTACAACGATTACCAATTAGATAATGCCTCCATATCTTGAGAGCGTGGACAACAGCAGCTAACTCAAGATCGTGGGTAGGATAATTGATCTCATGAGGTCGAAGTGCCCGTGAAGCATAGGCAATGACTCGGCCTTCTTGCATAAGGACACAGCCGAGACCCGTGCCTGATGCGTCACAAAAGACTTCAAAAGGCTTGGAATTATCTGGTTGCACTAGCACTGGGGCTGAGGTTAAATGTTGTCTCAAGGTGTGGAAGGCTTTCTCACATGCTTCGCTCCACACAAACTTCACTCCCTTCTTGAGCAGTTCGGTCATAGGTTTTGCGATTCTAGAGAAGTCAGGAATGAATCGACGGTAGTACCCTGCCAATCCTAAGAAACTGCAGATCTGGTGTACGGACTTGGGCGGTTTCCAATCCATCACTTCTTAAACTTTGCTAGGATCTACGGAGATACCATCTTGGGAAATGGTGTGCCCCAAGAATTTCACACTCTTCAACCAGAATTCACATTTGGAGAACTTAGCATAAAGCTTATGATCTCACAAACGCTGAAGGACAATTCGGAGATGTTTGGCATGTTCTTTCTTGTTTTTGGAATAAATGAGGATATCATCGATAAAGACCACTACGAATTTGTCGAGCTCCGTCATAAACATGGAGTTCATGAGATACATGAAGTATGCTGGGGCATACGTGAGACCAAAGGACATTACCAACAACTCGTAAAGACCATAACGAGTCGATAAAGCGGTTTTAGGAATGTCACAAGGTTGAATTTTGATTTGATGGTAACCAGAACGGAGGTCGATCTTGGAAAAGAAACTCGATTCGAGGAAGAGGAATTTGTACTTGATGGTGACTGCATTGAGCGGTCGG
The DNA here is from genome assembly GCA_947561735.1 of Cenchrus americanus. Lineage (NCBI taxonomy): Eukaryota > Viridiplantae > Streptophyta > Magnoliopsida > Poales > Poaceae > Cenchrus > Cenchrus americanus. Next base: position 197,666,305 of record OX387245.1, on the reverse strand, counting down.
TAATCCACACACAACCTCAAGCTACCATCTTTCTTTTTGACGAAAAGAGCGGGACAACCCCAAGGAGAAGAGCTCGGGCGAATATAACCCTTATCTAACAGCACCTGGAGTTGATTTTTCAGCTCGGCTAATTCTTTGTGTGGCATATGATAAGGTCTTTTGGAAATGGGCGCGGTACCCGGTTGGAGTTCGATTACAAACTCGACATCTCTGTCTGGTGGCATACCAGGCAACTCATCAGGAAAGACATCCGGATACTCACACACTACTGGAATTTCATCAAGAGGGGAGATAATGGTCACATAGGCACTAGAATCGGTACCATCCTTGGAAGGTAGGTACAAGGTAGTGTGCCCGACCGTAGGTGAATTGATCTCTACAACCCTATCTTATATATCTAGAACCACCTTATGTTGGGCCATCCACTCCATACCCAAGATAACATCCATGCCTTCCAATTTTATGGTTATGAGATTAGATTGAATAACCTTGCTTCCCAACCTTAAAGGAACCCCAAAAGTTACTAGGTGAGAAGAGATGTTTCCACCTGGTGTGGTAATTTTATAAGCCGATTTTGTTTGCATTCCTTTTAGACCCAATTTGCCTAATAGATTCTCACTTATGAAATTGTGGGTAGCTCCCAAATCAAATAAAATCTTAACAGGAGTGTCGTTGATAGGGAATGTACCCGTGAGCACTGAAGCTCCCTCTGGAATATCACTCATGGTGGTGAAGTTCAGCTTGCCTTAGCGTACTTGCACCATAGGCTTCTTAGCCGGGGTGGCAGGCTTGTTCCCTGCACCTTGATTCTATGGGTTGGGCTTGATCTGCCTGGGCTTGGGACAATTACTGATGTAATGCCACGGCTGACCACAGTTGAAGCAACAACAATCACCAACGTTGCGAGGAGGTGCATTAGGCTTTGGAGCCTGCTGCTGAGCATTTCACAACTGGAAGTTCCCTGCGGGTTTGCTCTAGGACGGCTTCATCGTCCAGCGTCCAGTTGAAGATTGCTGGTATGGGTTTGGAACGTTCTTCTTCACAAAGAGAAACTTCTTATTAGTTCCGCTGCCCGGAGCAAAACCAGACGGCCTCTTCTTGTCCCCGTGGGCCTTTTTCATGGCGTCCTCTTGGGAGATAGCCTTGTTCACAAGCTCATGGAAATTTGCGGGCTCGAGCAGGTTCAGTCGCTTGTACAACTTGCCATCTAGCCCGTCGCGGAATCTTTCCATCTTCTTCGCATCAGTGTCTATGTGATGCCCACCCTACTGGCACAAGCTGTTAAACTTCTGGGCGTAACGGTACACCGTATCGGACCCCTGCCTAAGGGCCAACAGCTCCCTCATCTTCCCTATCCATTAATCCCTTGGGGATGTGATGGCTCTTGAAGGCTTGCTTGAAGTCATCCCAAGTTACAGCACGCCCTCGCTGCATCGACTTGAAATGATCCCACCACATTCAAGCTTCACCTCGCAGTTGCAGAGCTGCGAAGTTGGCTTTGTTCTCCTCGGAGCAAGGCAGCGCAAAGGCGGAGAACTTCGCCTCGATGGCCTTGATCCAAGCTTCAGCTTCCAGGGGGCTTCCGCCTTGGAGAAGGTCGGCGGCTTCACCCCGATGAACTGAGCATACGTGGTGACCTGATTAGGCCCCTCGTGGTTGGCCCCATGGGGAGGCCCTCGGTTCATCTGCTGAGCGATCTTCTACTGCGTCTGCAGGATCTGGCGCAGCACCTCGGTTTGCGTGGCCATAAAAGCCTCCGACGGCGTCATGGGCGGTGGTGGCGGCAAGTCACCGCTATCGTTCGCTCCGAACTCGTTGGGAGAGCTGCGCGTGGTTCCCACCATCTGAAATGCGAGCCTTGTTAGTCACATAACCAAAAGCTTACTCGGAAATGATGACAAGTACGACCATACATAACCACAGCTTATTAGCATTCATATGATGATGGCAGAAACAGTTGTAAGATATCACATAACTAATCATTAGATTCACAGAATCGTTCTTCGACATAGTTAGGAAATGCGACTACTCGAGTAACTCGAGCCAACATTCACTCTCGGGGCAATTTTTGCCATTTCGGGTGCCAGCGAAGGTGACATGCTAACGAGCACCTATTTGTTTGGCAGACGATTGACGCCCCTAAAAATACTTTGGTTTTCCAACACCGATGTGAAATGCAAGTTTTGGCAAGCGTGGTCATTGCAACGATTCGCTCAATTTTCGGCAATCATACGCAATAAAATTTCAACATCTGGGGTGAACAAGCGAATTTCCATTCAAACACCACATGCTTAAGCATTCATTATTACAACAAGATGGATAGGGTCCAAGGACACTACAATACTCAAATCTGAAAAACCTCATGATACAACTGAGTTACACTGCAATTGCATTGCACGCTGACGTACTCCTAAGCGAACTACCACACTCATCCCGTAGATGACACCTAGGAGCACCTTCCTTCTTAATGTCGTTCACTGGCATCCTAGTTACCCACTGAAGCACCACTGCCCGCAGGCGAGTCTGGTGGAGTCGGTAACGGTGGTCCCGCCTGGCTCGTCTGATCCAGACCAGACAGACCCTACTGCTCCTCCGGTGTACCAGATGCGGCGGTAGTGGCTGTAAGGCCACTATGGCCTGGAAGGCTGCCACCTGCACCTCGGCCTCCTCCACCTGCTGCTGCATATCAGCAATGCTCTGAAGTAGCATCAACCTCTCGATCTCATACGCATCGGCATTCTCCTCCGGGGTGTGATTCTTCGCCTCCGCATCTACAATCCTCTCGTAGGCGGTCTCCTCTCTCTAACTCTAACCGGAATCTCCGGCACGCACCGTCATTTTCCTGCTACATCTGAGTAAGTGTAAAGTTCAGCTGCTGATGGGCTGCTGATAGCTGCTGCCAATCCCGCCTAGATGCCTCCAAACGCTACCCGATAATCGCTGTGGTATTATAGCACATCCCCTGAAGTGTGAAGACAACGTTGAGGCAACGTGCCAGCGTCTGAGTGACATCCAGCGGCTTTGCTAGCAACAACAACTCCCGTAGGTGATCCATACGGTCCAACCATGTTGGGTCATCGGGACTCACGGCGCAGAAACGGCCGAATGGCGAGAGAGCTACCACAGTGGGGTTGTGGTCACAGAAGTCCGTCAGCACTCTGAGAGCAGCTGACTCGACGGCCTCGTGGGTAATAAATCCCCGGTAGATAAAACTCAAGTCGAACCAGTCAGCGTGGTCCGGGTGTGGCAGTACAGTGACGATCACTCTGCAATGGGGAAGGCCATAACGCTCGAACTCAGACACCTCGTAAGTCGGTGGGGTGATGTAGCCAGCTGCGCTGAGTGCTTCCCACGCAAGGTGTGGAAAACCCTCCCAATGCAACCCGTTTGTACGGATTGTACCGTCAGCGTCGAACTCGTGAAACACGGGGAAAGCCATCTGTACAAAAATGTAACACATGTCAGGTCTCAAGGAGAATGGCATGTCAAATGGTGAAGTTCTGGCAGTTGTGAATAAAATTCATAACCATAAATCCAGAACCCAAAAACTTTTCCACCGGTTTTCCGGCTACTGCAAAGTTTCTTTTACTCCCTTTCAGTTTTCAAAGGTTGAGCTAGATCAAGGAAACAAGGTGGAAGGATACAAAGTCTAGATGTGCCTAGAAAGGTGTAAACCAAGCCGACGAAGCTATGATCGGAACTTGCAACTAAAAGCTAGACTGGGCAAGGAGCAATTGTTTTTAACAAACTGATTTAATTAAAATTCCTAGCACATGGTACGAAACAAGATGAACAAGCTTTTTCAAAATTTTGGCAGCACGACAGCTAAGCATAAGAGGTACTCTAGTTATAAAAAGCACACACTAGCAAAATCTTCCTTAGAGAGCACATAGAAGTTCTGTTTTGGGTCCACTTTAATTTATTTTGATTTTTAACATGCATGCAAGATGTCCTATTCGACCTCACATGGAAATCAAGCCAAAAATTGAAGTTAATGCCGGTGGCATGGCTTTTATTCGTCTCTCCCTATAATATCTAGTCGAGAGCTATACGGTACTCGCTTAACGACTAACGAAGCGCTGTTATGTACCTGCAGAAAATGAACCTTTCGTGCCAGCACGTCACAAAAGCGTCCACAAACATTACCGTTCACTATAGAAACAACATCCATGCGTTAAGCCGCTGCATGGATAGCGTCCAACCTCGGACACCCTCCATTTGAATGGAGTGTATCCTTGCCTCGCATACTCGACATGCGGAATGCTCACGTATGAAACACGTGGTGACACATAACTCATAAATAGATGCGAAGATGGGATCTGTGGAATGGATCACTCTATCAACCCTCGCAATTCCCGTGATGCGGTACAGCACACATATAAAACACGTGGCTCATCTAGTTTGGTTGTGCAAGAAAGTAAGTCTGACATAAAGTAATGTGCTGGGAGTTAGCAAAATAAACCATAGGCTAAATAAGCCACCTGAAAGAACCCAAAAATTCCCTCTAGGGCCTCTCGGTCTAGTTTATCCTTAGCGGACCAACGTATTTTGGTAAATCCAAACAATCTTGGCAAATTTTATTCAAAAATCAGTGATTAAGGTTATTAATTAATCTATGGTGCATATAATCGCTCTGATGCCAACTGTGACAACCCGCCCAGGAAAATACCGTACTATCGCCTAAACCAATACACTTTGGTCATTAAGCGATAATAAAGTATCATCCTTTTGTTAGTCGCTGGGTTAACGCCCGGTAAATCACTTGAATACCAACAAGGATCGGTATATATGCATTAAAACTCACTCGAAGGTGAGTCCAGAGATACAACATCATTAGCATCCAAATTTGTACCCCGAAGGGTTTAATTATTACAAACCGAAGTTTTTGCCATAAAGAAGTAGTTCAGAGTTGTTCGAAACAGCGGAATTAAACTAACGGGAAGCGGAAACACCAGGGGAGGCCATCCATGATGCCTTCAGTCGTCGTCCTCCACCCACTCCAGCTCCCAGCCGGGCGGGATCTCTCCGGGCCACACATCACCGAAAGCATTACCTATATCAACAAATTATAGCAAGGATGAGTATACTAATACTCAGCAAGTCTTACCCATCGGTGATAACTACTTCACCAACTCTAGACATGAACGGCTTTTGGCCACTGAGTTTCTTTTGCTGAAAAGTAACAAAGAGTATGTCCTTACTTTCAAGATTTTAGCACAAGTTCTAGTGAGTTTAATCTTTACTAAATTAGCCATCTAGTACAGACAAAGTTGTACAACACAATTACAAGCATGATGTTCATCAACTTCCATCATTAGGGATCTCATGGCTAATGGAATAAGTAGTCTCAGATAACGGTGAGAGGCCGACAATCGATTGATTCAAACCTTTCAAGGTAGACCTAAACACACGGTGGGATGCCCCTCGCGAGGACAACCACCAAGTGGTTCCAAAACTCTTCGGGTCGGGATCGAATCTTACAGTCTTTGGTGCAGGCTATCCGGCACACCCTGCGAGGCACCCGGACTTACCGTACACCACCGGTAGCTAGCTGTGAGATGTATCCCAAGAGTAGTAATAGTAGGATCGCTCGCCGCCTCATTAAGGTACTAGGCTTACCGGTCCCATTCCCGACAAGTGCTTAGTACGTTCAAACATTTAACCCACAATAGCCATTGGACCGGAGCCCAAATCCCATGCTCTTACCACATGAGCAATCCATTTAAGGAGATCTTATGATTTCTATCTAGGAACCTATTCTCGCGAGTGACATCGTCACTCGACTTGTAACGGTCCTATAGCTTAGCAGCTATCGACCTATCGTACTAGTAAGGACAAAGGTACCTAGGGATCATGCATCTAAGGTTCCATACAACTCCTGAACTTAAATGCAAAAGCATCCATAGATAATTGAATAACAAAAATTGAAAACTAGGTTAGATGCGCCGGGGCTTGCCTTCGTCAGCTATGTTTGTCGGGGGACACCCCTAGGGGTCCCCTTAAACAATCGGGAAATCCTCACTTAAAACCCGCAACAAAGCCAAAACACAGCTTGCCTAACCATGCGGGATACGGCCCATGCCGCAGGGACCCCGACGGCCCACCAAGGCGGCCCTCGTGAAGATCCCCCTCGAGCGAGCTCCGCCTCGCTCGAGGATGCGCGCCCCCCCTCGGGCGGGCTCCGCCCGTTCGAGGGGGCGCGCTTCCCTCGAGCGGGCTCCGCCTCGCTTGAGGGACCGCTCCCCCTATAGCGAGGCTCCGCCTCGCTCGAGGGTCCGTCCCGCCCCCGACCGGGGTCCGCCTCGCTCGAGGGCGCCCCTCACGCGTGCGCCGGCCCCCGTACACGGGCATTTACGCTCCGACACCGGCGGGACGGCGCCATCATGCGCCCGGGGCTCGCGCCCGTGTCGCCGCACCAACTCCCCGAGAGGGAGCCCATCCCCACCACCGTGGGGAGGGACCGTGCGGCGAGGCGGTGCCGGTCCCGTGACGCCGTGCACCTCGCTCCCGCACGGCTAACGCGCCAAGCCCCTCGAAGGGGGGCCGGTTGCACCCTCGATTTGCTTTCTCGTGACTCGGGGGTTAGGTGGAGGCGTTAGGCCGGTGGAGCGCCATCCCCGGCCATCGTTACGCGTATGGCCGCCGCCCCCGCGCGTGCGGGCGCACGCCGGGCGCCGTAGCAACAACCCAAGACCGTGAAGCGCATTGGAACGGGACGCCGCCTTACTCGCTCCCGTACTCCGTACGGCCAACGTCGCAGCGGCTCCCTCGAGCCTATCGAAGGCATCACCACCATCCGCCGCCCTTCTACCCTCGAACCGCCACCGTTCGGGTACAAGATAGGCCATGATGGCCGCATCGCCGCAAGGATCGTCCCGGACGACCGCCCACTCTACAAAGCATAGCACGTCGTGCTTCCTCACGTAGATAGATAGCGCGGCACGCATGTGATTCGCCTCCTCCTTGATCTATAAAAGGAGGGCGAACCCCCCCCGGCGGGGGACGGACGGACGGGGAGACGGACAGAGGAGAACAAGCACACGAGACAGACTCAACCCAACAGAGACGAGCCGCGCCACGCACTCGCTCTCCAATCCTCCCACAACACCTCTAGACACAACGCCGGGGACTTGGAAGCCGGCCTTCCTCTCCCGCCTTGCTTGTAGCAGCCCCCACTACGAGCACCCCGGTGCCGAGCAATATAGTGCCTTGAGCACACCACCGCCGGACGTACGGCCCCCTCGGCGGGAACCGGGGATAAATCCCGTGTCTCTTATTACTTAGCATCGTCCATTGAGGGATAGACCTCGGCGCTTTCTACTGGTTAGTGTCGGGACCATATTCCGCACCGACAGTTGGCGCCCACCGTGGGGCATCTGAGCGCCTAAGGTCATTCCACCAACTCCCTCTATGGTGATCCGCACCGAGTACCGTGGTACACGCTACTGCATGGGCAGCTCGGACCCCCTCCCCCGCCGGGTTCGAAATCCGGTTCGGGGACCTGAACTTTTAGGCCACGGGGAACTGCTACCTCATGCGCCTCACCAACCGTGAGGAGCTCCACGCGCGGCGCCGGGCCGGGTCCGCTCCGGCCCCCGCCGCACGCACCACCACGGCGCGGGCGCCCGCGAGCACGGATGTCGCGGCCCGTCGACGCCACGAAGCCGCCGCCGCTCGGGCGCATTCGCGCCGGGCGTGGTCCGAGCGACGGCAGCCGAGCGCGCCGCCTCTCGGCCGCGGCGCGACCACCGTCACGACGGCCACCATCCCATCGGGGCGGCGCACGGTCTCCGGACCGCGCATCCCCATTGGGCCGCATGGCGCCACGTCGGCCTACAACGCCAACGTCAACACCGCGATGCGCGAGGGTTCCGCCCGCCGTCACGTCTTTGTCACCGGGGATCCCGGCGCCTCGGCCGGGTGACGAGTCGTCCCTGGGTTCCCTCGACGCGTTGCCACCCGCCAACAGCCACGGGTACGCGGAGTGGGACTTCTCCGACGTGCCGGACCCAGTCATGTTCTGGCGTTTCCTAGACGCTACGGACTACTGGTTCGGCTGCTCCGACGACTCCGGGCACCGGGGAGTTACGATCCCGCGCGGGAGTGCTACGCCGTCATCACCAACGACCCTACCAATGCCGCCGGTGCGGTGGGCGCCGGAGATGGGGAGTTCACGCCCGCCCCCAGAATTGCCACGCGCCCGACCGCGGGGCCAAGCGCTCCCCGCCGGGGCCGACGCCGAAGCGCGCAGTGGCCTAAGCCTCGCGAGCTCGAGGCCAAGCCGGTGGAGGAATACGGACGGTGCGGCCGCTCCGTGCCTCAATGGCGGGGGAAGCCTCCCGCGCGCGGCGAACGCACGCGGGAGTGAGGACCATGTGTGGTTCGAGGACCGGTGGATGGTCGCTTCCTTGTATGATGAGTGATTGACAACGTTGTGTGGACCGATTCTTGGCTAAGTATTGCGGGTGCGGGTTGCGGCTTGACTCGTGTTGGTGCAGGTGAAGAACGAGCGCGAAAGGTCGTCGCCGGTGAGGCCTCCAGGTGTGGAGAAGACAAGTAGGCTTCGTTCGAGGGACCGGTGGCCAGCGGGGTCAAGTGCGGACCGCATGGTGGCATGAACAGCAAGATGAAGTCGTGGACGGTTTCTTGGTTGAGCCTCAAAACCAAGGTCGAGCCGGGACTACGTGGGAGCCGAGTCATGAGTGGAGATTAGCGGAGGCTACACCGAGTTCGCGGGGTTTCCGGTGGTTCACCAGAAAACCACTGGGTTCCTTGGTTGATCCACAAAGCCAAGACCGGAGAACCGAAGACGGAGGTGCAGCGGCACTGCACCGGTCCGACCGGTGGGTCCGACCGTCCGACCCGGTGGGGACCGGCTGCGCCCGGTGAGGAGCACCGGTCGGCCGTGTGCGACGACGCGGTCCGGAATCTTCGAAGCGGAGGACACGCGTCGGGATCGCATAGCTTGCGTCGAGGCTACGCGAGGTGCGGTTGCCGGCATCCGTCCGATGGTGAAGACATCAAGAATTCCAAATCCGCCCTTGAGGGGCTTGTATCCCTAGTTAGTAGAGAGGGGCATTTTAGACATTCGGTTGCCGCCTATATAACCCAAGAGGTGAGAGGATGGCAGCCAACTCTTGGAACCCTAGCTCATTAGTTTTCCTATTTTCCACCTATTTTCTCTAGGTTTTCCTTAGGACTAGCAAGAGAGCTTCACGGAAAGATCTTGTAGAGAGGGATGGATGATCGGGCGGCTTGCTAGACCTTGTATGAACCTTTGTTTCATGTATAGATGATTCGGCGTGGTTCCTCAAGGTTTGGATGTGTTTTCCCGGTTGTTCTTGGTGGTGATTTTCGGAGCCCTCTCTCGGTGATTTCTTTGGGTTGTTTTCGGGGCCTTTCTCTTGGGGATTTGATGGGGGAAATTTGTGGGAACCCTTCGTGGTTCCGTGGGCTGTGATTCCCCTCCCAAATCCGTGAGTAAAGGTGCTCGATTTTGGGGGTTTCTTGAGTTCTTGGGTTGGAGGTGCTCTCGGCGGGATTTCTTCGATTCCTCCTTTTTGGACGAGTTTTTGTGGGATTAAACTTGACTATGAACTCCTCATGAGGTGTTCTTGATATCCCCAAAGTCTTGTTCAAGTCCGTGGAGCGATTCGGGAGATCGAGATTTGGATTTGGGGGAGTTGACCCGCGGGTGCTGTTCATCCCGAGTCGCCCGTGCCGCACCGGTCTGACCGGTGCTCTTGACCGGTCTGACCGGTGCAAGCCCTTGTGGGTTTTTGCTCGGGTGAACATCTTGGTGTGTTCGTTGTTGTCCCGTGTTGCTGCTGTTTCGAGTTTGGGTCCGTTTGGTGGCTCGGTTGACTCGTTTGGTGCCTTGGGGGCTTTCAGTCGCCACACCGGTCGACCGGTGTGTCTCACCGGTCTGACCGGTGTAGAGCCACTTAGTGAAAGTTGCTCGGTTCACCGGCAGGGACCGGTCCGACCGGTGTTGCTCACCGGTCTGACCGGTGTGGGTCCGTAGACTCGAGGCTTGGTTTTTCCGCTGCGTTTCTCGGGTCGGAAGGTGGTGTGTTGGTTTCTAGGTCCAGTGGCACTCCAGTGGCTACGTGGGCTTGACCAACCTTGGTAGTGAGTCGGAGACGTGTGTTGGAAGCCGTGTTCATCTTGTTGGAGTTTCGATCTCCTTCGAGAAGAATTTTTATCGGCTCCCATTCACTCCCCCCCCTCTCCGGTTCGCCGTGTCGGTCCTTCAAGTGGTATCGAGCCGGTTCGGGTCTTTGTTGACTCTAACCGTCTAAGATCCAAGGATGGCGTACCGGAGAACGGGGTTCGGGTCCTCCACACTTCGATGGCAAGAACTACCGGATGTGGAGCAAGCGGATGGGTGCTTTTCTCCGCGGAAAGGGTCGATCCTTTGGGATGTCACGGTGGACACAAGCTATGTCCGGCCGGTTGATTTCCTCGCTCCGGGATCGAGGGACGCCTTCGACGCCAACAATAAGGCGGTCGACTACTTGTTTCGTGCTTTGTGTCGCCCGAGTTCGATCGGGTGCACACCGAGCACTTGGCTTGTAGGATTTGGGCGGTGTTGAAGGAGGCTCATGTTGGGAACGCCCCGTGTTCGAGCACGGATGTATGCGACTTACCGGAGAGAGTACGAGAACTTCACTCATCTCCCCCGGTGAGTCCATCGATGCCTTGTTTCGGAGGTTCACGGTGGTGGTGAACAACATGAGGGCCAATGTGGACGTGCTCCCGTACGATGATCATGATAGAGCGGTCAAGCTCTTACACTCTTTGGATCGTACGATATGGGGCGGAAAGTTCGAGGCCATTGTGGAGTCGGAGAAGTATGACACTCGACGGTGAACGAGCTCGTTCTCGAAGCTCAAGTCGGCCGAGGTGGATAGGGGCATGACTGCCAAGCTCGAGGGACCGACTGATTCCCATAGTCTTGCCCTCGTTGGTGGTTCCAAAGCAAAGACTAACTCTAACCCATCCACCAGGATGTTCTCGTTTTCCTCTTTGATGTCTATGCCGATGAGGAGTTTGATGACCTTGGAGAGGACGAGCTGGCGCTGTTGACGAGGCGGTTCGAGAGGCTGCACGAGAACCGCGTGAACATGAGGAGGAACACGAGGACTTGCTTCCGGTGCGGCAAGCGGGACACTTCGTCGCCGACCGCCGGAGAAGGCCGAGAACAAGGACAGCCTACAAGCACAAGCCGAGGATGAACGATGGCAAGTACCGTTCGAGGCGTGACCACAAGAGCAAGCACAAGAACAAGTACAAGGACGAGCGGCGGTCGAGGAAGAAGGAGGGCCGAGGCAAGGCCCGAGCGATGGTTGGAGCGAGCGACGTCGACTCCGGGTCCGCGTACTCCACCTCGAGCTCGAGCGGCGGCCGAAGACGAGGGAGATCGCCGCAAGAACAAGAAGTCGTCCAAGAACCTGAGCGGGCTGAGCTGCTTCGCGAGAGATGGCCTCTGCACCATGGCGCTGAGCTCCGGCAGCAAGAAGAGCACACAGAGCGACTCGGACTCTGAGTCCGACGACGAGGTGCGTGATGAACTTCCCTTCTTGCGCCAGGAGAATGAGAGGCTTGGCTCTTTGCTTGATAACCGTGATGACATGCTTAGAGAGGCCAAGAAAATGAGGAAAGAGCTTAGGGCTTCACTCGAGGATGCTAGGACTAGAGTGGCCGAGCTAGAGACACGGGTGCTTGATAGCAAGCTTGAGATTGATTCGCTTAAGGCTAGCCCCGTTGTTTCGATGAGAATGATTGTGCCGATTGCTCTATTTTCCTTGCCGATCTTGCTTTGTTCAAGGAGAAGCATGCCTCCAAGTGTGAGGAACTAGATGTGCTTAGGGTTGAAGTGGCCGAGCTTAAGTCTAGACCTCGCTTTGCTAGGTGCTTGCACTTCTTGCCCCGTTTTGCATGCTAAAATTGATGAGATGCATGCTTACACTAGTTCGCTCGAGGCTAAGTTGAAGGAACCCATGCCTACATCTTGCTCTACCCGTGAAATGCATGCATTGAAAAATTTGGAGCTTGCACATTATGTTGATCGTTTGCGGGATGAGAATGATGATTTGAGGAAGTTGATGGGTTGGTTGTCCGGTCACGAGCCTCGCTGAGGATGATGATCGAGGCCTTTAAGAGGCAAGATGGTGAGGGGCTTGGGGCAAACAAGGTTGGTGAGGGAAGTGGAGAGAATATCCCGGAGCCACCAAAAACCCATCACAAAAATGATTTCCCACCAAAACCTAACCATCTAAGGAACCGACTAGACACAACCCCAGCTCCACCCGTGTTTCCTACACCCACAAACGACCTACAAAAGCCTATCAAGTTTGTGAGCACTTCGGGGGAAAGTGTTCTTTGGGAAGGAGAATGAGAAGGCGAGTGGTGAGAAACCGGTGGAGGGTTTGAGTGGAGAGAAACCAAGTGAGCGACCACATCCCAAGCCAAAGCCTAAGCTTGTGAGGTTCCATTGTGGCCATTGTGGGAGAGATGGCCATAAGGAGGAGTTTTGCTTCAAGAGGAAGCGAGAGGAGAGAATGGAGAAGGAGTGGGCTAACAAGGACAAGTATCACCCTTCCGATGGTGTACTTGAGCCTCGTATGCGGATGCCCGGGGGCAAGGCGATTGTGCGGACGGTTCGGGCTTGGGGAGAGAAGAAGATCGGCAGGTGGTGCTGCGCCCGCACCACACCGGTCGGACCGGTGTGGAGCACCGGCCGACCGGTGCGGGCCCGGCGTACAGATGTTCGGGTTTCGAGCGCGTACAGGTGCGAGGGTTGTTTCTGGTGGTCGTGGTTCTGGTGGTTGGGCTGGAAAGGGTGCAGGTGGTCAGTTTGCTAGGCGTTCTCCACCTCGTGCTCAATACGGGGATTGGAGGAGTCGTGGTGGTGAGTTGGAGAGGAAGGACGTTCCACGGGCTTTCTTGCGTGGTTTTGGTCCTCCTCCAGGCAGAGAGGGGTGGTTCCCTCAGGGTGGTTACCGTGGTGGTGTTCGTGGAGGTAGCTTTGGTAGGAGAGATGCTTTGGTTGGTGCTAACCCCACTTTCGAGCAAATGGCTCGGCACTGGTTTTCCTCTTTTGGTTCTAACCCCGGTCGAGTCGTTTGTTCGCTCACGTGCCTATTTTTGATGTGCAGGAGGGAGACTTGAAGAACATTTGGTTGATTGACTCCGGTTGTTCGAGGCATATGACCGGAGACAGGGGGTGGTTCTCAAGTCTTGTCCCGGTGGTGACGAAGAGGTACATCACCTTTGGGGACAATGGGCGTGGGCGTGTGCTTTCAGAAGGTGAGATAAAAGTGAGTGACAAGATCACTCTGAGGCGTGTTGCTCTTGTTCAATCGCTGGGGTACAATTTGCTTTTTCGTGTCCCGGCTTGTTGGATGAGGGCTTTGAGGTGTTGTTTCGGCTCGGTGGTTCTCGGATTGTGGACTCTCGAGGGGACCTTGTCCGTATGGTCGTTCCCGAGGGTCGGGTGTTTCGTGCTGATTTTTCTCGGCCTTCGGGTGTTGAGCGTTGTTTCTTGGCCGGTTCTTCGAGTGAGTTGTGGAAATGGCATAGGAAGTTGGGTCACTTGAGCTTTGACCTTTTGTCTCGCTTGAGTAAACTCAATTTGGTCCGAGGATTGCCACGGTTGCGGCTTGAGAAAGAGTTGGTTTGTGCTCCGTGTAGGCATGCCAAGATGGTGGCCTCTTCTCACCCGCCTCTCACCGATGTGATGACCGAGCGTCCATGCGAGCTGCTCCATATGGACCTTGTTGGCCCGGCTCGTGTGCGATCGCGCGGTGGGAAGTGGTATGTCCTTGTTGTGGTGGATGACTATTCTCGGTATGCGTGGGTGTTCTTTCCTGAGGATAAGGGGGAGACGTTTGGTTTTGTTCGAGATCTAGTCTTGAGGTTGAAGAACGAGAGGCACGGAGATGCCATACGAGCTATCCGCAGTGATAATGGCTCGGAATTCAGGAACTCTCGTTTTGAAACCTTTTGTCATGACTTGGGTCTTGAGCACCGGTTTTCGAGTCCGTATACGCCTCCCCGAATGGTGTTGTGGAAAGGAAGAACAGACCTTGTGCGAGATGGCTCGGACGATGCTTGATGAGCATAGGACTCCGAGGAGGTATTGGGCCGAGGCGGTGAATACCGCATGCTATGTGTCGAACGGGGATATACCTCGCAGTGCACAAGAAGAAGACATGCTATGAGTTGATGCATGGTCGCACACCCAAGGTGAGTCACTTCCATGTCTTTGGTTGCAAGTGTTTCATTCGAAGAAAGGCGAGGAAGTTGGATAAGTTTGAGGCTAGGTCCGTCGATGGCATTTTCTTTGGTTATGCATCTCATTCTAGAGCATATCGTGTGCTCAATCTTGAAACTAACCAAATCGTGGAGACTTGCGAGGTAACCTTCGACGAGACAGAGCCACGTAGTCGCCTTGTCTTTGAGTGTGCAGGTGATGATGAGCTTGGCGAGGAGATTTTTCAGGAGGAGGAGCATGAACATGGTGATGATGAAGATGGCGGTGTGGTGCCCCCGGCCGAACATGTACCCACTACTTCGACTACGATGATGGATGGACCCTCTCGCTACACCTACGACGACAAATCAAGAACGAGGAGAAGCTGATGTTGAGGGGGAGGTAGCTTCGAGGCGAGAACCTCCCCGGCGAGTTCAAGTGGATCACCCAGCTTCGAGGATCATCGGTGACATGAATGAACGCACTACACGGTCGAGGGTTCGAAACAATTCCCATTTTGCTCATGCTGCATTTGTTGCTTCTTTCGAGCCCAAAGACATTGGACACGCACTATCTGATCACAATTGGGTTAACTCTATGCATGAGGAGTTGGAGAACTTTGAGAGGAATCAGTGTGGGAGTTGGTTGACCCCTCCCCCGGGGTGTAAGCCGATTGGTACAAAGTGGGTGTGGAAAAACAAAGAGGGAGAGAAGGGTGAGGTTGTGAGGAACAAGTCGAGACTTGTTGCCCGGTGGGTTCGCCGAAGGAGGGGATCGACTACGAGGAGACCTTTGCTCCCGTAGCCCGTTTGGAGGCGATTAGGATCCTTCTAGCCTTTTCCGTGGCTAAAGGGTTCAAGTTGCACCAAATGGATGTGAAGAGTGCTTTTCCGAATGGAGTGTTGGAGGAAGAAGTGTATGTGAGGCGACCTCCGGGGTTTGAGAGTGAGAAGTACCCCCCACCGGTGTACAAGTTGAGGAAGGCGCTCGTATGGGTTGGAAGCAGGCGCCTAGAGCTTGGTATGGCAGGTTGAGGGGGTTCTTGTTTGAGAGAGGTTTTGAGATGGGGAAGGTCGATCGACCTTGTTTTTGCCGAGGCAGGGCGGAGATATCCCGATTGTGCGGTGTGTACGTGGATGATATTGTCTTTGGTGGCTCGTCTAACTCTCTTGTTGCGAGGTTTGCGGATGATATGAGCGAGGGAGTTCGAGATGAGCATGATGGGTGAGTTGCGGTTCTTCCTCGGGCTACAAATCAAGCAATCAAAGGAAGGAACATTTGTGCACCGGAGCTAAATACACCAAGGACATTGTGAGGAAGTTCAAGATGGAGGACTCCAAGGCTATGACGACGCCGATGAGTACGACTACAGCTCTTGATGCGGACGAGGAAGGTGAACATGTGGATCGAAGGAGTACGGAGCATGATCGGGTCACTCCTCTACTTGACGGCGACGAGGCCGGACATACAATTCTCGGTGTGTCTGTGCGCTCGTTTTCAAGCGTCTCCGAGGACTTCGCATCGGCAAGCGGTGAAGAGAATTTTCGGTACTTGCGTCACACTCCCGACTTCGACCTTTGGTACTCCGCGTCCTCTTCTTTGGCGCTTCATGGCTTTTCGGACGCGGATTTTGCCGGGTGTCGGTTGGATAGGAAGTCCACTTCCGGGACTTGCCGCTTTTTGGGTTCTTCGTTGGTGTCTTGGTCTTCCCGTAAGCGGCCGAGTGTTGCTCAATCCACGACCGAAGCCGAGTATGTTGCCGTCGCTAGTTGTTGCTCTCGGCCTCCTTTGGATCACCTACACCATGAGTGACTTTGGTGAGGAGTATACCCGTGTCCCACTTCAATGTGATAGCACCGGTGCCATAAGCGTTGCAAAGAACCCGGTGCTTCATTCCAAAACAAAACACATAGAAGTGAGGTATCATTTTCTCGAGAGACAATGTTGAGAAAGGAAAGATAGCTTTGATCCATGTACCCACACATGACCAACTAGCCGATATTTTCACCAAACCCCTAGATCAAGCAACTTTCACTCGTTTGCGGGGGGAACTTGGTGTGTGTTTGATTTCTTGAGTTGGGTGTGTGGGAGCTTTCTTTTGCCGGTGGTGTCGAGCCCGTTTTGCCTCCCCTCGAGGAGCCGGTTTGTAACATGATGTATAGGCATCCTTGTATCTTAGATTGCATGCATTTTGTATCATATGCATTGGTTAGGAAAAGCTTCTCTCATATACATTGTTCACCATGGAATGAGATATATGTCTTTGTGAGCTTGTTTGGTATGCTACGGTTAGTTTTGGCTTAGCTCTTGATGATCTTGATGAATAATCCATGGTTGATAGCTATGCTTTTGAAAAATGTCACATGCATGCTCTCTCATGTGTAAATGCCTTTACATGCTCTTGACATGTTTGTGTGGCCTTGCTATGCTTAATTTGTGGTTGGATAGCTAGTTTATTGATCATATGGGGCCAAAGGCTCATTTGCCATCATGAATGTTTAGCCCTCTTGATTTATCTTGTGGAGGAGCATAAGTTCCTTTTTGTCGCAAAGACATTTCATGTACCATTTACAAATCTGAAAATGAAATGAAAAATGCTTGGAAATGTGCTCCCATGTCATATGTGCTGAATTTAATTTGCTTTGGGTGCTAAACCGTTGCATGATGCCTACCAATGAGAAGTCTCATACATAGAAGTAGGCACATGGCTCGGTGGCTTTGACATGACATGAGGTGCTTGTGGGTGTTTGTGATGGTCCTATGATTAGAATGGCTGTCCTAGCATGAAGTTTGTGTGGCTTTGCCATTTTGATATGCTTTGATCATGTTTAGGACTTTGCTCATGAGAGGCAAGTTTTTCGCAAAATTGCCAAAATCCATCTTAGCTTCGTCCAATGGTTGTGAAACTTGGTGATCATGTAGTTGAGATCGATACGAAGCCGTAGAGTACCTATCTTGCTCATTTGGACATGTGTAGCATCATATGTTGAATTTTGTATATTTGAGAAGCTCTAGGTTGAAAGTTTTGCATTTTTGGCTTGATTCATGCATTGCCAACAAGGGGGAGAAGTTTGAGCTTGAAATGGCTTGTTGGACGCGTTTAGAAGGTTTTCAGGTGGTTTCGAGCCATTTCGGGTTTCTGTTGTACACCGGTCCGACCGGTGATGAGCACCCGGTCCGACCGGTGTGAGTGCTGGTCCCGTACATATGTTGGGCACCGGTCCGACCGGTGGTGATGACCGGTCCGACCGGTGTGAGCCGAAAGTGCTTTGCACTGTCCCGTTTCATGTGGTTTCTTGCATGCATTCGTCCAGGGGGAGTTGCATTGGTTCAGGGGGAGCTTGCATGTGTGCAGGGGGAGCTCTTTGTGAGTTTTCGAGCTTTGTTTCGGTGGTTTGGGCTCTTTGCTTGAGCTTTGCTTTGTCTCGGATGTGTCGAGCCGTTGCCCTTGCCTAAGGGGTCCGAGACTTGTTTCCTTCAAGTGATCTTGCTCTTTGCCTTTGTTCGGCTTTCGATCGCTTGTTGGAGCTTCTTTTGTTTGTTTCTTTTCTTTTTCTTTTCTCTCTTGTTACTTTTATGTGGGTGTTGTCAATGCACTCATCAAGGGGGAGATTGAGGACCATGTTTGGTTCGAGGACCGGTGGATGGTCGCTTCCTTGTATGATGAGTGATTGACAACGTTGTGTGGACTGATTCTTGGCTAAGTATTGCAGGTGCAGGTTGCGGCTTGACTGGTGTTGGTGCAGGTGAAGAACAAGCGCAGAAGGTCGTCGCCAGTGAGGCCTCCGGGGTGTGGAGAAGACAAGTAGGCTTCGTTCGAGGGACCCGGTGGCCGCCGGGGTCAAGTGCGGACCGCATGGTGGCATGAACAAGAAGATGAAGTCGTGGACGGTTTCTTGGTTGAGCCTCAAAACCAAGGTCGAGCCGGGACTACGTGGGAGCCGAGTCATGAGTGGAGATTGGCGGAGGCTACACCGAGTTCGCGGGGTTTCCGGTGGTTCACCGAAAACCACCGGGTTCCTTGGTTGATCCACAAAGCCAAGACCGGAGAACCGAAGACGGAGGTGCGGCGACCGCCGGCCCGGTCCCCGACCGGTGGGTCCGACCGGCTCGACCGGTGGGGACCGGTCGACCGGTGAGGAGCACCGGTCGACCGGTGTGCGACGACGCAGTCCGGAATCTTCGAAGCGGAGGACACGCGTCGGGATCGCATAGCTTGCGTCGAGGCTACGCAGGGTGCGGTTGCCGGCATCCGTCCGATGGTGAAGACATCAAGAATTCCAAATCCGCCCTTGAGGGGCTTGTATCCCTAGTTAGTAGAGAGGGGCATTTTAGACATTCGGTTGCCGCCTATATAACCCAAGAGGTGAGAGGATGGCAGCCAACTCTTGGAACCCTAGCTCATTAGTTTTCCTATTTTCCACCTATTTTCTCTAGGTTTTCCTTAGGACTAGCAAGAGAGCTTCACGGAAAGATCTTGTAGAGAGGGATGGATGATCGGGCGGCTTGCTAGACCTTGTATGAACCTTTGTTTCATGTATAGATGATTCGGCGTGGTTCCTCAAGGTTTGGATGTGTTTTCCCCGGTTGTTCTTGGTGGTGATTTTCGGAGCCCTCTCTCGGTGATTTCTTTGGGTTGTTTTCGGGGCCTTTCTCTTGGGGATTTGATGGGGGAAATTTGTGGGAACCCTTCGTGGTTCCGTGGGCCGTGATTCCCCTCCCAAATCCGTGAGTAAAGGTGCTCGATTTTGGGGGTTTCTTGAGTTCTTGGGTTGGAGGTGCTCTCGGCGGGATTTCTTCGATTCCTCCTTTTTGGACGAGTTTTTGTGGGATTAAACTTGACTATGAACTCCTCATGAGGTGTTCTTGATATCCCCAAAGTTTTGTTCAAGTCCGTGGAGCGATTCGGGAGATCGAGATTTGGATTTGGGGGAGTTGACCCGCGGGTGTCGTTCATCCCGAGTCGCCCGTGCCGCACCGGTCGACCGGTGCTCTTGACCGGTCTGACCGGTGCAAGCCCTTGTGGGTTTTTGCTCGGGTGAACATCTTGGTGTGTTCGTTGTTGTCCCGTGTTGCCGCCGTTTCGAGTTTGGGTCCGTTTGGTGGTCGGTTGACTGTTTGGTGCCTTGGGGGCTTTCGAGTCGCCACCGGTCCGACCGGTGTGTCTCACCGGTCCGACCGGTGTAGAGCCACTTAGTGAAAGTTGCTCGGTTTCACCGGCGGGGACCGGTCGACCGGTGGTGCTCACCGGTCCGACCGGTGTGGGTCCGTAGACTCGAGGCTTGGTTTTTCCGCCGCGTTTCTCGGGTCGGAAGGTGGTGTGTTGGTTTCTAGGTCCAGGTGGCACTCCGGTGGCTACGTGGGCTTGACCAACCTTGGTAGTGAGTCGGAGACGTGTGTTGGAAGCCGTGTTCATCTTGTTGGAGTTTCGATCTCCTTCGAGAAGAATTTTTATCGGCTCCCATTCACTCCCCCCCCCTCTCTCGGTTCGCCGTGTCGGTCCTTCGGTGAGCTGGGCCGACAGGTCCGTGACCGCATCAACACCGACCCCAACATCGACAACGCGGACGCACCCCCGCGGGCGAGCCAAAAGCTCATCGCCGCCGCGACGCTGCTGCGGGCCATGCCGGCACCCTCGACCCCTGAGGCGCGAGACCTGCACCGCGAGGTGCAAACTCTCATCGAGCAAGCGGCCGTCCAGCAGGCCGAGAGCTCGGCATCACGCATCCGCCAACAGGGGGATGCGCGGGACGACGGAGCCGCACCGGGGGGGGCGAACCCTCGGTCCACGCAGAGGGCCGGGCGGGGCGACCCGCCGACCCGAGACGCACGCCGGCCAAGGAGCGGCTCCTTGACGCACGCAGGGCGCTGGACGGCGACGCCCGCAACGTCATCAACGCCGGGCGCACGAGCGGGGGCGGACGCACGAGCAGCGGTGGGCTACCACCCTCAACGGGGCGGACGCTACGACGGCGGCGAGGACCGCTCCCCGACGCCGGAGCCCCCGAGGGACCCGTGTGTTCGGCCGGGAGATCCGCGCGGCGGCGTTCCCCCAACGCTTCCACCAAACCTCGACCATCGTCAAGTACAACGGGGAGACGGACCCCCGCGTGTGGCTCAACACCATCGCTTGGCTTGCCACCGGGCGGGGCCACCGCCGACGAGGTCATCATCCACAACTTGCTCCAAAGCACCTCGGTGACGCGGCCGGACATGGCTCGAGCACTAGCCCGCCGCCCAAATCCACAACCCGGGAAGATCCGGTCCGCGCGTTCGTGGGCAACTTCCGTGGCACGTACGTGCGCCCGGAAATTCGTGGGACCCGCGCTCCCGCACGCGTGGGGCCCGCGAGTCGCCGCGGGACTTCATACGACGCTTCTCCAAGCGCCGCACCGAGCTCCCCGGCGTGGCGCGAGCTCCGAGATCGTGCACGCCTTCCTCGAGGGCACCACATTCCGAGACCTCGTGCGGGAACCGGGATGCACCCGCCCGCGGACTCCAACGAGCTGTTCGACATCGCCACCAGCTTCGCCTCTGGAGAAGAGGCCGTGGGGGCGATCTTCGACGGCAAGAAGGGGAAGCGCTCGGAGGACGCGCCCGCGGAGGGCAGCAAGTCCAAGGAGCCCCACCACAACGACAAGCGAGGCAAGAAAGGAAAGAAGTCGCGCCGTGAGGCGCGCGAGCAGAGGCGCGACGGCGGTAATGCCGAGGCCCTTGCCGTTGACCCGCTCACCGGGGCCCTCGACCGGCCCTCGAGGCCTCGGGGGTGTTTGATGACATGCTAAAAAAGCCATGTCCTTACCACAAGACCCCGATGAACCACACCCTTGAGCAAAGGTGTGATATGCTCAAGAAGTTCTATGGCCGCGCCGCCGCGAAGGAGGCGAGAGGCCAAGAAAGACGGAGGCGACGGGGACGCGGGCGGCTTCCCCGCCGTGGAAAACGTGTTCCTCATCTTTGGGGGACCAACCGTCGACATGTCGACCCGCCAGCGCAAGAAGGAGCGGCACGAGGTCCTCGCCGCGGAGAGGGCGCCTCCGTCCTTCCTCAATTGGACGGAGGACGCCATAACCTTCGGCCCGGGAGGACCACCCGAATCGCGTCCCCAACCCGGCCGCACCCGCTGGTGGTCGACCCCATCATCGGGAACGCACGGTTCTCGAAGGTCCTCATGGACGGAGGTAGCAGCCTCAACATCCTCTACGCGCATACGCCGCGCTTGATGGGGATCGGGTTGGACCAGCCGCGGCCCAAAGACGAAGCCATTCCACGGCATCGCGCCCGGCAAGGAGTCCGGCCCCTCGGGCGCATCGACCCGCCGGCTTGGTTTGGCACCCCGAAGAATTTCCGCAAGGAGATCCTCACCTTCGAGGTGGTAGGGTTCAAGGGGGGCCTACCACGCTATACTTGGGCGACCCCGTTATGCCAAATTCATGGCGGTCCCCAACTATACCTACTTGAAGATGAAGATGCCGAGGACCAAACGACGTCATCACCGTCGGCTCGTCCATCGAGCACGCATTCGATCGCGACGTCGAGTGCGTAGAGCACGCGAAGCACCGGCGCCGGATGAAGCGCCGGTAACCACCTTGGAGAAGATGGTCAACGACGATCTCGACTCCACCGCCAAGCACGCCGGCACCTTCGAGGCCGCGGAGCGGACCAAGGAGGTCCCCCTCGATCCTTCGCCCCCGAGGGCAAGGCGTTGAGGGTCGCCTCCACCCTCGATCCCAAATAGGAAGTGGTGCTCGTCGACTTCCTCCGCGCCAACGCCGACATCTTCGCGTGGAGCCCCTCGGATATGCCGAGGCATCCCGAGGGAAGTCGCCGAGCACTCCCTTGACATCCTCGCCTCACGCACGCGCCGTGCGGCAGCCGGCCGCGCCGCTTCGACAAGGAGCGGCGACGGGCATTCGAAACGGAGCTGCAAAAGCTCCTCGAGGCCGGTTCATCAAGGAGGTGTTCCACCCAACGTGGCTAGCCAACCCAAGTGCTTGTAAAGAAAAAGAACGGGAAGTGGCGGATGTGTATCGACTACACTAGTCTTAATAAAGCATGTCCTAAAGTTCCTTTTCCTTTGCCACGTATTGATCAAATCGTTGATTCAACGGCTGGGTGCGAATTGCTTTGCTTCCTTGATGCTTACTCCGGATACCACCAAATAAAGATGAAGGAGTCCGACCAGCTCGCAACTTCGTTCATCACGCCGTTCGGGACGTTCTGCTACGTCACGATGCCGTTTGGCCTCCGAAACGCGGGTGCGACATACCGCCGCATGCAGCACGTTTTCGGAGATCACATCGGGCGGACGGTCGAGGCATACGTGGACGACATCGTCGTAAAGACCAGAAGGCGGACGACCTGGTTGGCGACCTTGGCGTTGCATTCGGCCGCCACGGGCCAATGGGGTCAAGTTAAACCCCGAAAAGTGTGTCTTTGGAGTGCCGTGAGGTATGCTCTCGGGATACATTGTCTCGCAACGGGGAATCGAGGCCAATCCCGAAAAGGTTGCGGCCCTCGAACGAATGGGTCCGATCCGGGACCTCAAAGGGGTGCGAAGGTACCGGGGTGCCTTGCCGCCTTGAGCCGCTTCGTCTCGCGGCTCGGCGAAAAGGGGCTGCCCCTTTACCGCCTACTCAAGAAGCACGAGCGCTTCTCCTGGACCGCTGAGGCCCAGGATGCGCTCGACAAGCTGAAGGCATCTCTAACGCACGCCCCAATCCTCACACCGCCGCAAGACGGCGAACCCCTGCAGCTCTACGTGGCCGCAACCACCCAGGTGGTCAGCGTCGTGATCGTCGTGGAGCGCACGGAGGAAGGGCACGCCTTGCCTGTACAGCGGCCGGTCTATTACATCAGCGAGGTCTTGTCAGACACCAAGACGCGCTACCCCCAGGTCCAGAAGTTGCTGTACGCGGTAGTCCTTGCGCGGCGCAAGCTCCGCCACTACTTCGAGGCCCACCCCGTCATGGTGGTTTCCTCCTTCCCACTTTGGGAGATCATCCGCAACCCCGACGCTGCGGGCAGGGATCGCCAAGTGGTCCGTGGAGCTGATGGGCAAGACGCTCGCCTACGCCCCGCGCAAGGCCGTCAAATCCCAAATCCCGCGCATTTCATCGCCGAATGGACGGACACGCGCCTACCGCCGCCGCAAATCCAAGCGGAGTGTTGGACTCGTTCTTCGACGGCTCGGTGATGAAAACGGGAGCGGGCGCGGGCTTGCTCTTCGTGTCACTCCTCGGGGAACACATGCGGTACGCGGTGCGCCTCCACTTCCCCGCGTCTAACAATATGGCGGAATACGAGGCCCTCCTCTCGCGGCCTCAAAATCGCCATTGAGTTAGGCGTCAAGCGCCTCGACATGTGGGGGGACTCGCGGCTCGTAATCGATCAAGTCATGAAGAACGCGAGCCGCCACGACGATAAGATGGAGGCTTACCGCAAAGCCGTGCGAGCCCTCGAGGACAAGTTCTACGGCGTCGAGCTCAACCATGTGCCTCGCCGGTACAACGAGGGGGCGGACGAGCCGGCCAAGATCGCGTCCGGGCGGATCACCGTCCCCCCGAACGTTTTCGCTCGCGACGTCGCTCGGCCCTCGGTCGTCTTCGAGCCCCACCCCTCGAGTTACGACGAACCCTCGGGGGCTCACTCGAATCCGGCGGGTGCGGAACCCATGGACGAGGACCCCTCGAACAAGGCGTACGTGCTCTCCCTCCTCGAGGGGTATGGCTCCCACGAGGCCGACGTGATGGACATCGAGCCGGCCTCCCCGTCAAAGCGGACCGGGCGCGAAAAATACATCGCCCGGATCGCTCGAGCGGAACTCCCCGCGGACCGGGCCGCGGCCGGGCGCATCGCCGGGATGGCCAAGTCCTTTGCCCTCGTTGACGGTGAGCCGTACAAGCGCGCCGCCTTCGGCATCTGCGGCGCCGCGTGCCCATCCCCGAGGGGCGCGAGCTCCTACGGGACATTCACGCGAGGGACCTCGTGGCCACCACGCCGTGCCCCGCACCCTCGTCGGCAACGCGTTCCGCCGGGCTTTTGCGGCCTACCGCGGTCGCGGACGCCGGCCGAGATCGTACGCACCTCGCGAAGGGTGCCGGTTCTACGCCCGCAAGTCCAACCTCGCCCGCCCATGCCCCGCACCATCCCCGCAACGTGGCCATTTGCCGTGTGGAGGCTAGATATCGTCGGGCCCCCGCGGAAGGCGCCGGGGGCTTCACCCACTTGTTTGTCGCGATCGACAAATTCTCCAAGTGGGTGGAAGTGCGCTCCATCACGAATCTCAAGGCGAGCAAAGCGGTAACATTCTTCACCGACATCGTCTACCGCTTTGGAGTGCCAAACTCCATCATCACCGACAATGGGTCCCAGTTCACGGGCAGGAAGTTCTTGGAGTTCTGCGACAAGTTCCACATCCGTGTGGATTGGGCAGCTGTGGCACACCCACAGACCAACGGCCAAGTAGAGCGTGCCAATGGCATGATCTTACAAGGCCTAAAGCCCAGAATTTTCGACCAGCTAAACAAATCTGGGCGAAAATGGCTCCAAGAGTTACCAGCGGTTGTGTGGAGCCTAAGGACCACCCCGAGCGAGCCACCGGGTTCACCCCGTTTTTTCTAGTCCATGGCGCGGAGGCCGTCATCCCCACGGACTTAGAATACGGATCGCCCGGGGGTTCGAGGCTATGACGAGGATGCCAACCGGCCGAGCCCGCGAGGACTCGCCGGATCGCCCGGACGAGGCACGCCTCGTGGCCTTGATGCACTCCGCAAGGTACCAACGGTCCCTCGGGTGCTACCAAGCACGCAAGATACGCCGGCGGGATTTCGGCCGAAGGGGATGCGGTCCTAAGGCTACGCCAAGACAACCGAGGGCGCCACAAGCTATCGCCCCCATGGGAGGGACCCTATGTCGTGGTGAAGGTACTCAAGCCCGCACGTACAAGGCGGCCAACGAGGACGGTGAAGAGCTCACCAACGCTTGGAACATCCAACGCCTACGTCGTTTCTACCCCTAGGTAGGATTCCCAAGCATTTTTTGTTGTAAAAATCATATGGCCAACGCCCCAGTTGGTGACAACTATGTAAACACCTCAAGTCAAATGGAAAGGGCAACTCGGCTTTCCCCTGAAACCCAAGTTACCCTCGAGGGCTACTGTGGGGGGCACCCCCACCCCAAAATGGTCCCATTTTCGCGCAGAAATAAAGCAACTCACACGCGCTAAGTTTGTTTTCTACTTCAACCTCGAATAGGTCGAATAGGTCGCAGGCGGCCTAGCGGAAGGAGCGCGCGAGTCAGAGATAGCCTACGCCGCGAGGATACGGCCCTTCTCTCTCGCCTCCAACCCTGCAGGCCCCCCGCGAAAATCGAACTCCCCTAACTAGAATCTATTCAGGAAGAAGGAGAAACAAAAAGCGCAAATAAACAAAGGACTTCATTCCATATCAACAAACGTTTAAATTGCTTATTTACAAAGGCCGCATGGCCAGAATACTGATACACGAATAAAAACGGGCCTAGCGCCCAACTGTCTTCAGGCGGGAGAAGCGGCAGCGTCAGCAGCGTCTGGGAAGAGGAACTCCTCGAAGGCTTCAGCGAGCGACCCGGCGGCGTCGGCGGCGAGCGCATCCACACGCTCCATCGCTACCTCGTCCTCGACACCCTCGGGAACGATGTAGCCCTCCGCCGCCCTCCTCGAAGTTGACCTCGTAGTGGGACCGCACCACTCCGAGGGCCTTACGGACGCCCGGATGCGGCGCCGGCGCATCCGCTCGGTGACGTGACCGCCAAGGGCGCGCGGGCGGGCGGCCGGCCGAGCCGCCGCCCGTGCTTCGCCCTCCTCCACGGCTCGGCGAGGTCTCGAGGGCCGCACCACGCAGCTCCTCCGGCAGCTCCTGCTCGGAGGAGTTATAGGAAGCTCCGGTGCCTCGGCCCGTTCGTTTGCACCGCATGCCCCGGGGCGGTGCGCAAGCACGGAATCGCCAAGACAAGAAAGAAATCGAAAGGGGGATGCGAGCCCTCTAACGGAAAAACCAACAAAGCAAGAGTCAAATAATGGCTCACCTTCGACTTGTTTCCTCTCCACCTCGATTGCGCGGCGCTCGGCCTCGACCGCCGGCTCGAGGCGCTTGACGGTCTCACCCCCGCTCCCGGAGGGCCGGCTCTTGGTTTGCACTCGTAATGCCGAGCACAATGAGCTCGCCCTCGGTCTTAGAGAGGTTGGCGTCCCGCTCCGCCAATGACTTCGCACCGCCTCGCGAGCGACACGCTCCTGCTCCCGGCGCCGTCCGGCGTCGACGAGGGCGGCTCGCTCCCCGCCGGAACCGCCCCTCGGCCCCTTGGCGGGCGGTGCGCTCTGCGGGCAGAGCCGCCGCCGGGCCGACGACGAGCGCCGCGGCCTTGGCGTCGAGGGCGGCCTTCAAGTCGTCGGCCTCCTTGTCCCGCTGCTCCCGGCCCGCGCGCCCGCTCCTCGGCCGGCGGCCGCCGCGCCCGCGCCCCCTCGAGAGACGAGAGGAGCCCCCGGTTCTCGCCGTGGACGCCGGCCACCTCCGCCTCCCGGTTGGTCGCCGGCGTCCGCATCTTCTCCGAGTCCGAGCGCGCCCGCCACGGTGCCTCATCACGATCGATGAGAGCCGTGCGGACCTACTCGAGGCTAGAGCGGCGCGCGCGGGTCCCGCTCGTGCTCTCGGGGAGTTCGTCGCGCAAGACCATGGCCCGGTAAGCCAACCGGCCGTCGGGGGTCCCGAGGGCATCGGCGAGCGCGTCGAAAGCGCCGCATCGCTCCCGGAGCTGGTGGAGCTCGGCGTTCACCCGATCGAAGGCGTCGTACTTGTCATGGGCGCGGCGCTCGAGCTCCTGTCACCCACAACTCGAAACCCGTAAGCGCCACGACACAGAAACAGCGCACAAAAACGAGAGAAAGAAGAAAACGAACAACAACGCCCTACCTGGAAGACGCGCCATGCGGGGCCGCCATGGACCCTCAGCGCCTCGTTCAGCGCGCGGTCGAGCGTGGCGCCGTGGCTCCGGAGCTCTCCCCAGAGCTCCTGCTCTCCCTGGGCGTCGGCGAACGCAGGCGGATCGCCAACGGCCCCCTCTACCTGGGCAGAGTGGCCGGCGCGGGAGGACGAGGCCTCGGCGCCGTGTCCTCGGTCCCCCGCCACCATGTGACCCTCGCGCCGCCCTCACGAGGGCCCCCTCCGTGGCTCGGGGGGAGTGTGTGGGGAAGCTCGCCCACCGGTCCCACCCGGCGGCGGGGGAGTCGTCGTCCGGGGCCTCCACCACCTCCACCCGGAAACCGCCGGGCGGGTGCCGGCCCTCCGGCCGCCTCCGCTTGCGCCTCCACGGCCGCGGGGCGCTTGACGTGGCGCCTCGGCCACCACCTGCGGCCGCGCCCCCGCGGCGGTGGGCGCCCGGCCGCCCTCCACGGCAGCCCACCGCCTCCGGTTGTGCCTCCGCGACCACGGGTGCCACCGCGGGCCGCACCCGCCTTGCCTCCGCCGCGGTTGGCGCCACAAGGCGCGCCTCCGTCGCAGCGCCACCATCCCGGGCACCTCCGCCAGACCGCCGCCGTGGGCCGCGCGCCTGCGCCACGGCCGGCACCGGCCGCTCCTCGGCAACCACCGGCCGCGCCATGGCGTGCCGATCCACCGGTCGAGGCCTCGGGGCCCCGGCCGCACCCTCGCGAGCTCTCGCCCGCCGCCGCCGTGCTTACCCCCCCGCCCGCGACGCCCTCGACGAGCGCCGCCGGGGTGGGGATGGACGCGTCCGCCCTCGCACCTTGGCCGGTGCGAGGGGGAGGCACGGTTGGCACCACCTGCGCGAGGCACAAACGAGAGGATTAGAATGCCTAATCATCAACAAATCAAACCAAGTAGAGGATCGAGCCCCTTACCTCGAAGAGGAAAAGGCGCGCTTCCTTTTCCTCGAAGCCTCGGCGGATGAGGCCGGCGCGGCCGGCACGCCCGCCGCCGTGCCTCGTGGCGTTGCCACCGCGCGCGCGGGCCCCGCCCGCGCGCGGGCACGCTCGCCGCACGCACGGGCGCGCCGCCGCGCGCGCCCCCGTAGTGCGCGCGGAGCCCCCCGCGCGCGCGCGCCGCCCTCGTTGTCGATTGCCCGGCGGCGGCCGCCGTTGCGCCCGCCCCGGGCGACGCCGCCCTTGCCGCCGGAGCCGGCTCGGCGACGGGGGCGAGGGCTCCAACCTATCGGAGGGGCCCCGCCCCTCGGCCTCTTCCTCTTCGTCCTCCTCCGAGGATGAGTACTCCTCGGTCCGGGGAGGAGAGCCCCCGCCTCCTTGCGCCGCCGTACTCCGCGCGTTCCGTCGCTCGCGGCGCTCGTTGTGCCGCCTCGCGCGCTCCCTCCGCGCGCCGCCCGCTCCTCGCTCCCGCCGCCGCGCCGCCCGACCAAGCTCGCGGGGAATCGGGGGGGTGGGCGGAACGGACTTTGCGGCGAGAGAAGCTCACCACTGCATGCGGGGGAACATCAAAGACGCGTCGAAGGCGAGAGGCAACACTAAGAACCGAAACAGAGCCAAGAATCATGCTCACCGGTGGGCCGGTGGGGAGCATCTCGAGGTCCCACGGGATCCGGTCCGGATGCGCCGACATCCCGGTGTCGACGGCGCTCCGCGCCGGTGAGCGCATACGGCCGCCCGAGGGGGGGTCGGGGAGCATCCACGACCTCGCCAACGCGATGGGGTCCGCCTCCTCTCGTCATCTCAAAGATGCGGAGCGGCCTCTCCATCGAGGCACGACCCGCCGGTGATGGAGGAAGGCGAGGACGCCCATCGCGGTCGGCCCCCTCGCTCCGACGAGCTCCTCGGGCGGCCGGGACCGAGTCCCGCCGCCTCCGATGCCGGGCCGTGGACACCCCGTAGCCCCGGGAGCCGGGCTTCTCCTTGAACACCCGACCGGTGTAGGGGGGAAGACCGGGCTCGGCCGTTGCGCAGGTAGAACCATCCCCGCTCCCGGCCGGCGTTGTTCGTCGTCATGGTGCGGGGGATGTAGTGGTGTTTGAAGCTGTCCCCGCGAGGCGAGCGACATCCCCGCCGGCGCGCACCGCGCGGCGGGTCCTCGGCTCCGACGTGGGGGCTGCGTGAAGAGCTCCGCGCGGAAGAGGTGTACCCGAGCTCCCCGGTTGAGCGGGATCCCCAGATACCCCTCGCAGACGCCCACGAACGTGGCCGCCTGCGAAATCGCGTTGGGCGCGAAGTTGTGCAGCTCCACGCCGTAGTAGTGGCACAACGTCCGCATGAAGCGGCTCGCCGGCGTGTTGAAGCCTCGCTCGTGGAAGCGGACAAAGCTCACCACGTAGCCTTCCGGTGGGTTGGGCGCGCGGTCCCCCGCCGGCGGCACTATCCACTACGCCGGGCGGCCCTCCTCATTTGCCGCCGCCGGCCGGCGGTGACCGGCTCATTGAGAGCCGGCGGGGTCACCGACGACCTCTCCCGTGCGTACGGATCAAGAATCGTGACGGGCGGAAGCGACGCCATGAGAAGAGGGCAAAGGAATGCGAGAGCGGAGGATAGGAAGAGGAAGAAGAACTCAAATGGCAAAGCCGCACGGTGGAGAAGGCGAGGCGAAGACGAAAGCACAAGTGGGGGCGAAATGGCGGAGCGCTAAGGTAAAAAACCGCCGCTTCCCCCCTCCCCCTCGCATTTATAAGCCGCGGGCGAGCTCTCCCGGAGCGGATGTCCCGCGCGCACTAACCTTGCAGGGAATCTTCTCTTCTCGCCGACGAGCGGGCCCCGCCACGACCGCGGCGGCCACATCACCGCGAACGGGCCATCATTACGGTGAAGACTAGCGAGGGACCGAGGCAGGCGGTCACGTCCGCCCGCCACG
Organism: Cenchrus americanus; assembly: GCA_947561735.1. Classification (NCBI taxonomy): domain Eukaryota; kingdom Viridiplantae; phylum Streptophyta; class Magnoliopsida; order Poales; family Poaceae; genus Cenchrus; species Cenchrus americanus. The sequence goes on along the minus strand of OX387245.1, from coordinate 197,636,203 downwards.
CCGCCCACTACGCGCGTGCGCACGGCCACAACGCCTAAAAAGGCGCGCCCGCGTTGAGAAACCGCAGCCTCTACTGTGGGGCATTTAATGGCCCGGTCCCTTGCAAAGCAAGGAGAACCCTCGAGCGGCACGGACTCTCGGCTCGGGATGAATTCGGCCCTCGAAGGGACATTGGCGTGAGAAGGTCGCCACGGGGTCCGCTTGAAGCAAAGCGGGCCCCGCAAGCACCCATGCCACGCAAAACCCTCGAGCGACACGAGCCCACGGCTCAATACGATGTCGACCCTCGAAGGGACATTGGCGTGAGAAGGTCGCCACGGGATCCGCTTGAAGCAAAGCGGGCCCCGCAAGCACCCATGCCACGCAAAACCCTCGAGCGGCACGAGCCCCCGGCTCAATACGATGTCGCCCTCTAAGGGACATTGGCGTGAGAAGGTCGCCATGAGGTCCGTCTCGAAGCAAAGCGGGCCCCGCAAGCACCCATGACACGCAAAACCCTCGAGCGGCACGAGCCCCTGGCTCGAGACAATATCAACTCTCTAAAGGGGCACATGCGTGAGAAGGTCGCCGGGGCCCGCTTGAAACAAAGCGAGGCACCACAAGCACCCATGCCACGCCGTGCTACCGACCGGCACCTCGGGGGCCGGCTCGCCCCGCACCCCTCGACGGCCGCAAACGCAAAAGACGGGGCCGCCCCCGGCGCCGCCCCCGCACGGCCCTACCGATCGAGGTTCGAATCCCGACCCTCAACGGGTTCGAACGAGCGCCCCGCATCGCGAGTCGGGGACGACGAAGGCACGCGCATTCGAGCCGTTCCTCGAGCCCGTCGGCTCGAGGGTGCCCCACATGTTGTGTTCGAGAGCCGCCGAGGGCAACTAGCCGGGGGATCCCACCGAGGGAGAGCTTCCGCGCCCTCGGTCCCTATCGAACCGGACCGAGCCCCACCTAGCAAACCCACGCAAGCGCTTCAATGGACGTGTCTCCGGACCACGCGGCCCCTACCCTTATCGAACGGGGCATGGGCGTCCACTCGAACAACTCACTAACGAGGTCAAAGAGGAATCCAAAATTCGCGACCCGCTCGATGGGGGTTGCGAAACCTCACCCTCCGTCCCGCGGAGGGATGGCGAGGGCGCATTAAGAAACAAGTCGTAAAGCTCTACCCGATCGCCTCGAACGGGCCGGAGCTCGGGGGGCTTAACGCACGGCTACACCTCCTTGGTTTGCACCCGCCGAGAGGCGCCGCGCCGCGTGCGTCACCGAAGCCGGCCGAGACATTGCCGATGCCGGTTGAAACATGTGCCACGCCCTCGACCGGTTCTCGCGGTTAACCCCCGGCAGAGCATCCACACTCTGCCGAGGCTTCGGGGCTAGACCCGCGGGCCCGCCGACGCGGCCCCACGGAAAGCGTTCGCAAAACAAGGAGGGAAGAACGTCCTATCGGTAGGTTCCGGCATCCGCGGGAGCCTCAATGGCAAACCGCGGATGCTCGGGGGCTGCGTCGGGGACAGACCTTAGGGGTCCCTTAAACAACCGGGAAATCCTCACTTAAAACCCGCAACAAAGCCAAAACACGGTTGCCTAACCATGCGAGATACGGCCCATGCCGCAGGGGACCCCGACGGCCCACCAAGGCGGCCCTCTTGAAGATCCCCTTGAGCGGGGCTCCGCCTCGCTCGAGGATATGCGCCCCCTCGGGCGGGCTCCGCCCGTTCGAGGGGGCGCGCTTCCCTCGAGCGGGCTCCGCCCTCGCTCGAGGGCCCGCTCCCCCCTCGAGCGAGCTCCGCCTCGCTCGAGGGGTCCGTCCCGCCCCCGACCGGGGTCCGCCTCGCTCGAGGGCGCCCCTCACACGTGCGCCGGCCCCCGTACGCGGGCATTTACGCTCCGACACCGGCGGGACAGGCGCCATCATGCGCCGGGGCTCGCGCCCCCGTCGCTGCCGCACCAACTCCCCGAGAGGGAGCCCATCCCCACCACCGTGGGGAGGGATTGTGCGGCGGGGCCGGTGCCGGTCCCGTGACGCCGTGCACCACTGCTCCGGCACGGCTAATGCGCCGAGCCCTCGAAGGGGGGCCGGTTGCACCCTCGATTTGCTTTCTCATGACTGCGGGGTTAGGTGGAGGTGTTAGGCCGGTGGAGCGCCATCCTCCGACATCGTTACGGTATGGCCGCCGCCCCCGCGCGTGCGGGCGCACGCCGGGCGCCGTAGCAACAACTCCAGACCGTGAAGCGCGATGGAACGGGACGCCGCCTTACACCGCTCCCGTACTCCGTATGGGCCAACGTCGCCAGCCTCCCTCGAGCCTATCGTAAGGCATCACCACCATCCGCCGCCCTTCTACCCTCGAACCGCCGCTGTTCGGGTACAAGATAGGCCATGATGGCCAGATCGCTGCAAGGATCGTCCGGACGACCGCCCACTCTACAGCATAGCACGTCGTGCTTCCTCACGTAGCTAGATAGCGCGGTGCGCATGTGATTCGCCTCCTCCTTGATCTATAAAAGGAGGGCGAACCCCCCTGCCGCGGGGGACGGACGGACGGGGAGACGGACGGGAGGAGAACAAGCACACGAGAGCGGACTCAACCCAACGGAGAGACGAGCCGCGCCACGCACTCACTCTCCAATCCTCCCACAACACCTCCGGACACAATGCCGGGGACTTGGAAGCCGGCCTTCCTCTCCCGCCTTGCTTGTAACAGCCCCACTACGGGCACCCCGGTGCCGAGCAATATAGTGCCTTGAGCACACCACCGCCGGACGTACGGCCCCCTCGGCCGGAACCGGGATAAATCCCGTGTCTCTTATTGCTTAGCATCGACCATTGAGGGATAGACCTCGGCGCTTTCTACCGGTTAGTGTCGGGACCATATTCCGCACCGATAGCTTCGAACACTCTCGGTGTCGTCGAGCACTTCCACGTACCGCGGCGAAGCTTCGCTCCTTCCTCGGATTCCGGGACGAGTGAGTAGTCATCGTCCGGAAGATCTACACGGAATGCAATGCAGGGTTCAGGTGATGTGACGGTTTGTTTATCTTATCCAACTCTTGTTGGTCATATTCAACTTAACAAATAATTAAATAATAAATTCCTTTTATGAAGGTTATTATTTTTATATGTTTCATTCTCTTATTACACACTTGAATTAATGTTCCCTTTATACTTGATATTTCATGTGAAGGTTAATTCCTTTTTCCTCTCACTAGTAAGGGTGTGTACAAAGATATTTATTTATAAACTAATTCCTTTAACAGCAAGGGTGTGTTCTTAGCCTTTAATTAAGTTAGGTAACACTTCCCAAAAAGGAAGGGAATTAAAATGAAATTTTCTTATTTAATCAACCTTTAATCTTAAAAAGGCCTTTGAAGCTTTTTATTAAGCAATAATGTCGGGGACGACCCCTAGGGGTCCCCTTAAACAACCGGGAAATCCCCACTTAAAACCCGCAACAAAGCCAAGGCCAAACACGCCTCGCTTAACCTTGCGAGGACACGGCCCACGCCACGAAAGCCCCGGTGGCTCACCAAGGCGGCCCACTCGAAGATCCCCTCGAGCGAGGCTTCGCCTCGCTCGAGGACGCGCGCCTCCCTCGGGTGGGCTCCGCCTCGCTCGAGGGTCCGCTCCGCCCTCGAACGGGGTCCGCCTCGCTCGAGAGCGCTCCGCACGCGCGCGCCTGCTCCCGTACACGGGCATTTAATGCCCTGACAACGGCGGGCGGCGCCATCATGCGCCCGGGGCTCGCGCCCCGGTGCCGCCGCACCAACTCCCCGAGAGGGAGCCCATCCCCGCCACCGTGGGGGGACCGTGCGCGGCATGGCCGGTGCCGGCCCCGTGACGCCGCGCCGCCTACTCCCGCACGGCTAACGCGCCGAGCCCTCGAAGGGGGACCGGCCGCACCCTCGATTTGCTTTTCTTGTGACCTTGCGGGGGTTAGGTGGAGGCGCTAGGCCGGCGGGGCACCATCCTTGCCATTATTAACGAAGATCGCCGCCGCCCCCGCGCGTACGAACCCACGCCGGCGCGCGTGGCAGCGGCTCCCGGCGCCGTGGAGCGTGCGGGAACGGACGCCGCCTTACCCGCCACCGTGCCCCATACGGACCAACGTCGCAACTCCCTCGAGCCCATCCGAAGACATCACGGCGCCCGTCCGCCGCCCTTCTACCCTCGAGGCCGCCACCGTTCGGGTACAAGATGCGCCATGATGGACGGATCGCCGCAAGGATCGCCCCGGCGGCCGCCTACTCTACGGCATAGCGCACCACGCTTCCCCACGTAGCTAAATAGCGCGACATACATGTGATTCGCTCTCTCCTTGGCCTATAAAAGGGAGACGAACCCCCCCCGCCGCAGGGGACGGGACACAACAACGAACACACGACACAACACAATACGGGACAGGTCGCACCGCACACTTGCTCCCCAATTCTCCCACAACATCTTCGACCACTACACCGGGGACTTGGAAGCCACGCTTCCTCTCCCGACCTCGCTTGTAGCAGCCCCACTACAGCACCCCGGTGCCGAGCAATATAGTGCCTTGAGCACACCATTCTCTGGACGTACGGCCCCCGTGCCGGAACCGGGATAAACTCTGTGTCTTTTATTGCTTGGCATCGACCATTGAGGGAGAGACCTCGGCGCTTATTACCGGTTAGTGTCGGGACCACATTCCGCACCGAGCGGTTGGCGCCCACCGTGGGACAATCGAGCACCTAAGGTCAATCCATCATCAACTCCCTCCATGGTGATCCGCACTGAGTACCGCGGTACGCGTTACCGCATGGGCGCTCGGACCCCCTCCCCGCCGGGTTCGAAATCCGGTTCGGGGGTCCGAACTTTCGGGGCCACGGGGAACGGCTACCTGATGCGCCTCACCAACCGTGAGGAGCTGCGCGCGCGGCGCCAGGCCGAGTCCGCTCCGGTCCCTCGCCGCCCGCACCACCACGACGCCGGCGCCCGCCGCGCACGGATGCCGCGGGTCCGTCGATGCCACGACGCCGCCGCCGCTCCGGCCGGCGTTCGCGCGCGGGCGCGGTCCGAGCGACGGCGGGCCGAGCGCGCGCCTCTCAACGCGGCGCACCCGCCGGCACAACAACCACCGCCCCCGGCGGGGCGGCGCACGGTCTCCGGCCGCGCTTCCCCATCGGCCTTCGCGGTGCTACGACGGCTTACAACGCCAACGTCAACACGACGATGCGCCGGGTTCCCCCTGGCCGTCACGTCTTTGTTGCCAGGGACCCCGGCGCCTCCGCGGGAGATGAGTCGTCACTGGGCTCCCTTGACGCGTTGCCACCCGCCAACCTCCACGGGTACGCGGAGTGGGACTTCTCGGCGTGCGGACCCGGTCATGTTCGAGCACTTCCTTGACGCTACGGACTGCGGTTCGGGGCCGCTCCGATGACTCCGGCACCGGGAGCTACGACCCCGCGCGGGAGTGTTGCGTCGTCATCACCAACGACCCGGCCAACGCCACCGGCGCGGTAGGCGCCGGCGACGGGGAGGTCACACCGCCCCGAGGGGATCGCTCCGCGCCTAGGCCGCGGGGCCAAGCACCCCGCCGGGGCCGACGTCGACGCACAGCTAGCCCAGGCTCGCGAGCTCGAGGCCAAGCTGGCAGAGGAATATCGAATGGTGCGGCTGCTCCGTGCCTCGATGGCTGGGGAAGCCTCCGCGCGCGGCGAAGCGCGCGCGGAAGGCGGGCAAACAGGCCCGCGACCGCATCAACGCCAACTTCAACGTCGACAACCCGGACGCGCCTCCACGGGCAAGTCAAAAGCTCATTGCCGCCGCGACACTGCTACGGGCTATGCCGGCACCCTCGACCCCTGAGGCGCGGAACTCGCACCTCGAGGTGCGAGGCCCTCATCGAGCAAGCGGCCGTCCGGCGGGACGAAAGCTCGGCGTCGCGTATCCGCCAACAAGGGGGGATGTACGGGGAGACGGGGCCGCACGGGGGGGGCGAACCCCTCGGTCCATGCGAGGTGAAGCCGCGGGGCGACCCGCCAACCCGGACGCGCGCCGCCAAGGAGCGGCTCCTTGACACACGCAGGGCGGCTGGACGGTGACGCCCGCAACGTCATCAACGCCCGGTGCACGAGCAAGGCAGATGCGCGAGCAGCGGTGGGCTACCACCCTCGACGGGGTGGACACTACGACAGCGAGGAAGACCGCTCTCCAACGCCGGAGCCCTCGGGGACCCGTGTGTTCAGTCGGGAGATCTGTGCGGCGGCCTTCCCCCAACGCTTCCGCTAGCCCTCGACCATCGTCAAGTACAACAGGGAGACGGACCCCCGCGTGTGGCTCAACGACTACCGCCTGGCGTGCCAGCTGGGCGGGGCCACCAGCGACGAGGTCATCATCCGCAACTTGCCCCTGCACCTCGGCGATTCGGCTCGGACGTGGCTCGAGCACCTGCCCGCCAGCCAGATCCACAACTGGGACGATCTGGTCCGCACGTTCGTGGGTAACTTCCAGGGCACGTACGTGCGCCACGGGAATTCCCGGGACTCGCGCTCCCGCACCCGAAGCCCGGCGAGTCGCCGCGAGACTTCATACGGCGCTTCTCCAAGCGTTGTACGAGCTAGCCCCCGGCGTGGCGCAATCTAAGATCGTGCACGCCTTCCTCGAAGGCACCACGTGCGGGACCTCGTGCGAGAGCCGGGACGCAGCCCGCCCGCGGACTCCAACGAGCCGTTCGACATCGCCACCGCCTTCGCCTCGGGAGAGGAGGCCGTGGGGGCGATCTTCGACGGCAAGAAGGGCAAGTGCTCGGACGATACGCCCGCGGAGGGCAGCAAGTCCGAGGGAGCCCCCACCGGAAGGACAAGCGAGGCAAGAAAGGGAAGAAGCCGCGCCGCGAGGCGCGCCCGGCAGGGGCGCGACGGCGATGATGCCGAGGCCCTTGCTGTTGACCCGGCTCGACGAGGCCCTCGACCGGCCCCTCGAGGTCCGGGGGTGTTTGATGACATGCTTTGAAAAAAGCCATGTCCTTACCACAAGACCCCGAGTAAGCCACACCCTTGAGCAATGCGACATGCTCAAGAAGTTCTACGGTCACGCCGCCGCGAAGGAGGCGGAGGCCAAGAAGGATGGAGGAGATGGCGACGCCGGCGGCTTCCCCGCCGTGGAGAACGTGTTCCTCATCTTCGGGGGACCCACCGTCGACATGTCAACCCGCCGGCGCAAGCGGAAGCGGCACGAGGTCCTCACCGTGGAGAAGGCGCCTCCGTCCTTCCTCGACTGGTCGGAGGACGCCATCACCTTCAGCCGGGAAGACCATCCGAACCGCATCCCCAACCGGGCCAGATACCGGTGGGTGGTCGACCCGATCATTGGGAATGCGCGGTTCTCAAAAGTCTTGATGGACGGGGGCAGCAACCTCAACATCCTCTACGCGCACATGCTGCGCCTGTTGGGGATCGGGCTGGACCAGCTGCAGCCCAGCACGACGCCGTTCCATGGCGTCGCGCCCGGCAAGCGTGTCCGGCCCCTCGGGCATCGACCCGCCGGTTTGGTTCGGCTCGGCGAAGAATTTCGCAAGGAAACGCTCAACTTCGAGGTGGTGGGGTTCAAGGGCGCCTATCACGCCATACTTGGGCGGCCTCGCTACGCCAAGTTTATGGTCGTTCCCAACTACACCTACTTGAAGATGAAGATGCCGGGACCGAACGGCATCATCACCGTGGGCTCGTCCATCGAGCACGCGTTCGACCGCGACGTCGAGTGCGTGGAGCACGCGGAAGCACCGCGCCGGATGAAGCGCCGGTGACCACCTTGGAGAAGATGGTCAACGAGGACCTCGACTCCACCGCCAAGCACACCGACAACTTCGAGGCCGCGGAGCAGACCAAGGAGGTGCCCCTCGACCCCGGCAGCCCCCGAGGGCGGGGCGTTGAGGGTCAGCTCCACCCTCGATCCAAAATAGGAAGTGGTGCTCGTCGACTTCCTCCGCGCCAACGCCGACATCTTCGCGTGGAGCCCCTCGGATATGCCAGGCATCCCGAGGGAGGTCGCCGAGCACTCCCTTGACATCCTGCCTCATGCCCGCGCCGTGCAGCAACGGCTCCGCCGCTTCGACGAGGAGCGGCGACAAAGCATCGGAGCGGAGGCCGCGGAAGCTTCTCGAGGCCGGGTTCATCAAGGAGGTGTTCCACCCAACGTGGCTAGCAAATCCGGTACTTGTAAAAAAGAAAAATGAGAAGTGGCGGATGTGTATAGACTACACTAGTCTTAATAAAGCATGTCCTAAAGTTCCCTTTCCTTTGCCACGCATTGATCAAATTGTTGATTCAACGGCCGGGTGTGAGTTGCTTTGCTTCCTTGATGCCTACTCCGGTATCATCAAATAAAGATGAAGGAGTCCGACCAGCTCGCGACCTCGTTCATCACGCCGTTCGGGATGTTCGCTACGTCACGATGCCGTTCGGCCTCCGAAACACCGGTGCAACGTATCAACGCCGCGTGCGCACGTTTTTGGAGATCACATCGGGCGAACGGTCGAAGCGTACGTGGACGACATCGTCGTAAAAACCAGAAGGCGGACGACCCGGTTGGCGACCTTGGCATCGCGTTCGGCCGCCTACGGGCCAATGGGGTCAAACTAAACCCCGAAAAATGTGTCTTTGGAGTCCCGCGAGGCATGCTCCTAGGATACATCGTCTCCCAACGGGGCATCGAGGCCAACCCCCGAGAAGGTTGCGGCCCTCGAGCGAATGGGCCCGATCCGAAACCTCAAAGGGGTGCAAAAGGTGCTGAGGTGCCTTGCCGCCTTGAGCCGCTTCATCTCGCGGCTCGGCGAGAAGGGGCCTCGCCCCTCTATCGCCTCCTCAAGAAGCACGAGTGCTTCTCCGGACCACCGAGGCCCAAGATGCGCTCGACAAGCCGAAGGAATCCTTGACCCACGCCCCGATCCTCACGCCGCCGCGGGCGGCGAGCCCCCTGCGGCTCTACGTGGCCGCGACCACCCGGGTGGTCGCCGCCGTAATTGTGGTGGAGCGCACGGAGGAAGGGCACGCCTTGCCGGTCCGGCGGCCGGTCTAATACATCGGCCGAGGTCTTGTCCGACACCAAGACGCGCGCTACCCTCAAGTCCAAAAGCCGCCGTATGCGGTGGTCCTCGCGCGGCGCAAGCTCCGCCACTACTTCGAGGCCCACCCCGTCACGGTTGTCTCCTCCTTCCTCGCTAGGGGAGATCATCCGCAACCCGGACGCGGCGGGCGGGGATTGCCAAGTGGTCCGTGGAACCGATGGGTGAGACGATCGCCTACGCCCCGCGCAAGGCCATCAAGTCCCGCATCCTCGGCGGATTTTGTCGCCGACCGGACCGGATACACGAGCCGCCACCGCCGCATCCAAGCAGAGGCCGGACTGCGTATTTCGACGGCTCGGTGATGAAAACGGGGGCGGGCGCGGGCTCGCTCTTCGTGTCACCCCTCGGGGAGCACATGCGATACGCGGTGCGCCTCCACTTCCCCCGCATCAAACAACATGGCCGAATATGAGGCCCTCCTCTCGCGGCCTCAAGATCGCCATTGAGTTAGGCGTCAAGCGCCTCGACGTGCGGGGGGATTCGCAGCTCGTGATCGACCAAGTCATGAAGGACGCGAGCTGCCATGACGACAAGATGGAAGCGTACTGCAAGGTCGTGCGAGCCCTCGAGGACAAGTTCTACGGCATCGAGCTCAATCATGTGCCCCGCCGGTACAACGAGGAGGCGGACGAGCTGGCCAAGATCGCGTCCGGCGGATCACGGTCCCCCCGAACGTTTTTGCCCGTGATATCGCCCAGCCCTCGGTCGTCCTCGAGCCTCACCCCTCGAGCCCCGCGGAACCCTCGGGGGCTCCCTCGAATCCAACAAGCGCGGAGCCCATGGATGAGGACCCCTCGAACGAGGCGTACGTGCTCTCCCTCCTCGAGGGGTATGGCGCACACGAGGCTGACGTGATGGATATCGAGCCAGCCCCCATCAAGGCTGACTGGCGCGACAAGTATATCGCGTGGATGGCTCGAGGGGAGCTCCCCCCGGACCGAGCCGCGGCCAGGCGCATCGCCAGGATGGCCAAGTCCTTTACCCTCGTCGATGGCGAGCCGTATAAGCGCGCCACCTCCCGCATCTTGCGGCGGTGCATGCCCATCCCCGAGGGGCGCGAGCTCCGCGGGACATCCACGCGGGGATCCGTGGCCATCACGCCACGCCTCGTACCCTCATTGGCAACGCCTTCCGCCAAGGCTTCTACTAGCCTACCGCGGTCGCGGACGCCCGCCGAGATCGTACGCACCTACGAAGGGTGCCGCGTTTACGCCCGCAAGTCCAACCTTCCCGCTCATGTCCCGCGACCATCCCCATAACATGGCCGTTCGCCGTGTGGGGGGCCGGACATCGTCGGGCCCTCGCGAAAGGCGCCGGGGGTCTTCACCCACTTGTTGGTTGCGATCGACAAGTTCTCCAAGTGGGTGGTGTTGACGCAAAATGTGCACCGGCGCCAAACACACGAAAGCCGAACAAAGCCGGCTTCACACGTGCAAAGAGTCACGAGACGTGCCAGTCAATTTTTCCTGAAAATTAACAAAAGATAAAGTAGTTAAATACCAAAGCTTGGAACTTGCCGGGTGGTACCAGACAGTTCCATATTTACGGCTAAGAAGCCAAATGGGATGACACATAGCTATAGGAAGCTATCTGCCAGCAAACTAGAAGCCATTTGGGAACTTATAAAAGAAAAGTAACACTGCCGAATGGATGACGTAAGCATAACAGCAATCGGTCTTTGTATGAGCAAAGGTGCACGTGCACGAGGTCATGACCGATCCCCATGATAACCAACATTAAATAAATGATAAAGTAAAGCACGAACATAAGCATGTAATAAATAAGCATGCATAGATCCCAAGCACTAGTCTACCGCATGTCTAGGTACTTAGAAATCCGTCGGGTACGATGCCAAAACAAATCTATCCACCGCATGATACAACTTGCATGAAAATCGTACCACTTTCCACAAATAGATCTATCCACCGCATGATACAATCTAAATATGGAAAGCTAAAAGCACACGTTATTTAAAGCATGAATTACGCACGTGTCCTACTCGTGAAGAAACATAACCGAATGCGGCTGAACAGCCGATTCGGGGTCCATGAAGAAGGAACGAACATTACCAAGCGAATAAATCTATCAGATTGATTCGAAATCTAATCCACCGGATGACTAGCTCTAAAGCAACCCAAAAACCTCGCATCTACCGCATGACACTCGGTTCTTTCAAGATTTATACCAACATTGGCAAGCTTGAATCCACAACACGTAACAATCTAGATCGATTCGGTTTCGGCTATCGAGAGCACAAGATCCACGTGTTAAAACATGAAATCTACTCGTACAAGGATCACGAGAGGGATGAAGCCGATCCGGACCCATCTAGATTGGGCAAAAAGGTGTTACATGAATTTAAACATAAAGCAAAAACTCGAAGCAACACGGGGTAACTTAATGAATCTAATGGATCTTGCCAAAATCCAATAGAGCCGATAACTAGCTTCGAGCTAGATCTTAGCCTACCGCATGGCTCATGACCTAACAAGAAACCTTCTTTAACCAAGCTTGAATCTACCGCATGACACGAAGCATGGTAACAAGACTACTTGCATCAGATCTAAATCCACCGCATGATACTAGACATGATACAAGGTTGCCGGTACTCACGGAGGTCGACGGATCGATGAACCCTCTCGAAGAACTCGACGACACGACAAAGGGACTCTAGGGTTTGGCGTAAGGCCGGTTTGTATTGAAGAATGATTGTGTGCATTACATACATTCAGGGCTCATATTTATACCCGCCGAGTACAATCTCGAATGGATTCGTTGCCTAACTTATCTCTAAGCTTGATCACCTATCCATCCATTCGTCCTTCCCCGCTTGAGCCACGTCACCGTCCAATCCCGCAAAATCAGCTCTACTGTTCCTTTGCCGAACGGGAGCAGATAGCCGACCGCAGACTTCTTTGCCGAATACATCTGAAAAATCCTTTCCTTCCTCCAGACGGACTCCTCACCGAGCTGGGCCCACAAGTCAGACTCCTTACCAAATTTTGGTGTTAACACATGCCCCTTCAATTGCGGGATAAAAGTAATTTTGTTCCGCAATTGACTCCGCCCACGAATATTTTCAATTCGAATCTGTCAACACCGTTCTCCTTTCTTCGCAATCCGCCGGAGTCCTCGTCTAGATCCAACCCTAAATCTACCCGTTCTATGCTCAAATCTCCAATGGCGGCTCAAAACCAAGATGTTCGGGTAAAATCCCCTTCCCGTAAGCTTCATTCGGCATTTAGGTTTTCAATTTTACTCGAGATTTCACTTCCGCTTTCTTCGAAGCCTTCTACCGAGCTTTTAATTCGCACCGAGGCCAATTCAAGATCTTATTACCTTGGTCCCGTAGGAAACTCTGATCCTCGAGATTTCATTGCGGCTGAATCTCAAAGGATCCCCTTCAAGGCGGCTCTATCTCCACCTCCCCGGTGGCAAGACGCTTTCAAGAACTGGCCCTTGCCTCCAATCGCAGGCTGGAAAAATTGGTACCGGAGGATCCGTGCAGACAAGAGTGCCTTAACCCGAAATTGGGATACCCTCCGTATTGCTCAATGCCTGGAGTTATCTTTAGCCGAGACCCCCAAAAACGAAGACCTTTTGATAGCAGCCTGCCACTTTTGGTCAAACGGTGTCAACGCCTTCCTCTTTGGCCACGACCCGATGTCTCCAACCCTGGCCGATGTGTATATGATCACCGGCCTTGATATTACAGGATCCGTTCTACCCTGGGATTTCAGATGTTCTTCTCACCAAACAGGGGTGAAACCAGGGAACGGATACAAACATTATATCTTGAGCCACATGAAAGACAATCCTCTTGGTGAAGTTGAATACAGAGCATTCCTGAATATGTGGCTATGCAGATTCGTCTTCTGTGGTAAAGCTAATGAACCCACCCTGAATCACATCACCATGGCTTCTCATCTGGTCAGTGGCAACCGCCTTCCCCTTGGGAAATTCTTCTTAGGTAGTGTATACCATATGCTTCACCAAACTGTCACTCACATGTATACCAGCCAGAGGATAACATGTGTCAATGGCCCTTGGTGGTTTGTCCAGATGTGGCTGCAACTTCACATGCACCAGATCGTCGGTATCGATTTGAACACCAGGCTTTTCCCTTCATCCAATCACCTTGAAGGAGAACCTCACGCCACCGAGAGGATGCCGAATTATGGAGAAGCGGCTTCAATCGTTCTCGTTCGACAGACATCGCCCGGCCTTTTGAACTCGTTCTTCAAAGGTTTCTAGAATCCTCTCCGGCTCCCCTATCCGGACAACGACACCTTGACATTCCCCGTTGAATTCTCCTTTGAATCCGAACATCAAGATGGGAGATTCCTAGAGATCTTCAACATCATAATCCGCCCATGTATGGCTTCGCCGTTTCGTATCGGATGTGCGTAATCTTCTTGTCGGTGATCATCGATCAATTTCAATACCGGGATAATATTTCTTCGGATATCTTCCATTTATCGCGGCGGAAAATTCTTCTCCTAGCAAAGTTTTTAATATGTATGCATTACCGAGGGACGCATCCGACCACACGAAAAGGCCCTTCCCAATTAGGGGACCATTTGCCGAATTCGTCGTATTTAGTTCCAATCGGCAATAGCGATTTCCAAACCAAGTCTCCTTCTCGCGAATTGCTCGACTTTTACTTTCTTGTTATAGTACTTGGCCACCCGCGGCTTGTTTTTCTCGATGTTTTCCAAAGCTCTAATACGGATCATATGTAAATCTTCTAGCTCATCCATCATTAGGACACTGTAATCTTTGGAGCTCAAATCTTTCTGTAACACCACTCTCCTTGAATCTGATTGCATCTCCCAAGGTAGAACCGCGTGGTGCCCATAAACCAATTCATAAGGAGAAGTTTTTCTAGCTTCATGGGGGGCCACCGGTAAGCCCACGGTGCCTCACCGAGTACCGAATGCCACCTTCTTGGCTTCTCGGTCGATCTTCTTTTGTATCGGCTTGATCATGATCTTGTTAGAAGCCTCTCGCTTGACCATTAGCTTGGGCATAATAAGGAGAAGAGTTAAACAATTTGATCCCCATGCTTTCGGCAAACTCTGCGAACTCCGGTGACACGAATTGTGCCCCTTGATCGGTGGTAATTATCTGAGGGATTCCAAACCGATAGATGATGTGCTCCTTGACAAATTCAACCATGTTTTCTGATGTCACCTTCTTCAGTGGGATCGCCTCAACCCATTTAGTAAAATAATCCGTAGCCAAAAGCACGAACTTATGCCCCTTACTAGATGGTGGATTAATTTGGCCAATCAAGTCTATACCCCAGCCCCTGAATGGCCATGGCTTGATGATGGGATTCAATGCTGACGCGGGGACCCTTTGAATATTTCCAAATCTCTGGCAATCCTGACATCCCTTGTAATACTCAAAGCAATCCTCTAATATCGTCGGCCAAAAGCACCCTGCCTTGTCTAATGACCCATTTCATACGGTAGGCGGATTGGTGTGCTCCACATATCCCATCGTGCACTTCACTCATCATGTTCTTAGCTTCTTCCGGACCCGGGCATCGTAATAAAACCCCATCCGGTGATTTATAGAACAAATTATCATCCGAAGAACGAATTTTATGGCCTTGTACCGAGCTTCCTAGAGACCTTTCGGGATGGATCCTTCAAGTAATCAACGATTTCTTTCCTCCAATCACCTTCTCGCGAGATCCGTCCCTAGTGCACATACCTCTGCAGCAAACGCCTCTTGACTCTCTTTGTAACCAGAGGCGCTTTGAGCGAGCCTGTTTGCCTCTTCATTATGTTCCCTAGGAATATGCTGTAGAGTTACCAACGGGAAGCTCTTCAAGATTTCCCTGCATTCTTCGTAGTAACTCCTTAGCGCTTCACTTTTGCATTCGTATTGGCCGTTCAATTGCTTGATCACCAGCTCTGAATCTCCATAAACTTCAACCGAAACGGCGCCGGCTTCTCTCAAATATTGAAGCCCTCGAAGCAGTGCCTCGTATCGGCCTGGTTATTTGCAACAGTGGGTTGTATAGGGATGGCAAATTCAAACATCTCACCTCTAGGCGAAATTAGTAGAATCCCTACTCCTCCACCTTTACCACATGATGACCCATCAAAAAATAAAGCCCAGGGGGTAATTTCAAGCAAATCAATTGACGGATCGCGATGTTCAGTTATAAAATCGGCAATGATCTGACCTTTGATGGCTTTTGCCAATTCGAACTTCAACTCGAATTCTGATAAAGCCAAAATCCACTTGCCAATCCTGCCGTTCAAAATTGGCATAGATAACATATGTTTTATGACATCAAACTTAGAATACACAGTGCATTCGGCATTCAACAAGTAGTGCCGAAACTTTGTACACGAGTAGTACACGCACAGACATAGCTTCTCTACAGCCGAATACCTGGTCTCAGGGTCAAGTAATTTTCGGCTAAGATATTCTACTACCCGTTCCTTCCCTTCGAATTCTTGAATAAGGGCCGATCCAATGGTTTGGGTATCGGCCGCCACGTACAACTTGAAAGGCTTATCCAAGTCGAGGAGGGACCAATACTGGTGGCTCCTTCATGTACTGCTTGATTTCATCGAAAGCCTTCTGTTGTTCGTCGCCCCATGTGAACTTTTGATCTTTCTTCAGCTTCAGCAATGGAGAGAATGGCAAAACCTTCTGTGACAAGTTTGAAATGAATCTCCTCACGAAATTAATTTTGCCGAGCAGTGATTGCAGTTCCTTGAGATTAGTTGGAGGAACAACTTCATCAATGGCCTTCATGCTCTTCTTGCCAACTTCAATTCCTCCCTCATGGACTAAAAACCCCAAGAATTCTCCAGCTGATACCCCAAAAGCGCACTTGTTTGGATTCATCTTTAAACCATGCTTCCGGTGCACTCCAAGGTCCTCTTTACATCTTCCAAATGCGTGTCATGACTCGGGGACTTGATTACCACATCATCAATGTAGATTTCCACAACTTTGCCGATCAACTCGTGAAAAATATAATTCATGGCTCGTTGATAAGTTGCACCGGCATTTTTTAACCCAAATGTCATGACTATCCATTCAAACGAGGCCTACATGACCGGGACACCGAAGGCCGTCTTTGATATGTCTTCTATTGCCATAAAGATTTGGTTGTATCCCGCATTGCCATCCATGAAACTGATCACTTTGTGTCCAGCCGCGGCGTCAATCAACAAATCGGCAATAGGCATGGGGTAACCATCCATCGGAGTGGCTCTGTTCAGATCTCCGAAATCTATGCGGACCCTCATCTTTCCATTCTTCTTGTAAACGGGGACAATGTTAGAGATCCACTCCGCATATTCGCATGGCCGAACGAAGTTTGCATCAAGTAATCTTTCAACTTCCTTCTTCATATCGGCCAATACTTCATCCTTGTAGATTTTCCGGGGTGGTTGCTTGTATGGTTTGAAACCAGATTTGATTGGCAACCAATGCTCCACGATAGAACGATCCAACCCGGGCATCTCCGAATAGTCCCGGGCGAAGCAATCTTTGTATTCCTTGAGCGGCTTGATTAAACCCTCCCCGAAGTCCGGCCGCAAGTTTGCGGCCGATGAACGTCGGCCTTGGCTTATCACCGCTCCCGATGTCAACTTCTTCTAATTTGTCGGCCGACATAAACCCTCGCCCCAACTTTCCATCGGTGCCATCTACGGGGTTCTCCATTAAAAATTGCTATAAGAGCCAAGCTCGCTTGAATCGGCCGTTGGTCACCGCCGACGAGTTCAACGGGACCTTCTCCCCGTCTTTCCCCGAGAAGCAATCAATGCCTTGGTACTCCCGTAAAGCTGGTTCCATGTTAGCAACGCTCACGGAGTCATACGCTGGGACGACCTCAATATCATCGTCCACCCATCGGATAAGCCGTCGATGCATGGTGGATGGGACGCAACAATTGGCATGAATCCGGTCTCGTCCGAGCGAAGAAGTCGTAGGCTCCTTTACCTTCGATCACAAAGAAGGTCGTGAGCGACGTCTTGGACCCGATCATCGGATCCACGTGAGCGCATCCCTTGGTGTCCGAAGGATTTCCGGCGAAATCATTCGGTATTATGCTTGTAGGCGTGAGATCGCTCGGGCCCATGCCAAGTTTCTCGAAGGTGGTGTACGGCATCACATTAACCGCCACTCCACCGTCGACGAACATCTTGGTCAATGGCTTGCCACCGACGTATCCCCTTAAGTACAACGGCCTCATGTGTCGATTTTTGGCCGGTTTGTCGAAGATGGCCTCGCTTGGCTAGCACCGGTTGCGCCATCATTCCCTCGGTCCGCTCATCGTCTAGGGACGCTTCCTCCGCACAACCCGATTAGTGGGAGCCATGAATTCGTTCGGCAGAAAATATACCATGCATGCTGGAGCCGAACGCTTTGACCCTTCAGGTTGATCCTTTGGGCGCCACACCTTCCTTGTTTGGATCCCAGCCTGCCTCAGCTCGCGGTTCCTCAAGCGCTGAACCCGTCTCTTCTGACTTCTTCTTAGGCCGGGAGGGCACCATTGCCCCTTTTGCCAGATGTGCTCGTCCTCGTCCTCCTCTTGATCAGCCCACCTTAGATCAGCTTGCCGCTTTCTGGGGTGATCAATGACTTCAATTTTTTGGCGCCGATCCCCGTTAGGGTGGATCCTCCCAATTCTCTCGTGGACGGATCGGCGATTGGCGGTTTCTCGCTCGTACTCGGCATACCTATCACCGCACTCCGGCGGTTCGTCGGCGTGGGTAGCTTTAAACCCTCGTTCCAACAGTGCCTGAAGAATGCACATCCCCAGTGCGCGCGCTCCTGCTCGCGCATGTACTGCTCCAGGTCCCTTCTGTGTGCCTCTTCTTCAGCTCTGCGCTTCTCCTCCTCGTATCTACGCTTCTGGTAACGCTCTTTCTCCATCTGGCGCTGCCACTTGTTGAGGAGGATGCGCGTGGTCACCTTGGGCTTGGATCTGGATGACTCCCCGATTTCGACGCGGCTCTTGAGAATGCCGGGGGCTTCACCATGCACTTGTTCCAGAGTCACCCGGCGCTCGGGTCCAATGTTCCGTCTTTGTCTAGCCCCCGGGCCGAGGTCAAGACTTTGACCTTTCCCTTCTCCTCAGCCGTCACCATGTTAACAGAGAAGCCCACCATGTTCTGAGGGAAGGGGTGACCATCCAGCTTCATCTTGTTGTCGAACTTGAGGTGGCCCTCCTGGATGGCTTTCTGGATCCTCATCCTGAAGACCCTACAATCATTGATGGAGTGCGAATCCCTGTCGTGGAAGCCACAGTAACGTTTCCCCTTGACTCCATCGGGCCGAAGCATGGAATGCCCTTCAGGCAGTCTGATTCGGCCTTCCTTCACTAGGAGCTCAAACAGTTTGTCAGCCTTCGTTATATCGAAATCGTAGGTGCCCTTGGTCTGTTTGACCCAGCGCTGATTCATCGTTAAAGGCTCTTTCCCCCACATGATTTCGGCTGCGGCCACATCCGATTCATCATCGGAATCCTCGATCGGATCGGCCTTGTCCAAGAACGCGGTTGTAGATCTCCGCCACATCATGCGCTTGCCAAACCCGGCATCCTTCTTGAAGCCATACGCCCGGTTGCTCATCAATGATAGCTTCCGAGACGGACGGCCCGGGTTTTCAAACTCCATCCCGAACGACTTCTCACGTACGGCCGGCGGCATCCCGGCGACGGCCATGTCGGCTAGCCGGTCGTCCGGCAAGTCAAGTGAGAAACACATGCCTTTTACCTCCCTAAACCTCCGAGAAATTCCGGCGGTGTCTCGCCGTGTTTACGTTTCGGGGTGGCAAGATCGATCGGCTTCTTCTTGGAGCCGCCACCGAAATAATGAGCGTGGAATTTCCGTTCTAGGTCCCTCCATCTGCTAACTGACTCAGGGGGTAAGGACGAGAACCATTGGAACGCCGGCTCGTCGGGCCGACGCGGGGAAGTATCTGACCCTGAACGTCTCCTCAGCTGAGCACTCTCCGAGCTGCATCAGGTAACGAGCAATGTGCTCCACGGTCTTCGGTGTCATCTTGCCCGGAAAATTTCGTGAACTCCGTCGGAGGTTTCACCCTTGGCGGGAGGAGCACGTTGAAGTACCACTCTGGGAATGGCGGCTTGTAGGCGGGTCCCCGCATTTTTGGCTTGAGGCCGAACTAATTTTGCATCAACTCGGCCATTTTCCATGCTAGGGCGTCATTCTCTTGTGCGCCGCAGCCGGCGCATAACCCGGATGCGGGAAAGCGTCAATGGCTCCATAGTTTCCCACGTCGTGATAGCCTCCGCCGTATAGGTTTCTCTGCGCGGCCGGTTGTTCGCCGGAGCAATCCTCCGACCGAAGCGAACGGGGCCCCGTGCGATCCGAATGCTAAATCTCCGTACGTGGGCTGGTACGGATTCGGCTGTTGCACAGGTTGACCTGTGCTGCCCTGCGGTGGTGGCTGGATTGGCTGTCCTCCCGAGGCCTGCGGTGGGGAGGCCGAACCGGTTGTCCCCCCGAGGCTGCGGTGGAGGCCGAACCGGCCGTCCCCCGCCGCCTGGCGGAGGAGGAGGCCGGGAAAGCTTGACTTCCGGCGCTCCGAGGAGGAGGTCGTATTGGCTGGCTCCGTAGTGGCGGTTGAGAGCTTGATTCGCCCAGCTCCACAGTGCCCCCTTGGACGGGTGCCTTGCTGAATGCCTGCTCCATGCCTGGGCCAAAGACAGCCACCATCATTTGCTGAAACGCACCAAGAAAGGCTTTGTGATGCTTGCTCAAAACAAGATCCGCAGCATCCTGGAACGCCTGCAGGTATTCCTCTTTCTCCTGCTGGGTTGTGGTGTCGCTCTCCCCCGGCGGCAATACCCCGGGCATTTCGTTCTTCGGGTAGGGGACGCCACTCCCGTTCTTTTTGAAAGACGACAGACACTTCGCCGGAATTGGTTTACGGCGTCTTGGAGGCTGCCGCCGCTGCTCGGGAGAGAGATCCTAAAGGTTGACATCCATGATGTCCGCGATTTCGTGCATCTTGATTCCTTCGGGCCGAGTCCCACCGGGCGTGCCAAAAAGTCCGTTGACGCAAAATGTGCACCCGACGCCAAACACACAAAGCAAGCCGAACAAAGGCGGCTTCACACGCGCAAAGAGTCACGAGACGTGCCAGTCAATTTTTCCTGAAAATTAACAAAAGATGAAGTAATTAAATACCAAAGCTTGGAACTTGCCGGGTGGTACCAGACAGTTCCATATTTACGGCTAAGAAGCCAGATGGGATGACACATAGCTATAGGAAGCTATCTCGACAAAGAACCGGAAGCCATTCGGGAACTTTGTTGACGGTGTATTTTGGTGCACCTAGCATGTTCATTACACTTTGGTTTGGATTTGATTATGGAACTAACCCGCCACTAGGCACACTAATCATATAACAAGTTCATCTTTGTGCATGCATTTGGAAGTGTTGTGTTTATGTAGGAAAACATGGACATAAAGGACGGATTCGCAACAAGTTCAAAGGAGCATTCATGGAGTCTTGTTCGTATTCATGAGCTTGCTGAAATCACTTCCAATGGTGGCGAGGGCCGAAGTGCTACGAGGAACACCCCCGGGATTGAAGCGTAAAAGATCAAACTTCATGCAAAGAGAGCCTCCATCTTGGACGCGAGGATAACAGCATCAAAATCATGCAAGTGGAGGGGGCAAAGTACATAAGTGCACGAGGACCCACGGAGCAAAAGGGGGCGACCGAACCGGGCCGGGTGGGCTGGGCCGGCCGGCCCGGGCCGGCCGGCCCAGCCCACTTCCGGCACCGGTTCGGTCCCGTTTTCCTTGCCCTCGAAGGATCTTCAACCCTAAAACCCCCGAGGCGCCGCCAACACCGAAGGGAGGAGTTATTCGCACCGAGAAGGCCATCCACAAGCTAGAGAGAGAGGAGGAGGATCTCCGGCGAGAGATCAACCACCTCAAAGGAAGCACCCTCTCATGGAGAAGAAGGAAGACATCGGCGGAAGGGAAACCATGATCAACGGTGCCATGATCGGCACCTTGATGGGGTAATCTTCTCATTCGTCCATGGGTTGTAATCGATATTGAGATGTAATCGCACTTTGTCGGATTATCTATCTATCATCTTGTGTCGAATATACTTTCATGCTTAAGGTTTGCAACCATGCCGTAAAGGGAGTAAGGCCTCAATGCTTCCTTGGATCCATTCAATACGCCGTGTCCATCAAAGGTCTAGTCATGAATACCTTCGCGTAGTGACAGTACGAGAGGAGGGAAAGGGCGAAACCGTGGTCACAACCCCGATAGATTAGATTGGTTTTCATGTCTTTTAGCGATTGCATGCTCTAGTATCGTAGACCCGTGGGTGAGTGTCTTCTATCTTGATCGTTTATCATTCTCTCTAGTGTGTTTAGTTGTTTTCTAGTATAATAGTAGTTAGGGTTTTAGTAGCTAGTGTGTCGTTGTTGATCGAACGCTTGTAATCCCCTTGCTCCATGCATTGACAAGAACCTTGGGAATCCCGTGGTGAAAAAGGTGTGGGGTCCGTACGCTTGTGGGTCGTAGAGGGATACGTCTTTTATCCGTCAACAAGCCCCTTTTTCTGGCGCCGTTGCCGGGGAGCAAGTTAGTTTACATCGTTTGATTTGCATCTAACTTAGTTTTATATTTTAGTTTATCTTTTGTTTGCTTTATCTAACATATATTATCTAGAAAAACACTTGTTTCGTTTTTGTTTTTGTTTTTATCTTATTGTCTAGATGGAGTTCGTTAATCAACCCGTGGAAGAACCGGAGAAATCATTAAGGGATTACGCTAGCCCTCGATGTGAAGACATAAAAGTACAAGAGTTGGATTCGAAGCTCGAAGCGACCAAATATGAAATTAAATCCAAGATCATCAAGATGGTGGCGGAAAACCCATTTGAAGGGATGGTTACGGAGAACCCATATAGACACATAAGGGATTTCACGACAATATGCAACACGGTGCGTCAAGAAGGAGTTCCCGATGAATGGTTCAAATGGAATCTCTTTCCCTACTCACTTGCCGGCAAAGCAAAGACATGGTATTCGGTTGCGTCCTTTGAAGTTGAAGGCAATTGGAACAAGTTGACAAAGAAGTTTTGCGAGAAGTTCTTTCCAATTAGCAAGGTTCAACATCTAAGGAGGCAAGTGATCACTTTCATGCAAGGAGAAGAGGAAGGGATAGACCAAGCCCGGGATAGGTTTAATGAATTAATCGAACAAGGACCAAAACTCGGCTTCACCGGTGACGTACTCTTGCATACATTTTTCTTTTCCCTAACCCCTAGTTGCATGCGACACGTCGAAATGTGTGCGGTGGGGATCTCATGGAGAAAACACTCACGGAAGCCGCCCAACTTCTACAAAAAGTTAGTAAAGCGGCTGCCATGCGAAGAGATTGGGAAACAAGACTTGCGGAAGAGCCGGAATTCAATTCAAGGAAGAAGAAGCTTGCTGATTTTTCTAAAGAGGCAACCCGGAAGTCACAAAAGAGGAGCCAATCATGGAAAATATTGAACAAGAACACATCAAGTCAAGAACTACACCAAACGTCGACTTCGCCGCGCCAAATGAGACGAACAAGAGAAGCATGTCAAGCGCGAAGCCACTAAGGGAGTTCGAGCCAATGGATTGGGTTCCTATTGATTACGGAGAAGTATTCAACAAGAGAAGACCGTTCCCTAATCAAAAGGGAATGGCAAGAGCATTGGAAGTGGATTTCCCACCGGAGAAGAAAGCTGAAAATTCATACGACCTCGAAACCACCGGTGAGATTTTTGAAAAGCTCTTTGGAGATGACGTGGTGGATCCGGAACATATTGCCAAGGTGAAGAGAATCGTGGGGATCAAGCCCGTAGCATCACCATACGCTCGCCTCGCTGAAATTTACTCGATAGGATCCGAAGAAGAAGAGAAGATGACGCCGCACTTGAGTTGCGAGATCAACGGAGTTCAATGCAAAGCTTTATGCGACATCGGAGCCCAAGTAAGTGTTCTATCTTCTAAAATTTATGATAAAGTTCAATACCACAACCTAGACTTAGCTCCAACATCAACGAAATTAATTATGGGAGATGGTAGAACTATCAAACCTCTAGGTATTGCTTGCAACATGAGAGTAAAAATCTCTAGAAACTATATACCAACCGATTTCTTTGTTATTGATGCTTACCATAGTAATTCTGATCATATAATCTTAGGTAGGCATTTTCTTAAGTTGGTTGATGCCGTGTTAGATGCCGGAGAAGGCAAAGTAACAATGAACCTTAATGGAACAAAGTACACATATAATTTTCTTCGTGCTTCTAAACACCTTACTCCTTTTCCTCCCAAAGATGAAGAAGTAGAAGAGATAGATAGTCTTTGTTTTGTTAAAACCCTTAGAGACCCGCTGCAAAGAGCGATGGAAAATCAAATTTGTAATCAACAAGATGAAGAACTAGAGGAAGCAACAAAAGGCTTAGAGCCGCATGATGGTAGTGTGGAGGAAGAGAAATTCGAAGACATAGGAGAAATCAAACCCGAGGAGCCACAAGTGCCCGAGGTAGACCTTAAACCTTTGCCCAAGGGATTAAAATATGAATTTTTGGGCCCGAGACAAAACTTATCCGGTCATTGTGAGCGACGAGTTGAGTCCCGAAGAAAATGAAGCGTTGCTGATTTTATTAAAAAAACATAGGAAGGTGATTGGATATTCAATTAATGATCTCAAAGGTATTAGCCCGGCCTTTTGCACTCATCGTATACCAATGGAAGACCAATGTAAGCCCGTAGTGGACCATCAAAGGAGGCTAACCCATGCCATGCGAGAGGTAGTAAAGAAAGAGGTTATCAAGTTACTTGATGCCGGAATCATCTACCCGGTTCCGCATAGCGAATGGGTGAGACCGGTACATTGTGTACCAAAGAAGGGAGGTTTGACCGTGGTGAAGAATGAGAAGAACGAGTTGATACCGCAAAGAACCGTGACCGGGTGGCGGATGTGTATCGATTACCGTAAGCTTAACAAAGCGACGAAGAAAGATCACTTCCCCTTACCGTTCATAGACGAGATGCTCGAGAGGTTAGCAAACCACGCTTATTTTTGCTTTCTCGATGGATACTCGGGGTTCATGCAAATTCCTATTCACCGGAAGATCAACATAAGACAACGTTTACGTGTCCTTACGGAACGTTTGCATATAGGAGGATGCCCTTCGGCCTATGCAACGCTCCGGCCTCTTTTCAACGTTGCATGATGGCCGTATTTTCGGAATTCATCGAAGAAATTGTTGAAGTGTTTATGGATGATTTTTCCGTTTACGGGAAGACGTTCATGGATTGCTTAGCAAACTTAGAAAAGGTCCTTACAAGGTGTGCGGAGGTAGATTTGGTTCTAAATTGGGAAAAGTGCCACTTCATGGTTAAGCAAGGTATAGTGCTCACACATGTTATATCCAAGAGAGGAATTGAAGTGGACAAGGCTAAGGTAGAGACGGTTGAGCAACTCCCACCTCCTACGGATGTTAAGTCCTTAAGGAGCTTTCTAGGCCATGCCGGATTCTATAGAAGATTTATAAAGGACTTCTCGAAGATCACTAAGCCTTTAACGCACCTTCTTCAAAAGGATGTGGCTTTCGACTTTGGCGAGAAGTGCCTAGCGAGCATTCGGACCTTGAAAAATGCGTTGGTGAGTGCTCCCATCATCCAACCTCCGGATTGGAGCCAACCTTTCGAGATCATGTGTGACGCAAGTGACTACACCGTAGGCGCGGTCTTGGGTCAAAGAAAGGAAGGCCGAGTTCACGCCGTTTATTACGCTAGCAAAACTCTTAGTGGGGCACAATTAAATTACGCCACTACGGAAAAAGAGTTGCTAGCGGTGGTATTCGCTTTCGAAAAATTCAGATCTTACATCGTGAACTCGAAAGTCATTGTTTACACCGATCACGCAGCTATCAAGTATCTCTTGGCTAAGAAGGAAGCTAAACCACGTTTGATTCGTTGGATCCTTCTTCTCCAAGAGTTTGATGTTGAAATTCGTGATAAAAAGGGGGGTGGAGAATGTTGTGGCCGATCCTTTGTCTAGGATGAATCGTGGACAAGATGATAAAGAGCCCATAGAAGATAAGATGAGAGATGACCACCTCTATAGAGTGCTTGATAAAGATACTTGGATGATCGACATCATTCGAGCAATTTGAAAGATGCCCCTCGATCATCTAGATAAAAACACTCAAAGGAAGATAATCTCCGAAAGTAAGAAATATTTCGGGATGCACCATACCTCTTCAAACTTGGCAATGATGGAGTGATGAGAAGATGTGTGCCAAGAGAAGAAAGGGTTGAGATTCTAAGGAAGTGCCACTCGGCGGAGTACGGTGGACACTATAGCCATTTTCGAACTGAAGCAAAAGTATGGTCGAGCGGATTCTATTGGCCGGAGATGCATGAAGATACTAAAAGATATGTTGCGTCATGCCCCGAATGCCAAAGAACCGGAAACATCTCTCAAAGAAATTCTATGCCTTTGAAATACAACTTGCAAATCGACATATTCGATGTATGGGGCATAGACTTCATGGGGCCTTTTAAAAACTCATTTGGATTCGAGTATATACTTGTTATGGTTGATTATGTATCCAAGTGGGTAGAGGCTATACCATGTCGTAAAGCTTCCACGGAGGAGTCCATCATTATGATCAAGAACGTGATTTTTCCCCGTTTCGGTACACCGAGAATCTTGATAAGTGATGGAGGAACTCATTTCACCGGGAAGAACTTCAAAAAGTGCTTGTCCAAGTTGGGAATTGAGCATAGGGTCTCCACGGCGTATCACCCACAAACCAACGGACAAGCGGAGACGTCAAATAGGCAATTAAAAAGCATACTCAATAAGACCATTGATAAGGGAGGCAAAGATTGGTCAAAGAAATTGGACGGAGCTTTATGGGCTTATCGAACGGCGTTTAAAACACCGATAGGTATGACCCCTTATCAATTCGTCTATGGAAAAGCTTGCCACCTTCCGGTTGAGTTGGAACATAAAGCCTATTGGGCGATTAAAGAGATGAACCTTGATCTCGATGCCGCGGTGGTGAAACGAAGAATTCAAATAAGCGAGCTAGAGGAGTTGAGGTTGAAAGCATATGAAAACGCAAGCATATACAAGGAAAGAATCAAAAGGTGGTATGATAAAAGATTGAAGAAAAAAGAATTTAAAGAAGGAGATAAGGTCCTCCTCTACAATTCGAGGTTTAAAACCTTCGGAAAGGGGAAATTGCAAAGCAAGTGGGACGGACCTTATGTTGTGCATTCGGTGTTCTCCAACGGAGCAAGTAACCATCATGGATATAAACAGCGATCAATTTGTGGTGAATGGTCGGCGGCTTAAGGTTTACTACGAACCCGATGTCGTGCCCCTTCACCATGTTGACGTCTTCACCATGGAGGAAGAGCCCGAACGTCCCGCCTAGGACGAAAAACAAGGCATCAACTTTCGTAAATAATTTTTCTTTTAGTTTTCCGGGAGTTTTTCGCGAAGATTTACCGGGCCAACTTTTTCCCATGGGCTAAGGAAGAAAAAAATAGGGCGGTGTGCAAAAACCGGACCGGCCCGGCCCCCGAGGCGGGGGTGGGCGGCCGGCCCGGGCGGACCGGCCAAGAGAGGCCCGACGCCCGATGACGCCGAATTTCGCCCGAATTGCTCCTTTTTGACTTCCTTGTTTGGTCGGAAAATTTTAAGGGAAGTGTAAAAAAGGAAAATAAGGTTCCTAGGGCTTTTCTCTCAGGACTATTTATTTGGCCGAATTGGGAGCTCGAGAATCAAACCTTTCAAGCAATGTGTTGCACCCTTGTAGCGATCATTGTGCCTCCAAGAAGCTTAGAGTTGAAGCAAGAAGCCAAGAAGCCATCGATGGAGGAGGCGATGCGATGCGAGCTCAAGCTACCCGTCAAGAGGACCGCACGCATCCGTTGCGGAGGACGTGTCCCGACCGGAGCTCTTGCATCTCGCAACCCCGTCGAAGGAGAGAAGGTCACTACACCCGTTCGAAGGTCGGCACGCCTCCAAGGCATCAAGCGCAAGGATTACAAGGAGGTGTCGCCGAGCCTAAGGATTATGGGGATAGCGACTACTCCGATGATCGTAGCCCGAGCTCGTGGGCGGCTGCCGGTAGAGATGATGATGATTGGGATGAGCAGCCCAATGAAAGGACTCCCGAAGGCCCCAACGGCGACGACAACGACGGTGGCGAAGGCAACGACAATGGAGGTGGCAACGACGGTGGTGACAACGGTGGAGATTATGGCGACGACGACCCCTTCGGATTGCATCCGGTGTGTTGTCGAGTTTGCCGTCAATCCATCGCGGATCTCTACACGTCGGCCGATGAATGTCTCCAAGCCATGGAAGCGATGAAGCAGCGTATGGAGGACTTGGAGCGCGTAGTTGAAGATGACTACAAGTTCCTTAACCGCAACGTGCGCAAACTTTTCGGCATGGTTGGAAACATGAGAGGCAAGTGGTGCAAAACTTGCTTGAAGTACCACTAGATCTAGTTTTCCCCTTAGGATTTTGTAAGATACGACGAGGACGTCGTATGTTTTAAGTGTGGGGAGAGCTAGCTCGCTAGCCTTAGCTTTTGAACTGCAAGTTTAGGTTCGGTTTAATCTTCGTGTGAGAGTCTTAGTGTTTTAATGAGTCTTTAGTTTTCGAGTCCGTTTTAAAATTTTTGCAAGTGTCTTAAATTAGTGTTGAGTCAAGAAAACCAAATAAAAAGAGTCTTTATATATATCTTTGTGTTTTATGTATTGCTTATATTTATTTACTTGTTTGTTTAATCTTCAATTCTTGATATATGAACACAAGTATGTGGTTTGAAAAACGTTTACCGTGGTGCTTAGTGGAATCGCTACTACTTAAAGTACCCATACCACACTTCGATCTTGAGCTTCACATGTTTGTTGTGCTATGTTCGATGCTAAAAATTGGAGGATTTCAGTTCTGAAAATTATCTTAAAACCCTTGTAATAAAGGTTAGCAAAACCTCTTTTTCCAAGTTGAGAGTAAGAAAAAAAATTCCTATCCAAAGCCAAGTTTATTTTTTTTCGCTCCACCATAAGTGTGATTAGCATGATGAGTTAGGCTAGGACCCTTCTCTCTTGGTGAGTTTTAATTTCAAGCAATGATCATGTCCTTGTGCTTATCTTTTGTTGCTAGCCTCGTCATATATTCAGTACATGACTTTCACAACGAAAGTCATGATTATCATCGGATTCCATACCCAACCCTATACATCTCTTTTGTACATCGTATTCCTTGAACACAACCTATTTTCAAAGTTTCGTCTCGTCTCTAGCATGATTTATTTAAAAATTCAGATTGTATGCATGCAAGGAAAGAGAGAATTGAAAGCTTTGAAAAGTTGTCAAGAGAGAAAAATAAAGAGAAAAAGTATGTGTATGGAAAAGAAAGAAAGAAAGAAAGAAAGAAAAATCATATGTGAATGAAAGAAGAAAAAGAAAAAGAGGAAAAGATGAGGTAGCAATGAAGATATGAGAGGGATGGATCAAGTGAAAGAAAAGAAAAAAAATAAAGTGTAAGGAAGGATGTCACGTTGATTGTGAGACGAAACTTTTACTCTATTTCCAACCATGTGCAATCCGACAACGAGGACATCATCGGTGCCTTGTAGTCACAATTTTCTTTTGCCCTTGCACATGTCCACCATTCTAAATCTTCTCATCCTTGATATCCCTACATACGGTTAATTCTCCCGATCATTGGCTTTGAAAGGTAGACAACCATTAGAGGAAGTTCTTAGTTTGACAATACTTGTGTTGATTGCGCTAGCCCTACCTATAGCTCCACTTTACATGATATATGAGAGACTAATGGGAGGTGAGAGTTTTATAAAACTTGGTTAGGATAGCCACTTCATATGAGTGACTTGAGAGAGCTTGGAGAAAGGTTTTTTGTCTAATACTTGTTGCAGGAATTTTTGTTTTGAAAACCATAAAAACCCTCCGATAGAATCAAAGGAGTAAGCATGGCTGAAATTGAAGACTTCAAGTGAAGAGTTTGAGTTGTGGGGTAAACCTTGACGTGGTAAAAATTCTAAACGCCCATGTTTATGTTTGATTATCATTACTTTGTGTTTATATATTAAAGATGAAGGGATTGACTAACTTGTGAAAAAGGATAAGTGGTACATGATTACAACACCTTGGACGAGATTCTTTTACGAGTACTTGCTCGAGGACGAGCAAGAGCTAAGTGTGGGGGAGATGTTGACGGTGTATTTTGGTGCACCTAGCATGTTCATTACACTTTGGTTTGGATTTGATTATGGAACTAACCCGCCACTAGGCACACTAATCATATAACAAGTTCATCTTTGTGCATGCATTTGGAAGTGTTGTGTTTATGTAGGAAAACATGGACATAAAGGACGGATTCGCAACAAGTTCAAAGGAGCATTCATGGAGTCTTGATCGTGTTCATGAGCTTGCTGAAATCACTTCCAATGGTGGCGAGGACCGAAGTGCTACGAGGAACACCCCCGGGGATTGAAGCGTAAAAGATCAAACTTCATGCAAAGAGAGCCTCCATCTTGGACGCGAGGATAACAAAGCATCAAAATCATGCAAGTGGAGGGGGAAAAGTACATAAGTGCACGAGGACCCACGGAGCAAAAGGGGCGACCGAACCGGGCCGGGTGGGCTCGGGCCGGCCGGCCCGCCCCACTTCCGCACCGGTTCGGTCCCGTTTTCCTTGCCCTCGAAGGATCTTCAACCCTAAAACCCCCGAGGAGCCGCCAACACCGAAGGGAGGAGTCATTCACACCAGAAGGCCATCCACAAGCTAGAGAGAGAGGAGGAGGATCTCCGGCGGGAGATCAACCACCTCGAAGGAAGCACCCTCTCGTGGAGAAGAAGGAAGACATCGGCGGAAGGGAAACCATGATCAACGGTGCCATGATCAGCACCTTGATGGGGTAATCTTCTCATTCGTCCATGGGTTGTAATCGATATTGAGATGTAATCGCACTTTGTCGGATTATCTATCTATCATCTTGTGTTGAATATACTTTCATGCTTAAGGTTTGCAACCATGCCGTAAAGGGAGTAAGGCCTCAATGCTTCCTTGGATCCATTCAATACGCCGTGTCCATCAAAGGTCTAGTCATGAATACCTTCGCGTAGTGACAGTACGAGAGGAGGGAAAGGGCGAAACCGTGGTCACAACCCCGATAGATTAGATTGGTTTTCATGTCTTTTAGCGATTGCATGCTCTAGTATCGTAGACCCGTGGGTGAGTGTCTTCTATCTTGATCGTTTATCATTCTCTCTAGTGTGTTTAGTTGTTTTCTAGTATAATAGTAGTTAGGGTTTTAGTAGCTAGTGTGTCATTGTTGATCGAACGCTTGTAATCCCCTTGCTCATGATTGACAAGAACCTTGGGAATCCCGTGGTGAAAAAGGTGTGGGGTCCGTACGCTTGCGGATCGTAGAGGGATACATCTTTTATCCATCAACAAACTTATAAAAGAAAAGTAACACTGCCGAATGGATGACGTAAGCATAACAGCAATCGGTCTTTGTATGAGCAAAGATGCACGTGCACGAGGTCATGACCGATCCCCATGATAACCAACATTAAATAAATGATAAAGTAAAGCACGAACATAAGCATGTAATAAATAAGCATGCATAGATCCAAAGCACTAGTCTACCGCATGTCTAGGTACTTAGAAATCCGTCGGGTACGATGCCAAAACAAATCTATCCACCGCATGATACAACTTGCATGAAAATCGTACCACTTTCCACAAATAGATCTATCCACCGCATGATACAATCTAAATATGGAAAGCTAAAAGCACACGTTATTTAAAGCATGAATTACGCACGTGTCCTACTCGTGAAGAAACATAACCGAATGCGGCTGAACAGCCGATTCGGGGTCCATGAAGAAGGAACGAACATTACCAAGTGAATAAATCTATCAGATTGATTCGAAATCTAATCCACCGGATGACTAGCTCCAAAGCAACCCAAAAACCTGCATCTAGCGCATGACACTCAGTTCTTTCAAGATTTATACCAACATTGGCAAGCTTGAACCCACAACACGTAACAATCTAGATCGATTCGGTCTCGGCTATCGAGAGCACAAGATCCACGTGTTAAAACATGAAATCTACTCGTACAAGGATCACGAGAGGGATGAAGCCGATCCGGACCCATCTAGATTGGGCAAAAAGGTGTTACATGAATTTAAACATAAAGCAAAAACTCGAAGCAACACGGGGTAACTTAATGAATCTAGTGGATCTTGCCAAAATCTAATAGAGCCGATAACTAGCTTCGAGCTAGATCTTAGCCTACCGCATGGCTCATGACCTAACAAGAAACCTTCTTGAACCAAGCTTGAATCTACCGCATGACACGAAGCATGGTAACAAGACTACTTGCATCGATCTAAATCCACCGCATGATACTAGACATGATACAAGGTTGCGGTACTCACGGAGGTCGACGGATCGATGAACCCTCTCGAAGAACTCGACGACACGACAAAAGGACTCTAGGGTTTGGCGTAAGGCCGGTTTGTATTGAAGAATGATTGTGTGCATTACATACATTCAGGGCTCATATTTATACCCTGCTGAGTACAATCTCGAATGGATTCGTTGCCTAACTTATCTCTAAGCTTGATCGCCTATCCATCCATTCTTTCTTCCTGCTTGAGCCACGTCACCGTCCAATCCTGCAAAATCAGCTCTACTGTTCCTTTGCCGAACGGGAGCGGATAGCCGACCGCGTACTTCTTTGCCGAATACATCCGAAAAATCCTTTCCTTCCTCCGGACGGACTCCTCACCGAGCCGGGCCCACAAGTCGGACTCCTTACCAAATTTTGGTGTTAACAGGTGGAGGTGCGCCCCATTACGAATCTCGGGGCGGAGCAAGCGGTGACGTTCTTCACCGACATCGTCCATCGCTTTGGAGTGCCAAACTCCATTATCACCGACAACGGGTCCCGGTTCACGGGCGGGGAAATTCTTGGAGTTCGCGACAAGTTCCACATCCGTGTGGATTGGGCGGCCGTGGCGCACCCGCAAACTAACGGCCAAGTAGAGCGTGCCAACGGCATGATCCTACAAGGCCTCAAGCCTAGAATTTTCGACCGGCTAAACAAATGCGGTCGGAAATGGCTCCAAGAGTTACCGGCGGTCGTATGGAGCCTAAGGACCACCCCGAGCGAGCTACGGGTTCACCCCGTTCTTCCTAGTCCATGCCGCCGAGGCCGTCCTCCTTACGGACCTAGAATACGGGTCGCCCGGGGTTCGAGGCTACGACGAGGATGCCAATCGGCCGAGCCCGCGAGGACTCGGCCGGACCGGCTAGACGAGGTGCGCCTCGTGGCCTTGATGCACTCCGCGAGGTATCAACGGTCCCTCGGGCGTTACCAAGCACGGAAGATACGCCGGCGAGACTTCGGCCGAGGGGGATTTGGTCCTAAGTCTACGCCGGGACAACCGAGGACGCCACAAGCTATCACCTCCGTGGGAGGGACCCTACGTCGTGGTAAAGGTGCTTAAGCCCGCACGTACAAGTCGGCCAACGAAGACGGCGAAGAACTCACCAACGCTTGGAACATCCAACGGCCTACGTCGCTACTATCCCTAGCTAGGATTTCAAAATTTTGTACGTCGTAAAAAACACGAAACCAGCACCCCGAGTTGGTGACAATTATGTAAACATCGCCGAGTTCAATAAAAGGGCAACTCGGCTTTCCCCCGAAACCCAAGTTACCCTCGGGGGCTACTACGGGGGGCATACCCCCCCCCCCCAAAATGGTCCCATTTTCGCGCGAAAACGAAACAACTCACGCGCGCTAAGTTTGTTTTCTACTTTGGCCTTGAGCAAAGATTCGAACATTGCGCGGGCAGCCTAGCGGAAGGAGCGCGCGAGCCGAGATAGCCTACGCCTCCGCGAGGATACGGCCCTTCTCTCTCGCCTCCAACCCGGCGGACCACCCGCGAAAATCGAACTCCCCCAACTAGAATCTACTCGGGAAGAAGGAGAAACAAAAAAGCGCAATAAACAAAAGACATCACATCACATTGGCAAATGTTTATGGCAAAGATAATCTGTTTATAACAAGGGCCGCACGGCCAGGGTAGTGATACATAAACAAAAACGGGCCTAGCGCCCGGCTGTCTTCAGGCAGGAGGAGCGGCGACATCAGCAGCGTCCGGGAAGAGGAACTCCTCGAAGGCTTCAGCGAGCGTCCCGGCAGCATCGGCGGCGAGCGCGTCCACGCGCTCCATCGCCACCTCGTCCTCAACACCCTCGGGGATGACGTAGCCCTCCGCCAGCGCCTCGAAGTTGACCTCGTAGTGGGACCACACCACCCCCGAGGGCCTTGCGGACGCCAAGATGCGGCGCCGGCGCATGCGCCGGTGACGCGGCCTCCAAGGGCGCGCGGGCGGGCGGCCGGGGCCGAGCTTACGGCCTCGCGCCTCGCCCTTCTCCACGGCCCGACGGGTCTCGAGGGCTGCATTGCGCAACCCCTGCGGCTCCCCGGCTCGGAGGAGTTGTAGGAGGTCCGCGGCGCCCGGCCCGCTCGGCCCGCGTGCCCCGGCGCGGTGCGCAAGCACGGAGTTGCCGGACGAGAAAGAAATCGAAAAGGGTGCGAACCCTCTAAGAGAAAACCGGCGAAACGGGGAGTTGAACAGGCGACGTACCTTCGACTTTCTTCCGCTCCATCTCGAAGGCACCGGCGCCGGCCTCGACCGCCTGCTCGAGGCCCCTGACGGTCTCGCCTTGCTCCTGGAGGGCCAGCTCCTGGCTCGCACTCGTAATGCTGAGCACCATCAGCTCGCCCTCGACCTTGGAGAACTCGACGTTCCGGTCCTCCAGCGACATCTGCGCCGCCTCGCGACCGACGCGCTCCGCTCCGGGGGCCGACCGTTCGTCGGCAAGAGCGGCTTGCTCTCGCCGGAGCCGCCCCTCGTTCCTTGACGGGCGGTGCGCTCTGCGCGGAGGCCGGCCCTCGGTGGCGGCAAGCGCCGCGACCTTGGCGTCGAGGGGCGGCCCTCAAGTCGTCGGCCTCCTTGGCCTTCGCTCGAGCGCGCGCGCCCGCTCCTCGGTGCGGCGCCGCAGCCTCGCGCCTCTCGGAGCGACGAGTGGAGCCCCCGGTTGTCGGCCGCGGATGCGGCCACCTCCGCCTCCCGGTTGGCCGCCACGGCGCGCGTGTTCTCCGTGTCCGCCCTCGCCGCCCGCATCACCTCATCCCGATCGATGAGGGCCGCGCGGACCCGCTCGAGGCCGGGAGGGGTGCGCCGGTTCTCGCCTTGCGCTCTCGTGGAGTTGATCGCGCAAGGCCACGGCCCGCACGATAGCCGGCCGTCGGGGTCCCGAGGGCGTCGATGAGCGCATCGAAGGCGTCGCACCGCTCCCGGAGCCGATGGAGCTCGGCGGTCACCCGATCAAAGGCGCCGTACTTATCGCGGGCACGGTGCTCGAGCTCCCGTCACCAACAAGTCAAAACCCGTAAGCATCAAGCCACGAAGATTGCGCGCGAGAAACGAGGAAAAAAAGAGAAGCAAGCAAAGACACCTCACCGAAAGACGCGCCACACGGGGCCGCCATGGATCCTCGGCGCCTCGTTCAACGCTCGGTTGAGCGCGGCGTCGTGGCTACGGAGCTCTCCCCGAGCTCCTCGCTCCCCCCGGGCGTCGGCGAACGCGGGCGGGTCGCCAGCGATCCCCTCTACCTAGGCGGAGTGGCCGGCGTGGGGAAGACGAGGCCTCGGCGCCGTGCCCTCGGCCCCCCGCCACCATGTGGCCCTCGCGCCGCCTCACGAGGGCCCCCTCCTCGGGACTCGGGGGAGAGCGTGGGAACGCTCGCCCGTTGGTCCCACCGGCGGCGGGGAGTCGTCGTCCGGGATCTCCACCACCACCGCCGGGAGCCGCCGGTAGGCACCGGCCCCTCGCATCGCCTCCGCGGGCGCCTCCGCTCACGCCTCCGTAGCCGCGGCGCGCCGACGCGGCGCCACGGCCACGGCTTCCGGTTGCGCCTCCGCCACGACCACGGGCGCCCGACCGCCCTCCTCGCCCACGACCGGTGCCGCAGGTTGCGCCTCCACCGTGGCAGCCCACCGCGGGCCGCGCCTCCACCGTGGCGGCCACCGCGGGCCGCGCCTCCACCATAGCCGCCGCCGCGGGCTGCGCCTCCACCGCGACCGGCGCCCGCCGCTCCTCGACGACCGCCGGGCGCGCCGCGGCAGGCCGATCCGTCGGCCGAGGCCACGAGGCCTCGCCCACGCCCGCGAGCTCTCGCCCGCCGCCGCCGCCGCGCCGCCCCCGCCCGCGGCGCCCTCGACGAGCGCCGCCGGGTGGGAACGGACGCGTCCGCTCTCAACACCTTGGCCGATGCGAGGGGGAGGCACGGTCGGCACCACCCCCGCACAAGCACAAACAAAAAATCGAACGCCCGGTCGCCAAAAAACCAAACCCCCGCAGAGGAACAAGCCCCTTACCTCGAAGAGGAGAAGGCGCGCTTCCTCTTCCTCGAGGCCTCGGTGGACGACGCCGGCACGGCCGACGCGCTCGTCGCCGCGCCCTCCGGCGCCTCCGCCGCGCGCGCGGGCCCCGCCCCCCGCGCGCGGCGCGCTGCCGCGCGCGCCGCGCGCGCGCGCGCGCTCCCGTTGATTGCTTGGCGGCGGGCGCCGCCGCGCCCGCCCCCGGCGATGCCGCCCTTGCCGCCGCAGCCGGCTCCGGCGACGGGGGTGCGGGGGCTCCCACCCATCGAGGGGGCCCCGCCCCCGGCCTTCTTCCTCCTCGTCCTCCTCCGAGGACGAATACTCCCTCGGTCCCCGGAGAGGAGAGCCCCCCGCCGCTCGCGTAGCCGGTACTCCTCACTCCGCCGCTCGCGGCGCTCGCGGTGCCGCCTCGCGCGCGCCTCTTGCGCGCCGCCCGCTCCCGCTCCCGTTCTTTGCGCGCCGCCCGGCCGAGCGCGCGGGGAGTCGGGGGTGGGCGGAACGGACTTCGCGGCGCTCAGGCTCACCGGCTGCGGGCGAGAATGTCAAAGGCGCGTCAGGGGACAGGGGCAACATCAAGAATGAAAACAGGGCCAAGAATCATGCTCACCAGCGGGCCGGTGGGGAGCATCTTGAGGTCCCACGGGGACCGGTCCTGGCGCAGCATCCGAGTGTCGACGGCGTTCCGCGCCCGTGTGAGCGCATACCCCCGCTCGAGGGGGGTCGGGAGCATCCACGACCTCGCCAGCGCGACAGGGTCCGCCACCTCCGTCATCTCGAAGATGAAGAGCGGCCTCTCCATCAGAGGCACGATCCGCCGATGGTGGAGGAAGGCGAGGACGCCCGCCACGGTCGGCCCGCGCGTCGCCGCATTCTTCGCCGCGGCCCAGAGCGAGTCCGGCCCGCCTCCGATGCCGGACCGTGGACACCCCATGGCCCCGGGAGTTGGGCTTCTCCGGAGCACCCGGACCGGTGTAGGGGGGGGAGGCCGGGCTCGGCGTTGCGAAGGTAGAACCACCCTCGCTCCCGGCCGGCGTTGTTGGTCATCATGGTACAAGGGATGTAGTCGTCCTTGTACCGCGTCCGCGAGGGCGAGCGACATGCCTCCGGCGCGCACCGCGCGGCGGGTCCCCTCGCTCCGTCGTCGGCTGCGTGAACGCCTCCGCGCGGAAGAGGTGTATCCGAGAGCTCCCAATTGATCGGGATCCCTAGATACCCCACGCAAACGCCCACGAACGTGGCCGCCGCGAAATCGCGTTCGGCGCGAAGTTGTGTAACTCCACGCCGTAGCGGTGGCGAGCGCCCGCATGAAGCGGCTCGCCGGCGCGGCGAAGCCGCGCTCATGGAAGCGAACGAAGCTCACCACGTAGCCTTCGGTGGGTTGGGCGCGTGGTCCCCCGCCGGCGGCACGATCCACTCCGCCGGCCGGCCCTCCTCGTTCGCCGCCGGTGGCCGGCGGAGACCGAGTCGCCGAGGGCCGGCTGTTCACCGACGACCGCTCCCATGCGTACGGGTCAAGGAACGTGAGGGGCGGAAGCGACGCCATGAGAAAGGATGAGGGATCCGAGAGCGGAGGATAATAAGAAGAAGAAGAGCTCTAATGGCGTAGGGGCGCGGTGGCGAGGACAAAACAGAGGCGAGAGCGAAGGGGGCAAGAATGGCGGAACGCTAAGGTAAAAACCGCCGTTTTCCTTCCCCTCGCATTTATAAGCCGTGGGCGTGCCCTCGGGGCGCACGTCCCGCGCGCATTAACTGCAGGGAATCTTTTCCTCGCTGACGGGCGGGCCCCACCACGACCGCGGCGGCCACGCCACCGCAAACAAGCCATCATCACGGCGAAGAACGAGGAGGGCCGTGGCGGGCGGTCACGTCCGCCCGCCCAAGCCGCCCACTACACGCGCGGCCGCGGCGCCTAAAAAGGCGCGCCCACGACGCGAAGTCACAGCCTCGACTGAGGGGCATTAAAGGGCCCGGCTCCTTGCCAAATAAGGAGAACCCTCGAGCGGCACGGGCTCCTGGCTCGGGAAACTTCAACCCTCGAAAAGGTACAGGCCTGAGAAGGTCGCCTCGGGGCCTGTTTGAAACAAAACAGGCACCGCGAAGCACCCATGCCGCGCTGTATTACTGATCAGCGCCTCGAGGGCTGGCTCACCCAGGCCCCTCGAAGGATCGCAGATGCCAGGCCGGGAGCGCTTAGCCGCCACCCCACACCGCTTTGCGATCGGCGCCTCGAGTGCCGGCTCGCCTAGGCCCCTCGAAGGATCGCGGATGCCGGGCCGGGAGCGTTTAGCCGCCACCCCACACCACTTTACTAATAAGCGCCTTGAGGGCCGGCTCGCCCGGGCCCCTCGAAGGATCGCGGATGCCGGGGCCGGGAGCGCTTAGCCGCCACCCCGCACGGCCCTACTGATCAGAGGTTCGAAGCCTGACCCTCGACGGGTTCGAACAGGCGCCCCAGATCACCAGAGTCAGGGACGACGAGGGCACGCGCATTCGAGCCGTTCCTCGAGCCCGCCGGCTCGAGGGTGCCCCACATGTCGTGTTCGAGAGCCAGCGAGGGCAGCTAGCCGAGGGATCCCACCGAGGGAGAGCTTCCGCGCCCTCGGTCCCTAGCGAACGGGACCGAGCCCCACCTAGCAAACCCACGCAAGCGCTTCAATGGACGTGTCTCTGGACCACGCAGCCTACCCTTATCGAACGGGGCATGGGCGTCCACTCGAGCCACCCACTAACAGCTCAACGAGGAATCCGCAATCCGCGACCCGACCGATGGGGGTTGCGGAAACCTCACCCTCCGTCCCGCGGAGGGACGGCGAGGGCGCGTTAAAAAACAAGTCGTAAAGCTCTACCCGATCGCCTTGAATGGGCCCAGGCTCGGGGGCTTGACGCACGGCTACACCGCCCGGATTGCACCCGCCGGGAGATAGTGCCGGCGGCGCGTGCGTCA
The DNA here is from genome assembly GCA_947561735.1 of Cenchrus americanus. Taxonomy (NCBI): domain Eukaryota; kingdom Viridiplantae; phylum Streptophyta; class Magnoliopsida; order Poales; family Poaceae; genus Cenchrus; species Cenchrus americanus. The sequence continues at coordinate 197,597,620 of OX387245.1, read as the reverse complement.
CCGAGGCCGGCCGAGACATTGCCGACGCCGGTTGAAACATGTACCACTCCCTCTCGGCCAAGTCTCGCGGTCAACCCCTCGCAAGAGCACCCACGCTCCTACGGGGCTTCGGGGGGCTAGACCCGCGGGTCCGCCGACGCGGCCCCACGGAAAGCGTTCGCAAGACCAAGAGGGAAGAACGTCCTATCGTAGGCTCCGGCATCCGCGGGAGCCTCAATGGCAAACCCACGGATGCTCGGGGGCTGCGTCGGGGACAGCCCTAGGGGTCCCCTTAAACAACCGGGAAATCCCCACTTAAAACCCGCAACAAAGCCAAGGCCAAACACGCCTCGCTTAACCTTGCGAGACACGACCCACGCCACGAAAGCCCCGGCGGCCCACCAAGGCGGCCCACTCGAAGATCCTCTCGAGCCGGCTTCGCCTTGCTCGAGGACGCGCGCCTCCCTCGGGCGGGCTCCGCCCGTTCGAGGGGGGTGCGCTTACCTCAAGCGGGCTCCGCCTCGCTCGAGGGTCCGCTCCGCCCTCGAACGGGGTCCGCCCTCACTCGAGGGCGCTCCGCACGCGCGCGCCGCTCCCGTACGCGGGCATTTAATGCCCCGACAACGGCGGGGCGGCGCCATCATGCGCCCGGGTCTCGCGCCCGGTGCCGCCGCACCAACTCCCCGAGAGGGAGCCCATCCCCGCCACCGTGGGGTGACCGTGCGGCGTGGCCGGTGCCGGCCCCGTGACGTCGCGCCGCCTACTCCGGTTCGGCTAACGCGCCGAGCCCTCGAAGGGGGACCGGCCGCACCCTCGATTTGCTTTTCTTGTGACCTTGCGGGGGTTAGGTGGAGGCGCTAGGCCGGCGGAACACCATCCCCGCCACTATTAACAACGCATGGCCGCCGCCCCCGCGCGTACGAACCCACGCCGGCGCGCGTGGCAACAGCCTCCGGCCGCCGTGGAGCGTGCGGGAACGGGACGCCGCCTAACCTGCCACTGTGCCCCGTACGGACCAATGTCAGCAACTCCCTCGAGCCCATGTGAAGACATCACAGCCCTCCACTACCCTTCTACCCTCGAAGCCGCCACTGTTCAGGTACAAGATGCGCCATGACGGCCGGATCGCTGCAAGGATCGTCCGGGCGGCCGCCTACTCTACAAAGATAGCGCACCACGCTTCCCCACGTAGCTAAATAGCGCGGCATACATGTGATTCGCTCTCTCCTTGGCCTATAAAAGGGAGACGAACCCCCCCCGCCGCAGGGGACGGGACACAACAATGAACACACGACACAACACAATACGAGATAGGTCGCACCGCACACTTGCTCCCCAATTCTCCCACAACATCTTCAGCCACTACACCATGGACTTGGAAGCCACGCTTCCTCTCCCGACCTCGCTTGTAGCAGGCCCCACCGCAGGCACCCCCGGTGCCGAGCAATATAGTGCCTTGAGCACACCACCGCTGGACGTACGGCCCCCCGTGCCGGAACCGGGATAAACTCGTGTCTTTTATTGCTTCGCATCGACCATTGAGGGAGAGACCTCGGCGCTTATTACTAGTTAGTGTCGGGACCACATTCCGCACCGACAAATAAATCACTAAAAATTTAAAGAAGGGTTTCTTAAGCATCACAACACCCATACTGCACTACTGGACTCACATACAAAGCTTGGAAGCAAGAAAATAAAATAATTTTGGAAAAAGACAAAAGACTAGCTAGCAAACAAATTAAATGCATACAAAAATAAATAAGCCTCAAAATGCTCCAATCTTTCTCATACAAGTTTTCTGGTCCTAAACAAGCCTAAAGAACCAGCAAGCACACCTAGAAGCTCTACTGATCTTGCTTCATTAATTTACAAAGGAAAACATGCACAAATTAAGAATAGATATTTTTGATAAACCAAAACTCATGATTAATTCACCAGAGGTGGGCCTTGACATAACAAGACAGAATGCACAAGTTGGGCAAAAAAACGTAAATATTTTTATCTACAAAAATCATTTAGGCAGATTGTGCATAATTAGAAAACAATTTATACAAAAAGATTTACTGCATAACTTTGTGCAACTTTTGGCACAGGAGCTAGATATGACATGACACACAACATATCCAAAATTTGGACACATAGGGTTTGTGGATTTTGAGTTATGGCAGATCTAGATTTTTCTCATTCCTATTTTTCATGCTAAAAATATCCAGAATCAGATCATGTGAGTATAACAAAAGTTGTGGTATTTTCCACCACGAATCCAACCAAACTGGTTTTGAAATTTTCTGAATTTTCTACGAATTTGTACACATTTTACAAGTTTCTGCAAAAGGTAGTTCACTATTGAAGATCCAGTTTGCACCGACGCCCCTAGAAAGAAATAAACTCTCGCGGATAGGTCCCTAGTTTGCATTAAACTCCCTACCAAGATCTCGAGCCTTGCAATTAGGCCCTTGGCCATGGGAGGCGGCGGGCTCTCTGGAATCCGGCGACTCCGGCGGCGCTCCCGGCCAGGGAACGGCGTGGAGTTGCGTGCAGGCTCACCTAGGGCCTGGGGGTAGTCGGAGTTGGGGCGGAGAGCACACCGGTGTGGGGGTTCGACGGCGGCCGGCGGTGGTTGCTGCGACAGCTCGGTCCTGGAGACGGCGGCAGCTCGGCCTGGACAACAAGCAACCCTGGGAGGTTCTACGGGTCCGAGGGGATAGAGTGGAACGGTCGGCCGGCTGTGAGAGCGAGCGGCACTGCAAGTTCACCGGCGGCGGCGGCAATGGCTGACAGGGGGCTCGGTGACGCGCGGAGAGGGAGAAGGGCGGCGGTTAAATAGGCCGGCTCGGCCTGGGGATGACGGCGGCGTGATCCGCAGTTGTAGCACGACACACACGGGCGAAGAGACGCGGACGGACCGCCGGTCCAAAGGGGCGCGTCCGGCCGGCGCACGGCGCACGTGGCGCGGCCGGCCGTGGCGCGGCGCCGACCCCCGCGCGTCGTGGGGCGCGGGGACGCCTCGATAGGCATGTGGCCTACGGGGCGGGGTCGGCCTCGGGCGGAGGGGGCCTAGAGCGGCGCGCGGGGCGCGGACGCCGAGGGTTGGCCGGCGCGCGCGACGTCGCGGCGCCGGCGGCGCCCTGCCCAGTTTAATTTGCTAAACACACGTTTGAACAGGAAAAACGCCATTTTTTGAATAAAAGTGCTCTAACTATTGAACATGAAAGTTGTAGATCTAACTACCCTCTATCATTTTCAAAAAGGCTCTATGGGGTTTTTCTCAACGGATTGAGCAAGAAATAGCTGCCAACCTTGAATGCCAGCATGTGTTTATGAACAGTAAATGCTGACCTTGGAGCAAGTTTTTCATGCTTTTCCTCTACAAATTTGAAATGCCAATCTACATGAAAGTTGTGTCCCTCAACAAGATGGACAACTTCCCTAAAGGTAGAATTTTAAGTGTTTGGGTAAATTTTGGAGAACGCGTCAAAAGTTCCGACAGACAGCTATGGGCACTAGGGTTTAGTTGGGATTTGACCATGTCTTTGACCATGGGTTGGCCCCACAAGTGTGTCCACTAGCCCAAAAAGGTTCAATAGAGTTGGTTGGTGAGTTTTTCGAGTGAGGGCCCAGGTTGACCGTGATTTGACCACTGTCAGCCGGGTAGACCGACGGTTAGGGTTAATTAAAAACCTGGGGCGTCACAGTAGGTGTATTGCTAATCTCTCCTCAGGGAGAATAGCTCAAATACGTCCTGCAAATACACTACAAGGCCTCCAAGAATGGAGCAGAATATGAAGCTCTGATTCACGGGCTTCAAATAGCAGTGTCCCTTGGCATCAAGCGACTACCAGCTTTTGGCGATTCCAAGGTCGTCATTGAACAAGTCAACAAGGATTGGGACTGCGTCAAAGACACAATGGATGCCTACTGTGCTGAAATCCGCAAACTCGAAGGCCACTTCGAAGGGATTGAGTTTTGGCATGTGCCACGAAACAACAACGTGGCCGCCGATGTACTTTCAAAACTAGGCTCCTTGTGAGCCCTAGTCCTGGCAGGTGTGTTCGTCCAAGACCTACACAAACCCTCAATCAAGCTGCCGGACCCATATAGTCCAGACCTACCTCAACACGACCAAGCCCCAGCACCTCCTCGTGACGTGCTGATGTTAGAGAAAGAAGATGACTGGCGCAATCCTTTCTTAGACTTTCTACTCGACCAACTAGTTCCAGAAGACAAGGCAGAACGCGAGCGTATCACACGACGAAGTGCCAACTACGTCGTGATTGGCACCGACCTCTATAGAAAATCTTCCTCCACTGGCGTCTTGATGAAGTGTATCTTGCGATCAAAAGGTCTACAACTCCTGGCTGAGATCCACGGCGGTGAGTGTGTCTCCCACACGGCGTCCGCCAATTTGGTCGGTAAGACATACCGATCTGGCTGCTACTGGCCCACGACCATGACCGACGCAAAAGACCTCGTCAAAAGGTGCAAAGGACGCCAATTCTTTGACAAACAGCAGTACCTGCCAGCCCAGGTCCTGCGCACAATCCCTCCATCATGGCCCTTTGCCATGTGAGACCTCTATTCCGTAGGGCCGTTCCGAACTGCCCCAGACGGCTATAGGTTTATCCTAGTAGCCGTTGACAAATTCACCAAGTGGATTGAAGTCCGACCTGTTGTGAAAGTAACATCGGAAGAAGCATCAAAATTCATGCAAGACATAACACACCGCTTCGGTGTACCCAACAGGATCATCACCGACCTAGGCACGGCCTTTACAGGGTCCGCCTTTTGGGATTTCTGTCAGGACAATACTATCGACGTCTACTACTCCTCGGTCTCCCACCCTCGGTGGAACGGCTAGGTCGAGCGTGCTAATGTCATGGTCCTTCAGGCTATCAAAGATCATATCATTGACAACGCCTCAAACTACGCTACTCGGTGGTTAGGCGATCTACCACATGTGATTTGGGGACCAAGGACCCAAGTCAGCTCGGCCACGGGCTTCTCGACCTTTTTCTTGGTTTATGGCTCAGAGGCCATATTACCCACCGACATCGCCTTTGGAGCTCCACGCATTCAATTCTACAAGGAGGGAGAAGCTTAGCAAACTCATCGCGTCGACCATGACAGCCTTGAAGAACAAAGGCTAGCTGTTGTCATGAGACAAGCTCGTCACGACCAACAACTTCGTCGGTATCACAATCGCAACGTTAAGAAAACCTCCTTCAACATTGGCGACCTAGTCCTAAGTCGCATCCAGAAGACCGACGACATGCACAAGCTCTCTGCCCCCTGGGAAGGACACTTCGTTGTCACCGAAGTCATCAGCCCATCCACATATCGTCTCCAATGGGGTGACGGGCAAGGAGTACCTTCTTGAGACCTTTTTGAGGTCGGTATGCCTCAGGTGGCTCAGCCAGACTCTTTGCAGCTATGCAAGATATCTGAGTGTCTCTACACTCCATACATTCAAGATCAACGTTATTTCGCCTGTTTCATTGTTGTTCGTTATGACCACTACAAGAAGACCTCTTCAAGCGACGCACCTTTCAAAGATCCTGTTAGGTATCCTCTGATACTGGACATCGTCGATTTAAGGCCTCTTCGAAGTCGGCACACCTAAAAGGCCTCCCTGAGGTCGGCCCTGCCAGACTCCTTGTAGCCATGATAGGAGATCTGGATGCCTCTACACTTCGTTCGATCAAAGCCATGCCTTAGTTTTTCTTCTCTTTTTGAGCATCAAACCAGCTATGCTGCCTGCTTCAATGCTCGGGGACTACTCTACGAGTGCGTCTTCGAGGCCCTCTTGTTTTCTTCGTGGTACCGACCTGTTGGGAATTCTGTTTCCCATCACGTCTCCACTCGACCTACTATTTTTCTTCTTCTATTTCTTTTTTGGATCATCATACCGGCCATCCTGCCCGCCACGATGCTCTGATACTACTCTATGAGTGCATCCTTGATGCCCTTTGAATTTTTCATCGTCGTTTCAATATATCGGAAGTCAGCTTAATATAGGTCGTCACTCGACCTCTCTTTTCCTGGCAAGACTCCAAAAAGGTCGGCTGCTAAGCTGATTTGTTCTTTTCCTTTGAACCGACGTGCATGCTATTCGACCTTTCGATAGCTCTACGACTTCGTCATGACCTTTCTAAGGTCGTTGCGCCTACACCTCGCTTGGGGGCTTGTGAGACATGGGCACCCCTGGGTCCCCACCGACCAGGCTCACGGCTGTCCCTGACAAGTAGGTCCGGCCTACCAGAAGACCCACCGACATGTCAGTGGGCCCAACCGACCTAGTTGGCGGCCCACACGACCTCCTAAAGACCTCCCAGAAGATTCCCCAGACGACCTAATTCAGCACGACCTCAAGACTTGGCGTACAAGACAAGACATCGGTGGATTCCGAATAGGCAGATCGACGGATATGGCAAGAGATGTAATCTAGATTTAGGTCTCTAGGTCATAACTGACCAGGAGTCTGGGAACCGACCTCATCCGCTGGCCAATATAAGGCGGGTGAGGCAACCCTTGTACCAATAGAACTGACAACTGGACATAGGGTTTTACTCTCTGGAGGTCCGAACCAGTATAAACTCGTAGTGTTCTCTGTGTTCCGTGTGCTCATGCGCAACCTTTGACTTCTTAGTCTTAGATTCCACCCCGCCGAACAACTAAACCACAGCGATTAACACCCTCGTGGGCTGTCTAGATCTCACTATCTGACACACACCCTATTACTAGAACATTATCAAAACATCTAATGCTTTGAGAATCTGAGCAGCCAATTTGGTGACGTGCCTTCATATCTAAATGGAAAATTCGTTACAATGTAAAGATTTTATTTGCCAAAAATTGTATACATACATCCTGACACCAACTCTTTTGCTGGAAGCAACTGAACCTAGTGGTCTTCATCTAAACAGAGCACAAACCAGCTTGCCACTTATTAAATCAGAAACCTATGGAAAGAAAGATTTGCTATTAAACACAATCCTAGCAACATCAGAAGTGAGCACACATTTTGTAATTTACATATTATAAACATCAACATGCTCATAACTCCTCTTTTTCTTCATAACTGGATGGCATAACAGCTTGCACTTGAAATGGAAAACAAATGCACTTGACTTTGAGTAACTCCAGCATTAGGACATGTTCTGAAGAAAGATTTAAGTCATGGATTTTACATTGAAAAACTCAATAATCGTTGTTATTCCGCACACATTTGCAACTACATGTATGCTACTTTTTTGCTTGAGAATTTCAACCTCAATCTGATTGGAAGACTGCCTAATTTTGCATTCAACTCCACAATCTAAAAAGGGATGAGCATAGGAAGAAGGGGAGGGGATGGAGGTCACTAGTGCCGCTGCCGTCCTCTGGTCTGTGCCGCCGCCGGATCCCACGCCCTCGCCGGATCCCGCGCCCTCCGCCGCCGCCGGATCCCGTGCCCGCGCTACCACCAGATCTGCATCTAAGGCGGAAGGAGGGACGGAGCTCCGGCAAGCACACCGGCCACCCGCACGCCACGCCTCCATGGCCACCATAGATGAGCTTGAGGGAGGGAGGGAGCCAGCACAGAGAGGATGGAGGGGCACCAGATCCGTGTCAGGAGGGGAGGGAGGACTGCGTCGGGCCGCCGGGCGGGAGGGAGGGAGAGGAGACAGGGGCTGCCGGTGGTGGTTGAGGAGGGTGAGTGTGGGAAGAGGGGAGGAGAGGGTGGGGGAGGGGGCAGCCCGAGGTGGCAACAGAGGGTGGGTACCTGCGAGGGGGAGAAGAGGGTAGGGGTGGGGAGGGGTGTTGTTGTTTATATACCCTAGGGTTGAGTTGGATGGGCTAATGGGCCGGCTGGCCCAAGTACCTCTTTGCCATGTGTTTTGGATAGCATGCCTAGCAAAGCTATATAAATGTCGTGCATTTTAAACAGGACAGATGACAAACTTTTTTCATAATTTTATATAATTCAAAAAATTATCAAATAAATTGAAAAATCAAAAAATTAACACAAATTAAGTTTCGTTGTCTACTGCTTATAGAAACAAATTTTGAAGTCAAAACTCAATTTAAATGTCTCGTCGCCAACAAATCAAACCATGTATTTCATAACTATATAAAATTGTATCGGAGATATTTCGGTTTCCAAACACCGTGCGTGAAAAATTGCTCGAAACCTTCTCTATTGTTTACCACAATCTTCTCATAGGATTAGATATCATGAACACTCGACAAATCTCATGAAATTCAAACTTCGTTTGCATTTTATACAATTAAAAAGCATTTGTAAAGCACTTGGATTTTCATGCTTGGTGAACTAAATGTTTGAAATTTCAACTAATTTCATGGGTAATGTCTTACAAAGGACTCAATTACATGAATATCATTTTCCACGAATTTTACTACTTCACTTTGTCACAATTGCATCTACGACATCACTGCACTGCACTAAACATACAACCATGAACGGGAAGTGCAGGATCCTGTAACTTAAAGTCTGGAAGTCTCCCTGTTGATAGTTGAAATTGACCAACATTCCCCGAGGCCTCGCATTCCTACCATGCTTGGGTACCAATCTGAACTAGCTGGACAAAAACGAAAGAATACACATGACCTTCGGCTCAAGCAACTTCTGTCTCTCCGCTCATTTAGTGTGTCTCCATGTGTTGCAAGTGCAATGATAGGCATGCCAGATGCCGAGAGGGAGCAGTTATCTTGTGCAATGACGTGAAGAGTAGGACATGGGACTTATTATACTCAACAGGACACCCCTGAAGTAGATTCCAGGGAGAGTTTTTTTTTAATTAATAAAGAGCAACGAATAAAATTTATTCGGCTACTGACGTTAGTGGAAAACACGTCAATGAATGGTGTTCCTCATGGTTATATATATATGTTCACATAGGAGATGCGCTTGTAAGTGGGCATTGATTCTATCTAACACAGGTATGAATGAAAATACTTGCATTTCAAAATTTTCCTCAGCATAAATGAAAAGAAGAACGTCAACATATTATAACCCACCGGCAAATAGGGAATTAAATCACTTCATTTTGCGCCGCAGACTTTGTCGGCCTTGATAACGGCGGTGGCATCCCATGGCCGGCTCTGGACCATCCGCGCCCTGCGACGCCTCAACTATTCCGCTTTTGAGAGTTGGTGCTCCGATTGTGATCGTGTAACATAGGCCTTTGAGCTCCCCGCCTCTTCCCCCTTCTGTTGTCCTCTCTGCCGCGTGCGCCGGCAAGCTGTAAAACCTGGGCTTGTGCCCTTTTTAATTGAAGTTCAGGTGGGAGATCTCCGCCCACCGTTAATCTCTACTGCTAAAAAGAATGAAATAAGACACAAACCTGATCCTACTTTTTTCCGCTCGTGTGGTTCTGCCTCCTACGTCCGCGCGTCCGCCCTCTCTCCCCCGCGCGCCCCCAGGGACGATCACCCCCTCGTGCCTTCTCGCCTCGCGCTCCCCCGGTCCCACCCTCCCTTCACGGCGCTACTGCCCTCAAGGGTCAATCCTTCCCCCCGCACGCCGCCCTCGCTCCCCCTCCACGCGCCGCCTCCACTCCCGCATCGCCACCGTACCCCGCCCCCTCCCACACCACCGTCGTCCCCCGCCCTCCTTCTTCCCCGCCGCCGTCCACGCCATGTGTACCCCCGCACCATCGAACCCTAAACCTAAATTCTGCCACCACCTCCACCAATCGGCATCTTCGTCGTCTCCTCCGCGCGGAGAGTGCATGGCGGCCGGCCGGCGAGCCTGGGTCGAGGGCTCCGACTCCGGGGACCATCGACGACGGTGCCTAGGGTTCAAGCGGGCTCTGTGTGGCAGCAAAGCATGTGCTTGGACGCCGGCGGCCCCCTTCCACTCCGGCGGTGCCCCTCTACATGAGTCTTCAGATCAACACAGGGAAGGGCGAAACAGCAACCCTGTGCGGCTCCTCCACAGCGGCCTGAAGAGGTGGCCGGACGACGGTTGGGTAGCTCCACCCAGATCGAGGTGTGCTCCCTCCGTCATTTTTTCTCCTCCCATCTTACTGCAAATATATTATCCTCTGGTTTTGCCTCTCATTTATACAGGCTGGAGAAATCTCTTATTTCAATCTATTCCTTACTAGGCATACAATGTGCCCTTGCAGGACATAAGGTAGAGATCCTTTTGATTGCGCCTTTCCCTGACTAAACAACCTGCATTTGACAATCAGATGTGATTTTCTGTTAGATTGTAATGTATTCCGATGTGTTTCTCCATTGCATTGTAATAAGGATTTGCTACTACACATGGTGAAGCAATTCAAATGTGCGCACAACTCAATCATGTACTGTTGTTCAATGCCGATTTGTTGTTTTATGCCTTTCCAGATGCAGGATGGCGTCTGAGCAGAGGAACAACAAGTGACGAGGTGACAGGCGCAGCTACAAGGGCAGGAGACTGCGAGCACTGGATTCTCCTGTAAGTCTTGCAATTTTATGATCACTGCATATAGACCTACTCAATTTAGGCATATTCTCAACTCACCAACAGATGGAGGTTTAGGTGTAATTAAGCTAATACATAGATCTATTAGCTACCACTTCTAATTAATCAAATGTTTAACAGGCTAGATGTTCTTTATGTTCTGAATACTGAATTTACTAATTCGGGAAATATACAGACCATGGAATAATTTTTTGTGTTCTAAAACTTATTTGTTGTAAAATGAAATAAAGGAAGTGGCCTGTCTCTTTTTTGTTCTTGTGAACTATGCATTTTTTATTAGTCGTGTGCTTCTTGCCTACAAAGTCTCTTGTCCTATACTGATTGCATAGTGCTCATGTGTTTGTGCAGGTATTACATACAATGTGGATCTTGAAGATTGGAATTCTGGAGAAAGAAAAAACATGTTGGTTTCATGGTTGGTTCAATGTGTCATAGCCATTTCCCTTTTTGTTCTCAATCATTTTATTATAAAGGTGCAGCTGCAGCTGCAGCTTTGTGGTTAGAGAAAAAGGAGTGTATCACAAGCAAATATTGGAGGAGCTGACTGCATTAGGTTATGTTGTGCTTCGGAAAGGAAAGGGTGAAATGTGAACTTTTGTAGATCATGAATCTGCAAATTTTATGCTTTCTACAAGAGGTCTATGTCCCAATTAATTATTGTGGATTTTGTAATGCAAGTTCTGTAGGTCCTTTTGCCTTATTAGTTTTATTTAATAGCATTGCGTATCTCAATGTAATATTCTTATCAGACTCACATTTTCCTCTCTCAGTAATGATTTGTGATTCAAATTTCACTTAATGATTTACTGACAAAGAATGAACACATGCACGACATATTATGTCCCTCTATTAGTAGAATCTTAGAATAAGCATGGAGTTGGTTATTTTTAATTTAAAAACACAAGCATGGTCAGCCCATGGTTTGTTTCGAAAATAGTTCAGAATTTTCTCTAAAAGTTTGCTACTGAAAATATTATTATGCATATCTCCCCTAGAAATTATTGTTGAAACATTATGGCATTGTTCAGACTTAAGAGTTCTTAGTTTAGTTTCTCTGAACCGATTATATCTGAATGTATATCAATGTAGCATTTAGTTTACACGACACTTTTCCATCAGATCGATTTCATTGTACCCTTTAGAGCTAATGACTTATATGGAGGGTTGAGCTAATGGCTTGACATAAGCTTTCTTAATCTTATACGCCCTCTGTATCATAATATAAGGCGTGGTCACACTTGGCACGGTCACCAATACTAACCTTTGACTCTTAATATCTCGTAGAAAATAATTCTTACAACAACAAAATTATAGTCATATGAAATTTTTTTAACACAAATTCAATGATATCATTATTTATAAGACAAAAATGTTATTATACAAGACTATTAGTGTGCTCCTTATATCCTGAGACGGAGGGAGTATGTAGTTTTCCATCCTTAGCCTTTATTCTGCTACTTTCATTTGTCAAGTTATGAAATTAGAAAGTATGACATCAGTGACCTGTGAACATTTTGTGCTACTTGCAGTTTACGAGGAAACAGCTAGTCTGATGGTAAATGACTCGGTGTTGAGAACAAGAAAGGTATTATTTCTGTCGATTTCTGTGTGCCTTGTCTTGGTTTTTTATGTTACTTCCATATAAATGTATGATGATTCTTCTCATGCCTCTAAGTACAATAGGGTCAAATACAGTTTACAAGTTAGTAGATACTATATGGAAAAATCCTTCTTTGCTTCATTTCTTTTTCACTATTGATATAAATGCACGATACTAAGTGTGAACTTACCAAAGTTATGAATGTCTAAATAATCATCATATTTGTGCTCCTCAGACATGACCTGTGTGCTCACCAAGGCCTGTTGCGTCAAAAGTTGCTGCTGATGCACCTCTATTATTAACAGGACATGTATTTGGAGATAGTTACCCAAGACCTTGTGTTTGCCGAGATTTATTGGTTATTGTTGCATGCTCTAAAAATAAAAAAATAAAATCCTTTTTTGCTCTGCTCTGTTGAATCTTTTCATATCTCACATGCAAAATGAATTGGTTTCAGCAGTGTGCTTGGTGCTTGGAGTCACGTGTGCTATTACTGGATCATTTGGTTGTGGAAAAACCTGTCATTTGGCAGGCACTTACAAAGTATTGCTTCTATTTACTTTTTGGTAGTGTTATGGTGACATTGTATACATTGTTCTGTCAACCTGAGCATATAATAATTTTTATCATGCTACATTGCTTTGCTTGTATGGTAGACTATCTCATTTGCAGAACATCCACGTGCCAGCCTCAGGGGTGACCCGTATTGCTATTGTGCATCATGTGTGGATATTAACAGAGAGCTTGATTCCGTTCATGTGTCATGGCGATGACTGGTGAGTGGTTCTGAACAATTTATTACACAAATTATTGTCTACATTAGACTATGTTCAATGATCAACTGGGAAGTTTTTCAAATCCTGAATTTCAATTCTCTCAGTTTAGTTTTACTCATGAAAGTTGGACTTATTCTAGATTTATCTTTTGTTTATTTTAGGATACGTGCCTAAACAACCGAAATCAAATTACTTAAGACGGAATTAAGTCTATCCTTATCTTGATCTCTTGATCTCAGGATATCTTGTAAAAGTGATGTAAATAACACAAATCCATCTTGCGTCTCATTTGTCCTACTTGTACTATTTGCCATTATTTATTATTTGCCATCAAGTAGTAGGTTTGTCATGCATATTATTTGAAATAATTTTGTGTTGTTAATAATTTTTGTTAAATTCCTTTTATGCAGGAACTTATGGTGCAGTCTTTATTATGTTTGACACTCCTGAACACATGCCTTCTTTGACAACAACGAAGAGGATCATGTAGAAAATTTGTGAGCATAATTCACCAATTAGTTTGTAATTTGATAGTCACATCTGTAATCAATAGTCAGGTTTGATTTAACACGTTTACACTTAATTAGCCTATTTTTTCATGGCTTGTGACATGAGTATTCAATTGACATTATTGTCAGGATAGTGAAACTTCTAGATGAGTGGTTTAATATTTCTTATTGAGTTAATTAATTATTAGTAAGGTCTCATTAACAACACACATGCATATATTACTTCGGTGGTGAGTATTTCATTTAAAAATTCTAAGATAAATCTTTTAGTTGACAATGATCTGGATGTACTTAATGCAAAAAAAATATTACTCGATTGATACTTATGAATACTTGTATAAATATTTTATATGAATCATTTTGATGCGTGTGGAGGGAATTTGTGCTGCCCGTAGCAATGCATAGGCATGATCCTAGTGGCTCAAAAAAAATCACTTCATTTTCTAGAGTTAAATGAAGAATGGGAGATGCCACATATGTGCTCTTTAAAAGATAAAAGCAAATTAACTATTTACGTAATAAGTAAAGTCAACCCAAAGGCGCAGTTGGATGGTAGAAGTTGGACAAGCTGTCTACTCCCTCTGTCCCAATATAAACACACCTGAGAGGTCAAAAAATTTTCCCACAATAAACGCACCATAACATGTGTGTCGATTGCCCCACGCGCTCAACAGCATGCCAGGCTAGTCTACGGAGCCTTTGTTCTTAAATTTTTAAAAAGGGCACACTAGGCGAAGCTTGCATCCGGCAACGCCACGCAAGCTTTTCTGGATCCTTCCATCGCTGCATGATCCCTCTAGCGCCGCCACACGTCACCTTTCTCTCGTGCAGCAAAGCATAGGTAGGGGTAATAAAGTCAATTCACATTGGTGCTAATTTCATGGTTCAAATCCTAAAGGTGCACATAAACCGGGACTGAGGGAGTAATACGTACAGTTGGATTTTCCTGCAGGTCTGCATGCATGTAGTGCAGAGCCTGTCCGTACAGTTTCAGATGAGTAAGCACTTACTAATGACATGTGATGGTTTTGTACAGTCATTGTGTGAACAGGTAACGCATCCAGTCCCGTGAAGCTAGCCTATCTAGGAGTGTGTGTGCGCGCGCCTCCAGTCCGGTAATGATGGAATGGAACTTGCAGTTGGAAAGGAACTTGCAGTGCCTCATTTCCTGAGGCCTCGTATTCCTGACACGTACATCCGAGATTAATGTAACACAAACATTAGCTTCCGTATACATCATGGGACATGTTCATATATGACCCTTCTTCCCTATATACTGATCTGTATGTATATCCACTGGCCTATCTTTAAAAAGTTTCAGATGAATAAACGCTTATCAATTGACATGTGAAGCCTCTTTGTACCTCCAGGCAGGGCTGAATTAATATCTTGCAATTTGATTGTTGAAACTAAAATTGGCATGCTCAGTTTTTTACCTGGTTTGGCTGTAAATAGAACTTTTTAAACCATGCCTTTTTGACATTCCGTGGAGCTCAAAGTCTATCTATAGTTAACGAGATGGCTTCGGCAGCAAAATTTTACTTGATACGCGCGCTATTGTATTTTTAGTTGGCTTAATTTCGGTTGGTAATAAATTAAGTAACTAGCAAGAAATTTCTATCAACCAGAGAGCCAAAATTTTCAACAGTTGACACATCTCAGGGGCTTTAGTTCGACCAAGAAGCTAAACTATTCATATATGGGTGCATAAAAAAATTACTATCTGTTTCTCATTTTTGTAATTTGTAACACGGATAAACAGTAGCCTAATGAGATGTTAAAGCTGTGTACAATTATTATCTTTAATAATATGATTATTGTTGACACTCAAATTTTGCATTTGATCTTTTTACCATTTGTTTTAGATTAAGGGATAAAATCTCAACCTCTATATCCACAAGTAGATTTATACGACCAAAGTTTACACGAGAACAGAGTGTTTAAACTCTAAACCTTACACCGAGGTAAGTCAAGAAACGAGACTAACAAAGAAAAGAGAAGGGGAGACTAAGGTTGGATCTTCTTCTCCATCCATGCTCCGATTTGTTTACCATGGTTCGGCTAGTCAACAGGGGCGACTGTGAAACAATAAGTGGTAGTCTAAACAAGTGACAAATGACTGTTCATCTTCTGATTTCATTTTTAATCTTTTGGGCGGCAGTTCGGCCATTGATTTAGTATAAGCTCGATTATTATTTAAATAGCGAATGAAGATTGTGGATATTTCAAGTTCCTATGCGCAAAGAAAATATGAAAGGCTGCATGCTATGATGAATCAATGGGAATTTTACACGCAAGAAATTTCTGAACCAACCTACAAACAATTTACATATCTCGTTGGATGGCGAGATTGCTGCGCTTGGAGTATTGGCGTCCCCACAAAACATACGATTAGTGCCAAACTAACCACTAAAGGAAACTCAGGCTTTGCCGAGGGTTTACATCTTTGCCAAGGGCTTTTTATCGGGCTTTCGGTAAGAATATCTTTGCCGAGCGCCGCGCTCGGCACAAAAATACTCACAGAATTGTCACCTTTGCCGAGGGTCGGACCGTCGGCAGGCTAGGACCCTCGACATAATTAAGTCTTTGCCGAGGGCCAGCTCTCGGCACGAAACGCACCGTCGGCGAACTAGCGAGCGCCTTAACATTTGGGCTGCCGTCGACTGTGCCGACGACTCTACCGTTGGGCCGTCGGCACAGATGCCACCTGTGCCGAGCGCCGTGGCCCAGCTCTCGGCAAAGCCGTTGACCATGGTTTACCACGGTTGACTGGCCTTTGCCGAGAGCTGCCTGTGGCCGTCGGCATAGTACACCTCTGTGCCGACGGCCCACCCTCGGCACAGGCACCTTTGCCGAGGGCCCCTCACGACTCCCTCAGCCCCCGCTCCCTCAGAACCGCCCAGTGATTCGCCACCAAGGGCGAATGTAAGTAAATTTAGATGCCTAACTTCATTTTGATTATCGAGAGTCACTAATATTTTGTTCGACATGTGCAGGAACTGGATCGTTGTGTCGGGTGGCGACTCACGCAAGCCCAACGGCATTGTCGGGCTTCTGTGTAGGCGCACTACCCCCGGTGGACGAGCCGGCGTCATGTAACGCCCGCGTTTTTAGCTCTAAATAAATCACCTAATAAATCATGCGTATTTTCAAAACTGACCCGTCGAGCTCAATTACCATTCAAACCCTAGCCACTGTTTTTCCCTCTCTCTCCCCGACGCGCGTGCCGCGAATCCCGCCGCACCGCACCTCGGCCGCACCCATGCGCGCCTTCCCAACGCCGCGGTCGGCCACCGGCCGGAATCCCGCGCACGCCGCGGTCCCAACGCCCGCACCACCTCGCTATCACCGCCGTCCCGAAAAACGCGCCGACACCCGAAAACCGGGAAAAACCCCGCAAAACTTTTCCCCAATCTCCCTAAAAATTTCCCAAGATTTTCTCGAAAACCCTTCCCTATTTTCTTTCTTTTTATTTCCTTATTTTTCCTCCCCTTTCTTTTCTTTTCCCTCCTTTCCTTTTTCTTTTCTTCCTTTTTCCTTTTCCTTTTCTTTTTCCTTCCCTCTTTTTCTTTTTCCATTCTCTTCTTCTTCTTCTCTTCTCCTTCCTTTCCCTTTCCTCCCGCACGGCCGGGCCGGCACCCCCGACCGGCGCCGTGGCGCCGTTGACCGGGGCCCCGCGCGCCGGCACCGCTCCCTCCTCGCACGCCGGCAAGGTCACCGCCTCCTCACGCCACCGCAGCCCACGCCCGGCCGGGACGCCCGAGCCGGCCGACACGGTCGGCGCCATTAACTCCCCCCCCGCCGAGCCATCACTTCCACCGCCGACCGCACCGCCCGCCCCCGCGCCCGCACGCCGGGTCTCATCCACGGCCTAACTCTCCCCGCACAAGTTGACCCGTACCGGCCCGAGCCGTCGCATCGCCGGCCGCCGCAAGGATCCGACCGGACTTCGAGAAGAAGCCCGAGCTCGCCGGCGGACTCGCCGGAAAAATCTTCTCCCCTCCCAAACCGACCTACGGCGCCTATTTAAGGCCGGCACCACCACCATCTCGCCGCACCGCACCGAAATCGAGCATCCCCGAGCCTCGTTCCCCGAGCACCACCGCGCCGCCACCATTAGCACCGCCGCCGCCCTCTCGCTCTCCCCGCGGAGCCGCCTCCACCGTGCACTATAGCCCAAGGTGAGCACGGGGATAGGACCCCCTCGCCCCCCTCTTCCTTTTCCCTTGTCCCCGGCCGTCGCCGCGGCCGGAGCCGCCGGCGGGCGCCCCTGCCGGTCGGCCATGCCCGCGCCCCCCTCCTCTCTGTTCTGATTCGAAGGGGGGGGAGAAGATGGCACTTTTGCCAAAGACCCCCCCTGCTTTCCCTTTATTTTCCTCAAACCGAGCCCCATTGTTCTCTCTCTCTTTATTCTTTCCAATTAAGCCCCTGGATCAATATCTAATTATAGATTAAACACTGCTATACCCTAAAATAATTTACAAAGTGACTCTAACCTAGTTTATATTAGCATAATCACCCCTTTTACCATTAGTAGGAATTGCTAATAGGTCCTTAATCCCTATACCTCCCCTGTGACCCAACATTTACGATTAAACCCAGACCTCACCCCGCTATTTTCCCGTAGTACACCACCGAACCACCCCCCCTAGGGCTTATAAATACCCCCCTCTCCGCTCACTTTCCCCTCCCCGAGCTCGGCCGGAAACGTGTGTGCTAATATTGCTTGCTTGCTTGTGTGTGCGCCATAGCCGACGGAGTAGACGGAGGAAGGTACCCCGAGCCGGAGACCGAAGCCGACTACTGCGAGCAGGAGCCCGAGGTCCCGAACGCCGAGCCGGCACTCCCCGAAGACTTCGAAGACGGCAAGTTCACCCCCATCCTTTGATGCATGCTTCTGTCCTAGTTTTATAAATATAACCTATACCCGTTTTATAAATTGCATATTGTTTTACTGCAAAAACATGGTAGGATAGCCACCCTTGATTGCTATGATTGAACCATGTTTTGGCCTAAATGAGTGCTTTAAAAATGTGTGAGTGCTTTCAAAATGTGTGAGTGCTTTAAAACGGAAATGGGATATGTTTGGAAAAATGAGTAAAGAACTCGGGTAGACGGGATGGACGTGTGTGTCGGGAGTATGGGTGAGCTCGTACCGTGTGGTTGAGCGTGTTGGGAGTTGTCCATCTTGTCGGTTAAGGACCGGGTTGCGTGACATCTCACCCGACCCAAATCATCGTACAACCACTCGACCGTTGTATGTGGCAACGGCTTAGCATAAACCCCACTAGTTAATCTACTTGCCATCCGGTGTGCGGGTGAGCGGCGGGAGACCAAGGAGTAGGGGTACGCTCCGTGTGAGGTACGCCCTGGTTATGTGGGATAACCCCTTGGGTGCTTCCGTGGTGGCTCGTAGTGTTAGCTAAGGTGGGTAATGGCTATGATAGGATCCGTACCGCGCCGGGGTGTCCGTGTGACGGTACCCTACTTGTGGGTAAAGATGTACAACCTCTGCAGAGTGTCAAACCTATTCGAATAGCCGTGTCCACGGTATTGGACGAGTCACGGTGTGGTCACAAAAACTAGTGTTTGGGGATGGGATGTTTTTCGGCGTGAGTTGTTTTCTCGGGTGAAGTGTGTGGCTCTCGTGCTCGGGCTATGACGGACGGGAAGTCCGGTAGTTCCACAAAGGGTTTTTCCTAAAACATTTGAGTTACTTGGGTTATGAAAATGATTTGCGAAAACCTTTTTGAAATGAACCCCCGCATGTGTAAGTTTGCAAAATGAACCTTAACCCGATCCTTGTTATACCTCATGCATGGTTCGTTTATAAGCCCCTCCGTGGGTGGGGTTGGATTTGCCGAGTACGTATGTGCTCACCCTTGTTTTACTAACTATTTTACGGAGGAGGATCCCGATTACATTCCCGAAGACGTTGAGTAGGTCGTGCCCTACACCCAACCGTGCCTCGTGTACCCGTGGCCCCCGCCGAAAGCTTCCATGGTGTGGTACTCTGAGGAGGCTATGGAAGCCTTTGCTATTGTAGTGTGGTCGTTAGCGTTTGTGTTGTTCCTTGTTGCGTTGGCACTACCGTGCCCTTTGTGTCGCCGTGATGTAAAAGACTGATTTCCACCTGTTGTAATAAATGTGCTACCAGCCTCCTGGGACTGGTATTTGTTTTACATTTAGTCACCTCTGATGAGGGGACGCTTCAGGTGGTATCAGAGCCGTAGGTTGGCCGTAGGACATGACCCCTAGAATACGAGACCTACTCTGGCCTTCTCTAACCTTTCCTTTGCTAAGCTCACCTGTTCCCAAATCCTTACCTTGATTTTTGCCCGTTTCCCGGATGGCTAACCCCGGATGGAAAGGAGGAATTTGCCCCGTCCACCGGCCTCCCTAACCCGTTGCTACTCGGCCGGAGTGCGTCGGAGTAAGGGATCCACCGAGTTCGTCTACCGAGAATACGAACGCTTCGGCACCCTTCGGTGTAAGCCGCCGATCTTTGTGGGAAGAAGCACGCTTTACCCCGACATAGAACCATGGTTCGTCTCCGCCACCGGTTTTCGCTTTGCCGACACCTACCCCAAGGTCGCTCGGAAGGCCCCGTGACGCCTACGAGTGGTTTATAGACAGCACCTCCGAAGGACTCCAATGGGGTTCTTTCCACCCTCCGGAGGAAGAGGACGCTCGTGGATTGATCCCATGAGAGGTCTAGAACGAGAGGAAGAAGACTTAGAAGAGGCAGTTTCCCACCTATCCATATACCTTAGAGGCCTAGACCACCTTTATCAAGAGCAAGCCCAACAACTGAAGCAGCAGATCGACAGAGCGGAAAGAGCAGAACAGAGGATAGAACTAGAAAGGGTGAAGACGACCATAGCAGAAGTTGAACTACACAACACAAAGCAGGAATACCTCAGGGAAAGAGAACGCACGCTGTTGGCCCATAAAGCCCTATGGGATGAGCTAAAGGAGCGAAGAAGCAGAGATGAAGGAGCCGAACGAAGAAGAAGATGAACCCGAAGAAACCCACCGGGACAAAGGGACCCGACCGAAGATGAGATACCGGAACAAGATCTTCCACTAAAGAAGCACCGTATCCGGCTAGAGGAAGAGTCACCATGAGGATAAGACTAGGGTTAGGCTAGAGACCGAGTCCTAGTAATAATAAGTGTACCCCGAAGGATGTACCCCAACCTTCCTAATAAATAAAGTTATCCATCTCTTGTACCCCACCACAACTCGTTCAACTCTACCTTTGTTTTCGGATGGCGGAAGATGGATGGACCCAAGGCGTGTGCCGGGAGGAGCTCGGTTTTGCTCGCTCGCTCATCAACTCCCCGGGAGCGCCTCGGTATCACCGAGCGCCCTAGGTACTACGAGCGCAGAGAGTACGAGCAACTCGGTACTCTTCGCTGTAGAGTGGTCCTCTCCGTCGCTAGAAGCAACCGCCACACCAACATCGAGCCGTGGCGCGTGACCGCCACAGGGTTCCGACACCGAGACACCTATCCTTTGGCCCTCAGAAAAGCCCTCCGCTACCTGTGCCGGATCTACGAAGAACACCTCGTCCCCACACCGATGAGGTACTTCCCTCCCGCCATCAGAACCCCAGTTTGGCAGGCCCGCATGAGGAACCTGGAACGACGTCGCCACCAAGAAGACCTGTTGTACCACGTAGTCCCCTACCTTGTCTCCCCGGACAAGCTCTTTGATGACTAGGCCGAGAACTTGAGGGAACAGATCGGCCGGCCGAGCAAGCCGAAGTCACAAGTGAGGATGCACCAAGTCCGAGTGGCTCAAGCCGAAGCAAGGACCGCGGCAAAGGCCATAAGCAGGGAAGCCGTCGCCCGCAGAAAGCCTCAGGAGGATCCAGGACCAACGCATGCAAGAATGGACCCATGGCGGAACACCCGTTCCAGCCATTGGAGAAGCTCAAGTCCTGCTGGGAACACCCCTTGTAGGATGGGGAGGAACTATCGAAGTCCCCCCAGCACCACCAGCAGCCACCGAACCCCCAACAGCTACCGCTGAAGCCGCGGCAAAGCCTCGGGAAAACGGAGACCCCGAAGGCGGAAACGATGACGAGTTGCTCATTCCGCTGGAAGAACACTCGACCCCAGAAGACAGCTCCCCTCGCGAGTAGTGTGCCCCAAGACCCAGGGAATGAAGCCGTACCGGTCCAAGTCGCGCCCTTAGCCCTTAGTCGTGTAGTGTGTCCGCTTAGTCGGGATGTATCCTCCTCGCCGGTTTGTAATAAAAACTTGTTTGTGCTTGCTTGTTTGCTATGTGCTTGTTGTGTGCTTACGGCAGAATAAACCCCGCCTTTTCAAAAAGAAATCCGTTATAATCCACTTAAACATCACATAAAACTAGATCTCTTAGACAACCCGTTTCTTTACGGATGGTTTCCGTGCGCCCTTTCGAGACCCACCGATCGGACGTTGAGGGATCACAAGCCGATCGGAGGGAGCACCTCCACGACCAGGAGGTTAACCAAAATGAAGATGGAGGAGAGAACGTGGTCCCGCCACCGCCACCCCCTCTCGTTGACTTGGAACAAGTCTTAGCCAACAGATCGTCCCGATGGAGGCTATCTTCAATGCCATCAACCGCCCAAGACCCCGTGCTATGAGCATGAATGAGAAGCTGATCGAGTTCCTCAGGACTAAGCCGCCCACCTTTAGCGGGTCGGTGAATCCTTTGGACGCTGACGATTGGCTGAGAGCCATCCTGAGGGAACTGGAGCCCCTCCACCGCGAGGACCATGACAAGGTTCTCTCGGCAGCTCACCGGCTCAACGGAACAGCCCCTAGCCTTGGTGGGAAAATTACTGCGCCGCAGCCAAGGATCCCTCCGCCATCACATGGGATGAATTCGTGGAGGAGTTCCGCCGCTACCACATCCCGGAGGCCACACTGAAGCGGAAGGCAGACGAGTTCCGCGAACTCCGCCAAGGCAACATGTCTGTGGAGGAATACACGTACCAGTTCATAGAGCTGGCACGCTATGCCCCCGAGGAGGTGGATAAAGACTCCAAAAAGCAAGAGATGTTCAAGAAGGGGCTGACTCCGGAACTGAGGACACTGCTGACTCCTCAGATTTACCCGGACTTTAATACCCTTATGAACATGGCAATCCTCACGGAAAGAGCAAAGGCCGAGGAAAAGAAGGAAAACAAGCGCAAGTTCATGGAACACAAGGCCAAGCAGCAAGAGCGGTCCCAGAGGCCGAGAAACTTTGGACACCCCATGTCCAGGTTCCAAGCCCCTATGCAGTACAGAACCCAATCCCAAACCACGAGCTCACAAGCCCCCGAGCCCGCTTCAAGCCCTCCTACAACCCGAGTGCCATGAAGCCCCCACAGAACAACACCAGCCAGATCACTACCAACAACAACAACAACAACGGCTCCCGAGTGTGTTTCAACCGCCGAGAAACCGGCACTTCATCGCCAACTCGCCCTTATGCTAAAAAGCCGGCCACCACCACCTACTCCAACTCGGTGAACGGGCCAAGGCCACTTGCGTCGGGAGCCAACCGCATGCCGGTGCGACAGCAACAATAACTTCGGCAACAACACCAGCAACCGGCGGATGAGCGCAGCCCCGGCGGTCATATGGACGCGCTCGGGTTAATCACATCAATGCGCGGGAGGCACGGGAAGCACAAGGCGTAGTACTCGGTGAGTTCCTCGGTCGGCTCGGCTTTGGCTACCATACTATTCGATTCGGGAGCATCACACTCATTCATATCCTCAAGCTTTGTGGAAAAGCATGGCATACCCACAAGTACTACTCAAAGCACCCCTAATAACTCGAACGCCCGCAGGTGACATTAAGTGTCAATCGGGATGCCCCCGGTAAGGATTATTTTAAGTGGGGTAGAGTTCCTAGCAGACTCCGGTAGTACTGAAATCCAAGGGGATAGATGTGATCCTTGGTATGGACTGGTTAAGCCAACACCATGGCCTCATAAGTTGCGCCGATAAAGTAGTGCACCTGACCAACCCAGACGGGATACAAGTGACCTGCCACACCCGGGGACACAGGCCGGATATAATGGTTTTCAACATAGAAGCCAAGTCCATAGAGGATGTCCCAGTAGTACGAGAATACCCAGATGTGTTCCCCGAAGAACTCCCTGGAATGCCACCAGACAGGGATATAGAGTTCGTAATCGACCTTATCCCTGGAACCTCTCCCATAGCCAAGAGGCCCTATAGGATGGCAGCCCCCGAGTTGGCAGAATTGAAGAAGCAGCTAGCAGAACTCCAGCGAAGCGGGTTCATTAGACCAAGCTCGTCACCATGGGGAGCACCAGTGCTTTTCGTGGAGAAGAAAGATAAGAGCATGAGGATGTGCGTGGACTATCGCTCGCTGAACGAGGTCACTATTAAAAACAAGTACCCTCTTCCCAGAATAGATGACCTGTTTGACCAACTGAAGGGAGCCAAGTATTTCTCGAAGGTGGATCTAAGATCAGGGTATCACCAACTCAAGATTAGGGAGAGTGACATCCCCAAGACCGCCTTTGTCACTCGCTACGGGCAATATGAGTTCACGGTGATGTCATTTGGACTAACCAATGCACCAAAGATACTTCATGAACCTCATGAATAAGGTGTTCATGGAAGAGCCGGACAAGTTTGTCGTGGTCTTCATGGACGACATACTTGTTTACTCCAAGAGCGTGGAGGAGCATGAACAACATCTTCGGGTAGTGCCGGGAAAGTTAAGGGCACACAAGCTATACGCCAAGTTCAGCAAGTGTGAATTTTGGCTAGAGAAAATATCCTTCCTTGGGCACATATTGACTCTGGCAGAAGGAGTAGTCGTAGACCCCGGGAAAGTTGAGACAAGCCTCCAACCGGCAACAACCAACTAACGTGAGTGAGATCGGGAGTTTCCTAGGATTAGCGGTGTGGTACTACCGGAGATTTATCGAGGGATTCTCCAAGATCGCCCGGCCCATGACAGAGCTGCTTAAGAAAGAGAAGAAGTTTAACTGGACCGAGGCCTGTGAAAGAAGTTTCCAAGAGTTGAAGAAGAGGTTGACCACAGCCCCAGTGCTAACCCTGCCAGACATTCAACGGGACTTTGTCGTGTATTGCGACGCCTCCCGACAGGGGTTGGGATGTGTTCTCATGCAAGATGGGAAGGTAGTGGCATACGCCTCCCGTCAGCTTAAACCCCATGAGCAGAACTATCCCACCCATGATCTGGAGTTTGCAGCCGTAGTGCATGCCCTCGAAGATCCGGAGACACTATCCGATCGGGAACAAGTGTGAAATCTACACGTACCACAAGAGTCTAAAATACATCTTCACCCAGCCCGACCTAAACCTAAGGCAGAGAAGATGGCTAGAGCTAGTCAAGGACTATAACCTAGAAATTCACTACCACCCGGGGAAGGCCAATGTGGTAGCAGATGCCCTAAGCCGGAAAACCTACGAGAAGGTAGCACCAAGAGTGCCCAGTTGCAAGAGGAGATGGCACGGCTCAACGTACACATCGTCCCCCAAGGCTACGTCCGCCACCGAATGTTCGGCCTACCCTAGAGGAAAAGATCCGGAAGGCCCAAGAGACCGATGAAAAGCCGATGAAGATCCGCAAACATACCGTAGAGAACAAGACCCCGACTTCAGGGTAGATGACCAAGGCACCCTGTGGTACAAGAACAGGATATGCGTGCCCGAAGGTGGAGATTTTCGACAGACCATCATGGATGAGGCACACAACTCAGCCTACTCCATTCACCCGGGATCCACCAAGATGTACATGGACTTGAAGCAGAAGTATTGGTGGAATGGGATGAAGGCAGACATTGCACGGTTCGTCGCCCACCGTGACACTTGTCGAGGATCAAAGCCGAACATCGAAGCCCGCAGATCGTTGCAACCTTTACCAATCCCGCATGGAAGTGGGACGAGATAGGTATGGACTTCATAGTAGGATTGCTAAGGACTCGAAGGGACATGACTCCATATGGGTGATCGTGGACCGACTCACTAAAGTCGCTCACTTTCTACCCGTACGGACCACCTATGGAGAAGAAAAGTTGGCAAAACTCTACATAGAGAATATAGTAAAGCCGCATGGAGTGCCTAGCGAATAGTCTCGTATAGAGGGACCCAATTCACCTCTAGGTTCGGAAAAGCTCGCACAAAGCCATGGGCACCAAGCTAGACTTCGCTCAAGCATACCACCCACGTACGTACGTACAGTACCGAAAGGGTGAATCAAATTCTAGAAGATATGTTGAGAGCATGCGTTCTCACCTATGGCAAAGATTGGGAGCAGAGCCTGCCATATGCAGAATTTTCCTACAACAACGGGTACCAAGCAAGTCTGGGGATGTCGCCATTCGAAGCACTATACGGGAGAAAATGTAGGACACCCCTAATGTGGTCGGAAGTAGGAGAGCGTGCCCTGGTGGGGCCCGCACTTATAAAGGAAGCCGAGGAGCGAGTAGCTGATATCCGAGAAAAGTTGAAAGCTGCCCAGTCCCGACAGAAGAGCTACGCAGACAAGAAGAGGCGTGAAGCGAGCTTCAATCCAGGAGACTTCGTCTACCTCAAGGTTTCACCCATCCGGGGGACTCGGAGATTTCAAGTACACGGGAAGTTGGCCCCTCGGTACATCGGACCGTATAAAGTGCTAAAGAGAGTCGGAGCAGTAGCATATCGGTTGGAGCTACCCGAAGAAATGTCAGATATACACCCAGTGTTCCACATCTCCCAGCTACGCCGATGTTTGAAGGTTCTGGAAGAAAAGCGAGTACCAGTGGAGACCATCGATCTACAGCCAGACCTTAGGTACCAGGAGGTGCCCGTCAAGATCTTAGACACTATGGTCAAGCGGACAAGAACGTCAGAAGTACGGGTGTGCAGAGTCCAATGGAGCAGACACGGGGTGGAAGAAGCTACGTGGGAACGAGAGGACGCATTGAAGAAAGAGTTTCCCCACCTATTCGAAAACTTAGCCGAATCTCGAGGACGAGATTCATTTTAAGTGGGGTAGGTTTGTAACGCCGCGTTTTTAGCTCTAAATAAATCACCTAATAAATCATGCGTATTTTCAAACCGACCCGCCGAGCTCAATTACCATTCAAACCCTAGCCACCGTTTTTTCCCTCTCTCTCTCCCCGACGCGCGTGCCGCGAATCCCGCCGCACCGCACCTCGGCCGGCACCCATGCGTGCCTTCCCAACGCTTCGGTCGGCCACCGGCCGGAATCCCGCGCACGCCGCGGTCCCAACGCCCGCACCACCTCGCTATCACGCCGTCTCGAAAAACGCGCCGACACCCGAAAACCGGAAAAACCCCGCAAAACTTTTCCCCCAATCTCCCTAAAAATTTCCCAAGATTTTCTCGAAAACCCTTCCCTATTTTCTTTCTTTTTATTTCCTTATTTTTCCTCCCCTTTCTTTTCTTTTCCCTCCTTTCCTTTTTCTTTTCTTCCTTTTTCCTTTTCCTTTTCTTTTTCCTTCCCTCTTTTTCTTTTTCCCTTCTCTTCTTCTTCTCTTCTCCTTCCTTTCCCTTTCCTCCCGCACGGCCGAGCCGGCGCACCCCGACCGGCGCCCGGCGCCGTTGACCGGGGCCCCGCGCGCCGGCACCGCTCCCCTCCTCGCACGCCGGCAAGGTCACCGCCTCCTCACGCCACCGCGTGCCCACGCCCCCGGCCGGGACGCCGGAGCCGGCCGACACGGCCGGCGCCATTAACCCCCCCCCCCCCCGCCGAGCCATCACTTCCACCGGCCGACCGCCGCCCCCGCGCGCCCGCGCCTGCACGCCAGGTCTCATCCACGGCCTAACTCTCCTGCACAAGTTGACCCGTACCGGCCCGAGCCGTCGCATCGCCGGTCGCCGCAAGGATCCGGCCGGACTTCGAGAAGAAGCCCGAGCTCGCCGGCGGACTCGCCGGAAAAATCTTCTCCCCTCCCCAAACCGACCTACGGCGCCTATTTAAGGCCGGCACCACCACCACCTCGCCGCACCGCACCGAAATCGAGCATCCCCGAGCCTCGTTCCCCGAGCACCACCGCGCCGCCACCATTAGCACCGCCGCCGCCCTCTCGCTCTCCCCGCGGAGCCGCCTCCACCGTGCACTATAGCCCAAGGTGAGCACGGAGATAGGACCCCCTCGCCCCCTTCTTCCTTTTTCCCTTGTCCCCGGCCGTCGCCGCGGCCGGAGCCGCCGGCGGGCGCCCCCGCCGGCCGGCCATGCTCGCGCCCCCCTCTCTCGTTCGATTCGAAGGGGGGGGAGAAGATGGCACTTTTGCCAAAGACCCCCCCTGCTTCCCCTTTATTTTCCTCAAACCGAGCCCTATTTTCCTCTCTCTCTCTTTATTCTTTCCAATTAAGCCCCTGGATCAATATCTAATTATAGATTAAGCACTGCTATACCCTAAAATAATTTACAAAGTGACTCTAACCTAGTTTATATTAGCATAATCACCCCTTTTACCATTAGTAGGAATTGCTAATAGGTCCTTAATCCCTATACCTCCCCTGTGACCCAACATTTATGATTAAGCCCAGACCTCACCCCGCTATTTTTCCGTAGTACGCCACTGAACCACCCCCCTAGGGCTTATAAATACCCCCCTCTCCGCTCACCTTCCCCTCCCCGAGCTCGGCCGGAAACGTGTGTGCTAATATTGCTTGCTTGCTTGTGTGTGCGCCATAGCCGACGGAGTAGACGGAGGAAGGTACCCCGAGCCGGAGACCGAAGCCGACTACCGCGAGCGAGAGCCCGAGGTCCCGAACGCCGAGCCGGCACTCCCCGAAGACTTCGAAGACGGCAAGTTCACCCCCATCCTTTGATGCATGCTTCTGTCCTAGTTTTATAAATATAACCTATACTCGTTTTATAAATTGCATATTGTTTTACTGCAAAAACATGGTAGGATAGCCACCCTTGATTGCTATGATTGAACCATGTTTTGGCCTAAATGAGTGCTTTAAAAATGTGTGAGTGCTTTCAAAATGTGTGAGTGCTTTAAAAACGGAAATGGGATATGTTTGGAAAAATGAGTAAAGAACTCGGGTAGACGGGATGGACGTGTGTGTCGGGAGTATGGGTGAGCTCGTACCGTGTGGTTGAGCGTGTTGGGAGTTGTCCATCTTGTCGGTTAAGGACCGGGTTGCGTGACATCTCACCTGACCCAAATCATCGTACAACCACTCGACCGTTGTATGTGGCAACGGCTTAGCATAAACCCCACTAGTTAATCTACTTGCCATCTGGTGTGCGGGTGAGCAGCGGGAGACCAAGGAGTAGGGGTACGCTCTGTGTGAGGTACGCCCTGGTTATGTGGGATAACCCCTTGGGTGCTTCCGTGGTGGCTCGTAGTGTTAGCTAAGGTGGGTAATGGCTATGATAGGATCCGTACCGCGCCGGGGTGTCCGTGTGACGGTACCCTACTTGTGGGTAAAGATGTACAACCTCTGCAGAGTGTCAAACCTATTCGAATAGCCGTGTCCACGGTATTGGACGAGTCACGGTGTGGTCACAAAAACTAATGTTTGGGGATGGGATGTTTTCCGGCGTGAGTTGTTTTCTGGGTGAAGTGTGTGGCTGTGTGCCTGGGCTACGACGGACGGGAAGTCCGGTAGTTCCACAGTGGTTTTTCCTAAAACATTTGAGTTACTTGGGTTATGAAAATGATTTGCGAAAACCTTTTTGAAATGAACCCCTGCATGTGTAAGTTTGCAAAATGAACCTTAACCTGATCCCTGTTATACCTCATGCATGGTTCTGCTTATAAGCCCCTCCGTGGGTGGGGTTGGATTTGCTGAGTACGTATGTGCTCACCCTTGTTTTACTAACTATTTTACAGAGGAGGATCCCGATTACATTCCCGAAGACGTTGAGTAGGTCGTGCCCTACACCCAACCGTGCTCGTGTACCCGGGGCCCCCGCCGAAAGCTTCCATGGTGTGGTACTCGAGGAGGCTATGGAAGCCTTTGCTATTGTAGTGTGGTCGTTAGCGTTTGTGTTGTTCCTTGTAGCGTTGGCACTACCGTGCCCTCTCGTGTCGCCGTGATGTAAAAGAGCGATTTCCACCGTTGTAATAAATGTGCTACCAGCCTCCCGGGACCGGTATTTGTGTCACATTTAGTCACCTCTCGATGAGGGGACGCTTCACCTCACGTGGGGCCACTACTACTAGGGTGAAGACCGGGACTTCACCCACACGGCAGAGCGCGTGCTGAGGACGTTTTGGGTAACTCTAGCTCGCTTTTTCTCGTTACATCACATTCGTTTGACTCAATCTTAAAATGATGAATTTGACATCGTATTTGTATGTAGACCTTCTTCAGATGTGAGGATGGCGAAGAGGAGAGAGCGGACATGTTCCTAAAGAACTCCTGCAAGAAACGTGTCACCGACATGCATCGTGGGGTAAAGCACCAGACCGTCATAACCTACTACGCGTTGGTGCTTGGTCAAAAGATAGGCAAGGAAGAAGCCAGAAGGACGATGTTGACCCGTGAGCGGTTCCTTATAGTGTACATGAATACCAGCATTGTTTTGATATTACTTATGTTATGTTTGATCTTCTCATGTATCAATTACTTCGTGACGTGCAGGTGACTCCCTGGTGGAGCCGCACTAAAGCCGACACGTGGGCAATGGAGGTGGACAAGTGCTTCACGGAGGAGTACCAGCAGGCGAACGAAGCTGCACGAGAGAGGCGTTTGATGATGGAGGGCCCATCACACCACCAAGGCCTGCGAAGCATTCCAGAGTACAAGGAGCTATGGGTACGCGGTTTCTTTAATCGATTTTGAGGCTCAAACTTGTTTCATCACACTAATCTTCGTCCTGCTTTTCTTGCAGCAAAAGGCACATCCTGGCCAGGAATGCTCGGACTTTGATGCCTTGTGCATGGCACACAAGGCCAAGGCGACGTCCGATGTGTCCTACAGCGTGAGCGACGGACAAGAGGCATACAGCAACCCTAGCTTCGGCCGGCACATCGCTGAGTACACAGAGACCTGTAAGCAGAAGTATGGGGAAGATTACAACCCGAGTGAGCATGACATTGATACAAATATAGTCATGGCCTTGGGAGGAGGAAAGAAGCATGGGAGGTTGTGGATTGGCGACTGCATAACCAACAGTTCCAGCCTGAGACTTGCCGACGTCCGAGCATGGAGGACGGAGTCTGACCCCAGATACGAGCACGACCGAGCGTGGGGATGGGCCGTTTGAACGCCCTTGAGGTATGCACTAGTCATGGTATATTAATGTTTAAACACATTCTTAGATTTGCATTACTGAAACTCTTAAGTCAAATGTTGTAGGTCGAGCTAGCAGAGGAGCGGGCTCTACGTCAGCAGCTAGCAGACTAGCTAGCACAGGAGCGGGCTCAGAAGTAGGAGTATTTCCGGTTGCAGTAGGCAATGGCGAGTAAGTTTGAGGAACTTACTAGGTACCTTGCGACGTCAGGTGGTATGGCTCTACCACTAGGGCTCCTAGCTCCTATCGCTCCGTTCCCTCCAAAGGTGTTTCCGACACAGCAAGTCCTTGGTACTCTGGTGAGTTTGATACCAAAGAGTTTCTGGTTTTCCTTTCTAATCATGTCTAACACTTGCAATCTTGTCTCCTTTGTGCAGCCTTTCTCAGCGGGTTCGAATCACCAGGCTCCAAGTGGTGAGCAAGTCCTCCGATCGCCTGTCCCACCTTTCCCACCGCACGAGCAGTCATCGTAGGCCCTTGGACATAGTTGATCATGTTGTGAACTTGTTTCAATGGATTTGAGACACTTGTGGATTTGTGGACTTGTTTCGATGGACTTGTGGACACATGTGGTGATGTATGAACTTGTGGATGTGATATGTGTATGTATGTACGTACGTACGTACGTACGTACGTACGTATGTATGTATGTATGTATGTATGTATGTATGTATGTATGTATGTATGTATGTATGTATGTATGTATGTATGTATGTATGTATGTATGTCAATGTGGAAAGAAAAAAACAAAATGTGGCCTCTTTGCCGAGAGGGGCCGTCGGCAAAGGCTCCTTTGCCGAGAGCCCCTGTCAACTACGCTCGGCAACTCTGGGAAAAAAATTCCCAGCTCGGGTGTTCCCAACTTTGCCGAGCGTAGTTGCACAGGGCGCTCGGCAAAGAAAGTTTTTTTAAAAAAATAAAAAACCGTCTTTGCCGACGGCCTTTGCCCCCGGGCTCTCGGCACAGTTTTTTTTAAAAAAAATAGAAAAACAGTCTTTGTCGACGGCCTGTTCCAGGAGCGCTCGGCACAGGTTTTTCCAAAAGAAAAGGAAAACAGTGTTTGCCGACGGCCCTATGCCAGGGGCTCTCGGCACGGAATTTTATAAAAAAATATAAAAACCCCCTCTTTGCCAACGGCCCGGCCTCGAGGCCGTCGGCACATAAGATTTCAAAAACCGTCATCTTAACCCTCGCTAACGACTACTTGTTTGGCCGACGGCCCACCGTGGGCTCTCGGCACAACCTTTGCCGAGAGCCTGGAGCTCAGGTGCTCGGCAAAGAGTCGTGGCCGAGAAAAAATTTCCCATGGGTCCTGTGCCAAGCGTGACTCTCGGCAAAGCCTTTGCCGAGAGTTTCAGGCTCTCGGCAAAGCCTGGATTTCCGGTAGTGAGCATACACGGCGTGACGAATTAATATATCCATATATGGTCCATTGGTCCTTGTGTTGTTGCCTCTTCATACTCATATGTGTTACTGCCCTAAGTTATATAGGCTGGTATAAAAAACTCGGCCGGTGAGGGAAAGACCGCCCCCACGGTATTAACTAAGAAAAAGCCTCGGCTTCCCTGACTGAGAAAATCCCCGAACCCTGGCCCGTCCTGACCCTGAGAGTAGTAACCCATGGGAAACTACCTAGGCCATACACGGTCCTCAGGCCGACCGAGACTGTCTCTTGACCAGTGCTTTGGCACACAGGGCCAGTGAAGGGATTTTTTTACCCACCAACGGCGCCCCACCCGGTTCGAGATCTGTGGGGTGCTGCTAGTGTGCTTTGACGAACTGGTCTAGCACCCTTTAGCTTATATAGGCTGGTATCACTGAATATTTTCCATTTTTCCACTACTCTTAA
This sequence comes from Cenchrus americanus, assembly GCA_947561735.1. Lineage (NCBI taxonomy): Eukaryota > Viridiplantae > Streptophyta > Magnoliopsida > Poales > Poaceae > Cenchrus > Cenchrus americanus. The sequence goes on along the minus strand of OX387245.1, from coordinate 197,565,184 downwards.
ATAGGCAGGCATAGGGCGCTTGCTGAAGTAGCTCATAGTCACAGGAAGAGGTTTTTCTTTTATGAAAAGAACAACTGCAAAAATAACTCGGCTACTGAAGTTAGTTGTTTCTCTGATCTATGGAGGGAAGGAAATCATTGAAAGGTTTTCCATTGGCTTAATTGACGGATGAAGAAAATGCTTTATTAGTTTTCATTCATTCCACCTAACTCTGGGAAAAAGCTTGTGTTTTTTATTCAAAAACTCTTCAGCACCTCTTTAGTGACTCCCTTTATGTGATAGGGCAGAAGAAGAAATGGAGATGATGTGTGCTTGTCAAATTAAAAGCTGACTGAGAGCAAAGATGATATTAGTTTGTCTACCAACCATATATTTGTCTAAAAAACAAGTATCCATTGCTCTCACTATGTATTATTTTGTTAGAAGTCCAGCAACAAGATTTAATGCGAGATTCAACTGGTAAAAGTAATATTGACACAATCGAAAAGGTAAGTGTTTAGGGCCATGGCTTTGGGTCGTCCTCGTTCGTTTATTGATAAAGGAAGGTTAGAAATATTTACTTTATTATAGAGGAGCATCCCATGTACTTTCCATATAAAGAAAGATACACATGCCACATCACCACTTTCAAACATACTCCGTATAGTAATTGCACAATTTGGGTAGCTACCATTAGTTGTGCGTATCATTGACTTTAGCCTCCACATATCATGCGCTAGTTCATAACTTTCAGAGTTTTTTTTTAAATCATTGTACTGGAATGAACTTTACATTTTTCTTTTAAAAATAATACCTGTTGCACCTCTAATTATGCACTAGTTTTCTTAACTTTGACTTATGCAATTCCTAATCAAAAACATAATACTTGTTGCACCTCTAATTATTTTTATTTTAGCGAGAGATTTGAAAGGAAAAAAATAATAGCAATCATATTTTTACCAAAGGAAATGATCTCGTATGTAGCAATATGCTATGTGTTGCTACAAGAGTTAAAATTTTCCAAACAACAAGATCAGAAAGAGAATATAATTATTATCTCCTCATCTTGACTGCAAATTTGTTTTTCTTCTATCACTCAATGTTTTCATCCATTGGATCATGTCCAACGATCCAGATGCATGTTCTTCGTATTCTCTCTCTTGTTTATCTTTTTCCACATTCTCTAGCTCGACAAAGAAAGTGAGTCGTCACCACCGTCTCTGCTCTTTCCACAACGACCTCCGCCTCGGCCGCTGCCCTCGACCATTGCCGCCGCTAATTTGTTGGCCCTCGAGGCCTCTACAAACAAACTTCCTCATACATATTTCATTAGTAGTATTGTCCCTCTCAAGGTAGCACTTCCTTACACTAAACCCCCTTTTCACAGCATAGTCGTTGTAGATTGATGACCTTCATTCTTGCTACTAAATGTCTCGGTGACAATTTCATGATAATCTAATAGATCCTCTTCACTTAAATCAACCATTTTTCCTACATTGACATATATCAGTTCTACAGATTGTCACTTGATTTATCCGTTACAGTACTAGATGTGTGGTTCAATATAGGAAGTAAAATGACTGCCACTTCTAAATGATTAACATGCTCACAGATGCATATGATCGAATTTGCTTTGGATAAACCAAAAAAAAGTGCACAATGTTACAGTTGCAAATTAGCTGTGCCGATTGTTTTTTAGCAAAACTGAAAGACTACAAACTGGCTACTATTGAAAACCATCTATCTAGCTTAGCTAATACAATGATAAATTAATATCATTAGCAATCTATCTGAAACTAGCATGAACCTAACATCAGCTTCATCTACTCATGTTTACAACTAATAAATAAACAAAGTATCATTTAGGTAATCAGGTTCAAAGTTCAGAGGTTGGCAAACTAGCACTGAATCTCATCACACTGAATCACACCATGTTCCCCAAGAAACTAAATATTGATTATCTACATCGCATCTTATCACCGCGGATAGCTCGTATGGCATCTCCGTGCCTCTCGTTCCTCAACCTCAAGACTAGATCTCGAACAAAACCAAACGTCTCCCCCTTATCCTCGAGAAAGAACACCCAAGCATACCGAGAATAGTCGTCCACCACAACAAGGACATACCACTTCCCACCCGCAGATCGCACACGAGCTGGGCCAACAAGGTCCATATGGAGCAGCTCGCATGGACGCTCAGTCATCACATCGGTGAGAGGCGGGTGAGAAGAGGCTACCATCTTGGCATGCCTACATGACGCACAAACCAACTCTTTCTCAAGCCTCAACCGTGGCAATCCTCGGACCAAATTGAGTTTACTCAAGCGAGACAAAAGGTCAAAGCTCAAGTGACCCAACTTCCTATGCCACTTCCACAACTCACTCGAAAAACCAGCTAAGAAACAATGCTCCACACCCGAAGACCGAGAAAAATCAGCATGAAACACCCGACCCTCGGGAACGACCATACGGACAATGTCCCCTCGAGAGTCCACAATCCGAGAACCACCGGCCGAAACAACACCTCAAAACCCTCATCCAACAACTCGGGACACGAGAGAAAGCAAATTGTACCCCGGCGATTGAACAAGAGCAACACGCCTCGAGTGATCTTGTCACTCACTTTGATCTCACCTTCGAAAGCACACGCCCACGCCCATTATCCCCAAAGGTGATGTACCTCTTCGTCACCACCGGACGAGACTTGAGAACCACCCCCCGTCTCCGGTCATATGCCTCGAACAACCGGAGTCAATCAACCAAATGTTCTTCAAGTCTCCCACCCGAAATTCAAAAACAAGCACGTGAGCGAACAAATGACTCAAGACCGGGGTTAGTACCAAAAGAGTAAAACCGAGTGCCGAGCCATTTGCTCGAAAGTTGGGTTAGCACCAACCAAAGCATCTCTCCTACCAAAACTACCTCCACGAACACCACCACGGTAACCACCCCGAGGGAACCACCCCTCTCTCGCCCGGAGGAGGACCAAAACCACGAAAGAGAACTCGTGGACCGTCCCTCCTCTCCTTCTCAAAGCTACGACTCCTCCCATCCCCGTAGTGAACTCGACGGGGGAGAACGCCTAGCAACCTGACCACCTGCAAACTCTCCAGCCCAACCACCAGAACCACGACCTCCAGAAACAACCCTCGCACCTGTACGAGCACGAAACCCAAAACGCTGCCTGTCCAGGCCTGCACCGGTCTGACCGGTGCCCCACACCGGTCTGACCGGTGTGACCTGGGCAGCAGCACCTCCAACAGCCTTCCGCTCTCCCCAAGCCCGAACTATCCTCACATTCGCCTTGGCCCTGGGCATCTGCACACGAGGCTCAAGTACACCATCGGAAGGGTGGTACTTGTCCTTGTTAGCCCACTCCTTTGCCATTCTCTCCTCACGCTTCCTCTTGAAGCAAAACTCCTCCTTATGGCCATCTCTCCCACAATAGCCACAATGGAACCTCACAAGCTTAGGATTTGGCTTGGGATGTGGCTGCTCACTTGGGTTCTCTCCACTCAACTCCTCCACCGGTTTCTCACTGCTAGCCTTCTCACTCTCCTTCCCAAAGAACACTTTCCCCGAAGTGCTCACAAACTTGATAAGCTTTCGGAGATCATTTGTGGGTTTAGGAAACACGGGTGGAGCTGGGGTTGTGTCTAGACGGTTCCTAAGATGGTTGGGTTTTGGAGGAAAATCATTCTTGTGGTGGGTTTCGGTGGCTCCGGGATATTCTCTTCACTTCCCTCACCAACCTTGTTTGCCCCAAGTCCCTCACCATCTTGCCTCTTAAAGGCCTCGATCATCATCCTCAACCGAGGCTCATGACTAGGACAACCAACCCATCAACTTCCTCAAGTCATCATTCTCATCCCGCAAATGATCAACATAATGTGCAAGTTCCAAATTTTTCAATGCATGCATTTCACGGGTAGAGCAAGATGTAGGCATGGGTTCCTTCAATTTAGCCTCAAGAGAACTAGTGTAAGCATGCATCTCATCAATCTTAGCATGCAAAACGGGGCAAGAAGTGCAAGTACCTAGCAAAGCAGTCTAGACTTAAGCTCAACCACTTCAACCCTAAGCACATCTAGTTCCTCACACTTGGAGGCATGCTTCTCCTTAAACAAAGCAAGATCAGCAAGAAATATGGAGCAATCAGCACAATCATTCTCATCCGAAACAACAGGGCTAGCCTTAAGGGAATCAATCTCAAGCTTGCTATCAAGCACCCGTGTCTCTAGCTCGGCCACTCTAGTACTAGCATCCTCGAGTGAAGCCCTAAGCTCCTTTCTCATTTTCTTGGCCTCTCTAAGCATGTCATCACGGTTATCAAGCAAAGAGCCAAGCCTCTCATTCTCCTGGCGCAAGAAGGGAAGTTCATCACGCACCTCGTCGTCGGACTCAGAGTCCGAGTCGCTCTGTGTGCTCTTCTTGCTGCCGGAGCTCAGCGCCATGGTGCAGAAGCCATCTCTTGCGAAGCAGCTCAGCCCGCTCAGGTTCTTGGACGACTTCTTGTTCTTGCGACGATCACCTTCATCTTCACTGCTGCTCGAGCTCAAGGTGGAGTACGCGGAACTGGAGTCGACATCGCTCGCTCCAACCATCACTCGGGCCTTGCCTCGGCTCTCCTTCTTCCTCGATCGTCGCTCGTCCTTGTACTTGTTCTTGTGCTTGCTCTTGTGGTCGCGCCTCGACCGGTACTTGCCATCCATCCTCGACTTGTGCTTGTAGCCGTCCTTGTTCTCGGCCTTCTACGGGCGGTCGGCGACGAAGTGTCCCGGCTTGCCGCACCGGAAGCAAGTCCTCGAGTTCCTCCTCATGTTCACGCGGTTCTCGTGCGGCCTCTCGAACCGCCTTGTCGGGAGCGCCCGGCTCGTCCTCTCCAAGCTCGTCGAACTCTTCATCCGCCATAGACATCAAAGAGGAGAAAGAGAACATCCCGGTGGATGGGTTAGAGTTAGCCTTTCCTTTGGAACCACCAACGAGGGCAAGACCATGGGAATCGGTCGGTCCCTCGAGCTTGGCGATCATGCCCCTATCCACCTCGGCCGACTTGAGCTTCGAGAACAGCTCGTTCACCGTCAGAGTGTCATACTTCTCCGACTCCACAATGGCCTCGAACTTTCCGCCCCAAATCGTACGATCCAAAGAGTGTAAGATCTTGACCGCTCTATCATGATCATCGTACGGGAGCACGTCCACATTGGCCCTCATGTTGTTCACAACCACCGTGAACCTCTGAAACAAGGCATCGATGGACTCACCGGGGAGATGAGTGAAGTTCTCGTACTCTCTCCGGTAGGTCGCATACATCCGTTCCCGAACACGGGCATTCCCAACATGAGCCTCCTTCAACACCGTCCAAATCCTACAAGCCAAGTGCTCGGTGTGCACCCGATCGAACTCGGCCGACACAAAGCACGAAACAAGTAGTCGACCGCCTTATTGTTGGTGTCGAATCCGTCCCTCGACCCCGGAGCGAGGAAGTCCATCGGCCGGACATAGCCCTGTGTCCACCGTGACATCCCAAAGAGTCCGACCCTTTCCGCGAAGAAACGCACCCATCCGCTTGCTCCACATCCGGTAGTTTTTGCCATCGAAGTGTGGAGGACCCGAACCCCGTTCCCGGTACGCCATCCTTGGATCTTAGACCGGTTAGAGTAAACAAAGACCCGAACCTGCTCCGATACCACTTGAAGGACCGATACGGCGAACCAGAGAGGGGGGGAGTGAATGGGAGCCGATAAAAATTCTTCTCGAAGGAGATGGAACCTCCAACAAGATAAACACGGCTTCCAACACACGTCTCCGACTAACTACCAAGGTTGGTCAAGCCCACGTAGCCACTGGAGTGCCACTGGACCTAGGAACCAACACACAAAGACGTTCACCTGAGCAAAAACCCATAAGGGCTCGCACCGGTCAGACCGGTCAAGAGCACCGGTCAGACCGGTGTAGCCTGGGCAGCTCGGGATGAACAGCACCGCGGGTCAACTCCCCCAAATCCAAATCTCGATCTCCCGAATCGCTCCACGGACTTGAACAAGACTTATTATGAACACCTCATGAGGAGTCCATAGCCAAGATTAATCCCATCAAAACTCGTCCAAAAAAGGAGGAATCGAAGAAATCCCGCCGAAAGCACTTCCAACCCAAGAACACGAGAAACCCCAAAATCGAGCACCTTTACTCACGGATTTGGGAGGGGAATCACAGCCCAAAGAACCACGAAGGGTTCCCACAAATTTCCCCCATCAAATCCCCAAGAGAAAGGTCCCGAAAACAACACAAAGAAATCACAAAGAGAGGGCTCCGAAAATCACCACCAAGAACAACCGGGGAAAACACATCCAAACCTTAAGGAACCACGCCGAATCATCTATACATGATACAAAGGTTCATACAAGGTCTAGCAAGCCGCCCCATCATCCATCCCTCTCAACAAGATCTCTCCGTGAAGCTCTCTTGCTAGTCCTAAAGAAAACCTGAGGAAAATAGGTGGAAAATAGGAAAACTAATGAGCTAGGGTTCCAAGAGTTGGCTGCCATCCTCTCACCTCTTGGGTTATATGGAGGCAACGAGAATGTCTAAAATGCCCTTTCCTAATAACTAGGAATACGAGCCCCTCAAGGGCGGATTTGGAAGTCTTCATGTCTTCACCATCGGATGGATGCCCGGCGACCGCACCCTGCGTAGCCTCGACGCAAGCCATGCGATCCCGACGCGTGTCCTCCGCTTCGAAGTCTCGGACCGCGTCGTCGCACACCGGTCGGACCGGTCCCCACCGGTCGGATCGGTCGGACCGGTGCGGCGCTCGCTGCAAAGACCGTCTTCGGTTCTTCGGTCTTGGCTTTGTGGATCAACCAAGGAACCCAGTGGTTTTCTGGTGAACCACCGGAAACCCCCGCGAACTTGGTGTAGCCTCCGCCAATCTCCACTCATGACTCGGCTCCCACGTAGTCCCGGCTCGACCTTGGTTTTGAGGCTCAACCAAGAAAGCGTCCACAACTTCATCTTCTTGTTCATGCCACCATGCGGCCCGCACTTGACCCCGCCGGCCACCGGTCCCTCGAACGAAGCCTACTTGTCTTCTCCACACCTGGAGGCCTCACCGGCGACGACCTTTCGCGCTTGTTCTTCACCTGCACCAACACCAGTCAAGCCACAACCTGCACCTGCAATACTTAGCCAAGAATCAGTCCACACAACGTTGTCAATCACTCATCACACAAGGAAGCGACCATCCACCGGTCCTCAAACCACACATGGTCCTCAATATTCGATTACGCAGGAATAATCATAACACATCTGAATTGCTTTAATAAGCTCTACGCTTCTAGGCTGGTACTCCTCCTTCTGACTGGTTACATCAACTGGGCACTGTATTTTCTTAGTTGCTGAGACGTACACTGTAGCGAACATGGCCCCATATGCCATTAGTTCGAGTTTGATTTTGGTGATTCATGACAACAAGATCAATGAGACTAACCATATTATTTAGTATGTCTTTGTAGACATTTCTAGGTCCCAAGGATGCCAAAATACCACATGCATGCCAAATTGAGAAGATAGTCTATTTTTCAAGGGTCAAAAACAAGAAAGAAAAGAAAAGGAAAGGACATCGTCGGATGAACCGACGGTACCTAGATAGCAAGTTTCGGTGCAATCGTCGGACGAGTTGGTACACTGGGTGAAAACTGAGGCGCCGTCGGATGAACCGATGGTCCATTTTCTAGTAGCGTCGGACGAGTTGCAGAGAAGAAGAAGAGAAGACAGCAGCGTCGGATGAACCGACGGTCCATTGGTGGGAACCATCGGTCTATCTGGTGGTCAAGTTTAAACAAGACAGAGATGCGCCAAGATCAAAGCAGAAGCACCGGATGAACCGATGGGTCAGCAGCAGTCTATCCGACGGTTACGAAGAAACCAACATAGACGGTTCGGCGAGAAGTCCTTCAGCACCGGATGAACCGACGCACCGTCAGTGCATAGCGTCGGAGCAGTTCTGTCAGAGAACCTCAACGGGTAAGTGACGTGGGAGGGGCACCGGATGAATTGATGCTCCTGAAAAGTAGGCGTCGGTTCAACCAATGGTCAACTTTTCAGTGAGCCGTTAGCCAACGGCTAGCTAGCTGAGTGCCTTGGGCTATTTATACCCCCTCCACTCACCCATTTGAGGTTGTTGGATTGTGTGGAAGTGCAAGAGAGTGCAAGACACCCACAAGATCGTATCCAATCCATCCAAGTGCTTAATTGCTCATCCTTGGACTTGCATATGCTTAGTGTATGTGCTTAGTGCTAGGCTTAGTTTAGAGCTGAGTGAGTGCAAGGTTGTGCCAACCTTGTGAGGTGATTCTTGAGTGAATCAAGTTGTACAAGGTTCGTCGGAAGCCTTGGGGCCTAAGTGGCTCACCGGCAATCGTCATCGACCCTCCGGCTTGGTGTGGAGTGGCGAGGACACTTTGTGCGGGGGACGTGGAGACCCCCTTCCTTGGTGGAGAAGCTCCTTAGTGGAGGTGGCATCAAGGTGACCAAGGGAGCTTGGCAAGTGCCTAAGTGGCTAGCCTTTGTGGCGAGTCAAGTGGTGCTATTGGGAGAGACTTGGTGGCCGGGAAGTAATACTCTTGTGTGAGTGCTTCAACAACGTGGACTATGGGTGGCTTAGTGCCTACAGATACCACGGGATAAATCGCGTGTCAAGAGTTTGCTTCCTCTCATCCCCTTTACGTTTCCGCATTTACTCTATTGCAATTTTTGTTAGAAGTAGTATCATGCTAGGATTGGCTATAGGTTGCAAACCTTGTTTTGGGATGGGAGTTCCACACTAGAACAACCCTAATTGCACATCTACATAATATGTTCTAGTTTATCTTTGTGTAAAATTAGTGAAGCCATAGGTTAAGGTTTTAATTTGCCTAATTCACCCCTCCCTCTTAGGCTAACGAGCATCTGATTGCTTACGGTACACATCCCCAGCATGAAGCGAACATGTAATTCCACGGCAGGGTTTCCTGCCAACCGTCATGTTTGTGCTACACCACAAGAGAAGACATAGCTGCACTGCCACATTTCCCGATGCTTCCCGTTCCTGCCATGACTTTGTCCTGAGTTTATTATGTTGGTTTCTTTGTGAACCTTTTCCGTCTCTCCTCTACTCTTAAATAGGCAGATAGTTTTTCCTCCTTTGATCAAAAGAGTTGGTCGGTCAGGTTATTTGATGTTCCAATCATGGTGCACAGTACATTGCAATATATTTTAATTTTCACATTGATTATTGTCAATTATATGTAAGAAATGTCCTAAACAACAGGCAAACAACGTCCACAAACAACACATGCATGATTCATGTTGCATGAAAAAAAGGACCATGCATGGCTGATAGAAATGTCTTTCGGGGAACTTAAGTTTTACTCATCATTTCAATCAAAGATATACTAATAAAGTTTGTTGTCAAAAAAAGAAGATATACTAACAACGTTACATATCAGTATCTCTGAACTAAATTGACAATATTCTGCAGACATACACTGCATGAGACACAAACACGTTAGTTTACTTCCGCATGCATCTGCAAGAAACTTAAATCCACGAACACGAATTGCATGATACGCTAACTTAAAGTGCTCATGGCTTCCACAAGGTCGGGGAAATTTGTCACTACGTACCATGCTACCCTGCCCAAGAGGTTGGCCACGCACTGCTGCATTTTCCGAGGCCTCTTATTCCTGCCAATCCGAGTTAAATGCACAGACAGGAAAGAACACACATGGTGCTTGCCTCATGCAGCAGCTTCTTGTTCTCTGGACATTTAGATAAGGTTCTTTGCGAACCTTTTCCATGTCTTGGTCTTAAATAGGATGTGTGTCTCCATGTGTTGCAGCTGCAATGATAGGCATGCCGGAGGATGAGGGAGCGGTTATCTTGTGGAGTGGCGGTGTGTAGAGCAGCACATGGACGTTACTGTACTCGACAGGACAACCACTGCAGTAGATTCTTGGGTAGAGTTTTCCATTTAAAGTTATTTGGCTACTGTAGTCACAACAGGAAACTGTGGGTTCGCCAACAGCCCAGAGCTTTCCCAACAGCCAAGACCTGAGCTGTTGGCGAAGAAATTCTTTGCCAACAGGAAAATTCTGCTGTCGGGAAAGAAATCTTCGCCAACGGCCCAAAATCCAATGACTGATAGCAAAGTCCGGCTGTTGGCGAAGGGGTCCTTTCCCAACAGCATTCTTGTTGGGAAAGAAAAGCTGTTGGCGAAGCCCCGGCGCGGCCAAACGGTGCCGACGTCGTCCGCTTCGCCAACAGCTTCGCCGTTAGCTGTTGGCAAAGGGAGCAGCCCTTCGCCAACAGGGCTACCAAGCTGTTGGCGAAGAGCCTTCTTTCCCAACAATCTTGTAGGGGCTGTTGGCGAAGATTGCTCTTTGCCAGCAGCATGTACATGCTGTTGGCAAAGAATTTTCATTTTTTTCGAATTTTGAATTCAAACTTTTTTGGTAGTCTTGCTACATTGTTTACAAGCACATGGTTAAATGTGGGCCCTTTTTGAAACATTTAGCTGTATTTCGTTAATTATTTTTGTTCACTTGAATTTTCCGGCATAATCAAAATTTGAACTGCGGGTGCATGAAATAATGAAACTTAGGCGTTCGAAAAATAATATTCATGACGGGGAGTGTGTTTTGAGGCCGTGTCCCAAAGCTCACCCAAAATTTCGAAGTCCTTGTCCACGTAACTCGACGGTCCAGGCGTATTACAACTGTTTTTAATTATATAAAATCCAAACGAAGTCGAAAAATCACGAAACTTGTCGGGGTGTCTTGTTATCGCATGTGGAGGCTGCAATAAACATTTGAGAAAGTTTGGAGCAAGTTACCGCGTCGGATGCTCAAAACCTAGACATCTCCACATGTGCTCACAAGTGATCACATGGTAGATATATTGTTGATATATATGTGGTATTCTGGTTCATATACTGATGTGTGGATTTGATGTGTGAATTAAATGCTAGAAAAGAGCAAAAAAAAAGGGGGAAAAATTCCCAGCTTTGCCAACAGCATGGGCCAAAGCTGTTGGCAAAGCTGGGCTTTCCTCACCAGCCTTGCCAGCTTGCCAACGGCTTTGGGCCAGCCGTTGGCAAAGATGGGCTTCCCCGAAGCACGTGCCCGGCTTTGCCAACGGCTTCGGCCCATGTTGTTGGCAAAGAAAACTCGTTGGTAAGCCGGGCTTCTTTGCCAACGACCATGTCCGGCGGCTTTGCCGACAACTTCGACCGATCTTGTTGGCAAAGCAAGCCGTTGGCAAAGCCGTCATTCCCTTTGCCAACCGGACTTTGCCAACGATCGTCGCTTCCCGTTGGCGAAGGTGACAAGATCCGAGCCGACGGCGTCCCCTCTTCGCCAACGGCACACATGGTCGTTGGCGAAGCTTTCCCAATAGGCCCCGTGTTCCGTTGGCGAAGAGCTCTTTCCCATCACCTAAAACGCCAACGGTTCTTTCCCAACAGGAACTCGGAAACCCTGTTGGGAAAGCCTTCGCCAACAGGGTTGGAGTCTTCGCCAACAGCTTAGCGCTGTTGGCGAAGCACGCGTTTCCTGTTGTGAGTGGAAAACACACCAACCCTGCAGATACACTCAAACCAGCCATCAGAAATGATCCTCCTGCTAATCCTCACGAGTCTTACTTCCTTCGTTTACAGTTTCGTCTACCTAGCTCGTAAGCGTCTCAAGAATGATACCACACTGCTGTGCTTGAGTGGTGGTCAGTGGAAACCGTAGATGACAGTGGCAAACGGTTGACTGTCACACCTGAATTTGAAGGCAAACTCGAATGCATAAATTACATGTGCGTTAGGATTAAGTTACACACACGTAATGACTCAGTGAAAACAAAAACAGTGTCAAAAGTGTATAGGGAGTATTATAACATTATTACATGACCGAATGTCTCATAAGAGAACCAAAAGCGAGTACTAGTAGTGGAAAAAAGACGTCTCGGTCGACTGAAGGAACGCTCGCCTAGAAACCGTCGAACTCTCCAGGATAGTCTTCAAAATGTCTGTTTGAGCAGCAGCCTGGTTGTGTAGATGCAATGTAAAGTAACAACAAGCATGAGCACATATCGTACTCAACAGGGGCAAACACTATAATGGCATGCAAGGCTTTATGGTAGAAAGCTTATGGTTACATAGCAGGTCAGCATTTTAGTTGGTCAAGTTTTATTAAGTAAGCTGATTTACTAGCAAATATAAGTTTATACCAACCCAGAGATTAACATAAGCATCATCATCATGAACATAAATAAATGCAACAAGTTTAGTCCATCTTCCATAGTTTACTCATGTGAGGGTCCAGGCCGCCCTTGACCGTAGGCACAGCTAACTAGTCAGTTTTACACTCTGCAGAGGTTGTACATCTTTACCCACAAGTCGCGTAAAAGTTCTAGGAACTTTAGACCCAACCATGCGGTGCTAGCTAGGCACCATACCATACTACCGAGGTGTGATTGCATAGGGGCGCTACGAGGCCTTTACAAAGATTCCCTAGCATGGGTTGCTCGCTAGGCTACCAGATTAGTGCAGCGCATAAACCTTTCTCAGCTGCGAAGTTACCATAGAGCTGATCAGTTTGAGGGTCGGGCTATACACCATCTACCGTTAGCCCCCAACCCCTTTCAGATAAAGCATACCACATATATACTAAAGTGCCTAATTAATTATCCAAGACATAGACATATGTCTTGTGGTAGTACGGTTTTCCTGGGTGGTTCTCCATGTTCCAATTAACAAAGGTCATCTTGTTTAATCAAATTATAACATAAGTAAAGCAAGATTAACATTGTTGTTCCTTAGAACCACCATGATCCCATGTTGAGCAACTAAGCAAGGCCTACCCAACCTAAACATATAACCAAGTTGATTAAGGCATAGGGATAAACAAAGCTAGTCAATTCTTAGATAATAGGACCCTTCATATCAATGCAAAACAATAAATAAATAAATAAATAAATGGTGTAATTAAAATGCATGTTGTAATAGGATAACTGGGGGTGCAGCAAGGACTTGCCTTCTACCAACACTTTCTATTGCTCAAAATCTTGAAAATCTTTAACTACAGCGTATTCCACGTACAAATCGTCTTCTACGCACCACATCACACAAATACAAGCAAACAATGGAATATAATAAAAACAGTACACCAATCATTGCAAATAGAAACATAAACAACAGAAAACTAATCTACTCATCGAGACACACGCGTGAATATAAAGAACGCTAAAAACTGAGCTAAAACGTGTATTATATGGCTAAAACAAGGTGCAGGCGCTTACCTGCAGGAAAACTAAACTTCGAGGGGCTAAACTGCAACAAACCGAGGGCTAAAACCTAATTATGCATAAAAGCATAAGGACTTGTCTAAAACTAAAGCTTGGACCTCAGGGTTTAAACCGTAAACAAAAGGACCTATTCCTAATTACTTTTAAACTGCAGAAGGGCATATATGTGAATCTATGAAATAGAGAGACTTTTCTGCAAAAGAGGTGCGGTGCGAGGCGGCGGCCTTTATATAGGCAACGATGGTGGCCTTGGCATGCGGGCCAAACCGGGGAGTAGGCGGGCGAGGGGTGCGGCGCAGACCCGAGCTCAGGTCCGGCTCGGTGCGACCGGAGGTGGGGGATGACAGGTTGTCGGCGACCACGAGAGAGGGGGAAGCGACGCGGGCCGCATTGGGCCGCAACTGACTGGGATGAGCGATGCGCGGGCAGGAAAGGGAAGATGAGGGTGCATCTCTGGACTTTGAATAGACGGGGCTCAAGCAGTGTTGGGCAGCGCCGCAGCTGCTGGACTAGGGACGACGCGCACTATGCTGAGAAGTCAGGGGGGCAACGCCAGACTTCCGGTCATAGGACCGTGCGGAGGAGACGCTCTGGGCCGGAGGCTAGGCCAACGCCCGGTAGTAGCAGAGCTTGGGTGTCGAGCGTGCGGTGGAGTCTGAGCTGGGCCGTGAAGAACAAAAAAGGAAGAAGGGTTTTGTTTTTTTATAAAAGGATTCGAACAATTGAATTCAAATATAAATTTGTTTTCAACCAAACAAAAATAATGCACTAGCATGCATGCAACAAATACCAAGCTATTTATTTAATTTAGAAAAACTAATAATGTTTTTTTTCTATGCTATATTCTCTGTAAGGAAAATAATGTTAGAAAAAATTTAAAAACTAACGGAAAATTATTGTTTAATTTTCTTCCTTTTTGCATCCTGAAATTTGGAAATTTCTGGGTGTGACAGCGACCACCGCATATTGTCTCTACAACAGTCCGTGTGATGTGCTACACCGTTGGAGCAGACACCGCACCACCACCACATTTCCGGAGGCTTCCTATTCCTGCCAGGATAATATGAGTGCAAACACATACGATATAATTCTATAGTGACATGTAAAGATTCTAAACATTATGATATTGATATCTGCCTCTGGCCTCTTCCTGAATATTTGGTTGGCTTCTTTGTGAACCTTTGGCAGAGGGTAAGTAGGTCGAGAGAGTGTTTCCTTTGATCAAAAGGCCAACTAGTGTGCCAAGGTTATTTGGCTATTGAGAGGGTGTTTGGATCCATGGGTGACCAGAGACTAGAGACTAATTTTAGTCACCAAAGTGACTAAATCTCCAAACACCTCTGACCAAAAGGGTGACTAAAACTAGTTTAGTCTCTAGTCACCCCTCACCCAACTTCTAGTGACTAAAATCCCCTCTTTTAATTAATTAATTGCTCCTCCCATTAATTTAGTGGACCCAACAAGAGATAGGAGAGCAGAGAGATTTAATGTTAAGAACAACAAACAAGGGCTGACTAAAAAGTTTTAGTCCGACTAAACTCTAGTCAGGTGACCAAACACCCTCCGAGACTAGTGGCTTAACTCCTATCGAGAAAAATACTTCACGGAATGGTTTAACTTCTGTTGGTAATGCTTCATTAATTAAATTGACATTAATTTCATCTAGCTCTCAAAAATTATTCAGAACCTTTTTATTTATACCTTAATGTGAGGGCAGAAGGCCAAGAAATTATAACCCGTGTTTGAAAGAACCATATCCTCACTTTAGTTTATATTTAATTATTTTGTAAATGAAGAAACAGAGAGGACACATGGTCTTAACCAAAATCACCACTGAAGCTCCTTGCACTATAGACTATACTACTAGCATTTGTTAGAAGTGAAGTAAGAAGACGCCCGAACAACACATGCATGATTCCTTGTCGTATGCAAAGGTCGATGAACTGCGACATCAGCTAATTGCATACTCTTCAAATCTTGTTAGAGTAACTTCAGCTTATTAAATGGCATCAGAAGCTAGCAGGCTCTGATATCGTACCTTCCTAATAGCTCCCATGCCTAATAATAAGAGCAGTGATCATCATTATGCCGGAACGAACCACATAGAAATGAACTTGAGAGCAGCAAGGAGAAATCAGTGTGAACTAAATAAGGAGAAGTGGCATGCAATGCTTGTCTTTTGTAAGTGTGAATTGAAACAGTGGTTAGTTACTGGGAAATATGTAAGAAAATAGATGGCTCTGATGAGCTCTCACAAATTTATAAATTTCGCATCATCACTCCCCAAACATGTATATCTCATCACTCATTCTCTTATAAATTAATATTTGATCTTCATAAAATGTTGAATTATGCTATCCAGAATGTTGAATTAAGTTGCGCTTATTGTTGAATCAGTTGTAAGAAAATGTTCAAACGTGTATTAGTAAGGGAACAACTTGGGTATGGTGAAAGATGAATCTGTTATTATTTTTTTTACCACCATGAATTGTTGAGTTAGTCTGTTCACAATGCTGGATCAGAGTTTGAGCATTGTTGAACAGAATTTATGAAAATGTTGAACAATGTGCAGGGTGGGAGGTTGGTGGGCTGAAATAGATAAGCTAAATGGGCCTTATGGGCTTTATACCTATATCCTATATAACTAGCTTGTGGAAGTAATATAATCTTGGGTAATTTTGTATCTTCTACTTGTTACTACTTACTACATACAATTGGCAAGCGTCTTTCGACAACCATGGGATATCTAACATTGTTGTTTTAACATAAAATAAGAAATAGAAAAAAGTATACTCTTTAAAGGTATCATATGTAGAAAGTCCTGAAAAGTTGAGCCCATTATAATGTAGCAAGTCTTAAAAACTAGACGTGAATTTTGACGCATTGCCCAATTGATTTTGAGAAAATTTATAGCTTGATAGCCATCTAGATTGAATGTATCCAAATCACGAAGTAGAGCAAATGGATTCCGGAGTGGGTCAAGGCCAGGAGGCACGGGCGCGGGACGCGACACGAGTCTGAGCCTAGCTCGAGTGCGGGCTACTGGGTTAACTGGACCGGCCTGCTGGGCTGGTTTCTACTGCTACTTTACCAAGAAGAAGAACGACCCAAGGTAGAAGAAAGGAGCTAGAAGATGACTTTGCCATTTTCAAAACTTCAAACAAATAATAAATTCAAATTTGAAATTTGAACTCAGCAAACAAAATAAAAAGTTTTGCAAAACAAGTTTTGCAACCTATATCCAATCCTAGCATGATACTAGCATGGTACTACTTTAGGAAAGAAAAGGCAAGCAAGGGTTGCAAGAGAGTAATGTGGAAACGTAGAGAGGGATGAGAGGAAACAAACTCTTGACACGCGATTTATCCTATGGTATCCGTAGGCACTTAGCCACCCCTAGTCCATATTGTCAAAGCGCTCACACAAGAGTAATGCTTCCCGGTCACCAAGTCTCTCCCAAGAGCACCACTTGACTCGCCACAAAAGCTCGCCACTAAGGCACTCGCCAAGCTTCCTTGGTCACCTTGATGCCGCCTCCACTAAGGAGCTTGTCCACTAAGGAAGAGGGTCTCCACGCCCCCCGCACAAAGTGTCCTCGCCGCTCTACACCAAGCCGGAGGGTCAAAGACGATTGCCAGTGACCCACTTAGGCCCCAAGGCTTCCGACGCACCTTGTACAACTTGATTCATTCAAGAATCACCTCACAAGGTTGGCACACCATGCACAGCTCCAAGCTAAGCCTAACACTAAGCACATACAAAAAGCATATGCAAGTCTATGAATGAGCAATTTAGCACTTGTATGGCTTGGATATGATCTTGTATGTATCTCACCTCCTCTGCACTTCCACTCAATCCAGCAACCTCAAATGAGTGAGTGGAGGGGGTATAAATAGCCCAAGGTATCAAAAGAGTTGTTGGCTAACGTCCACTGAAAAGTGTAGGGTCGGATGAACCAATGGTCTCAAATTCAGCACCGTCAATTCATCTGATGCCCCTCCACGTCATTTAGCCATTGGATTCTGTGACATAATTGTTTCGACTCTATGCTAAAACATTATTGTCTTGAATTTTATAGCCGTCGGATGAACCGATGCCTGGACCATCGGTTCATCCGGTGCTTAATGCCTCGACGCTAAAACCTTACTGTCTTGCACCATTGGACCATCGGATAGACCGACGATGCCCACCAATGGACCGTCAGTTCATCTGATGACTTTGTCTACGCTGCTACATCTCTGCAATTCATTTGGTGCAATGTGTCATTTTTGCATCCTTGGAACCTAGAAATATGTACAAGGACATGCTAAACAATATGGTTAGTCACATTGATCATGTTGTCATGAATCACCAAAATCATACTCGAACTAATGTCATATGAGGCCATGTTCGCTACAATCTCCCCGTTTTGGTGATTTATGACAACCCAAGAAAAGCAAGCATAAATTTCCAAAAAATTGACAAAGTTGAACCACTTACACTTGCTTGGATGCTTACCATCATCCAACTCCCCCTAGATGTGTTCTTCCCCTTACTTGATCTTCTCTAACTATGTTCACACATAGCTTCATTTGGCTCCAAATTCTCCCCCTTTGGAATAAAATCTCCAAAAAGGTCCAGAGCAAAAGGATCTCCAAAGGAAAACTAGCAAGCCCTAGCAAACATAGCTCAAAGAGAAAATGTTAAAACCCAGGGAGAAAGCCGCATGAACCATGATCCATATGTATGATATCAATGAAAATACCACATGTGCGAATAAATAAGGTGGATAACAAGCTCATGAGACTAGCATGATACAAATTAAGCTCCCCCTAAGTGTGTGCACAATATGATAGTATGAAACTCAAGTGCACAACTACAAACACTTGTAAGACAAGGAAGCAGCTTAGAGCATATCATGGAAGGAGGTAGCTTAAATGACAAGAGATAAGATAAGAGAGCTCTTGTAACATTACCACCTGTAGATTTTAAGCATTGCATACCTCCGGGGTTCATTCCTCTTTACCTTGTTGGCACCATGTTGAGATGAGTCACTTGGAAATGATATCACTAGGAGGTGACACCACTTGAAAGGAGCTAGCAAAGAATACACTTGGGTACCACAAGGATTAGGAATGTATGAGTTCATTGCCTTTGAACTTATATAGAGACATAAGATTGCAAGGACACAACTCAATAACATGAAGCTCATATTGCTATATTCACTCTTTTAGAGTTGTTAGATCACATTGAGAGTGAAATGACATTCTCTTAGAATGAAGCACTACACCGGAACACGTCACCAAGGTACTACGTAAAATAAGGTTGAAACAATGTTAGTCCATAACCAAACCATAGGATGAGTTCCCTAAATGTGTGCATTTAGTGTTTGAATCAGCAACCAAATGTCTGCACATTGTTTATGACAACAAAAGGGAAGCTAACTTTGTATCTTGTTCATGATGCAAAGAGATATATATGAAAAACACGCACCATGAAAGAGCAAGTGTAGCTTTCCTACACACTAAACAAACCATGTAGGTTGCTCATGGGTTGCACATGACACAAGCAACCTACCATATGTAAATAACTAGGCATAGCAACAAATGCAAACCTAGACAAGGCAATGGAGCTACAATGATATATGAGATGGGTTATAGTTTCCATTACCTCAGTCGGGGAGCTTGGGCAACACATTCCAATTTGCAAGCTTGGTTTCTCATCTTCTTTGTGCCAAGCCTCCTAAGTCCTCAAACTCACGGCTTTCACGTGTCCTTAGGAACCCACACCATTTGAGGCCCCTTCATGTTGATGATGACTTCCTTGGGCACCCAAATGGGTTGGTTCCAACTCCGCTTCGTCTTCATCTTCCCAACCTTGTGTGCAACCACCTTGCCATTAGCCTTCTTCTTGATGACGTAGGTTTTTCTCTTGTTCTTGTTATTGCAGTTGGGCTTGGTGTATATGAGGGAGCTCTTGATGGTGGGGTTCATCTTCTTCTTCTCGCTCTTGTCCATCTTCTTGACAAATTGAGGGAATTTGTAGAACTTGTGCCCTTCTCCATGACACTTGTAGCAAGTCACGGATGATCCGTTCTCAAGCTTCTTCACCATGTGATCACGGTTTCGAGGAGGTTGGACATTGCTCTTGATGTGTTGAGAGATATCCACTTGTTCCTCATTGTTCTTGCCTTTGCCCATCAAGCTTGTCAATGTCTCTTGGAACCATTTCACTTCTTGCTTGAGCTTATCATTTTTCTTGCCTATGAGACAATCACATGTTTCTACAACAACATTCTCATTGCAAGATGGGGAGCAAGATTCATCAATTAAATCAATGTAAGAAATTGAAGCATCTACCTTGGAGAGAATAATTGCACAAGGGATAGATAATTTATCAAGCTTAAAGGAATCACTTGTTTTAGTCTCATTGTTTGCAAGCTTAGATTTTAGCTCATCACACTCCTTGCTAAGCAAATTGAATTTTCACAACAAATATTCATAATTTGTAGCAAGGGTTGCACTAAGATCATTTAGAATATTGGGTTTAATTTCATTAGCTAGTTTCTTAACCATTCCTTTAGCTCAACAAGATCATCGAGGGAGGTGGCATCAGTTTCATGATCACTTACATCACTCTCCATACATTGGGCTATAAGGAACATGTGTGATGATGATGAGGGACCTTGTATGAAGCGAGTAGTGAAGAACAATTGAGCTACAAGAACTTAATTCTCCACCACTTTTCCACTCACGGACGGCGACAATTGCTTCTTGCTTTGGCCTCCTCCCCTTGACAACCTTCCTCTTGGTCTTGTGCTTGATCTTGGTAAACTTGATGTGTTGACAATGACGCCCTTCTCTCAAGTGGACGTTGTAGTCGTACATGTTGATTTTGTTCACATACTTGAAGATCTTCTTCACGTACATGGTTTGCCATTCTCCTCATCTCATTCTCTTGTTGGCCTGAAACAACATGGCTTGTGGTTGGACAAGATGATTCTTGGGGCTTTTCTTGGGGCACCTTCTTGGACTTGGGCATGATTTTAAGCTCATGTGTCATGATCTTGCTCAAGATTTGAGACGGCTTCAATTCTTCTAGCTTCTTATCATAGATGATGGCATTCACCAAGTCATAATCGGGCTTCTAGAGACTTTGAAAGATCTTACGGTTGATGTTCAAGTCCATGATAGATGTTCTTCTTACGGCTTCTTTTGAGCCCTCATTTTGCTCCTTGATGGTTTTCCATAGCTCACAAGCATTTCACAAGTAAAAACTCTATCGAAAACACCAACATCTAGAGAGGATAAAATGACTCTTAGCAATCACATGAAATTGTTTTTCCTTAGTACCATTTTTCACACCCTCATTGGTGACTTTCCAAACATCAAGGTGCTTTTCTTGGATATAGGCCTCCATGAGAACCTTCCACTAAGGATAGCCCATGCCATCAAAATGTGGAGCCAAACCTAAGGTATCCACCTGTTTTGTTCATCCATAGAGCAACTTACTAGGCAGTGAATCCTAACCATTCCAATGAGCCGGTTTTCACAATTTGCCAATTGAATTGGTGTTTCCTTTGTGAAGGAAGTGAGTCCCGGCTCTAATACCACTTGTAAGGAATCGGATGCCCATAGCCTAAGAGGGGGAGGGGGTGAATTAGGCAACTTAAAACCTTAACCTATGGCTTAAACTACTTTGCATAAAGTAAACTAGATCATTTCTATCTAGATGTGCAATCTAAGGTTGATCTAGTGTGAAACCCTCATCCCAAAAAAAGTTTTGCAACCTATAGCAAATCCTAGCATGATGCTACTATAGGAAAGTAAAGGCAAGCAAGGATAGCAAGAGAGTAATGCGGAAACATAAAGAGGGATGAGAGGAAGCAAACTCTTGACAAGTGAATTATCTCGTGGTATCAGTAGACACTTAGCCACCCCTAGTCCACGTTGTTGACGCACTAACACAAGAGTATTGCTTCCCGGTCACCAAGCCTCTTCTAAGAGCACCACTTGACTCGCCACAAAGGCTCGCCACTAAGGAACTCGCCAAGCTCCCTTGGTCACCTTGATGCCGCCTCCACTAAGGAGCTTCTCCACTAAGGAAGGGGGTCTCCACGTCCCCCGCACAAAGTGTCCTCGCCGCTCCACACTAAGTCGGAGGGTCAAAGACGATTATCGGTGAGCCATGTAGGCACCAAGGCTTCCGGTGCACCTTGTACAACTTGAATCACTCAAGAATCAGCTCACAAGGTTGGCACATCTTACACTCACTCATTTATAAGCTAAGACTAGCACTAAGCACACACACAAAGCATGTGGAAGTCTATGGATGAGCAATTTAGCACTTGTATGACTTGGATATGACCTTGTATCTGTCTCACACTGTCACACATGTTTTCCAAAGAAAACCAAGTGCAGACCTATATGCATGCCAGGATCAAGTTTCATGCATATAGTGACATATAAGTGAATAACAGTTCAGTATCACGTAAGAAAAAGGGAGATTATCAGAGTTTACGCTTAATCCTAGAAACGAAGGCACCAAACTTCACAAGCATTCGACTGGGGGTTTCGTACGCCTAGAACTCCACAATATCTTCACGTCATCTTCATGCAACAACTTCCTCTCTCTGAGCAACATTGTTTATAGCAAGGGTGAGCACTTGCCGTACTCGGCAAATGTGAGGAAAGAATGAATGCAAAGGCTTTATAGTGGACTGGGCTCTAAGCATTTAGCATTTTAGTTGGTCCAATTTTATTAGCACCTAATTACTAATAAGGTATAAGTTTATACCAACCCACATTAAGCATAAGGTAAGATGCACCATAAGAATATGGCAAGCATAACCATAGCCACAATTTTAGTCCATCTTCAAGTTCAATTATCATGTGAGGGTCCAGGCCACTCTTGACCGTGAGCACGGCTAATCGATTAGTTTTACACTCTGCAGAGGTTGTACACTTTCACCACAAGTAGCGTAAAAGCTCCGAAGAACTTTGAACCCAACCATGCGATGCTGATCGAGCACCATACCACACTACTGAGGTGCGGCTGCATAGGGACGCTTCAAGGATTTTACAAAGGTTCCCTAGCAAGTTATGACCCACAAGGTCCGGATCAGTTAGCAAGGTATAAAGTCCCCTAGCAGGTCGATACTCCACCATAAAAAGAATAATTCACCCAACCCCCTGCTAGAGCGAGTCCATACCCCGCAGTACTGCCGATCCCTTGTCCTTATCAGATAAGATCACCCCAAGCTAAAGTTCCTAATTAATTAGCCAAGACCAGTGTCCGTTTAGTTCTTGTGGTTGTACTGTTTTCCTGGGTGGTTCTCCATGTTCCGATTAAACATATAGTCTTGTATATTAAACATCACATATCACATTGGAACATAGAGTAAAAGAGTATCCATGTTGTTTATTACCAACCCGGTTGAGCACATTAAGCAACATCTACCATCAATATTAATTAAGAATCAGGTACAAGATAATGGTCAAATGAGGCTAGTCATCCTTAATAGGAACCCATCAAAATTAATGCAAGCAATGCAATAGTGATTAATAAAGTTATTAGGACAAAAATACAAGGACACACTTGCCTTTAACCAAAGTAGTGTTGTTGCTCAGAATGTCTGCACTTCTTGCTCTTCAAAGTCTCGAACCACGCTCACTCTACTCGCATCAATCATCGGGCACAAGCATACACAAAGCAAACAAACAAGCAACTAAGAACAATACACCAATCAAAAGAAACTTTAAATGAACGCACTAAAGGATAGGCTCGATTAGAAGGGTCACTATAGAACACAAAGTGTGCTTGGAAGGGAAAGGCTTGGTTAACTTTGAAGAGATGGTTGCGGAAGATTGAGCAAGGACCGGAAAGATCACACTAAGACAGAGCTCAATTCTATTGGTTACGCAAGCGCAAGAAACGCTGAAAACAGAACTAAGCTCAAAACTATCGTGAGATCATTATCAAACAACAAGAGACTACGCTTGGCATATTTTTTGTTAAGAAATCATGTGAAAGAATTTTTCAGAGAAATACTCTATGTTACCATTAAACAAGTTACATTTAATAAAATAAATCACGATAAACCAAATCATATTTTATTTATAACATTCGAGTAGAAGTTATGTCAAATTAACAATTACTTTAGAAAGATAAAGCAAGTATAAGATATCTAGACGAGTAACTTTATGTCACGTGTTCAACTAAACATATTTAATATTGAATAGGCATTTATGATGTCATTAGGCATATTAACTTTATTATGAAAACCGATGTTTAACTCTAACATCTTTTATTTAGAAAAACTAGCTATGAGTAGGGATTAACCAATTACATCATGATTAATGAAAACCGGATTAGAACCTAATCACTTTTTTATTTATAAAAGCAATGGAATAAGAATTAATCAAGATTAGCATGCAGTTTTAGTGTTAAAGCAAGTAACAGATGATACACATGCTAACGTACAAGTTAAGGTGAAACGAACGAGAACGGTAGAAGCGAACTATAACGCACACACAAACCTTAGGCTAGGGTTTAGGATAACCAGTCTACAAAGAGAACTCGGATGAACAACTGACACACTAAACAAGGGTGATCTGATCTGACAGGTGAAACAAATAACAGGGTAAACTCTAAAGAAAGGTAGCTACGATAGATTAGGTACAAGAACACAGCTGATTCATAAAGAGACAACCTAACTGAGATAGGGTAGACATGAACTAGATATTGATGAATGAGGTTCTAAGAGAAACATCAAATAATCATAGTAGGATTACTTGATAAAGAAATGCAGAACAGAAACTCTAAGGTATCTACTTGGATCTCCAAAGCACACAAACAGTGCTTAGAAGGGAAAGAAACAACTAGATCTGAACTAGAACTAGATTTGGAAAGATCTAAAGCTTACACAAGGCTAGAAACACAAAAGAGAACGTCTAACAAACGATTTGCATATATGAGAGAACAAGACTATAAGCGTAGGTTTATTTTAATTAGCAAAAATATGCAAAGGATATTTCAATAAAAAAAATACCCTAAGTTGGATTTAATGCAAATTAAATTTTATTTGCAAAACCGGTGTAAAGAACTAGTTGAGTTTTATTTACAAAGATTCATATATAGATTATACCAATTAAAGATTTAATTTTAGAAAAACTAAACTATATGAACAATCTAAACGTAACTTTGTAAGTAGATCATGTTATTATTAGAAACAACATTACATTAATTTTTAATCACAATTAACATTTATTTATAAAGCCGGAGTAAAAACCTAATCAACTTTTAATTATAAAAGTTAATTAATCAGTAAGCAAATTAATATTGGACTTATGGAAAACCGGGTAAAAGATCTAATTAGATTTTATTTATAAAAGCATGTGAGATAAAAATTAATCAAATTAATATTGATTATGAAAAACAGTGTTTAGCACTATATTGCTTTTATTTATAAAAGGCATGTATAACTAAGTATTAATCAAGATTAATATTAAATTTATTTTCAGAAAACAAACATGATGAAAACACACCACTAACACGTGCTTGACATTATTATGAACCTAACGCAACTTGAACGAATTAAAACGGAGCTAAAACAAAGAATCTATGGAGAAAACAAGTTTGCAAGACCTATCTGCGATTAACTATATAGATCTCAGGGGTTAGCAAAGAAGACTCGCAAGACACAGGGAACAGTGCTCGCAAAACTAATAAAGCTCGGGGTTAGATCTGAAAAAGGGCTTAGATTGGACCTAGTGGTGAGGATATGATAGATCTAGGGGTTAAACTATGAAATGCACAAGACACAAGAAACTAATCTAGGGTTACGGGGAACTACAGGGGTTTTTTACAAAAGAGATCATCTTCTTCCTCCTTTGATTCAGGAACCGCACAGAGGCCATGGGAGCTCTGGCCGGTGGTGGGGTGAGGATGATGCGGTGGCTTGAGCCTCGGGTGAGGTGCGCAGGGGACAAAGGAGACGAAGGGGACCTCATGGGAGACTTACCAGCGACAGGGGGACGCGAACGCGGCCGGAATAGAAGGGAGACAGTGGCAATGTTGGCGGCCGGCTCGGTGCTCCGCGGGTTGGGGTGCTCCGGCGGACCTCCGGCGACGGGAAGCAGCTGAAGAGGCACGGCTCGGCACGTCGAAGCTCTCGGCGGCGTTGGCTTTGCCCGGCTTGCATCGGAGACAACAAAGTGGTGTGGCGACCGGCGGCGGCGCTGCGCTCCAATGCAGGGGCGAGGTGATGCAGGGCGAAAGGCGGCGGCTAGGATGCGCAGGCACGGGCATGCACGCAGGTTTTAAGGGTCGCGGCCAGAGGTGGCCTGGGTGTGCACGCCTAGGACTCGGCGGCGGCGGCTGCGCCGTGTCCGCCATGGACACCGGCGTGCCCGAACCCCGATGGGCTCCAGCGGGCTCGCGGCCAGCCAGGAGATGGAGCGGGCTTGGGCTTGGGCCGGTTGGTCGGCTGGCAGCTGGGCCGGAAGAACATCTCGCGGGCAAGGCAAAGGAGTTCGGGGTGCATTGCTGGACTTCTGAAATTATGGGCCACACGGAAAAGATGGGCTGCACGGCCTGCATTGCAAGCAGGGCTAAAAGAGGAGGCGAGATGGGTTGGGCCTTCAGGCTCGGCCCAGAACGGATGGATAGGATATTGTTTTTTTTTTCGAATTTGTTTTTAATGCAAAACAATTCCAGAAAATCTAGAAATTATTTTAAAGGCACGAAGAATACTCGAAAAAAAAATCCAAAAATTCCAGGAAACTTCCCAAAGGTAGATTAAGACATGAACAATCCAAATAAAGTATTTGGATCTCATGAAAAAGATTTTAGAGCCTTCTAATAAATAGAAATAGCTCCAGGAAAATGAGAATAAATTCCAGAAAAATCCAAAAAATTCTCGGAAGAATTTGGACAGCACCTAAACGCATTTTTGAAACCTTTTGCACTCATGAAGCACCAAGATCACTACTAGAAATGTTGCAATCTGTGACGATTTTCTCATGACGCCGCTCACTTTCGTCACAGAATGGTATGTCATCTGTGACGAAATCTCCATTTTCGTCATAGGTGCCAGGTGACGAAGATTTGGCCCGGAAACTTATGACGAAAATAAAAATAATGTCACGGAATAGTAAAAGGAGATCGTCATAAAACGTGTTTTGGGTATACCTTAATGGAATGACGAAAGTTGATCGTCACAAAATTAGTTTTGTTATCATCAACATATATTGGCATTGTTTGACACACTTAATGATGAAAGAAATTCGTCACAAATCGGTGGTGGAATTGACGGCGTGGGATTAGTTGTCAAAATGGGCCGCTCCCTTCCCTGGTATTTTGGTACTGGGCCATAACTAATGGGCCGCTTCAGTCCCTGTTTGTCTGGAACTGGGCAACAAGTATTAGGCCAAAAAAATTGTTCCTGCGGAGCTTCGATCCCTGAACCAAGGGGTATGCAAGTTAGAGCTTTACCACTACACTGCGTGAGCTTTCGTGTAGGTCTTAAGTATAGTTGTTATTTGAACCTTTAATACGTTGTTGTAATAAGTCGTGGGCCTTCTACTAGATCGATTGTGATGTTCTGGGCCTAACGTGCTGAGGCCGATCGTGCAATGTATCCAGGAGTACGTGACGAGGCATATCAAAGCTTTGATCCTCGTGACGACGTAGATAGGTTTTGCACACGTTGTGGGGGGCGGCGCCTGCAGGTGATCGAGGTCGAGGGCGTTGTGTGGCATCGAAAATGCTTGCTGCGGCGTCGTAGGAGGCAGAGCAGCGCCTGCAGTCGATGAGGCGTCAGCCTGCAGTCGAGAAGAGTAGCGCCTCCAAGGTTTTTAGAAGTATTTGTTTAAAGTATTTAGTCAGATATGCATATGAGTTTAATTTGAAGGTTTTGTTCATATATGGATAAATGGTTTGGATTTTGTAGAGCCTATTAGCATCTAATTATCAATTAATTGTTCAAATATCAAAAAAAACATTTATTGTTTTCAGCTTAATATATCTCAGTTTGGGTGTTTTGAATTTTTTTTGTGTTTGTCAAAACAGATGGATAGAAGCTGGATATTTGGGAAACAATTCACACCTGCATATTTGAAAGGAGTTGAAGAGTTTATGGAATTTGTTAGAGCAAGATACGCACAAGACATCGAGATACGTTGTCCTTGACGCAATTGTCTGAATCAAAGGGTGCGACCCCAACATGATGTTGAGAACCACATACAAATCTCTGGAATATCAGCTACATATACCAGGTGGATTCATCATGGGGATCCTGCAGATAGTGCTGAAGTTCAGAATATAGAGCACCAGGATGTGGAAGGTGATCATGACTATGGGATACATGTGGATGTGGACGATGATGGTCATCTTGATGAGGATCTTGGAGTACCGAGAGATGATTGGAGATCCGTATGCTCAAGTAGAGGCCGATGGAGAACGACCAAGGTTTGCAAGAGTACTTGAGGATGCGAAGAAGGCACTAAGCCCGGGATCTAGGCATTCCAAATTCTATTTTTTGGTGAGGATGTTGTATATCAAGTCTCGTTATCGAATCGGCAATGCGAGATTTTCAACGATGATGAACTTGATCTCATCGAGATACCCTAAGAGTGAGTTGCCAAATTCTTATGATGAGGCGAAGAAATACCTTCGAGAGTTGGGCCTTGAATACGAAAACATACATGTGTGCAAGAATAATTGTGTGTTGTTTTGGGATTCAAAAACAACCAAGTATGCGAAGTCGAATGTGTGTCCGGTATGCAAGGAGTCCGGATGGAAAGATGAAAGCT
The DNA here is from genome assembly GCA_947561735.1 of Cenchrus americanus. NCBI lineage: Eukaryota > Viridiplantae > Streptophyta > Magnoliopsida > Poales > Poaceae > Cenchrus > Cenchrus americanus. The sequence goes on along the minus strand of OX387245.1, from coordinate 197,537,082 downwards.
GGGACCAAGCGGGTTCCACATAAGGTACCGAGGCATTTTCCAATGTTGCCAAGGTTGAAGAGAATATATGCTTCAAAGCGTACTTCGAGGAAACTCGATGGCACATGAAAGTAAGGACACTAGTGGAGAATGTAATGAGCCATCCACCGATGGGGAAGCATGGAAGTACTTTGACAGTAAGGAAAAATCCTTTGCATCTGATCCAAGGAACTTGAGGCTTGCCTTAGCTACAAATGGGTTCAATCCATTTGGCAACATGAGTACCCAGTACAGTATGTGGCCAGTGCTTCTGACTCCACTGAATCTCCCACCCTGGGAATGTGTTAGTCCAGCAAATTGCTTTATGTCTTTACACATCCCAGGGCCAAAATCTCCAGCAAAGGATTTTGATGTGTTCCTTGAGCCCTTAATTGAAGAACTGCTAGAGCTATGGAAGGGTGTAAGTACCTATGATGCATGTGTTGGTAGGAAGTTTGACCTTCGTGCTGTTGTGCTATGGTGTATACATGATTACCCTGCGTTGAGCACGCTGTCTGGCCGAACAACAAAAGGGTATTATGCATGTATTTACTGCAACAAGGATCCTCTGTCTCGGTCAATAAGGAATAAGATATGTTACATTGGACATCGTCGATACCTTCCAAAGTCACATGCATGGCGGAGAAGCTTGGCTTTGGATGGTAAGCATGAAAACCGAGATGCATCAGCAAAGTTCACTTTGGGTGAGGTCCTAGATGAGCTAGATAAGGTGAGAGATGTCAGGCCAGGGAAGGTAGTGAATGAAACTCAAAACACTGGAAGAAAAAGGAAGCGTGATGTGGGTCCAAAGATTTATAGCCGCGAATATGTGTTGTGGAGGTTGCCTTATTGGATACATTTGAAGCTTCCACATAATCTTGATGTCATGCACATAGAGAAAAACGTGTGTGAAAACATTCTATGCACATTACTCAATGTGCCTGGCAAGACCAAGGACACACATAATGCTAGGCTAGATTTGTATGATATGGGCATCAGACACCATTTGCACTTACGGGAGAAAGGGAACAACTCGGTCGGTGCTCCACCCGCTCCTTATGTGTTGGGGAAGCAAGCAAAGGGTCGAGTTTTGCAAGTTTCTCGGAGGTATCAAGTTTCCCGATGGATATGCTTGCTAACCTAGCAAGGTACATAAGTGAAGATGGTGCGAGGGTGGTTGGAAAGCTCAAGACACATTCTTGCCACATACTCCTTCAAAGAATCATTTCGCTGGACTAAGAGGATTGGTGCCGAAGGATGTGTATGACGCAATAGGCGAGCTCGGGACCTTTTTTAGGGAGCTATGCGGGAGAAATATAAGGATTGATGTTGTCAAACGGCTAAAAGAACGATTCCATTGATCTTATGCAAGCTTGAGAAAATCTTTTCCCCCAACCTTCTTTGATGTCATGGTTCACTTGTGTGTCCATCTACCTGACGAGGCACTGCTAAGAGGTCCTGTTCAATACGGCTGGATGTACCCAATAGAAAGACGCCTGGGCACTTTGAAGAATTTTGTAAGGAACAGGGCGAAGCCAGAAGGATCAATTGCTGAGGCATATGTGGCAAGTGACACCTTGACATTTTGTTGTAGGTATATGGAGGATATGGACACTAGATTCAACTCGGGGGATGATAGTGGTGGAGAGGTGCCATTGCCTGATGACATCTCTGTTTTTCAGCATGGTGTTACTCTTGTTGGAGGCAATAGGGTCCATTACATGGAAGCTGATGTAATGGATAAGTTAGTTTGGTATGTGCTACATAATTGTGAAGAAGCTAATGAATATAAGGAGTAAGTATGATTTTTAAGACTTGCTGATTTGTTACTTAATTTTTTAAAATTTAATTTAAATAATCTTGTCTTTGCAGGTTGTACAGAGACGAGCTGTTGCAGCAAGGTGCACAACAAAATAATGTTTACAAAATGGTTGAACAAGGATTTGCCAAGTGGTTCATGCACCACGTTAGTAACTACAACTATTTAGATATTAAGTGGATACGTATTTTTGCTAATGATTATTTTTGTTGCAATAGATTGAGCACCAACGCAAGGAGAATCCAGGGTCGGTTAGCGAAGGATTGTGGGCACTGTCTTGTGGACCATGTCTACGAGTTAAGTTTTCTGCAGCTTGCAAGATTAATGGTGTTCGGTATAGCACAGCGGATCGCGAAAAATTCCTGCAGACACAAAATAGTGGTGTCATGACTCCAGGTGAACATAATAACAACATTATAGATTTTTATGGAGAACTTCAAGAGGTGATTGAGTTGTTGTATAACTCGAATCTTCAAGTTTGTCGAACTGTGGTTATATTTCGATGCAATTGGTACAACCAAGAAGGCAGGGGGAAAGGCCTTCAAGATGACCGACATTTCAAATCCATCAATGTGCAGTCATTATGGTACAAGACAGATCCTTTCATCCTATCTTCTCAAGCGAAAAAATATTTTACATTCAAGACTCATCTTTAGGTAAAGATTGGCGAGTTGTGCAGAAGTTCTAACATAGAAACATTTATGATGTGGCAGAAAAAGATGAGGGCAGCCATGACGTGCATCAGGACGATTACCATTCTGATACTGAGCATGTGGTGCAAGAAGGTGGCGTCGACGTGCCATTACCAAATATTCAAGGTGGGGAAGCCACTATAATTGAAGGCAATTTGCAAGAATTAATAAGAAACAAGAAGGAAGCTGCAATTATTGATGTCGACAGCGAGGGGGAGGAGGAGGATGAGACAGTGTTGCAATACTGTAGTGACGATGCCAACGATAACAATGATGACATGTCTCCGGATGACGAAGATGAAGATTACTAGTTTGAATATATGTTTTTCCAAACCATATATGTCTCCACATGAAGATGACATGTTACAATAATATAGATTGGTGATTACTGTTATCTCAATAAAAAAGTATACCAGATTGACTACCACAAATGATACTTTAACGTGCCATTACCAAATATTTATAGGGCATGTACATGCCAGTAGATGAAAGTTACTTGTCTTGTTGCCACATAAGGCACTACTAACTAGGCACATTGCACTGACCATACGTATTTACAAGCTAAAGCAAGCAAGGCACAAAATCTTCTTGCCTTCCAGCCTGCTACGACACAACTAAGTTAATGTCTTCCATCACTCACAAAAGTAAAGGCATGCAACCATATAGGTTCATTCTTGACAGTCATGCAGTTCTACTAGTTTCATCACATGGCCATATAGATTAGCCAAACTTTCAAAAGATTGCAGACGGCAGCAGCTTTGACATTTAACCATCACTCTTCTGGAATGCACTTCGTCTTCTTCTTCGCCTTGTCGGCGGCGGCTTTGAGAGCAGCCTTGAGTCCGGTGTACCGTTCTTCTCCCTGTTTAGCCTGAACCTCCGGCGGCATCACGTTCTCCTGTGAAGTCCCCGGCTCCTTCGTAACTCCCGAAGTCTAGCCGTTATGAAAATGAGCACCGTTAAGGCCTAAATGATGTCAAATCGGATTATCTCAAAACCGTCAACGGTAGTAAACTCACCTTCTTCTCCTTCCCTTTCGAGCTGCTGCACTCGGGTTCACATAAGTTTCCCCGCTTGATTCTTCGGTTGTAGACTCGGCGGTGCCGGCGCTACTAGAAGCACTCACTAGGTACGGGTTTTCATGCGGACCTTCTTCCCGTGGCGCTCGGCCGACTCTCGAGCGCGCGCTCGCGGCCTTGGTGGAGAGCCCCCCGCGTGCGGTGGCACGAAAATTAAGTGAATCACAATTCATTTGCATCTAGTGCTGACGAAAATTAAGTGCATTCAGTTATGCCAGTTTAAGTGTGAAGATTTAACAACACATATATAGACAGTGAGTACTCCAACTAAAAAAGATTTAAAGAATCCAGTCAAAATTAAAATATATGCCATATATAGTCACTGAGTAGTTCATCTAAAAAATTTAAAGATATGCCATTTATAGTCACTAAGTAAATTTGAGCATATGGATATCTGTAAATAGCATAATTTAAGCATATGGATATCTGAAAAATAGCATATATATGTCCATCAGCATATGGATATCTAAAAATAGCACAATTTCTGACCAAGAGCAATCAATTTATTCTAAGGGCATGTATGTATATATATATAAATATATCCAGTGCATTGTAAACCATACTGCTCAAATTACAAACCACAATTTTCCAGTGGCACATAAGTTAGTACTACATTCAAGGAAAATAGGATTGAACTGAACCCCCCCCCCCACAAGCTTAACTGAAATCCCCCACAAGCTTAACTGAAAATCCCCCTCAAGATTCTAAGGGCATGCATATATCTAGTGGCGCAGATTAGTACAAAAATCAAGAAAATTAGGGAAATGCAAAATTAGTGAGTAATTGAACTTATAAATCATGAACATCTTCTGATTGAATTAAAAAACCCCTAAACAGTGACAGGGCGAGAAATTCAACCTTAGGTTTTGCAGATGGGAATGTTGATCCCCCGGCGCGCTTCAGATTGGGAGCGATCCTTTCGAAGCCTGGTGGGACGTCAGGAACTACGTCGGCGGAGGCGGCGGAGGCTCGGTGCACCACCACACCATGGGAAGCGCGGGTGAACCTCCCGGTCCTCGGGTCCCGCTTCTGGTTACTCGCACGCTCCGACTGCTCCCGGTTCTTCACCGCCTTCGTCATCTTCCAATCGCCGGCGGCCGCGGCGGCGCAAGGGGCGAGAGGTGGTGGCGGCGCAAGGGCGGAGATGGCGGTGGCGAAGGCGATGCGGAGAAGACGAGGAGGCGTGACGATTTGGGGGACAATTTGGGGGAAGTCGTCGTGGCGACTGCTATATAGATCTGCACAGCAAGGCGCCACTTTTTGTTGTTAAATAAAATGGATCTTCACATCCAACGAATACACCTTCGTAGCCCACGGTAACGCGCTCCACGGCTCCCGGTTCAAACCCTATGGGAGCTTTTTTTTAACTTTTCATATAAACTTTTTTAACTTGTTTTGATATTAACATTTTATTTCATTTGTTTTCTACAATGGCAGTAATATAACTGTAATAATTTCCTGAACGAGTAAATAAAGATCCCACTCATTAGAATAAAGTCTCCCTTGCACACATTGAGTATATGTGAGGCATGCCCCACTACGACCAATGTGCCTATGCAAGGGACGTCTACACATGTGAGATATGCGCATCACAAGTATCTCGAAATCATGTGAAACTATCGAGCGTGTTATTGGAGGTAAACAAGGAGGTTTCGTGCAATTGTGCAATTTTCGTAGCATTTTTACCTATTATCTTAAATTTTTTATGATTTAATAGAGAATAAATGTGAAAATTAGCAAACCATGATAGAAAAATGTAAAAACTTGCAAGGAGACACCAATTTGGTGTGGAGTCATGCCAAAATAATATTCAATTCATTATACCAAAGTGGTGGTGCACGGTGCTACAATGGAAGACATGCCCCACTACGACCAATGTGCCTATGCAAGGGACGTCTACACATGTGAGATATGCGCATCACAAGTATCTTGAAATCATGTGAAACTATCAGAGCGTGTTATTGGAGCTAAACAAGAAGGTTTCGTGCAATTGTGCAATTTTCGTAGCATTTTTACCTATTATCTTAAATTTTTGATGATTTAATAAAGAATAAATGTGAAAATTAGCAAACCATGATAGAAAAATGTAAAAACTTGCAAGGAGACACCAATTTGGTGTGGAGTCATGCCAAAATAATATTCAATTCATTATACCAAAGTGGTGGTGCACGGTGCTACAATGGAAGACATGCCCCACTACGACCAATGTGCCTATGCAAGGGACGTCTACACATGTGAGATATGCGCATCACAAGTATCTTGAAATCATGTGAAACTATCAGAGCGTGTTATTGGAGCTAAACAAGGAGGTGTTGATGAAAAAAATATAAAGAGAAAAAGGAACAAAGTCAAAAAAATCTGAGCCCCATAGGAATCGAACCAGCGACCCAAGGGTTCCAGTAAATGGGCCTTACCACTGCGCTACTCGAGGATGTTCGTTCAGTAATCGAAATAGTTTTATATGATTCGAGTAAGTGACGCTTCGGCGACAACGGCGGGAGGAATTGCGCCAAAACTTTTCGGCGCCATTCTTTCACGAAAAAAGGCGGACTTATTTACATGCCTCCCCCACAACTCGTCAAACCTCCCCACTTCCTATTCCCATCTATTCGACACCTCCCCTGGAACCACAGAAGCCGCCGCCGCCACAGCACCCATCGCCGGCGACGAGGTGCACCCTCACCCCAGGTTCGTAGTTTCCAGGCCGCGACGCCTCAACCTAACCCTCTCTCTCAATGCCCCACCTACCTAAATCTTCCCATCAACCACTCAGTCACATCAACGAAACCCTAACCACAGCCGCCGGCGACGAGTAGCTCCGTCAATAACCCGATTGGAATTCACGCCGCCCCCCAATCCCCCTCTCTCTCACGTACATTTCTCTGCCCATGCACCTCCATTTGTTCCACGACCTAACCCAAAGCTCATCTACACGTTTCAATGGTGGCAACAAGGGGGAAAAAGAGGAACGGGCCTGCAGGTCTGTCAAAAAATTCAACTATAATTCTGAGAGTAGATCTACAATTTTGATGCTGTCGTATATGTATGTCAATCTGAAATGTATTTTTTGATTCATGAGACCATTATCATGTCACGGTTTGGTACTGTAATATTGCTTGATTTTTTGTTGATAGGAAGATTGTAGTTCACTCCATTCTATATTCATAGTTACTTATGTAGTTATAACGAGTTTCGATTCATTGTAATACCACGGGGTTTTTTTCGATCTAGGAGTCCGGACATAGTTGTAGGTCTTATCTCATATCTTAGACCTCTTATCTATCTTTCATGTAGTTTTGTTAACTCTAACCTATTAGTTCAAGCCTTTTAAAAATTCTAATACACCAAATTTCTTGTCCTTGAAAGAACCTACGATAATTGATTATGAGCGATGCCGAGATAGACGCGTGGCGGAAAATCAAAAGATGCTTGAAGAGCTTGGATTGAATACCTTAGCTTATGAAATTATTACATCCTTGTTTCAACCTGCACAAAAGAAGGGGAAAAAATCAGCAAACAAGGGAACTGATAACGAAGATTCATCATCATCGGAGTATCTCCTTGATGAGGATGATCAAGGAGATAATACTGATGATGAAGACATTGAATATAATGAGCAGCCACAACTTAAGGCGCTTATTCTATCTTCACGGTAGTGAATGGGGCATACTTGGAACATACAACTTGTTTACTACATTGTATTCATTATTCATATATATGTAAAACCCCGGATTTTCATAGAAAAACCCGAATCCCTGTACCATCGCGATAGTCCCTGGATCAATGGCTATCGCGTACAGAACGTCTCACAGATAGATACACAAAGTCATACATCGCATCACATAAAGATAGTAGTACATGAATTTATTACAAGTCCAATATGGAGTACATCATCACAAGCCTCTCGGCCTGAATCGGAGTGAAAATTCTACGCAACGGTAGCTATCTTCTCGAAGGGTCTCCATCTTTATTCTTCCCGCCACGAGCAAACTCGAGCGAAGCGACGTATCCCTCGGTCGTACCAACCGTCGGCGTTGCGGTCGAACTCGGACTCGTACCACCGCACACCCAAAGTCTATCCCCAAGGAGTGGGATAGGTCCACGTCACCAAGCGTATGCGGCTTTAAGTGGCCTAACATCTAAAGGGAAAAGAGATTAGACAAGGAAACGAGTTGTGGTTTCCTAAGCGACGACGACGAGTAAAACAAGGTATCTCCATCAATATCCCGAAACCCCAGTCTCTCAACACCGCTCGGAATCACCTGGTTACCCAGGAGACCCGCCTCCACCTCCTACTCCCATCTAGGGTCAATGCGAGAACTTCCTCTCCTCGCACCTCAATGATTACAACCGGATCGACGAGGTAGATGGAGCCTCTCTCCTCTAGCCGGCTGTAACCACGGCTCACCACACTCTCATCTATAGGGGAAGGTAGAAATCCCAAAACATGAGGATCAAGTAAGTCTTCTAGGAAGTGTCCATGACCGAGGACGCGGCTATAGCTATAGATCGAACGACTCTGCAGAGCGTGTACACCGTACCCATCCCGGAATGGTACCCGGCCGGTGTACGGCCGACCGAGCCCATCCCTACCGGCGAACTCTCGGTAGTTACGAACCCACCACCGCATCCGGCCCTCAAAGCGGTCCTCTCCGCCGGTGAAGACAACACGGAGCCGTGAAATGCTCCCGTGTGGCCACACGGGAGACGCTCCGAGAGGGTGGTCTCACCTCCACCGCTCCCCCACGGATACCCTCTATCCTTCCTAGGCGGGTATGGTTCCGCACCTGCCGAGCTCAACACGGCCCTATCGCCACTCTCGGCGGGGTGGTGTGTACGAAGTCCTATAAACAAGTTGATCCACTCGGTTTCGGACGGGGCGAGCTCATGTCCTCCAAGCGTACGTAAAACCCCAACACCTAGGCTCCGAAAACCGTAACGGGGAGGGATGCACTGAGGAGTGCACCCCTATCCCCGATCCCAGATCGGTTGTCTCGAGCTCACCCCCGCCAAAGTACCCAAAACGCCTTCTCCTGCCGGTTTTTACCCCACACACGCCAAGAACCACTATTCCCATCCCAACACATGCATCGTGAAGCTCGGCGTATATACACGCTCACATAGACATATATAGTAGTGGTAGGGCAATCAAGGACGGGGGTAAACAAAGAGGCGGTGCAAGGTTCATCAACATGCATATATATATAAAGTAAAGCACTAGCAATACTACTCAGCAATGCCTAATGGGTATTTCAGAATCAGTCGGGCGTGAACCTGGGTACGAGTGGTCGTTGCGGTCGAGGTCGTCGTCGTAGTCCTGGTTCAGCTCTCCGGCTCCGGTAGCTCCTAGAAACGTATTTAAAATAAATACTCGGCTACTAGATAGCAATAAATCCAAGATAAAGAGCAAATAAGATCCAAAAAGAGGCAAACTGTCTAGCACGGAGTTTGGGTTTTTAGAAGATTTTCAGAAGAAGTTTCATATTTTTCGGAGCTAAAACGGATTTATTATGAATTTCCAAAGATAAAATACATTTCCGAAATTAAAATACGCATATACAATATTGCAGACTCTTAGCTAGCTATAGGGTAGCTCAAGCGGCTCAACCACGGCTTTAAGCCGGCGGCGGGCGGCTACAGCTGGCCGAGGTGGCGGCCACGCCGGCGGCTTTAAGCCGGCGGTAGCCCGCGTGGCCGCCCACGCGGCGCTCGCGTGGCGCGGCGCGCGGCGGATCCCGGGATGGATCCCCGTGGCGCGCGGCCGTGCGGCGCCCGTGTGGCCTAGGCGTGGTTGGGCGGGCGCACGGGATCCCCTCGGATTCCCCGTAGTCACGCGCGTGTGTGTGCTCCCGTGTGCGTGCTAAAACCCCGGGGGTTTTCCCCCTCGCGTGAAGGTGCTCGGTGAAATGCCCGCGATGGGCGGCGGCGCGGCGGCGGCTCACCGGCGGCGGGCGCGCTCGGCGGGCCAACGGGTGGCCGGGGAAAAGGACGAGGAGCGACAAGGCTCGTCCCCGGCCCCAATCGGGGACGGCCTCGGCCAAAGAAGGGCGGCGGCGGCGAAACGAGGAGCGGCGGCGGCGGACGCGTGCGGCGGTGTGGTGAGGGTCGCCGGCAACGGCGCTAATCGATGCCCGGCGGCCTCGGGCGGTTGCGGATGGGTCCTAGGGACGCAAAAACACCCAAAGCGGGGCTTTTCCCCTAGGTCGCCGGGAATGGCTCCCGCCCGCCGTGGCGGAGCTGCGGCGGTGGCGACGCGCGGTGCGGCGCGGCTCGGCCACGGGGTCGCTGCGTGCGTGCGCACGGTGGCCGGGGTGTCGTGGCGGTCGTGTCGTCGTGCTTGTGTGGGTGGCGGGCGCTCGTGCGTGTTGGAAACGGAGTCGAGCGAGGGCGGCGGCGCGGCGCGCCGGAGCACGACGGCGGCGTGACACACGTCGGCGAGGTGAGGATGGTGCGGGGTCGAGAAGGAAAATGGCGGCGCGTGTGTGTGCTCGCGGCGACGGCGGTGGTGGCACCGCACAAGAAAGCATCCCGGCCGACACGAAGGCCGGCATCACCGGCGGCGGCGCGGCGGCAAGAGCGGTACGGGGTGATCGCGATGCGCCTCGGCTCGAAGGCCGGGTCGACCACGGATGGGCGAGGGAGCTTCGCCTCAACTTGGTGGCCACGGGCCGACGTGCGGCGGTGGTGAAGTGGGGGCGGAGCAAGGTCGTCGGTGTGGAAGGAGACGGCGGCGCGGAGCGAGAGGAAGCGGGGGCGTCGCGGTACTTGGCTTCGCGGCGTCCTCGAGCTCCCACGTGCGGTCCTTCGGCTTCGCGAGGTAGGCGGCGGGGGCGGCGGTAGACCTCGGGTCTTCTTCTTCCCTCCTCCTCCTTCTTCTTCTCCGGCGGGCGAGGGCGAGCGGAGCGGGGAGAACTCCCCGTGGCGGCTAGGGTTGGGAGCTTCCCTGAGGCGCGGCGGCGGCCTTCTTATAGGGCAAGGCGGGGGTGCTTGGGACGCGTGGACGGCGCGGATGGCCCCGGCGGAGCTCGGACGGGCGCCGGGGCGAGGGGGGCGGTGCGGAAGGCTGCGGCGTCGACGGTAAAGGGGAAAAAGAAGCGGGTGACGGGAGGAAGAAGAGGTGACGTCGGGGGCGACGTCACGCGGGTCCCACGGCGGCGACTCGGCGCGGGTGCGGTAGGTGATAAGCGGGCTAGCGCTTGACGGGCCACGCGTGGGGCTGGAAAGGGGAAAAGGAGAGGGTGGCGCGGCGCGCGAGAGAAAAGAGAAGAGGGTGGTTCGGCGGACTTCGAGACTTTGGGCTCGCGGCCCGAAGCTATCCTCCCTTTACCTTTTCTAATTCTTTCCAACCCCTTTCTATTTTAGATTCAAATTTGAATGTAAATACAAATTTGAAATCCCACTCAAATAAACTCCAAATAAAACCAAAAGAACTCCAAGTTTTTCACACTAACATTTTTATATTTCCTAGAAATTTTATTTAGCTTAAAATAAATCTAGGAATTAAAGGAGAGAAAAGGAAGACATCCTTAAATAAGTTGATAATCACTCAAATAATTCATCGAAAATTTTAAATCCACATTTTTATTAATTAACATTCCTCAATAAATTTGAGGGATGTTACAATATAATCTAGGATTAAATGTTTCTACTCTGAAGTATGCTTTAGGACTTAGATTTCATTGGAATTAAATGTTTACTATATGGTACTTATTATTAATATAGTTGATTGCAATTTATTGTTTCCGATCTGCATTTTGATCTCCGATTTATATGCAAATTCTTTCAAACTAAGATGATGTTGAATATATGGTTTTCATTATTAATGCACATGACTTACATGAGCTTTCTTTCCCCATGACTTCTCCAACCGCATAGTCGCAAAATTATCTCTCCAAAGATCAAGAAATGCGTTGGCGAGAATGGCTCGGAGTTAGGAACGGTAAGAGAGTGAGGGCATCAACTCGGTCGGATGTCCGGCCTTCGAATGCGAAACAAGAGCATCAAAAAGGCTTCTTGTACGGGATCCTAAAGCCCCTTATGATGACAATCCAGTTTGCTGCAGAGGAATCCAATGGACCGAGTTGTTGATGAGAACACACCATCGAGAGGATGGCGGTGTATCGGTTGGTCATGACAATGCGGCTTTTGAGGCACACATTGCGGTGCTAACGATGACAACACACTAGGTGAAGGCAATCTCTTTTTTTCATGCAGTTTTGACATCTATTTAGTTGATTTTGCATCAATAAAACAAAAAAACTGAATCTAAATTCTATGATGTAGGTCATCCACAGCGAGCTCCTAGGAGGCCCCGGAGCACCCTCTTGTTGCAAAGCGGCTAGATAGGATGACCAAAGCTATGGGAAGCGGATTGCCCATAGTTGTTCGGGGAAGGAAAAAAAGACCTCAAGATCATGTTCAAGCTACCAAATTAGCTTCGAGAGGCTGGCGTCATCATTCGGGAAAGTATTCCTGTCCTCCCACATTGGAAAGATTACAAGAAAGACGACGTACACTACAAAGCCTTTGAGGGACGACTAGGCTGTAAGTGCATTTCGTAGCCATATGAAACTATTGTTCATTAAGCTTATTTGACTAACTAAATATCCAACTATCATATGCCTAGGGTCGCTTGGCCATTAACACAAATCATGCCCCAACAAGGGCAGCTATGACCGATACAATGCGTGTTGCGATAAAGAACCAATGCTATCGACTCAAGAAGAGATACTTCAATGGTGTTCCTGCAAATCAGATTCGTACAACTTCTCCGGTTCGCTACATGACTGATGTCGAATGGAGGGCACTTGTTGCAAGGTGGTCAGATCCCAAGAACATGGTATGGGCATCAATTCATACATTCACTATCAGTTTCCAAAGTCCCTTATTTTAAACCTGTGATATCAACTAACATGTTCATCCTCTTTTAGCAAACATGTGAGAAGAACAAGGAAAACCGCAATAAAGTCAAGTATCATCAGGCTACGGGTTCTCGCTGCTATGTGGCACACTTACATGCATACGTAAGTAAAACATTACCTTGTTCATTTACCTGCACATTTGGACTCAACTAATTATTTTCCCATTCATCCGTGCCTACTTTGCTGTCATTTTTCCATTACACAGAAACAAACAAGAATCCTTGATGAACCAAGCCTAGATCGAGTCTGCGAAGTAGACGAAGTGGAAGCCTTCCAGACGTGCCACACTAGCTCCAAACGTGGCTTAAGTGACCCTGCAAGAGAGGCACTTGTAAGTGCACAGATTATATGCCTACTAGTTGCCATTTCACATAAATCATGTGTGGACTTTATGCATACATAGTAGTAGGTTTTCAATAATCTGGTTCTTTTACTTGCCTCTACTTTATTGCATTTATTAAACATTGTCATGTTACTCTTCATCAAATACTTGTAACTCTTTTACCTTGATACTATTTCAGTCCCAAATGGAAGCTTTGAGGACTGAACCTGTTTCTGAAGGTGAGATGCCAGCATCCAGTGTGCAAGTCGTGTCGAAGGTGCTCTCTCAGAACAGCTCCAACTTATTCCTGAAGAATGTTGGCTTCCAAACACCGCCATCCTCCAAGTCAGTATCATCAAATGAAAGTCAGCTTAGGGAGCAACTTGCAGCTGAAGCGACGGCAGCTGTTCAAGGTGAACTGGATGACCTCAGGAAGAAAATTCAAGATGCAGAGGAAGACCGGGCAAGGACACAGAAGGAGCTGGAGGAGTACAAGAAGCTTACGAGAGAAGAACATCAAGGAGATGGCGGAGACCAATTTGCTCCTCAAGAAGCTCTTCTCCCTCCGGGGAAATGCTTCGTCATCGACTTCAACATAGGCTGGCTTTCGACTTTCCTTTCTGTTTTTCGTCACTTTGCCTATCTAGTAACTTGGTCGTGTGTGCAACTTTTTATGGTACTTGGTACTGTTTCAACAACATATTTACTGAATTTGCAATGTCTAGTGGTGTGCATATGTTGTATATGCACACTGGAATACTTGATGCAAACCTAATAGAATTGTGTGCCCATTATAGTATCAATTGCAAATTCCTATTATATTATTATTTCCAAACCAGTGACCAAATGCATGGTGTATCTGTGACCAAACTACTTTCAAATCTGTGACCAAAAGATGTTATATTTGTGACCAAAGTGCTGGCAAATCAGTGACCATATTATATCAAAGCGTGACAATGCCAAATACCAATCTGTGACGATTTAAACATTACATCTATGACGGTTGCAAGATGATGATCTCAGCAGCCACGTCATTGATGATGTCACAGCCTCGTCATCTGCCAGCGTGGCATACGACATCCTATGACCAACACAAGACTACATTTGTGACAAAACCGTATCGACACACTATTGCAACGACGCCATCTGTTATCCAGGCGAACGGAAGATTGTGACAAAAAAGTATCGTCACAAAATGCATTAACGGCGTTAACGGCGACGTCAGTTAGCCTGGCAGACGTGAAATTATGACGAAAACATGGTATAATCTATGACCAAAAACATTCGTCATAGAATGAATTAAAATCCATGACGACACAAAATTCGTCACAGATTGGAGACACATCTATGACGAAAAAACCAATTTCTTCACCGATGAACAAATGTGACGCCACCATAGTGACCAAACCAAAATCGTCACAAAAACGTCACAAAAGACTAATTGTGACCATTTTGGCGTCTTCAATGACGATAATGCAACGTGGATGCACCGGCATGAATGCAACACTCATAACTTTTTATTTGATTTAGAAAAATCAAACAAGGTTTTTCCTATACTATATTTACTGTAAAGAAAATAAATGTTGGAAAAGTTTTAAAATTATGAGAAAATTGTTATTTAATTATTCTCTTTATTCACATCCTGAAATTGGAAATTTCAGGGTGTGACACAGACTCCTCTGCACTTCCACTCAATCTAGCAACCTCAAATGAGTGAGTAGAGGGGGTATAAATATCCCAAGGCATCAAAAGAGCCGTTGGCTAACGTCCACTGAAAAGTGTAGCGTCAGATGAACCGGTGCCACTCCATGTCACTTAGTTGTTGAGATTCTCTGACACAATTGTTCTGATGCTTCATCCGATGTTGCGGTTGTTCATCCGACACTGAAGGACTCAGTGCTAAAACCTTACTGTCTTGAATTTTATAGCCGTCGGATGGACCGATGCCTAGACCATTGGTTCATCTGGTGCTTAAGGCCTCAGCTCTAAAATCTTATTGTCTTGCACCATTGGACAATCACATAGACCGATAGTGCCCACCAATGGACCGTCAGTTCATCCAATGCCTTTGTCTACGCTGCTTTGTCTCTGCAATTCATCCGGTGCAACTAAATTGGATTGTTGATTCATCTGACGGTGCCTGTTGAACTTGGCCTTCATGCGGTGTACCAAATCCTCTGACGCTTGCTCCGACGCCTCTTTATGTACTGTCGGTTCTCGTTTCTTCCCTTTTGTTTCTCGGTTTGGACCCTTAAAATATTGGCATGTGGTATTTTTGCATCCTTGGAACCTAAAAATGTCTACAAGGACATTCTAAATAATATGGTTAGTCTCTTTGATCATGTTGTCATGAATCACCAAAATCATACTCAAACAAATGACATGTGAGGCCATGTTCGCCGCAACCTCACGAAAAAAGTTCCCATGACGTGGCACATGTGGAGGCCGCTTTGCCATGGGCCTTGGATCTAGCACTCGGCATTGCTGAGAGCCAAATCCAAGGCTCTCGGCAAGCCACGTCGTCACTGTTTTTCCGCGCCATCAGTTGGACGGTCGCGTACAATGATTCGCCGAGAGTCGTTCCTGCCTACGGCACACGTTTGACGAGATATTTTTGTCGTGAGGGCTTTGCCAAGAGTTACTCTTGGCAAACCCTTTGCCGAGAGTAAACCGGGCTTTGCCGACTGTATCGGTCACTCAACACACCCAGTGATTCCCATAGTGCTAGGAACTCCACTACGAGACTGCAGCTCTCTCTGTACCGTGGAGAGTTCCTACAACAAAGCTCACCTCATAACAATGCTCAGGTCAGAGTTCTTACGTTTTGTTGTTTCTTCTTAGTTACTACCTCCATTTTCTTTGATTTGACGCCAGCCAACTCAATTTTGAACTACAGAGCGTCATATAAACTAGAACAGAGGGAGTAAGATTTTCATTACCCAGATTTATTATGCAAACTTTCCATTATCCTAATCCACGGATTACGCAGATTTATCCAATTGAAAAATTCGTTGTACTCGTAGAAATTTTCGTTTGTGCACTACAGACTGATTTCAGAGACAGTGCATTATTGCAACTCAGTCAAATCAGCATAGCGTTCACGTTAGTCTGAAATTCCCAGTTGAACGCATTCAGATGTGTTCACTGGTCTCAGTCAAGATAAAATACTTGACAGGTTGAAAGAAAAGTCACGCAGGGACATAAACAATAGCAGCTATTATTCCAGTAACCAGTTTCACACTTCCAATCCATCCAATATATAAGGTAGCCCTTGCAGCCAAATCTCACAACACACATCAAACACAACCAACAGTGCAGGACAACAATAACAGCGGGAAGCAGCTCTGCCTCCACACATGGCAACCACCAGACCATCGATTGTGCAACTGCTGCTCATAACAGTAGCTGCTGCACAAATTGTTGGGTCACTCGCTGGGGGCATTTCCGTATATTGGGGTCAGAATGGTGGCGAGGGCACACTGGCTGACACATGCGCCACCGGCAACTACAAGTTTGTCAACTTAGCCTTCCTCGTAACCTTCGGCAATGGCCAGACCCCGGAGCTCAACCTGGCAGGCCACTGTGACCCAACCAGTGGAGGCTGCACCAGCCTGAGCGCCGACATCAAGTCATGCCAGAGCAACGGTGTCAAGGTTATGCTGTCAATTGGTGGTGCTTCAGGCAGCTACTACCTCTCCTCGGCTGCTGATGCCAAGGATGTGGCCACATACCTGTGGAACAACTTCTTAGGAGGGCAGTCCTCTTCTCGCCCCCTTGGTGATGCGGTTCTTGATGGCATAGACTTTGACATTGAGGGCGGCACCAACCAGCACTGGGATGATCTTGCAAGGTACCTGAAAGGGTACAGCAACTCAGGCAGGAGAGTATACCTGACAGCTGCACCTCAGTGCCCGTTTCCTGATGCCTGGGTTGGTGGAGCCCTCAACACTGGCCTGTTTGACTATGTCTGGGTGCAGTTCTACAACAACCCGCCCTGCCAGTACAGCTCAGACAGCACCACTGACCTTGCAGCTGCATGGAAGCAGTGGCTGTCGATTCCGGCAAAGCAGATCTTTCTTGGCCTACCAGCTTCGCCACAGGCAGCAGGAAGCGGGTTCATACCAGCTGATGATCTGAAGTCCCAGGTTCTACCATTGATCAAGAGCTCTGGGAAGTATGGTGGGATCATGCTGTGGTCCAAGTACTATGATGACCAGGATGCCTACAGTTCTTCAGTTAAGAGTGATGTTTAAGTGGGGATGCCTCTGTAACCATTTCCTTTGTGCTTCTTGTGATGAGTGAGGATTTCACCTTTTGCTTTGTGAGTAGAGCTGTGTAATTGAAATAATTATTATTTGTGGATTCATTCGACCTGCTTTATCTATTATTCTGGCTTCAAGAAATTCAAAAATATAAAATGTCTTTGTACTTCATTCATTTTCATCACATGCTGAAAGGGATCACTTTAACCAAGGACAATTTAGTTAGGCGGGCAGTGGAAGGGAAGTGCTAACTGTTGTTTTGAAGTGGAATGAGATAATACAACACCTTAATTTTGAAAACTACAATGCTAAGTTTATTTGGAGATTGGTGCAACTTTCTGTTCACATTCCCCTTCCCTTACACGTTAATCATATGTTCAATGATTGGTTACAAGAGGTAGAATATAAAATCTCAAGCCTTAATAGGTGTGTGCGCCATGCATGTGCTGGGCAATTTAGCTAAGCTGCAATGACGAAGTTTTTAACAAGACACAAACTTTTCCTTCTAAGCTGGTTCTATTCCGAGGAACACATTGGTACTGCTTTTTGGCATTACTATATATTTACTACAACACCAAGAAAAAGGCCCAATATAAACTGGGGTGCCGTGTACTTGAGATGATGGTGATGGAGATTATTACTTCAAATGGGTGGTGTTTTAGTAGTAGGTTATAATCATTTCGATTTCCATTTGATGGATGGGACAAACGTTTTCTCAATTGTTTTTTCTTTCAGTGACCTTCGTGCTCCTTATAACAATGGATAGCTATATGTATCTATCGATACAGAGGCTAGAATATTAATACATATTCTTTTTAAAAATGATAGACTAATCACACTAGTACAAATATTTGAAACACATTATATCATGTGGTATTCAAGCCAGACTCCATATCAGAATCACACAGTTCAGGAAACTCAAAAGATCTCTGGAGTTCACATCGTTACCAGAGAGCCCATATAAAAGACTACAGGGTCACAACGTGATCTCCCCGGAAATATGATCAAGTCCGATGCTCCAGTAATAGACAACCATAGAACCGTGTAGATCCATTTACAAACCAGGTTTTTTACGGTACACAATACCACACCTTGTACTACCGGTTGAAAAGGACTTGTATGTAATATAAAAAGGACCTATATGTAAGGATGCAACGGTTAAGATTAATTTTGTACCACCGGTTTTTTAGCGTGGTATGGGTGGTATTCATAGGTGGTATGGGTAGTACATGGGTATTATCGGAAATATACAAAATAATATTGTTGTAATATATGAAATCAAGTCTTTTTATGTAACCTTGGCAGTGAGGAACTTTTTTCCAAACAATATATGTAGAGCAAATTACCATTTTACCCATAGTAAAAAACTGAAAAAAACCGATAATACTACCGTACTACTATTGGGTGGTATTGTGTACCGTAAAAGACCTCTTACAAACTCCCTTATTACCACGTAACTCCAGCACAGCTAAAACTGCAGTGAGTTTTTGGTCCCACGATAATGAACAGATCGTGGATGATATTTTCTTCAACAGAAATTAAATGTATTGCATCATTTCAATCAAATATATTAATTCATTTGTAAGAAAGATAAATCTGCACAGACAGCCACATAATCCCCAGCTGTATTATGACCGAATTGTAACTGGATTTAAGAATAATTAAAGGATCACAAAACATGGATTATTTTTTAAAGAGCATGCGTAGCACGTATCATTAAGAAGAAGACAATTACAGCTAAGCAACCTTATAAGAACCCAAGGCGTGAAAATACAAAAGATAACACCACCTACAACGACCAACAACAAAAACAAACACAACGAGAGGAACAAACATCAGCTAACTAGCCAACAAAGCACCACAAAAGTCACGACCTACGATGCTTGAAACATGCAGAAAGAGGGACACCAAGAATTCAAGCACATCGCCAAAGCTCACAACTTGAAGCCAGCGGAAAAAGAGCGAGAGTCATGAAAGACGAAGCCTCCAAACAGGGGAACAACACCAGCACTGCCAACGTCCATCTGCCCACATAGGAGCATACCAGATCTTCACCTGTCACAAGACAATGGAAAGAGGCCGCAACAACGCCTCCAGCAAGAAACGCTATGTTCTCAGCTCGGCGGAAGTCGAGCAATGCTTTCGCGAGGCCCCCAAAAATCTAACTTCGCACAACCGACCACCAAGTCCAGGAAGAGAGCCAAACGATGGAGAAAATAGCAAGAAATCCATGGTGATGACTTGACTATGACAACCATCGATCTACAGCCCAGCAAAACGACCATGAGCGATCGAGACGACCAAGGGGAGTGATGGAGCTAAAGCTCTCCCTCCGCCCAGCTTCACATAGCAAGCACCACGGTTGATGGTAGTGAACCAACAACATAGGAAGACCATCGGTCGAATCCACTATCGGAATCCAAGGATAGGATTGTGTCACCACCCTGCAAGGGGCCAAAAGCCCACCGGGACGGAAAAACACACCGTCCAATGTCGGCTCGATGGATTGAACAATGACCAAAGGGACCAAGGGAAGGACGAATACCCATCCTCCCAATCTGCCAGCGAAGAACACAACCGGAGGGGGGCAAGGACCAACGGGCGACATCCAACCTGAGAGCAAACAAGGATGTGGCTCGTCCTGTGATGGGAGGGGAACGAGGATGACGACGAGATGACCAAGAAAACCAAAACAACCACAGAGCCAAAATGACCAAGGGCCGCACCATGTACAGTGCCCCACCGTGGTGGGAGCTGCAGCTCGGAACAACCCCACATGGGACCTGCCTAGGCCATCGGTGGCAAGCGGGGGCGCGACAGAGACCGGAGCACAGCAGAGAGACTGTCGGGCATACACCCCGGTACTCAAGCAGGGAAGGAAGGAGACAGACTCCTATTAGAATTCCCCTGTAATTCTACTAGGACTCATTCTGTGTAATCCTACTAGGACTCCTGCCTTGTAACCGACTAGAAACTCGCCCCTAGACTATATAAAGGAGGGCCGGGTACCTAGCCGAACATCGACAATCCCTCCGGGGACAACACCAAGCGCAGGGCGCGATATACTACTCCAAACAGGATGTAGGGTAGCTACTCTGGCTACTCGAACCTGTATAAATCTTGTGTCTTGTGTCCTCACTCGTACCTTTGGGTTTCAGATCATGGCGATCCCCACCTTCTACCTTGCTGCGGGTACCTCCTATGGAGGTCAACAGGTTTAAACACCGACAGCTGGCGCCCACCGTGGGGCCATCGTCATGATCATCAGGCGAATTCGAAGGACCCATCATCAAAATCAATCTGCTGTTGCGGCTGGTTCTTCAACAACTAGCTGAATCATGAAGCACTCGACGAATTTCTGCACCCAAGCTTCCATCGGAATCAATAGTTTTTTTCCGGATCTCAACTCGTTGAGCTCCAAGTTGAAGCTGCAGCTGTATCCGTTCCACTTTTCCGTGTGGAAACAGGGCACCACCACCACCGACTTCCACTCGGCGGAATCCAGGCTCCAATCGTTTTTCTACGATGGCACCTCGAAGCTCGAGTCTGGTACGGAATTAAAAACGAGTCTGACTCCGTCCCGGCCACGGCTCCATCCAAGTCCGAGAAGATATATTTCTCAAGGGCTCCTACTATATTGCTGCGTCAAGGAAAAAACTCAAAGCAGCAGCAACAAAAAGTTAATTTGTACTCCACGTGCAATGCTACTTGATTGAAAAATCATCTACGTGTACACAAAGGGCTACCAAAAAGAATTCAATGCTCCTGCTAAGTGCACACGGAAGCTTCATCAGCAAGGTTCAAGATCATTGTTTGGTTCACACAAGCAATGTACACGAGTACTCCTTCATGGACTTTCAGCTGCATCAACATGAGTACGACTACTTCAACTACTCATCTCGACTAATTTCGACTAGAAAACTAGTCGAGGACGGCATATGTGCCATCAACAACTAGTCGGATCCACCTCCCACTAGTCGACTTCAGCAACAACCGTCGCGGCTCCATCACCGACCGCCACGGCTTCGTCGATTCTCGTCCGCGAATTAAGCTAAGTCACTTATTTCAATAATTATTTTTTCTTTGGCTTGTTTTCTACATACAGGGACCAACGCCGAAGACTACATCATGTATGCCTC
The DNA here is from genome assembly GCA_947561735.1 of Cenchrus americanus. Classification (NCBI taxonomy): domain Eukaryota; kingdom Viridiplantae; phylum Streptophyta; class Magnoliopsida; order Poales; family Poaceae; genus Cenchrus; species Cenchrus americanus. The sequence continues at coordinate 197,515,830 of OX387245.1, read as the reverse complement.
TCGACGTCTACCTGCCAGCAGAGCTACACCGTGCCAATTATTCCTCGGGGATGTAGACCGACTGCCACAGGCTTGGTACACCAAATTAGGAGGCTCATGCCACGACTTTTCATGAACTGAATGCTGGAGGCGCACAACGGCTACATCCCTGAGGAGGCACTGCGCAATCTTGCTCTCCGCCATGCGAAACAACGAGCAAACGCGCTCTCTCTTGTCGCTTCGCCGACTACTTTCGTCTACCTCTTAATGGTCTCGCTATAGTAGCACACGCCTTGATCCGCGCAAAGCCTCGGCTCTCTTGTCATGCCTCCACGTCCCCAGCGGCTATGGCTAAACAGGCTCCTCAGAGACCGGGCGCTTAAACCAGCTCTCTTGTCATGCGTCCACGCCCCCAGCAGCTATGGCTAAACAGCGACCAAAGAGACTGGGCGCTTAACCGCATCAGGCTAACTACTCGACGCCTTACGACCACAACAAGAGCATGACACATGACATTTACATTTATATTCATATTTGTATTTGTTATTAGTAGATTCAATTTCTACAAAAAATGCTACATAATGTACGCATCTTTACTTTCTGGTCAAGCTCCGGCGACGACTTTCCAGTACGCTCCGTGTACCTCCATCGGCGCGGCTAGTTCCCAAACTTAGGGGCTACGCACCAGATTACTACTCGATAACAACTCGAGTAGTCTCTGCTAGCTCTCTAGCTCTCGACGTGGCTCCTACGACTCTCCTGGCGACGAGCTCGGGGGCTGAATGCTACAAGAGTACTCAAATGATGACTTCCGTAAACACTGAAGACCCTTAGATTGATTCTTCAATCGTTCCAAGGCTCGGGGGCTACTAGGCTACACCCATCATTCCAATTTTTCAAGACGGAAGATTCAGAATCAAGATTGACCCTCAGCTACAGTCTACAACTCAACCTAAGGCTCGAGGGCTACTCCATATGGAGTGCGATTTTGCAATCGCACTTCCATATAACCTCGACTTCAAGACTGATGAGCTGGACCACCTTCCAGCCTCGTGGCAGTTCAAGTACTATTGAAGACTTCTCCAAGCAGTACTCGAGGACGCTCAAGAACTACTCGAGGAGGCTTCAAGACTACTCGAACTACTACTCTCGACTACAATGTGCCCGGTGGCTTGTCGGGCATACACCCCGGGTACTCAAGCAGGGAAGGAAGAAGACAGACTCCTACTAGAATTCCCCTGTAATTCTACTAGGACTCGTTCTGTGCAATCCTACTAGGACTCCTGCCTTGTAACCGACTAGAAACCCGCCCCCCTAGACTATATAAAGGAGGGCCGGGTACCTAGCCGAACATCCACAATCCCTCCGGGGACAACACCAAGCGCAGGGCGCGATATACTACTCCAAACATGACGTAGGGTAGCTACTCTGACTACCCGAACCTGTATAAATCTTGTGTCTTGTGTCCTCGCTCATACCTTTGGGTTCCAGATCATGGCGATCCCCACCTTCTACCTTGCTGCGGGTACCTCCTATGGAGGTCGATAGGTTTAAACACCGACAGAGACACCGTGCCCCCAATGTGGTTCCTTTAGAAGCCACTGCAGGGAGGGCTGCTAGCACCACCGGCTAAAACACTTGTGCATGGTCGTCGGTCGCCAGAGAGGCCAACAATGGCGGAAACTTGCACCGAGGAGCACCCCACGGCCACGAAGCAACATCCAGATGAAGCTCAACTCCCCAAGGCAGGACCTTGAGGAACCTGTCTCATGGTGCGACCTTGAGGGTGTCGCGACCGAAAGTTGCACTACCTGACGAGCGCGGCCCAAGGAGCCTCAGCCCAGAACACGCCGCAAGAACGCATTGGGGAATCATGTCGTTAGCCGCCCGGCCATGCACATGTATGCGGCTGCGGCCACCCACCACACCACGCCCACGATGGAGGACATGCAAGAGAGGCCATGGCGGGGGAGGGCACCGAAGCGGGCCTTTCCCACCGGAGCCAGCTGCTGGCGGCGGGGTGGCGACAGAATCAGCGATCAGCAGTGACAGGGTATCCCCCCAAAGGTAGATGGCATGGCTCTGAGCATAAGGACGACAAATCCAGCTACAGGTGGATGGTAGCTCTAGTGACCGGTAGTGCGCACGATGACCTAGGGTTAGGGTTAGCGATGGTGTTGGAGAACGAGGGAAATGGGTCGAGATAGCTGCACCACCACCATCCTTGTCACCACGCGGGCACCTGGCGAGCGGCTCCGATAGCGGCGTGGCCAAGTAATGCTGGAGAGGAGCAGTTGGCGGCAGCGGGTGGTTCCGCCCGTGTCGGAGGGCTAGGGGCTGTTTGTGTTCTTGGCAAACGGATCGAACGGCCGTATACGAAACATGAATTAAATGGCTTATTGCAAGACCATTTATTGCAAGACCAACAATGTATTTAATTCAAATAATTTAATTTCTCTAGCAAACGGAAAACTGCTTCTTTTCCCGGAATCGTACAGCAACAATGATATGCACGCACGCACTTTTTTTTCCTACTTGTGAGGAAGGTATGTATAGTTTTTAAAGAGCAGCCTCTTTCATTAAACGCGGCTGGATGCTCGACTGCTTGTTAGGCTCATAGTTATGTCATGTTCATGTCTTCTATCAACTACTCACCCTTTCTAGGCTCTACCCTATATATAGAAGAAGACAGGCATGCCACTTCATTCTCTCCATGAACACACAGTTTCCGTTATTCCATATGCAATTATGCATATATAGCTAGTACTTAGGCCTGGAAGGTTTGAGGAATGAACGGTTTAACTCTGCAGCAGAATGCTAATACAAGGCATCAAAGTTTGTTTCAGATTGGTCTTCGGAATCACTCTCAGCTTCTGTTTTCCTCCCTGTGTTTCCTGACAGGTTCATTTGTTCTTCATCAAGCAATACAAATAAATCACAATCAAATATCAAAGAAAACCATACCTGGCTGTACAATCTTGTTGCTGGGAAGACATTCCCTCATAGCTTCCGGCCTTACTCAGTAGTGACTTCACAATCAAAGATAATTTATCGCTTTCCATTGATGAGCTAGCAGATGCACATTTATATGATCTCTTGTTCTGCTCCCTGTGGAGGGCCCTCATAACTTCGTTGTCTCTTGTTCTTTTTGCGCTCATGCTTCCTGCAATGTGGATTCAAAGTCACGTATTAGAAAATTGAAAAAATATGCAAAATAATTCACTAGAAAAAAACAGTACAATAAAGCACATCAAACAAGTGTTCATGTAATACTTCAGTGAGCATCTTTACCTTGGAGTTATATCAACTATAGTTCCATCTATATTTGTATCCTCCCCTTCTAGACTAGGCATTAGAACAGTGTTATTAAAGAAGTAGCACTCATCATTCTTAGCCTCCATATCAAAGACGAAGTCCCTTCAGGAGAATCCACCACAGCATACCAATCCTTCTCTACAGAGTCTTACACATAATAAACTTGGGTAGTTGTAGCGAACATGGCCTCATATGCCATTAGTTCGAGTTTGATTTTGGTGATTCATGACAACATGATCATTGGTACTAACCATATTGTTTTAGCATGTCTTTGTAGACACTTCTAGGTCCCAAGGATGCAAGAAAACCACATGCCAAAATGAGAAAAACAAGGGTCAAAACCTAGCAAGAAAGGAAAAGAAAAGATGTCGTCTGTGACAACCCCATCCGAGATAATTCCGTACTATCGCCTAAACCACTCCTCTTGGTCATTAAGCGATAATAAAGAACTATCCCGTTGAGTATTGCCGGGTTAACGCCCGATAAATCACTTGACAACTAAGAGAGGATCGAACGTATGCATTAAAACTCCCACGAAGGAGAGTCCAGAGTGCCTTACAAATTAACATCAAATCCCCTTTGGGTCCATTATTACAAACATAGTTCTTTGACATGAAAGTAAATGGTTCAGAGTTTATTGAAAACAGCGGAAGAAAAAACTAAACGATACGATCACATCATTGGAGGCCTGCTCATGATGCAATCACTCTTCGTCATCCACCCATTCCAGCTCCCAGCCGGGTGGAAGTTCTCCGAGCCACACATCACATGCATTGCCTGGAAACAATATTTATAAAGCAAGGCTGAGTATACTAATACTCAGCAAGACTTACCCGTCTAAAAGAAAGACTTTACCTCTAATCATGCAAGGCTTTTGGCTTGTGGGTTTGTTTGCCAAAAAGTTACTAAGTAGTGAATCCTTACTTTCACATTTTAGTTCAAGTTCTACTAGAAGTAATCATTACTAGATAAGCAACTATTGCAACCAAAGTTGTACAAACAATTAATCAAAGTAATAATCTTCATCATAAAGAGATATCATGGCTAGTCAGGTAAGTAGTCTCACATAACGGTGAGAGGCCGACAATCGATTGATTCAAAATCTTGCAAGGTGGACCTAAACACACAGGAGGTGCCCTCACTAAGAGTTCACCAACCAGGCGGTTCTCGTCATTCTTCAGTTTGGGGATAATAGCTCACAGTCTTAAGTACAAGGTTTATCTGGGCTACGCCACTAAGGTCACCCAGCCTCACGCATGCACTCGGGTGGCGAGCCCGAGGCCGCAACCCCAAGAGTAGTGATAGTAAAACCCCGTACCGCCTCATTTAGGTACTAGGCTTACCGTGCCCATTTTCGACAAGTGTTTAGTAATTTCAAACACTTAACCAACGAAGCCATTGGACCAGAGCCAAAATCCCATGCTCTTACTGTCGGTGTTTAAACCTCTCGACCTCCATGGGAGGTACCCGCAGCAAGGTAGAAGGTGGGGATCGCCATGATCTGGAACCCGAAGGTACGTGCGAGGACACAAGACACAAGATTTATACATATTCGGGTAGCCGGAGTAGCTACCCTACGTCCTGTTTGGAGTAGTATTGCGCCCTGCGCTTGGGTTGTTCCCCGGAGGGATTGTGGATGACCGGCTAGGTACCCGGCCCTCCTTTATATAGTCCAGGGGGCGGGTTCCTAGTCGGTTACAAGGCAGGAGTCCTAGTAGGATTACACAGAGCGAGTCCTAGTAGGAGTACAGGGGAATTCTAGTAGGACTCCGTCTTCTACTCTTCCTCCTTCCTTGCATGAGTACCCGGGGAGTATGCCCGGCAAGCCCCCGAGCACATTGTAGTCGAGAGTAGTAGTTCGAGTAGTCTTGAAGCCTCTTCGTGTAGTTCTTGAGCGTCCTCAAGTACTGCTTGGAGAAGTCTACAATAGTACTTGAACTCGCCACGAGGGCCGGAAGGTGGTCCGACTCATCAGTCTTGAAGTCGAGATTATATGGAAGTGTGATTGAAAAATCGCACTCCATATGGAGTAGCCCCCGAGCCTTAGGTTGAGTTGCAGACTCTAGCTGAGGGTCAGTCGTGATTCTGAATCTTCCGTCTTGAAAAATTTGAATGATGGGTGTAGCATAGCAGCCCCCGAGCCTTAAAATGATTAGGTAATCAATCCAAGGGTCTTCAGTGTTTGTGAAAGCCATCATCCAAATACTCTTGTAGCGTGGAGCCCCCGAGATAAGAGAGCCATATGAGCCACGTCGAGTAGTTGTTGGTACGGAGCCCCCGAGCTTTAGAGCGAGCGAAGCATGCTGAAGTTATCCTCGAGTAGTATGTTGAGTGCAGCCCCCGAGCTGGAGAGATTCCGAGTAGTAATTTGGCATCGAGCCATGGAGCTTGAGAAGTAGCCGTGCCGTCAGAGCGGACTTTAGGTGCGACCGAAGTCGACTTTAGATGCCGGCAGTGCGGACTTTAGAATGCGACTTAAAAACCGAAGTCGACTTTGTGCCGCGCGGAGCGCACTTTGAGATGCGACTTAAAAACCGAAGTCGACTTTGTGATGCCGCGTGGAGCGGACTTTGAGTTGCGACTTGAAAACCGAAGTCGACTTTATGCCACGCAGAGCGGGCTTTGAGATGCGACTTGAAAACCGAAGTCGACTTTAGTTGCCGCAGAGCGGACTTTGATATGCGACTTTGGAAGTCGACTTTATGATGCCGCGCGGAGCGGACTTTGAGATGCGACTACGATAGTCAACTTTGTGCCACGCGGGGTGGACTTAAGTTGCAAAAAACGAAAAGCACTTTCCGGAAAGCCAAAGCGAATAAAAAATCAGAAAAAACGAGTAGTTTTGCCGCCGGAGCGGGCTTAAGATTGCGACCAAAGTCGGCTTGTGCCACCGGAGTGGGCTTGGGTGCGACCGGAGTCGGCTTGTGCCACCGGAGTGGGCTTAGGTGCGACTGTTAGCGTCAACTTGTGCCACCGGAGTGGGCTTAAGTACCTGAGCCATGGATTTCAGACCCAAGGTACAGTTGCCACCAGAGCGGGCTTGAGGGTGCGACCGGAGTCGGCTTGTATACCTAGGCCATGGATTTCAGACCCAAGGTATGGTTGCCACCGTAGTGGACTTGAAGGTGCGACCGGAGTCGACTTGCGTATCTGGGCCATGGATTTCAGACCCAAGGTACGGGACGCGAGTACTTAGGGTACTTGGACCCATGGTACAGAGCGTGAAGACCACGTGCAGCTAGGTTCCATCGTCACCAGGACCCGATGGCCGCTTACAGCTAAGTTCCATCGAAGCTTACACACGTAGTATGCCATCGAAGCAGGCGAAGATGCGATCGGAGTCGACTTTAAGTTGCCGCACGGAGCGGACTTTAGAATGCGACATTAGAAGTCGACTTTGAGTTGCCGCACGGAGAGAACTTTAGAATGCGACTTTAGAAGTCGACTTTAGATTGCCGCGTGTAGCGGACTTTAGAAGCTGCTTCCTAGGGATAGCCCCCGAGTTGATGAAGTAGACTCATGGTGACTTGATTGATATACCCCAAGAGTAGTCAGCAGAGTGTAGCTCCCGTGAAACCCCGCCGAGAAGCATACACAAATGAGTAGTCGGCAAGTAGTCCTACATGATGAGGAGAACAAGCCAAGAAAAAGAAAACAAGTAATCATTTAAATAAATGACTTAGGCTGTTCTTCGCCTAGGCGGACCGTTGATGAAGCCGTGGCGGTCGGCAATGGATGCGCGACGGTTGTTGTTGAAGTCGACTAGTCAGAGCTGATTCCGACTAGTTGTTGGGGGCGTGACTGCCGTTCTCGACTAGTTTTTCCAAACTAGTCGAGATGAACGGTCGACGCGATGCGACCGGAAGACGACGTCGTGGCAGCGCGTGGCGTACTCGAAGTAGAGCCAGTGTTGCCGCGAGACAAGTAGTCACCACGCACGGCGTGGCTGAATTAGAGCCAGCGTGGCCACAAGACGAAGTCGCGGCGCACGGAGTAGTTGACGATGAGCTGCGTGACGGGCCGCGCAACGTGCCGAAGCACCCGGACGCGTGGTGCAGGCGAAGTAGTCGACGACGAGCTTGCGCGAGGCGAAGTAGTCGACGACAAGTGGTGCGACGAGCCGCATGACGAGCCGCGTGACGTGCCAAGGCACCCGGACGCGCGGCGGAGGTGAAGTAGTCGACGACGAGCCTACGCGAGGCAGAGTAGTCGACGACGAGCCTACGCGAGGCAGAGTAGTCAACGACGAGTGGCGCGACCGACGAGAGGTCGAGCGGCGAGACGACGCGTCTGGATGCATGACATAGGCGCAGTAGAGTCGGTGCAATCCGGATGACGAGTAGTCGCGGCGCATGAAGTAGTCGATGTAGAACCCGTGCGACCGGGAGATGAGTAGTCGCGGCGCAAGGTGTAGTTGAAGCAGAGCCGTTGCGTACGGCAGCAACGTAGCCGTACTCGCGTACGTCTTCCGGATGCATGGAGCAAAGAACTCGGAGAATCCTTGGTAGCTTCTTGTGTGTGTGTGTAGCATAACTCATGTAAATTGAAATATTGGACGCACAAAACACAGGGCAGCAGGAGTTGTGCGGCCGCTCTACTCCATGTGCATGCAGTAATCATTGCCTTTGGCTTGGTTCTGCTGGAGGCTGAGTACTACTCAGTGACGGCGAGGGTGCCGAGCACGGTCTGCTGGACTCCGTTTTGCACTCCAGCTTGTGTGACGAGGTGACGTCTCGATGATGCCGCCTAGGATTCGATCACAGTGAGCACCAGCTGTCGGTGTTTAAACCTTTTGACCTCCATGGGAGGTACCCGCAGCAAGGTAGAAGGTGGGGATCACCATGATTTGGAACCCGAAGGTACGCGCGAGGACAAAAGACACAAGATTTATACAGGTTCGGGTAGCCGGAGTAGCTACCCTACGTCCTGTTTGGAGTAGTATTGCGCCCTGCGCTTGGGTTGTTCCACGGAGGGATTGTGGATGATCGACTAGGTACCCTAGTCGGTTACAAGGCAGGAGTCCTAGTAGGATTACACAGAGCGAGTCCTAGTAGGAGTACAGGGGAATTCTAGTAGGACTCCGTCTTCTACTCTTCCTCCTTCCTTGCATGAGTACCGGGGAGTATGCCCGACACTTACCACATGAGCAATCCATTTAACCATATGGTGATTCCATAAAGGAGATCCTATTCTCGCGAGTGACGAACATCACTCGACTTGTACCGAATCCTTAAAGCATAGGAACTAGCGACCTAACATGCTAGTGAAAGATCATGGTACTTAAGGATCATGCAACTAGGGTTTCAATTCAACTCCTGAACGTAAATGCACATAAGATAACAAGAAGTAAATTCAGAAGTTTAAATAAACACATAGGTTAATGAATAAACCAAGGCTTGCCTTTGTCAGCACAAGCGGACACACAAACTTCCAGACTTTGGTCCGGGTCTTGCTCTACGGTCACGTAGTGCACGTCTCCTCCTGCTCCCTCGTCCTCGTCAGCCGGCACGAGCGTGTAGCTACCGTCAGGTACTTCTACATGGGGAATGCAATGCAGTGATCAGGAGGGTGATTAATTTAATTTAATTAACAAACAGTAGCAAACAGCCACTAGGAGTATATGGTTGGCCGTATTCATCTTAACAAAAGTATTTAAACATTTTTCCTTTTAAAAGATAATCAAAAAGTTTATTTAGTCTTCTCTTTAAGGTGATTGTATGCGCATCTATAAAAGAATATTTACTTTAAAAACAAACAGCAAGGAAAAGTTACTTTTATGCCACAATTACTTTTCTAACTCATTTATATAACTCATGCATGAAGGGATTTGTTTTTCCTATTTTTCCTTCACTAGATTAATCTAGTTTGCACCCTTTTAATCAACTAATCACACTTCAAACTTGCCCAACAGTGCCCACTGGTCCTAATGACAAGGAAACACTCATTTGGACAGCAAGCAACTAGTTTGCACCACTGAAATTAAATGCACACAATAAAAGCATATCTAGTTAGCAAATAAAGGATTAATGCATATTAAAATAAATATAACAGAAATGAACCCAAACTTTCTCTCACACATGATCTGGCCTAAAACAAGCCTAAGAAACCAACAAACACAGTTGTAGCTACTATGGATCTTGATATACACATTTATGAATAAAAACAAGCATATATTTGGAAATAATATTTCTAATAGAGATAAAATCATGATAAATTCACCAAAGGTGTATTTTAGCATAACATGACAATTTCCAGAAGTTGGGCTAAAAAATAATTATATTTTAAGCTACAAAAATGATCTAGGCAGATTTGTCAATATCACAAGATAATTTATATAAAAAGATCCCTTCAGTAACTTTGTACAAATTTTTGCACAAAACCTAAACATGCTAGTTCCCACAACATATCCGAAATCCAGCTCAAATCATATATGGATTTTCACGAATCTAGGTATTTCACATTTCAATTTTTCAAGCAAATACTAAAGCTCAAAAGTATATACATGCTTTGGAAACGTTGTAGTTCTAGTCACAGAGAGCACAACAAAATTGGGTTTGCAATTTTTGGATTTTTCTGTGATTTTATATGCATTTTACAAGCTTCAGCACTTTGGATCTAGATCTGAAACTGATTCTTCGCAAACAGGTCCCTGATTTTCACAGTCCAGCCCCTAGGAAAAAATCATCTTCTGCAATTGGGTCCCTGGGCGCGGCCAGCAGTGGGGATCGTTGGAATCCGGCCAAGGGAGGGCCAGGATTGGGCGGGAAAGTGGCCAGGGATGATGAGGGGCTCACCTAGGGTCGATTTGAGGGGTTGGAGGCGGCGGGAGGTCCACCGGTGAGAGAGCTCGGCGGTGGCAGGCCGTGGCGGCCGCTGGGAGCTTCGCTCCGGCGAGGGTGCGGTCCGACCCGGGCAACAAGCGGCCTGGGCAGCTCCAGTGGCGCGAGAGGAAGGGGTATTTGGGCTCTATAGGTGACAGCACTAGCCGGGAAGGGGAGCTCGTCGTGCGGCTTCAATGGAAGGGCGGCGGCTCATACGCGCGGCCAGGCAGGGCTTTTTATGGGCGGCGAGGGGAAAGGCGGTTCGCACAGCGTCAAGTCATCGACACGTCCGCGGTATGGGCATGGCATGGCGGTGCGCACGGACGGAGTACGGCGGCGACGCCACTGGGCGGGCGGTGGCATGGTCGGCGCGACGTCACCGTGCGCGCGTGGCGCGTGGCGCAAGGGAAGAGGGCCGGGGAAGGCGGTTCGGCACGGGCGGTCCCACGGCGCGCGGTCCGGCGGACGGTAGCCGGCCTCGGCGTCGGGCCCCGGCCAAGGGTGCGGGTGCGCGGTCTGGCGCCCGCCGGCGAGCGACGTCGCGCAGGAGCGCGTTCCGGCGCGGAAACATTTCGGGGTTACCTTGTTCGATTGCTGCTTTCTCCAAAAAGTTGAACTGAAGTACACCAAGGTTTGAATAGGAAAGTTGTAGATCTAGTATCCCTTTACAACTTTGATAAAGGGCGTATGGCCTTTTTCTCAACCAATTGTGCACAAAATGCATGCCAACTTGGCTATTTTCTGGGCGCCTGTGAATAGTAACTACAAGCGTTGACCAAGATTTTTCACGCATTTCCACTCTAAATTTCAAATGCCACTCAACATGAAAGTTGTGTTCCTTAACAAAATACACAACTTTTACATTGGGAGAATTCGAAGTGTTTAGGTGAAATTTGGAGAACGCGGCAAAAGTTCCGGCTGACACTGGAGGACAATGGGGTGTTCAAGGGGTTTGACTAGGGTTTTGACCAAACCTTGACCACTAGTTGACCAAGGTGTGTCATTAGGGATTGTCGGTGATGTTTTCGAGTTGATGGCCCAGGTTGACCGTCGTTTGACCAAAGTCAATGCAGTTGACCGGTTCGTTAGGCTTAATAAACCCGACTGAAAACCTGGGGCGTCACACCGTCGGATGAACCGACGGTACCTATACAGCAAGCATCGGTGCAATCGTCGGACGAGTTGGTACACTGGTGAAACCCTAGGCACCGTCGGATGAACCGACGGTTCACTAGCGTCAGACGAGTTGCAGAGGAAGAGCAGCGAAGACAGTAGCACCGGATGATCCGACGGTCTGAGTGGGGACACCGTCGGTCTATCCGACGCTCAGTTTGAATTCATATAGAGACGCGCCAAAACAAAGCCTTCGAAGCACCGGATGATCCGACGCCGGTCAAGGTGAAGCGTCGGTCTATCCGACGGTCGCGTGGAAGCTAACAGAGGCGACTTGGACGCAGGGTCTTCAGCACCGGATGAACCGATGCACCGTCGGTGCATAGCGTCGGAGCAGTTGTGTCAGAGAAGTCATGAGCGGTGGAGGCAACGGCTAGTAGCACCGGATGAACCAACGCCCGAAAAAAGATAGCGTGGGATCATCCGACGGTACTACTTTCAGCAGCTTTTAGCCAACTGCTAGTTTGATGCCTTGGGCTATTTATACTACCTCCACCAGCCCATTTGAGGAGGTTGGGTTGTGTGGAAGTGCGAGAGGAGTTCAAGACACGTTGAAGATCGTATCCAATCCATCCAAGTGCTTAATTGCTCATCCTTAGACTTGCATATGCTTTGTGTATGTGCTTAGTGCTAGACTTAGCTTAGAGCTGAGTGAGTGCAAGGTTGTGCCAACCTTGTGAGGTGATTCTTGAGTGAATCAAGTTGTACAAGGTTCGTCGGAAGCCTTGGGGCCTAAGTGGCTCACCGGCAATCGTCATCGACACTCCGGCTTGGTGTGGAGTGGCGAGGACACTTTGTGCGGGGGATGTGGAGACCCCCTTCCTTGGTGGAGAAGCTCCTTAGTGGAGGCGGCATCAAGGTGACCAAGAGAGCTTGGCAAGTGCCTAAGTGGCTAGCCTTTGTGGCGAGTCAAGTAGTGCTCTTGGGAGAGACTTGGTGACCGGGAAGCAATACTCTTGTGTGAGTGCCTCAACGTGGACTAGGGGTGGCTTAGTGCCTAGCGATACCACGGGATGAATCGCGTGTCAAGAGTTTTCTTCCTCTCACCCCCTTTACGTTTCCGCATTTACTCTATTGCTTGCCTTTAATTTCGTAGAGTAGTATCATGCTAGGATTGGTTATAGGTTGCAAACCTTGTTTTGGGATGGGAGTTTCACACTAGAACAACCCTAGTTGCACATCTAGATAGTATGTTCTAGTTTACTATTGTGTAAAATTAGTGAAGCCATAGGTTAAGGTTTTAAGTTGTCTAATTCACCCCTCCCCCTCTTAGGCCTACGAGCATCCAATTCCTTACAGTAGTTTGTGTTGCTAGGATACAAGGCTGATCACATTAAAGGCACAATAACCACTATTTAGTAAGTTGTTGAAATTCACTTCTTTTATCCCACATTTGTCTGTACGAAATCCTTTGTCTTGAACACTATCAACCCAATCACACTTGAATAGCACCACATATCCAATGTTCAGATTGTTTAATTATATTCTACTATTTCTATTATGCGACCATAGTAAGTAACATCTCCTATAGATGGATAGTCATTTCTTGTGCTTAAGAAACTAGAAGTCTTTGCGATCATTTCTACGCCATCACGTTGTGTAACTTGCCCTTCAGCAAAGCTCCATGTGTGGAAATTGCACCAATTCAAGGAATAGCTATTGTACTTCTTCACCATCCTAAATGGTTTTTTTTCCCATGAATTTTTACTTGATGAGGAACCTCATTACCCATATAAATTAATTGTTGAACCCAAAGACAAAATGTTGTTAGTGGAAAAATATTAATAGGTATATGTGAATAGTTCACGGATCAAATATACTTTCATAGTCTGGAAACAAATTATGGAATTCCTTGTGATGGATGAAGTGTTGTACCCGCATCTCGTAGGTGCCTTAACTAACGACGCATTAGCAAGATCCTTACATAGTGGCTTATTGGGTAGCAGAGCTTCAAGCTTCTCACCTATGGCAGCCTTAAGCAAAGACGTATAGTAACTGATGGGTCCTCCAACTTTAATGCAATTCACGAGTGCAAAAAAAAAGCTACTGTCATTCATTCCAATTCGTCAGTGGAATACATGTTACAACAACAAGTACACTGAAAGAAATACCTCTAGTGGTCTATCGATGTCATTCCAAATCAGTGGCGAAGCTGGCGGATTCTGACGCCTAAGGCCACTTAGTAAACATTTATACCACTCAATCTTAGTGTAGTACACATAATAGCTATAATCACAATAGCGATTTTTCATATACTGATTGAAGTACGTAAAATGCACGATTTAGACCAATACATCACAATTATTTAAGACACATTAGCATAACAAACTTGATCAAATAAATACCTAACTAGTGCTGATCTGGTTGATCATCGACTCCCCACATATCACAGATATCACAAAAGGAAGGACACCCGAATCTACACATGGACACAGCCAAACATGTAAATTTTAAATGAATTAGCTAAAAATATACAAAACATAATTAAATAGCAGAGAAATTACAATCACTACCATAACCTCGTACTAACGTCAGACGTGCGTCGTTATAAGTATGTGACGAACCATCCATCGGTACTTTGCGTCGGTACATAGGAGTCCGTCGGTACACATAGGCCGGACTGTATTCACTCCCGCACTCGGCCAGCCCAAGTTCCACCAGTCAGCATGTTGTTTTCAAAACTCTCCAGCAACCCTAGCTATTTTCTCCTTGATGCGCCGCCCCTTGCCTTCCGAACTCCGCCGCCGCGCAGTTCTCCTTCTCCCGAATCGCCGCCGCGCAACTCCGCCACCACACGCTTCTCCTTGTGCCGCTCTTGCCCCTTCTCCCGAGTCGCCGTCACGCAGCTCCGCTACCTCCCCTTCCCCTGCACCACTCCCTCCCCACCCCTGTGCTTCTCTCCTTCCTCACCACTACGCCGCTCCTTCCTCTTCCCCTGCGCCGCTCGCTGCATAACTTCCTACGACCTCCACAAATCCTCCCTGTGCTGCTAGCTTTTGAGCTCCCACACAGCCTCAATCCTCACCGAAATCAAATCGTAATTTCTCTGAAATCTGGATTGGACTTCCAGGCTTGCCCATGGGGATTGTATTTGTCCTTCGGCTGGTGAGTAACCCTAGCTATCAACTTGTTACCCAAATATTTCATCCACATTCAATTAGCCCCGGATCTGTGTAGGTGCTGCCATTGATGTCAAGGTGGCCAAGGCTGTGGTATAGTGAGGCAAGCACGAGGAGCGGCAGGAAGAGGATGTTGATGCCACTCTCAAGCAGGAAGAGGAGAGGAGTGTCACCAGTACAGGTACTACCTGCGGCCCAGATGTGGGTGATCCAACTACGGCCCGAGGAAGAAGGCCCAACCTGCGCGTTGCCGGCCCAGAATGGGTTCGCTAATGTAATAGGCATCGTAGAGATATAAGGGAGAGGATTCTGGGGAGATAAAACTAAGTTGTAATTAAACGATAAGGAGAAACGCTCCTCTGTCGCTCGTCTTCCTCCTTCCCCCTTCTCTGCCATGTCTGAATGAAATTCCAAATTCCAGTTCTAGTTCCTAACATCTTGGTATCAGATTCTTCAATCTTGGATTTCTCCTTGTTCCGTTTACTTGCTTCATCGATCGGCTAGCAACTGGTTCTGGTACGGTTCTTCGAGTTCGTCCTCGGATTTGAACTCGAACCCGGTAATTCCACCTGCGCCGGCTCGATCTGGAGCACCAACCTACCCACAACCACTTCACCCGCCTCCAACGTCGGCACAGTGCGATGGATCGATCTCTGAAACTCGCCCTGGAGGAGGTGCAGCGGAAGATTTCGGAGGAGATGAACAAGCAGTTCTCTGAGCTCGACACCAAGTGGGAGTAGCGCTTCACCGAGGATAAGGTGCAGTGGGATGATCGAATCTACGCGTTGGAGGATTATGTGGACAAGGCGTTCACAGAATTCGACTCCTGGCGTCCACAAGTCACTTCAGCGGTGGAGGATTTGAAGCTGCAAGTCTCCAAGCTGAACAAGCAAGTGGATCAAGCGCTCTTGGAGCGTTCGTCGGATCTGGGCATCCTCGATCCGCCTCATCCGCTCAAGTCGGCTACCGCGCGCCCATCTGCCGGTTTCACCGCCGACGGCCCAAGTGGGCACCGCCAGGATCAACACCACCGGGATCACGAGTTTGGGACGGTGTTCACCCAAACCCAGATCCCGGTCAAGGGTACGTCTCACACCAAAATCCCTGTTGTTTCACCCCGCTTTCCATTCCATAGTTCGGGTAGTGCTGATTCTAAGTCTGGTGCTACTGACTTTCACCACTTTGGTCGTTTACCCAAGCTTAGTTTTCCCAAATTTGAAAGTGAGAATCCTAAGTGGTGGATCTCTAGATGTGAGAATTATTTTGAGATGTACTCAGTTCCTTATGAAAAGTGGGTTCAAGTGGTTGTCAATTATTTTGAGGGTCCAGCTGCACGTTGGCTTCAGGCTGTTGAAAGGAGAGTCTATAAGAGTAGTTGGCATGAGTTTTGTGTCCTGTTTTTAGAATGTTTTGGGCGTGATGAACATGATCTGTTAATTAGGAGAATGTTACACATCAAACAAACTGGATCTGTCACTGAGTACATTTCTCAGTTTGCTGAACTGATTGATCAGTTGACAGCTTATGAATCTCCAGCTGATCCTAGACATTATACTATGAAATTCATTGATGGCTCGAGTCCTGCTATTAGGTCTAGTGTGTTTCTTCAGCGTCCCAAAGATCTGGATACTGCTTGTACTTTGGCTGCCTTGCAGGAAGAAGTATCGGAGTCTTCTCAAGTCAAAGATAACAAGAAGTCTGGGATTTCTTCATCCACTCACAGAAGTTTTTATCCTTTACCTGCTCCACCACCACAAGACAAAGCTAAAGTACCATTGTCTCAAGCTGAAGTAATCTCACCAGCAACTACCAAAGTGCAGTCTCCACAAGATAAGTTGATAGCACTCAAAGCTTATAGAAAGGCCATGGGGCAGTGTTACAAGTGTGGTGAAAAGTGGACTAAAACACATATTTGCTCAAATACTGTCCAGCTACATGTTGTCCAGGAAATGTGGGAATTATTTCAGTTGCATTCTGACTTTCCAGCAGAAACTCCTGAGGCTGAATTATATGTTGTTGTTTCTAGAGAAGCAATCACAGGCAAGCTATCAGTCAAGACTTTGAAGCTTCAAGGGCTTGTTCAGGATAAGATAGTTACTATTCTTATTGATTCTGGCAGCTCCCATACATTTATTAGTCAGAATTTGGCTTCTCAGCTGTCTGGTCGTACTCCTGTAGATACTCCTATTTCTGTCCCAGTGGCCAATGGTACTAAATTGACTTGTCAGCTTGAATTCAAAGATAGTTGGTGGTCTTTTCAACATTGTCATTTTCAGTCCACTCTCAAGGTGTTACCTCTACAGTTCTATGATATGATTGTTGGTATGGACTGGCTTGAGCAATTCTCTCCTATGCAAGTTCATTGGCAGCAGAAATGGATGCTTATTCCTTATGAAGGTCAGTGGATCAAACTTCAGGGTGAATTACCACTGGATTATGAAGAAACTATGTTAGAAGTCCATTTGCTCCTTGAGGATTTTAAAGCTGCAGACATTCCACCACCCATACAAGCTCTCATTGACAAGTATGGAACTGTTTTTCAGCCACTTGTTGGATTGCCTCCATCTAGGTCTTGTGACCATGGCATTCCATTAATTACTGGTGCTCAACCATTTGTGATAAGGCCGTACAGGTACCCTCCAGCCTTGAAGACTGAAATTGAGGCTCAAATTGCCAACATGCTTGCTGAAGGTGTTATAAAGCCTAGTTCTAGCCCATTTTCTTCTTCAGTGGTCATGACAAGGAAGAAGGATGGCACTTGGCGCTTCTGTGTTGACTATAGATTCCTCAATGCATTAACTATTAAGAGCAAATACCCCCTGCCCATTATTGATGAATTTCTGGATGAATTGTCTAAGGCTTGCTGGTTCACTAAACTTGATTTACGATCTGGTTTTCATCAAATCCTATTGCAAGCTGGTGAAGAATATAAGACAGCCTTCTCCACACACTCTGGGCAATATGAATTTTTAGTAATGCCTTTTGGAGTCACTGGTGGCCCTGTCACCTTTCAATCTGCTATGAATACTACCCTAGCATCTCTACTCAGGATTTGTGTTTTGGTCTTTCTAGATGATATATTAATTTACAGTTCATCTTTTGAGGATCATTTGATGCATATTGAGGCTGTCCTCCAGCTGTTGGCCAAGGATGGTTGGAAGGTTAAACCCAGCAAATGTACCTTTGCTCAACAAAGCATAGCTTATCTGGGTCATGTTATCTCTGCTGACAGTGTCTCTACTGATCCAGCTAAGATAAGAGATGTTCAAGCTTGGTCACAACCTACTTCTATTAAGGAACTCAGAAGCTTCCTGGGCTTATTAGGCTACTATAGAAAATTTGTCAAACATTATGGCATTATCATCAAGCCCCTCACCAATCTTTTGAAGAAGGGTGAATTATTTGTTTGGACAGCAGAAACAGAAACAGCATTTCAAACTCTGAAACAGGCACTTGTATCAGCACTAGTGTTGGCTCTTCCTGATTTTTCATTACCCTTTGCAATTGAGACAGATGCTTGTGCAGTGGGTATTGGTGCAGTACTAACTCAGAAGGGGCACCCACTAGCTTATGTGAGCAAGGCTTTGGGTCCTAAGACTCAAGGACTATCCACCTATGAGAAAGAGTATATGGCTATCATTTTGGCCCTGGAGCACTGGAGAGCTTATTTGCAGTGTTCTGAGTTCATTATTTATACTGACCAGAAGAGTTTGACTCAATTACCTACACAAAGACTCCATACAGCTTGGCAACAGAAAGTCTTCACCAAGTTGTTGGGATTTTAATTACACAGTGGTTTACAAGAAGGGTGCAGATAATATTGATGTTGATGCTCTCTCTAGACATCCAGCTCCACCTGCACAAATTTTAGCTATCTCTACTGCTGTTCCACAATGGCTGACATCTGTCACTGATGCTTATGCTGTTAATGATCAGGCTCAACAGTTATTGCAGCAACTAGCTCTTGCCAATGACCCTATAGGCAACTTTACTTTACAGCAGGGAGTGATTAGGCATAAGGGCAGGATTTGGGTCACTAACAACCCTGCTGTTTAGCAGCAAATTTTCCAAGCTTTCCATGAAAGTGCTCTTGGGGGTCACTCTGGTTTTCCTGTTACTTATGCTAGAATCAAGCAATTGTTCTTTTGGCAAAACATGAAGACTACAATTAAGGAATGGGTTCAGGCTTGCCCTATCTGCCAACAAGCAAAACCAGACAAGAGCAAATATCCTGGTCTTCTTCATCCATTACCTCCCAGATCAAGCTTGGCAAATGATATCTATGGATTTCATTGAACGCTTACCTAAATCTAAGAATCATAACTGCATTTTGGTGGTGGTCGACAGGTTCTCCAAGTATGCTCATTTCATATCCTTGTCTCACCCATTTACAGCCTTGACAGTAGCTCATGCCTTCATGGCTAATATTTACAAGTTGCATGGAATGCCCTCTTATATTGTGACTGACAGAGATAGAATTTTTACTAGCAACTTGTGGCAAGAGCTGTTCAGGCTGACAGGAACTACCCTTAGTATGAGTAGTGCTTACCACCCTCAAACGGATGGACAAACCGAGCGCGTTAACCAGTGCCTTGAGACATATCTGCGTTGTTTTGTGCATGCCTGCCCTAAGCAATGGTATTCTTGGTTATCTCTGGATGAATACTGGTATAATACCTGCCTTCATTCGACTATACAGACTACACCTTTTCGTGCTCTTTATGGTCATGATCCAATTCATTTTGGTCTTACACTTGATTCTGCTGTCTCCACTCCTGAGTTGGCTACCTGGTTACATCAAAGAGCTTTGATGAATGAGCTCCTCAACCAACATCTCTTGCGTGCCCAGGCAAGAATGAAGAAGCAGGCTGATAAACACAGGAGTGAAAGAACATTTGAAGTGGGTGAATCTGTCTATCTCAAACTTCAACCTTATATTCAGACTTCTATGAGCAATCGATCCAACAATAAGCTTTCCTTCAAGTTCTTTGGACCCTACGAAATCTTGCAGAAAGTTGGCTCCGTCGCTTATAAACTCAAGCTTCCTGATGGCAGTGCTGTCCATCCTGTCTTCCACGTCTCTCAACTTAAGAAAGTGGTTGGACAGGGTCAGCAAGTTACTGCACATATTCCTCCGTCGGATGATTCACTGCAGGTCCCTCTCCAGGTTTTGAAACATCGAATGGTGACCAGAGGTAACTCAGAAATCCTTCAAGTTCTCGTTCACTGGTCAGGCCTGCCACTGTCATTAGCTACTTGGGAAGATGCTGAAGCTCTCAAGCAACGCTTTCCACTGGCACCAGCTTGGGGACAAGCCGGTTCTCAAGACCGGGGAGTGTCACCAAGACGGGTACTACCGCGGCCCGGATGTGGGTGATCCAACTACGACCCGAGGAAGAAGGCCCAACCTCGCGCGTTGCCGGCCCCGGAATGGGTTCGCTAATGTAATAGGCATCGTAGAGATATAAGGGAGAGGATTCTGGGGAGAGAAAACTAAGTTGTAATTAAACGATAAGGAGAAACGCTCCTCTGTCGCTCGTCTTCCTCCTTCCCCCTTCTCTGCCATGTCTGAATGAAATTCCGAATTCCAGTTCTAGTTCCTAACAAGGGGGTAATCTGGTCCAGTTACAGCAACACCCAGTGTTGTGTGAATTCCAAGAAAGGTAAGATTGTTGTTGTGGAGTAAAATAGTTACCAAATGAGCATGCTAGTTAGTATTTCTTTTAGGGGAAATGAATAGAAAAAGGTAGCATCAAGAAACCAACCTGTTTAAATTGATTTTTTTGGGGCATGTTTGGTCTGGTTGGTGAACATTAACTTAGTCATACCACACTTTTTGCCACCTTTCATTGACTCTAAATTTTCTATGGTCAACAAATTGTTGCGGCAACTTAATTATGGTTAAAGTTCTAAAGAAAAGTGACAATATGTGGTAGCTAATGAAAAATGTTTTTGTCTATATGCTTCATTTATGCTCTGCCTAATGTGCCTTTAAAAAGGAATTGATAAAGGGGTGATGTACTATATAGGCTATTAGGGTGGCTGATGATTGGAAGTAACAAAAGGGGAAATGAAAAGGCATGTCAAAGGGTAGGGGAAAGGAGAATGTAAACTAATGACCACAACTAATGGCTACTGTTAAGCAGTATCTTGTTGCAACTTGTTCCCCTTTCTTTTCGGTTTCTTTCCAGAATTCATATGTTCCTTGTTTGTTTGAATTGTAGTGGTGTGGGCCCTCCACCGAACATGATCATCCTCCTGCACTGGTCGTGCTCGTCCTCCTCCACCGGTGCCCCTTGTCCTTCTCCATTGCCTCCTCCCCCGAGCTCCTTCCCACTCTGATCCCGCCTGGCTGTGCCCCGCCACAATCCAGCCTCGTTGTCGTCATCCGCGGGCACGCCGGGGCGCCTCGTGGTGGTGGTCGTCGTCTTTGTATCAGCTTCGGGGGTTGCGGCGCGTGGAAGGGGAGGAGCTCATGGTGGAGACGCAGAAGGATTGATGGAAGAGGTATATTTGCCTTGCGCATAAACTCGGGCGCAAAATGCATCGCCCGCTTACCTCTCTTGTTGGAGGCATGTTGTGGGATCCAAAAACAAAATGACGATCCATTTTTGGTTTGGGTCACATTGTTGGAGTCAGACTTTTCAACAATGAACAATGTGACAAAACACAATCAACCATCCACCATGGGCAAAAATGATCTTTTCCACCGAGTCCCAATCTTTTTGTATTTGGTACAAACTCAAGATTTCCCACCTTTAGGGTGTGTTTGGCAGGGTTTCGGCTTCGCCAAACCAACTCGGGAGTTGCTGCTCCACTAATTTACAGCTCCATCGTGGACTCACATGTTAGGAGAATAAAAAAGGAACAAATTCTTCTTCCTCCCACGTGCAGAACGTTATGGCAGGATGGCGTGCGGCCTCGCCGCCGGGCAGGCAGGCGCGTGACCTCGTCATCAGGCAGGGCTCATCGCCGGGCAGGTGTTTTGCTATAGTGCACCTGGGTGCATTCTGTAGCTCTTGTCTAGTTGCAATTGAGGCTCATTCTTATTGCAATTTGTTCACGTCCGGTTTCAACTAGGAGTCTAGTTGCAATTGGTTCGTGTCCAATTGCAACAGAGTCAGATTCGTTGTAATTAGTTCCGTTGAGTTGCAATTAGTGTAGTGTCACAATTGCAATTGGTTAGTCTCTTTGTTGCAATTCGTTCGCGCCTAATTGCGGCTCGGCTGGTATAGTTGTAATTGGTTAGCGTTGAGTTGCAATTGGTTCGCGTCGAGTTGCAATTGGTTCAGCTGCGAAGTTGCAACCGCAGGGTCTGTGCATTTGCTATGCAGAATGCACACGTAAGTACATTTTAGTATCGCCCTCGCCGGGAAGGGGAGCTGCACGAGGTGGGGTCCCTCTCGGCGGTGTGCCGGTGCATGAAGGCGTGGCGGCGGTGGGGAGAGGCTACGGCCACGGCGGCACACAGATCAGGCGGCAGTGCAGGTCGGCAGCGGCACGCGGCCTCGCCATCGGGCAGGCGGGCGCGCAGGCCTCACCGTCCGGTCGGCGCGCCCAGGTGCGGACGGCGGCGGGGATGGAATGGGTGGCGGCGGCAGGGATGGACTGGACTGGCACTGGGCGGCGGCGGTGATCAGGTGCTGGCACAGGGTATGCTCGCGGCGGAGACCAGGGGCGGCGCTAATCCTGCGGCCGGCGGCGCACGTTCGCGTGGAAGCGAATCCACGCCGGTCTCCTGCGGAGGGTGTTCATTTGCAAAAGAACAAAATTGGAAAGGCTAATTACAACTTACAAGTGGTTTATTGTAAATTTGTCTCACCCCACCTCTATTCATGAGATGAAGATTCTATGGTACTGATGGGAGTTTTTATAATTGCATAGAGTACTATAAGCTACAGTACCTTCTTCTAGAGTACCACAAAAGTGCGAATAGCTTTGTACCCCGATAATATAACAGGCCGCTACGCAGACATGGTTCTTGACTCCCTGGGTCCGTGTCAGCACAATTTAAACGTGGACATTGACATCGTTGACAAAATATATCATGGCTTCATTCGATAGATAAGATCCATTTGTTGTGACCAAGATTGCCACACTTTTAGGCAAAACGTAACCAGTAAAATTGACACCACAAACACAGCAAAGTAAAGCAAACATCGTGTCTATAAATAAATAGCTCCGGTGGTTCTCGTGTGCCTCGATCATATACGGCATATGAGATTTGAAATGTAACTCTCAGGCACACTAGAAATAAAAGCAGTGAAATTCTTAAGCAAGCGCCGAGCAAAATGAGTAGTGTTGTAGTGACGAAGGACTTGCCGGTGGTCGTCTCCCCGTCGGAGTCCGAGCTGAGGACGCCAGCGGCGGCCGCTGACACAGTTGCTCTCTCCTGTTTCGACAGCTGCTTGCCTCCTTTTCCGGTCACGATGCTTCTCGTGTTCGACCGCCCAGTCGACTCGCCGGTGGAGACGGTAAAGAGGGCCCTGTCGCGAGCACTGGCGCATTACCGTCCCGTCGCTGGCCGCCTCGACGGCGACGGCACCAGCATCGCGTGCACCGGCGAGGGCGTCACGTTCGTGGGCGCATCGGCTAGCTGCGCACTGGAGGAGGCGGTCGCGGCGGCGCTGCCGCAGATGGACCTCGCCGTCGGGTACCCCGGCTTGCTCTGCCGCGGCTCCGACCCCTTGCTCCTGGTGCAGGTGACGGAGTTCTCCTGCGGTGGGTTCACCGTCGGCGTGACGTGGAACCACGTCCTCGCCGATGCCGCGGGGATGGTGCAGTTCCGGGGCCGTCTCCAGAAATTTGAGGCCCGTGTGCGAAATGCAAACCAAGGCCCTTTAATATCAAAGTAATATATGTTTAATATAACTGAAGAAAACTTTACGCAATTATATAACCTAAGAATGCATTATTTCATACAATATTTAGAAGTACTTTGAATTAAATCAAACAAAGACGTGTACAAGAAATACTTCATCCGTCCCAAATTATATATTGTTTTCGATTTTTAAATGCATAGATATTATTATGCATCTAGACATATTGTATATCTGAATGCATAACAAAATTTATGAATCTAACAAAATCAAAACGATCTAATTTGGAAGGAGGGAGTAGCAATTTTTGTTAAAAATCAATTCAGGAAGAAAGGAACCAATGATCGAATTGCTTAAAAAAAATGTGACATCAGAGCGGGTTTCGGCCGTTGGGTATTGGCCGATGGCATCTTGCAGCCTTCCGGCCACAAGGATATCACCGTGACTGCAGAGTGCGGACGCAATCTTGCTATTCGTCGATCCAATCTCTCCACTCTCGATTTTGTAACGGGATCATGAGAAAAGCGAAGGGTAGGGGCTCCGAGCATGCAATTAGTTGCGATTTGCAACGTCGCGGGGTGTTGGATGCCAACGGATCGGATAGCTCGCGAGTTGCCGTGTTTGTGCGTTACTGTTAAAATCGGGGGCCCTTCATTTTTGGAGGCCCCAGCGCGGTCGCTCACCTCGCTCCCGGCCGTCGACGGCCCTGTGCAGTTCGTGCAGGCCGTCGGCGAGCTCGCGCGCGGCGTCTCGCCGCCGTCCGTCGTGCCGATCAGGCGCTGCGACGACGGCTCGCTTCCGAGCATCCCCGCGTCAACCATTGGCGCGCAGAGGTCGATGCTCGACAACTACGAGCCCCAGGACGTGGCGCGCCTCGACGTCGTCGTACCCATCCGCCTGATCAGCCGCATCAAAGCCGGAGGGCTCGGTGGCGGCGGCAAGTCTTCCACGACGTTCGAGGCCGTAGCGGCGGTGCTCTGGTGGTGCCGCACCCGCGCGGCCCTGTTCGCCGCCGACGATCCCGAGTCCCCCGCGCCTCTCTCGTTCCCGTGCAACGTGCGCGCCCACGTCGGGGCGCCGGTCGGCTACTACGGCAACTGCGTCGCCATGCAGGTTGTTTCGGCGACGGCCGGTGTCGTGGCAAACGGCGATGTTGGCGGCCTCGTTCGGCTTATAAGGAACGGCAAGGAGATGGTTATGGCGGACCTCCTGTCCGGCGGCAGAGGCAACGATGGCAGAGGGATGGGACGGCGGGCGCCCGTCTGGTATGAGGCGCTGGCCGTGTCAAGCTGGCGGAACATGGGCTTGGACGCGACGGACTTCGGCGGCGGGGCGCCGGCGAGGGTTCTGTGGCGAACCGAGCGGCCAACTGTGCCGAGCTGCGTGGTGTGCCCGCCGCGCCGGGCGGCGAGCGATGGCGGTGTGGAGGTGTCGTCTATGTTCGTCAAGGCGGAGCACGTCGACGCCTTCCTGGAGCAGCTCGCGAGGCTGGTGGCCGCATCTGGGGAATGATAACCTGAAGGCAGTAACCATGATCTGTCTTCAATTACGGTAGTGATCAGAATTGTGGGCTATTGAGTATATAGTTGACTGTTGTACTAGCTCTCAAATAAGCTAATTAGGAGCGAGGAAGCCGCCATGCCCTCGACCGCACGGAGCGCCCATGCGGCGACCCCACCCGCCCGACTCGCCGGTCGTGAGACCTTCCCCGGCGACCCCCTCCCTGTAGTTGGTGTAGCCCCCCCCCCCCCCCCCCCCCGGTAAACCCTACTTCCAGATCTGGCACCCCTCGCCCCTCTTGCTCGCCCTTTGTTCCCAAGCGGCTCCTCTATCGTAGCGCCATGCCCGATGGTGCTCAGCGACGACGACCTGGACCAGGTGGACTACGACTTCACCCCTCGCCTTCGCCGTCACCGTGGCCGAGTTACCGGGACGTTGTTTACAGCCCACCCAAACCGGTCCCTGCAGGGACAATGGTGTCGGTGGTGCTGCAGGCAACTCCAACGGTTGCGGCTGCCGCGCCGGCACCGGAGATGGGGCTGCATCGCCGCCGCCGACACCCCTCCCGCAGGACGAGACTGCGTCAACGCCACCAGGCTTCTGCTGCCGGCTCGGCGCACCAGGAGCAGCAACGCCGAATCTCCCCGCAGCTGCAAGCCAGGCTCGGCCCCGTTCCAGCGCAGCAGACGGCCAACCTTGGTCGGCGCCCCAGGGTTGACGCGGATGGATTCGAGGAAGTGTTGCCTCGACACAGGCGATGTCTCCGCGCGAATCCGGCTGGCTCCACCTCGCCGATTGCTGCGCCTCACCGCCCACCACCCGAGCTGGATGGGCGCTGCCTCAACTGCCTTTCCTACTCCCACGTCATCGCCACCTGCCGCAGGTCTCGACGCTGCTACCGATGCCACGGGCTCCACATCGCCAGAGACTGCCCCTTGCCCCGGTCGCCGCTTGCTGCTTCAATGTCGGGCGGCGCCCCCAATCGCCTCCCCAACTCCCAGCGTTTCGTCCGGGTAGGAGGAGCTGACACACCGCCTGCTTCGGAGGTGCCCAGCCGCACGCCCTCTCCGCAGCCGTCATCCGACGGCAGCCACCACAACCCAGCAGTGAGCACCTCGACGGGTCCATCCTGCGGCCTGCAGTCGTCGGACCCGGAGTATTGCTACATCGACTTCAGCGATGAGATGGCGGCGGAGGAGGCGCGCCTTCGTCTCGCTCTCGTCGCCCAGGTGGGGAATGCGTCTTAGGCGTTCTCCCCGGCGGAGGCCGCCGCGACAATCGTGGCCACTACTGGCATTTCTCTGGATGAGCTCGCGGTTAGGGCTTTCTTCCTGGAGAGCTTCATGGTGCTGTGTACCTCGCAGGCGGCTCGAGACCGCGTCCTCGCCGCCAGCCCCATCCCAATGGAGGCCACCACACTAGCGCTCCGGCCATGGACTCGGCTGGCGCACGCGGAGTCAGAGACTTTGTACAACAAGATCCAGCGTGAGCTGATGGGAATCCCACCCCATGCCTGGAACCTGACCACGGTGCGCAAGTTTCTTTGCTCCATTCTGCTGGGTAGAGCGCTTGCACGATGCAACCATGCACAAGGACGACCTCAAGGAGCTTGTCCTCACCGCCTGGACGGAACATCCTTTCGCGATCCCGCCATCAAGAAAGCTTCGCATCGCCGAGTGGGAGATCCCCACTATCCACTTCGATCCTGATCTGCAACGCATCTTCAGCAACCTTCCGCCCTACCTCAGGCAGAAGCGCACACTCATCTACAATGTGAGCATCCACTTGCGTTCCATCGCCGACTTTCAACCGCGCACTCCGTCAACATCGAGCTCGTCCATGTCCGATGATGGAGACAGCGGCCCCAACGACAACCCGGATCGTCACTACAGGCTCCGGCAAGGCCACGCCGGTCCACGCTTCTCCGGCTTCCCCCGACGCGACGCCAACGCCCCCGACCGCCCTGGCGAAGGGCGACGCGCTCCGGCGGGGAACGACGGCCAACCACTGACGTCAGGAGCATCACGTCTCGTCCGGACCCACCTCACGATCGTCCCCCTGCAGGTTCAAACAACCGAGACAAGACAAACCACCCCTGCAAAGGGACACCAGTCGAGTTGAGTTGGGAATTGTTGGTGAGAACGGGGCGACCGGCTTTCCCCTCCACGGGGAGATGCAACCGGCGGTCAAGGAGGTGTCCACTGGTCGCAAAGGTTGTCTGGAGCATGACCGCGCTGCTGACATCCTTCCACTTTGCTGTCGTGCACTGTGTTCATAGGGCCCTGATCCCATGCTCCACGAGGCAGCGCAGTCCTTTGTGCAAGGGGACGAAGCCTCTGCGCAACCCGTGATGGAACTGGTGGGCACGCCCGCTACGGTTCCGGCCGCTCTGCTGCTGGCCATGCGGTGGGATCCTATGTCACTGGAGGCTGGTATTGAGTCTAGGATGCAACAAGGTGTTGCTGGCAACAACGAGGTGCTGGGCTCTAACGGCCCAAACCTTCAGCCGGCTCAGGAAATGAGCCTCATCAACGACCCAAGCCTGGAACCCACCACACCTGTTGCTGTGCCACTTGACGATTCAGAGTTACTGAACGCTGCGGAAACGACCTTGCCCGAGGAGTCGATAGCTCTCCGCAGTTTTGCAAATGCTGTGCAATGCCAGCTACCGCCGCCCCTCCTCCAACGGCCTCTACGCTGTAACGCCCGCATTTTTAGCTCCTATTAAATCACTTACTAAATCACGCGCGTTTTCAAAACTTTCCCGCTGAGCTCAATTATCCCCTTGGAAACCCCAGACATCTTTCCCCTCTCTCACCCTCGGCGCGCGTGCCGCGAATCCCGCTGGCACCGCCCGCACCCGGCCGTCGCCCACCGCGTGCCACCCCGGCGCCGCTGTCGGCCACCACGCCGGGAATCCCACGCACGCCGCGGTCCCGCCGGCCGGCCCGCCTCGCCATAACCGCCGTCCCGGAAATTACGCCGACACCCGAAAATCCAGAAAATTCCACCAAAATCTCTTTCCCCCCTTTCCCTAATTTTTCCTAAATTTTCCCAAAATTTTCCCAATTTTTCCTTCTCCTTTTCCTTCTCTTTTTTCCCTTTTTCTTTTTCCTTATTCCTTTTTTCTTTCTTTTTCCTTTTCCTTTTCTTCCTTTCCTTTTCTTCCTTCTTTTCCTCTTCCTTCTTCTTCCTTCGGCCGGTTCCCCTGCTACGGCCGCGCTGACCACGTGCCCTGGCAGCACACCCGCTGCGGTACGCCACTCCGGCCCTGCGCGCCTGACCTCTCCTCCTTGTTTCCCGGCAAAGTGCCGCAGGCCGGCCCCGCGACGTAACTCGTCGCTGCCGCGCAACGACCGGAGGCCGGCATTAATGCTACCGCCAGCCGAGCACACCAAGCTCTCCTCTCCCCCCTCCACGACCTCTGCCCGAACCATCCCATCGCTGCCCGTGCTGTCCCATCGCCGCACGAGCCGTCCCATCGCCCGACAACCGGGATTCCGGCCGGCCACCGCGACCCCGCCGGCGCGCCGGTGAGCACAAAAATCTCCCCGCCGAACCGCCTTACTCCGGTTATAAGTAGCCCAGCGCCGTTCCTCGCCTCATCTCGCACCACCACGGCCACCTCCCTTCCCTGCCTGAGCATCGGAGCGCCGCCGCCCGCAATCACCCACCTCCAGTCCGCCGCCGCCCGTAGAGCCGCCTCCACACTCCGCCCCGACCCAAGGTGAGCACGGGAATCGATTCCCCTCGGCCTCCTCTCCATTTTGCCCCGTCCCCCGGCCGCCGCCATGCATGGGACCGCCGTCCCCTCCCCCGGCCGGCCACCGCTCGGCTCGTTCCCCCCCTCTGTTCTAAATCAAGGGAGGGAGGAAGAAGATGGCGGTTTTGCAAAAAACCCTGGACCTCCCTCTTTTCCCTACCAACCCCCTCTCTATTCTCTCTCTCTTTTCTTTCAATTCGGACCCTATCCTTTAAGCCATACCACCAAAACAACCCTACCCTTTACAAATAGGCCCTTAGGATATTAAAGTTAAACCCTCACCCTATCTAAATATTATAATTAGGCCCTTCAAACCTAATTACTAATAGGACCTTAAATTCATAGTTAATCCTAAACACCCCTTCAACCCATCATTTCATGCACAATTTCAATTCAAATCGTGCCCAAAATTCATCACACCCGTCCCGGGTATACCTCTACCAATCCATCATCCAGACCCCCTGCATAACATTTATTTCTCCCTTTTATCTAATTACTTTTCCTCGAGCTTAGCCGGTAAAATTGTGTGTGCTTGTTTTGAATGCATGCTTGCTTGTGTATAGCCGACGGAGTGAACGAAGGAGGGTACCATGAGCCGCAGCTTGGAACCAAGTACTGCGAGCAGGAGCCCGAGATCCCGAACGCCGAGCCGGAACTCCCCGAGGACTTCGAAGACGGCAAGTTCAATCTCATCCTTTGATGCATGCTTTGGTCCTAGTTTTATAAACATAACCCTCTACCCGTTTTATAAATTGCATATTGTTTTACTGCAAAAACCTGGTAGGATAGCCACCCTTGATTGCTATGATTGAACCTTGTTTGGACAAAATGATTTATTAAAAATGGTTTGAGTGCTCTGAAAATGGGAATGTGATATTTTTGGAGAATGAGTAAAGAACTGGGTAGACGGGATGGACGTGTGTGTCAGGAGTATGGGTGAGCTCGTACCTTTGTGGTTGAGCGTGTTGGGGATGTCCATCTTGTCGTTAAGGACCGGGTTGCGTGACATCTCACCTGGCCCCAATTATCGTACAACCACTCGACCGTTGTATGTGGCAACGGCTTAGCATAAATCCCACTAGTTAATCTACTTGCCATCTGGTGTGCGGGTGAGCAGCGGAGGATCAAGGAGTAGGGGTATGATCTGTGTGAGGTACGCCCTGGTTATGTGGGATAACCCCTTGATTGCTTCCGTGGTGGCTCGTAGGGTTAGCTTAGGTGGGTAATGGCTTTGATAGGATCCGCGCCGACACTAAGGTGTTCGTGTGGCGGTACCCTACTTGTGGGTAAAGATGTACAACCTCTGCAGAGTGTGAAACCTATTCAAATAGTCGTGTCCACGGTATTGGATGAGTCACGGCGTGGTCACAAAACTAGTGTTTGGGTTTGGGATGCTTTCATGGCGTGAGTCGTTAAGTGTGTGGTTGTGTGCCTGGGCTACTGCGGACGGGGAGTCCGGTAGTCCTAAAGTGGTTTTCTCAATACAACTGAGTTACTTGGGTTATAAAAATGGTTTGCGAAAACCTTTTCAAAAATGAACCCCTGCATGAGTAAATGTGTTTGCAAATAAACCTTAACCTGATCCTTGATACATCATGTGCATGATCTGCTTATAAGCCCCTCCGTGGGTGGGGTTGAACTTGTTGAGTATGTATGTACTCACCCTTGCTTAATTAACTATTTTTCAGAGAAGGATCCCGACTTCATTCCCGAAGACGTCGAGTAGGTCGCTGTCCTACACCCAACCATGCCTGTGGACTCAGGGTCTCCACAGGGAGCTTCCATGGCGTGGTACTCTGATGAGGCTTTCGAAGCCTTCACTATTGTTGTTTGGTCTCTAGCTCTTGTGTTGTTCCTCGTGGCAGTAGCGCTCCCGTGCCCACTACGCCGCCGTGATGTAAGGGACTGAACCACATGTTGTAATAAATGTGTTACCAGCCTCCTGGGACTGGTATTTGTGTCACATTTAGTCATCTCTAATGAGGGGACGCTTCAGGTGGTATTAGAGTCATAGGTTTGGCCGTAGGACGCGACCCCTAGGATCCGAGACCTCCTCTGGCCCCTCTCTAACCTTTTCTCTGCCGAGTTCACCTTTTTCCAAAATCTTACGTTGATCCTTGCCTGGTTCCAGATGGCTAACCCAATATGGAACGGAGGAGTCTGCCCTACAGAACCTGGTCTCCTAACTTGCTTCTCCTCAGCTTGGAGCGCGTGGGAGTGAGGGACCCACCGGAGTTCGTCTATCGGGAATACGAGCGCTATGGCACCCTTCGGTGTAAAGTGCTGATCTTCGTGGGTAGGAGCACACTCTACCCCGACATAGAACCTTGGTTCATCTCCACCACTGGGTTTCGTTTTCAAGACACCTATCCGAAGGCTGCCCGGAAGGCCCTACGACGTCTACGAGTGATTTATAGGCAGCATCTCAGAAGGACTCCAATGGGATTTTCCCACCCTCAAGAGGTAGAGGACGCTCAAGGATTGACCGCATGACATTGGAAAGAGAAGAAGAAGACTTAAAAGATGCAGTTTCCCACCTGTCCATCTACCTCAATGGCCTAGACCACCTCTACCATGAACAAGCCCAGCAGTTGAAGCACCAGATGGACAGGGCGGAAAGAGCAGAGCAAAGGATAGAATTGGAAAGAGTGAAGACAACAATGGCGGAAGTTGCCCTAGCCAACATGGAGCAAGATTACCTTAGGGAGCGGGAACACTCTGAAATATTCCACAAAACCTATGGGATGAGCTCCACAAGGAACGTAGAAGGAGAGAATAAGCTGGATTGGAGGAAGATGAACCCGGAGAAACTTGTTGGGACAAAGGAACCCAGATCGAGGACGTGATACTGGAGCAAGACCTCCCACCAAAGAAGCATCGCATTCAGACGGAAGAAGAGTCCCCATGAGGATAGACTGAAGTGCTTAGGCTAGAGCTGTGTTTTAGTAATAATAAATGTACCCTGAGGAGTGTACCCCAACCTTGTTGCTAAATAAAACTATCTATCTTTTGTACCCTACCACAACTTGTTCAACTCTACCCTTGTTTTCAGATGGCTGAAGATGGATGGACCCAAGGCGTGTGCCAGGAGGAGCCTGATTTTGCCCGCCTCCTTATCAACTCCTTGGAGCGCCTTGGTATCACTGAGCGCCCGAGGTACTACAACAGAGAATACGAGCAACTCGGCACTCTTCGCTGTAGGGTGGTCCTCTCCATTGCCAGAAGCAACCGCCACACCAACATCGAGCCATGGCGCGTGACCGCCACAAGGTTTCGACACCGAGACACCTACCCCTTGGCCCTCAGAAAAGCCCACCGCTACCTGTGTCAGATTTATGAGGGACACCTCGTCCCCACACCGATGAGGTATTTCCCCCAGCCATCAGAACACTAGTTTGGCAGGCTCGCATGAGAAACCTGGAACGGCGCCGCCACCAATAAGACCTTTTGTACCATATAGTTGCCTACCTCGTCTCCCTGGACAAACTCTTTGATGACCAGGCCAAGCTCTTGAGGGAGCAAATCAGCCGGGCCGAGCAAGCGGAAGTCACAGTGAGGATGCACCAAGTCCGAGTGGCTCAAGCTGAAGCAAGGACCGCAGCCGCCATAAGCAGTGAAGCTGTTGCCCATGAAAGCCTCAGGCGGATCCAAGACCAGCGCATGCAGGAATGAACTAATAGTGGAACACCCGTTCCGACCATTGGAGAAGCGCTGGTTCTGCTTGGACACCCCTTGTAGGATGGGGAGGAACTATTGAAACCCTGCCAGCACCACCAGTAGTCACCGATCAACCAACAGCGACCGCGGAAGCTGCAGCACAGCACCAAGAGAATGGAAACCCCGAGGGCAAGGACGACGATGAGCTGCTCATGACACTGGAAGTGCACTCAGCCCCAGAAGATGGCTCTCCTCACGAGTAGCGTACCTTAGTTGCCTTGACCCAAGGAATGAAGCCGTGCTGGTCCGAGCTTAGAGTCGCACCCTTAGCTTTTGTCGTAGTACCAAGTCGTATAGTGTGTCCGCGTTGTACCAGTCGAGTAGTTCGGGATGTATCCTCCTCACTTGTTTGCAATAACAATTTGTCTATGCTTGTTGTTTGCTATCTGCTTGTTGTGGGCATGCCGGCAGGGGGAGACCCTGCCTTTTCAAAAAGAAATTCGTCATAATCCACTTAAACATCACATGAAACCTAGATCTCTTAGAAACCTGCTCCTTTACAGATGGTTTCTAGGTGCCCTGCTAGGACCCTCCAAGGCTCCGGTCGTATGGACACGGAGGGATCTCAAGCCGATCGGAGGGAGCGCCTTAACGACTAGGAAGTGAACCAAGGTGAAGATGGAGGAGAAAACGTTGTCCTGCCACCGCCACCCCCTCCCATAGACCTGGCGTAAGTTTTGGCCAACCAGACTCTACTGATGGAGGCCATATTCAATGCCGTCAACCGTCCAGGGCCCCGAGTTTTGGGCATGAATGAGAAGCTGATCGAATTTCTCAGGACAAAGCCACCCACTTTTGGCGGGTCCGTGAATCCCTTGGATGCTGATGACTGGCTGAGAGCCATTCTAAGGGAACTGGGGGCCTTCAACTGTGAAGACCGAGACAAGGTTCTCCTGGCAACTCACCAGCTCACCGGAACAGCCTTAGCCTGGTGGGAAAACTACTGTGCAGCAGCCAAGGACCCCTCTGCCATCACTTGGGATGAGTTTGTGGAAGAGTTTTGTCGCTACCACATCCCAGAAGCCACACTGAAGCGCAAGGCGGATGAGTTTCGTGAACTCCGCCAGGGAAACAAGTTCATGGAAGAATACACTTACCAGTTCATAGAGCTGGCTCGATATGCCCCGGAAGAAGTGGACAAGGACTCCAAGAAGCAGGAGATGTTCAAGAAGGGCTTGACTCCAGAGCTGAGGACTCTGCTTACCCCTCAGATCTACCCGGATTTCAACACCCTCATGAACATGGCCATCCTCATAGAGAGAGCCAGGGCAGAAGAGAAGAAGGAAAACAAGCGCAAGTTCATGGAGAACAAGGCTCAACAGCTAGAGCGCTCCCAGAGGCAGAGAAGCTTCGATCACCCCATGTCCAGGTTCCAAGCCCCGATGCAGTACCGAACCCAGTCCCAAGCCACGGGCTCGCAAGGCCCCAGAACCCAGTTCAAACCATACAACAACCAGAATGCCATGAATCCCCCACAGAGCAATACTAGCTAGGTCACTGCCAACAACAACAACAACAACAACTCCAGGGTGTGTTTCAACTGCCGTGAGACCGGACACTTCATTGCCAACTGTCCATATGCCAAGAAGCCAACAGCTTCAGCCTTCTCCAACTTAGTGAATGGGCCAAGAACACTCGTATCTGGAGCCAACCGCATGCCAGTTCGCAGCAACAACAACTTTGGCAACAACAACACCCAGCAGATGAGGCAGCCCCAGCCGTCTTATGGACGAGCCCGCGTCAACCACATCAACGCACAGGAGGCTCAAGAAGCACAAGGCGTGATGCTCAGTGGGTTCCTAGTCAGCTCAGTCTTGGCAACCATATTATTTGATTCAGGAGCATCACATTCGTTCATATCCTCAAGTTTTGTGGAAAAACATAACATACCTACAGTATTACTAAAAGCACCCCTGTTAACCCGAACGCCCGGAGGTGACATCAAGTGTCAACTGGGTTGCTCTCGGGTAAGGATCATTTTAAGTGGGGTAGAGTTCCTAGCAGGTCTAGTAGTACTGAAGTCCAAGGGAATAGATGTGATCCTTGGGATGGATTGGTTAAGCCAACACCATGGTCTCATAAGTTGTGCCGATAAGGTGGTACATGTAACCAACCCAG
Source organism: Cenchrus americanus (assembly GCA_947561735.1). Classification (NCBI taxonomy): domain Eukaryota; kingdom Viridiplantae; phylum Streptophyta; class Magnoliopsida; order Poales; family Poaceae; genus Cenchrus; species Cenchrus americanus. The sequence continues at coordinate 197,481,506 of OX387245.1, read as the reverse complement.
ACGGAATACAAGTGACCTGCCACACCCGAGGACACAGACCTGACATAATGGTTTTTAGCATGGAAGCCAAAACCATAGAGGATGTCCCAGTAGTGCGGGAGTATCCAGATGTGTTCCTCGAAGAACTCCCCGGAATGCCACCAGGTAGGGATATAGAGTTCGTCATTGACCTTATCCCCGGAACCTCTCCCATAGCCAAGAGACCCTATAGGATGGCAGCCCCTGAGTTGGCAGTACTAAAGAAGTAGCTAAGAGAACTTCAGCGAAGTGGATTTATCAGACCAAGCTCATCACCATGGGGGGCCCTAGTGCTCCTCGTGGAAAAGAAGGATAAAAGCCTGAGGATGTGCGTGGACTATCGCTCACTGAACGAAGTTACTATCAAGAATAAGTATCCTCTCCCCAGGATAGATGATTTATTTGACCAACTGAAAGGAGTCAAGTATTTTTCGAAGGTGGATTTAAGGTCAGGATACCATCAGCTCAAGATTAGGGAGAGCGACATCCCAAAGACCGCCTTTGTCACTCGTTACGGGCAGTATGAGTTCACAGTGATGTCCTTCGGACTCACCAACGCACCAGCGTATTTTATGAACCTCATGAATAAGGTGTTTATGGAAGAGCTGGACAAGTTCGTCGTAGTTTTCATTGATGACATACTTGTTTACTCCAAGAGTGTGGAGGAACATGAGCAACATCTTCGAGTGGTACTGGGGAAACTAAGAGCGCACAAGCTGTATGCTAAGTTCAGCAAGTGTAAATTCTGGCTGGAGAAAATATCCTTCCTTGGGCATATTCTGACAGCAGAAGGAGTAGCAGTAGACCCCGGGAAATTCGAAACAGTCTCTAATTGGCGACAAACGACCAATGTGAGCGAGATCAGAAGCTTTCTTGGTTTAGCAGGATACTATCGGAGGTTTATTGAAGGATTTTCTATGATTGCCCAACCCATGATGGAATTGCTCAAGAAAGAGAAGAAGTTCAACTGGACTGAGTCTTGTGAGAAAAGTTTTCAGGAGTTGAAAAGAAGATTGACCACAGCCCCAGTGCTGACCTTGCCAGACATTCAATAGGCTCCAACACATCACTTTTCGTGCTTCACCGCGGATCCGAGACGGCCTGGCTCCTCCTCTACGTCGACGACATTGTCTTGACGGCGTCCTCCATGTCCCTTCTCCACCAGATTGTCAGCGACCTACGTTCCACGTTCACCATGAAGGATTTAGGCCCTCTACACTACTTCCTCGACATCCAAGTTTGACGGATGACGCAAGTTTTTTTTCCTTCATCAGCAGCAGTACGCTGAGGACATCCTCAAGCGCGCAGGCATGCTCAACTGCAAGCCTGCGTCGACGCCGGTGGACACCAAGGCCAAGCTATCTGCCGCTGAGGGTGTACCGCTGAAGGACAAGACCTTCTACCGCAACATCGTCGGGCCTCTTCAATACTTGACCTTGACGTGTCCGGAGTTGGCCTATGCTGTCCAACAAGCATGTCGCACATGCATGATCCACGGGACAGCCATTGGAACATCATCAAACACATTCTCCGATACGTTCGTTGGAAACCAAGCCACGATGTTCTTCTGCAAGCATCTCCCTCGATGTCCCTCACGGCCTATACTGATGCGGACTGGGCGGGATGCCCAGATACACGTTGATCAACATCAGGGTTTTGCGTCTTCCTCGGTAGCGCTCTCGTGTCCTGGTCGTCAAAGTGCCAAGCCGTCGTCTCCCGATCCTCTACCGAAGCGGAGTACCGTGGTGTCGCGAATGCCGCCGCTGAGTGCTGCTGGTTGAGGAACCTGCTGATGGAACTGCACATCGTCGTCGAGAAGGCGAGCATCATCTTCTGTGATAATGTCCCCACGGTATATCTCTCTGACAACCCGGTGCGTCATAAGCGAACGAAGCATGTGGAGCTGGATATTCACTTCGTTCGGGAATGCACAGCTTTGGGACAACTCTGAGTTCTTCATGTGCCAACACAACATCAATTCGCCGATATAATGACCAAAGGCCTACCTACAACTCTATGTGAGGAGTTTAGAGGCAGTCTTTGCGTCCGATCCTCCGAGACAATGACTGAGGGGGGGTGTTAGCGAACTTAGTTAGGCCATGACCGTTTCTACAGGGTAGATAGCGCAGGCAACTAACCCACGATCTCAACGATCGATTCTGTTGGCAAACTGTGTGGCCGTCCGGTATTGTCGGATGCGCAACAGTGATGAGGCGTGTATATATTTTCACCGATGAGTAATACAGAGATTGTCGATCGTTCTCTCAAATTCTCTCAATGTCAATGTGGATTAATTAGGGAGATATGCCTTAATAGTTCATCTTCAATTGATTGACTGTGGATTTGACAGATGGATTTTGTTGCTCCAAGTCTGTTTTGAATAAATTGTTGCTAACAAATGAAGTTATATGAAATATTGAAATTCATTTTCATGTTCCTAGTGCTACAATTTTTGCATTGTAAATTCATGAAAAGCATAAAGGATGTTAGCATACTTTAATTCTGCTATGCTTTGAATGTACCAGATTGACACTTATGCTTTGGACCTGTTAGCATACTTTAATTCTGATGGCCACATAATCTCAGTAGGAAGTGCATCGCAGTGGTTTATAATGTAGTCCACCCAATCTGCTATATATTCATGTCAAGGTGGATTAGGGAGACATGCCATAATAGTTCATCTTCAATTGATTGACTGTGGATTTGATGGATAGATTTTGTTGCTCCAAATCTGTTTTGAATAAATTGTTGCTAACAGATGCAGTTATATGAAATGTTGAAATTCATTTTCATATTCCTGGTGCTATAATTTTTGCACTATAAATTCATGGAAAGCATAAAGGATGTTAGCATACTTTAATTCTTCTATGCTCTGAATGCACCAGATCGACAGTTATGCTTTGGACCTGTTAGCATACTTTAATTCTGATGGCCACATAATGTCAGTGGGAATTGCATCGCAGTGGTTTATAAGGTAGTGATAACTAGACTGTCTTATGCTTTATTGTGAGTGCTAATTATTTCACTACTGTCATATATATTGTTATTGTTAGTGTCATGATGTGTTGTGAGTGTTGTTTCACTACTGTCATATATAATGTCATGACCATTGCTTTATCCTCTTGTTGCATGTACATATGGAACACACAATCCATCGCTGCTCAAGTTAGACAAGGAAGCAGTTGAAGGAATTTATTCTCTGCTTTGATATATAAGCATATTGTTGTGTCCCTGTCAAAATGGTTAGCACCTATCCCTGTATGCTAATTAAGTAAAATATGAGCTGTGTATGTCTATGCTGATTTTATTTACGACTATATCAGCTATTTTGCCTATCAAAGAAAACGAATTTATCTCATAAGAATTTTGTTTAGATTTTCAATCTTTCTTATGTTGCTCTACTGACAAACCTGACATATCATCTATGCAGTCTCCCACAACAATAAACTCCTCTACCTCTAGTGCATCATTACAACCCATCGTCGGTGAACCTTCTTCACAGGGTCACTCAGCACAGAGTGCTGCGAGTAGTACTCGATCACGCGGGTCAAGGACACAACCAAATGGCCAGAAGACAAGTTGACTGCAACTGGACTTGATGCCAATTTTTGGCCTACCCCAGATGCTGCGAGGGATAGATTTGTATTGGTTTGTGGTCTCATTGCTCGAGAGAGGGTGTCAATAAATAAGGCAGTTGATGATCTCTCACCAATGGAGAATGACCATCTGTTCACAGTTTTAGAGGAAAAGCTAGATTACCTAGCCAATTTGGAAGAATCTGTTCGCAAGAAGGCAGTTAAGGCAGCAATATCACAGATTGGAACCTTGCAACGGCGGTTCAAGGCCCATTTAAGAAAAAAGTATGTGAGTGAAGAGGAGAGTCCCTTTGTGAAGCATGCCTTTTTGCAGCAAGAAGACTGGGACATGTTTGTGCAGGAAACCAATTCTCCTTCATTTCAACAATTGAGCCAGGAGATGAAACAAAAGAGAGCATTGCATAATAAGCCACACAAGATGGGCAGAAAAGGTTATCGTGGTAAAAGGAAAGAGTGGGAGGAGGAGGATGCAAAGCTAGCTTTAGAAGGAAAACAGAACTCTTGGGACCAATTTCCTGGATGTTCGAGACCTTATCTGTGGGCAAGGGTAGGGAAGAAGAAGAATACTAGTGAAGGAAGCAGAGGCATAACATTCAGTAACCTTGCGGTCGTGGGGTAGCAGATAGGGTGAAAACACTTGCAGCTCTGGGTAGCGATGGTTCTTTCTATGGGGTTAGGGAGAATGATATCCTCACCGCATCACTTGAGACTCCAGAGCATTGAGGTCGGGTCCGAGGCGTGTCTAGTTCAGTTGGCTATGGTAAAGGGTTTGGTGAAGAGTTTGCTGGAATGTACAGGAAGAAGAGGAACAAGAGGTCTAATGCTCATGATGTGATGGCGGACAAAACATTTAAATCAATTTTCCATTCTCTAAGACTATCAGGCATCAACATACCGAAAAATGCACTTCTTCCTTCCCAATTACCGGCGCACGTCGATGGCGGTGAGGAAGAAGATATGGATGGCATTGAGGAAGAAGATGGGCATGACCGCGAGGAAGAACATGCGCATGACAGCGAGGAAGATAGCAGAGAGCAAGATCATTGGAATGCCAATGGTGACGAAGTGAATGAAGTGCACAGTGATAGTTGGTGACATATGCTGGACACAATAGATAAGCTGATAGAGCCAACCGCGTGCAGCCTTTTGGATGGCACCGTGGAGATCGCACTAGCGAAAGTCTTTCCATCTCAAAAGGCTTGCCATTCAGTACCAGTGTAGGATGGGTATGTTGTGGTGCAACCTTGAAGGACTGAAACGGCGAACCAGAGAGGGGGGAGTGAATGGGAGCCGATAAAAATTCTATTCAAGAATTCAACCTATGAACCCGATTTCACTCGTGTGCCTCCACAGGCTTCACTTGCCAAGCCCACGCAGCCACTGGAGTGCTGCTAGACCTAGGAGCAAGACTCCACCAAGTAACACTCGAAAACACACAGCGGAAAACAACTCGAGCACCTGCTGCCAGAGTAAAACTGATCAGGCCGGTTTCTAAAACCAGTCAGACCGGTTTTGCAAGGGGAGAAAACGACTGAGTCACCCGAAACTGGTCAGACCTCTTTCCCAAACCGGTCAGACTGGTTTTTCCAGACTTAGCCAAAAACCAACACACCAAAACCAGTCAGACCTCTTTCCCAAACCGGTCACACCGGTTTTGGTAGAAGGAGCTCAACTCTAAATCCCAAAACTAGAGCAAACGAACTCGAAACTTGGAGAAACTTGGACCAGAGCTTCTTCTACCAAAGGAAGACTTGTTCCAAGAAGTTCTCCTCCAAAACACACCTTTGACCAAACCGGTCAGACCGGTTTTGCCCAAAAATCCCCCAAAGATCAACAAGGCCAAAAACCACGCAAACGAACTCCGAACGCGACGAAAATTGGACCAGAGAACTTCTTAGGTAGAGAACAACACGCCTGCCAAAAATCTTCCCGAATGGGCACTGTGACCAAAACCGGTTAGACAAGTTTCCCAAACCGGTCAGACTGGTTTCGCCCAGACAGACAGGAAAAACGCAACCTGCGGAAACCACCTCTTCTTCCAACCAATCGATCTCCCGATTCACCCAACGGATTGCAACCAAACTTCGGGGGAAGGTGGATTACCTCTTGGGCAACCTCTATCTCAAGGGATCCATCCCGAAATGCATCCAAAAGGGAGGAATCGGAAGTCAACTACCAAGAACACCTTCGAGTTCATCCAAAAACCACCAAATCGAAGCCGTTTCAGAGAGTTTGTTGGTGTAAGATCACCAAGCAAAGAGGCACAAGGTCCTCATACGTGACATCCAACAAGAATCCCTCAAAGAAATGCCCCCAAAACTTCTCCACGAAAATTCCAAGAAAAGGCTCCGAAAATCACCAAAAAGGAAAAACGGGAAAAACACAAACAAGCCTTGAGGAACCACGCCGAATCATCTATACATACCATGAAAGGTTCATACAAGGCCTAGCTTCCGCCCGATCATCCTTCCTTCTCATAAGATCTCTCCATGAAGTTCTCAAGCTAGTCCTGTAGAAATCCTAAGGAAAATAGCTAGGAAGGCAAAATAGGAAAACAAAATGAGCTAGGGTTCCAAGAGATGGCTGCCATCCTCTCACCACTTGGGTTATATGGAGGCAAGCAGAAAGACTAAAATACCCCTAAAGTCTAAACTAGGGTACACGCCCACCAAGGGCACATTGGGAATTTGTCCTTGTAGCACCATCGGACGGATGCCCGGTGACCGCACTTCGCGTAGCCTCGACGCAAGCCTTGCGATCCCGACGTGTGTCCTCCGCCTCGAAGCTTCCGATGCCCTGCGACCGCAAACCGGTCATACCGGTTCTCCAAACTGGTCAGGCCGGTTTTGGCCTGACAACCACGCCTGGTCTACAGCCTCGGCTTTGTGACTCAGCCGAGTAGCCCGATGGCTTTACAATGAACCACCGCAAAGCCCGCGAACTTGATGTTGCCTCCGCCAATCACCACTCATGACTTGGCTCCCACGAAGTCCCGGCTCGACCTTGGTTTTGTAGCTCAACCAAGAAACTGTCCTCGACTTCATCTTGCCGTTCTTGCCACCATGCGGCCCATACTTGACCCCGCTGGCCACCGGGTCCCTCGAATCAAGCCTACTTGTCTTCTCCACACCTGGAGGCCTCACCAGCAACGACCTTTCGCGCTTGTTCTTCACCTGCACCTGCATTACTTAGCCAAGAGTTAGTCCACACAATGTTGTCAATCAATCATCACACCAGGAAGCGACCATCCACTGGTCCTCGAATGACACATGGTCCTCAATCCCCCCTTGATGAGTGCATTGACAACACACACATTTGGTAACCAGAGAGAAAAGGAAAACAAAACAAACAACTAAAAGAAACTCCAACAAGCGATCGAAAGCCAAAGGAAAGGCAAAGAGCAAGATCACTTGAGGAAAAACAAGTCTCGGACCCCATAGGCAAGGGCAACGGCTCGACGCATCCGAGACAAAAATTATGCTGAAGCAAAGAGCACAAACCACCAAGGCATACAAGAGCCCCCCTGCACATATGCATACTCCCCTTGAACAAGTGCCAACTCTAGGCACAAACCGGCTAGACCGGTTCCCAAAACCGGTCAGACCGGTTCCACCAAAACCGGTTAGGCCAGTTACCAAAATCGGCCAGACCGATTTGGTACAGGAGACCACACCCCCCCAAAGCCAAAAATGCAAAAGAAATGCACAAGCTCCCCCCTTGACTCTTGCGATACGTTCTAGGGATGCAATGCAACTTTTCTCCACCTTTCTTTCTCGCCCTTGTTGCCAATGCATGAATCAAGGCTCAAATTTGAAAACATGCAACCTAGATCTTCTCAAGTATACAAAATTCATCACAAGATGCTACATATGTCCAAATGAGCAAGTTAGATACTCTACAACTTCGTAATGACATCAACTTCACGATTACCAAGTTTCACAACCATTGGACGAAGCTAAGATAGAATTGAGCAATTTTGCGAAAATTTACCCTCTCATGAGCAAAGTCCTAAACATGAGCAAAACATGTCAAAATAGCAAAGCCACACAAACTTCATGCTAGGACAACCATTCTAATCATAAGATCATCACAAACACCCACAAGCACCTCATGTCATGTCAAAGCCACCGAGCCATGTGCCTACTTCTATATATGAGACTTCTCATTGCTATGCATCATGCAACGGTTTAGCACCCAAAGCAAACTAAATTTAGCACATATGACATGGCAGCACATTTTCCAAGCAATTTACATTTCATTTTCAGATTCATATTTGGTACATGAAATGTCTTTGCGACAAAAAGGAACTTATGCCCCTCCACAAGATAAAGCATGGGGGCTAAACATTCATGATGGCAAATGAGCCTTTGGCACCATATGATCAAAATATGCTATCCAACCACAAATTAAGCATAGCCAAGCCACTAGAACATGTCAAGATCATATAAAGGCATTTACTCACAAGAGAGCATCCATGCTGCATTTTTCAAAAACATAGCCATCCACCATGGATATAAATCAAGATCATCAAGAGCTAAGCCAAATTAACCATAGCATACCAAACTAGCTCACAAGATCATATATAGCACATCATGGTGAACAATGCATATGAGAGAAGCTTTTCCTACAAAATGCATATGATACAAAAATGTATGCAATCTAAGATACAAGGATGCCTATACATCATGTTACATATGCCATGCCAAATGCAAGAAATGCACAAAGAAAAGCTATACATATGCAACAAAGGAGCTCGAACATACAAATCTCACAAACCACCGACTCCTCGAGGGGAGGCAAAAAGGGCTTGACACCACCGGCAAAAGAGCAAAGGAGCGCAAAACTCACAAACTCCCCCTAAACACATGCACTAGGGCCAAAGAGCATACAAAGCTCACCCTTAGTACACATGATAGAGCAAAGATCACACTAAGCACACATGCTCCCCTAAACTCATGCATTAAGTTCAAAGAGCATACAAAGCTCACCTTACACACATGAGATAGGGCAAGGAGCGAAACAAACCAAGTGGCTTGACCAAGGCCACACACTTGAAGGTCACAAATTGACTCACCTTGATCATTTCTTCACAATTCACTCATCCTTGTCCACCATCCCCAAAAGTGATGTACCTCCATGTCACCACCGGGGTATGAGGCCGGAGAAGCACCCTCGATATCAACCAAATGTTGTCTAGGCCTCCCACCTGCAACTCAAAACCAAGAGCGAGAGCGAGCAAATGACTCAACACTGGGGTTAGTTCCAAAGGTGTCAAACCAGTGTCGAGCCATTTTCTCGAATGTAGGGTTAGCAACATCCATCCTACCGCGCATATCAAAACTGCGATCCATCATGTCAAATCTATCAAACCTGGAACCACCATGGGAAAACCACTCCCGTCTCATTGGAGGAGTACGACTACCACGATAGGGAAAGCGTGGTCCGTAGCCCCTCTGAGACTCAAAGCTACGACCTCTTCCAACCTCGTATTGACCACGAGGTGGAAAACGTCCAGCAAACTGACCACCTGCAAACTCTCCAGACCAACCACCAGAACCACGACCTCTTGCAAAAAACCGAGACTCATCACGAGCACAAAAATTAGCCGGGTCCCCCTGCTGCCTCCAAACCGGTCCGACTGGTTTTCAAACCGGTCTAGCCGGTTTAACTCCTCCAGCAGGGTCCCTTTCTCCCAAAGCACTCTTTACTCCCCTAGCCGGAACCTTACGCATAAAACCCTTTCCCTTGGGCAGTGGCATACGAGGCTCAGACACACCATGAGAAGGGTGGTACCTATCCTTGTTTGTCCACTCCTTAGCCATTCTCGCCTCTCTCCTTCTCTTATAGCAAAATTCTCTCTTGTGACCATCCTTTCCACAAAACTCACAATGAAAACGGATTGATCTGGGCTTAGGCTTGGGGTGAGGCTCTTCACAAGGCTTCTCACTAGGCTTCCCACTTGGTTTCTCACTAGGCTTTTCACTTGCCTTCTCACTCGGTTTTTCTCTCAGTTTAAGCAACTGGTTTGGCTTGGATGAAAATTTGTCTTTGGGTGTGGGTTCTGGTGGAACTGAAACATTTCCGAATTTCCCTTCTCTCTCACCACTACTCTCACTAACCTTATCAGATCCCAAAGCCCAACCATCAAAGTGCTTACAACTAGCAATCATCATACCAAGCTGAGGTTCCTGACTAGACAACCAACTCAGCACTTCACGCAACTTATCATTCTCATCTTGCATGCGGCCAACACATTTAGCAAGATCCAAATTCTTTACAGCATGTAATTCACAGGTAGAATAGGAAGTAGGAATAGGCACTTTGAAATCAGCCTCAAGCGAAACAATGCAAGATCGAAGCTCAGTGATTTTTTCATGCAAACCAGGGCAAGAAGTACAAGCACCAAGCAAAGTGGGTCTAGATTGTAGCTCAGCCAGCTCAACCCAAAGCACATCTAGTTCCTCACACTTGGATGCATGCTTTTCCTTAAGAGCAGTCAATTCAGCTAGGAAAATAGAGCAATCAGCACAATCAACTTCATCAGAAACCACAGGGCTTGCCTTAAGAGAATCAATTTCAAGCTTACCATCAAGAACCCGTGTTTCTAGCTCAGCCACTCTAGTCCTAGCATCTTCTAGCAAAGCTCTAAGCTCCCTCCTAAGCTTCTTAGCCTCTCTAAGCATGTGATCACAATTTTCAAGCAAGTCAACCAACTCCTCATTCTCCTTGCGCAAAGAAGAGATCTCATCACATACCTCATCCTTAGAATCTAAGTCTGAGGTGTCCTTCTAGCTTCTCTTGCTGCTGGAGCTGTGAGCCATGCCGCAGAAGTCATCCTTGAGGCTTAGGCCCATCACACAAAGGCCGTTGAGATACTTGCCGAGGTTCTTCTTCTTCTTCTTCTTGTCACCCTCTTCGTCTTCGTCACTGGAGCTTGAAGACGTGTCCTCGGAGTCGAACTCGATGTCACTCGATCTCTTCGCCTTCTCTCGAGACTGTGTCTTCTTCCCATGTCCATGATCCTTCTTCTTGGACTTCTTCCTCTTGTCCTTGAACTTGTGCTTGTCGTGGTTGTTCACCTTCGGACACTCGGCGAAAAAGTGTCTGACCTTGCCGCACTTGAAACACACCCTCGATTTCCTCCTTGAGTTCACCCGGCTCTCGTGCATCCTCTCGAACCGTCTGGTCAGCAACGCCAGCTCGTCCTCTCTAAGCACGTCGAACTCCTCATCTGGCAAAGACATAAAAGAGGACAAGGAGAACATCCTAGTGGATGGGTTAGTGTTAGATATTCCTTTTAAGCCACTGATGACGGCGAGACTATGAGAGTCAGTCGGGCCCTCAATCTTGGCTGTCATACCCGATCCACCTCAGCCGACTTGAGCTTCGAGAATAGCTCGTTCACCATCAAGGTGTCATACTTGTCAGACTCCACAATGGACTCGAACTTTCCACCCCAAACCGTACGATCCAACGAGTGCAAGAACTTGACAGCTCTATCATGATCATCGTATGGGAGCACGTCCACATTGGCCCTCATGTTGTTTACCACCACCGTAAACCGCTGGAACAAGGCATCGACGGACTCACCGGGGAGATGAGTGTAGTTCTCATACTCTCTCTGGTTAGTCGCATACATCCGAGCCTGAACCTGAGCATTTCCAACATGAGCTTCCTTCAACATCATCCAAATTCTACAAGCCAAGTTCTCTGTATGCACCCGATCGAATTCAGATTGACACAGAGCACGAAACAAGTAGTCGAAGTGTGGAGGACCCCAACCCCGTTCCTAGTACGCCATCCTTGGATCTTAGACTGGTTAGAGTCAATCAATACCCGTAACCGGCTCTGATACCACTTGAAGGACCGAAACGGCGAACCAGAGAGGGGGGGAGTGAATGGGAGTCGATAAAAACTCTATTCAAGAATTCAACCTATGAACCCGATTTCACTCGTGTGCCTCCACAGGCTTCACTTGCCAAGCCCACGCAGCCACTGGAGTGCTGCTAGACCTAGGAGCAAGACTCCACCAAGCAACACTCGAAAACACACAGCGGAAAACAACTCGAGCACCTGCTGCCAGAGTAAAACCGATCAGGCCGGTTTCTAAAACCGGTCAGACTGGTTTTGCAAGGGGAGAAAACGACTGAGTCACCCGAAACTGGTCAGACCTATTTCCCAAACCGGTCAGACTGGTTTTGCCAAACTTAGCCAAAAACAAACACACCAAAACCGGTCAGACCTCTTTCCCAAACCGGTCACACCAGTTTCGCCCAGGGAGTTCAAACTCAAAATCCCAAAACTAGAGCAAACGAACTCGAAACTCAGTGAAACTTGAACCAGAGCTTCTTCTACCAAAGGAAGACTTGTTCCAAAAAGATCTCCTCCAAAACACACATTTGACCAAACTGGTCAGACCGGTTTGGCAAACTGGTCAGGCCGGTTTTGCCCAAAAATCCCCCAAAGATCAACAAGGCCAAAAACCAAGCAAACGAACTCCAAACGCGACAAAACATGGACCAGAGAACTTCTTAGGTAGAGAACAACACACCTGCCAAAAATCTTCCCGAACGGCCACTGTGACCAAAACTGGTCAGACCTGTTTCCCAAACCGGTCATACCAGTTTCGCCCAAACAGACAGGAAAAATGCAACCCGCGGAAACCACCTGTTCTTCCAACCAATCGATCTCCTGAGTCACCCAACGGATTGCAACCAAACTTTTGGGGGACGTGGATTACCTCTTGGGAAACCTCTATCTCAAGGGATCCATCCCGAAATGCATCCAAAAGGGAGGAATTGGAAGTCAACTACCAAGAATACCTTTTCCCGAGTTCATCCAAAAACCACGAAATCGAAGCCGTTTCGGAGGGTTTGTTGGAGCAAGATCACCAAGCAAAGAGGCACAAGGTCCTCATACGTGACATCCAACAAGAATCCCTCAAAGAAATGCCCCCAAAACTTCTCCACGGAAATTCCAAGAAAAGGCTTCGAAAATCTCCAAAAAGGAAAAACGGGAAGAACACAAACAAGCCTTGAGGAACCACAAAATCTATACATACCATGAAAGGTTCAAACAAGTCCTAGCTTCCGCCCCATCATCCTTTCCTCTCACAAGATCGCACCATGAAGCTCTCAAGCTAGTCCTATACAAATCCTAAGGAAAATAGGAAGGGAAAATAGGAAAACAAAATGAGCTAGGGTTCCAAGAGATGGCTGCCATCCTCTCACACTTGGGTTATATGGAGGCAAGCTGAAAGACTAAAATACCCCTGAAGTCTAAACTAGGATACATGCCCACCAAGGGCACTTTGGGAATTTGTCCTTGTAGCACCATCGGACAGATGCCCGGCGACCGCACTTCGCGTAGCCTCGACGCAAGCCTTGTGATCCCGACGCGTGTCCTCTGCCTCGAAGCTTCCAGCGCCCTGCGACCCAAAACCGGTCAGACCGGTTCTCCAAACCGGTCAGGCCAGTTTTGGCCTGACAGCCACGCCCGGTCTTCGGCCTCGGCTTTGTGGCTCAGCCAAGTAACCTGATGGTTTTCCGGTGAACCACCGCAAACCCTGTGAACTTGATGTAGCCTCCGCCAATCACCACACATGACTTGGCTCCCACGAAGTCGCGGCTCGACCTTGGTTTTGTGGCTCAACCAAGAAACCGTCTCGACTTCATCTTGCCGTTCTTGCCACCATGCAGCCAGTACTTGACCCCGCTGGCCACCGGGTCCCTCGAACCAAGCCTACTTGTCTTCTCCACCCCTGGAGGCCTCACCGACAACGACCTTTCACGCTTGTTCTTCACCTGCACCAACACGAGTCAAGCCGCAACCTGCACCTGCAATACTTAGCCAAGAATCAGTCCACACAACGTTGTCAATCACTCATCACACCAGGAAGCGACCATCGACTGGTCCTTAAACCACACATGGTCCTCAAACCCTCTTCCTGTACCAATTGATGGGGCGGATGTAGCAACCCTTGCTGAGGCTCTCGTTCAAAGGATCCAATGGCCAAAGGACAGGATCATTATACCACCCATGACGAGACATCCCAACCCTGAAGTCGCCACAGGTAGCAGGGGTACAACATCAGATGGAGGTGCTGCAGCTTAGTGTCAGCAAGAGAAGGCTCAACAACAGTAGCAGCAACAGATCAGCAAAACTACACAGTAGGAGCGTCTACAACAACCGGAGGAGCCAAGGCAAACTCCGCCTAAGCGGCTGCTGCAACTTGAGGATAATCAACAGACGAAATAGCAGCCTCTCCAGCAGCAGGAGCGTCGACAACAGCAGAAGGAGCCGAGGCAAACTACGCCTAAGCAGCAGCTGCAACAAGTACATGAGGATAAGCAATAGATGAAACAACAACCTCTTCAGCAGCAGGAGGAGGAGCGCAGACAATCTCCCCCTAAGTAGCAGATTCAACAAGTACAACAACCTCTGCAACAGGAGGAGCCCAGGCAATCTCCACTGTAGAAGGGGAACCAGGCCAGGAAACCTCTGTCTAAAGATGAGATTTTTAACTGTGTTAATGGGACAGAACAGGACCGACCAAAATACAAGCCTGGTGCACATATGTTGTCAGAAGCAAATGTAAAGGCTGCTGGACCAAATTGTGCCAAGTTGCATGCTTATGTCATGGAACACAGTAAGGATAACTTGCCTTTCTAGCAAAGGTGGATCAAGACTACTTTAAAGGTGGTTGTGGTGCTTTAATGTTAAACATTGAATTCAGTAGCGTGCATAACGTTATAACCCTGGCTTCTCTGGATGTTACCTTCATGAGGTTGTGGACATTGTAAGTCCTTTAAAACCTAAAAAGATATTTCTTTAATTTTGACTGCAAAGTTCATGCATGCTAACAATTTGATTTTTTTGTAGGAAAATGATGGACAAGGCAACGACGAAGTAGATCGGTGTTGAGTTTTTAGATCCAGATTTGTTTACTTCAACAAATATTTCTCAGCATTTTCAGCAAGTTGGCAAAGCAATCTGAAATGCAATGATGAACAACTACTACGTGGTGGGTGCCTATTGCACTAGCCACTGGGTAACAATGATCATCTGTATGAAGTTCAAAGAGGTTTGGTTTCTATATTCTGCTAAACAACATCCCCTGCTAAAGTTCCTAGAACTCCAAAATGTTTTGAACTGGTTAGTTTCTTGTAGGTTTTGTTCACAAAAATTCAATCTCTTAGTGTTTCTAATTGGTATTGCTAACCATGTAGGGCCTTTGTTATAGTATATTTTGTTCACAAAAAATCAACCTCTTAGTGTTTCTAATTGGTATTGCTGATCATGCAGGGCCTTTGGTGATGCACAGGACAGAGTGACGAAAGGTAAGAAAAAAAGCCAAAAGCCACACTCAAGCACAAAACAAATCTCGCTGTAAGACCGAGGTTTTTTTTATGGTTCCTTCTTACCTATTTGGTACTGCATTAACTTTTCATTTTGGTACCTCGATGCAGTGTGCTCAGCAGCCACGTGGGTCCTCTTTGTGTGGATTCCATATGGCATTCCATATGTTAAGACTACTTGATGACATACCCGACATCAAGAAGGCTGCTGTAAGTAGATAATAATGCTCAACCTTGTCTCTGATCATATTATCCATCTGATTTTAGAAAATGATTTCTACTTGTATTCTCATAAATAATTGTATTTTGCAGGATTTCAAACCTCCTGTAGATGTTTCCATAGAAGATGTAAAGCGTGTCCGGGAGATGCTGTGTGAGTACATTGTTAAGGATACTATCGACTGAAAGGGCAACTTCTATAGTGGTGCATCGTGAGTTTATTGTGATCAAAAACTTGAAACTCATTCAGTCTTCTTTAGTCAGGTGTTGTTGCCTGAGAAACCTACTTGGCTTTTTTGGTTGGGGTCACATACTGCCTGGTTCAGGCAGTTTTCTCATGACTCCATCCAAACAAGCCCTGATGAGAGTAACTTGAAACTTGATGTGATCCTAGCTTGTCTATAAATGTGATCTTTCTTTGCCTATATCTGTGATGTGAGAATGTGTTTGTGATGTCTCCTTGCTGTGGTTGTTGCCATATCCTAGCTGGTTCTAGGATGCGGTGCCGGCAACCGAGCAAGTTACTGTAGGGGTGGCCGCCATATCTGTAACGGGCGTTAATTAAAGCTCGTTACAAACACTGATCAGTGAGTAACAGGCTTCATTTGGAAAGCCGCTTACAAAAATGCCCACAATGTAACGGGCAGTGTAAAAGCCCGTTACCAGTCCTGACCGGTGGGCCCCAGGACTTGGCCTGTTCATTGAGATATAGGAGACGCAGGTTGAAAGCAAGTGTCTCCTTTAATAGAGAGAAAGCAGATGCGCATAGAAATAGATGCGTCTCATTTCTTCGAGACAGTGGAGACGCAGTTTCACAGAACGCGTATCTGATGTTAATTTCGCAGTAACGGGCTCTGTTTCATGCCCATTACCAAAGTTCCATGTGGGCCTAGAGAAATAGCCATTTCACGTGACCGGTGACTAGTTGTGGTAACGGTCGTTGTTTGATGCCCGTTATGAATCCTATATGTACTGAGACACGCGTGAAATAGACGTGTCTCAGTTCGTCAAGATAGTGGAGACGCAGGTGCACATCAGGCGTCTCTGATATTGAGCTACTGTAACGGGCTTTGCTTTGGTGCCCGTTACGAAAGTTCCTTGTGGGCCTAGAGAAACAGACATTTCACATGACCAGTGGCTAGTTGTGGTAACGGTCGTTGTTCAATGCCCGTTACAAATATGTCTTATCAGTAACGGACATCTGCCCATTACCTTTCTTGGCTTATTTGTAACACTTGATCGATAACGGGCGCATTGCCCGTTACCAAAGACAGTTTTCACGTAGTGAAACGCCGGCCGACGTCGTCGTGGCTGCACATGCGGCACATGGTCGAGCAAGTACTGCGTAAGCTGCGGAGGTCAGCCAAGGGCCGCTCCGAGGTCACACCGACGAGCACTGCAATCTCAATGCAGAGGTCTTGAGGGTGGCCCAGCAGCGATGACGACTGGTGCCGCCTGCTTCTTCCCGACATGCTATCCATCTCCGGCCGAGAATGGTGACGATGAGGAGTAGGCAGTTGCTGTTTTTCGTGGGTAGAGATGAAGGGGCAGGGGATCTAATTGTTTTGGAAGGAGAAGATACAGGATATTTGTTTCCAAACACGGTTTAAGTATGCAATGGATACGACGTTTGGCTAATCCGCGTTATCATTTAATTCTCCATTGGAAACCACGTTTGGCTAATCTGCGTAGAGACGATGTTTCATTACTTTGTGTATCATTTAATTCTACATTGGAGTCACTACCTCTGCAGCTCTTCTCTCAGTCATTGACTGGCAACAGTTTCTCCATTGACCGTCTTGGGAACCTCTTCCTGTTTCCTATGCTCTTGATCTTATCCCTTCCTCTCTTTTTTTGGAGATGATGACTACATTGGATGTTTGGATGGAGGTGTTAGTGTTAGTTTGTAGCAAACTAACACCAAAACTAACACTTTGGAGCCAAACACATGTGTTAATTTGGAGGTGTTAAAAACTACCACTAACAGTAACACTAACATCTACCATCGAAACACGACCATTGGAGACGATGTTTGGTTACTCCGTGTATCATTTAATTCTACGTTGGAATCACTACCTCTGCAGCTCTGCTCTCAGCCATTGACTGGCAATAGTTTCGCCATTGACTGTCTTGGGAACCTTCCAGATAGTTTCCTGTGCTCTTGATCTTATCTCTTCCTTGTTTTTTCTATAAAAAGGCACTGACGCCTATCGGTCCTCCTCATTTCAAGTTGCTTCCTTCTTCTCTAGATCTAGATCTATCTATATGGTTCCTTCTGATACAATAAAGCGAGTCACTTCCTTCCTTCTTCGCTAGATCTAGATCTAGCTATGGCGCAAAGAATAGATCTTGTAGGGCACAAACTTTTGTTTTTCTCTCTTCTTCCTCCTTCTCGATCTCTCAATTGCTAGAAGAATTCTTGTGATATGGGTGATTGGATTGCTCATCTCTCTAACACAACTGCCAGAAGAATTCTTGTGACATACTTCTTTCTTGCAGCTGTGTCCAGGGAAGGTAGCCCAGAACCTCCTGGCATCAGGATGAACAATTTCATCATGTGTCCAATGATCATTAATTTCAGGATGAACAATCATTCATCCAGTGTCTAGTGATCATTATTTTTCCTATGCTTTCTCCGTCCACTCGCGGAATGCTCTTGCAAACCAAAAGTGCAGGTTTAGGAAGCTTTGTGGTCCCATTGCAAGCCAGGAATCAATTCTCTAAGCCATCAACAGAAATGGAGCTTGTTCAATGACCACGTGTAGCAAGATCGATGACGTGCGAGCAAGATCGACCTGCGAGCAAGATCGATGTGTGTGTTTGTGTGATTTTGCATATCTCGTCATGAAGATATGGCCGCATTGTAACCTTGTTCTGATGTATCAATGATGACTGTAATCTGTGTGTGTGATTTTGCATATCGCGTCATGAAGATATGGTCGCATTGCAACCTTGTTCTGATGTATCAATGATGACTGTGATCTGTGTGTGTGTGATTTTTCATCTCAAGAGACATGGTTTTGTGATTATCTCTGCAGTACAATTTTTTGTATTGTTTACCTACTCACTTGCAAAGCTTGAAGAACAAGCCGACAGGGGCTGGCTAAGAGCAACTCCAACAGTTTGGCAAATCAATTTGTTTCTCTCTGGATTCCTGATGTACGTTAGATCTGGATTTGGCAAGTAAAATTATGCCAGATTGTAGGAGATGAACTCTTTTTTTACTTGGCATATCTTTTTAGAAGTTGGCAAATCACAAGATTTGCCAAGTAAAATTTGGCAAACTCTTGAAGATGCTCTAATCTATGTCTCTTTTGATGTAATCTGTTCGTGATTTCGCATATCTTGCACATATCAAAGGCGACGATGGTTCTTTAGTCCTCGTCTCTTGCCCGTAACAAAGGCGACGCTGGTTCGTTAGTCTTCGTCTCTTGCCCGTAACTAGGGATGAAAATAGATCGGATACGGACGTATACTACGGATACAGATACAAATAATTTTTCTTTCTTGGAAAGAATTGTTGGATCGATTACGGATACGGACAATATATTTTTTGTCGAATAGTGATATTTATCATATTTGGATCATAGAAACTCAACATTGAATTTCGGATACTAATGCGGTACAGATAGCTACGGATATTAAATGCCCGGATTCGAATACGGCCTTACCATTTGAGTGTTTGACCCCTTCGGTCGGTCGGTCGAACGGATAATATCCGTACCACTTTCATCCCTACCCGTAACAAAGGCGACACGGGTTCGTTAATCCTCATCTCTTGTCCATTACTGAACTGAAGCAGAATATAAACAAAATATATATAGTATCTTTGGCAAAATATATTACAAACAGGATTCCAATTCCACCACATCCCATATATTACAAAAAGGATTGAAATCCACCAATACATCGCACCCTTTATATTACAAAACAGATTCTATTTCCACTAATAAACACATCCTCCAGCATTACAAAAAGGATTCAGCAGAAATAAGGCTTGCTTTTTATTCCTTGATTTCTGTATATGGATTTTTTCACTATGGTTGCTTCACAAGTACGGTATTTTGTTAGTTCCCAAGAGTTGGGGCTTGTATGAAGTGTCAAAGGATGGAATTTCATCAAACTGGTTGTATTCCTCCTCCTCAACAACATTTTCAATCCCCACAATCCTTTTTTCCAGGCATAACCACAGACCAGTTCTTCTTTGCAAGGTTAGGTACATAGAACACTTGCTCAACATTGTTGGGAAAGACAAATGGTTCGTTTTTGTAACCAAAGACCCGGAGATCAACACTAACATAACCATATTTGTCCTTGCTCACAACTCCCTTCCCATTGGTGACCCATCTACACTGAAACAAGGCTACCTTCAATCCTACATAATCAAGCTCCCATATCTCCTTGATTTGACCATAATATGTGTCTGTCTCCGTGTCATCATCATCGTCATGACTGTCGTCAACGACGTCCCGTACACGCACACCACTATTTTGATAGACGCTCTTTTTATCCTGGGCCATGGTGTAGAACATGTATCCATTGATATTCATTATTTCGTATCTTGTAACAGTGAACAATGGCCCTGCCGCTAGATTCCTTATCTCGTCAGTAATTACAACATTATTGTTGCATGTCTCGACATAATCTCGGAGCCACCTGCTGAAACCTTGCATGTGCATCTTTGCAAGCCAAGCCCTACCACGGTCAGGGTTGTCTTCACGTAGTTGTCGTTTGTGCTCATTGACAAACAGTGTAATTAGGTGCAGCTGTTGTATCACAGTGAAATGAGCCTTTTGGAAGGCACTGCATCCAGAGTGACTGACCTTTTCTCCATGGTCCCAACACCTGAAAACCTACCTTCATGCCATCAGCGAGGCACACCAATTGGGTTTTGTGGGTCCATATAACCCATGGCCCACTCCACTGCTTCGATGGTATCATAGCCATGAACAATGGCTCCCTCTAGAAATAACCGGTTATGTACCAATGATTTCAGGAATCTATAGAACCTCTTACATGGAAACATCTGATGAAGGTAAGATGGGCCAAGGAACCAGATTTCCCTGGCGAGGTGTGCTGTTAGATGCAGCATGAGATCAAAGAATGACGGTGGGAAGGTAGCTTCAAGCAGGCATAGAGTCTCGAAATGCCTCTTCTCCAAGTCTAATAGTTTTTCCTCAGCAATCACCTTTTGTTCTATTGCATTGAAGAATAAACACAAGATCGTGATTGTGTTGCGAACCAGTTCTGTCTTGATACCTCTAAGTGCAATAGGAAGAAGAGCTGTCATCAACACATGTCAATCATGAGATTTCATCAAGTTGAAATTCATTTTCATTTCCTTCACTAACACTAGCCTCTTGAAGTTTGATGAGTAGCCTAAAGGTACTTTCAAATCATGCAAAAACTGACAAAATTCTTCTCTCTGCATTTGACAAGGTGGTTACAGCAACTGGAAGGTTCATCCCCGTCTCTGTTTCCTCTGCATAGAGCTCCGGCCTAATGCCCAACTCTTTAAGATCCTCCCTTGAATTTTTATGATCTTTTCCTTTGGACTTCTGTTGTAACAATGTTCCACAAGTATCTTCACACACATTCTTCTTGACGGCCAATACTCTAGCTCCCATAGAATTGATTTCTTGTTCCACATTCCTTCTTCTTCTTCACCATCTCGTTTCTTTTTTGCCAATGGTTTTTTCAGTCAGTTTGGGTAACTCCTTGATAGTTTTGATGTCCTTAACTTTCAAGTGGACCAGATCTCCAGTCACATGCAACGACGCCTCTCGATTCTTCATTTCCCCATTAAACTGACAATCCATGGCCCAGTATGAATGTTTCTTGACAGGGAAACGACGGTGCCCCATAAATATGTATTTCTTTGAATGTCTTAGCCATATTGAGCAAGTATCTTCCAAGCAGTGTGGGCAAGCTACACCTTTCCTTTTACTCTGGCCAGAGAGGTTGCGATGAGTCGGGTTGTCATTGATGGTGGTGAACAACATACCATGCATTGTGAACTCCTCACGCTTGTACTCATCCCAAACCTCCGGCACACCAGGCGTCCACAATATCTTCAAGTCATCAACTAGTGGCCTCAAGTAGACATCAATACGGTCGCAAGGTTGCTTTGGCCCGGCGACCAATATTGTCAGCATCATATATTTCTGTTTCTTGCATAGCTAGGGTGGAAGGTTGTACAATGACAGCACGATAGGCCAGGTGCTATGCGTTGAGCTCTGGTTACCGAATGGGTTCACGCATCTGTGCTCATAGCAAACTGTATGCTCCTTGCATCGTCAAACCATGGGAAGTGGGTATTAATGTTACCCCATTGCGCTGCATCTGCGGGGTGCCTAAACTTGCCATCTTTCTTATAATTAAGCTCCTTTCGGCCTTCGTCATGCCAATGCAAGAGTTGGGCCTCCTTTCATGTTGTGAACCATCTCCTAAGCCAAGGAATGATGCAAAAATACCATGCCAACCTCACAAGAGCCCCTCTATTGGCCTTCCTTTTCTTGCCTCTAATCTCGTCGGGCTTGTTCTCGTCATCAGCATTATTATCATATCCACCATCCTTTTTCCTCTTGTACCGATCATAGCCACACTTGGGGCACTTGTCAAGGTATCCATAATATCCATGGAATAATACACAACTGGTCTTGCATGCATGGATTTTTTCAACCTCTATTCCCAGAGGACATGTTATCTTCTTCGCCTCATAGACAGACTCTGCTATTTGGTTTCCTTCAGGTAGCATGTCTCTAAGCACATCCAATAGATGTTTGAAACTTTTGTTGCTCCAACCCTGATCTGCCTTAAGCTGCAGAAGTTTTAGATCACCAGAAAGGTGAGAGTACTTCTGGCAATCAGGATAGAGGCATTTCATTGAATCTTCAATGAACTTCTTCAGCCTCGCTAATACTGAAGGTGTGTACACTCGTTGAAACTCAACATCCCACAACATTTGATCAACATTTTGCACACGTTGCAACACGTCACCATCATCAAAGCCCCTAACTTCTTGATCAGTGATATCCTCAGGCCTCAACACATTTGGTGGGAATAATGGTTCATTTCCCTCAAAAAGTCCACTGTCATTAAGGTCATCATCATGGTCGGTAGCATGGTGTCGCACTTCACCTTCATTTAGGCAGTCTGCTTCGAGTTCATTAAGACTTTCCTCACCATGTTTATTCCAACACGTGTAATTTTTTGTGAAACCACGTGTGACCAAATGATGAAAAATGATTTCCCGTTGTGCGAATTTCTTTTGGTTGAGACAATCAATACAGGGGCAAAACATTGCCTGAACACCACAATTTCTCTTATCCACCTCTGCTTGATTTAGAAAACCATTGACCCCACTTAAGAAATTCTCCCAATCTTCTTGGGGATGTCTGTACATCGAAGCCCGAGAAGCAGACGCCATCTGCATTCCATACACCAAATGAGCATAATTCATCACACAAAAAGGCAGCTCAAGAATTTCAATAAAAGGGGTCAATTAATTTCCACCTTGACGAGGACTTTCTACGAGGCAAGCGCGGCCGAGGAGGAGGATCAGAGGCGGTGTTGCGGCCGCGGCAATAGCACGGAGGACGGCGCGGTCGACGTCCGCTCTGGCCCCTTTCGCCGTCGCGCATGCGCGGCCGGCCGGCCTGCTGCATCGCCGGCTTTCTGAGGAGAGAAATTAAGCAAGATTTTCAGAGCATGAGCAGCTGGCGAAGGCGAATGGGACAGGCCGGCGGGGACATCTGAGCACACAGATCGAGCGAGTGACCTTCTCAGGAGAGAGAGCGAGTGTTGTCGTCGGAACAGGAGTGGCCTTCTGCGGAGAGAGAGCGAGTGGTGTCGGAAGGAGAAGACACAGACGAGATAACAACGTGCATCTCCGATGTTAGAAAACAGGCGATCCTGGGTGGCAATCAAAGGAGATGCATCCTACAAGCATGCGTCTCTAGTACAAAATTATCAGTAACGGACTTTATATCCCGTTACCAACATGGCAGCGATCAGTAACGGACTTTGCAGCCCGTTACTGATAGGGTATTGATCGGTAACGGACTTTACAAGCCCGTTACCGATAGATTTAACATTTGTAATAGGCTCTATTTCACATCTGTTACAAAGAATTTATGTAACGGGCGTTTAAGAAGCATGTTACCAGAAGTCCACATTGGTAACGAGCGTTGTGGAGGCCAACCCCGAAGTCTTCCTGGCACGCTTATAGGTAACAGGCGCCAAACAACAACCGTTACAGATGTGGGTGGATGTAACGAGCGTTAAGGGGCCGTTACAAATGATGTGTGACCTAT
Source organism: Cenchrus americanus (assembly GCA_947561735.1). Lineage (NCBI taxonomy): Eukaryota > Viridiplantae > Streptophyta > Magnoliopsida > Poales > Poaceae > Cenchrus > Cenchrus americanus. Next base: position 197,458,001 of record OX387245.1, on the reverse strand, counting down.
TCGAGGTTTTCACGTAGTGCCAATGATGGCTCCTACCTCAACCTCTCTGGTGGTGGCCAGACAAGGGATTTCATGTCCCAATAGCCCTCCTTCTCGTCGATGCTCAGCGCGCCTTCGTCCACCACAACAACAGCTAGTCGGCTGGGGCTTGGTCATGGACAGGCATGCACACATTCCATGACATCCTCCAGCCTGGAGGCTACTCGGGCGTCAGGTTCCAGCCCAGAGCCCAAGACGCCGGAAGCTTCCACGACCTGCCGGGGCCTGGAGTTGCCGACATCGGCGGCGACAGTTTCCAGACACCCCCTTGCGTGGCCGTGGAAGCCTTCGTCCTCCTCGCAGCTCCTCTCGTGGCCGTGGTGGCCGTTGTGGTGGCTGATCTGGCAAAGCAGGCACCTCCACAGGCCGTCGCGATGGAGGCAACAACATCCCTCCTCCTAATGTCCCAGTATGGTCCTACTCCGTTGACGAAAATGCCATGTCTTCATTTTGTTCATTACAATTGCTTGTTTGGTCTGCAATCTTTGCATTGTCATGTAAGATGCACATGTCTTGTAATGGATTTTAAAACTGAATCTAAGGCCACGAGTTTATGCATCATTTCAGAATAGGATTGACAGGGCAGCATGGTCAACAAAGACCACGACCACGTTCTGTCACTTGTACCGTGAGCAGATGAATCTGGGTTACTGCCCCCTTGGTAAGATGAATAAGTGGGGGTGGAAGAACATGATCGAGCTTTTCTACCAGAAAGAAAAGTTGGTACATGACAACAAGGTCTTTGGCCACAAATACAGAGAGCTTCGGAAGATGTGGATCAAGCAACACAACCTTTAGCTTACCCAGACAGGCTTAAGTCGTGAAGTTGATGGCTCTGTCGATGCCTCCGACGTCTGGTGGGATGAGAATGAGACCACCCAGGTACACAATGTTGTTATGTGCACATGCCTACTGAAAAATTGAGTGCCCCGGATTATGCTGACAACTTTGTGCTTCATGTTTAGAAACCTGACTAAAAGGAAGTTCCTCTGTACTAGAGCTACCTAGACCAGATGTTTCAAGGAGTGGCAGTGACAGGCACTACGTGAAAACCTCAAATAGGTCACACAACATTTGTAACGGGCCCTTAACGCCCGTTACATCCACCCACATCTCTAACGGTTGTTGTTTGGCACCCATTGCCTATAAGCGTGCCAGGACGACCCCGGGGTTGGCCTCCACAACGCCTGTTACAAATGTGGACTTCTGGTAACGAGCTTCTTAAACGCCCGTTACATAAATTCATTGTAACAGATGTTAAATAATGCTCGTTGCAAATGTTAAACCTATTGGTAACGGGCTTGTAAAGTTCGTTACCGATCAATGCCCTATCAGTAACGGGCTGCTTAAGTCTGTTACTGATCGCTGCCGTATTGGTAACAGGCTATAAAGTCCATTACCGATAATTTCGTACTAGAGACGCATGCTTGTAGGATGTGTCTCTTTTGCTGGCGACCCAATTGGATGCGTCTCGTGTCTTAGGACTCGTCTCCTGTGATTGCCACCCGGTCGCCTTTTTTCTCACATCAGAGACGCACGTTGTTATTGCTCGTCTCTGTCTTCTCCTTCCGACACCACTCACTCCCTCTTCGCAGAAGGCCACTTCTGTTCCGACAATAACACTCACTCTCTCTCCTTAGAAGGTCACTTGCTCAAGCTGTGTGCTCAGATGTTCACGCAAGCCTCTCCCGTTCGGCGGCGCCAGCTGCGCACGCTCTGAGGATCGCGCTTAATTTCTCTCCTCAGAAAGCCGGCGCTGCAGCAGGTCGTCCGGCCACGTGCGCGACGGCGAAAGGGGCCAGCGGACGTCGACCACGCCGTCCTCCGTGCTGTCGCCGCGACCGCGACACCACCTCTGATCCTCCTCCTCGGCAGCGCTCGCCTCGTAGAAAGTCCTCGTCAAGGTGGAAATTAATTGCCACCTTTTATTGAAATTCTTCAACTGTCTTAATCCTCTTGTGTGTATACGTTTTTTTGTGTGATGAATTATGCTTATTTGGTGTATGGAATGCAGATGGCATCTGCTGCTTGGGCTTGGATGTACAGACAACCCCAAGAAGATTGGGAGAATTTCTTAAGCGGGGTCAATGGTTTTCTAAATCAAGCAGAGGCGGATATGAGAAACCGTGGTGTTCAGGCAATGCTTTGCCCCTGTATTGATTGTCTCAATCAAAAGAATTTCGCACAACAGGAAATCATTTTTCATCATTTGGTCACACGTGGTTTCACAAAAAATTACACATGTTGGAATAAACATTGTGAGGAAGGCCTTAATGAACTTGAAGCAGGCTGCCTAAATGAAGGTGAAGTGCGACACCATGCTACCGACCATGATGAAGACCTTCATGGCAGTGGACTTTTTGAGGAAAATGAACCATTATTCCCACCAAATGTGTTGAGGCCTGAGGATATCACTGATCAAGAAGTTAGGGGCTTCGATTATGTGAGGTGTTGCAACGTGTGCACAAAGTTGATCAAATGTTGCAGGATGTTGAGTTTCAACGAGTGCACAGACCTTCTGAATTAGCGAGGTTGAAGTAGTTCATCGAAGATTTAAAGAAACCCCTCTATCCTGATTGCTAGAAGTACTCTCACCTTTCTGGTGATCTAAAACTTCTGCAGCTTAAGGCAGATCATGGTTGGAGCAACAAAAGTTTCAAACATCTATTGGATGTGCATAGAGACATGCTACTTGAAGGAAACCAAATAGCAGAGTCTTTTCTATGAGGCGAAGTAGATAATCTGTCCTCTAGGAATAGCGGTTGAAAAAAATCCATGCATGCAAGACCAGTTGTGTATTGTTCCATGGAGATTATGCAGCCCTTGACAAGTGCCCCAAGTGTGGCGATGATCGGTACAAGAGGAAAAAGGATGGTGGAGATGATAATAATGCTGATGACGAGAACGAGCCCAGCGAGATCAAAGGCAAGAAGAAGAATGTTAACTGTCACACCCTGAAATTTCCCAATTTCCGGATGTGAATAGAAGGAATAATTAAACAAGAGTTTTCTCATAATTTTAAAGACTTTTGTCAACATTTATTTTATTTACTGTAAATTTAGTATAGGAAAAAGTCATTGTTTGATTTTCTGAATTAAATAGATTGGTTCGATGTGAGTGCTGCATTCATGTCGATGCATCTTGGTTTTTCATGAGTGCAAAAGGCTTTTAAAATGCATTTTGGTGCTGACCAAATCTCTCTGAGAATTTTCCAACTACTCTGGAATTTATTCTCTTTTCTCGAAAACTTAATCTATTTATTGAATGGTTCTATAATCTTTTTCACGAGCTCTAGATATTTTATTTGGATTCATAAACTATCTTTTGAGCCGTACTCCCAAAGCCCCATTCATCATGGCCGAAGCTCTTTGAGCAACTACAATTTTGTCATGATCAAATATCCTTCCAAATTAAATATTAAGATCCACACCATCCTCAATTTCCTTGCTATCCCTCCCAGCCAATTAATTATTCTCTCTATTTTAAGTCGATGCTAGAAGGTCAGATAACTCTAACATGGGTTTTTTTCGAATTACACTATGCATCAGAGACACTTACAACGCACTCATACTGATCCCTATGAATACACGCACGCAAACCCAACCCCTAGGAGCATCTTCAAGGATTGTGCTGGTAAATCCTCAAGATTGACGAAGTCACCACAGGTGCCTTGTTGTCGACGGGAACATCGCCTACCACTGAAAGCACAAACACCGTTAAATCCTGAGAAATTCGCTCCCACGGGGAGTTGAACCCTGGACCTGAAGTGCTACCGGGGCTCTTGTAACCACTAGGCTACAGGCCCTCTCGCTCTAACATGGGTTTTCTGTTGCCAGGCTTGGCCCTGCAAATAGCTTGCTTATTCCACAAGACAAAGGTCGTCCAACTCGAGGTCCGACTTGGACTCAAAAATATCTACAACTTCGATTGGATCAGCAGTGCACGTACGATGATTGGAGACCCTGCCTTCCACAACATATACTCCATGTATCCCTTCGTGCCCTATGTTTTCGCAACAGCACCACAGCGCCTCGCATGCCCTAGTGCCGCCACCGCCGCACCGCCGCCAACCACCAGTGCTCCGTTCCGCCGACTCATGTACGAGGTCCTCGATCTGTTACTAAGGACCATGTGTGGTTCGAGGACCGGTGGATGGTCGCTTCCTTGTGTGATGAGTGATTGACAACGTTGTGTGGACTGATTCTTGGCTAAGTATTGTAGGTGCGGGTTGCGGCTTGAGTCGTGTTGGTGCAGGTGAAGAACAAGCGCGAAAGGTCGTTGCCGGTGAGGCCTCCAGGTGTGGAGAAGACAAGTAGGCTTCGTTCGAGGGACCCGGTGGCCAGTGGGGTCAAGTGCGGGATGCATGGTGGCATGAACAGCAAGATGAAGTCGTGGATGGTTTCTTGGTAGAACCTCAAAACCAAGGTCGAGCCGGGACTACGTGGGAGCCAAGTCATGAGTGGAGATTGGCGGAGGCTACACCGAGTTCGCGGGGTTTGCAGTGGTTCACCAGAAAACCACTGGGTTACTCGGTTGAGCCACAAAACCGAGACCGAAGACTCGACGAGGAGGTGTGGCCACCCGTGCCGGTTCAACCACCCGGGAGAGGGCGGTCGGACCGCCCGGGGCCGGTCGGATTGCCCGGGCCGGTCCTAACCGCCCGGTGGGGGCGGTCCGACCGCCCGGCCGCCGGCGCCGAGATGCTTCGAAGCGGAGGACACGCGTCGGGATCACAAGGCTTGCGTCGAGGCTAAGCAGGATGCAGTCGCCGGGCATCCGTCCGATGAAGATATTCCGAAGACTTCCAAATCCGCCCTTGAGGGGCATGTATCCCTAGTTATTAGTTAAGGGTAGTTTAGTCTTTTGGGTGCCTCCATATATACTCATTGAGTGGATGGATGGCAGCCAACTCTTGGAACCCTAGCTCATTTGTTTTTCCATTTTCGTTCTCCATTTTCCCTAGTTTTTCCTAGGACTAGCTTGAGAGCTTCATGTGAGATCTAGAGAGAGGGATGGATGTTTGGGTGGCAAGCTAGACCTTGTATGAACCTTTCATGGTATGTATAGATGGTTCGGCGTTGTTCCTCAAGGTGGTTTTCCCGTCCTTCTTTGTGTTGATTTTCGGAGCTCTTTGTTGGCGGTGTTTTGAGGACAATTTCTTGGGGTCTTTGGTGCGTGTCACGTATGAGGATCTTGTGCCTCTTTGGCTCGGTGACTTTGCCCCCAAATCTCTCTTGAATCGGACTCGATTTGGTGGTTTTTCGAGTTGGGCGAGTTCTTAACCTAGAGAGACGATTTCTTCTATTCCTCTTGATTGTGAGTGATTCCGGTCGATTCCTTTGAGGTAGAGGTTGCCCAGGAGGTAACCCAGCTATTCCCGAAGTTTCGCTGCAATCCGTGGAGTGATTCGGGAGATCGGGCGTGAGGAAGTTAGGGTTTGACCCGCGGGCTGTTTTTCTGGGAGAGGCGGTCTAACCGCCTGGAGGGGGCGGTCTAACCGCCCTGGGCTTTTCCAGGTCAAAGTTTTGTTTCGCCGGATTTTCCTCTGTGAGTTTGTTTGCCTTGATCAGAGGAGCGTCTGGGTGAAATTTCGGGTCGTTCTCGTGCCGTTTGCTAGGAGTTCTTGTTTGGAGTTCGTTGCTGGGTACAGGAGGTTAGACCGCCCCTGGTAGCCGGTCTAACCGCCCCTAGGCCCCTGGGTGGAGTTTTGGTTTTCGCCAAGATTTTCTGGTAGCTAGCATGGCCCTGACCAGAGATCTCTGTTGGTGAAACCGTGGTGCGTTTTGTTGCTCAGAAGAGGTGTTTCGGAGGATTTCTTGGTTGCCTGGTGGAGGCGGTCTAACCGCCCCCTATACTCGGTCTAACCGCCCCCTTCTGGACAGCCAGCTTTCGAGTTGTTTCCGCTGTCGTGGGTGCGTGTGTGTTGAAGTTGCTGGTAGAGTTTGTTCCTAGGACCAGTAGCACTCCAGTGGCTACGTGGTTTTGGCAAACGGAAGGTAGAAGTGCGGAGCGTGTGATTTTGGGGGTCCGACCGAGCGAGTTCATCTTGTCGGAGTTTCAATCTCCCTCGAGAAGAATTTTTATCGGCTCCCATTCACTCCCCCCTCTCTGGTCGCCTAATCGGTCCTTCAGTTACCACGAGGAGCGTCACCGGGGCACCAGGAGGAGCTGTCCGCAGCAAGTACAACGTCGTGGATCCATCTCTACAGCCAGCAGTCTGCCGTCCATGAGACTTGGCACCTGCATGTATGCATGCCGGCCGGACGTCGGGGAGCCAGCGAGGTGATACAAACCTGGTCGAGATTGTCGTTCGTGTGACGATCTGCTGTACTTCGGAGGAGCACACACGTCCAAGCTGAAGGTTGAACAGCCTTAAGTGAGCCAATCTCCTTGTTTCGTTCTACATATTACTCATCTCTCTTTGATCTATAGCATTGCTGGCCAATCTACGCCCATAACCCATCTAGTAGTTTCTGTTTCCCTCCGGTTGTTTCCTGTCATGGCGAGCTATCTGTGATCTGCTCACTGCTGCATCACCTGCATGCCAACGCCATGCTCACATCACCTGCGTTGCCCAGTCGGCGTCGAGCCCGGCCGTCGTTGCCGCTCTGGTGAGATGATCTACACATCATGCACTCCTCCGTCTATGTTTTCTCTCTTAATCTTATCCAAGCTGTGTACAACTCATCCAACCTTTGCTCGTGCACCAGTCGTTCCACGCCAAAACTCAGCAGAAGCCTTCTCGTCTGTTTCTATAACAGACATCGCAAGCCATCAGGAACTACTTGATCACCAGCCATGCAGTCCATGTACGAGGAAAGCTATAGAAAGAAGGTCACGTTCTTGTACATAGAGAAGCAAACAAGCCATGCATCGTTCATGCTTGCTCTTGCCGGTGATGACATCATGGTGACATCATGCTTATTTGGTAATTAGGACTTTTCCTTTACAAAATAATCAGCACTTTTCCTACACTTCTTTTGGGTATTGTGAAACTTCATTGATCATTAGGCCTTACAAATCTTTGATCTATGGAATAATTATTTATTCATCTATAAAATCCTTGCTAGTCAGCCAATCTATATATCATTTAATTTCTTTTCTTGATTATTTCTCATGGTGACATCCTCTTTATGTCATACTCAATGAGTTAACTTTTTCTTTTTATTAAAATTCATATCTTATTCTATTCAATTCTGATCTCAGTAATTCTTTCACTGACATGTTCCTCCTAACGCGTAGATTAGTTTTGTGTTGTTATAGTACGTTTGTTTCGTTATATAGTTCGTTTCACCATAACTTGTGCCTTAGCATGTGTATCATTTGTTATTGGTTTTAATATTGAAGTTGCATGTTAATCTTGACTAATTCTCATTTAATTGGTTTTCTAAATAAAAGTGTTTAGATTATACCCCAGATTTCTTGAGTTAAGATTTAATTGGTTAATTCTTATTTATAACTAGCTTTTGTTAAATAAAAGATGCTTAGTGTTAAACATCAGTTTTCATAATAAAGTTAATATGCTTGATGATATTATATTGTCTTATTAATATTATTATGCTTAGTTGAAAACGTAATGTAAAGTTATTCGACTAAGATATCTTATACATGCTTTATCTTCCTAAAGTAATTGTTAATCTCATCTAACTTGTACTTAAATATCTGCTAATAAAATATGGTTAAGTTTATCGTGTTTTCTTAATTAAACATAACCTGCTTTGAAATATTCTTGTCACATGATTTTCTAATTAAAACACATGAAGCACATAGTCTCTTGTTGTTTGATAATAATATTTCGATGGCTTTGACCTTAGTTTCATTTTCAGCGTTCTTTCGTCGTTGCGTAACCATAGAATCAAGCCTCTCCTTTAGTGCGCTCTTTTAAAGCTTTCTTTTGATTGGTGCATTGTTCTTAGTTGTACTTTTTGCTTTGTATGTTGTGCTCGATGATTGCTTCGAGTAGAAGAAGGATCGTTGTTCGTTGCTTTGACAAGGAGTTTCAAGAGAGCAAGTGTTGAAGAGCAGTAAGAGTAGCTTTTTGTTGGAGAAAGACAAGTGTCCCTAACCACCTTCTACCTATGCTTTATTTACAAGATTACAATGCATTAATCGGAACATGGAGAACCACCCGGGAAAATAGTACTACCAAAAGACATATGGCTCTGTCTTGGCTAATTAATTAGAAACATTAGTATGTGGTATGCTTTACCTGAAAGGGATTGGGCTGACGGGAGATGGTGTATAGACCTGCTGGGTGTGACATTACCAGAGGGGCTCCTATGAGGGTGGCATGGTACTTTTGCATCATTCCTTGGCTGAGAAGATGGTTCGCAACACGAAAGGAGACCCAACTCTTGCGTTGGCATGACGAAGGCTGAAAGGAGCTTAAGAAAGATGGCAAGTTTAGGCACCCTGCAGATGCAGCACAATGGGGTAATATTAATAACCACTTCCCATGGTTTGACGACGCAAGGAGCATATGGTTTGCTATGAGCACAGATGGTGTGAACGCATTCGGTAACCAGAGCTCAACACATAGCACCTGGCTTGTCGTGTTGTCGTTGTACAACCTTCGACCCTGGCTATGCAAGAAACAAAAATATATGATGCTGACGATATTGGTCTCTGGGCAAAGCAACCTGGCGACCGTATTGATGTTTACTTGAGGCCACTAGTTGATGACTTGAAGATATCATGGAAGCCTGGTGTGCCGGAGGTTTGGGATGAGTACAAGCGTGAGGAGTTCACAATGCATGCCATGTTGTTCACCACCATCAACGACAACCCGGCTCATCGCAACCTCTCTGGCCAGAGTAAAAGAAAAGGAGTAGTTTACCCACACTGCTTGGAAGATACTTACGTAGTATGGCTAAGACATTCAAAGAAATACGTATTTATGAAGGACCGATTAGGCGACCAGAGAGGGGGGGAGTGAATGGGAGCCGATAAAAATTCTTCTCGAAGGAGATTGAAACTCCGACAAGATGAACCCGCTCGGTCGGGCCCCCAAAATCACACGCTCTGCACTTCTACCTTCCGTTTGCCAACACCACGTAGCCACTGGAGTGCTACTCATCCTAGGAACAAACTCTACCAAAGAACCTCACCACACACGCACCCACGACGGCGAAACACCTCGAAAGTCGGCCGTCCCGAGGGGGCGGTTAGACCGGTATATGGGGCGGTTAGAACGCCTCCACCCGGTAACCAAGAAATCCTCCGAAACACCTCTTCCGAGCACCAAAACGCACCACGGTCTCACCAACGAGAGATCTCTCGGTCGGGGCCATGCTAGCTACCGGAAAATCTTGGTGAAAACTAAAACTCCACCCGGGGGCCTAGAGGCGGTTAGACCGGCTACCGGGGGCGGTCTAACCTCCCGTACCCAAGAACGAACTCCAACCAAGAACACCTAGCAAACAACACGAGAACGACCCGAAATTTCACCCGGACGCTCCTCGATCAAGGCGAATAAACTCACGAGAGGAAAATGCGGTGAAACAAAACTTCGACCTAGAAACACCCGGGCGGTTAGACCGCCCCCCGTGCGGTTAGACCGCCTCTTCCCGAAAAAAAAACAGCCCGCGGGTCAAACCCTAACTTCCTCACGCCCGATCTCCCGAATCACTCCACGGATTGCAGCGAAACTTCGGGATTAGCTGGGTTACCTCCTGGGCAACCTCTACCTCAAAGGAATCGACCTGAAATGCTCACAATCAAGAGGAATCGAAGAAATCGCTTCTCTAGGTCAAGAACTCCTCCAACTCGAAAAACCACCAAATCGAGTTCGATTCAAAAGAGATTTGGGGGCAAAGTCACCAGCCAAAGAGGCACAAGAACCTCATACGTGACACCCACCAAAAACCCCAAGAAATCGTCCTCAAAACACCGCCAACAAAGAGCTCCGAGAATCAACACAAAGGAGAGCGGAAAAATTACCTTGAGGAACAACGCTGAACCATCTATACAAACCATGAAAGGTTCGTACAAGGTCTAGCTTGCCACCCAAACATCCATCCCTCTCTCTAGATCGCACATGAAGCTCTCAAGCTAGTCCTAGGAAGTACTAGGAAAAATGGAGAACGAAAATGGAAAAACCAATGAGCTAGGGTTCCAAGAGTTGGCTGCCATCCACCCATTCAATGAGTATATATGGAGGAACCCAAAAGACTAAACAACCCTCACCTAATAACTAGGGATACAAGCCCCTCAACGGCGGATTTGGAAGTCTTCGGAATTTCTTCATCGGACGGATGCTCGGCGACCGCAACTCGCTTAGCCTCGACGCAAGCAAGCCTTGCGATCGACGCGTGTCCTCCGCTTCGAAGCATCTTGACGCCGGCGGCCGGGGCGGTCGACCGCCCCCCGGGCGGTTAGGACCGGCCGGGGAGATCCGACCGGCCCCGGGCGGTCCGACCGCCCCTCATAGGCGGTTGAACCGCCCGGGTGGCCGCACCTCCTCGTCAAGTCTTCGGCCTCGGTTTTGTGGCTCAACCGAGTAACCCGGTGGTTTTTTGGTGAACCACTGCAAACCCCGCGAACTCGGTGTAGCCTCCGCCAATCTCCACTCATGACTTGGCTCCCACGAAGTCCCGGCTCGACCTTGGTTTTGAGGCTCTACCAAGAAACCGTCCACGACTTCATCTTGCTTGTTCATGCCACCATGCGGCCCGCACTTGACCCCACCGGCCACGGGTCCCTCGAACGAAGCCTACTTGTCTTCTCCACACTTGGAGGCCTCACCGCAACGACCTTTCGCGCTTGTTCTTCACTTGCACCAACACGAGTCAAGCCGCAACCTGCACCTGCAATACTTAGCCAAGAATCAGGCCACACAACGTTGTCAATCACTCATCACACAAGGAAGTGACCATCCACCGGTCCTCGAACCACACATGGTCCTCAATCTCCCCCTTGATGAGTGCATTGACAACACACTTGATTTGTAACCAAAGAGAAAAGGAAAAGAAAAGAACAAATAAAAAGAAACCTCAACAAGCGATCGAAAGCCAAAGAAAGGCAAAGAGCAAGATCACTTGAAGAAGACTAGTCTCGGACCCCTTAGGCAAGGGCAACGGCTCGACACATCCGAGACAAAGCAAAGCTCAAGCAAAGAGCGCAAACCACCAAAGCGAAACTCGAATACCACAAAGAGCTCCCCCTGCACATATGCAAGCTCCCCCTGAGCCAAAGCACACTCCCCCTGAACAAATGCAGCAATGCAACATGGGAATGCAACAAAGAGCAAAAACCTGCTCACTCTGCCCAGGGCGGTTAGACCGCCTACCCCAGGCGGTTAGACCGCCTACCACTCATCTGACCGCCTAGGGGCGGTTAGACCACCCCATGTGACCGGCCCTGCACCAAACTGCTCAAAATTTGCCCGAATCAATTAGAACACCTTCCAAACACTCCCAGGTGCCCAAAGCATGCACAAACTTCTCCCCCTTGTTGACAATGCATGAATCAAGGCAAAATGCAAAACTTTAAAACATATAGCTTCTCAAATATACAAAATTCATCACAAGGAGCTACACAAGTCCAAATGAGCAAGTTAGATACTCTACGAGTTCGTAATGACCTTAACTACATGATCACCAAGTTTCACAACCATTGGACAAGGCTAAAAAGGATTTGAGTAATTTTGCGAAAAGTTATGCTCTCACAAGCAAAAACCTAAACATGAGCAAAACATGTCAAAATGGCAAAGCCACACAAACTTCATGCTAGGACGACCATTCTAACCATAAGACCATCACAAACACCCACAAGCACCTCATGTCATGTCAAAGCCACCGAGCCATGTGCCTACTTCTATGTATGAGACTTCTCATTGGTAGGCATCATGCAACGGTTTAGCACCCAAAGCAAATTAATTTCAGCACATATTACATGGGAACATATTTTCCAAGCATTTTTCATTTCATTTTCAGATTTATAAATGGTACATGAAATGTCTTTGCGACAAAAAGGAACTTATGCCCCTCCGTAAGATAAAGCAAGAGGGCTAAACATTCATGATGGCAAATGAGCCTTTGGCCCCATATGATCAATAAACTAGCTATCCAACCACAAATTAAGCATAGCAAAGCCACTAAAACATGTCAAGATCATATAAAGGCGTTTACACATGAGAGAGCATATATGTGACATTTTTCAAAAATAGCCATTAACCATGGATCATTCATCAAGATCATCAAGAGCTAAGCCAAACTAACCATTGCATACCAAACAAGCTCACAAAAACATATATAGCATCCCATGGTGAACAATGTATATAGGAGAAGCTTTTCCTATCCAATGCATACTATACAAAATGCATGCATCTAAGATACAAGGATGCCTATACATCATGTTACATATTCCATGCCAAATGCAAGAAATGCACAAAGGAAACTATACATATGCTACAAAGGAGCTCCCACGCACCCAACTCAAGAAATCAAACACACACCAAGTTCCCCCCGCAAACGAGTGAAAGTTGCTTGATCTAGGGGTTTGGTGAAAATATCGGCTAGCTGGTCATGTGTGGGTACATGGATCAAAGCTATCTTCCCTTTCTCTACGTTGTCTCCCGTAAAATGATACCTCACTTCTATGTGCTTGGTTTTGGAATGGAGCATTGTGTTCTTTGCAACGCTTATGGCACCGGTGGTATCACATTGAAGTGGGACATGGGTATACTCCTCACCAAACATGGTGTATGAAATCCAAAGGAGCCGAGAGCAACAACTAGCGGCGGTAACGTACTCGACCTCGGTAGTGGATTGAGCAACACTCGATTGTTTGCGGGAAGACCAAGACACCAAAGAAGAACCCAAAAGCGGCAAGTCCCGAAGTGGACTTCCTATCCAACCGACACCCGGCAAAATCCGCGTCCGAAAAACCATGAAGCACCAAAGAAGAGCACGCGGAGTACCAAAGGCCGAAGTCGGGAGTGTGACGCAAGTACCGAAAATTTGCTTCACCGCTTGTCGATGCGAAGTCCTCGGAGACGCTTGAAAATGAGCGCACATACACACCGAGAACCGTATGTCCGGCCTCGTCGCCGTCAAGTAGAAGAGTGACCCGATCATGCTCGGTACTCCTTTCCGGTCCACATGTTCACATTCCTCGTCCGCATCAAGAGCCGTAGTCGTACTCATCGGTGTCGTCATAGCCTTGGAGTCCTCCATCTTGAACTTCCACACAATGTCCTTGGTGTACTTAGCACGGTGCACAAATGTTCCTTCCTTTGATTGCTTGATTTGTAGCCCGAGGAAGAAGCGCAACTCACCCATCATGCTCATCTCAAATTCCGTGCTCATATCATCCGCAAACCTTGCAACAAGAGAGTTAGACGAGCCACCAAAGACAATATCATCCACGTACACCCGCACAATCGGGATATCTCCGCCTGCCTCGGCAAAAACAAGGTCCGATCGACCTTCCCCATCTCAAAACCTCTCTCAAACAAGAACCCCCTCAACCTACCATACCAAGCTCTAGGTGCCGCTTCAACCCATACGGCGCCTTCCTCAACTTGTACACCGGTGGGGGTACTTATCACTCTCAAACCCCGGAGGTTGCCTCACATACACTTCTTCCTCCAACACACCATTCGAAAAGCACTCTTCACATCCATTTGGTGCAACTTGAACCCTTTAGCCACGGAAAAGGCTAGAAGGATCCTAATCGCCTCCAAACGAGCTACGGGAGCAAAGGTCTCCTCGTAGTCAATCCCCTCCTTCGAGCGAACCCCCGAGCAACAAGCCTCGACTTGTTCCTCACAACCTCACCTTTCTCTCCCTCTTTGTTCTTCCACACCCACTTTGTACCAATCGGCTTTCACCCCGGGGGAGGGTCAACCAACTCCCACACCCGATTCCTCTCAAAGTTCTCCAACTCCTCATGCATCGAATTAACCCAATTGTGATCGGATAGTGCGTGTCCAATGTCTTTGGGCTCAAAAGTAGCAACAAACGCAGCATGAGCGGAATGAGAATTGTTCCGAACTCTCGACCGTGTAGTGCGTTCATTCATGTCGCCGATGATCCTCGAAGCTGGGTGATCCACTTGTACTCGCCGGGGAGGTTCTCGCCTCGATGCTACCTCCCCCTCAACATCAGCTTCTCATCGTTCTTGATTTGTCGTCGTAGGTGTAGTAGAGGGTCCGTCCATCACCGTAGTCGAAGTAGTGGGTACATGTTCGGCGGGGGCACCGCACCGCCATCCTCATTGTCTCCGTGTTCATGCTCCTCCTCCCGAAAGATCTCCTCACCAAGCTCATCATCACCCGCACACTCAAAGACAAGCCGACTACGTGGCTCGTCTCGTCGAAGGTTACCTCGCAAGTCTCCACAATTTGGTTAGTTTCAAGATTGAGCACACGATATGGTCTAGAATAAGATGCATAACCAAAGAAAATACCATCGACAGACCTAGCCTCAAACTTATCCAACTTCCTGCCTTTCTTCAGAATGAAACATTTGCAACCAAAGTCATGGAAGTGACTCACCTTGGGTGTGCGACCATGCATCAACTCATAGCATGTTTTCTTCTTGTGCACTCCGAGGTAGATCCTATTTGATACATAGCACGCGGTATTCACCGCCTCAGCCCAATACCTCCTAGGAGTCCTATGCTCATCAAGCATCGTCCGAGCCATCTCGCACAAGGTCCTGTTCTTCCTTTCCACAGCACCATTCTGGGGAGGCGTATACGGACTCGAAAACTGGTGCTCAAGACCCCAATCATGGCAAAAGGTTTCAAAACGAGAGTTTCTGAATTCCGAGCCATTATCACTGTGGATAGCTCGTATGGCATCTCTGTGCCTCTCGTTCCTCAATCTCAAGACTAGATCTCAAACAAAACCAAACGTCTCCCCCTTATCCTCAAGAAAGAACACCCACGCATACCGAGAATAGTCGTCCACCACAACAAGGACATACCACTTCCCACCCGCAGATCACACATGAGCTGGGCCAACAAGGTCCATATGGAGCAGCTCGCATGGACACTCAGTCATCACATCGGTGAGAGGCGGGTGAGAAGAGGCTACCATCTTGGCATGCCTACATGGCGCACAAACCAACTCTTTCTCAAGCCTCAACCGTGGCAATCCTCGGACCAAATTGAGTTTACTCAAGCGAGACAAAAGGTCAAAGCTCAAGTGACCCAACTTCCTATGCCACTTCCACAACTCACTCGAAGAACCAACCAAGAAACAACGCTCCACACCCGAAGACTAAGAAAAATCAGCACGAAACACCTGACCCTCGGGAACGACCATACAAACAAAGTCCCCTCGAGAGTCCAAAATCCGAGAACCACCGGGCGGAAACAACACCTCAAAACCCTCATCCAACAACCGGGACACGTAAAGAAAATTGTACCCCGCCGACCGAACAAGAGCAACACGCCTCGAGTGATCTTGTCACTCACTTTTATCTCACCTTCTGAAAGCACACGCCCACGCCCATTGTCCCCAAAAGTGATGTACCTCTTCGTCACCACCGGGATGAGACTTGAGAACCACCCCCTGTCTCCGGTCGTATGCCTCGAGCAACCGGAGTCAATCAACCAAATGTTCTTCAAGTCTCCCACCCGAAATTCAAAAATGAGCACATGAGCGAACAAACGACTCAAAGCATTGGGTTAGTACCAAAAGAGTAAAACCAGGTGCCGAGCCATTTGCTCTAAAGTGGGGTTAGCACACATCAAGCCACCTTTCCTACCATAACTACCACCACGAACACCACCTCGGTAACCACTCCGAAGAAACCACCCCTCGCCGCCCGGAGGAGGACCAAAGCCACGGAGGACAACCCGTGGACCGTCCCTCCTCTCCTTCCCAAAGCTACGACTCCTCCCATCCCCGTAGTGAACTCGAGGGGGAGAATGCCTAGCAACCGACCACCCGTCGTCTCTCCGGACCAACCACCAAGCAACACCACCTCCGGACCCGAAACCTCTCGACTCACCACCTCGAAAACCACTCCGCCCCGGAGTGCGGGGGGCCGTTAAACCGCCTAGCCGGGCCGATCTAACCGCCCCCCTGCGGGCGGCGCCTCCGACCGCCTAGCCGGGGGCCGGTCCGACCGCCCTCCGGGATCGCTCCTCGGGCCGCCGGAACTCACATCTCCCCATGTCGGAACACTTCTCACCACAGCTTTACCCCTGGGCAGTGGCATACGTAGCTTAGGTACACCATGGGAACGATTGTACCTATCCTTGTTCGCCCACTCCTTTGCCATCCTCTCTTCTCGCTTCCTCTTGAATCAAAACTCCTCCTTGTGACCCTCTTTCCCACAATAGCCACAACGGAACCTCACAAGCTTAGGTTTAGGCTTGGATTGGGGCTGCTCGCTTGGTTTCTCTCCACTCAACTCCTCCACCGATTTCTCCTCACTAGCCTTCTCACTCTCTTTCCCAAAGAACACTTTCCCGGAAGTGCTCACAAACTTGATAGGCTTTAGGAGACCATTTGTGGGTGTAGGAAATATGGGTGGAGCCGGGGTTGTGTCCGGTCTGTTCCTAAGATGGTTAGGTTTTGGGGGAAAATCATTCTTGTGATGGGTTTTTGGTGGCTGCGGGATATTCTCTCCACTTCCCTCACCAACCTTGTTTGCCCCAAGTCCCTCACCATCCTACCTCTTAAATGTCTCGATCATCATCCTCAACCGAGGCTCATGACCGGACAACCAACCCATCAACTTCCTCAACTCATCATTCTCATCCTACAAACGATCAACATAATGTGCAAGTTCCAAATTCTTCAAAGCATGCATTTCACATGTAGAGCATGGTGTAGGCATGGGTTCTTTCGACTTAGCCTCAAGAGAACTAGTGTAAGCATGCATCTCATCAATCTTAGCATGCAAAACGGGGCAAGAAGTGCAAGCACCTAGCAAAGCGAGTCTAGACTTAAGTTCACCCACTTCAACCCTAAGCACATCTAGTTCCTCACACTTGGAGGCATGCTTCTCCTTAAACAAAGCAAGATCAGCAAGAAATATGGAGCAATCAAGACAATCAACCTCATCTAAAACAACGGGGCTAGCCTTAAGAGAATCAATCTAAAGCTTGCTATCAAACACCCGTGTTTCTAGCTCGGCCACTCTAGTCCTAGCATCCTCGAGTGAAGCCCTAAGCTCTTTTCTCATTTTTTTGCCTCTCTAAGCATGTCATCACGATTATTGAGCAAAGTACCTAGCCGTTCATACTCCCGGTGCAAGAAGGGAAGCTCATCACGCACCTCGTCGTCGGACTCGCAGTCCGAGTCGCTCCGTGTGCTCTTCTTGCCGCCGGAGCTCGGCGCCATGGTGCGAGAAGCCGTCTCTCGTGAAGCGGCTCGGCCCGCTCGGGTTCTTGGACGACTTCTTGTTCTTGCGACGATCACCTTCATCCTCACCGCCGCTCGAGCTCGAGGTGGAGTACGCGGAAGCGGAGTCGACGTCGCTCGCTCCAACCATCGCTCGGGCCGTGCCTCGGCCTCTCCTTCTTCCTCAATCGTAGCTCGTCCTTGTGCTTGTTCTTGTACTTGCTCTTGTGGTCGCGCCTCGACCGGTACTTGCCATCGTTCCTCGGCTTGTGCTTGTAGCCGTCCTTGTTCTCGACCTTCTCCGGCCGTCCGCGACGAAGTGTCCCGCTTGCCACACCGGAAGCATTTCCTTGTGTTCCTCCTCATGTTCACTCGGTTCTCATGCGGCCTCTCGAACCGTCTCGTCAGGAGTGCCAGCTCATCCTCTCCAAGCACATCGAACTCCTCATCTGGCATAGACTTCAAAGAGGAGAAAGAGAACATCCTGGTGGATGGGTTAGTGTTAGCCTTTCCTTTCGAACCACCAACGAGGGCGAGACTATGGGAATACGTCGGACCCTCGAGCTTGGCAGTCATGCCCCTATCCACCTCAGCCGACTTGAGCTTCGAGAATAGCTCGTTCACCGTCAGAGTGTCATACTTCTCTGACTCCACAATGGCCTCGAACTTTCGGACCATATTGTATGATCCAAAGAGTGTAAGAGCTTGACCGCTCTATCATGATCATCGTACGGGAGCACGTCCACATTGGCCCTCATGTTGTTCACAACCACTGTGAACCTCTGAAACAAGGCATCGATGGACTCACCGGGGAGATGAGTGAAGTTCCCGTACTCGTCCGTAGGTCGCATACATCCGTGCCCGAACACGGGCATTCCCAACATGAGCCTCCTTCAAGACCGACCAAATTCTACAAGCCAAGTGCTCGGTGTGCACCCGATCGAACTCGGGCCGACACGAGCACGAAACAAGTAGTCGACCGCCTTGTTGTTGGCGTCGAACCTATCCCCGGATCCGGGAGTGAGGAAGTCCATCGGCTGGACATAGCCTCGTGTCCACCGTGACATCCCAAAGGATCCGACCCTTTCCACGGAAGAACGCACCCATCCGCTTACTCCACATCCGGTAGTTCTTGCCATCGAAGTGTGGAGGACCCGAACCCCGTTCCCGGTACACCATCCTTGGATCTTGAGACCGGTTAGAGTCAACAATGACCCGAACCGGCTCGATACCACTTGAAGGACCGATTAGGCGACCGAGAGGGGGGGAGTGAATAGGAGTCGATAAAAATTCTTCTCGAAGGAGATTGAAACTCCGACAAGATGAACCTGCTCGGTCGGACCCCCAAAATCACACTCTCCGCACTTCTACCTTCCGTTTGCCAACACCACGTAGCCACTGGAGTGCTACTCGTCCTAGGAACAAACTCTACCAAGCAACCTCACCACACACACACCCACGACAGCGGAAACACCTCGAAAGCCGGCCGTCCCGTAGGGGGCGGTTAGACCGGTATAGGGGCGGTTAGACCGCCTCCACACTCGGTAACCAAGAAATCCTCCGAAACACCTCTTCCGAGCACCAAAACGCACCACGGTCTCACCAACGAGAGATCTGCGGTCGGGGCCATGCTAGCTACCGTAAAAATCTTGGTGAAAACCAAAACTCCACCCGGGGGCCTAGGGGCGGTTAGGACCGGCTATCGGGGGCGGTCTAACCTCCTGTACCCGACAACGAACTCCAACCATGAACACCTAGCAAACAAGACGAGAACGACCCGAAATTTCACCCGGACGCTCCTCCGAT
The DNA here is from genome assembly GCA_947561735.1 of Cenchrus americanus. Lineage (NCBI taxonomy): Eukaryota > Viridiplantae > Streptophyta > Magnoliopsida > Poales > Poaceae > Cenchrus > Cenchrus americanus. The sequence goes on along the minus strand of OX387245.1, from coordinate 197,438,854 downwards.
CAAGGCGAATAAACTCACGAGAGGAAAATCCAGCGAAACAAAACTTCAACCCGGAAACACCCGGAGCGGTTAGACCGCCCCCCGGGCGGTTAGACCGCCTCTTCCGAAAAACGCCCGCGGGTCAAACCCTAACTTCCTCGCACCCGATCTCCCGAATCACTCCACGGATTGCAGCGAAACTTCGGGATTAGCTGGGTTACCTCCTGGGCAACCTCTACCTCAAAGGAATCGACCCGAAACGCTCACAATCAAGAGGAATCGAAGAAATCGCTTCTCTAGGTCAAGAACTCCTCCAACTCGAAAAACCACCAAATCGAGTTCGATTCAAAGGAGATTTGGGGGCAAAGTCACCAGCCAAAGAGGCACAAGAACCTCATATGTGACACCCACCAAAAACCCTAAGAAATCGTCTTCAAAACACCGCCAACAAAGAGATCCGAAAATCAACACAAAGGAGAGCGGGAAAACCACCTTGAGGAACAACGCCGAACCATCTATACAATCCATGAAAGATTCGTACAAGGTCTAGCTTGCCACCCAAACATCCATCCCTCTCTCTAGATCGCACATGAAGCTCTCAAGCTAGTCCTAGGAAGTACTAGGAAAAATGGAGAACGAAAATGGAAAAACCAATGAGCTAGGGTTCCAAGAGTTGGCTGCCATCCACCCATTCAATGAGTATATATGGAGGAACCCAAAAGACTAAACAACCCTCACCTAATAACTAGGGATACAAGCCCCTCAACGGCGGATTTGGAAGTCTTCGGAATTTCTTCATCGGACGGATGCTCGGCGACCGCAACCTGCTTAGCCTCGACGCAAGCCTTGCGATCCCGACGCGTGTCCTCCGCTTCGAAGCATCTTGACGCCCGTCGGGGATTGCCCTAGGGGTCCCCTTAAACAATGGGGAAAACCTCACTTAAAACCCGCAACGAAACCCAAATACGTTAGGCCTAACCACGCGAGTGCCTAACCATGCGAGACACGGCCCACGGGGGCTCCGACGGCCCATCGAGGCGGCCCACGAAAGGATCCCCTCGAACGAGGCTTCGCCCGCTCGAGGGGCGCACTCCCTTTCGGGCGGGCACCACCCCGCTCGAGGGGGCGCACCTCCCTCGAGCGAGGCTCCGCCTCGCTCGTGGGTACGCCCCGCCCTCGGCCGGGGTCCGCCACGCTCGAGGGTGCCCCTCATGCGTGCGCCGGCCCCGTACACGGGCATTTAACGCCCTGACACAAGGGGGCGGCGCCATCATGCGCCCGGGGCTCGCGCCCGTGCCGCCGCACCAACTCCCCAAGGAGGAGCCCATCCCCACCACTGTGGGGAGGGACTGTGCAGTACGGCTGGTGTCGGTCCCATGACACCGCGCGCCACCGCAAAGATGCGGCTAACGCGCCCGACCCTCGAAGGGGGCCGGGGCGCACCCTCGATTTCACTTTCCCGTGACCCTACGGGGTTAGGTGGAGGCGCTAGGCCGGTGGATTGCCATCCCGGCCACAGCGTAACGGCGTGGCCGCCGTACCCGCGCGTGCGGGCGCACGCCGGACCCCCGTAGCAACGACTCCGGCCCCGTGAGGCGCGTTGGGAAGGAACGCCGTTCTGCTCGCCCCCGTACTCCGTACAAGCTTGCGTCGCACCGCCCCCGAGCCTATCGAGGACATCACGCCCATCCGTTGCTCTCCTACCCTCGAACCGCCACCGTTCGGGTACAAGTCGTGCCATGATGACCGGATCGCGGCGGGGGATCGCCGGACGGCCGCCCACTCTACACCATAGCACGTCGCACTTCTCCACGTAGCTAGGTAGCGCGGCGCGCATGTAACCCGCTGCCCCCTTGATCTATAAAAGGGGGGCGAACCCCCAGCCGCGGGGGGAGACGGACAGAGACACAAGAACATTTCACACACCACGTACTCATTCTCATTCTCCCACAATATCTTCAGCCACTCCTCCAGGGACTTGGAAGCTACACTTCCTCTCCCGCCTTGCTTGTATTTGCCCCACTACAAGCACCCCCGGTGCTAAGTAATATAGTGCCTCGAGCACGCCCCGCCGGACGTACGGCCGCCTCGGCCGGAACCAGGATAAAACCTCTCCGTGTCACTTGTTACTTAGCATCGACCATTGAGGGATAGACCTCGGCGCTATCTACCGGTTAGTGTCGGGACCATATTCCGCACCGACAACGCCGGCGGCCGGGCGGTCGACCGCCCCCCTCGGCGGTTAGACCGGCCGAGGAGATCCGACCGGCCCCGGGCGGTCCGACCGCCCCTCCGGGCGGTTGAACGCGGCCCGGGTGGCCGCACCTCCTCGTAGAGTCTTCGGCCTCGGTTTGTGGCTCAACCGAGTAACCCCGTGGTTTTTCGGTGAACCACCGCAAACCCCACGAACTCGGTGTAGCCTCCGCCAATCTCCACTCATGACTTGGCTCCCACGAAGTCCCGCTCGACCTTGGTTTTGAGGCTCTACCAAGAAACCGTCCACGACTTCATCTTCTTGTTCATGCCACCATGCGGCCCGCACTTGACCCCACCGGCCACCGGTCCCTCGAATGAAGCCTACTTGTCTTCTCCACACACGGAGGCCTCACCGCAAGGACCTTTCGCACTTGTTCTTCACCCGCACCAACACGAGTCAAGCCGCAACTCGCACCTCGCAATACTTAGCCAAGAGTCAGTCCACACAACGTTGTCAATCACTCATCACACAAGGAAGCGACCATCCACCGGTCCTCGAACCACACATGGTCCTCAATTTATGGGGTACCGTCATTTCCTCGGAAAAAACATCCATACCGGGCCATGGATTGTCAGTTTAATGGGTAAAAAGAGAATCGAGAGGTGTCGTTGCATGTGACTGGAGATCTGGTGCACTTGAAAGTCAAGGACATCATAAACGCGACCGAAAAAACCCTTGGCAAAAGGAAGAAGAAGAAGAAGAAGAAGAAGAAGAAGAAGAAGAAGAAGAAGAAGAAGAAGAAGAAGAAGAAGAAGAAGAAGAAGAAGAAGAAGAAGAAGAAGAAGAAGAAGAAGAAGAAGAAGAAGAAGAAGAAGAAGAAGAAGAAGAAGAAGAAGAAGAAGAAGAAGAAGAAGAAGAAGAAGAAGAAGAAGAAGAAGAAGAAGAAGAAGAAGAAGAAGAAGAAGAAGAAGAAGAAGAAGAAGAAGAAGAAGAAGGAATGTGGAAAAAGAAATCAATTCTATGGGATCTAGAGTATTGGCCGTTGTTGGATGTGCATCATTCAATTGACAACATGCACGTCAAGAAGAATGTGTGTGAAGCTACTTGTGGAACATTGCTACAACAAAAGTCCAAAGGAAAAGATCATAAAAATGCAAGGGTGGATTTTAAAGGACTGGGCATTAGGTTGGAGCTCTATGTAGAGGCAACAGAGATGGGGACGAACCTTCCCGTTGCTGCAACCACCTTGTGAAAGGCAGAGAGAAAAGAATTCTGTCAATTTTTGCATGATTTGAAAGTACCTTCAGGCTACTCATCAAACTTCAAGAGGCTAGTGTCGGTAAGGACATGAAAATGAATTTCAACCTGATGAAATCTCATGATTGCCATGTGTTGATGACAGCTCTTCTCTCTGTTGCACTTAGAGGTATCAAGACAGAACTGGTTCGCGACGCGGTCACGAGCTTGTGTTTATTCTTCAATGCAATAGAACAAAAGGTTATTTCCAGAGGGAGCCATTGTTCGTGGCTACGAGACCATCGGAGCAGTGGAGTGGGCCATAGGTTATATGGACCCACAAAACCCCATTGGTGTGCCTCACTCACGGCATGAAGGTAGGCTTTCAGGTGTTGGGGCCATAGGGAAAAAGTCAGTCACTCCGGAACTAGATGCCTTCCAAAAGGCTCATTTCACCGTGATACAACAACTGCACCTAATTACACCATTTGCCAATGAGCACAAACGACAACTACGTGAAGACAACCCTGACCGTGGTAGGGCTTGTCTTGCAAAGATGCACATGCAAGGTTTCAGCAGGTGGCTCCGAAATTATGTCGAGACATGCAGTAATAATGTTGTAATAACTGACGAGATAGGGAATCTAGCAGTGGGGCCATTGTTCACTGCTACAAGATACCAAGCAATGGATATCAATAGATACATGTTCTACACCATGGCCCATGATAAAAAGGGCGTCTTTCAAAATTAGTGGTGTGCATGTACGGGCCGTCGTCGACGACAGTCATGATGATGATGACACGGAGACATACACATATTATAGTCAAATAGAGGAGATATGAGAGCTTGATTATGTAGGATTGAAGGTAGCCTTGTTTTGGTGTAGATGGGTCACCAATGGGAAGAGAGTTGTGAGCAAGGACAAATATGGTTATGTTAGTGTTGATCTCCGGGTCTTTGGTTACAAAAACGAACAGTTTGTCTTTGCCAATGATGTTGAGCAAGTGTTCTATGTACCTGACCTTGCAAAGAAGAACTGGTCTATGGTTATGCCTGGAAAAAAGGATTGTTGGGGTTGAAAATGTTGTTGAGGAGGAGGAATACAACCAGTTTGACGAAATTCCATCCTTTGACACTTCATACAAGCCCCGACTCTTGGGAACTAACAAAACACCGTACTTGCAAAGCGACCATAGTGAAAAAAGACATACATATAGAAATCAAGGAAGAAAAAGCAAGCTTGATTTCTGTTGAATCCTTTTTGTAATGCCGGAGGAAGTGTCTATTGGTGGAAATGGAGTCCGTTTTGTAATATAAAGGATGCGATGTATTGGAGGAATTTCAATCCTTTTGTAATATATGGGATGTGTTGAATTTGAATCCTACTTGTAATATATTTTTCCTAAGATACTATATATATTCTGTTTATATTCTGCTTCAGTTCCGTAACGGGCGTTAATATCAAAGAGACGAGGATTAGCCAACCCGCGTCGCCTAAGTTACAGGCAAGAGACGAGGATTAACGAACCCTCATCGCCTTTGTTACGGGCAAGAGACGAGGATTAATGAACCCGCATCGCCATTGTTATGGGCAAGATATGCGAAATCACACTCAGATTACATCAAAAGAGATACGGATTAGTCAACCCCCATCGGCTTGTTCATCTTCATGCTAGCAAGTGAGTAGGCAAATCATACAAAAAATTATACTGCACAGAGATAATCACACAAGCATATCTCTTGAGATGCAAAATCACACACACACAGATTACATCAAAAGAGACACGGATTAGCCAACCCCCGTCGACTTGTTCTTCTTCATGCTTGCAAGTGAGTAGGTAAATCATACAAAAAATTCTGGCATCTTCTTCATGCTTACAAGTGAGCACAAGCGAAAGATACAGAGAGGGTGGAAACATATCCCTCAAAAAATCCCTCCTGGAGGAGAAGGGAAAAGCAAAAGGAAGCCCAAGTGTGACGAAAAAGCTGCAACAGGCTTTCCGTCGGCTTGTTCTTCCTGATGCTAGGAGGTTCTGGACTACCTTCCCCGGACACAACTGCGAGCAAGGAGTATATCACAAGGATTTTTCTAGCAGCCGCGTTAGAGGGATGAGCAACCCAAACACCCATATCACAAGAATTCTTCTAGCAACTGAGAGATCGAGGAGGAGAAAGAAGAGAGAAAAAGCAAAAGCTTGCGCCCTACAAGATCTATTCTTTGTGCCATAGCTAGATCTAGATCTAGAGAGGAAGGAAGCAAGTGACTCACTTTATTGTATCAGAAGAAGGAACCATATAGCTAGATCTAGAGAAGAAGGAAGCAAGTGACTCACTTTATTGTATCAGAAGAAGGAACCATATAGCTAGATCTAGATCTAGAGAAGAAGGAAGCAACTTGAAGTGAGGAGGACCGATAGGCGTCGGTGCCTTTTTATAGCAAAAACAAGGAAGGGATAACATCGGCTGTAAAAAAAGAGAGGAAGGGATAAGATCAAGAGCACAGGAAACGAGAAGATTCCCAAGATCCGGTCAATGGGGAAACTGTTGCCAGTCAATGGGTGAGAGCAGAGGTAGTGATTCCAATGTAGAATTAAATGATACGCAGATTAACCAAACATTGTCTCCAATGTACTCAGATCCCAAGGAGTCAAACTACATGAAAAACTACTAACAATTACAAAATAAAACATCCAATTCTCACATCTGCAGGAGTATATCTTTTATAAAAAAGATATTTCAAGACATAAATTCTAATATTTTTTCTACAAACTTGGTCAAAGTTGTAATAGTTTGACTGGCACGTTCCCATAACTGCACAGGAAACGGGAAGGTTCCCAAGATCGAGTCAATGGCTGAGAGCAGAGGCAGTGACTCCAATGTAGAATTAAATGATACGCGGATTAACCAAACATCGTCTCTAATGGAGAATTAAAGGATAGTACTACGCGGATTAGCCAAACGTCGTATGCAAAAGAAATTAAATGATACGCGGATTAGCCAAACGTCGTCTCCATTGCATACTTGAACCGTGTTTGGAAACAAATCTCATGTATCTTCTCCTCCCAAAACAATTTAGATCCCCTGCCCCTTCAGCTACCCACGAAAAACAGCAAATGCCTACTCATTGTCACCATTCCCGGCCGGAGACGAATAGCATGACAGGAAGAAGCAGGCAGCACTAGCCATCGTCGCTGCTGGGCCTCCCTCAAGACCTCTGCATTGAGATTGCAGCGCAAGTCGGTGCGACCTCGGAGCGGCCCTTGGCTGACCTCCGCAGCCTACGCGGTACTTGCTTGACCATGCACCGTGTGTGCGGTCACAGCGACGTCAGACGACATTTGTCAATAGAGGGGATACGAGATGAGATTTCTTGGGTGTGGGACCCCACCGCTTACAAAGCATTCCTTGCTATGCTGATTGATCTCGGGAATCCGAGGCTTGCTTCTTCTCCGGGATCAAAGCTGTCTTCATGGAAAATAGGGGATGCAATGTTCTCCGGCGCTCCGCCGAGGGTGGGCACGATGCGGCAGCCTATCTATACGCCATCTTGCTCTATAGAGACAATAGCGGTGCCACCGTCGACGACACCACGAAGCGGTACATGAGGCGGGTCGCGGGCGGCGCAGTACGACGTCGAGATGGCTGAGCAACGAGGGGTGTCTGCCTTTGCGCGAGAAGGCCACGCGTGCAATCCACTCCTCGACTTGGCGCATTTGGGGTGAACCGTTGTCGCCTCCGGCATAGGTGCGCGGCGATTAGCCGTGCGCAGGCAACGACGGATGCTGCGTTGTGGACAAAGGATGGCTTCGAATTTCTCTGTTTTGCAGCAAAGACTGTAGGCTCCGCTGCAAAATGGTGAAGTTCGAACAGAGTATTGGAATAGGAAATCAGTAGTAGATTAGCTTTTGTATGTTGCTCGAATTATCTGTGTAAAATTTTGGAAGAGCAGCAAAGCCAACGCGGGTTATCAGCCTTGCGTCGCTAATGACTGTGGGGCCCAGTTCTATTCAAATGAAGAATAGTTCCCATTTCTCCTTTCAATCTGCAATCAAATGTTGTAACAAGTGTTTCTTCGTCGTTATTAGTCCAAATTTGATATTTTTTTCTAAATTTTTCTAAAATCACCATCTTTTCATTAATATCATTGTTTAGTGTATATTCCGTTTGTTGAATAATGCTTATATGCCTTATTTTGTTCTTTGTAAGTACAACATACAAATAAAATTTGTTTTACACAACCATTAGTGATGAAACTTTGCATTTCGTAAGCTTAAAGTGAACACAAGGTTTTGTTATATTTTCAAATGCATATGAGTTCGAACATGTTGCAAAGTGTGGAAAACTTCAATGTTCAAGAAACATCCTAGGAAACTATGTGAGAGATGTAGACATTTGTGCACAAGTATATTATTCCTTCATCGATACCATCTGAAATTTTAAAGACAAGTTTAGGTACCCAAATTATGTTTCCAAGTCAATTTGTAGATTTTTTAGAGGAAATTTGATGTTATTAGAATTATTATATAATTACATTGGGGTCTAAAAACGAAATATATGAATTTTGGGCACATAATTGTGACTGTTGATTTTTATTCAAATACTAAATGTCCAAATACGACTTGTTCGTATTTTTATGATTTTTAGGTGTTGTTTTATGGGCTCTAATAATTTAGGAAAGCAAGTTTCATTCCAAAAAAAATAGTGGCGGGCCCACGCGTCAGTGTCAGCAGCCAATATAAAAAAGATAACCGTTGCGTGCGGGTTCACTAACCATCGTCGCTAATGACATTGGCCCACATGTCAGGTCAGCGTCAGTAGGCTAACCCGCATCGACAATGACTATCCATTGTCTCTAATATCCAATTCATCTCAACAGATCTCCAGTTCAAAACAACAGAACACATTTCATAGGAGACATGGATGGATCAAACAACCAGAATAATTAACTAAGCAAACAAAATCAAACAACCAAACTAATTTACTTAGTAATTCATGATCTAGAAACAAACTAAGCAGTTCAACAACCTGACGAACACAAACACACACACAACCTAAGCAGTTCGACCAAGTAGGAGTCTATCATTTTGTCGGTCACTGTCGTGGCTGTCGTCGTCACCGTCGGAGCCGCCGACGTCGAAGACGAAGTGGCGGCGGGCAGCCCGCTTGACCACAGGGAGGTTTTTGAGCTTCTCAGCCAACCCGTGGATCCTGAAGGCGAGACCCTTCACGCTCGGGTCCTTGTTTGTATTTGTATGCGTATTCGTCGAACTTATTTGTGTTGAATTGTGTTGTGGACGTAATATATTAATGTGTTGTGCTTCATATGAATGAGTTGTGATGTGCTTCATATGCATGAATTGTGTTGTGCTTGCTATGGATGAGTTCTGTTCAGGTTGCTATGGCTGCAAATGATTGACATTACTGATGCAAGTTTTTTTGTGTTTGTTTGAATGTGTGCAGATGGGATTACATTTTGCACCAAGGCTGGATGGATTTGCTCTTAGGAGGAAGAAGCTAAAGGAGGACTTCTATGCAATGCTAGAAGAAGAGGACGAAGAAGATGAAGAAATTGTAATGTTACTTGGTATGTTGGCTCTATACACTGACCATCATGAGAAGTATTGAAATAGGGCAGATTACAGGGTGCCAAAACTTTCTGGGTTGGAATGGGTACAAAGACAAACTAGCTTGTGACTTACTCTTGCTACACACTGTTTAGGATGACCCCAGAGCTGTTATTTAAATTGCATCACATGTTAACAACTGAGTATGGCCTCAAAGACACTTCCAAATCTACTGTTGTAGAGGATTTAGGGATATTCCTGTGGATGTTAGGGGGTCCAGAATCATATAGGAAAGCCGAGGACGGATTCAAGAGATCACATAGGAACAGTCCATGCAATGTTTTACAAAGTCATGAAATGCGTGATTAAGTTTGCAGACGATGTCCTTAGACCTAGAGACCCCGAATTTACAACCATGCATCGTAGAGTCATGAGCAACCGGTTCTTCCCTGAATTCAAGGACTGCATAGGCGCTATAGATGGCAGTCACATTCACTGCATAGTACCGCAAGACAAATTTACACAGCACATGAATCGCAAGGGCACGACAACACAAAATGCCATGGCACCTTGTGACTTCGACATGTTTTTTACATTTGTCCTCGCTGGATGGCCGGGCTCTGCGCATGATATGAGAGTGTTTGGTCATGCCATGACACAGGACTTTCCTCACCCTCCTGAAGGTATACATTTGTACATGCAATTACATTTGGCCTTTATAATTCATGTACATAAAACTTAAGGGACTTGGTATTGCTACTGTAGGCAAGTTCTATGTGGTCAACTCCGGGTACCCAAACAACCAGGATACCTTGCACCATACAAGGGGACGATGTACCACGTCCAAGACTACCAAAACGTCGTAGGACCACAAGGTAAAAAGGAGACCTTCAATTATGCCCATTCATCTCTCCGCAACGTGATTGAAAGGGCATTTGGTGTGTTGAAAATGAAGTGGCGCATATTGTATTATGGAATCCCTCCTTATCCGGCTAAAACACAAACACACATAATAGTTGCTTGTATGGCTTTGCATAACTTCATAAGACTGAGTGGTCTGGTTGATAGTGACTTTGTGCTAGTGGATGAACATATTCATTTCGTGCCGCCAGAGGCATCTCATGATTAGCCTGAAACTATTGATGCCCCAGATCAAGAAGATGTTCAAGCGATGAATGAGTTTTGTGATTACATTGCGAACCACCTGTGCAATAGGTCCTGAGGACTTGTATTTGCATTTGTGTGCTGAGAGGTTGTACTATTGTTTGTGTGATGGGCATATTGCCTCACTGTTTGGTTTTATTTGCTCCAGAATTTGAATAAGGTTTGTAATTTCGTGGACTAGTAATAATCCTAGTCTTGGTGTGCTTTTTTTGGTTCGGACTGTAATAACAACGCAGTTTGTAGATGGCATTAATGTTTTAATTTGTGTAATGACAATTTGAGGTCTATAATAATGTTTGTAATAATGTGGATCAACATATTCAGGGTTCATTACTGTTGCATGCACTAGCATGCATGGCATGCAACCTGCAGCATGCAATGGAATGGAATTTGAAGTTGGGGGCAAATCTGTCTTTGAACACACTCATTGAATGCATAGAATGAGATGTTGCCAGAATTGCTAAAATTTCTAACCTTTGCAATTGCTATTTTATCTAACCCACAATTTGCTAAAATTTAACCTTAGAAAATTCAGCCAACTAAACAAGGCCTAATTCATCATTACAATCAAATATATTTATTCATTTGTAAGAAACATCAGTCTGCACAAACAGCCGCATAATCCCGGACTGTATCATAATGGAATGGTAACTGGGTTTAAGAGATACAAAGGAATGGCAAAACATGGATTAAATGGTGGCCTCTAGTTGGGAACTAGTGTCCGAGATCATCTCTTCAAAGTGCGTCAGTGTAGGTTGTAGGTCTGCTTTAGTGGCCAAGATCATCTCTTTAGGGCTTGTTCGGTTACACAGGATTGAATTCCGGCCCGGATTACTTCCGGAGCCGGTTTGAGTGAATCCACCTGTGTCACTCAATCCGGCTAAGATTCAATCCAACCAATCCGATCAAAACGAACAGACACAAATGAATGCAGTTCGGATTCAATCCAGACAGAGGCAAACAAAGCTAAACATAGGTAAACTGAGAACATGTGTGACATTGATCTTAAGCAAACGACTTCATCAAGCACTGCACTTGCAATGGCATGCTACCATACGCAAATAAGACATGAGAATGTAGATCTGAGACGACTCCAACGGACCTATGCTTGTCTAAACTTTCCCTACCCAGGTATATGCGTCGGTGTAGATCGTAGGTCTGCTTGTACTTAGAGTTGGTGTGTGCGCGCGTGCATGGGTGTCGAGTGTGTTAAGTTCAGAGGCTACAACTTGTACTTGTAAGGCAAGGCCATCTCCAGGGGAAAAAAAGATATATGACAACCTTCCATTATCATATTCAGCACTCAATGAATATTATCCAATTGAAAAATTCATAGTAAAAATTTTCCTTTGTGCACTGCAAAATGATTTTGCGGAGACAGTGCATCAGTCAAATCAGCATAGCGTTCACGTTAGTCTGAAATTCCCAGTTGAACGCATTCAGATGTGTTTACTGGTCTCAGTCAAGATAAAATACTGCCCAGGTTGCAAGAAAAGTCACGCAGGTATATAAACAATAACAGCAATTATTCCAGTAACCAGTTTCACACTTCCAATCCATCCAATATATAAGGCAGCCCTTGCAGCCAAATGTCACAACACACAGCAAACACAACCAACAGTGCAAGACAACAATAACAGCGGGAAGCAGCACTGCCTCCACACATGGCAACCACCAGACCATCGATTGTGCAACTGCTGCTCGTAACAGTAGCTGCTGCACAAATTGTTGGGTCACTCGCTGGGAGCATTTCCGTATATTGGGGTCAGAATGGTGGCGAGGGCACACTGGCTGACACATGCGCCACCGGCAACTACAAGTTTGTCAACTTAGCCTTCCTCGTAACCTTCGGCAATGGCCAGACCCCGGAGCTCAACCTGGCAGGCCACTGTGACCCAACCAGTGGAGGCTGCACCAGCCTGAGCGCCGACATCAAGTCATGCCAGAGCAACGGTGTCAAGGTTATGCTGTCAATTGGTGGTGCTTCCGGCAGCTACTACCTTTCCTCGGCCGCTGATGCCAAGGATGTGGCTACATACCTGTGGAACAACTTCTTAGGAGGGCAGTCCTCTTCTCGCCCCCTCGGTGATGCGGTTCTTGATGGCATAGACTTTGACATTGAGGGTGGCACCAACCAGCACTGGGATGATCTTGCAAGGTACCTGAAAGGGTACAGCAACTCTGGCAGGAGAGTATACCTGACAGCTGCACCTCAGTGCCCGTTTCCTGATGCCTGGGTTGGTGGAGCCCTCAACACTGGCCTGTTTGACTATGTCTGGGTGCAGTTCTACAACAACCCGCCCTGCCAGTACAGCTCAGACAGTACCACTGACCTTGCAGCTGCATGGAAGCAGTGGCTGTCGATCCCGGCAAAGCAGATCTTTCTTGGCCTACCAGCTTCGCCACAGGCAGCAGGAAGCGGGTTCATACCAGCTGATGATCTGAAGTCCCAGGTTCTACCATTGATCAAGAGCTCTGGGAAGTATGGTGGGATCATGCTGTGGTCCAAGTACTACGATGACCAAGATGGCTACAGTTCTTCAGTCAAGAATGATGTTTAAATGGGGATTTCTTCTGATGTAACTATTTCCTGAGTGCTTCTTGTGCTGTGTGAGGATTTCATCCTATGCTTTGTAAATAATAGCTGCGTGTAATTGCAATAATTATTATTTGTGGATTTGATTGGACCTGTTATATCCATTACTCTGGCTTCAACAAATTCAAACTTTACAAATAGTCTTGTATATTACTCCCTCCGTTTCAAAATACTTGTCGCAATTGACTTTTTTCTGCAACTTTGACCATTCGTCTTATTCAAAAAATTGTGCAAGTACAATTTATTTTGTTTGTTATATGTTTTAATGTTGTATGTATTTTAAACTTGACTTATCATTTTACATGTTTGCGATAATTTTTTGAATACGACGAATGGTCAAAGTTGCAAAGAAAAGTCAACAGCGACAAGTATTTTGAAATGGAGGGAGTATTTATTTCAATCGGAGGTTGTTGGCTTTCATAAATGGCATCAAATCGTAATGAAAAAATGGCTGGTCCAAATTCAAATTAAACAAGTGTAAATTTTAAGATCAAGGCACTGCCTAGAGAACTCTTGATTAGCAATACTTATAGTATAACTTAAATAATTATATGCTCAGATCAAGCTAACATGTAAAGACTTCAGGATTTAAGGCATATCAAAATAGCGAAGCAAAACTGCATGCTACCTACATTCCATTTCATTTTCATGCTGGCTAATGCCACACTACATACAGCTAGCACAGGATAGTTCGAGGGACAAAAGCACATACTTTGTCAAATTATGTATATATATTCTACTTATATCAAAGTGTCCAGACTGTCAAATGTAATGCTGCCTGCCTAAGGATAGCACTGCTAACCACCTTGTATAGAATGATCTACTTGTTGAGGTGTGATGGATTCGAGCCAGTAGCAATGTCAAATCCAGGAGGAATAAATACAACATCATCCCATTTTGAAGAGGAGTTATCCTGTAATATGCAATAAATTTTAGTATGATTGCTGTGAAGTAAACATAATATGATAGCTAAAGAATAACGGAACAATCTGTGAGTCACAAAATGTATGGTACATGCAAGTCACGACGGCATGGAAAGGTGTTCAAATGTGCAATGTGCCAAGGACAAGCAAATGATAGCAACTATTTTTTGCAAAACTCAGAAGCAGAATGGGACCAAATAATGATATGTTCTGGGGAAATATACTAGTTTCAAGGCCAAATAATGATAACTATTTAAGGAATATGAGAAACTCAAAGTTAAATTATATGTTTGTGAGCTTAAGCATACCTTCATAGATTTGATGATATCTTCCAAAGAAGAAACCTGAAAAGTACAGTGTGATATGCAATTTCAGTTTTCAGATCTGACACTTTAAAGAAATAAGGTAACAATAATGTAATACCTGAGTGTCACCAAGCCAAACAGCAGGATTAGGTTTTTGCTGATCGCGAGAGGTCCGGTACAGTGAGTTATCCAAGTCCTCCTAAATAAATGTTAGAGAAGAAATTCAAAATCAGACCAGGGTGACAGGTCAACATTCAAGAGAGTAAAACTGAAAAAAAAAACAAAGATCCCCTAACCTTTCTGAAGAAAACTGGACGATATCTCTTGTTATCACTCATCAAGACCAAGCTCCTTGACTAAAAAGTATGTGCGTCACATGTCATGCACAAATATTTGAAGGAACACCAACCATAAAGAGACAGCATAAAGTTACTCCTGATCAATACTACATCCATCTCTATCTGAATTTTGAAAATTATTGCAAGCCAGGTGAAGTTATTCCAACCTGAAAAACTGGAACTCCTGGAAATCCCTCTCTGGCATACAGCCCTTCATCTTGCATCAACTGCAAAGGTACAAAGCCAACTTTTTATGTAGACCATTAACTCTCATTATAATGTTTAAGATTCTTCAGAACAGGACCTATAACCATAATCCAGTAAGCAGTAGGCACTAAATTGAATTGCACCTAAGGCTCTACTAGTTTAATAGGCCACTATTGTAGAAATGAAATTTGTCTAAGAGATTAACTCCACAAGCTACCACAGAGTTTCCCCCAAACTAAATTTTTTCGTGCTGCTGACCTGTTGTAGTAGTATGAGACAATAATGACAGAACATGCTAGTCAACTAAACTTTGCTGTTGATATCTGTTAAATTCTTGGTCACCTAGTTCCATTTCATGCTTACTCAGATGGAACTTTAAGCACCAAGAAAGCACCAATAAAGATTAGAAAATATCATGAAAAAGCCTATGAATAATACTGTATATCTCTATACAGGAATTTGCAGGAACAAGCAGTCAAGTATGTTATGGATTGGATGCGAGGGGAAGTGAATTGGAGGATTTGGGGGTTGATTTGTGGAGAATTAGGGCTGAGAGCTACAGTACCCGCGGTGCTACAGTACCCGCGGGTACTGTTCACGTCTAGGGTTGTGGCGACGGCTAGGGTTGGAGGGGCGCAGGGAACGCCGGCCGCGGGGCTTCGCCCACGGCCGGCAAGAGAGAAGGGTTTTCCTTCTAATCTCTTGCTTGATTTAATTGATACATCTCCTCTCTTTAAATAGAGAGGATTACTTGACCCCTAAGTAAGGACTTGATCTTATCCCTAAACCTAACCCTAATGGGCCTATTGAGCCGGCCCATTGGACCCGGCCCATTAGTTCCCTGACACCTGACATTACCCCGCCCTTTTCCGAGCAGCTCGTCCTCGAGCTGCAGCATGAGCACCTTGACAATAACTCGACTCCACGCAAACCTATGACCTGAAAATAAGCCTTTTACATCTCGGCTTATTTGCTGCTACGACTTTTTTTTATTTCGGTGACTCCCGAACGATGGGCGCCACTCGCTCGATGGTCCGCATGTGTAGAACCACCTGGATCCCACGGGAACAGCCGGGGGATCAGCCGCATGTACACACGCAGCACACCACCCAACATGGAGCGGATTGGATCCCTCGGCGAGTAAGCCGTGAATGGGCCTCACGGGCATTGTTGTGACCCGAGAAGATCCGCAGCCCACCGATTGGCTTTGGATGGTGGCGCACCTCCCGAAGACGTCGCTGCGCTAGAAGGCCGCGCACCGCCGCCGGCGACGCACGACCGCAGCCCTTGGACGGTACGCGTCGTCTCCATCACGGCGATCGTCGGCTGCTCGATCCGCCGCATCTCGTGGAGCCGCCGCCGCGCAAGGAAGCCGCGCGCCGCAGCCGCAGCCGCACTACCGCCGACACCCGAACCTCGCCGGACGCCGGTGCCCTTGTAGAATATCCCGTCGACGAACGGGTGTTGGAGGACAACAGGCGCCGGTGGTGGGCGTTGGAACCACCCCCGTCGCGGCCGCCGGTGCTCACCCTCGTGGAGACCGGCCCCCTCGTGGAGTTGGCGCCCTCCGTCCACACGGTCGGTGACGGTGGCCATGCAGTCGGGGCCATGGACGCTGGCAGCGGAACGGCGGCGTACGCCGTCAGCAATGCCGAGAGCGCGGGTGACAGAGGTGTCCGCGACGCCCGGATCGAAGCCATCCATTCGGAGAACAGCTCCGGTGGCCAGCCTTGCACTGCAGCAGATGCCATGGATTGGATCGAAACCAAAGCAATCTGATACCAGATTGTTATGGATTGGATGCGAGGGGAAGTGAATTGGAGGATTTGGGGGTTGATTTGTGGAGAATTAGGGCTGAGAGCTACAGTACCCGTGGTGCTACAGTACCCGCGGGTACTGTTCACGTCTAGGGTTGTGGCGACGGCTAGGGTTGGAGGGGCGCAGGGAACACCGGCCGTGGGGCTTCGGCCACGGCCAGCAAGAGAGAGGGGTTTTCCTTCTAATCTCTTGCTTGATTTAATTGATACATCTCCTCTCTTTAAATATAGAGGATTACTTGACCCTTAAGTAAGGACTTGATCTTATCCCTAAACCTAACCCTAATGGGCCTATTGAGCTGGCCCATTGGACCTAGCCCATTAGTTCCCTGACACCCGACAAGTACGATTTGTAGATAACTCATGTTGTCTATTTTTAAAATTGTGCAGATTATTATTTTTTAAATGCAGGATGTACAAGAAGCAATGGAATTCTACAATGAACAAAGGATTTTTTTCCTCAGACAATTATTTTATCTGTCACATGTATAACCATCAATAAGAGAAAAAAAATCACCTTAATTGCATTAGCCACCTGAGATGAATCAGGGAGGAATCTAAAAGCCACACCATCAGACTTTAATTGGATGACCTGAAAATAAAAGACATTAAAATAAAGCACCACAAACTTAGTAGAAGTGCAACAAATTTTAAAGTATCAAGTCAAATGGCAAAGATGTATCCTCTCAATATTTTTTTAGCAGTAGTAAGGACAAAATAATTTAGTTTTTTTCCACCAAGGGCTATGCCCGAATTTCATTACCAAAGTAAAGAAATTACAGAGTTTAGCGGTTTTACATCGAGTCCCCAACGTGCTCATCTGATTAACACTTACTTCTTGAGGCAGAATATGTGAGACACCAGCAAATGGTTATGTAAGCACAGGCATATGATAACTCGGCAGAGGACATATGCAGTTCAATTCAGTGGATGTATGGCCTATAAATTACTAAAACTAACTTACTAACTGCAAGATTTAAGCACCACAAGTAGACTGAGCTCATCGACATCCAGACATTGACTTTGTAATACTAAAATATTTTTAAAATCAGGTAAAAAATGAAGTCCATCTAAAATGAAGTCCATCTCCTCTGTAAACATCTTATGGAAGAAATTATCTATGAACCATGAACGTGCAATTTATTTCTGATTAAGAATTGAGAGTGAACACCCAAATATATCAGCAAGTGACCTCTAACCACAAAACATACCACTATTATTATCAGGAACACATCACTAGCACCACAGCACTGATGACATGCAGGTGCTTTCAGGAAATAAGAGCCTAATGATCGGACATCTCTAGATGCAATAACAAACGAGCTACATTGGAAGATCAGAACTTAATATGTGCCCGAAGACGCCATTGAGGCAACATGGTTAGGCATTTTGTCAAACAACTTCAGGGTGGGGCATGGTTATTATACAGTAAGATTTGAACACATCTGACACCAACCCAAAAGAAACGATGATCACCTAATCAGCAGAGACTAAAAGAACATGAATCACATCGTGTCACAGGCATTCCAAAGAGAGTTAGAAAGCAGCAATCGGACCTTGTTGAGCGCGACGGGCACGACGCTGGAGCCGGCGCGCATGTCGCCCTCCATTTGCTCCAGCAGCGCGTCGGCGTCCTCCTTCCGGAAGCATAGCAGCCCGAGCGCCGGCGGCGGCCTCGCGACCTCGCCCCCTCGCCCTCCTCCCTCGCGGGCGGACGACACGAGCACGAACTCCTGGGCGGCGTTGGCGAGCGCGTACACGGGCACCCCGGCGAGCCGCTCCTCGATCTCGGCGATCCGGAGTGTCGTGGAGTCGGAGGAGGCCGTAGAAGATGGCGATGGGGAGGGGATGCGTGCCCAGGGCGGCGGCGGCGGGAGGGCACGGGGGAGGGAGGAGAGGAAGGATGTGAGGTGGGCTTGGATTGGGAGGAAAGGGTTGGGGATGCGGGCGCTAGGATTGGGGCTGTTGTCGGAGGTGCCGGCGGCGGCGGTGGGGTTCTTGAGCCATGGGAACTGGAATTGGAAAGGCATGGCAACGGCCGACGGCAGTGGGAGGGAGTCTGGGAGACGGCGAATGGGGAAGAGGCAAGCAAGCACTGCTGAAGAAGAAGACGAGAGCAAAGGGCTTTTTTGGGGTTGAATTTGAGGTAATTTGTTGGCCCATTTATTCAAAAGAGCCCAAGTCCGGAATCCCGACGGCACTGTTGTTGTTGAGACGACGTTGATTTTGGGCCAAGTTTCACTCCTGGGCTTAATTCAGGTAATGTGTTGGCATTTTTCATTCGAAGACGAGTCCAACGGGGGGAGGCATTGCCTCCCTGGCTACTATGCATGGCCGGATTCCCCTCCAACAGAATGCAACCGGCGATGCAAAGTGCTTATGCAGGAGAGAGGGGATGCAACCTCTCTCCTCGAAGGCATTCGTTCGCAGCTACTGGGGAGGGAGAAGGTCGGGGAGAGAGGACGTCGTCGTCAGGGGAGGACACCGTTGGGGGCAGGGTCGTCGATGATCCGTGTCGTCGGAGATTCGCCGGAGGGGAGCGGACGGCGGTGGGAGAGCGTCGTGGGCGCGAGCCGACGAGCGTTGGCCGCGGTGGCGGGGCGAACCGGAGGGCGGCCGCGCGGCATGACGGCGGGTGTGCTCGGGGGGCGGCGCGGCGCGCCCCCTCCTGCGGCGTGACCCCCTCCTCACCTCCGGTTCCCTCCGACCCGGAACTCCGGTTTTTCGCCGCTCGCCGTCTCCACACACAAATCGAGGTGTGCCCGACCGCGGGGAGGGGGATGAGTTCTTCCGCCACCACAGGTGCAGTCCGCCCGTCATCCCTCTGGTGTCGGCGCCTCCCTCTTGCTCCGCCTCCCTTCCCCCTCCCTTGCGCCGGTGGGAAGCAAATGCTATTGCCTTCACTCTACTGGAGACGGTGAGATGCGGAGGAGATGAAAAATACTGGCCTTGGCCTTCCCAATTTGCACTACCTTGTTGGAGTTAGCCTAATAAGGAAAAGTCCTCGTCACGTCCCTCATCTACCGTCGAAGTCTGATTTTGGTCCCTCATCTGCAAAACCGGGTATCTAAGGTCCCTCAGCTATCAAATCTATTTATTTTTTGTCCCTTGTTGTTTTGAAGGTGATTTTCGCATGATTTGGCCGCAACCAGATATATGAGATCCCTCAACTATCAAATCTATTTATTTTAGGCCCCTCAATTGTTTTAGAGGGTGGTTTTCGCATAATGTGATGATGAGTCCCACATGCGAGGTACATGTGATGGTGGGTCCCACGTGTCATGTGGCTTCCTTCTCTCTCTCCTCTTGCTCTACCACGCGAGCCGCTCTGCCACACAAGCTCGTCGTGTCGTATCGCTCTGCATGCTCCATCACAGGAGCCCGACGCAGTTTTGCTCGTCTTTCTCCACCGCACGAGCTCGTCGTCATTGGACGACGACGCTAGAGCTCCGCCATTCTAGATAGGGATGAGGATATAGAGAGAAAGAAGTGTTAGGGAGAGGGAAGGAAGAATGGAAAAGGGGAGAAGATAGTCATGTGACATCATGGGGTCCACCTCCGCATGTGCCTGGTATGTTGACCCAGTGTCACGACATGCGAATATCACCTTCCAAAATAGTCAAGGGAAAATAAATAGATTTGATAGTTGAGGGACAAAAAATAAACATTTTTGATAGTTGAGGGACCTTATATACTTAGTTGCGGCAATGTCATGCGAAAACCACCCTCCAAAACAGTTGAGGGACCAAAAATAACTGCATTTGATATTTGAGGGACCCCAAATATCCAATTTTGTAGATGAAGGACGAATGTTAGACTTTGGTAATAGATGAGGGACGTCAAAACGACTTTTTCCTTCTAATAAAGAAAATACTTTGGGCCTGGGGACTAAAGCAAAGCCCAATCCTAATCGAAATTTCGTGATGTAATAATTTTCTAAAACTGTCTTAAAAAATTAATAGAGATATAATTTATCGATAAAATTCTGATCGAGTCTGAACAATGGATCTATGAGATCAAATAAAACATTGTTCGATCTATGAGGGAGTTTAGTTTTGGCATTTCCCCTATCAAAATTAAACATTATTCAAAATGTTATGGTGCTTCATTCACAAAGTGAATGAAATCCCTCGATTCAATTCTCTAACAAAGTTTGGAAATAGTTTTGAGAAAAGTAATATTGCTTTAACAAATACTCCCTCCCGATCGTTTTATTTGACGCCCGCAAGTCAAAGGAGAAACTATCAAAATACATGACGCTGCAGTGCTATGTATATCTGATTTTCCTTATTTACCCCTGTAATCTGGATACTATGATGGCTTGAGGCTTCCTATGCTGGCCGCCTGACTCTACGAGTGTGGGGATGAGTGTACCGTGTACCAACCAACTAGCACCAAAAGAGTAAATGCACAACCTCCTTAATTTTATCAATAGTGTCCAAAATGTCAAGTAAATCGATTTGGAGGGAGTAATATGTAACTACATCTTAAATAATGAAGTAATGAAAAAATAGTTAATTGTAGGAGACGTAGTAGATGCTAATGGCGCCCTTCTTGTCTATGGTTGACATATTGGGTCGACTATTGTTGCGACAGGCTTTGCTGAAAGTTTTGCATTCACATTGTAGTAATAGAATGCTTATATCACAAGTTATGGAAAAGACACCACTTGAAAAGTAGAACAACATCAGTTTGAATATTCATATTGTCAAATAAAATTATTTTTACTCGATCAAAACTCACAACTTTTTGTGAAAATAACAATGAACATGCATAGAAGTATCAAAACACTCCCTCCTTATCTCTTTTTACAAGAATTTGCAATTTATAAAATATCAATTCACAAGTTTTGGAAATTACTAATAAAATTGTTTGCATGTTTATAAAAAAACTATCGCAAAAAACTAATGTCACAATTTTGTGACATTATTTTGTACCAATTGATAGTATGTCGTTGGAAAAGTCAACTTGGAGGTATATATACTTCTGCCGTTCAATATATAGCAAAAGAAATGTTAACCTATAATGTTGGCTTGGTAGTTCCTCCAAAACTATAAGTATTGGTATGAGACAGATCTAATTATAGAAGGTTGAAACTTGGTATTAGCTAGACTCCACCAATTCATTTCTAGCTTAACTGCACATGAGCCTAACAAACTGAAATATATTGAACCCAACTCAATTTTCCAACTTTTGGGTGTAGCGAACATGGCCCCATATGCCATTAGCTCGAGTTTAATTTTGGTGATTCATGACAACATGATCAATGGGACTAACCATATTGTTTAGCATGTCTTTGTAAACACTTCTAGGTCCCAAGGATGCAAGAATATCACATGCCAAAATGAGAAGATCAAGGGTCAAAACCAAGCTAAAATGGAAAATAAAACACACCATCAGATGATCCGACGGTCGGACGAGTTGGTTCACTGGGTAAAACCCTAGGAACTGTCGGATGAACCGACGGTCCATTTTCTAGTAGCGTCGGACGAGTTGCAGAGGAAGAGCAGCGAAGACAGTAGCACCGGATGATCCGACGGTCTGAGCGAGGACACTGTTGGTCTATCCGACACTTAGTTTGAATCAAGACAGAGACGCGCCAAGACGAAGCCTTCAGCACCGGATGATCCGACGCCTTGGTCAAGGGGTAGCGCGGTCTATCCGACGGTCGCATGGAAGCTAACAGAGACGACTTAGTTGCGGGGTCTTCAGCACCGGATGATCCGACGGACCGTCGGTGTATAGCGTCTTAGCGGCTTGTGTCGAGAATCTCAACGGCTATGTGACGTGGGAGGGGCACCGGATGAACCGACGCCGTGGAAAATCTAGCATCGGTTCATCCGACGCTACCTTTTTCAGTGGTCGTTAGCCAACGGCTAGTTTGATGCCTTGGGCTATTTATACCCCCTCCACTCACCCATTTGAGGTTGCTAGACTATGTGGAAGTGCAGAGGAGTTCAAGACACATTGAAGATCATATCCAATCCATCCAAGTGCTTAATTGCTCATCCTTAGACTTGCATATGCTTTGTGTATGTGCTTAGTGCTAGGCTTAGCTTAGAGCTGAGTGAGTGCAAGGTTGTGACAACCTTGTGAGGTGATTCTTGAGTGAATCAAGGTGCACAAGGTTCGCTGGAAGCCTTGGGGCCTAATTGGCTCACTGGCAATCGTCATCGACCCTCCGACTTGGTGTGGAGCTGTGAGGACACTTTGTGCAGGGGACGTGGAGACCCCCTTCCTAAGTGGAGAAGCTCCTTAGTGGAGGCGGCATCAAGGTGACCAAGGGAGCTTGGCAAGTGCCTAAGTGGCTAGCCTTTGTGGTGAGTCAAGTGGTGCTCTTGGGAGAGACTTGGTGACCGGGAAGCAATACTCTTGTGTGAGTGCTTCAACAACGTGGACTAGGGGTGGCTTAGTGCCTACCGATACCACGGGATAAATCGTGTGTCAAGAGTTTGCTTCCTCTCATCCCCTTTACGTTTCCGCATTTACTCTATTTCAATCTTTGCTTGCCTTTACTTTCCTAGAGTAGTATCATGCTAGGAATGGATATAGGTTGCAAACCTTGTTTTGGGGTGGGAGTTTCACACTAGAACAACCTTAGTTGCACATCTAGATAGTATGTTCTAGTTTATCTTTGTGCAAATTTATTGAAGCCCTAGGTCAAGGTTTTAGATTTCCTAATTCACCCCCTCCCCCTCTTAGGCTAACGAGCATCCGATTCCTTACAAGTGGTATCAGAGCCGGGACTGACTTCCTTCACAAGGAAACACCAATTCGATTGGTAAATTGTGAAAATCGGCTCATTGGAATGATTAGGCTTCACTGCCTAGTGAGTTGCTCTATAGAGGAATGAAAGGGATGGATACCTTAGGTTTGGCTCTACATTTCGATGGCACGAGCTATCCTTGGTGGAAGGTTCTCATAGAGGGCATGAGAAATGGTAGTAAGAAAGAAAAGCAATTTGATGTGATTGCTAAGAGTATCATTTTGTCCTCACTAGATGTAGGTGTTTTCAATAGAGTTTTTACTTGTGAAAATGCTCATGAGCTATGGAAAACCATCAAGGAGCAAAATGAGGGTTCAAAAGAAGTTGCTAATGAACGCTACGGTTGTCTCCTTGAGGAATTCAATAGCTTTAAGCAACTTGCTAATGAAAATGCCGAATCTAGGTACTCACGCCTAAATGTGCTTGTCAATGAGATAAATGCTTTAGGTGTGAAGGATATCACGGACTTGAACATCAACCGCAAGATCCTTCAAAGTCTCTGGAAGCCCGATAATGACTTGGTGAAAGCCATCATCTATGAGAAGAAGCTCGAAGAATTGAAGCCATCTCATATCTTGAGCAAGATCATGGCACATGAGCTTCAAATCATGCCCAAGTCAAAGAAAGCGCCCCGAGAAAAGCTCCAAGAGCCATCCTCTCCAACTACAAGCCATGCCCTCTCAAGCCAACAAGAGAAGGTGTTGAGTTGGATGGCTACTCATGGAAGCTCAAGCGAGGATGACGGTGATAATGGTGACGATGGAGATTCCTCAAGTGATGAAGAGGTTGAATCCATGGTGGCTGAGTACGTGAAGAAGATCTTCAAGTATGTGAAGAAAATCAACATGTACGATTACAACGTCCACTTGAGAGAAGGGCGTCATCATCAACACATCAAGTTCACCAAGATCGAGCACAAGCCCAAGAAGAAGGTGGTCAAGGAGAGGAGACCAAGGCAAGAAGCAACTATCGCCGTCTGTGAGTGGACAAGTGGTGGAGAATCAAGTTCTTCTAGCTCAAGTGACGAATCAAGAAAGAACTTCACCACCCACTTCATGCAAGGTCCATCATTACTACACATGTGCCTTATGAACAAAGGTATGGAGAGCAATGTAAGTGATGACGAATCCGACACCACCTCTCTCGATGATCTTGTTGAGCTAGTCCATAAGCAAAAAGGAATGCTTAAGAAACAAGCTAATTAAATTAAAGAACTCAATGCTCTCAATGATCTTAGTGCAACCCTTGCTACAAATTATGAACATTTGTTGTGCAAATTCAAATTGCTTAAGGAGTGTGATGAGCTAAAATCTAAGCTTGAGAGCAATGAGACTAAAATAAGTAATTCCTTTGAGCGTAGATGCTTCTACTTCTTGCATTGATTTAATTGATGAATCTTGCTCACCATCTTGCAATGAGAATGTTGTTGTAGAAACATGTGATTATCTCATAGGCAAGAAAAATGATGAGCTCAAGCAAGAAGTGAAATGGCTCCGAGAGAGATTGGCAAACTTGATGGGCAAGGGAAAGAACGATGAAGAACAAGTGGATATCTCTCAAGACATGAAGAGCAAAGTCCAACCTTTTCAAGATAACCGTGATCCCATGGTGAAGAAGCTTGAGAAGGGTGCAACCGTGACTTGCTACAAGTGTCATGGAGAAGGGCACAAGTTCTAAAAATGCCCTCAATTTGTCAAGAAGATGGACAAGGGCGAGAAAAAGAAGTTGAAGCCCACCATCAAGAGCTCCCTCATCTACACCAAGCCCAAACACAAGAACAAGACCAAGAGCAACACCTACGTCATCAAGAAGAAGGCAAATGGCAAGGTGGTTGCACACAAGGATGGGAACATGAAGGAGGAGAGGGGTTGGAACCAACCCATTTGGGTGCCCAAGGAAGTCATCATCAACATGAAGGGGCCTCAAATGGTTTGGGTTCCAAAGGCCACTTGAAGGCCATGAGTGCGGGGACTTGGGAGGCTTGGCACAATGAAGATGTAAAGTTTCAAGCCAAGAAGCCAAGCTTACAAGTTGGACATGTGTTGCCCAAGTTCCCCGGTTGAGGTAATGGAAACTAGAACTCACCTCAAGTATCTTTGTAGCTCCATTACCTTGTTTAGGTTGCATTTGTTGCAATGTTTACATATGGTAGGTTGCTTGTGTCATGTGCTAACCCATGAGCAATCTACATGGTTTGATTAGTGTGTAGGAAAGCTACACTTGTTCTTTCATGGTGCATGTTTTCATATATATCTCTTTGCATCATGAGCAAGCTATAGGTTAACTTCCCTTTTGTTGTCATAAACAATGTGCATACATTTGGTTGGTGATTCAAACACTAAATGCACACATTTAGGGAGAGCTCATCCTATGGTTTGATTAAGGGACTAACATTGTTTCAAGCTTATCTTATGTAGTCCCTTAGCGACGCGTTCCGGTGCGGTACTTCATTCTAAGAGAATGCTATTTCACTCTCAATGTGATCTAACATCTCTAAAAGAGTGAAAATAGCAATATGAGCTTCATACTATTGAGTCATGTCCTTGCGAGCTTATGTATATAAGTTCAAAGGCAATGTACTCATACATTCCTAATCCTTGTGGTACCCCGAGTGTCTTCTATGCAAGCTTCTTTCAAGTGGTTTCACCTCTAGTGATATCATTTCTAAGTGGCTCATCTCAATGTGGTGCCTACAAGGTAGAGAGGATCAACCCCCGGAGGTATGCAATAATCAAAATACTACAAGTGATATCTACAAGTGGTAATGAAACAAGAACCCATTTGTTTTATCTCTTGTCCTTTAAGCTACATCCTTGCATGATATGCTCTAAGCTTCCTTGTCTTACAAGTTTGTGGTTGTGCACTTGATTTTCACACCATCTTTTTGTGCACACACTTAGGGGGAGTTTAGTTTGTATCATGCTAGTCTCATGAGCTTGTGATCCACCTTAGTTATTCACACATGTGGTATCTTCATTGATATCATACACATGGATCATGGTTCATGCGGCTTTCTTTGTTGTATTTAACATTTCTCTTTGAGCTATGTTTGCTAGGACTTGCTAGTTTCCTTCGAGCGCTTTTGTTTTGGACTTTTGGGAGATTTTATTCCAAAGGGGGAGAATGTGAGACCAAACAAAGCTAGTGGTTCCAAGGATATGAGACCAAAGGGGGAGAATGTGAACATAGGAAGAGAAGATCAAAAAGGGGGAAGTTTGATCTAGGGGGAGTTTGGATGATGGTAAGCAATCAAGCAAGTGTAAGTGGTTCTAAGTTTGTCAATTTTTGCAAATTTATGTTTGCTTTGCTTGTGTTGTCATAAATCACCAAAAAGGGGGAGATTGTAGCGAACATGGCCCCATATGCCACTAGTTCGAGTTTGATTTTGGTGATTCATGACAACATGATCAATGTGACTAACCATATTGTTTAGCATGTCTTTGTAGACACTTATAGGTCCCAAGGATGCTAGAATATCACATGCAAAAATGAGAAGATCAAGGGTCAAAACCGAGCTAAAAAGGAAAAGAAAACACACCATTGGATGAGCCGACGGTATCAATATAGCAAGTGTCGGTGCAATCGTCGGACGAGTTGGTTCACTGGGTGAAACCCTAGGAACCGTCGGATGAACCGACGGTCCATTTTCTATTAGCGTCGGACGAGTTGCAGAGGAAGAGCAGCGAAGACAGTAGCACCGGATGATCCGACAGTCTGAGTGAGGACACCGTCGGTCTATCCGGCACTTAGTTTGAATCAAGACAGAGACGTGCCAAGACGAAGCCTTCAGCACCGGATGATCCGATGCCTTGGTCAAGGGGTAGCGTCGGTCTATCCGACGGTCGCGTGGAAGCTAACAGAGACGACTTAGTTGCGGGGTCTTCAGCACCGGATGATCTGACGGACCGTCGGTGTATAGCGTCGGAGCAGTTGTGTCAGAGAATCTCAATGGCCATGTGACGTGGGAGGGGCACCGGATGAACCGACGTCGTGGAAAATCTAGCATCGGTTCATCCGACGCTACTTTTTTTTAGTGGCCGTTAGCCAACGGCTAGTTTGATGCCATGGGCTATTTATACCCCCTCTACTCACCCATTTGAGGTTGCTGGACTGTGTGGAAGTGCAGAGGAGTTCAAGACACATTGAAGATCATATCCAATCCATCCAAGTGCTTAATTGCTCATCCTTAGACTTGCATATGCTTTGTGTATGTGCTTAGTGCTAGGCTTAGCTTAGAGCTAAGTGAGTACAAGGTTGTGCCAACCTTGTAAGGTGATTCTTGAGTGAATCAAGGTGTACAAGGTTCGCCGGAAGCCTTGGGGCCTAATTGGCTCACCGGCAATCGTCATCGACCCTCCGGCTTGGTGTGGAGCTGCGAGGAGACTTTGTGCGGGGGACGTGGAGACCCCCTTCCTAAGTGGAGAAGCTCCTTAGTGGAGGCGGCATCAAGGTGACCAAGGGAGCTAGGCAAGTGCCTAAGTGGCTAGCCTTTGTGGCGAGTCAAGTGGTGCTCTTGGGAGAGACTTGGTGACCGGGAAGCAATACTCTTGTGTTAGTGCTTCAACAATGTGGACTAGGGGTGGCTTAGTGCCTACCGATACCATGGGATAAATCGTGTGTCAAGAGTTTGCTTCCTCTCATCCCCTTTACGTTTCCGCATTTACTCTATTGCAATCTTTGCTTGCCTTTACTTTTTTAGAGTAGTATCATGCTAGGAATGGCTATAGGTTGCAAACCTTGTTTTGGGATGGGAGTTTCACACTAGAACAACCTTAGTTGCATATCTAGATAGTATGTTCTAGTTTATCTTTGTGCAAATTTAGTGAAGCCATAGGTTAAGGTTTTAGATTACCTAATTCACCCCCTCCCCCTGTTAGGCTAACGAGCATCCGATTCCTTACATTGGGTCATATTCTGTGATCAAATGTTGTACAAGTACCTTCTGAGTATATAACATGAGGCCATCTGAAATGGATCGAGTCTTTGGAAAAAGCCATCTTCATTTCCGTGAACATTGGACCAAAGTGGGGCCTTTAATTTATAGAGCGACATAAGAATCTAATAAGCAAATTAAGTAGCAATTGTGTTGTGTGTGGTGGGGGTGGTGGAGGGAGGCGTGGGGGGGGGGCAAAGAGACACCAGCCTGTCCTTTTTTTGCGAAAAGGAAGATATATTAAGCATCATCACATTACATCCTCCCATATTACAAACTGAAATCCGAAAAAAAAGAAAATTAAAATTGAGTCCTCAGGATCCAATCTCATCTTCCTCATGTCCGATCTCCAGCTCGCCATTGACACCACCATGACGATCCAAGCTAGTCCACCTCTGCTTCCGCCAAGGGACACCAAGCATTATATTATGATGTTATGCGACCAGATTTCATCAAATCTTTCTGACATGCATACATTGTGCCCTACAAGTTTCACGCATTTGTGATATTTGCGACTACCAAATCTGGATCATATTGAAGTATAATAGAATATCTTGTCCATCATTAGTAGCACACATACTGGATCTTGCATTATCTCATACTGAAGTATTATAGAATATTCTCTGCTCAGTACGCCAATAATTCACACTAGCTGTCTGGAAAAGCTGGAGTAAAACCAGATAAATATATGTCACACTCTTAGTCACACACAGGTGAACTTTTTCCTTTTCATCTTAGTGCTGATGCTCGATCGTATGAAGCAAATAATGCTCTGCCGACCTAATTCTTCCATAGCCATGCATGCACTAAAGGCTGGGGCAGCTTTCCTTGACGAATTCATCAGGAGATTAAAGCATCTATCATGGCAAACACTCCATTTGGAGCTCGATATCTCCAAGCAAACGGCAGATCGTGCTGGGCCGATCAGTCGGTTCTGTTGAGCGACAGGGACATCCACATGTAGCAGAAATATCTGATGAACTAAAGCAAACAAAAAGTTACAGAAAATAATCTGCCGACCTCTCTCCATAGTGTGCCTCCACAGCTTGCTATATATGCTTGCGGGCGCACTATGCGATTATATGGCATGCCAAGCCGCAAAGTGCAGTTCTTGGTCACCAAAGAAAATTGTTCTTTTTCGACATAGCATGCGGTAGATTTGCTTTTAGATACCTTTTTCCCCTCCACTTTTGTATTGAAAAAGAATGATAACTTTCATGATTGCAATTTCAGAGTGAGATTGCTTAATTGAACTGAGGAAAGTATGGGAACATATGAATGTGGCTCAGTTTGCTGAGGTTCAATAGCAGGCCTGGTTCAGTTGCCAACTTGGGTCTTCGCAATAAAGAATTAAATATGCCTTGGCCAATGAAATTTATTTGTTTCTAATAATATATAATCTTGTATAAACTTTTTTATTACAGAAAAAATAATTGATAGGCAATTTATGTCCATTAATATATAGTAAGTTGGTCCCTAAAGTTATATATTTTTACTTAGTGCTAGGGCTAACCAACAAATATAACCTAAATAGTTTGATGCTGAATTTAGCATGGAAAATTTGTGCATATGAGATTCCATAACGATTTCTTTTAGGGAAAATTAGATAACGGAATAACAAAGGAAAGGCCCGATAACTTTAAGAGGAATTTCAGAGTGCGAAAAAAAGAGTAGTCGTTCATCTCGAGAATAAGTCGAATGGTGAAAACAAAGGAAGTTCAGGAAGTACCTCCGATACATTTACAAGCTTGCTGGAACTTTTATCCTATATTGTAAGGAATGGGATGGTCGTAGCCTAAGAGGGGGAGGGGGTAAATTAGGCAATTAAAACCTTAACCTATGGCTTCACTATTTTTACACAAAGATAAACTAGAACATACTATCTAAATGTGCAACTAGGGTTGTTCTATTATGAAACTCCCATCCCAAAACAAGGTTTGCAACCTATAGCCAATCCTAACAAGATACTACTCTGGGAAAGTAAAGGCAAGCAAATGTTGCAATAGAGTAAATGCGGAAACGTAGAGGGGATGAGAGGAAGCAAACTCTTGACACGCGATTTATCCCGTGGTATCGGTAGGCACTAAGCCACCTCTAGTCCACGTTGTTTAAGCACTCACACAAAGTGTCCTCGCCGCTCCACACCAAGCCGGAGGGTCGATGACGATTGCCGGTGAGCCACTTAGGCCCCAAGGCTTCCGCCGAACCTTGTACACCTTGATTCACTCAAGAATCACCTCACAAGGTTAGCACAACCTTGCACTCACTCAGCTCTAAGCTAAGCCTATCACTAAGCACATACACCAAGCATATGCAAGTCTACGGATGAGCAATAAAGCACTTGGATGGATTGGATATGATATTCTAGGTGTCTTGAACTCGTCTGCACTTCCACACAATCTAGCAACCTCTAATGGGTGAGTGGAGGGGGTATAAATAGCCCAAGGCACTCAGCTAGCCATTGGCTAACGGCTCACTGAAAAGTTGACCGTCGGATGAACCGACGCCTACTTTTCAGGAGCATAAGTTCATCCGGCGCCCCTCCCAGGTCACGTAGCCATTGAGGTTCTCTGACAGAACTGCTCCGACGCTATGCACCGACGGTGCGTCGGTTCATCCGGTGCTGAAGGATTTCTCACCAAAATGTCTCTGTATGCTGCTTCGTGACCGTCGGATAGACCGACGCTATCTCTGACCCAAGGCGTCGGTTCATCCAGTGATGAAGAGGTTGTCTTGGCGTGTCTATGTCTTGATTCAAACTGAGCGTCAGATAGACCCGACGGTGTCCTCACTCAGACTGTCAGATCATTCGGTGCTACTGTCTTTGCTGCTCTTCCTCCACAATTCATCCGGCGCATCTACAAAATGGATCGTCGGTTCATCCGACGGTGCCAACTTCATTTTGCCTACTGCGCAGTGTACCAACTACACCGACGCTATGCACCGATGGTACCGTCGGTTCATCCGACGGTGTGTTTTCTTTTCCTTTTCTTCCGCGGTTTTGACCCTTCAAAAATAGACTATCTTCTCAATTTGGCATGTGGTATTTTGGCATCCTTGGGACCTAGAAATGTCTACAAAGACATGCTAAACAATATGGTTTGTCCCATTGATCATGTTGTCATGAATCACCAAAATCATACGTGAACTAATGGCATATGAGGCCATGTTCGCTACAATCTCCCCCTTTTTGGTGATTTATGACAACACAAGCAAAGCAAGCATAAATTTGCAAAAATTGATAAAGTTAAAACCACTTACACTTGCTTGGATGCTTACCATCATCCAAACTCCCCCTAGACCAAACTTCCCCCTTTTTGATCTTCTCTTCCTATGTTCACACATAGCTTGCCTCTTCCCACTTTGGAACCACTCGCTTGCTTTGGTCCCACATTCTCCCCCTTTGGAATAAAATCTCCAAAAAGTCTCAAAACAAAAGGGCTCTAAGGAAACTAGCAAGTCCTAACAAACATAGCTCAAAGAGAAATGTTAAATACAAGGGAGAAAGCCGCATGAATCATGATCCAAATGTATGATATAAATGAAGATACCACATGTGCGAATAACTAAGGTGGATCACAAGCTCATGAGACTAGCATGATACAAACTAAGCTCCCCCTAAGTGTGTGCACAAAATGATAGTGTGAAAATCAAGTGCACAACTACAAACTTGTAAGACAAGGAATCTTAGAGCATATCATGCAAGGAGGTAGCTTAAAGGACAAGAGATAAGACAAATGAGTTCTTGTTACATTACCACTTGTAGATATCACTTGTAGTCTTTTGATCATTGCATACCTCTGGGGATGATCCTCTTTACCTTGTTGGCACCACATTGAGATGAGCCACTTGGAAATGATATCACTAGAGGTGACACCACTTGAAAGAAGCTTGCAAACAAGACATTTGGGGTACCACAAGGATTAGGAATGTATGAGTACATTGTCTTTGAGCTTATATATAGACATAAGCTCGCAAGGATATGACTCAATAGCATGAAGCTCATATTGCTATATTAACTCTTTTAGAGATGTTAGATCACATTGAGAGTGAAATAGCATTCTCTTAGAATGAACTGCCGCACCGGAACGCATCACCAAAGGACCACGTAAGATAAGCTTGAAACAATGTTAGTCCCATAACCAAACCATAGGATGAGCTCCCCCTAAATGTGTGCATTTAGTGTTTGATCACCAACCAAATGTATGCACATTGTTTATGACAACACAAGGGAAGCTAACCCTATAGCTTGCTCATGATGCAAAGAGATATATATGAAAACATGCATCATGAAAGAACAAGTGTAGCTTTCCTACACACTAATCAAACCATGTATGTTGCTCATGGGTTAGCACATGACACAAGCAACTTACCATATGTAAGTGTTGCAACAAATGCAACCTAAACAAGGCAATGGAGCTACAATGATACATAAGATGGATTCTAGTTTCCATTACCTCAACCGGGGAACTTGGGCAACATATGTCCAACTTGCAAGCTTGGCTTCTAAGCTTCAATCTTCACAATTTCTTTGTGCCAAGCCTCCCAAGACCCTGCTCTCATGGCCTTCAAGTGGCCTTTGGAACCCAAACCATTTGAGGCCCCTTCATGTTGGTGATGACTTCCTTGGGCACCCAAATGGGTTGGTTCCAACCCCGCTCCTTCTCCATCTTCCTAATCTTGTGTGCAACCACCTTGCCATTTGCCTTCTTCTTGATGACATAGGTGTTGCTCTTGGTCTTGTTCTTGCGGTTGGGCTTGGTGTAGATGAGGGAGCTCTTGATGATGGGGTTCAACTTCTTCTTTGCGCCCTTGTCCATCTTCTTGACAAATCGAGGGCATTTGTAGAACTTGTGCCCTTCTCCATGACACTTGTAGCAAGTCACGGTTGCACCCTTCTCAAGCTTCTTCACCATGGGCTCACAGTTATCTTGAGAAGGTTGGACTTTGCTGTTCATGTCTTGAGAGATGTCCACTTGTTCCTCATTGTTCTTGCCCTTGCCCACCAAGCTTGCCAACCTCTCTCGGAGCCATTTCACTTCTTGCTTGAGCTCATCATTTTTCTTGCCTATGAGACAATCACATGATTCTACAACAACATTCTCATTTCAAGATGGTGAGCAAGACTCATCAATTAAATCAATGCAAGAAGTTGAAGCATCTATCTTGGAGATAGGAATTGCACAAGGGATAGATGATTCATCAAGCCCAAAGGAATTACTTGTTTTAGTCTCATTGCTCTGAAGCTTAGATTTTAGCTCATCACACTCCTTGCTAAGCAATTTGAATTTGCATAACAAATGTTCATAATTTGTAGCAAGGGTTGCACTAAGATCATTGAGAGCATTGCGTTATTTAATTTCATTGGCTTGTTTCTTAAGCATTCCTTTTTGCTCATGGACTAGCTCAACAAGATCATCGAGAGAGGTGGTGTCGGATTCATCATCACTTACATTTCTCTCCATACCCTTAGGCCATAATGCACATGTGATGTGATGATGAAGGACCTTACATGAAGCGGGTGGTGAAGTTCTTTCCTGATTCATCACTTGAGCTAGAAGAGCTTGATTCTCCATCACCTGTCCACTCACGGACGGCGATAGTTGCTTCTTGCCTTGGTCTCCTCTCCTTGACCACCTTCTTCTTGGGCTTGTGCTCGATCTTGGTGAACTTGATGTGTTGATGATGACGCCCTTCTCTCAAGTGGATGTTGTAGCTATACATGTTGACTTTCTTCACATATTTGAAGATCATCTTCACGTACTCGGCCACCATGGATTCAACCTCTTCATCACTTGAGGAATCTTCATCGTCACCATCATCACCATCATCTTCGCTTGAGCTTCCATGAGTAGCCATCCTACTCAACACCTTCTCTTGTTGGCTTGAGAGGGCATGGCTTGTAGTTGGAGAAGATGGTTCTTGGGGCTTTTCTTGGGGTGCCTTCTTGGACTTGGGCATGATTTGAAGTTCATGTGCCATGATCTTGCTCAAGATATGAGATGGCTTCAATTCTTCGAGCTTCTTCTCATAGATGATGGCTTTCACCAAGTCATAATCGGGCTTCCGGAGACTTTAAAGGATGTTGCGGTTGATGTTCAAGTCCGTGATGTTCTTCACACCTAAAGCATTGATCTCATTGACAAGCACATTTAGGCGTGAGTATATAGATTCGGCATTTTCATTTGCAAGTTGCTTAAAGCTATTGAATTCCTCAAGAAGACAACTATTGCGTTCATTAGCAACTTCTTTTGAGCCCTCATTTTTCTCCTTGATGGTTTTCCATAGCTCATAAGCATTTTCACAATTAAAAAATCTATTGAAAACACCTACATCTAGTGAGGACAAAATGATACTCTTGGCGATCACATCAAATTGTTTTTCCTTCTTATGAACCATTTTCATGCCCTCATCAGTGACTCTCCAAACATCAAGGTCTTTTGCTTGAAGATAGGCCTCCATGAGAACCTTCCACTGAGGATAGCCCGTGCCATCGAACAGTGGAGCGAAACCTAAGGTATCCACCCCTTTCATACCTTTATAGAGCAACTCACTAGGTGGTGATGCCTAACCGTTCAAATGAGCCAGTTTTCACAATTTACCAATCAAATTGGTGTTTCCTTGTGAAGAAAGTGAGTCCTGGCTCCGATACCACTTGTAAGGAATCGGATGCTCGTAGCCTAAGAGGGGGAGGGGGTGAATTAGGCAATCTAAAAACCTTAATCTATGGCTTCACTATTTTTACACAAAGATAAACTAGAACATACTATCTAAATGTGCAACTAGGGTTGTTCTAGTGTGAAACTCCCATCCCAAACAAGGTTTGCAACCTATAGCCAATCCTAACAAGATAGTACTCTGGGAAAGTAAAGGCAAGCAAATACTGCAATAGAGTAAATGCGGAAACGTAAAGGGGATGAGAGGAAGCAAACTCTTGACATGCCATTTATCCCGTGGTATCGGTAGGCACTAAGCCACCCCTAGTCCACATTGTTGAAGCACGCACACAAGAGTATTGCTTCCCGGTCACCAAGTCTCTCCCAAGAGCACCACTTGACTCGCCACAAAGGCTAGCCACTTAGGCACTTGCCAAGCTCCCTTGGTCACCTTGATGCCGCCTCCACTAAGGAGCTTCTCTACTAAGGAAGGGGGTCTCCACGTCCCTCACACCAAGTGTCCTCGCCGCTCCACACCAAGCCGGAGGGTCGATGACGATTGCCGGTGAGCCACTTAGGCCCCAAGGCTTCCGACGAACCTTGTACACCTTGATTCAATGAAGAATCACCTCACAATGTTGGCACAACCTTGCACTCACTCAGCTCTAAGCTAAGCCTATCACTAAGCACATACACTAAACATATGCAAGTCTAAGGATGAGAAATTAAGCACTTGGATGGATTGGATATGATCTGCTAGGTGTCTTGAACTCCTCTGCACTTCCACACAATCCAGCAACCTCAAATGGGTGAGTGGAGGGGGCATAAATAGCCCAAGGCACTCAGCTAGACATTGGCTAACGGCTCACTAAAAAGTTGACCGTCGGATGAACTGACGCCTACTTTTCAGGAGCATCAGTTCATCCGGTGCCCCTCCCATGTCACATAGCCATTGAGGTTCTCTAACAGAACTGCTCTGACCCTATGCACCGACGGTGCGTCGGTTCATCCGGTGCTGAAGGACTTCTCGCCAAAACGTCTCTGTATGCTGCTTCGTGACCATCAGATAGACCGAAGCTATCTCTGACCCAAGGCGTCGGTTCATCCGGTGCTGAAGAGGTTGTCTTGGCGCGTCTCTGTCTTGATTCAAACTGAGCGTCGGATAGACCGACGGTGTCCTCACTCAGACCGTCGGATCATTCAGTGCTACTGTCTTCGCTATTCTTCCTCCGCAATTCATCCGGCGCATCTACAAAATGGACTGTCGGTTCATCCGACGGTGCCAACTTCATTTTGCTTCCTGCGTAGTACACCAATTACACCGATGCTATGCACCGGTGGTACCGTCGGTTCATCTGACGGTGTGTTTTCTTTTCCTTTTCTTCCACGGTTTTGGCCCTTGAAAAATAGAATATCTTCTCTATTTGTCATGTGGTATTTTGGCATCCTTGGGACCTAGAAATGTCTACAAAGACATGCTAAACGATATGGTTAGTCCCATTGATCATGTTGTCATGAAACACCAAAATCATACTCGAACTAATGACATATGAGGCCATGTTCACTACATATATCAATCTTGACGGTTCCAATTTGTTGTGCCTATTTTTATTTTGTGCAGTTGAAATATTGCCCCGCATGAATTTAAAACGGGGAAGTATTTTTCATTGTCCACGTAAAATGATATATCCATCTTGCCCCCAGCCCCAACGCTGAATTTGCCCCCGCCTGCCAGTGTACTTCGAAATGCTAGAATAGGATCCATGGTCGCTAATGGAGTAGAATAACATATTGTAGAAGCGCACATGCTTAATACATGATCCCTCTCAAATTGTAGGTCGTTTTAACATTTTAGGTGTATAGTATTTGTTATATATATGCATTTAG
Organism: Cenchrus americanus; assembly: GCA_947561735.1. Lineage (NCBI taxonomy): Eukaryota > Viridiplantae > Streptophyta > Magnoliopsida > Poales > Poaceae > Cenchrus > Cenchrus americanus. The sequence goes on along the minus strand of OX387245.1, from coordinate 197,402,286 downwards.
AGATAATTAAGAGTGTGTTTGGTTGGACTGTGACTTTGAGAAAAGTTGTTGTGGGCTGTGATTTTTGAAAAGTAGCTTTGGCAAAGCTGTTGTGTGGGATGAATAGAAGTCTGTTAGGTTGAGCTATTGTGGCTTTTGGAAAGTCCACTCACTTCAAGCGGCGCCCACATGTCATGCACAAAGGGTGGAGGCCAGATCTCAAGCATGCCGAACAGAGGGTGGAGGCCACTGGAGATGGGCCTGACGCAAGCTGTTGACCGCCGAAGCTACTGCCGCAGGGGAGACGGAGGGATTCGCCCATGGCCGACGGAGCTCGCCCGCCCCCCCCCCCCTCCACAGTGGGAGTCGCTGGTGGCATCCCGTGGCCGACAGAGCTCGAGCCGGCAGCGGCGCTCGCCACCCCCTTGCCCCAATCCTCACCGGAGGCGGCGGCGGTGGCAAGAACACCATCCATTCTAGCCCCATCATCGACCTCTTCTCCCATGACTACTACTCAACCGCCATTGCAGTGGCCCCCAACCGCGGGCCCTACCCTGCCGTCGTGGAGGCCATCACCGATGGCAAAGCTCGCACCCCCATGGCTGGTGGCGGAGCTCGGGCCGGTGCTGGTGGCATGAGGTGTGTGCAAAGAAGTGGAGGGTGGGAGACGGGAACGAAAGAAAAAGAACGAACTGGTACCTACATAATTAGTGGCTGGTGAGTAATTTTGTGACCCAAAAGCAACTGAAAGCAGGGGGCCTGCTTTTAAGTTTGTACTACGGAGAACCTACTTTTGGTCATGGCTTTGGATGTTAGCCTACCCCTTTGGTTGGGCTGTTGGCTTTTGGCAAAAGAAAAGGGCAGCAGGTAAAACCCAACCACAAACACCCTAAATATCCGGAAAAACCAACACACCAGAGCGAGTAAACAACAACACAAAGGTTTGCCAAGAACAAGATCATATAAATCCATTTTAATTTGTGCACTGACACTATGAGGTACAACGTTACTGACACTCACTAACAATAATATCGATCATGACAACAGACGCGTGTAGACACTTATCTTGCATGGATCAAGTTATTGACGACCTGAAAGGAGCACACTCTGAGCATATAGCTCACACGCACACTCCACACACACAGACAGAAATAGATCAAGCCATCAAGGAGAGCAGACAGAGCCTTTCATTGCTTGCGCTCCATTTATTTAGTTAACCATATGCGTGGATAAACAACTTATCGCCGCTTATCGATCACGAGCAGTTTCCTGGCATGGTAAGGCCGCACTTGCCCGGCAGCGCCATGGCACGGCTGGGGTCGATGTGGTAGATACTCATCCAAATGCCGGCGACGCCCCGGTAGCGGCAGATGCACCCTAGGTCGGCCTTACCTAGGGCGGCACAGCACTCCGCCGACGGGCTGTCGGACGGGTCGTTGACTGACGCCGCCGACTGGCACAGCTTGAAGTCCTCGTTCGCCATGCCGCAGATAGCGTGGGCGCCCTCCATTGCGGCAAGCGCCACCACCAAGGCAAGGAGCAGTCCGGCTAATGCCTGTGCCTTTGCCATTTGATCTAATGTTTTCTAGCTGGTAGATCTACTCTGTCTTGTTTGTTTTGAGGTTCTGTGCTTCTCTCTGTGTTTCCTTGAGCTGGTGTGTGAGGAGAGAGTTTGGTCTGTGGTCCTATTTATAGGAGCACAGTGTGGGTCATGTTGCACTCTTGTACTTTGTATATATTGCTAAAACGGTCACAAGATAAATTTCTTTGATCTATGTGATTCCCAGCTGTAGACAAGTTACAAGTTCTTTGCAAAAAAGAAGTGGTAGATAATTGGGGTCCTTGTTCAAATTTTTTAACGAACTACCTAAGTTTGGGGAATTTTTCACCAGCATAAGGAGAATTCATCACAACCATAATCATTTCAGCATGTTGTCATCGGATAAACCCTATATATGCTTCTAACCTCAGAACTAGTTTGCCATTAATTAATTTGAGAAAATTATAAGTGAAGATAATAAATCATCAACCACAGGCAAATAACAAACCGTAAGGGTTTGTTTGGGAAATGGAGGATTCAAGTGGATGGAAGAAGATTGAAGGGGATTTTGGGAAATTTTGACTTATAGTGGAAATTCCTCCACCCCAATGCCCTTCGTTCCCGTTCATTCCACTAATTCCCAAACAAGCCCTAAGGAAAGTCTGGAGTCAGCAGTCTGTATATCCACATGGATATTTATCACTGATCTTTGTCAAAAGGAAAATTTAAATAAAATAACCAGTCAAATGATGACGGCTGAGGAAGAGTATTACCAGCTTAATTAATTGGAAAACCAGGAAATGAAGGCTCCGATCCCAACTAGATAGGTACTGCTACAAAAAAGCTTTTGCCAAGAGGCTAGCTTCCAACTAGATAGGTACTGCTGAAAAAAAACGTTTTTGCCTAGAGAGATTATACCATTAGTAAGGTGACGCACTAAGCATTTTACCATATCAAAAGCCAGTGTGGAAATACCATATGGTGCTGTAGTTCACTACCGGAAATGGCATAGTTGCCGTGAGCCGGTTCCTCACGTCAAAAAACGGTCTACTCACGGCAAAGAGTTTGCCATGAGTTGCCTCCGGCAAAGGGCTCATCGGCAAACAGTTGTTTACTGTGAGTCAAAGCTCGAGCTTACGCCAATGGTGTGCCGTGAGGACTTTTAGGCTCTCAGCATAGAGTGTTTGAAAAGAATAAAACAAGAAAAATCTAGCACTGCGGGCCCACCGGCTGGCCGCCGTGGCCCTGTGCTGCCAGATCGCGGTGCTCATCGCCGCCGCCACGCCTAGACCTCCAGTCGCACGCCACTGGGCTGCCACCACCGCCGCTGCCGTGCCAGATCTGGATCTGGCTGGAGCGACCCACGCCGGATCTGGCGTGTCCGCCGACATGAAGGAGGACGCCGCGCCATAGCCCAGAGGAGGCACCACCATAGTCCTCGAGATGCGCCGCCATGATAGACGAGCTGTACCGCCACCGTCCTCGAGATCCCATTGTCGTCGTACACGAGCTGCACCGCCACCATCCTCGAGATGCGCCTCCATCGTCCTCGTGCATTCCTCCGCTCGCTCCTCGAGATGCGCCGCTGCCGCACTTCACCCCGTCGCTGCTCCTCACCATCGGTGAGGGGCGAGTAGAGGGGGGAGGTGAGGGGAGGTAGAGGATGGGGACGGCGGCGGCGGGCGAGAGGGGTCGGTTGCCGACGGTGGGAGGAGAGGAGGAGGTGGCCCGCAACGGCGAGGGATGGAGGAGCTCGAGGGATTTGCTGGGTGGTGGTTGCCGGAGGGGAGAGGAAGAGTGTGGCACCCAACGGCGGTGGGAAGGAGGGGGCGGGGCGGGGCGAAGCCCGGTGGCGGCGGGAGAGAGTTGGCGGGCGGATTAGGGTTTCGGGCGGCGGGGGGGGGGGGGGGGGGAATATATAGTTGCGGAGTTAGGAGGATGAGAGGCTGGCGGGTTAATTGGGCGGCCAGCCCAATTACATTTTTGCCATGAGCCAACTTCTTTGGCCCATGGAAAAGGGTTTTTAAAATTAAATACATTTAATAAATTTAATTAGTTAAATATAGCAAATGGCTTCAAATGGAAATGTTGTAAAGTACTAAGTTTCATAATTTTTTTTGAGATACACAACTTCCATATTGCGAGTTCTCCATTTGATAACATTTACAAAATTTGAATTTTCAAATTCAAAAAAATCGAACATAAATTCAAACTTAGTTTTTCTTTTGCAACATGATTTAAAATGAGAAAGTGCTAAACAACAAAGTTTCATAACTTTTCAAGATGTACAACTTTTAGTTATAGTGTCTCTCCATTTAGAATGTTATTTCAAAAATTCAAATTCGAAAACTTCATCTCCCTTTCGATGATGAATGTAATTAAAATTAGAAATGGTTCAACTACGAAGTTTCATAATTTTCAATACCGACAACTTTTATTTTAGTCATTTGATCATCCGGTATTGTTGTAGTGATAATGTTCACAAATCCTATTCATCTCTCATATAGTTTCATTAAACTATATAAAAGATATAGGTTTTGTGAACAAAATTAGTACAACTTTGTCGAATGAAGAAATGATCCTAATAAAAAATTGTACATCTTGAGAAATAATGAAACTTTGTAATTGAAACTTTTTAGTTTGAATTAATTTAGTGCTTCAAAATTTGTTTTCAATTTATGATGAAGATCATTTTCCATAGGCCAGAAAATAGGCTCATGGCAGAAAAGCTCTTTGCCGTGAGCTTCTCTCGGCAAAAGAGCATTTTGCCATCGGCCACAAAAGACGCAAGGCAAACTTTCTTTTTGCGGTGAGCCGCTCGGCAAATTTCTTTTGCCGCTCCATTTGCCGTGAGCCCGTCTCTTGGCTGACGGCAAAGTACCTGGCTCACGGCAGCTATGCGATTTCCGGTAGTGTTTTTGTCATATTATCTAGAAAGCTATAAGGTATGCTTCCTCTGCCCCAAATTAATTGTCATTTTAACTTTTCTAGATACAATTTTTTTGTTGTGTATCTAGACAAAAGTATACATATCTAGGTGCATAAAAAAGAAATGTATCTAGGAAAGCCAAAACGACAATTTGAGATAGAGGGAGTACTAATAACCTTAGGAATCACATTCATTCCTAGCTGTGTTTTTTTGATATATATAGAAACAAGCGGTTGATTTGTGTTAATGAGTGCTAGATGAATTCTTTTCAAAAGATAGTACCAACGATTTGTATATAAGTTCTAGTGGATGTTTACAGGAATTTGTGGTAGATGAAATCCTTTCAAACTGAAAATGAAGTTAAAATTTCAGTGTTGATATCTGTCCATTTTAAATGTACCCCTTCAATTTCATTGGTACTTGCATTGGGTTAGGTAGGCGCCCATGATGCAGTGTTGACATATCCGTGATAGCATCTAGCATCTGAGGATTAGGACGGATAAAGATGTAGACAGGCACTACTTTCTTTTTTTTGTCTATACAAAACACATATATCTGTAGTAAATTTCTGCCAAATTCAACCTTGATGTTAGTCACTGAAACAAGGTTGGAATTTTCAAGTTACTGTTTTTTACCAGTCGGGAAACCTAATTTTTATATTTTTCATTCTAGACTCATTTATTTCAGTTCGCTAGAGGCACTGTCGCTTCTGAAGTCACTATTAATAGCTAAATATCACATTATCAAAATTAGTGTAAGCAGATGGTCATCAGGATGTCGTCTAAGGATATTCCCTTCCTAAATTAAAGTAATAATCTAGATTATTGTACTTTGTAGCAGGTTAGAAAGTTTGTACATTAAATTTAACATATAAAGTTTTCAACGCAAAATAATGTATTTCTTCACTCATACATCAGCTGTGACTCAGAGGGAATTATACATTACCTTTACAATACAAGCTGCAATGATATATTTTCCTGGGCATCACACCTCTGGAAGACAAAGCTTTACCAGACGCTAATATTTTAGGTCTCATGATATATGGTTGTATGATGTGTCTCATCGATTTAAGCTATGCTACTCCTTCCGTCCCAGAATATAGCTACGCTTAGACTTTTTCAAATTAAAGTCAAACTTTGACCAACAATAACTCTTAAAATAATTTATTTGAAATAGAAAAGATTACATATTTTAATAGTTGGTTTTGTGATAGATCCACCAATATCTACCAAAAGATTACATGAAGATATAAATGTGAGATTCTTGTTTTATTGCGGCTTATTAATTTTAGAGATTAAAGAAAACCAGAACAATGACCATCTGAGTTACTTTTGAAGATGAAGCACGCATGGCAACCATCATTATGGTAGTTCATGAGTGAGAACACAAATCATACATGCAAAATTAACCACGCTGACTTTAGCCAATGTCTATATTGTCAGTTTACCTTGAATCACGTCTTCAAAACAATTCCAGCAATACACGATTCCAACAATATACATAAAACAACCATTAACTCTTCATCCTTTCCACGTCTCATGCAGAGTAAATAGCGTGTGGTAACCTATCAGAACCTGAAGATTGCCCCTTCGACTTGAATGTGCAGAGATAAAATACTACTTTCACAAAGATTTACTTGCCATATAAATTTTCCCATTCATACTTTCATATTACAGTGTCGCAACTTCGCAGTGAACAAAAGACATAACACATTGTGCACTGGTTGATAAGCTCACTCAGTCACAGCTCAAATATTTCAGTGCACTACTAGGACTAGGAGAAGCACAGACATTATCTCTGTACCTTACGTGCTCCCTTTATTCAATCTCGTACGTAGCTATATAATACTGCATTACTATCAGCGATTGTGCAGCAGCTGATATGATCGCCGGTGATCAGCAGTTGGCCGGCATCGCGAGGCCGCACTTGCCCGGCAGTCCCATGGCGCGGTTGATGTCGATCCTGTAGAACCTCACCCACACGCCGGCGGCGTTCTTGTACCGGCACAGGCACGGCAGGTCGGCCCCCGCCAGGGCGGCACAGCACTCCGCCGACGGCTGGTCGGTCGGGTGGCGGATGGCCGCCGCCGGCTGGCATGCACGGATGCCGGTGCTCGACAGGTTGCAGATGCCGTGCGCCGTCTCGGCCGACGTGGCGAGGATCACCAGAACGGTCAGGACCGCGCCCATTGCCTGTGCCTTTGCCATGTGGTTATGTGCTGATCAAGCTAAGTTGTAAATTTGGATGGTTGTTGTTAGGTCTAGGTCGTAGATTTGGATGATTTTTTGAAGTTGTGTGTTGTGAGGAGAGTGTTTGGTTCGGGGGGTCTTATTTATAGGGTAAAATTATGGTGGCTTTCAGTAATACACGCTGCCTGTTTCAGATATTACAAAGTGATCCTTATTCCTCCTCATTTTCGAGTACATTGCGATAGATGGCCTTGCACGCAAACAAAAGAACTTCTTTCCGGTACTAAAATACTCATGTGAATGAAAAAGGTAAAAAAAAAGTCAAGCTATAGCTTGATTGTTCAACGAATTTTCAACACGCGATTGGACTTGTAGTTCAATGGTAGGACGGTTCAGTGGGACGCTACCCACCAAAGTTCAAATCCTGGTGCTCGCACTTTTTCCTGGATTTTTCAGAATTTACCGGCATTATGCGTTAAATGGTAAGCGACGTTCCCGTCGACGACGAGACGTCATTAGTGCTTTCAAAAATCTCTAGATCTGCCAAGGCGTCATTGGTGACTTCAGGAATCTCCAGATCTGTCGGTGCTCAATCCTTCGGAGGTGCTCATAGGGCTAGGGTTTGCGTACGTGTATTCATAGGGGTGAGTGTGCGTGCGTATTGTGAGCATCTGCGTTGTACTGTGTAATTCTAAAAAAACGTAATTTTGAACACTACTAGGCTTAAAATTAATAGAAATTTTAATGTGTTTGTAATTAACATGAGTCATTCATATGATGAAATCTACAACTAATATTTTTATTTACTTTCTATTAAATTAGTTGGTGGAAAAATCTTAACACAATGCAAGGTACTACCTAATACCTTACTGTACTAAAATTACTAACAAAGCTCTTCTCCCGAAATACAAAGGTGCAAACTACTGTTTATTAGAAATGGTCACTATATACGTCAACATTTAATTCTGAATCTGTTACTGACATGAAGGGGCCAAGACGATAGACTTGGACTTATTACCGTAGGATGCAATTGCACTGCATGACAACATAAACCTTGAATGAATTTGGTAAACTAGTAAGATGCACGTGCGACACACACGTGTTTATACTGCCAGATGAAGACATTAAAATCAGAAAACAAGCGAAGGTGAGCCGTAGGTATGTGCCACACATATTTTTAAAAATAAGCATATAATAAAAATAAGGTTGTAAAAATATATGATTGTTATTAGATTTCAACTTTAATAGAGTTCACAAATACCGCTACAGTATGCAATTTATTCAAACTTTAACCGTTCGTAACAATCAATTGACCGATTCATATAAGGACTAGTCAAAAACTTCAACATTTTATCTTGACAACGAAAGACGTGACCCGTGATAAATGTAATAAAATGTGTACTTTAGGGAAGAATACCAAGACATTCATTTTGGACTGTGCGTATGTTGTATTGAATATGTCTATAGCTCTTTCTCCCCTAAGTCTTCATCATCATATTTTTGTGCACTTCTTTCTCGTCTTGTGGCCGCCATTCACTGTGAGTCTTTTCTTGTTTGGAGCTATCATCACCCTCTTCACTTTGATGGGATTCGTTCACTTTCATATAATTGTATGCGACACTATGGACTTTGGCGCAAGTGTTCACCGTCTCGAAGACATTTATCTTTTTACCCTCCAGTGTCGTTCTGCTTTGCAACTCTGTATGCAGCTTCTCGTTGGTTTGTTGTGAATTAATCGTGCGAAGGGTAAGACTAACAAAAAATAAGAATGTAGCTAAAAAATCAGCAATGAAGCATCCGTATCAATCTCATATGAATCAAAGACATAAAAATTGATGATGGACAAGTTAAAACAAATATAAATCTACTTCAATATTATTTCACAAATTTCGCAGTAAGTCTTCACAATAGTTCAGATCGATCTACACTAATTGTTAGATCATATGGCGAGCTTCAGCGCCGCCATCCATGGGTGCCGCTACCGCCGCTAGTAGCTCCCTCCCGAGGTGACGATGAGGTCCGTGGGCGCAGGCGTGCAGCCACCGCCGCTATGAGCTTCCTCTAGTGGCAACGACGACAACGACGCCAGCCCTCTCGAGGCGCATCTGCGGGGATGGAATACCGCGAGCGGCGGAGGTCAGGTTCTGAGCTGCGCCCTAGGGGTGCCGGAGAAGCCTTCCTCGCCAGAGAAGCCTTCCCTCGCCCAGGGGTGGGCATTCGGTTCTAACCGAACCGATCGGTTCGGTTCTTCGGTTCCCTACAAACTTCGGTTCCTAGAAAGTCAGAACCGAAGAAAGAGCCATTCGGTTCAGTTCCGGTTCTAACTGAGGCAACCGAGCTATAATTCATATAATCGCAAAACCATGAATTTAGTGAGAAGTTTGAGCACAAATCGACAACACGAAACACAAATCAACACAAAAAATCAAAACAGAGCCTCCAAATCGATGAGATTGAAGAAATGAAGAGGATAGATGGACGTCGGGCTGGGGGGTGACGGCGGCGGCGGTCAGCCGGAGGAGATAGTATGTGTGGTCTTGGCTGGGAGGCCTGGGGCGCTGGCTGTGCTCCGTGCGACGGGCACCAGCCACGGCCTTGGGTGGACCCTGCGTGGTAGCGGCGATTGGGCACAAGTGCAAGAGCTGGGCACGGTCGCGTGGCGATGGGCGCGGGCGCGAGACGGCTGGGGCTGGGTGCAGGCGGAGGCGGAGCGGAGCGAGCATGCAGTTGGGGGCTGGGAGCATCTGAGCCGTCGGTGGACGGTGGGGGATTGGAGTTAGGGATTTTGGTTTTTATTGCGCTTTTGGTAGTTGGGCCAGTGGATTACTGGGCTCAAATGCTTTGATGGGCTGCTTCGTTGGTTGTTGTTTGGTTAACGAAGAACCGAACCGAAGAACCGGCGAAATTCGGTTCCGGAGAATCAGGAACTGAACATGAACCGATTTTCTCGGTTCCGGTTCTTTCGGTTCGGTTCTCGGTTCTCGGTTTTTCGTGCCTAGGGCTATCCTCGCCGGCAATTTCACCTCCAGCTGCACCCTAGGGCAACATTGCAAAGATGGAGTTCTTTGTAGGGTTCTTAGTGCATAAAATCATGGACCTATTTGTAAAACACAAAATTGTTGGTTTCCATGTGGACCTCATTTGAATTTTACATTCTCAAAAATTACCTAGTCTGTTGGTTTCTCGACAATCTAGCAGGCTCTTTATTTTTTTACAAGATTGAAAAAACTTTAAATTTAATTAGAAAAATAGCGAGTCTCTTGGAGTTGCTCTTACTATTGGAGACCACAACTCAAATGTCATGATCACCTCATATTTTCGAACAGAAATCGGAAGTATTGAAAAGCATTCAACTTGAATTTCACGGCTTTGTGCTTGCAAACGGAGTAGTGTATCTGCATAAGTATTTTACAGTTCTTTACATATATACTTATCACTCCATTGGTTTTAGTGTATGGATATAATTCGATCTAAGACATTCATGCATGCAGTAAAGGGTTGGGCAGCTTTCCTTGACGAATTCGTCCGGATATTGAAGCACCACTGTCATGGCACACACACATCCATTCTGAGATCGATATGATGTCTATGAGCAGCTGGCCAGCTGCTGCTGATAGATCGTGCTCTGCAAATCATCAGTCTCAGCTCAGTTCACTCAGCTCAGTCGTGCTAAATGATGGGGACGGCCACACATATAGCACAAATATAATATCCTGATCAACAAAAGCGAACAGAAGTATAGCAGAGATAATAAAGATAATACATGCCGACCTCTCTTCAAAATGTCTGCACAGCTCGTGATATGCGCGTGCGATTGCATTCCAGGCCGTAAAGCGCAGTTCTCTGTCGCCGTAAGAGCACCTCCAAGAGTTTGTCAAATTTTATTTGGCAAATCTGTGTTTTGCCAACTTCTAAAAAAGTATGCTAAGTAAAAAAAGAGTTCATCTCCAACAGTTTGGCATAATTCAATTGCCAAACTCAGATCTAACTTACATCGGGGAATCCTAAAAGAAACAAAATTATGTTTATGCCCTTCCACCTCTTGGAAACTTACATCGGAATCCTTCTCTATTCTTTAATTCTTTTTTTCACCCTCTCACCTAGAGGAAAACGCCGATGGCAACCACGATCCGCGATCGCATATATGCGCGTGGGGAGGTGAGTTTTGCCAAGTTTCTATTTTTGCCAAGTTGGTTTGCCAAACCGTTGGAGGCCAATTTTTCTCGTTTTGGCAAAATTAGATAGATGCCAAGTTGGTTTGTCAAACTGTTGGAATTGCTCTAAGAAACTGTGCTTTTTGGACACACACGAAATTCTAGTTTCCTGCCCTTCTAATGCTACTACTGTATATTCGATCAAAAGAAAAATAGCAATCATTATTAGATCGCTTTCGTAGATCAGATGAAAATAAAAAATGGGAACAAGCAAGTGGCTCAGTCTAGTGTCTTGTCCATTTAATTTTTAGTACTAAATAATAAAGCCACCACCACACTATATATGCAATTAATTAACCAGAAAGACTAAACCTAGGATGAAGGCTAAAAGGAAACATATATAGAGTATTTCTTTAGCCTGGATGATGTTAAGTAAACGTTCATTCAATTATTTCATGATACAGTTCTTATAAATGCCAAAAATGTGCTAAGGTTTACAGGAAAAACCATAATAACACCAGAAAATGGAATATTAGAGCATGCAAGGAATTTTCAATAATGGTTGCAGTCGCAAATTACTGTTGTTTCTTTTAGATTTTGGGGATATGATAACGTACAACCTAATTAGAAAACATTATTCATCACCTTTTTTATTTTATTTAGGAACATATAATGGTCATAACAGAAATCGTGGCTTCGCCAAAACCCCGAGCTTTCCCAATGACCAAGATCCGAGCTGTTGGCGAAGAAACTCTTTCCCAACGGGAAAATTCTCATTGTCGGGAAAGAAATCTTCGCCAATGTGACCCAAAATCCAATGATCGATGGCAAAGTTCGGCCGTTGGCGAAGGGTTCTTTCCCAACAAGGCATTCCCGTTGGGAAAGAAAAGCCGTTGGCGAAGCCCGCGCGGCCAAACGGTACCGACGCCGTCCGCTTCGCCAACGGCTTCGCCGTTAGCCGTTGGCAAAGGGAGCAGCCCTTCGCCAACAGGGGCTACCAAGTCGTTGGCGAAGAGCCTTCTTTCCCAACGACCTTGTAGGGGCCGTTGGGGAAGATTGTGGTGTTGGCAAAGAATTTTCATTTTTTTCGAATTTTGAATTCAAACTTTTTTGGTAGCATTTTTACATTGTTTACAAGCACATGGTTAAATGTGGGCCCATTTTGCAACATTTAGCTATATTTCGTTAATTATTTTCGTTCACTTGAATTTTCCGCCATAATTCAAATTTGAACCGTAGGTGCGTGGAATAATGAAACTTAGGCGTTCGAAAAATGATATTCATGTCGGGGAGTGTGTTTTGAGACCGTGTCCCAAAGCTCACCCGAAATTTCGAAGTCCTTCTCCACGTAACACGACGGTCCGGGCGTGGTACAAATTGTTTTTTAATTATATAAAATCCAAACGAAGTCGAAAAATCACGAAACTTGTCGGGGTGTCTTGTTATCGCATGTGGAGGCCGCGATAAACATTTGAGAAAGTTTGGAGCAAGTTGCGCGTCAAATGCTCAAAACCTAGACATCTCGGTTTTGACACTACAAGAAACTATTTAATCCGTGACGTAACCATTCGTCACGGATTAAATAAAATTCGTCGCAAATCAAGCATCCGCGACGATTTACATTTTCGTGGTGGAATGAGCGTCATTGATTAAATCTCTCGACGTTCCCTTAATAAACGTCGCGATCCGTGACGTATCCGAATCGTCACGGAGCCCCGAGGCCCATGCAACCCCAACCCATGGCTCACTATCCGTGACAAAATAAAATCGTCACGGATTGCTACCGACATGGCGATTGACATGGACGATGATGTGGCATCCTACGTGGACAATGACGTGGCATCCTACATGGACGATGACGTGGCATCCCGCGTGGACGATGACGTGGCATCCGCGTGGACGATGACGTGGCATCCTGCGTGGACGATGACGTGGCATCCTACGTGGACGATGACGTGGCACCGTACGTGGACGATGACGTGGCAAAAATTTTAAGCCCAACAGATACAAATTCTGGCCCACCACAGCCCATTTCAGAATTATTTTCTAGCATAAAATTAGCAAAATTAGCCCATCTTCAGCCCATTTTTCAGAGGGTACATTTTTCCAACACATTTACCAAAATTCAATGAACAGTAAAATCAGATACAATCTCTGGGCAAAAAAAACCCAGCAAACACAATCAGATATTGAGGCAGATAACACATGCTTTCAGATGTCTACTATTCCTAAAACACTACACCTTCCTCTTTGCTCTTTTCTTTGACTCCTTGCGAGTTCGTATAAATCCCGAAATAAAGGAAACCGGAATCCAATGAGAAAAGACAATCAAATATAGGACAACTCAACTTTGAATTTTCGGCAAGGTATATATATAAGGGGGAACCAAACAAAAACTGGAGTTCTAGATAAAACGTGCATTGTACAATGAAAGTATCACTATAAGCATACAATTGGCATCATAAATCAACAGAATAGGAATGACGCAAAAAGAAGCTTGTTGTGCTAATTTAGCCTATAGTAGAGCATATGAGAGCAATATCTGAGACAACACATGAAATCTGCACTTGGAAACATGCTCTACCGACAAACCACATCCATTGATCAATGATCATATGCATGAGCATCAGAAGTTCAGAACAACATAACTTTGTTGACGGCGTTAACTGACAAGAAAAAATAACTTTGGGCTAAACCAAATAACTTAAATTCAATGTTGACACCTGAAAGTTAACTGAATGGTTAATAGAGGATCACCATGATCAAATAGCTTAGTTTCCTTTTCAGAAAAAAAGTTATGTTTCCATTCACAAGGTACTATTGCAGATGCAGTTACTCAAATCAACCAGAGGCAGAGGTCAAACGAAGTTTTCTGCCCCCAAAATAGGGCATCCTCTGATTTCATTTAGAAAATTGTTTACTAACAGTATTAAAATGCCTTCCCGTATGTGTCAACAGAACCGATTAAAATGCTCCGAGAATTGGTTGTGATATTAAATCTCGACAGGCCACATACAATAATCAGAGTCCTGATCTATGGATGACACACACAAGGGAAATAATCAGCTACCACAGATGCAAACAGACAATACCGTAAGAATTTCAATCAAGAAACAATACCTACAACAGTTAGCCGGTAGTTGTTCACTTACCAGCATACATTGCGTAGCCAAACAGCGGATGCTTAGCCGGTTTGAAGCCAAACAGCGTGGAAATAACACAGAAACATGCTCCTGCATACATTGCGTAGCATGACAGATATTAGTCATAGATGACAGAATTTTGACTAACTGCTCTATAAATCGTGTAAAAATGCTTTGCTGACCTGACCCGCGAAGAGACAACAAAGGCACTGTAAATCATGAAATGGTCCTTGGGTTAGTTTAGACAGCTTCATCTATTTTCTGCTCAAACCAAAATTATCAGCATACAGACCCTGCACAGCACAAGACAATTGAGTAAGTTATTTCAAGGAGTTCATATATTAAGTTACGGAGTTGAGATGCAACTATAATTAAAAGAAATTGCTGTCATCGTTGTAAGTTGTGAAAATAGATGTCACGGAAACCAAAGATTTCACTGGAATAGTCTTGTTAAACATGCTTGTAGAGATGCATGGCAGTGCAATCAGAAGCTTATATAGTGCCAAAAAGCTCAAGAAAGAGCTGTTGCGATCTGACTTTAAATTAGGAACTTGAGAAGCCGCACGGGCTGATTGCTGCAATCATGTCCTTCCTGCTATGATGTTGACTCGGTTCCTGGAATATGCAGTTAACCTCCATTATTATGTTGACATATACTCAGCATAGTAGCACCTGGTGGAGCATCAACTGTCAGGTCAACTGATTGGAGGTAGTCACCCTGGTTTTTTATGGCCTTATCTGTTGGTCATTACCAACCTTAGCGCTAGCAAGGTGGGACTACTACAGGCATTCTTGCACCTGTTATCCTAGTGACTTAAATAGGATCAAGCTGGAACATCACCTATCCAAAATCAAGAATCTGGCTCTATATGGCAAAATTCAGCACAACAATTATCAACAAAATTGATCTGGTAGTTTTCGTGAGTTCTTTTCAAATTGTAGCCACTCTAGTTCGAAACAATTGGACACATTAATCACTAGAGTAATTGTGAGTTGTGACTTAACAAATCCAACCCTAACAGCAATGGTCACAGATCACAGATACACACACTTCTCAAAAGTGAAATCGAATACTGGAGCTTCGAATTATCAAGGCATTTTAAACAGTTCAGACTGATTTAACTGGTACCAGCACTGTTCACTAGTAGATGTTAAACAAAACAAAACTGCACTAACACCTGGTGGAGCATCAACTGTCAGGTCAACTAATTCAGGATAGCACTAAGCCAAAACAGATGATGTTGTGTGTGCAAGAGCAAAAGAGTTTATTATGGGTACCGATACTCTGGATGGTATCTGCTGCCATCTGATCTGGTATGCTGAGGTTGTTTGTTCCCTCCTTGCCACATCCACTATCCAAATACATAGCCACGGCATACAGTTACTTCCTCCGGTTTGGTAAATCAATCTATCATGACATACATGAGCTAAATCAAGTTTCTACAAAAACTAAATTCATGAAAATTGTGAGTATGGCATATGGGTTCAAATGTCACAATTATGTTTCCTACCAAAATACATCCTGGACAGACCAAACTTTGTCTTGGCCACCGTCAAAAAACCAAAATAGCCTGCTCCTGAAAAAGCACTAGATGTTGTCGGCACCATCACAGGCCACCGCTGGAAATTGCATACTCCAATGCTAGTCAACATTGTCAAGAGCATCAACTAGCTGTCCAAAGAAACTGAAGTCGAATCCGTAAAAAAAAGGTATACATTCTTTCTGGCAGTACAAATTTCCTAGTGCTACTTAAATCACTGAACCGTCTGGACTGCAAATCAATCTATCATGAACTGCCCTTATGACTAAATCAAAAACAAGCTCACTTATGGTAACATGAAAGTGTTTCAGAAAAAATACACGATAGAATATACAAGCTCACTTCAGAAGCAAAAAGCAGTAAACAGTGAGAAAAATACAGTTTCCAAGAAGATGACTTGTGGAAATAAAACAAAGTCCAAATTTAACTAACAAAGCTACGGAATAATCATAAAAGGCAGGAAACTAGTTTATAATCAACTAATGAACTCAGATGGCTTTGCATAAAGGATCACCCAGAATAGTAGTATATGTTACATGCTATAATCAATTGGCCACGCCATTAGAAACAGAGGTGAATGGATGACAATTTAAAAGCAAACAGGCTGTGCAAACAAGAATATAAGATTAAAGATTCATTGTAGGAGTAACTAGCAAACTAGCCCACCCAAATTGCTTGGGAGTAAAAGGCCTTCCTGCTGCTACTGTTCTATGGTGTGTAGCAAACTATGAAGCTATTTACACGCGTGCAGACAAGTTCAAACTTTCAGAACTGAAGGAAGTGCAATGCACATCTCTATCGCTATATATACAAACTGCCCTTCAGACATCAGAAGTGCCGCATATGGATTGCAGGTAACTTGGTTAGAAGCCCACCTACATTTTGTGCAAAGGGGACATGTAGGTTATATAAGTGAGACAAAGGCAGCTTTTGGTCTCCTTGCTTGGACCAGAACCTGAGATGAGAAGAGGGTCATCAGTCCTGAGAAAATTTTCGCACACATATCAGGTGACAGAGCAACAAAATCGCAAATGAGCGGCATCAGGAAACACCAACTGACTGTGTTCCACCTCGCTACATTTGACAGTGTGAATGAGTCCGTCATGCAGAATTTTTCAATGCTAACACGCGGCTGGAATTGTGGCTAGGTTTGTTGATACCATGGCTCGCTCATTTAGTCAGAAGCAACAACAATGCACGCTTCAGGTAATGTTCATTTACAAGCCTAGGAAGCAGAGGACCACACTTAGAACATACTGTGCAGAGAAACTTCCTTAGTTCATTAAACTCACTTATTGCATGTTCAGTTCACCGGGTTTTGAAAAGATAACTCCTAGCAAGATCAAAGAAGAAAGATCAAAATAGTAGCATCTTTTTCTAATTGCAGGTTTCTGCTTGCTTCTTGACTGTAAATATCAACTGTACGGTTTCCTGGAATGGATGACTGTAGTTAGACAAATAATTGTAATAGTCTAGTAATCTATGTTGTCGTATTGAATGGTACACTAAAAATGCATTGTTTTCCATAACTAAAATAATGAACTCCACACATATAAGCAGAAGTGTAAAGCACATGTGATCAAATGCAGCTCACATGCTCTCTGAGCGTCATCCTGCGCGCGTGTAAATATGAACCAATGTTAATTGTTCTATGGAAAATTTAACAATGTAAGAACCGACCAAACCACGCGCCACACGAATCCGCTGGCAAATGGATGGAGGCGGAGAGGAATTGGATTTGATTGCCCACGGACACAGCCAGGTGGTGGGAGTCCCCACGGCCCCGTACCACTACCACTCTACCAGTACAAGTAGAGTACGCTGCGAAGAGAGACGGGTCTCCACCGCTCTAGTCGCAGGTGAGCGGACTCCTCACTGCTGGTTGTGACCCGTCGACGGCGTCTAGGTCGCCGGCGACGAGGCGACCCCTCACTCCCGCAGCTCTCCACTTCCACCCCCCCCTAGATCCACCGCGGGACGCCCGCGCGATTCCCGCGCCGGCAATCCACAACTGAAACTAACCCCCGACGAATTCACATGAGAAACCGCTGCTCGGAGCCCAGATCCGCGTTGGCGGTGAATGCCTCGTGGGCGCGGGACGCGAGATCGCGACGAGCAATTGGGGGGACGGGACAAGAGCGGAGGGGGTGGGATGGGAGGGCTACCTGGGACAGGAGCGCAGCAGCGGTGGCGGCGGGCGGAGCGGCGTCGTCTGCGGTCTCTGCGCTTGGGCTGCTGCGACTGGAACGGGGGTGGCGTCGGGTTATAATGCTGCTTATGGAAGAGGAGGAGGCCCGTGAAGGTGCCGGCGAGGGAGGAGTAGGCGACACGGCGGATGGAGAGGTCGAGGCACGCGTCCCACTTGACGTCCAGGTCGTACCGCGACGGGATCCCCGACTTGGGAGGAGGGGACGAGGTCGCCGGCGCACGACGCGGGGCGGGGGCTCGCCACGGCGGCTGAGGAGAAGGCGCGCAGGGTGGCGGAGAGGAGCACCAGCCGCGCCGTGCGTGGGAGGAGCGCCATGGTGATGACCCAGGAACGAGGCAGGTGGGTGGCGGTGGTGGATCTGTAGGGGGAAGGGGAAGGGTGGGAGAGAGGCTGACCTGAGGAGGCTGTGGGAGGTGGGAATTCCTCTAGGGTTTGCTAGAACGCTGCATATATTGGGGTGATTTAGCTATGGGAAATGACCAGAGTGGACCTTCATTCGTTCTTTCGATGAGGGTGGGACTCATGGGTATTATAGTCATTTCCTGGCGGGATTTTTGGTTGCGCGGGGATTCACAATTTCTTGGCGGGATTTATATTTTTAGACTCGCCACTTGTTTTCCTATTTTTTAAATAGATAATTAACACATATTGTGTAGTGAACAAAAAAAAAAAAAAACTAAACATCACCAGTAAAAATTTTTCATGACAATGATGACATCTAAGGTGTCATGAAGGAGTTTCATGATAATGAAATTCTGCGTTTATTCAAAATAATTGTTAAGTTGTACTATGTGTATGTCCAATATGATTCCAAAAAAATGTAGAAAAAATTCATTATCATTCATGTCTGGGAGATCTTTGAAATATTCAAAAGTTTGTTAGGGATAATTTTTAACAATTTTCATAACATTTAGGTATTTGTTTTCATATGAAAAGTTATGTTGTATGAAAAGCAACCAAGAACTAGTAATTAAGATACAAACAAATGGCACTGAGTAAAACATCTCGATTTTAGAAAAAATTAGGAAAAAGAATCAACCGATTTGGAGTTCATATGAGGAAGAAAAACAGTTTACAAGTTTTATCCGAAGATTAAAAACAGAAATTGCTATTGCTATGAACTGAGATGAACAAGTGTGTTTTCTCTTTTTAATCTTTGACAAAGACTTGTAACTAGTTTTTCTGCCTCATACTAACTCCAAATTCGATGATTCTTTTTTCTAAAATTTTCTAAAATCATTCTCTACCAAGATCTACAACTTTAACAAATGAAAAAAATGATTTCGACAGCAGTTTATTAGGGGTAATTCAAACTTACATCTCGAATTTACACTATCATAATTCAAATAGTATCATAAAATGCTCTAATGGATCTACGAATTGACGTGGTAACATAATTTGGGTCCATGAACTTGTGATCAAACTTTCAAATGATTCCGAATAAAGTGGAATCTACGTTGTTTAGAAATGGATAAATGTCTCACATAGTTTCATAAAACATTACTTGAACATTGAAGTGTGTCATACCTTTCAAAATTTACGAATTCATATGCACTTCAAACTATACCATAACCTTGTGTTTATCATAACATTAGTAAATATGAAGTTATGTTACCATTTCTTATTGAAAATATCTTTTATTTATTCTCTTTCGGTACAAGAAAAGAAGTTGTATGAAAAAGATAAATGTAATAGTAATTAATATGAAAACGAGTGATATTACGTGAAAGATTGTGATTTTATAGAAAATCGAAAAAAAGAATCAATGAATTTGGAGTTACTATGATCGAGAAACCCTAGTTTCAAATTTTAATTGTAGATTAAAAAGAAAAAAACGATGGGGGAAACGAGCTCATGGGGCGCCACGTGGTCCCTGCGAAGCAACTCGACCAATCCAATGGTGCCACGTGGTCCCAAAGCTCCAGGCGGTCGATATATGAAATGTTTATTACCATTTCAAATCACAAACATCGGCTTAGCGTAGTGGTAAGGCACCTCAATGTTATCTTCGCAACCCGGGTTCGATTCCCACCCACACCCCCGTTTTTTGCATCCGGGTTATATTCGGAGGCCACCTGCAATTTGGGCCAAGTGGCGCCGGCGGCCCATATTAGTGTGGTGCGCAAGCCGGGCCAATGTAGGTCGAACGGCCCGGACTACGGTGTGGTGTGTGGCGGCCCATGGACTGCGGCTTCTAGGTAGATAGGTTCAAAGGTATTTAAATGTTAGACACGATCACAAACAACGTTGTAGCCCGGTGGTAGAAGAGCGCTTGGGTTCGGGCGTGAGGTTGGGGGTTCGATTCCCCCTTTGCGGGGTTTTTTTTTTTTACGAGAAATTCATGCCTTGGGTGAGGTGGCACTTGCGTGGCGGTGAGGTGGGCCCTAGATGCTTGCGTGGCGGTGAGGTGGCATCCGGGTGAGGTGGCGCTTGCGTGGCGGTGTGGTGGGCCACGGGTGCTCACGTGGTGACGTGGCGGACCGGGTGAGGTGGCGCTCGCGTGGCGGTGAGGTGGGCCCCGGCGCTCACGTGGTGGCGACGTGGCGCCCGGGTGAGGTGGCGCTCGCGTGGCGGTGTGGTGGGCCCCGGCGCTCACATGGTAGTGACGTGGCGCCCGGGTGAGGTGGCGCTCGCGTGGCGGTGTGGTGGGGCCCCGGCGCTCACGTGGTGGTGAGGTGGCGCACGGGTGAGGTGGCGCTCGCGTGGCGGTGAGGTGGGCCCCGAGCGCTCGCGTGGTGGTGAGGTGGCGCCCGGGTGAGGTGGCGCTGCGTGGCGGTGTGGTGGGCCCGGGCGCTCCCGTGGTGGTGACGTGGCGCCTAGGTGAGGTGGCGCCGCGTGGCGGTGTGGTGGGCACCGGGGCGCTCACGTGGTGGTGACGTGGCGCACGGGTGATGTGGCGTCCGCGTGGCGGTGTGGTGGGCACGGGGCGCTCACGTGGTGGTGAGGTGGCGCCCGGGTGAGGTGGCGCTCGCGTGGCGGTGAGGTGGGCCCCGGCGCTCACGTGGTGGTGACGTGGCGCCACGGGTGAGGTGGCGCCGCGTGGCGGGTGTGGTGGGCCCCGGGCGCTCGCGTGGTGGTGACGTGGCGCCCGGGTGAGGTGGCGCTCGCGTGGCGGTGAGGTGGGCCCCGGCGCTCACGTGGTGGTGACGTGGCGCTTGGGTGAGATGGCGCTTGCGTGGCGGTGTGGGTGAGTCCTAGGTGCTGGTGAGGTGGCTGTTTTTTACGGATCGCGACGAATCTGCTAAAACGTCACGATGTTGTGGGCCGTGTTGCGACGATTTTAACAAATCATCGTGATGGTTTGGGCTTCAATATCCATCCATGCACGTCCGTGACGAAAAAATATGAATACATCGTAGAATCGCGACAAACTAAACAAATCGTCGCAGTGTTTGTGACGAAAAAAAGGAATACGTCGTAGAATCGCGACGAATTTAACAAATCGTCGCAGTGTTTTGGGCTTCAATGCACATCCGTGACGAAAAAAGGAATACGTCGTAGAATCGCGACGAATTAAAGAAATCGTTGCGTTGTTTTGGGCCGCAATGCACATTCGTGACGTTTTCTTAAAACGTCGCGGGAGAATGCGTCACGGATTAAATAGTTTCTTGTAGTGTGAGCATTTGACGCGGCAACTTGCTCCAAACTTTCTCAAATGTTTATCGCAGCCTCCACATGCGATAACAAGACACCCCGACAAGTTTCGTGATTTTTCGACTTCGTTTGGATTTTATATAATTCAAAAACAGTTCGTACCACGCTTGGACCGTCGTGTTACGTGGACAAGGACTTCGAAATTTCGGGTGAGCTTTGGGACACGGCTTCAAACACACACTCCCCGACATGAATATCATTTTTCGAACGCCTAAGTTTCATTATTTCACGCACTGCAGTTCAAATTTGAATTATGCCGGAAAATTCAAGTGAACGAAAATTATTAACGAAATATAGTTAAATAGCTCAAAACATTCCCAAGTTTTGAAGTTGAGATGTAGTTATAGTAGGAAGGACCCACAAAAAAGTTGAAAGGAAAAAAACAAAAATGGAAAAATTCTTTCCCAACAGCCTTGTGATGCTGTTGGCAAAGTGTCTTCGCCAACAGCTTTAATACCGCAGCTCTTGGCGAAGGATGGCGCAGTAAAAAATAAAAAAGGCTTTGCCAACACTGCACCTACGGTGGCCGTTGGCAAAGAACTTTAACCCTAAAACAAATCGGCCCCGCCCCTCCCACCCACCGGACCCGCCCCCTCCCTCCCCACCCAACCCCGTGCGCGCCGCCCTCTCCTCCCACCCCGCGCGCGCGCGCCGGCGGCCCGCTCCGCCGGCCCCCACCCCGCCCGGCCCCGCCCCGCTCGTCGGCCCCGCCCCGCCGGCCACCACGCGCGCCGCCGGCGCGCGGCGGATCCGCTCCGCCCGCCGGCCCCCGCCCGTTGGTCCCGCCCCGCCGGCCGGCCCCCGCCCGCCCGGCCACCACGCGCACCGCCGGCGGCGGCGGCGGATCCGCTCCGCCCGCCGCCCCCGCCCGTCGGTCCCGCCCCCCCGCCGGCCGGCCCCGCCCCGCCCCCGGCCACGCCCCGCCCGCCGGCCTCGCCCGGCCACCACGCCGCCAAGACGGTGGTGCTTGCTCCTCTACCGCATCTCCTCCCCGCCCCCGTCTTTTTTCTACTAGGTTCGTGATGCGGCGATGACGACAACGGCGGCGGCGAGCGGCCGGCAGAATCGGTGCTCCCACGTCGGCGGTTCCTCCCCAGGTGCATACCTCCCTCTTTCCTCTTCCCTCTCTTCAGTATCGTGTCCTTCTTGGACGCTACACCTAACCCTAGCGCAAGTGATTTCTGATTACCGTAAATTGTTGAGCTTTGTGAAACTAAATGCCATTATATTGAACTTTACAGCACTATGAAAGTTTGATTGTTTCTAATTTCGCCTCATATAATGGAATACATGTAATGTGCAAAGTTCAATTGATATATGCATGTTTCAACTTGATTCATCTGGTATATGTATCCAGATCAGATAAAGCTGGGAAAATGCGTGCTTATGTTCGCTTGAAGGATTGCAAGGAAGCAAGTTCTTGCGCCCACAATCTACTTTCTTCAGTAAACCAATTTTGCTGCTCCCATGTGGTTATTTTCGCGCCGCTAAAATAACGATTCCGAACCTTTCACTCGGTTGGGTTTTCGTTGGGAGTCCATGTTGTTTGCCTGCGGGAGTTAGCGCTCATACGAAACAACGGTAACTATAAATTTCTGCATATTGCCTTCTTTCTTAGGGACTTGCAAGTCAAATTTATTTAGTTAATTATATTTACCATTGTTTCTTTTGTTCTGGGGTTACCAAGTAAACCTCCTGCAAATAAGTACTAAAGGAATGTAGCTTTGAGCTCATAAAATGTGAACTATGTTTAGTTCGGTTATATTATTATAGTGCCCGACTGATCCTAGTGGTTAGGTTTCCAATTCCATATATACATTCAAATGTAACTTGAGTATAATGTGTACAAATGTCGCATGGTTAATATGTTACATACGAGCATACATACTAAGAGTTAGCTAGAATATTTTTATTGATATTAAGCTCGCTTGACATAATGACCAATCTGCATATCCATTACCTATCCTCCTTTTCTTTTGTGGATGCATATAAAAACTAGACCCATATGCACATGCAATGGTGATTAGTATCGGACAAACGAACACATTAACAGATGGAAAATAAGCAACTCGTCACTCGAAGTTACTTGGCTCGAGAAAATTACAATATAAACCCCATCAGGTTGAACAATAAAAATAGAGACAAATATATATAGAAGAGAATGACATGGATGCAGTATGGAAAAGCTTTTGTGTCATTTTCTTATTACAATAACATTTAAACATTGCAATCCATATGTGCTACAAAGTTTAGATTTGGAACATATCATATTTGATACCCCTTCAATGTGATGTGAAATTGCAGCTACTAAACTCTTCTAAGATGGTAATTAGTATGTTGTTTTAAGCACACATTTCCGTTTACTTATGAATGTGCATGCCTTTGCTTGAATGCCGATCCAACATGTTGGTTCCGTTTATGTTGACCCTTTATGACTTTTCTAAACTATAAATATCTTCTTCTTTTTGAGCCGAAAAACCATCTATGTTGATGGTACACCGTGTGACAAACCCGAGGGTGTGCCATTTTGCGGTCATTCTTTGTGTGATCCAAACCCGAATTCGCCCGCTAACTCGGAAGCCGCCCGCATGTTCGGCGAGAACAAGAGAGAGTACACGTGGGCACGCGGCCGTACACGTGGGCTCCACCGTCGCGGACCTACTCATCGTGGCCGGGGCGCGGACGCGGCGGGGGCCTCGCCCGCCCCTAGCGGCACTACGACCCGCCGCAGGGGTCAGGGTGGACTCGGGCGCGGCCACGGCCACAACCTCGGTCGGGGTGGTGTGCGTTGGAGCAAGGTGGGGGCGCCGGGACCTGCGGGGACGGTGCGGGACCCCCGGGGATGGCGCCACGAGCTAGGTACCGTGCCTACCTCTTATGGACTAGTAGCGATGCATGTTAGACCCCTGGACATGTATGTTGGACTTGTCGGACATTTTGGACATGTATGCTTGGACATCCTGGTGTATGCTTGGACATGTATGCAATCGTTTCGTGACTTTATGTGTATTATGGGCATGTATCGAAGGATTTGATGTGTGGATTCATGTTGAGATCGAAACGGATGCCGAAATGTGATTCATATGCTATATTGTTGATATATACGTGGTATTCGGTTCATATGCTAATGTGTGGATTTGATGTGTGAATTAAATGCTAGAAAAGAGCAAAAGAAAAGGGGGAAAAATTCCCAGCTTTGCCAACAGCATGGGCCAAAGCCGTTGGCAAAGTTGGGCTTTCCTCACCGGCTTTGCCGGCTTTGCCAACGACTTTGGGCCAGCCGTTGGCAAAGCCGGCCTCCCCGAAGCACGCGCCGCTTTGCCAACAACTTCGGCCCATGCTGTTGGCAAAGAAAACGGTTGGCAAAGCCGGGCTTCTTTGCCAACGACCTTGTCCGGCGGATTTGCCAACAAGCATGGACCGATGCTGTTGGCAAACCAAGCTGTTGGCAAAGCTGTCGTTCCCTTTGCCAACCGGACTTTGCCAACGCCGTCGCTTCCCTGTTGGCGTAGGTAATGGTAGCCGAGCCGACGGCGTCCCCCTTCGCCAACGGTACACGTGGGCGTTGGCGAAGCTTTCCCAACGGGGCCCGCGTTCTGTTGGTGAAGAGCTCTTTCCCATCACTTAAAACGCCAAAGGTTCTTTCCCAACGGGAACTCGGAAGCGTGGACCGGGAGCGTCCCGGTGGTCGGTGGATGACCGCTCCTTAGTGATGAGTGATTGACAACGGGTGTTGGACCGACTCTTGGCTTAGTGCGCGAGTGTAGGCCGCGGCCTAGTTCGTGTTGTTGCGGGTGAAGAACGGGCGCGAAAGGTCTTCGACCTTGAGGGGCCTCCGGGGAGATGGAGAGACAAGTAGGCTCGGTTCGAGGGACCGGTGGACGACGGGGATCGGGTGCGGGCCACGTGGTGGCGATACAAGCAAGACGAAGTCATGGACAAGTGAGCCGGTGCACGGTGGCGGTCAAGTCAAGTGGTTTGGCGGGAGGCGGACCGGCACGCGGGGGTTTGGTGGTTTGCCCACAAAACCATCGGCGGACGGTTTCTTGGTTTGGGCCTCAAAACCAAGTCCGAGGGCCCAACACGACGGAGACGGGATCCGGCGTGTCGGGAAGCTTCGAAGCGGAGGACACGCGGCGAGATCGCATGGCTTGCGTCGGGAGGACGCGGGGTGCGGCAAAGGCGTGGCCGTCCGATGGCAAGACCCACAAACATTACCAAAATGCCCCTAAGTGGGTTGTATCGCCAGTAGTGTAGTTAGGGGTAGTCGAGTCATTTACCACTCCGGCGGGACTCGATATATAAGCCTGGAGTGTGTGTTGATGGCTCCCTCTCTCCGCGACTTAGGGTTTCATTTCCCCCCTTCTCTTTCTCATTTTCGTAGCTATTTTCCTTCCTATTTTCTCTAGGCTAGCATGAGAGCTTCATGTGAGATTTGTTGAGAGGGATGGATGCTAGGGCGGCATGCTAGACCTTGTGAATCTTTCCTGGTTTGTATAGAAGATTCGGGGTTGTTTTTCGTGGCTTTTTGTGCTTATTTTCGTGCCTTTGTTCCCGGTGTGATTCCGCGGATTTGAGTGAGTTTCTTCCCGGATTTCTTTGAGGGAAACATGGATAGATGTCTTGTGCATCTTTGTGCTTGATCTTGTGCCCTCAAACGCCGGAAATCACTTCGATTCGTGAGTTTTCGTTCGGTGCTCTAGTTTTTGGAGGTGCTCAAAGGATTCGCGATTCCGGTGATTTAGGGAGTTAGGAGGCAAGATTTTTGGGCTATAGCATCCTTGTGTGACGCTTTTCAAGTCCCCAAACCCTTGTCTCTACGGCTTCAACCGTTTGGGAAATCCGATGATGATTTGGGAGAGTTGACTTTCGGGGTCGGGCTATTTTTCGTTCGTCCGCACGGCGGACGGTCCGCGAGGACCGGGCGGACGGTCCGCGCGGCTCCGATTCATCCCGTGTTCTTCGTGTTCTTGCTCGTCCTTTGTTTCGATCCGTTGTGTTTTTGATTTTTGGTTGGACGAAGTTTCGGACGGTCCGCGGTGTCGGGCGGACGGTCCGCGGGTGCTAGGCGGACGGTCCGCGTGCTCCCCGCGGACGGTCCGTGGCACGGGGGGTGTCTTTGGATCGTTCGTGTAAATTAACGGACGGTCCGCGG
Source organism: Cenchrus americanus (assembly GCA_947561735.1). NCBI lineage: Eukaryota > Viridiplantae > Streptophyta > Magnoliopsida > Poales > Poaceae > Cenchrus > Cenchrus americanus. Next base: position 197,375,793 of record OX387245.1, on the reverse strand, counting down.
CTAAGGCGGACGGTCGCGGCCGGGTGCGGACGGTCCGCGATACCGGCCGGACGGTCCGCGCGGCTCTTGCGGACGGTCCGCCCCCCTCTGCGCGGACGGTCCGCGAGCCCGTGTGCTTTGCTTCTTGGTTCGATTCCTTCCTCCCCTTTCTAGTGCTTCCACGTGTGCTTCGAGGAATCGTTCCTAAGGCTAGAGGTTGATCCATAACCTCGTGGTCTTGGCGATTGGTGCGTGATTCGATCCATCGCTTGTGTGTGACCGGGTTTTGAGTAGGACATAGGCCGGGTTCTTTGGGAAGAATTTTTACCGGCTCCTATTCACTCCCCCCCTCTCTAGTCGCCATCGATCCTTCAATTGGTATCGTAGCTTGGTGCGGATTCTTTGCGACTTTGACAAGTCTCGAATCCTAAGATGGCGTACATTGAGCGGGGCGGTCCGCCGCACTTCGATGGCAAGGGTTACCACAAGTGGGCGGCTCGTATGAGGATTTTTCTTCGAGGAAAGCCGTTGGAGTTTATTGTGCTTGACAAGACATATGCTATTCCGGTCAACATCCATACTCTTATGGTGACCGATGCCGATGCCAAGGCCAAGTATGAGGCTAATGCAAAAGCCGTTGATCACTTGTGCCGGAGCTTGTGTGATCCGAGAGTTTGATCGTGTTCGCCATTTGGATCTTGCTTGGCAAATTTGGGATAAGTTGTTGGTTGCTCACGGTGGTGATAACCATGTGAAGGCTCGCCTCTTTGTCTCTTACGGATGCAATATGAGAATTTTTCTCCACTTCCGGTGAGGACATTGATGCGATGTTTCGGAGGTTCATCGCCATCGTGAACAACATGAAGGCTAATGTTGAGGATTTTCCGTACTCCGAGCATGATCGGGCTTTGAAGCTCTTGCATGTCTTGGATCCAAATGTTTGGGGTGCTAAGGTTGAGGCCATCAAGGAGTCCGGGAATTATTTGACTATTGAGTTGGATGACCTCTTTTCTAAGCTCAAGTCGGCTGAGGTTGACGGGGAAGATGCTATCCAAGCATGAGGGCTCGACTGACCATAGTCTTGCTCTTGTGGGAGGATCAAAGGGCAAATCTAACCCTTCCTGTCGACAGTTTTCTTTGTCCTCTCTTATGTCCATTCCAGATGAGGAGTTTGATGTGCTGGGCGAAGAGGAGCTGGCCTTGCTCTCAAGAAGGTTTGAACGACTACACGAGAGTCGGAGGAACGCAAGGCGGAGCTCAGGGACGTGCTACAAGTGTGGCAAGCGTGGCCACTTCATCGCCGAGTGCCGGATGCGAGAGGAGAACAAGTACAAGGTGAACGAGTACAAGGCGCACCCGAGGCGTGAAGACAAGTACTCCTCCAAGGGCAAGCACTTCAACAAGTCCAAGAGCAAGGACAAGGACAAGCGGCGACCGAGCAAGAGCACCTACAAGAAGAACAAGGCAAGAGCGATGGTGGCCGGTGCGAGCGACGTCGACTCAAGCTCAAGCGAGGAGCGATCAAGCTCGAGCGGCGAAGATGAAGACGCCGGGAGGCGCACCGGCAAGAAGAGTGCAAGCGGAACCTCGGCGGGCCGAGCCGTGTGGCGCTTGAGGGCTTTTGTGGCATGGCCCATAGCTCAAGCGACAAGAAGAGTGTGAAGGAAGACGGCGACTCCGACTCGGAGGATGAGGTAAACCGTGACCCCGACTCTTTGCTTGCCGAGATTGCTAGGTTGAATGGTTTGCTTGATAACCGTGATAGTGTCTTGAGAGATGCCAAAAAGATGAGGAAAGATCTTAGGGCTCGGCTTGAGAATGCTAGCGAGAAAGTAGGAGAGTTAGAGTCAAAATTGCTTGAATTGAAACTTGAGAATGACTCTTTGAAACTTGCTCCTACTACTCCTGATGATGTTGAATGTGTTGAATGTGATGCTTGGTTGAATGAGATCAAAATGCTTAATGAGAAGAATGCTTCCATTTTGGCTCAACTAGATGCTCTTAGGACAGAACATGATGAGCTTAAGGCTAGACCTACTTTGCTTGGTGCTTGCAAATCATGTCCTACTATGCATGCTAAGCTTGTCGATGCTCGTTCTACCATTAGTTCTTTGGAAGCATCTTTGAAATCTCCTGTTGCAAATGCATGTTCTAGCTGTGATGAAGTCACTTTGCGTAATCTTGAACTTACTTCCCGTTTGGATGTCATTTATGAGGAAAATGATTATTTGAGGAAGGTGTTGGGTTGGTTGTACGGGCGGGAACCTCAATTGAAAATCATGATTGAGGAGTTCAAGAGAGCGATGGTCGTGGTTTGGGTTTTGAGAAGTTGGGTGAGAAAGTGGGAGAGAACAGTGGGGAGAGTGTGTACGAGAAGTGTGTTGAGTCGAACCCCGAGTTTGAGGTGATCGGAGAGATCCAAGTCCCACTCCCAAAAGCACCCAAGAACTCTTTCACACCAAAGCCCAACCACCTTTGCAACAAGCTTGACACAACCCAAGATCCACCCAAATTCCCACCTAAAACAAATGATTTCCGAAACCGAGTGAAGTTTGTGGGTGAGAAGGGTGAGAAGCCTAGAGAGAAGCCGAGCCAAAACCAAAACCCATCCCCTTCGAGGTGTGAGTATTGTGGCAAGGAGAGGCATCTTGCGAGTTTTGCTACAAGAGGAAGAGGGATGAGAGGCTTGCTAGGGAGCAAGCAAACCGGGGACGGGTATCGCCGGCCTCGCGGTATTCCCGAGCCTAGAGTGCCACTTCCACGGGGTGTGGGAAGTGTGAGGAGTGTTGGCGGGTTCCCACGGAGAGGTGGTGGTGAGAGGTTTGTCGGGGAGAGATGATGGTGTGCGTCTTTGGTGAGAGGTTTGGTCGGGCTCGTGGTGGTTTTTTCTGGACGTCCTCCTACTCGTCCTCGGTACGGGTTTAGGGGAGATGATCGCGGCTTTGGGTTCCGGAGGAACTACGGACCACGTTTTCCCCCTCGTGGTGCTCGTACTCCTCCCATGGGACATGGGAAGTTTGGTGGCAAGGGAGTGATGTTTGCTAACCCCTCTTTTGAGCGGATGGCTCGACACCGGTTTAACTTTCTCTGTGCTAACCCCAGTGTCGAGTCGCTAGCTCATTCTCGTTCTTGTTTCGATTGCGGGCGGGAGGCTTGGAGAACATTTGGTTGATCGACTCCGGGTGTTCTCGACACATGACCGGAGATAAGAAGTGGTTCTCCAGCCTCACCCCAGTGAAGGAAAAGATGTACATCACATTTGGGGACAATGGACGAGGTAGGGTGCTGTCAGAGGGTGTTGTGCATGTGAGTGACAAGGTAACGTTGAAGAGAGTGGCTCTTGTGAAGTCTTTGGGATTTAATTTGCTTTCGGTCTCTCAGTTGCTTGATGAGGGTTTTGAGGTGCGTTTCAAGTCTGGCGAGTCTCGTTTGCTTGATTCTCGAGGTGATCTTGTCTGTATGATCATCCCCGAGGGTCGATTTTCGGGTCGATTTCTCTCGTTCTTTGGGTCCTCGCTCGTTGTTTGATGGCTGGTCCATCTTCGGATCCGTGGAAATGGCATAGGCGGTTGGGACACTTGAGCTTTGATTTGGTTTCCCGCTTGAGTGGTCTTGACCTTGTCCGAGGATTGCCGAAGTTGAAGTTTGAGAAGGATTTGGTTTGTGCTCCTTGTAGGCATGGTAAGATGGTAGCCACTCCCCATCCACCCCCGACCGATGTCATGACCGAGCGTCCGACGTAGCTGTTGCATATGGACCTTGTTGGGCCGGCTCGAGTTCGCTCGGTGGGTGGGAAGTGGTATGTCCTTGTTGTGGTGGACGATTACTCTCGCTATGCACGGGTGTTCTTCTTGGAGGATAAGAGTGAGACTTTTGGTTTTGTTCGAGATCCGATCGTGAGGTTGAAAAACGAGAGGCATGGGAATGCTATTCGAGCTATCCGCGGTGATAATGGCTGCGAGTTCAAGAACTCTCGTTTTGATGCCTTTTGTCGTGATCTAGGTCTTGAACATCGGTATTCGACCCCTTATGTGCCCCCTCAAAATGGAGTCGTGGAAAGGAAAAATCGGACTCTTTGTGAGATGGCTAGGACGATGCTCGATGAGCACGGGACTCCTAGGAGGTTTTGGGGCGAGGCGGTCAATACGACTTGTCATGTTTCCAATCGGATTTTATTGAGAGCTTTCAAGAAGAAGACTGTTATGAGCTTATGCATGGTCGGGCACCCAAAGTGAGTCATTTCCGAGTTTTTGGCTGCAAGTGCTTTATTTTGAAAAAGGGAAAACTCGACAAGTTTGAGGCTAGGTCTAGTGATGGTATTTTCTTTGGTTATGCTAACCACTCTAGAGCCTATAGGGTGCTTAACCTTGAGACTAACAAAATCATGGAGACTTGCGAGGTGACCTTCGACGAGACAATGCCATGTACCTCTCTTGGCTTTGAATGTGCAGGTGATGAAGAGATGGCCGAGGACCTCTTTGAAAAGGAGAAAGATGAAGCTGGAGATGATGATGGGGAGAACCATGCGCCTGAAGCTGAGCATGTACCCACTACTTCCCCTACGACTACTTTGGAGCATGGACCGTCTACTTCATGGACAACGACGGTGCAACAAGAGGACCGGCGAGAGAAGGCGAAGTTGAGGGGGGAGGTAATCTCGAGGCGTGAGGCTCCCGGCGGATTCAAGAAGTGCATCCCATGTCGAAGATCATTGGAGACATCAATGAACGCACTACACGGTCGAGGTCCGGGAATTCCTCTCATTTTGCTCATGCTTTGCTTTTGTTGCTACATTTGAGCCCAAGGACATTGGACATGCTTTATCCGATGCAAAGCTGGGTCAATTCTATGCATGAGGAGTTGGAAAACTTTGAGAGGAACCCGGGTGTGGGAGTTGGTTGAACCACCTCCAAATTGCCATCCCATAGGAACCAAGTGGGTTTGGAAGAACAAAGAGGGAGAGAATGGGATGGTTGTGAGGAACAAGTCCGGACTTGTTGCTCGGGGGTTTAGTCGAAGGAGGGGATCGACTATGAGGAGACCTTTGCTCCTGTGGCCCGTCTTGAGGCAATTCGGATCCTTCTAGCCTTTGCCGTGGCTAAAGGGTTCAAGTTGTTTCGGATGGACGTGAAGAGTGCTTTTCGAATGGGGTCATAGAGGAGGAGGTGTATGTGAAGCGACCACACGGGTTTGAGAGCGAGTTGTACCCACACGGGGTATACGGGTTGAAAAGGGCTCGTATGGGTTGAAACGGGCACCCCGTGCTTGGTATGGGAGATTGAGAGGTTTTCTTTTGAGCAGAGGGTTTGTGATGGGTACCGTGGATAGAACCTTGTTCCTCCTCAAGCATGGAAATGACTTGCTGATTGTTCAGATTTACGTGGATGATATTGTTTTTGGTGGCTCGTCACATAACCTTGTTGCCAAGTTTGCAGATGAGATGAGCGGGGAGTTCGAGATGAGCATGATGGGCGAGTTGCGGTATTTTCTCGGGGCTGCGAGATCAAGCAAGTGAAGGACGGTACATTTGTGCACCAAACCAAGTACACGAAAGACATGCCGAGGAAGTTCCGGATGCAAGATGTGAAGCCGATGTCGACTCCCATGGGGAGTACGGCCACTTTGGATGCGGATGAGGACGGAGAACCGGTGGACCGGCGGGAGTACGGGAGCATGATCGGCTCCCTTCTCTACTTGACGGCGACGAGGCCGGACATACGGTTCGGCGTGTGTCCGTGCGCTCGTTTTCGAGGCTTCGCCGAGGACATCACATCGACGGGCCGTCAAGAGGATCTTCGGGTACCTACGATCCCCCTGGTCTTGGCCTTTGGTATTCTTCCTCCTCGACTCTGTCTCTTCATGGTTTTTCCGATGCGGATTTTTTGTGGTTGTCGAGTCGAGAGGAAGTCTACTTACGGTACTTGTCGGTTTCTTGGTTCTTCGTTGGTCTCATGGTCTTCCCGCAAGCGGTCTAGTGTAGCTCGGTCGACCACGGAGGCGGAGTATGTTCTGCCGCTAGTTGTTGCTCCCGGTTTGTTGTGGATTTCATACACTTTGAGAGACTTTGGTGAGGAGTGCACCCGGATCCCACTTCTTTGTGATAGAACCGGTGCCATAAGCGTAGCCAAAAACCCGGTGCTTCACTCCGAGAACCAAACATATAGAAGTGAGGTATCATTTCTGAGGGACAATGTGGAGAAAGGAACCATTGTTTTGAGCCATGTCCCTACCCAAGATCGGCTAGCCGACATCTTTACAAAGCCTCTCGACCAAGCTACATTTGTGCGCTTGCGGGGGGAACTTGGGGTTTGTTGCCCTTTCTAGTCGATTCTTGGGGGATTTCCTTTTTGTATCATATGTATCATACCATGTTTACTTTGATGTATATACATGCTTTGCTTGATGTATAAACCATGGTAGGATAGCCATCTTGTCATATATCATGTTGCATTTGTATTATATTGCATTTTAGGGTGATGAGCTTCTTTCATATGCCATATTTGAGTCTCTTTGGCTATTTGTGAGATATTGGTTATATGTGTGGAGAAATGGTGATGTGAGGCTATGCTCTTGGAATATTTGAGATATATGTGTGGTGAGATAGCCCTTTTTGAGATAAATGCTTAACTTGACTAATTTTTGATGAAAATTGCTCCACTCGTGTGTAGTTGTGTATCCATGTCACAGTTTGGTCTAAATGTGCTTTTCATGCTTAGATTGTGCTTGGTTGCTTGTTCTTGCATTTGGGCCAAAGGCGGATATCATTGTGAATGTTTAGCCTATGTTGCATTCATGGGGGAGCATAAGCTTCTTTTTGCCGCAAAGGCACTTCATGTACCATAAAATGAATTAATCTTGAAAAGAAGTGTGATTGCTTGAAAAATTGCTCCATCCATCATGTCTATGCTTGAAAATGTCTTATCTTTCATGTATGGGTGCAAAACATGTTGCATGATGTTCACCGGTGGAGAAGTCTCCCGAAGTGGACACATGGCTCATGAGCTTTGACATGACATGCTTTGCTTTATGGGTGTTTGCCATGATCTTTTTTGAGAATTTGATAACCTTGTATGATCTTTAAATGGTATGCATGTTTGTGGCTCAAGTGTGACATGGATAGGCTTTTACATGTGAAGCGAGTCTTCTTTTGGTAAAAGCTGCTTAAATCCGAAAATTTTGCTTTGTCACATGCTTGTATTTTCATATATTACTTGTGGCAATGCTTGGACTATGCTATGATTCATGTGTGTGATCTTTGTCTCATTTTTAGCCTTTGACACTAGATTTGGCCTATTTGAGAAGCTCATGTAGATGTTTATATGCTTTGCTTTGCATTTCGCATTTTCACCTTGATTCATACATTGTCAACAAGGGGGAGAAAAGGTGAGCTTAATGAAAATTCAGAAAAAGGTGAGCTGAAATTTGGAAGTGTGCATCCACATGTTCGGGGGGAGGCATTTGTTCGGGGGGAGCCCTCTTCTTGTTTTCGGTGTGGATTTTGTGCTTTGCTTGGCTTGTGACCTTTCTTCGCCTTTCTTCGGTTTTGGTCATGAGTTGAGCTTCCTTGTTTTTCTTTCTTCTTTCTTTCTCTTTCACTGCGAATTTCATTTCGCGTTGTGTGTTGTCAATGCACTCATCAAGGGGGAGATTGTGGACCGGGGAGCGTCCCGGTGGTCGGTGGATGACCGCTCCTTAGTGATGAGTGATTGACAACGGGTGTTGGACCGACTCTTGGCTTAGTGCGCGGGTGTAGGCTGCGGCCTAGTTCGTGTTGTTGCGAGGGTGAAGAACGGGCGCGAAAGGTCTTCGGCCTTGAGGGGCCTCGGGGGAGATGGAGAGCCAAGTAGGCTCGGTTCGAGGGACCGGTGGACGGCGGGACCGGGTGCGGGCCACGTGGTGGCGATACAAGCAAGACGAAGTCATGGACAAGTGAGCGGTGCACGGTGGCGGTCAAGTCAAGTGGTTTGGCGGGAGGCGGGGACGGGCACGCGGGGTTTGGTGGTTTGCCCACAAAACCATCGGCGGACGGTTTCTTGGTTTGGGCCTCAAAACCAAGTCCGAGGGCCCAACACGACGGAGACGGGATCCGGGCGTGTCGGGAAGCTTCGAAGCGGAGGACACGCGGCGGGATCGCATGGCTTGCGTCGGGAGGACGCGGGGTGCGGCAAAGGCGTGGCCGTCCGATGGCAAGACCCACAAACATTACCAAAATGCCCCTAAGTGGGTTGTATCGCCAGTAGTGTAGTTAGGGGTAGTCGAGTCATTTACCACTCCGGCGGGACACGATATATAAGCTCTGGAGTGTGTGTTGATGGCTCCCTCTCTCCGCGACTTAGGGTTTCATTTCCCCCCTTCTCTTTCTCATTTTCGTAGCTATTTTCCTTCCTATTTTCTCTAGGCTAGCATGAGAGCTTCATGTGAGATTTGTTGAGAGGGATGGATGCTAGGGCGGCATGCTAGACCTTGTGAATCTTTCTGGTTTGTATAGAAGATTCGGGGTTGTTTTTCGTGGCTTTTTGTGCTTATTTTCGTGCCTTTGTTCCCGGTGTGATTCCGCGGATTTGAGTGAGTTTCTTCCGGATTTCTTTGAGGGAAACATGGATAGATGTCTTGTGCATCTTTGTGCTTGATCTTGTGCCCTCAAACGCCGGAAATCACTTCGATTCGTGAGTTTTCGTTCGGTGCTCTAGTTTTTGGAGGTGCTCAAAGGATTCGCGATTCCCGGTGATTTAGGGAGTTAGGAGGCAAGATTTTTGGGCTATAGCATCCTTGTGTGACGCTTTTCAAGTCCCCAAACCCTTGTCTCTACGGCTTCAACCGTTTGGGAAATCCGATGATGATTTGGGAGAGTTGACTTTCGGGGTCGGGCTATTTTTACGGTTCGTCCGCACACGGCGGACGGTCCGCGAGGACCCGGGCGGACGGTCCGCGCGGCTCCGGTTCATCCCGTGTTCTTCGTGTTCTTGCTCGTCCTTTGTTTCGATCCGTTGTGTTTTTGATTTTTGGTTGGACGAAGTTTCGGACGGTCCGCGGTGTCCGGGCGGACGGTCGCGGGTGCTAGGCGGACGGTCGCGTGCTCCCCGCGGACGGTCCGTGGCACGGGGGTGTCTTTGGATCGTTCTGTGTAAATTAACGGACGGTCGCGGCTAAGGCCGGACGGTCGCGGCCGGGTGCGGACGTCCGCGATGCCGGCCGGACGGTCCGCGCGGCTCTTGCGGACGGTCCGCCCCTCTGCGCGGACGGTCGCGAGCTGTGTGCTTTGCTTCTTGGTTCGATTCCTTCCTCCCCTTTCTAGTGCTTCCACGTGTGCTTCGAGGAATCGTTCCTAAGGCTAGAGGTTGATCCATAACCTCGTGGTCTTGGCGATTGGTGCGTGATTCGATCCATCGCTTGTGTGTGACCGGGTTTTGAGTAGGACATAGGCCGGGTTCTTTGGGAAGAATTTTTACCGGCTCCTATTCACTCCCCCCCTCTCTAGTCGCCATCGATCCTTCGAAACCCCCGTTGGGAAAGCCTTCGCCAACGGGGGTTGGAGTCTTCGCCAACGGCTTAGCGGCGGTTGGCGAAGCACGCGTTTCTCGTTGTGGGTTGAAATCAGCAATTCTAATGTGCAGTCAAAACATCCGAACATATCTAATCATTAATTCCTGCATAAACACAATATATTTATATAACCTCCTATATAGATGGTGTCATTATTTTTATTTCTCTCTTCATGAGAGCTATGGACACCATCTCTCGTCAGCTAAAGGTCATTACATAACCTGGTAGTGGTAGATGAAATGAATGGGTTATTTTTTTTTTTGCCACCGGTCTCCTTTTGTCTACTCCACTACCACCCACAAGGTGCAACTCCTTTATTACACCTGAGCAATCCGTGTGTCATCGAAAAGTTCTCTAAGGGCGGTCCTAATGGAGAAGCGACACGGTTTCCATAACAATTGGTAGTGTCTTCACGGTGGTAGTGTCTTCAACTAATAATTGTTTTATATTTGTCTCTCCCGATTTAACCGACTAGTGGTTTCTTCCAAATGACAAATTTAAGGTTTCTTGTGCATTGGGTTAAGAGTAGACATGATTTCTCTATGAAGAAACCATTTCTATAATTTGTGTTCTCTTTCCTCATTAATTAGGTTGTCACATCACTATTTTGCTTGGTTGGCAAGATAATTAATAGACATACACCGGTAGGGAGAGGGGATTTAGTCCCGATTGGTAACGGGTATAGATCTCTCAAGTCCAACCGGGACTAATGTTGAGATAAAAAAAGCCCCCCTTTAGTCCGGGTGAACCAACCGAGACTAAAGGGGGTGCTTCGATCTCGGTTCGTATTACGAACCGAGACTAAAGGGGGGCACGCCTGCGCCCTTGTCGGTGTTTTAGACCGGCAACCTACCAAGGGGAGTACCCGAGGTAGATGAATGTGGCGTCGCCGAGATCGGTAACTCAAAGGAAGAGACACGTGGCACACAATTTAGACGAGGGTTCGGGCCGCGAGGTGCGTAGTACCCTACGTCTGTATGCTTTGCGTAGCTACGGATTTATTGGTTGTGTTTACAAGATGATGTGTATGAGAGAGATAGGGGTCCCTGCCTCGCCTTATATAGTCGGGAGGCGGGGTTTCAAGTCGGTTTGAGGAGAGAGTACAAGTCGGTTACGTCTAGGAGTTCTCTACGGTACATGACATGTATAGCTTCCTATTCGAGTACTCCTCCACCGTAGTCCTTGTGCCCCACGCCATCGGGTGCCGTGTGGCACAAGCCGAGTAGTCCCGGGGGCCTTCCGAGTAGTCGGTCCTGGTACCCACCGAGGTAGTGGGCCCAAGGAGGTCCATACGACAAGGCCCCGAGTACTTCGTAGTCGAGCGGGGATAGTTTCGAGTAGTCTTGATGGCCTTGACGAGTAGGCCTCGGGCGTCCCCGATTACTACAAGCCAAAAGTCTCCAAGAGTACTTGAAGCATCCCGAGGCCGGAAGGTACTCCAGCTGATCCTTGAGTAGTGTTGAAGTCTTCTCGAGTAGTTCCCAAACGTCCTTGAGTTCTTCTCTCGAAGGTCTTCAATAGTACTCGCTTTGTCTTAAAGAAGAAACCATATAAAGAATGCGATTCTCCCATATGGAATGTAGCCCCCGAGCCTTAGGTTGAATCATAGATTCAAGCTGAGGGTCAATCTCAAGTTCCGCCAAGATTATCCCGTAAAATCCGGAGAAAAAACCGAAGGACACATGGCACGGAGCCCCCGAGCCCTGAGTCGAGTACTTCCTCTCGAATTGAAGGGTCATCTTGATTGTAGAATGTGTCCTAAGTGGCTCTTGAGTCTTGTCGCTACCCGGCAAATCTAGTAGATGTAGCCGAGCCCCCGAGAAGGAGCGCATCGACTACTAGAAGCCTAAGAGTCGGTAGCCGCCGTTGAGTCGCCCACCGGTACTTATCCATCCGGCCATTGCGGCGCCGCCGTAGGTTATAAATAGAGGCCGAAACCCTTAGGTTTTTTTCATTCCCCACGAAGCGGCCGTTGGAGTAGATCTAGCCAATCATCCACTCTTGCTTCTATCGCCACGCCGTAGTGTGCCAATCCGCATGCGCCACCGCCGCTTGCCCCCGGTGAAGCCCCCGAGCGAATGCGAGTGAAGACCCCGTGCTCTTGGAGGATGAAGGCTTCTCCGTCCAAGGGTGCAAAGGTGGGCCGGTCTTGCCGGGAAGAAGAGATCCCGCAATGAGGCGGAGGGATCCGCCAGGGGTCTACGCCGTTGACGTTTCCCCCACGCCCTAATCCGAACAAGGAGTGGAAGAAGTCCAAGACGAAGATTGAAGATCTGCCGGCGCCGGTGAACGGCGGGTTCCTGCGGGAGAAGGAGATGGACATGTGGAGCACCGCCGCGGCGCGCGTGACAACCCGCCCGAGGAAAATACCGTACTATCGCCTAAACCAATCCACTTTGGTCATTAAGCGATAATAAAGTATCATCCTGTCGTTAGTTGCCGGGTTAACGCCCGTAAATCACTTGAATAGCAACAAGGATCGAATATATGTATTAAAACTCACTCGAAGGCGAGTCCGGAGATACATCACATTAATATCCAATTTGTACCCCGAGGGGCTTAATTATTACAAACCACAGTTTTTGCCATAAGGAAATAGTCCAGAGTTTTGAAACAACAGAATTAAACGAACGGGAAGGAGAGACACCATGGGAGGCCATCCATGATGCTCTCAGTAGTCGTCCTCCACCCACTCCAGCTCCCAGCCGGGCGGGATCTCTCCGGGCCACACATCACCGAAAGCATTACCTGGATCAACATATTATAGCAAGGCTGAGTATACTAATACTCAGCAAGTCTTACCCGTCGGTGATAACTACTTCACCAAATCTAGACCATGAAAGGCTTTTTGGCTACTGGGTTGCTTTTGCTGAAAAGTAACAAAGAGTAGGTCCTTACTTTCAAGATTTTAGCACAAGTTCTAGTGGGTTTAATCTTTACTACATTAGCCAACTAGTACCGACAAAGTTGTAAAACCAATTAATCAATCATAATGTTCATCAACTTCCATCATTAGGGATCTCTTGACTAGTGGAGTAAGTAGTCTCGGATAACGGTGAGAGGCCGACAATCGATTGATTCAAACCTTGCAAGGTAGATCTAAACACACGGTAGGCCGCCCCCACAAGGACAACTTTCCCGGGTCATTTCCAAAAATCCTCGAGTCGGGATCGAATCTTACGGTCTTTGGTGCAAGCTATCCGCATACCACGCGAGATACCCGGAGTAACCATATACCACCGGTAGCTAGCCGTGAGAACGAATCCCAAGAGTAGTAATAGTAGGATCCCTCGCCGCCTCATTAAGGTACTAGGCTTACCGGTCCCATACCCGACATGTGCTTAGTACGTTCAAACACTTAACCCACATAACCACTGGATCGGAGCCCAAATCCCATGCTCTTACCACATGAGCAATCCATTTAAGGATATATTGTGATTCCTATTCTAGGAACCTATTCTCGCGAGTGAGGTCATCACTCGACTTGTAATGGTCCTATAGCTTAGCGGCTAACGACCTATCATGCTAGTAAGGACAAAGGCACCTAGGGATCATGCATCTAGGGTTCCATTCAACTCCTGAACTTAAATGCACAATCATCCACAGATAATTGAATAAAGAATTTGAAAGCTGGGTTAGATGCACCGGAGCTTGCCTTCGTCAGCTAGGTTAGCCTGGGCACCCTCGGTGTCATTGAGCACTTCCACGTCTTTGCGGCGAAGCTTCCGCTCCTCCTTCCTCGGTTTCGGACAAGGGAGTAATCACCGTCCGGAAGATCTACACGGAATGCAATGCAAGTTCAGGTGATGTGATAGGTTGTTATCTTGCCCAACTCTTGTTGGTCATATTCACCTTAACAAGCATCTAGATAGTACATCCCTTTTAGGAAGGTTGTTGGTTATATGTGATTTATTCTTTTATTGCACAATTGAATAAATGTTTTCCTTGTACTTGTTATTTCATGTGAATGTTTGGTCCTTTTCTTTTCACAAGCAAGGGTATGAACAATACTTTTATTCATGAATTAACTTCTTCTCGGCAAGGATATTTAATTACCTTTTGATTAAATTAGGTATTACTTTCCAAAAGGAAAACGAATTAAAAAGAGGCTTTCCTTTATTTAATTTCTCTTTAATATTAAAAGGGGGCTTTTAAGCTTTTATTAAGCAATTAATCACCAAAAATTCAAAGAAGTGTTTCTTAAGCATATTAGCACCTATCTTGGTCCACTAGACCCACATGTAAGTGTTGGATGCTAGGAAATTAAATACTATGGAAAATAACAAAGGCTTGCTAGTGATTCAAATTAAATGCATACAAAAATAAATAAGCATCAAAATGATCCAAACTTCCTCATGCATGCTCTCCGGTCCTAAACAAGCCTAAAGAACCAGCATGTTCACCTAGAAACTCTACCGATCTTACTCTATTAATTTACAAAGGAAACATGCACAAATTAAGAATAAATATTTCGTTAAGCCAAAAATCATGATTAATTCACAATAGGTGTGCTTTGACATAACAAGATAGTGTGCATATGTTGAGCACAAAAACCTAAATATATTTATCTAGGAAAATCATCTAGGTAGTTTCGCGAGAATTGGACAACAATTTATTTAGCAAGATTAACTTCATAACTTTGTGCAATTTGTGGCACAAGAGCTAGTCCTAACAAGATACACAACATATCCAAAATTTTGATACGGAGGAGTTGTAGATTTAAAGTTATGACAGATCTAGGTTTTTCACATTTGTATTTTTCATGTTACAAATATTTTGAATCAAGCCATGTGAGAATAACAAAAGTGTGGGATTTTTCTCCCCGAATCCAACAAAATTGGTTTGGCATTTTTCTGAATTTTCTACAAGTTTCTAGAAAATTTCTAGTGCAATCGGACCGACTTGCAAGAAAACTTAGATAGGGTTCCTTACACCTAGGCCACGAAATTAACATGAGACACCCCGAAAAGATTGAAATCAATGCAATCGGGCCCTTGGCGGGGAGGGCGGTGCGGCACCGGCCAAAATTCGGTGAGCCGACGGCGATCCCGGCCGAGCAAGCGGCCGGGCTCGGCCGGGGGGCTCACCCTAGGGGCTACGGCGACCGGACTTGAGGCGGGGAGCGGCCGGCGAGACCGGCGCTCGGCGGCCGGGGGGCGCGGCGGCCGCGGCGACTCGGGGAAGGACGGCGAGCAAGCGCGGGCTTGGACAACAAGCGACCGTGTGAGGTACTCTAGGGTCTAGGGGAACTATTGGAGCGGTTGGCGGCGGCGAGCGCAAGCGGAGAGGCGAGCTCGCGGCGGTGACGACAATGGCGGGGGAGGAGCGCGGGGGTGGCGCACGGAGGGGGAGCGAGGAGGGGTTTAAATAGGCCGGGGAGGGCTTCGTGGTGACGACGGCGTGACGGCGGAGATACCCGCCGTGCTACGGCGCTCGGGCGGCACGCGTACGGCGGCGGCGACGCCGCCGACGGACCGACGATCGGTGGCGCGCGCGCGCACGGCGGCGCGGACTCGAGGCCTCGGGCGGGGGAGCGCGTCGGGGCGCGGGCGGCTCGGGCATTGCACGCCTCGGGCGGCGCTCGGCCTCGGGAGGCGCGGGCGCGGACGCCGGGGCGGCGGCGGCGGCGGCCCGGCGACGCGCGCGCGCGCGGGCGCGCGACGTCGCGCGGCGCTCGGCGCTGCGCCCGATTTTGTTTTCTTTGGTCTTTGTGTTTGAAATGAATTTTCTCCAAATTTTTGTATAGAAGTTGACCAAGTGGTGAACACAAAAGTTGTAGATCTAGCTACCCTTAACAACTTCTAAAAAGACTATATAGGGTTTTTTTCACATAATTTGAATTACATGAATGCCAACTTTGAATGTCGCCTTTGTCTTTGCAAACAAGTGAAACCTGTCTTGCAACTAATTTTCCAAGCCTTTCCCCTCCAAATTTGAAATGCCAATCTACATGAAAGTTGTGTCCCTCATCATGATGGACAACTTTCATAAAGGTAGAATTTCAAGTGTTTAGGTGAATTTTGGAGAACGCGGCAAAAGTTCGGCGGACACCTATGGACACTAGGGTGGCAAGGGGTTTGACCAAGCCTTTGACCATGGGTTGGCCCCACAAGTGTGTTTACTATACAAAGAGGGTCACTACGGTAGGTTAGTGAGCTTTTCGAGGTGAGGGCCCAGGTTGACCGTGATTTGACCACTGTTGACTACTTTGACCGGCTGTTAGGGTTAATTAAAAACCTGGGGCGTCACAGCCTACCCCCCTTAAACGGAATCTCATCCCAAGATTCGATTTGATAACGAAGAGATGGGGAGAAGAACTCACGGTTTCGAGATTGTAGGAAGCCCGGATACTTAGTGTTGAGATAGTCCTCCGTCTCCCACGTTGCTTCTTCTTCCGTGTGATGATTCCATTGGATCTTGTACATCCGTACGGTCTGCCTTCGGGTCTTTCGCGCTTTTTGGTCTAGTACTTTCAATGGGTGCTCGATGAGCGAGAAATCCGGCTCAATCCAAGCATTAGCTTTCGTGATGATTTCATCTCCGGCACAGGCATTCCCTTCTTCAATTGAGTTACATGAAACACATTGTGGACTGCGGAAAACTGTTCCGACAACTGGATACGATAAGCCACTGGCCCACATACTTCTATAACCTCATAGGGTCCAATGTAGCGCGGAGCTAACTTTCCTTGACTCTGAACCTTTGCACACCTTTGGTGGGGGACACCTTCAAATACACATAATCTCCCACTTCAAAGTGTCGAGGTGCGGTTCCCTTGTCATTGTAACTCTTTTGCCTCATATGTGCCATCTTCAAATTCTCTCTTATCACGTGCACTCTTTCTTCGGCATCTTTAACTAAATCTGGACCAAAGAGTGTTCTCTCTGCGGCCTCTGACAAATTCAGCGGAGTGCGGCATCTACATCCGTAAAGAGCATCGAACGGTGCCATTTTCAAGCTGGCTTGATAGCTATTGTTATAGGAGAATTCTGCCAAAGACAAACACTTGTCCCAACTCTTGTCAAAGTGCAAGATGCTTGCTCTCAACATATCTTCCAAAATCTGATTTATTCTTTCCGTCTGACCATCGATCCGCGGATAATAACCGGAACTGCGAATTAGCTTGGTTCCCAAACACTCATGCAATTGCTCCCAAAAATGAGCTACAACCGAGTTCCTCTCGTTTGAGATTACGATCTTTGGGATTCCATGCAAACAAACTATGTGATCCATGTACAACTGCGCATATTCTTTGTACGGAATAAGTGGTGTGCACGGCAATGAAGTGAGCGGCTTTGGTGAGTCCGTCTACGATTACCCAAACAGAATCTTTCTTTCTAGCGTTAGGGGTAAACCCACAATGAAATCCATACTAATATTGTCCCACTTCCACATAGGTATCGATAGGGGTTGGAGCACACTTGCCGATTTCAAATGGCTTGCTTTCATCCGGTGGCAAGTATCACTCGGCAACATACTTGGCTATATCCACTTTCTTATTGGACCACCGAAGTTCCGTTTCGGATCTTGGTACATATTGGTACTACGGGATGAATAGAAACTTTGGACTTGTGAGCCTCATCTAGGATGATCTTCTTAATTTTTGGATCAATAGGGACCACTAGACGTTTCCCAAACCGGACCACATCCCGGTGATCTTTCCGGAAACAAGTGTACTTGGGATCTCCCTCTGCTAATTTTCGTTTGATGGTTTGAATGTCTTCATCATTGCGTTGAGCGATGACAATTCTATCATAGAGACCGGACTCTCGCCATCAAGGCATACAAACTTCCTTGCGGTACCACTTCTAAGTTGAGCCTTCTCATTTCTTCACACAACGGTTCACTAACTGGCTCCAACTCTAGGTGGTTGCAGTGATCTTTGCGGCTAAGAGCATCCGCAACAACATTTGCTTTGCCGGGGTGATAATGCACTTCTAGATCATAATCCTTGATCAACTCAAGCCATCTTCTCTGCCTCATATTCAACTCGACCGAGTGAAGATATATTTGAGACTCTTGTGATCGGTGAAGATGTTGCAACGATTACCCATTAGGTAATGCCTCCATATCTTGAGAGCGTGGACAACGGCAGCTAGCTCAAGATCATGGGTAGGATAATTAAGCTCATGTGGTCGAAGTGCCCATGAAGCATAGGCAATGACTCAGGCCTCTTGCATAAGGACACAGCCGAGACCCGTGTCTGATGCGTCACAGAAGACTTCAAACAGTTTGGAATTATCCGGTTGCACTAGCACTGGGGCTGAAGTTAGATGTTGCCTCAAGGTGTGGAAAGCTTTCTCACATGCTTCGCTCCACACGAACTTCACTCCTTTCTTGAGTAATTCAGTCATAGGCTTTGTGATTCTAGAGAAGTCACGAATGAATCGACGGTAGTATCCCGCCAATCCTAGGAAACTGTGGATTTGGTGCATGGACTTGGGTGGTTTCCAATCCATCACCTCTTGAACTTTGCTAGGATCTACGGAGATACCATCATGAGAAATGGTGTGTCCTAAGAATTTCTCACTCTTCAACCGGAATTCACATTTGGAGAACTTAGCATAAAGCTTATGACTTCGCGAACACCGAAGGACAACTCGGAGGTGTTTGGCGTGTTCTTTCTCGCTTTTGGAATAGATGAGAATATCATCGATAAATACCACGACAAATTTATCGAGCTCCGTCATAAACACGAGTTCATGAGGTACATGAAGTAGGCCGGTGCATTCGTGAGACCAAAGGACATTACCAAGAACTCGTAAAGACCATAACGAGTGGAGAAGGCGGTTTTAGGAATGTCACAAGGTCGAATCTTGATTTGGTGATAACCAGAACGAAGGTCAATTTTAGAGAAGACTTTGGCTCCAGCCAATTGATCGAAAAGAACATCGATTCGGGGAAGAGGGTATTTGTTTTTGATGCTGACTGCATTGAGCGGTCGGTAATCTACACACATTATCAAGCTACCATATTTCTTCTTGACAAAGAGAGCAGAGCAACCCTAAGGAGAAGAGCTCGGGCGAATATAACCCTTATCTAACAATTCCTGGAGTTGAGTTTTTAGTTCGGCTAACTCCTTGGGTGGCATACGATAAGGTCTTTTGGAAATGGGTGCGGTACCTACCGGAGTTCGATCACAAACTCGACATCTCCGTCCGGTGGCATATCGTAACATCCTTAGATTTGGTGTGAATTCAAAATGTGGAAATTTCAAAAAAACTTGAATTGTATTTGAGTGCTCATGAAACAATTAAGGGTGTCTTCCTCGCTCCTTTCCCCGAATTCCTAGATTTAATTTTTGCATCAACAATAATTTTAGGACTTATAATCTGCTAGTGTGAGAAGTTGGATCTTCATTTGGATTTTATTTGGATTTTATTTGAGTGGATTCAAATTTGAATCAAATTAATAGCCTAAAGGAAAAGGGGAAGCACACCTATGCATAGCGGGCCGCCAACCTCCATTTCCGCCCCGGCCCCGCTTTCGGCCCACTAGCCGCCCCGGCTAGCCGCCCGCGTCACGCCCACCTACCGCGCGCCGCCGGTGCCTGCGCCATGTGGAGCCCGCGCTACGTCACGGCGGCATCACGCCGACGTCGTCGTCGTCATCCCCCGCTTTACCCCTTTGGCTAACGGCCAAAGGCGCAAGCGCGCGCGCGCCGCCGTGGCCTCGCCGTTGCGGCGCGCCCCGCGGCTCCCCGCGCATCCCGACCGTCCATGTACCCCACGCCGCGCCGCCCTATTTAAAGCCGCCGCCGAGCCCCGGGGGAGCTCCCAACCCTAGCCGCCCCGGGGGCAACTCCCCCGACCAACCACGCCGTGCCGCCGGAGGGACAAGGGAGAGCGAGGAGGGAAGGAGGAGGAAAGGAGCCGCCCGCGTGAGAGCCATCCGCCGCGAAGACCGGAGCCGCCCGAGGGAGGAGCCGGACCCGCCGCAACGACTACATCCCATACTTCCTCTTCTTCCCCGACGACGCGCCGCGGCCGCTCCTTCTTCCTCCTCGCCGGCAAGCCGCACCACCCTTCGCACCAACGCCCGCCTTCGGCCGGTGGCCACGGGAGGTGAGGACACCCGCTTCTCCCCCTCGGTGGTTGCCCCGGCCATCGAGCCGAGGAAGAACGCCCGATGCTCCGCGCCGCCGGTGATGCCGCCTTCATGCCGGGATGGGATGAGATTTCTTGCGGGGAGCCGCTACCTTCGTCGACGCGCGCTCGCTCGGCGGCTTAATTGCTCCTTGTCACCGTCGTACGCCGCGCCGTGCCGCTCGTGACCGCGACGCCGCGCCGTGATCGCGCTCGCGTTCGCGTTCGTGCACGAGGTCGTGCGGGTCCGACGCCCTTGCGCCAATGTGCATCCCGGCACACGCGCACACCCCTCTAGGGACAAGGCCGGGCCTTTGTTCCTTTTCACCTACACCTTTCCTCGCCGCCGCATTTAGGATGCCCGCGTCGCCCCCGGCCTTGCCGTGGCCGGGACAAGCCACACACGCGGTCGCCAAGGGGAGGGACACCTATTTCTTGGCCGCCACGGACACACCTTACCACCGGCCGAACCATGCATGCACGCTCGTGAGCCGACCGCGGATGCCGCGCTCGTCGCCACCCATGGCGATGGCCCCGAGCTCCGCCGCGTTCCACACCGCGACGCCTGTCGCGGCCGGCACCAACCTAGCCGTGACCCCTACCCTAACCGTGGTGTGTGCCTTGCGCGTGCGCACCGCCGTAGCACGCACGCCCGCTCGTTCCCGCACGGGGATGGGGCGCCGACACCACCGCCACGCCGCCATCGGCCGCGCCGCGCCGGCGCCGACCTCGCCGCGACGGCCGCCGCCCCCTAGTGCGTGTTCCTTCGAGCCGCCTACCCCGGGGGAAGCCTCGTGAGGCTATCGTGTGGAGACCGGACGCGCGGCACCGCCCTCGCCGCCGGCAAGGCCACGTCGCACCGCCGTCGCCCTTAGGGACTTTCCGTCGAACACCTTGGGCCACCTTCAAAACCGCGGGGGATTACTCCGTACACGGGGGACCACACACCGGTGTGGCCGTAGCCGATCCGGCGGATCCGGTGCGGCCCGCCACCGATTTCCCGGAGCCACACACCGGCCCTCACGGCAGCAAGCCGCACCGCCCGCCACCGGATCCCATGCGGCGGCCAATGGCGAGCCGGCCCACCGCGCCGACCGCGGGGGTCCAAGCCGCACCCGCGATCCAGGGGATCCCGTGCGGGCGGGGCTCGATTAGGGGTGGGTTTTGATTTATTTTAATTTCGAGAAGATGTATATTTCCTTTGGAAAATCCTAGAAAATCCATTATAACTCCAAAAATTGTAAAACCTTTACCGAGAAAATTTCTAAAATCTTAAGCTCCGGTTAGGGTGGTGTTTGCTCTCTTTTGGCTCTTAATTCCTCTTGTTTGGAGTTAATTGCTATAGGATCGCTATTTATTTTTCCTTTCGCGCTACTAGGAGCAAATTTGGAGCCGGGGAGCCGATCTCGGAGTACGACTACGCCGACGACTTCACCGCGGAGGACTACCCGACCCCGAGGTTCACGCCCGACTAATTCGAAATACCTATTAGGCATTGCTAAGTAGAATTGCTAGTGCTTTACTTTATGTATGCATGTTGATGAACCTTGAATCGCCTCCTTGTTTACCCCGTCCTTGATTGCCCTACTACTACCGTATATATATGTCTACGTGAGCGTGTATATACTCCGAGCTTCGCGATGCATGTGTTGGGATGGGAATAGTGGTTCTTGGTGTGTGTGGGGCAAAACCGGCAGGAGAAGGCGTTTTGGGTACTTTGGCGGGGGTGAGCTCGAAACAACCGATCTGGGATCGGGGACAGGGGTGCACTCCTCAGTGTACCCCTGCGTTACGGTTTTCGGAGCCTAGGTGTCGGGGTTTTACTTGCGCTTGGAGGATATGAGCTCGCCCGTCCGAAATCGAGTGGATCAACTTGTCTATAGGACACCGTACACACCACCCCGCCGAGAGTGGGGATAGGGCCGTGTTGAGCTCGGCAAGTGCGGAACCATACCGCCTAGGAAGGATAGAGGGTATCCGTGGGGGAGCGGTGGAGGTGAGACCACCCTCTCGGAGCGTCTCTCGTGTGGCCACACGGGAGCATTTCACGCTTCGGTCTTTGTTCTCGGCCGCTCGGGGGGGGGGGGGGGGGGGACCGTAACTACCGAGAGTTCGCCGGTAGGATGGGCTCGTTCGGCCGTACACCTACGGTACCATTCCGGGATGGGTACAGGTGTACACACTCTGCAGAGTCGTTCGATCTATAGCTATAGCCGCGTCCTCGGTCATGGACATTGCCTAGACGACATGTTAGTTCCTCATGTTTTGGGATTTCTACCTTCCCCCTATAGGAGAGTGTGTGGTGAGCCGTGGTTGTAACCGGCTAGAGGAGAGAGGCTCCATCTACCTCGTCGATCCGGCTGCAATCATTGAGGTGCGAGGAGAGGAAGTTCTCGCATCGACCCTAGACGGGAGTAGGTGGTGGAGACGGGTCTCCTGGGTGACCAGGTGATTCCGAGATGTGTTGAGAGACTTGGGATTTGGGGATATTGATGGAGATACCTTGTTGTTACTCTCTCGTCGTCTTGCTCAGAAACCAAAGCCGTTTCCTTGTCTATTTTCCTTCCCTTTAGAAGTTAGGCCACTTAAAGCCGCATACGGTTGGTGACGTGGGCCTATCCCACTCCTTGGGGATAGACTTTGGGTGTGCGGTGGTACGAGTCCGAGTTCGACCGCAACGCCGACGGATGGTACGACTGAGGGATACGTCGCTTCGCTCAAGTTTGCCCGTGGTGGGAAGAATAAAAGATGGAGACCCTTCTGAGAAGATAGCTACCGTTGCGTAGAATTTTCACTCTGATTCAGCCAAGAGGCTTGTAATGATGTACTCCATAATGGACTTGTAATAAATTTGTGTACTATTATCTTTATGTGATGCGATGTATGACTTTGTGTATTTATCTGTGAGACGTTCTGTACGCGATAGCCACTGATCCAGGGACTATCGCGATGGTACAGGGATTCGGATTTTCTATGAAAATCCGGGGTTTTGACGAGTGGTACCGAGCCATGCTTGACCGTAGCACGTGTCCCTAAAAAAGGTCGATAAAGATAGGACTCTATACGCTCTACTTTTATCTTTATACCCTTGAGCTATGTTATAAAACTCGTTCCCTCTTTGAAAACTTCTTACTCACATGCGGCGACGAAATTTCTTGCGTTTCACGAGAGATGGAGCACCGAGTTGCCGAGATCACCCCCGAGACGTGCGGGGCGATCTGCCACTGGATGGAGAGGGCCCTTCTCAGGCTTGGAGTCCCTCAGACCTACATCACGTACCGCGCCGAGTACGTACCCACCGTGATTGGGCGGATGGTGCTCTGCACGGTCGCTGTGCTCCCTCACCCGAGTTTCCCGGGGTTCAAGGGAGAGGTCCGCGCGCCGCCGCACTCACCGTCGCGACCGCGCCGGACGCCGTCGCCGCCGCCGGGCACCGGGCTGCCTTCTCACACGACCGCGCCTCCTTCGAGTCCGGACTCTTCGGCCGCTACCCCGAGACTGCGGCGCCTCGCACCGCTCGTGGACGGAGTCCCTTCGTACGAGGGGATCCGGGGACGACGTCGACGCCGCTCCCTTCCGTGAGTCCGACGAGACCCCGGTGGAGACCGCCGGCCTACTTGGTCGACCTCGACAAGTACACACGCCGACCGGAGGACGAGTCACGCACCCTCTTCGGCCGAGGTCGAGACGCCACCATCGACGCTCTCCGGTGCACCGGCCCCCCGCCGTGCCGAGCCGGGAGAGAGAGAACGCCGCCTTACGCCACCGTGTTCGCCGGCTCGAGGCCGAGCCTCGACCGTGCGACCACCGTCCCGTCGCGCGTCCGAGAGGGAGAGGGTGGACACCGGGGAGGAGATGCCGCACGCCAAGGAGGACCTCCGCAGTCGACAGCCGAGTCGAACATGCTCGAAGGACAAGCTTCAGCACAAGGACGACCTGCTCACGGTACGCGCTCACCGCTCGGCTGTGAGCAGCTCAAGGTGGAGAAGCCGGAGAAGAGCCGGGCGGACAACATCGCCAACATTGCGTGGCTCACACGCACGGCCGTCTACCCGAGAGACAAGGCCGACGGACCGAGGAGGACTTGGGAGGACACCGACTCACTTCGCGTGGACGAGCTCTTCGAGCTCAACGGAGAGCTACCCCCCGAGTCTCAGCGTGAGATCCGCACCGAGACCTTCGAGCTACACCAGTCCCGCCTAAAGCTTCACCTGTGCCCGATGGCCCGTCTGCCGACCCCCGTCGAGACCGAGGAGGTTCGAGAGGCTCACGCTTTGGTGTCTCGGATCTTTCCGCTGGACTACCCCAGTGAGGACCACTACCCCGTCTCGTACAAGAGGGCGCGCACTAAGTAGAGTGCTGAGCGAGGGGCATGACCTACAGTAGTGTACTGTGCTAGTTGTTTCCATGAGATGTTCCATGCGACCGCGAGCATGTTCGGTGCATGAAGAGAGTCATGCCACACCATGTAGACACTACCCCCTTTTTGAGATTGTACCGATGTATTATATCGTAGACTTGTTGTTGCTACCCCCAAGGTCCGAGTCGGCCTCGGGGGAGCAAGTGTATTATTCATGCTTGATGTGTGCTTGGATCTTAATGGTGTTATTCGCGTCTTAATGCTTTTTCTGCTTGAGTGTAGGTTATAATTAGAATTATTTTCATGTTTGCCTCAGACTCAAGTGTGTGTTGGTGAGTGACGTTTGTAAACTTCCCTCTTTTCTTATGGTTATAGAAGGATGTCGATCCGCCGCTCCAACCGGCTGATAGCTCGCCTCGAGGAGGCAGCTGCTGAGGAAGAAGCCCAGTAGGGACGTGGGCGCGGATGTGGCCATGGACGCCCACCCCTGCGTGGAGGAGCATTGGGAGCTAGGGCCCGAGGTGACGGAGCACCGCCACCGCTGCCCGAGAACCCTGAGGCCGAGGTTGAGCAAGGAGGAGCCGAGCGAGGCCAGCCGGAGCCTAACCAGCCCCCACCACCCCCACCTAACTTGGTGGAGGTGATGGCGCTCCGGACCCGCCCGATGCGAGTATGGCGGAAGCCATGGAGAACCGTGGCAACGGTGGGAACCACGTCGCTCCGCAGACGAGGACCTCACGAGGAAGATTGAGAGGTTCATCCATCCGAAGGCCCCCACCTTCGGCTACTCGGATGACCCACTCGAGGCCGACGACCGGGCCGAGGGTGATCGAGACCAAGCTCGACCTCACCGTGCGCTCCGACGAGGAGTGCGTCGCTATCGCCGCGCACCGGGCCGGAGGGTCCCGCCAAGGCATGGTGGGACAACCGCACCGCCACCCACCCGAACCCGGCCTTTCATCACCGGATGGAGTTCCGCGAGGCGTTCCGCGAGCGCACCTTCCCCGATGAGCTGCTGGTCCAGAAGGCGCAGGAGTTCCGCACCATGACCCAGGGTGCGATGAAGGTTGAGGAGTACGAGCGTCACTTCATGAAGATGATGCGGTACGCCCCCGACGACACCAACTCCGACCGAAGAAGAAGCGGTTCGGTTCCCGCGAGGCCTTCACCACGGCCTTCGCCGTGCGCCGAAGGCAAGTGAGCACAAGTCCTTTCGCCATCTCGTCAACCGCGCCATCACGGTCGAGGATGAGAGGAGGGGCCACGAGGAGCGCATGAGGGGCAAGAAGAGGATGGGGGATCGGGACCGGCCGATCGATCCATCCGAAGCCGAGGAGCGGACAGAGCAACATGCTGAGGGGGAGCTACCGCCCGAGGCACAACCAACCCGGGCGTGGCTTCGGAGGAGGTGGACGTAGCCCGTTCCCCGAGGGGAGGAACCCCGGCTATCCCCGCCAGACCGGGAGGCTACACTCGTGCTCCACCGGGCACCGCGAGACCTCGCCGAGGGAGGCTTCACCGTCACCCGCTTCGCATGTGGCAAGCCCGCCCACAAGTCCTTCGAGTGCCCCGACAAGAAGGCCGCCGCCACCCCCGCGAGGGCACTCGCTCCGAGAGGCCGACCTCCTCGAGCCGCACCGCCGCCACCGCCGGCCGTAGGAGGCCGAACCACCTTACCGAGGAGGAGGCCGCCGACGCTCCCCGACGTCGTGATCGGTAAGTTTTTAGTTTGTGGTACTTCTGCTCTGGTTCTCTTCGACACCGGTGTGACCGCGTCGTATGTTACCTCTCGATTCGTGAATAAACTCTCCCTCCCTACAACCACCCGATCAATTCCCATTATCACGAGCTCTCCGCTCGGGGATATCCGATGCACCCCCGCCGTGCAAAGGAGTGGAAGTGGTCATCCAAGACCACGGGTTCTATGGGGATCCGACCGTGCCGCCTTCCCATGGTATTGACGTGATAGCGGGGATGGATTGGATCACCGCCCACAAAGGTATCATCTCCACTTCGCCGAGACTTGTGCCTGCGGTGCACCCCCCGACGGGATGAGAGTTACCTTCGAGCCGATGAAGTCTCGAGA
This sequence comes from Cenchrus americanus, assembly GCA_947561735.1. Lineage (NCBI taxonomy): Eukaryota > Viridiplantae > Streptophyta > Magnoliopsida > Poales > Poaceae > Cenchrus > Cenchrus americanus. Next base: position 197,349,740 of record OX387245.1, on the reverse strand, counting down.
CATACCGGCGGTGTACAACCTCCACATGAAGGCCATATCGGACGTTCCGGTAGTCCGTGAGTATGAGGATGTGTTTTCGGAGGAACCGCCCGGTTGCCTCCCGATTGTGATGTGGAGTTTGTGATTAACTTTGTGCGGGCACGGCGCCGATAGCCCGCAGTTCGTACCGTATGGCGAAGTTGAGCCGAAACCGTTGAAGGCGAGCTAGACTCACTCGCTCGAGAAGGGGTTCATCCGACCAAGTGCTTCACCTTGGGGTTCACCGCAAGATCGTTCGTTCCGAAGAAGGATGGAACTCAACGTCCGTGCGTCGACTACCGCGCCCTAAACGCGGTAACCATCAAGAACAAGTACCCACTACCCGGGATCGATGATCCGATGGACCGCCTAAGGCAAGCCAAGTACTTCGAAGAAGATTGACCTCCGGTCGGGTTATCACCGGATGAAGATTCGCCCGGAGGACATCCATAAGACGACGTTCGTAACCCGTATGGGCAGTACGAGTACACGGTTGTGTCGTTTGGACCGACCAATGCCCGTGCATACTTCATGAACATGATGAACAAAGTCTTCATGGATGAGTTGGACAAGTGTGTCGTTGTCTTCATCGACGATATACTAGTCTACTCCCCGGACCGCGAAGAGCACGAGGAGCACCCGAGGATCGTGTTGGGGAAGCTCGGGCGGCATCGGTTGTACGCCAAGTTCGGCAAGTGTGAGTTCGGATGGAGGAAGTCGCTTTTCTTGTTCATATGTTGTCGCCCAAAGGAGTGGCGGTAGAGACCCGAGCAAGATAGAAGCAAGTGTCCAAGTGGCGTCACCAAAGTCCGTGACAGAGATACGCAGCTTTTTCGGCTTGGCCGGATACTACCGCCGGTTCATCGAGAACTTCTCGAAGATCGCCAAGCCCATGACAAACCGTTGAAGAGCAACACGCCGTATGTGTGGTCGGACAAGTGTGAAGCCGCCTTCCGGGAGCTCAAGACTCGCCTCACCACTACGCCGGTCCCGACCTTGCCCGTTGCGAGCAAGGACTTCGTGGTGTACTGTGACGCATCAAGGCAGGGACTCGGCTGCGTGTTGATGCGGGGAGGCAAGGTGATAGCCTATGCCTCGCGACGCCTTAGCAAGCATGAGGAGAACTACCCTACACACGACCTCGAGCTAGCCGCCGTCATCCACGCCTTGAAGATATGGAGGCACTATCCGATGGGAAACAAGTGCGACATTTATACCGATCACAAGAATCGAAGTATATCTTCACCCAATCCGAATTGAACCCGAGGCAAAGAAGGTGGCCGGAGCCGATCAAGGACTACGACCCGAACATTCACTACCACCCCGGTAAGGCAAACATCGTAGCCGACGCTCCGAGCCGCAAGCACTACCGCAACAACTCGATGGTGCGAGAAGAACGGCCGACCTTACATGAAGAGGCGGGAGAAGGCGAGTTTGGAGATAGTAGAAGAGGGGCGATTGAATGAGTTGAGGGTGAAGTACACACTCGAAGAACGGATCCGTCGATCTCAGAAGGAGTGCCCGGAGATGCAAGAGGTAAAACGCCTGATGGAGAGTGGCAAAGCAGCTGACTTTCGCCTTGATGACCAGGGCACACTGTGGCTGAAGGACCGTATCTGCGTACCCCAGAACAAGGAAAATTCGGGACTAGATCCTTAAAGAGGCTCACGACTCCCGATACTCGGTCCACCCTGGCTGCACCAAGATGTACAAGGATTTGAAGGTACGATTCTGGTGGGAAAAGATGAGGAAAGACATTGCCGGGTACATCGCTCGATGCGACACGTGTCAGAGAGTGAAGGCAGAACACCAGAGGCCTGCCGGTCTGCTACAACCACTCGAGATACCCACGTGGAAGTGGGATGACATCGTATGGACTTCATTGTGGGTTTGCCGCGCACGCGAAAGGAAATGACTCCATTTGGGTGATTGTTGATCGATTGACCAAGGTAGCACACTTCTTGCCCGTGAAAACAAACTACAGCGTGAGCCGACTTGCGAAACTGTATGTGGAAAATATTTTAAAGCTTCATGGAGCTCCAAGGAGCATTGTGTCGGACAGAGGGCCTCAGTTCACCGCCCAGTTCTGGAAAAGTTTGCACGCATCCATGGGCACCGAGCTGAACTACAGCACAGCATTCCACCCCCAGACTGATGGTCAGACAGAGAGAGTGAATCAAGTCCTAGAGGACTTACTGAGAGCTTGTGTGTTGACCTACGGGTCCGTTTGGGAAAAGAGTCTATCCTATGCCGAGTTCTCGTACAACAACGGCTACCAGGCCAGCTTGAAGATGGCTCCTTTCGAAGCCCTGTACGGCAGAAAGTGTCGGACATCGTTGATGTGGTCCGAGGTGGGGGAGCGAACCTTTTTCGGTCCCACCGCCATTGTTGAGGCCGAAGAAAATGTCGCCAAGGTCAGGGAGAACCTAAAGATAGCTCAAAGCGAGCGTGAAGAGCTACGCGGACCCGAAACGAAGGGATGTCTCGTTTGAAGTGGGAGATCACGTCTACTTGAAGGAGTCACCCCTCCGGGGTACGAAGAGGTTCCACATCAGGGGGAAGCTGTCCCCTAGGTACGTTGGCCCCTACCCTATTGTGAAAAGGGTCGGGAAGGTGGCTTACCAACTCGAGCTACCTCCGGAGCTTACCGGAGTGCATCCGGTGTTCCATGTATCCCAGCTTCGGAAGTGTGTGGTCGTCGAGAAGAGAGTTCCCACTCAGGCACTCGACATCCAAGAAACCCTGGAGTACTTGGAGTACCCGGTTCAAATCCTGGACTGGGCGGAGAAATCGACCAGGAACACCACCACGCGCTTCTGCAAGGTGCTATGGAGTAATCACTCCGAGCGCGAAGCAACGTGGGAGAAGGAGTCCGCGTTGAGGGAGAAATACCCACATCTCTTCGAAATGGAGGCAACTTCTTCATCTCGGGGACGAGATTCTTGTGAGGGGGGAGTTCTCGTAACATCCTTAGATTTGGTGTGAATTCAAAATGTGGAAATTTCAAAAAAAACTTGAATTGTATTTGAGTGCTCATGAAACAATTAAGGGTGTCTTCCTCGCTCCTTTCCCCCGAATTCCTAGATTTAATTTTTGCATCAACAATAATTTTAGGACTTATAATCTGCTAGTGTGAGAAGTTGGATCTTCATTTGGATTTTATTTGAGTGGATCCAAATTTGAAATGGAATTCAAATTTGAATCAAATTAATAGCTTAAAGGAAAAGGGGAAGCACACCTATGCATAGCGGGCCGCCAACCTCCATTTCCGCCCGGCCCCGCTTTCGGCCCACTAGCCGGCCCGGCCTAGCCGCCCCGCCCGTGCCGCCGCCATGTGGAGCCCGCGCCGCGTCACGCGGCGGCGTCACGCCGACGTCGTCGTCGTCGTCCCCCACTTTACCCCTTTGGCCGACGGCCAAAGGCCAAAACGCGCGCGCGCGCCGTGGCCTCGCCGTCGCGGTGCGCCCCGCGACTCCCCACGCATCCCGGCCGTCCACGTACCACACGCCGTGCCGCCCCTATTTAAAGCCGCCGCCGAGCCCCCGGGGGAGCTCCCAACCCTAGCCGCCCCGGGGGCAAATCCCCCGACCAACCACGCCGTGTCGCCTAAGGAGAAGGGAGAGCGAGGAGGGAAGGAGGAGGAAAGGAGCCGCCCGCGGGAGAGCCGTCCGCCGCGAAGACCGGAGCCGCCCAAGGGAGGAGCGGGACCCACCGGGAACGACTACATCCCCTACTTCCTCTTCTTCCCCGACGACGCGCCGCCGCCCGCTCCTTCTTTCTCCTCACCGGCAAGCCGCACCACCCTTTTGCACCGACGCCCGCACCTCGACCGGTGGCCGCGCAGGTGAGGACACCCGCTTCTCCCCTCTTGTGGTTGCCCGGCCATCGAGCCGAGGAAGAACGCCCGATGCTCCGCGCCACCGCGCCGCCGCCGGTGATGACGGCCTTCGTGCCGGGATGGGATGAGATTTCTTGCGGCCCGCCGCCTTCATCAACGCGTGCTCGCTCGGCGGCTTAATTGCTCCTTGTCGCCGTCGTACGCCGCGCCGTGCCGCTCGTGACCGCGACGCCGCGCCGTGATCGCGCTCGCGTTCGCGTTCATGCACGAGGCCTCGCAGTCCGATGCCCTTGCGCCAATGTGCACCCCGAAGCACACGTGCACGCCCCTCTAGGGACAAGGCCGGGCCTTTGTTCCTTTCCCCCGCGCCTTTCCTCGCCGCCACATTTAGGATGCCCGCGTCGCCCTAGCCTTGCCGTGGCCGGACAAGCCACGCACGCGGTCGCCAAGGGGAGGGACACCGATTCCTTGGCCGCCACGGACACACCTTACCACCGGCCGAACCACGCATGCACGCTCGTGAGCCGACCGCGGACACCGCGCTCGTCGCCACCCATGGCGATGGCCCCGAGCTCCGCCGCGTTCCTCACCGCGACGCCGTGTCGCGACCGTCACCAACCTAGCCGTGACCCCTACCCTAACCGTGGTGTGTTCCTTGCGCGTGCGCGCCGCCGTAGCACGCACGCCCGCTCGTTCCCGCACGGGGATGGGGCGCCGACACCACCACCACGCCGCCATCGCCGCGCCCGCGCCGGCGCCGACCTCGCCGCGACGGCCGTCGCCCCCTAGTGTGTGTTCCATCGAGCCGGCTAGCCTAGGGAAGCCTCGTGAGGCTATCGTGTGGAGACCGGACGCGCCGGCACCGCCCTCGCCGCCGTCAAGGCCGCGCCGCGCCGCCGTCGCCCTTAGGGACTTTCCGTCGAACACCTTGGGCCACCTTCAAAACCGCGGGGGATTACTCCGCACACGGGGGACCACACACGGGTGTCGCCGTGGCCGATCCGCCCGGATCCGGTGCGGCCCGCCACCGATTTCCCGGGCCACACACCGGCCCTCACGGCGACAAGCCGCACCGCCCGCCACCGGATCCCATGCGGCGGCCAATGGCGGGCCGGCCACCGCGCGGACCGCAGGGGTCCAAGCCGCACCCGCGATCCGGGGATTCCGTGCGGGCCGGGCCCGATTAGGGGTGGGTTTTGATTTATTTTAATTTTAGAAAATGTATATTTCCTTTGAAAAACCCTAGAAAATCCATTATAACTCCAAAAATTGTAAAACCTTTACCGGAAAATTTCTAAAATCTTAAACTTCGGGTTAGGGTGGTGTTTGCTCTCTTTTGGCTCTTAATTGCTCTTCTTTGGAGTTAATTGCTATAGGACCGCTATTTATTTTTCCTTTCGTGCTACTAGGAGCGATTTGGAGCCGGGGGGAGCCGATCCCGAGTACGACTACGCCGACGACTTCATCGCGGATGTAACACTCTAACAATTCCATCACTAAATTAATTTAGGCAACAAGTGGCTAGATTTAATTTCTCTAAAGATAAAATTAAATTATCAAATAAATTGGCTTTTAAATATTTAAATATCACTAAAATAATTTAGAAATAATAAGTGTTTGTGCATCATGATTCGAATGCATGGATTTCTGTTTGATTGAAGTTTGAAAGTTTGAAAAACGATTTTGAAAAGAGTTTTTAAAAAAGAAAACCTTCTTTTCTTCTTTTCTCCCTTTCCCCTCTCCCTTCTCTTCCAGCCGGCCCACCTTCTTTTCTTGGCCCGAAACGAGCAAGGCCGCCGGCCTTCTTTCCCCATGCACGGCGGCCGGGTTGGCCCGGTTGCTCCCCCGCCGCCCAAAGATCGCCGCCACCCTTTTCTTTTGCGGGCGGTCACCGGCGGTGGGACCGGCCGTCGGGCCCATCCCCTACCTCCGGCCGCGGGATGGCCGCGCCCCCTCTTCAAGCCGCCGGCCGTTACCGGCCGAGTCCGCCGCTTTCCCACCATCAAACCGCCCTAATCAAGTGCGGTGACGCCTCTACCTTCAATTCCCCTCCTTAAATTGGCCGTTATCTTCTTAAATCCCCATCCCCCCTTCACTCTCCTTCGAACCGCCATTAATGGCCATGCCTGCCGGGGAACCGCCTCCGGAGCCACCCCGAGCCTATATAAGCAACCCCGGGGCACCTCCGCATTCCCCCTTCGCTCAATCCCAAGCTCACACGCCTTCCCGTGCACTCGCCGCCTCGCCACCGAAGTGGAGCGCCGCCCGCCACACCATTGCCGCCGCCCGAGCTCCTCCGTCGTCGGTGAAGCTTCTTAAACCTCTTCTTTCACTTCCTCTCCACGCTTGTCGACTCACACGTGCATCAATTTGAAACCGCGGGGTCCCTAGCGCCCAATTCGCTCATCGCCGTCGCCACCCATCGGAGCCGCCCGCCGACGTTGATCTCCGCCGCCGCCGTCTCTTTCATCGATTCCTCGCCCACCGAAGCTCCTACGCGCTGTAAGGACCCATCCCCCGCCCTCCTTTTCGCTTGAACCGAGCCGTAAGGCACGCCGCCACACACCGGCCGCCGGCGACCCGCCCCCATGCGGTGCTAGCCACCATGGCCACCGGAGCCGCCTCCCCTATCCACCCGAGAAGTTTCCCGTCGTCCTAGCTTCGTGTAGAGCCAAACCCCGTCCAAAACCGTGCTCCCTAGCTCCGGTTAGCGTTCGCCGGCGAACCTCCGGTGAGGTTTCGGCCGGGCGCCGCCGCGGGCCGGCCGGCGCCGCCGTCGGGCGCACGCGGGCAACCCCGCATTGATCACGCGGCGGCCGACGCATTAAAAGGGGACGAAACCCCTTGGCTTGGTCCACTCGTGGACCGGTGGACTTGGTCCACCGCACCGGTCTACGACCGCGCCCGCCGCCCGATCCGAGATCGACGGCGCAGATCGCACCCAGCCCGGTCCACCCAGTGGCCGCCGGCTGTTTTGTGGAAAACCCCTTGAAATTCTTTAATATCATATCCGAACCCTTCCACCTTTAAAGATCCTCGCATTTAGGTCCTGTTTTTGTTGTTTTGATCCCTGTTTTATTAGAAAATCCTACCCGAGGTCCAGAGCACTCTTTTAATGATTTAAACCTTCTGTTTTTAAGTATAATTATGTTTTAGCCCCTGTTTTCTTGCTGTTAGGTCCCTGTAAAGTCTAGTTTATCACGGATTAGTCCCTATAACTTGTTTTTAGCATATCTTTTCCGTTATAGCTCCGTTTTTAGCGTTCTAGCAGTCCTTGCGATCATGTCGACGAGCCCGTCACTTTAGTAGCATGTTTTCGGTCTTTAGGATTGATTGGTGATCTGTTTTATTTATTGTATGCTTTATGTGTGAATCGTAGATATCATGCCTGTTTCAACTGAGCCACCTCTCGGGGACGATCAGGAACAGTTGTTTGAGGAAGAGGAATATTTTCTTGTAGCCGAAGAAGGCAAGTGGTCTTCTCCCCCCGCATGTTCTATTTTTATCCTATATAACCGCATTATAATTAAAGTTTACTTTTATGTTATCATTGCATTAATTTGACGGGAAAACCTTTTTAAGGACTTACCTAGATCTTTTACCCCGATCCTTGGCCTAGCCCCTTTTAAATAATGTTTTGGGTAGAAATTGCTAGTTGCTCAACATGGGTTGGATAAATTGGTCTTTTATGGAAATAATCTATGTTTAATAATTAATGTTATGGGTAATGCAAGAACACTTGATTTAATCGAAACATGGAGAACCACCCAAGAAAACATGCGCAACCACGGTGTCACATGGCTCGACCTTAGCCGAATAATTAGGTGTGTGATCGTACTAGTGGCCCTTTTCCGAAAGGAGGGAGAGGGGGATCGGGTTGCGGGGGTATAGCCCGGTCCTTTTGGGGTAGTAGCCTTTGCTAAGGTGCGACCACTAGGGAGGGCTATGGTCCGCCCCGATCCGTAACTATGCGGGTCGTTAGTCTTTTGCATGCCTTTGTAAAGGCTTCGTAGCGTCCCTATGCAATCACACCTCGGAAGTGTGGTATGGTGCTTGGCCGCAACGAATGGTTGGGAATAAAGTTCTTCGGAGCTTTTACACGAGTTGTGGGTAAAGTGTGCAAACCTCTGCAGAGTGTAAAACTTATCGATCGAGTTTGTGCTCACGGTCATGAGCGGCTTGGACCCTCACAAGATTAATAAACTTAAAGACGAGTTAAATCGTGGTTGGTGAAGCTCGATGAGCTTGGGTCATTTTGTACTTAAGTTTTTCTTAAGTGGGAGGTACGAACTTACACATAGTAACTAGGCGTCCTTTAATTAAAACTTGACCAACATTAAAATGCTAACCGCTACAAAACCTTAGCCTTCCTTTATAGCCTTGCATTTTCCCCCACTTGCCGAGCTCCAACCATAAGAGTGCTCGGCCCTTGCTTATCGCTGTTCAGAGGAAAATTTTGGAGGAGAATTCTACGACGACTACGATGAGATCTGAGGCTTGCGGACCCCCAGTCAAGTGCCTGTGGGAGTGGAAGACGAGGACTCGACGAGTAGTTATCGTTTTCCGTTGTTTGAGACCTTCGAGTCTCCCGCATGAGTGTAATAAGTGGTTAAACTCTGCAATACGTTTTAATACTGTTTATGATATTTCACTCATTTTCGTCTATCATGTGTGTGTAAACTGATCCTGGCGCACATATGAGATGCACTTGGTTCCTCTTCGGAAATCGGGTGTGACAGAGTAGTATCGAAGCAAGGTGTTGATCGTAGGAACGCGCCTTTGTTTGAAATGGACGAGAATTAAGGATTCATGTTCTAGATCATCACATCATCTTTCAAAATCGCTTTATTTTCGCATAAAAATCTAATTTGTTCTTGTTCCTTTTGTTGAAAAATGCATCATTTTGATTTCCTCTATGCTGAGTTCATTTTCTCTTAACAGATGGCCAGGACTCGTCAGACTGCCCGCAAGAGCACCGGTGGTCGCCTTCCTTTGGGGCAGCTGGCTCCTCGTTACCCAGCAGCTCGGGAGGAGGCACAACTTGAGGAGATGCGGCAGAGGAGATTGGAGATTATCCGTACGGTTGCGGCCGGAGGCGGTGGAGCGAGGGATATCGGGCGGTGCCGCACCGGGGAAAATATTGAGGAAGATCTAGAGGAGATTGTGTTTGAGGATGATGAGGCGAGAGGAACATCCACACTGTATGATGGAGTTTTTACGGGAGGTTGATGCGGATGGAGACATAGTAATCCCACCGGTGGTTGAAGGCCGTGCCGTGAACCGGATGTGTTAGAGGAAGAAGAGCTTGAACAAGATGCTACGGGTAATGATCCGGATGATTCGGAGATGATTCTAGTAGTAGTGAAGATAGTTCCGGTGAGGAAGAAGATGAAAATGAGGATGAAGGTGAGGAAGAAGAAGATGTGGACATAGAAGGACCGGAGGATGACAACAGCGCTGTAGCCAATGGAGAGGACAACAATAATAATCGGAATGGTGGCAACAACAATAACAATGAGAATGGAGATGAGCGGGGTGATGAGCATAGGTATCACGGAGAGCCGAGTATCATGAGCACACCTATGTTGGCTCGGACGGTTTGTTTTGTGAGCTGTTGGAGGAAGCTGTTGCGGGGAAATAGAGCATGCATTGAGACCTTTGTACATCACCAGGCACTATGTGGAGCCTGGAATGAGGGATTATTACACTACAGAGGTTCACGTCAGAGTCATCACGGCACAGGCAGGTAGATGGAGGACCCGTACAATCCATCCCAGCACAGCACATTTTGCTTCGAGAGGCGCTCGCTATCAACGATGCTTGCTAGAAGAGCATTATGGTCTATCGGCAACACTTTCCGTGATCGCATAGAAGGCACGGACTTCCGGTTTGTTCCCGGCGGAGTCAGTGGCACAGAAAACACTGTGGTACCCATGGGGGACTTCCGAGACAGTCGTGTGGATATACTTGCTAGAGTGACTGCAGCTCTTAACACAGATTTGGAGGGAGCAACAGCAGAGTTGGACAGGACACATCGGGAGCTTCAGAATGCACAAGCAAGAATAGCTCAGCTAGAAGCCCAGCTGGCAGGACAGCAACCGCCCGAGGAAGCAGAAGCATCTTGTCCTTCCCGTTCGCCTCCACGCAAAAGACTTCGTTACGGCACTCCAGCAGCGACCACAAGTCTTCAGTGGAATAGGAACTAGGATATCCACCCTCTTCTTGTTTTTTCGGTAGAACGTTCTGCGAGGACGAATGATTGTAATAAGTTGTTGCTTGAACCATGTTTGATTTGGATCTTTGTGTGAGTGAGTTGTATTGTGGAATGATGGCCACAAATGAAACAAGAGAAATCTCGTTAAGTTAATGGTAGTTGGGGTTCAATTCTAAGTTGTCTTCTACCTTACTTATTATACCAAATCAATCGTACAAAATCTGTTCGCACAGCTCATTGACAGCACAGTAATGTTTTAATCATAACTCAAGCTACAGAACTCCGATTGACCTAAATCTAGTTGGGTTGGTTCACAAATTATGTGGATCAACCTGTGTCCAAAATTCAGCACTATAGGATTAATATACAGAGAGTTATAAACAGAACAATGGGGCTAACAGAATCTGTAAAACCATGTCAACACAGCTGCGGTGTTCGAATTTTATCTCAAGTTGTGGATCTCCAAATGAGATAAAACCAGTGGGGTTAGTTTCATAAATATGTTTTACACGGCCTGGAAAAATTTCATAATTTTTGGGAAAGGACACTATGAGTTACAACTGTTTTACCGAGATCAACCGAATCTGTCACATAAAAGAAATAATGCTGATCCCTTAATTCAAACTTACTTCTTTATACATCGGTTCGATATTCTTATCCGAAATATCTTTCTCTAACAATCGGATGGTAAACACCAGGTCGGGAGGAGGACGGGACGTTCCAAAAGTTGTTCGGGCACACATAGCCAACCGGCAGAAGCCGGTGCCACCTCCCCCCACCCAATCCCGCAATGGATCCCGCCACCTAGCAATTCTTCGCTGCCCGGATGCGGCCGATTGAAAACCTCACCGCCGCGCAAGTACAAAACCTACAAGCTTAACAAAATCAGCCACAACCACCACCACCACCTGCTCCGAGAGACAAGCATAAGGAGTTCATGAGCCACCACCCACCCACCTACTCCCACTCAACCGATCCGCCGGATGCCGACGATTGGTTGAAAACCGTTACCAAAAAGCCGGAGAGAGCTCGGTGTAATGACCGTGAAATGGTCCTATATTCTTCGGACACTTGGAAGGGCTAGCATCGGATTGGTGGGATGCTTATACGATCGCTCATCCCGCGCCCAACACCATTACTTGGCAACGGTTCGAGAGATGCTTTCCGCGCACACCACATTCCCGATGGGGTGCGGAAGCCGAAGCGAGAGAGAGTTCCTTGCTGCGAAATAGGGCAATATGTCCGTGAATGAATACCTCGACAAATTTACTCGGTTGTCTCATTATGCTCCGGACGAGGTCAACACATACCCGAAAATGCAAGAACGCTTCCTGGATGGGCCACTAAATTATTAGCTTCGGGGCCACTAAATTATCGGCTTCGAGCCATACCTTTCTAGATTTTGCCACTTTGTTAAACAAGGCAATTGGCTTAGAGAACAAATGCGAGAGAGCTCGGTGAAGGACCGATACGGCGAACCGCAGAGGGGGGGGGGGAGTGAATGGGAGCCGATAAAAATTCTTCTCGAAGGAGATCGAAACTCCAACAAGATGAACACGGCTTCCAACACACGTCTCCGACTCACTACCAAGGTTGGTCAAGCCCACGTAGCCACCGGAGTGCCACCGGACCTAGGAACCAACACACCACCTTCCGACCCGAGAAACGCGGCGGAAAAACCAAGCCTCGAGTCTACGAGACCCACACCGGTCGGACCGGTGAGCACCACCGGTCGACCGGTCCCTACCGGTGAAACCGAGCAACTTTCACTAAGTGGCTCTACACCGGTCGAGGCCGGTGAGACACACCGGTCGGACCGATGGCGACTCGAAAGCCCCCAAGGCACCAAACAAGCCAACCGACTACCAAACGGACCCAAACTCGAAACAAGGCAGCAACACGGGACAACAACGAACACACCAAGACGTTCACCCGAGCAAAAACTCACAAGAGCTCACACCGGTCGACCGGTCAAGAGCACCCGCGGACCGGTGTAGCCACGGGCGACTCGGAATGAACAACACCCGCGGGTCAACTCCCCCAAATCCAAATCTCGATCTCCCGAATCGCTCCACGGACTTGAACAAGACTTTGGGGATATCGGGAACACCTCATGAGGAGTCCATAGCCAAGTTTAATCCCACCAAATCTCGTCCAAAAAGGAGGAATCGAAGAAATCCCGCCGAAAGCACTTCCAACCCAAGAACTCAAGAAAACCCCAAAATCGAGCACTTTTACTCACGGATTTGGGAGGGGAATCACGGCCCAAAGAACCACGAAGGGTTCCCACAAATTTCCCCCATCAAATCCCCAAGAGAAAAGCCCCGAAAACACCCCAAAGAAATCACGAAGAGAGGGCTCCGAAAATCACCACCAAGAACAACCGGGGAAAACACATCCAAACCTTGAGGAACCACGCCGAATCATCTATACATGAAACAAAGGTTCGTACAAGGTCTAGCAAGCCGCCCGATCATCCATCCCTCTATACAAGATCTCTCCTTGAAGCTCTTTTGCTAGTTCTAAGGAAAACCTAGAGAAAATAGGAGGAAAATAGGAAAACTAATGAGCTAGGGTTCCAAGAGTTGGCTGCCATCCTCTCACCTCTTGGGTTATATGGAGGCAACCGAATGTCTAAAACGCCCTTCTCTAATAACTAGGGATACAAGCCCCTCAAGGGCGGATTTGGAATTCTTGATGTCTTCACCATCGGACGGATGCCCGACGACCGCACCCCGCGTAGCCTCGACGCAAGCCATGCGATCCCGACGCGTGTCCTCCGCTTCGAAGATTCCGGACTACGTCGTCGCACACGGCCGACCGGTGCTCCTCACCGGCCGAGCCGGTCCCCACCGGTCGACCGGTCGGACCCACCGGTCGACCGGTCCGTGCCGCCGCACCTCCGTCTTCGGTTCTCGGTCTTGGCTTTGTGGATCAACCAAGGAACCCGGTGGTTTTACGGTGAACCACCGGAAACCCCGCGAACTCGGTGTAGCCTCCGCCAATCTCCACTCATGACTCGGCTCCCACGTAGTCCCGGCTCGACCTTGGTTTTGAGGCTCAACCAAGAAACCGTCCATGACTTCATCTTGCTTGTTCATGCCACCATGCGGCCCGCACTTGACCCCCGCCGACCACCGGGTCCCTCGAACGAAGCCTACTTGTCTTCTCCACACCCGGAGGCCTCACCGGCGACGACTTTTCGCGCTTGTTCTTCACCCGCACCAACACGAGTCAAGCCGCAACCCGCACCCGCAATACTTAGCCAAGAATCGGTCCACACAACGTTGTCAATCACTCATCACCCAAGGAAGCGACCATCCACCGGTCGTCGAACCACACATGGTCCTCAATCTCCCCCTTGATGAGTGCATTGACAACACCCACACGAAAGTAACAAGAGAGAAAAGAAAAGAAAAAGAAACGAACAAAAAGAAACTCCAACAAGCGATCGAAAGCCAAACAAAGGCAAAGAGCAAGATCACTTGAAGGAAACAAGTCTCGGACCCCTTAGGCAAGGGCAACGGCTCGACACATCCGAGACAAAACAAAGCTCAAACAAAGAGCGCAAACCACCAAAACAAAGCTCGAACAACCACAAAGAGCTCCCCCGCACACCCGCAAGCTCCCCCTAAACCAATGCAACTCCCCCGGACGAATGCATGCAAAACGGTCGAAAAACAAGGCAGTGCAAAGCAATTTCAGCTCACACCGGTCGGACCGGTGCCTAACATGAGTACGGGATCAGCACTCACACCGGTCGGACCGGTGCTCATCACCGGTCGACCGGTGTACAACGAGAGCCCGTAAATGGCTCGAAACCACCCGAAAACCTTCTAAACGCGTCCAACAAGCCATTTCAAGCTCAAACTTCTCCCCCTTGTTGGCAATGCATGAATCAAGCCAAAAATGCAAAACTTTCAACCTAGAGCTTCTCAAATATACAAGACTCAACAAAGAATGCTACACATGTCCAAATGAGCAAGTTAGATACTCTACGGCTTCGTATCGATCTCAACTACATGATCACCAAGTTTCACAACCATTGGACGAAGCTAAGATGGATTTTGGCAATTTTGCGAAAACTTGCCTCTCATGAGCAAAGTCCTAAACATGATCAAAGCATATCAAAATGGCAAAGCCACACAAACTTCATGCTAGGACAGCCATTCTAATCATAAGACCATCACAAACACCCACAAGCACCTCATGTCATGTCAAAGCCACCGAGCCATGTGCCTACTTCTATGTATGAGACTTCTCATTGGTAGGCATCATGCAACGGTTTAGCACCCAAAGCAAATTAAATTCAACACGTATGACATGGGAACATATTGTCCAAGCATTTTTCATTTCATTTTCAGATTTGTAAATGGTACATGAAATGTCTTTGCGACAAAAAGGAACTTATGCCCCTCCACAAGATAAGTCAAGAGGGCTAAACATTCATGATGGCAAATGAGCCTTTGGCTCCATATGATCAATAAACTAGCTATCCAACCACAAATTAAGCATAGCAAGGCCACAAAAACATGTCAAGAGCATGTAAAGGCATTTACACATGAGAGAGCATACATGTGACATTTTTCAAAAGCATAGCTATCAACCATGGATTATTCATCAAGATCATCAAGAGCTAAGCCAAACTAACCGTAGCATACCAAACAAGCTCACAAAGACATATATCTCATTCCATGGTGAACAATGTATATGAGAGAAGCTTTCCTAACCAATGCATATGAAACAAAATGCATGCAATCTAAGATACAAGGATGCCTATACATCATGTTACATATGCCATGCCAAATGCAAGAAATGCACAAAGGAAAGCTATACATATGCTACAAACCGGCTCCTCGAGGGGAGGCAAAATGGGCTCGACACCACCGGCAAAAGAGAGCTCCCACACACCCAACTCAAGAAATCAAACACACACCAAGTTCCCCCCGCAAACGAGTGAAAGTTGCTTGATCTAGGGGTTTGGTGAAAATATTGGCTAGTTGGTGATGTGAGGGTACATGGATCAAAGCTATCTTTCCTTTCTCGACATTGTCTCTCAGAAAATGATACCTCACTTCTATGTGCTTGGTTTTGGAATGGAGCAACGGGTTCTTTGCAACGCTTATGGCACTAGTGCTATCACATTGAAGTGGGACATGGGTATACTCCTCACCAAAGTCACTCATGGTGTAGGTGATCCAAAGGAGCCGAGAGCAACAACTAGCGGCGGCAACATACTCGGCCTCGGTCGTGGATTGAGCAACACTCGACCGCTTGCGGGAAGACCAAGACACCAAAGAAGAACCCAAAAGCGGCAAGTCCCGAAGTGGACTTCCTATCCAACCGACACCCGGCAAAATCCGCGTCCGAAAAACCATGAAGCGCCAAAGAAGAGGACGCGGAGTACCAAAGGCCGAAGTCGGGAGTGTGACGCAAGTACCGAAAATTCGCTTCACCGCTTGCCGATGCGAAGTCCTCGGAGACGCTTGAAAACGAGCGCACGGACACACCGAGAACTCGTATGTCCGGCCTCGTCGCCGTCAAGTAGAGGAGTGACCCGATCATGCTCCGGTACTCCTTCCGATCCACGTGTTCACCTTCCTCGTCCGCATCAAGAGCCGTAGTCGTACTCATCGGCGTCGTCATAGCCTTGGAGTCCTCCATCTTGAACTTCCTCACAATGTCCTTGGTGTACTTAGCACGGTGCACAAATGTTCCTTCCTTTGATTGCTCGATTTGTAGCCCGAGGAAGAACCGCAACTCGCCCATCATGCTCATCTCAAACTCCCTCGCTCATATCATCCGCAAACCTCGCAACAAGAGAGTTAGACGAGCCACCAAAGACAATATCATCCACGTACACCCGCACAATCGGGATATCTCCTTCGCCCCCGCCTCGGCAAAAACAAGGTCTGATCGACCTTCCCCATCTCAAAACCTCTCTCAAACAAGAACCCCCTCAACCTGCCATACCAAGCTCTAGGCGCCTGCTTCAACCCATACAGCGCCTTCCTCAACTTGTACACCCGGTGGGGGTACTTCTCACTCTCAAACCCCGGAGGCTGCCTCACATACACTTCTTCCTCCAACACTCCATTTAGAAAAGCACTCTTCACATCCATTTGGTGCAACTTGAACCCTTTAGCCACAGAAAAGGCTAGAAGGATCCTAATCGCCTCCAAACGGGCTACGGGAGCAAAGGTCTCCTCGTAGTCGATCCCCTCCTTCGACCGAACCCCTGGGCAACAAGTCTCGACTTGTTCCTCACAACCTCACCCTTCTCTCCCTCTTTGTTTTTCCACACCCACTTGGTACCAATCGGCTTACACCCCGGGGGAGGGTCAACCAACTCCCACACCCGATTCCTCTCAAAGTTCTCCAACTCCTCATGCATCGAGTTAACCCAATTATGAT
The DNA here is from genome assembly GCA_947561735.1 of Cenchrus americanus. NCBI lineage: Eukaryota > Viridiplantae > Streptophyta > Magnoliopsida > Poales > Poaceae > Cenchrus > Cenchrus americanus. The sequence goes on along the minus strand of OX387245.1, from coordinate 197,333,256 downwards.
CGGATAGTGCGTGTCCAATGTCTTTGGGCTCGAAAGAAGCAACAAATGCAGCATGAGCAAAATGGGGATTGTTTCGACCCCTCGACCGTGTAGTGCATTCATTCATGTCGCCGATGATCCTCGAAGCCGGGTGATCCACTTGAACTCGCCGGGGAGGTTCTCGCCTCGAAGCTACCTCCCCCTCAACATCGGCCTTCTCCTCGTTCTTGATTTGTCGTCGTAGGTGTAGCAGAGGGTCCATCCATCATCGTAGTTGAAGTAGTGGGTACATGTTCGGCCTGGGGCACCGCACCACCATCCTCATCATCACCATGTTCATGCTCCTCCTCCCGAAAGATCTCCTCGCCAAGCTCATCATCACCCGCACACTCAAAGACAAGCCGACTACGTGGCTCGTCTCGTCGAAGGTTACCTCGCAAGTCTCCACGATTTGGTTAGTTTCAAGATTGAGCACACGATATGCTCTAAAATGAGATGCATAACCAAAGAAAATGCCATCGACAGACCTAGCCTCAAACTTATCCAACTTCCTGCCTTTCTTCAGAATGAAACACTTGCAACCAAAGACATGGAAGTGACTCACCTTGGGTGTGCGGCCATGCATCAACTCATAGCATGTCTTCTTCTTGTGCACTGCGAGGTATATCCTGTTCGACACATAGCATGCGGTATTCACCGCCTCGCCCCAATACCTCCTCGGAGTCCTATGCTCATCAAGCATCGTCCGAGCCATCTCGCACAAGGTCCTCGTTCTTCCTTTCCACAACACCATTCTGGGAGGCGTATACGGACTCGAAAACTGGTGCTCAAGACCCAAGTCATGACAAAAGGTTTCAAAACGAGAGTTCCTGAATTCCGTGCCATTATCACTGCGGATAGCTCGTATGGCATCTCCGTGCCTCTCGTTCCTCAACCTCAAGACTAGATCTCGAACAAAACCAAACGTCTCCCCCTTATCCTCGAGAAAGAACACCCACGCATACCGAGAATAGTCGTCCACCACAACAAGGACATACCACTTCCCACCCGCAGATCGCACACGAGCTGGTCCAACAAGGTCCATATGGAGCAGCTCGCATGGACGCTCAGTCATCACATCGGTGAGAGGCGGGTGAGAAGAGGCTACCATCTTGGCATGCCTACACGGCGCACAAACCAACTCCTTCTCAAGCCTCAAACGTGGCAATCCTCGGACCAAATTGAGTTTACTCAAGCGAGACAAAAGGTCAAAGCTCAAGTGACCCAACTTACTATGCCACCTCCACAACTCACTCGAAGAACCAGCCAAGAAACAACGCTCCACACCTGAAGACTGAGAAAAATCAGCACGAAACACCTGACCCTCGGGAACGACCATACAGACAAGGTCCCCTCGAGAGTCCACAATCCGAGAACCACCAGGCCTAAACAACACCTCAAAACCCTCATCCAACAACCGGGACACGTAAAGCAAATTGTACCCCGGCCGATTGAACAAGAGCAACACGCCTCGAGTGATCTTGTCACTCACTTTTATCTCACCTTCCGAAAGCACACGCCCACGCCCATTGTCCCCAAAGGTGATGTACCTCTTCGTCACCACTAGGACGAGACTTGAGAACCACCCCCCGTCTCCGGTCATATGCCTCGAGCAACCGGAGTCAATCAACCAAATGTTCTTCAAGTCTCCCACCGAAAAATCAAAAATAGGCACGTGTGCAAACAAATGACTCAAAGATCGGGGTTAGTACCAAAGGAGGAAAACCAAGGTCCGAGCCATTTTCTCGAAAGTGGGGTTAGCACCAACCAAAGCATCTCTCCTACCAAAGCTACCTCCACGAACACCACCATGGTAACCACCCTGAGGGAACCACCCCTCTCTGCCTGGAGGAGGACCAAAACCACGCAAGAAAGCCCGTGGAACATCCTTCCTCTCCAACTCAACGCCACGACTCCTCCAATCCCCGTATTGAGCACGAGGAGGAGAGCGCCTAGCAACCGACCACCCGCACCCTTTCCGGCCCAACCACCGAACCACGACCACCGAAACAACCCTCGCACCGTACGAGCTCGAAACCCAAACGACCTGTCGTCCCGTGCCCGCACCGGTCCGACCGGTGCCCCACACCGTCCGACCGGTGTGACCGGGGCGCAACACCACTGCAGCCCTTCTTCTCTCCCCAAGCCCGAACCGTCCTCACAATCGCCTTGCCCCCGGGCATCCGCATACGAGGATCAAGTACACCATCGGAAGGGTGGTACTTGTCCTTATTAGCCCACTCCTTCTCCATTCTCTCCTCTCGCTTCCTCTTGAAGCAAAACTCCTCCTTATGGCCATCTCTCCCACAATAGCCACAATGGAACCTCACAAGCTTAGGCTTTGGCTTGGGATGTGGTCGCTCACTTGGTTTCTCTCCACTCAAACCCTCCACCGGTTTCTCACCACTAGCCTTCTCACTCTCCTTCCCAAAGAACACTTTCCCCGAAGTGCTCACAAACTTGATAGGCTTTTGTAGGTCATTTGTGGGTTTAGGAAACACGAGTGGAGCCGGGGTTGTGTCTAGACGGTTCCTTAGATGGTTAGGATTTGGAGGGAAATCATTCTTGTGGTGTGTTTTTGGTGGCTCCGGGATATTCTCTCCACTTCCCTCACCAACCTTGTTTGCCCCAAGCCCCTCACCATCTTGCCTCTTAAAGGCCTCAATCATCATCCTCAACTGAGGCTCATGACCGGACAACCAACCCATCAACTTCCTCAAATCATCATTCTCATCCTGCAAACGATCAACATAATGTGCAAGCTCCAAATTTTTCAATGCATGCATTTCACGGGTAGAGCAAGATGTAGGCATGGGTTCCTTCAATTTAGCCTCGAGCGAACTAGTGTAAGCATGCATCTCATCAATCTTAGCATGCAAAACGGGGCAAGAAGTGCAAGCACCTAGCAAAGCGAGTCTAGACTTAAGCTCGACCACCTCAACCCTAAGCACATCTAGTTCCTCACACTTGGAGGCATGCTTCTCCTTAAACAAAGCAAGATCAGCAAGGAATATGGAGCAATCAAGCACAATCATTCTCATCGAAACAACGGGGCTAGCCTTAAGAGAATCAATCTCAAGCTTTCTATCAAGCACCCGTGTCTCCGGCTCGACCCACTCTAGTCCTAGCATCCTCGAGTGAAGCCCTAAGCTCTTTCCTCATTTTCTTGGCCTCTCTAAGCATGTCATCACGGTTATCAAGCAAAGAGCCAAGCCCTGTCATTCTCCTGGCGCAAGAAGGGAAGTTCATCACGCACCTCGTCGTCGGACTCGCAGTCCGAGTCGCTCCGTGTGCTCTTCTTGCCGCCGGAGCTCAACGCCATGGTGCGAAGCCATCTCTCGCGAAGCGCGGCTCGGCCCGCTCGGGTTCTTGGATGACTTCTTGTTCTTGCGGCGATCTCCCTCATCTTCGCCGCCGCTCAAGCTCGAGGTGGAGTATGCGGAACTCGGAGTCGACGTCGCTCGCTCCAACCATCGCTCGGGCCTTGCCTCGACCCTCCTTCTTCCTCGATCGTCGCTCGTCCTTGTACTTGTTCTTGTGCTTGCTCTTGTGGTCGCGCCTCGAACGGTACTTGCCATCGTTCATCCTCGGCTTGTGCTTGTAGCCGTCCTTGTTCTCGGCCTTCTCGGGCGGTCGGCGACGAAGTGTCCCGCTTGCCGCACCGGAAGCAAGTCCTCGTGTTCCTCCTCATGTTCACGCGTTTCTCGTGCGGCCTCTCGAACCGCCTCGTCAATAGCACCGGCTCGTCCTCTCCAAGGTCATCAAACTCCTCATCCGGCATAGACATCAAAGAGGAAAACGAGAACATTCGGTGGATGGGTTAGAGTTAGTCTTTCCTTTGGAACCACCAACGAGGGCAAGACTATGGGAATCGATCGGTCCCTCGAGCTTGGCGGTCATGACCCTATCCACCTCGACCGACTTGAGCTTCGAGAACGGCTCATTCACCGTCGAGTATCATACCTCTCCGACTCGACTATGGCCTCGAACTTTCCGCCCCATATCGTACGATCCAAAGAGTGTAAGAGCTTGACCGCTCTATCATGATCATCGTACGGGGAGCACGTCCACATTGGCCCTCATGTTGTTCACCACCACCGTGAACCTGCGAAACAAGGCATCGATGGACTCACCGGGGAGATGAGTGAAGGTCTCGTACTCTCTCCGTAGGTCGCATACAACCATGCCTCGAACTCGGGCATTCCCAACATGAGCCTCCTTCAACACCGCCCAAATCCTACAAGCCAAGTGCTCGGTGTGCACCCGATCGAACTCGGGGCCGACACAAAGCACGAAACAAGTAGTCGACCGCCTTATTGTTGGCGTCGAATCCGTCCCTTGACCCCCGGAGCAAGGAAATCCATCGGCTGGACATAGCCTGTGTCCAACGTGACATCCCAAAGAAACGGTCGACCCTTTCCGCGGAGGAACGCACCCATCCGCTTGCTCCACATCTTGTAGTTCTTGCCATCGAAGTGTGGAGGACCCGAACCCCGTTCCGGTATGCCATCCTTGGATCTTAGACCGGTTAGAGTCAACAAAGACCCGAACCGGCTCGATACCACTTGAAGGACCGATACGGCGAACCGAGAGAAGGGGGGGGGGAGTGAATGGGAGCCAATAAAAATTCTTCTCGAAGGAGATCGAAACTCCAACAAGATGAACACGGCTTCCAACACACGTCTCCGACTCACTACCAAGGTTGGTCAAGCCCACGTAGCCACTGGAGTGCCACTGGACCTAGGAACCAACACACCACCTTCCGACCCGAGAAACGCGGCGGAAAAACCAAGCCTCGAGTCTACGGACCCACACCGGTCGGACCGGTGAGCACCACCGGTCAGACCGGTCCCTGCTGGTGAAACTGAGCAACTTTCACTAAGTAGCTCTACACCGGTCAGACCGGTGAGACACACCGGTCGGACCGATGGCGACCGAAAGCCCCCAAGGCACCAAACAGGCCAACCGACCACCAAACGGACCCAAACTCGAAACAAGAAGCAACACGGGACAACAACGAACACACCAAGACGTTCACTCGAGCAAAAACCCACAAGAGCTCGCACCGGTCGGACCGGCCAAGAGCACCGGTCGACCGGTGTAGCACGGGCGACTCGGAATGAACAAAGACCGCGGGTCAACTCCCCCAAATCCAAATCTCGATCTCCCGAATCGCTCCACGGACTTGAACAAGACTTTGGGGATATCAGGAACACCTCATGAGGAGTCCATAGCCAAGTTTAATCCCACCAAATCTCGTCCAAAAAGGAGGAATCGAAGAAATCCCGCCGAAAGCACTTCCAACCCAAGAACTCAAGAAAACCCCAAAATCGAGCACTTTTACTCACGAATTTGGGAGGGGAATCACGGCCCAAAGAACCACGAAGGGTTCCCACAAATTTCCCCCATCAAATCCCCAAGAGAAAAGCCCCGAAAACACCCCAAAGAAATCACGAAGAGAGGGCTCCGAAAATCACCACCAAGAACAACCGGGGAAAACACATCCAAACCTTGAGTAACCACGCCGAATCATCTATACATGAAACAAAGGTTCGTACAAGGTCTAGCAAGCCGCCCGATCATCCATCCCTCTCTACATGATCTCTCCGTGAAGCTCTCTTGGTAGTTCTAAGGAAAACCTAGAGAAAATAGGTGGAAAATAGGAAAACTAATGAGCTAGGGTTCCAAGAGTTGGCTGCCATCCTCTCACCTCTTGGGTTATATGGAGGCAACCGAATGTCTAAAACTCCCTTCTCTACTAACTAGGGATACAAGCCCCTCAAGGGCGGATTTGGAATTCTTGATGTCTTCACCATCGGACGGATGCCGGCGACCGCACCCCGCGTAGCCTCGACGCAAGCCATGCGATCCCGACGCGTGTCCTCCGCTTCAAAGATTCCGGACCGCGTCGTCGCACACCGGTCGACCGGTGCTCCTCACCGGTCGACCGGTCCCCACCGGTCGACCGGTCGACCCACCGGTCGGACCGGTCTAGTGCCTTGCCGCACCTCCGTCTTCGGTTCTCCGGTCTTGGCTTTGTGGATCAACCAAGGAACCCGGTGGTTTTCTCGGTGAACCACCGGAAACCCCGCGAACTCGGTGTAGCCTCCGCCAATCTCCACTCATGACTCGGCTCCCACGTAGTCCCGGCTCGACCTTGGTTTTGAGGCTCAACCAAGAAACCGTCCATGACTTCATCTTGCTTGTTCATGCCACCATGCGGCCCGCACTTGACCCCCGCTGGCCACCGGGTCCCTCGAACGAAGCCTACTTGTCTTCTCCACACCTAGAGGCCTCACCGGCGACGACCTTTCGCGCTTGTTCTTCACCCGCACCAACACGAGTCAAGCCGCAACCCGCACCCGCAATACTTAGCCAAGAATCGGTCCACACAACGTTGTCAATCACTCATCACCCAAGGAAGCGACCATCCACCGGTCCTCGAACCACACATGGTCCTCACTCGGGAGCGAAGCGTAAGTTTCAATCCCGGGGGCGGTCCGCCGGCCATGCCCGTCCACGCTACGGCTACCAACGGAATACACCATTCCGCTCCGGAGGACATGGTGGAAAGCACCCACGGAACATGCAGCTGCGGCGTTCCTTTCAAAGAACCTCAACGATTCAACCCGCAAACTCCCCGCACTCCAAACTTCCAGTGAGAACCGCCCGGTTCATACCCCGGGCGCACCGGCGAGGAACACCACACCCGTGCAGCCTAATGGATGCTTCAAGTGTGGCGAGTTGGGACATTATGCCAATAACTGTCCTAAACGCGGAATGCGTACTCCCCGGAGGAGTAATGTTCGAATATTGGACAATCATCAACTCCGGCGTGCCCCGGAAATGCGGGTACTCTAGGCAACAAAGCACAACGAGAACTATGTGCGCAAAGAAGGTGCACAACATGATTGTGGAGCAAGGCGCGGGGACGCTTCACGGGGTTGTGCTTGGTACGTTCCCTATCGACTCGTACTCGCTACAATACTATTTGATTCGGGAGCAACGCATTCATTTATTACCGATCGGTTCGTAGCAAAGCATAATATGCCCGTGAGTCCAATGAAGAAACCGTTGCTTGTTAGTTCACCGGGCGGTGATATGAAAGCCGTCATCCGTGCCCACAAGTAAACCTTAAAATTATGGGGGTAGACTTTCCATCCAATCGGTAGTCCTAAAATCTTGGGGCATAGATGTGATCTTAGGGATGGACTCGGTTAAGAAAGTATGATGGGGTTATGCGGTGTCGGGAGAAGTCGGTTCACTTGACTAGTCCACAAGGGGACGGAATAGAATTTATTGCAACACCGTCACCTACCGGAAAGGAGATAGTGAATTCAATGAAAGGAAAAGTTCGGAGGACATCAAAGTGATTGAATTTAATATTGAACTCTTACCTAGTACTGCTCCTATATCTAAAAGACCGTATAGAATGGATGTTAAGGATTTGGCGGAATTAAAGAAACAAATAGAGGAATTGTTAAGTAAAGGGTTTATCCGTCCTAGTTCATCACCATGTGGAGCCCCCACACTCTTCGTAGATAAAAAGGATGGATCTAGGAGGATGTGTGTAGACTATCGATCTCTCAATGAGGTCACTATAAAAAATAAATATCCTTTACCCGGATCGAGGATCCGTTCGATCGATGAGAGGAGCGCAAGTTTTCTCTAAGATAGATCTGCGATCCGGTTACCATCGTTGAAGATTCATATGGAGGATATTCCTAAAACAACTTTCACATCAAGATATGGTCTATATGAGTTTATAGTGATGTCTTTTGGATTGACAAATGCTCCAGCCTACTTTATGTATCCGATGAACAAGGTTTTCATGGAATATCTTGATAGGTTTGTGGTAGTATTTATAGATGACATCCTAGTATTTTCTCGAATGAAGTGGAACATGTGGAGCACTTGAGGTTGGTATTGCGTAAACTTCGAGAACATCAGTTATATGCCAAATTCAGCAAGTGTGATTTTTGGTTGAAGGAGGTCTCTTTTCTTGGGCACATTATCACTGACGGAGGAATTGCTGTGGACCTGAGTAAAGTTCAGGATGTGCTAAATTGGAATCCACCTAAAAATGTACCAGAGATCAGGAGTTTTCTTGGTTTGGCAGGCTACTACCGACGGTTCATAGAGGGATTCTCGAGGATTGTAAAACCCCTCACGTCTTTGTTGGAGAAGGGAAAGGAGTTTAAGTGGGATGATAGGTGCCAAACTAGCTTTGAAGAATTGAAGAAGAAACTGACCACCGCACCAGTACTGATAATGCCTGATATACACAAAGGATTTGATGTGTATTGTGATGCATCACGACAAGGTCTTGGATGTGTACTTATGCAAGAAGGAAAAGTGGTAGCATATGCTTCTAGGCAACTAAGGAAGCATGAACAAAACTACCCTACTCATGATATAGAGTTAGCGGCTATAGTGCACGCACCGAAGATTTGGAGACACTATATGATTGGAAATAAGTGTCGGATATTCACGGATCACAAAAGCCTAAAGTACATCTTTACTCAAAGAGATCTCAATCTCAGACAGCGTAGGTGGTTAGAGCTGATTAAGGACTACGATTTGGATATACAGTATCATCCAGGAAAGGCCAATGTTGTGGCAGATGCTTTGAGTCGTAAGAGTCAAGCAAACATGTTAGTAGCTCGATTAATGCCCCAGGAACTGTGTTGGGAAATGGCACGACTCAATCTAGGGATAGCTACGCAGTGAAAGTATGACCTTAGAAATTGAGTCAACTCTTGAACAAGAGCTTAGAAAGGGGCAATTGGATGACGAAAAGATTAAGGGATATAAGAAGTTGATTGAACTAGGCAAAGTTCCGGAATTCAGAGAAGATGAACGAGGGAATTATTTGGTTTAAGAACAGGATTTGTGTACCGGAAATCAAACATCTTCGTGAGTCTACATTGAAAGAAGCACATGATTCGGCGTTCTCTATACATCCGGGAAGTACCAAAATGTATCAATATTTAAAGCGAAATATTGGTGGTACGGTATGAAGAAAGTCGTTGAAGCCCATGTGGCACCGTGTGATGTATGCCAAAGAGTAAAAGCGGAGCATCAGAGACCAGCAGGGTTACTGCAACCATTGCAAGTACCTGAATGGAAGTGGGAAGAGATTGGTATGGATTTTATAGTGGGATTACCACGTACACGTGATGGATACGATTCGATATGGGTAATAGTGGATAGATTAACTAAAGTTGCACATTTCATACCAGTAAAGACCACCTACTCGGGAACAAAGTTAGCAGAACTATACATATCAAAGATAGTATGTTTGCATGGGGTTCCAAAGAAGATAGTTTCAGACCAGGGCACTCAGTTCACGTCTCGATTCTGGCAGAAACTACATGAGTCTATGGATACAAAATTAAATTTCAGCTCAAAGATATCATCCACGGACGGATGGTCGGACCGAAAGGACAAATCAAATCTTAGAGGATATGTTAAGGGCATGTGCATTAAAACATGGTGGAAGTTGGGATAAAAGCTTGGCATACGCGGAATTTGCATACAACAATAGTTATCGAGTAGTCTCAAGATGGCACCCATTTGAAGCACCGTATGGAAGGAAGTGCGGGACACCATTGTTCGGGAACCGGACGGGGGAGAGTCAACTCTTTGGTCCGGAGATAATAAAGGAAGTTGAAAGACAAGGTTGAGATAATTCGAGAAAATCTCAAAATTGCTTAATCTAGGCAAAAGAGTTATGTAGATCCTAAGAGAAGGGAAGTAGTATTTAAAGTCGGAGACTATGCATATCTTATAGTGTCACCTATCCGAGGTCTTCGAAGGTTTAATATCAGAGGGAAGTTATCACCCCGCTTTATCGGACCTTTTCAAGTCTTGAAAAGACGGGGTGAAGTAGCTTATCGGTTGGAGTTACCTGAATGCTTGGCCGATGTTCATGATGTGTTCCATGTGTCGCAATTGAAAAAGTGTTCAAGTGAGGTCAGAGTAGAGCATCTACCATTGGAAGAACTTGAGGTAAAGGATGATCTGACATACAAGGAACACCCAGTCAAAATCTTGGATACCTCAGAAAGGGCTACTCGCAGCAAGGTCATTAGGATGTGCAAGGTGCAATGGAGTCACCATTCAGAGGATGAGGCTACTTGGGAAAGAGAGGACGAGCTTAAGGAAGAATTCCCTCGGTTGTTCTCTAATCTTCCCGAATCTCGGGACGAGATTATCTTTAAGGGGGTAGGATTTGTAACACCCTAACAATTTGATCACTAAATTAATTTAGGCAACAAGTGGCTAGATTTAATTTCTCTAAGGATATAATTAAATTATCAAATAAATTGCCTTTTAAATATTTAAATATCACTAAAATAATTTAGAAATAATAAGTGTTTGTGCACCATGATTCGAATGCATGGATTTCTCGTTTGATTGAAGTTTGAAAGTTTGAAAAACGATTTTGAAAAGAGTTTAAAAAAAAGAGAAAACCTTCTTTTCTTCTTTTCTCCCTCTCCTCTCTCCTTTCATTTCTAGCTAGCCCACCTTCTTTTCTTGGCCCGAAACGAGCAAGGCCACCGGCCTTCTTTCCCCGTGCACGGCGGCCGGGTTGGCCCGCTTTGCTCCCCGCCGGCCCGCATTGCCGCCTCCCCTTTTCTTTTGCGGGCGGTCACTAGCGAGTGGGACCCGGCCGTCGGGCCCATCCCCTACCTCCCGGCCGCGGGATGGCCGCGCCCCCACTTCAAGTCGCCGGCCGTTACCGGCCGAGTCCGCCACTTTCCCGCCATCAAACCGCCCTAATCAAGTGCGGTGACGCCCCTACCTTCAATTCCCCTCCTTAAATCGGCCGTTATCTTCTTAAATCCCCTTCCCCCCTTCACTCTCCTTCAATCCGCCATTAATGGCCATGCCCGCCGAGGAACCGCCCGCCGGAGCCACCCCGAGCCTATATAAGCGACCCCGGGCACCTCCGCATTCCCCCTTCGCTCAATCCCAAGCTCACACGCCTTCCCGTGCCCTCACCGCCTCGCCACCGAATTGGGAGCGCCGGCCGCCGCACCATTGCCGCCGCCCCGAGCTCCTCCGTCGTCGGTGAAGCTTCTTAAACCTCTTCTTTCACTTCCTCTCCACGCTTGTGGACACACACGTGCATCAATTTGAAACCGCGGGGTCCCTAGCGCCCATTCGCTCGTCGCCGTCGCCACACATCGGAGCCGGCCGCCGACGTTGATCTCCGCCGCCGCCGTCTCTTTCATCGATTCCTCGCCCACCGAAGCTCCTACGCGCCGTAAGGACCCATCCCCCGCCCTCCTTTTCGCTTGAACCGAGCCGTAAGGCATGCCGCCACACACCGGCCGCCGGCGACCCACCCCCATGCGGTGCTAGCCACCATGGCCGCCGGAGCCGCCTCCCTATCCACCCGAGAAGTTTTCCCATCGTCCTAGCTTCGTGTAGAGCCAAACCCCGTCCGAAACCGTGTTCCCTAACTCCGGTTAGCGTTCGCCGGCGAACCTCCGGCGAGGTTTCGGCCGGGCACCGCCGCGGGCCGGCCCGGCGCCGCCGTCGGGCGCACACGGGCAACCCCAACCGTTGATCACGCGGCGGCCCGCATTAAAAGGGGACGAAACTCCTTGGCTTGGTCCACCGTGGACCGGTGGACTTGGTCCACGGCGCCGGTCTACGACCGCGCCCGCCGCCCGATCCGAGATCGACGGCGCGGATCGCACCCATCCCGGTCCACCCGGAGGCCGCCGGCCGTTTTGTGGAAAACCCCCCGGAATTCTTTAGTATCACAACCGTACCCTTCCACCTTTAAAGATCCTCACATTCGGGTCCTATTTTTATTGTTTTGACCCCTGTTTTATTAAAAAATCCTACCCGAGGTCCGGAGCACTCTTTTAATGATTTAAACCTTTTGTTCTTAAGTATAATTACATTTTAGCCCCTGTTTTCTTGCTGTTAGGTCCCCGTAAAGTCTAGTTTATCGCATTAGTCCCTATACCTTGTTTTTAGCATATCTTTTCCGTTATAGCTCCATTTTTAGCGTTCTAGCAGTCCTTGCGATCATCTCGGCGAGCCCGTCGCTTTAGTAGCATGCTTTCAGTCTTTAGGATTGATTGGTGATATGTTTTATTTATTGTATGCTTTATGTGTGAATCGTAGATATCGTGCCTGTTTCAACTGAGCCACCTCTCGGGGACGATCAGGAACAGTTGTTCGAGGAAGAGGAAGATTTTGCTGTAGCTGAAGAAGGCAAGTGGTCTTCTCCCCCCTCATGTTCTATTTTTGTCCTATATAACTGCATTATAATTAAAGTTTACTTTTATGATATCATTGCATTAATTTGATGGGAAAACCTTTTTAAGGACTTACCTAGATCTTTTCCCCGATCGTTGGCCTAGCCCCTTTTAAATAATGTTTTGGGTAGAAATTTCTAGTTGCTCAACATGGGTTGGATAAATTGGTCTTTTATGGAAATAATCTATGCTTAATAATTAATGTTATGGGTAATGCAAGAACACTTGATTTAATCGGAACATGGAGAACCACCCAAGAAAACATGCGCAATCACAATGTCACATGGCTCGACCTTAGCCGAATAATTAGGTGTGTGATCGTACTAGTGGCCCTTTTCGAAAGGAGCGAGAGGGGGATCGGGTTGCGGGGGTATAGCACGGTCCTTTTGGGGTAGTAGCCTTTGCTAAGGTACCGACCACTAGGGAGGGTTATGGTCCGCCACGATCCGTAACTATGCGGGTCGTTAGTCTTTTGCATGCCTTTGTAAAGGCTTCGTAGCGTCCCTATGCAATCACACCTCGAAGTGTGGTATGGTGCTTGGCCGCATTGCATGGTTGGGTTTAAAGTTCTTCGGAGCTTTTACGCGAGCTGTGGGTAAAGTGTGCAAACCTCTGCAGAGTGTAAAGCGGTCGATCGGCCGTGCTCACGGTCATGAGCAGCTTGGACCCTCACATGATTAATAAACTTAAAGACGAGTTAAATCGTGGTTGGTGAAGCTCGATGAGCTTGGGTCGTTTTGTACTTAAGTTTTTCTTAAGTGGGAGGTACGAACTTACACATAGTAACTAGGCATTCTTTAATTAAAACTTGACAAACATTAAAATGCTAACCACCGCAAAACCTTAGCCTATCCTTGATAGCCTTGCATTTTTCCCCCACTTGCCGAGCTCCAACCATAAGAGTGCTCGGCCTTGCTTATCGCCGTTCGAGAGGAAAATTTTGGACAAGAATTCTACGACGACTACGATGAGATCCGAGGCTTGCGGACCCCCGATCAAGTGCCGTGGGAGCGGAAGACGAGGACTCGACGAGTAGTTATCGTTTCGTTGTTAGAGACCTTCCGGTCTCCCGCATGAGTGTAATAAGTGGTTAAACTCGAAATACGTTTTAATACCGTTTATGATATTTCACTCATTTTCGTCTATCATATGTGTGTAAACCGATCCCGGCGCACATATGAGATGCACTTAGTTCCTCTTCGGAAATCGGGTGTGACGGCGGAGGACTACCCGACCCCGGAGTTCACGCCCGACCGATTCCCGAAAAACCCATTAGGCATTGCTAAGTAGAATTGCTAGTGCTTTACTTTATGTATGCATGTTGATGAACCTTGCACCGCCTCCTTGTTTACCCTATCCTTGATTGCCCTACTACTATATATATATATATATATATATATATATATATATATATATATATATATATATATATATATATATATATATATATATATATATATATATATATGTTTATGTGAGCGTGTATATACGCCGAGCTTCACGATGCATGTGTTGGGATGGGAATAGTGGTTCTTGGCGTGAGTGGGATAAAACCGGCGGGGAGAAGGCGTTTTGGGTACATTGGCGGGGGTGAGCTCGAAACAACCGATCCGGGATCGGGGACGGGGGTGCACTCCTCGGTGTACCCCTACCGTTACGGTTTTCGGAGCCTAGGTGTTGGGGTTTTACTTACGCTTGGAGGATATGAGCTCGCCCGGTCGGAAATCGAGTGGATCAACTTGTCTATAGGACACCGTACACACCACCCCCGCCGAGAGTGGGGATAGGGCCATGTTGAGCTCGGCAAGTGCGGAACCATACCGCCTAGGAAGGATAGAGGGTATCCGCGGTGGAGCGGTGGAGGTGAGACCACCCCTGTCGAGCATCTCCCGTGTGGCCACACGGGAGCATTTCACGGTTCCGTGCGTTGTTCTCGGCTGGGGGGGGGGGGGCCGCTTTGAGGGCCGGATGCAGGATGGGACTGTAACTACCGAGAGTTCGCCGGTAGGATGGGCTCGGTCGGCCGTACACCGGCCGGGTACCATTCCGGGATGGGTACAGGTGTACACACTCTGCAGAGTCGTTCGATCTATAGCTATAGCCGCGTCCTCGGTCATGGACATTGCCTAGACGACATGTTAGTTCCTCATGTTTTGGGATTTCTACCTTCCCCCTATAGGAGAGTGTGTGGTGAGCCGTGGTTGTAACCGGCTAGAGGAGAGAGGCTCCATCTACCTCGTCGATCCGGTTGCAATCATTGAGGTGCGAGGAGAGGAAGTTCTCGCATCGACCCTAGACGAGATTAGGGTGGTGGAGACGGGTCTTACGGGTGACCAGGTGGTTCCGAGCTGTGTTGAGAGACTTGGGATTTGGGGATATTGATGGAGATACCTTGTTGTTACTCGTTCTTCTCGCTCGGGAAACTAAAGCCGCTTCCTTGTCTATTTTCCTTTCCTTTAGAAGTTAGGCCACTTAAAGCCGCATACGGTTGGTGACGTGGGCCTATCCCACTCCTTGGGGATAGACTTTGGGTGTGCGGGGTACGAGTCCGAGTTCGATTGCAACGCCGACGGATGGTACGAGTGAGGGATACGTCGCTTCGCTCAAGTTTGCCTATGGCGGGAAAAATAAAAGATGGAGACCACTTGAGAAGATAGCTACCGTTGCATAGAATTTTCACTCTGATTCAGCCAAGAGGCTTGTAATGATGTACTCCATAATGGACTTGTAATAAATTTGTGTACTATTATCTTTATGTGATGCGATGTATGACTTTGTGTATTTATCTGTGAGACGTTACGTACGTGATAGCCACCGATCCAGGGACTATCGCGATGGTACGGGGATTCGGATTTTCTATTAAAATCCGGGGTTTTACACATACCGGGCAACTCGTTAGGGAAGACGTCCGGATACTCACACACTATTGGAATTTCATCAAGAGGGGAGATAATGGTCACATAGGCACAAGAATCGGTACCGTCCTTGAAAGGTAGGTACAAGGTAGTGTGCCCGACAGTAGGAGAATTGATTTCTATGACCCTATCTGATATATCTAGAATCACCTTATGTTGATTCATCCATTCCATCCCCAAGATAACATCCATGCTTCCCAACTTTATGGTTATGAGATTTGATTGAATAACCTTACTCCCTAAAGGAACTCCAAAAGTTACTAAGTGAGAAGTGATGTTTCCACCTGGTGTGGTAATTTTATAAGCTGATTTGGTTTGCGTTCCTTTTAGACCCAATTTGTCTAGTAGATTCTCACTTCTGAAACTGTGGGTGGCTCCCGAATCAAATAAAATCTTAACAAAAGTGTTGTTGATAGAGAATGTAACCGTGAGCACCGAAGCTCCTTCCGGAATATCACTCATGGCGGTGAAGTTCGGCTTGCCTTGGCGTACTTGCACCATAGGCTTCTTAGCGGAGTGGCGAGCTTGTTTCCCGCACCTTGATTCTAGGGGTTGGGCTTGATCGCGCTCGGGCTTGGGACACTCGCCGATGTAATGTCCCGGTGGCCACGTTGAAGCAACGGCGATCCCCAACATTGCGAGGAGGTGCATTAGGCTTTGGAGCCGCTGCGGAGCATTGCGGAACCGAAAGTTCCCCGTGGGTTTGCTCCGGGGTGGCTTCATCGTCTAGCGTCCGGTTGAAGATTGCTCGGGATGGGCTCCGGAACGTTTTTCTTCACAAAGCGAAACTTTTTACCGGTTCTGCCGTTCGGTCAAGACCATACATCCTCTTCTTGTCCCCATGAGCCTTCTTCATAGCATCCTCTTGGGGGATAGCCTTGTTTATCGACTCATGGAAGTTTCTTCGGCTCGAGCGGTGTTCGGACGCTCGTACAACTTGTCGTCTAGCCCGTCACGGAACCTCTCCATATTCTTTGTATCGGTATCAACGTGATGCCTACCATACTAGCACGGTGCCGTTAAACTTCCGAGCATAGCGATACACCGTGTCGGCCTCCCCGCCCGAGGGCCAACAACTCCCTCATCTTCCTATCCATAAGTCCCTTGGGAATGTGGTGACACTTGAAAGCTTGCTTGAACTCATCCAAGTCACAGCATGCCCTCGCTGCATCGACTTGAAATGGTCCCACCACATCAAAGCTTCTCCCCACAGTTGCAGCGCTGCGAAGTTAGCTTTGTTCTCGTCAGAGCAAGGAAGCACAAAGGCAGAGAATTTTGCCTCTATGGCCTTGATCCAAGCCTCGGCTTCCGGGGGGTCTTCGCTTTAGCGAAAGTCGGCGGCTTCATTGTGATGAAGCGGGGCGGACGTGGTGACCTAATTAGGCCCCTCATGGTGGGCCCCGTGTGGCGGCCCTCGGTTCATCTGGCCGGGCGATCCGCTGCCGCATCCGCGGGATCCGGCGCGAAGCACCTCGGTTTGCGTGGCCATGAAGGCCTCCGACGGCATCATGGGCGGTGGTGGCGGCAAGTCACCACTACCTTTCGCTCCGAACCCGTTGGGCGAGCCGCGCGTGGTTCCCACCATCCGAAATGCGATCCTTATTAGTTACATAATCAAAAGCTTACTCCAAAATGATGACAAGCATGATCATACATAACCACAACTCATTAGCATTTATATGATGAGGACAGCAACGATCGGAAAAGTATCACGTAGCCACAAGGATTCATAGAATCATGCCCTAACACGATTAGGATTGCGATCACTCGAATAACATAAGCCCACATTCACTCTCGGAAAATTATTGTCACTTCGGGTACCAACGAAGGTGGTATACGAACGAGCACTTAAACGTTGGGCAAACGAGTGATGCCCCTAGAAATGCTTTGGTTTACCAACGCTTATGCAAATGGTAAAGTTTGACAAGCGCGGTCATTGCAATGATTTATCCAAGAATTGGGTAATCATGCGCGATAAAACTTCAATTTTTGAAGGACAAGAAAATTTCAATTAAAGCACACATGCTTAAGCATTCATTATTAAAACAGATGGAACAAGGTCCAAGGACACTACAGCTCTCGAATTTGAAAACAACATGACATGACAAGGTTACAAGCGGTTATTCGGCACGAAGATGTGCTAACAAGTTAACTACTCTAAACACCTCGAAGATAACTCAATAGGATCGACATCCTTTTTATTCTTCTTTGTCGACCACCTAGTTGCCCACCGAAGCACCACCGTACGTAGGCGAAGCCGGGGGAGTCGGCAACGGTGGTCTGCACGGCTCGTCCGATCCGGAGCCGGACAAACCCCCGCCGCTCCTCCGGTGTGCTCGTCTCGGATGCGGTGGATGTAAGGCCACTATAGCTCGCAAGGCCGCCACCCGTACCCCGGCCTCCTCCCACCTGCTGCTGCATATCGGCAATGTTACGAAGTAACGTCAACCTCTCGATCTCATGCGCATCGGCATTCTCCTCTATGGTATAATTCTCTGCCTCCAAATCTACAATGCGGGCGGTCGCCTCTCTCTAGCTCTAACCGGAATCTCCTAGCACGCGACTCGTCATTCTCCTACTTCACACGAGTAAGTGTAAAGTTCGACTGCCGATGTGCTGTTGATAAGCTGCCGCCAATCACGCCTAGATGCCTCCAAACACCGCCCAATAATCGGCGCGGTATTATAGCGCGGCCCCCGAAGTGTGAAAACCACGTTCATACGGCGAGCTAGCGTCTGAGTAACATCCAACGACTCGCTAGTGTCAACGGCTCCCGTAGGTGAACCATATGGTCCAACCATGTCGGGTTGTGAGGACTCACAGCAGGAAACAATCCAAACGGAGAGAGAGCTACCACAGTGGGGTTGTGGTCACAGAAGTCCGTCAGCACTCTGAGGGCGGTTGACTCAACGGCCTCGCGGGTAATAAATCCCCGGTAGATAAAACTCAAGTCGAACCGGTCGGCGTGGCCGGGTGTGGCGAACGGTGACAATCATGCACGCAACGGGGAACGCCATAGCGCTCGAACTCGGACACCTCATAAGTCGGTGGTGTGAGATAGCCTACGGCGGCGAGTGCTTTCCACGCAAGGCGTGGAAAACCCTCCCGGTGCAACCCGTTGGTACGAATCGTACCGTCGGCGTCGAACTTGTGAAACACGGGGAAAGCCATACGTACAAAAATGTAATACATGTCGAGTCTCAATGAGAACAACATGTCAAATGGTGAAGTTCGGCACCGTGAATAAAAATTCATAACCAAAAATCCGGAATCCTCAACTTTTCCCCAAGTTTCCCGATTACTACAAAGTTCTTTAACACATATTTACTTTTTAAGGTTGAGCTCGAACAAGGAAAACAAGGTGGACGATACGAGACCTAGATGTGCCTAGGAAAGTGTAAACCAACCCAAAAGGAACTAGGATTGAGACTTGCGGTTACAAGATAACTAGTTAAGGAGCAATTGTTTTTAACAATTTGGTTTAATTAACCTAGCACAAGGTAAACAAATTTTTCAAAATTTCCGCAGCATGACAACTAAGTATGAGAGGTACTCTAGTTATAAATGAAGGATCGGATGGCGACTAGAGAGGGGGGAGTGAATAGGAGCCGATAAAAATTCTTTCAAAAGAACCCGGCCTATACCCTAGTCAAACCCCGGTCACACACGAGCTATGGATCGAATCACACACCAATCGCCAAGACCACGAGGTTATGGATCAACCTCTAGTCCTAGGAACGATTCCTTGAAGCACACGCGGAAGCACTAGAAAGGGAAGGGAGGAATCGAACCAAGAAGCAAAGCGCACGAGGCTACGGCGGACCGTCCCGGCCAGGGGAGGGGCGGACCGTCCGCGTAGGCCTCGCGGACCGTCCGACCCGAAGCCGCGGACCGTCCGCGCCAACACCGCGGACCGTCCGGCCCAACACCGCGGACCGTCCGTTAAAGCACACAGAACCACCAGAAGCGACCCGAGAAAAACGGACCGTCCGCCAAGGCCGGGCGGACCGTCCGCGCCACCCACGGACCGTCCGCTACTCGAGCTCGGACCGTCCGCAAACTGGCTGCAACCAAAACCAAAAGCCAAACCGGATCGAAAGAAAGGACGCGCAAGAACACGACGAACACGCGACGAACCCTAGCCGCGCGGACCGTCCGCCAGCACCCCGCGGATCGTCCGCCGTGTGCGGACGAGCGTAAAACGCCCGACCCCGAAAGTCAACTTCCCCAAATCATCATCGGATTTCCCAAACGGTTGAAGCTATGGAGACAAGGGTTTGGGGACTTGAAAAAGCGTCACACAAGGATGCTATAGCTCAAAAATCTTGCCTTCTAACTCCCTAAATCACCGGGAATCGCGAATCCTTTGAGCACCACCAAATGCTAGAGCACCGAACGAAAAACGCAAATCCAAGTGGTTTCCGGCGTTTGAGGGCACAAGATCAATCACAAAGATGCACGAGACATCTATCCATGTTTTCCTCAAAGAAATCCGGGGAGAAACCCACTCAAATCCATGTAATCGAACCGGAAACAAAGGCACGAAAACAAGCACAAAAAGGCCACGAAAACACAACCCCGAATCTTCTATACAAACTAGGAAAGATTCACAAGGTCTAGCATGCCGCCCTAGCATCCATCCCTCTCAACAAATCTCTCATGAAGCTCTCATGCTAGCCTAGAGAAAATGGAAGAAAAATAGCTACGAAAATGAGAAAGAGGAGGGAGGAAGTGAAACCCTAAGTCGCGGAGAGAGAGAGCCATCCACACACCCTCATGGCTTATATATCGGGTCCCGCCGGAGTGGTAAATGACTCGACTACCCCTAACTTAACTACCGGCGATACAACCCACGCGGGGGCATTTTGGTAACGTTTGTGGGTCTTGCCATCGGACGGCCACGCCTTTGCCGCACCCTGCGTCCTCCCGACGCAAGCCATGCGATCCCGCCGCGTGTCCTCCGCCTCGAAGCTTCCCCGACACGCCGGATCCCGTCTCCGTCGTGTTGGGCCCTCGGACTTGGTTTTGAGGCCCAAACCAAGAAACCGTCCGCCGATGGTTTTGTGGGCAAACCACCAAACCCCGCGTGCTCGGTCCGGCCTCCCCGCCAAACCACTTGACTTGACCGCCACCGTGCACCGCTCGTTTGTGCATGACTTCGTCTTGCTTGTGTCGCCACCATGTGGCCCGCACCCCGGTCCCGCCGTCCACCGGGTCCCTCGAACCGAGCCAACTTGTCTCTCCATCTCCGGAGGCCCCTCAAGGCTGAAGACCTTTCACGCCCGTTCTTCACCTCGCAACAACACGAACTAGGCCGCGGCCTACACCGCGCACTAAGCCAAGAGTCGGTCCAACACCCGTTGTCAATCACTCATCACCGAGGAGCGGTCATCCATCAACCACCGGGAGACTCCTGGTCCTCAATCTCCCCCTTGATGAGTGCATTGACAACACACAACGCGAAATGAAATTCGAGAGAAAAAGAGAAAGGAAGAAGAAAGAAAAACAAAGAAGCCGAACTCATGACCAAAACCGAAGAAAGGCGAAGAAAGGTCACAAGCCAAGCAAAGCACAAACTCCACACCGAAAATAGCAAGAAAGCTCCCCCGAGCAAATGCAAGCTCCCCCGAACATGTGGATGCAAACTTCCAAATTTCAGCTCACCTCTTCTGAATTTTCATTAAGCTCACCTCTTCTCCCCCTTGTTGACAATGTATGAAACAAGGTGAAAATGCAGAAATGCAAAGCATATAAACATCTACATGAGCTTCTCAAATAGGCCAAATCTAGTGTCAAAGGCTAAACATGAGACAAAGATCACACATATGAATCATAGCATAGTCAAAGCATTGC
Organism: Cenchrus americanus; assembly: GCA_947561735.1. Taxonomy (NCBI): domain Eukaryota; kingdom Viridiplantae; phylum Streptophyta; class Magnoliopsida; order Poales; family Poaceae; genus Cenchrus; species Cenchrus americanus. The sequence goes on along the minus strand of OX387245.1, from coordinate 197,312,189 downwards.
CACAAGTAATAGATAAAAATACAAGCATGTGACAAAGCGAATTTTCAGATTTAAGCGATTTACCAAAAGAAGACTCGCTTCACATGTAAAAGCCTATCCATGTCACACTTGAGCCACAAACATGCATACCATTCAAAGATCATACAAGGATATCAAATTCTCAGCAAAAGATCATGGCAAACACCCATAAAGCAAAGCATGTCATGTCAAAGCTCATGAGCCATGTGTCCACTTCGGGGAGACTTCTCCACTGGTGAACATCATGCAACATGTTTTGCACCCATATGTGAAAGATAAGACATTTTAAGCATAGACATGATGGATGGACCATTTTACAAGCAATATACACTTCTTTTCAAGATTAAATCATTTCATGGTACATGAAGTGCCTTTGCGGCAAAAAGAAGCTTATGGTCCCCCATGAATGCAACATAGGCTAAACATTCACAATGATATTCGGCCTTTGGCCCAAATGCTAGAACAAGGCATCCAAGCACAATCTAAGCATGAAAAGCACATTTAGACCAAACTGTGACATGGATACACAACTACACACGGGTGGAGCAAGATTTCATCAAAAATTAGTCAAGATTAGCATTTGTTTCAAATAGGGCTATCTCACCACACATATATCTCAAATATTCCAAGAGCATAGCCTCACATCACCATTTCTCCACACATATAACCAAGATCTCACAAATAGCCAAAGAAACTCAAATATGGCATATGAAAGAAGCTCATCATCCTAAAATGCAATATGAGACAAATGCAACATGATGTATGACAAGATGGCTATCCTACCATGGTTTATACATCAAGCAAAGCATGTATATACATCAAAGTAAAACATGGTATGATACATATGATACAAAAGAAAATCCCCCAAGAATCAACTAGAAAGGGCAACAAACCCCAAGCCCCCCCGCAAGCGCACAAATGTAGCTTGGTCGAGAGGCTTTGTAAAAATGTCGCAAGCCGATCTTGGGTAGGGACATGGCTCAACACAATGGTTCCTTTCTCCACATTGTCCCTCAAGAAATGATACCTCACTTCTATGTGTTTGGTTACGGAGTGAAGCACTCGGGTTTTTGGCTACGCTTATGGCACCGGTGCTATCACAACGAAGTGGGATGCGGGTGCACTCCTCACCAAAGTCTCTCAAAGTGTATGAAATCCACAACAGTGGGAACAACAACTTGCGGCAGCAAAATACTACTGCCTCGGTGGTAGACCGAGCTACACTAGACTACTTGCGGGAAGGCCATGAAACCGGCGAAGACCCAAGAAAGCGGCAAGCACCGAAGTAGACTTCCTCTCGACTCGACAACCAAGCAAAATCCGCATCGGAAAACCCATGAAGAGAAAGAGTCGAGGAGGAAGAATACCAAAGGCCAAGACCGGGGGCGGATCGTAGGTACCGAAGATCCTCTTGATGGCTCGTCGATGTGATGTCCTCGGCGAAGCTCGAAAACGAGCGCACGGACACACGGCTGAACTGTATGTCTGGCCTCGTCGCCGTCAAGTAGAGGAGGGAGCCGATCATGCTCCTGTACTCCCGCTGGTCCACTAGTTCTCCGTCCTCATCCGCATCCAAAGTGGCCGTACTCCCCATGGGAGTCGACATCGGCTTCACATCTTGCATCTGGAACTTCTTCAGCATGTCTTTCGTGTACTTGGTCTGGTGCACGAATGTTCCATCCTTCACTTGCTTGATCTCGCGGCCGGGAAAATACCGCAACTCGCCCATCATGCTCATCTCGAACTCCCTGCTCATCTCATCGCAAACTTGGCAACAAGGTTATGTGACGAGCCACCAAAGACAATATCATCCACGTATATCCGAACAATCAACAAGTCATTTCCATGCTTGAGGAGAAACAAGGTCCTATCCACGGTACCCATCACAAACCCTCTCGCTCAACGAGAAAACCTCTCAATCTCCCATACCAGCACGGGGCGCCTGTTTCAACCTATACAAAGCCCTTTTCAACCCGTACACCCCGTGTGGGTACAACTCGCTCTCAAACCCGGTGGGTGCTTCACATACACCTCCTCCTCTATGACCCCATTCGGAAAAGCACTCTTCACGTCCCTGCGAAACAACTTGAACCCTTTAGCCACGGCAAAGGCTAGAAGGATCCGAATTGCCTCGAGACGGGCCACGGGAGCAAAGGTCTCCTCATAGTCGATCCCCTCCTTCGACTAAACCCCCGAGCAACAAGTCCGGACTTGTTCCTCACAACCATCCCATTCTCTCCCTCTTTGTTCTTCCAAACCCACTTGGTTCCTATCGGATGGCAATTTGGAGGTGGTTCAACTAACTCCCACACCTGGTTCCTCTCAAAGTTTTCCAACTCCTCATGCATAGAATTGACCCAGTTTGCATCAGATAAAGCGTGTCCAATGTCCTTGGGCTCAAAAGTGGCAACAAAAGCAGCATGAGCAAAATGAGAGGAATTCTTGGGCCTTGACCGTGTAGTACGTTCATCGATGTTCCCAATGATCTTCGACGGGGATGCACTTCTTGAATCCGCGTAGGGAGCCTCACGCCTCGAGACTACCTCCCCCTCAACTTCGGCTTCTCTCGCCCGGTCCTCGTGTTGCCTTGTCGTTGTCCATTAAGTAGACGGTCCACGCTCCATAGTGGTCGTAGGGGAAGTAGTGGGTACACACTCAGCTTCAGGCGCATGGTTCTCCCCATCATCATCTCCAGCTTCATCCTTCTCCTCTTCAAAGAGGTCCTCGGCCATCTCTTCGTCACCTGCACATTCAAAGCCAAGAGAGGTACATGGCATTGTCTCGTCGAAGGTCACCTCGCAAGTCTCCATGATTTTGTTAGTCTCAAGGTTAAGCACCCTATAGGCTCTAGAGTGGTTAGCATAACCAAAGAAAATACCATCACTAGACCTAGCCTCAAACTTGTCGAGTTTTCCCTTTTTCAAAATAAAGCACTTGCAGCCAAAAACTCGGAAATGACTCACTTTGGGTGCCCGACCATGCATAAGCTCATAACAGGTCTTCTTCTTGAAAGCTCGCAATAAAATCCTGTTGGAAACATGACAGGCTGTATTGACCGCCTCAGCCCAATATCTCCTAGGAGTCCTGTGCTCATCGAGCATCGTCCTAGCCATCTCACAAAGAGTCCGATTTTTCCTTTCCACGACTCCATTTTGAGGGGGCACATAAGGGGTCGAATAGCGATGTTCAAGACCTAGATCACGACAAAAGGCATCAAAACGAGAGTTCTTGAACTCAGAGCCATTATCACTGCGGATAGCTCGAATAGCATTCCCATGCCTCTCATTTTTCAACCTCACGATCAGATCTCGAACAAAACCAAATGTCTCACTCTTATCCTCCAAGAAAAACACCCAGGCATAGCGAGAGTAATCGTCCACCACAACAAGGACATACCACTTCCCACCCACCGAGCGAACTCGAGCCGGCCCAACAAGGTCCATATGCAACGGCTACGTCGGACGCTCGGTCATGACATCGGTCAGGGGTGGATGGGGAGTGGCTACCATCTTGCCATGCCTACAAGGAGCACAAACCAAATCCTTCTCAAGCTTCAACCTCGGCAATCCTCGGACAAGATCAAGACCACTCAAGCGGGAAACCAAATCAAAGCTCAAGTGTCCCAACCGCCTATGCCATTTCCACAAATCAGAAGAAGGACCGGCCATCAAACAAGGCGAGCGGGACCCAAAGAACGAGAGAAATCAGCCCGAAAATCGACCCTCGGGGATGATCATACGGACAAGATCACCTCGAGAATCAAGCAAACGAGACTCGCCAGACTTGAAACGCACCTCAAAACCCTCATCAAGCAACCGAGAAACCGAAAGCAAATTAAAACCCAAAGACTTCACAAGAGCCACTCTCTTCAACGTTACCTTGTCACTCACATGCACAACACCCTCCGAAAGCACCCTTCCTCGTCCATTGTCCCCAAATGTGATGTACAACTTTTCCTTCACCGGGGTTAGGGCCGGAGAACCACTTCTTATCTCCGGTCATGTGTCGAGAACACCGGAGTCGATCAACCAAATGTCCTCCAAGCCTCCCGCCCGCGGTCGGAAACAAGAACGAGAATGAGCTAGCGACTCGACACTGGGGTTAGCACAAAGAAAGTTAAACCAGTGTCGGGCCATCTCGCTCAAAAGAGGGGTTAGCAAACATCACTCCCTTGCCACCAAACTTCCCATGTCCCATGGGAGGAGTACGAGCACCACGAGGGGAAAAACGTGGTCCGTAGTTCCTCTCCGGAACCCAAAGCCGCGATCATCTCCCCTAAACCCGTATTGAGGATGAGTAGGGGGACGTCCAAGCAAAACCACCACGAGCTCGACCAAACCTCTCACCGGCACGCACACCATCATCACTCCTCTCAAACCTCGCACCACCACCTCTCCGTGGGAACCCGCCAACACTCCTCACACTTCCCACACCCCGTGGAAGTGGCACTCTAGGCTCGGGAATAGCATGAGAGCGGCGATACCGTCCCGGTTCGCTTGCTCCCTAGCAAGCCTCTCATCCCTCTCGCCTCTTGTAGCAAAACTCGGCAAGATGCCTCTCCTTGCCACAATACTCACACCGAAGGGGATGGGTTTTGGTTTTGGCTCGGCTTCTCTCTAGTCTTCTCACCCTTCTCACCCACAAACTTCACGGGTTTCGGAAGTCATTTGTCTTAGGTGGGAATTTGGGTGGATCTTGGGTTGTGTCAAGCTTGTTGCAAAGGTGGTTTGGCTTTGGTGTGAAAGAGTTCTTGGGTGCTTTTGGGAGTGGGACTTGGATCTCTCCGATCACCTCAAACTCGGGGTTAGACTCAACACACTTCTCATACACACTCTCCCCCTTTGTTCTCTCCCACTTTCTCACCTAACTTCTCAAAACCCAAACCACGACCATCGGCTCTCTTGAACTCCTCAATCATGATTTTCAATTGAGGTTCCCGCCCGGACAACCAACCCAACACCTTCCTCAAATAGTCATTCTCCTCATAGATGACATCCAAACGGGAAGTAAGTTCAAGATTGCGCGAGTAACCTCATCACGCCTAGTGCATGCATTGACAACGGGAGATTTCAAAGAAGCTTCCAAAGAGCTAATTGTAGAACGAGCATCAACAAGCTTAGCATGTATAGTAGGACATGATTTACAAGCACCGAGCAAAGTAGGTCTAGCCTTAAGCTCATCATACTCGACCCTAAGAGCATCTAGTTTAGCCAAAGTGGAAGCATTCTTCTCATTAAGCGAGTTTGATCTCATTCAACCATGCATCACACTCAACACATTCAACATCATCGGGAGTAGTAGGAGCAAGTTTCAAAGTCATTCTCAAGTTTCAATTCAAGCAATTTGGACTCTAACTCTCCTACTTTCGACTAGCATTCTCAAGTTGTGCCCTAAGATCTTTCCTCATCTTTTTGGCATCTCTAAGCACACTATCGCGGTTGTCAAGCAAACCATTCAACCTAGCAATCTCGGCAAGCAAAGAGTCGGGGTCACGGTTTACCTCATCCTCCGAGTCGGAGTCGCTATCTTCCTTCTCGCTCTTCTTGCCGCTTGAGCTATGGGCCATGCCACAAAAGCCCTCAAGCGCCACACGGCTCAACCCACCGAGGTTCCGGCTTGCACTCTTCTTGCCCTTGCGCCTCCCGGCGTCTTCATCTTCGCCGCTTGAACTTGATCGCTCGTCGCTTGGGCTTGAGTCGACGTCGCTCGCACCGGCCACCATCGCTCTTGCCTTGTTCTTCTTGTAGCCGCTCTTGCTCGGTCGCCGCTTGTCCTTGTCCTTGCTCTTGGACTTGTTGAAGTGCTTGCCCTTGGAGGAGTACTTGTCTTCACGCCTCGGGTGCGCCTTGTACTCGTTCACCTTGTACTTGTTCTCCTCCGCTTCGGGCACTCGCCGATGAAGTGGTCTCGCTTGCCACACTTGTAGCACGTCCCCGAGCTCCGCCTTGCATTCCTCCGACTCTCGTGTAGTCGATCAAACCTCCTCGAGAGCAAGGCCGGCTCCTCCTCGCCCGGCACATCAAACTTCTCATCCGGAATGGACATAAGAGAAGACAAGGAGAACTCGTCGACGGGAAGGGTTAGATTTGCCCTTTGATCCGCCCACAAGAGCAAGACTATGGTCAGTCGAGCCCTCATGCTTGGATTGCAACTTCCTGTCAACCTCGAGCCGACTTGAGCTTAGAAAAGAGGTCATCCAATTCAATAGTCAAGTACCGCCCGGACTCCTTGATGGCCTCAACCTTAGCACCCCAAACATTTGGGTCCAAGACATGCAAGAGCTTTAAAGCTCGATCATGCTCGGTGTAAGGAAAATCCTCAACATTAGCTTTCATGTTGTTCACGATGGCGGTGAACCTGCGAAACATCGCATCAATGTCCTCACCGGGAACTCGGAGTGAAATTCTCATATTGCATCCGGTAAGAGACAAAGAGGCGAGCCTTCACATGGTTATCACCACCGTGAGCAACCAACAACTTCTCCCAAATTTGCCAAGCAAGATTCAAATGGCAAACACGCTCAAACTCTGGATCACACAAGCTTCGGACCAAGTGATCAACGGCTTTCGCATTAGCCTCATACTTGGCCTTAGCACCGGCATCGGTCACCATAAGAGTATGGATGCTGACCGGAATAGCATAGGTCTTGTCAAGCACAATGAAATCCAACAGCTTCCCACGAAGAAAGATCATCATTCGGGCCGCCCACTTGTGGTAACACTTTCCATCGAAGTGCGGCGGACCGCCCCGCTCAATGTACGCCATCTTAGGATTCGAGACTTGTCAAAGTCGCAAAGAATCCGGCACCAAGCTCTGATACCAATTGAAGGATCAGATGGCGACTAGAGAGGGGGGGAGTTAATAGGAGCGGTAAAAATTCTTTCAAAAGAACACGGCCTATACCCTAGTCAAACCCCGGTCACACACGAGTGATGGATCGAATCACACACCAATCGCCAAGACCACGAGGTTATGGATCAACCTCTAGTCCTAGGAATGATTCCTTGAAGCACACGCGGAAGCACTAGAAAGGGAAGGGAGGAATCGAACCAAGAAGCAAAGCGCACGAGCTCGGCGGACCGTCCGACCGAGAGGGGCGGACCGTCCGCGCGAGCCTCGCGGACCGTCCGACCCGAAGCCGCGGACCGTCCGCGCCAACACCGCGGACCGTCCGGCCCAACACCGCGACCGTCCGTTAAAGCACACGGAACCACCGGAAGCGACCCGAGAGAAACGGACCGTCCGCCAAGGCCGGGCGGACCATCCGCGGCACCCACGGACCGTCCGCTACTCGAGCTCGGACCGTCCGCAAACTGGCTGCAACCAAAACCAAAAGCCAAACCGGATCGAAAGCAAGGACGCGCAAGAACACGACGAACACGCGACGAACCCTAGCCGCGCGGACCGTCCGCCAGCACCCCGCGGACTGTCCGCCAGGTGCGGACAGAGCAGAAAATGCCCGACCCCGAAAGTCAACTCCCCCAAATCATCATCGGATTTCCCAAACGGTTGAAGCTATGGAGACAAGGGTTTGGGAACTTGAAAAGCGTCACACAAGGATGCTATAGCCCAAAAATCTTGCCTTCTAACTCCCTAAATCACCGGGAATCGCGAATCCTTTGAGCACCACCAAAAGCTAGAGCACCGAACGAAAAGCGCAAATCCAAGTGGTTTCCGGCGTTTGAGGGCACAAGATCAATCACAAAGATGCACAAGACATCTATCAATATTTTCCTCAAAGAAATCCGGGGAGAAACCCACTCAAATCCGCGGAATCGAACCGGGAACAAAGGCACGAAAACAAGCACAAAAAGGCCACGAAAACACAACCCTGAATCTTCTATACAAACCAGGAAAGATTCACAAGGTCTAGCATGCCGCCCTAGCATCCATCCCTCTCAACAAATCTCTCATGAAGCTCTCATGCTAGCCTAGAGAAAATGGAAGAAAAATAGCTAAGAAAATGAGAAAGAGGAGGGAGGAAATGAAACCCTAAGTCGCGGAGAGAGAGAGAGAGCCATCCACACGCCCTCATGGCTTATATATCGGGTCCCGCCGGGAGTGGTAAATGACTCGACTACCCCTAACTTAACTACGGCGATACAACCCACGCAGGGGCATTTTGGTAACATTTGCGGGTCTTGCCATCGGACGGCCACGCCTTTGCCGCACCCCCGCGTCCTCCCGACGCAAGCCATGCGATCCCGCCGCGTGTCCTCCGCCTTGAAGCTTCCCGACACGCCGGGATCCCGTCTCCGTCATGTTGGGCCCTCGGACTTGGTTTTGAGGCCCAAACCAAGAAACCGTCCGCCGATGGTTTTGTGGGCAAACCACCAAACCCCGCGTGCTCGGTCCGGCCTCCCGCCAAACCACTTGACTTGACCGCCACCGTGCACCGGCTCGTTTGTCCATGACTTCGTCTTGCTTGTGTCGCCACCATGTGGCCCGCACCCGGGCCCCGCCGTCCACCGGGTCCCTCGAACCGAGCCTACTTGTCTCTCCATCTCCCGGAGGCCCCTCAAGGCCGAAGACCTTTCGCGCCCGTTCTTCACCCTCGCAACAACACGAACTAGGCCGCGGCCTACACTCGCGCACTAAGCCAAGAGTCGGTCCAACACCCGTTGTCAATCACTCATCACCGAGGAGCGGTCATCCATCGACCACCGGGACGCTCCCGGTCCTCAATAAAAAGCACACACTAGCAAAATCTTCCTTAGAGAGCATATGTAATTTTAGTTTTCGGGTCCATTTTAGTTGTTTCGATTTTTAATATGCATGCAAGACGTCCTATCCGACCTCACATGGCAATCAAGCCAAAAATCAAAGTTAGTGTCGGTGGCAAGGCTTTTATTTGTCTCTCCCTATAATATCTAGTCGAAAGTCGTATGGTACTCGCTTAACAACTAACGAAGTCTTTGTCGTTATGTACCCGCGTAAAACGAACCTTTCATGCCAAGACGTCACAAAAGCATCCACATACATTACCATTCACTATAGAAACGGTATCCATGCGTTAGGCCGCCGCATGGACGGCGTCTAACCTCGGACACACTCCGTTTGATTGGAGTGTATCCTTGCCTCGCATGAGCGACATGCGGAATGCACACGTATGAAACACGTGGCGACACACAACTCATAAACGGACGCGAATATGTGATCCGTGGAATGGATCACTCCATCAACCCTCGCAATTCCCGTGATGTGGAACAAAGACACGTATAACACACGTGGCTCATCTAGTTTGGTTGTGCAAGAAAGTAAGTCCGACATAAAGTAATGTGCCGGAAGTTAGCAAAATAAACCATAAGTTAATTAAGCCACACCGAAAGAACCCAAAATTCCCTCTAGGGCTCTCGGTCTAGTTTATCCTTAGCGGACCAACGTATTTTTGGAAAATCGACAATCTTGGCATATTGTATTCAAAAACCGGTGATTAAGTTTATTAATTAATCTCTCGGTGCATACAAGCTACGATGCCAACTGTGACAACCCGCCCGTAAAAATATCGTACTATCGCCCTAAACCAATCCATTTTGGTTGTTAAGCGATAATAAAGTATCATCCCGTCGTTAGTTGCCGGGTTAACGCCCGGTAAATCACTTGAATAGCAACAAGGATCGAATATATGCATTAAAACTCACTCGAATGCGAGTCCAGAGATACATCAGCATTAATATCCAAATTCGTACCCCGAAGGGTTTAATTATTACAAACCATAGTTTTTGCCATAAGGAAGTAGTTCGAGTTTTGAAACAGCGGAATTTAAACGAACGGGAAGCAGAGACACCACGGGAGGCCATCCATGATGCTCTCAGTAGTCGTCCTCCACCCACTCCGGCTCCCGGCGGGCGGGATCTCTCCGAGGCCACACATCACCGAAAGCATTACCGGATCAACATATTATAGCAAGGCCGAGTATACTAATACTCGGCAAGACTTACCCGTCGGTGATAACTACTTCACCAAATCTAGACCATGAAAGGCTTTTTGGCAACCGGGTTGCTTTTGCTGAAAAGTAACAAAAAGTAGGTCCTTACTTTAAAGATTTTAGCACAAGTTCTAGTGGGTTTAATCTTTACTACATTACCCAACTAGTACGGACAAAGTTGTAAAACCAATTAATCAAACATAGTATTCAACAACTTCCATCATTAGGGATCTCATGACTAGTGGAGTAAGTAGTCTCAGATAACGGTGAGAGGCCGACAATCGACTGATTCAAACCTTGCAAGGTAGATCTAAACACACGGTAGGCTGCCCCCACAAGGACAACTTTCCCAGCCCGTTTCCAAAAATCCTCTGGTCGGGATCGAATCTTACAGTCTTTGGTGCAGGCTATCCGGCATACCCCATGAGATACCGGAGTCACCATACACCACCGGTAGCTAGCCGTGAGAACGAATCCCAAGAGTAGTAATAGTAGGATCCCTCGCCGCCTCATTAAGGTACTAGGCTTACCGGTCCCATACCCGACATGTGCTTAGTACGTTCAAACACTTAACCCACATAGCCACCGGACCGGAGCCCAAATCCCATGCTCTTACCACATGAGCAATCCATTTAAGGGTATATTGTGATTCCTATCTAGGAACCTATTCTCGCAAGTGAGGTCAACACCGACTTGTAATCGTCCTATAGCTTAGCGCCTATCGACCTATCATTCTAGTAAGGACAAAGGTACCTAGGGATCATGCATCTAGGGTTTCATTCAACTCCTAAACTTAAATGCACAATCATCCATAGATAATTGAGTAAAGAATTTGAAAGCTAGGTAGATGCACCGGAGGTTGCCTTCGTTAGCTAGGTTAGCCTCGGGCACCCTCGGTGTCGTTGAGCACTTCCATGTCTGCAGCGAAGCTTCCGCTCCTCCTTTCTCGGTTTCGGGACAAGGGAGTAATCTCCGTCCGAAAGATCTACACGGAATGCAATGCAAGTTTAGGTGATGTGATAGTTTGTTAGCTTATCCAACTCTTGTTGGTCATATTCACCTTAATAAGTATATAGATAGCACATCTCTTTTAGGAAGGTTATTGGTTATATGTGATTTATTCTTTTATTGCACAATTGAATAAATGTTTCTTGTACTTGTTATTTCATGTGAATGTGTAGTCCTTTTCCTTTCACAAGCAAGGGTATGAACAATACTTTTATTCATGAATTAATTCATTATCGGCAAGGTTATTTAATTATCTTTTGATTGAATTAGGTAATACTTTCCAAAAGGAAAAAGAATTAAAAAGAGGCTTTCCTTTATTTAATTTCTCTTTAATATTAAAAGGGGACTTTAAGCTTTTATTAAGCAATAAATTACCAAACATTCAAAGAAGTCTTTCTTAAGCATATTAGCACCTATCTTGGTACATTGGACCCACATGTAAGTGTTGGATGCTAGGAAATTAATTACTATGGAAAATAATAAAGGCTAGCTAGTGAGTCAAATTAAATGCATACAAAAATAAATAAGCATCAAAATGATCCAAACTTCCTCATGCACGCTCTCTCGGTTCTAAACAAGCATAATAAACCAGCATGTTCACCCGGAAACTCTACTGATCTTACTCTATTAATTTACAAAAGAAAACATGCACAAATTAAGAATAAATATTTCGTTAAGCCAAAAATCATGATTAATTCACAAGAGGTGTGTTTTGACATAGCAAGACAGTGTGAACAAGTTGAGCACAAAAACCTAAATATATTTAGCTAGAAAAATCATCTAGGCAGCTTTAACGAGAATTGGACAACAATTTATTTAGCAAGATTAACTTCATAACTTTGTGCAATTTTTTGGCACAGGAGCTAGTCCTAACAAGATACACAACGGATGTAGGTTTTTCACATTTGTATTTTTCATGTTAAAAATATTTAGAATCAAGCCATGTGAGAATAACAAAACTTGTGGGTTTTTTCTCCCCGAATCCAACAAAATTGGTTTGGCATTCTTCTGAATTTTCTACAAGTTTCTAGGGAATTTCTAGTGCACTTTGGACCAACTTGCAAGAAAACTTAGATAGGGTTCCTTACACCCGGGCCCCGAAATTAACACGAGACACCCCGAAAAGATTGAAATCAATGCAATCGGGCCCTTGGCGGGGAGGGCGGCGCGGCACCGGCCAAATCCGGCGAGCCGGCGGCGATCCCGGCCGGGCAAGCGGCCGAGCTCGGCCGGGGGGGCTCACGTAGGGGCTACGGCGACCGGAGTTGAAGCGGGGGAGCGGCCGGCGAGACGGCGCGCGCGCGGCGGCCGGCGGCGGCGGCCGTGGCGGCTCGGGGAAGGACGGCGAGGAAGCACGGGGGTTGGACAAGAAACGACCGTGTGAGGTACTCTAGGGTCTAGGGGACCCATTGGAGCGGTTGGCGGCGGCGAGCGCAAGCGGGGAGGCAAGCTCGCGGCGGCGGCGGCAATGGCGGGGGAGGAGCGCGGGGTGGTGCGCGGAGGGGAGCGAGGAGGGGTTTAAATAGGCCGGGGAGGGCTTCATGGTGACGACGGCGTGACGGCGGAGATACCCGCCGTGCTACGGCGCTCGGGCGGCGCGCCTACGGCGGCGCGGACTCGAGGCCTTGGGCGGGGAGCGCGTCGGGGCGCGGGCGGCTCGGACATTGCACGCCTCGGGCGGCGCTCGGCCTAGGGAGGCGCGAGCGCGGACACCGGGCGCGGCCGGCGGCGGCCGGCGACTCGCGGCGCGTGGGCGCGCGACGTCGCGGCGCTCGGCGCTCTCGCCCGGTTTTGTTTTGTCGGTGTCGTGTTTGAAATGAATTTGCTCCAAATTTTTGTATAAAACTTGACCAGGTGGTGAACACAAAAGTTGTAGATCTAGCTACCCTTAACAACTTCTAAAAAGACTATATAGGGTTTTTCTTCACAGAATTTGAATTACATGAATGCCAACTTTGAATGTCAGCCTGTCTTTGCAAACCGTGAATCGTGTCTTGAAACTAATTTTTCAAGCTTTTCCCCTCAAAATTTGAAATGCCACTCTACATGAAAGTTGTGTCCCTCATCAAGATGGACAACTTTCATAAAGGTAGAATTTTAAGTGTTTAGGTGAATTTTGGAGAACGCGGCAAAAGTTCCGGCAGACACCTATGGACACTAGGGTGGCAAGGGGTTTGACCAAGCCTTTGACCATGGGTTGGCCCCACAAGTGTGTTTACTATTCAAAGGGGGTCACTAGGGTAGGTTAGTGAGTTTTTCGAGGTGAGGGCCCAGGTTGACCGTGATTTGACCACTGTTGACTACTTTGACCGGCTGTTAGGGTTAATTAAAAACCCGGGGCGTCACGGCGACCCGTACCGATGGAGAAGAATCCCGACGAGGTCCTCATGTTCACCGGTTCGTGGAGCGCGAGGCTAGCACTCCCGGCGAGCGACTTCTTCAAGGGTCTCTTCAAGTAATACGGTATCGAGTACTTGAACTTGAACCTAATGGCATTTTTCACATCTCCGTCGTCGTCCACTTCTCGCGAAGCCTTCGTGGGGATCGGACCCCCACCGGATCTTGTTCGGGAAATTCTTCTCGTGTGAAGCCGCGAGCGGAGCGCCAACAACCCACAAGTAGTCGGAGGAGCCGGATGCGTGAAGACGCCGCCGCTGAATAGTACTTGTTGTACAAACTCATCGACTCGAACCAAGACCGGAAGGCCAAGTGGTTTTATGTCATGAACCACCACCCCGAACTTCCGAAGCCCGGCGGGAAGCGGCCAAAGCATAGGGTGTGGTGGAACACGGAGCCGACGATGCGGGAGGGTATTCAACTACCCAAGCCGCCGCAGAAGATCAAGGCTTTGAGAGAAGCCACGCCGAGGGCCAAACACGTCGCCTTCAATTTCATGAGGAGGAGGGTGCGGCCGCCGATGGCACGCGACACCCTCGGGTACCGGTATAAGGGCGACGAGGATACGTCGAGGATGCCCGGGAATGAAGTCGACGATGAAGACATTGTCGAGAGGATGGGCGGAATTTTCAAGGTTATGCCACCGTACACACCATGCCCGGTCCTTGAGTACTCGCGGCTCGTCCGCCAAGCAAGGTAAGTAGCCGATGACCGCCGCCTCCTAGTACTTATTGAATTGGTGTAGTCATGCTTACCCCAATTGCTTTGTTTGCAGGATGATATTGCGAAGTTCGTCTCCGACCCAACTCCCCCTCCTCAACATGTAGATATTCCGGAGGAGGGCAAGGGCAAGGGCAAGGCCAAAGAATGTCGTGAAGTCGGTGAAGGTGACGATACCGTCACCATTGAAGATACGTTCGACGAGGAGGACGGGGAGACGGTGCGGGGAGTGATTTCTGTTGCGGTCCGGGTTCGGCCGACCTAGGTCGCCCAATGTCCCCCTTATCGAGGATGCACCGACTAGCACGGAGGCTAGTCTCCTTGCGCCGCCGAGGAGGCCACGCAATGTGGCGCGAAACGTGTTGCCAAGAAGTTGAAGGTGACAGAGACTACGTCCCAAGAGGTAAGTTTTTCAAGTAGAGTAGTAGAGTACTTGTCTTGAAGTATTGTATGCCGACAATTGAATTCTAAGTTGTCGCGGGGAGATTCCATCGCCCGACCCCGTTGAACAAGGGGAGGGAGATGATCGGGACACGGTGGGCGAGCCAACCGAAAGAAGCCGCATCCGGCCCCCCCACCGTAGAAGAGCTTGTGTTGCGGATGACACGACGGACGACTAGAGTTGTCGAGCCGCGATGCCGCCGTGGAGAGCGAGCCGAGACTAGCACGACTACTAGGGCCGAAGAACCGATGGCAGCCGAGGCCGAAGAGGAGGCGCCCACAGAAGCCGGGCTCGTCGATATCGCCAGCTTACTTGGCGCTCCGACCGTGACTGTTGTCCGGTCTAACATGTAAGTGAAGTCCATCGCTGAATAGTACATGGAGTTGAGTAGTCGTGCTTGGCTGACCACCCTATGTGTACTGTGCAGGAAATCGACTGATCTATCCTGGGAAGGAGAAGAGCCAGACGCGACAGCTGTTGAAGAAGATCCGCCGGCCGCTGTAGAGGAGTTCACTTCCCTTCCCCAGGACAGGACTGTGGTGCTGGGCACAGAGGTTACGCCGCTGGTGGCCACCATAGTAGAAGGTATGTAGATCGTAGTGAAACCGCCTACCCCGAGTAGTAGTCGTAGCCCCCGGAACCGACGTCATATGCCTTGTGTTGACAGAGACATGGGTTGGAGGGGCCACAATCCCCGAAGCCGTGCCGTTGAAGGCGTCGTGCCCGAAGTCGAAGTGCTCGCAAGAGAAAATCTCGAGCCGGGGGTGACGGTAGCCCTCGAGGCCACGGAAGAAGTGCGTGATGACGCACCGCCGGAGTCGAGCATGGACGTTGTCGTTCGGTCGCCGGAGATACAAGATGCGAGTCGATCCAATCGGCGCCAATGTCGAGACCACAACGACCGATCGTGATGGACTCGAGCTTCTGGCGGATGATCTCATCAACCCGGCGGCGGTAGCCCATAACTTGGAGTCGATGCGCCGGGCTGAGCAATGGATGAAGGTACGTTACAGTACCCTTGAGTAGTCGATTTCCACAAGAGCTGAGTACCCGAGTAATAGTTATTGTCTTCTGCAGGATGTCGTGGAGAGATCCCGACAGAAATCCGATATGCTCCAGGGGTATGGCGACACAGTGCTTCGGGCGGAAACGTTGGAGAAAGAACTCACCAAAGCCAGGAAGCATTCCACCATGCTGCAGTCGAAACTGGATGGAGCCTTCGCTCAGTACCACAACGAGGTACAAGAGATGCAGGCGAAGAGGGATGACTTGATTCGCAAGAACAAGTCGTTGCACCAGAAAAATAAAGGTATGCCGCGGCTACTTGTTGAGTACCTATTGAGAGTACCTTTGTAGTAGCTTGACTTATTTCCCTGGACTTTTGCAGATCTCGAGGCCCGGGTGGAATAGCTGAAAGCATCGGAGACCGATATGAAGAACCTCTTCTACCGAGAGAAGGATGCCCGTGAGGTACTTGAGTATGATTATAAGTAGCTGGCCCATGAGTTTTTTACGCACATGGAGCTTCGGATCACCTCGGACCGTGACCTTGTCAACTACTATAAATCTTTGCGAAGCTTAATGAAGATTGCAAGAAGTTGCGGAGGTAGCTCAAGAAACTTGAAGAAGCCACACTTCCCATCGCGAGGTTCTTTGGTGCCACACCGGGCGGGCCAAAGATAGCTCCTTTGGTTGACCTACCGAAGGAAGCCCCCGGATGTCTGGCAACTTATGTCAAGCATCTGGCGAAGTCCATCCCGAACCAAGTCTTGGCGTACATGAAGTCGTACTTCCCCAAGGCTCCGATCGATGTAATCGTGGGAGGACTAGCCGCCAGTTGTATAGATGAGTAGTACAAGGAGCTTCTGGAGCAGATCGCGCCAATCGCGGAACAAGTCGCGGAGAAGCTGAACCTCCAATAGTTGTCCTGTAGGGTTACCTTTTGGCAGTAGTTGTAATATAAACTAAGTTGTAAAAAACTTATTTGAAGTTGGAATGAAAAATTCTTAATAAATGAGTACTCGTTGTCGCGGTATATGTGTGCGGATCGCCCATCATGGAATTGTTGTGAGTAGTAGTACTCGGCAAGAGACCCGTTGAGGGAGACACGGTAAATGAGTTGATCAAAAATCGAACTTTATTACTGAGAAAGTACACCTGGATGGCCAGGGTCGTTTACAAGTGTAGTCGCAGGACTCGGAGGCTGCCTACGGCTGGAGTAGTGCTAGGGCGCGTGGCCGCTTACAGCTGTAGATCCGTTAGTAGCCGTTTAGGCCGGATCTAGAAGTACATGGTCTCTTGATAGACCGCCGCTAGAGTCCTTGATGCCCTAAGCGGCCCGAGATCCGTTAGTAGTCGTTAGCGTTAGATCTTGGAGTGGAGTAGTCCGGAGACTAGTGCTCGGACCCGGAGGCCGCTTACAACGAAAGGGCCCGGGAGTAGTCGTGTAGACTTGAGCCCCCGAGTAGTCGAAAGACTATGTGTAGAATCGACGGAGCCGGTCGACGTTCCACGAGTTGTCGATGTCGTCGCCTTCAAGTGTCCGGAGGCGATACGAGCCCGGTCCGGTCACCTTTGCAACCGTGAAGGGACCTTCCCATGGTGAGTTGAGCTTGTGTAGTCCTTCCGTGTTCCGGATACGATGGAGGACACGGAGCTTTCTTGACGTTGCGATCATGGTAGCGTCGGATACCCTCGAGGTACCTCGGCCGACCGGACGAGGGCGGCGCGGCGAGCTTCTTCGAGTCCGTCGATGTCAACTCGTCCGTCGTCTTCGGATATGCCTTCGTCGTATTGCTCTACCGCCGGTGAGTCCCACATGACGTAGGCGGTGTAGAATAGCTTTGGAGCCATAGACCAAGAAGTAGGGAGGTCGTCCCGTCGGCTTGGTGGGTTGAGTACGCGGCCCCCGCAGTGCATTGGGCGGTTCCTTGATCCACTTTCCTCCTTTTGTATTAGCAAGCATCGTGTAGTCGCTTCTTGAGAGCATCGAGTAGCGGTGCACGTGTTCATCCAAGAAGTCAAGTACTCTGTCGGCCTTGGGGTAGGTGACTAGCTTGACTTTGATCGACTTGGTGAACTTGTTGATGGCCACCAGAACTCTGTTGAATCCTCCTGGCGCAGTCGGAAGAGGCCCAATCATGTCGAGCCCCCAGCAGGCGAAAGGCCAAGTTGGTGGTATAGTGACTAGCTTGTAGGCCAGGACCTGCTGTTGCTTGGCGAAGATGCGCCACCCTTGGCACCTTCTGACGAGTTCCTCAGCATCGCCCAGGGTTGTGGGCCAATAGAAAGCTCGTCGAAAGCCTTGCCGACCGGCCGTATGTGAGGATGCGTGGTTGCCGCGGACGCCTTTGTGGATCTCCTCCAATATGTCCTTGCCTTCTTGTCGGGGAACACACTTCATGAGTACTCCGAAGTGGTGCCCCGCCCGTAGAGCTTGTCCCCGGCTAGGACGTAGGACTTGGCCGGCGGATGAGTTGCTCGGCCAAGTTTTTGTCCGTGCGAACCTTCTCGCTCGTGGATGTAGTTGATGAAGGGTTGTCGCCGGTCCACGTATATCATCATTTCCTCCCGGCCAGCCGGGGAGATGCCGGGTCGGTGGTCATGGGCGCCGGCACGGGATGGATGGCGCGTGAAGCTCGTGGCCGAAGACACCCGCCGATACTTGAGCGCGAGTAGAACCAAGCTTCGATAGGACGTTCGCCGCAACGTTGTTGTTGCGGACGACGTGATGGAACTCGAGACCATAGAATTTGTTCTCGAGCTTGTGGAGTTCCGGGCGTAGGCGTCCATGTTCCGCTTGTTGCGATCCCAAGACTTGTTGACTTGGTTGATGACCACCGAGGAGTCATCGTAGACTAGTAGTCGCTTGATGCCGGAGATGCCGCGAGGCGGGGCCCATGTAGTAGGGCTTCGTACCCGGCTTCGTTGTTTGAGACCTTCCGGAAGATCCGCAAGACGTACTTGAGTTGTTCGCCCGTTGGAGAAATCGGGGAGTACCCCCGCACCCGCACCTTCGAGCTTGAGCGAGCCGTCGAAGTACATCACCCAATGCTCGGTCGCTCGGTTGGAGTTGGAAGTCGATTTTCCTGCCACTCGCCATGAAGTCGACTAGTGCTTGCGACTTGATGGCTGTTCGTGGCTTGAAGTCGATGTTTTGGGTGCCGAGTTCGACGACCCACTTGGAGATTCTCCCGGTAGCATCTTGGTTCCGCAGGATGTCACCGAGCGGGTAGTCGGTGACGACGGAGATCGAGTACTCCCGGAAGTAGTGTCGTAGCTTCGCGAGGTGATGAGCACCGCATACGGTAGCTTCTACACCGGTTGGTAGCGTGCTTTAGATTACGATAGGACCTCGCCGACGAAGTAGAGCGGTCGCCGGACCGGGTAGGCATGGTCGTCTTCCCGTCGCTCGACAACGATGGTAGTACCGGCCACATGAGTAGTCGCGGTGAGGTAGAGTAGTAGCCTGCTCCTTTTTGCAAGGAGCCGTGAGGATCGGTGGTTTGGACAAGAAGTCCTTGAGTTGAGCCGAGCTTGATCCACCTCTATGGTCCACACGAACTTCTCTTGGTGCTTGAGTAGTTTGAAGAAGGGTAGTCCCCGTTCTCCAAGCTTCGAGATGAATCTGTTCAAGGCTGCCATGCACCTAGTAAGCCTTTGCACGTCTTTGATGCGGGTGGGAGCTTTCATCTTGGTGATGGCGAGAGATCTTCTCGGGGTTGGCTTCGATGCCTCGATGGATGATGAGGAACCCGAGTAGTTTTCCCGAAGGTACACCGAAGAGGCACTTGTTCGGGTTGAGCTTCCAGCGGTACTCTCGCAGGGATGCGAAAGTCTCTTCAAGATCGGCGATGAGCGTGTCGGAGTTTCTGGTCTTGACGACCACGTCATCCACATAGGCCTCGACGTTCTTGTTGATTTGTCTCTTGAAACAAGCCTGGATAGCTCGCTGGTAGGTAGCACCGGCGTTCTTCAACCCGAACGACATGGTCGTGTAGCAGTAGGCGCCAAACGGGGTGATGAACACGGTCTTCTCCTGGTCTTCTTCCTTGATAGCGATCCGATGGTGTCGATGACTTGATCAATCCGCGGCAACCCGAAGGGGTCCTTGGGGCAAAGTGCTTGTTGAGGTCGGTGTAGTCGACGCACATCCTCCACTCGTTCATGTTCTTCTTGCGAACGAGGACGGGGTTGGCGAGCCATTCGGGATGGAAGACTTCTCTCGACGAAGCCGGTCGCGAGTAGTTTGGCGAGTTCCTTCTTGATGGCATCCTGTCGGTCGTCGGCGAAACGGCGGAAATGTTGTCATTTCGGGGGTAGGTTTAGGGTCGACGTTAAGTGAATGCCGGATCCGGTTCCTAGGCACCACCGGCATGTTCGCCGGTTTCCAAGCGAAGATGTCTCGGTTAGCCGAAGGAAGCCGACGAGCGCGTCTTCCTATTTCGGGTCAAGGCCCGCCCCGATCATGGTAGTCTTGCCGCGGTCGCTCGTCCCGAGGTCAATTGCCTTGACTTGTACTTCCTCGGAGGGTTGAGGTTTGTTGGCTATGTCCGACTTCTCCGGAATGTCGAGTTCACTTGGGGCAAGCTTCTTTGATGCAACGTAGATCTCCATCATGGCATTGGGTACTTGATTTGTGGCCGCGAGTTCCACGGCTTCGTGTCACGGTCGAAGGATATCTTCAAGTCCCCCTTGCGGCGAGAGTACACCGCCCGGACTTGGCATCTTGAGTACCAAGTACATGTAGTGGGGTACCGCCATGAACTTGGCGATAGCTAGTCCGCCTAGGATGGCATGGTAGGAAGTCTCGAAGTCCGCGACTTCGAACTTGATGTACTCGGTACGGTAGTTCTCCCTAGTTTCCCCGAAGGTAATCGGCGGTGACCACCGAACCCGGTGGGATAGCCGCGTTCCCGGGGATGATGCTGTAGAAAGGTGATGTGCTCTTGGTGAGCATGTGAGTGATGTCGAGCTTCATCTTCTTCAAGGTCTTGGTGAAAAGGACATTGAGCCCACTCCCACCGTCGATGAGTACCTTGTTGAGTCTGGATCCCGCGACTACCGGCTTCAGGACGAGTGGAAACCGCCCTGGTTCAGAGAAGCTTGCCCATTGATCCGCGTGAGAGAAGGTTATGGGTACCTCCGACCATCTAAGAGGGGTCAGAACTGCTGGTTCAATGTTCAAGACTTCCCGCCTAGTGGCCTTCTGAGACCGTCTGGTTGGTAGTCCACCGAAGAGGACGTTCACCGTCTTGTCGGGTTCTTGTAAGTCGCCGTTGCCTTCGTCAGCTTTTTTCTTGCCCTTCGCTCGGTGGTGTGGTTGCCCTCCGGGTGCCACGGGCACTTCTCTTTCATCCGGTATTTGAAGCCGCCGAGAGGTCTTCGTCGAGTTGTCTTTCGCAGGGGGCTAGATAGCCGCGACCGTGTTGTCCGGCTTGCACTTGCGGTTAGGACCCGAGTAGTTGTTGTTGTTGCGACCCCCTTGATCCCCGTTGTTATTGTTGCTACCGCCCGGTTTTGCTTGCTCTAGCCACGGATGGTGTCGTACTTGGCGTTGGCCTTGTCTTCTTCGTCGGCCCATGAAGTGATCATGTCCTTGAGTTGGGTTATAGAACTCGGGCCGTGTCGATTGAAGTATTCAAAGGTGCGACGGTGGTAGAGACCATCTTGGAAAAGGTCGATGACCTCCTTGTCGGTGACATCGACTACGGTGGTGCGCTTGTCGAAGACGCACCGCATGTACTTACGTAGGGTCTCACCCCGTTCTCGCTTCACCAATGCCGTGTCCATGCGAGTACCCGAGCGACCCATTGCGCCCGCGAAGTTGCCGGTGAACCGATCCTTGAGCTGGTGCCACTTGTCGATTGAGAACTTCTCGAGTGACTCGAGCCATGTAAGCGGAGCTTGGTCCGGGTAGGGAAAGTAGAGGCACTTTGTATCGTTGTTGCCGCTAGCATTTTCAATGGAGAGTGCGTAGCATCCGAGCCACTAGACTAGATCTTGCTTCACATCATACTTAGTTATCCCCGAGAGGCTTGAATTTCTCTAGGAGGAGTAGATTGCAAAGTCGAGAGAAGGCGGGGAAGCCATCGTTGTCACCGCCGTGGAGGACTTGTTGCATTGAATTTCTTCGATTCCGCGGCGGACATCGTAGCCGCCGCGTGAAGCGCCGGGGACATGGCCGTCCGCATCGCCTCGGCCTCCGCGATCGCCTCCGCCACCGGCTCTCCTGCCAGCCCCGTGTGAGGAGCTCCCGCCGCCGCTGCCTCCACCTCCAGCATCACCATGAGCAGCAGCCGCCGCGACTACCACCGCGCCGCCGGCACTGTTGCCGCCCTGAGAAGGTCCACCGGCTGATGCCCGAGTACGGTTGGGGTTCTGCGGTAGTTCTCCTCGAGTGCGGTTGCGTCCATTGTCCGCCGGAGCCGCGACTTGTGGCTTCATGGTTGGGTTCGTGAGTTCCGAGGGGAGGCACTTGAGCGACTCGTTGTTGACTCTCATGAAGTAGGCGTCCTCCGCGAGCTTGGTGATGACTTCTCCCCGCGCGCATCCCCCGAGCCCGACATGCTATCGTGGTGATAGACATGAGGCACCGTTCGGGGGTAGTGTGCACCGACTTTCGACTTGGTCAAGTTCCTCCGTGAGGTTTCGTATTGGGAGGCTCTCACGGAGACGTCTACGCCGTTCGTTCCGCTTCCGGTTGCGCTCACGTCGGGCGTTCTTGTCATCGCCGGTTTCATCCGCGAGTGCATTGCGTACAACTCGTCGACCGATATATCTTCAAAGTAGTGGTCAAGGCGTGTCCCCGAGGGTCCCGTGTCTCGCCGGCGGCCATGAAGACTTGGCGATCTAGAGTGCCGAGGCGGGGAGTCGGTACTGCGTTGGAGTGTGCTCCTCACCGGAGCTAGTGGTGTTCTCTCCGGAAGGGAAGTGAGCGAGAGGTAGGTGATGCGGCATGAGTTCTCTCGTCATGTCCGTAGGCTTGCGATCCGGCCGGTAGACGATTCTCGCCGGCAGGTGTAGATGTTATAACCGGTTCGGTAGGCGGGTCCCGACGGCCGGTTGCTCGGTCGTGGAGTTCTTGGACTCGGGCTTGTCGGGTCCGATCCGAAGTTGAACTCGTAGGAAGAGTCCGAGTAGTAGCCGGGAGACGGTGTTGGAGTCCGAGGTGTAGTCGGAGACGATCTCCTTGCCGGCCCGGCGCGCAAGGGAGAGCCTTCGCATGGGCCTTTCTAGCATTGCAGAAGCTGTATGGGAAGTGCTCATGGAGTGGGAAGTCGGCGCACGATGGCTTAGTAGCCGGCTCGCATGTGATGGCCCATGGGGACGTCGAGTTCGAGTTGGAGGCGGATCCAAACTCGAAGTCGCCGTGTTGGTTGTGATGCGAAATTTCGCCGAATTTTCTAGTGAGTTTGCCCGTGTTAACTTCGGGAAGCGTCACGAGCCCGGTGCTTGGGTTGGGAGCCATGGTGAGGCAGGTGTTGCAAAGATCCATTGCCGTCGGCAAAGGGCAAACCCGGGACCCGAAGATGAAGGTGTCGCCGCGGTTGAAGGCGATGGTTGGCTTGATGGAGATTGAAGCCGTCGAGTTCGCCATGAGATCTTTGGCGAGAGCCCCTACCGGCGCGCCACCGTCGTTGTTTTAGACAAGCAACCTACCAAGGGGAGTACCCGAGGTAGATGAATGTGGCTTCACCGAGCTCGGTAACTCGAAGGAAGAGACACGTGGCACACAATTTAGACGAGGTTTGGACCGCGAGGTGCGTAATACCCTACATCCCGTATGCCGTGTAGCTCGGGATTGATTGGGTGTGTTTACAAGATGATGCGTATGAGAGAGATAGGGGTCCCCGCCTCGCCTTATATAGTCCGAGAGGGGGGTTACAAGTCGGTTTGAGGAGAGAGTACAAGTCGGGTACGTCTAGGAGTTCCGTACGGTACGAGACATGTATAGCTTCCTATTCGAGTACTCATCCACCGTAGTCCTTGCGCCCCATGCCATCGGGTTCCATGTGGCACAAGCCGAGTAGTCCCGGGGGCCTACCGAGTAGTCGGTCCCGGAACCCACCGAGGTAGTGGGCCCGGGGAGGTCCATATGACACCCACCCCCCTTAGTCTCGGTTGGTAATATCAACCGAGACTAAAAGGTTTTACAACAAATAAAAAATACACCACCGCCGCCGTCCCCACAGCTCGTCGTCGCTTCCGCAACTCAAACATTGTCCTCTAGCTCCAATCCACCGCACACTCCACCACGAAGTTCATCCAAGTTCATCCAAAATTTATCACAAGTTCATCCGAACTTCATCACAAATTCATCAACAAATTCATCTCATCAATTCATCAACAATTTCACATCACAAATTTTCAACAAATTCACCTCACAAATTCATCAAGAAATTCATCTCACAATTCACAACATTTTGTAGCGAACATGGCCACATATGCCATTAGTTCGAGTATGATTTTGGTGATTCATGACAACATGATCAATGGAACTAACAATATTGTTTAGCATCTCTTTGTAGGCATTTCTAGGTCCCAAGGATGCAAGAATACCACATGCAAAATTAAGAAGATAGTCTATTTTTCAAAGGGTCAAAAACAAGAAAGGAAAGAAAAAGAAAGGACACCATCGGATGAACCGACGGTCCGGTTCTAGATGCGCCGGTGGATAACGTTGGTGTAGTTGGTACACCGCGCAATATGCCAAACGAAGTTGACACTCGTCGATGAACCGACGAGTCCGGTTTCTAGATGCGCCGGATGAATCGCAGAGGAGGAGCAACGAAGATGATCCGATGGTCCGAGTGTGGACACCGTCGGCCTATCCGACGCTTCATTTGAATAAAGACAGAGACGCGCCAAGACCGAAGCTTCAAAGACCGGATGAACCGACGGTGGAGGAGCCGTTCATCCGACGGTCTTGAAGATGCGGACAATAAGGTTTTAGCAAAGAGTCCTTCGGCACCGGATGATCCGACACGGCGTCGGTGTATAGCGTCGGAGCGATTGTGTCGACGGATCTTCAACGGCTAAGTGACGTGGAGGGCACCGGATCAACCGACGCCTAGAAAAAGCATAGCATCGGTTCATCCGACGCTACCTTTTTTAGGGGCGTTAGCCAATGACTCTTTGGATGCCTTGGGCTATTTATACGCCCTCCACTCACCCATTTGAGGTTGCCGGATTCTCGTGGAAGTGCGGAGTAGCAGTTCAAAACACCTATAAGATCATATCCAATCCATCCAAGTGCTTAATTGCGCATCCATAGACTTGCATATGCTTAGTGTATGTCCTTAGTGCTAGGCTTAGCTTAGAGCTGAATGAGTGCAAGGTTGTGCCAACCTTGTGAGGTGATTCTTGAGTGAATCAAGTTGTACAAGGTGCCGAATACTTGGGGCCTAAGTGGCTCACCGGCAATCGTCATCGACCCTCCGTCTTGGTGTGGAGCGGCGAGGACACTTTGTGCGGGGGACGTGGAGACCACCTTCCTAAGTGGAGAAGCTCCATAGTGGAGGCGGCATCAAGGTGACCAAGGGAGCTTGGCAAGTGCCTATGTGGCTAACCTTTGTGGCGAGTGAAGTGGTGCTCTTGGGAGAGACTTGGTGATCGGGAAGCATTACTCTTGTGTGAGTGCTTCAACAACATGGACTAGGGGTGGCTTAGTGCCTCCCGATACCACGGGATAAATCGCGTGTCAAGAGTTTGCTTCCTCTCATCCTCTTTACGTTTCCGCATTTACTCTATTGCAATCTTTGCTTGCCTTTACTTTCCTAGAGTAGTATCATGCTAGGATTGGCTATAGGTTGCAAACCTTGTTTTGAGATGGGAGTTTCACACTAGAACCACCTTAGTTGCACATCTAGATAGTATGTTCTAGTTTATCTTTGTGTAAAGTAGTGAAGCCATAGGTTAAGGTTTTTAGATTGCCTAATTCACCCCCTCCCCCACTTAGACTATGAGCATCCGATTCCTTACACATTTGTTTGCACATCACAACACATTCCATAGATAAACAAATCATTCACCAAACACAAATGCAAAAAAATCTTACCCGTCCAACACACTGCTCGGACCGGAGTTCACCATGCGTGCGCCCGCTCGCCCGTCGTCCGGCTTGGCCGCGCACGGGTGGCTTGCCTCTCCCGGACGCACGTTTGTGCCGCCGCGCCGCTCGTGCCCCGCCCCGGCGGGCCGGCGGACCGCACGCCCGGCCGCGCGCGCCGTGCCGCCCCCGCCCGGCCTCCGCGCCGTGCGCCGACGAGCCACGCGTCGGTGCCGCCACGCCCGACCGCCGCGCCGCCGGTGCCCCACCGCTCCCGGCCTCCTCGCCGCGCCGGTGGAGCTCGTCACCGGTCTAGCGCCGGTGGCCTACATGCCGGCGGCTCTCGCGCCGCCCGGCGGCCCCGCCCTTCTCCTCCACCCGTGCAAGAGATGAGCGAGAGAAACAAAGGAGAGAAGATGAGGGAAAGAAATGAGAGAAAGAGATGTGGATTTGACCGAGTGTTGGGGAGAGAATAAAAGATTAGAGAGAAGGAGTAAGGGCACCGAGCGGTGGGGAGGCTTCGGCCTCGGGTGGTGTTCCCACCGAGACTCTCGGGTGGAAACACCACTCGGGATTAAAGATTTAGTCCTGGGTGGTGTTTCCACCGACACTAAAAGGGTACTCTTTAGTCGCGGGTGGTGATATCACCCAAGACTAAAGATCGCCGCCAATCGTTGCTATAAAATAACCGTTCGACACCCCCTTTTAGTCTCGGTTGGTAATAGCAACCGGGACTTAAGATGGGCGGCTCCCGCAATTATTTTTTGGCCATATCGATGAAAAGCCTTTAGTCCCGGCTCCAAAGTTGAACCGGGACTAAAGGGGCGTATCAAAGACTCCGGCTCTACCAAAGTGATAGAAACCACCATAAATGTCTCATTGGGACCGGCCTAAACCCGTTTCCCTCGTCCCAAGATGCAAGACAAACTAACATGCTAGAATTTGGTTTCGTTTATTGTTGAACATGATGCTTCTGGATCCATATGCTTCTTAACGTAACCGATAGTATTCCGCACAAGTCATTACACTGTAACAAGGTCACTGATTGCAATAGAAAGGAACAAACGCACGATTCATATCTCACGGAAAGTCTTACACTTAACATTATTGACTGGTAGACAACACATATTGTGAACTTCTACACGTACACACTTTCATCTGAAAAAAAACTTTGATTATTTCAGCACAGGCACTGTAACACTAGCAAACAGAAGGCCTTTCACGCCGCGACGCTTCCACTTATGGAGCTAGTCTATAGCGAACATGGCGCCATTTGCCATTTGTTCGAGTTGATTTTGGTGATTCATGCTAACACAAGTAATGGGACTAACCACATTGTCTAGCATGTCTTTGTAGGCACTCCTAGGTCCGATGGATGTTACCACATGTTAACATACCATGCACAAGTTAACATACCATGCCCAAGCTAACATGTCATACCACAAGTTAACATACCATGGACATGTTAGGTTACTTATAGCAAATTTGATGACTTACTATATATTTCGAGGCTATAAGCAATGGCATGTTAAGTATGTTAAGTTGAAGCAAAGATCCAAGTTGAAGACGCGAAGACGCGAAGAATGAAAATGAAAAGAAAGGACACCGCCAGATGAACCGACGACATCAATATAGCAAGTGTCAGTGCAATCGTCGGACGAGTTGGTACACTAGGTAAAACCCTAGGCACCGTCAGATGAACCGACGGTCCATTTCCTAGTAGCGTCGGACGAGTTGCAGAGGAAGAGCAGCGAAAACAGTAGCACCGGATGATCCGACGGTCTAAAGTGAGGACACCATCGGTCAATCTGATGCTCAGTTTGAATTCATACAGAGACGCGCCAAGACGAACCCTTCAGCATCGGATGAACCGACGCCTTGGTCAAGAGAAAGCATCGGTCTATCCGATGGTCACGAAGCAAAGATACAGAGACGACTTGGCCGCGGGGTCTTCAAGATCGGATGAACCAACACACCATCGGTGTATAGCATCGGAGCAGCTTGTGTCGAGATTCCCAACGGCTAAGTGACATGGGAGGGGCATCGGATGAACCAACGCCTTGAAAAAGATAGCATCGGTTCATCTTATGCTTTCTTTTTCATCGGCCATTAGCCAACGGCTAGTTTGATGCCTTGGGCTATTTATACCCCCTCCACTCACCCATTTGAGGTTACCGGATTGTGTGGAAGTGCACAGGAATTCAAGACACCTAAAAGATCATATCCAATCCATCCAAGTGCTTCATTGCTCATCCTTAGACTTGCATATGCTTAGTGTATGTGCTTAGTGCTAGGCTTAGCTTAGAGCCGAGTGAGTGCAAGGTTGTGCCAACCTTGAGAGGTGATTCTTGAGTGAATCAAGTTGTACAAGGTTCACCGGAAGCCTTGGGGCCTAAGTGGCTCACCGATAATCGTCATCGACCCTCCGGCTTGGTGTGGAGCGGCGAGGACACTTTGTGCGGGGGACGTGGAGACCCCCTTCCTAAGTGGAGAAGCTCCTTAGTGCGGGCGGCATCAAGGTGACCAAGGGAGCTTGGCAAGTGCCTAACCGGCTAGCCGTTGTGGCGAGTCAAGTGGTTCTCTTGGGAGAGACTTGGTGACTGGGAAGCAATACTCTTGTGTGAGTGCTTCAACAACGTGGACTAGGGGTGGATTAGTGCCTACCGATACCACGGGATAAATCGCGTGTTAAGAGTTTGCTTTCTCTCATCCTATTTACGTTTCCGCATTTACTCTATTGCAATCTTATCTTGCCTTTACTTTCCTAGAGTAGTATCATGCTAGGATTGGCTATAGGTTGCAAACCTTTGTTTTGGGATGGGAGTTTCACACTAGAACCACCTTAGTTTCACATCTAGATAGTATGTTCTAGTTTATCTTTGTGTAAAAATAGTGAAGCCATAGGTTAAGGTTTTAGATTGCCTAATTCACCCCCTCCCGCTAGGCTTAGCTTAGAGCCGAGTGAGTGCAAGGTTATGCCGACCTTGTGAGGTGATTCTTAAGTGAATCATGTTGTACAAGGTTCGCCGAAGCCTTGGGGCCAAAGGCGGCTCACCGGCAATCGTCATCGAGCCTCCGTCTTGGTGTGGAGCGGCGAGGACACTTTGTGTGAGGGACGTGGAGACCCCCTTCCTTGGTGGAGAAGCTCCTTAGTGGAGGCGACATCAAGGTGACCAAGGGAGTTTGGCAAGTGACTAAGTGGCTATCCTTTGTGGCGAGTCAAGTGGTGCTCTTGGGAGAGACTTGGTGATCGGGAAGCAATACTCTTGTGTGAGTGCTTCAACAACGTGTACTAGGAGTGGCTTAGTGCCTACCGATACCACAGAATAAATCGTGTGTCAAGAGTTTGCTTCCTCTCACCCCCTTTATGTTTCCACATATACTCTATTGCAACCTTTGCTTGCCTTTACTTTTCTAGAGTAGTGTCATGCTAGGATTGGCTATAGGATGCAAACCTTGTTTTGGGATGGGAGTTTCACATTAGAACAACCTTAGTTGCACATCTAGATAGTATGTTCTAGTTTATCTTTGTGTAAAAATAGTGAAGCCATAGGTTAAGGTTTTAGATTGCCTAATTGTGATGCCCCGGTGTTTTTAATTAACCCTAACGCCCTGGTCAACCCGGTCGACGGTGGTCAAATCACGGTCAACCCGGGCCTTCATCTCGAAAAACTCACTAACCTACCCTATTGAACCCTTTGGCTAGTAGACACTCTTGTGGGGCTAACCCATGGTCAAAGACTTGGTCAAACCCCCTTCACCCCCGGTGTCCATAGTCGTCTCGTCGGAACTTTTGCCGCGTTCTCCAAAATTCACCTAAATACTTGAAAATCTACCTTTATGAAAGTTGTCCATCTTGTTGAGGGACACAACTTTCATGTAGATTGACATTTCAAATTTTTAGTGCAAAAGCTTGAAAAAGCGGCTCCAAGGTCGGCATCTACCGTTCGAGAACACGGCCGACATTGAAAGTTGGCAACTATTTTCTTGCAATTTCTGTTGAGAAAAACCCTATATAGCCTTTTTGAAAATGAAAGAGGGTAGCTAGATCTGCAACTTTCATATTCAAAGTTTGGTCAAGTTTTATTCAAAATTTTGGAGCAATTTGAATTCAAACTAGTGACCAGCCAAATAAAAAAGGGGCAAGGCGCTCCGCGCCGTGACGTCGCGCCGCCGCGAGCCGCGCTCCGCACCCGTGCGCCGGTCGCCCTCGCGTCCGCGCCGCACCCCCGCCCCGGCCGCACGCCGCCGAGGTGCTCCTTCCCTACGTGCTCGTGCCCGTAGGTACACGGGGAGTCTACCCGGCCGCGCGCGCGTCGCGACCGCGCCGTGCGGCCGGGTGCGCACCACGGACCGCCGGTCCGATGGCGGCGCCCCTCGCCGTACGCGCGCGGCCGAGGGCGAGGTACCACGGAGGCATCTCGGTCGTCACCTCGCCATCACCCCCGAGCCCGCGCATATAAAAGGCCGTCGACTTCTCCTCCTCCCCCACGCCATCCCGAGCCGCCATCCTTGCCGCGTGCGCGCCATTGCCGCCGCCGCCCGAGCGCCACCTCCTCCGGCCGTCCCCTTTCCAACCCGCGCCCCTAGCATCTTCCCTAGGACCTAGTGCACCTCCCAGGGTCGCGCATTGCCCAGCCAAGCGTCCTCCTTGCCGTCACCCCGAGCCGTCGCGGCCGTCACCGCCGACCGCCGCCGCGCGTCCTCGTCGGCGATCCTCCGAGCAAACCACGGCCACCCCTGCGCCCTAGGTGAGCTCCTAGTCGAGCCCGACCGCTTGCCGGGCACGGAGTGCCGCCGGCTCGCCGCAAGTGGCGGAGCCGCACCGCCCCCACGGCCAAGGGTGGCATTGCAAGCCCCCAGGTCTTTCCGGGGAGTTTTGTGCAATCTAAGGGTATATGTGTGAGACTTTGAAAAGTTATAGGGTCCGGCGCAAGTGTACATCTTCTATAGTGTTACGGATTTTCGAAACTTGTAAAATGTGTAGAAAATCGTAGAAACTTCAGCAAAATGCAAAACCAATTTTGTTGGATTAGTTGTGAAGAATACTACAACTTTTGTTATTCTCACATGGTCCGATTCTCGATATTTTTAACATGAAAAATAGGAATGAGAAAAACCTATATCTGCCATAACTCAAAAACTATAAATCCTCTCGCATCCAAATTTTGGATATGTTGGGTAGCATTTCATTACTAGCTCCTGTGACAAAAATTGCACAATGTTATGAAATAAATCTTTTTATATAAATTGTTTTCCTTTTATGCAGAATCT
Source organism: Cenchrus americanus (assembly GCA_947561735.1). NCBI lineage: Eukaryota > Viridiplantae > Streptophyta > Magnoliopsida > Poales > Poaceae > Cenchrus > Cenchrus americanus. The sequence goes on along the minus strand of OX387245.1, from coordinate 197,281,352 downwards.
TCCTAGATGATTTTTGTAGCTAAAAATGTTTATGTTTTTATGCCCAAATTGTGCATACTGTCTTGCTACGCCAAATCACACCTCGGTGAATTAATCATGATTTTTAGTTTACAAGAAATATTTATTCTTAATTTGTGCATATTTTCCTTTGTAAATTAATGGAGCAAGATCAGTATAGCTTTTAGGTGTACTTGCTGGTTCTTTAGGCTTGTTTAGGACCAGAGAGCTTGCATGAGAAAGATTGAATCATTTTGATGCTTAATTATTTTTGTAGGCATTTAAATTGTTTCACTAGCTAGTCTTTGCTATTTTCCAAAGTATTTTGTTTTCTAGCTTCCAAGCCTTGCATGTGGGTCCAGTGGTGTAGTATGGGTACTGTTACGCTTAAGAAACACTTCTTTCAATTTCTAGTGATTTATTGCTTAATAAAAAGCTTTAAAGCCCTTTTAAAGATTAAAGCTTAAATAAATAAGGAAAATGCATTTTTAATTCTTTCCTTTTTGGAAAGTATAACCTAACTTAATTAAAGGCTAAGAAAACACCTTTGCTGATAAAGGAATTAATTTATAAATAAATAACTTTGTACACACCTTACTAGTGAGAGGTAAAAGGATTAAACCCTCACATGAAATAACAAGTGTAAGAGAAACATTAATTCAAGTGTGCAATAAAAGAATAAACAACATGTAATTAATAACCTTCCTAAAAGGAATTTAATATTTAATTATTTGTTAAGGTGAATATGACCAACAAGAGTTGGATAAGATAAAAAAACGGTCGCATCACCTAAACCTTGCATTGCATTCCGTGTAGATCTTGCGACGGTGACTACTCCCTCGTCCGAATTCGAGGAAGGAGGAGCGAGAAGCTTCGCCGCAAAGACGTGGAAGTGCTCAACGACACCGAGGGTGCTCGAGCTACCATAGCCGATGAAGGCAAGCCCCGGTGCATCTAACCTAGTTTTCAAGTTTTTGTTATTCAATTATCTATGGATGCTTGTGCATTTAAGTTCGGGAATTGTATGGAACCCTAGATGCATGATCCCTAGGTACCTTTGTCCTTACTAGTATGATAGGTCGATAGCCGCTAAGCTATAGGGCCGTTACAAGTCGGATGATGATGTCACTCGCGAGAATAGGTTCCTAGATAGGAATCACAAGATCTCCTTAAATGGATTGCTCATGTGGTAAGAGCATGGGATTTGGGCTCCGGTCCAATGGCTATTGTGGGTTAAGTGTTTGAACGTACTAAGCACTTGTCGGGAATGGGACCGGTAAGCCTAGTACCTCAATGAGGCGTTAAGGGATCCTACTATTACTACTCTTGGGATACGTCTCACGGCTAGCTACCGGTGGTGTACGGTGACTCCGGGTGCCTCGCGGTGTATGCCGGATAGCCTCGCAACAAAGATCGTAAAATTCGATCCCAACCCGAAGAGTTCGGGAACCGCTTGGTGGTTGTCCTCGCGAGGGGCATCCCACCGTGTGTTTAGGTCTACCTTGCAAGGTTTGAATCAATCGATTGTCGGCCTCTCACCGTTATCTGAGACTACTTATTCCATTAGCCATGAGATCCCTAATGATGGAAGTTGATGAACATCATGCTTGTAATTGTGTTGTACAACTTTGTCTGTACTAGATGGCTAATTTAGTAAAGATTAAACTCACTAGAACTTGTGCTAAAATCTTGAAAGTAAGGACACACTCTTTGTTACTTTTCAGCAAAAGAAACCCAGTGGCCAAAAAGCCTTTCATGTCTAGAGTTGGTGATGTAGTTATCACCGACGGGTAAGTCTTGCTGAGTATTAGTATACTCAGCCTTGCTATAATATGTTGATCCAGGTAACGCTTTCGGTGATGTGTGGCCGGAGAGATCCCGCCGGCTGGGAGCCGGAGTGGGTGGAGGACGATGATTGAAGGCATCATGGATGGCCTCCCGTGGTGTTTCCGCTTTCCGTTAGTTTAACTCCGCTATTTCAAAAACTCGAACTACATCATGGTGACAAAAACTTCGGTTTGTAATAATTAAACCCTTCGGGGGACAATTTGGATGTTAATGATGTTGTATCTCCGGACTCGCCTTCGAGTGAATTTTAATGCATATATGTCGATCCTTGTAGCTATTTAAGTGATTTACCGGGCGTTAACCCGGCAACTAACGACGGGATGATACCTTATTATCGCTTAATAAACAAAGTGGATTGGTTTAGGCGATAGTACGGTATTTTCCTAGGTGGGTTGTCACACTAATGCACCCCCTCCCCGCTAGGCTTAGCTTAGAGCTGAGAGAGTGCAATGTTGTGCCAACCTTGTGAGGTGATTCTTGAGTGGATCAAGTTGTACAAGGTTCGCCGAAAGCCTTGGGGCCTATGTGGCTCACCGACAATCGTCATCAACCTTCCGGCTTGGTGTGGAGCGGCGAGGACACTTTGTGCGGGGGACGTGGAGACCCCCTTCCTAAGTGGAGAAGCTCCTTAGTGGAGGCGGCATCAAGGTGACCAAGGGAGCTTGGCAAGTGCCTAAGTGGCTAGCCTTTGTGGCGAGTCAAGTGGTGCTCTTGGGAGAGACTTGGTGACCGGGAAGCAATACTCTTGTGTGAGTGCTTCAACAACGTGGACTAGGGGTGGCTTAGTGCCTACCGATACCACGGGATAAATCGCGTGTCAAGAGTTTGCTTCCTCTCATCCGATTTACGTTTCCGCATTTACTCTATTGCAATCTTTGCTTTCCTTTACTTTCCTAGAGTAATATCATGCTAGGATTGCTATAGGTTGCAAACCTTATTTTGGGATGAGAGTTTCACACTAGAACCACCTTAGTTGCACATCTAGATAGTATGTTCTAGTTTATCTTTGTGTAAAAATAGTGAAGCCATAGGTTAAGGTTTTAGATTGCCTAATTCACCCCCCCCTCCTCGCTAGGCTTAGCTTAGAGCCGAGTGAGTGCAAAGTTGTGCCAACCTTGTGAGGTGATTCTTGAGTGAATCAAGTTGTACAAGGTTCGCCGGAAGCCTTGGGGCCTAAGTGGCTCACCGGCAATCGTCATCGACCCTCCGTCTTGGTGTGGAGCGGCGAGGACACTTTGTGCGGGGGGACGTGGAGACCCCCTTCCTAAGTGGAGAAGCTCCTTAGTGGAGGCGGCATCAAGGTGACCAATGGGAGCTTGGCAAGTGCCTAGTGGCTAACCTTTGTGGCGACTCGAGTGGTGCTCTTGGGAGAGACTTGGTGATCGGGAAGCATTACTCTTGTGTGAGTGCTTCAACAACGTGGACTAGGGGTGGCTTAGTGCCTACCGATACCACGGGATAAATCGCGTGTCAAGAGTTTGCTTCCTCTCATCCCCTTTATGTTTCCTGCATTTACTCTATTGCAATCTTTGCTTGCCTTTACTTTCCTAGAGTAGTATCATACTAGGATTGGCTATGGGTTGCAAACCTTGTTTTGGGACGGGAGTTTCACACTAGAATAACCTTAGTTGCACATCTCGATAGTATGTTCTAGTTTATCTTTGTGTAAAAATAGTGAAGCCATAGGTTAAGGTTTTAGATTCCCTAATTCACCCCTCCCCCTCTTCGGCTAACGGGCATCCGATTGCTTACATAGTCATATGTATGCACGATGTGCGATCATGAGCATGGCATCACGAGCAGTTGCCGGGCAATGCGTGGCTGGGGTCGATGTGGTACGGTAGATCCTCATCCATGTCCCGGCAACGCCCCGGTAGCGGCAGATGCACCCCAGGACCCAGGTCGGCCTTACCAAGGGTGGCGCAGCACTCTGCCGACGGGCTGTCGGTTGGGTCGTTCACGGACGCCACGGGCTAGCACAGCTTGAAGTCCTCATTCTCCATGCCGCAGATGGCCTGGGCTGCCTCCACTGTAGCCAGGGGCCCAGGGCCACCACCATGGCAAGGAGCAGTGCAGCTAATGCTTGTGTTTTTGCCATTTTGTCTGATAATGTCAGTTTTCTAGCTAGTAATTAAGAGCTACTGGTGTATCGGTTTGTTGTTTTGGGTTTTCGTCTCAATGCTTTGCTTGAGCTGGTGTGAAGAGAGAGTTTGGTGCAAGGTCCTATTTATAGGAGCACAGCGTGGAACATGCCCACACCGATAATAGTCGTGTGATATGTTCTTTGGTCGATGTGATTCCCAGCTGTACGCCTGTACACAAGTTGTATTGTCAATAAAAATCAAACTTGCGAGATAATATGCGTGTGGTCTTGTAAAGAAAAAAATGTTAAGGAATGTGATTGATAAGGAATTTCATTTCATCATCGTTGGACAGTTCAACAACAAATGGACCACAAACCTCCATCGTATTACATTCAAAGGGAAAAAATCTTTATTAAGCGTGTGAATTCTGTTTGAGATAAAATTTTATTTTCCTATGTATACATATTTAAAAACATTCAGTAGCCATGGTTTTGAAAATCTGGATGCTATAGTTCACTGCATGATCCGATTATTTTTCAAGAGTTACATCATTAAGTTGTTGATAGTGTCCCCAATTTTTTTTGTAAATTTTCTATTTGGAATTTTTTTGACACAAATCCTTAGTTGATACTCCCTTCATTCGGATTGCATTGCATGCTGTTTTGGAATTTCTAGGTGCGTAGTTTTTGCTAATCACACTACAGGAAACGCGTGCTTCGCCAACAGCTTAGAGCTGTTGGCGAAGACTCCAACCCTGTTGGCGAAGGCTTTCCCAACAGGGTTTCCGAGTTCCTGTTGGGAAAGAACCGTTGGCGTTTTAAGTGATGGAAAAGAGCTCTTCGCCAACGGGAATTCCGGCCCTGTTGGGAAAGCTTCGCCAACAGCCATGTGTGCCGTTGGCGAAGAGGGGACGCCGTCAGCTCGGATGCCGTTACCTTCGCCAACAGGGGAAGCGACGGTTGTTGGCAAAGTCCTGTTGGCAAAGGTAATGGCAGCTTTGCCAATAGCTAGCTTTGCCAATAGCATCGGGTGAAAGCTGTTGGCAAATCCGCTGGACAAGGCTGTTGGCAAAGAAGCCCAGCTTTGCCAACGGTGGCTTTGCCAACAGCTGGCGCGTGCTTCAGGGGAAGCCTATCTTTGCCAACAGCCTGGCCCAAAGCTGTTGGCAAAGCTGACAAGGCTGGTGAGGAAAGCCCAGCTTTGCCAACAGCTTTGGCCCATGCTGTTGGCAACGCTGGGAATCTTTTCCCCCTTTTCTTTCGCTCTTTTCTAGCATTTAATTCACACATCAAATCCACACATCAGCATATGAACTAGAATACCACGTATATATCAACAATATAGCATATGAACCACATTTCGGCATCGGTTTCGATCTCAACATGAATCCACACATCAAATCTTTCGATACATGTCCATAATACACATAAAGTCACGAAACGAGTGCATACATGTCCAACATACACCAGGATGTCCAACATACATGTCCAAAATGTCCGACAAGTCCAACATACATGTCCAGGGGTCTAACATGCATCGCTACTAGTCCATAAGAGGTAGTCACAGGTACCTAGCTCGTGGCGCCGTCCCCAGGGGTCCCGGCGCCGTCCCCAGAGGTCCCAGCGCCCCCACCTTGCTCCAACGCACACCACCCTGACTGAGGTTGTGGCTGTGGCTGCGCCTGAGTCCACCCTGACCCCTGCGGTGGGTCGTAGTGCCAGTAGGGCGGGCGAGGCCCCCGCTGCGTCGGCGCGCCCCCGGCCACGACGAGTAGGTCCGCGACGGTGGAACTCACGTGTACGGCTGCGTGCCCACGTGTACTCTCGCTTGTTCTCGGCGAACATGCGGGCGGCTTCCGAGTTAGCGGGTGAATTCGGGTTTGGATCACACGGCAATGACCGCAAAATGGCACACCCTCGGGTTTGTCACACGGTGTACCATCAAGCATAGATGGTTTTTCAGCTCAAAAGAAGAAGATATTTATAGTTTAGAAAAGTCGTAAAGGGTCAACATAAACAGAACCAACATGTTGGATCAGCATTCAGCAAAGGCATGCACATTCAAGAGGAGAAACAAAGGCAGACATGCACTCCAAGCAAAGCTATCAGTGAAAGGAGAAGAGTTAAACTAGTAAGCACAAAAACACAAGCAAAGCTATACATGATCTAAGAGAGATGGTGTGAGTCACTGTATGTGATTAGAACCATTTCCAATTTAAACTCTTCCAATATATAGACAATCTAGTTGATTGCAAATGGTAATGTTTTGACATTGCAAACTTTGAGAGAAATACTACTATACAAATTTACATATAAGCCATATGCAGTTAGCACCACAAGAAAGAAACCAAAATATTAATGTTTAAATATTCTTAGCATGGTATATTTTGGTCCTCATGAAGCCCAAACAGTATATAAGGAACTGTGGATGGCTGAACTCAGAGGTCACCACATCCACAGTATATAGCAGCCCAAACAGGCACAAACAATCTGTCACAACAGATTAAAAAAACATCAACTTAATCTACACCCTAATCTACCCTAAAGACTTCATGCAACTGCGGTGATGCGGACAGAGCAACTCTCAACTATGCTCTCTGTCCATTACAAACATGTCGCGAGAGCAAACTAAATAAATATTTCCAAGTACGACACACGTAAGAGAAACTCACGGTTCCGTGTCTACAAACGAAACAAAAGCAGTTGATAAGTACGAGAGGTTTAGCCGCATCATCTCTATGTGTATTTCATCATATCATGATACAAGAAGGTTCGTATTTAAAGAGTACCTCTTGTATAATGCTAAATGCATCTTTGACGACCAAAGGTATAATCCCCGGAGATCTTTGGTCTCCCCGAATCAAAAGAACAAGTATATCAAGATACTATCATTTTGAAATGTGAAGAAACTAATGGAATGTTGTATAATACCGGTCTAGTAAATTACTAGAAAGACAAGCGCGGCCTTGCCGCTCTAGGCCAAGTGCCCAACAATTTGAATGCGATCATACACTCACTTAATGTGGATTGACATAAAGACCATTTAGTTTACGTAAAGTTGTATGGTAGCGACTTATTGCGTAAACTATGAATTTTTCGTATATTTGAATTCTAGACAATGTCAATATGTTGCTCATGGATGCGCATCGAGATATCATACCGATTGTTACTACCTTTTAGTAATGTTCCCACGAAGTCGCTAACAAGTACATTTACACAAAGGAGTTGTTGAAATCTCTTCCGGAAATCCATGCCTTGCACATTTCTCATCACTACCTGCAGTCCCAAACTTACTACTCATAGCTAATTTTAGAATTTATGCATCAACCGAACATGTATTGCAATTTGAATAAAAGAAATGCATAGGGACAAACTTCCTTGTAGTTAATCATTGTGGACAGCTCTTATATAAAGGTAGTAAAATGTTGTGAAAACCGCTATATCAATACTCCAGGATAATCAAATTTGCTACATTATTAGAATAAACAAAATCGAGGATTCAACATTTTTTGTGATAGCAAGACAATATATTTAGTAGGTGTGGAGCATGATAATATTGTGTCCGTTGTAGGATAGAAGACGATACATATATACAACAAAATGATGATTATGTCATAAGTAGCTACTATCTACTAAGCACCTACTCGAGCATTGTATGTTATGCATACACTTTTTCGTGTAGTTAGCTTATGAAACACATCTACCAAAAATAGAGAGCAATCCACGGCTCTTATAACCGGGAGTTAGTAGTCTACCTACGAAGTGTCGAAGTACGCAAAAGCTTGATCCGAGCAAAAGAATGTCTTGACACTTGATGACAAATTCCGTAAGAAAAATGTGGGTTACAACGCCTTTCTAAGAAATTAGCCTATATTTTGAACATAATTGTTATGGATGCAAGTACTTAAATACATATTAATTTAGCTTTTTATAACTTTTTAGTTGTGGGGGTTTGACTACACATTTTCTTTGGTTTTGTCTGCCGATATTTATCATTTCGATTCATTCGGGTATGTGATATCCTATAATATAAAGTGGAACAAACATGGTATTTACAATTAGTAATCATAGAAAATCAAAGGAAATGAGTTATGGTGCCATGAATGTGCCAATGAGAAGGGTGGGCAATCGAGTTATACCTTGGTGCTTTCCTCCAACCTAGTCAAAGTGGATTGGTTGTGGTTAAGCACGCAAGACATGAGACAAGCGTATGAAAAGGGGCAGAGTGGACAATTGCCGCCGATGAGCAAGTGTGTTCATGCTCGCTTGTGCCGCGATAATGCCTCAACCAGTTGCGTAATTCCATGTACATTCCCCTTAGCCATAGATCCACCTCGCTCATGACGAAACACATATTACTACATGGATGATGCTTGTAGTGCATAACGAGTTGATGACAAATTCCACACGGTAAGGATGTACATTTCACTCGAAAGCACATAAACAAATGTGTGGACTCACCGAAACGAACCATTAGCGTTGAATAAATTAAAAGTGCGAACAAAAGGGAAAGGCAAAATCATAAATAGAATGATTTGTCAAGGGAGCATCAAGTAAATTTTACAGTTGACTAAACTAAAAATTAGCGTCATGGCCGGGCGGGGCGGGGTCGGCCGGGGGGCGGGACCGACGGGCGGGGCCGGCGGGCGGAGAAGATCCACCGCCGGCGGTGGCGCGCGCGTGGTGGCCGGGCGGGGCGGGGCCGGCCGGCGGGGCCGGCGGAGCGGGGCCGCCGGAGGCGGTGCGCGGGGTGGGCGGGCGGGCCGGGGCGGGCGGGGCCGGCCGGGCGGGGCGGGACCGACGGGGGCGGGGCCGGCGGGCGGAGCAGTCCGCCGCCGGTGGCGGCGCGCGTGGTGGCCGGGCGGGCGGGGCCGGCCGGCGGGGGCCGGCGGAGCGGGCGCGCCGGCGGCGCGCGCGGGGTGGGCGGCGGCACGCGGGGTGGGAGGAGAGGGCGGCGGCGCACGGGGTTGGGTGGGGAGGGAGGGGGCGGGTCCGGTGGCCGGGAGGGGCGGGGCTAATTTGTTTTAGGTTAAAGTTCTTTGCCAACGGCCTATAGGTGCGGCCGTTGGCAAAGCCTTTTTTTATTTTTTATCGCGCCATCCTTCGCCAACGGATGCGGTATTAAAGCCGTTGGCGAAGACACTTTGCCAACAACATCGCAAGATCGTTGGGAAAGAATTTTTGCGTTTTTTTTTTTTTTTTCCTTTCAAATTTTTTGTGGGTCCTTCCTACTATAACTACAACTCAACTTCAAAACTTGGGGATGTTTTGAGCTATTTAACTATATTTCGTTAATTATTTTCGTTCACTTGAATTTTAGGCATAATTCAAATTTGAACTGAAGGTGCGTGAAATAATGAAACTTAGGCGTTCAAAAAATGATATTCATGTCGGGGAGTCCGTTTTGAGGCCGTGTCCCAAAGCTCACCCGAAAATTCGAAGTCCTTGTCCACGTAACACGACGGTCCACTTGTGGTACAACCTTGTTTTTTAATTATATAAAATCCAAACGAAGTCGAAAAATCACGAAACTTGTCGGGGTGTATTGTTATCGCATGTTGAGGCTACGATAAACATTTGAGAAAGTTTGGAGCAAGTTGCCGCGTCAAATGCTCAAAACCTAGACATCTCTACCATGTGATCACTTGTGGAGCACATGTGGAGCCGTCTAGGTTTTGAACATCCGACGCGGTAACTTGCTCCAAACTTTCTCAAATGTTTATCGCAGCCTCCACATGTGATCCCAAGACACCCCGACAAGTTTCGTGATTTTTCGACTTCGTTTGGATTTTATATAATTAAAAAACGCTTGTACCACGCCCGAACCGTCGTGTTACGTGCACAAGGATTTCGAAATTTCGGGTGAGCTTTGGGACACGGCCTCAAAATACACTCCCCGACATGAATATCATTTTTCGAACGCCTAAGTTTCATTATTTCACGCACTGCGTTAGCTCAAATTTGAATTATGCCTAAAAATTCAAGTGAACGAAAATAATTAACGAAATATAGCTAAATGTTAAAAAATGGGTCCACATTTAACAATGTGCTTCTACACAATGTAGCAAGGCTACCAAAAAAGTTTGAACTCAAAATTCGAAAAAAATGAAAATCTTTGCCAACGACCGCAATCTTCCCCAACGGCCCCTACAAGGCCGTTGGGAAAGAAGGCTCTTCGCCAACAGCTTGGTAGCCCCGTTGGCGAAGGGTCGCTCCCTTTGCCAACGCTAACGGCGAAAGCCGTTGGCGAAGCCGACGGCGGCGGTACCGTTTAGCCGCGCCGGAGCTTCGCCAACAGCCTTTTCTTTCCCAACAGGAATGCTGTTGGGAAATAACCCCTTCGCCAACAGCCGTACTTTGCCATCAGTCATTGGATTTTGGGTTGTTGGCGAAGATTTCTTTCCCAACGGCGGAATTTTCCCGTTGGGAAAGAGTTTCTTCGCCAACGGCTCGAGTGTCTTGGCCGTTGGGAAAGCGTGGGGTCGCTGTTGGCGAAGCCGCAGATTTCTGTTGTGTCACTTAGATAAAATGTACTGTATGTCTAGATGCATAATTTGGAATAGAAAGAGTGATGTTTTGCTTGGAAATTTTTTTGCAACCTTATTTGTGGAAAATGCAAGAACTACATTGGAAATACCATTGGCCATTTGAGTACTTCTAAATGAAAATTATGACTAACATAGCCACGCACAAATAACTATCGTGAATGCGTGTTTGCAAAATGGTAGTCTGCTTGAACGACTTTGAACATTAAAACAAGGCAATCATTGAAGATAATCTAAATAAAATGGCAAAACAATCAACTTGTCAAAGAGTGGTATCTTGACTAATTGGCAAACTATAGGACTGGCTTGAGAGAGGAAAATTGCTTCTAAAAAGATTGTGCCAAGAGACTATATATTTAGCATTAGTGTTCGCTTATTCTCTTTTAATCTAGGAGTATTTTAGGGTTAAGGTATGATTCTATGATTTTGGTGTTATATGTACAGTTTAGGCGAATTTGAATATCTGATCGATGCTTCTGTATATAATTTGGTGTTAACTGAGAATACAGGACCAAATCTTCTATTCATCCCATGGTAGTTTTCATCCATACACCACTGGTCGACCAATTGCCTGCATGCATCTTCCCTTTCTGTTGTCTACTTTAGCTAATTATTCTAATAAGCAGGTCAAATTAATTTGCAAGGCCTGTTAAAGTACAGTACATAGCGTTTATCAATGTTTAATCAAGTTCTATTGATGTTCTGCACAAAGTTAACAGGCTTTGAAAATTGCATAAGAAAATTAAACACACTGCCTACATATGTTCTAGTGTCAATGTCTGGCCGTGCTGTAGTGCTGATTTCAGTAGTGCTATTGGGTTGGGCAAGCACCCATGATAGGCTGTCCATGGTACTGGTCATCCATGATAGCATTCGAGGACAAGGCAGTGCTGATGTTGACGGGGCTGCATATATCGTCTTTGCCAACACTAACCGGATTTTCTCAGATAAATTGATCGAATTGACAAGGCAATGGCGTATAAACAGTTCCATATATGTTTTATGAAGCTCGTTATTTATTCATTCTAGCTATCGCAGATTAAAGAAAGATAGCAACCACAATATTTAATGAGTTGCATTGGTTTAATTTGTGGCACCATAGTTAGCTTCCTGTCCAAGACCCCAACCTAGATCAACCTAAAAGTTTAAACTTTTAGCAATAGAACCATGTCTCCAAAATAATAGAACCATGTCTCCAAAATATGGATTCCTAGTGAACCATCCAATTTTCTCACCACAAGATAGGAGCTTTAATTTTTCTAGGATGTCAGCCATCATCAAGGGCTTGTCAGTGACATTTTCATTAAGTTTTCATGTGATTTTTCTGAATATTTGTATTAGATAATATAAACCATGATGGGAAAAGTACATGCAACAAAGAATTTTCTTCTCTTCCATAATACAGTTTTATCTCTCCTTTCTCACATCGCTAGAATATCTGGAAATAGTGCATCTGGTATTTATCCATTGAACATTTGAAGATTCTACTCCCACGACTTGAAGCAAATTATTTTCATTATGGAATGCTCGAGACAAACAGAAAAAAGCTCTGTTATATCTATACATTTGCTCGGTGAGACAAATTCTATATAGATGCAGGAAAGATTCTCTATTCATATTCATCGAGCTCTTTTACGATGCACAATACTACCGAGTAGTAGTCTATAGTATAACTGATTTATTCTATAGGTAAAATAGTAATTAGCACGCAATATATTTTTCATATTTTTTACCCACTCCTCATTGTCCCATACAACATTTCCGCACCTCATTTTAGTATATTGCAACAATATTAATTTACACATGTCTAATCATATCCCTATGCTACCCATAGTAGTTATGCACACTACCCATACTACAACTTAGAGTTCCATTAGTGCATAATTAATCTCAACTGTCGGATCCTTCGTAGAAGTCATTTTTTATTCCATACAAGTATTTTGCAAACAGTAATGTAGGGTATTGTGCACTGTAAAACACCTGATCTCGTAGCAATATAGTAGTAATTGTATACACTGCAAGCAGGCACCGGTGATCACCATCATGATCAGCAGCTGACCGCCAGCGATCATCAGCAGATGGCCGGCGTCGCGAGGCCGCACTTGCCCGGCAGCCCCATGGCGCGGTTGATGTTGATCCTGTAGAACCCCACCTACACGTCGGCGGCGACCTTGTACCGGCGGCACAGGCACGACAGGTCGCCCCCGCCAGGGCGGCGCAGCACTCGGCTGAGGGCTTGTCGGTCGGATTGCGCCTGGCTGCCGCCGGCTGGCATGCCCAGATGCCGGTGCTCGACAGGTTGCAGCAGGCGTCTGCCATCTCCGCTGACGTCGCCAGGATGACCAGGACGGTCAGGAGGGCGCCCGTTACTGCCTGTGTCGTTGCCATGGTTGATTGGTTACTACTTACTATACTTGTTTAAGGTGTAGCCTTGGTTAGGTTTTTTTTTGGAGTTGTGTGAGGAGAGGGTGTTTTGGTTCCACTTATTTATAGAGAAAAATTTTGTAATTTTGCTGACTAGTAGCTGCTTGTTTCCGATATTTTAATGCGGTCCTTGTTGCTCCTAATTGGCCCTCATAGGAAAAGCTTTGTTTCCCAATAGAAAATGCACAAGTGAGACGTTGAAAAGTAGTTATATAGCAATGATTGAATTTCAGCATTAGGGAGCACTTGGAAGAAAACAGAACACCTCAAATTAAGGATGTATTAGTAAGGTAAATCCATATATAGATGTATTCAAAAATATCTTTATATTCCTATTCAACACTTAGAGCAAGTATCTGCAATTGATTCAAATGGTTTTTTCACTAGTCCTAAATAGACTGGAAATTTTTAAATTTGACTAGAAATGGGGGAATGTGTACGATATATCCCACCACGAATTTTTGTGCCAGACCAATTATAATCTTCCTTTGTTGTAACTGGGGATCTCCAGACTCCAGATCGTGAATATCCCCAACTTTCACACTATTAGAAAACCAACCTTTTATCCCAGTTGGTAAGACGCTTAGATCTAAAAATAGTACATCTGGTATTTATCCATTACATGTTTGAAGACTCTACTCCCACGACTTGAAGCAAATTATCCCAAATTAAGCATTGCTCGAGACACACACACACACAAAAAAAAACTCTGTGAGCTATATCCATACATTTTCTCTGTGAGACAAATTCTATATATATAGATACAGGAAAGTTCCTCAGTTCATATTCATGCGTCCAACTCTAATTTGCAGTGGACGGGAGATACAATGCATAATACAGTTCTGAAACAGAAGAAGTCACAAGTCCTTTACGGGCATCATTTATTCGAGCTCTTAGCTATATAGCAGTAGCAGTTGTATAAGCAGTAAGCAGCAAGGCAAGCACCAGGTGATCATGCACCATCAGCAGTTGGCCGGCATGGCGAGGCCGCACTTGCCCGGCAGCCCCATGGCGCGGTTGATGTCGATCCTATAGAACCTCACCCACACGCCGGCGGCGTTCTTGTACCGGCAAAGGCACGGCAGGTCGGCCCCCGCTAGGGCGGCACAGCACTCCGCCGAGGGCTGGTCGGTCGGGTTGCGGATGGCCGCCGCCCGCTGGCATGCCCGGATGCCATCGTTTGATAGGTTGCAGATGCCGTGCGCCACCTCGGCTGACATGGCTAGGATCACCAAGAAGGTCAGGAGGACACCCATTGCCCGTGCCTTCGCCATGGTTAATGTGTTACTAGTATGTTTTCGAGGTGTAGCCTTGTGAAAGGAGATAGGGGCCTTCGTGTGTATTGTTTTTTTTTTGAGTTGTGTGAGGAGGGGTGTTTGGTTACGGGCACTTATTTATAGAGCAAAATTTTGTAGTTTTGCTGACTAGTAGCTGCTTGTTTCGGATATTTTTGTTTGGTCCTTGTTGCTGCATATCACCTCTCAAAGAATAGGTTTTTTTGCCCAGTAGGAAAATACACATGTGAAAGGTTGAAAAGTAGTGCTTGATCTATAGCAATTGAATTTCAGCACTACGGAGCATGTTGACTACTTTTTCCTAGAAGATAAAACGGGTTGCCTGGTGCTGGTGATGGTTCAATCGCCACTTCCTTCCATCTGCTTTCCCTAGGAGAATTTTACAATCGCTGGAACTTGGAAGATAACAGAACATCTCAAATTAATGATGTATTAGCAAGGTAAATTCATATATAGATGTATTCAAAAATATGGTTTTCACTAGTCCTAAATAGATTGCAAATATTTATAAATCTAAGTAGAAATGGGGATGTGTAGGATATACCCCTCCACAATTTTCAGTTCCAGACCCAATATTTTCTTCCTTTGTAACGGGGGCTCCAGAATATCCTCAGCTTTCATGATGTGATTTTTTTTATTTGACAACATAGTTTTTTTTTCGAATTACACAATACATCGGAAACACTCACAACGCACGCACACTCATCCCTATGAATACACACACGCAAACCCTACCCCTAGGAGCAGGACCTCGCTGTGTTAAATCCCGAGAAATTCGCTCCCACGGGGAGTCGAACCCAGGACCTGAGGTGCTACCGGGGCTCTTGTAACCACTAGGCTACAGACCCTTTCACTATTTGACAAAATAGTTGTATGACAATTGAGCTATTTGGTCCTAGCCACGCCTCATGGGGCTGGTTTCTTTTTGCTAACACCTTACTTCATACATATATATATATGTATATATATATATGTATATATATATATGTATATATATATATATATGTATGTATATATACATATATATATGTATGTATATATATATATGTATATATACATACATATATATATATATATATATATA
Organism: Cenchrus americanus; assembly: GCA_947561735.1. NCBI lineage: Eukaryota > Viridiplantae > Streptophyta > Magnoliopsida > Poales > Poaceae > Cenchrus > Cenchrus americanus. The sequence goes on along the minus strand of OX387245.1, from coordinate 197,266,076 downwards.
TATATATATATATGGTTTTTTAAAGGAATACCTTAGGCGAGTCTCAATGGAAGTTTCATGGCATTAAATTCTATGGCAGCAAGAGTTTTTAAAAGTCACTGTCATTTGCCTTACTCTCGGCACTCTACAGGAAAAATGGGTCTGACATTTTTTAGAAAAAAAACGCCCTTTGGTTTCATAGGAATTGCAACCAAATCCACCACGTCCAAGCCACCCAGTAACCCAGTGCATAGATTTTCCTAATAGGCCCTCATACTAAACTTTCTTTCTACATAAAGAAGAGAAATTTCGCTGGTGTTGTCATTTTTTGTGAACACCCCCACCTACCACCAAACTGGCCACCCCGCACCCAACCCAGGCCAAACCTAACCCCTCATTCTCCTCCCCGTCGCCACCCTCCGTCTCCCTACTCTCTACCTCCCGATCTCCCCTCCATGTCGTCGTCTGTGCCTGCACTACGGTGCCCACTCCCCACTCCCCGCGTGATCTAGATCTGGGGCGGGCGTGGCTCGGAGTGGAGTAGGTGCTCCAGTGGTGCCACCCATGCTTTGGGAGCACGTCGTTGTGAGCCAATCATTCCCAATTGGCAGCGAGGTGCTCTCCGCTAGGCACAACGTGACGGCTCCAGTGCAGGGAAGCACAAAGATGTGCATGGGCTGGCAAGCTAGAACTGCTCGTCACGGAGCAGATTCGTGAGGGCGTCGCGTCATCAGTTGCTGACGGCGCAGGATGAACACATGATGCGGAGTCACAGCCGGACCATGCGGACTAGAAGGTGGTAGAGACTGCGCTCACTGCCGTTGTGGCGGCGAAGGAGCCCATGATTGCGTCGAGTATCATCAATTTTGCTGGTGTGACGATGAGCGAAAATTAGGGAGTTTCATCATTAGGAAATTCCACTAGAACTGTTACCTAGTTTCCAATCTAAGTAATTATTCCATGAACATCGAGACTCACCTTAGATGTTGTCATATGCTTTGATAAGGCTGAGTCCAACAACAATATGCAAACACATATATGCCTCCCCCACGGCACTGTGCATCACCAAATTCTGTGCCAACAAAAGAGGAATAGCAGTAGGCAATTTGCATTGCTAGAAGAGAGGTGAGCCAAAATGAATCACCTCTCTCCTGCTATGCATTTGCAAGCGGCGCCTCTGAGCGGAGGGATGAAGGAGGGAGGGGATGGGGGAGCAGGGGAGCACTAGAGAGGAGGAGGGATGACGCTGATTCGGTAGAGAGGATGTGAGGGCGGACTACAAGCGTCGTCGAGACAGCGAGCTCCACCAGTGCGCGAGGAGAGGCGGAGTAGGAGGAGGTAGAGGCGGCCGAAACCGCTCCTGGATCCTGCTCGGTGGAGGACGCCTCGAGCCCGCCCAGCGTGCGTGCGAGCAGGGGAGGGAGGAGGAGCGCGCGGCTGAGCTCCCCACCATCTCCTCCGGCGGGCCTCCCTCCGCGCGCCAGCCATCCTCTCGATGCCCATTCTCCTCCCCGACTAGCGGTGGCCAGACTCCTCAGCCACGGCGTCCCTCTGCTCGTCCTCCTCTACTCCTCCTCGATAGCCTGTCCACTCCCCATCGGTGCCATGGCCCTGAGCCCCTGGCGAATCTCTCTCCTCGATGCCACACTAGAGCTCGACGGCGACGCCTGCAACCCCTGAGGCCGCCAGCACTGTGAGCGAGGCCCCCATGGCGCGACGGGAGCGGGAGGATGGGGAGAAAGAGCTGACGAGGAAGGGCGGTGGGACGACTCCTTCTCCAGTGTGGCCCCTTCCCTGCTCGAATCATCCCTCTCGCTCCGCCTCCCTCCTCCCCTATGTGGTGCTCGATGTTGCGCCTGCTCTTTGCGCAGTTTTTGCCTTGTAGTGTATGTGTTCGCTGTTCGAGAGATGATGTTTTGCCCTATCCAAGCTCAACTGTACACACAACTATTTTATTGGGGACTAGGCTGATCAGCTTGAGCCCAAAGTAATAATTTTTTATATATTTTTATCACAATTTTGCAAAAATATATGGTCCGTCACAAATTTTGCAAAACTACACAACTGCCGCCGTGGCCCATGGCGTCAGGGATATAACGCCGTGGCCCGCGGCGGTAGGAGCCGCCAGTAGTGGGCCCGTACCCTTAACGTCGTGGGCTGCGGCGTTAAGTCCCTGGCGCCGTGGGCCACGGCGTTAGGGGCCTAACGCCAGGCGGCAGCGTGGCCCCCAGGTAACACCATAGGCCATGGTGTTATCTAGGCCTTACCGCAGTGGGCTGCAGCGGTAGGAAGTTTTTTGAAAATTTGAATTGTTGAAGCATTGATAAAACGACAAACCATTATTACATAACGACGAATTTAGATAAATGATTACAACATTTGCAATGGCACGTGCGACACAATTACCCTAACTTTGTGCCGCTCTTGCTAGTCCAAACATGCCTTAGGGAATTTAAATAAATGACTACAACAATTGTAGTCTTGTTGTACGAATAGTACCCAGAGAACCCGGACATCATAGACCCGCCGGAGTGCTAAAAGGGCATGTAGTACCCCGACGGGGGTGGAGTTGGGTCAGATGGTGGCGGGGGTGGAGTTGCTGGTGGAGTGTTGTCCTTCTTTTCGTGGCACGGACAACAACAGTACTCATCCTCACACCTGGTGTTCGTCTTCACCACCAATGGTCCGGTCACCGGTACGTCATCGCCGTTGGTAGATGTCGGATTTGGAGAAGCCAATGCCGACGCGAGTTCTTGCCTCAGGTTGAAGATGACAACATCCTCAAGGTAGTTGATGTACTCTTGATACAGGTGAATACTTGGGGGTCCACCCATTGCACAAAACCGCAGTTATCTGGTTGTTTAGAGTACTGCAGAAACCGTGATTACATTAGTAAGTCATAAAATGATGAAGGACAGAGGTCATGGATTTTTGCCTACCCATGGTCGTGAGCAATGCCAGAAGCAGCGACCAGAGTTGTCCCATCCTTGATAAACCTGCATCACACAGAACTCACCGTGTGCACACCTTGGCCAGTTCACCAGTTGATTTGGTGCGCACTTTCTAGCATCACGCATGGATTTGAAATCTCTCTTGTCTAAGATTGGAAAATTGGTGTTGAACTCTAGATCTTGCTGTGTCACACCCGATTTTACGAAGAAAACCAAGTGCTACCTATATGTATGCCGGGATCTAGTTTCATACATATAGTGACATCATAGTGAATACCGAAACAATATCACGTAAAGAAAGAGAAATTATCGAGAGATTTACGAGCGGAATCTCGGGAAATAATGGCTCCAAACTTCACGAGTAATCGAGCGGGGGTTGTGTACGCCTAGCACCATCTCGGACATCATACACCCTCTTCTTCTTCTTCTCCGAACAGCGGGTTAGCAAGGGTGAGCACACTTATGGTTGGAGCCCGGCAAGTGGGGGGGGATGCAAGGCTATCAAGGATAGGCTAAGATTTTGCGGTGGTTAGCATTTTAAGTTGGTCAAATTTTATTAGCAAGCACCTATTTACTAGATGTAAGTTCATACCAACCCACTTAAGCATTTAGGAAAGAATATCATCTCGAAAACCATATGGAAACCACAATTTAATTCCATCTTCATGTTTGATTATCATGCGAGGGTCTAGGCCACTCTTGACCGTGAGCACGGCCGATCGATCGGTTTTCACTCACTCGCAAAGGTTGTACACTTTACCCACGGTTCGTGTTCCCCATGTCGCCGGGTTTGCAAGGCCCTTAAACACTTCCGAGTTGAGTGGCTAGGGGTCCACTACGAAGCCTTTACAAAGGAAAGAAGAGAAACCAACGGCCCGCGATAGTTACGACGGCGGAGCGGACCATAACCCTCCCTAATGGTCGGCACCTTAGCCAAGGTGCTACCCCAAAAGAACCGGGCTATACACCTTCAACTCCAGCCCCCTGTGCCCCTCTCGGAAAAAAGGCTATCGGCTAACCCACTCTCCCCGATTACTTAGCTAAGCCAGAGCCATATGGACTGTGGTTGCACTGTTTTCCTGGGTGGTTCTCCATATTCCAATTAAACCATATGATCTTGTTATTAACCATAAGCACACACAAATATACCACCCAAGGTTATCATGATCATCATTCATCATATTGTAAAAGATTCATTTTAACCATCCCAAGTTATAGCAACTAAGCATTTCTACCCAAAACATTTATTTAAAAGGGTTGTCCAAGGTAAAGGGGATAAAATTCTATTCATGTCCTTAAAAAGGTGATTTTCCCATCAAGTTTATGGCGTATAACATTAAATGTAAACTTAGTTATCATGAAAGTTGTCCGGGACAAAAATAGAATATGCAAGGGGAGAAGTCCACTTGGCTTTCTCAACACAAAGCTACTCTTATGCTCTCCCGCTCTTGCTCACTTGAAACTCTTGATCTTCATGACTTTCGAACAACAACTCGATCTTCTACACGAAGCAAACATCGGGAACAACACATGCAAAGCAGACAAACAAGAACAACTAAGAAAATACACCAATCAAGAAAAGGCTTTAAAGAAAGAACAAGGGTTGGCTCAAGGACCGCGAACGCAAAAACACTCGGGACTATCGGGAGATTTAGATCATGTCACACAATGTTATGTGCTTGGTATATTTTAATTCAATAAAGATGTGCATAGGTTATTTCAGATAAATACCCTATTTATAATTAAGAAAGTTATATTTATATAAAAGGAAGGTGTATAACTTAGTTCAATTTCATTTACAAATATTCAAGTATAACTTATGCAAATTAAACATTTAATTTACAGGAAACATGTAAAAGCATCTAGCTGTTTATCTTTATATTTCGAGTTGAACTAATCAAATTACAATTTAAAAACACATTTATATTCATATTAATCAAATTAACAATTAATTAAGAAAAGTAGAGATAGACTATGTTGCTTTTATTTAGAAAGCAAATTGAACAAATATTAACCAAATTAGCATTTATATTATGAAAAACCAAAAGGTAGCTCTAATTAGATTTTATTTTTAATACAAATTTAGTAGATATTAATCAAGTTAAATTTAAATAAATTATTAAAACACATTTTATGGTAAACATTAGCACTACCGCGTATTTTATTATGATACGAAACTAACGCAACAAGAATGACATTGAACGAGCTATAACGCGAGATCTATGGGTTAAACAAGGATTAGAGAACTAATCACGATTAGCGAAGATGTGGAGGACTATTATAGAAGATTGGCAAGACACAAATATTTGGTCACATATTACAAGATTCTTCAAGGCTTTAGATGGTAAGTTGGATATTTATAGAATTATACGATAAAGGATATTTTCGGTGTATATGACATCAGCATGATGACATGATAACATCAAGCTAGGAAAGAAGATACGTGAAACCTATGAGCTTCTGCATACTTGTCTAAAGGGAGTACATGTGCATGCACGTATATGACTGGTAGTAGCAAGATGATGTCAACAGGAAATAAAGAATTCGATTTCACAAGATAATATTGGTTTTGTATCCAAACTGTATGCAGCATATGCGAGTTGTTTGCTTTGAACAGTAGCATGAATGTTTAGAGAGCTATAGACTGCAAGATAAATAAGAAATCACCATGACGTACTGATGGAGCTTCGCACCTTCTTGTGTGATGAAGACAATTGATGGTGAACGAGATGTAGAGCCGATGTGGAAGGAGCGACGCGGCACTAGCTCGGTACACCGGCTTCAATCCGGCGAACAGCAATAGCAGCAGAAGCTTTAACGGCCATCGTCGTTGCCGGAACACGGCAGCGCGAGTCTGCTCAAACAGCGGGCGGAAGAAGACAGAAGCAGATGGACGTTGGAGCGGATGACGGTGACGGCGGACGGTGGACGGGAACTGCGAACTTCATGCCGTGGGTCTAGTTCGGGGTGTCCGGTGATGGCGACATGCAGAATAGATGCAGCTCGGCTCGACTGCTCGAAGTCGAAGATGCATGCGGTGGCGCGTCTTGGTCCGGCGGTGACGGATGACGGGGTAGCCGGAAACAGCAAGAGCGATGGAGGATAGCAGCTGACTCGGGTGTTTTGCCTCGCTATTGTGATCCTCACGGTGGCACCGTCTTGCTGCGAGGGAGGACGATTTACAAAGCAAAGAATAGATGGAGACATGTGGCTTAGATTACTAGTGTTTGTTCTTGAAGGAAAAGATTATATTTATATATGACATAAGCATGATATCATGCTCACATCATCAAGCAAGGAATGAACAGACACGTGAAAATACAACAGCTTGTTCATATGGCAAGGATAGATGTCTATTAATTATCATCATGATGTTACTATGAGATAAGCCATACGGTTAATAATAAGATGAATCAAAGGTGTTGGAATTTGTGTTGGCAACAAATTAAACAACTTACAGCACCAAGACTAATGTGAGTTCTCGATGTGTGTGAGCTGAATGCTGATATCAACATGGATTAAATAACTGAATGGATCGCATGAAGAAATCATGCGGTAGTTGTCGCATACATGTAGGTGATGGTTGGTGTGGAACAGAGGACGTGCAAAACGGCACTTAAGCACAGAATGGAAGAAGGCCAGCGTAAGAAATCTTCTTACCTCTGGTGTGATCAGTGATGGTGAACGCGAGCGATGATGGCCAGTGTGGATACAAAGACTTGATCGGCAGCTTGTCCGGCGTCAGCTCTGTTCGCTCATATGCCGGTGTTCCAGCGAGAAAAATGGCGACGGGAGGAGGGAACCAGTGGCAGTGGGCGATGGAGACAGTGTCTGTCTCGGTTCTGGTGCCGACGGAGCTCCGACGACCAGATGCGGACAGCGCCAGGTGGCGACCGTGCGGCCTGGCGACAACATGAGCATGGCCGGCAGATCAGTAGGCAATACCGTAGGTGCTATTCTCGTCTCCTCCCGGCGATGTTGCGCAGAGGAAGAAGCCGCCGGTGCTCCAGTGGCGACTGGCGAGTGGACGACGACGAGCAGCGGCTGTCATGCGGCTTGGCCTCGTGGAGCCCGTGGTGGTGATGCCTTGGTCCGACGCAAGGAAGCCTCAGCTTGTCCGGCAGGCGTGCAAGGCAACGGCGTTGCGCAGGCAAGGCAGCAGGAGGTGAGCAGCCGGGCGTATAGCAGGGGTGCAAGGGAGCAGATGAGGCACGCAGGGCTTGCGTGTTTTTTTTAAGCAGGAAGCAAGAGGAAAGGGCAGCGGCACATGCTGAAAGAGAAACGGCAGCGGTCATGATGTCCATGATGGCATGCCGTTACTAGGAGGAAAGGCTGGCCATTAAAAACTTGGTGGTAAAGATGGCTGTTACTGATGGTAGGGAGGGGACGTTACTGATATGATGGAGTAGTAAGAGGCGACAATTTTTCAGGTGTAGGTGTGGTGCTTGTGCGGAGCTGGGAAGGCGCGGCCAGAGAGGCAGGCATGTAAGCAGGAGGGAGAGCGGCACGGCCAGGGAGGCGGACGGGTGCGCGTGTTGTGGCGCTCGAGCGCGAACGGTAGGATGGCGAGGTACAGGGTCGTAGTGCGAGGTCGCTCGCGGACAGAGGTGCAACAAAAGCTAGAAATCTAGTGGGTGTGGGGCAGCGAGCCAACACAAGCAGCGTGCGAGGGCGGCCGAGCGACGCGGATGCAACGCACACGTGCATGCCGTCGTGGGCACGGGAAATGAGAACGGACGGGACACCAACACACCGTGGAAGGGACATGACGGGCGTCGCGGCCCACGGGGTAGCTAGCAGCTCGAGTGCAAGCGCGAGCACTAGCGTAGCACACGGGTGCGCAGACCCGAGCGAGGCATGCCGCGCGAGGTAGGCGGCCAGGGATGTGCGGACATGAGGGCCAGGTGAGCGGCACGGTGACAGGCCTGCGAGGGTGAGCACCTCGGGTGCGAACCACGACACACATGAGCTGGGTGGCCACGGACGAAGGCCTGGCAGGCCGAGGATGGCTGGTGGCAACATAAGGACTCAAGTTCGGTCCTCGTTCGGTGCAAGATGAGGGAGACGGGCCTAACGAGCGGGGTCCACCTGTCAGTGATAGAGAGAGGGGTGCGCTGGCAGGTTATATGGGTCAACATTGGAAAGAACTGGGCCGGCGGGATGGGTTGCCGGAAGAAAAAGAAAAGAAGGCTAACCTCCTGTTTGGACCGGAAAAAAAACTAGATGAGAGATTATAGAGGGGATTAAGTTGACCTTTATAAAAAACATTGAGAGAGATGGAGTGGGTTTGGATGTGATCTTTTTATGATTTTTGGAAACACTAACTCAAACAAAAACAAATGCAATCGATATTAATGCAACACTCAGAGAGTCGTGTTATTTAATTTAGAAAAACAACCAATATTTTTCCTACACTAAATTTCTTGTAAAGAAAATAAATGTTGGGCAAATTTTTAAAAATTATGACAAATCGTTGCTTAATTATTTTCCTATTAACATCTTGAAATCCGAAAATTTTAGGGTGTTACATGCTGGCTCCACAGTGCTGGACCGAGTGAGTCATCATCATCAGCCCCAGTCCAGAAACTCATTGTGGCTTGTTGTGTTGTGAAGATAGACTGGAGAAGAGTGTTCACATATATGTAGGCGCAGACTGGATAGTGGGCCATTCTATCCGGGGCAAGAAAACGGGCAGTGACTCAGAGGAAACACACCCTAGTACTAGGTACACTGTTTGGTGCAGTGACTCACATAAAACACACCCTATGTGTTCACTATTTGGAGCAGTTCACAGAAAACGCACCCTAGTACGAGTTTTACTGTTCGCATTTGAAATGCATCTGAAATCAAGTTCTTAAAGATACAACCCGACTCTAGATAATGATGAAATGAAATTATAATTTTTTATGGTTATAGTAGCACTCGGCGTCGAGTACTATCTACGTCTACCGGGTACAACGGGGGTATTTCCCCTTCCTTATAGCATCCGGACCAGCTTCCTTAGCCCGACGAGCTCTCTCCCTCATCCTCTCTCTATCTGCTTCACGGGCCGCGGCCGCTTCACGTTCTTTGATCTCCCAGCGAATGCGAATTTCATCATGCCGCTCCTTACATTTTTCTTCTTGTTTTTCTGCCTCAACCATCTTTTGCCACCTCTCACGTGCTAAACGACCCGTCTCTTCGACGTAACGTTTGTCTTGTTCGGACTGCTCACTATCTAGCCACTGCATAAAATGACAGAGAGGAGGTGGAGTCTTTTTTTGAAAGACAAGTTAGCACATAATAAAATAGCAATGACATATATTTATTTAGTAATGTGGTTAGTTCTTACTTTTGGTCTAACATTGCGACATGGTGGGAGTGGGTCATGCTCGTAATTCTCGCACATGAAGAACCTCATCCCGTAGCAGTACCCGAGAACATTGCACTTGACAAGCTTACAGTTGTCACCACAGTATAATGACTCACTTCTGTTGATTAGAGCCATAATGGACAAGTCATGTTGCTCTGCATCTACATGGAATGCCTAAAAAAAACTCGGTAATAATGGACCCCCAAGTTCTTGAGGCTACTCTTCTAATCACATGGTCAACCGAATCAAATTCTGACAAGTCAACTCCATGTTCACCATATCTAATCTGCCCATTACCGAAATACAACCTGACACTGAGATCATCTGACATGTCTGACAGCATGAGAAAATAAAACGCTATTAACAAGTGGATCTGCAACTACAAAATATATCTACTCAGAGCTATACTAAAACTATACTTTTTCTAAGCTGATATACACTACAACTATAATTTTTCTAAGCAGATCTACACTAAAACTATAATTTTACTAAGCAGATCTACACTAAAACTATATATTTACTAAGCAAATCTACACTAAAACTATTAAGTATCAGAGTATTACCTCTAACGAGATGAAAAATCGCCAGAGCTCGCACCTTCACCACCTCCTCCTCACCCCCTTCTCCTATTCCACCTCTCTTTCTTTTTTTGAATTATTATGATATTTTCGGCTGAATTTCGGTGTTATATAGGCAGCCGGACCTACGTCAAGCACACAGCAAGCCGAACAAGCTAGCTTCACACGCGAAAAGATTCCAAGACGTGCCAGTCAATTTTTCCTGAAAATTAACAAAAGACAAAGTAGTTAAATTCCAAAGCTTGGAACTTGCCGGGTGATACCAGACAGTTCCATATTTACGGCTAGAAAAGCCATGTGAGATGACATATAGCTATAAGGAGCTATCTGCCAGCAAACTAGAAACCATTCGGGAGCTTCGAGTGCAAAACAGAACATAGCCGAATGGATGACATAAGCATGACGAGAAATGGTCTTTATTTGAATGAAGTTACACGTGCACAAAGCCATGTCCGATCCTCAAGGGTAAATAACAATAAACAATAAATGAAGTAAAGCGTGATCATAAAAATGCAATAAACAAGCATGCATAGGCCCAAAGCACTAGTCTACCGCATGTCTAGGTACTTTAAAACCCGTCAAACATGATGCCAAACAAATCTATCCACCGCATGATACGACTTGTTTGAAAATCACGCCACCATCGACAAATAGATCTATCCACCGCATGATACAATCTAAATATGGAAAGCTAAAAGCATACAATATTTAAAACATAGCTTATAAACACGTTTCACTTGTGAAAGCATAACCGAATACGGCTGAACAGCCGAATCGGGGTCCATGAAGAAGGAACAAACATTGCCAAAGATGACAAACCTATCGAGATTGAATTAAAGATCTAATCTACCGGATGATTAGCTTCAAGACAACCCAAAAACCCGCATCTACCGCATGATACCCGGTTCGTCAAGATTTACGCAAGATTAGCAAGATTTGAACCCGCAACATGTAACAACCTAGATTGGTTCGGTTTCGGCTATTTGACAAACACGTGATCCACGTGCCTTATAAAGCAAGATACGGACGTGCGATGTAAAGACCACGAAACAAGATAAAGCCGATCCAAATCAATCTAAATTGGTCAAAAGAGTGTTACATGAATTTAAACATAAAGTAAAAACTCAAAGCAACACAGGGTAACTTAATGAATCTATTGGATCTTGCCAAAATCCAATAGAGCCGATAACTAGCTCCAAGCTAGATCTTAGCCCACCGCATGGCTCATGACCTAACAAGAAACCCTCTTGAACCAAGCTTAAATCTACCGCATGATACTAAGCATGGTAACAAGACTACTTGCATCACGATCTAAATCCACCGCATGATACTAGACATGATACAAGGTTGCGGTACTTACGGAGGTTGACGGATCGATGAACCCTCTCGAAGAACTCGACGACACGACAAAGGACTCAAAGGTTTGGCGCAAAGCCGGTTTGTTATGAGAATGTTTCGAATACCAATTACATACATCCAGGGTCCATATTTATACCCTATCATGGCACGACTCCGAATGGACTACGAGCACAATATTTGATACCTAATTTATCTCTAAATACGATTGCTTATCCATCCATTCGTCCCTTCCGCTCGGGCCACGTCATCACGCAATCCCGCAAAATCAGCGCAAACAGTTTCCCTGCCGAACGGAAGCCAACTGCCGACCGCGAGCCCCTTTGCCGAATCTTTCTGGAGAGACCTTGCTTCTTCCGGACGGATTTTTTCACCAAGCCGGGCCCACAATTCGGACTCCTTCCTATAACAAATTTTGGTGTTAACATATGCCCCTTCAATTACGTGATAAAAGTGATTTTATTCCGAAATTGACTCCGATTGCCAACGTCTTCAAATTGAGTCCGTTCAACACCTATTCTCTCTCCTTGCAATTCATTGAAGCCTCCGTCCGGATCCAAACCCTAGGTCATCTTTTCCCCAAGCTCAAATCCCCAATGGCGAGGTCAAAATCAAGGCGCTCGGGTAAATTCTATCCCCGTAAGCTTCATTCGGCACTAACTTTTCGATTTTTACCCGAGATTTCTTCCCCGCCTTCTCTCAACGGGAGCTTTCCACCGAGCTTTTAATCCGCACCGAGGCTAATTCGACATCTTATTTCCTTGGTCATGTGGGAATTTTCGATCCTCGCGAGTTTATTGCGGCCCGAATCCCAAAGAATTCCTTTCAAAGCGGCTTTATCTAAGCCTTCCCCGTGGCGGGGACGCCTTCAAGAAGCGGCCTTTGCCCCCAATTGCGGGGGTGGAGAAATTGGTACAAGAGGGTGCTTGCGGATAACGGTGCCAAGACCCAAAGTTGGGACGACCTCCGCATTGCTCAATGCTTGGAGCTTTCTTTGGCCAAGACCCCGAAGAACGAAGACCTTTTGATAGCGAGCTTGTCATTTTTGGTCAAACGGCGTCAATGCCTTCCTCTTTGGTCACGGACCAATGTCCCCAACTACGGCCGACGTATACATGATCATCGACCTTGATGTTTCAGGATCCGTGTACCCCTGGGACTACAAAGGCTCTACAAGACAAAAAGGGGTGAAACCAGAAAGTGGATATAAATCATATATCCAGAATCACATGAAGGACGTCCCCCTGGGTGAAGTCGAATATAGAGCATTCTTGAACATGTGGTTGTGCAGATTTATTTTTTGTGGTAAAGCCAATGAACCCACTCTGAATCACATTGTAATGGCTACTCATTTGGCTGGTGGCAAATGCATTCCTCTTGGAAAATACCTCCTGGGTAGTGTGTATCATATGCTTCACCAGACTGTCACCCAAATGCATATTGGCCAGAAGATACTATGTGTCAATGGCCCTTGGTGGTTCGTACAGATGTGGGCGCAACCGCACATGCACCGGATTGTTGGCATTGACCTCAACAATCGGCTCTTCCCATCATCCAACTATAATGAAGGGGAAACTCGGATCACCGAGAGGATGCCAAACCTATGGAGAGGTGCTTCAACTCGTTTCCATTAATCGGAATGTCGGCCAACTTTTTGAGCTCTTCTTCAAAGGCTTCCCTAACCCTCTTTGGCTTCCTTATCCGGATAATGACAATCTAACTCTCCCCGTGAATTCTCCTTCGAAGCTGGACGCCAAGATAGAAGATTTGTAGAGATCTTTAACATCTTGATCCATTCATGTCCTTTGTCGGCTGAATTTTGTGGAGGGAGATTAAATCACGAAGCACTTATGAATACTATCGGCCAAATATGGTGGCCCGACGACTTGGATGTGGTCGGTGCTACTGCCGACAAGAGAAAAGGCTCTGTCCACGATTGCACCTCTAGCTGTCAAGAGGAAAAGAACCACCAAGAAAGTCCCCGTTGAGGTAAGAGTTCCTTTTTCTCGATCACAAGATTACTCTCATTCGACAAATTTCACCTTGTGCAATTTTCAGGCTAGAATCCGGCGACCTTGACTTCGAACACCGCCAATGCTTCATCTACTCGGTATGATTTTTATCACCTTTCCTTAAAGATCAACACCGGCATTTACCCTTAATACGGTACTCGCAGAAGAAACAACCGGTGAATCATCCGTGGATATCCCTATTCCGCAACATGTAAGTCGACCAAGGGCCGAGCCATCTGCTCAAGTAGAGATCTCATCCTCGTCGGGGACCCGGTCATCCCCTCGCTCAAACAGAGGCACCGGCTTCACCGGAGATGAACCCTTCAATCCAACCGGAGGCTTCAAGTCCTTTAAGGGTTTAATCCCCTATTGGCCGGCGAAACCCCAACCTTAACAGAGGTAAATCCACCTCCTCTTCGGCCGAAGCTTCGGATTTGCCAAAGAGCGCACCAAAGACCGTCTCAAACGAAGCCTCGGCTTTGCCAGGAGTTCCTCGGACTCCTCTTTCACAAGTGGCTCAAGAAATCCCCCCCGAAACCGAACAAAACCTTGCCTCGGCTCGGGAAGTCGGACATGAGGTAAGAACATGCACTTAACTTTGTTATCTCTATTCCTTTCAATGAACCACTCCTAATTCGGTAATGTTACCCTTTCAGATCAAACTCCATCATCATTAAGCCCATTAGTGGAAAATGATCCAACCGCCGAAACAAGAGAAGGAGGAACTAAAGCTCTATCGGAGGAAATCCAAGCAAGGCTCAAAGAAATTTTTGCCTGGCTGCTTGAGCCCAAATCGAGAGATGTCGATTATTTCGAAGGAATGCTTGAGCCCATCGCCAAAAACTCCCCGAGGACATCAAGACTTCATTGGAACCCATCTCCGGTCTAGATATTCACTATGTGGCTATAAGGCGAGCCCCGAGGAATGTGTCTACCCGACCACTGTTGAGCAAAAGAAAGTCAAAGCCGAACAAGCTGCGAAGGGAGCACAAACCCAAAGCGAGAATCACAAGGGAATGCGGCCAATCTACAAGCCGCTCGCGAATTGAAGGTTGCCAAAAGAGCCGCATTAGAGGCGAAGCCGAAGAACTTATCGACCGAAATAGAAGGCGATGACAAGAAAATAGCCGAACTTCCCGGACCGATAGAGAAAACCCAAGAGGAAGCATCATCCGCCATAGCCGAAGTGAATCGGTGTGATGCGGAACTCATCGTCCCGTCCAATGCCCGGAAAGATTACCAGGAACGGATGGAGAATATTCACCAAACAATATCAAATGCCTCCAATGTAATCGCAAAGTATTTAAACATTTAGCTATACTGAACAATGTGTAACCAAATTGACCATCCTTGTAACATTTGCCTTTTATAAATTCGCTTTCCTTTTCTTTGCATGACTTCGATTGCAACTCTGATCGATCCATTCGGTAACTAATAGTCAAATAGTGTCATACCCGAACGGCACCTCAACTGCAACTTAGCCGAGCCAGTCAACCGAATACGACTCAGCTTTGAATCCAAAACGACCCGACGACGAGTTGGTCAAGAAAACCTCTCCACCTTCCAAGTTTTTCGGGATACGCGCCACGATCTGAGGCCACGATCTTTTTCACCAGGCCTATAAATAAAACCGTAGGTGCCCCCGACTCTTACCAAGCCTTTAGCCTTCAAATCTTTGCCAACCTCAAGCTTTCTTTTCCCAATCACCAGTGCAGCCCCAAGAACCATGGCGGGTAACAACAACAGACGCCGCGCCGCCGACGAGGCGGAAGGGAGCCGCGCCAGTGCGCGTCGAAAGCAATGATCATCATCTTCTCTTCATTACTTGTCTGAGATTTCCCTTTGTCTCTGACGATCCTCTCTGTTTCAAGCTTGTTCAACGGAACTCGTCCTCTGCGCCGGCCAATCAACCTCTGCCGGACGACTCCTCGGAGTCGGATCACTACTCCCCCGCGCCCTACGGGGAACTTGACGCTCTCCGCTTCAAGGCGGAGCTTGAGGTGGCCCGGCGAGAGGCGGGAAGACGTCTCCAAGAAGGCCGGCATAGACGAGCGGAGTGGGAGGACCGGCGCAAGCGGTGGCGGCAACCATTGACGGTACGGCCACAGGAATTGCCCCCAAATCCAATTTGGCTTTTGGTACTAATCACCACCACCTTGTACTTTGCATCCCGCGACGCCGAGCTCAACCGGTCGAAAATGCCGGTGGAGCAATTGGCTGACAAGGTGAACGCCCGTGGAGACACGCCGGCGGAGCGCCTTGCCGCGGTGGAAAACCGCGTGGACGAGGTGGCTACGCACGGCATCCGCTTGGGCACCACTTTGGGCTTGGCCGCCATGGCGACGCACACCGGCGTCGACTACTCCACCCGGCCGCGCGGCTTCCAGGGCGGCGCGCCAGAAGACATCGACGAGATCGAGGTCATCTTGGAGCGCCTCGACAGCCACGGCGACGCCATTGCCGAACTCACTCATCCCCAGTCTGTGCTAAACAGGCTTTTTGATTATATTGTACTTGGGATGTTTGATTATCGGCCATAAATAAAGAACTTTCAATTCCCATGCCTGCACTGTGATGATTCCTTCGTGTTTGCAACTGCGAGCCTTATTTTCCTTAAACGCATTCGGGAACTTGCTTGACCCGAACACGAGAACACAGATGCCCCTTGGCGCAAAACCCGCGAGAAAATCCTCGATTCGGTAATCCATAAGCAACCGTTCAATGAAAACCCTTCGCATTCGGGAAGAAAACCCGCTCGCTTGGTATTCCAATAACGCACGCCCACCCGGTCATCACACCCAATGAACTCTCTCGGTCAATAAAATAGCCTCGTTGAGATGCCCCGCAAATCCACTCGCACACTCATCCATCACTTCTCATCTTCTCCCCTGCTCCGGAAGAGAAAACCCCAAAGCCATGGGCAAAGGCAAGCAACCCAATGAGGACATCGCCCCAAAGAAACACACCATTCGAGAGTGAGTTTTCCTTTAACTTTCTTCATGCTTTCATGTGTGATCTCGTGCTTTACCTCCCCTTTTTTTTGTTTTCCTTTAGCCTTGATCTGCTTCCCGAAGAAATCATCGGGATTGAAGAAATGCTCGAATACATCTCCTCCGACTCCTCTCTCGAAGCGAGAGGACGCCACGCCCGAGTAGAGGATCAACCATTAACTACGCCGCCGCGTTCGGCATCCGGAGCATGACCTCCGGGACATCACCGCTCGTTGCCGGGCCGAACGCGAGCGTCGCATGGCTTTGGAGGCACCGGTAGGAGGTAAACATTTCCATCTCCACCTTGACTCCGTCCTTGCACCGGATCTCTGTCTCTAACAACCGTTCCCCTGCTCCGGATGTTTCGACGGTACGGTAACTCGAAAGCGACTTGGGACGACTTGATGGAGGCAGCATGCCATGGTCATCCCCGCAGCTTCCAAGTTGCCGTTACGGTGGTCCTGGAACAACCGAAGAGGGAGGAGCCGAAGAAGTAAAGAAAAAAAGGATTGAAGCATACTTTCGCTTCTTACGCCGAGCCTTCGCTTTCCACCCCCTCGCGATCTCCGAGCAATTGGGTCGTAGATATAAACATGCAAGAAGCATTTGCAATGTAGTTTTGTGCTAAGGGCAATACATCTAAGTGTTGGCCATTTCCTTTGTTTAGGAATTTTTGTTCTAAAGGCGGCTTCGTTCTTGAGCGTCGACTATTTACGTATCAAATGCATGTAATCCCAATGCTTGTGATCAACGATCGATTTCAATACTAGGATAATATTTCTTCAAATATCTTCCATTTATTGCAGCGGAAAATTCCTCTCCTAGTAAAGTTTTCAACATGTAGGCATTACGGGCACGCATCTGACCACCCGAAAGGGTCCTCCCCGATTAGGGGACCATTTGCCGAATTCGCCGTATTTGGTTCCAATCGGCGGTAAAGCTTTCCAAACCAAATCCCCTTCTGCAAATTGCCTGGCTTTTACTTTCTTGTTATAATATTTGGCAACTTGAAGCTTTTTCTTTTCGATATTTTCCAGGGCCCTAAGACGGATCATGTGCAAGTCCTCTAACTTATCCATCATTAAGCCACTGTAATCTTTGGAGCTTAAATCCTTTTGCAAAACCACTCTCCTAGAATCTGATTGTATTTCCCAAGGTAAAACTGCATGGTGCCCATAAACCAATTCATAAGGAGATGTCTTTGTAGCTCCATGAGGGGCCATTCGGTAAGCCCATAAAGCTTCATTGAGTACCGAATGCCACCTTCTTGGCTTCTGGTCGATCTTCTTTTGTATAAGCCTGATCATGATCTTATTAGAAGCCTCTGCCTGACCATTAGCTTGGGCATAATAGGGAGAATAATTAAACAATTTGATCCCCATGCTTTCGGCAAACTCCCGAACTCCGGGGACACAAACCGAGCTCCTTGATCGGTTGTGATTGTTTGAGGAATTCCAAACCGATAGATGATGTGTTCCTTAACAAACTCAACCATGTTCTCTCGATGTTACCTTCTTCGGTGGAACTACCTCAACCCATTTGGTAAAGTAATCCGTCGCTAAGAGCACAAACTTATGCCCCTTGCTAGATAGTAGGTTAATGCGGCCAATCAAGTCTATACCCCGGCCCCCGAATGGCCATGGCTTGATAATGGGATTTAGTGCGATGCGGGAACCCTTTGAATATTTCTAAACCTGCGCCAATCTTGACATCCCTTGTAATACTCAAAGAAATCCTCCAACATCGTCGGCCAAAAGCACCCGGCTTGCATGATGACCCATTTCATACGGTAGGGCGATTGATGTGCTCCACATATCCCATCATGCACCTCACTCATCATCTTTTTCGCTTCTTCTGGACCCAGGCATCGCAGCAATACTCCATCCAGTGATTTGTAGAATAGACTTCCATCCAGAAGAACAAATTTTATGGCTTTGTACTGAGTTTCCTAGAGACCTTTCGGGATGGATCCTCCAAATACTCAACGATCTCTTTTCTCCAATCATCCTCTACAAGATCCATTCCCAAGACACATACCTCTGTGGCAAATGCTTCTTGACTTTCTCTATAGCTCGAAGCACTTTGAGCCGCATGTTTGCTTCTTCATTGTGTTCTCTAGGAATATCTTTGTAGAATTACCAACCGAAAACTCTTTAAAATCTCTCTCGCATTCCTCATAGTAATTCCTCGGGGCATCGCTTTTACATTCGTATTGGCCGTTCAATTGCTTTATAACCAACTGCGAATCTCCATAAACCTCAAGCGAAACAGCCCCGGCTTCTATTAAATATTGAAGCCCTCGAAGAAATGCCTCGTACTCAGCCTGATTGTTTGTAATAGTGGGCTAGATAGGGATGGCAAACTCAAACATCTCACCCCTGGGTGAAATTAATAGAATCCCTACTCCCCCACCTTTACCACATGATGATCCATCAAAGAACGAAGCCCAAGGAGTAATTTCAAGCAAATCAATCGACGGATCACGATGTTCGGTTATAAAATCGGCAATGATCGACCTTTTATAGCTTTTTCCGATTCGAACTTCAACTCAAACTCGGATAAGGCTAAGATCCACTTGCCAATCCCGCCATTCAAAATTGGCATAGATAATATATGTTTTATTACATCAAACTTGGAGTATACAACGCATTCGGCATTCAACAAGTAGTGCCAAAATTTTGTACACGAGTAGTACACACATAGGCACGACTTCTCTACGACCGAATACCCGGTCTCGGGGTCAAGTAATTTTCGGCTAAGGTACACTACTACCCGCTCCTTTCCTTCAAATTCTTGAATAAGGGCCGATCCAATGGTTTGGGTATCGGCCACCACGTACAACTTGAAAGGCTTATCCAAGCTGCAGAGGAACCAGATCGGTGGTTCCTTCATATATTGATTAATCTCATCGAAAGCCTTCTGTTGTTCGTCACCCCACAAGAACTTCTGATCCTTTTTAAGCTTCAGCAATGGAGAAAAGGGCAAAACCTTTTGCGACAGATTTGAAATGAATCTTCTCACAAAATTAATCTTGCCGAGCAGTGACTGCAACTCCTTGAGATTGGTTGGAGGGACAACTTCATCAATAGCTTTCATGCTTTTCTTGCCAACTTCAATCCCCCCTTCGTGTACCGGGAATCCAAAGAATTCTCCGGTGATACCCCAAAAGCACATTTGTTTGGATTCATCTTCAAGCCATGCTTCCGGGTGCATTCCAACGTTCTCTTCACATCCTCCAAATGTGTGTCATGATTCAAAGACTTGATCACGACATCATCAATGTAAATTTCAACAATTTTGCCGATCAACTCGTGAAAGATGTAATTCATGGCTCGCGATAAGTTGCACCGGCATTTTTCAACCCAAATGTCATGACTATCCATTCAAATAGGCCTATGTGGCCGGGACATCCGAAGGGTTTGTCTTTGATATATCCTCTATTGCCATGAAAATCTGGTTGTACCCGCATTGCCATCCATGAAAGCGATAACTTTATGCCCGGCGGCAGCATCAACCAATAAATCGGCAACGGGCATTGGGTACTCATCCATAGGAGTAGCTCTGTTCAAGTCCCTAAAATCTATGCAAACCCGCATCTTTCCATTCTTCTTGCGAGACGGGGACAATGTTAGAGATCCACTCCGCGTATCTGCATGGCCGAATGAAGTTTGCATCAAGTAGCCTTTCAACTTCTTTCTTCACATCGGCCAACACTTCATCCTTGTAGATTTTCCGGGGAGGTTGCTTGTGTGGTTTAAAACCATATTTGATTGGCAACCGATGCTCGACAATGGAATGATCCAAACCAGGCATCTCTGAATAATCCCAGGCGAAGCAATCCTTATATTCCTTTAGCAGCTTAATCAATTCCTCCCTGAAATCTGATTCCAAGTTTGCGCTGATAAATGTCGGCCTCGGCTTGTCACCGTTTCCAATGTCAACTTCCTCCAATTTGTCGGCCGACATGAATCCTCACCCCAACTTGCCATCAGTTCCATCAACGGGATTGTCCATTAAAAATTACTATAAGAGCCGGCGCTTGAATCGGTACGTTGATCACCGCCGACGGGCTCAACGGGACCTTCTCCCCAATCTTTTTTCGAGAAACAATCAATGCCCCGATATTCCCGAAAGCCGGTTCCACATTCGCGACGCTCACTAAGTCATCTCGCTTGGACCACCTCAATATCGTCATCTACCCATTGAATGAGCTGCCGATGCATGGTAGATGGGATGCAGACAATTGGCGTGAATCCGGCCCCGCCCAAGCGATGAGGGCCGTAGGCTCCTCTGCCTTCGATGACAAAGAAGGTTGTGAGCAATGTCTTGGACCGAATCATCAAATCCACGTGGACGCACCCCTTGGTATCTGAAGGATTCCCAGCGAAATCATTCAGAATTATGCTCGTCGGCGTTAAGTCTCCAGGGCCCATGCCAAGCTTCCTGAAGGTAGTATACGGCATCACGTTGACCACAGCCCCACCATCGACAAACATCTTAGTCAATGGCTTTCCATTGACGTATCCCTTCAAGTATAACGGCCTCATGTGTCGATTCTTGGTCGGTTTTTCGAAGGTGGCTTGCTTGGCTAACACCGGTTGCGCCATCGGTCCCCCAAGCCGTTCATCATCATTGGCATCCGGGGACGTTTCTTCCCTGCAAAACTTCATTAGCGGGAGCCACAAACTCATTCGGCGGAAAGTATACCATATACGCCGGAGCCGAACGACCTGATCCCTCAGGTTTGTCTTTTGGACGCCACACCTGCTTCTTCTGGGTCCCCGCCTGCCTCAATTCACGGTTCCTCAAGCGCTGAACCCTTCTTTTTTGGCTCTTCCTCAAGCCAGGCGGGCACCACTGTCCTTCTTGCCAGATGTATTCATCCTCTTCTTGATCAGCCCATCTCTGATCAGCTTGCCTCTTTCTGGGGTGATCAATGACCTCAATTATTTTTTGACGTCGATCGTCACTAGGATGTATCCCTCCAATTCTCTCATGTACGGATCGGCGATTGGCAGTCTCCTGCCTATACTCAAAGTATCTGTCGCTGCACTCAGGACAGTTTCTCAATGTAGGAAGTTTCAAGCCTTCATTCCAGTAGTGCCTGAAGAATGCGCACCCCCAATGTGCACGCTCTTGTTCGCACGTGTACTGCTCCAGTTCTCTCCTACGCGCTTCTTCCTCAGTCTTGCGTCTCTCCTCCTCGTGCCTCCGCTTCTGGTAGCGTTCTTTCTCTAACTGACGCTGCCACTTGTTGAGGAGGATGCGCGTAGTGACCCTGGGTTTGGCCCTGGACGACTCCCCAACTTCGATATGGCTTTTGAGAACACGAGGGGCTTCACCATGAACCTGCTCCAACGTCACTTGCCGCGCTGGATCTACCGCTCCATCTTGCCTTGCCCTAGCTGAAGTCAGGACCTTAACCTTTCCCTTTCCCCGGCAGTCAACATGTTGACAGAAAAGCTTATCATATTCTGGGGAAAAGGGTGGCCATCCAGTTTCATCTTGTTGTCAAACTTGAGGTGACCCTCCTGGATAGCTTTCTGGATCCTCATCCCGAAGACCCCTGCAGGTCATTGATGGAGTGAGAATTCTGTCATGGAAGCCACGGTAACATTTCTCTTTTACTCCATCGGGCCGAAGCATAGAATGCCCTTCGGGCAACTTGATTCGGCCTTCCTTCACCGGGAAGTCAAAAATCTTATCGTCCTTGGTGACATCGAAGTCGTATGTTCCTTTGGTCCGCTTGATCCAACGCCGGTTCATGGTCAACGACTCCTTGCCCCACATGATCTCAGCAGCAGCCACTTCCTAATCATCGTCGGAATCTTCCATTTGGTCGGCCTTCTCCAAGAAGCGATTATAGATGTCCGCTATGTCATGTTGCTTGTTGAACCCGGTGTCCTTCTTAAACCCATAGGCACGGTTGCTCATCAATGACAGACTTTTGCAATAATTGGCCCGGATTATCAAACTCCATACCAAACAACTTTTCTGTACGGTCGGCGGCATTCGCAACGGCCACATCGGCCTACCGATCATCCGGCGGATTTAACGAGAAACACATGCCTTTGACCTCCCCGAATCTCCGAGGAACTCCAAAGGCGTCTCATTGTGTCTCTACTTCAAAGTGGTGAGGTCGATGAGCTTCTTTTACGTGCTACCACTCAAGTAATGGGTGTGGAACTTTCGCTCCGGCTCCCTCCATGTGCCAACCGATTGGAGAGGCAAAGAAGTGAACCACTGGAACGCCGGCCTGTCGGTGACATGGGAAAATACCCGACCATGAACGCCTCCTCGGATGAGGCCTCTCCCCGGCATCGGATAACGAGCAATATGCTTAACCGTGCTCGTATCATCCGTCCCGGAAAATTTTGTAAATTCCGTCGGAGGTTTCACCCTTGGCGGCATGATCACCTTGTAGTACCACTCCGGGAAAGGAGGCGTGTAGGCTGGTCCTTGCATTTCGGGCTTGAGGCCGAATTGATTCTGCATCATATCGGCCATCTTCTGAACCAGGATATCGTCCTCTTGCACTCCTGCACTGCACCGTACCCGGATTCGGGAGAGCGTCAATACCACCATAGTCCATAACTTCGTGGTAGCCTCCACCGTACAAGTTCTTATGTAACTTTGTTGCTAGGCGGGGCAATCTTGTAGGTGGAAGCGAGTGGAACTCCGGACGAGCCAAATGCCATTTCCCCATACGTAGGCCGATATGGGTTTGGTCGTTGAATCGGTTGACTGTCATCGCCTTGCAGAGGTGGCTGGATCGGTTGTCCCCCTACAGCCCGCAAAGGAGGTTGAAGCGGGCCGACCTCCGGCGCCTTGCGGAGGGGGCCGAATGGGCCGGCTCCCCAACGCTCTGCGGGGGAGGCTGGACTGGCTGGCTTCACAATGGTGGCTGAGTCCCTGGTTGGGCAGAGCTGGACTCTCCAACCTCCATACTGTATCCCTGAGGGGATACTCGACTGAATACCTGCTCCATGCCCGGGCCAAAGACACCCACCATCATCTGCTTGAACACGCCTAGGGAAGCCCTATGATGTTTACCCATCATGTCTTCCGCAGTATCCCAAAACACTTGCATGCACTCTTCTTTCTCTTGCAGAGTTGTGGCGTCAGTCTCTCCTGACAGTAGAACCCTGGGCATCTCATTTTTGAGATACGGAACACCACTTCGTTCTTTTTGAATGACATCAAACATTCTTGCTCGAAACCGATCTATAGAATCTTTCGACCGTTGTAGCCGCTGCTACGGAGAGAGATCCTCGATGGCGACGTCCGAATGTCACCGATGTCGGGCATCTTGATTTCGGCCGTTGGTCCCACCCCGGCGTGCCAAAAAGTGTGTTGACGCAAAATCTGCACCCTACGTCAAGCACACGGCAAGCCAAACAAGCTAGCTTCACACGCGAAAAGATTCCAAGACGTACCGGTCAATTTTTCCCGAAAATTAACAAAAGACAAAGTAGTTAAATTCCAAAGATTAGAAATTGCCGGGTGGTACCGAACGGTTCCATATTTACGGCTAAAAAAGCCATGTGAGATGACATATAGCTATGAGGAGCTATCTGCCAGCAAACTAGAAACCATTCGGGAGCTTCAGGGTGCAAAACAGAACATAGCCGAACGGATGACATAAGCATGACGAAAATCGGTCTTTACTTGAATGAAGTTACACGTGCACAAAGCCATGACCGATCCTCCATGATAATAAACAATAAACAATAAATGAAGTAAAGCATGATCATAAATATGTAATAAACAAGCATGCATAATCCCAAAGCACTAGTCTACCGTGTGTCTAGGTACTTTAAAACCCGTCAAGCATAATGCCAAACAATTCTATCCACCGCATGATACGACTTGTTTGGAAACCACGCCACAATCCACAAATAGATCTAGCAACCGCATGATACAATCTAAATATGGAAAGCTAAAAGCATACAATATTTAAAACATAGCTTATAAACACGTTTCACTTGTGAAAGCATAACCGAATACGGCTGAACAGCCGAATCGGGGTCCATGAAGAAGGAACAAACATTGCCAAAGATGGCAAACCTATCAGATTGAATTGAAGATCTAATCCACCGGATGATTAGCTTCAAGACAACCCAAAAACCTCGCATCTACCGCATGATACCCGGTTCGTCAAGATTTACGCAAGATTAGCAAGATTTGAACCCGCAACATGTAACAACCTAGATCAGTTCGGTTTCGGCTATTTGACACACACGTGATCCACGTGCCTTTTGAAGCAAGATACGAACGTGCGATGTAAAGACCACGAAACAAGATAAAGCCGATCCAAATCAATCTAAATTGGGCAAAAGAGTGTTACATGAATTTAAACATAAAGTAAAAACTCAGAGCAACACAGGGTAACTTAATGAATCTATTGGATCTTGTCAAAATCCAATAGAGCCGATAACTAGCTCCAAGCTAGATCTTAGCCCACCACATGGCTCATGACCTAACAAGAAACCCTCTTGAACCAAGCTTAAATCTACCGCATGATACTAAGCATGGTAACAAGACTACTTGCATCACAATCTAAGTCCACTGCATGATACTAGACATGATACAAGGTTGCTGGTACTTATGGAGGTCGACGGATCGATGAACCCCCTCGAAGAACTCGACGACACGACAAAGGACTCAAAGGTTTGGCGTAAAGCCGGTTTGTTATGAGAATGTTTCGAATACCAATTACATACATTCGGGGTCCATATTTATACCCTATCATGGCACGACTACGAATGGACTACGAGCACAATATTTGATACCTAATTTATCTCTAAATGTCATTGCTTATCCATCCATTCGTCCCTCCCGCTCGGGCCACGTCATCACGCAATCCCGCAAAATCGGTGCAAACGGTTTCCTTGCCGAACGGAAGCCAACCGCCGACCGCGAGCCCCTTTGCCAAATCTTTTCGGAGAGACCTTCCTTCTTCGGACGGATTTTTTCACCAAGCCGAGCCCACAAATCGACTCCTTCCCCGCACCAAATTTTGGTGTTAACAAGACCCTAGTGTTGTGGCCCACGACGCTAGCGAGCCTCGCCGCCGCCGTGGCCCGTGGCGCTAGGACATAACCGAGGACCATGTGTGGTTCGAGGACCGGTGGATGGTCGCTTCCTTGTGTGATGAGTGATTGACAACGTTGTGTGGACCGATTCTTGGCTAAGTATTGCGGGTGCGGGTTGCGGCTTGACTCGTGTTGGTGCGGGTGAAGAACAAGCGCGAAAGGTCGTCGCGGTGAGGCCTCCGGGTGTGGAGAAGACAAGTAGGCTTTGTTCGAGGGACCCGGTGGCCGGCGGGGTCAAGTGCGGGCCGCATGGTGGCATGAACAGCAAGATGAAGTCGTGGACGGTTTCTTGGTTGAGCCTCAAAACCAAGGTCGAGCCGGGACTACGTGGGAGCCAAGTCATGAGTGGAGATTGGCGGAGGCTACACCGAGTTCGCGGGGTTTCCGGTGGTTCACCGAAAACCACCGGGTTCCTTGGTTGATCCACAAAGCCAAGACCGGAGAACCGAAGACGGAGGTGCGGCGGCACCGGACCGGTCCGACCGGGTGGGGACCGGTCGACCGGTGAGGAGCACCGGTCCGACCGGTGTGCGACGACGCGGTCCCGAATCTTCGAAGCGGAGGACACGCGTCGGGATCGCATGGCTTGCGTCGAGGCTACGCGAGGGTGCGGTCGCCGGGCATCCGTCCGATGGTGAAGACATCAAGAATTCCAAATCCGCCCTTGAGGGGCTTGTATCCCTAGTTAGTAGAGAAGGGCGTTTTAGACATTCGGTTGCCTCCATATAACCCAAGAGGTGAGAGGATGGCAGCGAACTCTTGGAACCCTAGCTCATTAGTTTTCCTATTTTCCACCTATTTTCTCTAGGTTTTCCTTAGGACTAGCAAGAGAGCTTCACGGAGAGATCTTGTAGAGAGGGATGGATGATCGGGCGGCTTGCTAGACCTTGTACGAATCCTTGTTTCATGTATAGATGATTCGGCGTGATTCCTCAAGGTTTGGATGTGTTTTACCCGGTTGTTTTTGGTGGTGATTTTCGGAGCCCTCTTCCGGTGATTTCTTTGGAGTGTTTTTGGGGCTTTTCTCTTGGTGATTCGGTGGGGGAAATTTGTGGGAACCCTTCGTGGTTCTTTGGGCTGTGATTCCCCTCCCAAATCCGTGAGAAAAGTTGCTCGAATTTGGGGTTTCTTGAGTTCTTGGGTTGGAAGTGCTTTCGGCGGGATTTCTTCGATTCCTCCTTTTTGGACGAGATTTGGTGGGATTAAACTTGGCTATGGACTCCTCATGAGGTGCTCCTGATATCCCCAAAGTCTTGTTCAAGGCCGTGGAGCGATTCGGGAGATCGAGATTTGGATTTGGGGGAGTTGACCCGCGGGTGCCGTTCATCCCGAGCCGCCCGAGCTACACCGGTCCGACCGGTGCTCTTGACCGGGCCCGACCGGTGCGGGCCCTTGTGGGTTTTCGCTCGGGTGAGCGTCTTGGTGTGTTCTTTGTTGTCCCGTGGTGCGTCTTGTTTCGAGTTTGGGTTCGTTTGGTGGTCGGTTGGCCCGTTTGGTGCCTTGGGGGCTTTCTCGGCCGCCATCGGTCCGACCGGTGTGTCTCACCGGTCCCGGCCCGGTGTAGAGCCACTTAGTGGAAGTTGCTCGGGTTCACCACCGGTGGTGCTCACCGGTCCGACCGGTGTGGGTCCGTAGACTCGGGGTTTGTTGTTCCGCTGCGTTCTCGAGTCGGAAGGGCCGTGTGTGTTGGTTCCTAGGTCCGGTGGCACTCCGGTGGCTACGTGGGCTTGGCCAACTTGGGTAGTGAGTCGAAGACGTGTGTTGGAAGCCGCGTTCGTCTTGTTGGAGTTCTCATCTCCATCGAGAAGAATTTTTATCGGCTCCCATTCACTCCCCCCCCCCCTCTCGCGGTTCGCCGTATCGGTCCTTCAAGTGGTATCGAGCCGGTTCGGGTCTTTGTTGACTCTAATCGGTCTAAGATCCAAGGATGGCGTACCGAGAACGGGGTTCGGGTCCTCCACACTTCGATGGCAAGAACTACCGGATGTGGAGCAAGCGGATGGGTGCGTTCCTCCGCGGAAAGGGTCGGCTGCTTTGGGATGTCACGGTGGACACGAGGCTATGTCCACCGATGGATTTCCTTGCTCCGGGGTCGAGGGACGGATTCGACGCCAACAATAAGGCGGTCGACTACTTGTTTCGTGCTTTGTGTCGGCCGAGTTCGATCGGGTGCACACCGAGCACTTGGCTTGTAGGATTTGGGCGGTGTTGAAGGAGGCTCATGTTGGGAACGCCCGAGTGTTCGAGGAGCACGGTTGTATGCGACCTACGGAGAGAGTACGAGAACTTCACTCATCTCCCCGGTGAGTCCATCGATGCCTTGTTTCGAGGTTCACGGTGGTGGTGAACAACATGAGGGCCAATGTGGACGTGCTCCCGTACGATGATCATGATAGAGCGGTAAAGCTCTTACACTCTTTGGATCGTACGATATGGGGGCGGAAAGTTCGAGGCCATAGTCGAGTCGGAGAGGTATGATACTGCGACGGTGAACGAGCCGTTCTCGAAGCTCAAGTCGGCTGAGGTGGATAGGGGCATGACTGCCAAGCTCGAGGGACCGACTGATTCCCATAGTCTTGCCCTCGTTGGTGGTTCCAAAGGAAAGACTAACTCTAACCCATCCACCAGGATGTTCTCGTTTTCCTCTTTGATGTCTATGCCAGATGAGGAGTTTGATGACCTTGGAGAGGACGAGCTAGCGCTGTTGACAAGGCGGTTCGAGAGGCTGCACGAGAATCGCGTGAACATGAGGAGGAACACGAGGACTTGCTTCCAGTGCGGCAAGCCGGGACACTTCGTCGCCGACTGCCCGGAGAAGGCCGAGAACAAGGACAACTACAAGCACAAGCCGAGGATGAACGATGGCAAGTACCGTTCGAGGCGCGACCACAAGAGCAAGCACAAGAACAAGTACAAGGACGAGCGACGATCGAGGAAGAAGGAGGGCCGATGCAAGGCCCGAGCGATGGTTGGAGCGAGCGACGTCGACTCCGGTTCCGCGTACTCCACCTCGAGCTCGAGCAGCAGCGAAGACGAGGGAGATCGCCGCAAGAACAAGAGGTCGTCCAAGAACCTGAGCGGGCTGAGCTGCTTCGCGAGAGATGGCTTGTGCACCATGGCGTTGAGCTCCGGTAGCAAGAAGAGTACACAGAGCGACTCGGACTCTGAGTCCGACGACGAGGTGCGTGATGAACTTCGTTTCTTGCGCCAGGAGAATGAGAGGCTTGGCTCTTTGCTTGATAATCGTGATGACATGCTTAGAGAGGCCAAGAAAATGAGGAAAGAGCTTAGGGCTTCACTCGAGGATGCTAGGACTAGAGTGGCTAAGCTAGAGACACAGGTGCTTGATAGCAAGCTTGAGATTGATTCGCTTAAGGCTAGCCCCGTTGTTTCGATGAGAATGATTGTGCTTTGATTTCTCCATATTCCTTGCCGATCTTGCTTTGTTTAAGGAGAAGCATGCCTCCAAGTGTGAGGAACTAGATGTGCTTAGGGTTGAGGTGGCCGAGCTTAAGTCTAGACTCGCTTTGCTAGGTGCTTGCACTTCATGCCCCGTTTTGCATGCTAAGATTGATGAGATGCATGCTTACACTAGTTCGCTCGAGGCTAAATTGAAGGAACCCATGCCTACATCTTGCTCTACCCGTGAAATGCATGCATTGAAAAATTTGGAGCTTGCACATTATGTTGACCGTTTGCGGGATGAGAGTGATGATTTGAGGAAGTTGATGGGGTGGTTGTCCGGTCACGAGCCTCGGTTGAGGATGATGATCGAGGCCTTTAAGAGGCAAGATGGTGAGGGGCTTGGAGCAAACAAGGTTGGTGAGGGAAGTGGAGAGAATATCCGGAGCCACCAAAAACCCACCACAAGAATGAGTTCCCACCAAAACCTAACCATCTAAGGAATCGGCTAGACACAACCCCGGCTCCACCCGTGTTTCCTACACCCACAAATGACCTACAAAAGCCTATCAAGTTTGTGAGCACATCGGGGAAAGTGTTCTTTGGGAAGGAGAGTGAGAAGGCAAGTGGTGAGAAACCGGTGGAGGGTTTGAGTGGAGAGAAACCGAGTGAGCGACCACATCCCAAGCCAAAGCCTAAGCTTGTGAGGTTCCATTGTGGCTATTGTGGGAGAGATGGCCATAAGGAGGAGTTTTGCTTCAAGAGGAAGCGAGAGGAGAGAATGAGGAAGGAGTGGGCAAACAAGGACAAGTACCACCCTTCCGATGGTGTACTTGAGCCTCGTATGCGGATGCCCGGGGGCAAGGCGATTGTGAGGACGGTTCGGGCTTGGGGAGAGAAGAAGGCTGCGGAGTGGTGTTCTTTGTCCAGTCACACCGGTCGGACCGGTGTGGGGCACCGGTCGGACGGCGGTGCGGGCACGGACGGACGGATGTTCGGGTTTCGAGCTCGTACGGGTGCGAGGGTTGTTTCGGTGGTCGTGGTTCGGTGGTTGGGGTGGAAAGAGTGCAGGTGGTCAGTTTGCTAGGCGTTCTCCTCCTCGTGCTCAATACGGGGATTGGAGGAGTCGTGGCGTTGAGTTGGAGAGGAAGGACGTTCCACGGGCTTTCTTGCGTGGTTTTGGTCCTCCTCCAGGCAGAGAGGGGTGGTTCCCTCAGGGTGGTTACCGTGGTGGTGTTCGTGGAGGTAGCTTTGGTAGGAGAGATGCTTTGATTGGTGCTAACCCCACTTTCGAGCAAATGGCTCGGCACCGGTTTTCCTCCTTTGGTACTAACCCCGGTCTCGAGTCGTTTGTTCGCTCACGTGCCTATTTTTGATTTTCGGGTGGGAGACTTGAAGAACATTTGGTTGATTGACTGCGGTTGTTCGAGGCACATGACCGGAGACGGGGGGGTGGTTCTCAAGTCTCGTCCGGTGGTGACGAAGAGGTACATCACTTTTGGGGACAATGGGCGTGGGCGTGTGCGTGTGCTTTCGGAAGGTGAGATAAAAGTGAGTGACAAGATCACTGCGAGGCGTGTTGCTCTTGTTCAATCGCCGGGGTACAATTTGCTTTCGTGTCTCGGTTGTTGGATGAGGGTCTTGAGGTGTTGTTTCGGCTTTGGTGGTTGTCGGATTGTGGACTCTCGAGGGGACCTTGTTTGTATGGTCGTTCCCGAGGGTCAGGTGTTTCGTGCTGATTTTTCTCAGTCTTCGGGTGTTGAGCGTTGTTTCTTGGATGGTTCTTCGAGTGAGTTGTGGAAGTGGCATAGGAAGTTGGGTCACTTGAGCTTTGACCTTTTGTCTCGCTTGAGTAAACTCAATTTGGTCCGAGGATTGCCACGGTTGAAGCTTGAGAAAGAGTTGGTTTGTGCTCCGTGTAGGCATGCCAAGATGGTGGCTTCTTCTCACCCGCCTCTCACCGATGTGATGACCGAGCGTCCATGCGAGCTGCTCCATATGGACCTTGTTGGCCCGGCTCGTGTGCGATCGCGGGTGGGAAGTGGTATGTCCTTGTTGTGGTGGATGACTATTCTCGGTATGCGTGGGTGTTCTTTCGGAGGATAAGGGGGAGACGTTTGGTTTTTTTCGAGATCTAGTCTTGAGGTTGAGGAACGAGAGGCACGGAGATGCCATACGAGCTATCCGCGGTGATAATGGCTCGGAATTCGAGAACTCTCGTTTTGAAACCTTTTGTCATGACTTGGGTCTTGAGCACCGCTTTTCGAGTCCGTATACGCCTCCCCGAATGGTGTTGTGGAAAGGAAGAACGAGACCTTGTGCGAGATGGCTCGGACGATGCTTGATGAGCATAGGACTCCGAGGAGGTATTGGGCCGAGGCGGTGAATACCGCATGCTATGTGTCGAACGAGAATATACCTCGAGTGCACAAGAAGAAGACATGCTATGAGTTGATGCATGGTCGCACACCCAAGGTGAGTCACTTCCATGTCTTTGGTTGCAAGTGTTTTATTCTCGAAGAAGGGCGGGAAGTTGGATAAGTTTGAGGCTAGGTCCGTCGATGGCATTTTCTTTGGTTATGCATCTCATTCTAGAGCATATCGTGTGCTCAATCTTGAAACTAACCAAATCGTGGAGACTTGCGAGGTAACCTTCGACGAGACGAGCCACGTAGTCGCCTTGTCTTTGAGTGTGCGAGGTGATGATGAGCTTGGCGAGGAGATCTTTCGGAGAGGAGGAGCATGAACATGGTGATGATGAAGATGGCGGTGTGGTGCCCCCGGCTGAACATGTACCCACTACTTCGACTACGATGATGGATGGACCCTCTGCTACACCTACGACAACAAATCAAGAACGAGGAGAAGCTGATGTTGAGGGGGAGGTAGCTTCGAGGCGAGAACCTCCCCGGCGAGTTCAGGTGGATCACCCAGCTTCGAGGATCATCGGCGACATGAATGAACGCACTACACGGTCGAGGGTTCGAAACAATTCCCATTTTGCTCATGCTGCATTTGTTGCTTCTTTCGAGCCCAAAGACATTGGACACGCGCTATCTGATCACAATTGGGTTAACTCGATGCATGAGGAGTTGGAGAACTTTGAGAGGAATCAGGTGTGGGAGTTGGTTGACCCTCCCCCAGGGTGTAAGCCGATTGGTACAAAGTGGGTGTGGAAAAACAAAGAGGGAGAGAAGGGTGAGGTTGTGAGGAACAAGTCGAGACTTGTTGCTCAAGGGTTCGATCGAAGGAGGGGATCGACTACGAGGAGACTTTTGCTCCCGTAGCCCGTTTGGAGGCGATTAGGATCCTTCTAGCCTTTTCGGTGGCTAAAGGGTTCAAGTTGCACCAAATGGATGTGAAGAGTGCTTTCCCGAATGGTGTCTTGGAGGAAGAAGTGTATGTGAGACGAGCCCTCCGGGGTTTGAGAGTGAGAAGTACCCCCACCGGGTGTACAAGTTGAGGAAGGCGCCGTATGGGTTGAAGCAGCGCCTAGAGCTTGGTATGGCGAGGTTGAGGGGGTTCTTGTTTGAGAGAGGCTTTGAGATGGGGAAGGTCGATCGACCTTGTTTTTGCCGAGGCGGGGCGAGAGATATCCCGATTGTGCGGGTGTACGTGGATGATATTGTCTTTGGTGGCTCGTCTAACTCTTTTGTTGCAAGGTTTGCGGATGATATGAGCAGGGAGTTCGAGATGAGCATGATGGGTGTGTTGCGAGTTCTTCCTCGGGCTACAAATCAAGCAATCAAAGGAAGGAACATTTGTGCACCAGAGCTAAGTACACCAAGGACATTGTGAGGAAGTTCAAGATGGAGGACTCCAAGGCTATGACGACACCGATGAGTACGACTACGGCTCTTGATGCGGACGAGGAAGGTGAACATGTGGACCGGAAGGAGTACCGGAGCATGATCGGGTCACTCCTCTACTTGACGGCGACGAGGCCGGACATACGATTCTCGGTGTGTCCGTGCGCTCGTTTTCAAGCGTCTCCGAGGACTTCGCATCGGCAAGCGGTGAAGCGAATTTCGGTACTTGCGTCACACTCCCGACTTTGGCCTTTGGTACTCCGCGTCCTCTTCTTTGGCGCTTCATGGCTTTTCGGACGTGGATTTTGCCGGGTGTCGGTTGGATAGGAAGTCCACTTCGGGACTTGCCGCTTTTGGGTTCTTCGTTGGTGTCTTGGTCTTCCCGCAAGCAGTCGAGTGTTGCTCAATCCACGACCGAGGCCGAGTATGTTGCCGCTGCTAGTTGTTGCTCTCAGCTCCTTTGGATCACCTACACCATGAGTGACTTTGGTGAGGAGTATACCCATGTTCCACTTCAATGTGATAGCACCAGTGCCATAAGCGTTGCAAAGAACCCAGTGCTCCATTCTAAAACCAAGCACATAGAAGTGAGGTATCATTTCCTGAGAGACAACGTTGAGAAAGGAAAGATAGCGTTGATCCATGTACCCACACATCACCAACTAGCCGATATTTTCACCAAACCTCTAGATCAAGCAACTTTCACTCGTTTGCGGGGGAACTTGGTGTGTGTTTGATTT
The DNA here is from genome assembly GCA_947561735.1 of Cenchrus americanus. NCBI lineage: Eukaryota > Viridiplantae > Streptophyta > Magnoliopsida > Poales > Poaceae > Cenchrus > Cenchrus americanus. The sequence continues at coordinate 197,232,812 of OX387245.1, read as the reverse complement.
CTTGAGTTGGGTGTGTGGGAGCTTTCTTTTGCCGGTGGTGTCGAGCCCGTTTTGCCTCCCCTCGAGGAGCCGGTTTGTAGCATATGTATAGCTTTCCTTTGTGCATTTCTTGCATTTTGGCATGGCATATGTAACATGATGTATAGGCATCCTTGTATCTTAGATTGCATGCATTTTGTATCATATGCATTGGTTAGGAAAGCTTCTCTCATATACATTGTTCACCATGGAATGAGATATATGCCTTTGTGAGCTTGTTTGGTATGCTACGGTTAGTTTGGCTTAGCTCTTGATGATCTTGATGAATAATCCATGGTTGATAGCTATGCTTTTGAAAAATGTCACATGTATGCTCTCTCATGTGTAAATGCCTTTACATGCTCTTGACATGTTTGTATGGCCTTGCTATGCTTAATTTGTGGTTGGATAGCTAGTTTATTGATCATATGGGGCCAAAGGCTCATTTGCCATCATGAATGTTTAGCCCTCTTGTTCTATCTTGTGGAGGGGCATAAGTTCCTTTTTGTCGCAAAGACATTTCATGTACCATTTACAAATCTGAAAATGAAATGAAAAATGCTTGGAAAATATGCTCCCATGTCATATGTGCTGAATTTAATTTGCTTTGGGTGCTAAACCGTTGCATGATGCCTACCAATGAGAAGTCTCATACATAGAAGCGAGGCACATGGCTCGGTGGCTTTGACATGACATGAGGTGCTTGTGGGTGTTTGTGATGGTCTTATGGTTAGAATAGCTGTCCTAGCATGAAGTTTGTGTGGCTTTGCCATTTTGATATGCTTTGATCATGTTTAGGACTTTGCTCATGAGAGGCAAGTTTTTCGCAAAATTGCCAAAATCCATCTTAGCTTCGTCCAATGGTTGTGAAACTTGGTGATCATGTAGTTGAGATCGATACGAAGCCGTCGAGTACCTAACTTGCTCATTTGGACATGTGTAGCATTCTTTGTTGAATTTTGTCTATTTGAGAAGCTCTAGGTTGCATTTTTTGCATTTTTGGCTTGATTCATGCATTGCCAACAAGGGGGAGAAGTTTGAGCTTGAAATGGCTTGTTGGACGCATTTGGAAGGTTTTCGGGGTGGTTTAGAGCCATTTACGGGCTTCTTTGTACACCGGTCCGACCGGTGAAGAGCACCGGTCCGACCGGTGTGAGTGCTGGTCCCGTACATATGTTTGGCACCGGTCGACCGGTGGTGATGACTGTCCGACCGGTGTGAGCCGAAAGTGCCTGTACCTGTCTGTTTCATGTGGTTTCTTGCATGCATTCGTCCGGGGGGAGTTGCATTGGTTCGGGGGGAGTTTGCATGTGTGCGGGGGGGAGCTCTTTGAGAGTTTTCGAGCTTTGTTTCGGTGGTTTGTGCTCTTTGCTTGAGCTTTGCTTTGTCTCGGATGTGTCGAGCCGTTGCCCTTGCCCTTGCCTAAGGGGTCCGAGACTTGTCTTCTTCAAGTGATCTTGCTCTTTGCCTTTGTTTGGCTTTCGATCGCTTGTTGGAGTTTCTTTTTGTTCGTTTCTTTTCTTTTTCTTTTCTCTCTTGTTACTTTCGTGTGGGTGTTGTCAATGCACTCATCAAGGGGGAGATTGAGGACCATGTGTGGTTCGAGGACCGGTGGATGGTCGCCTCCTTGTGTGATGAGTGATTGACAACGTTGTGTGGACTGATTCTTGGCTAAGTATTGCAGGTGCAGGTTGCGGCTTGACTCGTGTTGGTGCGCGGGTGAAGAACAAGCGCGAAAGGTCGTCGCGGTGAGGCCTCCGGGTGTGGAGAAGACAAGTAGGCTTTGTTCGAGGGACCACGGTGGCCGGCGGGGGTCAAGTGCGGGCCGCATGGTGGCATGAATAGCAAGATGAAGTCGTGGACGGTTTCTTGGTTGAGCCTCAAAACCAAGGTCGAGCCGGGACTACGTGGGAGCCAAGTCATGAGTGGAGATTGGCGGAGGCTACACCGAGTTCGTGGGGTTTCCGGTGGTTCACCGTAAAACCACCGGGTTCCTTGGTTGATCCACAAAGCCAAGACCGGAGAACCGAAGACGGAGGTGCAGGCGGCACCGGACCGGTCCGACCGGTGGGTCCGACCGGTCCGACCGTGTGCGACGATGCGTCCGAATCTTCGAAGCGGAGGACACGCGTCGGGATCGCATGGCTTGCGTCGAGGCTACGCAGGGTGCGGTCGCCGGGCATCCGTCCGATGGTGCAGACGTCAAGAATTCCAAATCCGCCCTTGAGGGGCTTGTATCCCTAGTTAGTAGAGAAGGGCGTTTTAGACATTCGGTTGCCTCCATATAACCCATGAGGTGAGAGGATGGCAGTGAACTCTTGGAACCCTAGCTCATTAGTTTTCCTATTTTCCACCTATTTTCCTGAGGTTTTCCTTAGGACTAGCAAGAGAGCTTCACGGAGAGATCTTGTTGAGAGGGATGGATGATCGGGCGGCTTGCTAGACCTTGTACGAATCCTTGTTTCATGTATAAATGATTCGGCGTGATTCCTCAAGGTTTGGATGTGTTTTACCCGGTTGTTTTTGGTGGTGATTTTCGGAGCCCTCTTCCGGTGATTTCTTTAGAGTGTTTTTGGGGCTTTTCTCTTGGTGATTCGGTGGGGGAAATTTGTGGGAACCCTTCGTGGTTCTTTGGGCCGTGATTCCCCTCCCAAATCCGTGAGAAAAGTTGCTCGAATTTGGGGTTTCTTGAGTTCTTGGGTTGGAAGTGCTTTCGGCGGGATTTCTTCGATTCCTCCTTTTTGGACGAGATTTGGTGGGATTAAACTTGTCTATGGACTCCTCATGAGGTGCTCCCGATATCCCCAAAGTCTTGTTCAAGTCCGTGGAGCGATTCGAGAGATCGAGATTTGGATTTGGGGGAGTTGACCCGCGGGTGTTGTTCATCCCGAGTCGCCCGAGCTACACCGGTCGACCGGTGCTCTTGACCGGTCCGACCGGTGCGAGCCCTTGTGGGTTTTCGCTCGTGTGAGCGTCTTGGTGTGTTCTTTGTTGTCCCGTGGTGCCGCTGCGTTTCGAGTTTGGGTTCGTTTGGTGGTCGGTTGGCCCGTTTGGTGCCTTGGGGGCTTTCTCGGGTCGCCATCGGTCGACCGGTGCGTCTCACCGGTCGACCGGTGTAGAGCCACTTAGTGGAAGTTGCTCGGGTTCACCGGCCAGGGACCGGTCCGACCGGTGGTGCTCACCGGTCCGACCGGTGTGGGTCCGTAGACTCGGGGTGGCCGTGTGTGTTGGTTCCTAGGTCCGGTGGCACTCCGGTGGCTACGTGGGCTTGGCCAACTTGGGTAGTGAGTCGGAGACGTGTGTTGGAAGCCGCGTTTGTCTTGTTGGAGTTCTCATCTCCATCGAGAAGAATTTTTATCGGCTCCCATTCACTCCCCCCTCTGCGGTTCGCCGTATCGGTCCTTCAATAACACCGTCGCCCACAACGCTAGGCCCCTAACGCCGTGGGGTACGACGCTATGTCTGTCCCATACTAAGGGCCCAATACTGGCGGCTCCTACCGCCGTGGGCCACGGCGTTATGTCCCTGACGCCGTGGGCACGGCGGCAGATGTATAGTTTTGCAAAATTTGTGGCGGACCATATATTTTTGCAAAATTGTGATAAAAATATATAAAAAAATTCCCAAAGTAAGTTGTTTTGTGAGATTGATGTTGGGCTAACTGAGGCCCATTGCCCATACATGTTGATCCTAATCTTCTAGAAGGTTATCAATCAAATAGCCATGTTTACATGGTCACATGTATTGAAGAACTTACACTAAAAATGAGTGCTAAAACTCCCTTGTATATCTGCTAATTCTTTGTCCAGTATAATTTTAATTTTCCAAATGTACATCTAGTTTATATTAACCCCATGTGGAGAAGCACGGGATATACCTACAAATGAAATCCTAGATGATTGCATGATATATTTAGACAACATAGTATTGCAGGATTTATGACTATATTGAAAATACTCAAAACAAAATAAATTGAAAATATTATAATGGATGGTGCTAATAATAAAGAAATGGTAGGATGGATACACGATAAACATGTAGCTAACTAATAATGTTTTGCATACTCAGGAACTTATATAACCATGATATGGAAAGAAAGAACATCACATGTAGTCAAACATAAACGATACATGAAAGAAGAGCAACCTAGCATTTAGGGTTGCAAATTGTCATGGTGAGATCATAAAGTAGCTTCTGCTAATTTGTACAGACAAGTTGTTATGAGAGGAAAATATTGCACAAAGAAGCACAAACACTACACCAACTAATAAGCCAGACTCTTACCTCCTCCATCCAAAATTACAATCCGTTTTGGCTTTTGTATGTACATAACTTTTACTATGTATTTACAATCCTAAAAGTTATGTATCTAGGAAAGCAAAAAATGAATATTATTTTGGGATGGAGTGAGTATCATTTAGTGGACTAAATAGGTGATGTATTCTTTGTATTGATGTTGACTTCTCTATATGGGATCAATATTAATGTCGACACACAGAAGTGGCAGCTAAGCCAGATTAGGCTGGGCCAGCTGGTCAGACTGGATATGCCAGGCGGTCTGACCGGTTGAACTTGTAGCCGGTCCGACAAGGTACCCACCGGTCTGATCGGTAGGCTCGATGGTGACCTGAATCTGAGTAGAATCAAGGAGTCCTGGTTGGTTTCAAGTTGTAAAGGATTTTTTGGGGCAAGACCTCCCCACCATATAAATATAAAGGGCCACGAGGGCTTATCACCCAATCGATTAATACCTTTTACAACATTTATCTACAAACCTTAGCTTTTCCAACTGTTTTGCTTTCATTGCTCATCTTGATGGTGTTAAAGGATGTTATGAATGGCTTGCTGATCTCAGAGCACACCTAGGATCACCATCACTAATGGGGTCCCTCCCAAGGTGGTGGACGTAGGTTTTCCCAGCGCTCTGCGTTCAATGGTCTAACTCATGTCCCTGACCGGTCTAACTGGCCAAGATAGGAGATCCGGCAAGTTCAATTTTTTTACTTCAATGTGATCCAGCATGTTCATGTGTTGACCAGAAAAGGCATCATCATATTTTGGTAACTCCAATGTAGAAAAAGATCTTATTTTCAAAATTGTTCAATCAAACCCTATACACATGGGATCTCGGTGCAACCTTGACATGGATAACATCATCACGAGATCATTGGAATATCTTACTTCAGAGGATCAACAGAAGTACCAGGCACTGCAGGAGTGCATGAAGCAACAGTTTCTAGAAGACATAAAAAGGATCGTCATGGCAAGGTTGCAAGACCACAAGAATTCAATCTGCCGGTGATCAGGAGAAATGATAGAAAGATTGAGGAAATCCCCACTGTAAGCAAGCCTCTACTCAATCCATCTATCTCTCAAAAGCTACCGTGGTTAGTGATGAATTGCTTGCATCTTACATTGCTTGTTCATAATGTTTAGAAGATATTGAAAAGGATAGGAACAATGCTTTTAATAACAATGAATCTAATAGTAATGCTCCAGAAATTGATGCTAGTGGGGTTGTTCATCCTAGTTTGGCACTAGTTTGGCCCCTTTTCCTAGTACAATTCTAGAAATTATTTGTATGGCATTCCACCTAACTTCTTCATTGGCCAAACATTGTCGTTCAAACCACCAAGGCCAAATATATATATGGCCACAACACCAGTTAGACGCATATAACATGTGGTTGTGACATATACTAGAGCAATGGTACAATGTTACTTGAAGTTTTCAAATAAAGAACACAATGTAGACTTGTCATAGTTTATATAGATTTATAAAAAGATCGGGTTTCTCATGTACCTTTTTTATCATTGTGAAGCCATGGTTACTTGTGCGAGAATGCAAAGTAGCCATGCAGCTTGATGTTCACTTGTGAACTCGGTCGTGGTTCGCTTCCAACATCATCATGTGTTGAGTGGTGCCTCTTGTGTCTTCATTCATCCAAGATCAGAAGGTTTGTTTTAGTCCTTAGCTTCTGAATTTCATCATGTATGTGTTGTGGAACCATTTCCCCATTTTTTCTTTATAGACACCATGTCCATCTCCTCTATCTTGTCGTCATCGCCTTGTTGCTGACTCTTCTTCATGGATTTACCCCTGCATCCAGAACAGAACATATACCAAAATATAGTTCTATTGAAAAATTTATAAAATTACCTTTCCAACAGGTACTCATTCGTCTTAATGGGAGTCCGAATGAGGGAGCTATGGCTGTTTCACTTCAGCATTGCTTGCTGTCCAGAATTTCAGCATGTGCAACCATCGGTGATTCGATCATATCCACTTGTAGGAACCTCCGATTGCCTTGCCATTTGATTTGTTGGAACGTAGACTTCATGGAGCTTCTGAAAATCCAAATATGTCCAATTGTTTTCTGCTGAGGTTGTGCAAGGCATCTTGATGACATCATTATCCTTTTTGTCCATCACTACAAGAAACTATTTAATCCGTGACGTAACCATTCGTCACGGATTAAATAAAATTGTCGCAAATCAGCATCCGCGACGATTTACATTTTCGTGGTGGAATGAGCGTCATTGATTAAATCTCTCGACGTTCCCTTAATAAACGTCGCGATCCGTGACGTATCTGAATCGTCACGGAGCAGCCCGAGGCCCATGCAGCCCAACCCATGCTCACTATCCGTGACAAAATAAAATCGTCACGGATTGCTACGGACTCATGTGACATGGATGCCGACGTGGCGTGCCACATGGCTGCCGACGTGGCGTGCCACCTGGCTGCCGACGTGGCGTGCCACCTGGCAGCCGACGTGGCGTTCCACATGGCGCCCGACGTGGCGTGCCACATGGCCGCCGACGTGGCGTGCCACCCGGCCGCCGACGTGGCGTGCCACCCGGGTACTCGACGTGGCGTGCCACATGGCTGCTGACTCGGATGGTTTTGATGACATGGACAATGACGCAGTTTGCCACATGGCCGCCGACGTGGCAAACTCGACCCGGACGACCGCGATGACGTGGACAATGACGTGGCGTGATGACGTGGAATTTTTAAGACCCTTGTGTGACGAGCCTTATTCTAGCGGTGGGCCACAATTCGGCCCGGAATTTCAGCCCGCCGAAATCAATTCAGCCCACGAGAAGTACCCATCACATTTATTCAGCCCATAATACAATCACGAATTCAGCCCATAAGACAATCACATATTTGTGTATCTTTTCCAGTCTCATTTTGCATCACATAATTTTATCTGATGCAAAGTTTGCATCAGCAGCATCTATACATAATTTTATCTGTTGCAAAGTTTGCATCAGCAGCATCTATTCAGCGGCAAAAATGAAGCTCCACAAACAGAAGTATGAACCAACAAAAAACTCTATAGCAGCCACATTTTCCAACAAAAAAGACATGCAAAAAAGACATGCAGGTCGCCAGAGCATCAGATTGTACATCACACCATGAGCCAACTTCTCACCGTGAGCCACCAAACAGGTCACCAGGATGTGAACCTCGAAACCAAAAGAATAAGACAGCTTAACTTGCAAAGTGCTAACAAGACAAAAACAATATTATGTAGCTATTAGCATGCCGATTGTTTAGAAAAAAACATATAGAACCATTCCTACAATATAGAACCACTGGACCACAAATACACAAATATTAGAAAAACTAGGTGGAACGAGATGTGCCCAAATATCTAAATCACAAATCCACATCAAGTATCATGTTAGTATTAACAAGCTAACAAGTAAGAGCCGACATGCTCGCATGCCGTGTGCGGGAAAACAAGGATCCGGATCCATACAAGGACAAGCAAAGGGCAACATATGGCAATCCAACTAGCAAAACAACATATTCTTGGTTCCAGGAAAATATAACATACCCTCATGCCCGACCAAGCAAACGTTCAAGTTTTGCTTCCAAAGCAGCCTTGCTTCTTCTCCATATCCTCCTTGTCCCTTATCCTTGCCTGTTCCATTTCCTGCAGCTTGCCTTGACAAAACTTCAATTTCGACACGCCGATCGCTCACAACGGATCGAAGGTCACCATTGGCCCTTATCTCCACTTCTAGTCGTGCTTGAACACTCTTTGCACTAGATCTTGGTTTCCCGTACACGATCCCCGCATTCCGAAGGAATGTATTGTTTTTGCACTTTTCATTGAGGACATCGGCTACAACCTGAGTTGCAGGCCTTGGTTCTTCACCTTCAATTGGTGCTGCCGCCAACCGATTCTCCATTTCAATCTTGCAAGACATCAGCAAATAACATTTGTAACTTAGAACAATTTAAAATAAGCAACTGAAAACATCATGCATAGGAGAACTTACAATGGCAGATTGTACATTAGGCATGTAGCCCTTCTTCCTCTTGCTGAAGTGAGTCAGCTTGAACAAACCAAGCGCATCCAATTCATTACCCTCATTCTCGCCTGCCTGAAAAGAATGTGCAGCAAGAAACTTCATATTTGTGCAGCAAGAAACTTAAGGTTTGTGCATCAAGAAACTTCATGTGTGCAGCAAAGAACTTTGTATTTGTGCAGCATGAAATTAAACATAATTGATTTGCTAAAACCTAACGAACAAAGCATGTTAACTTGAACAAAACTGGTTTTCAATTGTTGCAAATAACCATGGCTAACTTACCAATTTCTCTACAAAAACTCGGATAGCTACATGATCCAGCTTGTACCAGGGGAATTTGACCAAATCCCGGTTGTCTTTGTTCTTTTGACAAGCTCGCCTACATCATATAAAGAACAAAAAGTTAGACAAGTGCCGAAGTAGGAAGTACATGGCAATAGTTGATTTTTTGTACCATTTTTTCAGGTTTCTTCCATGCTTCCACAAGGTGAAGCCACTCATCATCACTTGTCGGCGGGTTCATTGGAGAAGTCCTCGTGACCAAATGAAGTGGGAAAGGATCAAAAAATTTTTCCTTCAGCCTATGTCGTTGTTGGCGAACTGCAGTTTTCATCATCTCAACACAACCCTTTCTAATTGTAGCATCATCAGTGTTGATGTCAAACTTGGCCTATCCAGATGGAACATGTATAAGAACTATAATATTTGAAAAAAAGAAATAGCTTGCAGGACATTTAACTTCAGCTTATCAATTGTTTTCAGATAAGATAAATATCAAACAGTACACAGTTGTCGTCAGCTTATCGCTTATCATGTCTAAAAACAAATCATGTCATGAACGAAACAACTCAAAAGTTGTGTATAAGTTGCAGCCACAAAATGAGTACCATTTCACTAATTTAACATAGTTGTAAGCTAAAAGTCATGTCATGATTCCTACCACATTGGGTAGCAGATTCGGAAAGTTTAGAGAATAACTTACACGAAGGCATCCCGAAAAGCTTCAATCAATGCAGGTCTTTTCTTGTACTCCTTCCAATGCAACAACACGGGCACATGGTTTCTAACGCAATATTGCATTCGGTGGCAAACTTGGCAAAGCAATGATAGGTGTGAGGGGCCCGATGCTTCCTTCGAGGTATAATGATGGGTAGCTTGCCACGCCGAGATCTCGTTTATCCTCCGGAGGCCATGCCCCATGTTAGCTCCTCGATTCCAAGGCACCTCTACTCCTTGTAATAAATGATCAATGAAATTGCTATTAGCGTGCAAAGCAACATAACCAGCGATGTGATATGTAACATGAAAAATAATGAACAACCACCTTCAATGTTATCCTCGTCACCATCATTCCGGGGAATGCCATCACTCCATCATCTAGTAAGAAGATGTAAGTTAGCATTCATCACAAATCAAAGGTTAGCATGAGTGGTACACACATGGAACTAGAAAGAACCACCTTCGCCGGCCATATGAGTGAGATTGTGAGACTGAGAAATGGCATCAGTTGCATCATCTAAAGAGATGTAGCAAGTTAGATTGCATTAATCATGTAAACAAATGTTACGAGAATGATAGAAGAACCATGGTACTCACCATGAGCAAGAATCGGCACATGAAGCTCACTTAGTTCAGCAGCAAATGGCACATGATCACTTGGTTGGACGACTGCCACACGGTCACTTGGTTCAAGGCCTGCCATGTGGTCACTTGGTTCAAGAAACCGCCACGTGATCACTTGGTTCGGCAGAAACCGCCACATGGTCACTTGGTTCGGCCCGCCGGCATGTGGAGATGGAGGTCACTTGGTTCAGCAGGCCGAGCATTGCTTTCCTTTGACTTTTTAAATCTAGTGGGTGGTTCATGTGCAAAAACCCTCTTACGAGACCCAAATCTAACACCACACGAAGGAGGAACTAAAGTTTGATTCTTAGTGCCGTAGCATCTCTTCGTCTTACCGGCTCGGTAGAAATAGAAGCATGGATTACCGAATGGAGTTTTCATAGAAGGAAAAATGTATTAGGAAGCACACAACAATTGAAAGGATTGGGAAGTTGGAAGAATTGGCACCTTTGCGGTGCCATTTGATGAGATGGCATCTCCTTCAACATCATCATCTTGTAAAGGATCATATTCGGATTCTCGAGTTTTCACTATCTTCGTTTGGTATTGTTATTTCCTTGAGAAATGGCAGATGTTCGAAAGTATGGATAGTTGTCAACGATTCCTAGCCGCTTTAGCCGTGCACCGTTTTGCATACAATTTCGGAGACGCAGCTCTTCGTACTCCTCCAACGGTGTTTCTAAGAGACAAGAGAAAACAAGAACATATTAGGGCCTCCACAAAGATGGTTGTGATGCCCGTAAATAATAGCTATCTACTTCGTGTGAATAGTTTATAGTGCTAGCTATACCCATCTCACCTCCTCTCTCCCCGCACTCCCGGCCGTTTCTTTCGGGTGAAGACCAGCTTGAGGGAATGAGCGAACGGACCACTCCCGGCTTTTGCTTGCTACTAGTTATATATGCCGGCCCAATGATTTCATATACCGGTGCTGCTGGGTCTATTTATGGCTTGCAAATAATACGAGCAAGCCAGCAAAGCAAGCCGATCCATTATATTGCATTGGTCGCCACCACCACAACCACAATGCACACACACACAAAAAAAGAAACCGATCGACAAGTAGAGTGCAAGTAAGGCAAGTCATCTATTATCAGTACCTCACACTTTACCATAGTTTTAGAACACAGTACTACACTTTACCATAGCTTGCAAATGGTTCAACAAGAATTAAATATTCCATGCTACCAAAGACAAGTGCTACCATCATAGCCGTAATATAACACCAAAAGGTACGGATGCATGACCGAGTTTCAGTGTTTTTAGAGTCCTATAAGGCTTTAGACTCGTCAATTAAACGTTATATGTTTCAACATGGATTTGACCATAGTAATATATGCTAACATTCTTCCATGACTAATTGAGGAAGTAATCGACAAAGGTTTGCAAATCACTGCGCGAAATAAACATAAGCTAACACTGCGAGAGGTAAATTATTGCAATGCAAGTATTCAATGGCAAGTCATCCCATCATAAAAGTAGGAGATTAACACTGACAGGTAAATCATAGCTATGCACCCTAAGCACTCATCCCATCATAAAAGTAGGAGATTAAACCATACAGAGGAGGTACGTGTAAGGAACACAAACTTGTGATCTGACGTGGTGCTTGTGGCTTCTTTTGCGCACCACCCTTCGCCGACATGGTGGAGGTCTTGGGCTTCGTGGCCGGTGGTCTTTTGGTTCGCGCCGGGAGATCTTGGGGTCGGTGCAAGACGTCTTGGGGTAAGAGCTTGAGCTTGCCGGTGGTAGGTGTACACCGACCGCGCCACCATCTTCGATACTTGTACGCTCGCCGCACCACCCGCTTCGGTAATCCAATTAGTGTAACTTAGTCAAATAAACTCCACAAATAAACTTAAGGCAATAATCATAGCAAGATAGCGAAGCATTTTGAATGCCGAATACGGAAATAGGAGTACTCATAATCGGATGTGAGCAAAACCGGACAATCGAGTTAAAAATATCAGCCCGAATTTATTTACATTCGGATTAACATGTACACAGATTAAATATACTTGACATCACAACATGAATAATTCGAACATTGAATAATTCTCGAACAAATATCAGCATTGAATTACATTTCATGACATTGACATCATATCATTTACATCATTGCCTCAAGTTAACAAATTGGCCTCGAGATGATTTGATATAAAAAGCAAGAACAAATGGTTCATGGCAACCATGGAAGCGTGAGACACATCCGGCCAAGATTTGAAAAACATGGGCATGGATGTGTCACACGTTTTGATGAGTGCCATGAGAGGTAATATACATCTGATCATCATCATAGGCAAAAGTGGAGCAAAGGAAGAACACAAAATGTTGGCCTCAGATATGTTTGCATTTCATTTGAACTTGAACTTGGAGCTTAACGATAGAAAGCAAGAATAAAGAGGATGTCATGGCAGGCATGGAACCATGCGACACATCCATCCCGAGTCATGATAGATTGCACGGGAATGGGCGTGTCGCATGGTTTGATGACAGACATGAATAATAGAACAGAAAAATAAACATCTTCATAGGCAAAACGAACGTACGACCAACGCCTCCGGTCCCTCACAAGTTCAAGTTCATCAATTCAAGTATCATCATAGGCCTCGAATGTATTCCGGATAAGGGCTCACTCAAATAACCAACGAAGCTACACAAATAGTATAAAGTAACGGATAAAAAACAATATGGCGGAACGGACCCGCGCGGCGGCCATCGGTGCCGCGCCGACCGCCGGTTGTGGGTGCCGCGCCGCCACGTCGGCCGTCGGTGCCGCGCCGGCCCTCGATGCCGCACCACCCGCTTCGGTAATCCAATAGTGTAACTTAGTCAACAAATAAACTTAAGGCAATAATCATAGCAAGATAGCACAAGCATATTGAATGTCGAATACGGAAATAGTAGTACTCATAATCGATGTGAGCAAACCGGACAATCGTGTTAATAAATATCAACCCCGAATTTATTTACATCCGGATTAACATGTCTTACACAGATTCAATATACTATCCGACAACAAGATTTGCATCCTACATTCTATCCAAGACTCGTAACAATTAAACCTACTTCTATCCAAGTACTCAGACAATTACTAAATAACAAACAAGCAAACCTTCCCAAGAGAAAACACATAAACATCTGCTAACAAACATAATCAGGACAAGGTTTTATCTGGATCATAGCAGCATACAAACAAACAGCTAACAAACATTCTACTGCATATGACAGCAAACAAACAGCAGCTCTTGCAACATAGGACATCGATGGAGTAGGGGGAAGGAGCACAAACTTGTTATCTGGCGTGGTGCTGTTGGCGTGGTGGAGGTCTTGGGGTAGGAGCCATCTTCTGGTAGGTGGAGACCCGCGCGCGGCGGGATCCGTCGATGCGGCGCCGACCGCCGGTTGTGGGTGTTGCGCCGCCGCGTCGGCCGTCGGTGCCGTGCCGGCCCTCGATGCCGCACCACCCGCCGGCCATCGGCCCCGCGCCGTCGCGCCCGCCATCGGTGCGCCGCGCCGCACGCCAGTGGTAGATGGACGGCCGACGAGTCCTTGAAGCGTCGGTCCTTGAAGCGAGACATCGATCTAGGGTTGCGACACCGCGGCTGCGGGATGGGGAAATGCGGCTGCGGGATGGGGAAATGGGGCTGCGGGATGGGGAAATGGGGCTAGGGTTGCGGACCCGGCCGGGCGTCGTGCGCCGTCGAGGGGCGGACCCGGCCGGGCGTCGTGCGCCGTCGAGGGGCGGACCCGGCCGGGGCACCCGCGGCTGAGGAGGCTAGGGTTTCAAAGGCGGCTGAGGAGAGGAGAGGGGGAGAATGAGTGGGTGGGTGGGAGGGATTTGGGAGATTTCATATCCCGCACCCGCGCTGTGCGCCCGCGGTGGGTGGGCGAATGACGTTGACGAACTTGCCATCGGGGTCAATGACGTGTGGGTCCCAACTTGGTTGGGCCCACACGTCGCCCACCGAAGTGTGGGTTTTCATGTCGCCCGAAGTGTGGGCCGAGCGGGGGTGGGTGGGCCGCCGAGAGGGACGGACGGGTGGGCCCGCTTTGAGATGAGATTGGAATGGTATGGTGTTTGACTTTGAACAAATCCATATTTAAAATGTACTTGAATGAAGAACAAACTAAAACGAAACTTGTAGAAATTGAATTTAGAAAAATTTAGAAAAAAGAATCAACCGATTTGGATTTCGTACGAGGAAGAAAAACAGTTTACAAGTTTTATCCGAAGATTAAAAACAGAAATTTACACTTGCTATGAACTGGGGATGAACAGTTGTGGTTTCTCTTTTTAATCTTTGATTAAAACTTGTAACTAGTTTTTATGCCTCATAAAAACTCCAAATTGGTTGATTCTTTTTTCTAAAATTTTCTAAAATCGAAATCTACATATATAATGTGTTTGTTTTTGTCATTTCAGTTGTGATGAAGTTTTAACAATTCAAGATTGAAATGTTTTTCAAAGTGGTGATTTCGGACCACATTTTGAAACCCCGAATGATTTAGGTTGAAGAAGTGATGAATACCAAAGTTTTAAGACTCATCCATATCTACAAACTTATGGCTAATCCAAATGTAAATAATTAGTTTGGCAACGAGTTTGATAGGGATAATTCAAACTTACACTTCGAATATACAGTGTAGTAATTCAAATTATATCGTAAAATGCTCCGATGGTTCTACGAATTGACGTGGCAACATAATTTGGGTCCATAAACTTGTCATAAAAATTTCAAATGATTTCAATAATGGCGGAACACACGTTGTTTGTAAACGGATACATGTCTTGCACACTTTCTTGAAATGTTACTTGAACATTCAAGTGCATCATACCTTTCTCGAAATTTCGAATTCACATAAACTTGAAACTTGACCGTAAGGTTGTGCTTAGTTCATTATTGCAAAATACAAAGTTACATTACTAATATTTGTTGAAAACAAACTCTTTTTCTAATCGGTATTTTGAGGAACTAGATAAATGGACATAAATAAGATCTGCAAAATTGAATCTGTACAAAAAAGCTTCATTAAAGAAAAGAGTGTGATTTTAGAAAAATTCAGAAGAAAAAGCGTCGAAATCGGATTATATATGACGAAGAAATACTAGTTGCAAGATTTAATTCCGGATCAAAAGAATAAATACCAACTATCCATGTGTTCTTCACCGCCAAGATAGCCGAGCCAATAGGGTGCCGACACCGGTAGCCCTTACGGTGTATTGTATGAGTAAGTTAATTTCAACACTAATAAACGAATTTACATATGGCGCAGTGGTGGGACTTCCTCAAGTTGTTGTCGTCGGTCTTGAGTTCGAGTTGTGGCTCGTCCCAATTTTTGGACAAATTTTTTTGTTTAAATTTTTGGACAATTTTAAAAAATTGTGCTATGGGGGCCGAAGAGTCATAGCCGGCCCACCCAAGCTCAACCGGCGAGCGTGAAGCCCAGCGACAGGAGCTCGAGTGGGCCGAGGCAGCCCACTAAGCCCCACATAGCAGGATAAGCAAGCACTGATGGATATTATGTCGGAATTCGTAAGTGCCAGTACCGCCTGCACTTTTAAGGTGGGTTGCGCTCTTCTACGGCGCCGAGGTGGGACTAAAATCTACACTGAGATGCGCCAAGGTGGGACTAAAATCTACACTGAGGTGGAACTAAAATCGTTAGTTGGGCCGGCCCATTTCGTCCCCTCCGTCTCCCCATCTAAACGTTAGATGCGCCATCTACACCGACTTAGTCTCCGTCTCCCCATCTTCTCGATCAGCCTAGGCGTCTCCGTCCCCTCTTCCCCATCTTCCCCATCTTCCCGATGGCGGGCCGCAGCGAGGAGGGATCCGCAGCGAGGGCCGGCGGTGGATCGAGGGGCCGCACCGGAGCAACCCAGGTGAGCGGCGGTGGGAGGACCCGCAGCGAGAGATCCTCGGCGCGCGGCCGCGGCGGTGGGAGGGCCCGCACCGATGGATCCGCCGCGCGCGCGCGGCCGCGGCGGAGTGAAGGGTCGCGGCGGAGGTAGCCTCCACGCCGCCGCCACGCGGAAGCGTGATGCGCGCGGCCGTTTCACGGCTAGTACACCGCCGACGTCGTCCTCCTCCGCACACCGAGGACGTCGTCCTCCTCTTTGTCCTCCGGTACACGCGGCGCCGGAACCTCGTCCTCGTCTTCATCCGGATGCGCGTCATCTCCTCCACGTCGTCCGAAGGCCGCATCCATCGGGTCGAGGAGGCGGCGGTAGTGGGACGCAAGCGAGGCCATGGTGAACAGAGGTAAAGTTTTACTAAAGTTGGTTGTGTTCTTCAAGATGTTTTATCAAAATTCAATGGCCGTTTGATGTTGATGTTGCTCGTAGTTGAGATTGCCTTCGTTCTATATACACATTTACTAAAAGTTTGTATGCTAGAATCATAGCCTCTTGTTTATGGACTTGAATCAATAATACCTATTAAATTGATATAATTGTTGAGGTTAAGAAATTGATATCAAAATTCACAAGTTAGCTTCGATCATTCACTTTTCTTTAGTTTGTCATGGCCACTGAGTATCTCTACTGCTTGTCTTCTTCGATGTGTTATCAGGGGGTACAAGATGTGTTGTCAAAATTCAATGGTTGTTTGCTGATTGTTAAATTATTTTCCTGCATTGATAATGTGCCCGGTTGCCCTTCACTTGGTCATTGGAGAGTATCGCTAACGTATACCAATTTTGCATCAAGATCGCTAACTTGCAAGATCTTACTAAATGGGCTAGATTTATTAATAATCAGTTCATAGGCTAAATTCTTTGCTGTCATATGCTAATGATGAATTTTGTAATTCAGTGGTACATTCAGTTCCTTCTCACAAGTTTATTTTTGAATTTCCTTCCATGTAGTGGTGAGATAGGTTGTTCCAAGCATGTGAGAATCATCATTCCGGACTCAGATGGTGAACAAGACAACAACAACAATCCGTTGCCATCGGAAGCAGCTGGACCGTCGAAAAGACGGGTGAGCTAGGACTGCATTGTATGGCTGCGTTGTCTACTACTGATGCTTGTAAAGTCAAACAACTTATGTGTGTTGTCTTGCTGCAGAAAATTCCCGTACGCCATCAGGTTAGGCAGCTGCAGGATCGCTATGATGATTTGCGTGAGCAGATTGAGGACGTGAGGCTGGACATTGATGGAACACATGAAATCATGGAAGAGCACCTGAAGGAATTCATGGACAACGTTGCTGACAAGTTAGATGAGATGGGGAAGAAGATCCGCAAGCTTGAGCTGAAAGTCAAGGGCAACAAGTAGTGATGTGTCATGATGTGTCAAGCTTCTTTTGCTTAGAACCAAGGATCCGTGTTTTGTGATGTGTCATGATGGTTCATGTATATATGCTATCAGAAACATGTTGCTGCTAAGTGTAGTGAACTTAATGAAAATTAGTCCTATTATCTATCCTTCTGTGTGCTGAGCAGTTCCTTTCTCAGACCCTCATACATGGTGGCAATCTGTCCAGTTTGTTTAGCTTTTGTTC
Organism: Cenchrus americanus; assembly: GCA_947561735.1. Taxonomy (NCBI): domain Eukaryota; kingdom Viridiplantae; phylum Streptophyta; class Magnoliopsida; order Poales; family Poaceae; genus Cenchrus; species Cenchrus americanus. The sequence goes on along the minus strand of OX387245.1, from coordinate 197,215,334 downwards.
TAGCTCTGAAATATTCTCTGGAGGACAGAGGAGCTTCCAGTTCTGTACCATGGTTGCTATTTTCTGTAGCAGGAACTTCACACTTCGCCAATGACCACCCTGAAAACATATAGAATTTCTTAGTTTCCACGGCCCCCATGGTCGTTGAAGTGAGTATGTTCAAGACGTTGAATTTTTTGTTGCTAAGCCATAGTTTTTCAATATTCTCAAAACAAGTTCCACATTCAACAATTACACATGCAGAGATGTCTATCCACATCTACTACTTTTCCGAACATGTCTTACACACAAGATGTCTTGCATAATTTCTCATTCAAATAATTTAGAACTCGCATGTCTTACAACCCAAGCATTACAACTCCCGGTGTTATTAACTAGGTAAATAAGTTACAACTCTCATGGACATGTGCCATGGACGCCCAAAGAATACCGATGCTCCTCCCCGGATGCTAACAACTCGTTTCACCCAAAGAACTTCACGGATGCTCCTCACTGAAAATAAAACACACAACTAAAGACTTTCAGCTAAATTGGTTCAGTCACATCAAAAGTGGTAAGAAGTAATTCAAATTAATAGCATGGACTTACATTTATTCAAATTGGTTCTGTCACATAACAGCAAAATGCTAGAAAAGATGGACTTACATTTATTCATCATCACTGTCAACCTCCATTGCGGCAAAGACGAGCTTCTTCATCGCCGCAAGTACTCCAAAAGTGTGTCATCTTCTTCTTCCTCACCACCACCGACTTGTGCTTCTTCGTCTCTATCTTTAATCAACCGAGCAATATCGGCAGACTTCAAACATAAGGCCTTGTTCATCATCTCTATTCAAGGGCTTATCGCTTGTAGTGCTTGAAACCGGTTCTCGTGTACCATCCTCTTCACAACACTCATCCTCTTGATATGCGGGAGCATTATAGTGTGCGATTCAATTTCCCTCACATTGAAAAGATGCCTATGGTCAAATGTTTGGACAATTTGCCAATTTTTTCCCAACTTGGTGTCCGGTAAATAAAAGATTTTCCTAGCCTCGAGTGGCCAAAATGAAACAATCATTCTTGTACCATAGACTTTGAATATTGATGCTTTTAAAAAAACCATCATATTGAAGTTCAGCTTTTCTTCCCATCCAGCTTTATACCAAGTCACATTTAAACAAAGACCATCGACCTATCATCCTCTCGGATATTCTAACTGCACTATCTCTTTCAGGGTTCCAAAGAAATCAATGAGCTCATTATTATGTGAGGCCTGTGCCATTACACCACTGTTTTGTGTTTTCTTGTTGCTGTCTCGATCAACAGTATTGAAGCGAACACCATTCACTATGCATGAGGTGTATTTCTTGACTCTGAAATCAGGACCACATGCCAAGGTAAATAGATCAGCATCTATCTCTTCTTGACCATCATTCCTCAACTTCATGATCTGTCATGCAACACACAGCCCATCAAAATCTATACTACAAAATATGGTTATCTAAAATATTATCGGAGTAAACTCACATGGTTCCTGAACCAAGTCTGGAATCCTAGCCGGCCGTTTTTTCAATGTTAGCCACCCCTTGTCTCTCTAATTGTTCTTTGAACATTCTGCATATATATAAAAAATTAACTAAGCATATGTAGAATACACAAAGCTGTCATACAAGAGTTTAATGGTCAGAACTTACGTGACATATTTTTCAGCTTGACTAGAGTTGTTCAACACATACCACACCATTTGATCAAAGCAATCTTCATCATATACAAGCTCAGGCGCCGACATAAAATGAACTCCATGCCCAAAAACGTCAACACCATAGGCATCTTCATTAGAAAAACCTATGTTCCTTGGTTCCCGATTAAATCTTGTTTCAACACCATCCAAGTATCTAGAGCAAAATGTCAAACATTCATCGGCAATATATGCCTCGCCTATAGACCCTTCGGTCGAGCCCCGTTCCTCACATAGCGCTTCAAAGTATACAACCGCCTCTCAATTGGGTACATCCACCCATATCGCACGGGGCCTCTGAGCAAAGCCTCATCAGGTAAATGTACAGCAAGGTGTATCATCACATCAAAGAAAGCCGGGGGGAATATTTTCTCAAGTTTCACCAGAATTATAGGGATCTCTTTCTTCATTTCAGCCAACACATCCTTGTTAAGGGTTTTGCTGCAGAGTTCCCTAAAAAACTTCCCTAATTCTGCTAATGCTTCATATATATCCTTGTCCAAAAAACCTCTCATAGCAGCAGGTAATATTCTTTGCAACAAGATATGACAATCATGCGTTTTGAGTCCTTGTACCTTGGTTCCATCAGCATTTATACATCTTGAGATATTGGAAGCAAAGCCATCTGGAAACTTTACCTCTCTTAGAAAATCACAAAAGGCCGCCTTCTTTTTTTTGGACAAAGTATATCGAGCATTTGGCATCTCACATGAATCTCCATTCTCTTTAAATTGCAACTCCTTTCTAATTCCAAGATCTTTCAAATCAAGCCTAGCTTTAATCGTGTCCTTTGTCTTCCCAAGTATATTGAGAATTGTCGCAATCAGGCTCTCACATATGTTTTTCTCGATGTGCATGACATCGAGATTGTGCCTTAACTTCAATTTATGCCAGTATGGCAACTTCCATAAGCACATCATGCGGCTCCATATTTTCACATGAGCACCTTCAGAGTTTGAACGTTTCCTTTTCCCACATACTTGTGGATTCATTGCTTTCTCCAGTTCAGCTAACAACTCTTCCATAGTGAATTGACCTGGTGGATCATCGGTTTCATGAAGGCCGGCAAACAGATTGTTTCTCCGCAATGGATGTCCCTCTGGAAGGAAACGGTAGTGTCCAAAATAACCAATTTTGGACCTTAGGCCGTAGGAAAGAGGGTGCTTGTCACAGTGAGTACATGCAAAATAACCTTTTGTGGTTCGACCTGAAAGAGTGCTCAAAGCAGGGTAATCATGGATGCACCACAAAGCCGCAAAGATGAAGGTCAAACATCTTGCGAGTATTGGCATCATAAGCACGCACACCTTTCCAAAGCTCAATCAAATCTTCCACCAGAGGCTCCAAAAATACATCAAAATCCTTCCCAGGGGATTTAGGACCTGGTATAAGCAAAGCCATAATAAAGTTGGACTCCTCCATGCATGCCCAAGGTGGAAGGTTGTATGGCACCACAAACATAGGCCACATGCTGTATCTTGTGTTCGTTCGAAAATGGGTTGAACCCGTCGCAGCAAGGCCAAGCCTCGATGTTTCTTGCATCTCTAGCAAATTCCGGATATTCTTTGTCGAAATCTTGCCATGCATCACCATCGACCGGGTGACTCATTTCCTTCTCACCGGGTTGCCGGTTGTCGGCCGTGCCATTGTGCTAGTAGTGATGCTTCTCTCGGTTGCAAAGAGCCTCTTCGACCTAGGTGCTAGCGGAAAATGCCTCAACACCTTCGTGGAATCTTCTTTCTTTCTTCATCCTTCCATCTCGAAAGACCACAAACTGGACACTTGTCAAGGTGGGCATATCTCTTTCGAACAAAACACAATTATTGCCGCACGCATGTATCGATTCGTATCCAAGACCTAATTCCTTCAAAAGATTCTTTGCTTCATTGTATGATTTGGGGAGTGCATTGCCTTCCGGGAATGCTTCGACCAACAACTTCAATATTGCAGAAAATGCGAAATTGCTTATCCTATACAAGGACTTCATATGAAGAAGGTTAACCACAAATGAGAACCTTGAAAACTTGCTACAACCGGGATAAAGCCGACGCTTTGCCTCTCTCATGACTATTTTGAAAAATGACTCGAGTCATGAGGGTCCGTAGAAGACATCCTCATTTTCTCGCATCCTCATTTTCTCGCATCCTTTCTTCCTTCTCTCGCTGCAAAGCATGTAGGTCTCCTATAAGGTTCCCCAAACGATCAAGACTGCCATCTTCTCCCACATTTTCCCCACAACCAACACCGCAATCCTCTCCCACATTTCCCCTATCACCACCGTCATGCACATCAATAGGGTGCTCAACAACATCTACATTGACATCCTCTCCATGATGAAACCAACGAGTATAACTACTATCCATACCATTCATCAAAATGTGCTTCTTCACAACAGTCGACAAAGTGATACTTGTGATTCGAGCATCTTGAACATGGGCACAAAATCTCAACATTGTCACCGAACTTCTCTCGCAACGAAGCTCATAAATTGTCCGACTCCATCAATGTGTTCGAGGAAAACAACCTTCCATGAACCCATCTTCTATCCATCTAACCAAGCATTACACAAAAGACACAAATCAACACCTCTCGCACCAATTCAAATCTATAAGTACAACAAAGTCAAGAAACAAATGTACCTTTCCTTGGCTCGTGGTACTGACGGGAGTTCAGGCGGAAGGGGCAGCGGGAGGAAAGGCGACGGCGGCGCTGCGGGATGGCGTGGTGGGCGGTGGCGTCATGGATGGCAGCATTGGCGAGGGCGGCGGCGTAGCCGAGATGCGGGTGGTGGGCGGTGGCGTCATGGATGGCGGCATTGGCGGGGGCGGCGGCTTGGTAGGCAACGGCGGCGGTGCGGGGCGTCGGTTCGGTAGGCGGCGGCGGCACGGACGGCGGCGGCGGCGGCGGTGCGGGCGGCGCCGCTGGTGGTAGGCAGCGGCGGCGGAAGGGAAGTCTGCATCTGGATTGATGTGAAACTTCAATCCTTTTACTCCTCTGGGTAGATAGGTTCAAAAACATTTAAATGTTAGATACAGTCACAAACAATGTTGTAGCCCAGTGGTAGAAGCGCGCCTCGGTAAGGCGTGAGGTCGGGGGTTCGATTCCCCTTTGCTGCAGGTTTTCCTTTTTTTTAGAGGAACTCATGCCTTGGGTGAGCTAGCGCCTGTGTGGCAGTGAAGTGGGCCCTAGATGCTTGCGTGGCAGTGAGGTGGCATCTGGATGAGGTGGCGCTTGCGTGGCAGTGTGGTGGGCCCTGGCGCTTACGTGGTGGTGAGGTGGCAACTGGGTGACGTGGCGCCGCGTGGCGCGTGTGGTGGGCCCTAGATGCTTGCGTGGCAGTGAGGTGGCAACTAGGTGACGTGGCGCTTGCGTGGCAGTGTGGTGGGCCCTAGATGCTTGCGTGGCAGTGAGGTGGCAACTGGGTGACGTGGCGCTTACGTGGCAGTGTGGTGGGCCCTGGGCGCTCGCGTGGTGGTGACGTGGCGCCTGGGTGAGGGGGCGCTCGCGTGGCGGTGTGGGTGGGCCCCGGCGCTCACGTGGTGGTGACGTGGCGCCTGCGTGGCAGTATGGGTGGGTCCTAGGTGCTGGTGAGGTGGCTGTTTTTTTACGGATCGCGACGAATCTTCTAAAACGTCACGGTGTTGTGGGCCGTATTGCGACGAATTTAACAAATCGTCGTGATGTTTTGGGCTTCAATATCCATCCATGCACGTCTGTGACGAAAAAAATGAATACGTCGTAGAATCGCGACAAACTAAACAAATCGTCGCAGTGTTTGTGACGAAAAAAAGGAATACGTCGTAGAATCGCGACGAATTTAACAAATCGTCGTAGTGTTTTGGGCTTCGATGCAAATCCGTGACGAAAAAAAGGAATACGTCGTAGAATCGCGACGAATTAAAGAAATCGTCACGAGTGTTTTGGGCTGCAATGCACATTCGTGACGTTTTACGAAAACGTCGCGGAGAAAGCGTCACGGATTAAATAGTTTCTTGTAGTGCATCGATCCAGAGATGTACGTGTGGTCTTTATCTTCAAGTCATTTAGGGCACCATGCCACACATACCTTGGCTTCAAAAATCATTACCATCGCTGCATGAGCATGATGGTAATGGAATCCTTCTCCATCGTGCTTGACAAGGTCATATCTGAAACCTATAGCTTGAACATACAGACCTCCAAAAGAAATTAGTCTTAAAAACTTAACTGACCCACGTAGGCATACCTTGTTCATCTTCGTTTGCTTTGGATGGGGGCTCAATAGTGGATGTTGGGCCACTAACCAAGGTTAGAACCTACCACTAAAGTGAAAATCTTGCGTAGCCATCAACTTGGTTGAGCGAGGTTGGACTTGTTGAAGTCCGAATGTCGAAAACTTTTCTCGATCGCTTTGTGTCTAGTTTCCCACCTAATTTCAAGGACACAAATAAGAAAGCAAGCGTATATGCAATGATAATGCTCCACGTAGCTTTTATTGTTTTCCCACACGTCGGGAAAAGAAAACATAAAAGAGGGGAAATGAGAAAAAATAAAGAAAAACCCATAGTGATTGGAAAAGGGAGACCCTATCAAGACTCAGTCAACACGTTCACAATTCATGAAATATCTAATCAAACATATATGACACCATTATGAAAACAAATAACATTAGACAAAAGCCATTGTAACTATATATATATAATGTAATTATTATATTTATTTATGATTTTTTAAAATATTGTAATCATGTTTCTTTTACTTATGCTTGATTTGAATGAGAATCCAAGTGCGACGATAGTGATCCCACTGGAAGTGTGTACGAATGACAACCTTGATCCTAGCCATAGAAATTTGGCTATCAAAGCTCAGCCAACACATGTAGGCAACTCATGAAGGATCTAATCGAGCACATATGACAACACTATGAAAATAAAGAAAATTAGACAAAAATCATTGTAACTATATATAATATAAGAGTATTATTATTTTTATGATTCCTAAAAAATATTGTAATCATGTTTCTATTATTTATGTTTCGTATTATTCAATCACATAGTCGCACAATGGTATACACACATGCATTTGTAGTTGATCTAAGCTCCATGCAAAGCATTAAACAGCTTACAAATGATCTCCCTGTCTATGGGCTGTATAAGTTGTCTATACGCATAGTTCGAGGTTCTATAGATGGCTTCTTGTCCAAGGGTTGTACCGAGCCGGCAGCCAGATCCTCCAGTCTCCCTGTTCAATTTTCCCCCTTCTCTCTCCCTCCATGGATCCATGGCCGGTTGCCCCTCCCCCACAACCACGCGGAGGATGCATGGCCCCCGCCTCAATGTCATACTTTTTTAGCATTTTAAAGTTTACTAGCAACAATGCTCGTGCGTTGCAACGGAAGAATTATAACTCCATTGTGATTTGCCTTAGCCACGCTGTCACCCCGACATCCCATAACTCCCTCATATCACCATTGTTCTCTTCGCACCCACGCCACCCTAACTTTGTCAGCGTCTCTCAGACGTCATCATCGTCTACCCTATCTTGCCTTCCCCAACCGTGTCATCGTTTCCATCAGGCACGTACTATTCTGATCTCGCACGCCGTCGTTTGCGCCTCCCCAACCTCATCATCATCTGCTCAGGCCGTGCCATCATCCCTTCTTGGCCTCACCGTCGTGCTTGCGCCACCTTGACCTGGCCCATCGTCCGCCAAACCCTTCCATCTTCTCCGACTATGTCGTTCCATCATGTGCTACCTCAATGTAGACCATTTTCATTTGTGCTTAACTAGCCTTGACCATGCTATCACCCCAACCGCCCTCTTCCATAAATGTGGGTCCCATATATCCGTTAGTATATTCCTCATGTCGTCTCTCGTAGACTATTCAAATTCTTGTTACTCTATATGTTTACTCTAACATGAATATTTTTACCATGTTAGCAAATTTTGTTACTCTACATTAGCTTCTCCCCCACTATATATTTACTATATATATATATTCAACAATCATATATTTATTTATCACCTCCCATCACCATCTTCAATTACAAAACTATTCATTTGATCTTTAGAGATTAAGATGCGAGGTAAGATAACTTCTAGGGATTTTTTATTTTATCAAAAAATTCTAGGGATACCTTGAGGTAATATATGTTTTAGGGATTAAAATATAATAACTAAAAATAGAAGGGGCAAAAATGAAAACAACCCTACATTCCATCTCTATCTCCCTCGATCTCTCCGGTCCCCAAATCCCTTTTGCAATCCCTCTCGAGTCTCGCTTCCTCTCTATCTCTTGCCTCTGCGGCGAGCCGGCAACGACACGAGTGGTGGAGATCCATCGGAGGGGATACCGACACGGCCCACTATGGGAGTCTTGGGGCTCGGTCTCCCCATCGTCGGTGGGTCGTGGCGGGGCGGCGGCGCGCGTGCATCGCGATGGCTCCGCGCGAGCATCACGTCATCAACATCGCAGCACCGACCTCCTCCCCATCCCCACCATCTCCCACCTCTACTCTCATGGCTACCGCCGGCGGAGCTCTCCCGTAGGCTAGCGCCCGTCGCGCCCCTCTTGGCGGCGGAGGTCGGCTCTCCCTATCGTCGTTGATTGTTGCCCGACCGACCAAGCTTGAGGCAAGGCAAGGGTGCGCCGGTGGCCACACGGCCCATGGCGCGGCGGAGGCAAGGGCGTCCGAGCCGGCATGGCATCGCCGGGCGCATCTCCATCTATGACGGATCCTCTATTTATTACTCAATTTTGATTTTCTCCCTCGAGTATATATCAATCGAATGTGTTTCATTGTGTTTGCCAATCGATTCGTTTGCGGAGTTCGAATCAAACTTTGATTTGTGATTTGCGCGCATGTAGGATTTAGGGATGATTTGATCCGATTTTGCAATGTGGACTCGATTTTGTTCTCGCTTTGCACGCTAATTTCCTCACCTCACGGAGTGCCTCGGTCAATGAAGAACGTAGACTTTGGGCAGAAACGATCCTTGCTTTAATATTAGGTAGAGATTTTACATTCTTTGGTTGTGCTACCCACAAATGATGTTTCTAGATATATTTATTTTGAAGAATCACTTTTGGTCTATTGGTCATAATTCAGAGAGCATCATGAGCACAACAAAGCTATTTATATTTAAATCTTTGTAGATAATTCATTTTGTTGAAATGCATCAATTCATAATTTATTTATAGAATGTTAGCCTATAATAATTCATAATTCATAAAAAATTAAGTGATGTCACTTGACTAATACTTGATAGATTATTTACACGTGTGTGTCGCACGTGCACTTATACTAGTATAGCATAGGGAAAAACAATACTACGATGCATTTAGCTTCATTTGGCCATCGGTTGAGATTTCGGGGGCAGCAAGCACTCGATCGGGATCCGGTGGCCGAAGGGCCGACATGTGATTCAACGGATGCCGACGCTCTCGATGAACGTGAGGAATAATACGGTGCCACCGCCGCGGACCTCGTGGAGGGGAAAAGGCGAAGGCCATGGCGCGGCACGAGCGGAGCCGCCCGTGCGGGTGCGGTGGCGATGGAGCTCAACGGATGCGCGCGCGGCCGAAGGCGGAGAAGAGGCGGCTGCTCATATGGCGAAGCTTCCACTCACGCGCGATGCATTCATGCGAGGTCCCGGTGGCTCCGCGGCGATGCGGTGGCCACTAGAGGAGTTCTAGAGAGGCCCTTGATGAAGTGGTACTACACGAAGCGGCTCGGCGCGCCCATCCGAAGCCTACGCGAGACGTCTTCCAAGATGCGGTCCGGGCGTGTGCGGCGTGGCGTCGTAGTAACGTGCGCCCTTGCGTCCGTGGGTGTGGGGGCGTCGTAGCTTGGTCATCATCTAGATTGATCGATGCACAAGAGTTTGCAACGATATCGACCAACCGCTCGGTCGCCCCCTGCTCGGGCGACGAGGGCGGCAACCGGCCCTCCCACGGCCCGAACCACCCCTCCCCTCGGCATCAATATGGCTTCCGAAATATGGATAAGCCTATGAACTTCCAACCCAAAGAAAGCCGATTTAAATGATATTTTTATTCTTCCACTAGCCCACTTCATGACTATTAAATAAAAATGTTTCAACATTTTTTCATTCAACATTTTCAGTAATTTTTTGTCAACATTATACAAATGTTGCAACATTTCTGTGACCAACATTTTTTTAATCAACATTTTTCTGGAGGCTTTTTCCAATATTTTTCGGAAATGTTACAACATTTTTAAGAAATGTTGGTTTCGTCCACTATTTTTTGTCAACATTTTGCAAAATTGCAATTTTTTTAGAAATGTTGGGAAACATTATTCTCCATCTTTTTTAGGCTTGCTCCAATATTTTTCGAAAATATTACAATATTTTTAAGAAATGTTGGTTTCATTAACTATTTTGTTAACATTTTGCAAAATGTTGCAAAAATTTTTAGATGTAGCAAAATTTCATTTTTTAGAAATGTTGGAAAAAAATTTGAATCTTCTTCCACTTACGTAGGTGGCCCACGGCAACGACGGCCGGCGCACGTAGGGCCTACTGCACGGAGCATTGTAGCGAACATGGCCCTATTTGCCATTTGTTCAAGATGATTTTGGTGATTCATGCTAAGACAAGTAATGTAACTAACCACATTGTCTAGCATGTCTTTGTAGCCATTTCTAGGTCCCATGGATGTTACCACAAGTTAACATACCATGCCCAAGTTAACATGTCATACCACAAGTTAACATACCATGCACATGTTAACTTGTTCATATCAAAAATGAGGACTTAATATATTTTTGGGGGCTATAAGTGATGGCATGATAAGTATGTTAAGTTGAAGCAATTGACAAGTTGAAAAGGCAAAAAAACAAAGAAAAGACATCGTCGGATAAACCGACGGTACCCTAGGAAGAAGCATCGGTGCACTTGGCACACTGCGTAGAAGGCCACATGATTTTGGCACCGTTGGATGAACCGACAGTCCATATTCTAGTTGCGTCGGATGATTGGAATGAACGGAGCTACGCAGAAGACGGTAGCACAAGATGATAATAGCGAACATGGTCCCATTTGCCATTTGTTCGAGTTGATTTTGGTGATTCATGCTAACACAAGTAATGGGACTAACCACATTGTCTAACATTTCTTTGTAGGCATTCTTATGCCCCATGGATATTACCACAAGTTAACATACCATGCCTAAGTTAACATACCATGCCCAAGCTAACATGTCATGCCACAAGTTAACATACCATGGACATGTTAGGTTACTTACAACAAATTTGAGGACTTAGTATATATTTGGAGGCTATAAGTAATGACATGTTAATTATGTTAAGTATGTTAAGTTGAAGCAAAGATCCAAGTTGAAGACGTGAAGAAAAAGAAGGAAAAAGACACCGTCGGATGAACCAACGGTACCCAAATAGCAAGCGTCGGTGCAATCGTCGGGCGAGTTGGTACACTGGTTGAAACCCTAGGCACCGTCGAATGAACCGACGGTCCAATTTCTAGTAGCATCGGAGGAGTTGCAAAGGAAGAGCGAAGCAAAGACAAGTAGCACCGGATGATCCGACGGTCTAAGTGAGGACACCATCGGTCTATTCGACGCTCGGTTTGAATCAAGACGAAACGTGCCAAGAAGAAGTGTTCAACACCGGATGATCGATGCCTTGGTTAAGGGGAAGCGTCGGTCTATCCGACGGTCGCGTGAAAGCTAACAGAGACGACTTGGTCGCGGGGTCTTCAGCACCGGATGAACCGACGCACCATCGGTGTATAGCGTCAGAGAAGTTGTGTCCGAGAATCTCAACGGCTAAGTGACGTGGGAGGGGCATCGGATGATCCGACGCCTTGAAAAAGATAGCATCGGTTCATCCGATGCTTGCTTTTTCAGTGGATGTTAGCTAACGGCTAGTTTGATGCCTTGGGCTATTTATACCCCCTCCACTCACCCATTTGAGGTTGCTTTGGATTGTGTGGAAGTGCGGCGGAGTTCAAGACACATTTAAGATCATATCCAATCCATCCAAGTGCTAAATTGCTTATCCTTAGACTTGTACATGCTTTGTGTATGTGCTTAGTACTAGGCTTAGCTTAGAGTTGAGTTAGTGCAAGGTTGTGCCAACCTTGTGAGGTGATTCTTGAGTGAATCAAGTTGTACAAGGTTCGCCGGAAGCCTTGGGTCCTAAGTGGCTCACCGGAAATCATCATCGACCCTCCGGCTTGGTGTGGAGTGGCGAGGACACTTTGTGCGGGGGACGTGGAGACCCCCTTCCTTGGTGGAGAAACTCCTTAGTGGAGGCGGCATCAAGGTGACCAAGGAAGCTTGGCAAGTGCCTATGTGGCTAGCCTTTGTGGCGAGTCAAGTGGTGCGCTTGGGAGAGACTTGGTGACCGGGAAGCAATACTCTTATGTGAGTGCTTCGGCAACGTGGACTATAGGGGTGGCTTAGTGCCTACCGATACCACGGGATAAATTGCGTGTCAAGAGTTTGCTTCCTCTCATCCCCTTTACGTTTCCGCATTTACTCTGTTCAATCTTTGCTTGCATCTACTTCCTATAGTAGTATCATGCTAGGATTGGCTATAGGTTGCAAACCTTGTTTTGGAATGGGATTTTCACACCGAACAACCCTAGTTGCACATCTAGATAGTATGTTCTAGTTTATCTTTGTGCAAAGATAGTGAAGCCATAGGTTAAGGTTTCTTAGTTGGCTAATTCACCCCCTCCCCCTCTTAGGCTAACGAGCATCCGATTCCTTACAATGATCCGACGGTCTAAGTGGGGACACCATCGATCTATCGACGCTCGGTTGGAATCAAGACAGAGACACATCAAGATTGGAGCTTCGGCAACGGATGAACCGACGGTGAAGCAGCGGTTCATCGGATGGTCTTGAAATCCTAACGATAAGGTTTTGGCGATGAGTCCTTCGGCACCGAATAAACGAAGATGCATCGGCATATAGCGTCGGATCAATTGTGTCGACAACCGCGCAACGCCTAAGTGACGTAGAGGGGGCACGAGATGAATCGATGGCCCTCAAAAACAAGGGTCGGTTCATCCGATGGTATGTTTTCGCAACCGTTAGCCAACGGCTACCTTGGTGCCTTGGGTTATTTATACCCCCTCCACCGACCCATTTGGGGTTGTAAGATTGTGTGGAAGTGCAGAGGAGTGTGAGACACCTAGAAGATCATATGCAATCCATCCATGTGCTAAATTGCTCATCCATAGACTTGCACATGCTTTGTGTGTGTGCTTAGTGTTAGGCTTAGCTTAGAGCTGAGTGAGTGCAAGGTTGTGCTAACCTTTTGACGTAATTCTTGAGTGAATCATGTTGTACAAGGTGTGTCGGAAGCCTTGGGGCCCAAGTGGCGCACCGGCAATCGTCTTCGACCCTCCGGCTTGGTGTGGAGCGGCGAGGACACATTGTGTGGGGGACGTGGAGACCCCCTTCCTCCGTGGAGTAGCTCCTTAGCGCCTTTACTTTCCTAGAGTAGTATCGATTAGCGCTATAGGTTGCAAAACTTGTTTTGGGATGAGGGTTCACACTAGATGTGGGTTAAAAGCGTGTGTGGGCTTATTTGGTGGTATATGGCCGGGTTAATAAACCTATGAGTTCATGGGTTTGGGCTTATGTTCCAAAACATATAATAGGCCCACACATAGTAAAATTGACACATACACTAGATATGAGTGCTAACTCCCCTATTTTTTTGCTAATTACTTGTCCAAGTATGGCTTTTTGTCCAAATGTGTATCCCATAAGTAGCAAGCACACGGGACTTATACAAATGAATTCCTAGTTGATTGCACCATATATCTTTAGATAGCAAGTATTGCGGGGTTTATGGCTATATTGAAACTACTCAACAAAATAAATTGAAAAGATTATAATAGCTTGAGTCAATAAAGAAAAAATAAGAGAAATAAAGAAAATAATGTTTTGCACGATCGGGAACTTATTATATAACCATGATATCGAAATAAAGAACATCAACGGTAGTCAAACATAGGTGATACTTGGAAGAAGAAGAACCTCGCATTTAGGGTTGCAAATTGTCTTGGTGACATTTTAAAGCAACCTCGCTGATTTGTATAGCCAATTTGTTTTGCAACGTAAATAGCGAGCTAGGAAGCGAAACACAACGCAAGCGATAACGAGGACCATGTGTGGTTCGAGGACCGGTGGATGGTCGCTTCCTTGTGTGATGAGTGATTGACAACGTTGTGTGGACTTATTCTTGGCTAAGTATTGCGGGTGCAGGTTGCGGCTTGACTCATGTTGGTGCGGGTGAAGAACAAGCGCGAAAGGTCATTGTCGATGAGGCCTCCGGGTGTGGAGAAGACTAGTAGGCTTCGTTCGAGGGACCGGTGGCCGGTGGGGTCAAGTGCGGGCCGCATGGTGGCATGAACAAGCAAGATGAAGTCGTGGACGGTTTCTTGGTAGAGCCTCAAAACCAAGGTCGAGCCGAGACTACATGGGAGCCGAGTCATGAGTGGAGATTGGCGGAGGCTACACCGAGTTCGCGGGTTTGCAGTGGTTCACCAGAAAACCACTAGGTTACTCGGTTGAGCCACAAAACCGAGGCCGAAGACTCGATGAGGAGGTGCGGCCACCCAGGCCGGTTCAACCGCCCAGGAGGGGCGGTCAGACCGCTTGGGGCGGTCAGATCTCCGGGCCGGTCTAACCGCCCGGGGGGGCGGTCCGACCACCCTGTCCGCCGGCGGCAAGATGCTTCGAAGCGGAGGACACGCGTCGGGATCGCAAGGCTTGCGTCGAGGCTAAGCAGGTTGCGGTCGCCGGGCATCCGTCCGATGAAGAAATTCCAAAGACTTCCAAATCCGCCCTTGAGGGGCTTGTATCCCTAGTTATTAGGTGAGGGTAGTTTAGTCTTTTGGGTGCCTCCATATATACTCATTGAGTGGATGGATGGCAGCCAACTCTTGGAACCCTAGCTCATTTGTTTTTCCATTTTCGTTCTCCTTTTTCCCTAGTTTTTCCTAGGACTAGCTTGAGAGCTTCATGTGAGATCTAGAGAGAGGGATGGATGTTTGGGTGGCAAGCTAGACCTTGTACGAACCTTTCATGGTATGTATAAATAGTTCGGCGTTGTTCCTCAAGGTGGTTTCCCCGTCCTTCTTTGTGTTGATTTTTGGAGCTCTTTGTTGGCGGTGTTTTGAGGACGATTTCTTGGGGTCTTTGGTGGGTGTCACGTATGAGGATCTTGTGCCTCTTTTCTTCGGTGACTTTGCCCCCCAAATCTCTCTTGAATAGGACTCGATTTGGTGGTTTTTCGAGTTGGGCGAGTTCTTGACCTAGACAAGCAATTTCTTCGATTCCACTTGATTGTGAGCATTTCGGGTCGATTCCTTTGAGGTAGAGGTTGCCCAAGAGGTAACCCGACTAATCCCGAAGTTTCACCGCAATCCGTGGAGTTATTCGGGAGATCGGGCGCGAGGAAGTTAGGGTTTGACCCGCGGGGCCGTTTTTCCGGGGAGAGGCGGTCTAATCGCCCGGATGGGCGGTCTAACCGCCCGGGCTTTTCCAGGTCAAAGTTTTGTTTTGCCGGATTTTCCTCTATGAGTTTATTCGCCTTGATCGGAGGAGCGTTTGGGTGTAATTTCGGGTCGTTCTCGTGCCGTTTGCTAGGAGTTCTTGTTTGGAGTTCGTTGCTTGGGTACGGGAGGTTAGACCGCCCACGGTAGCCGGTCTAACCGCCCCTAGGCCCCTCGGTGGAGTTTTGGGTTTCGCCATGATTTTCCGGTAGCTAGCATGGCCCCGACCGGAGATCTCTCGTTGGTGAAACCGTGGTGCGTTTTGGTGCTCGGAAGAGGTGTTTCGGAGGATTTCTTGGTTACCTGGTGGAGGCGGTCTAACCGCCCCCTATACCCGGTCTAACCGCCCCCTCGGGACGTACCGACTTTTGAGTTATTTCCGCTGTCGTGGGTGCGTGTGTGTTGCGGTTCTTTGGTAGAGTTTGTTCGTAGGACCGGTAGCACTCCGGTGGCTACGTGGTTTTGGCAAACGGAAGATAGAAGTGCGGAGCATGTGATTTTGGGGGTCGGACCGAGCGAGTTCATCTTGTCGGGGTTTCAATCTCCCTCGAGAAGAATTTTTATCGGCTCCCATTCACTCCCCCCTCTCGGTCGCCTAATCGGTCCTTCAAGTGGTATCGAGCCGATTCGAGTCTTTGTTGACTCTAACCGTCTAAGATCCAAGGACGGCATACCGGGAACGGCGTTCGGGTCCTCCACACTTCGATGGCAAGAACTACCGGACGTGGAGTAAGCGGTTGGGAGCGTTCCTCCGCGGAAAGGGTCGGATCCTTTGGGATGTCACGGTGGACACGGGCTATGTCCGACCGATGGACTTCCTTGCTCCAGGATCGAGGGACGGGTTCGACGCCAACAATAAGGCGGTCGACTACTTGTTTCGTGCCTTGTGTCGGCCCCGAGTTCAATCGGGTGCACACCAAGCACTTGGCTTGTAGAATTTGGACGGTGTTGAAGGAGGCTCATGTTGGGAATGCACAGGTTCAGGCACGGATGTATGCGACCTACCGGAGATAGTACGAGAATTTCACTCATCTCCCCGTGAGTCCATCGATGCCTTGTTTTAGAGGTTCACGGTGGTTGTGAACAACATGAGGGCCAATGTGGATGTGCTCCCGTACGATGATCATGATAGAGCCGTAAAGCTCTTACACTCTTTGGATCGTACAATATGGGGGGGGGGAGTTCGAGGCCATTGTGGAGTCAGAGAAGTATGACACTCTGACGGTGAACGAGCTGTTCTCAAAGCTCAAGTCGGCTGAGGTGGATAGGGGCATGACAGCCAAGATCGAGGGCCCGACTGACTCTTATAGTCTCACCATCGTCGGTGGTTTGAATGGAAAGGCTAACACTAACCCATCCACCAGGATGTTCTCTTTGTCCTCTTTGATGTCTATGCCAGATGAGGAGTTCGACGTGCTTGGATAGGACGAGCGGGCGCTCCTGACGAGGCGATTCGAGAGGCTGCACGAGAACCGAGTGAACAGGAGGAGGAACACGAGGACATGCTTCAAGTGTGGCAAGGCTGGACACTTTTTCGCCGAGTGTCCAAAGGTGAACAACCACGACAAGCACAAGTTCAAGGACAAGAAGAAGAAGTCCAGGAAGAAGGATCATGGACATGGGAAGCAGACGCGGTCTCGAGAGAAGATGAAGAGATCGAGCGACATCGAGTCTGATTCCGAGGACACGTCTTAGAGCTCGAGTGATGAAGACGAAGAGGATGACAAGAAGAAGAAGAAGAAGAAGAAGAAGAAGAAGAAGAAGAAGAAGAAGAAGAAGAAGAAGAAGAAGAAGAAGAAGAAGAAGAAGAAGAAGAAGAAGAAGAAGAAGAAGACGACGACGACGACGACGACGAAGAAGAAGAAGAAGAAGAAGAACCTCGGCAAGTATCTCAACGGCCTTTGTGTGACGGGCCTAAGCCTCAAGGACGACTTCTGTGGCATGGCTCGCAGTTCGAGCAGCAAGAGAAGCGAAGGACGCCTCGACTTGGATTCCGAGGATGAGGTATGTGATGAGCTCTCTTCTTTGCGCAAGGAGAATGAGGAGTTGGTTGACTTGCTTGATAATCGCGATCACATGCTTAGAGAGGCTAAGAAGCTTAGGAAGGAGCTTAGATCTTTTCTCGAGGATGCTAGGACTAGAGTGGTGAGCTAGAAACACGGGTTCTTGATAGCAAGCTTGAAATTGATTCGCTTAAGGCTAGCCCTGTTGTTTCTGATGAAAATGATTGTGCTGATTGCTCTGCTTTCCTAGCTGACTTGATTGATCTTAGGGAGGAGTATGCCTCCAAGTGTGAGGAACTAGATGTGCTTAGGGTTGAGTTGGCTAAGCTACAATCTAGACCCGCTTTGCTTGGTGCTTGCACTTCTTGCCCTGGTTTGCATGAGAAAATTGTTCGAGCTTCGTTCTCGCATTGGTTCGCTAGAGGCCGATTTGAAAGTGCTCGTTCATACTTCTTGTTCTACATGTGAGTTGCATGCTATGAAGAATTTGGATCTTGCAAAATGTGTTGGTCGCTTGCAAGATGAAAATGATAAGTTGCATGAAGCGCCGAGTTGGTTGTCGAGTCAAGAACCTCAGCTTGGTATGATGATTGCTAGTTGTAAGCGCTTTGATGGTTGGGCTTTGGGATTGGATATGGTTGGTGAGGGCGGTGGTGGGAGAGAAAGGAAATTTGGGAATGTTTCGGTTCCACCACAACCCACACCCAAAGACAAGTTTGCATCCAAGCCAAACCAACCTAGAGAAAAGCCTAGTGAGAAACCAAGTGAAGAGCCCCACCCCAAGCCTAAGCCCAAACCAATCCTTTTCCATTGTGAGTTTTGTGGAAAGGATGGTCACAAGAGAGAGTTTTGCTATAAGAGAAAGAGAGAGGCGAGAATGGCTAAGGAGTGGGCGAACAAGGACAGGTACCACCCTTCTCATGGTGTGCCTAAGGGAAAGGGCTTTGTGCGTAAGGATCCAGCATGGGGAGATGAGAAATCCCGTAGCCGCAGTGGTGGTCTGGAGAGGGCGGTCAGACCGGCCTGGCTAGGCGGTCAGACCGGCCCTCCCAAGATTTACGGGCGTTCTGTTTCCAAGGTCGTGATGCCTTGGTGTTTTCAATTCCCTTGGACATGGTGCATATGGTAGACACTTTGAGTCCGGTGGTGTTGAGTTTGCCGGACGTTCTCCACCTCGTGACCAATACGAGTTTGGGAGAGGTCGCAGCTTTGAGTCTCAGAGGGGCTAGGACCATGCTTTCTTTTTCGTGGTACTCGTACTCCTCCGGTGAGACGGGAGTGGTTTTCCCATGGTGGTTCCAGGTTTGATAGGTTTGACAGGATGGATCGCTGTATTGATAGGCAGGGTAGGATGAATGTTGCTAACCCTACTTTTGAGGAAATGGCCCGACACCGGTTTCACACCTTTGGGACTAACCCCGGTGTTGAGTCATTTGCTCGTTCTTGCTCTTGGTTTTGAGTTGCGGGTGGGAGGCCGGAGAACATTTGGTTGATATCGGGGGTGGTTCTTCGGCTTCATATCCCGGTGGTGACATGTAGGTGCATCACTTTCGGGGATGCTTTGGACAAGGATGAGTGAATTGTGAAGAAATGATAAAGGTAAGTGCTTTGTGACCTTCGAGTGTGTGGCCTTGGTCAAGCCACTTGGTTTGTTTTGCTCCTTCTCTATCTCATGTGTGTAGGGTGAGCTTTGTATGCTCTTTGGCCCTAGTGCATGTGTTTAGGGGGAGCTTGTGAGTTTTGTGCTCTTTTGCTCTTTTGCCGGTGGTGTCGAGCCCTTTTTGCCTCCCCTCGAGGAGCCGGTCTTTTGTGAGCTTTGTGTGTGTGGTTGGTTTCCTAAGTTGGTGGTGAAGCTCCTTGTGTAGCATATGTATAGCTTTCCTTTGTGCATTCCTTACATTTGGCATAGCATATGTAACATGATGTATAGGCATCTTTGAATCTTAGGTTGCATGCATTTTGTATCATATGCATTTGTTAGGTAAAGTTTCTCCTATATACATTGTTCACCATGATGGGCCATATATGATCGTGTGAGCTAGTTTGGTATGCTATGGTTAGTTTGGCTTAGCTCTTGATGATCTTGATTTGTATCCATGGTTGATGGCTATGTTTTTTGAAAAAATGTCACATATATGCTCTCTCATGTGTAAATGCCTTTATATGATCTTGACATGTTTTAGTGGTTTAGCTATGCTTAATTTGTGGTTGGATAGCTAGTTTATTGATCATATGGGGCCAAAGGCTCATTTGCCATCATGAATGTTTAGCCCTCTTGCTTTATCTTATGGAGGGGCATAAGTTCCTTTTTGTCGCAAAGACATTTCATGTACCAATTATAAATCTGAAAATGAAATGAAAATGCTTGGAAAATATGCTCCCATGTCATATGTGCTGAAATTAATTTGCTTTGGGTGCTAAACCGTTGCATGATGCCTACCAATGAGAAGTCTCATACATAGAAGTAGGCACATGGCTCGGTGGCTTTGACATGACATGAGGTGCTTGTGGGTGTTTGTGATGGTCTTATGATTAGAATGGCTGTCCTAGCATGAAGTTTGTGTGGCTTTGCCATTTTGATATGTTTTGCTCATGTTTAGGTTTTTGCTTGTGAGAGAGTAACTTTTCGCAAAATTACTCAAATCCTTTTTAGCCTTGTCCATTGGTTGTGAAACTTGGTGATCATGTAGTTAAGGTCATTACGAACTCCGTAGAGTATCTAACTTGCTCGTTTGGACTTGTGTAGCTCCTTGTGATGAATTTTGTATATTTGAGAAGCTATATGTTGAAACTTTTCGCATTTTGTTTGATTCATGCATTGTCAACCGGGGGAGAAGTTTGTGCATGCTTTGGGCACTGGGAGTGTTTGGAAGGTGTTCCAATTGGTTTGGGCAAATTTTGAGAAGTTTGGTGCGGGGGCGGTCACTTGGGGCGGTCTAACCGCCCCCGGACGGTCGGATGAGGTGCATACGGTCCTAACCGCCCCGTATAGGCGGTCAAACCGCCCGGGCGAGTGAGCAGGTTTTTGCTCTTTGTTGCATTCCGGGTTGCATTGCTGCATTGGTTCAGGGGGAGTGTGCTTTGGCTCGGGGGGAGCTTGCATATGTGCGGGGAGAGCTCTTTGTGGTGTTCGAGCTTTGGTTCGGTGGTTTGCGCTCCTTGTTTGAGCTTGGTTTGTCTCGGATGTGTCGAGCCGTTGCCCTTGCCTAAGGGGTCCGAGACTTGTTCTTCTTCATGTGATCGTGCTCTTCGCCTTTCTTTGGCTTTCGATCGCTTGTTGAGGTTTCTTTTTATTTGTTTCTTTTCTTTTTCTTTTCTCTTGTGTTACTTCACGTGGGTGTTGTCAATGCACTCATCAAGGGGGAGATTGAGGACCTTGTGTGGTTCGAGGACCGGTGGATGGTCGCTTCCTTGTGTGATGAGTGATTGACAACGTTGTGTGGACCGATTCTTGGCTAAGAGTTGCGGGTGCGGGTTGCGGCCGGACTCGTGTTGGTGCGGGTGAAAAACAAGCGCGAAAGGTCATCGCCGGTGAGGCCTCCGGGTGTGGAGAAGACAAGTAGGCTTCGTTTGAGGGACCGGTGGCCAATGGGGTCAAGTGCGGGCCGCATGGTGGCATGAACGGCAAGATGAAGTCATGGACGGTTTCTTGGTGGAGCCTCAAAACCAAGGTCGAGCCGGGACTACGTGGGAGCCGAGTCATGAGTGGAGATTGGCGGAGGCTACACCGAGTTCGCGGGGGTTTGCGGTGGTTCACCGAGAAAACCACCGGGTTACTCGGTTGAGCCACAAAACCGAGGCCGAAGACTCGACGAGGAGGTGCGGCCACCCGGGCCGATTCAACCACCCGGGAGGGGCGGTCGAACGCCCGGGGCCGGTCGGATCTCCGGGCCGGTCTAACCGCCCAGGGGGGGCGGTCTGACCGCCCTGGCCGCCGGCGTCAAGATGCTTCGAAGCGGAGGACACGCGTTGGGATCACAAGGCTTGCATTGAGGCTAAGCGAGGTTGCGGTCGCCGGGCATCCGTCCGATGAAGAAATTCCGAAGACTTCCAAATCCGCCCTTGAGGGGCTTGTATCCCTAGTTATTAGGTGAGGGTAGTATAGTCTTTTGGGTGCCTCCATATATACTCATTGAGTGGATGGATGGCAACCAACTCTTGGAACCCTAGTTCATTTGTTTTTCCATTTTCGTTCTCCTTTTTCCCTAGTTTTTTCTAGGACTAGTTTGAGAGCTTCATGTGAGATCTAGAGAGAGGGATGGATGTTTGGGTGGCAAGCCGGACCTTGTACGAACCTTTCATGGTATGTATAGATGGTTCGGCGTTGTTCCTCAAGGTGGTTTTCCCGTCCATCTTTGTGTTGATTTTTGGAGCTCTTTGTTGGCGGTGTTTTGAGGATGATTTCTTGGGGTCTTTGGTGGGTGTCACGTATGAGGATCTTGTGCCTCTTTGGCTGGAGACTTTGCCCCCAAATCTCTCTTGAATCGGACTCGATTTGGTGGTTTTTGGAGTTGGGCAAGTTCTTGACCTAGAGAAGCGATTTCTTCGATTCCTCTTGATTGTGAGCGTTTCGGGTCGATTCCTTTGATGTAGAGGTTGCCCAAGAGGTAACCCGGCTAATCCCGAAGTTTCGCCGCAATCCGTGGAGTGATTCGGGAGATCGGGCGCGAGGAGGTTAGGGTTTGACCCGCGAGTCGTTTTTCTAGGAGAGGCGATCTAACCGCTCGGGAGGGGGGCGGTCTAACCGCCACCGGCTTTTCCGGGTCAAAGTTTTGTTTCGCCGGATTTTCCTCGTGAGTTTGTTCGCCTTGATCGGAGGAGTGTCCGGGTGAAATTTCGGGTCGTTCTTGTGCCGTTTGCTAGAAGTTCTTGTTTGGAGTTCGTTCTTGGGTACGGGAGGTTAGACCGCCCACGGTAGCTAGTCTAACCGCCCCTAGGCCCCGGGTGGAGTTTTGGTTTTCGCCAAGATTTTTTGGTAGCTAGCATGGCCCTGACCAGAGATCTCTGTTGGTGAAACCGTGGTGCGTTTTGGTGCTCGGAAGAGGTGTTTCGGAGGATTTCTTGGTTACCTGGTGGAGGCGGTCTAACCGCCCCGTATACCGGGTCTAACCACCCCCTTTGGACAGGCGGCTTTCGAGTTGTTTCCGCTGTCGTGGGTGCGTGTGTGTTGAGGTTGCTGGTAGAGTTTGTTCCTAGGACTAGTAGCACTCCAGTGGCTACGTGGTTTTGGCAAACGGAAGATAGAAGTGCGGAGCGTGTGATTTTGGGGGTCGGACCGAGGGAGTTCATCTTGTCGGGGTTTCAATCTCCCTCGAGAAAAATTTTTATCGGCTCACATTCACTCCCCCCTTCGGTCGCCTAATCGGTCCTTCGGATAAGCCGAACAAACTCGCTTACCTCTCCTCCATCCAAAATCACAATCCAATTTGGCTTTTTTATGTACATAACTTTTTAAATGTATTTATTAGGCATAGAATATATCTATAAAAACCAAAAAAGTTATGTACCAGGAAAAGCCAAACTGAATAGTTTTTTGGGACCGAATGAGTATCATTTAGTGGACTAAATAGGTGATGTATTCTCTGTATTGATGTTGAATTCTCTATATGGGATCAAGATGAACTTAATATACTTTGAACACCAATACAACCAACATCAACATGTTCCATTGGATTTGAATTACAATCTATGCAATACAACCAAGGTTGATAGCATGACTGGAAAGGTTTTCATTACACTTGAAGTGATATACATTTAATCATGGGTCTTACTGCCTCACCTATCTTTATAATAACTAAAACATCACCCTATAGATCAAGACCATGGAAAGCAATATGGCAAGATCCACCCACTTAGAGTAACCCATCTTCACTTGTAAGTAGGTCTTAAGGATGTACTCACCACAAATAGTGAGCTCCTCTCCTCCTTAATTCTCAAATGCTCATCCCAAAAACTCGTTCTTGTAAAGTCCTTGAGTGGCATATTTGTGGTAGGAGATATAGTATGTTGGATACTTCCATATGGGTTTTGGAAGGTCACTTGGAAGCCTGAAGAAACCAGCATTTAGCATTAGTAGTCCTTGGATTCCTGATCCAATTATTATGCCAATAAAAAAATCAAGCACAACTGCGTCAAAAATCATCATTGTGCATGCCCATAGCACTGCTGCGAAGTAGATAAAGTGATCAAAGCTTCTTTGAAGCCCAGTCAGGTAGTAAGCTACGGCACCTGGTATTATAGAGATGATCCATAAGTATGGTGTCGATGAAAGTGTGTTAGAGATGACAAATGCAGTAGCATTATAATGACCACTCAGCTGCTCTTTTCTGAATATCTGCATTTGCCAAAAAAAGCAATTAAATATGCTGCAAAACTATACCATGAAAACTAAGTCATATCTCTATTAGTATTTGACATCTGCACCTTCATGTCCTCAACAAATGATGGGAATCCTCCAATTGACATCATTGTCAGTAGAGTTGATGTAAACATTAACATAGAGGCTCTTGCCTGAAATGCTCAAGAAGTACCATGGCATTAAATACACAAGCTTTCCAATGCTTCAGTATGCATATAATGATTTAATCTTCTTACCTGGATTGATGCAAAACTGTAGCCAACATTGTAGAAAATTGTTCCAATGCTCACACAAGTGCCTATGTAGATACCAAATCGCAACCAATAGTAGCCCAGATCTTGATGCATGTTAGTACATGACCTTTTGGTTGACACTGCACATTTGGTAAAGAAAGTAGCCTGCGTCTTCTTAGTTAAAGGTGCAGCCTGCTGAATTATTTCAAAGGTGATGTAAGAATATCAGTCATACATACATATGTATTCATGACCTAAGTTGTTCGACTAAACACATAGACTTACATACCTCTATGGTAAATGCTTCATTTTTCATTCGTGAACTCCCCTGAGATACTAAGGAATCTACTAAAGCTTGTATGACTTCATCCGCCATGCATGGTAACATATATTTGGACCCTTCATCAAGTTCCTACTCAGGTGATTTTTCTTGTAAGGTGTAAGCATAGCAAAACATACACACATTCTAAGCATATACCAAATAAGCAGAAATAATATAAGTATATAACCATAATACCATATATAGATACCTCAAAATCTTTATTTATCATCGTTAAGAAGTGATCTGAAGGGTTTCTTCTTAAGGGACATGGGTAGCCACAAGCATCGAAAAACTGCACGAACCAAAACAGTCAATAAAATAATTTATTTATATTAAATACAATGGACAAATTCATGTTCTTATGGAGTAACCATAGCATGGATATGCACAGAAAACAATGTATAAAGAAGGTACGATATGGAAATATGCGTGGTTCATACTCATGATTTTACATATACCAACGAGTTCACTACAACACGTAACTACATCACCACCGGCTCCAAATCCCACTTCACCACCAGCTTGGGATCTTTCATTCCCAAAGCAGCAATATCATGGGGGTACTGGTGGTAGTGGTTATTTTGGAACTGACGATGATGGTAATAAAAAAAGAAGTCACACTGCCCCCGGTCATTGCACCTCTCTCCCCCGCCATCATGGCCACTACGGCCTTGTTGCCGATCATCATTAGCATTGTTGCACCACCTCAATGAGTGGATACACCTCACATCGCACAACACCACTTCCCTTCCTATCTAAAGCCAAGCACCGAATCTTGTCAACAATGTTGCAGGAGTCCCTCTCGCTCTTGCGGTTGAGAGAGAGAGAGAGAGAGAGAGAGGAAGTGATGTTCCTTTTCCTCGCAAGGAGGCCGTGATGCTACACCCATCCATGCTTGTGCCACCGCCCGCACCTACTGTGGCCTCCTCTCCCCGCTGTCACTCCTTGCCTCAACTTGAGGTTAGGGGAGAGCATGTGGGAGAGGTGAGGGGTAGCCCTAGAGGCGGGGGAGATAGAGAGAAAGGCCTAGGGCGGGGAAAGGTTGGGGGAGAGACGGGGTCGGCAAGTGGAATTAGATAGGTCTCGTGGGAGAGAGGGGGTGATGGTAGAAGTGAGGCCGGATATTAAGGGTGTGTTGGGCAAAGCTCCGGCTACGAAAAACAGCTTTAGAGCCGCAGATTCGCGCATATCCCATTGTGGAACAGTTCCACCGTGGATTTGAGATCCCGAAAAGTATTTGGTAGAGGTCCATATTTCCCACCATCCCTATGACATTTAGGGCCTCGCATGTCGGAAGAATACAAAACAAAGAAATATCCTTCTTCTTCCCCGGTGCGGGGGCAAATGCTCTGTCGTGGACTCCGACGCTTTTTCCCTCGGTGGTGTGGCGCGGTGGGTGTCCACACCCTTAACCTCGACCACAACCGCACTCTCGTGTGCCGGACATACCTACGGCACGTCGAGGCCATGATCCGAGGCCACGATCTTTCTTTCCGGTCCTATAAATAAAACCGTAGGTATCCCCGGCTCTTTACCAAGCCTTTAGCCTTCAAATCTTTACCAACCTCAAGCCTTCTTTTCCAAATCACCGGCGCGGCTCCAAGAACCATGGCGGGCAACAACAACAGGCGTCGCGCCGCCGACGAGGCAGAAGGGAGCCGCACCAGCGCGCGTCGGAGGCAATGATCGCCAACTTTCTCCATGACTTGTCTTAGATTTTCCTCTCGTTTTCGACGATCCTCTCTGTTTCGAGCTCATTCAATGGAACTCATCCTCCGCGTCGGCCAATCAACCTCTGCCGGACGACTCCTCGGAGTCGGACCATTACTCCCCCGTGCCCTACGGGGATCTCGACGCCCTCCGCTTAAAGGCGGAGCTTGAGGTGGCCCAGCGCGAGCTGAAAGACGTCTCCAAGAAGGCTGGCATCGCCGAACTGGAGTGGGAGGACCAGCACAAGCAGCTGCTGGCAACCATCGACGGTACAACCCTTGAATTGCTCCCAAATCCATTCTGGCCTTTGATACTAATCAACATCACCTTGCACTTTGCAGCCCGTGACGCTGAGCTCGACTAGCTGAAAATGCTGGTGGAGCAATTGGCTGACAAGGTGAACGCCCGTGGAGACACGCCGGCGGAGCGCCTTGCCGCGGCGGAAAACCGCGTGGACGAGGTGGCTACCCACGGCATCCGCACGGGCACCACTTTGGGCTTGGCTTCTATGGCGACGTGCACCGGTGTCGACTACTCCATCCGGCCGCGCGGCTTCCGGGCGGCGCAACGGAGGACATCGACGAGATCGAGGTCATCCCGGGGCGTCTTGAAGGCCACGGTGACGCCATTGCCGAACTCACTCATCCCCGGTCCGTGCTAAACGGACTCTTTGATTAGATTATACTAGGGACGTTTGATTTCCGGCAATAAATAAAGAGTTTCAATCTCCACGCTTGTATTGTGATGATTCCTTTGTGTTTGCAACCGTGAGCCTTATTTTTCTTGAACGCATTCGGGAACTTTGCCTGAGCCGAATACGCGAAAACAGATGCCCCCTAGTGCAAAACCCGCAGAAAATCCTCAATTCGGGAATCCATGAGCACTGTTCAATGAAAACCCTTCACATCCGGGAGAAAACCCTGTCGCTTGGTATTCCAATAACGCACGCCAACCAGTCATCACTCCCAATGCACTATCTCAGTCAATAAAATAGCCTGCTAGGATGCTCTGTAAATCCACTCGCACACTCATCCATCACTTCTCATCTTCTCCCCTGCTCCAGAAGAGAAAACCCCAAGGCCATGGACAAAGGCTAGCAACCCAAGGAGGACAGCACCCCAAAGAAACGCACCATTCGAGAGTGAGTTTTCCTTCAACTTGCTTCTTGCTTTCATGTGCGATCTCGTGCTTTATCCCCTCTTGGTTTTCTTTAGCCTTGATCTGCTTCCTGAGGAAATCATTGGGACCGAAGAAACGCCTGAATACATCTCCTCTGACTCCTCCCTCGAAGCAGAAGACGCCACACCAGAGCAGAGGATCAACCACCAGTTATGTCGCCGTGTTCGGCATCTGGAGCATGACCTCCGGGACATCACCGCTCGCTGCCAGGCCGAACGCGAGCGTCGCATGGCTTTGGAGGCGTTGGTAGGAGGTAAACATCTCCATCTTCATCTTGACTCCATGCTTGCACCCGGATCTCTGTCTCTAACAACCGTTCCTCTGTCCCAGATGTCTCTCGATAAGTACAAGAACTGGCCGAAAGCGGCTTGGGACGGCTTGATGGAGCGCAAAGCCATGGTCATCCCCACAGCTTCCAAGTTGCCGTCACGGTGGTCCTGGAACAACTGAAGAGGGAGGAGTTGAAGAAGCAAAGAAAAAAGGATTGAAGCATACTTTCGCTTCTTACGCCAGGCCTTCTGCTTCCCACCCCTTCGTAATCCTGAGCAACTGGGTTGTTAGATATGAACCTGCAAGAAGCATTTGTAATGTAGTCTTGTGCTAAGGGCAATACATCTAAGTACTAGCCATTCCCCCTGTTTAGGAATTTTTGTTCTAAAGGCGGCTTCGTTCTTGAACGTCGTACATTTGTTTCGTATCAAACGCATGTAATCCCAATGCTCGTGATCAACGATCAATTTCAATACTAGGATAATATTTCTTCAAATATCTTCCGTTTATTGCAGCAGAAAATTCCTCTCCTAGCAAAGTATTCAACATGTAGGCATTACGGGCACGCATCGACCACCCGAAAAGGTCCCTCCCGGTTTGGGGACCATTTGCCGAATTCATTGTATTTGGTTCCAATCGGCGGTAAAGCTTTCCAAACCAAATCCCCTTACGCAAATTGCACGACCTTTACTTTCTTGTTGTAATATTTAGCAACTCGCAGACTTGTTCTTTTCGATGTTTTCCAGGGCTCTAAGACGAATCATGTGCAAGTCCTCTAGCTCATCCATCATTAAGCCACTGTAATCTTTGGAGCTTAAGTCTTTTTGTAAAACCACTCTCCTAGAATCTGATTGTATTTCCCAAGGTAAAACTGCATGGTGCCCATAAACCAATTCATAAGGAGACGTTTTTGTAGCTCCATGAAGGGCCATTCAGTAAGCCCATAAAGCTTCATTGAGTACCGAATGCCACCTTTTTGGCTTCTGGTCGATCTTCTTTTGTATAAGCTTGATCATGATCTTGTTAGAAGCCTCTGCCTGACCATTAGCTTGGGCATAATTGGGAGAAGAGTTAAACAATTTGATCCCCATGCTTTCGGCAAACTCCCTGAACTCCAAGGACACAAATTGGGCTCCTTGATCGGTTGTGATTGTTTGAGGAATCCCAAACCTATAGATTATGTGTTCCTTAACAAACTCAACCATGTTCTTAGATGTTACCTTCTTTAGTGGAATTGCCTCAACCCATTTGGTAAGATAATTTGTTGCCAAAAGCACAAATTTATGCCCCTTGCTCGAAGGTGGATTAAT
This sequence comes from Cenchrus americanus, assembly GCA_947561735.1. Classification (NCBI taxonomy): domain Eukaryota; kingdom Viridiplantae; phylum Streptophyta; class Magnoliopsida; order Poales; family Poaceae; genus Cenchrus; species Cenchrus americanus. The sequence continues at coordinate 197,186,693 of OX387245.1, read as the reverse complement.
TTGGCCAATCAAGTCTATACCCCAACCCCCGAATGACCATGGCTTGATAATGGGATTTAGTGCCGATGCGAGAACTCTTTGAATATTTCCAAATTTACGACGGTCTTGACATCCCTTGTAACACTCAAAGCAATCCTCCAACATCGTCGGCCAAAAGCATCCGGCTTTCCCGATAACCCATTTCATACGATGGGCCGACCGATGTGCTCCACATATCCCATCATGCATGTCACTCATCATCCTCTTTGCTTCTTCCGGACCCGGGCATCACAGGCAATACCCCATCCAATGATTTATAGAACAGACTTCCATCCGGAAGAACAAATTTAATGGCTTTATACCCGAGCTTACTAGAAACTTTTCGGGGTGGATCTTCCAAATAATCAATGATTTCCTTTCTCCAATCATCCGTGCGAGATCCCCCCCCGAAAGCACACACCTCCATGGCAAACGCTCCTTGATTTTCTCTATAGCTCGAAGCGCTTTGAGCCAACTTTGTTTGCCTCTTCATTGTGTTCTCTAGGAATATCTTTGTAGAATTACTAACTGAAAACTCTTCAAGATTTCCCTGCATTCCTCGTAGTAATTCCTCAGGGCATCACTCTTGCACTCATATTGGCCGTTCAATTTCTTTATAACTAACTCTGAATCTCCATAAACTTCAACCGAAATAGCCCCGGCTTCTTTCAGATATTGAAGCCCTCTAAGCAATGCCTCGTACTCAGCTTGATTGTTTGTAACAGTAGGTTGAATAGGGATAGCGAACTCAAACATCTCACCCCCGGGTGAGATCAATAGAATCCCTACTCCCCCACCTTTACCACATGATGATCCATCAAAGAACAAAGCCCACGGAGTAATTTCAAGCAAATCAATCGATGGATCACGATGTTCGGTTATAAAATCGGCAATAATCCGACCTTTTACGGCTTTTGCCGATTCGAACTTCAACTCAAACTCGAGATAAAGCTAAGATCCATTTGCCAATCCTACCATTCAAAATTGGCATAGATAACATATGTTTTATTACATCAAACTTGGAGTATACAATGCATTCGGCACTCAATAAGTAGTGCCGAAATTTTGTACACGAGTAGTACACACATAGGAAAAGCTTCTCCGCGGCCGAATACCTGGTCTCGGGATCAAGTAATTTTCGGCTAAGGTATGCTACTACCCGCTCCTTTCCTTCAAATTTTTGAATAAGGGCCGATCCAATGGTTTGGGTATCGGCCGCCACGTACAACTTGAAAGGCTTATTCAAGCGTGGAGGGACCAAGCACCGTGGCTCCTTCATATATTGCTTGATCTCATCAAAAACCTTTTGTTGTTCGTCGCCCCATATGAACTTCGATCATTCTTAAGCTTCAACAATGGAGAAAAGGGCAAAACCTTTTGCGACAGATTTGAAATGAACCTTCTCACAAAATTGATCTTGCCAAGCAGTGATTGCAACTCCTTGAGATTGGTTGGAGGGACAACTTCATCAATAGCTTTCATGCTTTTCTTGCCAACCTCGATCCCCCCTTCGTGCACCAGAAATCCCAAGAACTCTCCAGCTGATACCCCAAAAGCACACTTGTTTGGATTCATGTTCAACCCATGCTTTCGGGTGCATTCCAAGGTTTTCTTCACGTCTTCCAAATGTGAGTCATGATTCAAAGATTTGATCACGACGTCATCAATGTAAATCTCAACAATTTTTTTCGATCAATTCATGAAAGATATAATTCATTGCTCGTTGATAGGTTGCACCGGCATTTTTCAACCCAAATGTCATGACTATCCATTCAAACAAGCCTATGTGGCCGGGACATCCGAAGGCTGTGTTCAATATATCCTCTATTGCCATGAAGATTTGGTTGTACCCCGCATTACCATCCATGAAGCTAAGAACCTTGTGTCCGGCGAAACATCAACCGGCAGGTCGGCAACGGGCATTGGGTATCCATCCATAGGAGTAGCTCTGTTTAGATCTCTCGAAATCTATACAAACCCTCATCTTCCCATTTTTCTTGTAGACAGGAACGATGTTAGAGATCCACTCCGCATACTCGCATGGCCGAATGAAGTTTGCATCAAGTAATCTCTCAACTTCTTTCTTGACATCGGCCAATACTTCATCCTTGTAGATTTTCCGAGGAGGTAGCTTATATGGTTTAAAACTAGATTTGATTGGCAAGCGATGCTCAACAATGGAGCGATCCAAACCGGGCATCTCCGAATAATCCCAAGCGAAGCAATCCTTATATTCCTTTAGCAGCTTGATTAACTCTCCTCCGAAACTTGATTCCAAGTTGGCACCGATAAATGTCGGCATTGGCTTGTCACCGTTTCCAATATCAACTTCCTCCAATTTGTCGGCCGACATGAATCCTCGCCCTAACTTGCCATCGGTTCCATCAACCGGATTGTCCATTAAAAATTGCTATAAGAGCCGACCGCTTGAATCGGCCGTTGATCGCCGCCGACGAGCTCAACGAGACCTTCTCCCCGGTCTTTCCCCGAGAAACAATCGATGCCTTGATATTCCCGAGAAAAGGCGGTTCCACGTTTGCAACGCTCACTGAGTCATCTGCTTGGACCACCTCAATATCGTCATCTACCCATTGAATGAGCTGCTGATGCATGGTAGATGGGATGCAGCAATTGGCGTGGATCCAGTCCCACCCAAGCCGTAGGCTATAGGCTCCTTTGCCTTCGATGACAAAGAAGGTCGTGAGCAATGTCTTGGACCCAATCATTAGGTCCACATGGACGCACCCCTTGGTATCTGAAGGATTCCCAGCGAAATCGTTCAGAATTATGCTCGTCGGCGTTAAGTCTCCAGGGCCCATGCCAAGCTTCCTGAAGGTAGTATACGGCATCACGTTGACCGCGGCCCCACCATCGACAAACATCTTAGTCAATGTCTTGCCATTGACGTATCCCTTCAAGTATAACGGCCTCATGTGTCGATTCTTGGCCGGTTTGTCGAAGGTGGCCTGTTTGGCTAACACCGGTTGCACCATCAACCCCGCAAGCTGCTCATCATCGTTGATTTCCGGGGACGTTTCCTCCGCACAACTTGATTAGCGGGAGCCATAAACTCATTCGGCAAAAAGTATACCATACACGTTGGAGCCGAACGACCCGATCCTTCAGGTCTGTATTTTGGGCGCCACACTTGTTTCTTTTGGATCCCCGCCTGCCTCAATTCACGGTTCTTGAATCGCTGAACCCTTCTTTTTTGGCTTTTCCTCAAGCCAGGCGGGCACCACTGTCCCTCTTGCCAGATGTATTCGTGTTCCTCTTCTTCTTCATCAGCCCATCTCTGATCAGCTTGCCTCTTCCTGGGGTGATCAATGACCTCAATTATTTTTTGACGCCGATCGTCACTAGGATGTATCCTTCCAATTCTCTCATGGACGGGTCGGCGATTAACAGTCTCCTGCCTATATTCAAAGTACTTGTCACTGCATTCGGGGCAGTTTCTCAATGTAGGAATTTTTAAGCCCTCATTCCGGTAGTGTACGAAGAATGCGCACCACCAATGTGCAAGCTCTTGTTCCCGCGTGTCTTGCTCCGGTTCGAAGGACCGATACGGCGAACCGAGAGGGGGGGGGGGAGTGAATGGGAGCCGATAAAAATTCTTCTCGAAGGAGATGGAAACTCCTACAAGATGAACACGGCTTCCAACACACGTCTCCGACTCACTACCCAAGTTGGCCAAGCCCACGTAGCCACTGGAGTGCCACTGGACCTAGGAACCAACACACAACCTTCCGACCCGAGAACGCAGCAGAACACCAAACCTCGAGTCTACAGACCAACACCGGTCAGACCGGTGAGCACCACCGGTCAGACCGGTCCCTGCTGGTGAAACTGAGCAACTTTCACTAAGTGGCTCTACACCGGTCAGACCGGTGAGACACACCGGTCAGACCGATCACAGCCTGAAAGCCCCCAAGGCACAAAACAGGCCAACCGACCACCAAACTGACCCAAACTCGAAACAAGCAGCAACACGGGACAACAACGAACACACCAAGACGTTCACCCGAGCAAAATACCACCGAGGGTTGCACTTTGGTCGGACCGGTCAAAAGCACCGGTTAGACCGGTGTAGCTCGGGCAACTCGGGATGAACAACACCCGCGGTCAACTCCCCCAAATCCAAACCTCGATCTCCCGAATCGATCGACGGACTTGAACAAGACTTTGGGGATATTATGAACACCTCATGAGGAGTCCATAGCCAAGTTTAATCTCACCAAAACTCGTCCAAAAAGGAGGAATCAAGGAAATCTCGCCAAGAGCACTTCCAACCCAAGAACTCAAGAAACCCCAAAATTGAGCACCTTTACTCACGGATTTGGGAGGGGAATCACAGCCCAAAGAACCACGAAGGGTTCCCACAAATTTCCCCCATAAAATCCCTAAGAGAAAGGTCCCGAAAACAACCCAAAGAAATCACCAAGAGAGGGCTCCGAAAATCACCACCAAGAACAACCGGGGAAAACACATCCAAACCTTGAGGAACCACGCCGAATCATCTACACATGAAACAAAGGTTCATACAAGGTCTAGCAAGCCGCCCGATCATCCATCCCTCTCAACAAGATCTCACCATGAAGCTCTCTTGCTATTCCTACGAGAAAACCTAAAGAAAATAGGAAGGAAAAATAGGAAAACAAATGAGCTAGGGTTCCAAGAGTTGGCTGCCACCCTCTCACCTCTTGGGTTATATGGAGGCAACCGAAAGTCTAAAATGCCCTTTCCTAATAACTAGGGATACAAGCCCCTCAAGGGCGGATTTGGAAGTCTTCATGTCTTCACCATCGGACGGATGCCGGCAAGAATCGCACCCCGCGTAGCCTCGACGCAAGCCATGCGATCCCGACGAGTGTCCTCCGCTTCAAAGTCTCCGGACCGCGTCGTCGCACACCGGTCGGACCGGTGCTCGCCACCGATCGACCGGTACCCACCGGTTAGACCGGTCGGACCCACCGGTCGGACCGGTCCGGCACCTTCTTTGCAAAGCACCGCCTTCGGTTCTTCGGTCTTGGCTTTGTGGATCAACCAAGGAACCCGGTGGTTTTCACGGTGAACCACCGGAAACCCCGCGAACTCGGTGTAGCCTCCGCCAATCACCACTCATGACTCGGCTCCCACGAAGTCCCGGCTCGACCTTGGTTTTGAGGCTCAACCAAAAACCGTCCATGACTTCATCTTGATGTTCATGCCACCATGCGGCCCGCACTTGACCCCGGCCGGCTACCGGGTCCCTCGAACGAAGCCTACTTGTCTTCTCCACACCCGGAGGCCTCACCGGCGATGACCTTTCGCGCTTGTTCTTCACCCGCACCAACACCGGTCAAGCCGCAACCCGCACCCGCAATACTTAGACAAGAATCGGTCCACACAACGTTGTCAATCACTCATCACACAAGGAAGAGACCATCCACCGGTCCTCGAACCACACATGGTCCTCAATATCCCTCTTGATGAGTGTATTGACAACACCCACACGAAAGTAACAAGAGAGAAAATAAAAAGAAAAAAACGAACAAAAAGAAACTCCAACAAGCGATCGAAAGCCAAACAAAGGCAAAGAGCAAGATCACTTGAAGAAGACAAGTCTCGGACCCCTTAGGCAAGGGCAACGGCTTGACACATCCGAGACAAAGCAAAGGTCAAGCAAAGAGCGCAAACCACCAAAGCACATCTCGAACAACCACAAAGAGCCCCCCTGCACACATGCAAGCTCCCCCTGAACCAATGCACCTCCCCCTGGACGATTGCATGCAAACCAGCTGAAAACAGGGCAGGTACTGCAAGCAACTTCAGCTCGCACCGGTCAGACCGGTGTACAACAGAACCCAGAAATGGCTCGAAACCACCACGAAAACCTTCTAAATGCGTCTATTAAGCCATTTCAAGCTCAAACTTCTCCCCCTTGTTGGCAATGCATGAATCAAGCCAAAAAATGCAAAAATTTCAACCTAGAGCTTCTCAAATAGACAAAATTCAACAAAGAATGCTACACATGTCCAAATGAGCAAGTTAGATACTCTATAGCTTCGTATCGACATCAACTACAAGATCACCAAGTTTCACAACCATTGGACGAAGCTAAGATGGATTTGGGCAATTTTGCGAAAAACTTGCCTCTCATGAGCAAAGTCCTAAACATGATCAAAGCATATCAAAATGGCAAAGCCACACAAACTTCATGCTAGGACAGCTATTATAATCATAAGACCATCACAAACCCCCATAAGCACCTCATGTCATGTCAAAGCCACCGAGCCATGTGCCTACTTCTATGCATGAGACTTCTCATTGGTAGGCATCATGCAACGGTTTAGCACCCAAAGCAAATTAAATTCAGCACATATGACATGGGAGCATATTTTCCAAGCATTTTACATTTCATTTTCTGATTTATGAATGGTACACGAAATGTCTTTGCGACAAAAAGGAACTTATGCCCCTCCATAAGATGAAGCAAGAGGGCTAAACATTCATGATGGCAAATGAGCCTTTGGCCCCATATGATCAATAAACTAGCTATCCAACCACAAATTAAGCATAGCAAAGCCACTAAAACATGTCAAGATCATATAAAAGCATTTACACATGAGAGAGCATACATGTGACATTTTCAAAAACATAGCTATCAACCATGGATTATTCATCAAGATCATCAAGAGCTAAGCCAAACTAACCATAGCATACCAAACAAGCTCACAAAGACATATATCTCATTCCACGGTGAACAATGTATATGAGAGAAGCTTTTCCTAACCAATGCATATGATATAAAATGCATGCAATCTAAGATACAAGGATGTCTATACATCATGTTACATATGCCATGCCAAATGCAAGAGATGCACAAAGAAAAGCTATACATATGCTACAAAGAGAGATCCCACACACCCAACTCAAGAAATCAAACACACACCAAGTTCCCCCCGCAAATGAGTAAAAGTTGCTTGATCTAGAGGTTTGGTGAAAATATCGGCTAGTTGGTCGGGTGTGGGTACATGGATCAAAGCTATCTTTCCTTTCTCTAAAATGTCTCTCGGAAAATGGTACCTCACTTCGTGTGCTTGATTTTGGGATGGAGCAACCGGGTTCTTTGCAACGCTTATGGCACCGGTGCTATCACATTGAAGTGGGACATGGGTATACTCCTCACCAAAGTCACTCATGGTGTATGAAATCCAAAGGAGCTCGGAGCAACAACTAGCGGCGGCAACATACTCGGCCTCGGTAGTGGATTGAGCAACACTCGATCGCTTGCGGGAAGACCAAGACACCAAAGAAGAACCCAAAAAGCGGCAAGTCCCGAAGTGGACTTCCTATCCAACCGACACCGGCAAAATCCGCGTCCGAAAAACCATGAAGCGCCAAAGAAGAGGACGCGGAGTACCAAAGGCCGAAGTCGGGAGTGTGACGCAAGTACCTGAAAATTCGCTTCACTGCTTGCCGATGCGAAGTCCTCGGAGACGCTTGAAAACGAGCGCACAGACACACCGAGAACTGTATGTCCGGCCTCGTCGCCGTCAAGTAGAGGAGTGACTCGATCATGCTTCGGTACTCCTTCCGGTCCACGTGTTAATCTTCCTCGTCCGCATCAAGAGCCGTAGTCGTACTCATCGGCGTCGTCATAGCCTTGCAGTCCTCCATCTTGAACTTCCGCACAATGTCCTTGGTGTACTTATCCTGGTGCACAAATGTTCCTTCCTTTGATTGCTTGATTTGTAGCCCGAGGAAGAACTGCAACTCACCCATCATGCTCATCTCAAATTACCTCGCTCATATCATCTCGCAAACCTTGCAACAAGAGAGTTAGACGAGCCACCAAAGACAATATCATCCACGTACACACCGCACAATCGGGATATCTCCGCCCCGCCTCGGCAAAAACAAGGTCCGATCGACCTTCCCCATCTCAAAACCTCTCTCAAACAAGAACCCCCTCAACCCGCCATACCAAGCTCTAGGCGCCGCTTCAACCCATACGAGCGCCTTCCTCAACTTGTACACCGGTGGGGGTACTTCTCTCTCTCAAACCCCGGAGGCCGCCTCACATACACTTCTTCCTCCAACACACCATTCGAGAAAAGCACTCTTCACATCCATTTGGTGCAACTTGAACCCTTTAGCCACAGAAAAGGCTAGAAGGATCCTAATCGCCTCCAAATGGGCTACGGGAGCAAAGGTCTCCTCGTAGTCAATCCCCTCCTTCTGACTAAACCCCTAAGCAACAAGCCTCGACTTGTTTCTCACAACCTCACCTTTCTCTCCCTCTTTGTTCTTCCACACCCACTTTGTACCAATCGGCTTACACCCTGGAGGAGGGTCAACCAACTCTCACACCTGATTCCTCTCAAAGTTCTCCAACTCCTCATGCATCGAATTAACCCAATTGTGATCAGATAGTGCGTGTCCAATGTCTTTGGGCTCAAAAGTAGCAACAAACGCAGCATGAGCGAAATGAGAATTGTTTCGAACCCTCGACCGTGTAGTGCGTTCATTCATGTCGCCGATGATCCTCGAAGCTGGGTGATCCACTTGTACTCGCGGGGAGGTTCTCGTCTCGATGCTACCTCCCCCTCAACATCGGCTTCTCCACGTTATTGATTTGTCGTCGTAGGTGTAGTAGAGGGTCCGTCCATCACCGTAGTCGAAGTAGTGGGTACATGTTCAGCCGGGGGCACCGCACCGCCATCTTCATCATCTCCATGTTCATGCTCCTCCTCCTGAAAGATCTCCTCGCCAAGCTCATCATCACCTGCACACTCAAAGACAAGCTGACTATGTGGCTCTGTCTCGTCGAAGGTTACCTCGCAAGTCTCCACGATTTGGTTAGTTTCAAGATTGAGCACACGATATGCTCTAGAATGAGATGCATAACCAAAGAAAATACCATCGACGAGACCTAGCCTCAAACTTATCCAACTTCCTGCCTTTCTTCAGAATGAAACACTTGCAACCAAAGACATGGAAGTGACTCACCTTGGGTGTGCGACCATGTATCAACTCATAGCATGTTTTCTTCTTGTGCACTCTGAGGTAGATCCTGTTTGACACAGCACGCGGTATTCACCACCTCAGCCCAATAACTCCTCGAAGTCCTATGCTCATCAAGCATCGTCCGAGCCATCTCGCACAAGGTCATGTTCTTCCTTTCCACAACACCATTCTGGGGAGGTGTATACGGACTCGAAAACTGGTGCTCAAGACCCAAGTCATGGCAAAAGGTTTCAAAACGAGAGTTTCTGAATTCCGAGCCATTATCATTGCGGATAGCTCGTATGGCATCTCCGTGCCTCTCGCTCCTCAACCTCAAGACTAGATCTCGAACAAAACCAAACGTCTCCCCCTTATCCTCAAGAAAGAACAACCACGCATACCGAGAATAGTCGTCCACCACAACCGGGACATACCACTTTCCACCCGCAGGATCGCACACGAGCCGGGCCAACAAGGTCCATATGGAGCAACTCACATGGACGCTCAGTCATCACATCGGTGAGAGGCGGGTGAGAAGAGGCTACCATCTTGGCATGCCTACACGGCGCACAAACCAACTCTTTCTCAAGCCTCAACCGTGGCAATCCTCGGACCAAATTGAGTTTACTCAAGAGAGACAAAAGGTCAAAGCTCAAGTGACCCAACTTCCTATGCCACTTCCACAACTCACTCGAAGAACCAGCCAAGAAACAACGCTCCACACCCGAAGACTGAGAAAAATCAGCACGAAACACACGACCCTCGGGAACGACCATACAGACAAGGTCCCCTCGAGAGTCCAAAATCCGAAAACCACCGGCCGAAACAACACCTCAAAACCCTCATCCAACAACCCGGGACACGGAAAGCAAATTGTACCCCGCCGATTGAACAAGAGCAACACGCCTAAGAGTGATCTTGTCACTCACTTTGATCTCACCTTCGAAAGCACACGCCCATGCCCATTGTTTCCAAAAGTGATGTACCTCTTTGTCACCACGGGACAAGACTTGAGAACCACCCCCTGTCTCCGGTCATATGCCTCGAGCAACCGGAGTCAATCAACCAAATGTTCTTCAAGTATCCCACCTGAAATTGAAAAACGAGCACGTGAGCGAACAAACGACTCAGCACTGGGATTAGTACCAAAAGAGTAAAACCAGTGCCGAGCCATTTGCTCGAAAGTGGGGTTAGCACCAACCAAAGCATCTCTCCTACCAAAGCTACCTCCACAAACACCACCACGGTAACCACCCCGAGGGAACCACCCCCGTCTGCCTGGAGGAGGACCAAAACCACGAAAGAGAACCCGTGGACCGTCCCTCCTCTCCTTCTCAAAGCTACGACTCCTCCCATCCCCATAGTGAACTCGAGGGGGAGAACGCCTAGCAACCCGACCACCCGCAAACTCTCCCGGCCCAACCACCGAACCACGACCTCCGAAACAACCCTCGCACTGTACGAGCACGAAACCCAAAACGCCTGTCCGAGGGCGCACCGTCGACCGAGTGCCCCACACCGGTCCGGCCGGTGTGACCAAGGGGCGAAGCACCTCCAACAACCTTCCACTCTCCCCAAGCTCGAACCGTCCTCACACTCTCCTTGGCCTTCGGCATCCGCACACGAGGCTCAAGTACACCATCGGAAAGGTGGTACTTGTCCTTGTTAGCCCACTCCTGTGCCATTCTCTCCTCTCGCTTCCTCTTGAAGCAAAACTCATCCTTATGGTCATCTCTCCCACAATAGCCACAATGGAACCTCAAAAGCTTAGGCTTAGGCTTGGGATGTGGCTGCTCACTTGGTTTCTCTCCACTCAAATCCTCCATCGATTTCCCCTCACTAGCCTTTTCACTTTCTTTCCCAAAGAACACTTTCCCCGAAGTTCTCACAAACTTGATAGGCTTTTGTAGATCATTTGTGGGTGTAGGAAACACGGGTGGAGCTAGGGTTGTGTCTAGTCGGTTCCAAAGATGGTTAGGTTTTGGGGGGAAATCATTTTTGTGGTGGGTTTTTGGTGGCTGCGGGATATTCTCTCCACTTCCCTCACCAACCTTGTTTGCCCCAAGTCCCTCACCATCCTCGCCTCTTAAACGCCTCGATCATCATCCTCAACTGAGGCTCATGACCAGACAACCAACCCATCAACTTCCTCAAGTCATCATTCTCATCCTGCAAATGATCAACATAATGTGCAAGTTCCAAATTTTTCAAAGCATGCATTTCACAGGTAGAGCATGATGTAGGCATGGGTTCCTTCAATTTAGCCTCAAGAGAACTAGTATAAGCACGCATCTCATCAATCTTAGCATGCAAAACGGGGCAATAAGTGCAAGCACCTAGCAAAGCGAGTCTAGACTTAAGCTCGGCCACTTCAACCCTAAGCACATCTAGTTCCTCACACTTGGAGGCATGCTTTTCCTTGAACAAAGCCGGATCGGCAAGAAAGATGGAGCAATCGAGCACAATCAACCTCATCCGAAACAACAAGGCTAGCCTTAATGAAATCAATCTCAAGCTTGCTATCAAGCACCTGTGTCTCTAGCTCAGCCACTCTAGTCCTAGCATCCTCGAGTGAAGCCCTAAGCTCTTTTCTCATTTTCTTGGCCTCTCTAAGCATGTCATCACGGTTATCAAGCAAAGTGCCAAGCCTCTCATTCTCCTGGCGCAAGAAGGAAGTTCATCACGCACCTCGTCGTCGGAATCGGAGTCCGAGTCGCTCTGTGTGCTCTTCTTGCTGCCGGAGCTCAGCGCCATGGTGCAGAAGCCATCTCTCGCGAAGCAGCTCAGCCCGCTCAGGTTCTTGGACGAATTCTTGTTCTTGCAACGATCACCTTCGTCTTCACCGCCGCTCGAGCTCGAGGTGGAGTACGCGAACCGGAGTCGACGTCGCTCGCTCCAACCATCGCTCGGGCCTTGCCTCGGCTCTCCTTCTTCCTCGATCGTCGCTCGTCCTTGTACTTGTTCTTGTGCTTGCTCTTGTGGTCACGCCTCGAATGGTACTTGTCGTCCATCCTCGGCTTGTGCTTGTAGCTGTCCTTGTTCTCGGCCTTCTCCGGGCAGTCGGCGACGAAGTGTCCCGCTTGCCGCACTAGAAGCATGTTCTCGTGTTCCTCCTCATGTTCACGCGGTTCTCGTGCAGCCTCTCGAACCGCCTCGTCAGGAGCGCCAGCTCGTCCTCTCCAACCTCGTTGAACTCCTCATCTGGCATAGACATCAAAGAGGAGAAAGAGAACATCCTGGTGGATGGGTTAGAGTTAGACTTTCCTTTGGAACCACCAACGAGGGCGAGACTATGGGAGTCAGTCGGACCCTCGAGCTTGGCAGTCATGCCCCTATCCACCTCAGCCGATTTGAGCTTCGAGAACAGCTCGTTCACCATCAGAGTGTCACACTTCTCTGACTCCACAATGGCCTCGAACTTTCCGCCCCAAATCGTACGATCCGAGAGAGTGTAAGAGCTTGACCGCTCTATCATGATCATCGTACGGGAGCACGTCCACATTGGCCCTCATGTTGTTCACCACCACCGTGAACCTGCGAAACAAGGCATCGATGGACTCACCGGGGAGATGAGTGAAGTTCTCGTACTCTCTCCGTAGGTCGCATAAATCCGTGCTCGAACACGGGCGTTCCCAACATGAGCCTCCTTCAACACCGCCCAAATCCTACAAGCCAAGTGCTCGGTGTGCACCCGATCGAACTCAGGCTGACACAAAGCACGAAACAAGTAGTCGACCGCCTTATTGTTGGCGTCGAATCTATCCCTCGATCCTGGAGCGAGGAAGTCCATCGGCTGGACATAGCCTGTGTCCACCGTGACATCCCAAAGGATCTGACCCTTTCCGCGGAGAAACGCACCCATCCGCTTGCTCCACATCTGGTAGTTCTTGCCATCGAAGTGTGGAGGACCCGAACCCGTTCTGGTACGCCATCCTTGGATCTTAGGGCGGTTAGAGTCAATAAAGACCCGAACCGGCTCGATACCACTTGAAGGACCGATACGGCAAACCGAGAGGGGGGGAGTGAATGGGAGCCGATAAAAATTCTTCTCGAAGGAGATGGAAACTCCTACAAGATGAACACGGCTTCCAACACACGTCTCCGACTCACTACCCAAGTTGGCCAAGCCCACGTAGCCACGGGAGTGCCACGCGGACCTAGGAACCAACACACAACCTTCCGACTCGAGAACGCGGTGGGACACCAAACCTCGAGTCTACGGACCAACACCGGTCGGACGGGGTGAGCACCACCGGTCGACCGGTCCCTGCCTGGTGAAAGCGAGCAACTTTCACTAAGTGGCTTTACATCGGTCGGACCGATGAGACTCACCGGTCGGACCAATCACGACTCGAAAGCCCCAAGGCACCAAACAGGCCAACCGACCACCAAACTGACCCAAACTCGAAACAGCAGCAACACGGGACAACAACGAACACACCAAGACGTTCACCCGAGCAAAATCCCACCGAGGGTTGCACCGGTCAGACCGGTCAAGAGCACCGGTCAGACCGGTGTAGCCTGGGCAACTCGGGATGAACAGCACCCGCGGGTCAACTCCCCCAAATCCAAACCTCGATCTCCCGAATCGCTCCACGGACTTGAACAAGACTTTGAGGATATTAGGAACACCTCATGAGGAGTCCATAGCCAAGTTTAATCCCACCAAAACTCGTCCAAAAAGGAGGAATCAAGGAAATCCCGCCAAGAGCACTTCCAACCCAAGAACTCAAGAAACCCCAAAATCGAGCACCTTTACTCACGGATTTGGGAGGGGAATCACGGCCCAAAGAACCACGAAGGGTTCCCACAAATTTCCCCCATAAAATCCCTAAGAGAAAGGTCCGAAAACAACCCAAAGAAATCACCAAGAGAGGGCTCCGAAAATCACCACCAAGAACAAGCTGGGGAAAACACATCCAAACCTTGAGGAACCACGCCGAATCATCTATACATGAAACAAAGGTTCATACAAGGTCTAGCAAGACGCCCGATCATCCATCCCTCTCAACAAGATCTCACCATGAAGCTCTCTTGCTATTCCTACGAGAAAACCTAAAGAAAATAGGAAGGAAAATGGGAAAACAAATGAGCTAGGGTTCCAAGAGTTGGCTGCCATCCTCTCACCTCTTGTATTATATGGAGGCAACCGAAAGTCTAAAATTCCCTTTCCTAATAACTAGGGATACAAACCCCTCAAGGGAGGATTTGGAAGTCTTCATGTCTTCACCATCGGACGGATGCCGGCAACCGCACCTGCGTAGCCTCAACGCAAGCCATGCGATCCCGACGCGTGTCCTCCGCTTCGAAGTCTCCGGACTGCGTCGTTGCACACCGGTCAGACCGGTGCTCCCCACCGGTCGGACCCACCGGTCGACCGGTCTCGCCTTCGTTGCGGCACCGTCTTCGGTTCTTCGGTCTTGGCTTTGTGGATCAACCAAGGAACCCAGTGGTTTTCTGGTGAACCACTGGAAACCCCGCGAACTCGGTGTAGCCTCCGCCAATCACCACTCATGACTCGGCTCCCACGAAGTCCCGGCTCGACCTTGGTTTTGAGGCTCAACCAAGAAACCGTCCATGACTTCATCTTGCTGTTCATGCCACCATGCGGCCCGCACTTGACCCCGCTGGCCACCGGGTCCCTCGAACGAAGCCTACTTGTCTTCTCCACACCTGGAGGCCTCACCGGCAACGACCTTTCGCGCTTGTTCTTCACCTGCACCAACACCGTCAAGCCGCAACCTGCACCTGCAATACTTAGCCAAGAATTAGTCCACACAACGTTGCCAATCACTCATCACACAAGGAAGCGACCATCCATCGGTCCTCGAACCACACATGGTCCTCAAGTTCTCTCCTGCGCGCTTCTTCCTCGGACCCGCGTCTCTCCTCCTCGTGTTTCCGCTTCTGGTAGCGTTCTTTCTCTAGCTGACGCTGCCACTTGTTGAGGAGGATGCGCGTAGTGACCCTGGGTTTGGCCCTGGATTACTCCCCAATTTCAATATGGCTTTTGAGAACACGGGGGGCTTCTCCATGAACCTGCTCCAACGTCACTTGCCGTGCTGGATCCACTGCTCCATCTTGTCTCGCTCTAGGCGACGTCAAGACCTTGACCTTCTCTTCTGCTCGGCGAGTTACCATGTTAACAGAAAAGCCAATCATATTTTGAGGAAAAGGGTGACCATCCAGTTTCATCTTGTTATCAAACTTGAGGTGTCCCTCCTGGATAGCTTTTTGGATCCTCATCCTGAAGACCATGCAGTCATTGATGGAGTGAGAATTCCTATCATGGAAGCCACAGTAACATTTCTCTTTAACCCAATCGGGCCGAAGCATAGAATGCCCCTCGGCGTGCCAAAAAGTGTGTTGACGCAAAATGCGCACCCAACGTCAAGCACAAAGCAAGCCGAATAAGCTAGCTTCACACGCGAACAGATTTCAAGGCGCGCGATCAAATTTCCCCGAAAATTAACAAAAGATAAAGTAGTTAAATTCCAAAGCTTGGAACTTGTAGGGTGGTACCGGAGACCGTTCCATATTTGCGGCTAGATAAGCCATGTGAGATGACATATAGCTACAAAAAGCTATACGCCAGCAAACTAGAAACCATTTAGGAGCTTCAAAGTGTAAAACGAACATAGCCGAGCGGATAACGTAAGCATGACGAAAGATCGATCTTTATTTTGATCAAAGTTGCACGTGCACAAAGCCATGACCGATCCTCGAGGATAAATAACAACGGACGATAAATGAAGTAAAGCATGATCATAAATATGTAATAAACAAACATGCATAGGTCCAAAGCACTAGTCTACCGCATGTCTAGATACCCCAAAACCCGTCAAACATGAAGCCAAACAAGTTTATCCACCACATGATACGACTTGTTTAAGAATAACACTACCAACCATAAATAGATCTATCTACTGCATGATACAATCTAAATATGGAAAGCTAAAAGCATATGTTGTTTAAAGCATGACTTATAAACACATTTTACCCGTGAAAGCATAACCGAATACGAATGTGAGCAGTCGAATCGGGGTCCATGAAGAAGGAACAAACATCGCCAAAGATGATAAATCTATCAGATTGAATTAAGAATCTAATCCACCGGATGATTAGCTTTAAGACAACCCAAAAACCTGCATCTACCGCATGATACCTGGTTCTGTCAAGATTTACACAAAGATTGACAAGATTGAACCAGCAACATGTAACAACCTAGATTTGTTCGGTTTCGGCTATTTGAGAAACACGTGATCCTCGTGCCTTTTGAGGCAAGATACGTAAGTGCGATGTAAGGATCACTACACGAGGTAAAGCCGATCCGAATCAATCTAAATTGGGCAAAGGGTGTTACATGAATTTAAACATAAAGTAAAAACTCATAGCAACACGGGGTAACTTAATGATTCTATTGGATTTTGCCAAAATCCAATAGAGCCGATAACTAGCTCCAAGCTAGATCTTAGCCCACCGCATGGCTCATGACCTAACAAGAAACCCTCTTGAAACCAAGCTTAAATCTACCTCATGATACTAAGCATGGTAACAAGACTACTTGCATCACGATCTAAATCCACCGCATGATACTAGACATGATACAAGGTTGCCGGTACTTACGGAGGTCGACGGATCGATGAACCCTCTCGAAGTACTCGATGACACGACTAAAGGGCTCGAGAGTTTGGCGTAAAGCGGTTTGTATTGAGAATGTTTCGATTACAATTACATACATCCGGGGTCTATATTTATACCCGTCATGGCATGACTCCGGATGGACTACGAGCACAATATTCGATACCTAACTTATCTCTAAGTGCGATTACTTATCCATCCATTCGTCCCTTCCGCTCGGGCCACGTCATCACGCAATCCCGCAAAATCGGCGCAAACGGTTCCCTTGCCGAACGGAAGCAACCGCCGACCGCAAGCCCCTTTGCCGAATCTTTACGAAGAAACCTTGCTTCTTCCGGACGGATTTTTTCACCAAGCTGGGATCACAAATCGGACTCCTTCTGTACCAAATTTTGGTGTTAACGGCGGCCATGGTGAGGTCCGGTGCGGGAGCGAGGGGAGCTCCGCCGCGGCCTCACGGGAGCGGGCGAGCCCTCACGAGCACGGCACGGGCAGCGTGGGATGCGGCCTCGCCGCCGGGGAGCCAAGGCGGGGGCGGGCGCGACCTCGGCGAGGTCCGACGTGGGGGAGGGGCGGGGCGGACGAGCGACGATGTGTTCTTTTATTTTCGCAAGCAAACCGGTACACGGAATACATAATAAGTGGCGGTGGTGGGTAATTTTTCTCAACCCCCACCAAATTTGGTGTTGTGGAGCACCTCTTGAGGCACTCCACCAAATCCATGAAGTTGGGGCCGCTCCACCTTTTTTTTGGAACGGATCCACGGTGGACTTGCTAGAGCGAGCGTGTTTGGTGGAAAAATTTGGAGCGAGAGTTAGTTTTTCGAATTTGGAGCTGTGTGGACCGGTGCCGAACACGCCCTAACTCCCCTTCATAAAAATTTTGGGTGTCCTCCCTCCCTTTCACTGACGTTATTTTAAAAGAGATGATAGTGATACTCATCATCATCAAGGCCTTGAGTTCGTGGTTGGAACCGACAATATGATACATGTTATGAATGTCTATTCCAACAACCACAATGTCCATTTATTAAAAAACCAGCAGTGATAACCTATCACCGCCAGTACACCTAAAACTGATAGTGGTAGGGCGTCTCAGGTATTGGAATCTATGGTAGTGGCTCAGAATGTATATTCTACAAGTTGTACTTATACACAGTACTTATGAATACCCTTTTGACATTATCTAATTATAAAGACTAAGGAATATATTTTGAGCATTATTTTTCAGACCACGCCTAAGCCTTCCTAATTAAAAATAGCTCACCGACAAAAATATTGTTGGGAAGGAAGAATAGAAAAACAATAATTGTACCTTCTGCACGTAAGATTCAAACAAAATGAATTATATTTTTATTTTGCTGGAGGTGCTTTGTGTGGATGTGTTTGAAACGATTGAAACCATAATGGCAATTGATTCAAGGGAAAGCTATATGTTTTAGCATGCTACTAGCTGTTTGAATTTTCTACTAAAAGTTATAAATTAAGAACTGTTAGTGTTGAAAGCCATCTTATTGGCATTATGTTGAATGGTACATGGCGTGGTCCATCTGTTTTTATTTAACATATATTAATGACATCTGCACGGCCAATTGAGCCATTATATATAAATACAAATAACCATCACATGATGCATATATAGTTATTGTTCAAAGCCATATGAAGCAACCAAATAACTAACAACTAACAGCTGCAAATGCTCCATGGATGGTTGCAGCAAGGTATCACTAAGCTTGGCACATCCGCAGCTGAGCCAAAGTTGAAAGCTACTAATTTGAGCAATCTACTAAATGTAAAAAGTAGTCGACCGTACCAAAGATAAAGATAACTGTTCTAGTTTTCTATATTTAAGAGCCTATACGTGATATTCTTAAAGTGATCATATCAAGAGAGAAGATCCAATTCATAGTTATGAATCCGCACATTGAGATTAAAAAAATTGGCATATGAGGGAATGAGGATGGAGACCAATAGAGGTGGCGAACAGATGCCATGCCACACGGATGAGTCGTGTCTGTTTTCAATCCTTTTTCTGGACCCACGTAGCTCGACCTTTTTTCTTGTGTGACTCTCTCCCCTTGATGAATCGGATCACTACTAATACCATAACTAATGCTCGGAAACTTTGAATGCTGAAAAAAAGTATTAAGAGAAACTCCAACAGTAGCTAAAAATAAAAAAATTGAGGTAAAAATGGAATCCAATAGTCTCCCCAAAACCACCCCCTTGCTATCCAACTCGGTATCCATCCCCCACCGCTAGCTAATTTTCGCTGGCGGCCTCAGCTCGCTATCTCCTACTCTCGGCTGCCGCATGCCATCTCCACCTCCCGTGCACCCAGTTCCTTCTCCCACGCAGAGTTGTAGGTGGTCACGGATCGAATCGGCGACGACGGTGGCACTCGAGTCTGGAGGCAGTGGCGGAAAAAATCGGCGGCGGCGGCAACGCTGGAGTTGGCGGGGGAGCTCTGGGCTGGGCTAGTAGAAGCAGAGCAGGTCGTTGAGGAGCTCTCGTGTCGCCGCCATCCTGCCACATCGCACTGTCATAGCTTGAGGAAGCGGCATGACGGAGCTCCATGGGTGGCTTTGGAAGGGGCGGCGGACCTCGCTGGGGAGGGCCTGCACGGCGACGAGAGCGGCATGCCAGCGACAAAACGGATGTGCCACTACCGGAAACGCGGCCTTTGCCGTGCGCAGGGACGGATGGCAAAGGCCGGAACCCGCACGGCGCACGACCTTTGCCGTGCGGATTTTGCTCGGGCGCGCGCGCGAAGGGCGCACGACGCATTTTCGCTGCGAAGTCCTTTGCCGTGCGCCGTAGGGAAAGGTAACGCGCGCGCATAGCTCTTTTGTCCCGTGCAATATGTGACGCACGACAAAGAAAAGGGGTTGACGGTTGTTCGCGGGAGATGGCGTCACACTATCTTTGTGGTGGGTCACCCGAGAAATAAGCACGGCAAAGAAAAATGTAAAAAATAAAAAAAAGCCAAGCCATCCGCACCACCGTTGGGCCTTTTTCGTTCCCCGTGCCGAGCCACCGGACGAGGAGGGCTCCACCAATGCGCCACCGCCGTCGTCGTGTCCCCGTCCTCCACCAATGCGTCACCGCCGTCGTTGTGTCCTGGGGAGGAGGCGCCGCCGCGCCCGGGGACGCCATCCTTGCATCGGCCGAGGGAGGAGGCCGCCACCGCGCTTGGGGACGATCTCCTCGCGTCGGCCCTCTCGCACCGGCGGCGGGGATGCCTCTCCTCATGCGGCGGCGGGGAGCCCCGCCTTGGATCTTGCTCCGCCGGGCCGGCGCGCGGATCCCAAGGCCGAGGAGTAGGCATAGGGAGCGGGGAGCTCGAGGAGGCGGTCACCATCGAGGTCACCGGAGCACCGGCCCCGGCCACCATATCTTCGCCGGTGCGAGAGGAGGGAGGAGGGAGCCCCGTCGCCGCACCGTGGAGCCCCTCAACACCTTGAGAGGGAGGGAGGAGAGGCTGCGGGGAGACGGCGCGAGCGACCACAAGCCGGAGAGGAAGGCCGCCATGCGCTCGTCGTCGGGCGCCGCTCGCGCGCGGTCTTGCGCCCGCGCGTGTGTCGTCGTTGTTGTCGGTGGTCGCCGTGGAGAAGGGAGGTGGGAGGGGGCGGCGGCGCCATGGGAGGAGATGGGAGGGGGCGGCGGTGGCTAATGGGAGCGGGGAGGGGAGGGGGCGGGGGGGTGGGGCCGGGGTTTGTGGGTTTAAATAGGTTGGCGGGGGAGGAGCGAATGGGCGGCGGTGGGGGGGGGGGAAAATGGGCGGCGGTGGGGATGGGGGGGAAATGGGTCGGCGTTGGGGAAGGGGGGGGGAAATGGGCCTCCGGGTCTTTGCCGTGCGTTCGAAAAGAGGTGCACGACAAAGATTTCTTTGCCGTGCGCCACTTGTAGAACGCACAAAGCAAAGCTATTTTTTGCCGTGCGCCTCATAAAAAAGCGCACGGTAATTTTTCTTTGCCGTGCGCGCGCGCACGGCAAAGAATGTTTCTACGATTTTATAAAATTCATAAAAATTATCAAATAAAATTAAAAAAATGAAGACAAACCAAGTTATGTTGTATATTGCTTATAGAAACCAAATTTGAAGTCAAAAATTAATTTGAATGTTGCGTCACGTACAAATCTAACCATCTAACCATATCTTTCATGACTTTATGAAACACTGCGAAACTAGTGAGATACTTCGGATTCGAACACAATCCATGACGACTTACTCAAAACAATCTATATGATTTATCACAAGCTTCACACGAATATCATGAGCCCTAGACGAATCTCATGATTTTCAAAATTTGTTTGCATTTTGTACAATTAAAAAACATGGCAACCGCATGTGGATTTTCATGATTCGCGAACAAAATGTTCAAAATTCCACCCAATTTCATGGATAAGGTAATAAAAATAACTAAATGACATGAATATCATTTTTCCACAAATTTTACTCCGTTACTTTATGTATTTGCAGTTCAAATTTGACGTATGCGGCAAAAATTATTTAAGTGACACATAATTGTTAAAAATAGTAAATTTATCGAGAGATGCATAAGATTGAAATATAGAGTACAAAATAATGTTTTTGAGGTGGAGAAACAAAAAGAAGTACAAAAATTAAATGTTTTAACGACCATTTATTGAAAAAGGGGAAGAAGGAAAAAATCTTTGCCGTGCACCGGAAATTAAAACGCACGGCAAAGACTAATGGCCGTTTATTGCGAAAGTGGAGAAGGAAAAAAATCTTTGCCGTGCGCCCGAAATTAAAACGCACGGCTAAGACTAACGGTCGTTTATTGCGAAGTGGAGGAAGGAAAAAAATCTTTGCCGTGCGCCCGAAATTAAAACGCACGGCAAAGATTCTTTGTTGTGCGTCGAGAAAATAAGACACACGGCAAATATTCTTTGCCGTGCATTTTGTTCGGCGCACGGCGGAGAGCTATTTTGTCGTGCGCCCGATAAAAGACGCACGGCAAAGATTTGAACGCACGGCAAAGGCCGCGTTTCCGGTAGTGCGCGACGTCGCATAGAAGCTATGTTTGCAAGGATTTGAGTCGAAACTCATTGACGACGATAAATCGGGTCAACACCGCCCGCGGCGGACCGGCGGCCTCCGAGAGCATGGGGACCGGAATCCGGCGGTGAGGGAGTCACTCCGGTGAGGCGGGGAGCCACCGATGAGGAGTAACGAAGGGGCCGGGGGGGCGAGGGAGAGTCGCCGGGGAGCAGGGCGGATCGGATAGGATGAGAGGTCGTTGACGTTGTGGGAGAGAAGAGGAAGAGAATTGAATGACGGGTGGGACCCGCACGTCACGGTGATGAGGAGGAAGAATTGCAGCTAGTCTCTTAAATTACCCCTTATATTTAAGTAGTTTTGTATTTTTACGAAAGAGGTAATTTAGCTAAAAGGATACCTAGCTGGGCTCTTGGAATTTTTTTTGAGATTGACGCAGTACAACGCAGATACTCACAACACGCACGCACACTCACCCCTATGAATACACGTACGCAAACCCTACTCCTATGATCACCTCCGAAGGACTGAGCACCGGCAGATCTGGAGATTCTCGAAGTCACCACTGGCGCCTCGTCGTCGACGGGAACGTCGCTTACCACTTAACGTATAACGCCGGATAATCCCGGAATAAATATAGGAAAAGGTGCGAGACGAGTATTTGAACCCTCGTGGGTGGCTCTTCAAATTGCTATAAGGAGATGCCAATGAGCATCCAATAACCATGACACGATGTGCATTTACTGTTGAAATCCATATCTGATGCAACCAAGTAACCAACAACTGAAAATGCATGCGTTTTACACGATATAGCAGCGCTAAAGGTGGTCTCACTAACCTCGATGGCCTCTGCGGCTGGTCGGAAGTACACCATCCTCCCGTACGCGAGCAAACAGAGGCCTTGGAAGAGCCGGAACACCTCGCTGCTGGGCTGCTGCACGGCGGCCACGACGGTCATCCCCTCCGCCCGCGCCAGCGCTGTGATGCGACTCATGACGTGGAGCGACGCGGCGCTGTCGAGCCCGCTGGTGGGCTCGTCGAGGAACACCAATGCCGGCGACGCCAGCAGCTCCATGCAGATGCTCACCCGCCGCGGCTGTCCGCCGCTGATCCCCTTGCACACGCGACCGCCGATCCGGTTCCCGGCCACCGCGGCGAGCCTCATCTGCCAGATCGCGCGGTCGGCGCGCGCACGCCTCTCGGCTGCCGGCACCGAGCCCCGCAGCTGGAGCTCCGCCGAGCAGTAGACCGCCTCCGCCATCGTCAAGGTCGCCGTCAACAAGGTGCCTGTTTGGATGGTGGTGTAAATGGAGTAAATGGGGCAAATTTGCCCTAATTTACCCTTAAGGTGCCAAATATGTGAGCCAAATGTGGTGGGGTAAATGTTTTGCCCCCTAATTCCATTTCTCTACTACTAAAAAGTACGAAGTGGATACAAAAACTTGTTCCTACTTTTTCCGCTCTCTCGTGAATCTGCCTCCCCCCCGTGCGTCCGCCTCCCCCCGCACCGTGGAATTATTGCCGTAAAAAAAACCGTCCGCTCCTATCATCGCCCCCACCTCGATGCTGTTGCTAAAAAATAAAAACAACCCATCCCGCAGTCCGCCGCCGCCGCCGGCGTGCCATCCCGCTCCTCTCCGCCGCCGGCGTCACCATCCTCCCTCCGCGCCGCCGTCGACGCCGCCGTCGACGTCCCCTTCCTCGCCGCCGCCGTAGACGTCCCCTTCCTCTCTGCCCCGCCGTCGTCGAGGGCCTCCCACCGCGCCGCCGTCGACGTCCCCCTCCTCGACGCCACCGTTGACCACACCGCGCCGCCACGCCGGAGCCGCCGTTTCGGCGGGTTTGATTCAATCCCAGCTCCAACTCTATCGCGGGGGATGAAGCCCGGCTACGAACCGTGTTTCGAAACACGTTTCCCGAGGGAGGCAAACAACGGTTCAAGTAGTGCTTATCTTCAAGTCGAAGTGACTACAATCAAGTCGTTCTTTTGCGGTGGACCTCGATTTGAAGCCCATGGCGTCGATCGGGTTCGCGAGGAACGGCCGGTGGCTTGGTATCGCCATGCAATTCGGTGCGGTGAGAAGGGGCCGGGTCTCGGTTGGTGCCTGCGTGAGGCCGGCGCAATGGGAATCCACAGCTTGTTTCCCCGTGTCCTGCTGAAGAATGTTGTCGTGGAGATGCAATTCGGCGGGGAGGACGGGCCGGGAGCCGGTCGATGGTTATGAGCCCCGGGCCTCGGCTTTTGCCGATGGAATGCGTGTTTGGGAACGGGGTGAATGTGAGGTCATGATGATGGTTGGTCTCCCGGCTTCGGGCAAGTCGACATGGGCGAGAGAAGTGGGTCAAGGAGCATCCGGAGAAACGATTTATCCTTCCTGGGACTAACCTTATATTGGAGTAAATGAAGGTTGGTCTTCCACTCGTTGCTTTAGTTATATTCTCGTTGTGTTGTGCTGCCTTTTGAGTTTGTGACAACATTGATTCATTGCAGATTACGGGATTGTTGCGGAAGAATAACTATGGTGAGCGCTTCGATCGATTGATAGAGTGTGCTACATGGATTTTCAACAAATTGCCGACAAGGGCTGCAAACACCCCTCGTAACTTCATCCTTGATCAAACAAATGTATACAAGAATGCGCGTATTCGCAAGCCGAGGCCATTTACCAACTACCATAAGGTAAGCTGCAAAAGAGAGAAATGTCACATTTTTGTATGGTGGTTGGACTAGCAAATCTTAGCACTAGATTGGCTCATAAGGCTGTGTAATGCCACATACTCTTGTATATAACGGTTGTTGTGGTCGTGTTCCCATCACCAAGTGAATTGAAATCCGGGGCAGCAAAGCGATTCGGTGAAATGGGAAAGGAAGTGTCGAGCTGAAGCCGTTAACGAAATGACAGGTATTCTAGACACATGCACACTTTTGTTTTACTCTCAAGTAATGTGTTTGTTGTCCGGCTTCATTTGTTTAGTGTCTCCGGATCCATCACTTACCGGTTACCATACATTCCCCTTTTCGGCTAATTTTGTCCTGCCACTCTCAAAGGACATGCCCGATTCAAAGGAGCCTTTTGACATGGTAATTATATACTCAAAATTTGATATTAGTGTCTTGCATCTTCGACTACTCTCAAATGCTACTTGTTCATTGTACTTTAAAACATTTTCGAGGTAATCTTTACGAGCTTTCTAGGGATGAGGCCGAGTGATCAACTCGGGAAGTTTCTCGAATCCCGAATTTCAATTCTCTCAGTTTAGTTTTACTCATGAAAGTTGGACTTATTCTAGATTTATCTTTTGTTTATTTTAGGATACGTGCCTAAACAACCGAAATCAAATTACTTAAGACGGAATTAAGTCTATCCTTATCTTGATCTCTTGATCTCAGGATATCTTGTAAAAGTGATGTAAATAACACAAATCCATTCTTGAGTCTCATTTGTCCTACTTGTACTATTTGCCATTATTTGCCATCAAGTAGTAGGTTTGTCATGCATATTATTTGAAATAATTTTGTGTTGTTAATAATTTTTGTTAAATTCTTTTTATGCGAGGAACTTATGGTGCGGTCTTTATTATGTTTGACACTCCGAACATATGCCTTCTCTCGACAACGAAGGGGATCATGAAGAAAATTTGTGAGCATAATTCATCAATTAGTTTGTAATTTGATAGTCACATCCGTAATCAATAGTACACTTAATTAGCCTATTTTTTTCATGGCTTGTGACATGAGTATTCAATTGACATTATTGCCGGGATAGTGAAACTTCTAGATGAGTGGTTTAATATTTCTTACGAGTTAATTAATTAGTAAGGTCTCATTAGCAACACACATGCATAGATTACTTCGGTGGTGAGTATTTCATTTATAAATTCTAAGATAAATCTTTTAGTTGACAATGATCTGGATGTACTTAATGAAAAAATATTACTCGATTGATACCTATGGATACTTGTATAAATATTTTATATGAATCATTTTGATGCGTGTGGAGGGAATGTGCCGCCCGTAGCAACGCACGGCACGATCCTATAATTAATTTAGTTTACGTGTACATGTGCCTCCATGCATCAATTTATGTTTTGACTTGTAGAATTAACCATTGTTGCCTATCCGGCCATCATCTTTTGCACCTATACAAAAACTTTGCAAGAGCACACCGAGGTTAGTTTCCAATTTCGAACTTTTATATTATCGTAAACTCGAATGTGCAATATTCGGATAGCAAGTTGTTATAAAATTAAACAGTGAGCTATGGTTTGAAGCACTTAACTTATTATCTTGATCTGTATGTATGTAGCTAGCTTTGTGCATCTGGGATGATGAATTTTTTATCTTTCCAATGGAGATACATATATGTTGCATGTAGGAAATGGTTGTAAGACAAATTAAGTTATTCCAGGCTATTTAACCCGTGTGACTCCCATTATGCAAATTGATTTAGCAGCTTCAGATGAAGCAATAGTGATAAATCTACTAACATGTTCTTTTTTTTATCCCCGTTCTTGTGGCTGGTTGATCAGGTTGCTGGGAAAGCAAATCTTCATCAGTGCCAGATCAGAAGGTTATCCAATATTCCAGACCATTTCTTGCAGTTATCTCTATCTTGTGCTGCATGCTAGGTCTACATCGATTTGAGGTTTCGTTGTCTGCGGATCGCAGATGTGAACGGTTGGTTTTCCTCTGAAAGTTGATTGAACGGAGTTGTATTTTTCACATTTTAGTTGTTCGACCTGATCATAAGGTAACACATCAATGATCATGGTCACAAACCTCTCCATATTCTTGCATCATTGTGTGAATAATTGGAGGTCCTTTCTAAGCTAAGTGCTTTTGTTACATGTTTCAGTCCTTTTAGTATGTCTGACTTCTTGGATGCATAGCATCGAGAGTGACATCAACCCTGTGAACGAATGAGGTAACTATATTGACCAATAATTTCATTATTGATTGCTTCGTATTGGAAAACATTTCATCTCATTTATAAAACTATTTTAATATCTTCTAATTAGATCGAGATGGGGCATCAAGTAATAGTTTGGATCCTTCGTTAGAAACATACGACTTGGACACCGAGACGGGGTGCGTACCGCATCAAGATGAAGGTAATTCCGAGCTGATGTGCACCCATCTAATATTTGTTCACTCGGCGGTTATATTTACCTTGGCATATCACTACGGCAATTGTGGTTTTGCCTAAATTGGGATTGTTTTTACCATTACATTGTAAATTGGGTCTTATAGTTTTAGTACTTGCCGCAAATAAATTGTTTTATTGTCAGCAGACATTGGCATTATTTTTACCAATTAATTGTTTAGGAAAAATATATCTGGGAAATAGAAAATAGATTGTTTTAAACTTTTAATGGCAGTAGAAATTGACATTGCTTTTACCAATTAGTTGTTTAGGAAAAACTATATGGGAAATAGATGTCCGGTGTTATAGTTTGCGGTTATACATGCCTGGTGTTATAGGCATGGGAAATAGGACCAAAATACCACTCTGATTGTTATAGTTTTATTAGTACTTGCCGCAAATATATTATTTTAGTACTATTTTGGTTGCCCATTTGCCATCATTTTGTGATAAGGAAACGCTTACTTAGCTTTGCCTGGATTTTGCCCCGACTTTTCACGGTACAAAATAACAAGATTAAAAGCAGCTTCTCTGAATTTTATAATCTTTTATCATCAGGATGTATAAATGTGTCTCTGTTGAAAAAGTAGTAACCAAAGATTCCCGGTGTCCTATAGAAAATTGTATAAAGCACAATGATGCAGTGTGGCTGTAGTAATAATCGAGTAATGAATCAAAAAGCACAAAGCCAGCCCGATAGCGGCTTCTCTTCCAATTAACTAGCAGATCGACGCTTGCAAAAAGACTATAACTAGCAGGTAGACGTAGTACTTTAGTCTCAGCAGTAATTAGGCCAATAGATTAAATTCCAATATAGCCTCACGTCACCAATCAAAGGAGAATCGCTCAGTAAGACAGCAGCAGCACAAGTAAACAATTTATATTTCACCAACCTGACAATGACAATAACACTGATAGAGGAGTCGGCTTACACTAGAAGCAATCCAAGCCCTAGATAATTCTCCCACCTGCGGCCATGACGAACCATGATAAGACCTCGACGAGATCGAACCAAAACACCCAAGAGAGATCCTGATTACACAATTGTTCACAAAACCTCGAAGGATCGGCAAGATAATTGAGAGGAGCCGCCTCTATGTTCTTCAGAGAAAAATAAAACCTATTCTGCTTACACGGCCGGCCCTAGGCCATATATGTGCACGCAGGCAGAGACTCAAGTCCGACAATCCGACTTGTTAATTAATACTTCAGTTCGCACTAATGTGAAGGAGCAACGTCACACATTGGTGACTAAATTGGAGCCGACCATTAATTTCTCTTTAGGATCAGGTGGCTCCATAAATTGTTGTGGCTCTTTTTTCCTTATGTAAATTAGCTCCAGTTATCAACCAGAGTTACAGTGCAAGATAAAAGCCTTTCTTTCATAATCCTTTTCTCCAATTCAATAGAAAATGCACCAATCTGCATATTAAATTTATATGTTCCCTTCAAACATTTCATCAATCTTATTAATCTCCTGATGATACATGATCTCAACATTTTGAATCTGCCAGCCTTGTTTTCTTTTAAATCTATTTGACGAATCCATCTTGAATTCCTGAGACAGGGATGGTTCTTTGTATTTTGTTGCTGCTTTAAAAAGGGATCTGAACACGTTTAGGTATTATTGGCCTGTGTTGTTTTAGTGGAAATATAGAATTTCGTATGTCCAGTATGCCATCCTCATGGTGTTAAAACCGACCATCGAAACAAACATGTTATTACAAGATATAGTATATGATTCGGTAAAAGATGTTAGACAAATACATATTGGGTTCCACATTAATGCAAAAATAAACGGACCACTACAATTCATTTTAGGCAGTGTAGATGAGTCAACCGTGTTGAACGACCAGAACAAATCGAAGTCTGATCGAAGGAAGAGCCTGGCTAGAGAATGTTATGCAGCAGTGTCTCCTAGGAAGAGGGCGATGATAAAAAAGATGAGGTTTATACAAGGAGCTTTTATTCATGCAAATGTTAAGATCTAATTCAACACCACAAAACATCATTAATGCTTCCCCAATTCACCAAATTTGATTTTTATTTTGTTTGCAGATAGTGAGGCCATGGTGTGCATTGGTGTAACTGTAACTTGTATGTGACTTGTGACAGGAAATTTTAAATGCTACGTTAGAGGTAAACTAAAGACCTTATGCACTATTTTCACCACACGATAGTTAGAGGTAAACTAAAGACATTTTGAGCTATTTGCACCACTATAATACTAGCTGTTGATAGATGGTTTCAATGTTTCTAATAAATTGATGTTTTGTTCATTTCAGCTGGACGGTGACATATTTCATTGTTACCCATGTTTGGTGTGAGAAGGCATCATGTCATTGTGGGAGATGCCTCGCCATTTGAGATCTTCTAGCATTCGAAATGATGTTAGTAGTCGAGATGTTGTTTATAGTTATGTTAGTTTGATGTCAGCTGATAAAGTTATGTGTGAAAATTCTCTACTAAATAACCTTTGTGTCCAATACGAAAGGCTAAGGTGAACCTGATGCTTATGAAGTAGGAGAAATCAGTCATTTGTTTGAATTTTTCATCTGTTTCCTGCATAAACATCCTGAACGCGTCACTGAATATCGAGGTGCATATACTGTTCATGAGCTTAAACAAGTTGTGGTCAGTTGTGCTGTTATCGATGTCATCCAAACCCCATCGGTACTGGTGAATGTCAAATATTGTTTGGAAACTGGTCATGTCGTTATCCTTTAGCAAATTGAGTGAGATAAATAACATCAAAGATCATGCATATGTTATTATTATTGTAGAACTCATGATGTCACTCATATCAAGATTGGATTACTTCATTTTACTTTGTTCAAGGATATATATCACATCATCAAAATATTTATAGTTATACATCAAGATTGTACTGCCCGTAACAACGCACAGCTCATCTTCAAGTCGTTCTTCGGATGTGATGACTTCAATTGAGAATTTTTTATTATATGTTTTGTGTGTTGCCTTTTAGATAATTGGATGCCCGTAGCAACGCACGGGCATGCACCTAGTACCCCTAAAAGCTAGCAAATTGGAGCAAATTTGTGGTGGGTCCCGCTTATCCCTCTCTCATCCACATCCACATTTACCACTCCATCCAAACACCCCAAGGGGCAAATATTAGTAGGGGCAAATGGGATGAGCAAATCATTTTCCTTAGGGTAAATATTTACCCCTACCATCCAAACAGTGCAAAGGTTTCTTGGGTCACGTAGGCCTACAATATGGTAATTAGTTAATGTACAGTACGTTGGTTGTGTGGAAACGTCAACATTATTGGTTCTGGTAGAATGTATTTCTAGATCAAGTATAACTTACAGATGTTCCGAAAGCAAACTTCTCTCGTCGGCCATTGATCAAGATGGTACCCGTCGTTTTCTTGTCGTTCCCAAGTCGTCCTGCATTGAAAACACACATCGACACTCTCACTCTGTCTGTGAAGAAAATATTCCTGTTCTAGAAGATAACCATGAACCACTCAATCAAGCCATCGAACTCAGGCGCGGGTGACGTGCGAGCTTGAAGGCCAGGTGCTAAAGCTAACAAAAACATGGTCACTATCCTATCCACATGCATGCTTGATGCCCGAAAACAATACTTGGCATTACTCCCTCGGTCCCAAGAAATAAATCGAATCATTCTAGCTAGATTTGTGTAAATAATCAAACATTCTTATATATTAGTTTATACACAAATTTGAAGTAGTACAAAATAAGTGCTATTAGATTCATGACGAGATTATTTATATAATATTCTGATTTGGTATTGTAAATATTGATAATTTTCTATATAAATTTTTTGGTCAAAATTAAGAAAGTTTACTTAAGACAAACCTAGAATGGCTCATATGTGCCTACTCTAATTAAACACGAAATACTTTTCTAAGTATGTATTTTAACCAAAAACATTTCCTAATACAAGTAAAATATGTAAATTAAAATATAGATAGATCTTATTTGCACACCTTCAATACATACATGCAAATTGAGTACGTTTCACCTCTTGTTTTCTCCATTATCGATTCCGATAGAATAATCCCTCTAGATATAATTGAACAATGTTTTCGTTAGCAAAAGGTAGAGGTGCGACTTAGGTCGTGCCATGCCAACACAACCGCAGTGTAAGCCTGCCATTGGGGAGGGTATGGACAAATCCACTCTTGTTCATACCCAAATCCAAATAATTATTATCCACTTCTTACCCTCCCCATTCCCACCCATACCCAATGGATAACTAATTTTGTACTAGATTCTATACATACCCAATTGATTATTTGCACCCTCCCCACACCCTACCCTCCCCATTTCTTCAATGGATAATTATTTTCTACCCATACCCTCCCCATTTGAGGTGGGTGTGGATTTGAATATGGACAATGGATAAAAACAACAGGCATACTGCAGTGTTGGCATGGCATAACAACTCTTTGTACGCCTTGCCTAGGTAGAAGAACTGTCCAAAGCACGGTGGTGGTGATATCTCATACACTGCAAACAAACAACCTTTTACATTTCTATGAATTCAGCGTACTATGAAATTGCGCATGTAGGTTTCTTTGTGATTTTATCAATGTTGTTGTTCTGGCTCTAATGTGGTGCAAATGATAGAGTTTTTTGTGACCGATTGCAGTTGGCCAATACACTGGCAGATCTGAGTATCAAAATAAGGGGGCGGGCGGCGCGCATGATATTCGAAAGTACATAAGCTACACTTTCCGCGTTTGGAAGAGTGCCAAAAATTTCATCCAAGTGTGCCGAAGGGTAATACTATCATATCACTCTACGCCCGTTCGTTTGGCTTATCGGCCACCAGCCAACCGTACTTTTCTCTCGAACAAACCGGCCATCGGCAACCAGCCAAAGAATACTTTTCTCTCGGAACAAATCAGCACCGGCCATCGGCCACCGGCCAAACGAACGAGGCTCCTAGAGTGTTGTAGAGAAAAGTATTCCAAATACACACACACATACCAAATTCTTAAGACATTATGATGCGAGGCACCTACCAGCCGGGCGTCAAGTAAGGTTGTCTTGCCGCAACCCGAAGGTCCCATAAGAGCCGAACTTCCCCGGGCGTGCGCGGCGCCGAGCTGTCGAGAATCACTGCGCGTTGCTCCCCTTCCCCGTCGGAGGCCGGCCACCGTGAGGTCCTCCCATGTCAAGGACACCGTAGGCACGGCACGGTGGCACCCTCGGGGCGAAGATCACGGTCTCTTGCTCCAACACACTCCGGTGGATGACGGCCGACGCGGCAAGTGTCATCGCCGCATTGGCCCGAGCATCCTCGGCGGCGCGGGGAAGAACGCCCAAAGGGCGGAAAGATGGAGCCGAACGAGCCGCACGTAGCCCGGTTGCTACATGAAGAAATCACTTGTTTGCCCGGTCTTGGACACCGCAAGCGGTCTAGTCGGGCTCGGTGTCGGCGCCCATCTTGGTAGTGGTGAGGCCGCCATGGACCGACGATCGGTTGATCACTAGAATATGAACCTATATATGGCTATAGATATATGTGTGTGCACGTTGTTTTAGTTTTGTTTCTTACTAGGCTTGTGTCATGCTATGATGCGGCTCTTAACAACTTGCCGAAGGATATGTTGTGGTGATCTTTGAAGTACCACAACTTCAATTTATAGAGAGCGGTACGGGAGTATGGCTAAGGTGGGAACGATTAACACCATCCGCACGGGCACTTTATCCGTCTCCGGAGGAGACGGATAAAGTTTCATGCCCCGCGGTGGGGGACGCCAACGCCCACGGGAAACTCCCGTTCGCTCCGGGAACGGGGAGATTCGAAGGGTGTCGTATGGACCTCCCCGGGCCCACTACCTCGGTGGGTACCGGGACCGACTTCTCGGTGGGCCCCTAGGACTACCCGACTTGCGCTCCACGGCACCCTCCGGCGTGAAGCACAAGGGCTGCAGAGGAGAAGTACTCGGTTAGGAAGGCCGTACATGTCCCGCACTCGTATAGAGGACTCCTAGACGTACTTGACTAGTACTCCCTAAACCGACTTGTAACCACGCCTCCGGACTATATAAGGCGGGCGGGGACCCCTCTCTAGATCATCTCATCTCACGGCGTAAGATTGCATCATCTTGTAATCGTACCCAATCAATCTAAAGCTACGCGGCATACGGGACGTAGGGTATTACGCACCTTGCGGCCCGAACCTGCCTAAATTGTGTGCCACGTGTCCCTTCCTTCGAGTTACCGATCTCGGCGAGGCCACATTCATCTACTTTGGGTACTCCCCTTAGTAGGTTGCCGGTCTAAAACACCGACAGTTGCACGCTAGGTAGGGGATCTCGCCCGAGATCACATGGCGAACTCAACGGCTCCCGTCTACATCAAGCCAACCATCGCCTTCAACCGTGGCGACACCTTCGTCTTCGGCGCCCGGGTCCGCACTCACCGACGGCGATGGGTCTTTCCAACGCCGCCTCACCATGACGCCCAACCGGAGACCGGCCTCGTGACGCTTCCCGAAGTAGTCACGGGGCGAACTCGGCCGACAAGTTCGGCGAAATTTTGCTTTTCGATCAACACGCCGACTTCGAGCTTGGATCGGCCTCCAACTCGAACTCGACGTCCCCGTGGGACACCGTGTGCGAGCCGGGCGCTCGGCCATCGCACGTGGACGGCCCATCCCGTGAGCGCTTCGCGCGTGGTCCCCGCAACCTCGGCGGGGCCCCCACGGAGGCTCCCCCTCCAAGTCGGGCCGGCAAGGAGCCCGTGCCGAGTACAACTCGGACTTCGACACCGCTCTCGGCCACGCGTCGGACTCCAACCCCCTCTCCCGGCTTCTACTCGGACTCCGCGTACGAGTTCGACTTCGGGTCGGACCACGAGGATCCCGAGTCCGAAGACAACTCTACTTAGCAACCCTTATCGGGGGGCGGCACGGGGTGGTTATAACATCCACACCCGCCGGCGGATTCGTCTACTTGCCGGACCGCAAGCTGCGGACCCGATAGATGGGAAGTCACGCTACGTCGCTCGATCGACTCGCTTCCGTTCCGGAGGGAACACCACTCACTCGAAGCGAGGAGTATTCTCCAAGCGAGGTGGCGAGCTCGACTCCGGTCTTGGCAACCCCGATCGCCAAGTCTTTATGGCTGCCGGTGACACGCCGGGGAACTTCGGGGGCTCGGGACCGGTACCTTGAAGACATCTCCGCGGATGAGCCGTCCGTCGAAGCACCCGCGGATGAGACCGACGCCAACAGGGGACGCTCGACGTGAGCGTAACGAAGAAGTGGAACGAACGACGCCGACGTCTCCAAGACAACCTCCCCATCCGCAACCTCGGTCGAAGCCCTCGAACAAGTCGAGAGCGGGGGTACACACCACCCGGGAGCAATGCCTCATGTCGATCACGGCGATCGCACGCCGAGCTCGGGGGGATACGTGCCGGAGAAGTCATCGCCAATCTTGAAGAAGACGCTTACTTCATGCGAGTCGACAACGGGGTCACCCGGCCGCCCCCGCCGGAACCGCGACAACGAAGCTACAAGTCGCGAAGGTCGACCTCGGCCGAAACCGTACTCGAGCCGAGCCGCCGCCCGGCCCCAACCGTACTCGTGCAAATGCCGACGGACCCTCTCAAGGCGGCAGCAGGCCGCGCGGCCGCCGGCGATCGTGAGATTGTCCCCCACCGCGACCGGCGGCGGAGGCGGCGACGGCGGAAGCTCCAACCATGGGGCCAACGGGGAGGGCCGGAGCGGAGGCGATCGCGGCGGCCGAGGCCACGCGAATAGCCACGCCTCCGAGCCTCACAAGGCGGCGACGACGCCCGCCAGAAGATCGAAGAACTGCGGTGGAAGAAGTCCGCCACCGTAGGCGACAATGACGGCTTCCCCGCCTTCTCTCCTCGGCTTCGCAACTTACTCCTCCCGGACAAGTTCAAACCTCTGGGAATCACCAAGTACAACGCGAAGCAAGACCCCATCCAGTGGCTCAGATGCTACGCCCTCTCCATCGAGAACGCTGGTGGCAACAACGACACCAAGTGCCTCTACTTCCCCTTCGCCCGGACCAAGCCCCGCTCACATGGCTCGAGTCGGCCGGACAAGCACTCGATCGACAAGTGGGACCGAGCGAAGGAGCGATTCACCGAAGCAACTTCGCGGGCGCAATGGGCCGCTCGGGTACTCGCATGGACTTGGATATGGTGAAGCGAGGAACAAGGCGAGACCCTTCGCAAGTACATGTGGCGCTTCTTCGACAAGCACGCCACCATAGTCGACGTCACCAACAAGGAGGTTATCGACCTCTTCCAAGACGATCTCTACCATCGTCGCACCTTCGAAGACTTCGGTCGACGCCGCCCCAAGTCCATCCTCCATCTCAAGGACATGATCACGTCCCGGGCGGATGAAGAAGACAAAGCCAACGCCAAGTACGACGCCATCCGTGGCAAGAGCGAACGGAACACGGGCGGCGGCGGCGAAAGCAACAACGGGAACCAAGGCGGTCGCAACAACAACAACTACTCGGGTCCCAACCGCAAGCGCAAGCCGTACAACACTATCGCGGCTATCCGGTGCCCTACGAAGGAGAACTTGAAGAAGACCTCCAACGGCTTCAAAGCCTTGTTGAAAGAGAAGTGCCCATGGCATCCGGATGGCAACCACACCACCGAGCAAAGTGCTACCAACTCGGGCGAGCACTCAAGAGTACTCCCGAGCCACCGCACCCTCACGACAAGAAAGGCAAGAAGAAGAACGGCGAAGGCAATGACGACTTCCGGGAACCGACAAGACGGTGAACGTCCTCTTCGGTGGACTACCCGGCAGACGGAAACGAAGGCTACCCGTCGAGAAGTCATGAGCATTGAACCGGCGGTCCCGATCCCTCTCGGATGGTCGGAGGTACCCATTACCTTCTCCCGCGCGGATCAATGGACAAGCTTCTCCGAACCAGAACCGTTCCCACTAGTCCTGAAGCCGGTAGTCGTGGGCTCCAAGCTTAACAAGGTCCTCATCGACGGTGGAAGCGGGCTCAATGTCCTTTTCGCCAAGAGCTTGAAGAAGATGGGCCTCGACATCACCCACATGCTCACTAAGAGCACCTCACCCTGCTACGGCATCGTCCCCGGCAACGCGGCTATCCCACTGGGCTTAGTGGTCCTGCCAGTTACCTTTGGGGAATCTCGGGACAACTACCGTACCGAGTACATCAAGTTCGAAGTCGCGGACTTCGAGACCTCCTACCATGCCATCCTCGGCAGACCGGGCGTGTGCGGCCGCCGAGCTCGTCGAGAATCACCGCGCTGCTCCCCTTCCCGCCGGAGGCCGTCACCGTGAGGTCCTCCCATGTCAAGGACACCGTAGGCCCGGCACGGTGGCACCCTCGGGGCGAAGATCACGGTCTCTTGCTCCAACACACTCCGGTGGATGACGAGCCGACGCGGCAAGTGTCATCGGCGCATTGGCCCGAGCATCCTCTGGCGGCGCGCGGGGAAGAACGCCCAAAGGGCGTAAAGATGGAGCCGAACGAGCCGCACGTAGCCCGGTTGCTACATGAAGAAATCACTATTTGCCCGGTCTGGCCGGACACCGCAAGCGGTCTAGTCGGGCTCGGTGTCGGCGCCCATCTTGGTAGTGGTGAGGCCGCCATGGACCGACAATCGGTTGATCACTAGAATATGAACCTATATATGGCTATAGATATATATGTGTGTGCACGTTGTTTTAGTTTTCTTTCTTACTAGGCTTGTGTCATGCCATGATGCGGCTCTTAACTTCTTGCCGAAGGATATGTTGTGGTGATCTTTGAAGTACCACACCTTCAATTTATAGAGAGCGGTACGGGAGTATGGCTAAGGTGGGAACGATTAACACCATCCGCACCGGGCACTTTATCCGTCTCCGGAGGAGACAGATAAAGTTTCATGCCCCGCCAAGGCGGGACGCCAACGCCCACGGGAAACTCCCGTTCGCTCCAGAGGAACGGGAGATTCGAAGGGTGTCGTATGGACCTCCCTAGGCCCACTACCTCGGTGGGTACCGGGACCGACTACTCGGTGGGCCCCCGGGACTACCCGAATTGCGCTCCATGGCACCGGGCCGGCGTGAAGCACAAGGACCGCAGAGGAGAAGTACTCGGTTAGGAAGCCGTACATGTCCCGCACCGTATAGAGGACTTCTAGACGTACTCGACTAGTACTCTCTCCCCGAACCGACTTATAACCCTACCTCCGGACTATATAAGGCGAGGCGGGGACCCCCTCTCTAGATCATCTCATCTCACGGTGTAAGATTGCATCATCTTGTAATCGTACCGAATAAATCTAGAGCTACGCGGCATACGGGACGTAGGGTGTGACGCGCCTTGCGGCCCGAACTCGTCTAAATTGTGTGCCACGTGTCTCTTCCTTCGAGTTACCGATCTCGGCGAGGCCACATTCATCTACTTCGGGTACTCCCCTTAGTAGGTTGCCGGTCTAAAACACCGACACGCGGCGCGCCGGTAGGGGATCTCGCCCGAGATCACATGGCGAACTCGACGGCCTCCCGTCTACATCAAGCCAACCGTCGCCTTCAACCGTGGCGACACCTTCGTCTTCGGTGCCGGGTCCGCACTACCGACGGCGTTGGGTCTTTCCAACGCCGCCTCACCATGACGCCCAACCCGAGACCGGTCTCGTGACGCTTCCCGAAGTAGTCACGGGAGAACTCACCGCAAGTTCGGCGAAATTTTTCTTTTCGATCAACACGCCGACTTCGAGCTTGGATCCGCCTCCAACTCGAACTCGACGTCCCCGTGGGCCACCGTGTGCGAGCCGGCTGCTCAGCCATCGCACGTGGACAGCCCATCCCGTGAGCGCTTCGCGCGTGGTCCCCGCAACCTCAGCAGGGCCCGCACAGAGGCTCCCCCTTCACACTGGGCCAGCAAGGAGCCCGTACCTGAGTACAACTCGGACTTCGACACCGCTCCCGGTCACGCCTCAGACTCCAACCCCCTCTCCGCTTCTACTCGGACTCGCGTACGAGTTCGACTTTGGGTCGGACCCCCGAGGATCCCGAGTCCGAGGACAACTCTACTGAGCAACCCTTATCAGGGCCGGCTTCTGGGCTGGTCATAACATCCACACCCGCCGGCAGATTCGTCTACTGGCCAGACCGCAAGCCCGCCGACCTGATAGACGGGAACTCACGCTACGTCGCCCGATCGACTCGCTTCCGTTCCAGGAGGGAACACCACTCACCCGAACTAAGGAGTATTCTCCAACTGAGGTGGCGAGCTCTGACTCCAGTCTTGGCAACCCCGATCGCCAAGTCTTTATGGGTCGCCGGTGACACGCCGGGGAACTTCGGGGGGCTCGGGGACCGGTACCTTGAAGACATCTCCGCGGACGAGCCGTCCGTCGAAGCACCCGCGGCGGATGAGACCGACGCCAACAGGAACGCTCGACGTGAGCGTAACAGAAAGCGGAACGAACGGCGCCGGCGTCTCTGAAACAACCTCCCCATCCGCAACCTCACAGAAGCCCTCGAACAAGTCGAGAGCAGGGTACACACCACCCCGGAGCAATGCCTCATGTCGATCACAGCGATCGCACGCCAGGCTTAGGGGATACATGCTGGAGAAGTCATCGCCAAGCTTGCAGAAGACGCTTACTTCATGCGAGTCGACAACAGGGTCACCCAGCTGCCCCCGCCAGGAACCGCGACAACGAAGCTACAAGTCGCAGTGCTGACCTCGACCGTAACCGTACTCGAGCCGAGCCTGCCACCCCGCCCCAACCGTACTTCCCGCAAATGCCGACGGATTCTCTCAAGGCGGCAACGGCGCGCCGCACCTCGCCGCCGGCGATCGTGAGATTGTCCCCCACCGCGAGCACGGCGGCGGAGGGCCGACGGAGGAAGCTCCAACCAAGGGGCCAACGGGGAGGGCCGGGCGGAGGCGATCGAGGCGGCCGAGGCCACGCGAGTAGCCACGCCTCCGAGCCTCACAAGGTGGCTACGATGCCCGCCGAAGATCGAAGAACCGCGGCGGAAGAAGTCCGCCACCGTAGGCGACAACGACGGCTTCCCCGCCTTCTCTCCTCGGCTTCGCAACTTACTCATCCCGACAAGTTCAAACCTGCGTGAATCACCAAGTACGACGCGAAGCAAGACCCCATCGAGTGGCTCGGATGCTACGCCCTCTCCATCGAGAACGCCGGCGGCAACAACGACACCAAGTGCCTCTACTTCCCCTTCGCCGGACCAAGCCCCCGCTCACATGGCTCGAGTCGCCGGACAAGCACTCTATCGACAAGTGGGACCGACCGAAGGAGCGGTTCACAAGCAACTTCGCGGGCGCAATGGGGGCGCTCGGGTACTCGCATGGACCCGGCTATGGTGAAGTAGGATCAAGGCGAGACCCTTCGCAAGTACATGTGGCGCTTCTTCGACAAGCGCGCCACCGTAGTCGACGTCACCAACAAGGAGGTCATCGACCTCTTCCAAGACGATATCTACCATCGTCGCACCTTCGAAGACTTCGGTCGACGCCGCCCCAAGTCCATCCTCCATCTCAAGGACATGATCACGTCCGGGCGGATGAAGAAGACAAAGCCAACGCCAAGTACGACGCCATCCGTGGCAAGAGCGAACAGAACACGGGCGGCGGCAAAGAAAGAACAATGGGAACCAAGGCGGTCGCAACAACAACAACTACTCGGGTCCCAACCGCAAGCGCAAGCCAGACAACACTGTCGCGGCTATCCAAGGTGCCCTCGCGAAGGAGAACTTGAAGAAGACCTCCGGCGGCTTCAAAGACTTGCTGAAAGAGAAGTGCCCGTGGCATCTGGACGGCAACCACACCACTGAGCAGTGATACCAACTCAGGCGGGCACTCAAGAGTACCCCAGAGCCACCGCACCCTCATGACAAGAAAGGCAAGAAGAAGAACGACGAAGGCAATGACGACTTCCAGGAACCCGACAAGACGGTGAACGTCCTCTTCGGCGGACTACCCAGCAGACGGACAGAAGGCTACCCGTCGAGAAGTCATGAGCATTGAACCAGCGGTCCCGACCCCTCTCAGGTGGTCGGAGGTACCCATTACCTTCTCCCGCGCGGATCAATGGACAAGCTTCTCCGAACCAGGACGGTTCCCACTAGTCCCGAAGCCGGTGGTCGCGGGCTCCAAGCTTAACAAGGTCCTCATCGACGGTGGAAGCGGGCTCAACGTCCTTTTCGCCAAGACCTTGAAGAAGATGGGCCTCGATATCACCCACATGCTCACCAAGAGCACCTCGCCCTTCTACGGCATCGTCCCCGGCAACGCGGCTATCCCACTGGGCTCAGTGGTTATGCCAGTTACCTTTGGGGAATCTCGGGACAACTACCGTACCGAGTACATCAAGTTCGAAGTCGCGGACTTCGAGACCTCCTACCATGCCATCCTCGGCAGACCGGCTATCGCCAAGTTTATGGCGGTACCTCACTACACATACTTGGTACTCAAGATGCCAAGTCCAGCAGGTGTACTCTCACTCCAAGGGGACTTGAAGATCTCGCACGACTGCGACACTTAAGTCGTGGAGATCGCCTCCACGAATAAAGTACCCAACGCTATGATGGAGATCTACACTGCGTCGAAGAAGCTTGCCCCAAGTGAACTCGACATCCCTGAGAAGTCGGACAAAGCCAACAAGCCTCAGCCAGCTGAGGAGGTTCTGATCAAGACAATCAACCTCGGGACAGGCGACAGCAGCAAGACCACCACCATCGGGATGGGGCTCGACCCCAAATAGGAAGACGTGCTCATCAGCTTCCTCCGAGCTAACCGCGACATCTTCGCGTGGAAGCCAGCGGACATGCCAGGGGTGCCCAGGGAGTTGATCGAGCATTCCCTCAACGTCGATCCTAAAGCTACCCCCAAGCGACAACACCTCCGCCGTTTCGCCGACGACAGACGGGACGCCATCAAGAAGGAACTCTCCAAACTACTCGCGGCTGGCTTCATCAAAGAAGTCTTCCATCCTGAGTGGCTCGCCAACCCCGTCCTCGTCCGCAAGAAGAACTTGAACGAGTGGAGGATGTGCGTCGACTACACCGACCTCAACAAGCACTGCCCCAAGGACCCCTTCGGGTTGCCGCGGATTGACCAAGTCATCGACACCACGGCGGGCCGCGACCTCGCTCTCGCTTCCTCGATCGCTACTCCGGTACCACCAAATCGCGATCAAGGAAGAAGACCAAGAGAGGACCGCGTTCATCACCCCGTTTGGCGCGTGCATCGCTACACGACCATGTCCTTCGGGTTGAATAACGCCGGCGCTACATATCAACGAGCTATCCGAGCTCGCTTCAAGAGGCAACTCAACAAGAACGTTGAAGCCTATGTGTATGACGTGGTTGTCAAGACCGTAAACTCCATCACGCTTATCGACGATCTTGAAGAGACTTTCACATCCTTGTGCGAGTACCGCGGAAGCTCAACCCGAACAAGTGCGTCTTCGGCGTACCTTCGGGCAAACTACTCGGCTTCATCATCGCCCATCGCGGCATCGAAGCCAATCCCGAGAAGATCTCCGCCATCACCGACGCATGAAAGCCCCCACGTGCATCAATGACGTCCGTAAGCCGACCGGGTGCATGGCGGCCCCGAACGTATTTATCTTGAAGCTTGGAAAACGGGGGCTCCCCTTCTTCAAACTACTCAAGCACCAAGAGAAGTTCGTGTGGACCACGAGAGGCGGACCAAGCCCTTGCCCGGCTCAAGGACTTCCTATCGAAGACGCCAATCCTCACGGCTCCTCGCAAAGGCGAGCGCCTATTGCTCTACCTCGCCGCGACTACTCATGTGGTCGATCGCCATCATCGTCGAGTGGCGGGGAAGATGGCCACGCCTATCCGATCCGGGGCCGCCCGGCCTACTTTGTCGGCGAGGTCTTGTCGAGTCCAAGGCACGCTACCG
Organism: Cenchrus americanus; assembly: GCA_947561735.1. Lineage (NCBI taxonomy): Eukaryota > Viridiplantae > Streptophyta > Magnoliopsida > Poales > Poaceae > Cenchrus > Cenchrus americanus. The sequence goes on along the minus strand of OX387245.1, from coordinate 197,144,954 downwards.
GCCTTTACGAGAAGCTTCGTACGCGGTACTCATCACCTCGCGGAAGCTACGACACTACTTCCGGGGAGTACTCGATCTCCGTCGTCACCGACTACCCGCTCGGCGACATCCTGCGGAACCAAGATGCTACTGGAAGAATCTCCAAGTGGGCAGTCGAACTCGGCGCCCTCAACATCGACTTCAAGCCACGCACAGCCATCAAGTCGCAGGCACTAGTCGACTTCATGGCGGAGTGGCGGGAGAATCAGCTACCTACTCCAACCGAGCGACCGAGCATTGGGTGATGTACTTCGACGGCTCACTCAACCTCGAGGGCGCAGGTGCAGGGGTACTCTTGATCTCTCCAACGGGCGAACAACTCAAGTACGTCCTGCAGATCTTCTGGAAGGTCTCAAACAACGAAGCCGAGTACGAAGCTCTGCTACACGGGCTCCGCCTCGCGGCTTCACTGGGCATCAAGCGGCTACTAGTCTACGGCGACTCCGCAGTGGTCATCAACCAAGTCAACAAGTCCTGGGACCGCAACAAGGAGAACATGGATGCCTACTGCCTAGAAGTCTGCAAGCTCGAGAACAAGTTCTATGGTCTCGAGTTCCACCACGTCGTCCGTGACAACAACGTTGCAGCGGACGTCCTGTCGAAGCTTGGTTCTACTCGCGCTCAAGTACCAGTGGGTGTCTTCGTCCACGAGCTTCACGCGCCATCCATCCTGGAGCCGGCGCCACCGACCACCGTCCCGGTGCATCCCCGGCCGGCCGAGAGGTCATGATGATCGACGTGGACTGGAGGCAGCCCTTCATCGACTACCTCAGCGAGCAGAAGGTTCCCTCGGACAAGAATTTAGCGAGAGCGGCTCATCCGCCGTGCCAAGTCCTACGTCCTCGTCGGAGACAAGCTCTACGGGCGAGGGCGCATCTTCGGGAGTACTCATGAAATGCGTCCGCGTACAAGAAGGCAAAGACATTGGAGGAGATCCATTAAGGCGTCGTGGCAACCACGCGTCCTCTCGCACGCCGGTTAGCAAGGCTTTCCGACGAGCCTTCTACCGGCCCACAACTCGGGCGACGCCGAAGAACTCGTCGAAGGTGCCACGGGTGCCGCATTACTTCGCCAAACAAGCAACACGTCCCGGCCTACAAGCCGGTCACCATACCGCCAACCCGGCCTTTTGCCCGCCGGGGGCTCAACATGATTGGGCCTCTCCCAACCGCGCCGGGGTGGATTCAACGAGTTCCGGTGGCCCTCGAGAAGTTCACCAAGTGGATCGAAGTCAAGCCGGTTACATGCCCCAAGGCCGACGAGTACTCGACTTCCCGGATGAACTCGTGCATCGCTACGGACTACCCCATCGCATCATCACGGACACGGGCTCCAACATCAACAATCACCAGCTTTGGGAGTACCGCGAGAACAGGCGGGGATCGACGTCCGATACGCCTCGTCGCCCATCCCCGGCCAACGGACAAGTCGAGCACACCAACGGGATGGTGCTCGACGCTCTCAAGAAGCGGCTTCACGACGCCGCCAACACCAAATGAGGCAAGTGGATCAAGGAACTACCCAATGCTCTTTGGGGGCTACGTACTCGCCCTCCAAGCCTACGGGACAATCCCCATACTTCCCCGGTCTATGGATCCGAAGCAATCCTCCCCGCCGAAGTCATGTGGGATTCACCGGTAGTGGAGCACTACGACGAAGGCATCTCCGAAGACGACGAGACGAGTTGACATCGATGGACTCGAAGAAGCTCGCCGTGCCGCCCTCGTCCAATCGGCAAGGTACCCGAAGGGTATCCGACGCTACCATGATCGCAACGTTAAGGAACGCTCCTTCAACGTTGGTGATCTTGTCCTCCGTCGCATCCGAACACGGAAGGACTACACAAGCTCGCCCTCGCCCCGGGAAGGTCCCTTCACGGTTGCAAAGGTGACCGGCCGGGCTCCTACCGCCTCCCGCACGCTTGAAGGCGAAGATGTCAAAAACTCGTGGAACGTCGACAAACTCTCGTCGGTTCTACGCCTAGTCTATACGACTACCCTAGGGGCTCAAGTCTACACGACTACATCAAGACCCCTTCGCTGTAAGCGGCCTCCGGGTCCAGGCACCAGTCTCCGGACTACTCCTCTCCAGGATCCAGCCCATGCGGCTACCTACGGATCCCGGGCCGCGACGAGCGACAAAGGACTCTAGCGGTGGTCTAGCGAGAAACCATGTACTCTTAGATCCGGCCTACACGACTACTAACGGATCTACTGGCCGTAAGCGGCCACACGCCCTAGCTCTACTTAGCTGCAAGCGGCCTCCGGGTCCTGGCGACTACTATGTAACAACGGCCCCGGACATCTAGGTGTACTTCTTCGGTAATAATGTTTGATTATTCATCAACTACTTTACTGTCTTCTTCCCTTAACGGGACTACTGGCGAGTACGACTACTCGCAACGGCTCCCGAGGATGGGACTCGCACTCACGAGATCACGATAACGAGTACTCATTCATGGAAGTTCTCTTCATTCAAACTTAAACAATTTCATTACAACCGTTTATGTACAACTACCGTACGAGCTAACATTACAAGACTATCGGAGGTTGCGCTTCTCGGCAACCTGTTCAGCAATAGGCGTCATCTGCTCTAGCAGCTCCGCGTACTGCTCATCCGTGCAGTTGGCGGCTAATCCGCTGGCGACTACGTCCACGAGGGCCTTCGGGAAGTACGACTTCATGAAGACCAGCACACGGTTCGGGATCGACTTCGCCAAGTGCTTCACGTAGGTCGCCAAGCGGCCGGGGGCTTCCTTCGGCCCGGTCCACCGGTGGAGCTATCCTTCGACCACCGGGGTGGGGCACCAAGCATCCTCGCAATGGGGAGCGCGGCTTCCTCGAGTTCCTTGAGCCGAGCCCGCAACTTCTCGCGGTCCTCGTTCGGCCTTCTCGCAAGGATTTGTAGCAGTCTGACGAGGTCACGATCTGATGCAATACGGAGCTCCATGTGCTTGTCGCACTCGTAAGCAAGCTCCTTATAATCGTACTCCAGTACCTGGCGGGCCTCCTGCTCTCGGTAGAAGAGGTTCTTCAGATCGGTCTCTGAAGCCTTCAGCTGATTGACCCTGGTGTCAAGCTCTACAAATCAACAAAGGCAAAGTGGGTCAGACTACCTCAAGCCACCATCAACAAGTACTCGACAAGGCGGTCGAGTACCTTTGTTCTTGTTGCGGAGAGACTTGTTCTTCCGCACCAGATCGTCGCTCTTCGCCAGCATCTCTTGGACGTCATTGTGATACTTGGCGAAGGCGGTGTCCAGCTTCGACTGCATGGTGGCGGCGTGCTTCGGGACTTCACGAGTTGCTCTTCTAAGGCTTCGCCCCGACCATCTTGCGTCGCCGTAGCCTTGAAGCATGTTGGACTTCTCACGGGACCTCTCCGTGACGTCCCGCAACACACAACACATGTTAAATGGGTACTCAACGTTAAAGGATTGACTACTCAAGGGTGTCGGCTACTCACCTTCATCCATTTCTCGGCTAGGCGCACCGCCTCCGGGTGCCAAGCCACCGTCGCCGGCCGACAAGATCATCCGCCAACAACTTGATCCCGCCACGACTAGTCCTCGCGGCTTCGGTCATTGGCGCCGAGCGGATTGGCTCCATGTCCTGGATCTCTGGTGAGCGGACGACCACCTCTAGAGCGGGTTACGCGCGAGCGTCGTCGCCCTCCCCTCCAGCCGTCGCGGTGGCTTCTCTGACGGTCACCTCCATTGGCTCGGTGGCTCTTCCGGCAGCCTCCTGAGTCTCCGGTGCCACGTCTTCAACGGGTACCGCTTCCAGGATATCACTCCCCTCGTCTTCAACACCTGTCATCAAAAGTACAAGTGCATCAGTCATACCTGGCGACTACGACTACTCTTCGGGGCCACTTGTACCTGAGAAAGTACTCACCTTCAACGATGCTGGCCTCAGGCAACGTCGCCTCAGCGGTTGGCGCATCAGATTCCGCCTGAGGGGCGGGAGCGGACTCTTCAGCGGGCGGCGCGGCTTCCTCTTCCGCCACCGCTGCAGCAGGTTCATCCCCCTCCCAGGACAAGTCCGTCGATTTCTGCCAGTATACAAGCCGGTTGTTCACCTAGTATGACTACCACACCCAATGTACTACTCGGGAGAAGGATCCACACTAACAAGCTCGACCGACCACCGTCACGGTTGGGGCGCCGAGGATACCGGCGATGTCGACCGATCCTGCCTGCCTCGGCGGGCGCCTCTTCCGGCGCCTCGGTAGCCGGGCCGCCCCTTCGCAGCGTAGCGGGGGGTTCCGTGCTCCCCCGGGCAACGGGGCGCGGCGCTCCATCCGCGCCAAAATTTCCTCCACGGTGGGGGGGCCGGGGCTACGACTACCCCCGGTGGCTCCCCCACGGTGTCCCAATCGCCTTCGACGCCCCGTTCAATGGGGTCCGAAGGCGGCACCTCCCCGCAATCAAGGGTACTTCGTCGTCAACACACAAGATCGAGACATGAGTACTCGACTACTCTAGTGAAGACGGCTTACCTCCTGGGATGTGGTCTCAGTGACCTTCAACTTCTTGGCCACGCGCTTGCGGGCCACATTGCGCGGCTTCCTTGGCGGCGCGGGCAGACTAGCCTCTAGGCTAGCCGGCGGATCCTGAACGAGAGGAACGTGCGGCAATCCAGGGCGGCTAAACCTTGATCGCAGCTGGAAACGCTCCCCGCAACGTCTCTTCATCATCGTCCTCTTCGGACGAGTCTTCGATGACTACTATGTCATCTCCCTTGCCAACCTCGCGCCGCTCCTTGGCCTTGGCCTTGGCCTTCCCTTCCTCGGGACCTCGACCAGCTGAGGAGGCGACGCCGGCTCGAAGACGAACTTGGCCAAGTCATCCTGCAAGAAGCACTACATATCGTACGACTACTCTTATGTAATGAGTACTCGACAACGGATGCGGCTACTGACCTCCTTTGGTGGGCGCGCGTCGGAGTACTGCGCGAGCGGGCACGGTGTGTACGCCCGCATATCTTTGAAGATCCCGGCCGGCCTATCAACAATGTCGTCGTCGTCGACTTCATCTCCAGGCATCCGCGACATATCGTCATCGCCGGTGTACTCGTACCCTAGGGTGTCGCGGGCCATCAGCGGCTGCACCCTTCGCTTCATGAAGCTGAAGGCCACATGTTCGGCCCTCAGCCCGGCTTCCCTCAGCGCCTTGATCTTCGCCAACAGCTCGAGCAACTGAAGACCTTCTTGCATCGTCGGCTCTAAGTTCCACCACGGGCGGTGTTTGTGCTGCTTCCCGCTGGGCTTCAGCAGCTCCGGGTGGTGGTTGGTCACATAGAACCACTTGGCCTTCCAGTCTTGGTTGGAATCTATCAGCTTGTAGGAGAGGTACTGCTTGGCGGCATCCTCCCTCATCTGGATCCCCGCTCCTCCGACTACTCAGGGATTGCTGGCGCTGGGTTCAGGCTTCACCTGGAAGAACTTCCGGAACAAGATCCAATGGGTCTTGATCCCCAAGAAGGCTTCGCAGAAATGTATAAAGACGGCAAGTGTGGAAGATACTCGTTGGGGTTGAGGTTGAGGTACTCGATGCCGTAGTACCCCGGCAGCCCCTTGAAGAAGTCGCTCGCGGGAGGGGACAAGTCCGCGCTCCGCGAACCGTGAAAATTGGGATCTCGTCCGGTTCTTCTCCATGGGGTACGGATCCCCGCGGTGGCTCTCCACATGTCCACCTCCTCCCGCGAAACCCACCGTTGAGCGGGGGCCGGCGGATCTTCGGTCTTGGCCTTGGACTTTTTCCACTCGCGGTTCGGATCTGGTCGCGGTGGAGACACCGGCGCGATGCCCCCGCGGCGCATCCGGCGTCCTCTTCACGGGCCCTTTTCTTCCCGGGGCCGGCGGCCTTCGTGGTCTTCGACGGTGAAGGCTTCATTCTCCAGGTGCACGGTGTCTTCACGCACATTCGCTCGGGGGCTACGGTGGTGGCTTCCTACGGCGGCGCGCTTGGATCTACGGCCTCCTCAACGGCGGCGGTGCGCACCGGCGGTGATCTCGCGGCTAGATCTCGCTAGAGAATGGTCGCGAATGCGTTGGGCGAAAAACCCTAAGGGTTTTGGCTACTATTTATAAGTCAACGGCGGCCCCTCCAACGGCAGGATTGATAACTCGCGCTCGGGCCGACTCGGCGGCGCGTGCGTGACTCTTCAACTTCTACTAGTCGACGCGCCTCATCTCGGGGGCTCGGCTACTTCTACTCGACTTCCGGGTAGCGGCAAGACTCAAGAACAACTCGGGACACATTCTACAAGATGACCTTTCAATTCGAGAGGAAGTACTCGACTCAAGGCTCGGGGGCTCCGTGCCACGTGTGCTTCGGTTTTTTCTCCGGATTTTTCGGGATTTTCTTGCCAAAACTTCGGATGGACCCTCGGCCCGAGTCTACAACTCAACCCAAGGCTCGGGGGCTACTCCATATGGAGTGCGATTTCGCAATCGCACTTCCATATCGTTTCGGCTTCAAGACAACACGGGCATTGTTGAGACCTTCAAGAGCGAGCACTCGAGGACGCTTGGGACTACTCGAGAAGACTTCGGGATTGTTCAAATGTCGACCGGAGTACATTCCGGCGTCGGGATGCTTCGACTACTCTTGAGGACTTTGACTTGTAGCACTCGGGGACGCTTGAGGACTACTCGTTAAGGCCGTCAAGACTACTCGAAGCTATCCTTCTCGACTACAAAGTACTCGGGGGCTTGTCCTATGGACCTCCCCGGGCCCACTACCTCGGTGGGTACCAGGACCGACTACTCGGTGGGCCCCGGGACTACCCGACTTGCGCTCCACGGCACCTGCCGGCGTGAAGCACAAGGACTACGGAGAGGAGAAGTACTCGGTTAGGAAGCTATACATGTCCCGCACTATATAGAGGACTCCTAGACGTACTCGACTAGTACTCTCTCCCCGAACCGACTTGTAACCCCGCCTCCCGACTATATAAGGCGAGGCGGGGACCCCTCTCTAGATCATCTCATCCCATGGCGTAAGATTGCATCATCTTGTAATCGTTCCCAATCAATCCGAGCCACGCAAGGCATACGAGACGTAGGGTATTACGCACCTTGCGGCCCGAACTCTGTCTAAATTGTGTGCCACGTGTCTCTTCCTTCGAGTTACCGATCTCGGTGAGGCCACATTCATCTACTTCGGGTACTCCCCTTGGTAGGTTGCCGGTCTAAAACACCGACAAAGGGATGGCGGAGAGACGAGATCCGGCGGGGCCCACACACCCATCGTCGTCGCGCCATCAGCAGGAAGGGGGAGAGAAAATGGATGGCCGCGCGGCCTCGCCGGGCAGCTCGAACGGTGCCATCTCGCCTTCGTCGTCGCCATCGTTGTCGCCGCCGAGCGAGGCAGCACCCGCACCCATCCTCCATCACCGACGGCCACCACGTAGAGCTCCTGCTTCTCCCCAAGCTCGAGGCTTCGCCGCCACCAGAGGAAGGAGCCCGGGGGATCCGCGTGCAGGGGATGGCGAAGAGGAGGGGGGGACGACCGGCGTGGGCCTCTCGCACCGCTTCCCTCGCCGCTACGTCGCCTCCCAAGGCCGCGTCGCCCACCAATCCTCGCCGTCGGATAAGCAGGGGAGGGGACACTGATGCAGGAGCGATCTCGGCCGCCCTCCTCGAGCGCCGCCGGCCACAGAGGAGCGCCGAGCCATAACCACCGTGGAGAGGGGGAGGAGGCCGGCGCGGTGGGGAATGGGAGGTCGGCCGCCGCCGTGGAAAGCACTGCTGCTCCTCCTGCCGCCATGGAGGAGCTCCGTGGCGGGGAGCTCGAGGAGGAGGAGATCTCGTTGAGGGAGGGGGGGCGGAGGAATCAAGGAGGGGCCACCACGCCCCTCGCTCCGCGCCACCACGGGCGGGCGGTCCTCGAGCCACCGCACGACACAGAGGCGACGCGAACCGTGCCGGCCCTCGCCGGAGCCCGCGAAGACGATGCCGAATCGGAGGTCGGTCCGCAGCTCTTCCTCGCCCCTAGCCGCCATGTCGCCACCGCCGGATCTATGGACGCCACATCCACCCTCCCGCCGTGCCCTCCTCGCCGTCGTCATGGAGGAGCTCCGTCGGTCATGCTCACCGCGCCTCGGCTCCGGACGAGGAGCCGCGACGCCTCCGCCCTTTCGAGAGCCGTGGACGGCCGCCGTTCGCATCCTCCGGACCTCGGCTCCGACATCTCCTCCATGCCGTCACACCGCCGTTACCAAGCGCCGATTCGAGCTCCGACTCGCCCCCGAATCAACGTCGTAGCACCGCGAAAGGCCATGCCGACGAAGGAAGCTCGTAAGAGGGCCGCGGGGGAGCTCGGAGGGAGTGCGCTAGAGCCGGCCGCCCGCCGCGCCGCAAGGAAGGAACCGGGAGGTGGGGCGCGCCCGCGAGAGGACGGAGGCGGGCGCGCCGGCGGAGGGGAGAGGCGTGTGCGGGTGAGAAGAGGGGCGCCGGCGGGAGGAGCCGGCGGGATGGGAGAGAAATAGGGGGGTGTAGTTGGGAGGGGGCGGTGGGGAGAGTAAAAGGAAAGAGAGTGACGAGTGGGCCCCGCATGTGGTTGTTGGAATGAAGGATGAAGATAAAGGATGATGAGTGCGGGAGAAATAAATATAAAGTAGAGGATTTTGATGACGAGGTAGGAATATTCTGTTTTGAAGGATGTTTTGGAGTATCACGAGGGTGGATGGTCTAAATATGAGCCAAGTCATGTACAGTCGCGTACAGATTGAAAATATTCCCAAAGTTTCATTCAAAAAATATATACTCAAAGCAGATTTTTGAAGTCGGCGTCAAGCAACATACCACATGTTTATCTTTACTGAAAGAGAGGAAAGGATGTGATGGAAGTTGGTTGCTGTTATATGTTGACTCGATAAGAACAAAATAAATGGCAAATTGATGCAGCCACCAACGAACCGTTGTTGACCTATATGAATACTGATGTGGACTTTGTACAGATATGATGTGGCTAGTTAGGCTATTCCTGTTAGAAAACTAGGCAATTTTCGGACATTTTAATTCCAGAAATTATTAACACGTTCATGAAAAATATAAGTGATCCTGTGTGCGCAAAGCATGTGCTTGTGTTCAAGTTAAATCTCAAATAAAACTCGAACAAAAATACACGAGTAAAAGGTTTAGTTTGTACCCAAAGGCGGGACGGTTGACGGAGTCAACCGGTGCGCCGTTATCCCTTGGACTAGACATGCTAGTCGTGGAGGGACCTTGTTCGGTGTAGTCGTACAGAGGTGATGCGGTGGCGAGTCGTTGCGGTGAAGTCCCACAAATGGCCTTCGGGAAGTAGTCGTTCACGCCGGTGTAGTCGTACTGGAAGTAGTCGTTCTCGCGGAGGACGTAGTCGTACTGGAAGTAGTCGTTCTCGCGGACAGGGACGTAGACGTACAGAAGAGCGAGCAGGCGCGCACGGGTACGCTCCCCAAAACTTATCGCCCGCCTATCCCGAGCGGGATCTCTAGGTGGACGAGGTTCGGAGGCAATCGCTCACGCAAATGCGGTGTGCGCGCAAAGCTTGCGTTGGGAATGGCGAGAGCAAAGAACACGAGGAGGGAGAAGAGAGAGGTCTCCTAAGGTAGGAGTACCTCACGGTCTCGGCCTCGTCTCGCCACGCCCACACCCACGCCCGGCCCGGCCCGGCGAGGCGAGCGAGCGCGCGCGCGCGTGTGGCACGCCCTTCTCCTTTTACCAACTTCACAAGTGGTCCACCATTGGTCCACCCTTTAAGTTAGTTAAGATTCTCCTTGGCTTTCAATGCGGGATTGAATCCCTAGCATTTATTTTGTGGACCTTTTAATTCTTAAGATTTATTGAGACTAAATGGCCCAAGGCCCAATTAATCCAACAATCCCCACCAAGAATTTCAAGGTACACAAAGAAATGTCCTCTTCTCAACTCTTGTTTTGATATACCGACTTTTTAGTGGAGACCGTTAAGTTGAACATCCACCGAGACAAAAGCTACACTCATTCACAATCGACCAATGGACTATGCCTTGAATTGGCGGTTTCGTGCAAACAAGTTTGACTAGAGCCCCTTGCCGGTACTAGGTCGCTATAAGCATCCCCTCGGGTTGGAGCTTATAAGTCATACTCGTGCCTTTCATGGGTATCTAGAGATCACCCTATCTCATAGATTGTGACTAGCAATCGGACCCATATAGGTGCAATCCTTGAAGATGTTCGTAGGCCAACATCTTTGATCTTCTTTGAGCCACTCGGATCACATTAAGGTTTTTTCACCAACCTCGCCATACAAATTTTAGAAGAGAAATGCATCTCTACCGGAATGAGCCCTTTACAAAGGTTCTCTTCTCTCGTTAAACAAGTAGTTTGTTGCACTATCCTAATTCACGAGATCTCCGATCACATAGGACAAAGTTACCACTACCGAATAATGCCGACGAGTCTCAAGCCCAATTCCCTGGATGCATTGTCTATCACATTACGTGAAAGACCCTTTGTGAATTGATTTGCCGGATTTTTAGCCGTTTGGATGTAGTCCAAGGCTATCACTCCGGAGTTTCTCATTTTCCCGAGATTTCAGCCGCCTCTTTACATGCCTAGATGACTTCATGTTGTCCTTTGAACTATTCACCTTGACAATCACCGTTTGATTATCACAAGTTCATGAGGACCGCCGGTATCGTTTTTTAACTACCGGTAAATCCATAAGGAGTTCACGAAGCCATTCAGCCCTCAATCGTGGCGGTGTCCAATGCAGTGAGTTCTCACTCCATAGTTGACCTCGTTAAGATGGTCCGCTTGCAAGACTTCCAGAGACAGCGCCACCTCCAAGTGTAAACACATATCCACTTGTGGCTTTAATCTCATCCGCATCATAGATCCAATTCGAATCACTATAACCCTCTAGTACCCTAGGATACCCAAGATAGTGAATCGCGTAGTTCATTGTTCCTTTCGGATAGCGCATTACCCGCTCAAGAGCTTCCCAATGAGCATCTCCCGGTTAGACATGAATCGACTCGGTTTGCTTACGGCATATGCGATGTCGGGTCTAGTAGCGCTAGATAGGTACATTAGTGAACCAATGATTTGGGAGTATCTCGGCTGATCTCTCATTATTCTTATGTTTTTCCTTAACATTTTACTAGCATCATAAGGTGTTGGAGCTGGCTTGCAGTCATTGTAACCAAAACGACTCAAGATTTTCTCCACATAATGAGATTGTTTAAGAACAACCCCACCATCACCTTCTCTCACTAGTTTAATGTTTAGAATCACATCAGCCTCCCCCAAATCTTTCATCTCGAAGCTTTGAGACAAGAATTCTTTCACTTCCTTAATCGCATTAAGGCTTGTCCCAAATATCAGTATGTCATCTACATACAAACATAGGATCACTCCTTCGCCCCTACCATAGCGATAGTACACACATTTGTCGCCTTCGTTCACAACAAAGCCAACTGACGTTAAAGTTTTGTCAAACTTCTCATGCCATTGCTTAGGAGCTTGCTTAAGACCATACAAAGATTTTACCAATTTACACACCATCCCTTCTTGATCTTTTACTACGAATCCATCTGGCTGATCCATATAGATCTCCTCCTCCAACTCTCCATTTAGGAAATCTGTCTTAACGTCCATCTGGTGAACGATAAGACCATGGGAAGCTGCCAAGGAAAGTAGTACTCGAATAGTGGTCAATCGGGCAACTGGTGAGTAAGTATCGAAAAAATCTTCTCCTTCTTTTCGAGTATAGCCTTTAGCCACCAGCCTTGCCTTGTACTTATCAATAGTACCATCGAGCCTAAGCTTTTTCTTGAACACCCACTTGCATCCTACGAGTTTGCACCCATAGGGACGCTCCACAACCTCCCAAGTACCATTAGACATAATAGAGTCCATCTCACTCCGAACCGCTTCCTTCCAATAGTCAGCATCCGGAGAGGAATATGCCTCTTCAATGGTTCTAGGAGTGTCATCCACGAGGTACACAATGAAATCATCACCAAAGGACTTTGCAATCATCTGTCTCTTGCTCTTTCTAAGAGCTTCATTGCCATCCTCCTTAGGATTTTTCTCATGTGGTTGTTCATTGTGTTCTATCAAAACAGCAAGTTCTTTGAGTTCATTATTAATAGACAATTCATGACTAAATGTGCTATCTATCTCTTTCATAGGAAAAATGTCCTCAAAAAATGTAGCGTCTCTGGATTCCATGATGGTGCCAACATGCATATCAGGTACTTCGGACTTTACTATTAAAAACCTATAACCCACACTGTGTAGAGCATAACCAAGAAAGATACAATCGACAGTTTTAGGTCCTAGTTTACGTTTCTTGGTTATAGGCACATTCACTTTGGCCAAACATCCCCAAGTCCGTAAGTATGAAAGTGTTAGCCTTTTCTTTTCCCATTCTTCGAATGGTGTTATCTCTTTGTTCTTTACAGGAACACGATTCAAGACATGACATGCAGTCAATATAGCCTCACCCCACCATTCCTTGGAAAGTCCCACTGTGTCTAACATGGCGTTAACCAAATCGTTAGAGTGCGGTTCTTTCTTTCGGCTACCCCGTTTGATTGAGGTGAATAGGGAGGTGCCTCTCATGAATTATTCCGTGTTCCTCACGGAACGCAAAGTGAAAACATTAGAAAAATACTCTCCACCACGATCAGACCTAATTCTTTTGATCTTTCTCTCAAGTTGGTTTTCTACTTCAGCTTTATAGATTTTAAAGTATTGTAATGCTTCATCTTTAGACTTCAACAAATAGATATAGCAAAATCTAGTACAATCATCTATCAGAGTCATGAAAAACTTTTTACCACCTTTTGTCAACACACCATTCATCTCGCATAAGTCGAATGAATTAGTTCTAGAGGTGCCAAGTCTCTCACCTCACCCGAAAAATGGGGCTTGCGAGGTTGTTTTGATTTAACGCACACATGGCACTTAGAATTTTTGACTAAGGTAAATTTCGGAATTAAACTCAAGTTTGCAAGACGCATCATACAACCAAAATTAACATGACAAAGTCGTGAATGCCAAACATTTGACTCATCATTAACATTCGAGACATGGTTAACAACTTTATTACAATCATATGACAAAGAAAAGCGGAACAGACCTCCGCTATCATAACCTTTTCCAATAAAACTTCCAAACTTAGAAATTACACATTTATTGGATTCAAAGACTAATTTAAAACCGTCTCTACACAGGAGAGACCCGCCGACTAAGTTCTTCTTGATAGTAGGGACATGCCGCACGTTCTTCAATCGAACGATCTTTCCCGAAATAAGCTTCGATCGACCGAACCAACACCAAGAACACGCGCATGTGATCCGTTTCCCATCAACAAGGAGGAAATTCCGCCCGCCCGGTAAGAGGAAAACAAGGAAATGTCGGCACAAACATGAATATTAGCACCCGTATCAATTCACCAATCGGGTGACCGACATACCGAAAGAACCGTAGGTAAAAGATTATCGTACACCGACGTTCCACCAGTTTCACTAATAACCATGTTGGCACTTTTGCCAACTTTCTTATCCTTGCGATCCGGACACTTTGCAAAGAAAGTGTTCCGTGCTACCACAATAGTAGCATTTTCCAGTTGGCGGCTTTTTCTACTTGAACTGAGCCGTCTGCTTAGCCTTTGGTTGATTTTGATGCGGCTTGTTCTTCTTTTTGAATGCATTGTTGCTCTTCTTCGCACCAAATTAGCACTAGAAGACCCAACAATCCCTTTACCATGTGTCTTGTCCTTTGCTCTCGCCTTCTCTTCAACATCAAGAGTGCCGATAAGATCGACAACAAAGCAAACTCTTGCCTCTTGTGTTTTAGAGAGGTTCCAAAGTCCTTCCAAGAAGGTGGTAACTTGGAGATAATACCTCCACCCACAAACATGTCGGGCAACTTACATGGTGCATCCTTGCTATAATTCTCAAGATCTCTAGCTAGCGCCCGAATCTCATGGGCCTCGCTCTACCACGTAACGGTCTTCAACCATTTTGTAGTCATAGAGTCGTTCCATGACATACAACTCACCACCAACATCAAAAACCCCAAATTTAGCCTCAAGCGCATCCCAAATATCTTTGCCACTTGGCGACGGAAGGTACGTGTCCACAAGGTTTTCGGCGAGAACACTCAAGATGGCACCACGAAACAAAGTTATCGGCCGCCTCGAAAGTCTTCTCCTCCTCTCGGAGAAAACTGTTCGGGCTTCCCCCGTATGACATGCATGATGCTCATCGCTATCAACCAATACGTAACCCTTTGCTTCCAACGCTTGTAATTTGAACCATCGAAAACATTTGGTTTGAGCGTTGCAACGAAACTAGATATCGAAAGCCTATCAACAATATAAGGTTTTTGGATTGTAAGAAAACTAGGAAATTTTCGGTACATTTTAATTCCGAGAAATTGTTAACACGTTCATGACAAATATAAGTGATCCCGTGTGAGCAAAGCATGTGCTTGTGTTCAAGTTAAATCTCAAATAAAACTCGAACAAAAATACACGAGAAAAGGTTTAGTTTGTACCCAAAGGCGGGACGGTTGACGGAGTCAACCAAAGTGCGCCGTTATCCCTTGGACTAGACATGCTAGTCATGGAGGGACCTTGTTCGGTGTAGTCGTACGAGTTGATGCGGTGGCGAGTCGTTGCGGTGAAGTCCCACGAACGGCCTTCGGGAAGTAGTCGTTCACGCCGGTGTAGTCGTACCGGAAGTAGTCGTTCTCGCGGAGGACGTAGTCGTACCGGGAAGTAGTCGTTCTCGCGGACGGGGACATAGTCGTTTTCGCGGACGGGGACGTAGACGTACGTAAGAGCGAGCAAGCGTGTACGGGCACGCTCCCCAAAAACCTTATCGCCCGCCTATCCCGAGCAGGATCGCTAGGTGGACGAGGTTCGGAGGCAATCGCTCACGCAAACGGGTGTGCGCGCAAAGCTTGCATTGGGAATGGCAGAGAGCAAAGAACACGGAGGGAGAAGAGAGAGGTCTCCAAGCAGGAGTACCCGAGTGTGAAAATGTGTATCCGTGTGCAGAGGAAGGAGTCCTCTTATATAGGCGCGAGAGGAGAGGAGGAGGGAATGAACCCGGACGTGCCGACCACCATAATTCTCATTAAACGACAAGTTATCAAGAATCGCTGTATTCAACGTCATCGGCTACCAGTAACGGTCGTTTTAATACGAAGGATTATGGCCGACATGAATGACAAAAACAAGGCATACGCATCACGGTCAAGGTCACGCCCGGCGCGGCGCGGCGCGGTGAGCGAGCGCACTCGCGCGTGGCACGCCCTTCTCTTTTTACCAACTTCACAAGTGGTCCACCATTGGTCCACCCTTTAAGTTAGTTAGATTCTCCTTTTCTTTCAATGCGGGATTGAATCCCTAGCATTTATTTTGTGGACCTTTTAATTCTTAAGATTAATTGAGACTAAATGGCCCAAGGCCCAATTAATCCAACAATTCCTAGTGGGAACAATACACTAATGTAGAGTTTCATTTCACGATTTCATAAGCTGCGCATACCATTTAAGTGCTGCAAGGCATGTGATTGGATATACGATTAGATTAGATTACATAAATGAAATGAAATATTATAGCCCCCCTTTCAAAAAAATACTATAGCCCCCAATGTAAGTTTCAACAGATTTCAGTCTTGGAAACAATGCACACACAGTTTCATCCTCGTAGTTATCTCTCGCTGTGTTGCCATGTCATCACATACGCTGACGCGTCGTCATATTTAATGTATATGAAACCTATATGAATCTTGCACCCAGGATTAGCTTCAATGTGGATACAAAATTGACAAGAAGGGTACGGTGAAGGTTTCTTTAAAATTACTGCATGAAGGTACAGTTTTTTATACCATATTTAATTGTCTGCAATAAATTTAGCATGTGGCTTGTTTCTACATAAAGGAACATTGACGAATCTGATGGAAGTTACTTATTATGAGGAAAGCTGCCCACGCACTGGCAAAGAAGCTTGGAAGTCTAACCCCACAGACTTGTAGTTTCAACTAGGCAACACGGGTAAAATACATCGGAGACGTGTAAAATACTCGTCTCCTTGCGGAGAAAGAGAAAAAGGATGAAAAATTAACGAGAGAGAGAGGCGACCAAACGAGAGAGAGAGGCGATTCCTGGAGATCTCGAGCTGTGCTCAACCAAATCCAAAAATTAACGGCAGGTTCCATCGAGCGGATTGATCGCATCAATCTCTCCTACTTTTCATCTGGATCTAGAGGATATCCAGGGGTTTGGAGGGTGGTTTTGGCAGATAGTGATCGTATTTTTGAGGAGCGAAGGGGAAACAGGAGAAATTTTGCGCGATCGCGCGCTTTTGGCACCCTCCCTCGCGGATTTTGAAGGGGGATTTGAGAGCGGATCCTCCCCTTCAATTCCCCACGCTTTTCTCGCGGATTGTCTCATTTTCTCTCGCGGATTTACCCGGAAGGTCTTCGAGCTCCCCGAGTTTTCTCGGTTTCGGGTCTCTCGGGGGCGAGTGTTGGTGAAGTGTTCTAACTTGTTTCGAGCTGGTTCTTCGGCTTGTGGATTCGGTTACCTGGTTGGAATCTCCCCGATCAATCATGGCGGATCGATTGGGGAGCCCCGCCCATGGAGAGATTCGATCAATGTCGAGTGCGGATTACATTTGGTTTGGCTCTTTTTCGTTAGGTGATGTGATGAATCGGGAGATTCATAAATTTGGGAGGTTTGCTTTTCGCGACAAGCGATCGAATGGTGAGGCGTCGAAGAAATTCGTCGAAGGATTCACTAGGAGTGCGCCGCAGTTTGGAAGAACAGGGGAGATGGAGATGAACGGGATGAAACAGAAGGAGAGGGAAGGGGTTAGAGAGAACGTTTTTGAGAAATTTTCCAGGTGAAGCCCGGCTACATGATGCCGGCCCATCTAAGCCCAATTACCCGTATGGCACCCGTATAGACGACTTATATGCGCACTCTTGGTTGAACAAGGCCGGCTCCCGGCCGTGGGTACCCAAAGGCACGGCGCTAGTGGCGGCGGAGAACAAGCTAGGGTTCCCGCGAGGAAGAGTGAGATCCGGCGTTTTGGGTGGAGTGCGAGAAAGATCTTCATGGTGGTGTCGAGGAAGGTGGACGGGCGCTCGTTTGCGGCGGTGGTCAAGATGGATAGAGGGTGGGATGCCGGAGCTAACAGGGGGAGAGGCCCGAATCGCGCCCGGGGAGAGGCTCGGGGTGATTTGGGGGATCCCATCCTTTTAATCCCGGATCCGAGCAATATGAGAGGGGGGGAAACTTACGGGCGAGGGAGGAACCACTCCGGAGAGTGAAGCCGAAAGCTATAAGGGATATGGAGCGAGAGCCGAATCGGCTAGGTCACACAATAACAAACGCCGTTAGAAGACAAGAGAGTGGATGGAGGGGGAGGAGCAGGATCCGAGGGCTAAGCTTAGGAGGGAACAAGAGGATCATCATCATGAGGAGGTGCGGCGCTCTAAATCTGGAGAGGAAAGAGATCCGAGGGGGAAAAATCCTGGCCCTCAAGCCGACTTTCATTGCTTCAATTGTGATGGGACGGGTCATATGAGGAAGGACCGCAAGAATCCACCTTTTTGCTATTGTTGCAAGAAATTAGGTCACGAGTCATCGGTCCGTCCCGAAAAGAGAGGCCTCAAGCTTTGTGGATTTGGCATCCCCGGACGGGGCTTTTACAACATTCACATTCCCACAAATAAAGCCAAATCTAAAAAGGAAGTCGGGGGAATTTTGGTTGTGGAATCTGGGAAGCAAATGTGGAGGTAATTGAAAAAGAGCTTAGACATTTATTCAAGGAAGTGCCCGGATGGCCTATCGGGAAGATGGGTGGAGAGAATGAATACATGATTAGCTTTCCAAATGAGGATATAAGACATCGGTGTTCAAGGTTTAGTAGTTTTGAGTTTGAGACTGCAGAGGTTAAAGCCAAGGTTATCCCAACCGATATATCCCCGGATGCGGATGGGAGTTTAGAGTTGGTTTGGGTGAAGGCTTCCAATTTACATCCGGATGCTAGGAAGGAAGATATCTGTCATGGAGCTGGCCTACTTGATTGGAGATCCAATAGAAGTAGATCCGAAGACACTAGACTCTCAAGGCCCCGTTAGAGTGAGAGTTGCCCGCAGGGAAGCTAAAGAAATAAGAGGAGAAACCAAAGTCTACTTTAATGGGGAAGGTTATACCATTAGATGGGAACCGTAAATATCAAGAGAAAAAGTTGAGCTACCAAAAGGATCCGAATTTGATAGACGAGAGGGATAGAGGGGATGATGAATATGAAGAAGAAGAGAGAGATAGAGACTTTCTAAACGGACAAAAGATGGTTTCCTCCGTAAAAACGGGGTGGCCTAATACGAACAATGCCGGCAAAGGAGGAAGTGGACCGTATAAACAAAGTCGTTGTTGGCAAAGATACCGCAAGTCAAAGAAAAACTCGATCCGGGTGGATCTCATAGCCAAGATTCCAAAGATGAGAGGGGGGACGAAACGTGGAAAAAACATTGAGTGGAGTTATGGGTGAACAAAGTTATGAAGAGGGTGAATCGATTGACTCCAACCCCGAGTTGGGATTGGAGAAAGCATGTTCTCGGGGAGGGGGAGGGAAATTTGAACTTAACCCAAACAAAGTTATGTTGAGGGGGATGTTGCGGTGGGTATGGAGACGGAGGGTGAAGAATTGGTGGACTATGAAGATGAACCTATGAACACGAGAAAAATTTGAAATGGCTAACCTTGAGAGGAATATAGAGGAGAGGGCTAAGAGGCTTATGGATAATCAAGCCATTAAGATCCCCGTAGCCGAGGATACATCCGACAATGGCAACTAGAACTCGCTAGCAATAAGAGTGGGGAGCATACAGATGAGATAGATCGGGATAAGGTGGGAAGTAACTTGTGGAGTGATGAAGAGAAGGAGGCAACACCCAAAAAGATAGAAGAGAAAGCCGAAATGGAGGTTCGTAGAAGTGCAAGGATTATCGGCGGGGCGCCGAAGATCCAAGAGAAAGCGGAGGCATCCAAGAAAAAGTACGATGAGATATGAGGTAAACCTTCTTCTTTCTCTATTCTAAATTTGGTAGACCCACAGGTTCTTAGATCCATTGCTTGAGTGAGTAACATAAATCTAGGAGACGATGACCGGGGGTTGCTAACTCTATTAGCCTTATTCAAGCTAGTGAAAATGCTAGAGTGGCTCTTTTTACAAAGAAAGAAAAAGATTGTTGAAGCGTCTCAAAAGAAAAGAATGGAGTGTGAGACACAGACAGATGATGATAGAGGGGTTTGGATAGCTCGGGAGAAACCGAGTCGGTGGTGAATGATGGAGATATGTTAAGACCTTCTAAGAAACCACCAAGACAGGTCCCCACATCCCGCAAGAGGGGTGGTGGGGGTCCAAACAAGAAAAAGAAAAAATGAAGATTCTTTTTTGGAATATAAGGGGTTTTGGGGCCCCGGGGGAGACGGAAACAATTGAGAGAGCTGAGACATAAACATAGAGTGGGTGCAATCCGTTTGCGGGGAGACTATTAAGAAAGACTTCTCGCTTTGGGATCTACAAGCTTTGAGTGAAGGAGAAATTTTTTAGTGGTGCTGGACAGCGGCGGTGGGTCATTCAAGTGGGACTCGACGGGGAGTAAACTTAGCGAGAGGCTTCGGTGGTGGGAAAGGACAGGGGGGTTTTCTTCTCTAGTATGATGGTGATCTCTAAAGAGGACAATTTTAAATGGGAATTAATAAATGTTTATGGGCCGGTGCGCAGATTGAGAGGAAGTCTAACTTTATTCGAGAGCTAAATTGTAAGCCGACATCCATTTCCTGGCCTTGTTTGGTGGGGGGGGGGGATTTTAATCTCATCAGGTTTGCTTGGGAGAAATCTTCGTGCAATGTGAATCAAGTTTGGATGGATACTTTCAATGACTTTATTGCTGATAATGGGCTTGTTGAGTTACACGGAATTGCGGGGAAATTTACCGGACCAACAAACAATCCGACCCGTGATGTGTGTTCGGGACAGAGTTTTGATTTGTAATATTTTCAACTCACACTATGTAGAAGCTTCTTGTGAATATGTTACTAGAGTGGGGTCGACCACAACCCTTTGGTGGTCAACACTTTAGATGACAGGTTCAGTCAGCAAAGACATAATTTTAGTTTCCAAACTTCCTGGCTGGACCAACAGGGGTTCAAAGAATCAGTCTTGGGTAAATGGCCTATGGGAGGAGAGTGTGCTATACAAGATTTTTGGAGAGAGATAAAAGCGGCAACTAGGAAATATTGTAAGGGTTGGGGAGCTAATACCCAAAGTCAATTAAAAAAGGATAAGTTGCTCCTCTTGGAGAAAATTGACAGTCTAGACAAAGAGGCGGAATCAAGAGGACTTGATGCTTCTCACTGGCAAGCCAGGTATGATCTGGAGGCTGCTTTGGAGACTATCTATTGTCATGAAGAACACCACTTCAAACAGCTGAGTGGGATTAAATGGACGTTAAAAGGAGACTCGAATAACGAGTTTTTCCATGGAGCCGCCAATGGTAGGAGGAAGAAATGCTCCATTTTCTTCTTAGAGGAAGAGGGTGTGGAAATTAGAGATCCTTGGCGATTAGAACCCATGTTGAGAACTACTATAAAAATCTGTTTGGTGCGGGAAGAAAGAGGGGGAATTAGCCCGGGTGAATCTTTCCGGGATGTGAGTAGGACACTAACCAATGATGAAGTCGATGATCCGACCAAACCTTTCACTATAGAAGAAATTGAGGGTGCATTGAAGGACATGGACTGTTCATCGGCACCGTGTCCCGATGGGTTGCCGGTTGGCTTTTATAGAGCTTTTTGGACGGAAATTAAACCTCTTATGATTGAGATGTTCAACAACTTCCATAGAGGGGATTTAATTTTGAGAAGGCTGAACTATGGCATGATTTCTCCGATACCAAAGTTGAAGGATGCAAGTAATATTAGACAGTTTAGGCCGATTTGTGTGCTGAATATCGATTATAAATGGTTCACCAAAGTTTTAACTACAAGGCTAACTCCTTTAGCGGATAAGTTGATTAGTAAAAGTCGAGCGACTTTCATTCCCCGGGGGTTTATTTTAAAGGGAGTGGTTATTTTACATGAAATTCGCATGATTTGAGGGTGACAAAAACTAGAGGGATTGTCCTCAAATTGGATTTTGAAAAAGCTTATGACAAGGTGAACTGGGACTTCCGATAGAGGTTCTTAAACGAAAATTTTTTTTCGAGACTTGGATTAGCTGGATTAAACAATGTGTAGAGGGTGGCAAAGTTGGAATAAAAATTAATGGAGTCCATGGAAATTTCTTTAATACCCATAAAGGTCGAGGCAGGGTGATCCGCTTTCTCCGCCGTCGTTCAACTTGATCGGTGATGCTCTTGGTACTATGTTTGATAAAGCAAGCTTGAGTGGGCAAATAAAAGGGCTGGTGCCCCACTTGGTAGAGGGAGGTCTTTCTCATTTACAATACGCAGATGATACTGTGATTTTCCTGGCAATGGAGGAACAGTCTATTCTACATACTAAATTCCTTCTTTATTGTTTTGAGAGCATGTCAGGCTTGAAAGTGAACTATCATAAGAGTGATGTTATAGTTGTGGGGGGGTCAGAGGAAGAATAATCCAGAGTGGCTAATATGTTCAACTGTAATATTGGCAGCTTACCACTGAAATATTTAGGAGTGTGGATCGGCGATAAACACATGTCAAGCTCGGATTTGGCTTATGTACATCAGAAGGTGGAGAAGAAGCTTCCTACTTGGCAGAGTGTAGGACTTTCTTCTGGAGGGAAGGCTGTGTTGATTCAATCCTATCTCAGTTTGATTCCGAATTACTCCATGGGTATTTATCTGTTACAAGACGAAATTCACCGTAAAATGGATTCTCGCTAGGGCGAACTTCTTCGGCACGGTCCTAACCTCAAGAGGAAATATCATATGGCTAGTTGGGACTGCTAGCCTCTCCTAGAAAATGCGGAGTCTTAGGATTTACAAATACTAGAGTGATGAATATCCGTCGCTTGCGAAATGGATTTTTAAAATAGAGAGTGGAGATGACAACATTTGGTGTAATCTGTTGAGGAGAAAATACTTAGGAGAAAAAGGCATTTTTTAGCCGTAAGAAGAACAACACCGCTCAATTCCGGAAGGGCCTAATGGCTATTGGAAATGAGTGTTCTAAAGGCCTCAAATATATTGTTGGAAATGGTAAAAGAACCCGATTCCGTCGGACACCGGGCTAGAGAATGCCCTTTAAAAATTACCATTCCATCAATCTTTACTATCCGCAATCAACAAGAGTGGTCTATTCATAGAGTGTTGAATTCGGATCTTTTCAATTTGACCTTTAGAAGAAATTTTGGAGTTATAGAAAATCAAGAATATATTGAGTTGAGGGAGATGATGTCTGAAATCCAATTAACAAATTCTCAGGACTCTGTTAGATGGATATTGGAGAGAGCAGGAAATTTCACTACTTCTTCCTTATACAATGAGCTTACTTTCACGGGGTTCTCTGACAGGTGGATGCAATGCTTGTGGAAAACCAAGGTCCCTTTAAAAATAAAAATCTTTCTCGGCAAGTAATACATGACAAAATTCGATCTGTTCGAACAACCGAGGAAAAGAGAGTGGTCTGGGCCTATTGAATGTAAACCGTGTGGGCAGCATGAATCTACAACGCGTATTTTCTTTGAGTGTGTAATGGCTAAATTTTGTTGGTGTGTGGTTAGAGAAGTTATGGATTGGCCTAGATCACCAATCTGTTCGGAGGATGTTTTTTGCCTTTGTAGAGGGATTTCTAATAGACTTTCAAAGAGGGTACTCCTTCGTGTAGTAGTGTGGCTTGGAGTTTGTGGCTTATTCGTAACGAGTTTGTTTTCCAAGATATAGTGGTCCCTTCTCCTAATATCGGTATTTTTCGGTCTATTTCCTTTCGCGTAAGTGGAGAATCTTGAACAAGGAAACGGATCAACAAAGTGGATCGACGAGGTGATACAAATGCCGAATCTTCAACTCGTCATCATTAAGGCATGAAGGTCGACCGAAAGACAAAGGAAAAGGCTTTGTAGTAGTCTCTCGGTCTTCTCGGGTGCTTTTAGGGCTCGGGCTCCTAGTTCTTCTTTAGACTAGTTGTTTCCCCCGTTCGGCCTCGTGGTCGGTTTGTTTCGTTTTCTTCTCCTTTTGTTCCCGGGCCCGGTAACTTCTTTTTTGTGGACTTGAGTGAGTGCTTAGAGTGAGTGGTGCCCCCCTTGTGGGACTATTTTGAACCCCGTTTCGTAAAACTCGGTAACCCTTGATCATATTCTAGCTTTAATCAAAGCCGGGCCTCCCGGCCTTTAAAAAAATAATCGTCTCCTTTAAGAAGGTCACAAGAGACACGGCTATGACACGCACGGGTACATAGATACCTTTAGTCTCGGTTGGTAGCAGCCATATATAGGCCTCTAAAGTCCAATCGGAACTAATGGCGACGGACAAAAGCCAACCCCCTAGTCACTACCGGAAATCCGGTGCTTTGCCGAGGGCCCGAAACTCTCGGCAAAGGCAACTAAACACTCGGTAAAGTCTTTGCCGAGAGTAGCCCTCGGCAAAGGCCCGACGGGAAATTTTTTCTCGGCCACGATTCTTTGCCGAGCACCCGAGCTCTAGGCTCTCGGCACAGCCTTTGCCGAGAGCCTACAAGGCAGCCGTCGGCCAAAAAAAGTAGCCGTTAACGGGGGCTTGACTCGAAGGTTTTTGAAATCGTCTTTGCCGACGCCTCACGGCGCGGGCCGTCGGCAAGGAGGGTTTTTTGTTGGGAACACTCGAGCCGGGAAATTTGTTCCCGAGTTGCCGAGAGTAATTGCCATGAGCACTCGGCAAAGGGCCCTTTGCCCACGGCCCCTCTCGGCAAAGAGGTCGGTTCAAATTTTATTTTTTTTTCTTTCCACATTGACAAACATATACATACATACTATATATATATATATATATATATATATATATATATATATATATATATGACAATATCACATCTAGTACTCACATAACACATATATATCACATCCGAACAGCCGCACAAGTCCACAAGTCCATACATCACCACAAGTGCCTCAAAACCATACATTACCACAAGTCCATCACCCACAAGTCCACAAGTCCATACATCACCACAAGTGCCTCAAAACCATACATTACCACAAGTCCATCACCCACAAGTCCACAAGTCCATACAAATCCAAAAGTGCCTCAAATCCATCGAAACAAGTTCACAACATGTTCATCTAAGTTAAAGGGCCTACGGTGACCGCCGGTGCGGTGGTAAAGGTGGGAAAGGTGGCATCCGAGTGACGTGCAACAGAGGACTTGCTCACCACTTGGAGCCCGCAGATTCAAACCCGCCAAGAAATGCCGCACAAAGGAGACAAGATTGCAAGTGTTAGACATGATTAGACGGGAAAACCGGAAACTCTTTGGTATCATACTCACCGGAGCACCGAGGACTTGCCGTGTCGGAAACACCCGTGGAGGGACCGAGCGATAGGGGCTAGGAGCCCCGGTGGTAGAGCCGTACCACCCGACGTCGCAAGGTACCTAGTAAGTTCCTCAAACTTACTCGACATTGCCCGCCGCGACCGAAATACTCCCGCCGTAGAGCCCGCTCCCGTGCTAGCCGGTCCGCTAGCCGCCGACGTAGAGCCCTCTCCTCTCGCTAGCTCGACCTACAACATTTAATTTAAGTGTTTCAGTAATGTCGACATACAACATCTAAGAATGTATTTAAACATTAATATACCATGACTAGTGCATAGCTCAAGGGAGTTCAAATGGCCCATCCCCACGCTCGGTCGTGCTCATATCCGGGGTCGGACTGCGTCCTCCGTGCTCGGACGTCGGCAAGTCTCGGCCGGAACCGTCGATGATGTCATCGCCAATCCACAACCTAACGTGCTTTTTTCCTCCTCCCAAGGCCATGACTATGTTTGTATTAATGTCATGTTCACTTGGGTTGTAATCTTCCCCATACTTCGCTTACAGTGCCTCGTGTACTCGGCGATGCGCGACCGAAACTAGGGTTGATGTATGCCTCCGGCCCGTCGCTCACACCATAGGACACATTGGACGTCTCCTTGGCCTTGTGTGCCATGCACAAGGCATCGAAGTCCGAGCATTCCCGACCAAAATGTGCCTTTTGCCGCAAGAAAAGCGGGCGAAGATTAGTGTGATGAAACAAGTTTGAGCCTCAAAATCGATTAAAGAAACCGCGTACCCACAAGCACCTTCTACTCCGGAAGGCTCCGCCGGCCTTGGTGGTGTGATGGGCCCTCCATCATCAAACGTCTCTCTCATGTAGTGTCGTGCGCCCGCTCGGTACTCCTCCGTGAACCACTTGTCCACCTCCATTGTCCACACGTCGGCTTTGGTGCGGCTCCAACAGGGAGTCACCCGCACGTCACGAAGTAATTGATACATGAGAAGATCAAACATAACATAAGTAATATCAAAACATAGCCGGTATTCATGTACCTCAAGGAAGCGCTCCGGGGTCAACGTCGTCCTTCCGACTTCTTCCTTGCCGATCTTTTGACCAAGCACCAACGCATAGTAGGTTATGACGGCCGGTGCTTTACCTCATGCCGCATGTCCGTGACACGTTTCTTGCGGGAGTTCTTCGTGCACATGTCCGCTCTCTCCTCTTCTCCATCCTCACATCTGAAGAAGGTTTGCATACAAATACGATGTCAAATTCATTATTTTAAGATTGAGTCAAACGAATGTGATGTAATGAGAAAAACTTTGTGCGATCTAGAGTTACCCAAAACGTCCTCAGCACGCGCTCTACCGTGTGGGTGAAGTCCCGATCTTCACCTTGGTAGTAGTGGCCCCACGTGTAGGCTGGCTCTGTCCGCCCGTGGTACGTGACAATGCCGGGGTAGTGCTGCCTACACAGAAGCCCGACAATGCCGTTGGGCTTGCGTGAGTCGCCACCCGACACAACGATCCGGCTCCCGCACATGTCGAACAAAATATTAGTGACCCTCGATAATCAAAATGAAGTTAGGCATCTAAATTTACTTACATTCGCCCGCGGGGTGAATCACCGGGCGGTTCCGAGGGAGTGGGGGTTGAGGGAGTTATGCGAGGCCTCGCAAGTAGACCTTCGCCCCCCTAGCGGCCTCCCCGGAAGAACCCGCACCCGAGGATCGTCCTCGGTCACCGTAGGCTAGCCCTCACAACCGCCCTCGTCGTCATCCTCCTCGGTCCTCTCCGTGCACCGTCCGTCGGCTCGGGAGGTGCCCCCCCGACCCTCTTGGGCCTCCTCTTCGACCCCTCCGCGTCGTCCCCGCCCCCGCGAGGTACTATAAAAGGTGGACAAGGGCACCCGACGTTGGCCCTCATCCACCTCCACCTCCGATCGGCCGTCGTCCTCCGCGACGACCGCCCGCCATCTTTTTTAGTCACTTGTTATCAACATATAAACAAAACATAATTAGTATGATACGCATAATAATAATGAGACATGCATAACAATAATGAAAACGCAATTACGAAAGGACATAGTATTACATGTATTAAAAGTAGTCCGGATCATCGTGGGGATTAGCTAGTATGTCTGTTCACTTGTCATCACTGTCAAAATTACAGATAATGAAGATAATCCGACGGCTCTAAGTTTTCTTCGTGTTCGATGCCCAATCGCTCAAGCATTTGTAAGTCCTTGGGATCATACACCTCATCTTCATCATCGTTGTGATCGACCAATTCATTGTCTACTTCCATTTCTATAGGTGTAGTTAGGTCTATCACAAAACTCCCAGTCAGCTCCTCTTCTTCATAGAACTCTCCTTCATATGTGTTTGCATTTATCAAGTTATAGTCTTTATCATTGGGGACATGCGTATGGAAGGTAATAAACCGGCACAACCTCCCAACCCTTAAGGTAATCTTTGCTCGGCGAGCGTATGGAAGGTAATAAACCGGTACGGCTTGTTCGGCCACAATGTATACATCGAATCGTGGATACATGGAACTTCGACTAGCTCGATTGTCGGGGTCCTTCGAGTACGTTCATGATCGAACCGATGACATTTGAATATCACAGGTTTAAGATGAGGGCGCCATAAAATGAAAGTTTGTATATTTCCGGGACTCTTCCATGATATTCTTTATGTGACGCCCCGGGGTTTTCACCGGAGTTATTAACCCTAATGAGCAGGTCAACCGTGTTGACTTTGGTCAAACGACGGTCAACATGGGCCATCACCTCGAAAACATCACCGACAACCCCTAATGACCCCTTTGGTCAACCTTGGTCAAACTTTGGTCAAACCCTAGTCCAAAACCCACCAAAGTGTCGCCCGAACTTTTGCCGCGTTCTCTAAATTTCACCTAAACACTTCAAAATCTCCCAATGTCGAGGGACACAACTTTCATGTTGAGTGGCATTGCTGGTTTGAAGTGCAAATTTGTGAAAAATGCAGGTCAACACCTCCGGACACTATTCACTAGAGCGAGATTTCGCAAAGTTCCACCGCCTTTTATGCAAAATCGTTGATTAAAACCCTATACGGCCTTTGTAAAAGTTGTAGAGGGTCACCGACCGACAACTTTGCTATTGAGCATTTGGACCACTTCTATTGGGAAAAATTGAGGAAAACCCGCCTAAACGAGCTAGGGCCGAGTCGGGTAGAAGCCCGACACTCCGGCAGCGTGCGCTCCCGCGTCGGTGTCGCCGCCACCGCACCATGGTCCGCCGGATCCGCACGCCGAGGCCAACCCTTGGTCCGCTAGTCCGTGCGTTGGGGAACCATCATGCCACCGCCTTTCTCTCTCACCTCGTGTGCGCCACACGTCCACGCACGCCACGCCACGCCGCCCAACCAACCACGCACCGGCGTACATGCCGCATGTCGCCACCCCGCCCCCCCTCTCGCCGTACTCCGCCATGCCGCGGCCATACCGCTACTTGGTTGCCTTCGCGCGCAAGGAAGCACCCCCACCACCTTCTCGCTTAGCTATAAAAGCCTTCCGGCTCCCTCTCCTCACGCGACCCCGAGCCACCGCCGTCCGCCATTGGAACACCTCGCCGAGCCTAATGCTCCACTCGACTCCAGTGTTGCCTAAGCACTCCTAGCTGGTCCTCTCGCACCACTTGTGCTTGCACGCCCGTGTGTAGGCCCGACCGGGCCGCCGCTCGCCGGAGCCCGAGCTCCCGCGCCCGCCACCGGGCAGCCATTGCCGAGATCGTACCTCCGACCGCTCTCCAAGCCAATGGGAACTCATATCACCTCCCCTAGGTCACACCGAAGCTCCGTGTGCCGCACATTGCCCAGCTGTGCACCGCTTTTCGCCGGAAACAGAGTAGTCGTGGCCGCCGCTGCCAGCCTCCAACGTGCCCGCTCGTCGGAGCAACCCCCACCCTCTAATCCATGGCCAATCAACCCAAGGTGAGTGGAATTTGAGGACCATGTGTGGTTCCGGGACCGGTGGATGGTCGCTTCCTTGTGTGATGAGTGATTGACAACGTTGTGTGGACTCGATTCTTGGCCGAGTATTGCAGTGCGGGTTGCGGCTTGACACGTGTTGGTGCGGGTGAAGAACAAGCGCGAAAGGTTGTTGCCGGTGAGGCCTCCGGGGTGTGGAGAAGACAAGTAGGCTTCGTTCGAGGGACCCGGTGGCCGGTGGGGTCAAGTGGTGGCCGCATGGTGGCATGAACAAGAAGATGAAGTCGTGGACGGTTTCTTGGTAGAGCCTCAAAACCAAGGTCGAGCCGGGACTACGTGGGAGCCGAGTCATAAGTGGAAATTGGTAGAGGCTACACCGAGTTCGCGGGGTTTGCAGTGGTTCACTAGAAAACCACTGGGTTACTCGGTTGAGCCACAAAACCGAGGCCGAGGACTCGACGAGGAGGTGCGGCCACCCGAGCCGGTTCAACCGCCCAGGGGAGGGGCGGTTAGACCGCCCGGGGCCGGTCGGGGATTGCCCGGGCCGGTCCAACCGCCCGGGGGGGGGCGGTCGGACCACCCCGGCCGCCGCCGCCGAGTTGCTTCGAAGTGGAGGACACACGTCGGGATCGCAAGGCTTGCGTCGAGGCTAAACGAGTTGCGGTCGCCGGGCATCCGTCCGATGAAGATATTCCGAAGACTTCCAAATCCGCTCTTGAGGGGCATGTATCCCTAGTTATTAGTTAAGGGTAGTTTAGTCTTTTGGGTGCCTCCATATATACTCACCGAGTGGATGGATGGCGACCAACTCTTGGAACCCTAGCTCATTTGTTTTTCCATTTTCGTTCTCCATTTTCCCTAGTTTTTCCTAGAACTAGCTTGAGAGCTTCATGTGAGATCTAGAGAGAGGGATGGATGTTTGGGTGGCAAGATAGACCTTGTATGAACCTTTCATGGTTTGTATAGATGGATCGGCGTTGTCCCTCAATGTGTTTTTCCCATCTCTTGTGTGGTGATTTTCGGAGGTCTTTGTTGGCGGTGTTTTAAGAACGATTTCTTGGGGTTTTGGAGGGTGTCACGTATGAGGTTCTTGTGCCTCTTTGGCTGGTGACTTTGCCCCCAAATCTCTCTTGAATCGGACTCGATTTGGTGGTTTTTAGAGTTGAGTGAGTTCTTGACCTAGAGATGCGATTTCTTCGATTCCTCTTGATTGTGAGCGTTTCGGGTCGATTCCATTGAGGTAGAGGTTTCCCGGTGAGGTAACCCGGTTAATCCCGAAGTTTCGCCGCAATCCGTGGAGTGATTCGAGAGATCGGGTGTGAGGAAGTTAGGGTTTGACCCGTGGGTTCGATTTCGGAGGAGGCGGTCTAACCGCCCGGAGGGGGTGGTCTAACCGCGCCGGGGTTTCCCGTGTCAAAGTTTTGTTTCGCCGGATTTTCCTCTCGTGAGTTTGTTCGCCTTCATCGAGGAGCATCCGGGTGAAATTTCGGGTCGTTCTCGTGCCGTTTGCTAGGTATTCTTGGCCGGAGTTTGTTGCCGGGTACATGAGGTTAGATCGCCCCCGGTAGCCGGTCTAACCGCCCCTAGGCCCGTGGGTGGAGTTTTGGTTTTCGCCAATATTTTTCGGTAGCTTGCATGGCCCCGACCGCAGATCTCTATTGGTGAAACCGTGGTGAGTTTTAGTGCTCGGAAGAGGTGTTTCGGAGGATCTTTTGGTTGCCCGGTGGAGGCGGTCTAACCGCCGCCTCGCGGTTAGCCGGTTTTCGAGTTGTTTCCGATGTCGTGGGTGCATGTGTGTTGAGGTGCTTGGTAGAGTTTGTTCCTAGGACCGGTAGCACTCCGGGGGCTACGTGTTGTTGGCAAACGAAGGTAGAAGTGCGGAGCGTGTGATTTTGGGGGTCCGACCGAGTGGGTTCATCTTGTGGGAGTTTCAATCTCCTTCGAGAAGAATTTTTATCGGGTCCCATTCACTCCCCCCTCTCGGTCCCCTAATCGGTCCTTCAAGTGGTATCGAGCCGGTTCGTGTCTTTTTTTACTCTAACCAGTCTAAGATCCAAGGATGGCGTACCAAGAATGGGGTTCGGGTCCTCCACACTTCGATGGCAAGAACTACCAGATGTGGAGTAAGCGGATGGGTGCGTTTCTCCGCGTAAAGGGTCGATTCTTTGGGATGTCACGGTGGACACAGGCTATGTCCAGCCGATGGACTTCCTCGCTCCAGGATCGAGGGACAGATTCGACGCCAACAATAAGGCGGTCGACTACTTGTTTCGTGCTTTGTGTCAGCCTGAGTTCGATCGGGTGCACACCGAGCACTTGGCTTGTAGAATTTGGACGGTGCTGAAGGAGGCTCATGTTGGGAATGCCCAGGTTCAGGCACGGATGTATGCAACCTACCGGAGAGAGTACGAGAACTTCACTCATCTCCCCGGTGAGTCCATCGATGCCTTGTTTCAGAGGTTCACGGTGGTTGTGAACAACATGAGGGCCAATGTGGACGTGCTCCCGTACGATGATCATGATAGAGCTGTCAAGCTCTTACACTCTTTGGATCGCACAATATGGGGCGGAAAGTTCAAGGCCATTGTGGAGTCGGAGAAGTATGACACTCGACGGTGAACGAGCTATTCTTGAAGCTCAAGTTGGCCGAGGTGGATAGGGGCATGGCCGCCTAGCTCGAGGGTCCGACTGATTCCCATAGTCTTGCCCTCGTTGGTGGTTCGAAGGGAAAGGCTAACACTAACCCATCCACCAGGATGTTCTCTTTTTCCTCTTTGATGTCTATGCCAGATGAGGAGTTCGATGTGCTTGGAGAGGACGAGCTGGCGCTTCTGACGAGGCGGTTCGAGAGGCTACACGAGAACCGAGTGAACATGAGGAGGAACACGAGGACATGCTTCCGGTGCGGCAAGCCGTACACTTCGTCGTCGCGCCCGGGAGAAGGTGGAGAACAAGGACGGCTACAAGCACAAGCCAAGGAACGATAGCAAGTACCGGTCCGTGCGCGACTACAAGAGCAAGTACAAGAACAAGCACAAGGACGAGCGACGATCGAGGAAGAAGGAGAGCCGAGGCAAGGCCCGAGCGATGGTTGGTGCGAGCGACGTCGACTTCGGCTCCGTGTACTCCACCTCGAGCTCAAGTAGCAGTGAAGACGAAGGTGATCGTCGCAAGAGCAAGAAGGCGTCCAAGAACCCGAGCGAGTTGAGTCGCTTCTCTAGAGACGGCTTCTCCACCATGGTGCCGAGCTCCGGCAAAGAAGAAGAGCACACAGAGCAACTCGGACTGCGAGTCCGACGACGATATGCGTGATGAACTTCCCTTCTTGCGCCAGGAGAATGAGAGGATTGGCTCTTTGCTTGATAACCGTGATGACATGCTTACAAATGCCAAGAAAATGAGAAAAGAGCTTTGGGCTTCACACGAGGATGCTAGGACTAGAGTGGTCGAGCTAGAGACACGGGTGCTCGATAGCAAGCTTGAGATTGATTCCCTTAAGGCTAGCCCCGTTGTTTCGGATGAGGTTGATTGTGCTTGATTGCTTCATATTTCTTGCCGATCTTGCTTTGTTTAAGGAGAAGCATGCCTCCAAGTGTGTGGAACTAGATGTGATTAGGGTTGAAGTGGCCGAGCTTAAGGCTAGACCTACTTTGCTAGGTGCTTGCACTTCTTGCCCCGTTTTGCATGCTAAGATTGATGAGATGCATGCTTCCACTAGTTCTCTTGAGGCTAAGCCGAAAGAACCCATGCCTACATCATGCTCTACCCGTGAAATGCATGCTTTGAAAGATTTGGAACTTGCACATTATGTTGATCGTTTGCGGGATGAGAATGATGACTTGAGAAAGTTGATGGGTTGGTTGTCCGGTCATGAGCCTCGTTGAGGATGATGATCAAGGCATTTAAGAGCCAGGATGGTGAGGGACTTGGGGCAAACAAGGTTGGTGAGGGAAGTGGAGAGAATATCCCGAGCCACCAAAAACCCACCACAATAATGATTTCCCTCCTAAACCCAACCATCTAAGGAACCGACTAGACACAACCCCGCCTCCACCCGTGTTTCCTACACCCACAAATGATCTCCAAAAGCCCATCAAGTTTGTGAGCACTTCCGTTAAAGTGTTCTTTGGGAAAATGAGTGAGAAGGCTAGTGAGGAGAAAACGGTGGAGTTGAGTGGAGAGAAACCAAGTGAGCATCCCCAATCCAAGCCTAAGCCTAAGCTTGTGAGGTTCCGTTGTGGCTATTGTGGGAAAGAGGGTCACAAGGATGAGGTTTGCTTCAAGAGGAAGCGAGAAGAGAGGATGGCAAATGAGTGGGCGAACAAGGATAGGTACAACCTTTCCCATGGTGTACCTAAGCCTCGTATGCCACCGTCCGGGGGTAAAGATATGGTGAGAAGTGTTCCGGCATGGAGAGATGCGAGTTCCCGCGCCGAGGAGCAAGTTCGAGAGGGGGCGGTCGAGGCCGGCCCGGCTAGGCGGTCGAACGGCCCCGCCCGCATGGGGGCGGTTAGACCGGCATGGCTAGGCGGTTCAACCGCCCCCCGGCACTCGGGCGGAGTGGTTTTCGAGGTGGTGAGTTGAGAGTTTTCGGTTCCGGGAGGTGGTGTTGCTGGTGGTTGGTCCGGAGAGACGGCGGGTGGTCGGTTGCTAGGCATTCTCCTCCTCGAGTTCACTACGGGAATGGGGAGGAGTCGTAGCTTTGAGGAGGAGAGGAGGGACGGTCCACGAGTCTTCTTTCGTGGTTTTGGTCCTCCTCCGTGCAGCGAGGGGTGGTTTCCTCGCAGTGGTTACCGAGGTGGTGTTCGTGGTGGTAGCTATGGTAGGAAAGATGGTTTGATGTGTGCTAACCCCACTTTCGAGCAAATGGCTCGGCATCGGTTTTACTCTTTTGGTACTAACCCCGGTCTTCGAGTCGTTTGTTCGCTCACGTGCTCATATTTGAATTTCGGGTGGGAGACATGAAGAACATTTGGTTGATTGACTCCGGTTGCTTAAGGCATTTGACCGGAGACGAGGGGGTGGTTCTCAAGTCTCGTCCCGTGGTGACGAAGAGGTACATCACTTTTGGGGACAATGGGCGTGGGCGTGTGCTTTCGAAGGTGAGATAAAAGTGAGTGACGAGATCACTCGAGGCGTGTTGCTCTTGTTCAATCACCGGGGTACGATTTGCTTTCCGTGTCCCGCTTGTTGGATGAGGGCTTTGAGGTGTTGTTTTGGCCCGTGGTTCTCGGATTTTAGACTCTCGAGGGGACCTTATTTGTATGGTCGTTCCCGAGGGTCGGGTGTTTTGTGCTGATTTTTCTCGCCTTCGGCCGTGGAGCGTTGTTTCTTGGCCGGTTCTTCGAGTGAGTTGTGGAAGTGGCATAGGAAGTTGGGTCACTTGAGCTTTGACCTTTTGTCTCGCTTGAGTAAACTCAATTTGGTACGAGGATTGCCACGGTTGAGGCTTGAGAAAGAGTTGGTTTGTGCGCCGTGTAGGCATGCCAAGATGGTAGCCTCTTCTCACCCGCCTCTCACCGCCGTGATGACCGAGCGTCCATGCGAGCCGCTCCATATGGACCTTGTTGGCCCGGCTCGTGTGCGATCTCGCGGGTGGGAAGTGGTATGTCCTTGTTGTGGTGGACGACTATTCTCGGTATGCGTGGGTGTTCTTTCTTGAGGATAAGGGGGAGACGTTTGGTTTTGTTCGAGATCTAGTCGTGAGGTTGAGGAACGAGAGGCACGGAGATGCCATACGAGCTATCCGCAAGGATAATGGCTCGGAATTCAGAAACTCTCGTTTTGAAACCTTTTGCAATGACTTGGGTCTTGAGCACCAGTTTTCGAGTCCGTATACGCCTCCCCATAATGGTGTTGTGGAAAGGAAGAACAGGACTTTGTGCGAGATGGCTCGGACGATGATTGATGAGCATAGGACTCCGAGGAGGTATTGGGCTGAGGCGGTGAATACCACGTGCTATGTGTCAAACAGGATCTACCTCAGAGTGCACAAGAAGAAAACATGCTATGAGTTGATGCATGGTCGCACACCCAAGGTGAGTCACTTCCATGTCTTTGGTTGCAAGTGTTTCATTTTGAAGAAAGGCGGGAAGTTGGATAAGTTTAAGGCAAGGTCCGTCGATGGTATTTTCTTCGGTTATGCATCTCATTCTAGAGCATATCGTGTGCTCAATCTTGAAACTAACAAAATCGTGGAGACTTGCGAGGTAACCTTCGACGAGACAGAGCCACGTAGTCGCCTTGTCTTTGAGTGTGCGGGTAGTGATGAGCTTGGCGAGGAGATCTTTCGGGAGGAGGAGCATGCACATGGAGACGATGAAGATGGTGGTGCGATGCCCCCGCCGAACATGTACCCACTACTTCCACTACGGTGATGGACGGGCCCTCTACTACATCTACGACGACAAATCAAGAACGAGGAGAAGCCGATGTTGAGGGGCGGGGTAGCATCGAGGCGAGAACCTCCCCGGCGAGTACAAGTGGATCACCCAGGCTTCGAGGATCATCGGCGACATGGATGAACGCACTACACGGTCAAGGGTTCGGAACAATTCTCATTTCGCTCATGCTGCATTTGTTGCTACTTTTGAGCCCAAAGACATTGGACACGCACTATCTGATCACAATTGGGTTAATTCGATGCATGAGGAGTTGGAGAACTTTGAGAGGAATTAGGTTTGGGAGTTGGTTGACCCTCCTCTAGGGTGTAAGCCAATTGGTACAAAGTGGGTGTGGAAGAACAAAGAGGGAGAGAAAGGTGAGGTTGTGAGTAACAATTCGAGGCTTGTTGCTCAGGGGTTCGATCGAAGGAGGGGATTGACTACGAGGAGACCTTTGCTCCCATAGCCCGTTTGGAGGTGATTTGGATCCTTCTAGCTTTTTCCATGGCTAAAGAGTTCAAGTTGCACCAAATGGATGTGAAGAGTGCTTTTCCGAATGGTGTGTTGGAAGAAGAAGTGTATGTGAGGCGACCTCGGGGTTTGAGAGTGAGAAGTACCCCCACCGGTGTACAAGTTGAGGAAGGTGTTGTATGGGTTGATGCGAGGCGCCTAGAGCTTAGTATGGTAGGTTGAGGGGGTTCTTGTTTGAGAGAGGTTTTGAGATGGGGAAGGTCGATCAGACCTTGTTTTTGCTGAGGCAGGGCGGAGATATCCTAATTGTGCGTGTGTGTACGTGGATGATATTGTCTTTGGTGGCTCATCTAACTCTCTTGTTGCAAGGTTTGTAGAGGATATGAGCAGGGAATTTGAGATGAGCATGATGGGTGAGTTGCAGTTCTTCCTCGGGCTTCAAATCAAACAATCAAAGGAAGGAACATTTGTGCACCAAGCTAAGTACACCAAGGACATTGTGCGGAAGTTCAAGATGGAGGACTCCAAGGCTATGACGACGCCGATGAGTATGACTACGGCTCTTGATGCGGACGAGGAAGGTGAACACGTGGACCGAAGGAGTACCGGAGCATGATCGGGTCACTCCTCTACTTGACGGTGACGAGGCCCGACATACAATTCTCGGTGTGTCCGTGCGCTCGTTTTCAAGCGTCTCCGAGGACTTCGTATCGGCAAGCAGTGAAGCGAATTTTCGGTACTTGCGTCACACTCCCGACTTAGGCCTTTGGTATTCCCCGTCCTCTTCTTTGGCGCTTCATGGGGTTTCGTACGCGGATTTTGCCGGGTGTCGGTTGGATAGGAAGTCCACCTCTCGGGACTTGCCGCTTTTTAGGTTCTTCTTTGGTGTCTTGGTCTTCCCGCAAACAATCATGTGTTGCTCAATCCACTACCGAAGCGAGTATGTTGCCACCGCTAGTTGTTGCTCTCGGCTCCTTTGGATTTCATACACCATGAGTGACTTTGGTGAGGAGTATACCCTTGTCCCACTTCAATGTGATAGCACTAGTGCCATAAGCGTTGCAAAGAACCCGGTGCTCCATTCCAAAACCAAGCATATAGAAGTGAGGTATCATTTTCTCGAGAGACAACGTAGAGAAAGGAAAGATAGTTTTGATCCATGTACCCACACATGACCAACTAGCCGATATTTTCACCAAACCCCTAGATCAAGCAACTTTCACTCGTTTGCGGGGGGAACTTGGTGTGTGTTTGATCTCTTGAGTTGGGTGTGTGGGAGCTCCTTTGTAGCATATGTGTAGCTTTCTTTTGTGCATTTCTTGCATTTGGCGTTGCATATGTAACATGATGTATATGCATCCTTGTATCTTAGATTGCATGCTTTTTGTATCATATGCATTGGATAGGAAAAGCTTCTCCTATATACATTGTTCACCATGGGATGCTATAAATGTTTTTGTGAGCTTGTTTGGTATGCTATGGTTAGTTTGGCTTAGCTCTTGATGATCTTGATGAATGAACCATAGTTGATGACTATATTTTTGAAAAATGTCACATATATGCTCTCTCATGTGTAAATGCCTTTATATGATCTTAACATGTTTTAGTGGCCTTGCTATGCTTAATTTGTGGTTGGATAGCTAGTTTATTGATCATATGGGGCCAAAGGCTCATTTGCCATCATGAATGTTTAGCCCTCTTGTTTCATCATGTGGAGGGGCATACATTCCTTTTTGTCGGAAAGACATTTCATGTACCATTCATAAATCTGAAAATGAAATGAAAAATTCTTGGAAAATATGCTCCCATGTCATATGTGCTGAAATTAATTTGCTTTGGGTGCTAAACCGTTGCATGATGCCTACAAATGAGAAGTCTCATACATAGAAGTAGGCACATGGCTCAGTGGCTTTGACATGACATGAGGTGCTTGTGGGTGTTTATGATGGTCTTATGATTAGAATGGTTGTCCTATCATGAAGTTTGTGTGGCTTTGCCATTTTGATATGTTTTGCTCATGTTTAGGTATTTGCTTATGAGAGAGTAACTTTTCGCAAAATTACTCAAATCTTTTTTGGCCTTGTCCAATGGTTGTGAAACTTGGTGATCATGTAGTTAAGGTCATTACGAACCTGTAGAGTATCTAACTTGCTCATTTGGACTTGTGTAGCTCCTTGTGATGAATTTTGTATACTTGAGAAGCTATATGTTGTAATGTTTTGCATTTTGCCTTGATTCATGCATTGTCAACAACGGGGAGAAGTTTTTGCATGCTTTGGGCACTGGGAGTGTTTGGAAGGTGTTCCAATTGGTTCGGGCAAATTTTGAGTAGGTTGGTGCGGGGCCGGTCACATGGGGCGGTCTAACCGCACCCGGGCGGTCGGATGAGTGGTAGGCGGTCTAACCGCCGGGGGCGGGGCGGTCTAACCGCCTTGGGCGAGTGAGCGTTTTTGCTTGTTGTTGCATTCCCGTGCCGCATTGCCGCATTTGTTCAGGGGGAGTGTTCTTTGGCTCGGGGGGAGTTTGCATATGTGACGGGGGAGCTCTTTGTGGTGTTCGAGCTTTGGTTCGGCGATTCACGCTCTTTGTTTGAGCATGATTTTGTCTCGGATGTGTCGAGCCGTTGCCCTTGCCTAACGGGTCCGAGACTTGTTTTCTTCAAGTGATCTTTCTCTTCGCCTTTCTTTGGCTTTCGGTCGCTCGTTAAGGTTTCTTTTTATTTGTTTCTTTTCTTTTTTTTTCTCTTGTGTTACTTCATGTGAGTGTTGTCAATGCACTCATCAAGGGGGAGATTGAGGACCATGTGTGGTTCGAGGACCGGTGGATGGTCGCTCCCTTGTGTGATGAGTGATTGACAACGTTGTGTGGACCGATTCTTGGCTAAGTATTGGAGGTGCGGGTTGCGGCTTGACTCGTTTTGGTGCGGGTGAAGAACAAGCGCGAAAGGTCGTTGCGGTGAGGCCTCCGGTGTGTGGAGAAGACAAGTAGGCTTCGTTCGAGGGACCCCGTGGCCAGTGGGGTCAAGTGCGGGCCGCATGGTGGCATGAACAACAAGATGAAGTCGTGGACAGTTTCTTCGTAGAGCCTCAAAACCAAGGTCGAGTCGGGACTACATGGGAGCCGAATCATGAGTGGAGATTGGCGGAGGCTACACCGAGTTCGCCGGGTTTGCGGTGGTTCACGAGAAAACCACCGGGTTACTCGGTTTAGCCACAAAATCGAGGCCGAAGACTCGATGAGGAGGTGCGGCCACCCGGGCCGGTTCAACCGCCTCGGAGGGGCGGTCGGACCGCCGGGGGCCGGTCGGATCTCCCGGGCCGGCCTAACCGCCCGTGGGGGCGGTCCGACGGCCCGGCCGCCGGCGTCAAGATGCTTCGAAGCGGAGGACACGCGTCGGGATCACAAGGCTTGCGTCTAGGCTAAGCGCATTGTGGTCGTCGGGCATCCGTCCGATGAAGAAATTCCGAAGACTTCCAAATCCGCCCTTGAGGGGCTTGTATCCCTACTTATTAGGTGAGGGTAGTTTAGTCTTTTGGGTGCCTCCATATATACTCATTGAGTGGATAGATGGCAGCCAACTCTTGGAACCCTAGTTCATTTGCTTTGCTATTTTCTCTTCCTATTTTCCTTAGGATTTTAGAGGACTAGCTTGAGAGCTTCATGGTGAGATATTGAGAGAGGGTAGGATGATTGGGAGGCAAGCTAGACCTTGTACGAACCTTCATGGTATGTATAGATGGTTCGGCGTTGTTCCTCAAGGTGGTTTTCTCTCTCTCTTTTGTGTTTCCTTTCGGAGCTCTTTGTTGGCGGTGTTTTGAGGACGATTTGTTGGGGTTTTTGGTGGGTGTCACGTATGAGGTTCTTGTGCCTCTTTGGTCGGTGACTTTGCCCCCAAATCCCTCTTGAATCGACTCGATTTGGTGGTTTTTTGAGTTGGGCGAGTTCTTGACCTAGAGAGGCGATTTCGTCGATTCCTTTCGATTGTGAGCAGTTCGGGTCGATTCTTTTGAGATAGAGGTTGCCCGGGAGGTAACCCGCCTAATCCCGAAGTTTCGCCGCAATCCGTGGAGTGATTCGGGAGATCGGGCGTGAGGAAGTTAGGGTTTGTCCCGCGGGCCGTTTTTTTCCGGGAGAGGCGGTCTAACCGCCCGGGAGGGGGCGGTCTAACCGCCCTAGGTGTTTCCGTGTCGAAGTTTTGTTTCGCGCAGATTTTCCTCCGTGAGTTTGTTCGCCTTGATCGGAGGAGCGTCCGGTGAAATTTCGGGTCGTTCTCGTGCCGTTTGCTAGGTGTTCTTGGTTGGAGTCCGTTGCTCGGGTATAGGAGGTTAGACCGCCCCCGGTAGCGAGTCTAACCGCCCCTAGGCCCCCGGGTGGAGTTTTGGTTTTCGCCAAGATTTTCCGGTAGCTAGTATGGCCTTGACCAGAGATCTTTGTTGGTGAAACCGTGGTGCGTTTGGGTGCTCGGAAGAGGTGTTTCAAAGGATTATTTGGCTACTAGGTGGAGGCGGTCTAACCGCCCCCTATACCAGGTCTAACCGCCCCCCTCCGGACATCCGGCTTTCGAGGTGTTTCCGCCTGTCGTGGGTGCGTGTGTGTTGAGGTTGCTTTGGTAGAGTTTGTTCCTAGGACCGGTAGCACTCCGGTGGCTACGTGGTGTTGGCAAACGGAAGGTAGAAGTGCGGAGCGTGTGATTTTGGGGGTCCGACCGAGCGGGTTCATCTTGTCGGAGTTTCAATCTCCTTCGAGAATAAATTTTATCGGCTCCCATTCACTCCCTCCTCTCTCGGTCGCCTAATCGGTCCTTCGGTCCACTTCTTTGGCGCTTCATGGTTTTTCGGACGCGGATTTTGCCGGTGTCGGTTGGATGGGAAGTCCACTTCGTGGACTTGCCGGCTTTTTGGGTTCTTCTTCGGTGTCTTGGTCTTTCCGCAAACAATCGAGTGTTGCTCAATCCACTACCGAAGCGAGTATGTTGCCGCCGCTAGTTGTTGCTCTCGGCTCCTTTGGATTTCATACACCATGAGTAACTTTGGTGAGGAGTATACCCATGTCCCACTTCAATGTGATAGCACCGGTGCCATAAGCGTTTCAAAGAATCCCAGTGCTCCATTCCAAAACCAAGTACATAGAAGTGAGGTATCATTTTCTGAGAGACAACGTAGAGAAAGGAAAGATAGCTTTGATCCATGTACCCACACATGACCAACTAGCCGATATTTTCACCAAACCCCTAGATCAAGCAAGTTTCACTCGTTTGCGGGGGGAACTTGGTGTGTGTTTGATTTCTTGAGTTGGGTGTGTGGGAGCTCTCTTTGTAGCATATGTATAGTTTTCTTTGTGCATTTCTTGCACTTGGCATTGCATATGTAACATGATGTATATGCATCCTTGTATCTTAGATTGCATGCATTTTGTATCATATGCTTTGGATAGGAAAAGCTTCTCCTATATACATTGTTCACCATGGGATACTATATATGTTTTTGTGAGCTTGTTTGGTATGCTATGGTTAGTTTGGCTTAGCTCTTGACGGGGCGAAGCCGACGAGAAAGCCACCGGGGTCGGATGCATCAAATGTTGGGGTCGATTGCATAGATGAGCGAGTGCTAAACGGTGTTTTCCATTGATTTTTGACAATTTTATCGGGGTCCAACGACCCCGATGGCACCATGTAGCTCCGCCCCGGCTCTTGATGATCTTGATGAATGATCCATGGTTGATGGCTATATTTTTGAAAAATGTCACATATATGCTCTCTCATGTGTAAACGCTTTTATATGATCTTGACTCGTTTTAGTGTCTTTGTTATGCTTAAATTGTGGTTGGATAGCTAGTTTATTGATCACATGAGGCCAAAGGCTCATTTGCCATCATGAATGTTTAGAGCTCTTGCTTTATCTTATGGAGGAGCATAAGTTCCTTTTTGTCGCAAAGACATTTCATGTACCATTCATAAATCTGAAAATGAAATGAAAAATGCTTGGAAAATGTGCTCCCATGTCATATGTGCTGAAATTAATTTGCTTTGGGTGCTAAACCGTTGCATGATGCCTACTAATGAGAAGTCTCATACATAGAAGTAGGCACATGGCTCGTGGCTTTGACATGACATGAGGTGCTTGTGGGTGTTTGTGATGGTCTTATGATTAGAATGGTTGTCCTAGCATGAAGTTTGTGCGGCTTTGCCATTTTGACATGCTTTGCTCATGTTTAGGTTTTTGCTTGTGAGAGAGTAACTTTTCGCAAAATTACTCAAATGGTTGTGAAACTTGGTGATCACGTAGTTAAGGTCATTACGAACCTGTAGAGTATCTAACTTGCTCATTTGGACTTGTGTAGCTCCTTGTGATGAATTTTGTATATTTGAGAAGCTATTTGTTGAAAGTTTTCACATTTTACCTTGATTCATGCATTGTCAACAAGGGGGAGAAGTTTGTGCATGCTTTGGGCACCTGGGAGTGTTTGGAAGGTGTTCCAATTGGTTCGGGCAAATTTTGAGTAGTTTGGTGCGGGGGCCGGTCACATGGGGTGGTCTAACCGCCCCCGGGCGGTCGGATGAGGTGCGGGCGGTCTAACCGCCCGTACGAGCGGTCTAACCGCCTAGGGCGAGTGAGCAGCTTTTTGCTCTTTGTTGCATTCCCGTGTTGCATTGCCGCACTTGTTCGGGGGGAGTGTGCTTTGGCTCGGGGGGAGCTTGCATATGTGCGGGGGGAGCTCTTTGTGGTGTTCGAGCTTTGGTTCGGTGGTTTGCGCTCTTTGCTTGAGCATGGTTTTGTCTCGGATGTGTCGAGCCGTTGACCTTGCCTAAGGGGTCCGTGACTTGTCTTCTTCAAGTGATCTTGCTCTTTGCCTTTCTTTGGCTTTCGATCGCTTGTTGAGGTTTCTTTCTATTTGTTTCTTTTCCTTTTCTCTTGTGTTACTACATGAGGGTGTTGTCAATACACTCATCAAGGGGGAGATTGAGGACCATGTGTGGTTCGAGGACCGGTGGATGGTCGCTTCCTTGTGTGATGAGTCATTGACAACGTTGTGTGGACCGATTCTTGGCCGAGTATTGCGGGTGCAGGGTTGCGGCTTGACTCGTGTTGGTGCGGGTGAAGAACAAGCGCGAAAGGTTGTTGCGGTGAGGCCTCCGGGTGTGGAGAAGACAAATAGGCTTCGTTCAAGGGACCCGGTGGCCGGTGGGGGTCAAGTGCGGGCCGCATGGTGGCATGAACAAGCAAGATGAAGTCGTGGACGGTTTCTAGGTAGAGCCTCAAAACCAAGGTCGAGCCGGACTACGTGGGAGCCAAGTCATGAGTCGAGATTGGCGGAGGCTACACCGAGTTCGCGAGGTTTGCGGTGGTTCACCGGAAAACCACCGGGTTACTCGGTTGAGCCACAAAACCAAGGCCGAGGACTCGACGAGGAGG
Source organism: Cenchrus americanus (assembly GCA_947561735.1). Taxonomy (NCBI): domain Eukaryota; kingdom Viridiplantae; phylum Streptophyta; class Magnoliopsida; order Poales; family Poaceae; genus Cenchrus; species Cenchrus americanus. The sequence goes on along the minus strand of OX387245.1, from coordinate 197,102,181 downwards.
TGCGGCCACCCGGGCCGGTTCAACCGCCCGGGAGGGGCGGTCGGACCGCCCGGGGCCGGTCGGATTGCCCGGGCCGGTCTAACCGCCCGTGGGGGCGGTCGACCGCCCCGGCCGCCGGCTCCGAGATGCTTCGAAGTGGAGGACGCGGCGTCGGGATCGCAAGTCTTGCGTCGAGGCTAAGCGAGGTTGCGGTCGCCGAGCATCCGTCCGATGAAGATATTCCGAAGACTTCCAACCGCCCTTGAGGGGCATGTATCCCTAGATATTAGTTAAGGGTAGTTTAGTCTTTTGGGTGCCTCCCTATATACTCATTGAGTGGATGGATGGCAGCCAACTCTTGGAACCCTAGCTCATTTGTTTTTCCATTTCCGTTCTCCATTTTCCCTAGTTTTTCCTACAACTAGCTTGAGAGCTTCATGTGAGATCTAAAGAGAGGGATGGATGTTTGGGTGGCAAGCTAGACCTTGTAAGAACCTTTCATGGTATGTATAGATGGTTCGGCGTTGTTCCTCAAGGTGTTTTTCCCGTCTCTTGTGTGGTGATTTTCGGAGCTCTTTGTTGGCGGTGTTTTGAGAACGATTTCTTGGGGTTTTTGGTGGGTGTCACATATGAGGTTCGGTGCCTCTTTGGTGGTGACTTTGCCCCCAAATCTCTCTTGAATTGGACTCGATTTGGTGGTTTTTCGAGTTGGGCGAGTTTTTGACCTAGAGAAGCGATATTTTCGATTCCTCTTGACCGTGAGCGTTTCGGGTCGATTCCTTTGAGGAAGAGGTTGCCCGGAGGTAACCCGGCTAATCCCGAAGTTTCACCGCAATCCGTGGAGTGATTCGGGAGATCGGGTGCGAGGAAGTTAGGGTTTGACCCGCGGGTTCGATTTCGTAGGAGGCGGTCTAACCGCCTAGAGGGAGCGGTCTAACCGCCCGGGGGTTTCCGGAGTCAAAGTTTTGTTTTGCCGGATTTTCCTCTCGTGAGTTTGTTCGCCTTGATCGAGGAGCATGCGGGTGAAATTTCGGGTCGTTCTCGTGACGTTTGCTAGGTATTCTTGGCCGGAGTTCGTTGCTGGGTACGGGAGGTTAGATCGCCCCCGGTAGCCGGTCTAACGGCCCCTAGGCCCGTGGGTGGAGTTTTGGTTTTCGCCAATATTTTTCGGTAGCTTGCATGGCCCCGACCGAGAGATCTCTCGTTGGTGAAACCGTGGTGAGCTTTAGTGCTCGGAAGAGGTGTTTCGGAGGATCTCTTGGTTGCCCGGTGGAGGCGGTCTAACCGCCCCCTATACCCGGTCTAACCGCCCCCTCCGGTTAGCCGGTTTTCGAGTTGTTTCGATGTCGTGGGTGCGTGTGTGTTGAGGTGCTTTGGTAGAGTTTGTTCCTAGGACCGGTGCACACCGGTGGCTACGTGGTGTTGGCAAACGGAAGGTAGAAGTGCGGAGCTTGTGATTTGGGGGTCCTACCGAGCGGGTTCATCTTTTCGGAGTTTCAATCTCCTTCGAGAAGAACTTTTATCGGCTCCCATTCACTCCCCTCCTCCGGTCGCCTAATCGGTCCTTCGGGAATCGCGCACCCGGGTCGCTTGTTTGTCAACACCGGCCTACATCGAGGGCCTAGATGCTAGAGGCAAGGGCGAGTTTTGTGAAAGTCCAAAACTTCCGGGGGTGGTGGTGAAAGAAGATTCTTCTTTTGTTTTGTGTTGTGCTCGAATCTTGCAAAAATCATATAAAAATCCAAAAATTGCAAACATAATTTCATTCGGCTCGTGTGACTAGAACTACAACTTTTACAAAGCATGTATATACTTTTGAGCTATAGTTTTTGCTTGAAAATTTGAAATGTGATTTACCTAGATCTCAGTGATTCCGCAAAATCCATACATGAACTTGAGTTGGATTTTGGATATGTTGTGAGTACTAGCATGTGTAGGTCCTGTGAGAAAATTGCACAAAGTTACCGAAGAAATCATTTTATATGATTTATCTTGTATTATTGACAAATCTGCCTAGATGAATTTTGTAGCTTAAAATAAATTTATTTTTGAGCCCAACTTCTCGTCGTCATCTTGTTTTGTTGAAATGCACCTCCGGTGAATTTACCATGATTTTATCTCTACTAGAAATATTATTTCCTAATTTATGCTTGTTTTTAATCATAAATGTATAGATCAAGATCTATAATAGCTCTAGGTGTGCTTTTGGTTTCCTAAGCTTGTTTCGCAACAGAGAAACAAAGTGAGAGAAAGTTTGGGTCCGTAGTGCTTTATTTATTTATATATATGCATTTATCTTGTTTGTGGTAGATAGAAATGCTATATTTGATATATTTATTTTTATTGCTTCAGCAAGTGTGCATGTGTGATTAGTGGCTTGTCTTAGACTTAATGAGATCGGGGAACACTACTCTTGGTGTTTTATGATTAATTTTGTTCATTAATGTGAAGAACCTTTGTAGGTTTAATATTGAAATTAATTGAAAAATCATAACTCTTAACTAAGGACCTTGTGTTTGTGTTGTGAAAGTTGCTAACAAGTTTATAACCAACCCCTTGCTGTTTTGTGAGAATTAAATTAATTTATTTATATATATGTACACAATCCATCGTTAAAAAGTCTAGATAATAAAGCAACGCATATTGTTCCTTTATAGGAAGAGTATGATGAATGTATTATTATCTAGATGAATGTGCTCAATCATGCACCCCATGATTGTCATGTGTTGCTTGTGATTAATTAAATCAATTTGTCACTTAAGTCTTGCATTTGCATCCCCGTATAGAAGTTCCAAACGGTCTACACACTCGTGCCGATGGACGTGAGCGAGGGAGCGGGAGGAGCATGCACTACGTCACCGTTGAGCAAGACCCGACCAAAGTCCGGAAGTTTGTATGACCGCTTGTGCCAACGAAGGCAAGCTCGGTTTATCATTAACCCATGTTTTATTTAAAATTATACAACTATCTTTGTTATTTTATATGTATTTACGTTCGGGAATTGAATGAAACCCTAGTTGCATGATCCCTAGGTACCTATGTTCTTTTACATGTATGCTAGGTCGTTAGATGCTATGCTCTAAGGACCCAAGAAAAGTCGAGTGATGTTCGTTACTCGCGAAAATAGGATCACCTTTTCGGAATCACCCTATTTATAAATGGATTGCTCATGTGGTAAGAGCATGGGATTTGGGCTCGGTCCGGTGGCTTCGTGGGCTAAGCTTTTGAATGTACTAAGCACTTGTCGGGAATGGGATCTTACTACTACTACTCTCGACTCGTCTCCGCCCGACTTGCAACCGAGAGGAGGGTACTTGTGTGAGGCTAGGTGAACTAGGGGGGCACGCCGGATAGCCTTGTACACCGGGACTATAAGCTATTATCCCAACTCGAGGATTTTTGGGAACCGTTTTGTCAGTGTCGGCTCTGTTGGGGCACCGCTCCTTGTGTTTAGGTCTACCTTGCAAGGTTTTGAATCAATCGATTGTCATGCTTTCACTGTTATCTGAGACTTCTTAATCAACTGGCCATGATATCCCTTAATGATGAAACTATGTGAATTCTTCTGCGTGAATTAATTGTTTTATACAATTCTTGATTGTATTAGTTGCTCATTATAGTAATGATAATCTCACTAGAATATGAGCTAAAATATTGAAAGTAAGGATCCATGATCCTAGTTGCTTTTTGGCAAAACAAACCCACCAGCCAAAAGCCCTACATGTCTAGAGGTAACTTTTGTCGGGTAAGTCTTGCTGAGTATTAGTATACTCAGCCTTGCTATAATTGTTGCTTTCAGGTGAAGTTGTTTGGCCTGGTGAGATTCCACCCGGCTGGGAGCTGGAATGGGTGGATGATGACGCCGAGTAATGGCATCACGGATGGCCTCCGTGATGTCATATCGTATCGTTATTAGTACTTCCGCTATTTTTAATAAACTCTTAACCTTTTACTTTTATGTCAAGAACTATGGTTTGTAATAATGGACCCTACGGGGAGATTGGTATTAAATTGTAAGGCACTCGGACTCTCCTTCATGGGAGTTTAATGCATACGTTCGATCCTCTCTCGTGTTTTGAAGTGATTTACGGGTGTTAATGTGACGCCCCGGGTTTTCGGTCGGGTTTATTAACCCTAATGAACCGGTCCACCGCGTTGACTTTGGTCAAACGACAGTCAACCTGGGCCATCACCTCGAAAACATCACCGACAAACCCTAATGACCCCTTTGGTCAACCTTGATCAACCTTTGGTCAAAACCCTACTCAAAACCCCTTGAACACCCCATTGCCCTCCAAAGTGTCGCCCGGAACTTATGCCGCGTTCTCCCAATTTTACCTAAACACTTCAAAATCTCCCAATGTAAAAGTTGTGTGTTTTGTCGAGGGACACAACTTCCATGTTGAGTGGCATTTGAGATTTGAAGCCCAAATAGGTGAAAAACTCGAGTCAACGCCCGGGGTTACTATTCATCGGCGCCCGGAAATCGGTGATCTTGGCACGCAAAATTGTGCAAAAATGGTGGAGAAAAAGGCCCTACACCCTTTGTAGAGGTTGTAGAGGATTAGGAGATCTACAACTTTTCTATTTACCGCTTGGACCACTTCGGTTCAAAAATTTGGAGAAAAACCTGTTCAAACAAGGCCAAATGAATTTTGAACCGAGCCGCCCGCGCCCACGCGCGCGACGTTGCGTGCGACGCCGGAGGCGCGCACCGACCCGCGCCGCGGTCCCGCCGGACCCGCACGCCGAGGTCGGTTTCGGTCCGCCGGTCCATGCGCCGTGGGCCGCCCTTGCCGAACCGCCATCACGGTCATATCCTCTCGCGCCACGCGCCTCACGCGCATGGGTAGGCTATGCCGACCGCGCCGCCCGCCTATGGCACCGCCACCGTACCGTGGCCACACCACCGCACATGCGGCGACCCGCCGCCTTGACGCGCAAGGAGACTTCCCACCGCCTTGAGCTTAGCTATAAAAGCCGGCCACCATCCTTCATGCGCGGGTGCACGGCGCCACCGAGCCACCATTGCCGCCGCTTCGGTGCCACGGCTAACCCCGTGCTCCGGCCTCTTTCACCGCCAAACCGTGCCACTCCTACCTTCCTCTTGCACCCACAAATCTTCCACACTCGCTTGTTGGCCGGACTAAGCCGCCGGTTCATCGGAGCGAGCTTCCGGCGGCGGCCGCCGCCGGCTTCCGCCATGCCCGCCCTCCGGTCCTCTCCCCCGCCGCGAGTGAGTACGCAAATGGAGCCCTAGCGAACCCTGGACCCTCCCCAGCTGCCTCCTCAGCCAAGACCGCCGGCGAGCTCGCCGGAATCCGGCCGACCGCGCCGCCCCCAAATCCCAAGGGCTACATTGTAAGGCTCCAAGTAATTCTGGGGTGTTTTGTGCAAACCGGGGACCTAGTTGTGAACCCCCGCATCTTTCCAGGGGCCTTTTATTAAAGTGATCCGTACCCCTTTTTAATGTTTTAGCCTGGATATTGTAAAATCCATATCAAATCACAAAAAAATCCAAAAATTGCAAAACCAATTTTGTTAAACTCTGTGTGACTAAATCTACCTTTTCTGCAAAGGATGTATATACTTTTGAGCTTGGTTTTTGCTTGAAAAATTGAAATGTGAATTACCTAGATCTGTGATTCTGCAAAATCCATACATGATCTTGAGCTGGATTTTGGATATGTTGTGAGCACTAGCATGTGTAGGTCCTGTGCCAAAAATTGCACAAAGTTGCTGAATAAATCTTTTTATATGATTTATCTTGTATTATTGACAAATCTTCCTAGATGAATTTTATAGCTTAAATAAATTTATTGTTGAGCCCAACTTCTGGATATTGTCTTGCTATGTTGAAATGCACCTCTGATGAATTAATTATGATTCTATCTTTGCTAGAAATATTATTTCCTGATTTATGCTTGTTTTTAATCATAAATGTGTAGATCAAGATCTATAAAGGCTATAATTGTGTTTTGTTGGTTTTCTAGACTTGTTTTGGACCAGAGAATAAGTGAGATAAAGTTTGGGTCCATAAGTATTATATTTATTTTTATATGCATTTATCTTATTTATGGTGAATAGAAATGCTATATTTAATATATTTATTTTTATTGTTTCAGCAAGTGTGCATGTGTGATCAATGGCTTGTATTAGACTTATTGAGATCAGGGAACACCACTCTTGGTGTTTTATGATTTATGTTGTTGAATAAAAATGGAGAAACCTTTGTAGGTGGAATATTGAAATTAATTGGGAAAATCACAATTCATACCTAAGGACCTTGTGTTTGTGTTGTGAAACTTGCTAACAAGTTTATAACCCACCCCTTGCTGTTTGTGACAATTAAATTAATTTATTTGTATATATATGTACACAATCACTATTAAAAAGTCTAGATAATAAAGCAACGCATATTGTTCCTTTATAGGCGAGTATGATAAATGTATTATTATCTAGGTGAATGTAATCAACCTTGCACCCCATGGTTGTCATAAATTGTTTTGAAGATTAATTAAATCAAATTGTCAATTAAGTCTTGCATTTGCATCCTCCATGTAGAAGTCCCCGACGGTAGCTACACGCTCGTGCTAGTGGACGGGAACGAGGTAGCCGGAGGAGACGTGCACTACGTCACCGTAGAGCAAAACCCGGCCAAAGTCCGGAAGTTTGTCTAATCGCTTGTGCCAACAAAGGCAAGTCCCGGTTTATCATTAACCCCTGTTTTATTTAAATTATGCAACTATCTTTGTTGTTCTATGTGCATTACGTTCGGGAATTGAATGAAACCCTAGTGCATGATCCCTAGGTGCCTATGTTCTTTTACTAGTATGCTAGGTCGTTAGATGCTATGCTCTAAGGACCCGGTAAAGGTCGAGTGATGTTCGTCACTCGCGAGAATAGGATTTCCTTTTATAATCAACCTATTTATTAATGGATTGCTCATGTGGTAAGAGCATGGATTTGGGCTCCGGACTAGTGGCTTCGTGGGCTAAGCTTTTGAACGTACTAAGCACTTGTCGGGCATGGGACCGGTAAGCCTAGTACCTAAGTGAGGCGACCAAGGATTTTCCATTACTAATCTCGAGCATTTACCGCCCGGCTCATTACGGGAGGGGTACTTGTGTGAGGTCGGGATGTACTTAGTGGGGGCATACCGGATAGCCATGTACACGGGATCGTAATATCTATCCCGAACCAAGGAACGATGGGAACCGCTTGGTCGGTGTCGGCTCTACCGGGGCACCGCTCCGTGTGTTTAGGTCTACCTTGCAAGGTTTTGAACCAATCGTTTGTTGGCCTCTCACCGTTATCCGAGACTCGCTTAACCAACCGGCCATGATATCCCTTAATGATGGAACTATGTGAAATCTTCTCGCGTGAATTAATTGTTTTGTACAGTTCTTGATTGTATTAGTTGCTCATCATAGTAATGATAATCTCACTTGAATCCGAGCTAAACTATTGAAAGTAAGGATCCATGATCCTAGTTCCTTTTTGGCAAAACAAACCCATCGCCCAAAAGCCTACATGTCTAGGGGTAACTTTTGTTGGGTAAGTCTTGTTGAGTATTAGTATACTCGGCCATGCTTTAATTGTTGCTTTCGGATGAAGTTGTTTGTCCTCGTGAGATTCCACCGTGCCGGGAGTTGGAATGGGTGGATGATGACGCCGAGTGATGGCATCACGGATGGCCTCCGGTGATGTCATATCGTATCGCTATTAGTACTTCCGCTGTTTTAATAAAACTTTGAATCATATACTTTTACGTCAAGGACCATGATTTGTAATAATGAACCCTACGGGGAGATCGGTATTAATTTGTAAGCAATGTTGACTCTCCTTCGTGGCGTTTAATGCATAAGTTCGATCCTTTTTGTGTTTTCAAGTGATTTACCGGGTGTAAACCGGCAACACTCAACGGGATGATTCTTTATTATCTCTTAATGACCAAATGGAGTGGTTTAGGCGATAGTACGTAATTATCTCGGATGGGGTTGTCACAAATAAACCCGGCAACACTCAACGGGGTGATTCTTTATTATTGCTTAATGACCAAATGGAGTGGTTTAGGCGATAGTACGGAATTATCTCGGATGGGGTTGAAACTGACTAGTGTCGAGCATCCGTATGCACTAGAGTGATTAGATGAATACTAATCACATGATTTACAATAAAACTTGCCAAGATTGATTGAATTTTGAAAATCCGTTGGATCGTTAGGGAATGATCTAGATCGAGAGGCCCTAGAGGGAATTTTTGGGTTCTTTAAGGTGGTATAAGAATGTATGGTTTATTTTGCTAACTTCCAAAGACTTTACTTTATGTCGGACTTACGTTCTTGCACAACCAAACTAGCCGAACCACGTGTTTCATACGTGTGTTGTTCCGCATCACGGGAATTGCGAGGGTTGATGGAGTGATCCAATCCACGGATCCCATCTTCGTGTCGGTTATGAGTTGTGGTGACGCCACGTTTATCATACGTGTGCATTCCTCATGTCGATCATGCGAGGCAAGGATACAATCCATTCAAATGGAGGGTGTCCGAGGTTGGACGCCGTCCATGCAGCGGCTTGATGCATGGATACCGTTTTCTATAGTGAACGGTAATGTATGTGGACGCTTCCGTGACGTGCTCGCACGAAGGTTCGTTTTCTGCGGGTACAATACCAACGTTTTGTAAGTCGTTAAGTGCGAATCGAGTAGCTCCGACTAATTATTATAAGGAGAGCCATTTATAAGCTTGCCACCGACACTAACTACGTCTTTTGTATCCATGTGTGTGAGGTCGTTTAAGACATGTGCATTCATGATTAAAATATGGTTGAACCTAAAATTTGATCTTTTCTTGCTTGAATAATTTCTCTAGGGTGATTGCTCGATCTTAGTTAAGGTTTTTCCTCTCTTTTATCTTAGGCAAAATTCTGGCAGATTCTTTTGCTGTCATTTCTCAATTTTTGTAGCCAAATCTGTAAGGAATCTAGCTAGACATCTTTTAGGAAAGTTGTTTCTTATCAAATTCATCATCTACTGTGAATTTCTCAGGATTTTAAAAATTTTCTATCAGGAGTTATGATTAGTTTACTAAGTCTCTGTACTGCTGTTTTTCTGGGATACCTTCCTCTGCAAATGAAATTTTTCGAGTATGATCCAATCCAATCCAGATCCACCCTTGAATACCAAAAAGGTGTATCATAATCTCACTGAGTTGCTATCGAAATTTGGTAATTTTTGGGTTCATAGGTTCCGAGTATGAATTTATGATTCGCAACCTTCGGAACTTACGCCACGATTTCATGCGTACTCGTTTCGAGTTCCAGCATATCTAGCACCTTGTGTGAATGGCTGCCCAAATGTTACTCACTTGAGGATCAAACCTATTCCTTTTGCTCACCAAAATCTTGTGGAAAGTTGAAACCTTTAGTAGTGATTTGTGTATGCAACCTTCTTTTATAGCCCCGAGAGCTTATCTTTGTGCACGTGTTCGCATCCGGTTCTCGACATTTGTCACTTATTCCAAATGTCCGCCTCCGGATCCGTGACCATTGATGCGCGAGGCATGGACTCACTTGTACTGCCTCGAGGAGGGTGGTTTCCCTGCAGTTTTGTGGGACACCCTAAAGGACTTTGGGTACACCGCGTATCCAGAGTACCCGACACGTGAGTTCATGACCACAGGCCAACTCCTTCGTTGGGAAGTGAAGGTGAAGATCCCCATGTGCCCGACACATCCTGCTTGGGAAGAGTGGGAAGTTAAGGCACAAGAATTGAACTTGGCTGACACCGTGCAAAAGGTTGCTTTTGAAGCACTCACAACTTTTTGTGAGAAGCACGTTGATTTGGTAGCTACCACTGCAACCAAGGTGATTCCTTTACCTGAGCAGCATTCCGGACGTTGGATCGAGTGCGAAGCTTTTCTCTCCACTCGGGGCAATCCTCTCTATAGTCCTAAACTTGTCACCTCAATCCATTTCTCTAAATCTATGTTTGACTTCTATCAAGTGATGGTTGGAGAAAGCATGGTCCGTCGACACCAAGTTTATAGACAACAAGTTAATGGTGCGAAGCTATCACCCAAGAGTTGAAGGAAGCTCGAGCGGTGATAGCCCATCTTGAGAAGAAAAGACGCAAGGATAAAGAAAAAATACTAGAATTGAGTGAAGTCATTCATGAGCGAGAATTACTTGTTGCAGCATAATGATCAATATATGCTTGACTTAGAGAATCAACTTGAAGTCAGTAGCGGCTCCACCTCGTTATCCCGAAGAGGAAGAAGATCCCGAGGAGATCCAAGGAGAATCTAGAGTGGAGTCTAGACCTGCTTCACCTTGAGTGAACCTAGGCTAGATTGTTACCTGGTTGATGTTGGTCATGCTTTCAATAAAGCAATGAATTGTAGGAGTGTTGTTGTAGCTTGGATCTTGTAATGACATTGGTTGTGATCAGCTTTGGACCATGTGTTGAATACCAAGTTGTGTGAAATGTTGTGGAGATCATGCTCACCAAATTTTATCATGTTGCATATACGTACCGAGAGTTATGGTAATTTTTGTGCACCTCGGCCTTCCGTGAAAACAGCTAGGCGAGAACCTCGGTTACGGAATTTTTCGGGCATGATAAAGTTGGAAATTGACTCGGAGCTGAATCCCAGCCCTTGAGTTTATGAAATCCTACATCCACCGACCAAAAATGAGAAGTTTTCGGTGTATAAGCAAGGATTTGTGAATTTTATGCTTATGACCGCCGTGCTTGTCCGATTCCGAAAGTTTCCATGAATGAGTTTTCGTCGTGCATATTCTACTTGTTAATTTATGTGAGCAAGCTTGTGGATATGTGGTTAATGAGAACTCAACTTTTCGATTGTCGGATCGACATGTAGCACCCCCAATGGTTTTGACACGTCGGCGGTGGTGATCTACCACCGCCACGACTCATGACGCCGGTGGAGGCTTTCATGACCACCTAAATAAAAGTGTTGCACCGGATTTTACGGACCCAATAGCAAATCGCCCAACGGATGCAACAGAGACCTCCAATGGGAGCCAATCACGATGGACCACAAATGGTAACCACCTACTCCCGGTTTATCGGGATGAAGCCCCCAACTTTCACTAAAGTAGAAGAGCCCCTTGATGCCGACGCATGGGTTAGGGCCATTGAAGCCAAATTTTCGCATTTGTCCTATCTTGTTCGAGGATTGCAAGGCTAGCTTTGCAACCTTGAAGCTTCGTGGAGAAGCTTTAATGTGGTGGGAGCATTTTAAGTCCATGCAACCCACTGGACATGAAGTCACTTGGATGTAATTCAAGAAAGCTTTCAAGGACCACTACATCCCAAAAGGACTCATGGTTAGAAAGATGAAAAAGATGCTTGCTCTTAAGCAAGGTGACGACACTGTGTATCAATATGCATAGAAGTTTAACAACCTCTGCCAGTATGGTGAACATCACGTGGACACCGATGCCAAAAAGATGGAACATTTCCGTGATGGTCTTAAGAGTGATTTGTATGAAAGGCTAAACCTACTGGAGCCCAACAGTTATCATGAGTTGGTGAACAAAGCTATCTCTTAAGAGGATGACATGATGAATGTATAGAAGGATAAGAAGAGACGAGAATGACTTTGCTTCGGGAGATGGATTGGGCAAGAAATTTTGTTTTGTTAAGAAGAATGTGCATGGTTCTTCCCAATCATCCGCATTAGGCCATTAGAAAGTGACTCCGTCCCAAAGATAAGCCTTCGGGAAATTTTCGGCACCGTCGAGCCCAGCTGACAAGTCTCCAAGCCAAAGGAACTTCCACCCCGCATTTGCTACAATTGTAGGCAACTAGGGCACTAGGCCAATGAGTGCCCAAACCCTAGGAAGAACAAGCCCGAGCAGCAGAATCGAACCCCGGAGTAGCCAAGGGCAATCGTGACAAAAAGCCTACGATTCAAGTGAAGCAAGGCCGACTTAACTTCACGGGTAACTTTTCTATCCAAGAGCATTCCTCCTTACCGTGGATTTGATGATGGAATTTTGCTCCCTCCTTATATCCTAGTTGCTTTTTGAGAGTAAATTGGGGAATCTTGGTGAACAAATCTAGCAAACATTTGTTTACTAGCCTTCCTTTTCTTCATAGAAATCTCTTTGGTAATCCCTTTCTCAACTTGGTATTTCCACCTTTTTCACCAAGCTTTCTATGAGTTAATCAAATCGACCGGCTAAGTTGACAAAGTAAGATCGTAGTTTTTCTCGAGAAATCACGGTCGGATCTTTAGACCGTTGGACCCCATTCTTTTCAATGCCATGATGGTACGACGCCGTAGCGTCTCCCTCGCCATCTCTTTTCCCGCGGCCACGATCACGTTGCCAAGACCTCACGGGCCGACCATTATCGAGCCCCTTGTGGCCACCGCCGGATCGCTCGCTAGTCCCTACCTCGGTCGGTTGGGATGACCGTTGCGTTTCCGTTGAGGTATAAAAAGGGAAACCCTCCCGCCGTGTTTCCATTGCCAAGTCTTGCTCGCTTTCAAGCTCGACGGTGCCGCCACTCTTCTTTTCCCCTCCGGCTAGTTTTGGCCAACCCGCCACTAGCCCATCTCTCGCCGTTGCTCGCCCACTCGCCGAGCAAGGCGTTTCGCCATCTTCATCGACAACCTCTAGAAGAAGCTCGGAAGAAGACCGAGAGAAGAACTCCAGCCGCATTGCCGACCATGGCTCCGTTCGTGGGGATGTTCGAGATCCTCCGCCGGACGCTTGTAGTGATGTACCTCGCATCGTTGGTGGAGTTTGTCTTCTTTTACTTTTTCATGTACACATCCATAGTCGCTTCCTCGTGAGCTGCGTTGAGGCGGTGAGTAGAGCACCATGTATCTTTTCCTTATTCGAAATCTCGCTATCGAGAAGTGTAAGCGAGTATATCTTCCACCCTTGTAACCTTGCCTTGGTGGAAGAAGTTTACTCTAATCTTGTTGTCGAATCTCGGGACGAGATCTCGTTTAAGGGGGGTAGGCCGTGACGCCCCGGGTTTTCGATCGGGTTTATTAACCCTAATGAACCGGTCAACCGCGTTGACTTTGGTCAAATGACGGTCAACCTAGGCCATCACCTCGAAAACATCACCGACAAATCCTAATGACCCCTTTGTTCAACCTTGATCAACCTTTGGTCAAAACCCTACTCAAAACCCCTTGAACACCCCATTGCCCTCCAGTGTCAGCCGGAACTTTTGTCGCGTTCTCCAAATTTCACCTAAACACTTCAAAATCTCCCAATGTAAAAGTTGTGTGTTTTGTCGAGGGACACAACTTTCATGTTGAGTGGCATTGATGGTTTGAAGTGCAAATTGGTGAAAAATGCAGGTCAACGCCTCCGGGCGCTATTCACCGGAGCCGAGATTTCTAAAAAGTTCCACCGCCTTTTATGCAAAATCCGTTGATCAAAACCCTATACGACCTTTGTAGAAGTTTTAGAGGGTCAGCCGATTGACAACTTTGCTATTGAACACTTGGACCACTTCCGTTGGGAAAATTTGAGAAAAACCCGCCTAAACGGTGCTAGGCCGAGTCGGGTAGCACCCCGGCAATCCGAGCGCGCGCGCCCGCGTCGGTGTCGCCGCCACCGCACCTTGGTCCGCCGGTTCCGCACGCCGAAGCCAACCCTTGGTCCGCCGGTCCGTGCGCTAGGGAACCGCCATGCCACCGCCTTTCTCTTCCACCCCGCGCGCGCCACGCGTCCACGCACGCCGCGCTACCCAACCAACCATGCGCCGGCGTACGCGCCGCTCATCGCCGCCCTCTCGCGCCGTACTCCGGCCATGCCGTGGCCATACCGCAACTTGGTTGCCTTGGCGCGCAAGGAAGCACCCCCCACCGCCTTGTGCTCGGCTATAAAAGCCTTTCGGCTCCATCTCCTCGCGCGACCCCGAGCCGCCGTCATCCGCCATTGGTACCCCTCGGTGAGCCTACTACTCGCTCGACTCTGTGCCGCCTAAGCACGACTAGCCCGTCCTCTCGCACCACTTGTGCTTGCACGCCGCGTGTAGGCCTAACCGGGCTGCTCGCTCACCGGAGCCCGAGCTCCTTTGGCCGCCGCCGGGCAGCCATTGCCGAGCTCGTACCTTTGCCTCGCTCTCCAAGTAAATGGGCACTCGTATCACCTCCACTAGGTCACACCGAAGCTGCGTGCGTCGCACATTGCCCGGCCCGTGCGCCGCTTTTCGCCGGGAAACAGAGCAGCCATGGCCGCCACCGCCGCCCTCCAACGTGCCCGCTCGTCGGAGCAACCCCCACCCTCTAATCCATGGCCAATCAACCCAAGGTGAGTGGAATCGCGCGCCTGGGTCGCCTGTTTGCCAACACCGGGCCCACATCACCGGCGGCGAGCCGCCCCCGCCACCGAGGGCACCTCTGTGAGGACTTTTTGTACTCGAGGGCCTAGATGCTAGAGGCAAGGGCAGTTTTGTGAAAGTCCAAAACTTCCAGGGTGGTGGTGAAAGAAGATTCTTCTTTTGTTTTGTGTTGTGCCTGAATCTTGCAAAAATCATAGAGAATAATAGAAAAATCTAAAAATTGCAAACCAAATTTTGTTGTGCTCTGTGTAACTAGATCTACAACTTTCACAAAACATGCATATACTTTTGAGCTACATGTTTTGCTTGAAAAATTGAAATTTCATTTACCTAGATCTGTGATTTTGCCAAATCCTTACATTATCTTGAGCTGGTATTTTGGATATGTTGTGAGTACTAGCATGTGTAGGTCCTGTGCCAAAAATTGCACAAAGTTACTGAAGAATTATTTTTTATATGATTTATCTTGTATTATTGAAAAATCTGCCTAGATGAATTTTATAGCTTAAAATAAATTTTTTTTTGAGCCCAACTTCTGGCTATCATCTTTTTATGTTGAAATGCACCTCTTGTGAATTTACCATGATTTTATCTCTGCTAGAAATATTATTTCCTAATTTATGCTTGTTTTTAATCATAAATGTATAGATCAAGATCTATAATAGCTCTAGGTGTGTTTGTTGGTTTCCTAGGCTTATCTGGGACAAGAGAAACAGTGAGAGAAAGTTTGGGTCCAGAAGTGTTTTATTTTTTATATATGCATTTATCTTGTTTGTGGTATATATAAATGCTATATTTGATATATTTATTTTTATTGCTTCAGCATGTGTGCATGTGTGATCAGTGGCTTGTCTTAGACTTAATGAGATCAGGGAACACCACTCTTGGTGTTTTATGATTCATTTTGTGCACTAATGTGAAGAACCTTTGTAGCTTTAATATTGAAATTAATTGGAAAATCACAACTCTTACCTAAGGACCTTGTGTTTGTGTTGTGAAACTTGCTAACAAGTTTATAACCAACCCCTTACTGTTTTGTGATAATTAAATTAATTTGTTTATATATAAATGTACACAATCCATCGTTAAAAAGTCTAGATAATAAAGTGACGCATATTGTTCCTTTATAGGAAGAGTATGCCTAATGTATTATTATCTAGGTGAATGTGGTCCATCATCTTGTAGAACAACTTTGTGTCCTCCTCCATCACCTCCTGGTCACGAGTGTCATTAAAAAGTGCTTGGTCGGCATCTTCTAACATGTCTACAACCCCCGCATCATGATCACACGCCTCTAGGCGTGGTCTCACCACCTCCTCTCTCACACGGTATAATCTTTGGTAAATCCATTGTACAGAAGATGTCGGCCCATATCCTCCTTGCTAACTCTCCTCTTGTTGTCACATTTTGTGCAGGGACACCAAACTAGCAAATTACCACGAGAATTGGCCCATGCAAATTCCAAGAAATCATTGGTCTTATCCTTCCATTCATCGTCAAAATCACGCATACTTCTTCGGCCGGTGTACATCCACTTACGGTCCTCCATTCTTTATCAATCTGGAATGTTAACCATTAAATCCATGTACAACTTGATCCTACTGTCTAATAGGTGAGGATAGGTCCTAATCCCACTCGCAGATCCGTATATGAGTTAGTTTCCATGCCCCGATCTGATCGAGGCAGAATTTCGGCAGCACCTCCCCGCTGTTCTCCAGATACACATCCGAGTATGGAGATTGTGCATCTAGAGAACAACAGGAGGTGATGTCGAAACTCGTCTCAAATCGGACCGAACATGGAAACTAACTCATCTCGCGGATTCACGAGCCGTCAAGAAAACATGGACAATCCGAAACGAGATACGGTCGTAGGTATGCACGAAATGCATACCTCCGGTCGTATCTCTTTCGGACGGGAGACACCTAACTAGGTTACGTGATCTACGACCCTACGACCGAGAAGATGGGTTATTCATACCTAGGGTGCCGGTGACAAGGTGCCGCGGTGCGGGCGGATCCGCAACGCCAACGAAGAAGATCAAGGTCGTCGAGGTACTCCGGCTTGCCTTCCACTAGCCCATCTCTGCAAAAAAGAAATGAACATACAACTTAGCACAAAATTTTGGCAGCACCTCCCATGCACGGTGAGGTGTCAAAACCTGCAATTAAACATTCGACACGAAGGCCGACAACCAGATATATGCATTCTCATCGAACTCAATAAGGCATTTCCAATTCACATTCATATTCTACCACTAGTCATTATACCACTAGTCATTCTACCACTAGCCATTGGCAGCAAGTCATTACCGCTAGTCAGATTCACATGCCGGCTAACCTTGCTCGGGCGGACGACGATAGCGTGGGCGGGACGTGGATGGACGACGACGGCGGGGCTGTCCTGGGCGTTGGCCTTGTGCTTCTCCTCCCCCCTTCTCGATCCTCCCTCTCCTCCTCCTCTCCCCTTCTCCTCCCTCTCCTTTTCCGACACCCCCTACTCCATTGCTCCCTCTCTCTTCCTTCTCTTCTCCCGGCAGGGGCGCGCGGGCGGGGGGAGGGGCGCGGCGGGCGGGGGGCGGGGGCGGGTGCGCGCGGTCGGGCGGGGGTGCGGGGCGGGGGCCGGCGGGGGTAGGCGGACGAGAGGAGGGGTCACGTGGGCGGGCGGGGGGCGGGGGGCACGCGCGGGTGGGGAAGGGGTGTGGGCGGGGGGCGGGCGCGCGCGGTGAGGCGGGGGCGGGCGTGCGCGCGTCCGCCGGCGGGCGGGTGGGGGCGGGAGAGCGAGGGCGGGCGGGTGAGGCAACGGGCGGGCGCGGCGTGGAAGGCCGGGTGCGCGTCGGAGGAGGGCGGGCGAGGCGGGAGGGTGAGGCGGCGGCGGCGGTGGTTGCTCCCTGTGTGCATGTGGGGGGCGCGTGTGTGCGTCTAAGTGTTGGTCGGGCAGGCGTGGTCTGTAATGGTGCTTTTTTGCTGACGGCCTTCAGATCCGGCCCTCGGCAAAGGTAACAGTATTTAAAAAATGAAAATATAACTTTGCCGACGGCTAGATCTAGAGGTCGTCGGCAAAGACGCCACCTGTGCCGAGAGCCGCGGCCTAGCTCTCGGCAAAGCCGTTGACAATGGTTTACCATGGTTTACTGGCCTTTGCCGAGAGCTGGCTGGAGCCGTTGACAGAGTACACCTCTTTGCCGACGGCCCACCCTCGGCACATCTGCCTATGCCGAGGGCCCCACTAGGCTCTCGGCAAAGAAGTAATTCTTTTTTTTATTTTTGGGTTGGGTTTTTTCTTTGCTAAAGGTACATTAATTAAAGCTTGATTTTCAATTTTGGTATTTTTTGACAAAGTTTTACTATATTTCATGTATTTTAGTCTTTTTTTTTTGAATTTCTCTACATAGTTAAAATTTGAACTGCAAGTCACCAAAACAGTGCGTGTATATGATTGGAAAATTGATATTCTTGCTTGTTAGTGTGAGTTTAGTCCTAATCTAGGGCCACGAGCCAAAATTCAAACAGCTTTGTGTGGATCACATGTCTACCCACTTTCCTGCGAATCGTTTTCAAATTATATAAAATGCAAACAAAGTCGAAAAATCATGAAATTTAACAAGTCGTCGTTATATCACATGTGTAGTCTGTGGTAAAAATTTGGAATGATTTCGTGGAAGTTTCGGTCGCGCACTGTACATCACAATATGCGAAAGATTCACAACAATCGAGGTCAATCATTCAAAAATAGAGACCAAAAAACACAAATAAATAGGAAACACGCTTGCCATGAGCCGCCGACACCGTCGAGCCCGGACTGCGCTGTCGTGTTAGCACTGGGAGCCGTGGCGGTGAGGAGGGGCCGCGCTCACTCCGACGCCCTAGAGCTCCCACCGCCGCCGGGGGGGAGGGCATCGTCATCTGTCTGTCGCCCGCCCGCACCCAGCCGACACACCTGGTCGCCCATGACTGGAGTAGGGAGGATGCTCCTACGCCATTCCCTGTGAATGAGAGCAAAGAAAGAGATGAGATAGAGAATAAATTAGAGAGAAATGATTGGACTCCGAGAGGAGTGAAGAAAATAGAACAGAGAAGGATAAAGAGAGGAATCAGCGGTGGGTGACAACAGGGCTTTAGTAACAGGTGGTATTTCCACCTGAGACTAATGGTCTCTCATTAGTCTCATGTGAAAATATCACAAGGAACTAAATCCTTACCACCTGAAACTAAAGGTGCACCCTTTAGTCTCGGGTCAGGGTGTCACACCCGATTTCCGAAGAGAAACTAGATGCATCTCATATGTGTGCCAGGATCTAGTTCCACATATATGAGAGACAAAATGATTGTAATATCATAGACAGTAAAAACGTATCAAGGGGTTTAACAACTTACTACACTCATTCGGAAGACACGAAGGTCTTTGACATCGGAAAACGATAACTACACAACGAGTCATCGTCTTCCGCTTCCACAGGCACTTACTGGGGGAGACGCAAGCCTCAGAACTACTCAAAGTTGCTGTAGAACTCCTCACCATTGTTCTCTTCGGAACAGTGGTAAGCAAGGATGAGTACACTTATGGATGGTACTCAACAAGTGGGGGAAGATGCAAGGCTACCAAGGATAGGCTATGGTTTTGCAGCGGTAAGCATTTTGATGTTGGTGAAACTTTTAATTGAAGAACGCCTAGTTACTAGATGTAAGTATATACCAAGACACTTAAGAAACTTTTAAGCAAAACAACCCAAAGCTCATCGAATCACGATTTATTCTCATCTTTAAGTTTATTAATCATGTGAGGGTCCAAGCCGCTCATAGCTGTGAGCATGCCTGATCGATCAGTTTTACACTCTGCAGAGGTTTGCACACTTAACCCACAGGGCGTACAAGTTCCAAAGAACTTTGGACCCAACCATGCGCGCTAATCAGGCATCATACCACACTTTTGTGGTGTGATTGCATAGGGACGCTACGAAGCCTTTACAAAGGCATGCAAAAGACTAGCATATTCTACGCCCAAACATTTATTAACCACGGTTGATCCAAGGATTGTGGATAAAAGTCTAGGTAAATCCTTAAAAAGGGTGTTCCCATCAATTTAATGCGGTAACATAATAAATATAAACTTAGTTGTCATGCAATTACATAGAATAAAATAGAATCATGCAGGGGAGAAGACCACTTGCCTTCCTTGCTTAAACACTGAGGTTCTTCTTTTTCAAACACTCCCTATTGATCTACTTCAACTGGCTGCTCGCTTGAAACTGGCACGATGTCTACGAGCACACAAGAATACATTCAACGAACAAAACATCACACCAAGCATGAAAAACTTAAAGGGAAAACAAGGTTTGGGTCTAGTATCGTGATCACAAGAAACACTCGGAACTATCGAGAGATTTGGATGATCACATACAAGAGCTAGCTATGTGTTTGATATCTTTTAATTAAGTAACATCACGTGTATAGGTCATTTCACATAAATACCCTATTTATAATTAAGCAAGTTATGTTTGTATTTAAAAGATGATGTAAGCCTAGTTCAATTTTATTTATAAATATTCAAGTATGATTTATACAAATTAAAAATTTAATTAAAAAGAAGCATGGAAAAGCATCTAGGCGTTTATCTTTATATTTCGAGTTATGCTAATCAAATTATAATTTAAAAACACATTTATATTTATTTTAATCAAATTAATATTTAATTAAGAAAACTCAGGATATAGCCTATGTTACATTTTAGCATAAAGCAAATTACATAATCATTAATCAAATTAAGTTTGATTATAAAAACTGTTTTGTACATCTAACTAGCTTTTAATTAAAAGACATATTTAATTAGCATTAGCCATATTAACTTTCTTATGAAAACACGTGTTGTGCTCTAATTAGACTTTAATCAGAAAAGGCATGTGCAATAGGATTTAATCATATTTAATATTTAAATAAATTATAAAACAAAGAACATGTTCAACATTTGTCCTATCACATAGTTTGAGTTGATATGATCCTAACGCAACTTGAAATGGTGGAAACGGAGCTACAATGCAAAAGATACAGCCAAAAAAAGGTTCTAAAACTGACGGGCTTGAAAAGACGGTCGTGTGGACACCGAGAACGCTTGAAACAGATAAAGACGGAAAATATATGGCTTAAACAAGGTTCAAGAGATTTTCTGTGAAGAAACGGGGCTTCAGGGGCTTATCCGCAAGAAACCTGGACCTAAACATAATTAGGTGTAAGAACTCATGGGTTTTGGTGTAAAATAACAAGGTTTGGACCTTGGGTGAAGAAACAGAGAAGCTCAGGGGCTTCAACGTGAAAACCTGGACTAAACTATAAGGATCTTTGGAGGTGGAAGCGCATATATGTGATATTAGAAAGGGCAGGGTTCTTTTTGTAAAACTGCGGATGTTGTCCGGTATGGGGTCTGTTTGACCCGTGGGTTGGGCGGATCTAAGCCGCTAGATTCAGATCGCTCGGTTGGGAGCGGTTGTGGACCAGCGGTGGACTTGGTCCACGGGTCCATGGTCGGCCGATCAAAGGGGTACGCCCCGATTTGATCTGGGACGTTGATCGCGGATCAGGCGGCCTGGGATGCATGCACGCGATCAGGCGGCGGCGAGCACGGCGTGGACGGCGGCGCACGGTGGTGCGCGGCGGCGGGTCGCCGGAGACTCGCCGACGACGGTCAATCTAGCGCTCCTGAGCTCGGTTTAAGACGTTGTTTGGTCCTACGTGAAGAAGAGGACGAGGCGAACCTAACTAGGGGCTTAAGGGGGCGGTTTGGGCGGCGGAGTGGGCACCACGGCCGACGAGGCGAGCAGCACAAGGCTGGCGAGTGGCGTTTGGGCTACAAGCTATATGTGCAGAGAAAAAAATAGTGAGGGGCAGGTTTCTCACCACGCGAAGAAGCTCTGGGCAAAGGAACCAGCAGTGGAGATGGAGTGGCGGAGGAGATCGAGGCGGCGGCGCTCCGGCGGCGGTGAGCTTCGAGTGGCTCGTTCCGGCGGGGGAAGGAGGGGCACGGGTGCGGGAGTCTTCAGGTGGAGGACGCACGCGACAAGCAAAGGAGAGGAGATCCCGAGGGACGTTCACCGATGGCAGAGAGCTTCCGCGGCCGGCAATGGCGCGGTGGCGGGCTCCTCCAGGAAGTGGCGCGCACGGGGCGAGGAGAGGGTGCGGGAGATGCAGGTGAGTGCGAAGGGGGCAGCTGCAGGGGCTCTAGGTCGGTTTTATAGGGCGAGGAGGGGGAGAGGGGTATCGACCGGAGTAACAGCCATCACTGGCCATGGGGGGCGGCGGCCTTGATTGCATTAAGGGGTAGCATTTAACTGGGGATGAAACGGAAGGGGTTAAGGGAGGAGGCGGTGGCCGGTGCTTTAGATGCTCTTGATGGTGGCTTGAAGGAGGGAGGCGCGGAAGGCGAGCGAAACGACCAGCGATGCGCCTGGTTGTGATGCAGGGGAGAGGAACCGGAGGTGGGAGGAGGAGCTGACGGGCAGGACCCACTTGTCAGTCAGCAAACGAACATGAAATGGGGAAAGAGAGATGGTGGGCCGCAGGGTGGACGTTGGGCCGCGGGGTAAAAGGAAGGGTTAATTAGATCTGTGCCATTATAAATATCACATTTTTGAAGAACACCATTACTATTCAACTAACTACGTCAGTGCCATTACAATTTTTCCCTTGTTTGAACCATGCCATTATGTATGTCTGGCACCGTCCGAGGCCCACCTGCAGGCGTACGGAGGTGGTATATTCTCGTGTGGACCCTTTTGCCCCTTCTTGTCTTTCTCTTTCCCTCTCTCTCCACCGACGTGTGGGACCCCACACATCGGCATCTTCTTCATCCTCTCGCCGTTGCTCGCCCCTTTGGCCGGCGCTTGCCGAGGGCTCGCCACCGCCTCCTAGGTGCCCGACGCCTTGCTTCTCCCACCGCCGGTGACTAGCGTCGTGGCCGCACTACCTTGAGATACGCTTCCGGCACGAGGAGCCGGCTCGATTTCTTGTCGGGGGAGCTCGACGAAGCGTAGCGGCCCACCGATGCCGAAGCTCCGCCGCAAGGCCCGCCGTTGCGAGAAGCCGTGTCACCGCCGGCGCCTCCTTCGCCCGACTCCACCTCCGCCTCAGGCACGCCAACGGAGGCCTTAATCTGGTGGCCATGGTGGATCTTTTTCGGGGGCGTCTTCTCTTCCTCCCTCCGACGGCCTCGTCCGGCCGCGCCACCACCGGTCGGAGATCCACTCAAAGTAGTCAGAGGTTCGGCCGTCGAGGCTTGGTCGGCCGGTGGGTCGCCGTAGTCGGAGGAGGGGCAGGTGCGACGGGCGGCCATTGGTGCCCTTAGTGCCTGGTGTGGTAAGTGTTGAGGCCGCCGAGAGCTACGTGAAGCCTCCGCCGGTGCGGGTGGCGGCGGATGGCCGCCGGTGCACGGAGTGGTAGGCCGCGGAGAGCCGCGCGTCAGCTCCGGTGGCGAGGACGAGGTGTGGCAGCAGGTAGTGATGCGGGTGGGGGCAGGGAGTAGGTGGGGTGTAGGTGAGGGAGGCCGGGATGGAGCGGATGGGTGGAGGTGCCCAGGAGGAAGGAGGAAGAAATTGGATGGGAGAGACGACAAGTGGGCCTGATGTGTCATAGACTAGGGTGGAGGGAGACTAATAGGGGCAATCTTGTCTATACGAGAATACATAGCCTCCAGTACGCCTGCAGGTGGGCCTGAGACCGCACCAGACGTACATAATGGCATGATTCAAACAAGAGGGAAATTGTAATGGCACTGGCGTAGTTAGTTGAATAGTAATGGTGTTTTACAAAAACGCGATATTTATTATGGTATAGATCTAATTAACCCTAAAAAGAAAAGGCCATTGGCCTGCTTGAGCTATGCGAGCTGAGGAGGTGAGAAAGGTGGAGGTGGGCCGCGCGGTGAGCTGGGCCGCGTTGTCAGGAAGATGGGCCGGCGAGAAAAGAAAAGAAAGGAGGCAGAAAGAAAGGTGGGCCGGCGGGAAAAAGAAAAGAGAGGGTGGTTGGGCTGGGCCGGAAGAGAGAAGAGAGGGAGAGAAGAGGAATTTGGTTTTCTTTTTTTCAAACTCCTTTTCAAACTTTTGAAATTTAAACTCTTTTCAAAAATTTAAACACTTCAAGATTTTTTTTCAAAATTTTCAAAACAATTTAAAAACTTTTAAAACATCACACAAACAAGCAATAAAACCATGCATTCAAATCATGATGCACAAGCACTTATTGCTTCTAAATTATTAAAATGATATTTAAATATTTTAAAGGCCAAATTTATTTGATAATTTATTTAATCCTTAGAAAATTAAAATCTAAAACACCTTGTTGCTTATATTATTTTGGTGATGGAATTTTAGGGTGTTACTAATCTACCCCCCCTTAAAAAGAATCTCGTCCCGAGATTCGGAGAGATTGAAAAGAACTAAGGGTATTATTCTAGGTCCATCTTGTATGCCGAGTTCTTCCGACAAGCATAGTTCTCTTCACCTACTTTCCTTAATCTTGATTCACTTTGCCTTCTTCTTTGGATGGGGCACTAGCGACAACCTCAATTCTATCTCCTGTGGGTTGGTTATGAGTACTGACGTCTTGGCACACAGAATTATTCCGTCACATTCGCCTAACCAATCCATTCCAAGTAATACATCTAGTCCACTAGATGTAAGAACTACTAGATCAGCTTGAAAATCTATTCCCCTGATCTTAAGATTGACTTGTGGACAAACATATGCAGATTTCATTTCACCATTCGGGGAACTAACCAACAAATGTGTCTTCATAGAACTCAAAGGTATATTATGCTTTGCCACAAATTGTTCAGTAACGAATGAATGTGATGCTCTGAAATCAAATAAAACCATTGCAGGCACAGAGTTGATAGGAAACGTATCCAGCACAATACCAGGAGTGTCTTGAGCTTGTTGAACTGTCATATGGTTCACTCTACCACGCACGTAATTCTGTTGACCCTTGCTGATCTGAGAATCTACACTTCCATGACGTATCTGAGATGATGGTTGTCCGAACCTCTGTCCATTGTCTTTCTGGGAAGTCTGGATGTTACAATTTGGGCAGATGCTGGCATAGTGTCCCAATTCTCCACAATTGAAATAGCGATTAGGGTGAACTGGAGAGTTGTTTCATACTCGTGCACCTGAGTGATCTCGATGATGATTTGGAACATGTGGTGTTTGTTGGCTGAATTGCTGGAACTATTGGGTTGAACGTTGCAACTGAGAATTTTGCAAATAATTTCCACTTGATCCACCATAACTAAACTGAGAACCCTGTGATGAGTTGAAGCAGGGGCGTGTGTTGCTAGATTGTCCATGTGTTTGGAACTTGCACTTCTGTTCACGAAGTTCCGCACATTTGTTCTCCAGACCTATAGCTTTGTTCAGTAATGTAGCGAAGTCCGGGAAGCTGTGACTCTATAGTTGATAGTTGAGTGGTTCTATCAGACCATCCAGAAAGGATTCTTGCCTCTTTGGGTCAGTATTAACTTCATCTGGTGCATAGCGAGACAACTAAGTAAATTTGTCCAGGTACTCATTAACCGACATATTGCCTGGCTTTAGAGCGAGGAACTCTCTTTGCTTAAGCTTGATCATACCAGAGAGAATGTGGTGCGCGTGAAAATTATCCCTGAACTCCTGCCAGGTGATGGTGTTAGGTACAACATGTGCGACAGTCTACGTATCCCACCATTCACCTGCTAATCCTTCCAATCAGCCTATTTTATACAAGACCATCCCTCGATCAGTGCACTCTGTCATCTCCAACTTCTTAGTGACAGTCTTTAATCAATCATCGGCATCCAATGGATCGGTTGAGTGGGAGTATGTGGGAGGATGGTGACTCATGGATTCCTTATGGTTGTCCACTTGTGCTGGTGGTGCTACTGGTGGTGGTTGATTTTTGCTGAGCTTGAATGTTCTGAATAGTGGCAGACAGATTTTGGATTAGTTGCATCTGAGCGGCAAGGAACTGCTGCGTTGTTGGATCCATTGCTGGTTGAGGAGTGGGGGTGGTGCTTGATTTTGCTGATTAGCAATATGAGCTCAGACAACAGGTATTTACCTTCTGGTGTTTACCTTCTGATTGTTGGAGAAAGGTATTTAGGATAGGAATAGTGAATTAATGCATGAAGAGATGAACTCAAAAAGATGAAGCAACATGAACTTCCAATTTAAGATAGATTCTCGTCCCGAGATTCACAAAGGCTAGCATGAAACAAGGGTTCAGGTGTTTAGCATCCAACACTGCTTATCTTGCTTCCATATAATTCGTCTTACACAAGCTCCATAAACATAATTCTTTATTCTTCACAACTCACTTGATAAACATCACACCTCATGGGATACTCAACCTAACTCCACTTGTAACTGTCCATTCCTTTCCTAAGCTTCATTGACTTGTCTTGGTAGAATTTTCTTGTTGTCTTGATAAAGTGATTTGAATAGAGCTGGATTAACTCCATTTTTTGACTATTTGGAATAACTCTTCAAATCTTTTTTTCTTCTTTTGATCCAAAAGCTTCTTGGGGCACTGACTTATGAAATGTCCCTCTTTGTTACAATAGAAACATGCTTTTCTTGCTTCAATATCCTGGCGATTGCATGTTTGACTAAAAGTAAGGGTATTGAGACTTCGATCCCGGGGTTGATTATCATTCTCTTTTGCACACCAACTAGCAAGATGTCCATTTTCTCCACACTTGAGGCAATATAATCCATCGTGACTAGGCAAAATCCTCTTACGCTTTGTTGGACAATTATTAACATAGTGTCCTTCTTCACCACATTTGAAACACAGTCTTTTAATACTTTTGTCTTGGCTTTCTTCACTTGCATGCTCCTTGAGTTGTTTGATTCTATCAGGCTGAAATGTTATGAAAGTTATACTCCAATCCTCAATGTTGATAATATTATTACTATCTACAACTTGAGCAACTTCTTCTAGGACTAGATTTTGGGTACATAACTTCCTCTTCTTATTGATGTCCAAATGATAACATTGTCTAGCCTCATCTATCATTAGGCTAACTTCTTTTTGGAGACATGAACGACCATAATGCTCACAACATTGACATATTCCTATAGTCTTCATATGTTCATGTTGTTCATTCATCCGCAATTCTGGTGCTCCATGACTTCTCTTATTATTTTGATGGTTCCATGCTTCTATAACTTGCTTCTTTATTGGTCCAGTGGAAACTCCAGTTTTGCTTATCTCTATGTTATGAGGGGATGACACGTTGGTCTGCTTCTGTCTTTGTAGGACTTGAGTCTGCATGACTGATAGCTTTTCTTTGTCCAATGATGGTGGAACAGATGGAATCTGACGATTATCACCCAAAACAAGGTTGGAATTCTTAGGATTTGATGCTTGCTCTTTAATATACTGATGGATATTAACCATGGTTTGAGTCATTGCTTGTAGAGTCTGAGTTTGTGTTGCCATATACTTTAGCATTTTGGTTCATTTACTAAGGTTGTAGATGGAGTGTCGATGTTTCCTTTGTTGTCTTTATCTTCGTGATTTCCATTGGGACTCGCCATCTGGTTGTGTGATAAAGATAAACTCAGAAGAGGTTGGAAACAAATTGAAGAGTAAGGTAAAATTATTGATATCATATCCATCTTTTCTTATTGTTGATGTTGGTGTTGCTTCTAGGCTTTGATCTTCTGACATCCTCCAACCAACTTGTATGGCAGATAAGGATAACCCAGATTTGAACCCAAACTATCTCTATTAACCTAACAATTTATTCTTTGTTGCATTTGTGGCCATCACTCCACAACACAACTCACACAATCAAAACTCCAAATCAAACATGTGTTCAAACAATCAAACATTTACATCGCACGTCCTCACAGGAGCGATTCTATCGAAGTTGATAAGAGAGTAGGCCATCTAAGAACTTATACTAGGAAACACTCGTGGTAGATCCAGCTGACAGAACAAGAACTGAACTCATTATAGATCAAAAACAAATGATGGGTTTTGTCAAAGAATAAAAAATAAAAAAGATTTTTATGCGTAAATAAGATAATTTTGAAAAATGACATGGCTTCTAGAACACAAATCCTTAATTTTCGACAATTTCTATCTAAGGCTGCATTCCTACAATCAACACTGCTCTGATACCACTCTGTCACACCCGATTTCCGGAGAGAAACCAGATGCATCTCTTATGTGTGCCAGGATCTAGTTCCACACATATGATAGACAACATGAGTGTAATATCATAGATAGTGAAAACATATCAAGGGGTTTAACAACTTACTACACTCATTCGGAAGACATGAAGGTCTTTGACATCGGAAAACAATAACTACACGACGAGTCTTCGTCTTCCGGTTCCACAGGCACTTGACTGGGGCAGACGCAAGCCTCAGAACTCCTCAAAGTTGCTGTAGAACTCCTCACCATTGTTCTCTTCTAAACAGTGGTAAGCAAGGATGAGTACACTTATGGTTGGTACTCAACAAGTGGGGGAAGATGCAAGGCCACCAAGGATAGGGTATGGTTTTGCAGCGGTAAGAATTTTAATGTTGGTCAAACTTTTAATTGAAGAACGCATAGTTACTAGATGTAAGTGTATACCAACCCACTTAAGTAACTTTTAAGAAAAACAACCCAAAGCTCATCGAATCACGATTTATTCTCATCTTTGAGTTTATTAATCATGTGAGGGTCTAAGCCCCTCATAACCGTGAGCACGGCTGATCGATCAGTTTCACACTCTGCAGAGGTTTGCACACTTTACCCATAGCTCGCGTAAAAGTTCCGAAGAACTTTGGACCCAACCATGCGATGCTGATCAAGCATCATACCACACTTCCGAGGTGTGATTGCATAGGGACGCTACGAAGCCTTTACAAAGGCATGCAAAAGACTAACGACCCGCGTAGTTACGGATCGGGGCGGACCATAACCCTTCCTAGTGGTCAGCACCTTAGCAAAGGCTGCAACCCCAAAAGGACCGGGATATACCCCTGCAACCCGGATCTCCCTCTGGTCCTTTCGGAAAAGTGCCATCATATCAATCGCACACCTAATTATTTCGCTAAGGTCAGAGCCATATGACACTGTGGTTGCACATGTTTTCTTGGGTGGTTCTCCATGTTCTGATTAAATCATGTGATCTTGTATTACCAAAAGCATCGTCATTAAACATACAAGCCTTTATCTTGGAAAACCCTTCTATCCAACCCAAGTTGAGCAACAGCATGTTCTACCCAAAAACATTTATTAACCAGGGTTGATCCAAGGATTGTGGATAAAAGTCTAGGTAAATCCTTAAAAAGGGTGTTCCCATCAATTTCATGTGGTAACATAATAAATATATACTTAGTTGTCATGCAATTACATAGGATAAAATAGAGTCATGCAAGGGGAGAAGAACACTTCTTTCCTTGCTTAAACACTAAGGTTCTTCTTTTTCAAACACTCCCTCTTGATCTACTTCAACTGGCTGCTCGCTTGAAACTGGCACGATGTCTACGAGCACACAAAAATACATTCAATGAACAAAACATTACTCCAAGCATGAAAAACTTAAAGGGAAAACAAGGTTTGGGTCTAGGACCGCGATCACAAGAAACACTTGGAACTATCGGGAGATTTGGGTGATCACATACAAGAGCTAACTATGTGTTTGATATCTTTTACTTAAGTAAAATCATGTGTATAGGTTATTTCACAGAAATACCCTATTTATAATTAAGCAAGTTATGTTTGTATTTAAAAGACGATGTAAGCCTAGTTCAATTTTATATATAAATATTCAAGTATGATTTATACAAATTAAACATTTAATTAAAAAGAAACATGGAAAAACATCTAGGCGTTTATCTTCATATTTCGAGTTATTCTAATCAAATTATAATTTAAAAACACATTTATATTTATTTTAATCAAATTAATATTTAATTAAGAAAACTCGGGATATAACTAATGTTACATCTTAGTAGGAAGCAGATTTCATAATCATTAATCAAATTAAGTTTGATTATAAAAACCGATTTGTACATCTAATTAGCTTTTAATTAAAAGACATATTTAATTAGTATTAGTCATATTAACTTTCTTATGAAAACACGTGTTGAACTTTAATTAGATTTTAATCAAAAAAGGCATGTGCAATAGGATTTAATCATATTTAATATTTAAATAAATTATAAAACAAAGAACATGGTCAACATTGGTCTTATCACGTAGTTTGAGTTGATATGATCCTAACGCAACTTGAAATGGTGGAAACGGAGCTACAACGCAAAAGATACAGCCAAAAAAAGGTTCTAAAACTGACGGGCTTGAAAAGACGGTCGCGTGGACACCAAGAACGCTTGAAACGGATAAAAGACGGAAAAGATATGGCTTAAATAAGGTTCAAGGGCTTTTCTGTGAAGAAACAGGGCTTCAGTGGCTTATCTGCAAGAAACCAGGGACCTAAACATAATTAGGTGTAAGAACTCAAGGGTTTTGGTGTAAAATAACAATGTTTGGACATTGGGTGAAAGAAACAGAGAAGCTCAGGGGCTTCAACGTGAAAACCTGGACTAAACTGTAAGGATCTATGGAGGTGGAAGGGCATATATGTGATATTAGAAAGGGATGGATTCTTTTTGTAAAATTGCGGCTGTTGACTGCTATGGGGTCTGTTTGACCCGTTAGCTGGGCGGATCTAAGCCGCTAGATCCAGATCGCGTGGTTGGGAGCGGCTGTGGGCCGGCGGTGGACTTGGTCCACGGGTCCATGGTGGAACGATCAAAGGGGTACTCCCCAATCTGATCTGGGACGTTGATCGCGGATCGGGCGGCCTGGGACGCATGCACGCGATCGGGCGCGGCGGGGCGCGCGCGTGACGGCGGCGCACGGCGGTGCGCGGCGGCGGGTCGCCGGAGACTCACTGGCGACGGTCGATCTAGCGCTCCCGAGCTCGGTTTAAGACGTGGTTTGGTCCTATGTGAAGAAGAGGACGAGGCGAACCTAACTAGGGGCTTAAGGGGGGGTTTGGGAAGCGGAGTGGGCACCACGGCTGGCGAGGTGAGCGGCGCAAGGCCGGTGAGCGGCGCTTGGGCTACAAGCTCTAGGCGTAGGGAAAAATAGTGAGGGGGAAGGTTTCTCACCACGCGAAGAAGCTCTGGGCGATGGAACAGGCGGTGGAGATGGAGCGGCGGAGGAGATCGAGGCGGCGGCGCTCCGGCGGCGGTGAGCTTCGGGTGGCTCGGTCCGGCGGGGGAAGGAGGGGCACGGGCGCGGGAGTCTTCGTGTGGACGACGCACACGGCGAGCTAAGGAGAGGAGATCCCGAGGGACGTTCACCGGTGGCGGAGAGCTTCCACAGCCGGCAATGGCGCGGTGGCGGGCTCCTCCAGGTGGTGGGGCGCACGGGGCGAGAAGAGGTTGCAGGAGGTGCGGGTGAGTGCAAAGGGCGCAGCTGCAGGGGCTCCAGGTCGGTTTTATAGGCGAGGAGGGGGAGAGGGGCGTCGACCGGAGTAATGGCCGTCAATGACCATGGGAGGGCCGGCGGCCTTGATTGCATTAAGGGGTAGCATTTAATTGGAGAGGAAATGGAAGGGGGTTAAGGGAGGAGGCGGTGACCGGTGCTTTAGATGCTTTTGATGGCGGCTTGAAGGAGGGAGGTGCGGAAGGTGGGCGAAATGGCCAGCGGCGCGCTTGGCTATGATGCAGGGGAGAGGAACCGGAGGTGGGAGGATGAGCTGACGGGCGGGCCCCACTTGTTAGTCGGCAAACGAAAATGAAAAGGGGAAAGAGAGATGCTGGGCCGCAGGCTGGACGTTGGGCCGCGAGGTAAAAGGAAAAGGCCATCGGCCTGCTCGAGCTGTGCGGGCTGAGGAGGGGAGAAAGGTGGAGGTGGGCCACGCGGTGAGCTGGGCCACACAGTGAGGAAGATGAGCCGGCGAGAAAAGGAAAGAAAGGAGGGAGAAAGAAAGGTGGGCCCGCGGGAAAAAGAAAAGAGAGGGTGGTTGGGCTAGGCCGGAAAAGAAAAGAGAGGGAGAGAAGAGGGATTTGGTTTTCTTTTTTTTCAAACTCCTTTTCAAACTTTTGAAATTTAAACTCTTTTCAAAAATTTAAACACTTCAAGATTTTTTTTCATAATTTTCAAAACAATTTAAAAACTTTTAAAACTTCACACAAACAAGCAATAAAACCATTCATTCAAATCATGATGTACAAGCACTTATTGCTTTTACATTATTAAAATGATATTTAAATATTTTAAAGGCCAAATTTATTTGATAATTTATTTAATCCTTAGAAAATTAAAATCTAAAACACCTTGTTGCTTACATTATTTTGGTGATGGAATTTTAGGGTGTTACAGAGGGACTAAAGGTCGGTGCCAATTATTCCCAGAATAACAGTTGCCCCCTGTTCTGGTAGGTATTACCAACCGGGACAAAAGGGTAGGCGGCTCCCGCAGCCTATTTTGGGTCACTTTGACGAAAACCCTTTAGTACCGGCTTCAATGTTCAACCGGGACTAAAGGGGCATACCAAAGGTCCTTACTCTACTAGTGACGTTTATGAACACTTCCATAATGCATCACACGAGCAAGATAAAAGCGACTCGGGTTAAGAACCGGCGTCTCCTCTATCTCAATGAAAGGAGATGCTTCTTGTCAACATGTGTCCCCCGTCTCGATGAAATGAGAGGCATAATGTGTACTCATCTCTCCTTTGTGACCTCGATGAAAGGAGACGTCGTGATGTGTGCCCGCGTATCCTATGTCTCGACGAAAGGAGACACTTCTTGTCAACGCGCGTTGTTAAGATATATCCGGCAAATGGATTCGTTTCTCAACTTTTTCACGCAGTTGTGTAGATATATCAGACACAAGGTGAGAGTGCTTTTTTATTATATATCCTTGTGGTTTCAGTGTGATTTGTATAATCTATGTTAGTAGGATAACTTACACTTCATTCAGTACGTGTGATTTGTGTAATTGATATTAATAGGAAAACTGACACTTAAGTGCAATGTTCTATTCAAATTCTATCACAGGTTGACCTTCATTTGGGGAAGGCTTATTATGATTGGGGCTATATCAGTGATGCTGTTTCTGTCTACGATAAGTTGGTCACTGAGCATCCTGAAGACTTCTGTGGGTATTTAGCAAAGGTATTATTGAAATTATCAATCAGTTTGATGTTGTACCTAGGACAATTAATTAAATATTTTTAGCCCAATAAAGATAGGTTAGGAATCTTAATTGTTCCAATAAATATGAGATACTAATCAGCCATAACCAATTTTAGCTTTAGAGTGAAATTCATGGTCGGCCCTTAAACTTGGCGCAGGGTGTCATCCAGGTCCCCAGACATCTAAAATGCACATCTGAGTCTCCAAACTTGGTAATTGGTTCACATGGGGGCTCCAAACCTCTATTATTTAGTTTAAATTGCCTGTGTGAACTGCTGACTTTGTGGTGATGTGGCTGTGACATGTAGGACCCACTTGTCAGCCCTATCCTTTCCTACCATCTCCATCTTCTTCACCAATCCCCATCTTGATGGGCCATTGCCGTCAGCACGCCCTTGGTGCCAGCCGCTCCTATATTCGCCTGGTTCCAGGCATACTGCTAACAGGGCTATGGCATGAGCTATGCAGCTTCAAGACTCGAATCTATAGATTTCCAAACGGCCGATGGGCGGCACGGCACGGCCTCCATCGTGCCCGTGCCGGCACGGCCCGATGGCCTGTGCAGTGCATGGGCTGCCGACCTGGCCCATGACACGGCACGGCCACGACACGGCCTAGATGTGGCACGAGGGCCGGCACAGCGGCCCCAACGGCTCTTTTAGCTGTTGGCCTAGCCAGCCCACACTGGTGCCCCCATATAAAGGCGCCGCGGCCGCTCCCAACCCTAACCCTTGTGATCGGGTTATGCTGGCTCCCTGGCCTCGTCTCCGGCACTGGGCTCCGGTTGCGTAGGTGAGTCCCCACTCCCCAAACCCTAAATCTAGGTCCCTAGCATCTTCTTCAATCTTCATCTTCTCTTCTAATGGTCTAGCTGACTAGCTCTTATTTTTGTGTTCGACTGTTCGTCATCTTCTTTGCATGTTTGTGCCTGACGTTGCGTCCTCCTCCTCTGGAGATGCGATGGCAAGGCCGTCGAAGGACGGTGCTGGAGCTGCGGCTAGGGGCTGGAACCAGCCTCCATGCCCTCCTCCTCCTGTGGCTGCGGTGATGATGCTAGTGGCAGTGGCCGATGGCAAGCACCTGGAGCCGGCTAAGGACGAGGAGCCTGTGGTGGAGATGGAGATCGGGGATGCCTCCCTACCGATCGACGTCGACATCGGTGGCGACGCTCAGGTGGAGAAGGTGGATGGCTCCGAGGACACAAATGGTGCCTCATCTAGTAGGCGTACTCACATTTCTGCTTGTTGGGAGAATTTTGTGCTGATCTTTGACGACAATGGAGTGAGATCGCATGCCATCTGTAAATGTTGTGGTGAGAAATTTGCTGCTAGAGCTTCGATTGGCACTGGATCCCTGAACAAGCACATGTCAGCTTGTAGGAAAAAACTAGCTAATGATCGTAAAGTCCAGTCCAAGCTTGCTATGAATGTTGATGGGTTGCATAACTGGGTTTATGATGCTTCTCGTGCTTGTAATGAACTGTGCCGGTTGATTGCTAGGCTTGATCTTCCATTAGGCGTTGGTGACACACAAGCCTGGGAAGATA
Organism: Cenchrus americanus; assembly: GCA_947561735.1. NCBI lineage: Eukaryota > Viridiplantae > Streptophyta > Magnoliopsida > Poales > Poaceae > Cenchrus > Cenchrus americanus. Next base: position 197,068,141 of record OX387245.1, on the reverse strand, counting down.
ACATTAAAATTGCTCATAATCCTAGATTCCAAAAGGTTTCTAGGCAGACCACTACTAGAGACATGCATAAGTTGGTTGCTGATCAGCGTGCTTTTCTTGTGCATTCTTTAACTTCTTGTTCATCTGTTTATTTGACTTCTGATATCTGGCCTGGTAATGCTAAGGAGGATTACATTTCTGTTGTTGCTCATTATATTGGGGCTGATTGGGAATTGCATAAAAAGGTTATTGGTTTTAGGCTGATTGAGGCATCACATACTGGTGAAAACATTGCTTAAAAAATAGTATCTGTGGTTGTGGAGTTTTGTTTGATTGATAAAGTCTTTGATGTGTCTCTTTATAATGCTTTAGCTAATTCTAAGGCTTTTGATATCTTACAACCTGTCTTTTCTGGTTACCTAGGCTCTTACCCTGCTCCTACTCGTGATGATCCTCTCATAGTCCAGTACTTGCTTGTGCATCAGCGCTGTGCATGTCATGTTATTAATCTGATTGTTAAGTCTGGCTTAAAGAGGTTCAATCCTTATCTTGAAAATTCCAAGACTGCAATAAACTATTTGAATTCCTCTAATCAAAGAATTGCACTGTTTAAGAATTATTGTTCCGCTCGGGGTATTAGACCTAGAAAATTTGGCTTGGATATGGATATTAGGTGGAATTCCACCTATTTGATGCTTAAACATTTGCTGCCATATAAAGAAGTGTTTTCTGTGTGGTTTGAGTCAAATTATGGTGAGGCATTGTTGACCCCCAGCATGGGCATGCTGCTGAACAGATAATGAAGTTCATGAACTGTTTTACGAGGCAACTGTTACATTGTCCGGTGTTTACTATCCTACTAGTCCACTCATGTTGCATCATATCCTTGACTTTGCTGAGCATTTGCATACTGAAAAGGATTAGGGCTTTAGAAGTATTGCAATTCCAATGAAACTTAAGTTCCTTAAGTATTGGGAGAAATTTTCACTATAATATTGTTATGCATTCATTCTGGATCCTAGAGCTACGCTGATTGGCTTCTCTAATGTGCTTGAATTACTTGCTTCACAGTTTCCCGAAAAAAAAAGAATTACTTGCTTCACATACTGGAACCTCTTATAGTATTTACTATGGTGATGTGAAAGATGAAATGTCTAGATTGTTTGCCAAGTATGAACAAAAATTTGGTGCAACTAGGTCTGAAAGGCCTCTTATGCCTCATGCTAGTCCTGGTAAAAGGAAGCAGGCATGGGGAAAGATCTATGATGGTCCTGGTACATCCTCTACATTTTCCCCTTCTCCATTTTCTCCATCTGGATCTGGTGGTGTTAATGAACTGTCAGCATACTTTGACAATGATCCTATCAAGGATTGGGGGGAGTCCTTTGACCTACTATTGTGGTGGCGTGACCATAAGCTAGCCTATCTTGTCTTATCGATAATGGCTCGCGATATTATGTCTATTCCTGTGTCTACTATGTCTTCCTAGTCTTGTTTTAGCTGTACTGCCAGGATACTCGAAGACCGGCGATGGCGCTTCTTGCCTGAGCATGTAGAGATGCCCACCTGTGTGAAAGAGTGGGACCAAGCAGCAAGAAAGGAACAGCATGCACCTGAGGGCATTGACCTGGAAGAACTGTTTGACAACTTATACCTGGATGAAGGAGAAGGCAGCGGCAGCGGCAGTGGCACTTGCAGCGGCAGCGGCAGTACTGCAGCTACTCGTGCTGGGTGAACATCTGGAGAAGGTAAAGTAAAACATGTAGTCCTTTTTTGTTCATCTTCTTATTCAATTCTTCATGTTCAATTGTTCATCTTTCATATTCAGATATTCTAATTCCTAATTTTGCAAGTATTTCTCCATCTTTGGGACTTTTGTTGATGTTGGTGCTACAAGACTCAAGTGGAGAAGTGGTGGACTGGTCACTGGTGCTACACTCTGGTGGATGACTTGAGAAGTCCCAAGTCTGTAATAGGATAGATTCTACAGTTCTACTTTGCCTTCCACTGACTTGAAGTCTATAGGATAGATGAACATGAACTTGTGAAACTTTTGAACTGGCTGCTGTACACATTTCCTTTCTAGGGTTTCTCACAAGGGTGAGTTAACCTAGAAAGGTTTTTAATGAGGCAGCAGAATTGCACAACAGCTCCTTTTGATAATTAGGTAATCGTTTTCATAAATTTTATTTCATTATGATTCTGGTGAATGACGATGTGTTTTTATGTTGATGTGCTATGGGCAAGCACGGCACGGCATGGCGAAACTGCCGTGGCCCATGGGCAGCACGGCACGGCCAAACGGCCCATGTGCCATGTCGTGGGACGCAGGCCTGACCCATAGCACAGTCAGACATGGCACGGCCGGTGCCGCATGTCATGTCGACACGACATGGTGGCCACCAATAATCGAATCACCCTCCAACGTGACCACCATCCCATGTAGCTCTCGCAACGACGGCACAGCTAGCTACCGCGTCACAGGGTCGAGCAGCGACGTGCCACCAACGAGGGACACGAAGTGGATGGCGTCCTCCAGGTCAACGGGCTCAACATGGGGCAGTAGCAATTGTAGTGGTTGGCAAGGCCACTACAAAGCTTGCGGTTGTGCATGTGGTGCTCATTGAGGATGCGGCAAGCACTGCGCACCACCTCATCGTCGGGTACTCAATGAAGGCAGACCCCTTGCACTTGCTAGTGGTTGGATCGACGACGAGGCACAAGGAGCGGATGGGACCAATGATCTTGCAGGCATCGTGGCGCTCCTTATTGCGATTTTGATGTTCGAATGGTGTGGGGCTCTGCGCTTCGATGGTGCATCACACCTTTGACATGTTGGACCTGGATGACGTTGATGTTGATGAAGTATTGGTGATAGATCCGGTCCTCGCTCCTGTGATCTCTACAGCATCCTCATCACCCTCTGTGTGGCTGCCAACGCTGCCTCCTCCCCCACTACCCCCACCTCTCCCAATTTTGCCGGCTCTTCCGCCCGTGATGGCGTCACCAACTCTGCTCTGTCAGCTCTTGCCATACCTCTACGTCAGGTCTAAGGAGACTGCTTCACTCCACCCATAGCCGCCTGCGCACCAGACCTGTCCCGTCGCCCAGTGCGGCATCCCTAGATCGCCCGCTCGAGCCTCCTATGTGGAGGCGGTGGGTCATGCCAGGGGAAGCCTCAAAGTGCCTCCCCCACCTGTCGAGTCTCAGCGAATACTGCACTAGAGCTGGGGTGGACCTACGTCAGCAAACGCAAAGGTCGCTCCTCCCGCGCAGCACCAGATTGTCCTTGATGCCAGGACAACTCACCCAGATGCGGCATAGCCTCCGTATTTTCAACAGGCACCCACTACGGTGCTCCAGTCCTTCAACCACATCACTTGGGGCCGATGCTGCATCTGTCTCTCCAAAGGGCACTAGGCGGTGGAGAGTCGGGACTCCGTTCGCTACTTTTGGTGCTGCTACTCAGGGGCACCATGAATGTGACTGCCCTCAAGCTCGACGAGACTACAGATCCCCTCCACATGCACCCCGAGACGCAACGAGCATGTAGCGAACATGGCCTCCTATGCCATTAGTTCGAGTTTGATTTTGGTGATTCATGACAACATGATCAATGTGACTAACCATATTGTTTAGCATGTCTTTGTAGACACTTCTAGGTCCCAAGGATGCCAAAATACCACATGCCAAATTGAGAAGATAGTCTATTTTTCAAGGGTGAAAACGGAGCAAGGAAAAGAAAAGACACCGTTGGATGAACCGACGGTACCTAAATAGCAAGCGTCGGTGCAATCGTCGGATGAGTTGGTTCACTGGGTGAAACCTAGGCACCGTCAGATGAACCGACGGTCCAATTCCTAGTAGCGTCGGACGAGTTCTAGAGGAAGAGCAGTGAAGACAGTAGCACCGGATGATCTGACGGTATAAGTGAGGACACCGTCGGTCTATCCGACGCTCAGTTTGAATCAAGGCAGAGTCGCGCCAAAATGAAGCCTTCAGCACCAGATGATACGACACCTTGGTCAAAGGGAAGCGTCGGTCTATCCGACGGTCGCGTGAATGCTAACAGAGATGACTTGGCCGTGGGGTCTTCAAAGACGGGATGAACCGACGCACCGTCGGTATATAGCATCGAAGCGAGCTTGTGTCAGAGAATCTCAACGGCTAAGTGACGTGGGAGGGGCATCGGATGAACCGACACCTTGAAAAAGATAGCATCGGTTCATCCGACACTTACTTTTTCAGTGGCCGTTAACCAACGGCTAGTTTGATGCCTTGGGCTATTTATACCCCCTCCACTCACCCATTTGAGGTTGCGGGATTGTGTGGAAGTATAGAGGAGTTCAAGACACATAGAAGATCATATCCAATCCATCCAAGTGCTTAATTGCTCATCCTTAGACTTGCATATGCTTAGTGTATGTGCTTAGTGCTAGGCTTAGCTTAGAGCCGAGTGAGTGCAAGGTTGTGCCAACCTTGTGAGGTGATTCTTGAGTGAGTCAAGTTGTACAAGGTTTGTCGGAAGCCTTGGGGCCTAAGTGGATCACCGGCCATCGTCATCGACCCTCGGCTTGGTGTGGAGCGGCGAGGACACTTTGTGCGAGGAGACGAGGAGACCCGCTTCCTAAGTGGAGAAGCTCCTTAATGGAGGTGGCGTCAAAGTGACCAAGAGAGCTTGGCAAGTGCCTAAGTGGCTAGCCTTTGTTGCGAGTCAAGTGGTGCTCTTTTGAGAGACTTGGTGACACTCCGGAAACAATACTCTTGTGTGAGTGCTTCAACAACGTGGACTAGGGGTGGCTTAGTGCCTACCGATACCACGGGATAAATCGCGTGTTAAGAGTTTGCTTCCTCTCATCCCCTTTACGTTTCCGCATTTACTCTATTGCAATCTTTGCATGCCTTTACTTTTCTAGAGTAGTATCATGCTAGGATGGCTATAGGTTGCAAACCTTGTTTTGGGATGGGAGTTTCACACTAGAGCAACTATAGTTGCACATCTAGATGTTCTAGTTTATCTTTGTGTAAAAATAGTGAAGCCATAGGTTAAGATTTTAAGTTTCCTAATTCACCCGCTCCCCCACTTAGGCTAACGAGCATCCGATTCCTTACAAGTGGTATCGAGCCGGGACTCACTTCCTTCACAAAGGAAACACCAATTCGATTGGTAAATTGTGAAAACCGGCTCATTGGAACGGTTAGGCTTCACCGCCTAGTGAGTTGCTCTATAGAGGAATGAAAGGGTGGATACCTTAGGATTGGCTCCACATTTCGATGGCACGGGCTATCCTCGGTGGAAGGTTTTCATGGAAGCCTATCTCCAAGCAAGGGACCTTGATGTTTGGAGAGTCACCAATGTGGGCATGAGAAATGGTACTAAGAAGGAAAAGCAATTTGATGTGATTGCTAATAGTATCATTTTGTCCTAACTAGAAGTAGGTGTTTTCGGTAGAGTTTTTAATTGTGAAAATGCTCATGAGCTATGGAAAACCATCAAGGAGCAAAATGAGGGTTCAAAAGAAGTTGCAAATGAACGCTACGAGTTCTCTCCTCGAGGAATTCAATAGCTTTAATCAACTTTGAGGACCATGTGTGGTTCGAGGACCGGTGGATGGTCGCTTCCTTGTGTGATGAGTGATTGACAACGTTGTGTGGACTGATTCTTGGCTAAGTATTGCAGGTGCGGGTTGCGGCTAGACTCGTCTTTGGTGCGGGTGAAGAACAAGCGCGAAAGGTCGTTGCTGGGTGAGGCCTCCGGGTGTGGAGAAGACAAGTAGGCTTGGTTTGAGGGACCCGGTGGCTAGTGGGATTAGGTGCGGGATGCATGCTGGCACGAATAGCAAAATGAAGTAATGGACGGTTTCTTGGCTGAGCCTCAAAACCAAGGTCGAGCCGGGACTACGTGGGAGCCGAGTCATGAGTGGTGATTAGCGGAGGCTACACCGAGTTCGCGGGGTTTCCGGTGGTTCACCAGAAAACCACTAGTTCCTTGGTTGATCCACAAAGCCAAGACCGAAGAACCGAAGACGGAGGCTGCGGCGGCGGCGCGCACCGGCTCGACCGGTGGATCCGACCGGTGGGGAGCACCGGTCCGACCGGTGTGCGACGGCGCGGTCCGGAGACTCCGAAGAGGAGGACACGCGTTGGGATCGCATGGCTTGCATCGAGGCTAAGCGGGGTGCGGTCGCGGGCATCCGTCCGATGGTGAAGACATGAAGACTTCCAAATCGGCCCTTGAGGGGCTTGTATCCCTAGTTATTAGGAAAGGGCATTTTAGACTTTCGGTTGCCTCCATATAACCCAAGAGGTGAGAGGATGGCAGCCAACTCTTGAACTCTAGCTCATTTGTTTTCCTATTTTCCTTCCTATTTTCCTTAGGATTTCCATAGGACTAGCTTGAGAGCTTCATGGTGAGATCTTGTGAGAGGGTTGGATGATCGGGTGGCAAGCTAGACCTTGTATGAATCTTTGTTGCATGTATAGATGATTCGGCGTGGTTCCTCAAGGTTTGGATGTGCTGTTCCCGGTTGTACTTGGTGGTGATTTTCGGAGCCTTCGCTTGGTGATCTCTTTGGGTTGTTTTCGGGACCTTTCTCTTGGGGATTTGTTGGGGGAAATTTGTGGGAACCTTTCATGGTTCTTTGGGCGGTGATTCCCCTCCCAAATGCGTGAGTAAAGGGGCTCAATTTTGGGGTTTTCCGAGTTCTAGGGTTTGTGGTGCTCTTGGCGAGATTTCTTCGATTCCTCCTTTTTGGACGAGTTTTGGTGGGATTAAACTTGGCTATGGACTCCTCATGAGGTGTTCCTAATATCCCCAAACTCTTGTTCAAGTCCGTGGAGCGATTCGGGTGATCGAGGTTTGGATTTGGGGGAGTTGACATGCGAGTGTTGTTCATCTCGAGCTGCCCGGAGCTACACCGGTCGACCAGGTGCTCTTGGCCGGTCGACGGTGCAACCCTCGGTGGATTTTTGCTCGGGTGAACGTCTAGGTGTGTTCGCTATTGTCCTATATTGCCGCCGTTGTTTCGAGTTTGGGTCGGTTTGGTGGTCGGTTGGCTTGTTTGGTGCTTTGGGGGCTTTCGGGCTGTGGACCGGTCTAACCGGTGTGTCTCACCGGTCCGACCGGTATTGGTCCGTAGACTCGAGGTTTGGTGTTCCGCTGCGTTCTCGGGTCGGAAGGTTTTGTGTTGGTTCCTAGGTCCAGTGGCACTCCGGTGGCTACGTGGGCTTGGCAAACTTAGGTAGTGAGTCGGAGACGTGTGTTGGAAGTCGTGTTCATCTTGTTGGAGTTTCCATCTCCTTCGAGAAGAATTTTTATCGGCTCCCATTCACTCCCCCCCCTCTGCGGTTCGCCGTATCGGTCCTTCAAGTGGTATCAGAGCCGGTTCGGGTCTTTATTGACTCTAACTAGTCTAAGATCCAAGGATGGCATATCGGGAACGGGGGTTCGGGTCCTCCACACTTCGATGCCAAGAACTACCAGATGTGGAGCAAGCGGATGGGTGCGTTTCTCCGCGGAAAGGGTCGGATCCTTTGGGATGTCACGGTGGACACGGGCTATGTCCGGTCGATGGACTTCCTCGCTCCGGGATCAAGGAACCGATTCGACACCAACAACAAGGCGGTCGACTACTTGTTTCGTGCTTTGTGTCGGCCGAGTTCGATCGGGTGCACACCGAGCACTTGGCATGTAGGATTTGGATGGTGCTTTGAAAGAGGCTCATGTTGGGAATGCCCGAGGTTCGGGCATGGATGTATGCGACCTACGGAGAGAGTACAAGAACTTCACTCATCTCCCCGATGAGTCTATCGATGCCTTGTTTCGAGAGGTTCACGGTGGTTGTGAACAACCCGAGGGCCAATGTGGACGTGCTCCCGTACGATGATCACGATAGAGCGGTCAAGCTCTTACACTCTTTGGATCGTACGATTTGGGGCGGAAAGTTCGAGGCCATTGTGGAGTCAGAGAAGTATGACACTCTGACGGTGAACGAGCTGTTCTCGAAGCTCAAGTCGGCCGAGGTGGATAGGGGGCATGATCGCCAAGCTCGAGGGTCCAAGCGATTCTCATAGTCTTGCCCTCGTTGGTGGTTCGAAAGGAAAGGCTAACACTAACCCATCCACCAGGATGTTCTCTTCTTTCCTCTTTGATGTCTATGCCAGATGAGGAGTTCGATGTGCTTGGAGAGGATGAGCTGGCGCTCCTGACGAGACGGTTCGAGAGGCTGCACGAGAACCGAGTGAACATGAGGAGGAACACGAGGACATGCTTCCAGTGCGGCAAGCCGGGACACTTCGTCGCCGACTGCCCGGAGAAGGTCGAGAACAAGGACGGCTACAAGCACAAGCCGAGGAACGATGGCAAGTACCGGTCGAGGCGCGACCACAAGAGCAAGCACAAGAACAAGTACAAGGACGAGCGACGATCGAGGAAGAAGGAGAGCCGAGGCAAGGCCCGAGCGATGGTTGGAGCGAGCGACGTCGACTCCAGTTCCACGTACTCCACCTCGAGCTCGAGCAGCAGTGAAGATGAGGGTGATCGTCGCAAGAACAAGAAGTCGTCCAATAACCCGAGCGGGGCCGAGCCGCTTTGCGAGAGACGGCTTCGCACCATGGCGGCGAGCTCCGGCGGCAAGAAGAGCACACGGAGCGACTCGAACTGCGATTCCGAGGACGAGGTGCGTGATGAACTTCCCTTCTTGCGCCGGGAGAATGAGAGGCTTGGCACTTTGCTTGATAACCGTGATGACATGCTTAGAGAGGCAAAGAAAATGAGAAAAGAGCTCGGGGCTTCACTCGAGGATGTTAGGACTAGAGTGGTTGAGCTAGAGACACATGTGCTTGATAGCAAGCTTAAGATTGATTCCCTTAAGGCTAGCCCCGTTGTTTCGAGATGAGGTTGAATGTACCGATTGCTCCATCTTTCTTGCTGATCTTGCTTTGTTTAAGGAGAAGCATGCCTCCAAGTGTGAGGAACTAGATGTGCTTAGGGTTGAAGTGGGCCGAGCTTAAGTCTAGACTCGCTTTGCTAGGTGCTTGCACTTCTTGCCCCGTTTTGCATGCTAAGATTGATGAGATGCATGCTTACACTAGTTCTCTTGAGGCTCGGTTGAAAGAACCCATGCCTACATCATGCTCTACCCGTGAAATGCATGCTTTGAAAAATGCGGAACTTGCACATTATGTTGATCGTTTGCGGGATGAGAATGATGAGCCGAGGAAGTTGATGGGTTGGTTGTCCGGTCATGAGCCTCGGTTGAGGATGATGATCGAGGCATTTAAGAGGCGAGGATGGTGAGGGACTTGGGGCAAACAAGGTTGGTGAGGGAAGTGGAGAGAATATCCCGAGCCACCAAAAACCCACCACAAAAATGATTTTCCCCCAAAACCTAACCATCTTAGGAACCGACTAGACACAACCCCGGCTCCACCCGTGTTTCCTACACCCACAAATGATCTACAAAAGCCTATCAAGTTTGTGAGCACTTCGGGGAAAGTGTTCTTTGGGAATGAAAGTGAGAAGGCTAATGAGGGGAAACCGGTGGAGGAGTTGATTGGAGAGAAACCTAGTGAGCGACCACATCCCAAGCCTAAGCCTAAGCTTGTGAGGTTCCATTGTGGCTATTATGGGAGAGATGGCCATATGGATGAGTTTTGCTTCAAGAGGAAGCGAGAGGAGAGAATGGCAAAGGAGTGGGCTAACAAGGACAAGTACCACTTTTCCGATGGTGTACTTGAGCCTCGTGTGCGGATGCCCGGGGCCAAGGAGAGTCCGAGGATAGTTCGGGTTTGGGGAGAGCGGAAGGCTATTGGAGGCGCTCGCCGCCTGTGTCACACCGGTCGGATCGGGTGTGGAGCACGGTCGGACCGGTGCGGGCACAGGGCGGGCGGCGTTTTGGGTTTCGTGCTCGTACGGGTGCGAGGGTTGTTTCTAGAGGTCGTGGTTACGGTGGTTGGGGTGGAGAGTTTGCGGGTGGTCGGGTTGCTAGGCGTTCTCCCCCTCGAGTTCACTACGGGGATGGGAGGAGTCGTAGCTTTGAGAAGGAGAAGAGAGACGTTCCACGGGCTTTCTTTCGTGGTTTTGGTCCTCCTCCGGGCGAGAGAGGGGTGGTTCCCTCGGGGTGGTTACCTTGGTGGTGATCGTGGAGGTAGCTTTGGTAGGAGAGATGCTTTGGTTGGTGCTAACCCCACTTTCGAGCAAATGGCTCGGCTTTCGGTTTTACTCTTCGGTACTAACCCTAGTGCCGAGTCGTTTGTTCGCTCACGTGCTCATTTTTGAATTTCGGGTGGGAGACTTGAAGAACATTTGGTTGATTGACTCGGTTGCTCGAGGCATATGACCGGAGACGGGTGATGGTTCTCAAGTCTCGTCCGTGGTGACAAAGAGGTACATCACTTTTGGGGACAATGGGCGTGAGCGTGTGCTTTCGGAAGGTGAGATTAAGGTGAGTGACAATATCACTGCGAGGCGTGTTGCTCTTGTTCAATCGCCGGGGTACAATCGCTTTTTGTGTCCCGGTTTGTTGGATGAGGGTTTTGAGGTGTTGTTTCGGCCTGGTGGTTCTAGGATTTTGGACTCTCGAGGGGACCTTGTCTGTATGGTCGTTCCCGAGGGTCAGGTGTTTCGTGCTCATGTTTCTCAGTCTTCGGGTGTGGAGCGTTGTTGCTTGGCTGGTTCTTCGAGTGAGTTGTGGAAGTGGCATAGGAAGTTGGGTCACTTTAGCTTTGATCTTTTGTCTCGCTTGATTAAACTCAATTTGGTCCGAGGATTGCCACGGTTGAGGCTTGAGAAAGAGTTGGTTTGTGCGCCGTGTAGGCATGCCAAGATGGTAGCCTCTTCTCATCCGCCTCTCACCGATGTGATGACCGAGCGTCCATGCGTGCTGCTCCATATGGATCGTGTTGGCCCGGCTCGTGTGCGATGTGCGGGTGGGAAGTGGTATGTTCTTGTTGTGGTGGACGACTACTCTCGGTGTGCGTGGGTGTTCTTTCTTGAGGAAAAGGGGGAGACGTTTTGTTTTGTTCGAGATCCGAGTCTTGAGGTTGAGGAACGAGAGGCACGGAGATGCCATACGAGCTATCCGCGGTGATAATGGCTCGGAATTCGAAACTCTCATTTTGAAACCTTTTGCCATGACTTGGGTCTTGAGCACCGGTTTTCGAGTTCGTATACGCCTCCACGGAATGGTGTTGTGGAAAGGAAGAATAGGACCTTGTGCGAGATGGCTCGGACGATGCTTGATGAGCATAAGACTCCGAGGAGGTATTGGGCCGAGGCGGTGAATACCGCGTGCTATGTGTCAAACGAGATCTACCTCGGACCGCACAAGAAGAAAACATGCTATGAGTTGATGCATGGTCGCACACCCAAGGTGAGTCACTTCCATGTATTTGGTTGCAAGTGTTTCATTCGAAGAAAGGCGGGAGTTGGATAAGTTTGAGGCTAGGTCTCGTCGATGGTATTTTCTTTGGTTATGCATCTCATTCTAGAGCATATCATGTGCTCAATCTTGAAACTAACCAAATCGTGGAGACTTGCGAGGTAACCTTCGACGAGACAGAGCCACGTAGTCAGCTTGTCTTTGAGTGTGCAGGTGATGATGAGCTTGGCGAGGAGATCTTTCTGGACGAGGAGCATGAACATGGAGAGGATGAAGATGGCGGTGTGGTGCCCCCGCTGAACATGTACCCACTACTTCGACTACGGTGATGGACGGACCCTCTACAACACCTACGACGACAAATCAAGAACGAGGAGAAGCCGATGTTGAGGGGGAGGTAGCATCAAGGCGAGAACCTCCCCGGCGAGTACAAGTGGATCACCCAGCTTCGAGGATCATCGGCGACATGAATGAACGCAATACACGGTCGAGGGTTCGAAACAATTCTCATTTCGCTCATGCTGCGTTTGTTGCTACTTTTGAGCCCAAAGACATTGGACACGCGCTATCTGATCACAGTTGGGTTAATTCGATGCATGAGGAGTTGGAGAACTTTGAGAGGAATCAGATTTGGGAGTTGGTTGACCCTCCCCCAGGGTGTAAGCCGATTGGTACAAAGTGGGTGTAGAAGAACAAAGAGGGAGACAAGGGTGAGGTTGTGAGGAACAAGTCGAGGCTTGTTGCTCAAGGGTTCAGTCAGAAGGAGGGGATTGACTACGAGGAGACCTTTGCTCCCGTAGCCCGTTTGGAGGCGATTAGGATCCTTCTAGCCTTTTCCGTGGCTAAAGGGTTCAAGTTGCACCAAATGGATGTGAAGAGTGCTTTTCTCGAATGGTGTGTTGGAGAAAGAAGTGTATGTGAGGCAACCTCGGGGTTTGAGAGTGAGAAGTACCCCCACCGGTGTACAAGTTGTGGAAGGCGATGTATGGGTTGAAGCGGACGCCTAGAGCTTGGTTTGGCGAGGTTGAGGGGGTTCTTGTTTGAGAGAGGTTTTGAGATGGGGAAGGTTGATAAGACCTTGTTTTTGCCGAGGAGGGCGGAGATATCCCGATTGTGCGGGTGTACGTGGATGATATTGTCTTTGGTGGCTCGTCTAACTCTCTTGTTGCAAGGTTTGCGGATGATATGAGCAGGGAATTTGAGATGAGCATGATGGGCGAGTTGCGGTTCTTCCTCGGGCTACAAATCAAACAATCAAAGGAAGGAACATTTGTGCACGGGCTAAGTACACCAAGGACATTGTGCGGAAGTTCAAGATGGAGGACTCCAAGGCTATGACGACACCGATGAGTACGACTACATCTCGTGATGTGGACGAGGAAGGTGAACACGTCGACCGGAAGGAGTACCGGAGCATGATCGGGTCACTCCTCTACTTGATGGCGATGAGGCCGGACATACGAGTTCTCGGTGTGTCCGTGCGCTCGTTTTCAAGCCTCTCCAAGGACTTCGCATCGGCAAGCAGGTGAAGCGAATTTTCGGGTACTTGCGTCACACTCCCGACTTCGGCCTTTGGTACTTCACGTCCTCTTCTTTGGCGCTTCATGGTTTTCGGACGCGGATTTTGCCGGGTGTCGGTTGGATAGGAAGTCCACTTCGGGACTTGCCAGCTTTTTGGGTTCTTCTTTGGTGTCTTGGTCTTCCCGCAAACAATCGAGTGTTGCTCAATCCACTACCGAGGTCGAGTATGTTGCCGCCGCTAGTTGTTGCTCTCAGCTTCTTTGGATTTCATACACCATGAGTGACTTTGGTGAGGAGTATACCCATGTCCCACTTCAATGTGATAGCACTAGTGCCATAAGTGTTGCAAAGAACCCAGTGCTCCATTCCAAAACCAAGCACATAGAAGTGAGGTACCATTTTCTGAGAGACAACGTAGAGAAAGGAAAGATAGCTTTGATCCATGTACCCACTCATGACCAACTAGCCGATATTTTCACCAAACCCCTAGATCAAGCAACTTTCACTCGTTTGCGGGGGGAGCTTGGTGTGTGTTTGATTTCTTGAGTTGGGTGTGTGGGAGCTCCTTTGTAGCATATGTATAGCTTTCCTTTGTGCATTTCTTGCATTTGACATGGCATATGTAACATGATGTATAGGCATCCTTGTATCTTAGGTTGCATGCATTTTGTATCATATGCATTGGATAGGAAAAGCTTCTCTCATATACATTGTTCACCATGGAATGAGATATATGTCTTTGTGAGCTTGTTTGATATGCTATGGTTTGTTTGGCTTAGTTCTTGATGATCTTGATGAATAATCCATGGTTGATGGCTATGTTTTTGAAAACTTGTCACATGTATGCTCTCTCATGTGTATATGCCTTTATATGATCTTGACATGTTTTAGTGGCTTGGTTATGCTTAATTTGTGGTTGGATAACTAGTTTATTGATCATATAGGGCCAAAGGCTCATTTGCCATCATGAATGTTTAGCCCTCTTGATTTATCTTATGGAGGAGCTTAAGTTCCTTTTTGTCGCAAAGACATTTCATGTACCATTTATCAATCTGAAAATGAAATGAAAAATGCTTGGAAAATATGCTCCCATGTCTTTTGTGCTGAATTTAATTTGCTTTGAGTGCTAAACCGTTGCATGATGCCTACCAATGAGAAGTCTCATACATAGAAGTAGGCACATGGCTCGGTGGCTTTGACATGACATGAGGTGCTTGTGGGTGTTTGTGATGGTCTTATGATTAGAATGGCTGTCCTAGCATGAAGTTTGTGTGGCTTTGCCATTCTGATATGCTTTGATCATGTTTAGGACTTTGCTCATGAGAGGCAAGTTTTTCGCAAAATTGCCAAAATCCATCTTAGTTTCGTCCAATGGTTGTGAAACTTGGTGATCATGTAATTGAGATCGATACGAAGTCGTAGAGTATCTAACTTGCTCATTTGGTCGTGTGTAGCATCCTATATTGAATTTTTTCTATTTGAGAAGCTCTAGGTTGAAAGTTTTGCATTTTTGGCTTGATTCATGCATTACAAACAAGGGGGGAGAAGTTTGAGCTTGAAATGGCTTCTTTGGACGCATTTAGAAGGTTTTCGAGTGGTTTTGAGCCATTTCTAGGCTCTATTGTGCACCGGTCCGACCGGTGTGAGTGCTTTGGTCCTGTGCACATGTTAGGCACCGGTTTGGCGGTGGTGATGACCGGTCCGACCGGTGTGAGCCGAAGTTGCCGCAGCTGCCGCCCCGTTTTCGACGGGTTTGCATGCATTCGTCCGGGGGGAGGTGCATTGGTTCGGGGGAGCTTGCATGTGTGCGGGGGGGAGCTCTTTGTGGTTGTTCGAGCTTTGTTTTGGTGGTTTGTGCTCTTCGCTTGAGCTTTGTTTTGTCTCGGATGTGTCGAGCCGTTGCCCTTGCCTAAGGGGTCCGAGACTTGTCTTCTTCAAGTGATCTTTCTCCTTGCCTTTGTTTGGCTTTCGATCGCTTGTTGGAGTTTCTTTTTGTTCATTTCTTTTCTTTTTTTTTTCTTTTCTCTCTTGTTACTTTCATGTGGGTGTTGTCAATGCACTCATCAAGGGGGAGATTGAGGACCATGTGTGGTTCTAGGACCGGTGGATGGTCGCTTCCTTGTGTGATTAGTGATTGACAACGTTGTGTGGACTAATTCTTTGCTAAGTATTGCGGGTGCGGGTTGCGGCTGGACTCCGTGTTGGTGCGGGTGAAGAACAAGCGCGAAAGGTCGTTGCGGTGAGGGCTCCGGGTGTGGAGAAGACAAGTGTGCTTCGTTTGAGGGACCCGGTGGCCGGTGGGGTCAAGTGCGGGCCGCGTGGTGGCATCAACAAGCAAGATGAAGTCATGGACGGTTTCTTGGTTGAGCCTCAAAACCAAGTTCGAGCCGGGACTACGTGGGAGCCGAGTCATGAGTGGAGATTGGCGGAGGCTACACCGAGTTCGCGGGGTTTCCGGTGGTTCACCGAGAAAACCACCGGGTTCCTTGGTTGATCCACAAAGCCAATACCGAAGAACCGAAGACGGAGCCGCAACGCAGCCTCGGACCGGTCCGACCGGTGGGTCCGACCGGTGGGGAGCACCGGTCCGATCGGTGTGCGACGACGCGGTCCGAGACTTCGAAACGGAGAACACGCGTCGGGATCGCATGGCTTGCGTCGAGGCTACGCGAGGTGCGGTCGCCGGCATCCGTGCGATGGTGAAGACATGAAGACTTCCAAATCCGCCCTTTAGGGGCTTGTATCCCTAGTTATTTGGAAAGGGCATTTTAGACTTTCGGTTGCCTCCATATAACCCAAGAGGTGAAAGGATGGCAGCCAACTCTTGGAACCCTAACACATTTGTTTTCCTATTTTCCTTCGGGTTTCCATAGGACTAGCTTGAGAGCTTCATGGTGATATCTTGTGAGAGGGTTGGATGATCGGGCGGCAAGCTAGACCTTGTATGAACCTTTGTTGCATGTATAGATGATTCGGCGTGGTTCCTCAAGGTTTGGATGTGTTGTTCCGGTTGTTCTTGGTGGTGATTTTCGAAGCCTTCTCTTGGTGATCTCTTTGGGTTGTTTTCGGGACCTTTCTCTTGGGGATTTGTTGGGGGAAATTTGTGGGAACCTTTCGTGGTTCTTTGGGCGGTGATTCCCCTCCCAAATCCTTGAGTAAAGGGGCTCGATTTTGGGGTTTTCCGAGTTCTAGGGTTTGTGGTGCTCTTGGCGGGATTTCTTCGATTCCTCCTTTTTGGATGAGTTTTGGAGGGATTAAACTTGGCTATGGACTCCTCATGAGGTGTTCCTAATATCCCCAAAGTCTTGTTCAAGTCCGTGGAGCGATTCGGAAGATCGAGGTTTGGATTTGGGGGAGTTGACCCGCCGGTGCTGTTCATCTCGAGTCGCCCGTGCACACCGGTCCGACCGGTCCGTTGGACCGGTCCGACCGGTGCAACCCTCGGTGGATTTTTGCTCGGGTGAACGTCCGGGTGTGTTCGTTGTTGTCCCGTATTGCCGTCGTTTCGAGTTTGGGTCAGTTTGGTGGTCGGTTGGCTTGTTTGGTGCTTTGGGGGCTTTCAGGCTGTGACCGGTCTAACCGGTGTGTCTCACCGGTCTGACCGGTGTTAGTCAGTGGACTCGAGGTTTGGTGTTCCACTGTGTTCTCAGGTCGGAAGGTTGTGTGCTGGTTCCTAGGTCCAGTGGCACTCCAGTGGCTACGTGGGCTTGGCCAATTTGGGTAGTGAGTCGGAGACGTGTGTTGGAAGCCGTGTCCATCTTGTAGGAGTTTCCATCTCCTTCGAGAAGAATTTTTATCGGCTCCCATTCACTCCCCCTCTCTCGGTTCGCCGTATCGGTCCTTCAAAATTGCAAATGAAAATGCCGAATCTATGTACTCACGCCTAAATGTGCTTGTCAATGATATCAATGCTTTAGGTGTGAAGGATATCACGGATTTGAACATCAACCGCAAGATCCTTCAAAGTCTCGGAAGCACGATTATGACTTGGTGAAAGCTATCATCTATGAGAAGAAGCTCAAAGAATTGAAGTCATCTCATATATTGAGCAAGATTAT
This sequence comes from Cenchrus americanus, assembly GCA_947561735.1. NCBI lineage: Eukaryota > Viridiplantae > Streptophyta > Magnoliopsida > Poales > Poaceae > Cenchrus > Cenchrus americanus. The sequence continues at coordinate 197,051,202 of OX387245.1, read as the reverse complement.
GACACATGAGCTTCAAATCATGCCCAAGTCCAAGAAGGCGCCCCAAGAAAAGCCCCAAGAACCATCTTCTCCAACTATAAGCCATGCCCTCTCGGGCCAACAAGAGAAGGTGTTGAGTAGAATGGCTACTCATGGAAGCTCAAGAGAAGATGATGGTGATAATGGTGATGATGAAGATTCCTCAAATGATGAAGAGGTTGAATCCATGGTGGCCGAGTACGTGATGAAAATCTTCAAGTATGTGAAGAAAGTCAACATGTATGGCTACAATGTCCACTTGAGAGAAGGGCGTCATCACCAACACATCAAGTTCACCAAGATCGAGCACAAGCCCAAGAAGAAAGTGGTCAAGGAGAGGAGACCAAGGCAAGAAGCAACTATCGTCGTCCGTGAGTGGACAAGTGGTGGAGAATCAAGTTCTTCTAGCTCAAGTGATGAATCAAGAAAGAACTTCACCACTCGCTTCATGCAAGGTCTTTCATCATCACTACACATGTGCCTTATGGCTAAAAGTATGGAAAGCAATGTAAGTGATGACGAATCCGACACCACCTCTCTTGATCATCTTGTTGAGCTAGTCCATGAGCAAAAAGGAATGCTTAAGAAACAAGCTAATGGAATTAAAGAACTCAATGCTCTCAATGATCTTAGTGCAACCCTTACTACAAATTATGAAGATTTGTTATGCAAATTCAAATTGCTTAGCAAGGAGTGTGATGAGCTAAAATCTAAGCTTGAGAGCAATGAGATTAAAACAAGTAAATCCTTTGAGCTTGATGAATCATCTATCCCTTGTGTTATTCCTATCTCACGGGTAGATGCTTCAACTTCTTGCATTGATTTAATTGATGAATCTTGCTCACCATCTTGCAATGAGAATGTTGTTGTAGAAACATGTGATTGTCTCATAGGCAAGAAAATTAATGAGCCCAAGCAAGAAGTAAAATGGCTCTAAGAGAGGTTGGCAAGCTTGATGGGAAAGGGCAAGAACGATGAGGAACAAGTGGACATCTCTCAAGACATAAAGAGCAAAGTTCAACCTTCTCAAGATAATCGTGATCTCATAATGAAGAAGCTTGAGAAGGGTGCAACCGTGACTTGCTACAAGTGTCATGGAAAAGGGCACGAGTTCTACAAATGCCCTCAATTTGTCAAGAAGATGGACAAGGCCGCAAAGAAGAAGTTGAACCCCACCATCAAGAGCTCCCTCATCTACACCAAGCCCAACCGCAAGAACAAGACCAAGAGCAACACCAACGTCATCAAGAAGAAGGCTAATGGCAAGGTGGTTGCACACAAGGTTGGGAAGATGAAGGAGGATCGGGGTTGGAACCAATCCATTTGGGTGCCCAAGGAAGTCATCATCAACATGAAGGGGCCTCAAATGGTGTGGGTTCCTAAGGCAACTTGAAGGCCATGAGTGCGGGGACTTGGGAGGCTTGGCCCATAGAAGAGAAGAGAATATTCAAGCCTAGAAGCCAAGCTTTCAAGTCGGACATGTGTTGCCCAAGATCCCCGGCTGTGGTAATGGAAACTAGAACCCATCTTATGTATCATTGTAGCTCCATTGCCTTGTTTTGGTTGCATTTGTTGCAATGTTTACATATGGTAGGTTGCTTGTGTCATGTGCTAACCCATGAGCAACCTACATGGCTTGATTAGTGTGTAGGAAAGCTACACCTGTTCTTTCATGGTGCATGTTTTCATATATATCTCCGTGCATCATGAGCAAGCTATAGGGTTAGCTTCCTTTTTGTGGTCATAAACAATGTGCATACAATTAGTTGGTGATTCAAACACTAAATGCACACATTTAGGGGGAGCTCATCCTATGATTTGGTTATGGGACTAATATTGTTTCAAGCTTATCTTATGTAGTCCCTTGACGGCGCGTTCGGTGCGGTACTTCACTCTAAGAGAGTGCTATTTCACTCACAATGTGATCTAACATCTCTAAAAGAGTGAATATAGAAATATGAGCTTCATGCCATTGAGTCATGTCCATGCGAGCCTATGTCTCTATATAAGTTCAAAGGCAAAGCACTCATACATTCCTAATCCTTATGGTACCCCAAGTGTCTTCTTTGCAAGCTTCTTTCAAGTGGTGTCACCTCAAGTGATATCATTTCCAAGTGTCTCATCTCAATGTGGTGCCAACAAGGTAAAGAGGTTCATCCCCTGGAGGTATGCAATGACACTACGAGGTTTTCCCCCTATTGCAACAAATCCCTTAGGCAACACCACTATTTCGGTTGCAATAGGGGGTACTATTGCACCGAAACGGTGATTTGGTTGCAATTTGTGTGTCTATTGCAACACAAAATTTGAGTTGCATTATCTATTTGTTCGGTTGCAACATGTTGACGCTAATGCGCCCTTTTTTAGGATTTCCGTTGCATTTGGTTGGAACTAATGCCACCCCAATTTTGTGTTGCATTAGCATTTCTTACGTTGCAACGAGAAAGTTGCTATAGCCACCATACTAGGGATGGTTGCGTTTGAACAAGTATGTCGCAACGTAGAATTTTTGTTGCAAATATATCTTTGCGATGTTGCAACAAGTTGGCGCTAATGCACCCATTATTCGAATTGTGTTGCATTTGGTGGGAAATATTGCTACCCTACTTCGCGTTGCACTAGAAATTCGAGTGTTGCAATATAAACTTGCTATGGCTACCATACTAGGGTTGGTTGCGTTTGAACGGCCTTACGCAACGTCTTATTTGGGTTGCAAATATCTCTTTGCGTTGTTGCAATACAAGGAAGGCTACTTGCTTCGTTTCTAGCCTCAAGGAGGAATATTGTGTACGTATTGCCACAAAATTTGTTTAGATGAAAAAAATCTGCTATGGGGTTGTAGCGAAATTTAAAATGCGATTTAATAAATAAATTTTATTATGAAAAAAAGAGAGGAAAAAAAATTGTGTTCTATGGGGATGTGGGCTAAGCCAGACCACAATAGGCTCAACCGGCGAGCGTAAAGCCCAGCGAGCGGGAGCCCGAGTGGACCAGCCAGCCCATTAAGCCCCAGAGCGCAAGTAGCAAGCATTAGTTGATGATGGTAATACGGAGTTCGAAAGCGCAGGCACGCCTCTTTTTTTAAGCTGGGATACCCCCTTCTCAGTTTACGGGGTGGCACTAAAGGTACTGGAGACTAGGATGTGAAAATGTCAAATGGGCCGATGAGAGTAATAAAAACAAGGATATGCCGGCCCAAATCGTCTATAACTTACAGCTCCCCCACCCCCAATACACTGTTGCTCCCAACCATCCCCCTCGTCGGCTCTGACCGTCGCGTCCACATCGAGATGCCCCGCATCGCGGTTTCCCCTGCGGCAAGCGGCGACGGGCGGCGGAGTGGCCGCATCGAGCCTTCCCGGACCGGTGGCGGGCGCGGACGGAAGGGGCCGCCGGCGCCGTAACACGGCCCGAGCGGCCCGTCACGGCGGGGCGGGGCCGCATCGAGGGGATCCCGGAGAGCGGCGGCGGCGGACGGGGGGGGGCCGCACCGAGGGTTTTCGGGGCGAGCGGCGGCGGCGTACGGAGGTGCCACTACTCCACCACGCGAAGCGCGATGCACGCGGGCGGTTCAAGTGTTCCACACCACCTACCTCGTCGTCCTCCGCATGGTCGGCGGCACCCCAACCCCGTCGTCCTCGCGGTACGGACGACACCGCCACCTCGTCGTCGTCGTCCGACGGCCCGCATCGCCAAGTCGATCCATCCGGTAAGGGTAAGCGAGGCCCTAGTCGGATGCAAGCGTTCCGAGAAGAGAAGTGAGGTACACCGCCCTACCCTCTTTGATTTTCCGGGAATCGTGTGACTCCTTTTGCAATTAGAAAAATGTTAGTAGTTCATAGTAATGAAAATTTCATACTAGATAATGGTAATTGTGTTTTTTGTGTGCATCCATCTCACCCCATACTAGATAATGATAATGATAATTGGCTTGATTTCTTGCCATCTTTTGTCGTGAATCGACTCCGTGTACATTTGATCACAATCCCGAAAACAAAGCCGACCAAATGAACGCAGTCGTCCCATTTAGTAGGTTAGGCCTTTTCGGCGGGTAATCGGGGGATCACGGGTAAATTGGTATACATTATGAGTCAAGAGATTGAATAGGCTGTTTAAAAGCGAAAAACGAGCAAATTGTTTTGTTTGCTCGAGCTAGTGAACACTGCTAATCGGTGAGGATCATCATTCCGGACTCGGATGCCGAGCGGGACAATAGCAAGAAACCGTCTCCATCAAAAGCTTCGGGATCATCGAAAAGAAAGGTGCATTTTTTTGACTAATTTGCTGCATTGGCCACATTTTGTTGTAACACATTTCATGTTAGTAACTTGTGTTTGTTGTCCGCCATAGCAAATGCCCTTGCGCCAAATGGTTCAACGGTGAAGGAGCGCTATGATGATTTGCGGGAGCAGATTGAGAACCTAAGCGTCGACATTGCTTTGGAACGCGAGAAGACATGGAGATGACCCCGAAGGAATTCATGGAGACCGTTGTCGACAAGTTAGAAGTGATGGCGAAGAAGATCCGCAAGCTTCGGGATAAAGTCAATCGCAAGTAGTAGTAATCTAGCTTAGTACGTAACATAACCAGGTCCTAGGTGAATGTTATGCGGATGCTTTGGTGAATGGTCTAAGAATGGATGTGTATGTGGCAACATCTAAGTAATAACTTTGAACATTTATACATGCATCTTCGTATGTCTATGTGTTTGGATACGGGACGAGCCCTTGCAAAATATTTGAACTCATGAGTGACACAAATTGAAATCGTTGGGTCCTGTCATGCATATTTGGACTAACCATCCGTCCGTTTTCGAATTGCGTCATGCTATTGTTTATGCTATTCATGTGAATGTTCACAAAGCATTGTGATCAACAATTTGGAGACTCTTCACTAGAACTCCCGAATTTTGTGTATTATTGTTAGCCTCTATAGTAGCCGATCGAAAAGAAAAATAATGAATTACGCATATGTTGAAAACCCCGAGAAAGGTCATACTACGTACAACCTCGAAATATTGAAACCGAGGTATTCCTTGGTTGTACTAAAATTTTGTCTATCGTGTATGTATTGCCACGATCGGATAGGGGCTCTTCCGATCTGGACCATTCCAAAATTCCGTCTTCGACAACCTGGTTATTGTTGCGGAGATCTCCACGAGGGCCTCTAGGGGATCGATCTCCACGGCGATCTCCACGTGATTATTGTTGCGGAGATCTGAGCGGCGCTACGGCCACGGCCGGTACGTACCGATGTCTTGATCTCGTATATATATCCAATCGTTCGCTGCATATATATGCATATTGGTATATATATCGTGATCAAGGTCGATTGAAATTAAACATGAACAATGCAGATTAACTAATGGCATCAGACGAAGATCGAAGTTGGATGTGCTTGCCTCGACACTCAGCGGATTGGCAGAACAATTTTCGAATTTTTTTGCAAAAATTTACGGCCTCATCAGCGCGAGGTGGATCTATTGCGTGTCCATGTAAATTGTGTCAATGCATGATCAGACATTCCACCGTGGGTCGCATTCAAATTCATTTACTCAATAGAGGGTTTGCTGATTGTTTCATCGATCTTGGTAACATTCAAGACCAAACTAATACTTCTTCTCGTGGTCCTGTGAATCAAGATGTTACCTGCTGATCTCAATAATCATGATGCACTACCTACGGTGATGATACAACACATTTATTTGTAAAAGATGATGAAGAAGATGGTTTGGATGATAACCCCTGCTGCCACCAATACTCGATTAGAAACATTATCGGTGGCACTATACATCATGGACAAACCGGAGATGAGGAAGAGGCGGATAAGCGAGCGAGAGATCTTTTTGAAACTATTAGAGCGAGGCAAAGAAGGAATTGTATCCGGGATGCAAAAATGCAACGAAGGTCTCTTTTATTGTGGAGCTTTTTCGGATAAAGTGCATGTATGGCTTAAGTAACGCGTCATTGGAGGCCATACTTAAGCTCTTTGGAAAGGTTCTCCCTGACCGGCATTGTATTCCTGACTCCTTGGATAAAGTGCAAAGGGTGATTCGAGACCGGGGCTTGGACTATGTCAAGATACACGCATGCCAAAATGATTGTGTGTTATTTTTTGATAAATACGCAAATCTGGAAACATGTCCCATTTGTAAGGAGTCAAGGTGGAAAGTTGTAGATAAAACCTCGATAATAATTGCGGTGCGGTGGGTGCTACTTCTCGTTAAGAAGCGGTTACCGATTAAGATCCTACGCTACTTTCCTCTTATTCCTCGGCTTCAAAGAATGTATATGTCAAAGCAAATGTCAAAGGATATGCGGTGGCACAAGAATGAATTGGTGAATGATGCGAAAATGCGTCACCCCGTCGACTCAAAGGCATGGAAGCACGTGGATTCGAGTTTACATGGTTTTCGAAGGAGGAGGTCGTAACGTTAGGGCTGGGTCTTGCTTCGATGGGTTCAATCCCTTTGGCATGCAAAGTCTTACGTATTCCATTTGGCCCGTCATCCCGGTTCCTTACAATTTGCCTCCATGGATGTGTCGAAACAATCTAACTGGATTTTGTCAATGTTGATTACTTGGTCCAAAATCTCCTGGAATGGATATTGATGTATACTTGAGGCCCCCGATCTTCGGAGCTCAAGGAGCTTTGGAATAATGGTGTTAAAACAAGAGATGCGGGGACTAAGGAGAATTTTAGATTGCGTGCTATACTTCTTTGGACAATTAATGACTTCCGGCCTATGCTATGTTGTACGGTTGGAGCACTAAAGGAACGTTTGCTTGTCCATACTACCACAAACATACCGAGTATTTGTGGTTGAAACATGGGCGGAAGCAACTGCTACATGGCACATCGATGTTTTTTGGCCCCCGACCATCCATGGCGCAACAATGCGGTCGGCTTCAACAACAAGGTCGAAACCGGGGAGGCACCGAACCCCTATACGGGTGCACGGGTACTTGAGCAGTATTCTACTTTTGAACAAGTAGAATTTGGAAAGACATTGTTATCAAAAAAAAGGAAGCGTGACGAAGACAACGGATGGCACAACTGGAGGAAGAAGAGTATTTTTTTTGAGCTCCCTTCTTCGGTCTTCTTTGCTCATCGGGCATAATTTGGACGTGATGCACATTGAGAAAAATATATGCGAGAGCATACTAGGCACTCGCTTAAGTTGGATGGCAAATGTAAGGACGGGGAGAATGCTCGGCTTGACATGGAGCATCTACGGATACGACCGGATCGGCACCACCGTGATTAAAGATGATAAGTATACCTTGCCATCGGCCTTGTACGAGTTAGATAAGGATGCCGGGGAAAGTTTGTGTGAATTTCTATATGGAGTGAAGATGCCGATGGGGTTTCCTCGAATATAAGAAGATGTGTTGATGTAAAGTCACGTAAGGTGTCGGGCTTGAAAACGCATGACTACCATCTAATTCTACGAAACTTTTACCCTTAGTGGTGCGTAGGATTTTGCCGGAAAGTTGTTGTCATTGGATTGATTCAGCTTAGTAATTTCTTCGATGCACTATGTTCAAAGGAGTTGGTGGAATCGAAATTGGACGAGCTCATTTGTTCAATTAGGGAGGTCGTTTGTCGACTTGAGATGATATTCCCACCGCATTTTTTGATATCATGATCCATTTGCTGTTCATCTAGCCGAAGAAGCTAAACTTGGGGGGCCGGTGTGTTACGGATGGATGTACCCGGTGGAACAAGTACCTACGCACTTGTGAAAAGATATGTGAGGAACAAGGCTCACCCCGAAGGTTCAATTGCTTTGGGGGATACATACTCGAGGAGTGCCTTACATTCTGCTCAAGATTCTTGGACGTGGACACCAAAGACAATCGTGTTGATCGACATGAAACGGTTCTTGTTAATGAGCCACCATCCGGTTTGAGCATTTTTTCGAAATGGATTACAAGAGGAGAGGACAGACGGTTGAAGAAATACCACCAAATGAGTTTCGGAAGATGAGGCACTACATAATTTGCAATTGTGATGAAGCTAGACCATATGTCGAGTAAGATGCACTACTCAACATCATTATTGCTTTTAATTTAAATATCAAACTAACGGTAATATTCTTTTGTGTGCAGCGAGCATTTGGAAGAACCGAGGGCACATGGATCCGTAAATCTTGATAAGCGACATGAGGCTCAACTCGTAAGATGGTTTGAAAGCAAGATCACGAGTTTACATGCTAGAGGGGAAGTAAGTTCGATTTGTTTGCACTTGCTCAAGGACCGGATCCCCGACCTCGTACATTGAATAGATGTCATATCAACAATTGGTCGTTTCGTACCGTTAACATCGAGAGAACCCTTGTGACACAAAACGGTGGTGTGCTTGTCAAGGGTGAGGCGAGAAGGCACAAATTGGTATGGGGTGATTAAAAGAATGATCTCACCTGGAATTCCCTGGACAAAAAGAAGTTATTACGTTCCGGTGTGCAGATCGGTTTGATGTGCCTCTTGTCACAAGTACCAACGAGAGGCGAGAGGATACGGTAAAGATAAATATGGGGTCATTGACATCGATACTACTCGACACAAGTTTAGCAATGAACCCTATATTACGGCAACACGAGCGAAGCGGTGTTTTATGTGAATGCGGTGAACAAACCTGGTTGGAGCGAGTGTTATTTCAATGAAACCAAGGAACTTGTTTGCCATGCTCGAATTAGATCTCGAGGACTCACTTGCTGTGGGTATCGAAGGTATTAATTTGCTCGGTGAACACCAGGTTTTGACAAATTGGTCTAGATCGGACAAGGAAGGCACAACCGGCGATGTCTCGTTATTAATCGGGTTCGGGTCGAGGTGGTTGACGAACCGGACGACGAAGTATTTGATGTTGATGATGAACATGATGCGGATGACACGTACATTGATGATGGAATTGTTGCACCAATAGTTCAAGATGCCCAAGATGATGAGTTTTTCAATTGATACTTACTCGACCGTAGTCATGACTTCTATGTTGCCATTATTTACTTCTTCCGGAAGACTTTTGCATAAATCTTAATATTTAAAATATGAATCTAAAAATTGGTATGACAAACAAAAATAGGGGGCCGTAGGGCAAGCCGGAGTCACCAACGAGCTCTACCGGCGAGCGTGAAGCCCGGCGAGCGGGAGCCCGATGGGCCGGCCGGCCCAACAAGCCCGGAGGTTAGTAGAGAGGAAGCCGTGTTCGAGAGGAGTTCGGGATGGCAAGCACGCCTCGCCTTTTAAGTTGTGGTGCGCCCGCTTGAGGTAGCGGTGTGGCACTAAAGATTTTGCCGATGTCTTCCGTGCGGCGCTTCGCACACACCTGGAAGTAATAAGGACAAATGGGCCGGCCCAATCTCGGACTACAATCCTTTTCTAACAAAAGGGCACATTGATAATTTGCATATGTCTTGTTGCTTTTAATATGTTGATATAGAAAATAAAAAATTGACTAACAAATGATACAAATTAATCTTTAGTAAATCAACAAATGATTAGAGTAATATGGAAGTTATCCGTCAAAATTGCCCAAATAAACAAGGCCTCCTAGTTTCAATCCATCACCGAATTACTACTAATATGTACACATATACTTGTTCCGAAAACCAAGAAATTCTACTTGCTACTTTTGGTTAGTACATTATTTACATGATTCTACAAATGAGCATCCGGCGTAAATCGGTAACCATGCTTGATCTCAAGCCGATTAGCAATCTCAAAAGACGAAATGCATCCTTGGCGGCGTATTTCACCCGCCATTCGTGCAACTCCCTCAAACCCCAAAGCTCGTGGTTCACATTTCCGTCCTTGTACGGGAGGTAGCTCCGATACTCGATTTCCAATATTCTCCGGTGACGACCGTAACCATTTCGGTACGGATGGCTATACTTCTCATCAACGTCGGCAACAATCGGTTGAAGGTCTTTCCAATTAGAAATTTTGACGCCGCGGTCCTCCCGTAGGCGTTCGGCATCGTTGGTGATATGCGCTCCCACAAAGATGTGGCCTTCCTCGCCGAGAAACTTGCTCGGGACATCGGGAAGCTTGTAGCCGGCATGGTGCACACGGTAAATAAGGCAGCTCGAACCGACACACAATTGCAGCAATGCGAGCTTGTACCCGCCATCGCGAAGCCGAATCCACTCGGTGTCCAATCCAACGAGCAAACGTTACGAAGGTGGGCTACCTTTGATTTCGTCGATGTACTCCGCCACTACTCCGGCGTCGCAAGTGACGATGGTCTTGATGCTCGGGTACCGCTCCTTGAAGAATTCAACCTCGTGCATGGTAGTTGGGGGCGGTCCTCGCTCCTCCGAAAGTCGTGGACGGACGACGGCGGGGCGCCATTCGTCCCAGCCGCTCCGATCTCGAACGTCGGCTGGATCAACGGCGGCCTCCCACGGGTTGAGGGCGACACGCTTGCCACCCTGCGGTCCCAAACCAAGAAAACAAAGTTCCAAATCGTCGTCGAGGGACAAATCCACGACTAGCTAGCAAGCGATTGTACCGTGCCTTGCGGGACTAACCTTCGAAGCGACGCTCTCTGCTGACGACGCGGCCGGGATTGCTCCGCCCGCATCACCTAGGTTCTTGTACGAGCCGGCGGCGGCGGTGGCCTCTACGGCATCCCCCTTCATTTGTGGGGCGCCGCCGTCACCCGATGCGTCGCTTCGGGTCATCGCCGCTGTTTCGAGGTCGCTTGCGATGGCGGTTGCAGAGATTGCAAGCTTTGGGGGGTCGCCGGCAATGGCGGCGGCGGAGGAAGAAAACCCCCTTCTCCTTCGATGCGACGGTGGGAGCGAGTGGGTGGGGCGGGGTAGGGAAGTGGCTAAACTAGTATATTATATGCTGTCGTTTCGGCTTCATATACAGGTCAAATCGACGTGCTGGTTGCCGAAGCAATGGGCATGGCAAGATTTGAAGACAACCGGCAACACGAAGGGGCGGCGGTTCCTAATTAACTGCTACACGCACGCGCGCCTGGGGAGTCGTGGTCTGGCCGCAACGCTTCGCCGGCACCGGATATTTGCATGCAAAATCACACTAAGGGGTTTGATGTCTGAAAAGGTTTGCGTAAAGCTCTGTATCGCAAAGTAGATCCAAATTATTTATGTAGTTTTAGATTTCATCTACATTTACTACTCCATGGAGGTGCACCATTAATTACAAGTATTATAGTAAGTTATTTTCAAAACTACTTTCAAAATCGTAGCTAAATATTTGGATTAAGTAGGTTCATTAGATTCGTCACACAAAGTTACGCTGACACGTGAAAAGGTTTTACAAATAAATTATATTTAGTGTTCCATTTATGAAAGATTCTTGGGGCTAATTTTATTTAGATGCGAACGGAAGAAGAAACGCAGCGCTGCGCCTCGCGATCTCCCACGCGTTCAGTCCTACGTACTCTACTCGAGTGCCCTGGACGCCTGTTCAACGAAGCTCCTAGCCTCCTACTGCGCACGCGTCAGCTGCTGTGACGGGTGACAAGACGGCACGGGGGCCGGAGTAGTTTGCTTCGTACACCCGACCACGCCCCCCCCCCGCAGCAGTGAACAAAAATCGCAATGGCACAAACAAGGAACAATGCGAAGTTCGATTTCCTCGGCCACGAGGGGCCGGTACAGATTAATCTTAGAAAGGTGAGTTACAGGCCGCCAATGTCGGCGGCGGCGCCGTCGCGAAGCACGCCGTCGATGTCAACCCCCGCGGCGGCGGCATCGGCCGCAATGGGGAAGTGCAGCGCGTAGTGCCGGTGCTGCTCCGGCGGGAACGGCCACTCCGGGGCGCGAGATCAGCCAAGGGAAAGTCGACTTGCGTGTCCGCCGTCGCGAGCGCGCGAGCGGCTCCCGCGGCGCGCACCCGCACGCACCGCCTCCTTGACACGCCTTGGGAGCGCGCGAAGACGGTCGGGCGGCAGCCGGAGCCCGGGCCGACCACCGTGACGGCGACCTCCGCCGCGCGCGTAAGTTCATCGTGGCGATCGTCCAGATCGTTCAGGCGGCGGCGCAGCTCCTCCGCCTGCTCGCGGCGGAAAGACGCCTCCACCTCCTCGGCTAAGGCAAGAAACAATGGCGACGAGTCAAACAAGAGCCTAGTGGGCGGCGTGCACTGACGGAATACGGGGAACTCACCAAGAGCGGCGGGCCTCCACATCGGCCTTGGCGGCGCGAACTTGGGCCGTCTCTCGTCTCAGCCGCCTGAAGGGCGGTGTGCATCGCATCCCGGGTCCCCTCCAGGTCCCGTACCTTGCGCAGCGCGTCGTCTAGACGACGCCGCGTCGTCGCCAGTTCCTCTGCCGAGTCCCCGGCCTCCTGACGAACGGGGGCGTCGCCCCGAGACGAGGAAGAAGACAAGCTCCAGGATTCCGACGACGAAGATCCACCGGACGGAGGCGCCGCGCCGGCCGAAGGACCGGGCCATATGTCGCACTAGGAAACGAGAAGAAGAATGACAAGCATCGGATCCTCGGCGAGCACGAGAAATTATGGAGACGAGGAAGACACTCACCCCCGGCGAGAATGCAACCGACGGAGACGCGGCGGGACCGACGGCGACGAACCCCCGGGGGGCCTCTTCGCGGGCGCTTCTCTCCGGCCATAGATGCGCGCGGGGAGTCGAGGGGGCGGGAGACGAGCGGCTACTCAAGATCGACGAGAGCGGCGCGGTGCAAAGGAGCGGGATTGGAAAACACGGCGAGGCCCCGCGGTTATATAACTCGCGTCGGGGCAAGCGCATTCGTACCCGCGCCGTGTGGGGCCCACGGATCAATGACTAAAAGGCGGAATATCCCATTGCGGGGAAGCGACCCCACTAACTCGGCGGGGTGGGGCGGTTACCAAGGGTCAATGACGGGTCTACCCGGCCACTTGTTGGCCCACAAATCGGTACTGTACGGAAATTTGACCCCATGCGTGTGAGACGAGTTGCGGGACCCACTGTCGGTAGGATTGTTGCGCCAATCGTCGGCTGAACCCGCGAGAGATTTCCCCATTGGACGAGTTGTGGGCCCCACTGTCGGCACCCGATTGGGATGTGTTCTTGAGTTGTTCATGTTCATAATGAACTTGATCATTTGTATTGTTTAATCATAACTTCAAAGTTGTTTATATTTGTCAAATGACGTCCAAATCGGGAATTTTTTCCTACATTCTTATGACAACATAATCTAGATCATGGTGTCCACTTCATATCGTGTCACGGCGTACGAGCAATAATAATTTGAAAATAGAACATTTCATAACTAGATTCAAGATTTTCAATCGGTAGAGACGACGTCAATTTGAAATGAGATGAATACCAAAGTTTCATAGCTCGTCGAGATGAACAAACTTTATATTGGTTGGATTCTCATTTGAAGAAGGGGTACGATCACGTAGAACAAAAATGACATGTCTCCGACCAAGTTTCTTAAACAATGAGAGTGAACCTAGGATTAACTAACAATGTGTAGGACCACTTCTTCAAATGAGAATCCAACCAATATAAAGATTGTTCATCTCGACGAGCTATGAAACTTTGGTATTCATCTCATTTCAAATTGACGTCGTCTACCGATTGAAAATCTTGAATCTAGTTATGAAATGTTCTATTTTCAAATTATTATTGCTCAGACGCTGTGACACGATATGGAGTGGACACCATGATCTAGATTATGTTGTCATAAGAATGTAGGAAAAAAAAATTTCCTGATTTGGACGTCATTTGACAAATATAAACAACTTTGAAGTTATGATTAAACGATACAAATGATCAAATTCATTATGAACATGAACAACTCAAGAACACATCCCAATGCGGGTGCCGACGAGGTGGGGCCCGCAACTCGTCCAATGGGGAAATCTCTCGCGGGTTCAGCCGACGGTTTGGCGCAACAATCCTACTGAGTGGGTCCCGCAACTCCGTCCACGGATGGGGTCAAATTTCCGTACGGACCGATTTGTGGGCCAACTAGTGCCTCGGGTACACCCGTCATTGACCCCGTGATTCCGTGTCCTCCCTATGAAAGCGCGAGTTTCCTTAAAACCCAATGAACCCTGCGACCCCCCAAATTCAATCTACAACATGATCTGGAGGCGGCGGTTCTTTTCCATCTCCCCTCATCCTCGCCGGGGATAACAGCGTCGCACATCCAATTACCCACCGTGTGTGACGAACTGCAACCACTCCATGGAAAAGATCTCCGTGGCTCGCTACGAGGCGTCGTCGAGGCTGCTGGAACTGCCGACGGAGCTGACGATTGACATCGTCTCCCGCGTCGGCTAGCGCGGTCGAGAGGATGCCATTGTGGATCTCCGCAACCCGCGCGCGCAACATGCAAGGCAATGTGCGTGGTGGGCGGCGCCGCCACGGTCGGACGACGCCTAGCCCCGAAACGCGTCCGCCGGCGTCGATTCTACCTCGGCCACGAGTATCGCTCGGCGCTCGTCAACACACCGGCCAACGTCGGCAACCCGGAGGCCTTGTTCCGGAGAGGCTTGCACCGCGCAAGATCGGGGAACACACGTGGCGTCATAACGCCATGCCTCGACCGGCTACGGCGCGCCGCGGAGGGCGGGTCACAAGGAATCGATGTACGCCCTCTCCCTCTTCCTCTACGGACCCAACAGGCGGCGAGGCCGACGACGATGAGGCCGGGCGGCTCTCGCGCTTGGTCGAGGCACCCCAAGAGGGGGCGACGGTGCTTCCTTGGATAAATTTGACTTGCACAAAACCGCCGCTCCGGGATCATTGCGTCGACGTGGCACTACCGCTTACGGATGCGAATGCGATTGCCGTGTCGCCGGTGCGGCGCCTCGTACCTCGCCACGACGATTTGCGGTGTGCGGGTCACGGGTGTGGCGACCACGCGAGATGGCATGCTTGGTACTCGTGGCGTAGGTTCTGCGGCGAGGAGTGTAGGATCCGAAACGAGTGTGATTGGTTCTTCTACACACTCAAGGAAGCGTTAATGATCCGAAGGAAGGTATAAAAGTTGTGATTGCTGATATTTCTTGATAGATTAGTTCCACACATGATGCACCCTAAAAGACATTCCTGGATTTCGGTGTACATGTTTGCGTTCTTTCTTGTGTTTTACAAGTTCGGTTGATTGCTAAACATTGTTTCAAAGGCACAAGATTTGAGTTATCATTTGTTCGACGGTTCGTTTAATGCTTTCTTCATGTTCGGGAAATTTATCCGCAAGTGACGAGGGACCTTGCGAGAGAGGCTCGGCGTCATTTCGGTCACATCTTTGAAGAAATCCAGCTAATAAACACAAAGCATGTCTCTCAAGTTGTGTCTTTCGACTATGTATGTGTCTTTACAATTTGTGTCCTTGTAGAGCATGTTTTTGATGATCCTTAGTTGGTGTGGTGTCAACGTGACTCGGGTAGCTAGCTCTGTGAAAACTCGGTTGTCATAAATCTTACCGATTGCTACCCGATCTTTATGTTTGTTACACATATTTGTGTGATGCATTTTACTACGGTACAAATCGATAAAGGGTTTATGGTAGTCTGCTAAAGTTTATACAAATATAACATTCGTAAATTTACTCGACCACATCAAAAAATGTGTAACCAATATACAATAACTTTGTGGTAAACAAGAAGTAAACTTTGTGGGACCCACCCGTCGGTGGCCACACCAAAATGCATCCCTCAAATACGCCAAACGTTCGTAAAAAATGGGTAGCCGGCGATTTGGAATGTGGCGCCGGTTTTTTTCCCATCCGAATTATTTAACTTTCGCCCAAACTACCGCGCAACCATGAGCGGGGCCACCACGCCGGGTTACAAGAGTAAAAAGTCGCGCGTCTTTACTTTCCCTCCTGAATCCCCTCGCAAAACAAATCTACAACTCGGTCAGTTAGGGGCCGGGTAGACGATACGACTACCGCCGCCGCCGCCGCCAAGCTGCTTCTCGCCGCGTGTACACGAGGATGCCGTCGTCGAAGGAGCCGGCAAGGGTGACCCCTACGTCTTCTGAAGCGCAGCGCACACCGTCGTCGGCCATGCTACCTAGAATGTTCACAACCCCTGGTGCGGCGATTGGTGAACCTACCGCCACCATGGCCCCTAGGCCTAGGGCGACGGGGGGCTCTCTTTGGGTCATCATCACCTTCGGGCGACGATGAAGCACGCGTCGACGTGGACATAGGTGCGGACCACGATGTTTTACCTTCATCTCAAGACGAGACGACCGAGGCCGGTACGCCGTATCGTGGTTCCATCTTTCCCCTCGTTCGTACCGCATCCAACATCTCATGCATCCGTGCACGCACTTTGGTACCCTAGATTTCATGCATTTGATCACGCGATTTGCACACCAAATTTCTTCACATGTTATTGATATGACATCGAAATGAATGCGCGAGATCATTAGATGATCGAGTCTTGGACCGTATATATGATTGAGAAGGGTATAGATGGGGAGCCGGATACAACACATACTTGTCACCCTCGTGGTTCACAAATCACCCTACAAACCATAAACAACCCGAAACAAAAAGCGGGGTACGGGATGAGGGACATTGTTTACTACAAGACTAGAATTCCGACTCTCTTGCGGAAGCAACACTCATCGAGATCGACTACGACGTCGACGTAGAAAGAATGAAACAGATTCACGAGGAGGAGATGGTGATCAGATTAGTTATCTCCAGAGAGCCAATACCTATAAACCATACCATGGCCATAACACCTTTGAAATCCAAAAGTGCTTACATAAATGCGATGATGAAGAAGAAGTAGAAGAATGTGACTTAGATGAATACAAACTTTGGCTAGCTGATTTGCATCAAGAGAAGAAAGCCTTGGGTAAGATATGCTTCGACCAAATATTTGTGTACTTATACTCCCGAATTTGCATGTTCGATCACATGAATGAAATTAATTATGGATTATATTTCAGAATTAAAAGACATTTTCGGGGATGACACAATCGATACATACGAGAGAATACCCGAATGTTGCGGGACTCGCTTGAAGACATCGGTAATATCCCTCTCCTTATTTGCAAGCAATTTACCATTTTTTGTCATACTACAAAATATGATCGGTCATCATATGCCACTAAATTCTCTGCGAACGGTACGTGGACCACACCTTCATTTTGCAACACGAGAATGAAATGAACCCAACACCTGCGGTGCGGCCTCCATCTCATGCTCGGCGTTGGAAACAACGAGAGCAAGGATGCGGTAACATGTGTTCCATAGAAATTACTGTCTATGCATACGGTTATTTTGTGGGTATTATCACATGCATGTTGTTCGCATGGAATAGGCTCACAAAAAGTTAAGAAAAGAGGACGCGGTCCCGTAAGAGCATTGACGGTAATCGCCAAGAGAATCAAGGCGGGCAAGCGACGAGTTAGACATTCAATTCTCTAAACATGGAGGACCGGTAGGTGATAACTACCGCTCATTCGTTGATGAAGTGGTCATGTATACAAGGAAAAGGGCTCCTATCATTGGAGTGAAATCATGGAAAAATGTTAGGGAAGAAGTCAAAAACGCAATAGCAACTGATGTATTGGTAATAATAGACTTTACTTTTCAATACAATTCAAATAAAAACTAACATATGAACTCACACAATATTTGAATGCTATTGTGATTATATAACAGGCAAAGTGGGACATGGAGGATAATGCTGAATCAAGGGAAAAGATATGGGCCATTGCTAGGGAGCGTTACAAAGGATGGCGTTCAACTTTCAGTGCTACAGCCAAGACATACAACAGCTACCACCGGATAATGTTACATAAGCCTACGGAATTAGATATTGTTGAATGGCACTATCCGTTGAAGTATTTCGATCTTGCTAAATTCAAGGTTTGTTCCACATTGTTAATTACGATTTCGACCACTACATTTTTCATTCAAATGGCGATGTCCGAGTCTTTAAGATTTTTGTTCATAACTTTTCATTGTATAGGAAAGGAGCACACAAAATTCGCGATTCGATGCCAACAAATGACAAGACATTTGTCGGGCGCTAAGCCTTATTCTCGGCGCGGCTATGAGAAGGTAATAACTGGACAAGCACATCTCCAATCTGTCTTGCGGGATGAAGAACATTAATTTGTTATTTTCTTGGCATAACGAGAGAGACCCGAACCGGTGAAGAGCCCAATGATATGGAACTTTGGTGGATAACTCACACTAACCGGGGGTCTTGGACGGACGAACAATCTAAAAATGTCTATGTGAGTTCTCAATGAATTAGTACATACATTACTATACATAGGCTTATGCAACTATAGAATGCAACCAATCTCTTGTTCAACTAACTCCTCCACCCCGTGCCTTGCAAATGTTAGGACACCGCAAGCGGCGTTATTGCCGAGGCGGAATCAAATGCGGACAACAACTTTGTTTCCCAAAAGGAAAAAATGAGATGTTCCAAAAAGCCTACAAAGAAGTCACGAAGTGCAAATCAACCAAGTTGCATGGAAACGGGTACACGGCAAAAAACCCAACTAGAAGGCGGTTTGCTCAATGCGTAGCGCGAGGAACAAATTCGTAGGGAAGAGCTACGGCATGAGGAACACGTCGAGCTCATGGACGCATTTGGGCGGCTACAAGAAAAAATGTCGGGATGGGAAGAAGAAAGGGAAGCAGAAAGGAGAGAACATGCACGCCAACTTGAAGAAAGTGAAAAGAGAAGGCGAGCGAGAACTACAACGGCTTAGGCAAGAGTTCCTATCAATGCCGCAAGCATCAAATGGACAATCACAAGTTCCACAGTGCGGTCAAGCTATTTGCATGAATGCGTTTCTTTCCTTGGGTTCTATATATGAATGTTTGTATCCTTTGGTAGGTTGACCAGCCAATATCCGTACAACCATGCCCAAGCAACAATGTCACCGAATCGCCGACGTGGCGGCGGTTGCATCAATCACCCGACGAAACAACCTTGTCGCCGAATCCGCGGACAACGTGGCGGCGGAACCATCAATTCCTACATCCGGGAATGTACAACCGGACTCCGGGAATGTGCTCTCGTGTACTCGGGGTTGTTCTCGAATTCACAACTTTTTACTAGTACATATCATCGGTTCTTCGATGAAATTACGCCTAATCTTGTCCTTCCAAATGATTGGTTCATAGGAGAAGGAATGCGAAGAAGCTCGAAAACAAGTATTTCGCAAAACCGAAGCACTAAAGGTGGTGTTAACAATCCCGAAACTCAATCCACCGTTAGACAAATTTCTTCTCAACGACTACGGGTACAAGTTGCACAAAGGAGACGACAAAGCACCAAAAAGACATGAGGTGAAGCTTTTTTCAACAACTCTTACCGCTGTGAATGTAATTCATGTTTCAAATTTGTCAAAGTGTGTTTATGGTTGTGGTAATTATTTGATGTCATTATGCTATTTTTATGAATCACAATCAATCTTTGGTTTGCTATATGTTGTTGTTTCACAAATTCCAATATTAGAGATTAATTGATGCTAGCTTAAAAATTTTGTTGATTCTTTACGGTGATGACACCTCCTTGCATTGAATCCCCCTTTGCTGATCAAGTGTTGGGATCATCTCCAAGTAACAATTGGCGGACCAAGTTCTTCATGTCCTAGCAAATTTGTCTACTATGTGTTGAAACAATGTCCTGTGCCAAACTTCTCGGTATTTAAGTACTTCATGAGTCATGTAATTAACTCGGTGGATGGTTCAATGTTGGTTAATTAACTATAGATGCATTGTTATATTTATCTCGTCGATGTTAATTAATGCCGCAATTACTGTTGCTACATAAATGAGCGTGGCGGAATACATCGGTGTTTTTCGTTGCCAAAAAGTAGTGTGGCAATAGTAAGGTGCACTTGTAGCACCCCTAATACGAACGTGGTAATAAGAAATTCAACTTGTAGCAACACAAAGGGAACGTGTCAATAGTATGGTGTACTTGAAGCAACCCTAAATAGGAACGTGGTAATAAGAAGTTCAACTTGTAGCAACACAAAATGAGCGTGGCAATAGATAGTGCACTTGTAGCAACCCTAATAGAAACGTTGTAATAAAGACTTTAACTTATGGCAACCAACCAAATTTCGAAGCAATAATAGAGGACCACATATTACAACCAATCAAATTACGTGGCAATAGAGGATACCACCTAAAGCAACGTAACCAATATCGTGGCATCGACAATGCTACCTATCACATCGAAATCAACTTTTGTGGCAATAGAGGAGACCACCTATAGCAACTAACCAATTTCGTGGCATCGAGACAATACTACATATTCCAACCAAATTACTTTCGTGGTAATAGACGAGGTTCAACCAATAGCAACCAAAGTCGGTGCGTAGGAATACTATAACTTGCAACGAAACGAAACGTTGCAATTGCACCTTTGGCAACACCGCGGATGTGTCGCAATAGTACACTTTGCAACCAAAACAAGTGTTGTAAAAAACCCTAATTGCAACGTTGCGTTACGTTGCAACAAAAAAACTTTGGCAACCACTACATGGACAACGACGCAATACCCTAATGCAACGCGGCCTTTCGCATCCCATGGCCCACGGAACAATTTGGTTGCAATTGTGTCTATTGCAACCAAATATGGCATATTGCAACACATTTTGTGCGTTGCATTAGGGGGAAAATCTAGTAGTGTGACCAAAAGACTACAAGTGATATCTCGCAAGTGGTAATGTAACAAGAATCCATTTGTCTTATCTCTTGTCCTTTAAGCTACCTCCTTGCATGATATGCTCTAAACTTCCTTGTCTTACAAGGTTGTAGTTGTGAACTTGATTTTCACACTATCATTTTGTGCACACACTTAGGGGGAGCTTAGTTTGTATCATGCTAATCTCATGAGCTTGTGATCCACCGTAGTCATTCTTACATGTGGTATCTTCATTAATATCATACATATGGATCATGGTTCATGCAGATTTCTCCATTGTATTTAACATTTCTCTTTGAGCTATGTTTGCTAGGACTTGCTAGTTTCCTTGGAGCCCTTTTGTTTTGGACTTTTTGGAGATTTTATTCCAAAGGAGAAAATGTGGGACCAAAGCAAGCTAAGTGGTTCCAAAGTGGGAAGAGGCAAGCTACGAGTAAACATAGGAAGAGAAGATCAAAAGAGGGGGAAGTTTGATCTAGGGGAGCTTGGATGATGGTAAGCATCCAAGCAAGTGTAAGTGACTCTAATTTTGTCAATTTTTGTAAATTTATGCTTGCTTTGGTTGTGTTGTCATAAATCACCAAAAAGGGGGAGATTGTAGCGAACATGGCCTCCTATGCCATTAGTTCGAGTTTGATTTTGGTGATTCATGACAACATGATCAATGGGACTAACCATATTGTTTAGCATGTCTTTGTAGACACTTCTAGGTCCCAAGGATGCCAAAATACCACATGCCAAATTGAGAAGATAGTCTATTTTTCAAGGGTCGAACGGAGCAAGAAAGGAAAAGAAAAGACACCGTCGGATGAACCGACGGTACCTAAATAGCAAGCATCGATGCAATCGTCGGACGAGTTGGTTCACCGGTGAAACCCTAGGCACCGTCGGATGAACCGACGGTCCAATTCCTAGTAGCATCGGACGAGTTGCGAGAGGAAGAGCAACGAAGATAGTAGCACCGAATGATCCGACGGTCTAAGTGAGGACATCGTCGGTCTATCCGACACTCGGTTTGAATCAAGACAGAGACGCGCCAAGACGAAGCCTTCAAGATTGGATGATCCAACGCCTTGGTCAAGGGGAAGCGTTGGTCCGTCCGACGGTCGCGTGAAAGCTAACGAGAGACGACTTGGCCGTGGGGTCTTCAACACTAGATGAACCGACGCACCGTCGGTGTATAGCATTGGAGAAGTTGTGTCGAGAGAATCTCAATGGCTAAGTGACGTGGGAGGGGCATCCGATGAACCGACGCTTTGAAAAAGATAGCATCAGTTCATCCAATGCTTACTTTTTCGGTGGCCGTTAGCCTGCTAGTTTGATACCTTGGGCTATTTATACCCCCTCCACCGACCCATTTGAGGTTGCTGGATTGTGTGGAAGTGCAGAGGAGTTCAAGACACCTAGAAGATCATATCCAATCCATCCAAGTGCTTAAATGCTCATCCTTAGACTTGCATATGCTTAGTGTATGTGCTTAGTGCTATGCTTAGCTTAAAGCTGAGTGAGTGCAAGGTTGTGGCAACCTTGTGAGGTGATTCTTGAGTGAATAAAGATGTACAAGGTTCACCGGAATCCTTGGGGCATAAGTGGCTCACCGGCAATCATCATCGACCCTCCGTCTTGGTGTGGAGCGGCGAGGACACTTTGTGCGGGGGACGTGGAGACCCCCTTCCTTGGTGGAGAAGCTCCTTAGTGGAGGCGGCATCAAGGTGACCAAGGGAGCTTGGCGAGTGCCAAAGTGGCGAGCCTTTGTGGCGAGTCAAGTGGTGCTCTTAAGAGAGACTTGGTGACCGGGAAGCAATACTCTTGTGTGAGTGCTTCAACAACGTGGACTAGGGGTGGCTTAGTGCCTACCGATACCACGAGATAAGTCGCGTGTCAAGAGTTTGCTTCCTCTCATCCCATTTACATTTCCGCATTTACTCTTTTGCAATCTTTGCTTGCCTTTACTTTCCTAGAGTAGTATCATGCTATGATTGGCTATAGGTTGCAAACCTTGTTTTGGGATGGGAGTTTCACACTAGAACAACCCTAGTTGCACATCTAGATAGTATGTTCAAGTTTACCTTTGTGCAAAAATAGTGAAGCCATAGGTTAAGGTTTTAAGTTGCCTAATTCACCCCTCCCCCTCTTAGGCTAACGAGCATCCGATTCCTTACAGAGCAACCCTCCACCACCTCCGCCACCTTCAACGCAACCACAAGTTAATGTGTCTGGGGATCAACGAGAGTGACCAGGCGACACACATTCCGAGTGAGACAAGTAGCACAACATGGTGCGGCCGACCCCCCCCCCCACAAGAGTGCGGCCACCTGCAGAACATCGAGAGACCACGACGATTTGAGCGACGACAACAATGTTTAAATTGGAATGACACCAACAACACTACATGCTCGGTTCACGATGGCAATAATGTTGTCCTCCCTAACTCGAGCCTCCACCTTGACTGCTACCCTTCATTGTGATGCTGCCACAAGTCTAGATGACTACATCGCTAGAGCTTGTTGCCTGATGGACAATGTGGGACCGAGCGAACACCCAGTATGGTCTGCCTAGGCACCCGTGTCTTCTAGACGTGTCTTCTCTCGCTTGCAGCTATCCCAGATGGAGCAGGTGTAGCCAAGCACGAGTGCACAACTCTCTCACCTACAACATCTGACGAACCTAGCCACCATGATGTTGAGATGGCACTATGGTAGATGGAGATACAGGCCATCGAGGGGGGGCCATTCCTAGGATCCCTTCCTGAATCACCACGTGGCAGGGTGGGAGAGGGTGATGGTTTGGAGGCACAGTTCCTCCAGGACACCTCGGCCCAAACTACGTCGACGACAGACGCGGTAGCAGCCCACAACATGGCGCTCGCGCACAAGGGAATGAAGATTGGTGAGCCTCTGATGCACAGTAACAACAACTGCAGTGTCAATGCTCTCTTCTCTGATGCAACGACCGCAAACTAGAAAGTGGGGATGCTGGACGACACGGCACTATCAGACATGACGCCGACCCTGGACAGGGTGGTCGCGCAACATGGCATGATGATTCAGCAATAGGACACCATGGATGATGGGTGCGGCATCAATGCCTTCTTCACCAAGCTAGACACACCGCTTCTACCACAACCAGTGGCACACCGCGCCTGCCAACGACACACTTTTGACATGACGAAAGTGCGCCGAAGTGCCCGACTGGCCAAGAAGCCAGCGATTCTGGCGGTGGAACATGCGCAAAGGAACTTGTGCTGCAAGCTGGGTTACTAAGCCGAGGAGTTGACTCCCATTGAGGAGATGTTGCGTGACTTCATCACACTTTCCACGGCCTGCTACCGGCTCACGTCGTCGATGCCAATGTCAGTAATCTTCAACCTCGATGATGACAACTTCGACCTTCTCGATAATGCCCTCCTCCAGCATGTCAGGTGTTGACAGTTCCAAACCGTGCTCAAGTTCACCGCAAGCTTACGGATGACTTGGTGCCTTTTTAACCAAGGAGGGTTCTCCCTAGATTTGTCAATCCAAGGATCGGAAGCAAACTCTCAGGATTCTCCATCTAACCTATTGATCTGACCTAAAACGAAGCATTGATTGCATAAGAAGATAAACCTTAAAGATATATGAGTTATAATGTAAAGTTGATCGCATCCATGAACGTCGACAAGGTAAGGAGCAAGCCAGGGAAACTAAGGCCTATCGTCTTCTAGTCGTAGTTCTTGCCAAAATAGCAAGCGTGACATGAATCTCATCCAAATCCATCTTTAAACTACTATCCTCCGGTCCGATTCTGAAGATGCCCGCATTTTGGAGCCACCGTCCTGTCACAACGCACTCCTATTCGTGCGGGTTAGCCTAGGGAGAGTTTGAAGAACAAGTTGAAAACACTTGGTCGATCCGGTATGCACCTCTAGCCACCATGAATACAAGAGCACCCCAAGTAATATATCTATAGAATATATTGAAGATGAAGCATAGCCAAGCGAGAGCAAAATCATAAAAGGAGGAATCGAGTCACTAAAAGATCGGATGACATGAAGTACTTTACTCACATAATAAACATGTTTAGATCATCTCCACTGAGTACATACCATTGATGACCTCAACTAGCTCCGGAACTCCGCCATGGATCAACCGTGCAAGGTGGCCATGGCGGCTAGGGTAGGCCTAGGCCATCTCCTAGACAACTTCGAGGACTCGCGGCAGCTGTCGTCTGCCTTAATCGCTCTCTCCTAGGTTTCGCCAAGTTCCTGTGGATGGATGCCGCCGAATTTTTGCAGCGAGACTATTAATACCCCGAAGCAACCCTAGTCCAAAGGGGGGCTCGAACCGCCACCAAAATAGATCGGGCCGGTTCGCTTGGGCCGGCCGGCCCATTGGCTATTTGGCCCGTTTCGAGCCCATCTTTCGCGGGCGGGCTTCTCTTGCAATTGTGAGCTTCTGTCTTCTCGATTGTGTGGCCTTTTGACGTCTTTAACCGCATGAATCGCTAGGATGTCTTGTCGTCCAAGCCTCTGTATCTTCCAACTGAGTCCCCGGAGTTTTGTGCCTTCACATTGTGGTCCATTGGTCAT
The DNA here is from genome assembly GCA_947561735.1 of Cenchrus americanus. NCBI lineage: Eukaryota > Viridiplantae > Streptophyta > Magnoliopsida > Poales > Poaceae > Cenchrus > Cenchrus americanus. The sequence continues at coordinate 197,025,979 of OX387245.1, read as the reverse complement.
TTGGAGTCATGTTCACCTCGAGTGTTGACTTGTACCGGGCTTCATGATCTTCTCGCAAAGTGCTCATTGAACTTCTCCCAGAAGTGCTCCTTTTAGTGCCTAAATCCTGCGTAAACAACATACTCCATATACCACATTCATAAATGAACTTGTTACATCATTAGTATGCCTAGTGGTGGGTTAGTTGCAAATCATAAGCGAAACCAATGTATAACAAGTACTCTAGGTTGACGGAAAGTCACCGTCAACATCTCCCCCATGCTTAAACCTTGCTTGTCTTCGAGTAAGTTTTCAATGGATGTCAACATTGCATTTCATTGTTCATACCCTGCACTTGATCACACGTGAGAAAGCATAATGCTCTCCAAGTTTATATTTGTTAAATTCCATAATGTAACTAGCTTTCATCTATATGGAGGGTAGATATAATTTTTTTTGAGATTGAGGGTAGATATAATTTAAGATCTTTCCACAAGTAATCAATCATGCTCCACAAAATTCGAATAGGTCTTAGAAACTTTTGAAGTGAAGAACGAGGTGAATAAAAAGAGCTAAACCAAGTACAAAAGTTTAAACCTTCTTGCATCTTGCTCGTGAACTCTCTCATCTCACATCTCTCTCAAGCCTACTTGATCTATATCCTTTCCCTCTCATGTTTGTAGATGGAAGGGTTTTATTTGGAGCTCATAGGAAATTTTTATCCTACCAAGATGTTAAAGTTGAGACTATTATCAAAACAAGGGAAGCTTCTCATGGACTTATCATGACTCTGTCACAAAGGTCATTTGAAAAATAATGTTCACAAGGAGGGGGAAAGAAAGAACTCACACTTTTAGATAGGTCGACATGTGCAAATGGCAAAGAATGATCTTGAGGCCCCAACGAAGTCCTCTTTATCAGATTGCACATGGTTGTAAAAATGAGTATGGGTCTTGGTCTTGATCTTGATGTCCTTGAAAAATCCTTAAGCAACTAGAGAACCGGGGGAGATTATTATTACTCTATTTTTTTCTTTTTCTTTTTTCTTTGACCGGTGTGAGGAGCTTTGAATTTTTTTATTTTATCCTCTTATCTTATTCATTTTTTCTCCCCTAGAACTCTAATTTGCATAGTACCTACCTCCTCCCCCATGCTTAGATGTTTGCTCGTCTCCGAGCAAAGAGGAAGTGGTATTAAGGTAGGTACCGAATGTCTTGATGAAAGGTACCTTGAATCTTCCATTTGAAGCACCTTCTTGTGACATGACGTCTCCATACTCAAGTAATAGGTAGGTCAAGGAGGTTAACACAAAAGATGATGTTGGTTTAAAGGGTGGATATCCGATGAGGTTTGCAAAGATTTCGATATGGGAGCTCACAATGCACGGATAGAATAGGCTAGCAAAAGATAAGTTACGCAAAAAATGGAATGACCAACTTCTTAGTCTCGAGCCAGAGAATCGAGCCTTGAATTAATTCAGCCAACAGTAACTCTTGTAATCTATGGTTGCATTCAATATATAAGGCTTTGGATAGGTAGAGCAAAATGCAAGAGGTATTAATGACAAGGTTATCATGACTTTTTAAAAGCAAAAAGTAATATGTCCTTCGACCCATCCAAAGTTCAGAGCATAAAGAAACCATGGGTCTTTATTTTTATCATGACCTCCACAAAAGATTAATCTATCATTTAATTAATTTCGGATTTGTATTAGAGAGAGCAATAGCTTAATCATCCATAGACAAGCAAAAAGTTCAAACAAGCGGCAACGGTCATCATATATCAATGAGCAAGATCATGCCAAAATTATTTCATCATAGTGAGCACAAGGTGATGCCAATAAATGAAAAGCAAAACTAGGTTGTACTCCTAGAAGCCATGTTATTTAAAAAGAGAGACATACAAAAGTTGCAACTAAGGTTGTTGAAGGCATATACATATATATAAACATTTAGAAGACAAAGACAAAAAGAGGGTTGAGGAATTGTTACCGTCCTTTGATGCTTGTGATGTAGGGTGCTCTCTCCCATGCTTAAGCATTGTGCCTAGCATGGAATGAGGAAGATCGCAACAATCGTGATCCTTGAACTCCATGCGGTCTTCTTTCGTCCACCAAGTCATCCCCATGCTTAGCATGTTGCTAGGCACGGAAGATGATGAACCATCTTAAAATTCATGAAGTCCTACCACCGTGCAAGGAGATCATCATCACATTGTTGCCTTTGTTCATCCTTCAATGTTCACCCTTTGCCACGAGCCTTGATCCCAATTGCTTCTCATCCCATCTTCTCCTCCTTCCATGTTGTCCCTTGCCGCTGGTTCATCTTCCACGAGTTTTTCTTCTAATTCCAGAACGGATTATGTACTTAATAATAGCTCCATTACAAAGTGCTTGAAATTATCTTTGCAACGAGTTGTCATTCATCCCGATCGGACTCCGAACAAGAGAGTTACGCCCTCTTTCTTTGTTGGTGCAAGCTGTCCCAGGCTGATTTCAGAATGTGTGACGCACAAAGATTTGGTTGCAACTACTTGCACAGGTCTCCTAAAATGTTGATTCTTGATGCATTGGAAAGTAGACTTAATGGAGCACTTGAATATCCAATTTTTCTCTTTTTTACATGTCTGAACATGTGCTTAATCTTGATGAAAACAGCAGTGCTCTTTCGGGATTTCGAGATGTTGATGATCTTGATTTCAGCTTTTATTACGAACTCATGGGAGTGATTCACCATGCCTGCAAAATAACTATAATGCACAAAGTACCCCCGAGGTGATGGTGGGGAATACTCACCCTATTTACCCTATGCCAACAAACCATGACATCCCTAAGATCTTCACTTGTGGTATAGTTAATCTAGCGAAAATCCTAATAGGTGTATGTGAGTGCAAGCATGCATGCAAATGATAGGATGGTATAAAAACAAAACAATGTTTACACCAAATTCTAAGCTCCATACTTACAAAGTGGTTTACAAACTTTCTATTCGCATAGAGATTTATTAACCAAAGTCAAAACACCATGTTCATCCCAAGATCAACAATTCTTTATAGTGCAAGAAAAGTAGGGTGCATTGCTAAGATTATAAACCAACTAATACAACATGATAGCTCGGGATATAAGACTAAATGACGGTGGTCTCCAATCATGTCTCAACACCATGTTTACACAAGATTGCAAAAAGTAGTAACGCATGTAGACAAGCGTTAACATAGATATGAAAGCATTCATCATAAAGTTTCACAAAAAGGTCCCAAGCTAACATAAGGAGGACAATGACAAAGAGATGGATGCAAAATGCAAATTTAAAAAGGTTAGCACAAAGAAGCATTAAGAAGGTTTGAAAAACACTTTCGATGTGGTCTGCAATAAGCAAAAGACAAAGCTTGATCTCACACTTCATACGAAGTAAGCATTGTCAACAAGGAAGTTATCCATCGAAAAGAATCAATCAACAAAACTAACAAGGTTTAAGGATAGATTATGGGTATCCTATATTTTCAAAAGAGGAAGCCAAGCATAGAAATTTTAACTAAGGTGGTGCTAGAGTCTTTTTACAAAGCTATGGTTTTAGGATGTCTATAGGTGTGGGAAGTTTTCCTAAGGATTTTATGGGGAGGCTAGTTGAAGTTTTTAATTAGAAAAAAGGGATGGGATAGACTTGTTCAACCCGGAGGGTGACAGCCCCTGTCAACTCAAGCAAAGCTACCTCTAATGGCTATGGTTTTTGGTGGGGGTTATAGGAAGGCTTAGGTTGGTTGGACTAAAAGTTAGATCAAATCAAACATGCAATGCTATGCAAGGTGGATGAACAAAATGATATGACATGATATGCAGTGGTCTAAAACAAAAATAAATGTTAGCCTAAATTAACTAGCCACAAGTTTAGAATTAAAGGATGATGCCAACTTCATATATCTCTCTAAAAAGACACAAAAGAAAAAGACTCCAAACTATAATAGGCACACAAAAAGGTCTACAAGTTTTCCAAGATCATATAACAATGCGCTCCCTCAATAACAATTAGATCATACAACATGGTGTTGTGGTTTTTATTAAAACAATGATACAATGTTACTTGATGATTCGATTAAAGAGCACAATGTAGACGATCATGTATATATATAAATAAATAAAAATCGGGTTGCCTTCTGCAAAGCGCTTCATTTAAAGTCATAGAGCTCGACTTACTCACATACCTTTTTATTGTTGCGGAGCCATGATCCTTCATGTATGATTTGAAGTTGTTCATGCAGCATTGATCCACTCTTCATGATTGACACGGTCACTTATGCTCTATGAGAGGCTTGCCCAATCGTCTCCTCACATTATCATCATCACCTTCTCCATCGCACTTTACCGCTGCCTCTTCTTTCACAAAGTTTTCTCTCTGTCCAGATCAGACCATGTAGAAAACAATAGCTTCCATGCGTGGCACATGAAATTGTCTTTCCATCAAGTATTTATTCACCCCAACGGACTCCGATCGAGTGAGTTATGTCCATTCTACTCCGGCGCTGCAATCTGTCCAAACCTGATTTCAGACTGCACATCGCTCAATGTTTTTGCCATATCTCCTTGTACGGGTCTTCAAATTCATCGATCTTGGATGCGTTGGAACCGGCACTTGATGGAGCTTCTGATTTTCAACTTTTTCTTCCTTGAACATGTCTGACCAGGTCCTCAAGATTGATGAAAACAGCGACACCCGTGTTTTGAGGTTCGGTGACGGTGATGCACGGGTTTGCAATTCCTTTGGGTTAGACTTCTCTCCTATTAATTTATGTTTAATGCCCTACATGGTTAGTGAAACATGGGATTTCTCCCACAATTTGCTCTTTTAAGGTCACTAGCTTGACCGAGCAAAAAGTAAACCCATTTACAAATCATATTGCAAACAAACACATCCATAACCACAATTTATGACAAAGTAAGTTGTGATTAATTGTAGCATAAGTTTTCTTGCTGAGAACTAAGCTCTCATTAGGACAAGGTTCATTAGGCATGTAACAAAGTTTAAACACAACAAATCCTCTTTATCACTCTCAAGAAATTCTAGCCTATCATGATCATCATAAGAACAAGACATAGAATTGAATCAACCCACTATTGGATATGAATCATCGATATATCAAAGGAATACTATCAGCTCCAAAAGTATATTGAGAGGTTAATTTGTACCTTGGCCTTCGAGCTTTTCATCGTGAGTGGTCTCTCGGAGTTAAAAGCAAACAATCTTCAATGATCGGTGGCTTGCATCATCTTTTCACAATTCCTTCATTCGTGCCACACATCATCAAGGTTGCCTTGTGTGGACTCACTCTTCTTATTCATTTGTGGGAATTCACACATGTCTCAAATATCTTCATGTAACTCCATGATCCTTCGTGTGAGAGCCCGGAGAATCTGCGTCATTAGATGCCATCATTTGTGTGTAATCCATCATAATTTGCTTCTAACATCTCCTAGCGTCGAATGTTGCCAACATGTGCCTTCTTTTGCCAATCCTCTTGGGGTCTTCTTTTGTTCCAAACTTCTGAATATCATCTCGTGTGGTCTAATGGAAGCATTGCCCAAGCTCCTTTTCGTTGTCGTCGTCCTCATCTCCACTTTGTTGTTCTCATCGTGTTGCTGCTGCCTCTTTTTCGTGGATTTTACCCTGTGTACATAACAGAACATATACCAAAATATTGTTCCATTGAAAAATTTATAAAATTACCTTTCCAACGGGTACTCATTCATCTTAATCGGAGCCCAAATGAGGGAGCTATGGCCGTTTTGTTTCCGCTCTTGCATGCTGTCCAGAAAATTTCAGAACCTCCGATTAACTTGATCCTTGCACTACTAGGAATTGACCCTTAGAGCACCAACTTTTTTGTAACACCACATATTTGGTTGCAATATTTGGTTTTATAGCATCCAACGTATTAATGGGTTGCAATATCGAGATGTTATGGCAACCAAAAAAGTGGGTTGCGTCTGTTGAAACGATCGTTGCAACAGGTTGGTGTTAATGGCACGATGAAAATGGTGGTTGTCTTTATGGGTACCAATTGCCACAACTAATTGTGCATTGTGATAGTATCGATTTAGTGTTGTGTGTGTTTCTTGCCACGAATAATTATTTGGCTGCGAACGGGCATGCCGTGGCCACGATGAAGGAACGTTGTCTACAACATAACTTTTGTTGCAATAACTCATGTGGCTATTGCATCCGGCAAACAGTTCGTTGCATTTGATGTGTGTTTGTTGCCATGAACATTTAGTTGGTTGCGAATAGGCACATTTGCGGCCACGATGAAATAATGTTGTTTAAAATTTAACCATTGTTGCAATAGCTCATGTGGCTATTGCATCCAACAAATAGTTCATTACATTTGATGTGCATTTGTTGCCACGAACATTTAGTTGGTTGCTGTTTTGCCTACTTGTGGCTACGACGAAATAACATTGTCTAAAACTTAACTCTGTGTTGCGATAGCTCATGTGCCTCGTTGCATCAAAAAACAAATCGATGCATCAATTAGCTTCAATTGCCACCAATGAATTATGTGAACTTTCATGTAACGTGTGAAAAGAAATATAGATCATCACGACCAATAATTAAAAACATAGGAAAAAAGAAATAAAAAATTTAAGAGGTCAAGCTTTGGACATTACACCTCTTGCCTCAACTAAACAACTCTTACCACTACATTACATACAAATTTCTGTTTTTCTTTTGCAGTCAACACTTTTGTACTTGGTTTTGCCACCGGCCAAGCTGCGGCTGCGGTCGGCCGAGCATTGGTCGGCCGTGCTATGCGGCGGCCCAGCCACGGCCGGCCACGCCACGGCCCCGGGCGACCGCAACCTCCCATGCCACGTAGCGGCCGCGCCACGGCCCCCGACCGGTTGTGCCTCGGCCGCGCCACGGCCCCAGCCGGGCCGCGGCCTCCCCGGTCGGCTACACCGGGCGGTAGCCGCTGGCCATGCCTCGGCCAATTGCGCCAAGGCTTGGCCGGCCGCACCAAAGCCCTAGCCGCCCGTACCGGGCAGCAGCCATCGGTCATGCCCCGGCCCGTCTTGGCCGGCCGCGCAAAGGAAAAAATCAAAACTAATTGACAAACGTGGGATTCAAACCCAAGTCTTGGTGCTGAGATTGTCATGCCTTACCATTAGTCCACAACATTAGTTGTTAAGAAGTTCGGTATTATATTATTTATACTATAAGGCAAAGGTTATAAATAAAAAAATGGCACAAAGGAGAGAAAGCTAGGATTCGAACCTAGGTGCTGGACACAAAAGACGTAGCACCCTACCACTACGCTGCGATGAAATAACATTGTCTAAAACTTAACATTTGTTGTGATAGCTCATGTGCCTATTGCATCCGGAAAATAAATTGTTCCATCGGTTAGCTTCTATTACCACCATTGAATTATGTCAATTCATTAAACTATTTTTGGTTGCGCTAAAAGGAAAATTTAATACATAATTTAGCCCATCGGGGCATTTGACGGAATACAAAAAAACCCAACCCACCCGCGCATGAGAAAAAAAGTCCCAACCAAGTCAACAATTTTTTTATTGGAAATCATGGCAAAAACCGTAGCAGCGGAGGGAATCAAACTAAGAGACTAGAATAGAGAGCTTCACCACTACATAAGAGCATCTCCAAGAGATTAGCAATAACTATAGCTAAATTTAAAGCTTAAAAACTAGTTAAAAATTGAAAAGGCTTCTAAATGGAGAAGTCAACCAACATCCTCTCTATAATGGGACTCTTCATCTATTACGGATCGGTGGACCCTATGTGTCATACTCTCATCTTCTTTGTTTTCCTCTAGCTCGTCTTCTTCCTTTTTCCAACGAGTTCAATCTCTCGCCGCCGTGTGTTGCTCCATGCCCACGCTCCCCGCAGCCGGCTCCCACTCGCAGCCAAGCCTTTACCGCCCGCGGCGGCGCCGTGCACGGTCGGGCTACCCCACGAGGACGGGAGCGAGCTACCTCGCATCCCGGGTGCCGCACTCTCCCATGGATGGGTGAGCATGGCCAACTTTGACCGAACCGGAGCAACCCGCGGTGGGTGCGCCGGGCAACGGGAGCGCCGGAGGGAGTCGCGGGTGGTAGAGCGAGAGGAGGATACCGAGCACGAAGCGGTGAGGTAAAAATACCGAGCCGGGCGGGAGGTTTACCGAGTGGGATTCCGAAGCGAGATAGACAGTCCGTTGGATATTAATTTTTGTATCTTTTTCTAAATTCTAGCTAGTTTATGAGTTTTACAAAGTCTCCTGGAGATGTTTGAAGTCTTTATTTGTGAATGAATTTGGTTTTTTTCCTTTTAAACAAACAAAATATTGTTTAATTCACAAGATCAAAAAAACATGCGCCAAGGGTGATTCAAACCAGCAACCTTGACCTTGGGAAGTTCATTCTCTACCACTAGGCTGTTACTTCGTTTGAGCTATTAGGAAGTTTAGTTTTTTAGACAGCAAGTGCATAACACCTACCACATGGTTACAATCGGATGGTTGTTTTGCTTCGACACGGATATCAACGGTCCATCAGGGATGAACGTAACACGTGACGCACGGAGCTTGATGTGTACTTCATGTTTTTCTTTTTAATATGTAACAAAAACTTGAAATGGGTTCTTCTCTATCATAGTTACTTCAAATTTGATGGGATTTTTTCTGAAATTTCCTAAAATCAATATCTTTCATTTATTAATGTTATTTTCAATTGGGTATATAAGATAATTAGTTTGCAAGTTACTTCACTATGATTTATTAATTAATTGCAACTACAAGCACGACTTTTTTTTGCAGAAAATGATGTCAAGTGGAAAAGTGATGAATACCAAAGTTTCATATCGCTTGAAGATCTACAATCTTTATATAGGTCATTTCATCATTTTCAAAATTACTAATGACATTTAGTACAAATTTGACTAGTCTCTACATAGTTTATTAAACTATGTGAGTGAAACTAGGATTAATGACAAATGTATACTAACACTTTCTCAAATGAAATAATGATCAAAATAAAATTTGTAGATGTTGATGAGTTGTACAACTTTTGTATTCATGACTTTTTCGTGACCAAAAGGGTGACTCACAAGGCAGCAGTTGGGCTATCTGACCGGTGTTTTTTTGAGAAAGGTAATTTTTAACTATTATTGAAAAATGAAAAAGAAAAACGGTAATGTTCGAAAGGGTGACTCGCACGGTAGCAGTGGTCCCGGCCGCACCCGGCCACGCCCAGCTGTGCCTAAGTATGTTTTTTCTGTATTTTTTAAATCTTGTTTGAGCTAGACATAGTTCAATTTAGAATTTTTTATAAGCACATAGAAATTCATTTAAACTATAAAAAATAGCAGCTCGGTTCAATAAATGTTGAAATTCGTATAGAACAACTTATATGCGGTATTGTAATTTCAAAAGTATATTAGAGTATACAAGATATATCGTTTTGCAACTTACTTCAAAAGGTGCTTTAAAATAAAAAATAAAAAATAAAAAAACTATTAAACTATGAATTCTATTGAGGCATGTTTGATTTGAGCCCATATAACTACTATGGCCCATAAAGATGCATCACTTTTAACCATCTCGATCAAATTGGAGGCCGAGAGATGATTCGTGCTCGAATTAAATAACTCATCCAACCCATCTACTCTTGAAACCCTACCTCGGAATGTGTCGTCGCCCCGTCCTCTGTTCTTATCCCAACCCCTCTCCCTCTCTCTTTCCTCCCACCACACGCCGTTGTCCATAAGGCTGCCCCGGGGAGGGTATGGACAAATCCACTATTGTTCATACCCAAATCCAAATAATTATTATCCACTTCTTACCCTCTCCATTCCCACCCATACCCAATGGATAACTAATTTTGTACTAGATTCTACACATACCCAATCGATTATTTGCACCCTCCCCACACCCTACCCTCCCCATTTCTTCAATGGATAATTATTTTCTACCTATACCCTCCCCATTTGAGGTGGGTGTGGATTTGAATATGGACAATGGATAAAAACAAGCATAGTTGTCCACCCCGTCGCCGCCTACGCCCCACGGCTCCAACCGCGGCCCTCCCGTTTTTCTCCTCCTCTCTCTCCCATGCTCCCTCCCGAACCCGTTCCCGATTGATAACCGCAACACGAGGGACGCGGCGGCAGCGCGCAGGAGGTGACAAGGCGGTGCCACGAGGTGGAGACTTGGCACTGCATGGTCACGGCGTGGCTGCCCGGCATCTCTCCAACGACGACTGCTGGATCCTGTCCAGCATCCACCCTCCAGCGCCTTCTCGCCTGTAAGCTGATGTCGTCCTGTCGTTGTTATTTTTTAGTTTGCTCGGCGCCGGCCGCCGCTCTCGCTCCGGTCCGGCCATCCGCCGCCGCTTGACTCAACTCTTCTTCGCCCCTGCCTCAACTCTCGGTTGCTGTCGCAACTCTCGTATATGTGATTCCGACCTGCTTTCTTGGTTTCTTTCACGTTGCCTTGAAGGTAAGGTAGAAGCAATAGTTTTATCATTATTGTTACTTTATCTTGTTATAATTTGACTGCAATTTGACTGCAACGAACAATTTGATGGACACTGCAGTGCTTGGTTATGCATCGATTTTAGATGAGATGGTTTTGATCTTTTTTTTGCCAACCAGTAAAACTCGGGACAGACTTGATAGAAACTCAAAGTATATGTGTGCTTCATTAACCAACACGGATTATCTGATATGTGTTTGAAGTTTCTTTGTTATGTGATCATCATCTTGGCATCCTTACCACCTGGTCATGATGCTAGTCAAGTGAATGTCTATGAGGATTCAATAATATTTTCAAATTGTTTGATATGAACCTGCGAGTGTTGACAAGGCTTCCTCTTATGTTAATTTGTTAAGGGGTTGCTTATAGAACCTTTTGGATCTAAAAGCCTAAAACAGATGTTGTTATTGTAAATCCATCTTTGACACATCTGACATGTTTGAAGTGCTGATCTGCTGCATATATTGTTACTCCATCTTGCTTTGTAACGTTTTGACCAGTACAACCTTGTAGACTTTCTGTTCCATGTTTTCACCCATTCATGCATGTATACTTCAAAGGAATTAGTCAAATCTTTGTCAGGTTCATGTACATAGTCTTAGGCTGCTTATATGCTATAAAGAGCTTGTCCATCTCGTATACCTGAAAACACTACGTGAAAAACTAGCTTTGGTAACGGGTGTAGGTCGCCTTTGGTAACAGGCAATGCGCCCCGTTGATAGGTAAAACTCGTATGAAGTTTCGATCCGCAAGCATACGGATCTCCTATGCCCTTCTTCACCTACGGGAGATCCCAAGGTTCTTGTCAACCTAAGGAGCAAGGGGATTACTAGCATTTAACCTAACACTAATCTAGTTGATTGAATACTTATGATAGAAAGATTAATCTATAAAGTAAAGAGAAACTAACCCTAGATTACATTAAAGAGGGATTAAAGGTGCACAAGTATGAAGAACATATGCCCACGGAGTCTAGGCACTTGATGATGCAACCACCCAAAACGTGGTAAACCCCCGATCCAATCTATCTAGGTGTGTGATCAAGGATTAGACTTTTCCCTTCCCTCGTACATGTCACTAAGCTAAGGTAATCAATACTAACCCAAATGAACACGGTATGTTGACGCGATCTACGGGAGCAACCCCGAAAGCATGGTAGCTAGCCTTAAAACATTAAGCATCATCAACAAGAAGTATGATAGAAATATGATAGAAACATTAAGGTGACTACACTTCAAGTTTCGTTACAACTCCATGGACAAACGAAAGACTTTACCCCATCATGGCAATAGGCATGGCACCGTTGAGATGGTGGATGCCTCCGATGAAGATGGATCTTCGTTGTCCTTCAACTCCAGCGGTGTCGTGTCAAGGTCTTGGCGTCCTCCTTCCTCGTGGCAACCTCCCTTGGGACTGGCAATGATCTCTCTCGAGTGTCCTCCCCCAAGGGTCTCTCTTGTAGTTGATCTTCTCTTCCCTGCGGCTCTGAGGGACTAGACGGCGTTTCCGGTGAATGGCGGCTTCCACACGTGATTAGGGTTCCACAATCTTAACACCGAAGAAAGGGCGGCGCGAACCGACGCAAAATTGGGCCGGGCCGGTCCGAACGGGCCGGCCGGCCTTGGCCCTTCCGGGCTCGGGTTTGGCCCAATTTGCTCCACGGTCCATCTCTTGCACTATGGATCATTGTCCCCTTCAATTTTGGGCTTTGGACGTCATTATCTCTCGCGTCCAAGTTGAGGGATCTTTATGCATGAACTTACGACCTTTTCATCTCGGTCCTCGGGAGTTCTCCATTCAAGCACATTAGTCCTTGCCACCTTTGGAGGATAGTTGGCACATGGTCGGAGCTCCTTGTTTGTCTTGCAAAACGTTCTCCGAGCTAGTTGCATCTTTCCTCATTCAATACGTGAATTCCCGCAAAAACACTATACTCCAAAATGCACATCCAACGGTGAACTTGTTATATCATTAGTATGCCTAGTGGCGGGTTAGTTCCAAAATGAAGTTCAACACAAAACATAACAAGTGTTCTTGGTTGATGGAAATTGACCGCCAACATCCCCCCACGCTTAGATCTTGCTAGTCCTCGAGCAAGTTGCTCATAAGTTGTCCATCCAAGGAGTTGAAACATGCTTCATCAAATCCTTACTTACAAGTTAGTCAATCATTCACCTTTAATATAAGAGACATGAAACAAAGATCATAATGTAAACATGGGCGTTTAGAAATTTACCAACTCAAGACTTACCCCACAACTCATACCTTTCACTAGGGATACTCATCTCCATCCACACTTTCTTTCTTACTTTCATCGGAGGATTTTCACAAGCTTTTAGAAATAAAAGTCCTGCATAAAGTGTTAGACAAAGTCCTTCTCCAAGCTCTTACATATCATTCATTTAGAATGGCTATCCTAGATAATTTCATAAACTCTCACCTCCCATAAGTCTGTCATTTATAATGTAAGGTGGAGCTTTAGGTATGGCTAGTGAAGTTTGCACAAGTATTATCAAGCTAAGAAAATCATCTAGTGGTTGTCCACCTTTCAAGCCAATGATCATGAGAGTTAAACCATATGTAAGGGCATCAAGGATGAGAAGATTTAGAATGGTGGACATGTGCAAAGGAAAAAAGAATAATGACTTCAAGGCACTAATGATGTCCTCGCTATCGGATTGCACATGGTATGAAATATTGAAGATTCATTCTCAACATCATCGCATCCTTCCCCGCACTTCTCTTGATCTTCACTTGTCTTATCATCCCTCATTATATCCTTCTTGCATTGCCTTGGATTTTTCTCTCTTTTCTTTTTTTTTCTTCTCTCTCTTTCTCTTTTTTCTTATGTGTGCACACACATATAAATATATATTTTTTTTCTTTCCTCACATCTTTATCTTCTCTTCAAAGCCTTTCGCCCATCCTTTTGACATGAATACCAATTTGAATTTTAAATAAAACCATACCTAAAAATTGAACGAATCTTCGAACATTGGTTGTGTTCAAGGAATAAGATGATAAAATAAAGTTTATGGTTTCGGACGAGGCTAGCAACAAAAGATATAACATCAAGGACATGATCATTGCTTGAAATTAGACCTCCCATAAGAGTAAAGTCCTAACCCGATTCATCATGCTAAACAACACTTATCATGGTAATTTGGGCCTTGTATAGAATAGACTTACCTCTCAAGTTGGAGAAAGAAATTGCTAACCTTCATTGCAAGGGGTTTTCATATTTTTTAGAAATAAATACCTCCGATATTAGTATTACTCAAAGCATAGCCAAAGTAAGGTCCTATATTAAAGTTGAGTATGGATACTTTCAAAGGTAAACTTCCACTAAGCACCACGGTGAACAATTATTCACAATCCTCATGCTCAAATAATAAGGACAAAAGAAAGACATAACAAGTAAAAGAAACAAAAGACTTGCATGACACAAAATATATAAGACTCTTTTTATTTCTTTTTCTTGACTCAACGCTAATTTAAGACACATCACAAGCTAAAATTTTTAAAAACAAGACTCAAAACTTGACTCGACTTTAGGACTCTACCTTCCACCACTCTTAGATCTTACGACGTCCTCGTCGTAATTTTACAAGAGGTACAAGAGGGATGCTAGCTACTGCACCTAATGAAACTTGCCACAATAAGAGCACCACTCCTTCGGGGAAAACTCGGCCTAAACACTACCCTTCCTAATTTTGAAGTTGCTAGAAAGGTCGACAAAGATAGGAAATAAATCGAGTCGTGCCCAGAGAAAATCGGGCATGAACCGGTGCATAGGGGTGTTGGGCGGTCGGCATGGGTCGGCTGGCCTACCCCTTGGTTTTGGGCCCCCGTGGCCCATCTTCGTGCAGGCCTCTGTGTTTCGTGCATACTAGCCTATGTGCTGAAAAGGTCCAGCTAAAAATCGTGAAAAGCACTCGATAAAAATAAGAAAAAGAAATGAAAATTTATTTACAGAAAAGCTACCTTGTGTTATGTCTTAGGCTTGACGCTCGAGCTCGTCCTCCATGGTGTATATGTCAATGTAGTCGATGGGCATGACATCGAGCTCAAGAAAAACCTTCAATCACTGTCCATTAACCACATACTGGTCTCCGTTTATATCCATAATCGTTACCACTCCGCTTGGTGCGACTAAGTGGATGACATACGGTCCATCCCATTTGCTTTTCAATTTGCCTTTCCCAGATATCTTGAACTTCTGAGTTAAAGAAGAGGACCTTGTCGCCTTCTTTGAATTCCTTTGGTTGATGTCTTTTATCATACCATCGCTTCATTCTTTCCTTGTAGACGGTTGCACTCTCATATGCTTTAAGCCTTATCTCTTCCAATTCACTTATTTGAATTCTCCGTTTGATTCTCGTGGCATCCACATCAAGATCCATCTCCTTGATCGCCCAATATGCTTTGTGCTCTAATTCCAAAGGCAAATGACAAGATTTACCATAGACGAATTGATATGGTGTCATACCTATTGGTGTCTTGTGTGGCGTCCGATATGCCCATAATGCTTCGTCCAACTTTTTCGACCAATCTTTACCACCCTTTTCAATGGTCTTGTTAGGAATACTCTTCAGTTTTCTATTTGAAGTTTCTACTTGACCATTGGTTTGTGGGTGGTGAGCCATGGCCACTCTATGCTCGATTCCTAATTTGGAAAAGCACTTTCTAGAACTATTTCCTGTGAAGTGTGTTCCTCCATCACTTATCAAAATTCACGGGACTCCATAGCGTGGGAATATAAAATTCTTGATCGTTGATATAGATCCCTCTGTTGAAGCTCTTCGACAAGGGATGGCCTCTACCCACTTGGATACATAATCAACCATTACCAATATGTGCTCATATCCATTTGAATTTGTGAAAGGCCCCATGAAGTTGATTCCCCATACGTCGAATAGATCAATTTGCAAGTTATAATTTAAAGGCATAGCGTTCCTTTGTGATATATTCCCCATTCTTTGACATTCCGGACAAGAAGCAACGTATCTTTTCGAATCTTGATGCATTTCCGGCCAATAGAACCCACTAGCCCATACTTTTGCTTGAGTCCTAAAATGTCCATAATGCCCTCCATACTTGCGACACTTCCTTAATATTTCGAGTCTTTCTTCCCTTGGTACGCACCTTCGCAAGACTCCATCCGCTCCAAGCCTAAAGAGGGAAGGTGCGTCCCAATAATATTTTTGGCTCTCGGCCATCACCCTTTGAGGTCCACGTGTGGTTCAAGGACCGGTGGATGGTCGCTTCCTTGTGTGATGAGTGATTGACAACGTTGTGTGGACTAATTCTTGGCTGAGTATTGCAGGTGCAGGTTGCGGCTTGACCGGTTGAAGGACCGATACGGCGAACCGCAGAGGAGGGGGGGGGGAGTGAATGGGAGCCGATAAAAATTCTTCTCGAAGGAGATTGAAAGTCCAACAAGATGAACACGGCTTCCAACACACGTCTCCGACTCACTACCAAGTTTGGTCAAGCCCACGTAGCCACCGGAGTGCCACCGGACCTAGGAACCAACACACCACCTTCCGACTCGAGAAATGCGGCGGAAAAACCAAACCACGAGTCTACGGACCCACACCGGTCGACCGGGTGAGCACCACCGGCCGACCGGTCCCCCGCTGGCGAAACCGAGCAACTTCCACTAAGTGGCTCTACACCGGTCCGACCGGTGAGACGCACCGGTCGGACCGATGGCGACCGGAAGCCCCCAAGGCACCAAACAGGCCAAACGACCACCAAACAGACCCAAACTTGAAACAAGACCAACATGGGACAACAAAGAACACACCAAGACGTTCACCCGAGCAAAATCCCACAAGGGCTCGCACCGGTCGGACGGTCAAGAGCACCGGTCGACCGGTGTAGCTCGGGCGGCTCCGGATGAACAAGCACCCGCGGGTCAACTCCCCCAAATCCAAATCTCGATCTCCCGAATCACTCCACGGACTTCAACAAGACTTTGGGGATATCAGGAACACCTCATGAGGAGTCCATAGCCAAGTTTAATCCCACCAAATCTCGTCCAACAAGGAGGAATCGAAGAAATCCCGCCGAAAGCACTTCCAACCCAAGAACTCAAGAAACCCCAAAATCGAGCACTTTTCCTCATGGATTTGGGAGGGGAATCACAGCCCAAAGAACCACGAAGGGTTCCCACAAATTCCCCCCATCAAATCCCTAAGAGAAAAGCCCCGAAAACACCCCAAAGAAATCACCGAGAGAGAGCTGCGAAAATCACCACCAAGAACAACCGGGGAAAACACATCCAAACCTTGAGGAACCACGCCGAATCATCTATACATGAAACAAAGGTTCGTACAAGGTCTAGCAAGCCGCCCGATCATCCATCCCTCTCTACAAGATCTCTCCGTGAAGCTCTCTTGCTAGTCCTAGAGAAAACCTAAGGAGAATAGGTGGAAAATAGGAAACCTAATGAGCTAGGGTTCCAAGAGTTGGCTGCCATCCTCTCACCTCTTGGGTTATATGGAGGCAACCGAATGTCTAAAATGCCCTTCTCTACTAACTAGGGATACAAGCCCCTCAAGGGCGGATTTGGAATTCTTGATGTCTTCACCATCGGACGGATGCCGGCGACCGCACCCTGCGTAGCCTCGACGCAAGCCATGCGATCCCGACGCGTGTCCTCCGCTTCGAAGATTCGGACCGCGTCGTCGCCAGCCGGCCGACCGGTGCTCCTCACCGGTCGACCGGTCCCCACCGGTCGGATCGGTCGACCCACCGGTCGGGACCGTGCAGCGGCGCCGCCGCACCTCCGTCTTTGGTTCTCCGGTCTTGGCTTTGTGGATCAACCAAGGAACCCGGTGGTTTTTCGGTGAACCACCGGAAACCCCGCGAACTCGGTGTAGCCTCCGCCAATCTCCACTCATGACTCGGCTCCCACTTAGTCCCGGCTCGACCTTGGTTTTGAGGCTCAACCAAGAAACCGTCCACGACTTCATCTTGTTGTTCATGCCACCATGCGGCCCGCACTTGACCCCGCCGCCGGCCACCGGGTCCCTCGAACGAAGCCTACTTGTCTTCTCCACACCGGAGGCCTCACCGTGACGACCTTTCGCGCTTGTTCTTCACCTGCACCAACACGAGTCAAGCCGCAACCTGCACCTGCAATACTTAGCCAAGAATCAGTCCACACAACGTTGTCAATCACTCATCACACAAGGAAGCGACCATCCACCGGTCCTCGAACCACACATGGTCCTCAATATCCCCCTAGATGAGTGCGTTGACAACACCCACACGAAAGTAACAAAAGAGAAAAGAAAAGAAAAAGAAACGAACAAAAAGAAACTCCAACAAGCGATCGAAAGCCAAACAAAGGCAAAGAGCAAGATCACTTGAAGGAAACAAGTCTCGGACCCCTTAGGCAAGGGCAACGGCTCGACACATCCGAGACAAAGCAAAGCTCAAGCAAAGAGCGCAAACCACCAAAACAAAGCTCGAACACCACAAAGAGCTCCCCCCGCACACATGCAAGCTCCCCCCGAACCAATGCACCTCCCCCCGGACGAATGCATGCAAGACACCACTTGAAACAGGGGCAGCCGCAACAAAACAGCCCCCGACCGGTCGGACCGGTCCACACCACCGGTCGACCGGTGTGCAACATGTGTACGAACCAAGACTCACACCGGTCGGACGGTGACCACGACCGGTCGGACCGGTGCACAACAGAGCCCGAAGTGGCTCAAAACCACCCGAAAACCTTCTAAACACGTCCAAGCAAGCCATTTCAAGCTCAAACTTCTCCCCCTTGTTGGCAATGCATGAATCAAGCCAAAAATGCAAAACTTTCAACCTAGAGCTTCTCAAATAGACAAAATTCAACAAAGAATGCTACACATGTCCAAATGAGCAAGTTAGATACTCTACGTCTTCGTATCGATCTCAACTACATGATCACCAAGTTTCACAACCATTGGACGAAGCTAAGATGGATTTTGGCAATTTTGCGAAAATCTTGCCTCTCATGAGCAAAGTCCTAAACATGATCAAAGCATATCAAAATGGCAAAGCCACACAAACTTCATGCTAGGACAGCCATTCTAATCATAAGACCATCACAAACACCCACAAGCACCTCATGTCATGTCAAAGCCACCGAGCCATGTGCCTACTTCTATGTATGAGACTTCTCATTGGTAGGCATCATGCAACGGTTTAGCACCCAAAGCAAATTAAATTCAACGCATATGACATGGGAGCATATTTCCAAGCATTTTTTTCATTTCATTTTCAGATTTGTAAATGGTACATGAAATGTCTTTGCGACACAAAGGAACTTATGCCCCTCCACAAGATAAATCAAGAGGGCTAAACATTCATGATGGCAAATGAGCCTTTGGCCCCATATGATCAATAAACTAGCTATCCAACCACAAATTAAGCATAGCAAGGCCACACAAACATGTCAAGAGCATGCAAAGGCATTTACACATGATAGAGCATACATGAGACATTTTTCAAAAGCATAGCTATCAACCATGGATTATTCATCAAGATCATCAAGAGCTAAGCCAAACTAACCATAGCATACCAAACAAGCTCACAAAGACATATATTTCATTCCATGGTGAACAATGTATATAAGAGAAGCTTTTCCTAACCAATGCATATGATACAAAATGCATGCAATCTAAGTTACAAGGATGCCTATACATCATGTTACATATGCCATGCGAAATGCAAGGAATGCACAAAGGAAAGCTATACATATGCTACAAACCGGCTCCTCGAGGGGAGGCAAAACGGGCTCGACACCACCGGCAAAAGAGAGCTCCCACACACCCAACTCAAGAAATCAAACACACACCAAGTTCCCCCCGCAAACGAGTGAAAGTTGCTTGATCTAGGGGTTTGGTAAAAATATCGGCTAGTTGGTCATGTGTGGGTACATGGATCAAAGCTATCTTTCCTTTCTCGACGTTGTCTCTCAGAAAGTGGTACCTCACTTCTATGTGCTTGGTTTTGGAATGGAGCACCGGGTTCTTTGCAACGCTTATGGCACTGGTGCTATCACATTGAAGTGGGACATGGGTATACTCCTCACCAAAGTCACTCATGGTGTAGGTGATCCAAAGGAGCCGAGAGCAACAACTAGCGAGCGGCAACATACTCGGCCTCGGTCGTGGATTGAGCAACACTCGACCGCTTGCGGGAAGACCAAGACACCAAAGAAGAACCCAAAACCGACAAGTCCCGAAGTGGACTTCCTATCCAACCGACACCCGGCAAAATCCGCGTCCGAAAAACCATGAAGCGCCAAAGAAGAGGACGCGGAGTACCAAAGGCCGAAGTCGGGAGTGTGACGCAAGTACCGAAAATTCGCTTCACCGCTTGCCAATGCGAAGTCCTCGGAGACGCTTGAAAACGAGCGCACGGACACATCGAGAAGCGTATGTCCGGTCTCGTCGCCGTCAAGTAGAGGAGTGACCCGATCATGCTTCGGTACTCCTTC
Source organism: Cenchrus americanus (assembly GCA_947561735.1). Lineage (NCBI taxonomy): Eukaryota > Viridiplantae > Streptophyta > Magnoliopsida > Poales > Poaceae > Cenchrus > Cenchrus americanus. The sequence goes on along the minus strand of OX387245.1, from coordinate 197,005,977 downwards.
TGGTCCACGTGTTCACCTTCCTCGTCCGCATCAAGAGCTGTAGTCGTACTCATCGGCGTCGTCATAGCCTTGGAGTCCTCCATCTTGAACTTCCTCACAATGTCCTTGGTGTACTTAGCCCGGTGCACAAATGTTCCTTCCTTTGATTGCTTGATTAGTAGCCCGAGGAAGAAGCGCAACTCACCCATCATGCTCATCTCAAACTCTCTGCTCATATCATCGCAAACGTTGCAACAAGAGAGTTAGACGAGCCACCAAAGACAATATCATCCACGTACACCCGCACAATCCGGATATCTCTGCCCTGCCTCAGCAAAAACAAGGTCTGATTGACCTTCCCCATCTCAAAACCTCTCTCAAACAAGAACCCCCTCAACCTGCCATACCAAGCTCTAGGCGCCTGCTTCAACCCATACAGCGCCTTCCTCAACTTGTACACCCGGTAGGGGTACTTCTCACTCTCAAACCCGGGAGGCTGCCTCACATACACTTCTTCCTCCAACACACCATTCAGGAAAGCACTCTTCACATCCATTTGGTGCAACTTGAACCCTTTAGCCACGGAAAAGGCTAGAAGGATCCTAATCGCCTCCAAACGGGCTACGGGAGCAAAGGTCTCCTCGTAGTCGATCCCCTCCTTCTGACTGAACCCCTGAGCAACAAGTCTCGACTTGTTCCTCACAACCTCACCCTTCTCTCCCTCTTTGTTTTTCCACACCTACTTTGTACCAATCGGCTTACACCCTGGGGGAGGGTCAACCAACTCCCACACCTGATTCCTCTCAAAGTTCTCCAACTCCTCATGCATCGAATTAACCCAATTGTGATCAGATAGTGCGTGTCCAATGTCTGTGGGCTCAAAACACGCAACAAACACAGCATGAGAGAAATGGGAATTGTTTCGGACCCTCGACCGTGTAGTGTGTTCATTCATGTCGCCGATGATCCTCGAAGCTGGGTGATCCACTTGAACTCGGCGGGGAGGTTCTCGCCTCGATGCTACCTCCCCCTCAACATCAGCTTCTCCTCGTTCTTGATTTGTCGTCGTAGGTGTAGCGAGAGGGTCCATTCATCATCATAGTCGAAGTAGTGGGTACATGTTAAGCGGGGGCACCACACCGCCATCTTCATCATCACCATGTTCATGCTCCTCCTCCTGAAAGATCTCCTCGCCAAGCTCATCATCACCTGCACACTCAAAGACAAGCTGACTATGTGGCTCTGTCTCGTCGAAGGTTACCTCGCAAGTCTCCACGATTTGGTTAGTTTCAAGATTGAGCACACGATATGCTCTAGAATGAGATGCATAACCAAAGAAAATGCCATCGACGGGACCTAGCCTCAAACTTATCCAACTTCCTGCCTTTCTTCAGAATGAAACACTTGCAACCAAAGACATGGAAGTGACTCACCTTGGGTGTGCGGCCATGCATCAACTCATAGCATGTCTTCTTCTTGTGCACTCTGAGGTATATCCTGTTCGACACATAGCACGCGGTATTCACCGCCTCAGCCCAATACCTCCTCGGAGTCCTACGCTCATCAAGCATCGTCCGAGCCATCTCGCACAAGGTCCTGTTCTTCCTTTCCACAACACCATTCTGGGGAGGCGTATACGGACTCGAAAGCGGTGCTCTAGACCCAAGTCATAGCAAAAGGTTTCAAAACGAGAGTTCCCGAATTCCGAGCCATTATCACTCGCGGATAGCTCGTATGGCATCTCCGTGCCTCTCGTTCCTCAACCTCAAGACTAGATCTCGAACAAAACCAAACGTCTCCCCCTTATCCTCGAGAAAGAACACCCACACATACCGAGAATAGTCGTCCACCACAACAAGGACATACCACTTCCCACCCGCGAGATCGCACACGAGCTGGGCCAACAAGGTCCATATGGAGCAGCTCGCATGGACGCTCAGTCATCACATCGGTGAGAGGCGGGTGAGAAGAGGCCACCATCTTGGCATGCCTACACGGAGCACAAACCAACTCTTTCTCAAGCCTCAACCGTGGCAATCCTCGGACCAAATTGAGTTTACTTAAGTGAGACAAAAGGTCAAAGCTCAAGTGACCCAACTTCCTATGCCACCTCCACAACTCACTCGAAAACCAGCCAAGAAACAACGCTCCACACCCGAAGACCGAGAAAAATCAGCACGAAACACCGACCCTCGGGAACGACCATACAAACAAGGTCCCCTCGAGAGTCCACAATCCGAGAACCACCGGCCGAAACAACACCTCAAAGCCCTCATCCAACAACCGGGACACAGAAAGCAAATTGTACCCCGGCGATTGAACAAGAGCAACACGCCTCGAGTGATCTTGTCACTCACTTTGATCTCACCTTCGAAAGAACACGCCCACGCCCATTGTCCCCAAAGGTGATGTACCTCTTCGTCGCCACGGGACGAGACTTGAGAACCACCCCCTGTCTCCGGTCATATGCCTCGAACAACCGGAGTCAATCAACAAAATGTTCTTCAAGTCTCCCACCGAAATTAAATAATAGGCACGTGAGCGGACCAACGACTCGAAAGACCGGGGTTAGTACCAAAGGAGGAAAACCGAGTGCCGAGCCATTTGCTCGAAAGTGGGGTTAGCACCAACCAAAGCATCTCTCCTACCAAAACTACCTCCACGAATACCACCACGATAACCACCCCGAGGGAAAACCCCTCTCTGCCCGGAGGAGGATCAAATTCACGCAAGAAAGCCCGTGGAACGTCCTTCCTCTCCAACTCAAAGCCACGACTCCTCCAATCCCCGTATTGAGCACGAGGAGGAGAACGCCTAGCAAACTGACCACCTGCACCCTTTCCGGCCCAACCACCGAACCACGACCACCCGAAACAACCCTCCCACCTGTACGAGCTCGAAACCCAAACAGTATCTGTCCCAGTCTGTGCCCGCACCGGTCCGGCCAGGTGCCCCACACCGGCCCGACCGGTGTGGCACCGGGCAGCGCACCACCTGCAGCCTTCTTCTCTCCCCAAGCACGAACCGTCCTCACACTCGCCTTGCCCCCGGGCATCCGCATAAGAGGCTCAAGTACACCATCGGAAGAGTGGTACTTGTCCTTGTTAGCCCACTCCTTTGCCATTCTCTCCTCTCGCTTCCTCTTGAAGCAAAACTCCTCCTTATGGCCATCTCTCCCACAATAGCCGAATGGAACCTCACAAGCTTAGGCTTAGGCTTGGGATGTGGTCGCTCACTCGGTTCTCTCCACTCAAACCCTCCACCGGTTTCTCACCACTTGCCTTCTCACTCTCCTTCCCAAAGAACACTTTCCCCGAAGTGCTCACAACTTGATAGGCTTTTGTAGGTCATTTGTGGGTGTAGGAAACACGGGTGGAGGCCGGGGTTGTGTCTAGTCGGTTCCTTAGATGGTTAGGTTTTGGAGGGAAATCATTTTTGTGGTGGGTTTTTGGTGGCTCCGGGATATTCTCTCCACTTCCCTCACCAACCTTGTTTGCCCCAAGTCCCTCACCATCTTGCCTCTTAAAGGCCTCGATCATCATCCTCAATTGAGGCTCATGACCGGACAACCAACCCATCAACTTCCTCAAATCATCATTCTCATCCTGCAAACGATCAACATAATGTGCAAGCTCCAAATTTTTTAATGCATGCATTTCACAGGTAGAGCAAGATGTAGGCATGGGTTCCTTCAATTTAGCCTCGAGCGAACTAGTGTAAGCATGCATCTCATCAATCTTAGCATGCAAAACGGGGCAAGAAGTGCAAGCACCTAGCAAAGCGGTCTAGACTTAAGCTCGCCCACTTCAACCCTAAGCACATCTAGTTCCTCACACTTGGAGGCATGCTTCTCCTTAAACAAAGCAAGATCAGCAAGGAATATGGAGCAATCAAGCACAATCATTCTCAACGAAACAACGGGGCTAGCCTTAAGCGAATCAATCTCAAGCTTGCTATCAAGCACCTGTGTCTCTAGCTCGGCCACTCTAGTCCTAGCATCCTCGAGTGAAGCCCTAAGCTCTTTCCTCATTTTCTTGGCCTCTCTAAGAATGTCATCACGATTATCAAGCAAATAGCGAAGCCTCTCATTCTCCTGGCGCAAGAAGGGAAGTTCATCACGCACCTCGTCGTCGGACTCGGAGTCCGAGTCGCTCCGTGTGCTCTTCTTGCTCGCCGGAGCTCGGCGCCATGGTGCGAAGCCATCTCTCGCGGCGGCTCGGCCCGCTCGGGTTCTTGGACGACTTCTTGTTCTTGCGGCGATCTCCCTCGTCTTCACCGCTTGCTCGAGCTCGAGGTGGAGTACGCGGAACCGGAGTCGACGTCGCTCGCTCCAACCATCGCTCGGGCCTTGCCTCGGCTCTCCTTCTTCCTCGATCGTCCTCGTCCTTGTACTTGTTCTTGTGCTTGCTCTTGTGGTCGCGCCTCGAACGGTACTTGCCATCGTTCATCCTCGGCTTGTGCTTGTAGCCGTCCTTGTTCTCGGCCTTCTCGGGCGGTCGGCGACGAAGTGTCCCGCTTGCCGCACCGGAAGCAAGTCCTCGTGTTCCTCCTCATGTTCACGCGGTTCTCGTGCGGCCTCTCGAACCGCCTCGTCAACAACGTCGGCTCGTCCTCTCCAAGGTCATCAAACTCCTCATCCGGCATAGACATCAAAGAGGAAAACGAGAACATCCTGGTGGATGGGTTAGAGTTAGTCTTTCCTTTGGAACCACCAACGAGGGCAAGACTATGGGAATCGGTCGGTCCCTCGCTTGGCGGTCATGCCCCTATCCACCTCGGCCGACTTGAGCTTCGAGAACGACTCGTTCACCGTCGAGTACCATACCTCTCCGACTCGACTATGGCCTCGAACTTTCCGCCCCATATCGTACGATCCAAAGATTGTAAGAGCTTGACCGCTCTATCATGATCATCGTACGGGAGCACGTCCACATTGGCCCTCATGTTGTTCACCACCACTGTGAACCTCTGAAACAAGGCATCGATGGACTCACCGGGGAGATGAGTGAAGTTCTCGTACTCTCTCCGGTAAGTCGCATACATCCGTGCTCGAACCTCGGGCGTTCCCAACATGAGCCTCCTTCAACACCGCCCAAATCCTACAAGCCAAGTCTTTGTCACACCCTGAAATTTCCAATTTCAGGATGTGAATAGAGAGAATAATTAAATAACAATTTTCTCATAATTTTAAAATTTTTCCAACATTTATTTTTCTTTACAGGAAATATAGTATAGGAAAAATCCTTGTTTGATTTTTCTAAATTAAATAAAAGTTATGTGTGTTGCATTCATGCCGATGCATCTAGTGGTTCCTGAGTGCAAAAAGGTTTCAAAATTTGCGTTTAGGAGTTGTCCAAACTCTTCCGAGAATTTTCCGGATTTTTCTGGGATTTATTCTCATTTTCCTTAAGCTATTACTATTTATTAGAAGGCTCTATTATCTTTTTCATGAGCACCAAATGCTTTATTTGGATTGTTCATGTCTTAATCTAGCTTTGGGAATTTTCCTGAAAGTTTTGGGATTTTCAGAATATTTTTCGTGGATTTTATGAGTTATCTAGCTATTTCTAGATTATTCTTTGCACGGAAAATATAATCCTGAAAATAAAAAAAGGGGACTCGTTTTCTTCTCCACTTTTGGCCCGTTTCTACTTTCGGCCCAGTTTTCCGAAGTCTTCTACCGCACCCTCATCTTTGCACTCGGCCTCATTTGCTCTGCAGGCCGCAGCCCACCAAGCCCAACCCACCTCCCTAACCTGACCCGGTCCGCCCCGGCCCGGCAACCAGGCCCGCGCGGAGCCCATCTGGGCCGGCGCCGCGGCCATGGCGTGCCGAGCCGGGAGACCGGGCGTTGGCCGCCGGGCCTCCGCCTTGGCATGCGAGCCCCTATAAAGGGCGAGGCGGGCCGGGCGCCGTGCGTCCCCCCCCTAGGCCGTCGCCCCGCGCCCCGCCCATCCCGCGCCCCCTCGCTCCTTGTCGGCCCGGCGCCGCCGCGTGGAACCAGGCCGCTGGCGCCGCCTCCGATTCCGGCCGGCCCCGTCGTTCTCCGCCCGAGGTGAGCACACCATCCTGTTCCAAACGAGCTCCTCTTTCGATTTTGTGCCTAATCGAGCCTTTAGCTCGCCGGAGCACCGGCGCCGCTGTCTATCCAGAGCCGCCGCCGCCCCTTGGCCGCCCCTGTTCGTTCTGTCCAGAGGAAGGAGAAGAGGTGGCCGGTTTGTAGATAGACCCCTATCCTTCCTAGTAATTTTTATATCTTCTCTTGTGTCTTGCAAACCTTCAAGAAACCCCCCTAAATCTATTAGATTCTTTAGATCCAATCCATCCCAAGCACTTTTATAGATCTAACCCTGAGTTTTATTCTTTTCCCGAGCACTGTTTATTGTGTCCTGCAAATCTTTTCTGCTACCCCTTGAGATCTATAGTTAATCGCGAACAGGTCCTTTCAATCTTGTTTTGCTCACCAAATCTCCGTTTTAACTCCGATTTAATCCGCTCAAGTTGCTTCAGGTCCATAATGATGTAAAGCACGCGTTAGCGGAGTGTTTTCACCATGTTTTGTTTTCTGAAAATAAAATTAATATTAATTTTGATTAATGTCTATTTACACATGTCTTTTATAAATAAAAGTAATATAGATCTATATATCGTTTTTCATAAGCAACTTTAATTTGATTAATGTTTCTATCACATGTTTTTTTTGTACATAAAAGTTGATTAGATCTTTATCTCGGTTTTCGTAAACCAAATGTTAAATAGTTAATTCATCTTTTCTAATTAAAATTGGATTAGGCTTTTACTCCGGCTTTATAAATAAATGTTAATTTTGATTAATGCCAATGTAAATGTTGTTTTAATAATAATAATATGATCTACCCGAATTACAAAGTTTCGTTTAGATTGTTCCTATAGTCTAGTTTTTCTAAATTAAATGTTTAATTGATTAATTCTTATATGAATCTTTATAAATAAAACTTGACTAGTTCTTTACACCGGTTTGCAAATAAAGTTTAATTTACTTTAATTCCAACATGGGGTATTTTATTTATGAAATATCCTTACATATATTTTGTTAACTAAAATAAACCTAAGCTTATAGTTGATCTCTCATATGCAAATAATTCGTTAGACGTTCGGTGTCAGCTTTACCTCTTTTGATCAAGTTTATCAGAAGCTCTAAACCTTTTTAGTGTTAGCTCAAGCTCTGCCTCAGTGTGTCTCTGTCGTAGAGCTAGCCTTCTTTCAAGCTCCAGATCTTTCCAATCCTAGTATTTGCCATCCTACCGTATTTGTCTTTTATGTAAGACAACTATACTCTTTCAGTTCTTTGATCCAACCTTGTGCAACTATCTTTCTTAGAATCGATGTCTCTGTCATCCAGTTGTTCTTTGTTCATCCGAGTTCTCTTTGTGGACTAGTTCTCTTAAACTCTAGCCTAAAGTTGCGTGTGCGTTATAGTTCGCTTCTACCGTTCTCGTTCGTTTCACCTTAACTTGTACGTTAGCATGTGTATCACCTGCTACTTGTTTTAACACTAAAACCGCATGTTAATTTTGACTAATTCTTATTCCAATGCTTTTATAAATAAAAAGTGATTAGGTTCTAATCCGGTTTTCTCTAATCATGATGTAATTGGTTAATCCCTATTCATAACTAGTTTTTCTAAATAAAAGATGATAGGGTTAAACATCGGTTTTCATAATAAAGTTAATATGCCTAATGACATCATAAATGCCTTTTCAATATTAAATATGTTTAGTTGAACACGTGACATAAAGTTATTCGCCTAGATGTCTTATACTTGCTTTATCTTTCTAAAAGTAATTGTTAATTTGACATAACTTCCACTCAAATGTTATAAATAAAATATGATTAGGTTTATCGCGATTTCTTTAATTAAATGTAACTTGTTTAATGGTAACATAGAGTATTTCTCTGAAATATTCTTTTACATGATTTCTTAATTAAAATATACAAAGCGTAGTCTCTTGTTGTTTGATAATGATCTCACGATAGTTTTGAGCTTAGTTCTGTTTCAGCGTTTCTTGCGCTTGCGTAGCCAATAGAATCGAGCTCTATCTCAGTGTGATCTTTCCAGTCCTTGCTCAATCTTCCGCAATCATCTCTTCAAGGTTAATCAAGCCTTTCCCTTCCAAGCACTTTATGTTCTTTAGTGATCCATCCAATCAAGCCTATCCTTTTGTGCGTTCTTTTAAAGCTTTGATTTGATTGATGTATTGTTCTTAGTTGTACTCGTGCATTTGCTTTGCATGTTTTGTGCTCGATGATTGATGCGGGTAGAATGAACGTGGTTCGAGAACTTGGAAGAGTGTGAAGGTGAAGATATTCTGAGCAACTACTCTTTGGTTAAAGGCAAGTGTGTCCTTGATCTTTTGTCCTAATAACTTTACTAATCACTATTGCATTGCTTTGCATTAATTTTGAGGGGTTCCTATTAAGGATGACTAGCCTCATTTGACTGTTATCTTGAACCTGGTTTTAATTAATATTGATGATAGATATTGCTTAGTTTGCTCAACTGGGTTGGTGTTAATCAACATGGTTATCTTATGCTCTATGTTCCTTTATGTGATGTTTAATATACAAGACCATATGTTTAATCGGAACATGGAGAACCACCCAGGAAAACAGTACAACCACAAGAACTAATGGGCAATGGTCTTGGCTGAATAATTAGGAACTTTAGCTTGTGGTGATCTTACCTGATAAGGACAAGGGATCGGCGATGCTTGCGGGGTATGGACTCGCTCTAGCGAGGGGTTGGGTGAGTTATTATTTTTATGGTGGGGTATCGACCTGCTAGGGGACTTTATACCTTGCTAACTGATCCGGACCTTGTGGGTCACAACTTGTTGGAGAACCTTTGTAAAGGCCATGTAGCGTCCCTATGCAACCACACCTCGGTAGTGTGGTATGGTGCTTGGCCGGCATCGCATGGTTGGGTCCAAAGTTCTTCGGAGCTTTTACGCTGCTTGTGGTGAAAGTGTACAACCTCTGCAGAGTGTTAAACTAATCGATTAGCCGTGCTCACGGTCAAGAGCGGCCTGGACCCTCACATGATAATTAAACTTGAAGATGGACTTAAATCGCTCTCTCAGGTTATGCTTGCCATGTGCTTATGGCGTATCTCTTATCTTATGCTTAATGTGGGTTGGTATGAACTTATACTTTATTAGTAATCAGGTGCTAATAAAACTTGACCAACTAAAATTGCTTAAATGCTTATAGCCCAGTCCACTATAAAGCCTTTGCATTCATTCTTTTTCCCACACTTGCTGAGTACGACAAGTGCTCACCCTTGCTATAACCATTGTTGCTCAGAAAGAGGATGCTACTCTGAAGTCTTGTGAAGATGTTGTGGAGTTCTAGGCGTACGCAACCCCCAGTCGACTGCTTGTGGTGTTTGGTGTCTTCGTTTCCAGGATTCAACGTAAACTCTGATAATCTCCCTTTTCCTTACGTGATATTGTTTCTGTTATTCACTTATGTCAACTATATGCATGAGAATTGATCCTGGCATGCATATAGGTTTGCACTTGGTTTTCTTTGGAAAAACAGGTGTGACAAGTGCTCGGTGTGCACCCGATCGAACTCGGCCGACACAAAGCACGAAACAAGTAGTCGACCGCCTTATTGTTGGCGTCGAATCTGTCCCTCGACCCTGGAGCAAGGAAATCCATTGGCTGGACATAGCTTTGTGTCCACCGTGACATCCCAAAGAAGCTGACCCTTTCCGCGGAGGAACGCACCCATCCGCTTGCTCCACATCTGGTAGTTCTTGCCATCGAAGTGTGGAGGACCCGAACCCCGTTCTCGGTACGCCATCCTTGGATCTTAGAGCGGTTAGAGTCAACAAAGACCCGAACCGGCTCTAATACCACTTGAAGGACCGATACGGCGAACCGAGAGGGGGGGGGAGTGAATGGGAGCCGATAAAAATTCTTCTCGAAGGAGATTGAAACTCCAACAAGATGAACACGGCTTCCAACATACGTCTCCGACTCACTACCAAGGTTGGTCAAGCCCACGTAGCCACCGGAGTACCACCGGACCTAGGAACCAACACACCACCTTCCGAGCTCGAGAAACGCGGCGGAAAAACCAAACCTCGAGTCTACTGAGACCCACACCGGTCGGACGGGGTGAGCACCACCGGTCGACCGGTCCCCGCCGGTGAAATTGAGCAACTTCCACTAAGTGGCTCTACACCGATCGGAGCCGTGAGACGCACCGGTCGGACCGATGGCGGACACGAAAGCCCCCAAGGCACCAAACACAAGCCAAACGACCACCAAACGGACCTAAACTTGAAACAGCACCAACACGGGACAACAACGAACACACCAAGACGTTCACCCGAGCAAAGTCCCACAAGGGCTCGCACCGGTCGGACCGGTCAAGAGCACCGGTTAGGACCGGTGTAGCACGGGCGGCTCGGGATGAACGAAGCACCCGCGGGTCAACTCCCCCCAAATCCAAATCTCGATCTCCCGAATCGCTCCACGGACTTGAACAAGACTTTGGGGATATCAGGAACACCTCATGAGGAGTCCATAGCCAAGTTTAATCCCACCAAATCTCGTCCAAAAAGGAGGAATCGAAGAAATCCCGCCGAAAGCACTTCCAACCCAAGAACTCAAGAAACCCCAAAATCGAGCACTTTTCCTCACGGATTTGGGAGGGGAATCGAGCCCAAAGAACCACGAAGGGTTCCCACAAATTTCCCCCATCAAATCCCCAAGAGAAAAGCCCCAAAAACACCCTAAAGAAATCACCGAGAGAGGGCTCCGAAAATCACCACCAAGAACATCCGGGGAAAACACATCCAAACCTTGAGGAACCACGCCGAATCATCTATACATGAAACAAAGGTTCGTACAAGGTCTAGCAAGCCGCCCGATCATCCATCCCTCTCTACAAGATCTCTCCGTGAAGCTCTCTTGCTAGTCCTAGAGAAAACCTAAGGAAAATAGGTGGAAAATAGGAAAACTAATGAGCTAGGGTTCCAAGAGTTGGCTGCCATCCTCTCACCTCTTGGGCTATATGGAGGCAACCGAATGTCTAAAATGCCCTTCTCTACTAACTAGGGATACAAGCCCCTCAAGGGCGGATTTGGAATTCTTGATGTCTTCACCATCGGACGGATGCCGGCGACCGCACCATACGTAGCCTCGACGCAAGCCATGCGATCCCGACGCGTGTCCTCCGCATCGAAGATTCGGACCGCATCGTCGCACACCGGTCGACCGGTGCTCCCCACCGGTCGGACCCACCGGCCGAGCCGGCCGGCACTTCTTTGCACCTCCGTCTTCGGTTCTCCGGTCTTGGCTTTGTGGATCAACCAAGGAGCCCGGTGGTTTTTACGGTGAACCACGGAAACCCCGCGAACTCGGTGTAGCCTCCGCCAATCTCCACTCATGACTTGGCTCCCACGTAGTCCCGGCTAAACCTTGGTTTTGAGGCTCAACCAAGAAACCGTCCACGACTTCATCTTGCTGTTCATGCCACCATGCGGGCCTCACTTGACCCCGCTGGCCACCGGGTCCCTCGAACGAAGCCTACTTGTCTTCTCCACACCTGGAGGCCTCACCGGTAATGACCTTTCGCGCTTGTTCTTCACCCGCACCAACACGAGTCAAGCCACAACCCGCACCTGCAATACTTAGCCAAGAATCGGTCCACACAACGTTGTCAATCACTCATCACACAAGGAAGCGACCATCCACCGGTCCTCAAACCACACATGGTCCTCGGTGGTGTTGGTGCGGGGGGAAGAACAAGCGCGAAAGGTCATCACTTGGTGAGGCCTCCGGGTGTGGAGAAGACAAGTAGGCTTCGTTCGAGGGACCGGTGGCCGGTGGAGTCAAGTGCTGGCCGCATGGTGGCATGAACAACAAGATGAAGTCATGGACGGTTTCTTGGTTGAGCCTCTAAACCAAGGTCGAACCGGGACTATGTGGGAGCCGAGTCATGAGTGGCGATTGGCGGAGGCTACACCGAGTTCGCGGGGTTTCCGGTGGTTCACTAGAAAACCACTTAGTTCCTTGGTTGATCCACAAAGCCAAGGCGAAGAACCGAAGATGGAGGTGCGAAGCAACTCCGGCCGGTCGACCGGTGGGTCCGACAGTCCGCCCGGTGGGTGCGCGGTCCGACCGGTGAGGAGCTCGGGTCCGACCGTGTGTGACGACGCGATCTAGAATCTTCTAAGCGTAGGACACGCATCGGGATCGCAAGGCTTGCGTCAAGGCTAAGTAGGTTGCGGTCGCGGGCATCCATCCGATGGAGCGATGACAAAGACTTCCGATTTCGCCCTTGAGGGGCGTGTATCCCTAATTAGTTAGTAAGGGTACTTTAGACTTTCGGTTGCCTCCATATAACCCAAGTGGTGACGGGATGGCGGCAATCTCTTGGAACCCTAGTTCATTTTGCTTTCCTATTTTCCCTTCTTATTTTCTTATGGTTTCCACAGGACTAGCTTGAGAGCTTCATGGTGAGATCTTGAGAGAGGGTTGGATGATCGGGCGGCAAGCTAGACCTTTTATGAACCTCCTTGGTATGTATAGATGATTCGACGTGGTTCCTCAAGGCATTGTTGTGTTGTTCCCGATTGTTCTTGGTGGTGATTTTCGGAGCCCTCTCTTGGTGGTTTTCTCGGTGTGTTTTCGGGACCTTGCTCTTGGGGATTCGATGGGGGAAATATGTGTGTAACCTTCGTGGTTCTTTTCCCTTTGATTCCCCTCCCAAATCCATGAGTTAAGGGGCTCGATTTTGAGGTTTCCGGTGCTCTAGGGTTAGAGGAGTTCTTGGCGGGATTTCTTCGATTCCTCTTTATTTGGCAAGTTCTGGTGGACAAAAACTTGGCTATGGACTCCTCATGAGGTGTTCCTACTATCCCCAAAGTCTTGTACAAATCCGTGGAGCGATTCGGGAGATTGGGAGTTGGATTTGGGGGAGTTGACCCACGGGTGCTGTTCATCCCGAGCTGCCCAGGCTTGACCGGTCTGACCGGTGTGGGTGACTGTCCGACCGGTGTATGCCACTTGTGGGATTTGCCTCGGGTGTCTACTTGACTCGTGTGTCTTTGGGTCGTGGTGTTTGGTCGGTTCTTGGTCCGTTTGGAGTGTTTTTGTTCCAAGGCCTAAAGAAGTCACCGAGGCTCTCCGGAACACTTGTTGTGCGGCTGCTGTAGCCACCGGCCTGATCGGCTCTGTCTACGGTCCCGGCGGTGTCCTTGGACCGACCGGCGCGAGCCATCGGTCCGCCGGTGCGGCACGAGCGAGAAGCCATGCAAGTTTCCACTGTGCATGTTGGTGAGTTTTGGCTCGGAAGGTTGTTTGTTGGTTTCTAGGTCCGGTAGCACTCCAGTGGTTGCGTGGGCTTGGCCAACTTGGGTAGTGAGTTGGAGACGTGTGTTGGAAGCCGTGTTCGTCTTATTGGAGTCTCCATCTCCTTCGAGAAGAATTTTTATCGGCTCCCATTCACTCCCCCCTCCTCTCTGGTTCGCCGTACCGGTCCTTCAATTGGTATTAGAGCGAGGTTACGGGTCTTGATTGACTCAAACCAGTCTATGATCCAAGGATGGCGTACCAGGAATGGGGTTCGGGTCCTCCACACTTCGATGGCAAAAACTACCAGATGTGTAGTAAGTGGATGGCGGTGTTCCTCCGCGGAAAGGGTCAGATCCTTTGGGATGTCATAGTGGACACATGCTATGTCCAGCCGATGAACTTCCTTGCCCCAGGATCGAGGGACATGTTCGACGCTAACGACAAGGCAGTTGACTACTTGTTTCGTGCTTTGTGTCAGCCTGAATTCAATTGTGTGCACATCGAGCACTTGACTTGTAGAATCTGGCCGGTGTTAAAGGAAGCTCATGTTGGGAATGCCTAGGTTCAGGCTCGGATGTATGTGACTTACCGGAGAGAGTACGAGAACTTCACTCATCTCTCCGGCGAGTCCATCGATGCCTTGTTTCAGAGGTTCACGGTGGTTGTGAACAACATGAGGGCCAATGTGGACGTGCTCCCGTACGATGATCATGATAGGGCTGTCAAGATCTTACTTTCATTTCAAGCTCTTACAATCATTGTATCGTATGGTTTGGGGCGGAAAGTTCGAGGCCATTGTGGAGTCGGAGAAGTATGACACTCTGACCGTGAACGAGCTGTTCTCGAAGCTCAAGTCGGCTGAGGTGGATAGGGGAATGACAGCCAAGGTCGAGGGCCCGACTGACTCTCGTAGTCTCGCCCTCGTCGGTGGTTCGAAAGGAAAGGCTAACACTAACCCATCCACCAGAATGTTCTCTTTGGTCCTCTTTGATGTCTATGCCCGATGAGAAGTTCGACGTGCTTGGAGAAGACGAGCTGGCGTTGCTGACGAGGAGGTTCGAGAGGCTGCACAAGAACCGGGTGAACACAAGGACATGCTTCCATTGCGGCAAGCCGGGACACTTCGTCGCCGACTGCCGGAGAAGGTCGAGAACAAGGATGGCTACAAGCACAAGTCATGGACGGATGGCAAGTACCGGTCGAGGTGTGATCACAAAAGCAAGCACAAGGACGAGCGACGATCGAGGAAGAAGGAGAGTTGAGGCAAGGCCCGAGCGATGGTTGGAGCGAGCGACGTCGACTCTAGTTCTACGTTGTTGACGGATAAAACTCGTATCCACCTACGATCCGCAAGCGTACGGACCTACACCTTTTTCACCACGGGATTCCCAAGGTTCTTGTCAATCCGCGGAGCAAGGGGATTACTAGCGCTTAACCAAGTACTAATCTAGTTGAATGGAAAACCTTTGAAAGAGAGTATTAATCTAAAAGTAAAGACAATCTAACCTAAGTTAATCTAAGTTAAGTTGATCAAACAAATCTAGGGTTAAACTAGATGGTAAACGGTGAACACAAGAGAGTGATTAAGAAAGATAAGTGTTCCCTCCCTAGGATCTAGGATAACATGGTATGCATCTACTACACGAAAGCGGTAAACCAATCTCACGGGGGTTGTGACCACGGTTTCGCCCTTTCCCTCCTCTCGTCTTGTCACTACGCGAAGGTATTCGTGACTAGACCTATGATGGACACGGTATGTTGATGGAATCTATGGGAGTAGCGGATATCATACGCCCGAAAAACACGGTAGCCAACCTTAATCATCAAAGCATCATCAACATGAAAACAATAGATTGAAACCACGAATCAAGTAGCGATCACATAGCATGTATCCATCTAATCCTAGGGATGAACGGAGACATTACCCCATCATCTTACACGGATTGAAGCACATAGGGGTGATGGAGACTCCGGAGAACGTCGTCGATGAAGATGGCGGCGATGGAGCTTGGGAACACCCCTAGGCCAACGGCTTGGAGTCCTCCTCTTGTTTCCTTCTCTCCACCGGCGTTGATCCTTGCGACGAGCTCATCTAACTCTCTCCCTCATCTTGCGGCGGCGGTTTTCGGTGATTGGCGTCGGTAGGATGATTTGTTTGATGTGGCGGCCGACGGCGGCGGAGGCAATAAATAGACGAACACCTAGGGCAAAGGGGGACCGAACCGACCCCGGAGTGGGCTGGGCCGGTCGGCCCGGAGCCCCCCCCCCGGCCGGTTCGGCCCCGGTTTCCTCCCCGGTTGCTTCTCCCGTGATCCCTTATTCGTGTGCACTTGCATGTGGGCCTTTGACGTCGTTTCCTTCACGGTTAAGGCTTGAATCCTTGCTATAAAAGCTTCGTTGTTTTACGGTTGAGTCCCCGAAGATTTGCACGTTGACGCTTCGGTCCTCGGGTCATTTGGAGTCATGTTCATCGCGTGTCTTGACTCTTGTCGGGCTTCATGATCTTCTTCCAAAGTGCTTGGTGAACTTATCCCGAAAGTCTCCTCATTAGCGTAGATTTCTGCGTAAACAACAAACTCCAAAATCGACATGCAAGTGTGAACTTGTTATATCATTAGTATGCCTAGTGGCCGGTTAGTTGCAAATCATAATCGAAACCAATGTATAACAAGTACTCTAGGTTGACGGAAATTCACCGTCAACATACGTACTCCACCTCGACCTCGAGCGGCGGTGAAGATGAAGGTGATCGTCGCAAGAGCGAGGAAGTCGTTCCGAACTTGAGCAGGCCGAGGCCGCTTCGCTAGATATGGCTTCGCACCATGGCGCGAGCTCCGTAGCAAGAAGAGCACACAAAGCGACTTGGACTCCGACTCCGATGCCGAGGTGTGTGATGAACTTCCCTTCTTGCTCCAGGAGAATGAACATCTTGGCTTGTTGCTTGATAATCGTGATGACATGCTTAGAGAGGCCAAGAAGATGAGGAAAGAGCTTAGGGCCTCGCTTGAGGATGCTAGGAATAGAGTGGCTGAGCTAGAAATATAGAATTTGGATGCTAAGCTTGAAATTGATTCTCTGAATGCTTCACCTGATGTTTCTGATGAAGTTGAATGTGCTGATTGCCCTATCTTTCTAGCTCATCTTGCCTTGTTTAAGGAAAAGCATGCCTCCAAGTGTGAGGAACTAGATGTGCTTAGGGTTGAAGTGGCCGAGCTTAAGTATAGACCTGCTTTGCTAGGTGCTTCACTTCTTGCCCTGTTTTGCATGGAAAAATTGATGAGATGCATGCTTACATTGCTTCTCTTGAGGCTAAGCTGAAAGAACCAATTCCTACATCTTGCTCTACCTGTGAATTGCATGCTTTGAAGAATCTGGAACTTGCACATTATGTTGATCGTTTGCAGGATGAGAATGATGAGTTGAGAAAGTTGATGGGTTGGTTATCTGGTCATGAGCCTCAGTTGAGGATAATGATCGAGACATACAAGAGGCAAGATGGTGAGGGACTTGGGGCAAACAAGGTTGGTGAGGGAAGTGGAGAGAATATCCCAGAGCCACCAAAAACCCACCACAAAAATGATTTCCCTCCTATACCTAACCATCTTAGGAACCGACTAGACACAACCCCATCTCCACCCATGTTTTCCCCACAAACAAATGATTTCCAAAAGCCTATCAAGTTTGTGAGCACTTCCGGGAAAGTGTTCTTTGGGAAGGAAAGTGAGAAGGCTAGTGAGGAGAAACCGGTTGAGAAACCGAGTGGAGAGAAACCAAGTGAGCAGCCCCAACCTAAGCCTAAGCCTAAGCTTGTGAGGTTCCATTGTGGCTATTGTGGAAGAGATGGCCATAAGGATAACTTTTGCTACAAGAGGAGGTGAGAAGAGAGAATGGCGAAGGAGTGGGCCAACAAGGACAAGTACCACCTTTCCAATGGTGTACTTGAGTCTCGTGTGCAGATGCCCAGGGCCAAGGTGAGTGTGAGGACAGTTCTGGCTTGGGGAGAGCGAAAGGCTATTGGAGGTGCTACTGGCCGGGCTACACCGGTCAGACCGGCGAGAGGCACGGGTCAGACCGGTGCTGGCCTGGACAGGCAGCAGTTTGGGTTTCGTGCTCATACAGGTGCGAGGTTTTGTTCGGGAGGTCATGGTTCTGGTGGTTGGGCTGGAGAGTTTGCAGGAGGTCGGTTGCTAGGCGTTCTCCCCCTCGTGCTCAATACGGGAATGGGAGGAGCCGTAGCTTTGAGATAGAGAGGAGGAACGGTCCACCGTACTCCTTTCGTGGTTTTGGTCCTCCTCCGGGTAGATAGGGTTGGTTCCCTCGTAGTGGTTACTTGTGGTGTTGTTCGTGGAGGTAGCTTTGGTAGGAAAGATGTTTTGGATTGTGCTAACCGCACTTTTGAGCAAATGGCTTGACACAGGTTTTACTCTTTTGGTACTAACCCCGGTCTTTGAGTCGTTTGTTCACTCACATGCTCATTTTTGAATTTCAGGTAGGAGACTTGAAGAACATTTGGTTGGTTGACTCCGATTGCTCGAGGCATATGACCGGAGACAAGGGGTGGTTCTCAAGTCTCGTCCTCGTGGTGACTAGGAGGTACATCACCTTTGGGGACAATGGGCGTGGGCGTGTGCTTTCAGAAGGTGAGATTAAGGTGAGTGACAAGATCACTCTCAGGCGTGTAGCTCTTGTTCAATCGCTTTGATACAATTCTTTCTATGTCCCGGTATTTGTTGGATGAGGGTTTTGAGGTGTTGTTTCGGCTTGGTGGTTCTCGGATTTTGGACTCGGAGGGGACCTTGTCTGTATGGTTGTTACCGAGGATCGGGTGTTCCAAGCTGATTTTTTTCGGTCTTCGGTGTTGAGCGTTGTTTCTTGGTTGGTTCTTCGAGTGAGTTGTGGAAGTGGCATAGGAAGTTGGGTTACTTGAGCTTTGACCTCTTGTCTCGCTTAAGTAAACTTAATTTGGTCCGAGGATTGCCACGGTTGAGGTTTGAGAATGAGTTGGTTTGTGCGCCGTGTAGGCATGCCAAGATGGTAGCCTCTTGTCACCCGCCTCTCACCGATGTGATGAGCGAGCGTCCATGCGAGCTGCTCCATATGGACCTTGTTGGCCCGGCTCGTGTGCGATCGCGGGTGGGAAGTGGTATGTCCTTGTTGTGGTGGACGACTACTCTCGGTATGCGTGGGTGATCTTTCTTGAGGAGAAAGGGGAGACATTTGGTTTTGTTCGGGATCTTGTCTTGAGGTTGAGGAACGAGAGGCACGAAGATGCCATACTAGCAATCCGCGGTGACAATGGCTTAGAATCTAGAAACTCTCGTTTTGAAACCTTTTGCCATGGCTTGGGTCTTGAACACCGAGTTTTCTAGTCCGTATACGCCTCCCGAGAATGGTGTTGTGGAAAGGAAAAACGAGGACCTTGTGTGAGATGGCTCGGACGATCCTTGATGAGCATAAGACTCGAGAAGGTTCGAGCCGAGGCGGTGAACACTGCGTGCTATGTGTTGAACGGGATCTACCTCGAGTGCATGAGAAGAAAACCTGCTACGAGTTGATGCACGGTCGCACACCCAAGGTGAGTCACTTCCATGTCTTTGGTTGCAAATGCTTCATCCTTAAGAAAGGGAAGACGTTGGACAAGTTTGAGGATAGTTCGGTCGATGGTATTTTCTTTGGTTATGCATCTCACTCTAGAGAATATCGTGTGCTCAATCTTTAAACTAACCAAATCTTGGAGACTTGCGAGGTAACCTTCGACTAGACACGGCCACGTAGTCGGCTTGTCTTTGAGTGTGCGGGTGATGATGAACTTGGCGAGGAGATCTTTCGGGAGGAGGAGCATGAACATGGAGACGATGAAGATGGCGGTGTGGTGCCCGCGGCCGAGCCTCGTACCTACTACTGCGACTACGGTGATGGACGGCCCCACTCCCACACCTACGACAACAAACCAAGATCGAAGAGAAGCTACAATTGAGGGGGAGGTAGCATTAAGGTGAGAACCTCCCCGGCGAGTACAAGTGGATCACCCGGCTTCGAAGATCATCGGCGACATGAATGAACGTACTACACGGTCGAGGGTTCGGAACAATTCTCATTTCGGTCATGCTTTGCATTTGTTGCCACTTTTGATCCCAAAGACATTGGCACGCACTATCCGATCATAATTTGGTTAATTCGATGCATGAGGAGTTGGAGAACTTTGAAAGAAATCATGTTTGGGAATTGGTTGAACCTCCCCCGGGGTGTAAGCCGATCGGGACAAAGTGGGTGTGGAAGAACAAAGAGGGAGAGAAAGGTGAAGTGGTGAGAAACAAGTCAAGGCTTGATGCTTAGGGGTTCGGTCGGAAGGAGGGGATTGACTATGAGGAGACCTTTTCTCCCGTAGCTCGTTTGGAGGCGATTAGGATCCTTCTAGCCTTTTCCGTGGCTAAAGAGTTCAAAGCGCACCAAATGGATGTGAAGAGTGCCTTCTTGAATGGTGTGTTGGAGGAAGAAGTGTATGTGAGGCAACCACCGGGTTTGAGAATGAGAAGAACCCCCACCGTGTGTACAAGTTGAGGAAGGTTTTGTATGGGTTGAAGCGAGGTGCCTAGAGCTTGGTATGGTAGATTGATGGGGTTCTTGTTTGAGCGAGAGTTTTGGATGGGAAAGGTCGATCGGACCTTGTTTTTACTCGGGCGGGCGGAGAGATATCCGATTGTGCAGGTGTACGTGGATGATATTGTCTTTGGTGGCTCGTCTAACTCTCTTGTCTAACTCTCTTGTTGCAAGGATTACAGAGGATTTGAGCAAGGAATTTGAGATGAGCATGATGGGTGAGTTGTAGTTCTTCCTCGGACTACAAATCAAGCAATCAAAGGAAGGAACATTTGTGCACCAAGCTAAGTACACCAAGGACATTATGCGGAAGTTCAAGATGGAGGATTCCATGGCTATGACGACGCTGATGAGTACGACTACAGCTCTTGATGCGGATGAGGAAGGTGAACACGTGGACCAGAAGGAGTACCGAAGCATGATCGGGTCACTCCTCTACTTGACGGCGACGATGTCGGACATCCGGTTCTCGGTATGTCCGTGCGCTCATTTTCCGAGTCTCCAAGGACTTAGCATCGGCAAGCGGTGAAGCGAATTTTCGGGTACTTGCGTCACACCCCCGACTGCGGCCTTTGGTACTCCGCGTCCTCTTCTTTGGCTCTTCATGGTTTTTCGGATGTGGATTTTGTCGGGTGTCTATTGGATAGGAAGCCCACTTCGGGACTTGCCGCTTTTTTGGGTTCCTCTTTGGTGTCTTGGTCTTCCCACAAACGGTCGAGTGTTGCTCAATCCACTACCGAGGCGGAATACGTTACCGCGGCTAGTTGTTGCTCTCGGCTCCTTTGGATCACACACACCATGAGTGACTTTGGTGAGGAGTATACCCATGTTCCACTTTAATGTGATAGCACCGGTGCCAAAAGCGTTGCAAAGAACCCGGTGCTCCATTCCAAAACAAAGCACATAGAAGTGAGATATCATTTTACGAGAGACTATGTAGAGAAAGGGAAGATAACCTTGATCCATGTACCCACACATGATCAACTAGCCGATATTTTCACCAAACCCCTAGATCAAGCAACTTTCACTCATTTGCGGGGGGAGCCTTGTGTTTGTTTGATTTCTTGAGTTGGGTGTGTGGGAGCTTCTTTGTAGCATATGTATAACTTTCTTTTATGCATTTCTTGCATTTGGGATGGCATATGTAACATGATGTATAGGCATCCTTGTATCTTAGATTGCATGCATTGTGTATCATATGCATTTGTTAGGAAAAGCTTCTCCTATATACATTGTTCACCATGATGTGCTATATATGATCGTGTGAGCTAGTTTGGTATGCTATGGTTAGTTTGGCTTAGCTCTTGATGATCTTGATTTATAATCCATGGTTGATGGCTATGTTTTTGAAAAATGTCACATATATGCTCTCTCTCATGTGTAAATGCCTTTATATGATCTTGACATGTTTTAGTGGCTTGGTTATGCTTAGTTTGTGGTTGGATAGCTAGTTTATTGATCATATGGGGCCAAAGGCTGATTTGCCATCATGAATGTTTAGCCCTCTTGCTTTATATTGTGGAGGGGCATAAGTTCCTTTTTTTGTCGCAAAGACATTTCATGTACCAAATATGAATCTGAAAATGAAATGTAAATTGCTTGTGAAATGTGCTCCCATGTCAAAAGTGTTAAATTTAATTTGCTTTCGGTGCTAAACCGTTGCATGATGCCTACCAATGAGAAGTTCCATACATAGAAGTAGGCACATGGCTCGGTGGCTCGACATGACATGAGGTGCTTGCGGGTGTTTTTGATGGTCTTATGATTAGAATGGTTGTCCTAGCATGAAGTTTGTGTGGCTTTGCCATTTTGACATGTTTTGCTCATGTTTAAGACTTTTCTTGATGAAAGGGTAAATTTTTCGCAAAATTGCTCAATTCCATGTTAGCTTCGTCCAATGGTTGTGAAACTTGGTGATCATGTAGTTGATGTCAATACGAAGCTATAGATTATCTAACTTGCTCATTTGGACATGTGTAGCATGCTATGTTGAATTTTGTCTATTTGAGAAGCTCCGGGTTGAAAGTTATGCATTTTTGGCTTGATTCATGCATTGTCAACAAGAGGGAGAAGTTTCGGCTTGTTTTGGGCTACATGATGCATTTAGAAGGTTTTCGGGTGGTCTCGAGCCATTTACGGGCTCTGTTGCACACCGGTCGGGGTCGAGCCGGCGATGCGCGTGCTTTCTGTTTTCTTCAAGGGGTTGGCATGCACTCGTCCGGGGGGAGTTGCATTGGTTCGAGGGGAGCTTGCATGTGTGCGGGGGGGAGCTCTTTGTAGTTTTCAAGCTTTGGTTTGGTGGTTTGCTCTTTTTGTTTGAGCTTTGTTTTGTCTAGGATGTGTCGAGTCGTTGCCCTTTCCTAAGGGGTCCGAGACTTGTCTTCTTCAAGTGATCTTGCTCTTTGCCTTTCTTTGGCTTTCGATCGCTTGTTGAAGTTTTTTTATTCGTTTCATTTCTTTTTCTTTTCTCTTTTGTTACTATTTGTGGGTGTTGTCAATGCACTCATCAAGGGGAAGATTGAGGACCATCTCGGGTTCAAGGACCGGTGGATGGTCGCTTCCTTGTGTGATGAGCGATTGACAACGTTGTGTGGACCGATTCTTGGCTAAGTATTGCGGGTGCGGGTTGCGGCGACGGGTGTTGGTGCGGGTGAAGAACAAGCGCGAAAGGTCGTCGTCGGTGAGGCTTCCGGCTATGGAGAAGACAAGTAGGCTTCGTTCGAGGGACCGGTGGCTAGCGAGAGTCAAGTGCGAGCCACATGGTGGCATGAACGACAAGATGATTTCATGGACGGTTTCTTGGTTGAGCCTCAAAACCAAGGTCGAGTCATGAGTGGCGATTGGCAGAGGCTACACCGAGTTCGCGGGGTTTCCGGTGGTTCACCGAGAAAACCATTAGGTTCCTTGGTTGATCCACAAAGCCAAGACCGAATAACCGAAGACGGAGATGCGGCGGCTCCGGACCGGTCCGACCGGTGAGGAGAAGCCGGTCGGCCGGTGTGCGACGACACAATCCGAAATCTTCAAAGCGAAGGACACGCGTTGGGATCGCAAGGCTTGCGTCGAGGCTAAGCAGGCTGCGGTCGCCGGGCATCCGTCCGATGGAGCGATGACAAAGATTTCCAATTTTTCCCTAGAGGGGCATGTATCCCTAGTAAGGGTATTTTAGACTTTCGGTTGCCTCCATATAACCCAAGTGGTGAGAGGATGGCAGCCATCTCTTGGAACCCTAGCTCATTTGTTTTCCTATTTTCCCTTCCTATTTTCCTAGGAATTCCATAGGACTAGCTTGAGAGCTTCATGGTCAGATTTTGTGAGAGGGTTGGATGATCGGGCGGCAAGCTAGACCTTGTATGAACCTCCTTCATATGTATAGATGATTCGGCGTGGTTCCTTAAGGCTTTGTTGTGTTGTTCCCGGTTGTTCTTGGTGGTGATTTTCGGAGCCCTCTCTTGGTGGTTTTCTCGGTGTGTTTTCGGGACCTTTCTCTTGCGGATGTGATGGGGAAAACATGTGTGAACCCTTCGTGGTTCTTTTCCCTTTGATTCCCCTCCCAAATCCGTGAGTTAAGAGGCTCGATTTTGAGGTTTTCGGTGCTCTAGGGTTAGATGATTTCTTGGCGGGATTTCTTCGATTCCTCTTTATTTGGCAAGTTTTGGTGGACAAAAACATGGCTATGGACTCCTCATGAGATGTTCCTACTATCCCCAAAGTTTTATTCAAATCCATGGAGCGATTCGAGAGATCGGGAGTAGGATTTGGGGGAGTTGACCCGCGGGTGTTGTTCATCCCGAGCCGCCCACGCTTGACCGGTGTGTGTGACCGGTCGACCGGTGTATGCCACTTGTGGGATTTGCCTCGGGTGATCTACTTGACTGGTGTGTCTTTCAATCGTGGTGCTGCTGGTCGGTTCTGGTCCGTTTGGAGTTGTTTTGATAGGCTTTGTGTAGGGTTTTCCTTCCGTGCGGGTTGAGTTTTTGGGAATGTTTTTGTTCCGGGGCCTAGAGAGTCACCGAGGCTCTCCGGACACTTCTTGTGTGGGCTTTGTAGCCACCGGCCCGACCGCTCTGTCTACCCGTCGACCGGTGTCACCGGTCCCGGCCGGCGCGAGCCATCGGTCGGCCGGTGCGGCACAAGCGATAAGTCGTGCAAGTTTCCGTTGTGCGTGTTGGTGAGTTTTGGCTCGGAAAGTTGTTTGTTGGTTCCTAGGTCCGGTAGCACTCCGGTGGCTACGTTTGCTTGGCCAACTTGGGTAGTGAGTTGGAGACGTGTGTTGGAAGCCGTGTTCGTCTTGTTGGAGTCTCCATCTCCTTTGAGAAGAACTTTTATCGGCTCTCATTTACTCCCCCCCTCTCGGTTCGCCGTATCGGTCCTTCACCCTTCTTTGAGCATTCTTATCTAAGTGATCAAGTGGCATCTTTCGTATGGCTCGAATAATATCGATCATCCAAGTGTCTTTGTCAAGGAAGTGATATAGATGATCGTCTCTCATCTTGTCTTCGATGGGATCTTTATCATCCTCACAATTCATTCTTGATAGATGGTCGGCCACAACATTTTCCGACCCCTTTTTATCTCGAATCTCCACATCGAACTCTTGCAAGAGAAGGATCCACTTAATCAACCTTGGCTTGGCATCCTTTTTAGAAAAGAGATACTTGATTGCCACATGATCGGTGTAGACGATTACTTTAGAATTCACAATATAGGATCTGAATTTTTCGAAGACAAACACTATCGCAAGAAATTTCTTCTCTGTTGTTGCATAATTGAATTGAGCTCCATTAAGGGTTTTGCTAGCATAATATATAGCATGTACCTTGCCTTCTTTTCGTTGACCCAACACGGCTCCAACGGCATAGTCACTAGTGTCGCACATGATCTCAAATGGTTGACTCCAATCGGGCGGTTGAATGATAGGTGCGGTTATGAGAGCTCTCTTTAGTGTCCGGAATGCCACGAAGCACTTCTCATTAAAATTGAATGGCACATCTTTTTGGAGATGAATAGTCAACGGCTTTGTAATCTTTGAGAAATCCTTGATGAATCTCCTATAGAATCCCGCATGGCCTAAGAAACTCCTCAAAGATTTGATATCCGTCGGTGGTGGAAGCTTCTCAACCGCTTCAACCTTAGCCTTGTCCACCTCAATCCCTCTCTCGGATATCACGTGTCCTAACACTATTCCTTGTTTCACCATGAAGTGACATTTCTTCCAATTTAGCACCAAGTCAACTTCTCCACACCTTGTAAGACCTTTATCCAAGTTTGCCAAACAATCCGCAAAAGTTTTCCCATAAATGGAGAGGTCATCCATAAATACTTCAACAATTTCCTCGGTGAACTCCGAAAATACCGCCATCATGCATCGTTGAAAAGAGGCCGGAGCATTACATAAACCAAAGGGCATCCTTCTAT
Organism: Cenchrus americanus; assembly: GCA_947561735.1. Lineage (NCBI taxonomy): Eukaryota > Viridiplantae > Streptophyta > Magnoliopsida > Poales > Poaceae > Cenchrus > Cenchrus americanus. Next base: position 196,980,631 of record OX387245.1, on the reverse strand, counting down.
ATGCAAATGTTCCATAAGGGCAAGTGAATGTTGTCTTGTGTTGATCATCGGGTGAATGAGAATTTGCATGAACCCCGAGTATCCATCAAGAAAGCAAAAATATGCATGGTTCGCTAACCTCTCAAGCATCTCGTCGATGAACGGTAGGGGGAAGTGATCCTTCTTTGTTGATTTGTTTAACTTACGATAATCTATACACATCCTCCATCCGGTCACGGTTCTTTGTGGTATTGGTTCATTCTTCTCATTCTTCACCACAGTCAAACCTCATTTCTTCGGCACACAATGTACGGGGCTCACCCATTCGCTATGCGGCACCAGGTAGATGATTCCGGCATCTAACAACTTGATAACGTCCTTCTTCACCACCTCTCGCATGGCATGGGTTAACCTCATTTGATGGTTCACCACGGGCTTGCATTGATTCTCCATAGGTATGCGGTGAGTGCAACACGCTGGGCTAAGTCCTTTAAGGTCATTTATCGAATATCCGATCACTTTCTTGTGCTTTTTCAATAAATTCAGCAACATGTCATTCTCCTCGAGACTCAATTCTTCACTCACAATCACGGGATACGTCTTGTCCGGCCCCAAAAATTCATATTTTAATCCTTTGGGCAATGGCTTAAGGTCTACCTCCGTACTTGTGGTTCTTCATGTTTGATTTCTCGATGTCTTGAAACTTATCTTTCTCTAAGCTTCCATCTTGTGGTTCTAGTCCTTTAGTTGCTTCTATTAATTCTCCATCTAGCTCATTATTAGTTTCATTCTCCATTGCTCTTTGCAATGGATCCCTAAAGGTTTCAATAAAATGAAGGCTCTCTACCTCTTCGTCAAGAGGTAGGGGTGAGACAATTCTAGAAGCGGGAAGAAAGTTATATGTGTGATTATCCCCATCAAGATTAATAGTTACTTTTCCTTTTCCAGCATCTAAAACGGCATTAACCAACTTGAGAAAAGGTCTACCAAGAGTTACATGATCATTTTTATCATAGTAGACATCAACAATAAAGAAATCGGTTGGTATATGTTTTTCGGAAATTAAAACTTCTAGATTTCGGGCAATTCCAATAGGTTTAACAATTCTACCATCTCCCATGATTAACTTAGTAGTGGTTGGAACTAGATCAATGGTATGATCTTGAATTTCATCAAAAATTTTAGAAGACAAGACACTTACTTGTGCTCCAATGTCGCATAACGCCTTGCAATCAATGTTGTTGACCTTGCAATCTATACGCGGCGATGTCTTCTCTTCTTCATCAGATCCTATGGCATAAATTTCAGCGAGGTGAGCGAATGGTGATGCCTCGGGCTTGATTCCCATAATCCTATTTGCTTCGGCCACATGGTCCGGATCCACTTCTTCTTCGCTAAACGAGTTTTTGAAGGACCCTCCTTTGTCTCTAGGTTGTATGGTTGTTCCACATGTTTCTCGGTGGAAAGTCCATCTCCACGGCTTTCACCATTCCCTTTTGACTAGGGAACGGTCTTCTCTTATCAAAGATTTCTCCAAAATCAATTTGGAACCAATCCATTTGCTTGAACTCCCTTAGTGGCTTCGCGCTTGACATAGTTTTTTCACTTGCTTTGCTTGTCTCGTGTGATCACTCTCCGAGATAGTACTAGCTTTCGCGTGTTTGATTTCTTCAACCTTCTTCGGGATTGGCTCCTTTTCTTCTCTTCTGGGACCGTATTTCTGAAAATTCGAGCAAGTGGTCGCACACTTGTATCACATTCCGACTTTCCCGAAAGTCGTGTTTCTCAATCTCTTTGCATGGCCGCCGCTTTGCTTATTTTTTGTAAAAGTTAGGCAGCTTCCATAAGTGTTTTCTCCATGAGATCCCCTCCTGCACACATTTGAACATATTGCATGGAACTAGGGGTTAGGGAAAAGAAAAGTGTATGCAAATGTACATCACCAGGAAATCCGAGTCTTGGTCCTTGTTCAATTAGCTCGTTGAATCTATTCCACGCTTGATAAATCCCCTCTTCTTCTCCTTGCTTAAAGTTAATCACTTGCATCCTTATATGTTGAATATTGCTTATAGGGAAAAACATGGCAGAAAATTTCTTTATTACTTGATCCCAATTTCCCTCGACTTCGAAGGATCCAAATGAATACCACTTTATTAATTCATAGGCAAGTGAGTAGGGGAAGAGATTCCATTTAAACCAATCATCGAGGACTCCCTCTTGACGTACCGTATTGGATAATGTCATGAAGCGCCAGATATGTCTATATGGGTTGTCCGTCTCCACTCCTCGGAATGGATTAGTTGCTGCCATCTCAATGATTCGAGGCTTGATTTCGTACCTTGTTGCTTGTAGAACCAAGTCCGATTCTTGTACCTTGATGTCCTCACATCGAGGGCTAGCATAGTCTCTTAGTGATTTTTCCGGCTCCTCCAAGGGGTTTCGAACGAACGCCATCTAGACAATCAAAAGTAAACAAAAACAAAAAGAGTGTCTTTCTAGAACAAAGGGGTTAGATGTTAGTAATCAACAAAATCAATGAAAGATTAAACGAAGTAAACTAGCTAGCTCCCCGGCAATGGTGCCAGAAAAAGGGGCCTATTGATAGGTGAAACTCGTATGAAGTTTCAATCCGCAAGCATACGGATCTCCTATGCCCGTCTTTACCTACGGGAGATCCCAAGGTTCTTGTCAACCCAAGGAGCAAGGGGTTTACTAGCGTTTAACCTAACACTAACCTAGTTGATTGAAAACTTGTGATAGAAAGTTTAATCTATAAAGTAAAGACAAACTAACCCTAGATTACATTAAAGAGAGATGAAAGGTGCACAAGTATGAAGAACATATTCCCATGGATTCTAGGCACTTGAAGATGCAATCACCCAAAACATGGTAAACCCACGATCCAACCTATCTAAGTATGTGATCAAGGACTAGACGTTTCCCTTCCCTCATACATGTCACTACGCGAAGGTAATCGGTACTAACCCTAATGAACATGGTATGTTGACGCGATCTACGGGAGAAACCCCGAAAGCATGGTAGCTAGCCTTAAACATTAAGCATCATCAACAAAAGGCATGATAGACATATGATCCAAACAAGATAGGTGACTAAACTTCAAGTTCCATTACAACTCCATGGACAAACGAAAGGTTTACCCCATCATGACGCTAGGCATGGAACCGTTGCGATGGTGGATGCCTCCGATGAAGAAGGATCTTCGTTGTCCTTCAACTCCAGCGGCGCCGTGGTAAGCTCTCGGCGTTCTCCTTCCTCGTGGCGACCTCCCTCGGGCTTGGCAATGATTTCTCTCGAGTGTCCTCCCCCAAGGGTCTTTCTCGTAGTCGATCTTCTGTTTCTCGGCGGCTCTAAGGGACTAGACGGTGTTTCGGCGAATGGCGATTGCACACGCGATTAGGGTTCCATGAACTTAACACCAAAGAAAGAAGGCGCGAACCGATGCAAAACCGGCCGGGCCGGTCCGAACAAGCCGGCCGGCCTCGGCCCTTCCGGGGCTCGGGTTCGGCCCAATTTGCTCCACGGTCCATCTCTTGCACTTTGGATCATTGTACCCTTCAATTGTGGGCTTTGGACGTCGTTATCTCCGCGACCAAGTTGAGGGATCTTCATGCATGAATTTCTAGCCTTTTCATCTCGGTCCTCGGGAGTTCTCCATTCAAGCACATTGGTCCTTGCCACCTTTGGGGGCAAGTTCGCACATGGTCGGAGCTCCTTGGTTGTCTTGCAAAACGTTCTCTGAACTAGTTGCATCTTTCCTCATTTAATACGTGAATTCCTGCAAAAACACTATACTCCAAAAGGCACGTCCAATGGTGAACTTGTTATATCATTAGTATGCCTAGTGGCGGGTTAGTTCCAAAATGAAGTTCAAACCATAACATAACAAGTGTTCTTGGTTTATGGAAATCGACCGCCGCACGCCCGTTACCGATCAAGTGTTACAAATAAGCCAAGAAAGGTAACGAGCGGAGATGCCGATTCTCGATAAGACATATTCGTAACGGGCATTAAACAACGACCACTACCACAACTAGCCACCGGTCGCGTGAAATGGTTGCTTCTGCGGGCCCACGGGGGACCTTTCGTAACGGGCACCAAAGCAAAGCCCGTTACGAAGCTCAATATCGAGACGCCCGATGTGCACTGCGTCTCCACTATCTTGACAAATTGAGACGTGTCTATTTCACGCACGTCTCGGCACAACTAGTATTCGTAACGGGCATCAAACAACGACCGTTACCACAACTAGTCACTGGTCACGTGAAATGGCTATTTCTCTGGGCCCACATGGAACTTTGGTAATGGGCACGAACGGAGCCCATTACCGTGAAATTAACATCAGAGACGCATTCTATGAACCGGCATCTCCTTTGTCTCGACGAAATGAGACGCATCTATTTCTACGCGTGTCTGCTTTCTCTCTATTAAAGGAGACGCTTGCTGTCAACCTGCATCTCCTATATCTCGATGAACGGCCAGGTCTTGGGGCCCATAGGTCAAGACCGGTAACGGGCTTTTTTACCTTTTGCCCATTACATTGTGGGCATTTTTGTAACGGGCTTTCCAAATGAAGCATGTTACTCATTGATCGATGTTTGTAACGAGCTTTAATTAACGCCGTTCCGGATACGGCGTCCACCCCTACGGTAACACCTGCCGGTGCCGGCGGCATCCCGGAACCGGCCCGAGATTTGGCGGCCACCGGGGGCGCATCCCGGAACCAACCGGGATATGGCGACCACCACGGCAAGGAGACATCACAAACACATTCTCACATCACAGATATAGGCAAAGCAAGATCACATTTATAGACAAGCTAGGATCACATCAAGTTTCAAGTTACTCTCATCGAGCTTGTTTGGATGGAGTCATGAGAAAATTTCCGAACCGAGCGATGTCGACCCCAACCAAGCAAGCCAAGCGGGTTTCTCGGGCAACAACACCGACTAAAGAAGATTGAATGAGTTTCAAGTTTACGGTCACAATAAACTCACGGTGCACCACCGTAGAACTTGCCCTTTCGGTCTATGGTCGCCTTAAGAATGTACTCGCACAACATCTCCGGACACGCTTTACATCTTCTGTGGAAACATCTACGGGAGGTTTGAAATCCCGCAAAATACAACCATTTATGAGAATACAAGTAAAAATCATTTTCTAAAATCGGATGGATAATATGAGCACGGACAAGGTTGAGCATTATTATCTACTTACGACGACCTTCTTGATGTCGGGTATGTCATCGAGTAGTCTTAACATATGGAATGCCACATGGAATCCACACAAAGAGGACCCCGTGGCCGCCGATCACACTTTGCATCGAGGTACCAAAATGACAAGTTAATGCGGTACCAAATAGGTAAGACGGGACCATAAAAAACCTCGGTCTTACGGCGAGATTTGTTTTGTGCTTGAGTGTGGCTTTCGGTTTTTTTCTTTCCTTTCGTCGCTCTATCCGCGCATCAACAAAGGCCCCGCATGATCGGCAATACCAATTAGAAACACTAAGAGATTGAATTTTTGTGAAAAAAAACTATACCAAAGGCCCCGCATGGTCGGCAATACCAATTAGAAACACTAAGAGATTGAATTTTTGTGAACAAAACCTACAAGAAAGCCCGACCAGTTCAAAACATTTTGAAGGTCTAGGAACTTTAGCGGGGGATGTTGTTTAGCGAGAATCTAGATACCAAACCTCTTTGAACTTCATACGGATGATCACTTGTTACCCGGTGGCTAGTGAAGTAGGCACCCACCACGTAGTAGTTGTTCATCATTGGTTTTGAGATTGCTTTGCCAACTTGCTGAAAACGGCCGAGAAATATTTGATGAAGTAAACAAATGCGGATCTAAAAACCCAACTCCGATCTACTTCGCCAGTTGCTTTGTCCATCATTTTCCAAAAAAATCAAATTGTTAGCATGCATGAACTTTGCGGTCAAAATTAAAGAAATATCTTTTTAGATTTTAAAGGACTTACAATGTCCACAACCTCATGAAGATAACATCCGGAGAAGCCGGGTTTATAAGGTTAAACACGCTACTTAATTCAATGTTTAACATTAAAGCACCACAACCACACGTAAAGTAGTCTTGATCCACCTTTCTTGGAAAGGCAAGTTTATCCTTACTGTGTGCCATGACATAAGCATGAAACATGGCACAATTTGGTCCGACGACCTTTACATTTGCTTCGACAAGACATAGGTGCACCAGGCTTGTATTTTGGTCGGTCTTGTTCTATCCCGGTTAAGAATCTCATCTTTAGACGGAGGTTTCTGGCATAGGTGCACCAGGCTTGTATTTTGGTTGGTCTTGTTCTATCCCGATTAAGAATCTCATCTTTAGACGAGAGGTTTCCTGGCTTGGTTCCCCTTACGCAATGGAGATTGCCTAGGCTCCTATTGCGGATGATGTTGTACTTGTTGCATCGCTGCTTAGGGCGAGATTGCTGCGCTCCTCGTCCTCCGCTGGAGAGGCAGTCGGTATGTTGCTTATCCTCATGTTGCGGTTTGCTACTTAGGCGTAGTTTGCATGGGCTCCTCTCTTTGTTGTCGACTCTTCTGCCGTTGGAGAGGCTTCTCGTTTCGTCCGTTGATTATCCTCAAGTTGCAAATCTTGCTTGGCGAGTTTGCATGGGCTCCACCTGCGGTTGTTATCGATGCTCCTGCTGCATAGTTTTGCCGTCTCTTCGTTGCTTCTTTGTTGAGCTTTCTCTTGCTCACACTTCGAGATGCAACACCTCCATTTGATGTTGTACCCCCGCAACTTGTTGCGGCTTCGGGTTGGGATGTCTCGTCATGGGTGGTATAATGATCCTGTCCTTTGGCCACTTGGATCCTTTGAAAGAGAGCCACAACTAGGGTTGCTACGTCACCCCCATCAATTGGTACAAGCGAGAGGGTATTGACTCGTATTGGCCAACACATAAGTAGGTTGCACCACAACATACCCATTTTGCACCGTGCTTCGAATGGCAAGCCTTTTGAGATGGAAAGACTTTGTCTAGTGCGAGCTCCATGGTGCCATCCAAAAGGCTACACACGGTTGGCTATGTCGGCTTATCTATTGTGTGCGGCATAGGTGATCGACTATCACTATGCACTTCATTCTCTTCGTCACCGTTGGCATTCCAATGATCTTGCTCTCTGCCATCTTCCTCCCCGACATGCGCATGTTCTTCCTCGGCGGCATGCCCATCTCCTTCCTCAATGCCATCCATATCTTGTTCCTCGCCCGCTCTCGACAAGCGGCGGTAATTGGGAAGGAAGAAGTGCATTTTTGGGTATGTTGATGCACGATAGTCTTAGAGCATGGACAATTGATTTAAATGTTTTGTCCGCCATCAAATCATGAGCATCGGACCTCTTGTTCCTCTTCTTCTAGTACATTCCGAGCAAACTCTTCACCAAACCCTTTACACCGGCCAAGTGAACTAGACACACCTCGGACCCGACCTCGATGCTGCGGAGTCTCAATTGCTGCGGTGAGGATATCATCCTCCCTAACCCCCAAAGAAAGAACCATCGCTACCCCGAGCCGCAAGTGTTTTCACCCTATCGCTACCCCACCACCGCGGGGGTTCCCGAATGGTATGCCCTGCTTCCTTCACTAGTATTCTTCTTCTTCCCTACCCTTGCCCGCGAGATAAGGTCTCGAACGTCTAGGAAATTGGTCCCAAGGGTTCTGTTTTACTTCGGCGGCCGAGCTTTGCATCCTCCTCCTCCCACTTTTTCCATTTACAACGATAACATTTTTCGCTGTCTTGTGTGGCTTATTATGTAATGCTCTCTTTTGTTTCATCACCTGGCTCAATTCTTTGAAATGAAGAAGAATCGGTTTCTGCACAAAGGCATGCTTCACAAAGAGAGTCTCCTCTTCACTCACATATTTTTTTCTTAATTGGGCCTTGAACCGCCGTTGCAAGGTTCCAATGCGTGATATAGGCTGCCTTAAGCGCCTTCTTGCGAACGGATTCTTCCCGATTGTGCGGGTAATCTAGCTTTTCCTCTAAAACTATGAACAAATGGTCCTTCTCGGTTGGTGAGAGATCATCAACCGCCTTGTTGATTGACACCCTCTCCCGAGCAATGAGACCACATACCAATACAAATCTATCCCTCGCGGCATACGGGGTAGGCCAAAAATTGGCATCCGGTCCACTTGCGATCCAACTTGTCTTCCGGCCATTTGGTTTGTGTCCTTGACCCACGGGATTGAGTACTACTCGCGGCGATCGTGCCGAGTGACCCTTTGAAGAAGGTTCACCGACGATGGGCCGTGAGGATGCCTTTGGAGGTAGAGGAGTTTGTTGTTGTGGGAGACTGCATAGATGATATGTCGGGTTTGTAAGTAGAGCAACATAACCAAGACCGAAAATCGAAACTTAATTCTTCTTAGATAAATTCGTTTTCTCGACGGGAAAAATAGATGATACGGTCGTAAATAAAATCAGCATAGACATACACGAGTTCATATTTTACTTAATTAACATATAGGGATAGGTGCTAACCATTTTGACGGGGACACAACAATATGATTATATATCAAAGCGAGAGAATAAATTCCTTCACTTGCTTCCTTGTCCAACTTGAGCGACGATGGATTGTGTGTTCCATATGTACATGCAACGGGAGGATAAAGCAATGGTCATGACATTATATATGACGGTAGTGAAACAACAATCACAACACATCATGACACAAGCAATAACAATATATATGACGGTAGTGAAACAATTAACACTCACAACAAAGCATAAGACAGTCTAGTTATCACTACCTTAAAACCATCTGCGATGCAATTCCCACCGACATTATGTGGCCATCGAATTAAATTATGGTAACGGGTCCAAAGCATAGCGTCGATGCGGTACATTCAAAGCATAGCGAGAATTAAAGTATGCTAACATCCTTTATGCTTTTCATGAATTTACGATGCAAAACTTATAGCACCGGGAACATGAAAAGGAATTTCAATATTTCATATAACTTCATCTATTAGCAACAATTTATTCAAAACAGACTTGGAGCAAAAAAATCCATCCATCAAATCCACGATCAATCAATTGAAGATGAACTATTAAGGCATGTCTCCTTAATCCACCTTGACATTAATATATAGCGAGATTGGGTGGACTACATTATAAACCTTTGCGATGCAATTCCCAATGACATTATGTGGCCATCGAATTAAAATATGCTAATAGGTCCAAAGCATAAGTCGATCTAAGCATAGCGAAATTAATGTATATGCTAACAAGTCCAAAGCATAACTATACGGTACATTCAAAGCATAGCGAGAATTAAAGTATGCTAACATCCTCGATGCTTTTCATGAATTTACGGTGCAAAAATTGTAGCACCGGGAACATGAAAATGAATTTCAACGAGTTCATATAACAACATTTGTTAGCAATAATTTATTTACACGGACTTGGGGCAACAAAATCCATCAATCGGAACCACGGTCAATCAATTAAAGATGAACTATCTAGGCATGTCTCCCTAATTAATCCACATTGACATGAATATATAGCGAGATCGATTTTTGTGGCCAATGAGAGAGAGGGCGTTGGGGGTTCAAGTAGGACTAACCTCTATCGCGAACGAAGTAGTTGTTCTCGTGATGGTCGGAGGGGCCGAATCCACGGCGGCTCGTGGCACGAGGCGGTGGCTCGTCGTCGTGGCCGGGAACGACGTCGACGGATCCGTGTCAATCGTCTTTAGGTTGGCCGGACGTACGTCCCCATGCCGATAAATGCGTCCTCGTCACCGTCGTCACGCGAGGGAATGGTGGGGTTGGAGAAGAGCGGGGGGTTGCGGCGGCTAGAGAGCGGCGAAGGAGAGCGGGGCGAGTGGCGGCAGCGGTGGGGAGAATGCGGGCATTGTGGATCGGTCTAGAGAGGAGCCGAATATGAACGGTGTGTGTAATCGTGTTTAATGAAACTACCGGCGTGACCTTGACGGCTCCGTGCAACAATTGGAGTTTCATGGGCACTATAGTATAGGTGGGAAATTTTGAGCGGTCCGCACACGGTTTGCGTGCTAAAGCCGACGAGTGGGCTAGTGTCATCGGTGACGATGGTTAGTGAACCCGGATCGCCTTTGTTGGGAGTTGGGTCGGTGGTTTTCTTTTTATTTTGTCCGCGACAACGACACGTGGGCCAACCACTATTTTCTTTGGAATGAAACGTGCTTCCCCGAAATATTAGAGACCATAAAACGGCACTAAAAATCATAAAAATACGAACAATTCGTATTTGGACATTTAGTATTTGAATAAAATATCAAAAGTCACACTTGTGTGCCCAAGATTCTTAGAATCCGTTTTTACATCCCATATTAACGATGTAATAATTCTACTAACATCTAGTGTGCTCTAAAAAATCTACAAATTGACTTGTCAACATAATTTGGGTACCTAGACTTGTATTCAAAATTTCAAGCTGGTTTCGATGAAGGAATAGAAGGAATAATATACTTGTGTACAAATGTCTACATCTCTCACATAGTTTTCTAAAATGTTTGCTTGAACATTGAAGTTTTCCACACTTTGCAACATGTTCGAACTCATATGCATTTGAAAAATTAACAAAACCTTGTGTTCACCTTAAGCTTACGAAATGTAAAGTTCCATCACTAGTGGTTGTGTAAAAGATATATTAATTGTATGTTGTACTTACAAAGAACAAAATAAGGCAAATAAACATCACTCAACAAACGGAATGTACACTAAACAATGAAATTAATGAATAGATGGTGATTTTAGAAAAAATTAGAAAAAAATACCAAATTTGGACTAATAATGACAAAGAAATACTTGTTACAACATTTGATTGCGGATCAAAAGGATAAATGAGAAGCTGTTCTTCATTTGAATAGAATAGAGGAGGAAGCGAGAGGGCACCGCCGCCCACCGCCGCCACCGTCGTGCCCGCTTCGGCGGTTTTGACCCCCAAGAGGGCATCCCGAGCCTCGTCGGCGGCAAATGAGACCACCGCAACCTTCATTTGACTCACAAACGTGACAAATCAAATATTATCTATCAAAAACCGATTAAAAACCGACATCCCGATAGAATCAAATCCGCATTTAGTAATATATCTAATAATTTACATTCAAGATAGATAATGTTCATTGATATATGCTTGCACCTACATCCCGATGTTCATCCTGGCGATGGCGTACTCCATGGAGGGGCGGCCGAAGCTACGCGTCCGGAGGTCGAACTCATGACGGATGCGACACTCGGTCTTTGCGGTAGTGGATGATCTCTTTGGTATCCGGCCCGTAGCGCCTACATCCCGCTTCCCAAATGCGGATGTGGGGATTACGGACGGGCGACAACGAGAATGTCGTCGTTGTCACCGACATCAAGCTAGTACCACCACGCAATGTTGTTGAGATCCCGCTTGACGAGGTACTACGGCCCGCCGCGAGTTGCGGTTCTTCCACCGCCGTCGTGGGGCGATGGGCCGCCGCCGATTTCCGGAGCGGTGCCATGGCATCGGGGTCCGCCGGGTTGCAACGGTACTTTAGCATCGCTAAGAAGTACTTGGCACCGAGTCTTCGACGGCGGCATCTCCGATGAGCTTCGGACCCTTATCGGGGTTTCGCCGCCTCATCAACCTCTCCATCCCCTCGAAGCACAATGCCTCGGATGATTGGCCTCACGGAAGTGCCGCTCAAAGCATGACCTCGACGTACCGATTCTTGCACGCCTCACGAAAATCACGCAGCGATACATGCGGTAGTACCTCATCGGAGTTGCGGATGCGCGGAAGGTGCCGAAGAATTTATTGCGAAGGTTCGGAAAATGGAAAACGGCCACATCCTTGATGGAGTGGATGATGATCTTGGTGAGATGTTCATCCGGGGGAGCGGCGAGCGAGCATCAAGCACACCGCGGCGCCCATCAAGGAGAAGAGAGGAAATAGCACGGCGATAGGATTTGGAATTTGAATGGCGACGAGAGTTGAAGTTGGCGGCGATGAGGGATGAAGTTGGCAAGGAGGATTGAAGTTGAAGAGGGATGAAGTTGGCGACGAGGATTGAAATTGAAGGAGTGAGGCGTCGAGCTCGAGGGTTGAAGGTTGAAGATGGCGCCTCGGCCATGTCCTAATAAAACAAAAAATGGAAATTTAAAAAGCCCCGCGTGAGTTTGGCCGCTCGTCGTTGACAAGTGGGCCCGACATCATTGCCCCGCCCCTTCTCCTTCCCGCGTAAGTGAAAGGCGACGTGTGGCCGCACGCCCGAGATGGAGCCCGATGCGCAATCGAGTGGCACGTACCGGCAATAATGGAGTAGTGGGTGGGGGGCGAGAGGCGCCGACGCCGACGGTTCCGCGTCTTATTAAATAACTCCCTCGCCGGTCGCCCTCCCCTGCTTTCCCCTACTTCTTCCATAAGCTTATCATCTTTTTCTTCACTTCTTCTTCCTCCTCGCGATTCACCACTACAAATCTTCGGTCACCAAGAGAAGGAGGAGATGGCGTCGAGGAGGCCACCGCCGTTGAAGAGGGGACGAAGGAAGGACGACGAGGACGAAAGCCACCGTCGGAAGAAGTTGGAGAAGGGGAAGGAATTGGCGGCCAAGGACACCGACGAGGAACCGCTCTTCAACGACACTAAGTTCGCCGTTGAGCCGAATAAGAGTGCCTTCAGAAATCTTGAAGGTGTTGGCGAGGCCTTCGACATCAAGACGCATCATGATGTGTACAAGGACCCGAGCGTGAAGGGTCTCACCTTCAGGATCCACGGGTTGGTTGAGAAGCTCGAGAACCTCCCCATGGTCAGGCGGGCTGCCCTCCGCCACTTCTTCTTCAACGACGGCGGCCTCCGACGGCGACGACAACGGCCACGGCGGCGATGACGGCGACGACGGCGACCACGGCGGCGACGACGGCGGGACTCCGACTAATTGATAGACTCGTCTACCAATTAGTAACAATAATGTCTGTGTGCTTTTGTGTCTTCGTCCGGTTCTTGGACATGAACTCGCTTAGTTAATTAGTTTGGTTGTTAGATTTTGTATGTCATGAACTCAATCAAATATATGCGAGTAGATCCAACCATGTTGTGATGAACTCGTGTTTGGTTGTGATGAACTGGAGATCTGTTGTGATGAATTAGATCTTATTAGAGTAGTTGTTGCCGACACGGGTTAGCCTCGTCGACACTAATGCCGACGCGTGGGCCGGTGTCATTGGCGACGATGGTTAGTTAACTCGCACCGCATTTGTTGGCGGTTGGGTCGGGCGGGCACGCAACAGCTTATCTTTTTTATATTTGCTTCTGAAGCTCACGCGAGGGCCTGTCACAATTTTTTTAATGAAACTTGCTATCCCGATTTATTAGAGCCCATAAAACAGCACCTAAAAATCATACAAATACGAACAATTCGTATTTGGACATTTAGTATTTGAATAAAATATCAACAGATACACTTGTGTGCCCAAGATTCTTAGAATCCGTTTTTACATCCCATTTTAATGATGTAATGATTCTACTAACATCTAGTGTGCTCTAAAAAAATCTACAAATTGACTTGCCAACATAATTTGGGTACCTAGACTTGTATTCAAAATTTCAACTCGTTTCGATGAAGGAATAATATACTTGTGTACAAATGTCTACATCTCTCACACGAGTTTCCTAGAATGTTTGCTTGAACATTGAAGTTTTCCACACTTTGCAACATGTTCGAACTCATATGCATTTGAAAACTTAACAAAACCTTGTGTTCACCTTAAGCTTACGAAATGTAAAGTTCCATCACTAATGGTTGTGTAAAACAAATATTATTTGTATGTTGTACTTACAACGAACAAAATAAGGCATATAAACATCACTCAACAAACGGAATGTACACTAAAGAATGAAATTAATGAATAGATGGTGATTTTAGAAAAATTAGAAAAAAAAGTATCAAATTTGGACTAATAATGATGAAGAAATACTTGTTACAACATTTGATTGCGGATTAAAAGGAGAAATGGGAATTGTCCTTCACTTGAATTCATTTGAATAGATTTGGGCCCCACAAGTCATTAGTGACGCGGGGGCCGATAACCCGCGTCGTATTTGCTTCGCTCTCCCAAAATTTTACACGGATAATTCGAGCATCATACAAAAGCTAATCTAGTACCGATTTCCTATTCTCTATGCGAACTTCACCATTTCACAACGCGACCCCTAGAGTCTTCACACGCAAAACAGAGAAATTCGAAACCATCCTTTTTCCACGCCGCGGGTCGCCACGGTGCTCGCGCACGGCGGATCGCCGCGCACCTACCATCCAAACACGGCCATTGGAGATGATGTTTGCTTACTCCTATCATTCCGTTGACGTGAAATCGGCACCTCACGCCAAACACACGGCAAGCCGAACAAAGCCGGCTTAACACACGTGCGGATCCGAAGCATGCTAGTCAATTTTCCCGAAACCGACAAAGGATGAAAAAAAGTTAAATAAAACCCGGAACTTGCGGGTGGTACCGCAGACGGTTCCGTATTTACATCTAGAGAGCCAAGTAGAATGACATATAGATACAACAAGCTATCCGTCGGCGGTTTGAATATCATTCGGGAGTTTTAAAACATGAAACCAGGATATAGCCGAATGCATGACGTAAGCATGATGAGAGATCGGTCTTTGTTTAAACAACATTGCTAGTCTTTGTTTAAACAAAGCATTGCTCACAAGTAGTCATGACCGATTTTTCGAGAATAAATTACAATAAGGATAAATAAGGTGAAAGCATGATTATAAATTTGAAGTAAACAAGCATGCATAGGCCAAAAGCATTAGTCTACCGCGTGTCTAGGTACTTTCAAACCCGTCGAGCATGACATCACACAAATTAATCCACCGCATGATACAACTTGTTTGAAATCATGCCACCAACCAAGAATAGATCAATCTAGCGCATGATACAATCTAAACATGAAAGGCTAAAAGCATACATTATTTAAAGCAAACTCATGAACATGTTTCACTTGTGGTAGAATTGCCGAATACGGTACATGCAGTACCGAATCGGGTTCCGTGGAGAAGGAACAAACATTATATGTAGAGAAAATTATCTAGAGGAAATATCTTAATTTTTTTTTGACGAGGAGCTTATATATTAATATTAGCGACAAGATGTCGCGAGAACAAAAACGAGTTCGGAGGTACAAATCGGAGTGCAAAAGAAAGAGGGCACCCATGACGGTGAGCGAGGATTAGTACAAAGTAAAGGAGAAGAGGGTTGAAAGGAGAGGAGGCCGTGGAGAGCTCTCCTAGCAAGAGTATCCGAGTATCCGCCATCAAGTTACGAGCTCGTGGAATCTTGAAGACTCGGTAGGAGTTGATCGAGTAGTCCGAACAAAGTGAGTAAAAGGCTTGATCCTCCAATAAGGAGGGTTAGAAGGATCGGGCCCATTAAGGCGCTCAACTAAAAGTTGACCGTCGAGTAAAATTGTACTTGCTCCAAATTCATATTCCTACATAGATAGATAGCTAGAGCCGTGGCTGCCGATTCGACCATTAACACCGAGGAGGAAACCTGCGAGAAAAGCCTTGATGAAAATGGAAAAGGGTGGATTAATATCCGTATTAACTATGAAAATCCCAAGTCCCGCAGCTTATGTGAGTGTTGTGAGAATGCGGAGCGAGGTGGCTGCATCTACATAACATCTGTAACCATGGTAATTAGGAGTGGAGGTAAGCAGGAGGGGTGCAATAGTGTTATGAACATCATTATGCCAAGCCTGAGAGTTTGTTGTGAAATGTGAATGAGAAGCATGAAGAACCTGCATAAAAGTCCAAACCTTTCTCTGAAATCTATGATCATTTCTAGCTTTCCAGATATACCAAAGGATTAGAAGAGTATAAATCAGGTTATGGTCTGTGATGGTTAGAGGTAAAATGTGCGGAAGGATTTGCTGGATGCCATCAGCGTGAGGGTCTATTAATTGTTCCTATGTAATAGGTGTTCATCAGCCTTTGAAGATCCAATGTTCTTAATAGTATGTGACTTGGTTTAACTGTCTATAAATAACTTTTTTGCTACATAGTACACTACACTGTACCTTTGGAGATGCAGGAATTGTACCAATTACTAGAAGATTGCATACAAGTATATACTGGAAAGTACTGTAAAGCAACAACAATGCACACGAGTGTCGTCTCATTGTAGTCTAGTTCTTTCTGCTAAACAGGCAATGAACTCAATACATCAAAAAACTATCCAGCACTATACACAGATGCATAGTTCTTTACAGGTCGTTTGCTTCAACAGAAAATGCTTTACAGGCCGCCCTGTGGCATTGATCAAGTACCGGTCCTGGCCATAAAAAGGTCAAAGCTACAGACCTGATCATTGTTCGTACAACTCAACGTACATCGTTATACCTAGGCGGCTAGCAATGGAAACAAGATTATGGACTCCGCTGGTTACTTGATCAATGCAGAGAAGGTTATCAAAGAAGTGATGGCAAATAGCAATGGAAACAAGATTCCTGTCTACGCCACTGCAACTCTTATGTTATATGCACTATGCAGCACCAGGAATTCTTTTGATAGAAAAGGGCATACCAAGACGAGGTAGAATGAAGAACAAGATACGCCAAACTTTTAGAAAAGAAAACAACTTGTACACTATGGTGAGTCTGGTAAGCGAACCAGCAGTCCCCATGGCCCATACCCTACATCAGGATCAAAATCAAATCAAGAGATAAATTAGAGAGATAGATGGTAGAGAGGAGGAGAAAGATTCACCAGTGGAGACTTCAAATGAGGTCGCGACTGACAGCAGACAGACTAGATCTGGAGGCGGGGCAGACGAGGTGGATCCGAGGAACGGCGGAGACAAATGGGGTGGATCCAGGGAGCACGGCTCGCGCTAGCCACTGGCCCATGCAAGCCCCGCACGCCGGTGGCAGGAGTTTCTCGTCAAATCGGAGAAACCTAGTCGTCGGAGGACCCTCGGAATCACCTCCTCAAGTTCGCCACCGGATGCCTCCGTCTGCTCGAGGATGCCGACCCGTCGTCACCTCCACCTCCCTCGCAGTGCTCCACAAGAAGTTCCTCACACGACCCACCCTCCTGGTCGTCACGCTCAGGGATCGGGCACTCCAGATCTAGAACTAGCCCACCCTCGTGACGTCCACCTAGGGTTGGGGGATGAGCGCGTGGTGGGAGGGAGGTGGCGGCGGGGTGATGCGGCGGCAGTGAGATGAGGCAGCAACGACAGCGGCGGGTGAGGCAGCGGCGATAGCGGCGAGGTGAGACAGCGGTGGCAACCGACGGGATTAGGTGGGAGACAGAGACAAGAGAGAGAGGAGTGGAGGAGACTGATTGAGCGGACGCGAGGGACTTAGGGTGCGTTTGGGAGGGTGGCTGCGGCTGGCTCGGCCCGTCCGTCACGGCCAGGCCAGCCGGAGCCCGGCCTATGATGGTGCGTTATCGCGTGT
This sequence comes from Cenchrus americanus, assembly GCA_947561735.1. Lineage (NCBI taxonomy): Eukaryota > Viridiplantae > Streptophyta > Magnoliopsida > Poales > Poaceae > Cenchrus > Cenchrus americanus. Next base: position 196,963,173 of record OX387245.1, on the reverse strand, counting down.
TTGTCCTCCCGTCCAATTTAACCAGGCTCATTTGAAATTGTGTTTGTGTCTTTGTCTTTCGGCGGTATGCATACCTTACACCCATGGAGTGGTAGCTTTACCCCTTCTTCTCTTCTCTTCTCTTACTTCGAGAGGCATTTCATCGAACATGGTGGCGGCAACCACCTCCACCGCGGCCATGACCACCATCAAGCTCCAAGGCTCGTGGCCATGGCCGGCCCGGCGGCCACGCACCGGCGGTGGTGCGCCACGGGGCGATGCGCCCGCCGTGGCCGTGCCGCAATGCACCCGTGGCGATGTGCCCGGCGGCGGCACGCCCGCGCGTGTCGCCGCGCCGGCCATGGCCGGCCGCCACGCGCCGCACCTCCGGCCGGCGGTGCCGCCACGGCTCTCCGCGCACTTGTCCTCTCTCGCTTTCCCTCCACTCCGCTCCCCACCCCCGTCCAAATCTCGCGGCTCAACGGGGGTGGGCTCCCGGCGCGCGCGCGAGCACGCGCGGCTCCATGGCGGTGCCGCCGCCGAGCTCGCGGAGCTCCATGGCGACGCGCGCGGGGAGCGGGCACCGGGAGGAGCGGCGGCTCGGCACGGTGAGCTCCCCGAGCCGCGATAGGCGGGGACGGCGGTTGCGGCGCGGTCGGCCGAGCCGGTGATGGGGTCCTCGCGTCGGGGCGGATCTTGATACGGAGAGTCGGCCTCGGCGCGGTCGCCGGCGTGGGGAGAGCGGGGTGCGGCCGCCGGAGGAGGCTAGCGCGAGGAAGGCGGTGCGGCGGCGCGGGTGTGAGCCGAAGACGAAAGGTGACGCGAGTCACTCCCGGGAGCCCACGCGAGCACACGACGTGCCGCGAGCGAGCCCGGCTGCGAAGAAACGTAGGAAATCGGCGTTTCTTCGAGCCGGCCGCGCGTCATTTTTTGCTCTCGAGAGCGGGCTCGCTCGCGAGCCAAGACCGCAAACACGCGAGCTTGCACCCCACGAGCGCATGGCCGGCCGGAGCCACCCACGCAAACGCGCCCTTAGAGTGAGTGAGCGGCGGACACGAGCGGGTTCGAACTTAAGCGGACCGGAATAAAAAATCGGGTCCGAGAACCCACGATTGGAACGAGGCATTTTCATAGTCCGTTACCATCAATATTAAAGGTAAAGGGCATAGTTAATGCCCATTACCAATAAGGTTGGACTAGGGCCTACGGATGTTATGGCCGACGGGTGCATACTCTTTAGTAACGGACATTAATAATGTTCGTTATCTTTAATCTTTTTTTAACGGACCTTCGGGGTCCGTTACAAATGTTTCGTGACCTATTTGAGAATTTCATGTAGTGAAAGATGATTCCTAGTTTTGCCCAGGCTCCATCAAAATTTTGGGTCTGCCACTGACTTGACCTTCCATGCAAGCCAAATTTTTCTCGCCCCAGAGGCAGCAAAGGCGCTCGTTGATTATGCACAAAGATAGTTGAGATATTTAATGGCCAGCTTTGGATCGTTGAAAGCATTTGGTCCATTTGTAGGCACAAATGTAGTGAATTCCGAGTAGTTTCATACACTATGCCAACCCGCAGTCCGTAAACAAGTGCCAAATGGGACAAAGTTTATGGAGAGCAAGACACGCCAACGGGATCTGTTTCCCCAGGTCCAAGAGAGCCCGCAATGGTGAAAAAAAAAGGAAGGGGAATGATGTAGTCCACACGTACGGACGCGTCGGATGCCACCTTTTTGTGGACCCGTCGCTATCATCTTTATCCTCTCATCGATGAAAAAATTAACCACTCCTCTTCCTCACACCGCTCCTCGCTTGGGTCGATGTTGATCCGATCGTCGCTCCCCGGCCAAGACGCGCGTGTTGGGCGGCGGCGGACGGTGGGGTGTCGTGGGCTGTGCTACTCGTGCCATCCCCCACACCAATTCACCGCTCACCGAGGTTACCGAAGGAGCTCCAAGTGGTAGCCGTGGCAGAGCGGCCTCCCAACCACGGCCATGGTCGGCGGCGGGTGGGGCGTACGTCGTGGGGTCGGGGTGAATCGCGCCGCTACTCCTCCACGGTGGGGGCGGTTGAGCCACGCAAGGCCGTCGCGCTCTCACGACACGGGGGTCGAGTGTGCACCCACCTCGTGCGACCACTCAAGGGACGACGCCACCGCATAGCCGCACGAGCGAGTGGGACGATCGGAGTCAAAATCCGGCAAGAAGTAGGCAAGTTTTGGAGCATGTTGCAAGCGTGTATTTCTCGTGTTTCGGATGTTTCGTGTGGATGTTGCAATTGTTTCGTGCGGATGTTCCAAAAGTAAATCAAGATGTTTTCAATGTTGCGGATGTTGATTCTCCCTACCTTAATGTTTGATTCTCGATATTGCAAATGTTGTTTTCGAATGTTGTAGATATTGTTTACGAATGTTGCGGATGTTGTTTTCAAATGTTGAAGAATTCTTCTTCGTGTTGCAATATCTCGTAGTTGCGGTGTTTCATCGTGCTTTGGCAAATGTTGCAAAATCTATGTTTCGGTGTGTCATCGTGGTTGGCAAAATGTTGCATGAAATATTTGTTAAATGTTGCGGCGGGAACATCCGATCCGTACATGTTGCACACAACATACCCTAATGTTTTGGTGGATTCTAATATCGATCCGTACATGTTGCACACAACATGCCTTAATGTTTTGGTGGTAATTTTTCTCCTTAAGTAGATCTGATGGTTGTGATGCTTTCATCCAACGGCTCTGCGTGCGTCCATTTTTTTTATCCGTGTGACGGTTGTGAGTTTTAAAAAAAAATGTTGCATGAAACATGCACTTGGTGTTTCGGTGGGAATTTTCTAAAATCGGAAAAATAATGTTTTCCGTTGATTCTTTTGTCATCTACTTTTTTATGTTGCAATCTCGTATTTCTTATGTTGAAAATGTTGTATTCGGATGTTTCAACGGAACATTAGTGCTTATTAATTATATTGTTACTATAGTAGCCGTTAGATCTAAACGTACGGTGATGCATGCGTCCGATGGGAGTTGCTATCGCCGGACGTCCGGACACTAGTAAATCCCAAAAAAGAACCTGGGACGAAGTTTTGTTTTGTATTATTGCTAAGTGCCGTCTTTCCTTAATAGTGATTAGGGGCTTGCAATTTTACAGCTGATGTTAAACCACAGTTGCATTCCATGTACAAAACGCCTGATCTCGTTGCAACCTGCCTTGTGCTTCTGTGCTATTGTTTTTTTAGGACATGCAAAGCTTCTGTGCTATTGTTTCTGAAATTTTGTAATTCTCTTACTCTTTCAATTCACTGGAATTCAAATTATAGGGTGCAATTCCTGCTTATCTGGATTGAATCTTGAGCATGCATCTGGTTTGGAAATAGTCACCTTACTGGAGAATGAAATGACGTAGTATCCAAGGCCCAATGGGCTAGTTTGTCGATGGGAGTTAGCCCTAAACATATCTGCACTTATTCATTCTTGCTCTTCGTATTATTGGGCTAGGTTGTGCCAAAATCATGCACCAAAGCTTTACACTTTTTGCATGGATTTAAAAAACACTATAGTAGATAATCATGTAAATATTTTCTACAATACAATTATACTTCTATAACAAATAAATTGTAGGATGTTTTGATTTTTTAATTTATAGATTTTATTATAAACTTAGATATACTCCCATTCTAGTTTTCTTTTCAAAAAAAATCAAATTATGTAGTTAATTTGGTTGATAGTAACATTGCAAATATAATGTCATCGGCGTGGTGTCTGACAACACCCTGTACCGACCAATGAGAATATTTGGTATGTGGAGAACACAGCTACAGTAAGATTGCAAGTTCCTCTTGTTGAGAGTGGCTCGTCATAGAGAACTATATAGGAGGTCCCATTCTCCCCATCCTCAACCAGTCACGTCCCCATCCAACTCACACCGATTCCCCGCATCCATCCAGATGGCAAGCACTGGAATCCCGCCGCTACCCACCGCCCCCCCCCCCCCCCCGCGCCACCCCCTCGCCTTCTCCCTCGGTCGCACCTCGATGACCGATGCCGATGCCTTGCCTCCCACTGCATCTGCCTCACCTCACCCTCTTCCACGTTGCCTGCCTCTATAAATCCACCCCACTAGTCTCTAAGCAGCAGCGCCGCCACCGGGGCAGTGCACCCCTGACCTGACGCAAAGCCGCGTGGGAGCTCCACCGCCCCTGCCTGTCCCCGAGCAGCGGCACCACTAGGGCAGTGTGGTTTGAGTGAAGAGGAGGAGAGGTGATGCTGACATGGACTCCATCGCCGCCATCTGCACCGCCTTCTGTACTGTTCAATGGTTGCGGATAAATGTTTTCAGTGATTTGCTTCCTCACAGTTTGATTGAGTTTCATGCAGTCAATGTGTTCGATTTATTTATTGCCCCTTCCAAACATTCTTAATTTTACAGATTCGTATAGATGATTTTACCTCAATTTTTCAGGTTCTTATGCATTAATTTAGCCCTCTCCGAAAATTGCAATTGTGTTTCTCCTCTGAAAATTGGAATCGCATTAGCAAACTTTGGCCAACCAGGTCAATCCTCTGCTCAGTCAATGTGTTTGATATATTGCCTACTCTCCTCTTTTAATTTGAAATGGCATGGCAGTGCGCCAGTGCCCATTAGTCACATTTTTCTGAATGCTATCATCCATTATTATTACAAATGAACAAACATTTTTCCAGTGCGAACTGCAAAACACAAACAGATAAAACTTAGGCGCCAACGGCAAGTCCAAATACGCTTGATATTGCTGGAATGTCATGTCTCCCTCACAAGGTTGGGGAGTTGCACTTGAGAAATCACAATCCATTAAAATATCATCATGATGAACATGCAGAAAATAGGCTCATAGCATCATAGGGTACCATGCATAATTGTAAATTGTGGCTTTCTTGCAGGTGTATCCGAGACATTACGTGATATAGCTCGACTACCTAAAAGTAGAGTGCATTAGTTGAATAAGCATCTTCTGCCTCGGCTCTTATCAAACTAATTGCTACCTATTAGAGGTTGATAGATGGTCTGCTGCTCTTTCAGAAATATAGACAAGTTGCTGCCAAGGTTTGACTCAGAAATATGTTAGTTGTCAATGTGTTCGATTTATTGACCATTCCAAAACATTTTTATTTTTACTATAATTTACTCAAAACTTCATAAATAAATTAAACCATTCTACACATTTGGGCAAAATAACCCGCAGCATCGTGGTGGGGAGTTCACCTAGTTATACTTATGTGTATTCGTAAAAGATTATATGATGGAGAAAGGGATACTAATTTTTCAAAAGTCAAGTCATCAGCCGGATTTCAATTTTCAAATGCGTTGGTCCATGGCCATGACCCTCGTATCTTTGGAGAGAACACTAGTACAAGTACTCAACATCAATGACCAAACGGTTTGGTCACGGTACATGTAAATTTGGTCATGGAACACTTTTTTATGACCAACTTATGACCAAATTGAATTGGTCACGAAGCTCCGTCACATTTGGTCTACCATGACCAATCGGTCATTTTGGTCATAGAAGTGGAACTTTTCCATGACCAACACGTTTTTCGTCATAGAAGTGTATTTCGCTATGACCAAGCCAAATGGTCACGAAATTGGTCACGGAAGGGGATGCCACGTGGCACGGCCCATGCCGGGCCGCTAACGTGGCAAGGCGCGTGCCGACATGGATATGATGACCTGGCTCTTTGACACGGCGCCATGTGTCGCGCCGCGGTTTGTCCACGTGTCGAGCTCTGAATGGTCCACGTGTCGCAGTCTGGTTTGTCCAAGTGTCGCGCTACGGTTTGTCCACGTTTTGACATGGCTCAATGCCACGCTGGCTATCTACATGGACGATGACGTGGTTGCCTACGTGTACAATGACGTGGCTGCCTACGTAGACGATGACATGGCAGTTGATGTGGCAATGATGACGTCACCACCACATACACAATTCATAGATGAGCCTAACTGGCCAATTATTTCACTGATTCACTTTTTTATTCGAGCTCATCCAGAAATAATAAAAATTCAAAATCGCCAAATTTAAACCCACTTATTTCAACAAATTACATAGCCCGGATCACATACATGCTCACAACAAGTACAATATAATATCCGATAAATCTCAAAAAATAGAGATTCGACATCTCATGTTACATTTAGAATCACATCACCATATTGTTGATTACATTATGCTTTCATCTTGCATCCACTAGACCTCTTCGTCAATAACTCCGTAAAAATCAAAATAAAAATATGCATTAGCACCATTGTATGTATATAGTACTCAGCTGCTAACAGATTAAAGTAACATCAACTATACATGAAAAATTTTACTTTGACCACACCATATTTAAAAAACAACACCAGAAAATTATTAATTGTGCCTCATTTGTATTCAGATAGTAGCATACTGTTCAAGGAGCAAAACAACAAGAAGTACTAATTGTGCCTCATTTGTATTTAGATAGTAGTATACAATGTTCAAGGAGCAATACAACAACACAAAAAGAGGTGAATAGATGTAGTACCCGAACTTGGATAATTGCACAAAAAGAAAGTGATAACAAGTTAATAGCATGTGCAAAAGTATGTAAACCGGCACCCTTACACATCCCCGAAAGACCGTATCTAAACAAGGAATAACAAGTCCGGACTTCGAGTAGTTCAAGGGCATGAGCCTAACCAATGTTATCAACCAAGTACAAGCAAATCAATCACTAAATATGAACCGATAAATTCGAGGAAAGGAGAAAAAGGCAAAAAAATGCATCACGGATCCACTCACAAAATCGTCGGTACACTCGCTGCCGCTTGACCTCCATGGGCACGCCAACCCTCCCCGTGACCGAAGCCACGTGTCATCCTACAAAATCACGGGCATGCAAAACGAGAGAAACCTTGCAATAGCAACTCAAGCACGATTAAGTATATAAGCATTCTTTTTAATACGAAATATGAGAAGTATAATTAAAACTATGACAAGTACATTGATATTGATTCCTACAAATAGTCAACTCGGACACGAGTTATGTACAACAACAAGCGAGGACATCAATGTGACTCGCAAGCTTTTAAACAGATGCCATGTAATCGGTAATCATGTAAATTGAGATCGGCCTAGGGACAATTAACAACCAAAGCTCTAGGAAAAGATTAAATTAACGAGTTGGCAAAGATGAAATGTCACATTTAAACATCTTTTCTTGCTTGCGCCCACCATCCTTTACGGAAGGGTACCATCTTTGATGCTCGGTCTCCCGCATCCTTACGCAACCAGCTTTTGCTTTCTCATTGGATTCACATTCGGTCATGCTTTCTCATTGTTATAATTTTGCTACAACAAACACTAATAACATAAAAGTGCTCCTTGCCAAGTCACGCTTTGCTTATAGTAATCGCGAGAAAAAAATTCCGGTGATAAGAACAATTATAAACCGGCTAATGGTTAGGACAAAAAACGGTGACTATTTATGCTTATCTCTCGAGATAGATACATATATATTAGCGGATGCGGACATTCGTGTGGTCCTTTTGAGTTAAGGCCGAATGAAGACATGGTGGAGAGAACAAGGAGTAAAGGGCAATCAACTTTCAAGCAAACAATGTATTCCAGAGGAGACTAATCACACCTTAAAAAAACAAGTGCCGAGACACAATATATGTCTAATAGTAGATTAATGAAACACTAGCAAGAACATCGGCGGCTCTTGATCTCCATTTACGATTACGGGGTAGGTAAGCTAAGGGGAAAAGCGAAAAGGAAATCGGCCTACGACGGGGCTTCTAGGCTAGAGAGGGGGGCGAATTGATTCTTTCGGTTGAAGTCACAATAGTTTTTTTTAGAAAAAAGTGGTAACCAAAGCGCAGACCTCGAATTCGGGGCGATGCCTACTCCTATCTTTGTGTCGTGAACGAGAGAAATCAGCCAATCGCTCTTGCACTTGCCGACCGCAAATTAGGGACCGAAGCTATTCGCGCCATGTTTGGATATTGGGATGGACTAGATTAACGGCGAACCACGGGGCAACGGAATCCAAATTAGCGTGAGAGGAAAGCGAAGATTTGGGTTGGATTTGACGGGGAACTCGGAAAGCTCCTACTTGAATTCACGGAATCGGAGCAATCTAGGGTCGGTTACTAGCCAAACAAGAACCACCACCCCGAATGTCAGAATTGCAGTGGACAGAAATTTAGGAGCATCAATAATAATGGACCAATAACAAAGGAGCAGAGGTAGAGGTGTCCAAACGATGGCGTTCCCCCCGGCGCTACGAACTCAAATTCTCCAGTCAACATCTCAATCTCGCTCCGAAACACCACCCTCGCCGGGCGACAATTGCCATACGGGCGGCGAGTTCACACCCACCACCATGATATGATACGCGGTTTCTAAAAGCGAGGATCGAGAACGGACGAGATCACGGATGATGAAACCATAAAAGCAACCGCAAACCATCCGCCCTTCAACCGAACCGATGATCTCCTCCTTAATTAAATATAAACCGACAAGGACGAGCCATTTTTTTGCATCACCTTCAAGATACATGCATCTAGGAGTAAGAATCGACGGGTCTCGGATCCACCTCACCGCGGGCTAGGAAACCGGAGAAGACCGACCGCGCAATCACACCGGGATGCGTGATTTGAGCCCGAAAACCACCTTTCGCGATTCCGAGTGACAAAACCAAATAATGGACCGCCGGATCGACTCGCCTCGAGGCTCGACCTCCCCCCGTCCTTGGCACACGGGACGGCGGCGGCGGTCGACCGGCGGGGGCATGACGAAGAACCCCCGTCTCCCAATGTCCCAACGAGCTCCCAATCGGGACGGCCGGATCAAATCAAAATCTCGCGAACAACCGCAAGAAAATAATAAAGCGAACAAGGAAAGGAACTCGCGTTCGCGTGGGGGAGAGTCCGCCGCCGGGGAGAGGTGGGAGAGAAAGGAAGTGGCGGCGGGGAGGGGCGGAGGGAGGCTACCAGATCTATCGTCGGCCAGCAGTGGACGGCGGGGAAGGCGAGGAGGAGCACGGAGGGAGGCAGGAGAGCAGCGGCGGATCTGGGGAGAAAGGTGTTAGGGTTTGGCTGGTTGCCCCCTTTTATTCATTTCAATATCAGTACGAGTCCTTGAATCAAAGATGAATGGTCAGGATCAGTTAGGCTATTTGGCTGATATGGGCTTCTCTGTTTATCATTTTTCTTTTTCTTTTTCCTTTTTATTGCACCATTGTGAAGTAGCACTAAAAAATAATTATGTTATATGTACAAATATATTTTTTATATATAACAGTATGGATACAACTTTTCATCTAGGAGTTTCAAGATTTTTCGAGTGGATTTGCTATTTTCTATCATTTAAATGAATTTCTACGTGTTTACCGAAAGTAATTCGAAATTGACCTATATGTGCATCCAATAAGTTTAAAAAATTCAAAAAAAATTATATTTAGGCGCCTATGGTCCATTCTAGGCCACATCTAGGAGATTGACGAAAAATTCAATTGGCTTGTAGGAAATTTCAAACTTCTACTAGTCACCTTGTTATAAAATAATGATAATACTAAATAAGACTTATCAAAAAATTATGTAAATTGGCATAGGATCATTTAATCAATGTACAAGCTTGACAAAAAAGTTTCATAAGATTTTGTGAAAATTGGAGTATACATTGTTCATAAACTAGCTAGATCATCACATTGTTTCAAACAACTCAACTTAAACTTCAAAGTTTGTACACACTCAAATACTTTCTTACTCATGGCCACCTCAAATTTGGATGCAGCCTTGTGTTGACCATAACATTAGAGAATATTAAGTTATATTAGCAATTATTATGAAAAACATGTTTTTTATATTCTCTTTTTTGTTGGAAAAGATATGTTTTATGAAAAGAAATTAAGAAATAGTAATTAAGATACAAACAAATGCCACCGAGTAAAACATCTCAATTTTAGAAAAAATTAGGAAGAAGAATCAACCGATTTGGAGTTTGTATGAGGGAGAAAGACTAGTTACAATTTTTAATCCAAGGAAAAAAAGACAAATCGAGTCCTTCTTCATGAACACGTGACGAACCGGAATGAGCGAACGATTTTTCTTTTTTCCTTAGATTAAAACTTGTAACTAGTCGTTCTCCCTCATACGAACTCGAAATGAGGTGATTCTTCTCCCAAAAAATTTTAAAATCATGATTTATCAAGTTATGGTGTTGGAGTTAATCATTTCTTCATGCAACAAAACATGAGCAATTCAAATTTTAAAATCCAAGTTTGACTCGGTCAAAAATCGAGTCAAACGAAACACGAAATGAACTCGGATGAAAATCTTTTGAACACAAAAGTTTCATAACTTGTCGAGACTAACGGACTTTGTGTAGGTCAAATTTCCATTTGAGGAAGTGGTGATATTATGTAGTTCAAATATAACAAGCCACTCACATAGTTTAAGGAACTTTGTGAGTGACTTGTTATATTTGGACTACATAGCACTCAACTGTTTTGAAATGACTTGAGATTTTTGGTAGTCATTTGTAGCAAAAATATGGTCCCTCACAAGAAGTTACATTTTTTGGACAATTATTTTAATTTTTATAATTTTTTTCATGTTGTGTGAGACAAAATATGGTGAATTATACATTGAAAACTCTATAATTATGCGGCGACCTCCACGTGTATTTGTTTCCTAGGACACAAGGGCATGAGAAATAGTACTAAGAAGGAAAAACAATTTGATGTGATTGCTAAGAGTAACATTTTGTCCTCACTATATGTAGGTGTTTTCAATAGAGTTTTTAATTGTGAAAATGCTCATGAGCTATTGTCACACCCCGAAATTTCCAATGTCGGGATGTGAATAGAAAGAATAATTAAATAATGATTTTCTCATAATTTTAAAAAAATTTCCAACATTTATTTTTCTTTACGGGGAATATAGTATAGGAAAAATCCATTGTTTGATTTTCTAAATTGAATAAAAAGTTATGTGTGTTGCATTCATGCCGATGCATCTAGTGGTTACGAGTGCAAAAGGTTTAAAAAAATGCGTTTAGGAGGTGTCCTAATTTTCCCGAGAATTTTCCGGATTTTTCGAAACTTATTCTATTTTCCTTGAGCTATTTCTATTTATTATAAGTCTCTAAAATCTTTTTCATGAGCTCCAAATGTTTTATTTGGATTGTTCATGTCTTAATCTATCTCTAGGAATTTTCCTGGAATTTTTGTGATTTTTCGAGTATTTTTCGTGCTCTAAAAACATTTTTCGGTGTTTCTTGGAATTGTTTTCGCATTCAAAAATAAATTCGAAAAAAAAACCTATCCTACCGGAACGGGCCGAGCCCGAAGGCCCGACCCGCTCCGCCCGCTCGGCCCGCCCGCCAAGCCCATCGAGGCTCGGCGCATGCGAGCGAGATTCGTCTCACCCCTCACTCGTCGGGTGTGACCAAATTCAACAATTCGTCACCGTTGAATTAACTAATATGACCAAATTTGTATATCGTCATAGAAAGAATAATCTTCTATGACCAAATATTTTTTCGTCACACGCAAAGAGAAGTTCTATGACCAAACGAGAAATCGTCACTAGGTAATGGTCATAGATGATAGCATTTGTACTAGTGGAAATTTCGAATTTCAAGTCGACAAACAACCACTAGCTAGGACAATTTGTCTGATATCCGCAATCCACGGCGGTGATGATATCCTCAATCTTGCAGTGCGAGTGAAGGACCGATACAGCGAACCAGAGAGGGGGGAGTGAATGGGAGCTGATAAAAATTCTTCTCGATGGAGATGAAGGCTCCAACAAAACGAACACGGCTTCCAACACACGTCTCCGACTCACTATCCAAGTTGGCCAAGTCCACGTAGCCACTGGAGTGCTACTGGACCTAGGAACCAACTTCCAACCTCATGACCCGAGAATGCAGCGGAACACCAAACCTCCAGTCCACTGACCACCACCGGTCAGACCGGTGAGCACCACTGGTCAGACCGGTCCCTGTTGGTGGAACTTGTCGACTTCCACAGAAAGGCTCCACACCGGTTAGGCCGGTGTAACACACTGGTCAGAGCGGTCTCAGCCAGAAAGCCCCAAACACCAAACCGGCCTATCGAGAATCAAACTGACCCGAACCCGAAACAGCTGCAACACGGGACAACAGCAAACACACCCAAATGTTCACCCGAGCAAAAACCCAACAAGGGTTGCACCGGTCAGGGCCCAGGTCAAGAGCACGGTCGGACCGGTGTAGCTCCGGGCAGCTCGGGATGAACAACTCCCGCGGGTCAACTCCTCCAAATCCAAACTTTGATCTCCCGAATCGCTCCACGGACTTGAACAAGACTTTGGGGATAATAGGAACACCTCATGAGGAGTCCATAGCCATGATTTTGTCCACCAAAACTTGCCAAATCAAGAGGAATCGAAGAAATCCCGCCAAGAACTCCTCTAACCATAGAACATCGAATACCCAAAAATCGAGCCCCTTAACTCACGGATTTGGGAGGGGGGTCACGGGACAAAGAACCACGAAGGGTTCCCATAAATTTCCCCCGCAAATCCCCAAGAGCAAGGTCCCGAAAACACCCCAAGAAAACCACCAAGAGAGGGCTCCGAAAATCACCACCAAGAACAACCGGGAACAACACAACAGAGCCTTGAGGAACCACGCCGAATCATCTGTACATACCAAGGAGGTTCATACAAGGTCTAGCTTGCCACCCGATCATCCATCCCTCTCACAAGATCTCACCATGACGCTCTCAAGCTAATCCTATGGAAATCCTAAGAAAAATAGGAAGGGAAAATAGGAAAGCAAATGAACTAGGGTTCCAAGAGATGACTGCCATCCTCTACCTCATGGGTTATATGGAGGCAACCAAAAGTCTAAAATACCCTTACATAACAACTAGGGATACAAGCCCCTCAAGGGTAGTTTGGGAAGTCTTCAAGTTTTCTCCATCGAACGGATGCCCGGCGACCGCAACCTGCTTAGCCTCGATGCAAGCCTTGCGATTCCGATGCGTGTCCTCCGCTTCGAAGATTCCGGACTGCGTCGTCGCACACCGGTCAGACCGGTGCTCCTCACCGGTCGGACGGGACCCACCGGCCGGGACCGGTCCGGCGCCGCCGGAGCACCGTCTTCGGTTCTTCGGTCTTGGCTTTGTGGATCAACCAAGGAACCCGGTGGTTTTACGGTGAACCACCGGAAACCCCGTGAACTCGGTGTATCCTCCGCTAATCGCCAATCATGACTCGGCTCCCACGTAGTCCCGGCTCGACGTTAGTTTTGAGGCTCTACCAAGAAACCGTCCATGACTTCATCTTGTTGTTCATGCCACCATGCGGCCCGCACTTGACCCCCGCCGGCCACCGGTCCTCGAACGAAGCCTACTTGTCTTCTCCACACACGGAGGCCTCACCGGCGACGACCTTTCGCGCTTGTTCTTCACCCGCACCAACACCGGTCAAGCCGCAACCTGCACCTGCAATACTTAGCCAAGAATCAGTCCACACAACGTTGTCAATCACTCATCACACAAGGAAGCGACCATCCACCGGTCCTCGAACCACACATGGTCCTCAATCTCCCCCTTGATGAGTGCATTTACAACGCCCACTTAAAGTTGCAAGAGAGAAAAGAAAAAGGAAAGAAACGAACAAAAAGAAACTCCAACAAGCGATCGAAAGCCAAGCAAAGGCAAAGAGCAAGATCACTTGAAGAAGACAAGTCTCGGACCCCTTAGGCAAGGGCAACGGCTCGACACATAGACAAAACAAAGCTCAAGCAAAGAGCGCAAACCACCAAACCAAAGCTCGAAAAACCACAAAGAGCTCCCCTTGCACACATGCAAGCTCCCCCTGAACCAAAGCACCTCCCCCTGGACGAATGCATACAAAACACCACTTGAAACAGGGCAGCTGCAACAACTCAGCTCTCACCGGTCAGACCGGTCACCACCACTGTTCAGACCGGTGCTCAACATGTGCGCAGGACCAGCACTCTGACCGGTCAGACCGGTGACCTCAACCGGTCAAACCGGTGCACACCATAGCCCAGAAATGGCTTGAAACCACCTGAAAACCTTCTAAATGCGTCCAACAAGTCATTTCAACCTCAAACTTCTCTCCCTTGTTGGCAATGCATGAATCAAGCCAAAAATGCAAAACTTTCAACCTAGAGCTTCTCAAATAGACAAAATTCAACATAGGATGCTACACATGTTCATTTGAGCAAGTTAGATACTCTATAGCTTCGTATCGATCTCAATTACATGATGATCAAGTTTCACAACCATTGGACGAAGCTAAGATGGATTTGGGCAATTTTCCGAAAGAATTGCCTCTCCTGAGCAAGGTCCTAAACACGATCAAAACATATCAAAATGGCAAAGCCACACAAACTTCATGCTAGGACAGCCATTCTAACCATAAGACCATTACAAACACCCACAAGCACCTCATGTCATGTCAAAGCCACCGAGCCATGTGCATACTTCTATGTATGAGACTTCTCATTGGTAGGCATCATGCAACGGTTTAGCACCCAAAGCAAATTAAATTAAGCACATATGACATGGGAGCACATTTTCCAAGCATTTTACATTTCATTTTCAGATTCAAAATTGGTACATGAAATGTCTTTGCGACAAAAAGGAACTTATGCCCCTCCACAAGATGAAGCAAGAGGGCTAAACATTCATGATGGCAAATGAGCCTTTGGCCCCATATGATCAATAAACTAGCTATCCAACCACAAATTAAGCACAACCAAGCCACTAAAACATGTCAAGATCATATAAAGGCATTTACATATGAGAGAGCATATATGTGACATTTTTTCAAAAACATAGTCATCAACCATGGATTATTAAACAAGATCATCAAGAGCTAAGTCACGCTAACCATAGCATACCAAACAATCTCACAAAGACATAAATGGCATTCCATGGTGAACAATGTATATAGGAGAAGCTTTTCCTATCCAATGCATATGATACAAAATGCATGCAATCTAAGATACAAGGATGCCTATACATCATGTTACATATGCCATGCCAAATGCAAGAAATGCATAAAGGAAAGCTATACATATGCTACAAAGGAGCTCCCACACACCCAACTCAAGAAATCAAACACACACCAAGCTCCCCCCGCAAACGAGTGAAAGTAGCTTGATCTAGGGGTTTGGTGAAAATATCGGCTAGTTGGTCATGTGTGGGTACAAGGATCAAAGCTATCTTCCCTTTCTCAACATTGTCTCTCGGAAAATGATACCTCACTTCTATGTGTTTGGTTTTGGAATGGAGCACCGGATTCTTTGCAACGCTTATGGCACCGGTGCTATCACATTGAAGTGGGACATGGGTATACTCCTCACCAAAGTCACTCATGGTGTATGTAATCCAAAGGAACTAGCAGCGGCAACGTACTTTGCCTCGGTAGTGGATTGAGCAACACTCGACCGTTTGCGGGAAGACCAACACACCAAAGAATAACCCAAAAGCGGCAAGTCCCGAAGTGGACTTCCTATCCAACCGACACCGGCGAAATCCGCATCCGAAAAACCATGAAGCGCCAAAGAAGAGGACGCAGAGTACCAAAGGCCAAAGTCAGGAGTGTGACGCAAGTACCTAAAAATTCGCTTCACCGCTTGCCGATGCGAAGTCCTCGAGACGATTGAAAACGAGCGCACAGACATACCGAGAACTGGATGTCCGGCCTCATCGCCGTCAAGTAGAGGAGTGACCCGATCATGCTTCGGTACTACTTATGTTCCACGTGTTCACCTTCCTCGTCCGCATCAAGAGATGTAGTCGTACTCATTGGCGTCGCCATAGCCTTGGAGTCCTCCATCTTGAACTTCTCGCACAATGTCCTTGGTGTACTTAGCTTGGTGCACAAATGTTTCTTCCATTGATTGCTTGATTTGTAGCCCGAGGAAGAACTACAAATCGCCCATCATGCTCATCTCAAATTCCCGGACTCATATCCTCTCGCAAACCTTGCAACAAGAGAGTTAGACGGGCCACCAAAGACAATATCATCCACGTACACCCGCACAATCATGATATCTCTGCGCCTCGCCTAAGTAGAAACAAGGTCGATCGACCTTCCCCATCTCAAAACCTCTCTCAAACAAGAACCCCCTCAACCTACCATACCAAGATCTAGGCGCCGCTTCAACCCATAAAGCGCCTTCGTGAACTTGTACACCCGGTGGGGGTACTTCTCACTCTCAAACCCCGTGGTTGCCTCACATACACTTCTTCCTCCAACACACCATTCGAAAGGCACTCTTTACATCCATTTGGTGCAACTTGAACCCTTTAGCCACGGACAAGGCTAGAAGGATCCTAATTGCCTTTAAACGGGCTACGAGAGCAAAGGTCTCCTCGTAGTCGATCCCCTCCTTCGACCGAACCCCCCGAGCAACAAGCCTTGTCTTGTTCCTCACCACTTCACCTTTCTCTCCCTCTTTGTTCTTCCACACCCACTTTGTACCAATCGGCTTACACCTTGGGGAAGGGTCAACCAATTACCAAACCCGATTCCTTTCAAAGTTCTCCAACTCCTCTTGCATCGAATTAACCCAATTATGATCGGATAGTGTGTGTCTAATGTCTTTGGGCTCAAAAGTAGCAACAAATGCAAAGATGAGCGAAATGAGAATTGTTTCGAACCCTCGACCGTGTAGTGCGTTCATTCATGTCGCCGATGATCCTTGAAGCCGGGTGATCCACTTGTACTCGCGGTGGAGGTTCTCACCTTGATGCTACCTCCCCCTCAACAACAGCTTCTCCTCGATCCTGGTTTGTCGTCGTAGGTGTGGGAGAGGGTCCGTCTACCACCGTAGTCGAAGTAGTAGGTACACGTTCAGCCGGGGGCACCACACCGCCATCTTCATCGTCTCCATGTTCATGCTCCTCCTCCTGAAAGATCTCCTCACCAAGCTCATCATCACCTGCACACTCAAAGACAAGCTGATTACGTGGCTGTGTCTCGTCGAAGGTTACCTCGTAAGTCTCCACGATTTGGTTAGTTTCAAGATTGAGCACACGATATGCTCTAGAATGAGATGCATAACCAAAGAAAATACCATTGACAGATCTAGCCTCAAACTTATCCAACTTCTTGCCTTTCTTCAGAATAAAGCATTTGCAACCAAAGACATGGAAGTGACTCACCTTGGGTGTGCGACCGTGCATCAACTCGTAGCATGTTTTCTTCTTATGCACTCTGAGGTAGATCCTGTTCGACACATAGCACGCGATGTTCACCGCCTCAGCCCAGAACCTTCTCGGAGTCCTATGCTCATCAAGCATCGTCCGAGCCATCTCACACAAGCTCCTCGTTCTTCCTTTCCACAACACCATTCCGGGGAGGTGTATACGGACTCGAAAACTCGGTCTTCAAGACCCATGTCATGGCAAAAGGTTTCAAAACGAGAGTTTTTGAATTCCGAGCCATTGTCACCGTGGATTGCTCGTATGCATCTCCGTGCCTCTCGTTTCTTAACCTCAAGACAAGATCTAGAACAAAACCAAACGTCTCCCCCCCTTATCCTCGAGAAAGAACACCCACGCATACCGAGAGTAGTCGTCCACCACAACAAGGACATACCACTTCCCACCCGCGGATCGCACACGAGCCGGGCCAACAAGGTCCATATGGAGCGGCTCGCATGGACGCTCAATCATCACATCGGTGAGAGGCGGGTGAGAAGAGGCTACCATCTTGGCATGCCTATACGGCGCACAAACCAACTCTTTCTCAAGCCTCAACCGTGGCAATTCTCGGACCAAATAGAGTTTACTCAAGCGAGACAAAAGGTCAAAGCTCAAGTGACCCAACTTCCAATGCCACTTCCACAACTCACTCGAAGAACCGGCCAAGAAGCAACGCTCCACACCGAAGACCGAGAAAAATCAGCACGAAACACTTCACCCTCGGGAACAACCAAACAGACAAGGTCCCCTCGAAAGTCCAAAATCCGAGAACCACCAAAGCCGAAACAACACCTCAAAACCCTCATCCAACAGGTTGGGACACGAAAGCAAATTGTATCCAAGTGATTGAACAAGAGCAACATGCCCGAGAGTGATCTTGTCACTCACCTTAATCTCACTTTCTAAAAGCACACGCCCACGCCTATTGTCCCCAAAAGTGATGTACCTCTTTGTCACCACGGGACGAGACTTGAGAACCACCCCTTGTCTCCGATTATATGCCTCGAGCAACCAGAGTCAATCGACCAAATGTTCTTCAAGTCTCCCATCCGAAATTCAAAAACGAGCACGTGAGCGAACAAACGACCTAAGATCGGGGTTAGTACCAAAAGAGTAAAACCAAGTGCCGAGCCATTTGCTCGAAAGTGGGGTTAGCACAAACGAAACCATCTTTCCTACCAAAGCTACCTCCACAAACACCACCATGGTAACCACCATGAGGGAACCAACCCTCTCTACCCGGAGGACCAAAGCCACGAATGAAGGCTCGTGGACCGTTCCTCCTCTCCTTCTCGAAGCTACGACTCCTTCCATCCCCGTAGTGAGCTCGAGGGGGAGAATGCCTAGCAAACTGACCTCCTGCAAACTCTCCAACCCAACCACCAGAACCACGACCTCCAGGAACAAACCTCGCACTTGTACGAGCATGAAACCCAAACTGCTGCCTGTCTAGGCGTGCACCGGTCTTACCGGTGCCCCTCACCGGTCTGACTGGTGTGGCCCGGCCAGCAGTACCTCCTACAGCCTTTCGCTCTCCCCAAGTCGGAACTGTCCTCACACTCACCTTGGCCCTGGGCATCTGCACACGAGGCTCAAGTACACCATCGGAAGGGTGGTACTTGTCCTTGTTAGCCCACTCCTTCGCCATTCTCTCCTCTCGCTTCCTCTTGAAGCAAAACTCATCCTTATGGCCATCTCTCCCACAATAGCCACAATGAAACCTCACAAGCTTAGGCTTAGGCTTGGGTTGGGGCTGCTCACTTGGTTTCTCTCCACTCGACTTCTCCACGGGTTTCTCCTCACTAGCCTTCTCACTCTCTTTCCCAGAGAACACTTTCCCCAAAGTGCTCACAAACTTGATAGGCTTTTGGAACTCATTTGTTTGTGGGGGAAACACGGGTGGAGCTGGGGTTGTGTCTAGTCGGTTCCTAAGATGGTTAGGTTTGGGAGGGAAATCATTTTTGTGGTGGGTTTTTGGTGGCTCTGGGATATTCTCTCCACTTCCCTCACCAACCTTGTTTGCCCCAAGTCCCCTCACCATCCTGCCTCTTGAATGTCTCGATCATTATCCTCAACCGAGGCTCATGACCGGACAACCAACCCATCAACTTTCTTAGCACATCATTCTCATCCCGCACGTGATCAACATAATGTGCAAGTTCCAAATTCTTCAAAGCATGCATTTCATAGGTAGAGCAAGATGTAGGAATTAGTACTTTCAGCTTAGCCTCAAGAGAAACGGTGTAAGCATGCATCTCATCAATTTTAGCATGCAAGACGGGGCAAGAAGTGCAAGCACCTAGCAAAGCGGATCTAGACTTAAGCTCGGCCACTTCAACCTTATGCACATCTAGTTCCTCACGCTTGGAGGCATGCTTTTCCTTAAACAAGGCAAGATCGGCAAGGAAAATAGAGCAATCAAGACAATCAATCTCGTCGAAACAACGAGGCTAGCCTTAAGGGAATCAATTTCAAGCTTGCTATCAAGAACCCGTGTTTCTAGCTCGGCCACCGTAGTCCTAGCATCCTCGAGTGAAGCCCTATGCTCTTTTCTCATGTTCTTGGCCTCTCGTAAGCATGTCATCACGATTATCAAGCAACGAGCCAAGCCGTTCATTCTCCCGACGCAAGAAGGCAAGTTCATCACGCACCTTGTCGTCGGAGTCGAGTCCGAGTCGCTTCGTGTGCTCATCTTGCTGCGGAGCTCAGCGCCATGGTGCAGAAGCCGTCTCTAGTGAAGCGCAGCTCAACCCGCTCGGGTTCTTGGACGACTTCCTGCTCTTGCGACGATCACCTTCGTCTTCACTGCTGCTTGAGCTCGAGGTGGAGTACGCGGAACTGGAGTCGACATCGCTCGCTCCCACCATCGCTCGTGCCTTGCCTCGGCTCTCCTTCTACCTTGATTGTCGCTTGTTCTTGTGCTTGTTCTTGTGCTTGCTCTTGTGGTCACGCCTCGGCCGGTACTTGCCATCCATCCTTGAATTGTGCTTGTAGCCGTCCTTGTTCTCGACCTTCTGCGGGGTCGTCGGCGACGAAGTGTCCCGCTTGCCGCACCGGAAGCATGTCCTCGTGTTCCTCCTCATGTTCACCCGAGTTCTCGTGCGGCCTCTCGAACCTCCTCGTCAGCAACGCCAGCTCGTCCTCTCCAAGCACGTCGAACTCCTCATCTGGCATAGACATCAAAGAGGACGAGAGAGAACATCCTGGTGGATGGGTTAGTGTTAGCCTTTCCTTTCGAACCACCGACGAGGGCAAGACTATGGGAGTCATTCGGACCCACGAGCTTGGCGTCATGCCCTCGTCCACCTCGCCCGACATGAGCTTCGAGAACGGCTCATTCACCGTCGAGTGTCATACTTCTCCGACTCCACAATGGACTCGAACTTTTCGCCCCAAGTGTGGAGGACCCGAACCCCATTCCCGGTACGCCATCCTTGGATCTTAGACCGGTTAGAGTCAATAAAGACCCGAACCCGGCTCGATACCACTTGAAGGACCGATACAGCGAACCAGAGAGGAGGGGGGGGGAGTGAATGGGAGCCAATAAAAAATCTTCTCGATGGAGATGAAGGATCCAACAAGACAAACACGGCTTCCAACACACGTCCCCGACTCACTACCCAAGTTGGCCAAGTCCACGTAGCCACTGGAGTGCTACTGAACCTAGGAACCAACTTCCAACCTCACGACCCGAGAATGCGGTCGAACACAAAACCTCGAGTCCAGCGACCACCACCGGTCAGACCGGTGAGCACCACCGGTCGACCGGTCCCCGCCGGTGAAACTTGGCGATTTCCACGAAAGGCTCTACACCGGATTAGGCGGTGTAACACACGGTCGAGACCGGTCTCGACGCGAAAGCCTCAAAACACCAAACGGGCCTACCGAGAACCAAACCGACCCGAACCCGAAACAACCGCAACACAAGACAACAACAAACACACCCGGACGTTCACCCGAGCAAAAACCAACAAGGGTTGCACCGGTCGGAGGACTCGGTCAAGAGCACTAGTCGGACCGGGTGTAGCCTAGGCGCTCGGGATGAACAACACCCGCGGGTCAACTCCTCCAAATCCAAACTTTGATCTCCCGAATCGCTCCACGGACTCAAACAAAACTTTGGGGATAATTGGAAAACCTCATGAGGAGTCCATAGCCAAGATTTTGTCCACCAAATCTTGCCAAATCAAGAGGAATCGAAGAATTCCCGCTAAGAACTCCTCTAACCCTAGAACATCGAAAACCCCCAAAATCGAGCCCCTTAACTCACGGATTTGGGAAGGGAATCACGAGCCAAAGAACCACAAAGGGTTCTCACAAATTTCCCCCAACAAATCCCTAAGAGCAATGTCCCGAAAACACCCCAAGAAAACGACCAAGAGAGGGCTCCCAAAATCACCACCAAGAACAACCGGGAACAACACAACAAAGCCTTGAGGAACCACGCCGAATCATCTACAAGGTCTAGCTTGCCGCCCGATCATCCAACCCTCTCACAAGATCTCACCATGAAGCTCTCAAGATAGTCCTATGGAAATCCTAAGAAAAATAGGAAGGGAAAATAGGAAAGCAAATGAACTAGGGTTCCAAGAGATGGTGCCATCCTCTCACCTCATGGGTTATATGGAGGCAACCGAAATTCTAAAATACCCTTACTTAACGACTAGGGATACAAGTCCCTCAAGGGCGGTTTTGGAATTCTTCAAGTTTTCTCCATCGGACGGGCGCCCGCGACCGCAATCGCTTAGCCTCGATGCAATCCTTGCAATTCCGACGCATGTCCTCCACTTCGAAGATTCCAAGCGCATCCTCGCACACGGTCGGACCGGTGCTCCTCACCCGTCGGACCGGGTCCGCGCTGCGAGCACCGTATTCGGTTCTTCGGTCTTGGCTTTGTGGATCAACCAAGGAACCTAGTGGTTTTCTGGTGAACCACTGGAAACCCCGCGAACTCGGTGTAGCCTCCGTCAATCGCCACTCATGACTCGGCTCCCACGTAGTCCCGGCTCGACCTTGGTTTTGAGGCTCTACCAAGAAACCGTTCATGACTTCATCTTGCTTGTTCATGCCACCATGCGGCTCGCACTTGACCCCGCCGGGCCCCCAGGTCCCTCGAACGAAGCCTACTTGTCTTCTCCACACCCGGAGGCCTCACCGGCGACGACCTTTCGCGCATGTTCTTCACCGCACCAACACCGGTCAGGCGCAACCTATACCGCAATACTTAGCTAAGAATCGATCTACACAATGTTGTCAATCACTTATCACATAAGGAAGCGATCATCCACCAGTCGCTCGACCACACATGGTGCTCAGCCTCGTGAGGCTGCGGACCGCCGGACCACCATGCATATCAACATCGTCGCCACGTCAGCAGATCCTGGGAACTCTCTCGACCACAAGTTCCGGTGGGCTCGGCGCACTCACCGTATTGATCCTCCGCCCGTGAACCTGATCGCTGACATGATCATGGTACAAACGGACAGGTGCCATTCACGGGCTCGACTCCGTGCAGCCTGCCTGTTGGACTTTTGCCAGCCGAGCCCTGGATTCTCCTGATATTGCACGTAGTTGGGTGCCCAAATGTAACCAATTCTCTTGATATATATTGTGTTAGTCTTCACCGTACAAGATTGTCCAGTTTAGCATGCATGCAGGCAATCAATAGGAATGCATGCACCTAGTGAACATGCATGTATGCATGCAACAATGGAACTGCTACAATGTAATTTTTAGAAGAGATTAAATTAGACATCCAATACTTGGTACAAGATTGTCCAGTTTAGCATGCATGCAGGCAATCAATAGGAATGCATGCACCTAGTGAACATGCATGTATGCATGCAACAATGGAACTGCTACAATGTAATTTTTAGAAGAGATTAAATTAGACATCCAATAATTGGTGCGCGTGTAGAAAGTGTGTTGAGGAATTCAGCGTATATTCCAAACACACATTGCTGCAAAACCTCAGAATCTCAGGTGGCAGCACCTAAAACTCCCATGTCCTCGGCGCTATAAAACCCCCCGGCAGCGAGCCATCATCGCAAAAGGCCGGCCATCCAGCTACCTACACAAACCCAATAATCCTTCCGGAGCCTTCAGACCACACGCCGGTCGCCGTACCAGCAGGGGGCGCTGTTGCTGCCGCGACGACCGGCATGGCCGCCACCACAACCACCAGTAGCAGCAAGCAGGCCGGCCTCCAGCTGGTGGTCGCCGCCGCCGTCCTCGTCCTCCTCGTGGCGCCCGCGGCGGAGGCGGTGTGCGGCATGAGCAACGAGGAGTTCATGTTGTGCCAGCCGGCGGCGGCGAAGACGACGGAGGCGCCGCCGGCGCCGACGCAGGCATGCTGCGACGCGCTGGGCGGCGCGGACCTGGAGTGCCTGTGCGGGTACAAGAACTCGCCGTGGATGGGCGTGTACAACATCGACCCCACCCGCGCCATGGGGCTGCCGGCCAAGTGCGGCCTCGCCACGCCCCCCAACTGCTGATGTTGATGACCACCGGCTTGCTGCTGTGTTTCTATCCTGGCTAGCTAGCTCTGGATGCTTCGTCTTTCGTGATCCGTCGAGGCGTGTGTGCTCGTCGTGTATCGGTGTATGTGTGTCCTGTACTCGGTCGATCTTAATTGTGTCGGTGACTCGATCGGTGGAGTATGTACGCCGTCGTTATTAATTATTCGTACTACGTGTATAGCGGCCATGGGTTAATATAATGTTCACTGTTTGTGCTTTGTCGTCCATGCGTACTCGATCGTGTGTTGCATTGTTGCCTTATAGTAAGCTTTGTTGCCATGTCAGAAAGCTGTAGTCTTCATAAAACTACCTATTGTTGCATATGCGAATTATTTGCTGCTGAGGCATCTGCGAGACAGAAACAGCCTAACAAGGGAGGTACGATAAATCGAGCTCAGAAATTAAAGGATCACATGTGTTTATACTACGTGTCGTCGCTTTTAGATTAGTGAATTGACCTCGTCGTGTGGATCATGGATGGAACGACGAGTGAGTACACCTGCTGGCACCCACATGCCGCATCGCCATGATGTATCGATCGAGATCAGCTGGCCGTAGCTAGCTAGTGTACATGCAGCCCGTGAGCAAGAGGCGGGTGTGTGTGTTCCCTTTTGGCTGGATGCATGCATGCATGTGCGTGTGACGTACGATCCGACGCGAACGGGCGTCGATGGGATGGCACAAACGGACAGTAGTCAGTTCATGTAATTATGTCTAGGCATCCTGCACCAGAGTACCGGTCGCGTCATCCAAAAACAACTTCATCTTTGACAATCAGATACCTACAGTTGAGAGATGCAAAGAAATCTTGAAGAATAAGTTAACTTACCATGCATGGTTTGTCCATCGAACAAAGAAGAAATATATCACCCTTCTTTTTGTCCGCACCTTCCCAACCTCACCGTTGAACCCGTGCCACCCCGACCTCACCCACTCGTTACCACGCCACCCCCGCACCTCCCCAACCTCACCGTGGAGCCCGCGCCACCCCGATCTCACCCATGTCGTGATCACACCACCCCACACCTCCCCAACCCTGTTGACGTCCCCGTTGCGCCCACACCACCACCCTAACCTGATCTACCATTATCTGTGCCTCATGAACCTCGTAGTTGTCTACATCTACCTCACCTTCCCCAGCCGTGTCGTCGTTCCCATAATGCACATGCCACGTTCCTTATCAACCTCGTCTCCCAGCCTCATCGTTGTCTATCACGAGCGTCCATCATCCCTACCTCCCCGACCTCACTATCATGCCCGACCCACCTTCGTCCACCTCGGCCCTACACATCTTCCCCAGCCATGTTATCATTCCCACTACCCACGTGCTTCTTCAACATTAAGGTGGGGTTTTTCTAGGAGGTTTTCTTGGAAACTCGCAAGACACAAGAACTAATCTATTATTTACATCTATCAGCAAGGGCCTAAATGCAAAACATGAGGTCTTCTTCTACCTTCGGCCAGGGACGGACGCGAGCGTACAGGGGGCGGACGGTAGCTCCTGGCGTCCTCGTCGCCGGGACTATGGGTGGTTAGGGGCTCGGCTGAAGCATGGAACGAAGAGAGATGAATGAGGAGAATGCATGGAGATGCTCACCAGCGGCGGGGACGAAGGAGGCGGCCGAATTTCGGCCGGCAGCGTCAGACGGCGGCCTACGACTCGGGCTTCTGCCGTGGGACAGGGCGCCAGGCGACAAGCAGACGGGGCTCTAGATGCAGATCGACATCACGCGGCTCCGGGAGACGGCGACTTCCTCAGGAGGGTGCCCCTGCCTCCTGACTGAGAGATGGTCGGCGACGCCTGGCTCACTGGTCGAGCGCACAAGGCGGCCGCACAGAGCAAAAGAGAGCAATGGGGATTAGATGGGGATGACCACAAAACTGTAGATTGAACGGCAAAACGGAAAGGAAACGACGAGACGAACACGATGGTGTGCTCACCTTTGGTCAAAGATGAACGGTGGCGACAGAAGAGCTCGCCGGAGTTGGAGAGGAGTCGTCGGCTTTTGGGAAGAAGTTGACGGAGTAAGGGAAGATGACGGAGCAGACATCGGAATCGAGCAATCCACCACACCACGACATTAAGCTCAACAAGATAAACTCCATGGTGGTGTCCGTTTGCACCAGAAGTCTACGGTTTCTCCGGAAAAGAACGCCGGAAAGCTCACCGGAATTTAGTAGATGCAAAAGTTCAGCCACGGTTCCTAGGAGCTAGGGCTATCGAAGCGGGATGAGGTTGGCAGCATTAGAAGAAGGATGTCAAGGAGATAATGGGCAACTATTTATTGGCTGAGATAGAGTCCGGTTTTATTTTCTCTTCTTTTTCTAATTTTCAGAATTAATTTCGGATTAGAAAAAAATTTCAGACAATCTTGAAATCGTAATTAATTCACGAAAATACTCTGAGAATTTCAAATTTTTTGGAAAAATTCCCAGAGATAAATTGAGACACGAACAATCCAAATAAAATATTTGGAGCTCATGAAAAAGATTTTTGAGCATTCTAATAAATAGAATAAGGTCAAGGAAAATGAGAATAAATTCCAGGAAAAGTTGGAAAATTCTTAGAAGGTCTCGGTCAGCACCTACACGTGTCTTTAAAACATTTTGCACTCAACAAAGACCAAGATACTTCGGCATGAATACAACACGCATTGAACCAATTTATTTATTTCAGAAAATCAAACAAATATTTTTCATATACTATATTTCCTGTAAAGAAAATAAATGTTGGAATTTTTTAAAATATTGAGAAAATTCTTGTTCAATTATTGTTTCTATTCACATCCTGAAATTGGAAAATTTCAGGGTGTGACACCAACAAGTCCAGCATAGGTATTGTATATCTCATAAGCTTTTTTCTCACGGTCAAAATTCATTCCAACTTTAGGTGCCATCTCAGCATATTTATCAACCACATCTTGTACAAATAATCATCAATTAAAGATGCACTATAACAGAAAACATTGGATATAGTATGTCCAGTTTGTCACTTTGATTTTTACCTCATGAGGTACTTCGATCTCCACTTATCCAATATGTGTTACTTGTTGTTCCTGATCTTCTCCACAATTGAAACCAACATCATCATTCACAGAAGGAATATGTAATCTACATCAGGAAATGATCGTGAGGTCTACTAAGAAACAAGAACCTAAACATGGAGCAATCAGAGATCAGTGGTAGAGCTACAGGGTATTTCGGGTATGCACCGTTATGCACCGGCATACCCTGCTATTCTAATAGGTGCAAGAGTATATACGTATTTGTAAAAAAATAAAACATACACATGTGCTATATGGCTGATTACGTTAACCATGCCGCCATGCTACCATGAATTTAAGCATTGTTATGTCACTTAGTGTATATATATCGAATTACATTGTCAATTGTACAATTATTATCGAATTGGTAAAATAGATTAATTGAATTGTATATGAAATTAACTGATTCAGAGAGATATAAGAAGGAGCTTGTAAAGGGACGGGATCATGAAGCAAGGATTAGCCACAACAATTATCTACGGGGCGACGTCGCCATGGCTTCAGCTTGGTCGATGTCGGTGTGGTGGTCGAGAAGTAATTCTTCGCTATCTCGCCCTTCCACCATGGCCTCGCCGCGTCGCCCCTCCACCATGCCTGAGCCGCCCATCTGCCCTAGCGTCCGTTCTGCCATGGCGTTGTCATGCCGCCCATCTGCCCTAGAATTGTTGCGCCGGCCCCCAACAATGGCTGAGCCGCCAGGCCTCCATTCTGCCATGGCGTAGCCGCGCCGCCCATCTGCCATTGCCTCACTGTGCTGCAGTTCTGCCATGGTGTTGCCGCTCCGTAAGACGCAAAGGTCATTTGATGTGTAGTTAGCCTGATACAAACCCTACCTCCCACGAGTAGGAAACGACGAGCCGAGTTGCAGTGACTCCCTCCCACGAACGGAGTCCACGCGGGACCCACGCAAAACCTTGTCCAATCCCGCGTCGCCACGACGGGGGTGCACGTCACGTGCAGTGTCTACTCAATTTTTTTCCTCCTTTGGCAACTTCAAACCCTACACTTACACTGTCCCCACCGTGCTCCCCCTCTCTAGTCATGCCCCCCCCGAGCCTGTACCGCTGGAGGTCTCGGCCACAGTCATTCTGCGCTGAAGCCATGGACTCCCCACGACTTGCCTTTCACGTTGATATGCAAGTCGTGGCCGACTCATCATGCCCGCGTGCCCTGAGCTATCATCAAGGCCGCGACTAGCACACAACCCCAATAACCTACCCTATGCGCCGATGTGGGGTATGCGGCTGGCTCACAGCCCCAGCCAGCCCTACACGTCGCGGTCGACTCCAGCCACGTCCCCACGACTGGCTAGCTGGTGCCCTTTCGTGTATGGGTGCCACTGTGGTCGACCATCCTGCCTCCTCGTGGACCACGGTATCGTGTTTGTTTGCCCCCACAGGCAGTGTATGCTAGTCATCCCCCGATCAGCCACTGCATGCCAGTCAGCCCCCACCGACCGCTGCTCGTGAGGACCATGTGTGGTTCGAGGACCGGTGGATGGTCGCTTCCTAGTGTGATGAGTGATCGACAACGTGGTGTGGACTGACTCTTGGCTAAGTATTGCAGGTGCAGGTTGCGGCTTGACTGGTGTTGGTGTAGGTGAAGAACAAGTGTGAAAGTTCGTTGTCGATGAGGCCTCCAAGTGTGGAGAAGACAAGTAGGCTTGGTTCGAGGGACCCGGTAGCCAACAGAGTCAAGTGCGGGCCGCATGGTGGCAAGAACAGCGGGACGAAGTCATGGACGGTTTCTTGGTTGAGTCTTAAAAGCAAGGACGAGCCAGGACGACGTGGGAGCCGAGTCATGAGTGGTGATTGGTGGAGGCTAAACCGAGTTCGCGGGGTTTGCAGTGGTTCACCAAAAAACCACTGGGTTACTTGGTTGAGCCACAAAACCGAGTGGAAGACTCGGCGAGGAGGCGCGGTCACCCAGGCCAGTTCAACTGCCCAGGAGGGGCGGTTAGACCGCCTAGGCCAGTCTAATCGCCTAGGGGGAGGGGTCTGAGTGCCCCAGTCAATGCCGCCGAGAAGCTTCGAATCGGAGGACACGCGTCGGGATCGCAAGGCTTGCGTCGAGGCTAAGCAAGGTTGGGGTCCTTGGGCATTCGTCCGATGTAGAAAATCTGAAGAATTGAGGGGATGGATGGCAGCCAACTCTTGGAACTTGTTGACGGTGTATATTTGTATCAAACTTAATATGGATTTGCAAGCGAACAAATCCCCCGTCGTAGTCAAGGGACCCTTCTTCCCTTAAGTGTGAGAACCCATGGTATCGAATCCGTGGAACAATGTGCAACGCAAGAATTCAATCTAGTAAAGCAAGGAAAGCTATCTTTTGAAGAGCTAAGTTGCATCTAATCTAAGAGTTCATCAAGAAAACACATCTAATCTACTCTAATCTAATCTACTAAAGAGGTAGCTAGAGAAAGCAAAGTGATAACCGATCTAGAGAGTATAGGTCATGCATAAGTTGTAGCTCCAAACAAGATAGATGAAAATAGAAAAGTGAATCTCATTAAAAGCATCTTTAAACTGTGGCCTCCGGTCTGATTCTGAAGACGCCCGCCTTTTGGAGCCACCGTTCTGTCACAACGCACCCCTATTCGTGCGGGTTAGCCTAGGGAGAGTTCGAGAAGGACAAGTTAAAAAAACTTGGTCGGTCCGGTATGCACCTGTAGCCACCGCGACTACAAGAGCACCCTATGCAATCTATCTTAAGTATATATTGGGGAAGAAGCAAAACCAAGGGAGAACAAAATCATCGAGAAGGCACTTGATCGCTAGAAATCGGATTCACTATAAAACTTCACCATGAATGATTACATGAACAAGATCACGATCGGGATCCTACCTCGATCTTGATCCTTGCTCCGGAGCTCCGACGTGTTCTTCCATGCAAGGTTCCCACGTTGGCTAGGGAGACCCTAGACAACTAGCATGACCCTCCTCATGCATGGCTCTCGGCTAGGAGGCTATAAATAGTCTGAGAGGCAGCTCGGTCAAAGGTGGGCCGACTGGGCCTCGAAGTGGGCTGGGCCGGCCGGCCTGGGCCAACCGGCGTGGTCCCACTTCGGCCCAGCCCGCGGCCTCCTTTGACCGCTGTTGCTTCCCGAGTCTTCCAGAGTCTTCCCCCTTCTACATGTGGGCCCTTGTCGTCAGTTTCTCTTCAGATTAGATGAAGCTCCTTGTCCCGCAAGATTCGGCAGTTTTCTGACTAGGTCCTCTGAGTTTTTCATCTTCTCGGGTTTGGTCCTTGGGCTTCTTGGAGTCATGTTTACTTCATTGCTTGTCTTGTACCGGGCTTCAAGGTCTTGTGATGGGGTGCTTAATGAACCTATCCCGGAAGTATTGCTTTCAACACTAAAATCCTGCATAAACACTAAACTCGAAAACTGACATGCACAAACGAACTTGTTATAGAAAGGGGGTTAGTACCAATGGATAAGATATAAAATTCATGCCAACACCGAATGTAAACTCATGGCTAGGTTGACGGAATTTCACCATCAACATCCCCCCATGCTTAAACCTTCCTCGTCCTCGAGTAAGCCTTCGATGGATATCATCGTTGCCCTTCATTGTTTAAACCTCGCACTTGATCATACACGAGAAAACATAATGCTCTCAAAAGTTTAATTCATTAAATTTTCACAATGTACCAGCCTTCATCCCTACGGAGGGTAGATTATTAATTAAGCTCTTCCCACATGTATTAGCATGCTCCCAAAATTCAAATGGATCTTAGAAATTTTGAAATAAAGAATGAGATGAAAAAGAGCTAAACCAAGTTCACAAATTTAAATTATCTTGCATATTTCTCATGAACTCTCATCTCATCTTGTCTCTCAAGCCTATTTATTCTACTCCTTTCCCTCTCATAACATATATATAAGTGGTAGGCTTTATATGGTGCTTTTTGGGAAAGTTTAGTCCTACCAAGACTTTATAAAAGAGATGTTGTCAAAACAAGACAAGCTTCTCAAGGTCTTACTGAGACTCGTCAAAAAGGTCATTGGAAAATAAAGTTATATCAAGGAGGGGGAGAGGAAAATACACACACTTGAGATAGGTGGACATTTGCAAATGGCAAAGAGTGATCCCGAGACACAAAGGAAGTCCTTGTTATCGGAGTGCACATGGTTGGAAAATGAGTATGGATATTTTAATCTTGAAACCTTGAAATTCCTAATGCACTTTAGAGAACCGGGGAGTTCACTTTATTTTATTTTTACACATACTCATATTTTTTCTCTTTTTCTCATACATATATATTTATTCTCTTTTCTTTATACTCATTTTTTTTCTTTTTCTTTCTCATTTTTTAATTTATTTGCTCCCCTTTGAACTCTAAAATTTCATTGTATGTACCTCCTCCCCGATGCTTAGACGTTTGCTCGTCCTCGGGCAAAGAGGTGATAGAGATAAGGTAGGTACCGTGAATACTTTTCCTTTGGAGAGATACTTGAAATCTTCAATCTTGGCACCATCTTGCAATCTTCCTTGAATTGGTGATCCATTCTCAATGATAGGTTCTTGTCGAGGAGGTAATCACAAAAGATGATATTTGGTTTTAAGGGTGGATATCCGACGAGGTTTGTGAGATCTCCGATGTGGGATACAAAATGCACGGATAAAAAGGCTAGCAATAAGATAGATAGCAAAAACGGAATGACCAGCTTCTTAGTCTCGACCCAGAGAAATCATGGCCTGAAATAACTCATCCAAAAATAAACCTTGTATACCAAGTTTTTGCACTCGAATATATATATGGCTCTGGATAGGTAGAGCAACATGCAAGTGGTATTTATGACAAGGTTAGCATTACTTTTTTTAAAAACATAAATAAATCATCTTTAATCCATCTAAAACTTGAGAGCACATAAAACACTATGGGTCTTTTATTTTTATCATAACCTCCGCTAACGATTAAGCTAGCATTTAGATAATTTTGGATTTGTATTTTAAGAGAGCATTAGCTTAATCATGCATAAAACAAATACAAAAATAAACAAAGCGGCAATTATAATCATATATCATCATGGCACAAACTTTATATCTTTGCCAAAGATAAAAACAAGGTGGTGACTTTATTCATGATGAAAATAAAAAATAACACACATGCTGAAAATTTTAAATAAAAACTGAAAACACTACGCATACATAGGCGCATACAAGCTGAAAATTAAAGAAAAACTAAATCTCCCCCTTTCTCTAATGTTCCGCCGGTGGTTGATATTGATAGACTTGATAGTTGTACCCTTTCTCATAATAGTATTGCACCACTCCTCCTATGAATAGTCCCGGTGGTGCTAAGTGAAAGAGTCCAAGCTCATAAGCGATGTTTGCATTTCCTTCACCCATTTGGTTTGTGTTGACGGTTAATAATTGTATCAAAGTTCGTTCGTGACTCGCAAGCGTACAAGTCTCCCGTCGTAGTCAAGGGACCCTTCTTCCCTCGAGTGGTGAACCCAAGGTATCGAATCCGTGGAACAAATGTGTGACGCAAAACTTAATCTATTAAAGCCAAATAACTTCAATCTTCGATAAAAGAAACCCTAATGCATCTAAGTAAAAGACACAAAACGAATCTAATCTACTAAAGACCGGAGAAAACAAAGTAAGATTGGGTAGATAAACCGATCTAGAGGGATCGGGGTAAGCCTTTTGTTGAAGTTCCAAGCAAGAGAAGAAGTAGCAAATCGAATCTTAATAGAAGCCTCTTTAAATCGTGGTTTCCGTCCAAATCCGAAAACATCCGCCTTTCGAGACCCCCGTTCCGTCACAACGTATCCCTATTCATGCGGGGAGCTTAGGGCGAGTCAAAAGACAAGTCGAGCTTCTTTCGGAAGATCCGGCGTGTACCTCTAGCCACCGCGGCTACAAGAACACCCTATGTAATCTATCTCGAGAATAGAATTGGAATAAGCAAAGCCGATCGAAAAATGAAATCTTCGAGGAAACACTTGATCGCTAGGAAAAGATTCAACTTGATAATTCAACTATAACAATGATACATACACAAGATCACCACCGGGATCCTTCCTTGATCTTGCTTCTAGCTCCGGAACTCCGACGTGGTCTTCCGTGCAAGGTTCCCACGTCGGCTAGGGAAACCCTAGTCAACTAGCTCGACCCTCTCCCTCTCCGAGATGGTGTCCCTCTCTTCTCTGCTCCTCGGCGGCCGAAGACGAAATCTTCTCTCGCGAGACTCTCGGTCGGGGGGCTATAAATAGCCCGATTGGCGACTAGGGCAAAGAAGGGGGTGTTTGGGCCCTAAATGGGCACGGGGCCGACCGGCCCGGGCCGGCCGGCTCGGGCCCATTTAGGCCCGGCCCCCGAGGGCTCCTTCGCTCCACGTCGGTTCCCTTGCTTCCCGGATGTTTCCCCTTCGCATGTAGGTCCATGTCGTCGGTTTCTCTCCGAATTGGACTCAACTCCTTGTCTTGCAAGATTCAAGACTTTTCGGTCGTGTCCCTAGAGTCCGTCGTCTTCTCGAATCAAGTCCCCGCTTCTTGGAGTTAAGTTTGCTTCGTTACATGACTTGTACGGGGCTTTAAGGTCTTGTCATGAGGTGCTTGATGAACTTATCCCGAAAGTCTTGCATTCAACACTAAAACCCCGCATAAACATTAAACTCCAAAACCGACATGCACACGTGAACTTGTTATACCACGGGGGTTAGTACCAATGGATAAGGTATAAAACTCATGCCAACACCGAAGGTAAACTCATGGCTAGGTTGACGGATTTTCACCGTCGGCATCTCCCCCATGCTTAAACCTTGCTCGTCCTCGAGTAAGCCTTCGATGGATATCATCATTGCCAAACAATGTTTAAACTTTGCATTTGGTCACACATGAGGAAACATAATGCTCTCAAAATTTTAATTCATTAAGGTTCCATAATGTGCTAGCCTTCAACTCTACGGAGGGTAGATTCTTATTAAGCTTATCCCACAAGTATTAACATGCTCACAAAGTTTTAAATAGATCTCAGAATTTTTGAAATAAAGAACGAGATAAAGAAAAACTAAACCAAGCTCACAAATTTAAATCATCTTGTATATTGCTCATGAACTCTCATCTCACTTGTCTCTCAAGCCTATATATTCTACTCCTTTCCCTCTGATATATATGTGGTAGGCTTTATATGGAGCTTTGGGAAAGTTTAGTCCTAACAAGATTTTATAAATGAGGTGTTGTCAAAACAAGACAAGCTTCTCATGGTCTTACCGAGACTCGTCAAAAAGGTCATTGGAAAATAATGTTAAA
Source organism: Cenchrus americanus (assembly GCA_947561735.1). NCBI lineage: Eukaryota > Viridiplantae > Streptophyta > Magnoliopsida > Poales > Poaceae > Cenchrus > Cenchrus americanus. The sequence continues at coordinate 196,929,131 of OX387245.1, read as the reverse complement.
TCAAGGAGGGGAAAGAGAAAAATACACACACTTTTAGATGAGTGGACATGTGCAAATGGCAAAGAGTGATCCCGAGGCACAAAGGAAGTCCTCGTTATCGGATTGCACATGGTTGGAAAATGAGAATGGATCTTTTTAACTTGAAACCTTGAATGCACTTTTAGAGAGCCGGGGAGTTTACTTTACGCAAAATTTTTTTTTCTTTCTCATATTTCTCATTCTTTTCTTTCTTTCTTTCTTTCATTATATATTTATATTTTTTCTTTGCCTTGAAAGTCATGAGTATCGCTGGATTTTTTTTCTTTCATCATCATTTCATTCATTTTTTTAAAATACTCCCTTTTTGAACTCTAAAACTGCACCGTACCTACCTCCTCCCCCATGCTTAGACGTTGCTCGTCCTCGAGCAAAGAGGCGAAAAATATGGTAGGTACCGAAAATAATTTTCCTTGGAGAGATACTTGAAATCTTCAATGTTGGCACCGTCTTGCGATCTTCCTTGAATTGATGATCCATTCTCAACGATAGGTTGTGGTCAAGGAGGTAATCACAAAAAATGATATTTGGTTTAAGAGTGGATATCCGGCGAAGTTTGTGAGATCTCCTATGCGGGGATACACAATGCACGGATAAAAGGCTAGCAAAAAGATAGATACGCAAAAACGGAATGACCAGCTTCTTAGTCTCGGGCCGAGAATCATGGCCTGCAATAACTCACTCAAAAATAAATCTTGTACACTAAGGTTTATGCACTTAAATATATATAAGGCTTTGGATAGGTTGAGCAACACACAAGCGATATTTGTGACAAGGTTAGCGATATTTTTGAGCATAAAAGACATCTTCAACCCATTCATAACTTGAGAGCACATAAAACACTATGGGTCTTTATTTTAATCATAACCTCCGCTGAAAATTAAGCTAGCATTTAAATAAATTCAGATTTGTATTTTTAAGAGAGCACTAGCTTAAACATGCATAAATCAATTACAAAGATGAACAAAGCTGCAATTATAATCATATATCATCATGGCACAAATTTTGTAACTTTTCCAATGATATAATCAAGGTGGTGTCTTTATTAATGATGACATCAAGTTGAAATACATACTGAAAATAAACAAACATGCTTGCTGAATTTTAAATAAAAACAGAATACTACGCAAACACACATAAGCAAAAGCTGAAAATTACGAGAGAAAAAGAAAAGAAAAGAAAACTAAAGTTCCTAAATCTTCTAGTCCTCCGCCGGTGGTTGATGTTGATGATCTTGATAATAATACCCTTGCTCATAATACGATTGGACATTCCCTCCGACGAATTGATTTGGCTCCACGAGGTGAAGGCGTCCGAGCTCGAAGGCAATATTTGCATTTCCTTCACCAAGTTGAGCTGCGTTAGATTGGATGGCTGCAATGTTTTGAGCATTTCTTGCAGCATACCCTCCAATTATGGCCATGCTTTGTTGTGGTTGGGGATGATGAGCGTAGGACTCCGCGAAGTTAGCGTTGGGCACAACATAATTTTGTGGGGGTACCGGTGCACCACCCCCCCATGCTTGCTCTTGTGGCCCTCCGTAGTAACTTGGCGGAGGAGGGACCCCGCCGAATGGTTGCACATTGGGTTGTGCTCCACTCGCTTGCGCGGAGGATGTTCCCTCCTCTACGATTCTTCCTCTTTTGTTCTTCCTTGCAGGGACAAGTAGTCCCTCTTCCAACCAATCTTCTCTTCCTTCGGTGAAAAGCCTAAGTCTCTCATTAGGAAGGGGTAGGTTCACTATGGCCAACCGATATCCTCCTCTCTCATCTCCACTAATGTATTTGCCTTGCCGCAAATACTCAATGCCGAGAGAGGTACCACGCAAAAGGTGAGCGGGGTTTCTTGCGATCCCCGGCCGCAAGGAGAAGGCCAACATGGAGAGGTAGCACCCCGAACCAATATTACCCGCCCCCGATGTTGCTTCACAACACCAACGGTTGATCATAAGGTAAGAAGGGTCTATTAGCTGCCCGGCAATTAAAGCCGAGTATAGCCAATTCAACTCCGTGTCGGTCACCTTTGTCTCCTTCATCCTCCCCAATACCCTCTTGCACATCCAAGAGTGAAATATCCGGATAATGGGGTTGCGGATGCAATTGCGTTGTTGATGGGCTTCTCCGGAGATCATATTCCAAAATCCCGCCAACATGCCGGGTGGCACGTCAACTTTCTCCGGAGCTCCCTTGTGGAATCCAAGCAGCCTCCCCTAACGTGCTCGTAGGGAACCACTTGTTGGACTCCCCGCAAACGGAATGACAAGCTTTGCACCCCATCATCATCAACGATGGGTGCAATAGTCATCAAAATTTCCAAGGCGAACCCCAAATGGGTGTCCACCGATATTCCGTTGGAGAACCGCACCCATCCAAGGTGCCCCAACATATAGTATATGTCGGTGCCAAAACCCAAGGTGTAGAGTGCTTGGTCGTCGAACTCGACGTTGGGCACAAGCCTCTTCTCAAGATTAGAGAGCCTCTTCTCCTCCTCCCCCGACAAGATGATGAAGCCGTACGAAGAGTATGTCGGGGGTGTAAGGAGGTGGCGTGGTTGAGCGAGTCGATCGTCATGGTGGCGCGGGCTGCTCCTCCGTGTGCCCACGAGGTTCGGTAAACCTCATGGAAGTGCTTCTTGCAGCCCTCATACCACCAAAGAGGAGAGCATCGTTCCTCCTCGGTGGTGCCGTATCCGTCTCCATGCTCCGGGAGACTCGGAAATCGAGTGCCTCCTTGAAGACGTGGTTGATGACGGCTTGGATGACGACGAACTCTTCTTCTTGGAGAAGAGACTTGTGGTCTTCTTCCACATGGTTGCTGCACTCTTTTCTTCAACTAAAACTCCGGGTTGCAACCAAGTAACTAGGCACTTAAACTCTTTGCTTCGGATGTGGACTTTGAGTGGATTAAGGATATGGATTTTTTCTTGAGCTATCAAGCTTGGGAAGGTTGGCTATGTCTACGGAGGTTTTGAGCACACAAACTTGAACACACAAACAAAGGAAGGAGAGGGAAGCTTGCTGCGCGTAAAACGGGAGCGGGGGGCTCCTTAAGTAGGTGAGGCCGGCCGGCCGGGCCGGCCGCCCGGGGGCCTCCGGCTCCTCCCCGCCGCGTCTTTCTTCCAGCACGATCATTTCGCCTCTCGCAACTTTCCCCGCCCGCGTGCTCCACGAGTTGCACCGCCCAAACGCTCTCGTCCACTCCTTTTCTTGCATTATTGGTCCTTCCACTTGATGCTCCATGCTTTGGGTCATGTCCATGCTCCCTAGCTCCACTTGCTTCACATGCCACCATGAAATTCCTGCAAAGTTGATGCTTGCTGCCCACCATGCTTGTCCTTTGCATGTGGAATTGGTGAAAGTTGATAAAAGGGAATCCAATGGTGCATGCATGATTAATTCAAACTAGATTGCCTCCATTTAAGTGTGTTTAAGGTTAAGCACTCCTCTAATTCGAAATTTAAAATTTTTTTCAGAGCCATGCAAGAGCTCAAACACAATTTTAGAGAAGTTTTTAAACCATTAAAAACAAATGTAAGTCGAAAATATTTTTCGACTACGTCGATTTCGGTCTCACCGGTATAGTTTGCCTTCATCGGTTGAGAGCGGACATTTTCCCGGCTTGATCATGGGGGCATAGGTTTAGGTTCTAATTTTGGCTAAATAAGAAAGATTTTGAATAAAACAAAATTAGAATAGGCTTAGAAAAATTCTAATCCTAGAGAAACCAAGGATAAAGATTTTTAAAACCAACCAAAAGTTTTGATTTCTAGGTTCACACGAGTACTACCACGTGCTGAATTTTATTAACACTTAAATATAAATCGTGGCTCTACTCGTGTGGTTTTAGCATGAAAAATAAGTCAACTTCAGCACCATAATGAGGGTGAAAGGTTGAGTTAGGTTCTGAAATTATTTGGTTGAGGTTTCTCGAAAAGAAAAGAATCAAACAAGCACATAGGAGGGTTCATGCAAAAGGTTTATGATAAAGCAAACATTCAATCAAGAATTATGTCTCTAATATTGTTCAACCACTTCTAAGTCTAATGTCTTTGCGTAATAAAACTCAAAAACTAAATTATTAAAAATACTCGAAAAACCCGGAATCGGGTTGTCCTCCCGTAGCTTATTCTTGACTCGACGAAACGGGTTGCCTCCCGCCTAGCGCTTCGTTTATAGTCTATAGCTAGACTTTTTCACTTGATTACTCCGGATCAACGCTCTTTGCGGGCGTTGCAATCTTGGGTACCCACTTCCGCACCATCTTGGGCGCGGGCTTGTCTTCCGGCTTAGTTGGCTTAGTCATTATTTGGTCTTCACGGGCGGCTTCTCTCCCTTTGTCTTGACGGATGCAACACCTTATTTGATTTTCGTTACGTTCATTTTTTTCGGCTCCTTCTTCTTTTTCAGCCCCTCCGTTTGTTTTGGTTCTCCCTTCACTCCAATCATGTTGCATGCCTCAATCCTTGGACGGAACTTGAAGGAACTCCTTTCTCCGTTGATATCAAACATGATCTCCCCCTTGCCAACATCAATAGTAGCTCCCACGGTCTTGAGGAACGGCCTCACTAGGATGAGCGGCGGCTTCTCCCTCGCTCCCATCTCGAGCACAACGAAGTCGACGGGGACGAAGTGGTGTCCAATCTTCACGGGTACATCTTCGGCAATGCCTAAGTGATAGCGAATGGAGTTGTCTCCCAACTCCAAACATATTCCCGTAGGCTCCATTGGTAGGCGTAGCTTCTCGAACATATCCCTCGGCATGACGCTTACACTAGCTCCAAGGTCGCATAACGCCTTCTCGAAGTTGAAAGAACCAACCGAACATGGAATTGTAGGGCACCGGGGTCTTTTTGCTTCTCTAGCCCATTAGCAATAGCGGCACTACACTCCTCGGACATCTTGACATGATCTACCCCGAGTGTTGCTATCTCATATTTATTTTCAAGTATGTCTTTAAAGTAACGAGAATATGTAGGTACTTGTAGGGCATCTAGTAATGGCATGTTGATGCTAAGTCTACACACAACTTCCACAAACTTCTCAAAGTGGTTGTCAAGTTTACCTCGGAAGTAGCGTGGCTTGAGTTGCGGTATCCTCGTGTCATCCTCCGGCATCTCGAAGTCGGGTTCCTCGGTGACGATCCATGTAACCTTCTCTCTAGCAACTCCTTCCACCTCGGTGGATGGTTTAAGCTTCCTTGCTCCCGCGGAACGTTCCGGATCTTCGGTCTCCTTCCCCGAATGTGTTTGAATGGCCTTCGCCGATTCGGGACATTTGGGTTGTACCGGAAGCTTCCCTTCATCATTAGTGAGGCGCCCCGCAAGTTGTCCAACTTGCGTCTCGAGCATCTTCATCATGTTGAGCACTTGATGATTGGAACTTCCGACCTCCGTCACTTTGCTATCGATGTTCTCCAACACCTTGTCTATGGTCTTGAACTTGGTGACGGTGTCCTTGTTGATCTTAGCTTGCTCATCCATGAACTCCTTCAATTGTATACGAAGCGAACTGCGTTAGGAATAGATGAGCTTGCATTAAATTGAGGCCTACCTTGCCGTAGCGGAGGTTCGGCAATTCTCCCTTCCTCATGTAGTCGAGCACTTTGGCTTCCTTCGGACAATCTTTGCGGACATGGCCATACTCTCCACATTCTTCGCATGTGGACCTTGCTTCGGCGGCCTTCAAGTCTTGATCCTCTTTCTTTTCCATCTCCATCTTCTCCAACCTCCTCATGAGCGAGTCGATCTTGCCTTCGAGTATGTTCTCCTTTTCCACTTGCAAGACTCCTTTGATGTTCCCCGTGGGTTGAACCGGATGTAGGCGCCCGGACGACGCCCACGTGTCATTATCTACGACCTTCTTGAATAGAGTGAAAGCTTCCGTCGGTGTAAGCTCGATGATAGATCCTCCCGCCGATGCATCGATGATCGTCCTTGACGCCATGGTGAGTCCTTGATAGAACTTTTGCACGAGGTCTTCTTTCGGGAACTTGTGATGTGGAACCGCCCGAGTGTACTCGTTGAAGCGCTCGAATGCCTCCGAGATAGTTTCGTAGGATATTGAACAAAGGTGGCAATCTTATTACGCAAACTTTGAGTTTTACCGGTGAGTAGCATTCCTTCATGAAAGCCTTCATCAACGTGTTCCAATTTTGCACCGTCTCCGCCGGTTGAGAGTGGAACCATTGCAAAGCCTTCCCGAGTAGTGAGAACGGAAAAAGCCTTGCCCTCATTTGGTCTTGAGTCACCCCATCCATGTTGAAAGTCTGACATAGTTGAATGAATGCTTGGAGGTGAAGGTTCGGATCCTCTTTGCCGGTGAAGGGTGAATGTTGCACCATGCGGATTGTTGAGGTCTTGATCTCGAACGGTCTTCCGATCTCCTCAAGGTTCAAGATTGGTAGGTCGATGATGTCTGGGGTGCATAGCTCCCCAATCTTGCGTTCTTGCGGTGGTTGGTCACCCATCGGTGGAAGTCGATTCTCCCGCGGACTTTGAGGTGGTGAATTCTTCGGAGATTCCGCGATCCTTTGTCTTCCGACTCCGAATCTACAAAATCCAACTTTTTAGCTTGATGTGCTTCGCGTCTCCTTAGCCTCGTAAAGTTTTTCTCGGACCATCCACAAAATTATTGGGTTTGTTGGAGAGGTAGCCGTCCATCTCTCGTTAGGGTTAGCAATAAACAAAGTATGCAAAAAAAAACTAGAAAGTAGAAACAAATCTATAAAAACTAGAGTTAGACAAACTAGATTAGATGTATTTTGAGGATGATCAAAATTTAGTAGATGCAAAAAGAAAAACAAAAAGAAAACTGAAAATTACAAAAAGGCAATAAAAAAATCAAATCTTGATCACTTGTTCCCCGGCAACGGCGCCAGAAAAAGGGGCTTGTTGACGGTTAATAATTGTATCAAAGTTCGTTCGTGACTCGCAAGCGTACAAGTCTCCCGTCGTAGTCAAGGGACCCTTCTTCCCTCGAGTGGTGAACCCAAGGTATCGAATCCGTGGAACAAATGTGTGACGCAAAACTTAATCTATTAAAGCCAAGTAACTTTAATCTTCGATAAAAGAAACCCTAATGCATCTAAGTAAAAGACACAAAACGAATCTAATCTACTAAAGACCGGAGAAAACAAAGTAAGATTGGGTAGATAAACCGATCTAGAGGGATCGGGGTAAGCCTTTTGTTGAAGTTCCAAGCAAGAGAAGAAGTAGCAAATCGAATCTTAATAGAAGCCTCTTTAAATCGTGGTTTCCCGTCCAAATCCGAAAACATCCGCCTTTCGAGACCCCCGTTCGTCACAACGTATCCCTATTCATGCGGGGAGCTTAGGGGCGAGTCAAAAGACAAGTCGAGATTCTTTCGGAAGATCCGCGTGTACCTCTAGCCACCGCGGCTACAAGAACACCCTATGTAATCTATCTCGAGAATAGAATTGGAATAAGCAAAGCCGATCGGAAAACGAAATCTTCGAGGAAACACTTGATCGCTAGGAAAAGATTCAACTTGATAATTCAACTATAACAATGATACATACACAAGATCACCACCGGATCCTTCCTTGATCTTGCTTCTAGCTCCGGGAACTCCGACGTGGTCTTCCGTGCAAGGTTCCCACGTCGGCTAGGGAAACCCTAGTCAACTAGCTTGACCCTCTCCTCTCCGAGATGGTGTCCCTCTCTTCTCTGCTCCTCGGCGGCCGAAGACGAAATCTTCTCCCCGAGGCTCTCGGTCAGGGGGCTATAAATAGCCCGATTGGCGACTAGGGCAAAGGAGGGGGGTGTTTGGGCTCTAAATGGGCCTGGCCTAGGCCGACCGGACCGGGCCGGCCGGCCGGGCCCATTTAGGCTCGGCCCGAGGGCTCCTTCGCTCCACGTCGGTTCCCTTGCTTCCGGATGTTTCCCCCTTCGCATGTAGGTCCATGTCGTCGGTTTCTCTCCGAATTGGACTCAACTCCTTGTCTTGCAAGATTCAGCACTTTTCTGGTCAGGTCCCTGGAGTCTGTCGTCTTCTCGGATCAAGTCCCCGGCTTCTTGGAGTTAAGTTTGCTTCGTTGCATGACTTGTACGGGGCTTTAAGGTCTTGTCATGAGGTGCTTGATAAACTTATCCCGAAAGTCTTGCATTCAACACTAAAACCCTGCATAAACATTAAACTCCAAAACCGACATGCACACGTGAACTTGTTATACCACGGGGGTTAGTACCAATGGATAAGGTATAAAACTCATGCCAACACCGAAGGTAAACTCATGGCTAGGTTGACGGATTTTCACCGTCAACCAGTTTGCATTGGTTTGGATGGCTGCAATAATTTGCATGTTTCTCGCAGTGTATCCTCCAATGATGGCCACATTTTGTTGTGGTTGAGGAAGGTGTGCATATGGCTCCGCAAAGGCTATGTTGGGTACCACGAAATTTGGTGGGGGATGGCTGCACCACTCCCCCATGCTTGCATTGGTACACCACCGTAGTAACTCGGCGGCGCCGGAATTCCTCCAAATGGTGGCATATAATTTTGTTGTGCACCTCCTTCTTGGTCTGTGGAAGAATCTTCTCCTATAATCCTTCCTCTTTTATTTTTCTTCACCAGCACAAAAAGTCCTTCCTCTAACTCATCTTCTTTTCCCTCAAGAAAAAGTCTTAATCTTCCGTCCGGAAGGGGCAAATTTTCGAAGCCTCCTCTCTCATCTCCACTTATGTACTTGCCTTTCTCCATATACTCATATCCAAGGGAAGTCCCCGCTAGGAGATGCTCCAGATTTCTTGGAATTTCCGGTCTCAAAGAGATAGCCAACATGGAGAGGTAACACCCCGAGCCAAGGTGAGTGGGGTCGATTGGCTGCCTGGCAATCAAAGCCGAGTAAAGCCAATTCAACTCCGTGTTGGTTATCTTTGTCTCTCTCATTCTCCTCAAAATCCTTTGGCACATCCATGAGTGAAACACCTGGATGATGGGGTTCTGGATCAAATTTCTTTGCTGGCGAGTTTCTCCCGCGATCATACTCCAAAAACCTTCCAATGTGCCTCCATGCACATTCACTTGTTTCGGGGCTCCCTTTTGAAAACCAAGTAATTCCCTAATATATTTGTAGATAACCACTTGTTCAACTCCCTCCAAATGGAATGAGAGACTCGGCACTCCTTCATGCTATGGTCATGAGAATTTCCAAGGTGAATTCCTTGTGGGTGTTTGCCAACACTCCATTGGAGAATTGCACCCATCCTAGGTGTCTCAACATGTAATAAATATCCATGATGAAACCCAATAGGTTGAGAGTGTGGTCGTCGAAGTCGACGTTCGCTACAAGCCTCTTCTCAAGGCGAGCGAGCTTCTTCTCCTCCTCCTTCGTCATGATGATAAATCCATATTCGGAGTACCGCGGAGCATATGGAGGTGGAGCGGATGATCATGTCGAACGACAAGATGGGACAGGCGGCTCCTTCGTACGTCCTTGAGGTTTGGTGAACCTCGTAGATGAGCTTCTTGTGGCCCTCATACCACCGAGGAGAAAAGTGTCGTTCCTCCTCGGCGGTGCCGTGTCCTCTTTCATACTCCGAGGAGACTCAGAGACCGAGTGCCTCCTCAAAGAGGTTGTTGTTGATGGCTTGGACGACGATGATCCCTTTTTCTTGGTGAAAAGACTTGTAGCTTTCTTCCACATGGTTGCTTCACTCTCTCTCACAAATATATATCCGGGGTTTTCAACCGGTAATTAGGTACACAAATATTATTTGGAGTATGGACTTTGAGTGGAATTAGGATGGATTTTGTTGGACGAAACAAACTCGGAGTGGAAGGCTAAGTCTAAGGTGGTACTGAACTACAAGCTCAAGCACACTAACAAGGAACTAGGCAAGTGACTTACCTGAAGAAGACGGGCACAAAGGGACTTTCGAAGGGGGTAGGCCGGCCAGCCTGGTCCGACCTGCCTAGGGGCCTCTCTGCTCTTCCTGGCTCGGTTCTTCTCCAGTGCGCTCATTGCTTGCTTTGTTGCTTCGCGACCGCGTGCTCCACGAGGTTGCACCATCCAAACGTTCTCGTCCACTCCTTTGCTTGCATTATTGCTCCTTCCACTTGATGGTTTTTCTATGAGTCACCTCCATGCTCCCTTGCCTCACATGCCTCCATGATATTCCTGCAAAACAAAGCCTTGGCTCCCCCCCCATGCTTGTCCTTTACATGTGGTTTGAAAGTTGTTGGAGGGGCATCCCGTGATGCATCATGGTGCATGCATGGTTAGGTTAACTAGATTGCCTCCTTTTAAGAGCATGTTTTAATGCTAAGCACTCCTCTAATTTCGAAAAATAAAAATAAACTCAGAGCTTCCAATGAGTTCAAATATAAATTAAAGGAGTTTTTTTGAAAGCATTAAAAACAGATGTAAGTCGAAAAATATTTCCGACTACTTTTATTTCGGTCTTACCAGTATCGTTTGCTTCCATTAGTTAAGAGCAAGCTTTTCCCGGCTTGATCATGGGGCAATAGGTTTAGGTTCTAATTTTGGCTAATTGAGAGAGATTTTGAATGAAATAAAATTAAATGAGGCTTAGAAAAATTCTAACTCTAGAGAAAACAAGGATATGGATTTTTTTAAACCAACAAAATCAAGTTCCTAGGTTCACGCGAGTCCTACCATGCGCTGAAATTTAAATAACATCTAGGTACAAGGTGTGGCTCTACTCGTGTGGTTTTAGCATGTAAAACAAGTCAACCATGACATCATGAGGAGGATGAAAGGTTGAGAAAGGTTCTGAATTTCATTGGTTTTGGTTTCTCGAAAAGAAGTAAATAACATAGGATGGCTCATACAAAGGGTTTATGATCCAAATAAAATATCCAACCATGAATTATGTCTCTAACGTTATTCAACCATTTTAAGTCTAATGTCTTGTGTAGCAAATTTCAAGACTAACTTACTTGAAAAGACTCGAAAAATCTTGAAACGGGTTGTCCTCCCGGTAGCTTATTCTTGACTCGACGAAACGGTTGCCTCCCTCCTAGCACTTCGTTTATAGTCCATGGCTAGACTTCTTCACTTGATTACTTCAGATCAATGCTCTTTGCGGGTGTTGCAATCTTGGGTACCCACTTCCGCACCATCTTGGGCATGGTCTTATTCTTCGGTTTAGTCATTTTTTTGGTCTTCATAGGCTGGCTTTCTTCATTGGTCTTGACGGATGCAACAACTTCCCTCATGTGGTGGCTCGACATCTCAAACTCCGGTCCTTCTGTCGTGATCTTCATGGTTTCCTTAGTGTGATCCTCCATCTCTCCCGAATGAGTTTGAGTAGCCTTCGCTTTCTCAGGACCTTGGGATTGTACCGACAATCTTCCTTTGCTACCCATCGGGCACCCAACAAGTTGTCCTACTTGCGTCTCTAGCATCTTCATCATGGTGAACATTTCACGGATAGAGCTTCCGACCTCATCACCTTTCCATCTAAATCTTCCAATATTTTCTCTATAGCCTCAAACTTAGTGATGGTGTCCTCGTTGATCTTAGCTTGCTCGTCCATGAAGTCCTTCAATTGTGTACGAAGGGGAACCAAATCTTGAATGGACGAACTTGCATTAAATCGGGGTTTACCTTGGACATGGTCATACTCTTCACACTTCTCGCATGTGGATCTTGCCTCGGCAACCTTTAGGTCTTGAGCTTCTTTCTCTATCTCCATCTTCTCCATCCTCCACTTAAGTAAACCGATATGCCACTCAAGGAATTCGGCTCGCATGTTTTCATTGAAATGCTCCAAAGCTTCCGCAATCGTCTCCATGGGTAATTGAACAAACGTATCATTCTTGTTGCGCAAACCTTGAGTCTTGGTCGGCGAATAAAATTCCTTCAAAAAGTTCCTCATCAACGCTTCCCAATCTTGTTTTGACTCCGCTGGTAAAGTGTGGAACCAACGCAAAGTTTTCCCATGTAGTGAGAACGGAGAAAGCCTTGCCCTCATTTGGTCTTGAGTCACCCCATCCTTATCGAAATTTTGACATAGTTGAACAATTGCATGGAGGTGAAGGTACGAATCCTCTTTACCAGTGAAAGGCGAGTGTTGCACCATGCGGATAGTTGAGACCTTGATCTTGAACGGCCTTCCGCCGTCTTGAAGGTTTATGATAGGTGGATCAATGACGTCCAGTTGCGGTGTTCTCCCATGGGTGGCGGTTGAGGTTGATCTTCCTTTAGACTTGGAGGTGGTGATTCCGTTGGAGATTCCGACGGTCCTTCGACTTCGGCTTTTGGATCTAGGGTTTCCGACCCTTTAGCTTGTGTTGCACGTCTCCTTTGCCTGTAAAGTTTTCCTGGATCATCGACAAAAATATTTGGGTTTCTTGGAGAGGAGACAACCGTCTCTGGTTAGGGTTAGCAAAAACAAAAAATCTAAAAGAAAAATTAGGGTTAATCAAAACCTAGATTAGATTGATTTTTTTCTATCTGAGGATGATCAAAGTTAAGGGATGCAAAAGAAAAACTGAAAAATATTTACAAAAAAGCGATACTAGATTGGATCATGATTACTTGTTCCCCGGCAATAGCACTAGAAAAGGGGCTTGTTGACGGTGAATATTCGTATCAAACTTCACATGGAATTGCAAGCAGACAAATCCCCCATCGTAGTCAAGCGACCCTTCTTCCCTTAAGTGTGAGAACCCAAGGTATCGAATCCGTGGAACAATGTACAACGAAAGTATTCAATCTAGTAAAGCAAGGAAAGCTATCTTTTGAAGACCCAAGTTGCATCTAATATAAGAGTTCATCAAGAAAACACATCTAATCTAATCTAATCTAATCTAATCTAATCTAATCTAATCTAATCTAATCTAATCTAATCTAATCTAATCTAATCTAATCTAATCTAATCTAATCTAATCTAATCTAATCTAATCTAATCTAATCTAATCTAATCTAATCTAATCTAATCTAATCTAATCTAATCTAATCTAATCTACTAAATAGGTAGCAAGAGAAAGCAAAGAGATAACCAATCTAGAGAGTCTAGATCATGCATAAGTTGTAGCTCCAAACAAGATAGATGAAGATAGAAAAGCGAATATCATTAAAAGCATCTTTAAATCGTGGCCTCCGTTTTGAATCTGAAGACGCCCGCCTTTTGGAGCCACCATTTTGTCACAACGCACCCCTATTTGTGTGGGTTAGCTTAGGGCGAGTTCGAGAAGGACAAGTTGAAAATACTTGGTCCGTCCGGTATGCACCTCTAGCCACCGCGACTACAAGTGCACCCTATGCAATCTATCTTAAGTATAGATTGGGGAAGAAGCAAAACCAAGGGAGAACAAAATCATCGAGAAGGCACTTGATCACTAGAAATCGGATTCACTATAAATCTTCACCATGAATGATTACAAGAACAAGATCACCACCCGGATCCTACCTCGATCTTTATCCTTGCTCCGGAGCTCCGATGTGGTCTTCGGCTAGGGAGTCCCTAGCCAACTAGCACGACCCTCCTCTCCGAGATGGTGTCCCTAGCTTCTCTGCTCCTCGGCGACGGATGACGAATGAATTGATGCGTGGCTCTTGGCTAGGGCGTTATAAATAGTTCGAGAGGCAACTAGGTCAAAGGGGGGCGACTGGGCCTCGAAGTGGGATGGGCCGGCCGGCTTGGGCCGACCGTCCTGGGCCCACTTTGGCCCAGCTCACGGCCTCCTTTGCCTAGTGTTGCTTCCTGAGTCTTCTAGAGTCTTCCCCCTTCTGCATGTGGGCCCTTATCGTCAGTTTCTCTTCAGATTAGATGAACCTCCTTGTCCTGCAAGATTCGACATTTCTCTGACTGGGTCCTCGAAGTTTTTCATCTTGTCGGATTTGGTCCTTGGGATTCTTGGAGTCATGTTTACTTCATTGCTTGACTTGTACCGGGCTTCAAGGTCTTGTCATTAGGTGCTTAATGAACATATCCTGGAAGTCTTGCTTTCAACACTAAAATCCTGCATAAACACTAAACTCCAAGACCGACATGCGTAAACAAACTTGTTATACCAAGGGTTTTAGTACCAATGGATAAGATATAAAATTCATTCCAACACTAAAGGTAAACTCATGGCTAGGTTGACTGAATTTCACCGTCAATAGAACCCTAGCTTATTTTGTTTTCCCTTTTTCGTTTCTATTTTCCTCTAGTTTTCAAGGACTAGCTTGAGTGCTTCATTTGAAATCTAGGGAGAGGGATGGATGATCGGGTGGCAATCTAGACCTTGTATGAACCTTCGTGGTATGTATAGATGATTCGGCGTGGTTCCTCAAGGCCTTGTGTTGTCTCTCCTAATTTCCTTTTTGGTGATTTTCAGAGCTCTATCTTCTTGGCGGAGTTTTGAGGGCGACTTCTTGTGGGATTCTTGTTGGGTGTCACGTATGAGGGCCTTGTGCCTCTTTGACTGGTGACTTTGCCTCAAGAACTCCCTTCAATCGACCTCGATTTGGTGGTTTTTCGAGTTGCTCGAGTTCTTGACCTCGAGGGCCTAAATCCGCGATCCCCATTGACTGTGGGCGTTTCGGTCTGATTCCTTTGAGGAAGAGGTTGCCCAGGAGGTAACCCAACTATCACTAAAGTTTCGCCGCAATCCGTGGGGTGAATCGGGAGATCGAGCAATGGGAAGTTGAGGGTTGACCTGCTGCCAAATTTTATGGGTAGGGCGGTCTAACCGCCATAAGGGGGCGGCCTAAACGCCCTGGGTCATCCGGGTAAAGGTTTCGATTTTGCCGGATTTTCCTCTATGAGTTTGTTCGCCTTGATCAGAGGAGCGTTCAGGTCAAATCTCAGCTAGTTTCGGTGTTGTTTGCTAGGAGTTCTTGCTTGGTGTTCGTTGCTGGGTACAGGAGGTTAGACCGCCCGTGGTAGCCGGTCTAACCACCCCTAGGCCCCTTGGTGAAGTTTTGGTTTTCGCTAAGATTTCCTGGTAGCTTGCTTAGCCTTGACTAGAGATTTCTGTTGGTGAAACCATGGTGTGTTTTGGTGCTCGGAATAGGTGTTTCGAGGGATTTCTCGGTCACCAGGTGCAGGCGGTCTAACTGCCCCCATACCCGGTCTAACCGCCCCCTCTAGATAGCCAACTCCCGAGTCATTTCCGCTATTGTGTGCGTGTAGGAGTTTAGGCTGCTGGTAGTGTTTGTTCCTAGGACTAGTAGAACTTCAGTGGCTACGTGGTTTTGGCAAATGGAAGGTTGCGTGCAGAGCATGTGATTTTGGGTGTCTGAGTGGGTTCGTCTTGTTTGGGAAGTCATTCCATTCGAGAAGAATTTTTATCGGCTCCCATTCACTCCCCCCTCTCTGGTCTCCTAATTGGTCCTTCAATTGGTATCAGAGCCGGTTTGAGTCTTTATTGACTCTAGCCTGTCTAAGATCCAAAGATGGCGTACCAGGAACGGGGTCGGGTCCTCCACACTTCGATGGGAAGAACTACCAGATGTGGAGTAAGCAGATGGCGGCGTTCCTTCGCGTCAAGGGTCAGATCCTTTGGGATGTCACGGTGGACACAACTTATGTCCATCAGATGAACTTCCTTTCTCCAGGATCGAGGGACATGTTTGACGCCAACAACAAGGTGGTCGACTTCTTGTTTCGTGCTCTGTGTCAATCCAAATTCGATCGAGTGCATACAAAGAACTTGGCTTGTAGAATTTGGACACAGTTTAAGGAAGCTCATGAAGGAAATGCTCAGGTTCAGGCTCGGTTGTATGCGACTTACTAGAGAGAGTGTGAGAATTCCACTCATCTCCCCGGTGAGTCCATCGATGCCTTGTTCCAGCGGTTTATGGTTGTGGTGAACAACATGAGGGCCAATGTGGACGTGCTCCCTTACGATGATCATGATAGAGCCGTCAAGCTCTTGCACTCGCTGGATCGTACGGTTTGGGCGGAAAGTTCGAGGCCATTTTAGAGTCTGAGAAGTATGACACTTTGACTGCGAACGAGCTATTTTCGAAGCTCAAGTTGGCTGAGGTTGATCGGGGTATGACAGCCAAGATTGAGGGCCCGACTGATTCTCATAGTCTCGCCCTCATCGGTGGCTCGAAAGGAAAATCTAACACTAAACCATCCACTAGGATGTTCTCCTTGTCCTCTGATGTCTCTACCAGATGAGGAGTTCGACGTGCTTGTAGAGGACGAGCTGGCATTGCTGACTAGGCGGTTCGCGAGGATGCACGAGAACTGGGTGAACACTAGGAGGAACACGAGGACATGCGTCCAGTGTGGCAAGCCAGGACACTTGGTCGTTGACTGCCCCGAGAAGGTCGAGAACAAGGAAAACTACAAGCACAAGTCGAAGATGGATGACAACTATCGATCAAGGCGTGACCACAAGTACAAGCACAAGAACAAGCACAAGGACGAGTGATGATCGAGGAAGAAGGATGGCCGAGGCAAGGCCCGAGCTATGGTTGGAGTGAGTGACGTCGACTCCAGTTCCGCGTACTCCACCTCGAGCTCGAGTAGCAGTGAAAATGAAGGCGATCGGCGCAAAGGCAAGAAGTCATCCAAGAACTTGAGTGGGCTGAGCTGCTTTGGTAGAGATGGCTTCTACACCATGGCGCTTAGCTCTGGCAGCAAGAAGAGTCATCAGAGCGACTCAGACTCCAACTCCGAGGCTGAGGTACGTGACGAGCTTCCCTTCTTGCGCCAAGAGAATGAACGGCTTGGCTTGTTGTTTGATAACTGTGATGATATGCTTAGAGAGGCTAAGAAGATGAGGAAGGAGCTTAGGGCCTCGCTTGAGGATGCTAGGACTAGAGTGACTGAGCTAGAAACACAAAACCTAGATGATAAGCTTGAAATTGATGCACTTAAAGCTTCACCTATTTTTTGATGAGGTTGATTGTGCTGATTTTTCTATTTTCCTACCTGATCTTGCTATGTTCATGGAAAAGCATGCCTCCAAGTGTGAGGAACTAGATGTGCTTAGGGTTGAAGTGGCTAAGCTTAAATCTAGATCTGCTTTGCTAGGCGCTTGCACTTCTTGCCCTGTCTTGCATAAGAAAATTGATGAGATGCATGCTTACACTGTTTCGCTTGTGTAACACCCTGAAATTTGGAAGTTTCAGGATGTTAATAGGAAAAATAATTAAACAATGATTTTTCCTAATTTTAAAATTTTGCCAAAGATTTATCTTCTTTACAGAAAATTTAGAATAAGAAAATCAATTGATTGTTTTTATAAATTAAATAAATAAGTGAGAGTGTTGAATTTATTTTGGTTGTTTTTGTTATGTTTGTTGTGTGTTGAAAAAGAAAGAAAAAAGAAAGAAAAAACCCAAACCCTTCTATCCCTTCTTCCCTCTCCATCCCGCGGCCCAGCTTGGCCCACCTCTCCCTCCTATCTTTTTCTTTCTTCTTTAACAACCGCCGGCCCACCCCTCGTTTCGGGCCCAACGGCCGGCTACGGCCCGGCCCGCTCCACCTTTTCCTCTCCCTCTCTCCCGTCACCGACACCGCGGTCCCACTCGTCAGCATCGTCTTCCACCTCCCGCCGCCGCCGCCTGCTCCCCACTTGGACGACCACGCCGCCGCCTCCCCGGCTTCCCGCGTCGTTTCCCCTCCCCTCCATCGAGCTGCGAGTCAATGCGCAGTGCCCCGCGCATGAAATGCCTCGCCCCTTCCCCTCCCGCCACGCCGCACCAAGCCCCACCACCATTCATGGCGGCCGCCGGTGTGCCCGCGCCCCCACCGCCATGCTGTCCTCTCCTCTTCCCCCTCCACCCTATAAAAGGATCCCCTCGAGCTCCTGTACACCCCGCGCCACTCCTCCTCCCTTCTCCTCTTGTGCAGCGCCGCCACTGCCGGAGCACCGCCCGCCCGCCGGAGCCGCCGCCTTGATCTCCTCTCCCAGCGCTCCTCCCTCCCTTCTGAGCCCCCAGGTGAATTTCTCGTGGCCTCCTCTTCATTTTGGTAGTTTTTCGTCGTGATTAGTGGCCGGAAGACCCCGTTGGCCGTCGCCGGCGAGCTGGCCGGTGAGCCCACCGCCGCGCCGCCGCGCGCGGTCCGCCGCCGCCGCCGCATTTTTTTCTAGTTGCCAGCCGCTGTTCGATCTTGATCAAATGGCTCGGATCGACCCGGCCGCGAGTCAATCAGACTGCATACCGGTCAACCCTAGCTGACCACCGCCACTTTGCAAAAACACCCTTACATTTTTTAGTATCACAAAAAGACCCTTCCAACATGTAAAATCCTTTCAGCTAAGTCCTGTTTTCTTCGTTTAGACCCCTAGGCTTTCTAGTTTTCTGCCCCGCCGTCCTTAGCCACTTATTTTGCACCCTACCCCGAGGATCTTTTATAGTAATTGTGTTTAGGCCCCTGATTTCTTGCAGTAAAGCCCCTGGAGCCCTACTTTTTCACAGTTTAGCCCCTAAACCTTGTTTAGTGCGTAGTTTTTACGTTTTAGCTCCGTTTCAAGCGTTTCAAATTGTGTTAGGTTCGTAATAACTTAAAGAACGTAGAGACAATGTTGAACTTGTTCCTTGCTTTATAATTTATTTAAATATTAAATATGGTTAAATCCTTATATACATGCTTTTCTAATTAAAATTTGATTAGAGATCAACACGTGTTTTTATAAGAAAGATAATTTGATTAATGCTTATTTAAATAATCTTTCCAATTAAAATCTAAATAGAGTTATATCCTGGTTTTCATAATCAAACTTAAATTAATTAATATATATTCAATTTTCTTTCTAACAAAAGCAACATAGGTCTATCCCGAGTTTTCATAATTAAATATTAGATTGATTAATATGAACATAAATATGTTTCTAAATTATAATTTACTTAGTACAATTCGAAATGCTAAGACATTTGTTTAGATGCTTTACATGCTTCTTTTAAATTAAAATGTGTAATTTGCATAAAATAATACTTGAATATTTATAAATAAAAATTGGAATAAGTTATACATCGTTCCTTTTATATAAATATAACTTGATTAATTATTAAATAGGGTATTTCCCTGAAATAACCTATGCACATCATTTTGAGTTAAAATTTACCAAGCACATAGCCTTGTGTGATATAATCCAAATCTTACGATAGTTCCGAGTCTTTTGCATTCGCGGTCCTAGAACCAAGCCTTGTCCTCTTTTAAAAGCTTTTCATGCTTAGTGTATTATTCTTAGTTGTTCTTGTTTGTCTGGTCTGCATGTTGTGCTCGATGTTTGCTTCGAGTAGAAGATCGAGCTGCTGATCTGAAGTCCTGAAGATTAAGAGTACCAAAAGAGCAAGAGCGGAAGAGCAAGAGTAGCTTTTTGTTGAGAAAGGCAAGTGACCCTAACCATCCTTCTACCTATGCTTTAATACAAGAACACTGTAAATTAATCGGAATATGGAGAACCACCCAAAAAAAAGTACAACCACAAGACATATGGCTCGTCTTGGCCAATTAATTAGGGAAGTCTTGTGCGGCTATTAGCCTTAGTAGCTTGGGGTACGGAGGAATGCTTTTATGACTCTTCTACTGCGGGCGGGTTTTGGAACGGAAGTGCTCTTCTAGGCTAACTTTGGTCCGAGGGTGGAAGGAGGGTACGAAAGATAGCCTCTAGGACGTGCTACTATGTACTAATACACATGGGAGGACTCTTTGTAAAGTCCTCGTAGCGTCCCTATGCAACCACACCTCGGAAGTGTGGTATTGTGCCTACTTTTGCACGGCATGGTTGGGTTCAAAGTTCTTCGGAACTTTTACGCGACTTGTGGTGAAAGTGTACAACCTCCGCGAGTGTTAAACCGTTATAACAACCGTGCTCACGCCACGGACTCGTGCAGCCTCCACGCCAATCCCACTCATGACTTGGCCGCCACGTCGTCCCGGCTCGGTGTTGGTTTTGTTGAGTAAACCAAACCCCGCGTGCAGACTTCGGTTGTGAGCCGCTACCCTGCACCGGCTCCACCTTGGTTTTGAGGCCCAACCAAGAAACCATACCCGACTTCGTCTTGCTTTTCTTGCCACCATGTGGCCCACACTTGATCTCGTTCGGCCACCGGGTCCATCGAGTTGAGCCTACTTGTCTCTCCACTCCTCGAAGGCCACACAGGCTAAGACCTTTCGCGCCTGCCCTTCACCTGCACCAACGCAAGTCAAGCCGCAACCTGCACCTACAATACTCGGCCAAGAGTCAGTCCACACCACGTTGTTAATCAATCATCACAGCAAGGAGCGACCATCCACCGGTCCTCGATCGCTCCGGTCCTCAATCTCCCCCTTGATGAGTGCATTGACAACACACATAGTCACCAATTCATAAAAGAAAGAAAAAGAAAAGAAAAGAAACGAACAAAGAACTCAAACAAGTGGTCAAAAGCCAAAGAAAAGCCAAAACAAGATCACTTGAGAGAGCAAATCTCGGTCCCCTAAGGCAAGGGCAACGGCTCAACACAACCGAGACAAAACGCTCAAAATGTCGACTCCTCAAGGTGAGGCAAAAGGGCTCGACACCATCGGCAAAAGAGCAAAGCACAAAGCAATGTCAGGCGACACAAAGAACTCCCCATAGATGAATGCAAGCTCCTCCTGAACAAATGCGTGCAAACTCAAGTTCTACCCCTGAACTGAGTATCCCTCGTTTTCTCCCTCATGATGCAAAACTCTCCCCCTAGTTATACAAAGTGCATCTCATCCCATGTTATGAATTGGAGACACAATTCTCCCCCTTGTTGGTAATGCATGAATCAAGCCAAATGAAAACATGCAAAAACCTAGAGCTTCTCAAATAGACAAGATTCAACACAAGATGCTACACATGTCCAAAAGAGCAAGTTAAATACGCTATAGCTTCGTATGAACATTATCTACAAGATTACCAAGCTTCGCAACCATTGAGCAAAGGTAAGATAGAATGTAGAAAATTTTGCAAAAAAAAAACACCCTCTCATGAGCAAAGTCCTAAACATGAGCAAAACATGTCAAAATGGTAGAGCCAAACAAACTTCATGCCAGGACAACCATTCTAACCATAAGATCATCATAAACACCCTCAAGCATCTCATGTCATGTCAAAGCCACCGAGCCATGTGCCTACTTCTATGTATGAGACTTCTCATTGGTAGGCGTCATGCAGCGGTTTAGCACCCAAAGCTATAAAAGATAATCACATATGACATGAGAGCACATTTTCCAAGCAATTAACATTTCATTTTCAGATTCATATTGGTACATGAAATGTCTTTGCGACAAAAAGGAACTTATGCCCCTCCACAAGATAAAGCAAGTGATCTAACATTCATGATGACAAATGGGCCTTTAGCCCCATATGATCAAAATAAGTTATCCAACCACAAATTAAGCATAAACAAGCCACAAAAACATGTCAAGATCATATAAAGGCATTTACCCACAAGAGAGCATACATGTAGCATTTTTCAAAAGCATAGCTAGCAACCATTGGCATAAACGAAGATCATCAAGAGCTAAGTCAAACTAACCATAGCATACCAAACTAGCTCACAAGATCATGTATAGTACATCATGGTGAACAATGTACATAAGAGAAGCATATTTCTAAAGCAAATGATACAAATGCAGTCTATCATACAAAGATGCAAGCTTGATATGATACATGAATGCGAGATGCAAAATGCATATTTGTACATGGGATCCCCAACCCAAGCTCAAAAGGAAAAAGAGCACAAAACTCACAAGATCCCCTTAAACACATGCACTAGGGCCAAAGAGCATACAAAGCTCACTCTAGATACATGTGATAAGGCGAAGATCAAAAGAGACCGAGTGGCTTGACGAAAGCCACACAACTCAAAGTCTCCAAATTACTTACCTTGATCACCCGCTCCCGTCCATCGTCCCCAAAAATGATGTTCTCCTTTGACATCACCATGGTGAGGCTTGAGGACCACCTTCGATCTCCAATCACCATCCTCCGGAGTTGATCCACCAAAAGTTCTCCAAGCCTCCTGCCTGCAAAATCAAATCCAAGAGCGAGAGCGAGCGACCGACGCAGCACTGGGGATAGCACAAAAAGAGTCAAACCAGTGCCGAGCCAATTGCTCAAAAATGGGGTTAGCAAAATCCATCCTATCAAAGCTATGACCACCACGGGAGAACACCTCACGTCTCGCTGGAGGAGTACGAGTACCATGAAGGGGAAAACGTGGTTCATAGCCCCTTTGAGACCCAAAGCTGTGAGCTCTCCCGAACTCATATTGACCACGAGGTGGAGAGCATCCAGCAAACTCAACACCCAGACTTAACACACCAACCAAATAAAAGCTCCAATGATCTCAATTGAGTACCATAGAAAGGATACAAATTGAAAGATCACAAATGGCTACCAAAAACCAAGGCGAACTCTTGAAACCAAATTCCCATCAAAAGGCGAAGCTCCCCCTCAACCGAAGTCAACTATCAAGCAAAAGCTAGGAAAAGAAGGAGCAAAAGAAACTCTCTACACCCAAAAGAAAAGAAGAAGCAAAACACAATCCGAAGACAAGACAAGCCCAAAGCCACAAGGGAAGCTCAAAGCATGCTACACAAAGCATTAACAAATACCAATTAACATAAATGAAGCATTGTAAAATGGTTCCACATATATGATAAGCATGGGCAAGCAAACATGTCAACAAGGTGCATAACTATACAGAAAAATCTAGCACACAAAAAAATTTCAATGAACAACATGCTATACATGATACAAAAACTAAACAAAGGCATGATACAAGTTCACATGGATCTACCACCAAGATATATCACAAAGCAAACATGCTAACAAGAGAGGATACTATGGAGCTAGACAAAAATGATATAGATGAACAACATGACATAGCCACACAAGCACAATGATAAAGCATGACATGAAGTTCATAAATATCATCTACCACAATATCATACAAAAGATAGCAAGATAGGTATACAAGATCACAAAGCTATCATGAACAAGGTGGCTAGCCTACGATGGTTTATACAAAAACATGACACAGGAGCAAAGCAAGCAACAAGTATACAAGTGAGTAAAAGGGAGAAAAGGAAAACTCACTATACATGTGTACAAAGGCTTTCAAGAGCCATTCAAAGCGGGGTGGAGAACCATCATTTCTTGATCACCTCACAGACAAAAGATCAAGTACCATCAAGATCATGTTCTCCAACCACGTCACCATACCTACACACGAGGAGACGAAAAAGACCGAGTCTTGGATCCCAAAGGGTTAGCAAGCACATACTTGGGAATCCAATACTTGGTCACACGGGTAAATGATGCGCTCAACTTATCATGTGTGTTAGCATGATGCAAATGTCGGTTCGAGTGAAAAGGATTTCTAACACACTCAAAATCATGCCTCAAAGGAGCAACTCATGAAGAAAACCGAGTGCTACCATAAGCAAAAAGGCAAAGATCGTTCGAGGTCATAGGACAAGAACCAACACGAACACCATGGGAAACATGTCGTGGGCCAACACAAGAAGCACTAGAAGCATCTCCACGAGCATGGTTTAACTCACTAGAAAGAGTGTCATAAAACCCGTCAACAAAATGTGCCTCTTAGGCTCACAAGTGTTCATGCCATGAAAAGGGCCATGAACAACCAAAGGCCTAGAAGCACAAGCTCGGCGCATTTTCCTTGCACGATGGTAGCAAAAACTCTCTTGATGCCCATCCTTCCCACAAAGAGAGCACTGGTAT
Organism: Cenchrus americanus; assembly: GCA_947561735.1. Classification (NCBI taxonomy): domain Eukaryota; kingdom Viridiplantae; phylum Streptophyta; class Magnoliopsida; order Poales; family Poaceae; genus Cenchrus; species Cenchrus americanus. Next base: position 196,905,454 of record OX387245.1, on the reverse strand, counting down.
AAAGGCCTATCGAGAGGCACGGTCCGAGTGGACGAATGACCATCCTCTTGTAAGTGAGAAGTCCCTTGGGACTTGGAGCAAGAAGCATCAACCTCAATACTCAAATTGGTGCCAACATTAGAATCACACGTACCATGAGAAAGGTTACGTGGCTTCTTCAAAGCTTTGGCACGCACACGTCGCTCGTGCTTGACACGACAAAAGCAAACCTCCATGGTATGCCCATCTTTCTTGCAAAAGGTGCAATGGAACATCGGTTTGGAAGTATGAGTTCCAAAGAAATGAGAAGCACCCTTGCCATTTGAATCACCTTGGGCAACACCGGAAGAAGCAACAAGCTTAGGAGTAGCTATGGGAGAGCTATCCATGCACTAGCACACTTACCACCATCCAAAGACTCACGCTCAAGAGAAGTAGACTCCAGTTTAGAAGAAGCAAATTTAGAAGCATCAACATCGGAGTGACAAGAGAAACGAGAATCCAAACCCTTGGCACAAAGACTCTTGCACCTTGTGCGCAAAACCTCATTTTGAGACTTGAGGCGCTCACAAGTACCACATGTCATATTTCTCAAATTATTGATTTCTTCTTCAATGTATTTAGCATATGTGGTACGCAAGAGTTCATTTTCTTTCTCAAGATTGGCACTCATCTCATCATGCTCAACCAACTTGGCGCTCATATCCTCACGCATCTTTTTCAAAGCCAAAACTTCACTTTCCAAATCAATGCATGTGGTGCAAACGAAATCACATGAACAAGAAACATCATTTACATCTTGCAAAGCATTATCATCATCGCAAAAAGTATGGCAAGCATCCTCAACAAGCAACAAAGAGCACTTGCTACAAGGCATGGATTTCATATCACAAATTTCAGCCCTAGCATGCTCAAGTTCATCTACATATGTAGTGTGAGTCAATTTTAGTTCATTAATTTCAGCAAGCAAAGACTCACAAGAAACACATGGTAGGGAAGCACTTGACTCTAACAAAGCAATCTTACTCCTAGCCATATCAAGTTCATCATTCAAAGCAACACAAGAGTTTCAAGGCACAGAAGCATTGGATTTCAACAAGTCAATTTCAGATTGCAAGTTAGCAAGAGACAAGTTTAAATCTTCATTCTCTCTAAGAAAGGTACGACATCCTTAGTATTTTCTCCCCTAATAAGTTTATTTTCAGCAAGCAAAGCATCACTAGATTTGCATGGCAAAGGGGAGTTTTTAAGCTCAACAATCATCTCGCCATAAGCACAAAGACGAGTGAACAAACCAATGATACCTTGAGAGAGTTTGACTCTACTTCTCTTCATGAGCTTGTCTTGGAGATCATCATCTGGAGCCACCAAGAGACGCAACAACACCATCGCCTCTGTGTCTTTCTCCAACTCCTTACACTTCCTCCTCCACTTGTGGTTATCTCCCGAAGCACAGATCATCTCTTCAAAGTCTGAGAACAAAGGCACAAGAAGAAGAGCTTGGTACCATGACTTGAAGCACCAGTTAGGAGTAGGCAAAACAAGCTCAAACCACGCAAATCAAATCCACAAGCAAAAACGCCCTTTTCTCTGTCGCCCTATGGATCCTTGACTTGTTATAGTCTCACGAATCCGCAACCGGCTCCGATACCACTTGAAGGACCGATTAGGCGACCGGAGAGGGGGGAGTAAATGGGAGCCGATAAAAATTCTTCCGGAGGATGAACTCCCCCCTCTCCGGTCGCCTAATCATGATAGATCTATCCACCGCATGATACAATCTAAATATGGAAAGCTAAAAGCATACAATATTTAAAGCATAACTCATGAACACGTTTTACTCATGACAAAGATAACCGAATACGGCCGAACAAATTTAATCGGGGTCCATGAAGAAGGAACGAGCATTACCAAAGAATATAAATCTATCAGATTGGATCGGAATCTAATCCACCGGATGACTAGCTCCAAAACAACCCAAAAACCTGCATCTACCGCATGATACCCAGCTCTTTCAAGATTTATACAAGATTTGGCAAACTTGAACCCGCAACACGTAACAACCTAGATCGAGTCGTTTTCGGCTATCAGGGAGCATGTGATCCACGTGCTATTTAAGCCAAGGGTACGAACTTGATTCGTATAAGGATAATCATAAAGATAAAGCCGATCCAAACCAATCTAGATTGGGCAAAGAAGTGTTACATGAATTTAAACATAAAGTAAAACTCAAAGCAACACGGGGTAACTTAATGAATCTATTGAATCTTGCCAAAATTCAATAGAGCCGATAACTAGCTTCAAGCTAGATCTTAGCCTACCGCATGGCTCATGACCTAAAAAGAAACCCTCTTGAACCAAGCTTGAATCTACCGCATGACACTAAGCATGGTAACAAGACTACTTGCATCAGATCTAAATCTACCACATGATACTAGACATGATACAAGGTTGCTAGTACTCACGGAGGTCGACGGATCGATGAACCCTCTCGAAGAACTCGACGACACGACAAAGGACTCAAGGGTTTGGCGTAAAGCCAGTTTGTATTGAGAATGTTTCCAATGAAAATACATACATTCAGGGTCTATATTTATACCCTGTCACAGCATGACCTCGAATGGATTTGATACCTAATTTATCTCTAAATACGATCGCTTATCCATCCATTAGCCCCTTTCCGCCGGCCACGTCACCACGCAATCCCGCAAAATCGGCGCAATAGTCCTCTTGCCGAACGGAAGCAAATTGCCGACCGGCGGACTCTTTTTGCCGAATTCTTCTCGAAGAAACCTTCCTTCTTCCGGATGGACTCCTCACCGTGTTGGACCCACAGGTCAGGCCCCTTACCAAATTTTGGTGTTAACATATACCCCTTCAATTATGGGATAAAAGTAATTTTATTCCGGAATTGACTCTAGCCACCAACGTCTTGAATCTGTTCAACACCTATTCTCTCTCTTCGCAATCCGCCGGAATCTTCGTCTAGATCGAAATCCTAGATCACCTTTTCCTGAGCTCAAATCATCAATGGCAAGTCAAAATCAAGCTGCTCAGGTAAATTCCTCCCCCATAAGCTTCATTCAGCACTCAACTTTTTGATTTTACTTGAGATTTCTTTTCCGCCTTCTTCCAGCAGGAACTCTCCACTGAGCTTCTGATTCGCACTGAGGCCAATTCGTCATCTTATTTCCTTGGTCCCGTGGGAATTTCTGATCCCCGCGAATTCATCGCAGCCGAATCCCAAAGAATCCCTTCAAAGCGGCTTTAACCGAGCCTCCCCCGTGGCGAGGATGCTATCAAGAATCGGCCTTTGCCCCCAATTGCGGGCCGGGAGGAATTGGTATAAGAGGATCCGTTGGTGGAAATCGGGCCCGAAGGGTGGACGCCGACACAACAGCCCCCTAAGCTCTTTCCCTCCCTTCGGCTACTGCAACGAGGCTACTTCTACTACTAGGGCGAGGAAAGGAAAACGCAGAAGTTCTTAGCAACACAAGAAAGAAACAAGGAAGTACTTAATGAGCCGAAGACCGAGAGACAAGCGGACGCCTTCGGTGCTCTCTTCTCATTACAGTGTGTCCGTTTCATTACAAGGGGTTCACTATTTATAGGAGACCCCTGGGTATAGTCATTTGCCTCAATTACACCTTTTCCGTTCCTGACAGACGGCTTTACACACTTTACAAGGGCATAACAGTAAGTCCCCGCGTCGTACGGTGCCTCCGGCGTGTCTTCGTACCGGCCGAAACGCCTTTACACGCGGCACTCCTTGTCTCCGTCTTGCACGGAGCCCTCTTTACACGTCGGCGGCGCCCACGTGTCCCGAGATCGCCGCGCCTTCGGCGCCGAAGCGCGGTCCCGCTTGGACGTGCCGCGCCACTCCGGCGTCTCGCCCGTGCCGTTGTCGCTCCCGGACGCAACGTTCCCGGCCGGTGCGGCGCGCTCGGCTCTCTCGAACCTTCGTTAACGGAGCACGCCCACCACGCCTTCGGCACCGGAAGGCCGCACGGCCATGTGGGGCCATCCCTGCACACAATCCTCACGTAACCGGAGCAGTGTTAGCGTTTCTGTTAAAAAGCCGTACCGCTAAGGTTTCCCGGCGAGACCGAAGCCGTATGCGGACCGAAGATGGCCAGCATGGCCGGACGTGGGCGGAGCTTCCGAAGGCCAACTTCCCCAACAGTAGCCCCTTGTCAGTGAGGGCCGTCCTGAACCCGAGATGGGCCGAACTTACGATTAACCTTGTCGGTGTGAAGAATGGGCTTCGGAACTCCCCCGGACGGCCCACGCTGACGCGGAACCCCTGAAGAAAGACGTGTATTGCCCCTTGAAAACTTTACCGTTGAGGGGAACTGTTACTGGGTAAAACGGTAATTTCAGTCATCATCGGCGCGATTATCGAGGCTCATTACTATAAAAAGGGGGGCCGCCCTTTGGGTTGCCCCACGCCGTGGCCGCAACCTGAAGTTACGACGCTCGAGAGCTCCGAAGGTCTACTGTAAGACTTCCTCCAGCCCCCTTGCTTCCGCTTTTCACTCCGTGTTTAGTTAGCACTCATGGCGCCGAAGCGGAGACGCGATGCTGTTGTGAGGGAGATTGCGAAGACATACACGTTCGGCCGGAGCCAGATCGATAAGACCGACTTGGAGTCGTTGGTGAAGAACCGCATGGTCGGAGCCGGCCGAGCCCCTGGCCGGGAAACTGTGCCGCGGCCGCGGGACAACGAAGTTGTCATCTTCCGCAACCGCCGTATGTGGGGCTTCGTTTCCCCGCCGCACCCCGCCGTCGTCGACATCCTCCGGTATTTCGACATCTACTTGCACCAACTCACTCCAAACGCCATCCTGCGGCTGTCGGTGTACATGTGGATATGCCGGACTACGAAGATCAAGCCTTCCACCGAGGGATTCGCTTCGGCGCATCAAGTGCACCACCAGCGGCGGACAGTCTTCGAGGAGGAGGGGGACCAGTCAGTGGAGAAAGACTACCAGTTCGGCTGTCTGAACTTTTCGTACAAGTCTGGCGTGGTGAGCCCAGTGACTGCATATCGGAACAAATGGCCTTCGGATTGGCGGCAAAGATCGGTTCTACTACACCGTGAACCCTCCTTCTTCCGAGGGTCTCACCCGCCGGCCACGAAGGAGCTCCCGCCCCTCCACGAGTCCTACGCCAAGAACCCTTCATGCCCCGAAGGCGACGAGTTCGTGATAATGCCGCGCCGGCTCGCGCGCAAGTATGGTACACTCGACATCGTGGAGGAGTACCGAAGCATTCCCGGGTGCCCATTGGTGGACGGCTGGTCCGTGGCCGACGACGAGTGGGCGGACGATATCGGGGGCATTCCCTACCCTGACTGGACGAAGGTCTTCGGTTTCACAGCCGAACGTAAGTTACCTGGCGTCCTTCGGAGGGTTTTTTCTTAGCTACATTCTGGGTAAATAAGATGCTGACCACTTAAGATTGTTTTCCCGCAGTGTTGAGGAGGAGAAAGGTGGAGGCACACGGGGACTTCATCCTCGGCCCCGTCTCGCCGAAGGAGTACAAAGATACCGTCGCAGAGCTGAACGAATCTCGGACAAACCGAGTATTCGAGTTCTTCAAGATTACTCCTCCTGAGCGCGTCGGTTTCGCCAAGCACCGCGAGGCAGCCGAGAAGAAGGCCGCGACAGTTGCGGCCGCCGAAGCGGACGCCGAGGAGACGGCAACTTCACCGCGCGCCGTTCCGCGAAGACCGGCGAGGAGGGGCGCCCCCGCCGCGGCCACCGCTGCCGCCGAAGGGAAAGCCCGGAAGAAACGGGGCGGGCGGCCGGCGGACTCACCCCCATCGCCCAAGAGGACTCGCGTTGTTGACGTTGAGACGGTCCTCGTCGAGGATGTGATCGCCGCCGTGCCGCTGCGCGTGGCTGCGCCTTTGGACGCGAGAGCCGGAAAGGAAGCTGCCGGGCCGCTGCTTGTCCCCCTCAGCCCGCAAGAGAAGGACAGTGATGACGACAGCGATGTCCGCATCGTGTCCTCCGTTGGTGACGCTCTGCGCAGGCCGAGCCCCGTCGCCCTCGGCACCGAAGCCCCGCAAGAGAAAGATAATTCCAGCTCCACCTCCACCAGTTCGTCCGACACGTCCTCCGGCGGCACCGAGCAATCCGCCTCCCCTTCGGCCCCTGCTTCCGAGAAGGATGATGTCGTCGCCGAAGCGGAGGAAGGAGAGGACGAGGAGCCCGTGAGCAGCGGCTATCGGGTGACGCCTGAGGAGCCCCGTGTCGCCGCTGTCCGTCTCCAAATTCCCGCCGAAGCCAAGCTGATTGGCGGGAAGACGATCCGTTTTTTGGGCCTGACGAGTGGTGGGCATGAACGCCAGTTCCTGGAGGAGGCCGGGGCAAGCTTCGCCATACCTCATGAAGAGGAATACTTCGGAAAGCTTACCGCAGCTGAGCTCACAACAGCGTGCGGGGATCTGTCTCTGAAGGCCTTCATCGCATCCCGATGCCTTACTCGAAGGCTGGAGCAGGAGAGCAAGGAGTCGAAGGAAAGATCAGTGGCTGCCGTCTCCTCGCTTGAAAGCCGTGTGGCGGAGCGGGAGGGGTGATTGGCTGCGGAACAAGAGCGCTCCCTGATGCTGCAACAAGAGAAAGAAGACGCGGCGAAGTCCTCCGAAGCTGTCCTCAAAACGTTGCGCCACGACATGGAGACTCTGAGCAGCGCTAAGGAGGACTTGCACGCTCAACTCGCCGACAAGGAGGCCAAATTGGCCGAGGCGCAGAAAGAGGCGAGCGAGCTGAGCGGGACGCTGGAGCGGTACCAGGCGGATCACATTCGGAGCGCGGAGGCCCTTCACACCGACATTTTGCAGTTGCTGGCCCAGTGCAACCTTGCCGCGCCGCCTATTCCATTGCCCCGGTGCACCGTCGAGTCATATTATGAATGGGTGAATGCCTGCTTCGACCTCCTCGCTATGAACACGAAGATCTTCGGAGAGCTTGGGGCCGCGGTAGGGGTTCACACGCTAGCGTACTCCGTGTGCTCGCTGGTGCCTCCGGACCGTCCGTCTTTGGAGAAGACGATCAGCAAGGGTGATCTTCGTCGGCTTACCAAGGATAGCTTCGAATGGCCCATCGACGAGGACCTCGACGTTGCACAGCTCCCCGTGCTACCCAAGAACCTCGCCAAGAATTTTATGAACACCTTCTTCGCCCAACGCGGGTATCACCTTACCCTGGATGAATCTGCTCGTCTGAGTGCCCAGGTACACCGAAGCCGCTTCGGTTCTTGTTTCAGGTCTCAATTTGTTGTGTCCACTTGCTTCTATTTTGACACATCGTCCTCGCTGTTTTGTAGATATGGCCTCGGCTGCAAGATTGCGTTTACAATCGCATCCGGATCCGATTTGGCGGCACTCCACCCCTGCCCCAGTTCATGACAGAGGGGGACTGGATCGCTATGCCAGGCGTCCGGCTTATCACCGCCGGAGGTCCCGAAGCCGCTGTGAGGGAAAAGGGCCGAAGCCCCCGGCGTTCCCGACGGTGAAACTGGTATTGCCGAGGACGCGACGGCGCCGACTACCGAAGAGGGACACGCGGAGGGTGCACCGGAGCCTGCAGCTGATGTCGTGCGCACCGAAGCTGCCGAAGGGAACGCTCCTCCCGCGCCTGCTGCGCCCGAAAACGCTCCTACCCCAACACGGAGTCTGCGCCTGCGCACAGTGAGGTCGCCTCGGCTGCTGCCGCCGTCGAGGGAAACGCTGCGGCTGACGCTTCGGAGGCGGCACGTGCGGCAGAGCTTGAGGCCGCTCTACTAGCCGCCAGCTCTCCCGGCGACGAGGCTTCTGCAGAGCCTGCGGCCGCCGCTGCTGCTGCGCCCGTTGATGCCCCTGATGCGGCCGCCGCGCCAAGTGAAGCCCCTGTCGTCACCGAAGAGGCCGAGGTCTGATGCGTGCCCGACTTGACCTTGTAAACAGACAGAACGCGCTCCTACTGGAGTCAAGAATTTTTGTAAAGGAAAACTAATGTAAGGTGTCTCTGCGCAGGTTCCTTCGGTGGTTCCTGCGCAGAGGCCCGAAGGTGCGAGCAGCTCGTCTCTGCCTTTACACTCTCTTTTTGTCGCACCGAATGTATGGACGAAATTTAGTATCCGCCACCCCGGCGTGTCGTACTCCGAATTTTTGTCGTATCGCGCGGAACGCTACCGTCTTCACAATAAAGCCGCTAAACGTTTTTTTACGGATTTTTCGAAGGATCCCGCGCGTCGGGACGCCATCTTAGGGAACGGGCCGCTCGTAGGGCAGCTAAGCGGAACTCAGCGGACCCCTTCGTAGCCGAAGGGGTCGTTCCAAAAATAGAGCCGGTTGAGGAGGGGGTCCTTGGACCGCCCGAGTATGTGTATTTAATTCCCGACGCCTCATCGGAGAGCTTCGCAGCCGTGAAGGCTGAAACAGAATGAGCGCCTGCGCACTGACTATGAACCCGACTTCGGCGCAGGACGGATGCCTACCGAAAGTGAGCTCCGAGAGATGGCATTGGAGATTATAGATATGGCGTATCTTCGGTTGATCGACGAGATCTGCGAAGATGTGCTTAACGAAGATTGATCGTTCGATGGAGCTACGGGCTGCCGTGAAGACTTGAAGCAGAGGACTTCGGAACTCCCCCCGGAAGTGTTCGCGGCACGCCGGAGCGAAACGTCGATCACGGATTTGTAGATTGAGTGTTCGTGACGAGGTGTATTGTGACTGCATTGTTTTTTCCTTGTAAAGTTGTGTTGTTGTCCCGAAGTACATTGTATGTTGAAAATGTGATAAGAGAAAGAAACGAGGGTGTCGGTGCCCATCATTTACGCGCTTCGGCATCGCACCATCCGTGCTACTTTCCCTAGGATTGATGCTACCTCCAACCGTCAGTGTCTCGTTCGATCGAACCTGCCCTTGGATACGCTGAGACGAAGCGGCACCGCGCTTCCCCTCTGGACGCAGCTTGCGTGGAACCCGTTGTGTTCAAAAGCGTTTTCATAAAAACTCATTTGGGTTGAAAAATATCGTTACGTCCGAGTCGCGCGTTTTCTTTGACCACGTCGCCGCCTCGTGCTGCACCGAGAGGCCTTTAACTTTGGTCAAGTCGAGGCCGAAGCAGCGCCCTGGGCGTGCGCTTGCTCAGGCCAAATCGGGGCCTCGTATCGCGTGAGGCGGGCTTCCCTTCGGTCAAATCAGGACCGACGCAGCGCTCTAGGCGTGCGTTCACTCCGGCCGACTCGTGGCCTCGTGCCGCGTCAAGCGGGCTTTTCCTTCGGTCAAATCAGGACCGACGCAGCGCTCCAGGCGTGCGTTCACTCTGGCCGACTCGTGGCCTCTTGCCGCGTCAAGCGGGCTTTTCTTTCGGTCAAATCAGGACCGACGCAGCGCTCCAGGCGTGCATTCACTCCGGCCGACTCGTGGCCTCGTGCCGCCTCAAGCGGGCTTTTCCTTCGGTCAAATCAGGACCGACGCAGCGCTCCAGGCGTGCGTTCACTCCGACCGACTCGTGGCCTCGTGCCGCGTCAAGCGGGCTTTTCCTTCGGTCACGACGATAAGTGACAGACTTGGCGCGCGTGCACCCAAGGCGATCCGCGCCCAGGCTGTCACTTACCCCGCCGAAGGCCACTTCGAAGACTATGCCCCCTCAAGGGGTAGTATAGCTTCGACAAAGTGGCGAAAGCATTCTTAAAGAGAAATAAACTGGACATGAAGGGATGAGGGAATACTGACTTATATTACATGTCAGGAAAAAGGGGTACAAAGGGCCGCCTCGTTAAAAACCTCACACTTCGCGGATCCGGAGGGGAACCACGAAGCCTCCCCCGTGAGGAAAAGAGTATGCCCCCCACTACTTAATGTACATATGATACAGACTCCTGATCGTGACTAAAGAGAAAAAAGGAACTACTGAAACTCAAACTACGCTAGATGCTTGCAGCTGCTTCAAACGAAGTACTTCTGAGGCATGTCCACATTCCAAGTGTAGGGCTCTTCGTCACCAGTTAGCCGACGCAACTTGAACGCTTCTTCGTTTGCGGTCGCGGTCGCTATGAATGGGCCTTCCCACTTCCCATGCATCTTGCCCTTCGCCTTTCCCTTCGGCACCTTAAGCAAGACCTCGCATCTCTTGACCGTATGAGCTTCGGTCTGATCTTCTTGTTTTTCCACCTTCGGGTCTCATCTTGGTAGGCCGACAGGTTTGTGGCTGCTTGTAAGCGGACCTCCTCAATGTTCTGAACCGAAGCCTTAAGGTCTTCGTCGCCGGAGGGAGTGTTCCTCCAGGTGCCCAGGCACAATTCTTCGGGCAGCATGGCTTCTTCCCCGTACAACAGTTTGAAGGGTGAGAACTAGGTAGTTCTGGACGTGGTGGTGTTGTGGGACCAGATCACCCTCGGTAATTCCTCAGCCCACTTGCTCTTGGGCAGGTCAGTGATGTTCCTCTTGATGCCAGCGAAGATGACCCCATTGGCCCGCTCCACCGCTCCATTGACCGGCGGTGGTAGACCGAAGCGAAGCACAATTTGGTTCCCAAGTACGCACGTGAATTCTTTGAACTCCACGCTCGTCAAACCGCTTTGCCATTATCCACTGTGATCTCGTGGGGGACGCCGAAGCGGCACACTATGTTCTGCCAAAAGAACTTCTGAATGGTGGCCGAAGTGATACTCAATAATGGCTTCGCTTCAACCCATTTGGAGAAATATTCGACCGCCACAACTGCGTGAGTGTAATTTCCAGGCGCCGTGGGTAGCGGCCCGACGATGTCAATACCCCACCGGGCGAAGGGCCATACCGGTGGTAACAGCTGAATTTCGTTGGAAGCGAACTTGCTGTATGGCGCATGGCGCTGGCACTCTGGACAATGGCGCACTATGTCATGGGCATCTGCGACCGCCAAAGGCCAGTAGAACCCCTGACGGAAAGCCTTCTGCACTAGGGCCCTCGTGCCGAGGTGGTGTGAGCACATGCCACTGTGGATCTCGTGGAGCAGTTGCTTGCCTTCGGTGGCCGATATGCACTTTAGCAGTGGGGCACACACCCCTCTTCGGTACAGGTTGCCGTCGACGAGGTGGTAGTTTCTCGCCCTGATGGCCACTCTCTTGCTGGCGACGCCATCTTCGGCCTCGTAGTAGCCCTTGAGCGCCGCCACTATTGGGGCGTGCTAGTCCTCACTCTGTATGGCGTTCACAAACTTGGGGGGTGCTGCTTCATCGGCGGCGGACTTCATGGTGGTTGTTTCATAGAAAACATCCGGCGGCAGGGGCTCGAGTAGTGCAGTTGCCTTTGCGATGGCATCGGCCTCCTTGTTGTAATTCCTAGGAAAACTTCTCACTGTGATACCAATGAAGAATTTTTCCATGCTTCGGACAGCCTGCAGGTACTTCATCATGTCAGGGCTTTTTGCCTTGTAAGTTTTCCCAATGTGGCAGGCGACAAGCTCGGAGTCTGTCAAGATGACAAGCCTTCTTGCACCCACGGCCCTGGCTTTCCGAAGCGCGAGCAGCAAGCCTTCGTATTCTGCAACGTTGTTTGTGCAGTTGTCATAGTTCAGCCGCAAGGCATACCGGAGCTTGATGCCCGAAGGAGACTTTAAGACTGCTGCGGCCGCCGACCCAAGGTGGCAGTATGCACCATCACACTGCACTTCCCATATTGGCTCTGTGACTATTGCTTCCCCCTCCAATCAGCCACGAAGTCAGTGAGGACTTGATATTTTATTGCACTGCGCGCAACGAAGCTTATGACATGCTCCGCCAACTCCGAGGCCCACTTGCCCATCCTACCCGTTGACTCCTTGTTCTCGAACATGTCCTGGAGGTGGAAAGCTGTGGGTACCGAAACGTTGTGGCTCTGGAAGTAGTGCCGAAGTTTCCTCTTTGCCATCACCACAGCATATGCCATCTTCTCCATTTCGGAGTAAAGAAGTTTTGAGCCGTTCAGAGCTTCGGAGACGTAGTATATGGGGAACTGCCTCAGGGCGTCTGCCTCTTTGCGTTCTTCCACAAGCACTGCGCTAACCGCTGTGTCGCCTGCGCCGATGTACAACAGTAGCTCAGCCTTCGGTGACGGTTTGGTCATGACTGCTGCATCTTCAAGGTATTTCTTGAGGTCGTCGAATGCTTGTTGTTGCTCTGGGCCACATTGAAAAGTTGAGTTGGCACGAAGCACCTTAAAGAAGGGTAGGCTTCGTTCAGCAGCTTTGGAGATGAAACGGTTCAGCGAGGCGATTCTGCCCGTGAGTCTTTAGACTTCCTTTCTAGTGCTCGGGGGTTGCATCCTTCGTAAGGCTTCGATCTTTTGAGGGTTTGCCTCGGTTGAGCTTGAGGCCGTTTTGCCTCATGTTCTCGAAGGTCTCGGTCGGATCCGCAATGTGATCTTTCTCCCTTTCGCTCATGATGACGATGTCGTCAACGTACGCCGAGGCGTTACGCCCGCCCGACCGCCGGGGATCCGCTTCATCATGCGGTTGAAAGTGGACCCGGCATTGCGCGAGGCCCTCGGGCATCCCGACGAGCGTAAGATGCCGAAGGGGGTTGTGAATCCGGTTTTTGCTTCGTCTTCCCTTCGCATCCACACTTGGTGATAGCCGGAGAAGCAATCTAGGAGGCTCAACATGTCGCAGCCGGCGGCCTGATCAATAATGACGTCGATCCTTGGCAGTGGGTAAGGGTCCTTCGGGCATGCCTTGTTGAGTTCTGTGAAGTCAATACACATGCGCATGTTGCCGTTTTTCTTCGGCACCATCACCACGTTTGCTACCCAAACGGGGTATTGGACTTCTCTGATGATCCTCGCGTCGAGGAGTTTTTGCACTTCGGCCTCCGCAGATCTGACCCTGTCCGCCGACATCGGCCGCTGCCTCTGTAGCTTCGGTTTGACCCTTGGGTCAGTGTTAAGCGCATGCTCTATGACCGAACGGTGGACGCCCGTCAAATCAGACTTGGACCATGCGGACACACCCTATTGTTACGAAGGAACTGCAAGAGCCAGTCTTCGTCCTCCGTGCTGATCTCAGCGCCTATCATTACGGTCCTGCTTGGCACGTCCGCACATAGGGGGACTGTCTTCGTGACATCGACAACTTTCATGCGCTCAGCCTCGGCCCCCTTCATGGACTGCCTCATTTGGGCTTCGGCTTTCGCTCTTCGACCGCCGCAGCCTTCATTACTCTCGTCTTCATTGATGACATGGACTTGTCTGTTGTGGACCGACGTGTTGCGCTCGGCTCTTCGGGCCTCCTCCTGGCTGCCATACACCGAGATTACCCCCGCCGTCGTTGGTATCTTCATCAGCAGATATCCTTGATGGATGACCGCTGTGAATTTGTTGATGGTGTTGTGGCCGAAGATGGCGTTGTACAGGTATGCGAAGTCAACAACATCGAAGGTTATGACCTCAGTTCTCATAGTGGCATCTTGGCCGAAGGACACATTGACATCAATCTTGCCTAGGGCTTCGATTCTCTTGTTGCCAAAACCATACAAACGGGTGTTCGCCTTCTTCAAGTCTTCCTTCTTGAACCCCATGCCGGCCGAAGCACCGCCTGTGTCGAATGTTTGCCGAACTCGCCGTTGTCCACCAAGATTCTCCCAACATCATTGCCGAAGTAGTACTTCGTGTTCTTGCCTATGTTAGCCCTTATGACGAGCGGATCGTTGTGAGGGTAGTGCTGCAGGCGAATGTCCGCTGCCATGAAGGTTATGGGGATGTGGGACCATGGCAGGTGAAAGTACTTGCCGGAGCAGATGTGCGACACGCTTCGGTAGTAGTCTTGGCGTTGCCTCTTTGTCTCATGCACCGGCTCGTTGGACCCGCCAGAGATCGCGTTGATGATGTTGAGCATGCCCGTCATCCTCGAGCTGCTAGAGTCAGGGGCCTCCTGCTTTGGTGGGGGCGGAGGTGGGGGTTGGGTGTGGGTGTAGTGTGCTGGGTGGTGGGCGGCCGGGTTCGGCCACGAAGGCACGAAAACCGAAGATTGCTGTGCATGCGAGGGAGGGGGCGGAAGCAGCTGCGGCGCCGAAGGTGTATACTGTTGCGGTGGGTAGAAAACATGCGCCGACGCCGAAGGTTGGTACGGCTGGTTATGGTATGGTGGCGGTAGGGCCCTGAACTGACCCGCATTTTGGTATTTCATGACATGGTTCACGGCCATGCCTGCTGCCTTCGCCTTCTCCTCTACCTCCCACTCCAGTTTCATCTTGACCGCCGAGGGGCACTGGTGCGTGTGGTGCTGGGCATCAATCTCGTGGAGCCAGCAGAAAAAACGTTCACCACCAGCCCGCTGAGGCGGATTATGCTGCTGCGGCTTCGGCCCCCTGTTATGCTTGTATCCGCCCTTGTGCCCGCCGCCCCGGTGCTGGTTCTGGTCGGGGGGTGCAGACACGTTGTTGATCTGACGGTTTGCTTGCTTCGGTGGCTGGTTTTGCCACCCCTTCGGCTGGTCCCACTGCCCCTGTTGCTTCTGCTTCTTTGCTGCGTTTGCCCGGCCGAGCCCTCCGGCGACGGCCTTTGTCGGACTTGCGGTATTCTTGCATAACTTCAAATAGCTCTTACAGAGACTTCGGCTTGACACCGCCAAGCACATCTTGCGTTTCCAACCCTCGGGCCCCCAACGATGGCATCGATGATGTCGCTTTCGGACACCGTAGGCGCGCGCGGCGCCGCCTTGACAACCCCGTGCATGTATTCTTGCGGTGACTCGCGGCCCCCCCCGGACACACATGTTGACGAGGTCGTTGGAGTCCGGCTCTTCGACCCGCATACCTTTGAAGCCGGAAAGCAACTTGTTTCGCAGTACCTGGAACCATGATGTTATATGCCCCTTCGGTATGTTCGCATACCAATACTGGACCTCTCCCTTGAGCGCGAGCACAAGAGCCTTCGCCTTCGTAGTGGCATCGCCTCCGTTGGATTCCACCGCCGCCTCGAACTTCATCAGAAACTCCTTGGGATCGTAATCTCCGTCATACTGGGGCAAGGTGTTGGCGTTGAAACGACGAGGCCACGACGCTCTCTCGAGCTCGACCGAGAGCGGGGACACCGGGACGACGTTGCGAAGTGGTGCGTCATCGGGAGCGAAGTGCTCGTGCAGCTGCCCCCTCTCTTGGCGGTGGCCTATGCTTTGCCCTTCGGATGCGTCCTTCTGCTGCCTCCATTGATCCAACCCCGAGCCCGCATGGCCCGCAGGTGAGCCGGGCGTGCCGCCGGGCCGCAAGCGCGGCATGCGCGGCGGGCGTCGGTGTCGATGTGGGCGGCGTCAAAGCGACTTGCCGTGGCGGCACCGTGCCGGCCGATCCGGCTTTGCGCATGGCGAGGTAATGCTCGGCCCCGCCCGATGTTGAAGTCGATGGCGTCGGAGGCGGTGTGGGGCGGAGCCGCATCCCGGTGTCGGGGGTGGCCGCGCATGCGACGAGGATGGATGCGTCTCCGCTCAGCCGAGCCGGCGCGGACTTGCCGCCGACGAGGGCCCGGATCCTTCGGGAGAGCCTCGATGTCTTGCGCCGAGGCCCCCCCGGCCCCTCGAGGCCGACCTCGAACACCCCCGGCCAGTGTGCTCTACCTCCGGGCGCTCGGCCGGCCCCGGTCCCGCCGGAAGGCCGGACCGCCGCGGATGGGTTGGCGGGCTCCGATGCGAGTGGAGGGATTGACGCCCGAGCCGTTGTGGCTTCGGCACCGCCGAACGTGTCCTTGCCATGTGGTCTTGAATTCTTCCATCGCTACGAGGCCCGAAGGGTGGACGCCGACACAACAGCCCTCTAAGCTCTTTCCCTCCCTTCGCCCATCGCTACGAGGCTACCTCTACTACTTGGGCGAGGAAAGGAAGACTCTGAAATGCTTAACAACGCAGGAAAAGAAACAAGGATGTACTCAACGAACCGAAGACCGAGAGTCAAGCGGAAGCCTTCGGTGCTCTCTTCTCATTACGGTGTGTGTGTTTCATTACAAGGGGTTCACTATTTATAGGAGACCCCCGGGTATAGTCATTTGCCTCAATTATACCTTTTTCGTTCCCGACGTACGGCTTTAAACACTTTACAAGGGCATAACAAGCAAGTCCCCGCGTCGTACGAGTGCCTCCGGCGTGTCTTCGTACGGCCGAAACGCCTTTACACGCGACACCCCTTGTCTCCGTCTTGCACGAGCCCTCTTTACATGTCGGCGACGCCCACGTGTCCGGGATCGCCGCGCCTTCGGCGCCGAAGCGCGGTCCCGCCTTGGACGTGCCGCGCCACTCCGGGCGTCTCGCCCGTGCTGCTGTTGCTCCCGGACGCAACGTTCCCGGCCGGTGCGGCGCGCTTCTGGCTCTCTCGAACCTTCGTTACCGGAGCACAGCCAGCCGCGCCTTCGGCACCGAAGGCCGGCACAGCCATGTGGGGCCATCCCTGCACACAATCCTCACGTAACCGGAGCAGTGTTAGCGTTTCTGTTAAAAAGCCGTACCGCTAAGGTTTCCCTGCGAGACCGAAGCCGTATGCGGACCGAAGATCGCCAACATGGCCGGACGTGGGCGGAGCTTCCGAAGGCCAACTTCCCCAACGGGATCCTTGCGGACAACAGTGCTAAGACCCAACTTTGGGACACCCTCCGCATTGCTCAATGTTTGGAGCTCTCTCTGGCCGAGACCCCAAAAAACGAAAACCTCCTGATTGCCGCCTGTCATTTTTGGTCAAATGGCGTCAATGCCTTCCTTTTTGGTCACGGCCCAATGTCCCCCACTCTGGCTGATGTATACATGATTAACGGCCTTGATATTTCAGGATTCGTGCACCCCTGGGACTACAGAGGTTCCACAAGACAAACGGGAGTGAAGTCAGGGAGTGGATATAAACATTATATCCAGAACCACATGAATGATGGCCCTCTTGGCGAAGTTGAATATAGGGCCTTCTTGAATATGTGGCTGTGCAGGTTCATCTTCTGTGGTAAAACCAATGAGCCTACTTTGAATCATATTGTAATGGCTACACAATTGGCTGGTGGTAAGCGCATTCCCCTTGGAAAATACCTCCTGGGCAGTGTATACCACATGCTTCATCAAACTGTCACCCAAATGTACACCAACCAGAAGATAGCATGTGTCAATGGCCCTTGGTGGTCCGTATAGATGTGGCCGCAAATCGCACATGCACCGATCGTTGGTATTGACCTCAACACCCAGCTTTTTTCCTTCATCCAACTATCATGAAGGAGAAGTTCGAGGTTACCGGAGGATGCCACACCTATGGAGAAGCCGCTTCAACCGTTCTTTGAGCTCTTCTTCAAAGGCTTCCCCAACCCTCTCTGGCTTCCTTACTTGGACAATGATAATTTAACTCTCCCTTGTGATTTCTCCTTTGAAGTTGGACGCCAAGATGGAAGATTTCTGGAAATCCTCGATATCCTCATCCATCCATGTATTCTGCCAGCTGAATTTAGTGGAGGGAGATTAAACCACAGCACTTATGAATACTACCAGCCACATATGATGGCTCGACAACTCGGATGTGGCCAGATGCCCCCAAGACTATTTCTGCACGAATTCCTCAAACCCAGAGAGGAAATCAAAGAACTTACCCAAACTAGCAGGGTTTTTCAGTATGTATGCAGTCCAACTGTTTACACCTGGCCATTCACACCTACAACAGTAGCTCACCCCACCTTCAACTCTTGGTGGCAAGAATTCCATGACCATATTTTCAGCAAGCCTGTGCACTCATTTTGCATAGAACTGATGCCTGATTTTCAGCCAACTTCAGAGGTAACATGATTCCCCTTTCCTCCAAATCAGACATTTTCTCTTCTAACCATGATCTTGATTTTTGAGCCCTTTGCGAATACAGGTGCTTGCCCCTCGAGCTAGGGCAATTGCTTACAATGCAAGTATGCCCAATCTCAAAGATCGGGATTTAAATCCCCAACCTTGGCTCAACTGATGGCTAGGTATGCCACAACAGACCCAATTTTGTCCAGTATTACTGCTGACAAGAGGAAAGGCCTGTCTCTGATCGCACCTCCAATTGCCAAGAAAAGGAGAACTGTCAAGAAAGTTCTTATTGTGGTAGAATCTCCCCTTTCTTGATCACAAGATTATCCTTTACTGATAAATCTCTATACAATTTTCAGACCAGAACCCAGCAGCCTTCAGTCTCAGAACCTGCCAATGCTCCATCTACTGGTATGATTTTCATTACTCTTTCTTCAAAGATCAACACTGGCACTTACCCTTAATCTGGTATTTGCAGAAGAAACACTGGTAGATCATCCTGTGGATATCCCTGTCCCTCAACATATAAGTCCACCAAGGGCTGAGCCACCTGCCCAAGTAGAGATTTCATCTTCATCAGGGACCCAATGACCCCCTGCTCAGACAGAGACACCAACCTCACCAGAGATGAACTTTCCAATCCAGCCAGAGTCTTCAAGTTCTTCAAGGGTTCAATACCCTATTGGCCAGGAAGAAACCCCAACCTTAGCAGAGGTGACTCTATCTCCTCTCCAGTCAGAAGCTTCAAAATTACTAGAGACTGCACCAGCACCTTCTCACACAGAAGCCTCAGCTTTGCCAAGAGCCCCTCCTTCACCAATGGCTCCAGAAATCTCCCTGAAACTGAACAAAATCCTGTTCCAGTTCAGGAAGTCAGGCATGAGGTAAACACTTGCACTTAACTCTGTTATCTTCTTCATTCCCCAACACTCCTGACTCGGCAATGTTACTCTTTCAGGATCAAGCACCATCATCATTAAACCCATTAATGGAGAATAATCCAACTGCCGAGACAAGGGAAGGAGGGACTCAAGCCTTATCAGAGGAAGTACAAGAAAAGCTCAAGGAAATTTTTGTCTAGCTGCAAAGAGAGGCTCCAGATCAGAACAGAGATCTTGATTATTTCAAGGAAATGCTTAGACCCATCAGCCGAGAACTCCCTGAAGATATCAAGACCTCACTTGAGCCCATCTCTGGTTTGGATGTTCATTATGTAGCCATAAGACGAGCTCTGAGAAATGTGTCTTCCCGCCGTACCGTTGAACAAAAGAAAGCCAAAGTTGAACAAGCCGTGAAAGGGGCACGATCTCAACCGAGAATCACAAAGGGATATTGGCCAATCGCAAGCTACTCGTGAACTGAAAATCGCCAGAAAGGCCGCACTGGAGGCAGAGCTAAAAAGTTTATCAGTGGAAATAGAGGCTGATGACAAGAAGATAGCCGAACTGCCTGGACTGATAGGGAAGATCCAAGAGGAAGCAGCATCGGCCATAGCTGAGGTGAATCAATGTGATGCAGAACTCACCATCCTGTCCAACGCCCAGAAAGATTATCAAGAACGGATGGAGAACATTCACCAAACAACATCGAACGCCTTCAATGTAATTGCAAAGTATTTGAACATTTAGATGTACTGATCGATGTGTAACCGAACTGGCCGTTCTTGCAACATTTGCCTTTTTATAAGTTCGTTTTCCCTTTCTTTGCACAGCCTTGACTGCAATGCTGAACGGCCCATTCGGTAACTAGTAACCAAGTATCGCCATACCCAAATGACACCTTAGCCGAGTCAGTCAACCGAATGTGACGCAGCCTTGAACTCCAAATGACCCGACGGCGGATTGGTCAAGGAAACCTCTCCACCTTCCAAGTTTCTTGGGATACAGGCCATGATCTAAGGCCACGACCTGAGGCCACGATCTATTTCGCCAGGCCTATAAATGAAAACCGTAGGTGCCCCCAGCTCTTCACCAAGCCTTTAGTCCTCAAATCTTTGCCAACCTCAAATCTTCTTTTCCGAATTGGTGCAAACCCCAGAAGCATGGCGAGCAGCAACAACAGGCACCGTGCCACCGACGAGGCGGAAGGGAGTCGCGCCAACGCGCGTCGGAGGCAATAATCGTCAACTTTTCCTTTACGATTCGTCTTTGATCCCTCTTTTGTTTTTGACGATCTTCTCTGTTTCAGGCTTATTCAATGGAATCCATCTTCTCGCACCGGTCGCCGCCCCTACCGGACGACTCCTCGGAGTCAGACCACTACTCCCCCGTGCCCTACGGGGAACTTGATGCTCTCCGCTTCAAGGCGGAGCTGGAGGTGGCCCAGCGCGAGCTGGAAGACGTCTCCAAAAAGGCTGGCATAGCCGAACTGGAGTGGGAGGACCAGTGCAAGCAGCTGCTGGCGACCATCGATGGTACGGCTCTGGAACCGCCCCCTAATCCAATCTGGCTTTCGATACTAATCACCTTCATCTTGCATTTTGCAGCCCGTGACGCTGAGCTCAACCAGCTAAAAATGCTGGTGGAGCAATTGGCTGACAAGGTGAACGCCCGCGGAGATACACCAGCGGAGCGCCTCGCCGCGGTGGAACACCGCGTGGATGAAGTGGTCACCCACGGCATCCGCCTGGGCACCACTTTGGGCCTGGCCGCCATGGCGACGCACACCGACGTCGACTACTCCACCAGGCCGCGTGGCTTCCGGGCGGCGCACCGGAAGACATCGACGAGATCGAGGTCATCTTGGAGCGCCTCGACGGCCACGGCGACGCCATTGCCGAACTCACTCATCCCCGCCCTATGCTAAACGAGGCTATTTGATTAGATTGTACTAGGGATGTTTGATTATCGGCAATAAATAATTATTTTCGTGCTCGTATTGCGATGATTTTTTCTGTGTTTGCATCTGTGAATCTTGTTTCTCCTTAAACGTATTCGGGAACTCGCTTGAGCCGAACACGCAAAAACAGAGGTCCCTTGGCGCAATACCCGCAGAAAATCCTTGATTCGGCAATCCATAAGCACTGTTCAAACGAAAACCCTTCGCATTCGGGAGGAAACCCTGCCGCTTGGTATTCCAATAATGCACGCCAGCCAGTCATCACTCCCAACGCACTCTCTCAGTCAATAAAATAGCCTGCTGAGATGCCCTGCAAATCCACTCGCACACTCATCCATCACTTCTCATCTTCTCCCCTGCTCTCAGAAGAAAAAACCCCAAGGCCATGGACAAAGGCAAGCGACCCCGGAAGGACAAGCATCCCAAAGAAACACACGATTCGAGAGTGAGTTTTCCTTTGACTTGCTCCTTGTTTCCTCATGTGCTCTCGTGTTTTACCTCCTCTCTGTTTTTCCTCCCTCAGCCTTGATCTGCTTCCTGAGGAAATCATTGGGACTGAAGACATGCCCGAGTACATCTCCTCTGATTCCTCTCTTGAAGCAGAGGATGGCACGCCCGAGCAGAGAATTAGCCATCAACTGCGCCGCCGCGTTCGGCACCTGGAGCACGACCTCCGGGACATCACCGCTCGTTGCCAGGCCGAGCGCGAGCGTCGCATGGCTTTGGAGGCACTAGTAGGAGGTAAATATCTCCAACCCCTTCTTGACTCCGTGCTCACATCTAGATCTCTGCCTCTGACGACTACTCCTGTGTCCCAGATGTTTCTGATAGGTACAATAACCTGAAAGTGGCTTGGGACAGCTTGGTGGAGGCAACAAACCATGGTCATCCCTACGGCTTCCAAGTTGTCGTCACGGTGGTCCTGGAACAACTGAAGAGGGAGCAGCTGAAGAAGCAAAGAAAAGATTGAATCATACTTTTGTTTCTTACGCCGGGCCTTCGCTTTCCACCTCCTCGCACTCCTAATCACCGGGGTTGTTAGATGCAAACCCGCAAGAAGCATTTGTAATGTAGTTTCATGCTAGGGGCAATACATCTAAGTATCGGCCATTCCCTCCGTTTGGGGATTTTTGTTCCGAAGGCGCCTCATTCTTGAGCGCCGCTATCTCTCGTATCGGGTGCATGTAATCCCAATGCTTGTGGTCAGCGATCGATTTCAACACTAGGATAATATTTCTTCAAATATCTTCCATTTATTGCGGCTGAAGATTCTTCTCCTAGTAAAGTTTTCAATATGTAGGCATTACCGGGCACGCATCTGACCACCCGAAAGGGTCCTTCCCAGTTAGGAGACCATTTGCCGAATTCACTGCATTTGGTTCCAATCGGCAGTAAAGCTTTCCAAACCAAATCCCCTTCTGCAAATTGCTTGGCTTTCACTTTCTTGATGTAATATTTGGCAACTCACAGCTTGTTCTTTTCAATATTTTCTAGCGCCCTAAGACGGATCATGTGTAAATCTTCTAATTCATCCATCATTAAGCCACTGTAATCTTTGGAGCTTAAATCTTTCCGCAAAACCACTCTCCTAGAATCTGATTGTACTTCCCAAGGCAGAACTGTATGGTGCCCATAAACCAGTTCATAAGGATATGTCTTTGTGGCTCCATGAGGGGCCATTCGGTAAGCCCACAAAGCTTCACTAAGTACCGAATGCCACCTCCTTGGCTTCTGGTCGATCTTCTTTTGTATAAGCTTGATCATGATCTTATTAGAAGCCTCTGCGTGACCATTAGCTTGGGCATAATAGGGACAAGAATTAAATAACTTGATCCCCATGCTTTCGGCAAACTCCCTGAACTCCAAGGACACGAATTGGGCTCCTTGATCAGTTGTGATTGTTTGAGGGATTCCAAACCGATAGATGATGTGTTCCTTAACAAACTCAACCATATTTTCTGATGTTACCTTCTTCAGTGGAATTGCCTCAACCCATTTGGTAAAGTAATCTGTTGCCAAAAGCACAAACTTATGCCCCTTGCTAGATGGTGGATTAATTTGGCCAATCAAGTCTATGCCCTGTACCCCCCGAATGGCCATGGCTTGATGATGGGATTTAACGCTGACGCAGGAACTCTCTGAATATTTTGAAACCTCTGGCAGTCTTGACATCCCTTGTAATACTCAAAGCAGTCCTCCAATATCGTCGGCCAAAAGCACCCAGCTTGTTTGATAACCCATTTCATACGGTAGGCTGATTGGTGTGCTCCACATACCCCATCATGTACTTCACTCATCATCCTTTTAGCTTCTTCTAGACCCAGGCATCGTAGCAACACACCATCTAATGATTTGTAAAACAAATTATCGTCCAGAAGAACAAATTTTATGGCCTTGTACCTGAGTTTCCTAGAGACCTTTCAGGATGGATCCTTCAAATATTCAACGATCTCTTTTCTCCAATCATCTTCCGCAAGATCCATTCCCAGCGCACATATTTCTGTGGCAAATGCTTCTTGACTTTCTTTATAGCCGGAAGCGCTTTGAGCCAACCTGTTTGCTTCTTCACCGTGTTCCCTAGGAATATCTTCGTAGAATTACCAACGGAAAACTCTTCAAGATTTCCGGCATTCTTCGTAGTAACTCCTCAAGACATCACTTTTACATTCGTATTGGCCGTTCAATTGCTTTATTACTAACTCGAATCTCCATAAACTTCAACCGAAATGGCCCCGCTTCTCTCAAATATTGAAGCCCCCGAAGCAATGCCTCGCACTCGACTCGATTGTTTGTGATAGTGGGCTGGATAGGGATAGCAAACTCAAACATCTCACCCCTGGGTGAAATCAATAAAATCCCTACTCCTCCACCTTTACCACATGATGACCCATCAAAAAACAAAGCCCAAGGAGTAATTTCAAGTAAATCAATTGATGGATCACGATGCTTAGTTATAAAATCGGCAATGATCTGACCTTTTATAGCTTTTGCCGATTCAAACTTTAACTCAAACTCCGATAAAGCTAAGATCCACTTGCCAATCCTGCCATTCAAGATCGGCATAGATAACATATGTTTTATTACATCAAATTTGGAGTATACAATGCATTCGGCATTTAACAAGTAGTGCCGAAATTTTGTACACGGGTAGTACACGCATAGGCACGGCTTCTCTGCGTACCGAATACCCGGTTTCGGGATCAAGTAATTTTCGGCTAAGGTACGCCACTACCCGCTCCTTTCCTTCGAATTCTTGAATAAGGGCCGATTCAATGGTTTGGGTATCGGCCGCCACGTACAACTTGAAAGGCTTATCCAAGCATGCGGAGGGACCAGCATCGGTGGTTCCTTCATATATTGATTGATCTCGTCAAAAGCCTTTTGTTGTTCGTCTCCCCACGTGAATTTCGATCTTTCTTAAGCTTCAAGCAATGGAGAAAATGGAAAAACCTTTTGTGACAGATTTGAGATGAATCTCCTTACAAAATTAATCTTGCCGAGCAATGATTGCAATTATTTGAGATTGGTTGGAGGGATAACTTCATCAATAGCCTTCATGCTTTTCTTGCCAACTTCAATCCCCCTTCGTGTACCAAGAATCACAAGAACTCTCCAGCTGATACCCCAAAAGCGCATTTGTTTGGATTCATCTTCAAACCATGCTTCTGGGTGCATTCCGAGGTTTTCTTCACGTCTTCTAAATGTGTGTCATGATTCAAAGACTTGATCACGACATCATCAATGTAAATTTCAACAATTTTGCCGATCAGCTCGTGAAAGATGTAATTCATGGCTCGCTGATAAGTTTCACCGGCATTCTTCAACCCAAATGTCATGACTATCCATTCAAACAGGCCTATGTGACCAGGACACCTGAAGGCCGTCTTCGATATATCTTCTAGTGCCATAAAAATCTGGTTGTATCCCGCATTACCATCCATGAAACCGATAACTTTGTGTCTAGCGGCGGCATCAACCAACAAATCGGCAACGGGCATGGGGTAACCATCCATAGGAGTAGCTCTGTTCAAATCCCCGAAATCTATGCGGACCCTCATCTTTCCATTCTTCTTGTAGACAGGACAATATTAGAGATCCACTCTGCATATCTGCATGGCCGAACGAAGCTTGCATCAAGTAATCTTTCAACTTCTTTCTTCACATCGGCCAATACTTCATCTTTGTAGATTTTCCGGGGAGGTTGCTTGTATGGTTTGAAACCAGATTTGATTGGCAACCGATGCTCAACGATGGAACGGTCCAATCCAGGCATCTCCGAATAATCCCAAGAGAAGCAATCTTTATATTCATTAAGCAACTTGATCAATTCCTCCCTGAAGTCTGATTGCAAGTTTGCGTTGATGAATGTCGGCCTTGGTTTATCACCGTCTCCAATGTCAACTTCTTCTAATTTGTCGGCCGACATGAATCCTCACCCCAACTTGCCATCAGTTCCATCCACGGGACTATCCATTAAAAATTGCTATAAGAGCCGACTGCTTGAATCGGCTATTGATCGCTGCTGACAGGCTCAACAGGACCTTCTCCCCAGTCTTTTCCTGAGAAACAGTCAATACCCTGATACTCCCAAAAAGCTGGTTCCACATTTGCGACGCTCACTGAGTCATCTGCCTGGACGACCTCAATATCGTCATCCACCCATTGAATGAGCTGTTGATGCATGGTGGATGGGACACAGCAATTGGCGTGAATCCAGTCCCGCCCAAGCAGTAGGCTGTAGGCTCCTTTGCCCTCGATGACAAAGAAGGTCATGAGCAATGTCTTGGACCCAATCATCAGATCCATGTGGACGCACCCCTTGGTATCCGAAGGATTCCCAAGAAAATCGTTCGTAATTATTCTAGTAGGTGTCAAGTCGCCGGGGCCCACGCCAAGTTTCCCGAAAGTAGTGTATGGCATCACGTTGACTGCCGCCCCCACGGTCGACAAACATCTTGGTCAACGGCTTGCCATTGATGTATCCTTTCAAGTACGGCGGCCTCATGTGTCGATTTTTGGCCGGTTTTTCGAAGGTGGCTTGCTTGGCTAGCACCGCTTGCGCCATTAGCCCCCCAAGTCGTTCATCGTCCGGGGACATTTCTTCCTGCACAACCCGATTAGTAGGAGCCATAAACTCATTCGACGTAGAAAATATACCATACATGCCGGAGCCGAACGTATACCATACTCGGGCGGCGTAGGAAGCTTCAACCCCTCGTTCCAGCAGTGCCTGAAGAATGCGCACCCCCAATGTGCGCGCTCCTGCTCGCGCGTGTACTGCTCCAAATCTCTCCTGCGCGCTTCTTCTTCGGCCCTGCGTCTCTCCTCCTCGTGCTTTCATTTCTGGTAGCGCTCTTTCTCTAGCTGGCGCTGCCACTTGTTGAGGAGGATGCGCGTAGTCACCCTGGGTTTGGCCCTGGACGACTCCCCGATCTCGACATGGCTCTTGAGAACGCGAGGGGCTTCACCATGAACCTGCTCCAAGGTCACTTGACGTTCTGGGTCTACTGCTCCATCCTGCCTTGCCCTGGCTGAAGTCAAGACCTTGACCTTGCCCTTTTCCTCGGCTGTCACCATGTTGACGGAAAAGCTTATCATGTTCGGGGAAAAGGGTGGCCGTCCAGTTTCATCTTGTTGTCAAACTTGAGATGGCCCTCCTGGATAGCCTTTTGGATCCTCATTCTGAAGACCCTGCAGTCGTTGATGGAGTGAGAATTCCTGTCATGGAAGCCACAGTAACGCTTCTCTTTCACTCCATCAGGCCGAAGCATGGAATGCCCTTCAGGCAATTTGATTCGGCCTTCTTTCACCAGGAATTCAAATAGCTTATCAGCTTTAGTGACGTCAAAGTCGTATGTGCCTTTGGTCTGCTTGACCCAGCGCTAATTCATGGTCAACGGTTCCTTCCCCCACATGATCTCAGCAACAACCACTTCCTGATCATCGTCGGAGTCCTCCATTTGATCGGCCTTCTCCAGGAACTGATTGTAGATATCAGCTACGTCGTGCTGTTTGCTGAACCTAGAATCTTTCTTAAACCCGTAGGCCTGGTTGCTCATCAATGACAGCTTTTGGGACAGCTGACCCAGGTTATCAAACTCCATTCCAAACAACTTTTCTCGTACGGCCGGCAGCATCGCAACGCGCCATGTCGGCCAACTGATCATCTGGCAGATTCAACGAAAAACGCATGCCTTTGATTTCTCTGAACCTCCTGAGGAACTCCAAGGGCGTTTCACTGTGTCTCTGCTTCAGAGTGGCGAGGTCGATGAGCTTCTTTTCTGCGCTACCGCTGAAGTAATGAGCGTGGAATTTTCGCTCCAGCTCCCTCCACGTGCCAACTGATTGGGGAGGCAAAGATGAGAACCACTGGAACGCTGGGCCCGTCAGTGACATGGGGAAGTACCTGACCCTGAACGCCTCTTGAGATGAGGCCTCTCCGAGCTGCATCAGATAGCGGGCAATGTGCTCCACCGTGCTCGTGTCATCCTGCCCGAAAAACTTTGTAAATTCCGTCGGAGGTTTTACTCTTGGTGGCGAGGATCACATTGTAATACCACTCCGGGAACGGAGGCGTGTAGGTATGTCCCCGCATTTTAGGTTTGAGGCCGAATTGATTCTCGCATCAAGTCGGCCATCTTCTCGAACCGAGGATATCGTCCTCCCGTACGCCCGTAGGCCGGGCCGTAGCCCGGATTCGGGAGAGCATCGATGGCACCATAGTTCATCACTTCGTGGTAGCCTCCACCGTACAAATTCTTCTCGCGTACCGTTGCTAGCTGGGGCAATCCTGTAGGCGGAAGCAAGTGGAACTCCAGACGAGCCAAATGCCAACTCCCCATACGTGGGCCGATATGGGTTCGGCCGTTGCATCGGTTGACCCGTGCCGCCCGTGGAGGTGGCCGGACCGGCCGGCCTCCCGCGGCCTGCGGAGAGGGGGTTGAACTGGTTGACCTCCAGCGCCTTGTGGAGGAGGCTGGACGGCTTGGCTTCCAACGCTCTGCGGAGGAGGTCGGGCCGGGCCCCGGCTTCGCAATGGCGGCTGAGAACTGGACTCTCCAATCTCCACGCTGCCTCCCTGAAGGGGTGCTCGATTGAATACTTGCTCCATGCCCGGGCCGAAAACATCCACCATCATCCGTTTGAATGCACCCGGAAAGCTCTATGATGCCCGCTTAGCACGTCATCCGCGGCGTCTCGAAACACTTGCATGCATTCCTCCCTCTCCCCGCAGTTGTAGCGTCACTCTCTCTCGGCGATAGGAACACGGGCATCTCATTTTTGAGGTATGGGACGCCACTCCCGTTCTTCTTAAATGACAAAGCAAGCACTTTTGTTGGAACCGATCCGTAGCATCCTTTAGCCGTTGCAACCTGTTCCGGAGAGAGAGATCCTCGATGTTGACATCCATAATGTCACCGATGTCGGGCATCTTAATTTTCGGCTATTGGTCCCACCGGGCGTGCCAAAAAGTGTGTTGACGTAAAATCTGCACCTCACGCCAAGCACACAGCAAGCCGAAAAAGCTAGCTTCACATGCGCAAAAATTCCAAGACGTGCTAGTCAATTTTTCCTGAAAATTAACAAAAGACAAAGTAGTTAAATTCCAAAGCTTGGAACTTGCCGGGTGGTACCAGACAGTTACATATTTATGGCTAGAAAGCCAAGTGAGATGACATATAGCTATAGAGAGCTATCTGCCAGCAAACTGAAAACCATTCGGGAGCTTTAAAGTGCAAAAAGTAACATAGCCGAATAGATGATGTAAGCATGAAGATAGATCGGTCTTTATTTTGAATAAAAATGCACGTGCGCAAAGCCATGACCGATCCTCGCGATAAATAACAATAAACAAAAAAATGAAGTAAAAGCATGATCATAAACATACAATAAACAAGCATGCATAGGCCCAAAGCACTAGTCTACCGCATGTCTAGATACTTTAAGACCCGTCAGGCATGATATCAAACAAATCTATCCACCGCACGATACAACTTGTTTGAAATCAAACCACCGTCCACAAATAGATCTATCCACCGCATGATACAATCTAAATATGGAAAGCTAAAAGCATACAATATTTAAAGCATAACTCATGAACACGTTTTACTCATGAAACCATAACCGAATACAGCTGAACAGCCGAATCGGGGTCCATGAAGATGGAACGAGCATTACCAAAGAATATAAATCTATCAGATTGGATCGGAATCTAATCCACCGGATGACTAGCTCTAAAACAACCCAAAAACCTGCATCTACCGCATGATACCCAGCTCTTTCAAGATTTATACAAGATTTGGCAAACTTGAACCCGCAACACGTAACAACCTAGATCGAGTCGTTTTCGGCTATCAGGGAGCATGTGATCCACGTGCTATTTAAGCCAAGGGTACGAACTTGATTCGTATAAGGATAATCATAAAGATAAAGCCGATCCAAACCAATCTAGATTGGGCAAAGAAGTGTTACATGAATTTAAACATAAAGTAAAACTCAAAGCAACACGGGGTAACTTAATGAATCTATTGAATCTTGCCAAAATTCAATAGAGCCGATAACTAGCTTCAAGCTAGATCTTAGCCTACCGCATGGCTCATGATCTAACAAGAAACCCTCTTGAACCAATCTTGAATCTACCGCATGACACTAAGCATGGTAACAAGACTACTTGCATCAGATCTAAATCTACCGCATGATACTAGACATGATACAAGGTTGCCGGTACTCACGGAGGTCGACGGATCGATGAACCCTCTCGAAGAACTCGACGACACGACAAAGGACTCAAGGGTTTGGCGCAAAGCCGGTTTGTATTGAGAATGTTTCGAATGAAAATGCATACATTCAGGGTCTATATTTATACCCTGTCACAGCATGACCTCGAATGGATTTGATACCTAATTTATCTCTAAATACGATCGCTTATCCATCCATTAGCCCCTTTCCGCTCGGGCCACGTCACCACGCAATCCGGCAAAATCAGCGCAACAGTCCTCTTGCCGAACGGAAGAAAATTGCCGACCGCAGACTCTTTTGCCGAATTCTTCTGAAGAAACCTTCTTCCGGACGGACTCCTCATCGTGTTGGACCCACAGGTCAGGCCCCTTACCAAATTTTGGTGTTAACAGAAGCACAACTCAAAAAGCAAAGGACATAGGCAATCTGCAAAGCACCAGGCGGACTGTCCGCGAGGAGGGCGCGAACTGTCCGCGAGGAGGGCACAGACCGTCTGAAATTGCTACCCGAACCTCTAGTACTGCACCGGGAAAAACGGACCATTCGTGATGGACCCGCGGACCGTCCGCCTCGTCACGGACTGTCCGCCACTCCAGTACGAACCGTATGCAAACTTCATGCACAAAAAATCCACTGACAAAATGGATCAAAAGAAAGGTGCTCAAGAACTCGCACGAACACGAAGAACAGCCGTGCTGTCAGGCACGTCGTGAACAGTCCGCGGTGACCTCGCGGACGGTCCGCAGCTACCTCATAGACGGTCTGTGATGACCTCGCTGACAGTCCACCTGGTGCGAATCAGCACAGTCGAGAAACCGAGAAAGAACCTCCAATTTGCGATCGACGGATCTCCCAAACCACATGGAGTCTTGAGACGAAATTTTGGGGAGATGATGAGCACCATAAGTTGAAGATATGCCCCAAAAATTACGGCCCCTAACTCCCTACAACTTCTGGAATCGCAAATCTCATGCCTCTACCTCAAGAACATGAAGAACTAGGGTTCATCCAAAAATCAACGAATCGAAGGCCAAATCTGGCATTTGAGGGGTCAAGATCATCGCCAAAGATGTACAAGGCACTCACCCATGATCCCCTCAAAGAAATCCGAAAAGAAACGCCCTCAAATCCGTGGAAACAAGCGAACAACAAAGGGACGAAAAAGAGCTCCAAAAAAGCAACTCGGGAATAGAAAGATTGGCACAATATTTAGAGGATGAATTCACTATGAATATCTTGTTCAATCGATTACCAAGCCACTCCTAGAATCCAAATCTAAGATGCCAAAAAGCTCCAACAAGGAGCTACTCAGTCCTCTCTCTCCCTCTCTCCCAAAGCACTCCAAAATGAAAGAGCACACCACCTACAAGTCAAAGAGTTGGCTTAAAATTCAGCCTCCTCCTCCTATATATATAGGCCCTCCGGAAAAGACCGAAGTACCCCTACATTAGGAGTTACAACTCAAGCCCTCACAGGGGCATTTTGGTCAACGCATGAAGTTCTCCATCGGACGGCCACGCATCCATCGGGCCTTCGTGTCCTACCAACGCAAGCACCTCGATCATGCCGCGTGTCGCCCGCTTCGAAGCTTCTCGACGTGCCAGGATCCCATCTCTGCCTGCCAAGCCTCCGGTCTTGGTTTTGTGGCTCAACCAAGTAACCCCGATGGTTTTGTGGTGAACCACCGTAAACCCCGCGGACTCGGTGCAGCCTCCACGCCAATCCCACTCGTGACTTGGCCACCACGTCGTCCCAGCTCGGTGTTAGTTTTGTGGAGTAAACCAACCAAACCCCGCGTGCAGATTTCGGTTGTGAACCGCTACCCTGCACCAGCTCCACCTTGGTTTTGAGGTCCAACCAAGAAACCGTACCCGACTTCGTCTTGCTTTTCTTGCCACCATGCGGCCCGCACTTGATCTCGTTTGGCCACCAGGTCCATCGAGCTGAGCCTACTTGTCTCTCCAGTCCTCGGAGGCCACACAGGCCAAGACCTTTCGCGCCTGCTCTTCACCTGCACCAACGCAAATCAAGTCGCAACCTACACCTGCAATACTCGGCCAAGAGTCAGTCCACACCACGTTGTCAATCACTCATCACACCAAGGAGCGACCATCCACCGGTCCTCGGATGCTCCGGTCCTTGGATGAGCCCTTCTACGGGGTCATGCCCGGCAAGGCTGCATACCCCATAGGTCGTGTATGCCTACCGGTCACCTTCGGCATAGAGAACTTCGTCACGGAGTACTTGACATTCGAGGTCGCGGACTTCCGCTCCTCTTACCACGCCATCCTCGGGCGACCTATGCTCGCCAAGTTCATGGACATACCTCATCACACCTACCTCATCATGAAGATGCCGGCGCCAAACAGAATCCTCTCCGTCCTCGGGGACATCATGGTCTCCTATAACTATGAAAGTGCTATTGTCGAGCTCTCCAAAGACTCCGCGATCAAAGCTGCAGCAATGGTCATGGTCACCCAGACAGCCAAGATCGACCAAACCACTCTGAAGGTGACAGAGCAGAAGCGTACAAGCACAGCCTTGGACCCAAGTCTAGCCATCAAGAAGGTTTGCCTCGACCTTCCCGACGCGTCCAAGGAAGTCGTCATCGGGGACAACCTCGAAATTCAACAAGACCGCACGACCTATCAAGCAAAAGCTCTCGCGATTTGCAAAAGATAGAAAACAGGCCAAAGAAGTCGAAGTCTGTAAGCTCTTAGCTGCAGGATTCATCGGAGAATGTAAACACCCAGTTTGGCTCGCAAACCCGGTCCTTGTACCAAAGAAAATTGGTGGATTGAGGATGTGTATCGATTACACCGATCTCAACAAGCACTGCCCCAAGGATCCCTTCCCTCTTCCTCGCATCGACCAGGTCGTGGACTCCACGGTTGGTAGTGTTCTACTCTGGTTCCTCAACTACTACTTAGGGTATCACTAGATAGCTAGACCTCATCCCGACGACAAAGATAAAATGGCGTTCATAACACCTCACAACATCTACTGCTACAAGGTCATCACCTTTGGCCTGAAAAATGCTGGAGCTACATATCGGAAGGCAATTCAGAAGTGCCTATAGTCGCAGATCGGGAAGAACGTCGAAGCCTATGTATACAATTTGGTTGTCAAGACCACCGAGGAAGACAAGCTCATCGCCGACCTCTCTGAAACCTTCGCCAACCTATGAGAATTCCAGTGGAAGCTCAACCTAACCAAGTGTGTCTTCGGTGTGCCTTCCGGGTTGCTCCCGGGCTTCATAGCTGGGCACCGAGGTATTGAAGCCAACCCTGTGAATGTCGACGCTATACGCAACATGGCCAAGCCATCCAACAAGAAAGACGTCATGAAGCTCACAGGAATGATGGCGGCTCTAGGTCGTTTCATCAGCAAGCTCGGCGAGAAAGGCTTATCCTTCTTCAAGCTATTGAAGAAGGCAGACAAATTCGTGTGGGACGACGAGGCTCAAAAAGCATTTGAGGCTCTCAAAGAGTCCTTGACGACGCCACCAATCATGACTCCACCAGTTCGGAAAGAAACGCTCCTACTCTACATCTTTGCCACCACCAACGTGGTCAGCACAGTCCTCGTCGCTGAGCGAGAAGAAGAAGGGCAGGCCTATCCCGTTCAACGACCTGTGTATTACGTAAGCGAGGTCCTGGCCGACGCTAAGACACGTTATACACAACCTCAGAAGCTGCTCTATGCGCTCCTGGTCACGTCGAGAAAGCTTCGTCACTACTTCCAAGCTCACAAGATAGTGGTTCCATCATCGTTTCCACTAGGAGAGATCATCTGCAACCACGACGACAATGGCCGCATCATCAAGTGGTTAGTCGTGCTTGGAGAATTCGAATTTGAGTTTTGCCCTCGGCAAGCGATCAAGTCGCAGATCCTCGCAGACTTTGTGTCTGAGTGGACAGAAATCTTGATGCTCCCTCCCAAGGAGCAGCCTGAACATGGATAATGTACTTCGACGGTGCCCTAAACCTCGAGGGTGCGGGCGCAGGCGTATTGCTCATCTCTCCTAGGGAGAATAACTCAAGTACGTCCTGCAAATACACTACAAGGCTTCCAACAACGGTGCAGAGTATGAAGCTCTAATCCACGGGCTCCGCATAGAGTGTCCCTTGGCATCAAGCGACTACTGGCTTTTGGTGATTCCAAGGTCGTCATCGAGCATGTCAACAAAGAGTGGGACTGCGTCAAAGACACGATGGATGCTTACTGTGCTGAGATCCGCAAACTCGAAGATCACTTCGAGGAATTGAGTTTCAGCATGTCCCACGGAACAATAACGTGGCCGCCGACGTACTTTCCAAACTAGTCTCTCAGTGAGCCCTAGTCCCAGCAGGTGTGTTTGTCCAAGACCTACGCAAGCCTTCAATCAAGCTTCTGGACCCAGATAACCCAGAGGCACCTCAACTTGATCAAACCTCAGCACCTCCCTGCGACGTGCTGATGTCAGAAAAAGAAGATGATTGGCGCAAGCCCTTCATAGACCTCATACTCGTCCAGCTCATCCCCGGACGACAAAGCGAGAACGAGATCGTATCACATGACGAAGGGCCTACTATGTCGTGATTATTACTGACCTATACAGAAAAGCCGCCTCTACGGGTGTCTTGATGAAGTGCATCTTAAGATCAGAAGGTCTCCAGCTCCTAGCTGAGATTCACAGCAGCGAGTGTGGCTGCCACGCGGCATCCACCAACCAGGTCGGCAAGGCATACCGATCTGGATTCTACTGGCCCACGGCCATGACCGACGCTAAAGACCTCGTAAAGAGATGCAAATGATGTCAGTTCTTTGCCAAGCAGGAGCACCTGCCAGCTCAGGCCCTGCGCACCATCCCTCCATCATGGCCCTTTGCCATATGGGGTCTCGACTCCGTAGGACCGTTTTGTTCCGCCCCAGGTGGCTACAAACACATACTAGTAGTCGTTGATAAATTCACCAAGTGGATTGAAGTCCGACCTTTTGCAAAAGTAACATCAGAGGAAGCGGCAAAGTTTATCAGAGACATTACACACCGCTTCGGTGTGCCCAACAGGATCATCACCGACCTGGGCAAAGCTATCACTAGCTCTGTCTTTTGGGATTTTTGCCAAGAAAACACTACTGACGTCTACTACTCCTCGGTCGCCCACCCTCGATGCAACGGCCAGGTCGAGCGTGCTAATTGCATGGTCCTTTAGGCCCTCAAAGACTGCATCTACAATGATGCCTCAAACTATGCCACTCGATGGTTAGCCGAGCTACCACATGTGATTTGGGGTCTAAGGACTCAAGTCAACTCCGCCACAAGCTTTTCGATCTTCTTTCTGGTCTACGGATAGAAAGCTATACTACCCACCGACATCGCCTTCAGAGCACCACGCATATAGTTGTATGAGGAAGGAGAAGCCGAGCAAACCCGTCGTGTCGACCTCGACAGCTGCTGTCATGAGACAAGCCTGTCACGACCAACAACTTCAATGCTACCATGACTGCAATGTTAAGAAAACTTCCTTCAACATTGGCGACCTCGTCCTCAGGGGCATCCAGAAGACCAATGGCATGCACAAGCTCTCTGCCCCTTGGTAAGGACCCTTCATCATCACCGAAGTAATCAGCCCATCTAGTTATCACCTCCAATGGGTGACAGACAAGGAGTGCCAAACCCTTGGAATGTGGAGCACCTATGAAGATTCTATCCGTAGAATAGTTTTAAAATTCCATCTATGTATTTTCTTTCCTTATACTTTTTTCAGATTAAATAAATATTAGTTCAAGCAGTCATCTGCTATGTGTCAAGCTCTACCTTCTCCTCTCTCATGTCACAAACCCTCCCCCTCGACATGCTCGGGGGCTTGGCTCAAAGCCAACCTAAAGGTCGCTCGACCTGGGGACATCATCCCTAATGAGTACGAAGCCTCCTGTCGCTGCGAGCATGCTTGGTCAGAAAAAAGGTCGCCAGACCCGAGCCCTAGGCTCGCCCTCACGCACCGACCTCACGTAAGCTTCCACGCTGAGCTGTGGAGGTCGGTAAGTCAGCCTCTCCATGAGTAGTGGTTAGCGAGACAAGAAACAAGACGTCGTCATCTACATGGACTACCAAGCTCGCGCAGGCACAAGGCAAGTCATTCATTTAGGTTCAACAAAATATTTCATTCACAAGACCTACTTACATGACTGAGAAGGGGAGAAGGTACTGCTCCTAAGTCCAAGACTACTCTTCGTTGTCATCGCCTTCATAGTCGAGAGTGTCCATCACCTCAATGGTGGCATCTCCAACCTCCAGCTCCAGGGCTGCGAGGTCCTTCTCAACATCAGCACCAGCCTTGACCTTGGCCATGTTGACGTTAGGATAGTGAGATTTCACTCTCACCAATGCATTAGTAGCCGTCGCAAGCTCGTCGCCATCAGCAGTGTTAGGAGCCTGTTAGGGGTGTCTATGAGACAATCTACAATGGATTTTGCCTCTTCCCCTTCAGCCGGCATTGCTATGCAATCCATTGCATAGTTGGCAGCACCCTTCAGGTCGTTCAGCTCCACCTCATACCCTGCAATGGTCATTTCGTCATTCTGCAACAACTTCAAAACAACCTCGAACTCGACCTCAAGGTCCCGACAAGCTCCTTTCTCATAAGCTAGCTTTTGAGATACGACGTACTCATTGTCAGCTGCTTCCTTCATCACCCGCTTGAGCTCTTGGTCCCCAGCCTCGACCTCCCGAAGGGACACCTACAAATTTCGAACCTTTTCCTTGGTGTTCTTCAGGTCGTTTTATAGCTCCTCCTCACGGTTGCGGAAGCCTATGAGACATCACAATTAGCATACCAAAAAAATACCTCTTTGCTGCTAGAACAAGACTACCAACACAAAGATTCGACCTACCAATGGCTACAGTATTGAACTATGTAGTAGCCTACTTGGCCTTGCGCTTCTCCTCGGCAAGCTCGTCCTCGAGCATCTTCCTCTCGGCATCTGCCACCTCATGGACCTACTTGAGCTCCTGCTCAAGGTCAGTGATCTGCTGCTCCTTCGCCACCGCGTTCTTCAGCAGGTCAGCCTGGCTTTTGGCCCGTTCTGCAAAGGACTGCCGCAGCACAACAAGCTCATCAGCGACACTTCAACAAATACATCGTCAGAAAAGTACATCATAAGCAAACCTACTATTAGTGCATGGTTGATGGTCACAATGTTTGTCCGCAAGGACTGCATATCCTCGTTGTCCTCAAAGATATCATTTTGCCAAGGGGTGTTATTCCAATCAATTTACAGTTGTGGTAATCTCGGGCCTAGCGAGGAAGAGTCGGGTACCTGTGCGCCAGATGTCCCCGGACCTCTTGGCGCCTGGACAATTTGAGGCTGGTCCTTGACCAGGTCGTCGACAGCCCAAGCAGGTCTTGAGCTGATGGGGTCCACGTCAATAATTCCTGGGGAAACCGGCGTTTCGACGTCCCCAACAGCACCTCCTGCTCTTGCTTCACCAGCACACGGAGGACTCGCCGCCCTTGCATCTGCCACTAGCGGCGAAATTGTCCTATTCTCAGCCGCTCCCGTCAGCGGGGTGGCCGTCAGCGCGTCGTCGGTCAATGACTCCACCACGACCTTAGGGTCGGGTGACCTCGTGCAGGAGGACGAAGCCTAAGCGCCCAGGTCACGCAGCGGCTCTGCAATACAACACCACATAAAGACAAACATTCACAGCATGGCAACAAGTAAAAGAGATCGTGTGATCAAGACTTTACCTCGTAACGACCGGGATGCGAGGCTTTGACCTAAAGAACTGAGGCCTAATTGTTGCAAGCATCTTTGCTTGCACTGCCGCAGCAGTTTGTTGCGCCTCAAAACTTCGACGGAGGGCATCCACCGACGTCTTCTCCACCAACTCCCGCTGCCTCTTGGCAGCGGGGCTCTCCGACCTCCTCACCGGCCGATCTTCCACGACCAGCGACTCCTCAGTGGCTTCATCTTCTTCCTCTTCTTCCGACTCGACCTCCATCTAGCGAGGCGTCAGAATTACCGGTGTCACAACTATCGGTGGGGAACCAGCCTTCCTCTTCCTCTCTTTCTTCTTCTCCGCGGCCTTCACCGCAGAGACCGCAGCAGCAGTCGATGAAGCCAACAGCTTCACCACCGTCAACCTGGTCTTGCGTTGGGACTTCGCATCGCCACCAGCATCTGGGCCTGTCCTGGCGTCGCCTCCGACCTCAACGTCGGTATCTTCATTGGCCTCCACCAACGAGTCAGGCTCATAAAACTCCAGCAGCCGACCTGCTGGAGGCTGGTACTTGTCCGACCTAAGTTTCCGCCGGTGCAGCTCGTCTTCACGAAGAGGCGCTGGGCACCATAACTGACGCTCACGTTCCTACAAGCAACCAACGACCAAGAAAGTTACACGATGTAAACAATGGAAAACGAAGTAAACGACCTAAAGGTAGGTCTCAGGATCTTACCGGGTCGCCGACCACTTCAACGAGTGTGCCTTAGGGCACTTCTTTATCTTCACCTTCCGAGAATAAATCTGGGACACTAAGGACGCCATCTCCTCCTTGGAGACCTTGCGGTTAACTTCACGCGTGGGGTCTGACTGCCCCCAGTACTCGTACGCGGGGTGAACTCGATCCTTGACCGGCTGAATCAATCACCGAAAAAATGACCTGGCGACTGCAGCTCCCGTCACCCCCCCATTTCTTCAGGTCGCTGACCAGCTCCAGGACCCCCTTGAGGTCCTCGGTATCACGGGACGACAGCCCAAAGTCCCACTCAGATATCTTCACTGGCTTTTTGCCAGTACGACGTGGAAGCCCAGGCAGCTGATCTACAATATAAAACCACTCCGACCTCCGCCCAAAGGTGTTGCTGTGGAGGTCGCTATCTATCCACTCTGTCTTAAGGCCCGACCTCAAGCAAAACATTACAGCCCCCACTGGCCCCGACCTCTTGCTAGTGCTCTTCACACAAAACAAATACCTTCACAGCAAGAAGTGAGGCGATATCCCCAGATTCACCTCACAAAAGTGCATGAAGGTCGAAACCATAGTGTTTGAGTTGGGATAAGGTGTACTAGTTCCAGCTTATAGTAGTACAGCAAGCCGCGGAAGAAATCCCCCACGGGGAAGTTGAAGCTGCGCTCGAAGAAGGATGCAAAGATGACTCGCTCCTTCGAGGACCGGGAGCGTCCCGGTGGTCGGTGGATGACCGCTCCTTAGTGATGAGTGATTGACAACGGGTGTTGGACCGACTCTTGGCTTAGTGCGCGAGTGTAGGCGCGGCCTAGTTCGTGTTGTTGCGGGTGAAGAACGGGCGCGAAAGGTCTTCGGCCTTGAGGGGCCTCCGGGAGATGGAGAGACAAGTAGGCTCGGTTCGAGGGACCGGTGGACGGCGGGGACCGGGTGCGGGCCACATGGTGGCGACACAAGCAAGACGAAGTCATGGACGGATGAGCCGGTGCACGGTGGCGGTCAAGTCAAGTGGTTTGGCGGGAGGCCGGACCGGGCACGCGGGGTTTGGTGGTTTGCCCACAAAACCCACCGGCGGACGGTTTCTTGGTTTGGGCCTCAAAACCAAGTCCGAGGGCCCAACACGACGGAGACGGGATCCGGGCGTGTCGGGAAGCTTCGAGGCGGAGGACACGCGGCGGGATCGCATGGCTTGCGTCGGGAGGACGCGGGGTGCGGCAAAGGCGTGGCCGTCCGATGGCAAGACCCACATACATTACCAAAATGCCCCTACGTGGGTTGTATCGCCAGTAGTGTAGTTAGGGGTAGTCGAGTCATTTACCACTCCGGCGGGACCTGATATATAAGCCTGGAGTGTGTGTTGATGGCTCCCTCTCTCCGCGACTTAGGGTTTCATTTCCCCCCTTCTCTTTCTCATTTTCGTAGCCATTTTTCTTCCTATTTTCTCTAGGCTAGCATGAGAGCTTCATGAGAGATTTGTTGAGAGGGATGGATGCTAGGGCGGCATGCTAGACCTTGTGAATCTTTCCTGGTTTGTATAGAAGATTCGGGGTTGTTTTTCGTGGCTTTTTGTGCTTGTTTTCGTGCCTTTGTTTCCGGTGTGATTCCGCGGATTTGAGTGGGTTTCTCCCCGGATTTCTTTGAGGGAAACATGGATAGATGTCTTGTGCATCTTTGTGCTTGATCTTGTGCCCTCAAACGCCGGAAACCACTTCGATTCGTGAGTTTTCGTTCGGTGCTCTAGCTTTTGGTGGTGCTCAAAGGATTCGCGATTCCCGGTGATTTAGGGAGTTAGGAGGCAAGATTTTTGGGCTATAGCATCCTTGTGTGTCGCTTTTCAAGTCCCCAAACCCTTGTCTCCATAGCTTCAACCGTTTGGGAAATCCGATGATGATTTGGGGGAGTTGACTTTCGGGGTCGAGCGTTTCGCTCGTCCGCACACGGCGGACGGTCCGCGGGGGGGTCGCGGACGGTCCGCGTGGGCCGTGTTCGTCCCGTGTTCTTCGCGTTCTTGCTCGTCCTTTGTTTCGATCCGTCGCGATTTTGGTTTTTGGTTGGACGGAGTTTCGGACGGTCCGCGGTGTCGGGCGGACGGTCCGCGGGTGCTTGGCGGACGGTCCGCGTGCTCCCCGCGGACGGTCCGTGGGTCGTGTGTGGCTTTGGTTCGTTCGTGTGATTTAACGGACGGTCGCGGGAAGGGCCGGACGGTCCGCGATGCCGGCGCGGACGGTCCGCGAGAGCGGGTCGGACGGTCCGCGCGGTCCATCGCGGACGGTCCGCACGCGCCGGGCCGGACGGTCCGCCGGGGCTCGTGCGGTCTTTGTTTGTTTCGATTCCTTCTTTCCCTTTCTAGTGCTTCCGCGTGTGCTTCTAGGAATCGTTCCTAAGGCTAGAGGTTGATCCATAACCTCGTGGTCTTGGCGATTGGTGCGTGATTCGATCCATCGCTTGTGTGTGACCGGGATGTGAGTAGGACATAGGCCGGGTTCTTTGGGAAGAATTTTTACCGGCTCCTATTCACTCCCCCCCTCTCTAGTCGCCATCTGATCCTTCAATTGGTATCAGAGCTTGGTGCGGATTCTTTGCGACTTTGACAAGTCTCGAATCCTAAGATGGCGTACGTTGAGCGGGGCGGTCCGCCGCACTTCGATGGCAAGGGTTACCACAAGTGGGCGGCTCGTATGAGGATTTTTCTTCGAGGAAAGTTTGTTGGATTTTATTGTGCTTGACAAGACCTATGCTATTCCGGTCAACATCCATACTCTTATGGTGACCGATGCCGATGCCAAGGCCAAGTATGAGGCTAATGCAAAAGCCGTTGATCACTTGTGCCGGAGCTTGTGTGATCCGAGTTTGAGCGTGTTCGCCATTTGAGTCTTGCTTGGCAAATTTGGGATAAGTTGTTGGTTGCTCACGGTGGTGATAACCATGTGAAGGCTCGCCTCTTTGTCTCTTACGGATGCAATATGAGAATTTCACTCCACTTCCCGGTGAGGACATTGATGCGATGTTTCGGAGGTTCACCGCCATCGTGAACAACATGAAGGCAAATGTTGAGGATTTTCCGTATTCCGAGCATGATCGGGCTTTGAAGCTCTTGCATGTCTTGGATCCAAATGTTTGGGGTGCTAAGGTTGAGGCCATCAAGGAGTCCGGGAATTATTTGACTATTGAGTTGGATGACCTCTTTTCTAAGCTCAAGTCGGCCGAGGTTGACGGGAAGTTGCTATCCAAGCATGAGGGCTCGGACCGATCATAGTCTTGCTCTTGTGGGAGGATCAAAGGGCAAATCTAACCCTTCTGTCGACGAGTTTTCTTTGTCCTCTCTTATGTCCATTCCGGATGAGGAGTTTGATGTCTTTGGGCGAGGAGGAGGCGGCCTTGCTTTCAAGAAGGTTTGAACGACTACACGAGAGTCGGAGGAACGCAAGGCGGAGCTCAGGGACGTGCTACAAGTGTGGCAAGCGTGGCCACTTCATCGCCGAGTGCCCGGAAGCGGAGGAGAACAAGTACAAGGCGCACCTGAGGCGTGAAGACAAGTACTCCTCCAAGGGCAAGCACTTCAACAAGTCCAAGAGCAAGGACAAGGACAAGCGGCGACCGAGCAAGAGCACCTACAAGAAGAACAAGGCAAGAGCAATGGTGGCCGGTGCGAGCGACGTCGACTCAAGTTCAAGCGAGGAGCGAGTCAAGCTCAAGCGGCGAAGATGAAGACGCCGGGAGGCGCGGTGGCAAGAAGAGTGCAAGCGGAACCTCGGCGGGGGCCGAGCCGTGTGGCGCTTGAGGGCTTTTGTGGCATGGCCCATAGCTCAAGCGAGCAAGAAGAGTGTGAAGGAAGACGGCGACTCCGACTCGGAGGATGAGGTAAACCGTGACCCCGATTCTTTGCTTGCTGAGATTGCTAGGTTGAATGGTTTGCTTGATAATCGTGATAGTGTCTTTGAGAGATGCCAAAAAGATGAGGAAAGATCTTAGGGCTCGGCTTGAGAATGCTAGTGAGAAAGTAGGAGAGTTAGAGTCAAAATTGCTTGAATTGAAACTTGAGAATGACTCTTTGAAACTTGCTCCTACTTCTCCTGATGATGTTGAATGTGTTGAATGTGATGCTTGGTTGAACGAAATCAAAATGCTTAATGAGAAGAATGCTTCTATTTTGGCTCAACTAGATGCTCTTAGGGTCGAACATGATGAGCTTAAGGCTAGACCCACTTTGCTTGGTGCTTGCAAATCATGTCCTACTATGCATGCTAAGCTTGTTGATGCTCGCTCTACTATTAGTTCTTTGGAAGCATCTTTGAAATCTCCTGTTGCAAATGCATGCTCTAGGCGTGATGAAGTCACTTTGCGTAATCTTGAGCTTACTTCCCGTTTGGATGTCATTTATGAGGAAAATGATTATTTGAGGAAGGTGTTGGGTTGGTTGTACGGGCGGGAACCTCAATTGAAAATCATGATTGAGGAGTTCAAGAGAGCCGATGGTCGTGGTTTGGGTTTTGAGAAGTTGGGTGAGAAAGTGGGAGAAAACGAGTGGGGAGAGTGTGTACGAGAAGTGTGTTGAGTCTAACCCCGGGTTTGAGGTGATCGGAGAGATCCAAGTCCCACTCCCAAAAGCACCCAAGAACTTTTTCACACCAAAGCCCAACCACCTTTGCAACAAGCTTGACACAACCCTAGATCCACCCAAATTCCCACCTAAGACAAATGATTTTCGAAACCGGTGAAGTTTGTGGGTGAGAAGGGTGAGAAGCCTAGAGAGAAGCCGAGCCAAAACCAAAACCCATCCCCTTCGGGTGTGAGTATTGTGGCAAGGAGAGGCATCTTGCGGAGTTTTGCTACAAGAGGAAGAGGGATGAGAGGCTTGCTAGGGAGCAAGCAAACCGGGACAGGTATCGCCGGTCTCG
The DNA here is from genome assembly GCA_947561735.1 of Cenchrus americanus. NCBI lineage: Eukaryota > Viridiplantae > Streptophyta > Magnoliopsida > Poales > Poaceae > Cenchrus > Cenchrus americanus. Next base: position 196,862,806 of record OX387245.1, on the reverse strand, counting down.
CGGTATTCCCGAGCCTAGAGTGCCACTTCCACGGGGTGTGGGAAGTGTGAGGAGTGTCGGCGAGGTTCCCACGAGAGGTGGTGGTGGTGAGAGGTTTGTCGGGGAGAGATGATGGTGTGCGTCTTTGGTGAGAGGTTTGGTCGGGCTCGTGGTGGTTTTGCCGGACGTCCTCCTACTCGTCCTCGGTACGGGTTCGGGGGAGATGATCGCAGCTTTGGGTTCCAGAGGAACTACGGACCACGTTTTCCCCCTCGTGGTGCTCGTACTCCTCCCATGGGACATGGGAAGTTTGGTGGCAAGGGAGTGATGTTTGCTAACCCCTCTTTTGAGCAGATGGCTCGACACTGGTTTAACTTTCTCAGTGCTAACCCCAGTGTCGAGTCGCTAGCTCATTCTCGTTCTTGTTTTTGACTGCAGGCAGGAGGCTTGGAGAACATTTGGTTGATCGACTCCGGATGTTCTCGACACATGACCGGAGATAAGAAGTGGTTCTCCAGCCTCACCCCAGTGAAGGAAAAGATGTACATTACATTTGGGGACAATGGACGAGGTAGGGTCTTTGTCCGAGGGTGTTGTGCATGTGAGTGACAAGGTAACATTGAAGAGAGTGGCTCTTGTGAAGTCTTTGGGTTTTAATTTGCTTTCGGTTTCTCAGTTGCTTGATGAAGGTTTTGAGGTGCGTTTCAAGTCTGGCGAGTCTCGTTTGCTTGATTCTCGAGGTGATCTTGTTTGTATGATCATCCCGAGGGTCGATTTTCGGGGCTGATTTCTCTCGTTCTTTGGGTCTGCTCGTTTGTTTGATGGGCGGTCCTTCTTCCGATTTGTGGAAATGGCATAGGCGGTTGGGACACTTGAGCTTTGATTTGGTTTCCCGCTTGAGTGGTCTTGACCTTGTCCGAGGATTGCCGAAGTTGAAGTTTGAGAAGGATTTGGTTTGTGCTCCTTGTAGGCATGGTAAGATGGTAGCCACTCCCCATCCACCCCTGACCGATGTCATGACCGAGCGTCCGACGGAGCTGTTGCATATGGACCTTGTTGGGCCGGCTCGAGTTCGCTCGGTGGGTGGGAAGTGGTATGTCCTTGTTGTGGTGGACGATTACTCTCGCTATGCCCGGGTGTTCTTCTTGGAGGATAAGAGTGAGACTTTTGGCTTTGTTCGAGATGCGATCGTGAGGTTGAAAAACGAGAGGCATGGGAATGCTATTCGAGCTATCCGCGGTGATAATGGCTGCGAGTTCAAGAACTCTCGTTTTGATGCCTTTTGTCGTGATCTAGGTCTTGAACATCAGTATTCGACCCCTTATGTGCCCCCTCAAAATGGAGTCGTGGAAAGGAAAAATCGGACTCTTTGTGAGATGGCTAGGACGATGCTCGATGAGCACGGGACTCCTAGGAGGTTTTGGGCTGAGGCGGTCAATACAGCTTGTCATGTTTCCAATCGGATTTTATTGAGAGCTTTCAAGAAGAAGACCTGTTACGAGCTTATGCATGGTCGGGCACCCAAGGTGAGTCACTTCCGAGTTTTTGGCTGCAAGTGCTTTATTTTGAAGAAGGGAAAACTCGACAAGTTTGAGGCTAGGTCTAGTGATGGTATTTTCTTTGGATATGCTAACCACTCTAGAGCCTATAGGGTGCTTAACCTTGAGACTAACAAAATCATGGAGACTTGCGAGGTGACCTTCGACGAGACAATGCCATGTACTTCTCTTGGCTTTGAATGTGCGGGTGATGAAGAGATGGCCGAGGACCTCTTTGAAGAGGAGAAAGATGAAGCCGGAGATGATGATGGGGAGAACCATGCGCCTGAAGCTGAGCATGTACCCACTACTTCCCCTACGACTACTTTGGAGCATGGACCGTCTACTTCATGGACAACGACGGTACAACAAGAGGACCAGGCGAGAGAAGCTGAAGTTGAGGGGGAGGTAGTCTCGAGGCGTGAGGCTCCCCGACGGATTCAAGAAATACATCCCATGTCGAAGATCATTGGAGACATCAATGAACGCACTACACGGTCGAGGTCCAGGAATTCCTCTCATTTTGCTCATCTTTGCTTTTGTTGCTACTTTTGAGCCCAAGGACATTGGACATGCTTTATCGATGCAAACCGGGTCAATTCTATGCATGAGGAGTTGGAAAACTTTGAGAGGAACCGGGTGTGAGAGTTAGTTGAACCACCTCCAAATTGCCATCCCATAGGAACCAAGTGGGTTTGGAAGAACAAAGAGGGAGAGAATGGGATGGTTGTGAGGAACAAGTCCGGACTTGTTGCTCGGGGGTTTAGTCGAAGGAGGGGATCGACTACGAGGAGACCTTTGCTCGTGGCCCGTCTTGAGGCAATTCGGATCCTTCTAGCCTTCGCCGTGGCTAAAGGGTTCAAGTTGTTTCGGATGGACATGAAGAGTGCTTTTCGAATGGGGTCATAGAGGAGGAGGTGTATGTGAAGCAGCCACCTGGGTTTGAGAGCGAGTTGTACCCACACGGGGTATACGGGTTGAAAAGGGCTCGTATGGGTTGAAACGGGCGCCCGTGCTTGGTATGGGAGATTGAGAGGTTTTCTTTTGAGCGAGAGGGTTTGTGATGGGTACCGTGGATAGAACCTTGTTTCTCCTCAAGCATGGAAATGACTTGCTGATTGTTCAGATTTACGTGGATGATATTGTCTTTGGTGGCTCGTCACATAACCTTGTTGCCAAGTTTGCGGATGAGATGGAGCGGGGAGTTCGAGATGAGCATGATGGGCGAGTTGCGGTATTTTCTCGGGCTGCGGATCAAGCAAGTGAAGGACGGTACATTTGTGCACCGGACCAAGTACACGAAAGACATGCGAGGAAGTTCCGGATGCAAGATGTGAAGCCGATGTCGACTCCCATGGGGAGTACGGCCACTTTGGATGCGGATGAGGACGGAGAACCGGTGGACCGGCGGGAGTACGGGAGCATGATCGGCTCCCTCCTCTACTTGACGGCGACGAGGCCGGACATACGGTTCGGCGTGTGTCCGTGCGCTCGTTTTCGAGCTTCGCCGAGGACATCACATCGACGGGCCGTCAAGAGGATTTTCGGTACCTACGATCCGCCTTTGGTCTTGGCCTTTGGTATTCTTCCTCCTCGACTCTGTCTCTTCATGGTTTTTCCGATGCGGATTTTGCTTGGTTGTCGAGTCGAGAGGAAGTCTACTTCGGCACTTGTCGGTTTCTTGGTTCTTCGTTGGTCTCATGGTCTTCCCGCAAGCGGTCTAGTGTAGCTCGGTCTACCACCGAGGCGGAGTATGTTGCTTTGCCGCGAGTTCTTTGTTCCCGATTGTTGTGGATTTCCTACACTTTGAGAGACTTTGGTGAGGAGTGCACCCGGATCCCACTTCTTTGTGATAGCACCGGTGCCATAAGCGTAGCCAAAAACCCGGTGCTTCACTCCGGAACCAAACACATAGAGGTGAGGTATCATTTCCGAGGGACAATGTGGAGAAAGGAACCATCGTTTTGAGCCATGTCCCTACCCAAGATCGGCTAGCCGACATCTTTACAAAGCCTCTCGATCAAGCTACCTTTGTGCGCTTGCGGGGGAACTTGGGGTTTGTTGCCCTTTCTAGTTGATTCTTGGGGGATTTCCTTTTGTACCATATGTATCATACCATGTTTTACTTTGATGTATATACATGCTTTGCTTGATGTATAAACCATGGTAGGATAGCCATCTTGTCACATATCATGTTGCATTTGTATCATATTGCATTTTAGGATGATGAGCTTCTTTCATATGCCATATGTGAGTCTCTTTGGCTATTTGTGAGATTTTGGTTATATGTGTGGAGAAATGGTGATGTGAGGCTATGCTCTTGGAATATTTGAGATATATGTGTGGTGAGATAGCTCCTTTTGAGATAAATGCTTAACTTGACTAATTTTTGATGAAATTTGCTCCACTCGTGTGTAGTTGTGTATCCATGTCACAGTTTGGTCTAAATGTGCTTTTCATGCTTAGATTGTGCTTGGATGCCTGTTCTTGCATTTGGGCCAAAGGCCGGATATCATTGTGAATGTTTAGCCTATGTTGCATTCATGGGGGAGCATAAGCTTCTTTTTGCCGCAAAGGCACTTCATGTACCATGAAATGAATCAATCTTGAAAAGAAGTGCATAATGCTTGAAAAATGCTCCATCCATCATGTCTATGTTTAAAATGTCTTATCTTTCACATATGGGTGCAAAACATGTTGCATGATGTTCACCAGTGGAGAAGTCTCCCCGAAGTGGACACATGGCTCATGAGCTTTGACATGACATGCTTTGCTTTATGGGTGTTTGCCATGATCTTTTGCTGAGAATTTGATATCCTTGTATGATCTTTAAATGGTATGCATGTTTGTGGCTCAAGTGTGACATGGATAGGCTTTTACATGTGAAGCGAGTCCTCTTTTGGTAAAAATGCTTAAATCTGAAAATTTTGCTTTGTCACATGCTTGTATTTTCATATATTACTTGTGGCAATGCTTTGACTATGCTATGATTCATGTGTGTGATCTTTGTCTCAATTTTAGCCTTTGACACTAGATTTGGCCTATTTGAGAAGCTCATGTAGATGTTTATATGCTTTGCTTTGCATTTACGCTTTTTCACCTTGATTCATACATTGTCAACAAGGGGGAGAAAAGGTGAGCTTAATGAAAATTCGGAAAAAGGTGAGCTGAAATTTGGAAGTGTGCATCCACATGTTCGGGGGGGGAGGCATTTGTTCGGGGGGAGCTTTCTTCTTGTTTTCGGTGTGGATTTTGTGCTTTGCTTGGCTTGTGACCTTTCTTTGCCTTTCTTCGGTTTTGGTCATGAGTTGAGCTTCCTTGTTTTTCTTTCTTCTTTCTTTCTCTTTCACTCTGAATTTCATTTCGCGTTGTGTGTTGTCAATGCACTCATCAAGGGGGAGATTGAGGACCGGGGAGCGTCCCGGTGGTCGGTGGATGACCGCTCCTTAGTGATGAGTGATTGACAACGGGTGTTGGACCGACTCTTGGCTTAGTGCGCGAGTGTGTAGGCCGCGGCCTAGTTCGTGTTGTTGCGGGTGAAGAACGGGCGCGAAAGGTCTTCGGCCTTGAGGGGCCTCCGGGAGATGGAGAGACAAGTAGGCTCGGTTCGAGGGACCCGGTGGACGGCGGGGCCCGGGTGCGAGCCACATGGTGGCGACACAAGCAAGACGAAGTCATGGACAGATGAGCCGGTGCACGGTGGCGGTCAAGTCAAGTGGTTTGGCGGGAGGCCGGACCGGGCACGCGGGGTTTGGTGGTTTGCCCACAAAACCACCGGCGGACGGTTTCTTGGTTTGGGCCTCAAAACCAAGTCCGAGGGCCCAACACGACGGAGACGGGATCCGGGCGTGTCGGGAAGCTTCGAGGCGGAGGACACGCGGCGGGATCGCATGGCTTGCGTCGGGAGGACGCGGGGGTGCGGCAAAGGCGTGGCCGTCCGATGGCAAGACCCACATACATTACCAAAATGCCCCTACGTGGGTTGTATCGCCAGTAGTGTAGTTAGGGGTAGTCGAGTCATTTACCACTCCGGCGGGACCTGATATATAAGCCTGGAGTGTGTGTTGATGGCTCCCTCTCTCCGCGACTTAGGGTTTCATTTCCCCCCCTTCTCTTTCTCATTTTCGTAGCCATTTTTCTTCCTATTTTCTCTAGGCTAGCATGAGAGCTTCATGAGAGATTTGTTGAGAGGGATGGATGCTAGGGGCGGCATGCTAGACCTTGTGAATCTTTCCTGGTTTGTATAGAAGATTCGGGGTTGTTTTTCGTGGCTTTTTGTGCTTGTTTTCGTGCCTTTGTTTCCGGTGTGATTCCGCGGATTTGAGTGGGTTTCTCCCCGGATTTCTTTGAGGGAAACATGGATAGATGTCTTGTGCATCTTTGTGCTTGATCTTGTGCCCTCAAACGCCGGAAACCACTTCGATTCGTGAGTTTTCGTTCGGTGCTCTAGCTTTTGGTGGTGCTCAAAGGATTCGCGATTCCCGGTGATTTAGGGAGTTAGGAGGCAAGATTTTTGGGCTATAGCATCCTTGTGTGTCGCTTTTCAAGTCCCCAAACCCTTGTCTCCATAGCTTCAACCGTTTGGGAAATCCGATGATGATTTGGGGGAGTTGACTTTCGGGGTCGGGGCTGTTTCTCGCTCTGTCCGCACCCGCGGACGATCCGCGGGGGGGTCGCGGACGGTCCGCGTGGGCCGTGTTCGTCCCGTGTTCTTCGCGTTCTTGCTCGTCCTTTGTTTCGATCCGTCGCGATTTTGGTTTTTGGTTGGACGGAGTTTCGGACGGTCCGCGGTGTCGGGCGGACGGTCCGCGGGTGCTTGGCGGACGGTCCGCGTGCTCCCCGCGGACGGTCCGTGGGTCGTGTGTGGCTTTGGTTCGTTCGTGTGATTTAACGGACGGTCCGCGGGAAGGGCCGGACGGTCCGCGACGCCGGCGCGGACGGTCCGCGAGAGCGAGGTCGGACGGTCCGCGCGGTCCATCGCGGACGGTCCGCATTGCCGGGCGGACGACCCGCCGGGAGCTCGTGCGGTCTTTGTTTGTTTCGATTCCTTCTTTCCCTTTCTAGTGCTTCCGCGTGTGCTTCTAGGAATCGTTCCTAAGGCTAGAGGTTGATCCATAACCTCGTGGTCTTGGCGATTGGTGCGTGATTCGATCCATCGCTTGTGTGTGACCGGGATGTGAGTAGGACATAGGCCGGGTTCTTTGGGAAGAATTTTTACCGGCTCCTATTCACTCCCCCCCCTCTCTAGTCGCCATCCGATCCTTCACCTTCACGTCCTTGATTGGGAACTCCTCCCCAGCCGCAGCCTTCCACTCCACCTCCGCCTTCGGTCGCAGTAGCTCGTGGTCCACCAAAGCCTGGATCTTGGCCTCCGTCATCGTCGACCAGACCCACAGCATGCGCGGGTCCGGGATGGAAGCCGCCTCCGCCGCCATTTCGCCGCTATGGTTCGGATTGGAAATAATGGTGCACAGGGTTTTGATGCGCATGCATGGAGGAGCATGGCGCAGAGTGATGGTGCTAGAGCGTGGACAACAGGAGCTGGAGACTGGATGGGAGCGCGCGCAAGAGAAGCAGTCGCAAGGCTGCAGGGAAGCTACGGCAGTGGGAGTGAGAACGACGGGAGGAAGAAGAAGGGCGAATGGGGTCAACCCCGACCCGAGCCGCTCTATTTATAGGGGGGTCCACTGGATCTGCCTGTTGCGGTTCCTTCCGTCATACAACGCGCTTCAACGGCTATATTCCGATAAATTCGCAAGAAGATTGCACCGGATTCATCGCCAACAGATTAAGCCACGACCTAAACTTTGAGTTTAGGTCGTCAGCTGTCAACAAACTCTCATCAGGTCACTCTGATGACAAACACATTCAACAAGCCGCCATGTCACATTAATTTAGGTCTTTGACAAATCATTTTGTCAAATCGACCAAGTACATGACACAAGAGAGCGAACATTACATGGACCATCCGAAGGTACACAAGTCACTTGCGACCTCATTGGATCCAGAACCCAACACAAGAGATAAACATACTATAAGGCCTGGGCCACCCAGAGCGATCATCGTGACCTACTTTACCGAAGCAGAGCACATCGCGAGATTTCTTCTAGCACCAGGACCTTGATGGCAGCCTTGCGGGAGATAGCTGCCGGACGGCGTGCAACCTAAGGCATGCTTGGCCCAGACTATTGCAATGTAGGTATGAACTTGATCTTCAGTGTGAGATTTCAAGCCCCACGGAGCACGAGATGCTCACCAGCGATGTCCCGCTGCACCTCCAGCTAGTACAGCATCACCTCCAAACTCTACCTGATACCACGCAGAAGCAGGGTACAAAGAATGGAGGTGTTGCCTAAATATCGCGAGAGTCCTCCTAGCTCCAAGCTCCTACAACCATAGCCCTCTACAATCTAGTGGACGAACACATGGCCATGGCATAGTGGGATCAAGACTCTGCAGCTTCATACCTCAACAATGCTCGGTGCTTGCCTCCTTCAGCATCACAGCGCTATTTATAGTCGGGGCCAAGCCTTAGGAAGTTGGCGAAGTGATGACACTGTCACCACGTGGTCCTCGGACCTTGTGAGACATGGGTACCCCGGGATCCCCACCGACCAGGCACACAGCCATCCCCGACAAGTGGGTCCGACCTACTAGAAGACCCGCCGACCTGTCAGTGGGCCCAACCGGCCTAGTTGGCAGCCCACACGACCTCCTGAAGACCTTCTAGAAGGTTCCCCGGACGACCTGAACCACTACGACCTCAAGACTTGGCGTACAAGACAAAGACCTCGGTGGACTTCACCTAAAGCAGATCGATGGGATATGGCAAGGTGTGTAATGTAGACTTAGGTCTCCTGGTCGTAACCGTCCAGGAGTCTGGGAACCGACCTCATCCGCTGGCCAATATAAGGCGGACGAGGCGGCCGTTGTACTCATACGCAATCCTCAAGCAATCTACATCGACAACTGGATGTAGGGTATTACTCTCCGGAGGCCCAAACCAGTATAAACTCGTTGTGTTCTCTGTGTTCCGCGTACTCGTGTGCGACCTTCGTGTTCTTAGCAGTAGACTCCTCCCTGCCGAACAAATAAACCACAGGGATTAACACCCTCATGGGCTGTCCAGATCTCACCATCTGACAGTTGGCGTGCCAGGTAGGGGCAGAGTCAAGGTTCTTCGTGCAACTCAATGGCTTCGACGAATGGCGTCATCTTCCCGGAGAGTGTGGCAGACATCCCCGCCAACCCCGTCGACATCTTCTTTGGCTCGCTGTCGGTGACATCCATCGCTCCAACCACCTGCCTCGTCATCGAAGGCAACGCGGTCACCACCAACCAATAGATCGAAACAGATCTGTCGGCAGAAACCCACCCACCCACTCCTAGCGACCTGATCGTCGGGATCGATCGTTTCGAGGGTAGGCTCTCTGACACAATCAAAGTCTGTGTGCGCGTCAGATGCCGTCACACGACTCCTTCGACCTCTATCATGCCTCTTGGCTTGCGCAACGCTGCTCACGTAGCATCACGCTACATGAAACGGAAGATCCAGATCGAATCTGGACTCAACTCTCAAGATCATGGAAGCCGCGGGAATCACCTCGACGAACCCTGCCCTATCCACGAGAAGTCCAAACACACTGCACGCCTGTCGTGTCCTCAAGAAGTTTCGCCAACCTCTTACTGCGGCCCACCACCACCGGTTGAACCAAGAGTCATCTCCGGACTGCCTTGCATTCCAGGTCGCCCGCACAATGATCTCCCCGAACTATCCGGGAGAAGAGTTCGAAACCCTAGACCACCAGATATTGGCCGTCTCTGCGGATGTACCACCGCAAGATGGAGAAGCAGACGAGCAACGCCAAGAACATGAGAACGCCAATGCTGCTAGAGCCGTCCGAAGACAACAAGAGCTCGCTGTTGCTGCCCCAGGTGTAGGCCAACAACCGGCTAACGCCGGACAAGTCAACGCCAACGTCGAGCAACAAGCACTTGCGGCACCAGCTGCTCCACGGCAGCGACGCCAAGATGATCCATCTCGTGCCAACAGACTACGTGCGCGAGACCTCCTCAGGGACTTCGAGCGCGATGGACTCGAAGTTTACAACTCACCGTAAACCAACTTGGGAGCCGCTCTTGCCGCTCTGAATCACCTCGAAGATTCCTCAATGGTCCGACGCCTCCAAGCCAACGTCCGCGTCGCAGCTGCTCAGATTGAAGAAAGAGGTCCTGGATACAGTAGATCCACAACAAGCTCCTACTCCAGAAGTAGAACAGAGCGTCCTCGACAGCGACGTCGTAGCTAGGGTCCCCTCGACCTGGTGGCTGAAGAAGGACGAGGCGAAAATGAAGTAGCGCAGCCGGTCAACCCCGCTGCCAATGCTGCAGCCAACGCGCCAGCCAACCCTGCGGCTAACGCCCCAGCAAACGACTCGGCCAATGCCGCTGGTAACGTCGTCAACAATGCAGCCAATGCTGCCAATGTCCAGGCAAACGTCGCCCCAAACCTAAGACACAATGCAGGAGCTCAGCCTCCTCTGGTCCAGACCTATCGTGCGGAAGGAAGTCAGCGTCACCGCATAAGAGATGAAGTCGAGATAGCTCGACATGCTAACTACGATCGTGAGCACGAGGTCCCTGGCACCCTTGACGCCAACAACCCCATTGAAGCTACAGATCTCCGGATCATGCATGACTAGGAACTCCTGCGACGTGCTCAGTACGACCAAGACAACGGCCCTCCCGATGACCTCTACGTCATCCCCACGGCTCACGGCCCATCTACAAGCCCGGGAGCGGTCAATAATTTCCTAGCTTTATCACGACATCTCCGGACGATCAAATACCCAAATGACTTCAAGCTAGCTATTGAGAAGTACGATGGTCACTTCGACCCAAGTATATGGCTCAAGATGTACAACATAGCGGCGCGTGCCTCTGGAGGCAATGAAGACCACATGGCAGGGTACTTCCCCTCGTGAAGGGCAAGGCACCACTCTTGTGGCTTGACAATCTCCCAGCAGAGTGCATGAGCTCCTAGGCAACTCTGTCTCGCCTCTTCATGACCAACTACCACGTGTCCTATAATCGTCCTAGCAATACTCACCACCACGCCAGAGTACGGATGAGAAGCGATGAAACTCTCCGTGAGTACACTAACCGCTACTTCGAGAACCGCAACACCCTTGCAGGTGTCAAAGACGACGACGTCATTGCCTGCTACAAAAAGGGAATCACCAGCATCAAGTTGTTTGAGAAGATCCACGAAGCTGATGTAAAAACCATTGGCGACCTCATGGCCTACGTTGACAAACTGGTCGACACTCAAGACGCAGTAATGCATGACTTCAATGGAGAAGGCCACGACGATAGAGGCACCAGGTCACGCAAGTGATCTGGTGAAGCATATGTAACAGATCTACCAAGACCTTCTACCTTCGTCGAAGGCGACTTCAATATGGTCATGGACGACTAGTGCCAGTTCCACCGTGACGCCAAGCACACCATGAGGGAGAGCGAGCAGCGGAAGCGTGCCCTTGGAGTTCCATCTACCTACAAGAAGACCAGAAGCAACAACAACGATGATTGCAACGGTGGCCAACGCTTCGACAATCGTAACCCTCGACCTGATCGACAAGATACCGTGACCACAGGCCCTATCCTTGCAATGATGATAGGGATCTACGTGATTATCGCCGCGACTACCGCCGCGATGACAGACGCCGACTACCGTCGTGATGACCGCAACGATAGGCTTGACGACCACAGAAGTGATCGTCGTGACGATCGTCATTATGATCGTCACAACGACCGACGTGGTGATCGACGTCGCCAAGACGACCACAATTGCCAGGACAATAACTGGAAGGAGTGGACGCCGCCACCACCACCCAAAGGGGGCAACCCCAATGGTGCATTCCAAAAGGCTAACCGCGAGATCAATTTCATGGTCGGAGGTCGCCAAGTGATAAAGAGCAATCGACAGACTCGATCAAACGCCAGGGAGATCGAGCATGTCAACACTGAAAACCCGCAACCTCTGTGGTGGTCTGAATTCCCAATCACTTTCTCCAGGAAAGATCATTGGGTTCACATCCCTGACCCCGGAACCTATCCGCTGGTCGTCAACCCCTTAGTCAACAGGGCCTGGCTGCCTAAGACCCTCATCGACGGAGGCAGCGGCCTAAACATCATCTTCACAGAGATGTTGCGCAAGATGGAGTTCGACTTCAGCAAGATGACCGCTTGCGATGAAGCCTTCTACGGGGCCGTGCCCGGAAAGGCTGCGTACTCCATAGGTCGTGTATGCCTACCGATCACCTTTGGCACAGAGGAGAACTTCTGAACAGAGTACCTGACATTTGAGGTCGCAGACTTCCGCTCATCATACCACGCCATCTTCGGACGACCTATGCTCGCCAAGTTCATGGCTATACCGCATCACACCTACCTCATCATGAAGATGTCGGCGCCAAACAGAATCCTTACTGTCCTTGGCGACATCATGATCTCCTATAATTGCGATAGTGCCATTGTTGAGATCTCCAACGACTCAGCAATCAAAGCCGAGACAACAGTCATGGTCACTCAGGCAGCCAAGATCGACCGAACTACCCTGCAGGTACCAGAGCAGAAGCGTACAAGTACGACTTTGGACCCAAGTCCAGCTGTCAAGAAGGTCTGCCTCGGCTTACCCGACACGTCCAAGGAAGTCGTCATCGGGGCTGACCTCGACCCCAAATAGGAACTCGCGCTCACCAGCTTCCTCAGGGATAACACCGACATCTTCACATGGAGTCCATCTGATATGTCTGGAGTCCCCAGGGAGCTGGTTGAGCACAGACTTGAAATTAACAAGACTGCACGACCTATCAAGCAAAAGCTCCGGCGATTTGCAAAACATAGAAAACAAGCTATAGAAGTAGAAGTCTGTAAGCTCTTAGCTGCAGGTTTTGTTAGAGAATGTCAACAACCAGTTTGGCTCGCAAACCCGGTTCTTGTACGAAAGAAACTTGATGGATTAAGGATGTGTATCGATTACACCGACCTTAACAAGCACTACCCGAAGGATCCGTTCCCTCTTCCTCGTATTGATCAGGTCGTGGACTCCACGGGTGGCAGCGTCCTACTTTGTTTCCTCAACTGCCATTCAGGGTATTACCAGATAGCCTTGCATCCTGACGACGAAGACAAAATAGTGTTCATAACACCTCACGGTATCTATTGCTACAAGGTCATGACCTTTGGCCTGAAAAATGCTGGAGCAACATACCAGAAGGCAATCCAGAAGTTCTTGAAGACCCAAATCGGGAAGAACGTCGAGGCTTATGTAGACAATGTGGTTTTCAAGACTACAGAGGAAGACAAGCTCATCGCCGACCTCACCGAAACCTTCGCCAATCTGTGAGAGTTCTTCGGTGTCCCCTCCTGATTGCTCCTGGGCTTCATGGTCGGGCACCGAGGCATTGAAGCCAACCTAGCGAAGGTTGACGCTATACGTAAGATGGCCAAGCCATCCAACAAGAAAGACGTCATGAAGCTCACCGGCATGATGGCGGCTCTAGGTCGTTTCATCAGCAAGCTCGGTGAAAAGGCTTACCCTTCTTCAAGTTATTGAAGAAGGCCGACAAGTTCGTATGGGACGACAAAGCCCAAAAAGCGTTCGAGGCTCTCAAAGAGTCCGTGACGACACCACCAGTTATGACACCTCCAATCCCGAAGGAAACACTTCTACTCTACATCTCTGCCACCACTAATGTGGTCAGCACAGTTCTCGTCACCAAGCGAGAAGAAGAAGGGCAAGCCTACCCTGTTGAACGGCCTGTGTATTATGTGAGCGAGGTCCTGGCCGATGCTAAGACACGTTACACACAACCCCAGAAGCTGCTCTATGCGCTCCTGATTATGTCGAGAAAGCTTCAACATTACTTCCAAGCTCACAAGATCGTGGTTCCATCCTCATTCCCCTTAGGAGAAATCATCTGCAACCGCTATGCCAACGGCCGCATCATCAAGTGGTCAGTCGAGCTTGGAGAGTTTGAAATTTAGTTCTGCCCCAGGCAAGCAATCAAGTCGCAGATCCTCGCAGACTTTGTGTCTGAGTGGACAGAGATCCAAATGCCCCCTCCCAAGGAGCGGCCTGAACCCTGGATAATGTACTTTGACGGTACCCTCAACCTCAAAGGAGCAGGCACAGGTGTGTTACTTATCTCTCCTCAGGGAGAGTAGCTCAAGTACGTCCTGCAGATTCATTACGAGGCCTCCAACAATGGCGCAGAATATGAAGCCCAGATCCACGGGCTCTGAATAGCAGTGTCCCTTGGCATCAAGCGACTAATGGCTTTTGGCGATTTCAAGGTTGTCATCGAGCAAGTCAACAAGGAGTGGGACTGCGTAAAGGACAAGATGGATGCTTACTACGCTGAGATTCGTAAACTTGAAGGCCACTTCGAGGGGATCGAGTTCCAGCACGTCCCACGGAACAACAACGTCGCCGTCGATGTGCTTTCCAAACTAGGCTCTCATCGAGCTCTAGTCCCAGCAGGCACGATTAAAGGCGATGACTTTATTTCTCTTTATCACGACGTCCTTGTCGCTAGTGCATCAATAGCGCATGAGCCCTCGCCACAGAGTCACATGGCTATAGTAACCCCCTCGATCAGTGGGAAATTTGTCGTTTTCTGGGTGGCAAGGGAATCTCCGACCACTGTTGACCCGTGACCCTGCAGTCTACGCTTCACGGCAAAACCTGACCCCGTGTCAGAAGGCTCAATGCCTAACCAAGCCACATACAACGATGACTCCACGACATTCCTCTACGACCTGATGACGTTCATTTGCACCCGCTAGGCTCTCCGTCCTGGTGCACCCGCTATGGCTCTGAACGTAAACGGACCTAATCCAATCAGCCTATATTTCTGTTTCCTGAGCTGAATGGTCGTAGGTTCGATTGAAGACCTTTCGGGGTAGGCGTGCCTCGCTTCTCTGCCAGACCCGTCTAGGCGCCTGGAGATGAGAAGCATCATGGTGATTTACGATTTCGTCGGGCCCATGTGGTCGGTGTGCCTATTGCTAAGGTCGTTAATACCTTAGTGCCATGGCTCTACTGGATGGCTGGCAGTTATGTCGGTCATCTGGACACCAAAACGACCTTCTCGAGGTCGGCGTGCCTTAATACCTAGATCTTGCAATATCTCGGTATGTCTATGGCCCTGCCAACCTAGTTGGGTGCCCTGGATGCGTGACCTTCGAAGGTCGATGTGCTCTTGTAGCCCTGCCAGCCTATTCTGGACACCCTGGACTTTACGTTGGGAATGAAGGCCTCCCCGAGGAGTGCGCGCCTAGTGGCCCTGCCAAGTATCTCTGGGTACTTGGGCTCTTCTTGATTTGAGACCTTCCTAAGGTCGGCATGCCTCGAGTGTCTCTGCCAGACTCTTTGCAACTATGCAAGATATCTGGGTGTGTCTACACTCCATATGTTCAAGATTAACATCGCTTCACTAAACTTCATCATTGACAACCTCTTCATGCGATGCACCTTTCAAGATCCTGCTGGGTATCCTCGGATACTGGACATCATTAAATTGAAGCCTCTTTGAGGTCGGCATGCCTACAAGGCCTCTGTGAGGTCGGCCCTACCAGACTCCTTGCAGCTATGCTAGGAGATTTGGGTGTCTCTACACTTTGTTCGAACAAGACCATGACTCAGTTTTCTTCTCTTTTTCGAGCATCAAAGCAGCTATGTTGTCTGCTTCAATGCTCGGGGACTACTCTACGAGTGCGTCTTCGACGCCCTCTTGTTTTCTTCGTCGTACCGACCCATTGGGAAACCCGTTTATCATCACGTCGCTACTCGACCTACATTTTCTTCTATTCTTCTTTTTTGGATCATCGTACAGGCCATCCTGCCCGCCATGTTGCTCAGATACTACTCTATAAGTGCATCTTTGATGCCCTTTGAATTTTTTCATCATCGTTTCAATCTATTGGAAGCCTGCTTCTTATAGGTCCGTAATCGACCTCTCTTCGTTCGGCAAGACTACAAATAGGTCGGCTGCAAAACTGATTGTCACGGTTCTCTACCGCCGGCAGTAAATTTATATTGATCGTGCGTCGGGCTCGGATGGTTAGCACAGGAGACAATAGGATTTATACTAGTTCGGGCCTCCGAGGAGTAATACCCTATGTCCAGTATGGTGCTGCCGTGTTCCCGAGCTAGGAGTGCTTGTAGTTGGGGTTACAAGTTGGTCGGGAGAGGATGTCGAGCCCCAGTCCCTTGAGGTGGTGTTCGGTCTTTCGAAGGTTTAACCCCTGTAACCGTTGCCCTCCTCTCCCTTTTATAGTCACAAGGGGAGGGGCACAAGGGGGAAGTAAAAAAGAGATACAGTGCTTGGTTGCTGGTACGTCCCGCCGTACATCGTTGTCCATCACGGTGTATTGAAGGTGAGCCGCGATGCTTCATCGTGGGAGCCGTCGCATGGTCGGGCATGATTGTCCATGTCGGGACGCTTGGCTCCTTCTCCTAGTAGTTTGCACTCGTCTTAGCCTGCTTGAGTACTTGTCTAGCCTGCCACACCTGAGCCTAAGTCTAGGCTCGTGCGTGTCGTAGAGAGTGCTTGAGTGCCTCGAGCTGAGCTTGTGTGTGGCAGTGTGGAGATGATGGCGATGTGATGGTCGCGCAGCCGGTCAGGCCAGCATTAAGGCTCTTGGCGGGGTGAGTTGCCTGCATGGCCGCCAGCTGTTGTACTTGCATGACATGGGGAATCGTTCCCCACGCGTGTCGGTGGTGGTGCTCGTGCTGTGGGCTTTCGCCGCGCGTCTAGGCCCACGCACCAGTCGGAGCCGGACTTGCCGTGCAAGGCGGAGACTTGTCGTGCGAGGCGGAGACTTGTTGTAGAGGTCCCTCTGGTGTCGAACTAGTTGGAGATGCAGCCAACTGGCCGAAGACTTAAACGTCTTGCCAATGTGGGTCTTGACCAGGGTCTTTACTCCTCCATGTCCAGAATCTTTGCCTTGACGTTGTCGATCTTGGCCTTCACATTGTCAGTGGTGTTCGGTTGTCTTGTGTTTAGGGAGATAATCCCGCCGTCAAAGTGGGCCCTAATCCGGGCCCTCGTTAGTAGCCCCCGAGCCTGAGAGGGAGTCAAGGAGTCACGCTCAGGCTCAGCTGGACAATCTTAGTGTTGATGGTGTTCTTCATGTTCTCAGTGGGTGTGCGTGAGCGCATCCGCCGGATGTAGCCCCCAAGCTCGTGAGTGAGTTGGAGACTCGCTCGCGAGCTTTTATTCATGATTGTAGCCGTTGTAGCTTGGGGACGCTTCGTCGGGGTAGTCATGTAACATACCAGAAATTTGATTGTTTAACCATGTGTGAATTTTCGCAAAAATTTAAAACTTTTTGTTTGAACTTGTGTGCTACAAAATTTGATCCCAATTTGCTAGCTTCTCATCCTAAAATCTCTTTAAAATAAAACTATGTAAAAATTATTTTCAAATTATGGTATAAATGTGAGTTGGAGTTTCCTAGATTTTATTTTGGATCTTCAAATTTAGTGAAGTTTGAATTTGAATTGCATTCAAATTCAAACGTTATATGATTACAAAGTTACTGTAAATAAAAGCCAAACCTATTTTCAAACTCTAACTCCTATATAACCCAGCCTGCTAACTACCTCAGGCCGAAAGCCTACTAACTATCTATTCAAGCCTGCCAAGCAAATCGGGTCGGCCCACCTTCTCCCCCGCGCTCAGACCAGCCCAGCTAGGCCTGCTATCCTTCCTCCTCTCCTTTTTCACCGACGCGCGGGACCCGCTCGTCAGCCGGACCTTGTGCCCGTTTCTTCCCTGTGACGTCTGTGATGGGAAATCAGGGGATGGCGCTGCCCCGTACCGCACCCTCGGTCTCCCCCATGGTTGCCACCCCTTGCTGCGCTGGCGCCTGTGGATGGGAACCACGCGTCCTCTCCCTTGCATCCTTGCCGTCCGTGGCTACACTCGAACCCTAGCGGCCCCATATAAAGAGCACGTCGAGCCTTCACCCCTGTGTCCGCCGCCAAGGGGGAAAGCCACGATCCACAACGCCGCCTATGAGGGAAAGAGGAAGGGAGGAAAATCGGAGTCGTCGGTCTAGAGGGAGGCCATCGTGGGGCTATCGAGCGCCCGCCACCGGGGACGCCGACACCGCTGCATCCCCGCTCCCCTACTCCAAGCTTCACCGCCGCACCTGAGGAGAAAGAGAAGCAGCGCTGGTGGGAGTCGTGAACACGTTGCTGGAGCGCCGCATCGAGGGGACGTCGCGTCGTGCTGCGCCGTGCTGAAGAGGTGTCGCGCCACGAAGGAAGGGAGCTGCACCGCGTCGTGAACGACGAGTCGAAGACGCCGACGACCACGCCACTGCAACAAGTACCAGGATGACGTTCAGTGGGAGCTGCAACACGCCAAGGACACCTTTGACGCGCCGCTACGTTCGTCGACTGCATCGCCTCACCGCGGGCCACGAAGTCCCTGTGTGCGCAGCGTGCCGAACAGGAGACCGCACCACTGCCGACCGGGAGTTCCGCGAGGTCGCCCCAGAGCCCTGTGTCGCTACCGCACCGCAGGCCACCGTCATCGCAGCTCATCTACACCGTGTGCTCGGCCTTCATGCCACTATCCTGCAGGAGCTGCGCCTTGCCCCGGCCCCGCTTAGACCTCCGACGCACCCTCACGGTGAGCACACAGCCAAACCCCTTCCTTGCCCCTCAACTGCTCGGTGAAATGCCTGAACCGCGAGATGATGTTGTCGCTGCTCTTCATTTGTCTCTGAAGCCAGCCTTCGTACCGTGTACATTTCTTGCAGGACCCAACCTAGCTGCGCTACCCATCTCCTAGTAGCGGCCTTCTACCCTTGACCAAGGGCACGCACACAAGGTGTTCGACATATTGTGCCAAACAAGCCGCTGACCGCCTGACTGTTCACCACCTCGCCCATGACATGCTCGATGTTTTGTCAATGAGGTGAGATGCCCACAGCAGTACCTCGTCATTTCCTTCTTTTCTCTTGCCGATACCTGACCCTTTCCTACTCAATCTAACACCCCGCTTGCCTACACGAAACCGTCGTCGCCGAGGGGGAGGATCGAAGGAAGCCGGAAGTCACCCACGCCGAGGACGCCGTGACTGCCGATCCACGACGTCATTGACGGGAACGTCTACGCGAAGAGAACCGCGAGCTTGCAGCAAGGACAAGTTGATGCCCCTCTATCTTCCCTAGCACGTCATCCGTCCACCTCGCCCGCGACGTGTTCGACAGAATGACCTACTTGTCGACAAGCCTGTTGGTGAGCCATCCGACCAAGCCAACTCTTTATTACCCTCCGATGCATGCCTGTGTTGTCGGCCTTTGTGCTGTGCATGCTTCTATTTTCTTCCAGAACACCAGTGACCATGGAGGGCATGCCTTTTGCTGCAGTCGTGACATGCCCACCAACTGTTCGATGTTGTGCCTGCTCGAACCCTTGAGATCCTTATGGCCGAAGCCTTCATCTGTTGCCTTGTTGATGTTGCCGACCGTTCTGCCGAGACCCTTGCTCTTCGCTGCTTAACCAAGCCAAAGTCGCCCAGCCCTGCTAGCTGCTCTGTGTGCCGGCCGTCGAGCCGTGCGATCTTTTGCAGGTGTCCTCGCAATGCTCGCCGTTGCCTCGTTGTGCGCCTCTCCCACGCATGATCATGCTCTCACTACTGCCTGCGGCGTGTTGGATAGTCGTGTCGTGGTGCACGCGCAACCCCATGCCACAGCTCGCAGCCATGCCATGCGTTCTCAGGCGCAAGGAAAAGCCCGACCATGGGTGGCTAGTTGTGCTCTGCCGTGCCATGCCCGCTGCGTCAAACCAGCCATCAACTTGCTATCGCTCGTGTGTCGTTGCCTGCCTGACCGACCTTCGTGCCGCGAGTGTGTCCTTGCATGTGCCTCGCTTCAGCCACTTGCCGCTTGTCTTGCTCTACTCCGCTTCTTGTCTCCTCTCATAAATCCGCTCTTGCTCTACTTTGCTCTGTGATGTGATGTGTGCATTGTGTTGTGTGATCTCAACTAGGATGCCACGCGTGTTGGATGGTCGTGCCATGAGTAGGGCCCCTACTTCACGCATGGCAACCCCGCGTTGCAATCTAGCTATCTCGCCATGGCCATCACCCCATCACGAGTACATGCTTCGTAGCGCTCTTGAGCATGCCTTGTCGCTCCGCCTCCCAAGATCGACCATTAGTTGATCCTCTCATCCTCTCTACACTATCGCCGCATATCTTGGCATGGGAATGCCATTCCTAAGTTACCACCATCTCGCTTTGCGATCCTCATCCTTTGCGCTACTGCTTTGATCATCCAAAATCTGAACCTTGCAAGCGTTAATCTCAGCCTCTCCGCTTTCCAGCTTGCAAGCTTGTCCACCTAAGATCTTAGCCGTGAGACCCGTAAACTATCTTTGAACTAACTCTTGACTCTACCATGTTTACTAGTATATAAAACTAAGTTGTTTAAACTGCTTTTGTTTATAAAACCAATTGCTCTTTTTTCCATCAATTAAACCAGTGCTGCTTGTATTCACTCTGGAGTTTATTTGGATCTACTAAATTGGTTCTTATTGATGTTTTTGCACTAGATGAATGCTCGTTATTTACCTAACTCAGGACTAGCTACAGACCCCTAGCTAGTCCCATATGCACACTATCCATACTTTTGTTGCTTGATTATGGATGGTTCTCTGGGTTTGGACTGAGATGTGGGAGATCTCGGTGTGTTCTAGCGTGAGTTCTGGGTGTGTTCTTCCTTGACGTGTTACTGGCGGGAGCGAGCCGTTTGGTTACTTGTGAACGCCTACCTCGGGGAGATGCAATCTGGCCTCTCGCCCGAGCGGTGTGTCGGACGGGATGGAGATGGAGAGTGCTCTCTCTCGACCCTTAAGGACCGATCATTAGTTGACCTTGCTTCAGTGGACTTTTAGAGTACAAACCGCCCGCCTTGTTATGGGCGGGGGTGCGGGGTGAGACTCGTAGTGGATAGCACCCTGCCAGTAGGCGGATCGGTGTGATCGTGATGGGAGACGACGTTCCTCCTTAGAAGACTTCGCCCCGGCGAGGCCGGGGAAGGGTTGCACAGCTTCGAGGGACCCCTCGCTAGCGTACGAGCTCTACGGCGGGGGCGCGCCGGACTCGGAGACGCCGGAGGGTACTATCCACTTACTTGGACTCGGCGGTATGGTAGGGTTTGGGACGGCGACCCACCGTTTCCAGCTCTACTCGGGCGGGTACAGTTGTACAACCTCTGCAGAGTGTTAAACCTATAGCTATAGTCCGTGTCCACTGGTTATGGACAGTCTTCTGATCTCTCACCTGACTAGACTCTTTTCTTGTGCTTCTTCTCTCCCCCGAGTGAGCGAGCCCGGCTTGAGGCCGTTGAGATGTGGCGATAGGAGCAGGTGGGCCCCACATCATAGATGAGAGTCGGGGGCTGGATCGTGGTTGTGATTCAGTGCTTTGGTGTGGACTTCCTTGTCGAGGGGTGTGGACCCCAGAGGTGTGGACCTCAGAGGTGTGGACCTCAGAGGTGTGGACCTCCCGGAGGTGTGGACAACCTTGATTGTTGCTATCGTGTTGCTGCATGCATAACTTTCTACAACCCAGTATAGGTTTTATCCATGCATATTAGATTCAACCACTGCTTTTGCTCTTTGTTGGGAAGCTGACATGACCTACCCGCTTATCGGGTAGATGCTCGTGTTTCAGACTAGGCGATCATCGACGACTACAACTTCAACGACGAAGGTGAAGACTAAAGTTGGTCCTATGCTTGAGTTTGCCTGTGGAGCTGGAGACGCTTCACTTCTATAGATCCGCTGCGTAGGTGTTTTACCTTTCTTGATTTAGTCCTGATGGACTTGTACCTGTCTTGTGCCGAAGAGTTGTAATCTGATGTTGTAATAATATTTCATAATTCTTCTTTTTATTTTTGTGTTAATGGATTTGTACCGCATGAGATAGGGATTGCACGTGATAGACTCTTCCTGGGACTATCACGGAGGTGCAGAGAGTCGGGTTTCCGTTCACAGAAATTCGGTTTATTTCAGGTGGTATCAGAGTCGTACTTGACCGTAGGACGAGCCCTACCAATGGTCGATAGTTTAGGATAGCCTAAATATCCTTGATTGAGTATATACTCCTTGACTCTTATATAAACTCCTTGAAATCTACTATTACATCCTTGATTTCTCACTAACTGACTCACTAACTACCCTATCGCTCAGTTGGTGACCTAAGGAGAACAACGTGTGTCGCATGCTTCAAGACCCTGCAACTCTGCGGGGTGATGTCTGATACAAGGGAAAGACAACTACATCATTGACACACATGAAGATGGAGTACAAGGACGAGATGAAGCTGAATCTACATGACTTAGTTGGAATATCCCTGGTGACTCTTCAGTGTGATGTTATGCCAACATGGTTGACCCTACTTTGGATCTCAATCTATCACATACTGATCAGACTGCCCCCATGATACATGAAGTCTGCATACATATGATGCTACAACAACAGGATGCTCCCTTCGACCTCTTGCTTGAAACGGAGCTTGGATGACACTAGGTGCCTACTCCGAGGACAATGAGGAGTTAAGATCTTGAATCCAAGTGTGCCAATATAAGGAAACTAGCAGTCTACTATATGGAACCGGCACACATAAGTTTAGATGAAGGAGTCGGAGACTCCTAAGATGCCGTAGCTCAGCAATTGGATGAAGACCCAAAGACTCGAAGCTATACGAATAGTCGAGTCGCAGAGGATTAAGATATTATAACAAGTTGTAGCTACATGAGGCAACCAATGGATTGAACGGTCAAGTTAGCACCAGCTTACAAGCGAGCACCACATACTCGGAACAACAGCTTGATAATAGACCCTATGGAATTCCCCCTCGGTAAGAAGTGTGAAACGTGGATGCTTGCTATAGAAACAAATGAGAAACATGGGGGCATAGATTAAATTAGACAGAAAGCACCCCCTTCTGCAAGGATAATCCCATAAGAGTCAGCATGAAGAAGAGTTTCACCAACTTACTTCGGAATGATCAGTGCCAAAGCAACAGATGACATGTGTTCTTTCAAGTGTGGTATCCCTAACATTAGGAAAAATCCCTCGAGTGCCCACGATATACTAGTATGCTTACGCCGGTGTAACCTCGAAGGTCTTAGGAGTCAGCCTCGAGGAACACATTTGTTTCGGTGCATTGCTTGAGTGATTGGATCTTTTTGGTCTTATTGTTGTTATGCCTCTTCATGATTGTGTGAAGTTGTATTGAGTGCTTATGCTTGCTACATCTTTAGATGACTCCTTTAGAGGCCTTAGCTACCCATCCTACAAGATCAAGCTAGCAGAACAAAGATCGACGTGCTCAAGCTAGCTTAACAAGCTCAAACTTCAAAAGACGTGAAGGATTTCTTGCAACCTCGACAAATCAGACCAAGACTTTGGATGAGATACCCTATGAACATTGGATTCGAGTTTGTGAACCGGAAAACGAGTACCTCAAGAATTTGCAACCTTTGAAGCTCGGAACTGCAAGTACTGTTACGGAGGCATACATTGGTTAAGATCAATTGAGTACCCTAAGATGTCAGCAACGCATTTTGGATAATATCAGTCGTGACTCAATTATCGGATAAAGATGAAGTACTCTATATGGAACAACAATCAATAGGAATTTTATTCGAGTACTATAGCTTCCGACGGGTACCTTATGAATGTCCACCTTTGGAAATTGCTAATGGAATACAGAGTTTGTCGATAATGTTCTTCGCACTAAATACGAACTGACCCATGTGGAGACCCAAAGGAACATGGTAACCTCATATCTTGGTAATGGAAACATCGATGAGAGCGACTAACATATCAGAAGACCACCCAAGATAATGAGAGAGTGGATATAAGCGCATCAAACTCTGCACAGACAGACAGTCACGCATGCTTTATGAAATTGCGCCTCCGACCATGTATTTGGAAATAACAAATCCATGCATAAGGGATCATCCCTAAGTAGACAGTACCTCACCCTGGAAGGTATTGTTGAGGTTTTGGATTTGATTCGGATGACTAAACTCAAAGGATATAAGGTTTGCACTACACGAGCAGTCATCCTAGAGTCATTGTTATTGGAATAATCCCTCTTACGCCCCTAAGTAGTTGTTTTGGAACTACTGTGTAAGTAGTAAACAGCTGTGCACCACAAGTCGTGCTTCTAGAATATGAAGCCCGGAGGGTATGTAAAGGAATTACGAGGTCGACTTTTGGAATAAGATATGGAGTTCAGTCAATCCCACTTTTGGAGTAAGCAATTAATAAAGAAGCTCTACTGGACACCGTATACTAAACTAATGGGAAAGAGAATAACTCCGACAACTACTAGGTAAGTTATACGTTTGACCTCGCAGCTGGAACCTACCACCCTATTGGGAAATAGGTAGAAAGAGTTGGTGAGCATAAGCGAGGCATATTGTTCACCTAAATGGGTGTTGTTATTTGGAATTGTTGAATAAGCATGGCAAAGCCATAAAGACATGAATATTTCCAGGATACCTAAAGGTGAGAATACCATCATGAGGAGTAACTAAAAGGAATGGTAAAGGATCAAGGTCTACACTAAGGCTGCACAAGTGAATCGATCCCTCCGCAAGGTTATGATAACTACAGACGTTCTGAGGAATTAATTATGCTTCGATGGTATTCCTAAGGGAGGACATCAACCATGTATCCTGAGTTTGCTAAATGTGCATGAGTGAGATGGATGTGACTTCTCTGAGAAGACCCATCTGTAGAAGTTGAAACCAAAGGACTAGTGTGAGATATTGGATGGACAGATTCACTCACACCATCGAGGGTGTTGCAGATAACCCTCTTAACATGGACTATCATGAATGGGAAGTAAACATTCATAGTGTTCATGACCAGAAGTTTATCGGACATGTTGGATGAAGCCAGTACCCTAACGAGAGTAGTAGCGGGTGTGCTAAGCCAACAAAAGGATTACAACCTGGGTGGTATACGAAGTTGGTGAGGATTGTTGGACCCTCAGAAGAAGGAAGTTGGAAGGAAGTTATGTTCACCCAGGATCAGCTAGTTGCTGAGAGTGCCCTCCATAAGAGGTGCGATTGCACTAATACTTTGGGAAAAGTTAGGATATCTACCCATGGATCAAGAGATGACATTATACATCTTCAACAATCCCAGATGGATATGGCTTCAAGAAGATTCATTGGATCAACTAGGAAAACCGAGAGAATATACGACTCCCTCATACGAAAGGAAGTGGGAGAATCGTGTCTATTTTGGATTAAAAGTACTTAACGGATGCCATGAGAGTATGATCAATCTCGTATGCAATGATTTCTGGAATAGGCTAATTGACAAGAAGGATGTGACCTCAAATTCGAGGATTGGGATGATATGAGAATGTCACATTCTACTAAGCCTATGTGGCACGGCTAGATGAGATGGACGGAGATAAGGGGAATCTAGCCCGCAGTTGGAATTTCTCACATATTTGAACCCGAGAATGATCTTGGGATATATATGGACGGTATTCTGAGAGTCTTATGGATGCTACCGACAGAGGACATATAATACCACTCGGCATTGAAGGCCCCCGTCGGGAAACCAGATATGTTGAGACTAAGCACCAGTGGACCCTTGGAATAAACACGTCGTCAAGTCATCAACACTGGGAAGGTGAGCTTAAAGAAGAAACAGAAGACATACTGAAGTGAAGACCCTCACCACACCTGGAATGAGCTTAATCTCGAGGATGAGATTATCGTGAGGGGGGTAGAATGTAACATACCAAAAATTTGATTGTTTTCCCATGTGTGAATTTTCGCAAAAATTTAAAACTTTTTGTTTGAACTTGTATGCTACCAAATTTGATCCCAATTTGCTAGCTTCTCATCCTAAAATCTCTATAAAATAAAAGAATGTAAAAATTATTTTCAAATTATGGTATAAATGTGAGTTGGAGTTTCCTGGATTTTATTTTGGATCTTCAAATTTAGTGAAGTTTGAATTTTAAATGCATTCAAATTCAAACCTTATACGATTACAGAGTTACTTTAAATGAAAGCCAAACCTATTTTCAAACTCTAACTCCTATCTAACCCAGCCTGCTAACTACCTCAGGCCGAAAGCCTACTAACTATCTAATCAAGCCTGCCAATCAAATCGGGCCGGCCCACCTTCTCCCCCGCGCTCAGACCAGCCCAGCTAGGCCCGCTGTCATTCCTCCTCTCCTTTTTCACAGACGCGCGGGACCCGCTCATCAGCCGGACCTTGTGCCCCTTTCTTCCCCGTGACGTCTGCGATGGGAAATCAGGTGATGGTGCCGCCCCGTACCGCACCCTTGGTCTCCGCCATGGCGCCGCCCCTTGCTGCGCTGGCGCCTGCGGATGGGAACCACGCGTCCTCGCCCCTGCATCCTTGCCGTCCGTGGCAACACTCGAACCCTAGCGCCCCCATATATAGAGCACGCCGAGCCTTCGCCCCTGTGTCCGCCGCCAAGGGGGAAAGCCACGATCCACAACGCCGCCTGTGAGGGAAAGAACGAGGAAAATTGGAGTCGTCGGTCTAGAGGGAGGCCATCGGCGGTCTAGAGGGAGACCATCTATAGCGCCTGCCACCGGGGACGCCGACGCCGCTGCATCCCCACTCCCCTACTCCGAGCTTCACCGCCGCACCTGAGGAAAAAGAGAAGCAGCGCCGGAGGGAGCCGTAAACAAGTTGTTTGAGCGCCGCGTCGAGGGGACGCCGCGTCGTGCCGCGTCGTGGCGCGCCGTGCTGAAGAGGTGTCGCGCCACGACGGAAGGGAGCTGCACCGCGTCGTGAACGACGAGTCGAAGACGCCGACGACCATGCCACTGCAACAACAAGTACCAGGACGACATTCAGTGGGAGTTGCAACACGCCAAGGACACCTTTGACGCGCCGCCACATTCGTCGACCGCATCGCCTCACCATGGGCCACGAAGTCCCTGTGCGCGCAACGTGCCGAATAGGAGACCGCACCACTGCCGACCGGGAGTTCCGCGAGGTCGCCCCAGAGCCCTGTGTCGCCGCCGCAACGCAGGCCACCGTCATCGCGGCTTGTCTACACTATGTGCTCGGCCTTCGTGCTGCTGTCCTACAGGAGCTGTGCCTTGCGCCGGCCCAGCTTAGACCTCCGACGCACCCTCATGGTGAGAACACAGCCAAACCCCTTCCTTGTCCCTCAACTGCTCGGTGAAATGCCTGAACCGCGAGATGATGCTGTCACTGCTCTTCATCTGTCTCTGAAGCCGGCCTTCGTGCCATGTACATTTCTTGCAGGACCCAACCTAGCTACGCTACCCATCTCCTAGTAGCGGCCTTCTACCCTTGACCAAGGGCACGCACACAAGGTGTTCGACATATTGTGCCAAACAAGCCGCTGACCGCCTGACTGTTCACCACCTCTGTTAACACCAAAATTTGGTATAGGAAGGAGTCTGATTTGCGGGCCCAGTTTGGTGGAAAAATCCGTCCGGGAGAAGTGAGGACCATGTGTGGTTCGAGGACCGATGGATGGTCGCTTCCTTGTGTGATGAGTGATTGACAACGTTGTGTGGACCGATTCTTGGCTAAGTATTGCGGGTGCGGGTTGCCGCTTGACTCGTGTTGGTGCGGGTGAAGAACAAGCGCGAAAGGTTGTCGCGGTGAGGCCTCCGGATGTGGAGAAGACAAGTAGGCTTCGTTCGAGGGACCCGGTGGCCAGCGGGGTCAAGTGCGGGCCGCATGGTGGCGTGAACAGGAAGATGAAGTCATGGACGGTTTCTTGGTTGAACCTCAAAACCAAGGTCGAGCCGGGACTACGTGGGAGCCAAGTCATGAGTGGAGATTGGCGGAGGCTACACCGAGTTCGCGGGGTTTTCGGTGGTTCACCAGAAAACCACTGGGTTCCTTGGTTAATCCACAAAGCCAAGACCGGAGAACCGAAGACGGAGGTGCAGCAGCACCAGACCGGTCTGACCGGTCTAACCGGTGGGGACCGGTCTGACCGGTGAGGAGCACCGGTCGACCGGTGTGCGGCCGACGCGGTCCGGAATCTTCGAAGCGGAGGACACACGTCGGGATCGCATGGCTTGCGTCGAGGCTACGCGGGGTGCGGTCGCCGGGCATCCGTCCGATGGTGAAGTCATCAAGAATTCCAAATCCGCCCTTGAGGGGCTTGTATCCCTAGTTAGTAGAGAAGGGCATTTTAGACATTGGGTTGCCTCCATATAACCCAAGAGGTGAGAGGATGGCAGCCAACTCTTGGAACTCTAGCTCATTAGTTTTCCTATTTTCCACCTATTTTCCTTAGGTTTTCCTTAGGACTAGCAAGAGAGCTTCATGGAGAGATCTTGTAGACGGGGATGGATGATCGGGCGGCTTGCTAGACCTTGTACGAACCTTTGTTTCATGTATAGATGATTCGGCGTGGTTCCTCAAGGTTTGGATGTGTTTCCCCGGTTGTTCCTAGTTGTCATTTTCGGAGCCCTCTCTCGGTGATTTCTTTGGGTTGTTTTCGGGACTTTTCTCTTGGGGATTTGATGGGGGAAATTTGTGGGAACCCTTCGTGGTTCTTTGGGTTGTGATTCCCCTCCCAAATCCGTGAGAAAAGGTGCTCGATTTTGGGGTTTCTTGAGTTCTTGGGTTGGAAGTGCTTTCGGCGGGATTTCTTCGATTCCTCCTTTTTGGACGAGATTTGGTGGGATTAAACTTGGCTATGGACTCCTCATGAGGTGTTCCTGATATCCCCAAAGTCTTGTTCAAGTCCGTGGAGTGATTCGAGAGATCGAGATTTGGATTTGGGGGAGTTGACCCGCGGGTGCTGTTCATCCCGAGCTGCCCAGGCTACACCGGTCTGACCGGTGCTCTTGACCGGTCTGACCGGTGCGAGCCCTTGTGGGTTTTTGTTCGGGTGAACGTCTTGTTGTGTTCGTTGTTGTCCCGTGTTGCTGCTGTTTCGAGTTTGGGTCCGTTTGGTGGTCGGTTGGCCTGTTTGGTGCCTTGGGGGCTTTCAGGCTGCCATCGGTCTGACCGGTGTGTCTCACGGTCGGACCGGTGTAGAGCCACTTAGTGGAAGTTGCTCGGTTCACCGGCGAGGGACCGGTCGACCGGTGGTGCTCACCGGTCGACCGGTGTGGGTCCGTAGACTCGAGGTTTGGTTTTTCGCTGCGTTTCTCGGGTCGGAAGGTTGTGTGTTGGTTCCTAGGTCCGGTGGCACTCCGGTGGCTACGGGGGCTTGACCAACCTTGGTAGTGAGTCGGAGACGTGTGTTGGAAGCCGCGTTCGTCTTGTTGGAGTTTTCATCTCCTTCGAGAAGAATTTTTATCGGCTCCCATTCACTCCCCCCCCCCTCTCGGTTCGCCGTATCGGTCCTTCAAGAAGGAAGATTTCTTCAAAAAGATTCGGCAGAGAAGCTTGCGGTCGGCAATTTGCTTCCGTTCGGCAAAGGGACTGTTTGCGCTGATTTTGCAGGATTGCGTGATGACGTGCCCCGAGCGGAAGGGACGAATGGATGGATAAGCATTCGCGTTTGGGTGATTAATTAGGTATCAAATATTGTACGTGTAGTCCTCTAGGAGTCATGCCATGACAGGGTATAAATATGAGCCCTGGCTGTATGTAATTGTATTCGAAACATTCTCATAACAAACCGGCTTTACGCCAAACCCTTGAGTCCTTTGTCGTGTCGTCGAGTTCTGCGAGAGGGTTCATCGATCCGTCGACCTCCGTAAGTACCGGCAACCTTGTATCATGTCTAGTATCATGCAGTGGATTTAGATCGTGATGCAAGTAGTCTTGATACCATGCTTAGGGTAGATTTAAGCTTGGTTCAAGAGGGTTTCTTGTTAGGTCATGAGCCATGCGGTGGGCTAAGATCTAGCTTGAAGCTAGTTATCGGCTCTATTAGATTTTGGCAAGATCTAATAGATTCATTAAGTTACCATGTGTTGCTTAGAGTTTTTACTTTATGTTTATATTCATGTAACACTCTTTTGCCCAA
Source organism: Cenchrus americanus (assembly GCA_947561735.1). NCBI lineage: Eukaryota > Viridiplantae > Streptophyta > Magnoliopsida > Poales > Poaceae > Cenchrus > Cenchrus americanus. Next base: position 196,833,210 of record OX387245.1, on the reverse strand, counting down.
TTTAGATTGATTTGGATCGGCTTTATCTTGTTTTGTGATCTTTACATTGCACGTTCATATCTTGCTTAAAAAGGCACGTGGATCACATGTTCGTTAAATAGCCGAAACCGAACCAATCTAGGTTGTTACATGTTGCGGGTTCAATCTTGTTGATTTCGTGTGAATCTTGACAGAACCAGGTATCATGCGGTAGATGCAGGTTTTTGGGTTGTTTTAAAGCTGATCATCCGGTGGATTAGATCTTTAATTCAATCTGATAGATTTATCATCTTTGGCAATGTTTTTTCCTTCTCCATGGATCCCGATTCGGCTGTTCAGCTGTATTCGGTTATGCTTTCACGAGTACAACGTGCTTATAAGTTATGTCTTAATCATTGTGTGCTTTTAGTTTTCCATATTTAGATTATATCATGCGGTGGATAGATCTATTTATGGTCAGTAGCATGACTTTCAAACAAGTTGTATCATGCGGTAGATAAACTTGTTTGGCATCATGCTTGACGGGTCTAAAAGTACCTAGACATGCGGTAGACTAGTGCTTTGGGCCTATGCATGCTTGTTTATTACATATTTATGGTCATGCTTTACTTCATCTATTATTTATTGTTATTTATCCTTGAGGATCGGTCATGGTTTCGTGCACGTGCAATTTTGTTCAAATAAAGACCGATCTTTTGTCATGCTTACGTCATCCGTTCGGCTATGTTCTGTTTTATGCTTTGAAGTTCTCGAATGATTTCTAGTTTGCTGGCAGATAGCTTCTCATAGCTATATGTCATCTCAATGCTCCCCAACGCGGGGACAGAAAAAAATGTGAGTTGTTGTCTACTCGATGCATCTTGTTTGCTTTTGTCATGACGTCAATCTTCTCAGAGCTCATCTTCCCCGGCTGACCATTACACCTTCTTGTCATTGCAGTTGAAGTGTGCCTACCTTGTTCCAGCCAAGGCGCCTCTCTCGGAGGAGGTGATTTTCAACCGGAACTAAGCCGCGGCGGAGAGGTGGCGCGCCGCACTCAAGGCGCAGCACAAAAAATGTGAGATGGCCAAGCACGATCGAAATGAGAACTGCATTAAGAGGCGGAAGGCAGGTAGCTTGGCATCTCCTCCGATGAAGACCCGTCGCCTGAGCCGTCGTGGAGCGGCGACGTTGCCAGTGCGGCAGTTGACTAGAGCGACATGTCAGGGTCGTCCTCGCCGTTACCTCCCCCGGCACCGAAGTGTCGTCGTCGCGATAGCCGCAAACGGCCACGCGTGATAAGAATGTGGGTTCGAGCTCACGACAAGCAGCTCGCCCAGCCCAAGAGGACCAGCAGACGGTCCATCCTCGTGTGGCGTCCGGCGGGACGGGAACCTCCGAGTCGCAGAGAACCTCACCTTGCCAAGCCGACCCCCCCGAGAAGATCGAAGGAGCAGCCAGCTTCCGCCCGCCAACTTTACGATGGCTCAGACCGCCCTGACTCGGACTCCTTGCAGAGGTGTCGATCGCGGGGGAAGTCGATGGACTTTGCGTCGACACCACCACATTGCAGGTGGTGGAGTCTGGAGGCGCCACACGGTATCTACAATCGTTACTTATCCGGGGTGGCAGAGCCCCGGACGTCCATGTTTCCCTCGTCGCCGGTGGGGGCCAAGGACCAACTCCAAAGGAGCGTGTTGCCACTGTTGAGGCGGCGGACCGAAGTAGAGCAGCCCCAGAGTCGGTGGGCTCGAAGCGCGCAGGCCCAGAGCAGGGCTTGAAGCGTGTAGCCCCTGAACAGGGCTCGTCAGACCACCTGATGAAGAAGCCCTGAGTGCGCTCCAAGATGTAAGTTCCCGATTTCGGATCTTCTATTGCAGATTCTCTGACTCCCTTTGCTCATTAACGATGCTTCTGTCTTCTCGCAGGTACACTGACACTGGCGTGCTCAGCCTTGCGCCCCTGGAGTGCCTGACCCTGAGCACGCATGTTGTGCCTCTGAGCCCCATCCCCAGCCCCCGTGCGCCGAGCCGCTACCGGTGCAGGCTGAAGAGGAGCCGACCGTGTCGCCGCGGTGGAGGAACCGAGCGCGCCGCCCCCGCCAGTGGCCACCACCGCCGTTGAGGAGGGACAGACGGTCGTGGAGACGTCCGCCTCTCAAGCGGATTTGGAGCCGTCGGCCAAGGCCGGCCCGAGCGGCGCAGATGTGATGGTGGTGGCCTCAGACGAAGATTCAGTGCCTCCCCCTCCGGCGGGGGATCATGGTGTCGCGATGACATTAGTGTCTGTGCCTTCTCTGGCTGCGGAGGTGCCAGAGCCTTCTCTGGCCGCGGGAGCGGTGGAGCCTTCTTCGGCCATGAGCACTGTGACTGTTGAAGAGGTGATGGAACTGGCGACGCACCAGTATATCAACTTCCCCGGCGTCGGGATCGTCGACCTTGACACCCCAGAGCTTCCAAGCAATGACAGGGAGATGCTAGAGGTGGCGGCGGAGCGGATGTTCGTCGAGCCGTCAATCATGGCGAACATTGCGTCAGTTATGCTAGCGCTGCATTAGTACGAGCTTGCTGGCGGCTTTGCTCCCCCCGCCGCATCGGATGCAGCAGAAGCGGTTCCTGAGGAGTCCACGGCCGGCACGGAGTCGCTCGCGGTCATGTTTGCACCACCGCCGACCAGTGAGGGCCAGGAGGCGTCCCTCCCCCAGCCAGCAGAGGTAGTCGAATTCATAGTTGCTGCCGCAGCGGCCGGTGTGATGGAGGGTGTTGTCGGAGATGCGGGGTCATCGTCGCCCCGCTCGATCGCCACCGGCGTTAATGAGGTTTTCGTGCCGGATGAGCCCACTGCGGCCCTTCAGGAGCACATCGCTCTTGAGGACACAGCAAGAGCCGCCTCCCCGGAGATCCAAGAGGACGAGGAGGGCGCGGGCGCAGCTTTGCTACAAGATGTGGCGAGCGGTGAAGCCCAGACCCGCGAGCTCTCCTGCACCTCGTCGGCGGTCACTTCTGAGTCCGGCAATGACACCAAGGATGACGAGGAGGTCGCGGCGCGCAACACCCTGGAGCGCGGATTGAACTGGGCATGCCACGCCTTCGATGAGATGATCCTCCCCGCAACCACGGTAAGCTTTCTCGTTTGAAACTTGTCTCTTCGGTTCTCTGGTCTTTCCGAGAAGCGTCGCTTGACTTTGTCTTGCTCAGGGCAGAACCTCACGTCATCAGGTCGGAGGCAAGCCCGCGCAGCACGTGAGCTTCGTGCGGAATGGACCCAGCTGGAGATGCATCTTGTCATAGCCCGGGTGGCGGCGGCCGCTGCCTTGGCGAGCGAGGCGTCTGCACGGACATCCCTTAAAGCCGCCTTTCAGTCGGCGAAGGATCGCGCTGCCACCGCCCAGACCGCCGCCACAGCAGCTGCCACCGAGCGGGACTCGCTGGCGTCGAGGCTGGCTCTCGCTGAGGCTGAGAAGCTTCACGCGGACAAGACGTCTACTAAAGAGGCCGTGGAGAGGGCAAAGTTCGCTGCGGCTACCACCGAGACCGCCGCCCGGGATGCCGCCCAGGATGCCGCTCGCGAGAAGGCGACACTCTAGGCAAGGGCGTCGGAGCCGGAGCGTGATCTGGGCACGGCCACGACGGACTTGGCGACCGCGGGCCGCCAGTTCTCCCAGGTTACAAACCAACTCCAGGTGGTCACCAAGGAAGGGGCGCAGCTGCTGGACAACAACTCCAAGTTGTCGTAGGATCTTGAGGGTGGGTCATGTGGTCCCTTTCTTTCTTCGTTAGGCTCACTGCTTGCTCCTCGTCGCATCCTGATCTGTTGGACATGGTCGCAGGGCCCTACGTGATCCGCGCGTGATGGTGCGAACCTGGCGGACGTGAAGCAGGAGTGGAATGCCGCCCTCCTCAAGGTCATTGAGAAGGAAGGCGCCGTCGGGCGCTTGTCGGAGTAGCTTCAAAGTGAGTGTCGAGTCTTGGATCCATCTTCCCCTTTTCCATGAACCCACCATAACTTTTCGTTCTTGTTCGCTTTTCAGAGGCCAAGACCGAGCTGGAGCAATCACAGGTGTCCCGGGAGCAGGATGTGGCCGCCCTAAGCCAGGCCTTGGACGCCCAGCGCAAGTCGAAGGCCATCAGCCAGAAGGCCATTGGAGACATAGCCAAACTCGGAAGGGTGATGAGCTCGGCCATGGCCGAGCTCGGTGTGTCGCTTGGGCCGATGACACGTGAGACGCTGATCGAAGAGGTCAGGTGCCTCCCCGGCATGGTGCAGGAGCTTGAGTTGTCAACGGCTCGTCGTGCGGTGCACCGGGTCCTCGCCATGTTCGAGTCGCACTACCAAGGGTTGGACCGCATGGCACTGAGCGGCGGTTGGGCCCCCTGGCATCTCCGATGATCAGTGCGACGAGCTGGAGGAAGACTGCGCTGCCTTTGCCCACGACATGGCTAACGCCGCCCTAAAGGACCTGGAGCTGCTGCCACGAGATGAATCAGAGGACCCGGAAGTCCTTGAGCCCACAAATTAATTGTGCCATGAATTGTCTTATGTAATAACTCGAACAAGTTGTAGGGCTACCAAACGTGTAGCTAAGTACTTTATTCGAATTGTGTTACTCCCCGATTACTTCTGAGCGCTTAAGGACAACTGCAGCAACATGCAGTCAGGCTTAGAGAACTGAAGTGACCAAGCCACACTCTAGAGCCACGGGGGTGTAGGAGTCGGGATGCCTGGCCTCTTCAATCCGCTAAGTGCAACCATCCGTTCGTAGCCCCCGAGAACTCGGAAGGTTCGGGAGGGAATATGCTGAGATTTTGCTCGTGAAATCCTTTTTTCGGACCAGAGTCTCGGCAGTCACTCGAGTACTTTTGAAAATAGATCGGATGAAGACCTGGGAAGTCGAGGAGTGCTCGCAAGTCTTCGTGTTGTAGCCATGGGGGCATAAGCACTAGGAGCTTTGAACGAGTATCAACCCGTCATTCCACGCAAGTCGTCGTCTTTACTTTTCGCGAGATTGAGCTTCCGTCAAAAAACCTTTTGCTCATGCGATCGGTCTCGACATAGTTTTTGGGATTTTTTTGACAAAATTCGTAAAAGAACGGGGAGGGCATCGTGCCCTTGATAGCCCCCGAGCAGGGAGCGTCTTTGCCTTGGTGCAAAGACGCTCTCTACTCAGCCTCAAACGTTGTCGCAAACATGTGAACATAGCAACGATAAGTTCGGAACTCAGAGACATGTGAACAAGGCATGCATCATCTATTTATCGATGTACGAGGTTTGAACATTTACTCAAGGATAAAACAAGCGCAGGTGTTAGATGTTCCATGTGTTGGAGATGACCCTCTCATCCTCATACTGGATCTTGTATGTCCCTGGTCGGAGCACCTCATGGATGATGAACGACCCCTCCCATTGTGGCGATAGCTTGTGCCTATCCTTGCTGCCTTGGACTCGTCGGAGCACGAGATCCCCGACGTGGAACTCACGAGGGCGCACGTTGCGCTCGTGGTAGCGCCGTAGCGCCTGCTGGTACTTGCCACTTCGCAGCAGTGCTACGTCACGCGCCTCGTCGAGTTGATCTATCGTGTCCTCGAGCGTGACTTGATTTCCTTCCTCAGTGTAAGCCCGTACTCACGGGTTGCCATAGTCAATGTCCGTGGGCAAGACCGCCTCAGAGCCATGCACCATGAAGAAAGATGTGAAACCCGTGGCTCGGCACGGTGTGGTGCACAGACTCCACAACACGGACGGCAGCTCGGCTACCCATCTTGCTCGAAACTTGTCGAGCCGCTTGAAGATTCTTGGCTTCAAACCTTGCAGGATCATGTCGTTCGCCCTCTAGACTTGCCCATTCATCTTCAGGTGAGCAACAGTAGACCAGTCCACACGGATGTGGTTATGATCGCAAAAGTTGAGGAATTTTTTCCCCGTGAACTGGGTTCCGTTGTCAGTGATAATCATATTTGGTATGCCGAAGCGATAGACGATGTCAGTGAAGAACGACACTGCCTCCTCGGAGCAGATGTTGACGATGGGTCGGGCCTCGATCCACTTCGAGAACTCGTCGACTACTGCGAGAAGGTGGGTGAAGCCCCCGGGTGCTTGTCGGAGTGTCCTCACCATGTCGAGGTGCCAGACGGCGAAAGGCCACGCGATGGGGATGGTCTGCAGCGCTTGCACCGGGAGGTGAATTTGTTGAGCATAGAACTGGCACCCTTCCCAGTGCCGCACGATGTCCTTTGAGTCAACGACCGTCATGGGCCAGTAGAAACCTTGTAGGAAAGATTTTCCGACAAGTGTTCTCAGACCGGCATGGTGACCGCAGGTGCCGGCATGTATTTCTTGCAAGAGCTCGTGGCCTTGATCCCCGAGGATGCACCACATGAGTATGCTAGTAGCCCCACATTTGTAGAGTTCACCGTCGATGAGGACGAATTCTTTTGCTTGGCCAGCGATGCGCCGGGCCTCCGTCTAGTCAGACGGGAGCTTCCCCTCGACTAGCCATCCGAGGATCGGGAACCGCTAGTCGGGATCCTTGAGGTTCACCTCTGGTGGTTGATCAATTCCCATGACCTCGGGCTCTGACTCTCTGGTGGCTTCTCGCCTTCTGCACGTACGGATGGCGCGTGTTGATCACTCGCGAAGACCCCATGAGGAACCGGGCTTCGACTTGATGCGGTCTTTGCGAGTATGTCGACTGCTTTGTTGTAGTCGCGCAGCACGTGATGCAGCTCGAGGCCGTGGAACTTGCCCTCCAGATCTCGTACGGCTTGACAGTACGCCACCATCTTCGGGTCGACACAGTTCTTGCCCTTCATGACTTGATCCACGACCAGCTCTGAGTCGCCCTTGATCTCGAGGCGTTTGGTCCCGAGTTCGATAGCGATCCGGAGACCATTGATCAGGGCTTCGTACTCGGCGGCATTGTTTGACACTGGGAAATATAGTCGCACCATGTACTCCATGCGCACGCCAAGAGGCGAGATGAAGACAAGGCCTACATTGGCTCCCTCCTTCATGACTGAGCTGTCGAAATACATGGTCCAGGACTCGTGCTCAATCGATGCCGGGGGAGTATGAATTTCCGTCGACTCGGCCACGAAGTCCGCGAGTACTTGGGATTTGCTGGCGCTGCGCGGTGCGTACGTGATGTTCTGTCCCATCTACTCGAGTGCCCACTTGGCAATCCTCCCTTTGTCCTCAGTGTTCTGGATGACCTCCCTGAGCGGATACTTGGACACCACGGTGATGGGATGCGTGTCAAAATAATGCCTGACTTTGTGCTTGGTCATCAATATCGCGTATGCAAGCTTCTGCATTTGGGAGTAGCGCGTCTTGTAGTGAAGAGTACCTCGCTGATGAAGTACACTGGTCGTTGCACCTTTTGAGACCTCCCAGGCTCTTCTCGCTCGACCACCAACACCGCACTGACCACTTGGGTTGTCGATGAGATGTATAGGAGCATTGGCTCTTCAGGGGTCGGAGCAATCAGTATCAGAGGACTTTGAGCACATTTTTGAGAGAATCGAGTGCCTCTTGCGCCTCGGGTGTCCACGTGAAGTGGTTGGATTTCTTCATCAGCTTGTACAGCGGTAGGCTGTGCTCTTTGAGTGGTGCTATGAAGCGACTTAGAGCCGCTAGACAGCCCGTGACACGCTGCACGCCCTTCATGTTCCTGATCAGCCCCATGCCCATGATGTCCGAGATCTTCTCGAGATTAGCTTCAATGCCGCGTTCCGACATGACAAAGCCGAGGAGCATGCTTCTCGGAACCCCTAAAACACATTTCTCGGTGTTTAGCTTTACCCCGTGTTGTCGTAGCTTTGCGAAGACCTCAGTGAGGACAGGGACTAAATCCCCCGTCTTTTTTGACTTGACTACAATGTCGTCGACGTACGCTTCTATGATGCGGTCTATCAACTCCCCGAAGACGCGTTGCATGCATCGTTGGAAGGTGGCACCCGCATTTTTTATCCCAAAGGGCATCATCTGGTAGCAGTACGCGCCGAACGGAGTGATGAACGAGGTTGCGTGTTGGTCCGCTATGCACATCGCTATCTGGTGGTACCTCCACGAGCCTATAACGCTCCTGCATTGGGTTTGGCCCCAACATGCCGATGATGACGTCGTCTGAGAAACCTCGGACAAAAGCCTCGCGTCGCGCAGCCCCCGTGAGGACATTGGGACGAGGCGGCCGGGCGAAGGTGGGCCCAGCGACGGACTCCGGCGGCCCGGTGTAGACGAAGCCAAGGGAGCCGAAATGCAGCGTGGTCCCAGGAGTCAGCGTGATCCTGTGACCGTCCATCATGTGCCCCTACTTGGCGCGCGAACTGTCGGGGTTCTCTACCGCCGGCAGTAAATTTATATCGATTGTGCGTTGGGCTCGGATGGTTACCACAGAAGACAACGAGATTTAGACTAGTTCGAGCCTCCGAGGAGTAGTACCCTATGTCCAGTATGGTGCTGCCATGTTACCGAGCCAGGAGTGCTTGTAGTAGGGGTTACAAGCTGGTCAAGAGAGGGTGTCGAGCCCAAGTGCCTTGATGTGGTGTTCGGTCTTTCGAAGGTCTAACCCTTGTAACTGTTGCCCTCATCTCCCTTTTATAGTCACAAGGAGAGGGGCACAAGGGGGGAGTAAAAAAGAGATACAATGCTTGGTTGCTGGTACGTCCCGTCCTACGTCGTTGTCCGTCAGGGTGCATTGAAGGTGAGCCGCGATGCTTCATCGTGGGAGCCGTCGGATGGTCGGGCATGACTGTTCATCTCGGGACGCTTGGCTCCTTCTCCGAGTAGTTTGCGCTCGTCTTAGCCCGCCCGAGTACTTGCCTAGCCTACCACACCTGAGCCTAACTCTAGGATCGTGCGCGTCGTAGAGAGTGCTTGAGTGCCTCAGGCTGAGCTTGCGTGTGGCAGAGTGGGAGATGATGGTGATGTGATGGTCGCGCAGCCAGTCAGGCCAGCATTAAGGCTCTTGTCGGGGTGAGCTCCCTGCATGGCCGCCATCTCTTGTACTTGCATGACAAGGGGAATCGTTCCCCACGCGCGTCGGTGGTGGTGCCCGCGCCGTGGACTTTCGCCACGCGTCTGGGCCCACGCGCCAGTTGGAGCCGGACTTGTCGTGCGAGGCAGAGACTTGTCGTGTGAGGCGGAGACTTGTCGTGCGAGGCGGGGACTTGTTGTAGAGGTACCTCTGGTGGGGAACTGGTCGGAGATGCATCCAACTGGCCTAAGACTTAGACGTTTTGCCAGTGTGGGTCTTGATAAGGGTCTTTACTCCTCCTTGCCCTGAATCTTTGTCTTGACATTGTCGATCTTGGCCTTCACATTGTCAGTGGTGTTGGATTGTCTTGTGTTTAGGGGAGATAATCCCGTCGTCAAAGGGGGCCCTAATCCATGCCCTCGTCACTGATTTGCTCTTTTTTCTTTTTGGACCGAGGTGCATGCTATTCGACCTGATAATAGCTCTACTAGGTCCCCACCAACCAGGCTCACGACCATCCCCGACAAGTGGGTCCGGCCTACCAGAAGACCCGCCGACCTCTTAGTGGGCCCAACCGACCTAATTGGCGGCCCACACGACCTCCTGAAGACCTTCCAGAAGATTCCCCAGACGACCTAATTCATCACGACCACAAGACTTGGCGTACAAGACAAGACCTCGGTGGATTTCGACCAAAGTAGATCTACGGGATATGGCAAGATATGTAAAGTAGACTTAGGTATCCTGATTGTAACCGACCATGAGTCTGGGAATCGACCTCATCCGCTGGCCAATATCAGGCGGGCAAAGCGACCCTTGTACCAATCACGCAATCCCCAAGCAATACGAACTGAAGAACTGGACGTATGATTTTACTCTCCAGAGGCCCGAACCAGTATAAACTCGACGTGTTCTCAGCGTTTCGCGTACTCGTGTGCGACCTTCGAGTTCTTAACCTTAGATTCCACCCCATCGAACAACTAAACCACTTGGATTAGCAACCCCGTGGGCTGTCTAGATCTCACCATCTGATAGCGTCACACTCCCGACTTCGGCCTTTGGTACTCCGCGTCTTCTTCTTTTGTTATTCATGGTTTTTCAGACGCATATTTTTCCAGGTGTCGGTTGGATAGGAAGTCCACTTCTGGGACTTGCTAGTTCTTGGGATCTTCTTTGGTGTCTTGATCTTCCCGCAAACAGTAGAGCATTCCTCAATCTACTACTGAGCTAGAGTATGTGGCCGTAGCTAGTTGTTGCTCTCAGCTCTTTTGGATCACATACACCATGAGTGACTTTGGTGAGGAGTATACCCATGTCCCACTTCAATGTGATAGCACAAGTGCCATAAGCATTGCAAAGAACCCAGTGCTCCATTCCAAAACCAAGCACATAGAAGTGAGATAGCATTTTCGGAGAGACAACGAAGAGAAAGGGAAGACAGCTTTGATCCAAGTACCCACACATGACCAACTAGCAGATATTTTCACCAAACCCCTAGATCCAACAACATTCACTCATTTGCGAGGGGGGGGCTTGGTGTTTGTTTGATTTCTTGAGTTGGTGTGTGGGAGCTCCTTTGTAACATATGTTTAGCTTTCCTTTATGCATCTTGCATTTGGCATGGCATATGTAACATGATGTATAGGCATATTTGTATCTTAGGTTGCATGCATTTTGTATCATATGCATTTGTTAGGAAATGCTTCTCCTATCTACATTGTTCACCATGGAATGATATGTATGTCTTTGTGAGCTTTTTTGGTAAGCTATGGTTAGTTTGGCTTAGCTCTTGATAATCTTGGTTTATATCCATGGTTGATGGCTATGTTTTCCAAAAATGTTACATGTATGCTCTCTTGTGAGTAAATGCCTTTATATGATCTTGACATGTTTTAGTGGCTTGGTTGTGCTTAATTTGTGGTTGGATAGTTTATTTTTATCATATGGGGCGAAAGGCTCATTTGCCATCATGAATGTTGAGCCCCCATGCTTTATCTTGTGGAGGGGCATAAGTTCCTTTTTGTCGCAAAGACATTTCATGTACCAAATATGAATCTGAAAATGAAATGTAAATTGCTTGGAAAATGTGCTCCCATGTCATATGTGCTAATTCTAAATTTTCTTTGGGTTCTAAACCATTGCATGATGCCTACCAATAAGAAGTCTCATATATAGAAGTAGGCACATGGCTCGGTGGCTTTGACATGACATCAGGTGCTTGTGGGTGTTTATGATGGTCTTATGATTAGAATGGTTTTCCTAGCATGAAGTTTGTGTGGCTTTGCCATTTTGTCATGTTTTGCTCCTGTTTAGGACTTTGTTCATGAGAGGGTACATTTTCGCAAAACTACTCAGTTCCATCTTAGCTTCGTTTAATGGTTGTGAAACTTGGTGATTATGTAGTTGAGGTCATTACGAAGCTATAGAGTATCTAACTTGCTCATTTGGACATGTGTAGCATCTTGTGATGAATTTTGTATATTTGAGAAGATCTATGTTGAAACTTTTCGCATTTTTTCTTGATTCATGCATTGTCAACAAGGGGGAGGAGCTTGTGCATGATTTGGGCACCTGGGAGCACTTCGAAGGTGTTCAAAGTGGTTTGGGCAGTTTTTAAAAAGTTTGGCGCAGAGCCGGTTTCTTGGGGCGGTCTAACCACCCCCAGGCAGTCAGATCCCAGAGGGGTGGTCTAACCGCCCAAGGCATGCAGTCTAACCGCCCTGGGTAGAGTGAGCAGGTTTTTGCTCTTTGTTGCATTCCCATGTTGCATCGCTGCATTGGTTCAGGGGGAGTGTGCTTTGGCTTAGGGGGAGCTTGCATATGTGCACAGGTAGCTCTTTGTGTTGTTCGAGCTTTGCAGTGGTGGTTTGTGCTCTTTGCTTGAGCATGGTTTTGTCTCGGACGTGTCGAGCCGTTGCCCTTGCCTAAGGGGTCCGAGACTTGTTCTTCTTCAAGTGATCTTGCTCTTTGCCTTTCCTTTGGCTTTCGATCGCTTGTTGGAGTTTCTTTTAGTTGTTTCTTTTCTTTTCCTTTTCTCCTTGGTTACCAAATCTTGTGTGTTGTCAATGCACTCATCAAGGGGGAGATTGAGGACCATGTGTATTTCGAGGACCGGTGGATGGTCGCTTCCTAGTGTCATGAGTGATTGACAACATGGTGTGGACTGACTCTTGGCTAAGTATTACAGGTGTAGGTTGCGACTTCACTGGTGTTGGTGCAGGTGAAGAACAAGCGCGAAAGGTCGTTGCCGGCGAGGCCTCCAGGTGTGAAGAAGACAAGTAGGCTTGGTTCGAGGGACCTGGTGGCCAGCGGAGTCAAGTGCAGGCCGCATGGTGGCAAGAACAGAGGGACGAAGTCGTGGACGATTTCTTGGTTGAGCCTCAAAACCAATGTATGGCCGGGACGAGGGAGCCGAGTCATGATTGGTGATTGGCGAAGGCTACACCGAGTTCGCGGGGTTTGCAGTGGTTCACCAGAAAACTGAGGCCGAAGATTCGACAAGGAGGTGCGGCCACCCAGGCCGGTTCAACCGCCCAAGAGGGGCAGTCAGACCGCCTGGGCCGGTCTGACCGCCCTAGCGCTGCCGCAGAGAAGCTTCAAAGCGGAGGACACGTGTCGTGATCGCAAGGCTTGCGTCGAGGCTAAGCAAGGTTGCGCTCGCTGGGCATCCATCTGGTGGAGAAAAATCTGAAGACTTCCAAATTCTCCCTTGAGGTGTATGTATCCCTAGTTATCTGGTGAGGGTAGTTTAGTCTTTTGGGTGCCTCCATATAAACACTTGAGGGGATGGATGGCAGCCAACTCTTGGAACCCTAGCTTATTTTGTTTCCCTTTTTCGTTTCTATTTTCATCTAGTTTTCTAGGACTAGCTTGAGTGCTTCATGTGGCAAGCTAGACCTTGTATGAACCATCATGGTATCTATAGATGATTTGGCGAGGTTCCTCAAGGCCTTGTGTTGTCTCTCCCTTTTCCTTTTTGGTGATTTTCACAGCTCTTTCTTGTGATCTTCTTGGCGGAGTTTTGAGGGTGATTTCTTGTGGGGTTCTTGTTCGGTGTCACGTATGATGGCCTTGTGCCTCTTTGGCTGGTGACTTTGCCCCAAGAACTCCCTTGAATCGACCTCGATTTGGTGGTTTTTCGAGTTACTCGAGTTCTTGACCTAGAGGGCCTAAATCCGCGATTCCCTTTGATTGTGGGCGTTTCAGTTTGATTCCTTTGAGGGAGAGGTTGCCCAGAAGGTAACCCAGCTATCCCCGAAGTTTCTCCGCAATCCGTGGGGTGAATCGGGAGATCGGTCGTGGGAAGTTGAGGGTTGACCCGCGGCCAGATTTTCTGGGTAGGGCGGTCTAACCTCCATAAGGGGGCGGTCTAACCGCCCTGGGTCATCCAGGTGAAGGTTTTGATTTTGCCGGATTTTCCTCTGTGAGTTTGTTCGCCTTGATCAGAGGAGCGTTCAGGTGAAATCTCGGGTAGTTTTGGTGCTATTTGCTAGGAGTTCTTGCTTGGTGTTCGTTGCTGGGAGGTTAGACCGCCCGTGGTAGCCGGTCTAACCGCCCCTAGGTCCCTTGGTGAAGTTTTGGTTTTTGCAGAGATTTCCTGGTAGCTAGCTTAGCCTTGACTAGAGATTTTTGTTGGTGAAACCGTGGTGCGTTTTGGTGCTCCGACGAGGTGTTTCCGAGGATTTTTCGGTCATCAGGTGGAGGCGGTCTAACCGCCCCGCATATCCAGTCTAACTGCCCCCTCTAGACAGCCAGCTCCCGAGTCGTTTCCGCTGCGATGTGCGTGTACTCTGGTCGCCTAATCGGTCCTTCACCGCGCCGCCTCTGTCTCTCCTTGCCGGAGAAGATGCTTCAAAAAAAAATGTTGAAAAATCCAATTTTTAAAACATTTAGAAAAAATATGTTGGTGGAACCATTTTCAAAAAAGTTGCTGGATCTAACTTTTTCAGGAATGTTGTCCAACTCATTTCCAAAAATGTTGATCCAACTTTTCATAAATAATGTTGATTCAAAATTTTTTAGAAAAGTAATGACAATATTTTTCATAAAACATGTTGATCCAACTTTTTGTGTTGATGTGTTTCTTCTCTGTTGCATTTGATTCAATTACCATGCAGGGCGCAATTTAGCCACGAGCCAGGACGATGGTGCTACATACGTTGCATTGGTTGTGAAAAATATGAAACTATTTTACCAGAGCTTTAGGCTAACCGCAACGGTTGCCGGTAAAGCATCCCGAACCCGGAATAATAGGGGATTCGACCTCCCGTACCGCGTGCAGCGGTGTCCTCCAAAGGACCCTGTCTTTTCCGGGATCCCACTCCTTTCCCGCAAATCTGCGGGCGCCCGGATCTCCCCCACCACGTCGCCTGCCCCCTCCACGCCTCCACCCCTCGCCCGCTCCCTCGGTCCCTCCACAACACCACTGCGCCATCTCCCCGCCTCCTCCACTGCCGTTCCGGTGCCGCGAACTTCCGACCTCGCGTCGTCGCTAGGGCCTCCCAGCCTCCGGCCACCCAGCCAAGATCCGCCGGCTAGGCAAAGGTCGCGGGGGAGCGTGACGGCCGTGAGGAGCGACGGCGCATCCAGCAGCGCACATGGAGGCGGAAGTCACAGCACGGATGCGCCGACAAAGCTCTGGGGAGAAGGGTTGTGACGGCCCAGCTGGGAGGAGAAGGTGAGCCGCGACGCACGGGTTGTGAGGAGGTCCACGGCGGCAGGTGCCAGCCGGCGCACGCGGTGAAGACCGACCACCGACGCAAGGGAGGCACCGACAGAGTCGGCCATGCCCGGCGACGAGGGATGGCGCTGTACCACCTCTCCCTAGTCGCCGAGGGCCGCAGGCGCCGTGGCGCCTGTCATGGGCATCCTCGACGGCACCGACGCGGCTAAACTAGAGGAGTGATGCGTGTCGGCGATGTACGCGATGAGCCGTGGAAACCTCTGGTTCCGCGACCTGGCACGCGCCGCAGGCACCAACCGGGCGCTCCGTCGTGTGGTGGCCGATGAGGGCGCCGGCGGCGTTCGGCGCGAGATGGTGCGGAAGACGTCGTCATCCGCTAAAGATGGCGCGGTGAAGAAGTCGTCGTCGTCGCGTCGGCTACTGCGTGACGCAGTGACAGCTTTGAGCGCAGGGCGCGCAAAGGGCGGTCTCCTCCGCCTCCGCACCTCTTCGGGTCGCCGAGATCGAGGAGCGGCTCGCTGAGGTGCCCGTGTATGCGCTCGCCAACGCCGCACAGGAGTTCGTGCTCGTGTCGTCCGCCCGCGAGGGAGAGGGGCGAGGTCACGAGGCCGCCGCCTGCCCTCGGGCCGCTCTGCTTCCAGAAGGAGGATGCCGACATGCTGCTGGAGCAGATGGCGGCCCCGTCGGTTTCCATCGACGCGCGGCGCGTGGGCGCGAAGCAGTAGCGACGACCGTCTGCTTGCTCGGCGGAGTGGCTCGATTGCCGCTGTTGGCCATCCCAGCGTGGCTGCCTCCATTGCCTCCTCGGGCACCAGCGGCGACGAGGGGTGGTCCGCCAGCATGTCGCAGTGAACGACCCGCCGGGGGCTCAAGTGGTGTGGATAAAGATAAGGTGGGGCCCACCACATGGGGGCAGCGGGAGGGGATAGTATGGGGGGCACCGCTGCAGCATTTTTATTTTAGGGGATGAAATTTTGGTTGGGGATCCTTCAAATATTGCTTTAGGGGGTGATATTTAGAGGATACCATTGGGGATAGTCTTACATTCCTCCACTCCAGACAAGTCGACGTCACTCTTTTTTTTTAACACACTATAATGATCATATTTTCCACGTCTAGCATTGACTCCTACAGCAGTGGCCTCCTTTCCAAGTCTTCTCGGACCCACACCGCGCTTACTTTTCCAAGTCTTTTGCATGTGGACGGTGGACCCCTGACATTTGCTCCGTATTTCAACAGCAACAGCTTTCATTCTTCTACACCCTTCTACTACAGCTAAAATAGGCCACCGCTGCTGCCATTTGGTTAATCTTCAGATTGGTCAGCAGCAATGGCTACCAAAGCCAAAGCAACCTCCTCGTCGTGCCTCTCCTTCCTCAAAGATGCCCTGCTCCTCCCCACCCGGAACGCCAAGCTCTTCGTCCCTGTCCTCCTCCTGATCGCCTTCCCTACCTTCCTTCTCCAAACCACCAATGTCTTCTGCATCCAGCCTCTCGCCACCGTCATCGCCCGCCACCTCAAGGAGATCGCGAACATGGATCCCTCCAGCCCTGATTACGCCAAGCTCGCGGCGGAGATCCTCAAGGAAGCAAGGGAGCTCGCCATCGTCGCCATCGCGGTCACGATCGTTACCTTGGCATGCTCCTTCGCCAACCAGATCGTCGCCTTCTTCGCCGCCTCCACAACCTACTCCGGCGACCGCTACTCCCTCCCCGAGCTCTTCTCGAAGGTGATCAGGAACGGGCGTCGCCTGACGGGCCCTCTCGTGACCGTGGCAATGGTGAGCGTCCTCAACGTTGCGTGCATGGCGCTCCTCGCCGCTCTGCTCCAGCTCGTGATGCGCCGGTGGTCGTCGTCCTCGGCGCCCTACGTGGCGGTGGCCCTCTTCGTGCTCGCGTTCATCGCGTTCCTCTACCTCAACGTCGTCTTCATCGTAGCCACGGCCGTGTCGGTGGCCGACGCTGAGCGCCGCGGCGTGGGCGCGCTCCGGCAGGCGTGGCGGCTGATGACACGGGTGTGGAGGAAGCAGGGGTGCGTGCTGGTCGTCGCCGTCCACGTGGTGGCCATGGTCCCGACACCGGTCTACATGCTGGCTCTCGGGTACTCGAAGAAGAGCATGGCGGTGGGGGTGGCTCTGCTCGTCGTGCACGCGCTGGTGTCGGGATTGGTGCAGCTCTTCTACTTCTCCGCAACGACGGTGTTCTACTACCAAGCCATGGAGAGCAAGGAGGAGGTAGTGACGGCCCATGGCCATGACTATGTCAAGATCCCCACCGGCGAAGCAACCGTGTGATTGTTGATTGATTTGTCAAGTAGTGGGAAATAAAAAAGAAATCTGCATGGTCATCGATGTGTACTTTTCCATGGGAGTTTATGTATAGCTTGATCTGTGTGACTAGAAATGAAAAGTAATGCGTGGCTATGTTTTTCTTCACCCAAACTTATTATAAGTTCCCACTTATTTGGGACATAATAGCCAAACTAATGGAATTTATTGGGACTTATATTTTTATAAGTTTTTCATAAGTTCATAAGCTCCACAAGAGGTGCTTATATACTGCTCAAAAGGAAATTATTTTGTGATCCCTCTTAAATTTTCTCTTCCCACCCATCGCCACCCCCACGCACTCCTTCCCACCCCACCCACCCCAGCTACCTCCTGCTCTCCCACACACCGTTGCTGCTTGCCATCCCCGCCATGCCGACCCCTTTGAGTACCGGTCGGTGTTATTGACCGGTACTATATGTTCTCCGAGGACGAAAAATTTCTGTCTAGTAATAATTTCGTGTGGTAGTACCGATCAAAAATGCGACCGGTACAAACGTAGTGGATGAATGCTCCCTTTTCTGGTATTGAATGAATAAGAGGTTGCCATACCGTATGATAATCACGTGCATTTAGATTGTGTGTTTTGGAAGAAACACTTTCACCGCAGAAATTTCTCTGCCGGAGTATGTCAACAAGAATAATTTCTACCGAACTATGTCAACAAGAAAAACAGGAATCTATCGTATCAACAGCACCAAGAAAGACCGAGTTAATTAATTAGCACACATCTTGTGATTTTTTGAAATGCTACAGCATTACCATACGCATCATTTAAGACAAAGGACGCAGATGATATGATTGTGCTTAGGAGACTATTAAAATCATGGAAATACCCTGAAATCCAATTCGGCGGTCGCTCACTGGTTCACAAGCCAGTGTGTGATGCGCGTTCGGCATCCTTGACGACCCTTACTGCCTTTTCCATTTTATATGTTTTGTTGGGTAAAAGATATAGAAGATTAATTATTTTGGATCCTGTTCTAAGGCTTGAATTCGTCCATCAATACTCATATAGGCCAATCTACTCATTCATCTTTTGTTTTGATCAAATTCATCTTTATATATATATGCTGAAGTGACATTTATTACTAATATGAAAAGTCTATATTTTTAACCTAAATCTTTTTTCCCACCACCTCAATATTCATCGGTAGTGCCAATGGGTAATGTTTGAGACAAATCCTTGTATACCATTAAAGAATACAACTCATCCTTTATGTGCCACTGAAAATTAGTTCATTCCTTCGATGGATTGGTTATAATTTTTCATTCCTTACATGCCACTGTTGTCACCCTCCAGTGGGTGTAGAGAAACATCTCCTTTCATTTACATCAAACCAAGCTGGCACGCCTCCTCCATCGCTGGTGCGCCTCACTCGTGCTGTTGTTGCTCACCCCGACGACCTTGACACCGAAGAACCCCAACGTCCTCGACACAGGCAGCCGATGCCCCTCCAGCACTAGTCCCACGTGCGTGCACGACTAGAGGACGAGTTGGGCACCTCACGCCGGCACGCGATGGAGCTCGAAAAGCGGATGTGGCAGACGGCCGTCGAGAGCTAGGGATGGTACGGTGCGGGCGTACCAACAATGTCGTCGCGTCGAGGCTTCATGCCACTCCTCCTCAGCTGGGTAGGTGCACAGCGTATGGGCCGCCGACCTCGTCCCTGCCACTGTCTGTGGGATGGGAAGAGAAGGAGGCGATCCGGAGTGGAGGGAGCCACCGGCCAGGGGTCTCATGGTGGTAAGGCCTTGACCCCGCCACTGACATGGGAAGTGGGGGGGGGAGGTGAGGACCTAGGGAGGAGGGAGCCACAACCACCGGCGTGGAGGTGGGGGGTGCCCGGAGAGTGTCACACCCGATTTTCCGAAGAAAACCAAATGCATCTCATATGTGCGCCAGGATCAAGTTTACACACATATGATGGACGTCATGAGTGAAATATCAATAAACAGCAATAAAAAATGTACAAGAGTTAAACCATTACATTATCTCTTTATTACACTCAGACGTTAGACTCGAAGGTCTTTACAACGAACAAACGATAACTATGAAGACGCAGCACCGTCTTCATCTTCCACAGGCATCTGACCGGGGGCACGCAAGCCTCAGAACTCCTCGTAGTCGCTGAAGTACTCTTCTCCAGTGTTCTCTTCTGAACAGCGGGTAAGCAAGGGTGAGCACACTTATGGTTGGAGCTCAGCAAGTGGGGGAAAGATGCAAGGCCATCAAGGATAGGCTAAGAGTTTTGCTGCGGTTAGCATTTTAATGTTGATCAAATTTTATTAGCAAGCACCTAATTACTAGATGTAAGTTTATACCAACCCACTTAAGCATTTAGGAAAGCATCTTCTCTCAAAACCCACAAGAAACCACGATTTAATTCCATCTTCAAGTTTATTAACCATGTGAGGGTCCGGGCCACTCTTGATCGTGAGCACGGCCGATCAATCGTTTTACACTGCAGAGGTTGTACACTTTACCCACGGTTCGTGTTCCCCATGTTACCGGGTTGATCGGACCCTTAAACACTTCCGAGGTGAGTGGTTAGGGGTCCACTACGAAGCCTTTACAAAGGAAAGAAGAGAAACCAACAGCCCGCAACGATTCATAAAGCGAGCGGCGGAGCGGACCATAACCCTCCCTAATGGTCGCACCTTAGCCAAGGCTCGCTACCCCAAAAGGACCGGGCTATACCCCTTCAACTCCGGCCCCCGTGCCCCTCTCGGAAAAGAGCTATCAGCTAACCCACTCTCCTAATTAATCGGCTAAGCCAGAGCCATATGGACTGTGGTTGCACTGTTTTCCTGGGTGGTTCTCCATGTTCCGATTAAACCATATGATCTTGTTATTAACCATAAGCACACACATACATGTATATCATCCAAGCTATCATGATCAACATTCATCATATTGCATAAGATTCATTTTAACCATCCCAAGTTATAGCAACTAAGCATTTCTACCCAAAACATTTATTTAAAAAGGGTTGTCCAAGGTAATGAAGGTAAAAGTCTAGTCATGTCCTTAGAAAGGTGATTTCCCATCAAGTTTATGCAATACAACATTTAAAAGTAAACTTAGTTATCATGCAATTGTTTAGGACAAAGAAGAATATGCAGAGGGAGAAGTCCACTTGCCTTCCTTGCTTAAACACTGGGGTTCTTCTTCTTCAAACACTTGCTCTTGATCCGCTTCAACTGGTTGCTCACTTGAAAGCGGCACGGTGTCTATGAGCACACAAGAAAGCATACAATAAACAAAACAATACACCAAACATGAAAAGCTTAAAGAGAAGACAAGGGTTGGCTCTAGGAACGCGAACACAAAAGCACTAGGAACTATCGAGAGCTTTAGATGATCACAAACAAGAGCTAGCTATGTGCTTGATATATTTTAATTAACTAAAATCATGTGTATAGGTTATTTCAGAGAAATACCCTATTTATAATTAGGCAAGTTATATTTATATTAAAAAGACGATGTAAAACTAGTTCAATTTTATTTATAAATATTCAAGTATGATTTATGCAAATTTAATATTTTAATTCAAAAGAAACATGTAAAAGCATCTAGGCACTTATCTTTATATTTCGAGTTATTCTAATCAAATTATAACTTAAAAACACATTTATATTCATATTAATCAAATTAACAATTTAATTAAGAAAACTCGAGATAAACCTATATTACTTTTATTTAGGAAACAAATTGCATAAACATTACTCAAATTAAATTTGATTATAAAAATCGAGGTACATATCTAATTAGCTTTTAATTATAAGAAATGTTTAACTAGTATTAGGCATATTAACTTTCTTATGAAAACACGTGCGTTGAACTCTAACAAGGTTTTAATTAGAAAAGCATGCATAATAAGATTTAATCATATTAATCATTTAAATAAATTATAAAACAAAGAACATGTACAACATTGGTCCTATCACGTAGTTTTAGTTGATATGAGCCTAACGCAACGTGAAACGGTGGAAACGGAGCTAAAACGCACAAGATACGGCCAAAACAAGGTTCTAAAACCGACGGGCTTGAATAGACGGTCGTGTGGACACCAAGAACGCTTAAAACGGAGCTAGGACGGAAAAGATATGGCTAAAACAAGGTTCGGGGGCTTTTTCGTGAAGAAACGGGGCTTCCGGGGGCTTAAGCGCAAGAAACCAGGGGCTAAACATAATTATGTGTATAACGCGAAGGATTTATGCACAAAAGAACCTATAAGGGCTTTCGGGTGCTAAAACAGGAAAGGTAAGGGGCTTGAACAGAAGAAACAGGACCTAGTTGTAAGAGTTTTATAAGGTGGAAGGGCATGGTTGAGATATTAGAAAGCACAAGGTCTTTTCTGCAAAAATCCCACAAACAGCTCAAAGTTGACCGGTGCGATCCGGTTGACTCGGCTTTGAGCGGATCCGGACCAATGATCAGAGCATGAACGGTTGCGGAGAAAACAAAAGGCTCAAGGGTCTAAATGCAAAAGAAAGGACCTAAATGCAAGGATTCCTACTGGTGGGAGGGTATGGTTGTGATAAGGAGAAGGACAGGGGCTTAACCGCAAAATGGCGGCGACCACAAGCGTTTGACCGGGGCGGGGCTGGATCTCAGCCGTTCATCGCGTGATGGACGGCTGGCGCGGCGCTGATGCGGGCGTGGACCGCGCCGTGGACTGGGTCCACTGGTCCATGGTGGACCGGGCCAAAGGGTTATGCCCCGATTTAATCTGGGCCGTTCACCTGAGATCAAGCGGCCAGGGTGGCCCGCAGGCAGCGCGCGGCGGCGGGGATAGGGTGCCCGGCGGCGCCGGCGGGGCCGGCGGCGGAGCTCGCCGGAGCTCGCTCGATCTCGAGCTGCGGGCCTCGGTTTGGGACGCGGTTAGGCTCTACGCGAAGAGGGGAGAGAGACGAACTCACCCGGGGGGCTTAGGGAGGCGGCTGCGGCGGCCACGGCGGCTCGCACCGCGAGGGGGCGGCGGTGACGGCGGCGCGCGGAGGCAAGGGGCGCGGCTCGGGGTAGAGTAAAACAAAGGAGGGGGGCGAGGTTCTCACCACGCGAGCAACGAGTTGGAGACGGCTCGGCGCCGGGGGAAGCGGCGGTGGTGGAGATCGACGTCGGCATCCGGAGGTTGAAGATGACGGCGGTGCTCCGTCCGCGGCTCGGTCCAGTGGCGAGGGGGGGGGCAGTCCTGGGACACAATTGAGAGCTCGAGTGAGCATTGCACGTGAAGGAGAAGAAGGGAGAGAGAGTTTAGGAGTACTCCACCGACGGCGGGGTGCTTCGGTGGCCAACAATGGCCGGCGGCCGGAAAAAAAACAAGGCGGCGGCGCGCGCGAAGGTGGAGGGGATAGCGGTGCAGGGTGTGCACGGGTGCGAAAAGGGCGAGGCAGGGGCTCGATTACGACCCTTATAGGCCAAGGAGCGTCGGCGGAAGAGCTAAGGCCATCAATGGCCGGGGAGGTCTCGGCGGCCTTGATTGCCATCAAGGGAGGAGGCTTTGATTAGGGGAAACGGAAGGGAGTAAAGGAGGGAGGAGTGAATGTGAGACTTAATTGCGTATTGATTCGAGGTTTGAAGGAGGGAAGGGGCGGGGGACGCGGGGGAAACAGCCGGCGGCGCGCTGCGGTTGCGAGCAGGGGAGAGGAAAGGGATCGGCTGGAGGAGGGAGGCGGCCCTGACAGCTGGGCCCCACCTGGCAGCGAGTGCGAGAGAGAGGAGGGGGGAGTTGGGCCGCGCTGGCTTCGTGGGCCGGAAGGGGAGGTGGGCCAGCGGCGAAAAAGAAAGAGAGGGAGGAGAGCTGTTGGGCTGGGCCGAGAGGAGAGGGAGAGAGGTTTAGGTGAGTTTTGTTTTTTTTCAAAAACTTTTCAAATCTTTTCAAACCTTCAAAACACTTTAAAGCTTCACACCAACAAACAAAACACCCTGCATTCAAATTATGATGCGCAAGCACTTATTGCTTCTAAATTTTTAAAATGATATTTAAATATTTTAAAGGCCACATTTATTTGATAATTTTATTTAATCCTTAGAAAATTAAAACTAAAACACCTGGTTGCTTACATTAATTTAGTGATGGAAAATTAGGGTGTCACAAATCTACCCCCCTTAAAAAGAATCTCGTCCCGAGATTCGGAGAGATTGGAAAAGAAACTAAGGGTACTATTCCGAGTCCATCATGTACACTGAGTTCTTCTGGCAGTCATAGCTTCTTCTTTTGCTTTCCTTCATCTTAATTCACTTTTCCTTCTTTCTTCGACGGGGCGTCGTGGAAACTTCAACCCTATCTCCTTGCGGGTCGGTTAAGAGCACCGACTTCTTGGCACACGGAATTATTCCATCACATTCGCCCAACCAATCCATTCCAAGTATCACATCTATTCCACTAGATGTAAGAACTACTAGGTCGGCTTGAAAATCCATCCCCCGATTCTAAGATTGACTCGTGGGCATACATAAGTGGATTTCATTTCACCGTTCGGGAACTAATCGCAAATGTGTCTTCATAGAACTCATAGGTGTATCATGCTTTGCCACGAATTGTTCAAGTAATGAAAGAATGTGATGTTCCGGAATCAAATAAAATCGTTGTAGGCACAGAGTTGACAGGAAAACGTATCCAGCATAATACCAGGAGCGTCTTGAGCTTGTTCAGTTGTCACGTGGTTCACTCTGCCACGCACGTAATTCCGTTGACCTTTGTTGATCGGAGAATTTTGCACTTCCATGGTGTATCTGAGATGATGGTTGTCCGAACCTTTGACCATTGTCTTTCTGAGGAGTCTAGATGTTACGATTTGGGCAGATGCTGGTATATCATTCCAATTTTCCACAATTGGAACAACCATTAGAGTGAACTTGAGAGTCGTTTCTCATTAGGCATCTAAGCGATCTCGATGATGATTTGGAACATGTGGTGTTTGTTGGCTGAAATGTTGGGACTGCTGGGTTGAACACTGCAACTGAGAATTTTGCAAATAATTTCCACTTGATCCACCAGAACTAAACTGAGAACCCTGTGATGAGTTGAAGTGGGGACGTGTTTTGCTAGATTGCCCATGTGTCTGGAACTTGCGCTTCTGTTCACCAAGTTCTCGCATGTTTATTCTCTAGACCTATGTTTTGTTTAGTAATGTTGCGAAGTCCGAGAAGTCGTGACTCGTAGTTAATAGTTGAGTGGCCCTATCATACTATCTAGGAAGCATTCTTGCCTCTTTGGGTCGGTATCAACTTCATCTGATTCATGGCGAGACAACTGAGTAAACTTATCCAGATACTCGTTGACCGGCATATTGCCTTACTTTAGAGCGAGGAACTCCCTTTGCTTAAGCTTGATGTACCAGAGGGAATGTGGTGTACGTGAAAATGATCCTTGAACTCCTGCCAGATGATGGTGTTAGGTGCAGCATGTGCGATAGTGTACGCATTCCATCATTCAGCTGTTAATTCTTCCAAACATCTTGTTGTATACATGATCATCTCTCGATTAGTGCATTGCGTCATCTTCAACTTCTTGATGACAGTCTTTAATCAATCATCAGCATCCAGTGAATCGGTTGAGTGGGAGTATGTGGGAGAACGGTGACTCATGAATTCCTTATGCTTGTCCACTGGTGCTGGTGGTGCTGCTGGTGGTGGCTGACTTCGCTGAGCTTGAATGTTTGATTAGTGGCGGATGTGTTTTGGATTAGCCGCATGTGAGCGGCAAGAGATTGTTGCGTTATTGGACCTATTCTTTGGGTTGGGGTGGAGGTGGTGCTTAATTCGCCGATTAGCAATATGAGCACGGACAACGGATAGAATGTCTTGACCTTCTCCCCGACCTGATGCTTAACATCTGATTGTTGGAGAAAGGTATTTCAGATAGGAATAGTGAACTAATGCATGGTGAGATGAACTCAAAACAACATGAGCTTCCAACTTAAGACAATTTCTCATCCTGAGATTCACAAAGGCTAGCATGAGACAAGAGTTCGGGTGTTTAGCATCCAACACTGCTTATCTTGCTTCCATACAATTCGTTTTACACAAGCTCCATAAACATAATTCTTTATTCTTCACAACTCACTTTATAAACATCACTGGAATACTCAACCTAACTCCCGCTTGTGACTGTCCATTACTTTTCTCGACTCTGTTGATTCGCCTTCGTAGGATTTTTCTTCTTTTCTTGATAAAGTGATTTGAATAGAGCTGGATTAACTCCATTTTTTGACTATTTGGAATCACTCTTCAATTCCTTTCATTTTCTTCTTTTGATCCAAAAGCTTCTTGGGGCTCTAACTTATGAAATGTCCCTCTTTGTTACAATAGAAACATGTTTTTCTTGCTTTAGTATTCTGGCGATTGTATGTTTGACTAGAAGTAAGGGTATTGAGACTTCGATCCTGGGGTTGATTATCATCCTCTTTTGCACACCAACTAGCAAGATGTCCATTTTCTCCACACTTGAAGCGATATAATCCATCATGACTAGGCAAAATCCTCTTACACTTTGTTGGACAATTATTAACATAGTGACCTTCTTTACCGCATCCGAAACATCGTCTTTTAATACTGTTGCCTTGACTTTCTTCACTTACATGCTTCTTGAGTTGTTTGATTCCGTCAGGCTGAAATTCATTGAAAGTTATACTCCAATCCTCAAGGTTGATAATCTGATTACTATCTATAGCTTGAGCAACTTTTCTAGGACTGGATTTTGGGTACATAACTTCATCTTCTTATTGATATCCAAATGGTAACATTGTCTAGCCTCATCTCTCATTAAGCTGGCTTCTTTTTGGAGACATGAACGACCATGATGCTCACAACATTGACATGCTCCTGCAGTCTTCATATGTTCTTGTTGTTCATTCGTCCGCAACTCTAATGCTCTATGACTTCTCGATTATTTTGATGATTCCATACTTCTACAACTTGCTTCTTTACTGGTCCGGCGGGAACTCCAGTTTTGGTTATCTCGTGTTATGAGGGGATGATGTGTTGATCTCCTTTTGTCCTTGTAAGACTTGAGCTTGCATGACCGATAGATTTTCTTTATCCAATGACGATGAAATAGTTGGAATCGACGGTTTCACCCAAAACAAGGTTGGAATTCTTAAGATTTGATGCTTGCTCTATAATATATCGATGGATATCAACCATGGTTTGAGTCATTGCTTGCGAGTCCGAGTTTGTGTTGTGTTGACGGTGAAAATCCGTCAACCTAGCCATGAGTTTACCTTCGGTGTTGGCATAACTTTTGTATCTTATTCATTGGTACTAACCCCCGTGGTATAACAAGTTCACGTGTGCATGTCGGTTTTGGAGTTTAATGTTTATGCAGGGTTTTAGTGTTGAATGCAAGACTTTCGGGGTAAGTTCATCAAGCACCTCATGACAAGACCTTGAAGCCCTGAACAAGTCATGCAATGAAGCAAAATTAACTCCAAGAAGCCGGGGACTTGATCCGAGAAGACGACAGACTCCAGGGACCTGACCAGAAAAGTGCTGAATCTTGCAAGACAAGGAGTTGAGTCCAATTCGGAGAGAAACCGACGACATGGACCTACATGCGAAGGGGGAAACATCCGGGAAGCAAGGGAACCGACCTCGGGCAAAGGAGCCCACGGGGCCGGGCCTAAATGGGCCCGGCGCGGCCGGCCCGGGGTCCGGTCGGCCCGGTGCCCATTTTGGGCCCAAATCCGTCCTCCTTTGCCCTAGCCGCCAATCGGGCTATTTATAGTCCCCCGACCGAGAGCCACGCGAACCGAAGTCGTATTCCGCCGCCGAGGAGCGAGAGAAGCTTGAGGGACACCAACTTGAAGATGAGGGTCGTGCTAGTTGTCTAGGGTTTCCCCGGCCGACGTGGGAACCTTGCATGGAAGACCACGTCGGAGCTCGGAGCGAGGATCAAGATCGAGGGAGGGCCCCGTGGTGATCTTGTTCATGTAATCATTCATGGTGAAGTTTGTAAGTGAATTCGATTTCTAGCGATCAAGTGCCTTCTCGATGATTTTGATTTCTTCTTGGTTTTGCTTCTTCTACGATCTATACTTAAGATAGATTACATAGGGTGCTCTTGTAGCCGCGGTGGCTAGAGGTGCATACCGGACCGGCCAAGTGATTTCAACTTGTTCTATCGAACTCGCCCTAAGCTCCCCGCATGAATAGGGATACGTTGTGACGAACGGGGGTCTCGAAAGGCGGATGTTTTCGGAGTCGGATGGGAAGGCCACGATTTAAAGATGCTTTTAATGAGATTCTCTTTGCTATCTTCATCTATCTTGTTTGAAGCTACAACATAAGCATGATCTAGATTCTCTAGATTGGTTATCTCTTGTTTTCTCTTGCTACCTCTTTAGTAGATTAGATTAGATTCGTTTTCTTTATGAGTTAGTAGATTAGATGCAACTTGGCTTCATTAGATAGCTTTACCTTGCTTTACTAGATTGAATCCTTGCGTTGCACATTGTTCCACGGATTCGATACCTTGGGTTCACCACTCGAGGGAAGAAGGGTCCCTTGACTACGACGGGAGACTTGTCCGCTTGCAAGTCACAAACGAACTTTGATACAACTATTAACCGTCAACAAGCCCCTTTTTCCGGCGCCGTTGTCGGGGAACAAGCAATCAAGATCCGATCTAGTATCGCTTATCTTTCAGGTTTTTCTTTTGATTTTCTTTTGCATCTCTTATGTTTGATCATCCTCAAAAAGAAAAAAAATTCAATCTAATTTAGTTTTGATTAACCCTAGTTCTTATGTTTAGATTTTTGTTTTATCACTAACCCTAACCGGAGATGGTTGGCTACCTCTCCAAGAAACCCAAAACTTTTTGTGGATGATCCAGGAAAACTTTACAGGCAAAGGTGACGTGCAACACAAGCTAAAGGGGTGGAAACCCTAGATTCAAAAGTTGAAGTCGAAGGACCGTCGAAATCTCCAAGGGAATCACCACCTCCAAGTCAAGACGCCGGAAGGCCGTTCAAGATCAAGAGAAGGATGGAGAAGATGGAGATGGAGAAAGAAGCTCAAACCTAAAGGCTACCAAGGCAAGATCCACATGCAAGGAGTGTGAAGAGTTCATCGTGATAAAGATGCTAGACGCAAGTGGGACAACTTGCCGGGCGCCCGATGGGTAACAAAGAAGAATATCCGAGACAACTCCAAGGTCCCAAGACGGCGAAGGCTACTCGAGCTCATTCGGGAGAGATGAAGGATCACACTAGAGACCATGAAGATCACGACCGAAGGACCGGAGTTCAAGATGCCGAGCCACAAGGAAGATGTTGCATCCGTCAAGACCAAAGGACAAAGCCACTCGTGAAGACCAAAAAAATGACTAAGCCAAAGTGGGTACCCAAGATTGCAACGCCCGCAAAGAGCGTTGATCCGGAGTAATCAAGTGAAGAAGTCTAGCCATGGACTATAAACGAAGCGCTAGGCGGGAGGCAACCCGTTTCGTCGAGTCAAGAATAAGCTACCGGGAGGACAACCCGATTCCAGGTTTTTCGAGTCTTTTTAAATATAATTCAGTTTTGAATTTTACTATGCAAAACATTAGACTTAGAATGGTTGAACAATATTAGAGACATAATTCTTGGTTGAATATTTTGCTCGATCATAAACCCTTTGCATGAACCCTCCTATGTGCTTGTTTGTTTCTTTTCTTTTCGAGAAACCTCAACCAAATAATTTCAGAACCTTAACTCAACCTTTCACCCTCATCATGGTGCTGAGGTTGACTTATTTTTCATGCTAAAACCACACGAGTAGAGCCACGATTTATGTTTAAGTGTTAATAAAATTCAGCATGTGGTAGGACTCGCGTGAACCTAGAATCTTGATTTTTGGTTGGTTTAAAAATCCATATCCTTGGTTTCTCTAAGATTAGAATTTTTCTAAGCCTCACTTAATTTTATTTCATTCAAAATCTCTCTCTTCTAACCAAAATTAGGACCTAAACCTATGCCCCCATGATCAAGCCGGGAAAAGCTTGCTCTCAACCAATGAAGGCAAACTATACCGGTGAGACCGAAATCGACGTAATAAAAAAATATTTTCGACTTGCATTTGTTTTTAATGGTTTAAAAACTTCTCTAAAATTATGTTCGAGCTCTTGCATGGCTCTGAAAAATATTTTTAAATTTCGAAATTAGAGGAGTGCTTAGCCTTAAACACACTTAAAGGGAGGCAATCTAGTTAACCTAACCATGCATGCACCATGATACATCACGGGATGCCCCTCCAACATATTTAAACCACATGCAAAGTACAAGCATGGGGGGGGGGCAGCCAAGGCTTTGTTTTGTAGGAATATCATGGATGCATGTGAGGCAAGGGAGTATGGAAGTGAGTCAAAGCGAAAACATCAAGTGGAAGGAGCAATAATGCAAGCGAAGGAGTGGACGGGAACGTTTGGAAGGTGTACGCGATCACAAAGCAACATGAATGCACTAGAGAAGAACCGAGCCAAGAGGAGGAGAGAGGTAAGTCTTTCATCCAACTCTTTGTTCGTGTGCTCTAGTTTGTAGGCCGGAATCACCTTAGACTTAGCCATCCACCGCGTTTGTTTCGTGCAACAAATCACATCCTTAATCCACTCAAAGTCCGGACTCCAAAGTAATATTTGTGTACCTTGTTACCGGGTGAAAACCCCGGGTATATATTTGTGAGGGAGAGCGCTGCAATCATGGAAGAAAACTACAAGCCTTTTCACCGAAGAAGAAGGGATCATCGTCGTCTAAGCCGTCATCGACAACCTCTTCGAGGAGGCACTCGGTTTCCGAGTTTCCTTGGAGTATGGAGGAGGACACGGCACCGCCGAGGAGGAACCACACTCTTCTCCTTGGTGGCATGAAGGCCACACAAAACTCGTTTATTAGGTTTACCAAACTTCAATAACATATGGAGGAGCCGCCCGTCCAACCTCGCCACTTGACACGATCATCCGCTCCACCTCCATACGCTCCGCGGTATTCCGAGGGGTATGTCACCATGACGGAGGAGGAGAAGAAGCTCGCTCGCCTTAAGTAGAGGCTTGTAGCGAACGTCGACATCGACGACCAAGCTCTCCACATATTGGGTTTCACACGGGACACCGGTGCAATTCTCTAGCGGAGTGTCGGCAAACACCCACAAGGAATTCGCCTAGGAAATTTTCATGACCATGGCGCATACCCTTGATGAAGGAGTGTTGAGTCTCTCATTCCGTTGGAGGGAGCCCACAAGAGGAGAAGAAGGAAGACACCGTCGGAAGGGTAACCTTGATCAACGATGCTATTTCTAGCACTTTGATGGGGTAATCTCCTTTCATCCATGGGTTGCAATCGATCTTGAGATGTAATCACACTTTGTTGGATTATCTATCTATCATCTTGTGCTGAAAATACTTTAATGCTTAAGGCTAGCAACCATGCCGTAAAGGGAGTAAGGGCTCCACTGCTTCCTTGGATCCATTCAACACAACCCCCGATAGATTAGATTGGTTTTCATGTTCGAAATGATTGCATGTCTAGTATCGTAGACCCATGGGCGAGTGTCTCCTATTTTCAAAAGGGAGCTCCGGAACAAGTATGTGCATGAAGGCACACGGGAAGGCTTTTGGAGTATGATCACGGAAAGAGACCATCAACGAAGAAATACTATCCAGAACCCCATCATCCAAGTGTGTCACTTTTGTGCAAGTGGATTTTTGGGGAGAATAAGAGAGACATAGATAACCAACACGGAGTTGAATTGGATTGCCAATCAACCCTACTCACCTATGATCAACCGGTGGTGTTGTGGCAACACCGGATTCGGGAGATCGGGTTGTTACCTCTCCATGTTGACTATCTCTTTAAAACCGGGTATTACAAGGAACCCGAATCGTCTCCTACCCGGGACTTCCCTAGGAATATATGAAGAAAGGAAAATATAAGAGTGAAGATGAGAGAGGAGGCTTACAAGTGGCCTAGATCGGTTAGAGGAAGGACTTCTTGTGCCGGCGAAGAAAAAAATAATAAAAGAAAAAAAATTATAGGAGAAGGATCTTCTATGGCCCAAGAAGGAGGTGCACAACAAAATTATGTTCCACCATTCGGAGAAATTCCGGCATCGCCAAATTACTACGGTGGTGTACCAATGCAAGCATGGGGGAGTGGTGCAGCCATACCCCCACCATTTTTTGCGGTGCCCAACATAGCCTTTGCGGAGCCATTTGCACACCTTCCTCAACCACAACAAAATGTGGCCACCATTGGAGGATACGCTGCAAGGATCATGCAAATTATTGCAGCCACCCAAACCAATGCAAACCAAATGGGTGAAGGAAATGCAAACGTCGCTTATGTGCTTGGACACCTTCACCTAGCACCGTCAGACAATTCATAGGAGGAGTGGTGCATTCCTATTACAAGTAAGGGTACAACAACCAAGACTATCAATATCAACCACCGGCGGAAGATTAGAGAGAGGAGGAGCTCTAGTTATCTTTCATTTACCCCCTTTTCTTTAATTTTCAGCTTGTTTGCACCTATGTATGCGTAGTGTTTTCAGTTTTTTATTTAAATTTCAGAAAGTGTGTTAGTTTAATTTTTTTCAGCATGTATCTTAGTTTTTATTTTCATCATGAATAATGTCACCACCAAGTTTTTACCTTTGGTAAAGTTACAAAGTTTGTGCCATGATGATATATGATTATAATTGCCGCTCCGTTTATCTTTGTAATTGATTTATGCATGTTTGAACTAGTGCTCTCTTAAAAATACAAATCTGAAATTATCTAAATGCTAGCTTAATCTTCAGCGGAGGTTATGATTAAAATAAAGACCCATAGTGTTTTATGTGCTCTCAAGTTATGAATAGATTAAAGATGTCTTTTATGCTCAAAAATATTGCTAACCTTGTCACAAATATCACTTGTGTGTTGCTCAACCTATCCAAAGCCTTATATATATTTGAGTGCATAAACCTTAGTGTACAAGATTTATTTTTGAGTGAGTTATTGTAGGCCATGATTTCTCTGGCCCGAGACTAAGAAGCTGGTCATTCCATTTTTGCGTATCTATCTTTTTGCTAGCCTTTTATCCGTGCATTCTGTATCCCCGCGTCGGTGATCTCACAAACTTCGCCGGATATCCACCCTTAAACCAAATATCATCTTTTGTGATTACCTCCTTGACCACAACCTATTGTTGAGAATGGATCATCAATTCAAGGAAGATCGCAAGACGGTGCCAACGTTGAAGATTTCAAGTATCTCTCCAAGGAAAAATATTCCGGTACCTACCTTATTTTTCGCCTCTTTGCTCGAGGACGAGCAACGTCTAAGCATGGGGGAGGAGGTAGGTACGGTGCAGTTTTAGAGTTCAAAAGGGAGTATTTTAAAAAATATATATATATACAAATGATGAAAGAAAAAAAATTCGGCGATGTACGTGACTTCCAAGGTGAAGAAAGAAAGAAAAAGAATGAGAAATATATATAAGAAAGAAAGAAAGAAAGAAAGAAAGAAAAGAATGAGAAAGAGACAAAGAAAAAAAATATATTTGTGCGTAAAGTGAACTCCCCGGTTCTTTAAGAGTGCATTCAAGGCTTCAAGATAAAAGATCCATTCTCATTTTCCAACCATGTGCAATCCGATAACGAGGACTTCCTTTGTGCCTCGGGATCACTCTTTGCCATTTGCACATGTCCACTCATCTGAAAGTGTGTGTATTTTTCTCTTTCCCCTCCTTGATTTAACATTATTTTCCAATGACCTTTTTGACGAGTCTCGGT
Organism: Cenchrus americanus; assembly: GCA_947561735.1. NCBI lineage: Eukaryota > Viridiplantae > Streptophyta > Magnoliopsida > Poales > Poaceae > Cenchrus > Cenchrus americanus. Next base: position 196,800,518 of record OX387245.1, on the reverse strand, counting down.
AAGACCATGAGAAGCTTGTCTTGTTTTGACAACACCTCATTTATAAAATCTTGTTAGGACTAAACTTTCCCAAAGCTCCATATAAAGCCTACCACATATATATGAGAGGGAAAGGAGTAGAATATATAGGCTTGAGAGACAAGTGAGATGAGAGTTCATGAGATGATTTAAATTTGTGAATTTGGTTTAGCTTTTCTTTATCTCGCTCTTTATTTCAAAAATTCGAGATCTATTTAAAACTTTGTGAGCATGTTAATACTTGTGGGATAAGCTTAATGAGAATCTCCCCCTCCGTAGAGGTGAAGGCTAGTACATTATGGAACTTTAACGAATTAAACTTTTGAGAGCATTATGTTTTTTTTCATGTATGATCAAGTGCAAGGTTTAAACATTGTTTGGCAATGATGATATCCATCGAAGGCTTACTCGAGGACGAGCAAGGTTTAAGCATGGGGGAGATGTTGACGGTGAAAATCCGTCAACCTAGCCATGAGTTTACCTTCGGTGTTGGCATAACTTTTGTATCTTATTCATTGGTACTAACCCCCGTGGTATAACAAGTTCACGTGTGCATGTCGGTTTTGGAGTTTAATGTTTATGCGGGGGTTTTAGTGTTGAATGCAAGACTTTCGGGGTAAGTTCATCAAGCACCTCATGACAAGACCTTGAAGCCCCGAACAAGTCATGCAATGAAGCAAAATTAACTCCAAGAAGCCGGGGACTTGATCCGAGAAGACGACGGACTCCGGGGACACGACCGGAAAAGTGCCGAATCTTGCAAGACAAGGAGTTGAGTCCAATTCGGAGAGAAACCGACGACATGGACCTACATGCGAAGGGGGAAACATCCGGGAAGCAAGGGAACCGACCTCGGGCAAAGGAGCCCACGGGCCGGGCCTAAATGGGCCCGGGCCGGCCGGCCGATCCGGTCGGCCCGTGCCCATTTTGGGCCCAAATCCGTCCTCCTTTGCCCTAGCCGCCAATCGGGCTATTTATAGTCCCCCGACCGAGAGCCACGCGAACCGAAGTCGTATTCCGCCGCCGAGGAGCGAGAGAAGCTTGAGGGACACCAACTTGAAGATGAGGGTCGTGCTAGTTGTCTAGGGTTTCCCCCGGCCGACGTGGGAACCTTGCATGGAAGACCACGTCGGAGCTCGGAGCGAGGATCAAGATCGAGGGAGGGCCCGGTGGTGATCTTGTTCATGTAATCATTCATGGTGAAGTTTGTAAGTGAATTCGATTTCTAGCGATCAAGTGCCTTCTCGATGATTTTGATTTCTTCTTGGTTTTGCTTCTTCTACGATCTATACTTAAGATAGATTACATAGGGTGCTCTTGTAGCCGCGGTGGCTAGAGGTGCATACCGGACCGGCCAAGTGATTTCAACTTGTTCTATCGAACTCGCCCTAAGCTCCCCGCATGAATAGGGATACGTTGTGACGAACGGGGGTCTCGAAAGGCGGATGTTTTCGGAGTCGGATGGGAAGGCCACGATTTAAAGATGCTTTTAATGAGATTCTCTTTGCTATCTTCATCTATCTTGTTTGAAGCTACAACATAAGCATGATCTAGATTCTCTAGATTGGTTATCTCTTGTTTTCTCTTGCTACCTCTTTAGTAGATTAGATTAGATTCGTTTTCTTTATGAGTTAGTAGATTAGATGCAACTTGGCTTCATTAGATAGCTTTACCTTGCTTTACTAGATTGAATCCTTGCGTTGCACATTGTTCCACGGATTCGATACCTTGGGTTCACCACTCGAGGGAAGAAGGGTCCCTTGACTACGACGGGAGACTTGTCCGCTTGCAAGTCACAAACGAACTTTGATACAACTATTAACCGTCAACATGTTGCCATATATTCCAAAGATCTTGCATTCAATTACCGAGGTTGTAGATGGAATATCGATGTTTCCTTTGTTGTCTTTTTCTTCGTAATTTCCATTGGGACTCGCCTTCTGATTGTGGGATAAAGATAAGCTCGAAGAGGTTGGAAAATAAACAGATTGAAGAGCAAGGTAAAATTATTGATATCACATCCATTTCTTTTTCCTTGTTGTGATTGTAATCACACCGTGGTAGAGAGGAGAATAACGGGGATGAAAGAAATTGACCATCTTTTCTTTAACTTCTTTCATATGTTGATGTCCGTATATGCTTGTAGATTTACGGTTGTTGAGGTTGATGTTACTTCTTAGACTTTGATCTTCGACATCCCGTAACCAACTTGAATGGCAGATAAGGATAACCCAGATTTGAACCCAATCTATCTCTATTAACCTAACAATTTATTTCTTGTTGCATTTGTGGCCATCACTCCACAATACAACTCACACAAACAAAGATCCAAATCAAACATGTGTTCAAACAACAAACATCAACACAACGTTCGTCCTCACAGAAACGTTTCTATCGAAGTTTGATAAGGGGTAGGTAATCTAAGAACTTATATCAGACATCCTCGGTGGTGAAGATTCAGCTGATAGCACAAGAAACGAACTCAGAATAGATCAAAACAAAACGATGTGTTTTAACAAGAAGACAAGATTAAATTAGATTTTATACGTAAAATAAGTCAATTTTGAAGGATGACAGGCTTTCTAGAACATGAATCCTTACTTTTCGACCATTTCTAACTTAAGGTCGCGTCCTACGGTCATTCTTGCTTCCGATACCACTCTGTCACACCCGATTTTCCGAAGAAAACCAAATGCATCTCATATGTGCGCCGAGATCAAGTTTACACACATATGATGGACGTCATGAGTGAAATATCAATAAACAAAGCAATAAAAAAATGTACAAGAGTTAAACCATTACATTATCTCTTTATTACACTCGTACGTTAGACTCGAAGGTCTTTACAACGAACAAACGATAACTATGAAGACGCAAAGACCGTCTTCATCTTCCACGAGCATCCGACCGGGGGCACGCAAGCCTCGAACTCCTCGTAGTCGCCGAAGTACTCTTCTCCGGTGTTCTCTTCGAACGGCGGGTAAGCAAGGGTGAGCACACTTATGGTTGGAGCTCGGCAAGTGGGGGAAAGATGCAAGGCCATCAAGGATAGGCTAAGAGTTTTGTTGCGGTTAGCATTTTAATGTTGATCAAATTTTATTAGCAAGCACCTAATTACTAGATGTAAGTTTATACCAACCCACTTAAGCATTTAGGAAAGCATCTTCTCTCAAAACCCACAAGAAACCACGATTTAATTCCATCTTCAAGTTTATTAACCATGTGAGGGTCCGGGCCACTCTTGACCGTGAGCACGGGCCGATCAATCGTTTTACACTCTGCAGAGGTTGTACACTTTACCCACGGTTCGTGTTCCCCATGTTGCCGGGTTGATCGGACCCTTAAACACTTCCGAGGTGAGTGGCTAGGGGTCCACTACGAAGCCTTTACAAAGGAAAGAAGAGAAACCAACAGCCCCGCAACGAACAAGCGACGGAGTGGACCATAACCCTCCCTAATGGTCGGCACCTTAGCCAAGGCTCGCTACCCCAAAAGAACCGGGCTATACCCCTTCAACTCCGCCCCCCGTGCCTCTCTCGGAAAAGAGCTATCGCCTAACCCACTCTCCTAATTAATCGGCTAAGCCGAGCCATATGGACTGTGGTTGCACCGTCTTCCGGGTGGTTCTCCATGTTCCGATTAAACCATATGATCTTGTTATTAACCATAAGCACACACATACATGTATATCATCCAAGCTATCATGATCAACATTCATCATATTGCATAAGATTCATTTTAACCATCCCAAGTTATAGCAACTAAGCATTTCTACCCAAAACATTTATTTAAAAAGGGTTGTCCAAGGTAATGAAGGTAAAAGTATAGTCATGTCTTTAGAAAGGTGATTTCCCATCAAGTTTATGCAATACAACATTTAAAAGTAAACTTAGTTATCATGCAATTGTTTAGGACAAAGAAGAATATGCGAGAGGGAGAAGTCCACTTGCCTTCCTTGCTTAAACACCGGGGTTCTTCTTCTTCAAACACTTGCCCTTGATCCGCTTCAACTTGTTGCTCACTTGAAACCGGCACGGTGTCTACGAGCACACAAGAAAGCATACAATAAACAAAACAATACACCAAGCATGAAAAGCTTAAAGAGAAGACAAGGGTTGGCTCTAGGAACGCGAACACAAAAGCACTAGGAACTATCGAGAGCTTTGGATTATCACAAACAAGAGCTAGCTATGTGCTTGGTATATTTTAATTAAGTAAAATCATGTGTATAGGTTATTTCAGAGAAATACCCTATTTATAATTAAGCAAGTTATATTTATATTTAAAAGACGATGTAAAACTAGTTCAATTTTATTTATAAATATTCAAGTATGATTTATGCAAATTTAATATTTTAATTCAAAGAAAGCATGTAAAAGCATCTAGGCACTTATCTTTATATTTCGAGTTATTCTAATCAAATTATAACTTAAAAACACATTTATATTCATATTAATCAAATTAACAATTTAATTAAGAAAACTCGAGATAAACCTATATTGCTTTTATTTAGGAAACAAATTGCATAAACATTACTCGCATTAAATTTGATTATAAAAATCGAGGTACATATCTAATTAGCTTTTAATTATAAGAAATGTTTAACTAGTATTAGGCATATTAACTTTCTTATGAAAACACGTGTTGAACTCTAACTAGGTTTTAATTAGAAAAGCATGCATAATAAGATTTAATCATATTAATCATTTAAATAAATTATAAAACAAAGAACATGTACAACATTGGTCCTATCACGTAGTTTTAGTTGATATGAGCCTAACGCAACTTGAAACGGTGGAAACGGAGCTAAAACGCACAAGATACGGCCAAAACAAGGTTCTAAAACTGACGGGCTTGAAAAGACGGTCGTGTGGACACCAAGAACGCTTAAAACGGAGCTAGGACGGAAAAGATATGGCTAAAACAAGGTTCAGGGGCTTTTCTGTGAAGAAACAGGGCTTCCAGGGGCTTAACTGCAAGAAACCAGGGGCTAAACATAATTATGTGTATAACGCGAAGGGTTTATGCGCAAAAGAACCTATAAGGGCTTTCGGGTGCTAAAACAGGAAAGGTAAGGGGCTTGAACAGAAGAAACAGGACCTAGTTGTAAGAGTTTTATAAGGTGGAAGGGCATGGTTGAGATATTAGAAAGCACAAGGTCTTTTCTGCAAAAATCCCACAAACAGCTCAGGTTGACCGGTACTGATCTGGTTGACTCGGCTTTGAGCAGATCTGGACCAATGATCAGAGCATGAACGGTTGCGGAGAAAACAAAAGGCTCAAGGGTCTAAATGCAAAAGAAAGGACCTAAATGCAAGGATTTCTACTGGTGGGAGGGTATGGTTGTGATAAGGAGAAGGACAGGGGCTTAACCGCAAAATGGCGGCGACCACAAGCGTTTGACCGGGGCGGGGGCGGATCTCGGCCGTTCATCGCGTGATGGACGGGCCGGCGCGGCGCTCGATGCGGGAGTGGACCGTGCCGTGGACCGGGTCCACTCGGTCCATGGTGGACCGGGCCAAAGGGTTATGCCCCGATTTAATGCGGGCCGTTCACCGAGATCAAGCGGCTAGGGTGGCCCGCGGCGCGCGCGCGGCGGCGGGGATAGGGTGCCGGCGGCGCCGGCGGGGCCGGCGGCGGAGCTCGCCGGAGCTCGCTCGATCTCGAGCTGCGGGCCCGGTTTGGGACGCGGTTAGGCTCTACGCGAAGAGGGGAGAGAGACGAACTCACCCGGGGGCTTAGGGAGGCGGCTGCGGCGGCCACGGCGGCTCGCACCGCGAGGGGGCGGCGCTGTTGACGGCGGCGCGCGGAGGCAAGGGCTGCGGCTCGGGGTAGAGTAAAACAAAGGAGGGGGCGAGGTTCTCACCACGCAGGCAACGAGTTGGAGACGGCTCGGGCGCTGGGGAAGCGGCGGTGGTGGAGATCGACGTCGGCGTCCGGAGGTTGAAGATGACGGCGGTGCTCCGTCCGCGGCTCGGTCCAGTGGCTAGGGAGGGGGGCAGTCCTGGGACACAATTGAGAGCTCGAGTGAGCATTGCACGTGAAGGAGAAGAAGGGAAAGAGAGTTTAGGAGTACTCCACCGACAGCGGGGTGCTTCGGTGGCCAACAATGGCCGGCGGCCGGAAAAAAAAAACAAGGCGGCGGCGCGCGCGAAGGTGGAGGGGATAGCGGTGCGGGGTGTGCACGGGTGAGAAAAGGGCGAGGCGGGGGCTCGATTGTGACCCTTATAGGCCAAGGAGCGTCGGTCGGAAGAGCTAAGGCCATCAATGGCCGGGGAGGTCACCGACGGCCTTGATTGCCATCAAGGGAGGAGGCTTTGATTAGGGGAAACGAAAGGGAGTAAAGGAGGGAGGAGTGAATGCGAGACTTAATTGCGTATTGATTCGAGGTTTGAAGGAGGGAAGGGGCGGGGGGACGCGGGGGGAAACGGCCGGCGGCGCGCTGCGGTTGCGAGCAGGGGAGAGGAAAGGGATCGGCTGGAGGAGGGAGGCGACCCTGACAGCTGGGCCCCACCTGGCAGCGAGTGCGAGAGAGAGGAGGGGGGGGGGGGAGTTGGGCCGCGCTGGCTTCGTGGGCCGGAAGGGGAGGTGGGCCAGCGGCGAAAAAGAAAGAGAGGGAGGAGAGCTGTTGGGCTGGGCCGAGAGGAGAGGGAGAGAGGTTTAGGTGAGTTTTGTTTTTTTTCAAAAACTTTTCAAATCTTTTCAAACCTTCAAAACACTTTAAAGCTTCACACCAACAAACAAAACACCCTGCATTCAAATTATGATGCGCAAGCACTTATTGCTTCTAAATTTTTAAAATGATATTTAAATATTTTAAAGGCCACATTTATTTGATAATTTTATTTAATCCTTAGAAAATTAAAACTAAAACACCTGGTTGCTTACATTAATTTAGTGATGGAAAATTAGGGTGTCACAGAGAGCGAAAGGGAGGAGAGGGTGCCACTACGGGGAGATGGGCAATGACACTGGGAGCTCGAGAGGAAGGAGGGAGGGGGTTTACAATGCCATGTAGGGAATGGATAATTATAACCAATAACATTAAATGAGTGACCTAATTTTCAATGGCACAATGGTATATCTAGAAATTTTTAGAATGTTTCGATGAACTAATTAACCACTAGGACAATACTAATTATGAGACAACACCTACTCATTTCATCTGATGATTTTTTAATCGCCTCACCAATCACCATGCATCGCTCTGGTCACCAAGTCAGGATATTCAAATCATAGCGGTATTCAACTCAAGAGAATGTATATCTCAGTAGGGGTGCAAATTAGTTATAATGTGGTGCATCTATGAACCTCTAAAAATAATTGAACTAAAGAGATTCGGAGGTGCACCTAACTGTTACCCCTTTGCACCCTTATATCGCAGGACCATTATGATCCAACAACGGTGCACTCGAAGTAGAGCAACGTCGAGATGAATGGTAGTTCGCTACAACAATAAGGGCCGCTTTGGGAACCGAAAATCCCGGTGGGAACCTCGAGTTTTCCCCGGGCCGCTCCCCCACCCGATTTCCGGCCCCGGCCACTAAATCCTATCGTTTGGGAGCCCAATAACCGGGGCACGTACGACCCTATCCTCGAGTTTTCCCCCGGGAGAGCCCTCCCGACCTCTCGACTCGTGCCGCCGCGACCCCGTGTCTCATCTCCGTCGCGCTCCCGAGGGAAGAAGAACAGCCGACCTCCTCTCCGTCCGCTCCACCACGCCGCCGCTCCTTCACCATCCACGCCGCCGCTCCCCGCACCATCCACGCCGCCGCTCCTTCACCATCCACGCCGCTCCGGGTCAAGGAACCACCACCGTCGTCCCCGGTCCGCCGCCGTGTCCCCGACCCCGTGCCTCCTCTCCGAATCTACAACACCACCATCTTGCCTCGCGTCCTCTCGCATTCCGGATCCACCACGGGTCTCTACCTTCTTGGATTTGTGAGTTCTCCCCTTTCCTCATCTCATACTCTTGGCTAGGGTTTGTAGATTAATTTGTACCACGACATTTGCTGATTTTCGCGTCTGGTCTGAAATATTCATACTATTGAGCTTCTGAGGAAATCTTGTGCTTTCTGAGAGGACAGCCATGCTGGCTTGCCGATGACCTTGCCTCACCCTCGCATTAGTGTGGGGTGTTGAGCTGAACTCGTTGAATGGTATTGATTCGATGGCAGCCCCACCATGTGATGGCTTCATGCCGGAGGGGCCGCCGTTAACTTGTTCCTGGATGCATTATAGTTTTCAAGCATTATGCACTCACGCTGGTTGATATCACTTGCCTTTAAGAAGGGAAAAGGGGCATTGATCCTCCTCCTACTTTTTTAAATTATCGGCCGTGTTCGATCCCGACGAGATGAGCAAGCGCCGGGTCGAAGAGGATCCGACCCGATACACAACAAATGCCGAGCGCTCCGGTGTGTCCACCGGATAGAGACGTTCGGCTGGCTTCTTTGGGAGTTTTTTTTCTCTTTGTTTTTCCCGGGTCCGAGTTGTTCGGTGAGATGATCACCGAGATGCCCGAGAGATCGAAAGATTCAGCTGTAGAGATAATTGTACAGAGATGCTTTGCTAGGGGATGATGAAGAGAGTGAGCGCTAAGGTTGTGCCAATCTGGATGTAATATGTCGAATGTACTTCCTTTGTGACGTGATTTTGGTCTCTTGTGACATGATTTTGGTCTCTTGCGACATGATTTTGGTCTCGTGGCTAATTGTCGATAGATTTTGGTCTCGTGGCACAGAGTTAAATGGCTTCTTTTAAGTTTTCCTGAAATTTCGAGGTTTCACATCAGCTTTTATTATTTTATTTAGCTCCCAAACAATAGAATATTTTGATTTAAATGACTTTTTTTAAGTTTTCCTGAAATTTGAGGTTTCATATTAACTTTTATTATTTTATTTATGTCCCAAACAGTAAAAAAATTTGATTGGATGGAGGGGCACCCATTCCCTGTCGCTGCCTCCCTGGAGTCTCCAAACAGACCCAGGTGTAGGCGGGCCTTTCCCCCCTGTGTGTGGAGGGAATGATGGGTGCAGGGATTTCCATGTGGGGAATCTAAAGCCCAGGGCTTGCCCCCCTTGCTGCCAAAGGAAGCCTAATGGAGAAGCGAACCCCTAGTGCAATAATAAAATGAAGACGTTGGACAAATGAAGCTCAAGAGAAGAGAAAACTCTTGGCCACTGAATTATCCGATGCTCTAGCACATGCATGTAACCATCGGACTAACCATATTTACATCAAAGATATTCGAGAGTGATGTGGTGCTCCCAGCAGGCAAAGCATGACAATTTACAAGGAGCCATGCATGATATTTACTTGGTGAACAAAATTAGCAGGTGCTAACGTGAAGAATCTGAAGTAGATATATTTTGTGGCAGTATCACAAACTCGCCGCATTTTATGACAATTTCCAAATGCTTACATATCACTCGCCACTATGTACTAGTAGAACAGTAGGTAGGAGGCTAAGCTGATTTATCTCTGCGGCGACATCTAATCCGCTTATCCGCATCAAGTTTTAATGTTCTCTGAGGTTGCTTTCTCCTCCCAATACGCGTTTTGCTTTCTCAAATTCCAAGCTTTATAACCTCTCAGGCACTCCTCCAACTCCTCGTCACCTCCTCGTTCCATTATTCCACTTCCACCTCCGATCCGGTTCAGCCATGGCCACCGCACAAAGCTCGGCGCCGCCGTCGTTCTTCAACTTCCTAAAGGAAGGCCTGCTCCTCCCTAACCACAACAGGAGGCTCTTCGCGGCGGTCTTTGCGCTCATCGTCGCCTCCAGCTCTTTGCTCCTACTCGGCAACGAGCTCGCCGTCAAGCCCCTCGCCGACGAGATCCGCATCGACGCCGAGGCGCTGAACGGCACCGACCCCAGCAGCCCGGAGTTCCTTCACCTCATCCAGGAGATCCAGAACGACACGCGGAAGATCCTGATCACCGGCACGGTCTACTCCCTTGTCTCCATCTTCATCGGATCTTTCATCCGGATCGTCGTCCTCTTCGCCGCCGTTGCGACCTACTCCGGCGAGCTGCACCACACCTTCGCGTCGCTCCTCGGCAAGGCCAAGGTGCTGCTGAATGGCCCCCTGCTGACGCTCGCCTTCGTCTACGTGCTTGAGATCGCCTACACCGCGCTTCTCATGGCCATGGCTGGGCTCCTCACCTTTCTCATGTTCAAGCAATACTTCGCCCTGCTCTTCGTCGCCGCGCTGCTCGCCATCGTCGCGTCGGTCTTCTTCGTGTACTTCTCCTTCGTGTGCTCTTTGAGCATGGTCGTGGCGGTGGCCGAGCCCGGTTGCCGCGGCGCCGGCGCGGTCGGGCGGGCGTGGCGGCTGATGAAGGCGAAGGGGAAGCTCCTGCGAGCCGTGGTTTTCGTCTTGATTGAAGGGAAACGGGGTGGCTACGCTAGCGCAAAACAAAATTTTCCCCGCAAAACGAAACTGCTGCTGTCAAAGATCACGATGTTACCACTAGACGCGCGGATGTAGCGGAACCGTCTCGATGTATACGAACGCGTCGAGGGTAGCGGGCGGTGCGCTTGCTCACGTCCTTCTTGACTTGCACGTGCGGCTCGTCCGATCCAAGTGCTCCGGATGTAGCACCTCCAAGGTATCCACATGTACGGAGAAGGAAGCGACGCACGCCGGATCGCTAGGTCCGCGAGTGCGACGAGGAGAGAGCGTTGGCGCGCGACTACTACTTGAGAAAGTTGTATCTTTTCGGGAGGGGTGTGGTCCATATTTATTGGGAGGAAAACCCCCCACACCATCGTCCATTAGCAATACACGACTAATAGATGGTGTACCCCTTCCAATACTAATGGGTTTTACAACATTTGTGGCCCATTAGAACTTTTACATCATAATGGATCAAATCCATCCGAGCGCACTAGTGGATCAAATCCGGTTGACTCTATGGCATATTTCCAACGGTCTCCCACTTGCACTAGAGTCAACTATGCAAGTATATTCATCCTAATTCAGCTTCCAACCCCTTAAGTGTGTGACCCTATAGGTTCACATACACATAGACTTGACTCGAGTACATTACTCGATCAATAGTTGATAGCGACCTCTAGCAAGACGTGTCAACTCCTATGCATACGTAAAGATCTTATCGGACAAACCATCACAACAATTCATACATGCTATTCCCTTTGCCTCACGATATTTGGTCTAGCTCCAAGCCGACCTCTCTTTATCGACACCGTGATTCGAATCATCAAAAGGGGGTTAACCCTTAACCCAACACGGCCATGCATTTCTTGATCCGATCACTCGAGGGGCCCGAGATATCTCTCTCAAGTAGAGGGGCAAATTCTATCTTGAGGCCTCACAAAGATGCTTCCCGACAAACCCGAAAGTCATCCTTATGACTACCCGATTACGGAGTAGCGGTTGATGGCCCCTAAGTAGGTCAATTCACATCTTGAGTACATGCGACAATCTCAAGTCTAAGGACATAGCGTATACGTTGTGTAAACAGAGAACAAGGTCTCAAATTGGGTCGGTCCGCCCCCATGTCATACATGTGCCCACATTATTAGTTATACATCTCCATGTTCATGACTTGTGAAACATAGTCATCAACTAATTCATGTGCTAGTCATTAACTCATACTAGGGACAACTTTTGAATAACCATACAAGTAAAAGAGTTTCACAAACAATTCACATAATTGCCAATCAAATACAAGTCGCCTTTCATGGGTATTCAATAAAAGAACCAAGTGACATGGATATAATGAAATATAATCATCTCTATAATTCCTTATATGACATATTTCTAACATTCTTCCACTTGCACTTGAGCTAATCTAGAATATATCTAATACCCATAGCTCTCATGTGCGCACTCATGCTTAGGTCGTGGAAGGGGTTTTGTCAAAGGATCTGCAAAGCATTCAAATCCGTGTGTACTTTGCATATCTTGATATCACCTCGTCTAACGATCTCTCGTATCGATGAAATTTCCGCAGTACATGTTTATTCTTTTGGTGGTTCCTTGGCTCCTTTGCTTGCGCAATAGCCCCATTATTGTCACAATAAAGATCCAATGGGCTAGAGACACTCGGAAACACACCAAGTTCAGAAAGGAACTTCCTTATCCAAACACCCTCCTTTGCGGCTTCCGAAGCCGCGATGTACTCGGCTTCGTTGTAGAATCGACCACTTCGTCTCCTCGCTTGGAACTCTTCCGACTCACGGCTCCACCATTTATCGTAAATACGTATCCCGATTGCGACTTTGAATCGTCTTGGTCGGTTTGGAAACTAGCATCGGTGTAACCCGTTACAACGAGCTCCTCCTCACCTCCATAGACTAGGAACATGCCTTTAGTCCTTCTTAAGTACTTAAAAACATTTTTAACCGATGTCCAAGTGACCCTCACCCGGATCGATTAGTATCCGCTTGTAATACCGTGTGCATACGAAATATCCGGACGTGTACATATCATTGCATACATAATAGATCTAATGGCCGAACCATACGGTGTTCTACTCATGCGTTCCCGCTCATCGGTTGTCGAAGGACACCGAGTCTTGCTAAGATGTATGCCATGTGACATAGGCAAGAACCCTTTCTTTGACTCTTCCACGTTGAACCTTTTCAACACTTTATCAATGTAAGTGTCTTGGCTTAATCCTATAAGCCTTTTTGATCTATCTCTATAGATTTTGATGCCCAAAATGTATGCCGCCTCACCTAAGTCCTTCATTGAAAAACTATTTTTTAATGAGGTCTTAGCGGCCTCAAGCATAGGAATGTCATTTCCAATCGGTAATATGTCATCCACATATAAGGTTAGAAATACTACGAGCTCCCACTTGCCTTCTTGTAAACACAAGGCTCTTCTTCACTCTAAATGAAGCCAAACCCTTTTACCACCTCATCAAAGCGAAGGTTCCAACTCCGAGATGCTTGCTTCAATCCATAAATGGAATTTTGAAGTTTGCACACCTTTCCAAAGCATTGGTTGGATCAACAAATCCCTCAAGGTTGTGTCATATACACATCCTCGTCGATTTCCATTTAGGAAAGCTGTTTTGACATCCATCTCCGCCATATCTCATAATCGAAATATGCGGCTATAGCTAGAATGATCCGAATAGATTTAAGCATCGCTACGGGTAAAAATGTCTCATCGTAGTCAACTCCTTGAACTTGTCGAAAACCTTTTGCAACAAGTCGAGCTTTATGGATGTGAACATTTCCATCCATGTCCCTCTTCTTCTTATAGATCCATTTGCATTCTATGGGTTTAACACCATCGGCGGGTCAACCAAGTTCCAAACTTGATTGTTATCCATGGAATCTATTTCGGATCTCATGGCACTTTGCTATTTCTCGGAACGGGTCCATCATTGCTTCCGCATATGTCATAGGTTCATCATTGTCTAACAACAATATGTCGGGCTCTCTCCGCGATCATGAGATTGAGCTTATCGGTTGCGCGACGTGCCCTTTCGGACCTTCGTGGTTGGGGTGGTGCTTCTCTTGCCACGGGCATCTCAACTCGTTTAGCTACATTAGCATCAATTGTGAAATCTTGCCCAACCGGCTCATCTTGAACTTCTTCAAGATACACCTTTGTCTACATTTTTCTCTTTTAAGAAACTCTTTCTCAAAGAAAACACCGTTCGAGCGACAAACACTTTGCCTTCGACCGGTTGTAGAAATAATATCCGAAGGTTTCCTTTGGATATCCCACGAATATGCACTTGTCCGATTTAGGTGTTAATTTATCCGATTGAAGTTTCTTCACATAAACCTCACAACCCCAAATTTTCGTAAAAGACAACCGGGAGTCTTACCGGTCCACATCTCATATGGTGTCTTAACTACGGACTTAGAAGGTACCCTATTTAAAGTGAAAGCTGCGGTTTCTAGAGCATAACCCCAAAATGACAATGGTAGGTCCGACTGGCTCATCATTGATTGGACCATGTCCAACAAGGTTCGATTACGTCGCTCGGATACACCGTTTCTTTGAGGTGTTCCAAGTGGCGTAAGTTGTGGAACAATTCTGCAACTCTTTAGATGATTGCTAAACTCATGGCTCAAATACTCACCTCCACGATAAGAACGCAAGGTCTTGATTTTCTTGCCACGTTGATTTTCTACTTCACTCTGAAATTCTTTGAACTTTTCAAAAGTTTCAGACTTGTGCTTCATTAAATAGACATAACCATATCTACTTAAATCATCAGTGAACGTTATGAAGTATTGGTATCCACCTCTAGTCGTCGTACTCATTGGTCCGCACACATCCGTATGTATGAGTTCCGGTAAGTTCGAGGCTCTCTCGGGAAAACCCGAGAAAGGCATCTTGGTCATCTTGCCTAGCAAACAAGCTTCACATGTCTCGTAGGATTCAAAATCAAACGAAGTTAAAAGTCCATCGTTATGGAGCTTCTTCATGCGCTTTTCACTGATGTGACCCAAACGACAATGCCATATGTAGGTAGGACTTAAATCATTAGGTCGAGACCTTTTAGCACTTATGTTACAGATAGGTGAATCATCAAGATTTAAAACAAATAAGTCATTCACAATGGATGCACAAGCCACAAACATAGTATCCTTAGAGATCACACAACCATTGTTTCCACTCGCAAATGAATAACCATCCTTCATCAAACATGAAGGGGATAAAATGTTTCGACTTAAACTAGGAACACAATAACAATTATTCAACTCCATAATAAATCCCGACGGGAGGTGTAGTTGCATCGTTCCGACGCTCAATGCAGCAACACTTGCATTATTGCCTACGCGGAAATCAACTTCTCCTCGTTCCACGCTTCTACTTCTTATCATTCCTTGCATCGAGTTGCAAATATGAGCAACCGATCCAGTATCAAATACCCAAGAATTAGTATAAGAATCAGTGAGGAAAATATATGTAACATAAACATTAAGTGTACCTAAAGTGGAAGTACCCTTACTTCCATTGCTTTTCATAGAAGCTAAGTACAACTTACAATTTCTTTTCCGGTGACCGATTTTCTTACAATGAAAATATTCAGCCTTGGCGAGTTGGACTAGCCTTGGGCGCCTGGTTTGGCATTGGGATCTTATCCTTGGCCTTACCTTTCTTCTTCCAAGAATTGCCCTTCCTTTTAAAGATCGACTTGTTTTGGTCGCCATCACATGACTACTGCCCGTGCTTTTCTTAACGTTATCATCTATTGGTAAGGGGGTGCCTAGAACTCTTTCCCTTTTCTCAGCTCTGAGAACAATTCTCAGATTACAAATCCAATTCGTAAAGTTTGTTCCGATCAACTTGTCCTTCTCAAGGACCGAATGCAAGGTAAACGATGTGGTGTTGCAAGGTGCCTTTAATCTACAACGAGAATAATAAATGCAAAACACTAAAACAATATATCCATGACAGAGTAAAATAAAAGAATTTACTCCCACTAAAATCAATATCCCCACATTGATACTTAGTGATTCGGAATCCACAACTAACAAGTCTACTAGTGAGCTTTTGCGTCACCGCTAGTAAACAAGGTAGATCGGTAAGCAACTCTTTGCTAATCATATCACATATGACTTCGTTGTTGGGTGACATCTCTATGTCTAGGCTCCCAACCTTTATGCCCCAAAATCCTTAACCGTTAAGATGACTTTGATAAGTAAACCAACACTTATGCGTGTAAGTATCCGATACAAACCCGTCTAGTCAAGGAAAACTAGTGGCACCCTAATTTCATAGACCCACCACTAATTGTACAAGACGTGGGACGGTGGCAAGTGTTGGGAGGGCATGTTAACTTAAAATTCCAAAGGGATCGTTCTACTCGTAACATCACACGCAAGAAAATAACATTGTCACATGTAAAAGTAGAACGGTAAGAACGACATTCACACGGTTGTAACACGGTATGGCCTATTGTCGCATGGTGATCTCCATCTCCATTGACATGTACATCATATTGATCTCCATCTCCATGATCCGTGTGCGCCATCCTCCATGTGATGAGTCCTCCAAGAACTATCTAACGCGTGCTAGTAATGAAAGTTACACAATCGCGTATTAGATCATCACAAATTTGGTACGCGGACCATTACATTAATTTTGACAATACATGTGGCTCCAGCCGTATTGCCTTATGCGTGACACGCAGGTCACGAAAAAATTACACACATGCATCACATACACATATAGGCCATACCGATTACAAAACCTGCAAAACAGATTATCGCAATTCCGACGTCCAAACTTAAAACGCCCGAAAACCCATCTTGCAAGCCGAATTTGGCAAAACTAATTTCGCCGAGACCAGCATAGCTGGTTTATCACATGTGTAAAATTTTCTGTAGATCAATTTTCGTATAGAAAACGTCTTCATCCGAGTTAACCATGAAAAGTTATGACTGTTTTACCGAACAGATATATTTTCTGGTTTTTCCCGGCCGGTAGAGATCCAATCCGCCACCGTCACGCATCCCATGCGCCTGGCACTTGACCTAGCTTTGATTCGACCAATCCAATTGATCTCCTTCTCGTTGTGACTGGGTTTACGTGTATCACTTAACTCCGATGGCGGAATTCCGACCGGTAGGAGTAATTCGTTACACGACCATCACGTCAAGAACATGAAGCCGATCAAAACTTTGATCTACATCCGCATATATTTCTATATGCACACATCCCGAATCTAAAACTTAGCGGCTACGGCTCCGATACCACCGAAGGGAAACGGGGTGGCTACGCTAGCGCAAAACAAAATTTTCCCCGCAAAACGAGAACCGCCGCCGTCGGAGATCACGGGATTACCACTAGACGCGCAGATGCAGTGGAACCATCTCGATGTAGACGAACGCGTCGAGGGTAGCAGGCAGTGCAGTTGCTCACGTCCTTCTTGACTTGCACGTGCGGCTCGTCCGATCCAAGTGCTCCAGATGTAGCACCTCCAAGGTATCCACACGTACGGAGAAGGAAGCGACGCACGCCGGACTGCTAGGTCCGCGAGTGCGACGAGGAGAGAGCGTTGGCAGCGCGGCTGCTACTTGAGAAAGTTGTGTCTTTTCAGGAGGGGTGTGGTCCATATTTATTGGGAGGAAAACCCCCCACACCATCGTCCATTAGCAATACGGGACTAATAGATGGTGTACCCCTTCCAATACTAATGGGCTTTACAACATTTGTGGCCCATTAGGACTTTTACATCATAATGGATCAAATCCATCGAGCGCACTAGTGGATCAAATCCAGGTTGACTCTATGGCATATTTCCAACATTGATGACCCTCCTGCTCGCTGCCGCCATCTGGCCTGTCTACAGCCTCGCCCAGAAGTGCGCTGCGACTAGCTTGGCGGCAGGGTTGCTCCTGGGCTTTGTGTATACCATCCTGATGGCGGCCATTGGGTTGGTTGCCGTCTGCGCCTTGATCGCGTTCTACTACGAGTGCAAGGGGAGCACCGAGGCGTCGGCGATGGAGTACATCAAGGTGTCTACCAAGGAGTCGACAAATGTTTCATTTATCTAGTAGAAGTGCACGCACGTGCGTGATATATAAAAATAAAAATATGATAAAAATATAAATTAAAATTTGGTAAATAATTGTTATATATTTTTTATAATTATGATTAACTGTAGTTAGCATCCACTTAGTAATAAACGAATTAGTTACACTCATAGTAAATTGGACGTGTGTGCGGCACGGACGTGTCTAAAAACCACAATACAATGTAAAATACATGTGTGGCACACGCGTGTCTAACAACACATAAATAAGTTTTTATATTTATAAAATAATGAATATGAATATATTTCAATAAAAAAATTATGTCTACTCTAGAGTTAACACTTTTATGCTCGTATCCGTTGACGCGAAAAGTGCACACAACGCCAATCACACGACAAGCCGAACAAAGGCGGCTTCACACGCACAGAGAGCGAAAGACGTGCCAGTCAATTTTTCCTGAAAATTAACAAAAGATAAAGCAATTAGATACCAAAGCTTGGAACTTGCCGGGTGGTACCAGACAGTTCCATATTTACGGCTAAGAAGCCAAATGAGATGACACATAGCTATAGAAAGCTATCTGCCAACGAACTACAACCATTCGGGAAAACGTAAAGGGAAACAATAACACTGCCGAATGGATGACGTGAGCACGACGGCGATCGGTCTTTGTTTGAACAAGAATGTACGTACAAAAAGTCATGACCGATCCCCATGGAGATTAACATTAAATAAACGAATAAAGTAAAGCACGAACGTGATCATGTATTAAACAAGCATGCATAGATCTAAAGCACTAGTCTACCGCATGTCTAGTTACTTTAAAACCCGTCGAGTACGAAATCAAGAAAATCTATCCACCGCATGATACAACTTGCATGAAAAAACCGTACCACCTTCCACAAATAGATCTATCCACCGCATGATACAATCTAAATATGGAAAGCTAAAAGCATACATCATTCAAAGCATGAATAACGCACGTGTTCTACTCGTGGAGAAACATAACCGAATACGGCCGAATGTACCGATTCGGGGTCCATGAAGAAGGAACAAACATTACCAAGTGAAAAAATCTATCAGATTGATTTGGAAATCTAATCCACCGGATGACTAGCTCCAAAGCAACCCAAAAACCTGCATCTACCGCATGATACCCGGCTCTTTCAAGATTTATACGAACATGAGCAAGCTTGAACCCGCAACGCGTAACAACCTAGATCGATTCGGTTTCAGCTATCGGAAAGCACAAGATCCACATGTTAAAACACGAAATCTACTCGAACGATGATCATAAAGAGACAGAGCCGATCCAAACCCATCTAGATTGGGCAAAGGTGTGTTACATGAATTAAAACATAAAGTAAAACTCAAGATAACACGAGGTAACTTAATGAATCTATTGAATCTTGCCACAATCCAATAGAGCCGATAACTAGCTTCAAGCTAGATCTTAGCCTACCGCAGCTCATGATCCAACAAGAAACCTTCTTAAACCAAGCTTGAATCTACCGCATGACATGAAGCATGGTAACAAGACTACTTGCATCGGATCTAAATCCACCGCATGATACTAAACATGATACAAGGTTGTCGGTACTCACGGAGGTCGACGGATCGATTGGCCCTCTCGAAGAACTCGACGATACGACAAGGACTCTAGGGTTTGGCGTAAGGCCGGTGTGTATTGAGGAATGATTGTGTCCGTTACATACATTCGGGGGTCATATTTATACCCCGTTGAGTACAACTTCGAATGGATTCATTGCCTAACTTATCTCTAAGCTTGATCGCCTATCCATCCATTCGTCTCCCCGACCGAGCCACGTCACCGTCCAATCCCGCAAAATCGGGTCTCTCGTTCTTTTGCCGAACCGAGAGCGAGACACCGACCGCCGGATCTCTTTGCCGAATATCTCTCGAAAATATCCTTCCTTCCACCGGACGGACTCTTTATCGAACCGGACCCACGAGTCAGACTCCTTACCAAATTTTGGTGTTAACACATGCCCCTTCAATTGTGGGATAAAAGTAATTTTGTTCCACAATTGACTCCGACCACGAATACCTCAAATTGAATCTCGTCAACTTTTGTTCTTCGCAATCCGCCGGAGTCTTCATCCAGATCCAACCCTAGATCTCCTTGTTCCGAGCTCAAACCTCCAATGGCAGCCCAGAACCAAGATGCTCAGGTAAATTCATCCCCCCGCAAGCCTCGTTCGGCATTTAGGTTTTCAATTTTACCTGAGATTTCCTTTTCCGCTTTTCTTTCGGGAGCCTTCTACTGCGCTTTTGATCCGCACCGAGGCCAATTCGAGGTCTTATTATCTTGGTCCTGTGGGGAACTCGACCCTCGAGATTTCATCGCGGTCGAATCTCGGAGAATCCCGTTTAAAGCGACTCCGTCTCCACCGGCTCAATGGCAAGACGCTTTCAAGAAGCGGCCTTTACCTCCAATTGCGGGCCGGAGAACTTGGTATCGGAGGATTCTTGCGGACAAGAGTGGATTGACCAACCCGGACACCCTCCGTATCGCCCGGTGCTTGGAGTTGTCGGTGGATGAGAACCCTAAGAATGAAGACCTCCCGATAGCCGCCGCCACTTCGGTCAAATGGCGTCAACGCCTTCCTTTTTGGGCATGGCCCAATGTCTCCAACTTTGGCCGATGTATATATGATCACCGGCCTTGACATCACGGGGTCCGTCGCGGCCCCGGAACTTCAAAGGCTCTTCACGCCGGACGGGGGGTAAAGACAGGGAACGGATACAAGAATTACATCTTGAAGCATATGAAAGACAATCCCCTTGGTGATGTTGAATACGAGCCTTTCGAATATGTGGCCGTGCGTATTTGTTTTTCGTGGCAAAGCCAACGAGCCCACCTTGAACCACATCACAATGGCGACTCATCTAGCCGGTGGCAATCGCCTCCCTCTGGGAAAATTCTTCTTGGGCAGCGTATACCATATGCTTCATCAGACTGTTACCCAAATGTATACCAGCCAAAGGATAACATGTGTCAACGGCCCTTGGTGGTTCGTTCAAATGTGGCTGCAGCTCCACATGCATCAGATCGTTGGTGTCGATTTGAACTCCAGGTTCTTCCCCTTGTCCAATCACCCTGAAGGAGAGCCTCAAGCTACCAGAGGATGCCAGAGTTACGGAGAAGCGGCTTCAACTGTTCTTGTTCAACGGGACATCGCCCGGCCTTTTCGAGCTATTCTTCAAAGGTTTCCCCAATCCTCTCTCGGCTTCCTTATCCGGACAATGACACCTTGACCTTCCCCGTTGAATTTTCCTTTGAACCCGCCGCCAAGATGGGAGATTCTTAGAGATCTTCAATATCATAATCCGCCCATGCATACTGCCGGCTGAGTTTAATGGAGGAAGGCTGACTGTTAGCACTTATGAGTATTATCGGCCCAATGTAATGGCCGGGCAAATTGGATGTGGACAGATGCCCCCAAGATTGTTCCTGCACGAATTCCTCAAGCCCAGAGAGGAAATCAAAGAGCCGATGCGGGGCGGCGGGGTTTTTAATTATGTGTGCGGTCAACCGTCTACACATGTCCTTTCGTGTCCACAACCATAGCTCACCCCACCTTCAACTCCCCGGTGGCAAGAATTTCATGATCATATCTTCAGTGAGCCTGTCCATGTGTTCTGTGCAGAGTTAACGCCTGACTTCCTGCCAACTTCAGAGGTAATACAATGAACCCTTGGATCAGACATGTCCTCTTTATTCATGATTCTGACCTTCATCTTCTTGTCCACAGAACACGGTGCCTGCCCCTCGAGCCAGGGATATTACTTACAATGCCGAAGGCCCAATCTCAAAGATCGGGATTCAAATCCACCACTCGGCTCAACTAATGGCCGGGTATGCCACAACGGATCCCGGCCCTCTCTAGCCTCGCCGCCGACAAGAGGCAAGGTCTATCTCTAGTTGCCCCTCCAAGTGCCAAAAGGAGGAGAACAATCAAGAAAGTGGTCATTGAGGTAGAATCCCTTACCCTCTTGATCACAAGATTACTCTGTTCTTGATGAATCATATCATTGTGCATTTTCAGACCAGAGCCCAGCAGCCTTCAGAACCAGTACCTGCCAATGCCCCATCCACTGGTATGACCTTTACTGTCTTTTTCTTAAAGATGAGCACTGGCATTTACCCTTCCAATTTGACATTTGCAGAAGAAACAAAGGAAGAGCGACTTGTAAATGTCCCGGTGGTCCGACAAGCAAGTCCATCGGGGGCCGAATTACCTATCCCGGTGCGGATCTCATCTTCATCACCTTCTGCGAAGCAATACATTCTCCGAGAGATGAATCTCCCGATCCCGTAGGAGCCACCAAGTCTTCCAAGGGTGCAATCACCGTTGGTCATGCGAGACAACGGTCCCAACGAGAGGTAGACCCCACTTCTCATCGGCCCGAAGCCCACGAGCTACCAGCAGCTACATCAACACCTCCCCGGCTCGGAAGCTTCAGCTCTACCTGGAACACCTCCTTCACCTGTGATTGCCCCTGCTCAAGAAACCAGCCATGAGGTATCCATCTGCACTTAACCCTGCTACTTCCACGTTTAGCATTCTTAACTCGGCAATACTGCTTCTCAGGATCAAGCTCCATCATTATCAAGCCCGCCGTCAGAGATCAATCCAGCTGCCGAGGTGATGGAAAGAGCATATCAGCCTCTGTCAGATGAAGTGCTATCAAGGCTTAAGGGAATTGTTGCTTGGCTAGAAAGGGATGCGCAAGATCGGTTCGAGAGATTTTGATCACTTCGAGGAGATGTTTGAATCCATCGGCCAGGAACTTCCCGAAGACATCGAATTCCTCTATCATCCGTTTATGGTTTAGACACCCTCTATGCGCCCATAAAGCATGCCTTGAGGAAATTGCGCTCCCGCCCGCTATTGAAAAGAAGAAAGCCGATGCCGAACATGCCATGACCGGGGCACAATCCCGGAGCAGAGCCACAAGGATACACTGGCTAACCTGCAGGCTTCTTATGATCTGAAAATTGCCAGGAAAGCTGCTCTAGAAGTAGAACTGAGAAGCCTGTCAGCGGAAATAGAGGCTGACAAGGAGAAAATAGCCGAGCTCCCTGGATTGATAGAGAAGATCCAAGCGGAAGCAAAATCGGCTATCACCAAGATAGAGCAATGTGATGCAGAACTCATCGACTTGTCTGGCACTCAAAAAGATTGCCAGGAGCTGCTGGACAACTCCGTCTAATAACATCCAATGCTCGTGGTGTAATTGCAAAACATCCGAACATTTGAATGCCCGTATTGATGTATAGCCGAGTTGGTCGTTCTTGTAATTTGTTTCCTTTCTTCTCGCGCACCTTTAAATATAATGTCGAACGACCCATTCGGCAAAGAAACGCCAACTCCCGAACGGCACTTCGATTTCCTTTAGCCGAACCAATCAACCGAACGCGGCTCGCTTAGAACTCCAAGCGACCCGCCGGTGGGGCCGGCCAAGGAAACCTTTCCACCTTCCGATTTTCTTGGGATATGCGTCACGATCCAAAGCCACGACTCGAAGCCACGATCCATCTTGCCAGGCCTATAAATGCAACCATAGGTGCCCCTAGCTCTCCACCAGGCCTTCTAGCTCTCGAATCTTTGCCAATCTCAGCCCTTCTGCAAACAGTGCACATCCCAAGCCATCATGGTGCGCCGCCTCAACCGCCGCCGCGCCTCCGACGAGGCAGAGGGGAGCAGCGCCAACGCGCGCCGGAGGCAATGATCGTCGATTCCTCCTCTTTGATTCGACTTTTGATCTTTTTCTTGCTCTGACGATCATCCCCTTTTTTCAGATTGATCCAGTGGAATCCGTCTCCTGCGCCGGCCAATCAACCCCTTCCGGACGACTCCTCGGACTCGATGGCCACTCCCCCGTGCCGTACGGGGAAGAAGACGCCCTCCGCTTCAGGGAGGAGCTGGAGGCGTCCCGGCGTGAGCTAGAGGACATCTCCAAGAAGGGCGGGTTTAGCCGAGCCGGAATGGGAGGACCGGCGCAAGCGGTACCGCCGGAAGCCATTGATGGTACGGCTCCGAGATTCATTCTTGATCCAACCGGCTTTTGATGTTAACCTTTCTCTTCTCGTTTCCGCAGGCCGCGACGCCGAGCTCAACCGGCCAAAGACGCCGGTGGAGCGGTCGGCCGAGAAGGTGAACGCCCGCGGTGACACGCCGGCGGAGCGCCTTGCCGCAGTGGAGCGCCGCATCGACGAGGTGGCCACCCATGGCGTTCGTCTGGGCACCACCTTGGGCCTGGCTGCCATGGCGACGCATACGGACGTCGACTACTCTACCAGGCCGCGCGGCTTCCGGGGCGGCGCGCCGGAGGACATCGACGAGATCGAGCTCATCCTGGAGCGCCTCGATGGCCACGGCGACGCCATTGCCGAAATTACTCATCCCCAATCTGTGTTGAATAGGCTTTTCGACTAGATTGTACTAGGGATGTGTAAATATCGGCAATAGATGAAGAGCTTTTGCATTCGTGCTTGTCCTGTGATGACTTCATTTTGCATCCGCGAATTCTCGTCTTCTTTGAATGCATTCGGGACTATCTTGAGCCGAACGCGCGAGAACAACCGCCCCTTGGCACAAAATCCACAATAGATCCCGATTCGGCAATCCATAAATACTGTTCAAGAGAAAACCCTTCGCACTTGGGAGAAAACCCTGCCGTTTGGTATTCCAACGGTGCGTCCGGCTCTGGTCATCACTCCCAATGCTCCCCCTTGGTCAATAAAATAGCCCCGCCGGGATGCCCCGCAAATCCACTCGCGCACTCATCCATCATTTCTCATCTCCTCCCCGTCCTTAGAGGAGAAAACCCCAAAGCCATGGACAAGGGCAAGCAACCCCAAGAGAGCGGCTCATCAAAGAAGCGCACGATTCGGAAGTGAGTTTTCCCTTGATCTACTCCTCGTTCTTCCGCATGATCTCGTGCTTCATGTTTTCTTCTTGTCCTCTTCCGGCCTTGATTTGCTCCCCGAAGAAATCATCGGGACCGAGGATGTGCCCGAGTACATCTCCTCCGATTCCTCCCTTGAAGCGAGAGGATGCCACGCCCGACAGAGGACCAACCATCAGCTGCGCCGCCGTGTGCGGCATCTGGAGCACGGCCTCAGGGACGTCACCGCCCGTTGCCAAGCCGAGCGCGAGCGTCGCATGGCTCTGGAAGCACTAGTAGGGGGTAAGCACTTTTGACTCCTTCTTGACTTCGTGCTTGCACTTGGATTCCTTGCCCCTAACCTTGATTCCTCCGCTCCAGATGTCTCTGATAGGTACAACAACCTGAATGCGGCCTGGGATAGCTTGGTGGAGGCCGCCAATCGTGGTCACCCCCATGCGTTCCAAGTTGCCGTCACGGTGGTCCTGGAACAACTTAAGAGGGAGCAGCCGAAGAAGTAAAGAAAAGATTGAATCATACTTTCGCTTCTTTCTCCACGCCTTCTGCTTCCCACCTCCTCGGGGATCCGACCACCGGGGTTGTTCGATGTAATCCTACAAGAAGCGAGCTTGTAATGTAGTTTTGTGCTAAGGGCAATGCATCTAGGCACCGGCCATTTTTCCGTTCGAGGATTTTTGTTACGAAGGCGGCCTCATTCTTGAGCGCGGCTATCTCTGTGCCAGATGTGTGTAATCATCGATCGATCTCAATGCTAGGATAATATTTCTTCAGATATCTTCCATTTATCGCCGCGGAAAATTCTTCTCCTAGCAAAGTTTTCAATATATATGCATTACCAGGGACGCATCTGACCACACGAAAAGGTCCTTCCCAGTTAGGGGACCATTTGCCGAATTCACTGTATTTGGTTCCAATCGGCAGTAATGCTTTCCATACTAGATCTCCTTCTGCAAATTGCCTTACTTTTACCTTTTTGTTGTAGTACTTGGCAACTCGCAACTTGTTTTTCTCGATGTTTTCCGGGGCCCTAAGACGGACCATATGTAAATCCTCTAGCTCATCCATCATTATGCCACTGTAATCCTTGGAGCTTAACTCATTTTGCAGCACCACTCTCCTTGAATCCGATTGCATCTCCCAAGGCGGGGATTGTGTGATGCCCATAAACCAACTCGTAAGGAGAAGTCTTTGTGGCTCCGTGGGGGGCCATTCGGTAAGCCCAAAGTGCTTCGCTGAGAACCGAATGCCACCTTCTTGGCTTCGATCGATCTTCTTTCGTATCAACTTGATCATGATCTTATTAGAAGCCTCTCGCTTGACCATTAGCTTGGGCATAATAGGGAGAGGAGTTAAACAATTTGATCCCCATGCTTTCGGCAAATTCTCTGAACTCCAGTGACACGAATTGTGCCCCTTGATCAGTGGTAATCGTTTGAGGGATCCCAAATCGATAGATGATGTGCTCCTTGACAAATTCAATCATGTTTTCTGACATCACCTTCTTCGACGGGATCGCCTCAACCCATTTAGTGAAATAATCTGTGGCCAAAAGCACGAACTTATGCCCCTTGCTAGATGGTGGGTTAATTTGGCCAATCAGGTCTATACCCCGACCCCGAATGGCCATGGCTTGATGATGGGATTCAATGTCGATGCGGGGACCCTTTGAATATTCCCGAACCTTTGGCAATCCTGACATCCCTTGTAATACTCAAAGCAGTCCTCTAATATCGTCGGCCAAAAGCATCCAACTTGTCTAATAACCCACTTCATACGGTAGGCCGATTGGTGTGCTCCACATATCCCATCGTGCACTTCGCTCATCATGTTCTTGGCCTCTTCCGGACCCAGGCATCGTAGTAATACCCCATCTAATGATTTGTAGAATAAATTATCATCCAGAAGAACGAACTTAATGGCCTTGTACCTTAGCTTCCTAGAGACCTTTCGGGATGGATCCTTCGGGTAATCAACGATCTCTTTCCTCCAATCATCTTCTCGCAAGATCCGCCCCTAGTGCCGGTACATCCGCAGCAAACGCTTCTTGACTCTCTTTATAACCGAGGCGCTCCGAGCCGGCCTGTTTGCTTCTTTGTTATGTTCTCTAGGAATATGCTCGCGAGTTACTAATGGGAAGCTCTTCAAGATCTCCCCGCATTCTTCGTAGTAACTCCTCGCCGCTTCACTTCGCACTCGTATTGGCCGTTCAATTGCTTGATTACCGGCTCCGAATCTCCATAGACTTCAACCGAAACGGCCCCGACTTCTCTCAAATATTGAAGCCCTCGAAGTAATGCCTCGTACTCGGCCGGTTATTTGTGACGGTGGGTTGTATAGGAATGGCAAATTCAAACATCTCACCTCTGGGCGAAATCGGCAGGATCCCTACTCCCCCACCTTTACCACACGATGATCCATCAAAAAATAGAGCCCAAGGGGTAATTTCAAGCAGATCAATTGACGGATCACGATGTTCAGTTATAAAATCGGCAATGATCTGACCTTTTATGGCTTTTGCCGATTCGAACATCAACTCAAACTCGATAGAGCCAAAATCCACTTGCCAATCCCGCCGTTCAAAATTGGCATAGATAACATATGTTTTATCACATCAAACTTGGAATACACAAGGCATTCGGCATTCAACGGGTAGTGCCGAAACTTTGTACACGAGTAGTACACGCAAAGGCACGGTTTCTCTACGGTCGAATACCGGTCTCAGGATCAAGTAGTTTTCGGCTAAGATAAGCTACTACCCGCTCCTTTCCTTCAAATTCTTGAATGAGGGCCGATCCAATGGTTTGGGTATCGGCCGCCACGTACAACTTGAAAGGCTTGTTTAGCTGAGGAGGAACCAAGACCGGCGGCTCCTTCATGTACTGCTTGATTTCATCAAAAGCCTTTTGTTGTTCGTCGCCCCACGTGAATTTCTGATCTTTCTTCGGCTTCAAAGCAATGGAGAGAATGGCAACACCTTCGTGATAAGTTTGAAATGAACCTTCTCACGAAATTGATCTTGCCGAGCGGTGATTGTAACTCCTTGAGGTTAGTTGGAGGAACAACTTCATCGATGGACTTCATGCTCTTCTTGCCAACTTCGATTCCTCCCTTGTGGACCAAAAACCCCAAGAATTCTCCGGTCGATACCCCAAAATCGCACTTGTTTGGATTCATCTTCAAACCGTGTTTCCGGGTGCACTCTAAGGTCTTCTTCACGTCTTCCAAATGGGTGTCATGACTTAGGGATTTGATCACCACGTCATCAATGTAGATCTCCACAACTTTGCCGATCAACTCATGAAAAATGTAATTCATGGCCCGTTGATAGGTTGCACCGGCATTTTTTAACCCAAATGTCATGACTATACACTCGAACGGGCCTATATGACCGGGACATCCGAAGGCCGTCTTTGATATATCTTCTATTGCCATGAAGATCCGATTGTATCCCGCATTTCCATCCATGAAGCTAATCACCTTGTGCCCTCAGCGGCGTCAATCAACAAATCGGCAATAGGCATCGGGTATCCATCCATCGGAGTAGCCTCGTTCGGGTCCCCGAAATCTATGCAAACCCTCATTTTTCCATTCTTCTTGTACACAGGGACGATGTTAGATATCCACTCCGCATATCTGCATGGCCGAACGAAGTTTGCATCAAGTAATCTTTCAATTTCCTTCTTCACATCGGCCAATACCTCATCCTTATAGATTTTCCGGGGTGGTTGCTTATATGGTTTGAAACCAGGCTTGATTGGCAACCGATGCTCGACGATGGAGCGATCCAATCCAGGCATCTCCGAATAATCCCAGGTGAAGCAATCCTTGTATTCTTTGAGAAGCTCAATCAAATTCCCCCGAAGTCCGCCGCAAATTTGCACCGATGAACGTCGGCCTTGGCTTATCACCGCTTCCAATGTCAACCTCTTCTAGTTTATCGGCCCGACCCGAATCCTCGCCCTAATTTGCCATCGTGCCATCCACGGGGTTCTCCATTAAAAATTGCTATAAGAGCCGATCGCTTGAATCGGGCCGTTGGTCACCGCCGACGAGTTCAACGAGACCTTCCCCCCGCATTTGCCCGAGAAGCAATCAATCCCCCTGGTACTCCCGAAAGTTGGTTCCATGTTGGCTACGCTCACGGAATCGTTCGCTGGGACGACCTCGATCTCATCGTCCACCCACCGGATAAGCCGTTGATGCATGGTGGATGGGACGCGACAGATTAGCATGAATCCGGTCTCGCCCAAGCAAAGAAGCTGTAGGCTCCTTTGCCCTCGATGACAAAGAAGGTGGTGAGCAGCGTCTTGGACCCGATCATCAAGTCCACGTGAGCGCATCCCTTGGTGTCTGAGGGGTTCCCGGCGAAATCATTCAAGATGATGCTCGTAGGTGTCAAATCGCTCGGGCCCATACCAAGCTTCTCGAAGGTGGTGTACGGCATTACGTTGGATCGCCGCCCTACCGTCGACGAACATCTTGGTCAATGGCTTGCCATTGACGTATCCCCTCAAGTACAGCGGCCTCATATGACGGTTCTTGGCCGGCTTGTCGAAGATGGCTCGCTTGGCCGGCACCGGTTGTGCCATCATCCCCTCGGTCTCGCTCATCATCGAAGGAAGCTTCTTCCCGCATAACCACGGTTAGCGAGGAGCCATGAACTCGTTCGGCGAAAAGTATACCATGCATGCTGGAGCCGAACGCTTCGATCCCTCCGGTTGGTCTTTGGGGCGCCATACTTGGCGCGTCCGGATTCCGGCCGCCGCGCTCGCGGTTCCTCAAGCGCCGGACCCGCCTCTTCTGGCTTCTCCTTAGGCCGGGCGGGCACCATTGCCCCTTCTGCCAGATGTAGTCATCTTCGTCCTCCTCTTGATCAGCCCACCTGAGATCAGCTTGGCGCTTCCTGGGATGATCGATGACTTCAATTTTTTGGCGCCGATCCCCATTAGGGTGGATCCTTCCAAGTCTTTCGTGGACGGATCGGCGATTGGCAGTTTCCTGCCTGTACTCATCATACCTGTCACTGCATTCAGGACAGTTCTTCAACGTGGGCAGCTTTAAACCCTCGTTCCAGCAATGCCTGAAGAAGGCGCATCCCCAGTGTGCGCGCTCCTGCTCGCGCGTGTACTGCTCCTGGTCCCTTCTGCGCGCCTCTTCTTCGGCTCTGCGTTGCTCCTCCTCGTAGCACCGTTTTTGGTAGTACTCTTTCTCTATCGCGGCACCGCCACTTGTTGAGGAGGATACGCGATGTCACCCCGGGCTTAGCTCTGGAGGATTCCCCAACTTCGATGTGACTTTTAAGAATGCGGGGGGCGTCACCTTGCATCTGCTCCAGAGTCACTTGGCGCTCTGGGTCCACTGCTCCACCTTGTCTAGACCTGGCTGAGGTCAAGACCTTGACTTTCCCTTTCTCCTCGGCTGTTATCACATTAACAGAAAAGCCCACCATGTTCTGAGGAAAGGGGTGGCCATCCAGCTTCATTTTGTTGTCGAACTTGAGGTGACCCTCCCGGATGGCTTTACGGATCCTCATCCCGAAGACCCCCGCAATCATTGATGGAGTGTGAATCCCCGTCGTGGAAGCCACAGTAACGTTTTGCTTTAACTCCATCGGGCCGAAGCATGGAATGCCCCTCGGGCAGCTTGATTCGGCCTTCTTTCACTAAGAGCTCGAACAATTTATCAGCTTTTGTAATATCAAAATCATAAGTTCCCTTGGTCTGCTTGACCCAGCGCTGATTCATTGTCAAAGGCTCCTTCCCCCACAAGATCCTTGCCGCGGCTACTTCCAATTCATCATCGAGTCCTCGAACGGATCGGCCTTGTCCAAGAAGCGGTTGTAGATGTCGGTGACGTCGTCGTCGCTTGCCAAATTTGGCGTCCTTCTTGAAGCCATACGCCCGATTGCTCATCGGCGACGGCTTCGCGATAGCGGCCCGAGTTCTCAAACTCCATCCCAAACAACTTCTCGCGCACGGCGGCGGCATCCCGGCGGACGGCCATGTCGGCCAACCGGTCATCCGGCAAGTTAAGTGAGAAGCACATGCCCTTGACCTCCCCGAACCTCCGGAGAAACTCCGGCGGCGTCTCGCTATGCCTCTCGCTTCATGGTCGCCGGGTCAATCGGTTTCTTCTTCGAGCCGCCGCCGAAGTAATGAGCGTGGAACTTCCGCTCCAAATCCTTCCATCCGGCCACCGATTCGGAGGGTAGGGACGAGAACCACCGAAACGCCGGGACCGTCGGCCGATGCGGCGAAGTAGCGGACCCCGAACGTCTCCTCAGCCGAGCACTCCCCGAGCTTCATGAGGTAGCGAGCGATGTGCTCGACCGTGCTCGTGTCGTCTTGCCCTGAAAACTTAGTGAACTCCGTTGGCGGCTTCACCCTTGGCGGCAAGAGCACATTGTAGTACCATTCCGGGAACGGCGGTTTATAGGCGGGTCCTTGCATCTTTGGCTTGAGGTCGAACTGATTTTGCATCAATTCGGCCATTTTCCGCGCTAGGGCGTCGTCCTCCTGCGCGCCTGCAGCTGGCGCGTATCCTGGATGTGGGAAAGCATCGAACGCCCCGTAGTTCCCCACCTCGTGATAGCCACCGCCGTACAAGTTTCTCTGCAGCCAGTTGGTTGCCGGAGCGATCCTCTGACCGGAAGTGAGCGGGGGCGCCGGTTGAGCCGAATGCTACGTCTCCGTACGTGGGGTGGTACGGATTCGGCGCGTTGCACGGGGTTGACCCGTGTCTTTGCCCTACGGTGGCGGCCGTATTGGCCGTCCCCCCCCGGAGCTTGCAATGGGGGCCGAATCGGGCCGACTCCCGGTGTCTCCGCAGAGGAGGCTAGAACGCCTAACTTCCGAACTGCGAGGAGGAGGTCGCTCGCGGGCCGGCTCCGCAACGGCGGCTGCGAGCTTGATTCACCCGGCTCCACGGTCTTCCCCGGACGGGTGCCTTGCCGAACGCTTGCTCCATGCCGGGCCAAAGATGGCCACCATCATCCGCCGAAGTGATCCGAGGAAAGCCTTGTTGGGCTTGCTAAGCATGTAATCCGCCGATTCTTGGAATACTCATGCGCACTCCTCTTTTTCCCGCCGGGATGTGGCATCGCTTTCCCCGGCGCAGCATCTGCCGGGGCATCTCGTTCTTCGGATACGGGACGCCGCTTCTATTCTTCTTGAACGACACAGACACTTCGCCCAAACTAGGCCACAACATCTTGGAGTTGCCGCGCGCCTTGCTCTGGGGAAAGATCTTCAAGGTTGACGTCCATAAGGTCTGCGATTTCAGGCATCTTGAATCTATTCGGCTGTGGTCCCACTGGGCGTGCCAAAAAGTGTGTTGACGCGAAAAGTGCACTCAACGCCAATCACACAGCAAGCCGAACAAAGCTGGCTTCACACGCGCAGAGAGCGAAAGACGTGCCAGTCAATTTTTCCTGAAAATTAACAAAAGATAAAGCAGTTAGATACCAAAGCTTGGAACTTGCCGGGTGGTACCAGACAGTTCCATATTTACGGCTAAGAAGCCAAATGAGATGACACATAGCTATAGAAAGCTATCTGCCAACGAACTACAACCATTCGGGAAAACGTAAAGGGAAACAATAACACTGCCGAATGGATGACGTGAGCACGACGGCGATCGGTCTTTGTTTGAACAAGAATGTACGTACAAAAAGTCATGACCGATCCCCATGGAGATTAACATTAAATAAACGAATAAAGTAAAGCACGAACGTGATCATGTATTAAACAAGCATGCATAGATCTAAAGCACTAGTCTACCGCATGTCTAGTTACTTTAAAACCCGTCAAGTACGATATCAAGCAAATCTATCCACTGCATGATACAACTTGCATGAAAAAACCGTACCACTTTCCACAAATAGATCTATCCACCGCATGATACAATCTAAATATGGAAAGCTAAAAGCATACATCATTCAAAGCATGAATAACGCACGTGTTCTACTCGTGGAGAAACATAACCGAATACGGCCGAACGTACCGATTCGGGGTCCATGAAGAAGGAACAAACATTAACAAGCGAATAAATCTATCGGTTTGATTTGGGAATCTAATCCACCGGATGACTAGCTCCAAAGCAACCCAAAAACCTCGCATCTACCGCATGATACCCGGCTCTTTCAAGATTTATACGAACATGAGCAAGCTTGAACCCGCAACACGTAACAACCTAGATCGATTCGGTTTCGGCTATCAGAAAGCACAAGATCCACATGTTAAAATACGAAATCTACTCGAACGAGGATCATAAAGAAACAGAGCCGATCCAAACCCATCTAGATTGGGCAAAGGTGTGTTACATGAATTAAAACATAAAGTAAAACTCAAGATAACACGGGTAACTTAATGAATCTATTGGATCTTGCCAAAATCCAATAGAGCCGATAACTAGCTTCAAGCTAGATCTTAGCCTACCGCATGGCTCATGATCCAACAAGAAACCTTCTTGAACCAAGCTTGAATCTACCGCATGACACGA
Organism: Cenchrus americanus; assembly: GCA_947561735.1. NCBI lineage: Eukaryota > Viridiplantae > Streptophyta > Magnoliopsida > Poales > Poaceae > Cenchrus > Cenchrus americanus. Next base: position 196,767,583 of record OX387245.1, on the reverse strand, counting down.
AGCATGGTAACAAGACTACTTGCATCAGATCTAAATCCACCGCATGATACTAGACATGATACAAGGTTGCCGGTACTCACGGAGGTCGACGGATCGATTGGCCCTCTCGAAGAACTCGACGACACGACAAGGACTCTAGGGTTTGGCGTAAGGCCGGTGTGTATTGAGGAATGATTGTGTCTCGTTACATACATTCAGGGGTCATATTTATACCCTGTTGAGTACAACTTCGAATGGATTCATTGCCTAACTTATCTCTAAGTTTGATCGCCTATCCATCCATTCGTCTCCCTGATCGAGCCACGTCACCGTCCAATCCCGCAAAATCAGCTCTACTGTTCTTTTGCCGAACCGAAGCAGACGACCGACCGCGGATCTCTTTGCCGAATATCTCTCGAAAATATCCTTCCTTCCACCGGACGGACTCTTTATCGAACCGGACCCACAAGTCGGACTCCTTACCAAATTTTGGTGTTAACGGTATCACTTTCATGTTGGCCTCAGCTCCACCCTCTTCCCCTCGTCTTTGGCGACTATCGCCACCGAAATCACCCCCTCCCCTCCCCTCCACCTCTACCCCACCCGACCCCATAGACCCCCACCGCCGATGCCACACTGATCTTACCCTGTATCAAAAATAAATGATAAATCTAAACTACGATTTTTTTTTAAAAAAAACTCTAGTGTATGGAAAATCATAGAACCCACAACCGTAACAAGTATCAAAGAGAAGATGAAGCATAAACTTCTGGCTAAATCTCAAAGACAAAGCAATATAAATTGCATGTGTGGCACACACACGTTTAACAACGCATAAATAAGAATTTATATTTATAAAATGAACTTTGAATATATTTAATGACAAAATTATGCCTACCCTGATGTTTAACTAACAGTTTTACACTAGTATCAATCTGATTGTGAATATGTTTATGCCCGTGCGTTTCTACGGGCACCAAATTAAATATTTATATATTGAAATACATAAACATCCAACCGGCTAATTTTGTAAATAACAAGAGGTATTTATTTCAAGAATTTAGTTGGCAGCATGAGGGTTTTCATACAAAGTCCTTTTTCAGGTAAGTCTGAGTCGCTATCACTTTCTCAAAGGAACACCAGCTAGGATATAAGGAATATTTTTCAAAAATAATGAAAGGAAACTAAAGTAAGATTGCTTCGGCCCTTATAAGTTCATGGTCCCAATTAACTGTATTGATGCAAAACAGAGCTGTGCAAAGAAGTCACAGTCCAAAGGTATAGATGCTAAGCTCTCTAAATTAACTTCCCTATTATATCACACAATCCTTAGATCACATTCCAGAAACAATCAAAGTGTCACACATGCTTGGACGGCTAAACCATATTATTCCTGAAGTGTTTGATCCTAGACTATCTGTCAGGCCACTTTTGTCTGCAATTGGAAGAAACCAAAATCATGCACATGCACAAATAGACAATGTAATTTGATCAACAAGAACTGAAGAACATGGTACTTGAGAATTAAAGACAGACCTGAAACTTAGACAAGTGCTCTCTTTTGCCAATTGCTCAGTTAGAGGTAAGACCAGGACATCATTGTTCAGCTCTTGCAACTTGCTCTTGCAACTTGGATAAGGTCTTCAATATTTTTCCTTTCTACTGTAACACAAATCAAGAACACCTAACCAACAACAAAATCAGGCATGAAAGCTCTCACCTTTAGCTACACACTCGAAAAAATATACATACAATCTGGAAGTATAGCGGAACAGGAGAGTTACCTGCATCACATATGTCAAATATAAGGTCAGGAGGTGCCTGGTCATTATGTCTGGAGCAATATGTTTGAGGATCTTATTAGCATCACAAATGTTTGAAGACAATCTGGAACCAGAATATACATAAAAAAATAGAACTTCATTATCCAAAAAGCTTTATTTCCAGAAAGAATATTGCAAAAAGAACAATATATTATACATAGAGAAGATACAAAGCTAGTGGCAACTACTTTTGTGCAAGAAATCTATCATTGTATTATGCACTTTTTAGTGCTCCACCTACATAAACAAATAAAAAATATCGATCATCTGAATACACACTCTTTTCTAACATATTCTGTTTGCAGACAAAGAAAAGCAGAAAGCCAAATGATAGGAGCTGAAACAGTCAAACAATGAACATGGGAACTGAAATCATAGCACTACTGAATGAATGCAAATTGAAAAAACCTGCGATTCACAAGCAGCCACAATTTATGAGTGTTCCCTAGCAATTCCTTGAACACAAGGCGAGCTTGACACCACAAGCAGCCCCTACCAACAGATAAAAAATGCTACTTATTTTATAAATAAATAAATTTATATTCATCATTCAATTGTATTGCATCACTATTCAACTGATGGAGCAATCTTGCAACGAAAATGTCAAAATTAACTACAGTTACACCATTTGTCGTTGACTGATAGCCCTCCACGGCTGCACTACCTAGCTAAAGTTACACCCTTTATCTTTGATATGATCTATTTTTTCTAAATTTAACGTCTACTGAACTTTCTGATTTTTTTGCATTAAGTAACATGCATATTTTTGACCCCATATAATTAGCCACATTTAAATTTTAACAAAAGAAAGTTGAAGTATTACCTCTCAATCTCAGAGCCCATGTAAATGATACTCCATTGACCCACAACAGCAGAACCGAACTATCAACCAGCAGGAACTCCGATTGGGTATTCAAAGAATCGCTAAATAGCTTTCTATGGTAAAATCGGATTATGCATCTCAGTATAGCCTGAGAAGGGCCTTATTGAAAACATTAATTCACTTTAATGGCTGCCACCATTTTGGTTCAAGTATTCTATTTGCTGCCCTGACTCTACTGATGCTTGCTTGACCTGTGCATGAAAGAATATCCATCAAGAACCGAATTTATAGGTGCCATGCTGAGGCTTGGTTTTACACCAACAAGACCTTCTGTAGTAATTTTATATTTGAGAATATTACTGTCTTCCAGATGTTCAGATAACATATGCGTCAAATATAACCAAAGAGCACATTTGTTTGGAAACAATGAGAAACAATACTTGTCCTCCCTTACCACAAGGTGTTTATGTTTCAGAATTGCTCACTGAGCACGGGTTACCCAAAAATACTATTTAAAACCCACTAAGCAAGAGACAAGGAATTCATACCTCAAAAGAGAAGTACCCCATATATATGTGTGTATGCCTTCAAAGAAGCTAGCAGATTTTCATCTACTATGTCCATTAGCTACTTGATTAACAAAAGATAAGGAGCTAATCTCACCCTGGCCTTACATTTTCAAAATCAAATCCCTAGGTAGAGAGAGAGAGAGGATGTTCTGACCATCAGCTCCATATAGTTTAGTTTGCTGTAGATAGGCATTAAATTTTCATTAACTTGCTCAGTTTCTGCCTATATACTGAAGATTAGATCCAGTGCAATAACACTGGAGACATCTCTGTGTTGAGCTAAAAAATTGTATGTGATAACAATGAGCAAGTCAATCTAAATGCATGCAGGCCAATGCAGTGTGGTCTGAACCCAAACTAATAGTGCATCTGCTAGCACAAACATCTATGTGTGCATCTGGTAGCATCCATCTCTTGCTTGGCACAATTGTCGGCAAAGATTAATCAGAAACAAACACTATAGCCAAAACAAGCAGTTATATTGTACACCAAATAGCCAGTTTGCACTAGACCAGAAATGATTTGTCCTGGCATAGCAAATTAGCGTGCTGGCGGGTGCAACTATGAACCGCTAGCAAAGTGGGATGCAGGGGCGCCGAGACAGCAACCGCCAGCATTGTAGCATCACTCCTGGCGGGCGACATAACCCACCCGCCAGCACAAATGGTACTATTTATGCTGGCGGACGAGTTATGTCGACCGCCAGCATAGAAGGTTTAGTGGGGGCGGCCTACATAAGCCAACCGCCAGCACAAATGGTCCCATTTCTGCCGGCGGGTGGCTTATATCGACCGCCGACGAGGGATCTTTACTACTGGCGGGGTTTCATATGCACCAACCAACACGGTGAAGTCGAAAATAGCTTGAAATTGATACAAGTCACCAATATTTCAACATGCATGAACAGCAGCAACAAGTAAAATTCAAACTGAAATATCAACACAAACAACACCTTAGAAAGATTTATTTCATACAAACAACATGCGTGATGACAAATGTTTCAAAGCACACTTAAAACCAACACAAATTAAAGTACACTACATTAGGGGCCTCTCACAAATCAACACAACTTTGCCTCACTCAAATTTCTTTGACGGTCGGCTGCGATATAGCTACCAAGCACTAAACCTATTATCAAGACCACAACAGCGATGATGGTGCCCCGCATGCGAATCCTTGATTTTTGTTGCGCTTCTTCCGATAGCCAATTTCCGCCATAATGTCAATAAGTTGCCCCCTATGGTCCGCAAGTTCAAGCCTCGTTTCATTACTCGCTATTTTCAAATCATTCATCCCCACCTTCGGATCGAAATGACACACTTCATCCGATTCCATTGTTCCGGAAATTCTGAATTTGCTAGTGCCGGCTCCCGCTGCCCGGCGGATACACAACACTAGACGGTTGTGCCGCTCTTGGTGCCGGCGTTGCACCAACTAAGCTATTTGAACGACCGATAGTTTGGCGACAAGGCAAATGAGGGTGAAAATTTTTCAAATGGTTGATGTATTGATTTTCAAAATAAACTTCCCCACATGAATTAGGGTCCCCCTAAAAGAATAAACAACAAATGTGATTTCCATCAATAAATTGGATAATTCTATAGACATAAAATTATATCAACCAAATCATTAATAATCAACAATTGTGGATAATTCTATATCTACCGAATCAATTATAATCAACAAATCTACTAATATTATATCAACCAAATCAATAATAATCAACAAAACCTACTAATATTATATCAACTAATAATCAACTAAGAATCACTACTATTAGATCAACCGAATCAGTACTAATCAAATTAATTAGGGCATGAGATGAAAAACAAACCACGTGGTTGTTCGGACACTTGTAGATGATGGTATTTGAATTGGTCTTGTACCAAATTAACCGGAGCCGACACGACGGGCGGATCGACAGGGGGAGAGGCACGAATTGGCTAAGGTTCGGCGCGGACCGAGCCGCTCGCCATGCGACGGCGGTGAACCCGCTCGACGTCGGTCGAGGAACGGGAGGTTGAAGAGTGGGTCGACGGTTGCCGACGGTGCCGGGCCGAGGGCGCGGCGGCACGCGGCGAAGCTCACGCACGAGCGGCGGCGGCAGGGGGCGAGGTCGGTTGCGGCGCTTGTGGCGGCGACGGCTTGCGGCGGCGGCGGCTTGCGGCGGCGGGCGGGGTTGCTAGCGAGTTTGTGAGTGAGTGAGTGAGTGAGTAGTTGAGTCAAACCGCGTTAGGACCGAAGATATTTAGACAAGTGTCTTGGTGGTTGTCTTAACAAAGACGCCAGCAGAGGCATCAGTGCTGGCGGGTGGCTTAATAGCCCGCCAGGAGAGGTATCGGCGGCGGCGGTCGGCCTTATGCCACCCGCCAAAGCATAAATGGACACGAGGCTGGCGGTCAACATTAGGCACCGCCGGCGCGAGAGATTACCGTTGGCGGTTTCCTTATGCCAACCGCCGGCCACGAGAGAATCACCCGAGGGGGGCGTCGGGGCCCTCGAGTGAGGCGGAGATGCGCCCGAGGGGGCGTCGGACCCTCGAGCGAAGCGAGTGTGTGAGTGAGTGAGTGAGTGAGTGAGTGAGTGAGTGAGTCAAACCACGTTCCGACCAAAGATATTCCGACAAGTGTGCTGGCGGTTGGCTTAAGAGCCCGCCAGGAGAGATATTAGTGCTGGCGGGTGGCTTAAGCGGACCGCCAGCATAAATGTACACAAAGTCTTCGGGCGATCCACGTCCAGCACATAGATTACTGCTGGCGGTTTCCTTATGCCAACCGCCAGCACTGTGTCTTCTATAAATACAGACCAGCCCCTTCTTCCCAGCAACCTTCCAATGGCGTTGTGCCCGAGAGAAGCTCTGGAAAAGCTCCAAAAACACCAAATCTAGGGGGAAGGTTTTGCTCTTGATTTTCTTGGAGGAGGTGGCTATATAAGGTGAGTTTGTGCTATTTTAACCTTAGTTTTCTCCTTTTATTAATGATTTCTATGTAGTTAGGGATCTAGATCTAGACCTAGAGTTAGCTAGGAGAGAGAGGGGAGTGAAGAGAGATATTGATTTAGAGATTTATTTTTTAAATAGCTTTAGATTTAAATTATATTTAATTATTATTGCAATTATAGAAGCATGTATACATATTAAATTATTAGTTTGTAATTAAAATTATTATCTTCAATAATTAAATTTATAGAATTTAGTTTTGTTTCCGTTTTTTTACATATTAATTAAATGAAGCATAGAGCATACGGAGTTTATAATTAATATAATTACTTTTATAGGTTATTTAAGATGGAACATAGAGCGTGGATGTATGGCATACGGAGAAATTCGTCTACATTCTTGACAGAGTTAACAAACTTTCTTGAGGTTGCGCAAAAGCATGCCCAAATTTCTAGGACCAAGCAAATACATTGTCCATGTTGTGATTGTTGCAACAAAATTGTTTGGGAAGATATTAATGCCATCAAGATGCATTTGATAAAGCGTGGTTTTGTGAAAGGATACAAAACTTGGTCCCACCATGGTGAAGCAGAAAGTACTTTCAACAATGCGAGATATCGGCATCGGGTATGATGAAGTGGGTGATGAAGATGCGGATGAAAATGATAATGTCATGACGGATGATGCTTTTGGTCGTGAAGATCAAAATGATGATCAAACAGATGCACCACAGGTGGACGAGGAATGTGATGTTGATATGGAAGAAATGTTGCGCCACATTGAACCGGAGGTGTTGCTAGGGAGTGCTAAAGGGTTAGAAAATTTTGAGGCACTAAAGAAGGCAGCAAAGGACCGTATGTATGAGGGTTGTGGGAAGGAGTGGGCCATGTTGCATTTCATGCTCCATCTTCTGATTGTGAAGGCAAAATTTGGATGGTCGGACAATAGTTTTAACGAACTCCCTACTTTGTTGTCCAATCTACTCCCGAAGCCTAACTTGGTCCCAAGAAACACATATGAAGCAAAGAAGATTATCAACCCATTGAAGATGTGAGTGCAAAGAATACACGCATGTAGGAACCATTGCATATTGTACCGCGGTGACTATGCGAACTAAAGAAGTGTCCAAATTGCGATGCTAATCGTTACAAAAGTAATGCCGATTTTGCTGTGGAACGGGTCATTGCATTTAAAGGCACGAAGAGGAAGGTTGGTGGAAAGAAAAGTGTAATTTCTCAAGTTGAGGAGGAGTATAGTATTGGTACTGACACTGCTACTCAACGTAAAGTCCCTGCATTGGTGATGTGGTACTTGCCGGTGGAGGATCGTCTAAAGCGATTGTTCTCGAACCCATAGACCGCTGAACTAATGACTTGGCACACAGATCGCCCAAAGAAGTCTGATGGGAAGCTTCGACATCCTTCTGATGCTCGGCAGTGGAGGACCTTTGATTCCAAGCACAAAGAGTTTAGAGAAGAAAAAAGAAATATAAGGTTCGCGTTAAGTACAGATGGTATGAATCCATTTGGTGAAAGAAGCAGCATGCACAACACATGGCCAGTGTTGATGACCATATACAACCTCCCCCGGCTATGTCACAAGAGAAAGTTCCTTTTGCTTACCATTCTAATCCAAGGACCGAAGCAACTTTGGTATTGATATAGATGTCTTCTTGGAGCCATTGATGGAAGAAATGGAGAAGTTTTGGAAACATGGGGTTGAGATGTGGGATGAGTACAAAAGGGAGACATTCACACTTAAGGCAATTATCTTTGTTACCATTAATGATTACCATGCCCTATTTTCTTTGTCTGGTCAGAAAAAGGAAAAACAGGTTGTGTAGTTTGTTTGAATGGTACAATATCTGTGTACCTGAAAGGATCTCAGAAGATAGTGTATATGGGGCACAGACGCTGGCTACTAAGGACTCACAAGTACCGTAAGATGGTAGACTATTTCGATGGAAAGATTGAGAAGTACACTTTTGCCCCACAACCGGCCACCGGGTAGAACCGTGTTTGAAATGTGTCAGAAGGTCAAGTTTAAACTTGGTAAGAAATCAAAAGGTGATAATTCAAAAGGGGGAAATCAAAAGTTTCGAGAAGTTGGGACAGCCATGGCACTAACGGGCCGTGTGTTTCCGAATCCACCACTGCTAGAGTACGCATGAGTTCAAGTTGTTTCGGTTTCTGATGAGTCGTGCAAGATTGATATCCATACTGAGGATGGGATCGCGCTTCTCGGTGATGCAAGGAACCAATTCATATTGTGGCATCGTCGAGATATTATAATTAATACATCACCAAGTCCCTGCTTGCAACCTAGCCAAGAACGAGTACCCCCCAGGATCCAGATGCTGCAATGGTCGAGTACACGATGGGTGGGGAACATGGAGGCGGTAACAATGACAACAACATGATGGTTGTGGAGCGAGGAGTTGACGATAATGACAACAACATGCCACAAACTCCTCCGGCATCGGGGCGGGGGCGGGGAGCATCATCTTCTCCGAAATCCAATCCAAGACCACAAACTCCTCCGACATTAGGGGCGGGGCGGGGGACATCATCTCCGAAATCCGATCAAAGACCACAAACTCCTCCGACATCAGGGGCAGGGGCAGGGGCACCACCATCTCCTCTGCCATGTCCAAGACCATCATCTCCTCCTCCAGCAACCAAGACGCCAACAACAATACACCGCATGATAAACTCATATGAACTAAAGACGAAATCATCTGATGTTGACTTGTTCTTTAAAGTACTGAAGAATAAACCTAAACGGGCTCCAACATCCAGTAAAGAATCACCTAATGTTCAAGTACTCAAGAAGGCACTAGATGAAAAGTCTTTATCCCGCACCTCTTTAGAAAAACAAAAGGAGGAGCACATAAGTATGTTTTCGTCGAATGAGGTGCCCAACAAGTATGAGCATGGCAAACCATTCTTGTTTAGGTGGCAACTGAACGAAGGGCCGTCAGAATTAATGAGGCTGCATACTTGGATCATGCAAGCCATGAAGCAAGGCATTCAAACTATCACCGTCAATCTCCCGAAATGGGTGTTCAGTAGCTCTTATGACCGGAAGGTTGCAATCGATTTCCCCGATATGCATGCAATGTTCCATCATGAAAAACTCGACATCAATCTCGTCACCATTTGGTCCATGTTAGTCAACATCCCTATACGACATCCAAATCTATTCCATATGTATTGTTATTACCATCCTAAATAAACTTTTTTGCGGGATGCAAGCGTCCGATGAAAAGAAAACAAATGGGAGGTGGAAGGTAGCATTTATTGACCCGCAACAAGTAACCAAATCACAACACATGTTCATAATGAGGGATGAACTAAGAAAGAAAATAGAGGAAGAAGCAAAGACACCAGAAGAGAAAGAAAAATTAATAAAGAATTACGAGAAAGCAAAACTTCACGAGGTGTCGTATACATTTCAACAATCATGAGGAAAAACCAACATAAGGATTCCATCAAGTTTGCTTACAATTTTGAGTAAGATCCTTTAAATAACTATTTCATCATTTGCCTTCATTTTTTAGTCTATTTATATTAATTATTTTAATTTTATGCAGTGATCATTTCATTTGCTTTCACATGTGTCTGAAGTTGGGAACTGTGGGGGTCTTCAACTCATTACACTATTCATCGTCTTCTTACAAGACAATCATTGATATTATAAAAAAGTAAGACCACTAAGTGCAATATATAATCACTAATGCATGCGTGTATCAACTATATTTCAAATTGTATTACTAACTTATGTTTTTATATCCTTAAAGTGCGTATAGGCTATACATACTCAATGGCGGGGATCACAAGAAGAAAAAATTGGTGATACGCAATGCCAAATGGGTAAGAACACTTCTGTTAATAAGTATCAATCATTTTTATCAGAGTTGGTACACTTCTGTTAATTAGCACCGATCATTTTTTATTTGGTTGAAGTGCTACAAACAACCTCCTGGCAGTGTACTATGTGGATATTATGTGTGTGAGGTTTTGAGAAATAATGGGAGGTACCGGACGAATCCTGAAGATGTAAGCCTCTAGTTTGTACACAACTATGTATGTGCTAATTATGGTCCTGATGGTAATGCATAACAATCTTCATTTATTGTGTTTACGTGCAGATGCCTACCATTGACAAATCATGGGGGCAACTTGGTGACAATCAAATCACCAACATTTGTGCGGACATGGCTAGATTCATCCTACGTGAGATTTGCCACGAGGATGGAGAATTCTTCGATGAAGAAGGAGTTTTGTCATTAGACGATGCAGAAGGGTTACGAAGATGGGTGTCTTAGGGTTATCTATTATGCACAATGTGTTGTAACATGACTTATGTATACATTTTTTATTTGAGTTTGGATTATGTGTTTGTGAGACATATATATTGATTTGGCGGTTAAATACAAATTAAATTACAGTAAATTAAAGTGAATTTAGCATACAAATGCCAATGTGAAAAAAATAATAGACCAAAATGACAAATTATATACAAATAATAAACAATTATGGGGAATTATATAGCAAATGGGAAAAATGCTTTCTGTGGCGGGCGGTCTAAGCAACCGCCAGCAAAGATGACCCTTGTGCTCGCGGTTCACTTAAACGACCACCAAGACGCGATGACATTTGTGCCGGCGGTGCTTAAGTAACCGCCAGCACTGATGACATTTTTGCTGACGGTCGTTTAAGTGACCCGCCAGCACAAATTGATTTGTGCTGGCGGGCCGGCCACCCGCCAGCACAAAGGACCATTTCTACTGGCTCAAAGTTGCTGGCCGGTGCCGTGCCCGCCAGCAAAAACCGGTTTTAGCCGCCAGGACAAATCGTTTCTGGCCTAGTGTTGCACTCTGCACATCTATACCAGCTTGCTTCATTATTAAGATATATTTCGCTGAGGCATTCATGGCACATAAAGCAATTGGATTCTCATCCATATGAACATCCATACAACAGAAAAACAAAAGTATGATGTGTGATAATAGCACATCACCTTAGTCTGGATGGTCCATTGCCCTTCCTACAAACATAATGTATGATGCATTGTTTCCATACATAGAACAATTCAGATTATAGGCTAAAAGCTCTAAATAAAATGGAAATCAAATAATTTGAACTGCACGAAAGTAAAAGTTACATGTTGTCCCATTTTTTCTAACCAATGAGTGCATCCATTTTTTTAATCCCTCATCTAATGTTGCATCTACACCTACAGCTACAGTCGTATGAAAACACACATTTAAAGAAATTTAATTGCTCACTAAAGAATATATAATATATTATGGAAAAGCCATTGCATGTCAACATAACCCCTATCTTTATTATCTTAAATGTTTGTGCTACGTGCAACTGTTCTCGAGAGTCATGATGTTTCACCCTTATTGGAGCTCATAAAACAACACTGACCTAAGATTCTAGTCCTAACCCAAACGATCAAGAAGCCACAATAATCATTTGAATTGTGCAGAAAATAATGTAAACCATCTATGCAAATAACAGATACATAATTATGTTTTAACAAAAATAGAACTCCAAAAGATAGTAGATAATAGAAAATCAGTTTGCAATTTAAAGACATCCAGCAAGTGCAAGGAGCGTCACTATAATTTTTGGTTATGGCCAACACAATAAATGCAAGCTGGAGTGATGCCAATTCAAACATTTCATCCATTATTTATTTTTCTATTTGTACAGATTTTGATCTTTATAGCTCCCATTTCTATGAACAGTACGTGAGCAACATTTTTCTGAAAAAGATGTACTACTTCCTTTTCAGGCAGTGACTAAATAGAAGGATGTAAAAATAGGAAAACTATATACCAGCACATCAATAAAATGAATACCCAAATGACAAGAAGCTCAGACAACCGTGGCACAATGGGACCTAAGCTAAACTCGGGAGTAACACCCTTGAGTAACACCCTTAAGACGACCCTGCACATCAAGAAGAAAAGGGGGATGTGATCAAAATTGGATAAATTAAGCAGTATAAGCAACTGCTCCCTCTAGACTTCTTCTTAAAAGAATCAAGTGGAAACCTGTGGTTAGTTTGAAATGTATAAAGTGTGAGTAAATGACCACCTCAAAAATCAACCAAAATATATTCAAATTAAGTTGTACAATCAAGTGGTTGTGTGATTCAAAAGGATCCGGATAGAGAGCTAGAATACTGGTCACCATATAGTGATTCAGCTATTAATATTTACTGATCCATTTCATCAAACATGTAAAATATTAAAGATTAGCCTTTGGTTTTTGACATTTTCAAAAAGAAAATAATATTCCCTGGTGACACCAGAAATTTCATACCATAGAGCATAGAAAATGGAAAGTAAAATGTATAACTACATTTGATCAAAAAATTTGTTGCTCCCTTCCCTATCTAGGGCATGGCTCATTGGCTCAACGTCTTGACAATGTTTATCAGTGTAATTGGCCATCAATTTTTTATCTCAGCGAGAAAAAGCAAAAAGTGAACCAGCAAGCAAGACTAACCAGAAGGTATTATTTTATGGTCAAATAGTTCACTGAATAAACATGATTATTTACTTTACTGCAGCAAATAATTGACCAAAACATCAAAAGAGAGCACACTGGGGCCTTGTAAAAACAACTATGACATACCTTTGTCCATCACTCAATCTTCTTCAAATAACTCCATAGGGAAAATGGAGGCAGAATTGCCCAAACTTTTGCACTGAAATGTGTGATGTACTAAGAAAAAAGAGAACTATGATGCTTCCATCAGGAATAGTAAGGCCCTAGAGATAAACAGGTTGTCCTACTCTTGGGAATAAATAAGGATCTTGCTACCTTACCAAACTAGAGTAAATTTTGGTCAATTTATGCATTATACATATTGCATAAAATATCTAATATACTCATGGTTCACTAATAAACAAAATTTACTGAACCAAGACAGAAATTGACCAAAAACAACGACAAAAAGAAACATTTGAGCCTTGTAATAGAAAATATAACATACCTTTTTGCATCTCTCATTTTTTCTTCAAATAACTCAATAAAGCTAATTGATTGTACGAAATTCTCAAGCTTTTTAAAACTAATTATGTGATCTTATATGGCAAAAGAGAACCATGATCGAGCCTATGGGTACCGAATTGTCCAAGCTTTATAACTGAGGTCTGTGATCTTCTATGGCAAAAGCTGGAGGGATCGATTTTGAAACATCAGTTTCATGTACGGAAGTGTTTATACAACTATGATTCATTGCTAATCTGGAAAAAACACATTATAACTTGAAATATCATGTATAATCAGACTAATGGAAGAGATGCATTTAGATTATGTAGTGTTGAATACTGCAAAAATCTGGAGAGGACCATAGCAACCAATACAGTAAGAAAATGACAGGGGATGTAATAATTTTTTACCTGATCCAGGGCAGCTTTCTGATGGTGGCTGACACCACCAATGCATCTTCATTCACCAATCACTGTGTTCAAGCTGTCAAGCACTATTCAGAGTTGTCTCAACGAAGAACCACACAATATATAGCAATCAACAGAGGAGGAGGTGGAGGCAAAACAACCAGCACACGCTAGGTTAGATCCAACAACACCCTACCCAATCGCCTTGGGAAAAGAATAATTATACCCTAACCCTTTGCCCGGCGGTGAGGTCAAGTAAGGTAACAGAGGAGGTGGAGGCGGGAGCGGGACGGCGTACCTTTGGGAGAGCTGGGGCGCTGGGCCGTGGAGGAGCTCGGACCTGTGAGGTCTCAAGCACACGAACGGGGAAACACACAAGGAACAGAGATGCACAGGAAGAGAAAAACAGGAGAGGAACTCGACAGGGGAATTAGTAGAGGACTCTTTACTCAACTGAAGGAAGATCATCACCAGGTTAAAGATCGCCAGCAGCCATGGTGGCGGCGGCTGAGAGCCAACTACTAATCTAGTAGGGTTCAACCCAATACAAATTACTCCATAGCTTTCCCCTAGGTGCTCAGTTTAGCTTATAAGCCAAGCCTCCCCGTGAATAAAGGTAGAAGAGTCTTACTATTACAGCAAGTTAAAATACGGTAAAAAGAAGAAAAGAAAACTGAAGTGATCACAATCGTTGCTTGATAGTTGGATGGCATCACGGACTCCCCTCCGAACCGGTATCTGATAGCTTGATACCTGACGAAACTGAAGGACACTTCACAGGATCCTGACAATTGCCCCCCTCCTTAGCATCCTTGACCTCAAGGATGGAATGTAGGAAAAAATTTACGTATAAATGCAACATCTTCCCATGTAGCTTCAGTCTCTTGCATATTCTCCCAATGAATTAACCACTGCACTACCGGTTCGTTGTTCTTGGGAATCACTCTTCTCTGTATAATAGCCACTGGTGCTACCTTCACAACTCCTTGAGCATCTATCAGAGGCAATCCAGGACAAGGTACAGATCTAGGCCCCAAGTGTTTCTTTAGTTGACTGACATGAAAGACATTATGCAATAAGCTGCTTTCAGGCAGTAATAGTTTGAAAGCAGTAGGCCCAATTCTTTCCAGGACTCAAAATGGACCATAGAGTTTGGAGTGTAATTTCAGCGATTTGTGTGTACTGAGTGAAATGTGCCGGTATGGTTGTATTTTGAGATAAACCATATCACCAACACTAAACTCCCTTTCAGATCTGTGTTTGTCAGCCTGATGTTTAATTCTTGCTTGAGCCTTGTGCAATGTATCCTTGATGACTTGTTTTGCTAGCTCTCTGTTTGTCAATTGATGTTGGGCTGACATGTCAGGGCAATCAACAGTGACCACTTCACCGACCATTGGTGGTTTGAATAAATAAAGAGCTTGGAATGGAGTCATTTCCAATGAGGTGTGATATGAGGTGTTATACCACCATTCAGCCAGGGAGAGCTAGAAGTTCCATCTGGGGCTAGTGAAGCACATACACCTTAAGTAGTTTTCCAAGCATTGATTAACCCTTTCAGTTTGACCATCAGTCTGGGGGTGATAGGCTGAAGTTAAGTGTAGTTCAACACCCATGGACTTAAACAGATTCTGCCAAACTGTGCTTGTGAATATATGATCTCTATCAGTTAAGATCACCTTTGGAATGCCATGCAGTTTAAATACCTGATCCAAGTACAAGGTTGCCACATCCTGAGCAGTGTAAGGATGTGTGAGAGATATAAAATGAGCATATTTGGTCAGCCTGTCCACCACTACTAAGATGACATTCTTATTGTTGGATTTTGGCAACCCTTCCACAAAGTCCATGGAAATGTGAGTCCAAGCCTGTTCAGGAATGGGTACAGGTTGCAATAATCCTGGGTAAGGTACATGCTCAGCTTTGTTTTTCTGGCAGGTTGGGCAGATTCTGACATATTCTTTGACTTGCTTCTTCATCTAGTGCTAATAGAAATGCAACTTCAATCTTTGATAGGTAGCCCTTTCACCTGAATGCCCTCCTAGTGCAGAATTATGGAAGCTTTGTAAGAGTTGAGTTCTAAGATTCCCAGAAGAACCAATAAGCAACCTTCCTTTATATCTCAGTAGGCCTTTGACAAGTATAACATTAGGCAAAGCTTGGGTGTTGACACTGAGCTTTGTGATCATGTCAGAACATTTTGTGTCGTTTTCGTAACTTTGTAGGACTTGTGTGATCCATGATGGGATTACAGTTGATATGGCCATTAATTCAGATGAGTGTGTAGCTCTAGACAGTGCATCAGCCACTTTATTGTGCTTGCCTTGCTTCTTTGAAGTTGAAACCCAAAAGTTTGACTAGTAGTTTGTGTTGAATGCCCTCTAATAGCCTCTGCTCATAAATATATTTTAGACTCTATTGGTCAGTTCTGATCACTAAGGTAGTGCTAGCAAAGTAATGCTTCCATTTCTTAAGAGCTTCCAAGATGGTCATAGTTTCCTTCTCATATGTGGATGCTCCAGCTGCTTTTGGGCCAAGAGTTTTGCTGAAGAAGGCTATTTGCTGGCCCCTCTGCATTGAGACTGCACCAATTCCATTGCCACTAGCATCAGCCTCAAGAACAAATGGCTGAGTGAAATCAGGAAGGATCAAGAAAGGAGGAGTAGACATGACTTGTTTGAGCTTTTGAAATGCCTATTCTTGAGAAGTGGCCCATATGAACCCATCTTTGTTAAGAGCATCAAACAAGGGCTTGCAGATGATTCCATATCCTTGTATAAATCTTCTATATTACCCTGTCAGGCCTAAGAAAGCTCTGAGTTGGGTCACAGTAGCAGGTGCAGGCCATTTCTTAATGATCTCAAGTTATGCAGGATCAGTAGCAACTCCTTTTGAGCTAATAATGTGGCCCAAGTATTCAATTTCCTTTTGTGCAAAAGTCCAGTTACTTCTCTTTGCAAAGAGTTGATGTTGCCTCAATACTTCTAGTACTGCTCTGAGGTGTTTTATGTGATCGACCATAGAAGCATTGTAGATGAGTATATCACCAAAAAATACTAGTGCAAACTTTCTCAGGATTTGGGCTAATATAGTGTTCATTAAGGATTGAAATGTAGCAGGAGCATTAGTTAGGCCAAAAGGCATAGCTACATACTCAAAATGCCCCAAATGTGTTGTGAAGGCGGTCTTTTGGATATCTTCTTCTTTCATCCTAATTTGGTGATAGCCAGACTTGAGATCAATTTTTGTAAAGACTTGTGCCTCAAAGAGTTCATCTAACAGGTCTTCAATTATGGGTATGGGATATTTATTTTTGACTTTGTTGAAATTGAGCTGCCTATAATCCACACACATTCTCCAATTCTCATCCTCTTTCTTCACTAGTATGACAGGTGAAGAATATGGGCTGATGCTGGGTCTTATCATTTGTGTAGATAACATGTGTTTGATTAGGTCCTCCATAGCATTCTTTTGGTGAAAAGGCAATCTGTATTGCCTTAAATTGACTGGCTTGGCTCCCTCAATAAGGGTGATGGCATGATCTTCAGACCGCTGAGGTGGTAATTCTTGAGGTTCCTGGAATATATCCTCATATTCCTACAGGAGTGTGGAGATCTCAGGGCTTACTGCTGCATCTAGTGACATTTGATCGCTATTATCACCACCTGTTAAAACCATAATAGCTTCTACAGCCTTTTTCTTGAGCAACTTACATAATTTCTTAGGGGATATGATAGCATTCCTATCAGGAAGTGTCTCATCTACAAATGTAATGATATCCAAGCCATCCTTTGTAATTGAAAACTCCCTAGTTCTCAGATTCAAGCCAACTGGGCTATGAGCATAAATCCAATCTGCTCCTAAAATAATGTCATATCCCTGCAGCTCTAGTAGTCTGAAGGCAGATTTAAATTGATATCCTTGAATGTTGTAAGAACAATCCATACAAACAGTTTTACTGCACATTTTCTTTCCATTGGCTGCAACTACTGTGGCTGCTTTAACTAGAGAGATTTTGAGATTGGCCTTTACTGCAAATTTGGCACTGACGAAGGAGGCATCACTTCCTATATCGACCAATGTTGTAGCCCAATGTTTGCCCAGCTGAAGTTTAAGGACAAATGTTTTGGTGGAGTGAGAAGTCTCATTGACTGCATGTATAGATACTTGCATGACAAGAATTTGAGGAACATCCTCAACGACTTTTGCATCAGTTTCAGCAGAGTCTTCTATTACTGCAACTTCTTGTTCCTCATCATTCTCCATGAGTATGACAGAATAGAGTTGCTTGCCTTTACAAACCTTGGTGTGTCCTGGCACCCATGGCTCTCAACATTTAAAGCATTTGCCTGTTGCTCTTAATTCAGCCAGAGATGGAGCACTGGGCTCCTTCACCTCTGGTTTCTTGTCTTTTTGCTGGGGAGTAATGAAAGTTGTGAATCTCTTGTAAGTTGGAGTAGACTGTTCTAGTCTCTTGGCAAACCAAATAGCTTGAGATAGAGAAGTGGGTTTGTGAAATTGGACATGATATTGGATAGTGTCTTTGATATTGGCTGAAGTAGTTATCATCAGTGATGGGTTATGTCTTTTGACCATACTGACCATTTCCTCAAATTTGTCCACATAATATATCACTGTACCCACTTGTTTCAAGTTGTGAAACTGACCCACAATTTCATATTCAGATATAGTGTTAAATCTGTCTCCTGCCATTCTACATAAATGATGCCAAGGTAATGTACTGGCATTGCACCCTATACCTCTCCACCAGTACTCAACTTTTCCAGAGATGTACATGATAGCAATTTGTACTCTATCTTCTGTAGGTACGCCCACCAATTCAAAATATTTTTCAGCTTTCCGTATCCAGCCTTCCACATCTTCTCCACTAAATTCAGGAAAATTTAATTTAGGGCCTCTAGATACAACTTTGTGCTAGAAGTGTAGATGTTGGTTGTAGTTGTAGTTTGGTGGTGGGTTGTAATTGTAGTGAGGGTTGGTTTGTTGGCTTTGTTGATACTGGTTGATAGGTTGGAAATTCCTTCCTCTAAAATTTTGGTGGTTTAAGGTTGTATATCTTGGATGGTTGTTTGTGTGGTCAAGGTTAGGATAATTGGGTGGGGGATTTGGTGTAGTGTTTGGTGGAGGAATATTGGTAGGTTTTGTGAAGGGTTCCTCATGATCCCGCAAGTTCCAAGGGTGTTCCTCCTCATCCTGTTCTAAATCATAATAGTGGACCTCACCGAACTCAGTATATTGATCATCATCTAGGTTTCCATCTTGGGACCAAGGCTGATATTGGCTAGAATATTGATGTGGCAATTGTTTTTGGGCCAAGTTGCTAGAGGTTGCAGCGAAATTCATTTTCTTTTGCATGTAAGAGTCTGGCTTTCTAAGCTGAGGGATTTGATAGCTAGTAGCTGTGTTCTTACCCTTGGTGTTGGAGCTTTTATCTTCAGCTGTAGTGTCTTGTAATTTCCCCCTGCGATCTCAGCTAGCCTCAAGAGCTTGTCTAGACTGCTGTTGATGTTGCTGTTCCGAGTTTCCTGATCTTTCATAAATTTGTCGAGAGTTCTTCTTATACCATCCACCTCCACAGTGGTGGCATACAACTGAGGAACGTCGTCTGCACCATCACCAGTGTTCACCATCTTCTTCGCTTGTGGATTTGGCTCGAGCAGGGCTCTCCCCCAGTCAGATCCACAAGAAGTTCTACCACCGCCCAGGTCACAAATCCAGCCTTGGAATTTCACTCAAGGACGTTCCTTGCAACCTGAGCTGAAGAGTAACCCACTGCAACGCCTCCTGGCTCAAAATCGATGTTGGCTTACGGAATTTTACATAGGAACACTTCCCTGCAACCCTCGCCTGTATCGATTGGGCCAAAATCTGAAGGAAAAATGGGGAATTAGTCCACGAACTCAGGTGGGATGGGTGGGATTTCACGCAATTGAGTCACAACCACCAACACTCCGCGCCAATCAGACTGAATTCGGGACTCTGGCTCTGGAAGCAAGTGGATCCACCGAGGAAAGCAAGCTCTGTTACCAATTGTGAGGTCTCAAGCACACGAACGGGGAAACACACAAGGAACAAAGATGCACATGAAGAGAAAAACAGGAGAGGAACGCGACAGGGGAATTAGTAGAGGACTCTTTACTCAACTGAAGGAAGATCATCACCAGGTTACAGATCGCCAGCGGCCATAGTGGCGGCGGCTGAGAGCCAACTACTAATCTATTAGGGTTCAACCCAATAGAAATTACTCCATAGCTTTCCCCTAGGTGCTCAGTTTAGCTTATAAGCCAAGCCTCCCCGTGAATAAAGGTAGAAGAGTCTTACTATTACAGCAAATTAAAGGACGGTAAAAAGAAGAAAAGAAAACTGAAGCGATCACAACCGTTGCTTGATAGTTGGACGGCATCACGGACTACCCTCCGAACCGGTATCTGATAGTATCTGACGAAACTAAGGAGACTTCACAGGATCCTGACAGGACCTCAGAGGAAGTGAAGAGGGCCGGGTGGGAGGTGGCCTCGAGCACTAGCACCATGAGTTGCGCCGCCGACGAAAGCATGTCACCTCTTCAAATGGACATCCTAATGTCCGGTGAGGAAAGGGACTGAGAGTGGTTGGAGAGGAAGGGCCGTTGGGGACTCCGCTACCTTCGAGCTCCGCACCGCCATAGCTGTCCCCGGGCTGCCCCTAGTTCTCCTGCCGCCTCAAGGTCCCCCTTCTCATCCGCCCCAGTTCGAGGGGCTGGCGGCGTGGGGAGAAAGAGGAGGCCCTGCCGCAGGAGTCCCTGCTCCTCTGCCCCAGATCGAGAAGTCACCGCAGCCTCAGACCTCCCCGACGGAGGGAGCATGGGAGGGGCAGGGAGTCCTCACGGTCGCGGCTCGCTGGCTACCGGCGCCGGGAGCCCGTTATGCATAGAGGGATGGGCAAAGTGGGGAGTGGCGCGGTGTGCTACCGAGCGCCGAGGGTCGCAAGAGAGGGGCGCAACCTCCTGTGCTCCTATGTCGTGTGCCAGAGAGGGAAGGAAGGAGGAGGGCGCCGTGGTTGAGGAGGCGAAGGAGGCTGCCGCCGGATGCGGCGGATCTGCCGCCGGTGCCCCATCTGAGGAGCTCCGCCACCACTACCGACGGGCGCGAGAGGAACCCCACCGCCGTGGTCGTCGCGTGCGAGAGGAGCTCAGCCGCGCACACCAGAGGAGGGACCACAGGAGACCCGGCGCGTGGAGGACGGAGTTGGGGAGGAGAGGAGGAGGCGGAGAGGGATCCTGTCGCGGGGAAGAGGGAAGGGAGGGTGGGCGGCAGACGGCCACAAGGAAATTCAAGCGTGATTGACGGGCGAGTTGGGGTGGGTACGGCGGGCGGGTAAGGGGAGCTCGCAGTGGAAAAAAAACAACCGGAATGGGGAGAAACATTTTCTAGCATCAATTTACTTTGTCAATACGCGGTTTCGTCATTCCAAATAGGGTGGGCTGCGCTGGCAGGTGGGGTCTCTGTCAGATGGTGGGTATGTTTCCGTTGGGTGAGAATTGTATTCAATTCTCTCAACTCTTATAGTTTAGAATAGAAGAATAGATTAGATGCTCTCCACTATGCATGTAATAACCTGTTGTAAAATATATAGAAGTTACATGGCTACGTAATATGCGATTATTTCCTTTCCATTTGAGGATTTACACTATATATGTGGATGGATAAATGCAAGAAAAACAATAGTAAGTGTAGCCTATTTCTTCCTTGGTGGAAAAGAAAGCCTAGAAAGTACCAAGATAACTCACACGGATGCTTGATTCCAACGTCTGTTGCTTTTTCCAAAATCTAGTCAACCGTCACATAAGCATGTCTGCATTCTTTTGTCTATACCAGTAAAGAGCACGTGCGACACACACGTGTTTTCTAAAAATCTGTTAAACATATATTTGTTTCCATAGAACACACATAGTAGGAAAAAAGGAGCCAATCAAATTATATGTAGAAAAAACAACAAAGTCCCATCAATATAAGATGATAATATAATAATTAAAATTCCAATATAACAAGATGTAACCCTCATTCCAGTAAAAAGTATCATTCATAACACACTCCATTATATTCATGTTTTTACAATGTATACAAGAATAAATGCATTGGAAGAGAGGGTGTGTCCCCCCTAAAATATTTGGAAACTTCTTTTGAATGAAAGACATATCTAAATGCTTGTTCACAACATTTTTTATTGAACACGCATGAGAGCTAAACATCTTTGTATTAGGAGAGGGAAACGGTCCAATACAACAACCACATTGCCCCACCTTATCTCATCTTAAGCATAACCTAATGGTTACTTACAAACACCCGTTAGTTTGAGCATTTGTCAACAAGGTACTCCAAATAATAGATTTATTAATACAAGGCAAACAAAAGGCACTGTTATAACCTGTAGCCAATGATGGCACTATTATGATTAAATCCCTCATGAAAACGAAAAATAAGTGTAGCTCAACGCACCATTGACAGTAGCTCCTTCCGTGGTGCACCGGTCACACCAAGCAACAAAAGATTGTAAGCCCATAAAAAAAGGACACTTTCAAATTAGTTTGTTTCACATTATCCACTTCACATTTTTTTCTTCTTTTTATCATTCATTTCGTCTCTCAAGTAGCTCTGCTCTTACATTTTTCATACCCCAGAATATATTATTCCCCCAAAGAACCCACGGGTTTGTTTATTTGTTCTCTGTAGTTGTAAATATCCAGAAACGATCACATGTTCTCTGATGAGAGATAAGAGGACTAATTGATTAAACTAATCAATAACCATTCATCAAAAGACCAGTCAAAGAATTACTTAGAGAAATAATAGGCAAAGCAAAAACATACATACATGAGAGTTGAAACCTCACAGCCCCCATGCCCCTTAGTACTTGCCCTGTGCAAGCATAAGTGAATATACCTGTCATGGTCGGCCTGGTCCTGTTGCTGAAAATCAGAGAGAGAGAGAGAGAGAGGCTGTTACTATAACCAAAATGGTACAGAACCTAAAAGCCAATAGTTAGCAGCCGGTGCTTACCAACAATTAGAGAAATGCAAATTACAAGAGATGTTGTACTTTTGAGAATTTAACCACAAACTTCTCGAATAATAACTGATAAGTGGCAGCACCATTTTTCAAAAGTTTCGGATACGACTATTCCAGTGTACACACTGCTGACGCAAAAATAGAAAGTCACCCTTGCGCGCGACACACGTGACTCCCCGTAGCGAGGCGTGCTAGCCAATCTGACTTGTTGATTGACAATGGAAAATATTAGGGATAGGCTAGAGAACCGATGGCCTTTCAGCGACACGTGTACCAACCAATCGGCCGATACGAAGTAAAGCGGGATCGGACACTCGAGAGCAACCGAAACGCGGGTATGCAGCTAGATCGATCGGCTAGATCGGTCGATCGTGACGTCAACGCCCGGGTAGATTGGAATTGGCTATCGTGTTAGAAGCCAATAGAATCTAGATCGAGCAGAAGGTAAAGATAATAGCCAAAACCACAAGAATTGGTACCAAAACTTGTAGATCCAGCTAATATCGATAAGGGTGAATAAAGAACTAGACAAAACCACATCGATGAGTTAAAGCCTAGGATTATTCGGTAAAACGGTACTCACAAGCTTGCCGGAGATCAGTTGATGCAGCCCAACGAACTCGAAGCACGACGTTGTAATAAAAGGGAAAACACAATGGCGAAGTCGCCGAAAAGTAGCTGTTGTAAAGGTAGATGCTGTAAAGTAGATGCAGTAAAAGTAAAGGGTTTGCCCGGAGGCGGTTTGTTTGATATTGGTGTGTACAAATATTCCGACCACGCATGATCGCTATTTATGTTCTGAGGACAAACCCGACTCCTAGCCGATCACGATACTGTTTACTTGCATCTAAAGACAAGAACTAATAAAAAAGAAAAAAGACTCTCGCTGGAGTCTAAGACCTTCTAAAAACTAACTCTTGACCCGTTGTTAATCATGGACTGACCCGCCTTCACCATTGCTTTCCTTTTGGCGTACTTCTTTGATTACCGCCTGCTCCTTCCTCCATCGGCTGATTTCTCGGCTGACCATCGACCGATTACTTTGACCAACTGGCACACTATCAGGGTTGGATTCCTCTGACCATTGGCGAATCGTGTTGACAGTTCTCCTTCTTCCTTCAGTCGGCCGATTGCACTCTATTTTTCATCGGTTGGCTCTCTTTATCCTTTTTTGACTTGTTTTCTTCCAAAAAACGGTGTCAACACACACATGCAAACTTGTCTAGGTTGATTAATGGATAGAAACTTGTGATAACAAATTGTACTGTTAATATTTGTTGTTTGGTCATGCCTAAGGTTGCCTCCACTGCTGAGAGCATGAGAGTTCATTCTCCAAACTTAGGTAAAGAAAATGTTATTCTCCATAACTTTGTGGAATGGAAAAAATAATCTCACATGGTGACCACAAAATTAATTTCAAAAAGTAAAACAATATCAATTTTGAGATTCCATATATCAATTTTGTGGCTCGCAAATATATAAAATACACTAAAATTCAGTGTAAATTATCACAACTATTTTTTTGTATACCCTATATTACAAATACCAATTATATTTTTAGAAGAACAAATAATATCAAGTAGACCTGGCATCGATCTGGAGTAAGCTCATAAGAAATTTCTGCAACAAACTCATCCATTGCCATGGTGAGAAACATGGGTACCCATGGGTCCCCACCGACTAGGGTCCTAGAGGACCCCGTCAAGTGGACCCGACCTACCAAAAGCCCCACCGACCTGCAAATGGGTCCAGAGACCTTATCCACAATCCCGGTGACCATGGAAGACATTGGCGACCTCATCCAGATCACGGGAGACCCGCCGGGCTTGTGGCACAAGCTTCTCCCTTAGGTCGCGATGCGGCGCCGCCAGTAGGTCCGTGGATCGTGGGATCCACCCTGTAATCACGGAAGATAGCCTTCCTAATCTGTAATCGACCCCGATGAGGGTCCACCGACCTTGAATGGAAGCCCTAGCCCGCTGGCCATATAAGGCGGCCTAGAGCTCCATTCAAGGGGACTTCCCCATTCACGCCTAATTCCACTGCATACTGGACGTAGGGTTTTACTCTCCGGAGGCATAAACCAGTCTAAACCCTTGTGTCTCTCACCATTCTCGCCACATTCCGAGTTCTCCATGCGAACTACCACCTACGCTCTTATGTCCCGATCTCCTCCAATCAACCTACAACAGATTGGGTAGCCCCCTAGCAGATCTGCCAGGTCTCATCCCCTGACAGTTGGTGTGCCAGGTAGGGGTGACCGGGAACTCGCTGTGTCGTTTTTCTGGCGAGCATGGCGGACATCCTCGCCAACCCCATGGAGATTTGCTTCGGCTCCTCCACGACGACCTCAACCACACTGGCAGCGGCGACCTCCGCGACGGTCTCCATGAAGGTTCCAGCGCCGCTCGTCGCCTCCCCTAGTTCCAATCTAATGTTAAAGACCCACCTGCCCAAACCCTATGATATCGTTTAGGGAATGGAGCGAGTCATCGACATGATGGAGGAGACCCTCCAGATCTGCGAGAGAGCCCAGCGCTCAATGCAGGACGTGTCGCGCCACAAGACCTTCCCCTTTGCTCTGCGGCCATCTAGCATTACGTGAAAACCTCAAATAGCTCACACAACATTTGTAACAGACCCTTAACGCCCATCACATCCACCCACATCTCTAACGGTTGTTGTTTGGTGCCCGTTACCTATAAGCGCACTAGGACGACCCCGGTCTTGGCGTCCACAACGCCCGTTACCAATGTGGACTTCTGGTAACGGGCTTCTTAAACGCCCGTTACATGTATTCTTTGTAATGGACGTTAAATAGAGACCGTTACACAAGTTAAACCTATCAGTAACGAACTAGTAAAGTCCGTTACTGATCAACACCTTATCGGTAATGGGCTATTTAAGTCCGTTATTGATCCTCTGTATTGGTAATGCGCTATAAAGTTTGTTACCGATGAGCACTTGACGCCCATTACTAGTTTGGGAGCCCAATAATTAAAGTCTGAGAGCACTCGACTGCCGTGAAGCGGAGCGTGGCGTCAGTGAACAAATGAGACGGAGGTTTGTTAATCATCATCTCCTTTGAGTCTGTCCTCATTGACAGGTCAACTCGATCCATCTCTCATTGCTTCCATTCCGACATATAGGCACAATCAACACACATATCTTCTCAGACAAAACAGACATTATAAGAGAGGCAACTTGTCCACAAAGATGAAGATAACTTGTCCACATGAATAAAGATAATTACAAAAGGTTAATTTGTCCATATATCAGGCTAGGACTTAACAAGTCCATCACATTATTTACTATGGTCGTGCTATCTGACCATACACATCAACAAAGGCATGCCCCTTGAACATCCACAAAAGTATGGCTACTCACCCTGCACATCAACAAGCTTGAACTAGATCATGCCCCATCAGGATTATTGGCTCTTTTTGCAGCCTCTTCATAAGCAACCAAGGATTCTTGAGCCCTTCTAGCGCACCTTCAATGGGCTCGAGATTTTTTCAGTAGTATAATTGTACCTCCTTATGTGCTTAGCATTTTTGATGAGGATGTTCACTTCTTTTGTGATTTTTTCAAACTCAGGTTTCACATAATCCCAGACATTAAGGTTAAGAAGTAACTCAAGCTCTGATCGCGACTCAAAGAGTTTTGCCTGAAACAGGGTTAAACATGGTATAAGAACAACATAGTTAATTCAGAACTAATTTGCCTCAGACCATGGAGCAGGGTGTGACAAGTAAAAGCAGAACTATGTTCAAAACCGATTTACCTTACAACTTGGTATAATTAAGATCATGACAAGCATGGAAGACATCATCGTAGGCACTAATTAACTTTATGAAGCTCAAGCTCAAGCTACCTTAAGCTCCATCTATAGAACAAGTAAAAAGGCAGTGAGATTCAGAGAAACTTGCCTCGCCATTGTCGTAGTCCTTGCCAAAGTCAAAGATGAGGTCCTCTACACCTTCTTCGCGGCTCCCTCGACACCTCTTCGTAGTTGCTAGACATTTGTGCTTGCAAACGTGAGGCAGCCCCCTCGCCCACTTCGCTGCCCTCTCGCCGGCATGCTCCTCCCTGCCACTGCTTGGCCCCTCGTCGGAATCCGAGAGGACCCAGTCGAGGACCCTCGTCTCTGGCATTGGGTTCACTCCACCGCCGCTTGGCCCCTCTTCGGTGCTCATCGTCGTCTCCCTCTTCGCTGCCATCTCGCCGGCACGTGCTCAGATCCAGTTGCGGCACTGCTTCGCGTTCCGGTTCTCCTCGATCTCGGGTGCGCGGGGTCGTCCGCTTCTTGGCCCCTCCCGACGCTCATCGTCGTCTCTGTCTCCATGCGTTCTTTGTGCCTTTTTTCAAGCAAAGTGTTGCGCTTATCCATTCGTAAAGAAGAAAGGGGCAATATTTGGGATGGATGGGGTAGTAGTTAATGCCGACGTGGGTTCGCAAACCTGGGCCGCTTTGTTGGCTGGTGGGCGGGCAATGATTACCTTCTTTAACGCTTTTTTGAGAAATTAGGGCCCATAAAGAAGCAACTAAAAACTAGGTAATTCCTCGTGCGTTGCTGCGAGATATGAGAAAATTTTTTGAGAAATTATGAACCAATTTGCTACCACAACCAGTTTATGCAATAACCCTTAGTTGGTGGAAGATGATGTGGGTAGTTTGTATGAAGAAAGAATTGGTGTAATGAAGAGGAAAAGAGATAGAGTTAATAACCCTTAGTTTGATGGGAGATGATGTGGGTAGCTTGCATGAGGAGAGAAATGAAGTTAATGATAAGTTATATAGAATGAATGAAAATACAAATAATTCATAGTTTGTTTTAAGAATTGAACAACTCATAGGAGTAGTTGGGCATTTGGTATTTTGAATAAAATATGAACTGTCACACGTCTCCTGAGCGGACACGGGTTCCGAGGCGTGTGACCGACCGCCTGACGGTTCGCCGTCTTGTCAATATAAATCCTGGCCGGCTAAGAACTTCGTCAACCGCAGCCACCATGAAAACCCCAGCACCACCGTCTCCGGTCACCATGAAGTGAATCCAAGAGCTTCTCCTTCCCCAAGCAAGAGCATGGCATCAAGCGAGCCATCAAGGAAGCAGGGGAGGGAGGAGGTGCCCCCGCCCGCCGAGGCCGAGGAGGTGCCCCCGCCCCTGCCCGAGGAGGTGAAGCGGCTGAAGCCGCCCCGACGCAAGGTGCCACCGCCCATGCGTGCTCCAAAAGTAAATTTTGAGGATACCTGTTTTTCGGTGAAGATGCTCTACCAGGCTTGGCAGAGTCTTGGAAAGATGGACGTTCATCTCGGGGTCCAACGACCCCCTAATTCACTGCAGACAACTGTGATGGATTACGCCTTCAAGGTCAATGTCTTGGCTTGGGAACTGGAGAGAAAAGTGGTCGCCCCCGATGATGACGACGATGGCGGCCTCGACGTCTCCAGCTCCGGCTCTGGCTCTGACTCTGACTTCGACGGTGAGGCCCCTCCGGCGGTGACTACCTCTGGTTAATTAATTTGTTCCTCTGTTAATGTGTCCTTCCAGTGTTCTTGTTGAACTTGTGATGGACTAGCTAGTAGATCTGTGTATGTTGAACTTGTGATGAACTAGTAGATCTAAGAGACGCGGTAGATCAATCCATGTCTCCTATTTTGGAAGGCATTGTAATGTCTGTGGTAGCAGCTTACAATGAATTACAATGTGTATGCCAGAAGTTTGATACTCTGTTTGTGTCATTATATGGCAGAAATTCACAATGAATTGCAATGTGTATATATGCCATAGTTATGCCAGAAGTTTGTTACTCTATTTGTCTTAATAATCAGCATTTCCTTTGCCTCATGCTCCAATGAAATGTCAGCACATATGAATTGATGAATTTTGTGACCCAATTGTCATTCCATTCATTCTTCATTCATACATTTAAGTTTGTCATATGTGACAAATTTTTGATTCTTCATCCACACAGATGAAGCAAAAGCACCACTTTTAACATCATAATTACTTCTTTGCAGCATACATCCCTAGTAAACATCCAAATATTACACAAACAACAGCCAATAATCAAGTTCATCCTCCAGGTCACATTGTCCATCTTCTCCTCCAGTGCTTAGTGCTTGCCTCTGCTCGCCGCTCCCGGTTTGGCATTCCACTGAATCAACTACTTCATCGACCGCGTCTGCACAGTTCGATGGTCGAAAAACAATGACGCCAGCATCCTTCAGAATTTGAAGGTACTTCTTGTGGAAACGATAAAATCCACAATTCTCGGTGTACTGCAGAATCAAAAGCACATAAGAACCCTAACTCAAATTTTCGAGACACAGCAGACTACTCACCGAGTTCCTTGCACACTTGAAATAAAGATGACCGTGATTTTCACCTTCCTTCTGCGTCCGCACCTCCACCATCAGAGCCATACCACAGTCCGGGCAAAGAACCAGGGGAAAGCCGCTCAGCTCATCGACTGGATCCAAGCCGATGGAGTGATTGAGGCCGCTCCGGCAACCTGGGACCCTGCTCCTGGCACGTGCACCTCCAGACGAATCGGCGTAGTGCGACATGTGTGTGATGGCGGGGAAGGACGGGCGAGCGGCGGCGGTGGAGCTCAGATCGGGGAAGAAGAAGGGGGTAGGGGTCGTGGCTCCGGGGCGGATGCATATTCATTCGGCAAGGGGCATTTCTGACAATGGAACAATTGTACCACCATCGCCGGGGCGGATGCCGGCCAGGGGCATAATGGAGCACTTGTTGGCGATGATGGTTAGTCTACCCGGATCGCCTTTGCCGGTCGGGCAGGCTACGGTTATCTTTTTTATAAAGGCTTCTGACGCTGACGCGTGGGCCTGACACTATTTTTTCTGAATTAAAACTTGCTTCCCTCAAATATTATACCCAATAAACAGCACCAAGAAATTCGTAAAAAATACGAATAATTCATAGTTGGTAATTTAGCATTTGAATGAAATATCAGCAGCCACACTTGTCTAACCAAATTCTTAAACTTAGAATTTTTATCTCTTGTTTACGATATAATAATTATAATAACGTCTTAGTGTGTTCTAAAAATTCTAAAAATTGACTTGGCAACATAATTTAAGTCCCTAAGCTTGTCTACAAAAATTCAAATGGTTTCGAAAATGGAAGATCATACTTTTGTACAAATGTCTACATCCCTCAGATTGTTTCTTAGAATGTTACTTCAACATTGAAGTTTTCCACACTTTAAAACATGTTCGAACTCATATGCATTTGAAATTTTAACATAACCTTATGTTCACCATAAGATTACGAAATGCAAAGTTTAATTAGTAATGGTTGTGTAAAACAAATATTATTTATATGTTGTACTTATAAGGAACAATATAAGGTGCATAAACAACATCCAAGAAATGGCATTACATACGAAACAATGTCATAAATGAATATATGTTGATTTTAGAAAAATTCAGAAACAAATATCATCAAATTTGGATTACGGTTGACGGAGAAAAATGTGATACAAAATTTGATTGCAGATTTAAAGGGGAAAAGCAAACTGTTCTTCATTCGAACAGACCTGGCCCCGCCCCTTCATTGGTGATGAGTGTTTGCTAATCATCGTATCATTTGCGCATCCAAACCTTTTTAATAAACACTTCGCCCTGCCTTCAGCCTTCTATCCCCTTCACCGGCTTCTGCCTTCCTCGTCTCCGTCGCAGCCTTGTCTCCGTCACAGGTATGGCCCGTGACTCTAGAGAGAGGTTCTGCAAGGAGGAGGCCCCGCGGCCACGTCCCCTTCTGTCTTCCTCGGTGCTGTCCACCGCCCCTGCCACGAGAGTGAGGTTCTGCGGTGACGAAGAGGAGTTGTCCCAGCGCGCTGCTCCCGTGCGTCTTCCTCGGCGCTCCATGGAAGAGGCAGGTTCTTCATCGGCCAGGGGGAGGAAGCCGTACACGCGCGCAAGGGCCAAGTTGGCCGACTCGAGCGACGCCCGCCATGGAGAGGCAAGGTTTTTTACCTCAACACGAAGGAAGAAGCGGTCCACGCGCATTGAGGTCAGCACGGACTCCTCCAACGACGACCCGGGCAGAAGAGTGGTGCTGGTAGACCTCATCTCCTCCGGTGACGACTTTGGCAACAACTCCGGCGACGATTCTAAAGACCATGAGCGACGTTCTGAAACCATCACGCATGAGATTTATCTTTGGACCTTCACATATTCACTGATCAATTGTTCTAATGCATCAATTTCCATTTCTTGTAGGAAGTTGTTGCACATCACATTGATAGGATTTGGACTGAAATCAACAAGCTCAAGGAATCGGCTGAAGTGAAGCAGGAAAGTTTTGAAACCAGTTAGAGCTAAAATAGCTTTCTTGTAAATTACAACTGTTATGAAGCTTGCATCAATATAATTTTTTCCTTTGTTTTGGGACTGTGCTGTTACACGTAATGACATTGACTACATCTGAAAAGGAATCGACAAGTAGGATGAGCATCTTAAAGCCGCACAAAAGAGGTAGGAGATTAAACTTCTAAAGAAGAATGCAGAGCTGGCAGACAGAGTTGCAAAACTAGAGAAAAGGCTAGCTGAACTTGAGGCAGCAGCACAAAAGAAACCATCTATCTAGCTAACTAGTTCCCTTGCGGCAACAATCTAGTTTGGTGATGCGCCCAGCTGATGCAGTCTTATTTTGGTGATGTGCCCTGCTGATGCATGTCATATGTGAATATGTTTGTTATGACTTATGAGTTAGAGTGTGTTTGGATCCCTTTAGTCACCTGACTAGAGTTTAGTCAGACTAAAACTTTTTAGTCAGCCCCTATTTGGATGGTGACTAAATTTAGTCAACATTAATTATTCTTAACATTAAATTGTTCTTTCTCTCTCCTTTCTCTCTCCTCTCTTATCTCTTGTTGGGTCCACATAATTAATGGAAGGAGCGATTAAGTAGGTGAGAGAGGGGGATTTATTCACTTTGTTATGACTTATGAATTAGTTTTCCTGGTGATGTGACCTACAATACTCGTTTTAAGGCCCACACAAGCCCACTCGCGCTAGGTTAGTAGGGAAGGAGGCCTCCCTCATACAGTCTCCTCCCACTCTCCTGCGTCGCCGCTGCCACTTTCTCCCCCTCGACTTCATCCCCCTCACCTCCCCCCCACACTGCGACCCACTCTACACCCCTTCGCTGAGATGCGTGCCACACCACGCTCAGCTCGACATGCACCACACCTCTGACAGCGAGATCTAGAGGAGGGACCCAGCTGCGGTGGCGGTGACGACGACGATGACTAGGAGGGGGAGGGATCCAGCCACGAGGTCGACGCAAGGACGAGGACGTGGCGGCGAGCAGGCAGCGACGAGGAGTAGAGATCCCTTTGCTCCGGCGGTGCGAAGGTCAGTGGCAAATCTAGGATTTGAGTAGATGGTATGCCGCTCTAAAAATGTCTTATACAGTTCGGTAAATCCATTTTACCAACTCGGTAATAATTGTAAAATTAACAACAATTCAGTAATAACGTAATTTGGTATATTTTCTCGAGTTTATGGAATTAGGCCAAGCGTGCTTTTGCAGCACACATGCGTTCAGGTAATCAAGTATACAACATATGCATGCGTATTGTTTTCTTTTTATATAAATGCGTATAAATATACTTGTACTTGTGGGAATTGCAGGGTATGTCGTGGCTCCTTTGTATAAGTACATGTAGACATACTTAGTTGTTCATAGTATACATACTTAGCATTTCCATTTAGATTGACAGTTATATTTGGTTCTACTCTTGTTCCCTATGTACATTTGCACATTCCCTCCAAGTTGAATAAGTACCTCATCAGCAACTGAGGCAGCCTGCATCTTGCTCTTTAAAATGGCATGGTCGCTTTGCCTGAACAAATTTTTTGATTACAGAATTTTCCATTTATGTTAATGGTTTACCAAGAACCAATGATATTACAGTGGGCTAAAGTAGTTACTGTAATTCCCTTGACTATTAATTCATAGCATAAATCTGAGGAGGACTATATACCTGGGCCACAAGATGAAGAAGAGGGTTATGGCACTGCTAGTGCACAACAAGACCAGATGGGTGGGGCTCAGCACAGAGGCAGAGCGCCATGGACATCCACAAAGTAGCCAAGTGACATAATGATAGTCACTGAGGTCGACATAGTGGGGATGTCAGTACCATTGTCTCAAAAGCGCAGGTTCAGGGCGCTTGCGGGGCTCGTTTCTAGACAAAAGATACCTTTGAACTTGCCAGAAATCAAAGAACTAAGCAATGATGAAAAGTGGGACTTGTTTGATAAGCATGTGCAGAAACACCTGAAGTTCCAGGAAGACGCAAAACCGTAGGCATTCAACCTTTTCTGGAAGATGGTAGACAAGGCATGGAGACAATTCAGATTTCAGCTTAGGCGAGATTTTATCAGAAAAGGACTTGAGCCATTTACAAGTCCCGGAACAGTGGAAGGAGTTCATGAAACAGGAAGAAACCGAGCAAGCCTCATCTGCTAGTGTCAAGTTCAAAGAACTCCAAAGCCGGAACACAAGCGAGCACAACATGGGTCCAGCTGGTTATACTGTGAAACTAGAACAATGGGACGAAGAGGACAAACAATTAGCTGCAGCCGGTGTCCCCAACCCATATGACGCCTACCCTGACGATCGTTCCAAGAATTGGCTACGAGCAAGGAGTAAGCTAGTGATTAAAGACCGTGTTGCCGTGATAGTTTTCAACAACAAAGAGGTAGAAAAATTGGCTGCGCACATCAAGGAGAAGATTGCATGTGCAGAATCTTCAGGAATGGTAGGGCAGAGGGAGTATGATGTGCTAAGTCAGTGCCTGGGCCGCCCTGAACAACATGGTCGTGTGCGTGGTGTCTCCAGCTACCAGGGCTGGAAGTATGCATGGCCTCAGCACGTCGAGATGTACAGGAAGAGGAAGAGGACGAAGACCGACACATCAGTTGATACGAAAAAGATAAAGGAACAAATC
Source organism: Cenchrus americanus (assembly GCA_947561735.1). Lineage (NCBI taxonomy): Eukaryota > Viridiplantae > Streptophyta > Magnoliopsida > Poales > Poaceae > Cenchrus > Cenchrus americanus. The sequence goes on along the minus strand of OX387245.1, from coordinate 196,733,972 downwards.
AAGCAAGAACTGTTGGCTGAGATGCGGATGCTGAACATGCAGATGCAGAGGTGGTGTTGTCACCAGATGGTGTTGTCACCAATGTCCAATCGCACAAGCCCTTCACCCGCCACACTGAAGAGCAGCTGTGCATCCGCAGACGTAGGTTTGATCGATGGCACTATAGAATTGACGACGGAGGTGCGCTGTGACGATCGTACACATGAAGACCTTATAGGCATGTTGACTTAACCCACACACTGTGGCCTATGGATCACGTGGAGGGGGCTTCAATGTGAGGCTGCACTTGGTCTTGTTCATCCAGAGGAGACCACGCTACAAACAGTCCCGATTCACGAAGACTGTGTTGTGGTTGAGGTGATCACTGTATATACTATATTTGCGGATGAATCGTTGGAATACCCTCCTAATGACGAGGTGATGAAACTCGGACAAGCTCAAGGACAGAGGTTACAGTGGAGAAGGTGTCGGATTGACATCAAAGGAGCACCAACATGTATATCTCGTTCACAGACTATTGTCCAGATTCCTTGTAGTTCACACAGTACGGTACAGGTTCCTTCCTCAGATGGTTCCCCTCCTTCTCCTCCTCCTCCTCCTCCTCCTCCTCCTCCTCCTCAATCCCCACATGTTCCATCCCCACATCCGGAAGGTACACAAAATATTCCATCCCCACCTACTCCTAGTCCTAAAAAACAGAAAAACTTGCATCCCCACATCCGCAAGAGACACCAAATATTCCATCCCCACCACCACGCCCACCACCACCTCCTCCTTCTCCACCTCATGAAACAACAAAACCTACACCCCACAAACGGAAGTGCTCAAAACAATCATGCCAAAGTAGGTACATCTGGGCCTAATACCTCTGTAATAGGTCCTGGTGAGACACCACTAGGCAATAAAGCCCTTGAGAAACCTTCAGCCATTTCAAATCAGCAAGGAAAGAAACTTAGGGAAAATAATATCTCTACACCACGTACAGCAGGCAAGAAATCCTTTGAGAAACCTTCATCCATTTCAAAGCTGCAAGAAGAGAAACTTGCCAAAAATAAAAGCTCTACACCACCTACAGCAGGCAAGAAAGCCCTTAAGAAACCTTCTTCAGCCATCTCAAAGCAGCAGGAAAAGGAAATTACTGTAAATAAAACCACTAAGAGGCCTACTAGAAAGCGATATAAAAGAAACACCAAGGAGAATTGTTGGTATATTACTAACCCAAAGCAATATGAGAGTGACACTGAGAAGAATCCTTGGGCTATGGTTAACCCAAATTACAAATTCGGAAAGAGCCTTCTCAGTGATGGCTGGTCCTTTTACCAGAAGGCTCCACACATTCTACATGCAACGTGGCAAGTTAGATGATGATTCTCAAATTATGGCCGCACTTCGGCCCGGGACCAATGCATGGCTGAAGAGAGATGAATCGTCAAACGAACTCCAGCAACTACCTGTGCAACTCAGTGATTTGTACGATCTCTTCAACTTGGTTGCTTTGGATCTGACACTTCTCTGCTGCTTCATCCTGTAAGTTGCTTGAAAATTTAATCTGCTTCTCACTAATCTCATCCTCTATCGAACTGTGCTTTTTGCCTCACATCATCTTCATTACCATGTATTTTGCCTCCTTACACTTTGTTTTTTCTTACTAATAGGAATATAACTGTAGAAGTTGAGAACAAGGGCCCTGCAGTTGGCTACCTTGATCTTGAATGCTCGACGACGTTGAACAGCACAGATAACACTCTTACTTTCTCTGTGACCTATATGCTCAATGCCTTCGAACTATATGGTACAAAGGATTTAATACTTACTGCTTATCTCAGTACGAACCACTGGATTGCAGTGGCGATCGTTCCGAAGCAGCGGAAGTTCTACTATCTTGTTTCATTTAAGACAAATAATACTAATAATGTCCCTTTCGAGCTAATCATTAACGAGTAAGTTATTTCTTTCTTAACCTGCGGACGTTCCTCAGCCAACTATACATAGTATATTAATTAATAGTGTCATAACCATTGTTGATTGTTTCGTTGTACGGCTTGGGAACATTGCTGCGGCAAAAAGTTCTCATGTCGTATCGCCTTGAAACACATCAAAGATGTTAAGGTACATACCACTTATTTCCTTCCTGTGGAAGCTAGTAATAAAGCTTGAGTTTATTTCTTCTCGATCACCACTATTTTCCTTTGTATGTTTATTGTGGTGCCACTAACAACCTACTGTATCCAGACTTTGTGGCTTCTATTGTGCCTATCACGTGCATCGATTAAAAGAAAGCGGCCCACACATGGAGGTACTTTATTGGGATCTTCATTTGTAAAACTTGCAACTGAGCACTGTTCTTGCTTATTAGCACTACACATGTTTGGTAACCACCTATATATGTGTGCTGACTGGTGACATTGTTATATCCAGAGCATAGGGCTAGAGGAGCATCCTCTCGACAAATCATTGCTAGCAGATGTTCATGAAAGAATTGCCAATTTCCTCATGGATTAGGTGATCACAGCCGAATGAAAATTTTATGCTGATGATGCTGTGTGGGCTGAGATTATGTATGGTGACTAGGAAACTTTTGCATTCCTCCTTGTACATGAATTTTTGCATTCCTCCTTGTACATGAATTTTCGTGATATTGTTGTATTCCTCCTTGTGTGATGCATTTCCTCCTTGTGAGATGATGATGCTGAATTTTGTCATATGACGCATGTGAATTGTGGATTTTTGTGAATTACCGTCCCGTAAAGGTAGGTACAAGGTAGTGTGCCCGACCGTAGGAGAGTGGATCTCAACGACCCTATCTGCTATATCTAGAACCACCTTATGTTGATTCATCCATTCCATACCCAAAATAACATCCATACTTCCCAACTGGATGACTATCAGATTAGATTGAACGACCCGACTTCCTAGTCTTAGGGGAACTCCAAAAATCACTAATTGAGACGTGATGTTTCCACCCAAAGTGTGGTAATTTTATGAGTAGATTTGGTTGGTACTCCTCTTAGACCCAATTTGTCTAGTAGACTCTCATTTATGAAACTATGGGTGGCTCCCGAATCAAATAAGACCTTGACGGGAGTGTGATTGATAGAGAATGTACCCGTGAGTACCGGAGCTCTCGCGGGAATATCACTCATGGTGGTGAAGTTCAACTTGCCCCGGCGCACTTGCACCATGGGTTTCTTGGCCGGAGTGACCGGCTTGTTTCCCGTATTCGGTTCTCGCGGGTTTGACTTGATCCGCCCGGGCTTGGGACACTCATTGATATAGTGCCCTGGGCGGCCACGGTTGTAGCAACGGCGATCTCCAACCTCACGTGGGGGTGCATTAGGCTTCGGAGCCTCGCTGCCGGGCACGGCGGAACCGGAAGTTCCGGCGGGTTTGCCCCGGAATGGCTTCATCGTCCGGCGTCCGGTTGAAGATTGCCGGGATGGGCCCGGAGCTTCCTTCTTCACAAAACGAAACTTCTTGCTAGTTCCGCTGCCTGGGGTGAAACCGGACATCCTCTTGTTGTCCCCATGGGCTTTCTTCATAGCATCTTCTTGCGAGATAGCTTTGTTCACGAGTTCATGGAAGTTGGCGGGCTCTAGCAGATTTAGGCGCTCATATAGCTTGCCATCAAGCCCGTCACGGAACCTCTCCATCTTCTTGGCATCCGTATCAACATGATGCCCACCGTACTGGCATAAGCTATTGAACTTCGAGCATAGCGGTATACGTAGTCGGATCCTTGACGAAGGGCTAGCGCGCTCCCTCATCTTCCGGTCCATCAGACCCTTGGGAATGTGATGACTCTTGAAAGCTTGCTTGAATTCTTCCCAAGTCACGGCGTGATTTCGCTGCATGGACTTGAAATGGTCCCACCACATCAAAGCTTCACCTCGCAGTTGTAGGGCTGCGAAGTTTGCTTTGTTCTCCTCCGAGCAAGGCAAAGACAAAGGCGAGAGAATTTCGCCTCTATGGCCTTGACCCAAGCCTCGGCTTCCAGAGGGTCTTCGGCCTTCGCGAACGTAGGCGGCTTCATGGTGATGAAGCGGGCATACGTGGTGACCTGGTTAGGTCCCTCGTGGTTGACCCCATGTGGCGGCCCTCGGTTCATCTGCTGGGCGATCTGCTGCCGGGTCCGCAAGATCCGGCGCGACACCTCGGTCCGGGTGGCCATGTAAGCCTCCGTTGGGTTCATGGGCGGGGGTGGCGGCAAGTCACCACTACCACTCGCACCAAAACCGTTGGGAGAGCGCGCGTGGTTCCCACCATCCGAAAAGTGAGCGTTATTAGTGAGATAACCGAAAGCTTACTTCCAAATGATGACAAGCAAGATCATGCATTATCACATCCCATTAGTACGTGAATAACGAGTACGGCAACAAGCACAACAAGTCTATAGTCACAAGATTTATAGAATCGTTTCGCTTAACAAGGTTAGGGCGGTGATTGCTCAATTGCGTGGCGTCTAATCACTTCCGAACGATCGCCGTTGTCCCGAATACCAAGGAAGATGGTATACGAACGAGCACTTATATGCGGCAACGAGTGACGTTCGCAAAGATGCTTTGCTTTACCTATGATCTCGGGAGATAACAATGCATTCTTTTGATAAGTGTGATCATTCGCAACGAATTATCCAAAGATATGGTATTTAGCACAAGAAAATTCCGTTTTGAAGACAACGGAATTCACTTAAAGCATACCAGCTTAAGCATTCTTATTACAACATGACAGAACAAGGTTCAATGTCATTACAACTCGATTTGAAACAACAAGAAAACACATGATACAATAGTTGCTTGGCATGAAGACGTGCTTTGTCAAGCCACTACTCCAACATCTCTAAGACACTTGATAAGATCGATCTCCTGTTGCTCCTCGCTTGCCGCAACCTAGTTGCCCACTGAAGCACCACTGTACGAAGGCGAAGCTGGGGGAGTCGGTAGCGGTGGTCCTGCCTGGCTCGTCTGATCCAGACCGGACACAGCCTGCTGCTCCTCCGGGTGTGCCTGTACTGGGGGCAGTGGCTGTAAGGCCACTATAGCCTGCAAGGCTGCCACCTGTACCTCGGCCTCCTGCACCTGCTGCTGCATATCAGCAATGTTCTGCAACAGGGTCAGCCTCTCAATCTCGTGTGCGTCGGCATCCTCCTCTAGTGCATTGTTCTCTGTCTCTAGGTCCACGATCCTCTGGAGGTTGTCACCTCGCTCAAGCTCCAACTGGAATCTCCTAGTACGCAGTCTGTCATTCTCCTGCTGCACCTGGGTAAGCGTGAAGTTCAGCTGCTGGTGTGCTGCTGAAAGCTGCTCCCAATCGCGCCTAGATGCCTCCAAGCGCTGTGCAATAACTGCTGCGGTATTAAAACGCAGCCCCTGGAGTGTGAAAACCACGTTCAGGCAACGGGCAAGTGTCTGAGTAATATCCAACGGCTCTGCTAGGGTCAGCAACTCCCGTAGATGGTCCAAACGGTCCAACCAAGCTGGGTCGTGAGGACTCACAGCGGGAAACAGTCCAAACGGTGAAAGAGCTACCACAGTAGGGTTGTGGTCACAAAAGTCTGTCAGCACTCTGAGGGCGGCTGACTCCACAGACTCGTGCGTGATAAATCCCCAGTAAATAAAGCTCAGGTCAAACCAGTCGGTGTGATCAGGGTGCGGCAAAGACACGATCACGATCACCCTGCAACGGGGAACACCAAAGCGCTCAAACTCCTTCACCTCGTACGTCGGCGGGGTAAGGTAGCTCGCAAAGCATCGAGTGCTTCCCACGCCAAGCGCGGAAAACCCTCCCAGTGCAACCCGTTGGTACGGATCGTACCGTCAGCGTCGAACTGGTGAAACACGGGGAAATCCATCTGTACACAAAGGTAACCCATGTCAGATCTCAAAAGAGAACGGCATGACAAATGGTGAAGTTCTGGCAGTTGTAAATGAAAATTTCATAACCAACAGCCCAGAAACCACAAAAATTTCCCAACTTTTAAATTAATTCTTAAATACTCTTAATTAGGATTTTAAGGTTGAACAACGATCAAGGAAACGAGAATGGAGGGTCCTTAACTTGGATGTGCCTAAAGGAAAAGTGAACCAACCCAACAAAAATAGAACTGAGACTTGCTACACCAGGTAACTAGTTGAGAACAACCGTTTTTAACAATTTGGTTTAATTAACCTAGCACATGGTGAACAAATTTTTCACAAAATTTAGGCAGCATGACGGCTAGGTATGAGGGTACTTCTAATTTATAAAAAGCACACACTAGCATAATCTTCCTTAGAGAACACATGGAATTTCGATTTTTGGGGTCCATTTTAGTTATTTCGATTTTTAACATGCATGCAAGACGTCCTGTTCGACCTCACATGGCAATCAAGCCAAAAATCGAAGTTAGTGCCGGTGGCAAGGCTTATATTCGTCTCTCCCTATAATATCTAGTCGAGAGCTATACGGTACTTGCTTAACAACTAACGAAGCGCTGTTATGTACCTGCAGAAAACGAACCTTTCGTGCCAGCACACCACGAAAGCGTCCACATACATTACCGTTCACTATAGAAACGGTATCCATGCGTTAAGCCGCTGCATGGACAGCGTCCAACCTCGGACACCCTCCGTTTGAATGGAGTGTATCCTTGCCTCGCATGAGCGACATGCGGAATGCTCACGTATGAAACACGTGGCGACACACAACCCATAAACAGACGCGAAGATGGGATCCGTGGAAGGGATCACTCCATCAACCCTCGCAATTCCCGTGATGCGGAACAGCACACGTATAAAACACGTGGCTCCTAGTTTGGTTGTGCATAAAAGTAAGTCTGACATAAAGTAATGTGCTGGAAGTTAGCAAAATAAACCATAAGTTATTTAAGCCACCTGAAAGAACCCAAAATTCCCTCTAGGGCCTCTCGGTCTAGTTTATCCTTAGCGGACCAACGTATTTTGGAAAATCAGAAAATCTTGGCATATTTTATTCCAAAATCAGTGATTAAGGTTTATTAATTAATCTCTGGTGCATATAAGCTCTGATACCAACTGTGACAACCCGCCCAGGAAAGTACCGTACTATCGCCTAAGACCGATCCACTTTGGTCATTAAGCAATAATAAAGTACCATCCTGTCGTAAGTCGCCGGGTTAACGCCCGGTAAATCACTTGAATAGCACAAGGATCGAATATATGCATTAAAACTCACTCGAAGGCGAGTCCAGAGATACAACAACATTCAAATTCAAATTCGTACCCCGAAGGGTTTAATTATTACAAACCATAGTTTTTGTCATGACAGAATAGTTCAGAGTTTTGAAAAGACACAGCGGAAATTAACTAGCGGAAGCCAAGTCACCACGGGAGGCCATCCATGATGCTTCAGTAGTCGTCCTCCACCCACTCCAGCTCCCAGCCGGGCGGGATCTCACCGGGCCACACATCACTGAAGGCATTACCTGGATCAACACATTAATGCAAGGCTGAGTATACTAATACTCAGCAAGTCTTACCCGTCGGTGATATCTACTTCACCACATCTAGACCATGAAAGGCTTTTTGGCTACTGGGTTGCCTTTGCTAAAAAGTAACAAAGAGTAGGTCCTTACTTTCAATATTTTAGCACAAGTTCTAGTGGTTTAACCTTTACTACATTAGCCAACTAGTACAAACAAAGTTGTACAATACAATTATTCAAACATCATCTTTATCAACTTCCATCATTAGGGATCATATGACTAGTGGAGTAAGTAGTCTCGGATAACGGTGAGAGGCCGACAATCGATTGATTATAAACCTTGCAAGGTAGACCCAAACACACGGTCGGGCGGCCCCCGCGAGGACAACTCCCCGGTGCCGTCCCCATAAATCCTCGGGTTGGGATCGAATCTTACGAGTCTTTGGTGCAAGGCTATCCAAGCATACCCCGCGAGATACCCGGAGTCACCATACACCACCGTAGCTAGCCGTGAGAGCGAATCCCAAGAGTAGTAATAGTAAGATCCCTCACCGCCTCATTATGGTACTAGGCTTACCGGTCCCATACCCGGCATATGGTTGGTACGTTCAATAACTTAACCCACATAACCACCGGACCGAGAGCCCGCATCCCATGCTCTTACCACGTGAGCAATCCATTTAAGGATATAGTATGATTCCTATCTAGGAACCTATTCTCGCGAGTGAGGTCATCACTCGACTTGTAACGGTCCTATAGCTTAGCGAAGCTATCGACCTATCATACTAGTAGGGACAAAGGTACCTATGGATCATGCATCTAGGGTTTCATTCAACTCCCGAACGTAAATGCACAATCATTCATAGATAAGTGAATAAAGAATTTTAAAACCGGGTTAGATGCACCGGAGCTTGCCTTCGTCGACTAGGTTAGCTTGGGCACCCTCGGTGTCGAGTCCGTCCACGTACCGCAGAGAACCTTCGCTCCGCCTTCCTCGGTTTCCGGACAAGGGAGTAGTCTCCGTCCGGAAGATCTACACGGAATGCAATGCACTTTAGGTGATGTGATAGTTTGTTGTCTTATCCAACTTTAGTTGGTCATATTCACCTTAACAAGCATCTATCTAAGGTTTCTATTTGAGGAAGTCATCGGCTGTACATGGATTACTCTTTTATTCCTTATTTGAATAAAGGTTTTTATTTAAGCTTATCATTTCATGTGAAAGCTTCATTTCCTTTTTATCTTTACCAACAAAGGTGTAACCAATATCTTTTTATTTATGAATTAAATTTCTTTATCAGTAATATCAATTAAATTTCTTTTATTTATATTAAATAATGCTTTCAAAAAGGAAAAAGATTTAATTAAGGATTTTCTTTATTAATTTCCCTTTAATATTAAAAGGGCATTTAAGCCATTATTTAAACAATTAAATTACCAAAAATTAAATGAGTGTTTCTTAAGCTTAACAGTACCTATTCTGGTCCATTGGGCCCACAAGTAAGTGTTGGATGCTAGAAAATTAAATACTATTGAAAATAACAAAGGTTATCTAGTGATTCAACTTAAATGCAAATAAAAATAAATAAGCATCAAAATTACTCAAACTTTCTGGTGGTTGCTCTCTGGTCCTAAACAAGTCTAAAAAGCTAACATGTTCACATGGAACCTCTACTGAATTTGGTTTATTAATTTACAAAGGAAAATAGGCATAAATCAGGAATAATTAGTTCTGGTACTCCTAAATTCATGATTAATTCACAAGAGGTGTCTTTTGGCATCTCAAGGTAGTGTGCACAAGTTGGGCTCAAGAACATTAATATATTTAACATGAAAAATCATTTATGTAGCTCTGCCGAGAGATGGAAAAACATTTTTATAAAAACATTCACATGGTAACTTTGTGCAATCTTTGGCACAGCATCTAGTCTTACTCTTACACACATCATATCCAAAGCCTAACTACAGAGGAGCTGTACATTTCAAGATATGACATATTCAAGCATAAAATATTTGTAATTTTTCCGCCAAAGCTACTTTGAATCTAGCCACAAGTGTACCACACATGGATGTGGTTTGGCATCCTGAGTCCTACAAAATTTGTTTGGGAAATTTGGGAATTTTCTGTGATTTTCTAGGGATTTTCTAAGACCATGGACTTAAGCGTAAATAAACTAAGTTAGGAATCCTTGCACATATGCCCCCGGGTTCACATTTGTGCCCTTGCCGGCGGCGGGAGGGTTCGCCGGCGGCGATGTGGGGCCTATCCACGACAACAAGTGACACCATGGTGAAATTGAGCTCACCACGGTCGGTTGGTGGTGGTGGCGAGGGCGGAGTTGGCTCGGCGGCGACGGCGCGTGGCGGCGGCCGGCGGCGGCGCTCGGGAGGGCTCGGTGCGGTGCGGCGCGGAGATCAAATTGGCGCAAACAAGCGTGCTTGCCGAGCTAGCACGGATGCTAAGGAGCCTAGCGGTGTGCTTGGACGGTGGCGAGCGCGGGCCGGGAGGGCTATCACCGGCGGCGGCGATGGCGCGGGCGGCTCGGTGCGGCGCGCGAGGAGGGGCCGGGAGGCTTTATACCCGGCTCGGGCGGCCCGTGGGTGACGCGTTGGTGACGGCGGGGGAGATGCGCGGTGCTACGCGCGCGTCGGGTCGCGCGCGTACGGCGGCGACGCGGCGCGCCGACGGACCGCCGGTCCGTGCGCGCGCGCGCGCGTACGGCGGCGCGCGGACGCCTAGACGCCTCGGGACGGTGCGCATCGGGGCGCGCGTGCCTCGGGACGCAGCATGGCGCGGACGTCGAGGGCTCGGGCGGCGTGGGCACGGCGCCGGGGGCAAGACCGGCGGCGGCGGCACGGTGGCGCTCGGGCGCGCGCACGACGTCGCGCATGGCGTGCTCGGGCTGCGGCCGTGTTGCTTTGGTACCAATTTTGACTCGATTTTTCTCAAAAATTTTCAACGAGAACTATGCCAAGTGATGAATACCAAAGTTATAGATCTAGGTACCGGCTACAACTTTTACAAAGGTTGTATAGGGTTTTGTTGCCTAGATTTGAAACCGTGGCGGTGCCAACTTTGAATGTCGGCGGGGTTCGTCAACAAAGTGATTCCCGGCTTGTAAGGGCTTTTTCACAATTTTCCCCTCCAAACCAGCAATGCCACTCTACATGAAAGTTGTGTCCCTCAACAAGATCTACAACTTTCCCAAAGGTAGAATTTTAAGTGTTTAGGTGGGTTTTGGGGAACGCGGCAAAAGTTCGGCAGACACCTATGGACATTGGGTGGCAAGGGGGCTTTGACCCACCCTTTGACCAAGGGTTGGCCCCACCAGTGTTTTACTATTCACTAGGGTCACTTAGGGGTATGTTAGGGAGTTTTCAGGGGTGAGGGCCCAAGTTGACCTAGGGTTGACCATTTGACCGGCTAATCGCGTCGTTAGCGTTAATGATGGTAATTAAAAACACGGGGCGTCACAATAAACATACTTGGAGAAAGTTGTAGTTCTTGTTATACCGAGTACGGAAAAATTGAGTTTGCTATTTTTGGATGTTTATACGATTTTTAATCTAATTTAAAAGGTGCTTTGGACCGAGTTGAAACAAAACTTAGTTAAAGATCATCACAACTAGGTCCCTAATTCACGGATATGCCCTCCGGCCCTCCCAACGGTGTCCCGACGGCGGTGGCCATGCTCACCGGTGGCGAGGGTGGGGCCGACGAACGCAAACAAGCGAGCCGGGAGTGCGATTGGGCTCACCACGGAGTGATTGGCGGTGGTAGCTCGGCCGGAGGGGTCGCCCGCGAGCGGCGGCGGCGGCACGGGGGCCGACGGCCGTGGCGGCTTGAAGTTCGGCGAGGGAACCGGTGGGGCTTGGCAATGAGCTGCACACGGGGGCTTCTAGGTGCCCTAGGGAAGGTGCTAGATAGGTTGGTTGGCTCCGGGGTCGCGCGGAGAGCAAAGCTCGCCGATGGTCGCCGGCGGCGGCCGCGGGGACTCGGCTGCGGTGAGTAGGCAACCCGGCCGGGGTCAACCCGTGCGCGTGCGGGGCTCTATTGGCTTGTGGAGAAGGGCTAGGCGCACTCGAACGGCGTCGGGGACACACGAAGTGGGAAGCTCACCGGGGGCGGCACCTATGGCGGACGGCGGCGGGCTTGGTGCTCACGTGCGTGGAGAAAGGGAGGGCTTTTATGGCCGGCTCGAGGCGGTTGAGGTGGTAGCTTGGGCACCAAGTTAAGGCCGGGCCAGGTGCGGGCCGTGGCATGGCCGGAGTACGGCGGACGGGGGTGGCGACGTGCGGGAGGCCGTCGGCCAATGACGGTGTGTGGGCCGCGCGGCGTGGCCGGTGTGCGAGCGAAGCACGTGGCATCGTCCAAGGGACCCATACGCGTCGTGTACGGGGGACTAGGACGCGGCGCTCGACCCATTGAGTGGGGCCTACCTCGGCATTCGTGTACGGCGGCATCACTAGTAGGGATGTTGTCATCAATGACGTTACATTAACGTCATTGAAGACGCCGAATGGTCACAATTAGTCTTTTGTGACGATTTTGTGACGATTTTGTTTTGGTCACTATGGTGGCGTCACATTTGTTCATCGGTGACGAAATTGGTTTTTCCGTCATAGATGTGTCTCCAATCTGTGACGAATTTTGTGTCGTCATGGATTTAAATTCATTCTATGACAAATGTTTTTGGTCATAGATTATACCCTGTTTTCGTCATAATTTCACGTCTGCCTGGCTAACTGACGTCGCCGTTAACGCTGTTAGTGATTTTTTTACGATCCGGTTTGGTCACGATTGTTTTGTTTTGGTCATAGTCCGTTGTATGCCACGCGGCGCCTAACGTGGTCGCTAACCCGGTAGCCGACGTGGCGGGCCCTTTATTCGTCACGATTGTCCCTCATTTTGGTCACAGCTTTTTCCATCATTTTGGTCACAGTTTCTCCATCATTTTGGTCACGGATTGTCCTTTATTAAGCCGCGTGGCTTAATCTAATCGTTTTATTTCAGCACAAAAGTGCAAATGGTAATTTTTAATACAATTTACAAATAATACTAAAATAACAAAAACCTTGCATAAATTAACGGATCTAGTACTCCAATGACCATACAACTCCATAACTCAACTCATTTCACATTATTACTCACATTACAACGATTCGAACTACAAATTACAGCAGATTCTAACTATAAGTTACATTTTATTTCATATCAAAGGCTCCATAATTTATGAGGACAAGCGAACCACACTTCACTAAAGATCACCATGGCACTCCATAACCCAGACAATGAGTCAGTAAACAAAATAAATAGTGCATTGTTAAAGAGCTTTACAATAAAGATCAATTGTGTCAAAAATTGAAATCACAATACCGAAAACAAGTACCTTGCATTGTTGCCACATAGATTTATACCGCACATTGTTGCCACATAGATAAAATCACTTAAACAAGATTACAAGTCCTTGCATCACAATACACAATTCAAAACTCACTATCGTTAATGCCCTACAAAACTCACTATCAATTAACAATGATACCCATAGACATGCATGGATTTAATCTCTTGTCATGCCATTACAAATCGCAGTCATTGTCTTCTTTGCTGATTGTAAAATATGAGGGAATTAATTAGTACATGGGTCGACTTACAAAGAGGTAGAGCATAACCCATCATTGCCCAGGAAAGTGAGAAGACATAAACACGAAACTTGTCAAAGGGTAGCTTCATCTTTGCGGGGCAACCCATATCCGTGAAAGAAATACACGAGCGTAAATGATATCCGTTCAATCAATTTCATTTAATACTTGATACTGCCTTATATTTGAAATATCTATATATATATATATATATAAATAGAAAATATGTGCATACTAGGGACAGAAGTACATCTCAAGTGAAATGGATAGTGACCGGACCGATTGCATACCGATTTTGCTACGGTTTGCGGGACCATTGAAGCAACTGTTTCGTTTGCCGACCGGCTCGGTTCAAGCAGACTTCATCCGCATGTTGGAAACATCACAACTAAAATATATTTTCCCCGCAAAAATATACCATGTTTTGTCTTGAATACAAAATGGTAGATGAATTATATAGCGATAAAATCAAGAAGGAATGAAGAAAAGACAACAATTTTGCACCATATACTCTACTATTATCGATTATACTTCAACGGGTACACCAAAACGTAAAAGGAAAATAACATGCGACTTTCAATTTTGAAAAATAAATTAACTAGTTAGCGACAACAATAGACTAAATAATTCAATATTCTCAAGTCATCCAAGTTGGCCAACATTAGATGAGGAAATATAACGTGACTAAAACACCGAGGAGGACTAGGTCTTCTACTAGGTTTATGAAATTTTATTCTCGACCTTTCATGGTCCGAAACCTTCTCCAAATATTTTCAAAATAATGTCATATACATAAATCTCTTTTCCGATATAGCAATGAGGATGTGTCGAACTCGTGTCGATTGGCAATTGGCATATGCAATATGGCTATTGGGTCATCAAAGCCGTAAACTCAACATTGAAATTGGGCCGGCCGGCCGGCCCATCTAAACGTACCGGTTGCTCCACACACACGTATTGCCTTCCTCCTCGAAGCGAAGTTGCGGTTCGCCGCGCGCCGCCGCACATAACATGGACACCGTTGCTTGGGATCTTCGATTCGAGAGGAAAAACGGGGGGACGGGTGGTATTATCTGCCGGAGTTAGGTATGGCGGCCACCCTACCTTGCCCTATTGGTGGATCCGCCACTCGTCACTAGGGATCATCGACAACGCATCCACCGGGTAAGGAATTGAGGACATCCAACCATCTCACAACGCATCCACCGGATGAGGAATTACCTATTGTGCTTCACGGCCGACGAGCGATGAATGGGCGACCGGACGAGCTACGGTAGTCCGTAGATGCGCCCACCGACGGCGGCCTATCTGCGGTCCGCAGGCCGCAGCGGCGCGGAGTGCCCATGGGTGCGGAGTGACGTGGAGGAAGGGGCGGTCTGGTGCCGCACCTTCGAGCTCGCGCCGGGCACCGATGTGGCCGGAGGGGCGAGGTCGCGAGGAAGGGTCGAGGCGGCGAGGTCACGAGGGACCGCCGAGAGTGTGAGAGAGAGAGAGAAACGAGAGGGGGCGGCCGGGTGGGGGGCGGGGGAGGCGGCGACCGGGTGGGGATTTGGAGTTGGGGATTAGGGTTTCAAAGAGCCAGCAACCGTCAGATTGTATGAATCGACTGATAGAAATACTTGGGCCGGCAGGTTTCGTGGGTGGGCTGAAAATTGGCCTATCTAGGCATGTTTAGTGTTTTCTTATTATCTTCATCTAATTAAGGCACCTAATGAAGTAACATGCAAAATAAATTATCTTAAATACACAAATGCAGTTTCTAGAAGTATACAACATCTAAGTTGTAATTGGAGTTTCATGAATTTTCAAAAAGATTTGTTATTTTCTATCATTTAAATGAATTTCTACCTTCTTAACAAACATAATTCAAAGTTGACTTATGTGCACCTCCAATAAGTTTTGAAATTTAACCAAAATCCAAAATTCCACTCTAGTCCAAATTGACCTACATGTACCTCTAATAAGAGCGAAAAAATTAAAAAAACTATATTTCGGCGCCTATGGTCCATTCAAGCCCACATCTAGGAGATTGATGAAAAACTCAATTTACTTATAATCGTGTCTCACACATGTCACCGTGAGTCACCAAGAGATGTTCATCCCTATGTGGGACGTCTAGTACAAGTTGCTTGAAATCGTGTGTAACTTTTTTTTTGGATCTAATGGATGCAATATTAGATGTTGGGTGAAGTTTCAAAATTTTCTGACCAAGTTTGCCTATTATTGTAAATATTTGTTGATTTAATAAGGAATAAATGTAAGAAACTTGTAACCTTGCTTAAAAAATCTGAAATTTTGCTGGAGCTCCTCCTTTTGGTACGGTATGTTGTCAAAAAAGTTTTAAGTGATTCTGAGAAAGTGATGATGCACTTCCCCACTGAAGCATACATGTCTCACACATGTCACTGTGAGTCACCAAGAGATGTTCATCCCTATTGGGGACGTGTAGTACAAGTTGCTTGAAATCGTGTGAAACTTTTTTTGCATGCTAATGCATGCAATCTAAAATGTTGGGTGAAGTTTCGGAATTTTCTGACCAAGTTTGCCTATTATTGTAAATATTTGTTGATTTAATAAGGAATAAATGTAAAAAACTTGTAACCTCGCTTAAAAAATCTGAAATTTTGCTAGAGCTCCTCCTTTTGGTACAGTATGTTGTCAAAAAAGTTTTAAGTGACTCGAGAAAGTGATGATGCACTTCCCCACCGAAGCATACATGTCTCACACATGTCACCGTGAGTCACCAAGACATGTTCATCCCTATGTGGGACGTGTAGTACAAGTTGCTTGAAATCGTGTGAAACTTTTTTTGGACTCTAATGGACGCAATATTAGATGTTGGGTGAAGTTTCGGAATTTTTTGACCAAGTTTGCCTATTATTGTAAATATTTTTTGATTTAATAAAGAACAAATGTAAAAAATTGTAACCTTGCTTAAAAAATCTTAAATTTTGCTGGAGCTTCTCCTTTTGGTACGGTATGTTGTCAAAAAAGTTTCAAGTGACTGCGAGAAAGTGATGATGCACTTCCCCACCGAAGCATACATGTCTCACACATGTCACCGTGAGTCACCAAGAGATGTTCATCCCTATGTGGGACGTGTAGTACAAGTTGCTTGAAATCGTGTGAAACATTTTTTGATGCTAATGGACGCAATATAAGATGTTGGGTGAAGTTTTGGAATTATCTGATCAAGTTTGCATATTATTGTAAATATTTGTTGATTTAATAAGGAATAAATGTAAAAAACTTGTAATCTTGCTTAAAAAAATCTGAAATTTTGCTGGAGCTCCTCATTTTGGTACGGTATGTTGTCAAAAAAGTTTCAAGTGATTCTGAGAAAGTGATGATGCACTTCCCACCGAAGCATACATGTCTCACACATGTCACCGTGAGTCACCAAGAGATGTTCGTCCCTATGTGGGACGTGTAGTACAAGTTGCTTGAAATCGTGTGAAACTTTTTTTGGATGCTAATGGATGCAATATTAGATGTTGGGTAAAGTTTCGGAATTTTCTGACCAAGTTTGCCTATTATTGTAAATATTTGTTGATTTAATAAGGAATAAATATAAAAAACTTGTAATCTTGCTTAAAAAATCTGAAATTTTGCTTTGGAGCTTCTCCTTTTGGTACGGTATGTTGTCAAAAAAGTTTCAAGTGATTCGAGAAAGTGATGATGCACTTCCCCACCGGAGCATACATGTCTCACACATGTCATTATGAGTCACCAAGATAACCTACCCTGGATAACCACGGAGGCTCGCCGCCGCCCGAGACGATCCGGGAGGCGACGATCACAATCGCGACACAATAGAAACCCGGACGTGACGACACCGGGTGCGATCGCTACGAAGGGCAACGCGATCAACGTTATTAGCCCAACTTCGATCCATGTAGGTAAAGGCCCATTATTCATTAATAAAGTGACAAATAAAAAAACAACATACTTACAACACGAACGACCACATAGCACGGTGGTAGAGCTCCTTCCTTTGTATCACAAGGTCCCCGGTTCGATACTCGGGACAGCCTTTTGTTTTTGTTTAACACAATTAAAAAATGGACCGACACATTAAACAAGATGACGGGCCACACGATCATGGGCCTTGTGGCAGACACATCCCACGTCGTTAGTGCACTACTAATTTGTGACCAATTTGATTCTTCATTAGTTGTGCCAAATGATTCTAATAAATTATGACGATATCCAATCCAATCTGTGACCACTAGGTTTCATCATTACTATACGCCATACCAAAACATAATCTATGACGATCTCCTCAATCTGTTTTGTGACGTAAATTATATTTCCGTCATTATTCTTTCACCTATTTCATCGTCACATGCAACTTATGACGAAAATGGAAATTTCGTCATGGAATACGTACCATTCGGTGACCAAAGTTTGCGGCGTCACGAGCAAATCGTCACCGATAAACACTTTTCTAGTAGTGCATGGTGGCATGCCGATGCGGCGGGCGTGGGCAATACGCGCGACGTCGTGTGCGCGGGCGCTCCGCCGTTTTGCGGTTCAAAGATAGCACCGTTTGACCACCGATTACTCAAAATTTCGAAACGAAGTGGACCAAGAGATCAATAGCAAAGTTGTAGATCTCCTAATCCTCTACCACTTTCACAAAGGGCGTATAGCCTTCTCAACCATTTTTGCACAAATTGAATGCCAAGATGCAAAAATTCTCGGCTCCGGTGAATAGTGCCTACATGCGTTGACCTGCATTTTTCACCAATTTGCACTTCAAACTAGCAATGCCACCCAACATGAAAATTGTGTCCCTCGACAAAATACACAACTTTTTTATTGGGAGAATTTGAAGTGTTTAGGTGAAATTTGGAGAACGCGGCAAAAGTACCGGCTGACACTGGTGGGTCAACAAGGAGTCAAGGGTTTTGACCGGGGTTTTGACCAAACCTTGACCATGGGTTGACCAAGGGGTGTCGTTAGGGATTGTTGGTCTTGTTTTCGAGGTGATGGCCCGGAGTTGACCGTCTTTTGACCAAAGTCGGCACTATTGACCGGATCATTAGGGTTAATTAACCGGCCGGAAACTCGGGGCGTCACGGCCTACCCCCCTTAAACGAGAATCTCGTCCCGAGATTCGACATCAAGATTCGAGCAACTCTTTCTAACAAGATAAGGGGTACAAAGGTGACAGACATACTCTCTTACATTTCTAGGTAGCGAGTATTCATAAGCGGCAAAAGATACATGGTGCTCTCCTTGCTGCCTCAACGCATTTCATGCGGAAGAGGACGATGAATGTGTACATGGAAAACTAAAAGAAGACAAACTCCGCCGACGATGCGAGAGGTACATCGCTACAAGCGCACGGCGGAGGGACTCGAACATCTCCGTGAACCGAGGAATGGTCAACGATGGAGCTAGGGTTCTTCTTTCGGTCTTCTTCGAACTTCTTCGGGAGGCGGTCGACGAAGACGGCTAACGGCGTACTCGGCGGGTGGGCGGAGCAACGGCGAGAGATGGACTAGTAGCGGATTGGCCAAAACTACTAGCCGGAGGAAACAAGTGTGGCGACACTGCCGAGCTCAAAAGCAGGCGAGACTTGGCAATGGCAACACCACGGAAGGGTTTTTCCTTTATATATCCCAACGGAACGCAACGGTCAGCCCAACCGACTGAGGTAGGGACTAGCGGAGCGATCCGACGGTTGCCACATGGGGCTTGATACCGGTCGGCCCGTGAGGTCTCGACGACGTGATCGTGGTCGCGGGAAAAGAGATGGCAGGGCGACGCTACGGCGTCGTACCATCGTGACGGCGAAACGAATGGGGTCCAACGGTCTAAAGATCCGACCGGGATTTTTTGAGAAACTCGATCCTACTCCTTCAACTTAGCCGGTTGATTGATGTGAATCTAGGAGATTGGAGATTAAGCGGAAAGACCAATTTGAGGAAGGATGATTACCAAAAAGATTTCTATGAAGAAAAGGAAGGCTAGTAAATGAATGTGTCATTACATTTGTTTACTAAAATTTACGGGTTTAGTGCTTAAAACGGCTAAAATGTGAGAATGGAGCAAGTCCCATCATCAAAGTAAATGGTAAGGAGGAATGCTCTTCGGATAGAAAAGTTACCCGTGAAGTTAAGCCGACCTTGCTTCACTTGAATTGTGGGCTTCTTGTCATGATTGCCCTTAGCTACTCCGGGGTTCGGAGTCCGCTACTCGGTCTTGATCCTCTTAGGGCTTGGGCACTCATTGGCATAATGCCGGGTTGCCTACAATTGTAGCAAACGCGGGGTTGGAATTCCTTTGGCTTGGAGAATTGTGATTGGGACCGACGATCTCGGAAAGTTCCCGAAGGCTTATGTTGGGACGGTCATTCTCCAATGGCCCGATGCGGATGATTGGGAAGAACCATGCGCATTCCTCTTGACGAAACGAAATTTCTTGCCCGATCCAATTCCCGAAGCAAATTCATTATGCCTCTTCTTCTCTTTACGTACCTTCATCATGGCATCCTCTTGCGAGATAGCTTTGTTCACTAACTCATGATAGCTTGTTTGGCTCTAATAGGTTTAGTCTCTCATACAACTCACTCCTAAGACCATCACGGAAACGTTCCATCTTTTTGGCATCGGTGTCCACGTGGCGTTCTCCATATTGACAAAGGTTGTTAAACTTCTATGCGTACCGATACACAAGTGTCATCACCTTGCTTAAGAGCAAGCAACTCTTTCATCTTCCTAACCATGAGTCCTTTTGGGATGTGGTGATCCTTGAAAGCTCTCTTGAATTCCGTCCAAGTAATTTCATGTCCAGCAGGTTGCATGGTCTTAAAGTGCTCCCACCACATTAAAGCTTCTCCACGAAGCTGCAAGGCTGCAAATCTAGCCTTGTGCTCCTCAGAGCAAGGTAGGACAAAGGTAGAGAATTTGGCCTCAATGGCCCTAACCCATGCGTCTGCATCAAGGGGTTCTTCTGCTTTGCTGAAAGTTGGGGGCTTCATCCCGATAAACTGGGAATAGGTGGTAACCATTTGTGGTCCATCGTGATTAGCTCCCATTGGCGGTCTACGGTGCATCTATTGCGCGATTTGCTGTTGTGTACGCAAAATGCGGCGCAACACTTTGGTACGAGCGGCCATGAAAGTCTCCACCGGCGTCATAGGTGGTGGCGGTGGGAGATCACCACTACCCGATGCGTCAAAACCGTTGGGGGTGCTACGTGTCGATCCGACCATCCGAAAAGTTGAGTTCTCATTAAACACATATTCATAAGCTTGCTTGCATAAATTAGCAAGTAGAATATGCACGACGAAAACTCATTCATGGTAAATTTTCGGAATCGGACAGCACGACGGTCACAAGAATAAAATTCATAAATCCTTGCATATACACCGAAAAATTCCCATTTTTGGTCAGTGGATGCAGGATTTCTTAAGCTCCATTGTTGGTATTCAACTCCGAGTCCATTTCCAACATTATCGTGCCCAAAAATTCCGTAATGAGATTCTGCCTAGCTGTTTTTACAGACGGCCGAGGTGCACCAAACTTACCATAACTCTCGGTACGTACATGTTGTGTGATAAAATCTGGTGAGCATGGTATCCACGACTCTTAACATAAATTGACATTCGACACACGGTCCACAGTTGATCACAAGCAATGTCATTACAAGATCCATTCTTACAACACATTATTTTATTGAAAGCGGAACTAACATCAACTAGTCAACAATCTAGCCGAGGTTCACTCAAGGCGAAGCAGGTCCAGACTCCACTCCAGATTCTCCTTGGATCTCCTCGGGATCTTCTTCTTCCCCTGGATTAGGAGGTGGAGCGGCTACAGCTTCTAGTTGATTCTCTAAGTCAAGCATATATTGGTCATTATGCTGCAACAAGAAATTATGTTCATGAATGACACACTCAATTCTTGTATTGTTGTTTTACCCTTTCTTCTTTACTTCTTAAGACGGGCTATTGTTGCTCTAGCTTCCTTCAACTCTTTGGTGATAGCTTCTGCACCATTAACTTGTTGCCTATAAATTTAGTGCCTATAGAACATGCTTTCTCCAACCATCGCTTGATAGATGTCAAACATAGCTTTGGAGAAACGGACTGAGGTGTCAAGTTCAGGACTATAGTGAGGATTGCCCTGAGCGGAGAGAAGAGCTTCGTGCTCATTCCCATGTCTGGAATGTTGCTTAGGTAAAGGAATCACCTTGGCTGCAGTACTAGCTACCAAATCGGCATGCTTCTCACAAAAAGTTGTGAGTGCTTCCAACACAGCCCTTTGCACGGTGCCAGCCAATTTCCACCCTTGTGCCTTCACCTCCCACTCTTCCCAAGTAGGATGTGTCGGACACATGGGGATCTTTACATTCACTTCCCAACGAAGCGAGATGGCCCGATGTCATGAGCTCACGTGCCGAGTACTCGGGATACACTTGTGTACCCAAAGGCTTTTAGGGTGTCCCACATAAGTGCAGGAAAACCACCCTCCTCAAGGCAGTTCAAGTGAGTCCACGCCTGCGCATCAACAGTCGTGGATCTAGAGGCAGACATCTGGAATAAGTGACAAATGTCAAAACCCGATGCGAACACGTGCACAAAGATAAGTTCTCGCGGCTATAAAGAACGTTGCATACACAGATCACTACTAAAGGTTTCAAATCTTCCACAAGATTTCAAAGAGTAAAAGTGGTAAGGTTGATCCTCAATTAGGTGAACTTTCGGGCAGTCATTAGCACAAGGTGCAAGACATGCCGAAACTCGAAGCGAGTGTGCATAAAATCATGGCGTAAGGTTCAAAAGATCGTGAATCAAAATTCATAACTCCGAACCTATGAACCCAAAAATTACGAAATTTTGGTAGAAACTCAGTGAGATTATGATACACCTTTTTGGTATTCAAAGGTGGATCTAGATTGGATTGGAACAAGCTTGAAAAAAAATTCCTCCGCAGAAGGGTGCTGCTCTGAAAAACAGCAGAACATAGACTCACTAAACTGAGCATAACTCTCTACAGAAAATTCTTAAAATCCTGAAAAATTCACAGTAGATGCTCAACTTGATAAGAAACAACTTTCCTAAAGGATATCTAGTCAGATTCTCTACAGATTTGGCTATAAAAATTGAGAAATGACAGAGACAGAATCTGCCAGAATTTTCCTAAATTCGAAAGAGAGGAAAACCTTTTCTAAGATCAAGCAATTCACCCTAGAAAAATTATTCAAGCAATTGGGAACCAATTTTTAGGTTTATCAAGATTTTAATTATGCATGCACACGTCTTACACGACCTTACTCCACTAGATCCAAAAGAAGTAGTTAGTACCGCTGGCAAGCTTATAATCGGCTCTCCTTATAATAACTAGCCGGAGCTACTCGATTCACACTTAACGACTTACGAACGTGGTTAGTGTACCTACGGAAAATGAACCTTTCATGCCAGCATGTCACGAAAGCGTCCACATACGAGTACCGTTCAATTATAGAAATGGTATCCATGCGTCAAGCCGCTGCATGGACGGCGTCCATCCTCGGACACCTTCCGTTTCAATGGAGTGTATCCTTGCCTCGCATGATCGACATGCGGAATGCCCACGTATGAGACACGTGGCGACACCACAACTCATAACCGGACGCGAAGATGGGATCCGTGGAATGGATCACTCCATCAACCCCCGCAATTCGCGTGATGCGGAACAACACACGTATTAAACACGTGGCTCATCTAGTTTGATTGTGCAATAAAGTAAGTCCGACATAAGATAAAGTGCGGAAGTAAGCAAAATAAACCGTAGATCCTTATGCCACCTTTAAGAACCCAAAATTCCCTCGGCCTCTCGATCTAGATCATTCCTTAACGATCCAACGGATTTTCAAAATCCAATCAATCTTGGCAAGTTTTATTGTAAACCATATGATTAGTATTAAGCTAATCACTCCGGTGCATACGGATGCTCTGATACCAGCTGTGACAACCCCATTCGAGATAATTCCGTACTATCGCCTAAACCACTCCTTTTGGTCATTAAGCGATAATAAAGAAGTATCCCGTTGAGTGTTGCCGGGTTTACACCCAGTAAATCACTTGGACACATAGAGAGGATCGAACGTATGCATTAAACTCCCACGAAGGAGAGTCCAAAGTGCCTTACACATTAATACTAATCTCCCCGTAGGGTCCAATTATTACAAACCATTATTCTTTTCATAAAAGTAAATTATTCAGAGTTTTATTAAAACAGCGGAAGGACTAATAACGTTGTGTTACGACATCACCAGAGGCCATCTGTGATGCCATTACTCAGCGTCCTCATCCACCCATTCCAGCTCCCAGCCGGGTGGAATCTCACCAGGCCAAACAACTTCACCTGAAAACAACAATTATAGCAAGGCTGAGTATACTAATACTCAGCAAGACTTACCCGACAAAAGTTACCTCTAGACATGCAGGCTTTTGGCTAGTGGGTTTGTTTTTCCCAAAAAGCAACTAGGGTCATGGGTCCTTACTTTCAATATTTTAGCTCAATTTCTGGTGAAATTATCGTTACTATGATGAGCAACTAATACATTCAAGAAGTGTACCATACAATTAATTCACACAGAAGATTTCACATAGTTCCATCATTATGGGATATCATGGCCAGCTGATTAAGCAGTCTCGGATAACGGTGAGAAGCCGACAATCGATTGATTTATAACCCTTGCAAGGTAGACCTAAACACATGGAGCGGTGCCCCACGGAGGCGACACCGACCAAACGGTTCCCAAAAATCCTCGGGTTGGGATGATAGCCTACGATCCGGGTACAAGGCTATCCCGAAATGCCCCACTCGGTACATCCGACCCTCACACATGTACCCTCCTCCCGGTTGCAAGCCGGGCGGGAGACGAATCGAGATTAGTAGTAGTAAAATCCCGTACCGTCTCATTATGGTACTAGGCTTGTCGGTCCCATTCCCGACAAGTGCTCTTACCACATGAGCAATCCATTTAAACATAGGGTGGTTCCATAAAGGAAATCCTATTCTCGCGAGTGACGAACATCACTCAACTTTTACCGGGTCCTTAGGGCATAGCATCTACGACTTAGCATACTAGTAAAGAACATAGGCACCTAGAAATCATGCAACTAGGGCTTCATTCAATTCCCGAACATAAATGCACATAGAATAACAAAGATAGTTGCATAATTTAAATAATCATGGGTGAATGATAAAACCGGGGTTTGCCTTCATTAGCACAAGCGAGTTAATCGATCTTCCAAACTTTGGCTCGGGTCTTGCTCTATGGCGACGTAGTGCACGCCTCCTCCGGCTCCCTCGTTCACGTCCTCCGGCACGAGCGTGTAACTACCGTCGGGAACTTCTACACGGAGGATGCAAATGCAAGACTTAAGTGACAAATTGATTTAATTAATCCCCAAAACATCTTGTGACAACCATGGGGTGCATGTTTGAACACGTTCACCTAGATAATAAATACATTCAAGCATACTCTTCCTATAAAGGGACAATATGCAATGCTTTCTTATCTAGACTTTTCAATAGTGACTGTGTACATATATATATAAATAAATTAATGTAATTCACGGAATAAACGGTAGCAACAACTACAAGTGGCACGGGGTTGGTCATCTTCACTTTTAAAGTAGCATTTAAACATCACTCACTTAAAGTAAACAAAAAAGACTATATGACACTTCTCATGATGGCGAATACCTGCACAACTATAAAAGAATTTTACATTTAATTACCAACAGCAAGGAAATTTACTTTTGATACCACCATTTTACTTCCATAGCTCATTCCCTTGACTTATACACAAAGGATGCATTTTTCCTGTTTTTCCCTTTACTAGATTAATCTATTTTGAACTCTTTTTAACCAATTAAAAACATATCAAACTTATCCAATGGTACCTACTAGTCCTAATGACTAGGAGCACTTTCTTGGACAGCAAGTAACTAGCCTTTCCACTACTGAAATTAATTACACAATTTAAAGGCATTACTAGTTAGCATATAAGGGAATATTACATATGAAAATAAATATAACAGGAAAGCATGTAAACTTTCTTCCACACATGCTTTGGTCCAAAACAAGCCTAAAGAACCAACAAACACACCTAGAGCTATTGTAGATCTTGCTACACATATTTATGTTTCAAAACAAACATAAATAAGGAAGTAATATTTCTAACAGGGATAAAATCATGGTAAATTCACCAAGTATGCTTTTTGATATAACATGACAGTAGCCAGAAGTTGGGCTTAAAAATAATTATATTTGAGCTACAAAAATCATTTAGGAAGATTTATCAATTTCACTAAATGATTTTTATAAAAAGGTTTCTTCAGTAACAGTGTGCAATTTTTGGCACAGAACCTAGACATACTAGTTGCCACAACATATCCACAATCTAGCTCAAGAGCTTGTGTGGATTTTGCAGAAACACAAATCTAAGTATTTTACACTTCTATTTTTCAAGAAAAAACTATAACTCAAAAGTATAAACATACTTGGAGAAAGTTGTAGTTCTTGTTATACCGAGCACAGCAAAATTGAGTTTGCTATTTTTGGATTTTTCTACGATTTGTAATCTGTTTTACAAGGTGCTTTGGACCGAGTTGAAACAAAACTTAGTTAAAGATCATCACAACTAGGTCCCTAATTCACGGATATGCCCTCCGGCCCCGCCAACGGTGTCCCGACGGCAGGTGGCCATGCTCACCGGCGGCGAGGTGGGGCCGGGGAACGCAAACAAGCGAGCGGGGAGTGCGATTGGGCTCACCACGGAGTGATTGGCGGTGGTAGCTCGGCGGAGGGGTCGCCGGCGAGCGGCGGCGGCGGCACGGGGGCGTACGGCCGCGGCGGCGTGAAGTTCGGCGAGGGAACCGGTGGGGGGCCGGGCAATGAGGCGCACACGGGGCTTCTAGGTGCCCTAGGGAAGGTGCTAGATAGGTTGGTTGGCTCGGGGGTCGCGCGGAGAGCGAGCTCGCCGATGGGCGCCGGCGGCGGCCGCGTGGACTGCGGCTCCGGCGAGCGAGCAACCCGGCCCGGGTCAACCCGTGCGTGTGCGGGCTCTATTGGCGTGTGGAGAAGGGCTAGGTGCACTCGAACGGCGTCGGGGACACACGAAGTGGGAGGCTCACGGGGCGGCACCTATGGCGGACGGCGGCGGGCTTGGTGATCACGCGCGTGGAGAAAGGGAGGGCTTTTATGGCCGGCTCGAGGCGGCCGAGATGGTAGCTTGGGCACCAAGTTGAGGCCGAGCCGGGGTGCGGGCCGCGGCATGGCCGGAGTACGGAGGACGGGGCGGTGACGTGCGGGCGGTCGTCGGCCAATGACGGTGCGTGGGCGGCGCGGCGTGGCCGGTGTGCAAGCAAGCACGTGGCACCGTCCGGGGGGACCCACACGCGTCGTGTACGGGGGACTAGGACACGGCGCTCGACCCATCGGGCGCGAGGCCTGCCTCGGCGTTCGTGTACGGCGGCATGGTGGCATGCCGACGCGGCCGGCGTGGGCAATACGTGCGACGTCGTGCGCGTGGGCGCTCTCGCCTGTTTTGCAATTCGGCATAGCAACCGTTTGACCACCGATTACTTAAAATTTCGAAACGAAGTGGACCAAGAGATTAATAGCAAAGTTGTAGATCTCCTAATCCTCTACCACTTTCACAAAGGGCGTATAGCCTTTTTCTCAACCATTTTTGCACAAATTGAATGCCAAGATGCAAAAATTATCGGCTCCGATGAATAGTGCCTACGGCGTTGACTTGAAGTTTTCACCAATTTGCACTTCAAACTAGCAATGCCACCCAACATGAAAATTGTGTCCCTCGACAAAATACACAACTTTTGTATTGGGAGAATTTGAAGTGTTTAGGTGAAATTTGGAGAACGCGGTAAAAGTACCGGGGTGACATTGGTGAGTCAACAAGGAGTCAAGGGTTTTGACCAGGGTTTTGACCAAACCTTGACCATGGGTTGACCAAGGGGTGTCATTAGGGATTGTCGGTCTTTGTTTTCGAGGTGATGGCCTAGGTTGACCGTCGTTTGACCAAAGTCAACACCGTTGACCGGATCATTAGGGTTAATTAACCGTCGGAAACCGGGGCGTCACGGGGGACTTTCCAAGGAATGGTGGGGTGAAGCTATATTGAATTCATGTCATGTCCCGAATCGTATTCCCATAAAGAACAAAGAGATAACACCATTCAAGGAATGGGAAAATAAAAGGCTAACTCTTTCATACTTACGGACGTGGGGATGTTTGGCCAAAGTGAATGTGCCTATAACCAAGAAACGTAAACTAGGACCTAAAACTGTCGATTGTGTTTTTCTTAGTTATGCTCTACACGGTGTGGGTTATAGGTTTTTAATAGTAAAGTCCGGAGTACCGATATGCATGTTGGCACTATCATGGAATCCGGAGACACTACATTTTTGAGGACTTTTTTCCTATGAAAGAGGTAGATAGCACATCTAGTCATGAATTGTCTATTAATAATGAACCTAAAGAACCCGTTGTTTTGATAGAACACAATGAACAACCACATGAGGAAAATCCCGAGGAGGATGGCAATGAAGCGCTTAGAAAGAGCAAGAGACGAGAGGAATGCAAAGTCCTTTGGTGATGATTTCATTGTGTACCTCGTGGATGATACTCCTAAAACCATTGAAGAGGCATATTCTCGTCCGGATGCGACTATTGGAAGGAAGCGAGTTCGGAGTGAGATGGATTCTATTATGTCTAATGGTACTTGGGAGGTTGTGGAGCGTCCCTATGGGTGCAAACCGTAGGATGCAAGTGGGTGTTCAAGAAAAAGCTTAGGCCGGATGGTACTATTGATAAGTACAAGGCAAGGGTTGGTGGCTAAAGGCTATACTCGTAAAGAAGGAGAAGACTTTTTCGATACCTACTCACCGGTTGCCCGATTGACCACTATTTGAGTACTACTTTCCTTGGCGGCTTCCCATGGTCTTATCGTTCACCGGATGGACGTTAAGACAACTTTCCTAAATGGAGAGTTGAAGGAGGAGATCTATATGGATCGCCGGACGGATTCGTAGTAAAAGGTCAAGAAGGGATGGTGTGTAGATTGGTAAAGTCTTTGTATGGTCTTAAGCAAGCTTCTAAGCAATGGCATGAGAAGTTTGACAAAACTTTAACGTCGATTGGCTTTGTTGTGAACGAAGCCGACAAATGTGTGTACTATCGCTATGGTGGAGGCGAAGGAGTGATCCTATGTCCGTATGTAGATGGCATACCGATATTTGGGACAAGCCTTGATGCGATTAAGGAAGTGAAAGAATTCTTGTCTCGAGTTTCGAGATGAAAGATTTGGGGGAGGTCGACGTGATTCTAAACATTAAACTAGTGAGAGAAGGTGATGGTGGGGTTGTTCTTACACAATCTCATTATGTGGAGAAAATCTTGAGTCATTTTGGCTATAACGACCGCAAGCCGGCTCCAACACCTTATGATGCTAGTAAAATGTTAAAACAAAAGAATAATGATAGATCAGCTGAGATACTCCCAGATCATTGGTTCACTAATGTACCTAGCTAGTGCTACTAGACCCGACATCGCGTATGCTGTAAGCAAACTGAGTCGATTCGTGTCTAACCCGGGAGATGCTCATTGGGAAGCTCTTGAACGGGTAATGCGCTATCTGAAAGGTACAGTGGACTACACGATTCACTATACTAGGTGTCCTAGGGTACTAGAGGGTTACAGTGATTCGAATTGGATCTCTGATGCAGATGAGATAAAAGCAACAAGTGGATATGTATTTACACTTGGAGGTGGCGTCGTCTCCGGATGTCTTGCAAGCGAGACCATCTTAACGAGGTCAATTATGGAGGCGAACTCACCGCATTAGACACCGCCACGGTTGAGGGTGAATGGCTTCGTGAACTCCTTATGGATTTGCCGGTAGTTGAAAAACAGAGATACCGGCAATCCTCATGAACTGTGATAATCAAACGGTGATTGTCAAGGTGAACAGTTCAAAGGACAATATTTAGTCATCTAGGCATGTAAAGAGGCGGCCGAAATCGTCGGGAAAATGAGAAACTTCGGAGTGATAGCCTTGGACTACATCCAAACGGCTAAGAATCTTGCGGATCAATTCACAAAGGGTCTTTCACGTAATGTGATAGACAATGCATCCGGGAATTGGGCTTGAGACCCGTCGGCGTTATTCGGTAGTGGTAACTGTCCTATGTGATCGGAGATCCCGTGAATTAGGATAGTGATACAAACTCTTGTTTAACGAAGAGAGAAGAGAACCTTTGTAAAGGGCTCATTCCGGAGAGATGCATTTCTCTTCTAAAATACGTATGGCGGAGTTGGTGAAAAACCTTAATGTGATCCGAGTGGCTCAATAAGGAGCAAAGATGTTGACCTACGAACATCTTAATGGATTGCACCTATATCGGTCCGATTGCTAGTCACAATCTATGAGATAGGGTAATCTCTAAACACCCATGAAAGGCACGGAGTATGACTTATACGCTCCAACCCGAGGGGATGCTTATAGCAGCCTAGTGCGGCAAGGGGCTCTAGTCAAACTTGTTTGCATGAAACTCGCTAATTCAAGGCATAATCCTTTGGTCGGTTGCGAATGAATGTAACTTTTGCCTCGGGTGGATGTTCAACTTAACAGTCTCCACCATAAAGTCGGTATATCAAAACAACGGTACCGAGAAGAGGATTTTCTTGTGTACCTTGAAATTCTTGGTGGGGATTGTTGGATTAATTGGGCCTTGGGCCATTTAGTCTCAATTAATTCTAAGAATTAAAAGGTCCACAAATAAATGCTAGGGATTCAATCCCGCATTGAAAGTCAATGAGAATCTTAACCAACTTAAAGGGTGGACCAACGGTGGACCACTTGTGAAGTTGGTAAAAGGAGAAGGGCGTGCCACACGCGCGCGCGCGCTCGCTCGCCTCGCCGAGCCGGGCCGTGGCCGTGGCGTGGCGTGACCGTGATGCGTATGCACTTTCGCTTTTGTCATTCATGTCAATCATAATCTCCTGTATTAAAACGACCGTTACTGGTAACTGATGATGTTGAACACAGCAGTTACTGGTAACTGTCGTTTAATAGGAGTTATGGTGGTCAGCAGCGTCCAGGTTCATTCCCCTCTCCTCTCCTCTGCGCCTATATAAGAGGACTCCCTCCTCTGGCACAGACACACATTCTCACACCCAAGTACTCCTTCTTAGGAGACCTCTCTCTTCTCTCTCTTCTCCCTCTATTGCTGCTTTCTGCCATTCCCAACGCAAGCTTTGCGCACACACTGCTTGCGTGAGCAGTTGCCTCCGAACCTCGTCTGCCTAGTAATCCTGCTCGGGATAGGCGGCCGATAAGGTTTTTGGGGAGCGCACCCGTACGCGCCTGCTCGCTTCCCCAATACGACTACGTCCTCGTCCTCGTGAACGACTACTTCCAGTACGACTATGTCCTCGTCCACGTGAACGACTACTTCCAGTACGACTACGTCCACGTGAACGACTACTTCCCGAAGGCCGTTCGTGGGACCGCACCGCATCAACTCGTCACCGCAACGACTGCGTACGGCTACATCAAACAAGGTCCCTCCACGATTAGCATGTCTAATCCAAGGGATAACGGCGCACCGGTTGACTCCGTCAACCGTCCCGCCTTTGGGTACATACTAAATCTCCTGTGCGTATTTTTGTTGTTCAAGTTTTATTTGAGTTTTAACTTGAACACATGCACGTGCTTTGCTCTCACGGGATCACTCATAACTGTCATGAACTTGTTAATAATTTCTGGAATTAAAATGTACCGAAAATTGCCTAATTGTCTAACAACAATACTATTCACCCTGCTGGTAATGGTTCCCTGCACACTAATCCCTCTCGTGAGCATGCAATCAAAATGATGGAATTTTGGAGCAAAACGGTGCCTCCTTTGTACCCCATGTGCCCTTTACCGTTTTGGTAGGAACAGGCCCCGAACACCGGACGGATCCTTGGATCAAGTGATGGTCGCGGCGTCGGTGGAGCACGCAATCCCCTCGATTTGGATCGCCTACGTCGTTCGTGCTAAGCTCCGGATCGCCGGTGGGGATAGTTGCGGGATCTTCTACCGCAAGCCCCGGATCAATTGTGCCGTCGGGTCCTCGCTATACAAGGAGTGCCTTCACCCCCGTTAGCACCTCTTCAACACCCCGTCACGCGTCTCCCAGCAAGGTATTCGCAAGTCTTAGCTATATACCGATGGCACTATTCGATATGGTAATTTAGTTGCATCTTGTGATGAATCACCCACTTTAAAACAAGCTTTGAGTGATAAGAATTGGAGACATGCTATGTGATGAGGACATGACACCCGTGCATACGATCATAATTGGTGCATGGAATGTAGTACAAGAAGTCCAACAAGGGTGTTCTCGTTGTGGGGAAAGCCGCAGCTCTCGCACACGAACAATGAAGGGAAACAAAGGCTCAAGGACTAAAACACAGAACACAGAACAAGGACAGCCAAAAGCTCTTTTCGCAATAGTTGATTTCTCAAAAGTCGATCCCCTTTACAAGTGCCGGTCCATCTCCTTTTATAGGGAGGTGGTCGGACTTTTACATTTCCGAGAACACCCTCGTGTAAAACGAATCAAAATAGAATGTGCTAGGCTATCTTCGGGTAATCTTCGATTGGGTGTCCACGTAATCGGTGCTTCATGATGTCACGCCGCAAATCACGGCGCCTTTCGGCTCTTATCACGTGCGCCTGTCGGGGTGAAAGCCCCCGACCTTTTGGTGATCCCCCCTTTCGCCATAGCACTCTTCATCACCCGAAACAGAAACCACACTCAAGTTTGAACTCATTAAGTGTTAGGAACGACGAAACCCCCCGAGTGAATCCCGGGCCGAGGCTCCCGTTGACGCAAAATGTGCACTCGGCGCCAATCACACGGCAAGCCGAAAAGCTTAGCTTCGCACGCGCGGGAGAGAAAGTGACGTGCCGATCAATTTTTCCCGAAAATTAACAAAAGATGAAACAGTTAAATACCAAAACTTGGAACCTACGGGTGGTACCAGCGCAGTTCCATATTTACGGCTAAGAAGCCAAGCAAGACGACATGTAGCTATGCGAAGCTACCTGTCAAAGAACCACGACCATTCGGGTAACCAAGAAGGGAAAAAGAACATTGCCGAATGAATGACGTAAGCATGACAACGATCGATCTTTGAACAAACATGGATGCATGTGCCAAGCCATAACCGATCCTCATGAAGATTAACATTAAATAAAGTAAAGCACGAACATGATCATGTATTAAAATAAGCATGCATAGATCCAAAGCGTTAGTCTACCGCATGTCTAATCACTTTAAGATCCGTCGGGCACGATATCGACAAATCTATCCACCGCATGATACAACTTGCATGAAAGAACGCACCACTTTCCACAAATAGATCTATCCACCGCATGATACAACCTAAATATGGAAAGCTAGAAGCATACGTCTTTTAAAACATAAATAACGCACGTGATCTACTCGTGAAGATATAACCGAATGCGGCCGAACAACCGATTCGGGGTCCATGAAGAAGGAACAAACATTACCACGTGAATAAATCTATCGAGCTGAATTGGAAATCTAATCCACCGGATGACTAGCTCCAAGGCAACCCAAAAACCTGCATCTACCGCATGATACCCGGCTCTTTCAAGATTTATGCTAACAAAGCAAGCTTGAACCCGCAACATGTAACAACCTAGATCGATTCGGTTTCGGCTATCGGAGAGC
The DNA here is from genome assembly GCA_947561735.1 of Cenchrus americanus. Taxonomy (NCBI): domain Eukaryota; kingdom Viridiplantae; phylum Streptophyta; class Magnoliopsida; order Poales; family Poaceae; genus Cenchrus; species Cenchrus americanus. The sequence continues at coordinate 196,701,118 of OX387245.1, read as the reverse complement.
ACGAGATCCACGCGTCAAAATACGAAACACGCTCGTGCACGGATCTTAAAAAGAAAAAGAGCCGATCCAAACCCATCTAGGTTGGGCAAAGTGTATTACATGAATTAAAACATAAAGCAAAACTCATGATAACACGGGGTAACTTAATGAATCTACCGGATCTTGCCAAAATCCAATAGAGCCGATAACTAGCTTCGAGCTAAACCTTAGCCTACCGCATGGCTCATGATCTAACAAGAAACCCTCTTGAACCAAGCTTGAATCTACCGCATGACACGAAGCATGGTAACAAGACTACTTGCATCGGATCTAAATCCACCGCATGATACTAGACATGATACAAGGTTGCCGGTACTCACGGAGGTCGACGGATCGATTGGTCCTCTCGAAGAACTCGACGACACGACAAGGGACTCTAGGGTTTTGGCGCAAGGCCGGTGTGTATTGAGGAATGAACGTGTTTTTTACATACATCCGGGGATCATATTTATACCCCGCCGATTACAATTGCGAATGGATTCATTGCCTAACTAAACTTGATCGCCCGTCCATCCATTCGCTTCCCCCGATCGAGCCACGTCACGCGTCCAATCCCGCAAAATCAGCTCTCTTGTTCCTTTGCCGAAGCGGAGCGGATAGCCGACCGCGGATCCTTCGCCGAAAATCTCTCGAAGATACCTTTCCTTCCACCGGACGGACTCTTTTCCGAATCGGACCCACATGTCATACTCCTTACCAAATTTTGGTGTTAACACATGCCCCTTCAATTGTGGGATAAAAGTAATTTTGTTCCACAATTGACTCCGCCCACGAATCCTTGAGCCAAACTCGTCAACCCCGTTCTTCGCAATCCGCCGGATTCTTCGTTCGGATCCAACCCTAGATCCCCTTTGTTCCGAGCTCGAATCTCCAATGGCAACTCGGAACCAAGCTTGCTCGGGTAACTTCACCCCTCCAAACCTTTGTTCGGCATTAGGTTTTCAATTTTACCCGAGATTTTCTTCTTCCGCTCTCTTCCGGGAACCGTCTATCGCCCTTTTGATTCCTATTGAGGCCAATTCGCGAGTCTTATTATCTTGGTCCCGAAGGGAATCCCGACCCTCGAGATTTCATTGCCGCCGAATCTCGGAGAATCCCTTTCAAAGCGAGCTTTATCTCCACCTCCTCAATGGCAAGATGCGTTCAAGAACCGGCCTTTGCCCCCAATCGCGCGGTCGGAAGACTTGGTACCGTAGGATTCTTGCGGATAAGAGTGGGTTGACCAATCGGATACTCTCCGCATTGCTCAATGTTTGGAGTTATCCGTAGCCGAGACGCCCAAGAATGAAGATCTTCGATAGCCGCGTGCCACTTCGGTCCAATGGCGTCAATGCCTTCCTTTTTGGGCATGGCCCAATGTCTCCAACTTTGGCCGATGTGTACATGATCACCGGCCTTGACATCACCGGGTCCGTTCGGCCTTGGAATTTTAAGAACTCCTCACGCCAAACAGGGGTAAAGCCAGGGAATGGCTACAAGAATTATATTTTGAAACATATGAGAGATAATCCCCTTGGCGAAGTTGAATACAGAGCCTTCTTGAACATGTGGTTATGCGGGTTTGTCTTCCGTGGCAAGGCCAATGAACCCACTCTGAATCATATCGCAATGGCGATCCATCCGGCGCCGGCAACCGCCTTCCTCTCGGGAAAATTCCTCTTGGGCAAGTGTATACCATATGCTTCATCGACAAGTTACCCAAATGTATACCGCCCGAGAGGATAACGTGCGTCAATGGCCCTTGGTGGTTTGTTCGGATTTGGCTGCACGGCTTCACATGCACCGGATCGTAGGCGTCGACTTGAGCTCCGGGTTCTTCCCCTGGTCCAATCCCCCCGAAGGAGAGCTTCAAGTCACCGAGAGGATGCCAAAGCTATGGAGAAGCGGCTTCAATCGTTATCGTTCGACAGACATCACCCAACTCTTCGAGTTGTTCTTCAAAGGCTTCCCCCAATCCTCTTTGGCTTCCTTATATAGGCTATGACACTCGACCTTTCTGTCGAGTTCTCCTTTGAGCCCGCCCATCAAGATGGGAGATTCCCCGGAAATCTTTAATATCATAATCCGCCCATGTATATTACCGGCCGAGTTCAATGGAGGGAGGCGAATGCCGTACTTATGAGTACTACCGCCCTAACATAATGGCCGGGCAACTTGGATGTGGCCAGCCTGCCCCCAAGATTGTTTCGCATGAATTCCTCAAGCCCGGGGAGGAAATCAAAGAATCGATGCGATGCGACAGAAGTTTTCAACTATGTGTGCGGTCCCACCGTCTACACATGTCCTTTTGTGCCCGCAATCATAGCTCACCCTACCTTCAACTCATGGTGGCAAGAATTCCACGACCACATCTTCGGTGAACCCGTTCATGTGTTACGTGCGTAAAGGCGGTGCCCGATTTTTCGCCGATTCGGAGGTAACACACCGAGCCCCTTGATCGGACTTTTACTCATGGTCCCGACCTCCATCTTTCGTCCACGTAACACGGTTCCTACCCCTCGAGCCGGGGTAATAACTTATAATGCCGAAGGCCCAATTTCAGACTCGGGGTTTAAATCTACAACCCCGCGCCAACCGATGGACGGGTATGCTACCACCGATCCCGGCCTTTCTAGCCTTGCTGCCGACAGGAGGCAAGGATTGCATCCGGTTCCCCCCTCCGAGCGCTAAAAGGAGGAGAACCGTCAAGAAAGTACTTGGTTGAGGTAAACTCCTTTACCTTCTTGATTACCGGGTCACTCGTTCTTGATGGATCATATCATTGTGTATTTCGGACCGAGCCCAACATTCTTCGAACCAATACCGCCGATGCCCCATCCACCGGTATGGCTTTTGCCGTTCTTTCTCAAGGATGAGCACCGGCACTTATCCCTTCAATTGAACATTTGCGAAGAAACCGTTGGAGAACCACTTGTAGATGTCCCGGTGGTTCAACAAAGCGAGCCCTTCCGGGGTTGAATTGCCCATCCCAAGAGAGGTTTCATCTTCATCACCTTCTCGCGGAAGCGATACGCTCTCCGGAGGTGAATCCCCCAACTCAACCGGAGCCACCAAGTTCTCCCGAGATGCCATCGCCCATCGCCCAAGCGACAACGGCCAACCCAACAGAGGAAGATCCAATTCTTCCCCAGCCAGAAACTCACGAGTCGCTGATTGGTGCACCAGCATCTCCCGACTTGGACGTTTCGGCTCTACTCGGGACGCCTCCTCCGTCTGCGATTGCTCCCGCTCAAGATACCATTCATGAGGTACTTGATTCCGCCCTTAATCTTGATACCTTGATGCTAGCATTCTCACCTCGGCAGTGTTGTTTTCAGGATCACGCCCCGTCATCATCGAGCTTGCCGTCGAGGGCCCATCACCGCCGATGTGATGAAAGAAGTAAACCGGCCGTTGCCGGACGAGGTATTGCTCAAGCTCAAAGAAATTGCGCCTGGCTAGAAAAAGACGTCCGGGATCAGCTCAATGATCTTCGCCATTTTGAAGAGATGTTTGAGCCCATTAGCCGCAAACTCCCCCGATGACATCGAGCTTTTTCGTCGTCCGTCTACGACTTAGAGCCCTTTTATGTTCCCTTGAGGCGCACTTGGAGGAAATTGCGCTCCCGTTCAGCCATTGAAAAGGAGAAAAGCGATGTCGAACGAGGCCATGAACGGGATACAATCCCAAGCAAAAAGCCATAAGGATACCTTGGCCGACCCGCAAGCTTCTTACGATCCGAAAGTCGCCGTAAAGGTTGCTCTAGAGGCGGAATTGAAAAGCCTGTCGGCGGAGATGGAAATTGACCGAAGAAAATAGCCGATCTTCCGGATTAATAGCAAAGACCGAAGCGGAGGCGAATCGGCCGTCACCGAGTAAAGCAAAGTGCGATGCGAGCTTATTGACTTATCCGATGCCCAAAAGGACTATCGGGAGATCTTGGACAACTCCCACTTGATAGTATCCAATGTTCGTCACGCACTTGCAAAACTCCTTAACGCTTGAATGTTCTTATTGATGTATACCGGATCGGTCGTTCTTGTAATATCTCCTTTGCAATTTGTTTCCTTTCCTTGGCGTACTTTGAGATGTGATGCCGAACGACCCATTCGGTAGTGAAACGCTAATCGCCGAACGACACCTTGAATTCCTTTAGCCGAAACCATCGACCCACACGCGTTTCGGCTTAGAACTCCAAACGACCCACCGCGGGTTGGTCAAGGAAATCTCTCCGCCTTCCGATTTTATTGGGACGTGCGCCACGATCCACGCCCACGATTCGAAGCCACAATTACCCCCGCCAGGCCTATAAATGTTGCCGTAGGTGCCCCTAGCTCTCCACCAGGCCTTCTAGCTCTCGAATCTTTGCCAATCTCTGGCCTTCTTGCAAACAGTGCACATCCCCAAACCGCAATGGTGCGCCGCCTCAACCGCCGCCGCGCCTCCGACGAGGCTGAGGGAAGCAGCGCTAATGCGCGCAGGCGGTAATGATCGTCAATTTCTCCCTGTCGATCTTCCTTTTGATCTTCCTTTTCCTTGACAATCATCTCCCCCTTTCAGTTTGATTCAGTGGAATTCGCCCCGCGCGCCGGCCAATCAGCCCCTCCCTGATGACTCTTCGGAGTCCGATGGCCACTCCCCGGTGCCGTACGGGGAAGCGGTACGCTATTCTCTTCAAGGAGGAGCTAGAGGCGTCTCGTCTTGAGCCGGGAGGCCGTCTCCAAAAAAGCGGGCGTGGCCGAACTAGAGTGGGAGGACCGGCGGAAACAGCCGCTGGAAGCCATTGATGGTATGGTTCGATTCTTGATTCGGTCCGCCTTTGGTGCTAACCCCTTCTTGTTTGTCTTGTGCAGCCCGTGATGCCGAGCTCAACCGATTAAAAGCGCCGGTAGAGCACTGGCGGAGAAGGTGAACGCTCACGGCGACACGCCGGCGGAGCGCCCGGCCGCGGTGGAGCGCCGCATTGACGAGGTGGCCGTCCATGGTGTTCGTCCGGGCACCACCTTGGGCTCAGGCTGCGATGGCGACGCATACGGACGTCGACTATTCCACCGGGCCGCGTGGCTTCCGTGGCGGCGCGCCGGAGGATATCGACGAGATCGAGCTCATCCTGGAGCGCCTCGACGGCCACGGCGACGCCATTGCCGAAATTACCCATCCCCGATCCGTGGCCGAACGGACTCTTTGATTAGATTGTACTAGGGATGTGTAAATGTCGGCAATATATGATGAACTTTTGGAATCTCGCATTTGTTCCGTGATATTTCCCCTCGCATTTGCATCCGTGAACTTGTCCTCTTCGGAATGCATCCGGGAAGCGTTCGTAGCCGAACGCTCGCAAACAAGCGCCCTTGGCGCAAGATCCACAAAGGATCCCAATTCGGCAATCCGCGAATACCGTTCAAAAGAAACCCTTCGCACTCGGTGGAAACCCCCGCCGCTTGGTATTCCCACGGTGTGTACCGGCCGGATCATCACTCCCAATGCGCCCCCTTGGTCAATAAAATAGCCCGTGGGGTGCTTCGCAAATCCACTCGCACACTCCTCCATCACTTCTCGTTCTTCTTCTCGTCGCTAGAAGAAAAAACCCCAACGCCATGGACAAGGGTAAACAACCTCGGGGGAGCGGCTCGTCAAGGAAGCGTACGATTCGGAAGTGAGTTCTTTCTTGATCCGCTCCTTGTCCTTCCCGCTTGATCTTGCGCTTCATGTTTTCCTCTCGCCTCTTTCAGCCTTGATTTGCTTCTCGAAGAAATCATCGGAACCGAAGATGTTCCCGAGTACATCTCCTCCGATTCTTCTCCCGAGGCGGAGGATGCCACGCCTGAGCAAAAGGTCATCCATCAGCTGCGCCGCCGTGCTCGGCACCTGGAGCGTGACCTCAGGGACATGTCCGTCCGCTGTCAAGCCGAACGCGAGCGTCGTATGGCGCTGGAAGCGCTAGTAGGGGGTAAACGCTTCTGTCCCCCTTCATGTTTGCATCTGGATCTCTTGCCCCTAACCTTGATTCTTTTGCCCCGGATGTTTCGACAGTGCAGAACAACTTCGAAGGCGGCCCGGGATAGCTTGGTAGAGGCCGCCAATCGTGGTCATCCTCGTGCGTTCCAAGTCGCCGTCACGGTGGTCCCGGAACAAGCGAAGAGGGAGCGACGGCCGAAGAAGTAAAGAAAAGATTGAATCATACTTTCGCTTCTTTCTCCACGCCTTCTCGCTTCCCTCCCTTAGGGGACTTGACCTTCGTGGCTGCTATGTGTAATCCTGCAAGAAACCGGTTGTAGTGTAGTATTGAGCTAAGGGCAATGCATCAGGCACTGGCCATTTTCTTTTGTTCATGGATTTTTGTTCTAAAGGCGGCCTCATCCTCGAGCGCCGGCTGTTTCTGTGCCAGATGTGTATAATCATCGATCGATTTCAATGCTAGGATAATACTTCTTCAGATATCTTCCATTTATTGCGGCGGAAAACTCCTCTCCTAGCAAAGTTTTCAATATGTATGCATTACCAGGAACGCATCTGACCACACGAAAAGGCCCCTCCCAGTTAGGGGACCATTTGCCGAATTCACTGTATTTAGTTCCAATCGGCGTAGCGCTTTCCAAACTAGATCGCCTTCGTGAATTACTTTACTTTTACTTTCTTGTTATAGTATTTGGCGACCCGCGGCTTGTTTTTCTCGATGTTTTCCGGGGCCCCGAGACGGATCATATGCAAATCTTCTAACTCATCCATCATTAGGCCACCGTAATCCTTGGAGCTCAAATCGTTTTGCAGCACTACTCTCCTTGATTCGATTGCATTTCCCGGGGCAAGATCGCGTGATGCCCGTAAACCAACTCGTAAGGAGAAGTCTTTGTAGCTCCATGGGGGGCCATTCGGTAAGCCCACGGCGCTTCACCGAGTACCGAATGCCATCTCCTCGGCTTTCGGTCGATCTTCTTTTGTATAAGCTTGATCATGATCTTGTTAGAAGCCTCTTTGCCCGACCATTAGCTTGGGCATAGTATGGAGAAGAATTAAACAAGTTTGATTCCCATGCTTTCGGCAAAATCTCTCGAATTCCAATGACACGAATTGTGCCCCTTGGTCGGTGGTAATCGTCCGAGGAATCCCAAATCGATAGATGATGTGTTCCTTGACGAATTCGATCATGTTTTTCGATGTCACCTTCTTGAGTGGGATTGCCTCGACCCATTTGGTGAAGTAATCTGTAGCCAAAAGCACGAACTTATGCCCCTTGCTAGATGGTGGATTAATTTGGCCAATCAAGTCTATACCCCGGCCCCCGAATGGCCATGGCTTGATGATGGGATTTAATGCTTGATGCGGGGACTCTTTGAATATTCCCGAACCTCCGGCAATCTTGACACCCCTTGTAATACTCAAAGCGGTCCTCTAATATCGTCGGCCAAAAGCATCCGGCCTCGCCTAATAACCCATTTCATGCGATAGGCCGATTGGTGCGCTCCACATATCCCATCGTGCACCTCGCTCATCATGTTCTTGGCTTCTTCGGACCCGGGCATCGTAGCAATTACTCGTCTAATGACTTATAGAATAAATTGTCATCCGGAAGAACGAACTTGATTGCCTTGTACCGAGCTTCCTAGAGACTTTTCGGGATGGATCTCTCAAATAATCAACGATCTCTTTCCTCCAATCATCTTCTCGTAAGATCCGTCCCCAAGTGCGCTTACTTACGCGCAGCAAATGCTTCTTGATTTTCTTTATAACCGGAGGCGCTCCGAGCTAGCCTCGTTTGCTTCCTCGTTATGCTCTCTAGGAATGTCTTTGTAAGGTTACCAGGTGGAAAGCCCTTCAAGATTTCTCTCGCATTCCTCGTAGTAACTCCTCGGCGCCTCGCTTCTCGCACTCGTCGGCCGTTCAATTGCTTGATGACCAACTCCGAATCTCCATAAATTTCAACCGAAACGGCCCCGGCTTCTCTCAAATATTGAAGCCCTCGAAGCGATTGCCTCGTACTCGGCTGGTTATTTGTGACGGTGGGTTGTATAGGAATGGCGAATTCGAACATCTCACCTGCGGGAGAAATTAGTAGGATCCCTACTCCTCCACCTTTGCCACATGATGACCCGTCAAAGAATAGAGCCCATGGGGTAATTTCAAGCGGATCAATCGAAGGGTCACGGTGTTCGGTTATAAAATCGGCAATGACACGACCTTTGATGGCTTTTGCCGATCCGAACTTCAACTCGAACTCGATAGAGCTAAAATCCATTTGCCAACCCGACCATTCAAAATTGGCATAGATAACATATGTTTTATCACATCAAACTTCGAGTATACGGTGCATTCGGCATTCAACAAGTAGTGCCGAAACTTTGTACACGAGTAGTATACGCAAAGACATAATCTTTCTATAGCCGAATACCGGTTTCGGGATCAAGTAGTTTTCGGCTAAGATAAGCTACTACCCGTTCCTTCCCTTCGAATTCTTGAATAAGGGCCGATCCAATAGTTTGGGCATCGGCCGCCACGTACAACTTGAAAGGCTTGTTCAGCTGAGGAGGAACCAACACCGGTGGCTCCTTCATGTATTGCTTGATTTCCTCGAAAGCCTTTTGTTGTTCGTCACCCCATGTGAACTTCTGATCCTTCTTTAGCTTCAAAGCAACGGAGAGAACGGCAACACCTTCGTGATAAATTTGAGATGAACCTTCTCACAAAGTTGATCTTGCCGAGCAGATGATTGCAACTCCTTGAGGTTGGTTGGAGGAACGACTTCATCAATGGCTTTCATGCTCTTTTTGCCAACTTCAATCCCTCCTTCGTGGACCAAAAACCCCAAGAACTCTCCGGTCGACACCCCAAATGCACACTTGTTTGGATTCATCTTCGGACCATGCTTCGGGTGCATTCCGGGGTTTTCTTCACATCTTCCGGATGGGAGTCATGGCTTAAGGACTTGATCACCACGTCGTCAATGTAGATTTCCACGGTCTTGCCGATCAACTCATGAAAAATGTAATTCATGGCCCGCCGGTAGGTTGCACCGGCATTTTTCAACCCAAATGTCATGACGATCCATTCAAATAGGCCTATATGACCGGGACACCTAAAGGCCGTCTTCGAGATGTCTTCTATTGCCATAAAGATTTGATTGTATCCCGCGTTGCCATCCATGAAGCTAATCACCTTGTGTCCGGCATAGGCGGCGTCAATTAGCAAATCGGCAATAGGCATTGGGTATCCGTCCATGGGAGTAGCTCGTTTAGGTCCCCGAAGTCTATGCAAACTCTCATTTTTCCATTTTTCTTATACACGGGGACGATGTTGGAAATCCACTCCGCATATCTGCCGCAGGGCCGAACGAAGTTTGCGTCAAGTAATCTTTCGATTTCCTTCTTCACATCGGCCAATACTTCATCCTTGTAGATTTTCCGGGCGGTTGCTTATATGGCTTGAAACCGGGCTTGATTGGCAACCGGTGCTCGACGATGGATCGATCCAATCCGGGCATCTCCGAGTAATCCCGGGCGAAGCAATCTTTATATTCTTTGAGAAGCTTGATTAAGTTCCCCCCGAAGTCCGGTTGCAAACCCGCACCGATGAACGTCGGCCTTGGTTTATCACCGTTTCCAATGTCAACTTCCTCCGCCTTATCGGCCGACATGAATCCTCGTCCCGGCTTGCCATCGGTGCCATCCACGGGGTTCTCCATTAAAAATTACCGTAAGAGCCGACCGCTTGAATCGGTCGTTGGTCACCGCCGACGGAGTTCAACGAGACCTTCTCCCCGATCCTTCCCCGAGAAGCAATCGATGCCTTGGTATTCCCGGAAGGCTGGTTCCATGTTAGCCACGCTCACGGAGTCGTCCGCCCGTACGACCTCAATTTCATCGTCCACCCATTGGATCGGCTCGTTGATGCATAGTGGATGGGACGCGACGGTTGGCGTGGATCCGGCCCCGCCCAAGCGAGCAGCCGTAGGCTCCCTTCCCTTCGATGACGAAGAAGGTGGTGAGCGGCGTCTTGGACCCGATCATCAAGTCCACGTGAGCGCATCCTTTGGTGTCCGAGGGGTTCCGGCGAAGTCGTTCGGGATGATGCTTGTTGGTGTCAAATCGCTCGGGGTCATGCCAAGCTTCCGAAGGTGGTGTACGGCATCACGTTAGCTCGCCGCGCCACCGTCGACGAACATCTTGGTCAATGGCTTGCCATTGACGTACCCCCTCAAGTACGGCGGCCTCATGTGGCGATTCTTGGCCGGCTTGTCGAAGATGGCACGCTTGGCAAGCACCGGGCCGCGCCATCATCTCCTCGGGCCGCTCGTCGTCAAAGGAAGCTTCCTCCCTGCATCACCCGGTTAGCGGGAGCCATGAACTCGTTTGGCAGAAATATACCATGCATGCGGGGGCTTGACGCTTTGATCCTTCCGACGGGTCCTTGGGGCGCCACTTCGTCTCGTCCGGACCCCGCTTGCTTCATCTCGCGGTTCCTCAAGCGTTGGACCCGCCTCTTCGGCTCTTGCGTAGACCGGGTGGGCACCATTGCCCCTTCTCGCCGGACGTAGACCTCCTCGTCCTCCTCGTGGTCGCCCCACCCGAGATCAGCTCGGCGCTTCCCGGGATGATCAATGATTTCAATTTTTTGCCGCCGATCCCCATTCGGGTGGATCCTTCCAAGTCTTTCGTGGACGGATCGGCGATTGGCGATTCCCCGCACCGCACTCAAGCATATCCGTCGCGCATTCGGGACGGTTCCTTAATGTGGGTAGTTTCGGGCCTTCATTCCAGGCGGTGCCCGAAAAGGCGCACCCCCGGGGGCGCGCTCGCGCGCGCGCGCGTGCTGTTCCTGATTCCATCTGCGCGCTTCCTCCTCAGCCCTGCGTTGCTCCTCCTCGTGACGACGCTCCGGTAGCGTTCCTTCTCCATCTGGCGCTGCCATTTATTAAGGAGGATGCGCGACGTCACCTTGGGTTTGGGCTTGGACGACTCCCCGATCTCGATGTGGCTCTTGAGAACGCGGGGGGCGTCGCCCTGGACTTGCTCTATGGTCACTTGGCGCTTCGGGTCAACTGATCCATCTTGCTTGGACCTGGCTGAGGTCAGGACCTTGACTTTCCCTTTCTCTTCGGCTGTTATCGCATTGACAGAAAAGCCGAGCATTGTTCTGCGGGAAGGGGTGGCCGTCCGGCCTTCATCTTGTTGTCGAACTTGAGATGCCCTTCCCGGATAGCCTTCCGGATCCTCATCCACGAAGACCCCGCAATCGTTGATGGAGTGCGAGTCCCTGTCATGGAAGCCGCGGTAACGTTTCGTTTTGACTCCATCGGGGCCGAAGCATAGAGTGCCCTTCGGAGCGACTTGATTCGGCCTTCCTTTACCAAGAGCTCAAACAACTTGTCGCCTTTGTGATGTCGAAGTCGTAGGTTCCTTTGGTCCGTCCGACCCAACGCCGATTCATTGTGAGAGGCTCTTTACCCCACATGATTTCCGCCGCAGCCTATCTCCGGTTCGTCGTCGGAATCTTCGAACAAATCAGCTTTGTCCAAGAATTGATTGTAGATATCGGCGATGTCGTGTCGCTTGCCAAACTTGGGGTCTTTCTTGAGGCCATATGCACGATTGCTCATCGGGGATAACTTTTGCGACAGTCGGCCCGGGTTCTCGAACTCCATCCCAAATAACTTTTCGCGCACGGCCGGCAACATCCGGCGACGGCCATATCGGCTAGCCGATCGTCCGGCAAGTTCAATGAGAAGCACATGCCCTTGACTTCTCTCGAACCTTCCGAGGAACTCCGGCGGTGTTTCACTATGCCTTTGCTTTAGGGTGGCGAGATCAATCAACTTCTTCTCGGCGCCGCCGTCGAAGTAATGAGCGTGGAATTTACGCTCCAAATCTTTCCACCGGCCACGGATTCGGGCGGCAAGGACGAGAACCACCGAAAAGCCGGACCCGTCGGGCGAGGCGGGGAAGTAGCGAACCCCGAACGTCTCTTCGGCCGAACACTCCCCAAGCCGCATGAGATAACGAGCGATATGCTCGACCGTGCTTGTCTCGTCCCCGCCCAGCAGAACTTTGTGAATTCCGTCGGCGGTTTCACCCTTGGTGGCGGGAGCACGTTATAGTACCATTCTCGGGAACGGCGGCCGTAGGTGGGGCCCCGCATCCTTGGCTTGAGGCCGAACCGATTCCGCATCAATTCGGCCATCTTGCGTGCTAGGGCATCTTCCTCCCGAGCGCCCGTAGCCGGCGCGTACCCCCGGGTGCGGAAAGGCATCGAACGCTCCGTAATTCCCCACTTCATGATAGCCACCGCCGTATAAATTCCTCTCCGGGAGCCGGTTGGTGGACGGAGCTATTCTTCGAGCGGGGTCGAGTGGGGCCCCGGATGAGCCGAACGCTAGGTCTCCGTACGTGGGCCGGTACGGATTCGGCCGTTGCACGGGGCCGACTCCGTGTCGCTTTGTGGTGGCGGCGGGGATTGGTTGACTTCCGAAGCTTGCAACGACGGCCGAACCGGGCCGCCCCCGGCTCCCCGTGGAGGAGGTTGGAACGTTTGGCTCCGGAGCTCCGAGGAGGAGGCTGCCGCACCGGCCCCGTGGTGGCGGCCGAGAGCTTGATTCGCCCGGCTCCACGGTGCTCTTTCCGGCGTACGCCTTTCCGAACGCCCCCCCCGCGCCCGACCAAAGAGGGCCACCATCATCCGTTGGAGCGACCCAAGGAAAGCTTGATTGTGCTTGGTGAGCACGTCGTCCATTGACTCTTGGAAGATCCGCGCGCACTCTTCCTTTTCTTGTTGGGTCGTAGCGTCGGTTTCTCCCGCAACGGCACTGCGGGCGGTGCCATTCTTCGGATATGGTACACCGCTTCGATTCTTCTTGAATGACATGAGACACTTTTGTTGAAAGCGATTCACGGCGTCCACGAGCCGCCGATGCGTGCTGCGGGAGAAAGCTCCTCAATGCCGACATCCGGGAGGTCCGTGATCTCGGGCATCCCGAACCAATTCGGCCGTAGGTCCCACCGGGCGTGCCAAAAAGTGTGTTGACGCAAAATGTGCACTCGGCGCCAATCACACAAGGCAAGCCGAAAAGCTTAGCTTCGCACGCGCGGAGAGAAAGTGACGTGCCGCTCAATTTTTCCCGAAAATTAACAAAAGATGAAACAGTTAAATACCAAAACTTGGAACCCACGGTGGTACCAGGCGGTTCCATATTTACGGCTAAGAAGCCAAGCAAGACGACATGTAGCTATGCGAAGCTACCTGTCAAAGAACCACGACCATTCGGGTAACCAAGAAGGGAAAAAGAACATTGCCGAATGAATGACGTAAGCATGACAACGATCGATCTTTGAACAAACATGGATGCATGTGCCAAGCCATAACCGATCCTCATGAAGATTAACATTAAATAAAGTAAAGCACGAACATGATCATGTATTAAAATAAGCATGCATAGATCCAAAGCGTTAGTCTACCGCATGTCTAATCACTTTAAGATCCGTCGGGCACGATATCAGCAAATCTATCCACCGCATGATACAACTTGCATGAAAGAACGCACCACTTTCCACAAATAGATCTATCCACCGCATGATACAACCTAAATATGGAAAGCTAGAAGCATACGTCTTTTAAAACATAAATAACGCACGTGATCTACTCGTGAAGATATAACCGAATGCGGCCGAACAACCGATTCGGGGTCCATGAAGAAGGAACAAACATTACCACGTGAATAAATCTATCGAGCTGAATTGGAAATCTAATCCACCGGATGACTAGCTCCAAGGCAACCCAAAAACTCCGCATCTACCGCATGATACCCGGCTCTTTCAAGATTTATGCTAACAAAGCAAGCTTGAACCCGCAACATGTAACAACCTAGATCGATTCGGTTTCGGCTATCGGAGAGCACGAGATCCACGCGTCAAAATACGAAACCCGCTCGTGCACGGATCTTAAAAGAAAAAGAGCCGATCCAAACCCATCTAGGTTGGGCAAAGTGTATTACATGAATTAAAACATAAAGCAAAACTCATGATAACACAGGGTAACTTAATGAATCTACTGGATCTTGCCAAAATCCAATAGAGCCGATAACTAGCTTCGAGCTAAACCTTAGCCTACCGCATGGCTCATGATCTAACAAGAAACCCTCTTGAACCAAGCTTGAATCTACCGCATGACACGAAGCATGGTAACAAGACTACTTGCATCGGATCTAAATCCACCGCATGATACTAGACATGATACAAGGTTGCCGGTACTCACGGAGGTCGACGGATCGATTGGTCCTCTCGAAGAACTCGACGACACGACAAGGGACTCTAGGGTTTTGGCGCAAGGCCGGTGTGTATTGAGGAATGAACGTGTTTTTTACATACATCCAGGGATCATATTTATACCCTGCTGATTACAATTGCGAATGGATTCATTGCCTAACTAAACTTGATCGCCTGTCCATCCATTCGCTTCCCCTGATCGAGCCACGTCACCGTCCAATCCCGCAAAATCAGCTCTACTGTTCCTTTGCCGAACCGGGAGCAGATAGCCGACCGCGGATCCTTCTGCCGAAAATCTCTGAAGATACCTTTCCTTCCACCAGACGGACTCTTTTCCGAATCGGACCCACATGTCATACTCCTTACCAAATTTTGGTGTTAACGGCTCCCCGGGTGGATAATATTCGCCCTAGGGGTTTCGTCATGGAATAAGTCGCTAAGCGATACTTTGACACCCTGTGCTAAGCTGGATTCGTGCCGATGGCTTTGTTGGCGATGAAGGGTGCCCGCCGAAACGCGACGCCCGGAGGGTGGAAATGGAATCCGCTGTTTTCTGGGGTTTTGCTGCCGGCACTCTTCGCATGACCGCTCTCTATTTTTTAGGTATGCGAAAGGCTTGATTCCGAATCCCCCCAACAGAAGCCCCTCGATGGCGAAGCGCTTGCCTTGATTGCAAACCTGAGCCAGCAAAACCCAGGGATCGAGAATCGAGGCTGAAGAAAACGTCTTCCCAGGAGGCGGTTCCCGAGGGTCTCACTGGAAATACCTAAACTGCCCTCGAACTGCTGTTTTTTACCGTTGAGTTTGAAATTTTTGACCGTTGGGTTTTACCACCTATAAATAGTCCAGGGCCGCCGCCGGTGCAACCCCGCTTGCTTTCCCGGCCTCATTTTTCCCTCGCGGCTTTTGCTCGCTGTTTTCGCCTCTGCTTCCGGCGAATCGCTTCGCCGGAAGCCCCGGTCCAACCGCGAAGTTAGTTTTGCTTCTCGCTTTCCACACGCACTTTCGTTCTTCGGTTTCCAAAGATCGCGCGCTTGAGTCTATGTTTACGAGGAGACTTAATTGTTTGTGTCGGGCGTTCTTGCGAAAACATGGCGGACGAAGGATCGTCGTCGAATCGTGGGAAACGATTGCTCCGAGGTTTCGAGGCCGCCGCGACCTCTACTACCTCGACGTCTAGCTCGGAGTCTGGTAAGATTTCTGGTTTGGATTGGTCTGCCAGCTCTCGTGAGAGTGGTAGCACCTCGTCTTCTTCTAGTAGCGATGAAAATAGCGGTTCGAGTGGCGGTTATGTCGAAATAATGCCTAGCGACACAGATGTTGGAAAGCGTGTGCTTGTCGACGAGGAGGAGGGCGAAATAGGAGTAGAGGCTGATGCAGTTGTGGAAGAGTCTGACGGGAACCCTGCTGGGACGAAGGCCCGCACCTGCTACATTGGACGATCCTTGATGACGCAGGCTGATCTGGATGCCCTGCGGTTGGAAAGGTGCTTCGAACCCGGGATTTGCCGGTTGCCTGGGAAAGAAACTACGGCGAAGCCCCGTAAGAATGAAAGCGTGGTTTTCCGGGATTTTTTCACCGCAGGCCTTCGGTTGCCGGTGTCCAAGAAGTTTGCAGATGTGTTGGCGGCCTTTAGCGTTCAGATTCATCAACTGACGCCTAATTCTATCCCACAAGTGTTGAAATTTTTGTGGGCATGTCGGACCTTCGCCGGGGATAATGATGTCGAAACCTTCGTTCGACATTTTGAGATCCATTGGGCCGAAGGCTTGTGAAAGTCGATGATGAAGACAAAGAAGCTCGGTATGGCCGCCGCACCTTTCGGACCCGTCGCCCGGCCAAAAATCGAGGCTCCGGTGGAGCCGGCTCCGCATACAAGAACAAATGGGCTAACCGATGGACCTCGTATTGGTTTTATGTTCCCATTGAAGTGATTGGTCGGAATTCGAAGCAAGAAGAGGTGACAACATTCGATTTGGCTAGCCGCATGGTTGATCTAGAGGTTGAGCTGTCGCCGGAGTTGACGAAGGCTAGTCGGTCTTCAGCAAGTACAATGGCATTTTATCAGGCGACGCGTGTGATAACTACGCGCGATGCCCTGGAGGAGTTTGTGGCTGCCGATGTCTGGCCGTGCCAGCCCCGATGGGGGTCGTGGGCATTCAAGATGCAATGGTTGCCTGGGCTTGATGATGACGTACGAAGCCCCATCTTCAATGTCAAACGACCGAAGGATGTGACCGATGAAGAAATCGTTGCTGAAGTGGAAAGAAAAGTTGTGCAGATGATAGGGAATTTTACACACAAGGAATGGGAATGCGCCCAGAGGATTTTGAAACATCAGGGCCGTGTTAATCGAGTTTTTGATGAGATGGGCGTGACGCATTCCCCTCGTCCGGTGCCTCCGACGACCGGCAAAAAAATGCGGCCTCCGGGCAATGTTGGGTCCGAGGCCATCGAGACCTCACGAAAGGCCAAGTTAGGCAAGACCAGCTCGGTTGTTGAAAATGTCGTGAAGAGTAGTAAAGCCCAAGATATCTTGGCCAAGCGAAAGGCGGACGCCGCAAAAGCAACCCCCGCCACCACTTGCCGAAAAGTCGCGAAGTTGACAAAAGTTAGTGAGACCCCGGCCCGTCGCAAGGTTGAGGCGGCGAAAGTGGCCGCGGCCGAGCGAGAGAAGAAAAAGATGCAAGACCCTACCGTCCCCGGAGAGAGTGCGGACAAGGGATTATCTCGAGGAAGAGACCGCCGGACCGGCGCCGAGAAGGCGAAGCGGCTTGCCGTTAAGGAGAAAGAGCCTCGAAGATGCCGAGGCTTTTGCTAAGAGGGCGCGAGTTGATCCGGTTGCCGAAACCGACGAGGATGTTGATATTTTGACAACCCCTCAAATTCAACCTTGTACGAAGTACCCTCCGAAAGGATCGGTGCGAAGTTGGGCGAAGGGCCTTCGCTAGTGGGCTCCGGGCCGATGCGGAAGAATTGGAGGCGCGGGAGGCGAGAGGCAGGTGCGTAGCTGAGCTAATTCAGAAGGATATTGCCATGGCCGACACGGCTCCGAAAGAGCGTGTAGCCGGTCTTGTGGATGTCGTGGATGAATCGAATCACTTTGCTATATTGATGACGACACCATTCGATCAGAAAAAGGCCCAGATGTGTCTCTGCCGCAGCCCCAATGTGAAGTTGCGGTGAATTTGAACGAAGGCTCGATGCGAAGGTTCGTGATCCGATTGACCCGGATGCTTCGGCGAAGTTGAGGCTTCGGCAGCCCACACATCTCGTTCTCCTCCGCCGGTGTCACGGGATTTTGACTTAGCGGCGGCCGAAACCCACCGAGGCCGCCGTGCCGGAGAGACCGACGGCACCCGAAAGTTTCCGGCCGAAGATGCCGGTATGACGCTTTAACTCGGGAGCGAAATTTTCGTGCTATTTCTTTCTATCATGTGTTTTGTTTTCTTACACCTTTTGCTTTCCCATTATCGTTGGCAGCGAAAACTTTGGTCACCCCGAGCGTTAAGGACCGGGAAAAGGAGGTCTCCCGAACGAGGCGGATCCTTTCGCATCAAGGTCAAGTCTCGCGTCAATGCCGGGGGAGCCTCGGTATGAAATGTCACTTATCGTTTTGGTTTTTGATTTTTAACTTTGTGCCTTCGTCGTCTTTGGCGGTGCGAAGGATATACGCTAGATAACGTGGTTGTTGATCACCTTGCGGATTTTGAACGTACCTTGGAGGATTTAAGCGCCGAAGATCTAATGAAGGTTGTGCGTGCTTATCTTTCAAGAGGTATCGTCGCTTGCCGAAGGGCTTCGAGAAAACCGCGTCGAAGCAAAGGCCTCGGTCCACAAGCAAAAGATGTTGGAGGACGAGAATCGACGCTTGAAAGAAGAGAATGAAAGGTTACGACGCGATGCCGGTGATCGGGCGAACCAACGTGCCAAGCGACAAGAAGCCCTTGACGCTTTGAAGAGAGAACTTGAGTTGAGTGTGAAATGCTATGAAGAGTGTCGTCGAGAATTGAAAGATATGGTGGTGCAATATGATGCGCAGAACATCTTGCTAGCGGCCAACGCCAACCTCATTGCGAATTGAAGAAGGTGAAAGGCGAGCTTGAGGATACTGCGGGAGAAAAACGAGGCTTACCGCCACCAATGGGGGCGTATCTAGCGACCGAGTATCGTCGGGCTTTGGAGAGCTTCGGTGCCGAGGCCCAGGATTTCAAGATTACCGACAACATCTCGAGTTTTGTAGAGTGGTTGCATAGCAAGTTGAAGCTCCCGCCCGATACCATGAGCAAAATTGGGGACTATGGTGCGGCTACCGCTTCCGAGATGTTGTTGAATCTTCTCGAGCGACAGTGGCCGTGAACACTTCAAAGCTTTTAGAAGCCGAGGCTTCGCGTTTCCTTCACCCGACGACGCTCCGGTCCCAAGTAAGACGGTAGATCCGATAAATAAGATCATCCTTCGCAACTTTTGAGCCAAAAGCGGGTGAGCGCACGCTCGAAAGAAGGCCGTGGATCGCTTGGCGAAGGTAGGTCTTTTTTGTTTATTTCAACTACGATTGTCTTTGCTAATCGATTGCTTACGATGATTGTTAATGCTTTCTTTCTTCTCACGGCTCCATTTTGGGCGGGCAAAACAAGCTTTGGAGCTTCGAGAGCACCGCTCGACGCACGGTCCGAGGCAACTTTGGGGCTCTACGGACCCCCTAGGGATTGGCCACCGAAGGCAAAAGGCGATGCCCCCGAGCGGGCGGTCCCCGAGCCCCCGCTCGCGAAGCACCTCAAGGCGAAGGCGGTCGGTGGATCCTGTCACCGGAGAGGCGTTGGCTCCCCGCGGCTTTGAATCGACGAGTTAGTGCTTTGGACGAAAACTAGAAGTGGCGTGCCGCCCACTTAAACATTTGAAGTTTGAAATGTAAATTTGAATGCGACGATGGGGTGTCGTAAATGTCGCTTGTAATTTTTGTCATGCTAAGGTCCTTGAACGTTTAGAACTGAAATTAGCACCGCTTTCGAATTACAACTTTCGAAAGAAAACGTCTTCCCCCCTTCGGAAGTGGGGATAATTTCGGTTCACCCATTTTGCTTATGATTGCCGTATTATCGAAGTTTGGAATCTTGTTGGTCCGTTATACGTTGCGTGATGCTACGTGTTGAATTTTCTCGTTTGTCCCTTACGGTTTTTGTTAGGAGCGAATAAAACTAGCCTGCGACGAGACGCCTAGGCGTGGAACGTGTCGAAGGACTAGAAGCCGTTTTGGATTTGTCAAATTTTACAGCTTTTGAGCTGTTTTTTGACGAGACATTCACTCGCGTTTTCAGAACATGTTCGTCCTTGAGGCGTGCCTTATCGCTTGTGACGTTGTTTCTGCGCAAGTTAACGACTGTAAAATTCCAGCTACTGGATTGTTTCGATTCAAGACTGAATCGCTTTAGAACGTCCTTCATGGACGGGCTGTTGAGAAGACAACTCTTTATAAAATGGATTCTTGTGAATCGTTTCGACTGCACCACTTGTGGGTGGGCTACTAATGAGTAGCGCTTTGATGCTCTCGCTTTCGGAGAGGGCTATTTTGAAATAGCACTTCAATTCATCCTCTTTTGGGATGGGCTATCTTGAGACAAAGACTTTAAATTATGCGAAAGGGACACAACAAAATTTTAGGGAGGAAGTATTCCATTCACTTGGAAATAAATTTTACATCAAGGCTGCCTCGTTAAAAACCTCACGCTCCAGAATGGAGTCCTCCCTATGTGAGGAAAAGAGTACCCGCCTTGTTATTGAATTTTAAAATGCGAAAGTAAGGACTAGAAAAATGTAAAGGTGAGATGAGCCCTCCGCACTTATAGTTCCGTGCGAAAGGCTCCTACTGAAAGTAGACTACGAAAAAAACTTACACAAGTTGTCCACATTCCATGAATGAGGCAACTCCACACCCGCTTCGTCTTTGAGGTGAAAGGCCCCATCTCGAACTGAGCTTGAGACCACGTAGGGTCCCTCCCAAGCAACCGGAATTTTCCTACGGCGTCGGCATTCTTCTTTCTTTTCGGGACGAAGTCTCCCACTTTGATGTTCTTGAGGGATACTTTCTTGTTTCTCCATCTCCGGTTTCCTCTTGATACTTCAACAGGGTTTTGGACCGCATCAAGCCTCGTCGATTTCCACTAGATCCTTGTCGGCCTCTTCACTCTCGCGAGAGCTACCGGCCAAAACTCTGGCGCTTTCGTTGGTGAGCTCTTCGGGACACATCGCTTCGGCCCCATACAACGGTACCGAATGGGGTGAATTTGGTTGTTCTCGACTCCGTAGTGTTATGCGACCAGATGACTCTTGAGAGCTCATCCGCCCATTTTCCTTTCTTCTGCTCAAAGAGGCATTTTTTAATGGCAGAGAAAATTTGCCCATTGGCCCTTTCCACAGCACCGTTGGATTGGGGATGATACACGGATGCGAAGCATAGCTTCGTCCCAATTGAACGATAGTATTCCCTGAAATCTTGACAATCGAATTGCTTCCCATTGTCGACAGTGAGCTCTTTAGGTACCCCAAATCTGCAAATGATTTTGCGCCGAAGAATTTCCTGATAGTGGCTGAGGTGATGGTAGCGAGAGGTCTTGCCTTGATCCATTTTGTGAAGTACTCGATCGCTAACACCGCGAACTTGAAGTTACCCTGGGCAGTGGGGAGCGGCCCGACGATGTCCATTCCCCAGCGCTGCAACGGCCAGGTAGGGGTGATGAGTTGCGATGGTGAGCCGGGCCTTCGCTGATGCTTTGCCGCGAACTGGCATGCCTTGCAAGTTTTGACGATGTGTTCCGCATCTTTTATGGCCATTGGCCAATAGAAACCTTGCCTGAAAGCTTTTCCAGTGAATGCTCTCGCTGCTATGTGCGAGCCACACATCCCTCCATGGATTTCTCTCATGAGCTCGATGCCTTGATCTTGAGAAATGCATTTGAGCTGTGGTGCACATACGCCCAGCCTTGAACAAGACATCGTCCTTAAGGATATAGCCCTTGGCCCTCACCGCATTCTTTTGAGGTCGTGGGTTTCGACGGGTTCATAGTGCCCGCGAAGGAAGGCAATTATGGGAGCTCTCCGGTCCGGTGCTTGCGATTGCGTTGATGGTGCCGAGCGGTCGCTTGTCCGGCTTTGTGGACGGAGCGGTTAAGACTTCGAAAAATACGTCTGGGGGCATCGCCTCCCCCCTTGCGGCTTTCTTTGCAAGCTCGTCGGCTTCGCCGTTGTGTTTTCTGGGCAGATGCTCGATAGTGAATCCCCGAAAGTGCCTTTCCATTTTGCGCACCTCCGCTAGGTACTTGACCAGCTCCGGCTCCTTGGCCTCACTTTCCTTTTCCACATGGTCTTTGATGACCTTGGCATCGCACTTGACTAGGAAGTTGCTGGCCCCCAGAGCTCTTACTTTGCGAAGGCCTAGCAGCAAGGCTTCGTATTCAGTGGTGTTGTTGGTGCATCTGTCTGATGGGTCCTTGTAATCCAACCTGGCAGCGTATCTTAGCTTGATACCCGTCGGAGAGGTGATAATGGCTGCAATGCCAGCACCCTTGCGCCCACAGGCTCCGTCGCATCTGATTTCCCAAATTGGCACTAGCTCTTCGTCAGCAGTGACGTTGCTAGGTGAGGTCCAATCTGCGATGAAGTCTGCTAAGACTTGGGATTTGATTGCCGATCTCTTTCCGAAATCAATTGTGTATTCTGATAACTCGGTTGCCCATTTGGCAATTCTGGACGAAGCCTCCTTGTTGATGAACAGATCGTTCAGAGGTTGATCTGTGAGCACTGTGACTTTGTCGGCCTCGAAATAATGCCTGAGCTTTCGCGTGGTCATGATTACGGCGTAGGCAATTTTCTCTAGCTCCGAGTAGTGCAATTTTGACCCTGCTAGGGCTTCGGAGATAAAGTAGACCGGGGATTGGAGTTTGCCTTTTTCAGTTTCGACCTCTCGGACCGAGCGGGCGCCGATCGCGGCCTTTGAAGCGACTACGTAGAGGAATAGCGGCTCCGAGGGCGAAGGTGGGGACAAGGTTGCCATCTTTTCGATGTAATCCTTGAGCTCGGCGAAAGCCTTGCTTTGCTCGGGGCCCCATTCGATTGTGCCCTTGCCTTTTAGTGCCTTGAAGAACGGAAGGCTTCGCTCGCGGACTTTGAAATGAATCGTTTAAGGTCGCTACTCGGCCGTTCAATTTCTGGACGTCTTTCTTCGTTTTAGGCTCCTCCATTTCCCTAATTGCTTTGATCTTGTCGGGGTTGGCTTCGATTCTTTTAGCGGAGATGAGGCACCCCAGAATCTTTCCTTTTGTAACCCCGAACACACATTTGTCCGGGTTTAGTTTCAAGCCGGCCCTCCTCATGTTGGCGAAGGTTTCGGCCAGATCATTTACGTGGCTGGCCCGGTCGGAGCTTTTGACGATGAGGTCATCGACATAGGCCTGAATTTTTTTGCCGATCTGTGGCTTGAATACTGTTCCGGTCATTCTGGTGAACGTTGAGCCAGCATTTTTCAACCCCTCTGGCATGCGGACGAAGCAGAAGGTTCCGAAGAGTGTGATGAAAGCGGTTTTCTCTTCGTCCTCTTTCGCCATCCAACACCGATGGTAACCGGAGAAACAATCCAACGGGGGACATGATCGCGGCGTTGGCCGCAGAGTCAAAGCACCTCGATCCATTCGAGGCAATGGATAGATATCTTTTGGCGTTGCCTTGTTGAGATCGGTGAAATTGATGCACATGCGCCACTTGCCGTTCTTTTTCTTGACGAGCACCGTGTTGGCCGGCCATTTAGGGTACATGACTTCGCGGATGACGGTGGCGTCAAGCGGCCTTTGGACCTCGACTTGACGGCCACCACCTTGTCGTCGACATCTTTCTCAACTTCTCGTTTGCGTGGCTTGACCGATGGGTCGATGTTCAATTTGTGCTCGATGAAGCTTCGGTCAACGCCCGTGAGATCTTTGGCGGACCATGCGAACACATCCTTGTTCTTCCGGGAGGAAAAGAACTAGACTTGCTTCCTCATCGCCCGATAGATCCGAGCCGATGACGACGGCTCGATCGAGGACCATCGCGTCCAAAGGAACTCACTTGGTTTCGCAACTGGCCGGATGTTGATTTTTTCTTTGTTCGCCTTCGGCCGCTTTTCTACCTCGTTGCATTCGACCGCTTCGTCGAGGGCATGCACGTTTCGCCGCCCCGGGGTACGGCCTCTTTCTAGGTTGCGGCCATCGTTTTGATGACCCCATATTGTGATGACCCCCGGCGTCGCCGGGATTTTGATGCATAGAAACGCTTGGTGGATGACCGCCTCAAACTTGTTGAGGAACCCTCGCCTAAGATGCCGTTGTATGGATAGTACATTTCCACAACGTCGAAGGATAAATACTCGGTTCTGGCATTTTGGACTGTGCCGAAAGATACAGGGAGGACTACCTTGCCCAATGTGTGAATGACACGCCCTCCGAAGCCATACAGAGGTGTGTCTCGTGGTTGCAGCAAATCTCTATTGAGCCCCATCTTGTCAAAGGCATCGGCAAAAATGATGTCTGCTGATGAACCATTGTCCACCAACAGTTTTCCTAGAGTCCAGCTCGCTATATTGGCTTCTATCACAAGAGTGTCGTTGTGAGGGAAACCTTGCAACCTCACGTCCTCCTCCGAGAAGGTGATTGGGATGTGAGACCACCTTGTTTTTTCTACTCTTCCTTCCACACAGATGTTTCGCACCTCGCGAAAGTAGTGTTTCCGTTCCTTCTTGGTTTCGAATTCTAGGGCGGAGCCCCCTGAAATAGGCATTATGGTACCGACAGATGGCAAAGGGTCGCTTTGGCCCTCGAGCTTGGCTGGGAGCGGCGGAGCTGAGGGACCTTTGTAAGGAGGGGGTGGGGGAGGGATAGGATGTTGCTCGACGGGCCTGCGCTCGATATTTTGAGCTTGGAAAGTTTGTGATTGCCAAGGCGGAGGCTGGGGGTAGCTGGGTGGCGACGGTTGGTATTGAGGTGGTTGGAATGGGTTTGCGAAAGAGTTTCTCCCAAAACTAGGATTTTGCCAGGCCGGAGCAGAATGGTTTACAGCACTCGCTCTCTCTTTTTCCTTCCTCTCTTCTTCGAGGATAGCTTCGAATCTTTTCTTGTCTGGGCAGTAGTTTGAGCTATGGTCATCGTTTTCCTTGTGAAAAATGCAATACCATTTCCTTTTCTCGTTATGGCCTCGGCCTCTGCCTCGACCTCTACCCCTGCCTCCACCTCTTCCCCCTGCGGCCTCCCCCCTGATTGGGGTGAGGGGGACTAGGTGGGCTTGGGACCAGGCTCTGTGAATCAACCTGCGAGCAAGGATTTTCTTGGGTGTTTTCGCCGTCCAGGCCGAAAACGCCCCGAGGATTAGTATGAGAGGTGTTTCTGGGATTGGGCCATTCCCTCTCGCTGGGTTGATTGGCTTTCGCAGACTTTTTCTGCTGGGATTGCTCTTCCATGCACATTCTGAAGTCATTGTCTGAGCGACAATACTTCTCGAATTCTTCGTAGAGGCGCTGGATAGTTTTGGGCCTTTCGCGCATGAGATGCGAGCGAAATTGACCGGCTCTTAAACCCACGATGGCAGCGTTGATAGCGACAGCGTCCAAGACATTTGGTGCCTGGGCTCTTAAATGCACAAATCTTCTGAAGTAGTTTTGAAGGGGTTCCTTGTCCTTCTGCTTACAGGAGAAAAGGTCACTCTCTCGTAAGTTCTGGACGCTGGAAACCTTGGAAGTTTGAGAGGATTCGCTGTTTCAGATCATCCCATCCGTGAATCACGCCTGGGCTTAACAGAGAATACCACTGTGCTGCCGCGTCATCAGCGGCGATGATGAAAGATTTCACCAGTACGGAGTCGTCACCGCCGGCCGAAAGGATGGCGGCTTCGTAGCTCATTAGAAATTGCCTTGGGTCAGACTGGCCCGAGAATCTAGGCAGTGGAACTGGCCTGTAAGTTTGCGGCCATGGAGTGATTTGAATTTCTTGAGACAAGGGGGATTTGGGGTCCCATGGTCTTGTGCGAATGGTGTGAATGTCTTGGTGCGAGGGACCAGATTCAAAAGGGCTCGCGAAGGGGTTGCGGGCCGAAGGTGGTGTGCGGAGGGGGCCGGGTGAAAAACTCGGTGCGCTCATTGAAATTAGGTTGGCTAGGAAGCGTGTATTCGGGTGAAGGTTGGGTGAAGCTTAAGGATTGTTTTGCTTTTAGAGCGCACGGTTCTTCCTTTAAGCTAGCGATTTCTCGCTTTCGTTTTTGGATCTCTCGCTTCGTGTCGTATTGCCGGGAGCCGTTTCCGGTTACGGCCAATTCCTCAGCCTCCTTGCGTAGTTTGGCCAGCTCCGCCTCCTGCGTTGGGTTGGGATCTGGGAGCGCCTCTCCCTGGGTGAGCATAGCTGAGAGATTGGGCTCCTCGTCCAAGGAGGACGACGCCCCTTTGGTGGAATTGACGGTGGTTCTCTTCTTCCTTGTGGACATTCTGGGTTTGATACTCGAGCCAAACACAAATGGTGGGCGCCAATTGTTGTGGGGAAAGCCGCAGCTCTCGCACACGAACAATGAAGGGAAACAAAGGCTCAAGGACTAAAACACAGAACACAGAACAAGGACAGCCAAAAGCTCTTTTCGCAATAGTTGATTTCTCAAAAGTCGATCCCCTTTACAAGTGCCGGTCCATCTCCTTTTATAGGGAGGTGGTCGGACTTTTACATTTCCGAGAACACCCTCGTGTAAAACGAATCAAAACGAATGTGCTAGGCTATCTTCGGGTAATCTTTGATTGGGTGTCCACGTAATCGGCGTTTCATGATGTCACGCCGCAAATCGCGGCGCCTTTTCGGCTCTTATCACGTGCGCCCTGTCGGGGTGAAAGCCCCCGACCTTTTGGTGATCCCCCCCTTTCGCCATAGCACTCTTCATCACCCGAAACGAAACCACACTCAAGTTTGAACTCATTAAGTGTTAGGAACGACGAAACCCCCTGAGCGAATCCCAGGCCGAGGCTCCCTGGGTGGATAATATTCGCCCTAGGGGTTTCGTCATGGAATAAGTCGCCAAGCGAGAATTCGACACCCTGTGCTAAGCTGGATTCGTGTTGATGGCTTCGTTGGCGACGAAGGGTGCCCGCCAAAACGCGACGCCCGGAGGGTGGAAATGGAATCCGCTGTTTCTGGGGTTTTGCTGCCGGCACCCTTCGCATGGCCGCTCTCTATTTTTTAGGTATGCGAAAGGCTTGATTCCGAATCCCCCCCAACATATTCAAGTCGGGGAGGAGGCACGAGGCTAATCCGGTTCGAGTCCCCGAGGTGGAGGCCTAAAGCAATTCAAGTTCGTGCATACGATCATAATTGGTGCATGGAATGGAGTAGAAGAAGTCCAACAAGGGTGTCCAAGTCGAAGAGGAGGCACGAGGCTAATCCGGTTCGAGTTCCCAAGGTGGATTCCTAAAGCAATTCAAGTTTGCGCTCAGTTCGGAGTCCAGGAGCAGTGCGCAATAAGACGGACACCCAAGTCGCATACGGAGTCGGTTTTGGACGTTCTATTATGCTTGGAAGCGAAATTTCATAGAGTTTCCAATGGCACCAGTCTCATGGCAAAATTCCATCGGAGTCAACAGGAATCATCGAAAGAAGTGGACGTCCAGAATCTGCAGGGCGCTGCGCTAATACCTTTTGGGCTGTTGGCCCATGTGGGCCAGGGTACTGTTCACGCGCGTCGTAGTCAGATCGTGAGGGTCAACAACCACCAAATCGAAGTTATCTCCACTCACCGAAAGATCGGGCACTCCCCCTCTATCACTATGGACGTTGAATTTGATGCTCTGCACAAAATGAAAAGTTGGCACCTAGTTCCACCCTCAAGAGGGAAGAATGTGATAAATTGCAAGTGGGTGTATAAAATAAAGCGCTGGTCATATAGTAAAATTGAGAGGTACAAGGCTCGATTGGTTGCAAAAGGCTTCAAACAAAGCGATGGCATTGATTACGAAGATACCTTTAACACTGTGGTTAAGGCAGCCACAATTCGACTTGTTTTGTCTCTTGTGGTTTCAAGAAATTGGTGTTTGAGACAGCTAGATATCACAAATGCTTTCTTGCATGGGTACCTAGATGAAGTATATATGAAACAACCACCAGGGTACGAAGACAAGTCCAAACCTCACTATTGGTGCAAGCTTGATAAAGCTCTTTATGGTTTAAAGCAAGCATCCCGGGCTTGGTACTCTCAGCTTTGCAATAAATTGAAGCAACTTGGTTTTGTCCCATCAAAGGCTGACACTTCATTATTCTTTAATAGAAAAAGAAGTCATACTATTTCCATGCTTGTATATGTTGATGATATTATAGTGGCCAGCTCTTCACGGGAAGCAGTGAATACCTTGCTCCGGTACTTACAAAAGGATTTTGCCATCAAGAATCTTGGTGAGCTACATTACTTTCTTGGCATTCAAGTTCTAAGGAAGAATGGAGAATTGTTGATGACAGAAGAGAGGTATGCTACCGAGATCTTGAAAAGAGTGAACATGCAATTATGCAAGCCTATGAAGACGCCACTTTGCACAATCGAGAGGCTATCTGTCACTAGTGGAACACGGTTGGGAGTTGAAGACTCAACAAAGGTATAGAAGCATTGTTAGTGAACTTCAATATCTCACACTCGCATCACCAGATCTTTCTTTTGCAGTGAACAAGGTGTGTCAATTTCATCACTCTCCTACCATAACTCATTGCGAGGAAGATAAACTAATACTAAGGTATGTGCAAGCCACGGTTGGTTTGGATATAAGTATCAAAAAGTCTATCTCGATGCTAGTTAGTGCTTTCTCAGATGCGGATTGGGCTGGATGTCCTAATGACAAGCGATCTACTGGAGGTTTTGCTGTGTTTCTAGGCTGCAATCTGATCTCCTGGTGTGCAAGAAAACAGGCCGCGGTGTCACAGTCAAGTACCGAGACTAAATACAAGTCCTTGGCAAATGCTACAGCTGAAGTTATGTGGGTACAAAAGTTACTGAATAAGTTAAGTATTTCACATCCTCGAGCTGCTTGTCTATGGTGTGATAACATTGGTGCTAAGTACTTGTCGGCCAGCCTTGTCTTTCATGCACGAACCAAGAACATAAAGATTGATTATCATTTTGTGCGAGAAAGAGTTGCAGCCAAGCTTCTTGATATTGGGTTCATTAGCACGGTAGACCAAATAGCAGATGGGTTCACAAAGGCACTTCCAGAATGGTTAACTATCAAGTTCAGAGACAATCTCAGCCTAACAAGTACGTTGTGAGTGACCGGGGGTGTTAGAATATCTAGCCCGTGAGGTTGTTGCCCTTGGTGTACATTTACGGTTCCGTGATGATAGGCTCCATAGGATATCTCCTGGCTATCGTAATCTGTTGTATACTTGTTATGTAAGTTAGGAAATTAGTTAGAGTATATCTTATCTTGAGATCATCTTGTAACACAAGTAGTAAGCCACCCTAGGGGCTTTTCCTAGCCTATATTAACACGGAACCGTGAGCCCGAGAGGGCATCATGTTAAACCCATTTTACACACTGGTCGTTGTGGATTTGGAACAACAATACCGTACTACACTAGAGAAGCTCAAGAATTGGTGTGGCTAAATATGGGTGTGGTTGCTCCATGGAGCAAAGAACAATGTACCAAAAAGCCAAGCCTTCTCTACCTGAGTGGTTAGACGAGTGTGAGGCACCTCTCTAGATCCGGAGTTTGCTCCTTGGTGACAGGGAATTTTTGGGCTAGAGAGAAAAAATCCCCTCGCTTACTGCCAATTCACAAATCATGTTTACTTTTTTTTACAATGGAGCCAAAAATGTGTTAAATAAATCTATCCCACAATTACGACACAGCACTGATGACTTTGAAGGAAGATCAAAGTAAAACACATTGATCTAAATATAATAGACAAAGCAAAGACAAACCAGTTAAATTAATAATGGTGTGCGGTTGGATGCAAATATAAAGGTATTTTAACATTTGGTACATCTGAAAATTTAGAAAATGTATAAAAAACTTATGTAGTTTTTATTGAATATAAAAAATATAGACAGATATCTCCCAATCAACCTCTCTGCCTCATCCCGTGGCTATCCGCGTGTCTGCTGGAGTAAGCTAGGTAGATGAAGTGCCACTCAACTTCTTTGTAGTTCAGATACAGTTGCCCACCTAGCTAGCTTATTAGTTATGTCACACACTCCAGCATCTTGATTTATTATCTAGCACTGCTTAGAAATTGACCACAGAAAATGCGTGAAATATATGCAAGGTAGAGAAGTGGCATCCCTGATCTTATATGGGACGGAGTGTGCAGTTGATTGAAAATGGGATGTGCCTTATGACCCAACACATTTAAAACCATGCATACCCCCCTTAGAAACTGTTGACGCTTTTCTGGTCAACACACACAAGCGCTAGATCGCGTGAAACGTCAAAACGCTGAACTCGCCGAGCTCCTACCCGTACCGGTCTGACCGGTGGATGCAGATGCGCGGTGAAGACCTAAGATCGCCACCTCGGGAGGGACCCCATTAGAGGTGGCGTGCCTAGGGTTGCTCTGAGGTCGGCAAAGTCACTTAGAATGTCCCTGGTCGTCATCAAGACAAACAAGGAAAGCATGAGGTTGGAAAAGCTAGGGTTTGAGAGATTAAAGTTGTAAATAGTAATGATCGATTGGGTGATAAGTCCTCAACCGTCTGTGCCTATTTATATTTATAGGGTGAGGAGGTCTTGCTCCGCAAGGAATCCTTTTACAAGTCGAAATTCGCTAGGACTCCTCAATTCTACTCAGACTCAAGGTCCACCGGTCGGACCAGTGTGGCCGTTGCCGGATCGGCTACAGGACGCCTGACCGATCAGACCATCTAGGGACACCGGTCTGACTGGTGGTGTCAGCTTGATCGGCTTTGTGCCAATTTTGGGTGCGAACATATGGCCCCCTGTTTTTTAGTAAAGCTTGCAGCCTAAAAAATAATTCTAAGGTCGATGTGACACTTCACCGGCCATTTTTGGTCTAAGGGCGACTTTTGCTTTAAATCGGCCATATCTCATCAAGCATTTTGCCAAACACTTGGATGAAACTTCTTCAAGTATCTCCCGTTGAGAGCCCTCGAAAGTCACTATCCTCGCAAAGTTTCCACCATATAAGAATTCCCAGAATAAACTATGGGGGTGAGTGGTATATTCCACTCTTTCTGGCACTTTCCTTGCAGGATGGAGAGACTTTGTAACACCTATATAATCTATGAAAGTATTTAGGTAGTTTGTTTGCAATATTATGCAAATCATCCTTTGAACTCAATGTTAATGTCCATTTACCAAGTGAGATATTGATACTATCGAGAGTGAGTTCAACTATCTCCTCTGAATTCAATATCCACAATATGGGAAACCATTGATTCAGTTTATTTAGTACGTGATCTTTATACATGGTACTATTCTCCCCCTAATGCCTAGACAAGCTCATGTATTCAAAACCAACATACGGGTTGCAAATAGATCCTCTAAAGAGATCTAGATACTGAATAATCAATGGAGATTGAAATCTCAGATTGATTCCCAGTTTCCTGCATGGACCCATCAATGTATGTTGCGGTGGTGAGATTGGTACGTATACAATGTAACCCAATCTTACGCAAATAGGAAATCTTATGAATTCCAACGTACTGAATGCAAATGGGGGATATGCTGTTAATCTTAAGTCAGGAGTTTGTAAATCTACCTGACTCTAATACAAAGTTGACAAATAGCAATATATTAGTAATGGTCTTGTATGATCTTAATATCATACTTATAGATTTTAATCTATCCCTTTGGTTATGTAATTAAACTCTTATTATACTGACAATCGTCATTGAAGGTACAAAGGATAATGCTCATAACAAGAACCATGATCTACCAAATACAAGCCTAAGTGTGGATATTTCCGCACTTTGGATCATCTCATAGATGTATGTATACAACCATGAAATGCCTAAACTGTCCAGACAATCTTTCTGCCAGATGCAAAATATTCTTTAGAATATGATCAAGGGATCTAAGTCAATCTGATTTTAAGATAAGATGGCCTTAAAATCTGTTTCTCTATGATACTTATCATATCCATACTCTAGGGAAATTCTAACCAAAATAATTACTATTAATTTTTCACTCATCTCTTTGGATGGCTAAGTTGATCATTCCAAATCTTAAATGGATCAACCATGTGAAAAATTCTTATGTGCAACATGTTGTACGGGGGTAGTTGTATGCATAATACAACCAAAATGAGACTTATCTCATTACTTATGTGTCATATCTAATGTTTTACCTTTGTGTTTCTCTATGAAAACACAAATGTCTATTGGGAAAATATCAATCCTTATTAGAGAAATTCCCATACAATCTATATATGACAAGAAATAAATGAAATTCTTATCTAATATATAGAAATCCATAAATATTGGCGAGTATCAAATTCATCAAAATGATACGCACAATATTTATGACTCCAAGTGTTACAACATATTTTGATGAACATTTAGAATCTTTCTAGGGAGCTTCAAATTTTAAGATTGAAAATCCTTCAAATACAAAGTCTCTGCTCCCCTGTTATCCCTTACTATTTGATACAGATCAATTAAAGTTAAGAGTATGACATTGTTTAGCATTTTGCTAAACATAACCACTTATATGACTTTATTGTGTCATTATGTGGTTCTTATTGTCACGACTCACTTGCACATAGGGCCTTTTGCTTCCATCATTGGAGTAAATTGTATGAACAATAATATCTTAGTATTAAAGTTTTGATCTACTTTATTGTTCATAGTACTCGGGAAGAGTATGCCATAAAGTATGTGCATTTCCTTTCCATAAGATATTTTTATCAATAATCTTTATGGATGTAGTAACTTATCAACAACAAGGGACAATTTCTTTGATTTATAATAAATAACCCCTAAGTGAGGGTCATTAAACTCTTTTATTAGTTCATGGGATAAAACCAATAATAATGTCCATTGACCATGTGGGATATTAATGCCATCGAGAGCAAGTTCAACGGACTTCTCTGAAGTCAATATCTACAACATGTGACAGACCAATGATTTGAATAGATGGACAACCTAGGCACAACTCAAAATCAATATGATAATGTTGTAATCTAAATTGCAATATTTATAGGTGTATATATCTTATCATAGTTTTGGACTATAGTAGGTAATCACATAAATGTGTAAACCATACAAACTAATCGTCATAAGTTTTAGTATGCACAAGACAAGATAGTCTCTATGTCGAAGACAAAGAGTAGATCTTTATAGTAGCCAATGTGAATTGCCTAAGCACGGTCTCTGGGTGGATTAATTCTTAAGGAATTAAGCACAACCTTTTCTTAGGGCTCTACTACCTTGTGTAATACAAAACAATATGATAATTAAAAGATGAGTCCAAAACCTTTATTTTGATTAAGAACACAATATGGGTAGTCATCAAGTTTCAGAGAAACAAGATGTAGACCTCTTAATAATAGGTGATTAGATCACTGTCGTCGTATGGTCTCAGGGTAGAATAATTCATAAGGAATTAAGTGCAGCAAATACCATGAACTCTATTAGCTTGTGTTTATTAATCAAAATAATCAAGATATGTATACTGCAATTTTTTTAATAACTTCAAAAGTTAATAATCATAGTTAAAATTGCAACTAAGTAAACCAGCAAATTTAACTTGTATGTAGTGCAAAATTGTGGTTTGGAAGCACCAACATACCCTATTCTATTATATACTACAAAAGTAACCTATATATTGGTGCAAAACGTGGTTTGGGTGCACCAATATAATATAAGCCAAACAAATAAACAAAATTGCTGTGGAAAAATATATGTGGCGCTAATTGTGATTTGGCGCACCACATATATCAAATATGAAATTGCACAATAATATAGTAAACCACAAAAATATTTACAATCTCAAATATCCAGGAATGTACATAGCAACAATAGTCATTACACTCCACTGATATTTTGCATAAACAAACTTATAAAGTCATATGCTAAGCAAGATAAATAGTGCTTTAATTATATAAAGAAAAAGACTGGATAACATAAACAGAAAATGAGAAACAAAAACAAGCCTCAAGCAGCCTAACAGGCCCAGCCTGCATTTGGCTAATAGCGTGCGGCCCAGGCGAGCAAGCGGCCCTAGCGCGCCGCGGCCCAAGTGCTCCAAGGCCTAGGAGTGTTACCAGGCGGCCCTAGGGTGGTTGTCGCTAACTGCCCACACACGGACAGCAGCGACGCTTCACGAAAAACGCCGTCGTCGTCCCGTAACCGTTGCCACCACTCGAAATCTGCCGCCGCCGTTGCCGATCTGTCATCGTCCATCTTCTGCAGCCCGCCGCCACCGCTCGTCGTTGCCTATTCGTCGCGCAGTTAGGTCGGGCCGCTGGGCCGAGCCACTGGTCCGGAGTCCGGACGGCGTGCGAAGGCTGGGTTGCTCTGATGGGACCCATGCTACATCGGCTTTGTGTCGGCGAGTGGAAGCCAAAGTCGGTTCTTCGATCACCGCCTGCCGGAGCGACCATTGCGAGCACGGGGTTGCGCGAGGCCAAGCCACGGCGGGTCGGCGCTTCAAGCTCCCTACTCTGTGTGCGCGATGGCCGTCAGGCGTCAGGTCGCCAGACATCGCCGTAGCCACGGACGCGGGAGACTTTTCCACACAGCCCATTAAAAAAGTTTCTTGGGACACACAGGCCACTAGAAAGTTTTTGTGGACATCCAAGCCATCGGGTGAACTTTTGTTGACGCATACCCCATTTGATCTGTCTTCTGTTAGTTTAGCACTGTTAGTGGGCTATGACAGGTGGGGCCGTGCTGTAAAATGACCATCTTGCCCTGACTCCGTTTCACTGCAAATCAATTAGCGCATTAACTCATGGAGAGGAAAAAATCGCATCTCACAAATTTTAATGAACATAGCATCAAATAATTTTCATCTCACAAATTATATTCAACTCAGAAATATTTAATCAACTAAACATTAAATATTTTTTTCATCTCACAAATATTTAACAAATGTAGCAGCTTTTTCCTAAATAAATCAAACGATCAAATATTCATCTCGAAAATATTTAACCAACACAACATTAAATATTTTTCATCTCACAAATATTTAACCAACACAGCAGCTTTTATTTAAACAAACCAACTGAGCAAATATTCATCTCAGAAATATTTAACCAACACAACATTAAAGATTTTCATCTCATAAATATCTCTAGATTTTTCATCTCACAAGCATCTCAGTATCTAAGTTTCCATCACATAACTGGTTTTCATCACATAACAACTACTTTACTGGTTTTCAAATTTACAATAGCTAAGTCATTGATTTTGCATTACATCATACCAAAAGATCACA
Organism: Cenchrus americanus; assembly: GCA_947561735.1. Lineage (NCBI taxonomy): Eukaryota > Viridiplantae > Streptophyta > Magnoliopsida > Poales > Poaceae > Cenchrus > Cenchrus americanus. The sequence goes on along the minus strand of OX387245.1, from coordinate 196,666,413 downwards.
TGAACATAACAAAAACGCCAACATTGATGCAGGATGCTTTCACTACATATTAAGTTGCTTCTTGCTTCTGGTATTGGAAGAAGGGCTATCTGGAGTGGTTGGACTAGCTGCTGCAATTTGAAGCTTCCTTGGTGTCAGTTTCTTCTTCACAGCCATCTTTTTCCTTGATGAAAAGGGCACCGTGTCTGTAGTTGTTGTTCCTTCATGAGAAGCAACCAATGGCAAGACTTGGATTGGAAGAATAGGGTTATCCGAACCAGTTCCAGATGTGTACATTTATGTTATTAGCCATAACAGCATGAAAATAGATATATATGAAAACAAATGGACAACTAGTTACCTGCTAGAAGTACAGACAGGAGTAGAATTTGATGTAGTGGTAGCTGCCCCCTTGTTGTTCCTGGAACCTAAAGTAGATGATGATTTTTCTTTGGTAGCTGCCTTCTTCTTTTTCTTATGTGTAGCATTGGTCACTACCTCATTGTATGGGAAGACCATTTCTGATGGAGTAACAACAACAATACTAGTCTTTGTGTTACAACTTGCTGCCTTTTTAAGCTTTTTCTTTGGAGGACCCTTGCATTACATGAAAGTAGGAAGTAAGCAAGTTGATAAGTTAATCAATTTGAACATTTTAATTACAGTAATTAAGTGTACCTTTCAGCCTCCATTGCAGCTATATCTTTTGGGTTTCCATTCTTACATGTGTACCAGTGTTTCCCTAATTGATGGCAGATGGGGCACTCATGTAGCTTTCCCTTTCCCTTCCTCTTGCTGCCTCCCTCAGCAGCTGATTTCATCCTATTTTTCCTCCTACCTCCTCTTGTGGACTTAAGTAAGGGAGGGAGCATCAAGAAGCCATGTGTTGCTTTGGGCCACATGGTCTTGTCAGGAATAGAAGGGATAGGACCTTCATATGCAACTCTAAATTTGTTGATAGAGAAGTAGTCATCCACATGGTCGTCCAGGTTTGCTCCAGGAATTGAAGTGATGTATGCAATTGAATGTTTGCAGGGGATTCCAGACCCTTGCCAAGCCATACAGGAATATGTTCTCTCAGGTAATTAACCACAAACCTATAGCATGTACCTCCCTTAGCACAAACTTCTGCTACACCTTCTGGGGAGCTAGTGATCACATCAATATCAAGGTTGTAACTATCTTCTCTTAGCTTCCTGCTAATATGAGGAAGAATCTTTCCTTCAAACTTCATAGCTACCTTCTTCCTGTGATTCTACTTGATCAAAAGCTTTTGCCTAATGGTGTCCATCAAGTCATCCATGGGCTTTCCCTTGTCGGCCTTTATCCGGTTATTGAATGACTCGGCCAAATTATTAGTCACATAGTCCACCTTTGACAATGTACTTGAATTGGCTCCTAGTCCAAAGTTTATTGTGTTCCTTCGTAGATATTTCATTGCCTATGGTCTAGCTTCAGCCATTGCTTTATAGTGCTTCTCAAACATGTATGGGCTCCATGAGTATGCAGAAGCCCACAAGTGCTCATCAAAAACCTTTCCACTGTACCTCTTCTTGAAATTCTGCACTAAATGCCACATACACTCTCTATGTTCAACATTTGGAAAAACATCACTAACCCCATGCATGAATGCCGTGTCACAATCTGTGCTAAATGTCAAACCCTCTGGGGTGCCTATTGCTTCCTTCAGCCTCTTGAACCACTTCCAGTTTTCATTGGTTTCTGAGTCAATCACACCAACTGCTACTGGATACATCCAGTTATGCCCATCTACTGCACAAGCAATGCAAACTGTTCTCTGAACCTTCCATTCAAAAATGTGCTATCAAAAGCAAGATATGGTCTACAGCCTCTAAGGAAACCATCAACACATGGTTTCAATGCAAAGAACAACCTATTAAACCTTTTCTTATCGATGATAGTGTGGTGATCAATGACAAAAAAAGATCCAGGACTAGTGTCTTCCAAGTGTGCCTTAAGCCTAAACAGGTTGTCAAAAGATTCAACCCAGGGCCCATAAATCTGATCCATGGCAAAATTTTTACCTTTGTACACTTTCTTGTAGGGCACCACAATTTTGTATTCATCTTTCAGCCTCTTTTGCAGCTCTGTGACACGAATATTTGCATTTTCCTTTAGCCAATCAACCACTTGATCACACACCCAAAATTGTGTTACCCCTACACACAGCTCTTTCAACCTTCTTGTGCTGAAACAATTATGACGCCATGGATTTTTCTGCACCTACAAAACAACCATAAAATTTAAAAGTAGTTATTATAAGGCAAACACATAACTAAAATCAGATATAAGCCAAATAAACATCCAAATATTGTACTAACTGATTACCTTAACTGTGAGACATCCTTCAGAGTTGATGCATAAATCCTCCAGGGGCTTCCCTTACTTTTGCATGTGCAGTTAACTCTGTACCTCCCTGATTCACTCGTTTCAATGACATAATTGGACTCATATTTGACAGCATGAGAAGCTAAAGCAATCTTGAAAGCAGCCATGTTTGGATACAAAGTCCCCTCTGTCATGGGAGGGTCCTTCTTGTCATAATCAACATCAAGCATTTGTTTAGGCTATGAATCTTTGACAATGTCATTCATGTCCTCTACTATTTCATCCACATCTAATTCATCATCTGAGTCATCATCTGAGCATGCATCAACAATAGCAATAGGACTATCAACTTGCATCGGAGGATTGAGCTGGGGTGGGGGATGTTGGGGACCATAGTCAATATATAACCCTTCATCATCAATTCCCAGATTCTCATTCAATGGGTTTGGGTTAGCTAGGTATTCATGCTCACTATGTTTATTTTGGGTGGATTGGCTTGGTTCTGGTAATTTTGCACAAACAACTGAAGGGGTGATTGGAGGTTCAATGGAAGAGACAGTGCTACTAACATCCCAATCAGGAATCTCAATGGGCTCATTACTTGGGCTATCATAAGCAAGAGTCAACAAACAACACTTGCAAGCCTTATGTTTTGCAAACATTTGAAGTAATTATTGGTCAGAGCAGATCTGAATGTTCACCTTATTTTCTATGCAGAAGTAAAATAGCCTCACTACATCACCGTAATCACAGGGATATTTGTCGACAATTTCATTAATCAGGTCTGTGGAGTTGGTGACATCTGAATCCACAACTTTGTCCAACAAAAACCACCCACCACCCCGACAATTAGGAGTAACAATCCGGATTTCTAAGTGAAAGCTACTACCTGCGTCCACCCTATAGATGAATAAAATGCAAAGAACCAAGTATCAATATCAGTTCTGCTAGTCTAAGAACAAGAAATCAATCAAGAAGGGGAAGAATTGAATCGCTCACCCTTCCGGAAGCCAGTCTAGACGCTTGCTCACGTTCTTGTTCATCACCGCCACGTCGTCCTGTTGCTACCGCACCCACCGCCGGTGCTACTACTACCGCGCGCCCGCACGGGCCCCCGCCCGCGCACGGCCCGCGTGCCCCGCCCGCACTTGGCCCGCGCGTGCGCATGCCCGGCCGCCCGGCGCCGCGAGTCGCACCGCGCGCCCCGCGTGCTGGCCTAGGGTTGCAGATGCGAGAGGGATGAGATGCGAGAGAGGTTTGCTGATGTGATGCGGAGGGGTGTGATGCGGTGTCCTAGGGCAGAAAGGGAGGGAGGGTAAGATGGACATTTCGCATCGCGGCCCCACCTGTCATAACCCATTAACGGTGCTATACTAACAGAAGACGGATGGAATGGAGTATGCGTCAACAAAAGTTCACCCGATGGCTTGGATGTCCACAAAAACTTTCTAGTGGCATGTGTGTCCGAAACAACTTTTTAATGGGCTGTGTGGAAAAGTCTCCAGACGCCGAGGCCACCGGCCATGAAGTCGTGGGCACTGTCGATATGGCATGCGGATGTCGGTGCTGCCTCCAATGCCCTCTAGCCGTGAAACGATGGGGGATGCAAGTGTGCCACAAGTCCGGCTTGCAGGCTCATTGGTAAGGAAATCATCAATTAATGAGAAAAAAAAATTCTTACTGATCCCGGTGTTTTCACTAGCAATAATCTCGTCTGAGAAAATGCATGTGAAACGTTGGTTCTTCTTTCTTTCCAGTCTTGGATCGATCAAGGCCTGCGTTCTTTCTGTTCTTAGATCCAACATGGTGCTGGTGGAAGGCTAGATCGAACATGGTGCCGGTGGCAGGCAGGATCCAGTTCGGGCTCCTTGTTCCGTGACGCCCCGGGTTTTTAATTAAAGTCATTAGCGCTAATGGCCGAATCGCCCGAGTCAAATCGGCCGACAGTGGTCAAACCTAGGTCAACTCGGGCCATCACCTCGAAAACCGAGCCGACAACCCTATTGCACCCCTTGACCAAGTCAACACGCCCCGGAGGTCAACCCTTGGTCAAAGACACGGTCAAACCCCACTGAAACCCTAATGTCGATGAACGTCCTCCGGAACTTTTGCCGCGTTCTCCAAAATTCACCTAAACACTTCAAAATCTACCTTTATGAAAGTTGTCTAGCTTGTTGAGGGACACAACTTTCATGTAGATTGGCATTTCCAATTTTGAGTGGAAATTGGTGAAAAACTTGGTCAAGCGGCGGTACCTCCGTTCACGGAGACATGGCGGCATTCAAAGTTGGCAAGCCATTCCTGCAAAAACCATTGAGAAAAACATCATACATCCTTTATAAAAGTTGTAGAGGGTAGTGAGATCTACAACTTTGGTATGCACTGCTCGGTGCACTTCGGTTCAAATTTTGGGAGTAAATCTTGGTCAAACTCGCCCGCACCGCAACGCGTCACGCCGGAACGCGACGTCGCGCCCGCTCTTGTGCACCCGCGCACGACGCGCCGCCTCGACGTCCGGGCCCACGCGCGCGTCCCGAGGCCGCGCATCCCGAGGCCTCTCATCTTCCCAAGGCCATGCACCCCGAGGCCGCACCCGGCTCGAGGCGCCGGGAGCCCACGCCCGAGGCGTGTCGAGCGCCGCGCTCGCCGCGCCGGCTCGCCCGTGCCGCCGCGCGTCGCCCGGCCTCTACCCGTGGCCGGCACTTCCTTCCCCCTCTTGCTCTCCTTAATGTCTCACGGTGGGCACCAAGCCTATAAAAGAGGCACCGCGAGCGAGCTCGCTCGTACCCACCATCCCCGGTCGAGCCGCTCCGCCGGCACCATTGCGGGCCGCCGCGGCGAGCCTAGGGCTCCCGCCGGCCGCACACCCAACCGAGACCTCCTCCACCTCCCCTTGCATCTACTATAGCTTCCCGAGCCACCCATTCGCGTGCCCCGGCCGTGATCTCGTCGAAGCGAGGAAGCACGACGGCGGGTGCCGGTCGCCGCCGCCGCACGCCATCACCCGCACCGCCTCCACCCCGACCAAACCCTCAAACCGATGCGTGGTGAGCCCCTAGCCCCTCTCCCCACCTTTCCCGGCCGATCCCCTCGCCGGAGTCGCCGGAATGTGGCCTCCCGCGCCGCCGGCCATGGCCAAGGGCCACATTGCTTAGCCCCAATTCTTTCCGGGGTCCTCGGCGCAAAATGTATCTCCAATAGTGTTTGCAAATTTCTCAAACTTGTAAAATGAGTAGAAAATTGTAGAACATTCGGAAAATGCAAACTTAATTTTGTTGGATTCGAGGTAATGAGTGCTACAACTTTTGTTATACTCACATGGTCCGATTCTTGATATTTTTGGCATGAAAAATAGGATTGTGAAAAACCTAGATCTGCAATATCTCAAAATCTATAAATGCTCTGTGTCCAAGTTTTGGATATGTTGTGCATTATGTTATGTCTAGCTCCTATGCCAAAATGTGCACAAAGTTATGTTGTGAATCTTTTTATACAAATTGTTTTCCTTTTATGCGAATCTGCCTAGCTGATTTTTGTGGCTAAAAATAATTATGTTTTTGTGCCTAACTTGTGCATGCTATCGTTTTATGCCATGATACACCTCTCGGTGAATTAATTACAATTTTTGGGTGATCATAAATATTTATTCTTAATATGTGCATGTTTTTCTTTGTAATTTAATAAAGCAAGATCGGTAGTGGCTCTAGGTGTACTTGCTGGTTTTCTAGGATGGTTTAGGACCAGAGAGCATGCGGGAGGAAGATTGGAGCATTTTGATGATTATTTAATTTTTGTATGCATTTAATTTGAATTGCTAGCTAGTCTTTTATATTTTTCCAAAGTAATTTATTTTCTAGCTTTCAAACTTTGCATGTGAGTCCGGTGTTTCAGTATGGATGTGGTGATGCTTGAGAAACCTTCCCTTAAATTTTTGGTGAATTGTTGTTGGTTAAAAGCTCTAAAGGTCTTTTATAAATTAATGATTGATTAAATTAGGAAAATGCCTTTTATTTCTTTTATCCCTTTTTGTGAAAAGTTGTCAAACTTAATTAATAGCTAAGAATATACCCTTGCTGTTGAAAGAATTAAAGTATAAATAAATATCCTTGTACACACCTTACTAGTGAGGGGTAAAAGTGTTAAACCTTCACATGAAATAACAAGTATAAAAGAAACATTAATTCAAGTGTGTGATAAAGGAATGAAACACATATCAATAATAACCCTCATAAAAAGAAAGTAATAGTTAATTATTTGTTAAGGTGAATATGACCAACAAGAGTTGGATAAGATAAACAAACTGTCACATCACCTGAACCCTGCATTGCATTCCGTGTAGATCTTCCTGACGGTGACTACTCGCTCGTCCCGGAAACCGAGGAAGGAGAAGCGGAAGCTGCTCTGCAGTACGTGGAAGTACTCGACGACACCGAGGGTTCTCAGGCAAACTTAGCTGACGAAGGCAAGCCCCGGTGCATATGACCCGGCCTTTTCAAATTAATTTACAATTATCTATGGATGTATGTGCATTTAGGTTCGGGAGTTGTATGGAACCTTAGATGCATGAGCCCTAGGTACCTGTGTCCTTACTAGTATGATAGGTCGATAGCTGCTAAGCTATAGGACCGTTACAAGTCGAGTGATGATGTCACTTGCGAGAATAGGTTCCTAGATAGGAATCACCAGATCTCTTAAAATGGATTGCTCATGTGGTAAGAGCATGGAATATGGGTTCGGTCCAATGGATATTCCGGGTTAAGTGTTTGAACGTACTAAGCACTTGTGGGGAATGGGACCGGTAAGCCTAGTACCTTAATGAGGCGGCAAGGGATCTTACTATTACTCATCTTGGGATGCGTCTCACGGCTAGCTACCGGTGGTGTATGGTGAGTCGGGTGCCTCGCGGGGTATTCGGATAGCCCGCACCAAAGATCGTAAGATTCGATCCCGACCCGAAGAGTTTTGGGAACCGCTTGGTGGTTGTTCTCACGGGGGCATCCCACCATGTGTTTAGGTCGACCTTGCAAGGTTTGAATCAATCGATTGTCGGCCTCTCACCGTCATCCGAGACTACTTACTCCACTAGCCATGAGATCCCTAATGATGGAACTTGATGAATATTATGCTTGGTTAATTGTATGGTACAAACTTGTCCGTATTAGATGGCTAATATAGTAAAGAATAAACCCACTAGAACTTGTGCTAAAATCTTGAAAGTAAGGACATACTCTTTGTTACTTTTCAGCAAAAGAAACCCAGTGGCCAAAAGCCTTACATGTCTAGAGTTGGTGAAGTAGTTATCACCGACGGGTAAGTCTTGCTGAGTATTAGTATACTCAGCCTTGCTATAACATGTTGATCCGGGTAATGCTTTCGGTGATGTGTGGCCCGGAGAGATCCCGTTTGGCCGGGAGCTGGAGTGGGTGGAGGATGACGACTGAAGGCATCATGGATGGCCTCCCGTGGTGTTATCGCTTTCCGCCTAGTTAATTCCGCCGTTTCGAAAACTCGAACTATGTTGTTATGACAAAAACTTCAGTTTTGTAATAATTAAACCCTTCGGGGTAAATTGCCGATGTTAAAAATGTTGTATCTCCGGACTCGCCTTCGAGTGAGCTTTAATGCATATATATCGATCCTTGTTGCTATATAAGTGATTTACCGGGCGTTAACCCGGCGACTAACGACGGGATGGTACTTTATTACTGCTTAATGACCAAATTGGATTGGTTTAGGCGGTAGTACGATATTTTCCTGGGCAGGTTGTCACATGTTCTAACGCAGACAGTGCTGCAACTTCAAATCTGTTCATGTCCAAAAACCAGCGGAGAGTAAAGTGCGTGAAGCGGAGACAGACGCCGGCAATCTGGACTCCGGCGAGTCTGGCAACAACGACGCCGGTGAAGCAGCGTGGCTTTGGAAGAAGACCACAACGTCATTGAAATTTTTCCGCTGAACTCCCTCTGCCTACAGCCTCAGCAGTTGCAGGGCGTGCGTGCATGACAACAGTTTAGGGAACTAAGTGTCAATGTAATGACTGAATGATTCTCTTGATAATGATTGTATACAATGTCAGAATATATACAGTGCCAACAGGCATGACCGGTGGGGTATCTTGCCCCAAAAGTAAACTACGGTAGGGGCCTAATCCGCAACCATCATTAGCAGTTTTTTACTTAAAAAACCATCATTATCAGTTGTCAATGGCGGAATTATCCTATTGATCACTAATTAATTATCCCTAATTAATCCTAACACTGCCCATGGTTTCAAATCTAAACACAGAACCGAGCACAAGCATGCCGCCACATGCATGCATGCACCGAGTCGAGCGGTTGTAATGCTTGGGTGGTGGCGGTATCGGTTTTCTGAATGGCCATATCTGAACGCTTGCGTAAAACGATTACAGTAGAATAGAACCAAACCAAACAGCATGTAACGACCGAACACTAAGAAGGGAGAATTAAGCTTAGTAGGGGAGTATTTTGCTGTTTGTAGCTTTGGCTTGTACAGTATTGAGGTTCAGAGCTCATATGTGAGCAGAGAGGTCGGCCTTTTTGCAACCTGAGGCCCTGGAGAGAGAGATACCCTGTTTGACAAACCATTTCTCCTGTTTGCAATGCATATCCTCCCCCCTCCCCCCCCTAAACTCTAGAAAACACGAAAAAATATGTCTAAATAATTTTTGGGAAAAACATTTAGAACTAATTTCAACTTAGTAAAGCATTTGCGATAGACAAACTTAGCTGAGGAAAATACTTTCACTGAAACCCTTTTTTCAATAGAAGATGTAACGAATCGTATGCTCGTCGGTCTAAGAGGGGAAGGGGTGAATTAGGCAATCTAAAAACCTTAATCTATGGCTTCACTACTTTTCTCAAAGTAAACTAGAACATACTATCTAGATGTGCAACTAAGGTTGTTCTAATGTGAAACTCCCATCCCAAAACAAGGTTTGCAACCTATAGTCAATCCTAGCATGACACTACTCTAGTAAAGTAAAGGCATGCAAAGATTGCGATAGAGAAAATGCGGAAACGTAAAGGGGATGAGAGGAAGCAAACTCTTAACACGCGATTTATCCCGTGGTATCGGTAGACACTAAGCCACCCCTAGTCCACGTTGTTGAAGCACTCACACAAGAGTATTGCTTCCCGGTCACCAAATCTCTCACAAGAGCAACACTTGACTCACCACAAAGGCTCGCCACTTAGGCACTCACCAAGCTCCCTTGGTCACCTTGATGCCGCCTCCACTAAGGAGCTTCTCCATCAAGGAAGGGGGTCTCCACGTCCCCACACAAAGTGTCCTCGCCGCTCCACACCAAGCCGGAGGGTCGATGACGATTGCCGGTGAGCCACTTAGGCGCCAAGGCTTCCGCCGAATCTTGTACAACTTGATCCACTCAAGAATCACCTCACAAGGTTGGCACAACCTTGCACTCACTCATCTCTAAGCTAAGCCTAGCACTAAGCACATACACAAAACATATGCAAGTCTAAGTATGAGCAATTAAGCACTTCGATGGATTCTATATGATCTTCTAGGTGTCTTGAACTCCCTCCGCACTTCCACACAATCCAAGCAACCTCAAATGGGTGAGTGGAGGGGTTATAAATAGCCCAAGGCACTCGGCTAGCCGTTGGCTAACGGCTCTCCGAAAAGTGGACCGTCGGATGAACCGACACCTACTTTTCGGGAGCATCGATTCATCCGGTGCCCCCCACGTCACTTAGTTGTTGAGGTTCTCCCGACGGAAGCTGCTCCGACGCTATGCACCGACGGGCGTCGGTTCATCCGGTGCTAAAAGATTTCTCGCCAAAACATCTCTCCGTATGCTTGCTTCATGACCTTCGGATAAACCGATGTTATCTCCGACCCAAGGCGTCGGTTCATCCGGTCTTGAAGACTTTGTCTTGGTGTGTCTCTATCTTGATTCAAACCGAGCATTGGATAGACCGACGGTTTCCTCACTCGGACCGTCGGATCATCCGGGTTCTTGTCTTCGCTGCTCTTCCTCTGCAATTCATCCGGCGCATCTACAAAATGGAACGTCGGTTCATCCGACGGTGCCAACATCAGATTTTGCCTTCTGCGCAGTGTACCAAGTACACCGACGCTTGCTTCTAGGGTACCGTCGGTTCACCCGACGGTGTCTTTTCTTTTTCTTTTCTTTGTCGTTTTTGACCCTTGAAAATAGACTTTCTTCTCAATTTGACATGTGGTATTTTGGCATCATTGGGACCTAGAAATGTCTACAAAGACATGCTAAACAATATGGTTCGTCCCATTGATCATGTTGTCATGAATCACCAAAATCAAATTCGAACTAATAGCAAATGGGGCCATGTTCGCTACAATCTCCTCCTTTTGGTCATTTATGACAACACAACCAAAGCAAGTATAAATTTGCAAAAATGGACAAGATTAGAACTACTTACACATGCTTGGATGCTTACCATCATCCAAACTCAAACTTCCCCCTTTTTGATCTTCTCTTCCTATGTTCACACATAGCTTGTCTCTTCCCACTTTGGAAACACTAGCTTGCTTTGGTCTCACATTCTCCCCCTTTGGAATAAAATCTCCAAAAAGTCCGAAACAAAAGGGCTCCAAGGAAACTAGCAAGTCCTAACAAACATAGCTCAAAGAGAAATGTTAAATACAAGGGAGAAAGCCGCAAGAACCATGATCCATATGTATGATATCAATGAAGATACCACATGTAAGAATGACTAAGGTGGATCAAAAGCTCATGAGACTAGCATGATGCAAACTAAGCTCCCCCTAGTGTGTGCACAAAATGATATTTTGAAAATTAAGTGCACAACTATAAACTTGTAAGACAAGGAAGCTTAGAGCATATCATGCAAGGAGGTAGCTTAAAGGACAAAAGATAAGACAAATGGGTTCTTGTTACATTACCACTTGTAAATATCACTTGTAGTCTCTTGATCATTGCATACCTCCGGGGTTTGATCCTCTTTACCTTGTTGGCACCACATTGAGATGAGCCACTTGGAAATGATATCACTAAGAGGTGACAACACTTGAAAGAAGCTTGCAAAGAAGACACTTGGGGTACCACAAGAATTAGGAATGCATGAGTACATTGCCTTTGAACTTATATAGAGACATAAGCTCTCAAGGACATGACTCAATAGCATGAAGCTTATATTTTTATATTCACTCTTTTAGAGATGTTAGATCACATTGAGAGTGAAATAGCATTCTCTTAGAATGAAGTACCACACCGAAATGCGTCACCAAGGGACTACATAAGATAAGCTTGAAATAATGTTAGTCCCATAACCAAATCATAGGATGAGATCCCCCTAAATGTGTGCATTTAGTGTTTGAATCACCAACCAAAAGTATGCACATTGTTTATGACAATAAAAGGGAAGCTAACCCTATAGCTTGCTCATGATGCAAAAAGATATAATTGAAAACATGCACCAGGAAAGAACAAGTGTAGCTTTCCTACACACTACTCAAACCATGTAGGTTGCTCATGGGTTAGCACATGACACAAGCAACCTACCATATGTAAACAACTAGGCAAAGCAACAAATGCAAACCTAGACAAGACAATGGAGCTACAATGATACATGATATAGGTTCTAGTTTTCATTACCTCAACTGGGGATCTTGGGCAACACATGTCCAACTTGCAAGCTTGGCTTCTAGGCTTGAGTCTTCACAACATCTTTGTGCTAAGCATCCCAAGTCTCCACTCTCGTGGCCTTCAAGTGTCCTTTGGAACCCAAACCATTTGAGGCCCCTTCATGTTGATGATGACTTCCTTGGGCACCCAAATAGGTTGGTTCCAACCCCGCACCTCCTTCATCTTCCCAACCTTGTGTGCCACCACCTTGCCATTAGCCTTCTTCTTGATAACGTAGGTGTTGCTCTTGGTCTTGTTATTGCGGTTGGGATTGGTGTTGATGAGGGAGCTCTTGATGGTGGGGTTCAATTTCTTCTTTGCGCCCTTGTCCATCTTCTTGAAAATTGAGGGTATTTGTAGAACTTGTGCCCTTCTCCATGACACTTGTAGCACGTCACGGTTGCACCCTTCTCAAGCTTCTTCACCATGGGATCACGGTTATCTTGAGAAGGTTGGACTTTGCTCTTCATGTCTCGAGAGATGTCCACTTGTTCCTCATCGTTCTTTCCCTTGCCCATCAAACTTGCCAACCTCTCTCGGAGCCATTTCACTTCTTGCTTAAGCTCATCATTCTTCTTGCCTATGAGGGAATCACATGTTTCTACGACAACATTCTCATTGCAAGATGGTGAGCAAGATTCATCAATTAAATCAATGCAAGAAGTTGAAGCATCTACCTTGGAGATAGGAATTGCACAAGGGATAGATGATTCATCAAGCTCAAAGGAATTACTTGTTTTAGTCTCATTGCTCTCAAGCTTAGACTTTAGCTCATCACACTCCTTTCTAAGTAATTTGAATTTGCACAACAAATGTTCATAATTTGTAGCAAGGGTTGCACTAAGATCATTGAGAGCATTGAGTTCTTCAATTTCATTAGCTTGTTTATTAAGCATTCCTTTTTGCTCATGGACTTCAACAAGATCATCAAGAGAGGTGGTGTCGGATTCATCATCACTTACATTGCTTTCCATACCTTTGGTCATAAGGCACATGTGTAGTGATGATGAAGGACCTTGCATGAAGCGGGTGGTGAAGTTCTTCCTTGATTCATCACTTGAGCTAGAAGAGTTTGATTCTCAACCACTTGTCCACTTACGGACGGCGATAGTTGCTTCTTGCCTTGGTCTCCTGTCCTTGACCACCTTCTTCTTGGGCTTGTGCTCGATCTTGGTGAACTTGATGTGTTGATGATGACGCCCTTCTCTCAAGTGGACGTTGTAGTCGAACATGTTGACTTTCTTCACATACTTGAAGATCTTCTTCACATACTCGGCCACCATGGATTCAACCTCTTCATCACTTGAGGAATCTTCATCGTCACCATCACCACCTTCATCCTCGCTTGAGCTTCCATGAGTAGCCATCCTACTCAACACTTTCTCTTGTTGGCTTGAGAGGGCATGGCTTGTAGTTGGAGAAGATGGTTCTTGGGGCTTTTCTTGGGGCGCCTTCTTGGACATGGGCATGATTTGGAGCTCATGTGTCATGATCTTGCTCAAGATATGAGATGGCTTCAATTTTTCGAGCTTCTTCTCATAGATGATAGCTTTCACCAAGTCATAGCCGGGCTTCCGGAGACTTTGTAGGATCTTGCGGTTGATGTTCATGTCCGTGATGTTCTTCACACCTAAAGCATTGATCTCATTGACAAGCACATTTAGGCGTGACTACATAGATTCAGCATTTTCATTTGCAAGTTGCTTAAAGCTATTGAATTCCACAAGGAGACAACCGTAGCATTCATTAGCAACTTCTTTTGAACCCTCATTTTGCTCCTTGATGGTTTTCCATAGCTCATGAGCATCTTCACAATTAAAAACTCTATTGAAAATGCCTACATCTAGTGAGGACAAAATGATACTCTTAGCAATCACATCAAATTGCTTTTCCTTCTTAGTACCATTTCTCATGCCCTCATTGGCGACTCTCCAAACATCAAGGTCCTTCGCTTGGAGATAGGCCTCCATGAGAACCTTCCACCGAGGATAGCCCGTGCCATCGAAATGTGGAGCCAAACCTAAGGTATCCACCCCTTTCATACCTCTATAGAGCAACTCACTAGGCGGTGAAGCCTAACCGTTCCAATGAGCCGGTTTTCACAATTTACCAATCGAATTGGCGTATCCTTGTGAAGGAGGTGAGTCCTGGCTCTAATACCACTTGTAAGGAATCGTATGCTCGTTAGCCTAAGAGGGAGAGGGGGTGAATTAGGCAATCTAAAAACCTTAACCTATGCCTTCACTAATTTTTCTCAAAGTAAACTTGACCATACTATCTAGATGTGCAACTAAGGTTATTCTAGTGTGGAACTCCCATCCCAAAACAAGGTTTGCAACCTATAGCCAATCCTAGCATGATACTACTCTAGGAAAGTAAAGGAAAGCAAAGATTGAAATAGAGTAAATGCGGAAACGTAAAGGGGATAAGAGGAAGCAAACTCTTGACACGCGATTTATCTCGTGGTATCGGTAGGCACTAAGCCACCCCTAGTCCACGTTATTGAAGCACTCACACAAGAGTATTGCTTCCCAGTCACCAAGACTCTCCCAAGAGCACCACTTGACTCTCCACAAAGGCTCGCCACTTAGGCACTCGCCAAGCTCCCTTGGTCACCTTGATGTCGCCTCCTCTAAGGAGCTTCTCCACCAAGGAAGGGGGTCTCCACGTCCCCCGCACAAAGTGTCCTCGCCGCTCCACACCAAGTCGGAGGGTCGATGACGATTGCCGGTGAGCCACTTAGGCCCCAAGGCTTCCGCCGAACCTTGTACAACTTGATCCACTCAAGAATCACCTCACAAGGTTGGCACGACCTTGCACTCACTCGGCTCTAAGCTAAGCCTAGCAAGTAAGCACATACACAAAGCATATGCAAGTCTAAGGATGAGCAATTAAGCACTTGGATGGATTGGATATGATCTTCTAGGTGTCTTGAACTCCTCTACACTTCCACACAATCCAGCAACCTCAAATGGGTGAGTGGAGGGGTATAAATAGCCCAAGGCACTCAGCTAGCTGTTGGCCAACAGCTCTCTGAAAAGTTGACCGTCGGATGAACCGACACCTACTTTTCAGGAGCATCGGTTCATCCGGTGCCCCCCCACGTCACTTAGCTGTTGAGGTTCTCTAACAGAACTGCTCCAATGCTATGCACCAACGGTGCGTCGGTCATCTGGTGCTGAAAGACTTCTCGCCAAAACGTCTCTGTATGTTGCTTCGTGACCGTCGGATAAATCGATGTTATCTCTGACCAAGGTGTCGGTTCATCCGGTGCTGAAGACTTCGTCTTGGGGCGTCTCTGTCTTGATTCAAACTGAGCGTCGGATAGACCGACGGTATCCTCACTGAGGCCGTCGGATCATTCGGTGATACTGTCTTCGCTGCTCTTCCTCTGCAATTCATCCGGCGCATCTACAAAATGGAACGTCGGTTCATCCGACGGTGCCAACATCAGATTTTGCCTTCTGCGCAGTGTACCAAGTACACCGACGCTTGCTTCTAGGGTACCGTCGGTTCACCCGACGGTGTCTTTTCTTTTTCTTTTCTTTGTCGTTTTTGACCCTTGAAAATAGACTTTCTTCTCAATTTGACATGTGGTATTTTGGCATCATTGGGACCTAGAAATGTCTACAAAGACATGCTAAACAATATGGTTCGTCCCATTGATCATGTTGTCATGAATCACCAAAATCAAATTCGAACTAATAGCAAATGGGGCCATGTTAAACCACTAAATTTCAGTAGCCAAGTAATAACTTTGGCTTGCTGTTTTGGTTAAATGATAAACTCTCCTCAGGAGCTATTAAGTGAGCAATGCGGGCCTCTTCGGTACAATACAGCCGTGTGCTACGGCAGACAGGATCGCACCAAATAGCTGCATGATTCGATCGTCCGGTGTGGTTGCACTACAGCTAAACTTCAGTAGCCAAGGTGGTGTGAATCGCTGGCCCTTTCAATCAGGAAGCTGCTCGAGACTAGGATCTAAGTAGCGCTTCAAATTATTGGGATAAATGGTAGCAGCAATATACCGATTAATCTCTCATTATATGATGAACAGTGAGGAGAACATCTACCAACAAAATATGCAGCGAAAATAATAACAATCACATGACAAATTATTTATGTGGCAAAATCTATTTAAGATAAAGAGTAATAATTCACGGGTCTAATCGGCCCACACCAAGCTTCCAGTACAATTAGCAAAACAGTGTACGATTGAGCTTAAACTTCGTCAGTGGTTTGGTAACTCATGGAAGTCTAATCGTACCAAAATTTCTGGACAATGAACCTGTAGCCTGTGGGATATGAATAGATTACGGAACGAGATAATACGTGTATTCTCTGTTTAATAGTAGTTGTACCTGTTGTTACCGGGTTGTGGTTGTTGTTGCAAATTCCAAGTTGCATTACCGTTAATTTGTTGTTGCTGGTGTAATCCTCAGGATTACACCGTTTCGCCACCCTAACTGATCACTTACCGAAATTGCTCGATGCTAAAACTGCGGTCAAACGAACTAACAAAACTACTCCCAGATGCAAGGCTCCACTGAATCAAACCTCAAACCAACTGACCAGATTAAAGTACTCTATGTGTAGAATGAGCTCATAAAGTTTGACATAAATCCAAGCATGTTCACTTGCTACTTCCTATCAAGGAGAAATCTCAACCATTTACGACAAATCAATGGTGCACAACAGCTGGCTAGTAAAGTGTACGACCAATATAAATATATATAAATATATATTTACTAGTAAAGTGTACGTGCAGCACGCACGTGTCTATAAAATTATTTGTATTTATTATATTTTATACTGAAACAAGCATGGTTGTATTGCATCATAAGGATATATTATTTATTATTATATATGATATATTGCATCATAAGGATCATGTTCTTGGACAACAACATTTGAAAATCTGGATCAGGAAGATATGGAAAAAAATAAAAAGATTAATTATTTTACTTTATTTTCATATGCCCTCCCAATTTGAATTCATCGAATATATATCTTCAACTGATTTGAGTTTTAAGAGCTAAACTCAGGTTTCTCATAACAAACGTCGAGGAATGAAAACCATGCGTGCGAGTGGAGTGGGATACATTTTGCAGAAACATATTGCAAAACTTTTAAAAATGAAGCAAAAACAAAATGGTATTATGCACTGTTGTTCTCAATTGTGAGAATATAAGGGCTATCGGCTCAGTAAATTGTCAATTTTAATCATCATGTGTATGAAAAGGCCTCTCACTTGAATTAATCATTACTTTTTTAAGACGTGCATAGCACGTTTTTCATTAAGAGAGAAGTTCAGTCACACAACAAACGAGTCATGGCCCAAGGCCCAAGGAAATGAAAAACAACAGAAATTAAGGCGCCACAACCCGGCGACGAAAACCCAAAAGGGCGGCGATGGACATGAAGCCCGCTCTAGCCCACAGGCACGCGTCCTCCATGATGGCCCCCGCGAGGGCTACCGGTTGCAAGGCCACCTCCTCGTGGATACGTCGGTTCCTCTCCTTCCAAAGCGACCAGGCGACAAACCATACCAGGGTATCAAAGCCTTTACGGGAAGGCTTAGCGACTGCCTTCCGCGTATGCAACCACCAAACCGCGACCGGCTCCTCCCGGGAGGGGGCCAAATCCGCCATGCTGAAGAACCGTAGCACGTGGAACCAAGTTTCTCGACCGTAGCACGTGGAACCAAGTTTCTCGACTGTGGATACAACCAAGGAGTAGGTGATCCAAGGTCTCGACCTCCTATGCACAGAGAGCACAAACGTATATGTCACTCAACCCATGACGTTGAAGTCTATCAGACGTCCAACAGCGACCATGCAAGACGAGCCACCCGAAGAAGTGCACCCTGTTGGGTGTCTGAGTCTTCCAGACGTGCGATGCCCCGAGGAGAGACGACCTTCCAAAGAAAAGCGCTCTGTAGGCCGATGCCGAGGAGAACTCGCCGGAGGCTGCCACTTCCAGGTGAAGCGAGCAGAGGAGCTATTGAACTGATTAGAGTATTAGGTACTCTAATTAATTCCAGATGAAGCGTGCTGTAATTAGGTACTCCATAGGAACCACTTTCATCACTTGAAGTATGCAGAGGAGCTCGCTTCCAAATCACTCATCGTAAGTCTCACCGGTATTCTGAAGCATGGGCCATTGCGCTATATAATTGCAGCTTGCTCTCTTCCTTTGGTCTCCAAGTCCAAGCGCAGAGGAGCATGCGCCTCCGCAGGGTAACACCGACAGCAGGTGGGCCAGTAGGTTACTCAGCTCTGCGCAGCCAGGCCCCTAGTGTAGAGCAGCCGAGGTGACACAGGGGCAGGGGCAGGCAGCGCCGCAGCGAGCCTAGGCGAGAGGGGCGTTGAAGGCTGATCCCGGGCGGTGGGAGGCACATCAACCTCTGCGGCTCTGCGACTGCGCATTCTGCAGCTGCACAGCATTGCAAACCCACTGAAACCCTGATGTCTTTGAATGTCCTTCGGAACTTTTGCCGCGTTCTCCAAATTTCACCTAAACACTCCAAAATCTCCCAATATGAAAGTTGTCTAGTTTTTTGGAGGACACGACTTTCATGTTGAATGGCATTTCAAATTTTGAGTGAAAAAGGATGAAAAACTTGGTCAACTGCCAACAGCTCATGTTCAGCGAAATAGAGGGGCATTCAAAGTTTGGCAGCATCCGTTGAGAAAAACACAGTATAGCCTTTGTAAAAGTTGTAGAGGGTAGTGAGATCTACAACTTTCCTATTGACCACTTTGTGCACTTCTGTTCCAACTTTTGAAGTATTTTGATTTCAAACAGGGCCAGTTGAAATGGTTGGCGTCGTGCCGCGACGTCGCGCCGGCGAGAGCGTCGGACGCGCCTGCGCGCGCCGCGCCGCCGTACCTCGGTGCGCCGTTGTACGCGCGTACCGAGGCGGCCCCGCAACCCCCGGTCCGAGTGCTGCGTCCCTCCGGAAGTTCCCCTCCGCCACGTGGAGCCCTCGATGTGACAATCCGCCCGGGAAAATACCGTACTATCGCCTAAAACCGATCACTTTGGTCCTTAACCAATAGTAAAGTATCATCCTGTCGTTGGTTGATGGGTTAACGCCCGGTAAATCACATGAAATTCATACGGAGGATCGACATATGCATAAAAACTCACACGAAGGCGAGTCCGAGTACAACACGAATTAAAAATAATTTATTACAAACCATTGTTCCCGACATGGGGTAAGGTTTCGAGTTCGAAACGGTGGAGTTAAATTAAACTAACGCAACGGTAACCATCACAGGAGGCCATCCGTGAGGTCACCACTTGTCGTCATCCACCTGGTCAAGGCACCTGCACAACAGTTTTAAAGCAAGGCTGAGTATACTAATACTCAGCAAGACTTAACCGTCGGGTGATAACTACATCACCAAACTCTAGACATGAAGGCTTTTGGTCGGTGGAGTTTCTTTTTCTTTGAATGACCACTAAGAGTAGATCATTACTTTCAATATTTGAGCACAAGTTCTAATTGATTACCATTTCTAAGTGTGCCAACTAATTCAATCAAGAATTGGACATGCAATTAATTCATACGATAATATTCACCGAGTTCCATCATTACGGGATATCATGGCCGAGTTTATTAAGCGATCTCGGATAACGGTGAGAGGCCGACAATCGATTGATTTAAACCTTGCAAGGTAAACCTACACCCACGATAAGTTGCCCCCGCGAGGACAACCATCCGGGCGATTCCCAAAAGTCCTCGGGTTGGGAACAGAGCCTACGATCCCGGGTACAAGGTTAGCCGGCATACCCCGCGAGGCACCCGGTCTCACACATGCACCCCCCCTTCCGGTAGCTAGCCGGTTAGGTGAACATTCGGGAGTAGTAGGGAAAAGTTCCCACGCCGTCTCATTAAGGTACTAGGCTTACGGGTCCCATTCCCGGCAAGTGCTTAGTACGTTCAAAAGCTTAGCCCACGAAAGCCACCGGAGAGGAGCCCAAATCCCATGCTCTTACCACATGAGCGATCCATTTATAAAGATCTTATGATTCCAACATAAGAACCTATTCTCGCGAGTGACGAACATCACTCGACTTCTACCGGTCCTATAGCAAAGCGACTATCGACCTAGCATACTAATGATAGAGCATAGGTACCTAGGGATCATGCATCTAGGGTTTCAAATCAACTCCGAAACGTAAATGCACAATCATAACAAACATAATTGCATAATTTGAAAATATGGGGTTAATGATCCGAGGCTTACCTTCGCCGGCAAGGTTGGCCTTGGACCCTTACGTACTTGGGTCCGTGTCTTGAGCTACATCCACGTACTGCAGCTCCTCGTCGGCACCTTCATCTCCTCCTTCCGGCACGAGCGTACGTCTACCGGCGGAAAGTTCTACACGAAGATGCAAATGCAAGATTTACTCGACGATTTTTAATTTAATTAATTGCAAATAATAAATGACAACCATGGGGTGCATTGGTTGGGCACATTCACCTAGATAAGAAATACATTTAGCATACTCTTCCAGAAAGGAACAATATGCAGTTCTTTATTAAATATTCTTTTTGATAGTGGTTGTGTACATATATATGTAAGTAATTTAATTTAACTTCACAAACAGCAGTGGGTGGGTACATTTAGCTTTTTAAATCGATTTACATCCACACATGGGGTTATAAAAGGGGGTTGGTGATTTTTCCCATTTAAAAGACTATTAAGCTTTAAATTGCTTCTATAGCTTTTATTCATAAAATTAATTAATAAAATGAAGTGGAGGGGTGTGTTAAACACTAAACACCTATAACAAGCCACTTGGACATACATGCGTGCTTTGGATAGCTAGAAATAAATTATTTTTGAAAATAACAAAAGCTAGCTAGAAGGACAAGGTAAATGCACACAAAAATAAATACTCAACAAAATGATCCAAACTTTCTCACACATGTTATATGGTCCAAAACTAACCTAGAAATGCAGCATAAACACCTAGAACCATAGTGAAACTTGCGTTATGCAAATACCAAGAAAAACAAGCATATTTCAGGAATAAATATTTTTGATAATCATAAAATTGTGATAAATTCACCAGAGGTGTATTTTGGCATAACAAGGCAACATCCAGCAGTTGGGCACAAAAACATAAATATTTTTGTCTACAAAAATCATCTAGGCGATTGCGAGAAATGGAAAACAATTTTTATAAAAGATTTACAATATAACTTTGAACAATTGTTGCTACAGAAGCTAGTCAAGACATAACACACAACATATCCAAAAATTAGCTATAGAGGATGTATGGATTTTGAGATATCTCGGATCTAGGTTTTTCATATTTCTATTTTTCATGCAAACATTATCGGGAACTAGCTGCGGCTAGAATAACAAAAGTTGTAGTATTTTTAACATCGAACCCAACAAAATTGGGTTTTCATTTTTCGGATTTTTCTACGATTTTATATGAATTTTACAATATTCAGCAAATCACATATACTATTTGAGAATCAAACTTCGCTCGGGCCCCGGAACTTTCCACTACTTCACATATATGCCCTCGGTTTACAAAAACAACCCTGGAAAGATAAGGGAACCCGCAATTGGGTCCCCGGGGCGGGCCGCCGGTGACCCTTGCCGGATTCCGGCGAGGAGCGGCCGGGGTCGGCGGGGAGAGGGTGGGGGAGGCCCCGTGGCTCACCAATGGATCGATTTGCACTTTGGTTTCGTCGGTCGGGCACGTCGGCGGCGGCGCGGCCGCGGAGCCCGGCGGTGGCGTCCGCCGGAGCTTCGGCTCGGTGAAAGGGGGGTGGCGCCGGCACACACGGGCGGCACGGGGCGGTTGTAGGGGGGCCGTGTGGAGCCGTGATGCGCTTGGTTGGTGGTGGCAAGGTCGGGAGACGAGGAGCTCGCCGCGGGCATCTATGGCGGGTGGCTCACCGGCCGCGCACGGGCGGCAGGGCGGCCTTTATAGCCGGCCGGCTCCCCGCCCTCACGACGAAGGGAACACGGCCGCCTTAACTTCCCGGTACGGCGCCGGCCTTTGTAGGCGCGCTCGACGGGGAATGAGATCACGGTCGGTCCGGCGGTCCGTCGGGGCGCCCGTCCCGGCCGGTCCGACGCGGCGCATGGCCCGGCGTGCGATGCGAGGGGGAGGACTTCGAGGGCGGCCTCGGCACGCGCATTCCTTGGGAAGGCGCGGTGCCTCGGTCGGTGCGTGACCGGACGGCGAGGGCGAGGGGCATGGCTCGGGCGCGGCGCGCGCGGCGCGCGGCGTCGCGCGCGCGGCGGCGCGGTGGCGGTCGGCCCGATTTCGTGTCACCGTAGTCCTATTCGAGCACTCAAAACTCCGAAATTTGAATAGAAGTGCACCAAGTGGTGAATAGGAAAGGTTTGTAGATCTCACTACCCTCTACAACTTTCACAAAGGCTCTATGGTGTTTTTCTCAACGGATTTTGCATAAATCGCAGCCAAACTTTGAATGTCGCTCTGTTTCGGTAAACAGGAGCTGCTGGTGGTTGAGCAAGTTTTTCACCAATTTCCTCTCAAAATCTGAAATGCCAATCTACATGAAAGTTGTGTCCCTCGACAAAACCGGACCACTTTCGTATTGGGAGATTTTGAAGTGTTTAGGTGAAATTTGGAGCACGCGGCAAAAGTTCGGAAGACATTCGCCGACGTCGGTGTTTAAGCGGGGTTTGACCGTGTCTCGACCAAAGGTTGACCACGGGGGTGGGTAGACTTGGTCAAGGGGTTCAATAGGATTTATTAGTGAGGTTTTCGAGGTGATGACCCGGTTGACCTAGGTTTGACCAGTGTCGGCCGGTTTGACTCGGTTGATTTGGCCATTAGCGCTAATGATGCTAATTAAAAACCTGGGGGCGTCACGACCTACCCCCCCTTAAGAAGAATGTCATCCCGAGATTCGAAATTACAAGCGGGAATGGGGAAGGGGTTCTTGGATAGAGATGTTACCCATAGAGTTAAGTTGGTCCGGCTTCCCTTGAAAAATCGGGTTCTTGCCGTGAGCACACTTAATTGTTCCGAGGTTCGATCCCGATGCCGGAGATTTGGGCAATTACGTATGAAATGCCGGGTTGTCTACAATTGTACCATAACCGGGGTGGAAGGTCTCCGGGCTTGGAAATTTGTTGTTGGTCTTTCTCGATGAGGCGGAGCTTCTTCTTCTTTTTCTTTCTCAACATTGCCGCCTGCGAGAGCGTTACACCAACGGGGAGTTGAGTGGCTTTGCCCGTGTCACATCTTCGATTGCCCTCACGCGGACGAGTCTCCTTACGGGTAATTTCCCACTCACTTACATCTATCTCGGATAATACTCACTTGTTGCCCCGACTTGCCCTCTCTTCTTCTCTAAGGTCCATTGGTAGTTGAGAAAGGGGTAATATGGAGTCGGAGGCACGGGGTTGGTCTTGATTAACATACTCCACCAACGGATTGAACAACGGGCTTGTTCGACCATAGAGGCGGATAAAGACCGAGAGAGGCCGTCCGCCAAACTAGTTTGAGATGGTTCCCTATAACGTGCTTGGATGATATCGCACACCATCCGGCTCGGAATGGAAATTTGCCCCTCCAACGGTCGAGTTGCGCCGACAATGGCGTTTATGTCACTACGGGTAGGTACTTTGGGTGAACATGGCTTGGAAGGTCGGAGCTTCTATTGCATCGGCAGCGATTCTTGTCGTAGTTGTTGAGTCATCCATTGTTGTGCTGCGAGGATCCGGCACAACACGTCGGTATGCGTTGCCACGAAGGCTTCGGTCGGTGTCGTGGGCGGTGGTAGTGATAGATCACCACTACCCGACGCACCAAAACCATTGGGGTTACTCGGTGCCGGTCTAAACATCCGAAAATTAAGTCCCTATACATGTTCGAGAATCGAACCCGAGAAAACTCTCAATTCGGACATGCACTACGAAACTCGTTCACGGTAAGTAATGCGAACCGGACATCAAAACGATCACAAGTATCAATTTGGTAAAGCTCGTTTACACGTCCCAATATCGAGAATTCGGATGGAGCAAGGGTGTAGGGTACATTCCCTACTACCTCATCACCGTTCATGAGGAAGCGGGTGATGAATGTGTACATGGACGGCTAATAGCGAGACATGATTCCTCCCGCGATACAAAGATACATCCCTATCAACGTCCGGCGAAATGACTCGAACTCTTCCGAGGACCGAGTCATGGGTGTTGGCTTGGCTTGATTCCTTCTTCGGGTCTACTTCGAGCATCTTCTCGACGTTGTGGACGAAGACGGAGGAACGGCTTGCGCGGCGAGGAACGAAACGGATGGGAGAGATGCTCTAGTGGCGGGGGTGGCCAAAATCTAGCGGGAAAGAACAAGAGTGATGGGAATGCCGAGCTCGGACGGATATGAGGCTTTCGTATCGGCGGTTCTAGGTAAAGGGCTTCCCTTTTTATGGCCTCCGTGGGGCCGCAACGGTCATTTAAACCGGTCGGGGGTATCCGGTGTAGACAACACGGAGCTCGACAACGGTCGGCCGTGAGGTCTCGGCGGTGCGAGCACGGTTGCGGAAGAAGATGGCCTAGTGGCATCACGGCGTTGTACGGTCGTGACACCGATGAAGATGAGGTCCAACGATCTAAAGAATTGACCGTGATGGAGGGAAGAATGAGAAGAGCTCGGTGTACAACACTCTACGTTTGTGATTGTAACTAAGAGAAGCTTAGCAAAAGCGTCGGTCGATCCCGGGTTTACTTCCTTGCCCGTTCCCGAGGATTTGGAGGTTATGAGCACCGACCAAGAACGAATAAGCGATGGATGAATTTTTCGAGAACCTTGACCGCTCACGAAAACTTCTACTTCTTCTCGCTTATCCGATTGGAAAAGAGTTGATTGTTAAAAGGTCGCCTAGATCGGCGGCAAGGAATCAAGTCGACGAGAATTATCAAAGGACCTTTGCGATGGAAAGGAAGGCTAGTAAAAGAGCTCCATAATTTTTGGTACGAAAGATAATTTCGTGCGGGAACTTCAGAACAATCTTGCTCACACCTTTACTTAACTTGTTAATTTGAGGTGTTGACATCTTATTATTTTGAGGTGCAATGATCTTAAAGATTGATGCGATGCACATGCTTGTGAAGACACTATGCACATGCTCGTGCGGTATGGTGCTCATGATGCATGTTAGAATGACCCGGCTACCCACATGATGAGTTAGCGATTGTGAGGGCAATCACAGGCAGAGAAAGGATCCGTGTGGCGAGTCGCTTTCCCACAATCAAGATACCTAGCGCGCTCCTAGTGGTAGTCGTGTGGCTCCAGCACCCACGATGCCCTAGGTCCCGTCGCGGCACCATTGGTTATGGAACAACAACGTCACCAAGAGAGAGATAGGGTATGAGTACGGAGTTTCATGCGAATGCATGTTAGTGTACCCAAGGTTCCCAAATGCATATGCTATGCAACACATACTCGAAAAGTGACATTTATTTTAATTCCCAAAGTTGTGAGCAAGACCAACAAAAAGGAATAAGTTCAGGATTGAGGAATCGATTGGATCTTTGATTGGCACGAACCTTTTGACGAGTTTGAAATTCACTACAGAACTTAGTTTTGATCACAACTAGCATAAATAATGCCTTACGAACATTACTGCTGAAAGATGTCCAACCAAGGCGTTACATCGATGAGGGGTTTCGGAATTACCAACAACGTTTGGGATTACATTGCAGACTAGCTGCAAAAAAAACTCCTAGTTCAACCAACCGCAATAGCTAACCAAACGCGGTTATTGTACACTAGCGTTCCTTTCAAATACTACACTCGTACGACTTAGAATTTTATTCCCACATGCCAACTCCCTTAGGGTTGGATCTTCAATGTGGTAGGACTATGGTGACTCGAGTCCGGACTCAATTCCGGATTCTCCTTGGATATCCCCGGCATCTTCTTCCTCTGTTTGGTTCAAGAATGACGGAGTTCGGAGGTGGAGCTGCTATAGCTTCCGATTGATTTTCTAGTTCAAGCATATCTTGGTCGTTATCTTGCGGCGAGAAGTTCTGCTCGCGTGATCTCACTCAACTCTTGTATCTTGGCCTTGTCCTTGCGTCTTTCCTTCTTGAGAGTAGTTATCATTGCTCGGGCTTCCTTCAACACTTGAGCTGTACAATCCATTTCTTTAACTCGTATCTATAGATTTGGTGTCTATAGAATACACTTTCTCCCACCATCCGTCGGTAGGTGTCATACATTGCTTCGGAGAATCAAGGCGAGGTAACAAGATCAAGACTAACATGAGAATTGCCCCGAGCCGGAAGAAAAGCTTCGCGCTCGACACAAGGTGCGGTGTGTCGCTCGAGCACGGGGAATCACTTTGGCCGCAGAGCCGGCTATCTCGTCGGGGTGCTTCCCACAAAAAGTTGTGAGTGCTTTGAGAGCGACTGCCGCACCGTGTCGATCAAGTTTCACCCTTGTGCCCTACACTCCCACTATTCCTAAACGAGGATTGGTCGGACACACGGAAATCTTCACCTTTACTTCACAACGAAGGAGTTGGCCCGTGGTCATGATCTCCGTGTCGAGTACTCCGGGTAAGTGGTGTACCCAAAGTCCTTCGGGGTGTCCCACAAAAGTGCGGGAAATCCACCCTCCTCGAGGTAGTTCACGAGAGTCCATGCTTCCACATCGGGACGCGGATCCCGGCGTTATCCATCCGGACATATGACAAATTGAGAATCGGACGGTGTGAGCGTACAAGGATAACTCGATCCATGAATAAGGGCGGGGGGTTGCCACGTATACTAAAACACCATCGTATGTTGAACTCGAACGAGCGAGGCATACTTAATGATACAAAGTTCGGTAATCGGAAAACGGACTTCATAACTTAAACCGGAGTCCAAAACTTCTCAAATTTGCGTAGCATCTTAGCAAGGTTATGAGACTCAAGTTGGGTATGCAAGGTTGAGCTAGCAGATTAGAAAGGTGCTTATCTAAGCAAGATTTCAAAAGGTTCTTGGAGGATAGCAAGACGGGGGTTGATCGACCGAGCATAACTTGCGGTAGACCTAAGTTATGGTCGTGAACTTCGGCGAACGGATTCTAGATTAGATGGGAGCAACCTAGGTAGAGATTACCTAGACAAAAGATTCTTAGGCGAGGACAACAATCTAAGCAACAACTCTATTAAATTTACGAACAACCACACATTTACACTTGAGAGTCTAGGCGGGACAAAACATCCAATCCCTATTTTTCCTTAGAGAGCACGGAACGGATATGGATTCAGTTTAGGTTTTCCACGACTTTTAGCATGATACAAGGGCGTCCTATTTGTCATCACAAGGCATTCAAGCCAAAACTCGAAGTTAACGCGGTGGCATGGAACATACACGTATCTCCCTATAATAACTAGTCGAGCACTAGTCGATGCTCACTTAGCGACTTACGAATCGAGGTTAGGGTACTGCGGAAGATCACAGAACACAACGAACCTTCCATGCTAGCACTCATGAAAGTGTCCACATACATTACCGTTCACTATAGAAACGACACCCATGCGTTCGGCCCGCTGCATGGACAGGCGTCCAACCTCGGACACTCTACGTTTGAATGGAGTGTATCCTTGCCTCGCATGATCGACATGCGGGATGCACACGTATGAAACACGTGGCGACAATACAACTCACAAACGAGATGCGAAGATGGGATGCGTGGAATGGATCACTCCATCAACCCTCGCAATTCCCGTGATGCGGCACGGCACACGTATAAAACACGTGGCTCATCTAGTTTGGTTGTGCGAGAATGTAAGGCCGACATAAAGTAATTGTCTTTGGGATTTAGCAAAAGAAACCATGGGTTAATAAGCCACCCGAAAGAACCCAAAAATTCCCTCTAGGGCCTCTCGGTCTAGTTTATCCTTAACGGACCAACGTGTTTTTTTAGAAAATCAAACAATCTTGGCAATTTTTATTCAAAAGTCATGTGATTAAGGCGTTAACTAAACTCCGGTGCATACAATCGCTCCGATACCAAATTTGTGACAACCCGCCCAAGAAAATACCGTACTATCGCCTAAAACCGATCCACTTTGGTCCTTAAGCAATAGTAAAGTATCATCCTGTGGTTAGTTGCCGGGTTAACGCCCGGTAAATCACTTGGAATTCATATAGAGGATCGACATATGCATAAAAACTCACGCGAAGGAAAGCCCGAGTACAACATGAATTAAAAATAATTTATTACAAACCATTGTTCCCGACATGGGGTAAGGTTCGCAGTTCGAAATAGCGGAGTTAAATTAAACTAGCGCAACGGTAAGCATCACGAGAGGCCATCCGTGATGTCACCACTTGTCGTCATCCACCCGGTCAAAAAGCACATGCACGACAGTTTTAAAGCAAGGCCGAGTATACTAATACTCGAGAAGACTTAACCGTCGGGTGATAACTACATCACCAAACTCTAGACATGAAGGCTTTTGGTCGGTGGAGTTTCTTTTGTTGAACGACAAGAAGAGTAGATCCTTACTTTCAATATTTTAGCACAAGTTCTAATTGATTACCATTTCTAAGTGTGCCAACTAATTCAATCAAGAATTGGACAAGCAATTAATTCATACGATAATATTCACTAAGTTCCATCATTACGGGATATCATGGCCGGTTGATTAAGCGGTCTCGGACAACGGTGAGTTGGCGACAAAAGTCCTCGGGTTGGGAACGGAGCCTACGATCCCGGGTACAAGGTTAGCTGGCATACCCCCGCGAAGCACCCGGGCCTCACACATGCACCCCCCTTCCGGTAGCTAGCGGTTAGGTGAACATCTAGGAGTAGTAGGGAAAAGTTCCTGTGCTATCTCATTAAGGTACTAGGCTTACCGGTCCCATTCCCAGCAAGTGCTTAGTGCGTTCAAAAGCTTAGCCCACGAAAGCCACTGGACCGGAGCCCAAATCCCATGCTCTTACCACATGAGCAATCCATTTATAAAAATCTTATGATTCCAACATAAGAACCTATTCTCGTGAGTGACGAACATCACTCGACTTGTACCGATCCTATAGCAAGGCAGCTATCGACCTAGCATGCTAGTGATAGAGCATAGGTACCTAGAGATCATGCATCTAGGGTTTCAAATCAACTCCTGAAACGTAAATGCACAATCATAGCAATCATAATTGCATAATTTTAAAAGACGGGGTTAATGATCCGGGGCTTGCCTTCGCTGGCAAGGTTGGCCTTGGGCCCTTCTGGACTTGGGTCCAGGTCTTGAGCTACGTCCACGTACTGCAGCTCTTCGTCGGCACCTTCATCTCCTCCTTCGGCATGAGCATACGTCTACCGGCGGAAAGTTCTACACGAAGATGCAAATGCAAGATTTACTCGACGATTTTTAATTTAAATATTTACAAACAATAAATGACAGTCATGGGGTGCATTGGTTGGACACATTCACCTCGATAAGAAATACATTCAAGCATACTCTTCCAAAAAGGAACAATATGCAGCTCTTTATTAAATATTCTTTTTGATAGTGATATTCTTTTTGATAGTGATTGTGTACATATATATGTAAGTAATTTAATTTAACTTCTCAAACAGTAGTGGGTGGGTACATTTAGCCTTTTAAATCGATTTACATCCACACATGGGGTTATTAAAGGTGGGTTAGTGATTTTTCCCATTTAAATGATTATTGTGCTTTAAATTGCTTCTATAGCTTTTATTCATAAAATTAATTAATAAAATGCAGTGGATGGGTGTGTTAAACACTAAACACCTATACCAAGCCACTGGACATACATTTGTGCTTTGGATAGCTAGAAATTAATTATTTTTGAAAATAACAAAAGCTAGCTAGAAGGACAAGGTAAATGCACACAAAAATAAATACTCAACAAACTGATCCAAACTTTCTCACACATGTTATATGGTCCAAAACTAACCTAGGAATGCAGAATAAACACCTAGAACTATGATGAAACTTGCGTTATGCAAATACCAAGAAAAACAAGCATATTTCAGGAATAAATATTATGTTCATCATAAAATTTTGATTAATTCACCGGAGGTGTAGTTTGGCATAACAAGGCAACATGCAGAAGTTGGGAACAAAAACATAATTATTTTTGGCTACAAAAATCACCTAGGAAACATTCCGTAGAAATGGAAAACAATTTTTATAAAAGATTTACAACATAACTTTGTGCAATTTTTGGTACAGGAGCTAGTCGGGGCATATCACACAACATATCCAAAAATTAGCTATAGAGGATGTATGGATTTTGAGATATCTCGGATCTAGGTTTTTCACATTTCTATTTTTCATCCAAAAATTATCGGGGAACTAGCTCGGGCAAGAATAACAAAAGTTGTATGATTTTTAACGGCGAACCCCAGCAAAATTAGGTTTGCATTTTTCGGATTTTTCTGCGACTTTATATGAATTTTACAATATTCAGCAAATCACATATACTATTTGAGAATGAAACTTCGCTCGGGCCCCTTAAACTTTCCACTACTTCACATATATGCCCTCGGTTTACAAAAACAACCCTGGAAAGATCGGGGAACCCGCAATTGGGTCCCTGGGGCGGGCCGCCGGTGACCCTTGACGGATTCGGTGAGGAGGCGGTCGGGGTCGGCGGGGAGAGGGTGGGGGGAGGCCCCTGTGGCTCACCAATGGATCGATTTGCACCGGTTTCGTCGATCGGGCACGTCGGCGGCGAGCGCGCGGCGGAGCCGGGCGGCGGCGTCCGCCGGAGCTTCGGCTGCGGTGAAAGGGGGTGGCGCCGGCACACACGGGCGGCACGGGCGGTTGCAAGGGGCCGTGTGGAGTCGTGATGCGCTTGGTTGGTGGTGGCAAGGCCGGGAGACGAGGAGCTCGCCTCGAGCATCGATGGCGGGCGGCTCGCCGGCTCGCGCATGGGCGCGGGCGGCCTTTATAGCCGGCCGGCTCCCCGCCTTCACGACAAAAGGAACACGGTTTCCTTAACTTCCCGATGACGGCGCGCGGCCTTGGCGGGGCGCGCTCGA
The DNA here is from genome assembly GCA_947561735.1 of Cenchrus americanus. Classification (NCBI taxonomy): domain Eukaryota; kingdom Viridiplantae; phylum Streptophyta; class Magnoliopsida; order Poales; family Poaceae; genus Cenchrus; species Cenchrus americanus. Next base: position 196,635,401 of record OX387245.1, on the reverse strand, counting down.
CGAAAGGGATCGCGGTCGGTCCGGCGGGGTGCCCGTCCGGCCGATCCGACGCGGCGCACGGCCGGCGCGCTATGTGAGGGGGGAGGAATTTGAGGCGGCCTCGGCACGCGCATTCCTTGGGAAGGCGCGGTGCCTCGGTCGGCGCGTGACCCGAACGTTGCGGCGCGGCGCGGCGTCAGTCGGCCTGATTTCGTGTCACTGCAGTCCTATTCGAGCGCTCAAAACTCCAGAAATTTGAATAGAAGTGCACCAAGTGGTGAATAGGAAAGTTGTAGATCTCACTACCCTCTACAACTTTCACAAAGGCTCTATGGTGTTTTTTCTCAACGGATTTTGTATAAATCGCAGCCAAACTTTGAATGTCACTCTGTTTTGGTAAACAAGAGGCTGGCGGCGGTTGAGAAAGTTTTTCACCAATTTCTGTCAAAATTTGAAATGCCAATCCGCATGAAAGTTGTGTCCCTCGACAAACTGGACAACTTTCGTATTGGGAGATTTTGAAGTGTTTAGGTGAATTTTGGAGGACGCGGCAAAAGTTCCGGAAGACATTCGCCGACGTCGGTGTTTAAGCGGGGTTTGACCGTGTCTCCGACCAAAGGTTGACCACGGGGGAGGGTAGACTTGGTCAAGGGGTTCAATAGGGCTTATTGGCGAGGTTTTCGAGGTGATGACCCGGGTTGACCTAGGTTTGACTAGTGTTAGATGGGTTGACTCGGTTGATTCGGCCATTAGCGCTAATGATGCTAATTAAAAACACGGGGTGTCACACTCGCCCTCATCACCGGCCGCGCGCGCGCGTTGCCCATGGTTCTGCCGTGGTTCCCCCCCTGCTCGTGCGCACCGACCGATGTCGCTCGCCATACCGCGGGTTACAGGCCGGGGTACTCCTTCTCAACGAGGGCACGGTCACTCTCCCTGTCCCCGGGCTATAAAACGGTCGTTGTGACCCCTCGCGCGTCCACACCGAGCGCCAGCCCCCTGAGACCGCCGCACAACCATTGGCGCCCCCACGGCGAGCTTGCCCTCCACTTGCTCCCCGAGTCGGCCAAACCCCCTTAGCCCTTCCCCACACGCTAGTACACCCTCCCGGGTCTTCAGCCGCCGTGCTTTGCCGCCGGTCTCACCGGTCTTGAAGCCGCAGCGGCCAGAGCCGCCCGCGCCTGCTGTCCAAGCTCACCAGAGCCGCCCCGCCTCCTTCTCCGGCCACAAACGGGTCCTTGGTGGTCACTAGGCCCTCCCTCTGCTCTTCCTCGGGCGGACTCCGGCGAGCCCTTGCCGGATTTGAGGCCGGACCGCCCCCGGCCGCCCCCGAGGACCCAATTGCAAGGGGCAACATCTTTCCAAGGTCTTTTTTGTGAACCGAGGGTATATGTGTGAGCTCCAAAATCTTTCCAGGGGCCTGGCTAGAAATTTGAATCTACAATAGTAAAACAGATTGGCTGAAACTTAGAAAATGCATAGAAAATCGTAAAAAATTCCGAAAAATGCAAACCCAATTTTGTTAGATTTTTGGTGAATAGTACTACAACTTTTGTTAAACTTGTCTAGGCTATTTCCTGATAATTTTTGCAAGAAAAATAGAAATGTGAAAAAAACTAGATCTGTTATATCTCAAAATCCATAAGTCCTCTGTAGCTAATATTTAGATATGTTGTGTGCTATGTTATGACTAGCTCCTGTACCAAACATTGCACAAAGTTATGCTGTAAATCTTTTTATATAGATTGTTTTCTATTTATGCAGAATCTGTCCAAATGATTTTTGTAGCTAAAACTAATTAGATTTTTGTGACCACCTTCTGCATGTTGTCTTTCTATGCCAAAATGCACCTCTGGTGAATTAATCATAATTTTATAATTGTCAGAAATAGTTATTTTTGAAATATGCTTGCTTTCTTTATAATTGCATAAGTCAACATACATATTAGTTCTAGGTGTATATGCTACATTCCAAGGTTATTTCTGGACCATATAATATGTGGGATAAAGTTTGAATCATTTGGATGCTTATGTATTTTTGTGTGTATTTACCTTGCTTTACTAGCTAGCTTTTGTTATTTTCGATACAATTAAATTCGTAGCTCCCCTAAGTGTGCATGTGTGTGCAGTGACCTTGTTTTGATTCATAGTGCTTAATAACACCCCTCACTGAATTTTATTAATTACTTTTATGAATAAAAGCTATGGAAGTAATTTAAGGTTTAATAGTCAAGTAAATGAGAAAAAACACCAACCCACCTTCAATGACCTTTTGTGTGTGAATCTTATTAAAAGGCTAAAGGTTACCAACCCCTTTGCTGTTTATGAAGTTAAATTAATTTATTTCCATATATATGTATACAATCACTATCAAAAGAATAATTAATAAAGGGCTACATATTGTTTCTTTTTGGAAGAGTATGCTACATGTGTTTCTTATCTAGGTGAATGTGGTCAACCATGCACCCCATGGTTGTCATTTATTAATTGTAGTTAGTTAAATTAAAAATTGTCAAATAAATCTTGCATTTGCATCTTCGTGTAGATCTTCCCGACGGTAGATGTACGCTCGTGCCGGAAGGAGGAGACGAAGGCGCTGAAGAAGAGCTGCAGCATGTGTTCGAAGCTCAAGGCCTGGACCAAAGCCCAGAAGGGCGCAAGGCCAACCTTGCCAGTGAAGGCAAGCCCCGGATCATTAACCCCGTCTTTTAAAATTTTGCAGTTGTCCTTGCTATGATTGTGCATTTACGTTTTAGGAGTTGAATTGAAACCCTAGATGCATGATCCCTAGGTACCTATGCTCTATTACTAGTATGCTAGGTCGATAGCTGCTATACTATAGGACCGTATAAGTTCAGTGATGTTCGTCACTCGCGAGAATAGGTTCTTATGTTGGAATCATAAGATTTTTATAAATGGATTGCTCATGTGGTAAGAGCATGGGATTTGGGCTCCGGTCCAGTGGCTTTCGTGGGCTAAGCTTTTGAACGTACTAAGCACTTGTCGGGAATGGGACAGGTAAGCCTAATACCTTAATGAGACGGTGCGGGAACTCTCCTTTACTACTCTTGAGTATTCAGCTACCCGGCTAGCTACCGGGAAGAGGGGTGCATATGTGAGACTGGGTGCCTCGCGGGGTATGCCAGTTAGCCTTGTACCAAGGACTGTAAGCATTGGTCCCAACCCAAGGATTTTTGGGAACCGCCTGGATGGTTGTCCTCGCGGGGGCACCCTACCGTGTGCTTAGGTTTACCTTGCAATGTTTAAATCAATCGATCGTCGGCCTCTCACCGTTATCTGAGACTACTTAATCAACAGGCCATGATATCCCATAATGATGGAACTTGGTGAATATTGTTGTGTGAATTAATTGCTTGTCCCATTCTTGATTGAATTAGTTGGCACACTTAGAAATGGTAATCAACTAGAACTTGTGCTAAAATATTGGAAGTAAGGACTTACTCTTGTTGCAGGTGATGTAGTTATTACCCAACGGCCATTTCTAAGTCTTGCTGAGTATTAGTATACTCAGCCTTGCTTTAAACTGTTGTTGCAGGTGTAGTTGACCGGGTGGATGACGACAAGTGATTACATCACGGATGGCCTCCTATGATGTTTACCGTTGCGTTAGTTTATTTTATTTCTGCTGTTTCGAACTCTGAACCTTTACTTCATGCCTTGAACAATGGTTTGTAATAATTTAACCTTCAAGGGTAATTTAGGCTTAATTTGATGTTGTACTCTTGACTTGCCTTCACGTGAGTTTTAATGCATATGTCGATCCTTTGTAATGGTTTTCCAAGTGATTTACCGGGCATTAACCAGGCAAATAACGACAGGATGATACTTTACTATTGCTTAATGACCAAAGTGGATTGGTTTTAGGCGATAGTACGGTATTTTCCTTGGCGGGTTGCCACAGCGGAAATGGTCGGTCTCTGCTGCTGGTCGCTACTGTTGTCTTTCTCCTCCACGCGCCGCTGCTGGGGTCGTACTCCGACCTCGACGCACTCATCTACAAGGGCTGCGCCAACTAGATCTTCCGCGGCGGCGCGTTGCTGCCGACTATCGCAATCCTCTCCAGCGGCCTCTCCCCTCACACCAGCTCCACCAAGTTTTACAAGACCTCCCCCCATCCTCGTTGGGCTTCTCCACCTCGGTCTTCGTCCTATTACGGTGCCGCGGGGACCTCTCCTGCTCCGACTGCGTCTTCCGCGCCATGCCGTCGTGGCGCGTCATATTCGACGCCTCCGTCCGCCACCTTCTTCCCCTCTCCTTCCCTCATCCCCTCCCTCCCTCTGCTCTCCCACCGGTGTGCCACCCCCTCCTCTGCCTCGCACACGCGTCGTCCATAGATGCCGCGGCAGATCTACCGCATCCATGGTCGGATTGGGCAGGCGGCGGCAGGAGGGGCTGGGTGTGGCGGCTATGGAGGACCGAGGCCCTCCCCCTGCCTCCTCTGGCGGGCATGGCTTCGTTGGCTTCTACGCGTCCTCTATTTCCGTCGGCCTGCGTCGCGCTGATGGGGCCGCCGTGCTGGGGGCTGCCGACCGTGGCCGCGCACACGCCGTTGGGTCGCGCCGCGCGCCGCGCCAATGGCGCACGAAGCGGGGTTCCCCCGCTCCCATGCCGATGGGGCCGTGCGTGCGCCGGCCGCCGCCATAGCCGCGCGTCGATGCCGTGCGGGAAGGGGTTCCCTCTCTCTGTTCTGTTTTTAATCTCACGGGCGGGTTTGGAGGGCGGGTAGACGCGAGGTGGGTGAGAAAAACATTACCTTTTTGGCAGAAACGCTCCCCAAATTGCGATTTTTATGATTGTTCCACCTTTTTTGTCATCACGCATGGCGGACACGGGTCCGACTTAAGTGAAAAAAGTTATTCAATTGTCTTCACTCCTTAAGTAAGTATATATATATATATGCCGGCGCTATTTCATACCCCGGGTATGAAATATTATTGCATACCCGACCCCATCCCCACGCGAGCGCTGCACACCCGCGGCCGCACCCACCTGCCGGTTTCCCGACATCTAATTTTTTTTCCTGGTTCGTTCGCCGCGGTCTTTTGTTTTTGACGAGCTGGACCGGCGGTTGCCATTCTGCCCACACGCTGTTCCCAGTTTTTGTTACAAGCTAGGCCCACAAGCCATTCAGCCCCCATGTGGGTTTCTGGCTGTTCAAACTTGTTTTTCGAACGCTGATCATACTCTACTTCAAAGATACGTAATGGCATGTCGTTTGAAAGAATGGCCCCATATATGTTAAAAGATAGTGTTGTGATAAAACCAACGTGCCCCGTATGAACATTTGCAATAAAATTGAAATTGCACAGATACGTAATGGAATTGAGATGGGAGTTTTTTTTTCTAAATAAAAAGCACAGTGCGATGAACTGGAATGGTTTTGCACTGATTAGTTCATGATACTAAATCATCGCACAAGCTGAATGATTTACAATCCAAAACATAAATACCGATACTTTACTAATTGACTAAGTAGCAAATAATGTAATAATTTTGTGGAACAGTCAGGTAATATCAGCCTCAGAACATCTTTGCCTCAATGCCACGAAGCAGCAGCGCCTCTTAGCTGCAGAGTTTGTCATGATATATTGATATTGCAATATAGGTTGTGCCCAATTCTTCAGCACGTTGGAAGCCTTCACCCCCTCGGGTAGCTAATGTCAATCAGAAAAGAACAACAGGTCTTAGCTTAAGAAAAATGACAAAAAAATACATGCATGAAGTAGGTGTAGTATCATGAGCCACATTTTTTTTAAAGTCAAAAAGCTTTCGGCATTGTTGGCAAAGTATAATGAACCAATACATATTAACTACTATCCACTACCGCAATGTAGAACTGGTTGTAAATAGTTATGCTAAAGGAAGTGGAAGATGATGTTCTGGGTGAGCTGATCATTGGTATACTGGTTATACATCCAGAAGGCCTAGGCTAGAATCTGAAGGCGGAAAGATGCAAATTAGTGAACTGAGCAAGTTAACTGTTATAGCTCTGGAAACTCAGAAGCTTAATGCTTTAGGAAATATATGGCACCCACTCCATCCAAATATATTTACCCATGCATATTAGTGTGAGGCAGATACAAATGGCATGCCAATGACGCGTGGGAACTGTGTTGTATCACGATTCATGAATAGAATGGCGTGTCTTGTGTAGGTGGCAAAAACATGGAGACAATGAAGCAAAATATTTATTTGCTGAACATGAATTTGTTTCAGAAAATACACATCATGTTGTTTGTGAATATTGTTCAGACCTGGCATAAGCTTTTAAACCAACAAAAAAGCAACTATTTGCTGAATCTGATAGTTTTACATTACTATAGAACAATCTTAAAATAATTTCTACATTACTGGGTGATTTCATCAGAGCATTACAACTGGACTAGCTAGGATGCATACCAGTATAAGAAAACTTAAGTGTACATCTAGTTTTAACAATTAAGTGAGCCCCAAGGAAATAGATGTTTCAAACCAAATACTTGGTCCAAAAAATTGACACTTTACAGGTCATAGGAACAAGATTCACATCATCTGGATGACAATACAAGCTTGGCACTCAATCATGGTGCAGATTCTCAAGAGCAAGTTCAGATACATAGTGTATATGCCATCAATATGCCTCACATGGTGCAGTACTGTTTCAAACTAGTGCTTTAATTTTGCTTAGTTGCATAATGGCGAGGCAGCTAGGTTCCAGGATGAATATACTAAATGTTATCTGATGCATGAGGTTGAGTTCGCCGTGCATCACAAGAACATGGACACAAGACATAACAGATCAATTAATTTGACGCACCATGCTTACTGGAATGAAGTATATGCTGCTACATAAGCTACTCCATTTATCATAAAAAATTTAAGGGTATATGAGGATCACGAATTTGTCAGTATGACTTTCAGTAGAAACTAGCAACATGGAAATAAATATAAAAGCAGGAATCAATTTCCACAAACAGAACTTCTACGAGTAAAAGGATCAATTCTATACAAGTATATACAGTCACGAGCAAATTCACAATTATGAAATACCTCCAACAAGAAGAATATTGTAGCCAAGATTTCTTTCTGATAAATCAGCAGGAAAATGAAAATTAATTACAAAAGCTACTACATACTTCCTCTCATGGCCACGTGAATGATATACAGCCATTGGGATCACAAAGAACATGCTTGCTTCTAGAAATTCAGCTGATTCCTATCACCATCTCCTAGCCAAATGGCATTGATCTATGGCCTTGCAATGTTGTTCTACAACTTGTCTCCAGCAACCAATGGCCACAACAACCAAACGATGTGCATTCTCGACCACGAAACAGAGTTAACCAGAAGAGCAAGAGGAGATTGGAAATCCCCCATGTCTGGATCCAGATTCTAAATATGTCCATTATCACCGATATGTATCTGAACTTTCTGAATAAAAGTAGTCAATTTACCAGCAAACAAATCTAAACAATGAAATTTCTAGACCTACATTTTATTTATAGTATATGTGCATTGCATCTCTAAATAATTACATACTTGTGGACAAAGAGCATGGCTAATATTGTTAAACTGAGATGCATCAAACCTCAAAGCACTGAGTAAGAGAGGCTAATAACTGGTTAATTAGAAAGGGCTAAACAGGTAAGGAAGTACATGCTAATGTCCAAATAAAATTGTAATTCTCGAGTTTTATATGTCAAACTGGCAGTACTATGCAAACTGCTTGATACTGTACCAAATGAGGGGTATGTTCGTGTCCATAGGAGATTGTTCTAAAATGCGCACAGTTCCTACAGAAATGAAGCATCATGCACCATATCAGAATTTGAATTTGAATAAACTTTCATCCACCTCTGGAAACATACCTTCTGATTAGCACAGCTGAACGGGAATTGTAAAGTGATCAGCAATCCTGATTATGTATGAGCCACGTTATAATGACAATTGATCTCCACAAACCGGTAAGTGAACATCTCTGAATTGGTGAGAGACACGAATTGCTCCAATACCTGATGAAAGGCACATTATAATTGATTCCGCCATCTCTGCAAAGACACAAACTTGCGACATCAGGGATTGGAACAGCAACTAATCTCGGATGAACTCTCATCGAATCAGGTGAAGATTAGAAGACTGAGAATAAAAAAAAGTAGCAGATTAAAATAAATCAAATCCAGTCGGTTGGATCTAAAAACATTTTGATAAAAAAATCCAGTCGGGAGATCGAATGAAATTGAGAAAAGAGGGGCACCTGACTCGTCAGAGGACATCAGTGCAGCCTCATCCGATGAAATCCGCCGCTCAGAGTCAGGGGAGGAAAAGCAAGCTGCTGAGGATCCGGGGAGGGGATGGATCCGTGCCATCGCTGCCGATCCCAAAGGGGAAGCAGGACCGCCGCCGGACCGGCCCACCGCGGCCAGTGGCGATTGGCGACCAAATCAGAGGCGCGATAGATAACAGCTGCTCGTCTCCCGCAGCATCGGCAGCCAGAGTACGTGGTCGGACGCCTTGCAAGCGAGGTGCGCTCACGGTGGAGACCCTTGTCGACAATGGCGAGGCATCTGGAAACGGAAGACGGCTAGAAATGGGAGCAGCTTGGGCCGGCGGCAACCAAGCTGGGGCGTGTAGAAAGCCAGGACTCGGTCCTCATGACCGGCAACGGTCAGTAGCTGCATTACCTGGTCCTTCGGATCCCATCTGTACTCCTATAGACTAGGGATTCAGTTGCCCACGACCGGCTTGTAAGAGCAACTCCAACAGTTTAGCCAAGAAACCAACTCTGTCATCCATATAATTTTGGCAAAACAAGAAAAATTGACCTCCAACAGCCAAGAAACCAAACTTGGCAAGAAAATAGAAACTTGGCAAAACTCACCTCCCCACGCGCATATATGCGCGCGCGCGATTGTGGTTGCCATCGTTGTTTTCCTCTAGGTGGGAGGGTGAAAAATAAATAAAGAATAGAAAAGGATTCCGATGTAAGTTTTTTAAGAGGTGGAAGGGCACATACATAATTTTGTTTCTCTCGGGACCTCCATATATATATATATGTAACGACGATATGCACTAAATAGATGAGCTTTTCCTGCAACTGTTTCTCTTCATGGTATCACGAGGCTTTCCGATCCCCACGATCTGAATTCTTCCGCTGCCCTCCTACCCCTTCTTCCCCATGTCTTCCACAGGATCCAGCTCCACCAATCCCTTTGCCGCACCTCTCCCTGACCCCCCATCTGCTTCTGCCATCGTCAAGATCAACATTCAGCAACATGTTCCGGTGGTGCTGAACATGGACGAGTCCAATTTTCGGCAATGGCGCACCTTCTTCGATCCCACCTTCAAGAAGTTCGGTCTCCTCAACCACGTTGAACGTTGATGGTTCCCTTGACGCAATCCTGATGCAAGACGAGGTAGAGTGGCTTCAGATCGACTCCTGCATCACATCCTGGCTATACACCACCGTGACCAAAGACATCATGGACGCGATCTACCGTCCTCAACAATCGGCGTTCTCGGCGTGGTCCAGCATCCTCGGCCTATTCCTCGACAACAGCCTGCAGCGTGCCGTGCACGCGCAGTAGGAGTTCCACAGCCTGTACCAAGGTGACATGTCCATCACCGAGTATACCGGCAAGATGAAGCGCCTCGCCTCAGGCCCTCGTCATCAACGTTCTTCGCGGCCTCAACTCCGACTACAGCTCCGCCATCACCTACCTCAGCGGCAAAGATCCCACACCGTCCTTCATCTACACACGCTCCTACTTGCTCCAGGAGGAGAGCCGCAAGCGCCACACTCGCAAGATGGAGTCCGACACTGCGCTGCTCGCCGCCGGCTCTACCGGTTCCAAGCCGGGCGCCTCCTCCAAGCCTGATCCACCCGCTGCTCCTAGTGGCGGCGATCGCCGCGAGAAGTGGAAGCCGCACGACGGGCGCGGCCGTTCCGGCGCTCCTGACGCCCCTCGTCAGCCTAGCGCTCCCCAACCGCCCACTAGTGCGCCGCAGCAGTGGGGTCAGTCTTACAACCCCTGGACGGGGGTCGTCCAGGCATGGCCGCTCCAGCAGTGGCGTCCCCCGAAGACCAGTGTTCTCGGTCCCCGACCTGGCGCTGCGCCCCCACAAGCCCTGACGACATCCTCGGCTCCGAGTTTTGGCGTCCACGACTACAACCTGTTCACCACCTCGACGGCCCAACCTCCTGTGGCTTTGCTCCATGCGCTTCAGGGTGCGCCGGCACAGCCATCCTACGGTGGCGGCGGTGACTGATTCGTGGACACCGACGCGACGTCTCACATGGCGTCGAACCCCGGTATACTCTCTGCTCCCTCCCTACATTCCTCTCCCTCTCAGATCATCGTTGGGAACGGAGCACCGCTCCCTGTCCATTCCACAGGTCACTCCTCTCTTCCCACCTCCTCCTCTTCTCTTAAACTGAACAATGTTCTCATTTCTCCACATTTGATCAAGAATTTAATCTCTGTTCGTGCTCTCACTCGCGATAATTCCGTCTCTGTTGAATTTGACCCGTTTGGTTTTTCCATCAAGGATCTTCGCACGAAAACGGTTCTTCTCCGCTGTGACTCCACCGGCGACCTCTACCCACTCCGCTCGCCGGCCGGCTCCACCGCCTTCAGCCCACAATAACATTCACCGAGCTCTGGCACTCCCGGCTTGGACATCCTGGCGAGGCTTTCCTTAGACGCATTTTGCTTTCTTTTGGTTATTCTTGTACCAAATCCGACAAACACACATGCCATGCCATGCCTGTCGTCTCGGCAAGCATGTGTGTTTGCCGTTCAAAGAATCAAATAACATCAGCTCTTTTCCTTTTCAATTGTTGCACTGCGATGTGTGGACCTCCCCTATTCCAAGCAACACTGGTTTCCGATTTTACTTAGTTATCCTTGATGATTATTCACATTTCGCATGGACATTCCCACTACGGCATAAGTCCGATGTTCTACCCTCCCTCATTTCCTTCCATGCTTTTGTCCGTATGCAGTTCAGTTGCAACATGTAGTGTCTTCAGACGGACAACAGGAAGGAGTTTGACAACTCTGTCGCGCGCGCGTTCTTCTTCACCCATGGCATTTCCTTCCGTCTCACCTGTCCATACACATCTCAACAGAATGGCCGTGCTGAGCGCGTCCTCCGCACGATCAATGACAGCCTCCGCGCTCTCCTGTTCCATGCTTCGGTGCCCCTGTCCTTTTGGGCCGACACCCTTGCCACGGCAACATATCTGTTAAATCGACGTCCTTGCCGCCGTCATGGCAATCACACGCCGTATGAGCTTCTTTTTGGTGCCACGCCGTCGTATGATCATCTCCGGGTGTTCGGCTGCCGCTGCTACCCAAAGACGGCCGCGACTGCGCCACACAAGCTTGCCCCACGCTCTGTCACTTGCATCTTTCTTGGCTACCCGGTTGAGCAACGAGGCTATCGGTGCTATGATCCATCCACCCACCGCATCATCACCTCACGGCATGTTTATTTCGATGAACATGTGTTCCCGTTTGCGCAGGGTCCGTCGTCGACATCCACGGCGCGCGCCATGACGTCACCAATGCTCCAGGAACTGCTCCCTGCATATACGCCGCGTCGCGCGCGCACGACGCGGCCTGCCGCTCCGCGCAAGCAAAAGGGGCCTGCCCATGACTCCGCCCAGGCTGAGCGGCGCCGCGTTCCACGGCTCCGACGACAGACTCGGAAACTGCTTCTGCACAGCACCCGCCCACCTCCGATGCGGCTACAGCGCAAGCAGCTCCGCTAGCGCCGCATGCACCTCAACTAGAAGCTGCTGCTTGCTTGCGTCATCACATGCAAACACGTGCACGTGTTGGCATTGTGCAGTCAAATTCCCGCTATGCAAACGTTGCCACAACAACGTTGCCTGCACCACCAAGCTGCACTACCGCCGCCACCATTCCGTCTGCGTCGCCGACATCAGTCCGTGACGCACTCCGCGACCACTACGGGAGAGCTGTAATTCCCCAAGTGCTCGGAACTTCCCCGAGAGCCAAAAATCGGGCACTCGGGGAAGGCATCTTCTTCCCGAGTGTTGCACTTGGGGAAGAATTGCACTTGGGGAACATGGCCTTCCCCGAGTGCCTAAAAGGGCATGGCACTCGGGGAAGGCCATCTTCCCGAGGGCAACACTCGGGGAAGACGGCACACGAAAAAGAAAAGGTGCATTTGACGGCGGCACTAGATGGAGCCGTTTAAAAAAAAATTGAAAACCCTCTTCCCCGAGTGCCTAGTCCTAGCACTCGGGAAGGCGACCTCTTCCCCGAGTGCCTTATTTACGGCACTCGGGGAAATATTTTTGTTTTTTTTTGTTTTTTGCCCCAATTTTTTTGTGAGGCCTTCAAACATTATTTAAAACTCCTTGCTCAAATTTGACTTACTTTTGAATTTTTTTGTTATATTTTGTTAGTTTTTCCTTTTTCTTGAATTTTTAGGCACACTTCAAATTTAAACTACGGGTACATGAAATCATATAATTTGGTGATTCAAAAAATGATATTCATGATATTTGGTGTATATTGAGGCCTTATCCAACAACTCACATGAAATATCGAGCATCTTGTTGTCGTGACATGACTAACAACATACGGGAAAAGTGTTTCTGAATTACAGAAAATCCGGACGAAGTCCGAAAAACACGTAACTTGTCGGGACACCGTGTTATCACATGTATAGGTTGTGTGCAACGATTGAGAAGATTTCGAGCGAGTTGCGATGTGTGATGCCCGAAACCCGGACATCTCCACATGTGATCCATGTGATAACACACGGGAGATGTGTGAGTTGTAGGCATCAAACGTCGCAGACTTGCTCAAAATCTTCTCTAGTCTTGCACACAACCTATACATGTGATAACACAACTCCCCGACAAGTTTCGTGATTTTCGGACTTCGTCCGGATTTTTTGTAATTTAGAAATGCTTTTTCCGTATGTTGTTAGTCATGTTACGACAACAAGATGCTCGATATTTCGTGTGAGTTGGTGGATAAGGCCTAAATATACACCAAATATCATGAATATCATTTTTTGAATCGCCAAATTATATGATTTCATGTACATGTAGTTCAAATTTGAACTTTTCCTAAAAATTCAAGAAAAAGAAAAAATTAACGAAATATAACAAACAAATTCAAAAGTAAGCCAACTTTGGGCAAAGAGACTTAAATAATGTTTGAAGGCCTCACAAAAAAATTGGGGCAAAAAAACAAAAAAAAAATATTTCCCCGAGTGCCTAGCCCTAGCACTCGGGAAGGTGACCTCTTCCCCGAGTTCCTTGTCCGTGGCACTCGGGGAAGGGCCTCTTCCCCGAGTGCCTAGTCCCTTGCACTCGGAGAAATATTTTTGTTTTTTTGTTTTTTTCCCCATTTTTTTGTGAGGCCTTCAAACATTATTTAAAACTCCTTGCCCAAATTTGTCTTACTTTTGATTTTTTTTTGTTATATTTCGTTAGTTTTTCCTTTTTCTTGAATTTTAGGCACACTTCAAATTTGAACTACATGTACATCAAATCATATAATTTGGTGATTCAAAAAATGATATTCATGATATTTGGTGTATATTGAGGCCTTATCCAACAACTCACATGAAATATCGAGCATCTTGTTGTCGTGACATGACTAACAACATACGGGAAAAGTGTTTCGAATTACGGACAATCGGACGAAGTCCGAAAAACACGTAACTTGTCGGGACACCGTGTTATCACATGTAGAGGTTGTGTGCAACAGTTGAGAAGATTTCGAGCAAGTTGCGATGTGTGATGCCTGAAACCCAGACATCTCCACATGTGATCCATGTGATAACACACCGGGAGATGTGTGAGTTGTAGGCATCAAACGTCGCAGACTTGCTCAAAATCTTCTCTAGTCTTGCACACAACCTATACATGTGATAACACAACTCCCCGACAAGTTTCGTGATTTTCGGACTTCGTCCGGATTTTTTGTAATTTAGAAATGCTTTTTCCGTATGTTGTTAGTCATGTTACGACAACAAGATGCTCGATATTTCGTTTGAGTTGGTGGATAAGGCCTAAATATACACCAAATATCATGAATATCATTTTTTGAATCGCCAAATTATATGATTTCATGTACATGTAGTTCAAATTTGAACTTTTCCTAAAAATTCAAGAAAAAGAAAAAATTAACGAAATATAACAAACAAATTCAAAAGTAAGCCAACTTTGGGCAAAGAGACTTAAATAATGTTTGAAGGCCTCACAAAAAAATTGGGGCAAAAAAACAAAAAAAATAAATATTTCCCCGAGTGCCTCGCCCTAGCACTCGGGGAAGGTGACCTCTTCCCCGAGTGCCTTGTCCGTGGCACTCGGGGAAGGACCTCTTCCCCGAGTGCCTAGTCCCTGGCACTCGGGGAAATATTTTTGTTTTTTTGTTTTTTTTTTTGCCCCATTTTTTTGTGAGGCCTTCAAACATTATTTAAAACTCCTTGCCCAAATTTGGCTTACTTTTGATTTTTTTGTAATATTTCGTTAGTTTTTCCTTTTTCTTGAATTTTAGGCACACTTCAAATTTGAACTACAGGTACATCAAATCATATAATTTGGTGATTCAAAAAATGATATTCATGATATTTGGTGTATATTGAGGCCTTGTCCAACAACTCACATGAAATGTTGAGCATGTTGTTGTCGTGACATGACGAACAACTTACGGGGAAAGTGGTTTTAAATTACAGAAAATCCGGACGAACTCCGAAAATCACGAAACTTGACGGGGCATCGTGTTATCACATGTATAGGTGTGTGCAAGAATAGAGAATATTTCGAGGAAGTTGGGACGCGGGTGCCTAAAACCCATACATCTCCGGGTGTGTTATCATATTGATCACATATGGAGATGTCCGGGTCTTAGGCACCCGACGTCCCAACTTCATTGAAATATTCTCTATTCTTGCAAACGGCCTATACATGTGATAACATGACGCCCCAACAAGTTTCGTGATTTTCGGACTTCGTCCGGATTTTCGTAATTTAGAATCACTTTCCCCGTAAGTTGTTCGTCATCTCACGGCAACAAGATGCTCGACATTTCATGTGAGTTACGGGATACGGCCTCAATATACACCAAATATCACGAATATCACTTTTTGAATTGCCAAATTATATAATTTCATGTACATGTAGTTCAAATTTGAAGTGTGCCTAAAATTCAAGAAAAAGAAAAAAACAAACGAAATATAACAAAAAAAATCAAATGTAAGTCAAATTTGGGCAAAGAGTTTTAAATATTATGTGAAGGCCTCACAAAAAAATGGTGAAAAAAACAAAAAAAATAAGAAATAGTTCCCCGAGTGTCGGAACGTTGGCTCTCGGGGAAGGTGCTCTTCCCCGAGTGTTGTAAAGGGGCTCTCGAGGAAGGTTTTGTGAAAAAAATATGAGAAGTCTTCCCCGAGTGGTGCGGATTGACGCTCGGGGAAGAACTTCACACCGAAATAAAACTGCGCGCCCAATCCACCAGCGCCCCACCCTCACACCCGCGCGCCCAACAAAAAAAACCCGTGCCCCGTCCTGCCCCCGCCGGCACTGGCGCCAAGCCCCCGCCCCCGCCCCTCCGTCCGGCCCCCCCCCCGCCGCGCTCCCCGCCGGTGCGGCGGCGCGCGCGCCGACCCGCCCCTCCCCGCCGCCCCCACCGCTCCGCGCGCGTCTCGCCCCCGCCCCCCCCCCCCCCCCCCGCCGCATCCGCCCCGTCCCGGCCCCCGCCGCCCCCGCCCCCCCGTCGGCGCGCGCGCGCGCGCGCCCCCGCCCGCCGCCCGCCCCCGCCCGCGCGCGCCCCCCCCCCCCCCCCCCCGCCGCCGCCGCGCGCCGGCCCGCGCGCGGCCCGACCCCGCCGCCGCGCGCGCGCGCTCCGCTCCTCCTCATCCTTTGCGCCCTCCACCCGGTACTCCCCGCCGGTCGTTGCGCAAGGTCCGCTCCCCTTCCCGGCTCATTCTCGCATCTTCCCGGTGGTGTTTGCATCAAGGAAGCAAAGGTGAAGGAATATGCTCGGTTAATCGGTGAGTATTTTCCATCTTTGAGCCTCGCCTTTAACCTTAATTAATAGATGTGAAGGAATATGCTCGGTTAATCGGTGACTATTTTCCGATTTAGGCTTGACTAGAAAGGCAACGCGGCCTTGCCGCGCTAGGCCATTGCCTTGTATTAATTCAGCAGCATATTTAGAATTGAGCCATAGATAGTTCCTTTTACGATTGAGAGATTTTGCTGCGTTGTGCCCGTATTCTCGTTGTGGCATTGTAGTTGATGCAACTCTCTCTTCGCAGTTATATTGCGACCTTTTTTAGCCGACGGAGAGAAATGGGCTAAGCATCCCGAGCCGTAGAGGTTAATCCGAAAGAGAAATGGGCTAAGCATCATGAATGATAGAACCTCTAAAATTTTGATTTGTGGAAGTCCAATATTTTTTTCAAGGGTACAATGTAATAAGTATATTTTATAAAAAATGTGAGAGAAGTTCCCAAGTCCCAACCGGAGTGTGCCAACTTTGATGAGACCGGTGGTTTTGGCTCAATAGTTGCTGAAATTTGAGATTACTTACTTGTGGATTACATACTGCTTAGTGTTATGTTATAATGTAATAATAGAGTATAATTGTAAACGGATTATTTGTTCCAGGGACTATATATATGTGTCAAATTTCCATAGCATCAGTCTTTGAACAGCTACGTATTTGAAAGCGGGGCACATTTTGTGCATTGAAAAACTTCATATTTGGGTGAAAGTTAATAAACACCAATTTACCAATGACCTTTAACAGAAGTTGAAGCTGGCACAAAGTTCAGTTCTGATCCTTGTGTTCAGTGTGGCATTGACAGGGTGCCAAAGAATAGTCACATGAGTTCACTAGATAATGCAATCCTATACTAAGAATAATCTGGGAAGAGGTGAAGAGCAAAGAGGTCACCTTGCTTGGTGGTGCGAGCCTGTTGACCTCTATATTAGATCCGTCAAGTTGTTAAAGTGCATGAAACACTACCGTGCATTGTGCTTTATAATTTTTCTATTAAAAGACGTTTGCTTGTCGTTTCAACAGAAAGCTTGTTTTTGGTTCAAGTGCCGGCAACAATAAAGAACCACAAGAGGTATTTCCCTACTTCAATGCAACATGTTATCGCTACTCCTTTGTTTCGTGAAAAATTGATGTCGATTTTTGGCCGTTTGCTTTGCATAAATCTTGCGAATGTGATCAATGCGGTATCAATGTTAATCTTGGTGGCCAAATATCCGAAGAGCTAACCTTTTCCAAGTTTAGTGTATTGTGTACCAATACGGATTAAGCATGCTAGATAATTCAACATCCAAATGCCTTCGGGAACTCAAATCCATTTAAAATTTTGTATCCTCTCGGACATTTTTTTAACCCACATATTACAACTTTTGGTTTGATGGAACCAACATATCTTTACCTACCGTAATATATTCCACCCATTTGGAACTAGTAGGCATATAATTCTATAAAAAAGGTCAAACCGCATAAGTTTTGAGTAACAAATAGTCATTATATGCCGTATGGAAGTCATTTCAAAGATCTTTAAATATTTATTAGAAAAAAGATCTTTCAATATGACATTGATCTTATTTCAATTGTTGATGCATTTTAAGATAAATTGATGGTCAAAGTATACATTGAAAGACTTTTCGATAGTTCCAATAATTTTAAATCATGAACAATCTCGAAAGTATCTTGTGCTATAAAAGGAAAAAGCAATATCTACTTCTTGTATCCGGACACCGCCCCGTATGTTGACTAAGTGAAACCTTTAACAATGCCTAGAGCTTAGCCTCGTGATCCTTGTTGAGAAATCTCATCCGATTCATCAATTACTTTGTCCGCAATGGTGATATAAATTTATAAATGTATCTTATACGGTAAAAAGATGCATAACCATCGGCTCATCACCAAGTGAGAACTTGTACAAATTTTATTGCCCTTTTATCAAATGTCAAGAAGTAACATATGAATGAAACATAGACGTGCATATAGATAGATATTATTGGATTAGAAAAGCCGCCCAATGCAAACGATTGGTTACCAACTGCATACCTTATCTTTTTATATCGTCGTTTTGTTTCACTTAGATATTTCTTGCTTTTGATTTCCAATTGCAAAAGGTTATGGAGGCAGCCTTGATCACTATTTCTACAGAGATATAAAAAACAAATTTACCTGCAATGACAAAGATTTGTTGTGGTGTGTGATAAGGAAGAATTGGATTTCTCAAGATAAGAGGTTGTTATTATCCTGGTCAACAATTGAGTATCTCATGTGAAGTTAAGGGTTACCAATAATCGGAGTAAACACACAAAGATTAGATATAAACAAACCTAGTGATGGTCGTCGTGCTGGATTTGTTGATGTGTCGGCCTTCGTGTCGGAGTTGTTGATGTGTCGGCCTTCGTTTTTATGTATTGCACTTGTGAACTTGTAATAATGTGTACTTTTGGATATGTGGTTTGTATGTAATATATTGTGGATTCGGAGATATTTGGTCACACTTTTGGATGTGTCGTTTGTCATTTATAAATGTGGTTTGTGAGATATTGAAGTCGATTTGTGATTTGTATAAATATATGCTTTGTTTATCACATGGCAAAGCAAAAGAAAAAAAATGAAAAAAGAAAAAAAAGAAGGGGGCTTCCCCGAGTGCCTGGCAAGTGGCACTCGGGGAAGAAAATATAAAAAGAAAAAACGATGGGGGCTTCCCCGAGTGCCTGGGCATTTGGCACTCGGGGAAGGCTATTTTTTAAAAAAACAAAGGGGGCTTCCCCGAGTGCCTGGTCATGAGCACTCAGGGAAGAGGTTTTCCAAAAAAAAAACGAATTTCTTCCCCGAGTGTTGCACTCGGGGAAGAGGTTAAAAAAAACGGTAGACGGCGCCGACGGTGTTAAATCATCCCCGAGAGGGAGCATGACACTCGGGAAAGGCTTCCCCGAGTGCACGAGTTTTGGCACTCGGGGAAGGCCTCTTCCCCGTGAGCCTCTTCCCCGGTTGGCCTTCCCCGAGTGTTGCACTCAGGGAAGCCTTCCCCGAGTGTTTTGGGGTCTTCCTCGAGTTCTTTTGACACTCGGGGAAGGGGGGGTTCTCCCGTAGTGGACCCGGCCCGGCGCCAAGCCATGCAAGATGAGTATGACGCGTTGTTGGGAAACAACACCCGGACTCTTGTCCCACATCCTCCGGCGCCAATGTCATCACCGCCAAGTGGCTATGGAAGAACAAGTTGCACCCCGACGGCTCCCCGGAACGCCGGAAAGCCGGGGTGGGTTGTTCGGGGAACACTCGGCGGCCCGGCGTGGACTTCCACCGAGACGTTCTCCCTAGTTGTCAACCCGGCGACGATCCGCACCGTTCGCACCGATTGCGTCCCGCCAATGCCCGCCACCGGCTCGACGTCAAGAACGCGTTCCTACATGGCGAGCTCGCCGAGCGTGTCTACTTGTAAGGAATCGGATGCCCGTTAGCCTAAGAGGGGGAGGGGGTGAATTAGGCAACTTAAAACCTTAACCTATGGCTTCACTAATTTTGCGCAAAGGTAAACTAGAACATACTATCTATATGTGCAACTACGGTTGTTCTAGTGTGAAACTCCCATCCCAAAAGAAGGTTTGCAACCTATAGCCAATCCTAGCATGATACTACTCTAGGAATGTAGAGGCAAGCAAAGATTGCAAGAGAGTAAATGCGGAAACGTAAAGGGGATGAGAGGAAGCAAACTCTTGACACGCGATTTATCCCGTGGTATCGGTAGGCACTAAGCCACCCCTAGTCCACGTTGTTGAAGCACTCACACAAGAGTATTGCTTCCGGTCACCAAGTCTCTCCCAAGAGCACCAACTTGACTTGCCACAAAGGCTAGCCACTTAGGCACTTGTCAAGCTCCCTTGGTCACCTTGATGCCGCCTCCACTAAGGAGCTTCTCCACCAAGGAAGGGGGTCTCCACTTCCCCCGCACAAAGTGTCCTCGCCGCTCCACACCAAGCCGGAGGGTCGATGACGATTGCCGGTGAGCCACTTAGGCCCCAAGGCTTCCGGCGAACCTTGTACAACAAGAGATTCACTCAAGAATCACCTCACAAGGTTGGCACAACCTTGCACTCACTTAGCTCTAAGCTAAGCCTAGCACTAAGCACATACACAAAGCATATGCAAGTCTAAGGATGAGCAATTAAGCACTTTGATGGATTGGATATGATCTTGAATGTGTCTTGAACTCCTCTGTACTTCCACACAATCCAGCAACCTCAAATGAGTGAGTGGAGGGGGTATAAATAGCCCAAGGCATCAAACTAGCCGTTGGCTAACGTCCACTGAAAAAGGTACCGTCGGATGATCCGACGCTATGCTTTTCCAGGGCGTCGGTTCATCCGGTGCCCCTCCCACGTCACGTAGCCGTTGAGGTTCTCTGACACAACTGCTCTGACGCTATGCTCCGACGCTACGTCGGATCATCCGGTGCTGAAGGCCTCGCGTCCAGGTCAGTACTGTTAGCTTCTAACAGACCGTCGGATAGACCGACGCTATGCCTTGACCAAGGCGTCGGATCATCCGGTGCTGAAGCCTTCGTCTTGGCGCGTCTCTGTCTTGATTCAAACTGAGCGTCGGATAGACCGACGGGGTCCCCACTTAGACCGTCGGATCATCCGGTGCTACTGCCTTCCTTGCTCTTCCTCTGCAACTCGTCCGACGCATGTAGAAATTGGACCGTCGGTTTATCCGGCGGTACCTAGGGTTTCACCCCGTGTACCAACTCGGCCGACGATTGCACCGACGCTTGTAAATGAGGGACCGTCGGTTCATCCGACGGTGTCTTCTCTTTTCCTTTTCTTGCTCGGTTTTGACCCTTTGTTTTGGCATTTTTGCATGGGGTTTTCTTGCATCCTTGGGACCTAGAAATGTCTACAAAGACATGCTCAAACAATATGGTTAGTCCCAATGATCATGTTGTCATGAATCACCAAAATCAAACTCCGAACTAATGGCATGTGAGGCCATGTTCGCTACAATCTCCCCCTTTTTGGTGATTTATGACAACACAACCAAAGCAAGCATAAATTTGCTAGAATTGACAGAGTTAGAACCACTTACACTTGCTTGGATGCTTACCATCATCCAAACTCCCCCTAGATCAAACTTCCCCCTTTTTGCTCTTATGTTCACATTCTCCCCTTTTGGTCTCAAATCCTTGAAATCACTTGTAAGCATCCTTGAGCCCACTTGTAAGCTTAAGCCACAAGCTTGCTCTGGTCTCACATTCTCCCCCTTTGGAATAAAATCTCCAAAAAGTCCAAAGCAAACGGGTCCAAGGAAACTAGAAAGATCTAGCAACCATAGCTCAAGGGAGAGATGTTAAATGCAAGGGAGAAAGCCGCATGAACCATGATCCATATATATGATATCAATGAAGATACCACATGTGTGAATAACTAACGTGGATCACAAGCTCATGAGACTAACATGATACAAACTAAGCTCCCCCTAAGTGTGTGCATAAAAGGAATACCACTTGCAAGACAAGGGTAGTGAGAAACAAGTGCACAACTACAAACTTGTAAAACAAGGAAGCTTAGAGCATATCATGCAAAGAGGTAGCTTAAAGAACAAGAGATAAGACAAATGGGTTCTTGTTACATTACCACTTGTAGATATCACTTGTAGTCTTTTGATCATTGCATACCTGCGGGGGATGATCCTCTCCACCTTGTTGGCACCACATTGAGATGAGCCACTTGAAAATGATATCACTAGGTGACACCACTTGAAAGAAGCTTGTATAGAAGGCACTTGGGGTACCACAAGGATTAGGAATGTATGAGTACATTGCCTTTGAACTTATATAGATACATAAGCTCGCAAGGACACGACTCAATAGCATGAAGCTCATATTGCTCTATTCACTCTTTTAGAGATGTTAGATCACATTTAGAGTGAAATAGCATTCTCTTAGAATGAAACATCGCACCGAACGCGTCGCTAAGGGACTACATAAGAAAAGCTTGAAACAATGTTAGTCCCATAACCAAACCATAGGATGAGCTCCCCCTAAATGTGTGCATTTAGTGTTTGAATCACCAACCAATTGTATGCACATTGTTTATGATAACAAAAGGGAAGCTAACCCTATAGCTTGCTCATGATGCAAAGAGATATATATGAAAACATGCACCATGAAAGAACAAGTGTAGCTTTCCTACACACTAATCAAACCATGTAGATTGCTCATGGGTTAGCACATGACACAAGCAACCTACCATATGTAAACATTGCAACAAATGCAACCTAAACAAGGCAATGGAGCTACAATGATGCAAGAGATAGGTACTAGTTTCCATTACCTCAATCGGGGAACTTGGGCAACACATGTCCAATTTGCAAGCTTGGCTTATAGGCTTGAATCTTCTCATCTTGATTGTACCAAGCCTCCCAAGTCCCCGCTCTTAAGGCCTTCAAGTGGCCTTTGGAACCCAAACCATTTGAGGCCCCTTCATGTTGATGATGACTTCCTTGGGCACCCAAATGGGTTGGTTCCAACCCCGCTCTTCCTTCATCTTCCCAACCTTGTGTGCAACCACCTTGCCATTTGCCTTCTTCTTGATGACGTAGGTGTTGCTCTTGGTCTTGTTCTTGCGGTTGGGCTTGGTGTAGATGAGGGAGCTCTTGATGATGGGCTTCAATTTCTTCTTTGCGCCCTTGTCCATCTTCTTGACAAATTGGGGGCATTTGTAGAACTTGTGCCCTTCCTCATGACACTTGTAGCAAGTCACGGTTGCACCCTTCTCAAGCTTCTTCACCATGTGATCACGGTTATCTTGAGAAGGTTGGACTTGGCTCTTCATGTCTTGAGAGATGTCCACTTGTTCTTCATCGTTCTTGCCCTTGCCCATCAAGTTTGCCAACCTCTCTCGGAGCCATTTCACTTCTTGCTTGAGCTCATCATTTTCCTTGCCTATGAGATAATCACATGATTCTACAACAACATTCTCATGGCAAGATGGTGAGCAAGATTCATCAATTAAATCAATGCAAGAAGTTGAAGCATCTACCTTGGAGATAGGAATTGCATAAGGTATAGATGTTTCATCAAGCTCAAAGGAATTACTTGTTTTAGTCTCATTGCTCTCAAGCTTAGATTTTAGCTCATCACACTCCTTGCTAAGCAATTTGAATTTGCACAACAAATGTTCATAATTTGTAGCAAGGGTGTCGCTAAGATCATTGAGAGCATTGAGTTCTTTAATTTTATTAGCTTGTTGTTCAAGCATTCATTTTTGCTCATGGATTAGCTCAACAAGATCATTGAGAGAGGTGGTGTCAGATTCGTCATCACTTACATTGCTTTCCATACCTTTGGACATAAGGCACATGTGTGATGATGAGGGACCTTGCATGAAGCGGGTGGTGAAGTTCTTTCTTGATTCATCGCTTGAGCTAGAAGAACTTGATCCACCACTTGTCCACTTGCGGACGGCGAAAGTTGCTTCTTGCCTTGGTCTTCTCTCCTTGACCACCTTCCTTTTGGGCTTGTGCTCAATCTTGGTGAATTTGATGTGTTGATGATGGCGCCCTTCTCTCAAGTGGATGTTGTAGCCGTACATGTTGACTTTCTTCACATACTTGAAGATCTTCTTCACGTACTCGGCCACCATAGATTCAACCTCTTCATCACTTGAGGAATCTTCATTATCACCATCATCACCATCATCTTCGCTTGAGCTTCCACGAGTAGCCATCCTACTCAAAATTTTCTCTTGTCGGCTTGAGAGAGCATGGCTTGTGGTTGGAGAAGATGGTTCTTGGGGCTTTTCTTGGGGCGCCTTCTTTGACTTGGGCATTAGTTGAATCTCATGTGCCATAATCTTGCTCAAGATATGCGATGGCTTCAAATCTTCGAGTTTCTTCTCGTAGATGATTGCTTTCACCAAGTCATAGTCGGGCTTTCGGAGACTTTGAAGGATCTTGCGGTTGATGTTCAAGTCCGTGATGTCCTTCACACCTAAGGCATTAATCTCATTGACAAGCACATTTAGGCGTGAGTACATAGATTCGGCATTTTCATTAGCAAGTTGCTTGAAGCTATTGAATTCCTCAAGGAGACAACCGTAGCGTTCATTAGCAACTTCTTTTGAACCCTCATTTTGCTCCTTGATGGTTTTCCATAGCTCATGAGCATTTTCACAAGTAAAAACTCTATTGAAAACGCCTACATCTAGTGAGGACAAAATGATACTCTTAGCAATCACATCAAATTGCTTTTCCTTCCTAGTACCATTTTTCATGCCCTCATCAGTGACTCTCCAAACATCAAGGTCCCTAGCTTGGAGATAGGCCTCCATGAGAACCTTCCACCGAGGATAGCCCGTGCCATCGAAATGTGGAGCCAAACCTAAAGTATCCACCCCTTTCATTCCTCTATAGAGCAACTCACTAGGCGGTGAAGCCTAACCGTTCCAATGAGCCGGTTTTCACAATTTACCAATCGAATTGGCGTTTCCTTGTGAAGGAAGTGAGTCCCGGCTCGATACCACTTGTAAGGAATCGGATGCCCGTTAGCCTAAGAGGGGGAGGGGGTGAATTAGGCAACTTAAAACCTTAACCTATGGCTTCACTAATTTTGCGCAAAGGTAAACTAGAACATACTATCTATATGTGCAACTACGGTTGTTCTAGTGTGAAACTCCCATCCCAAAAGAAGGTTTGCAACCTATAGCCAATCCTAGCATGATACTACTCTAGGAATGTAGAGGCAAGCAAAGATTGCAAGAGAGTAAATGCGGAAACGTAAAGGGGATGAGAGGAAGCAAACTCTTGACACGCGATTTATCCCGTGGTATCGGTAGGCACTAAGCCACCCCTAGTCCACGTTGTTGAAGCACTCACACAAGAGTATTGCTTCCCGGTCACCAAGTCTCTCCCAAGAGCACCAACTTGACTTGCCACAAAGGCTAGCCACTTAGGCACTTGTCAAGCTCCCTTGGTCACCTTGATGCCGCCTCCACTAAGGAGCTTCTCCACCAAGGAAGGGGGTCTCCACTTCCCCCGCACAAAGTGTCCTCG
This sequence comes from Cenchrus americanus, assembly GCA_947561735.1. Classification (NCBI taxonomy): domain Eukaryota; kingdom Viridiplantae; phylum Streptophyta; class Magnoliopsida; order Poales; family Poaceae; genus Cenchrus; species Cenchrus americanus. The sequence goes on along the minus strand of OX387245.1, from coordinate 196,610,329 downwards.
CCGCTCCACACCGAGCCGGAGGGTCGATGACGATTGCCGGTGAGCCACTTAGGCCCCAAGGCTTCGGCGAACCTTGTACAACGGGATTCACTCAAGAATCACCTCACAAGGTTGGCACAACCTTGCACTCACTCGGCTCTAAGCTAAGCCTAGCACTAAGCACATACACAAAGCATATGCAAGTCTAAGGATGAGCAATTAAGCACTTTGATGGATTGGATATGATCTTGAATGTGTCTTGAACTCCTGCGCACTCCCACACAATCCAGCAACCTCAAATGAGTGAGTGGAGGGGGTATAAATAGCCCAAGGCATCAAACTAGCCGTTGGCTAACGTCCATCGAAAAAGGTACCGTCGGATGATCCGACGCTATGCTTTTCCGGGCGTCGGTTCATCCGGTGCCCCTCCCACGTCACGTAGCCGTTGAGGTTCTCGACACAACCGCTCCGACGCTACGTCGGATCATCCGGTCTTGAAGGCCTCGCGTCCAAGTCGATCGTTAGCTTCTAACGGACCGTCGGATAGACCGACGCTATGCCTTGACCAAGGCGTCGGATTATCCGGTGCTGAAGCCTTCATCTTGGCGCGTCTCTGTCTTGATTCAAACTGAGCGTCGGATAGACCGACGGGGTCCCCACTTAGACCGTCGGATCATCCGGTGCTACTGCCTTCCTTGCTCTTCCTCTGCAACTCGTCCGACGCATGTAGAAATTGGACCGTCGGTTCATCCGACGGTACCTAGGGTTTCACCCTGTGTACCAACTCGTCCGACGATTGCACCGACGCTTGTAAATGAGGGACCGTCGGTTCATCCGACGGTGTCTTCTCTTTTCCTTTTCTTGCTCGGTTTTGACCCTTTGTTTTGGCATTTTTGCATGGGGTTTTCTTGCATCCTTGGGACCTAGAAATGTCTACAAAGACATGCTCAAACAATATGGTTAGTCCCAATGATCATGTTGTCATGAATCACCAAAATCAAACTCCGAACTAATGGCATGTGAGGCCATGTTCGCTACACTCTTGTCGCCAACCTGCCGGCTTCATCGACCCTTAACATCCGGATCATGTCCGCCTCCTCGTCAAGTCCTTGTACCTGCCTCAAACAAGCACCACGAGTGTGGTTCGATCGTCTACGCGCGTACCTCCTTCAACTCGGCTTCCGTGCCACCGGGTCCGATGCCTCACTATTCGTCTTCAACCACGGCGGTGACACTACGTACCTCGTCGTGTACTTCGACGATATCATCATCACCGCATCAACATCGACCCTTCTCGGCCGCATCGTCGACCGGCTCGGCGGCGAGTTCGCCATCAAGGACCTCGGTGCTCGTGCTTCTTCATCGGTGTGCAAGTTAGACGCGACGCCGGCGGCTCTTCTTCCTCACCCGATCACGGTACGCCGCCGAGGACGTTCTAGACCGTCTTGCCGGGATGTTGAACCGCAAACCTACCTCCACTCCGGCCGACACCAAGCCAAAGCTATCCATACACGACGGCACGCCGCTCTCGGCCACGGACGCGTCGTTCTATCGAGTATAGCCGGCGCGTTGCGGTATCTAACTTTGACAAGGCCGGATGTAGCGTACGCCGTGAATCAAGCTTGCCTCTACATGCATGGACCACAAGACATACACCGGCACTTGCTCAAACGTATTCTACGCTACTGCGTGGTACTCTCAACCAAGGCCTCACCATCTCGCATCGTCGACAACCCACCGACCGCCTACTTTGGTGACGATTGGGCGAGGTTGCCCCGACACTCGCCGTTCAACCTCCGTTCTTGCGTTTCCTCGGTGAGTCATTGGTTTCTTGGTCATCCAAACGGCGGACGACGGTCTCACGTTCTAGCGCGGAAGCGGAGTACCGTGGTGTTGCTCATGAGGTGGCGAGAATGTTGCCTTGGCTGCGCAACTCGCTCGGCCGAGCTGCTCGTGGACGTGCCCATGTCCACAATCATTTCTTGTGACAATGTTTTGCGGTCTACCTATCGGAGAATCCGGTTCATCATCGCCGCACAAAACATGTCGAACTAGACATAAACTTTGTGCGCGAGAAGGTGGACATTGGGCAACTCCGAGTTCTCCAAGTGCCGAGCTCTCATCGGTACGTTGATATCATGACCAAGGGTCTACCTACGAAGTTGTTCCGGGAGTTCAAGTCTAGTTTATGCATTCGTTCGGTGCGATGCCGCAACTAGGGGGGGGGGGGGGGTTGTAGGAAGCCGGGACTAGGATGACCGGCAACCGGTAAATACTGCATTACCGAGGTCCTTCGGATCCCATCCGTACCCCTATAGACTAGGGATTCGGTTGCCCACAATCGGCTTGTAACCTCCCTATATATGTAACGGTGATATGCGGTAAATAGATGAGCTTTCCCGCAACTATTTCTCTTCGGGATGGGCAGCTGCAACCCCGGAGACGAGCGGCGGCGATCGAACGGCGACGACAACGGAGCGGCCGAGCGGAGGGAGGGGAAAGACGGAGCGAACGAGAAGGATGACTAGATGATATGCCCCACGAGGCCACGACGATCTAAATTGGTTCCGCGGTGACCAGGGACAAAAACAAAACGGAAAAAAGCCGATGAGATGGATTCGCCGGTCGATTAGGTGGTGCGGGTGGTAGTCCGGAATATTATTCCATACCCACGGTGTAGAATATAAATACCCTCTATATATATATACGCACACACGGCGACACTAAAATGCACCTAGGTGCATTTTGTGTCATGAGTGCCCGGACCCATCTTAGGCCACCCGACCCGCACCAACCCCGCGCGCCGGCCCGCTAGCCGCGCCGGTAACCCGACCCGCCCCTCCGAATAATAATGTCGTCGCTTGGGACCGGCCGTCGTACGGCCTCGGAGCCGTCTTCCCCCAATCCACGGCCCCCGCCTAGCGACGAGCTCCGCACCGAGGCCCGCGGCACGCGTTAGGTGGAGCCGGATGGGCGTGCTAGCATAGACCGGGGCACGCGCGGCCACGGATGCGGTGGGATGTCGCACCATGGGGACGCCATATAGGTGCCGCGAGATGCCACACCGAGCTAGTAGCGAGGAAGCGACAGCACGAGTGCCGACCCGAGCGAGCTAGGGGACGCACGAGGCACGATGCGCGCACGGGCAAGGTGCCGAGCGGTAGTGCACGAGCTATGCGGGTCGTGGGTCGTGCGGTGGTGTGCGGGAGCAAGAAGGACGAAGCGATAAAGCAATGGCGAGAGAGAAGCTCCGTCCTCCCTCCCATCCCTAGAAAATCGATTCCCCTAGTCCCCATCGATCCTTTTCGGGAAGCGGGAAAGCACCCTAGATCATTCCCCGGTCCTCGGTCAATTCATTCGCCGAGACCGATCCTTCCTTGTTCAAGGAGCCCCGTACGGAATCAACAAAGTCACCGAAAAAATTGGAGATGTCTCTATCGAATCGAGCCGAAGCCTAAAGAAGTTCCACGAAGTTTGATGTCCAACGGGTTCCCCGCACGGGGCCATGCCTTGCTTTTCCGTCGGGGATGCGAGAGCACGAGCCCGCCGAGGGAGCGGGCCTGCGGTTTGCTTGCCTTCGGGGGCTGCACCGGCTCGTGTAGTGCCGCCGCCGCACGCCATGGCCGCGCCACACCTTGCTGCTCGTGAAATCGTGAGGTCAATCACCATGTGTACGAGTTGAGTTAGTTAAAGGTCTTTCTAGTTGTCAATCAAGCAATTGCAAGTGGTCGGGATACTCGATTACAAAGCGTCAATAATCCGGTTGCAATTAAGACGGTTAAATTAGAAAGCCACGCAAACACACCACAACTTGAGCGTTAATTTAATAATACCGAAGTAATTGCAACCGCTCGGGTATGCCGCAACTCCGGGAAATCATGCGCGTTCGGTCGCAAATTGCAATGTGGTTGTTTCCTCTAATTGCATCTAGGATAGTATCCTAGTCGCAACCGAACAATTATATAGGTATAAAAATAATTAAAAAATCATGCACATTCGGTCGCAAATTGCAAGTGGTTGCGTCCTCCAATTACAATTACGATAATAACCTAGTTGCAACCAGACAATAAAATAGGTACAAAAATAAATAAAAAGCCATGTACACTCGAGCGCGATTGCAAGTGGTTGCTTTCTCCAATTGCAATTCGAACCATTGTGGGGTTGCAAGCGAAGGGGTAGTATAGTATCGGGCGGAAGCGCTCGGTATTTGCAACTCGGAGTGTATATCAATTTCAACTCGAGCCATCGTTCGGTTGCGGTATCGAGCGGAAGCACTCGGTATTTGCAACTCATAGTGTACATCGATTGCAACTCGAACCACAATCCGGTTGCAACTAAAGGGGTAGTATAGTATAAGACGGAAGCACTTAGTATTTGCAAGTTGGAGTGTATATCAATTGCAACTCAAACCATTGTCCGGTTGCAATGGAACCGGTAGTACGGTATCGGGCGGAAGCATTCAATATTTACAACTCGGAGTGTATATCAATTGCAGCTCGAACCGATGCGGGCTGCAAGCCGAAGCGGTAGTATAGTATCAGACGGAAGCACTAAGTATTTGCAACTCGGAGTGTGCATCAATTGCAACCCGAACTACTGTCCGGTTGCAACTGAATGGGTAGTACAATATCAAGCGGAAGCACTTAGTATTTGTAACTCGAACTGTATATCAATTGCAACTCGAACCACTGTCCGGTTGCAACTGAAGGGGTAGTACAATATTAGGCGGAAGGACCCAGTATTTGCAACTCAGAGTGTATATCAATTGCAACTCGAACCACTGTCAGGTTGCAACTCAAGGGGTAGTACGGTATCGGGCGAAAGTACTCGGTACTTGCAACTCGGAGGGTACATCGATTGCAACTCGAACCACTTTGTCGAGGTTGCAAGCCGAAGAACGGTGGAAGCACTTAGTATCCGATTGCTTTTACTTGGTGTGGGTTAAACGAATCGAGTAAATCAAATTGCAACTTGTGCCATAGCCGTTGCAACAATAAATCTAAACCAGTTACTATTGTTTACATTCTTGTTCTAGAAATCAAAGTCCTCGGGGAAAAAGGAATCCCCTACGTTTCTCCCATTCTTCCCGGGGCAAAATTCTATTTCCCATTGATTTCCTCCTTAGAAAACTTTTCCTAAAAAACACGATAGGGAAACTCTTTCCCTACTGTTTTCGGCCAATTTTTCTGGTTGCAACTCCAATGGTACACTTGTTGCAATTGTAATGATGCGCTGGTTGCAACATGTCAAGAAAAACAAGTGATTGCAACATCAGATAACTTTTTAAATGTAAGTTGCAACTATCAGTAATTTCCAGTTACAACTCGAAAGATACACCGATTGCTGAAATAATACACAGAGTTGCAACTCGCCAAGAAGCCAAGTGATTACAACATTGGATAGTTTTTTAAATTCAAATTGCAACAACCATTACTTTTCGGTTACAACTCTATAGATACACTAGTTGCAACGGGGAAAAATACTAACACAAGAATTAGGCACTAGGCACTAGCCGTGACGATTTGCAACTTTGCATGTACTATAATTGCAACACTAAAAAATGGAAAGATTGCAGTAAAAAGAGATGACATAGTTCGATTAACTAATTGGAACAAAGTTAAGTCCCGACGCCTCGCCCCGAAATCTTATCTCGCTTCCTTGCTCTCGTTGACCGGTGACATTCTTGTCATACCACGAACATAAACCACCAGGATTCCCACCCCTAAGAGGAGCACTAGACCTCAAAGCTCGACCACCGTGAATCTCGATTTCTCATCCCCGGAGACAACCAAAATAGTGGAAGCATTCACCGGTATTCCTCTTGAGGGTTGACATCGACACCGATATGGGCAAAATTTTCATCATTATTGGGGTGTCCATTGTCGACTCCTTATTTTGACGGTCATCTTCGGTCTTAGTCATTTCGGACAATCATCTTTAGTCTTATTCATTTCATTCTATGAAACACACACAAATTTCAATCACCCGGTCAATCCAATCACATATGAATTATGTCCGAATTATGCATGTTAAAAAACAAAGTGAGTCACTCCCCAATTGCAAAGAGAATGTAGTTGTATCAAGTAGTAGATTGTTGCAATGTATCAATTGATAGAAAATATATGAAGAACAAAAAACTTACAAAAACATTTCTATATTCATATTCCAGCTCAATAATTTCATTCTATAAAAAATACTCAAATTGCAACTAGTAAGTGAGTCCGATTGCAAGTTGTTCTTTGTGTGAGTTACTACGGTATGAAGGATAAATAAAAGGAAAATCTTACAACTATAGTTGTGTTCGCATCTCCATCTACACGCATTCTTGTTGTTAGTCGATCCTCCAATCCGGTATTATCATTCTATAACACACAAAGAAAGATGAAAAAGCTACCGGTCAATATTCAAAAAATGTAAAAAAATGATGTTGTGTGAAAAAAGGTCTTTGGAAAAAATGCATCATTGTGTTGACCGGATTAGTGAAGTAATCAACAAAAACATTTTGTAGCGGGGAGTCCAAGACCTGCGAAGATCCACATAGTGCAAAAGCGAGCTAATGCGGACTCCTACAATGTTGTACACCCGACAAATTAGTAGTTCCCAACCACGGTCTTTGTCTTGATGTTTCTTTGTCTCGAACCATAACAAACAACGAAAAAACATATAAAAAATAGGGTGTGTGGAACTAAATGCAACTCATGTGTGATATAGGAAAAATCATGAAAGAAAATACTTGGAAAGCGTGTTTCCTATGCATCACCAATGGTGTGGCTAGGCGATGGAGTAGATGGGTAGCTGTTCCTAGATACCTCCCGGAATTTCAACTTGACTGCGGTTGCGAAACTCATAAAAGTGAGATAATACCGATCACAAGCCGAATTGAACACATGCTATGGTGTGGTTGCAACACCGAACTTCTACGTGTTTTGTTTGGACCCTTTGTTAATGGACGAGATAACTCCTCCTACTCACCGGGCGACGGTTATTACCGGAGATTATTGCTCCCGATCACGTGCCGACAACACACACGCCTTCAAATTGCTAAATTAGCAATGCTAATGAATAGGGATGGCAGGTTTCATTTCTAGTCCGCACGGGCCGGGTTGTGAACCAATAATGCATATCGGACCGCCCCTAGGTATTTAGGAACGAAAGGTCCTTGCTACCAAAAGTGCTACTAGGAGCAATTGGCTTGAAGATATGAAGCACCTTGATTGCCGTCCGCCTCATGAACATATGGTCAAACACCTTACCTGCAGGGGCATCGCGTAGTCCATGTGGAGCCGCATCGCGTTGGTCCGCCTCTCGCCCTCTACTCCGTTGCGACCGGTGTGCGGCGGTCGGCGAGCGAGCTCTACGCACCGCGACTAGCCGGGGAGGAGGTGGCCCTCGTCGCCGGTGGTCGGCGGGCCGCCGCGCTCATCGGCGACGGAGAAGGGCTTGGCCGCAACGCCCCACGGCATGGCGCGGGAGGCGTGAAGGGCGGGGTCGAAGGGGAAGCGGCCGAGGCTCGCGCGCGGTGAGGTCGGGTCACCGCCGCCGCTCGCCGATGCCGCGCGGTGAGGTCGGTGCTTGTCAACTTCCGCCGGAGATGGGCGGTGCGACGCCTCGTGCCAACGCGAGGTACCGGCGGCCACCTCCTCCGGACACGGCCGCCGGTCTCGTGGGTCGTCCGCCGCCGGCGCCCGTGTGGGGAGCTCGCCGAACCGGTCGTCCACCGGGGGCAAGCTCACTAGGGAGGCGCTCCCGCATGGCGGCCCCGGTCGGTAGTGGCTTGGTGGGTGATTTGAATGGGGATTTGTGGTGGTGGGGAATGAGGGAGGTGTGGACTGTGGAGATGATAAGGTGGGGTCGGGCATGGTGGATGGCGAGCATGCCGGTGTGGCCGAGATGTCGGTTCCGTGGGTGGGCGGTCCGTTGCCGCCCCAAACCTAGCGCGCGGTTGGCCCGGGTGCATTTTGTTAATAGAATGCACCCGGATGCATAATATATATACAATATATATATATATATTAGGAAAAACAAAAAAAGAAAAAACCAAAAAGAAAAAAAACCAAAAACAATAACTGCCTTTTGAAATGGCGGTAGGTTGCAAGCAGCTGCCAGGCAGCCAGTCGCCACCCACCCAGGCCTGCCGCCATTGTTGCAAACTGACCGCCCTTTGTTGCGGCGGCAGGTGCTTACCGCCAAATGCCACGGTTGTAGGAACCCAACCTTGGAGCTTATTTCTGCCAATGTTGAATCCAACTATTTATTTTCGTAAAATCGAAAAAATTATAAAAAAAATCTGTTTTTATGAATTTTACTGGGCTCCAATTCATCCTACATATATGTGGTGGGATAACCCAACACAAATTCCCTGTTTGTCCAATGCTCCACTTTGATCCCCCAAATCATACAAACTCTCAAGGGTGTGTGGATTGATTGAAGACACAAAAGTGTTTTTTGAATCAAATTGGAGCCAAAATAACAAAACTTTAAAATCACAGCTTAGAATTGGGTTGAAACAATTGGAAACTGAAAGTTGAAAAACAAAACAAGATGTCACCTAGTCATTTCCATATTCTCTACTAATCCCACAACTGCACAGTCAGAACCCAAATCCTAGGTAGGGAAAAAAGAGGAAGCAAGGCACAACAGAGTCACCAAGAATGATGTCATGACCAAGTCCACAAATTATTCACTGTGGTCATTATGACCAACATGGTAGGGGTGGGGCAATGCGATCGAGCTCTCAACAGAGATCTGTGTCACAGAGGGCACCAAATTAAACTTGTAAGGGTGGAGGCAGAGGGTAACGCAAGAGGAGAGCAAGGCTGTGTGGGGTCGGATATGATAGAGGAAGAGGTTGGCGCGAGAGGCTGTCCACTGGTAGGGAGAGGGGCTTTAGTCCCGGTTGGAGAGGGTTATAGGTCTCTCAAGTCCAACCGGGACTAAAGTTCAGAGATAAAAGACCCCACTTTTAGTCTTGGTTGAACCAACCGGGTCTAAAGGCTCCTTTAGTCCCGGATGGTATTATGAACCGGGACTAGGGGGGCACGGCAGCACCTGCGCCCACCCCTTTAGTCTCGATTGGTATGGTCTCGTTTCTTTTTTTTTGTTTTGATTTGAGAGTATATTCTAATTGTTGTTTAACCCGTATATGCACATATACGTATTTGAACATGTATATAGGTATATACCTGTCTATATATACCACATACGCAGTTAGACTTATATATAAAGTTTTTAAAGTTAGACTTATATAAACTTACATAAACTTAGAAATATACACATTAAAATAGATAGATATTTATACATCAAAATATTGTTCACTTCAAATTTCTAGTCTCTATTAGATTTTTTGGATGCATCGTAATGATGTTTTCCTATTGGCATAACCACCTCCTCATGGATGAATCCCAAGAGACTTTCTTGAATCGCCGACGATCCTTCTGAATGATCTCGTCCTTAACCATATTCATCTGTATAATGTCCAAATATGTTGATATATTACACACAACAATTAGATATAGAAGCATCTGTATAATGTGCAAATATGTTAATATATTAGGAAATGATGTATTATTAATAGGTTTATTTCATTAACTTACCTCATAATTTCTGGACTTTGCACTTGGCAAACATCGTATGTGCTCACAGACATAGTATCCACATAAATTATTTCCTTGTTCCTGTCTCAAACACTAAAGTGGATAGGAGAAAATGTTATAAAATATAAGTGTGATAAATTTAAATTTTCTCAAATGTGCGGTTGTTATTTGGGTTACGTACCGGATAATCGGTATAGAATGTAATTGTTAGGTTAAATTCACCTTCTTTCTCTCGCAATGAATTTTTGCCAAGGTCGAGGAAAATTAATGAGAGATAATGTGTTAGTAAAAGCATATCTTGAAACAAATATTGAAGGTTTTGGTAACTTGCGGGTAAAAGAATATATATATAAATATATATATAAATAAATATTGCATTTTAAAAGAATGTCTTAGGTACAATTATTACACTTGAATCATATCTTGAAGGTTTTGGTAACTTGCGGGGTTTTTTCTCAATGAATCCCACACCATGACGCTGCTATTGTCGACTTGAATGATCATAGGAATCCAGTGGAAACTGTACATATATGGTCATAATAGTCATACAAATTAGAACTAAATAGAATTAGCAAAGACAATTAGATGGCAATTGCACATACTCGCAGCTGTAAGGTAGTAGTATGAGATCCTTGTCATGAAACTTAGACAAGGTCCTATAGATTGTCGCGATTGTTGTGTCTGGTTTATGCTTGACCTCAAACTCGTTGACTTTTGATGGGTCCATGAAACCAATACTGGCAATATTCTTTTTTTTGCATCTCATATTTTTGCAGGCTACCAAAAAGGAAATACAAATGTACACTACGTGAAAACCTCAAATAGGTCACACAGCATTTGTAACGGGCCCTTAACGCCCGTTACATCCACCCACATCTGTAACAATTGTTGTTTGGCGCCCGTTACTTATAAGTGCGCCAGGACGACCCCGGGGTTGGCCTCCACAATGCCCGTTACCAATGTGGACTTTTGGTAACGGGCTTCTTAAACGCCCGTTACATGAATTCTTTGTAACGGACGTTCGATGGAGCCCGTTACACAAGTTAAACCTATCGGTAACGAACTAGTAAAGTCGATTCTTGATCAACGCCCTATCGGTAATGGGTCGTTTAAGTCCGTTACCGATCCTCCATATTGGTAGCATGCTATAAAGTCCGTTACCGATGAGCATTTGACGCCCGTTACTAGTTTGAGAGCCCAATATTTAAAGTCCGAGAGCACTCAAGCGCCGTGTAGCGGGGAGCGCGGCATCGGTGCACAAATGAGACGGAGGTTTGTTAGTCATTGTCTCCTTTGAGTCTGTCATCATTGACGGGTCAACTCGATCCATCTCTCGTTGCTTCCATTTCGACATACGAGCACAATCAACACACATATCTTCCGAGACAAAACGGACATCATAAGAGAGATAACTTATCCACAAAGATGAAGATAACTTGTCCACAGGAATAAAGATAATTATTACAAAAGGTTAACTTGTCCATATATCAGGCTAGGACTTAACTAGTCCATCACATTATTTACTATGGTCGTGTTATTTGACCATACACATCAACAAAGGCATGCCCCTTGAACATCCCCAAAAGTATGGCTACTCAAGCATGAACTAGATCATGCCCCATCAGGATTATTGACTCTTTTTGCAGCCTCTTCGTAAGCAACCAAACATTCTCGAAGCCCTTCTAGCGCACCTTCAATGGGCTCGAGATTTTGTTCAGTAGTATAATTGTACCTCCTTATGTGCTTAGCCTTTTTGATGAGGATGTTCACTTCTTTTATGATTTTTTCAAACTCAGGTTTCACATAATCCTAGACATTAAGGTTAAGAAGTAACTCAAGCTCTGCTCGCGACTCAAAGAGTTTTGCCTGAAATTAACAGGGTTAAACATGGTATAAGAACAACATAGTTAATTCAGAACTAATTTGCCTCAGACCTTGGAGCAGGGTGTGACAAGTAAAAGCAGAACTAAGTTCAGAACTGATTTACCTCAGAACTTGGTATAATTAAGATCATGACAAGCATGGAAGACATCATCATAGGCACTAATTAACTTTATGAAGCTCAAGCTCAAGCTACCTTAAGCTCCATCTATAGAACAAGTAAAAAGGCAGTGAGATTCAGAGAAACTTGCCTCGCCGTCGTCGTAGTCGTTGCCGAGTCGAGAGATGAAGTCCTCTACACCTTCTTCGCCGCTCCCTCAACACCTCTTCGTAGTTGCCGGACACTTGTGCTCGCAAACGTGAGGCGGAGCCCCTCGCCCACTTCATCGCCCCCTCGCCGGCATGCACCTCCTTGCCGTCGCTTGGCCCCCTCGTCGGAATCCGAGAGGATCCAGTCGAGGACCCTCGTCTCTGGCATTGGGTTCACTCCACAGCTGCTTGGCCCCTCTCCGGCACTCATCGTCATCTCCCTCTTCGCTGCCATCTCGCCGGCACGCGCGAGGATCCAGTTGCAGCATCGCTTCGTGTTTCGGTTCTCCTCGATCACGGGTGCACGGGGTCGTCCGCTGCTTGGCCCCTCGCTGGCGCTCATCGTCGTCTCTGTCTCCACACCTCCTCTACTCTTTTTTTTCATGGAAAGTGCTGTGCTTATCCATTGGGATGAAGGGGGTAGTAGTCATTGTCGACGCGGGTTAGCAAACCCGGGTCGCTTTGTTGGCTGGTGCGCGGGCAATGATTACCTTCTTTAACGCTTTTTTATTTGAAATGACACTTAATTGCTTCCCTCAAAAATTAGGGCCCATAAAGCAGCACCTAAAAACTAGGTAATTCCTTGCGCGTGTTGCTGCGAGATATGAGAAAATTTTTTGATAAATTATGAACCAATTTTTCGTGGACCAGAGCGTCCCGGTGGTCGGTGGATGACCGCTCCTTAGTGATGAGTGATTGACAACGGGTGTTGGACCGACTCTTGGCTTAGTGCGCGAGTGTAGGCTGCGGCCTAGTTCGTGTTGTTGCGGGTGAAGAACGGGCGCGAAAGGTCTTCAGCCTTGAGGGGCCTCCGGGAGATGGAGAGACAAGTAGGCTCGGTTCGAGGGACCCGGTGGACGGCGGGGACTGGGTGCGGGTCACATGGTGGCGACACAAGCAAGACGAAGTCATGGACAAGTGAGCCGGTGCACGGTGGCGGTCAAGTCAAGTGGTTTGGCGGGAGGCCGGACCGGGCACGCGGGGTTTGGTGGTTTGTCCACAAAACCATCGGCGGGCGGTTTCTTGGTTTGGGCCTCAAAACCAAGTCCGAGGGCCCAACACGACGGAGACGGGATCCGGGCGTGTCGGGAAGCTTCGAAGCGGAGGACACGCGGTGGGATCGCATGGCTTGCGTCGGGAGGACGCGAGGGTGCGGCAAAGGCGTGGCCGTCCGATGGGAAGACCCACAAACTTTACCAAAATGCCCCTACGTGGGTTGTATCGCCGGTAGTGTAGTTAGGGGTAGTCGAGTCATTTACCACTCCGGCGGGACTCGATATATAAGCCATGAGTGTGTGTTGATGGCTCTCTCTCTCTGTGACTTAGGGTTTCATTTGCTCCCTCCTCTTTCTCATTTTCGTAGCTATTTTCCTTCCTATTTTCTCTAGGCTAGCATGAGAGCTTCATGAGAGATTTGTTGAGAGGGATGGATGCTAGGGCGGCATGCTAGACCTTGTGAATCTTTCCTGGTTTGTATAGAAGATTCGGGGTTGTTTTTCGTGCCTTTTTGTGCTTATTTTCGTGCCTTTGTTCTCGGTGTGATTCCGCGGATTTGAGTGAGTTTCTTCCGGATTTCTTTGAGGGAAACATGGATAGATGCCTTGTGCATCTTTGTGCTTGATCTTGTGCCCTCAAACGCGGGAAATCACTTCGATTCGTGAGTTTTCGTTCGGTGCTCTAGTTTTTGGTGGTGCTCAAAGGATTCGCGATTCCCGGTGATTTAGGGAGTTAGGAGGCAAGATTTTTGGGCTATAGCATCCTTGTGTGACGCTTTTCAAGTCCCCAAACCCTTGTCTCTACGGCTTCAACCGTTTGGGAAATCGATGATGATTTGGGGGAGTTGACTTTTGGGGTCGGGCTATTTTCGTCGTTCGTCCGCACCGGCGGACGGTCCGCGAGGACCGGGCGGACGGTCCGCGCGGCTCCGGTTCATCCCGTGTTCTTCGTGTTCTTGCTCGTCCTTTGTTTCGATCCGTCGTGATTTTGGTTTTTGGTTGGACGAAGTTTCGGACGTCCGCGGTGTCGGGCGGACGGTCCGCGGGTGCTAGGCGAACGGTCCGCGTGCTCCCCGCGGACGGTCCGTGGCACGGGGGTGTCTTTGGGTCGTTCGTGTAAATTAACGGACGGTCCGCGGCTAAGGCCGGACGGTCGCGGCCGGGTGCGGACGGTCCGCGATGCCGGCCGGACGGTCCGCGCGGCTCTTGCGGACGGTCCGCCCCCTCTGCGCGGACGGTCCGCCGAGCCTCGTGTGCTTTGCTTCTTGGTTCGATTCCTTCCTCCCCTTTCTAGTGCTTCCGCGTGTGCTTCAAGGTATCGTTCCTAAGGCTAGAGGTTGATCCATAACCTCGTGGTCTTGGCGATTGGTGAGTGATTCGATCCATCGCTTGTGTGTGACCGGGTTTTGAGTAGGACATAGGCCGGGTTCTTTGGAAGAATTTTTACCGGCTCCTATTCACTCCCCCCCTCTCTAGTCGCCATCTGATCCTTCAATTGGTATCAGAGCTTGGTGCCGGATTCTTTGCGACTTTGACAAGTCTCGAATCCTAAGATGGCGTACGTTGAGCGGGGCGGTCCGCCGCACTTCGATGGCAAGGGTTACCACAAGTGGGCGGCTCGTATGAGGATTTTTCTTCGAGGAAAGTTGTTGGAGTTTATTGTGCTTGACAAGACATATGCTATTCCGGTCAACATCCATACCCTTATGGTGACCGATGTCGATGCCAAGGCCAAGTATGAGGCTAATGCAAAAGCCGTTGATCATTTGTGCTGGAGCTTGTGTGATCCGAGTTTGATCGTGTTCGCCATTTGGATCTTGCTTGGCAAATTTGGGATAAGTTGTTGGTTGCTCACGGTGGTGATAACCATGTGAAGGCTCGCCTCTTTGTCTCTTACCGGATGCAATATGAGAATTTCACTCAACTTCCCGGTGAGGACATTGATGCGATGTTTCAGAGGTTCATCGCTATCGTGAACAACATGAAGGCTAATGTTGAGGATTTTCCGTACTCCGAGCATGATCAGGCTTTGAAGCTCTTGCATGTCTTGGATCCAAATGTTTGGGGTGCTAAGGTTGAGGCCATCAAGGAGTCTGGGAACTATTTGACTATTGAGTTGGATGACCTCTTTTCTAAGCTCAAGTCGGCTGAGGTTGACGGGAAGATGCTATCCAAGCATGAGGGCTCGACCGACCATAGTCTTGCTCTTGTGGGAGGATCAAAGGGCAAATCTAACCCTTCCCGTCGACAGTTTTCTTTGTCCTCTCTTATGTCCATTCCGGATGAGGAGTTTGATGTGCTTTGGGCGAGGAGGAGCCGGCCTTGCTCTCAAGAAGATTTGAACGACTACACGAGAGTCGGAGGAACGCAAGGCGGAGCTCGGGGACGTGCTACAAGTGTGGCAAGCGTGGCCACTTCATCGCCGAGTGCCGGAAGCGGAGGAGAACAAGTACAAGGTGAACGAGTACAAGGCGCACCCGAGGCGTGAAGACAAGTACTCCTCCAAGGGCAAGCACTTCAACAAGTCCAAGAGCAAGGACAAGGACAAGCGGCGACCGAGCAAGAGCACCTACAAGAAGAACAAGGCAAGAGCGATGGTGGCCGGTGCGAGCGACGTCGACTCAAGCTCAAGCGAGGAGCGATCAAGCTCAAGCGGTGAAGATGAAGACGCCGGGAGGCGCAGTGGCAAGAAGAGTGCAAGCCGGAACCTCAGCGGGCTGAGCTGTGTGGCGCTTGAGGGCTTTTGTGGCATGGCCCATAGCTCGAGCAGCAAGAAGAGTGTGAAGGAGGACAGCGACTCCGACTCGGAGGATGAGGTAAACCGTGATCCCGACTCTTTGCTTGCTGAGATTGCTAGGTTGAATGGTTTGCTTGATAACCGTGATAGTGTGCTGAGAGATGCCAAAAAGATGAGGAAAGATCTTAGGGCTCAGCTTGAGAATGCTAGCGAGAAAGTAGGAGAGTTAGAGTCAAAATTGCTTGAATTGAAACTTGAGAATGACTCTTTGAAACTTGCTCCTACTACTCCCGATGATGTTGAATGTGTTGAATGTGATGCTTGGTTGAATGAGATCAAAATGCTTAATGAGAAGAATGCTTCTATTTTGGCTCAACTAGATGCTCTTAGGACTGAACATGATGAGCTTAAGGCTAGACCTACCTTGCTTGGTGCTTGCAAATCATGTCCTACTATGCATGCTAAGCTTGTTGATGCTCGCTCTACTATTAGTTCTTTGGAAGCATCTTTAAAATCTCCTGTTGCAAATGCATGCTCTAGCTGTGATGAAGTCACTTTGCGTAATCTTGAGCTTACTTCCCGGTTGGATGTCATCTATGAGGAGAATGACTATTTGAGGAAAGTGTTGGGTTGGTTGTCTGGGCAGGAACCTCAATTGAAAATCATGATTGAGGAGTTCAAGAGGGGCCGATGGTCGTGGTTTGGGGTTTGAGAAGTTGGGTGAGAAAGTGGGAGAGAACGAGTGGGGAGAGTGTGTACGAGAAGTGTGTTGAGTCTAACCCCGAGTTTGAGGTGATCGGAGAGATCCAAGTCCCACTCCCAAAAGCACCCAAGAACTCTTTCACACCAAAGCCCAACCACCTTTGCAACAAGCTTGACACAACCCAAGATCCACCCAAATTCCCACCTAAGACAAATAATTTCCAGAAACCAGTGAAGTTTGTGGGTGAGAAGGGTGAGAAGCCTAAAGAGAAGCCAGAGCCAAAACCAAAACCCATCCCCTTCAGGTGTGAGTATTGTGGCAAGGAGAGGCATCTTGCAGAGTTTTGCTACAAGAGGAAGAGGGATGAGAGGCTTGCTAGGGAGCAAGCAAACCAGGACAGGTATCGCCAGCCTCGCGGTATTCCTGAGCCTAGAGTGCCACTTCCACGGGGAGTGGGAAGTGTGAGGAGTGTTGGCAGGTTCCCACAGAGAGGTAGTGGTGAGAGGTTTGTCAGGAGAGATGATGGTGTGCGTGCTGGTGAGAGTTTTGGTCGGGCTCGTGGTGGTGTTGCTGGACGTCCTCCTACTCGTCCTCAGTACGGGTTTAGGGGAGATGATCGCAGCTTTGGGTTCCAGAGGAACTACGGACCACGCTTTCCCCCTCGTGGTGCTCGTACTCCTCCCATGGGACATGGGAAGTTTGGTGGCAAGGGAGTGATGTTTGCTAACCCCTCTTTTGAGCAGATGGCTCGACACCGGTTTAACTTTCTCTGTGCTAACCCCGGTGTCGAGTCGCTAGCTCATTCTCGTTCTTGTTTCGATTTGCGGGCGGGGAGGCTTGGAGAACATTTGGTTGATCGACTCCGGGTGTTCTCGACACATGACCGGAGATAAGAAGTGGTTCTCCGGCCTCACCCCGGTGAAGGAAAAGATGTATATTACATTTGGGGACAATGGACAAGGTAGGGTGCTTTCGAGAGGGTGTTGTGCATGTGAGTGACAAGGTAACGTTGAAGAGAGTGGCTCTTGTGAAGTCTTTGGGTTTTAACTTGCTTTCGGTTTCTCGGTTGCTTGATGAGGGTTTTAAGGTGCGTTTTAAGTCCGGCGAGTCTCGCTTGCTTGATTCTCGAGGTGATTTTGTCCGTATGATCATCCCCGAGGGTCGGATTTTCGGGGCTGATTTCTCTCGTTCTTTGGGTCCCGCTCAGTTGTTTGATGGCCGGTCCTTCTTCGATTTGTGGAAATGGCATAGGCGGTTGGGACACTTGAGCTTTGATTTGGTTTCCCGCTTGAGTGGTCTTGACCTTGTCCGAGGATTGCCGAAGTTGAAGTTTAAAAAGGGAAAACTCGACAAGTTTGAGGCTAGGTCTAGTGATGGTATTTTCTTTGGATATGCTAACCACTCTAGAGCCTATAGGGTGCTTAACCTTGAGACTAACAAAATCATGGAGACTTGCAAGGTGACCTTCGACGAGACAATGCCATGTACCTCTCTTGGCTTTGAATGTGCAGGTGATGAAGAGATGGCCGAGGACCTCTTTGAAGAGGAGAAAGATGAAGCTGGAGATGATGATGGGGAGAACCATGCGCCTGAAGCCGAGCATGTACCCACTACTTCCCCTACGACCACTTTGGAGCATGGACCGTCTACTTCATGGACAACGACGGTACAACAAGAGGACCGGAGCGAGAGAAGCCGAAGTTGAGGGGGAGGTAGTCTCGAGGCGTGAGGCTCCCCGGCGGATTCAAGAAGTGCATCCCCCTGTCGAAGATCATTGGAGACATCAACGAACGCACTACACGGTCGAGGTCCGGGAATTCCTCTCATTTTGCTCATCTTGCTTTTGTTGCTACTTTTGAGCCCAAGGACATTGGACATGCTTTATCCGATGCAAAGCGGGTCAATTCTATGCATGAGGAGTTGGAAAACTTTGAGAGGAACCGGGTGTGGGAGTTAGTTGAACCACCTCCAAATTGCCATCCCATAGGAACCAAGTGGGTTTGGAAGAACAAAGAGGGAGAGAATGGGATGGTTGTGAGGAACAAGTCCGGACTTGTTGCTCGGAGGTTTAGTCGAAGGAGGGGATTGACTACGAGGAGACCTTTGCTCCGTGGCCCGTCTTGAGGCAATTCGGATCCTTCTAGCCTTTGCCGTGGCTAAAGGGTTCAAGTTGTTTCGGATGGACGTGAAGAGTGCTTTTCGAATGGGGTCATAGAGGAGGAGGTGTATGTGAAGCGGCCACACGGGTTTGAGAGCGAGTTGTACCCACACGGGGTATACGGGTTGAAAAGGGCTCGTATGGGTTGAAACGGGCGCCCGTGCTTGGTATGGGAGATTGAGAGGTTTTCTTTTGAGCGAGAGGGTTTGTGATGGGTACGGTGGATAGAACCTTGTTTCTCCTCAAGCATAGGAATGACTTGCCGATTGTTCGGATTTACGTGGATGATATTGTCTTTGGTGGCTCGTCACATAACCTTGTTGCCAAGTTTGCGGATGAGATGAGCGGGGAGTTCGAGATGAGCATGATGGGCGAGTTGCGGTATTTTCTCGGGGCGCAGATCAAGCAAGTGAAGGACGGTACATTTGTGCACCAAACCAAGTACACGAAAGACATGCGAGGAAGTTCCGGATGCAAGATGTGAAGCCGATGTCGACTCCCATGGGGAGTACGGCCACTTTGGATGCGGATGAGGACGGAGAACCGGTGGACCGGCGGGAGTACGGGAGCATGATCGGCTCCCTCCTCTACTTGACGGCGACGAGGCCGGACATACGGTTCGGCGTGTGTCCGTGCGCTCGTTTTCGAGCTTCGCCGAGGACAACACATCGACGGGCCGTCAAGAGGATTTTCGGGTACCTACGATCCGCCCCCTGGTCTTGGCCTTTGGTATTCTTCCTCCTCGACTCTGTCTCTTCATGGTTTTTCCGATGCGGATTTTGTTGGTTGTCGAGTCGAGAGGAAGTCTACTTCGGTACTTGTCGGTTTCTTGGTTCTTCGTTTGTCTCATGGTCTTCCCGCAAGCGAGTCTAGTGTAGCTCGGTCTACCACGAGAGGCGGAGTATGTTCTTGCCGCTAGTTGTTGCTCCCGATTGTTGTGGATTTCATACACTTTGAGAGACTTTGGTGAGGAGTGCACCCGAGATCCCACTTCTTTGTGATAGCACCGGTGTCATAAGCGTAGCCAAAAATCCAGTGCTTCACTCCGGAACCAAACATATAGAAGTGAGGTATCATTTCTGAGGGACAATGTGGAGAAAGGAACCATTGTTTTGAGCCATGTCCCTACCCAAGATCAGCTAGCCGATATCTTTACAAAGCCTCTCGACCAAGCTACATTTGTGCGCTTGCGGGGGGAACTTGGGGTTTGTTGCCCTTTCTAGTTGATTCTTGGGGGATTTCCTTTTTGTACCATATGAATCATACCATGTTTACTTTGATGTATATACATGCTTTGCTTGATGTATAAACCATGGTAGGATACCCATCTTGTCATCTATCATGTTGCATTTGTATCATATTGCATTTTAGGATGATAAGCTTCTTTTATATGCCATATGTGAGTCTCTTTGGCTATTTGTGAGATTTTGGTTATATGTGTGGAGAAATGGTGATGTGAGGCTATGCTCTTGGAATATTTGAGATATATGTGTGGTGAGATAGCCCCTTTTGAAATAAATGCTTAACTTGACTAATTTTTGATGAAATTTGCTCCACTCGTGTGTAGTTGTGTATCCATGTCACAGTTTGGTCTAAATGTGCTTTTCATGCTTAGATTGTGCTTGGATGCCTGTTCTTGCATTTGGGCCAAAGGCCGGATATCATTGTGAATGTTTAGCCTATGTTGCATTCATGGGGGAGCATAAGCTTCTTTTTGCCGCAAAGGCACTTCATGTACCATGAAATGATTTAATCTTGAAAAGAAGTGTAAAATGCTTGAAAATTTGCTCCATCCATCATGTCTATGCTGAAAATGTCTTATCTTTCACATATGGGTGCAAAACATGTTGCATGATGTTCACCAGTGGAGAAGTCTCCCCGAAGTGGACACATGGCTCATGAGCTTTGACATGACATGCTTTGCTTTATGGGTGTTTGCCATGATCTTTTCTTGAGAATTTGATATCCTTGTATGATCTTTGAGTAATATGCATGTTTGTGGCTCAAGTGTGACATGGATAGGCTTTTACATGTGAAGCGAGCCTTCTTTTGGTAAAACTGCTTAAATCTGAAAATTTTGCTTTGTCACATGCTTGTATTTTCATATATTACTTGTGGCAATGCTTTGACTATGCTATGATTCATGTGTGTGATCTTTGTCTCATTTTTCGCCTTTGACACTAGATTTGGCCTATTTGAGAAGCTCATGTAGTTGTTTATATGCTTTGCTTTGCATTTCTACATTTTCACCTTGATTCATACATTGTCAACAAGGGGGAGAAAAGGTGAGCTTAATGAAAATTCAGAAAAAGGTGAGCTGAAATTTGGAAGTGTGCATCCACATGTTCGGGGGGGAGGCATTTGTTCGGGGGGGAGCTTTCTTCTTGTTTTCGGTGTGGATTTTGTGCTTTGCTTGGCTTGTGACCTTTCTTTGCCTTTCTTCGGTTTTGGTCATGAGTTGAGCTTCTTCGTTTTTCTTTCTTCTTTCTTTTCTCTTTTACTCTGAATTTCATTTCGCGTTGTGTGTTGTCAATGCACTCATCAAGGGGGAGATTGTGGACCGGGAGCGTCCCAGTGGTCGGTGGATGACCGCTCCTTAGTGATGAGTGATTGACAACGGGTGTTGGACCGACTCTTGGCTTAGTGCGCGGGGTGTAGGCTGCGGCCTAGTTCGTGTTGTTGCGAGGGTGAAGAACGGGCGCGAAAGGTCTTCGGCCTTGAGGGGCCTCCGGGAGATGGAGAGACAAGTAGGCTCGGTTCGAGGGACCCGGTGGACGGCGGGGCCCGGGTGCGGGTCACATGGTGGCGACACAAGCAAGACGAAGTCATGGACAAGTGAGCCGGTGCACGGTGGCGGTCAAGTCAAGTGGTTTGGCGGGAGGGCCGGACCGGGCACGCGGGGTTTGGTGGTTTGTCCACAAAACCATCGGCGGGCGGTTTCTTGGTTTGGGCCTCAAAACCAAGTCCGAGGGCCCAACACGACGGAGACGGGATCCGGGCGTGTCGGGAAGCTTCGAAGCGGAGGACACGCGGCGGGATCGCATGGCTTGCGTCGGGAGGACGCGGGGGTGCGGCAAAGGCGTGGCCGTCCGATGGGAAGACCCACAAACTTTACCAAAATGCCCCTACGTGGGTTGTATCGCCGTAGTGTAGTTAGGGGTAGTCGAGTCATTTACCACTCCGGCGGGACCCGATATATAAGCCATGAGTGTGTGTTGATGGCTCGCTCTCTCTCGTGACTTAGGGTTTCATTTGCTCCCTCCTCTTTCTCATTTTCGTAGCTATTTTCCTTCCTATTTTCTCTAGGCTAGCATGAGAGCTTCATGAGAGATTTGTTGAGAGGGATGGATGCTAGGGCGGCATGCTAGACCTTGTGAATCTTTCCTGGTTTGTATAGAAGATTCGGGGTTGTTTTTCGTGCCTTTTTGTGCTTATTTCGTGCCTTTGTTCTCGGTGTGATTCCGCGGATTTGAGTGAGTTTCTTCCGGATTTCTTTGAGGGAAACATGGATAGATGCCTTGTGCATCTTTGTGCTTGATCTTGTGCCCTCAAACGCCGGAAATCACTTCGATTCGTGAGTTTTCGTTCGGTGCTCTAGTTTTTGGTGGTGCTCAAAGGATTCGCGATTCCCGGTGATTTAGGGAGTTAGGAGGCAAGATTTTTGGGCTATAGCATCCTTGTGTGACGCTTTTCAAGTCCCCAAACCCTTGTCTCTACGGCTTCAACCGTTTGGGAAATCCGATGATGATTTGGGGGAGTTGACTTTTGGGGTCGGGCTATTTTTACGCTCCGTCCGCACACGGCGGACGGTCCGCGAGGACCAGGCGGACGGTCCGCGCGGCTCCAGTTCATCCCGTGTTCTTCGTGTTCTTGCTCGTCCTTTGTTTCGATCCGTCGTGATTTTGGTTTTTGGTTGGACGAAGTTTCGGACAGTCCGCGGTGTCGGGCGGACGGTCGCGGGTGCTAGGCGAACGGTCCGCGTGCTCCCCGCGGACGGTCCGTGGCACGGGGGTGTCTTTGGGTCGTTCTGTGTAAATTAACGGACGGTCCGCGGCTAAGGCCGGACGGTCCGCGGCCGGTGCGGACGGTCCGCGATGCCCCGGCCGGACGGTCCGCGCGGCTCTTGCGGACGGTCCGCCCCCTCTGCGCGGACGGTCCGCGAGCTCGTGTGCTTTGCTTCTTGGTTCGATTCCTTCCTCCCCTTTCTAGTGCTTCCGCGTGTGCTTCAAGGAATCGTTCCTAAGGCTAGAGGTTGATCCATAACCTCGTGGTCTTGGCGATTGGTGAGTGATTCGATCCATCGCTTGTGTGTGACCGGGTTTTGAGTAGGACATAGGCCGGGTTCTTTGGAAGAATTTTTTCTGGCTCCTATTCACTCCCCCCCCCTCTCTAGTCGCCATCCGATCCTTCATTTGCTACCCCAACCAGTTTATGCAATAACCCTTAGTTGGTAGAAGATGATGTTGGTATAATTTGTATGAAGAAAGAATTGGTGTGATGAAGAGAAAAAGAGATAGAGTTAATAACCCTTAGTTTGATGGGAGATGATGTGGGTAGCTTGCATGAGGAGAGAAATGAAGTTAATGATAGTTAGTGGCTACCAATTATATAAGTTATATAGAATGAATGAAAATACAAATAATTCATAGTTTGTTTTAAGAATTGAACAACTCATAGGAGTAGTTGGGCATTTGGTATTTTGAATAAAATATGAACTGTCACACGTCTCCTTGTGACCACATGATTTTTGTGGCCAAGAGCTCTCCCGAGCGGACACGGGTTCCGAGGCTCGTGACCGAGCGCTTGATGTTTCGCCGTCTTGTCAATATAAATCCTAGCCGGCCAAGAACTTTGTCAACCGCGGAACCAAGAAAACCCCGGCACCACCGTCTCCGGTCACCAAGAAGTGAATTCAAGAGCTTCTCCTTCCTCAAGCAAGCGCATGGCGTCAAGCGAGCCATCAAGGAAGTGGGGGAGGGAGGAGGTGCCGCCGCCCCCGCCCGCCGAGCCTAAGGAGGAGCCGTCGACCCCGCCGCCCGAGCCTCGGGGAGGTTCCGCTGCCACCGCCCGCCGAGCCCGAGGAGTTTCCGCCACCCCCGCCCGAGGAGGTGAAGCGGCTGAAGCGGCCCCGGCGCGAGGTGGCGTGGACCTTCCTTCGTGCTCCAAAAGTAGAATATTCGGAAGCCTGTTTTTTCAGTTAAGATGCTCTACGAGGCTTGGCAGAGTCTTGGAAAGCTGGCCGTTCATCTCGGGGTCCAAATACCCCCTGGTCCAAAGGAGATAACCGTGATGGATTACGCCTTCAAGGTCAATGACTTGGCTAGGAACCTGGAGAGAGAAGTGGTCCCCCCCGTCTACGACGACGACGATGGCGGCCTCGACGTTTGCAGCTCCGGCTCCAACTCTGACTCCGACTCTGATGGTGGGGCTCCTCCGGCGGTGACTACGTTGTTGACAAATAAATGATGTATCCCTCTACGATCGGCAAGCGTACGGACCTACACATTTTTCACCACGGGATTCCCAAGGTTCTTGTCAATCCGCGGAGCAAGGGAATTACAAGCGTTCGATCTACCTCTACACACTAGCTACTCAAACCCTAACTATGATGAAACTAGAAAACAACTAAACTATACTAGAGAGAATGATTAAGCAATCAAGATAGGAGACACTCGCCTATGGGTCTACGATACTAGATCATGCAATCGCTTAAAAACATGAAAACCAACCTAATCTATCAGGGGTTGTGACCACGGTTTCACCCTTTCCCTCCTCTCGTACTGTCACTACGCGAAGGTAATCGTGACTAGACCTATGATGGACACGGCGTATTGAATGGATCCAAGGAAGCATTGGAGCTCTACTCCCTTTACGGCATGGTAGCTAACCTTAAGCATTAAAGTATATTCAACATAAGATGATAGATAGATAATCCGACAAAGTACGATTACATCTCAAGATCGATTACAACCCATGGATGAATAAGGATATTACCCAATCAAGGTACTAGACATAGCACCATTGATCATGGCCACCCTTCCGACGGTGTCTTCCTTCTTCTCCACTTGTGGGTGCTTCCTTCGAGGTGGTTGATCCCCCTCCCCTCTCTCTCTAGATTGTGGATGGCCTCCTGGTGCGAATGGTCTTCTCTTGTCGAATACTTCTCCGTAATCGATAGAAACCCAATCCATTGGTTCGAACTCCCTTAGTGGCTTCGCGCTTGACATGCTTCTCTTGTTTGTCTCATTTAGTACGACGAAGTCAATGTCGGGGGTAGTTCTTGACTTAATGTGTTTTTGTTCAAACTTTTCGGGATTGGCTCCTCTTTTGTGACTTTCGGGGTTGCCTCTTTAGAAAATTCAGCACACTCTTCTTCCTTGAATTATATTCGGCTCTTCCGCAAGTCTTGTTTCCAAATCTCTTCGCATGGCGGCCGCCGAAGGCATCTAGGCCCCTAATTCGTGTTTTGGTAATTTATGACAATCATTATGGACTAACAATTTTATTTGAGTTATAAGAATAGGTTAGTCCGGTGAAACGATGAGATCATGTGGGGAACATGAGAAGGTCTTGGTTGACTTATGATGGAAAGGGCTCAAGGCAAAGGTAAAAGTTAGGGTTTTTCTTTTACCGGTCATAAGGTGATTAGAGGATGTTATATGACCGGGTTAATAGGATAGATAGCCGTACTATCAAGAGGGATCAATTTCATTGGCTTGACTTTCCATAGTGCCACTTGGATCAAAAGTTTGCATGCATTGCATTTAGATGAGTGGCGGTTTCTCTTGGTAAAAGGTTTCCATTGAAAATCTAAAGAAAAACAAGTTTTACGGTTTACGGCGGACGATCGGGCCCTTCGGGCGGACGGTCCGCGGGTCGTTGGTTTTTATTTAACAACCGAGTTTTGGGCAAAAGATTTCGAGAAAAAGCGCTTCGGGCGGACGGTCCGCGGGGACCGGGCGGACGGTCCGCCGGGACCGGGCGGACGGTCCGCGAGGTGCGCGGACGGTCCGTTATTTGCAACGGAACGAGGTGCGCTCGGGGTCCGGAGCGGACGGTCCGCGGCGGCCCGCGGACGGTCCGTGTGGCTCGGGCGGACCGTCCGCGTGGCCCGGCGGACGGTCCGCCCGACCCTACGCGCGGTTGTCCCGGCCGTTGACACGGCAATTTTACCGTTGGAATTCAAACGCGAACCGTCTGCGAGGGCATCGCGGACAGTCCGCGAGGCACGCGTTTTGTGTCTAACGGCTAGTATCGGAAAGGGGGAGTATTTATACTCCAAGCCCGGGGTTGGAGAGCTTCTCTTGGCACTTTTAAAGGTTCATACTCCCTTGTAGAGCTCTCTCTCCCCTCTCTCTCACTCACTTGACTTAGTGGTGGTATTCTTTGTGAGATTGAGAGTTTCTAGTGCATTGCATCAAGGTTTTGATCTTTGTGGCACTAGGGAATCATCAAGCAAGTGGTTGATTTGTTACTCTTGGAAGTTGCCGCTTCCTAGACGGCTTAGTGGTGGAAGAATCCGTTGAAGCTCGCAAGAAGATTGTGGGTGGCTCCGGATTTCATGTTGTGAGAGGTATTGTGCTCACCTCACCGGAGCGGTAAAGAGCAACTCTAGTGGAATCGAGGTGTGGAGTGGTTCTCTTGTTCTAACCGGCTCAAGATCAAGTGGTGTCTTGATAGAGGAGCGGTTGAACATTGAATCCACCTCAACGTGGATTAGGGGTGACCGGCAAGTCATCGATACCACGGGATAAAATTCGTCTCTTGTGCTCGGTTATCTCTTTCCTCATTTTCCCTTCAAGCACTTTACTTTGAGCATTCTATTTCTAGAGGTTGTTGTTTATCTTGTCACCCTAGGCCGCAAAACCCCAACATAGGAATAGAGTAGGTAGAGATTTATTTCTCCTTGTGGTTCTAATTAAATTTCTCTAGTGTTGTGGTTTTAGTTTTTAAACCGCCTATTCACCCCCCCCCCCTCTAGTCAGTATCCTAGATCCTACGGCCGCTTTACTATCTTTTATAGAAGTTGAGCGGCTTCCGTGAGTGTTTTCTCCATGAGATCCCCACCGCACACATTTGGACGTGTTGCATGCAACTAGGGGTTAGGGAAAAGAAAAATGTATGCAAGAGTACGTCACGGTGAAGCCGTGTCTTGGTCCTTGTTCGATCAACTCATTAAACCTATTCTAAGCTTGGTCTATCCCTTCCTCTTCTCCTTGCATTAAAGTGATCATTGCCTCCTTAGATATTGAACCTTGCTAATTGGAAAGAACTTCTCGCAAAACTTCTTTGTCAACTTGTTCCAATTGCCTTCAACTTCAAAGGACGCAAACGAGTACCATGTCTTTGCTTCACCGACAAGTGAGTAGGGAAAGAGATTCCATTTGATTAATTCATCGGGAACTCCTTCTTGACGCACCGTGTTGCATAGCGTCGTGAAATGCCTTATTTGTCTATATGGGTTCTCCGTAACCATCCCTTCAAACGGGTTTGCCGCCACCATCTCGATGATCTTGGATTTAATTTCATACTTGGTCGCTTCGAGCTTCGAATCCGACTCTTGTACTCTTATGTCTTCACATCAAGGGCTAGAGTAATCCCTTAGTGATTTCTCCGGTTCTTCCACGGGTTGATTGACGAACGCCATCTCGACAATAAGATAAAAACAAAAACAAAAACAAACAAAGTGGTTTTCTAGATAATATGTGTTAGATATAGCAAACAAAAGATAAACTAAATATAAAACTAAGTTAGGTGCAAACCAAACGATGTAAACTAGCTTGCTCCTCGACAACGGCACCAGAAAAAGGGGCTTGTTGACGGATAAAAGACGTATCCCTCTACGATGCGCAAGCATACGGACCCACACCTTTTTCACCACGGGATTCCCAAGGTTCTTGTCAATTCGCGGAGCAAGGGGATTACAAGTGTTTGATCTACCTCTACACACTAGCTACTCAAACCCTAACTATGATCAAACTCAAAAAACAAAACTACACTAGAGAGAATGATTAAGCAATCAAGATAGGAGACACTCGCCCATGGGTCTACGATACTAGATCATGCAATCACTTAAAGACATGAAAACCAATCTAATCTATCATGGGTTGTGACCACGGTTTCGCCCTTTCCCTCCTCTCGTACTGTCACTACGCGAAGGTATTCATGACTAGACCTATGATGGACACGGCGTATTGAATGGATCCAAGGAAGCATTGGAGCTCTACTCCCTTTACGGCAAGGTAGCTAACCTTAAGCATTAAAGTATATTCAACACAAGATGATAGATAGATATACGACAAAGTACAATTACATCTCAAGATCAATTACAACCCATGGACAAATAAAGAGATTACCCCATCAAGGTGCTGGACATAGCACCGTTGATCATGGTTTCCCTTCTGACGGTGTCTTCCTTCTTCTCCACTTGTGGGTGCTTCCTTCGAGGTGGTTGATCTCCCTCCTCTCTCTCTAGCTTGTGGATGGCCTCCTAGTGCGAGTGGCTCTCTCCCTACCGAATGGAGGCGCCTCTAGGGTTTTAGGGTTGAAGATCCTTTGGGTGCAAGGAAAGGGGGGGCCGAACCGACGCCGGAACTAGGATGGCCGGCCGGCCCGGGCCGGCCGGCCCGAGGCCCAATTCGACCGGTTCGGTCGCCCCTTCGCTCCCGTGGGTCCTCGGATGATTATGCACTTTGCCCCCTCCACTTGCATGATTTTGACGATGTCATCCTCGCGTCCAAGATGGAGGTTCTCCGCGCATGAAGTTCGGTCTTTTACGCTTCAATCCCGGGGTGTTCCTTCGTAGCACTTCAGTCCTTGCCACCATTGGAAGTGATTTCATCAAGCTCATTAACACGAACAAGACTCCGTAAATGCTCCTTTGAACTTGTTGCGAATCCGTCCTTTATGTCCATGTTTTCCTGCATAAACACAACACTTCCAAATGCATGCACATAATTGTTATATGATTAGTATGCCTAGTGGCGGGTTAGTTCCATAATCAAATACAAACCAAAGTGTAATGAACATGCTTGGTGTACCAAAATACGCCGTCAACACTAACGCAAGCCATTGCCTATAAAGTTTCGATCTTAAAACACACAGTGTTGCAATGCAAACAAATCCGGCTCATTTTTTAAGGCGGAAGCTAACCTATTAGCACAACCAGCCTTCGACTAACGGAACTCCCGAGAAGCAAAACCTCAGAATTCCATCTAGGATTTCAAAAGTGGAGGAGAGAGATGAAAGTGACAGCAGTGTGAAAGCACCACCAACCCCCTATATTTGTAGGCACGAGGCGTCAACGGTCGAATCCTCAAACCCAACGGTAAAAAGCAAGGGCAAAATGGTAATTTGCGTGATTTTTTCGGGAGTCAACGATAAGGAAGACGTTTTCTTTTGCCTCGATTCTCGACGTTTTCTTTTGCCTCGATTCTCAAACATTATGTTTCGGCAGCTAAAGCTCTTGATCCCGCAAGCTTTTTGCCTCCGAGGGGCTTCTGTTGGCGGCTCGGAATCGAGTAGGATAAAGTTTCCTTTTTGGAGCCGTCGCGATAGAGTGGCGTAATCCCAAAATCCTTTTTTTATGCGATGACGAAGCCCGCAAAGCCATTTAGTTTCTCTTTCCCTTTAGCCTCCTGGCTTTCGTCGGTACCTTTCGTCACTCGAAAGGAGCCGTGGTGTAAATCACTACGTGAAAAACTTTTATTGGTAACAGGCGCGGATGGTCATTGTTAACGGGCATCGCACCCATTACTGATCAAACGTTACAAATAGTCCATCATCGGTAATGGGCATTTTGCTCA
The DNA here is from genome assembly GCA_947561735.1 of Cenchrus americanus. Lineage (NCBI taxonomy): Eukaryota > Viridiplantae > Streptophyta > Magnoliopsida > Poales > Poaceae > Cenchrus > Cenchrus americanus. Next base: position 196,581,169 of record OX387245.1, on the reverse strand, counting down.
TTACCAATAACTATCACTTGTAACTGGCATTACCATAAGGCCCGTTACCAATAATAAGATATAGGTAACGGGCGTGAACAACACCCATTACCAATGTCAGTCTTTGGTAACGGGCATTATGGTAATGCCCGTCACCAATATGAAACTAAAAAAATAAAATACCTTTTTCTTTTATAGTTACATCTATACATACACTTGCTTAGTTACTCTACATCTATACATACACATGCTCAGTTACATCACAGGCTTAGTTACATCCACACATACACATGCCTTTGCAAACTAAATAGCCATGTAATAGAGCCTAATAACCACATAAATCCAATCTTACTCCACCGATTCTAAAGCAATTGTATCCAGCAGGCAGCAGCATCAGCAGAGTGGAAACTCTGAGTAGCCAGGTGCCAGCAACCATTTCAGCTGCAAAGGCGGGACAAATTATACCTTCATGAGCTTGAAGAGCACAGGCTGCAAATGGCATCCAAATTATATATGTTCTTGTAGGCCTGAAGCAGCATGAGAGAAAATAAGTTTGCAAGTTTGAAAACTCAGATATCAGCTTAATTAGTTAAAAACATATAGCATGCATAGCGACTTGAATTTCCATATAAATTGACAGTAGGGAATTCACTTAAAATGAACATAGCAACTTGAATTTCCACTTAGTGACAACCATTTCTTCAGAAGTATCCAACATAGCATGACTAAAAAAAGCACACTTAGTTGTTTGTGGTTTAGCTGTTAATTTTTCATTAGCATAATGGAAGGACTATGCAAGTTCATCTTCACAAAGGCATCAAACTACTAGGATATGAATTTCCTACTAGTGCCACTGCTCCTACCCTCTAACCACAACTATTACAAACTATTTGAAACAGTTCAAAGTACATACTTGTCTTTCTCTTGATCCTATTCTCTTTGGAACATCCATTTGAATCCCTCATGTTGGCAAACATCACCACAAAATTAAAATTAAAACTATGCAGAGCTATATTTGTCAAAGACATGACAAAAGAAGTCATAAAGTATGATTGAGATGTTCATTTATAAGCTAGCAGTGTACGTTCCTCAGCCAATCTGCCTTGTCTTTCCGCTGTGAGAATTGAAAAAAGAGTTCAGAAGTGTAGTGTGGTAGGAAGCATATCCCAACTACAAAAGTGTCGTGGTTAATTCAATTGTAGTTGAAATGCAAGCTGCTAAGCCAGAAACATATGCAACTTGTTTTTTCATGGTCCTGGAAATGCAAGCAATAGAATAACAATATTCTTTTCAGAGTAACTAGCAGAAAATTTGCATCGTGCCACCATTGGAAAGGGCAGAAAAATTGCACGAAAAAACTGGATCTGAACACAGCAAGCAAACCAGAGCAGATCGGACCCTCAAACGCAAGAGACTGCTAGAGATCTAACTAGGCATGTACAGGACGGAGAAGATACAAGTAGATCTAGCGAGATGGAGGGCGGACTAGCTCACAGCGTAGCGGTGGAGGTTGTTGCCGGCGACGTCGTCGTGGTACAGCTTCTTGGCGGCGGATGGCAGCACCATGGGCTCGCGGTACTTCTTGGTGGCGGGCGGCAACACCATGGGCTCGCGGTATTTCTTCTTGGCGGCAGTTGGCGCGGAGGAGGCTGGGAACCCCAGCGTTGGTGGAGTGGTGGTTTCCCTTGGCAGCTCCTCCCCTGTGCAGGGAGCATCGTGCTGCCATTGGAGAGGCCAGGAGGGACGTCCTGGGCCGGCCAGCCGGCACGCTGATCTGGCGCAGGGGAGTGGCAGCGCCGCCGCAGGGCACCAAAGCGGGGACCTCGAGGCCGCCCGAATTCGTAGCCGTCCTGGTGGTGGAGGGGCAGAGGCGGCTGTGCCAACCTGGCCACGTGGTGGAGGAGGCGCCGCCGAACCTCGGCCCGCCCGGCGGAGAGAGCGAGGAAGGGAGTGCAGATAGGCGGCGCAGGCAGGAGCTCGAGGGCTTGTGCGAATGGGGTAGGAGTGTGGCGCGATGGGGTGGGCGGACATGAGGGTGGACTGATAGTGCGGACGCGAGGATGGTTAACGATATTGGAATAAAAATTCAGGTTCTGGAATCAAATAGGTAACCCGCATTTTCTGGTCTGTTACAACAAATATTAAAGGTAACGGATGTTAACTAAAGCCCATTACTATTAAGTTTTTTTTGAGATTCCCGTTACTAATAAAGTTGGACTGTGTTGTGTACGCTTTGTGGGTAACGGGCATAGACTTATTGCAACGGACCTTATGGGCCCATTTGAAATGCCACGTTACCTATTTGAGGTTTTCACGTAGTGAATGGTCCTGGTCTTTAATTGCAGTTTAACATCGCCTGCACGCGCGAGACGAAACCTAGAGATCGAATTTTCTTTTCAAGAGATACCACAACTGTAATTTCGCTTGGGTTTTTCGGCATGAACTAACAACTCACTTCCTGACGTTCTGATTGAAATATGTTTTCAGGTAATAGGATTTGCTATGGGAAGGGTATCTCCGAATCGAGGGTCTTCGACCGACAGGCGCACGTGCTCATGTCGGAAAAAGCGCCGAAATCAGGAAAGCGTCAGTTACGTGACGACCAAATGGAGAACTCCCAAGTTTAGCCCAGTACATTCTTATTCGATTCGTTTTACAGAAGGTCATTTGCGAAATGTACAAAGTCCGCTCATCCCCCTATAAAAGGAGACCGACCGGCGCTTGTAAAGGGGATCGACTTTTGAGAACTACACTGTTTAGAGCTTCGCTTTCCCATCTTTCGTGTTCGATACTTGAGCTATTTTTATTCATTGTTAGTGTTAGGCTACGCTATAGCACAACACAACTAATCCCACAACTGCAGAGTCAGAACCAAAATCCTAGGTAGGGGAAAAAAAGGAAGCAAGGCAAAACAGAGTCACCACGAATGATATCATGACCAAGTCCACCAATTATATATTCAGTATGGTGATGATGACCAACCTGATAGGGGTGGGGCAATGCGATGGAGCTCCCAACGGAGAACTGCATCACCGAGGGCACCAACGCTCGTAAGAGTGGTGGCAGAGGGTAGCGCAAGAGGAGTACAAGGCGGTGTGGGATCAGATAGGATGGAGGCAGAGGGTGGTGCGAGAGGGAGTTAGTCGGTGGCATGGGATGCCTCCTCATGGAACGAGAGGCCGAGAGCTCGAGTCGGATAATCATTGGAAAAGTAGTACGGAGTGAATATATATGTTTCTTTTTGCAGTTGTAACAGCCCATAACAGATAAATTTAGTGAGCTAACCAGTCTCCCAAGCAGCACTTTTCGATTCAGCTTGGAAAAAAATTAAGGGCTTGTTGCCTTTGATGATCAAAGTAGTAATATAGTATGGATAAGTTACCTTTATATCATATATCAAGACAAAAATTCCTGTCAACCCCATTTCATTCTGCATATCAGCTTAGCTGTGCAGGATATATAAGGATCCATGAAACTGTATCAAAAAAACAGGTGCCAAATTCGAGTATCGACAACTCTATTGTATAAAAAGAAATTAATCGCCTGCATATCCGACACTAACACAGAATAGTACAGAGCCTTCACTTCTCACATGGATGCTATCTATTCATCTGGAAAGTTGAAAATAGGCTGGCTGGTGCTTGTAAAGAGCATTATATAGGCCAGGGCCATATACAAACTTGCCCCCAATATATATTTTGTGTACGTATGCTAGTTAATTTTACACTAGGATTATTCTTTGCTATGCGTCCATTCAGCTCAGATTGGCATGGTAGGAATACGAGGTCTCAGGAAATGTTGCAGCAGTGCAGGACTATCCTCCGTCTAGGTATAGCCCACATGTGGTTGCATTGTTTTTTAATTGTATAAAATGTAAATAAAGTTTGAAAATCATGAGATTCGTCGATGGCTCATGGTATCCTATGTGAAGCTTGTGATAAATCATATAGAGGGTTTTGAGCAAGTGGTCATAGATGATGTTTAGAAATCGAAGTATCTCGCTGGAAGTTTCAGAGTCTTGTGACACACTTGATTCAGTTTGTAGCCGTAATAAAATTCAAATTTGAATTTGAATTCGAAGTTTTTTATTTAGGTAATATATAACTTATATTGTCACATTTTAATTTATGGTAATTTTTTGGTACATTGACCTTAATTATGAGATTGAAATGAAGATAAATGAAAAAGGCCTTTTGTCGTGCGTTTTCTATTTGGCGCACGGCAAAGAGGTCTTTGTCGTGCGTCTGCAGTCAAGCGCACGGCAAAGAGAACTCTTTGCCATGCGCCCCTGTGCCAATGCACGGCAAAGGCAAAAACAGCCCACCCTACCGCGGCCCAATAGCGAACTCAACCGGCCGTCGGATGCGATCCGACGGCCAGCAATCAACCCGCCCGCCCTGGTATAAAATAAATCCACCCCTATTCAAACCCTACCCCTCTCCCTCATCCTGTCATGTCCCTCCTCAGCTCCCCCGCGCACAACCCCTCCCCCTGTGTGCAGCCCTCCCAGATCCCGCCGCGGCCCCCGAGCCTTCTCCCACCGGCTCGATGACGGCGCGACGGGCCTCCTCCTCCACGGACGGCGAGGCGGGCCTCCTCCCCCACGACGAGCGCGGCGGCGGGCCTCCTCCCCCACAGCGGCGCGTAGCGGCCACCCTCACGATAGCACGGCGGGACTCCTCCTTCCCTGACGACGGCGCGGCGAGCCTTGTTCCCCTTCAAATCTGTCGACGGCGCAGCGGGCTTCCTACCCCTTCACATCCGGCGGTCTCCTCCCCACAAGAGGGGGATCCGGCGGCTGCCACCTTCCTCCCAGCGACGACGAGGTGGTGACCGGCGCGCGCGCGGCCTCCCCCTCCCCGACGCCGGCGCGGCGGCTCTCACGCCGCGGCCCGCCCTCTCCCTCCTCTCCCGCTGCTGGATCAGGTATTACCCTAATGTTGTATGATTCGATATAATTTGGTGCTGCAAGTTGTCAATAATCCAACATAGGATAAAGGAGAAATTCCCCTCTGCACTGCAGTGGAAACCATGAATGGTTCAGCAGTCGGTAGCTTACTTTATCTTTTAGCCAGTGATATTCATATGCATCCCTTGATGATTGGCAGCAATTCAATTCCTGTATTTATCTTGAAATGTTATCCAAGATGTGATTCTGATAATTAACCCTATAACTTCAAAATACAAGTAATTTGTACCTAACAATGCTACACCGTAGTTTAATTAAAAATCTGGTGTTTTGGTTTCCATACATCCATTCTTGAATCCTGATAGCTTTACACAAATTGGTTCTAAAAACATCAAATAGAAAAGCGGAAAAAAGTCATTTTCAGTGCCTCAGTTAACCAAAATATTAATGAATTTGGAGCAAATGAGCATATGGTCAGTGTTTTGTGATCCCAAGGAATTGGAACTTTATGCTGGCAGACTCGTATTAACATTTGCTATTGCATCTCTTCCAAGTTGACGAGCCATAGGAATGTCTAGTTTCACTTATTTGAGCAGTTCCATATGTATTGCAATCGTTCACAAAACAATATTACACAGAAGATTAGAAACCTTCTGCATGCATGGATTAGGTTGACAGATAAGTTTCAATTTTTTTTCTTGATAAGGAATTGCTCATCAGTGCATCTGTGAGGAATTGCTAGTAGAAGCTTGATTACCAGTCTATGAATGGTGGTTGTGCTTCACTGTCTTGATGAGATTGATCTAGGAAACCGGCACTTGGTATAGTAGTTTCAGCTGATCCAATGTTTGTAATGCAGTGTGACCAATATCTAATTTTGTCTTTACCATGAACTGTTGTAACAACTAATAACTTAACTTGTTTCTTTTTTTATGAAACTGCAAAATTGGTAAATGCTTGTTTTACTTCATAGATTTGAGCTTACTGTTGCATTTATTTTTTTCCTGTGCAAGCAAATTCACACTATTGCATTAAACATAGCATAACCAATATCCTCTATTACAGTTGTACAAATCCTTGATTTCTGTGGTTTATTTTTGTTTTTTTGCCTTTTGTATTTATGTTTCTCAATGAACTGTCTGTCTTATCCATAATAAAATTGTTTACTGGTTAAATTTGACACTTGGTCCCTGTTGTTTCTGAATACAATGATTTGCGCTTTCTTATGGTACCATTTTGTTTCTGCAGACAAACCAGAACTGGATATCAATAGCACACCTTCTACTCATTTGCTTGAGCCACAATTGGGTGTTAGGGCACCATATATTCTTTGAATCTGTATAATCTTGTGTCCAACTGTCCCAAGAAGTAAAGAATAGCTAGAGTAGAAATATCATGGCCCTTAAACTCATGTCTTCTAGCTTGGTAACTTCTATAGGGCCAGAAAACTGTTATTTTTTTGCTATTCTGGCTATATTATGTGAACAATACCAAAGTGGAATGCTGAGTAATATAATTTCTTTTGGATAATTTCCTTTGGTCCGGTAGTGGTGGGGGCGACGCCGCGGGCGGCGGCATGGGTCCGGGGAGGCCCTTGTAATTTTTTTTATTTTCTATGTTTTACTACGCACGGCAAAGTTCCCATCTTTGCCATACGTTTTCGAGACAGGCGCACGGCAAACGCACATCGACGCCGTTCCGACCACCTGCGCTGTGAGTGCCTTTATTTTGCCGTGCGCCTCCCGTGACGCACGGCAATAATTCTTTGTCGTGTGTTCTCGAGGAGGGCGCACAACAAAGGGTCCTTACCGTGCAAAATACTACTGTGTGCCATTTGCCATGCATCTCAATGAAAAACGCACGGCAAAGGGTTTGCCATACGTTTTCTCATCATTGCCGTGCAAAGCGTGGGTTTCCCGTTGTGCGAGTGCAAACACTGTACATCTAAGTTGAGAAGGATAATAGTCCTTTCACGCTAACTAGGACCGATAGTATATAATGTAATAATATAAGAGAACGAAAGAAATCAGATCCTAGTCTCGCGGCGCCTCCGCGCCGGCGGCCTCCTCGGGCCGGACCGCGCGCTTCACCCCGACGCAGGCATCGCCCGACCTCCGGGCGCCGACGCCCGTCGCGCCGCCGTGGAGCATCGGCGCGGCGCGCATCTCCTCCACCTCAACCTCCAGGCTCTGCGTGCTGGGGATGGATCATGCTGGTTACCATCGCTCCTTCGATTTGAGCCAAATTGCGCAGCATCACGGCCAGGGACAGTTCCCACCCATCATCGCATGATCCGAGGTGGATGAAGACAATGGCGGAGCTGCTGACGTCGGCCGCCATTCCGTCCTTCTTCCGGGCGTTTCTGGGATTTGGACTCCGATTCGTAGTGTGAGGACCTCGGCGACGTAGAAGTCCACCGGCCGGAGGAGGCGTCAACACCGGCGTACCTGCCAGCGGCTCCAGCGGTGGTCACGCCGCCCCCAACCGGGAAGGTGTCGGTGAGGTCCCATCCTACTCCACCGCGTCGGCCACCATGGAGGTCGCTGTGGAAGGGGCCCTTAGCACCACCAAGAGTCTCGCCGGTGGCAACTCTGGGTGATTTCCTCCCGCCGTCGTTCTTGGCAATGGGAGGAATCGGCTCCGCCGTGGCCACGACTGAGACCGACAGGGCTCCTAATCCGGTTCCTGCGCTGGCTCAATTATCGCCCCTGAATTTTCCCGGCCCGGATCCGGCCCATCAGCTGACACGATTTGGACTTTCCCTTCCATTCACGTCGCCGCCGCAAGGTCCTACACAGCCCCCTAGTGGCCGCCGGTGATGCTTCATCAACGCGGTTGTGCCGCAGCACCTTCTCTCCCCCACTCCCTATTGCGACGTGCTGATGGCGGGGAGGGGGCACTTGTTTCGCCGACGGGGCCAAGGAGGTCACAGCCCTCAAGTGGGGGGTCGCAACGCTGCTGATCCCGCTACTAGCGCCGACGGCCAAGGAGATGCTCCGGCGGAAGATCGTGGTCACGGGGGCCTGGCGCCGCGTGTGTCGGGGACAGCACTAGGGGTCCCCTTTAACAACGGGGGAAATCTCCACTTAAAAGCCGCAACAAGCCAAACACGTTTCGCCTAACCATGCGGGATACGGCCCATGCCGCGAGACCTCATCGGCCCACCAAGGCGGCCCTCTTGAAGATCCCCTCGAGCGAGGCTCCGCCTCGCTCGAGGATGCGCGCCTCCCTCGGGCGGGCTCCGTCCCGTTCGAGGGGGTGCGCTTCCCTCGGCGGGCTCCGCCTCGCTCGAGGGCCCGCTCCCCCTCGAGCCGGGCTCGCGTCTCGCTCGAGGGTCCGCCTCGCTCGAGGGCGCCCCGCACGCGTGCGCCTGCCCCGTGCGCGGGCATTTAACGCCACGACACACGCGGGACAACGCCATCATGCGCCGGGGGCTCGCACCCCGGTGCCGCCGCACCAACTCCCCGGGACGGAGCCCATCCCCACCCGCGTGGGGGAGGGAGCGTGCGGCGGGGGCCGGTGCCGGTCCCGTGACGCCGTGCACTCGCCCGATGCGGCTAACGCGCCGAGCCCTCGAAGGGGGGGCGGGCGCACCCTCGATTTGCTTTCTTGTGACCTTACGGGGGTTAGGCGGAGGCGCTAGGCCGGTGGGACGCCATCCCTGCTACTGTTACGGTATGGCGCCGCCCCGCGCGTGCAGGCGCACGCCCGGCGCCGTATCAACGACTCCAGCACCGTGGAACGTATTGGAACGGGACGCCGTTTTACCTACTCCCGTACTCCGTGCGGGCCAACGTCGGCCGGCTCCCTCGAGCCTATCAGAAGACGCCACCACCATCCGCCGCCCTTCTACCCTCGAACCGCCACTTTGTTCGGGTACAAGATAGGCCATGATGGCCGGATTCTTTGCAAGGATCGTCCGGACGGCCGCCCACTCTACGGACATAGCACGCCACGCCCCTTCACGTAGCTAAATAGCGCGGCGCGCATGTGATTCGTTCCCTCCTTGATCTATAAAAGGGGGACAAACCCTCCCCCGCGGGGAGAGACATAATACGGCGGGGAGACGACAGCTGCGCCACGCACTTGCTCTCCAATTCTCCCACAACATCTTCAGTCACCACACCAGGGATTTGGAAACCAGACTTCCTCTCCCGCCTTGCTTGTAGCTGCCCCACTACAGGCACCCCCGGTGCTAAGTAATATAGTGCCTTGAGCACGCCACTGCTGGACGTACGGCCCAACGGCCGGAACCAGGATAAAACTCTGTGTCCCTTATTGCTTAGCATCGACCATTGAGGGATAGACCACGACACTTAATACTGGTTAGTGTCGGGACCACATTCCGCACCGACGGTTGGCGCCCACGGTGGGGGTAACTCGAGCGCCTAAGGTCAATCCGTCAACTCCCTCCATGGTGATGCGCACCGAGTACCGTGGTACACGCTCTTGCATGGGCGGCTCGGACCCCCCTCCCCGCCGGGTTCGAAATCCGGTTCGGGGGCACGAACTTTCGGGCCACGGGGAACGGCTACCTCATGCACCTCACCAACCGTGAGGAGCTCGCGCGCGGCGCCGGGCGGGTCCGCTCCGGCCCCCGCCGCACGCGCCACCACGGCGCGGACGCCCGCGGGCACGGATGCCGCGGGCCGTCGACGCCACGACGTCGCCGCCGCTGCGGGGCTGCGTTCACGCCGGGCGCGGTCCGGCGACGGCGGGCCGAGCGCGCCGCCTCTCAGCACGGTGCGCCCGCCACCACGACCGCCACCACCCCAGCGGGACAGCGCGCGGTCTCCGGACCGCGCTTTCCCATTGGGCTGCGTGGTGCCACGACGGCCTACAACGCAAACGTCAACACCACGATGCGCAGGGTTCCGCCTGGCCGTCACGTCTTCGTCGCCAGGGATCCCGGCGCCTCAGCGGGTGACGAGTCGTCCCTGGGTTCCCTCGACGCGTTGCCGCCCGCCAACCGCCACGGGTACGCGGAATGGGACTTCTCGGCGTGCCGGACCTAGTCATGTTCGGGGGCGTTTCCTTGACGCTACGGACTACTGGTTCGGCTGCTCCGATGACTCCGGCACGGGAGCTACGATCCCGCGCGGGGAGTCTTTGCGTCGTCGTCACCAACGACCCAGCGAACGCCACCGGCGCGGTGGGCGCCGGCGACGGGGAGGTCACGCCTGCCCCAGGGATCGCTCCGCGCCAAGCCGCGGGACCAAGCACCCCTGCTGGAGCCGACGCCGACGCGCAGCTAGCCCAAGCCCGCGAGCTCGAGGCTAAGCTGGCAGAGGAGTACCGCACGGTGCGGCTGCTCCGTGCCTCGATGGCAGGAGAAGCCTCCGCTCGCGGCGAACGCGTGCGAGAGCTGGGCAGGCAGGCCCGCGACCGCATCAACGCTGACAACCCTGACGTGCCTCCGCGGGCAAGTCAGAAGCTCGTTGCTGCCGCAACGCTGCTGCGAGCTATGCCAGCACCCTCGACCCCTGAGGCGCGGAACCTGCACCGCGAGGTGCAGGCCCTCATCGAGCAGGCGGCCGTCCAGCAGGCCGAAAGCTCGGCCTCACGTATCCGCCGGCGGGGGGAGGATGCGCGGGGTGACGGGGCCGCACAAGGGGGGGCGAACCCTCGGTCCACGCGGGGAGAAGGCCGCGGAGTGTCCCGCCAACTCGGGGGCGCGCGGCGGCCAAGGAACGGCTCCTCGACACACGCGGAGCGGCGGACGGTGACGCCCGAAACTTCATCAACGCCGGGCGCACGAGCAAGGTGGACGCGCGGCGGCGGTGGGCTACCACCCTCGACGGGGCGGACGCTACGACGACGAGGCGAGGAACGCTCCCCGACGCCGGAGCCCCCGGGAACCCGTGTGTTCGGCGGGAGATCCGTGCGGCGACCTTCCCCCGGCGCTTCCGCCAACCTTCGACCATTGTCAAGTACAACGGGGAGACGGACCCCCGCGTGTGGCTCAACGACTACCGCTTGGCTTGCCAGCTGGGCGGGGCCACCAGCGACGAGGTCATCATCCGCAACTTGCCCCTGCACCTCGGTGACGCGGCCCGGACATGGCTCGAGCACCTGCCCGCCAGCCAAATCCACAATTGGGATGATCTGGTCCGCACGTTCGTGGGCAACTTCCAGGGCACGTACGTGCGCCCCGGAAATTCCTGGGACCTGCGCTCCTGCACTCAGAAGCCGGGCGAGTCGCTGCGGGACTTCATACGGCGCTTCTCCAAGCGCTGCACGGAGCTCCCCAGCGTGGCGCAATCCGAAATCGTGCACGCCTTCCTCGAGGGTACCACGTGCCGGGACCTCGTGCGCGAGCTGGGACGCAGCCCGCCCGCGGACTCCAACGAGCTGTTCGACATCGCCACCAGCTTCGCCTCGGGGAGAAGAGGGCCGTGGGGGCGATCTTTGACGGCAAGAAGAGCGGGCGCTCGGACGATGCGCTCGCGGAGGGCGAGCAAGTCCGGGGAGCCCCACCGCAAGGACAAGCGGGGCAAGAAGGGAAAGAGGTCGCGCCGCTAGGCGCGCGAGCGAGGGCGCGACGGCGGTGATGCCGAGGCCCTTGCTGTCGACCCGGCTCGACGGGGCCCTCGACCGGCCCCTCGAGGCCCGGGGGTGTTTGACGACATGCTGAAGAAGCCATGTCCCTATCACAAGACCCCAGTAAACCACACCCTTGAGCAGTGCGACATGCTCAAGAAGTTCTATGGCCGCGCCGCCGCGAAGGAGGCGAGAGGCCAAGAAAGATGAAGGAGATGGCGACGCGGCGGCTTCCCCCGCCGTGGAGAACGTGTTCCTCATCTTCGGGGGGGGCCCACCGTCGACATGTCGACCCGCCGGCGCAAGCGGGAGCGGCACGAGGTCCTCGCCGCGGAGAAGGCGCCTCCCTCCTTCCTCAGGCGGTCGGAGGACGCCATCACCTTCGGCGGGAGGACCATCCGAACCGCGTCCCCAACCGGGCCAATACCCGCCGGTGGTCGACCCCATCATCGGGAACGCGCGATTCTCGAAGGTAGCCGATGGACGGAGGCGGCGGCCTCAACATCCTCTACGCGCATACGCGCGCTTGATGGGGATCGGGTTGGACCGGCTACGGCCCGGCAGACGAAGCCGTTCCATGGCATCGCGCCGGCAAGGAGTCCGGCCCCTCGGGCGAGATCGACTGCCGGTTTGGTTTGGCACCGCGAAGAATTTCCTCAAGGAAATCCTCACCTTCGAGGTGGTGGGGTTCAAGGGAGCCTACCACGCTATACTTGGGCGACCCTGTTACGCCAAATTCATGGCGGTCCCCAACTATACCTACTTGAAGATGAAGATGCCAGGACCGAATGGCGTCATCACCGTCGGCTCGTCCATCGAGCATGCATTCGACTGCGACGTCGAGTGCGTGGAGCACGCAGAGGCACTGGCGCTGGATGAAGCGCTGGTGACCACTTTGGAGAAGATAGTCAACGACGACCTCGACTCCACCGCCAAGCACACCGGCACCTTCGAGGCCGCGGAGCGACCGAGGAGGTCCCCCTCGATCCTTACGCCCCCGAGGGCAAGGCGTTGAGGGTCAGCTCCACCCTCGACCCCAAATAGGAAGTGGTGCTCGTCGACTTCCTCCGCGCCAACGCCGACATCTTCGCGTGGAGCCCCTCGGATATGCCAGGCATCCCGAGGGAGGTCGCCGAGCACTCCCTTGACATCCTGCCTCACGCCCGCGCCGTGCAGCAACGGCTCCGCCGCTTCGACGAGGAGCGGCGACGGGCAATCGGAGCGGAGCTGCGGAAGCTCCTCGAGGCCGGGTTCATCAAGGAGGTGTTCCACCCGACGTGGTTAGCCAACCCTGTGCTTGTAAAGAAAAAGAACGGGAAGTGGCGGATGTGTATTGACTACACTAGTCTTAATAAAGCATGTCCTAAAGTTCCTTTTCCTTTGCCACGTATTGATCAAATCGTTGATTCAACGGCTGGGTGCGAATTGCTTTGCTTCCTTGATGCTTACTCCGGGTATCATCAAATAAAGATGAAGGAGTCCGACCAGCTCGCGACTTCGTTCATCACGCCGTTCGGGACGTTCTGCTACGTCACGATGCCGTTTGGCCTCCGAAACGCGGGTGCGACATACCAGCACTGCATGCAGCACGTTTTCGGGGATCACATAGGACGGACAGTCGAGGCATACGTGGACGACATCGTCGTAAAGACCAGGAAGGCGGACGACCTGGTTGGCGACCTTGGCGTCGCGTTCGGCTGCCTACGGGCCAATGGGGTCAAGTTAAACCCCGAAAAGTGTGTCTTTGGAGTGCCGCGAGGCATGCTCCTGGGATACATTGTCTCCCAATGGGGAATCGAGGCCAACCCTGAAAAGGTTGCGGCCCTCGAACGAATGGGTCCGATCCGGGACCTCAAAGGGGTGCAGAAGGTGCTGGGGTGCCTTGCCGCCTTGAGCCGCTTCATCTCGCGGCTCGGCGAGAAGGGGCCTCGCCCTCTATCGCCTCCTCAAGAAGCACGAGCGCTTCTCCGGACCACCGAGGCCCAGGACGCGCTCGACAAGCTGAAGGCGTCCTTAGCGCACGCCCCAGTCCTCACGCCGCCGCAAGATGGCGAACCCCCTGCGGCTCTACGTGGCCGCAACCACCCGGGTGGTCGGCGCCGTGATCGTCGTGGAGCTCACGGAGGAAGGGCATGCCTTGCACGTACGGCGGTCGGTCTATTACCTCGGCGAGGTCCTGTCAGACACCAAGACGCGCTACCCCCAGGTCCAGAAGTTGCTGTACGCGGTAGTCCTTGCGCGGCGCAAGCTCCACCACTACTTCGAGGCCCACCCCGTCACGGTGGTCTCCTCCTTCCCGGCGGGGGAGATTATCCACAATCCCGACGCCGCGGGCGGGGATTGCCAAATGGTCCGTGGAGCCGATGGGCGAGACGCTTGCCTACGCCCCGCGCAAGGCCGTCAAATCCCAAATCTTGACGGATTTCGTCGGCCGAATGGACGGATACGCAGCTGCCGCCGCCGCAGATCCAAGCAGAGTGCTGGACTCTGTTCTTCGATGGTTCGGTGATGAAAACAGGGCCGGGAGCGGGCCTGCTTTTCGTGTCACCCCTCGGGGAACACATGCGGTACGCGGTGCGCCTCCACTTCCCCGCATCTAACAATATGGCCGAATACGAGGCCCTCCTCTGCGGCCTCAAAATCGCCATTGAGTTAGGCGTCAAGCGCCTCGACGTGCGGGGAGACTCGCAGCTCGTAATCGATCAAGTCATGAAGAATGCGAGCTCGCCATGACGACAAGATGGAGGCCTATTGCAAAGCCGTGCGAGCCCTCGAGGACAAGTTCTACGTTATCGAACTCAACCACGTGCCCCGCCGGTACAACGAGGAGGCGGACGAGGCGGCCAAGATTGCGTCGGGCGGATCACCGTCCCTCCGAATGTTTTCGCACGCGACGTCGCTCAGCCCTCGGTCGTCTTCGAGCCCCACCCCTCGAGCCGCATAGAACCCTCGGGGGCTCCCTCGAATCCAGCGGGTGCGGAGCCCATGGATGAGGACCCCCCGAACGAGGCGTACGTGCTCTACCTCCTTGAGGGGTATGGCTCCTACGAGGCCGACGTGATGGACATCGAGCCAGCCCCGTCAAGGCCGACCGGTGCGACAAGTATATCGCGTGGATTGCCCGAGGGGAACTCCCCGCGGACGGGCCGCGGCCGGGCGCATCGCCGGGGATGGCCAATTCTTTTGCTCTCGTCGACGGTGAGGCGTACAAGCGCGCCGCCTCCGGCATCCTGCCGGCGGTGCGTGCCTATCCCCGAGGGGCGCGAGCTCCTACGGGACATCCACGCCGGAACATGTGGCCACCACGCCGCGCCTCGCACCCTCGTCGGCAACGCGTTCCGCCAGGGCTTTTACTGGCCTACCGCGGTCGCGGACGCCAGCGAGATCGTACGCACCTGCGAAGGGTGCCAGTTCTACGCCCGCAAGTCCAACCTACCCGCCCATGCCACCGGACCATCCCCCGTAACGTGTCCATTTGCCGTGTGGGGGCCGGACATCGTCGGGCCCCCGCGGAAGGCGCCGGGGGCTTCACCCACTTGTTGGTCGCGATCGACAAGTTCTCTAAGTGGGTGGAGGTGCGCCCCATCACGAACCTTAGGGCGAGAGCGGGCGGTAACATTCTTCACCGACATCGTCTACCGCTTTGGAGTGCCAAACTCCATCATCACCGACAACGGGTCCCGTTCACGGGCGGGGAAATTCTTGGAGTTCGCGACAAGTTCCACATCCGTGTGGATTGGGCGGCCGTGGCACACCCACGGACCAACGACCAAGTAGAGCGTGCCAACGGCATGATCCTACAAGGCCTTAAGCCTAGAATTTTCGACCGACTAAACAAATGCGGGCGAAAATGGCTCCAAGAGTTACCCGGCGGTTGTGTGGAGCCTAAGGACCACCCCCGAGCGAGCCACCGGGTTCACCCCGTTTTTCCTAGTCCATGGCGCGGAGGCCGTCCTCCCCACGGACTTAGAATACGGATCGCCCAGGGTTCAAGGCTATGACGAGGATGCCAACCGGCGAGCCCGCGAGGACTCGCCGGATCGCCCGACGAGGCACGCCTCGTGGCCTTGATGCATTTCGCAAGGTATCAACAGTCCCTAAGGCGCTACCGGACACGCAAGATACGTCGACGGGACTTCGGTGAAGGGGACTTGGTCCTAAGGCTACGCCAAGACAACCGAGGGCGCCACAAGCTATCGCCCCAATGGGAGGGACCCTACGTCGTGGTGAAGGTACTCAAGCCCGCACGTACAAGGCGGCCAACGAGGACGGTGAAGAGCTCACCAACGCCCGGAACATCCAACGGCTACGTCGCTTTTACCCTTAGCTAGGATTTCCAAGCATTTTTGTTGTAAAAATCATATGACCAACCCCCCGGTTGGTGACAACTATGTAAACACCTCAAGTCTAATGAAAAGGGCAACTCGGCTTTCCCCCGAAAACCCAAGTTACCCTCGGGGGCCTACTGCGGGGGGCATCCCCCCAAAATGGTCCCATTTTCGCGCAAAAATAAAACAACTCACACGCGCTAAGTTTCTTTTTCTACTTCAACCCCGAGCAACGATTCGAACAGGGCGCAGGCGGCCTAGCGGAAGGAGCGCGCGAGCCAGAGATAGCCCACGCCGCGAGGATACGGCCCTTCTCTCTCGCCTCCAACCCAGCAGGCCCCCGCGAAAATCGAACTCCCCTAACTAGAATCTACTCGGGGAAGAAGGAGAAACAAAAAGCGCGAGTAAACAAAAGACTTCATTTCGTATCGGCAAAAGTTTATGATTAAGATAACTTGTTTATTTACAAAGGCCGCGTGGCCGGAATGCGATACACAAATAAAAACGGGCCAAGCGCCCGGTGACTGTCTTCGAGCGGGGAGGAGCGGCGGTGTCAACGGCGTCGGGAAGAGGAACTCCTCGAAGGCTTCGGTGAGCAACCCGGCGGCATCGGCGGCGAGCGCGTCCACGCGCTCCATCGCCACCTCTCCTCGACGCCCTCGGGAACGACGTAGCCCTCCGCGGCGCCTCGAAGTTGACCTCGTAGTGGGACCGTACCACTCCGAGGGCCTTCTAGACGCCAAGACGCAACGCCGGCGCATCCGTTCGGTGACGTGGCCACCAAGGGCGCTCGGGCGGTTGGCCGGCGAGCTTCCGGCCCGCGCCTCGCCCTCCTCCACGGCCGACGGGTCTCAAGGGCCGCATCGTGCGGCTCCGCAACTCTGCTCGGAGGAGTCGTAGGAGGTCCGCGGCGCCTCGGCCCGCTCAACCGCGTGTCCCGGCGCGGCGCGCAAGCCCGGAGTCACCAAGACAAGAAAGAAATCGAGAAAAAGGAGTGCGAATTCCCAAACGGAAAACCAACCAAACGGGGGTCAGCGGCGGCTCACCTTCAACTTGCTTCCTCTCCGCCTCGAGGTCACGGCGCTCGGCCTCGACCGCCAGCTCGAGGCCCTTGACGGTCTCACTTTGCTCCGGAGGGCCGCCTCCTGGTTTGCGTTTGTAATGCCGAGCATAATCACCTCGCCCTCGGCCATGGAGAGCGCGGTGTTCCGCTCCTCCCGGCGACTTTTGCGCCGCCTCGCGAGCGACGTGCTCTGCTCCCGGCGCCGACCCGGCGTCGGCGAGGGCGGCTCGCTGGCCGCCGGAGCCGCCCCTCGGCCCCTTGGCGGGCGGTGCGTTCTGCGAGGAGGCGCTCCTCGGCCGACGGCGAGCGCCGCGACCTTGGCGTCGAGGGCGGCCTTCAAGTCGTCGGCCTCCTTGGCCCGGCCCTCGCTCCGGCACGCGCGCCCGCTCCTCGGCCGGCGCCGCCGCGCCCGCGCCCCCTCGAGTGACGAGCGGAGCCCCGGCTCTCGCCGCGACGTTGGCCACCTCCGCCTCCCGGTTGGTCGCCGCCGTGCGCATCTTCTCCGGCACCGAGCGCGCCGCCACGGCGCCTCATCACGGTCGATGAGGGGCGCGCGGACCCGCTCGAGGCTAGAGCGGCGCGCCGGTCCCTGCCTCGTGCTCTCGGGGAGTTCGTCGCGCCAGGCTATGGCTCGGTACGCCAACCGGCCGTCCGAGTCCTGAGGGCGTCGGCCGAGCGCGTCGAAAGTGCCGCATCGCTCCCGGAGGCCGGGTGGAGCTCGGCGTTCACCCGATCGAAGGCGTCGTACTTGTCGTGGGCGCGGCGCTCGAGCTCCTGGCACCCACAAATCAAAACCCGTAAGGGCCACGACACGAAACCGCGCACAAAAACGAGAGAAAGAAGAAAACGAATAACAACGCCCCTACCCGGAAGACGCGCCATGCGGGGCCGCCATGGACCCTCGGCGCCTCGTTCGGCGCGCGGTCGAGCGTGGCGCCGTGACTCGGAGCTCTCCCCGGAGCTCCTGCTCCCCCACGGGCGTCGGCAAACGCGGGGGGATCGCTAGCGGCCCCCTCTACCGAGCGGAGTGGCCGGCGCGGGAGGACGATGCCTTGGCGCCGTGTCCTCGGCCCCCCGCCACCATGTGGCCCTCGCGCCGCCTCACGAGGGCCCCCTCCTAGAGCTCGGGGGGAGAGCGTGGGGAAGCTCGCCCACCGGTCCCCACCCGGCGGCGGGGAGTCGTCGTCCGGGACCTCCACCACCTCCGCCGGGAACCTCCGGCGGGCGCCGGCCCTTGCGCCGCCTCCGCCGGCGCCCCCACTTGCGCCTCCACGGCCGCGAGCGCTTGGACGCGGCGCCGCGGCCACCGCCTCCGGCCGCGCCTCCGCGGCGGGCCGGCGCCCGGCCGCCCTCCTCGGCCGGCCACCGCCTCCGCCGTGCCTCCGCGACCACGGGGCGCCACCGCGGGCCGCACCCGCTCTCGCCTCCTCTGCGGCCGGCGCCACGGACCGCGCCTCCGTCGCGGCGGCCTCCGCGGGCGCGCCCCCACCACGGCCGGCGCCGGCCGCTCCTTGGCGACCGCCGGCCGCGCCATGGCGGGCTGATCCGCCGGCCGGAGGCCTCGAGGCCTCGGCCCGAGCTTTGCGAGCTCTCGCCCGCCGCCGTCGTGCTTGCCCCCGCCCGCGACGCCCTCGACGAGCGCCGCCGGGGTGGGGATGGACGCGTCCGCCCTCGGCACCTTGGCCGGTGCGAGGGGGAGGCACGATTGGCACCACCCCGCACAAGCACAAACGAAAAGTTGGAATGCCCGATCGTCAAAAAACTAAACCAAGCGAGGAGCGAGCCCCTTACCTCGAAGAGGAAAAGGCACACTTTCTTTTCCTCGAGGCCTCGGCGGATGAGGCGGCGCGGCCGCGCACCCGCCGCCGCGCCTCCCCGACGTCGCCACCACGCGTGCGGGCCCCGCCCGCGCGCGTGCACGCTTGCCGCGCGCGCCTCTACGGCACGCGCCGGGCGCCTCCGCGGCGCGCGCCGTCCCCGTTGTTGTCGATTGCACGGCGGCGGGCGCCGTTGCGCCCGCCCCCGGCGATGCCGCCCTTGCCGCCGCAGCCGGCTCGGCGACGGGGGCGCAGGCTCCCACCTATCGAGGGGCCCCGTCCCTCGGCCCTCTTCCTCTTCGTCCTCCTCCGAGGACGAGTACTCCTCGGTCCCCGGGGAGGAAAGCCCCGCCTCCTCGCGCCGCCGCACTCCGCGCTCCGTCGCTCGCGGCGCTCCCGTGCCGCCTCGCGCGCTCCCTCTTGCGCGCCGCCCGCTCCTCGCTCCCGTTGCTGCGCCGCCCGACCAAGCACGCGGGAGTCGGGGGTGGGCGGAACGGACTTTGCGGCGGTGAAGTTCGCCAGCTGCATACAGGAACGTCAAGGGCGCGACAGGAGGCAGAGGCAATACCAAGAACTAAAATGGAATCAAGAATCATACTCACCAGCGGGCCGGTGGGGAGCATCTCGAGGTCCCACGGGGATCGGTCCGGGCGCGCCAGCATCCGGGTGTCGACGGCGTTCCGCACCCGGGTGAGCGCATACGGCCGCCCGAGGGGGGTCGGGGAGCATCCGCGACCTCGCCGCCGCGGCGGGGTCCGCCTCCTCCGTCATCTCGTATATGCAGAGTGGCCTCTCCATCGAGGCACGACCCGCCGGTGATGGAGGAAGGCGAGGACGCCGGCCGCGGTCGCCCTTGCGCCGTCGGGCTCCTCGCAGCGGCCGGGACCGAGTCCCCGCCGCCTCCGATGCTGGGGTGTGGACACCCCGTAGCCCCAGGAGCTGGGCTTCTCCTTGAACACCCGACCGGTGTAGGGGGGAGGCCGTGCTCGGTGTTGCGCAGGTAAAACCATCCCCGCTCCCAGCCGGCGTTGTTCGTCGTCATGGTGCGGGGGATGTAGTCGTCCTTGAACCGCCCCCGCAGGCGAGTGACATCCCGCCGGCGCGCACCACGCGGCGGGTCCTCGGCTCCGTCATGGGCCGCGTGAAGAGCTCCGCGCGGAAGAGGTGTACCCGAGCTCCCGGTTGAGCGGGATCCCCGGATACCCTTCGCGGACACCCACGAACGTGGCCGCTCGCGAAATCGCGTTGGGCGCGAAGTTGTGCAACTCCACGCCGCAAGAGTGGCACAACGCTCGCATGAAGCGGCTCGCCGCGCGTTGAAGCCTCGCTCGTGGAAGCGGACAAAGCTCACCACGTAGCCTTCGGCGGGTTGGGCGCGCGGTCCCCCGCCGGCGGCACTATCCACTCCGCCGGCGGCCATCCTCGTTTGCCGCCAAGCGGCCGGCGGTGACCCGGCTCGCCAAGGGCCGGGTCGGGTCACCGTCGACCGCTCCCAGGCGTACGGGTCAAGGATCGTGAGGGGCGGAGGCGGCGCCATGAGAAGAGGACAAAGGAATGCGAGAGCGGAGGACAGGAAGAGGAAGAAAAGCTCTAATAGCGAAGCTGCACGGTGGCGAAAACAAAGCGAAGACGAAAGCACAGGGGGCTAAAATGGCGGACCGCAAAGGTAAAAAACCGCCGCTTCCCCTTCCCCTCAGATTTATAAGCCGCGGCGAGCTCTCCGGGCGGATGTCCCGCGCGCATTAACCGGGGAATCTTCTCTTCTCGCCGGCGAGCGGACCCCACCACGACCGCGGCGGCCATATCACCGCGAACGGGCCATCATCACGGTGAAGACTAGCGAGGGGGCCGCGGCGAGGCGGTCACATCCGCCCGCCCACGCCGCCCACTACGCGCGCGCGCGCGCCGCGACGCCTTAAAAAGCGCGCCCGCGAGGTGAAACCACAGCCTCTCTGTGGAGCATTTAATGGCCCGGTCCCCCGCAAAGCAAGGAGAACCCTCGAGCGGAACGGACTCTCGGCTCGGGATAAATTCAACCTTCGAAAGGGTACAGGCGTGAGAAGGTCGCCTCGAGGCCCGTTTGAAACAAAGCGGGCATCGCGAGCACCCATGCCACGTAGGACCCTCGAGCGGCGCGAGCCCCTGGCTCGGGATAAATTCAACCCTCGAAAGGGTACAAGCGTGAGAAGGTCGCCTCGAGGCCCGTTTGAAACAAAGCGGGCATCGCGAGCACCCATGCCACGTAGGACCCTCGAGCGGTGCGAGCCCCTGGCTCTAGACAATGTCAGCCCTCTGAAGGGTACAGGCGTGAGAAGGTCGCCTCGAGGCCCGTTTGAAACAAAGCGGGCATCGCGAGCACCCATGCCACGTAGGACCCTCGAGCGGTGCGAGCCCCTGGCTCTAGACAATGTCGGCCCCCTGCGAAGGGTACGAGGGCGTGAGAAGGTCGCCTCGAGGCCCGTTTGAAACAAAGCGGGCATCGCGAGCACCCATGCCACGTAGGACCCTCGAGCGGCGCGAGCCCCTGGCTCGAGACAATATCAACCCTCTAAAGGGCACAGGCGTGAGAAGGTCGCCCGGGGCCCGCTTGAAGCAAAGCAGTACCACAAGCACCCATGCCATGCCGTGTTGCCGACCGGCGCCTCGAGGGTTGGCTCGCCCAGACCCCTCGACGGCCGCAAACGCAAAGACGGGGCCGCCCGTGTGCCGCCCCCGCACGGCCCTACCGATCGAGGTTCGAAGCCCGACCCTCGACGGGTTCGAACGGGCGCCCCGCATCGCGAGTCGGGGACGACGAAGGCACGCGCATTCGAGCCGTTCCTCGAGCCCGTCGGCTCGAGGGTGCCCCATATGTCGTGCTCGAGAGCCGGCCGAGGGCGCCTAGCCGGGGGATCCCACCGAGGGAGAGCTTCTGCGCCCTCGGTCCCTATCGAACGGGGCCGAGCCCCACCTAGCAAACCCACGCAAGCGCTTCAATGGACGTGTCTCTGGACCACGCAGCCTACCCTTATCGAACGGGGTATGGGCGTCCACTCGAACCACCCACTAGCAGCTCGATGAGGAATCCGCAATTCGCGACCCGACCGATGGGGGTTGCGGAAACCTCACCCTCCGTCCCGCGGAGGGACGGCGAGGGCGCGTTAAGAAACAAGTCGTAAAGCTCTACCCGATCGCCTCGAACGGGCCCAGGCTCGGGGGCTTGACGCACGGCTCCACCTCCTTGAATTGCACCCACCGGAGACAGCGGCGCCAGCCGCGTGCGTCACCAAAGCCGGGCCGAGATATTGCCGACGCCGGTTGAAACATGTACCACGCCCTCCGACCGGCTCTCGCGGTTAACCCCTACGGAGCGTCCACGCTCCCGCAGGCTTCGGGGGGCTAGACCCGCGGGTCCGCCGACGCGGCCCCACGGAAAGCGTTCGCAAGACAAGAAGGGAAGAACGTCCTATCGTAGGGTTCCGGCATCCGCGGGAGCCTCAATGGCAAACCCACGGATGCTCGGGGGCTGCGTCGGGGACAGCCCCTAGGGGTCCCCTTTAACAACGGGGAAATCCCCACTTAAAACCCGCAACAAAGCCAAACACACTTCGCCTAACCATGCGGGATACGGCCCATGCCGCGGGGACCTCAACGGCCCACCAAGGCGGCCCTCTTGAAGATCCCCTCGAGCAGGCTCCGCCTCGCTCGAGGATGCGCGCCTCCCTCGGGCGGGCTCCGTCCCGTTCGAGGGGGTGCGCTTCCCTCGAGCGGGCTCCGCCTCGCTCGAGGGCCCGCTCCCCCTCGAGCGAGGCTCCGCCTCGCTCGAGGGTCCGCCCCGCCCTCGACCGGGGCCCGCCTCGCTCGAGGGCGCCCCGCACGCGTGCGTCCGCCCCCGCACGCGGCATTTAACGCCCCGACACCGGCGGGACAACGCCATCATGCGCCGGGGCTCGCGCCCCCGTGCCGCCGCACCAACTCCCCACGAGGGAGCCCATCCCCACCACGATGGGGAGGGACCGTGCGGCAGACCGGTGCCCGTCCCGTGACGCCGTGCACCTCGCTCCAAGACGGCTAACGCGCCGAGCCCTCGAAGGGGGGCCGGCCGCACCCTTGATTTGCTTTCTTGTGATTACGGGGGTTAGGCGGAGGCGCTAGGGCGGTGGGACGCCATCCCCGCCACCGTTACGGCATGGCCGCCGCCCCCCGCGCGTGCGAGCGCACGCCGTGCGCCGTAGCAACGACTCCAAGACCGTGGAACGTATTGGAACGGGACGCCGTTTTACCTACTCATGTACTCCGTACGGGCCAACGTCGCCAGCCTCCCTCGAGCCTATCGGAAGACGCCACCACCATTCGCCGCCCTTCTACCCTCGAACCGCCACTGTTCGGGTACAAGATAGGCCATGATGGCCGGATCGCTGCAAGGATCGTCCGGACGGCCGCCCACTCTACAGCATAGCACGCCACGCCCCTTCACGTAGCTAAATAGCGCGGCGCGCATGTGATTCGTTCCCTCCTTGATCTATAAAAGGGGGACGAACCCTCCCTGCCGCGGGGAGATAGGCATAATACAGCAGGAGACAGGCTGCGCCACGCACTTGCTCTCCAATTCTCCCACAACATCTTCAGTCACCACACCAGGGATTTGGAAACCAGACTTCCTCTCCCGCCTTGCTTGTAGCTGCCCCACTACAGGCACCCCCGGTGCTAAGTAATATAGTGCCTTGAGCACGCCACTGCTGGACGTACGGCCCAACGGCCGGAACCAGGATAAAACTCGTGTCCCTTATTGCTTAGCATCGACCATTGAGGGATAGACCACGGCACTTATTACCGGTTAGTGTCGGGACCACATTCCGCACCGACGGCGTGGTCACGGGGCTAATGCCCAACCCGCTTAGACCGGTGAACGTCACGCGACGGCTGACCGCGGTGCGACCGCTCGGGGCGCCGGGCCTGGGCGTGCTCGTAGTCGCGGTGACAACATTGGTGGGCTCCAGTGTGGCGGTGTGCAGGCTGCTGCCGGTGATCGTGACCAACCACGCCGGGAACACAGCGAGGACGCTACAGCCACCATCGGTCATGATGTCGATGCCTCGGCGATGGCCGTAGAGGGCGGCAAAGGGCAGCGAAAACGCACTGTGGAGTGCGTTATTTGCACAAGTATCCACTTCTCCGTGGCTCGAAGCCGTCAGTCGCCTACTGTGCTGCTACAGATGACAATGTAGGATTTTTCCATATTCAAGTAGCAAATGAGCATGACATAGTCTCAACAGATTTTTCTCCTGCCGCCGCCCTCATCAAGGTGGAAGGTACCTTTTGGCTCTATTTCAAAGAGGACCTTTTAGCTCTATTTCATGAGTTCCACAAGGAGTCTCTAGATCTCTTTAGCCTCAATTTTGGGCTCATTACTTTAATTCCAAATATTGAGAACACCACTAAGATTCAGCAATATGGACCCATTTGTGTCCTCAATGTTAGTTTCAAGATTTTTACAAAAGTTGGAACCAACAGGATGAATAAAGTGGTAAAGACTGTGGTGAGTCAAACTCAAACTGTCTTCATGCCTGGTAGGAATATTATGGAAGGTGTTGTTATTCTACACGAGACCATCCATGAACTTCATACCAAAAATCTAATGGAGAAAGGGCCTATGATAAGGTTAAATGGTCATTCCTCCAGCATACTTTACGCATGAAAGGCTTCTAACCTAAGTGGTGCAGATGGATTCAAAACATGGTAATGGGAGGGAGTGTGGATATCAAAGTTAATGATGACATTGGCCCATACTTCCAAACGGAACAGGGGCTCGGACAAGGTGATCCTATGTCACCTATCTTGTTTAATATTGTCGCAGACATGCTAGCTCTAGTTATTAATCGAGCGAAGGTGGCTGGACAAGTAAGAGGTGTGATACCCCATCTAGTTGATGATGGTCTATCAATATTGCAATATGTAGACGACACCATTATCTTTCTAGACCATGACCTTGAGCAAGCAAAAAATCTTAGCACCTTTTGTGTGCTTTTGAGCAGCTATCAAGACTGAAGATTAATTTCCACAAGAGTGAAATCTTCTGCTATGGTGCAACCAAAGAGATGGAGCCTTTCTACATCTCTCTTTGGATGTAATTCGGGGGTGTACCCATTCAGGTACTTAGGTATTCCGATGCACCATAGACAACTCCTCAATTCTGAATGGAGTAAAGTTGAAGAGCGCTTTTAGCAAAAACTCTCATGTTGGAAAGCAAAATACCTATCCTATGGGGGGAGATCGGTTCTGCTTAACTCGGTGTTAAGTAGCCTTCTTATGTTCATGATGTCCTTCTTTGAGATCCCTAAGGGAGTTCTTAAAAACCTTGATCATTTCAGATCAAGATTTTTCTGGCAAGGCTCTACTAAAAAATACAAGTACAGGCTTGCTAGATGGGACATCTTGTGCCGGCCAATGGATCAGGGTGGCCTCGGGATCTTGGATTTATAGCTTCAAAACAAATGCCTTTTGGCTAAATGGTTAGATAACCTCTTGAACACCGAAGGGACCTGGCAATCTTTGCTAAGTAATAAATATTTGAGAACCAAGACCCTGACGCAAGTATCAGCTAAACCAAATGACTCTAACTTTTGGAGAGGCCTCATGCATATTAAAGATGAGGTTCTTTCTAAAGGCTCTTTCATTATTAAAGATGGAACCAACACAAGATTTTGGGAGGATACCTAGTTAGGTGATAAGCCGCTCAAGGATACTTACCGTTCCTTATACCATATAGCGCGGGATAGTAATGTAATGATTTCCAAGGTCATGTCCTCTAGACCTCTAAATATATCCTTCAGACGGTCTCTGGTGGATAATAACCTAAGACAATGGCTTCACCTAGTAGCTCGGGTCTCTAATGTTGTTCTGGTGGACGGTAAAGATTATTTTAAATGTCTGCTGACAAAAAACGGCTTTTTACTGTCTAATCGATGTATCTTGATGCTTTAGATACTCATCCACCTTTTCAGCATAGGAAGATCTGGAAGTGAAAATTACCTCTTAAAATCAAAATTTTTCTTTGGTTTCTTCAGAAGGGCATCGTTTTGACAAAAGACAACCTTGCAAAGAAAAATTGGAAAGGGAGTCAGAAGTGTGTCTGATGTAATTTGAATGAAACTATTCAACACCTCTTTATAGATTGCCTCTTAGCAAAGATGATTTAGAGGTTTATTTTCTATGCGACTAATCGGAGCCAACCTAGATCTATTAACCATATGTTTGGTAATTGGCTTAATAATCAACATAAGATTTTAAGCAACTGATTTGGGTTGGTGTCGCTGCCATCTACTGGGCTATTTGGAAATGTAAGAATGATTTAGTATTCAAAAAGACGGAATTTAATTCGATTCGCAGTATTTTCGGGGGGAGCTTACCGGTTACGCTTTCCGGGGCCTGGGCTTGCGGCGTAAGGAGCAGCAAGGACATCCTCTTCACTATGAGCAGGAAATTAGAAGTCATTGCTCTACAGATTGCCAATGAAGGATGGAATAATTTTTATCGTTTACCTTATGTGGGGGCATGCTGCCCGTAGTTGCTTGTCTGCTCTTTTTCACTTTTGTTTGAACTCTGTAATAATTGACTGTGTACATCTTCGGATGTAGAGGCGGATTTAAATATCCATTATCTAGAAAAACTATTACTTTTTGAAGGAACAGAAGTGATGTTATGAATTCTGGAACAACAAATTGACATCATTCAAGAGGACAGAAAGTAGGCCCAAGGCATGTCTCCTATTTGTTTTGCACAGGAGCTAAAAATTCTTCACGAGCATAAGTGGATACATAAAGTAACCGTCCAGCTTACAGTTAATTTTGCAATAACGATGGATAAAGCACCAACTGAAGCATTTTATTCAGCTAGTTATTTTGTTACAACCAAATTAAACCACCTATTTAGCAATAACTTTATCAATAATATAAGTAAATATATACGACCATATATATCAAGTCAAAACATTCCTCTAGATGCCATCTCAGTGTCGTCCTCCAAATTCAATATCGCATCAGCTTAGCTGAGCAGAACACCAACAAACCATTCCTATATATTGGTGTGGCGTCGTAGACTGAGACAGCCAACACTACGGGAAACAGCGGCTTTGCCGTGCGCCACGGGCGCACGGCAAAGGCCCAAAAACGCACGGCAAACTCTTTGCCGTGCGTTTTTCATCGGGGCGCACGGCAAAGGGCGCACGGTAGCATTTTGCACGGTAAATACCCTTTGCCGTGCGCCGCGTCTGACAACGCGCGGCAAAAAAAAGCAACTGACGGCGCCGGGATTAGACGGCGTGTGACGCCCTTTGCCGTGCATCGGGAAAAAACGCACGGCAAAGAAGGCTCTTTGCCGTGCGCCAAGGCCACAAACGCACGGCAAAGGCACTGTTTCTGCTGTTGGTTTTGGTCACTTTGCCGTGCGTCTTCTGGAAAACGCACGGCAAAGTGGCCATTGCAGTTTTTTTTCACATTTAAAAATACCAAAAAATCACAGGCATAATATGCATTTCATAATATTCATCACAGGCATCGTATATATCATACATCACAAGCATCATATTTATCACAATAACCATCACAAAGTATCATATATCCCAATAATCACCACAAACATCACATATGCTTTCTCTAAGTTTATCAGTGAGGATTACAAAATACAAAAGTTAATCCATTAGCAACACAAGATATCTAAGAACTGTATGGCATCATGTTACCACAAATGTTGTTGTAATCATTTTCCCGGCGTACCATCTTCCATGAAGTGCTTGTTGGGCCTTCACTGCTGCTGTGACACTATCAAAATGCAGATACACAAAGATTTTAGAACATTATCCCATTTAATAATGTTTTCATGAAGTTATTAACTGGTCAAAAAATCCAAGGGACAAAAACAGTTCTATGCTTAATTCAAATAGTGTTTCTATAAAATACCAGTTAAGTTGTAGTCAAGGGAAAATAAAGTCAAGGGAAACAGATCTAACATATTTTGTTATTTAAAAGTACAGCTAAAACATTGCAAAAAACAAGCTGAGCTCCATGAAAATTGAACTTAAAATTAAACATACTAAAAAATTTAAGTCCTGATGCTTATATGTAGATGTCACTAAAATCTACCATCATAATTATTTACGATAATCCAAAGCAATGTACTATCCCCATACATGGTCTGAATGGTGAAAAATACAACATACAAAAAAAACTGGAGATATTCCCCACACCCAACTTACTGAACCCAGTTTTTTTTGAAGAAAACTGTAGAGAAGTACTATAGCTTAGCTAGGAACGGTGAAGACTAGCTCATTTATGCCTTTACTTTTCTTGTATAATGTTTTGGTTTCTAGTTGCACTCTGGTCGATCAGATAGAAAAGACTGATTGAACAAGTAGTTCTACTACAATATACAGTACTATTATATATATATATATATATATATATATATATATATATATATATATCCATGTGTACACAAAATGGTAATTAAATAGTCTCACGTATGCATCACGTGACGAAAGAGGTACATATAGTAAATCAATGTCTGAATATGTGGGCATATACAGCACTGCATGGATCAGTATTTCATGATCATATAAACCATAGACAACGGCACGGTCAATGCAAAAGGTGAAAACAAAAATCGAAGTATATATATATGAAGGATGTTGATTAACTAGAAAATAGCGACGTGGTTCAATTGATTAATTTGCGCTGAGGTAAAAGTTCAACAACAGTTTAGTTAATAGGCTGGTGCACAACTATGGGGAGCTTTTTTCACATAGAAAAAATAGTAATTCATGCAAAACTCTACTTAATTTACAATATATCATATGCTAAGCGTTTGGAGTACGTATAATTAAGTCCAAGAAAAAAAATGCTGCATATATGCATGCTGATGACTTGACGAACAATGTGCTTTATTACTCCATCTGTTTATATTACTTGTCGTTTTGGTTATGTTGATCTAGATACATAACAAAGGAATATGTATTTAGAAAAGTCAAAACGACAAGTCATATAATATGAAACGGAGGGAGTAATTACCAATCCATTTAGCTTATCTATAGTAAATCAAGGAAACTGAAACAAAAATTACCTAGCACTCTAACAATACTATTCCATTACTACAATATATGAATTCATATCGTTAATTCTGGAAGCAGCAAAAGAAGAAGAGAAACTAGGTGCTAGCAAGCTAGCTTCTCTGTTGGATCAACAGTTCAGAGATAAGCTCGCAGCAAGTATATATCCTCCAAAAATCTTACTCAAAGATTCAATCAGCAAATTAGGAGACGTGAAAAGGCAGGCACATCTTTCACAGTACATCATTTACATCCAGAACCGAATGGAAAGAAAAGTTAAAAAGGAGTTAGATCATCTCATCTCATCTCGACAAGGACACACTTGCTAATAGGGATGGAAGCCGAACAAATCGGCTTTTACCCCATTACAAGTTTCGTCACGGCAATTTCGCATAGTATCATTATTTCTCCTTCCATTTCTCGCACCAACAAAATTTCAACATCATCAGGAAGTCAAAAAATCAACTTGGAAAAGATCTATATATAGATATATGCGTGCCCTAATTAACCGACTAACATCACCGACTAGAAGACATTGTCTAAGTTAACTCAGGAATCTTTTTTTTGACACGAACTCAGGAATCTAATGCTAAGGACCAGAAATTGGGGAGAGAGGGAGGACAAGGCGTACCTCGGCGGTGAGGTACTCGAGGACGGCGGAGAGGTAGCACGCGATGCGGGGGACGGCCGCCGGTCCTCCACCGCATCCGGGCCGACACCGGGCCTCGACCGGGCGTCGCCTCCACCACGTCGCCGCGTCGGCCGCGGGGGAGGGGGCGACCGGATCCAGCCTCATCGCGCCGGGACGCGGGGGAGCCCGCCGCCGGATCCGGCCTCCTCGCGCCGTGGCCATGCCGGGTCGTCGTCGCGCCGTGGAGGTCGCGCACGTGGAGTGGAGGCCGACGCGCCGCCGTCGGAGGAGTGTGGCGGCGTCGGAGCGGGAGGGAGGACGGCGACGTCGGGGGGGGGGGGGGGGCGCCGGTCGACGGGCGGCGGGCGCGGCGGCAGGAGGGGCGGGGGCGCGGCCGGCGGCGGATGGCGCCGGCTCCCGAGGCGGCGTCGATCCGGGTCCCGGCGGCGGATGGGGACGGGGCACGGCGGCGGATGGGGACGGGGCGCGGGCGGCGCCGGATGGGGACCGGGCGCGGTGGCGGTCGATGGCGGCGCTGGCGCAGGGGGCGGCGGCGGATGGGGACGGGTTGCGGTCTGCGGGAGAGAAGAGGGCAGCAGGCTGATTCGATCCGGGAGATGGGGACGGGGCAGCAGGGCAGCGGATGGGGACGGGATGCGGCGGGCCCTAGTGGGGCCACTGTCTTTGCCGTGCGCCTTCGTAATCAACGCACGGCAATATATGACATTTGCCGTGCGTTTTAATGGGGGGCGCACGGCAAAGAGATGTAAATTTCCCTTTTTTTATTCCCATGAATGGAAAATTCAAATTCTTGTGAATGCAATATTCAAAATTAGATGAAACTTTTCATTGTAGTAAAAAATATGAATGTCT
The DNA here is from genome assembly GCA_947561735.1 of Cenchrus americanus. Lineage (NCBI taxonomy): Eukaryota > Viridiplantae > Streptophyta > Magnoliopsida > Poales > Poaceae > Cenchrus > Cenchrus americanus. The sequence continues at coordinate 196,550,948 of OX387245.1, read as the reverse complement.
TTTTTACAACTAGGTTTTATTCGAAGTTATTACTCAAATTCAATACATGTCTATTTAAATTATTTAGTTACGATTATTTAGTTACGGTTAATATATGAAAATTAGCAAATGGATGCGAAAAAATACCATGAACTAACATGAGTCAATGTAAGTTTTATGTTCACTATAGAAAAGTTTTCAAGTCAAAAACCAAGTTCAAAATTTACTAAGACTCGTGTATCAAGTGAGATGACTATAAACGTTATGAAACTTCGAGTTAGATGCTTCGGTTTCTAAACACTATACGTGACGGATCTTTCCAAACCTCTTTGTACTATTTTTCACACCCTTCCCACGGTATATCACGAGCTCTTGACAAATCTCTTCACTTTCAAACTTCATTTGCAATTAATACAATAAAAAAACATTTCACATACACATATTTTATCATTCCCCGCGAACAAATTGTTTAAAATTTCAAGTACATTCATGCATAAGGTGCTAAAAAGGTATCAATTAAACAAATAATATTTTTCCAGAAACTATACTTTATTATTTTATACACTTGCAGTTCAAATTTGGTTAACACGAAAAAAATCCTATCCATCAAAACAATTCGTTAAAATTAGCAAAAATAAAGATATGATTATATAATTGAAATGTAGAGTGCATAATAATATACTTGTGGAGGAAAAATTGAAATAAGGTGTGAAAATTCAATTTTTAAAAATACATTGCCGTGCGCCAAAGCAAAACGCACGGCAATGTTGTAACTTTGCTGTGCGCCATGCAAAAACGCACGGCAAACTTCTTGTCTTTGTCGTGCGTTTTTCCATGGCGCACGGCAAAGCTTGACGCCCGTCAGCAGTCCGTTCGGTTTGGATGGCCACCTGTCAGTGTGCAATCATTGCCGTGCGTCCATAGAAAAACGCACGGCAAAGATTTGTGATTGCTGTGCGCCACCATAAAAACGCACGGCAAAGTATATAGATACCGTGCGTTTTTGTTTGACGTGCGTCATCCAGAAAACGCACGGCAAAGACGACATTTGCCGTGCGTCCGATGAAAAGCGCACGGCAAACATTTTGACGCACGGCAATCTGCCGTTTTCCCGTAGTGCAAGGAGGTATTAATCAGAAATTTCTTGCGAGTAATATAAGAAACTATTCATTAAAAAAACTAGAAAAAAACACATGCATAATTTCTTATCTCTTGCACAGGCACTCGAAATGTCCACAAGCATAAGCAGCTACTTTAACTGTTGCCATGCTTATAATCAACCAACATATAATTAGCTGAAGTAGCACCCAAGTAACGTATTTTTATTCAGAAATTTACTTTATTATTACCAATCAGATTAAGCCATCTAAAATACAACAGCACGCATATATATCAAGTCAAATTTTGATGACCGCAGCCATCAGGTATTCTCAGGTTCACTAGCGCACCAGCTTAGAGCAACTCCAAGAGACTAGCTATCTTGGCTTAACTAGCTAAAAAATAGAAAATTTGTCGAAAAACTCAATCCAACAGACTAGCTAAACTTGTCCTAGCTATCCTCCACTAGCTAAACCGGGGGCTTCGCTAGCCATCTTTGGCTAGCCAATCCCGCTAGCTATCCTCTTATACATGAGTATGGCAGGTGGGACTCATTAGCGGTGGAACATATGGAGAGTTCATTTTAGCTAGTCTGTTGGATTTCATCAACCTTTTACTAGCTATTTTATTTTACATACTAGCCAAATCAGTAATTTAGCTCGTAATATTTAGAGAGACTCTTGGAGTTGCTCTTAGCCTGTGCAGGAGTCCGCCACTGAATGTCAAAAAGACATGGTTTTGAAAGTTCTGTTAACAGCCTAAAATCAGGTAAAAGAAACTGAGCTGCCAATTTTAGTTTCAACAAAAACATTGCGAAGATGTTAATTCAGCCCCACCTGCAGAGGCAAAGAGCCTTCACAACTCATTTGCTTAGCAATAACATTACCAATATTGATCAAGTCAAAATTTTCCCGCATCAGCTTAGCTGAGCATAACGCCGCCAAACCATACCAAAAAAATCAGGTGCCATATCAACGATGAAGTTATTGATCAAGCTAAGCCCCGCCCTACAGAAATGCCAATCCAACACTGGCATGCAATAATTTCAGAGCATTGGCATGCCATTGGTATTAATAAGTGTTTATTCATCTGAGACTTTACGAATAGGCGGTAGTTGTACACATTAGATATATAGTGAGGGAAAGAAGGCAGGCCACATATATATGAACATGCATGGTTCCATACTTCCATGCCGTGTACGTACATACGTATGCTAGTTTTACACTAGGTTTATTTTTTCGTATGTGCCCATTCAGCTTAGATCGCCCTGGTAGCAATGCGAGGCCTCAGGAAATGCCGCAGCGGCGCAGGACTATCCTCTCTCCTGGGTTAGCATGGTAATCTTGCTTGCTCATGGCAAGCGGAAGCGGAAGGAGAACACCATTCGCTTGCCTCAGAGCCGCCTAAGGCTGCTGATGATAAAGGAGCCACCGGGTACTCTGCGCACACTGGCACAAGGAACAGATGGACCTGGTCGTCATGCTATCTTGGTGGGCGTCCTATTCGTATGGTACCGTGTCGTTGACTAAGAGGCGACCAAAGGGGGTGTTAATCATGAATTGGGACCCACTCTAGTTGTCCAGAAATTTCATGCTGCTAATGTCCATAACTATTGCTGAAAAAACTAGAAAAAAAATACAACACTTCCTCTCTCTCCCTTTTGCACAGATACTCAAAATCTCCAGAAGCATAATAAGCAGCTACTTCAACACTTATCGTGCTTATACTCAATTTTTTTTTGCGCAATGCTTATACTCAATTGACATGTGGTTCTTCAATGCAGTAGACATGATTAATAAGATCTGAAACATGGCTATAAGGTAGTTGTGCTCTGTTCTTGTTGTCTTCTGTTAACAGTTGGGAGGTGGAAAACTAAGATGTCCAACGGCCTAGTTCTCCAAGGGAAAAGGGAGGTGTTAGGACGGATAGCTCTCAATTATTGTGCACCAAATTAATCATCTGTGCATAGATAGACTAGTCTGAATTGTTAAAGTGACATTGAGAATTTTTGACACACCACTGGTCACAATGTCACACAAGGAATGGTAAGTCGGTAAACGATGGCACAAAACAATGAGAAGTAAAGTAATCGAACCGCAAGGAGACACAAGATTTAATGCCTCAATGCGAGAGGGAAAAACCACGGGCGTCAGCCAGCAAGCAACTTCACTATGATCGGAGTCCGGTTACAAACACCAACGACGACGGCTTACAAGAAGTAGAATGAATCAATTTCCAATGGAAAACACTAACGGGTTATATACCCGTACCGTACCGGCCTCCCCGCGGGCCTCCACTACGCTTCGTCAGAAGTTGGCATCTATCTTGTGCATAATGAATTTGGATCATCAATTAACAGTGTTGTCACCTAGAACACAACCGTACGAATAATTGAATGCAAGAAGGCACGTGGATGGTTGTTGCTTTTGCAGTACAAGCTAAGTCACACCTACACATTCATCTTTGCGTGGATGGTTGTTGCTTTTGCAATACATCTAAATACATCTAAGGTAGGACACATCAAAGAAGTTAGCTTAATCGAAGGGACCCAGTGTATTATGCATCCACGTCACAAACACTAGTTGCGTACCTATACTGTCGTTCTACCAAAGTTGGCATGGTAGGAATATAAGGCCTCAGGAATTGTGACAATAGAGATGTATAATTTTCTTGGTATTAGGGACAATATTAATACTTAACATGTGTCGGAGTTTGGTTGGAAAAGAGTTCTTTCAGCCATTCATTTTGTGACAATACATGAGTAGACATGAAAGTGATAAACGTGTCAGGTCTATATATCTATATAGTTAGGGAGGTTTGGGCCGCACAGTGAGGGGCTGTAAGTCATAGAACTCGCTGCACTGTCGTTATTTGTATATAAATCGCAGCTGTTAGGGAGGTTTGGGCTGTACAATTTCATTGCCGTTTTTTAGCAAAAAGTCCATTTTTTACCATCCAACAATAGGCTAAGTTTGGTTTTGGCCATCGAACTTCAAAACCGGACATCTTTGACCATCCAACTATCAAAACCGTTCAAATTTAGCCATCGGGCGGTTTTGATGGACGGTTTTCAATTTTTTTATTTACAATTTAGTCCTTAGATCTTAAAATGATTATTACTTTTTTCTCATACTTCCGATTTCGGTGATTCTTGCGGTCATGCATTCGTAATGGTGAGCTTTTTCTTTTCAAATGTTATTTATACTATTTTATCACAATTTGTTAAATTATTATTATGTTGTGATGTAGAAACAACAATATATGAAAAGTAAAATAAACAGGTACAAAATAATAAGAATAACATTTTAAAATATAAAGCTCATCGTTAGGAATGCATACCCACAAGAATCACTTAAATTGAAGATATGAGGAAAAATAGTAATCATTTTAAGATCCAAGAACTATTTTAATCATTTTATTTACAGTTTAGTCCTCCTAACTTAAAATGATTACTATTTTGTACTTGTATCTCTGATTTAAATGATTCTTATAGTCATGCGTTCTTAACGATGAGCTTTATATTTTGAAATGTTGTTCATATTATTTTGTACCCGTTTATTTTACTTTTCGTATATTGTTGTTCCTACACCACAACATAAGAATAATATAATAAATAGTGATAAAATAGTATAAATAACATCTGAAAAGACAAATATCACCATTATGAACGTGTGACCGCAAGAATCACCGAAATCGGAAGTATGAGCAAAAAGTAATAATCATTTTAAGATCTAAGGACTAAATTGTAAATAAAAAAATTGAAAATCGCCTATCAAAACCACCCGATGGCCAAATTTGAACGGTTTTGACAGTTGGATGGTCAAAGATGTCCGGTTTTGAAGTTCGATGGCCAAAACCAAACTTAGCCTATAATTGGATGGTCAAAAATGGACTTTTTCCTTTTTTTAGCGCATTTCATTGCCGTTTTGATTAAAGGAAACCTATCTACATGTTTTATGTATATTCACAGTTTGACACAATATATACTCCCTTCAGTCGTAATATATGATGTTTCTTATCTTAAAAATGAACTAACCAAGGCCATATAAAAAAGAACGGAGGTAGTATGATTCTTCTGTCACTCAGATTGACATGGCAGAAATAGCATAGTAGCAAGGTTTTTTTATCGCGTGCTATGAAAAATAATGGCTAGCTATTCTGGCTGATATTGCTGATATTGCTGCCGCTATAGCCGCGCTATAGTGGTGCTCACCCCTATAGCGTGCTATTTTATTCAAGTAGCACGAAAAGTAGAAAACAATACAACAAGTCAACAAGAAAACATAAAGTTGATAACCACAGCCACAACCAACATAATTAAGTTATAAGTTCATAATTCAGCCATGGGACCGATAGGGTATCATTGGGATGGGATTTGGGCCATTATTGGGCAAAATTAATGGGCCACACATTTTTTTGGCCAACTAGAAAACAAGGCATAGCGTGCTATTAGCGGCCCTATGGCGCTAAATTTGAATAGTGGCACTTCAGCACATTATAGCGGCAATAGCGCCGATAGTGTGAAAACATAAAATCGTCGTGTCATGTCGTTTCAGCCGCTATAGCACGCTATTTTTTCATTGCATAATAGTGATGATATTGGAGATTTATTTATACTGCACTAGCATTTATATGTCTCCCCTGGGTGATATCATGTCAAAGTATACCTGATCATGGGTTGTCTGACCCGACGAACCCGACCCGACCCAATAGTGTGACGGATGGGGCGTGGGCCGGAATTTTCACCCGAACTCAAAGAATAACCCGACCCAATCCGACCCAACACGAAAATTATAATTAAAAACCCGAAACCTGAGCAAACCCGACCCACACCTGTGACAAGTTGAGTGCGGGCCATGATTTTTGACCCGACAACCCGACATGACCTAACCTTGCGGGCCATGATTTTTGACCCGACAACCCGACATGACCTGACCTGAACCCGACACAACCCGACCCATGATCAGGTATATCTCAAAGTAGCCAGCTAGTTTTTTATTATCACAAGCGAATTAAACCAACTATTATCAATAACTTTACCAATATAACTTTAACATTCCTTTTCTTTTGCATAGGCGTTAAAATTCTCGACGAGCTTAAGCAGCTACATCAAGTAACCATCGGCTTAACATTAATTAACCAATCACCGATAAAGCACCAACTGAAGCATTTTTACTCAGCTAGATATTTTATTATTGCAACTGAATTAAGCAAACTATATAGTAGTAACCTTACCAATATAAGTAAGCGTATACCATCCCGATGCCATTGCAGTGCCGAGTTCAACAGCTTACAGAAGTGCTGATCCGACACTTGTAACATATCAGAATTTTGAATGTCTCCAACGTGTGAATTTTCATAAAAATGTAAAACTTTTTGCTTGAACATGTGTTCTACACAATTTTGAACCATTTTGCTAGCATCTCATCTATATTCCCTTACGAAATAAAACTATATAAAAATTATATTCAAATTATAGTATAAATGTGAGTTGGATCCTTTTGGATTTTAAATTTGGAGTTCAATTGTGTGGAGTTTGAATTTGAAAGTAATTCAAATTCAAACTATACTCAAATTATATTTAAAACAAATTTCTAAAAGCTAACCAATCTATCTTGGGCTCAAACACCTAACCAGCCTAATCCACCTTAGAGCAACTCCAACAGTTTGGCAAACCAACTTGGCATCCATATAATTTTGGCAAAACAAGAAAAATTGGCCTCCAACGAGTTTGGCAAACCAACTTGGCAAAAATAGAAACTTGGCAAAACTCACCTCCCACGCGCATATATGCGCGCGCGATTGTGGTTGCCATCGTTGTTTCCCTCTAGGTGGGAGGGTGAAAAAGAAATAAAGAATAGAAAAGGATTCCCGATGTAAGTTTTTTAAGAGGTGGAAGGGCACATACATAATTTTGTTTCTCTCGGGATTCCGATGTAAGTTAGATCTAGATTTGGCAAGTGAATTATACCAAACCGTTGGAGATGAATTTTTTTTACTTTGCATAGCTTTTTAGAAGTTGGCAAAACACATGATTTGCCAAGTGAATTTTGACAAACTCTTGGAGATGCTCTTACCTACCAGGCCGGCCCACCTTTTCTCTTGCGCAAGGCCCAATACAGCCACTGGTGCCCCTTCCCTAGCTCTCACCGACGAACGGACCCCTCCTGTCAGCCGCCTTCCCTGTTTTCCTTTCTTCCTCCTCAGTCTGTACCGCGCCTCATGCGTTGCGCGTGTGCACATTACGATGTGACGGCCGGGCGGCTGCGCTAGCACGCACGCCAAGTGAACGACCGAAACGGCGAACCAGAGAGGGGAGTGAATGGGAGCCGATAAAAAATCTACTCAAGAACTCGGCCTATGAACCTGATTGCACTCGTACGCCTCCACAAGCTTCTCTTGCCAAGTCCATGCAGCCACTGGAGTGCTACTGGACCAAGGAGTAAGACACAACCAATAACCACTCGACACACGCAGCGGAAACCAACACGACACAACTACTGGCACCTAAAACCGGTCAGGCCGGTTTCTGAAACCGGTCAGACCACTTTTGTGGGACTTAGCCTCTCAACAGGTAGGGAAACCGGTCAGACTGGTTTGGCAAACCAGTCAAGCCGGTTTTGTCTAGAAACTTCCCAAAACACCACCGAGACCAAAACTGTCCCAAAATGCCTCAAGAACCTCTCCTCCTTTGAACAATAAAAGCCATAGCACGATAGAGACCTTCCTGCTCAAAAAAACTTCACAACAGCCCAATGGGCTAAACCGATCAGACCGGTTTGGGAAACCGGTCAGGCCGGTTTTGCCTGGACAGTCGGGAAGAACACAACCCGCGGGAAAAACTCAACTTTCCAAGAGATTGATCTCCCGATTCGTTCCACGGATCAATGTGAGACTTTAGGGATAGTTGGGGTACCTCGTGGGCTACCTTTGGCTAGAAGCTCGGTCCCCAAGACCCACTCAATCAAGAGGAATCTGAAGTCAACCCTCAAGCACACCTTCCCATGGAAACCATTGAAAACACCCAAATCGAAGCCGTTTCGGAGGGATTGTTGGAGCAAGATCACCAAGCAAAGAGGCACAAAGGTCCTCATACGTGACATCCAACAAGAATCCCTAAAAGAAACACCCCCAAAACTTCCCCACGGAAATTCCAAGAAAAGGCTCCGGAAATCACCAAAAAGGAAAAACAGGAGAAGCACAAACAATCCTTGAGGAACCACGTCGAATCATCTATACATACCATGAAAGGTTCATACAAGGTCTAGTTTCCGCCCGATCATCCTTCCCTCTCACAAGATCTCACCATGAAGTCGAAATCCTAAGGAAAATAGGAAGGGAAAATAGGAAAACAAAATGAACTAGGGTTCCAAGAGATGGCTGCCATTCTCTCAGCACTTGGGTTATATGGACGCAAGCCAAAAGACTAAAATACCCCTAAAGCCTAAACTAGTATACACACCCACCAAGGGCACTTTGGGAATTTGTCTTTGTAGCACCATCAGACAGATGCCCGATGACAGCACTTCGCGTAGCCTCGACGCAAGCCTTGCGATCTCGATGCGTGTCCTCCGCCTCGAAGCTTCCGGCACCCTGCGACCCCAAACCGGTCAGGCCGGTTTTGGCCTGACAGCCACGCCCGGTCTTCAGCCTTGGCTTTGTGGCTCAGCCGAGTAACCCGATGGTTTTCTGATGAACCACCGCAAACCCCGCGAACTTGATGTAGCCTCCGCCAATCACCACTCATGACTCAGCTCCCACGAAGTCCCGGCTTGACCTTGGTTTTGAGGCTCAACCAAGAAACCGTCCACCGACTTCATCTTGCTGTTCTTGCCGCCATGCGGCCCGCACTTGACTCCACGGGCCACCGGGTCCTTCAAGGCCTCACCGACAATGACCTTTCACGCTTGTTCCTCACCTGCACCAACACCAGTCAAGTCGCAACCTGTACCTGCAATACTTAGCCAAGAATCAATGCACACAACATTGTCAATCACTCATGACACCAAGAAGCAACCATCCACCGGTCCTAGAACCACACATGGTCCTCACCAAGCCGCGCGCGCGCACGCCTAGGCCGCCTCGGATGCTCGTCCAAGGGGGATTTGACCCCTTTTCCCCAACGCCGCACCTTCGAACCCTAGGGGCAAGCCGCCGGATGTCGCCCACATCGCCACCGTGGCCCGGGCGCCATGGATGGTCGCGGGGGCACTCTTGCGTGTCCGCGACCGCCCTATATGAAGCCACCAAACCCTAGTGTCCCCCTCTCCCAAGCCACCTAGTTGCCTTCTCCCTTGTGCCGTTGCCACTGCGGGAGTTTTCCCCAAATCCACCACCACCGCCTGTGTTGAGGAAGGGGAAGATGAGATGAGAAGAGGGAAAGATAAGGAGCCGAGCACCACCGCGTCGTCGCCATCCGGGGACACCCTGGAGCGCCCACCGCACTAGAGCTGCGAAGCCTCGCCGCGGTGCCATCTTCATCAATTATCTTTACCACATCCGCATCCATATTTTTTCCATCAAATAGTGACAAATGATGCTCTACGCATGACCTGCAGGGTTAAGGTTTTTGATGCAAGTACACGCACTATATATATAACTAAAATTTTGCGGACTAAACAATTATGTGTAGTTAAAAGATCATAATGTATGAGCCGTATTGGAATGTCATAGTAGTTGGATATCCTATTATAGGGCTCGGATTATCCGCATTCAATTATCGAATAATCCATATCTATCGGATATCACTAACCATATCCTAATCCGCATCCGCACACAATCGATCCGGTTTATCCACATTCGCATGGATATCAAAAACTCTTATTCATATTCGCATAATTCGGATTCGGATCCGATCGGATCGGATGCGGAAATTATCCACACCACTTTCATCCCTAATTAAGAGTCGATTGATGGACTAGCTAGCTTTTATCTACCCGTTCGCGCCATGTAGATTTATGAGCCGTCGGCGAGCTCAATCTTTGGAGAAGGCCTAAGATCACTACTCCCTCCGGTTTTGATTATAAGATTGAGTCCAACAAGGCTCGCAAAATCGCAAGGCAAATTGACATTTTCCTCGCACAAACAATAGAGCTTGGACAGCAAAAACTCGGTGTCTCCAACAGAGAAAGCATACATCACGATGCAAAAAACATAGGGAAAAGGGGCGGTGGCGCGCGCCGCGTGGGGGAAGAGGAAGGCGGTCTCGCTCCTCTCGCCCACCGGGAGAGGGGAGGGAGGCGCGGGAGATCGAGGTCCGGACTTCTTGATCCGCGCGGGGGAAGGGGATCCACCGACGGGCCCACGCCGTCGGGGAGAAGGCGTGGCGGGGGAGGTGCGTCGGCCGCCGAGGGAGAGACGAGGCCGCGGCGCTCGTCGTCAAGGTTGTAGTGGGGCATCCGGATAGGTGCCTACCTGCGCCGAAAGAGGAAGAGACCGGCAAATCTCGGCGCGGAGGAAGTCGGGGATCAAGGGCGGCGGCGAGGACCAAGGGCGGCGGCGAGGAGGCGCATGGGGGCCGTGCTCGCGAGGTCGTGGCGGCGAGAGGTCGCCCGCGCCCGGCGAGGCCCGACGGCGGAGCTCGATTGCGCCCGACGAGGCCCGACGGCGAGCTCGCGGGACGCCCGGCGATCGTCGCCCGCCGCCCGTCACACGGGGGAAGGGGCCGCGCCCGCTAGAGATGAGGAGGGGGTCCACGCTCGCACACCGGGCGGCCGTGCGGGGGAAGCGTGGAGTCGCCGTATGGAGGAGGAAGAAAGAGAGAAAATTTTGCCTCGGTGGAGAGAGGTGATGCGCTTTTGCATCACGGTGGGAGGGAGAGGCAAAATGTCTATCTCGTTTGCGTTGTCCGTTGGAGCCCGATTTGCAATGCAAAAGCAAAGTGTGCGTAGGGCATTTTTGCATTTACATGTCCTTGTAAAGCGCCGCTTTTTTCCTTTTACTAGATTTACTAGGTGAATGCCCGTGCGTTGCTATGGGCATCCAATTATCTATAAGGCAACACAGAAAACATACAATAAAAATTTCTCAATTGAAGGCATCACTTCCGAAGAACGACTCGAAGTTGAGCGCACAGTTTGATATGTTAATCTGGTAATTTACCCAAATAACTATGACAAATACACCCACAATGACACTACGTATATTCAAAATTTACGCTGTGATGCGTCGAAGTTATTGTTTACAATGCTTGGTAGACACTTTCTCCAAGCATTTGCTTCATGCGCCACAAGATCGACGAAGAAATTATATCGCATAGCAAGACTATCCTGAAACATTTAAATATTTTTTTGCTTAAAGTCAAAACACCACATGTAATATATTTTTGCATATTTTAAGATCATGAAAAAGTAACATTTAATAAAGTATATTTACTCACCGTACAAATGTCAACTTTTTATGACTTTTCCAAGCTTGTCATGTATTGCAGAATGAGCCATCCAGTTACCTATTCATTTCAAAGAGAAACAATATATATTCAGCTCCAGCCACCGGCATAGAATGAATAACTCATGAGCCCAAATAATATGCTAAGAACAAACTTTTCGTTTATGCAAGAAACTCTTCATATTTTATCTTTATATATTCATGTATAATTAAATAATACATGACATTATTTGACTTTGGACATCATTCTCACTAATCGTAGTTCTGTAAAAAGAATCACAATAAATACCGTAGCATAAAATGGACTTTTGTGTACCTGAATTATTAAATTGACACAAACCATGTTGAGTTGAAACATCATGGCATGAAAGTATCATGGATCATTTTATTTTTCCTAAAGAGAAAGAGAGAAACAATAAATGGAATCATTTCTTTTCCAAACACGCATTAATATGTAAGATACACATGAATAATAAATAGCACATGAATAATAAATAGAATATTACCTTACCTACAATGTCAAAACCTCCTTATATACAATATTCTTTGTAAACGTGCCATTCACAGGTAGTACTCTTTTTTGTTTTTTGACCGGATCATTCTGTTTACCCTTGCCCTTTGCTTTCTTTTTTTCATCTTTCTCTTCCTGCCTTCTAGCTTCCTCCTCCTCTGCCACAGCATTAGATGGGAGGGCGAGGATCTTGATGTTCATTCTGGCTGTGGCTCTAGATATAGCAACATACAACTCGTCCATGGGAGAACACAAGGTGCGGGCAAGTACACTCCGACGTTTGGTATTGTTTGACCCCGTGACTTGTTGACCGTCATGGCGAAGCCGAGCCTAATTGGGAACTCGCTTCCTCTTGAATTGAAATGGGAACATCCGATCATCGAGAGGGGCACAAGGGTATCCGAGGAAGGAAAACCCTCTTCCCGCATGCTACCCAAAACAATTTCAGCATCTATTGAGTTTCTTTGGCATGCTCTAACCACCGAGTCTTGTTCCATTGCATAGTCCGTTTGCGGGGTCTAAATTCTAAGCAAGATAACCGGACAACCGATCTTTATCTTAAGGACGTGTGGAGGTATCCCATTGGGAGTTAATGCGTTAAGGAACTCCCGAGGATAGTAGTTGTGGGGATCATCAACCGCTTTGTCGAAACTATGGTACACCACTTCCCCACCTTGGAACTTGTTGATCATCTTCAAATTAATATCATCTACCCAATCATTACGTGTTGATAAAATGGCTCTAGCGGTGATGTAATCCTTGTTTGCCATGTTTTCATTGAGATTTGGAAAGATGCTCTCAATCAATGTGTCAAGATCTTTCTCGGAATCCCCAGTGTACGGGACACATATTTCGTCGGGAAGGCGTACATCACCACCTTCATTAACCTCCTCTCGTCCCATTACCAATGCGCAACATATAATCCGCGAACCAAGGATCGGTCTGGGCCCTCATGTTGCGCACGAGCTTAAGATGTCGCATGAATTCCCAAAGATACGACTTTCTCAAGGAAGCACCGACAATTTGAGCCCGGATCCTTTACGTACAACGGGGAGGACTTGCTCGAAATCTCTACCAAAGACAATTGTCTTCCCACCGAACGGAAGATCCTTCCGTCCCATTATATCATGCATGCTATAGTCTAGTGCTTCCACGCACTGCCTCTTTGTCATAGACGCCTCGTCCCAAATGATGAGAGACGCTTGCTGCAGCAGCTTGGCAGTTCCACACTGTTTTGTGAAGCCGCATCCTTGTTTATCGTCGAGCGTTAGGGGAATCTTGAAACGTGAGTGGGCTGTCCTCCCACCAGGCATTATAGATGCTGCGACACCAGATGTAGCTGTAGCAACGGCAAGCTTGTTCTGACTGCGAACGGTTCCGAGAAGCGCTCTATACAAAAAAGTCTTTCCTGTGCCGCCTGGTCCATCGACAAAGAATAAGCCACCTCGTTTGGAGTCAATTGTGGACATTATCTCATCATAGGCAGCCCTCTGCTCCTCATTTAGTAGAGACGATAGGACCACATCTTCCGGATTTGTCTTAATGCGACCTCCTCAAATATCTCACGAGGGACCGCGCTAGCATCATCAAATGCATCATCTATTTTTGGTAGGGGGAACTTATTTATGTCTTTGTTGTTATCCTTAGATTTCATAGATTGCGGCATGTTCCCGATGTCAATCAAAACCATCTGTTCCACCCAATGAGGGTTTGGATTCTTATGCTTGAAGTCTTCGCCATTGCGTCAAAGTGTTTTGTCCACAAATCGGCGACATTCTTCGGCTTACGAACACCCGTATTGTAGCGAACAGCCTACGCAATGAGGATGCCATCCGAAACATAGCACTCTCGGTGAGACAATCATCGACCGTGTTGTCATCTTCGATCGGACCGCAAAGACAAGCAAGCATCACGGAACGAATGATAATGCACACAATTCATAGTCCTATGATTCCTCCATGACGTCGCTCCCGGAACATGGTTTAGAAGTACCCGAAGAAAATAGCGTTCACCCTCTGCCGGATTCGCGGATACAAGTCTCCCGACCTCGGTATGCTGAATTTTTCCTTGGTTGCCAACATTTATCTTTCACGTTCCGGGTAAAGTACTTTGGAAAGTCACGATACAAGATCCCTCGAGGTTCCGGATGATGTTGGTTGTAGGTAAACCATTCCGTGAGCATCGAGTCCTCGATACATGGCTTTTTTGAAACTCGTTCAACCTTGTCTCGTGCATGAAATGAAACCATATGTTGGCCGAGGAGATGACATTGCGGTGCCGGCACCGGTGGGTGACACCGGTGTAAGTCAAAGCCGTATATCCTCCACATTGCTTCCGGAGGTCCCACCCCCCGGCCTCTTTGTAGTCCATGATCTCATCAACGTTCCCGTTGGCATATTTTTTCCCATTCTCCCTACAGCCACGAGATGCTCTGTCATGGCCCTTGTAGATATACTTGAACAGATATTTCACGGACTTAATGCCGCCGCACGCCTCAACATTAATGTGGCGAGTTGAAAGTACGTATGAGATACGGGTTATACGGGACAACCCATCGATTGTCCGGCATGTGACCTCGAACCATCTCCTTACGACCATCATCACGCCGCCGTACACCGGGTACGAATCCTTGCCTTGCGACGTTGAATCGCGGAATGGTCGCGGGTAATAGTTCTTGCACGAAGTACGATCCTTTGTGCACGAGCAATTTGGATTAAGCACCCCACATGGTCCGTGCATCATATGCTTGGTGACAATCTTGTAGAGCTCGGGGTACTTCTTTTTGTCGGGTAGCTGCGGTGATAATCACGTCGTCTTGTTCGGGGCAAGTGATCTTGTACTTTCTCGCATTATCGGTAGCCGGTGTGCATGCAGCAAGCCCCTCTTCGAAACTCAACGACATATACATAGGCTTTTACCTTCCCAAGTATGTCCTTGTACAACAAACGTCGCCTCAACTCCTTGGCTCGAACACTCGAGCCACGAGATCCGGACGGTCCGCGCGCACCGTCCCGGATATAGCTCATTTTTAATCTCATCCCAATTCGTATTGCACGTCATGGTGAGAAAGATGTCCGGTTTGCCATACTTCGCACCGGGGCCATCGCGTCCATATATCGGCGCCTCATATCACGGGGGCCACCGATGAACGTCGGTGATAGCACGGTACGCTTCCCAACCTCATTCGCTTCTTCCACCCCGTACGATAGCCGTCAACCAAACCCCGGTACGGATCAACCCTCACGGTATCCTGATTGTTTCTGATGAAGTCAAGACGTGAGCTTTCAATCTTCACGTAGGTGTCGACGGCAAGCCGCTGGACCCGACACTTGCCATATAGTATCGAGTTGAAAATGCCGGACCGCATCTGCAACCTGTACGAATAGTAATCCCGAACTGAAACACATTTATTACCAAGCATACCCTACACACGGGAAAGCTATCGGTTAGTATCATGATGCACGGTAATCGGGTCATATTTGTTAAGAGGAAATATGTAATTACCCGCTTCATCATCGCCACCCCCCGAGCATGTTGCTTGCGGATCGCTCGGGCTCGTTGACTCGCGCCTCGGTCACACCAACTTTGGGAATGCGAGTTGCCACCCGAACTCTCCCCTTGGAAAGAAAAGTGGGTACGAGAGGGGGTCGTAGCAGCCATGATACGACCGGATGCCTTTCCATGACCTATCCTTCCCGTGGAGGACTACACTATTTTCAAGCCGACCCCGATGCTCACTCCCCTCAACCCAAACAGCAGCAACCTCTGACGTTAAAGGCTTGTTGTATGTTCTCTGGTCCAAATGTTGATCAAGGTTGAACTCGATACGGTAATCGGAAAAATCATCTACCTCTCCCATAGTGCGAAGTTGATCCGAGTAGGAATTAACACCACTGTTGAAGATGTTTACCAATGTACGAATAACCTCTCTATCTTTCTGTTTAGTCTTCTCACGACACTTGCTGAGCCTATAATCAAGATCAGGATCGTCGTCGTAGAAATAAAGCTCGAGGTGATTAGGTTCATACTTATTTTCTTTGCCGAAGTTTTTAAGATTATGGTAAAGGGCGCCATGTGCACGGAAGGTGTATATGGGACATTTCCGAGTGTCGGTGGTCGCACCATCAAGATTACAGTGTAGAGAAGTGAAGGAGAAGTGCCCATTAAAATATCTGATGTGGTCACGAAAATGCCTGGCATCAGAGTCAGAGGTCGTCCACAATCGCACGAGTTCATCGGGGCGTCTGCGGGGTGGATAGATGAATGGCTCCACTACGGCGGTAGAATCCTAGCGGTTCATGCTCAAACTTCTTGGCGTTGCAGAACTCGCAATTATCTACTGGCTTCAGCGCGTGACCCTCTTTTGGGACATTGGCGTAAACCCCACGGAATGGATCGGGTGCATCCGATTCAATAGTATCCTCATGACCCCTTGTGAGGTCGTCATTCACGACGGTATCATCATCATCCTCGATAATATTTAGCATAAGTCAAGGGTGCTATATGTTGGTTTTAATGAAATCTTAACGTGAGATAATTGCAACGAGGTATACCTTGTCCGGCAAAAAGAAACCCTTCATCATTTTCATCGTCCTCATCGAATACGATGTTCTCATCACCATCCGAGCAACCACATGTGACATGAGTGGTGAGACAAACATAGGTGATTATGCACAATGTGAACGGGAAGAGCATGTGCATCATGGACACATACCTTGGCAAGGGTATCCGTGCAAATCGCGTGGTGGCATAGATTCAGGCTCATCAACCACGGATGGTTGTGTTTGAGTACACCTTTCATTATGAGGTTCCGATGTTCCATCAGTCGGAGGGTAGATTTGCGTGGCACCTTTATATATACAACATTAAAACAGAGGTTGGTTAAATGTGTATTAACTTATTAGTTATAATAATATATAGGTTGGCAAGTAGTTTACCATTGTCAACAACACACTCTTGCGTTGGCCGACTCGCAATGTTCTCATTTTCAATAGTGGTCCCAAATGTGTTTCTTCCAATGGTTGATTCAAACTCTTGATTACGACGCTTTCATCGAGATTCTCGTAATCCTGGAGTTAGGTGGGCTGTATGGATAGTGTTGGATAGAAATGTCTCCGGGGTTTCATCTTGCTGTGGAGGTTCCCGTACTTCTACCTCGACATAGACAGGACTGCCACCGAAATTGGGGATCACCATCTCTTTCGATACTCTCGAGGAAGGCTTAGCGCCAGGAGGGAATAAAAGCTCTGGGTTTCATTGAGGATTTGCCATGGCGATGGAGTCAGGGTGCAGGTTGTTCTCACGTTGTTCCTTAGCCCTCTTATTATAGTCTTTGTTGACTTGGCGCCTTCTATCAGCCTTCTCTTGTGGTGTCTTGAATAGTCTCTTTTTTGACACATATGAATCACGCCTCCTTTTATTTAGCAAGGCCCTACTAACAAGGCCCATCGTTTCCCAACGTGCACTATCCCGATGACTCTTACGCACTTTAGGAGTTATGTCTTCATCGTCGGTGGAGCATGTTTCAGTTTCAGCAACCGTCATGAAGCACATTTTGTCAAGGTGTGTGAAAGTCCTTATTATAATTAACCCGCATAATATATGAGTGTTCATAGTTAATGTATCAGTGTATTAAGAGTGTGGGGAGATATTCATATGATAATAATATAATGTAATGAACTTCAAACACGGGATCATAGAAGCGAAAGTGCCGGACGGGGCCAAAAGTGACAAAGATTTCAAACATATTTGCACACCTAACACCATACAACACACAACACCATAGAATCCCCCAAGTATCAAATTGTTTATTCAAGAATAGCACCATATAGAATTTTCTATATGATGGCATTAATCATAAAGTAATTATTTATGCAGTTTCATCACATAACATTATATCATTGTGCTCATCATAAAAAAATCCCAAAAAAACATGAATTAAAATACGCGAGTCACGTACGGGTTAAGTGTAGATGCATCAATTCATGTCGCGGTGCACATACATAGACATTTCAAACTTTTTTCATCTTGACCATACAGATCACCAAAAAAATTAATAAAGATCATATGTGTGTGTTTAGTACCTCCTTGCAGCTCAGGTGTGGTAGGATCCTCAGCGCCACAGTCGATGTCATCACTTGGTGTATTTTCATCCATACAACATGTAGCCCCTAAGAATGGTGTAGCATAACAATACCTGTCAACACCTCCAAAAATAATTTACACTGTCCCACTATAAGAAGGAAAAATACCTTGCTCGTGCGTGCTATTTGGTGTATTTTCATCCACACCATGTGCAGCCCCTATTGTAGTAAACCAATGTATGAGTACAGTGTAGCATAATAGCACCTGTTAACACCTCAACAAAGAATTTACACGGTCGCACTAAAAACAAAACAATACCTTGCTTACGTGAACCATTTAGTGCAATGTCATCCACACCACGTGTAGCTCCTATGTTGCAGTAACCAGATGTATGAGAATTGTGTATCATAACAATACCTGTGAACACCTCAAAAAATAATTTACACAGTTTGACTAAGAAGGAAACAATACCTTGCTCATGTGTGGCATTTGGTTTATTTTCATCCACACCACGTGTAGCTCCTATGTTGTAGAAACCGGATGTAAGAGAATGGTGTAGCATAACCAATACTTGTCAACACCTCAAAAAAACAATGTATTGTATGCGAATAGTGTCACACATGCAGCGTGTACCTTCCTCATGTCTGCTTTCTTGATCACGTCTTTTTTTCTCCCGCGCCTCTCACGGGCCTTCCTATTGAGCTCATCTTTTTGTTCTCCTGACAATGATGCATAGCGCTCCTTATCCTTCTGCCTCTTTATTTCTTTACGATCCAAGACCATCGGCAACACAACCATAACCCATCCAGATTATGCCATAAAAAATATATTGAGTTGCTTCATAATGTTAGTGCAAACCTTGGTTTACGGTGTTTGTGATATCTGCAAGCGGAGTCGAACTATTGCCGAAATAAAACAACACGTCATGTACATGAAGGGTAGTGATGCAATTATCAATTTTAAACATACATGCTATGTCAAGACAATGAAAATACGACAAACAAGTTGAATAGAAAGAAGAATGGCAAAGGAAACAAGAACTTTAAAAAGAATGCATTGGTTTTGATTGTGCCGGCAACTGGGAAACACATCTTGCCTGCCACTTTGATCTGAGCACAAAATGCTAACTCTACAACAGCAGGGTTAATGTTTGGTCATGTATTCTGGCAACCTCACATCAGTTGGAGGAGCCATGGACGGATGGAAGAATTGAACGCGAGGGTGACAAAAATCTAGGGCTCTCAGCTCCCACTGGAGCGGGAGGAAGGCGGCCAGGGTGGGTTACCTGGTTCCGAACGGAGGCAGGAGACAAGCGGCGGAGATCCCTCTACGGCGGCAGTCCCGGACGGAGGCGACGGAGATTCCGAACGACGGCGATCCCGGACCAGCGTCGGTGATCCAGTCCTGGACGGAGGCGATGGAGATTCCAGATGAAGGGTACGAAGTATCCAAAGATAGCATTATGAACAGTGAGTAGGGCAAGAAAGAAATGTGTATGGCAAGTTTTATTTTATTTAGACATTCATATCTTTGCAATTTTGAATGAACATGTGCATAACTTACCAAAACCAGTTGAAAGGACTGTTGCTTTCCCCCGTTTGCCCAGGAAGACTTTCTTAGTCACATATTATATAAATAAATAGAAAATAGTGGTTTATTTATGAAAGAAGGTTAGTGAAGAAACAAACTGCAACCATGGTGAAACAACTGTTCCCGAAATTAACTGAAACTGAAGGCTGTTATATAAAGTCGCTTATTGCTCCTCCTTGTCTACGTTACCCCGATACGCGCGCCAGTTGCCGTGTCGGTATCGCGATACGTATCGGATACGACGATACGCCGATACGTTGCCGATACGGTATCGGGAGGTATCGAGGAAAAAGAGAAATTCAATTAATTTCGATACTCCTTAATACACCTCCGATACTTCACCTCACACCTCCGATACCTTGCCTCTGCTGCAGCTTGAAACCAAAACGCCACCATAGTAGCACTGTTACACTTGCAGTCGTCGCCGCCGCATCACAGAGTCGTAGCGGCTGCCATCTCTTGGGGGCTTGGGGAGAGAAGTGAGGGAGTAGAGAGGGCGGTACTCCTGCTTGCTTCTGGTGCCAGGCGCAAGCTTCCGGCCGCGATAGTCACTCGTCACCTCGTCACCGCTGGTCCACATCGCACACACGGCCGCCGCCGCCCGCCGCCGACGCCGTTTAGGTGAGAGATGAGAGGTCGAGTTGTTGAGCGGGAAACTAGGGTTTCGTTGCCTCGTTATATGTCTTGAACCGGTGATAGTTTGGGCCAAAATTCTTGGTGGGCCGCGCGATTAAACAAGCGCACATTGCTGCTTCAATTTTGGTAATTCTTTGCTATTAAATACATTATACTTATGCATATTGGTAATAATTATTATATAATATTATATATACTTGCCGTATCGACGTATCCTTATTTTTTGAAAATGCCGTATCGATGTATCGCCGTATCGTATCGGCGTATCCGTATCCCGTATAGGTGCGACGTAGCTCCTTGTTACCCGTCCCATCCTCCAGGACTTCACCAAACTGACAGGGCGAAGCAAGGAGCAGCCGCCACCCGTCATGGACACAGAGATGTCACGCTTCCCAAGGTTGAGCTCCACGCCCACCTCAATGGCTCCATCCTCAATTCTACCCTCCTGTCAGTACTCCGCTCCGCCCCTACCCCACCTCTTCTCTCACCTCATCGTCTCCCCCGGACTCCTGGTTACTAATTTCGTTTTTTTTACGGTCTTTTTTTTGTTCTTGATTTCTAGCCATCGGTAGCTTCAGTTTCTGGATTCGACACTAGAGTAGCACAGTCTGAAGTCTGGACTCGAGACCGGTAGGGGGGCATCATTGTGCACTTGTACAGTACCTATTCCATGATAATGACTTCGTGACACGCGTTTGGGAGAAGAACTCGTTAGGAAATTGGTGGTTCAAAATCCGATTTTGTTGTCAAGCGAACAAATCTGGATTATAAACTGCGATGTTGCAAAGCACTGCAGTTTTAGTAAGTATTGTCAGATAGTACGAACAGGGCATGTGCAGTAGTATTTTGATGATTTTTCTAATGGAGCTTATAATCCACAAATCACAAATGATTTGGCCTCCGCAACAATTATCTTACTACGAACTATAAGCTCCTGGAAGACAGGTTTGTAAATTATTTGTTAATTGTTAATTGTTTGTGGGTTAGTTTGCCTAGACCTTGTGTGTTTGCTTCAGAGATGTTCTATTTCCCTTAATTAAATTTCTTCAACAAATGCTCAAATCCTTTCATGACTGGCCATGCTAGTTCACATGTTAGCACTTTTTGTTTGAATATATAGTTCTAGCTTCTAGATATTTATTTGGTCTAAACCAGATGCATGTGCTTATCCAATCATATATTGCACTCAGAACAAAGGACCAAGGCCTCAAGGGTACCAACATGCTTAGAGGCCTCAAGGGTACCAACATGCTCTGGTAGTTCTTGCATTAAGGCTAAGGCATATGTGAATATGTGATAGTCTGCTGGATGCTGCCTAGCTATATAAATGACCTATTCTTCATGGATTCAATAATAAGTTTGTGCATTCTCAAAAAAAGTGATGTTAAGATTCAGAACCGATTTTACCACAATGATTTAAGAGCATACACTGCTTATGTACCATTTAAATCTGAGTCCACACATTCTTATCCTTTTTTGAACAGGGAGCTTGCAAAACAGCTAGCTGACAAAGGAATAATTGTCTTTGAAGATGTTAAAGATGTGATCATGAAGAGTAAGTCAAAGATCCCCTTTATTTTTACTAATGCAGTTACTTCTAAAAACCATATCAAAAGATACCATGGATTGTATTTGTGGGAATCACATCCCAAAAGTTTTAATCACTGATGACACCAATTAATTTTCTTTGCATGATTTTTGAGGATTTTAAACACTGTCACTTGAAATTTCTAAACAAATGGTAGATCTCTTCCGGAGTGTTTCTAGCTTTTTGATTTGTTTCATATACTTACATCGGAACATGATACAGTAACAAGGATCGCAAAGGAGGTATATTTGTCATTTCTATTAGACGGTTGCATTTTTAATACTGTAAATTTGATCAGTTCATTGACCCAGGAAATTTAACAGGTTGTGGAAGATTTTCTTTGCAGAGAATGTTACGTATTTGGAAATAAGAACTACCCCTAAGGCTGTTGCTTTTGAATATTTTGTTGCATATTGCCTATAGTTTTGTGAGTCTATGCAGCAAGAATGTGGTTAGTTATGTGTTCTTTTGCTCACATATCATGTAGAACAATGAAGCCAAAGGGATGACCAAGCGGTCTTACATGGATCTTGTTATTAAAGGTCTAAAAGCGATCGAAGCTGTTGATGTTGTTTTATTTGATTCGACTCAAGAACAAATGACACATTAGCTCACACACCTAGAATTGAATTGGATGGTGACACAAAGAAAAAGAGGATACATGTCGGGCTCCTTCTTAGTATTGATCGCCGCGAAACAACTTCAGCGGCATTGGATACCGTAAGTTAAGGTTTTCCAAACGGTGATAGGCACACTTGTACACATCGGAAAATGTTCGGAAATCATCTTTTTTTTTGTCGGGTTAATTTAGCCCGGAATTGAAGGACCAAGGTGTCATTGGCATCGACCTTTCTAGCAATCCGGTTGTGGGGGAATGGTAAAAAAATACCGAATATCTGGCTTAAAGTAGGTGAAAACAAGCTAAATATTTATGTGCTAATACTTCTCAGCATTTGCAATATTTTTGAAGGGAAACATACTTGCCTACCCTACAACGTGCTAAAGAGCTAGGAATCCCCATTACAATTCATTGTGGAGAGGTCTGGAAATGCATGTCAAGAGCTTTTAAACTACAGTTTCCTTGATCTTTTAATTCTTGTTGCTACATTTGTAAATATTGCTCTGTACTATTTGACCATTGAAGTGAAACTTAGTGACAATAGGTAGCAAATAGGAAGGAGATCCAAGCGATCTTTGGATTTACGCCCTCGAGGTTGGGCCACGTGTGCTGTCAGAATGATGTAGAATGGAAGAAGCTCAAGTCTCTGATGATTCCAGTAAAATTCTATCCATTTCATTCATAGTCAATTAGGCATGGCTTGTATATTTAATAACTCAAGATAAAATGCAGGTTGAGATATGTTTAACATCAAATGTTATGACAGGAGGTGCTCCTTCTCTAGAGCTTCATCACTTTGGTTGGTCCTTAATGATACAAGATCAAAGTTCATGCCAAGAATCATCATCATCATCTTAGCACTAACATTTTATTATACTGAATTTGTGCAGCTGACCTCTATAATGCAAAGCACCCTCTATCCTTGTGCACAGATGACTGTGGCCTGTTTTCAACAAGCCTCTCAAATGAGTATTACCTCGTTGCAACCACTTTTGGTAAGAAACATCAAAACGCACAGTACAATTCCTAAAAGAGAAGCGCTACAAATTGGCCAAAAGCAGACAGGGAGGACAGAGATGGTGTAGGAGCGAACCTGGAACCGGAGGATTGCCCCGCCTGAGAGAAGTATTATCTGAAAAAAGAGAAATATTAGGAACCCGCATACCCAAAATGACATCAATTTTTATCACGTCAAATATTTACTTGTACCAACTCAAATTAATTTAGGATTCCTTTGTAATAACCTTGGAATGAGTAGTAACATGGGTAACATTATCATGGATACTCTTTATCTTCTTACAAAAGAATAATCATTATCTTGGATGGTCTTCATCTCAAACTTGCAAAAGAATAATCTTGTGACCAAACAATATATGACAGTTACTAAAGCTATGTATGACAGGCAAGGCTCGATGAACTTGTATTGCGCTATAGCTGACCTCCAGTCCAACTTGGTGTTTGGCTATGCAAATTGTTTCTAACAGTTTGGCTATAGAGCAGTACAAGTTAATTGAAACAATTAGCAAAATAATACCTATATTTCCCATCAGAGAAAGCACTGCCACATATATGAACAGTAAAACATGAGGAATTGTCCTAAACCAACATTATGCATGGGAATTTGTCCTAAACAAACATTATGCATGTATAACTTACCTCCCCATCCCGTTCAATTCTGCTGCATAGCACAAGAAAGAGAGCTCTTCACTAATCGTTAAAGCCAATCAAATTGAAGCATAAAAGCTGAAGAAACATAGAACCGCACATATTAGCCATCAAATGAAAAATTCAAGAGGGGAATATTTATCTTTCTTATATGGGACCAGGGACGAAGCCAGGAAAACTTTTAGGGGGGGCTGAACTAAAGAGCCTGGCTGCTGCTGTACGCGGCCGCTTGATGCCGTGCCGCTCGCGGCTCGCCCCCCAGTGCCGCCATGTGCCCGGCCATCGAGCTGCCTTGCAGGAACGCAGATGCAACCTTTCCCACTGCGGTGTGCCCCGAGGACAGCACAAAGGCCGGTCATCACAAGAGGCAGAGAAGGGCAATGTGCACAAAACATCGAACAGCTAGAGGTCACTGAAAGGGCTTGGTTTGCTGGCTCACCGAGGAGCTTGTTGTCCTTTGGGCGGGCATTCGTCGAAACATGACACGAGCGATGGGGAAGAAGGCGGCAGCGGCTCGCGGTTCGGGGAAAAGGATCGAACAGGGTTGAAGGCAACGGGTAGGAGAGCTGCGGCTTGGCTTTGAGCAACGCGGCGGGGGGCACGACCTGCAAGAGAAAGAACACGACGCGAAGGCCGGCCTCAGAGACAGGAAATATGGCAGCTTGGCCATCCGGGAGTGCATGTAAAGTTAGGGCTCTTCTACCCTTTTCTTGAAGGCCGATGCGGGTAGGCGTGACCCTTCCCGGTGACGGTGATCTCGTGCCGCCTGAGGATCTGCCGACGCAGCTCTCCTTGGAGAGGCGCGAGCGGTGTGGCCCTCTTTCCCGAAGAGGCACGGGCGACGCGACTCCCGAAGGTTGGTGCGGGCAGGCGCGGGCCTGCCCCGGTGAGCTCGTGCCGCCGAGTATCTGCTGGTCCGGTGATCTTCCCTCTCTCTTTTGCGAGGATGGCTCTGTAGGTGGAGAGGGAGGGAGCGCCGCGTCGTAGCTTAGGTGGAGGACCACAGTGAGATTGCAGCGCGAACGAGAGGGCCAAGGTCGATGAAGATCGGCGGCGGTGGATCCTTGGTGAGCGGGCCGTGGTGAATGGATGCGAGCGGGCCGTGCGTGATGCGTGATTTAGGGAGGTTGCGCATGATGCATGGAGGGGGGAAAGGGAGGAGAGGATTGGACGGCGGCGCATGATTTTGGGAGGTTGCGCGTGATGCGTTAGTCCCGGAAAAAAGGGACGCGGATCCGCGGTGAAGTCATCCGAGGTGAAGCGATAAAATTGTCTTACTTTCATTCTTTTTAGAGTAGAGATAGAGATAGAGATAGAGCGTGTGGTCTCGTGAAGCAGCGACACCCTGGTAACATGCGCATTAGGGTGTCTTACTTTCATTCTTTTTAGAGTAGAGATAGAGATAGAGATAGAGCGTGTGGTCTCGTGAAGCAGCGACACCCTGGTAACATGCGCATTAGGGCAGCCGCAATGGTTATAGTAAGATACTACTCCTCTCTATAGTAGCATCCACCTAGGATATAGTAAGTTTTGTAGCATGCCTGGTCAATGGTCTTGCTATAGCATGTCTTTACGTGGGGCCCGCGTCTTAACTTCAATCGTCATCTTATCCTCTCCCCTTCTCCTGCTCACACCACACGACGCCGACGCCGGCCCGAGTAACGCCGACAGAGGCCCGCCTGCGCCCGCGCCGGAGCAGTGCTCGCGACCGTGGCCGCATCGAGCGCCGGTAGCTGCACCTCCGCCAGCGCTGGTGGCCGCATCTAGCGCCGGCGGCCGCACTTCCGCCTTCCACGGAGGCCGCCCATGGCGGCCCTGATCCCCAGCCACGCCAGGGGAGGCCCGCAGCGCTGCCGACGGTGGCCGCTGCATCGAGCCGGCGGCCGTGCCTCCACTTCCTCCTTCACCGGCACCAGCGCCGGTGGCCGCATCCCGCGCACCGCGCCGCCCGTGTTCATCCCGCGCACTACTCAGACGACGGATGCCACCGGGAGCTTCGTGTGCCGTCCGCGCCCCTACTCCTCAGACGCGGCGGTAGCATCCCCGTCTGCCTGCTTCGCCGGCGGCCTCGCTAGCTCACTCTCCTTCACACGCCGGCGCCGACACCACCTCCTCATCTCCCATGCTCAACGGCCGCTCCGTCCTTCCAAGGTGCTGGAGGCCGACGGCGACGAGCGCCACAGGGTAGTCGCTGACGAGCTCGCCGGGCGGTCCAGCTCCGCCTGCGCTCTTCGGCCGGTCCGAGGCTCTGAGGAAGGCGGCAACAAGCCGCAGAACGCGGCGCAGAGGAGGACGGTAAATGCGTTGTGGGCCCGGAACGTGGAATCTCGTGCTAAAGCATGCCGCTGAGTCTAGCGACGTTTCCCTTCTCTCGTCATTAACTGACACATCGGTGCATGCGGCCACTAAGAGCGTTGAATGTAGCCATGCAGAACTGTTTGCATTCTGCCATGCAGGCTTTGCGAATGCATCGAGGTAGCATTTAAAGCTTGCGCGTGCTATTGTGCTGCACCTTTAGTCTCGGTACCGCATGCATGTACAGCTTATATTCAAAACCGGAGGGAGTATATACCGGAGGGAGTCTCCTTCGGTTTAGCGAAGGAAAACGTTTAGGACGACGAAGACTTTGTGAATGCATCGAGGTAGCATTTAAAGCTTGCGCTTGCTATTGTGCTGCACCTTTAGTCTCTGTACCGCTTGCATGTACGCCTTATATTCAAAACCGGAGGGAGTAGGTTTGGCAACTCCTCCGGTTTAGCGAGAAAACGTTTGGGGACAAAGAACACGATCTCCAAAGTGCAACTCTGACTTCCTATTTTTACAAAAATAATTATTAAAAACTAATATACGTATATTTTTTATGAAAGTATTTTACAAGACAAATCTACTCATATAGTTTTCACATTTCAAAACTCAACGACTTAAAAGTTATTCATGATTTATATTTCCAATGTTTGACTCAAATCTTGTCCAAAACGTCTTCTTTTACCAAACCGGAGGGAGTAGGAAGTAAGGGAGGGAACAGACTTTCATACCGTGTACTGTATGTTGCCATCTTCCACTAGGATTAATCTTTTGGTATGTGTCCATGCAGCTCATATTAGCATGGTAGGAATTAGGAAATACGAGGCGGGCGTCGGTAATTATTCCTTACCATAACATGAATATCTTCTATCCCGGGCTAGCACGAAGATGGTACCTTCCTTGCTTCCTCATGGCAACAGAAGACATTAGCCCCCCCCCCCCCCACCCCACATAATGACCACAAGGACGTCACAGCAGGGACGTTTCCTATTGTTGTGGTGTCGTCGGCTGAGGTATACAAGGAGGTGTTAATCAACAGATTGTAATCCCTGCTCATTGACCTTTCAATAAAGGTTGGGTTTAGAAAAGAGGTGTTAATCAGAAATTAGGGCCCTAAAGAAAAATGTTGTGTGCCTACAATATTTTTTCCATCAAACACTACTGGCAACGGACTCGTCGCCGAGTGCCAGACCCTTCGCCGAGTGCAAAATGTCGGGCACTCGGCGAAGAGGGTCTTCACCGAGTGCCGCACTCGGCGAAGGACGACACTCGGTGAAGGTCCTCTTCGCCGAGTGCCTGACACTCGGTGAAGAAAAGCACTCGGCGAAGGACCTCTTCGCCGAGTGCCGCACTCGGTGAAGAAAGACACTCGGCGAAGAGGTATCTTCGCCGAGTGCCGAGCACTCGGCGAAGCCCGGGCGCCGTTAGCGGCGTTCCGGCGCCGGCCGCCGTTGGCTTCGCCGAGTGCCTTCCGTCCGGCTCTCGGCGAAGATGTTAACGGGGCCCACGGTCGGTTCCTCGGCCGACGACGGAGTTTGTTTTTTTTTTAATTTTCTTCGCCGAGTGTCGGGGAGGCGGCGGCACTCGGCGAAGAGCCTTCTTCGCCGAGTGCCATGGTCCGGCACTCGGCGAAGGCCTCTTCACCGAGTGCCTTCCTTGGCTCTCGGCGAAGAAGGTTTTTTTTTTTTGGAATTTGGCTCCCAAATTTTTTGTGTCCAACTCCTATGGCCACATGTTCTCCGTGCCAAAGTTTGGGAAATTTTTTTTTTGAATTGCTATATTTGCACGATTTTCTCGATTTAATTGCGTTTTTCGGAAAACGCAAATTTGAGCTGCGCGTGCACCGAGTCTTCGAAAAAGTTGATTCGAAAAATGTTATTCATGTTATTGAGGGTACGAAAGGACCGAATCCAAGAGGCTGGCGCGATCATTTGAACATCTCACGTGTGAAATGTGAACTTTCCGTTGCGCGTGCGCATCTATTAAATTATATAAAAATCAAACGGTGTCGAAATTCACGAAACTTGACCGGGTGTCGTACTATGACACGTAGAGCCTACGCAAAAAATTTGAGACGATTCCGTGCACGTTTCGACGGACGGTGGTACAAACCCCGGAGTTCTCCACATGAGAACTCCGGGGGTTTGTACCACCGTCCGTCGAAACGTGCACGGAATCGTCTCAAATTTTTTGCGTAGGCTCTACGTGTCATAGTACGACACCCGGTCAAGTTTCGTGAATTTCGGACACCGTTTGATTTTTATATAATTTAATAGATGCGCACGCGCAACGAAAGTTCACATTTCACACGTGAGATGTTCAAATGATCGCGCCGGCTCTTGGATTCGGTCCTTTCGTACCCTCAATAACATGAATAACATTTTTCGAATCAACTTTTTCGAAGACTCGGTGCACGCGCAGTTCAAATTTGCGTTTTCCGGAAAAAACGCAATTAAACAGAGAAAATCGTGCAAATATAGCAATTCAAAAAAAAAATTTCCCAAACTTTGGCACGGAGAACATGTGGCCATAGGAGTTGGACACAAAAAATTTGGGAGCCAAATTCCAAAAAAAAAACCTTCTTCGCCGAGTGCCAAGGAAGGCACTCGGTGAAGAGGCCTTCGCCGAGTGCCGGACCATGGCACTCGGCGAAGAAGGCTCTTCGCCGAGTGCCGCCGCCACCGACACTCGGCGAAGAAAATTAAAAAAAAAACAAACTCGGCCGACGAACCGACCTCGGTGGGCCCACCAGCTTCTTCGCCGAGTGCCTTATCCCCGGCACTCGGCGAAGGATTTCCGAAAAATAAAAAAAAATAAAAAAATCTTCGCCGAGTGCCCGAGCCGCGCGGCACTCGGCGAAGACGTGTGAGTGGGCCGGCCCACTCTACTCACGGTGTCTCTCTCTCACACTCACACTCACTCACACGGACACACACGCGCGCGCCCCCCGGCCCCCCGGCTCGCCCCCACCGCGCGCGCCGCCCGGCCGCGCCGCCCCGCGCGCGCCGCCCGCCGCGGCCGTCGCCGGATCGAGCCGGATCGAGCCGCCGCCGCCACCCCCGCCGGCCGGATCCGGCCCCCGACCGCGCCGGCACCCCGCGCCGCCGCCGGCGGGCCGCCGCCGCCCGCGCGGGCCGGTCTCGCCGCGGCCGTCCCCGCCCACGCGCGCGCATCCCACGCGGCCGCCCGCACCCCACACCGCCGCGCGCACCCCACCACCACCATCCCGCCACCACCTCACCCCCCCACCACCACCTCACCCCCCCCCACCACCACCATCCCGCCACCACCTCACCCCCCCCCACCACCACCATCCCGCCACCACCTCACCCCCCCCCACCACCCGGCCCGCCACCACCGGCCACCACCCGGCCCGCCACCACCACCCCCCGGCGGGGGCACAAGGCCGTAGGAGGAAGAGAAGGGAAGGATAAGGGGGGAGAAGAAGAAGGGGAGGAGGAAGAGAAGGAGAAGGAGGAAGAAGAGAAGAAGGGGAGAGGAGGAGGAAGAAGAAGAAAGGGATAGGAGGAGGAGAAAGGTGGTCGTCTTTGCCGTGGTCGTCCCGGCCGTGCTCGTCGTCGTCCTTGCTCGTCGTCGTCCTCGGTGAGTGCTATAAGGTAGCATTACTCGTGGTTGCCGGCCATCGTGCCGTTCTTTGCCAATGTGGTTGCCGGCCATCGCGCCGATGTTTTCTTGCGGGTTTGGGAATCCTCACCGTGCGGGGGGAGGTCTTGTCGAATTTTGTCGTTTTTTGTGCTCCTGCCGCTACTTGGCCTATGATGCAAACTGAGCATGCTACTAACTGTCATGAAGATCATGGGACCATGTGACACGTCCATGCCCAGCAACTGCTATGCAAATGGCGTGATGGCTGGGCTGGACGTGTCACACGGTTTCATGGTTTTCATGTAATCGCTCACAGCTGAGGCCACATGCTCATTTTGATTGTTCTTGGGTTCTCCTTTGCTCATTTTGAGCCCACATGCTATTTTTTCGAATATCAGACAATTTTTCAGAATGTATGTTCTATCGAAGACTCACACTAGCTATGTGTTTGCTTGATTTTCGGGTTTGCACTACCAATAAGGAAGAGAAGGAAGAGAGGAGGAGGAGGAGGTGCTGCGGCTCTGCCTGCACTGCGTCGCCTCGCCACTGCCCCGACTCGTCACTGCCCCGCTAGCCTTACTTCACCGACACCGTAGGTATAATAACCCAGGCTCCAGACTCATGGTCGTACATCACGTAAACCAGTTAGGCGTCTCCCGTTCGAAACAGATACGGCTGAAGGTATGCAGATCTGTGCATACCTACGACGGTATCTGTTTCGGATTGTCCACGTATTATGGACGGCTCGTGGATGCGTAGGTGTGGTTAGTTTCCATTGTCTGCTCCGATCGGGGACAGAGTTTCGGCATCACCTTCCAGTTGTTCTCCGGATACACACTCTCCTTGGTGGACGTGTGTCCGGAGAACGGACGGGGGGGGCCGCCGAAATTCCGTCTCGGATCGGCGCGGACCGTGGGAACGAACCACAACTACGCGTCCACGGGGTGGGATTAGGACCTATCCTCACCTATTACACAGTGGGAACACCATGTAGGTGCACTTGTTGGTTACTTCATTATTCGGTTATACTTGTGCTAGAGGATGGAGGATCGTCAGTGGATGTACACGGGTCGGAGAAGCGCTCGTGATTACACCAATGAGTGGCAGTTGAAGACGGATCGGTTCTTGGAGGCTGCATGGGGACGTGCGGCGGTTGGGGGATTTCGGCTTCTTTTGTGCCCATGTCTTAAGTGTGGGAATAGGAGGAGGGTAGGCAAGGTTGAAATGGGTAAACATCTTTTGAAGCATGGATTCACACCGAACTATACCGTGTGGTTCCACCATGGTGAAGGCGGTCGTGTGAGAGAGGAGGTTGTCAGACCACGGCTCGAGCCTTTTGATGATGACGCCGGGGTAGGCCGACATGTTAGATGATGCTCACCAAGCCCAGTTCGATGAGGCACGTGACAAGGAGGAGATGGAGGCAACCACCCAGGCGTTCCTTGACATGATGGACTCGGCGCAGAAACCCCTTCATCCTGCGACCACGGTCTCTCAGTTGGATGCCATTGGTCGCTTAATGGGGTTGAAGTCCGACCTAAACATGAGCCGAGATGGGTTCGATAAGATGCGACCATCATTGGCACTCTGCTTCCACGGGGCCACATCCCCGCCAAAGAGCATGTACGAGTCACGAAATTGTTTCGTGCCCTTAAGATGCCTTATGAGCAGATACATGCTTGCCCGAATGGTTGTGTTCTATTTAGGAAGGCGCACGAAGATGCAAAGTACTGTCCAAAGTGCAATTCCTCAAGGTACGTGGAGGTAGACTCTGGTGATGGTGAGAAGAGGCAGCTTAACATCCCCGTGAGCATCGTGCGTTACCTGCCGTTTCTACCTCGGATCCAAAGGCTATACATGACCGAGGAAACCGCGAAGCAGATGACATGGCACAAGAAGGGCAAGCGGTACAAGCCAGACATGATGGTACATCCATCCGATGGTCAAGCATGGAGGTACTTTGATGACAAACATCGTGAGAAGGCAGATGAGGCTCGTAATGTACGTGTGGCGTTCGCAACCGACGGGTTCAATCCTTTTGGTTTTATGGCGGCCTCGTACACATGTTGGCCCGTGTTTGTTATCCCTCTCAATCTACCGCCCGGTGTTGCCCTTCAACGACAAAACATAATCTTGTCGGCGATTATTCCTGGGCACCGGGGAGTAAGATGGGTGTGTTCATGGAGCCATTGTTCGATGAGCGGTAAAAGCTTGGGACGAAGGTGTATGGACATACGACCGGGCTACAAAGTCAAGCTTCAAGATGCACGTGTGGTACCGGTACTCCATGCATGACTTCGGCATATGGGATATTCTGCGGCTGGTGTGTTCACGGGAAGTTTCCATGCCCAATATGCAAGGCCGCGCTCAGGTTCATCTGGTTGAAGAAGGGTGGCAAGTACTCGTCGTTCGACTTACATCGTCAATTCCTCCCTCCTGGCCACACGTTTAGAGATGACATCAAGAACTTCACGAAAGGTGCCGTAGTGACAGAACCTGCACCGCGGATGTTGACGGGTGCCGAGGTTCGTGCCCAGATAGAAGGTCTCGTGCCCAATGGAGAAGGTGGTTTCGTGGGATACGGTGAGCATCATATGTGGACTCATTTGTCCGGCTTGACGAGGCTCCCGTATCATGATGACCTGCTCCTGCCACATAACATTGACGGAATGCACACTGAAAAGAATATCTCCGAGGGACTGTTTTGCACAATCATGGACAGTGAGAAGTCTAAGGACAACCCTAAGGCTAGAGTGGACCTGCAAGCGTTGTGTGATAGACCCAAGCAACATATGCAGCCTCCTAGATCTGGCAAGCAATGGAGAAGGCCAAGGGCCGATTTTGTGTTGACCCCCGCACAAAGGAGGGTAGCGCTTGAATGGATGCAGAACCTGATGTTCCCTGATGGGTATGCAGCGAATCTGAGGAGGGCAGTGAACTTGACTACTCAGCGAGTGCATGGGATGAAGAGTCATGACTTCCACATATGGCTTGAGCGGCTTCTTCCGGCGATGGTTCGAGGCTTCCTCCCTGAGAATATTTGGCAAGTGTTGGCAGAGTTGAGCTACTTCTTCCGCCAACTCTGTGCCAAGGAGCTGTCTCTGACCGTCGTTGAGGCCCTTGAGAAAGCGGCTTTGTCTTGGTATGTAAGTTGGAGCAGATCTTTCCCCCGGCTTCTTCTTAGCGATGCGGCATCTCATTGTGCACCTCCCGTACGAGGCACGTATGTGGGGGCCCATGCGGTTCCGTTGGTGCTATCCAATCGAGAGAATTATAAAGGCTGTTCGGGGCAAATGTAAAAATAAAGCCGAATTCCGGCCTCCATAGCGAGAGGCATGTTGTGTGGAGGAGGTGTCAAACTTCACAACCAAATACTACAACGAGAATCTTCCGAGCGTGCATAATCGCCTTCCTCGTTACAATGCTAGCGAAAATGAATCCAACCTCAGCATTTTCAAAGGCCAGTACGGAAGCGCAAGTGGTTCGACCAACAAGATGTTGAACAATGAAGAGTGGCGTAGCATCATGCTATATGTTTTGACCAACCTTGTGGAGGTGCAGCCGTACATTCAGTAAGTTCTCAATGAACTAGTTTTCATTACGGCCACACTATTCCACGTCCAACCCCACTTGTTTTTTTTTCTTGTTTCTGCAGAGAATTTATTCATGAATACTGGAGTGGCCCTGGGCGGCCGGACCGTGGGCGGGGAAGATGCCCTTCCGTCACGGGGTGCGGACAAGGGAAGCCAAATTTCACAAATTGGTTCAAAAGGAAGGCCCAAACCGATGTCTCTATGTGTGCCGAGTTGAGACATGTTGCAAACGGCCGTGATACTAGGGTTAGGTCATTTACCGGTTATGATGTGAATGGATGGCGCTTTCACACAACGAGCTACGAGCGAAGTCGCCCCCATCGGAAAACCACGAATAGCGGTGTCTTTACACCCGCACCGATGGCCTTGACTATTATGGAAGAGTTGAAGAGATATATGAGCTCTCATTTCATAATTACAAGCATAAGCTTGTCATTTTCAAATGCCATTGGTTTGATCCTCATATAATTCGACGGACCCCCGAATCTTGGGCTAATCGAAGTTCGACAGATTCCATCTATCCAGGAAAGGATCTCTATGTTGTGGCTCAACAGCCGTGCAAGTTTATTATTTGTCATACGCTTGCCGGACCAAGGAGTACCTTCGGGGTTGGGATATTGTGCATAAGGTATCGCCACACAACAAACTACCGTCCCAATCGATGAGGATTACATCCCAACGAACCCAAACACACATGACGTAGAGTTCTATCAAGAGGACGGGCTAGAAGGGAGTTTTGAGATAGCCTTACCAGGACCTATGTTCATGGAGGTCGACAACGATAGGGCTGATGATCAGGACGATGGAGATGAGGTGCAGAATGCGAATGACTTACGAATGCTCGACCGATTACATCTGGACGATGACGATAGTGAGGGTGTCGAAGTTGTTCCCAACTTGGATAACTTAGAAAATTTAGCTTACTTGGACAATGGAGATAGTGATGATGAGACCTGGGACCCAGCTAATCCCAGTGAGGATGATTATTTCTAATACATGTAATAACTCTGCATAATTCTAACTTGCTTACTTTAATCTAGTCTCGTTTATTAACCTAAGTATTTCTGCATAATTCTAACTTGGACCTTTCTATTTTTGCAGGTGATTCAACGAAGATGGCGGGCACCCGGCAGAGGTCGCTCTCGGCGTTTTACGCCGGTGCTGGACGGCCTAGTGGCGACGAGGCCGAGGGGTCGGGCCCCCGTCGGACGAGGGGTAGGAGGAGGGCCCGTCGGCCGCCTACGCACACACCTACGCCTACACCGGACGAGGTTCCGGTTGACGAGCGCCCGGTTGAGGACCGGGACAACGACGACGACCAGGAGCTCGCACCGAGGACGCCCACGGAGGAGCAAGGCGGCTCGGGATCCACTTCCACCGCAGCCCGTCAGCCCTACTCGCGAGGTCACTCGACCCTTCCTCCTATTCCGGCCGCTCCGGGGCTACGGCCGGTGATTAGCCCCCGCCGTCGACTTGTCGGGGTAAGTAACTTTACATGTTTCGCAACATCTTCATAAGATATATGTCTACTAATCATTTGCCTTTACTTGTGCGAGACACGGGATCTCGTGTCTCCTGGAGATTCACGAAATGTGAACGGCGTCCTTGGTGCTCTAGTCCGGCAGCACTTCCCCGGCGTAGTTGAGTACCACGGGAGGAACGAGCCGGCCTACACGTTTGGCCACTACGCCGAAGCTGAGGATGACGAGTACGGCAACAAGGCAGAGCGGGTGAAGGCTGAGTTCTGGGTAAGTCTCCTACAACACAAATAATGCATGGATTCATCGCCTTTGTTAATATATTTTTCCAAATAATGCATGGATACATCACCTTTGTATGCAGAGATACTTCCAGCCAATGGAGGGGACTGAGGCGGCGTGTGCGGAGAACCTCGTACAGGCGTGTAGGAAGCGTGTCACCGACATGCACTACGATGTGAAGGCGAGGGCAGCCATCGCGTACTTCGCGTCCGTTAAATCGAGAAGCCGGGACCCGACCGTGGCGAAGCGGACTACGCTCGGCTACGAGCGGTACATGCGTGTACATGGAGAATACGTGAAACGCTTCCTTTTATGATTATGTACCTTCAACTTCTATTTATATGTGAATTACTTGTTGACGTGTAGGTGGTGCCCTCTTGGTGTCTTGGCCGTGAAGACGCCTGGCAGATGATGGTGGAGAAATGGTTGAGCGCCGATTATCAGAAGAGCCACGACGAAGCCAGCGCGCGGCGGTTGATGATGGACGGCCAAGACACCACCAAGGAAGCAACAACCTCAACAAATACAAACAACGATGGGTAAGTGGATACTCATTTATGTGTTCTACCACTAAATTCGGCTACACTTGACATCATCTTGTTGTCTTCATCGCAGCTTGCAAGCAAATCCTCGGGAGGACCGCACGGACTACTCGGCGTCGTCCGGCCCACAAGGGCAAAGCGACGTCCCGGCGTCACCTTCGCCGCCGACGATGGGCCCGAGGCGTACGGGCAACCCCACCATCGGCGCCCGCATCCGTGAGTACACTTCGGCGGCACGGGAGTCCAGGTGGGGAAGACTTCGATCCGAGCACCCACGAGTTCGATGGCACGCTCGTCATGAGGTTGGGACACGGCAAGAGGCACGGGCGGTTGTCTATCGGCAACAACCGCATCGACGCCACGGACCTCGTCTAGCGAGCATCCGAGCGCGGAGCACGAGCTCGGACCCGCCCATACGCCGGCGGATGACCCCGCATCGCGCCGGATCGAACGGTACCGCAGGTTAAAAAAAGTTCATACATTCGTCTTTAGGGTTGCGTTTGCGTTACTTAACCCGTTCGGTTCTATCTTGCGGGCCCGGGTGAACGAGGCCAACGAGCGAGCCGCTCGTGCGAGCGGGGCCATCGCCGCCACCCGGGAAGGATGTTCGCGAGAGGGCCGGACCGGCTCACCGCCTTCCTTGCCGCGTCGGGCTTCACCGTGCCGCCGTCGTTGTTTGGACCCTTGGTACCGACCGGACCTCCGCCGTCCGAGCAAGACCGCTACACTCCCGTGAGTACTTCAAGTTGATGCTTTTAATTCACAAGTCCATTACCTCCGTTACATCTAGCTAACTACATTGCCTATGCACGGCCTCCCTCGGCGGGTTCGAACAACCCACCCCGGGCGGCTCCGGGTGAACAAGCCTTCCCTTCGCCGGGCGTTCAAGCACCCCTTCTTGTGAGCGAGGAGTGAACTTGGACTTGGACTTGTGTTATATGTTGTGGACTTGGACTTGTGATGGAATTTGAGAACTTGTCATGCATTTGTGATGGACTTGATGGACTTGATGGATTTGTTGACATATATATGTGATATATGTGATATATATTGTGTTTGATGCCATATATATGTCAAATATGTGATATATCTTCTGTTTGTCAAGGTTGAAGTCAAAAAAAAATTAAAAAAAAAATAAAAAAGGCCTTCGCCGAGTGCAATGGCACATTGCACTCGGCGAAGCCGGAAAACCAAAGATTCGGGTTTTCCCGGCTTCGCCGAGTGCAATGGCCATTGCACTCGGCGAAGGCACCTCTTCGCCGAGTGTATTTTGAAAAATACACTCGGCGAAGACATACCTTCGCCGAGTGCATTTTTAAAAATACACTCGGCGAA
This sequence comes from Cenchrus americanus, assembly GCA_947561735.1. Lineage (NCBI taxonomy): Eukaryota > Viridiplantae > Streptophyta > Magnoliopsida > Poales > Poaceae > Cenchrus > Cenchrus americanus. The sequence continues at coordinate 196,513,652 of OX387245.1, read as the reverse complement.
GAGGTGCCTTCGCCGAGTGCGTTTTTCAAAATACACTCGGCGAAGAGGATTTTCGGGATTAAAAAAAAAGGTAACTAAAAAACCGAAAACTATTTTTTAAAAAACTCTTCGCCGAGTGCAAATTTTAAAAACACTCGGCGAAGACACCATTGACGGCGCTTGCGCCGTCACGGCGTCAATTCTTCGCCGAGTGTTTTCGAGCACTCGGCGAAGGCTTCACCGAGTGCCCGAGAAATTACACTCGGCGAAGAGCCTTCGCCGAGAAAAAATTCGCCGAAGGCTCTTCGCCGAGTGTAACACTCGGCGAAGCCTTCGCCGAGTGTATTTTGGCCTTCGCCGAGTGCCTCCGGCACTCGGCGAAGAGTCTCGTTTCCCGTAGTGAAATGCCTAGTAATCAGTGGCTGATCCAGGAATATGTGGTGGTCCAGGGGGCTGAACACCAAAATCTGTTAAAAAATGACATAATATAGTGGTTACAAGAGTCTTAGTAGCATCTCAGGTCTTGGGTTCAACTCTCTGTGGGAGCGAATTTCCTAGAATTTAATGGCATTGTGCTTTCAGTGATAGGCGACTTTCTGTTGACAACGAGCGAGGCCCCTATGGTGACTTCATCAATCTTGAGAATGTGTCGGGTAGAGTTTGCACGCGTGGCTTCATAGGGGTCAGTGTACATCTGCTGTGAGTGTCTTCATTGTACTATGTAATAAGCAAAACAACAAAAAACCAAAATATGATATATAGCAGTTAAACTGTATATAAAACATATAGACTGAACAAGGATGTATGCGGTTGGAGACAGGATAGGGGGAAAAAGACGATTGACCTGTGTTTACTAGATAGGTTAATGGGTTTTGTTGGTTGGGGCGGATTTCCTTTCCCTCATTGGTAGTTGGTAGCCTTGGTCACACAGCAACTTGTCTTTAAACTCTGCATCCTCTCCATACGCTCCGGGGGTGGAGGGGTTACGTACCGCGCGGAAACCCCCGCCCCCTGTCAGGAAGAACGGGTTAGATATATGGACCTAACCCATATAAATAATTCTGAATAAATCTCAAAGGCGTATTAGCGTTAAAGAGGTACACCATCTATTAGTTCCACATTGCTAATAGACAAGAGTGTTGAGAGTTTTTCTCCTAATAAATATGGACGAACCCCTCATGAAAAGGACGCATTATAGACTACCACACGGGAAGGCCCCAAGTAAGGGTATCCCTATGTTGATCTATACGAGTTATATTTTGCCTCTTCTCATTGTTGTGCCACCGCTGCCAAGACTCCAGCCCGATCTTTGGCGTGCACCAGCGACTGGGCGAGCAGGTCTCCGGAACCGTCGTCTTTGCGATCCTGCAGCGAGAGAAGGCGAATAAGGTTTTTGGGAAGCGCTCTCCGCGCGACTGCTCCCAAATAACTACTTCATCTGCTTCTTGGTGACCTACTGTACGACTACTTGCTGGCGGTTATTTGAGGGACTACACTGCGTACATCTTCCTGCATCGACTTTGTACGTCTACATCGACTGAGGTCCTCCCACGATTAGTATGGCTAATCCAGAGGATAACGGCGCATCGGTTGCCTCCGGCAACCGCCCCACCTTTGGGTACACTCTCATCTTGCTGTGGTTTTATTTGTTTATCATGATCAATCTGGCTTATCTGTCTAGTGTACGAATCGTGCTTACACTAGTTGCTTTGATCTGTGATTTGAGTTTTCTACACATGCTTAATCTAGTTGCATAGTTCATCATGATTTATATTCTGATTTTAATCTGGAAATTGCCTAATATTCCAACACAATGCTGACCTATATGAGTCTGTGCTGCAGCCTTGTGCAATTGGTGCATATATATTGTCCAGGGGCGGAGCTGGGCCTAAGGCCATGGCCTAAAAAGTTTCTTATACTCATGTGTTTTCTTCGGCCCAGCGTGCAATTTTGTAGCCCAGTTAGCTTTGTGGCCTAGTAAAAATAACCACCTCGGCCTTCTCTCCTTGTGCCGAGGAAGCTCGACAAGGCAAGTCTGCGGCACTGGTTTCCTTCCTTCTGTTCATGAATATGAAGATATGAATATATGATATGCAAGGAGTTGATCATGAACTAGATCGACACTAGTTACATATTTATTTTATCAACTTTCTTGTACAATTAGATCTTAAATTGTGATGCACTAGTCTAAATTGCACAATTTAAGCACTTATATCATTATATGGACTACCGCCATTATAGTTATTGCTATTATATGGATTACACTGAGATTGAGTGGTTTAAGCGCGGTCTTAGGCGTCAAAATTCGCCAGCTCCGCCACTGTATATGTCCACATATTGCAGCAAAGAGGAACCAACTTCCCAAGTTCCATGACAGGCACTCGAAATTGGTCGATGTTATATATGCCCTGCGAAACATCTGGAATATTAAAGCATGGCTGGTAACATGGAGATCACTCCGACGGCCACCTCCTGATGACCAACGCTAAGATGTGAGGAGAAATAAGGTGTGCTATTGGCTCCCAGCTACTGACATTTGTGGAATGATACTGAATACTGATGAGTCTGCTGGTGGAGAGTATAAAGTTCTTGTAAACACCAAAAAATGGTACAGGACAGGGACTGACTTGTGGGCCGAGTTGGTGACGAAATACCATTCGGCTAGTAAAAATATTCTCAGAGGATTCGGTAAGAGATGCTTGCGGTCGGCAATGTGCCATCATTCGGCAAAAGGGTTGTTTGCACTTTTAAAGGGAAGTTTTCGGGAATGTGTGGTGACGTGGCCCGATATAAGGAAGGAACGAGTTGATGGTGTGTACGAGATGAACATTGGCGTCGGAGTATTAATTTAGACATTAAATGTTGTACTCGTAGTCGACCAGGAGACATGTTAGGACAAGGCTATAAATATAAACTCTTGATGTCTGTAATAGGGATCGAACATCTTCACAACAAAAACCGGCCCGTGCCAAACATCGAGTCCTTTAGTCGAGTTCTTCGAGAGGAGCCATCGATCCGTCGACCTCCGTAAGTACCGGCAACCTTGTATCATGTCTAGTATCATGCAGTGGATTTAGATCGTGATGCAAGTAGTCTTGTTACCTTGCTTAGTATCATGCGGTGGATTTAAGCTTGGTTCAAGAGGGTTTCTTGTTGGATCATGAGTCATGCGGTAGGCTAAGATCTAGCTCAAAGCTAGTTATCAGCTCTATTAGATTTGGCAAGATCTAATAGATTCATTAAGTTACCACGTGTTGCTTTGAGTTTTTGCTTTATGTTTAAATTCATGTAACACTCTTTTGCCCAATCTAGATCGATTGGTTTCGGCTTTATCTCTTTTGAGATCCATGTGACATGTTTTCAAAGTCTTTGCTTATTATAAAGGATCAAGTGCTCTCAATAGCCGAATTTAGATCAATGTAGATTGTCACGTGTTGAGGGTTCAAGCTTTGACTTTTCAAATGTTTGTTCCGTCTCCACGGAACCCGAATCAGCTGTACAGCCGAATTCGGTAGTGCCCTCATGAGTAAAACGTGTTCATAAGTTTGTTTTAAATAAAGTGTGCTTTTAGCCTTCCATATTTAGATCGTATCATGCGGTGGATTAATCTCTTTGTGGTTGGTGGTGTGGTTTCAAACAAGTCGTATCATGCGGTGGATTAACTTGTTTGTTATCATGCTTGACGGGTCTGAAAGTACCTAGACATGCGGTAGACTAGTGCTTTTGGCCTATGCATGCTTGTTTATCTCATATTTATAATCATGCTTTACCTTATTTATTTTATTTGTTGTTTATCCTCAAAAATCGGTCATGATCATATGCGAGCAACGCTATTTAAACAAAGACCGATCTTTTGTCATGCTTATATCATCCATTCGGCTATACCCTGTTTTCATGTTTTAAAGCTCCCGAATGATATTTAAACTACTGGCAGATAGCTTGTTGTAGCTATATGTCATTTTAATTGTCTTTCTAGCCGTAAATATGGAACTGTCGGGTACCACCCGGCAAGTTCCATGTTTTATCTAATTATTTTTATTCCTTTGTCAGTTTCAGGAAAATTGACTGTACACTTCGGATCCGGCACTTGTTTTAAGCTAGCTTCGTTCGGCTTGCTGTGTGTTTGGCGCGAGGTGCTGATTTTGCGTCAATAGTTATGGTTTGAGCTTTGCAATAGAACCAAACAAACCAGCATTTAATGGCGTCGATGAGAGAGGCCGGACTTTTGTGTAGCTTGAGACTCTGAAGAGAGATATCCTGTTTCAAAAACCATTTGCCCTGTTTTCAATGCATATGGCGAGGGATGTTTTTTTCCCTTGAACTCTAAAAAACACTAAAATCTATGTCCTGGATAATTTTTGAGAAAAATATTCAGAACTGATGCCAATTTAATAAAGCATTTACAATAGGAAAACTTAGCCGAGGAAAATACATTCACTGAAACTTTTTTCTCAATAGAGGAAAAACACTAAACTTCAGTAGCCAAGTAATAACTTTGGCTCGCTGATTTGGTTAAATGGTAACCTCTTTCCAAGAGATGTGAGTCATACCCTCATAAATACAATAAGGCCATGTGCTACTACACACATCATTATTGCGACAGTGATGTGCAGCTAGTCAGCATGGGTGAACAGGGCAGGGAAGGTATCCTTCAGTGGTAGGGCGCCAAGCCCGTGGACATCCCCCGGGTGGACATGGGTGCACTCTCAAAGCAGCCGGAGCAGTTGGAGCAGGATTTACCAAACAAGGGTGTCGAGATGGTGAGTGTCCCCGAGATCGCGGCTAGCACCAGCACCGTAGAATTGGTGGAACTAGCGCTGCCAGTTGGTCGTGGACGGTTCGAGGAGCTTGTTGGTGAACTTGAGAAGGAGGCCTTCATTTTAGGTGGAGAGGTTTTTGACCCCCAGACAACTAAGGGTCACTGGTAGGGAGAGGGGTATAGGTCTCTCAAGTCCAACCGGGACTAAAGTTCAGAGACAAAAGCCCTCCCTCCCCTCTAGCCCCGATTGAACCAACCGGGACTAAAGGATCCTTTAGTCCCGGGTGGTATTACGAACCGAGACTAAAGGAGGGGCACACCAGCACTTGCGTCCACCCCCTTTAGTCTCGGTTGGTAATACCAACCGAGACTAAAGGGTCTCGTTTCTCATTTTTTTGGTTTTCGATTTGAGCGTATATTCTAATTGTTGTCTAACCCGTATATGTACGTATACGTATTTGAACATGTATATAGGTATATACCTGTCTATATATACCATATATGCAGTTAGACTTATATATATAAAGTTTTTGAAGTTAGACTTATATATAAACTTACATAAACTTAGAAATATACACATCAAAATAGATAGTATTTATACATCAAAATATTGTTCACTTCAAATTTCTAATCTCTATTGGATTTTTGGATGCATCATAATGATGTTTTCCTGTTGGCATAACCACCTCCTCATGGATGAATCCAAATAGACTTTCTTGAATCGCCGAAAGACGATCCTTCTGCATGACCTCGTCATTAACCATATCCATCTGTATAATGTGCAAATATGTTAATATATTACACCCAATAATTAAATATAGAAGCTGTTAGGAAATGATGTTATTAATAGGTTTATTTAATTAACTTACGTCATAATTTCCGGACTTTGCACTTGCCAATCATCGTATGTGCTCACATACATAGTATCCACATAAATTATTTCCTTGTTACTATCTCAAACGAGAAAATGTTATGAAATATAAGTGTGATAAATTTACATTTTCTCAAATATGAAGTTGTTTTTTGGATTACGTACCGGATAATCAATATAGAATGTAATTGTTGAGTTGAATTCACCTTCTTTCTCTGCAATGAATTTTGCCAAGCTCTGAGGAAAATTAATGAGAGACAATGTGTTAGTAAAAGCAATATATATATTGCATTTAAAAGAATGTCTTAGGTAGAATTATTACACTTGAAACATATCTTGAAGGTTTTGGTAACTTGCCGATTTTTTTCTCAATGAATCCCACACCATGACGCTGCTATTGTCGACTTGAATGATCATAAGAATCCAGTGGAAACTGTACATACATGGTCATAATAATCATACAAATTAGAACTAAAAAGAATTTGCAAAGACAATTAGATGGCAATTGCACATACTCGCAGCTGTAAGGTAGTAGTAGGATATCCTTGTCATGAAACTTAGACAAGGTCTTATAGATTGTCGCGATTGTTGTGTCTGGTTGATGTTTGATCTCAAACTCGTTGACTTTTTGATGGGTCCATGAAACCAATACTGGCAATATTATTTTTTTGCAGGCTACCAAAAATGAAATACACATTTAATTAGTAAATCCACATACGTAATAATTTAATTAATAAAGATAAAAAAGATGCCACTTATAGACACCAAGCGGCGATAAGATCGGTATTCAGGGCGTCTTGATGGTAAACTTCATAAATATCTTTGAATTCCAGCCAGACCACCTTGTTGCCTTCAGTGGCAAAATCTTCGGGAGCAACAAGCATAGCTATGCTATGTACGCCTTTCAGGGATTGCCGCATGTACCACTCATGAAATTTGTACATCTTAGGTGAGAGCTTAAGTACTAGTTTTGGCCTGATAAGAGGTTTTCCTAGCTGAAAGGGTCATCGATACTCGAAACTTGGATCCCGAGGTGGTTCTTCATAGCCGAGTGCAACACCTAAAGACATCCTTGTTTCTTCCATGAAACCAAGGAGCTTCACTACTTCTTGTGTAGGCATTTCTGCTACAGCTTGTTCCCGTGCATCGAGCTCCTGAAGGTGAACCGCATCACGGAGGGACACCGACGCTCGTAAAGATGGAGGCAGAGGGTAGCGTAAATTTAACCAGTCTAACTATATAGATAAGTTTATACCATATATCAAGTTAAAAATCTATGTCAACCTCATTTCATTGTGTGGTATTCTGAGTTCAGTACCGCATGAGCTCAGCTGTGCAAAAAAGCCATGAAACCGTACTAAAAAAATAAGATGCCAAATTTGAGTATAAAAAACTATATTATATAAAAAGAAATTAATACAGCCCCCACATGCATATCCGACATAATAATTGAATTCCTTCTGTTTGGTCTTAAAAGTCGTTTAGGACAACGATATGGTCACCAAAGCACAACTTTGACTTCTATTTTCTATAAAAAATATTTATTGAAAAGTTTTATATGTATATTTTTATGAAAGTCATTTCAAGACAAATCTATTTATATGATTTTCACATTTTTAAACTCAACAACTTAAAAGTTATTTACAATTTATATTTCCACACTAAAACTTTGTGCAAAATGACTTGTAATACCCAACCGGAAGGAGCACAGTGCCTCCACTTACATGGTTGTTGTCTAGGTTGCACAACCTTATCCGCATCCGCCAGTGTCCGGCCCACAACAAAAGGAAGCGCGCGCGTCCCCTCCTCCCACACCGACCGGCCCGCAAAAATAAAATAAAAAGAAAAAGACCGCAGCCCACCGCGGCCTCATTGATTGGGCCCCGACCCCCCGCGCGCATCCGGGTGTGAACCTGGCTCAATTTGCGACATTCCTTCACCTGCGTTTACAACACTAGATATACTGTGGTTACCCCTCGGTCGCGAGCAAAAAAAAGAAAGACCGCGGCCTCATTAATTGCCTCCCCTCCCTCCCCGTGCACATCTGGATCCCGAACCTGACGCGTTTGCAACGTGATGGTCGTGCATTTACAACACATTGTATGCCCTGGTTGCAATCGTTGGTGTTTGTACAAAAAGTTGACTTTCGGGGGGAGAGAAAAAGGGAAAGGAATTCAGACAAAAAAACACCTGGGGGGAACCCTCCGAACCCAAATCGGCTTTTCGTCCAACTCTCACGGGGCAGCAGCCTCGCTGCCGTCGCCACCACCACGCCGCCCCCCTCAAAAAACTTCGGGATTAGTTGCAGATTATGGGGTCGCCGTCGCAGATCGACCCTGGTTCGCCCGTTGCGATGACACTTCCGGGTATAGAAGCGCTGATTCATTCAATGGTGATTGCTGAGCGCTTGCGTGACGAAAATTGTCGGGGCAGACCAGAGAGTGCTCGTTGCGAAGACCATGGAGGTGGTTCAGCGCCATCGTCGACACCTCTACTTCTCCCGAGCTCAACAGGTGCGGGTCCAGCTCCTGCGCGGCTGACGCCACCCGGATCTGCTGTTGATCCCCTCCATCATACGTCGACGCTCACGCCGCCAGCTGCATTGCCTCCGGGGGATCTGGTGACACCAGATGCAGAAAGGCTATTTTATATCCTGTGAGTTACTCTCATCATAACTACCCTGTTCAAACTAGATGTAGTTGCGGGGTTTGGATTATTGAATGCTTGTGCAATGATTAGATGCAAAAAAATCTGATTGCAGCAGTGGGCAGGGAAAAAAGGGGCAGTTGGGATACTGATAATGATTTGCAACTGTGAACGAACCTTATTACAACATTTAGTAGTGTTTCTGTTGACCTATGTGCTGGAGAAAAAAAGTAGTAGTTCCTTCATTGTTGAAAACAGATTGCAACAGTGGACCATACCTAATTACAACATTAGTAGTGTTTCTGTTGCACCTATGTGCTGGAGGAAAAAGTAGCAGTTCCTTCATTGTTGAAAACTGATTGCAACAGTGAACCATACCTAATTACAACATTAGTAGTGCTTCTGTTGCACCTATGAGCGGGAGAAAAAAGTAGCAGTTCCTTCATTGTTGAAAAAAGCAGATTGCAACAGTGAACCATACCTAATTACAACAAAGCCAGTTGAACTGATTAAACAAAAAAATTGATTTATTGTGCCTAAAAAATAGTGGGGGCAATTCAAAAAAATAAAAAGGATGGTGTCGTATCTTTACATGTGTTCTCCTTTTTGTGGTAATAGGATACTGCTATAGCCGCTGTATTTGTGCCGAGAGTGGGGCAACGATTCTCCGCAAAGGATGATGCTTACTTGTTTTACAAACACTATGCAAAAACTTTCTGGGTTCAGTCTGCGGACAGCGAGAACAAGCAAGGAAACCAGCCATTGGGTTTGCAGCAGAGAAGGGTGGCATGATCCAAAAAAAGAGAGGAGCCAGCAAAAATAGAAAAGAGGTCAAGAAGATGCGGCTGCCCAGCTTATGTGAAGGTCAAAAAGGATGTAAAGCACAATTTTTGGTACTTTGACCTTGTACAGGAAGCACACAACCACAAATTGGAACCACTTGCAAGGATGACGAGATATATGCACTTCCACAAGCACATGGAGGATGGCATTAGCGACATATTTAACATAATGACAAAGAACGGGGTTCCACACCAGGCGGCGTTGAACGTGGTGTCAGATCTGTATGATGGCCGGCATATGTGGGGTTTCACTGAGAAGGACATAAAAAACCTGTATGTGTTGTTTACCTTATTTTCAACAGATTGCAGCTTTAACATATATCTGATTGCAACATGAAACATATCTGAATTACAACATGTCTTTTTGAAAAAAATTCTGTGTTGTATGTTTTTATTTTGAAAATGGTCACAGGAAGGCAGCAAAAGCAAGGGAAGAAAGAGAAGATGATGTGAACAAGCTTCTACAATTCTTCAGAAAATGCAAGGAGAACAACGAACATTTCTACTGGGATGTGGATGCAGATCCAAAATCTGGTGTGATCAGAAACATTTTCTGGAGCCATGCAAGACAAAGAGCTAAGTACAGGGATTTTGGGGATGTCATAACCTTTGATACCACGCATAAAACCAACAGCAAGTGCATGCTGCTGGCCATGTTTGTTGGGGCCAACAACAACCTGAAGAATGTGACATTTGGATAGGCGCTGATTGGTGATGAGTCAGTAGGGTCATTCAAGTGGTTGTTTCAGACATTTAAGAGTTGCATGGGTGGGAAGGAGCCTCATGTTGTGCTGACAGGTTAGCCTTTTGAAAAAATGTTTTCTCTGAAAATCTAAAATTGATTGCAACTGTAGTGTAGTAGATTTGATAACAACAAAAAAATGCTTCTGTATAAACTGTTGATGCTATTCCCCTACATGTAAGTTGGTAGATTGAGTTCTCTGGAATCAGTTTTTCAACCGTTTACAACATAGGGGCACGCGCGTTGCAACCAACATGGGTAGTCAATTGCTACATGCCTGCATCAGACTACATGTTTTTCTGCATTTTTTTCAGATGAAGACCCTGCCATGAGAATTGCAATTGGGCCGATATTCCTCAAGTCTCAGCACAGGAACTGCCATTGGCACATCACGCGGCAGTGGGAGTTTGAGCTGGAACAATTATACATTGAGCACAAGGATAAGGGGTTGAAGGAAAGACTTGAATCATTAACAAACTATCCATTAGGTCCGACAAAGTTTGAGGTTGAGTGGAAGAAACTGGTTGATGAGTGCGGCATTGCTGACCATCCTGCTATCATAGCTTTGTGGCAGAAGAGGGAGAGATGGATAGCAGCTTATTTCAAGGGGATGTATTGTGGCAGGATGAAGTCAACACAGCGATCTGAGAGCCAAAATAGGGTTCTGAAAGAAGGTTATGTCAATAAGAGTACTAGCCTGCACATGTTTGCTAGGAGGATGTTAGATTCGCTCCATCACGCTGACCACATTGATGCGGGAGAGACGCACTATGCACAGGTGATGTACCATTTACAACTGTTTGCACTGGCCAAATTACAACACTTTGGTTAAACAAATTACCTGTAAGGGGGGAAAAGAAATCATACTAAAATAAATGTATTGCTTATGCAGGCTGAGGTGGTGCGGGCTTGCAAGGCGAAATTTGATGAGCAGTTGTACAGAGTGTATACAAGAGTTGTATACCAAGAGTACAAAAAAGAATACAATAACAACACCGTGTTTGTCATCAGACCAGATCCAAACCCAGAAGTGAGAAATGGGTGGTTGGTCAAGCATGAACAAGGTGGAGGGATCTTTTGCTGGGTGCAACATGAATTCAAAGTCGTGGCGGATAAAGAGAACGATGAATACAGATGCGAATGTAAACAGTGGGAACACACAGGTATGATGTCTCTGGTCTGAAAAAAGAAAACAACACATGGGATTTTGCTTAAAAAACAAAAAACAAATTGCAACTCTAGTAGTCGCACAATTACATGTGTTGGATGTTGTTTGCGACTTATGACTAATAAATCTGTTCATTATTGAAAAAAAGGAAAAAAAATGCAAGGCTGTTCTGCATGCATGTTATAAGAGCCTTCACACACCTGTAGGTCAAGAAAATCCTAGAGAAGTACATACTGAGACGGTATACACGTGATGCAAGGTAGGAGGTACCTTGGGATCGACATGATGGCGTGAGAATTGGTCCAACAGCAAGCCATGAACAAACTCGGATGTCAAGCCTGCTGCCCAAATTGATGAAGCTAGGAAGAGCAGGGAGTAGGTCAGATTGTGCATGTGAGGAGACCAACCGACAGCTTGATAGGATTATTCCAGGGATTGAGATGTTCAGAAGAGGCGGGGATTCTGGATTAGCAGCAAATGAAAGGATGACATCATTAGCCCACCCTGGTAATCTTGAAAGGAGCCCGTCGATAACTGAAAATGAAACAACCACTGAATCCCAACCATCATCAGGGGTGTTTAGTGAGGGAGTGTTCACTACAAGGTTTTGTATCAAATTCAACGCCTCCGTATTGCAACGCTGAAAATTTGGTTGGTATAGATGGTTGTTTTGCAACCATTCTTAGAATCGTAGCTATACATGTTGTTAATACAACGGTTTTGCAAGCGTTGCAAAGCTTTGTTGCATTTGGGTGTCGATATTGCAATGGTGCCAAATGGTTACACTAGAATTGAATGTGGTTGCAATTGTGTTGTAGTACTGCAACCACATTTGTGTTAGTTGCATTTAGATGTGAATATTGCTACGCTGGTGTGGTGTTGCATAAATTTTCAGGAGCGTTGCAAATTATTGATGGTTAATGCAACGAGAAATCTTTTAGGCGAAGCAAAAGTGAGATTCAAATGCAACCTATGTTTATAGTTGCAATTAAAATCCTTGTTGTTGCAAATGCTAAACTTTGTTGCAACAAGATGTTTGGTCCCGAAGCGAAAATTGTGTTCAAGTGCAACGCCTAATTATGGTGGCAATATGTACTTGGAGTGTTGCAACAACTAAGCCGAGTCCGATTTGGATTGGGCCTTATCACCAGCAGGGGGCGATCAAGGGTATTTTGACGAGAGTCCCATGACGCCGCGCACGGGAGGAGGGCGACGACGGGGCGCCGCCCGACGACGCTCCCACACGACACCGGTTGTCGCGCAAGGCGGTCGGGCGGCGCATGCGCCGCCGCCGCCGCATCTCGACTCTTCGAGGCCTTGGACGTCGCCTTGCCGCGCACGCTCCGCCGGCTCGGCATCCGCCCTCCTCCGACGGGTTGCCGCACGGGGGGGTGATTTCTCGCCCTAATCGCCGGCCGCGCACGCCCTCCATCATCCACGTCGATTGATCGATCGGACTAGACATCCTCGAGTCGCGTCGAAATTAAAGGTACGAGCGAGATCATCATGCGAAGCACATATATTTGAATTATATGTATGTAAATACACCGTTTTAAATTGGGGATCGTTCATGTTCGTCACGCGGATGTCGTGCGATGATAGGAGTTGGATGCGCTTGCCTCGTGGTTCATCCGAGTGGAAGAAGAAATTCCGGAGTTTATGGACAGGACATTCGGTGGCACATCGAGTGGTGGAACCGCCGCATGTCCGTGCACTAGATGTCTCAGGCAATGCACACAAAACCCGGCTTTGCTTCGCAGTCATGTCCTTTTAAGAGGGTTTGTTGAATCTTTTATCAAGGAAGGGGGAGGTTCGGTGATGTGGTATTTCACAATGATGATGCGAGACCTAGTGATGTTCAAGTACACAACGACGACGACCCAAAGCAGCTATAGATGTACAAGTACGTAACGATGATGAAGGTGCAAGCACATGATTCGGAGTAGTCGGTGAAGAAGGCGACGCACCGAGTGAAGATGATGGGGCCGGTCATTTGATTAAAGCGCTAATCGAGGTGAAATACGAGGAGAGATCGGTGATGAAGATGAGACAACGAACGACCAAGCCAAGGTCTTCTTCAAGTTACTACGGGAGGCTAAAAAGGAATTATATCCAAGGTTGCGAAGATGGTACGAAGATATCTTTTATTGTGGAACTTTTCCGGTGAAGTGCATGTATGGGATAAGTAACAAAGCATTGGAGGGGGTACTCGTTTCGATATCAAAGTTTCTCCCTAAAGGTCATTGTGTGCCAAACACAATGGAGAAAGTGCAAAGGGTGGTTCGTGATCTGGGCTTGGACTATATCAAGATAGATGCATGCGAGAATCATTGTGTGTTATTTTGGAAGGAATACGAGAAGCTGGATATATGCCCCAAATGTAAAGCCTCTAGGTGGAAAACAGATGATCAGGATAAGAACCATGGTGGTGGCCATTTGGAGGATGGTCAGGATAAGAACCGTCGTCGTGTTCCTGCCAAAATCCTTCGGTATTTCCCTCTCACACCTCGGCTGCGCAGATTGTACATGTCAGAGAGGACATCTTCAGAAATGCGTTGGCATGAGGAGGGAAGAATAAAAGATGGGAAACTACGTCATCCTGCTGACTCCAGTGCATGGAAGCATGTGGACAATACTTTTCCAGAATTTAAACAAATACGTAACGTTCGGGCCGGGTCTTGCTTCGATGGCTTCAACCCATTCGGTATGCAAAATGTTACTTACGAGTTGTTGGCCTCGTTATCCTAATACCTTATAATTTGCCGCCTTGGTTGTATGAGAAACAATCTTATTGGATCATGTCGATGTTGATACCGGCAAGAAAAGTCCCTGGAATGAATATTGATGTTTTCCCGAGGCCCCTCATTGAAGAGTTGAAGGAGTTGTGGAATACTGGGGTTGATTGTAGGGATGTAAAGGAGAAAGAAAATTTTACACTACGTGCTATGCTGCTTTGGACGATCAATGACTTCTCTCGCATATGCGATGCTGTCTGGTTGGAGCACAAAAGGAAAATTTGCATGTCCTTATTGTCACAAGGATACAGATTATTTATGGTTAAAACATGGGAAGAAGTACTCGCTACATGGGACATCGTCGGTTTTTGCCCTTAGACCATCCATGGTGAATGAACAAGATGAGTTTCAACAATGAGGAGGAAACCAGGGAGGCTCCGGTTCCAATCGTCCGGTCAAGCTATATTAGACCATTATGCAACTTTTGATCAAGCGAAATTTGGAAAGGACATATCGAAAAAGAGGAAGCGTGATGAAGATGCAAGATGGCACAATTGGAGGAAGAAGAGTATTTTTTTGAGCTCCCCTCCGGTCTTCTTTGCTCATAAGGCATAATTTGGACGTGATGCATATTGAGAAAAACATATGCGAGAGCATATTAGGGACTGTGCTTCAAATTGAAGGGAAATGTAAGGACATCGAGAATGCACGCCTTGACATGGAACATCTTGGGATCAGGGAAGATCAACATCCTGTGAATGAAGATGACGAGTACACCTTGCCAGCAGCGTTGTACTCTCTAGACCCGGATGACAAGAGGATTTTATGCCAATTTCTTGAAGGCGTGAAGATGCCTAATGGGTTCTGCTCCAATTTGAAGAGATGTGTGGATGATAAAACATGTAAGGTGTCTGGACTCAAAACTCATGACTACCATATTATTCTACAAAAATTGTTGCCCTTGGTCATTAGAAGGATTTTGCCAGAAGATGTTGTCAAGCCATTGATTGAGCTCGAAGAGGGTTCTTCAGTGCACTTTGTTCAAATGAGTTGGTGCCATCCGATCTTGACAAACTAAGCAGTTCAATTAAAGAGACTATTTGTCGGCTTGAGATGGTTTTTCCACCGCATTTTTTGATATAATGATTCATTTGCCGGTCCACCTAGTCGAAGAGGCTAAACTAGGAGGGCCCGTGTGTTACGGATGGATGTATCCGAGAGAGAGGTATCTACGTACTTCGTTAAAGGATATGTCCGAAACAAGGCACAACCGAAGGGTCAATAGCCGAGGCATACATAGCCGAGGAGTGTCTTATATTTTGCTCTCGATTCTTCGACATTGACACCAAGCCGAGTCGAGCCGATCGTCATGAAAATACAATTGTGAACGAGCCTCCAAATGGGCTAAGCATATTTAGTGAAATTGATTACAAGAGGAGAGGAAATAAGATTAAGAATTTGGAGAATCCTGAACTTCATAATATGAGGCACTACATAATTACTAATTGCGATGAAGCCAACAAATGGGTAGAGTAAGTCGCAATTTGTACCACTAAATTTATCTATTATGTCCTTTTTTGTTGTGTCAACTACTAATTAATTTGGTTGACTATCATGCAGGGAGCACAAGGAAGAACTAAAAAGGGTTAGTCAAGTTAACCTTAAAAAACGACACAAGGATCATTTGGTCAGATGGTTTGAAATTGAGGTATGGAGTAATATTTCATTTTTTAATATTCCACTTTATGATCATACCGAGATGTAGTAATTAATTACACAGTAGTTGTCTAAGTATATTACAAAATTGCAGATAGCAAAACTATACGAGAAAGGGGAAGTATGCAAACTGATGCATGGGCTTTCTCAAGGACCGGACCCTCGAGCTTGTGTGTTGAATAGAGTGCACATCAATAATTGGCTATTTCGGACATCCGCCACGAGAGAAAAGTCTCGTCACACAAAACTCGGTGTGCTTGTGAAGTCCGAGAATAGCGACATGACCGGTATGGAGTCATTAGAAATATAATATCATCGGAATTCCCACATGAAAAAGAAGTTATCTTGTTTCGGTGTGATTGGTATGATGCGCCGACTACCGGTAGCGAGCAGAAGCAAAGGGTACTCTAGGGATAAATATGGTATTATTGACATTGCTACTTCCATGTTCGGATATTCGGATGAACCTTACATTCTTGCTTCAAACGCCGAACCGGTGTTTTATGCCCCTATCGTGGACAAGCCGGGATGGTCTCTCGTTGTTTCGGTCGGACTAAGAAATTTGTTTTCCATGCCGAAACCGGAAATGACGCGGATGCACTCGATGTGGGAATCCAACAAATGATTGAATCGGGGCGAGGTCGGGAATTATCAAGCTGGTCCGGACATGATAGGGCCGGCACAACCGGTTCGGCCCGCCATTATTAATCAAGTGCGTAGCGAAGCAATTCCCGAACCTGCTGATGACTACATTGGTCATGACGATTGTGACGACGAGGGCACCTACATTGACGATGGGGTTATTGCACCAGTCATGGAAGAAAATATAGAAGATGATTTCTTTGTTTGAAGATTATGTTTGGAGCAGATTATGTAGTCCCTGCAATAATGCTCTACTTAGCAGTTTCCTCAACTTTATGGCGCTTTTCAGTTTTGTACTTTCACTAGTCGTCCTTGCTATTAGGGTGTAGCAGGGTTGCTTGTGGTTGAATTCTTGCATCAGTAGGGGAAACACAAATGAATATGCTAACAAGGTGTAGGTCTAATGCAATGAAAAGGATGGACAGAAGAGACATAAATTCATGGATGATATGAACAACACACAACTATATGTGAACAGCACACAACCATACGTAGATTAAGTACTGCTACAACTTGCTTATTGAAGTTCGACTACAGTCATTACTTAGATCTTGCCACTAATTACAAGTAGCCACACTTAGTCCATGGCAAAAGACACCACCATACTTAACCTAGGTACCGGTTATGCAAAGTAGTAAGCATTTAGTACTACTTGCGACCGACTTTGGCGTACGACTTGGAGATCTTCTTATCCATGGCCCGTAACTTGCTAGCGACACCGTCCATGAACTCCTCCAGGTTCATTTCCATGGCTTCCTCGGCTCCATCAACTTGCGGGGCTAGGCTCTCAATCCGCTCACGCATATCGTGGTAGCGATCCTTCGCCGCTCCACTCGCCGGCGCAAGGTCACCTTCGCAGCGAGTCAACAAGATTAAGTTATTAACATGAAATGACTCGGATAATCGGTGTACAAGGTTAATTTATTTATAGTACTCACCTTTGTTTTCGATGATCCCGCATCCGTCCGTTTGGGTAAGGGCGACGGGATGTTGTCGTTGGGTTCTTCATCATCCGAGTCGGGAATGATGATTTGCACCTTACTCACGGATTTGCCGACCACTTTGTCCCGGTTCCAATCGCAGCTAGTACATACAAATGTAGAAAACACTTTCACATAATGGAAGCAAGAAACGTAAACGATAAACGAGAAATGGAAAAGTTATCTTAATCACGTAAACGAAATAACCGTAAATGGAAGCTATCTTAATTACTTGTCCCCCGACAACCATATCGGACTTGAGTATTTAGCAATGCTACACGTGGAAAAGTTATGTCGAAATTGAGTTTGCATACAACCGTAATATCAACGAGATGAGGCTCAACAAATAACACACACAACTATGAAGGTCATAAATCGATGTATGCTTTGTAAGAAAAAAACAACATGTGAAAAATGAGTGTTCATGATATATATACACACAACCAAGCATCCGATACAATTTGGGATCCGATGTGCACAAAAATTCTATGCCGAAGATTGTACCGATACAAATTGGCATCCGATGCATTGAACCCTACCTCTTAAGTTATATTATATACTAGCATGATTAATATAAGTGCATCCATTTTTAATGAGTGTCACGATCCACTTGTCTACTTATGCAAATTTCAAATTACGGTCATAGGAGACCAATTCCATAACCTACAATGGTTTACTCCACTAAAACATCCTACATTAGTCTTGGTATGCTACAAATTCTAAATTACGACTAGCAAAGTACCGGTAATTAGCAACCGTAAATTAGCACCCAACATTCCACAAGCAACCGTAAATTAGCACCCAAATTATTGGTACCCTGCATTCCACAAGCAATCACACGGAAACAAGCAACCAAATTCAGCAGCTCAAGTGGAGAAAAATGAAAAACCAGAGATGCCAGTTTACCTAACTTCACGGCGCGTGCGCTTGCACCCCACTATGACCTCCTTCCCCTTACCCGACGGTGCAACCTCGCGATGCGGCCCGTCGGATGACGAGGAGGAGGTCCCGGAGTCGTATGAACCGGAGATCGACGAGGTAGGGTTCCCGCCGTAGCCACCGGAGGAAGACGAGGTTGGGGAGCGCGTCGGTGTAGGAGCCTTGAATCGCCCGCGTGCATCGCGCAACTGCGTCGCGGCATTGTGGCCCCTCCTCCCGTCGCCGCTGCATCCGTCGACGGCGCCCCTCCGACCACTCACGCCACCGCGACTACATCCCTCGATGCAGCCCCTCCTCCCCGCTCTCGCCGCTCGATCCCGCGATGGCGCCCCGCCTTCCTCCCGCGCCGCCGCTCGCGAGGCCCCGCTGCGGCCCCTCCGGCCGCTCGCCACGGCGAAGGAGAACCGTCGGAGCCACCGAGGGGACGTGGGGAACGGAGGGGAGGTGGGGAACCGATGGGGTCAACGGGGGTCGGGGAACTGTGAGAGGGTGCCGGTGCTACCTATATATACATGACGGGCCGGCCCATTCAGATATCCTGCTATCGGCCCGATTACAAGAAGTGTGCAGCGCCCGCCTACTGCACCCTTTAGTACCACATCGGAGAACAAGAAGGGCGCGACCCTGCTTAAAACTGAAGGCGTGCGCACCATCCCGAACTCCTAATTACTAAAAATCCTGCACTGCTTGCTCGCGACATCTGCTAAGGGGCTTAGTGGGCCTGCTGGGCCCAATCGGGCTCCCGCTCGCCGGTTGAGCCTGGTGGTGGTCTGGCTTGGCCCTAGAGCACCTTAGCAATTTTTTTTGTTTTTTAAATTCATTTTTTCTTATTAACATTTAACCAATTAAATATCATTTTTTTGTTTTTTAAATTCATTTTTTCTTATTAACATTTAACCAATTAAATATCATTCAAAAATTCGATTTAAAACACCTCATATACATGATGCATCCTCCTTCGCGTGTCTAGATAGGTACCGGTGCATGTAGCTAGGCACCTGTGCCCGGGCAACGGTGTCAACCTAGGCTAGTAACACCATATGTGTGCGTGTGTACCTTAATTTGCCTGTCCACATGCTTTTTGGCTCCCTCGCCCGAGCCACCTTACTAAACGAGCAAAGCTCTCATTGTCAACACCTCATATACATGATGCATCCTCCTTCGCGTGAATAGATAGGTACGGTGCATGTAGCTAGGCACCGTGCCCGGCAACGGTGTCAACCTAGGCTAGTAACACCATATGTGTGCGTGTGTACCTTAATTTGCCCGTCCACATGCTTTTTGGCTCCCTCGCCCGAGCCACCTTACTAAACGAGCAAAGCTCTCATTGTCAACACCTCATATACATGATGCATCCTCCTTCGCGTGTCTAGATAGGTACCGGTGCATGTAGCTCGGCACACCGTGCCCGGCAACGGTGTCAACCTAGGCTAGTAACACCATATGTGTGCGTGTGTACCTTAATTTCCCCGTCCACACACGCTTTTTGGCTCCCCGCCCGAGCCACCTTACTAAACAGGCAAAGCTCTCATTGTCAACACCTCATATACATGATGCATCCTCCTTCGCGTGTCTAGATAGGTACCGGTGCATGTAGCTAGGCACCTGTGCCCGGGCAACGGTGTCAACCTAGGCTAGTAACACCATATGTGTGCGTGTGTACCTTAATTTGCCTGTCCACATGCTTTTTGGCTCCCTGCCTGAGCCACCTTACTAAACAGGCAAAGCTCTCATTGTCAACACCTCATATACATGATGCATCCTCCTTCGCGTGTCTAGATAGGTACCGGTGCATGTAGCTAGGCACCTGTGCCCGGGCAACGGTGTCAACCTAGGCTAGTAACACCATATGTGTGCGTGTGTACCTTAATTTGCCTGTCCACACACGCTTTTTGGCTCCCTGCCTGAGCCACCTTACTAAACAGGCAAAGCTCTCATTGTCAACACCTCATATACATGATGCATCCTCCTTCGCGTGTCTAGATAGGTACCGGTGCATGTAGCTAGGCACCTGTGCCCGGGCAACGGTGTCAACCTAGGCTAGTAACACCATATGTGTGCGTGTGTACCTTAATTTGCCTGTCCACATGCTTTTTGGCTCCCTGCCTGAGCCACCTTACTAAACGAGCAAAGCTCTCATTGTCAACACCTCATATACATGATGCATCCTCCTTCGCGTGTCTAGATAGGTACCGGTGCATGTAGCTAGGCACCTGTGCCCGGGCAACGGTGTCAACCTAGGCTAGTAACACCATATGTGTGCGTGTGTACCTTAATTTGCCTGTCCACATGCTTTTTACCTAGCTAGGTAACGATGCATGAGCTCATCCACGAATCTAGCTCTACTTGTCGTGTCCCACATTTAAATTGCACAATGATATTAGACACTCTAACATATTTTGTAATTTTGCGAAAAAAGTTCATGAAACTTTATAGTTCATCTTGTACATAAACCAAGTCTGGCTTTCCTTGTTTTTTTTCCCAGCCCGCCTATGCATCGAATAGATGCCCCCAAAATTTGGCGCCCACCCCTCCCCCCACGCCGCCAAAAAAGTTTCCAAAAAATTTCCTCCCCCCACGTCGCCCTTTTTCTCGTAACTTTCTCATCTACACGCGCTACTGAACTAGCCCACGCCGCCGGCTCCTGTCTCCAAGAATTAGGGTTTCTCGGTTTCCATCTTGGAGAACTAGACCATGGCGACTTCTTCTCCAACGAGTGGAACACCACTCACGGCGTCTATGCGCACACCTTCAGGAACTGGGACGCCAACAACTCCGGCGGCGGCGCGCCGCAACTTCATCGAGACCCAACATCACCATGTCTCTTTTCGGGGCAACACGCTCCGGTCGACGGACCGGGGACGCCATCAACTCCGGCGGCGGCGGCATCCACGCCGGCAAGTTCATCCGGGCGAATCGACGACACTACCGAGCGGTAACGGTTCTTGGCTTCGTATCTTTGCCTTCATCATCTCGGCTTTAGGGTTCTAGTAAAGATGATCGCTTCGTATTTTTTTATTCATCACATCGGTGCGCCATGGGACAAATGATACGTATGCTACCTATATTATTGCATTCATCACACCATCTCGGGTTTAGGGTTCTAGCAAAAATGATATGCGTGTGAATTTCTCTACTCTAACGAGCGGATCAATCGTTTTAATTAGTTCTTTAGCCGATTAGTGTAGTAATAATCAGTAAAGATCTACTCCAAATATTTAGTGACAATGGGATGGTGTGTGCGGTTTTCGAAATTTCAATCTATCTTTTGCATAGTGAGACAATTGGTCCCGAAATTATGCACACTATTGTAGTAATAATCGGAAAGGAAAAATATTTGCTGCTTTACCTTAAATTCGGGGGTTTACGTATAGGGGAGTTAAAATAAGTGGCACTAAGTTTTAATTACTTTCACTATCCGTACACAACTATATGCACACTCTTTTCCTTTTAACTAAATTGATTTATCATCACTAGTGCTTAAGTTTGATACTATTGTAATATTTGACGAGCGAGGATGATACGTGGACTCTCTACTTCACTTGCGAGGGGGCGTCGGGGGGGATGCAAGAATCTTCCACCATTAGAATCGGTAGGTCCGAGCTCACCATGAGTAACTTGATTGCAATGAAGTTACAATTGGGGTATAGGGTAAGGGACTATTTGTACTACAAGAGGAGATGCGGTAATGCAAAGCAACACTACAAGAACTCGAAGAAGAAGACCATGTACATGCTATGATAGCGTGTAACGAGGTGGAGAAAGAGGTATGACTATTGCTGTCCAAGGACCAAAAAATAGACCAAAATGTTAGCATAACACCATTGAAAGTACATAGAAGCAGACCCATTAGGGATATGAATTTAGATGAAGATGAGGAGCCAATTGATGCTTACAAGGACTGGTGGCCAACATGCATAGGCAAAACCGATTCACCGGTAAGTGTTATGTTCTAATATTTTCTATATATTCGAGAAGCCTTTGTACTAATATTTGCTTGATTAACCCGCATTTGAAAGATATCGAGAGGGATGACACCACCAAAACTTACAAAGAATGGTTAAGGGTGGAACGAATACTCGGATGATATTAGTAATTTAACATCTCTCCCTATTTGTCTATTACTTAGTCATCCTTCACAATCATATTATATCGACACAAGTGATTTATATTTTTCGCAGTGGCATATGCAAACAAGTACTCGGCCCTACGAAGTTGAACTTTCAAGTCAAGATAGCACCCCCACACCACCGAAGAAGCGGGACCATCCCATGCGCGGCGTTTCATTCCACGAGGGAGAGGGAACTAGTAGTAAGTACCGAATATTTTCTCGTTTTTTAGTGAGATTCAAGTAATTTTGTACTACATGACCACTTTCTTAATTCTATTGTTCTGTATATATTTCTTTTTCATGGACAAGACTCCAACAAGAGGAAGCCAAGAGGTAACTTGAAAGGATGGACAACAACAAAGAAGAGAACCAGGGAGGCATCTCAGAAGCTTAGCATCCAGTTCTCCAGGCTTGGAGGACCTGTAGGTGCAAACAAACGAACATTTATTGATGAAATAACACTGTTCACAAGGAAAAGAGCACCTCTCATTGGAGTAAGAACGTGGAGAGATATCCATGTGGACGTCAAAATTGCAATAGCAAATGATGTGCTGGTAAGCTTATGTTGTCCATGTGTTTTTCAAATTTGCACTATTAAAAAAATGTATAAGAAGTAATTTATTTGTGATTTAATTTGAGCAAAGGCTAAGTGGGACCTTGAGGATAATGAGGCTAACAGAATCAAGATTTGGACCGTGGCTAATGACCGTTACAAAGGATGGCGATCTACATTGAGCGCTACCTACAAGGCGTACACCACCTATGATGAGAGAATGAGACATAGGCCGAAGAATTAGAAATTGTTGAGTGGCACTATATGGTGTTGTATTTTGGCACCGAAGAATTCCGGGTTGGTTGCCAATTTTTAAAAATACTTGCCAAATCCACTTGCATCAATGTTTATGTATAGTGCATCGCTGATTTTGTAAAAATAATATCTTTGCTGATTGTGTGCAGAAAATTAGCAATAAGAATTCTCGAATCGGCTGAATCGAAAGATGCACCATAATACCAGATCAAAGGGATTTTCTCAAGTGAGCTATGAGAAGGTAACAAATTATGCAACAAGGTTTACGTTCGTGCAAATTTTATGGTTTGTTCTTCTCGCCCCCCAATGACTATGACATGATATGGTTGCAACCTCTATATGCTTTGTATTTGATAGACATATATAATTAGCCCAATGCCCACTAAAGCAATATAGATTTTCCATGCTGCTAAACGAGATAGCTGAAAACTATCTAAACTAATTAAGTGTTCAAAAAATAAAACATTGGATTCCTTCGGTTATTCAATAGCAATAAATATTTCGTTTACCTTTTCTTTTCCCGGTGAATATCTTTCTCATGTTTACAAAGTGAACAAAAACTTGAACATTACCCTACATTATGAAATATGGCTAATTTGTTTACATTCTTGCCTAATTAGAGGGACCAACTAAGCGGTGAAGAGCCAAATGATATGGAGCTTTTTATGATCACCCACCAACAAAATGGAGAATGGACAAGCGAGGAATCTAAGGAAATCTATGTGAGTATTTCTTTTGTACAACCCTTATTAAGTGATGCAACTCGTCCTCTCTTAGAATTACATATATAATTAACTAAATGTATGTACTTTGTTAGGACAATACAAACAGGAAGATTATGGAGTTGGAGTCAAGGCTCGACGGAAATGTCGTATCGGACTTGGAGCAGAATCCGCATTTTCCAATCAACCTACAAGGAAACGAGGAAATCCAAGTCAAACAAGATGTATGCCAATGGATACCTAGCAAGGTACCCAACTAGGAAGGAGCTAATGTCCGAGGACTACCAAGGCGAGAGTCCAACGAGAGGAGGCACTCATTGAATCGTTTAGACGTGCAAGATAGACTAGACGCTCAAGATGATGAAAGGGAAGCAGAGAGGCAAGAACATAAGCGTCGGCTTGAACGGATCAACAAGGAAAGGGAGGCCGATAGAGAAGCACTTAGGCAAGCAACGTTGCTGTTGCAAGCAGCCCAAAAACAAGCTTCAAGACAAACGGTAATATTAACAACATCTATTTTTTAATAGTTCATTTGCTGAAAATCATGATCTTCAACCCAATTCAAAAATGCAAGCTACGCTGCGTTACGCCGCAGGGTGGTTGTGGAATCACCCGGAAATGTTGCCGCCTTGTCGCAACAATTGAGGGGTCGCAAAATCCGACTACGAGAGGGTGAACAAATGATGCATAATGAGCAGTAGTGGCATGATAATTGAAGGATGTTAAATTTTAACATACATGTCATATTCTTATCAACGTGTGTAATTTTATCCATCAACCATTTTTTCCGGGTTAACCAAGACGTAAGCCTACCGAACAGCAACCCACTAATCCGCAGTGAAGAACGTCCTACGGGGCGCGCGACTAGAAGTAATTCAAAGCAGCCCAAAACAAAGGAGCGAATCCGGTCTTGTTTACACTACAACAAAGCAATTGAAGGAAGT
The DNA here is from genome assembly GCA_947561735.1 of Cenchrus americanus. NCBI lineage: Eukaryota > Viridiplantae > Streptophyta > Magnoliopsida > Poales > Poaceae > Cenchrus > Cenchrus americanus. Next base: position 196,489,048 of record OX387245.1, on the reverse strand, counting down.
GCAGGCTAGGAAAAGATCAATGTCCAAAAAGAATGCACAGGGTACTATGTCAAACCTTTTATCTCTCTTTGCATTGAAATGGAACATGTAGTCCTTTTGGAGAAGGTTCATATTTGCCTTTTGCATATAACCGATTTTTATTTCTACAATTTTTGTTTAACTAATGCATGTCAATTATTTTTTTCGGGGAGGATTCTTGAGCTTAAGAAGGAGCTTGCGAATGGTGGGAAGATGGCCAACATATATATCAATGGAACCGTCGTTGCTACAACATTAGTCTTTTTGTTACAATATGTTCAAACAATTGTGTGTGGTGGACGCATTATTATGTGTTAAGCTATGGACTTGTGTTCTCATTTATCTTGACACTCGATGTCTTTGGTTTGATTATGTATGAACGAATGATATTTCGGTTTAATGGATGTTGATGCCTCATTCATTATGTTTTTGTGGTTCCGTGATTAATTTTTCAATAGAACAAACAAAGTAACGTATTTTATTCTTAATATATATGAATCGTGGGTTGCAATATAACATGGACATCAAACCATATTGGGTTGCAATAGACTCACATATAACAACCACATTAAGTGTGGAAATAGGTACAATTATCGTGGCAATACACATACATTCTCTTGCAACAAAAACAATGCGACGGTTGCAATAGAGAACCCACTTATAGCAACCATTAAATATCATGGCAATAGATAACCTAACTGTCGCAACTAACCTAATGACTGTGGCAATAGCATATGTCTCCTATAGCAACCATTCGCAAATGTGGTAATAGAGGACCTCTCTGTAGCAACCAACCACCCATAACGTTGCAATATCCAAAGACAGCTATAGCAACCATTTAGGTGATGTGGTAATAGAGAACCTCTATTGCAATGATTTCTATGCGTAGCAAAAATATCTATTGCAACACCTATGTTCAGTTGCGACTGCATTTTCTTGCTACACAACCAACGTGTCGCAATATGTGTCACTAGCAACGTCTCGTTCGTTGCAATTGGTTCCATTGCAACACCCATAGTGGTTGCAATGTCGTATGTTACAACGCTCCCAACATGTTGCAAAAGCGTCAAAACTGTTGCAATAGATGGGTTCTGTATCGCTACTAAAACGTAAACTGTTGCATTACTCTATTGCTACGGTTACAAGTGCAACGACTTTTAACCAAAAAAACGGTAGCAAAAGTACTATTACTACCATTTTTGGGTCTATTGCAACACTTTTTCGGTGTTGATTTTGATACAAAACCTTGTAGTGGTTGCGATTGAGCCGCCCAAATTGAAGACAAAAGGCAAATTCTCTGGGAGTAAAAGGAAAAGTGGTGTTGAAGCTGATGATGAAGGTAACCCATTCAGCACATATGACATGGAAAACTATGGTGATAGGGAATGCAGCGGGTGTCATGAGTGCGGTTCACACTACATCACGACATGTTCGCTGAACCCAAACCGAAGCAGTGCATACGAAATGTGTCTGAATAAAAAACGAGCGAAAAAGCAAAATGTTGGGGCCCCCCAAAAAAGAGGAAGGCCAAAGAAAGGAAAGTATCTGGATGAAGAAAATGACCCACAAGGTAATGACATGGCTGAAACACAATCAAGCTGTGAGACAGAGGGTGTTCAAGGAGTCAGCAGGTCGATGACAAGAAGCAGTGCGAGGAGAGTTGCGCACGTAAACTATGAGGAGTAAGATGAAAAAGGTTGCTGGAGTAAAAAAGAAAAAATAAAAGTTCTTTGTGTTTTTCTTGCTGTAAAAAAGGTCTTACAATTGCTTGAAATATGTGTGAATTATAAAAAGTATATGCTAAGATACTAAATTATATTATCATTACATAGGTGCAGGTCTGGTGATGCCCCATTTACCACATGTGGGTGAGGCTGATTGCAACATGGTAAGGGGCTGTAGATGGCTGTTTACAACATGTGTTATGTGCGAATTGCAACGTGTGTGACTGGGCATTTGCAGCACCACCAAATTATGTTATCATTACATGGGTACGGGTCTGGTAATGCCCCGTTTACCTCATGTGGGTCAAGCTAATTGCAACATCGTAGGGGGGGGTTACACAAGGCGGTCAAAAAACCTTTGTTTACAGAGGGGGCTGTAGATGGCAGTTTACAACATGTATTATGTGTGAATTGCAATAGTGTGACTGGGCATTTCAGCACCACTAAACAACAGAAAAAAGTCCTTTTGGCGGATGTCTCTGTGGAGGAAAAAAAGGTATTGATCTTTTAACTTAATATTGACATCTCTGTAGAAAGAACTATTTACAACATGGTTCGTGTCGAATTGCAACATGGTGTGTGAATTGCAACACCACCAAATTATGTTATCATTACATGGGTACGAGTCTGGTAATGCCCCGTTTACCACATGTGGGTCAAGCTAATTGCAACATCGTAGGGGGGTTACACAAGGCGGTCAAAAAAACCTTTGTTTACAGAGGGGGCTGTAGATGGCAGTTTACAAAATGTGTTATGTGTGAATTGCAACAGTGTGACTGGGCATTTGCAGCACCACCAAAAAAACAGAAAAAAAGTCCTTTTGGCTGATGTCTCTGTGGAAGAAAAAAGGTAATGATCTTTTAACTTAATATGTACATTTTTGTAGAAAGAACCATTTACAACATGGTTCGTGCCGAAGTTGCAACATGGTGTGTGTAAGCTTTGCAACACACTGACATTCAACGTGACACCCCCTTGCTTAGTGCAGGTTGCTGGCAAAGATATAAAAAAAATAAAAAAGAAAAGCAAACGACAAGTAATGAAAAAAAATAAATAAAGAAAAATATACCAACTGAATATAGCATTATTTGAACATACTAACATACATGATCCAAAACAACACATTTGTTTAACACACAATTTACGACAGCATTTATTGCGTCTTAGTTACGAACATCAAATACAATGTAGTTTCATACACGCAGTGTGATACACGTACATGTCCAAATATGCCAGTTACACAGCAGCTAGGATGAGGCTGTAAAAAAACAAATACGTAATCATTGTGAGCTGTCCAATGCAATCTTTCTTCCGCCAATCCGGTAAACATCGAGCTCATCAAGTAGGTCAACCTGGTTCAGCGGGTGGAAGATCGCATAGTGCAAGAGTTCGACCCTGTAGATTTTGCCCTTTAACTGAAAAAATAGATAACCACAGAAAAAGTGAAAAAATGAAACATGGAAAATGCGGAATAAAAAATAAACCTACAGCTTGAGAGGGGAAGGAAAAATGAATAGCAGCTCACAGGATTTATCTCAATGTGCAGCTTGTCACCATCCCAATGTTCCATGTATTTCCAAACAAAGAACATGCAATCACAAGGTTCACCTTGCTTCGGGACATCAATGAATGGTCTGCTCCAGTTCTCAAAATAAGGGAACTTCTTCTTGCTGACCTACTAAAATGCAACGTTAATGATGGGGATCTTCTCAAAAATGGGGGCATAGCGTGGTTCAGGGCTGGTGTTGATCCACTTGTAGTCAATTGAATCAAGGATGTCGATGCAGTTGTGAATACGATTGATGCACTAAACAAGACAATGCCTCTCCATAACAAATGGAATAAAAATATGTAATTTTGTGTGATGATTTTAGTGCAAAACCAACTGGTGTACAAATGACATAACAGATGCGCAAAACACCATGAGAGAAATAAAAATGAGGTCGTATAAAAAAATCACTAACCATCTTGGCTTTATCAAAGTCGGGGTAATTCTCGAGCTCACTCTCGAGGTGGTAAGTTAGTAGGGTGAATTCTCTAGTCTCATTTTTGTTGTCCTCTTCAAAAACACTAAAAACATCCTTTGCCATATACTGTGCAAAAAAACATAAAAAATGCAACCAATTACAACACTGGAGCGCAAGAATTGCAACAAAGCATACAAGCCAGATTACTACATGACTACATCCTTTACCATAAAAAATTCAAAAACCGATTTACAGCCATGGGGCACACAAATTGCAACCAACATAAGAAGTAAATTACTACATGACTACATCAGGAAGGGGTTTTAGTTAGATAGACTCACATAGAATCTAGGCGTGAGAAAAATACGGTATCCAACTGAATCTTCCTTGTGGACAATATCGTCATACCGAAGACAGAAAACGGTGAAATCTAAACGTGATGAATCGCCATCTTTGTCATCGGCAAAAGATGAAATAAGGTCATTGCCATCAAAAGAGCAGAAGAAATTGTAGTCAATCAAAGTTGTCTTGTGGGATCAGAAAAAGATATACATAAGTCAAAGAAAAAAGTTGATTGCAACACAGATGAGAGTGGGTTACAACATAAAAGTTTGGGTGCTTACTGTCTCAACTTCTCATCAGATAAAATCTTGTTTCGCATCGCTAACGCCTTTGACAGGGGACTGCAGCGCGCTTCTTGTCGATTAGGAATGGAGATACAAAATGCCTAGGTCTCTTCCTTAGACGATGTCCAAGGTGCCTGAATACAATCTTTTGGAACCCATCAAAATCTTGAGAGCCTTGGTCACGTTCCTCTGGAGACAACCGCAGTGGAGGGGTTAAACAATTGATGTCTTCAACTGGGTCGTCGGGGAAGATGGGTTGAGATGCATCTCCACTGGTTCCTGCCTCGCCCGTGATAGTGCTCTGAAGGATTGCAAGCTCTTCTTGTGCCTCTTCTTTCTGCCGCTCTAGCCATTCTTCATAAGAAACACATATTGCTTGTTGCTCTTTACTCAGACGACACACAGACCTTTGCTTAGGGACCTTCCTCGTAACTTTCTTTTTCACACGGCCACCACCAGCACGTTTGGTGGTTGCTTACTCTTGTCCTGCATCCGATGTAGCCGCATCCGCCATCGCGGTGCTTGCGTGTCCGCATCCGTCCGTATGTTTTTGGAGTTCGTTAGTCTCGGGTTTGGTTGTTTTGGTTGCTGCATGAAAAATAAGGGGTACAATGCGTTGGGATATGTTTTGAAAAAAATATAGACTTTAAATGTATATGCTGGCATAAAACAATAAAAAAATGGAAGAAAAACTAGAAATAATGGTGTGTTATGAAAAAAAGCTTACAGCTGATGTCTCGACATTAGCATTAGAGCCCCTAGATACATCATCGGCAGGGGGCGGCATCTTTGCCAGAGGTCTCGTTTCCAGTCTATACAAATTACAACAAGCAGTTAAAGAAAAATGCATGATGTTGTGTAGAGCAATTACAGAAATATAAAGAAAGTTAAAACAAAAATGTTGCGAGGCCAACAGAAAAAAGGAAATGCAAAACACACAGCATGGCACCTGTCTGGGGGGCTCATCAATGATGGAAGAAGTTTGCAGCAGATTGCAAATACTTTCAACATTTTGCACCGACCCACGCAATGCCTCAGGTGCTGAGGGTTCCATGTACAAAAGAAGGAGGGGAAAATAGTGCATATAAATTAGTAAATGCATCAATTGTCATAAAAAATTGCAAAAAAATGATTATATTTCTGGCAGATAGAGAAAGAATTAGTAAATCGAGAAGAATTACTTCTAATGCCTTCTTGTTGCTCATCAACATTGGCAGTGGTGTCTGGAGTGGGTGGACAGCTCCTCCGAGGTTCATCAGTTTCAGTATGCATTTGGGTTTGAATTGGACCTGGAGTTGGCGGACGACTCATGTCATCTTCATCAGTATTCGTCGGGGGTTGAGTTTCGATTGGTATAGCTTCAATGACATCTGGAGTGGGGGAGCGGCTACTAATGATAGGGTTGTCCTCTTGTGCCGCAAAAGTAAAAATGTGATTTTGCACTGACCAATTACAACACAAGAGAAGAGGTGCTTGCAATGCAAAAAGTTACCTATTTGCAACAAGGGTGAAAAAAATGGAGCTTACTGGTGGATGGGCGTTGAGTTCCAAGTTGATCAGACAATCCATCGTCTGATTGGTTTCCCCCAGCAATGTATTGGTGTTCATGAGCACATGGGGTCAATATACCAGCTGCATTGGGGGGCGGAGATTAAAAAAATGAAAAATTAAACCTGAAAATACTACAGAAACTGAAAATGGTAATTAAGTAACTGAAGCATTGTACCTGGAGATGGGGTGTAATTTACAAATAATTCGGCAATATCAAATAGTAGTCCGATATTACCTCCAACACCCACTACGCCAGCGACATCCTGCCCATCTGCTTCTATGCCCATTTCTTCGTTCGTTCCTTGTTGTGCATTGTCTTCTGCAAGTGGACTTTGTATAGAATGTCCTCCCGTAGTATCTCCTAGTGCTGCTACGAAATTGAGAAGAAAAAATCACAACTAAGTTTGGGAGGGAATCATTAAAGATGCTCATTGCAACACAAGTGCAATGTTATTTACAACATGGTGGGTACAAGGTTGCAGCGAAAAGAGAAAAAAAGAGAAAAAAAGCATACATGGAGATGGATGAGGGGCGTGGAGAGGCTGTCCTAGCTCTGGTGGAGAAGAATTTTGGACACCTCCCCCAACACCAGTCCCTTCTGCTGTTGCTGCATGATGAAAGATGCTAAATTTAAAACAATTTGATGTAGTCATCATTAAGATGCTGATTGCAACATAAGTGTAATGTTATTTACAACACGGTGGGTGCATGGTTGCAGCAAAAAAAAGAGAGGGGGGGGGGACAAAAAAGTGTACATGGAGATGGATGAGGGGGCCAGGGAGGCTGTCCTAGCTCTGGTGGAGAAACATTTTGGCCACCTCCACCAACACCGGTCCCTTCTGCTACTGCTGCATGATGAAAGATACTAATTTAAAAAATTTGATGTAGTAATGATTTGAAACACCATTTGCAACACAGATATGTAGTGATTTGCAACACAGATATGCAGTGGTTTGCAACACACAAAAAACAACACCCAGATGGTCAGGGGGACAAATGCTAAAAATAAAAAAGAGGGCAAAAAGTGTAAATGCAATAAAATGATTACATGGTTCTTCTTCATTTTCTCGAACATCGCTCTGGGTGTGGGCACAGCCTCCTTCAAGATCAGCCCCCCTGATGGTGCTGAAAAACAAATCAAATAGAAAGTGCAAATTAACATACAATTTGCAGCACAAACATTTCACTCTTTACAACATAGTCACACTGCTAATTGCAAAACATAGTGGAGATGAAAAAAAGTTAGTGCAGCAAATAAAAGTACATGCTGATTTCCGAGGGGAATGGATATTAGATGCACACGACGATGGGTGCGTGGATGCTACAGGAGATGGTTGGGGGGATGGGTGGGGGGATGGGTGAGGAGTTGCATGAGGAGATGGGCGTGGGGATGCACGACAATCTTCTTCCTCAGATCCAGATAGTGCAGGAGATACTGCAACAAAACAACAAAAATGAAAAACACAAACCCATGTTTACATATTCTTAAAGAACTTTGTAAACAGAAAAAGTAAGCCATGAGCATGACAAATGGCAACACTGCTTTGAACTGTTTGCAACATGGGAGAATAACAGGTTGCAGGGGGCATACATGGTGCTGTGAGCGGGGATGGGACGCATCCTCGAGACTGTCCTACAACGATTTGATCATCTTCTGAGGCATCCTCATGGTCTCCTGCAGCAGCATCTTCATCTTCTAACACTGAAACAACACAAAAAATAGTTTATCACATTAAAAAACTATTGAATAATGTGAGTAGAAAACTGCAAAAATTATACAAAAAACACAAGAGAAAAAATACTTTCTCCTGAGGTACCTTCAGTATTCCTTGGCCGCCTCCTGCGCTCGCTGGCTGCTTGCCTGTCGGCACGAGCTTCAGCAACAAGCTTCTGAATGTTGTTGTAGCACTCGTGGTGAGCTTTGGCCATAAGCTCATTTGACATGGTGACGAACTGGGCAGTCTTAGTCATATACTTCTGGGCATTCTGAGAAGCCATGTCGAACTCCTGTAAAACATTAATAGCTTCTGACTTCCTACTTCTCCCAACAACATCAGCAATGCTCTGGGCGAAAGCAGCAGTGAAACTGGGGTAGTTGGGTACAACAGGAGGCTGGAGGACCATGAAACCTAAACCCCCAGGGTCATGAGATGGTAAGGCCGAGCCAACAGCAGAAGTAGCAGCAGCGGCAGCGGAGCTAAGGCCGATAGAAGAGGTAGCAGCTCCAGAAAAAGTGACATCTGCCACAGATGTAGCAGCAGTAGCAGCTGTACCAGCTGGAACGGGAATGCCAGAAGCTAAAACAGTTGGGATGGCGATAGCTGGGACACAGACAGGAGGAGCATGGCATGTACTAGTGATACTTCTCAGCTGCAAAAAAATATATGATTGTAGAAAAAATAAATAATAGTGGTAAAAACTTTGCACACAGAAAAAAAGATGATTATCAAAAAAGAATCTTACCCTGAGGTTACCGTCTCCCCTACGATCGGCTGCTGATATCTTATCAATTGTTGGACTGTCCAAAATAGCACATCGAGGGAGCACAAATGAATCGATAAAAACCCCATGCTGCAAGTTATCAGCGTACAACATCTGCAAAAAAGAAAAACATAACAACATGTGTGGTGCAACTCCCTCTCCCCCTTAATAAAATTAACACACATGAGTTAACACACGTGAATTGGGAAAAATAAAAATTAACACACATGGATATAGTGAGCTACAAATTACAACTCGATAGTAGTTCAATTGCAACATGCCTCCAAAAAGACAGATTACTGCTGCAGCAATTTAAAAAAAATCGCAAAAATCAATACAAAAAATATTGTGATCACTAATTACAGCACACACCGTGATACAGTTGCAAACATGTATAGTACACCTCCCCCCCGTAAGGTTAGAAAAAAGGAATTGAGAAAATAAAATTAACACACGTGGATATAGTGAGCTACAAATTACAATTTGACAATAGTTTAATTGCAACATGCCTTGAAGACAGATTATTACTGCAGCACTTAAAAAACTCAGAAAAAACAAAAATTATAGCAAAAGGAGGAAGAAAAAAGGTATAAAGAAAAAAAGACGTTACCATCAAGAAGATGTCGCATCTAGTCAGCGGTGTGTTGATACCCTTGATCGGGAAATCATTTTTGAACAACCGTGCTGCTCTGTTCAGGTTGTCCACAACTACTTTACACCAATTCACATTGCTGATGTTGTCGATGTCCTCAGTGTAGATCACATCCTCGAGCCTGATGTGGGTGTCAGTGTTGGAGAAAAGTAGAGTTTGGAATGCAGCCATGAAAAATGCCCTCAGCCCCAAAGCACCCGCCGGCCTCCCGCTCTTGAAACCCTTCATGATGTCCGTGATCCTAATGCCATTCTTGTCATAAGTAGATGGGCAGATTTGTTGACCCAACTCATTCCATCTAATTCGAGCTTCTTCATCGGTCATGGAGGGTGGGTCGCAGCCACGTCTGGGAATCTGGAACGCACACCAGACACTGTGCTCATTTACAGGGATGGATTTACCACCACCAATCTCTAAAGTCATGCTCTTTGGGTTGAGCTTCTGCATGATCCACATCAGAAATTTCCTATCCATGCTGGATGGTTTGAACAACAATAGGCCACCAAAACCCTTGGCCTTGACATCATCCATGACACCTTTGGGGAGGGCTTTGACAATGTCCAACCACTTTGCAGGAGAGCACCTCATTGCAAGAGGTTGGATGCGGCGCTTCTTCTTATTCTCCTCATTAGCTGAATCGACATCATCACCCCCACCGGAATCATCCGATCTCCTTGCATCTGCAGTTTGACTGTCGGCATTCTGATCGGCAGGAAGCCTCATCCTCTTCTTCCTCTCTTTCCAGGGGACATTAGCTTTCCCCTTCCCCTTATCCTTTGCAGCAATACAGGCGAACTCCAACGATCACCACCGCCCCGCTCACCCGAAGGATTAGCTTGTGTGCTCATTGTAGGTGCCGCAATTTTAAAAAAACATCGAAATGCTAAAAAACAACGAGAATGAACATAAAACTCAACATCAGAAAAAATCACCACCGAAAAAGAATAAAAAACACACAATTGCACCGATTTCATAGTTAGAGCAAGTGAAAAAATCACATCATCCAGCTTTACAACACATTTTGCTAGCTAATTACATACATCGGTGTAATCTAATTGCAAAAGCTAGCTTATAAAACTAACAATACAAAGGCCATTGGCAAATTGCAACAAAAAGCGAGGATCATTTACAACAAGAATAGTAATCCGATTATCATCATGTACTCACATCCGGACTATAACCGAAATTACAAAAGTACAATGGACAAATTGCAACATATTGTACCGGGCGGTTGATACCGGTACAAAAGCGTAATTATCATCCTATATTGTGCTCTCCCCCACACAATGCCACCGGATTCGATATAGGGGGGTGAAGATCAACACAATGTATCAAACTATGAAACAAATCACACATCAAAAACGAAAACCCTAGTATCTCACGAGAAAAAAAAAATCAAAAATCACAAATCGATGAAGTGATTACGTATGTGAAGGATTTGGGGTCGTTGCCCTACCACGGCTAAATGACGGAATCACGGATCTAAAGTTGTCCGGGGTGCTGGTTGCTAACCTCACAACGGCGAAATCGACGAAGCGCCGACGTCGCCCACTCCACTTAACGTCGCCATCGCTACTCGCTAAAGAAGGAGTCACCCCGGAGTGCCGAGGAAGCGGGTCAACGGAGCGCCGCTCGCTCGCTGCGGGGTCGAGGGTAATGTCATTGATGGCGGAATCCTCGAGCGACTATGAAGAAGGGGACCGGTGCACACTTCAAACGGGGGGGGGGGGGGGGGGGGGGGCGAGCGCGGGGTGTAGAACGCACCGCGATCCTCGAGCACGGGGGAGAGGAGGGGGCGGAATCGCGGCCGGCCCGCGCCCCTCCACGAATACGCGGCGGCGGAGCGGATTGCGAAGTGGGGGAGTGGCGGAGGGAGCGAGGAGAAGAAACCGAAGAAGAAGAAGAAGAAGAAATGGGGAAGAAAAAGGTGGAGCGGTTTTGGATAGGGGCGTGCGGTGCGCGCGGTTGCCGGTTCGAAGTGGATGGTGCGGTGCCCCAGTTACTGGGTCGGGTTCGCACGCCGCCCTGGTTGGTTGGGTGAGCCGGACCGTGGCGTGCCGCCCTGGTTGGTTGGGTGAGCCAGACCGTGGCGCGCCGGTTGGTTGGGTGCATTTCCTATAGAGGATGCACCCGTGTGTAGTATACATATATATATATACATATATATATAGATACATATGTATATATATACATATGTATATATATACATACATTATATATATATATATATACACACCGTGTATGTATGTATGTATGCTAGTTAATTTTTACACTAGGATTATTTCAGTTTGGCCACTCAGCTCAGGCTCGCATGTTAGGAATAGGAGGTCTTTGGAAGTGCGGTAATGCTCCTGCTCTTACGTTCGGACGTGAACCAAACTATCGGACGCGTGTCCCACGAGCTCCTTACACCACGGCACTGCCAGACCATGCTATCCATATAATAATCATCTCCTGCACATGATTGCCAAGGGCATAGCCAGGATCTTGAGATAGGGGGTGTCGGTGTTTTAGACCGGCAAACCTACCAAGGGGGTACCCGAGGTAGTAGATTGTGCGGTGAGGATCGTGATCGGGAGACCAAGAACTCGAAGGTATGCGCAAGGACACGGGACACAAGATTTATAAAGGTTCGGGTTGCCAAGGTGGCGAACCCTACATCCTGTTTGGGGGATCAAGTATGGCGCCCTGCGCTTGGTGTTGGTTGAGATCAGGTGCCCGGCTAGGTACCCGGCCCTCCTTTATATAGTCCAGGGAGTGGGTTCCTAGTCGGTTACAAGGCAAGAGTCCTAGTAGAATTACACGGATCGAGTCCTAATAGGATTACATGGGAATTCTTGTAGGAGTCCGTCTTCATCCTTCCTTGCATGAGTACCCGGGGTGTATGCCCAACCAGCCCCCGAGCACGTTGTAGTCGAGAGTAGTAGTTCGAGTAATCTTGAAGCCTCTTCGAGTAGTTCTTGAGTGTCCTGTAGTACTGCTTGGAGATGTCTTCAATAGTACTTGAACTGCCGCGAGGCTGGAAGGTGGTCCAGCTCATCAGTTTTAAGTCGAGATTATATGGAAGTGCGATTGCAAAATCGCACTCCATATGGAGTAGCCCCCGAGCCTTAGGTTGAGTTGCAAACTCTAGCTGAGGGTCAATCTTGATTCTGAATCTTCTGTCTTCAAAAATTTGAATGATGGGTGTAGCATAGTAGCCCCCGAGCCTTGACATGATTAGGTAATCAATCCAAGGGTCTTCAGTGTTCGCGAAAGCCATCACCGAGTACTCTTGCAGCGTGTAGCCCTCGAGATAAGAGAGTTGTATGAGCCACATCGAGTAGTTGTTGGTGTGGAGCCCCCGAGCTTGAGAGTGAGCGAAGCCTGCTGAAGTTATCCTTGAGTAGTAATTTGAGTGCAGTCCCCGAGCTAGAGAGATTCCGAGTAGTAGTTTGGCGTGGAGCTGTGGAGCATAAGAAGTAGTCATTCCGTCAGAGCGGACTTTAAATGCGACCGAAGTCGACTTTCGATGTCGGCAGAGCGGACTTTGGAATGCGACTTGAAAACCGAAGTCGACTTTGTGCAGCATGTAGCAGACTTTGAAAAGAGACTTGAAAACCGAAGTCGATTTTGTGCTACGCGGAGCGGACTTTGAAATGCGACTTTGGAAGTCGACTTTAGATTGCCATGTGAAACGGACTTTACATGCGACTACAGTAGTCGACTTTGTGCCACGCGGGGTGGACTTAAGATGAAAAAAACGAAAAGCACTTTCCGGAAAACCAAAGTGAATAAAAAATCAGAGAAAACGAATAGTTTTGCTGCCGGAGCGGGCTTAAGATTGCGACCGAAGTCGGCTTGTGCCACCGGAGTGGGCTTGGGTGCGACCGTTAGCGTCGACTTGTGCCACCGGAGTGGGCTTAAGCACTTGAGCCATGGATTTCAGACCCAAGGTACAGTTGCCGCCGGAGCGGGCTTGAAGGTGCGACCGGAGTCGACTTGTGTGCCTGGGCCGTGGATTTCAGACCCAAGGTACAGTTGCAGCCGGAGCGGGCTTGAAGGTGGACCAGAGTCGACTTGTGTACCTGGGCCATGTATTTCAGACCCAAGGTACGGAGCGCGAGTACTTAGGGTACTTGGACCCATGGTACAGAGCGTGAAGACCACATGCAGCTAGGTTCCATCGTCGCCAGGACCCGAGGGCCACTTACAGCTAGGTTCCATCGAAGCTTACACACGTAGCATGCGACCAAGTAGGTGAAGTTGCGACCGGAGTCGACTTTAAGTTGCCGCACGGAGTGGACTTTAGAAGCTGCCTCCTTGGGAAATAGGCTCGTGGTGACTTGATCGATATACCCTAGGAGAGGTCAGCAGAGTGTAGCTCCCGTGAAAAACCCGCCGAGAAGCGTACATGAGAGCATGTTGTCCTGCACGATGAGGAAAACAAGCCAAAAAGGTAATCATTTAAATAAATGACTTAGCTATTGCCACCAGTGCGGACTTGTAGATGAAGCCGTGGCGGTCGGCAACGGAGCTACGACGGGTTGTTGCTGAAGTTGACTAGTCAGAGTTGATTCCGACTAGTTGTTGGGGGTGTGACTGCCGTTCTCGACTAGTTTGGAAAACTATTCGAGATGAATTGTCGACGCGATGCGACCGGAAGACGGCATCGCGGTAGCACGCAGCATACTCGAAGTAGATCCAGTGTTACCGCGAGATAAGAAGTCGTGATGCACGGCGTGGCTCAAGTAGAGCCAGTGTGGCCGCAAGACGTAGTCGCGGCGCATGGAGTAGTCGACGACGAGCCACGTGACGAGCTGCGCGACGTGCCGAGGCACCCGGACTCGCGACGTAGGCAAAGTAGTCGACGACGAGCGACGGGACGAGCCGCGCGACGTGCCGAGGCACCCGAATGCGCGGCGTAGTCGAAGTTGACGACGAACGGTGCGACGAGCCACGTGACGTGGCGAGGCACCCCGACGCGCGGCGTAGGCGAAGTAGTCGACGACGAGCCGCGCGACGTGCCGAGCCACCCGGACGCGCGGTGTTGGCGAAGTAGTCAACGACGAGCCGCGCGACGTGCCGAGGCACCCGGACGCACGGCGTAGGCGAAGTAGTCGACGATGAGTTGGGTGACGAGCCGCGCGACGTAGGCGGAGTAGTCAACGACGAGCGGCGCGGCGAGCCGAGTGACGAGCCGCGCGACATGCCGAGGAACCTGGACACGTGGCATAGTCGAAGTAGTCGACGAAGAGCCGGGTGACGAGCCGCGTGACGTGCCGAGGCACCCGGACGCACGGCATAGTCGAAGTAGTCGACGACGAGCCGCATGACGAGCCGCGCGACGTGCCAAGGCACCCGGATGTGCGGCGTAGGCGAAGTAGTCGACGACGAGCCTGCGCGAGGCAAAGTAGTCGACGATGAGTCACGCGACAAACCACGCGACGTGCCGAAGCAACCGGACACGCGACATAGGTTAAGTAGTTGACGACGAGCCGCGTGACGAGCCGCGCAACGTGCCAAGGCACCCGGACGTGTGACATGGGCAGAGTAGTCGACGACGAGCGGCGCGACAAGCCGCGTGATGAGCCGCGCGACATGCCGAGGCACTTGGATGCGCGACGTAGTCGAAGTAGTCGACGACGAGCCGCGTGACGAGTCGAGCGATGTGCCGAGGCACCCGGACGTGCGGCGCAGGCGAAGTAGTCGACGACGAGCCTGCGCGAGGCGAAGTAGTCGACGACGAGCCGGGTGACGAGCTGCGCAATGTGCCGAGGCACCCGGACGCGCGACGTAGGCGGAGTAGTCGACGACGAGCGGCGCGACGAGCCACGTGACAAGCCTCGGCACCCGGACGCGCGACGTAGGCGAAGTAGTCAACGACGAGCCTGCGCGAGGCGAAGTAGTCGATGATGAGCGGATGACGAGCCGCGCGACGAGTCGCGCGACGTGCTGAAGCAACCGGACGCGCGGCGTAGGAAAATTGATTCCGCTTTGACAGGAGCAAGGCGACTTGCTTCAATGGATCTCGGCAAGTCGACGAGTAGATTGATCTTGTTGACGAGGGTCCTTCGAATTCGCCCGGTGGTGATGATCACCCCTACCGGCGCGGCGGTGTCGGTGTTTTAGACCGGCAAACCTACCAAGGGGGTACCCGAGGTAGTAGATTGTGCGGTGAGGATCGTGATCGGGAGACCGAGAACTCGAAGGTATGCGCCAAGGTGGTGAACCCTACGTCCTGTTTGGGGGATCAAGTATGGCGCCCTGCGCTTGGTGTTGGCTGAGATCAGGTGCCCGGCTAGGTACCTGGCCCTCCTTTATATAGTCTAGGCGGTGGGTTCCTAGTCGGTTACAAGGCAGGAGTCCTAGTAGGATTACACGGAATGAGTCCTAATAGGATTACATGGGAATTCTGGTAGGAGTCTGTCTTCATCCTTCCTTGCATGAGTACCCGAGGTGTATGCCCGACCGGGGGTTTAAACTACTTGTCTACTCCCATTGTCTCAAATTCTTGGTGTTTTAGCATTTTCAGTTGTCAACACTCAACGCAAAGTGGCTTTGAGTCTGAAAGTGGATCAGATGAGCAACAACAATTTTTCTTGATAAAAGCACTAAAGTGACAGCTAGCGTCATGAAGAGAGTAAAGAAAAAACAGAAGTTCTAAGCGTTAGTTGAATGATGTCGTGCATCTGTGCTTTGCCTTGGGTAGTCTAGTACTCTAATTCTTATTTGGAGCCACGCAATAGTGCACCATAAACTAGTTAGCAAGGAGATTAATAAGTTCTCATGTGGAAAATCTGTAGCGGCAAGAGGGCCAGGCCCCTGCGCGCACCCCTGTGGCTACGCCCCTGATAATTACCATCACTTCTTTTTCTCTGCTAGCTGTGAGTCCTCTCGTCATTTCTGTCGTTCCTTTTCCCCTTCGTCCCGTGATCCATTTTCTCTCTCTGGTGGAGAGTGGATCTGCCACTGTAGAGCAGCTGCATCTTGTGGCGAGGTCCGCCCATAGAACCAGTAGCAAGGATGTGGCGCAGGGGATGGGGGAGCTCATGACCGAAGGCAAGCACAAGCAGAAGCTCATGAAGACAACCGGCGGCGAGCGAGAGCGAGTGGCCAGGCTGGAGCTCCTACACTAAGGCGTGGCCGAGAGCGGGCTCCACTCCCCTCCCCACCAGGGCGCGTCCAAGTGCGGTTGGGCCACTACTCCCTGCGGCTAGTCCCCGGGCGTTGTACCCTTCTATGGCCAAGGGGGGCAGGCGCAGGCGGGGTGTCGTTCCCCTCGGTGAGGGCGAGCAGCGAGTTGCGCTGGTGGCCGATCCCCCGTCTTCTCCGGGAGCAATGGGTGGTTCTTTTCCTCTCACTGTGTTGATTTGAGATTTATTTTTTTATCTTGCAATCATTGGTTATAGATGTTGCAATTGTTGTCTACAGGTGTTCTAATCATTGTCTACTGATGTTTCACTATTATTCTTTCCATGTTGCAATTGTCTACAAATGTTGTAATCATTGTCTATCGATGTTGCAATCATTGTCTACCGATGTTGCATCAGTGTTCTTTGCATGTTGCAACACAATATTCTAATGTTGCAATCATATCTTTGATTCTAGATTTTTAGTATGTTGCAAACGTTATCTACAGATGTTGCAATTATTATCAATAAATGTTGTTCAACACTTTTTTCATGTGATGTTGCATATGTTGGGATTGGCCTTTTTCTCAAGTGTTTTCTACTGGCTTTCAACTGTATATTGCCAAAGTAGATCTGGAATTTTTGGATGAAGGCGACGCTCATCAGCAAGTGCTGCGTGTGGGGGCTTGGTGTCGACACGTGAAATGAAGCACAATGTGTCTATGGGGGCATCAGTTTTGATTTCTGGAATTGTGGGGCCCACCTTCCAGATGCTAGCAACTCCCTTGGAAATGTTGCAGTAGTG
Organism: Cenchrus americanus; assembly: GCA_947561735.1. NCBI lineage: Eukaryota > Viridiplantae > Streptophyta > Magnoliopsida > Poales > Poaceae > Cenchrus > Cenchrus americanus. The sequence goes on along the minus strand of OX387245.1, from coordinate 196,472,112 downwards.
CAAGACTAATTTCTGTCAAGGGATGGCAGCATATTCCTACTTTAGCTCCATAGGGTCCTTGGGTTGAGGGCCTCAAGCTATACTCTCCTACGAAAGCATCGCTTTATAACATTGGTGCCTACATTCATCATCTGATTCGAGTTATCCTTATCTTGTGCCTTATGTTATATTTATATCAAATTGTTGCTCCAGTAGCATGGTGTAGTAGGAAACAACATCTTAGCCTATGTTATTTTTCCGATGCTAACACTGCTTGTTTGACCGTGCGAAAATAGTGGAGAGACTAGCCCGGGCTTTATTCTGAAATATGTACTCTTTTGTGTGTTGAAATATCTGGTCTGGCATGTGGTGCGGTTGATGTTGATGTCCTTCGACAGGTTAGTTGGAGGATCCAATGTAATCTTCTCTAGTTTGTTGTTATCTTGTAAAGTAGTTAGATCATCTTAAGCCTAGAGATAAGGTTGTTGTATTTCTTGAGATGTAAGCCACGCCAGGAGCTTTTCCCGACCTATTTAACACGGAGCCGCACAGCCTGAGAAGGTGTGTGTTACAACATATTTCACATGGTAATCTGTAAGGAACTGGATGCCTGTTAGCCTAAGAGGGGGAGGGGGTGAATTAGGCAACTAAAAACCTTAACCTATATGGCTTCACTATTTTTACACAAAGATAAACTAGAACATACTATCTAGATGTGCAACTAAGGTTGTTCTAGTGTGAAACTCCCATCCCAAAACAAGGTTTGCAACCTATGGCCAATCCTAGCATGATACTACTCTAGGAAAGTAAAGGCAAGCAAAGATTTTAATAGAGTAAATGTGGAAACGTAAAGGGGATGAGAGGAAGTAAACTCTTGACACATGATTTATCTCGTGGTATCGGTAGGCACTAAGTCACCCCTAGTCCACGTTGTTGAAGCACTCACACAAGAGTATTGCTTCCCGGTCACCAAGTCTCTCCCAAGAGCACCACTTGACTCGCCACAAAGGCTAACCACTTAGGCACTTTCCAAGCTCCCTTGGTCACCTTGATGCCGCCTCCACTAAGGAGCTTCTCCACCAAGGAAGGGGGTCTCCACGTCCCCCACACAAAGTGTCCTCGCCACTCCACAGCAAGTCGGAGGGTCGATGACGATTGCCGGTGAGCCACTTAGGCCCCAAGGCTTCTGGCGAACCTAGTACAACTTGATTCACTCAAGAATCACCTCACAAGGTTGGCACAACTTTGTGTCGTATGGACCTCCCTGGGCCCACTACCTCGGTGGGTACCAGGACCGACTACTCGGTGGGCCCCTGGGACTACTCGGCTTGTGCCACACGGCACCTGATGGTGTGGAGCGCAAGGACTAAGGTGGAGATGTACTTGGATAGGAAGTTGTACATGTCCTGTACTATGTAGAGAACTCCTAGATGTGCCCGACTAGTACTCTCTCCTCAAACAGACTTGTAACCCTGCTTCCCGGACTATATAAGGTGAGGCAGGGACCCCTCTCTTATACGCATCATCTTGTAAACACACCCAATCAATCCAAAGCTACGCAGCATACAGGACGTAGGGTATTACGCACCTCGCGACCCGAACCTGTCTAAATTGTGTGCCCCGTGTCTCTTCCTTCGAGTTACTGATCTCGGCGAGGCCACATTTATCTACCTCGGGTACTCCCGTTGGTAGGTTGCCGGTCTAAAACACCGACAGCTAGCGTGCCAGGTAGGGTATCTCGCCAAAGATCTCATGGCGAACTCAACGGCTTCAATTCTCATCAAGCCAACCGTCGCTTTCAACCGCGGTGACACCTTCGTTTTCGGGTCCTGTGTGTGCACTGCTGATGGCACCGGATCCTTCCAACATCGCCTCACCATGACTCCCAACCCGAGCACTGGGCTCGTGACGCTTCCCGAAGTGGTCATGAGCGAACTCACCGGAAAATTTGGCGAAATCTCGCTCTTCAACCAACACGCCGACTTCGAGTTTGGATCCGCCTCCAACTCGAACTCGACATCCCTGTGGGCCATCGCATGCGAGCCAGCTTCCGAGCCATCGTGTGCGGACTTCCCACTCCATGAGCACTTCCCATACGGCCTCTGCAACACTAGCAAGGCCCACGCAAAGGCTCTCACCACGCGCCGGGCCGGCAAGAAGATCGTCTCCGACTACACCTCGGACTCCAACACTGTCTCCGGCAACTACTCTGACTCCTCTTACGAGTTCGACTTCGGATCGGACCCCGACGTGCAACCGGTGTCAGGGCCAGCTACCGGCCTGGTTATAATATCTACACCCGCTGGGAGATTCGTCTACTGGCCGGACCGCAAGCCTGCAGACCTGACAGACGGGAACTCATGTTGCGTTGCCTACCTCGACTCGCTTCCCTTCCAGGAGGGAACACCACTAGCTCCAGCGGAGGAGCACACTCCAACAGAGGTGGCGACTACGGACTCTAGTCTCGGCTCTCCTGATTGCCAAGTCTTCATGACTATCAACGAGACGCCAAGACCCTAAGGGACACGACCTGATCGCTACATCGAAGATATCTCAGCAAATGAGTTGTCTGTCAATGCACCCACAGACGAAACCAGTGACGACAAGAACGCCCGACGTGAGCGCAACAGGAAGCGTAACAAACGGTGTAGACGTCTCCGTGAGAGCCTCCCCATACGGAACCTCACAGAAGCACTCAACCAAGTCGAAAGCCGGGTGCATACTACCCCTGAACAGTGGCTCATGTCCATCACTACGATAGCACGTCAGGCTCAAGGGATGCGCGCGGGAGAAGTCATCGCTAAGCTCGCGGAAGATGCCTACTTCATGAGAGTCGACAACAGAGTCACTCAAGTGCCTCCCCTCAGAAGTCGCGAAGCCGACCATGAAGCCACAAGTCGCGGCCTAGGCGACAACGGACACAATCGTACTTGAGGTGACCTACCGTCGGTGTTTTGGACCGGCAACCTACTACGGGGAGTACCCGAAGTAGATGAATGTGACTCGCCGAGATCGGTAACTCGAAGGAAGAGGCACGTGGCACACAATTTAGACGAGGTTCGGGCCGCGAGGTGCGTAATACCCTACGTCCCGTATGCCGCGTAGCTACGGGATTGATAGGGCACGATTACGGGGGTGGTGCAATAGTGCGCCGTAAGTTGAGATTGGATGAGATGATCCCGAGATCGGTCCCCGCCTCGCCTTATATAGTCCGGGAGGGGGGGTTACAAGTCGGAGTAGGGAAGGAGTACTAGTCGAGTACGTCTAGGAGACCTCTACACAGTGCGGAACATGTACAGAGTCCTAACCGAGTACTACTCCTGTGTAGTCCTTGTGCTCCACGCCTTCAAGTACCGTGTAGCGCAAGCCGGGTAGTCCCAGGGGCCCACCGAGTAGTCGGTCCTGGTACCCACCGAGGTAGCGGGCCTAGGGAGGTCCATACGACAAGCCCCCGAGTACTTTGTAGTCGAGAAGGATAGCTTCAAGTAGTCTTGACGGCCTTAACAAGTAGTCCTCAAGCGTCCCTGAGTGCAACAAGTCAAGTCCTCAAGAGTAGTCGAAGCATCCCGAGGCTGGAATGTACTCCAACTGATGTTTGAGCAATCTTGAAGTCTTCTCGAGTAGTCCCAAGCGTCCTTGAAATCTGCCTTCGAAGGTCTTCAAAAATGCCTGCCTTGTCTTGAAGCCGGAGCCGTCAAGAAGATGCAATTTGCAGAACCGCAATCCACGTGGAGTAGCCCCCGAGCCTCGAGCCGCGGGCTCTGGCTGAGGATCTACCCGAGGTCTTGGCGAGAGAATCTCGAAAAATCCGGAGAGAAAAACCGAAGGACACGTGGCACGGAGCCCCCGAGCCTTGAGTCGAGTACTTCCTCTCGAATTGAAGGGTCTTCTTGGAGAATGTGTCCTGAGATGCTTTTGAGACTAGCCGCGTCCCAGGTAGTCGAGTAGAAGTAGCCGAACCCCCGAAGTGAGGCGCGTCGACTAGTAGAATACGAAGAGTCACGCGCAGCCGCTGAGTCAGCCACGCGCAGACTTATCCGGCCGCCCGTTACGGAGGCGATTTTGGCTTATAAATTCAAGCCGAAACCCTTAGGGTTTTTCACCCAAGTGAGCCGCGGTCATTCGCCACTTGAATCTTGAAGTAGATCCACTCCAACGAGCACCGCCGCCGCAAAGAGATCCCGCCGCATCGCCACCCGAAAGCTGTAGGGTAGCCCCCGAGCGGATGCGAGTGAAGACTCCCTGTTCTTGGAGGATGAAGCCGTCCCCGTCGAAGACGTCGAAGGCCGGCGGGAAGAAGAGGAGCCATGCGAGAGGCCGCCGCGGCCGCACCGGAGCGGCGCGCGCCCACATCTCCACCGCGCGCTGACCCAAGCCGCGAGTGGAAGAAATCAAAGGTGAAGACCGAAGACTTGCCGACCCCCGTTGAACGGCGGGTTCATCAGGGAGAAGGAGATCGATATGTGGAGATCCGCCGCCGGAGATCCCTATCCGATGGAGAAGGCGCAAGACGAGATCCCGATATTCTCGCGCTTCGTGGAGCGCGGGCTTGCGCTCCCAGCGAGCGATTTCTTCAAGGGGCTTCTCAGGTACTATGGCATCGAGTACCTCAACTTGAACCCCAACGGAATCTTCCACACTTCGTCTTCGTCCATTTCTCGCGAAGCATTCTTGGGAATCAAGCCGCATTGGATTCTCTTCGGAAATTCTTCCGCGTGAAGCCGCGGCCCGCCGCCTCCAACCCCGCAGTAGTCGGGGGGCCGGGATCCGGTTGAGGGAGGATGCCGCCGAGCGCACTCGGCGTACAAGCTCGTGGACTCCAACACGGATTGGAAGACGAGGTGGTTCTACACCACGAACCACCATCCCGAGCCGCCGAAGCCGAGCGGACGGCAGCCCAAGCACCAAGAGTGGTGGAACACGGAACCCACCATGCAAGAGGGGATCCGGCTCCCGGAGTTGCCGGCACGGATCAAGACCCCCGCGGGATGCGGGACCGAGGGCCGAGCATGTGGCCTTCGTTTCATGAAGCGCCGGATCCGGCCCGCCGTCGGCGCGGGATACGATGGGCTTCGAGTACACCGGCGACGACGACACGTCGCGGATGCGGGGGCGAAATTGAAGACAACGACATCGTCGAGAGGTTGTCGAGGATCTTCAAGGACATGCGGAGTACACGGCGTGCCCTGTCGAGGAGTTCTCCGCCGCGCGCCCGCCCAACGAGGTAAGTAGCCGTACCCCCCTCGTCGAGTAGTAGACACTTGTAGCGAGTTGCGACGCTTTTATGTCTGTTGCGCAGGATGATGTGAAGCGGTTTGTCTCTGAGCCGCAGCCACCACCGAGCGGAATTGAGATTCCAGCGGTGGAGAAGGTGAAGGAGCGCCGAGTAGTCGGAGACGACGACGATCCCGTCGTCGTGGAGGATACCTCCGACGACGAAGAAGACGAGGAGACGCTGCAGGACCGCTTCCAGCTGCGGTCGAGGTTTAGCCGTCCGGGCTTGCCTCATGTGCCTCTCATCCAAGACCCTCCGGCTAGCCTGGAGGCTAGCCTTGCTGCGCCGCCGAGGAAGCCGCGCAACCCCGCCAAGAAGCGGGTAGCCAAGAAGATGAAGGTCTCAGAGACCACGCCTCCAGAGGTAAGTCATCTTGAGCAAAGTAGTCGAGTACCCAGTGATCGAGTACGGTGCTGACGAGTAGTTATCCCCCGTGTGCGGGGAGAGGCCGCCCGGCGGAGCTCGTGGAGGAGGGCGATGAGGGCGTGTGGCCCACGGTGGGGGGAACCGGCCGGAAGCCGAAGTCCGGGCCTCCCCGCGTCGAAGAACTTCCGGCGCACCGGGGAGCGCCGCCCCCGCCCCCGAAGGGGAGCGAGTACCCGCGACCGCCGCCGCTGAGGAAGTGGAAGCCGCAGGAGCGCAGAAGACGTCTGCACCGGCCGCCGCCACCGGAGAGGAGGCGGTAGTCGAGGAGGCGCAAGAAGAGACGCCCGCCGAGGGTGGACTGGTTGACATCGCCAGCATCCTCGGTGCGCCGGCCGTGACTATCGTCCGGTCGAACTTGTAAGTACCACGCCTTCATGAGTAGTACTCATTGTAGTAGTCGTTTTCGTCTGACGACCCTCTGTGGACACTTGTGCAGAAAATCCACGGATTTGAGGCCGGGACGGAGAGGAGCCCACGGCAGCCGGGGCAGAAAAGGCCGCGCCGCCCGTCGAGGAACCCGCTCCGAAGCCCAAGCCACGACCGAGCCCCCGCCCGCCGAAGCGGCGGCGCCGCAGGCGGTCATGGTCGAAGGTGAGTACTCTTCCCGAAGCCGTAGAGCCCAAGAAGAGTAGTCGAGAATGCCGATGCGCGTGTTCCTTGGTGACGAGCCGCTGAAGGGGGTGACATCCCTGCAGGGGTGCCCGTGCAGGAGTTGACACCAGAGGCCCCAGAGGCTGCGGTAGGAGCCCCCGAGCCCGTGGGAGAAACCGTCGAGAAGTCCGCCGAAGAGGAGGCGGCTGCCACGTCGCCAGGGGTTGCCCTGGAGGTGGCGATCCGGTCTCCCGAGATCCAAGACGCGGAGCCTATCCGCTCGGCGCCAATGACCGAGGCTACGTCGAGTAGCCGTGGAGGGATTGAGCTGCTTGCCGACGATCTCGTCGAGCCGGCGGTGTTGGCGCAAAGCATCCGGAGGCGATGCGACGAGCCGAACAAAGGATGAAGGTACGTAGCCGTTGCCGGCCGAGTAGTCAATCCTTTCGTTGAGTACTGCGCTTGACTTGAGCTTGTCTTGCGCGGGCGTCGCGGAGCGGTCCCGCGAGAAGTCCAATCGCCGCAAGGCTATGGGGACACGGTGCTGCGAGCTGAAGCCTTGGAGGAGCAGCTCATGAAGTCGAGGAAACACGCAGCCGCCATGCAGTCGAAGCTTGACGCCACCTTCGCCAAGTACCACAACGATGTGATGGACTTGCAGGCGAAGAGCGACGAGCTGGTGCGGAAGAACAAAGGTCTCCGCAACAAGAATAAAGGTATGCCTCTTGACTTGTCGGGTACTTGTTGGGAGTCATCAAGCTCGACCCGTTTGTTGTGTTCGGTATTGCGGAACTCGAAGGCCGGTGGAGCGGGCCGAAGGGCTCGGAGATCGGCATGAAGAATCTCTTCTACCGGGAGCAAGAAGCCCGCGGGTACTTGAACTCGACTACAAGGAGCCGGCCGTCGAGTGCGAGAAGCACATGGAGTTGAGAATTGCATCCGATCGGGATCTCGTCAACCTGCTACAAATCTTTGCGAAGTTGAACGAAGACCGCGAGGCGCTCCGGCCCCGGCGAAGGACCTTGAAGAGGCCGCCCTCCCGATCGCGAGGCTCTCGGTGCCGCACCCGGCGGCCCCAAGATCGCTCCGTTGGCGGATCGACTTCGTGAGGCGCCAAGCCGGCCGGCCGCCTACGTCAAGCACATGGCCAAGTCGATCCCGAAGCAGGTGCCGGCCTTCATGAAGTCGTACTTCCCGAAGGCCCCGGTGGAGGTGGTCGGCGGCGGAGTAGCCGCCAACCGGCTCGGACGAGCAGGTATGCGCAGTTGCCGGAGCGAGATGGCTCCCATCGCGGAGCGAGTAGCCGATAAGTTGAATCTCCGGTAGCCCCGCATAGATAGCTAGTAGCAATGGTTGTATAGGAAACGGCTTGTAATGAACTATCTCATATATCAATGAAATGTGATGTTCCATCAATGAGTACTCGTAACCGCGATCTCAGAGTGTGGAGCGCCCATCGTGGAGTAGGTGCGAGTGGTAGTACTCGGCTTAGTAGTCCCGTCGCAGGGAGTAGACAGTAAAGAAGTTGATGAACAATCAAACTTTATTACTGAAGAAGTACACCTGGGTGGCCAGGGCCGTAGTTACAAGTAGTCGCCTGGACCGGAGGCCGCTTACAGCTGAGTAGTACTGGAGCGGGTAGCCGCTTACAGTGAGTGATCCGTAGGTAGCCGTGTAGGCCGGATCGCGGATCCGTAACTAGCCGCGCGGGCTAGATCTTTGGGGTGTGGTCTTCTTGGTAGACCGCCGCTAGAGTCCTTGACGCTCGTTGCGGCCCGGGTCCGTAGGTAGCCGCACGGGGCCGGACTCGGAGGAGAGTAGTCCGGAGACTTGAAGCCGGGACCGGAGGGTCGCATGCGGCAAGGGGTGTTGATGCGGTCGTGTAGACTTGAACCCGGAGTAGTCGAGTAGACTAGGCGTAGAATCGACGGAGCCGGTCGACGTTCCACGAGTTGTTGACTTCTTCGCCTTCAAGTGTTTGGAGGCGGTAGGAGCTCGGCTCGGTCACCTTAGACACGGTGAAGGGTCCTTCCCGGGGGGAGCCGAGTTTGTGAAGTCCTTCCGTGTTCTCGGATACGGCGGAGGACAAGATCTCCAACGTTGAAGGAGCGTTCCTTGACGTTGCGATCGTGGTAGCGTCGGATACCCTCCGGGTACCTTGCCGATTGGACTAGGGCGGCACGGCCGAGCTTCTTCGAGGCCGTCGATGTCAACTCGTCCGTCGTCTTCCGAGACGCCTTCGTCGTAGTGCTCCACCGCCGGCGAGTTCCATATGACATCCGCGGGGAGGATGGCTTCGGAGCCGTAGACCGGGAAGTAGGGGGATTGCCCCGTTGGCTTGGATGGTTGAGTCCGCGGCCCCCGAGTGCATTGGGTAGTTCCTTGATCCACCCGCCCCCTTTTGAATTAGCGAGTGTCGTGTAGCCGCTTCTTGAGGGCGTCGAGCACCATCCCGTTGGCGCGCTCGACTTGTCCGTTGGCCCGTGGATGGGCGACGGAGACGTATCCGACGTCGATTCCGCCGTTCTCGCGGTACTCCCGCAGCGGTGGTTGTTGAAGTTGGACCCCGGTGTCCGTGATGATGCGGTGGGGTAGCCCGTAGCGGTGTACGAGTTCATCCGGGAAGTCGAGTACTCGTCGGCCTTGGGACATGTGACCGGCTTGACCTCGATCCACTTGGTGAACTTGTCGATAGCCACCGGTACCACTCCCCGTTGAATCCTCCCCGGCGCAGGTTGGCGGTGGCCCAATCATGTCGAGCCCCCGGCAGGCAAAAGGCCAGGTTGGTGGTATGGTGACCAACTTGTATGCGGGGACGTGTTGTCGCTTGGCGAAGAACTGACATCCTTGGCACCTCCCCGACGAGTTCTTCTGCATCGCCCAGGGCTGTGGGCCAGTAGAAGGCTCGCCGGAAGGCCTTGCTGACCAGCGTGCGGGAGGACGCGTGGTTGCCGCAGACACCCTTGTGGATCTCCTCCAAGATGTCCTTGCCTTCTTCGCGAGGAACGCATTTCATAAGTACTCCAGAAGATGCGCCTCGCTTGTAGAGTTTGTCGCCGACGAGGACGTAAGACTTGGCGCGGCGGACGAGTTGTTCAGCTGCGTTCTTGTCGGAGGGGACCTTCTGCTCGCTGAGGTAGTCGATGAAGGGTTGCCTCCAGTCCACGTCGATCATCATGACCTCCTGCCCAGCTGGTTGGCTAGCTGGGACAGTGGTCGGCGGCGCCGGCTCCGGGATGGATGGCGCGTGAAGCTCATGGACGAAGACGCCCCGGGTACTTGAGCGCGGGTGGATCCGAGCTTCGAAAGGACGTCCGCTGCAACGTTGTTGTCGCGAACGATGTGGTGGAACTCGAGACCATAGAATTTGTTCTCGAGCTTGCGGACTTCTAGGCGAAGGCGTCCATGTTCTCCTTGTTGCCGTCCCGGGACTTGTTGACTTGGTTGATGACCATCGCGGAGTCGCCGTAGACTAGTAGCCGCTTGATGCCAAGTGAAGCCGCGAGGCGGAGCCCGTGCAGGAGGGCTTCGTACTCGGCTTCGTTGTTTGAGACCTTCCGGGAAGATCGCAGGACGTACTTGAGTTGTTCGCCCGTTGGAGAGATCAGGAGTACCCCTGCGCCTGCGCCCTCAAGGTTGAGTGAGCCGTCAAAGTACATCACCCAATGCTCTGGTCGCACGGTGGGAGTAGGTAGCCGGTTCTCCCGCCACTCGCCATGAAGTCGACTAGAGCTTGCGACTTGATGGCCGTGCGTGGCTTGAAGTCGATGGTGAGGGCGCCGAGCTCGACGGCCCATTTGGAGATCCTTCCAGGGGGCGTCCGGGTTCCTCGGGATGTCGCCGAGCGGGTAGTCGGTGACGACGGAGACCGAGTACTCCGGAAGTAGTGTCGTAGCTTCCGCGAGGTGATGAGTAGAGCGTACGAAGCTTCGCACGGGCCGGTAGCGAGCCTTGGACTCGATAGAACCTCGCCGACGAAGTAGACGGGGCGCCGGACCGGGTAGGTGTGGCCGTCTTCCCCGCCGCTCGACAACGATGGCAAGATGCGACCACGTGAGTAGTCGCGGCGAGGTAGAGCAAGAGGCGCTCGCCCTTGAAGGGGAGCCGTGAGGACCGGTGGCTTCGACGGGGAAGTCCTTGAGCCGGGCAAGGGCTTGGTCCGCCTCTCGCTGTCCACACGAACCTCTCGTGGTGCTTGAGTAGTTTGAAGAAGGGGAGGCCCCGTTCTCCTAGCTTCGAGATGAATCTATTCAATGCCGCCATGCACCCCGTCGGCTTACGGACGTCCTTGATGCTCGTGGGAGCTTTCATGCCGGTGATGGCGGAGATCTTCTCGGGGTTGGCTTCGATGCCACGTTGGGCGATGATGAAGCCGAGTAGTTTGCCCGAAGGCACGCCGAAGACGCACTTGTTCGGGTTGAGCTTCCGGCGGTACTCGCGTAGCGATGCGAAGGTCTCTTCAAGGTCGTCGATGAGGGTACTGGGAGTCCCCGGGTTTTGACAACCACGTCATCCACGTAGGCCTCGACGTTCTTGTTGAGTTGCCGCTTGAAGCAGGCTCCGGATGGCCCGTTGGTAGGTAGCGCCGGCGTTCTTCAACCCGAAAGACATGGTCGTGTAGCGAGACGCGCCAAACGGGGTGATGAACGCGGTCTTCTCCCGGTCTTCCTCCTTGATTGCGATCCGGTGGTACCGGAGTAGCGATCGAGGAAGCGAGAGCGGGTCGCGGCCGCCGCCGTGGAGTCGATGACTTGATCAATCCGCGGCAACCCGAAGGGGTCCTTGGGGCGGTGCTTGTTGAGGTCGGTGTAGTCGACGCACATCCTCCACTCGTTCGAGTTCTTCTTGCGGACGAGGACGGGATTGGCGAGCCACTCGAGATGGAAGACTTCTCCGATGAAGCCGGCAGCGAGTAGCTTGGCGAGTTCCTTCTTGATGGCGTCCCGTCCGTCGTCGGCGAAGCGTCGGAGGTGTTGTCGCTTGGGGGTGGCCTTTGGGTCGACGTTGAGGCGGTGCTCGATCGGCTCCCCGGGCATTCCCGGCATGTCCGTCGGCTTCCACGCGAAGATGTCGCGGTTAGCCCGAAGGAAGCCGATGAGCGCGTCTTCCTATTTGGGGTCGAGGCCGGCCCCGATGGTGGTAGTCTTGGTGGGGTCGCCCGTTCCGAGGTCGACCGGCTTGACGAGCACCTCCTCGGGTGGCCGAGGCTTGTTGGCGCTCGTCGGACTTTTACGGGATGTCGAGTTCACTTGTGGCAAGCTTCTTCGACGCGGCGTAGACCTCCATCATTGGGGTGGGTACTTGATTTGTCGAAGCGATCACCATGGCCTCTCGTATCGCGGTCGTGAGAGATCTTCAAGTCCCCTTGGAGGGAGAGTACGCCACTGGACTTGGCATTTTGAGTACCAAGTACGTGTAGTGGGGCACCGCCATGAACTTGGCGATGGCCGGTCGCCGAGGATGGCATGGTAGGAAGTCTCGATATCCGCGACCTCGAACTTGATGTACTCGGTGCGGTAGTTGTCGCGAGACGCCCCGAAGGTGACCGGCGTACCACCGAGCCTAGTGGGATAGCCGCGTTGCACGGGACGATGCCGTAGAAGGGCATGCTGCTCTTGTCGAGCATGGGGGTGACGTCAAGGTTCATCTTCTTCGAGTCTTGGTGAAGAGGACATGGAGCCCGCTTCCGCCGTCGATGAGCACCTTGTTGAGCTTAGAGCCCGCCACTGTTGGTTTCAGGACGAGAGGGAAGCGTCCTGGTTCGGAGAAGCTGGTCCATTGGTCCGCGCGGGAGAAGGTGATGGGTGTCTCTGACCACCTGAGAGGGGTCATAACCGCCGGTTCAATGGACATCACTTCACGGCGAGTAGCCTTCGCTCCCGCCGGCGGGGTAGTCCGCCGAAGAGGACGTTGACGGTCTTCTCGGGTTTTTGGAAGTCGTCGCCGTCCTTCTTCTTGTTCTTCGATCGTGAGGGTGCGGTGGCTCCGGCGTATCCTTGAGTGCATGCACGAGCCGGTAGCACCGCTCGGTAGTGTGGTTGCCGTTTGGATGCCACGGGCACTTCTCCTTCGGCGGGTCTTTGAACCCGCCGGAGTTCTTCTTCGAGTTCCCTTTCGGAGGGCGCCGGATAGCCGCGACGGTGTTGTCGGCTTGCGCTTGCGGTTGGGACCCGAGAAGTTGTTGTTGTTGTTGTTGTTGTTGTTGCGGCCGCCTTGGTTTGGATTGTTGCTGCTGCCGCCACCTTGGTTCTCGCTTGGATTTGCCGCGGATGGCGTCGTACTTGGCGTTGGCCTTGTCCTCTTCGTCCGCCCGGGACGTGATCATGTCCTTGAGGTGGGGAATGGACTTGGGGCGGCGTCGGCCAAAGTCTTCGAAGGTGCGGCGATGGTAGAGCCCGTCCCGGAAGAGGTCGATGACCTCCTTGTCGGTGACGTCCACGACGGTAGCGCGCTTGTCGAAGAAGCGGCGCATGTACTTGCGGAGGGTCTCGCCTTGTTCCCGCTTGATCATGGCGAGGTCCATGCGAGTACCCGAACGGCCCATGGCGCCCGCGAAGTTGCTTGTGAATTGCTCCTTCGACTGGTCCCACTTGTCGATTGAGTGCTTGTCCGGGGCCGACTCGAGCCACGTGAGTGGGGCTTGGTCCGAGCGAAGGGGAAGTAGAGGCACTTGGTGTCGCCGTTGCCGCCGCCGTTCTCGATGGAGAGAGCGTAGCATCGGAGCCACCGGATGGGATCCCGCTTCGCGTCGTATTTGGTGATCCCCAAAGGCTTGAACTTGTCGGGGAGGAGCAAGGTTGCGAAGCGGGGTGAGAAGGCGGGGAAGCCGTCGCCTTCGGCGGCGGTCGTCGACTTCTTCTCGCCGCAACTCGTCGATTCTCTCGGCGAGCATCGTACCCCGCCGTGAGAGGCGCCGAGGCGTGGCCGTGCACGTGGCCGCGGCCGCCGCGAGCGCCGCCGCCTCCGGCTTTCTTGTTGGCTCCGTGGTTGGAGCCGCCGCCGTCGGCCGCCGCCGCCGTCGGGGTCGTTGCCGCCACCACCGGCCGAGGCACCGGTGGGGGACGACTTCTCGGTTGACGTTGTCTTGTCGTGAGGGTCCGCCGGCGGTGGAGCGTCGACGGTTTGGTTCGAGCCGGGATGTCGCCCCGAGTACGGTTGGGACCGGGGTCAACATCTGCGACTAGTAGCCTCGTTGTCGCGAGGCTTAGCCGGGGAGAGGTTGGGTGACTCTCTTGTCTACCCGCATGAAGTAGGCTTCTTCGGCCGAGCTTGGCGATGACTTCTCCGGCCGTATGCCCCGAGCCCGACGTGCGATCACCGTGATCGACATGAGGCATTGCTCGGGGAGTGGTGTGAACTCTGCTCTCGACCGCCGAGAGCTTCCGCAAGGTTGCGGATGGGGAGGTTGTCTCCCGAGCCGCCGGCGTCGTTCGTTGCGCTTCCTGTTACGTTCGCGCGGGAGTCCCCGTTGGCGTCGGTCTCGTCCGCAGGGGCATCAGCAGACAGCTCGTCTGCGGAGATGTCCTCCAGGTACTTGTCTGCGGCCGTGCCTGAGGTTCCCGGGTGTCGCCGGCAGCCATGAAGACTTGACGATCAGGCGTGCCCAAGCTTGGCTCAGAAGGTGCCACCTCAGTTGGTGTGTTCGAGTCGGCTTGGGCTAGCGGTGTTCCCTCCGGAACGGTAGCGAGTCGATGTAGGCGACGTAGCGTGAGTCCCCCTTTGTCAGCTCAGCGGGCCTGAGGTCTGGCCAGTAGACGTATCTTCCGGCTGGCGTCGATCTTATAACCGGCCCCGCAGGCCGGCCCCTGACAAGGGAAGCTCAGAGGAGTCGTCTTCGGACTCGGGCTCCTCAGGGTCCGACCCGAAGTCGAACTCGTAGTCCGGGTTCGAGTAGAACTCGGAGAGAGGGCTGGAGTCCGAGACGCGGCTGGGGACGGCGTCGGAGTCCGAGTTGTACTCGGTTACGGGCTCCTTGCCGGCCCGGCGTGGTGTAGAAGCCTCCGTGCGGGCCCGGCTGGGAACGCGGGAGCCACGCGCGGAGCGCTGGCGTGGAGAGGGGGCCGCCTGCGATGGCTGAGGAGCCGGCTCGCATGCGATGGCCCATGGCGACGTCGGGTTCGAGTTGGACTCGAGCTCGAAGTCGGCGTGGAGGTTGGAGAGCGAAATTTCGCCGAACTTGCCGGCGAGCTTGCCCGTGACAACTTCGGGAAGCGTCACAAGGCTCCGTCCTCGAGTCGGGTTGCATGATCAAGCGGCGCCGGAAGGAACCCGCGCCACCGCGGTGCGGACCCAGGCGCCGAAGACGAAGGTGTCGCCGCGGTTGAAGGCGACGGTTGGCTTGATGTGAACGGAAGCCGTCGAGTTCGCCATGTGATCTCGAGCGAGAGCCCCTACCTGGCGCGCCACTGTCGGTGTTTTGGACCGGCAACCTACTACGGGGAGTACCCGAAGTAGATGAATGTGACTCGCCGAGATCGGTAACTCGAAGGAAGAGGCACGTGGCACACAATTTAGACAGGTTCGGGCCGCGAGGTGCGTAATACCCTACGTCCTGTATGCCGCGTAGCTCTGGATTGATAGGGCACGATTACAGGGTGGTGCAATAGTGCGTCGTAAGTTGAGATTGGATGAGATGATCCCGAGATCGGTCCCCGCCTCGCCTTATATAGTCCGGGAGGCAGGGTTACAAGTCGGAGTAGGGAAGGAGTACTAGTCGAGTACGTCTAGGAGACCTCTACACGGTGCGGAACATGTACAGAGTCCTAACCGAGTACTACTCCCCGTGTCTTGTCCTTGTGCTCCACGCCTTCAAGTACCGTGTAGCGCAAGCCGGTAGTCCCGGGGGCCCACCGAGTAGTCGGTCCGGTACCCACCGAGGTAGTGGGCCCGGGGAGGTCCATACGACACTACCACGGAACCCCAACCGCACTAGGGCATCACCGGTGGACCTTCTCAGCATGGAAACGGCGCCGGCGGCCTTGGCAAAGCAATCGCGCCGTGGTGGCTCATGGTGACGCTGGCGGCGGTGGCAGCGGTGGTGGGAGCTCCTCACACGGGGCTGGAAGGAGAGCTGGTGGTGGAGGCGATCGTAGAGGCCGAGGCCACGCAGACAGCCACGTCACTAGTGTCTCATGCGGCGGCTACGATGCCCGCCGCAGAATTGAAGAAATTCGACGCAAGAAGTCCTCCACGGCAGGCGAGAACGACGGCTTCCCTACCTTCTCTACTCGACTTCGCAACCTACTTCTCCCAGAAAAAATCAAGCCTCTGGGGATCACCAAGTACGATGCGAAGCAAGATCCAGCCCAATGGCTCAGATGCTACGCCCTCTCCATAAAAAATGCTGGTGGCAACAACGACACGAAGTGCCTCTACTTCCCCTTCTGTCTGGACCAAGCTCCACTTACATGGCTCGAGTCACTCGAGAAGTACTCGATCGACAAGTGGGACCAGCTCAAGGAACAGTTCACCAGCAACTTCGCGGGCACCATGGGACGCTCAGGTACTCGCCTGGACCTGGCTATGGTGAAGCAGGAACAAGGCGAGACCTTACACAAGTACATGCGGCGCTTCTTCGATAAGCGCGTCACGGTAGTCGATGTCACCGACAAGGAGGTCATCGACCTTTTCCAAGACGGTCTCTACCATCATCGCACCTTCGAAGACTTTGGTCGCCGCTGCCCGAGCTCCATCACCAAGCTCAAAGACATGATCACTTCATGGGCCGACGAAGAAGACAAGGCGAACACCAAGTATGATGCTATTCGCGGCAAGAGCAAGCAAACCGCGAGCGGCAACAACAACAACAGGGATCAAGGTGGTCGCAACAACAACTACTCGGGTCATAATCGCAAGCGCAAGCCAGACAACACAGTCGCAGCTATCCAGCGCCCTATGAAAGACAACTCGAAGAAGATCTCCGGCGGCTTCAAGGACTTGCTGAAAGAGAAGTGCCCGTGGCATTTGGAGGGTAACCACACAACCGAGTAGTGCTACCAACTCCGGCGAGCACTCAAAGACTCTCCAGACCCACAACCTCCTCACGACAAGAAGGGGAAGAAAAAGGCCGACGAAGGCAACGACAACTTCCAAGAACCCGACAAGACGGTGAATGTCCTCTTCGGCGGACTACCCACCAAACGGTCTCAGAAGGCCACTCGACGGGAAGTCTTGAACATCGAATCAGCAGTTCTGACCCCTCTCAAGTGGTCAGAGGTACCCATTACCTTCTCCCGTGCGGATCAATGGACAAGCTTCTCTGAACCAGGGCGGTTTCCACTCGTCCTGAAGCCGGTAGTCGCGGGCTCCAGACTCAACAAGGTGCTCATCGATGGTGGGAGCAGGCTCAATGTCCTCTTCACCAAGACCTTGAAGAAGATGAAGCTCTACATCACTCACATGCTCACCAAGAGCACATCGCCTTTCTACGGCATCGTCCCCAGGAATGCGGCTATCCCACTGGGCTCAGTGGTCCTGCCAGTTACCGCACCAAGTACATCAAATTCGAGGTCGTGGACTTCGAGACTTCCTACCATGCTATCCTCGGCAGACCAGCTATCGCCAAGTTCATGGCGGTACCCCACTACACGTACTTGGTACTCAAGATGCCAAGTCTGGCCGGTGTACTCTCGCTACAAGGGGACTTGAAAATATCCTTCGGTTGCGACACAGAAGCCGTGGAACTCGCAGCCACCAACCAAGTACCCAATGCCATGATGGAGATCTATGTTGCATCGAAGAAGCTTGCCCCAAGTGAACTCGACATCCCAGAGAAGTCGGACAAAGCCAACAATCCTCAGCCATCTGAGAAAGTGCAAGTCAAAGCGATTGATCTTGGGACAGGCGACAGCAGCAAGACTACTATGATCGGGGCGGGCCTTGACCCGAAATAGGAAGACTCGCTCATCAGCTTCCTTTGGGCTAACCGACACATCTTCGCTTGGAAACCAGCGGACATGCTAGGGGTGCCCAGGAATCTGATCGAGCACTCACTCAACGTCGACCCTAAAGCTACCCCGAAATGACAACACCTCCGCCGTTTCATCGACAACCGACAGGATGCCATCATGAAGGAACTCGCCAAACAACTCGCGGCTGGCTTCATCAGAGAAGTCTTCCATCCTGAGTGGATTGCCAACCCCGTCCTCGTCCGCAAGAAGAACACGAACGAGTGGAGGATGTGCGTCGACTACACCGACCTCAACAAGCACTGCCCCAAGGACCCCTTCGGGTTGCTGCGGATAGATCAAGTCATCGATTCCATGGTGGGCTGCGACCTGCTCTGCTTCCTCGACTGCTACTTCGGGTACCACCAGATTGCTATCAAGGAAGAAGACCAGGAGAAGACCGTGTTCATCGCCCCGTTTGGCGCCTACTGCTACAAGACCATGTCTTTCAGGTTGAAGAACGCCGGCGCTACTTACCAGCGAGCTATCCAGGCCTGTTTCAAAAGACAGCTTAACAAGAACGTCGAAGCCTACGTGGATGACGTGGTCGTCAAGACCAGAAACTCCGACATGCTCATCGCTGATCTTGAAGAGACTTTCGCATTCTTTCGAGAGTATTGCTGGAAGCTCAACCCGAACAAGTGTGTCTTCGGCGTACCGTCGGGAAAACTACTCGGCTTCATCATCAGCTATCGCGGCATCGACGCCAACCCCGAGAAGATCTCCACCATCACCACGATGAAAGCTCCCACCTGCATCAAAGACGTGCAGAAGCTTACTGGATGCATGGCAGCTCCGAACAGATTCATCTCGAAGCTTGGAGAACGGGGGTTACCCTTCTTTAAACTACTCAAACATCAATATAAGTTCGTGTGGACTCCAGAGGCGGATCACGCTCTCGCTCAACTCAAGGATTTTTTATCCAAACCACCAGTCCTCATGGCTCCTCGCAAAAAGAAGCAGCTACTGCTCTACCTCGCTGCGACTACCCATGTGGTCAGTACTGCCATCGTTGTTCAGCGGCAAGAAGACGGCCATGCCTACCCAGTCCAGCGACCAGTCTACTTCGTCAGCGAAGTCCTATCGGAATCCAAGGCACGCTACCATCCAGTACATAAGCTACTGTATGCAGTGCTCATTACCTCGCGGAAGCTACGACACTACTTCCAGGAGTACTCGATCTCCGTCGTCACCGACTACCCGCTCGGTGACATCCTGCAGAACCAAGATGCTACTGGAAGAATCTCCAAATGGGCAGTTGAACTCGGCGCCCTCAACATCGACTTCAAGCCACGAACAGCCATCAAGTCGCAAGCACTAGTCGACTTCATGGCAGAGTGGCGGGAAAATCAGCTACTAACTCCAACCGAGCGTCCAGAGCATTGGGTGATGTACTTCGACGGCTCGCTCAAGCTCGAAGGCGCGGGTGCAAGAGTACTTCTGATTTCTCCAACGGGCGAACAACTCAAGTATGTCCTGCAGATCTTCTGGAAGGTCTCAAACAACAAAGACGAGTACAAAGCTCTACTACACGGGCTCCGACTCGCAGCTTCCCTAGGCATCAAGCGACTACTAGTCTACGGCGACTCTGCAGTGGTCATCAACCAAGTCAACAAGTCTTGTGACCGCAACAAGGAGAACATGGACGCCTACTGCCTAGAAGTCCGCAAGCTCGAGAACAAATTCTACGGTCTCGAGTTCCATCACGTTGTCCGCGACAACAACATTGTAGTGGACGTCTTGTCGAAGATTGGTTCGACTCTCGCTAAAGTACCAGCGGGTGTCTTTGTCCACGAGCTTCACGCGCCATCCATCCCGGAGCCGGCGCCGACGACCACCGACCCAGCGCCTTCGCCTGCTGGTCGGGAGGTCATGATGGTCGACGTGGTCTGGCGACAACCCTTCATCAACTACATCCGCGAGCAGAAGGTTCCCGCGGACAAAAACTCGGCCGAGCAGCTCATCCGCTGGGCCAAGTCCTACGTCCTAGTCGGGGACAAGCTCTACAGTCGGGGCGCCACTTCCCGAGTAATCATGAAGTGCGTCCCACGAGAAGAAGGCAAGGACATCTTGGAGGAGATTCATAAAGGCGTCTGCGACAACCACGCGTCTTCACGCACGCTGGTCAGCAAGGCCTTCCGACGAGCTTTCTACTGGCCCACAGCTCTGGGCGATGCCGAGGAACTCGTTAGAAGGTGCCAAGGGTGCCAATACGTCGCCAAGCTACAGCACGTCTTGGCCTACAAGCTAGTCACCATACCACCAACCTAGCCTTAAGTCTGCTGGGGGCTCGACATGATTGGGCCTCTTCCAGCTGCGCCAGGAGGATTCAACAGAGTCCTGGTGGCCATCGACAAGTTCACCAAGTGGATCGAAGTCAAACCGGTCACATGCCCCAAGGTCGACAGAGTACTTGACTTCTTGGATGAACTCATGCACCGCTACGGACTACCCCATCGCATTATCACAGACCTGGGTTCCAATTTCAACAATACCAGTTCTGGGAGTACTGCGAGAACAGTGGGATCAACATCCGGTATGTCTCTATCGCCCATCCACGGGCTAACGGACAAGTTGAGCGTGCCAATGGGATGGCACTCGACGCTCTCAAGAAGTGACTACACGACGCTGCTAACACCAAAGGGGGCAAGTGGATCAAGGAACTGCCCAATGCACAATGGGGGCTGCGTACTCAACCCACCAAGTTGACGGGACAGTCAACCTATTTCCTGGTCTACGGCTCCGAAGCTATTCTACCTGCCGACGTCATGTGGGACTCGCCGGCAGTAGAACAATACAACGAAGGCATATCTGAAGATAGCAGATGAGTTGACATCGATGGACTCGAAGAAGCTCGCTGCGCCGCCCTCGTCCAATCAGCAAGGTACCTCGAGGGTATCTGACACTACCACGATCGCAACGTCAAGGAATGCTCCTTCAACGTTGGTGATCTCGTCCTCCGTCGCATCCAGAACACGGAAGGACTACACAAGCTCAGTTCGCCATGGGAAGGTCCCTTCACAGTCGCAAATGTGACCGGACCAGGCTCATATCGCCTCCAGACACTTGAAGGCGAAGACATCAGCAACTCGTGGAATGTTGACCAGCTCTGTCGATTCTACGCATAGTCGCTCGACTACTCCGGGGGCTCAAGTCTACACGACTACTCCCGGCCTTTCGCCGTAAGTGGCCTATGGGTTTAGGCATTAGTCTCGGACTACCCCTCTCCAAGATCCGGTGCTAACGGCTACTAACGAATCTCGGGGTCGCTCGGGCGTCAAGGACTCTAGCAGCGGTCTATCAAAGAGACCATGTACTTCTAGATCCAGCCTATATGGCTACTAACAGATCTACAGCTGTAAGCGGCCACACGCCCTAGCACTACTCTAGCCGTAGGCGGCCTCCGGGTCCTGGCGACCACACCTGTAAACGGCCATGGCCATCCAGGTGTACTCTTTCAGTAATAAAGTTTGATTCCTGATCAACTCATTTACTGTGTCTCCCTCAACGGGCCTACTGTCGAGTACTACTACTCGCTTACAACTCCACAGATGGGCACTCCGCTCATATGCATCGCGACAAGGAGTACTCATTTTTGTGGAAGTTTTTTCATTAAAACTTAAACAAGTTCATTACAACTTTGTTTATATTACAACTACTGCTACAAGCTAACCCTACAGGATAACTACTGGAGGTTCAGCTTCTCGGCGACTTGTTCGGCGATTGGCGCCATCTGCTATAGAAGCTCCTTGTACTGGTCGTTTGTACAATTGGCGGCTAGTCCTCCCGCGACTACATCAACTGGAGCCTTGGGTTAGTATGGCTTCATGAATGCCAAGACTTGGTTCGGTTTGGACTTCGCCAGATGCTTGACATAAGTAGCCAAACGACAGGGAGCCTCTATCAGCTGGTCTATCAACAGAGCTATCTTTGGCCCGCCCAGGTGTGGCACCAGCAGCCTCGCGATGGGGAGTACAGCTTCTTCGAGTTCCTTGAGCTGTTGTCGCAACTTCACGCAGTCTTCATTAAGCTTCTGCAAAGATTTATAGCAGTTCACAAGGTCACAATTCGAGGCGATCCGAAGCTCCATGTGCATATTGCACTCATGGGCGAGCTGCTTATATCGTACTCAAGTACCTCGCGGGCATCCTTCTCTCGGTAGAAGAGGTTCTTCATATCGATCTCCGATGCTTTCAGCTGTTCCACTCGGGCCTCAAGATCTGCAAACAACTCAAGGGAGATGTCAGACTACTACTCGACGGGCTAACATCGGCATACCTTTGTTCTTCTGGCGCAGTGACTTGTTCTTGCGGACCAACTCACCGCTCTTCGCCAATGTCATCCTAAACGCTAAACGTTAAACAGTCGGTCACCCTCGGTTTACTGTTTAGATGGTTTAGATGGTGTTTAAACGGAATTAAACGAGCTAAACGGATTTGTACGTTACCATATAAAAATGCATATTTATGCATGTAAAAATCCAAATATTCAAAAAAATATACATATCTCACACCACATTCGCATAAGACATGTCAAAATACTAGCTTGAGAAATGATCAAACATATTCTAGTTCTGTGAATTGAAGAGGATCCATTTTTCTGGTTCTCTTGGCTATTTTTTTCCGGCGCACCAACAAGGTCCACAGCATCTGCTCGGCTATCCTTTCCTTTTTTAACTTCTGCACAATTAGAAATTAACAGTAAGTACTCTGTTAGTGTCATCTATAATCAAGTAGCATGGAATGCAGAGTCGTACTTCACTGAATTGTATCTGGCTGCGTATCCTAATCCCAGCAATACGGAGCATTATCCTATATATCTGAATCTGTTCAGATGCAGACAAGGAGGAAGTGAGGGACTGACAGAGTACATGTACATCTAGAAAAAAGGAGTAGTACCTCGAGCTGGAGGCTGGCAAGGCCAGAGAATGGGCAACGTCGGAGCTTGAAGAACAGTAGGAGACCGGAGAAGACAGTGCAGGTGCCGCCACCGTTGTTAGGCGTTCACACACTTGGATTGTCTTCGGCTCACGACGTACACGAGCAGATCACGACTTGAAGTAGAGGATTCCATCTTCGATTGGAGGGGGGCAGGACAGGGGAGGGCGGTAATTGTGGATGGCCGGACACTGGAACGAGCGGCGGCGGCGCTGCGCTGGATGCCTAACGGTGAAAGGGAAAATAAAAGGAAAGAACGGGAAACCCTAGAATCAACTATTTGGGCCTCACATATATACATTCATGTATGTATTGTGTCTGTAAGGCCTAAACGGCCCGTTTAGCCTGACCAAAAGCATCTTCAGCTGTTCCGAGTCATCCGTTCACGCCATTTTTCAACGTTTACAACCGTGTAAATGGACACACCGTTTAACAGCCCGTTTATGCCCTAAACGAAACAGATACCCTTCTTTTCCATTTTTTCTGCCGTTTAAATGGCCGTTTAGACCGTTTAGGCAAACATTGCTCTCCGCCTACATGTCTTGCACCTCGTTGTGGTACTGGGCGAAGGCGCCATCGAGCTTGGCCTGTAGCATAGCGGAGCGCTTCCTGGCCTTATTGAGTTCCTTCTCTAGTGATTCGGCCCGGAGCACTGTGTCGCCATACCCCTGGAGCATATCAGACTTTTGTCGGGATCTCTCCACGACATCCTGCAGCAGACAACATCCGTTACTCGGGTCCTCAGCTCTTGTGGGAAATCAACTACTAAATGGGTACTGTCACATACCTTCATCCATTGCTCAGCCCGGCGCATCGACTCCAGGTTGCGCGCTACTATCGCCGGGGTGATAAGATCATCTACTAGAAGTTCAAGCCCATCACGACTAGTTGTTGCAGCCTCCGACATCAGTGCCGAACGGATCGGCTCCGCATCCTGGATCTCCGGCAAGCGGACGACTACGTCCATGCTCGTTTCCGGTAGTGCATCGTCATGCACTTCTTCTGTCACCTCGGGGGCTGCTGTTCCCATAGGCTCGGATGTTGTTCCTGTGGTCACTTCAGCTTCAGGCACGACGCCTTCAACCGGCACGGCTTCAGGGATTGCAGTTCCCTCGACTTGTGCTCCTGACAACAGAAGACACATGGTATTAGTTCCCGGGGGCTATGACTACTACTTGTGGTAGGCTGCACCATCGCAGTTTCTTTATCTTCAACCACAGTGGCTTCCGGCAGTGTAGCCTCTACGCCCAGCGCCACGGTCTCAGCCTGAGGGAGGGGAGCGGACTCCTCGACAGCGGGTGTTGGATTATCTTCAGCTGCTGCCGCGCTGGGTTCATCTCCTTCCCAGGAGAGATCAGTCGATTTCCTGCACAGTGCACATGGAGTAATCAGCCAAGCACAACTACTCAATTCCATGTAATACTCAGGGATGGACTTCACTTACAAGCTAGACCGGACGACAGTCACGGTCGGAGCGCCAAGTATGCTGGCGATGTCTACAAGCCCGGCTTCGGCAGGCGCCTCTTCTTCAGTCTGAGCTGCTACTAGTTCTTCGGCCCCAGTAGTCGCGCTCAGCTCTGGCCCGCTCTCCACGGCCGGTGCCTGCGGCTCAACAACTTCAGTCGTCCACTGTGTCATCCGTGCCCCAAGTTCTTCTACGGTGGGGGCTGGACTGCGACTCCTCTTAGTCAGCCCGCCCACCGTGTCCCAGTCGTCTCCTTCCCCTTGATCAACAGGGTCGGACTATGGAATCTCCTACAACAACTCAGAATTCAATTGTCAGCATACATAATACTTCAAACAAGTACTCGACTACTCTACTCGAGGAGCTTACCTCTTGAGATGTGGTCTCGGTCACCTAACTTCTTGGCGACACTTTTGCACACCACATTGCACGGCTTTCTCGGCGGTGCAGGGAGACTAGCCTCCAGGCTAGCCGGTGGATCCTCGACAAGGGGGATGTGGGGCAGCCCAGGTCGACTGAACCTAGACCGCAGCTGAAACCGCTCCTGCAGCATCTCCCCATCCTCCTCGTCGGATGTGTCTTCAACGGTGACGGTGTCGCCACCCTCGTCGACTTCACGGCGCTCTTTTGCCTTGCCCTTGCACTCCTCTGGAATATTTACAAGTCGAGGAGGAGAAGCTGGATTGGAGACAAACTTAGCAATGTCATCCTCCCAAACGGCTTGGGTGAGCACGACTACTACAATACAATCAGTACTCGAAGACAGAGTTCAACCACTAACCTCGTTTGGCGGACGAGCCGCGGAGTACTCGGGGACTGGACAGGGTGTGTATGGTGGCATATCCTTGAAGATCCTACCCAGTCTCTCGATAATGTCTTCATTGTCGACTTCATTGCCGGGCATCCAGGATGTATCTTCATCGCCGGTGTACTGGTAGCCCAGGGTGTTGCGAGCCATCAGCGGCTGCACCCTCCTCTTCATGAAGCTGAAGGCTACATGTTCAACCCTCAGCCCGGCCTCTCTTAAGGCCTTGATCTTCTGCAGCAGCTCGGGTAGCTGGATACCCTCCTGCATTGTTGGCTCAGTGTTCCACCATGGCCGATGCTTTGGCTGCTTCCCTCTGGGCTTCGGCAGCTCTGGGTGGTGGTTCGTGACGTAGAACCACTTCGCCTTCCAGTCTTGGTTCGAGTTGATGAGTTTGTACGACAAGTACTGGTCGGCGGTGTCTTCCCGCATCTGAATGCCAGCTCCTCCAACTACTCATGGGTCGTTGGCGCTCGGCTGTGGCTTCATGCGGAAGAACTTCCAGAACAACACCCAGTGGGGTTTGATCCCCACGAAGGCTTCACAGAAGTGGACGAAGACGGAGATGTGAAAAAATCCATTAGGGTTCAAGTTCAAGTACTCAATACCGTAGTACTTGAGGAGACCCTTGAAGAAGTCGCTTGCCAGGAGTGCTAGTCCGCGCTCCACGAACTGGGCGAACATGGGGACCTTGTCGGGGTTCTTCTCCATCGGGTATGGATCGCCCGCGGCGGCACGCCACATATCCATCTCCTTCTCCCGGAGGAACCCGCTGTTGACTAGCGCCAGCAAATCTTCGGTCTTCACCTTGGATTTCTTCCACTCCATCACCGGATTGGGGCGCGGAGGAGATGTTAGCGGCGATGAATCCCGGGCAGATCCTTCCGCCTCGCTACGAGATCTCTTCTTCCCAGCGTCGGTCTTCATGCTCTTGGACGGGGAAGGCTTCATCCTCCAAGTACACTGGGTCTTCACTCGCATTCGCTTGGGGGCTTCACCGGTGGCAAGCAGCGGCGGCGCGTGTGGATCTGCAAGCTACGGAGCGACAGGAGTGGCTCCGATGGCTAGCCTCCAGGCTAGATCTATTTCCACAGCTCCAAATGTGGGGAATGGAAAACCCTAAGGGTTTCGGCCTCTATTTATAACCTACCGGTGGCGCCGCAATGGCCAGATGGATAAGTATCAGCCGCTGACTCAGCAGCGGCCACCTGACC
Source organism: Cenchrus americanus (assembly GCA_947561735.1). Taxonomy (NCBI): domain Eukaryota; kingdom Viridiplantae; phylum Streptophyta; class Magnoliopsida; order Poales; family Poaceae; genus Cenchrus; species Cenchrus americanus. The sequence goes on along the minus strand of OX387245.1, from coordinate 196,446,474 downwards.
CTTCATCTTCCAGTAGTCGACGCACCCCACCTCGAGGGCTCGGCTACATCTACTCAACATCCTGGGTGGCGACAAGATTCAAGAGCAGCTCAGGACACATTCTACAATCAAGATGACCCTTCAATTCGAGAGGAAGTACTCGACTCAAGGCTCGGGGGCTCCGTGCCACATGTCTTTCGGTTTTTTCTCCGGATTTAGCAGGATAATATTGGCAGAACTTCAGATTGACCCTCAGCTTAAATCTACAATTCAACCTAAGGCTCGGGGGCTACATTCCATATGGAATGCGATTCTTCGAATCACATTTTCCATATGGTTTCTTCTTCAAGACAAGGCGAGTACCAGTGAAGATCTTCAAGAGGAGAACTCGAGGACGCTTGGGAACTACTCGAGAGGACTTCAAGACTACTCAAGGATCAGCTGGAGTACCTTCCAGCCTCGGGATGCTTCAAGTACTCTTGAGGACTTTTGGCTTGTAGTGCTCAGGGACGCCTGAGGACTACTCGTCAAGGCCATCAAGACTAATCGAAACTATCCTACTCGACTGCAAAGTACTCGGGGGCTTGTCGTATGGACCTCCCTGGGCCCACTACCTCAGTGGGTACTAGGACCGACTACTCGGTGGGCCCCTGGGACTACTCGGCTTGTGCCACATGGCACCTGATGGCGTGGGGCGCAAGGACTACGGTGGAGAAGTACTCGGATAGGAAGCTGTACATATCCTGTACTATGTAGAGAACTCCTAGATGTACCCGACTAGTACTCTCTCCTCAAACCGACTTGTTACCCTGCCTCCCAGACTATATAAGGCGAGGCAGGGACACCTCTCTCTCATACGCATCATCTTGTAAACACACCCAATCAATCCAGAGCTACGCAACATACAAGACGTAGGTTATTACGCACCTCGCGGCCCGAACCTTTCTAAATTGTGTGCCACGTGCCTCTTCCTTCGAGTTACTGATCTTGGTGAGGCCACATCCATCTACCTCGGGTACTCCCCTTGGTAGGTCGCCAGTCTAAAACACCGACACACTCACTCAGCTCTAAGCTAAGCCTAGCACTAAGGACATACACAAAACATATGCAAGTCTAAGGATGAGCAATTAAGCACTTGGATCGATTGGATATGACCTTCTAGGTGTCTTGAACTCCTCTGCACTTCCACGTAATCCAGCAACCTCAAATGGGTGAGTGGAGGGGGTATAAATAGCCCAAGGCACTCAAAGAGTCGTTGGCTAACGGCCACTGAAAAAGTAAGAGTCGGATGAACCGATGCTATGCTTTTCTAGGGTGTCAGTTCATCTGGTGCCCTCCACGTCACATAGTCGTTGCAGCTCTGCTAACACAACTGTTCCGACGCTATACACCGACGGTGCGTCGGATCATCCAGTGCTGAAGGACACTTTGCTAAACCCTTACTGTATGCATCTTCATAACCGTCAGATAGACCGACGCTTCCTCTGATCATGGCATCAGTTCATCCGGTGCTGAAGGACTCGTCTTGGCGCGTCTCTGTATGGATTCAAACTGAGCGTCGGATAGACCGACGGTGTCCTCACTCAGACCGTCGGATCATCCGGTGCTACTGTCTTCGCTTCTTCTTCTCTACAACTCATCCGACGCTACTAAAAAATGGATTGTCAGTTCATCCGACGGCGCCTAGGTTTTCACCCAGTGTACCAACTCGTCCGACGATTGCACCGACGCTTGCTATCTAGGTACCGTCGGTTCATCCGACGGTGTCCTTTCTTTTCCTTTTCTTTCTTGTTTTTGACCCTTGAAAAATAGACTATCTTATCAATTTGGCATGTGGTATTTTGGCATCCTTGGGACCTAGAAATGTCTACAAAGACATGCTAAACAATATGGTTAGTCCCATTGATCATGTTGTCATGAATCACCAAAATCAAACTCGAACTAATGGCAAATGGGGCCATGTTCGCTACAATCTCCCCCTTTTTGGTGATTTATGACAACATAACCAAAGCAAGCATAAATTTGCGAAAATTGACAAATTAGAACCACTTACACTTGCTTGGATGCTTACCATCATCCAAACTCCCCCTAGATCAAACTTCCCCCTTTTTGATCTTCTCTTCCTATGTTCACATATAGCTTGCCTCTTCCCACTTTGGAACCACTAGCTTGCTTTGGTCTCACATTCTCTCCCTTTGGAATAAACTCTCCAAAAAGTCCAAAACAAAAGGGCTCCAAGGAAACTAGCAAGTCCTAGCAAACATAGCTCAAAGAGAAATGTTAAATACAAGGGAGAAAGCCGCATGAACCATGATTCATATGTATGATATCAATGAAGATACCACATGTGAGAATAACTAAGGTAGATCACAAGCTCATGAGACTAGCATGATATAGCCTAAGCTCTCCCTAAGTGTGTGCACAAAATGATAGTGTGAAAAACAAGTGCACAACTATAAACTTGCAAGACAAGGAAGCTTAGAGCATATCATGCAAGGAGGTAGCTTAAAGTACAAGAGATAAGACAAATGGCTTCTTTTTGTTACCACTTGTAGATATCACTTGTAGTCTTTTGATCATTACATACCTCCGGGGGATGATCCTCTTTACCTTGTTGGCACCACATTGAGATGAGCCACTTGGAAATGATATCACTAGATGCGACACCACTTGAAAGAAGCTTGCATAGAAGACACTTGGGGTACCACAAGGATTAGGAATGTATGAGTACATTGCATTTGAACTTATATAGAGACATAAGCTCGCAAGGACATGACTCAATAGCATGAAGCTCATGATGCTATATTCATTCTTTTAGAGATGTTAGATCACATTGAGAGTGAAATAGCATTCTTTTAGAATGAAGTACCGCACCGGAATGCGTCACCAAGGGACTACACATAATAAGCTTGAAACAATGTTAGTCCCATAACCAAACCATAGGATGATCTCCCCCAAAATGTGTGCATTTAGTGTTTGAATCACCAACCAAATGTATGCACATTGTTTATGACAACAAAAGGGAAGGTAACCCTGTAGCTTGCTCATGATGCAAAGAGATATAAATGAAAACATGCACCATGAAAGAAGAAGTGTAGTTTTCCTACACACTAATCAAACCATGTAAGTTGCTCATGGGTTAGCACATGACACAAGCAACCTGCCATATGTAAACAATGCAACAAATGCAACTTAAACAAGGCAATGGAGCTACAATGATACATGAGATGAGTTCTACTTTCCATTACCTCAACCGGGGATCTTGGGCAACACATGTCCAACTTACAAGCTTGGCTTCTAGGCTTGAATCTTCACAACTTCTTTGTGCCAAGCCTCCCAAGTCCCCGCACTCAAGGCCTTCAAGTGGCCTTCGAAACCCAAACCATTTGAGGTCCCTTAATGTGGATGATGACTTCCTTGGGCACCAAAATGGGTTGGTTCCAACCCCGCTCCTCCTTCATCTTCCCAACCTTGTGCGCAACCACCTTGCCATTAGCCTTCTTCTTGATGACGTAGGTGTTGCTCTTGGTCTTGTTCTTGCGGTTGGGCTTGGTGTAGATGAGTGAGCTCTTGATGGTGGGGTTCTACTTCTTCTTTGCGCCCTTGTCCATCTTCTTGACAAAATGAGGGCATTTGTAGAACTTGTGCCCTTCTCCATGACACTTGTAGCAAGTCACGGGTTGCACCCTTCTCAAGCTTCTTCACCATGGGATCACTGTTATCTTGAGAAGGTTGGACTTTCCTCTTCATGTCTTGAGAGATGTCCACTTGTTCCTCATCGCTCTTGCCTTTGCCCATCAAACTTGCCAACCTCTCTCGGAGCCATTTCACTTCTTGCTTAAGCTCATCATTCTTCTTGCCTATGAGGGAATCACATGTTTCTACAACAACATTCTCATTGCAAGATGGTGAGCAAGATTCATCAATTAAATCAATGCAAGAAGTTAAAGCATCTACCTTGGAGATAGGAATTGCACAAGGGATAGATGATTCATCAAGCTCAAAGGAATTACTTGTTTTAGTCTCTTTGCTCTCAAGCTTAGATTTTAGCTCATCACACTCCTTGCTAAGCAATTTGAATTTGCACAACAAATGTTCATAATTTGTAGCAAGGGTTGCACTAAGATCATTGAGAGCATTGAGTTCTTTAATTTCATTAGCTTGTTTCTTAAGCATTCCTTTTTGTTCATGGACTAGCTCAACAAGATCATCAAGAGACGTGGTCTCGGATTCATCATTACTTACTTTGCTCTCCATACCTTTGGCCATAAGGCACATGTGTGGTGCTGATGAAGGACCATGCATGAAGCGGGTGGTGAAGTTCTTTCTTAATTCATCACTAGAGCTAGAAGAGCTTGATTCTCCACCACTTGTCCACTCACAGACGGTGATAGTTGCTTCTTGCCTTGGTCTCCTCTCCTTGACCACCTTCTTCTTGGGCTTGTGCTCGATCTTGGTGAACTTGATGTGTTGATGATGACGCCCTTCTCTCAAGTGGACGTTGTAGCCATACATGTTGACTTTCTTCACATACTTGAAGATCTTCTTCACGTACTCGGCCACCATGGATTCAACCTCTTCATCACTTGAGGAATCTCCATCGTCACCATCATCACCATCATCCTCGCTTGAGCTTCCATGAAAGCCATCCTACTCAACATCTTCTCTTGTTGGCTTGAGAGAGCATGGCTTGTAGTTGGAGAGGATGGTTCATGGGGCTTTTCTTGGGGTGCCTACTTGGACTTGGGCATGATTTGAAGCTCATGTGCCATGATCTTGCTCAATATATGAGATGTCTTCAATTCTTCGAGCTTCTTCTCATAGATGATAGCTTTCACCAAGTCATAATCGGGCTTCCGGAGACTTTGAAGGATCTTGCGGTTGATGTTCACGTCCGTGATGTCCTTCACACCTAAAGCATTAATCTCATTGACAAGCACATTTAGGCGTGAGTACATAGATTCGGCATTTTCATTTGCAAGTTGCTTAAAGCTATTGAATTCCTCAAGGAGACAACCGTAGCATTCATTAGCAACTTCTTTTGAACCCTCATTTTGCTCCTTGATGGTTTTCCATAGCTCATGAGCATTTTCACAATTAAAAACTCTATTGAAAATGCCTACATCTAGTGAGGACAAAATGATACTCTTAGAAATCACATCGAATTGTTTTTCCTTCTTAGTACCATTTCTCATGCCCTCATCAGTGACTCTCCAAACATCAAGGTCCATTTCTTGGATATAGGCCTCCATGAGAACCTTCCACCGAGGATAGCCCGTGCCATCGAAATGTGGAGCCAACCTTAGGTATCCACCCCTTTCATTCCTCTATAGAGCAACTCACTAGGCGGTGAAGCCTAACCGTTCCAATGAGCCAGTTTTCACAATTTACCAATCGAATTGGAGTATCCTTGTGAAGGAAGTGAGTCCCGGTCTGATACCACTTGTAAGGAATCGAATGCCCGTTAGCCTAAGAGGGCGAGGGGGTGAATTAGGCAACTAAAAACCTTAACCTATGGCTTCACTATTTTTACACAAAGATAAACTAGAACATACTATCTAGATGTACAACTAAGGTTGTTCTAGTGTGAAACTCGCATCCCAAAACAAGGTTTGCAACCTATAGCTATTTCTAGCATGATACTACTCTAGAAAAGTAAAGGCAAGCAAAGGTTGCAATAGAGTAAATGCGGAAACGTAAAGGGGATGAGAGGAAGCAAACTCTTAACACTCGATTTATCCCGTGGTATCGGTAGGCACTAAGCCACCCCTAGTCCACGTTGTTGAAGCACTCACACAAGAGTATTGCTTCCCGGTCACCAAGTCTCTCCCAAGAGCTCCACTTGACTCGCCACAAAGGCTAGCCACTTAGGCACTTTCCAAGCTCCCTTGGTCACCTTGATGCCGCCTCCACTAAGGAGCTTATCCAGCAAGGAAGGGGGTCTCCACGTCCCCCGCACAAAGTGTCCTCGCCGCTCCACACCAAGTCGGAGGGTTGATGACGATTGCCGGTGAGCCACTTAGGCCCCAAGGCTTCCGACGAACCTTGTACAACTTCTATTACTCAGGAATCACCTCACAAGGTTGGCACAACCTTGCACTCACTCAGCTCTAAGCTAAGCCTAGCGCTAAGCACATACACAAAGCATATGCAAGTCTAAGGATGAGCAATTAAGCACTTGGATGGATTGGATATGATCTTCTAGGTGTCTTGAACTCCTCTGCACTTCCACACAATCCAGCAACCTCAAATGGGTGAGTGGAGGGGGTATAAATAGCCCAAGGCACTCAAAGAGCCGTTGGCTAACGACCACTGAAAAAGTATGCGTCGGATGAACCGATGCTATGCTTTTCCAGGGTGTCGGTTCATCCGATGCCCTCCACATCACTTAGTCGTTGCAGCTCTACTGACACAACTGTTCCGACGCTATACACCAACGGTGCATCGGATCATCCGGTGCTGAAGGACGCTTCGTCAAACCCTTACTGTATGCATCTTCACAACCGTCGAATAGACGGATAGACCGACGCTTCCTCTGAGCATGGTGTTGGTTCATTCAGTGCTGAAGGCCTTGTCTTGGCACGTCTCTGTATTGATTCAAACTGAGCATCGGATAGACCGACGGTGTCCTCACTCAGACCATCGGATCATCCGGTGCTACTGTCTTCGCTTATTCTTCTCTGCAACTTGTCCGACGCTACTAAAAAATGGACTATCGGTTCATCCGACGGTGCCTAGGTTTTCACCCAGTGTACCAACTCATCCGACGATTGCACCGACGCTTGCTATCTAGGTACCGACGATGTCCTTTCTTTTCCTTTTCTTTCTTGTTTTTGACCCTTGAAAACTAGACTATCTTATCAATTTAGGATGTGGTATTTTGGCATCCTTGGGACCTAGAAATGTCTACAAAGACATGCTAAACAATATGCTAAACAACATGTTGTCATGAATCACTAAAACCAAACTCGAAGTAATGTCATGAATCACCAAAACCAAATTGACGTTGGGAAATACTGTAACTTTTGTTATTCTCGCAAGTTCTGTTATTGGATATTTTTAACATGAAAAATAGGATTGTGAAATACCTAGATATGCCATAACTCAAAAACTATAACTCCTCTGCATCCAATTTTTGGATACGTTGTGTGTTTTGTCATGTCTAGCTCCTGTGCCCAAAAATTGCACAAAGTTATGCAGTAGAACTTTTTATATAAATTGTTTTCCTTTTATGCAGAATCTGCCTAGTTGATTTTTGTAGCTAAAAATATTTATGTTTTTATGCCCAACTTGTGCATGCTGTGTTGTTATGTCAAAACACACCTCTGGTGAATTAATCATGATTTGTGGTTTAACAGAAATCTTTGTTCTTAATTTGTGCATGTTTTTCTTTGTAAATTAATGAAGCAAGATCAGTAGAGCTTCTAGGTGTGCTTGCTAGTTCTTTAGGTTTGTTTAGGACCAGAGAGCAGGCATGAGAAAGTTTGGATCATTTTGGTGCTTATTTATTTTTGTATGCATTTAATTTGAATCACTAGCTAGTCTTTTTTATTTTTCCATAATGTTTTGTTACCTAGCTTCCAAGCCTTACTTGTGGGTCCAGTGGACCAGTATAGGTGTTGTTATGCTTAAGAAACAATTCTTTAAATTTTAAGTGATTTATTGCTTAATAAAAAGCTTTAAAGCCCTTTTAAAAGATTAAAGAACAATTAATAAGGAAAATCCCTTTTAAATTCTTTTCCCTTTTTGGAAAATATTACCTAACTTAATTAAAGGCTAAGAAAACATCCTTGCTGATAAGGAATTACTTTATGAATAAAAATCTTGTTCACACCCTTGCTAGTGAGAGGAAAAGGATTAAACCTTCACATAAAATAACAAGTACAAAGAGACATTAAGTCTAATGTGCAATAAAAGAATGAATCATGTATAACTAATAACCTTCCTAAAAGAGATGTGTTATCTAGATACTTGTTAAGGTGAATATGACCAACAAGAGTTGGATAAGAAAACAAACTGTCACATCACCTGAACCTTGCATTGCATTCCGTGTAGATCTACCGGACGGTGACTACTCCCTCGTCCCGGAATCTGAGGGAGGAGGAGCGAGAAGCTTTGTCAAAGACGTGGAAGTGCTCGACGACACCGAGGGTGCCCAAGCTAACCTAGCTGACGAAGGCAAGCTCCGGTGCATCTAACCTAGTTTTCAAATTCATTATTCAATTATCTATGAATGCTTGTGCATTTAAGTTCAGGAGTTGAATGGAACCCTAGATGCACGATCCCTAGGTACCTTTGTCTTTACTAGTATGATAGGTCGATAGCGGCTAAGCTATAGGACCGTTACAAGTCGGGTGATGACCTCACTCGCGAGAATAGGTTCCTAGATAGGAATCACATATATCTTTAATTGGATTGCTCATGTGGTAAGATCATGGGATTTGGGCTCCGGTCCAATGGCTATTCTGGGTTAAGTGTTTGAACGTACTAAGCACTTGTCGGGAATGGGACCGGTAAGCCTAGTACCTTAATGAGACGGCTAGGGATTTAACTGTCACTACTCTTGGGGTTTGTCTCACGGCTAGCTACCGGTGGTGTATGGTGAGTCCGGGTACTTCGCGGGGTATTCCGGATAGCCTGCACCAAAGACTGTGGCCTTTTATCCCAACCCGAGGATTTTTGGGAACTGCTTGGGAAGTTGTCCTTGCGGGGGCAGCCTACCGTGTGTTTAGGTCTACCTTGCAAGGTTTGAATCAATTGATTGTCGGCCTCTCACCGTTATCTGAGATTGCTTACTCCACTAGCCATAAGATCCCTAATGATGGAAGTTGATGAATTCTATGCTTGATTAATTGTATTGTACAACTTTGTCTGTACTAGTTGGCTAATGTAGTAAAGATTAAACCCACTAGAACTTGTGCTAAAATCTTGAAAGTAAGGACATACTCTTTGTTACTTTTCAGCAAAAAGAAACACAGTGGCCAAAAGCCTTTCAATGTCTAGAGTTGGTGAAGTAGTTATCACCGACTGGTAAGTCTTGCTGAGTATTAGTATACTCAGCCTTGCTATAATATGTTGATCCAGGTAATGCTTTTGGTGATGTGTGTCCCGGAGAGATCCCGCCCGGCTGGGAGCTGGAGTGGGTGCAGGATGACGACTGAAGGCATCATGGATGGCCTCCCGTGGTGTTTCCGCTTTCCGTTAGTTTAATTCCGCTGTTTCATAACTCTGAACTACTTATTTATGGCAAAAACTTCGGTTTGTAATAATTAAACCCCTCGGGGTATGAATTTGGATGTTAATGATGATGTATCTCTGGACTCGCCTTCAAGTGAGTTTTAATGCATATATATCGATCCTTGTTGCTATTCAAGTGATTTACCGGGCGTTAACCCGGTGACCAACGACAGGATGATACTTTATTATCGCTTAATGACCGAAGTGGATTGGTTTAGGCGATAGTACGGTATTTTCCTCGGCGGGTTGTCACAGTTGGCATCAGAGCAATTATATGCATCAGACATTAATTATTAACCCTAATCACGGTTTTTGAATAAAATTTGCCAAGATTGTCTGATTTTCCAAAACACGTTGGTCTGCTAAGGATAAACTAGACCAAGAGGCCCTAGAGGGAATTTTTGGGTTCTTTCAGGTGGCTTATTCAACCTATGGTTTATTTTGCTAACTCCGAGCACATTACTTTATGTCAGACTTACTTTCTTGCACAACCAAACTAGATGAGCCACGTGTTTTATACGTATGTTGTACCGCATCACGGGAATTGTGAGGGTTGATGGAGTGATCCATTCCACAGATCCCATCTTTGCGTCTATTTATGAGTTGTGTGTCGCCATGTGTTTCATACGTGTGCATTCCGCATGTCGATCATGCGAGGCAAGGATACACTCCATTCAAACGGAGGGTGTCTGAGGTTGGACGCTGTCCATGCAGCGGCTTAACGCATGGATGCCGTTTCTATAGTTAACAGTAATGTATGTGGACGCTTTCGTGACGTGCTGGCACGAAAGGTTCGTTTTCGCGTGTACATAGCAGCGCTTCATTAGTCATTAAGCGAGTACCGTATAGCTCTCGACTAGATATTATATGGAGAGATGGATAAAAGCCTTGCCACTGGCACTAACTTCGATTTTTGGCTTGATTGCCATGTGAGGTCGGATAGGACGTCTTGCATACATATTAAAAATCGAAACAACTAAAATGGACCAAAAACTGAATTTCCATATGCTCTCTAAGGAAGTTTTTGCTAGTGTGTGCTTTTTATAAACTAGAGTATCTCTCATTCTTAGCTGTCGTGCTGCCAAAATTTTGAAAAAGCTTGTTCACCTTGTTGTGCCTTGTGCTAGATTAATTAAACTAGTTTGTTAAAATCAGTTGCTCCTTAACCAGTCTAGCTTGGAGTCGCAAGTTTCGATCTTAGCTTCTTTCGGTTTGGTTTAGACTTTCCTAGGCACATCTAGGTCTTGTATCCGTCCACCTTGTTTCCTTGTTTGAGCTCAACCTTGAAAACCTAAAAGTGTGTATTGGAACTTTGGTAGTAGCCGGGAAACTTGGGGGAAGTTTTTGAGGGTTCTAGATTTTTGGTTATGAATTGTTATGAATTTTTATTCACAGCTGCCAGAACTTCACCATTTGACATGCCGTTCTCCTTGAGACTTGACATGTGTTACATTTTTGTACAGATGGCTTTCCCCGTGTTTCACGAGTTCGACACTGACGGTACGATCTGTACCAACGGGTTGCACTAGGAGGGTTTTCCATGCCTTGCGTGGGAAGCACTCAGCACCACAGGCTACCTCACACCACCGACTTATGAGGTGTCCGAGTTCGAGCGCTATGGCGTTCCCCATTGCAGAGTGATCGTCACTGTTCTACCACACCCAAACCACGCCGACTGGTTCGACTTGAGTTTTATCTACTGGGATTCATTACCCATGAGGCCGTTGAGTCGGCAGCCCTCGCAGTCCCGACAGACCCGTGACCACAACCCCACCGTGGTAGCTCTCTCTCCGTTCGGCCGTTTCCCCGCTCGTGAGTCCTCACAACCCGGCATGGTTGGACCGTATGGATCACCTACGGGAGCCGTTGTCGCTAGCGGAGCCACCGGATGTCACTCGGACATTGACTCGCAGTCTTAACGTGGTTTTCACACTTCGTGGGCTGCGCTATAATATCGCAGCAATTATTGGGCGGTGTTTGGAGGTATCTAGGCGGGATTGGCAAGCGGCTATCGGCAAAGCACATCGACAGCTGAACTTTACACTTACTCAGATGCAGCAGGAGAATGAAAGGCTGCGTACCAGGAGATTCCAGTTAGAGCTAGAGAGAGGCGACCACTTACAGAGGATTGTAGATCTGGAGGCGGAGAATCATACCCTAGAGGAGAATGTCGATGCGTATGAGATTGAGAGGTTGACGCTACTTCAGAACATTGCTGATATGCAGCAGCAGGTGGAGGAGGCCGAGGTACAGGTGGCAGCCTTGCAGGCTATAGTGGCCTTACAGCCACTACCTCCGGAAGACAGCACACCGGAGGAGCGGCGCAGGATCTGTCTGGTCTGGATCAGATGAGCCAGGCAGGACCACCGTTACCGACTCCCCCAGCTTCGCCTACGGACAGTGGTGCTTCGGTGGGCAACTAGGTGGCCGATAGCGAGAATAAGAAGGATTGTGATCCTATGGTGTTATCTTCGAGATGTTTGGAGTAGTTAGCTTTTGAGAACGTCAACGTGCAGAGTAACTGCTTGTAACCTTGTCGTACTGTGGTGTTTTCAAATTCAAGCCTTGTAATGTCCTTGGACCCTTGTTCCATCTTGTTGTAATAATGAATGCTTAAGCATGTGGTGTTTTAATCGAAATTAGCTTGTTCACCCAGAAGTCGAAGTTTTATTGCCGAATTTTTGATTAAATCGTTGCAATGACCACACTAGTCAAACCTTGCATTTCGCATAAGTGTTGGTAACCAAAGCGTTTTTAGGGGCATCGCTCGTCTGCCAAACAATTAAGTGCTCGTTCGTATACCACCTTCGTTGGTACCCGAAGTGGCAGAAATTGCCCCGAGAGTGATTATTGGCTCGTGTTATTTGAGCGATCGCGTTTCCTATCTATGTCGAAGCACGATTCTATGAATTCTTGCTGGCTATGTGATACCTTTCGACTGTTGCTGTCATCAGCATATGAATGCTAATGAGTTGTAGTTATGTATGATCATGCTTGTCATCATTTCGAGTAAGCTTTTGGTTATGTAACTAACAAAGCTCACATTTCAGATGGTGCGAACCACGCGCAGCTCACCCAACGGGTTCGGAGCGAGCGGTAGTGGTGACTTGCCACCACCACCGCCCATGACGCCGTCAGAGGCCTTCATGGCCACCCAAACCGAGGTGCTGCACCAGATCCTGCAGACGCAGCAGCAGATCGCCCAGCAGATGAACCAAGGGCCGCCACACGGGGACAACCACGAGGGGCCTAATCAGGCCACCACATATGCTCAGTTCATCGCGATGAAGCCGCCGACCTTCTCCAAGGCGGAAGACCCCCTGGAAGCTGAAGCTTGGATTAAGGCCATAGAGGCAAAATTCTCTGCCTTTGTGCTGCCCTGCTCCGAGGAGAACAAAGCCAACTTCGCAGCTCTACAGCTGCGGGGAGAAGCTTTGATGTGGTGGGACCCTTTCAAGTCGATGCAGCGAGGGCATGTTGTAACTTGGGATGAGTTTAAGCAAGCCTTCAAGAGTCACCACATTCCCAAGGGACTTATGGATAGGAAGATGAGGCAGCTGTTGGCCCTCAGGCAGGGGTCCGACACAGTGTACCTCTACGCCCAGAAGTTTAACAACTTGTGCCAGTATGGTGGGCATCACGTTGACACGGATGCGAAGAAGATGGAGAGATTCCGCGATGGGCTAGATGGCAAGTTGTACGAGCGTCTAAACCTGCTCGAGCCCGCAAATTTCCATGAGCTAGTAAACAAGGCTATCTCCCAAGAGGATGCTATGAAGAAGGCCCACGGGGACAAAAAGAGGATGTCTGGTTTTGCTCCAGGCAGCGGAACGGGTAAAAAGTTTCGCTTTGTGAAGAAGAGCGCCCCAAACCCATCCCAGCAATCTTCAACTCGACGCTGGACGATGAAGCCATCCCAGAGCAAACCCGCAGGGAACTTCCGGTTCCGCAATGCTCGGCGAGCAGCCCCAAAGCCTAATGCACCTCCTCGCAACGTTGGTGATCGTCGTTGCTTCAACCGTGGTCGGTAGGGGCATTACATTAGTGAGTGTCCCAAGCCCGGAGCAGATCAAGCCCAACCCACGAATCAAGGTGCGGGAAACAAGCCCGCCACTCCGCCTAAGCAGCCTATGGTGCAAGTACGCCAAGGCAAGCCGAACTTCACCGCCATGAGTGATATTCCGGAGGGAGCTTCAATGCTCACGGGTACATTCTCTATCAACAACGCTCCGTTAAGATTTTGTTTCATTCGAGAGCTACCCATAGTTTCATCGGTGAAAAACTACTAGGCAAGCCGGGTTTGAAGGGTTCTCATACCACTTCCGCTTATAAGATAATTACTCCGGGAGGGCAAATCACCACTAATAACTTAATCCATGGAGTATGTTTGGGATTAGGTAGTAAAATCATTCCAACAAACCCGATCATCATAAACTTGGTTGGTATGGATGTTATCTTGGGTATGGAGTGGATGACCCAAGATAAGGTGATTCTAGATATATCGGATAGGGTCGTAGAGATAAATTCTCCTACGGCCGGCACACTACCTTGTACCTACCTTTCGGGGACCGTACCGACTCTTGTGCCTATGTGACCATTATCTCCCCTCTTGGTGAAATTCCAATAGTGTGTGAGTATCCGGGATGTCTTTCCCGATGAGTTCCCGGTATGCCACTAGATAGAGATGTCGAGTTTGTAATCGAACTCCAACCGGGTACCGCACCCATTTCCAAAAGACCTTATCGTATGCCACCCAAAGAATTAACCGAACTGAAAACTCAACTCCAGGAATTGTTAGATAAGGGTTATATTCGCCCGAGCTCTTCTCCTTGGGGTTTCCCCGCTCTTTTCATCAAAAAGAAAGATGGTAGCTTGAGAATGTGTGTAGATTACCAACCGCTCAATGCAGTCACCATCAAGAACAAATATCCTCTTCCCCGAATCGATGTTCTTTTTGATCAATTGGCTGGAGCCGAAGTTTTCTCCAAGATTGACCTTCGTTCTGGCTATCATCAAATCAAAATTCGACCTTGTGACATTCCTAAAACTGCCTTCTCCACTCGTTATGGTCTTTACAAGTTCTTGGTAATGTCCTTTGGTCTCACGAATGCCCCAGCCTACTTCATGTACCTCATGAACTCCGTGTTTATGACGGAGCTCGACAAATTCGTTGTGGTCTTTATCGATGATATTCTCATCTATTCTAAAAGCGAGAAAGAGCATGCAAAACACCTCCGAGTTGTCCTTCAGTGTTTGCGAGATCATAAGCTTTATGCTAAGTTCTCCAAATGTGAGTTCTGGTTGAAAAGTGTGAAATTCTTGGGGCACACCATTTCCCAAGATGGTATCTCCGTAGATCCTAGCAAAGTTCAAGAGGTGATGGATTGGAAACCAGCCAAGTCCGTACACCATATCCGCAGTTTCCTAGGATTGGCGGGATACTACCGTCGATTCATTCCTGACTTCTCTAGAATCGCAAAGCCTATGACTGAACTACTCAAGAAAGGAGTGAAGTTCGTGTGGAGCGAAGCATGTGAGAAAGCCTTCCACACCTTGAGGCAACATTTAACCTCAGCCCAGTGCTAGTGCAACCGGATAATTCCAAACCATTTGAAGTCTTCGTGATGCATCGGGTACGGGTCTCGGTTGTGTCCTTATGCAAGAAGGCCGAGTCATTGCCTATGCTTCACGGGCACTTCGACCTCATGAGCTCAATTATCCTACCCACAATCTTGAGTTAGCTGCTGTTGTCCACGCTCTCAAAATATGGAGGCATTATCTGATGGGTAATCGTTGTAACATCTTCACTGATCACAATAGTCTCAAATACATCTTTACTCAGTCAGAGTTGAATATGAGGCAAAGAAGATGGCTTGAGTTGAATAAGGATTATGATCTAGAAGTGCACTACCACCCCGGCAAAGTGAATGTTGTTGCGGATGCTCTTAGCCGCAAAGATCACTGCAACCACCTAGAGTTGGAGCCAGTTAGTGAACCGTTATGTGAAGAAATGAGAAGGCTCAACTTAGAAGTGGTACCGCAAGGAAGTCTTTATACCTTAACGGCAGAGTCCAATCTTTATGATAGAATTGTCATTGCTCAGATGATGAAGACATACAAACCATCAAACAGAAACTACTAGAGGGAGATCCCAAGTATACTTGTTTCCAGAAGGATCACCGGGAAGTGGTCTGGTTTGGGAAACGTCTTGTGGTCCCCGTTGATCCGGAAATTAAGAAGGTCATCCTAGATGAGGCTCACAAGTCCAAATTTTCTATTCATCCCGGCAGTACCAAGATGTACCAAGATCTGAAACAGAATTTCTGGTGGTCCAACATGAAGGTAGATATAGCCAAGTATGTAGCCGAGTGCGATACTTGCCACCAGATGAAAGCAAGCCATTTGAAATCGGCAGTTGTACTCCAACCCCTGTCGATACCCATGTGGAAGTGGGACGATATTAGTATGAATTTCATTGTGGGTTTACCCCTAACGGCTAGAAAGAAAGATTCTATTTGGGTAATCATAGACCGACTCACCAAGACCGCTCACTTCATTGCCGTGCATACCACTTATTCAGTACAGCAATATGCAGAGTTGTACATGGACCACATAGTTCGTTTGCATGGAATTCCGAAGACTATAATCTCTGACAGAGGAACTCAGTTTGTAGCTCGTTTCTGGGAGCAATTGCATGAGTGCTTAGGAACCAAGCTAATTCGTAGTTCCAGTTATTATCCGCAGACCGATGGTCAGACGGAAACAATAAATCAGATTTTGGAAGATATGCTACGAGCAAGAATCTTGCACTTTGACAAAGAGTTGGGACAAGTCTTTGTCTTTGGCAGAATTCTCTTACAACAATAGTTACCAAGCCAGTTTGAAGATGGCACCGTTCGATGCTCTTTATGGACGAAGATGTTGCACTCCGTTGAATTGGTCGAAGTCGGAGAGAGAACACTCTTTGGTCCGGACTTGGTTAAAGATGCCGAAGAAAGAGTGCAAGTGATAAGAGAGAATTTGAAGATGGCTCGATGAGGCAAAAGAGTTACCATGACAAGGGAACCGCGCCCCGACACTTTGAAGTGGGAGATTACGTATATGAAGGACCGATACGGCGAACCGAGAGGGGGGGGAGTGAATGGGAGCCGATAAAAATTCTTCTCGATGGAGATGAGAACTCCAACAAGACGAACACGACTTGCAACACACGTCTCCGACTCACTACCCAAGTTGGCCAAGCCCACGTAGCCACCGGAGTGCCACCGGACCTAGGAACCAACACACACAACCTTCCGACTCGAGAACGCGGCGGAACAACAAACCCCGAGTCTACAGACCCACACCGGTCGACCGTGAGCACCACCGGCCGACCGGTCCCCGCCGGTGAACCCGAGCAACTTCCACTAAGTGGCTCTACACCGGTCGACCGTGAGACGCACCGGTCGACCGATGGCAGCCGGGAAAGCCCCCAAGGCACCAAACAAAGCCAACCGACCACCAAACGAACCCAAACTCGAAACAAGAAGACCACGGGACAACAAAGAACGCACCAAGACACTCACCCGAGCGAAAACCCACAAGGGCTTGCACCGGTCGGACCGGCCAAGAGCACCGGCCGACCGTGTAGCTCGGGCGACTCGGGATGAACAAAGACCCGCGGGTCAACTCCCCCAAATCCAAATCTCGATCTCCCGAATCGCTCCACGGACTTGAACAAGACTTTGGGGATATCGGGAGCACCTCATGAGGAGTCCATAGCCAAGTTTAATCCCACCGAATCTCGTCCAAAAAGGAGGAATCGAAGAAATCCCGCCGAAAGCACTTCCAACCCAAGAACTCAAGAAACCCCAAATTCGAGCAACTTTTCTCACGGATTTGGGAGGGGGATCACGGCCCAAAGAACCACGAAGGGTTCCCACAAATTTCCCCCACCGAATCACCAAGAGAAAAGCCCCAAAAACACTCCAAAGAAATCACCGGAAGAGGGCTCCGAAAATCACCACCAAAAACAACCGGGGAAAACACATCCAAACCTTGAGGAATCACGCCGAATCATCTATACAAGAAACAAAGATTCGTACAAGGTCTAGCAAGCCGCCCGATCATCCATCCCTCTCTACAAGATCTCTCCGTGAAGCTCTCTTGCTAGTCCTAAGGAAAACCTAGAGAAAATAGGTGGAAAATAGGAAAACTAATGAGCTAGGGTTCCAAGAGTTGGCTGCCATCCTCTCACCTCTTGGGTTATATAGGCGGCAACCGAATGTCTAAAATGCCCCTCTCTACTAACTAGGGATACAAGCCCCTCAAGGGCGGATTTGGAATTCTTGATGTCTTCACCATCGGACGGATGCCCGCAACCGCACCCCGCGTAGCCTCGACGCAAGCCATGCGATCCCGACGCGTGTCCTCCGCTTCGAAGATTCCGGACCGCGTCGCCGCACACCGGCCGACCGGCCGGACCCACCGGTCGGACCGGTCCGGTGCCGCCGCACCTCCGTCTTCGGTTCTCCGGTCTTGGCTTTGTGGATCAACCAAGGAACCCAGGGGGTTTTCTCGGTGAACCACCGGAAACCCCGCGAACTCGGTGTAGCCTCCGCCAATCTCCACTCATGACTTGGCTCCCACGTAGTCCCGGCTCGACCTTGGTTTTGAGGCTCAACCAAGAAACCGTCCACGACTTCATCTTGCCGTTCATGCCACCATGCGGCCCGCACTTGACCCCCGCCGGCCACCGGTCCCTCGAACGAAGCCTACTTGTCTTCTCCACACCCGGAGGCCTCACCGCCGACGACCTTTCGCGCTTGTTCTTCACCTGCACCAACACGAGTCAAGCCGCAACCTGCACCTGCAATACTTAGCCAAGAATCAGTCCACACAACGTTGTCAATCACTCATCACACAAGGAAGCGACCATCCACCGGTCCTCGAACCACACATGGTCCTCAATCTCCCCCTTGATGAGTGCATTGACAACATCCACACGAAAGTAACAAGAGAGAAAAGAAAAAGAAAAGAAACGAACAAAAAGAAACTCCAACAAGCGATCGAAAGCCAAACAATGGCAAAGAGCAAGATCACTTGAAGAAGACAAGTTTCGGACCCCTTAGGCAAGGGCAACGGCTCGACACATCCGAGACAAAGCAAAGCTCAAGCAAAGAGCACAAACCACCGAAACAAAACTCGAAAACTCACAAAGGGCTCCCCCCCGCACACATGCAAGCTCCCCCGAACCAATGCAACTCCCCCCGGACGAATGCATGCAAGAAACCACATGAAATAGGACAACCGCAAAGACTTTCGGCTCACACCGGTCGGATCGGTCATCGCCACCGGTCGACCGGTGCCAAACATGTGTACAGATCAAAGACTCACACCGGTCGACCGGTGCTCTTCACCGGTCGACCGGTGTACAACAGAGCCCGTAAAATGGCTCGAAACCACCCGAAAACCTTCCAAAAGCGTCCCGGCAAGCCATTTCAAGCTCAAACTTCTCCCCCTTGTTGACAATGCATGAATCAAGCAAAAAATGCAAAAAATGCAACCTAGAGCTTCTCAAATAGACAAAATTCAACAAAGAATGCTACACATGTCCAAATGAGCAAGTTAGGTACTCGACGGCTTCGTATCGATCTCAACTACATGATCACCAAGTTTCACAACCATTGGATGAAGCTAAGATGGATTTTGGCAATTTTGCGAAAAACTTGCCTCTCATGAGCAAAATCCTAAACATGATCAAAGCATATCAAAATGGCAAAGCCACACAAACTTCATGCTAGGACAAGCTATTCTAACCATAAGACCATCACAAACACCCACAAGCACCTCATGTCATGTCAAAGCCACCGAGCCATGTGCCTACTTCTATGTATGAGACTTCTCATTGGTAGGCATCATGCAACGGTTTAGCACCCAAAGCAAATTAAATTCAGCACATATGACATGGGAGCATATTTTCCAAGCATTTTTCATTTCATTTTCAGATTTGTAAATGGTACATGAAATGTCTTTGCGACAAAAAGGAACTTATGCTCCTCCACAAGATAAATCTAGAGGGCTAAACATTCATGATGGCAAATGAGCCTTTGGCCCCATATGATCAATAGGCTAGCTATCCAACCACAAATTAAGCATAGCAAAGCCACAAAAACATGTCAAGAGCATGTAAAGGCATTTACACATGAGAGAGCATACATGTGACATTTTTCAAAAGCATAGCTATCAACCATGGATTATTCATCAAGATCATCAAGAGCTAAGCCAAACTAACCGTAGCATACCAAACAAGCTCACAAAGACATATATCTCATTCCAAGATGAACAATGTATATAAGAGAAGCTTTTCCTAACCAATGCATATGTTACAAAATGCATGCAATCTAAGATACAAGGATGCCTATACATCATGCTAGATATGCCATGCCAAATGCAAGAAAAGCACAAAGAAAAGCTATACATATGCTACAAACCGGCTCCTCGAGGGGAGGCAAAACGGGCTCGACACCACCGGCAAAGGAAAGCTCCCACACACCCAACTCAAGAAATCAAACACACACCAAGTTCCCCGCGCAAACGAGTGAAAGTTGCTTGGTCTAGGGGTTTGGTGAAAATATCGGCTAGTTGGTGATGTGTGGGTACATGGATCAACGCTATCTTTCCTTTCTCAACGTTGTCTCTCGAGAAATGATACCTCACTTCTATGTGCTTGGTTTTAGAATGGAGCACCGGGTTCTTTGCAACGCTTATGGCACTCGGTGCTATCACATTGAAGTGGGACATGGGTATACTCCTCACCAAAGTCACTCATGGTGTAGGTGATCCAAAGGAGCCGAGAGCAACAACTAGCAGCGGCAACATACTCGGCTTCGGTCGTGGATTGAGCAACACTCGACCGCTTACGAGAAGACCAAGACACCAACGAAGAACCCAAAACCGGCAAGTCCCGTAAGTGGACTTCCTATCCAACCGACACCCGGCAAAATTCGCGTCCGAAAAGCCATGAAGCGCCAAAGAAGAGGACGCGGAGTACCAAAGGCCGAAGTCGGGAGTGTGACGCAAGTACCCGAAAATTCTCTTCATCGCTTGCCGATGCGAAGTACTCGGAGACGCTTGAAAACGAGCGCACGGACACACCGAGAACCGTATGTCCGGCCTCGTCGCCGTCAAGTAGAGGAGTGACCCGATCATGCTTCGGTACTCCTTCCGGTCCACGTGTTCACCTTCCTCGTCCGCATCAAGAGCCGTAGTCGTACTCATCGGCGTCGTCATAGCCTTGGAGTCCTCCATCTTGAACTTCCTCACAATGTCCTTGGTGTACTTAGCTCCGGTGCACAAATGTTCCTTCCTTTGATTGCTTGATTTGTAGCCCGAGGAAGAACCGCAACTCGCCCATCATGCTCATCTCAAACTCCCTCGCTCATATCATCCGCAAACCTCGCAACAAGAGAGTTAGACGAGCCACCAAAGACAATATCATCCACGTACACCCGCACAATCGGGATATCTCTCGCCCCGCCTCTCGCAAAAACAAGGTCCGATCGACCTTCCCCATCTCAAAGCCTCTCTCAAACAAGAACCCCCTCAACCTCGCCATACCAAGCTCTAGGCGCCCGCTTCAACCCATACAAGACCTTCCTCAACTTGTACACCCGGTGGGGGTACTTCTCACTCTCAAACCCCGGAGGTCGTCTCACATACACTTCTTCCTCCAACACTCCATTCGGAAAAGCACTCTTCACATCCATTTGGTGCAACTTGAACCCTTTAGCCACGGAAAAGGCTAGAAGGATCCTAATCGCCTCCAAACGGGCTACGGGAGCAAAGGTCTCCTCGTAGTCGATCCCCTCCTTTCGACCGAACCCCCGGGCAACAAGTCTCGACTTGTTCCTCACAACCTCACCCTTCTCTCCCTCTTTGTTTTTCCACACCCACTTGGTACCAATCGGCTTACACCCCGGGGGAGGGTCAACCAACTCCCACACCCGATTCCTCTCAAAGTTCTCCAACTCCTCATGCATCGAGTTAACCCAATTGTGATCGATAGTGCGTGTCCAATGTCTTTGGGCTCGAAAGAAGCAACAAATGCAGCATGAGCAAAATGGGAATTGTTTCGAACCCTCGATCGTGTAGTGCGTTCATTCATGTCACCGATGATCCTCGAAGCCGGGTGATCCACCCGAACTCGCCGGGGAGGTTCTCGCCTCGAAGCTACCTCCCCCTCAACATCGCCTTCTCCTCGTTCTTGATTTGTCGTCGTAGGTGTAGCGAGAGGGTCCATCCATCATCGTAGTCGAAGTAGTGGGTACATGTTCGGCGGGGGCACCACACCGCCATCTTCATCATCACCATGTTCATGCTCCTCCTCCCCGAAAGATCTCCTCGCCAAGCTCATCATCACCCGCACACTCAAAGACAAGTTGACTACGTGGCTCGTCTCGTCGAAGGTTACCTCGCAAGTCTCCACGATTTGGTTAGTTTCAAGATTGAGCACACGATATGCTCTAGAATGAGATGCATAACCAAAGAAAATGCCATCGACGGACCTAGCCTCAAACTTATCCAACTTCCCCGCCCTTCTTCGAATAAAACACTTGCAACCAAAGACATGGAAGTGACTCACCTTGGGTGTGCGACCATGCATCAACTCATAGCATGTCTTCTTCTTGTGCACTCGAGGTATATTCCGTTCGACACATAGCATGCGGTATTCACCGCCTCGGCCCCAATACCTCCTCGGAGTCCTATGCTCATCAAGCATCGTCCGAGCCATCTCGCACAAGGTCCCGTTCTTCCTTTCCACAACACCATTCGGGGAGGCGTATACGGACTCGAAAACCGGTGCTCAAGACCCAAGTCATGACAAAAGGTTTCAAAACGAGAGTTCCCGAATTCCGAGCCATTATCACCGCGGATAGCTCGTATGGCATCTCCGTGCCTCTCGTTCCTCAACCTCAAGACTAGATCTCGAACAAAACCAAACATCTCCCCCTTATCCTCCGTAAAGAACACCCACGCATACCGAGAATAGTCATCCACCACAACAAGGACATACCACTTCCCACCCGCGCATCGTACACGAGCCGGGCCAACAAGGTCCATATGGAGCAGCTCGCATGGACGCTCGGTCATCACATCGGTGAGAGGCGGGTGAGAAGAGGCCACCATCTTGGCATGCCTACACGGAGCACAAACCAACTCTTTCTCAAGCTTCAACCGTGGCAATCCTCGGACCAAATTGAGTTTACTCAAGCGAGACAAAAGGTCAAAGCTCAAGTGACCCAACTTCCTATGCCACTTCCACAACTCACTCGAAGAACCAGCCAAGAAACAACGCTCAACACCCTAAGACTGAGAAAAATCAGCACGAAACACCTGACCCTCGGGAACGACCATACAAACAAGGTCTCCTCGAGAGTCCACAATCCGAGAACCACCAGCCGAAACAACACCTCAAAACCCTCATCCAACAACCGAGACACGTAAAGCAAATGTACCCCGCCGATTGAACAAGAGCAACACGCCTCGCAGTGATCTTGTCACTCACTTTTATCTCACCTTCTCGAAAGCACACGCCCACGCCCATTGTCCCCAAAAGTGATGTACCTCTTCGTCACCACCGGACGAGACTTGAGAACCACCCCCCGTCTCCGGTCATATGCCTCGAACAACCGGAGTCAATCAACCAAATGTTCTTCAAGTCTCCCACCCGAAAATCAAAAATAGGCACGTGAGCGAACAAACGACTCAAAGATCGGGGTTAGTACCAAAGGAGGAAAACCAAAGGCCGAGCCATTTGCTCGAAAGTGGGGTTAGCACCAACCAAAGCATCTCTCCTATCAAAGCTACCTCCACGAACACCACCACGGTAACCACCCCCGAGGGAACCACCCCTCTCGCCCGGGAGGAGGACCAAAACCACGCAAGAAAGCCCGTGGAACGTCCTTCCTCTCCAACTCAACGCCACGACTCCTCCAATCCCCGTATTGAGCACGAGGAGGAGAACGCCTAGCAACCGACCACCCGCACTCTTTCCACCCCAACCACCGTAACCACGACCACCGTAAACAACCCTCGCACCGCACGAGCTCGAAACCCGAACATCCGTCCGTCTGTGCCCGCACCGGCCCGACCGTGCCCCACACCGGTCCGACCGGTGTGACTCGGACAAGCAGCACCACTTGCAGCCTTCTTCTCTCCCCAAGCCCGAACCGTCCTCACAATCGCCTTGCCCCTGGGCATCTACATACGAGGCTCAAGTACACCATCGGAAGGGTGGTACTTGTCCTTGTTAGCCCACTCCTTCTTCATTCTCTCCTCTCGCTTCCTCTTGAAGCAAAACTCCTCCTTATGGCCATCTCTCCCACAATAGCCACAATGGAACCTCACAAGCTTAGGCTTTGGCTTGGAATGTGGCTGCTCACTTGGTTTCTCTCCACTCAAACCCTCCACCAGTTTCTCACCACTAGCCTTCTCACTTTCCTTCCCAAAGAACACTTTCCCCGAAGTGCTCACAAACTTGATAGGCTTTTGTAGGTCATTTGTGGGTGTAGGAAACACGGGTGGAGCTGGGGTTGTGTCTAGTCGGTTCCTTAGATAGTTAGGTTTTGGAGGGAACTCATTTTTATGGTGGGTTTTTGGTGGCTCGTGGATATTCTCTCCACTTCCCTCACCAACCTTGTTTGCTCCAAGCCCCTCACCATCTTGCCTCTTAAAGGCCTCGATCATCATCCTCAACCGAGGCTCGTGACCGACAACCAACCCATCAACTTCCTCAAATCATCATTCTCATCCCGCAAACGATCAACATAATGTGCAAGCTCCAAATTTTTCAATGCATGCATTTCACAGTAGAGCAAGATGTAGGCATGGGTTCCTTCAATTTAGCCTCGAGCGAACTAGTGTAAGCATGCATCTCATCAATCTTAGCATGCAAAAACGGGGCAAGAAGTGCAAGCACCTAGCAAAGCAGGTCTAGACTTAAGCTCACCCACTTCAACCCTAAGCACATCTAGTTCCTCACACTTGGAGGCATGCTTCTCCTTGAACAAAGCAAGATCAGCAAGGAAAATAGAGCAATCAAGACAATCATTCTCATCGAAACAACGGGGCTAGCCTTAAGCGAATCAATCTCAAGCTTGCTATCAAGCACCCGTGTCTCTAGCTCACCCACTCTAGTCCTAGCATCCTCGAGTGAAGCCCTAAGCTCTTTCCTCATTTTCTTAGCCTCTCTAACCATGTCATCACGGTTATCAAGCAAAGAGCCAAGCCTCTCATTCTCCCGGCGCAAGAAGGGAAGTTCATCACGCACCTCGTCGTCGGACTCGCAGTCCGAGTCGCTCCGTGTGCTCTTCTTGCCGCCGGAGCTCAACGCCATGGTGCGAAGCCATCTCTCGTGAAGCGGCTCGGCCCCGCTCGGATTCTTGGACGACTTCTTGTTCTTGCGGCGATCTCCCTCGTCTTCGCCGGCCGCTCGAGCTCGAGGTGGAGTACGCGGAACCGGAGTCGACGTCGCTCGCTCCAACCATCGCCCGGCCTTGCCTCGGCCCTCCTTCTTCCTCGATCGTCGCTCGTCCTTGTACTTGTTCTTGTGCTTGCTCTTGTGGTCGCGCCTCGAACGGTACTTGCCATCGTTCATCCTCGGCTTGTGCTTGTAGCCGTCCTTGCTCTCGGCCTTCTCCGGCGGTCGGCGACGAAGTGTCCCGCTTGCCACACCGGAAGCGAGTCCTCGTGTTCCTCCTCATGTCCACGCGGTTCTCGTGCGGCCTCTCGAACCGCCTCGTCAACCGCCGCCGGCTCATCCTCTCCAAGGTCATCAAACTCCTCATCCGGCATAGACATCAAAGAGGAAAACGAGAACATCCTTGTGGATGGGTTAGAGTTAGTCTTTCCTTTGGAACCACCAACGAGGGCAAGACTATGGGAGTCGGTCGGTCCCTCGAGCTTGGCGATCATGCCCCTATCCACCTCGACCGACTTGAGCTTCGAGAACAGGCTCGTTCACCGTCGCAGTATCATACCTCTCCGACTCGACTATGGCCTCGAACTTTTCGCCCCATATCGTACGATCCAAAGAGTGTAAGAGCTTGACCGCTCTATCATGATCATCGTACGGGAGCACGTCCACATTGGCCCTCATGTTGTTCACCACCACCGTGAACCTCTCGAAACAAGGCATCGATGGACTCACCGGGGAGATGAGTGAAGTTCTCGTACTCTCTCCGTAGGTCGCATACAACCGTGCTCGAACACGGGCGTTCCCAACATGAGCCTCCTTCAACACCGCCCAAATCCTACAAGCCAAGTGCTCGGTGTGCACCCGATCGAACTCAGCCGACACAAAGCACGAAACAAGTAGTCGACCGCCTTATTGTTGGCGTCGAATCCGTCCCTCGACCCCGGAGCAAGGAAATCCATCGGCTGGACATAGCCCGTGTCCACCGTGACATCCCAAAGCGGTCGACCCTTTCCGCGGAGGAACGCACCCATCCGCTTGCTCCACATCCGGTAGTTCTTGCCATCGAAGTGTGGAGGACCCGAACCCCGTTCCCGGTACGCCATCCTTGGATCTTAGACGCGGTTAGAGTCAACAAAGACCCGAACCGGCTCGATACCACTTGAAGGACCGATACGGCGAACCAGAGAGGGGGGGAGTGAATGGGAGCCGATAAAAATTCTTCTCGATGGAGATGAGAACTCCAACAAGACGAACACGACTTCCAACACACGTCTCCGACTCACTACCCAAGTTGGCCAAGCCCACGTAGCCACTGGAGTGCCACTGGACCTAGGAACCAACACACACAACCTTCCGACTCGAGAACGCAGCGGAACAACAAACCCCGAGTCTACAGACCCACACCGGCCGACCGGTGAGCACCACCGGCCGACCGGTCCCCGCCGGTGAACCCGAGCAACTTCCACTAAGTGGCTCTACACCGGCCGACCGGTGAGACGCACCGGTCGACCGATGGCAGCCGAGAAAGCCCCCAAGGCACCAAACAAAGCCAACCGACCACCAAACGAACCCAAACTCGAAACAAGCAGCACCACGCAACAACAAAGAACGCACCAAGACACTCACCCGAGCGAAAACCCACAAGGGCTTGCACCGGTCGACCGGTCAAGAGCACCGGTCGACCGGTGTAGCTCAGGCGGCTCGGGATGAACAAAGACCCGCGGGTCAACTCCCCCAAATCCAAATCTCGATCTCCCGAATCGCTCCACGGACTTGAACAAGACTTTGGGGATATCGGGAGCACCTCATGAGGAGTCCATAGCCAAGTTTAATCCCACCGAATCTCGTCCAAAAAGGAGGAATCGAAGAAATCCCGCCGAAAGCACTTCCAACCCAAGAACTCAAGAAACCCCAAATTCGAGCAACTTTTCTCACGGATTTGGGAGGGGGATCACAGCCCAAAGAACCACGAAGGGTTCCCACAAATTTCCCCCACCGAATCACCAAGAGAAAAGCCCCAAAAACACTCCAAAGAAATCACCGGAAGAGGGCTCCGAAAATCACCACCAAAAACAACCGGGGAAAACACATCCAAACCTTGAGGAATCACGCCGAATCATCTATACAAGAAACAAAGATTCGTACAAGGTCTAGCAAGCCGCCCGATCATCCATCCCTCTCTACAAGATCTCTCCGTGAAGCTCTCTTGCTAGTCCTAAGGAAAACCTAGAGAAAATAGGTGGAAAATAGGAAAACTAATGAGCTAGGGTTCCAAGAGTTGGCTGCCATCCTCTCACCTCTTGGGTTATATAGGCGGCAACCGAATGTCTAAAATGCCCCTCTCTACTAACTAGGGATACAAGCCCCTCAAGGGCGGATTTGGAATTCTTGATGTCTTCACCATCGGACGGATGCCCGCAACCGCACCCCGCGTAGCCTCGACGCAAGCCATGCGCTCCCGACACGTGTCCTCCGCTTCGAAGATTCCGGACCGCGTCGTCGCACACCGGCCGACCGGTGCTCCTCACCGGCCGACCGGTCCCCACCGGCCGACCGGCCGACCCACCGGTCGACCGGCCCGTGCCGCCGCACCTCCGTCTTCGGTTCTCCGGTCTTGGCTTTGTGGATCAACCAAGGAACCCGGTGGTTTTCTCGGTGAACCACCGGAAACCCCGCGAACTCGGTGTAGCCTCCGCCAATCTCCACTCATGACTTGGCTCCCACGTAGTCCCGGCTCGACCTTGGTTTTGAGGCTCAACCAAGAAATCGTCCACGACTTCATCTTGTTGTTCATGCCACCATGCGGCCCGCACTTGACCCCCGCCGGCCACCGGTCCCTCGAACGAAGCCTACTTGTCTTCTCCACACCCGGAGGCCTCACCGCCGACGACCTTTCGCGCTTGTTCTTCACCCGCACCAACACGAGTCAAGCCGCAACCCGCACCCGCAATACTTAGCCAAGAATCGGTCCACACAACGTTGTCAATCACTCATCACACAAGGAAGCGACCATCCACCGGTCCTCGAACCACACATGGTCCTCGGTATATTTGAAGGTGTCCCCCACCAAAGGTGTGCAAAGGTTCGGTGTCAAAGGAAAGTTAGCTCCGCGCTACATTGGACCCTATGAAGTTATAGAAGTATGTGGGCCAGTGGCTTATCGTATCCAGTTGCCAGAACGGTTTTCCGCAGTCCACAATGTGTTTCATGTAACTCAATTGAAGAAGGGAATGCCTGTGCCGGAGAACGAAGTCATCACAGAAGCTAATGCTTGGATTGAGCCAGATTTCTTGCTCATCGAGCACCCGTTGAGAGTACTAGACCAAAAAGAGCGAAAGACCCGAAGACAAACCGTACGAATGTACAAGATCCAATGGAGTCATCACACGGAAGAAGCAACTTGGGAGACGGAAGACTATCTCAACACTAAGTATCCGGGCTTCCTGCAATCTCGAAACTGTGAGTTCTTCTCCCCATCTTTTCATTATCTAATCGAATCTTGGGACGAGATTCCGTTTAAGGGGGGTAGGCTGTGACGCCCCAGGTTTTTAATTAACCCTAACAGCCGGTCCACCCAGTTGGCAGTGGTCAAAGCACGGTCAACCTGGGCCCTTACCTCGAAAAACTCACTAACCTACTCTAGTGACCCCTTTTGACTAGTAAACACACTTCTGGGGCCAAACCATGGTCAAAGACTTGGTCAAACCCTTTTCACCCATAGTGTCCCTAGGTGTCTGTCGGAACTTTTGCCGCGTTCTCCAAAATTCACCTAAACACTTAAAATTCTACCTTTATGAAAGTTGTCCATCTTGTTGAGGGACAAAACTTTCATGTAGATTGGCATTTCAAATTTTGAGGGGAAAAGCTTGAAAAATTAGTTCCAAGGGCAGAAGCTACTGTGCAGGCAAACAGGCTGACATTCAAAGTTGGCAACTGTGTAATTCAAAATCTGTGGGGAAAACTCCCTATAGCCTTTTTGGAAATTGTAGAGGGTAGCTAGATCTCTAACTTTCATGTTCAAAGCTTGGTCGAGTTTTATTCAAAAATTTGGAGAAATTCGAATTCAAAGTCAGTGCTAGCAACACAGTTAAGGCCGGGCGCCAGCACGCCACGATGTCGCGCGCCCGCGCGCCGCACATCGCCGGCCGGCGCCGGCCGAACCTCGGCGGCCGTGCCCCCACGCGCCTTCCCGACGCTCCCTCCACCCGAGGTGTGTGCCGCCCGAGGTCCACGCGCCCCGACGCTCGCTCCGCCCTAGGCACCTCGAGCCGCGCGGCCACGCCGCCGTACCGCGTCGTGCGCGCAGGGGACCCCGGTCCGTCCGCGGCGCCGACCGTACGCACGTCAGTCGAGCCGCCGTAGCACGGAGATGCCTCCCCGCCGTCATCCGTCATCACCCGGGCTCGCTGGTATTTAAAGTCGCCCTGTGCTTTCCTCGCCCCCACGCCATCTCGAGCCACCGCCGCGCCGCGCCGCGCCATTGCCGCTGCCGCTGGTGAAGTCCATCCCCCGCTCGCGCTCAATGTTGTGCAAGCGTTCCTAAGCCTTCCCTAGACCACACTCAAGCCTCCCCGAGCCACGCATTGCGCCTCACCGCCGCGAGCCTCACCGGAACTCGCGAGATCGCGGACGCGTCGCCGCGGTCCCGTAGCCGCCGCTCGCCGGAGCTCGCCCTGCCACCGCAACCGCCACCAATCGGCTAGGGGTGAGCCTAATCGCACCCCTGTGCCACATGTTGCCCTGGTCCGAACCCACATCACCGCCGGCGAACTCCCCCGCCGCCGCAGGGGCTTGGTCGTGAAGTCCAGGGGCTTATCTGTGAATTAGGGGCCTGTTTGCGATGAAAGTTATCTATGTTTCTTTGCTAGTTGGTCCAGCGCTGTAGAAAAACCCTAGAAAATTGTAGAAAATTCAGAAAATTGCGAAACCAATTTTGTTAGACTCATGGTGGGCAATACTACAACTTTTGTTATTCTCGCAAGTTCTGTTTCTGGATATTTTTAACATGAAAAATAGGATTGTGAAATACCTAGATCTGCCATAACTCAAAAACTATAACTCCTCTGCATCCAATTTTTGGATATGTTGTGTGTCTTGTCATGACTAGCTCCTGTGCCCCAAAATTGCACAAAGTTATGAAGTAAATATTTTTATATAAATTGTTTTCCTTTTATGCAGAATCTGCCTAGATGATTTTTGTAGCTAAAAATATTTATGTTTTTGTGCCCAACTTGTGCATGATGTCTTGTTATGTCAAAACACACCTCTGGTGAATTAATCATGATTTTTTGTTTAAAAGAAATCTTTATTCTTAATTTGTGCTTGTTTTCCTTTGTACATTAGTGAAGCAAGATCAGTAGAGCTTCTAGGTGTGCTTGCTGGTTCTTTAGGTTTGCTTAGGACCCGAGAGCAGGCATGAGAAAGTTTGGATCATTTTGGTGCTTATTTATTTTTGTATGCATTTAATTTGAATCACTAGCTAGTCTTTGTAATTTTTTCCATAATGTTTTGTTTCCTAGCTTCCAAGCCTCACTCGTGGGACCAGTGGACCAGTATAGGTGCTATTATGCTTAAGAAACAATCTTTTAAATTTTTAGTGATTTATTGCTTAATAAAAAGCTTTAAAGCCCTTTAAAAAGATTAAAGAACAACTAATAAGGAAAATCCCTTTTTAATTCTTTTCCTTTTTTGAAAAAATATTACCTAACTTAATTAAAGGCTAAGAAAACATCCTTGCTGATAAGGAATTAATTTATGAATAAAAATCTTGTTCTCACCCTTGCTAGTGAGAGGAAAAGGATTAAACCTTCACATAAAATAACAAGTACAAAGGGACATTAATTCTAATGTGCAACAAAAGAATGAATCATGTATAACTAATAACCTTCCTAAAAGAGATGTGCTATCTAGATACTTGTTAAGGTAAATATGACCAACAAGAGTTAGATAAGATAACAAACTATCACATCACCTAAACCTTGCATTGCATTCCGTGTAGATCTACCGGACGGTGACTACTCCCTCGTCCCGGAATCCGAGGAAGGAGGAGCAGAAGCTTCGCTGCAGTACGTGGAAGTGCTCGACGACACCGAGGGTGCCCAAGCTAACCTAGCTGACGAAGGCAAGCTCCGGTGCATCTGACCTAGTTTTCAAATTCATTATTCAATTATATATGAATGCTTGTGCATTTAAGTTCAGGAGTTGAATGGAACCCTAGATGCACGATCCCTAGGTACTTTGTCCTTACTAGTATGATAGGTCGATAGCTGCTAAGCTATAGGACTGTTACAAGTCGGGTGATGACCTCACTCGCGAGAATAGGTTCCTAGATAGGAATCACATATATCCTTAATTGGATTGCTCATGTGGTAAGAGTATGGGATTTGGGCTCCGGTCCAATGGCTATCGTGGGTTAAGTGTTTGAACATACTAAGCAATATGGTTAGTCCCATTGATCATGTTGTCATGAATCTCCAAAATCAAACTCGAACTAATGGCAAATGGGGCCATGTTCGCTACATAACCAGAGCTAGGTCTCTAGCCTACAAACTCATCTATGGCGACCTCCTCCGTTCCATCGCTTTGCTTTCTCCCTGATCGCCTGTCCCGTCTTGGAGAAGCTCGAGAAGAACAACTTCAACGTGAGTCACCTTGTTCTCTCCGCCATCAACGGTGCAAGGCTTAGGCACTTCCTCAACACCGCGATGGCGACCATGCCGCCACAGCAGATCTCGCTAGACAAGACCGAGTCCGATGATGTCTCGCCAAACCCAGACTACGATGATTGGTTCGGTAAGGATCAGACGATCCTCAACTACCTATATTCGTCTGATTCCAAAGATATACAGGTCCAAGTCTCCAACTGCACCACCGCCATTGAACTATGGAAGTCCATCTAGGACATGACGGTGGCACAGTCTCGCGGATGGGTGATCACCACCCGCATGGCCCTCGCCACCGCCTCCAAGGGCACGTCCTCGATTGCTGACTTCTTCAGCAAGATGAAAGGACTTGCTGATGATATGGCGGCGGCGAGAAAGAAGCTTGAAGACGAAGAGGCAGCTTCGTACATCCTCGCCAGCCTGGATGAGGACTTCAACCCCGTCGTCTCCATGATCTCGGCGTGCACGACACCGATCATGCTCGGCGAACTCTACACCCAGCTCACAGGCTGGGAGCAGTGGATGAAACTACTCAACCCTACCAGCGGCGGCTCCAACTCTTCCTCGACAAACTCAGCCAACCGTGGTGGTCGTGGTGGCTTCAAGCGTGGAGGAGGCGGCCGTGGACACGGTGGCCGCGGACGCGGCAACAATGGCGGCAATGGAGGCCACCCTCACAACTCCGATCGGGTCTGCCAACTTTGTGGCAAGGAGGGATACACCATTGTGCGCTGCCACAAGCGCTTTGATGCTTCCTTCCAGGGAGTGTCAGAGCAGCACTCCGTCATCACCGCCACCAACAACTCCTACGGCATTGATACAAATTGGTACACCAACTCCGGTGCTACTAATCACATCACCGGGGAGTTAGAGAAGCTCACCGCCAGGGACAAGTACCACGACAATGATCAGGTCCACAATGCCTCGGGTGTAGGTATGAGAATCAAACAGATTGGCAAAAGTTTTGTTCATACCCCAAACCATGATCTTGTCCTCAATAATGTTCTTTATATTCCTGAAGCTAGCAAAAATCTTGTTTCAGTACATCGCCTTACATTTTATAATCAAGCCTTTATTGAATATCATCCCGATTGTTTTACGATCAAGGATCAGGCAACGAAGAAAATGCTGCTTAGAGGGGCATGTGAAGGTGGCCTTTACCCGCTGAAGTCTAGGTTTCCGTCTTCATCCAATAAAGTGACATTCGGCACCACTAGAACCTCGTCAAGTAGGTGGCATAGCCGCTTGGGTCACCCATCGTGTCCAGTAGTTCAGCAAGTCTTGAGTCAGAATCAAATTTCCTTTGTTCCCGATTTGATAAAGTAAAACGCGAGCATAAATATGTGATAAACAAGCATGCATAGATCCAAAGCTCTAGTATACCGCATGTCTAGGTACTTTAAAACTCGTCGGGTACGACTCCAAGCAAATCTATCCACCGCATGATACAACTTGCATGGGGATCGTACCACTTTGCACAAATAGATCTATCTACCGCATGATACGATCTAAATATGGAAAGCTAAAAGCATACATTATTTAAAGCATAAATTACGCACGTGTTCTAATCGTGAGAAACATAACCGAATGCGGCCGAATGTACCGATTCGGGGTCCATGAAGAAGGAACAAACATTACCAAGCGAGATAAATCTATCAGATTGATTTGAAATCTAATCCACCGGATGACTAGCTCCAAAGCAACCCAAAAACCTGCATCTACCGCGTGATACTCAGTTCTTTCAAGATTTATACAAACTTTGGCAAGCTTGAACCCGCAACACGTAACAACCTAGATCGATTCGGTTTCGGCTATCAAAGAGCACGTGATCCACGTGTTAGGTTTGCCAAAAAACACGAACTTGACTCGCATAAGGATCACCCAAAAGGATAAAGCCGATCCAAACCCATCTAGATTGGGCAAAAAGGTGTTACATGAATTTAAACATAAAGCGAAAACTCAAAGCAAAACGGGGTAACTTAATGAATCTATTGAATCTTGCCAAAATCCAATAGAGTCGATAACTAGCTTCAAGCTAGATCTTAGCCTACCGCATGGCTCATGACCTAACAAGAAACCCTCTTGAACCAAGCTTGAATCTACCGCATGACACTAAGCATGGTAACAAGACTACTTGCATCGATCTAAATCCACCGCATGATACTAGATATGATACAAGGTTGCCGTACTCACGGAGGTCGACGGATCGATGAACCCTCTCGAAGAACTCGACGACACGACAAATGGACTCTAGGGTTTGGCGTAAAGCCGATTTGTATTGAGAATGATCACGTGTATCTCGTTACATACATTCGGGGCTCATATTTATACCCCCGCCAAGCACAACCTCGAATGGATTTGATACCTAATTTATCTCTAAGCTTGATCGCTTATCCATCCATTCGTCCTCCCCGCTTGAGCCACGTCACCGTTCAATCCCGCAAAATCGGCTCAACCGTTCTCTTGCCGAACGGAAGCGGATAGCCGACCGCGGATTTTTCTCGCCGAATGCATCCGAAGAAACCTTCCTTCCGTCGGACGGACTCCTCATCGAGCCGGACCCACAAGTCGACTCCTTACCAAATTTTGGTGTTAACACATGCCCCTTCAATTGCGGGATAAAAGTGATTTTATTCCGAATTGACTCCGACCACCAACGTCTTCAAATCGAATCGTTCAACACCTATTCTCTCTCTTCGCAATCCGCCGGAATCTTTGTCTAGATCCAAACCCTAGATCCCCTTGTTCCGAGCTCGAATCCCCAATGGCGGCTCAAAATCAAGCCGCTCGGTGTAAATTCTCCTTCCATAAGCTTCATTCGGCATTTATGTTTTCAATTTTTACCTAAGATTTCTTCTCCGCTTTCCTTCAGAGCCTTCCACCGAGCTTTTGATTCGTACCGAGGCCAATTCAAGATCCTAATACCTTGGTCCCGTGGGAACCTCTCGATCCTCGAGATTTTATCGCGGCTCGAATCTCGAAGGATCCCCTTCAAAGCGGCTCTAACCACACCTCCTCGGTGGCGGGATATTTTCAAGAACCGGCCCTTGCCCCCAATCGCAGTCGGAAAAATTGGTACCGAGAGGATCCTTGCGGACAAGAGTGCCGAGACCCGTAATTGGGATACCCTCCGCATTGCTCAATGCTTGGAGTTATCCTTGGCCGAGACCCCCAAGAATGAAGACCTCTTGATAGCGGCTTGCCATTTCGGTCAAATGGCGTCAACGCCTTCCTCTTTGGTCACGGCCCGATGTCTCCAACTCTGGCCGATGTGTATATGATCACCGGCCTTGACATTACAGGATCCGTTCACCCCTGGGATTTCAAAGGTTCCTCAAGACAAACAGGGGTGAAACCAGGGAGCGGATACAAAAACTATATCCTGAACCATATGAAGGACGGCCCCCTTGGTGAAATTGAATACGAGGCGTTTCGAACATGTGGCTATGCAGGTTCATCTTCTGTGGTAAAGCCAATGAGCCTACCCTGAATCATATTGCAATGGCTTCACACCTAGTCAATGGCAATCGCTTCCCTCCGGGAAATACCTCCTAGGCAAGTGTGTACCATATGCTTCATCAAACTCGTCACCCAGCATGTACACCGGCCCGAGGATAGCATGCGTCAACGGTCCCTGGTGGTTTGTTCAAATGTGGCAGCAGCTGCACATGCATCGATTGTCGGTGTTGATTTGAACACCGGCTCTTCCCTTCATCCAATCATCATGAAGGGGAACCCCAAGCCACCAGAGGATTCCACACTTATGGAGAAGCCGCTTCAACTGTTCTTATCCGGCGAGAATGTCACCCGGCTCTTCGAGCTCTTCTTTAAAGGTTTCCAAAATCCTCTCTCGGCTCCCTTTTTTGGATAATGACAATTTGACTCTCCCTTGTGAGTTCTCCTTTGAAACCGAACGTCAAGACGCAAGATTCCTGGAGATCCTCAATATCATTATCCGCCCATGCATTCTGCCGGCTGAATTCAGTGGAGGGAGGTTGAACCACAGTACCTATGAATATTATCAGCCCAATCTGATGGCTCGGCAGCTCGGATGTGGCCAGATGCCCCCAAGACTGTTTCTGCATGAATTCCTCAAGCCCAGAGAGGAAATCCAAGAACTTATGCAAACTAGCAGAGTCTTTCAGTATGTGTGCAGTCCTTCTGTTTACACCTGGCCTTTCATACCCACAACAATAGCTCACCCCACCTTCAACTCCTGGTGGCAATAATTCCACGATCATATCTTCGGTGAGCCCGTACACTTGTTCGTACGAGTTGATGCCTCGATTTCCGGCCAACTTCGAGGTAATATGATTAATCCTTAAATCGACATTTCCTCTTCCAATCATTATTCGATCTTATTTCCTTTGCCCACGAACACAATGCCCGCCCCTCCGGCCGGGGGAGATCGTTTGCAATGCAAGAGTGGGCCCAATCTCAAGGCATTGGGATTCAGATCACCAACCCTGGCTCAGTTAATGGCTAGGTATGCCACAACAGACCCAACTCTGTCCAGCCTTGCTGCTGACAGGAGGCAAGGCTTGTCTCTGATTGCTCCTCCAAATGCCAAGAGGAGAAGAACTATCAAGAAAGTCCTTGTTGAGGTAATTTTTTTTTCTTTCTTGATCACAGGATTACTCTGTTTCTGATAAATCATATCTTGTGCATTTTCAGACCGAACTCAGCAATCCTCGGCTTCGGAACCCGCCAATGCTCCATCCACCGGTATGACCTTTATCGTCTTTTTCTTGAGGATGAACACCGGCATTCATTCCTAACTTGGCATTTGCGTAAGAAACAATGGAGGATCAACTTGTGGATGTCCCGGTGTCTCAACAAGCAAGTCCACCCGGGGTTGAGCCAATTGTTCAAGTGGAAATCTCATCTTCATCGGGGACTCAACCACTCCCTATCCGGACGAAGCACCAAACTCGCCGGAGATGAGTTTCCCAATCCAACCGAGCCATCAAGTCCTCCAAGGGCTCAATCACCCACCGGTCAAGCGTAAACATCAACCCCGGGAGAGGTGAACCCATCTTCTCCTCAGCCAGAAGCTCCTGAGTTGCCAGAAACTGCATCAGCGCCCTCTCACACAGAAGCTTCAGCTTTGCCTGGAACACCTCCTTCACCAGTGGCTGCCCCTGAACAAAATCCTGCTCCAGTTCAGGAAATCAGACATGAGGTACTTATTTGCACTCAACCCTGCTATTTTTACTTTCAACACTCCTGACTCGGCAATATTGCTCTCTTAGGATCAGGCCCCATCATCATTAAGTCCATCAATGGGGAACAATCCAGTTGCCGAGGCGAGGTAAGGAGTGCCTCAAACTCGTCGAAGAAGTGCTAGAAAAGCTCAAGGAGATTTTTGCCTGGCTGCAAAAAGATGCGCGAGATCAATTCAAAGATCTTGATCACTTTGAAGAAATGCTCGAACCCATCAGCCAAGAACTCCCTGAGGACATCAGTGCCTCTCTTGCATCTATCTCCGGTCTGGAAATTCATTATGTGCCCATAAGACAAGCTTTGAGAAAGGTGTCCTCCCGCCCAGCTGTTGAAAAGAAGAGGGCCAGTGCTGAACAAGCCGTGAAAGGGGCACAATCTCAGACCGAGAGCCACAAAGATACATTGGCCAATCTGCAAGCTTCTCGCGAATTGAAGATCGCCAGAAAAGCCGCTTTGGAGGCAGAACTGAGAAGCCTGTCAGCTGAAATAGAGGCCGATGACAAGGAAATAGCCGAGCTCCCCGGATTGATAGAAAAGACCCAAGAGGCAGCAATATCGGCCATAGCCGAGGTAAACTAGTGTGATGCGAACTTACCACCCCGTCCGCCGCCCGTAAAGATTATCAAGAGCGGAAGGACAATTTTCGCCAAGCAACATCAAATGTCCGTGGTGTAATTGCGAAATATTTGAACATCTAGATGTTTCAATTGATGTGTAACCGAATTAGTCGCTCTTGTAACATTTGTTCTTGCAATTTTATTTCCCTTTTCTTCTCGCGCATTCTTAAATGCAACGCCGAACGACCCATTCGGCAAAGAAATGCCAATACCCGAATGGCACTTTGACTCCTCTCGGCCCGAGCCGGTCAACGAATATGACTCGACCTAGAACTCCAAACGACCCATTGGAGGACTGGTCAAGGAAACATTTCCACCTTCCGATTTTCTTGGGATATGCACCACGATCCAGAGCCACGACTCAAGGCCAGGATCTGTCTTGCCAGGCCTATAAATGGAACCATAGGTGCCCCTAGCTCTCCACCAAGCCTCTAGCTCTCGAATCTTTGCCAATCTCAAGTCTTCTTCTTCTTTTTCAAACAAGCGTGCATCCCGAGAGAAGCATGGTGCGCGGCCTCAACCGACGCCGCGCCGCCCGATGAGGCGGAGGGAAGCCGCGCCGGTGCGCGCGGGAGGCAATGATCGTCAATCCCTCTTTTCCGGTTCATCTTTGCTCCCCTTTTGTTTTGACGATCATCCTTTTTTCAAAGTTGATTCAATGGAATCCATCTCCCGTGCCGGCCGGTCGCCCCTACCGGACGACTCCTCGAGTCCGACGGCCACTCCCCCCGTGCCCTACGGGGAACTCGACGCTCTCCGCTTCAAGGCGGAACCGGAGGCGGCCCGGCCGCGAGCCGGGAGGACGTCTCCAAAAAGGCCGACATAGCCGAGTTGGAATGGGAAGACCGGCGCAAGCTACCGCCGGAGACCATCGACGGTACGGCCCCGACACCGCTCTTTGATCCAATCCGGCCTTCGATGCTAATCCCCCTTTTTCTTGCACTTTGCGGCCCGTGATGCCGATCTCAACCGCCTAAAGATGCCGGTGGAGCAACCGGCCGATAAGGTGAACGCCCGCGGGGACACGCCGGCGGAGCGCCTTTGCGGTGGAGCACCGTGTGGATGAAGTGGCCACCCATGGCGTCCGCTTGGGCACCACTTTGGGACCGGCCGCCATGGCGACGCACACCGACGTCGACTACTCCACCGAGCCGCGCGGCTTCCGGGCGGTGCGCCGAAGACATCGAGGAGATCGAGCTCATCTTGGAGCGCCTCGATGGCCACGGCGACGCCATTGCCGAACTCACTCATCCCCAATCTGTGTTGAACATGCTCTTTGACTAGATTGTATTAGGGATGTTTGAATATCGGCAATAAATAAAGAACTTTTGAATTCTGTGCTCGCACTGCGATGATTTTCTTCATGTTTGCATCCGTGAATCTTGTTTTTCCTTAAACGTATCCGGGAACTGTCTTGAGCCGAACACGCGAGAACAGATGCCCCTTGGCGCAAACTCCACAGAAGA
Source organism: Cenchrus americanus (assembly GCA_947561735.1). Taxonomy (NCBI): domain Eukaryota; kingdom Viridiplantae; phylum Streptophyta; class Magnoliopsida; order Poales; family Poaceae; genus Cenchrus; species Cenchrus americanus. Next base: position 196,407,833 of record OX387245.1, on the reverse strand, counting down.
TCCCTGAATCGGCAATCCGTAAGCACTGTTCAAGCGAAAACCTTTCACATTCCGGAAGAAAACCCTGCCGCTTGGTATTCCAACAGTGTACGCCGGCCGCTCATCACTCCCAATGCACCCCTTCGGTCAATAAAATAGCCTCGCCGAGATGCCCTGCAAATCCACTCGCACACTCATCCATCACTTCTCATTTCCTCCCCCGTCCTCGCAGGAAAAAAAACCCCAAGGCCATGGACAAAGGCAAGCAACCCCGGGAGAGCAAAGACTCCGAAGAAACGCACGATTCGAAAGTGAGTTTCCTCTTGATTTACTCCTTGTTTCCCCATATGATCTTGCGCTTTACCTCCTCTCTTCCTTTCCTCTTTCAGCCTTGATTTACTTACCGAAGAAATCCTTGGGACCGAAGACATGCTCGAGTACATCTCCTCCGATTCTTCCCTCGAAGCGAGAGGACGCCACGCCCGAACGAGAGGACCGGCCGTCAACCGCGCCGCCGCGTTCGGCACCCGGAGCATGACCTCGGGGACATCACCGCTCGTTGCCGGTGCCGAATGCGAGCGTCGCATGGCCCCGGAGGCATTAGTGGGAGGTAAATGTTTTTGACTCCTTCTTGACGTCGTGCTCACATCCGGATTTCTTGCCCCTAACACCCACTCCTCTCGTTTCGGATGTCTCCGATAGGTACAACAACCTGAAAGCGGCTTGGGACAGTTTGGTGGAGGCCGCAAATCATGGTCACCCCCGTGCATTCCAAGTTGCCGTCACGGTGGTCCCGGAGCAACTGAAAAGGGAGCAGCCGAAGAAGCAAAGAAAAGATGGAATCATACTTCCGCTTCTTCCTCCAGGCCTTCTGCTTCCCACCTCCTCGAAGTCCTGATCACCAGGGTTGTAAGACTGCAAGAGGCAGTTGTAATGTAGTTTCGTGCTAAGGGCAATGCATCTAGGCACTGGCCATTTCTTCTGTCTGTGAATTTTTGTTCTAAAGGCGGCCTCGTTCTTGAGCGCCGGCTATTCCTGCGTCAGATGCATGTAATCCCACTGCTGGTTATCACCGATCGATTTCAACACTAGGATAATATTTCTTCAAATATCTCCCGTTTATTGCAGCGGAAAATTCTTCTCCCAGTAAAGTTTTCAATATGTATGCATTTCCAGGGACGCATCTGACCACGCGAAAGGGACCTTCCCAGTTAGGGGACCATTTGCCGAATTCGCTGTATTTAGTTCCAATCGGCAATAGCGCTTTCCAAACCAAATCCCCTTCTGCAAATTGCCTGACTTTTACTTTCTTGTTATAATACTTGGCAACCCGCAGCCTTGTTCTTCTCGATGTTTTCCGGTGGCCCCGAGACGGATCATGTGTAAATCTTCAAGCTCATCCATCATTAGGTCACCGTAATCTTTGGAGCTTAAATCTTTTCGTAACATGATTCTCTTGGAATCTCGATTGCATCTCCCAAGGTAGAACCGCATGATGTCCATAAACCAATTCATAAGGAGACGTCTTTGTAGCTCCATGAGGGGCCATTCGGTAAGCCCACGGTGCCTTCCGAGTACCGAATGCCACCTTCTTGGCTTCTAGTCGATCTTCTTTTGTATCGCCTTAATCATGATCTTATTAGAAGCCTCTCGCCCGACCATTAGCTTGGGCATAATAGGGAGAAGAATTAAACAATTTGATTCCCATGCTTTCGGCAAACTCTCCGAACTCCGGGGACACGAATTGGGCCCCTTGATCGGTTGTGATTGTCCGAGGGATTCCAAATCGATAGATGATGTGCTCCTTGACAAATTCAACCATGTTTTCTCGACGTCACCTTCTTCGGTGGGATCGCCTCAACCCATTTAGTAAAATAATCGTAGCCAAAAGCACAAACTTATGCCCCTTGCTAGATGGTGGATTAATGCGGCCAATCAAGTCTATACCCCGACCCTCGAATGGCCATGGCTTGATAATGGGATTTAACGCCGACGCGGGGACCCTTTGAATATTTCCAAACCTCCGGCAATCTTGACATCCTTTATAATACTCAAAGCAATCCTCTAATATCGTCGGCCAAAAGCACCCAGGCTTGCCCGATAACCCATTTCATGCGGTAGGCCGATTGGTGTGCTCCACATTTCCCATCATGCACTTCACTCATCATTTTCTTGGCCTCTTCGGGACCCAGGGCATCGTAACAATACTCCATCTAATGATTTGTAAAACAAATTGTCATCCAGAAGGACAAACTTTATGGCCTTGTACCTAAGCTTCCTAGAGACCTTTCGGGATGGATCTTTCAAATAGTCAACGATCTCTTTTCTCCAATCATCCTCCGCGAGGTCCGTTCCCAGCGCACATACATCTGCAGCGAACGCTTCTTGACTCTCTTTGTAACCAGAGGCGCTCTGAGCCAACCTGTTCGCTTCTTCGTTATGTTCCCTAGGAATATGCTGTAGAGTTACCAACGGAAAGCTCTTCAAGATCTCCCTGCATTCTTCGAGGTAACTCCTCAGTGCTTCACTTTTGCATTCGTATTGGCCGTTCAATTGCTTGATCACCAACTCTGAATCTCCATAAACCTCAACTGAAACGGCCCCGACTTCTCTCAAATATTGAAGCCCCCGAAGTAATGCCTTGTATTCAGCCTGATTATTAGTAACAGAGGTCGTATAGGGATGGCAAATTCAAACATCTCACCTCTCGGGTGAAATTAACAGAATCCCTACTCCCCCACCTTTACCACATGATGATCCATCAAAAAATAAAGCTCAAGGAGTAATTTCAAGCAAATCAATTGACTCGATCGCGATGTTCGGTTATAAAATCGGCAATGATCCGTCCCTTAATAGCCTTTGCCGATTCGAACTTTAACTCAAACTCGATAAAGCCAAGATCCATTTGCCAATCCCGCCATTCAAAATTAGCATAGATAACATATGTTTTATTACATCAAACTTGGAGTATACAAGTGCATTTGGCATTCAACAAGTAGTGCCGAAACTTTGTACACGAGTAGTATACGCACGAGCACAACTTCTCTGCGTTCGAATACCTAGTCTCGGGATCAAGTAATTTTCGGCTAAGATATGCTACTACCCGCTCCTTTCCTTCGAATTCTTGAATAAGGGCCGATCCAATGGTTTGGGTATCGGCCGCCACGTACAACTTGAAAGGCTTATCCAACCGAGGAGGGACCAAGATCGGTGACTCCTTCATGTATTGCTTGATCTCATCAAAAGCCTTTTGTTATTCGTCGCCCCATGTGAACTTCGATCTTTCTTTAGCTTCAAGAATGGAGAGAACGGCAAAACCTTATGTGACAGATTTGGAATGAATCTCCTTACGAAATTAATTTTGCCGAGCAATGATTGCAACTCCTTGAGATTAGTTGGAGGGACAACTTCATCAATGGCCTTCATGCTCTTCTTGCCAACTTCAATCCCCCCTTCGTGGACCAAAAATCCCAAGAACTCTCCAAGTCGATACCCCAAAAGCGCACTTGTTTGGATTCATTTTTAAACCATGCTTTCGGGTGCACTCCAAGGTTCTTTTCACATCTTCCAAATGTGTGTCATGACTTAGGGATTTGATCACGACATCATCAATGTAAATTTCAACAACTTTGCCGATCAACTCGTGAAAGATGTAATTCATGGTTCGCCGATAAGTTGCACCGGCATTTTCAACCCAAATGTCATGACTATCCATTCAAACGAGGCCTACATGACTAGGACATCGAAGGCCGTCTTCGATATATCTTCTATTGCCATAAAAATTTGGTTGTATCCCGCATTGCCATCCATGAAACCGATAACTTTGTTCCCGGCGGCGGCGTCAACCAACAAATCGGCAACGAGCATGGGGTAACCATCCATCGGAGTAGCTCGTTCAAATCCCCGAAATCTATGCGGACCCTCATCTTTCCATTCTTCTTGTAAACGGGGACAATGTTAGAAATCCACTCCGCATATCCGCATGGCCGAACGAAGTTTGCGTCAAGCAATCTTTCAACTTCTTTCTTCACATCGGCCAATACCTCATCCTTGTAGATTTTCCGGGGTGGTTGCTTGTATGGTTTGAAACCAGATTTGATTAGCAACCGATGCTCAACGATGGAGCGATCCGATCCGGGCATCTCCGAATAATCCCGTGCGAATCAATCCTTATATTCCTTGAGTAGCTTGATTAATTCCTCCCTGAAGTCTGATTGCAAGTTTGCGCTGATGAACGTCGGCCTTGGCTTGTCACCGCTTCCAATGTCAACTTCTTCTAATTTATCGGCCCGACATGAATCCTCGCCCCAACTTGCCATCAGTACCATCGACGGGGTTCTCCATTAAAAATTGCTATAAGAGCCGACTGCTTGAATCGGCTGTTGATCGCTGCTGACAGGTTCAACAGGACCTTCTCCCCGTCTTTCCCCGAGAAACGGTCAATGCCTTGATACTCCCGTAAAGCCGGTTCCATGTTTGCTACGCTCACGGAGTCATCGCTTGGACCACCTCAATATCTTCATCCACCCATTGGATGAGCCGCCGATGCATGGTGGATGGGACGCGAAGCAATTGGCATGAATCCGGGTCCGTCCAAGCGAGTAGGGCCGTAGGCTCCTTTACCTTCGATAACAAAGAAGGTCGTGAGCAGCGTCTTGGACCCGATCATCAGATCCACGTGAGCGCATCCCTTGGTGTCTGAAGGATTCCCGGCGAAATCGTTCAGTATTATGCTTGTAGGCGTCAGATCGCTAGGGCCCATGCCAAGTTTCCTGAAGGTGGTGTACGACATTACATTGACCGCCGCTCCACCGTCGACAAACATCTTGGTCAATGGCTTGCCATCGACATATCCCTTCAAGTAGAGCGGCCTCATGTGTCGATTTTTGGTCGGTTTGTTGAAGACGGCTTGCTTGGCTAGCACCAGCTGCGCCATCAGCCCCTCAACCTGCTCATCATCCAGGGACGCCTCTTCCTGCACAACCTGGTTAGCAGGAGCCATAAATTCATTCGGTAGAAAATACACCATGCACGCTGGAGCCGAACGTTTTGACCCTTCATGTTTATCCTTTGGACGCCACACCTACCTTGTCTGGATCCCAGCCTGCCTCAGTTCACGGTTCCTCAAGCGTTGAACCCTTCGCTTCTGGCTCTTTCTTAGGCCAGGCGGGCACCATTGCCCCTTCTACCAGATGTACTCATCCTCGTCTTCCTCTTGATCAGCCCACCTTAAATCAGCTTTCCTTTTCCTGGGATGATCAATGACTTCAATTTTTGGCGCCGATCCTCACTAGGATGTATCCTTCCAATCCTTTCATGGACGGATCGACGATTGGCGCTCCCGCCCGTACTCGAAATACCTATCACCGCACACGGGGTAGTTCCTCGGCCGTGGGCGCTTCAAACCTTCGTTCCAACAAGTGCTCGAAGAATGCACATCCCCGGTGCGCGCGCTCCTCCTCGCGCGTGTATTGCTCCGCATCTCTTCGCGCGCTTCCTCTTCGGCCTTGCGCCTTTCCTCCTCATATTTTCGCTTCGGTAGCGCTCTTTTCCACGGGCGCCGCCACTTATTGAGGAGGATACGCGTGGTCACCCCGGGCTTGGCTCGGGATGATTCCCCGATCTCGAAGTGGCTCTTGAGAACGCGGGGGGCTTCACCATGCACCGCTCTAAAGTTACTTGACGCTCCGGGTCCACCGCTCCATCCCGTCTTGCCCCGGGCCGAGGTCAAGACTTTGACCTTGCCCTTCCTCACTTGTCACCATGTTGACGGAAAAACCCACCATGTTCGAGGGAAGGGGTGGCCATCCGGCTTCATCTTGTTATCAAATTTGAGGTGTCCCTCCCGTATGGCTTTCTCGGATCCTCATCCCGAAGACCCCGCAGTCGTTGATGGAGTGCGAGTTCCTGTCGTGGAAGCCACAGTAACGTTTCTCCTTTACTCCATCGGGCCGAAGCATGGAATGCCCTTCAGGCAACCTGATTCGGCCTTCCTTCACTAGGAGCTCAAACAGCTTGTCAGCTTTCGTGATGTCGAAATCATAGGTGCCTTTGGTCTGTTTGACCCAGCGCTGATTCATAGTCAATGGCTCTTTTCCCCACATGATTTCGGCTGCAGCCACGTCTTGTTCATCATCAGAATCTTCCACCAGGTCGGCCTTGTCCAGAACTGGTTGTAGATATCCGCCACGTCGTGCTGTTTACCGAACCTGGCATCCTTCTTGAAACGGTATGCTTGGTTGCTCATTAACGACAGCTTTTGGGACAGCTGGCCCAGGTTATCGAACTCCATGCCAAACAGCTTCTCACGCAGACCGGCAAAGCATCCCCGGCAACGGCCATGTCGGCCAACCGGTCATCCGGCAAAGTTGAGCGAAAAGCACATGCCCTTAACTTCTCCGAACCTCCCGAGGAATTCCAAGGGCGTCTCATTGTGCCTCTCGCTTCGGGGTAGTGAGGTCGATTAGCTTCTTTTCCGAGCCGCCGCCGAAATAGTGGGCGTGGAATTTCCGTTCCAGCCTCCTTCCATGTGCCGACCGATTGCTCGGGGTAAAGATGAAAACCATTGGAACGCCTCGCCCGTCGGCCGACGCGGGGAAGTATCTCGACTCGAACGCTTCTTCGGCCGAGCACTCTCCACGCCGCATCGGGTAGCAAGCAATGTGCTCCACCGTGCTCGTGTCGTCCCCGCCGTAAAACTTTGTGAATTCCGTCGGAGGTTTTACCCTTGGCGGAAGGATCACGTTGTAGTACCACTCGGGGAATGGCGGCATGTAGGTAGGTCCTTGCATTTTCGGTTTGAGGCCGAATTGATTCGCATCAAATTGGCCATCTTCTCGCGCCAGGATGTCGTCCTCCCCGCGTGCCTGCACCGGTCCGTATCCCGGATTCGGGAGAGCGTCGATGGCTCCGTAGTTCCCCACCTCGTGGTAGCCTCCGCCATATAGATTCCTCTCGTAGCTAGTTACTTGCCGGAGCAATCCCGTGGCCGGGAGCAAGCGGGGCCCCAGAGAGCCGAATGCCAACTCCCCGTACGTGGGCCGGTACGGGTTCGGCCGTTGCACGGTGTTGACCCGTGCCGCCCGCGGTGGTGGCCGGACCGGTCGCCCTCCCCGCGGCTGCGGCAGGGGAGCCGAACCGGCCGACCCCCGGCACCTTGTGGAGGGGGCCGGAAAGCTTGACTCCCGGCCGCTCCGAGGAGGAGGCCGGGCTAGCCGGCTCGCAATGGCGGTTGAGAACCGGACTCGCCCAACTCCACGGTGCCTCCTTGAATGGGTGTCTTCCCCGAATGCCTCGCTCCATGCCTAGACCGAAGACAGCCCACCATCATTTGTTTGAACGCACCAAGGAAAGCTCGTGGTGCCTCGCTCAAGACGTGGTCCGCGGCATCTCGGAACGCTTGTATGCATTCCTCCCTCTCCCCGCCGGGTCGTGGCATCGCTCTCCCCTGGCAACAATACCCTGGGCATCTCATTTTTCAGGTACGGGACGCCACTCCTGTTCTTCTTGAAGGACAAGATACACTTCGCCGGAATTGGTCCACGGCGTCCTGGAGCTGCTGCCGTTGTTCAGGAGAGAGGTCTTCAATGTTGACATCCATGATATCCCCGATGTCGTGCATCTTGATTTTAGGTTGTGTCCCACGGGCGTGCCAAAAAGTGTGTTGACGCAAAATGTGCACCTAGCGCCAAGCACACAAAGCAAGCCGAACAAGCTGGCTTCACACGTGTAGAGAATCACAAGACGTGCCGTCAATTTTCCCTGAAAATTAACAAAAGACAAAGTAGTTAAATACCAAAGCTTGGAACTTGCCGGGTGGTACCAGACAGTTCCATATTTACGGCTACAAAGCCGGATGGGATGACACATAGCTATAGAAAGCTATCCGCAATAAACAGAAACCATTCGGGAGCATTAGAAAGGAAAAAAGTAACATAGCCGAATGGACGACGTAAGCATGACGACGATCGGTCTTTGTTTGGACAAAGATGCACGTGCACAAGATCGTGATCGATCCCCGTGATGATCAACATTAAATAATAAATAAAGTAAAATGCGAGCATAAATATGTGATAAACAAGCATGCATAGATCCAAAGCGCTAGTCTACCGCATGTCTAGGTACTTTAAAACCCGTCGGGTACGACTCCAAGAAAATCTATCCACCGCATGATACAACTTGCATGGGGATCGTACCACTTTCCACAAATAGATCTATCTACCGCATGATACGATCTAAATATGGAAAGCTAAAAGCATACATTATTTAAAGCATAAATTACGCACGTGTTCTACTCGTGAGAAACATAACCGAATGCGGGCCGAACAAGCCGATGCGGGGTCCATGAAGAAGGAACAAACATTACCAAGCGAGATAAATCTATCGATTGATTTGAAATCTAATCCACCGGATGACTAGCTCCAAAGCAACCCAAAAACCTCGCATCTACCGCGTGATACTCGGCTCTTTCAAGATTTATACAAACTTTGGCAAGCTTGAACCCGAAACACGTAACAACCTAGATCGATTCGGTTTCGGCTATCAAAGAGCACGTGATCCACGTGTTAGGTTTGCCAAAAAACACGAACTTGACTCGCATAAGGATCACCCGAAGGATAAAGCCGATCCAAACCCATCTAGATTGGGCAAAAAGGTGTTACATGAATTTTAACATAAAGCGAAAACTCAAAGCAACACGGGGTAACTTAATGAATCTATTGAATCTTGCCAAAATCCAATAGAGCCGATAACTAGCTTCAAGCTAGATCTTAGCCTACCGCATGGCTCATGACCTAACAAGAAACCCTCTTGAACCAAGCTTGAATCTACCGCATGACACTAAGCATGGTAACAAGACTACTTGCATCGATCTAAATCCATCGCATGATACTAGATATGATACAAGGTTGCCGGTACTCACGGAGGTCGACGGATCGATGAACCCTCTCGAAGAACTCGATGACATGACAAATGGACTCTAGGGTTTGGCGTAAAGCCGGTTTGTATTGAGAATGATCACGTATATCCGTTACATACATTCGTGGCTCATATTTATACCCCGCCAAGCACAACCTCGAATGGATTTGATACCTAATTTATCTCTAAGCTTGATCGCTTATCCATCCATTCGTCCTCCCTCGCTTGAGCCACGTCACCGTTCAATCCCGCAAAATCGGCTCAACTCGTTCTCTTGCCGAACGGAAGCGTATAGCCGACCGCGGATTTTTCTCGCCGAATGCATCCGAAGAAACCTTCCTTCCGTCGACGGACTCCTCATCGAGCTGGACCCACAAGTCGACTCCTTACCAAATTTTGGTGTTAACAACGAGTGTATCATCTAGTCCTCTTGAACTCATGTTTTTCGATGTGTGGGGTCCTGCACCTTCATCTGTAGGTAGAAACAGCTACTATGTAAGTTTTATAGATGACTTCAGCAAATTTACATGGGTTTACCTCTTGCGTCGCAAATCTGATGTGTTTCAAAAGTTTCACGAGTTCCAAAGTATGGTCGGGCACCAATTTGGAAAGAAAATCCTTACCATGCAAACTGATTGGTGGTGAGTATCAAAAGCTAAATTCATTTTTTCAGCGCATTAGCATAGCACATCATGTGTCTTGCCCGCATGCTCACCAACAGAATGGCTCCACTGAGTGAAAACATCACCATATTGTTGAAGTAGGGTTATCCTTCCTAGCTCATGCTTCTATGTCTCTAAAGTTGTGGGATGAAGCTTTTGTTACAGCCACATATCTTACAAACCGACTCCCCTCCAAGGTTATCCATGGTCAAACCCCTCTAGAACGATTATATAAACACAAACCAGATTATACCTCTCTTAGAACGTTTGGTTGCGCATGTTGGTCGAATCTGAGACCTTTTAATTATCGTAAACTTCAATTTCGGTCCAAATAGTGTGTCTTCCTCGGTTATAGCAATAAGCACAAAGGCTACAAGTGCCTAGATGTTGGGGAAGGGAGAGTTTATATCTCGGGATATCATTTTTGATGAGACTGTCTACCCGTTTGCTAGCCTTAATCCAAATGTCGGTGCACGACTCCATTCAGAAATCCTTTTCCTTCCTCCTACCCTACTCAATCCTGGTTTTGGGGACGATAATTCTTTTGATCGACCCGGTAATGATTCCCTACGTCCCCGTAACCACCTATCTGAGTCTATAGGACAGGACGAGGTTCCAGGCGAAAATTCCACAGTGATCCGCCATAATTCGGCTGCAAACAACCATCATTTTATGCAGGTACCGGGCTTTCCCCTTTCGGTAGGAACCGGTGCTGACTTCCATGTTGATCCGCCGGCATCATCAGGACATCTACCACACGCATCAGCATCGGATCAGGTGCCTACCGCCGCAGATAGCGACGTCACCCAGCCCGGTTCGGCTCCCGTCGCTCTCGTGCCGCCACCTGTGTCACGGCCATCGATGCTGGGGCACCGAGCGGATATGCCTCAACTTCCGCGATGGAGGCCGGATTGTCTGCACCGGCCCCTTCGCCCACGCTGCCGACCGGATCGTTTGCGCCTACTGCCCTAGAAGCCCGGGCGCTGCAGCTGCACCAACGCCATCAGCTCCTGCACCAGCGCCGCAAGACTCAAGTCGTCATGTCATGCACCCGACTACAACGAGGTATACGAACTCCCAAAGTCTACACTGATGGTACAATATGATATGATCATATAGCTGCTACGTGCGAGGGTCCTACAAATTTGAAAAGTGCCCTTAGTAATGATAACTGGAAGCGTGCAATTGATCTAGAGATAGAAGCCTTACACAAAAATAAAAATGGCACCTTGTACCACCTCAGAAAGGGAGAAACATGATAGGCTGCAAGTGGGTTTACAAAACTAAAAGAAGGGCAGATGGTACCATAGAAAGATTCAAGGCACGATTAGTAGCAAAGGGGTTTAAGCAAAGATATGGCATAGATTATGAGGATACCTTCAGTCTTGTAGTTAAAGATGCCACAATTCGTCTGATTTTAGCACTTGTTGTCTCCAACAATTGGTGTCTGAATCAACTAGATGTCCAGAATGCCTTTTTACATGGGTTCCTTGAAGAGGAAGTACATATGAAACAACTTCCTGGCTATGAAGATGAAAACAAACCACAATATGTGTGCAAACTTGACAAGGCCTTGTATGGCCTAAAGCAGGCTCCACAAGCCCGGTATTCTCGGTTGTGCATGAAGCTGCAGAGTCTTGGGTTTGTTCCTTCAAAGAGAGATATGTCACTGTTTTTCTATTGAAAAGGGAAACATGTTATCTATATGTTGGTCTCCGTTGACGACATTATTGTGGCTAGCTCTTCTCAGGAAGCTGTAGATGCTCTTCTTCGTGATCTAAAGGAAGAATTTGCTATCAAGGATCTTGGATAATTGCACTACTTTCTCGGTATTCAAGTACACAAAAGAATGGTGAGTTGTTGCTAAACCAAGAAAGGTATGCTTGTGATATACTTAAGAGAGTAAACATGCAGCTTTGTAAACCGGCAAAGACACCACTCAGCACCATTGAAAAAGTGTCGATTATGGATGGGACTCGTCTAGGTACAGAAGATTCCACAAAGTACCGAAACATAGTTGGTGCACTTCAGTATCTTACACTGACGCGTCCTGATTTGTCCTTCTCGTTTAACAAAGTATGCCAATTCCTCCATTCTCCTACGACTGTCCATTAGGAAGTTGTAAAGAGAATCCTGAGGTATGTTAAAGGAACGACTAGTCTTGGTTTGAAATTCAGATAATCTAAGTCTACTCTTGTGAGTGCATTTTTGGATGTGGACTGGGTTGGTTGCCCAAATGATAGGAGGTCAACAGGTGGCTTCGCAATATTTATTGGTAATAATCTCGTGTCGTGGTGTGCTAGAAAACAAGCAATAGTTTCAAGATTGAGTATAGAAGCTGAATATAAATCTTTAGCCAATGAAACTGCTGAGGTAATGTGAATACATCAGTTGCTGGATGAGCTAGGTATATCACATCCTCGAGCAGCCTGTCTATGGTGTGGTAACATTGGGGCAAAGTATCTTTCAGCTAACTCGGTCTTTCATGCTCGTACAAAACATACAGAAATAGATCACTTTGTGCGTGAACAAGTTGCAGCAAGGTGCCTAGACATTAGATTCATTAGCACTGCAGATCACATTGCTGATGGATTCACAAAAGCACTTCCAGAGAAGCAGAATTTGTAGTTCAGAAACAATCTCAACTTGATACCTGCGTTGTGATTGTCGGGGGGTGTTGAAATATCTGGTCTGGCATGTGGTGCAGTTGATGTTGATGTCCTTCGATAGGTTAGTTGCAGGCTCCAAGGTAATCTTCTCTAGTTTGTTGTTATCTTGTAAAGTAGTTAGATCATCTTAAGCCTGGAGATAAGGTTGTTGTATTTCTTGAGATGTAAGCCACGCCGGGGGCTTTTCCCGGCCTATTTAACACGGAGCCGCACAGCCTGAGAAGGTGTGCGTTACAACCAATTTCACATTGTAAACAAGATTCAGTTCAGTGATTGTGCAATTTTGGTTATTCGATTTCGTTTCAGTAGCTCGCTTCATTTCTGTTGCTTGTTTGATTCAACTGCAGCCGGTTTCATGGGTTCAGTTACAGTTCTGTTTATTCATCAATACTGCATTTTTTTCTTTAGAGAACTGGAGCGGTAGCTAGTATTGTTTACCAAACACCATCTTTGACCATATGTGCAGCAATGCACCAGATAACTTCACTTTCGGCGTCCTGTTTTGTGGCTGTTACTGCAACTGATCTTCATATTTAAGAGTAGGGGAGAAATTTAAAAGGTTTGCATATTACCTTACCTAACTGAGGGGAGAAAGAAGCTGAATGAGTCAAGGGCTATATATATATGAACATGATTCCATGTCGTGCCACTACGGGAAAACCTGTGTTTGTCGTGTGTTTCGATCTTTGCCGTGCGCATTTTTTCTGGCACACGGCAAAAAGAAAACACCCGGTAAAAATAGTTTGTCGTGCATTTTTATGTTGGCGCAAGGCAAACAAATAGTTTTGTAGCGAACATGGCCTCATATGCCACTAGTTCGAGTTTGATTTTGGTGATTCATGACAACATGATCAATGGGACTAACCACATTGTTTAGCATGTCTTTGTAGACACTTCTAGGTCCCAAGGATGCAAAAATATCACATGCCAAATTGAGAAGATAGTCTATTTTTCTATGGTCAAAACCGAGCAAAGAAAGGAAAAGAAAACACACTGTCGGATGAACCGACGGTACCATCAGTGCATAAGCGTCGGTGTAGTTGGTACACTGCGCAAGAGGCAAAATGAAGTTGGCACTGATGGATGAACCAACGGTCCATTTTGTAGATGCGCTGGATGAATAGCAGAGGAAGAGCAGTGAAGACAGTAGCACCGGATGATCCGACGGTCTGAGTGAGGACACTGTCGGTCTATCCGACGCTCAATTTGAATCAAGACAGAGACGCGCCAAGACGAAGTCTTCAGCACCGGATGAACCGATGCCTTGGTTAAGGGGAAGCGTCGGTCTATCCGACGGTCTCGTGGAAGCTACCAGAGACGTTTTGGCCGCGGGGTCTTCAGCACCGAATGAACTGACGCACTGTCGGTGTAATGCGTCAGAGCAGTTGTGTCAGTGGATCTTCAACGGCTACGTGATGTGGAGGGCACCGGATGAACCGATGCCTAGAAAAAGTATAGCATCGGTTCATCCGACGCTACCTTTTTCATTGGTGTTAGCCAACGGCTCTTTGGATGTCTTGGGTGTAACACCCTGAAATTTTCCAATTTCATGATGTTAATAGGGAAAATAATTAAACAACGATTTTCCCATAATTTTAAAATTTTGCCCAAGATTTATCTTCTTTACACGAAATTTAGAATGAGAAAATCAATTGATTGTTTTTTATAAATTAAATAAAATAAATGTATGTGTGTTGGATTTATTTTGGTTGGATTTGTTTTGTTTGTTGTGTGTTGAAAAAGAAAAGAAAAGAAAAAAAGAAAAAAAAAACCAAAGTCCCTCCAAACCCCTCCATTTCATTTCTTCGCGGCCCGGTTGGCCGGCCCGGCCCAACTTATCCTCCCCCTCTCTCTTCCATTGACACTCCCGGCCCCACCCGTCAACTCCTCCTTCTACCTCCAGCTGGCCGCCTCGCCATGGCCTCACCACACCGCCACACCCCGGCGTCCTTCCCTTCCCCGCGCCCCTTCCGTTTCCTCCACTGATCAAGGCTTCAATGCACCGGCGTACCCACACACCGCCTCGCCCTCTTCCTCTCCCGAAACGGCTCCACCACCAGGCCATTCATGGCCGGCCACTGAGTTCCACTGCCCCACCGCCTTGCCGGCCTCTCCTCTCCCTTCTCCACCCTATAAAAGGCGAGCCTGAGCCCCTGCATCCTCGCACCAAACTTCCCCATTCTTCCTCGCGCACAGCGAAGTTACCACTCGAAGCTCGGAGCACCGCCGGAGAGCTCTGCCATCAGGGGGGCTGCCTGTTTCGCCGAACAGGAGCCCTCTCGGAGCAAATCGACGCCACCACCGGAACCACGACATCGATCTGCATCCGTTTCGCCCCTTCCCGTTGTTGGAGAATTGTCGGAGCACCACCCCTACGTCTCCCGCACCCCTCCCCTCTCCTCCTCCCTCACCGCAGCACCATCCATCCCCGCCGGAGCCCGGAGCGCCGCCGCCCCGATCCGCTTCACCGGCGCTCCTCCCTCCCTTCCGACCTCCCAGGTGATTTCCCCTAGTCCTCCTCTTTGTTTCGGTACTTTTTCGTCGTATTTGGTGGCCGGGAGGCCCTATTTCGCCGCGCCGACGAGCTCTCCGGCGAGCCCGCCGCCGGGCGCCGCTGACCGCCACCGCCCGCTTGCTGTCGCCGCCCCAGCCGTCGATCGGTGAGCCAACGGCTCTGATCGAGTCCCACCCCGGTCAAACATTTACTTAAAAGTCAACCTAGGCCCCTCCGCCGCCACTTTGCAAAAACACCCTTGCTGTTTCAAATATCACAAAAAGGCCCTTCCACCATGTAAAACCCTTCCAGTTCAGTCCTGTTTTCTTCGTTTAGACCCTTAGGCTTTCTAGTTTTTTGCCCCGCCGTCCTTAGCCACTTCTTTGACACCCTTGCCCTCGGATCTTTTAAAGTAAAGCCCCCGGAGCCCTAGTTTTTCTCAGTTTAGCCCCTAAACCTTGTTTAGTGCGTAGTTTTCACGTTCTAACTCCGTTTCAAGCGATTCAAGTTGCGTTAGGTTCATAACAACTCAAAGTACGCAATAGAGACAATGTTGAACCTGTTCCTTGCTTTATAATTTATTCAATATTTAAATATGATTAAATACTAATATACATGCTTTTCCAATTAAAATTTAACTAGAGATCAACACGTGTTTTTATAAGAAATGTAATTTGGTTAATTCTTATTTAAATAATCTTTCCAATTAAAAGCTAATTATAGTTATATCTCAGTTTTCATAATCAAACTTAAATTAATTAATATACATTCAATTTGTTTTCTAAATAAAAGTAACATAGGTCTATCCCGAGTTTTCATAATTAAATATTAAGTTGATTAATATGAACATAAATATGTTTCTAAATTATAAATTACCTAGTACAATTCGAAATGTAAAGATATTCGTTTAGATGCTTTACATGCTTCTTTTAAATTAAAATGTTTAATTTGCATCAAATAATACTTGAATATTTATAAATAAAAAATTGGAATAAGTTATACATCGTTCCTTTTATATAAATATAACTTGATTAATTATTAAATAGGGTATTTCTCTGAAATAACCTATGCACATCATTTTGAATTAAAATTTACCAAGCACATAGCCTTGTGTGATATAATCCAAATCTTACGATAGTTCCGAGTCTTTTGCGTTCGCGGTCCTAGAACCAAACCTTGTCCTCTTTTAAAGCTTTTCATGTTTGGTGTATTGTTCTTAGTTGTTCTTGTTTGTCTGCTCGGCATGTTGTGCTCGATGTTTGCTTCGTGTAGAAGATCGAGCCGCCGATCCGAAGTCCCGAAGATCAAGAGTACCAAAAGAGCAAGAGTAGCTTTTTGTTGAGAAAGGCAAGTGACCCCGACCATCCTTCTACCTATGCTTTATACAAGAACACCGTAAATTAATCGGAACATGGAGAACCACCCAGAAAACAAGACAACCACCGGACATATGGCTCGTCTTGGCCAATTAATTAGGGAAGTCTTGTTTGGTTATTAGCCTTAGTAGCTTGGGGTACGGAGAAATGCTTTTATGACTCTTCTACTCCGGACAGGTTTTGGAACGGAAGTGCTCTTCTAGGCTAACCCGGTCCGAGGGTAGAAGGAGGGTACGAAAGAAAGCCTCTAGGACGTGCTACCATGGACTAATACACATGGGAGGACTCTTTGTAAAGGCCTCGTAGCGTCCCTATGCAACCACACCTCGAAGTGTGGTATTGTGCCTACTTTTGCACAAAGCATGGTTGGGTTCAAAGTTCTTCGGAACTTTTACGTGACTTGTGGTGAAAGTGTACAACCTCTCGCAGAGTGTTAAACTATTATAACGAGCCGTGCTCACGGTCAAGAGCGGCCCGGACCCTCACATGATTAATGAACTTAAAGATGGATTTAATATTGCTTTCCGGTTATTTCGTGGCCTTGCCGAGTACCAACCATAAGTGTACTCATCCTTGCTTAAACCCCGCTCGTAAAAAGAAGAAGGTGCACGAAGTCCGGAAGATGGTGCTAGGCGTACGCAGCCCCCGCCGATTGCCTATGAAGTTTGGAGCCTTTGCTTCCCAGGATTCCGCTGTAAATCTCTGATAATCTCTTTCTTTACGTGATATTGTTTTTGTTATTCACTATGATGTCACTATATGTATGAAACTTGATCCTGGCATACATATAGTTAAGCACTTGGTTTTCTTCGGAAAATCGGGTGTGACATGGGGCTATTTATACCCCCTCCACTCACCCATTTGAGGCTGCTGGATTGTGTGGAAGTGCAGAGGAGTCCAAGACACCTAGAAGATCATATCCAATCCATCCAAGTGCTTAATTGCTCATCCATAGACTTGCATATGCTTTGTGTATGTGCTTAGTGCTAGGCTTAGCTCAGAGCTGAGTAAGTGCAAGGTTGTGCCAACCTTGTGAGGTGATTCTTGAGTGAATCAAGGTGTACAAGGTTCGTCGGAAGCCTTGGGGCCTAAGTGGCTCACCGACAATCGTCATCGACCCTCCGGCTTGGTGTGGAGCGGCGAGGACACTTTGTGCGTGGCACGTGGAGACCCCCTTCCTTGATGGAGAAGCTCCGGCATCAAGGTGACCAAGGGAGCTTGGCAAGTGCCTTAGTGGCTAGCCTTTGTGGCGAGTCAAGTGGTGCTCTTGGGAGAGACTTGGTGATCGGGAAGCAATACTCTTGTGTGAGTGCTTCAACAACGTGAATTAAGGGTGGCTTAGTGCCTACCGATACCACGGGATAAATCGGGTGTCAAGAGTTTGCTTCCTCTCATCCCCTTTACGTTTCCGCATTTACTCTATTGCAATCTTTGCTTGCCTTTACTTTTCTAGAGTAATATCATGCTAGGAATGGCTATAGGTTGCAAACCTTGTTTTGGGATGGGAGTTTCACACTAGAACAACCCTAGTTGCACATCTAGATAGTATGTTCTCGTTTATCTTTGTGTAAAAATAGTGAAGCCATAGGTTAAGGTTTTTAAATTGCCTAATTCACCCCCTCCCTCTCTTAGGCTATGAGCATCCGATTACTTACAAGTTTGCCGTGCGTTTTTTCCTTGACGCACAACAAATATTTTTCCCCATCACACGTTTGCCCCGTTAACATGTTCGTTGCCTTTGTCGTGCACTAGGACGAGGCACACGGCAAAGACATTACCTTTGCCATGTGTCGTGGGAAACGCACGGCAAACTTATATATTTGCTGTGTGTTTCCACATGGCGCACGACAAACATATACGTTTGCCGTGCGTTTTCCCACAGCGCACGGCAAAGTATTTTTTAAAAAATGATTTTTGTACTTCTTTTTATTTCTCCAATTCAAGAGCATTATTTTGTACTCTATATTTCAATTTTTTACATGTCTCAATTAATTTACTATTTTTAACAATTATGTGTCACTTAAAGAATTTTTGTCGTATGCGTCAAATTTGAAATGTAAGTGCATAAAGTAATGTAGTAAAGTTTGTGGAAAAATCATATTCATGTAATTAAATCATTTTTAAGACCTTATACATGAAATTAGATGAAATTTTGAGCATTTTGTTCGCGAATCATGAAAACCCAGATGTGGTTACAATGCTTTTTAATTGTATACAATGCAAATAAAGTTTGAAAAATCATGAGATTCGTGGAGGGCTCGTGGTATCCTATGTAAAGCTTGTGATAAATCATATAGAGAGTTTTGAGCAAGTTTTCATGGATGGTGTTTAGAAACTGAAGTATCTCGCTAGAAGTTTCAGAGTGTTTCATAGAGTTACGAAAGATATGGTTGGATTTATAGATGAAATGACATTCAAATTGAGTTTTGACTTCTAATCTTGTTTCTATAAACATCAGACAACATAACTTAATTTGTGTTATTTTTTATGTTTTTTCAAATTTTTTTGATAATTTTTGTGAATTTTATAAAATTGGTTTGCCGTGCGCCTGACTAAAAGCGCACGGCAAAGAGGTCTTTTACCGTGCGTCTATGGGAAGACGCACGACAAAGAATAAAATACAACGCACGACAAAGGCCAAAGCAGCCCACTCGCCCGCCCGGCCACTGAGGCCCTTATTGGGCCAGCCGGCCCACACACCCCCAAACCCTACATGTAAAACAACGACGCCACCGCCTCCCTCCCCCACACCACCCATCCTAACCCCCCCCTCGACGCCACCGCCTCCCTCCTCTCTCTCTCGTCCGCTGCACCTCCCTTTCCCCGCCTCCCTCCTCTCCCTCGGCGGCCACCGGCGCCCGGGCCCCCTCCCGTCGTCGTCGCCGTCTTCCCTCCCTCCTGGTGCCAGATCCGGCCCAGCTTGCCACCTCGTGCCTCCTCCACCCCGTTTGTTTCAGTTCCTCCAACGCCGGCCACGCTCCTCCGGCAGCAGCGCGTCGGCCACCACTCCACGGCGCGATGACGAACCGACATCTTCTCCACGTCGGCAACAGCACGAGGAGGCCGGATCCGGCGGCGGGCTCCCCTGCGGCCGGCGTGAGGAGGTTGGATCTGGTCGCCCCCTCCCCTGCGGCCAACGCGACGATGTGGTGGAGGCGACACGGTCGAGGTCCGGCGTCGGCCCGGACGCGGTGGAGGACCGGTGGCTGCCCCGGCCGCATCGCGCGCTACCTCTCCGCCGTCCTCGAGTACTTCACCGCCGAGGTACGCCTTGTCCTCCCTCTCTCCCCAATTTCTGGTCCTTAGCATTAGATTCCTGAGTTAACCTATTATCTCAATGATGCTAGTCAGTTAATTGGACAATGTCTTCTCTGCTGTTGTCGAATTCAAGATTGAGTGCTAATTGCAAACTTGAGCTTGGCATAGCATGGACGACAATGGTCCCTGCCCTGTCAAAAATTGGATTGGAGCCTGACTGATGTGGCCTTTTGTAAATGATTGCCAAAAGGAAAAGGAGTAGAACCAATTGTGGTAGTTGGAAATTTGATTTGATATTTTTTTCAAATAAAGTGATTTAACTTATGGTTATCTTCCATGTTAATCAACAACGCTGATAGCCCAACTATTTTTTCCAACATAAAAAGAAATAAAGGTCAGCTGATTTTATATATGCCATGTGTGGTACGTACGTGTTGTATGACTATATCAGTCTAGTTCATTTATATACACTCCTTGATCTGGATTACAAGGAATCATTAGCTCCTTTTCAGTTGCGTCTGAATATAACTAATCATGCAGCTACATATTGCCCACAGAGCAAAACAGTTGGGCTTGAATCCATATTGTAGCTGGATTCATTTATATTATGTTTTTTGTATGTTGTATTTTTCACCATTCGGGCCATTTTGTTGGCTTCTGAGTTTTCTACTCTTGCCATGCTAGAGGGTGAAGGGGGTGGGTAGATAACATGTCAACCTACATATATCAGTTTTTGCTGTAGGATTATGTCCATATGTTTGAGATGTGTATTATGTGTGCAGGCATGCAAGCTCTCAAATTGGACAGGAGTGGCACTGCAATTGGGTATTTCTTAAGTCTTGCCTAACAGAATGGGATAATGTTCTTAAGTCTTGCAAATGGGATTATGTTCTAAAATCTAAAGTCTTGCAAATGGGATAATGTTCTAAAATATAAAATCTAAAGATGGTGGCCTTGGGAATACTTGTCTGAATTTGAATGTTGAAAGGCATGTGATTACTGTTAATCCTGGCCAAAGTCCAAGCTACTGTTAGAGACCGATATTGCAGTAAAGGATCTCCCTTATGACTAATGATGCTATCGGAAGTAAGCATATCAGTTAGGTTCCACCTGGCAGCCCCTTGCCTATTCCTGTCTTCCGAAGAAGAAAGATAGAAATATAAATCTAGCTATATGCTTTCTACTTAATAAATCTGTCTTCCTAGGCATGTTTAATTTGAAATACTAGGGGTGGTATTGGCGTTGTTGGAGTGGCTTTGTCATTCTGTAATAGAAATCATGTTTGGTTCCTTCGTTATTTATGAAACTCCATTAGGCTATAGGTTCATTGTGTAGCAGTGTTTTCTCGACTTCTAATTGTGTGACCAGTCAGCATCTATTGTTGTTGGAACAGAAATACTGCAGGCTTTGTGTATCTGCAGTTTGATAGTGTGACGGCAGCAGTGAAAGCCCAACAAGCATTTCATGGAATATGGTTCGCCGAGAAAATGATTACAACAACATTTATGGTAACATGATGCCATACAGTTCTGATATCTTGTGTTGCTAATGGATTAACTTCTTTATTTTGTAATCATCACTTAGAAACTTAGAGAAAGTATATATGATGTTTGTGGTGATTATTGTGATATATGATGCTTTGTGATGGTTATTGGGATAAATATGATGCCTGCGATGAATATTATGATATATATGATGCCTGTGATGAATATTATGCAATGCATATTATGTCTATGATTTTTGGGGATTTTTATACGTGAAAAATAACTGCATAGATCACTTTGTTGTGCGCTAACCAGGAGGCGCACGCCAAAGTGACCAAAACCGCAGGCCTAAATAGTTCCTTTGTCGTGCGTTTTACACGCGGCGCACGGCAAAGGCGGCACCTTTGCCATGCGTTTTTAGTAAGGCGCACGACAAAGGCTAATTTTTTATCATGCGTACTCCCGACACACGGCAAATCCCGCTGACGTCGTTTGCAAAACGGGCGCCATGAGTCACTTTTTTGCCGTGCGCCGCCCGTGACGCACGGCAAAGATTTTTCGCCGTGCGTGGGTGGAAAAGGCGCACGGCAATGCGAGTTTACCGTGCAAAATTCTACCATGTGCCCTTTGCCGTGGGCCTCGATAAAAAATGCACGGCAAATCCTTTGCCATGCGTTTTTTTGGCCTTTGTCATGCACCTCGAACCGAGAGTTTCCCGTAGTGTGTACTATATGCTACCGATTTTCGAAGTATTAGTCTTCCCATCTATATGTTTCCAACCAGCTCAGATTGCCATGCATGGCAGGAATATAAGGCCTTGGAAAATGTGGCAATACTAGTGGGTGAAGAACTCGTTCAAGTGCAATTGTTACCATATATGCATGGTAGGTATGAGACGACTGCCTACGATTGTTACAATATTTATATCCTACTGCTCCAGGTTCTGCTGGACCTCTGGGTCCATAGCCTCAAGATATTAGACTCGCCTACGCCAGCTTAATTTGCTTGAAATTTCTTGTAAGCAAAACTAGTTCTCTGTCAAAATAGGAAGTAGTCACAGTTGTTTGTTCCTGTCCAAATACTATACAACGGAGAAATATGAAGTAGTCAAAGTTGTTTGTTCCGCACTAACAATGTAGTAAGACTTATGGCAACCAATCATATACAACTATATTGATGGAACCCACTACAAGCCGCAGATAAATTTCTCTCAACATGCAGGCATTTCACGTCACCATCTATATGTCATGTCACCATGCACTAGATCGTATATTTAAGCCTTTAATAACTGATTTTCAGTGGTTAATATCATGTCTTTGTGAGTAGCATACCACAAATTCCCGCAGTAGAAAAAATGTAGGATCAATAATTTAAAATGGTTGTCTCTCAACAAAATCACTTTGGTGTTCCTACTTTCATATTGCATCTTAAAATTTTGTTTTAAAAAATCACACACGGGTATCACCTAGTTATTTTTAGGGGTGGCAACATTAAGAATTCAAAGGGTAGTTGTGTATACATCTAAAACTTTGAAAAAGGGCATTGGTTGTAAAGAGCACTATATATATATAGGCATGGGTGGCCATATACGAACATGGTTCCATACCGTGTGCCGTGTGCTAGTTTTAGGGTTATTCTTTCCTATGTATCCATTAAGCTCAGATTAGCATGGTAGGAATAAGAGATCTCGGGAAATGTTGCTGCAGTGCACGACTATCCTCTGTGGAGAGAGATCACAACCGAAGCCCTCTAGTCCTAGTTGGCTTTCTTCTTCTTAACGAAAACCGTGGGGTGGTCGTACCCCCACCTCCGGCTTAGGGCATGTACAGCCCTTAGACAGGAAGCTGTCTATAGAACCTCGAGCTGCGCGTACAGACAGACGTACAGACAAGTCATACAGCCCATAGACAAGAAGCCGTCTGTAAGCTGTTTAATGCTTTGGATTGAGCTTTGGATCAACTACAAATACATTTGTGTATACCATTGTGTGGCAATTTGATTGAATAATATCAAAAATAATAGAAACATGATTACAATATTTTTTAAGAAATCATATAAATAATAATTACTCTTATATTATATATTACAACGCTTTTTATCTAATTTTCTTTATTTCCATAGCGTTGCCATATGTGCTCGATTAAATCCTTCTTGAGTTGCCTATGTGTTGGCCGAGCTTTGATAGCCAAATTCCTACGAAGTGCCTCTCGCATAGGTTGGATCGAGATTGTCATTTGTACGTACTTCCGGTGGGATCACTATCGTCGCACTTGGATTCTCGTTCAAATCCAAGACATCCATAATTGCTTCCTTCTCATCTTCCACAATCATATTGTGTAGGATAACACAAGCTTGCATTATGTTGATAACATCTCGCTTGCTTCCATAATCGTGTTGGTCGACGAACAATATCGAAGCGTGCCTGCGGAACACCAAATGCCTTTTCAACATCTTTTCTCACACTTTCTTGCCTCCGTGAAAATAATTTGTCTTCCGCGATTGAGGGGCATTTCTTGTCTTCACAAAAGCTGCCCATTCCGGATATATTTTATCGGCAAGGTAATAACCCATGTCATATTGATTTCCATTCACAAGATAGTGCACCGTAGGAGCTTCCCCTCTTATTGCTTCAATGAACGGGGGTGACTTGTTTAGAACATTTATGTCATTTTGAGACCCGGCGGTACCAAAAAAGGCATGCCATATACGAAGATTTTTTGATGCCACTGCTTCAAGAATCATAGTAGGAACACCTTCTTTCCCACTTGTGAACTGACCAGCCCAACCTTTCGGACAATTCTTCCATGGCCAATGGCAACAATCGATGCTTCCCGTGCATCCAGAAAAACCACGAGCCTCATTTTCTTTTAAGATTTGTTCCAGTTCATCAGCTGTTGGAGGCCGTAGATATTCGGGACCAAATACTTCAATAATACCTTCGCCGAATTTTCCCAATATTTCCAAACAAGTGCTTGCAGCTATTTTCAATACCTCGTCGAGTTGATCGGCCGAGGTTCCATAAGCAAGCATCCTAATAGCCGCCGTACACTTCGAAGCGGTGAAAGACTTTTCCTACCAACCGCATCGACTCTTTGAGTGAAATAAGGGGACCAATTCAAGTCTTTGGCGCAACTCGCCACCATTCAGTATTCAATATGGCCACTATGCACATTCACTATGGCCACTATGCACATTCACTATGGCCACTATTCAAGATCGGTAATGGAGCACTATGGGAATACATGCGCATGTGTAGTTCACACCGACAAAAAAAGAAATAAAGAAAAGTTGATAGCATGGCACACACGAGATAAGATTAAATTTGATAACATGCATAAAAAAATAAGATCAAGAAAGACCACACAAGCATGCATGACCACACAAAAAAATTCAGCTTTCACATTCGGAAAGCGGAATAGGAATACATCTCGTAAAAATCAATATAGCTAAACCCGAAACTAGATGGAAGTCCTTCACATTCACCATTCGGTTGACATTCAGGGTTGGCAACCGACCCTCACCAAGAAGAAAACAAGATGCCTAAACCTGAAAAAAATAGCATGATCCGAGGCAAGCTATGAAATACAACATCTCGTTTAACAGAGCATAAATAATTTACTACATAGCAGAAATAATTGGTTGTATTCAAGCACGGATCATTGAACGAACAAAGACGATCATTGATCAAGACAAATCGTTGAATAGAAAAGCACGGATCATGTAACTCGAAAAAGAGTAGAACAGCTAGATAGCATAAATACCACAAGCCGCATAGGCAAGTTTCGGATAAATGAGAAAATAATTACCGTCCGGATGTAGAACAGAGCACGTAAAAAATTGGAAAGAAAGAAAGAGAGAGATTGCACGCCTAATTTTCGGAGATTGGATTGCACGCCTAATTTTCGGAGATTGGATTGCACAGCCTAATGCTCGAAAAATGGAACTCGTTATTATTTGCACAAGGTAAAATGGAACTCGAATTAGTATCTTTCGAGGCAAGATTGTTTACCTATTCAATCAGTTTCGGGGAAAAGGGCCTTCTCAAGCTTCTTCAACATACTAAGTCGCTACGCCTTCTCATCATCGACATTGAACTAGTATCTTTCGAGGCAAGATTGTTATAAGTCTCCATCATCCTTGTTTCTTTCTCTAGCTTTTTTCCCTCTCTCGTAGTCTTGTGCTGCAAGTTGGGCAATTTTTGTGGCCTCTAGCTTCTCGAAGTGATCTTCTCTTGTCCGTCCAATTGCTTCATGCGCCGCTCATTGTTGATCTCCGGAATTTGTCGTACCTATCAAATTTGTGTAGCACAATAGGAGACTCCTTTGAGCTCCCATCATCACTACTTGCTACAGCTCTTTAAATTGCCTTTTTTGCTTCTAGAGCTGCCTTTTTAGCCGCCTTCGACCCATTGGTCGCTTTGGCATCTCATCAACGGTGTCCTCATTTTCCTCGGAGTCTCCTTCCATGTGAAATGACTTCCTTTTTGCGCGCATTCTTCAGATTTCCATTGTATGTTTTCCACTTTGGCACATCTCGGCAAACTTTCCAAACCTCTCGTCAATGTATAGGGTCCGTAAACATCTTTGTTATCTTTGTTGTCATCCACATAGAACTTGTGTGCCGAATCAAGCCACATTTCACTCGAATATCCACTTGTGAATACCCTACGAGCCTTAGCATAAGCACACTCAAAGAGGTCTCGTCCACTTATTAATTTTGTGCCACCTATCTTTGCATTGCTTCACACTTCTTCTTCGAAGTGGCGCGGTAGTCTTGTTGTACGTTTCGGCAACCTCACCCCAATATTGGCCGCCACCCTTGTCTCCGCTCCACGGGTAGAGTCGGTTGAATGTTCTATCCAAGCACTCATCAATCTAACATCCTCATCCGGATTCCACAAGATCCTCTTCTCGCTCTAACAAGTATCTTTCTCATTTGAAGCGTTCCCCAATATTTCCACTTCAGGTGGTGAACTACCAATATTATTCTTTGGCTGATTCATTGCACCAACCAAGTGAGAGTTGTGTGGCTGACTACTAAAGTAACTCATGAAACCACCAGATGGATGTGTATTATCCCTACAGGAAACCACAAGGTATTACAGAACATACTATATATTACGGAACAAACTAACTCATGGAAATAAATAGAAAATATAAAGTAGCAAAGATAACATCAAGCATTTGAGCTTCGATAAGTAGCAAGATAACATCAAAAATGCTAACACAACAAGATTTATTTTACCGATAGATTATGTTTATGGTTGCACAAACAAGACAAATGACAATACATCTTCCTACAATTTTGATCCAACCGGCCATCACCCGACAATATCCTTTACACATCTTGTTTGACATTTTTCTAGAGTTCTTTCTCCAAATGAAACCGACTCATACCGCTCGGCCTACACAAGTGAGTATCCTTTATTCCATCCCTTATCTTCTCGTTTATTTTTCCGGGTAATCTACATGCTTATTGATGGTCCGACCAATCCGGGATGCCTATGGATGCCACTCTCCACCGCCATGGTGACCACAAAAAGTTCAATCTAGCAGAATATGATAGTTAAATAACCTAAGGTGTTTCTTCTTTAATTATATACTACGTGGTCACCTTTAATTTCGTATATACTTCAATAAATGAAGCTCGCACTTTTAAGTGTCTTACTTGAAGACATCACAATATGATTTATGCCGAACTAAGAAAACGACCGAAGATGCCACAAGCAGCCATACATGAGAAAACCGATTCATCCTAGCATTCGGATGGCACTTCGAAGATGCCACAAGCAGCCATACATTGTTCACTAAATTGAAGTGAACAATCTCATCTTTTTCACCGGTTGTATCTATTGCATTTGCAAAGTTGAAGGATACAAGAGCCTCCACTTTAGCTAAGCAGGGATATGAAATCATCAAGGAAGAGTACAAGCGACATCTAGCGAGTAAAGAAGAAACATCAAGCTAGACATGCTTCGCTAAAGTAGAAAAGAGTACAAGCTATTCTCTCGAACAAAACTCGAACAAAAAAATTAGCAAGCTAATCGGGGATTACCAAGATTCGGAGAGAGTAGTCATCGCCGGTGGCATCAAAACGAACTGCGGATGGTGAAGGAGGGAACGGGAAAACCATGGACGCCGACGAGCTGCTGGAGACATTGCCGTCGATGGAGAATGGAGCCGTCGCCGGGAGGGTGGCCGCTGACCCGCCACCACGTCCTCTAGAACGGGGCGGTGGTGCTAACCCAACACCACGGGCGGACGTTGTTGAGTGGGCACCACGACCGAAGGAGAGACCCGCCGCCGCCGCCGCCCCGACACCGCGACCTAGGGTTTGGCTTGGAGCCGCCGTCGCCGCCGCAC
Source organism: Cenchrus americanus (assembly GCA_947561735.1). Taxonomy (NCBI): domain Eukaryota; kingdom Viridiplantae; phylum Streptophyta; class Magnoliopsida; order Poales; family Poaceae; genus Cenchrus; species Cenchrus americanus. The sequence continues at coordinate 196,380,633 of OX387245.1, read as the reverse complement.
CCAAGGACGCCGATGTCGATCCGTTCTTCCTCCGAGCCGCGGCGGCCATGGACATCTTGACGCACCGAACTCCGGCGAGAAGAGGCCAAGGGTAACCTCGGCACCCAACTCCGGCGAGAAGAGGCTTGGGAATAGCAGGTGGCGGGATGGGGGGTGGGGCAAAGCTCGAGTGCTCTTGGTTTTGGCGGGTGAAGAGTGCTGGATTTGGCGCGCGCGAAGGAATTGGGGGAGGGGAGAGCGCGGGCACGCGGGATCCGCCGCTCGCCGTCGCCCGGAGGAGACGCGAGCTGCGGCGCGTCGGTTCGTCGTCCTGCAGGAGGTTGGGGAACGGGACGGAGTCGTCCTTTGGCGAGGCGACGCGGGCGCCGTCCGCAGAGCGAGCGCGGGGGGCAAAATGAAAAAGTGTCGGTATACCGACGGGGTATACCGACGCGCTGTACATGCCCTTAGTTTTGGAGAGAGATCACAATATTCCTACTACTTCAATTTATTTAAGCCCGGACCTCAATTATGGGTTGCATATTTAATGCCAATTGTGAGTCACTATGCTTGTAACCCTGCTCAAGTGCTCAAATTAACATAAATATATGTCTCCACTGAGATGTGTAAATGAGTGAACTTTCGCCCTTGCGGCTAATGAAAAAATTCTTCTGAGCAAAACTCCTGATTTCTCAAAAAAAAGTGCAGTTGGTTGGAGATGATTTCTTCCAAGTCCAAACACTATACAAGTTGGTTTTCTAAGATTTTTCTCACGTTAACTATGACAGCTAGTATGAGGTTGTAATATGACTATTACTATTTGATAGTTTAATTAGGAAAAGCGTTGCAAGGATACTAATTTTCAAATTTAAGTTTGATTAAAATTGTTCTGGGGAACTCATATATAGCTGAAACAACAAATCGGTATCTTCTAAGAAAGGGAGATTAGATTGGTGCGTGATCAGATTCTTTTTATGTCAATAATCTGCTGAAGATAATTATGATCATGTTCAGTGTTGCGGCTCACACTTTCAACACACTCAAGTCAGAATAGTGTCACAGTCTGCAGATAAGCATCGATGGGTCACTCAATCATGGAGATAGAGAGTGACCACTCTACACGCCATACACGAGCGACTAAAAAACAACATATATAGTGCACCGAATGAAGTAAACTATGACATGTAGTCACGATATAAGATCTATAAACATAGCATAAATTTAATTATTACTATGTTCTAGATTAGTTTACGTACAAAAAATAATTAAAGTCCAAACATAAAAAGTTGCTAAAAAATATCGTAAATGATGAAAACTAGCTTGAGACATGCAAACTAGTCACCCTGTTGATCACGACAGCCCAACCAAGCATCTTATCACTTCTTCACCGCTCAACTTGAGTTCTGTGCATCTTCAGATCTCGACTAGATACAACTCACACACCGACAGACGGACACACCTCCCATCCTCTTCCGGTCCTCCCAACCACAGCAAAAATGCTTTCTCGTAACCCCTTTCTTGCCCTCGTGCAGGTCCCCTTTTGGTCAGTAATACTCCTAGCTCCATTGATCTTGTACCTGCTTGCTCATCATGGCAAGAGCAAGAGGAAGGAGAAGACTATTCGTTTGCCTCCGAGCCCCTTAAGGCTGCCATTCATAGGGCACCTCCACCTGATGGTCAAGGAGCCCCAGCGCACACTGCAGAGGCTGGCACACAGGCTGGGCCCAGTTATCTACCTCCAGCTCGGCGGAGTTCCGGCTGTGGTGGTGTCGTCGCCTGAGGCGGCCAAGGAGGTGCTGAAGATCCTTGACGTACACTGCTGCAACCGGCCGTCTTCACCAGGCAGGTTCCTTATGTGTTGTGTGTGATTTAAACATAGTACCTTTTTGTTCTTTTTTTTTGCCATGAAAATAAATCTGGATTCTGGTCAACTGCTTCTTATATGATAAACAAAATATTTTTTGAAGTTAACTTCTGAAGTTTTATGTTTCTCTCAAGTTTTTTTATATTGTATCTACACTTTCACATATCAAATATTATGCAGTCCCACCTAAATGTACAGACTTTTCACGTGTCATTTCGTAACCGTCGATCTAGTGTAAGGAATCGGATGCTCGTTGGTCTAAGAGGGGAGGGGTGAATTAGGCAACTCAAAAACTTAACCTATGGCTTCACTAATTTGACACAAAAATAAACTAGAACATATTGTCTAGATGTGCAACTAGGGTTGTTCTTGTGTGAAACTCCCATCCCAAAACAAGGTTTGCAACCTATAGCTATTTCTAGCATGATATTACTCTAGAAAAGTAAAGGCAAGCAAAGGTTGCAATAGAGTAAATGCGGAAACGTAAAGGGGATGAGAGGAAGCAAACTCTTGACACGCAATTTATCCCGTGGTATCGGTAGGCACTAAGCCACCCCTAGTCCACGTTGTTGAAGCACTCACACAAGAGTATTACTTCCCGGTCACCAAGTCTCTCCCAAGAGCACCACTTGACTCGCCACAAAGGCTAGCCACTTAGGCACATGCCAAGCTCCCTTGGTCACCTTGATGCCGCCTCCACTAAGGAGCTTCTCCACTTAGGAAGGGGGTCTCCACGTCCCCCGCACAAAGTGTCCTCGCCACTCCACACCAAGCCGGAGGGTCGATGACGATTGTCGGTGAGCCACTTAGGCCCCAAGGCTTCCGACGAACCTTGTACACCTTGATTCACTCAAGAATCACCTCACAAGATTGGCACAACCTTGCCCTCACTCAGCTCTAAGCTAAGCCTAGCACTAAGCACATACACAAAGCATATGCAAGTCTAAGGATGAGCAATTAAGCACTTGGATGGATTGGATATGATCTTCAATGTGTCTTGAACTCCTCTGTACTTCCACACAATCCAGCTACCTCAAATGAGTGAGTGGAGCGGGTATAAATAGCCCAAGGCATCAAACTAGCCGTTGGCTAATGGCCACTGAAAAAGGTAGCGTCGGATGAACCGATGCTAAATTTTCCAGGGCGTCGGTTCATCCGGTGCCCCTCCCATGTCACATAGCCGTTGAGATTCTCTGACACAACTGTTCCGACGCTATACACCGACGATGCGTCGGATCATCCGGTGCTGAAGACTCCGCGACCAAGTCGTCTCTGTTAGCTTCCACATGACCGTCGGATAGACCGACGCATCCCCTTGACCAAGGCGTCGGATCATCCGGTGCTGAAGACTTCGTCTTGGCGCGTCTCTGTCTTGATTCAAACTAAGCGTCGGATAGACCGACAGTGTCCTCACTTAGACTGTCGGATCATCCAGTTCTACTGTCTTCGTTGCTCTTCCTCTGCAACTCGTCCAACGCTACTAGAAATTGGACTGTCGGTTCATCCGACGGTGCCTAGGGTTTTACCCAATGAACCAACTCGTCCGACGATTGCACCGACGCTTGCTATTTGGGTACCATCGGTTCATCCGACGGTGTCTTTTCTTTTCCTTTCTTGCTCGGTTTTGACCCTAGAAAAATACACTATCTTTTCAATTTGGCATGTGGTATTGTGCCATCCTTGGGACCTAGAAATGTCTACAAAGACATGCTAAACAATATGGTTAGTCCCAATGATCATGTTGTCATGAATCACCAAAATCAAACTCGAACTAATGGCATATGAGGTCATGTTCGCTACAATCTCCCCCTTTTTGGTGATTTATGACAACACAACCAAAGCAAGCATAATTTTGCAAAAATTAACAAAATTAGAACCACTTACACTTGCTTGGATGCTTACCATCATCCAAACTCCCCCTAGATCAAACTTCCCCCTTTTTGATCTTCTCTTCCTATGCTTACACATTGCTTTGGTCGCACATTCTCCCCCTTTGGAATAAAATCTCCAAAAAGTCCAAAACAAAATGGGGTCCAAAGAAACTAGCAAGACCTAGCAAGCATAGCTCAAAGAGAAATGTTAAATACAAGGGAGAAAGCTGCATGAACCATGATCCATATGTATGATATCAATGAAGATACCACGTGTGAGAATAACTAAGGTGAATCACAAGATCATGAGACTTAGCATGATACAAACTAAGCTCCCCCTAAGTGTGGGCACAAAAGGATAGTGTGGAAACAAGTGCACAACTACAAACTTGTAGGGCAAGGAAGCTTAGAGCATATCATGCAAGGAGGTAGCTTAAAGGACAAGAGATAAGACAAATGGGTTCTTGTTACATTACCACTTGTATATATCACTTGTAGTCTTTTGATCATTGCATACCTCCAGGGGATGATCCTCTTTACATTGTTGGCACCACATTGATATGAGCCACTAGGAAATGGTATCACTAGGTGACACCACTTGAAAGAAGCTTGCGTAGAAGACACTTGGGGTACCACAAGAATTAGGAATGTATGAGTACATTGCCTTTGAACTTAGACAAAGACATAAGCTCGCAAGGACATGACTCAATTAGCATGAAGCTCATATTGCTATATTCACTCTTTTAGAGATGTTAGATCACATTGAGAGTGAAAAGGCATTTTCTTAGAATGAATTACCGCTCTGGAACGCGTCACCAAGGGACTACATAAGATAAACTTGAAACAATGTTAGTCCCATAACCAAACCATAGGATGAGATCCCCCTAAATGTGTGCATTTAGTGTTTGAATCACCAACCAATTCTATGCACATTATTTATGACAACAAAAGGGAAGCTAACCCTATAGCTTGCTCATGATGCAAAGATATATATATGCAAGCATGCATCATGAAAGAACAAGTGTAGCTTTCCTACACAATAATCAAACCATGTAGATTGCTCATGGGTTAGCACATGACACAAGCAACCTACCATATGTAAACAATGCAACAAATGCAACCTAAACAAGGCAATGGAGCTACAATGATACAAGAAATAGGTACTAGTTTCCATTACCTCAACCGGGGAACTTGGGCAACATATGTCCAACTTGCAAGCTTGGCTTCTAGGCTTGAATCTTCACAACTTCTTTGTGCCAAGCCTCCCAAGTCCCTGATCTCATTGCCTTCAAGTGGCCTTTGGAACCCAAAACATTTGAGGCCCCTTCATGTTGATGATGACTTCCTTGGGCACCCAAATGGGATGGTTTCAACCCCGCTCCTCCTTCATCTTCCCAACCTTGTCTGCAACCACCTTACCATTAGCCTTCTTCTTGATGACAGGTGTTGCTCTTGGTCTTGTTATTGCGGTTGGGCTTGGTGTAGATGAGTGAGCTCTTGATGATGGGGTTCAACTTCTTCTTTGCGCCTTTGTCCATCTTCTTGACAAATTGAGGGCATTTATAGAACTTGTGCCCTTCTCCATGACACTTGTAGCAAGTCACGGTTGCACCCTTCTCAAGCTTCTTCACCATGGGATCACGGTTATCTTGAGAAGGTTGGACTTTTCTCTTCATGTCTTGAGAGATGTCCACTTGTTCTTCATCGTTCTTGCCCTTGCCCATCAAGCTTGCCAACCTCTCTCGAAGCCATTTCACTTGTTGCTTGAGCTCACCATTTTTCTTTCCTATGAGACAATCACATTTTTATACAACAACATTCTCATTGCAAGATGGTGAGCAAGATTCATCAATTAAATCAATGCAAGAAGTTGAAGCATCTACCTTGGAAATAGGAATTGCACAAGGGATATATGATTCATCAAGCTCAAAGGAATTACTTGTTTTAGTCTCATTGCTCTCAAGCTTAGATTCTAGCTCATCACACTCCTTGCTAAGCAATTTGAATTTGCACAACAAATGTTCATAATTTGTAGCAAGGGTTGCACTAAGATCATTGAGAGCATTGAGTTCTTTAATTTCATTAGTTTGTTTCTTAAGCATTCCTTTTTGCTCATGGACTAGCCCAACAAGATCATCGAGAGAGGTGGTGTCGGATTCGTCATCACTTACATTGCTCTTCATACCTTTGGCCATAAGGCACATGTGTAGTGATGATGAAGGACCTTGCATGAAGCGGGTGGTGAAGTTCTTTCTTGATTCATCACTTGAGCTAGAAGAACTTGATTCTCCACCACTTGTCCACTCACAGACGGAGATAGTTGCTTCGTGCCTTGGTCTCCTCCACTTGACCACCATCTTCTTGGGCTTGTGCTCGATCTTGGTGAACTTGATGTGTTGATGATGACGCCCTTCTCTCAAGTGGACGTTGTAGCCGTACATGTTGACTTTCTTCACATACTTGAAGATCTTCTTCACATACTCGACCACCATGGATTCAACCTCTTCATCACTTGAGGAATCTCCATCGTCACCATCATCATCATCCTCGCTTGAGCTTCCATGAGTAGCCATCCTACTGAACATGTTCTCATGTTGGCTTCAGAGAGCATGGCTTGTAGTTGGAGAGCATGGTTCTTGGGGCGCCTTCTTTGACTTGGGCATGAGTTGAAGCTCATGTGCCATGATCTTGCTCAAGATATGAGATGGCTTCAAATCTTCGAGCTTCTTCTCGTAGATGATTGCCTTCACAAAGTCATAATCGGGCTTCCGGAGACTTTGAAGGATCTTGCGGTTGATGTTCAAGTCCGTGATGTCCTTCACACCTAAAGCATTGATCTCATTGACAAGCACATTTAGGCGTGAGTACATAGATTCGGCAGTTTCATTTGCAAGTTGCTTAAAGCTATTGAATTCCTCAAGGAGACAATCGTAGCGTTCATTAGCAACTTCTTTTGAACCCTCATTTTGCTCCTTAACTTAACCTATGGCTTCACTAATTTGACACAAAGATACACTAGAACATACTATCTAGATGTGGAACTAGGGTTGTTCTTGTGTGAAACTCCCATCCCAAAACAAGGTTCACAACCTATAGCCATTCCTAGCATGATACTACTCTAGGAAAGTAAAGGCAAGCAAAGGTTGCAATAGAGTAAATGCGGAAACGTAAAGGGGATGAGAGGAAGCAAACTCTTGACACGTGATTTATCCCGTGGTATCGGTAGGCACTAAGCCACCCCTAGTCCACGTTGTTGAAGCACTCACACAAGAGTATTGCTTCCCGGTCACCAAGTCTCTCCCAAGAGCACCACTTGACTCGCCACAAAGGCTAGCCACTTAGACACTTGCCAAGCTCCCTTGGTCACCTTGATGCCGCCTCCACTAAGGAGCTTCTCCACTTAGGAAGGGGGTCTCTACGTCCCCCGCACAAAGTGTCCTCGCCGCTCCACACCAAGCCGGAGAGTCGATGACGATTGTCGGTGAGCCACTTAGGCCCCAAGGCTTCCGACGAACCTTGTACACCTTGATTCACTCAAGAATCATCTCACAAGGTTGGCACAACCTTGCCCTCACTCAGCTCTAAGCTAAGCCTAGCACTAAGCACATACACAAAGCATATGCAAGTCTAAGAATGAGCAATTAAGCACTTGGATGGATTGGATAAGATCTTCAATGTGTCTTGAACTCCTCTGTACTTCCACACAATCCAGCTACCTCAAATGAGTGAGTGGAGGGGGTATAAATAGCCCAAGGCATTAAACTATCCATTGGCTAACGGCCACTGAAAAGGTAGCGTCGGATGAACGGATGCTAAATTTTCCAGGGCGTCGGTTCATCTGGTGCCCCTCCCACGTCACATAGACGTTGAGATTCTCTAACACAACCGCTTCGACGCTATACACCGACGGTGCATCGGATCATCCGGTGCTGAAGACTCCGCGACCAAGTCGTCTCTGTTAGCTTCCACGCGACCGTCGGATAGACCGACGCTTCCCCTTGACCAAGGTGTTGGATCATCAGGTGCTGAAGACTTCGTCTTGGCACGTCTCTGTCTTGATTCAAACTGAGCGTCGGATAGACCGACGGTGTCCTCATTAGACCGTCGGATCATCCGGTGCTACTGTCTTCGCTGCTCTTCCTCTTCAACTCGTCTGACGCTACTAGAAATTGGACCGTCGGTTCATCCGACTGTGCCTAGGGTTTTACCCAGTGAACCAACTCGTCCGACGATTGCACCGACGCTTGCTATTTGGGTACCATCGGTTCATCCGATGGTGTCTTTTCTTCCCATTTCTTGCTCGGTTTTGACCCTAGAAAAATACACTATCTTCTCAATTTGGCATGTGGTATTGTGCCATCCTTGGGACCTAGATATGTCTACAAAGACATGCTAAACAATATGGTTAGTCCCAATGATCATGTTGTCATGAATCACCAAAATCAAACTCGAAGTAATGGCATATGAGGCCATGTTCGCTACATCTAGTCATCTAAAACAATTACAGGTACCAAATTTTCTTGCATGTATACATCATACATGAAGAATTTAGCCTTTTTACTTGCATCATGTGTGTTCCAGGGGCAAAAATGCTTACCTACAATTACCGGGATATCGCGTTCTCGCCTTATAGTGAAAGGTGGCGCGAGAGGCGCAAGCTCTTCATTTCGGAGCTTGTAGGAAGCAAACGTGCACAATCCTTCTCCCACGTGTTGGAAGAACAAGTGGAACAACTTATCCAATCACTCTCAAATATACCATCAACTGAGCCCATCAACTTCAACGAGAAGATCTATGCACTCATCGACAGCTTCATAGGCACCGTGGCATTCGGTAGAATGAAGGGTGCAAAGCTCCTGAAGTACAACAAGTTTCAGCACGTATTTAGTGAGGCCCTGGTTGTCCTCTCTGCCTTCTCCGCCCAAGATTTCTTCCCCTTGTCGCCAATTAGTCGGTGGGTTGATAAGCTGGTCGGACTAGAGGCACGGTACCGGAAAATATTCAATGAGCTAGATGCATATTTTGAGACTGTTCTCAGTCAGCATTTGGACCCAGGAAGGGTGAAGCCTGAAAAAGATAACCTTGTTGATGTGCTGATCGGTCTTTGGAAGGATCAAGGGAAGGGGCCAGTGATCACCAAGGATGACCTCAAGGCAATCATTATGGTAATAACTTCTATGTTAATAAAGCTATAGTTGTTAATTAGGCTCTTAATTCACGCACTAATTAATTAATTAAGGGGGTGTTGATGTTGATCGATTTATTCTCTTTTATGCAGGATGCATTTATTGGTGCCACATCCACAAGCTCAGCTACATTATTATGGGCAATGTCTGAGCTAATCAAGAACCCACGAGTGATGAGCAAGGTCCAGTCTGAGATAAGGAGTTCAGTTCATGACAGGCCAAGATTACAGGTTAGCGACACTCCTAAGCTGAAGTACCTTAGGATGGTTATCAAGGAGACACTCCGACTGCACCCACCCGCACCATTCCTTGTCCCGAGGGAGACCATGCAACATGTAAACCTCCTTGGGTATGATGTGCCTCCCAAGACAAGAATTTTTGTGAACGTGTGGGCTATAGGAAGGGACGCTACCTGTTGGAAAGATCCTGAGAAGTTTTGGCCTGAGAGGTTTGAAGATGTTAACATTGATTTCCAAGGATTCGATTTTGAGCTCCTTCCATTTGGTGCTGGACGGAGGATGTGCCCTGCAATACCGATGGGTATCATGAATGTGGAGTTTACACTGGCTAACTTGCTGCATTCTTTTGACTGGAAATTACCAGAGGGTATGACAAGGCAAGATGTGAGCATGGAAGGAACAGGCAGGCAAATAGTCTACAGGAGAACTCCCCTGTATCTTGTACCATCTCCTTATAAGTGAACAAATTAATAATACTCAAATGATTCAGCCACCACGTAGGCTTCTCTGCTTAGATTTGATTGTACCAAATAATATGTTTGCATAATTTGAAATCATGGAAACTATTAGAACAAGGATATCATATATGGACAATTATGGAAGAACTGTGCAAGATTATAACAAACAATAGTGCAAGATTATTGAAACATTTATTTCAAGCAAACAAAATAAAGCAGTCTAATTTATTTGAACGAGTATTGAAAGGATGTAGTAGACACTCATACTCAGAATCTTGAAACTTATACACGCTTGATAATAGGCACAAGACAAAGAGGCACCATCTTCCTAAAAGCAAGTTGACCAGTTTCTTCCATATCAATGTCGTCCTCCTTCATCCCCTGAGGAAGCTCCCAATCAAAGCAATATAACAGGTTGGCCAGTGCAAGCTCCACATTAGCGACGCCCATGGCCACGGCAGGGCATGCCCTTCGCCCCGAACCAAACGGTAGGAGCTCGAAATCCGAGCCTCTAAAATCGACATGGCTTCCCTCGAACCGCTCCGGCCTGAACTCCTCCGGGTCATCCCAAATGGTAGGGTCCCTCCCCATGGCCCAAACGTTCACAAACACCCTTGTGCCTGGGAGCACGTCGTAGCCGCCGATCACGCACCTCTCCATGGTTTCCCTTGGGATCAACAGGGTCCCTGGTGGGTGCAGCCTGAAGTTCTCCTTCACCACCATCTTCAGGTACCTGAGCTTCTTGACATCTTCCTCATCCACTCTTGGTTTGTTTGGCACCACACTGCAGACCTCGGCTTGAGCCTTGCGCATCACCCTCGGGTTCCTCATGAGCTCGGACATGATCCAGATCATCGTCACCGCGCAAGTGTCGATGCCTCCAGCGAATGTATCCTGGTCGAGGTTGTTGGCACGAACATTTTTTATACTAACAAAACTTATAAAATGGATTATAACCAAAACTTTAATGCCATTACCATGAGGATTCCCTTTATATGGGCACGTGTCAGCCCAACAGCCTCGTCGTCGTCCTTCTCCCTCCACATCTTCACCAGCGCGTCCACCATGTCCTCCTGCACCCCGGCCTGCAGCCGCTCAGGCTCGAGGTGCTTGTCGATCACCGAGTCGAAGAAACGGTCGATCTGATGGAAGATGCGCCGCCGCCGGGCGACGGCGCCGGAGAGGATGTCGGCGAACCTGGCGAGGCGCGACGCCGGGAAGAAATCCTCGAAGGTGAAGCTCCCAAGCACGCGTAGGGTGTCGTCCATGACCCGCTGGAAGCTGCTCCGCTCGAACTGCGCCGACCCGTACATCTTGCCGAACGCCACCGTGCCGACGATGCCGTCGGAGAGCGCATACAGCTTCTCGCTGAGGTCGACGACGACGGGGGCGGCGCCGGCCGTATGATGATGAGGGGAGGAGCTGCCACTGCTGCCGCCGGCGGCGGAGGCGAGGGAGGAGACCAGGCGATCGACCTCGGCGGTGCGGGCGTAGGCGAAGGACTGGACGCGGCGCATGCTGAGAAGCTCGAGGATGAAGAGCTTCCGCATCTCGCGCCAGTAGTCGCTGTAGGGGCTGAAGGCCACGTCCAGGAAGTTGTAGCTCAGCATCCTGGGACCTGAAAATTTTGATGCGCTTACTGATGAACGGAAATGCTCAACGAAATGCAATTAGTGATTTAGTTTTAGACTACTTGGCGATCTGCATCTAAGGACGCTACTCGTGCATGTTTCTTGTAAAGTTAGGACGTACATCCTTATCTTAGTCAAAAATTACAATTCCAAGTCTAGAGTTTAAATTTCGTATTTAAACAGTGAAAAAGTTTAGAGATCCTGCTTGTTAGCTCAAAGTTCCTGTATAGACACTTGTTAGCTCAAAGTGTGAAGGACAACATTGTTTTTACGATAATGCTATATAACCCACATGTGTCTGACGCATCGGACCTTGAGCATCACAAAATGTCTACGCAGCACCCACAACTACTGACAAATAATGTAAGTCACGTAGTATTGATTTTCTTCCACCTCCAATTCCCTCTTATCATTCTACTTCTACATCCCTATCCTGAAATTGCATTGCTTATGGTGCTCCAAACCTCCAGTGTCTCAACGTCAAGCACACCATAAACCAGCAAAAAACGGTTCCGGCCCTGGCCCCCGCGTCACCCCGAGGCGACTCGGGGGCCTTCCGCGCCGCCACCGCCACATAGTCGCTGCCGCCGCCGCCTTCTTGGTCCTGTTCTTTTGTCTCGGGTGGCAAAAGGAAGGGGGTCCCTCCTTTTAATAGATCGAGTCATAAACGAGTCCTTCTAGGTCTAGGGTTTGCTTGCTGCCGATGCTCGATGGTGGAGTTAGGTTTTGCCGGAGGAGCGTGGTTCCTTTGCGGCTTTGTTTTCCTGGCGGCGTTGACGACGATGCGGAAGCGACGACGTTGCAGAGAAATTAATTTCTCCCAGCTTCTTCCATTCTCCGATGGCGATATACTCCAACGTCAATGGAGAGGCTGGGAAGACATGTCCAGGAGTCGAGGGTCGGCGCATCGTCATCTTCTTCAGGTGATGATGTTGTTGATCCTGTTAATCTCGACGAAGATGATCTTTGGTGAAAATCTGAACCTTGCTCGGGTTGCCGACGGTGGAATCGAAGGATGCGTCGTGGGTATCGGAGTTGGCCGATGTGCTTGGGAGACAGCGTACTCAGCCAATTCTCCTAGTTTTAAGCCCTCATCTGCGGCCTCCACCTTGTGGAGATTGACTCTGGTGCCCGGCGACAATTGGGAAGTGGATTCGGCAGCGGTGACGAACGGATCTCAGAAGGCATCGAGGAAGATGAACAGGAGTTTTAGACTTTTTTGTAATTTTACTTTTCTTTAGGGTCCTATTTGTAAAAGGACCAGTGTAATATGCTAAAATCAATGCATCTTCTTCTAAAAAAACTTCTAGCACACCATATGCCCATGGCTCCACGTTGCACCCTCCTCACCAATTGTCGCTCCCCCTCCTCTCCGGCCATGCCTCAGCGTCGCCCCCTCGTCAGGGATGCCGCGCCATCCGCCCCCCCCTCCTCAGCCATGACTCTGCAACACCTCCTCGTGTGGGGCCACTGGGCTACTCCTTCGCATCAGCGAGCTATGCCAAGCACCGAAGCAACCGCTGCTCGACGAGGGCAGAGTGCTGCCCCGCACAGTTGAATGCAAGCAGACACTTCCTTATGCAATGAGAAGGAGCCAGCACGAGGGAGACCCCGGGCTGCACAGGTCAGAGGTGGTGGGAGGTAGAAGAAACAAGTGACGTTGTTGTTGTGATTTTTTTAGCGATATTGCAACTGTGTTTTTGGATGTTTTAGTTGACTTCTCGAGATGTCGCAGCATGTTTTTGCAAAGACTCAACAATAATTTTTTATGCATTGATGATGTGTAATATGTGGGTGCAATGTTGTATGTGCGAGTTGAGATTTTTCATTCATCGACAATTTGATGTTGTTTTTATGATATTTCGGTATATGACTTTGAATGTTGTACAATATTTTATATGATGTTAGCTCCGATCTCCTGACCCCAATCCAACCCGCACCCGAAACGGACCGGATGGAACGCTCCGTCTTTTCCGGAAGGCGATTGTGCGGCGACTTCGCATGCGATCTTGATTCCGTGCTAGATTGTCCCTCTCCATTATCGATCTAGCTGCTCTGCCGTGTACCACGCGGTCACGGTGCCCCCGCCCCGCCGACAGTGCGCGTTACACCGTCGTCGGCCACCGCAAAGCCGTCGGTTAGCCGTTCTGGTGCCGCCATCCACCAAACCCTAGTTTCCCGCTAGGAGCCGCGCCGCTTAGGTTTTTTCGTAGCTGGGATCTCGTGCGCACGCACCGGCTTTCACAATCTGGTGTGGTGCTTGCTGTTTACTCATCTCTGATTGTTCTGATGGCCTCAATCGGAGAGGGAGGTGGTGGATCAGGGTCGAAGTCGGCCTCGGTCCAGAATGAAGTTGATCCACATGTTGCTGATCTACTGAGGAAACTCAACCTCATGGAGGCGGAGGGGAAGTGTGCAGTGTTCAGTGATGATGAGGAGGGAGACGCGATGGTAACTGATTGGGCGCTGGTGGGGAAGGTCCTGACCCCTGGGACGCTTCACCAGAGTATGATCATGGGAGCTCTTAGGCCGGCGTGGGGTAACCCTGTTAGACTTAAGATTCGTTCGATTGGTGAGAAGAAAGACAACCTGTTCGTGGCTGAGTTCGGTTGCAAGGCGGATCTTGACTGCATCCTAGCTGGCTCACCATGGATTTTTGGTAAATATGCAGTGATCCTCAGGGAGTATGATGCTAAGCTTAAACCCTCTCAGATCCGTTTCGAAAGGATGGAGATTTGGGTGAGGTTATTGGATTTGCCGCTGGGGTGGATGAACCAGTAGCGTGGGGTTCGGGCCATGAACCTCCTCGGTGATGTGGTGAAGATGGATGTGGACAAATTTGGGAAGGCAAGTGGCCCTTTCCTCCGGGCCAGAATCGCCATTGAGTTGAGCAAACCAATTAAACGGGGTGTGCTTCTGAAGATGTCTAGAGGGGAGGCCCCAGAATGGTTTGATGCTCGGTATGAGAAATTGCCCTTCTTTTGTCGCTCGTGTGGGGTGATAGGTCACTCTGACCTGATCTGTGCAACTCCTGCACAACGAGATGAAGATGGGAAGCTCCCATATGATATAACACTTCGAGTGGGTGATAGGAGGAGGAAGCCTCAGGGTTTTGCAGAAGCTGCTGCGGAATCCCTCGGTAGTGTGTCTACGTCGAGCTCTAAGCACACTAGGGGGTCCTCTAAGCAGCAGGAAGAAGAGGTGCTGAGGGAGACCTCTGGTAATGACAGAGATGATGAGGTAACATCTCCTTTGAAGGAGAATACACCTGTGGTGGATAAGAACAAAAATACAGTGCCGCCGGTGGCGAGTCGCCCTTTGTTCCAGGCCAAATCGGCCAGGAAAAGAAAGACGAAAACTATGCTGGGGTCGGCTACACCGGATCTTAACCTGCCTGTTCAGGACCCTCTGGCATTAGTCCCTACGGGGATGGTAAGTGCGAGGATTAGTCAATTGGATGGGGTCCAGGAAGAGGACAAAGAAGGCAAGGAGGAGATGCTGAAGAAGCAAAAGATGTGCTCTACCACTTTTGATGTGCGATCGGCGGCGGTTGCGGACGGCAGCCCCTACCGGGCACAATGAATTGCCTAAGTGTGAACTGCCGGGGAGGGGGGCGGCCCGTGGCAGTTCAATAGTTGGGTCTCCTGATCGGGACCTGGAAGCCTGCACTTGTGTTTCTCATGGAAACTCGAATGACTGAAGAGAGATCTTGGGGGTTAATGAAAGCTTTGGGATACCCTAACGGGGAGGTGGTGGCAGCGACGGGGTTGAGTGGTGGCCTTGCGTTGTTCTAGAGAATGGATGTCATGGTGGCGCTACAAAGCAAGTCACGTTCACACATTGACGTTGTCCTCTCCTGTGACAATTTTTATGGAAGGCAGCTGCGTTTCACGGGTTTCTACGGTGAACCAAGGCGAGAGATGAGGACGAATAGTTGGTATCTTATGCGATTCCTGCGTGCACAACTGGATCTCCCGTGGTTGTGTGCGGGGGACTTCAATGAGGTGCTGAACCCTAGTGAGCATTTTGGGGTGTGTGAAAGGGAAGCTTAGTAGATGGAAGGGTTCCAAGATGCAGTTGCTGATTGCAGCCTGATGGATTTGGGCTTCGTTGGCCTGCCGTACACTTGGGATAACAGACACGCAGGGACCAGGAACGTCAAGGTTCGTCTGGACTGGGCTTTTGGTGATCATAGGTTCTTGGACATGATAGGAGATGTGTTAGTGAGGGTCCTGCCAACAGTGTTCTCAGACCATGCAGGCTTACTGATCGAGCTAAAGGAGAACACTAAGACGGGGACCCGCATTCTAGGAGGAAAAAGCCGTTTAGATATGAAAACATGTGGCAACGTCATGATGACTATGGGGGCTTCGTTAATCAAAACTGGGATCCTGGCCCGGGTGCAGGGGATCTCCTCTTTAACAAACATGCAACGTGCGTTGAAAGATTGGGATCGAAACATTTTTGGTTCGGTACGGAATAATATAAAACGCCTACGGAAAGAGCTCGAGGAGGAGAGGAGTAATACTATGTACCGGGGCCCGACCGAGAGAGAACGATGCCTGATGAAAGAACTAGCAGAAGTCCTAGCTCAGGAGGAAGAAATGGAGAAGCAACGTTCTCGTGCGGATTGGCTCAAATCCGGTGACCGGAACACGGAGTTTTTCCAAGCCAAAGCAAAGGCGCGGGCACGCACCAACTGCATCCGCGCGCTAAAAAGGGCGGATGGTTCAAAGGAGACAACACAAGAAGGTCTCGAGCAGCTGGCAACAGATTTTTATCAGGGCTTGTTCACAGCCCAGGAGATCCTACAGCCAGAGCTTATCTGTCAGTATATACAGAGGAGGGTGACAGACCAAATGGCTGAGCTGCTTGAAAGGGCGTTCATGAGTGAAGAAGTGGAGGTTGCCCTCTTCCAAATGGGGTCGAATAAAGCCCCGGGTGCTGATGGTTTTACTGCAGGTTTTTTCCAAAAGCACTGGTCCTTGGTGAAAGGCAAGGTTGTATCGGCAGTGTTGGGCTTCTTGAATGGTGGTGACATGCCGGAGGTAATTAATCAAACTATTTTGGTTATTATTCCTAAGGTTGCTAATCCCCAAGAATTGTCACAATTCCGCCCAATTTCTTTGTGTAATCTGATTTATAAGCTGTGCTCCAAGGTTCTAGGGAACAGGCTGCGCTTCATCCTAGATGATATTGTGTCAGAAGAGCAAAGTGCCTTTGCTCCAGGAAGGCTCATTATTGACAATGTTTTGATAGCATATGAGTGTATTCACTACCTGTGGAACAAAAAAGGGAAGTCAGGTGCTTGCGCGATCAAGCTGGATATGGCTAAAGCCTATGATCGGGTGGAATGGAGATATCTCAATGAGGTGATGATCGCTTTGGGCTTCCCGGACAGGTGGTGCAATCTAGTAATGAAATGTGTCACCTCGGTGAATTTTGCAGTAAGGGTGAATGGTGTGCTATCTCCTTCGTTTATACCCTCCCGCGGTATTCGTCAAGGAGATCCAATTTCGCCATATTTGTTTCTTCTTTGCGCGGAGGGTCTAACGTGCATGCTTAAAGCGAGAGGTCCTCAGTTTTTGTCAAAAGGCGTTCGGGTTAGCAGGCACTCACCCTGGATTTCCCATCTTCTTTTTGCTGATGACTGTCTCATTTTCACTCAAGCAACGAAGAGAGGAGCAGACAGAATTTCGGAGATCCTCGAATTATATATTAGGGGGTCGGACCAACTTGTGAATAAAGGCAACTGCTGTATTTTTCAGTGAGAATTGCGACCAGGATACAAAAAGAGAGGTACATGAAGGTTTGCAAATCCCAACGGAGGCATTAGGGGAGAAGTATTCGGGCCTCCCTACAGCTGCTGGGAAATGTTCTGATGGAACTTTTGACTCTATGGCGGATAGGATCAAAGGCTTTATCAATGGATGGGGTGGCCAATCGCTCAGTTGTGCAGGGCGAGAAGTTCTTATTAAAGCCAATGCACAGGCAGTGCCGACATATCCAATGAGTTGTTTCAAAATTCCTGCTCTGACCTGTAAAAAGATCAAGAATTATATCTCCAACTATTGGTGGGGAAGCTCTATTGATAACCATAAGCTGCATTGGTAGAGGTGGACCAAGCTCACAAGAACTAAAGGTCATGGGGGTTTGGGATTTCGTGATCTCCCGCTGTTTAATCAAGCTATGTTAGGGAAGCAACGCTGGCGCCTCCTTGTTCGGCCAGATTCGCTGTGTGCTAGGGTCTTGCAAGGGAAGTACTACCCGAATAGCAGCTTTATGAGGGCAACAAGGAGGAAGGGCAGTTCAGAAACCTGGCGTGCTATCCTGTTTGGGCGCCAGGCACTAGGCAAAGGGCTTATTAAGAGGATTGGTCCAGGGGAGTCTATCAACATTGGGACGGACAACTGGATTGCTGATACAACAACGATGAAACCAATCCGCCGCTTGCCGGATGTGCTACAGGAACGAGTCAACGAACTCTTCTTGCCGGACTCGCGACAGTGGGATGAGGAGTTGGTTCGCTCCTCCTTTTCTGCACCCGATGCTGAGGAGATTCTGAAGTTAAGACTGGGTGCAAGGCTGATGGACGACATTGAAGGTTGGGCTTTTGAAAAGCATGTCCTATATTCAGTTCGCTCGTGCTACAGAATGCTTAAACATGAGAGTGATTAGATGGAGGATTTTAAGAGAAAGGAACCAAGCTCGACAAACAATCAACATTGGTGGAAGAAAGATTGGAAGCTAAAAGTCCCCCCAAAGGTCCGCATTTTTTGGTGGAGAGTCCTCAATAATTTTCTTCCATCGAAAGCAGAACTTAAGAGGAGGCATATAGCACAAGAAGATCATTGTGAGACCTGTGGGTCGCCGGAGGAATCGCTGTACCATGTGGTGGTTTCCTGTACTCTAGCTGAACGCTTCTGGCAGGCAGTCCGTGAGCTGACGGGATGCAAATTTCCATCGCTTCACCCAGGATCATGGGCTATTGATCTCCTGTCAGGTGAGGTTTGTACTCTTGAGCAAGCCGCTTTATTCATTTGTGGTGCCTGGTCATTGTGGACAGGCCGCAATGGGCGAGTTCATGGTCGAACTAGTTGAAACCATATCACTGCAGCGAAGCACGTAACTAGAATGATGGAGGACCTGATCTGTTTAACTCAAAGGAATGAGGACATTCATGTTCGCAGTAAAGGCTTTTGGAAGAAACCGGAGACATAATGGATTAAAGTGAACACAGATGCTGCGTTTGACTCAACCTCGTCCTCAGGCTCGAGTGGTGCAGTTATCAGAGATGAGAATGGCGAAATCCTGTGGGCGGCTGCAAAATGTCATTATCACATCCCAGATGCTCTAACAGCTGAAGCCTTGGCGGCGAGGGATGGTCTGTTGCTAGCCCATTCAGGTGGTTTTCATAAAGTGATTTTGGAGGTTGATAACCTGGCGCTTGTGAATCTTCTCCAATCGGTGGCAGGTGAGAGGAGTCAGATCGTAGGCCTATGGCATGAGATCAGTGAGATAAGCAAGGTGTTTTCTTCCATTAGTTTTTCCTTTGTTAGGAGGAAGGGTAACAGTGCAGCTCATCAATGTGCAAAGTTGCTACCGCTATCAATCCCAGAGTGTGTGTGGTCTGAAGGCTTCCCTGCGTTGTTGGTTGGGATAGAAGAGAATGATTGTAACCTTGCTTCGGAGTAATTGAATCTTATGGTCGCAAAAAAATATATATTTTATATGATGTTGCAATAGTTAGTTTGGCATGTTGCATTTTCTAAATGTGAGATTGAATGTCGCACGCAACATGATATTGTTGTTGTTGCAGGGTTTTTTCGAATTCCCATCATAAACCAACAAATCACTAATTAGTTGTTTACATGTTCCTTTAAGTTGTCTCGTAGTCCTAGATTTAGCTTATGAGATGTTTGCTTTGTCAAACAAAGATTTCTTCCTTCTCGCTTCCACTCCTTCACACATCATCAAAATTCCTACGTGACAACCACTATATAAAATCATCAAAATTCCTACATGACAACCACTATATAATGCGATCTATGAGAAAATGATTAAAAAAAATAAAGCTCTTTAACAGTGGACCATACAACTCTATACAATTGTTTCAAATGGACCAATATTAAAGGATATGACGGTTGAGATGAATTACATACCACCACAACTTGCACATGTGGTAGATGGTCGTATACACATGTATAGGTGATATATAGGAGTATTATTGAAAGTTTTTTCTCGGTGTCACAAACAAATTATATGATTTTTCAACAAAAATAACCATATATAAGGGGAGGGCATACAAAAATATATAGTTTCTTTTAAAAAAAATTACCTATCTACCTTTACCAAAAATAGTTATATATTGCATGGTCGACCGTAAGAAAACTCAAAAAAATAAAGCCATCCCATTCCTCTAGGCTGTTCTAATAGTTTCTTAACAAAAAAAGCATGTTTTATAACAAATGATTTGTACATAACCACCGTGTAATCTCCACGTGGAGCTTGTCCCAGAGCCCCAGAGCACTCACTACGTTAGCTAGTGACAAACACTAGAACATAATCATGAGGCATCATCTGTCAGTAGCGACTATACTTGCCTGGCGAGTTTGGGCGGCTGCAGCTGCGTAGGTCGTTGGTCCGGAGGAGGTCCTTGGCGGCCTCCGGCGACGAGACGACGACGGCGCGAACGCGGCCGAGCCGCACCTCCACGACGGGGCCGTACCTCCGCGCCACCGCCTGGAAGTAGCGGTGCGGCCGGCTGCCGATCTGGAGGAGGTTTCCCAGCACCGGCAGCTGCTCCGGGGGCCCCGGCGGCGGAGCTCTCCTCCTTTCCTCCACTGCTCCCCTGTGTTTCCACCTCCAGCTGGACAGCAGATAGCAGAGGAGAGGAACAAGGAGGACGACGATGAGTGGCACCACCACCAGAGGAGGAAGAAGAGGCTGCTGCTGTGTGACCATGGCGCGCGCCTTCTGTTCTTCCGTCTTGGAGTTGGAGGAGTGGTGAGCTCCGATCCAAACTGCTGGATCCTTCCGGCTGCTGGACTATCAACTTTGAGTGCAGAGCAGCAGAGGTGACAGAGAAACGTATTGGCACGCGCATAAAGGCCAATTTAGAGGTTATGCATGTGTCCATGAGCGGCGGGACAATTGCACAAAGTCTATGAATCGGTATGGACGGTGGCCTCGGTATCGTGGCGACGGCGACTTTTGGGACGGTGACAGCGCAGATCGACAGAAAAAACTGACTTTGGTAGCTTTTCCTAAAAAAAATCACATGCATGCTCCCTTCAATTAGTAACTACTGATTTTTTGATATTCTCTTTGAATGTTTTCGAATATAAAATTAATCACCGTTGATTTGATGTACATGTAGTCAACACATTTCGTTTGGATATTACTTTCTTTGAATGTTTCGAAATATAAATTTGAAAAAAGATATGTTGTCTTTAATAGTATTTTTCAAGATATTATTGCACGTTTGTTATAATCCCAATGTGTTTAATCTATACTATAAGGAGCGAAGACAATTGAAAACTTTTCTCACCCAATTCGGACCCATATTACCCCTCACGTCGGACCCACCTGTCAAGTTGCATGATGACCAAAAAGGTGGAACGACTATAAAAATCACAATTTGGGAAGCGTTTCTGCCAAAAACGAATTATTTTTGTCACCCGACGCTATTCTACCCACCTCATGTACCCGTCGGGCCTGCGCTTCTACCAGACTTTCTTCGTTCGCTGCCCGCTAGGCTAGCCCCGCGACTCCACACGAACTCACCTCCACATTGGGGAGCTAGACCCTGGGGCGGCGCCGGCGAGCGCGCGGTCCGAGCCTCCGCGCGCGGGGGAGCTCGACCCCGGGGCGACTGTTGGGGAAGTTGGTCTTCGGAAGCATCGCCCTCGCCCGCCCACGCTGGCAACCCTCGGCCTGCATACGGCTTCGGTCTCGCGGGAAAACTCTTCGCTGCGCGAGCACTAACGAAACACTAATGCCGCTTATGCCTTATGAGTTACTGTTGGGGAAGTTGGTCTTCGGAAGCATCGCCCTCGCCCGCCCACGCTGGCAACCCTCGGCCTGCATACGGCTTCGGTCTCGCGGGAAAACCCTTCGCTGCGCGAGCACTAACGAAACACTAATGCCGCTTATGCCTTATGAGTTTTGTTGTGCAGGGATGATCCCTTGTGGCTGCGCCTACCTTCGGCGCCGAAGGTGCTGGTGGTCGTGCTTCGGTGACGAAGGCCCATGAGGGCCAGGGGCGGAGAACGCTGGCCCAGGACATCGCGTCCGGGGCCGGCGGCGGCGCGGACGAGGCGTCTGAGGAGGCCCGACGCCCCCGGTCCAGGGACGCTACTTCGGCACCGAAGGTGCGACGATCCTGGACACGTGGCCACCGCCAACGTGTAAAGTGGGCTCCGGACGGGGCAGAAACAAGGGCGGCCGCGTGTAAAGGCGTTTCGGCCGTACGAAGACACGCTGGAGGCCTGTACGACGCGGGGACTTACTGTTATACCCTTGTAAAGTGTTTAAAGCGGTTTGTCAGGAACAGAAAAGGTGTAATTGAGGCAAATGACTATACCCAGGGGTCTCCTATAAATAGTGAACCCCTTGTAATGAAACGGACACACGGTAATGAGAAGAGAGCACCGAAGGCATTTGCTGGTCTTACGGTCTTCGGTCTTTCGGTCTTCGGTCTGCGGAGTATTTCCTTGTTTCCCTTTCTGTCTTGTTAAGTTTTAGCGTTTCCTCTCCTCGCACAAGTAGAAGTAGAAACCTAGCGAGAGCGAGCGAAGGGAGGGAGAGAACTCAGGGGGCTGTTGTGTCGGCGTCCACCCTTCGGGCCCGATTTCCACCAACAGTTGGCGCCCACCTCGTGGAAGAACTCAAGATCACATGGCCAGGACACGTTCGGCAGGCGCCGAAGCCGCAACGGCTCAGGCGGCGACCCCTCCACTCGTGTTGGAGCCCATCAACCCATCCCCTTCGACTGTCCAGCCTTCGGCGGGAACCGGCGCAGGGCCGAGCGCTCCGGAGGTAGAGCACACCGCTTCGGGAATGTTCGAAGTCAGCCTTGAGGGGCTGGGGGCTTCGGCGCAAGACATCGAAGCTCTCCGAAGGATCCGGGCCCTCATCGCTGGCAAGTCTGTGCCGGCTCACCCTGAGCAGGAGACGCGCCCATCCTCCTCGCAGATGCAACCACCCCAGCACCAGGACGCGGCTCTGCCGCACGCCGTTTCCGACTCCATCGACTTCAACATCCGGCAGGCTGAGCGTTACCTCGCCATGCTGCAAAGCCGATCGCCGCGCGACGCCGCCCCGGCCAGTCGCTCCGGCGCCGCCCGCACCATCGCCGACGCCCACCGCGCATGCCGCGCCGGCGGCCCAGGAAGCACGCCCGGCTCACCCCCGCAGCCATGCGGTGCTCGGCCGGGACCAATGGAGGTAGCAGAAGGATGCTTCCGAAGGACAAAGCATAGGCCACCGTCAAGACAGGGGACAGGCGCACGAGCACTTCGCCCCCGACGACGCACCACTCCGCAATGTCGTCCCGGTGTCCCCGCTCTCGGTCGAGCTCGAGAGCGCGCCGTGGCCCCGTCGGTTCAATGCCAACACCCTGCCCCAGTATGACGGAGACTACGATCCCAAAGAGTTTCTCATGAAGTTCGAGGCGGCGGTAGAATCCAATGGGGGCGACGCCACTACGAAGGCCAAGGCCCCCGTGCTCGCGCTCAAAGGAGAAGTCCAAAGATTGGTATGCCAACATTCCGAAGGGGTATATTACATCATGGTTCCAGCCGCGGAACAAGTTGCCGTCCGGCTTCAAAGGCATGCGGAGTCGAAGAGCCGGACTCCAACGACCTCGTCAACATGTGTGTACAAGGGGACCGTGAATCACCGCAAGAGTACATGCACAGGGTTGTCAAACTAACAGCGTGTGCGCCCACGGTGTCCGAAAGCAGCATCATCGACGCCATCGTCGGAGGCCTGAGGGTTGGAAACTGCCAAGATGTGCTCGATAGGGTCAAGCCGAAGTCCGTGCAAGAATTATTTGAAGTCATGCAAGAATACTGCAAGTCCGACAAAGGGCGCCGCCGAAGGCTCGACCGGGCAAATGCGGCAAAGAAGCAGAAACAACAGGGGCAGTGGGACCAGCCGAAGGGGTGGCAAAACCAGCCGCCGAAGCAAGCGAACCGCCAGATCAACAACGTGTCCGCGCCCCCGACCAGAACCAGAACAGGGGCGGCGGGCACAAGGGCGGATACAAACATAACAAGGGGACGAAGCCGCGAAGAAGATAATCCGGCCGCGGCGGGCCGGTGGTGAGCGGTTTTTCTGCTGGCTCCACGGAATCGATGCCCAGCACCACACGCACCAGTGCCCTTCGGCGGTCAAGATGAAGCTGGAATGGGAGGCGGAGGAGAAGGCGAAGGCAGCAGGCATGGCCGTGAACCATGTCATGAAGTACCAAAATGCGGGTCAGTTCAAGGCCCTGCCACCACCATACCACCACCAGCCTTACCAACCTTCGGCACCTGCGCATGCTTTCCACCCACCACAGCCATACACACCTTCCGCGCCGCAGCTGCTTCCACCTCCTCCCCCGCTTGCGCAACAACCTTCTGTTTTCGTGCCTTCGTGGCCCAACCCACCTGCCCACCACCAAGTACATTACACCCATACCCAACTGCCACCTCCGCTCCCGCCAAAGCAAGAGGCCCCTGACTCAAGCAGTTCGGGGATGACGGGCATGCTCAACATCATCAATGCGATCTCCGGTGGATCCAATGAGCCGACGCACGAGACAAAGAGGCAACGCCAAGATTACTACCGAAGCGTGTCGCATATCTGCTCCGGCAAGTACTTTCACTTGCCATGGTCCCACGTCCCCAGAACCTTCACGGCAGCTGACATCCGGCTGCAGCACTACCCGCACAACGATCCACTCGTCATAAGGGCCAACATCGGCAAGAACACAAAGTACTACTTCGGCAACGACGTGGGGAGGATCCTCGTGGATAACGGCAGCTCAGCGGATATCCTGACCTGGCAGTGTTTCACCGGCATGGGTTTCAAAAAGGAAGACCTGAAGAAGGCAGAAGACCCGCTGTACGGCTTCGGCAACAAGAAAATCGAAGCCCTCGGCAAGATTGATGTCAATGTGTCTTTCGGCCAAGACGCCACCATGAGAACCGAAGTCATAACATTCGATGTTGTTGACTTCGCATACCCGTACAACGCCATCTTCGGCCGCAACACCATCAACAAGTTCGCAGCGGTTATCCACCAAGGGTACCTGCTGATGAAGATACCGACAGCGGCGGGGGTGATATCCGTGTATGGTAGCCAGGAGGAGGCCCGAAGAGCCGAGCGCAACACTTCAGTCCACAACAGACAAGTTCATGTCATCAACGAAGACGAGAGCAACGAAGCCGCAGTAGCCGAAGAGCACAAGGCCGAAGCCCAAATGAGGCAGTCCATGAAGGGGGCCGAAGCTGAACGCATGAAAGCTGTCGACGTCACGAAGACAGTCCCCCTATGCGCGGATGTGCCCAGCAGAACCGTGATGATAGGCGCCGAGATCAGCGCAGAAGACGAAGGCCGGCTCTTGCAGTTCCTTCGCAACAATCAAGATGTGTTCGCATGGTCCAAGTCCGATTTGACAGGCGTCCATCGCTCAATCATAGAGCATGCTCTCAACACCGACCCGAGAGTTAAGCCGAAGCTGCAGAGGCAGCGGCCGATGTCAGCGGACAGGTTCAAGGCTGCAGAGACCGAAGTACAAAAGTTGCTCGACGCAAGAATCATCAGAGAAGTCCAATATCCTATCTGGGTGGCAAACGTGGTCATGGTGCCGAAGAAGAACGGCAACATGAGAATGTGTATTGACTTCACTGAACTCAACAAGGCATGTCCGAAGGACCCTTTCCCATTGCCAAGGATCGACGTCATTATTGATCAGGCCGCCGGCTGCGACATGTTGAGCCTCCTAGACTGCTTCTCCGGCTATCACCAAGTGTGGATGCGAAGGGAAGACGAAGAGAAAACCGGATTCACAACCCCCTTCGGCATTTTCTGCTTCGTCAGAATGCCCGAAGGCCTGCGCAACGCCGGATCCACCTTCAACCGCATGATGAAGCTGATCTTGGGCAGCCAGCTGGGGCGAAACGCCTCGGCGTACGTCGATGACATCGTCATCATGAGTGAGAAAGAGGAAGATCACATTGCAGATCTAACCGAGACCTTTGACAACATGAGGCAAAACGGCCTCAAGCTCAACCCAGAGAAATGCATCTTCGGCATCCAGAAAGGGCAATTGCTGGGCTGCATGGTTTCCAAGCGGGGCATCCAGGCGAACCCCCAAAAGATCGAAGCCCTACGAAGGATGCAGCCCCCAGCCACTCGAAAGGAAGTCCAAAGGCTCACAGGCAGAATCGCCTCGCTGAACCGTTTCATCTCAAGAGCCGCCGAACGAAGCCTTCCTTTCTTCAAGACACTCCGAGCAAATTCAACTTTCCAATGGGGCCCAGAGCAGCAGCAAGACTTCGACGACCTCAAGAAATATCTTGAAGATGCAGCTGTCATGACCAAACCGTCCCCGAAGGCCGAGCTGCTGTTGTATATTGCGGCAACCGACACAGCGGTTAGTGCAGTGCTCGTAGAAGAGCGCAAAGAGGCAGATGTTCTGAAGCAGTTTCCTATATATTATGTCTCCGAAGCTCTGAGCGGCTCAAAGCTCCTATACTCCGAAATGGAAAAGATGGCATATGCTGTCGTTATGGCAAAAAGGAAACTTCGGCATTACTTCCAAAGCCACAACGTTTCGGTACCCACAGCTTTCCCCCTTCGGGACATGTTCGAGAACAAGGAGTCGACAGGCAGGCTATGCAAGTGGGCCTCGGAATTGGCGGAGCACGTCATAAGCTTCGTCGCCCGCAGTGCGATAAAGTCTCAAGTCCTCGCTGACTTCGTAGCTGATTGGACGCCTTCGGCGCCGAAGGGGGAAGCAGTGGTCATAGAGCCAATATGGGAAGTCCAATGCGATGGCGCATACTGCCACCTTGGGTCGGCGGCCGCAGCAGTCTTAAAGTCCCCTTCGGGCATCAAACTCCGATACGCCTTGCGGCTGAACTATGACAACTGCACAAACAACGTGGCAGAGTATGAAGGCCTGCTGCTCGCGCTTCGGAAGGCCAGGGCTGTAGGTGCCAGGAGGCTCGTCATCCTGACGGACTCTGAGCTTGTTGCCTGCCATATTGGGAAAACCTACAAGGCAAAGAACCCGGATATGATGAAGTACCTACAAGCCGTCCGAAGCATGGAAAAGTTCTTCATCGGTATTACAGTGAGAAGTTTTCCCAGGAACCATAACAAGGAGGCCGATGCTATTGCGAAGGCAACCGCGCTGCTTGAGCCCCTGCCACCGGATGTCTTTTATGAAACAACCACATCGAGGTCCGTAGTCGACGAAGCAGCACCCCCCAAATTTGTGAACGCCATACAGAGCGAGGACTGGCGCGCCCCAATAGTGGCGGCGCTCAAAGGGTACTATGAGGCCGAAGATGGGGTCATCGCCAAGAGGGTGGCAATCAGGGCGAGGAACTATCACCTTGTCGACGGTAACTTGTACCGAAGAGGGGTGTGCGCCCCACTGCTAAAGTGCATATCGGTCACCGAGGGGAAACAACTACTCCACGAAATCCACAGCGGCATGTGCTCACACCACCTCGGCACCAGGGCATTGGTGCAGAAAGCTTTCCGCCAGGGCTTCTACTGGCCTTCGGCAGTGGCAGACGCCCATGACATTGTGCGCCATTGTCCAGAGTGCCAACGCCATGCACCCTACAGCAAGTTCGCTTCCAATGAGATACAGCTGTTACCACCGGTGTGGCCCTTCGCTCGGTGGGGTGTTGACATCGTCGGCCCGCTACCCACGGCACCCGGAAACTACACTCACGCGGTTGTGGCGGTTGAATATTTCTCCAAGTGGGTTGAAGCGAAGCCGTTGCTGAGCATCACTTCGGCAACCATTCAGAAGTTCTTTTGGCAAAACATAGTGTGCCGCTTCGGTGTCCCCCACGAGGTCACAGTGGATAATGGCAAGCAGTTTGACAGCGCGGAGTTCAAGGAATTCTGTGCATACTTGGGAACGAAATTGTGCTTCGCTTCGGTCTACCACCCACAGTCCAACGGGGCGGTGGAGCGGGCCAATGGAATCATCTTTGCTGGCATCAAGAGGAACATCACTGACTTACCCAAGAGCAAATGGGCCGAAGAACTACCGAGGGTAGTCTGGTCCCACAACACCACCACATCCAGAACTACCCAGTTCCCCCCCTTCAAGCTGCTATACGGGGAGGAAGCCATGCTGCCCGAAGAACTGTGTCTGGGCACCTGGAGGAGCACACCTTCCGGAGACGAAGACCTCAAGGCTTCGGTTCGTAACATTCGAGAGGTCCGCTTACAGGCAGCCGAAAACCTCTTGGCCTACCAAGACGAGACCCGAAGATGGAGAAATAAAAAGATCAAACCGAAGCTCATACGGTCAGAAGACCTAGAGCTACGCAAGGTGCCGAAGGGTAAACTGAAGGGCAAGATGCATGGAAAATGGGAAGGCCCGTTCATAGCAACGGCAACCGCAAACGAAGCAGCCTTCAAACTGCGTCGGCTAACGGGCGACGAAGAGCCATACACCTGGAATGTGGATATGCTTCAGAAGTACTTCGTCTGAAGCAGCCACGAGTTTTAGTGCAGTCTTTGAGTTTCAATAGTTTCTCTTTCTTTTAAGTCAAGATACCGACTTTGTATCCTATGTACATTAAAGTAGTAGGGGATGTACTCTTTTCCTCACGGGGGAGGCTTCGTGGTTCCCCTCCGGATCCGCGAAGTGTGAGGTTTTTAACGAGGCGGCCCCTTGTATCCCTTTGACTTCTGACATGTAATATAAGTCAGTGTTCCCCCATCCCTTCGCATGCAGTCTACTTTCTTTTTTAAAAAATGCTCTCGCCACTCTGTCGAAGCTAGGCCACCGCCTCTAGGGGGGCCGGCCTCCGAAGTGGCCTTCGGCACGCAAGTGACAGCCTCGGCGCGGATCGCCTTGGGGGCACGCACACCAAGCCTGTCACTTATTGTCGTGACCGAAGAGAAAAACCGCTTGACGCGGGGCAGGGCCACGATTCGGCCGAAGTAAGCGCACGCCTGGAGCGATGCGTCGGTCTCGAGTTGACCGAAGAGAAAAACCGCTTGACGCGGGGCAGGGCCACGATTCGGCCGAAGTAAGCGCACGCCTGGAGCGATGCGTCGGTCTCGAGTTGACCGAAGAGAAAAGCCGCTTGACGCGGGACAGGGCCACGATTCGGCCGAAGTAAGCGCACGCCTGGAGCGATGCGTCGGTCTCGAGTTGACCGAAGAGAAAAACCGCTTGACGCGGAACAGGGCCACGATTCGGCCGAGGTAAGCGCATGCCTGGAGCGATGCGTCGGTCTCGAGTTGACCGAAGAGAAAAACCGCCTGACGCGGAGCGAGACCACAATGTGGCCAGAGTAAACGCACGCCTGCAGCGATGCGTCGGTCTCGTTTGGACCAAAGGAAAGGCACTTAGTACAAAACAAGGCAGCGACTGGGACGAAGTAAACGTACACCCAAAGTAGCACTTCGGTCCCGTCCTAGACCGAAGAGTAACCCGCCTCGCGTGGTGTACACCATCGGTTTGGCTCGAGCACGCGCACTAAAAATGGCCAACCAAAAACACATGTCCTAAACACAACGGTGTTTTCTAACCCGAGGAGGCGAAGCCATCACAAGTTAACTCTAAAGGCGAAGCGCGGTGCCGCTTCATCCCAACGCACTCAGGGCTTTTCTTGATCAAGCAAGCGACGAACGAAACACCGAAGCACGGAAAAGGATGGGCAAAAACACCTCTCGTCCGCCTCTCTCTTTCACGCTTTCGACATACAACATCCATCGTAAAAACAATATAATTTTACAGAAGGAACAACAATGCAGTTACAACGCATGCCTCGAACAATAAATTTACAAATTCGTGGTCAGAAACCCGCTCCGGGCATGCCGCGAACACTTCCGGGGGGAGTTCCGAAGTCCTGTGCTTCAAGTCTTCGCGCCAGCCCGTAGCCACACTTAGCGATCAATCTTCGTTTAGCACGTCCTCACAGATCTCGTCGATCAACCGAAGATATGCCATGTCTATGATCTCCAGAGCCATCTCCCGAAGCTCGTTGTCGGTAGGCATCCGCCCTGCGCCGAAGTCGAAATTAGAGTCTATGCGAAGGGGATCACTTCGTCTCCACCTTCACCGCCGCGAAGCTTTCCGACGAGGCGTCAGGAATTAAATATACATACTCAGGCGACCCAAGGACCCCCTCCTCAATCGGCTCTGTTTTTGGTACGACCCCTTTGGCCACGAAGGGGTCCACTAACTTACGCTTGGCCGCCCTACGGGTGGCCCGCTCTCTAAGAATGGCATCCCGACGCGCGGGATCCCTTGAAAACTCAGCGAAAAAGCGCTTAGCCGCTTCGTTGTGAAGGCGGTAGCGCTCCGCTCGGTACGACAAAACTCGGCGTACGAAACATTAGGATGGCGAATACTAAATTTCGTCCAAACGTTAGGCGCGACAAAAAAGGAGTTAAGAGGCAGAGTTGAGCCGCTCGCACCTTCGGCCCTCTGCATAGGAACCACCGAAGGAACCTGCGCAGAGATACCGTGCATCAGTTTACTTTACAAAAATTCAATCCCGCCAAGGGGAGACTGGTTCACTCCTATACAAATACTAGACCAACGCGCTTCAGACCTCGGCACCTTCGGCGACGACAGGGGCCTCACTCAGCACGGTACTAGCTTCGGTGGCCTCGACCGGCGCGACAGCCGCGTTGACTGCTGCCTCCGCGGGTCCCTCGCCGCCTGGGGAACTGGCAGCAAGCAGCGTAGCCTCGAGCTCTGCCGCATGCGCCACCTCCGAAGCATCTGCCGCAGCGTCTTCTCCCGCGGGTGCCGCGGCCGCCACAGCATCAACAGGGGCAGGCGCGACCTCAGAAGCTGCTTCGAGACCGGCGGGTGCCGAAGGGGGCGGGCCTCGCGGCCGCTTCGGCCTCGCTCCCCTTCGCGGTTATGGGTCCCCGGCGCGCCGCCCCCGTGCTCTTCTTCGGTGGTAGGAGCCGTCGTGTCTCCGGCGGCGCCAGCTTCGTCCACGGTGTGCGCGGCGGCTTCACCCCCCTCCTGCGCCGCGGCTACGGAGCCCTGGGCGGTGATAAGAGGAACGTCGGGCATGGCGATCCAATCTCCGTCCATCATGAACTGAGGCAGGGGTGGAGCGCCGCCGTACCGAGCCAGGAGACGATCATAGACACGTGATTGCAGCCGAGGCCGTATCTGCAAAACAGCAAAGGCAACGTGTTAGAGTATTCACGAGGATGTGCTTCCAGCGAAAGGAAGATGCAGTTTCGGCGTACCTGGGCACTAAGGCGTTCGGATTCGTCCAGGGTGAGTTGATACCCGCGTCGGGCGAAGAAGGTGTTCATGAAGTTTTTCGCAAGATTCTTGGGGAGCACCGGGAGCTGACCAACTTCTAGCTCCGCGTCGCTAGGCCATTCGAAGTTCTCCTTCGTAAGACGACGGAGATCGCCCTTGCTGATCGTCTTCTCCGAAGATGGACGGTCCGGGGGCACCAACGAGCACACCGAGTACGCCGCCGTACGAACCCCTACCGCAGGCCGCGAGCTCTCCGAAGATCTTCGTGTTCATCGAGATGAGGTCGAAGCAGGCGTTCACCCACTCATAGAATGACTCGACGGAGTAGTGGGGGAGCGGGACAGGTGGCGCACTCAGATTGCACTGATCCAGCAGCTGCAGAATGTCATCGCGAAGCTTTTCGGCGCTCCGGATGTGATCTGTGCGGTACCGCTCCAGTGCTCCGTTCAGCTCGTTTGTTTCTCTCTGCACTTCGGCCAACTTGGCCTCCCTGTCGGCGAGCTGAACGCGCAAGTCCTCCTTGGCGCTGCTCAGGACTTCCACATCGTGACGCAGCATGTTGAGGAGGGCCTCGGAGGATTTCGCCGAAGTTTCCTTCTCCTGTTGCAGCTTCCGGCAGCACTCCTGCTCCGCAGCCAGCCGCCCTTCCAGCTCCGCCACTCTGTTCTCAAGCGTTGCGATGGCGGCCACCGTTTTCTCCTTCGCCACCTTGCTATCCTGCTCCAGCCTTCGAGAGAGGCACCGCGACGCGACGAAGGCCTTCAGGGACAGGTCCCCGCACGCCGTCGTGAGCTCCGCGGCGGTGAGCTTCCCGAAGTATTCCTCCTCATGCGGCATGGCGAAGCTTGCCCCGGCTTCGTCCAGAAACCTGCGCTCATGCCCGCCGCTCGTCAGCCCCAAAAAGCGGACCGTCTTCCCGCCAATTAGCTTGGCCTCGGCGGGGACTTGGAGACGAACAGCGGCGGCCCGGGGCTCTTCAGGCGTCACCTGATAGCTGCTGCTCTCGGGCTCCTCGTCCCCCTCTTCCTCTGCTTCGGGGACGACGTTGTTTTTCTCGGAAGCAGGGGCCGAAGGGGAGGCGGACTGCTCGGTGCCATCGGAGGACGAGTCAGACGAGCTGCTGGAGGTGGAGCTGGGTTCATCTCTATCTTGTGGGGCTTCGGCGCCAAGGGCGGCAGGGCTTGGCTTGCGTGGCGCATCACCGACGGAGGACACGATGCGAACGTCGCTATCGTCGTCGCTGTCCTTCTCCGGTGGGCTGAGGGGGACAAGTAGCGGCCCGGTGGCCCCTTGTCCAGCTCCCGCCGAAGGCACGTCCGGAGGCGCGACCGCGCGCAGCGGTACGGCGGCTATCACGTCTTCAACGAGACCCGTCTCCACGTCAACGACGCAGTCCTCTTAGGGGACGGGGGCGAGTCCGCCGCCGCCCGCCCCGTTTCTTCCGCGCTTTCCCTTCGGGGCGGCGGCGGGGCCGCAGGAGGCGCGCGCTCCTCCGGCCGGTTTTCGCGCAGAGCGGCGCGCGGCGAAGTCGCTGTCTCCTCCACGTCCGCTTCGGCGTCTGCGACCGCCACGGCCTTCTTCTCGGCTGCCTCGCGGTGTTTGGCAAAACCGACGCGCTCAGGCGGCGCGATCTTGAAAAACTCGAATATACGATTCGTCCGGGACCCGTTCAGCTCCGCGACGGTGTCCTTATACTCCTTCGGCGAGACGGGGCCGAGGATGAAGTCCCCGTGCGCCTCCACCTTCCTTCTCCTCAACACTGTAGGAAAACAGCCAAGTTCGTCAGCATTTCGTTTACTAAGGGCGTGGCAGAGGACAACTCTCCGAAGGGTGCAGAGTAACTTACAATCGGCTGTAAAGCCGAAGACCTTCGTCCAGTCAGGGCAAGGGATGCCACCGATGTCTTCCGTCCACTCGTCTTTGGTCACGGACCAGCCGTCAACCAGTGGGCACACGGGAATGCTGCGGTACTCTTCCACAATGTCGCGAGTTCCGTACCTCCGCGCAAACCGACGCAGCATTATCACAAACTCGTCGCCCTCCGGACACGAAGGGTTCTTCGCGTAGGACTCGTGGCGGGGGTGGGAGTTCCTTCGTCGCCCGCCGGTGAGTGCCTCCGAAGAAGGGGGGCTCAAGGCGTAGTAGAACCGCGTCGCCGCCGTCCGTAGGCCACTTGTTCCTATAAGCCGCGACCGGCTCACCACGCCCGCCTTATACGAGAAGTTGAGACAACCGAGTGGCGGTCCTTCTCCACGGATTGGTCCCCCTCCTCCTCGAAGACCGTCCGCCGCCGGTGGTGCACTCGATGCGCCGAAGCGAACCCTTCGGCGGAGGGCTTGATCTTCGTTGTCCCGCATATCCACATGTATACCGACACCGGAGCATGGCGTTTGGGGTGAGCCGATGAAGGTAGATGTCGAAGTACCGCAAGTATGTCGACGACGGCGGGTGCGGCGGAAACCGAAGCCCCCCCGTACAAGAGGTCTCGGAAGATGACGACCTCGTTGTCCCGAGGCCGCGGCACGCTCTCCCGGCCCGGGGGCTCGCCGGCCCCGACCATGCGGTTCTTCACCAACGCCTCCACGTCGGTCTTGTCGATTTGGCTTCGACCGAACGTGTAGGTCTTCGCGATCTCCCTCGTGACAGCATCGCGTCTCCGCTTCGGCGCCATCAATGCTAACTACGCACGAACTGAAAGCAGAAGCAAGGGGGCTGGAGGAAGTCTTACAATAGGCCTTCGGAGCTCTCGCGCGTCGTAGCTCTGGGTCGCAGCCGCTGGGTAGGGAAACCCAAAGCGCGGCCCCCCTTTTATAGTAATGAGTTCCGATAATCGCGCCGACGACGACCGAAATTACCTTTTTACCCAATAATAGCCCCTCTCAACGGTCATTTTGGCAGAGGGCAGCGCACGTCTTTTTCGGACCGCCGTGTCAGCGTGGGCCGTCCGGGGGAGTTCCGAAGACCGTTCTTCACCCGGTTAAGGTTGATCGTAAGTTCGGCCCTACGCAGGTTCAGGACGGACCTCACTGACGAGGGGCTACTGTTGGGGAAGTTGGTCTTCGGAAGCATCGCCCTCGCCCGCCCCACGCTGGCAACCCTCGGCCTGCATACGGCTTCGGTCTCGCGGGAAAACCCTTCGCTGCGCGAGCACTAACGAAACACTAATGCCGCTTATGCCTTATGAGTTTTGTTGTGCAGGGATGATCCCTTGTGGCTGCGCCTACCTTCGGCGCCGAAGGTGCTGGTGGCCGTGCTCCGGTGACGAAGGCCCATGAGGGCCGGGGCGGAGAACGCCGGCCCAGACATCGCGTCCGGGCCGGCGGCGGCGCGGACGAGGCGTCCGAGGAGGCCCGACGCCCCCGGTCCAGGGACGCTACTTCGGCACCGAAGGTGCGACGATCCTGGACACGTGGCCACTGCCAACGTGTAAAGTGGGCTCCCGGACGGGGCAGAAACAAGGGCGGCCGCGTGTAAAGGCGTTTCGGCCGTACGAAGACACGCTGGAGGCCTGTACGACGCGGGGACTTACTGTTATACCCTTGTAAAGTGTTTAAAGCAGTTTGTCGCAGAACGAGAAAAGGTGTAATTGAGGCAAATGACTATACCCAGTGGTCTCCTATAAATAGTGAACCCCTTGTAATGAAACGGACACACGGTAATGAGAAGAGAGCACCGAAGGCATTTGCTGGTCTTACAGTCTTCGGTCTTTCGGTCTTCGGTCTGCGGAGTATTTCCTTGTTTCCCTTTCTGTCCTGTTAAGTTTTAGCATTTCCTCTCCTCACACAAGTAGAAGTAGAAACCTAGCGAGAGCGAGCGAAGGGAGGGAGAGAACTCAGGGGGCTGTTGTGTCGGCGTCCACCCTTCGGGCCCGATTTCCACCAACAGCGACGTCGACCTCCCCCACCAACCCCGCCGGTCTCTCCTGTGTGCGCTCCCTCTCTTTCTCCGCCGGCACGATACGCGCGCCTCTCCCTCCGCTTGAACCATCGGACCTCCCTACGCTGTGGAGTAGCACAGGTCCTGGAGCTCCTCCTGCCCCTCTAGCCGGCGACCCTCTCCCCCTCCCTCACTTTCTGCCCCTACCTCTCATTTCCTCTTCGCCGTGCGCCCCCTCTCTCCCACCCTCGCTCCTTCCGTCCGTCCGCGCGTCCCCGGCGAGGCGAGGTAGGGGCACGGCGGCGCGGCCTCAGCGCGAGGCATCTCCGGCGGAGGAGCACAACGACCGCGCGCGACGCGGAGCGAGCAAGGTCAACGGCGGAGGAGAGAAAGCGGTGCGGCGGCTGCGAGGTCGAGGAGGAGCCAGTCTGCTCCCTTTTCGGCTACCACGGCCAGCAGGTCGTCGTGGACGGTAGTGACGGTGACGCCGCGACTCTCTACTTCTCTCCTGCGGTCCTGCCCCGGCGGAGCTGGTGTGCTCTCTGCTCCTCTGCGGTACGGCGTTGGTGGAGTGGGGACCCCCGCGGCGGCAAAAGAGTAAGGCCCTGCAGGCTACGCAGGAGCTAGCTCCTCCGCGGGATCTACGGGTGGCGCGGAGAAGCAGGGGAGGTGAGCGGCGGCGCGGAGGTGGGGCTCTGACTGGCGGCAGTGGAGGAGGAGCTCCAGCTGCAGCGCAGAGTAGTAGTAGTGTATATGGTGGAGGTTCGGGTCCATGGCGGGTCGATCTCGGAGGCTCCTCCCTCCCTCAGCCGGGGACAACAGCGTAGCGAGGGGGCGGCGGCCGGAGAGCAGCGCGTCCTCTTCCTCCTCCAACAATGGCGGCCGGCGAGCTGCTGCATTCCAAGCACGCACGCGAGGGGCGGGGACAGTGGTTGGGGCAGCGACACCCACCATACCCAATTCTGGCATTGGCTTCGCGCTTCGGACCCTCGCGCCAATGATGGAAAGTCGAGCTTCCCCGACGTCCAACACATGATGTTGACCAGATCGAATGGTCGTGGCGTAGTGGTGTAGTCGCTCTTCACGGAATCGGAACCGCCCACTCACGGTCGCCTCCTCCTCCGGCACTAGCGTAACTTCACGCCACTCTCCTGCTCGCCCTTTTGGTCATGCATGTGGCACAACGTTTAGCGCCAAAGTGCTGCAAAGGTCAGGTGATCTTCCCCTTCATCTGATCTATTCCTGTGTCTGTGTGCTCGTTGATCAGTTGATGCAATCCAGCATCCCTGATGTTGTCCATGTGCATGCCCAACGTCGTGTGCCATAGTATTGCTGTCAGTATGTCGTTTCTTCTGATTGCTTTGCATCCCTCCAACATAGTTAAAATTTGGGAGCCCTTTAAAATCGTTGGACCAAGTAACCAAGTAGCCATCACTTTATGTGCATAATTACACAGCTAAATTTGGACATTATATTTTGTCTCTCTACAAAATGATGTCCGAAGGCGAGCCATGGAAACACCACAACGTGAAGGGGTGGTTCTTGCTTGGATTGTGCCATGACCGAGCGGGAGCTTTCTGACAAATGTGACGCCATTTGGGTTTATTTCCTTGTATATAATAGACCAACTATGGTTTCGAGAAAATCACAAGAGAGATTGGCTTAATAATTATGCTAGTTTTCTGTTCAGTAGCGTGCAGAGAATAGATCAAGATTTAATTTAGTAGACGTGATCATCTGTATGGTGAGTTGCGCGCTGTTGATCAATTTTTATATGAAAACTCATCAGATCAGATCAGATCAGATCCTGATTCCCCTACTGCTGCTAGCAGCCGGTAGCAATTAATCAAGTGCTTACCAGATGCGACTCGGTTTTGTTTAATCTAGTTCAATCTTTGGCTAGTCCTCTTCTCTTGGTCAACCTGACATCGTGAGTCGTGACTAAGGATGCAAGCGGGGCGGTCGCGGGTTGCCCGCCCCACGTCCGCATCGCCCGCAAACTCACATGTGGGTTCATGCTGCAGCCCGCGTGGGACCACAAGACACTCGCGGGTTATGTGGGAGAGAGCCCGCACCGCATCCCTGCCGCATGACATCCTCAGTCTTGAGAGTTCCGTGTGTGTTGTCTTGGGCCTGCATCAGCCCATGGACTAGCTGGAGACACCCGCCTTTGGCTCCCTCCCTGCTGTTCGGACTTTTGCACCACAAGGAGAGTGCAAAATGTGTCAATGCCCAAAGTTCTTAAGTTGCCAATATGTTCAGAGACTCAAAAGAGTACAGAACTAGAGTGGTTTTCAGTTGCGTGAATAATACAAGAACAATGGAGAAGGCTCTATAGCTACATGCAAATGCATCCTTTGCATTGGGCAAGCAAGTCAACAAATATACAACGCAGCTTTAAAAACTCCAAGTGCCGTGAACACCAGACTTTGCATGTGATCTTCAGACCGGATGGCATCATTTACAGGGACAAACGATCTCCACCTTCATACTACAAGTGCCGGCTCTTCCAATTGCTCATCCCGTTCTGCTTCAGCCTACCAGTTCCAACTCTTCCAAATGTTCCTCCTGTTCTACTCCCCGCATCGACGATCGGATTAAATGTTGCATGAGTGCTGATTCAGAAAATAAAAACATTGCAAGGAGTGATGCACCGAGGCAATAGTGCAGGCACATCGACTGGAATTGTGAAACTAAGATTTCAGGATGCAGTTAAAAATCCTACAGTAATACAACATGATGCCACTTTATTGCTGATAATAAGAAAGAGCAACAAAATGCTCACAATTGTAGCGAACATGGCCTCATATGCCATTAGTTCGGAGTTTGATTTTGGTGATTCATGACAACATGATCATTGGGACTAACTATATTGTTTGAGCATGTCTTTGTAGACACTTCTAGGTCCCAAGGATGCAAGAAAACCACATGCAAAAATGCCAAAACAAAGGGTCAAAACCGAGCAAGAAAAGGAAGAGAGAAGACACCGTCGGATGAACCGACGGTCCCTCAAATACAAGCGTTGGTGCAATCGTCGGACGAGTTGGTGCACAGGGTCAAACCCTAGGTACCGTCGGATGAACCGACGGTTCATTATTTAGTAGCGTCAGACGAGTTGCAGAGGAAGAGCAAGGAAGACAAGAGCACCGGATGGTTCGACGGTCCGAGTGGGGACCCCGTCGGTCTATCCGACGCTCGCCTTGAATTCATACAGAGACGCGCCAAGACGAAGCCTTCAAAGACCGGATGATCCGACGCCTTGGTCAAGGAGAAGCGTCGGTCTATCCGACTGGCCGGCTGGAAGCTAACGAGAGGCGACTTGGGCGCAAGGTCTTCAAAGACCGATGATCCGACGTAGCGTCGGAGTAGTTGTGTCGAGAACCTCAACGGCTACCCGACGTGGGAGGGGCACTGGATGAACCGACGCCCTGAAAAAGCATAGCGTCAGATCATCCAATGGTACCTTTTTCAGCAGCTTTTAGCCAACGGCTAGTTTGATGCCTTGGGCTATTTATACCCCCTCCACTCACCCATTTGAGGTGGCTGGATTGTGTGGAAGTGCAGAGGAGTTCAAGACACATTGAAGATCATATCCAATCCATCCAAGTGCTTAATTGCTCATCCTTAGACTTGTACATGCTTTGTGTATGTGCTTAGTGCTAGGCTTAGCTTAGAGCTGAGTGAGTGCAAGGTTGTGCCAACCTTGTGAGGTGATTCTTGAGTGAATCCAGTTGTACAAGGTTCGCCAGAAGCCTTGGGGCCTAAGTGGCTCACCGGCAATTGTCATTGACCCTCCGGCTTGGTGTGGAGCGGCGAGGACACTTTGTGCGGGGGACGTGGAGACCCCCTTCCTTGGTGGAGAAGCTCCTTAGTGGAGACCCCCTTTACGTTTCTGCATTTACTCTATTGCAATCTTTGCTTGCCTCTACTTTCCTAGAGTAGTATCATGCTAGGATTGGCTATAGGTTGCAAACCTTCTTTCGGGATGGGAGTTTCACACTAGAACAACCGTAGTTGCACATATAGATAGTATGTTCTAGTTTACTTTTGTGTAAAATTTAGTGAGCCATAGGTTAAGGTTTTAAGTTGCCTAATTCACCCCCTCCCCCTCTTAGGCTAACGGGCATTCGATTCCTTACAAGTTGTATCGTAGCCGAGACTCATTTCCTTCACAAGGAAACGCCAATTCGATTGGTAATTTGTGAAAACCGGCTCATTGGAACGGTTAGGCTTCACCGCCTAGTGAGTTGCTCTATAGAGGTATGAAAGGGGTGGATACCATAGGTTTGGCTCCACATTTCGATGGCACGGGCTATCCTCGGTGGAAGGTTCTCATGGAGGCTTATCTCCAAACAAAAGACCTTGATGTTTGGAGAGTCACCGATGAGGGCATGAAAATGGTACTAGAAAGGAAAAGCAATTTGATGTAATTGCTAAGAGTATCATTTTGTCCTCACTATATGTAGGCATTTTCAATAGAGTTTTTACTTGTGAAAATGCTCATGAGCTATGGAAAACCATCAAGGAGCAAAATGAGGGTTCGAAGAAGTTGCTAATGAACGCTACGGTTGTCTCCTTGAGGAATTCAATAGCTTTAAGCAACTTTCAAATGAAAATGCCGAATCTATGTACTCATGCCTAAATGTACTTGTCAATGAGATCAATGCTCTAGGTGTGAAGGACATCACGGACTTGAACATCAACCGCAAGATCCTTCAAAGTCTCCGGAAGCCCGATTATGACTTGGTGAAGGCAATCATCTACAATAAGAAGCTCGAAGATTTGAAGCCATCGCATATCTTGAGAAAGATCATGGCACATGAGCTTCAACTAATGCCCAAGTCAAAGAAGGCGCCCCAAGAAAAGCCACAAGAACCATCTTCTCCAACCACAAGCCATGCTCTCTCAAGCCAACAAGGGAAGGTGTTGAGTAGAATGGCTACTCATGGAAGCTCAAGTGAGGATGATGGTGATGATGGTGACGGTGGATATTACTCAAGTGATGAAGAGGTTGAATCCATGGTGGCCGAGTACGTGAAGAAGATCTTCAAGTATGTGAAGAAAGTCAAAATGTACGGCTACAATGTCCACTTAAGAGAAGGGCGTCATCATCAACACATCAAGTTCACCAAGATCGTACACAAGCCCAAGAAGAAGGTGGTCAAGGAGAGAAGAACAAGGCAAGAAGCAACTATAGCCGTCCGTGAGTGGACAAGTGGTGGATCAAGTTCTTCTAGCTCAAGCGATGAATCAAGAAAGAACTTCACCACCCGCTTCATGCAAGGTCCTTCATCATCACACATGTGCCTTATGGCCAAAGGTATGGAAAGCAATGTAAGTGATGACGAATCCGACACCACCTCTCTTAATGATCTTGTTGAGCTAGTCCATGAGCAAAAAGGAATGCTTGATAAACAAGCTAATGAAATTAAAGAACTCAATGCTCTCAATGATCTTAGTGCCACCCTTGCTACAAATTATGAACATTTGTTGTGCAAATTCAAATTGCTTAGCAAGGAGTGTGATGAGCTAAAATCTAAGCTTCGAGCAATGACACTAAAACAAGTAATTCCTTTGAGCTTGATGAAACATCTATCCCTTGTGCAACTCCCATCTCCAAGATAGATGCTTCGACTTCTTGCATTGATTTAATTGATGAATCTTGCTCACCATCTTGCCATGAGAATGTTGTTGTAGAAACATGTGATTATCTCATAGGCAAAGAAAATGATGAGCTCAAGCAAGAAGTGAAATGGCTCCGAGAGAGGTTGGCAAACTTGATGGGAAAGGGCAAGAACGATGAAGAACAAGTGGACATCTCTCAAGACATGAAGAGCAAAGTCCAACCTTCTCAAGATAACCATGATCCCATGGTGAAGAAGCTTGAGAAGGGTGCAACCATGACTTGCTACAAGTGTCATGGAGAAGGGCACAAGTTCTACAAATGCCCTCAATTTGTCAAGAAGATGGACAAGGGCGAGAAGAAGAAGTTGAAGCCCACCATCAAGAGCTCCCTCATCTACACCAAGCCCAACCGCAAGAACAAGACCAAGAGCAACACCTACGTCATCAAGAAGAAGGCTAATGGCAAGGTGGTTGCACACAAGGTTGGGAAGATGAAGGAAGAGCGGGGTTGGAACCAACCCATTTGGGTGCCCAAGGAAGTCATCACCAATATGAAGGGGCCTCAAATGGTTTGGGTCCCAAAGGCCACTTGAAGGCCTTGAGCGCGGGGACTTGGGAGGCTTGGTACAATCAAGATGAGAAGATTCAAGCCTATAACCAAAGCTTGCAAATTGGACATGTGTTGCCCAAGTTCCCCGGTTGAGGTAATGGAAACTAGTACCTATCTCTTGTATCATTGTAGCTCCATTGCCTTGTTTAGGTTGCATTTGTTGCAATGTTTACATATGGTAGGTTGCTTGTGTCATGTGCTAACCCATGAGCAATCT
This sequence comes from Cenchrus americanus, assembly GCA_947561735.1. Taxonomy (NCBI): domain Eukaryota; kingdom Viridiplantae; phylum Streptophyta; class Magnoliopsida; order Poales; family Poaceae; genus Cenchrus; species Cenchrus americanus. The sequence continues at coordinate 196,339,588 of OX387245.1, read as the reverse complement.
ACATGGTTTGATTAGTGTGTAGGAAAGCTACACTTGTTCTTTCATGGTGCATGTTTTCATATATATCTCTTTGCATCATGATCAAGCTACGAGGCAAGCTTCCATTTTGTTGTCATAAATAATGTGCATACATTTGGTTGGTGATTCAAACACTAAATGCACACATTTAGGGGGAGCTCATCCTATGGTTTGGTTATGGGACTAACATTGTTTCTAGCTTATCTTATGTAGTCCCTTAACGACGCGTTCCGGTGCGGTACTTCATTTAAGAGAATGCTATTTCACTATCAATGTGATCTAACATCTCTAAAAGAGTGAATATAGCAATATGATCTTCATTCTATTGAGTCATGTCCTTGCGAGCTTATGTCTATATAACTTCAAAGGCAATGTACTCATACATTCCTAATCCTTGTGATACCCCAAGTGTCTTCAATGCAAGCTTCTTTCAAGTGGTGTCACCTAGTGATATCATTTCCAAGTGGCTTATCTCAATGTGGTGCCAACAAGGTAGAGAGGATCATCCCCGGAGGTATGCAATGATCAAAATACTACAAGTGATATCTACAAGTGGTAATGTAACAAGAACCCATTTGTCTTATCTCTTGTCCATTAAGCTACCTTCTTGCATGATATGCTCTAAGCTTCCATGTCTTACAAGTTTGTAGTTGTGCACTTGTTTCTCACTACCCTTGTCTTGCAAGTGGTACCCTTATTGTGCACACACTTAGGGGGAGCCTAGGTTGTATCATGCTAGTCTCATGAGCTTGTGATCCACCTTAGTCATTTCTTACATGTGGTATCTTCATTGATATCATACATATGGATCATGGTTCATGCGGCTTTCTCCCTTGCATTTAACATTTCTCCTTTGAGCTACGGTTGATAGGACTTGCTAGTTTCCTTGGACCCTTTTGCTTTGGGACTTTTTGGAGATTTTATTCCAAAGGGGAAAAGGTGGGACCAAAGCAAGCTTGTGGCTTAAGCTTACAAGTCGTTTCAAGGATATGAGACCAAAGGGGGAGGATGTAAACATGAAGATCAAAAAGGGGGAAATTTGATCTAAGGGGAGTTTTGATGATGGTAAGCATCCAAGCAAGTGTAAGTGGTTCTAATTTTGTCAATTCTTTAAAATTTATGCTTGCTTTGGTTGTGTTGTCATAAATCACCAAAAAGGGGGAGATTGTAGCGAACATGGCCTCATATGCCATTAGTTCGGAGTTTGATTTTGGTGATTCATGACAACATGATCATTGAGACTAACTATATTGTTTGAGCATGTCTTTGTAGACACTTCTAGGTCCCAAGGATGCAAGAAAACCACATGCAAAAATGCCAAAACAAAGGGTCAAAACCGATCAAGAAAAGGAAGAGAGAAGACACCGTTGGATGAACCGACGGTCCCTCAAATACAAGCGTCGGTGCAATCGTCGGACGAGTTGGTGCACAGGGTCAAACCCTAGGTACCGTCGGATGAACCGACGGTCCATTATTTAGTAGCGTCGGACAAGTTGCAGAGGAAGAGCAAGGAAGACAGTAGCACCGGATGATCCGACGGTCTGAGTGGGGACCCCGTCGGTCTATCCGACGCTCAGTTTGAATTCATACAGAGACGCGCCAAGACGAAGCCTTCAGCACCAGATGATCCGACGCCTTGGTCAAGGAGAAGCGTCGGCTATCCGACGGTCAGTTGGAAGCTAACAGAGGCGACTTGGGCGCAAGGTCTTCAGCACCGGATGATCTGACGTAGCGTCGGTGCATAGCGTCGGAGTAGTTGTGTCAAAGAACCTCAACAGCTACATGACGTGGGAGGGGCACTGGATGAACCGACGCCCTGAAAAAGCATAGCGTCAGATCATCCAATGGTACCTTTTTCAGCAGCTTTTAGCCAACGGCTAGTTTGATGCCTTGGGCTATTTATACCCCCTCCACTCACCCATTTGAGGTGGCTGGATTGTGTGGAAGTGCAGAGGAGTTCAAGACACATTGAAGATCATATCCAATCCATCCAAGTGCTTAATTGCTCATCCTTAGACTTGTACATGCTTTGTGTATGTGCTTAGTGCTAGGCTTAGCTTAGAGCTGAGTGAGTGCAAGGTTGTGCCAACCTTGTGAGGTGATTCTTGAGTGAATCCAGTTGTACAAGGTTCGCCGGAAGCCTTGGGGCCTAAGTGGCTCACCGGCAATTGTCATCGACCCTCCGGCTTGGTGTGGAGCGGCGAGGACACTTTGTGCGGGGGACGTGGAGACCCCCTTCCTTGGTGTAGAAGCTCCTTAGTGGAGGCGGCATCAAGGTGACCAAGGGAGCTTGATAAGTGCCTAAGTGGCTAGCCTTTGTGGCAAGTCAAGTTGGTGCTCTTGGGAGAGACTTGGTGGCCGGGAAGCAATACTCTTGTGTGAGTGCTTCAACAACGTAGACTAGGGGTGGCTTAGTGCCTACCGATACCACAGGATAAATCGCGTGTCAAGAGTTTGCTTTCTCTCACCCCCTTTACGTTTCCGCATTTACTCTATTGCAATATTTGCTTGCCTTACTTTCCTAGAGTAGTATCATGCTAGGATTGGCTATAGGTTGCAAACCTTCTTTCGGGATGGGAGTTTCACACTAGAACAACCGTAGTTGCACATATAGATAGTATGTTCTAGTTTACTTTTGTGTAAAATTTAGTGAGCCATAGGTTAAGGTTTCAAGTTGCCTAATTCACCCCCTCCCCCTCTTAGGCTAACGGGCATCCGATTCCTTACAACAAGGAAAACCAAGCATAAAGATTTGATGGGAAGTCTAAAAAAAGATAATATGGACATGTAGTGACTAAGTTTGTAGATATGTCAATTAGTTCATACCTAATTCTTATTCCATGACTGCTCAACCCCAAGCCTATGGACTGACATGCAAGCAATCTCAGATATAACCTCAGGCCTGTACTGTAGACATGACAAAATATTTCAGAAAGTTTAATACATATCCTTATTTTAAGAAACAATCTGATATAATTCTGAATAAACAATCTGACATAATCAAAAAGCATACAAAATTACAGATAACCAGGACCAGTTGGTAAATGATAACTGACAAGGTTAGCAGAAGACATAGCATAAAGTATTAGTATCATTGTATCTAGCTGATTCTATGGCCTATGGCAATGAGGTTAGCTTTGCTCCAGAATGAAATGAGGCTCTAACCACTAAGTCTAAACTAAGCTGATGCGCGCAACGCATTGAGAATTGATGGCCCTGCTAATAAGATAAAGGTTCCAAAAGTTCAGGTTAAATGTTCACTATCCAATTTGCTCTAAGATCTAAATTTGGGATATTCAACTAAACTAAATGGCAATTCATGCATAACAATAAATTTGACTAACTCTGCATAAGCCACTTCTTGATCAAACTTCCAATCATTCAAAGACACATCAGCGTTAGACATACCATGACTCTATTGGGAGACCATTTGCTGTAATGTAGCTTTTCCTTTGCAAGTCTTTAAGTGTCTACCACATGCACTTGTACCAATGTCTCTGATTGCTTTGAATACTTGATTACAATAGATACATTGGGCCTCTACTAGAATTCCATTGTCATACATTGGTTCAAATTCTTTCCATATATGTGAAGTAAGTCTGTGTCGTTTATTCCTATGTGAAGATCCTAGTGGTTGACATGGAAACTATATTTTCAGTACAGAACAATTTAGAATCACTAATTGGATGAGAATAGGTAATTAACATGAGAGCAGGTAATTAACATGAAAGTATGTAATTAAAAGTATATTCACTAATTTAACATTAACATGAGAGCAGATAATTAAATATAATGCAATAACTATTAGTTTATAGCTTTCATGTATTGCTGATTCTTTTTTGAACTTACCTTGAAGACCCATCCAAAGTTGTAGATGGGGTAATGACCCTTGTGGATAGCATCATCCTGACTCCAGTTGACTTTGACGCTAGTGATGACTTGAACCGCTTTGCTGGTGCTGCCTTTGATCTGGGGACCTTATGCTTCACCGATAATGAAATCCCCTCTCCCTCATTATCCTGCATAGATAATATTGATTTCTTCAAGCGGCGTACATATGATGAATGCAAGGCAAAGGCAGATCTGTTTGCAAACAGATCAAAATGGGCTAAAATATAATTCTCCAACTATCTATAGACACCAAGCTTAATTTAACACATTGCTAGTCTCAAAAAAACAACAATGGCATGGTTTAGCTTAATTCTTGACAAGAAACATTACCTGTTCTTGCTTTCTCTTCCTTTTCCTAATTGCCTCCCATTGTGTATTTGCAATGGCGGCATTTGAACTCTTGTCCATAAGCCCTTTCCCTGCACCTTCCTCCGCCTCTCCCGTTCCCTGAATACAAATAAGCTGGATTTATCAGCTTTTGCTCCACCACACTTGTTAGATTTTGGGCATCCAGCACAAATAAGCAGAATTTACATTCCATATGCTATCTGTATAATTCAGGTTCACAATCCCAGAAATAACCATAGAATAATTATTGTAGTCAAGTAAGTGAAATGGAACTGAAATTACATTCCATATGCTATCTGTATAATTCAGGTTCACAATCCCATAAATAACCATAGAATAATTATTGTAGTCAAGTAAGTGAAATGGAGCTGAAATTGAATACTGGAATGGAACAAAAACCAAAAACAGAGCACAAATACGGACATTTTTGTTCACATCAGGTTAGCAGTTTTTACCAAGGGATGTATAAATTAATCTTTCATACAGTCTACGATAAATTAAAGTGTAACTAAAAAATCCATCATATCTCGCTTCTCAAATTCATTTACGATTTTGTTTAACTTAACATAAAATTTCAAGATCTTGCAACCCTGTTTTAGCTATTGCCATGGGATTAAAATAAAGTGGAAAGGATAAACAAAGAAGTATTGAATTGAGTAGATTGCAAAGGATAACTATTCAAATGCAGTGAATTGCTACTCCAGAAGAACAAATATACTTCATCAGATGAAAAAACAACACAAAAACCATTTTGGTTCACTACTGCTTTTTACTGTGTGCCCTTTCTGTAAGGAATCGGATGCTCGTTATCCTAAGAGGGGGAGGGGGTGAATTAGGCAATTTAAAACCTTAACCTATGGCTTCACTAAATTTACACAAAGATAAACTAGAACATACTATCTAGATGACGATTGTCGGTGAGCCACTTAAGCCCCAAGGCTTCCGGCGAACCTTGTACAACTGGATTCACTCAAGAATCACCTCACAAGGTTGGCACAACCTTGCACTCACTCAGCTCTAAGCTAAGCCTAGCACTAAGCACATGCACAAAGCATATGCAAGTCTAAGGATGAGCAATTAAGCACTTGGATGGATTGGATATGATCTTCAATGTGTCTTGAACTCCTGTGCACTTCCACACAATCTAGCATCCTCAAATGGGCGGGTGGAGGAGGTATAAATAGCCCAAGGCATCAAACTAGCCGTTGGCTAAAAGCTGCTGAAAGTAGTACCGTCGGATGATCCGACGCTATCTTTTTCCGAGCGTTGGTTCATCCGGTGCTACTAGCCGTTGCCTCCACCGCACATGTCTTCTCTGACACAACTGCTCCGACGTTAGCACCGACAGTCTGTCGGATCATCCGGTGCTGAAGACTCCGTGCTCAAGTCGCCTCTGTTAGCTTCCACGCGACCGTCGGATAGACTGACGCTTCACCTTGACCAAGGCGTCGGATCATCCGGTGCTGAAGGCTTCATCTTGGCGCGTCTCTGTCTTGATTCAAACTGAGCATCAGATAGACTGACGGTGTCCCCACTCAGACCGTTGGATCATCCGGTGCTACTGTCTTCGCTGCTCTTCCTCTGCAACTCGTCCGATGCTACTAAAAGATGGACCGTCGGTTCATCCGACGGTACCTAGGGTTTCACCCTGTGTACCAACTCGTCCGACGATTGCACCGACGCTTGCTAAAATGATACCGTCGGTTCATCCGACGGTGTATTTTCTTTTCCTTTTCTTACTCGGTTTTGACCCTTTATTCTCTCATTTTGGCATGTGGTTTTCTTGCATCCTTGAGACCTAGAAGTGTCTACAAAGACATGCTAAAATAATATGATTAGTCCAAATGATCATGTTGTCAGTAATCACGAAAATCAAACTCGAACTAATGGCATATGAGGCCATGTTCGCTACAATCTCCCCCTTTTTGGTGATTTATGACAACACAACCAAAGCAAGCATAAATTTGCAAAAATTGACAGAATTAGAACCACTTACACTTACTTGGATGCTTACCATCATCCAAACTCCCCCTAGATCAAGCTTCCCCCTTTTTGATCTTCTCTTCACATTCTCTCCCGTTGGTCTCATATCCTTGAAACCACTTGTAAGCTTAAACCACTAGCTTGCTTGGGTCTCACATTCTCCCCCTTTGGAATAAAATCTCCAAAAAGTCCAAAGCAAAATGATTCCAAGAAAACTAGCAAGTCCTAGCAAACATAGCTCAAGGAGAAATGTTAAATACAAGGGAGAAAGCCACATGAACCATGATCCATATGTATGATATCAATGAAGATACCACATGTAAGAATGACTAAGTTGGACCACAAGCTCATGAGACTAGCATGATACAAACTAAGCTCCCCCTAAGTGTGTGCACAAAAAGATAGTGTGAGGACAAGTGCACAACTACAAACTTATAAGACAAGGAAGCTTAGAGCATATCATGCAAGGAGGTAGCTTAAAGGACAAGAGATAAAACAAATGGGTTCTTGTTACATTACCATTTGTAGATATCACTTGTAGTCTTTTGATCATCGCATACCTCTGGGGGTTTTGTTCATCTCTACCTTGTTGGCACCACATTGAGATGAGCCACTTGGAGATGATATCACTAGAGGTGACACCACTTGAAAGAAGCTTGCATAGAAGACCCTCGGGGTACCACAAGGATTAGTAATGTATGAGTACATTGCCTTTGAACTTATATAGAACCATAAGCTCGCAAGGACGTGACTCAATAGCATGAAGCTCATATTACTATATTCACTCTTATAGAGATGTTAGATCACATTGTGAGTGAAATAGCATTCTCTTAGAATGAAGTACCGCACCAGAACGTGTCGCCAAGGGACTACATAAGATAAGCTTGAAACAATGTTAGTCCCATAACCAAACCATAGGATGAGCTCCCCCTAAATGTGTGCATTTAGTGTTTGAATCACCAACCAAATGTATGCACATTGTTTATGACAACAAAAGGGAAGCTAACCCCATAGCTTGCTCATGATGCAAAAAGATATACATGAAAACATGCACCATGAAAGAACAAGTGTAGCTTTCCTACACACTAATCAAACCATGTAAGTTGCTCATGGGTTAGCACATGACACAAGCAACCTACCAAATTTAATCATTGCAACAAATGCAACCTAAACAAGGCAATGGAGCTACAATGATATAAGAGATAGGTACTAGTTTCCATTACCTCAACCGGGGAACTTGGGCAACACATGCCCAACTTGCAAGCTTGGCTTGTAGGCTTGAAACTTCTAATCTTGATTGTGCCAAGCCTCCCAAGTCCCCGCTCTCAAGGCCTTCAAGTGGCCTTAGGAACCCAAACCATTTGAGGCCCCTTCATATTGGTGATGACTTCCTTGGGCACCCAAATGGGTTGGTTCCAACCCCGCTCTTCCTTCATCTTCCCAACCTTGTGTGCAACCACCTTGCCATTAGCCTTCTTCTTGATGACGTAGGTGTTGCTCTTGGTCTTGTTCTTGCGGTTGGGCTTGGTGTAGATGAGGGAACTCTTGATGGTGGGCTTCAACTTCTTTTTCTCACCCTTGTCCATCTTCTTGACAAATTGAGGGCATTTGTAGAACTTGTGCCCTTCTCCATGACACTTGCTTCTCAAGCTTCTACACCATGGGATCACGGTTATCTTGATAAGGTTGGACTTTGCTCTTCATGTCTTGAGAGATGTCCACTTGTTCTTCATCGTTCTTGCCCTTGCCCATCAAGCTTGCCAACCTCTCTCGGAGCCATTTCACTTCTTGCTCAAGCTCATCATTTTCCTTGCTTATGAGATAATCACATGTTTCTACAACAACATTCTCATTGCAAGATGGTGAGCAAGATTCGTCAATTAAATCAATGCAAGAAGTTGAAGCATCTACCTTGGAGATAGGAATTGCACAAGGGACAGATGATTCATCAAGCTCAAAGGAATTACTTGTTTAGTCTCTTTGCTCTCAAGCTTAGCTTTTCGCTCATCACACTCCTTGCTAAGCAATTTGAATTTGCACAACAAATGTTCAGAATTTGTAGGAAGGGTTGCACTAAGATCATTGAGAGCATTGAGTTCTTTAATTTCGTTAGCTTGTTTCTCAAGAATTCCTTTTTGCTCATGGACTAGCTCAATAAGATCATTAAGAGAGGTGGTGTCGGATTCATCTTCACTTACATTGCTTTCCATACCTTTGGCCATAAGGCACATGTGTAGTGATGATGAGGGACCTTGCATGAAGCGGGTGGTGAAGTTCTTTCTTGATTCATCACTTGAGCTAGAAGAACTTGATTCTCCACCACTTGTCCATTCACGGACGGCGATAGTTGCTTTTTGCCGTGGTCTCCTCTCCTTGACCACCTTTTTCTTAGGCTTGTGCTCTATCTTGGTGACGTTGATGTGTTGATGATGATGCCCTTCTCTCAAGTGGACGATGTAGCCGTACATGTTGACTTTCTTCACATACTTGAAGATCTTCGTCATGTACTCGGCCACCATGGATTCAACCTCTTCATCACTTGAGGAATCTTAATTGTCACCATCATCCTCACTTGAGCTTCCATGAGTAGCCATCCTACTCAACATCTTATCTTGTTGGCTTGAGAGAGCATGGCTTGTAGTTGGGGAGGATGGTTCTTGGGGCTTTTCTTGGGGCGCCTTCATTGACATGGCATAAGTGGAAGCTCATGTCTTGTGATCTTGCTCAAGATATGAGATAGCTTCAAATCTTCGAGCTTCTTCTCGTAGATGATTGCCTTCACCAAGTCATAATCGGGCTTCCGGAGACTTTGAAGGATCTTGCGGTTGATGTTCAAGTCCGTGATGTCCTTAACACCTAAAGCATTGATCTCATTGACAAGCACATTTAGGCGTGAGTACATAGATTCAGCATTTTCATTTGCTAGTTGCTTAAAGCTATTAAATTCCTCAAGGAGACAACCGTAGCGTTCATTAGCAACTTCTTTTGAACCCTCATTTTGCTCCTTGATGGTTTTCTATAGCTCATGAGCATTTTCACAAGTAAAAACTCTATCGAAAACGCCTACATCTAGTGAGGACAAAATGATACTCTTAGCAATTACATCAAATTGCTTTTCTTTCTTAGTACCATTTTCATGCCCTCATCGGTGACTCTCCAAACATCAAGGTCTTTTGCTTGGAGATAGGCCTCCATGAGAACCTTCCACCGAGGGTAGCCCGTGCCATCGAAATGTGGAGCCAAACCTAAGGTATCCACCCCTTTCATACCTCTATAGAGCAACTCACTAGGCGGTGAAGCCTAACCATTCCAATGAGCCGGTTTTCACAATTTACCAATCAAATTGGTGTTTCCTTGTGAAGGAAGTGAGTCCCGTCTCTGATACCACTTGTAAGGAATCGGATGCTCGTTATCCTAAGAGGGGGAGGGGGTGAATTAGGCAATTTAAAACCTTAACCTATGGCTTTACTAAATTTACACAAAGATAAACTAGAACATACTATCTAGATGTGCAACTAGGGTTGTTCTAGTGTGAAACTCCCATCCCAAAGCAAGGTTTGCAACCTATAGCCAATCCTAGCATGATACTACTCTAGGAAGAAAAGGCAAGCAAGGATTGCAATAGAGTAAATGCGGAAACGTAAAGGGGATGATAGGAAGCAAACTCTTGACACACGATTTATCCCGTGGTATCAGTAGGCACTAAGCCACCCCTAGTCCACGTTGAAGCACTCACACAAGAGTATTGCTTCTCGGCCACCAAGTCTCTCCCAAGAGCACCACTTGACTTTCCACAAAGGCTAGCCAATTAGGCACTTGTCAAGCTCCCTTGGTCACCTTGATGCCACCTCCACTAAGGAGCTTCTCCACTAAGGAAGGGGGTCTCCACGTCCCCCGCACAAAGTGTCCTCGCCTCTCCACACCAAGCCGGAGGGTCGATGACGATTGCCGGTGAGCCACTTAGGCCACAAGGCTTCCGGCGAACCTTGTACAACTAGATTCACTCAAGAATCACCTCACAAGGTTGGCACAACCTTGCACTCACTTAGCTCTAAGCTAAGCCTAGCACTAAGCACATACACAAAGCATATGCAAGTCTAAGGATGAGAAATTAAGCACTTGGATGGATTGGATATGATCTTCAATGTGTCTTGAACTCTTGTGCACTTCCACACAATCCAGCATCTTCAAATGGGCGGGTGGAGGAGGTATAAATAGCCCAAGGCATCAAACTAGCCGTTGGCTAAAAGCTGTTGAAAGTAGTACCGTCGGATGATCCGATGCTATCTTTTTCAGGGTGTCGGTTCATCCGGTGCTACTAGCCATTGCCTCCACCGCACATGTCTTTTCTGACACTGCTCTGACGTTATGCACCGACGGTCCGTTGGATCATCCGGTGCTGAAGACTCCGCGCACAAGTCGCCTCTATTAGCTTCCACGCGGCCGTCGGATAGACCGACACTTCACCTTGACCAAGGCGTCGGATCATCCGGTGCTGAAGGCTTCATCTTGGCGCGTCTCTGTCTTGATTCAAACTGAGCGTCGGATAGACCGACGGTGTCCCCACTCAGACCGTCGGATCATCTGGTGCTACTGTCTTCGCTGCTCTTCCTCTGCAACTCGTCCGACTCTACTAAAGATGGATCGTCGGTTCATCCGACGGTACCTAGGGTTTCACCCTGTGTACCAACTCGTCCGACGATTGCACCGACGCTTGCTAAAATGATACTGTCGGTTCATCCGACGGTGTCTTTTCATTTCCTTTTCTTGCTCGGTTTTGACCCTTTATTCTCTCATTTTGGCATGTGGTTTTCTTGCATCCTCGGGACCTAGAAATTTCTACAAAGACATGCTAAAACAATATGGTTAGTCCCAATGATCATGTTGTCATTAATCACCAAAATCAAACTCGAACTAATGGCATATGAGGCCATGTTCGCTACACTTTCACTGAAAAAACAACACAAAAACCAGAAGGCTATGATTTGATGTGGTTACTGTTTTTTTGCACTCTCTGCCAACAAAATCAATTCTTGGCTTAATTTATTTCACAGTTACTCCGTATTGATTCCAATAGGCACAATAATAGTGAGTGGATGAACTTTGACGCCTCCGATTGCTGACCCTAATAACAATGTAAACAAGGGGACCAAATGAATGTGACACATGATGGGAGTTAACTGTGACTCTGCGAACTTGAACTGAACACGGATGTTTTACTGTGCACTCGTTCCCTAAGCCTGATTGCCACATCAAATTAGTTCTAAATCTAGGGATGAATCGAGGATGCCATGACTCATCACTACAGAAATCTGTTGGTATGTAGGTAGAAATCTCATGCGAAGGTGGCTGAATTTACATTGTTGTTATTGGACGCCGATGCGGCCGCCTCCAAGACCAAGGATGCGTGCCTGGCGGCGGGCGGGATGAGGCAGAGGCCCTTCATGTGCAGCCGCCGATTCTTCTCCACGTCCTTCCTCTCCAGCTTGCAGCCGCCGCCGCCGCCGCTGCTGTGCGTGTTCACCCCCTCCCCCACCGCCATGGCGCCAGCTGAGCTGCCCCCGCTGCTCTGCCTCTGGCTCTTCATCTCGATCTCGTCAGGCTCCTGACAGAGTTTGATTTTTGGCATCCAACACAAAAATCAAAATCCATTTTACTAGCAAGTATGAGCAAATCAAATCTATAGGGGATTCTTGGCAAGAAATCAAACATGTGCTTGCTTTCTCTTCTCTCCTTCCCTAATTGCCTCCCGACATGCAGTTGCGATGTCAACGACAGCTTTTAATGTTGAACTCCTCTCCACGAGCCGGGGTGCTGCAACGGGGGAGGGTGAGGAGGCATCTCCAGTGGGGCAAGGGGCATCTCTGGCGGGGCAGGGGCGGGCGGAGGTAGGGTTCTCCATGGGCGGCGATGGGGTTGTGGGAGTGTGACGCAGGAGGTCGAGCAGCGTCGAGGGGAGCTTTGGTGGTGATGCGAGCGGGTATGCGGGAATACGTGGGTTGATTGGGTTAACCCGCGTGGCCCGCTTATTTTATGTGGGCTGCATTGTGGGTTTGTGGGGTTTGTGGGATTCTGCGGTGCATGTTGGCCCAACGGGCTGGCGGCGTGGCTCGTGCCGCTTGCACCCCTAATCGTGAGCATTGCTTAGCAGCTCTTTGATTTCAGAACATATTGCAATTCTATCTCGAAAAACAGCGAACGAATAACACACATATTGCATCTGCTTGCGTATTTGTAGTGAACATGGCCCCATTTGTCATTTGTTCGAGTTGATTTTGGTGATTCATGCTAACACAAGTAATGGGACTAACCACATTGTCTAGCATGTCTTTGTAGGCATTCCTAGGTCCCATGGATGTTACCACATGTTAACATACCATGCACAAGTTAACATACCATGCCCAAGCTAACATGTCATACCACAAGTTAACATACCATGGACATGTTAGGTTACTTACAGCAAATTTGAGGACTCAGTATATATTTTGAGGCTATAAGTAATGGCATGTTAAGTATGTTAAGTATATTAAGAGGAAGCAAAGACCCAAGTTGAAGAAGCAAAGAAAAGGAAGGAACAAGACACCATCAGATGAACCGACGGTACCTAGATAGCAAGCGTCAGTGTAGTCGTCGGACGAGTTGGTACACTGGGTGAAACCTAGGCACCGTTGGATGAACCGACGGTCCATTTTCTAGTAGCGTCGGACGAGTTGCAGAGAAAGTGCAGCGAAGACAGTAGCACCGGATGATCTGATGGTCTAAGTGAGGACACCGTCGGTCTATCCGACGCTCAGTTTGAATCAAGACAGAGACAACTTGGCCGCGGGGTCTTCAGCACCGGATGATCCGACGCCTTGGTCAAGGGGAAGCGTCGGTCTATCCGACAGTCGCGTGAAAGCTAACAGAGATGACTTGGCCGCGGGGTCTTCAGCACCGGATGAACCGACGCACCGTCGGTGTATAGCGTCGGAGCAGTTGCGTCAGAGAATCTCAACAGCTAAGTGACGTGGGAGGGGCATCGGATGAACCGACGCCTTGAAAAAGATAGCATCGGTTCATCCGACGCTACCTTTTTCAGAGAGCCATTAGCCAACGGCTAGCTGAGTGCCTTGGGCTATTTATACCCCCTCCACTCACCCATTTGATGTTGCTGGATTGTGTGGAAGTGCAGAGTAGTTCAAGACACATTGAAGATCATATCCAATCCATCCAAGTGCTTAATTGCTCATCCTTAGACTTCCATATGCTTTGTGTATGTGCTTAGTGCTAGGCTTAGCTTAGAGTTGAGTGAGTGCAAGGTTGTGCCAACCTTGTGAGGTGATTCTTGAGTGAATCAAGTTGTACAAGTTTCGCCGAAAGCCTTGGGGTCTAAGTGGCTCACCGGCAATCGTCATCGACCCTCCGGCTTGGTGTGGAGCGGCGAGGACACTTTGTGCGGGGGACGTGGAGACCCCCTTCCTTGGTGGAGAAGCTCCTTAGTGGAGGCGGGATCAAGGTGACCAAGGGAGCTTGGCAAGTGCCTAAGTGGCTAGCCTTTGTGGCGAGTCAAGTGGTGCTCTTGGGAGAGACTTGGTGTCCGGGAAGCAATACTCTTGTGTGAGTGCTTCAACAACGTGGACTAGGGGTGGCTTAGTGCCTACCGATACCACGGGATAAATCGCGTGTCAAGAGTGTGCTTCCTCTCATCCCCTTTACGTTTCTGCATTTACTATATTGCAATCTTTACTTTCCTAGAGTAGTATCATGCTAGTAATGGCTATAGGTTGCAAACCTTGTTTTGGGATGGGAATTTCACACTAGAACAACCATAGTTGCACATCTAGATAGTATGTTCTAGTTTATCTTTGTGTAAATTTAGTGAAGCCATAGGTTAAGATTTCAAGATTGCCTAATTCACCCCCTCCCCCTCTTAGGCTACGAGCATCCGATTCCTTACAGTATTTTAGTTATCTGTAACATCACGTTTTGTGGTGAGGTTACTAGGAGGAGATAAATATATCTTTCTAGTATTATGATTGTAAATCATCAAACCTTAGGGCCAAATGACCAGGAAGAGATGCTTATCATCTTTGATCAATTACTTGCTTTCCTCTGGTCAGCTCTTCAGTTATCTTTTTGTTTCTTAATTGTTTGTTAATGAATGTTGCAATTTTGCAGATGACATCTCTTGTGAAGTTCTTTTGATGACTCATCAGCATATGACCGTTGGAATTTATGTTGTATATGAGCTTGGCCCAATAACAAATTCAGAAGTTTCTATTAAATCTCAAAGGCCCATTCACAAGAGTGCAAATGCGAGGAGTGGAAATCCTTTAGTGCCAACTTGCTAGGTGTAGGTGGAGAGCACCAACTTAAATATGGAAGGTGTAGCATACAGTTAAGGCCTGCTAGTGGGGCGGGGTCCAACGGGGATTTTTGGGGCGAGTAGTCCACTCGTGGGTGGGTTGGCAGGATGGGTCAGAATATAATAGGGGAGTACATGCTGGCGGGGCCGCGTGGTGCACTTGCTCGCCTCTGATCTCGTTCGGCGCCAAAACTTTTTCCAGCCTCACTCTCACTCACCTCTCCATTGCCACAGCCGCAGCGGCACCGGCGCTTGAGCCTGACCCTGGTTGATGGAGTTCGACTTCGACTCCCCCGACGCCTGGCTGCTCGATGTCATGGACACGTCCCTCCACTTCTCGCTCGCGGCCCCGTGCGTTGCCACCGCCGTGGACGTGCAGCGACCCGCACCACCCCTCCGTGTCGCTGGACCCGGCAGTCCTGGGACGACGCCACCCCTGGCCTGCGCGTCAGTGAGGTTTCTCCCCGCCATTGATTTCGTTGCTGTCCCTTTCTTCCTTCACGCATTGTGCGGTATGGGGCGATCCGGCCGATGGGACGCCCTGTGTGATGATCGCGACCGCGATCCGGTGTCTAGATTTGGTTGCTCATACGATAACGCCGGCGATTAGAGCAAGAGTCTCGCGACAGCGACGACATCTTGTACTGTTGCGACTTTGATTACCGATTCGCGCATGGCTCCGAGCGCATCCCGCGCTGCGGCGCACACGTCCAGCAGCGCCGGCCTCCGATCCAGCTCGCCGTCCATCTCGTCGTCATGCGCGGGCCGCACTTGCATATCTGCGTGCTCGTAGTACATGCGTGCCACACCCTTCAGAGTGCCCGACATCGCTGCTGGTGTGGAGCACGACGAGATTATCGCCCAGTGAATCAGCGATTGGACCCACACAGATGGGGCGGATCAGGGGCGGGTTTAACCCCATTGGCAGGCCTACATAGAGTTCAAGCTGGACTGGTCCATGAAGAGCAAAGAAAAAAGAGACAAAAAGAAAGACCGGGCCAGTTGAGGTGAAATGGGCTCTGGCCATTCCGTGGGAATTAAGGAGTGGTTTTGACCTAGAGTTGGTATTTAAACGAGAAACGATCTCGAAACTTATTTAAATGATTTTGGAGCAATTGAGTTAATTCAAATTTGAAGTTTGAGGTAGGTATAGAAGGGTTAGGCCACAATGCAACATAAATGTGTGATTTTAATGCTAGCTTAGTTTCAAAATAGTTTTAGTTGTTTCTAACAAGCTTCGAATAAAGATAATTAATTGGGATTTTGTTCCAAAATAAAAAAGTTCTTTTTTAGTGAAACCTAGTTAATAAGGCTAAAATCCTAGGAGTTACAGAAGGTTCGCTAAGCAAGTAAAACTTGAATATGTCTATTTTTTATTTGTTTAAGACGTGCAAAGCATGTTTTTCATTAAGAGAAGAGAAGTCGGATACAAATACGCGTCTTTAGGAGAGCCCTAAAGCGCAAAGAAGAAGACAAGACAATAAAACAACCTAAAACTGAAAGGAAAATCATGGAGAAAAAGAAACCCACACCACCACCATATATACAACAGAAGCCACAATATGGGCTTAGCCTGCTGCAAACAAGGGTGTCGAGCACACACGCTCATCACCGGACACTAGACAAGAAGCCTAAGAGGAGTCGGGTGATGAAGGTCATGTAGGACGATGCCACCAGGGGGGACGAGGACGCCGCCATCATCTGTCTATCCACGAAGGGAAAAACATGTTTTCACCTTGCAGACCAAGCGGGATTGAGACCGTTGCAACAACGCCTCCAAAGGTAAGCTATGTAACACATGCAGCCATTGTCAGGCCGACGAAGGTCAAGCGAGGCTTTCGCCAAGCGCCAAAACTAGCTTCACACCATCACCCTAGAAGACTTGGTGCTTGACGGCCGATTGTCAGGGGGTGAGACCTAGACAGATTCACTAGGGGGCGACCCAAGCGGTTGCAGGTTTGTCTAAGGAGGATCGGCACCTAACAACATAGGTGGTAGTTCGCTAGGAGAACTCAGAACACAGCGAGAATGGCGAGAGACACAGGGGTTTAGACTGGTTCAGGCCTCCAGAGAGTAAAACCCTACATCCAATATGCGGTGGAATTAGGCGTCGATGGGGGAGTCCCCTTGAATGGAGCTTTAGGCCACCTTATATGGCCAACGGGCTAGGGCTTCCATTCAAGGTTGGGGGACCCTCATCGTGGTCGATTACAGATTAGGAAGGTCGCCTTCTGTGATTACAAGGCAGATCCCGCGATCCGCAGACCTACTGGCGGCGCTGCGCCACGACCTAGGAGAGAAACTTGCGCCACAATCCCGACGGATCTTCTGTGATCTGGATGAGGTCGCCCAAGGTCTTCCAAGGTCGTCGGGGTTGTGGATAAGGTCTCCGGGCCCACTTATAGGTTGGTGGGGCTTCGGACAGGTCGGGTCCACTTGACAGGGACCTCCAGGACCCTAGTCGATGGGGACCCATGGGTACGCATGTCTCTCAAGTCCCGATCGACGTGTAGGCGTAGCGGCTGAGACGACGTCATGTTGAAGCGAAGCGAAGACATGGCGCCGCTGAGGTCGCGTAGGGTGCACAGGGATCCAAAAAAGAAAATCCTCTTGAGCGCGTACGAAGTCAAACATCAAGCTCCTAGGGCGTAGGTCCAGGGGCTTGGAGTGAAGACGAGGCACTGTAGTTGCTTGAAGAACCTCTGACCTGACCAAAATCAGGTAAGATCATATTTGATAAAATAGAATGCATGGTCTGACGTTTAAGTTTCAGTTAAAAGGATAATATAGTTGGTAAATGATGATTGTCAACGACAGCAGCAATCTAATCAGTTTTAATCAACTATTCATATTTTAAAAAAATTGTTGTTCATGCTCTGAACAAAGTGCTTAGCTGATACAATGAGGGGTACATGAGTCGATGAGCTAATGAAATAACAAGAGGTAGGTATACATATCCTATACCGAACATTCTCTTAAAAGAAGATCGGTATTTGATGGAGTCAATTATTTACTGCATTTTTTGTGCTTACTCTGTTTATCACTGTATTGACCTTTTGCTTCCTCATCAACAGTCAGTGGGTGGTTAATTATATATCAGAGTGTTTTTTGAAATACTATGAGGCTCTGAGCATCCTCACAAAGATTATTGTCAAGTGGCGGTGTACATGTTGTATAGTCTCTAAGAAGACCAATAACACAAAGAGCAATTAACCATAGAGTGCACTTAAAATGTCTCTCCTAACCAAAATCTACACAAAAGTTCAATATTTGACCTCATATTTCTGAAATAATTTTATTTTTGGACAACTAATAATATAACATATCATGATAGATCATAAAAGAGGTTATAACTGGTGTTAGTCTTTGTTTGTATTACTAATCAAGAAAAATATATCGAGATTTGGTTAATTGGAATTGGAAGTTCTAAATGGTATTTGAAGGGTACCTTAATGCACAAGTCAGGATGGTTTTCGGTTAAGCTTATATTGCTTTGAAAAAAATAATTTTAGATTTGGTCAATTTGAAGTTCTTATTGGTATCTAAATCACTAAATGCGATGGTGCACATGTTTTGATGTCTAATCCCTATACAAAATTAATTGTCATATGCAATTTGCATATGATCTGTGCATCTTATTATACAAGCTTCAAAATGGGAACACATTTTGTTTCACAGGCAATACAAGATCTAATTGCCTCGTCATGATGGAATAGCTATCATGCTTCGCTGGAAAATGATACAAAGCATATCCAGTTGTTTATTGGTCATGCTAAAAGGCCAAAGATGGAGTCAGACACAACACAAAGCAAGTTGGTCAAGAAGGGACGAATTTCTGCTGACTTGGATGGTAGAGTTAAATTGGGTGCTAACTTGAAACTCCAAGTGTGTGTAGAGATGGTAATGGGTCACGGCCCTAATGCATTCTTCACGTACGATCTAACAAAACTCAACTACTTTCTAGCTCAAAATTGTATGCTAATATGACCCTTGGTCTGATCTTTAAATTTGCTAAGCTAAATTGGAAGGCCCCTTTACCACTCCTAAGTGTGTGACATTCTGAACCTTGGCAACAATGAGTGTTGGAGACATAATGAGTTCAAAAGCGAGAATGATTGTTTCATCATGTTGATGTTCAAACTTTAAGATAATAATGTGTGTTCAATGCTACACGAGTGGTATGGATATAAAACACATTAATTTTTTTTCTAAAACACGTGCGTGTCGCGCGTGCACTTTAATTACTAGTACTATTAATAGTTCCTTGGTGACTATCATTGTTTGAAACGATAATGAGCACAAAAACCCAAACCTTTTGCAATCAGCAAAATAGACCCAATTTAGTCCATCCATAGGCGCAAACCTTAAATACTTTTGGACTACAAGTGAATTTCGATGTTCATAGGCAAGTTTGGACAAGTTTTTGGTCAAATATAACAAAGAATTCATAATTTAATGGAGGCTTAAAGTTGGAAAGTTGTGTTGTTTTACACTAAGACCTTAAACAGCATGTGTGTCATGACTCCCTCCGCCACGTCAGATGCGACTTTTTCCAATGCCACCGTGTACATTAGTCACGCCACTTCATGTGGCGTGACTCAACTATTAGTCGCACCACGAGGCTTGGCGCGACCAAAAGGGCTACATCTTGGAAATTTAGTTGGGGAGGGGTTATTATTAAAAAAATTAGATTAAAAAGGGTTAAAATAAAAAATTTGTAATATCTTACTGAATTGGATATGAACTGACAAGTTTGTCTTTCGCAGGTCTCAATTAGGAACCAACCGCCTCCCATATATCACTGCTTCACTCTATATCGCTCTGTTGGTCGCCCCTCCACCACTAGCCATGCGCTGGATCCTTGGCCAACGGTGGGGACGAGCTCAGGCGGCCGGCGACGCAAAGAGCACCCATGGGTGGGGACACCTCGCGCGCTGGGGCTGGAGCGGGGCCGATCCGCCTTATGGCGGGGCGGGCGGGGACAACAAGCGCAAGAACAGGGAAGAGAAGAGAGCAACTGTGTGGGGTGCCTAGTGGATCTTGGGAGTAAATACATATTGATTGGTTCATTTTTATCTGAACAATACTGGAAATTGTTCCACTCGGAAGATCAATTTCTTCATATGATGTTCCACTCCGAAGATCAGTTTCTTCATATGGGGGTTGTTTGGATGGAGTAAATGGGGCAAATTTACCTTAAATTTACCCCTAAGGGGTAACACCCTAATTTTCACTTTTGAGTTTAAATAAAAATATGCTTAGCAACCATCGTTCTTGTTTAAGGAATATAAGGTGGTTGTGCTTTTCTAGGCATTTAATCATTTTTGTTAATTAAATTAATGAAATATAGGAGTTTACTGTTGCATTCATGCTGGAGCATTTATTTTTGGTTGTTGAATTCAAACTTGTGTTTGAATTTTTGTTTGTTTTTTTTAAAAAACTAGAAAACCTTTCCTTCCTTCCTTCCTTTCCTGTTTCCTGCGCAGCCCACCTGCCGAAGTCCGGTCGTGCCCCCTCAGCTCCGCCGCTGGTTCACTTTCGCACCCGCCGCTCCTCGGCCCGGCTCGGCGGCGGCCCGGTGAGCGCCCCATCGCCTCGTGTCGCCGACGGGCGGGTTCCGCCCGTCATCCCCGACCTTGGGTTGGAGTCCGACCGGGGTAGGGACCCCGACCCCGAGTCGGCCTTGCGCGCGCCCCTGGCCGCGGGCCCGCACGCCAAGGAGCCCCCTAGGCTCTATAAAGATCGTCGCCTCGCACCGCGCCGCCCTTTCTACTAAAACCCTAGCTCCAGAGCTCACCGCCGCAGGCGCGCAACCCTAGCACCACCGTCGCCGTGAACCCACACGTTCTTCATCAAGGAGCCATCGAGGGGTTTCGCCACGAGGTGAGGACTCTCTTGGTGCCGTTTGTTCGCGTCCTTGCCCTCGGGTTTGCTTCGCGCGCGCTCGCTGGACTTGGTGCAACACCGCCGTCCGCCTCGCCGCGCCGCGCGACGTCGACGTCACTTGTGCGCCTGTCGTGGTGCCATGGACGCATTTGCCATGAGATTAGCTACATCCGGGGTGTTTTCCCTGCGATGAATGGAGCACCCCAGCACCAAATCCGCCTTGTGCCACCGCTCGCCGCCGGCCACTCGCCGCCGCCCACGCTCGTGCAGCACCGGAGCCGCCTGATCCGCAACCGACGGCTCATATTAGATCGGACCCGGGTCAAACCGGCCAAGGACTGGTCAACACAGCCGTGGCATGGCTGTTTTCAAAGAAAGCCTCGTGTTTCTTTAGATTCGCAAGCCGGACCTCCCACCTTAGGGTTTTCCTTGCGGATAGGTCCAGGTTTCTTCGTTTTAGCCTAGAAAGTTTAGTTTTCTTTACAGTTTAGTCCCTGGTCTTGTTTATGTTGTATCTTAGTCGTTTTAGCTCCGTTTATAGCATTTTTTTATGTCCATGTGATCATCTCGATGAGTAGAACAGTTTAATGCCTCTGTTTTGTTCTGTCAGTACTGTTTAGTGATTGTTTCTGAATTTATTCTATTGTATGCTTGTACGTGAATGTGTGGAATGTAGAGTACGAGCAGTTCGAGGATTTCGCTCTCGTTGAAGACTTTCAAGACCCTGAGCAGTTTCCGGAGCTGGTAGAAGGCAAGTCCTTGCTGCATTCCCGTTGATCCTATTACAACATGCATTTTAATTACACCGTATTTACTTGTTGCTTTGCAATAGTATGATGGTCCGATATTTAAGGATTTCCTAGTGTTGTTTATCATATGTCTTGAACAACCTGGGTTTACCTTATGTTGGGTAGAACTTGCTAGAGCTTTACCTTGGTTTCGGGTGGTTTAATGAACATTTATCAATCTGGATATATTTATGCTATCATTCATGTAATACAAGAACACTTTATGCCTGGTAATCAGAACATGGAGAGACCACGCAGGAAAACAATACAACCACAAGACATATGACTCTGTCTTGGCTTAGTAATTAGAGAACTTGGTGTTAGGTATGCTTTACCTGATAAGGGTTGGGGGTTGCCGGTAGTTGGTGTATTGCCCGGCCCTCAGGCTGATCTGCTCTGTGGTAGCTTCGCAGTTTTGAGAGAGGTTTATACATTGCGTTGTCAAGTAACCTAGCGATCAGCCTGCACTAGGGGATCTTTGTAACGGCCTCGTATTGTCTCTATGCAGCCACACCTCGGTAGTGTGGCATTGTGCCTACTTTTGCACAGCATGGTTCGGTCTAAAACTCTTTTGAGTTTTTACATGACTTGTGGGTAAAGTGTACAACCTCTGCAGAGTGTAAAACTGACTAGTTAGCCGTGCCCACGGTCAAGGGCGGCCTGGACCCTCACATGAGTAATTTATGAAAGATAGAACTTTTAAACTTGTGCATTGCATTCTATGGTTCTGTTGCACTTGTTAATTCAGTTTGTTATATACTTTCACTTGTTAGTAATAGTTGCTTAACAAAACTTGACCAACTAAAATGCTGACTTGCTTTACAACCATCAACTTCCACCATAAAGCCTTGCATGTTGTTATAGAACTTTTCCCTTATTGAGTACGACATGTGCTCATGCTTGTTGTTTCTATATTGCATCTACACTACCTAGCTGCTGCTGAGACGAACGCTTTGAGGACTACCCTAGAGAGTTTGATGAGTTCTAGGCAGTCGTTATCCAGTCAGCTGCCTGTGGAGGACTTCTATGTTTCTTTCTTTTCCGTTGTTAGCTACTCGAACGATTGTTAGATTGAGACATTTGGTCATGTAATAAATGTTTAATAATCTCTATACGCTTTTACACTGTGTTTTGGTATTCACTGAGTCGATGCATGTGTGTAACTTGATCCTGACGCACATGTATTCTTACATTCGGATTTGCCTTTAAATCCGGGTGTGACAAAGTGGTACCAGAGCCGTGTTGACTGTAGGACGTTATCCTAGTTAGAACGGGTCGAAAACTAAGGATTATATAACATTAGAAGCCACACATTGCTTAGTTTGCTTTATTCTGTTTATTATATCTATTCTTGGTTTAATCTCATCCTTGATTGTCTTTTGTTATCTAAACTTGATCTTGTCATATCTAGTAATCAGCACTTGTCTCCTCTATCTTAGATGGTTCGTCGACTGAAGACTACTCGTGCTAGTGTCTACTGCTTTCCAAGGTACCTGGAGGACCAGGACTTCTACTGCTACTCCACGGGGAGTGATGAGCACAATGGCGACACTGAGGAGGAAAGTGGGGCGAACTCTGCTTCAGTGCAAGCTTCACCATCCGCTTCAGTCATTGAGCTATCAGATGATGAGCCAGAAAAGGAGCAAGCTGAAGATCAGGAACAAGGAGGTGACCCAGATGACCACTCAGATCCCGAAGGCTCAGATCCAGAGGACGGAGATGCTGATGATCAACCTGCGCCTGAGGTGTGGAAGGTGGTCGTTTGTCACCATGATGGAGGGCATGCATGCTTTCCGTCCAAGCTGAGGCTTTTCCACCATCTCCAACTGCGTGTGACGATCGATTACGTTGGGCTAAAGAGGACACATCCCCGTTATCCAACGCAGTGGGAGGTGTCAGTGTGCATTATGGAGGATGATCCACAGGAGTGTGGATACTACGAGATTATTGTTCACCATGCCTTAGCCACCAGGGCTACCTTCGCTGCTAGGAGGGATCTTTCTGCATGGTGTTATGAGGTGGCTCACCATCTCAATGACACTGTGTGGGGTGACTTTTCCCGCCGTCCGCCGACCTGCTGGAGCTGTGGGCAGCACTATCCCAGTGGCTAACGCAGACTTGGGTCCAAGCTATGCAGCTCAAGTAGGACTTGTCGCAGCTCTCAACACCAACCTTGATGACACCAATATGGAGTTGCAAGACCTTCATGATCAGCAAGATGAGGACCGAATGGAAATCAAAAAGCTTAAGGCAGTGATCGCGGGGGAAGGATGATGAAGAGGTGGAGGAAGATGAAGAAAGATGGCTTGCAAAGTCACCAAGACCGAGGAGGACAAGCTATGGGTCACTTAGATCCCGCACTCGGCATTTGGCCTTTAGGTGCTAGGTGTCTTTTTATTCTCAATTATGGAGTCTGTAATCGTTAGAACGACACATTGGATCGGTGTGTTAGCTAGTGGTGTGTTTGGATGCTTGATTTGTGATCATTCGTGAGTTGGATCTTTGTGTGATTGCAATGTGTTGTGGATTAATGCCACAATGACATTGGTTTAGTAATAAAGCTTGGTTAGTGGGTTTAAGTTCTGTTCTAATCATCTTTTATCTTGCAAATTCGTAATTCCTTATCCATCATATTTTACCTGTCATGAGGATTATCTTACAGCAAAATCTGTTCACGTCACTTCCCGACACAGCAGTAGTGTTTTATTTTTATCTTGAGCTACAGAACTCCAAAGCCAGTAAAACTAGTTGGGTTAGTTCACAAATTTTATATATGATTGTCTTTCAAAAATTCATCATTATCCAATGTATATTCTTGGAGCTATGGACGAAACACTAAGCCATCAAAATCTGTCAAATCCTGCTGTTCATTATTTTATGCCTCGAGTTGTATACCTCCGATTGAGGCAAATCCAATTGGGTTAGTTCAGTAATTTGATACATCATATCTCCAGAAAAATTCGTGATTTTTTGGTTACCTGTACAGTGAGATATATCCGTTTGTTTACAGCTATCAGAATTTGTCTTAATCTGGAAGTCTGCATTGTTTATCTTTCATGTTTTTCTCTCATTATCATAATCTAAATCAATGTTTCTAACGCTAAAATGGTGAACACCAGGTCCGGATCAGGAGTTGACCAGCCTCCAGTGATACGCCAAGGATGAGGCAGCAGCTCAGGCAATGCACCACAGCCAGTACAAATGGATCTGACCATGCAGCAGTTTTTCCATACTCAGACGCAGCTCTTGGAGAACCTGACCAACACAGTGGCCAACCTGCAGGCACAAGTCAACAACCCCCCTCAGCAACCACAGCAACAAGCGCTCATGAACAAGCACAAGGAGTTCATGAACCATCGTCTGCCAGTGTTCACCCATGCTGCAGATCCGTTGGAGGCTGACGACTGGTTGAAGACTGTGGGCAAGATGCTCACTACAGCTCAGTGTGATGACAGGGAGAAGGTCCTATTTGCTACAGGACGACTCCAAGGGATAGCGGGAGCATGGTGGGATGCTTATGTGGCTGCTCATGCTACGCCAAACGCCATCACACGGCAAGAGTTCACCAACGACTTCGGGAGCCACCACATTCCCGCAGTGGCCGATGAAACCGAAGAAGGAGTTCCTCTCTCTCAAGCGGGGGAGGAATGTTAGTGGCGAGTTTCGGAACAGGGTTCATCGAGTTGTCTCGCTATGCACCGAGAGGAGGTGGCGAGATGATGCAAAGAAGTAGGAGCGCTTCACGGAGGGATTGGCTAGACCGTTTCGGTACCGATTGATGTCACACACTTTTCCGTCCTTCCGGCACTTGCTAGACAAGGCCATCTCGCTTGGATTCCAAGTGTAAAGAGCCGGGGGAGCCGAAGAGGAAGGCTACCACTCCGGGACGGTCCGGGAGTAGCATTCGCCCTCGCTTTACCTCACCACCGGGAGCTCCGTTCCGTCCGAGAGGCCCAACGGGGAGTTATGGCCGGCGGCAGCGCATGCCGTACCGGCCACGGTAGCACCGGTAGTTTCGGTGCTCCACCCGGCGGTTCCGGCACCTAGGGCCGCAAACTCCACGCCGGCATACCCGGCAGAACCGTCCGATGGCTCCGGTTGGCACGCCGGTGAGGCCCGGTGCACCTCATACTCTTGCGGGCAACAGTTGCTACAAGTGTGGGGAGGTTGGTCATTATGCCAACAATCGCCCCAAGAGGATCGCTCCCAACACCCCATGCGGGAATCGGCAGATGCAGCAAATGAGGAATGGAACCGGACACCGCGAGCAACAAGGGATAACAGAGCTATTCGCGTGGTAAGGTGAACCACGTGAGTGTTGAGACCGCCCGAGGAGAACCCACGGGTGGTGCTTGGTATGTTCCTTGTTAACTCCATCTCTG
The DNA here is from genome assembly GCA_947561735.1 of Cenchrus americanus. Classification (NCBI taxonomy): domain Eukaryota; kingdom Viridiplantae; phylum Streptophyta; class Magnoliopsida; order Poales; family Poaceae; genus Cenchrus; species Cenchrus americanus. Next base: position 196,313,948 of record OX387245.1, on the reverse strand, counting down.
CATTAGTCCTATTTGATTCGGAGCTTCTCATTCTTTCATATCTGCTCAATTTGTGGCTAAACATAGTGTACCCATGCAACTTATGAAACAAACCATGTTAGTTAACTCACTAGAGGGGAAATGAAAGCTATATACCTATGTCCTAATGTTAACCTTAGAATCATGGGAGTAGACTTCCTGGCACAGCTGATAGTTCTAGAGTCAAAGGATCTTGATATCATTCTGGGTATGAACTGGTTGGCTGGTCATGATGCGACAATTCAGTGTGCTAAGAGGATAGTTCTTCTTGCGGGTCCAAAAGGAGATAAGGTTGAGCTTGTGGCTGATCCACCGTCAGATGCAGGAGGTTCTCTTCGGCGGTTGGATGGCAAGCCTTTGGAGGATATCGAATGGTCCGTGAGTACCCGGATGTGTTTCCGGAGGAGTTACCGGGTATGCCACCCGACCGTGACATTGGGTTTGTTATTGATCTATTACACGGATCGCTTGCTCCTATTTCTAAACGTCCATATAGAATGTCTAGTACTCAACCGTTAGAACTTAAGAAACAGATTAAAAAATTGTTGGAAAAGGGGTTTATTCGTCTTAGTTCATCACCTTGGGGGCACCGAGTTATCTTTGTAGAGAAGAACGATGGTACTCAAAGGATGTGTGTGGATTATCGGTTGCTTAATGAGGTTACTATCAAGAATAAGTATTCATTACCCCGCATTGAAGACTTGTCGATCGGATGAGAGGTGCTAAAGTGTTCTCCAAGATTGATTTGCGTTCCGGCTATCATCGGATGAAGATCGGATGGTCGGATATTCCTAAAAGCGCATTCACCACTAGGTATGGGCTTTATGAGTATCTTGTTATGTCATTTGGGTTGACCAATGCACCTGCCTAATTCATGTATCGATGAACAAGGTGTTTATGGAGTACTTGGATAAGTTCGTGGTGGTATTCATTGATGATATTCGATTTACTCCGGGACCGAGGAGGAGCATGAAGAGCATTTGAGACTTGTCTTGCGAAGCTTAGAGAGTATCGGTTGTCCGCCAAGTTCGGTAAGTGTGATTTTTGGCCGAAGGAAGTCTCTTTTCTTGGGCATATCATCACGGATGGAGGTATTTCGGTAGATCCGGCCAAGGTTGATGATGTGTTGAAGTGGGAACCGCCGAGGACGAGTTAAGGAGATCGGGGAGTCTCCTTGGACTGCGAGGTACTATCGACGGTTCATCGAGGGGTTCTCTAAGATTGTGAAGCATCTCACCACCTTGTTGGAGAAGGATAGGGAATTCAAGTGGACGGATGCATGTCGGGCCGTTTTGAGGAGTTGAAAAGGAGGTTGACTACCGCTCCGGTGCTTGTGATGCCGGACTTGCGGAAGGGCTTTGACACCTATTGTGATGCGTCTCGACAAGGCTTGGGTTGTGTTCTTATGCGGGAGGGACATGTTATAGCTTATTGTTGATGGATAAAAGACGTATCCACCTACGATCCGCAAGCGTACGGACCTACACCTTTTTCACCACGGGATTCCCAAGGTTCTTGTCAATTCGCGAGCAAGGGGATTACAAGCGTTTATCCACCTCTACTTACTAGCTACTCAAACCCTAACTATGATTAAACTAGAAAACGACTAAGCTACACTAGAGAGAACGATTAAGCTATCAAGATAAAAGACACTCACTCATGGGTCTACGATACTAGAACATGCAATCTCTTTAAACATGTAAACCAATCTAATCTATCGGGGGTTGTGACCACGGTTTCGCCCTTTCCCTCCCCCGTACTATCACTACGTGGAGGTATTTGTGACTAGACCTATGATGGACATGGCATATCGAATGGATCCAATGGAGCATTGGAGCTCTACTCCCTTTACGGTGTGGTAGCTAACCTTAAGCATTAAAGTATATTCAACACATTATGATAGATAGATGTTCCAACAAAGTACGATTGCATCTCAAGATCGATTACAACCCATGGACGAATAAGGAGATTACCCCATCAAGGTGCTAGACATAGCACCGTTGATCATGGTCAACCTTCGACCGTGTCTTCCTCCTTCTCCACTTGTGGGTGCTTCCTTCAAGGTGGTCGATCCCCCTCCGGAGATCTCCCTCCCCTCTCTCTAGCTTGTGGATGGCCTCCTGGAGCGAATGGCTCTCTCTCCCTTTCGAATGGCGGCGCCTCCGGGGCTTTAGGATTGAAAATCCTTTGGTGCAAGGAAGGGGGGCCGAACCGACGTCGGGGAGTGGGGCTGGGCCGGCCGGCGGCTGGGCCGACCGACCCGAGCCCACCTCGGTCGGTTCGGTCGTCCCTTCGCTCCCATGGGTCCTCATGCATTTATGCACTTTGCCCCTTCCACTTGCATGATTTGGACGATGTCATCCTCGCATCCAAGATGGAGGTTCTCCGTGCATGAAGTTCGGTATTTTACACTTCAATCCCCGGGGGTGTTCCTTCATAACACTTCGGTCCTCGCCACCATTAGAAGTGATTTCATCGGGCTCATGAATACGAACAAGACTCACTACAAGGTTTTGTATCAAATTCAACGCCACTGTATTGCAACGCCAAAAATTTGGTTGGTATAGATGGATGTATTGCAACCATTCCTAAAAATCGTAGCGGTACGTGTTTTTAATACAACGGTTTTGAAGGTGTTGCAAAGCTTTGTTGCATTTGGGTGACGATATTGCAATGGTGTCAAAGGGTTGCACTAGAATTGATTTTGGTTGCAATTGTGTGGTAGTACGGCAACCACATTTGTGTTAGTTGCATTTAGTTGTGACTATTGCTTCTCTTGTGTGGTGTTGCATAAATTATCGAAGAGTTGCAAATTATTGAAGCTTAATGCAACAAGAACTCTTGGAGGCGAAGCAAAAGGGAGGTTGAATTGCAACATATATTTACAGTTGCAATATACTTTGGTATTGTTGCAAATGCTAAATTTTATTGCAACAAGATCTTTTGCTTCGAAGAAAAAATTGTGTTCAAGCGCAACGCCTAATTTTTGTTGCGATATATACTTTGAGTGTTGCAACGGGAACTAATGAGCCAAGGCTGATTTGGGTTGGGCCTTGTAGTGTGTATGATATACTATGAAAAAAATATAATTCATAGTCAAAAATAGAACTTGGCTAATTTTGAATTTAGATTTTTTTTCTAATTATTAATTTTAACAAAGAAGTTTGAATTGGTAGGAAAACAATCTGTCATTAGTGACAAAATAGAAAAAAAACACCATCTTTGTGGAATTGAACCAAGGACCTCAATACTACACTAGTATATGACTTACCACTACACCATAACAATGTTTTTGTTAGCTAGCATAGTTCAAGCATTTTTCACGTTTCTATGTTGTCGACTTATAGTAACCTTATAGCTATTAAAATAGATGTGGACCACGTGGTCCCCCTTCACCTTCCCTCTTTGTTTAAGTGTAGGGTTTGTGATAAAAAATTCATAATCATTGGACATGTTATTAGTGAGTTATCAATTATCTTGCAAAAAATGCAAAAAAAACACGCTTCATAATGGGTTTGAACTACAGACCAACAACATCATACCAATTTGCCTTACCATTGAGCTACAACACCTTTTGCAATATTATTAGCACTTTAACAAGTAATGTACTTTAACAACATTTGAAGTAGCAAATGGTTTAAAATGGAAAACACATAAACATAGAAGTTGTAGAACTCATCAACATCTACACTTTGTATTATGATCATTTTTTGCATTTAACAGATTTTGAACGATTCAAATTTTGAATTTCAAAAATTTACAAAGATAAACTAGTTTTTAAAATCCTACATGGTTTTAAATTAAAAAGTCATGAATACCAAGTTTGTATAAGTTCTCAAGATCTACACTTCGTGTTCTAATCATTTTTACATTTGACAGATTTTGAACGATTCAATTTTGAATTTCAAAAATTTATAAAGAAAAATCAATTTTTTAAACCCTAGATGGTTTCAAATTAATTTTGTTTTGTGTCTAATGCTACACCGAAAAAACGTTGCAATGGGCCTAAAATGGTTGCAATAGACACAATGCGAGGAAACCAAAACAATTTTTAAATTGTCACCAGGCTACGATTGCGATGTCACCGGTCCCACCTTGAAGATGTGTCGATGTGGTCCCACCTTGAGGACGTGGTGATGCGGTAATACCAACGGTGTCCCCCTCGGTGACGTGGCGTTGTGGTCCCACCAATGGTCCCACCTAGACGACATGGCGCTCGGTCCAGTCTTACCTCGACCACGGTGGCATTGTAGTCCCACCAGTGGATCCCAAATCGACGTGGACCATGTGGTCCCCCCATGTAGGCTACCCACGTGGACCACATGGTCCGACTCCCCTTCAGCCTTCCCTCCTTTTTCTACAAAAAATGCAAAAAATTGCTTCATAGTGCATTTGAACTATGGACTAGCAACATCATAACAATTTGACTTACCATTGAGCTACGACAACTTTTGTGATATTAGTTGCACTTTAACATATATCTTGAACCATCTACGTTAGTAGGTAATGCACCTCCACAATCCACTCATGAAGTTCATTAAGATTTATTGGACAACTCTTATTTTGGTCATTTGTTCATTAGACAAAATGATAATAGCATTGTTCACAAAATTTATGTATCTCACTTATGAAACCATATGAGTGTCTAATGCAACTTGAAAAAGTGTTGCAATAGGGCTAAAATGGTTACAATAGACACGGTACCAGAAATTTAATTGGCAAAAAAAATACTGCTTGGGGATCGAACTAAGACCTTTGTAACAAAAGTGACATGTGCAAACCACTAGAATAATCATTAGTTAATGTTGTATTATGGTGTTTTATTTCGTTTTGTTAATTGAACTGCAATAAATCCTTTAAAACAAACATGGAAAAAATATGTGGCTATACAACATATTTTGACTCCATTAGAGCATTTTATGATATTATTTGAATTATGATAGAGTAAATTCGAGATGTAAGTTTGAATTACCCCTAATAAACTGCTGTCGAAATCAATTTTTTATTCGTTAAAGTTGTAGATCTTGGTAGAGAATGATTTTAGAAAATTTTAGAAAAAAGAATCATCGAATTTGGAGTTAGTATGAGGCAGAAAAACTAGTTACAAGTTTTAGTCAAAGATTAAAAAGAGAAAACACACGTGTTCATCTCAGTTTATAGAAACTGCAATTTCTGTTTTTAATCTTCGGATAAAACTTGTAAACTGTTTTTCTTCCTCATACGAACACCAAATCAGTTGATTCTTTTTCCTAATTTTTTCTAAAATCGAGATGTTTTACTCAGTGCCATTTGTTTGTATCTTAATTACTATTTCTTTATTGCTTTTCATACAACATAACTTTTCCAACTAAAAAGAGAATATAAAAACATGTTTTTTCATAATAATTGCTAATATAACTTAATATTCTCTAATGTTATGGTCAACATGAGATGGTGTCAAAAATTGAGGTGCATACAAGTTCGATCACGATATTAGTTGTTCAAATCTCAAAGTTTGTGTTGAGTTATTAGAAACATTGTGAGACATGTATCCATTTCTAAACAACGTAGGTTCCACTGTTACCGGAATCATTTGAAATTTTTATCACAAGTTTATGGACCCAAATTATGTTACCATGTCAATTTGTAGAACCATCTGACCATTTTATGTTATTATTTGTAAGTTTGAATTACCCCTAATAAAATGTTGTCCAAATCATTTTTCATTTGTTAAAGTTGTAGATCTTGGTAGAGAACGATGTTAGAAAATTTTAGAAAAAAGAATCATCCAATTTGGAGTTTGTATGAGGTAGAAAACCTAGTTGCAAGGTTTAGTCAAAGATTAAAAAGAGAAAACACACTTGTTCATCTCCGTTCATAGCAAGTGCGGTTTGTGTTTTTAATCTTCGGATAAAACTTGTAAACTGTTTTTCTTCCTCATACGAACTCCAAATCAGTTGATTGTTTTTTCTAATTTTTTGTAAAATCGAGATGTTTTACTCAGTGCCATTTTTTATATTAATTACTATTTCTTGATTGATTTTCATACAACATATTTTTTCCAACTAAAAAGAGAATATAAAAAACATGTTTTATCATAATAATTGCTGATATAACTTAATATTCTCTAATGTTATGGTCAACATGAGATGGTGTCAAAAATTGAGGTGCATACAAGTTCGATCACGATATTAGTCGTTCAAATCTCAAAGTTTGTGTTGAGTTATTAGAAACTATGTCACCTATGTATCCATTTGTGAGCAGTCTATGTCGTCACTTCCTTGAAATCACTTAAATTTTTTATGGCAAGATTGTGGACCAAAAGCATGTTGTTATGCCAATTTGTAGAATTTTTTTGACCAAATTCAAATATTATTATGATTGTTATGTTGTAGTTTTGACATAAAAGTTTGAATGTTCCTTATAACTCAAATTGCAGTTCTCATCAATCTCAAAAATATGGCCTAGAATGGAACTTAGAATACTAAATATGATTTTTGTCAAATTTTTCAGTCTTATTGGAGGTACGCATAGGTCAACTTTGAATTACTTTCGGTAAGCACGCAAAAATTCAATTAAATAACAAAAAATAGCAAATCTACTCTAAAAATGCTGAAACTCCTAGATTACAGCTTATTTGTTGTCTGCTACATGTGAAAATGGATTGGTGATATTTAAGATGACTAAATTTTGAATTATTGGAAAGGGTGCATTATTTAGGTGTTTAAAAAAATAGAGAAAAACTTTTTTGCATAACAAGTGGTAGTGTCGCCCGTCACTAGCCGCCGCCGCCGCGAGACCCTCATGCCGTCCTCACCGACCCTGCCCTCGTCGTCCCGCCTCGACGCCGTCTCCGATTTTGACGACGGCGACGTCGTCGACGTGTCATGGGCGCGCCCGCCACCTCCCGCCCTCCCAGGTACAGCACACCCGTGTGATTTTTTTCTCTCTCGCAACTTCAATTTGTTGAGACGCTTGCGTATTGATGCCTCTTGTCTGAGTATGCTCTCTGCATGCGGTTCTTATCACTGAAACAAAGAATGAGGTCGATCCTACTTCAGTTCCACAGAAACCAAAGCTGTCAAAAGCAGAGAGACGCGCCATCGAGGAGGCTCAGCGTGCCGCCAAAGCTGCCGCAAAGGAGGCAGGTAATTAAGTCGTCACGTTATCTGACCATCACAGTGAATATATAGAACAAACATGACATAAGACACTTAACCCGGACCCGGTTATCATGGAAATCTCTACTCTAAAAAATGTGAAGAGGAGAAAAAAAATGGTACGAAAAACCACGGTGGCTTCACCACGCGGCTCTGCCTGCGCTCGGGTCGTGCGTGACTCTCTTCGCTGCGATCCCGGGGCCCACCCTACCTCCCGCGCCCTCCCCACCTCCCCCGAGTCCGCCGCCGATTCTTGTCGGGAAAGCAAAAAACATTAGTGCCAAGTCACAAGGTTATGGAATATAACACATCATTTCTTGTAGTTATGTGTCCGCCGTCCTCCGCGCCTTCGCATGGTCCGTCATTTTTCCTTTCCCATTTTTGCCCCAACGATCTTTTTTTCCCCCGAACCGACATTTCTCGCGCCCGATCCATCGAACCTCGCACGCACGCCGCCGCCGTGTCTATCCGCTCCACCTCCACCCACGCCTTTTACCTTTCCGCCCACATCGCATCCCGTCCCGTCCCCTCCTCCATCCGTTGCCGTCTGTCTCTATTGGCCGCGCGCCTCCCGGCGTCCCGCTTGCGTCGCCGCTCCTTGCAACATCCGCTCGACCCCCGTGTCGGCCCCCACATCCCCACGCATCCCTTGACAGGATCCATCCGCCTCCGCCACCTCCAGCCACATCCCACCAGCATTCGTGGACTCCGCATCACCTGATCCCATCTGCTGGTGCCCATAGACGACGAAGACGCCGGTGCATGTCGACACCGCCACCGCCATCATCGCCTGATCCCATCTCCCGGCACCCGTGTACGACCCTGGCCGCCATAACCTCCTATTACAACCCACCGCCGTCCATGGACTCCACCGTTGCCCAATCCCAATCTCAACAGAGTAAAGACGCTGCCGCCGTGGGAGTCGTGTTCACAAAAAGATAGGGGCACCTCCGCATGCCGCCTCCCCCTTTTTCTGCACACCGCCTCCACCTTCGCCCCCCTTCATCCACTCGCGGCCACACCCACCGCCTCCCCCCCCTCCAAACAGATCCCCACCAGGCCACCAACACTCTCCCCGTCCTGGCGGTCCACTACGTGTCGTCCACCGCCGCCGCCGGCGTCGTCTTGCCGCACGACGCCCCCCTCTCCCTCGGATCTCGCTCCCTTCCATCCACCGCCATGCCCGGCCACGTCTATTCGCGTCGTCCGGGCAGCCCCCGCCCGTGAACACCGATAGTCGCCGCCGCCCGCCGCCCCGCCCGTGGATGCTGCCGGCCCCGCCCATGCGACCGCGTCCTCCTCCGCCTGGACCGTGCCTCTTCTGTGCGCTGCCACACTAGCACTCCTCTGTCCGGTCAGTCTCCATCCTCGATATGCTCGATTGAATGTGTGGACGAGATGTGTATATTGGATCTGAGGTTGTTCTGATGTTTGCTGAATAAATGTGTTTAGGCTGATCGAAAATGTGGAACTGATGCATTTCGATAAGTTGTGGTAGGATTGCTACCAAAAATTAAAACTGATGATCCTCTCTGATAAACCCTAATCACTAGACCAACTATTGCAGGAAACTAAAAAGGGAGGATCTGCGTTCATGGTCAGGTCAAGGATGCCTGTATTTATATTTTACCATTTTGATTTCTGCATTTAGTTCGTTGTCAAATGCTAAGTAAAAGTCATTTTTATGTTTACCATAATGCATTCATTCAATTTTGTGCTATAATTTTGGATATGGTGATGTTCATGCTTTGTTTGTTTAGGGACAAATTAAGGGATGGTAAATCACTCTCGAAGAACTGTATCAATTGTGCTAAAGTTATTCTTCAATTGATGTGTACTTCCCAAGTTATTTTCTCCCACAACTTTACCACCCTGTTGTCAGTCAAAAAGATCAGGTACTTAATTTTCTCAACTATGGGTCACCACATTGAGTACGAGCTATCAGGTTGGATCTGGCAATAGTAGGCAATGGTGATGCTTGCATTGCATATTTGTTCCATGGTTATCAGATTACACACTTCATTCAAAGACCTACTGTTTGCCCACTCCTCGACCTTCCTCATCATCGATCACCTAGCATTTTTTGGCCTGCCGACCACCATGCTCACAAAAAAAGTAAAGTTCGAATTTTTGTTCCTCTTTGTAGTTTTCATACCGGTAATTATGCCTTCTAAATATTCAACCACACATCCTTATATGACCATCTAACTAGGTTATTTGTTCCAGATTAGCCATCACTGCCTGAATACCATAGAATATTATGTTTCTGTACACCTTTCTCTTTTACTCATACTTAGATGTGAAATGTGGTGCTCCAGTCTTTTGGAAGTTGTTTGGGAGGATTGAGTTTTGATAAGGTCAATAGATCATTGAGTTTTGATGTACATTCATACAAATAAGTGCTCCGAACATTTGTCTTGAAATATGTGCAAGCATGTGCTGTGGAACTTGTCATGCGAACATTTCACTCTTTTAACATTTAACAATCTTGGATATCATTGACATCCTAGATATCTATTTTATTATTTCATCCTGATATCATCTCCAGCAACAAGACTAGCCGCGCCGCTGCCATCGAGGGCGACACTGTCGATCCTACCCTGGTGTTAGTGTAACAATGGATAAAGATGAAGAAAATGAATGGCTCCATAGGGGACATTTGACTCAAAACAATGACCTACCAGGTTAGTCAAAAATCATGCATTTATTTTTTGATGGATCACATGTGTATGTGGTTTTGGTTTGCGCTAAGTATTTGATGTCCGCATGCACCAAAAAAACATCTTAGTTCTAAAAGTTCTTTAATTTTCTCTAATTAGATCGATATGGTGCAACAAATAATAGTTTGGACCCTCCATTACACACACGACATGACACCGACGCGAGGGGTATGTACCGCATGAAGCTGTAGGTAATTCTTAACTGATGGTTCTTGCCAACTTAGTTGTAACCCGTTCGGGGGTGTCATATGCATTGTTTCTTGGGATTTTATTGTTGCTTACTTAAAATAGGATATGAACATGTTTAGGTATTATTGGTCTGTGTTGTCATCCTCATGGTCTCCGTCTGCCGTCAAAACAAACATGTTATTAAACGATATAGTATAGTACATTAGAGAAATAGATGCATTGCAAAAATATGCATGCGAAATATGATCAGACATAATTCTAGCAGTTGTAGTTTTGTGTCTATATTTGCTCATGTTATTTAAATTCAATCATAGGGTCCTTTGCAGTTGTGTAGTTCTAGCATTATTAAGTTTTGGACAACTGTTAGAAAGCAGTTTCATTATTTTTTGAAGAGGCAGAAGAGTTGGCTCAGTTCATGGTGTTACTTTACAAGTACTCTAAAGTTCTTTTCAAAATTTGAACAGGATAATTTATAATTTTAAGCTGTGAAAACTGTTGAACAACTCTTGCTTCTGTTTGCTAGAAGATCATTTATGATGTCTTGGAGGAACAAATAAAATTCATCAAAATTCTGTAATTATTCAGAAAAAAGAGCGGCAAAGTTGGGAGGCTACTGTAAATCTCTCAAAGCTTAACAAAAGAATCTACCAACATAAAAATCTAAATTTGTTCTATTTACATGGTTTGATTTCCCTCCTCATATATGTAGTCTGCAGCAACTTGCATCATGCTACTGTAGAACATGTCTTCTTTATTATTTAGTGCTAATTTCTGTTTTAGAGCTCAAACCTGTAGCACAACTGCACTAGTTTGTGTGATGCTAAACACTGCTTTGGGTGATGCTTTGACTAATGTCGTGTACCGGATGTCAGATATCTTCCTTCGCCACTCTAATTTCTTGTTGTCTGATCTAAAGGTCCAAAAATTTAATTGAAGTTGTACTAAGTGAAGCTCCAAGTCTTAAACTAATGCTTACAGTACTTAGCAAATAGTTGTTGTCATATCCAGATTTCTGAATCAGATATTGAGACACTTGAATTTATTATTTAGATATATCAGTTTCACAATATGTTCTTTTCCACTGTTGATTGCTTTTTATGCATTTCAGATGCTGATGGATGATCAAGGAACACAGGCTGGTGGACCTGCAGATGAGCAATTGAATGAAAAGTAGTATCAGCTGCAGCCCCTAACAAGTAGTTAAAATTAAAAGAGACCTCATATGCTATGCTGCACTGCTAGTGATGATAGATTAGCAAATGTGTGTGATCAGTTTGATGTGAATGTGATTCTGAATTAAATTATATATGTGATGCTACCATTTGTGGGCCGGAAAAGAGCATCCAAAAAGAATGCACAGGTACTATGTCAAACCTTTTATCTCTCTTTGCATTGACAAGGAACATGTACTCCTTTTCGAGAAGGTTCATATTTGCCTTTTGAATGTCAATGAATTTTATTTCTACAACTTTTGTTTAACTAATGTATGTCAATGATTTTTTCAGGAGGAATCTTGAGCTTCAGAAGGAGCATGCGAATGTTGGGAAGATGGCCATCAATGGAACCTTCGCTGCTACAACATTAGTCTTTTCAGTACAATAAGTTCAAACAATTGTGTGTGGTGGCCGCATTATTATGTGTTAAGCTACGTACTTGTGTTCTCAATGATCTTGACACTCGGTGTCTTTGGTTTCATTCTGTATGAACAAATTTTATTTGGGTTTAATGGATGTTGATGCCTCATTTACATATTTCTCGATTTGTGATTCTATTCAATAATTAAAACAACACATTTAATTATTCATATATATGAATCGGTGTCGCAATATACATTTGAAATCAACCAAAATTTCGTTCCAATAGACTCACATATAACAACTACGTTCAAATGTGGCAATAGGTACAACTATCGTGGCAAAACATATACATTCTCTTGCAACTAAAAAAAGGCGACGGTGGCAATAAAGAACCTATCTATAGCAACCATTCAGTATCATGGCAATAGATGACCTAACTGTAGCAACCAACCTAAGTACTGTGGCAATAGCATATGTCTCCTATAGCAACCATTCGGAAACGTGGCAATAGAGGACCTATCTGTAGCAACGAACCTCCCATAACGTTGCAATATCCTAAGCCAACTATAGCAACCATTTAGTTGATGTGGTAATAGAGACACTTTATTGCAATGATTTCTACGTGTAGCAAAACGATCTATTGCAACACCTATGTTCGGTTGCCACTCGCATTGTGTTGCTACACAACTAACGTGTCGCAATATGTGTCACTAGCAACGTCTCGTTCGATGCGATTGGTACCATTGCAACACCCATAGTGGTTGCAATGGCCTATGTTACAACGCTCACCAAGTGTTGCAAAAGAGTCAAAATTGTTGCAATAGATGGGTACCGTATCGCTACTAAAACGTAAACAGTTGCATTAAGCTATTGCTACGGTTACAAGTGCAACGACTTTTAACCAAAATAATATGGTAGCAAAAGTACTATTACTACCATTTTTCGGCCTATTGCAACACTTTTTCGGTGTTGATTTTGATACAAAACCTTGTAGTGACTCCGTAAATGCTCCTTTGAACTTGTTGCGAATCGGTCCTTTATGTCCATGTTTTCCTACATAACCACAACACTTCCAAATGCATGCACAAAGATGAACTTGTTATATGATTAGTGTGCCTAGTGGCGGGTTAGTTCCATAATCAAATCCAAACCAAAGTGTAATGAACATGTTTGGTGTACCAAAATACACCATCAACATCTCCCCCACGCTTAGCTCTTGCTCGTCCTCGAGTAAGTACTCGTAAAAGAATTTCGTCCAAGGTGTTGTAATTGTGTTCCTCTAAATCCCTCTTCACAAGTTAGTCAATCTTTTATCTTTAATACATAAACATAAAGTAATGATCATCAAACATAAACATGGGCGTTTAGAATCTTTACCACATCAAGATTTACCCCAAAACTCAAACTCTTCCCTCGAAGCCTTCAATATCAGCCATGCTTACTTCTTTGCTTCCATTGGAGGGTTTTTATGATTTTCAAAATAAAATTCCTGCAACAAGTGTTAGACAAAAACCTTTCTCCAAGCTCTCTCATGTCGCTCATATAAAGTGGTTATTCTAAACAAGTTTTATAAAACTCTCACCTCCCATAAATCTCTCATATAACATGTAAATTGGAGCTATAGGTAGGGCTAGCACAATCAACACAAGTATTGTCAAACTAAGTACTTCCTCTAGTGGTTGTTTACGTTTCAAAGCCAATGATCATGAGAATTAATCCATATGTGGGGATATCAAGGATGAGAAGATTTAGAATGGTGGACATGTGCAAGGGCAAAAAAAATATGACTACGAGGCACCGATGACGTCCTCATTGTCGGATTGCACATGGTTGGAAAAAGAGTGAAAGTTTCGTCTCTCAACAACGTGACATCCTTCCTTGCACTTTATTTTTCTTTCACTTGATTCATCCCTCTCATATCTTTCTTGACACTCTTCTTTTTCTTTCTCTCGTACACATATTTTTCTCTTTCTTTACTTTTCTATTTCTTTTTTTTATTTCTTTCTTTCTTTTCCATACTCATACTTTTCTCTTTATTTTCCCCTATCTTGACATCTTTTTGTCTCTTTTCAAAGCTCTCAACTCCTCTTTTTCTTGCATGCACACAATTTGAAATTTTAAATAAACCATGCTAGAGACGAGACGAGACGAGACGAAACTTTGAGAGTAGGTTGTGTTCAAGGAATGCGATGTACAAAAGAGATGTATAGGGTTGGGTATGGAATTCGGCGATGTACGGGACTTCCGATGTGAAAGTCACGTTACCGAATGCATGACGAGGCTAGCAACAAAAGATAAGCACAAGGACATGATCATTGCTTGAAATTAAAACTCCCAAGAGAGAAGGGTCCTAGCCCAACTCATTGCGCGAATCGCACTTATGGTAGAGCAAAAAATAAATTTGGATTTGTATAGGATTTTTTTCTTCCTCTTAACTTGGAAAAAGAGGTTTTGCTAACCTTTATTACAAGGGTTTTTAGATAATTTTCAGATTTGAATTCCTCCAACTTTTAGCATTGAACATAACACAACCAACATGTGAAGCTCAAGATCGAAGCACGGTATGGGTACTTTTAGAGGTAGCAATTTCACTAAGCACCGCGGTAAACGTTTTTCAGACCACACACTTATGTTCACATATCAAATACTAAAGATGAACGAACGAGTAAATCAAGATAAGCAACACACAAGACACAAAATTTAAAGGACTCTTTTTATTTGATTTTCTTTGACGCAAACACTAAATTAAGACACTTGCAAAAATTTAAAAGCACACTCAAAAACTAAAGACTCTTAAACTCTAAAAACTCCCTCGAAAACTAAACTGAACCAATCTAACTTGAAGCTCAAAAGCTAAAGGCTAGCTAGCTAGCTCTCCCCCACGCTAAAATCATACGATGTCCTCGTCGTATCTTACAAAAATCCTAAGGGGGAAAACTAAACCCAGTGGTACTTCCCGCAACTATTGCACCACTTGCCCTTCATGTTCCCAACCATGCCAAAAAGTTTGTGCACGTTGCGATTTAGGAACTTGTAGTCATCTTCGACCACACGTTCCAGATCCTCCACACGCTGCCTCAACGCCTCCATGGCCTGGAAACATTCGTCGACCGATGCGTAGAGCTCCGAGATGGAGTGACAGCAAGCCGCACAACACATCAGATGCATCCCGAAAGGGTCGTCATCGCCAGGGTCTCCGCCATCGTCACCACCGTTGTCGCCATCATTGTTGTCATCACTACCGTCGTCGTTGCCACCGCCGTTGGGGCCTTCAGGAGTCTTCTCCTCGGGCACCTCTTCCCAAATGTACAAATCGTTATCATCTCTTCTGGCGGCCGCCCACGAGCTCGGGCTACGATCGTCAGAGTAGTTGCTATCCCCATAGTCCTTAGGCTCGGGCGACATCTCCTTGTAGTCCTTCCGCTTCATGCCACGGATGCACGCCGACCTTCGAACGGTAGTAGGGACCTTCTCGTCTTTGACGGGGTTGCGAGATGCAATAGCTCCGGTCGGGACACGCCCTCCGCAACGGATGCGGGCGGTCCTCTTGATCTCGGCGGGTAGCTTGAGCTCGCATCACTTCGCCTCCTCCATCGATGGCTCCTTGGCACCTTGCTTCAACTCTAAGCTCCTCGGGGATGCCATGGATGCTGTGTGGGTGCAAAAGTATGCTTGATGGAATGGATTCCTGAGCTCCCAATTCGGCCAAATAAATAGTCTGAAAAGGAAAACCCTAGGAACCTCATTTTCCTTATTCAAACTTCCCTTAAAATTTTCTGACCGAAGAAGGAAGTCGAAAAGGAGCATTCCGGGGAAAAACCGAGGCGAACCGCCGTTGGGGCCCCACTGGGGCGGTCGGACTGGGCCAGCCAGCCCACCTTGTTTCGGGGGCCGGTCCGGTTCGGTTTCCCGTGTCCCGCCCTTTTTTTCTTTTTCTTAGCCCATGGGAAAAAGTTGGCCCAGTAAATCTTCGCGAGAAACTCCAGAAAAATAAAATAAAAACTATTTACAAAAATTCATGCCTTGTTTTTCGTCCTAGGCCGGACGTTCGGGCTCTTCTTCCATGGTGAAGACATCAACATGGTGAAGGGGCACAACGTCGGGTTCGTAGTAAACCTTAAGCCATTGACCATTCACCATAAATTGATCACATTTCACATCCATAATGGTTACCGCTCCGTTGGAGAGCACCGAGTGAACAACATAAGGTCCGTCCCACTTGTTTTGCAATTTCCCCTTTCCGAAGGTTTTAAACCTCGAATTGTAGAGGAGGACCTTATCTCCTTCTTTAAACTCTTTCTTCTTCAACCTTTTGTCATACCACCTTTTAATTCTCTCTTTGTATATGCTTTCAACCTCATCTCCTCTAGCTCGCTTATTTGAATTCTTCGTTTTACCACCACGGAATCGAGATCAAGGTTCATCTTTTTGATCGCCCAATAGGCTTTATGTTCCAACTCAACCGGAAGGTGGCAAGCTTTTCCATAGACGAATTGATAAGGGGTCATAACTATCGGTGTCTTGAACGTCGTTCGATACTGTAACATCCTTAGTTTTGACTTGAGTTCAAAATGGTAAATTTCAAAAACTTGAATTGAAGTTGAGTGCTCGTGATTCGAATAAGAGTGTCTTCCTGTTTTTTTCCCCAAATTCCTAGATTTAATTTTGGCTTCGACGATGCTTTTAGGACTTATAACCTGCTAGTGTGAAAATTTGGTTCTTCATTTGAATTTTATTTGGATTGAAATTCAAATTTGAATCAACTTAATAGCCTAAAGGAAAAATTGGGAAACGTCACTGTGCACAGCGGGCCGCCAACCTCCCTTTTCGCCCAGCCCCGCTTTCGACCCACTGGCCGGCCCGGCCCGGCCGCCCGCCCGCGCGGCCACCTACCGCCCGCCGCACCGGAGACGCCGCCAAGTGGGGCCGCCCGCGTCACGCCGACGTCGTCGTCGTCATCCTCGCGCTTTACCGCTTTGGATGACGCCGGCGCCAAAGCGAGGGGCCGCGCCGGTCATGGCCTCCGTCGCGACGCGCCCCCGCGGCCTCCCGGCGCATCCGTGCCGTCCACGTACCCCGGGCTCCCGCCGCTATAAGTAGCCGCCGCCGCCCATGGCTCTCTCAACCCTAACCGCCTCGGGGGAGCCCAATCCCCCGCCTACCTACCCGCGGCCGGAGGAGAAGGAGAAGGAGAGTGGAAGGAGGAGCTTGGAGGCGCCGGAGCAAAGACCGCCCGCCGCGAAGCCGGAGCCGCCCGCGAGGAGGAGCCGGACCCGTGGGAGCCTGCGACCTCTACTTCCTCGGCTTCCTCTCCACCGCGCCGTTCTGCTTCCCCTACCAGCGCCGCCTCCCTCCTCGTCACAGCGCCGCGCACCCCTTCTCCGACGCCTGCACATCGGCCAGAGGCCACCCAGGTGAGGACGCCGCCTCACCTCCCCTGTGGACGCCGCGGCCTTCGAGCCGAGGCGGAACGCCACCGCGCCGCCGCGCCGCTGCTGGTGATGCCGGCCATCGAGCCAGGCTGGGACGCGTTTTCTTGCAGGTGCCGCCGCCTTCACCAACGCGCGCGCGCGCCGTCCGCCTAGCCTAGCCCCTCTAGCCGTAGGAAGCCGCCCCGTCTTGGTCGCCGTCGCGCCGTGCCGGCGCGTTCGCGTCACGTCGCGTTCGCGTTCGCGCGCGCGCCGTGCGGGCCGCGACGCCCTCGCGCAGGCGTGCACCCCAGCACGCGTGCACCGTAACCCTGGAGGCTATGTCGGGCCTTTGGCCCCTTCCCTTGCGCCGGACCTCCAGCTCACACTCCCCGTCGCCCGCGCCGCCATGGCTTCGCCGTGGCGGGTTGCCTCGCGCACGCGGACACAGAGGAGCAAGCGCCGCCCTCTTGACCGGCGAGTGCGCGTTACGTCACCGACCGCCGTTTCCACGCGCGTTTGAGCCCGAGCCGCGGCCGCCGTGTCCGCCGCCACCCATGGCGCCGGCCCTAATGCCGCCGCGCCGTCCGTGTCCACTCCGTGCGGGCCAAGCCCATGTCGATCACCTTTCCGCGCACGCGCACCCCGGCGCTCGCCTTCGCGCACACGTCGGGCGCCCCCGACCGAAAGGGGTACCCGCGCCAACACCACCGCCCCGCCGTCGTCGCCGCCGCCCGCGCCGGCGCCGACCACGCCACGACCGCCGTCACCCTTGGTGCCTAACCTTTCGAGCCGGCAACCCTAGGGGGAGTTCGTGAGACTATCGTGAGGAGACCGGACGGCGCGGTGGGACCTCGCCGCCGCAAGGTCGTGACCCGCCGCCGTCACCCTTAGGAGCTTTCCGTCGAACACCTTGGGGCCGCCTTCGAAGCGGCGGGGGGGCGCTGCGTGCACGTGTGGCCACACGCGGGAGTGACCGCAACCGATCCGATCGGATTCGGTGCGGCCCGCCACTCTTCTCCCGAGCCACACACGGCCCACTCGGGACCCGGCCCGCACGCGCCCATCGCGGGATCCCGTGCGGGGGCCAATGACCGCCCGGCCGCACGAGGGACCGCAGCCGATCCGGATCCGGAGGATCCGGTGTGGCCAGGGGATTTTGGGGGAAAGCGTATTTTATTTCCAGAAAATCATTTCTCCCTTTGGAAAATCCTAGAAAATCCATTTTTACTCCAAAAACTGTAAAACCTTTTCCAGAAAATTTCTAAAACCTTAAACTCCGGGTTGGGTTGGTGTTAGATCTATTTTGGTTCTTAAATGCTCTTATTTGGATTTAAATTGCATTAGGACCGCTATTTATTTTTCCTTTCGCGCTATTAGGAGCGGCGGAGTCGAGAGGCCGAGCCGGGGAGTACGACTACGCCGACGACTTCGCGGCGGAGGACTACCCGACCCCGAGGTTCACGCCCGACCGATTCGAAATACCCATTAGGCATTCTGAGTAGTATTGCTAGTGCTTTACTTTATATATGCATGTTGATGAACCTTGCAATCGCCTCTTTGTTTACCCTGTCCTTGATTGTCCTACTACTACTATATATATGTTTATGTGAGCGTGTATATACGCCGAGCTTCGTGATGCATGTGTTGGGATGGGAATAGTGGTTCTTGGCGTGTGTGGGGTAAAAACTGGCAGGAGAAGGCGTTTTGGGTACTTTGGTGGGGGTGAGCTCGAAACAACCGATCTGGGATCGGGGATAGGGATGCACCGAGGAGTGCATCCCTCCTATTACGGTTTTCGGAGCCTAGGTGTTGGGTTTTTACGTGCGCTTGGAGGACATGAGCTCGCCCGTCCGAAACCGAGTGGATCAACTTTGTTTATAGGACATCGTACACACCACCCCCGCCGAGAGTGGGGATAGGGCATTGTTGAGCTCGGCAAGTGCGGAACCATACCGCTTAGGATGGATAGCGGGGTATCGGTGGGGGAGCGGTGGAGGTGAGACCAACCTCTCGGAGCGACTCCCGTGTGGCCACATGGGGGCATTTCACGGTTCGGTGCCGTCCGAGGACCGGGAGCGTCCCGGTGGTCGATGGATGACCGCTCCTCGGTGATGAGTGATTGACAACGGGTGTTGGACCGACTCTTGGCTTAGTGCGCGGGTGTAGGCCGCGGCCTAGTTCGTGTTGTTGCGGGTGAAGAACGGGCGCGAAAGGTCTTCAGCCTTGAGGGGCCTTCGGGAGATGGAGAGACAAGTAGGCTCGGTTCGAGGGACCCGGTGGACGGCGGGGACTGGGTGCGGGTCACATAGTGGCGACACAAGCAAGACGAAGTCATGGACAAGTGAGCCGGTGCACGGTGGCGGTCAAGTCAAGTGGTTTGGCGGGAGGCCGGACCGAGCACGCGGGGTTTGGTGGTTTGCCCACAAAACCATCGGCGGACGGTTTCTTGGTTTGGGCCTCAAAACCAAGTCCGAGGGCCCAACACGACGGAGACGGGATCCGGGCGTGTCGGGGAAGCTTCGAGGCGGAGGACACGCGGCGGGATCGCATGGCTTGCGTCGGGAGGACGCGGGGGTGCGGCAAAGGCGTGGCCGTCCGATGGCAAGACCCACAAACATTACCTAAATGCCCCTACGTGGGTTGTATCGCCGTAGTGTAGTTAGGGGTAGTCGAGTCATTTACCACTCCGGCGGGACTCGATATATAAGCCATGAGTGTGTGTTGATGGCTCTCTCTCTCCGCGACTTAGGGTTTCATTTGCTCCCTCCTCTTTCTCATTTTCGTAGCTATTTTCCTTCCTATTTTCTCTAGGCTAGCATGAGAGCTTCATGAGAGATTTGTTGAGAGGGATGGATGCTAGGGCGGCATGCTAGACCTTGTGAATCTTTCCTGGTTTGTATAGAAGATTCGGGGTTGTTTTTCGTGGCTTTTTGTGCTTGTTTTTGTGCCTTTGTTCCCGGTGTGATTCCGCGGATTTGAGTGGGTTTCTCTCCAGATTTCTTTGAGGGAAACATGGATAGATGTCTTGTGCATCTTTGTGCTTGATCTTGTGCCCTCAAACGCCGGAAACCACTTCGATTCGTGAGTTTTCGTTCGGTGCTCTAGCTTTTGGTGGTGCTCAAAGGATTCGCGATTCCCGGTGATTTAGGGAGTTAGGAGGCAAGATTTTTGGGCTATAGCATCCTTGTGTGACGCTTTTCAAGTCCCCAAACCCTTGTCTCCATAGCTTCAACTGTTTGGGAAATCCGATGATGATTTGGGGGAGTTGACTTTCGGGGTCGGGCTGTTTCTGCTCTGTCCGCACCTGGCGGACAGTCCGCGGGGAGGTCGCAGACGGTCCGCGTGGGTCGTGTTCGTCCCGTGTTCTTCGTGTTCTTTCTCGTCCTTCGTTTCGATCCGTCGCGATTTTGGTTTTTGGTTGGACGGAGTTTCGGACGATCCGCGGTGTTGGGCGGACGGTCGCGGGTGCTTGGCGGACGGTCCGCGTGCTCCCCGCGGACGGTCCGTGGTTCGTGGGTGGCTTTGGTCCGTTCGTGTGAATTAACGGACGGTCTCCGCGGCTCGGGCCGGACGGTCCGCGGCTCGAGTGCGGACGGTCCGCGGTACCCGGCCGGACGGTCCGCGCGGCCCTGTGCGGACGGTCCGCCCCTCCTGCGCGGACGGTCCGCCAGAGCCTGTGTGCTTTGCTTCTTGGTTCGATTCCTTCCTCCCTTTCTAGTGCTTCCGCGTGTGCTTCTAGGAATCGTTCCTAAGGCTAGAGGTTGATCCATAACCTCGTGGTCTTGGCGATTGGTGCGTGATTCGATCCATCGCTTGTGTGTGACCGGGATTTGAGTAGGGCATAGGCGGGTTCTTTGGGAAGAATTTTTACCGGCTCCTATTCACTCCCCCCTCTCTAGTCGCCATCCGATCCTTCAATTGGTATCGTAGCTTGGTGCGGATTCTTTGCGACTTTGACAAGTCTCGAATCCTAAGATGGCGTACGTTTAGCGGGGCGATCCGCCGCACTTCGATGGCAAGGGTTACCACAAGTGGGCGGCTCGTATGATGATTTTTCTTCGTGGAAAGTTGTTGGATTTTATTGTGCTTGACAAGACCTATGCTATTCCGGTCAACATCCATACTCTTATGGTGACCGATGCCGATGCTAAGGCCAAGTATGAGGCTAATGCAAAAGCCGTTGATCACTTGTGCCGGAGCTTGTGTGATCCAGAGTTTGAGCGTGTTCGCCATTTGAATCTTGCTTGGGAAATTTGGGAAAAGTTGTTGGTTGCTCACGGTGGTGATAACCATGTGAAGGCTCGCCTCTTTGTCTCTTACCGGATGCAATATGAGAATTTCACTCCACTTCCCGGTGAGGACATTGATGCGATGTTTCAGAGGTTCACCGCCATCATGAACAACATGAAGGCTAATGTTGAGGATTTTTACGTACTCCGAGCATGATCGGGCTTTGAAGCTCTTGCATGTCTTGGACCCAAATGTTTGGGGTGCTAAGGTTGAGGCCATCAAGGAGTCCGGACATTATTTGACTATTGAGTTGGATGACCTCTTTTCTAAGCTCAAGTCGGCCGAGGTTGACGAGAAAGTTGCTATCCAAGCATGAGGGCTCGACCGACCATAGTCTTGCTCTTGTGGGAGGATCAAAGGGCAAATCTAACCCTTTCGTCGACAGCTTTATTTGTCCTCTCTTATGTCCATTCCGGATGAGGAGTTTGATGTCTTTGGGCGAGGAGGAGGCGGCCTTGCTCTCAAGAAGGTTTGAACGACTACACGAGAGTTGGAGGAATGCAAGGCGGAGCTCGGGGACGTGCTACAAGTGTGGCAAGCGTGGCCACTTCATCGCCGAGTGCCGGAAGCGGAGGAGAACAAGTACAAGGTGAACGAGTACAAGGCGCACCCGAGGCGTGAAGTCAAGTACTCCTCCAAGGGCAAGCACTTCAACAAGTCCAAGAGCAAGGACAAGGACAAGCGGCGACCGAGCAAGAGCGACTACAAGAAAAACAAGGCAAGAGCGATGGTGGCCGGTGCGAGCGACGTCGACTCAAGCTCAAGCGAGGAGCGATCAAGCTCAAGCGGCGAAGATGAAGACGCCGGGAGGCGCAATGGCAAGAAGAGTGCAAGCCGGAACCTCGGCGGGGCTGAGCTGTGTGGCGCTTGAGGGCTTTTGTGGCATGGCCCATAGCTCAAGCAGCAAGAAGAGCGAGAAGGAAGACAGCGACTCCGACTCTGAGGATGAGGTAAACCGTGACCCCGACTCTTTGCTTGCTGAGATTGCTAGGTTGAATGGCTTGCTTGATAATCGTGATAGTGTGCTGAGAGATGCCAAAAAGATGAGGAAAGACCTTAGGGCTCAGCTTGAGAATGCTAGCGAGAAAGTAGGAGAGTTAGAGTCAAAATTGCTTGAATTGAAACTTGAGAATGACTCTTTGAAACTTGCTCCTACTCCTCCTGATGATGTTGAATGTGTTGAATGTGATGCTTGGTTGAATGAGATCAAACTGCTTAATGAGAAGAATGCTTCTATTTTGGCTCAACTAGATGCTCTTAGGACTCGAACATGATGAGCTTAAGGCTAGACCTACTTTGCTTGGTGCTTGCAAATCATGTCCTACTATGCATGCTAAGCTTGTTGATGTTCGTTCTACCATTAGTTCTTTGGAAGCATCTTTGAAATCTCCCTGTTGCAAATGCATGTTCTAGCTGTGATGAAGTCACTTTGCGTAATCTTGAACTTACTTCCCGTTTGGATGTCATCTATGAGGAGAATGACTATTTGAGGAAGGTGTTGGGTTGGTTGTACGGGCGGGAACCTCAATTGAAAATCATGATTGAGGAGTTCAAGAGAGCCGATGGTCGTGGTTTGGGGTTTGAGAAGTTGGGTGAGAAAGTGGGAGAGAACGAGTGGGGAGAGTGTGTACGAGAAGTGTGTTGAGTCTAACCCCGGGTTTGAGGTGATCGGAGAGATCCAAGTCCCACTCCCAAAAGCACCCAAGAACTCTTTCACACCAAAGCCCAACCACCTTTGCAACAAGCTTGACACAACCCAAAATCCACCCAAATTCCCACCTAAGACAAATGATTTCCGAAACCGGTGAAGTTTGTGGGTGAGAAGGGTGAGAAGCCTAGAGAGAAGCCGAGCCAAAACCAAAACCCATCCCCTTCGGGTGTGAGTATTGTGGCAAGGAGAGGCATCTTGCGAGTTTTGCTACAAGAGGAAGAGGGATGAGAGGCTTGCTAGGGAGCAAGCAAACCGGGACAGTATCGCCGGCCTCATGGTATTCCTGAGCCTAGAGTGCCACTTCCACGGGGTGTGGGAAGTGTGAGGAGTGTTGGCAGGTTCCCACAGAGAGGTGGTGGTGAGAGGTTTGTCAAGAGAGATGATGGTGTGCGTGCTGGTGAGAGGTTTGGTCGGGCTCGTGGTGGTTTTGCTGGACGTCCTCCTACTCGTCCTCAGTACGGGTTCGGGGGAGATGATCGCAGCTTTGGGTTCCAGAGGAACTACGGACCACGTTTTCCCCCTCGTGGTGCTCGTACTCCTCCCATGGGACATGGCAAGTTTGGTGGCAAGGGAGTGATGTTTGCTAACCCCTCTTTTGAGCGAGATGGCTCGACACCGGTTTAACTTTCTCCGTGCTAACCCCGGTGTCGAGTCGCTAGCTCATTCTCGTTCTTGTTTCGACCGCGGGCGGGAGGCTTGGAGAACATTTGGTTGATCGACTCCGGGTGTTCTCGACACATGACCGGATATAAGAAGTGGTTCTCCGGCCTCACCCCCGGTGAAGGAAAAGATGTACATCACATTTGGGGACAATGGACGAGGTAGGGTGCTTTCGAGAGGGTGTTGTGCATGTGAGTGACAAGGTAACATTGAAGAGAGTGGCTCTTGTGAAGTCTTTGGGTTTCAATTTGCTTTCGGTTTCTCAGTTGCTTGATGAAGGTTTTGAGGTGCGATTCAAGTCTGGCGAGTCTCGTTTGCTTGATTCTCGAGGTGATCTTGTCTGTATGATCATCCCCGAGGGTCAGATTTTCAGGGCTGATTTCTCTCGTTCTTTGGGTCCTGCTCGATGTTTGATGGCTGGTCCTTCTTCTGATTTGTGGAAATGGCATAGGCGGTTGGGACACTTGAGCTTTGATTTGGTTTCCCGCTTGAGTGGTCTTGACCTTGTCCGAGGATTGCCGAGGTTGAAGCTTGAAAAGGATTTGGTTTGTGCTCCTTGTAGGCATGGTAAGATGGTAGCCACTCCCCATCCACCCCTGACCGATGTCATGACCGAGCGTCCGACGTAGCCGTTGCATATGGACCTTGTTGGGCCGGCTCGAGTTCGCTCGGTGGGTGGGAAGTGGTATGTCCTTGTTGTGGTGGACGATTACTCTCGCTATGCCCGGGTGTTCTTCTTGGAGGATAAGAGTGAGACTTTTGGTTTTGTTCGAGATCCGATCGTGAGGTTGAAAAACGAGAGGCATGGGAATGCTATTCGAGCTATCCGCAAGTGATAATGGCTGCGAGTTCAAGAACTCTCGTTTTGATGCCTTTTGTCGTGATCTAGGTCTTGAACATCGGTATTCGACCCCTTATGTGCCCCCTCAAAATGGAGTCGTGGAAAGGAAAAATCGGACTCTTTGTGAGATGGCTAGGACGATGCTCGATGAGCACGGGACTTCTAGGAGGTATTGGGCCGAGGCGGTCAATACGACTTGTCATGTTTCCAACCGGATTTTATTGAGAGCTTTCAAGAAGAAGACCTGTTATGAGCTTATGCATGGTCGGGCACCCAAGGTGAGTCATTTCCGAGTTTTTGGCCGCAAATGCTTTATTCGAAAAAGGGAAAACTCGACAAGTTTGAGGCTAGGTCTAGTGATGGTATTTTCTTTGGATATGCTAACCACTCTAGAGCCTATAGGGTGCTTAACCTTGAGACTAACAAAATCATGGAGACTTGTGAGGTGACCTTCGACGAGACAATGCCATGTACCTCTCTTGGCTTTGAATGTGCAGGTGATGAAGAGATGGCCGAGGACCTCTTTGAAGAGGAGAAAGATGAAGCTGGAGATGATGATGGGGAGAACCATGCGCCTGAAGCTGAGCATGTACCCACTACTTCCCCTACGACCACTTTGGAGCATGGACCGTATACTTCATGGACAACGACGGTGCAACAAGAGGACCAGGCGAGAGAAGCTGAAGTTGAGGGGGAGGTAGTCTCGAGGCGTGAGGCTCCCCGGCGGATTCAAGAAGTGCATCCCCTGTCGAAGATCATTGGGAACATCGATGAACGCACTACACGGTCGAGGTCCGAGAATTCCTCTCATTTTGCTCATCTTGCTTTTGTCGCTACTTTTGAGCCCAAGGACATTGGACATGCTTTATCCGATGCAAACCGGGACAATTCTATGCATGAGGAGTTGGAAAACTTTGAGAGGAACCGGGTGTGGGAGTTAGTTGAACCACCTCCAAATTGCCATCCCATAGGAACCAAGTGGGTTTGGAAGAACAAAGAGGGAGAGAATGGGATGGTTGTGAGGAACAAGTCCGGACTTGTTGCTCGGGGGTTTAGTCGAAGGAGGGGATCGACTATGAGGAGACCTTTGCTCCCGTGGCCCGTCTTGAGGCAATTCGAATCCTTCTAGCCTTTGCCGTGGCTAAAGGGTTCAAGTTGTTTCGGATGGACGTGAAGAGTGCTTTTTCGAATGGGGTCATAGAGGAGGAGGTGTATGTGAAGCGCCACACGGGGTTTGAGAGCGAGTTGTACCCACACGGGGTATACGGGTTGAAAAGGGCTCGTATGGGTTGAAACGGGCGCCCCGTGCTTGGTATGGGAGATTGAGAGGTTTTCTTTTGAGCGAGAGGGTTTGTGATGGGTACCGTGGATAGGATCTTGTTTCTCCTCAAGCATGGAAATGACTTGTTGATTGTTCGGATATACGTGGATGATATTTTCTTTGGTGGCTCGTCACATAACCTTGTTGCCAAGTTTGCGAGATGAGATGAGCGGGGAGTTCGAGATGAGCATGATGGGCGAGTTGCGGTATTTTCTCGGGGCCGCGAGATCAAGCAAGTGAAGGACGGTACATTTGTGCACCGGACCAAGTACACAAAAGACATGCCGAGGAAGTTCCGGATGCAAGATGTGAAGCCGATGTCGACTCCCATGGGGAGTACGGCCACTTTGGATGCGGATGAGGACGGAGAACCGGTGGACCGGCGGGAGTACGGGAGCATGATCGGCTCCCTCCTCTACTTGACGGCGACGAGGCCGGACATACGGTTCGGCCGTGTGTCCGTGCGCTCGTTTTCGTGCTTCGCCGAGGACATCACATCGATAGGCCGTCAAGAGGATCTTCGAGTACCTACGGTACCGCCCTCGGTCTTGGCCTTTGGTATTCTTCCTCCTCGACTCGTCTCTTCATGGTTTTTCCGATGCGGATTTTGCCGGTTGTCGAGTCGAGAGGAAGTCTACTTCGGCACTTGTCGGTTTCTTGGTTCTTCGTTGGTCTCATGGTCTTCCCGCAAGCGGCCTAGTGTAGCTCGGTCTACCACGGAGGCGGAGTATGTTGCCGCCGCGAGTTGTTGTTCCCACCGCTGTGGATTTCGTACACTTTGAGAGACTTTGGTGAGGAGTGCACCCGGATCCCACTTCTTTGTGATAGCACTAGTGCCATAAGCGTAGCCAAAAACCCGAGTGCTTCACTCCAGTAACCAAACATATAGAAGTGAGGTATCATTTCTTGAGGGACAATGTGGAGAAAGGAACCATTGTTTTAAGCCATGTCCCTACCCAAGATCGGCTAGCCGACATCTTTACAAAGCCTCTCGACCAAGCTACATTTGTGCGCTTGCGGGGGAACTTGGGGTTTGTTGCCCTTTCTAGTTGATTCTTGGGGGATTTCCTTTTGTACCATATGTATCATACCATGTTTTACTTTGATGTATATACATGCTTTGCTTGATGTATAAACCATGGTAGGATAGCCATCTTGTCATATATCATGTTGCATTTGTATCATATTGCATTTTAGGATGATGAGCTTCTTTCATATGCCATATTTGAGTCTCTTTGGCTATTTGTGAGATATTGGTTATATGTGTGGAGAAATGGTGATGTGAGGCTATGCTCTTGGAATATTTGAGATATATGTGTGGTGAGATAGCTCCTTTTGGAATAAATGCTAAACTTGACTAATTTTTTTGATGAAATATGCTCCACTCGTGTGTAGTTGTGTATCCATGTCACAGTTTGATCTAAATGTGCCTTTCATGCTTAGATTGTGCTTGGGTGCCTTGTTCTTGCATTTGGGCCAAAGGCCGAATATCATTGTGAATGTTTAGCCTATGTTGCATTCATGGGGGAGAATAAGCTTCTTTTTGCCGCAAAGGCACTTCATGTACCATGAAATGAATTAATCTTGAAAAGAAGTGCATAATGCTTGAAAAATGCTCCATCCATCATGTCTATGTTTAAAATGTCTTATCTTTCACATATGGGTGCAAAACATGTTGCATGATGTTCACCGGTGGAGAAGTCTCCCCGAAGTGGACACATGGCTCATGAGCTTTGACATGACATGCTTTGCTTTATGGGTGTTTGCCATGATCTTTTACCGAGAATTTGATATCCTTGTATGATCTTTGAATGGTATGCATGTTTGTGGCTCAAGTGTGACATGGATAGGCTTTTACATGTAAAGCGAGCCTTCTTTTGGTAAAATTGCTTAAATCTGAAAATTTTGCTTTGTCACATGCTTGTATTTTCATATATTACTTGTGGCAATGCTTTGACTCTCGCTATGATTCATGTGTGTGATCTTTGTCTCATTTTTAGCCTTTGACACTAAATTTGGCCTATTTGAGAAGCTCATGTAGTTGTTTATATGCTTTGCTTTGCATTTCGCATTTTCACCTTGATTCATACATTGTCAACAATGGGGAGAAAAGGTGAGCTTAATGAAAATTCGAAGAGGTGAGCTGAAATTTGGAAGTGTGCATCCACATGTTCAGGGGGAGCTTGCATTTGTTCAGGGGGAGCTTTCTTGCTGTTTTCGGTGTGGATTTTGTGCTTTGCTTGGCTTGTGACCTTTCTTCGCCTTTCTTCGGTTTTGGTCATGAGTTGAGCTTATTTGTTTTTCTTTCTTCTTTCTTTCTCTTTTTCTCTGAATTTCATTTCGCGTTGTGTGTTGTCAATGCACTCATCAAGGGGGAGATTGAGGACCAGGAGCGTCCCAGTGGTCGATGGATGACCGCTCCTCGGTGATGAGTGATTGACAACGGGTGTTGGACCGACTCTTGGCTTAGTGCGCGAGTGTAGGGCGCGGCCTAGTTCGTGTTGTTGCGAGGGTGAAGAACGGGCGCGAAAGGTCTTCGGCCTTGAGGGGCCTCCGGGAGATGGAGAGACAAGTAGGCTCGGTTCGAGGGACCGGTGGACGGCGGGACTGGGTGCGGGTCACATAGTGGCGACACAAGCAAGACGAAGTCATGGACAAGTGAGCCGGTGCACGGTGGCGGTCAAGTCAAGTGGTTTGGCGGGAGGCCGGACCGAGCACGCGGGGTTTGGTGGTTTGCCCACAAAACCATCGGCGGACGGTTTCTTGGTTTGGGCCTCAAAACCAAGTCCGAGGGCCCAACACGACGGAGACGGGATCCGGCGTGTCGGGAGGCTTCGAGGCGGAGGACACGCGGCGGGATCGCATGGCTTGCGTCGGGAGGACGCGGGGTGCGGCAAAGGCGTGGCCGTCCGATGGCAAGACCCACAAACATTACCTAAATGCCCCTACGTGGGTTGTATCGCCGTAGTGTAGTTAGGGGTAGTCGAGTCATTTACCACTCCGGCGGGACCGATATATAAGCCATGAGTGTGTGTTGATGGCTCTCTCTCTCCGCGACTTAGTGTTTCATTTGCTCCCTCCTCTTTCTCATTTTCGTAGCTATTTTCCTTCCTATTTTCTCTAGGCTAGCATGAGAGCTTCATGAGAGATTTGTTGAGAGGGATGGATGCTAGGGCGGCATGCTAGACCTTGTGAATCTTTCCTGGTTTGTATAGAAGATTCGGGGTTGTTTTTCGTGGCTTTTTGTGCTTGTTTTCGTGCCTTTGTTCCCGGTGTGATTCCGCGGATTTGAGTGGGTTTCTCTCCGGATTTCTTTGAGGGAAACATGGATAGATGTCTTGTGCATCTTTGTGCTTGATCTTGTGCCCTCAAACGCCGGGAAACCACTTCGATTCGTGAGTTTTCGTTCGGTGCTCTAGCTTTTGGTGGTGCTCAAAGGATTCACGATTCCCGGTGATTTAGGGAGTTAGGAGGCAAGATTTTTGGGCTATAGCATCCTTGTGTGACGCTTTTCAAGTCCCCAAACCCTTGTCTCCATAGCTTCAACCGTTTGGGAAATCCGATGATGATTTGGGGGAGTTGACTTTTGGGGTCGGGCGTTTCTCGCTCTGTCCGCACACGGCGGACGATCCGCGGGGAGGTCGCGGACGGTCCGCGTGGGTCGTGTTCGTCCCGTGTTCTTCGTGTTCTTTCTCGTCCTTCGTTTCAATCCGTCGTGATTTTGGTTTTTGGTTGGACGGAGTTTCGGACGGTCCGCGGTGTTGGGCGGACGGTCCGCGGTGCTGGCGGACGGTCCGCGTGCTCCCCGCGGACGGTCCGTGGTTCGTGGGTGGCTTTGGTCCGTTCTGTGTGAATTAACGGACGGTCCGTGGCTCGGGCCGGACGGTCCGCGGCTCGAGTGCGGACGGTCCGCGGTACCCGGCCGGACGGTCCGCGCGGCCCTGTGCGGACGGTCCGCCCCTCCGCGCGGACGGTCCGCCGCAGCCTCGTGTGCTTTGCTTCTTGGTTCGATTCCTTCCTCCCTTTCTAGTGCTTCCGCGTGTGCTTCTAGGAATCGTTCCTAAGGCTAGAGGTTGATCCATAACCTCGTGGTCTTGGCGATTGGTGCGTGATTCGATCCATCGCTTGTGTGTGACCGGGATTTGAGTAGGGCATAGGCCGGGTTCTTTGGGAAGAATTTTTACCGGCTCCTATTCACTCCCCCCCTCTCTAGTCGCCATCTGATCCTTCACCGTCCCTTCCGAGGGGGGGCGGCTTTGAGGGCCGGATGCGGGGGATGGGACCGTAACTACCGAGAGTTCGCCGGTAGGATGGGCTCGGTCGGCCGTACACCGGCTAGGGGTACCATTCGGGATGGGTACGGGTGTACACACTCGCAGTTGTTCGATCTATAGCTATAGCCGCGTCCTCGGTCATGGACACCGCCTAGAAGACTTACTTGATCCTCATGTTTTGGGATTTCTACCTTCCCCCTATAGGTGAGTGTGTGGTGAGCCGTGGTTGCGGCCGGCTAGAGGAGAGAGGCTCCATCTACCTCGTCGATCCGGTTGCAATCGTTGAGGTGCGAGGAGAGGAAGTTCTCGCACCGACCCTAGACGAGAGTAGGAGGTGGTGACGGGTCTTCGGGTGACCAGTGGACCCGAGCCGTGTTGAGAGACTTGGGTTTCGGGATATTGATGGAGATACCTTGTTTTTACTCCGTTCTTCTTCGCTTAGGAAACCACAGCTCGCTTCCTTGTCTACTCTCTTTTCCCTTTAGATGTTAGGCCACTTAAAGCCGCATACGGTTGGTGACGTGGACCTATCCCACTCCTTGGGGATAGACTTTGGGTGTGCGGGGGTACGAGTCCGAGTTCGACCGCAACGCCGACGGATGTTACGAGCGAGGGATACGTCGCTTCGCTCGAGTTTGCCCGTGGAGAGAAGAATAAAGATGGAGACCCTTCGAGAAGATAGCTACCGTTGCGTAGAATTTTCACTCCGATTCAGCCAAGAGGCTTGTATTGATGTACTCCATAATGGACTTGTAATAAATTCATGTACTATCGTCTTTATGTGATGCGATGTATGACTTTGTGTATCTATGTGTGAGACGTTACGTACGCGATAGCCACCGATCCAGGGACTATCGCGATGGTACATGGATTCGGGTTTTCTATGAAAATCCGGGTTTTACGAGATACGCCCACAAAGCTCCGTCTAATTTCTTTGACCAATCCTTGCCTCCCTTCTCGATGGTTTTGTTGAGGATGCTTTTTCGTTGCCTATTCGATGTTTCCGCTTGTCCGTTGATTTGTGGGTGATAGGCCGTAGAGACCCTATGTTGGATTCCCAACTTGGACAAGCACTTTTTGAAATTCTTCCCGGTGAAGTGAGTTCCTCCATCGCTTATCAAGATTCTCGGTGTACCGAAACGAGGAAAAATCATGCTCTTGATCATGGCAATGGACTCCTCCGTGGAAGCTTTACGACATGGCATAGCCTCTACCCACTTGGATGCATAATCAACCATGACTAAGATATGCTCATATCCATGTGAGTTTTTGAAAGGCTCCATGAAGTCTATTCCCCACACATCGAATAAATCAATTTGTAGATTATATCTCAAGGGCATAAAATTTCTTTGAGAGATATTTCCGGTTCTTTGGCATTCGGGGCATGATACAACATATCTTTTAGTATCTTCATGAATCTCCGGCCAAAAGAATCCGCTAGACCACACTTTTGCTTGGGTTATAAAATGGCTATAGTGTCCACCGTACTCCGCCGAGTGGCACTTTCTCAAAATTTCTAGCCTCTCTTCTCTTGGCACACATCTTCTCATGACCCCATCATTGCAAAGTTTGAAGAGGTAGGGTGCATCCCAAAAGTATTTATTACTTTCAGAGATTATCCTCCTTTGAGGGTTTCTATCTAGATGGTCGAGAGGCATCTTCCGAATCGCTCGAATGATATCAATCATCCAAGTGTCTTTATCGAGCACTAGATAGAGGTGGTCATCTCTCATCTTATCTTCTATGGGCTCTTTATCATCTTGTCCACGATTCATCCTCAACAAGTGATCGGCCACAACATTCTCCACCCCCTTCTTATCACGAATTTCAACATCGAACTCTTGAAGAAGAAGGATCCAACGGATCAATCGTGGTTTAGCATCCTTCTTGATGGCCACGTGATCGGTGTAAACAATGACCTTCGAGTTCACGATGTAAGATCTGAATTTTTCGAAGGCGAATACCACCGCTAGCAACTCCTTTTCCATAGTGGCATAGTTTAATTGTGCCTCATTAAGAGTTTTGCTAGCGTAGTAAACGGCGTGAACTCGGCCTTCCTTTCTTTGACCCAAAACCGCACCTACGGCGTAGTCACTTGCATCACACATGATCTCGAAAGGTTGGCTCCAATCCGGAGGTTGAATAATGGGAGCACTCACCAACACACTTTTCAAGGTCTGGAATGCCGCTAGGCACTTCTCATCAAAGTCAAAAGCCACATCCTTTTGAAGGAGATGCGTTAAAGGCTTAGTGATCTTTGAGAAGTCCTTAATAAATCTTCTATAAAATCCGGCATGACCTAGAAAGCTCCATAAGGATTTAACATCCGTCGGAGGTGGGAGTTGCTCAGTCGTATCTACCTTAGCCTTGTCCACTTCAATGCCTCTCTCGGATATAACATGTTCGAGCACTATGCCTTGCTTAACCATGAAGTGGAACTTTTCCCAATTTAACATCAAGTCTGCCTCCGCACACCTTGTGAGCACCTTATCCAAGTTTGCCAAGCAATCCATGAATGTCTTCCCATAAACGGAAAAATCATCCATGAATACCTCGACAATTTCTTCGATGAATTCCGAGAATATGGTCATCATGCAACGTTGAAAAGAGGCCGGAGCGTTGCACAGACCGAAGGGCATCCTTCTATATGCAAACGTTCCATAAGGGCATGTGAACGTTGTTTTGTGTTGATCGTCCGGGTGAATGGGAATTTGCATGAATCCCGAGTACCCATCGAGAAAGAAAAAATAAGCATGGTTTGCTAATCTCTCGAGCATCTCGTCAATGAACGGTAGGGGGAAGTGATCTTTCTTCGTTGCTTTGTTTAGCTTTCGATAATCGCTACACATCCACCACCTGGTCACAGTTCTTTGTGGTATCATCTCATTCTTCTCATTCTTCACCACGGTTAAGCCTCCTTTATTTGGTACACAATGTACCGGGCTCACCCATTCGCTATGCGGAACCGGGTAGATGATTTTGGCATCAAGTAACTTGATGACCTCTTTCTTTACTACCTCTCGCATGGCATGAGTTAGCCTCCTTTGGTGGTCCACTACGGGCTTACATTGGTCTTCCATTAGTATACGGTGAGTGCAAAAGGCTGGGCTAAGACCTTTGAGATCATTAATCGAATATCCAATCACCTTCCTATGTTTTTTCAATAAAATCAGCAATTTCTCATTTTCTTCGGGACTCAACTCGTCACGCACAATGACTGGATAAGTCTTGTTTGGGCCCAAAAATTCATACTTTAATCCTTTGGGCAAAGGTTTAAGGTCTACCTCGGGCACTTGTGGCTCCTCGGGTTTAATCTCTCCTATGTCCTCGAATTTCTCCTCCTCCACACTTCCATCTTGTGGTTCTAAGCCTTTTGTTGCTTCTTCTAGCTCTTCATCTTGTTGATCATTAATTTGATTTTCTATCGCTGTTTGCAGTGGGTCTCTAAGGGTTTCAACAAAACAAAGACTATCTACCTCCTCTACTTCGTCTTCGGGAGGAAAGGGTGTAGGGTGTTTAGAAACGCGAAGAAAGTTATATGTGTACTTATTTCCATTAAGGTTAATTGTTACTTTGCCTTTTCCGGCATCCAACAGGGCATCAACCAAATTAAGAAAGGGCCTACCTAGGATTATGTGATCATGATTACTATGGTAAGCATCAATAACAAACAAATCGGTTGGTATACATTTTCCAGAGATTTTTACATTCATGTTGCAAGCAATACCTAGAGGTCTAATAGTTCTACCATCTCCCATAATTAATTTCGTTGATGTTGGAGCTAAGTCTAGGTTGTGGTCTTGAACTTTATTGTAAATTTTGGAAGATAGGACACTTACTTGGGCTCCGATGTCGCACAAAGCTTTGCATTGAACTCCGTTGATCTCGCACTCAAGTGTGGTGTCGTCTTCTCTTCTTCTTCGGATCCTATCGCATAAACTTCAGCGAGGCGAGCGTATGGTGATGCTTCGGGCCTAATCCCCATGATTCTCTTCACCTCGACTATGTGTTCTAGATCCACTTCATCATCTCCAAAGAGCTTTTGAAAGATCTCACCGATGGTTTCGAGGTCGTATGAGTCTTCCGCTTTCTTCTCCGGTGGGAAATCCACTTCCAATGCCCCTGCCATCCCCTTTTGATTAGGGAACAGTCTTCTCTTATCGAATACTTCTCCGTAATCGATTGGAACCCAATCCATTGGTTCGGACTCCCTTAGTGGCTTCGCGCTTGACATGCTTCTCTTGTTTGTTTCATTTGGTTCGGTGAAATCAACGCTCGCGGTAGTTCTTGACTTGATGTGCTCTTCTTCAAGCTTTTCCGAGATTGGATCCTCTTTTGTGACTTCTGTGGTTGCCTCCTTAGAAATTTCAGCACACTTATTCATCCTTGAGTTATATTCCGGCTCTCCTGCAAGTCTTGTTTCCCAATCTCTTTGCATGGCAGCCGCTTTACTAATTTTTTGTAGAAGTTGAGCGGCTTCCGTGAGTGTTATCTCCATGAGATCCCCACCTGCACACATTTGGACGTGTTGCATGCAACTAGGGATTAGGGAAAAGAAAAATGTATGCAAGAGTACGTCACCGGAGAAGCCAAGTCTTGGTCCTTGTTCGATCAACTCATTAAACCTATTCCAAGCTTGGTCTATCCCTTCCTCTTCTCCTTGCGTGAAAGTGATCACTTGCCTCCTTAGATGTTGAACTTTGCTAATTGGAAAGAACTTCTCGCAAAATTTCTTTGTCAACTTGTTCCAATTGCCTTCAACTTCAAAGGATGCAAACAAGTATCACGTCTTTGCTTCACCGGCAAGTGAGTAAGGAAAGAGATTCCATTTGAACCATTCATCGGGAACTCCTTCTTGACGCACCGTGTTGCATAGTGTCGTGAAATGCCTTATATGTCTATATGGGTTCTCTGAAACCATCCCTTCAAACGGGTTTGCCGCCACCATCTCGATGATCTTGGATTTAATCTCATACTTGGTCGCTTCGAGCTTCGAATCCGACTCTTGTACTTTTATGTCTTCACATCGAGGGCTAGCGTAATCCCTTAGTGATTTCTTTGGTTCTTCCACGGGTTGATTAATGAACGCCATCTAAACAACAAGATAAGAACAAAAACAAAAACAAACAAAGTGGTTTTCTAGGTAATATGTGTTAGATGTTAGCAAACAAAATATAAACTAAATATAAAACTAAGTTAGATGCAAACCAAACGATGTAAACTAGCTTGCTCCCCGGCAACAGTGCCAGAAAAAGGGGCTTGTTGATGGATAAAAGACGTATCCACCTACGATCCGCAAGCGTACGGACCTACACCTTTTTCACCACGGGATTCCCAAGGTTCTTGTCAATCCGTGGAGCAAGAGGATTACAAGCACTTGATCTACCTCTACTCACTAGCTACTCAAACCCTAACTATGATTAAACTAGAAAACGACTAAGCTACACTAGAGAGAACGATTAAGCTATCAAGATAAAAGACACTCGCCCATGGGTCTACGATACTAGAACATGCAATCGCCTTAAACATGAAAACCAATCTAATCTATCGGGGGTTGTGACCATGGTTTCGTCCTTTCCCTCCCCCTGTACTGTCACTACGCGGAGGTATTCGTGACTAAACCTATGATGGACACGGCGTATTGAATGGTTCCAAGGGAGCATTGGAGCTCTACTCCCTTTACGGCATGGTAGCTAACCTTAAGCATTAAAGTATATTCAACACATGATGATAGATAGATGTTCCAACAAAGTACGATTACATCTCAAGATCGATTACAACCCATGGACGAAAAAGGAGATTACCCCATCAAGGTGCTAGACATAGAACCGTTGATCATGGTCACCCTTCCGACGGTGTCTTCCTTATTCTCCACTTGTGGGTGCTTCCTTCGAGGTGGTCGATCCCCCTCCGGAGATCTCCCTCCTCTCTCTCTAGCTTGTGGATGGCCTCCTGGTGCGACTGGCTCTCTCCCTTTCGAATGGCGGCACCTCCAGGGCTTTAGGTGTAACATCCTAGGTTTTGACTTGTATTCAAAATGTCGAATTTCAAAAACTTGAATTGAAGTGGAGTGCTCGTTTGTCGATTAAGATTGTTCCCCGTTTCTTTCCCCCAAATTCCTAGATTTAATTTTGGGCTTCGAATATGCTTTTAGGGCTTATGACCGCTAGTGTGAAAAATTGGTTCTTCATTTGAAATTTTATTTGGGATTTATTTGGGGGAATTCAAATTTGAATTGAAATTCAAATTTGAATCCATTTTGTGGCTTAAAGGAAATTAAGGAGTTACACTATTGCACACGGGCCGCCAACCTCACATCGAGCCCGGAGCCGGCTTTCGGCCCGTTGGCCGCCCAACTAGCCGCCCGCGCCGTCCACCTACCACCCGCCGCGCCGCAGCCGCCGCCGGGTGGGCCACCCCCGCGTCATGCCGACGTCGGCGTCGTCACCTTCCTCCTTTTCTCTTTTGCCGGCGTCGAAAGGGAAAGGGGCGGAGCGCGCCGGTCATGGCGCCGCCGCGACGCGCCCCCGCGGTCTCCCGTCGCATCGGCGCCGTCCACGTACCCCCGTGCCCCGCCGCTATAAGTAGCCGCCGCCGCCGCCTGCGGAACTCCCCAAACCCTAGCCGCCCGGGGGAACCGATCCCCCCGCCCACCTACCCACAGCCGGAGGAGAGAGGGAAGAAGAGGAGGAGAAGGAGCCGGGAGCGAGCGTCGCCACCGCGGAGCCGTAACCGCGCCGCCACCGCGACGCCGGAGCCGCCCGCGAGGAGGAGCCGGACCCGCGGGACACGCACGCCTACGACCTCGGCCCGCTCGACTCCCACGCCGCCGTACCGCCTCGCAACCTCTACCGGCGCCGCCTCCCTCCTCGTCACCGCACCGCCGCCCTTCACCGACGCGTCTACCCTTCGGCCCGTGGCCACCTAGGTGATTGCGTTCACTTCCCGTCTCTCGTGGATGCCCCGGCCGTCGCGCCGCCGAACCGTGCCCCCGCGCCGCCGCGCCGTCGCTGGTGAAGCCGGCCATCGTGCCGGGCCGGGTTGAATCTTGCGGTGCCGCCGCCGCCGCCAACGCGCGCGCCGCCCGCCTAGTCCCTTTTCTTCTCCTTTTTGCGTTAGCACCAGTGCCGTCCGTCGCCGCCGCGCCGTGTCGAGCGCCGCGACGCGTTCGCGTCGCGAGCATGCCCTCGCGCGAGCGCCGCGCACGCCACGGAGCATGCACGCGTGCACCCCAAGACGCGCGCGCGTCACGACCGTATAGGCGAAACCGGCCTTGGCCTTCTCCTCGAGCCCCGCCGCGGCCACCGAGCCCCGTGCTCGCCGCGCCGTCGCCGCACCGCCGCCGTGCCGGGCCGGCCATGTCACCAAGCCCCGGTGCTCGCCGTGTAGCGGAGTACCTAGCGTCGTGCCGTACCTCGGGTCAAGAACGCACCGGCCCAACCACAAGCGCCTCGCTTGCCGCCGCCCATGGCGTCGAGCCGTGCGCCGCCGTAGCACCGCCGCGACACCCGTCGCGAGCCCGAGCCGAAACCCCGCTAGTTTGCCCAAACGCTTCGGCCGCACCCCGTGCACGCCCACCTCCACTTCGCGCCGCCGTACCCCGCGCGGGAGGAGCCCTTGCACACCGCCGCGCCGCCGCCGCGCCCACGCCGGTGACCGACGCGCACGACGTACGCCGGCCACCCTAGCGGTCACCGAGCCCCAACCCGAGGAGCTCGCGTAGGAGCGCCTTGCAGGCCGGCCACCCAGGCGCCGATGGCCATCACCGCCGGCGAGACCCCACGCGCCGCCGCCCTTCTCTCCTTGGACATTTTGTCGAACACCGGGCCGGCGGTCTAGTCGTCACGAGGGAAGGGGGAAGCACCTGGACGCATTTGAGCCCACACGCACGCGTGGCCGCGAAAAGATCCTCGGGATCGGTGCGGCCCGCCACCGGGAGACCGGAGCCACACGGCGGCCTACACCGCGGCCCGCCACACGGGCCGCCGCCGGGACGGCCGCGGCTCGGCCGGAGCCGGCCGCGGCGCGGACCACGGGGAGCCCCGGCCGCAGGCGGGATCCGGGGATCCCGTGCGGCCGGCCGTAAAGGGGGGGGATTCTTTTTATTATTTGAAAATTCCGTAAAAATCCTTTTCCTCTTCTAAAAATCCTAGAAAATCCATTTTATCCCCGAAAATTACGAAACCTTTTCCAGAAAATTTCTAAAATCTCAAACTACGGGTTGGGATAGTGTTTGTTCCCTTGTTGGTTCTTAAATGCTCTTATTTGGATTTATGTTGCCCTAGGACCGCTATTTATTTTCTTTTTCGCGCTACTAGGAGCGAGGAGGAGCCGGAGAGCCGAGGGGGCGGGAGTACGACTACGCCGACGACTTCGCCGCGGAGGACTACCCGACCCCGGGTTCACGCCCGACCGATTCCGAACTACCCATTAGGCATTGCTTCGAGTAGTATTGCTAGCGCTTTAATTTATGTATGCATGTTGATTAACCTTGCACCGCCTCTTTATTTACCCCGTCCTTGATTGTCCTACTACTACTATAATGTTTATGTGGGCGTGTATGTGCGCCGAGCTTCGCGATGCATGTGTTGGGATGGGAATAGTGGTTCTTGGCGTGTGTGGGGTAAAAACCGGCGAGGAGAAGGCGTTTTGGGTACTTTGGCGGGGGTGAGCTCGAAACAACGGATGCGGGATCGGGGATAGGGGTGCACTCCTCGGTGCATCCCTCCCGTTACGGTTTTCGGAGCCTAGGTGTTGGGGTTTTTCGTGCGCTTGGAGGACATGAGCTCGCCCCGTCCGAAACCGAGTGGATCAACTTGTTTATAGGACATCGTACACACCACCCCGCCGAGAGTGGGGATAGGGCCGAGTTGAGCTCGGCAAGTGCGGAACCATACCGCCTAGGAAGGATAGAGGGTATCCGTGGGGGAGCGGTGGAGGTGAGACCACCCTCTCGGGGCGTCTCCCGTGTGGCCACACGGGAGCATTTCACGTTTCGGTCGTTGTCTTCACCTTGCGGAGAGGACCGCTTTGAGGGCCGGATGCGGGGGTGGGTACGTAACTACCGAGAGTTCGCCGGTAGGATGGGCTCGGTCGGCCGTACACCGGCCGGGTACCATTCCGGGATGGGTACGGGTGTACACGCTCGCGAGTTGTTCGATCTATAGCTATAGCCGCGTCCTCGGTCATGGACACTCGCCTAGAAGACGTATTTGATCCTCATGTTTTGGGATTTCTACCTTCCCCTATAGGTGAGAGTGTGGTGAGCCGTGGTTACGGCCGGCTAGAGGAGAGAGGCTCCATCTACCTCGTCGATCCGGTTGTAATCATTGAGGTGCGAGGAGAGGAAGTTCTCGCATCGACCCTAGACGGGAGTAGGAGCCGGTGACGGGTCTTCCGGGGTGACCCGTTGGATCCGGTTGTGTTGAGAGACTTGGGTTTTGGGATATTGATGGAGATTCCTTGTTTATACTCTCGTCGTCGCATAGGAAACCCCGACCGCTTCCTTGTCTACTCTCTTTTCCCTTTAGAAGTTAGGCCACTTAAAGCCGCATACGGTTGGTGACGTGGACCTATCCCACTCCTTGGGGATAGACTTTGGGTGTGCGGTGGTACGAGTCCGAGTTCGACCGCAACGCCGACGGATGGTACGACCGAGGGATACGTCGCTTCGCTCGAGTTTGCTCGTGGCGGGAAGAATAAAGATGGAGACCCTTCGAGAAGATAGCTACCGTTGCGTAGAATTTTCACTCCGATTCAGCCAAGAGGCTTGTAATGATGTACTCCATAATGGACATGTAATAAATTAATGTACTATTAACTTTATGTGATGCGATGTATGACTTTGTGTATCTATCCGTGAGACATTCCGTACGCGATAGCCACTGATCCAGGGACTATCGCGATGGTACAGGGATTCGGGTTTTCTATGAAAATCCGGGGTTTTACAGGTGGTACCAGAGCCATGCTTGACCGTAGCACGTATCCCTAGGAAAGGTCGATAGAGATAGGACTCTATGCGCTCTACCTTTATAGTTATACCCTTGAGCTATGTTATAAAACTCGTTCCCTCTTTGAAAACTTCTTACTTACCTGCGCTGACAGAAATTTCTTGCGTTTCACAGGAGATGGAGCACCAGGTCGCGGAGATCACCCCCGAGACCTGCGGGGCGATCTGCCACTGGATGGAGAGGGCCCTTCTCAGGCTTGGAGTCCCTCCGACCTACGTCACGTACCGCGCCGAGTACGTACCCGCCGTGACTGGGCGGATGGTGCTCTGCACGGTCGCTGTGCTCCCTCACCCGAGTCTCCCCGGGTTCAAGGGAGAGGTCCGCCGCGCGCGCCGCACTCACCGTCGCGACCGCGCTCGACGTCGCCCGCCGCCGGGCCCCGGGCCGCCTACTCGCACGCACCGCGCCTCCTTCGAGACCGGGACTCTTCGGGGCCGCTTCCCCGGGACTACTAGCGCCTCGCACCGCTCGTGGACGGAGTTCCTTCGTACAAGGGGATCCGGGACGATGTCGACGCCGCTCCCTTCCGCGAGACCGACGAGACCCCGGTGGAGACCGCCGGCCTACCCGGTCGACCTCGACAAGTACACGCGCCGACCGGAGGACGAGTCACGTACCCTCTACGGCCGGGTCGGGGACGCCACCATCGACGCGCTCCGGTACCGGCCCCGCCGCGCCGAGCCGGGAGGGGGGAGAACACCGCTCTACGCCACCGTGTTCACCGGCTCGAGTTGAGCCTCGACCGCGCGACCACCGTCCCGCTGCGGTCCGGAGAGGGAGAGGGTGGACACCAGGGAGGAGATGCTGCACGCCAAGGAGGACCTACGCAGGCTGACGGCGAGTCAGAACAGGCTGAAGGACAAGCTCGAGCGCAAGGACGACCTGCTCACGGTGCGCGCTCACCGCTCGGGTGTGAGCGGCTCAAGGTGGAGAAGCTGGAGAAGAGCCGAGCGGACAACGTCGCCAACATCGCGTGGCTCACGCGCACGGCCGTCTACCTGAGGGACAAGGCCGAGAGACTGAGGAGGACTTGGGAGGACGCCGACTCACTTCGCGTGGACGAGCTCTTCGAGCTCAACGGAGAGCTGCCCCCCGAGTCTCAGCGTGAGATTCGCACTGAGACCTTCGAGCTGCACCAGTCACGCCTCAAGCTTCACCCGTGCCCGATGGCCCGTCCGCCGACCCCCGTCGAGACCGAGGAGGTTCGAGAGGCTCACGGCTTGGTGTCCGGATCTTTCCGCCGGACTACCCCACCGAGGACCGCTACCCCCGTCACGTACCGGCGGGCACGCACGGAGTAGAGAGCCGAGCGGGGAGGCATGACCTAGAGTAGTGTTTTATGCTAGTAGTTTCCATGAGATGTTCCATGCGGCCGCGAGCATGTTCGGTGCATGAAGAGAGTCATGCCACACCATGTAGACACTACCCTTTTGAGATTGTACCGATGTATTAGATCGTTTACTTGATGTTGCTACCCCAAGGTCTGAGTCAGCCTCAGGGGAGCAAGTGTAATAATCATGTTTGCTGTGTGCTTGGATCTTAATGATGTTATTTGCGTCTTAATGCTTCTTCTACTTGAGTGTAGGTTATAATTAGAACTATTTTCTTGAATGCTTAAGACTCATGTGTGAGTTGGTGAGTGACGTACGTAAACTCCTTTCTTTTCCCTTATGTTTTCAGAAGGATGTCGATCCGCCGCTCCAACCGGCTGATAGCTCGCCTCGAGGAGGCAGCTGCTGAGGAAGAAGCCCAGCAGGGGCGTGGACGCGGCCGTGGCCGTGGCCGTCCACCCCTGCGTGGAGGAGCTTTGGGGGCTAGGGCCCGAGGTGACGGAGCACCGCCACCACTGCCCGAGAACCCTGAGGCCGAGGTTGAGCAAGGAGCAGCCGCGCAAGGCCAGCCTGAGCCGGAACAGCCACCACCACCCCCACCTAACTTGGTGGAAGTGATGGCACTCCAGACTCGGCCGATGCGAGAGGATGGCGGAAGCCATGGAGCACCGTGGCAACGGTGGGAACCGCGTCGCTCCGCGGGACGAGGGACCTCACGCGGAAGATCGAGAGGATCATCCGCCCGAAGGCCCCCACCTTCGGCTACTCGGATGACCCACTCGAGGCCGACGGCGGGCCGAGGGTGATCGAGACCAAGCTCGACCTCACCGTCCGCTCCGACGAGGAGTGCGTCGCTATCGCCGCGCACCGCCCGGAGGGTCCCGCCAAGGCGTGGTGGGACAACTACACCGCCACCCACCCGAACCCGGCTTTCATCACCGGGCCGGAGTTCCGCGAGGCGTTCCGCGAGCGCACCTTCCCGATGAGCCGCCGGTCCGGAAAGCGCGAGGAGTTCCGCACCATGACTCGGGGTGCGATGAGGGTCGAGGAGTACGAGCGTCACTTCATGAAGATGATGCGGTACGCCCCCGACGACACCAACACCGACCGGAAGAAGCGCGTTCGGTTCCCGCGAGGCCTTCACCACGGTCTTCGCCGGTGCGCCGAAGGCAAGTGAGCACAAGTCCTGCGCCATCTCGTCAACCGCGCCATCGCGGTCGAGGACGAGAGGAGGGGCCATGAGGAACGCATGAGGGGCAAGAAGAGGATGGGAGATCGGGATCGGCCCGACCGATCATTCCGAAGCCGAGAAGCGGACGGAGCAACATGCCGAGGGGGAGCTACCGCCGGGGCACAACCGGCCCCGGGCGTGGCTTCGGAGGAAGTGGACGTAGCCCGTTCCCCGGAGGGAGGAACCCCGGCTACCCCCAGCAGACTGGAGGCTACACACGTGCTCCACCGAGCACCGCGCGACCCGCCGCAGGAGGCTTCACCGTCACCTGCTTCGCGTGTGGCAAGCCAGGCCACAAGTCCTTCGAGTGCCCCGACAGGAAGGCTGCTACTACCCCCGCGCGGGCACCTGCTCCAGGAGGCCGACCTCCTCAGGCTGCGCCGCCCGGCCGCCGCCGCCGTGGGAGGCTGAACCACCTCACTGAGGAGGAGGCTGCCGA
This sequence comes from Cenchrus americanus, assembly GCA_947561735.1. NCBI lineage: Eukaryota > Viridiplantae > Streptophyta > Magnoliopsida > Poales > Poaceae > Cenchrus > Cenchrus americanus. The sequence continues at coordinate 196,270,786 of OX387245.1, read as the reverse complement.
TGCCCCCGACGTCGTGATCGGTAAGTTTTTGTTTGTGGTACTTCTGCTCTGGTTCTCTTTGACACCGGTGCAACCGGGTCTTATATCACCTCTCGGTTCGTGAATAAACTTTCCCTCCCTACAACCACCCGAACGATGCCCATCATCACGAGCTCTCCGCTCGGGGATATCCGATGCACCCTGCTGTGCAAAGGAGTGGAAGTGGTCATCCAAGGTCACACATTCTATGGGGATCTTACCGTGCTGCCTTCCCACGGTATCGACGTGATGCGGGAATGGACCGGATCACCGCCCACAAAGGTGTCATCTCCACTTCGCCGAGACCGGTGACACTACCGCACCCCTGACGGAACAAGGGTTACATTCGAGCCGATGAAGTCTCGAGACATACCGGCCGTGTACAGCCTTCACACGAAGGCCATATCGGACGTACCGGTGGTCCGTGAGTATGAGGATGTGTTTCCGGAGGGAGTTGCCGGGTTGCCTCCCCGATCGTGATGTGGAGTTCGTGATTAACCGGTGCCGGGAACGGCGCCGATAGCCCGCAGTCCGTACCGTATGGCGAGGTTGAGCTGAAACCGCCGAAGGCGAGCTAGACTCGCTACTCGAGAAAGGGTTCATTCGGCCGAGTGCCTCACCCTGGGGTTCACCGGCACTATTCGTACCAAAGAAGGATGGGACGCAACGTTTGTGCGTCGATTACCGCGCCCTGAACGCGGTGACCATCAAGAACAAGTACCCACTGCCCAGGATTGATGATTTGATGGATCAGCTAAGGCAAGCCAAGTACTTCGGAACAAGATTGATCTCCGGTCGGGTTATCACCGGATCAAGATCCGCCGGAGGACATCGACAAGACGGCATTCGTAACCCGGTATGGGCGGTATGAGTACACAATCGTGTCGTTTGGCTCGACCAATGCCCAGGCATACTTCATGAACATGATGAACAAGGTCTTCATGGATGAGTTGGACAAGTGTGTCGTCGTCTTCATTGACGATATCTTTGGTCTACTCCCGAGCATCGAGAAGAGCACGAGGAGCACCCGAGGATCGTGCGGGGAAGCTCGGACAACATCGGTTGTACGCCAAGTTCGGCAAGTGTGAGTTCGGGATGGAGGAAGTCGCGTTTACGGGTCATGTGTTGTCGGCTAAGGGAGTTGCGGTAGATCCGAGCAAGATCGAGGCCGTGTCCAAGTGGCGGTCACCGAAGTCCGTGACGAGAGATCCGCAGCTTTTCTCGGTTTGGCCGGATACTACCGCCGATTCATCGAGAACTTCTCGAAGATCTCCAAGCCCATGACGAACCGTTGAAGAGCAACACGTCGTATGTGTGGTCGGACAAGTGCGAAGCCGTTTCCGGGAGCTCAAAACTCGTCTCACCACTACCCCGGTCCCGACCCCCGCCCGACGCGAGCAAGGATTTCGTGGTGTACCGTGACGCGTCGAGGCAAGGACTCGGCCGCGTGTTGATGCAAGGAGGCAAGGTAGTGGCATACGCTTCACGACGCCTAAGGAAGCATGAGGAGAACTACCCTACGCACGACCTCGAGCTAGCCGCTCGTCATTCATGCGTTGAAGATATGGAGGCACTATCGATGGGGAACAAGTGCGACATCTACACGGATCACAAGAGTCCGAAGTATATCTTCACCCGGTCGGAGTTGAACCCGAGGCAAAGGAGATGACTAGAGCCGATCAAGGACTACGACCCGAGCATTCACTACCACCCCGGGTAAGGCAAACGTCGTAGCCGACGCTCCGAGCCGCAAGCACTACCGCAACAACCCGATGGTGCGAGAGGAGCAACCCACCTTACATGAAGAGCCGGAAAAGCCGAGCTTAGAAATTGTGGAGGAGGGGCGGTTGAACCGGTTGCGGGTAAAATACACACTCGAAGACCGGATCCGCCAAGCTCGAAGGAGTGTCCGGAGATTCAAGAGGTAAAGCGCCCGATGGAGAATGGCAAAGCACCGATTATCGCCTCGACGAAAAGGGTACACCGTGGCCGAAGAACCGCATCCGCGTGCCTCGGGACAAGGAGAGTCGGGACTCGATCCTTAAAGAGGCCCACGATTCTCGATACTCGATCCACCCCGGCTGTACCAAGATGTACAAGGACTTGAAAGTACGGTTACGGTGGGAAAAGATGAGGGAAGATATTGCGAGTACGTCGCTCGATGTGACACGTGTCGGCCGAGTGAAGGCCGAACACCGAGGCCCGCCGGCCGCCGCAACCACTTGAGATACCCACGTGGAAGTGGGATGATATCAGCATGGACTTCATTGTTGTCACACCTGCTTTTCCGAAGAAAACCAAGTGCATACCTATATGCATGCCAGGATCAAGTTTCATGCATATAGTGACATATAAGTGAATACGAAACAGTATCACGTAAGAAAAAGAAAGATTATCAGAGATTTACGCTTTATCCGGAAACGAAGGCACCAAACATCACAGGGCGATCGGCGGGGGTTGCGTACGCCTAGCACCAGCAACATCTTCACAAGACTCCAAAGTAGCTTCCTCCTTCGAGCAACATGTTTATAGCAAGGATGAGCACTTGTCGTACTCGGCAAGTGTGGAGAAAAGAATGAATGCAAAGGCTTTATAGTGGACTGGGCTATAAGCATTTAAGCAATTTTAGTTGGTCAAGTTTTATTAGCACCTGATTACTAATAAAGTATAAGTTTATACCAACCCACATTAAGCATAAGGTAAGAAATACGCCATAAGCATATGGCAAGCATAACGAGAGAGAGAGCGATTTAAGTCCATCTTCAAGTTTAATTATCATGTGAGGGTCCAGGCCGCCCGTGACCGTGGGCACGGCTAATCGATTAGTTTTACACTGCGAGAGGTTGTACATCTTTACCCACAAGTCGCGTAAAAGTCCCGAAGAACTTTAAACCCAACCATGCGATGCTGCGCAAGCATCATACCACACTACCGAGGTGTGATTGCATAGGGACGCTACGAGGCCTTTACAAAGAGTCCTCCCGTGCGTATTAGTCCATAGTAGTATGTCATAGAGGCTATCTTTCGTACCACACTTCTATTACGGACGGTAAGCCATAGAGTCTTCCGTTCCATCACCACTCCGAATAGAAGAGCCATAAAAGCATTCCTCCGTCCCCAACCTACTATGCGAGTAATAACCACACAAAGACTTCCCTAATTAATCGGCCAAGACCAGAGCCATATAGTCCTTGTGGTTGCACTGTTGTCCTGGGTGGTTCTCCATGTTCCGATTAATCATATGGTCTTGTATTAAGCAATCAAAGATATAACATAAAGGTATAACATGATTCATCATTAATGTTCATTAAAACCACCATAACCCAGGTATAGCAACTAAGCATAGCTACCCAACATAAAGATAAACCCGTTTGATCAAGGCACGGGATAAATAACACTAGTCCAACCTTAAACATGGGTCCCATCATATTAATGCAAGCATATGCAATGAGTGATTAAATATAGTTCTTAGGACAAAAGATCAAGGACACACTTGCCTTTAACCAAAGTAATGTCGTTGCTCGGAATCTTCAACTTCAAGCTCTTCCAACTTCTCGAACGGCGTTCACTCTAAGCGCGTCAATCACCGGCACAAACATACACAACAAACAAACAAGCATACTAAGAACAAAGCACCAATCATAAGAAAGCTTTAAAAGAACGCACTAAAGGATAGGCTTGATTAGATGGATCACTAAAGAACACAAAGGGTGCTTGGAAAGGCTTGGTTAGCTTTAAAGAGATGGTTGCGGAAGATTGAGCAAGAACCGGAAAGATTACACTTAGATTGAGCTGAGAAAAGAACGCCTAACGAACGTTTTGCATATATGAGAGAACAAGGCTATGAGCTAGGTTCATTTTAATTAACAAAACAAATATAAAGGATATTTCAGAAATAAAATACCCTATGTTGACATTAATGCAATATTAAACTTTATTTACAAAACCGGCGTAAAGAACTAGTCAAGTTTTATTAATAAAGATTCATATATGAATTAAACCGATTAAACATTTAATTTAGAAAAAACTAAACTATATGAACAATCTAAACGAAACTTTGTAATTCGAGTTCATCATATTATTATCAAAAACAGTATTACATTGGCTTTAATCAAGATTAACATTTATTTATTAAGCCGGAGTAGAAACCTAATCAACTTTTAATTATAAAAGTTAATTAATCATTAAGCAAATTAATATTTGACTTATGGAAAACCGAGTAAAGATCTAATTAGCTTTTATTCATAAAAGCATGTAAAGTAATCATTAATCGAATTAAATTTGATTATGAAAAACGATGTATAGATCTATATTGCTTTTATTTAAAAAGCATGCATAACTAGTCATTAATCAAAATTATTATTAATTTTATTTTCAGAAACAAAACATGGTGAAAACACACCGCTAACGCGTGCTTTACATTATCATGAACCTAACACAACTTGAACGGATTAAATCGGAGTTAAAACGTAAAAGATATGATTGTTCAAAGGTTCAGGGACCTAGTTGCAGAGATTGGAAACTTCCAGGGATTTTACTGCGAAAAGGCAGGGGCATATACATAATTATGTATATAAACTCAGGGATTTACTTGCAAGATTTTCAGGGTGGATTTATATGTGAGGGGGAATCTTTTCAGGGGGTTTTATGGAAAAATTGCCAAGACTCAGATCTAGATCTAGGGGTTACCAAAAAGGATAAGGGTCTAAGTGCAAAATTTCCACTTCATCCCCTACCTCTCTGCACGTTACCAGGCAGGGCGGCGGCGGTCCAGGGGGGCCAAATCGCCGGCGACCGAAGCGTTCTCTGGCCCGGCCGTGGTGGGGAAAAGGAGGAGGGAGTCGTGGGGACCAAGCTTGGGTGCTCACCAAGGTGGAAGAGACGGCAGGGTGGCCGCTGGCGTTGTGCAGCGGCGGCCGGCGTTGGTCTCCCGCGGCGGCGGTGTTCCGTGCGCTTCCGCCGTGGAGGGAGGCCGAAGAGGTGCGGCTCGGCTCGTCGAAGCTTCCGGCGGGGTCGATTTACTGCGGCCGCGCCCCCAAGCGATGAATCGGCGACGAACGGGCGGCGGCGGAACCGGCGGGGGCGGCGGCACCGTTCGCCGTGCGGCCGCGCGGCTAGGGTTCCGGGAATCCGCCCGGGGTGGTGGCGGCCTCTTATAAAGGGTCGGGCGCACCCATTGGCGTGCGGCCCACGCCTAGGAGGCGGCGCATGCGTGCGCGGCCGGGACTCCCGGTGTCCGGCCCGGGGCACGGCGCGGGGTTAGGGATGACAAGGGGGCCCACCGGTCGGCCGACCATGGAGGGGGGAGGCGAAGCGGGCCTTTCCGGGCCAAAAGTGAAGTTGGGCCGCGGCCATCGGGGGGGGGGGGTTGCGGTGGTCCGGCGAAAAGACCGGGGGGCACGGGCGGACTTAAGCGGATGGGCTTGGCCCAACTAGAAAGAAAGTTTATTTATTTTCTGAATTTTATTTTCGGTGCGAAAACAATTCCGGAAAACCTAGAAATTGTTTAAACGCACGAAAAATACGCCGAAAATCACAAAAATTCCAGGAAAATTCCCGAGCTAGATTTGAGCATGAACAATCCAAATAAAATATTTGGTGCTCATGAAGAAGATTTTGGAGCCTTCTAATAAATAGAAATAGCTCAAGAAAATGAGAATAAATTCCGGTAAAAATGCGGAAAATTCTCGGGAGAGTTTGGACAGCTCCTAAACGCATTTTTTTGAAACCTTTTGCACTCAAGAACCACTAGATGCATCGGCATGAATGCAACACACATAACTTTTATTTAATTTAGAAAAATCAAACAAAGAATTTTTCCTATACTATATTCCCTGTAAAGAAAAATAAATGTTGGAAAAATTTTAAAATTATGAGAAAATTGTTATTTAATTTTTTTTTCTATTCACATCCTGAAATTGGAAATTTCAGGGTGTGACAATTCTACCCCCCTTAAAAGGAATCTCGTCCCGAGATTCGAAAAAGGCTAGCAAGAGACAAGGGTTTATTTCGAACTCTTTTCATATCTTTCAACAATATTCTTCCTTTCCTATTACAGAAATGTTTCCACAGCCTAACTTATATTAAAATCCTTAGGTATCGGGGGTCTTATCTTGCTTGTATCGTTGTCGCCATTCTCTCTTAAAATGACGATCTAGAAACTTCTTCGGGCACCTGTTGATAAAGTGTCCACCGACTTTGCAATAGAAACAAGCTTTACTTTCCCTAATGTTCCGACGATTCCGTGGTGTCTCATAAATCACCGGTATTGTGACACCATGAGGATATTCTAGATATGCATCTTCATTGTGATCTTCGTAAAAAAGCTCGGGGCTTGAGACATATGATGTAGGTGAGAATTGTTATTGGCTTCCCCTGGATATTCCCTTTTTCTCTTCTTACTCATGATCTCCTGTAGCTTGCTTTCTAGCCCAACAGCTTTGTTGATTAAATCTTGTAGACTCGAATAATCATGTAAACTTAGTATACTTTGAAGATCTTCATTCAACCCTTTGATGAAATGCTCTCGTTTCTTCTTATCACTTTCAGCTGATCTTGGGGCATATAGAGATAACTGAATAAACTTATCCCCGTACTCAGTTACCGTCATCCGTCCTTGCTTTAAGTTTAGGAACTCCTTCCTCTTGAGCTTCATCGCACTCACGGGTGTATGGTGTAAGATAAAGTTGTCTTTGAATTCCTTCCACACAATACTCTTAGGTTGCCGATGACCATTGATGTAAGAATTCCACCACTCGAAGTCGCTCCGTAAGTTGCCAAGATACATACAAAGCTTTCTCTCCATCATTGCATTGTACCATATCTAGCTTCTCTTCAATTGTCTTGATCCAGTCTTCAGCTTCTAAGGGATATGTGGTACTGGAGAACATTGGCGGCTCAGTCTTCATGAACTCTGCATACTTATCCTCTGAGGGTGGATATGATAACCCATCTTGATTGTATCCATAGTCATCACCGTTCTCGTAGCTTTCTCCTTGGTTTCCTCCTTCTTGGTTTTCCATCTGGTTGGTAGATAAAGATATGATCAGAAGGGGAACAAGAGTAGTGCAAAACGAGTGGGGGAGAACAAGGAGGTGGGAGGTACAAAAGAAGAACCCAACTAAGCAACTGATGTTATTGCGGATGTAAGACCCACAATACACCAACACTCACTTCAAAGAAACGAATCAATCAAGTCCATAAAACCAAGCATCATCATGCAAACACACAATTCCACCAATCAAGGCATAGCTAAAGGGAACGACACTACACGTTGTTAATGAAGTCAGGGGGTATCCTCCTAATAGATCAGATGTAGCTCCCAGCAGGGATCTCCATAAATAATGGATTTTTCCCAGATCAAGGAGTACGAAATTATGAGTTCAACCCAACTGGAATCACCTCAATCGGAGGTTCGGAACTCGAGATATGGATTAGACAAGATGGCTATGTCAGCAGTGTTGGCAGATTCTGAATGCTCCACTAATTCGTAGGTATCTCCCTGGATACAAAGCGAATACTGCTGAATTTTGGACCGAATAAAGCTGATGAAATTCCTGAACTACTCCAAGTGGATTTACCTTAATCGGAGGTCCCTAGCCCGAGATATAAAATAATGAAGGTAACTGGGTCAGCAGAGTTTACAGATTCTGATAGCTCCAATGTTTGGGGCATAGCTTCTGGAACATATACAGGATAGGGCTGAATTTTTGACAGAAATTCACTTATGAAATTTAGGAACTAACCCAACTGGTTTCATATCGATCGGAGTTCCGTAGCTCGAGAAAGAATTAAAACAGCGCTGATGTGTCGGGGAGGTGCGCGAGCAGATAGAATGCTAAGGGTAACGGTTCTACCATGAATCAAGGGGGTGTTTATTGCTTGAGGGTATGAATAGGCAAGGTCGAAGAGATGTACAAGGAGAGTGAAGATAAATATACAAGAATTCATGGTATAGAGAAGAGAAGATGGTTAAGATGTGAGATCCTTCATCAGAGAGGTCACGGATAAGGTAAGGAGGGATTGTAGAACAAAAGAGGCATTAAGAAACGACCAGTGCTAACTAGGCTTACGTCCTACAGTCGATACAGCTCTGATACCACTCTGTCACACCTGCTTTTCCGAAGAAAACCAAGTGCATACCTATATGCATGCCAGGATCAAGTTTCATGCATATAGTGACATATAAGTGAATACGAAACGAGTATCACGTAAGAAAAAGAAAGATTATCGGAGATTTACGCTTTATCCGGAAACGAAGGCACCAAACATCACGGGCGGTCGGCGGGGGTTGCGTACGCCTAGCACCAGCAACATCTTCACAAGACTCCAAAGTAGCTTCCTCCTTCGAGCAACATGTTTATAGCAAGGATGAGCACTTGTCGTACTCAAGCAAGTGTGGAGAAAAGAATGAATGCAAAGGCTTTATAGTGGACTGGGCTATAAGCATTTAAGCAATTTTAGTTGGTCAAGTTTTATTAGCACCTGATTACTAATAAAGTATAAGTTTATACCAACCCACATTAAGCATAAGGTAAGAAATACGCCATAAGCATATGGCAAGCATAACCAGAGAGAGAGCGATTTAAGTCCATCTTCAAGTTTAATTATCATGTGAGGGTCCGGGCCGCTCTTGACCGTGAGCACGGCTAATCGATTAGTTTTACACTGCGCGAGAGGTTGTACATCTTTACCCACAAGTCGCGTAAAAGTCCCGAAGAACTTTAAACCCAACCATGCGATGCTTTGCGCGTGCATCATACCACACTACCGAGGTGTGATTGCATAGGGACGCTACGAGGCCTTTACAAAGAGTCCTCCCGTGCGTATTAGTCCATAGTAGTATGTCATAGAGGCTATCTTTCGTACCACACTTCTATTACGGACGGTAAGCCATAGAGTCTTCCGTTCCATCACCACTCCGGAATAGAAGAGCCATAAAAGCATTCCTCCGTCCCCAACCTACTATGCGAGTAATAACCACACAAAGACTTCCCTAATTAATCGGCCAAGACCGAGCCATATAGTCCTTGTGGTTGCACTGTTGTCCTGGGTGGTTCTCCATGTTCCGATTAATCATATGGTCTTGTATTAAGCAATCAAAGATATAACATAAAGGTATAACATGATTCATCATTAATGTTCATTAAAACCACCATAACCCAGGTATAGCAACTAAGCATAGCTACCCAACATAAAGATAAACCCGTTTGATCAAGGCACAGGATAAATAACACTAGTCCAACCTTAAACATGGGTCCCATCATATTAATGCAAGCATATGCAATGAGTGATTAAATATAGTTCTTAGGACAAAATCAAGGACACACTTGCCTTTAACCAAAGTAATGTCGTTGCTCGGAATCTTCAACTTCAAGCTCTTCCAACTTCTCGAACGGCGTTCACTCTAAGCGCGTCAATCACCGGGCACAAACATACACAACAAACAAACAAGCATACTAAGAACAAAGCACCAATCAAAAGAAAACTTTAAAAGGACGCACTAAAGGATAAGCTCGATTAGATGGATCACTAAAGAACACAAAGGGTGCTTGGAAAGGCTTGGTTAACTTTAAAGAGATGGTTGCAGAAGATTGAGCAAGAACCGGAAAGATCACACTTAGATTGAGCTGAGAAAAGAACGTCTAACAAACGTTTTGCATATATGAGAGAACAACGATATGAGCTAGGTTCATTTTAATTAACAAAACAAATATAAAGGATATTTCAGAAATAAAATACCCTATGTTGACATTAATGCAATATTAAACTTTATTTACAAAACCGGCGTAAAGAACTAGTCAAGTTTTATTAATAAAGATTCATATATGAATTAAACCGATTAAACATTTAATTTAGAAAAAACTAAACTATATGAACAATCTAAACGAAACTTTGTAATTCGAGTAGATCATATTATTATTAAAAACGAGTATTAAATTGGCTTTAATCAAGATTAACATTTATTTATAAAGCGGAGTAAAAGCCTAATCAACTTTTAATTATAAAAGTTAATTAATCATTAAGCAAATTAATATTTGACTTATGGAAAACCGAGTAAAGATCTAATTAGCTTTTATTCATAAAAGCATGTAAAGTAATCATTAATCGAATTAAATTTGATTATGAAAAACGATATATAGATCTATATAGCTTTTATTTAAAAAGCATGCATAACTAGTCATTAATCAAAATTAATATTAATTTTATTTTCAGAAAACAAAACATGGTGAAAACACACCACTAACGCGTGCTTTACATCATTATGGACCTGACACAACTTGAACGGATGAAATCGGAGTTAAAACGTAAAAGGTATGATTGTTCAAAGGTTCAGGGACCTAGTTGCAGAGATTGGAAACTTCCGGGGATTTTACTGCGAAAAGGCAGGGGCATATACATAATTATGTATATAAACTCAGGGATTTACTTGCAAGATCTTCAGGGTGGATTTATGTGTGAGGGGGGAATCTTTTCAGGGGGTTTTATGGAAAATTGCCAAGACTCAGATCTAGATCTAGGGGTTACCAAAAAGGATAAGGGTCTAAGTGCAAAATTTCCACTTCATCCCCTACCTCTCTGCACGTTACCAGGCAGGGCGGCGGCGGTCCAGGGGGGCCAAATCGCCGGCGACCGAAGCGTTCTCTGGCCCGGCCGTGGTGGGGAAAAGGAGGAGGGAGTCGTGGGGACCAAGCTTGGGTGCTCACCAAGGTGGAAGAGACGGCAGGGTGGCCGCTGGCGTTGTGCGGCGGCGGCGGCGTTGGTCTCCGCGGCGGCGGTGTTCCGGTGCGCTTCCGGCCGTGGAGGGAGGCCGAAGAGGTGCGGCTCGGCTCGTCGAAGCTTCCGGCGGGGTCGATTTACTGCGGCTGCGCCCCCAAGCGATGAATCGGCGACGAACGGGCGGCGGCGGACGCGGGGGCGGCGGCACCGTTGCCGTGCGGCCGCGTGGCTAGGGTTGCGGGAATCCGCCCGGGGTGGTGGCGGCCTCTTATAAAGGGTCGGGCGCACCCATTGGCGTGCGGCCCACGCCTAGGAGGCGGCGCATGCGTGCGCGGCCGGGACTCCCGGTGTCCGGCCGGGGCACGGCGCGGGGTTAGGGATGACAAGGGGGCCCACGGTCGCCGACCGGGGGGGAGGGGGAGGCGAAGCGGGCCTTTACGGGCCAAAAGTGAAGTTGGGCCGCGGCCATCGGGGGGGTTGCGGTGGTGCGGCGAAAAGACCAGGGGGCACGGGCGGACTTAAGCGGATGGGCTTGGCCCAACTAGAAAGAAAGTTTATTTATTTTCTGAATTTTATTTTCGGTGCGAAAACAATTCCGGGAAAACCTAGAAATTGTTTAAACGCACGAAAAATACGCCGAAAATCACAAAAATTCCAGGAAAATTCCCCGAGCTAGATTTGAGCATGAACAATCCAAATAAAATATTTGGTGCTCATGAAGAAGATTTTGGAGCCTTCTAATAAATAGAAATAGCTCAAGAAAATGAGAATAAATTCGAGAAAAATGCGGAAAATTCTCGGGAGAGTTTGGACGGCTCCTAAACGCATTTTTTTGAAACCTTTTGCACTCAAGAACCACTAGATGCATCGGCATGAATGCAACACACATAACTTTTATTTAATTTAGAAAAATCAAACAAAGAATTTTTCCTATACTATATTCCCGTAAAGAAAATAAATGTTGGAAAAATTTTAAAATTATGAGAAAATTGTTATTTAATTTTTTTTTCTATTCACATCCCGAAATTGGAAATTTCGGGGTGTGACAATTGTGGGGTTGCCGCGCACGCGAAAGGGCATGACTCCATATGGGTGATTGTTGATCGGCCGACCAAGGTAGCACATTTCTTACCCGTTAGGACGGACTACCGCGTAAGCCGACTTGCAGAACTATATGTAGACAACATCCTAAAGCTCCATGGGGCTCCGAGGAGCATAGTGTCGAACGAGAGGGCCCCGAGTTCGCTTGCTCGGTTACGGAAGAGCTTACACGCTTCTATGGGCACCCGGCTGAACTACGGCACGGCGTTCCACCAACGGAGCGACGGACGGACGAGAGAGGGTAAATCGGGTACTAGAAGACTTGCCGAGAGCTTGTGTGTTGACCTATGGATCGGATCGTGAAAAGAGCTTTGTCATATGCCGAGTTCTCTTACAACAACGGCTACCGAGGCCGGCTTGAAGATGGCTCCGTTCGAAGCCCCGTATGGCGGGGAAGTGTCGGACACCGTTGATGTGGTCCGAAGTGGGGGAGCGAACCTTTTTCGGCCCCGCCACCATTGTTGAAGCCGAGGAAAATGTCGCCAAGGTACGAGAGAACCTGAAGATAGCTCAGAGCAGGCAGAAGAGCTATGCCGACGCGAAACGGAAGGACGTCTCGTTTGAAGTAGGGGATCACGTCTACTTGAAGGTGTCACCCCTCCGAGGTACGAAGAGGTTCCACATCGGGGGGAAGGCTGTCCCCTAGGTACGTTGGGCCCTACCCTATTGTGAGTAAGGTCGGAAGGGTGGCTTACAAACTCGAGCTACCTCCGGAGCTTGCGGGAGTTCACCCGGTGTTCCATGTTTCCCAACTTCGGAAGTGTGTGGTCGTCGAGAAGAGAGTTCCTGCTCAGGCGCTCGACGTCCAGGAAACCCTGGAGTACTTGGAGTACCCGGTTCGGATCCTGGACTGGGCGGAGAAGTCGACCAGGAACACCACCACGCGCTTCTGCAAGGTGCTATGGAGTAATCACTCCGAGCGCGAAGCTACGTGGGAGAAGGAGTCAGCATTGAGGGAGAAATACCCTCATCTTTTCGAAACGGAGGTAACTTCTTAATCTCGACGACGAGATTCTTGTGAGGGGGGAGTTCTGTAACATCCTAGGTTTTGACTTGTATTCAAAATGTCGAATTTCAAAAACTTGAATTGAAGTGGAGTGCTCGTTTGTCGATTAAGATTGTTCCCCTGTTTCTTTCCCCCAAATTCCTAGATTTAATTTTGGCTCGAATATGCTTTTAGAGCTTATGACCTGCTAGTGTGAAAAATTGGTTCTTCATTTGAAATTTTATTTGGGATTTATTTGGGGGAATTCAAATTTGAATTGAAATTCAAATTTGAATCCATTTTGTGGCTTAATAGAAATTAAGGAGTTACACTATTGCACACGAGCCGCCAACCTCACATCGGGGCCCGGACCGGCTTTCGGCCCGTTGGCGGCCCAACTAGCCGCCCGCGCCGTCCACCTACCACCCGCCGCGCCGAGCCGCCGCCGGGTGGGCCACCCCCTCGCGTCATGCCGACGTCGGCGTCGTCACCTTCCTCCTTTTCTCTTTTGCCGGCGTCGAAAGGGAAAGGGGCGGAGCGCGCGGTCATGGCGCCGTCGCGACGCGCCCCCGCGGTCTCCCGTCGCATCGGCGCCGTCCACGTACCCCCGTGCCCCGCCGCTATAAGTAGCCGCCGCCGCCGCCTGCGGAACTCCCCAAACCCTAGCCGCCGGGGGGAACCGATCCCCCGCCCACCTACCCACGGCCCGGAGGAGAGAGGGAAGAAGAGGAGGAGAAGGAGGCCGGGAGCGGCGCCGCCACCGCGGAGCCGTAACCGCGCCGCCACCACGACGCCGGAGGGCGCCCGCGAGGAGGAGCCGGACCCGCGGGACACGCACGCCTACGACCTCGGCCCGCTCGACTCCCACGCCGCCGTACCGCTGCGCAACCTCTACCGGCGCCGCCTCCCTCCTCGTCACGCGCACCGCCGCCCTTCACCGACGCGTCTACCCTTCGGCCCGTGGCCACCTAGGTGAGGGCGTTCACTTTTCGTCTCTCGTGGATGCCCCGGCCGTCGCGCCGCCGCACCGTGCCCCGCGCCGCCGCGCCGTCGCCGGTGAAGCCGGCCATCGTGTCGGGCGGGTTGAATCTTGCGGTGCCGCCGCCGTCGCCAACGCACGCGCCGCCCGCCTAGTCCCCTTTCTTCTCCTTTTTGCGTTAGCACCGCGCCGTCCTTCGCCGCCGCGCGCGTGTCGAGCGCCGCGACGCGTTCGCGTCGCGAGCATGCCCTCGCGCGCGCGCGCGCGCGCACGCCACGGAGCACGCACGCGTGCACCCCCGCACGCGCGCGTCGCGACCGTATAGGCGAAACCGGGCCTTGGCCTTCTCCTCGAGCCCCGCCGCGGCCACCGAGCCCCGTGCTCGCCGCGCCGTCGCCGCACCGCCGCCGTGCCGGGCCGGCCATGTCACCAAGCCCCGGTGCTCGCCGTGTCGCGGAGTACCTAGCGCCGTGCCGTACCTCGGGTCAAGAACGCACCGGCCCAACCACAAGCGCCTCGCTCGCCGCCGCCCATGGCGTCGAGCCATGCGCCGCCGTAGCACCGCCGCGACACCCGTCGCGAGCCCGAGCCGAAACCCCGCTAGTTTGCCCAAACGCTTCGGCGCACCCCCGTGCACGCCCACCTCCACTTCGCGCCGCCGTACCCCGCGCGGGGAAGAGCCCTTGCACACCGCCGCGCCGCCGCGCGCGCCCACGCCGGCGACCGACGCGCACGACGTACGCCGGCCACCCTAGCGGTCACCGAGCCCCAACCCGAGGAGCTCGCGTAGGAGCGCCTTGCGGCCGGCCACCCAGGCGCCGATGGCCATCACCGCCGGCGAGACCCCACGCGCCGCCGCCCTTCTCTCCTTGGACATTTTGTCGAACACCGGGCCGGCGGTCTAGTCGTCACGAGGGAAGGGGGAAGCACCTGGACGCATTTGAGCCCACACGCACGCGTGGCCGCGAGAAAGATCCTCGGGATCGGGTGCGGCCCGCCACCCGGAGACCGGGGCCACACGGCGGCCTACACCGCGGCCCGCCACACCGCCGGCCGCCGGACCGGGCCGCGGCTCGGCCGGAGCCGGCCACGGCGCGGACCACGGGGGGAGCCCCGGCCGCAGGGCGGGATCCGGGGATCCCGTGCGGCCGGCCGTAAAGGGGGGGTTTCTTTTTATTATTTGAAAGTTCCAGAAAATCCTTTTCCTCTTCTAAAAATCCTAGAAAATCCATTTTATCTCCGAAAATTACGAAACCTTTTCCAGAAAATTTCTAAAATCTCAAACTACGGGTTGGGATAGTGTTTGTTCCCTTGTTGGTTCTTAAATGCTCTTATTTGGATTTATGTTGCCCTAGGACCGCTATTTATTTTCTTTTTCGCGCTACTAGGAGCGGGAGGAGCCGAGAGCCGAGCCGGGGGGGGAGTACGACTACGCCGACGACTTCGCCGCGGAGGACTACCCGACCCCGAGGTTCACGCCCGAGCCGATTCCGAACTACCCATTAGGCATTGCCGAGTAGTATTGCTAGCGCTTTAATTTATGTATGCATGTTGATGAACCTTGCACCGCCTCTTTATTTACCCCGTCCTTGATTGTCCTACTACTACTATAATGTTTATGTGGGCGTGTATGTGCGCCGAGCTTCGCGATGCATGTGTTGGGATGGGAATAGTGGTTCTTGGCGTGTGTGGGGTAAAAACCGGCGGGGAGAAGGCGTTTTGGGTACTTTGGCGGGGGTGAGCTCGAAACAACGGATGCGGGATCGGGGATAGGGGTGCACTCCTCGGTGCATCCCTCCCGTTACGGTTTTCGGAGCCTAGGTGTTGGGGTTTTTCGTGCGCTTGGAGGACATGAGCTCGCCCCGTCCGAAACCGAGTGGATCAACTTGTTTATAGGACATCGTACACACCACCCCGCCGAGAGTGGGGATAGGGCCGAGTTGAGCTCGGCAAGTGCGGAACCATACCGCCTAGGAAGGATAGAGGGTATCCGTGGGGGGAGCGGTGGAGGTGAGACCACCCTCTCGGAGGCGTCTCCCGTGTGGCCACACGGGAGCATTTCACGGTTCGGTCTTTCGTCTTCACCGTGGAGAGGACCGCTTTGAGGGCCGGATGCGGGGGTGGGTACGTAACTACCGAGAGTTCGCCGGTAGGATGGGCTTGGTCGGCCGTACACCGGCGGGTACCATTCCGGGATGGGTACGGGTGTACACGCTCCGCGAGTTGTTCGATCTATAGCTATAGCCGCGTCCTCGGTCATGGACACCGCCTAGAAGACGTATTTGATCCTCATGTTTTGGGATTTCTACCTTCCCCTATAGGTGAAAGTGTGGTGAGCCGTGGTTACGGCCGGCTAGAGGAGAGAGGCTCCATCTACCTCGTCGATTCGGTTGTAATCATTGAGGTGCGAGGAGAGGAAGTTCTCGCATCGACCCTAGACGAGGAGTAGGAGGCTGGTGACGGGTCTTCCGGGGTGACCGGTTGGATCCGGGTTGTGTTGAGAGACTTGGGTTTTGGGATATTGATGGAGATTCCTTATTTATACTCTCGTCGTCGCATAGGAAACCCCGGCCGCTTCCTTGTCTACTCTCTTTTCCCTTTAGATGTTAGGCCACTTAAAGCTGCATACGGTTGGTGACGTGGACCTATCCCACTCCTTGGGGATAGACTTTGGGTGTGCAGGGTACGAGTCCGAGTTTGACTGCAACGCCGACGGATGGTACGACTGAGGGATACGTCGCTTCGCTCGAGTTTGCCTGTGGCGGGAAGAATAAAGATGGAGACCCTTCTGAGAAGATAGCTACCGTTGCGTAGAATTTTCACTCTGATTCAGCCAAGAGGCTTGTAATGATGTACTCCATAATGGACATGTAATAAATTAATGTACTATTAACTTTATGTGATGCGATGTATGACTTTGTGTATCTATCCGTGAGACGTTACGTACGCGGTAGCCACCGATCCGGGGACTATCGCGATGGTACGAGGATTCGGGTTTTCTATGAAAATCCGGGGTTTTACATTAGGGTTCAAAGTAGTTCGGGTGCAAGGAAGGGGGGGCCAAACCGACGTCGGGGAGTGGGCCGGGCCGGCCGGCCCGAGCCGACCGGCTCAGGCCCACCTCGGCCCGGTTCGGTCGCCCCTTCGCTCCCGTGGGTCCTCATGCATTTATGCACTTTGCCCCTTCCACTTGCATGATTTGGACGATGTCATCCTCGCGTCCAAGATGGAGGTTCTCCGTGCATGAAGTTTGGTATTTTACGCTTCAATCCCCGGGGGTGTTCCTTCGTAACACTTCGGTCCTCGCCACCATTAGAAGTGATTTCATCAGGCTCATGAATACGAACAAGACTCCGTAAATGCTTCTTTGAACTTGTTGTGAACCCGTCCTTTATGTCCATGTTTTCCTACATAACCACAACACTTCCAAATGCATGCACAAAGATGAACTTGTTATATGATTAGTGTGCCTAGTGGCAGGTTAGTTCCATAATCAAATCAAAACCAAAGTGTAATGCACCTGTTTGGTGTACCATAATACACCGTCAACACTTATGCATCGAGGTAGTTGAGGAAGCATGAGCAGAACTACCCTACACATGATCTTGAGTTGGCAGCTGTGGTTCATGCTTTGAAGATCTGGAGGCATTACATCATGGGAACCAAGTGCCAGATTTACACTGATCACAAGAGTTTAACGTACATCTTCACTCAGAAGGACCTTAATCTGAGATAGTGTCGATGGTTGGAGCTGATCAAGGACTATGATCTGGACATACAGTATCATCCTGGAAAGGCTAATCTGGTTGCAGATGCTTTGAGTCGGAAGGGACAGGCCAACCTGGCATTGTCATTCAAGCTGCCTAAAGAGTTGATGAAGGAGTTTGAGAAACTCAATCTGGGGATGGTTGCTCGCACCGAGGGAGTCACTTTGGAGGTAGAATCTACTCTGGAGCAGCAAATACGTGAAGGGCAATTGGAGGATGTGGATATTAGAGAGATCAGAGAGACCATGGAGATAAGCAAGGCCCCAGATTTCACTGAGGATGATCAGGGGACGATATGGTTTGAGAATAGGATCTGTGTGCCTCATGTGGGAGACCTTCGAAAGACTATCTTGAGAGAGGCCCATGATTCAGCTTATTCCATTCACCCAGGCAGTACTAAGATGTATCAGGATCTTAAACAGAGGTATTGGTGGTATGGGATGAAGAGGGATGTGGCCGCTTATGTTGCATTGTGTGACACGTGTCATCGAGTTAAGGCAGAGCATTAGAAGCTAGCTGGACTGTTGCAACCATTAATGGTGCCTGAATGGAAGTGGGAAGAGATCAGTATGGATTTTATAGTGGGGTTACCATGGATGCCAGCTGGGTATGATTCGATATGGGTAATAGTGGATCGTTTGACCAAGGTAGCTCACTTCATTCCTATTAAGACTACTCACTCAGGTGCGAGATTGGCAGAACTGTATATGTCTCGGATCGTGTGTTTGCATGGTGTGCCTAAGAATATAGTGTCCGACAGAGGTACTTAGTTCACATCTCATTTCTGGGAGAAGCTTCATGAGTCCATGGATACAAAGTTGAACTTCAACTCAGCCTATCACCCGCAGACCGATGGACAGACTGAGAGGACAAATCAGATTTTGAAGGATATGTTGAGAGCTTGTGCTCTTAAGCATGGTGGTAGTTGGGATAAGAGTTTGTTGTATGCTGAGTTCTCTTATAACAACAGTTATTAGGCTAGTCTGAAGATGGCACCCTTCGAGGCATTATATGGGACAAAGTGCAGAACACCATTGTACTAGAGTCAGATAGGCGAGAGTCAGTTGTTTCAGACGGATATCATTAAGGAGGCCGAGAGGCAAGTCCAGATCATAAGGGAGAACTTAAGGATTGCTCAGTCCAGGCAGAAGAGTTATGCAGACGGGAAGAGAAGAGATGTATCTTTTTAGGAAGGTGATTATGTGTACTTGAAAGTGTCACCCATCAGAGGTTTGCGTAGGTTTAAAGTGAAGGGAAAGTTGTCCCCTCACTTTATTGGACCCTTTCACATCTTGCAACAAGTAGGAGAAGTAGCATACAAACTTGACTTGTTGGAACAACTCTCAGATGTGCATGATGTGTTGCATATCTCTCAGTTAAAAAGGGGTCTCAAACCTCATGATAAAGAGCCATTGCCTATGGATGGGTTGAATATTAAGGAAGATCTCACCATTACTGAACGACCTATCAAGATCTTGGATACTTTGACATGGGTTACGAGGAATCGGGTTATTAAGATGTGCATGGTGCAATGGAGTAATCATGCAGAGGATGAGGCAACTTGGGAAAGAGAAGAGGAGTTGAAGGAAGATTATCCCCATCTCTTTGATCCATCCGAATCTCAAGGACGAGATTCTTCTTAAGGGGGGTAGGATTTGTAACACCCTAATTTTCACTTTTGAGTTTAAACAAAAATTTGCTTAGCAACCATCGTTCTTGTTTAAGGAATATAAGGTGTTTATGCTTTTCTGGTTAATGAAATATAGGAATTTACTATTGCATTCATGCTGGAGCATTTATTTTTGGTTGTTGAATTCAAACTTGTGTTTGAATTTTTGTTTATTTTTAAAAAAAATAGAAAACCTTTCCTTCCTTCCGTTCCTGTTTCCTGCGCAGCCCACCTGCCGAAGTCCGGCCGTTCCCGCTCAGCTCTGCCGCTGGTTCACCTTCGCACCCTACCGCTCCTCCGCCCGGCTTGCCGGCGGCCCCGGCGCGGCCCGGCCGCGTGTCCCGTCGCCGGCCCCGCCGCCCGACGGGAGGGTCCCGCCCGTCATCCCCCACCTTGGGTTGGAGTCCGACCGGGGTAGAGACCCCGAGTCGGCCTTGCACGCGCCCCTAGCTGCGGGCCCGCACGCCAAGGAACCCCCGGGCTCTATAAAGCTCGCCACCTCGCACCGCGCCGCCCTTTCGCCTAAAACCCTAGCTCCAGAGCTCACCGCCGCAGACGCGTAACCCTAGCACCACAATCGCCGTGAACCCACACGTCCGCCGTCCTTCCACCGTCAAGGAGCCGTCCCGGGGTTTCTGAAGGATCGGATGGCGACTAGAGAGGGGGGCGAGTGAATAGGAGCCGGTAAAAATTCTTCTCAAAGAACACGGCCTATACCCTAGACAATTCCCAGTCACACACAAGTGATGGATTGAATCACACACCAATCGCCAAGATAACAAAGTTATGGATCAACCTCAAGTCTTAGGAACGATTCCTTGAAGCACACGCGGAAGCACGAAAGAAGGAGGAAGGAATCGAATCAAAGAACCAAGCTGTCAGCCTCGGGCGGGACCGTCCCGGCCGGGCGGGCGGACCGTCCACAAAGGCCACGCGGACGGTCCGGCCCAGTGCCGCGGACGGTCCGCAAGGGACACGCGGACCGTCCGGCCGGGGCCACGGGACCGTCCGTTAAAGACAACGGAACCATCGGAACCGACCCGAGAAAAACGGACCGTCCGCGAAGACCGGGCGGACCGTCCGCGCGGGTCCGGACCGCCGGCCACCGAAGCTCGGAGCGTCCGCGATGCGGTTGCAACGAAAACCTAAAGCAAAATCGGATCGAAAGCAAAGGCATGCAAGAACACGACGAACACTCGAAGAACACCGTGCGCGCGGACGGTCCACCGTGCCCTCGCGGACCGTCCGCCGTGCACGAACGAACCGAAAACCGCTCGACCCCGAAAGTCAACACTCCCAATCCATCGCCGGATCTCCCAAACGGTAGAAGTTGTTGAGACAAGAGTTTGGGGACATGAAAAGCGTCAACCAAGGATGCTATACCCCAAAACTTTTGTCTCCTAACTCCCTAAATCGGGAATCGCGGATCCTTTGAACACCACCAAAAGCTAGAGCATCGAACGAAAATCCTTGAATCGAAGTGGTTTCCCGGCGTTTGAGGGCACAAGATCAATCACAAAGATGCACTAGACATCCATCCATGTTTCCCTCAAAAAAATTCGGGGAGAAACCCACTCAAATCCGCGGAATCACACCGAGAACAAAGGCACCAAAAACAAGCACAAAAAGACCATGAAAATCACAATGCCGAATCTTCTTAACAAACCAGGAAAGATTCACGAGGTCTAGCATGCCGCCCTAGCATCCATCCCTCTCAACAAATCTCTAATGAAGCTCTCATGCTAGCCTAGAGAAAATGGAGAAGAAAATAGTCCCGATAAATGAGAAAGAGGAGGGGAGAAATGAAACCCTAAGTCGCGGAGAGAGAGAGCCATCAACACACACTCATGGATTATATATCGGGTCCCGCCGGTGTGGGAAATGACTCGACTACCCCTAACTCAACTACTGGAGATACAACCCATGCGGGGGCATTTATGTAATGTTTGTGGGTCTTGCCATCGGACGGCCATGCCTTCGCCGCACCCCGCGTCCTCCCGACGCAAGCCATGCGATCCTACCGTGTGTCCTCCGCTTCGAAGGTTCCCGACACGCCCGGATCCCGTCTCCGTCGTGTTGGGTCTTCGGACTTGGTTTTGAGGCCCAAACCAAGAAACCGTCCTCCGATGGTTTTGTGGGCAAACCACCAAACCCCGCGTACTCGGCCCGGCCTCCCGCCAAGCCCCTTGACTCGACCGCCACCGTGCACCGGCTCGATCGTCCATGACTTCGTCTCGCCACCATGTGGCGCGCACCTAGTCCCGCCGTCCACCGGGTCCCTCGAACCAAGCCTACTTGTCTCTCCATCTCCCGGAGGCCCCTCAAGGCCGAAGACCTTTCACGCCCGTTCTTCACCCTCGCAACGACACGAACTAGGCCGCAGCCTACACCTGCGCACTGAGCCAAGAGTCAGTCCAACACCCGTTGTCAATCACTCATCACTGAGGAGCGGTCATCCATCGACCACTGGGACGCTCCTGGTCCTCAATCTCCCCCTTGATGAGTGCATTGACAACACACAACGCGAAATGAAATTCAGAGAAAGAAAGAAAGAAGAAAGAAAAACAAAGAAGCGCAACTCATGACCAAAACCAAAGAAAGGCAAAGAAAGGTCACAAGCCGAGCAAAGCACAACCTCCACACCGAAAACAGCAGGAAAGCTCCCCTGAACAAATGCAAGCTCCCCCTGAACATGTGGATGCAAACTTCCAAATTTTAGCTCACCCCTTCTGAATTTGCATTAAGCTCACCTCTTCTCCCCCTTGTTGACAATGTATGAATCAAGGTGAAAATGCAGGAATGAAAAACAAAGCATATAAACATCTACATAAGCTTCTCAAATAGGCCAAATCTAGTGTCAAAGGCTAGAAATGAGACAAAGAGCACGTATATGGATCATAACATAGTCAAAGCATTGCCACAAGTAATATATGAAAATATAGGCATGCGAAGCAAATTTTCAGATTTGAGCAGTTTTATCAAAAGATGGCTCACTTCAAATGTAAAAGCCTATCCATGTCATACTCGAGCCAAAAACATGCATATCATCCAGAGATCATACGAGGATATTCAATTCTCGACAAAAGATCATTGCAAACACCCATAAAACAAAGCATGTCATGTTAAAGCTCATGAGCCATGTGTCCACTTCGGGGAGACTTCTCCACTGGTGAACATCATGCAACATGTTTTGCACCCATGTGTAAAAGATAAGACATTTTAAGCATAAACATGATGGATGGAGCACTTTTCAACCATACACACTTCTTGTCAAGATTAATTCTTTTCATGGTACATGAAGTGCCTTTGCGGCAAAAAGAAGCTTATGCTCCTCCATGAATGCAACATAGGCTAAACATTCACAATGATATTCGGCCTTTGGCCCAAAAGCAAGAAAAAGACATCCAAGCACAATCTATGCATCGAAAGCACATTTGGACCAAAACGTGACATGGATACACTACTACACATGAGTGGAGCACATTTCATCAAATTCAGTCAAGATTAGCATTTGATTCAAATAGAGGCTATCTCACAACATATATATCTCAAATATTCCAAGAGCATAGCCTCACATAGCCATTTCTCCACACATATGACCAATATCTCACAAATAGCCAAAGAGACTCAAATAAGGCATAGAAAAGAAGCTCATCATCCTAAAATGCAATATGATACAAATGCAACATGATATATAACAAGATGGCTATCCTACCATGGTTTATACATCAAGCAAAACATGTATGTACATCAAAGTAAACATGGTATGATACATATGGTACAAAAGTAAATCCCCCAAGAATCAACTAGAAAGGACAACAAACCCCAAGTTCTCCACGCAAGTGCACAAATGTAGCTTGGTCGAGAGGCTTTGTGAAAATGTTTGCAAGCCGATCTTGGGTAGGGACATGGCTCAACACAATGGTCCCTTTCTCCACATTGTCTCTCAAGAAATGGTACCTCACTTCTATGTGTTTGGTTCGGGAATGAAGCACCGGGTTTTTCGCTACGCCTATGGCACCGGTGCTATCACAAAGAAGTGGGATCCGGGTGCACTCCTCACCAAAGTCTCTCGAAGTGTATGAAATCCACAACAACGCGGGAACAACAACTTGCGGCCGCAACATACTCTACCTCGGTGGTAGACCGAGCTACACTAGACCGCTTGCGGGAAGACCACGAACCAACGAGGACCCAAGAAACCGACAAGAACCGAAGTAGACTTCCTCTCGACTCGACAACCGACAAAATCCGCATCGGAAAAACCATGAAGAGAAAGAGTCGAGGAGGAAGAATACCAAAGGCCAAGACCGAGGGGGGATCGTAGGTACCGAAAATCCTCTTGACGGCCCGTCGATGTGATGTCCTCGGCGAAGCCCGAAAACGAGCGCACGGACACACGCCGAACCGTATGTCCGGCCTCGTCGCCGTCAAGTAGAGGAGGGAGCCGATCATGCTCCCGTACTCCCGCCGGTCCACCGGTTCTCCGTCCTCGTCCGCATCCAAAGTAGCCATACTCCCCATGGGTTTCAACATAGGCTTCACATCTTGCATCCGGAACTTCCTCGGCATGTCTTTCGTGTACTTGGTCCGATGTACAAATGTTCCATCCTTCACTTGCTTGATCCGCAACCCGAGAAAGTACCGCAACTCGCCCATCATGCTCATCTCATCCGCAAACTTGGCAACAAGGTTATGTGACGAGCCACCAAAAACAATATCACCCACGTATATCCGCACAATCAACAAGTCATTTCCATGCTTGAGGAGAAAAAAGGTCCTATCCACGGTACCCATCACAAACCCTCTGCTCACCAGAAAACCTCTCAATCTCCCATACCAAGCCCGAGGTGCTGTTTCAACCCATACGAGCCCTTTTCAACCTATACACCCCGTGTGGATACTTCTCACTCTCGAACCTCGGTGGTCGCTTCACATACACCTCCTCCTCTATGACCCCATTCGGAAAAGCACTCTTCACATCCATTTGAAACAACTTGAACCCTTTAGCCACGGCAAAGGCTAGAAGGATTCGAAATTCATCAAGACGGGCCATAGGAGCAAAGGTCTCCTCATAGTCGATCCCCTCCTTCGACTATAACCCCGAGCAACAAGTCCGGACTTGTTCCTCACAACCATCCCATTCTCTCCCTCTTTGTTCTTCCAAACCCACTTGGTTCCTATAGGATGGCAATTTGGAGGTGGTTCAACTAACTCCCACACTCGGTTCCTCTCAAAGTTTTCCAACTCCTCATGCATAGAATTGACCCGGTTTGCATCGGATAAAGCATGTCCAATGTCCTTGGGCTCAAAGGTGGCAACAAATGCAGGCATGAGCGAAATGAGAGGAATTTCTAGACCTTGACCGTGTAGTACGTTCGTCGATGTCCCCAATGATCTTCGATAGGG
This sequence comes from Cenchrus americanus, assembly GCA_947561735.1. Taxonomy (NCBI): domain Eukaryota; kingdom Viridiplantae; phylum Streptophyta; class Magnoliopsida; order Poales; family Poaceae; genus Cenchrus; species Cenchrus americanus. Next base: position 196,246,139 of record OX387245.1, on the reverse strand, counting down.
GATGCACTTCTTGAATCCGCCGGGGAGCGTCACGCCTCGAGACTACCCCCCTCAATTTCAGCTTCTCTCGCCTAGTCCTCTTGTCACACCGTCATAGTCCATGATGTAGACGGTCCACCCTCCGTAGTGGTCGTAGGGGAAGTAGTGGGCACACATTCAGCTTCAGGCACATGGTTCTCTCCATCATCATCTCCAGCTTCATCCTTCTCCTCTTCAAAGAGGTCCTCGGCCATCTCCTCATCACCTGCACATTCAAAACCAAGAGAGGTACATGGCATTGTCTCGTCGAAGGTTACCTCGCAAGTCTCCATGATTTTGTTAGTCTCAAGGTTAAGCACCCTATAGGCTCTAGAATGGTTAGCATATCCAAAGAAAATCCCATCACTAGACCTAGCCTCAAACTTGTCGAGTTTTCCCTTCTTAAGAATAAAGTACTTGCAACCAAAAACTCGGAAATGACTCACCTTGGGTGCCCGACCATGCATAAGCTCATAACAGGTCTTCTTCTTGAAAGCTCGCAATAAAATCCGTTAGAGACACGACAAGTTTGTATTGACCGCCTCGGCCCAATACCTCCTAGGAGTCCCGTGCTCATCGAGCATCGTCCTAGCCATTTCACAAAGAGTCCAATTTTTCCTTTCCACGACTCCATTTTGAGGGGGCACATAAGGGGTCGAATACTGATGTTCAGGACCTAGATCACGACATAAGGTATCAAAACGAGAGTTCTTGAACTCTGAGCCATTATCACTGCGGATAGCTCGAATAGCATTCCCATGCCTCTCGTTTTTCAACCTCACGATCAGATCTCGAACAAAACCAAATGTCTCACTCTTGTCTTCCAAGAAAAACACCCAGGCATAGCGAGAGTAATCGTCCATTACAACAAGGACATACCACTTCCCACCCACCGAGCGAACTCGAGGCGGCCCAACAAGGTCCATATGCAACGGCTCCGTCGGACGCTCGGTCATGACATCGGTCGGGGGTGGATGGGGAGTGCCTATCATCTTGCCATGCCTACACGGAGCGAGAAACCAAATCCTTCTCAAGCTTCAATCTCGGCAATCCTCGGACAAGGTCAAGACCACTCAAGCGGGAAACAAAATCAAAGCTCAAGTGTTCCAACCGCCTATGCCATTTCTACAAATCGAAGAAGGACCGGCCATCAAATAGCAAGCAGGACCCAAAGAACGAGAGAAATCAGCCACGAAAATCGACCCTCGGGGATGATCATACAGACAAGATCACCTCGAGAATCCAGCAAACGAGACTCACCAGACTTGAAACGCACCTCAAAACCTTCATCAAGCAACTGAGAAACCGAAAGCAAATTGAAACCCAAAGACTTCACAAGAGCAACCCTCTTCAACGTTACCTTGTCACTCACATGCACAACACCCTCAGAAATCACCCTTCCTCGTCCATTGTCCCAAAAGTGATGTACATCTTTTCCTTCACTGGGGTGAGGCTGGAGAACCACATCTTATCTCCGGTCATGTGTCGGGAACATTCGGAGTCGATCAATCAAATGTTCTCCAAGCCTCCTGCCTGTAGTCAGACTCAAGAACGAGAATGAGCTAGCGACTCGACACTGGGGTTAGCACAAAGAAAGTTAAACCAGTGTCGAGCCATCTGCTCAAAAGAGGGGTTAGCAAACATCATTCCCTTGCCACCAAACTCCCCATGTCCCATGGAAGGAGTGCGAGCACCACGAGGGGGAAAACGTGGTCCGTAGTTCCTCTGGAACCCAAAGCTGCGATCATCTCCCCTAAACCCGTATCGAGGACGAGTAGGTGGACGTCCAGCAAAACCACCACGAGCCCGACCAAACCTCTCACCAGCACGCACACCATCATCTCTCCTAACAAACCTCTCACCACCACCTCTCTGTGGGAACCTACCACCCTGAGCTCCAACTCTACCAACACTCTTCACACTACCCACACCCCGTGGAAGTGGCACTCTAGGCTCAGGAATACCATGAGACCGGTGATACCCGTCCCGGTTTTCTTGCTCCCTAACAAGCCTCTCATCCCTCTTCCTCTTGTAGCAAAACTCTGCTAGATGCCTCTCCTAGCCACAATACTCACACCTGAAGGGGATGGGTTTTGGTTTTGGCTCTGGCTTCTCTCTAGACTTCTCACCCTTTTCACTCACAAACTTCACCGTTTTCTGGAAGTCATTTGTCTTAGGTGGGAATTTGGGTGGATCTTGGGTTGTGTCAAGCTTGTTGCAAAGGTGGTTGGGCTTTGGTGTGAAAGGGTTCTTGGGTGCTTTTGGAAGTGGGACTTGGATGTCTCCGATCACCTCAAACTCGGGGTTAGACTCAACACACTTCTCATACACACTCTCCCCATTGTTCTCTCCCACTTTCTCACCCAACTTCTCACAACCCAAACCACAACCATCGGCTCTCTTGAACTCCTCAATCATGATTTTCAATTGAGGTTCCCGCCCGTACAACCAACCCAACACCTTCCTCAAGTAATCATTCTCCTCATAAATGACATCCAAACGGGAAGTAAGTTCAAGATTGCGCAAAGTAACTTCATCACGGCTAGTGCATGCATTGACAACAGGAGATTTCAAAGAAGCTTCCAAAGTTCTAATAGTAGAACGAGCATCAACAAGCTTAGCATGCATAGTAGGACATGATTTTCAAGCACCAAGAAAAGTGGGTCTCGCCTTAAGCTCATCATACTCGGTCCTAAGAGCATCTAGTTTAGCCAAAGTGGAAGCATTCTTCTCATTAAGCAACTTGATCTCATTCAACCATGCATCACACTCAAGACACTCAACATCATCGGGAGTAGTAGGAGCAAGTTTCAAAGAGTCATTCTCAAGTTTCAATTCAAGCAATTTGGACTCTAACTCTCCTACTTTCTCACTAGCATTCTCAAGTTGAGCCCTAAGATCTTTCCTCATCTTCTTAGCATCTCTCAACACACTATCACGGTTGTCAATCAAGCCATTCAACCTAGTGATCTCAGCAAGCAAAGAGTCGGGGTCACGATTTACCTCATCCTCCGAGTCGGAGTCGTTGTCTTCCTTCCCGCTCTTCTTCTTGCTCGAGCTATGGGCCATACCACAAAAGCCTTCAAGCGCCACACGGCTCAACCCACCGAGGTTCCGGCTTACACTCTTCTTGCCCTTGCGCCTCCCGACGTCTTCATCTTCACTCGCTTGAGCTTGATCGCGCGTCGCTTGAGCTTGAGTCGACGTCGCTTGCACCGGCCACCATGGCTCTTGCCTTGTCCTTCTTGTAGCCGCCCTTGCTCAGTCGACGCTTGTCCTTGTCCTTGCTCTTGGACTTGCTGAAGTGCTTGCCCTTGGAGGAGTACTTGTCTTCACACCTTGGGTGCGCCTTGTACTCGCTCATCATGTACTTGTTCTCCTCCGCTTCCGGGCACTCGGCGATGAAGTGCCCACGCTTGCCACACTTGTAGCATGTCCCCGAGCTCCGCCTTGCATTCCTCTGACTCTCATGTAGTCGATCAAACCTCCTTGAGAGCACGGCCGGCTCCTCCTCGCCCAAAGACATCAAACTCCTCATCTGGAATAGACATAAGAGAAGACAAGGAAAATTGTCGACAGGAAGGGTTAGATTTGCCCTTTGATCCGCCCGCAAGAGAAAGACTATGGTCAATAAAGCCCTCATGCTTGGATTGCAGCTTCCTGTCAACCTCACCCGACTTGAGCATAGAGAAGAGGTCATCCAACTCAATAGTCAAATACTTCCCAGACTCCTTGATGGCCTCAACCTTAGCACCCCAAACATTTGGATCCAAGACATGCAAGAGCTTCAAAGCCTGATCATGCTCAGTGTAAGGGAAATCCTCAACATTAGCCTTCATGTTGTTCATGATGGCGGTGAACCTCCGAAACATCGCATCAATGTCCTCACCGGGAAGATGAGTGAAGTTCTCATATTGCATCCGGTAAGAGACAAAGAGGCGAGCCTTCACATGGTTATCACCACCGTGAGCAACCAACAACTTCTCCCAAATTTGCCAAGCAAGATTCAAATGGCGAACCCACTCAAACTCGGGATCACACAAGCTCGGACCAAGTGATCAACGGCTTTTGCATTTGCCTCATACTTGGCCTTAGCACCGGCATCGGTCACCATAAGAGTATGGATGTTGACCGGAATAGCATAGGTCTTGTCAAGCACAATGAAATCCAACAACTTGCCACGAAGAAAGATCATCATACGAGCCGCCCACTTGTGGTAACCCTTCCCATCGAAGTGCGGCGGACCGCCCCGCTCAACGTACGCCATCTTAGGATTCAAGACTTGTCAAAGTCACAAAGAATCCGACACCAAGCTCTGATACCAATTGAAGGATCGGATGGCGACTAGAGAGGTGGAGTGAATAGGAGTCGGTAAAAATTCTTCTCAAAGAACCCAGCCTATACCCTAGACAATTCCCGGTCACACACAAGCGATGGATCGAATCACACACCAATCGCCAAGACAACAAGGTTATGGATCAACCTCAAGTCTTAGGAACGATTCCTTGAAGCACACGCGGAAGCACGAAAGAAGGAGGAAGGAATCGAATCAAAGAACCAAGCTGTCAGCCTCGGGCGGACCGTCCGCAAAGGCCACGCGGACGGTCCGGCCAGGTGCCGCGGACAATCCGCAAGGGACACGCGGACCGTCCGCCGAGGGCCACGGACCGTCCGTTAAAGACAACATTACCACCGAACCGACCCGAGAAAAACGGACCGTCCGCGAAGACCGGCGAACCGTCCGCGCGGGTCCCGGACCGTCCGCTACTGAAGCTCGGACCGTCCGCGAACCGGTTACAACGAAAACCTAAAGCAAAATCGGATCGAAAGCAAAGGCATGCAAGAACACGACGAACACTCGAAGAACACTGTGCGCGCGGACCGTCCGCCAGGCCCTCGCGGACCATCCGCCAGGCACGAACGAACTAAAACCCCGCTCGACCCCGAAAGTCAACACTCCCAATCCATCACCGGATCTCCCAAACGGTAGAAGCTGTTGAGACAAGAGTTTGGGGACATGAAAAGCGTCAACCAAGGATGCTATACCCCAAAAATTTCGTCTCCTAACTCCCCTAAATCATCGGGAATCGCGGATCCTTTGAACACCACCAAAAGCTAGAGCACCGAACGAAAATCCTTGAATCGAAGTGGTTTCCGGCGTTTGAGGGCACAAGATCAATCACAAAGATGCACTAGACATCCATCCATGTTTCCCTCAAAGAAATCCGGCGAGAAACCCACTCAAATCCGCGGAATCACACCGAGAACAAAGGCACCAAAAACAAGCACAAAAAGACCACGCAAATCACAACGCCAAATCTTCTATACAAACCGGGGAAAGATTCACAAGGTCTAGCATGCCGCCCTAGCATCCATCCCTCTCAACAAATCTCTCATGAAGCTCTCATGCTAGCCTAGAGAAAATGGAGAAGAAAATAGTCCCGGAAAATGTGAAAGAGGAGGGGAGAAATGAAACCCTAAGTCGCGGAGAGAGAGAGAGAGCCATCCACACACACTCATGGCTTATATATCGGGTCCCGCCGGTGTGGGAAATGACTCGACTACCCCTAACCGAACTACGGCGATACAACCCACGCGGGGGCATATATGTAATGTTTGTGGGTCTTGCCATCGGATGGCCACGCCTTCGCCACACCACGCGTCCTCCCGACGCAAGCCATGCGATCCCACCGCGTGTCCTCCGCTTCGAAGGTTCCCGACATGCCGGATCCTGTCACCATCGTGTTGGGTCTTCGGACTTGGTTTTGAGGCCCAAACCAAGAAACCGTCCTCCGATGGTTTTGTGGGCAAACCACCAAACCCCACGTGCTCGGCCGGCCTCCCGCCAAGCCCCTTGACTCGACCGCCACCGTGCACCGGCTTGATCGTCCATGACTTCGTCTTGCTCATCTCGCCACCATGTGGCCCGCACCTAGTCCCACCGTCCACCGGGTCCCTCGAACCAAGCCTACTTGTCTCTCCATCTCTCGGAGGCCCCTCAAGGCCGAAGACCTTTCGCGCCCGTTCTTCACACGCAACGACACGAACTAGGCCGCGGCCTACACCGCGCATTGAGCCAAGAGTCGGTCCAACACCCGTTGTCAATCACTCATCACCGAGGAGCGGTCATCCATCGACCACGGGACGCTCCTTGTTGACGGTTAATAATTGTATCAAAGTTCGTTTGTGACTTGCAAGCGGACAAGTCTCCCGTCGTAGTCAAGGGACCCTTCTTCCCTCGAGTGGTGAACCCAAGGTATCGAATCCGTGGAACAAATGTGTGACGCAAGAGTTGATCTAGTAAAGCCAAGTAACTTCAATCTTTGGTAAAAGAGTAACCCTAATGCATCTAGATAAGAACACAAAACAAATCTAATCTACTAAAGACCGGAGAGAACAAAGTAAGATTGGGTAGATAAACCGATCTAGAGGGATCGGGGTAAGCCTTTCGTTGAAGTTCCAAGCAAGAGAAGAAGTAGCAAATCGAATCTTAATAGAAGCCTCTTTAAATCGTGGTTTCCCGTACAAATCCGAAAACATCCGCCTTTCGAGACCCCCGTTCTGTCACAACGTATCCCTATTCATGCGGGGAGCTTAGGGCGAGTCAAAAGACAAGTCGAGATTCTTTCGGAAGATCCGGCGAGTACCTCTAGCCACCGCGGCTACAAGAACACCATATGTAATCTATCGCGCGAATAGAATTGGAATAAGCAAAGCCGATCGAAAAACGAAATCTTCGAGGAAACACTTGATCGCTAAGAAAAGATTCAACTTGATAATTCAACTATGACAATGATACATACACAAGATCACCACCGGGATCCTTCCTTGATCTTGCTTCTAGCTCGGGAACTCCGACGTGGTCTTCCATGCAAGGTTCCCACGTCGGCCTAGGGAAACCCTAGTCAACTAGCTCGACCCTCTCCTCTCCGACATGGTGTCCCTCTCTTCTCTGCTCCTCGGCGGCCGAAGACGAAATCTTCTCTATGTGGCTCTCGGTCGGGGGACTATAAATAGCCCGATTGGCGGCTAGGGCAAAGGAGGACGGATTTGGGCCCTAAATGGGCACGGGCCGACCGGATCGGGCCGGCCGGCCCGGGCCCATTTAGGCCCGGCCCGTGGGCTCCTTTGCCCGAGGTCGGTTCCCTTGCTTCCCGGATGCTTCCCCCTTCGCATGTAGGTCCATGTCGTCGGTTTCTCTCCGAATTGGACTCAACTCCTTGTCTTGCAAGATTCGACGCACTTTTCCGGTCGGGTCCCCGGAGTCCGTCGTCTTCTCGGATCAAGTCCCGGCTTCTTGGAGTTAATTTTGCTTCATTGCATGACTTGTTCAGGACTTCAAGGTCTTGTCATGAGGTGCTTGATGAACTTATCCCGAAAGTCTTGCATTCAACACTAAAACCCTGCATAAACATTGAACTCCAAAACCGACATGCACACGTGAACTTGTTATACCACGGGGGTTAGTACCAATGGATAAGGTATAAAACTCATGCCAACACCGAAGGTAAACTCATGGCTAGGTTGACGGATTTTCACCGTCAACATCTCCCCCATGCTTAAACCTTGCTCGTCCTCGAGTAAGCCTTCGATGGATATCATCATTGCCAAACAATGTTAAAACTTTGCACTTGATCACACATGAGAAAACATAATGCTCTCAAAATTTTAATTCATTAAAGTTCCATAATGTACTAGCCTTCATCTCTACGGAGGGCGATTCTTTTTAAGCTTATCCCACAAGTATTAACATGCTCACAAAGTTTTAAATAGATCTCGGAATTTTTGAAATAAAGAGCGAGATAAAGAAAAGCTAAACCAAATTCACAAATTTAAATCATCTCATGCATTGCTCATGAACTCTCATCTCGCTTGTCTCTCAAGCCTATATATTCTACTCCTTTCCCTCTCATATATATGTGGTAGGCTTTATATGGAGCTTTGGGAAAGTTTAGTCCTAACAAGATTTTATAAATGAGGTATTGTCAAAACAAGACAAGCTTCTCATGGTCTTACCGAGACTCGTCAAAAAGGTCATTGGAAAATAATGTTAATCAAGGAGGGGAAAGAGAAAAATACACACACTTTTAGATGAGTGGACATGTGCAAATGGCAAAGAGTGATCCCAAGGCACAAAGGAAATCCTCGTTATCGGATTGCACATGGTTGGAAAATGAGAATGGATCTTTTTAACTTGAAGCCTTGAATGCACTTTTAGAGAGCTTAGGGAATTTACTTTACGCACATTTTTTTCTTTCTCATATTTCTCATTCTTTTCTTTCTTTCATTCATTCATTTTTTTCCTCGTCATATATTTAGCCCATGACTTCCACAATGAAGTTTTGATTTTTTTTATACCTTGAAAGTCATGAGTATCGCTGGATTTTTTTTTAATTTCATCATCATTTTTAAAAAAAAATATATTCCCCTTTGAACTCTAAAACCGCATCGTACCTACCTCCTCTCCTCCCCCATGCTTAGACGTTGCTCGTCCTCGAGCAAAGAGGCGAAAAATAAGGTAGGTACCGGAATATTTTTCCTTGGAGAGATACTTGAAATCTTCAACGTTGGCACCGTCTTGCGATCTTCCTTGAATTGATGATCCATTCTCAACGATAGGTTGTGGTCAAGGAGTTAATCACAAAAAATGATATTTGGTTGAAGGGAGGATATCCGGCGAAGTTTGTGAGATCTCCGATGCGGGGATACACAATGCACGGATAAGAGGCTAGCAAAAAGATAGATACGCAAAAATGGAATGACCAGTTTCTTAGTCTCGGGCCAGAGAAATCATGGCCTGCAATAACGCACTCAAAAATAAATCTTGTACACTAAGGTTTATGCACTCAAATATATATAAGGCTTTGGATAGGTTGAGCAACACACAAGTGATATTTGTGACAAGGTTAGCAATATTTTTGAGCATAAAAGACATCTTTAATCTATTCATAACTTGAGAGCACATTAAACACTATGGGTCTTTATTTTAATCATAACCTCCGCTGAAAATTAAGCTAGCATTTAAATAAATTCAGATCTGTATTTTTAAGAGAGCACTAGCTTAAACATGCATAAATCAATTACAAAGATGAACAAAGCTGCAATTTTAATCATATATCATCATGGCATGAATTTTGTAACTTTTCCAATGATAAAATCAAGGTGGTGTCTTTATTAATGGTGACATCAAGTTGAAATACATACTGAAAATAAACAAACATGCTTGCTGAAATTTAAATAAAAACAGAAAATACTACGCAAACACACATAAGAAAAAGCTGAAAATTACAGAGAAAAAGAAAAGAAAAGAAAACTAAAGTTCCTAAATCTTCTAGTCCTCCGCCGGTGGTTGATGTTGATGATCTTGATAATAATACCCTTGCTCATAATATGATTGGACATTCCCCCCGACAAATTGATTTGGCTCCACAAGGTGAAGGCGTCCAAGTTCAAAGGCAATATTTGCGTTGCCTTCACCAAGTTGAGCTGCGTTAGCTTGGATGGCTGCGATGTTTTGAGCGTTTCTTGCAGCATACCCTCCAATAATGGCCATGCTTTGTTGCGGTTGGGGATGACGAGCATAGGACTCCGCGAAGTTAGCGTTGGGCACAACATAATTTTGTGGGGGTACCGGTGCACCACCCCCCCATGCTTGCTCTTGTGGCCCTCTCGTAATAACTTGGCGGAGGAGGGGCCCCGCCGAATGGTTGCACATTGGGTTGTACTCCACTCGCCTGTGCGGAGGATGTTCCCTCCTCTACGATTCTTCCTCTCTTGCTCTTCCTTGCGGGGACAAGTAGTCCCTCTTCCAACCAATCTTCTCTCCCTTCGTTGAAAAGCCTAAGCCTCTCGTTCGGAAGGGGTAGGTTCACTATGGCCAACCGATAACCTCCTCTCTCATCTCCACTAATGTATTTGCCTTGCCGCAAATACTCAAAACCGAGAGAGGTACCACGCAAAAGGTGGACGGGGTTTCTTGCGATCCCCGGCCGCAAGGAAAAGGCCAACATGGAGAGGTAACACCCCGAACCAATATTACCCGCCCCCGATGTTGCTTCACAACACCAACGGTTGATCATGAGGTAAGAGGGGTCTATTGGCTGCCTGGCAATTAAAGCCGAGTATAGCCAATTCAACTCTGCGTCGGTCACCTTTGTTTCCTTCATCCTCCCCAATACCCTCTTGCACATCCAAGAGTGAAATATCCGGATAATGGGGTTGCGGATGCAATTGCGTTGTTGATGGGCTTCTCCGGAGATCATGTTCCAAAATCCCGCTAACATGCCGGGTGGCACGTCAACTTTCTCCGGAGCTCCCTTGTGGAATCCAAGCAGCTCCCTAACGTGCTCGTAGGGAACCACTTGTTGGACTCCCTCCAAACGGAATGACAAGCTTTGCACCCCATCATCATCAACGATGGGTGCAATAGTCATCAAAATTTCCAAGGCGTAACCCAAATGGGTGTCCACCGATATTCCGTTGGAGAACCGCACCCATCCGAGGTGCCCTATATAGTATATGTCGGTGAAAAAACCCAAGGTGTAGAGTGCTTGGTCGTCGAACCGACGTTCGGCAAAAGCCTCTTCTCAAGATTGGCGAGCCTCTCCTCCTCCTCTCGCCGACAAGATGATGAAGCCGTACGAAGAGTGTGTCGGGGTGTAAGGAGGTGGTGCGGTTGAGCGAGTCGATCGTCGTGGTGGCGCGGGCTGCTCCTCCGTGTGCCCACGAGGTTCGGTGAACCTCATGGAAGTGCTTCTTGCAGCCCTCATACCACCAAGGAGGAGAGCATCGTTCCTTCTCGGTGGTGCCGTATCCGTCTCCATGCTCCGGGGAGACTCGGGAACCGAGTGCCTTCTCGAAGACGTGGTTGATGACGGCTTGGATGACGACGAACTCTTCTTCTTGGAGAAGAGACTTGTGGTTTTCTTCCATGCCGCACTCTTTTCTTCAACTAAAACTCCGGGTTGCAACCGGTAACTAGGCAATTAAACTCTTTGATTCGGATGTGGACTTTGAGTGGATTAAGGATGTGGATTTTTTTTTTCTTGAGTCATCAAGCTTGGGAAGGTTGGCTATGTCTACGGAGGTTTTGAGCACACAAACTTGAACACACAAACAAAGGAAGGAGAGGGAAGCTTGCTGCAGAAAACGGGAGCCGGGGGGCTCCTTATGTAGGTGAGGCCGGCCTCGGTGCTCCTCCCCGTCTCGTCTTTCTTCCAAGCACGATCATTTCACCTCTCGCAACTTTCCCGCCCGCGTGCTCCACGAGTTGCACCCCCCAAACGCTCTCGTCCACTATTGGTCCTTCCACTTGATGCTTCATGTTTTGGGTCATGTCCATGCTCCCTAGCTCCACTTGCTTCACATGCCACCATGAAATTCCTACAAAGTTGATGCTTGCTGCCCACCATGCTTGTCCTTAGCATGTGGAATTGGTGAAAGTTGATGAAAGGGAATCCAATGGTGCATGCATGATTGCTAGATTGCCTCCATTAAGGTGTGTTTAAGGTTAAGCACTCCTCTAATTCGAAATTTAAAATATTTTTCAGAGCCATGCAAGAGCTCGAACATAATTTTAGAGAAGTTTTTAAACCATTAAAAACAAATGCAAGTCGAAAATATTTTATTTTTACGTCGATTTCGGTCTCACCGGTATAGTTTGCCTTCATTGGTTGAGAGCAGACATTTTCCCGGCTTGATCATGGGGGCATAGGTTTAGGTTCTAATTTTCGCTAAATAAGAAAGATTTTGAATAAAACAAAATTAGAATAGGCTTAGAAAAATTCTAATCCTAGAGAAACCAAGGATAAAGATTTTTAAAACCAACCAAAAGCTTTGATTTCTAAGTTCACGCGAGTCCTACCACGTGCTGAATTTTATTAACACTTGAATATAAATCGTGGCTCTACTCGTGTGGTTTTAGCATGAAAAATAAGTCAACCTCAGCACCATAATGAGGGTGAAAGGTTGAGTTAAGGTTCTGAAATTATTTGGTTGAGGTTTCTCGAAAAGAAAAGAATCAAACAAGCACATAGGAGGGTTCATGCAAGGGTTTATGATAAAGCAAACATTCAATCAAGAATTATGTCTCTAATATTGTTCAACCACTTCTAAGTCTAATGCCTTTGCGTAATAAAACTCAAAACTAAATTATTAAAAAGACTTGAAAAACCCGGAATCGGGTTGTCCTCCCGTAGCTTATTCTTGACTCGACGAAACGGGTTGCCTCCCGCCTAGCGCTTCGTTTATAGTCCATGGCTAGACTTCTTCACTTGATTTCTCCGGATCAACGCTCTTTGCGGGCGTTGCAATCTTGGGTACCCACTTTGGCTTAGTCAATTTTTTTGGTCTTCACAGTCGGCTTTGTCCTTTGGTCTTGACGGATGCAACAACTTCCTTGTGGCTCGGCATCTCGAACTCCGGTCCTTCGGTCGTGATCTTCATGGTTTCTAGTGTGATCCTTCATCTCTCCCGAATGAGCTTGAGTAGCCTTCGCCGTCTTGGGACTTTGGAGTTGTCTCGGATATTCTTCTTCGTTACCCATCGGGCGCCGGCAAGTTGTCCCACTTGCGTCTAGCATCTTCATCATGATGAACACTTCACGTATAGAGCTTCCGACCTCCGTCACCTTGCCATCTAAATTCTTCAATATTTTCTCCATAGCCTCGAACTTAGTGACGGTGTCCTTGTTGATCTTAGCTTGCTCGTCCATCAAGTCCTTGAATTGTGCACAAAGAGAAACCAAAACTTGAATCGACGAACTTGCATTAAATCGGGGTTACCTTGGACATGGTCGTACTCCACACACTCCTTGCATGAGGATCTTGCTTCGGCGGCCTTTAGGTGTTGAGCTTCTTTCTCCATCTCCATCTTCTCCATCCTCCTCTTAAGTAAACCGATATGCCACTCAAGGAATCCGACTCGTATGCATTCGGCTCTCGCAATCGTCATGCGGGTAGTTGAGACTTTGATCTTGAACGGCCTCCCGGCGTCTTGAAGGTTTATGATAGGTAGATCAACGATGTCCGGGGTGCGCAGCGCTCCGGTGGTTGAGGTTGATCTTCCTTTGGACTTGGAGGTGGTGATTCCTTTGGAGATTCCGACGGTCCTTCGACTTCAACTTTTGAATCTAGGGTTTCCACCCCTTTAGCTTGTGTTGCATGTCACCTTTGCCTGTAAAGTTTTCCTGGATCATCCACAAAAAGGTTTGGGTTTCTTGGAGAGGTAGCCAACCATCTCCGGTTAGGGTTAGCAATAAACAAAGTATGCAAAAAAAGCTAGAGAACAAAACAAATCTATAAAGACTAGAGTTAGACAAACTAGATTAGATGTATTTTGAGGATGATCAAAATTTAGTAGATGCAAAAATAAAACAAAATCAGTACTGAAAATTACAAAAAAAAAGCAATAAAAAATCAAATCTTGATCACTTGTTCCCCGGCAACGGCGCCAGAAAAAGGGGCTTGTTGACGGTTAATAATTGTATCAAAGTTCGTTTGTGACTTGCAAGCGGACAAGTCTCCCGTCGTAGTCAAGGGACCCTTCTTCCCTCGAGTGGTGAACCCAAGGTATCGAATCCGTGGAACAAATGTGTGACGCAAGAGTTGATCTAGTAAAGCCAAGTAACTTCAATCTTTGGTAAAAGAGAAACCCTAATGCATCTAGATAAGAACACAAAACAAATCTAATCTACTAAAGACCGGAGAGAACAAAGTAAGATTGGGTAGATAAACCGATCTAGAGGGATCGGGGTAAGCCTTTCGTTGAAGTTCCAAGCAAGAGAAGAAGTAGCAAATCGAATCTTAATAGAAGCCTCTTTAAATCGTGGTTTCCCGTCCAAATCCGAAAACATCCGCCTTTCGAGACCCCCGTTCGTCACAACGTATCCCTATTCATGCGGGGAGCTTAGGGCGAGTCAAAAGACAAGTCGAGATTCTTTCGGAAGATCCGGCGTGTACCTCTAGCCACCGCGGCTACAAGAACACCCTATGTAATCTATCACGCGAATAGAATTGGAATAAGCAAAGCCGATCGAAAAACGAAATCTTCGAGGAAACACTTGATCGCTAAGAAAAGATTCAACTTGATAATTCAACTATGACAATGATACACAAGATCACCACCGGGATCCTTCCTTGATCTTGCTTCTAGCTCCGGAACTCCGACGTGGTCTTCCATGCAAGGTTCCCACGTCGGCTAGGGAAACCCTAGTCAACTAGCTCGACCCTCTCCTCTCCGACATGGTGTCCCTCTCTTCTCTCGCTCCTCGGCGGCCGAAGACGAAATCTTCTCTCGCGTGGCTCTCGGTCGGGGGACTATAAATAGCCCGATTGGCGGCTAGGGCAAAGGAGGACGGATTTGGGCCCTAAATGGGCACGGGCCGACCGGATCGGGCCGGCCGGCCCGGGCCCATTTAGGCCCGGCCCGTGGGCTCCTTTGCCCGAGGTCGGTTCCCTTGCTTCCTGGATGCTTCCCCCTTCTGCATGTAGGTCCATGTCGTCGGTTTCTCTCCGAATTGGACTCAACTCCTTGTCTTGCAAGATTCAGCACTTTTCTGGTCAGGTCCCTGGAGTCTGTCGTCTTCTCGGATCAAGTCCCGGCTTCTTGGAGTTAATTTTGCTTCATTGCATGACTTGTTCAGGACTTCAAGGTCTTGTCATGAGGTGCTTGATGAACTTATCCCGAAAGTCTTGCATTCAACACTAAAACCCCGCATAAACATTAAACTCCAAAACCGACATGCACACGTGAACTTGTTATACCACGGGGGTTAGTACCAATGGATAAGGTATAAAACTCATGCCAACACCGAAGGTAAACTCATGGCTAGGTTGACGGATTTTCACCGTCAACACTCCGGTCCTCAGTTTCGCCGCGAGGTGAGGACTCTCTTGGTGCCATTTGTTCGCGTCCTTGCCCTCGGGTTTGCTTTGCGCGCGCTCACCGGACATGGTGCAGCGCCGCCGTCCGCCTCACCGCGTCGTGCGACGTCGACGTCACCCGTGCGCCTGCCGTGGTGGCATGGATGTGTTCGCTGTGAGCTTAGCTACGTACAGGTGTTTTCCCCGCAGTGAATGGAGCACCCCAGCCCCAAATTTGTCTTGCGCTGCCGCACACCGCCTCGCGCCGCCGCTCGCCGCCGGCCGTCGCCGCCGCCCGCGCTCGCGCAGCACCGGAGCCGCCTGATCCAGAACCGACGGCTCAGATTAGATCTGACCCGGGTCAAACCAGCCAAGGACTGGTCAACCCAGCCGTGGCTTGGCGGTTTTGCAAAGAAAGCCTCGTGTTTCTTTAGATTCGCAAGCCGGTCCTCCCACCTTAGGGTTTTCCTTGCAGATAGGTCCAGGTCTCTTCGTTTTAGCCCAGAAAGTTTAGTTTTCTTCACAGTTTAGTCCCTAATCTTGTTTACGTTGTATCTTAATCGTTTTAGCTCCGTTTATAGCGTTCTTTATGTCCATGCGATCGTCTCGACGAGTAGAATAGTTTAATGCCTTTGTTTTGTTCTGTCAGTACTGTTTGATGATTGTTTCTGAATTTATTTTATTGTATGCTTGTACGTGAATGTGTGGAACATAGAGTTCGAGCAGTTCGAGGATTTCGCTGCCGTTGAAGACTTTCAAGACCCAGAGCAGTTTCCAGAGCTGGTAGAAGGCAAGTGCTTGATGGATTCCCGTTGATCCTATTACAGCATGCATTTTAATTACACTATATTTACTTATTGCTTTGCATAAATATGATGGTCCGATTATTTAAGGATTTCCTAGTGTTGTTTATCCTATGCCTTGATCAACCTGGGTTTACTTTATGTCGGGTAGAACTTGCTAGAGCTTTACCTTGGTTTCGGGTGGTTTAATGAACATTTATCAATCTGGATTTATTTATGTTATCATTCATGTAATGCAAGAACACTTTATGCCTGTTAATCAGAACATGGAGAGACCACGCAGGAAAACAGTACAACCACAAGACATATGACTCTGTCTTGTCTTAGTAATTAGAGAACTTGGTGTTAGGTATGCTTTACCTGATAAGGGTTGGGGGTTGCCGGTAGTTGGTGTATAGCCCGGCCTTCAGGCTGATCTGCTCTGTGGTAGCTTCGCGGTTTTGAGAGAGGTTTATACATTGCGCTGTCAAGTAACCTAGTGAGCAGCCTGCACTAGGGGATCTTTGTAATGGCCTCGTAGCGTCCCTATGCAACCACACCTCGGTAGTGTGATATTGTGCCTACTTTTGCACAGCATGGTTAGGTCTAAAACTCTTTTTAGTTTTTACGCGACTTGTCGGTAAAGTGTACAAACTCTGCAGAGTGTAAAATTGACTAGTTAGCCGTGCCCACGGTCAAGGGCGGCGTGGACCCTCACATGAGTAATTTACGAAAGATGGAACTTTTAAACTTGTGCATTGCATTCTATGGTTCCGTTGGACTTGTTAATTGGGTTTGGTATATACTTTCACTTGTTAGTAACAGTTGCTTAATTGCTCATCCATAGACTTAATTGCTCATCCTTAGACACATTAGTAACAGTTGCTTAATTGCTCATCCTTAGATACATTGAAGATCATATCCAATCCATCCAAGTGCTTAATTGCTCATCCTTAGACTTACACATGCTCTGTGTATGTGCTTAGTGCTAGGCTTAGCTTAGAGCTGAGTGAGTGCAAGGTTGTGCCAACCTTGTGAGGTGATCCTTGAGTGAATCCAGTTGTACAAGGTTCGCCGGAAGCCATGGGGCCTAAGTGGCTCACCGGCAATCGTCATCGACCCTCTGGCTTGGCGTGGAGCGGCGAGGACACTTTGTGCGGGGGACGTGGAGACCCCCTTCCTTGGTGGAGAAGCTCCTTTGTGGAGGCGGCATCAAGGTCACCAAGGGAGCTTGACAAGTGCCTAAGTGGCTAGCCTTTGTGGTGTGTCAGGTGGTGCTCTTGGGAGAGACTTGGTGGCCGGGAAGCAATACTCTTGTGTGAACGTGGACTAGGGGTGGCTTAGTGCCTACCGATACCACGGGATAAATCACGTGTCAAGAGTTTGCTTCCTCTCATCCCCTTTACGTTTCCGCATTTACTATATTGCAATCTTTGCTTGCCTTTACTTTCCTAGAGTAGTATCATGCTAGGAATGGCTATAGGTTGCAAACCTTGTTTTGGGATGGGAGTTTCACACTAGAACAACCTTAGTTGCACATATATATAGTATGTTCTAGTTTACTTTTGTGTAAAATTAGTGAAGCCGTAGGTTAAGGTTTTAAGTTGCCTAATTCACCCCCTCCCCCTCTTAGGCTAACGGGCATCCGATTCCTTACAAGTGGTATCAGAGCCGGGACTCACTTCCTTCACAAGGAAACACCAATTCGATTGGTAAATTGTGAAAACCGGCTCATTGGAACGGTTAGGCTTCACCTCCTAGTGAGTTTCTCTATAGAGGTATGAAAGGGATGGATACCTTAGGTTTGGCTCCACATTTCGATGGCACGGGCTATCCTCGATGGAAGGTTCTCATGGAGGCCTATCTCCAAGCAAAGGACCTTGATGTTTGGAGATTCACCGATGAGGGCATGAAAAATGGTACTAGGAAAGAAAAGCAATTTGATGTAATTGCTAAGAGTATCATTTTTTCCTCACTAGATGTAGGCGTTTTCAATAGAGTTTTTACTTGTGAAAATGCTCATGAGCTATGGAAAACCATCAAGGAGCAAAATGAGGGTTCAAAAGAAGTTGCTAATGAACGCTACGGTTGTCTCCTAGAGGAATTCAATAGCTTTAAGCAACTTGCTAATGAAAATGCCGAATCTATGTACTCATGCCTAAATGTGCTTGTCAATGAGATCAATGCTTTAGGTGTGAAGGACATCACGGACTTGAACATCAACCGCAAGATCCTTCAAAGTCTCCGGAAGCCCGATTATGACTTGGTGAAGGCAATCATCTACGAGAAGAAGCTCGAAGAATTGAAGCCATCTCATATCTTGAGCAAGATCACGGCACATGAGCTTCAACTTATGCCAAGTCAAAGAAGGCACCCCAAGACAAGCCCCAAGAACCATCCTCTCCAACTACAAGCCATGCTCTCTCAAGCCATCAAGAGAAGATATTGAGTAGGATGACTACTCATGGAAGCTCAAGCGAGGATGATGGTGATGATGGAGAGTCCTCAAGTGATGAAGAGGTTGAATCCATGGTGGCCGAGTACGTGAAGAAGATCTTCAAGTATGTGAAGAAAGTTAACATGTACGGCTACAACGTCCACTTGATAGAAGGGCGTCATCATCAACACATCAAGTTCACCAAGATCGAGCACAAGCCCAAGAAGAAGGTGGTCAAGGAAAGGAGACCAAGGCAAAAAGAAACTATCGCCATCCATGAGTGGACAAGTGGTGGAGAATCAAGCTCTTCTCGCTCAAGGGATGAATCAAGAAAGAACTTCACCACCCGCTTCATGTATGGTCCCTCATCATCACCACACATGTGCCTTATGGCCCAAGGTTTGAAATTAAAGAACTCAATGCTCTCAATGATCTTAGTGCAACCCTTGCTACAAATTATGAACATTTGTTTTGCAAATTCAAATTGCTTAGCAAGGAGTGTGAGGAGCTAAAATCTAAGCTTGAGAGCAATGAGACCAAAACAAGTAATTCCTTTGAGCTTGATGAAACATCTATTCCTTGTGCAAATCCTATCTCCAAGGTAGATGCTTCAACTTCTTGCATTGATTTAATTGATGAATCTTCCTCACCATCGTGCCATGAGAATGTTGTTGTAGAAATATTTGATTATCTCATAGGCAAGGAAAATGATGAGCTCAAGCAAGAAGTGAAATGGCTCCAAGAGAGGTTGGCAAGCTTGATGGGCAAGGGCAAGAACGATGAAGAACAAGTGGACATTTCTCAAGACATGAAGAGCAAAGTCCAACCTTCTCAAGATAACTGTGATCCCATGGTGAAGAAGCTTGAGAAGGGTGCAACCGTGACTTACTACAAGTGTCATGGAGAAGGGCACAAGTTCTACAAATGCACTCAATTTGTCAAGAAGATGGACAAGGGCGCGAGAGAACAAGTTGAAGCCCACCATCAAGAGCTCCCTCATCTACACCAAGCCCAACCGTAAGAACAAAACCAAGAGCAACAGCTACGTCATCAAGAAGAAGGCTAATGGCAAGGTGGTTGCACACAAGGTTGGGAAGATGAAGGAGGAGCGAGGGTGGAACCAACCCATTTGGGTGCCCAAGGAAGTCATCATCAACATGAAGGGGCCTCAAATGGGTGGGTTCCAAAGGCCACTTGAAGGCCTTGAGTGCGGGGACTTGGGAGGCTTGGCACAATCAAGATGAGAAGATTCAAGCCTATAAGCCAAGCTTGAAAATTGGACATGTGTTGCCCAAGTTCCCCAGTTGAGGTAATGGAAACTAGTACCAATCTCTTGTATAATTGTAGCTCCATTGCCTTGTTTAGGTTGCATTTGTTGTAATGTTTACATATGGTAGGTTGCTTGTGTCATGTGCTAACCCATGAGCAATCTACATGGTTTAATTAGTGTGTAGTAAAGCTACACTTGTTCTTTCATGGTGCATGTATTCATATATATCTCTTTGCATCATGAGCTAGCTATAGGGTTAGCTTCCCTTTTGTTGTCATAAACAATGTGCATACATTTGGTTGGTGATTCAAACACTAAATGCACACATTTAGGGGGAGCTCATCCTATGGTTTGGTTATGGGACTAACATTGTTTCAAGCATACCTTATGTAGTCCCTCAACGACGTGTTCCGGTGCGGTGCTTCATTCTAAGAGAATGCTATTTCACTCTCTATGTGATCTAACATCTCTAAAAGAGTGAATATAGCAATCGAGCTTCATGCTATTGAGTCATGTCCTTGCGAGCTTATGTCTCTATATAAGTTCAAAGGCAATGCACTCATACATTCCTTGTGGTACCCCAAGTGTCTTCTATGCAAGCTTCTTTCAAGTGGTGTCACCTAGTGATATCATCTCCAAGAGGCTCATCTCAATGTGGTGCCAACAAGGTAGAGAGGATCATCCCGGAGGTATGCAATGATCAAAAGACTACAAGTGATATCTACAAGTGGTAATGTAACAAGAACCCATTTATCTTATCTTTTATCCTTTAAGCTACCTCCTTGCATGATATGCTCTAAGCTTCCTTGTCTTTCAAGTTTGTTGTTGTGCACTTGTTTCTCACTACCCTTGTCTTACAAGTGGTATCCTTTTGTGCACACACTTAGGGGAGCTTAGGTTGTATCATGCTAGTCTCATGAGCTTGTGATCCACCTTAGTTATTCACACATGTGGTATCTTCATTGATACCATACATATGGATCATGGTTCATGCGGCTTTCTCCCTTGCATTTAACATTTCTCCTTGAGCTATGGTTGCTAGGTCTTGCTAGTTTTCATGGACCCATTTTGCTTTGGACTTTTTGGAGATTTTATTCCAAAGGGGGAGAATGTGAGACCTAAGCAAGCTAGTGTTTTAAGCTTACAAGTGGTTTCAAGGATATGAGACCAACGGGGGAGAATGTGAACATAAGATCAAAAGGGGGGAAGTTTCATCTAGGGAGTTTTGGATGATGGTAAGCATCTAAGCAAGTGTAAGTTGTTCTAATTCTGTCAATATTTACAAATTTATGCTTGCTTTGGTTGTGTTGTCATAAATCACCAAAAAGGGGGAGACTGTAGCGAACATGGCCTCATATGCCATTAGTTCGAGATTGATTTTGGTGATTCATGACAACATGATCATTGGGACTAACAATATTGTTTTAGTATGTCTTTGTAGATACTTCTAGGTCCCAAGAATGCAAGAAAACCACATGCCAAAGTGAGAAAAACAAGGGTCAAAACCGAGGAAGAAAAGGAAAAGAAAAGACACCGTTGGAGGAACCGACGGTATCAATTTAACAAGCGTCGGTGCAATCGTCGACGAGTTGGTACACGGTGGTCAAACCCTAGGTACCGTCGGATGAACCGACGGTCCGATTTTAGAAGCGTCGGACGAGTTGCGAGAGGAAGAGCAAGGAAGACAAGTAGCACCGGATGATCCGACGGTCCGAGTGGGGACACCGTCGGTCTATCCGACGCTCGCCTTGAATTCATACGGAGACGCGCCAAGACGAAGCCTTCAAGACCGGATGATCCGACGCCTTGGTAAGAGTGAAGCGTCGGTCTATCCGGCGGTCGATTGGAAGCTAACGAGAGGCGACTTTGATGCGAGGTCTTCAAGACCGGATGATCCGACGCGCCGTCGGTGCATAGCGTCGAGCAAGCGGTTGTGTCGCAGAACCTCAACGGCTAAGTGACGTGGGAGGGGCACCGGATGAACCGACGCCCGGAAAAAATAGCGTCGGATCATCCGACGGTACCTTTTTCGGTGGCCGTTAGCCAACGGCTAGTTTGATGCCTAGGGCTATTTATACACCCTCCACTCACCCATTTGAGGTTGTTGGATGGTGTGGAAGTGCAAAATAGTTCAAGACACATTCAAGATCATATCCAATCCATCCAAGTGCTTAATTGCTCATCCTTAGACTTGCATATGCTTTGTGTATGTGCTTAGTGCTAGGCTTAGCTTAGAGCCGAGTGAGTGCAATGTTGTGCCAACCTTGTGAGGTGATTCTTGAGTGAATCCGGTTGTACAAGGTTCGCCGAAGCCTTGGGGCCTAAGTGGCTCACCGGCGGTCGTCATCGACCCTCGGCTTGGTGTAGAGCGGCGAGGACACTTTGTGCGGGGGGCGTGGAGACCCTCTTCCTTGGTGGAGAAGCTCCTTAGTGGAGGCGGCATCAAGGTGACCAAGGGAGCTTGACAAGTGCCTAAGTGGTTAGCCTTTGTGGCGTGTCGGTGGTGCTCTTGGGAGATACTTGGTGGCCGGGAAGCCATACTCTTGTGTGAGTGCTTCAACGTGGACTAAGGGTACGGGTGGCTTAGTGCCTACCGATACCACGAGATAAATCACATGTCAAAAGTTTGCTTCCTCTCATCCCCTTTACGTTTCCGCATTTACTCTATTGCAATCTTTGCTTGCCTTTACTTTCCTAGAGTAGTATCATGCTAGGAATGGCTATAGGTTGCAAACCTTGTTTTGGGATGGGAGTTTCACACTAGAACAACCTTAGTTGCACATATAGACAGTATGTTCTAGTTTACTTTTGTGTAAAATTAGCGAAGCCGTAGGTTAAGGTTTTAAGTTGCCTAATTCACCCCCTCCCCCTCTTAGGCTAACGGGCATCCGATTCCTTACACTACCCTAAAGAGTTTGGTGAGTTCTAGGCGCTCGTTCTCCAGTCGGCTGCCTGTGAAGGACTTCTACGTTTGTTTCTTTTCCGTTGTTAGCTACTCGAACGATTGTTAGATTGAGACATCCGGTCATATAATAAATGTTTAATACTCTCTATACGCTTTTACACTATGTTTTGGTATTCACTGAGTCGATACATGTGTGTAACTTGATCCTGGCGCACATGTATTCTTACATTCGGATTTGCCTTTAAATCCGGGTGTGACATAAGTGCCAAACATGTGGGTGAATGTGTTGGGGCAAATGTTTTGCCCCCTTAATTCCATTTACCCCTAAAACGTGGCAAATTGGAGCAAACCTGTGGTGGACCCCAACCCCTTCTCTCTCATCCACATTTACCCCTCAATTCAAACACTCTAAGGAGTCAATATTATTAGAGGCAAATGGAAGGGGCAAAGCATTTCCTTGAGGTACACATTTACTCTTCCATCCAAACAGACTGATGATGTCCCAATTGCTCTTATTTCTTTTCATTGGGACTGCTCTCATTGGTACATGCTATGTCATTGATAGTTAGTGGTAGACAAGGGATTGTGAGATTTTGCACTGTCAGAAAAGAGATTGACACAAGGTGTGGACGAGCTCATCAACGTACCCCTCCTGCGTCTCCCTGTCCCAGAGCACCCGCTGCAACTCCCTGGCGACGCGCGCGAACGCCTCCCCTTCCTCCTCAACCAACACCCTCCTCACCGCCGCCGCGACGTCGTCCCTGGCCACCGACCCGTCGTCATCGTCCCTCGGTACCTCCTCGCGGGCCCGCCTCGCCGCCATCACCCGCGCCGTGAGGCCCTGGTCGCCGGCCAGCGGCAGCATCACGAGTGGGTGCCCGAAGAGGAAGCTCTCCACGAGCGAGCTCAAGCCGGCGTGCGTCATGAAGGCGCCCACCACGGTGTGCGCCAGCACGCGGACCTGCGGCAACCACCCGGCGTGCACCACCCCGCGCCCCGCGACACGGCGCTCGAACCCGTCCGGGAGGAGACCAGCGCCGGCGCCTGCTTCCCTGAGCGCCCAGAGGAACCGCACGCCGGCGCGCTCCAGCCCGAGCGCGACCTCGCGGACGAGTGCCGGGGACAGCGGCGCCTCGCTCCCGAACGCGACGTAGAGCACGGACTTCGCGGGCTGGGCGTCAAGCCAGCGTATGATGGGCCCCGCGCCGCTGCCGTCGTCCTCGCCGTCGCCCCCGCCGCTGCCGGCCCAAGCTTTGGCGGCTTCCGCGGCGTCGTACGGCGCCAGGAGGCCGGAGGGCACGACGGGCTTTCCGAACAGGTCGCGGAGGAGGGCGCAGGCCGCCGTGCTGTCCACCTCGCGGCTGCTGCGGCAGACGAGGAGCCGGCAGCGCCGCTCGGTCTCCCAGAAGCGGTTTATGCCGGTGCCAGTGTCGTTGGGGTCGAACCCGCTGGCGATCCGCCTGGCCTCGTAGAGGCGGAATGCGGGGAAGGACGACGACGCGGACGACGAGATCCACGGCGGTGGGACGGTGAGCTGCTCCGGCACCGTCCTCGGGTGCGCGTCGTTCGCCGCCTTGGTCCCCATGAACGCCACGAATGGCGCTGGGAAGATGAGGAACAGAGCGCACGGCACCTTGTGCTGTTCGGCGATTGGCGGGAGCCAGCTGTGGGCGAAGTCAAGGAGGATCCAGTCAGGCCTCTGGCCGTGGCCCTCGCCGCCGTCGCCGGCGCCGGCGCAGGCCTCCGCGATGAAGGAGGCGACGGGGCCGGCGAGGCCGTCGAAGGCCACCTTGAGGAGCTCGACCTTCTCCGGCGGGACGTCGGCCGTGGACTCGGCCCCGTCGGGGAGCCCGTCCACGCCTCCACGGCCGGCAGGGGCAGGGACACGAGGCGGATGCGCGGGGAGAGCTCCCGGTGGTACCGGGAAAGCCTAGCCACGTTCCTCGGGGCGGAGACGAAGGTGACGAAGTGGCCGCGCCTCGCCAGCTGCTCGGCGAGCTCGAGGTACGGGATCATGTGTCCGAAGGCGAGCCATGGAAACACCACAACGTGAAGGGGTGGTTCTTGCTTGGATTGTGCCATGACCGAGCGGGAGCTTTCTGACAAATGTGACGCCATTTGGGTTTATTTCCTTGTATATAATAGACCAACTATGGTTTCGAGAAAATCACAAGAGAGATTGGCTTAATAATTATGCTAGTTTTCTGTTCAGTAGCGTGCAGAGAATAGATCAAGATTTAATTTAGTAGACGTGATCATCTGTATGGTGAGTTGCGCGCTGTTGATCAATTTTTATATGAAAACTCATCAGATCAGATCAGATCCTGATTCCCCTACCTCTGCTAGCAGCTGGTAGCAATTAATCGAGTCTCAGTCTCACTAGCTAAATTTGGAATTTGAGTCTTTTGTAAAAATAAAAAACTCTATATTTTTATGGGGTATTCCAACAGACTAGCTAAATTGGACAGCGCCACTCGGAAAAAAAACAGAAAGCCCCCATCCCCTTGGATCCCACGCATGCCGACACCCCTGCCTTCCGACGCCGCACGTCGAGATTTAGTGTCCTAGACAATATCAGTTAGCTGGTTTTGAAATTAATTTCAGAGAGATTTTTCTTAAGGACTATGGCTCCACAATAGCAAAATGGGATCTTTGTAAATTGATGAACATGTACAGATGTACTGTCGTTTGTTGAGATAAATATTGGAGATAAGTCATTTTGGAGAAAGTTCCAGGAGGTGAACTCAACTCTGTTAAACCTGGGTGCCACACAGGAAAATTCTAAGGCTACCTGCCTGACAACAGTAATGTTCATGGAAGTTTACAATTATTTTGTGAGTTATTTCATTTGAAAGACAGCCAATTTTGTTGATGATAAATAAAGTTTGAAGGTTAAGGTTTAACATGGTTCAGATGGTTGGAAGATTAAAATATATCAACTAATTTTAATCGAAACTCCAAGTTGGAACAATGTCATTTTTTTCAGATGTGTTAAACTGACGATCTGACGAAAATGAATGCCTGTTGCCATTCAGTTCGCCCAGTACAAGTAGTATGTCCTCCTCTTCTCTGAAATTTTTGTTTCTTCCCTGAGAACTCTTGCATGTTGATCCAGTGAGATGGTTGGGTGGTTCACTGCTAGTAGGTGAGAGATCCTGAGACTGGCAGACTGCCGAACTCCATTCACTAGGGGCCTGTTTGCGAGGGTGGCTGAGGGTAGCCAGGCCTGCCCGCTTGGCCCAGGCTTGGCCTGGACCAAATGGTGCAAAGCACCTTGTTTGCGTGCATGTTTCCCCAGAGCCGGGTCGAGTCCAGATTGTGTTTGCGGCCATTTTGGGAGCCAGGCTAGAGGCCAACTACCTCCAACTGCCAAACTGAAAACGTGTTTGGCAGTTGGCTGCCGTCGGCCTGGCCCTTAGACAGAAATAAGGATATGCATTGAGGAGGAAGAGTTTACAAATAATGAGCAACAGTTTGCAAATTACAACTGCATAATTACAAGTGCAAACAATTAGCATCATCATTAACATCAATAATATCATATAATTTACATTATTGTTTAATTGAAAAAAAATAATTAACATCGTATCATTTACATCATTGCCTCAGAAACTTTTTTTATGTTCCACATGAGGCTGACCTTGATCATACAACAAGGATAAAATGCATACAACACATGGTAACCATGGAAACATCAAAAACATCCAGCCCAGGGTAGAAAACATTGCGCATGGATGAGTTTGACGTTTTGATGGGAGACATGAGAAGGATAAAACACACAGATCAAGGTCATCCCTCTATGGATGAACAAATTGAATCATCATAAGCAACCATGGCAACAACAAATTGGCCTCAGATGATTTGATATTAAAAGCAGTAACAAATGGTTCATGGCAACCATGGAAGCGTGAGACACATCCAGCTCAGTATTTGAAAAACATGGGCATGGATGTGTCGCACGTTTTGATGAGTGCCATGAGAGGTAATATACATCTGATCATCATCATAGGCAAAATAGGAGCAAAGGAAGAACACAGAACATCGGCCTCAGATAAGTTTGCATTTCATTTGAACTTGAACTTGGAGCTTAAGGATAGAAAGCAGTAACAAAGAGGATGTCATGGCAGGCATGGAACCAAGGGACACATCTATCCCAGTCATGACAGATTGCCTGGGAATAGATGTGTCCCATGGTTTGATGACAGACATGAATAATAGAGCAGGAAAAACCATCTTCATAGGCAAAACAGAACAGATGACCAACAGCTCCAGTCCCTCACAAGTTCAAGTTCATCAATTCATTGAGCAAACATGATTATCATCATAAGCAGTTAGGTAGACAGTAAAATTGGCCTCAGCTTGTATGTTGTGGTGGATTTGTTAATTTCAATCATTGGTGGATGCCTTGCAAACAAGAAAGAAAGCAAATAGAAAAGAACATTGCACATGAAGACACCTCAACATTGTAGATGAAACACATGATTAATTGCAAACAAAGGAAAAAGGCATCCACCTCATGTATGTTGTTGCATCATAGGCCATAAATCCCACTAGTACCACCAAAAGTATAAGAAGAAACAGGAATAGAGCAATCCAAGTATCAAGTAAAGCATTGCAGTTCAAGTACTATCTTAACCAGCAATCCAGATAAGGGCTCACACAAGTAACCAACAGAGGCAAAACAAATAAGTTCTTACAAGCATAAGTTCCAGCCCAACAGCCAAGGGCTCAAATAGTTAGTCACCCTCCAAAACTAACATCAACAAAAGGTCAGGTGTGACAAGATCAACCTAGACTGCACAAAAGGTCAACATCAAAAGAACCCATCTGTAGTCAAAAGAGGAGAGTGTGGTTGAGGGGGGTGGAGCACATATATACTGCTCAACATTCAACCCCCTCCTGTGCAGCAAGACCACATAGAGGAACTAACCATAGTAGTTTTTGGCCAGGAAGGTCCTAAGTCAAAGGGTCCTATGTGCATCACTCATGTTCACAAAGCCTGTACCTTGGGCCTTGTTGTCAAGGAGGAAGGTGTAAGCAACAATTAGTGCCTCCTCAGTGAATCCAGGCATCTCCATCACAGCAAGGTAGAGATTACCATCAACATGCGCAGGTCCAGTCTCCCTAAGAGCATTTGCTACATTGTTCACAGCATCACTCATGTTAGTCAACATGAGCATCTCATCCTCAGAGAAGTTCCCTCTCTTCCTCTTAGAGCCAGCAACAGATGTGCTGGTAGGAAGCACTTCAGTGGCTTTGCTATCCCCCCTTGTTCACTAGGGACAGTGCTGTGAGGCAGAGGAGGGCCATCAGCCTTTCCAGCAACACTGTCAACTGGCTTCTGTCCTAAGGCTTCACCAAACCCAAGTGCAAACTTTCCAGTGGCCATGGCATTAGCAAATATACCTCCATCTTAGAGTAAAACCTAATAGGGCAGTTAAGAAACTCTGCATCTTTAGGATGATCCTGCATGGTTGGGCAAATAGGATTTAAGAAAAGGAACAGAAGGTACAATAGGTAAAGATTATAGATCAATTTGCTACCTTGCAGTGGCCAAGGTAGTGCTCATGCTCAAGCATGATAGCATGAGTGTAATCATCCCAGAGAGCACCACTAAGGTCCTTCAGCTTGCTCACCCTAGACCACTTCTGCCTCCATTTCCTCAAATGGTTGTACACTTGAGTGGAGGTAACAATCTCCCCACAATACTCCTTAACAGCTTTGGCCACAGCATTGACATCCTTGTCCTTGAAAACCTTATCAGGTCTGCTGCCATCAATAACAAGGGCTGCCATCCTCCTAAGCTTAAAGCCAGAGGTGTTGTTGGTCCACCTCATTGCCCTCACAGCCCCAGACAAGCCCCGTACCCCGGCCACGGCCACGGGAGCGGGAGCGAGCAACATCGGCGAGGATTGCCGCACTGCCGGAGCAGCAGCAACACCAACTGCAAGAGGGACAGCAGCACTGGCACTACTAGCTGCTACAACAGGTGCAGAACCACCATTGATGAGCTCCTCCATCTCATCAACAAATGCACCAGAGACCACCATCCTAATTCACAGCAGGAACGAAACAAAAAGACTGACAACATCAAGCACAAATAGGCAGAGTTATTAAAGCAACAAGTCACACACAAGTTAGGATTACACAAAATTAAGCACAAATAAATCAACATAATTATTAAAAAATGGTCTTAGCTTTGTCCACCAAGTTATTACAGCAGCATGTCACACACATGAGTTCCACAGCAGGGTACACCAACTAAATTCAAGAACATACATCAAGTAGTGTTTGTTCCCCTCCAATGCCACATAGCATTGGAAATATCACCCCTTATTTCGGTCATTTCAGCAGAGTCTTAATCTAGATGTCTTGGGGGCGGGTTGGTTGGATCGAGAGGACCCCGTGAAACCTTCCTCCGCTGGCACAATTGAATCGGTGCCAAAACCTAGAATCCAATTGTGCAAAATGGCACGAGCAACAACTTGACTTGACTTGTGTGGTATACTTGTGGAATGGTTTGTTGTCCAAGATCCTAAACCCGCCCTTTAGTGCTCCTATAGCCCTCTCCATAGTCACTCTAAGTGATGAGTGCCTAAGGTTGTAGAGCTCCCTTGCATTAGTGGGCATGTTCCTTGGACCATACTCAGATAAATGGTACCTAACCCCCCTGTAGGGAGGTAGGAAACCACTTTTGCATGCATACCCAGCATCTACCAAGAACATTTTACCTACACAAGACATCTACTGTGAGTGTGTATGTTTATTAGCCATTGAATATGTATTAAATGTGTTGTGTTATTACCTTGTGGCACATTGAAGCCATCCGCCCTGTCTACAGCATCTGCCAAAGCAGTGGCATCATGGGCTGAACCCTCCCAGCCAACCAAGACATATGTGAATTTGAGATCACAATTCACAGCCACCATAACATTTTGGGTGGGATCCTTTTTTCCACCCCTGAAAGCTTGTTGCATGCGCCTAGGAACCCTTGCTAGGAAATGAGTGCCATCTATAAAGCCAATTACATCCTAAAAAGTTTGTGTCAGTGTTTGTAACATATTTACTTTAATCAATGATCCTAAGATATATATATTTACCTTGAAATATGGATTCCACCTATGGCTTCCAAGTATTTTTGGGTGAGTGCTTGTGCTAGCTGGCTTTATCATTTCATTCATATGTTCACCCACAGCATATAACACTTGATGGAAATGCTTGTGGACAATTTCGATGGACCTCCTAAAGGATTGGTGGACAACCCTAAACCTTTGGTTGTGCCCTACAACATGTAAAAACATGGCAACCTGCTCCTCCACTGACACTCCATCTCTATCGAGACAAGACCCCGTCTCTAAAAGTGCTCACTAACCCAAAAAAGGCAACTCTCTTATCCTAATCATAGAAATACACTCTGAATCTGAGAGTGGTATATCATTTCTAGTGTTCTGTGTCTGTGCTGATCATTTTCATCCCTAATCAGGGCTAGAGATATAGGATCAGGCAGGGGGGTTTCAGATTCAGGGGTTTTCCTTTTCAGCCTAGTGGATACAAAGGAGACCATAACAATAGTCAAGGCAGCTGCCTTCCGACACAGCATGTCACGGCTCAAAGAAAGATCCATCTACAAGCATGTAAGAATGTAACAAGAATTCAAATTTGTTTGTACCCTGCTTAGGCATCAACATGAATGTGAAATGAATGCATTATCAAAAGCACGACTGCATCTAGTAATGTGATGCCTCCCAGTGCTATCTTTGGACCACATCATCGACCAATTAACCAAAATAAGAACAACATGATACAAGAAACAGAAACAAATGAACAACATAGGCAGTTCAACTAACAGATCGAAAACAATATGGCAGAACAACACAAAACAGATCAGGAACAATATGGGACAACAAAATTAAACAGATCAACAACATAGGTACTTAACCTAATAGATCAAGAACATGTAGACACAAGAAGCCGAACCAAATCAAGAACATGGGTAGTAAACCTATCACACCAACAACAACATAGTACAACAAACCCTAACGCATCATCAGCAAGCGAAGAACCAACACATCTCTAACAAACCCTAACACAAATCATGAAAAAGGGGGTCGATTTCACCTTGCCTCGGGGTCAAACGAACGAAGAGAAAGCAGATCTGGGAGTAGAGGACGCAGACCGAGAAGAAGAGGAAGCAGATCTGGGAGTAGAGGACACAGATCGAGACGAAGAGGAAGCAGATCTCCGCCACGGAGTCCCAGCAGCAGCCGGAGCAGGGACGCCGCCACGAACCTCAGGGCCGGAGCGGAAGAAGCCCTTAGGTCGTCACAGCCGCCACGCACCAGCACTCACCGCCGGTTTCTCACGAGCGAGGTGGAAGAGGAAGCAAGAAGAGGAAGAAGAACAGCAGTGGGGAGTGGTGACCCTTATAAAGGGAGACGGAAGACATGGCGCGAAGGAGGTTTCACCCTCCCGCCCGAGCTCCATCGCGCGCGAAGGAGCTTTCACCTTCCCGCCAGAGCCCGCGCGAGCCACCCCGCCGCCGCCGCCCAAAATCGGCCGCACGCGCCGCCACGAGCTCGGCTGCAAAGAAACGAGGGTTTCTGGCGTTTCCCCAGAACCAGGCGGAGAGGCCAGTTTTGGCTCTGGTGAGCCTGGCCAGCTAGCGGGCCAATGCCACAAACACGGAGGCTTGCAGCCCAGGAGCGCAGCCGAGCCCGTGGGCCGCCCTCGCATACGCGCCTGCCACATACTGTAGAAACAAAAAAGTAATATACTAATATCCGGGATCCAAAGCTCCTGCCACATGAAAAATCAAACAGATATAGTTCATGTCCAATATATACAAATACTGTAGAAACAAAAAAGTAATGCACACGGTAAAGGAGAAGAGAACAATCAACAGGTCATGTATACACCTTTCGATAGGTTTAGCCGGCAAGAAAATTAAAGCTTGTAGCTATAGATTCTAGCAAAGGTGCTCACTAGCATCCTGCATTTCTTGCAGACTGCTTCTTTGAAGGTAGTGGAAATGCAGCTATTTCCCCCCAACAAGCAAAGAATATCTTAATTGATTTCAATTTTCCTGCTTCAAACTTTATGCATCACTGCACTCTACAAAATTATGCATCCAGAATTGCTATTTCTGCAATCTGCACAGCTGTGAGCATTTCAATGCATTATGCCACTGATCTGTCAACTACTGCTTTTCATTGCACCACCAGAACAAAATATACCATGTGTTGTGGATCTATGTAATTACATTTTCAGAACTATATATCTAAATGAATGATTCACCCCTTCCTGAAGCTAAATAGAAAAACAAATCTATATTAATAGACATTGCTATGTATTGGAAGCCTGAAGCTTGAAACAAAATTGTTGTTTTGCAGGGCATCAATCTAAAAGAATCTCAAGAGTAAATATTGAGATCTCGGTTGCACAAAGGCTATCTAAGTAGTGAGAAACTAATAGACACTCATCAGGAAAGCGATAAAGATAATTGAATCAACACAGGCACAGGCTGCGGTTTTGTGGTAGAAATCAGTGCACTTGTGACAAAGCTGACTCATAGATAAATGTGACTTCACGGATATGTTGAAAAGTAAACAAGCAAAAACAAAATAGTGCAGTTACCTGTGCAAAATTGTAACTATCTACATCCGACCGGCATGGATGACAATCAAACAAGCAAAAGAGGTTTGAAAGAATACTAATCCTCCGCCACTTACATTCACAAGATGGCACAATGAACAAAACCCAAATTGTCGTACAATGGATCGCCGAGCTCACCGGTGCATGCCTCCTCTCCATGGAATTGCTCACCATCGAGCGGATCTACGAGCGATTAGCGCGCTGTGGCTCATCCAGATGTCCCAATGCCTCCTCACTTCCTGGCACAACCTGAGAAAAAGGAGGAACAGATCCATTCCACGACCCTGCGGTATCCCCAGCCCCGGTGGAACGAGGTCGCGACAACCCGTGTATGGCGGCGGCGGCGGAAGCGCTTGACGCGGCAGCGACGAGGCGTAGCAGAGGCACCAGCGGCGGGGACTGCAAAGGGCGCGAAAAGGAGCGTGGGCGGGTGGATTTATCGGCGCGGGAACGATTTTGGCGCAAGGAGAAGGGCAGGAGGGATCCTGTGCGGGGGATTCAGTCTGATAGCGAGGCGCGCTCGCTCGCAAGCTGTGGCGAGTGTAAGGAGGGGGATGGCGAGGGAAATAGACTTTTTGGAAAATACAGAGACTGTTGGAAGACTCTTTTGTTGTGTTTTTTATATTTTAGAAAAGTAAAATGAAATAGAGAGGTTGTTGGAGTTGCTCTTACTCATGTGACTTGTTTTGTGGCTCGTCCTCTTCTCTTGGTTAACCTGACATCGTCAGCACCTGATTCTGACACCGAGGTGGGTACCCATGGAAACCACCCCGGTATTCACGGAAGGCGATTGCGAGGCGATCTCGTAGGCGAGTCTGATCCCGCTCTAGATTGGCCCTCTCCGGCTCCGATCTGCACCGCTCCACCGCCAGCCACGTGATCGTAGTGGCACCGCCCCGACGGTAGTGTGCGCCTCACTGCCATCGGCCACCTGCATATCGTCGGTTAGCCGTTCCAGGCGCCGCCGACCATTAAACCCTAGTTCCGCTAGGTGCCGCGCCGCTTAGGGTTCTAGTTGGGATCTCGTCGTACGCACTGTTCTTCTGATCGGGTGTCGTACTTTGGTGTTGTTTGTTCCCAGTCCAAGCTGATGGCATCGACTGGAGGCAGGGAAACAGGAGGCGCGGGCCCTCATCAGGCACGTGGACAAGAAGATGTTGATCCTCATGTCGCGGAGATGCTGAAGAACCTCCACCTGACTGCTCAGGAAGGGGAGCATGCAGTGTTTAGCGATGATGAAGAAGAGGACGAGACTATGACTGAATGGGCACCGGTGGGGAAAGTAATATCCCCTGGGTCACTCCATCAGAGCACGATCTTCGGAGCTCTGAAGCCGGCATGGGGTAACCCAGTTGGACTCAGGATCCGATCGATTGGTGAGAAAAAAGATAACTTATTCGTGGCGAAGTTCGGCTGCAAGATGGATATGGAGCGCATCCTGGCAAGCTCGCCATGGAACTTTGGTAAATACGCAGTGATCCTCCGGGAGTATGATGACAAGCTAAAACCCTCACAAATCCGCTTTGAGCGGATGGAGATTTGGGTAAGGCTCATGGACTTGCCTCTGGGGTGGATGAACCAACAAAGGGGAGCTCGAGCGATGAAGCTCCTAGGTGATGTGGTAAAGATGGATGTGGATAAATATGGCAAGGCTAGTGGCCCATTCCTGCCGGCTCGAGTGGCCATTGATCTGGGTAAACCAATTAAAAGGGGTGTTTTACTGAAGATGACGAAGGATGGAGCACCTGAATGGTTTGATGCTCAGTATGAGAAACTACCTTTCTTCTGTCGCTCGTGTGGGGTGATTGGTCATTCCGACTTGGTGTGTGAGACTCCTGCACCGAGGGATGAAGAGGGTAAGCTGCCTTATGATCTGACACTTCGGGTGGACGACAGAAAAAGGAAACCCCAAAGCTTCGCTGATGCAGCTGCGGAGTCTCTTGGGAGCGCAGCTTCGTCGGGATCAAAGCAGTCACGAGAGTCCTCCATGCCTCAGCGAACTGACTGGAAGGAGGTACCAGCTGAGACCATGACATAGGAGAGGGAGGAGGAGGTTACCTCGCCTATGAACGAGACAAGTGGCAGGGGTAAAACAGGGGGTTCGGTCCAAGCGGGAGTGAACCGACCTCTGTTCCAAACAAAGAAGCCTAATGACCTGAAGCCGGCACGGAAACAGAAGTCGAAGACTGGGGCGGCTTCAGCTACGCCAGACCTGAACCTCCCTATCTCTGATCTGTTGGTGCTGGTTCCTGCTGGGACGGTGAGTGCTAGGGTCAACCTTTTGGCTGGGTTGCAGGAGGGTGTTGAGGGAGCAAAAGAGGAACTACTAAAGAAGCAGAAGATGTGTCCTACCAATATTGATGCACGATCGGCGGCGGCGGCGAGCAGTCCCCGCCGGGCACAATGAATTGCTTAAGCGTGAACTGCCGGGGAAGTGGGCGGCCCGCGGTAGTTCAAGAATTGGGTCTCCTCATTGAGACCTGGAAGCCTGCAGTGGTGTTTCTGATGGAAACACAGTTGTCTGAGGAACGAACCTGGGGTTTGATGAAATCGCTGGGTTTCCCAAATGGAGAGGTGGTGGCGGCGACAGGATTAAGTGGCGGGCTCGCGATGTTCTGGAGAAGAGACATTACGGTGGCGCTGCAGAGCAAATCGCGCTCACATATTGATGTTGTCCTCTCTTGCGATATTCTGTATGGAAGGGATTGGCGTTTCACTGGTTTCTACGGTGAACCGAGGAGGGAATTACGGAAGAACAGTTGGTACCTCATGCGGTTTCTTCGTTCACAACTGGACCTCCCATGGTTATGTGCAGGGGATTTCAATGAAGTACTGAGAGCTGACGAACACTTTGGGGTGTGCGAGAGGGAAGTGTGGCAGATGGCGGGGTTCCAAGATGCGTTGCCGTTGAGTTATGATCCAAATTCTGTCTCCCAAGAGAAAGGCCGACTTCGACGGAGCGAAGCGGAGGCCCGTCGCCGTAGGCTTGGGCGGAGCGAAGCGGAGGCAGAAGTGGCCCATCGGGCCACACCCTTTTCCCAGGTCGCGGCGGGGGGGGGGGGGGGGCGGCAGCCCCCCCGCGGTACGGTACGGATCATAAATACCCGTTAGGGTTTTCCATTAGAGATCGATTTATTCTCTTGTAAGCCGCCGCCGTTGGCGTTGTAACCTCGACTCCCGATATAGTGAAGTTCTTGTCGGGCCGGCGCCCGTGGTTTTTCCCGCAAGGGTTTTCCATGTTAAATCTCGTGTCTTTCGCGGTTTGATTCCTTTACTAGTCGTCGTTTATTCGCCATCGTTTATAACAAGTGGTACCGGAAGCCGGTTTCGGATTTGTTTTCTTCGATGTCGTCGACGATGAAGTTTGATCTACCGTTGTTGGATTACAAGACGAGGTTCTCGTCGTGGCAAGTCAAGATGCGAGCTATTCCGGCGAACACTCATGATCTTGATGTGGCGCCGGATAAGTTCGGGGGCAAGTCGTCCAAAGATTGGACCGATGAGGAGAGTCGCAAGGATCGTAAGGCTCTGTCTTTAATTCAACTTCATCCGTCCAATGATATTTTGCAAGAATGTTCTAGGAAGAGACTCGCTGCAAACACTGCGGTTGAAACCGGAATCGATCCGTATGTCCAAGGATCTAACCGGAAGATGCATATGAAGATGAAGTTGTTCACACTCAAGATGGAGGAGGGTGGTTCGGTGTTGAGCCACATATCCGCTTTCAAGGAGATCGTTGCCGACCTAGTGTCGATGGAGGTGAAGTATGAGGATGAGGATTTAGGCCTCTTCTCGTTATGCTCTCTCGCCCGATTCGTTTGCATCTTTCCGTGACACCATACTTTTGAGCCGTGATGAACTAACCGTCTCGGATGTTTATGAGGCACTCCAATCCAGGGAGAAGATGAAAGGCATGGTGCACTCTGATGGGTCGTCCTCCAAGGGCGATGCTTTGCAAGTTAGAGGCAGAACCGAGCAGAGATCCTCTAATGAAAGCAATGATCGCTTCAAGAGCCAAGAAAGCGAGAGGTCGTTCTAAGTCTAGACCGCCCAAGAAGTTCGTAAGTATTGCAAGAAAAAGACTCATTTTATTGAGGAATGTTGGAAGCTTAAGAATAAGGAGAACGGGAAAAATAATTCGGATGGTAAGGCCTCTCGTTGTTTCGGTGCCGGGAATACTTCGATTCGGGAGAATGTCCGGTTGTCCTTGCCGGTTGTGTTTCCGGTCATGATGAATGGATACTTGATTCCGCATGTTCATTTACCCGTGCGAATGGAGATGTAGTGCGTATGGGAGATGATAACCCATGTGAGATTGTGGGTATAGGCTCCGTTCGGATCAAGGCGCATGATGGCATGACACGTACGCTACGAATGTGAGGCACATACCGAGGATGACTAGAAATCTCATCTCACTCAAAGCACACTTGATGCGGAAGGGTTCAAATACTCGGTTCGGTGGAGTTTTAAAGGTATCAAAAGGTTCTCTTGTCTTCTTTGTAGGTGATATGAATTCGCAAAGTTATATGTCCTTAGAGGAAGTACTTTACAAGGTTCCATATCCGCCGCTCGTTACTAATCGTTGAACCTAGTGAGACTAACCTTTGGCATATGCGTCTTGGACATATGAGTGAACTTGGTATGGCGAATTGGTGAAGAGAAACCCTCTTTGGATGGTTGTACTTTGAGTGGCAAGAAGTTCTGTGAGCATTGTATTTTCGGGAAGCACAAAAGGGTAAAGTTCAATACCGCATTGTTCATACCACCAAAGGTACTCTTGATTATGTACATGCTGACTTATGGGGTCCCTCTCGTAAGCCTTCTTATGGTGGTGCTCGTTACATGCTTACTATTATTGATGACTACTCTAGAAAAGTATGGCCTTACTTTACGAAAAATAAAGATGATACTTTTGCTGCTTTTAAAGATTGGAAAGTGATGATAGAAAGGCAAACTGATAGGAAGGTGAAGGTGCTTCGTATCGATAATGGTGGAGAATTTTGTTCGCTCGCGTTTAACCATTATTGCGAGCGAGGAAGGCATTGTCAGGCACCACACCATACCGTATACTCCGCAGCAAAACGGTGTGGCTGAGCGCATGAACAGGACCATCATCTCGAAGGCCCGTTGCATGTTGTCCAACGCACGGATGAGCAAGCGTTTTTGGGCGAAGCGACTAACACCGCATGCTACTTGATAAACAGGTCGCCGTCTATTCCACTTAATAAGAAAACACCTATTGAGGTATGGTCTGGCACACCCGCCGATTATTCACGGTTGAAAGTTTTTGGCCGCATCGCTTATGCTCATGTTGATAATGGAAAATTGGAGCCTAGAGCTATTAAATGTCTTTTTCTTGGTTATGGTTCGGGAGTTAAAGGATATAAGTTGTGGAATCCCGAAACTAAAAAAGACTTTCATGAGCGAGGAGTGTTGTTTTCAATGAATATGTGATGTTTAATGACAGTTTGTTCTCGGATCATGTTCCAAATAATTTTGATAAAGGGGCTGCAAGCATATGAGCGTGCGAGGTGGAGCATGTGGATGACGAAAAAGGTGTGCGGGTGCAGCAACATGTGCATGATGATACGGACGAGCGAGGTGGAGCCGCCTTGTAGATGACCAGGAAAATGGAGCCGTTGATGATGAGGCTCATGATGATGTTCAAGCACTTACCCCCGTTTTGCACCTTGATGAAGATTTGCCTATTGCTACTCGCAAGTCTAAAAGGGTTTGTGGACGGCCACGTCGTCTTATTGAGGAGTGTAATATGATTTATTATGCTTTGAGTTGTCTTGAACGGAGTTGATAGCGAGTTATGAGCCGGCCACATATTCGAAGCTATCTCTTGTGGTGATCGTGAGAAGTGGATTGCGGCTATGCGGGATGAGATGCAATCTCTTGAGAAGAACCGCACATGGGGAGGTTGTTCCTTTGCCTAAGGGAAAGAAGCTCGTTCGCTGCAAATGGATCTTCAAGAGAAAGGAGGGTTTATCTCCTAGCGAACCTCCAAAGTTTAAGGGAAGGTTAGTGGCTAAAGGTTACGATCAAATTCCTGGTGTTGATTATAATGATGTGTTTTCTCCGGTTGTAAAGCATAGCTCAATTCGTACATTCTTGAGTATTGTTGCTGCACATAATCTTGAGCTTGAGCGAGTTAGATGTGAAGACCGCATTTTTACATGGAGAGCTTGAGGAGGAGATTTACATGGACCGGCTTTCGAGGGGTTCATAGTGCCACGGCAAGGAGAATTATGTTTGCAAGTTGAAGAAATCCTTGTATGGTTTGAAACGCTCTCCCGTCGGTGGTATAAAAGGTTTGATTCATTTATGTTGTCACATGGCTTTAAGAGATCAAAATATGATAGCTGTGTTTACATCAAGTATGTTAATGGATCACCTATATACTTGCCGTTATATGTTGATGATATGCCGATTCTTGCCAAGAGCGGAGAAAGAGATCACTACATTGAAGAAATTGTTGAGTAGTGAGTTTGACATGAAGGATCTTGGTGCTTGCTAAGAAGATTCTAGGTATGGAAATCACTAGAGATAGAAAAGCTGGTTTATTATTTCTTAGTCGGCATGGTTATATTGAGAAGGTTCTTCGCCGTTTCAATATGCATGATGCAAAGCCTGTTAGTACTCCTATTGCACCGCATTTTAAATTGTCAGCTGAGCAGTGTGCTAGTACAGTTGAGGATGTTGAGTATATGTCAAAGGTTCCGTATTCTAGTGCTGTTGGTTCTTTGATGTATGCTATGGTTTGCTCTCGCCCGGATTTGTCTTATGCTATGAGTTTGGTTAGCAGATACATGTCTAATCCTGGTAAAGAACACTGGAGGGCAGTTCAGTGGATTTTCAGGTATCTTCGAGGCACAGCAGATCATTGCTTGAAGTTTGGCAGGACAGATAAGGGACTTATTGGCTATGTGGATTCAGATTATGCCGGTGATTTGGACAAGCGAAGGTCACTCACAGGTTATGTGTTTACTATTGGCGGTTGTCTGTGAGCTGGAAGGCTGTCTTGCGGCTACCGTTGTTGCTTTGTCTACTACCGAGGCCGAGTACATGGCTATTGCTGAAGCATGCAGAGAGTTGTGTTGGCTGAAAGGATTGTTTGCTGAGCTTTGTGGTGTTGATTCTTGCATTAACCTGTTTTCAGATAGTCAGAGTGCTATATATCTTACCAAAGACCAGATGTTCCATGAGAGAACAAAGCACATTGAAATCAAGTATCATTATGTGCGTGATGAGGTTGAAAAGGGTAAGTTAAAGGTATGCAAGATACACACTCTTGATAATCCTGCTGATATGTTGACAAAGCCAGTTCCTGTTGCTAAGTTTGAGCTTTGCTCAAGCTTAGTTGGCTTAACTGTGTAGCCCAAGAGGCTATTTGGCGCCGAAGTATTTTGTTTCTTTGATGTGTTCGGGATGAAGGTTCGTTTTGTTTATCTTTTGCAAGAAGGAATTTGTCTCAAGGTGGAGTTTGTTGAGTTATGATCCAAATTTCGTCTCCCAAGAGAAAGGCCGGCCACACCCTTTTCCCGTGTCGCGGTCGGGGGGTGGGGGGCGGCAGCCCCCCCGCGGTACGGTACGGGTCATAAATACCCGTTAGGGTTTTCCATTAGAGATCGATTTATTCTCTTGTAAGCCGCCGCCGTTGGCGTTGTAACCTCGACTCCCGATATAGTGAAGTTCTTGTCGGGCCGGCGCCCGTGGTTTTTCCCGCAAGGGTTTTCCACGTTAAATCTCGTGTCTCCTGCGGTTTGATTCCTTTACTAGTCGTCGTTTATTCGCCATCGTTTATAACAGTTGCAGACTGTGGCCTGATGGATCTGGGTTACACCGGCTTGCCGTATACTTGGGACAATCGCCAACAGGGTGCAAGGCATGTCAACGTCCGGCTAGACCGGGCTTTTGGCGATCATAGATTTCTTGATATGATGGGAGAATCATCGGTGCGGGTGTTTCCGATAGTGTTCTCAGATCATGCAGCTTTGGTGATCAAAGTCAGGGAGAACAGGCAGTCCTGTCTGCGGAAAGCAAAGCAATTTAGATGTGAGAATATGTGGCAACGTCATGATGCTTACTATGATTTTGTCAATCAGGCCTAGGATCCGGGACTAGGTGAGGGAGATCTCCTGTTGGTGGCTTCCTCCTTGTCTCGGTTACAGTCTGCCTTTGGGAGCTGGGATAGAGACGTCTTTGGGTCAGTGCGGAAAAATTTACGCCGGCTGAGGACTGAGTTGGAGAATGAAAGAAGCCATACTATGTACCGTGGCCCAACTGAACGTGAAAGAAGCTTAATGAGCGAGCTTGCTGAATCTCTGGCAAGGGAGGAGGAGATGGAACGACAACGGTCGAGAATGGAATGGCTGAGTTCGGGTGACCGGAACACCGGATTTTTCCAAGCTAGGGCCAAGTCGAGGGCGCGCACAAACCGTATACGTGCGCTTAAGCGCGCGGATGGTACTGAAGAGACGACACAGGAGGGTATTGAGCTTATGGCAAAGGAGTTCTACGTAGGACTCTTCATGGCTCAGGGAGATATCCAGCCTGATTTGGTCTGTCAATACGTTCCTAGGAAGGTTACCGACCAGATGGGGGGCCTACTGGATAGGGCATTCACGACTGATGAAGTGGAGGAAGCCCTTTTCCAAATGGGTCCAAATAAAGCACCGGGCGTTGACGGCTTTACGGCGGGGTTTTTCCAAAAGCACTGGCCTCTGCTGAAGGACAAAATTGTTGCAGCGGTTCTGACTTTTTTGGAGGGTGGTGACATGCCAGAGGTAATTAATCAAACCATACTGGTTCTTATTCCTAAGGTCGCTAATCCCCAAGAGTTGTCACAATTTCGCCCGATTTCTCTGTGTAATGTGATTTACAAGTTATGTTCGAAGGTTCTAGCTAATAGACTCCGTTTGGTCCTGGATGATATTATTTCTGAGGAGCAGAGCGCGTTTGTCCCGGGAAGGCTCGTCACGGACAATGTGCTTATCGCTTATGAATGTATTCACTACATCCGTAACAAAAAAGGGAAGACCGGTGCATGTGCGATCAAACTCGACATGACAAAAGCCTATGATCGCGTGGAGTGGAGCTATCTTAATGACATGATGATCGCCCTGGGCTTCTCGGGGAGATGGTGCAGCCTGGTTATGAAACGTGTTACTTTAGTTAGTTTTGCAGTGAGGGTGAATGGGGTTCTGTCCCCTTCTTTCAGACCAACTCGAGGTATTCGGCAAGGCGACCCGATCTCCCCATTTTTATTTCTACTGTGTGCGGAGGGTCTAACATGTATGTTGAAAGCTATTGGAGCTCAATTTATTGCAAAAGGTGTACGGGTGAGCCGACAGGCACCTTGGATATCCCATCTCTTGTTTGCTGACGACTGCCTCATCTTCACTCAAGCGACCAAGAGGGGAGCGGATAGGGTTGCTGAAATTCTGAACCTGTACAACAGAGGATCGGGACAGTTAGTGAATAAAGCGAAATCTGCAGTTTTCTTTAGTGGAAATTGTGATGAAGCTGTGAAACATGACGTTCTAGAGGGCTTGCAAATCCCAACTGAAGCTTTAGGAGAGAAGTATTTGGGCCTTCTGACAGCAGTGGGGAAGAGCTCTGACGGTTCTTTTGATTATGTGGTGGATAGAATCAGGGGTTTCATCCATGGGTGGGGTGGCCAGCTGTTGAGTTGTGCAGGGCGAGAAGTTTTGATTAAAGCCAACGCACAGGCGGTGCCAACGTATCCGATGAGCTGTTTTAGAATCCCAACACCTATGTGCAAGAAGATCAAGACCTGTGTCTCTAATTATTGGTGGGGGAGTTCCATTGACAACCATAAGATGCATTGCCAGCGGTGGTCTAAATTGACAAAGACGAAGGGGGAAGGTGGTGGGTTTTCGGGATCTCCCTCTGTTTAATCAGGCTATGCTGGGAAAGCAAGGCTGGCGTCTCCTTGTTAGGTCGGACTCGCTGTGTGCCAAGGTCCTGAAAGGGAAATATTACCCAAACAGCAGTTTCATGAGGGCGACAAGGAAAAAGAATAGCTCGGAGACTTGGCGAGCGATTTTGTTTGCACGGCAAGCTCTTGCAAAAGGGCTAATTAAGAGGATTGGACCGGGTAATTCTACTAATATCTGGACGGACAATTGGATTGCAGGCACTTCAACAATGAAACCTCTATTCCGTGTGCCGGATGTGCTACAGGAACAGTCTGCGACCTGTTTTTGCCGGATTCTCGTCAGTGGGATGAAGCGCTTGTCCGAGCCTCCTTTTCTGCGCTGCATGCTGAAGCTATTCTCAGACTGAAGCCGGGGAGGAGTTTGGATGAGGACATAGAGGCTTGGGCGTTTGAAAAGAATGGTTGTTATTCCGTCCGGTCCTGCTATAGGATGCTGAAACACGAAAGTGATCAGAAGGAAGATTTCGACAGGAGTGAAACCAGCTCGACAGGGAGCAAGAGATGGTGGAGTTATGTCTGGAAGCTTAAGGTTCCTCCAAAGATTCGCATCTTCTGGTGGAGAGTCCTAAATAATTTCCTACCATCTAAATCTGAGCTCAAGAGAAGATATGTAG
Organism: Cenchrus americanus; assembly: GCA_947561735.1. Classification (NCBI taxonomy): domain Eukaryota; kingdom Viridiplantae; phylum Streptophyta; class Magnoliopsida; order Poales; family Poaceae; genus Cenchrus; species Cenchrus americanus. The sequence goes on along the minus strand of OX387245.1, from coordinate 196,203,634 downwards.
CAAGGGAAGATCACTGTGATGCTTGTGGTTTAACGGGCGAATCACAGTATCATATAATGGTCAGTTGCCCTTTGGCAATTCGTTTTTGGAGAGAAATCAAGGTCATTACTGGGTGCAAGCTACCGCTGCTGCATCCAGAATCATGGGCAACTGATTTGCTGACAGAGGGCTTCTGCACACCAGAGGAGGCAGCAGTGTTTGTCTATGGGGCTTGGTCACTTTGGACAGCAAGAAATGGGCATAAGCATGGCAGGACTAGTTGGAGCCCAGTTGCAGCGGCTAAGCACGTATCAAAGATGATTGAAGACTTGATATGTCTTACTCATAATCCTCCTGCAATGATTCCTCGGAGGAGAGGAGTTTGGAAGAAGCCGGAGGCCGGGTGGAAGATGTTAGACAATTAGGCAATTTTCGGTACATTTTAATTCCAGAAATTATTAACAAGTTCATGACAATTATGAGTGATCCCGTGAGAGCATAGCATGTGCAAGTGTTCAAGTTAAAACTCAAATAAAACTTGAACAACAAAAATACACACAAGAGATTTAGTATGTACCCAAAGGCGGGACGGTTGACGGAGTCAACCGGTGCGCCGTTATCCCTTGGATTAGACATGCTAATCGTGGAGGGACCTTGTTCGATGTAGCCGTACAGAGTCGTTGCAGTGACGAGTCGTTGCAGTGAAGTCCCACGAACGGCCTTCGGGAAGTAGTCGTTCACGTGGATGTAGTCGTACTGGAAGTAGTCGTTCACGTGGAGGACGTAGTCGTACTGGAAGTAGTCGTTCACGTGGAGGACGTAGTCGTACTGGAAAGCGAGCAGGCGCGTACGGGTACGCTCCCCGAAAAACCTAATTGTTCGCCTATCCCAAGCAGGATCGCTAGGCAGACGAGGTTCGGAGGCAACTGCTCACGCAAGCAGTGTGCGCGCAAAGCTTGCGTTGGGAATGGCGAGAGAGCAACACAGAGGGAGAAGAGAGAGGTCTCCTAAGCAGAAGTACCTGGATGTGAGAATGTGTATCTGTGCCAGAGGAGGGAGTCCTCTTATATAGGCGCAGAGGAGAGGAGAGGGGAATGAACCTGGAAGTTGCTGACCACCATAATTCCCATTAAACGACAGTTACCAGTAACTGCTGTATTCAAGGTCATCAGTTACCAGTAATTGTCGTTTTAATACAGGAGATTATGATTGACATGAATGACCGACATGAATGATAAAAACAGTGCATACGCATCACGGTCACTGTCACGGTCTCGACTCGACTCGACACGACACGCCACGAACCCTCGCCTCGCCCACGGCCACGGCCCGGCCCGGCCCGGCCTAGCGCGGCGCGGCGAGCGAGCGCGCGCGCGTGCGTGTGGCACGCCCTTCTCCTTTTACCAACTTCACAAGTGGTCCACCGTTGGTCCACCCTTTAAGTTGGTTAAGATTCTCATTGACTTTCAATGCGGGATTGAATCCCTAGCATTTATTTTGTGGACCTTTTAATTCTTAGGATTAATTGAGACTAAATGGCCCAAGGCCCAATTAATCCAACAATCCCCACCAAGAATTTCAAGGTACACAAAGAAATGTCCTCTTCTCAACTCTTGTTTTGATATACTGACTTTATGGTGGAGACTGTTAAGTTGAACATCCACCTGAGACAAAAGCTACACTCATTCGCAACTGACCAATGGACTATGCCTTGAATTGGCAGTTTCGTGCAAACAAGTTTGACTAGAGCCCCTTGCCGTACTAGGTCGCTATAAGCATCCCCTCGGGTTGGAGTGTATAAGTCATACTCCGTGCCTTTCATGGGTGTCTAGAGATCACCCTATCTCATAGATTGTGACTAGCAATCGGACCCATATAGGTGCAATCCTTTAAGATGTTCTCGTAGGCCAACATCTTTGCTCCTCTTTGAGCCACTCGGATCACATTAAGGTTTTTCACCAACCTCGCCATACGGATTTTAGAAGAGAAATGCATCTCTACTTGGAATGAGCCTTTTACAAAGGTTCTCTTCTCTCGTTAAACAGTAGTTTGTTTCACTATCCTAATTCACGGGATCTCCGATCACATAGGACAAAGTTACCACTACCGAATAACGCCGACGGGTCTCAAGCCCAATTCCCTGGATGCATTGTCCGTCACATTACGTGAAAGACCCTTTGTGAATTGATCTCGCCGGATTCTTAGCCGTTTGGATGTAGTCCAAGGCTATCACTTCGGAGTTTCTCATTTTCCCGACGATTTCAGCCGCCTCTTTACATGCCTAGATGACTTCATGTTGTCCTTTGAACTGTTCACCTTGACAATCACCGTTTGATTATCACAGTTCATGAGGACCGCCGTATCGGTTTTTCAACTACCGGTAAATCCATAAGGAGTTCACGAAGCCATTCGGCCCTCAAGCGTGGCGGTGTCCAATGCGGTGAGTTCTCGCCTCCATAGTTGACATCGTTAGATGGTCCCGCTTGCAAGACTTCCAGAGACGAGCGCCACCTCTAAGTGTAAACACATATCTACTTGTGGCTTTAATCTCATCCGCATCGAGAGATCCAATTTGAATCACTATAAACCCTCTAGTACCCTAGGATACCCAAGATAGTGAATCGCGTAGTCCATTGTTCCTTTCGGATAGCGCATTACACGTTCAAGAGCTTCCCAATGAGCATCTCCCGGGTTAGACACGAATCGACTCGGTTGCTTACGGCATATGCGATGTCGGTCTAGTAGCGCTAGCTAGGTACATTAGTGAACCAATGATTTGGGAGTATCTCAGCTGATCTCTCATTATTCTTTTGTTTTTCCTTAACATTTTACTAGCATCATAAGGTGTTGGAGCTGGCTTGCAGTCGTTATAACCAAAACGACTCAAGATTTTCTCCACATAATGAGATTGTGTAAGAACAACCCCACCATCACCTTCTCTCACTAGTTTAATGTTTAGAATCACATCAGCCTCCCCCAAATCTTTCATCTTGAAGCTTTGAGACAAGAATTCTTTCACTTCCTTAATCGCATTAAGGCTTGTCCCAAATATCAGTATGTCATCTACATACAAACATAGGATCACTCCTTCGCCCCCACCATCGATAGTACACACATTTGGCGGCTTTGTTCACAACAAAGCCAGCGACGTTAAAGTTTTGTCAAACTTCTCATGCCATTGCTTAGGAGCTTGCTTAAGACCATACAAAGATTTTACCAATCTACACACCATCCCTTCTTGACCTTTTACTACGAATCCATCCGGCCGATCCATATAGATCTCCTCCTCCAACTCTCCATTTAGGAAAGTTGTCTTAACGTCCATCCGGTGAACGATAAGACCATGGGAAGTCGCCAAGGAAAGTAGTACTCGAATAGTGGTCAATCGGGCAACCGGTGAGTAAGTATCGAAAAAATCTTCTCCTTCTTTCGAGTATAGACTTCAGCCACCGACCTTGCCTTGTACTTATCAATAGTACCATCGGGCCTAAGCTTTTTCTTGAACACCCACTTGCATCCTACGGGTTTGCACCCATAGGGACGCTCCACAACCTCCCAAGTACCATTAGACATAATAAAATCCATCTCACTCCGAACCGCTTCCTTCCAATAGTCGCATCCGGAGAGGAATATGCCTCTTCAATGGTTCTAGGAGTGTCATCCACGAGGTACACAATGAAATCATGACCAAAGGACTTTGCAATCCTCTGTCTCTTGCTCTTTCTAAGAGCTTCATTGCCATCCTCCTCAGGATTTTCCTCATGTGGTTGTTCATTGTGTTCTATCAAAACGAACGGAGTTCTTTGGGTTCATTATTAATAGACAATTCATGACTAAATGTGCTATCTACCTCTTTCATAGGAAAAATGTCCTAAAAATGTAGCGTCTCCGGATTCCATGATGGTGCCAATATGCATATCGGGTACTCCGGACTTCACTATTAAAAACCAATAACCCACACCGTGTAGAGAATAACCAAGAAAGATACAATCGACGAGTTTTAGGTCCTAGTTTACGTTTCATGGTTATAGGCACATTCACTTTGGCCAAACATCCCCAAGTCCGTAAGTATGAAAGAGATAGCCTTTTCTTTTCCCATTCCTCGAATGGTGTTATCTCTTTGTTCTTTATAGGAACACGATTCGGGACATGACATGCGATCAACATAGCCTCACCCCACCATTCCTTGGAAAGTCCCGTTGTGTCTAGGGGTGGGCGTTCGGGTTACCCGATTAGTTCGGGTCGGGTAATTCGGGTTTTGATTAATTCGGGTAATGAGAATCATTACCCGATATCAGCTCCAGAAAAACACTACCCGCAAATTCGGGTACCCACAAAAACCGGGTTCGGGTTCGGGTTACCCAATTTACCCGAAATCTATAATCAAAGTATACAATTAAACACACATAATTTTGCATAGACTATTAGTTTGTGTTGAGTTTCAATTACAAGTTGAGAAGAATAATATATTATAGTTACTCATTCAAATTAAGAGAATTGTATTATAATAAAGTGACAGTTTCAAGTATTCAACTAACAACATAACTAACAACATGTGAATAAATACAAAGACAAAGGCAAATTTCGGGTAGTTTGGGTACACGAGTGTATTACCCGAATTACCCAATCTAACTTCGGGTAATGACAATCACTATCCGAACTTGGGATCGGGTACCTTGGGTTCGGGTAATTCGGGTTCGGGTTCGGATAATTTGGGTACGGGTAATGGGTATCGGGTATTTTGCCCGGGCCTAGTTGTGTCTAACATGGTGTTAACCAAATCGGTTAGAGTGCGAGTTCTTTCTTTCGGCTACCCCGTTTGATTGAGGTGAATAGGGAGGCGTCCTCTCATGAATTATTCCGTGTTCCGACGAGAACGCCGTGAAAACATTAGAAAAATACTCTCCACCACGATCGGACCTAATTCTTTTGATGTTTCTCTCAAGTTGGTTTTCTACTTCACTTTATAGATTTTAAAATATTGTAGCGCTTCATCTTTAGACTTCAACAAATAGATATAGCAAAATCTAGTACAATCGTCTATCGAGTCATGAAAAACTTTTTACCACCTTTCGTCAACACACCATTCATCTCGCATAAGTCGGAATGAATTAGTTCTAGAGGTGCCAAGTCTCTCGCCTCGGTCGAAAAAAGAGGCTTGTGAGGTTGTTTTGATTCAACGCACACATGGCACTTAGAATTTTTGACTAAGGTAAATTTCGGAATTAAACTCAAGTTTGCAAGACGCATCATACAACCAAAATTAACATGACAAAGTCGCGAATGCCAAACATTAGACTCCTCATTAACATTCGAAACATGGTTCACAACTTTATTATAATCATATGACAAAGAAAAGCGGAACAAACCTCCGCTATCATAACCTTTTCCAATAAAACTTCCAAATTTAGAAATTACACATTTATTGGATTCAAATACTAATTTAAAACCGTCTCTACATAGTAGAGACCCGCTAACTAAGTTCTTCTTGATAGTAGGGACATGTTGCACGTTCTTCAATCGAACGATCTTTCCCGAAGTAAGCTTCAGATCGAACGAACCAACACCAAGACCACACGCATGTGATCCATTTTCCATCAACAAGGAGGAAATTTTGCCCGCCTGGTAAGAGGAAAACAAGGAAATGTCAGCACAAATATGAATATTAGCACCAGTGTTAATCCACCAATCAGGTGAATGACATACTGAAAGAATTGTAGGTAAAATATTACCGTACCCCGACGTTCCATCAGTTTCACTAATAACCATGTTGGCACTCTTGCCATCTTTCTTATCCTTGCGTTCTGGACACTTTGCAGTGAAGTGTTCCGTGCTACCACAGCAGTAGCACCTCCCAGTTGGCGGCTTTTTCTGCTTGAACTAAGCCGTCTGCTTAGCCTTTGATTGGTTCTGATGGGGCTTGTTCTTCTTTTTCAATGCATTGTTGTTCTTCTTCTGCACCAAGTTGGCACTAGAGGACCCAACAATCCCTTTACCATGTGTTTTGTCCTTTGCTCTCGCCTTCTCTTCAACATCAAGAGTGCCCATAAGATCGACAACAGCAAACTCTTGCCTCTTGTGTTTCAGAGAGGTTCCAAAGTCCTTCCAAGAAGGTGGTAACTTGGATATAATACCTCCAGCCACAAACTTGTCAGGCAACTTACATGGTGCATCCTTGCTATAGTTCTCAAGATCTCTATCTAGCGCCTGAATCTCATGGGCCTGCTCTACTACAGAACGGTCTTCAACAATTTTGTAGTCATAGAGCTGATCCATGACATACGACTCACCACCGGCATCGAAACCCCAAACTTAGCCTTAAGCGCATCCCAAATATCTTTGCCACTTGGCAGCAGAAGGTACGTGTCCACAAGGTTTTCAGCGAGAACACTGAAGATGGCACCACGAAACAGGTTATCGGCTGCCTCGAAAGCCTTCTCCTCCTCTAGAGAAAACTGTTCAGGCTTCCCCTGTATGACATGCATGATGCTCATCGCTGTCAACCAATACGTAACCCTTTGCTTCCAACGCTTGTAATTTGAACCATCGAAAACATTTGATTTGAGTGATGCAGCGAAACTAGTTACCGAAAGCCTATCAACAAGATAAGGTTTTTGGATTGTTAGACAATTAGGCAATTTTCGGTACATTTTAATTTCAGAAATTATTAACAAGTTCATGACAATTATGAGTGATCCCGTGGAGCATAGCATGTGCAAGTGTTCAAGTTAAAACTCAATAAAACTTGAACAACAAAAATACACACAAGAGATTTAGTATGTACCCAAAGGCGGGACGGTTGACGGAGTCAACCGGTGCGCCGTTATCCCTTGGATTAGACATGCTAATCGTGGAGGGACCTTGTTCGATGTAGCCGTACAGAGTCGTTGCAGTGAAGTCCCACGAACGGCCTTCGGGAAGTAGTCGTTCACGTGGATGTAGTCGTAATGGAAGTAGTCGTTCACGTGGAGGACGTAGTCGTACTGGAAGTAGTCGTTCACGTGGAGGACGTAGTCGTACTGGAAAGCGAGCAGGCGCGTACGGGTACGCTCCCCAAAAACCTTATCGCCCGCCTATCCCAAGTAGGATCGCTAGGCGGACGAGGTTCGGAGGCAATCGCTCACGCAAGCGGTGTACGCGCAAAGCTTGCGTTGGGAATGGCAAGAGAGCAAGCAACACGGAGGGAGAAGAGAGAGGTCTCCTAAGCGGGAGTACCGGATGTGAGAAGGTCTCCTAAGCGGGAGTACCTGGATGTGAGAATGTGTATCTGTGCCAGAGGAGGGAGTCCTCTTATATAGGCGCAGAGGAGAGGAGAGGGGAATGAACACGGACGCCGTCGATCACCATAATTCCCATTAAACGACGATTCGGGCAGAATCGTTGTATTCAAGGTCATCGATTACCGGTAATGGTCGTTTTAATACGAGAGATTATGATTGACATGAATGACCGACATGAGGGAGTCCTCTTATATAGGCGCGAGAGGAGAGGAGAGGGGAATGAACCTGGACGCTGCTGACCACCATAATTCCCATTAAACGACGATTACCGAGAATCGTTGTATTCAAGGTCATCAGTTACCAGTAACGGTCGTTTTAATACAGAAGATTATGATTGACATGAATGACCGACATGAATGACAAAAACAGTGCATACGCCTCACGGTCACGGTCGACACGACACGGCGAGCGAGCGCGCGCGCGTGGCACGCCCTTCTCCTTTTACCAACTTCACAAGTGGTCCACCCTTTAAGTTGGTTAAGATTCTCATTGACTTTCAATGCGGGATTGAATCCCTAGCATTTATTTTGTGAACCTTTTAATTCTTAGTATTAATTGAGACTAAATGGCCCAATACCCAATTAATCCAACAGAAGAATGAATTCAGATGCCTCCTTCGATGCATCAGCTTTCTCCGGCATAAGTGGAGCTGTCGTCAGAGGTGAAGATGGTAACATGTTGGTGGCAGAAGCAAAGCGTTGTGACCATATCTCGGACGCCCTGAAGGCTGAGGCCATAGCGGCCAGGGATGGTCTGTTGCTAGCACAAGCAGGCGGCTTTGATAAGGTGACTTTGGAGCTCGACAACCTCACACTTGTAAACTTTCTCCGATCGGTGGCAGGCGAAAGGAGTCGGATCGCAGGTCTGTGGCGTGAGATTAGTGATTTAAGCAAGTTTTTTAGTTCATTTAAGTTTTCCTTTGTTAAACGGGAGGGCAACGAAGCAGCTCATGTGTGCGCAAAACTGCTTCCTTTGTCGCTCATGGACATGGAGTGTGTGTGGACCGAGGCTTTTCCAGGTATGTTGCTTGAAATAGCTATCAGTGATTGTAATCTTGCTTCAGAGTAATATAATCTCGTGATCTCAGAAAAAAACTGACATCGTCGGCATTGCTTAGCAGCTCTTTGATTTCAGCACACACTGCAATTTTATCTCGAAAAATCAGCATACGAATAAGACGCATACTGCATCTGTTTGCGTATTTTAGTTATCTATATAACATCACGTTTTGGGGGTGAGGTTACCGGGAGGAGATAAATATATCTTTCTAGTATTATGATTGTAAAGCATCAGACCTTAGGGCCGGCCTAATGACCAGGGAGAGATGCTTATCATCTTTAATCAATTACTTGCTTTTTCCTCTGGTCGGCGCTTCAGCTGTCTTTTTGTTTCTTATAACTGTTTGTTAATGAATATTACAATTTTGCAGATGACATCCTTGTGAAGTCCTTTTGATGACTCATCGGCATCTGACTGTTGGAATTTATGTTGTATATGAGCTTCACCCAATAACAAATTCAGATATTCCTATTAAATCTCAAAGGCCCATTCATAAGAGTGCAAACGAGAGGAGTGGAAATCCTTTAGTGCCACCTTGCTAGTTGTAGGTGGAGAGAACCAACTTAAATATGAAAGTTGTCTTCATCTTCTAAAAGCTAGTGTGAGAAGAAGAATGAGAAGTCCGTACACACACTCGCTCAGCTCACCAGGCGAAGGGCGCAAGCGCATAGCACTTGCAGGAGGATAGTCTCCTTTTGCAGTTTAGTTTTGCTCCTTTGGTTTGATGAGTCCTAAACGGATACAATATATGATCCACTGATATGGTCTACTGAAATCATACAATGGCCATGTTTGGATGGTATAGATTAGTGTTAGTGGTAGTGGTAGTTTTTAACACCTCCAAATTAACACATAAAAAACTAACACCTTGGATGTTTGGATGAAGGTGTTAGTTTGCATTTAAAGTAACTTTTCCAATCATTTGAAAAAGGAGAGGGAGAGAGAAAATGGGTGGGGTCCACCAAACTAACACCAATTAGCACCTCTTGGAGGTGTTAGTTTTTTTAGGGTGTTAGTTCCAACTAACACCAAACTAACACATGTGTTTGGATGAAAAGTGTTAGTTTTGGTGTTAGTTTGCTTCAAACTAACACTAACACCCACATCCAAACATGCCCAATATATGGTGCGCCGAAATCATGTTCCTTCGGTTGGATGAGTCCTAAACAGATACAATACATAGTCTGTTTTGCAGTTTTAGTTTGTTCTTTTGGTTTGTTGAGTCCTGAGCGGATACAATATAGTTCGGTTTACCAGGACTGTATAAGCAGACCATCGCACGCTAAAATGTATCCAATAAACATCTGGGGTTTTGCCTCTTCTTGTTTTCGTGTTGTCGTCGCTAAGTTTCAAGCTCGATTGTTTGCGCGCACCAGCGACAGGGCGAGCAGGGCTTTCAGAACCGTCATCTTTGCGATCCTGCACCAAGAGAAGGCGAATAAGGTTTTTGGGAAGCGCTCTTCGCGCGACTACTCCCGATTCTCATCACGTCTCGTTTTCCATCAAGAAACACGATCTCCTTTTGCAGTTTTAGTTGTCGGTGCGGAATGTGGTCCCGACACTAACCAAGACAAAGTGTCGTGGTCTATCCCTCAATGGTCGATGCTAAGCAATAAGAGACACGGGATTTATCCCGGTTCCGCCGATGGGGGCCGTACGTCCGGCGGTGGTGTGCTCACGGCACTATATTGCTCGGCAGGGGGTGCCTCGTAGTGGGGCTGCTACAAGCAAGGCGGGAGAGGAAGCCTGGCTTCCAAGTCCCTGGCTGAAGATATTGTGGGAGAATTGGAGAATGAGTACGTGGTGTGTTGTGTGTTTTCTGACCGTCTCGTGTCCTGTCCCCGCGGCTGGGGGGTTCGCCCCCCTTTTGTAGATCAAGGGGGAGGCGGATTACATGCGCGCCGCGCTATCTAGCTACGTGGGGAAGTGCGACGTGCTATGCTGTAGAGTGGGCGGCCGTCCAGACGATCCTTGCGGCGATCCGGCCATCATGGCCTACCTTGTACCCGAACAGGTGGCGGTTCGAGGGTAGAAGGGCGGCGGATGGTGGCGATGTCCTCTGATAGGCTCGAGGGAGGTGCTGACGTTGGCCCGTACGGAGTACAGGAGTAGGTAAAACGGCGTCCCTTCCCGACGCGCTTCACAGTCTGGAGTTGTTGCTACAGCGCCTGGCATGCGCCGCACGCGCGGGGACGGCGGCCACGCTGTTACAGTGGCAGGGATGGTGTTCCACCGGCCTAGCGCCTCCACCTAACCCTGTAGGGTCACAAGAAAGTGAATCGAGGGTGCAACCGGCCCCCTTCGAGGGGCTCGGCGCGTTAGCCGTACTGGAGAAGGCGCACGGCGTCACGGGACTGACACCGGCCGCGCTGCACAGTCCCTCCCCACAGTGATGGGGATGGGCTCCTCCCCGGGGAGTTGGTGCGGCGGCACGGGGCGCGAGCCCCCGGCGCATGATGGCACCGTCCCGCCGGTGTCGGGCGTTAAATGCCCGTGTACGGGGGCCGGCGCACGCGTGAGGGGCACCCTCGAGCGTGGCGGACCCCGGCCGAGGGCGGGACGTACCCTCGAGCGAGGCGGAGCTCGCTCGAGGGGGGAGCGAGCCCTCGAGCGAGGCGGAGCCCGCCCGAGGGGAAGTGCTACCCCTCGAACGGGCGGAGCCCGCCCGGGGGGGGCGCGAGCCCTCGAGCGAGGCGGAGCCCGTCCGAGGGGGATCTCTAAGAGGACCACCTTGATGGGCCGTCGGGGTCCCTGCGGCGTGGGCCGTTCCCTGCATGGTTAGGCAAATTGTGTTTTGGCTTTGTTGCGGGTTTTAAGTGAGGATTTCCCCGTTGTTTAAGGGGACCCCTAGGGCTGTCCCCGACAGTAGCCCCCGAGCATCTGCGGGTTTGCCATTGAGGCTCCCGCAGATGCTGGAACCTACTGATAGGACGTTCTTCCCTCCTTGTTTTGTGAACGCTTTCCGTGGGGCCGCGTCAGCGGACCCGCGGGTCTAGCCCCCGAAGCCCTGCAGGAGTGTGGGTGCTCCTGCAGGGGTTAACCGCGAGAACTGGTCAGAGGGCGTGGCACATGTTTCAACCGGCCTCGGCAGTGTCTCAGCCGGCTTCGGTGGCGCACGCGCTGCTGGCGCTGTCTCCGGCGGGTGCGGAGCCAAGGAGGTGTAGCCGTGCGTTAAGCCCCCCGAGCCCGGGCCCGTTCGATGCGATCGGGTAGAGCTTTACGACTTGTTTTTTAACGCACCCTCGCCGTCCCTCCGCGGGACGGAGGGTGAGGTTTCCGCAACCCCCATCGAGCGGGTCGCGAATTGCGGATTCCTCTTTGAGCTGCTAGTGGGTGGTTCGAGTGGACGCCCATGCCCCGTTCGATAAGGGTAGGCTGCGTGGTCCAGAGACACGTCCATGGAAGCGCTTGCGTGGGTTTGCTAGGTGGGGCTCGGTCCCGTTCGATAGGGACCGAGGGCACGGAAGCTCTCCCTCGGTGGGATCCCCCGACTAGCTGCCCTCGCTGGCTCTCGAACACGACATGTGGGGCACCCTCGAGCCGACGGGCTCGAGGAACGGCTCGAATGCGCGTGCCCTCGTCGTCCCCGACTCGCGATCCGGGCGCGCCGTTCGAACCCGTCGAGGGTCGGGCTTCGAACCTCTCGATCGCAGGGCCGTGCGGGGCGGTGCCGGGCGGCCTCGTCTTTTGCGTCTGCGGCCGTCGAGGGGTCTGGGCGAGCCAGCCCTCGAGGCGCTGGTTGGTAGCACAGCGCGGCATGGGTGCACGCGGTGCCTGCTTTACTTCGAGCGGGCGTCGGGTAACCTTCTCACGCACATGCCCCCTTTTTAGAGAGTTGGTATTGTATCGAGCCAGGGGCTCGTGCCACTCGAGGGTTTTGCGTGGCATGGGTGCCCGCGGTGCCTGCTTTACTTCAAGCAGGCCCCGGGCGGCCATCTCGCGCCGATGTCCCTTCGAGGTCTGAAATCGTCTCGAGCCAGGGGCTCGTGCCGCTCGAGGGTTTTGCGTGGCATGGGTGCCCGTGGCGCCTGCTTTACCTCAAGCGGGCCCCGGCGACCTTCTCACGTCGATGTCCCTTCGAGGGCTGAAATCGTCTCGAGCCAAGGGCTCGTGCCGCTTGAGGGTTTTGCATGGCATGGGTGCTCGTGGTGCCCCGCTTTACCTCAAGCAGGCCCCGGGCGGCCTTCTCACGCCGATGTCCCTTCGAGGGTCGTCTTTATCTCGAGCCGGGGGTTTGCCCCGCTCGAGGGTTCTCCTTGCTTGGCAAGGGACCGGTCATTAAATGCCTCACGGCCGAGGCCGCGGTTTTGCAACGCGGGCGCGCCTTTTTAGGCGTTGCGGCCGCGCGCGCGCGCGTAGTGGGCGGCGTGGCAGGCAGACGTGACCGCTTGCCTCGGTCCCTGCAAGTCTTCGCCGTGATGATGGCCCGTCCGCGGTGATGTGGCCGCTGCGGTCGTGGTGGGGCCCGTTCGTCGGCGTGAAGAGAAGATTCCCTGCAGTTAATGCGCGCGGGACATCCGCTCCGGAGAGCTCGCCCGCGGCTTATAAATCTGAGGGGAGGGGGAGACGGCGGTTTTTTACCTTAGCGCCTCACCATTTCAGCCCCCTGCGCCTTCGTCTTCGCCTCGCCTTTGCCACCGTGCGGTGTCGCCATTAGAGTTCCTCTTCCGTTTCTTGTCCTCCGCTCTCGCATTCCTTTGCCTTCTTCCCATGGCGCCGCTTCCGCCCCTCACGATCCTTGACCCATATGCCTGGGAGCGGTCGACGGTGACCCCGCTGGCCCTTGGCGAGCTGGTCGTCGCCGGCCAGCTGTCGGCGAACAAGGATGGACGCCCGGCGGAGTGGATAGTGCCGCCGGCGGGGGACCGCGCGCCCAACCCGCCGGAGGATTATGTAGTGAGCTTCGTGCGCTTCCACGAGCGGGGCTTCAACGCGCCGGTGAGCTGCTTCATGCGGGCGTTGTGCCACTACTACGGCGTGGAGTTGCACAACTTCGCGCCCAACGTGATCTCGCAGGCGGCCACGTTCGTGGGCGTCTGCGAGGGGTACCTGGGAATACCAGTCAACTGGGAACTCTGGGTGCACCTCTTCCGCGCGGAGCTCTTCACGCAGCCCACGACGGAGCCGAGGACCCGCCGCGCGGTGCGCGCAGGCGGGATGTCGCTCGCCCGCGGCGCGGTTCAAGGACGTCTACATCCCCTGCACCATGACGACGAACAACGCCGGCTGGGAGCGGGGATGGTTCTACTTGCGCAACGCCGAGCCCGGCCTCCCCCCGTACACCGGTCGGGTGTTCAAGGAGAAGCCCAGCTCTTGGGGCTACGGGGTGTCCACGGCCCAGCATCGGAGGCGGCAGGACTCGGTCCTGGCCGCCCTGAAGAGCCTGGCGGCGCAGGGGCTGACCGCATTGGGCGTCCTCGCCTTCCTCCATCACCGGCGGATCGTGCCTCTGATGGAGAGGCCGCTCTGCATCTTCGAGATGACGGAGGCGGCCAACCCCGTCGATCTGGCGAGGTCGCGGATGCTCCCGACCCCCCTCGGGCGGGCGTATGCGCTCACCCGGGCGCGGAACGCCGTCGACACCGGATGCCGATGCGTCCGGACCGGACCCCCGTGGGACCTCGAGATGCTCCCCACCGGCCCACCGGTGAGTGTGATCCTTGATTCTCGTTTTAGTTCTTGGTGTTGCTTCGCCTCCCGATGCGTCCTTGGTGTTCCCCGTATGCACCGGTGAGCTTTACCGCCTCCAAGTCCGTTCCGCCCACCCCCGACTCCCCACGCGCTTGGTTGGGCGGCGCGGCAGCCGGGAGCGAGGAGCGGGCGGCGCGCAGGAGGGAGCGCGCGAGGCGGCACAACGAGCGCCGTGAGCGGCGGAACGCGGAGTACCGGCGGCGCGAAGAGCTGGGGCTCTCCTCCCCGGGGACTGAGGAGTACTCGTCCTCGGGGGATGACGAAGAGGAAGAGGCTGAGGGGGGAGGCCCCTCTGACAGGTGGGAGCCCTCGCCCCCGTCGCCGGAGCCGGCTCCGGCGGCAAGGGCGGCATCGCCGGGGGCGGCGCGGCGCCGCCCGTCGCCGCAGCAATCGACATCGGGGCGGCGCGCGCGCCGAGGGCGCCGCGCGCACCTCGGGGGCGCGCGCGGCGAGCGCGCCCGTGCGCACGGCGAGCGCGCGCGCGCGCGCGTGGCGGCGTCGTCGGGGAGGCGCGACGGCGGGCGTACCCGCACGCGGGCGAGCGTACCGCGCGCGCGGCGGCACCGTCGGGAGGCGCGGCGTCGGGGGCGTGCCCGTGCGCGGGGCGGGCGCGCCTACACGCGCGGCGGCGCCGTCAGGAGGCGCGGCGGCGGGTGTGCCAGCTGCGCCGGCCTCATCCGCTGAGGCCTCGAGGAAAAGGAAGCGTGCCTTCTCCTCTTCGAGGTAAGGAGCTCGCCTTTTTCGCTTGGCTTGGTTTTGTGATGACCAAGCATTCTAACTTTTCGTTTGTGCCTGCGCAGGGTGGTGCCAACCGTGCCTCCCCTCGCACCGGCCAAGGTGCTGAGGACGGACGCGTCCATCCCCACCCGGCGGCGCTCGTCGAGGGCGTCACGGGCGGGGGCAAGCACGGCGGCGGCGGGCGAGAGTTCGCAAAGCCCGCCGAGGCTTCGAGGCCTCGGCGGCGCATCAGCCGCCGCCGCGGCGCGGCCGGCGGTCACCGAGGAGCGACCGGCGCCGGCCATTGTGGGGGCGCAGGCCGCCGTAGCGGCCATGGCGGAGGCGCGGCCCGCGAGGCTATTGCTCGTGGAGGTGCGGCCCGTGGCGCCACCGCGGAGGAGGCGGAGCGGGTGCAACCTGCGGCGGCGCCCGTGGTCGCAGAGGCGCGCCGGGGGAGGTGGTGGCCGTGGCGCCGCGTCGGCGCCCGCGGCCACGGAGGCGCAGGGTGGAGGCGCCGGTGGAGGTGGCGCAAGGGCCGGTGTCCGCCGGCGGTTCCCGGCGGAGGCGGTGGAGGTCCCGGATGACCGACTCCCCCGCCGCCCGGTGGGATCGGTGGGCCGGCCCCCACACGCTCCCCCCGAGCCCCAGGAGGGGGCCCTCGTGAGGCGGCACGAGGGGCACATGGTGGCGGGGGATCGAGGACACGGTGCTGAGGCCTCATCCCCCCGCGCCGGCCACCCCGCCCAGGTGGAGGGGGCCATTGACGATCCCCCGGCGTTTGCTGACGCCAAGGGGGAGCAGGAGCTCTGGGGCAAGCTTCGGAGCCACGGCGCCACGCTCAACCACGCGCTGAACGAGGCGTTGCGGGTCCATGGCGGCCCTGCATGGCGCATCTTCCAGGTAGGGTGCGGTTGCTCGCTTTCTTCCATCTTTTGTTTTTGCGTGCTCCTTCCGTGTCGTAGCGCTTATGGGTTTTGATTTGTGGGTGTCAGGAGCTCGAGCGCCGCGCCCACGACAAGTACGACGTCTTCGACCGGGTGAACGCCGAGGTCCACCAGCTCCGGGAGCGGTGCAGCGCTTTCGACGCGCTTGCCGACGCCCTCGGGACGCCGGACACCGGGCGGCGTGCGGGCCATGGCGTGGCGCGACGAGCTCCCCGAGAGCTCGAGGCAGACCCGCGCGCGCCGCTCGAGCCTCGAGCGGGTCCGCACGCCCCTCATCGATCGTGATGAGGCTCGTGGCGGGGCGCGCTCGGACTTGGAGAAGATGCGGACGCTGGCCACCAATTGGGAGGCGGAGGTGGCCAACGTCCGCGGCGAGAACCGGGAGCTCCGTTCGTCGCTCGAGGGGGCGCAGGCGCAACAGCGCCAGGCTGAGGAGCGGGCGCGCGGGCCGGGAGCGGCGGGCCAAGGAGGCCGACGACTTGAAGGCCGCCCACGACGCCAAGGCCGCGGCGCTCGTCGTCGCGCGAGGAGCAGCCTCCCCGCAGAGTGCACCGCCCGCCAAGGGGCCGAGGGGCGGCTCCGGCGGGAGCGAGCGGCCCTTGTCGACGCCCGGACGGCGTTGGAGCAGTAGCGCGTCGCTCGCGAGGCGGCGCAGAAGTCATTGGCGGAGCGGGACGACAAGCTCTCCAAGGCCGAGGGTGAGCTCATTGTGCTCAGCATTGCAAGCGCAAACCAGGAGATGGCCCTCCAGGAGCAGAGCGAGGCCGTCAAGCGCCTCGAGCTGGCGGTCGAGGCCGAGCACCGCGCTCTTGAGATGGAGAGGAAACAAATCGAAGGTGAGCCACCGTTTGACTCTTGCCTTGTTGGTTTTTCTCGTTAGAGGGCTCGCGTTCCCCTTTCGATTTCTTTCTTGTCTTGGCGATTCCGGGCTTGCGCACCGCCCGGGGCATGCACCGAGCGGGCCGAGGCGCCGCAGCTTCCTACAACTCCTCCGAGCGGAGAGCCGCGGGGAGCTGCGTGGCGCGGCCCTCGAGACCCTCGCCGCGCCGTGGAGGAGGGCGAAGCACGGGCGGCGGCTCGTTGGCCGGCCGCCCGCGCGGCCTTGGCGGTCATGTCACCGAGCGGATGCGCGGGCGCCGCATCCGGGCGTTCGAAGGCTCTCGGAGTGGTGCGATCCCACTACGAGGTCAATTTCGAGGCGCCGGCGGAGGGCTACGTCGTCCCCGAGGGTGTCGAGGACGAGGTGGCGATGGAGCGTGTGGATGCGCTCGCCGCCGACGCCGCCGGTCGCTCGCCGAAGCCTTCGAGGAGTTCCTCTTCCCGAACGCCGCCGACGCCGCCGCTCCTCCCCGCCCCGAAAGCAGCTTGGGCACTTGGCCCATTTTGATGTGTATCAGTACTTTGGCCTCGTGGCCTTTTTGTAAATGAACAAAACATTTGCTGTAATGAAGTCATTTGTTTATCACGCTTTTTGTTTCTCCTTCTTCCCCGAGTAGATTCTAGTTAGGGGAGTTCGATTTTCGCGGGGGCCTGCTGGGTTGGAGGCGAGAGAGAAGGGCCATATCCACGCGGCGTAGGCTATCTCTCGGCTCGCACGCTCCTTCCGCTAGGCTGCCTGCGCCCTGTTCGAATCTTTGCTTGTAGTCGAAGTAGAAAACAAACTTAGCGCGCGTGAGTTGTTTCGTTTTTGCGTGAAAAAATGGGACCATTTTGGGGGGTGCCCCCCCGCAGTAGCCCCCGAGGGTAACTTGGGTTTCAGGGGAAAGCCGAGTTGCCCTTTTTATTAAACTTAAAGCTTTTACATAGTTGCAACCAACAGGGGCGTTGGCCATGTGATTTTTACAACAGAAAAATGCTTGGGAAACCTAGCTAGGGGTAGAAACGACGTAGCTGTTCGATGTTCCAAGCGTTGGTGAGCTCTTCACCGTCCTCGTTGGCCAGCTTGTACGTGCCGGGCTTGAGTACCTTCACCACGACGTAGGGTCCCTCCCATGGGGGCGATAGCTTGTGGCGCCCTCGGTTGTCTTGACGTAGCCTTAGGACCGCATCCCCTTCGCTAAAATCCCGCCGCGTATCTTGCGTGCTTGGTAGCGCCCGAGGGACCGCTAGTACCTCGCGGAGTGCATCGGGGCCACGAGGCGTGCCTCGTCCACCGATCCGCCGAGTCCTCGCGGGCTCGCCGGTTGGCCTCTTCGTCGTAGCCTCGAACCCCGGGCGATCCGTATTTTAAGTCCGTGGGGAGGACGGCCTCCGCGCCGTGGACTAGGAAAAACGGGGTGAACCCGGTGGCTCGCTCGGGGGTGGTCCTTAGGCTCCACACAACCGCCGGTAATTCTTGGAGCCATTTCCCGCCCGTATTTGTTCACCGGTCGAAGATTCTCGGGCTTTAGGCCTTGTAAGATCATGCCATTGGCACGTTCTACTTGGCCGTTGGTTCGTGGGTGCGCCACGACCGCCCAATCCACACGGATGTGGAATTTGTTGCAGAACTCCAAGAACTTCCTGCCTGTGAACTGAGACCCATTGTCGGTGATGATGGAGTTTGGCACTCCAAAGCGGTGGACGATGTCGGTGAAGAATGTTACCGCCTGTTCTGCCCTGAGATTCGTGATGGGGCGCGCCTCCACCCACTTGGAGAACTTGTCAATCGCGACCAACAAGTGGGTGAAGCCCCCGGGCGCCTTCCGCAGGGGCCCGACGATGTCCAGCCCCCACACAGCAAATGGCCATGTTACGGGGATGGTCTGCAGGGCATGGGCGGGCAAGTTGGACTTGCGGGCGTAGAACTGGCACCCTTCGCAGGTGCGTACGATCTCGCTGGCGTCCGCGACCGCGGTAGGCCAGTAAAAGCCCTGGCGGAACGCGTTGCCGACGAGGGTGCGGGGCGCGGCGTGGTGGCCACAGATCCCCGCGTGGATGTCCCGTAGGAGCTCGCGCCCCTCGGGGATGGGCACGCACCGCTGTAGGATGCCGGAGGCGCGCGCTTGTACGCCTCGCCGTCTACGAGGGTAAAAGATTTGGCCATCCCGGAGATGCGCCCGGCCGCGGCCCGGTCCGCGGGGAGTTCCCCCTCGAGCGATCCGGGCGATGTATTTTTCGCGCCGGTCCTCTTGGACAGAGCCGGCTCGATGTCCATCACGTCGGCCTCGTGGGGAGCCGTACCCCTCGAGGAGGGAGAGCACGTACGCCTCGTTCGAGGGGTCCTCGTCCATGGGTTCCGCACCCGCTGGATTCGAGGGAGCCCCCGAGGGTTCGTTGTGACTCGAGGGGTAGGGCTCGAAGACGACCGAGGGTTGAGCGATGTCGCGTGCGAAAACGTTCGGGGGGACGGTGATCCGCCCGGACGCGATCTTGGCGAGCTCGTCCGCCTCCTCGTTGTACCGGCGGGGCACATGGTTGAGCTCGATGCCGTAGAACTTGTCTTCGAGGGCTCGCACGGCTTTGCAGTAGGCCTCCATCTTGTCGTCGTGGCAGCTCGCGTTCTTCATGACTTGATCGATCACGAGCTGCGAGTCACCGCGCACGTCGAGGCGCTTGACGCCTAACTCAATGGCGATTTTGAGGCCGCGCAGAGGAGGGCCTCGTATTCAGCCATATTGTTAGACGCGGGGAAGTGGAGGCGCACCGCGTACCGCATGTGTTCCCCGAGGGGTGACACGAAGAGCAGGCCCGCGCCCGCTCCTGTTTTCATCACTGAGCCGTCGAAGAACAGAGTCCAGCACTCCGCTTGGATCTGCGGCGGCGGTAGCTGCGTGTCCGTCCATTCGGCGACGAAATCCGCCAAGATTTGGGATTTGACGGCCTTGCGCGGGGCGTAAGCGAGCGTCTCGCCCATCAGCTCTACGGACCACTTGGCGATCCTGCCCGCGGCGTCGGGGTTGCGGATGATCTCCCCTAGTGGGAAGGAGGAAACCACCGTGACGGGATGGGCCTCGAAGTAGTGGCGGAGCTTGCGCCGCGCAAGGACTACCGCGTACAGCAACTTCTGGACCTGGGGGTAGCGCGTCTTCGTGTCTGACAGGACCTCGCTGATGTAGTAGACCGGCCGCCGTACGCATGGGCAAGGCGTGCCCTTCCTCCATGCGCTCCACGACGATCACGGCGCTGACCACCTGGGTGGTTGCGGCTACGTAGAGCTGCAGGGGTTCGCCTTCTTGCGGCGGCGTGAGGATCGAGGCGTGTGTTAGAGACGCCTTCAGCTTGTCGAGCGCATCCTGGGCCTCGGCGGTCCAGGAGAAGCGCTTGTGCTTCTTGAGGAGGCGATAGAGGGGCAGGCCCTTCTCGCCGAGCCGCGAGATGAAGCGGCTCAAGGCGGCGAGGCACCCCAACACCTTCTGCACCCCTCCGAGGTCCCGGATCGGACCCATTCGTTCGAGGGCCGCAACCTTTTCAGGGTTGGCCTCGATTCCCCGCTGGGAGACAATGTATCCCAGGAGCATGCCTCGCGGCACTCCAAAGACACACTTTTCGGGGTTTAATTTGACCCCATTGGCCCGTAGGCAGTTGAACGCGACGCCAAGGTCGCCAACCAGGTCGTCCGCCTTCCTGGTCTTCACGACGATGTCGTCCACGTATGCTTCGACCGTTCGCCCGATGTGATCCCCAAAAACGTGCTGCATGCAACGCTGGTATGTTGCACCCGCGTTTCGAGGCCAAACGGCATCGTGACGTAGCGAACGTCCCGAACGGTGTGATGAACGAAGTCGCGAGCTGGTCGGACTCTTTCATCTTTATTTGGTGGTACCGGAATAGGCATCAAGGAAGCAAAGCAATTCGCACCCGTACCGTTGAATCAACAATTTGATCAATGCGTGGCAAAGGAAAAGGAACTTTAGGACATGCTTTATTAAGACTAGTGTAGTCTATACACATCCGCCACTTCCCATTCTTTTTCTTTACAAGCACGGGGTTTGCTAGCCACGTTGGGTGGAACACCTCCTTGATGAATCCGGCCTCGAGAAGCTTCCGCAGCTCCGCTCCGATTGCCCGTCGCCGCTCCTCGTCGAAGCGGCGCAGCCGTTGCTGCACGGCGCGGGCGTTTGGCAGGATGTCAAGGGAGTGCTCGGCGACTTCCCTCGGGATGCCTGGCATATCCGAGGGGCTCCACGCGAAGATGTCGGCGTTGGCGCGGAGGAAGTCGACGAGCACCACTTCCTATTTGGGGTCGAGGGTGGAGCTGACCCTCAACGCCTTGCCCTCGGGGGCTGAGGGGTCGAGGGGGACCCCCTTGGTGCCGCTCCGCGGCCTCGAAGGTGCCAGCGTGCTTGGCGGCGGGGTCAAGGTCGTCGTTGACCATTTTCTCCAACGTGTTCACCAGCGCTTCATCCAGCGCCAGTGCCTCTGCGTGTTCTACGCACTCGACGTCGCAGTCGAATGCGTGCTCGATGGACGAGCCGACGGTGATGACGCCGTTTGGTCCCGGCATCTTCATCTTCAGGTAGGTATAATTGGGGACCGCCATGAATTTGGCGTAACAGGGTCGCCCAAGTATTGCGTGGTAGGCCCCCTTGAACCCCACCACCTCGAAGGTGAGGGTCTCCTTGCGGAAGTTCTTCGGGGTGCCAAACCAAACTGGCAGGTCGATCTGCCCGAGGGGCTGGACCTGCTTGCCCGGCGCAATGCCATGGAATGGCTTCGTGCTGGGCCGCAGCTGGTCCAACCCGATCCCCATCAGGCGCAACGTATGCGCGTAGAGGATGTTGAGGCTGCTGCCTCCGTCCATGAGGACCTTCGAGAACCGTGCGTTCCCGATGATGGGGTCGACCACCAGCGGGTACTGGCCCGGGTTGGGGACGCGGTTTGGGTGGTCTTCCCGCTGAAGGTGATGGCGTCCTCCGACCAATTGAGGAAGGACGGGGGCGCCCTCTCCGCGGCGAGGACCTCGTGCCGCTCCTTCTTGCGCTGGCGGGTTGACATGTCGACGGTTGGCCCCCCAAAGATGAGGAACACATTTTCGACGGCGGGGAAGCCGCCCGCGTCGCCATCGCCTCCGTCTTTCTTGGCCTCCCGCCTCCTTCGCGGCGGCACGGCCATAGAACTTCTTGAGCATATCGCACTGCTCAAGGGTATGGTTCACTGGGGTCTTGTGGTAAGGACATGGCTTTTTCAGCATGTCATCGAACATCCCCGGGCCTCGAGGGGCCGGTCGAGGGCCCCGTCGAGCCGGTCAATAGCAAGGGCCTCGGCATTGCCGCCGTCGCGTCCGCGCCGCGCGCCGCGCGCGCGCGGCTTCTTCCCCTTCTTGCCCCGCTTGTCGTTGCGGTGGGGCTCCTTGTACTTGCTGCCCTCCGCGGGCACGTCCTCCGAGCGCTTGCCCTTCTTGCCGTCGAAGATCGCCCCCACGGCCTCTTCTCCGGAGGCGAAGCTGGTGGCGATGTCGAACAGCTCGTTGGAGTCCGCAGTGGGGCCGCGTCCCGCGCTCCCGTACGAGGTCCCGGCACGTGGTGCCCTCGAGGAAGGCGTGCACGATTTCGGACTGCGCCACGCTGGGGAGCTCAGTGCAGCGCTTAGAGAAGCACCGTATGAAGTCCCGCAGCGACTCGCCGGGCTTCGAGTGCGGGGAGCGCGAGTCCCACGAACTTTCGGGCGCACGTACGTGCCCTGGAAGTTGCCCACGAACGTGCGGACCAGATCGTCCCAGTTGTGGATCTGGCTAGCGGGCAAGTGCTCGAGCCATGTCCGGGCCGCGTCGCCGAGATGCAGGGGCAAGTTGCGGATGATGACCTCGTCACTGGTGGCCCCGCCCAGCTGACAAGCTAAGCGGTAGTCGTTGAGCCATACGCGGGGGTCCGTCTCCCCGTTGTACTTGACGATGGTCGAGGGTTGGCGGAAGCGTTGGGGGAACGCCGCCGTGCGCATCTCCCGCCGAACACCCGGTGCTCGGGGGGCTCCGGCGTCGGGGGAGCGGTCCTCGCCGCCGTCGTAGCGTCCACCCCGTCGAGGATGGTAGCCCCTCGGCGCTCGTGCGTCCGCCCCGCCGGTGCGCCCGGCGTTGATGACGTTGCGGGCGTCACCATCCGGCCGCCCGCGTGCGTCAAGGAGCCGCTCCTTGGCCGGCGTGCGTCCTTGGTCGGCGGGCCGCCCCCGCCGGTCCCCCCGCGTGCACCGAGGGTTCGCCTCCCGGCGCGGCTTCGTCGTCCCGTGCATCCCCCCCGTTGGAGGATGCGTGAGGCCGAGCTCTCGGCCCGCCGGACGGCCGCTTGCTCGATGAGAGTTTGCACCTCGCGGTGCGGGTCTCGAGCCTCGGGGGTCGAGCTTGCCGGCATGGCCCGCGGCGGCGCCGCGGCGGCGATGAGCTTTTGGCTCGCCCGCGGGGCGCGTCCGCGTTGTCGATGTTGGGGACGGTGTTGATGCGGTCACGGACCGTCGGCCCGCGCTCCCGTGCGCGTTCGCCGCGCGCGGGGGCCTCCCCCGCCATTGAGGCGCGGAGCGCCCGCACCGTCCGTATTCCTCCGCCGGCTAGGCCTCGAGCTCGCGGGCTTGGGCCACCGCGCGTCGGCGTCGGCCCCAGCAGGAGCGCTTGGCCCCGCGGCCAGGCGCGTGGCGATCCCTGGGGCAGGCGTGACTTCCCCGTCTCCGGCGCCCACCGCACCGGCGGCATTGGCCGGGTCGTTGGTGATGACGGCGTAGCACTCCCGCGCGGGATCGTAACTCCCGGTGCTGGAGTCGTCGGAGCAGCCGAACCAGTAGTCCGTAGCGTCGAGAAAACGCCGGAACACAACTGGGTCTGGCACGCCGGAGAAGTCCCACTCCGCGTACCCGTGGCGGTTGGCGGGTGGCAACGCGTCGACGGAGCCCAGGGACGATTCGTCCCCTGCTGAGGCGCCGGGGTCCCTGGCGACGAAGACGTGGCGGCCAGGTGGAACCCTGCGCATCGTGGTGTTGACGTTGGCGTTGTAGGCCGACGTAGCGCCACGCAGCCCGATGGGGATGCGCGGTCCGGAGACCGTGCGCTGTCCCGCCGGGGGTGGTGGTGGTCGTGATGGCGGGCGCGCCGCGTTGAGTGGCGGTGCGCTCGGCCCGCCGTCGCTCGGACCGCGCCCGGCGCGAACGCCGCCCGCAGCGACGACGGCGTCGTGGCGTCGACGGGCCCGCGACATCCGTGCCGCGGGCGCCGCGCGCGTGGTGGTGCGTGCGGCGGGGGCCGGAGCGGACCCCGGCCCCGGGCGCCGCGCGCGGAGCTCCTCACGGTTGGTGAGGCGCATGAGATAGCCGTTCCCCGTGGCCCGAAAGTTCGAGTCCCCGAAGCGAATTTCGAACCCGGCCGGGGAGGGGGTCCGAGCTTCCCATGCGGTAGCGTGTACCACGGTACTCGGTGCGGATCACCATGGAGGGAGTTGGTGGAATGACCTTATGCGCTCGATTGCCCCACGGTGGGCGCCAAGCGTCGGTGCGGAATGTGGTCCCGACACTAACCAAAAGAGAAAGCGCCGTGGTCTATCCCTCAATGGTCGATGCTAAGCAATAAGAGACACGGGATTTATTTCGGTTCCGCCGATGGGGGCCGTACGTCCAGCAGGTGGTGTGCTCACGGCACTATATTGCTCAGGACCGGGGGTGCTCGTAGTGGGGCGGGCTACAAGCAAGGCGGGAGAGGAAGTGTGGCCTCCAAGTCCCTGGTCGAAGATATTGTGGGAGAATTGGAGAATGAGTACGTGGTGTGTTGTGTGCTATCTGACTGTCTCGTGTCCTCTGTCTGTCCCCTGCGGCTGGGGGGTTCGCCCCCCTTTTATAGATCAAGGGGGAGGCGGATTACATGCGCGCCGCGCTATCTAGCTACGTGGGGAAGTGCGACGTGCTATGCTGTAGAGTGGGCGGCCGTCCGGACGATCCTTGCGGCGATCTGGCCATCATGGCCTACCTCGTACCCGAACAGTGGTGGTTCAAGGGTAGAAGGGCGGCGGATGGTGGCGATGTCCTCTGATAGGCTCGAGGGAGGTGTTGACGTTGGCCCGTACGGAGTACAGGAGTAGGTAAAACGGCGTCCCTTCCCGACGCGCTTCACAGTGCTGGAGTTGTTGCTACAGCGCCTGGCGTGCGCCTGCACGCGCGGGGACGGCGGCCACGCCGTTACAGTGGCAGGGATGGTGTTCCACCGGCCTAGCGCCTCCACCTA
Source organism: Cenchrus americanus (assembly GCA_947561735.1). Classification (NCBI taxonomy): domain Eukaryota; kingdom Viridiplantae; phylum Streptophyta; class Magnoliopsida; order Poales; family Poaceae; genus Cenchrus; species Cenchrus americanus. The sequence goes on along the minus strand of OX387245.1, from coordinate 196,178,849 downwards.
ACCCCCGTAGGGTCACAAGAAAGTGAATCGAGGGTGCAACCGGCCCCCCTTCGAGGGCTCGGCGCGTTAGCCGATCTTGGAGCGGGCGCACGGCGTCACGGGACCGACACCGGCCGCGGCCGCACGGTCCCTCCCCACAGGGATGGGGATGGGCTCCTCCCCGGGGAGTTGGTGCGGCGGCACGGGGCGCGAGCCCCGGCGCATGATGGCACCGTCCCGCCGGTGTCGGGCGTTAAATGCCCGTGTACGGGGGCCGCGCACGCGTGAGGGGCGCCCTCGAGCGTGGCGGACCCCGGCCGAGGACGGGACGTACCCTCGAGCGAGGCGGAGCCTCCTCGAGGGGGAGCGAGCCCTCGAGCGAGGCGGAGCCCGCCCGAGGGAAGTGCTACCCCTCGAACGGGGCGGAGCCCGCCCGAGGGGGGCGCGAGCCCTCGAGCGAGGCGGAGCCCGTCCGAGGGGGATCTCTAAGAGGACCGCCTTGATGGGCCGTCGGGGTCCCCGCGGCGTGGGCCGTTCCCCGCATGGTTAGGCAAATTGTGTTTTGGCTTTGTTGCGGGTTTTAAGTGAGGATTTCCCCGTTGTTTAAGGGGACCCCTAGGGCTGCCCCGACATTAGTTTTGTTCCTTTGGTTTGCTAAGTCCTAAACGGATACAATATATGTTGGGTTTACCAGGATTATATAAGCAGACCACCGGCCTCGCTAAAACGTACCCAATAAACAGCTAAAATCGTCGTCTTTGCAATCTTGCACCAAGAGAAGGCGAATAATATTTTTGGGAAGGGCTCTTCGCGCAACTGCTCCGGATTCTCATCACGGCACGTCTTCCATCAATAAACAGGGGTGCTACGTCCTGGCGTCGTCTTCGTCGTCAGCAGATTTGAAGTCTACCACTGCCATTGATCGAAGACAGCGACAGCGATCTAGACGATCTCGGTTTTGACTTTGGGAACCTCAACGTCACACTGTCATCTACGAACAGCAACTGGTATTATTCTGTGTTCTAATATTTTTTCATGCTTGATATGTTCAATATGCCTAGTGTAGGATTTGTGCTTACACTTGTTGCAATGAATTATGCTATATGACCTGTGATATGATTTTGAATCATGTTAGTTTTATGCACATGCTTTATCTAGTCGTTCTATTCGTTAGGATTTCTATTATGGTTGTAATCTGGAAATTACATTATATTTCTAACACTCGCGTGACGATGACTTCGACTTTGGATTTTTTTTTACATTTTTCTTTCCTTTTTGCAAAATATATATAGTCCAATTTTATTTTTTTTTTGCAAAACTATACATCTAACGCCGTGGGGATGGCGGCAGGGACCTACCGCCGTGGGGCACGGCGGTAGGGGTCAGTCTCTTTTCAAGCATGTGTAATTTTTTGTTTGAACTCGGATGGAGATAAACTTTATATGAAAATTGTAGATTTCGACGAGATCTACAACTTTGTAGTCCCAAATTTTTCCATTTGAAATCATCTTCACAGTCAAATAATTGATATACTATCTAGATCTCAATTTTCATATTCCGATTTCAGTTTACGTTCAAAAAATTGTAACTTTTTTGCATGAACTCGGATGGAGGTAAACTTTATATGAAAATTGTAACTTTCGACTAGATTTACAATTTTGTGGTTCAAAGTTTTTCCATTTGAAGCCATTTTCATAGTCAAATAATCGATAAATTAGGATAGTTTATCGATTATTTGACTATGAAGATGACTTCAAATGGAAAAATTTTGAACTATAAAGTTGTAGATCTCGTCGAAAGCTACAATTTTCATATAAAGTTTATCTCCATCCAAGTTCAAACCAAAAATTACAAATTTTTGAAAAGAGACTGGACCCTACCGCCGTGCCCCGCGCGCGCCTCCTACCGCCGTGGGGCACGGCGGTAGGTCCCCGCCGCCGTCTCCCACGCGCCAGATGTATAGTTTTGCAAATTTTTTCACAGACCATATATTTTTGCAAAATATATGTGAAACAAAATGTAAAAAAAGAAAAAATTCTCAACTTTGTGACGGCTATGGTTGCTGACATGAGAGCAATCGGCCGAAGAAGCATGGTGGTTCTGTGATGGGTTGAGCAGTGGTTCGTCGAATGAAGCAAGCTAAGTTGGCCATGTTAAGGTCATGGAGGATTACTATGTAGATGCCCATATTTGGCCCAAGAACTTTGAGGCGCCGATAGGATGCCAAGAGCATTGCAAATGTTGTGGAAACTCGTTATCCATACTTTGTGCAGAATTATTTTTATTTTGAGACGATTGATGCATTTCAGTACCCGAGCCAATTATGCTACTCCTTCCATTTCAAAATGCACTCTGAGCACTAATAATGGCATAGAGTTCAAGCTGGACTGGGCCATGAAGAGCAAAGAAAAATAGACAAAAAGAAAGACTGGGCCAGTTGAGGTGAAATGGGCTCTGGCCGTTCCGTGGGAATAAGGAGGAGGTTTCGGCCCAGAGTTGGTATTTGAACGAGAAACGATCTCGAAATTTAATTGTATGATTTTGGAGCAATTGGGTTAATTCAAATATGATGTTTGAGGTGGGTATAGAAGGGTTAGGCCACAATGCATGCAGCATAAATGTGTGAATTTTATGCTAGCTTAGTCTCAAAATAATTTTAGTTGTTTCTAATTAGCTTCGAATAAAGATAATTAATTGGGATTTTGTTCCAAAATCGAAAAGTAATATTTTAGTGAAATCTAAATAAGGCTAAAATCCTAGGAGTTACAAAAGGATTCGCTACTTCGCTGAGCAAGTAAAACATGAATATGTCTACAGACAGAAAACCGATACATAATACGGTTACTCTTTTTTTTCCCTTGATTTTCGTGGCTTCACTTTGTTTCCAAACTTACTCCACATATGTCCTCTGCTTTTTAAAGCAAGATTATTTAACGACGCCAGTAGGCGGACTAATCTTTACATGACCCGGACTCCTGCAGATTGAAAAAACGAACATATTCTCAGTGCGAACACCACCAGCGGGAATCTTTCAACGAACCTGACGATTCTTAATTGATTTGTCTCAACAGGGATCAAGCAGAGCAGCAACCGGAATCAAGACTCGAACTCCTGGAGGAGCCCTGTTTTCTTTGCTCTATCGGCAGCTCATCCAGTACAGTGAGTCACATACGACGAACTACCAAGTCTACCATGAAAAATGACGACAGTATTCATGTAAAAGCCTAAGCTAATGTATACCAATCTCAACTGTAAAAGACAAATTAAATGTGTTTTCTAGTAGAAATAACACTTGAAGTACAGCATCATTCACATTGTCCAGTAACATTTGCTTAGAGCTTCCTCGTCAGGTGGATGTATAGTGAAAACTTACTCTGCCACATATATTCATTAATTGAGGGCATTTTAACTAACAATGTAGGTGCTCTAGAATGTGGAAAAGCAACTCCCGATTCCAAAACATTACTGTATTTTTCCCAAGAATTAGTAAATTATCATAGGTGAAAATACTACTCTTATGTACATATGCTTGTGAGACTGCTTGAGAAATGAGAAACATGCACGTACCAATTCCTATATAAGTCATATAAAGATAGGACTCAATGATTCACTTCTTTCAACATGCATGCTACTCTAAATTGAAAGAAGCAATAAAAAATTTACTAACTTATCGTAAAGTGTGCATTAGTCTAGCATAATTCAGATCATAACAACCCAATCAACTATTGTGTGAGGTCAAGTAGAAAATTGCAAATTACCTTGTGATGTTTTTTTAGAAAAGGATTACCTTGTGATCTGTGGGAACGAAATGATGTAGAATTTCAAGACTGTCAGCAGTGCTCAACCAATCACAAAACAAAACAAAACAAAATATATGGTAACAGTACGATTTGTACCAATTTTGTTTAAAAATGAATGTTATGAATGATTTGTATGTAATACAAAATTGCTATATTAGTTTTCCTCAAACTCAAATAAAAAGGATTAGACAAGCTCAACACAAACAGTTGACATGTGGAGCCTCAAGCTCTCGAACGAGGCGCTGTCGTTACGGATTTCCACCCACGCAGCGCCGACGAAGCGCAGCAGCCGGAACGGCCTCGCCGCAGCCGCTCCTGTGCCCATCTCTGACCGGCAATACGCGAAGAGCTCCGCCACCGCGCATTGGCTCCCAAAATCCTTGGCAACCACCCGGCCATTGGCCAGCCGGACCCTCATCTTGCAGACCGCCGGCTGCTGATCCGTAGGAGCCACCGCCACCGCCGCCGCAACCGGCTGCTCAGCTGGCTTCCTCACCGGCGTCGGTGCCTGTTCTTGCCGGCTCGTCGGCTGCTCAGCTGGCTTCCTCACCGTCGTCGGTGCCTGTTCTTGCCGGCTCGTCGGAGCAGCAGTGGATTTCTTGGCAGCTCCGATGACAGGGAAGGCCGGCCTCTTCTCTGTGTAGGGCCCCATGGACACGAGGAAGTCGTTTGGGTCGGTGCCGTGCAGCCTGCCCACGGCCTGGCCGGTGACCGGGTCGACGATGATGACGACGGGGACCTTGTCGCGGGGGATCTTGTAGTAGGAAAGCACCTTCGCGGCCTCCTCCCCCTCGGTGCCGGCGCCGCGCTTCTCGTCGTCGTCGCCGGCGTCGGCCTGCCAGAGCACGAAGTGCTCCCTGACGCACTGCGCCACCAGGTCGTTGGCCCACACGTCGCGGTTCTGCGCCAGCGACGCCAGGTCAAGGCCCTGCACGTTCACCAGCAGCCACCGGTGCCGCCGCGCCGCGTGTGCCACGGCGTCGTGGAACCCGCCCTTGTACGTCAGCCCGAGCGGCACCTGGAACAGCTTGTCCTTCTCGGACTTGCTCGCCCGCTGCGACGGCGGTGGCGGCGTCTTGTACACCTTCTTGTCGTCGGATAAGTAGGTGTAAGCATTCTCGAGGATACGGTGGCGGAGGCTGCTGTTGTTGCCGCCCTCTTTCTTCACGACGGCGGCGGCACCGGAGATGGGAGCTTTGCCGCCGCGGTTGGGGAGGCCGCTGCTGCTGCTTCCGTTGCCGCCCTCTTTCTTCACGACGGCGGCGGCACCGGAGGTGGGAGCTTTGTCGCCGCGGCCGGGGTGGCCGCTGCTGCTGCTACCGATAATCTGCACCTCATCGCCATAGGAGGAGTCGTCTTTGGGATTGAGGCGGCGGCGGCAGCTCTTGTTGGCTTTCATCACCTCCTTCTCCTGCTCCTCGCCATCGGAGCTTGACACGTAGACATCACAGAAGCGCCGCCGGCGACCGCTGCTCTTGCTGTCGCCGCCCGCCGCCCCCTTCTTGTCGCCACAAGACGGGCCATCGTCCTCACCGATTCGGCGGCGCTTCTTCTTCTCGACGCGGTCATGCTTATTACGGCTCGCTTCCATCTCACGAGCACGGCGGCGGCGGCGGCTGCCGCTAATCTTGCTGCTGCTTCCGCCACCCCCCTTCTTCTCGGCATCCCACCTCGACACCTTCTTTGGAGCGGAACCGGGCGCCGATCTCCCGCGGGCCGGAGCGCGCGGTGCGAAGTCTTCGTCGTCGGCGTCGTCCTCCGACTCCGAATCGGAGGAGATCACCTGCCGCGGCGGTGGGGAGCGCCGGCTCCACGAAGTGTCGGCGTTGGGGTTGAAGAAGCGGTTAGCCATTGACTGGAGACGGCGACGCCGCGGCGGATCGCTCTCTTTACGGAACGGGGAGAGACCGAGAGAGGTCGGAGGCGTCGCTCTCTTTATGGAGCGGAGAGTCCTATCCCTTCCCGACTCCGGAGTCGGCTTCGACACCCGATTTCTGATCCTTTTCGTTTCGTTTTTTATTTGTTCTTTCCCCCCGGTCCCACCCAATACCGAGTCGGTTTCGTTTTGCCTATCCTTTATACCACGTCTTTATATAAGTTGATATTCACAGCTGCAATCAGAAATTAACGCTGAAGAGCGCCACCTCGCGCGCACCTACCTGCGCCGCCCTCTTCCTCCCCCATCGTCGCCATAGGTACCTCTCCCTCTGTTGACGGGCCGGTGAGCCACGCCGCCCTATCCCCTCCCTCTGCCGGCGAATTGTGCGGCGCTCCTCCTTTCCTCCCGTCCGGCATGGCTTCGCTCCTTTTCCTCTCGTCTTGGCACAATGCTCCTCTTCTTCTTCCTGCCTGGCATGACCTCCTCCTCTTCCTCCTATACGGCGGGATGCTCCTCGTCTTCCTCCTGTCCAGCGAGGCACAGGCGGCTTGGGAGGGAGCTCCACCACGAAACGCTTGCCGACGACGTTGGTGAGCTACACCCCATATGCCTGCGAGACGTGGGTGGCGGGCGCTAGTGCGGAGAGATGAAGAAGAAGATTTTGATTCTAATGTCACGGTATAAACATCCAAACATGAATTAGTATTAACAAGTTCCTTAGATTCCATTTAACAAATTCATCTACATCCAAACAATGATTTTGATATTATTACCTGATACCAATACCACTGTGATTTGGTATTGAAGTCAATTCCACATCAAGATTGTCAATATCTACACAAACGGAGCCTAATCGGCTTGCTTCAGTTTTTATTTGTTCTTTTCCGGATGGGTGCTCACAATATTTTCTATTCCCTTTTGTTTCGTTTATCCCCCAAAGTCCTTTGGCACGTGCCCAAGTCTATGTCACCTTACCTATGGGCTATCAAACACTAGTAGAGAAAGAACCTTTGGTACGTCTTAGTAGATCCTAATTAACAATGGCGGCGAGGTGCGGCCGCAAGATGGGTGGGGAGGAGGTGGATAAAATGTTCTCGGAAATATTGTTTTTGGGGGAAATTTAGAGACCATTGTTGCAGTAGAATGTTATTTGAAGTGTGAAATTTCGTCAAGAAGCCTCCAAATATTGTCTTAGAACATCTCCAAGAGCTCTTGTTTATGTGAGTAGCTAAAATTTTAATTTAACTATTATGTAAAATGAAATAACTAGTAAAAAGATGATGAAATCCAAGAGCTCCTCTAAATAGAAAACATGTAGCGGGAGATGTCTTCTTTTTTTTACTAGTGAGCGGAGGAAATAGTAAACAAGATAGCTAGCTGAGTAAAATAAGAGTCTGTTGGATCTGAGTTTTGATAATTTTTTTCTTTTTTTAAGCTAACTCATCACATATACGAGAGCTCTTGGAGATGCTCTTGGAGGTGTCTACCGTTTTGATAGTCATCTCTAAGAGTTTTTTAAATTTTACTCGGTAAATCTTGTGTTTTGCAAACTTCTAAAAAGATATGACAAATAAAAAAGAGCCAATCTCCAATAGTTTGGCATAATTCACTTGTCAAACTCATATCTAACTTAGAATAGGAATCCTGAGAGAGAAACAAAATTATGTTTATGTCCTTCCACCTCTTGAAAACTTGCATCACGAACTCTTCTCTATTTTTTTCACCGTCCCACCTGACTTGGCGCATGAGAGAAACGACGATGACAACCCAGATTGGCACACGTATATTTCTCTGTGGGGAGGTGAGTTTTGCTTATTTTCTATTTTTGCTAAGTTGGTTTGTCAGTCTGTTGGAGGCTAATTTTTTTTTATTTTGCCAAAATTAGATTGATGTGAAGTTAGTTTGCAAATTGATTCAAATTGTCAAGCCGCTAAACTGCGCCCCTCCCCCATTCCGATCCTCTTGAGGTGCCTGCGCAAACGCCACCTGCATGTCGTACTCGGCGGCAAACATCATCCAGTAGTCTTGGGAAGAGGATGAAATAGAGTTACAGAAGAGGAGAGCAAGAACATGACAGGTGGACCAAAACTTAAAACTTTATATGGATCTAGAAGGGTTGTTGTATGTCCTTGCATTTGAGATTTGTAGCACGTCTGAACATCTCATATTGTGCGCCATATAGGAGCACCATGAATCTGATGAAATGGCGCATCTTTGCCACCCGACACGTTGATTAGTTAACAGCAGATTTCTCGTGTCCGGGCTACGTGTTCGTTGAGTCAAATATTGTGGAATGGCGGTGTGAAATCACTGACCAGATCGGAATCTCGTCCCAAAGGCCGTCAACGTGGTCAGACAGACAGACTTGGATAGTTGGATATAAAAGAAACAAAATGGTGCTTTAATTTTTGGCAGGATAGAAAATAGAAGAAGAAGAAGAATCTATCGAAATAGCCCACGTACTGTATCAATCGCAAAAGGAGGAGGAGAAGAAAATTAGCCAGAACTTTTGTTAATTTCTTATAGAAATGTAAAAGAAACCGACCACCTGAATGTATCAAGTATCAACACATGGATGAATATCATGCGAGTTGTTATTATACATATATCCTCGTAGCACGATATACTGCGGTCTTCAAAAGATGGCGATGATTGGACAAATCACAAACGAAACCTGATCTCGATCGATCCGTCAACCGAAGGGCCCGCCGGGGACGTTGCTGTTGGCCTTGGGCGCGGGTGGCGCCTGACGATCGGTCATCCTGTCCGGCCGGATTGCATCATCCCTCCGCCATGCCCGCAATTCAGATCCTGCACAACGACCACACGTACGGGTTAGATCGACCGAAACCCCTGCGATCGAAGAAACAACAGGGAAAATGGCACAACGAAGAGATCGCTCGATTACGAAAGTTAAACACCTTTTTGGCCGGAGATTGTGGAGGAGGAGGTTCGGCCGGACCCTTGCTCCGGCCGCGAGTGGACCGGAGTGATCAGCAGGACGGCGAAAACCATGAGGAGGAGGAGGAGGGAGAGGGGTGGTGGCCATACTGTCGTTGCGGTGTTCTTCTTGCCTCTCCGTGTAGGTGGAGGTGCAGCCATGGTGTGGGTGGTGGCTTCGAGTTTGGCCTTGGCAGGCAGAGATATATAAGAGTACTCGTAAGTGGCGAACGCGCTTGGCGATGGCGCGCTCCCCATCAGCGTTTCATGTGCCAGTCGCATTCACATTCTCGGTAGGAAACGGTGCACGCAACTGGCCACCGTCTCTTGACCGTGTTCTAGTGTCCGGCCAACTGACTACGCGGCTCGCATTATCATTTTCCCTAAGCCAATTGGCATAGTTTTTGTCCAGCATAAACCAGACTTGTTTAAATCAAGAAATGCTATGTGGAGCATCCCAGTGCGCGTCCTCCATCCGGATGTTCACGTGGCACATTTCCCCTCTGTCCTTATCTTCTACCCGTCTCCATTGAAACCCACCAACACTCTGTTCGGATGTTCACATGACACACATTTCTCTTCAGTCTTTATCTTCTACTCGTCCGCATCCCCCCTGCCGATGGGCTCCCCGCACGCTGTGACCCCATGAGCGGCAAAGACTTCGTCGACAGCTGCCATGCACACCTCAGAGTCGGCCGGCCACGGCCGGTGCTGCCGCCTCGTGCCCTGCTCCCTCCCTCCCTCCATCCCGTGATCTCTACCTGCTACCGCCGTACGCCCCTCCGAGGTCGTCCGACCAGCATGCACTCGGGTTCATCGACCAAAAGGCTGTGCCACCAGGGAGGATTTGCTCCCCACGTGCGGCCTCTCGAGCTCGGGGCATGGTTGAGCGCCAGCCACCACTCCCCCCTCGTTGTGGCTAGGGAGAGCCCATGCCAGTGGCCGCCACCCTTCCTCCCCCACGGGCAGGTGCGAGCCGCGCCCACCGCCGCCATGTTCCTCCCTCCACCATTTTCCTATCCCAATGTGTAATGCTCCACCTACCAGGGTTTTCTGTGTCTAGCAAGCGTATGTTTTCAGCTTTCAATGTTTTAGAAGAATGTTGAGAGTGTTTCGTATTGATATTGCGAAGTACGTCTTGATGTTGCTATGCTGCATATAATTTGCACACATGTTGCAAGTATGTTATCTGGATGTTGCATTTTCAGCGAGATATTATGATTGTGCATAGCAACATAAAACAAATGTTGTAGCGGGTTTTCCTTATTTTTCAACTAATTGCTTTTCAATATTTTTTTTGGTGTTGCAAATGTTGATTTTTGATATTGCCATTGTTGATTGTCTATGTTGCAATGCTACTTTGGGTGTTGCGAGGTGTGTGGACCCACCATCCAATAGCTAGTGCCCAGACATTCGGGTGCTACTAGTTCAGTTCAATCAAAATAAAATAGAGTTGTTAAGATCTTTCTACCTAAGAAATTCAACGGGAAAATTTATGTTTTACGAACATAAGTGAAAATGAAGCATTGTTATAGATATTATGCAAGTCTTTTGTCACATTATTACTACGGATGAGTTGACATAGCTCTTTTGCTAAGCAAAATGAACATGACAGGGATTGTACTACAACTAAAATGAAAAGAAAAAATAGGACTCAACCGTGCTTCCTTAATAATATAGTAGATGGGTATATAGAGATCTCAACTTGGGTTCAGCTCTATGGTTTCCATAAAAAAAACTAGAATATCACATCACGGCATAATGAGAATTGTTAGCGGGAGTGGCTGGGAGACATCAATAGAGTGAAGTCACCTTATGCTAAGGAATAATAAGGAATAACAAGTCAACTTTGATTAGAGAGAGGTGAAACTTTTTTTGGATCATAGCTTTTTCATCTTATAACATCATAGTGTGAATACAAAGCTATGTTAATTGTATAGTTTTTGCATGATCAAAAGAAAATATATAATCTATATTGCTATTAGTTATAAGCTAAAAATGAGCATATACTCCTTAGCTTAAAAAATATATATTCCAGCCAATAAACTTAGCCATCATTCTATATAATGAGAACAGTGCCTAACAAGTAACAGCTATGAATTTGAATTAAATTAATGTATATATACTCAACGTGTGTGTTTTATATGCTATATTAAAATTTGAGCAAATAACTAAACAATAGTTCTAGGAAGTTAGGAAGTTAAGTACATCAACTTCTTCATCCTCACACATAGTGAAATCACATAAACGAGATGTGACTATGTTATATACAGAGTTAGGAATTTCTGTTAGTCATATCAATGTATGTATAAGCCAATGTTTTAATAGTTGTCCATAGTTGCAGATATATCCATATATAGCTGTTGGAGGCGTTGCTGCTAGCAAATCACACTTCTAGCACTATGATTAGCGTGAGGGCTAGGAGCTGCATTTATCCGCTAAATGGGCCACTTCTAGCTGCCGCTAAATCACGCCCTGTTCGCTTGGCTTATCAGCCACCAGGCAACAATACTTTTCTCTCAGAACAAACCAGCCACCAGCAACCAACCAGCAGTACTTTTCTCTCAGAACAAACCAGCACCAGCCATCAGCCACCAGCCAAACGAACAGGCTGTCAGCCCGCACGCCCAAAATAAAGTGTATGCTCTCCAAATTCCAAACAACAGCACACGACTTCTCTCAGTGGCTAACCCTAGACATTTTGGGCCATGGCAAAAGCCCGCGCCCACCGCCTCTGCAACGCCTCTACCATGAGAAGCCCGGCGCAGCCCGAGGCACCACCACGACACCCCAGCAACACGCACCGGTCTACCCCCAACCCCACCACCAAGGCAGCGCGAGATCAGAATCGTCGTTGAGGAGGACAACAGAAGCACCAACCACCTTGCTGCAGCCCCGGTTGCCCGCTCACAGGACTCCCCTGACTCTGCGCCATCTCCAAGCCGCCATGACCCGGTTCAGATAGTGCCAGCGACACCCGTCCACAGCCACTATCGCTCCCATCACGCCGGCCGCAACCACCTCCCTTGCGCACCTCCACACCGATCGCCATCACCGTTGCTCCTCCACGCACAGGCGCACGCCCCTGCTGCACAGACATGGGATCCGACTGAGGCACCGCAGGATCAGGGGCCACCCGCCACCCGCCGCCGCAGAGGGCATCCTGTGACGGCTAGCCCTCTCGGGAGCCACGGCGGCCGCGACCGCCTGAAGAACAGGGGAACGGCAAAGCTGTCGCCTTCACCACAAGTCGCACGCGTTGCTTAGACGGGAACAACACGAGGTCTTTTTTCTGCTCACCCATTTACGTTGGAAAAGTGTGATATTCATCTCTTATGTTTTACTTGTTGCAAATCGATCTCTTAACTAACTAAATTAGTGTACTTATCATTCTACCTTAGTTAACAATAGTTTTAAAATGTATCAGTTCTATCTAGTTGTAGTTTATGCTTATGTAGTCATCTAAAAACACTACTTAAAGTAAAATCCTAAGAAAATTTAATAAATCATTTAAATTAGCTACCAATAAAAAATTTATGAGAAACTTTTGACGAAACTAATTCATTTCAAACTTTTAATTCAACTATAGATGCGACAAAGTTCTGATCAAGAAACTGAATACATATTTACATGGCCTAAATTCTATAATATGATACTAAATAATCTCTACTACTAAAAAGAATGAAGAGGAGACAAAATCTCGTCCTCCCTTCCATCCGCTCCCGCGGGTCTGCCGCCCACCCGCGGTCCCGCGATAGACCGCCCGCGGCTCCCACGGTAATACACGCGGGATCCCGCGATAGACCGCCCGCGGCTCCCACGGTAATACACGCGGGATCCCGCGATAGACCATCCGAGGCACCCGCGATAGACCGTCCGAGGCACCCGCGATAGACAGCACACCTTCCCTCGAACCCTAGACAGCGCACCGCCGTCCGAGGCACCCGCGATCGGAAAGAGAGAGAGAGAGAGCAGCACGTGCTTCTTCTTCGTCGCTGGCGCTCCATCACGGCGGCACCTTCCTGTCGAGGGCGCGTGTGAGCTCGGCCATCGAGAGTTCCGGTGGCCACCCTCTCTCCCTCCGTCTTCAGCGCAACGCGGCAACGGGCGGCGCGGTCTGACGCCGGCATCCGGAGGACTCGTTCGTGGGGCCTCGTGTGGGCTTCTAAGGTCTTCTACATCTACTCCTCTAATCGCAGGGAAGTCGTCATCGATAATCCCGCGCCGCCATCGGTGTGTTGTCATCGTTGTCGTCGTCGACCACACGATCCCCACCGTCCTCCTCCAATCGACGGGCGCGCCAGCCGCAGGATCCCAACGCGAGCCGCCGCCACCGCCCACGACCAACCACCGCCGGACTCGTCCTCCATCTGCAGCCGTTGAACACATCGGTCAGTGCCACAAACAGGTTGAATTTGCTGCTTGTGTGTTCCTAATCGCATTTCGTGACAAGAGATTTATTGTTGTTCTTTGCATTTTATACAATCGTCACAATTTCGTACAGAGTACAGGTCATGTTCGTTGTCAACCTGTTTACTGTTATTTGAGTTTAATGCAATTGCAGTGATGTACAACTCAACTCATATTTCTTTGTCTGTAATGTGTTGCCATACTACTGTAGTAGTTTTAATTGATAATGCAAAGTAAACAAAATTGCCTCTCCTGATTATAGTGATATGGCAATGATCAACAAATTCAGGGTTTGCAATGTTAACTGGGTACTTTCCTAGAGTTAAGGCGGTTCCGTGTAACCATTTGGCTCAATGTGTAAAATGTCTATCCTTAAAATCTTATTCATAAACTACAATCGGGATTCACTGATCTGTAGAGTACTGTTATGATTTTGTTCTTGGCTAATAAATTTCACATGGCTCATGCTTTTACTATTCACATGGCTCGTGTACTTATTTCCTTTATATTTCCTTTATACGTAATTTTCTTTTAATTCACCCAATGCCATATATCCGAAAAGAAATATTTAGTTTTTAATTTTTCCCCCAAAAAAAGGTTGTCAGGTCCTGTCAGGGCACATCGTTCTGTTGATGTTTCTTTATGCCATTCTCATGTTGAGTAACAAAATTGGATTGTTTTAACAGAGAAAGTTTATGCCCACCGTAACGAGGACATTGTGAACATGGCAACTAATGGAGGTAACAGCCACCAGAGGGTGCCGCTTGGGGACATCACCAACACTAATGGCCAAGGTTAATCACTCATACCAGTTATCTTCTTCAATTGATTGATCAATCTTTGGCATCAATACTAATGCACAAATCTCTTCTAATAATTTTTATAACTACTAGAGCTAGACGGGGCTGAACGTAAGAGGCAAAGAGAGAGAGAGAGAGAGAGAGAGAGAGAGAGAGAGCGGTTTGCATTGATGTCAGCTGAGAAGAAAGATGAGAGGAACAGGAAAAAACGAGAGAGACGATTGGTCAATAAACAGCGGGGCGGTTTATGTTCTGGTGCCGCTAAAGTGCCTGTTGAAGGTATTAATTCTTCTTATGCCCATATCCTGTTCACGAACATAGACAGTTCCTCATTGGGCTTTAATGTGTAGAAGATGGCGATGAAAATACTAACATGCAGCTATCGAGAGAGTTGAATGAACATGGTGAAGTTATTATTTCCTTATGTCGATAATGTCCCGTTTTCATGATCAAAAGCAGTTGACAACATTAGTATCTTTATTATGTATTATGTAGAGGAGGATGCACACATGAATGTGGATGAAGGTAGTCAATGGCTTCGTAGGGGGGAGTTAAATGAAAGGACCAAATACCCTGATGGGAATATGTGTGTTCAAGGTGCTTACCCACTCATCTTTGGTATTATTTGTTTGGACATTGTGTCATGTTTATTGTTGAGATGCTTGGTCAATTGAAGTGTGTAAGTTTTTACTCAGATGGATCTGGCGTATTCTGTATCGATGAGGGAACGCCGTCAATAATGCATGGCATCGACCCTGCGAACGAAGGAGGTAACCATATTGATTGATATTTCCATTACTGATTGCTTAATATTGGAAAACTTGTGTTTATAGATGCTTAGCAAATCGAAACATGTAGGTTGTCACTCTTTCAGTTAAAGTATTAGTACTTTCCAATCCTACTAAGTTTAGTATCATTCTGGTTGCCCATTTGCCATTATCTTGAATCTGGCAGCCTAGCTTTCTTAGAAAAAAGTATATATTCTACAAATTTTGGTCATATATGCTTATTACGGACCACGTTATTGTAAAAGAAATAAACCAATACAAATAATATTGGAAACATGTCATCACACTTCTAAAAGTAATTTATTTCCTATAATCAGATCAAAATGGGGCACCAAGTGATGGTTTGGAAGCTCCTTTAGACACATACGTTCTGGACACTGCGACAGGGTATTTGCCGCATCAAGATGAAGGTAATTCTGAGCTAATATGCGTTCATCTGATATTTGTTAGCTGTTATGGTTGCAATGACAAATCTTCACTCTAGCCGCTATGGTTTTGCCATAATTACCGGGATCGTTTTATCAGTATATTACTTAGTAAAGTTTACATTGATGTGAGATTATATTATTTAGTAAAGTTTGCATTTAGGAAATTGTGTCTTGTATTTTTTACTACTTGATGCAAATAGATTTTTTTAGTACTTTCCTCAAATAGATTCTTTTAGTGGCAGTAAAAATTGGCATTTTTTTAACAAATTATGTCTTGGGGAATAGATGCCTGGTGTTACACCTTGCGGTTATAGATGCATGAAAAATATTACCAGATATCACTCAGTCACTTAAAGTTTTAGTACGGTTCAAACATAAAGTTTACTACCGTTTTGGTTGCCCATTTGCAATCATCTTGAATATGGCAGCTTTGTTTTCTTTTGAAATATTATAGGTTTTACAAAATTTGTTAGACATAAATAAATTAATGAAAAAAATAAACAAATCACTACAATTCAATTTAGGTGGTGTAAATGATTCAACCGCGTTGAACAATCACAATGAGTCTAAGTCTGATCGAAGGAAAAGGCTGGCTAGAGAACGTTATGCAGTGGTGTCTCCTGGCAAGAGGGCAATGATAAATAAGAGGAGGCGTGATGCGGCCACCGCCAAGAGGATACTTAAGACACCCGAAGAGATAAAGGAAAAGGCAAAACAAAGGAAGAGGGACTACAAAAATAGGATGAAAGAGCATCGTGCAAACAACTTGCATCCTGACTCTATCACCATGGCAAACCCGCAATGGAAACCAGAACTTTTATCCCCTCTTGGCGCTAAGCCTTCCTCGAGAGTATCGAAAGAGATGGTGATCCCCGAATTCGGTGGCAATCCTGTCTATGTCGAGGTAGAAGTATGGGAACCTCAACAGCAAGATGAAACCTCGGAGACATTTCTATCCAACACTATCCATACAACCCACCTAACTCCAGGATTACGAGAATCTCGACGAAAGTGTCGTAATCAAGAGTTTGAATCAACCATTGGAAGAAACACATTTGGGACCACTATTGACAATCAGAACATTGCGAGTCATCCAACACAATCGTGTGTTGTTGACAATGGTAAACTACTTGCCAACCTATATATAATGCCCGTAACTGATAAGTTAATACACATTTAACCAAATTGTGTTTTAATGTTGTATATATAAAGGTGTCACACAAACCTAGCCTCTGGCTGACGGAACATCAGAACCTCGTAATGAAAGGTGTACTCAAACACAACCATCCGTGGTTGATGAGCCTGATTATATGCCACCACGCGATTTGCCTTGTGAAGGTATGTGTTCATGACGTGCATGCTCTTAATAATCACATTGTGCATATTGACCTATGTTCGTCTCACCACTCATGTCACATGTGGTTGCTCAGATGGTGATGAGAACATTGTATTCGATGAGGACGAGGAACAGGATGAAGGGTTTCTTTTCGCGGGACAAGGTATACCTCGCTGTAATTATCTCACATTAAGATTCCATTTAACCAACATATAGCACCCTTGACATATGCTAAATACTATCAGAGGATGATAATGATTCCGTCGTGAATGGCGACCTCACGAGGGGCGATGAAGATACGCTTGACCCGGATGCGCCGGATCCATTCTGCGGGGTTTACGCCAATGTCCCAAAATAGGGTCACGCGTTGAAGCCAGTAGATAATTGCGAGTTCTGCAACGCCAAAAAGTTTGAGTATGAACCGCCAGGATTCTGCTGTCGTAGTGGAGCCATTCATCTATCCACCCCCGAGACGCCCCCGGATGAACTTGTGCGAATGTGGACGGCCTCTGACTCTGATGCCAGGCATTTTCGTGACCACATCAGATTTTTTAATGGGCACTTCTCCTTCACTTCTCTACACTGTAATCTTGATGATGCGACCACCGACACTCGGAAGTGTCCCATATACACCTTTCGTGCGCATGGCGCCCTTTACCATAATCTTAAAAACTTTGGTAAAGAAAATAAGTATGAACCTAATCACCTCGAGCTTTATTTCTACGACGACGATCCTGATCTTGATTATAGGCTCAGCAAGTGTCGTGAGAAGACTGAACAGAAAGACAGAGAGGTTATTCGTACATTGGTAAACATCTTCAATAGTGGTATTAATCCCTACTCGGATCAACTTCACACTATGGGAGAGGTAGAGAAATTTTCCGATTACCATATCGAGTTCAACCTTGATCAACGTTTGGACCAGAGAACATACAACAAGCCTTTAACGTCAGAGGTTGCCGCCATTTGGGTTGAGGGGAGCGAGCATCAGGGTCAGTTTGAAAATAGTGTCATCCTCCACGGGAAGGATAGGTCATGGAAAGGCATCTGGTCGTATCATGGTTGCTACGACCCCCTCTCGTACCCGCTTTTCTTTCCAAGGGGAGAGTTCGGGTGGCACAACTGCATCCCCAAAGTTGGTGTGACTGAGGCGCAGGTCAACAGAGCCCGAGCGATCCGCAAGCAACGTGCTCAGGGGGGTGGTGATGATGAAGCTGGTAATTGCATAGTTCCTCTTAACAAATATGACCCGATTACTAGCCCTGGGCATTCGGTTAGAACCGAACCGAACGGTTCTCACAGGAATTCGGTTCTTAGGAAATCAGGACCGATCGGTTCTTTTCAGAGTCAAGAACCAGCAAATTCGATTTCAGTTAGTTTCGGTTCCGGTTTCGGTTCTAACCGAAGAACCGAGTTATCAACCACATGTTCAAAAAAATAGGAAAAAAACTGACGCGCCGGCCTCTGCTCCACCGCCGCACCTGCTGGCTGCTGGGATGCCACCGTCGCAGTACAGATCATAGCAGGGCACCGCCGGGATTCTGCCGTCGCAGTAGGGCACCGTCGGGATGCTGACTTCGCGGCTCCGCGTGCGCCAAATTTGAGGGAGCGGCGGCGCCCGCTGCAGATGGAGGGTGGATGCCCGACGGACGGCGAGCTGGGGGCGGTGACGGTCGGTCGGGGTCGAGACGTCGGCCGTGGCTCCAAGCGACCTCCGCCCGCGGCGCGAGGGCAACCTCCTGCCCCCACGGCGAGAGCGCGGCGCGCGCGCGCCCGGCCCCGCGCGGCGAGCTGCTCCGGCCCGCGCGGTCGCGCCGGGAGCGGCGCGCGTGCGGCCCGCGGCGAGCTCTCACCGGCGGCTCGGAGTTTGGGGGATGGGCGCGGCGCGCGCGTGGGGCGGGGGGACTGGGGCGGCGCGCAGCGGTGCAGGCGGTTAGGAACGGGTGGTGCTGTGGTGGGAGTGGGGATCGGGAGGAGGGGAAGATAGCCAGATAGGGTTTGTTTTGGGCCAATCCTCATGGGCCTTTGGCCAGTTAGAGCTAGTTTTGGGCTGAATTTGTGGTAGTTCGGTTCTTCCGGTTAACCGGGAACCGAACCGAACTAACCGAGGATATTCGGTTCCCGAGAAACAGGAACCGAACATGGAACCGGTTTTGTCGGTTCTGGTTCCTTCGGTTCCGGTTCCCAGTTCTTCGGTTTCGGTTCCCGGTTCTTTGTGCCCAGCCCTACCGATTACCGTGCATCATGATACTAACCGATAGCTTTCCTGTGTGTAGGGTTTGCTGGTAATAAATGTGTTTCAGTTCGTGATTACTATTCGTACAGGTTGCAGATGCGGCTTGGCATTTTCAACCCGATACTATACGGCAAGCGTCTGTTCCAGCAGTTTGCCGTCGACACCTACATGAAGATTGAAAGCTCGCGTCTTGACTTCATCAGAAACAATCAGGAAACTGTGAGGGCTGACCTGTACCAGGGTTTGGTTGACAGCTAACTCACAAATGAATTTGTGGTTGTGCTTTGATCAATTATGTTATGCATATATTTTAATAAATGTGTATGTGTTGTTTTTTTATTTTAGATATCATAGGCGTAGTTGCATATGTATCTAAGATAAAGAAGAAGGGACTATGTGTGAAGCAACCGTACGTCCACGTGGTGCTCATGAATCACAGGTATGTGTGTTTATGTACATGTAATTTTTTCCGATGCTTGATCATACTTAATGTTTTGACCGTATCAGGGAAAAATACATCGTAATAACCGTACAAAAGAAACACCTTCAACAACACGTGGGAGAGTTGGTGCCAGCACCCTTTGAGTTAAAGACGCTGGCAGCACTTCATGTCAGGAAGTCAAGGTTTAGTGGTATGTCATTTTCAATAGAAGCACTCGTATAAGAAGTTTAATATAAACTTATAGTGTATCATTCTGTGAACAGGCGAGCATGTTGTAGTGACTACAACTGACTACAGTGAATTAATAATTTCGCCCATCTGTGATGATGGGTATGCCTTCGGAGGTAACATAATATTTTTTTTCTTAGTAGCCTACTTATTATGTCACGCAGAACTCTGAATTTTGGTCTCTGAATTATGTGTCTAGATCTTTCCCAGCGGATGCGTTCTGAACGTAGGAACATTCACGAATCTGTACGAGCCGCGACGATGGCGTACATGGACTTTTATGATGCTTCTGTGGGTTCTTAGAATGGGAAAGTAGAATGCCAGGGCATGTTTTCAATCAGACAATGTGAACTTATTTAGCTCCTGCGGTCTTAGGAATATGTTGCTTCATTTATTTTGCTCCATTTGCTGGAAAGAGAACTTCCATTATATGTTATATGTGTTAAACATATTCTAATCACTAGCGGTAGTGATTTATTCATTGTAAATCAATGCAACAAGTTTGTTGGGCGGAAACCGCTTAGGGGGTGATCGGTTCCCTGCATATCAGCAAACCAGGCTCGTCGGATGCAGGGAAGTCATGTTCGCTTGCCTGCACGATCTATCGGACCTGGCTCGCAGGGTACGAGAGTTTTCTTCGTTTCTTTGGAGCCAGGTCGACAAGATGCATGGGCGAGCACTTGGGCAGGACGTGGTTAGCGAAGCAGGCAACTAATCAACTTCCTATGGGTTTTTTTTGAGATACATGAACTTCCTGGCCTGGCTGCTTTAAAACGGTAGCCAAACAAAAAGCTAGACCCGAGCCACCGCCGGACAGTAAACAAATCAGGCCCTTAGCAGGCCATCTAGGTCGCCGTGTCCACAGGGCGAATATTCACATGAAAAAGGTACGTGGTCCATCCGTCCACTCGAATTCTTCACCGTGCAAATGATGCAACAACATTATGTCTTGTGAAGTACAATTAATTATTTTTCGTTTGCTGGAAAACATATGAACTTTCATTTTCATGTGTAGTAGAGATTTCTGTAATGAAAACAAAACAACAATTGGTGGTGTGGTGTGTGGTTAGTTTATTTATTTGGCCTGCGAGACCTAAAAGCCCAACTGGCGCATCAACATGTGCTGGGCGGTTTTGTTTGAGGTTTATATTAATTCGGCCTGCCAGACCTAAAAGCCAAGTTGGCCCATCAACGTGGGCTGGGCGGTTTTGCTTTAGGTTTATATTAATTCGGCCTGTCAGACCTAAAGGCCCAACTGGCCCATCAACGTGGGCTGGGCGGTTTTGCTTTAGGTTTATAATTATTTGGCCTGTGAGACCTAATTAATGGCCCAACTGGCCCATCAACCTGGGCTGTCGGTTTTGTTTGAGGTTTTATATATACCTTCATTTGCCCGGCCCCCTGCCGCCAATTCATCTGCGCCGCCAATACGTCCCGCGCCTCCAATTCCGTCTGCGCCTCTCTACTCCCTCCGCTCGCACGAGACCAACCTCGGGGAGAACTGCACCTCTCTACTCCCTCCGCTCGCACGAGACAAACATCGGGGAGAACAGCTCGGCGACAGGAAGTCAAGAAACCAATCTGCAACCCACACTACCGATCTGGCTTCGCGTGACAAGTACGTGCTCCCTCCTCCGTGCGGCCTTGTTTAGTTCCGGCCGGATTCAACATTCGGCATAGTGCCATGTCAAATCTTTTGTATGTGGTAAAAAATTGTCCAAATTTTGACTAATTAGGCTTCAGGTTATAAAATACTGAAATTGCATATATGTGCTGCTTATTCTATCAATGAAGTTCACCAAAATTAATGGAAACATAACATACCTTCCACATAAGGTGGACACATTTTTGGAATGTCCTTGTGCTGCTGCCTTCTTTTCGACAAAAAAAACGATGAAATAATCAATATAATTTTACACATTTGAAACAATTCTAATTCTAATACATGTATAAATGTTTTTTATTGTAATGAATCAACATCAACATAATCGCAAGGTACGGTGTCATTGGCAGCTTACCTCCAAGAGCAACACAACAGTGCACCATAGTAACTTCTCCCACCAAATATTAGTTGTTCTTTTGCAAAATCAAATACTCTTAAATAACCTGCATGTGATCAGACTATTTTAGTTATATGGAACTTCTCCAAGCTAAACATTTTAGTTATATGAAACTTCTCATTATTGGATGGAGAAAATTACCATCTCGCCCGACAGTTGCCAAGTAAGCACTATCAGGTGAAAAGGAAATGGCATTGATTGCACCTTGACAGATATGCCATCTTGCAATTGGATGAGATAAATATCCTTGTCTAACAGTTTCATTGGCCCTGTTGACATTTCAGTAGATAAATAATTAGATTGCTTCAGGAATATGCCAATGAATCACATTAGATTGTATTAACTTTCCTTGAGTCGGTATTTTTTGCAATGATGTCAACAGCCAAATAGTATTACCACTCCAGTAGGTCATAATGATGTCAACAATGAGAACCACTTTCCAAATTTATTGTAGAGATTTCAGTATGACCTGCTGGAGTGGTAATACTATTTGGCTGTTGGTACCAACTGATACTATCATATAAGTAAAAGCCACTCACAGATAAAGGATAGGCCAAATATAAACTAAGTTTCTGATATATCGTGTCAGCTACTTTAGATATGTTGGTACATTTCAGCACAAAGAAAAGCAAGTAGAGGGTTTCAAGAAGTCCAGGCACTGGAATTTCAGAACAAAAACATTTTGCAAATACCCCATATTTTTCAGTAGCCACATCATTGCAACTTTTCAGTAAAAGATATCACGTGGCTTGACATACCTTACTCGACTTTGCATGTGAAATCAGCAGCTGGCTTTGATCCTTTACAGTTGGAAACGTCCAATCAGTATTTCCATCCTTGGACTGAACGTATGAAATGAAATTTATCAGTTCAAGTAAACCTAATTAAGCTCGATAAAATTCAATGAGCATTGAATGCACACTTTATCATACACATACAGATTCCCATCAGCGTGGCTAACAACAAAAATGCCTTCACGCTCTGGAACCCATGCAACACAAGTGCACCAGCTGCAATTTGTTGGAGTCCAAAGATCAATATATAATTATGATAATGTGCAAAGAAAAGCATCCACAGGTAATAGTATGTTCTGTTGAAGGCTGCACAACTATAGTATCCTTTCAGCTAAGAAAATCAGTTCAATCAAACTCTCCCGAAAACAAACAACAGCCACAGGCAATAACAGGCCCAGCACATAACTCATCATCCTTAAATGCAGGCACAGATGGTTGTAGTAGTTTCATTGCACATTAGGTTTCTCTAGAAATCAGAATCCAAAAGCAACTATTTGTTATCTAATTTAAACTATTGACTATGGCATCTGTGATCTCCAGAACGTAGTTATGTGCTAATCCATATGAAAAGTACAATGCTACAGATGGGTAGAAATCAGATTAGGACCTCTAATGACTTGTTGGCACTAGATGAATCTTCTAATTAATTAGATTATATCCGTGTGACACAAATTAATATATTAACACTACCATGTCATTGCTTAGTGGATGCCATGTTATTTCCATTTGCAGTCTCCTCCGCATGGAGGACAACGGTGTAACCAACCAAATTAACAAGACTCCTGATGAGGACGGTGATTTCACCACGGATATGTTGTTGGATCTAGAGGAGGATGTGATGGGGAAGACTGAAAGTATACCTGAATTGGATGATGAACATCGTGATCCGGATCATGCCATCACCTCTAATGAAGAACTCCTGGAAGACAAGTAATTATGTTTTTACGCAATAATTAAACAATTAAACTAAGTGTGTAAATGCAAAATAAAGAGTCATTCGTATGAAATATAATTATCTTCAATTTCAATGTACCCACTGATCACAAGGACTTTGTGAACTACCATGCTTCTTGATCACATGTCACATACAATCAGGTCTGACAAGCATCTAATTCTAATATATAATATTTTATATACAACACTCAGCAAGGGAAACTGCAGCATCATCCATCCAAGGCAGCCAGTTTGGAGGCAAGCTAGCCTAAACCTTTAATGAACCCTTGAACCACTATACAATGATTTTATATTGTATATTGCCATTTCCCTTTGACAATCAAATCATACATGCAGGAAGGTAAAGAGGCTAATGGACAAAGCAAGGACCCAGCCATGCAGATTACGCCTTCGACTCATGAAGGTGTTCATTTAACCCAAAACAGTTTGATTAGTGAAATACCTGACAACTGTGATCCGATTTTCAAAATTCCGAAAGGTAGTATATGTTTTGTTTATATATCAGGGTGATCGTTAGATGTATTTTAACAACAGTTTGCAAGAGCAATTGCCTTTAACATTTAATTAAAATTTCAGGATTTGAATGTACTGCGTTGGATAAACACCACATTCAATTAGCCAAAAAGTTCCCAGCTGAACCAGGAGAAGAACAACTCATGCTCATCGATGATGTCGCGGTGAATAGGAAACAAATGAACTGCTTATTTTCTCCAAGAGCATACGTGGGAGACGAGGTATTAACTCTAAGTTCAATTTTATCAGATCGAACATCACTTTTATATATTGAGAAAAATATGGTGGGAAATTAGTCCTGGACATAATTTTTAATGCTGGTTATCAATGCATACATTCACTTGTTGCGGACTCAAGGAAACGTGTTAAGTAGGCAAGGTGGTAGGTGCTACCTAGAAAATACAAGCTTGTCCCAGTTAATCAAGGCCGATGGTGAAGAAAACCATTGCATGGAGGAACGATATCCCCCCAAAGATGGAACAGGGGTTCCACGCATGGCAAACAGGGTATTGGCCTACTTAGATCATGAAATGGTAACTACTATATATCTATATTTTTTTGTTGTATTTACTACAGTTACCAGATATCAAAATATGCAAATCTGGGCTTGTGCGGGTCAAATATGCATTTATAAGTTTATAATTTTGGACAACTCGACCTTCCTCTTCGAGATTAGGGATTTACGTTGTTAGCTCCTGTACATCAAAATTACCTCTTGTTATTTGACAGTTGTTCTTACCTATAAATATCAAAGACACACACTGGTATCTTGCTGTGGTGAATGTGGCGGAGCATATCATACAAGTACTAGACTCATATGGAACCCTGTTTGGCCGCGAAGAACTTAACAATACAGTGAGTTTTTGCTATGTTTGCTGTTTTTTCTACTAATAGGACCGACTGATTTGACCAACACATGCTGTCATACAGTTAAAGGGATTACGGATGCATTTGGAATATTGTTTGAAATTTGATGATGTCAATAAAGAGCACAAGTGGAAGGACACTAATGTTGACATGTGGGAGAAGAAGGAGATTATCACAAAAAAATACAGTTTGATGGGTATGTATGAGTATCACACTGATTTCACCTAAATGATATAATTTTGTAAATGTGGCGACAATCTTACTTTTTCCTATGTAAAAATAATTATTTTGTAGTTGCTCGTGTGGCTTATTCATGGTAGCTTTCATAAAATATTGGACTAGACACCATCTAAGCGAAGTTGTAAATCAGGTACATACTTTATTTTAATATAAGTTTTTTTATAATAAATCTTCGTACGTACTTTATTATTTTGATAATAACACTGTACCCTTACTACTAATGTACTGGATAATATGCAATTATTCAGGATTCAAATGGCAGCCACGTTGCTCTCAACCATTTTTAACGAACGGTTAGATAAACCGTTCATACCTAGCCATGGCGATGAGAACATGGGATCTGAGAGTGACTGTCAAATAGTAGACCCTAGAGAGATTCAACAGTCCAGAGAAAAGAGGAAAGCCATGAGCTGCCTTGAAACTTCACTAAAAACGATGAAAATCAATACAGATACTGACCACGAAGAGCAAAATGTTCTTGAATACTACAAGGACTGGCCCTTGAACACAGATGATTTAATCGAGATTTTCTGTGATTACATCTTATCAATTGACGACCCTGCACAATTAGAGTAAGCTTACTGCTTGTTACTTTATTACTGTTTACTACTAAAAAATTTGAAGTATGAAGAGTAAGCTTATTGTTCACCACTAAACAATTAGAGTAAGCTTACTGCTTGTTATTTTATTACCCTACACAATTAGAGTAAGCTTACTGTTTTAATGAATGAAGAGTAAGCTTGTTAGTTTGTTACTGTTACTCGTACGCTTACTGCTTGTTAGTTTAGCTTATGGCAACTCCAACCGAGCCCCTACCGGACCTCTCATCCTACCCCGAACAATGAGGAGCTCCCATTTTCACCCTTCAGGCTCTCACTTGTGGGAGGCCCCAGGAGCGGAGCTAAAGGGGGGCACGCAGGGGCCTGCCCCCCCCCCTAATGGTCTCGTTTCTTTAGAAGACTTGTATCATGCCCGTGTGTTACTACGGGTTATAAAATATTAATATTAGAGCAGTCCATTCTGACTAAAATCTTTAGGACCTTGACATTTACTATGGAAGGGGGCAAAAAATATGTGACAGAGGTGCTTAAGCAGGCAAGTTAGAATACACGGCAAAAAAAAACCTTCCCATTAGAACAATGTAAATCAATTTAAAGTTATTACAATTTTACGATGTCAACAGTCAACATTTTAGAAGTATAAACAAACAATATTAATGATTAGTCAATTATGCCTGAATCACATACAATTTGCTAGGGGGTATGTGAAAAATCAGTTATGAATTACCTCACGTGGAGTTCCAATGGGCATACTCCTGCCATCACTCTGGTGCCCAGTGAGATGTATAAAGTCTTAAGGTGTTGCCATCAATTCTGCATACGGTAAAAATATTTACAAGATCATCCACAATAGGTATTGGAAGGCTTCTAAATTTCACTTCCCCACCTTAAAAAAAGCAAATATAGGCAAAATAGAATCACCATAGGACTAAGATAAGCACAACTCTGCGAACTGTTCAGAACATTCAGCAAAGCAAGTAGAGAGTCACAGATTCAGTGCAAGGATACCTCAGAGGCAACATATGAACATTCAATGATGCCAGCATCACCGCGCATTGCTTGCAAGCATGCATCACCAAATTTCGCAGCAGCAAAAGCCTGAGGTGTTTTTTTCTGTTAGTAAAGTATTGAACATCAGGTATCTGAAGTAAGCGGACATATATGACCTACCATCGACAGTGTTGCAGACCCTGCTCCAGCCTTTGCCTGGATGTCAAATGAAAACAGCTTTAATCACAGAATTTTGAATTAATCAAAAAATAAAATACTTCAAGAAACCATAAAACTGGAGTTGGGGCAATGCCACAGATGGCTTCATGATATGCGAATATGGCTATGCAATGTCGATTGTTTAATGGCACCAGGAACTTCATTCGTGGTTGATGAAACAAAGATACTGAAATATACTTTCTTGCAAGTTCATAGTAACTATTGAAAAATTGTTACAATTAATATCTAACACATAGAAGGCATGCAAAAGGGTATGCTTTCAGCTAGAAGATTTCCATTGTGTATCATGGTTGGAACCAGAGCTAAACCTCACAACTCAAGCATGGCCAAATGAAAGAAGTGTTTTCAAGATGTGTTTGCACCACATATCTCCCTGCTAGAAAACATCACTATGCAGGCTTTATTTAGAAAAAAATAACATGCACACGTGATGTGCAGTATATTATATCAATCAGTCACAAACGCACGAACCAAATGTTTAAAATAAAAATAAATGCAATGTTACTTAATGTTTGAAAGAAAAATATTTTTGTTTCAACGCAGAGAACAAACAATGAACTTCTTGGACCATAGTCCATAGGGTAGGGCAAAATTCATCATGTAGGTTCGGGGTACAAAGTTGAAATATCATTGTACCTCCACAACTTCTGTGCCACCATTCTGTATCCGGTTAGTCAAATATTTGATTTCTTCCTGAGTGAATGAGCTTGGAGGGGTGACCTGCAGATAAATAGGTTTCAAACAGCACACAATATTCAGAAGCTAGATAATATTTCCTTAATGGACAATATTATTAGTTGTTATTAACATTGCCCGTGTGATTGCATCAGAACATGATCAGTACCTGGGAGAGGAGGGGTAATATAGTTACCCCTGCATGCCCACCAACAACAGGAGCAAAAATGTAAATAATAATAATACAACACAATATTATTAATCAACTCCAAGCACCTTAGCCTATAATAATAATAAAAACACAATATGGAGCGAAAATGTAAATAATCAAGAGATAAGTACACCGATGCTACTAGAGTATGTAAGCATGTCATGCCCCCCCTATAGCTAAATCCGGGGAGAGGTAATACAGTCAAGGGAGAGAGAGGCGGAGGTCGTACCTTCTACATCAGTCGGCGGTTCATGCCCGTGCGTTAGGGTTACTTCCTAGCTCCACCCGGCCGTGGAAATGGGGGCCGGCGGCGCCACGTCCCCGCGGCCGCCTCCATGGGGGCCGGATAGCAGCCTTCTCGTCCCCGCGCCGCCGGTGACCTCTCCACCCGGCTTTACGGCCCGCGCCCGAGGTCGGCCGGATCCCCGCCCCACCGCCGCGCCCGTGGCCGCCGGTGGTCCGCCTCGGAGGCGCGCCCGTGGCGGCGGCGGTCCGCCCGGAGAGGCGCACTCGTGGCGGGCGGCGGTTCGCCAGAGGCCGCGCTCGTGGAGACCATCGACGGGGAGGGTGGAGGATGGGGGAGACCGGGCGACGACAAGAGACTGAGAGAGACAGAGACTAACGGTGGGGTCGGGAGGAGAGGAAGGGGGTGTCTGTGGTTGAAAACAGTTGCTGACAGGTGGGGTCCACACGAAAAAAAGAAATTGAAAAGAAAAATCAGTTGGAAATAAGGGGGTATATGAGAATTGGGTTGCAGGGGGTATATTGTAGTTGCCCTTTATTACGTTTCTTATGTATGCATCATCTTCATTTATTGTTTTGCAGTATGGTCTGGGTAAGAAGTGATTGCCCGTACAAAATTGTGCATAAACTTAGCGAACTACAGACATTGTTGAAACGAGGTGCATCCATGCCCGAAAGCTTTTTCAACCTTGGTGTTAGGTTTCTCGCATACAGAGAGGCTAAAGGAATGAAATGGCACAACAAAAAAGTTGTCAAACACAACATGGATCTGCGCTTCTGTGTAAGTTATATTTTCATGATTAAAGTCTCTCACACACACATATATTGTCTATTTGTAAGCATTTTGATCAAATTGATCTTGTGGTACTGCACATTAGCAAACGTTGGATCTACTGCGTGGCGAAAAGTACCGTAAACCATTCACTGCTAAAGAGTTGGGTAAAGCGATTGGAGGATGGGAAATTGTACAATATGATGTAGTAGGTTGCAGATACGTAAGTACTAATCTGGCTTTTATTTTTTCCTTGCATATGTAATTATCTTTTGTGGTCCTAATACTGTGTGATTTGCAGTTTCTCTTGCCATGGAGAGGCGCCGCGTCATATGTGCTTTATATACTCGACATGAAGCAGAAGAAACTTGTTGTCATTGACCCTAATCCTATTCCTGAATATGCTTTAGATGTTCCCTATAAAGCCTATGCAATACCGATTGTAGGGTTTCACCTACATTTTCAGTCTGCATTTAGACAACTTAATCCTAATGCATGGGTGGATGTTCATACATTCAAATTTGAGCGTGCAGAAGGGATTGCGGAAGACACTGACGGGTAAGACCACCTCAAACCTAAACTTTGCATAATACAAATCTTAAAATATATGTCATACTTCGATATAGCTGAGAACTTTGATAACACAGATCTTTGAGTCCATGCTTATTATGCAATACATGGCGGGATGGGATAATGCTACAAATGTGAACATTTGTACGGTAAGTAAATGTACTTTCTGCATGTTCCATTATGATTACCAAAATGTATTATAAATTCAATGTCGTCTTACATACAGGAGCTATTAAGATGCGGCGTCATTTCTTCATCAATCTTTTGGCGTATGAAGCAAATGCTTGGAGAAAAAACCTACCTAACATCGTTAAATATTATCTATCACGCATCATAGGAAGAAAAATATGATAGATGTGCGAGATGATGTAGGGAAATTATCGTTATCGTATTGTTATTGTTATATTGAATGATGTGGGTAGATACCAATATACATGTATATTGAAATTCAGTATTATGATTTATTGGCATTACTTTCGTATTACACAGTTTTATTTATTGAAAGTTATATGTATTGTATTATATATATTTGGGCCCGTAGCAACGCACGGGCATGCACCTAGTATTAAACAAATTTAAGGTTGATAAATGCACCAACTTAGTTAATTAAAAGATTGATTTACACCAAATGAAACATAAAGATGTATGCCACCATTTTGCAACACTTGAGGATGAAAATACACTTTTTTTCTTTTTTTTAACCAAATGAAAAAAAAACACTACAGTCTTGGCACGTCTCCAGCGTTGCGTTGCGTCCATACTTCGGTTCTACAGTTCAAATCCACCAGTAATGTCCGCCGCCGCGGCGCTCTCGCCACGGCCGCCGCCGCCGCCGAATCCTACCGGTGCCGACCGCGACGACTGTGTCAACTCCCTCCTCGCCTCCCTCTCCGACCCGTCCGCCCTACGCCTCCTCCCCGCCCCGCTCCTCGCCTTCTCCCGCCTCCGCCTCCGCCTGCTGCCTGCCGCCGCCGCCACCCACCACCTCCTCCGCCCCATCGCCTCCCTCCTCCACCTCCACCGCTCCGACCTCCGCCTCGGCCTCCAGCTCCACGCGCTCTCCCTATCCCTCGGCCTCTTCCGCCACCCGCTCCTCCTGCCCCGCCTCGTCTCCTTCTACTCCCACCACCCCTCCCTCCTCCCCGCCGCCTCCTCCCTCGCCGCCGGCTCCACGTGCCCCCAGCACCACAATGTCGTCATATCCACCTGCCTTAGCCACGGCCTCCCGCGCCACGCGCTCGCCGCGTACCAGGAGATGGTGGGCAAGGACGCCGTGCCCCCGGACTGCTTCACGTACCCCTCCGTGCTCCGCGCCTGCGCCGAAGCCGGGGACCTCACGGTCGGGCGGGCGGTGCACGTCCGTGCCACGGACGATGGCATGGATGGGAACTTGATTTGCCAGAACGCGCTGGTGTCCATGTACGCTAAGTGCGGGGACCTCGCCACCGCACGCTTGGTGTTCGATGGAATGGGCCACAGGGATGTGGTGTCGTGGAACTCCATGATCTCCGGCTATGCTGCATCTGGGCTGTGGAGAGAGGCGGTGGAGCTGTTTCATCGGATGCGGGCTGAGGGTGAAGAGGTGAACTCGGTGACATGGAACACAATTGCCGGCGGTTACATTCAGATGCGTGATTACAAGGCAGCAGTTCGGTTGATCTGTGATATGGTAAGAGGTGGTGCAAGGGTTGACTTTGTGACTTTAGTGATTGGATTGAATGCTTGCTCGAGGGCAGGATGGTTGAAGCTTGGCAAGGAAATACATGGGTTGGCAGTCCGCATGCACTGCGACGGAATCGAGAGCGTGAGCAATGCGGTGATCACGATGTATGCCAGGTGCAAGGATATGGAGCGTGCTCTCATGCTGTTCAAAATACTGAGGTGCCCAGGCCTGGTGGCATGGAATACAATGATAGCTGGTTTTGCGTTGTCGGATGATGCAGAAGAGGCTTCTAGGCTTTTCCGTGAAATGGTATGCAGTGATGTGGAGCCTAATTATGTTACTGTTGTCACTTACCTTGCACTCTGCGCTCGTGTTGCTAATCTGCAACATGGGCGGGAGCTTCACACCCACATTGTTAAGCATGGTTTCAAAGGGTATTGTTTGTTGTGGAACTCTCTTATAGATATGTACTCCAAGTCAGGGAGGCTCTCGATAGCACAAAATGTCTTTGATACCATGGATGACCGTGATATGATATCCTACACTTCAATGATCGCAGCATACGGAATGCAAGGAAAAGGGGCAGTTGCCCTGCGCCTTTTCAACCAGATGGTTGACAGTGGGATCATGCCAGATGACATCATCATGGTTACTGTGCTCTCTGCTTGTAGCCATTCTGGGCTTGTGGATGAAGGAGAGGAACTTTTTGACAAGATGGTTAATTCATTTGGTATAAAGCCCCAGATGGAACATTATTCTTGCATGGTTGACCTATATGCACGTGCGGGGTTACTGGAAAAGGCAGAGGATTTGCTTAATCGGACTCCCTTCCCTCCAACATCCACAATGTGGGCAGCATTAGTGGGAGCTTGCCATGAGCGAGGTAACATAATAATAGGTGAAAAATCAGCAAGGAGGCTCTTGGAGATGAAGACAGAGAATGCTGGGCATTATGTTCTGGTTGCTAACATGTATGCAGCTGCAGGTTGCTGGAATGAGCTAGCGACTGTCAGAAAAATGATGAGAGACCTGGGTGTCACAAAAGCACCTGGGTTAGCATGGGCCGATCTTGGTAATGGGTTTACCCCCTTTCTTGTTGGGGATAGATCTAACCCACTAGCTCCAGAAATCTACGGGGTTTTGGATGAACTGACTGAACAAATGAGGAATATGGATGCTTGCAGTGATCTGGACATATTATCCACAGAGGAACTCATGGAGTAAACTGGTTATTGTAGGACAGGAAAGAAAGGTTCGTGCTTTTGTGTACAATGGAGTTCATTAGTAAACTCTAGAATGAAATTTAACTATGAAGTATGGGGATTAAGGGGGAGAAAGGATGTACTTAAAGAAGCAGTTTGCACAAGTGCTACTGTGCTAGAATATGAACTACTCAACAAGTCAACATACAAGGATACACCAAGCAACACAGATTTTTAACCATCACATATATTGCTATGATTGGTCTTCAGTTCCAAATCATATCACATCTATTCCATAGATTGGGAAATACAAAGCTGTCTTGAGTCCCTTCATTACTTTTGGTGGCAAGTGATGGTTGTACATATCACTCATACATACTACAATTGGTTACCCTTTCCTAATTGTGTCCCCTTGATCACCTGCAAACCATGGTTACCCTTTCGTGGTAACCATCATAAATGCCAAGCTCCCTGATCAATTTTTTCCTGTGTGGTAAATTCCCTGCCTTGTGCATTACTATGTTTCTGTTTACTCATTTGATTTAAAATATTCAGCCGTTGAATATTGATCATATTATATGTCATAAAAAACAAAAATCTGAAGTTGTTCAATATGAGCTTATAGAAGAATTGCTAGAACCTGGCTTTGTTGTACTCCGAGTTACAAACTGCACATTGTTTTCCATTTTTCATACCTCACATGTTTCTTGCCTGAAAGTGGTAGGGCTTGTGGATCTGCGGAGGTGGTATGAGTGGAAGACGGGAGGACGAGGTGAGGGCCCCTGGCGGCGGCGCTGCTCGGACGCCGTCCTGACGGCCGGCGCCCAGGCGTGAGCGGCTGCACAGGGAAGACAGGGGAGGCTACTGAAGGTTGCAGGCTATCCTGCTAACTGATTGAACCAGAGAGATTGTGATCAATCTCTAGTTGTTTTCCACACTACACAACTCTAGTCTTATACATTGTACGCGCGCACACACGCACACACACACTAATTCGAATTGAACTAGCCCGCGCTCACGACCTGCCTGTCAACTGCTCATGCTCTGCTTCTCTTTGTCTCAGACTCGTGGCTCACGGCCTCTACGCGTGTATGTGTACACAACATTTCTCCCCTCCCTGATGAACAGCTCGTCCTCAAGCTGGAAGCTTGGGAAGTGTTCTTGAAAAGCTTCAGGTGGTTCCCATGTTGCTTCTGCTTGGTTCATACCCTC
Organism: Cenchrus americanus; assembly: GCA_947561735.1. NCBI lineage: Eukaryota > Viridiplantae > Streptophyta > Magnoliopsida > Poales > Poaceae > Cenchrus > Cenchrus americanus. The sequence continues at coordinate 196,145,817 of OX387245.1, read as the reverse complement.
CCACTGAACAAGAATGTGCCAAGTTCCCTGGCGGATGCTTGAGCCTAGTACTCACTGAGGTTGTAGGAGGACTCTACCATTGTGCAGCAGCGGCAGTGCTGGTGGCTGAGCAGGTGGTGTACCCTTGAATGGTTTCAGCAGCCCGAGGTGGAACACATTGTGAATTCGAGCATTTGCTGGCAACTCCAGGCGATAAGCAATTGTTCCAATCCTAGCAGTGATTCTGAATGGCCCAGCATACCTAGGTGATAGCTTAGTGTGTGGGCCAGTCACGAGAGTGTGTGTGGGTCGGTTCAGCAAGCGTAGCCACACCCAATACCCTTCAGTGAACTCCAGATCTCTGTGATGGGCATCATATTGTTTGCGAGCATATTCTTGCGCTTGAGTAAGCCTTGTACGCACTTCACTGAGAAACTCGTCTCGGTCTGCCAGCATTTCATCCATGGCTTCAGTTTGAGCACTGCCTGTTTGATATGGAGGGATGGATGGCGGTTGTCGTCCATAGACCACCTGGAAAGGAGTGGTTTTCAGTGCTGAGTGAAATGAAGTATCGTAGCAATACTCAGCCCATGGGAGCCAATCCAGCCAGGCCCTTGGTTTGTCCCCTGTGATGCATCGCAAATACATGTTGATAGTTTTGTTTATAGCTTCGGACTGGCCATCTGTCTAAGGATGAAATGCAGTGCTCATCTTCACAGAAACCCCTGACTTGTTGAATAGGTCCTTCCATATGTTGCTCGTGAACACAGGGTCTCGATCAGATACTATGGACTCTGGAATGCCATGTAGTCGTACTACTGCATTGAAGAATGCCCTTGCAACAGAGCTAGCTGTGTATGGATGACTGGGCGGTATAAAGTGTGCAAATTTGGAGAATCTGTCTACTACTGTGAGGATCACACTTTTTCCATGTACCTTTGGCAACGCCTCGATGAAGTCCATAGATATATCAGCCCAAATACGAGATGGAATGGGCAAGGGCTGTAGTAGGCCGGCTAGATGTAGTGACTGGGTTTTGTTCTGCTGACAAACTGCATGCATTTACAAATTCCCTCACCAAGTGTCTGTCATGCTCCACATAAAAGTTTGCTCTCAGATGATGTAGTGTTTTCTGCATACCTTCATGGCCTCCGGTGTGGGACAGCTGGATTATTTGCTGCAGAAGGTTTGAAGTGGATGGTATGTACACTTTACCGGATCTGAGGATCAGTTCATCTTGCACACTCCAACATGGGTCTTTTAGTCCAGCAGTGATGTTGTTCTAAAGGGCTGAAAGCTCTAGGCTTGATGAGATCTCATTTTTGAGGTCACTGTACAGTTGAAATGTTGGGGTGGATATGTTGTGTAACAAGGCCTCTTCACTGTCACGTCTTGAAAGGGCATCAACTACTGTATTCAGCTTTCCTGACGGTACTCAACTGTGAAGTCATACCCAAACAATTTGTACTCAACTGTGAAGTCATACCCAAACAATTTGCTTATCCAGTGGTGTTGAGGAATTGTGGACAGTCGCTGATCGAGCATAAACTTTAAAGCATAGTGGCCAGTTTTCACTGTAAAGTGTCTTCCCCAAAGGTAGGACCGCCAGTGTCTGATCGCCTGAACAAGACCAATGAGCTCCTTCTCGTATGCTGCTACCTTCAGATGTCTCGGTGCAAATTGCTAGCTGAAAAAAGCAATTGGACCCTTTCCTTGATGAAGTACAACACCGAACCCTGACCTTGATGCATCACACTCAACTTGAAAGCACTGTTCAAAGTCCGGCAAGTGGAGTACTGGAGCTGCAGTGAGTGCCTGTTTCAGAGATTCAAATGCTGAATGTGCCTGCTCATTCCAATGAAATGCATTCCTTTTTAGCAACTGCGTTAGTGGTGCAGCGATAGTACCGAAGTCCTTAATAAACCTTCTATAATATCCCGCTAGTCCCAGGAATCCGCGTAGACCCCAGACTGAGTGTGGTTTAGGCCAGTTCAGCACTGAGTCAACCTTGCTTGTATCCATTGCAACACCATATTCAGAGATAATGTGTCCCGGATATGACACAGTACTTGTAGCGAAGGAGCACTTGGATCTTTTGACATGAAGGTTGTTAGCCCGTAGGACAGATAGTACTGCTCGAATATGCTGAAGATGTTCAGTCCATGATGTACTGTATATGAGTATGTCATCAAAAAATACGAGAACGAATTTGCGTAGAAACGGTCCTAGCACTGAATTCATGAGAGCCTGAAATGTAGATGGAGCATTGGATAGTCCAAAAGGCATGACCAAGAACTCGAAGTGGTCGTGATGTGTTCTGAATGTGGTTTTGGCAATGTCATCCTTATGCACTCTTACTTGATGGTACCCCGATCTAAGATCTAGCTTAGTAAAGAATTTTGCACCAATCAACTCATCTAGAAGTTCCTCAACTACTGGAATTGGGAATTTATCTTTCACTGTGACTTCATTAAGTGCACGGTAATCCACACAAAAACGTCATGTGTTGTCATGTTTCTTAACTAAGAGGACAGGAGCGGAGAATGTGGAGGTGCTTGATATTATAATTCCCTGTTGCATCATTTTGATGCATTGTGTCTCTAACTCATTTTTTTGCAGTTGAGGATACCTGTAGGGAGCCACTACTACTGGCTCAGTGTGTGCTTTCAAGTGGATTCTGTGGTCACAGTCTCTTGAGGGTGGGAGGCCACTCGGTTCAGAGAAAACAACCTCGAAGGAATGAAGAAGCTGGTCCAACACATGTTGTTCTTGTTGTCTGATAGTGGCCTTTCCCTGATCACGAGCTGTACTTTCCTGTTGCTTGATGGAGTTTATGCGGGCTGTTGTGGAGATGTCACACCCACTGGACCCTGGGCCCTTCCAGAGAACACGTTTGCGTTGTAGTTGAACGCCATTACTAGATCATCGAAGTCCAACAGCACTCTGTGAAGTGGCTTCAGAAATGCAACTCCAAGCACCATGTCAAAGCAGTCAAGGGGAATGGAGTAGGCATTGATTGTGAAGATGTCATTGCCAATTTTGATCTCGACGTCGCGTGCCAACCCGCTGCAAGGCACTCTGTCCCCATTGGCGACTGTCACTCTTGTTCCTGTTTGCTGCTCAAATTGCAGCTCAGCTGCCTGTGCTGCCTGTGCACTGAAGAAGTTGTGTGTGGAGCCCGTATCTATCAGTGATGTGAATTCCTTCTCTCCAACTTGAACACGAACTTGCATCGTGTCGTCGGTGCGGACTCCGGCAATGGCGTGTAGGGATATCAGTGGTTCCTCGACGACGTGTTCTGCCTGGTCGTCCGGACTGTCGTCGTCGTTGCCAACAACTTCTAAATAGAAGAGCTTCGGGCACTTGTGGCCTCTGGTGTATTGATCATCACAATTGTAGCAAAGGCCTAGGCGCCGGTGCTCCAGCATCTCATTTGGGGACAACTTCTTGAATGGCTTGGTGGTTGGCGTGGCCGATGCTGTTGAGGCAGCTTGTGTCGTTGAGGATGCAGTGATGTGCTGCGATGGGAGAGATGGTGTTGACGAAGTTGTGCTGAGCTGGTGATGGAAACGTGACTGCGGTCGTGGCGGTCGTCCGGCAGCAGTGCCAGCGGCCAAAGCTGAGCAACGTTGTTCATACGCCCATGCGAGTGCCATGGCGCGTTGAAGATCTTGCGGGGCCTGGAGTTCAACATCGACTCGAATGGCGTCGAGAAGGCCTCAATGAACAGACGGACCTACTGCTCCTGGGAGAGGTACCCGGCGTGTGCCATCTTGGCCAGTAATGCGTCCTGGTACTCACTGACGGAGCCACGGAACGGCAAGCATGCCAGCTCGGCAAGGTGATTGATGCCCACTGCTGGTCCAAACCGCTGCTGGCAGAATGCCTTGAACATGTGCCATGGGATCTCGTCGACGTCTCGCTCTAGCTTGTAGTACCAGTGTTGTGCCATGCCAGTCATGTGGAACGAGGCTAGCCACACCTTGTCGGCGTCGCGGGTGCGCTGAGCTCTGAAAAAGTGCTCGCAGCGGTTCAACCAACCGAGCGGGTCCTTGCAGTCGTACATCGGGAAGGATAGCTTGTAGTAATGTGGTACGGCGGTTTCCTCCTCGTCGTCTTCGAGTGCAGTTTGGTGGGACGGTGAGGATGTCTGGAATGGGAGCGGTGACGGGGAGTGCAGAAAGGGGATTGAATGGATTGGGAGCAGACGGGTGGATGGCGCGGTGTGTATGATGGTGGCGGAAGTGAGCGTCGTGGAGGGCAGGCCACCGAAGCCGGGCATGCTGTACAGTGGTTGGGATGGTGGAGGCCCTAACGGCGGCGGCAGGGGTAGGCGCTCTTCCATGGATGAGAGTCTAGCCGCCATGGTCCCCAACTGCCTCTGTAGTCCGAGAAGCGCCGCGGTGAGGGTCTCGGTCTGGGATCCCGACGAAGAGCTTGAAGCGACTGATGTTGTTGATTGTGTGGTCATGCGGGATGAGGGATGCGGCAGCGGATTTGGCAGTGGATTTGGTGGAACTGTAGTGGACGGCGCGGCGGAAGTGTTGGCCATGGGGTCAGACGAGGCCACTGATACCAAATTGGTAGGGCTCGTGGGTCTACGGAGGTGGTATGAGTGGAGGACGGGAGGACGAGGTGAGGGCCCCCGGCGGCGGCGCTGCTCGGACGCCGTCCTGACGACTGGCGCCCAGGCTTGAGCGGCTGCACGGGGAAGACAGGGGAAGTTGCTGAAGGTTGCAGGCTATCTTGCTAACTGATTGAACTTGTTGATTTATCTAATGATTGAACATTGTCCTTATGGAGTCCCAGTCCTTCTGTCTTTTGTGGACTGTGCTTGCATTGGGTTTCCTTTTTTTATTCTTATAATCAAATGAATCCAGCCGCCAATAACAGAAATTGGGTCATTTTGTGTTGGAACATCAGAGGGATTAATGATGACAGGAAGTAGAATGCTGTCAAAAGTAAAATCAATGAATCTAGTTGTGATATATTATGTCTGCAGGAGACCAAGAGGGAGTTTTGTGATATCCTTTTTGTCAAGAATTTCTGCCCTTCAAGAATGGATGAGTTTGTTTTTCTCCCCTCTGCTGGAAACTCAGGAGGTAGTCTCATTGCTTGGGATAGCTCGAAGTTCAGTGGTCAGTTGATTTTTCAAAACAACTTTGCTCAGTCAGTTGAATTTTCTTGCAAACTGCCTGGTGAAAACTGGATTCTTACCAACATTTATGCCCCCTGCACCTCTGAGGGTAAACTCAACTTTCTAAATTGGTTTAAAAATATTGACATGACCATTGAGACTAAATGGCTCATTGTTGGGGATTTTAATCTCATGAGATCGCCTGAAAACAGAAATAAACCAGGGGAAATTTGCAGGAAATGTTTGCGTTTAATGAAGCAATTAGCAAACTCAGATTGGTAGAGCTTCCCCTGAAAGGCTGTAAGTATACATGGACTAATAAATAGCATAGCCCCCTCCTGGAGAGACTTGATTGGTTTTTCACTTCAAATGCCTGGACCACTTCATTGCCCAACACAACTGTGTCTGCTCTTTCAAGAGACACCTCTGACCACACTCCATGTGTGATTTATGCTTCTACTAAGGTACCTAGACCCCAAATTTTCAGATTTGAAAATTACTGGTTGGAGCATGATCAGTTCATGACCATCTTGCAAAATTCCTGGTTTGAGGGCACGGTTTCTTTGGACAGTGCTAAATCAATTAGTACTAAATTTAAAAACCTAAGGAAAGTCCTTAAAACTTGGAAGGCTGGTCTCCCAAATCTCGCTGCTGCTATTTCAAAATCCAAAGAATTAGTGCAGTTTCTGGATGTCCTAGAGGAAGCTAGGGACCTCACTCTAGAGGAATGGAATTTTAGGAACATAATCAATGAACATCTCAGAAAGCTACTTCATCAACAAAGGACATACTGGAAACAAAGGGGTACTATTAATTGGGTCAAATTTGGATATGAATGTACTGCTTTCTTCCATGCAAATGCCTCCATTAGGCACAGAAAAAATTTCATATCTTCCCTAGTAAATTCTGTGGGGGTGGAGCTTCTTTTGCATGAAGAGAAAGCTGAGTTACTCTGGCGGGCATACAAAGATAGAATGGGAGTTACAGAATTCACACACATGTACTTTGATCTCCCTTCTCTCCTACGGGCTGATAACAACCTGGGGGTCTTAAGAGTCCCTTCACAAAGGAGGATATTGATAAAATCATTACTGCTCTTCCAAATAACAAATCCCCTGGCCCTATTGGCTTCAATGGGAAATTTATGAAGAAATGTTGGCATATAATTGCACAAGGCTTCTATAAACTTTGTGAGGGCTTCTTTGAAGGGAATATCTGTTTGAGTAGCATCAATTCCTCCTATATAACACTTGTGCCCAAATCTGACTCCCCCTCAGGTGTAAATGATTTCAGGCCAATTTCTCTCTTGAATTCCTCTCTGAAGCTTATTACTAAGCTGCTTGCTGATAGGCTCCAAAAGGTGATCATGAGGTTAATCCACAAGAATCAATATGGCTTCATCAAATCAAGGTCCATACATGACTGCTTAGCTTGGGCCTTTGAGTATCTGCACATCTGCAAAAAGTCCAAGAAGGAGTTAGTTATCTTAAAACTGGACTTTGAAAAGGCCTTTGACAAAATTGAGCATCAAGCACTTCTTGAGATCCTAAAGCACAAGGGTTTTGGGGAGCGTTAGATAGGTTGGGTTAAGAGTCTCCTAAGCTCTGGGACTTCTTCTGTCCTTCTGAATGGGGTGTCGGGGAAGGTGTTCCACTGCCGGCGGGGTTTAAGACAAGGAGACCCCCTTTCCCCTCTCCTCTTCGTTTTGGCTGCTGACCTCCTACAATCTTTGGTTAATAATCTCAAAAGGCAAGGAGTCATAAATCTACCAATTATTCAGAGAGCTGCAGAGGATTTTCCCATTATACAATATGTTGATGACACACTGCTAATCATGGAAGCCTGCCCTAATCAGTTGTTGGTGAAGGCATCTAGGCCCCTAATTCGTGTTTTGGTAATTAATGACAATCATTATGGACTAACAATTTTATTTGAGTTATAAAAATAGGTTAGTCCGGTAAAATGATGAGATCATGTGGTATACATGAGAAGGTCTTGGATGACTTGTGTTGGAAAGGGCTCAAAGCAAAGGTAAAAGATAGGGTTTTATTTTTACCGGTCATAAGGTGATTAGAGGATGTTATATGACCGGGTTAATAGGATATATAGCCGTACTATCAAGAGGGATCAATTTCATTGGCTTGACTTTCCATAGTGCCACTTGGATCAAAAATTTGCATGCATTGCATTTAGATGAGTGGAGGTTTCTCTTGGTAAAAAGGGTTTCATTGAAAATCATAAGAAAAACAAGTTTTCAGGTATCTGGCAGACAGTCCGGGCCCTTGGGGCGGACGGTCCGTGGGTTGTTGTTTTTTTTAATACCTGAGTTTTTGGCAAAAGATTTCGAGAAAATGCGCTTCCGGGCGAACGGTCCGCAGGGACCAGGCGGACGGTCCGCGGGGACCAGGCGGACGGTCCGCGAGGTGCGCGGACGGTCCGTTATTCGCAACGAGAATGAGGTGCTGCTCGGTGGACGGGGGCGGACGGTCCGCGGCCCGCCCGCGGACGGTCCCGCGGGGCCCAGGCGGACGGTCCGCGTGGCCCAGGCGGACGGTCCGCCCGACCCAACGGGCAGTCCCCAACCGTTGACTTTTCATTTTTACCGTTGGAATTCAAACGCGGACAGTCCGCGAGGGCATCGCGGACAGTCCGCGAGGCACGCATTTTGTTCCTAACGGCTAGTAACGGGAAGGGGGAGTATTTATACTCCAAGCCCGGGGTTGGAGAGTCTCTCTTGGCACTTTGAAATGTTCATACTCCCTTGTAGAGCTCTCCCTCTCCTCTCTCTCTCACACTTGACTTAGTGGTGGTATTCTTTGTGAGATTGAGAGTTTCTAGTGCATTGCATCAAGGTTTTGATCTTTCTGGCACTAGGGAATCATCAAGCAAGTGGTTGATTTGTTACTCTTGGAAGTTGCCGCTTCCTAGACGGCTTGGTGGTGGAAGAATCCGTTGAAGCTCGCAAGAAGATTGTGTGTGGCTCGGGATTTCGTGTTGTGAGAGGTATTGTGCTCACCTCACCGGAGCGGTAAAGAGCAACTCTAGTGGGATCGAGGTGTGGAGTGGTTCTCTTGTTCTAACCGGCTCAAGATCAAGTGGTGTCTTGATAGAGGAGCGGTTGAACATTGAATCCACCTCAACGTGGATTAGGGGTGACCGGCAAGTCATCGATACCACGGGATAAAATTCGTCTCTTATGCTTGGTTATCTCTTTCCTCAGTTTCCTTTCAAGCACTTTACTTTGAGCATTCTATTTCTAGAGGTTGTTGTTTATCTTGTCACCCTAGGCCGCAAAACCCCCAACATAGGAATAGAGTAGGTAGAGATTTATTTCTCCTTGTGGTTCTAATTAAATTTCTCTAGTGTTGTGGTTTTATTTTTTAAACCGCCTATTCACCCCCCCCCCTCTAGTCGGCATCCTAGATCCTACAAGTGGTATCAGAGCCGAGGACTCCTTGTTTGAGAGATTTAACCATGTCGGAGTAGGATAAATGGGTGAGGAAGATAAGTTTCATGTTGGGAAGCCACCGGTCTTTGATGGGAACAATTATGACTATTGGAAGAAAAGAATGGAGGTTCACTTTAAGGCCTTGGGAAGAGAATTATGGAAGATTGTAATGGAAGGATATGTTATTTTGGATTCTAAGAATAAGACGGATCAAGATGATAAAAATGAAAAACTCAATGATAGAGCTTTGAGTGTACTTTACAATGCTCTTGCTCTTAGTGAATTCAATAGAGTGAAGGGACTTGAGAAGGCAAATGAGATATGGGAGAAGCTTATGGAAATTTACGAGGGAACATCTACGGTTAAGGAAGCAAAACTTTATGTGTACAAGGGAAAGTTCAATGAGTTCACCATGAAGAAGGATGAAGATGTGTCAACCATGTTCAACCGGTTGAATGATATAGTGAATGAACTCAAGTGTCTTGATTTTGATGTATCAAACAAAGATTTCTCTCACAAGTTCCTTAGGTGCCTTCCGGCAAAATATGAGACAATTGTGACCTTGCTTGTGAGGAGTGATTTGAGTAAGATGACTCCTACGGAGGTGCTTGGTGAAGTGCAAACTCATGATCTATTCAAGCAATCACAAAAGGAAGTTCAAGGCCAATCAATTAATGAAGAGAAGAAAAGTATTGCTCTCAAGGCCAAGGCTACTCAAGAGGAAAATGATGATGAGAACCAAGATATTGACTCCGATGAAGAAATGGCTCTTATTGTAAAGGGACTTAAAAGAATCATGAAGAAGAAGAAGTTTGGCAAGATGGGGCAATCTTCAAAGAAGAATCCTTTTGAAGGAAAACATTGCTTCAATTGTGGTGAAATTGGACATATCTCAATTAATTGTCCAAACAAGAAAGAAGACAAATATGGCAAGAAGAAAGACAAGAAGAGTGTACCTAAGAGGAAGAAATATTAAAAGAAGGAGAAGAATGGTCAAGCATATTTTGTTGAGTGGGATTCCGATGCAAGCTCCGATGAAGAAGATGATGACAAGCCTTCAAGAGGACTTGCCGGGATTGCTATCAAGGAAGCGCCTTCTCTCTTCTCCAAGCCATATTGTCTCATGGCAAAAGGTGGATCTAAGGTAATAATCGACGATGATGATGATGATTGTGATAGTGATAATGATGATAATGCTTTATCTTATGATGATCTTGCCGCCATGATTATTAAGTCCGATGACAAATTGCGCTTGGAGAGATCAAAGTTGAAGGATTTGGAGTTGAAAAATATTTCACTTCAAAATTCTTTTGAGAAGCTAAAGACTACTCATGAAAATCTAAAGACTTCCCATGAAACACTTAACATTTCTTGGGAAACTCTTAAAGATGAGCATGAGAAGCTTAAGGAAGCTCCCAACTCTCTCCTTGCACAAGAAGTCAAAGGGAAAATGAGTATGGGTGTTGAATGTAATATATTGAATGCTCCTCTTTGTTCATCTAACCCATCTTGTAGCACAAGCACTAGTTCTTGCATTAGTGAGGATATGTCTTATGACTCTCTATTATTGGAAAATGAATCTTTGAAGAAGGAGATTGAGTGCTTATCTAATGATCTTGCACGGTATTTTGGAAGTCATGTTCGGTTTAATCATATTTGGAAAAATCAAAAATTCACATTAAATAAAGATGCACTTGGTTACTTGCCCAAGAAAGGAAAAGAGGCTTTCATTCCTAAGGAAAGTATCTTTGTAAATTCAAATGTTTCCTTTGAGGAAGAAGAAAAGATTAAGATGTGCCATAAGTGCAAGACAAGGGTTGATGTGGATCACCAATGCAAGAGCAAGAAGACCATATCCTTGGATCCTTCATATATTCTTAAGAAAGATTCTAAGGGAGTTGTTTGTGCTAAATATGTTGGTCGTTCTCTCGGTAGTAGTAAAAAGAAATCTATTTGGGTGCCTAAAATTTTGGTCACTAACATTGAAGGACCCAAGAAAATTTGGGTACCTAAAACAAAGTAATTTCTTTTGTAGGTGAACTATAAAGCCGGAGGAAGACATTGGGTAATTGATGGTGGTTGTACAAACCACATGACCGGCGAAAGAAAAATATTCTCTCATCTTGATGAAGATATTTCCGATTTTGATAACATCACTTTTGGAGATGATAGCAAGGGAGGTGTAAAAGGCATTGGTGAAATACCTATCTCTAAAGACTATAATCTCTCTAATGTCTTGCTAGTTGATTCTCTCAATTTCAATTTGCTATCTATTGCTCAACTTTGTGATAATGGCTATAAATGTACTTTCACTAGCAATGATTTTGAGGTTACCTCACTTGATGGGAAAGATTCTATTTTTAAGGGCTTTCGTCATGAGAGCTTATATCTAGTGGATTTCTCATCGAAAAAGGCAAATTTGACTACTTGCTTATTCTCAAAGGCCTCTATGGGTTGGTTATGGCATAGAAGACTTGGCCATGTTGGTATGAAACAACTCAACCGATTGGTGAAACATGACTTAGTTCTTGGCTTGAAAGATGTAAAATTTGAGAAAGATAATTTATGTAGTGCTTGTCAAGCCGAAAAGCAAGTTGCCAACTCACATCCTAACAAGAGTACTATGTCAACCACAAGACCATTGGAATTACTACATATGGATTTATTTGGTCCTACTACCTATAGAAGCATTGGTGGCAATACCTATTGTCTTGTTATTGTGGATGATTATTCAAGATACACATGGGTATTCTTTCTTCATGACAAAGCTATCACTTGTGATATTTTCAAGTCATTTGTGAGAAGAGCCGAAAATGAATTTGAGCTAAAGTTGAAGAAAGTTAGAAGTGACAATGGTAGTGAGTTCAAGAACACAAATGTTGAAGAGTTTTGTGATGAGAAAGGAATCAAGCATGAGTTTTCAACTACATATACACCGGAACAAAATGGTGTAGTCGAGAGGAAGAATAGGACCTTGATTGAGATGGCAAGATCAATGCTAGATGAGTACAAAGTTTCGGATTCTTTTTGGACCGAAGCTATCAACACCGCTTGCCATGCCTCTAATAGGTTATATTGTCATAGATTCTTCAACAAAACACCTTATGAACTTCTAAATGGAAGGAAGCCGAATATTTCATATTTCCGGGTTTTTGGTTGCAAGTGCTATATCTTGAGGAAAGGATCTCGGTTGTATAAATTTTAAAGCAAGTGTAATGAGGGATTTCTTCTTGGATATTCTTCAAATTCCAAAGCCTATAGAGTATACAACAAGTCTAAAGGATTTGTTGAGGAGGCATATGATGTGCAATTTGATGAAACTTTGGGCTCTCAAGATGAAAAAGAAAATGTAGATGATGTGAGAGGTGAAGAATTAAGCAAAGCAATGAAGACTATGGCCATTGGGGATATCATGCCTAGAGAAGAAGACGATGATGAAGATCCATCGATATCTATTGAAGTCAACCCATCTACTTCCACAACAAATGATCATGATCAACAAAATGGTAACTCAAATAACAATGACTCACCTCAAGAAGATTATCAAATGGCCCATATGACCACACCTTCTCCATCAACTCAAGAACCAATTGATCAACCAAGAATTCATCATCAAGTCGCTAAAGATCACCCTATTGATCAAATCATGGGTGACATTAGTAAGGGTGTTCAAACTCGATCTCGTGTTGCTTCCTTTTGTCAACATTATTCTTTTGTCTCTTTCCATGAGCCTAAGCGTGTAGATGAAGCACTTAATGATCTGGATTGGGTTATTTCCATGCAAGAAGAATTAAATAATTTCACTAGAAATGAAGTTTGGGAGTTGGTTGAAAGACCCAAGAATCATAATGTTATTGGTACTAAATGGGTCTTCCGAAACAAAGAAAATGAAGATGGTATTGTTGTGAAGAACAAGTCAAGATTAGTTGCTCAAGGTTATACTCAAGTAGAGGGATTGGATTTTGATGAAACTTTTGCTCCCGTAGCTAGACTTGAGGCCATAAGAATCTTGCTTGTTTATGCTTGTTCTCGCAACATCAAATTATATCAAATGGATGTCAAAAGTGCTTTCTTGAATGGGAAAATTAGTGAACTAGTATATGTTGAGCAACCTCCCGGTTTTGAAGATTCCACAAAGCCTAATCATGTGTACAAGCTCTCTAAGGCATTATATGGGTTGAAACAAGCCCCTCGTGCTTGGTATGAAAGGCTTCGGGACTTTCTTCTTTCAAATGGCTTTAAAATTGGAAAGGTTGATACTACATTGTTCGCCAAGAAAATTGGAAATGACATCTTTATTTTTCAAATTTATGTTGATGATATCATCTTTGGTTCAACAAATGAAGATTTTTGTAAAGAATTTGGAGAAATGATGTCCAGGGAATTTGAAATGTCTATGATTGGTGATTTGAGTTTCTTCCTTGGTCTTCAAATCAAACAATTGAAGGAAGGCACTTTTGTTTGCCAATCTAAATATGTGAGGGACATCTTAAAGAAATTTGGCATGGAAGATGCAAAACCCATCAAAACTCCTATGGCTACTAATGGACATCTTGATCTTGATGATGGAGGTAAACCGGTTGATCTTAAGCTTTATAGGTCCATGATTGGTAGTTTGCTTTATCTTACCGCATCTAGGCTCGATGTCATGTTTAGTGTGTGCATGTGTGCTAGATTTCAAGCCGCTCCTAAAGAATGTCATTTGACCGCTGTAAAGCGGATCTTGAGATATTTGAAGTATTCTCCTAACATTGGTCTTTGGTATCCAAAGGGTGCTCAATTTGAGTTAGTAGGGTTTTCGGACTCGGATTATGCCGGTTGCAAGGTTGATAGGAAGAGCACTTCCGGAGGTTGCCAATTGCTTGGACGGTCACTTGTTTCTTGGTCATCTAAGAAGCAAAATTCAGTGGCTCTTTCAACCGCCGAAGCGGAATATATCTCGGCGGGGAGTTGTTGTGCTCAATTGCTATGGATGAAGCAAACACTTCTTGATTATGGTGTGAAATTCAAGGAAATTCCTCTCTTATGTGACAATGAAAGTGCTATCAAGATTGCAAACAATCCGGTTCAACACTCTAGAACCAAGCACATTGACATCCGGCACCATTTTCTTAGAGATCATGTGAGTAAAGGAGATATCAAGATTGATGGAGTAAGCACGGATGATCAATTGGCGGATATTTTTACCAAGCCTTTGGATGAGTCTCGGTTTTGCAAATTGAGAAATGAGTTAAATGTGATTGACATCTCAAATGTGGCTTGAGAACTAGCACATGTGTTTATCCATATGCTTTTGTCTATCTCTCTTATTTTTTCTATCTTATCTCTTATCTTTTATCTTTTATTTTCGTGAAGCTTGCTTTTGCATATTTTTCTAGCTCTTCTTGGTACATTGCATCATTCCATATTCTTTCCTTCATTAATCTCGAGCAATGATCCCAAAAGACATCCTTGAAAATCTTTATCTCAAGTTATTTCATGCTGAAATCAAAAAGGAGGTCGGACCGTCCGTATCAACAGGGCAGACCGTCCGGCTGCTCCTGGCGAACTGTCCGCCAGGGCAGCGCGGACCGTCCGCGTGGCTCGTGGGGCGAAGGTGCAGCACTGGATGTTCTGGAAGCATTAACGGACAGTCCGCGCCTGGGGTCCAGACCGTCCGCGCGCCTCGCGGACTGTCCGCGGGGGTGTCGCGGATCGTCCGCGCCTACCGCGCGCCGGTGGGACCCAGGTCGCGAATGAGTAAAGTTGGCTGCCTCCTTCTCGTTCCCAAACCGAATGAAGGCCTCTCCTCTCTATCTTTCTTGCCCTCTCTCTAAGAAAAGGCTCTCTCCTTGGGGATTTTGATTCAAGCACTTCTCGGACCGTCCGAGCATATCCCCGGACTCTCCGCGAGGTTCTCCACCATGTCATCCGGGTATTTTTTCGTATCTCTCATTCTATCTCTCGGATTTTGAGCAAAGAGGTGGTTAGGGTTTGGATGTGTGATCTAAAATTCGTCCATGATTTCAAGTTTTTGGCTTGGTGAATGTGTTTGGGATATCAATGTGATGTTGTGGCAAAATTTTGGTAAAGAAATTTTGGTTTTTGATCAAGTTATGAGGTTGGAAAGAATTGGCCCCACTGTTCATGGGCGCCCGCCGTCGACGGTCCGCGCGGCCCCGGCAGCGGCTCCCATGTCCAGTGGCTTCTCGAATGGGGTTTCATGATCAATTCAAATTGCTTCCTAATGTTAATACTCATTGAAATATATGGCTTTTGACAGTGCTCGCAAGGCTATAGCTTCACTCACTAGAAAGGTGACCAAAAAGGGCACATCAAAGAAGAAGGGCAAGGATGTTGGGACATCGAAGAGGCGGAGAAAAGATGATACCTCTGAGGAAGAAGAGGAACCCGACAATCCAAATGACAGCGACTTTGATCCGGCCGATGAAGCGGCAAGTGCCTCATTCATGATGGATGAAGATGAGATAAGTCAAGGGGGAGGTAACAATGTTGAAATCATTGATGCGGTTAATTACACAGCTCCTAGAAGGCAGTGGACACAAAGAGAGTTTGCTATTGCTCGAAATGAAAATGCTTATAATCAACCCCGCGACACCCACAATTTATTCTTCCACACTCTTGTGCAAGAACAAGCATTTTTCAGTAGTTTGATGGAGTGCACAGTTTTCTCTCATCAAAGGGTTGATTTTGATTATCTTGAGTCTAAACCTGTCCTTACTGGGGTGGCAACGAAACTTGAATCTTTGGGATTAAAACCATTTCTTCAGCATAGATGTGACTGGAATGATACAATAGTTAGACAATTCTATGCAACTTATGAAATGGATTTCATAGGGAAGAAAATGAGATGGATGACTGGTAAGAGTGAGTATGAGGCCACATTTGCAGAATTTGCGGCTGCTAATCATCTTAACTATGAGTATTTTAGCGAGGGTGTTGATGTTTATAACGAGGATATTCTTGAAGATACAGCTGTATTCTATGAGCCTGGCACCCCTAATGCAACTATAATGAACTGCCTATCAGCAGGACTTAGACACCATCCGGCTGCCATCAACAACATCATTAGGCACACTTTATGCCTAAAAGTGGTAATAAGGATAAAGTTCGGGAACATTATTGGAATGTGATTGATTATGTTATGAATGGAATTAGATTTAATGTTGTGAAGCTTATTCTTGATCAAATGATTTGCAAGAAGCGTCTTGTTCGAGATAGTATTTATTTCGCTCCCTATATTATGTCATTGATCAAGATCAAGACGGGGTTTAATGGGTTATGTGATGTGAAGCATGAACTTTATCGTCCATTTTACAATGCTAAAGCCTTTTTGAACAAGCCATTGACACCCTATGGACAGGAAGCAGAGGCTCCCAATGTTGCAGAAAATATTGAGGCTCATGGTGGTGATGATGAAAATGCAAATGTTGGCAACATGGGCTATGTTAATGTTGATGAGGGTGCTTATGCTATGCCTCCTCCTCCTCCTCCAGTTCCTCCCATGCAGCCACAGTGGGAGCCTCCTGCTGGATATTTTGATTCCTATTTTGCTAATATTCAACAGTCAATGAACTCTCAGTTTCAGCAAATGCAGTCGGGGTTTCAATCTCACTTTGAGGCATATGGACAGCAGATGACTGATACTTTTCAGACTATGCAGTAGAATTTTCAGCATCAGATTGATACTAGTCTGGAGAAGTATCAGACTATGCAGCAGAATTTTCAGCATCAGATTGATACTAGTTGGATACCTTTGGTCATCATGTCTATAATACTATGCATGACCCCATGATGCAGCGGTTGGGTGATATGCAGACTGATCTTCAGAATGACCTTAGTGCCCTCAATGATAGATTCTCTCAGATGTCCACCTCAGAGCAGTATCAGCAGCTACACGATCAGCAGACTCAGCTTCAGCACGATGTCCATGCCCTGAACACACCTTTTGGAGACTTTAGGGATCATTTTTATCATTACTATCCAGCTCCAGCTCCACCACAGTTCTGTCCCCCTCCACCATTCTATCCTCCTCCGCCGCCGCCTCAGGATGACTAGGCCCTTTTGGTATTTGAAGCCAAAGGGGGAGAGAGATTTGGAGGAGTGTATGATCTTTAAGGGGAGCTCACTTTGCTTGCATGAATTTGGAACTCTCTTGCATTGGCATTGCATCTACATGTTTAATTTCGGTTTTGCATGACCTTCGTTTAGCTTGTAATAATTTTGTGAGACTTACGTTTTGGTGTGTGATGTGATTGAGAACTAGAACTTGTGGCTATCTTGTGATGTTCTATAATTATGATCTTGTTTTGGTTTATCTTATGGCTTGTTCTAGTTCCCGTAGTAGTTTTTGAAGTAACCCTTCCTTAATCTCTTTGGATATATATATGTGGTTGTTGCCTTGATCTCTATTTTGTAGGGAAACTCCGTCAAAATTTATTATGTTTATGCATATGGGTAAAAATCAAATGGAATTTACATGCACATATGTAGGGGGAGTTCTCTTTATATTCTTGTTTTGGAGACATTCACTCTATCTATTTATTGAATTTATTTGAGAAGAGTAAGTGATTCCAAAACACAAAACCTTTCTTATATCACTCCTTTAAATGGTTGTCATCAATTACCAAAAAGGGGGAGATTGAAGGCATCTAGGCCCCTAATTCGTGTTTTGGTAATTAATGACAATCATTATGGACTAACAATTTTATTTGAGTTATAAAAATAGGTTAGTCCGGTAAAATTATGAGATCATGTGGTATACATGAGAAGGTCTTGAATGACTTGTGTTGGAAAGGGCTCAAGGCAAAGGTAAAAGATAGGGTTTTATTTTTACCGATCATAAGGTGATTAGAGGATGTTATATGACCGGGTTAATAGGATAGATAGACGTACTATCAAGAGGGATCAATTTCATTGGCTTGACTTTCCATAGTGCCACTTGGATCAAAAATTCGCATGCATTGCATTTAGATGAGTGGAGGTTTCTCTTGGTAAAAAGGGTTTCATTGAAAATCATAAGAAAAACAAGTTTTCAGGTATCTGGCGGACAGTCCGGGCCCTTGGGCGGACGGTCCGTGGGTTGTTGTTTTTTTTAATACCTGAGTTTTTGGCAAAAGATTTCGAGAAAATGCGCTTTCGGGCGGACGGTCCGCAGGGACCAGGCGGACGGTCCGCGGGGACCAGGCGGACGGTCCGCGAGGTGCTTGCGGACGGTCCGTTATTCGCAACGAACGAGGTGCTTGCTCGGTGGACGGGGCGGACGGTCTACGGCCCGCCCGCGGAAAGTCCGCGTGGCCCTGGCGGACGGTCCGCCCGGCCCAACGGGCAGTCCCCCAGCCGTTGACTTTTCGTTTTTACCGTTGGAATTCAAACGCGGACAGTCCGCGAGGGCATCGCGGACAGTCCGCGAGGCACGCGTTTTGTTCCTAACGGCTAGTAACGGGAAGGGGGAGTATTTATACTCCAAGCCCGGGGTTGGAGAGTCTCTCTTGGCACTTTGAAAGGTTCATACTCCCTTGTAGAGCTCTCCCTCTCCTCTCTCTCACTCACTTGACTTAGTGGTGGTATTCTTTGTGAGATTGAGAGTTTCTAGTGCATTGCATCAAGGTTTTGATCTTTGTGGCACTAGGGAATCATCAAGCAAGTGGTTGATTTGTTACTCTTGGAAGTTGCCGCTTCCTAGACGGCTTGGTGGTGGAAGAATCTGTTGAAGCTCGCAAGAAGATTGTGTGTGGCTCCGGATTTCGTGTTGTGAGAGGTATTGTGCTCACCTCACCGGAGCGGTAAAGAGCAACTCTAGTGGAATCGAAGTGTGGAGTGGTTCTCTTGTTCTAACCGGCTCAAGATCAAGTGGTGTCTTGATAGAGGAGCGGTTGAACATTGAATCCACCTCAACGTGGATTAGGGGTGACCGGCAAGTCATCGATACCACGGAATAAAATTCGTCTCTTGTGCTTGGTTATCTCTTTCCTCAATTTCCTTTCAAGCACTTTACTTTGAGCATTCTATTTCTAGAGGTTGTTGTTTATCTTGTCACCCTAGGCCGCAAAACCCCCAACATAGGAATAGAGTAGGTAGAGATTTATTTCTCCTTGTGGTTCTAATTAAATTTCTCTAGTGTTCTGGTTTTAGTTTTTAAACCGCCTATTCACCCCCCTCTAGTCGGTATCCTAGATCCTACAGTTGGCTCTTAAAACCCTTCTCCACTCCTTTGCTGCATCAACAGGTTTGAAGGTGAATTATCATAAGTCTGTCATGGTCCCTCTAAATCTTAGTGAAGAAAAGTTAGACCAGCTTTGCACATCTTTCCAATGTCAGAAGGGATCCCTGCCTTTCACCTATCTAGGCCTTCCCCTTGGGATAACAAAACCTAACATTGAGCATTTTATCCCCCTAGTACATAGAGTGGAAAAAAGATTAATCTGCACATCCTCATTTCTATCCCAGGGTGGCAAACTTGAGATGGTAAATTCAGTGTTCTCCTCATCTGCAATTTTTTACACTGGATCTCTGAAACTACACAAGGGAGTCATTAAGCAGTTGGACAAATACCGAAAACTCTGTCTTTGGTGTGGCTCTGACTGGAACTCTAAAAAGCCCCCCAAAGCTGCTTGGCCCATGGTTTGCCTCCCTAAGAAGCAAGGTGGGCTTGGTGTGATTGATCTCACTACACACAATGAAGCGATGCTGCTTAAGTTTCTGCATAAATTTTACACCAAGGCCGACATTCCTTGGGTAAGGCTGGTCTGGGAAAATTATTATGGCAATGGGAAGTTGCCCGGACAGATCAAGAAGGGGTCCTTTTGGTGGTGTGATTTTGTCAAACTCTTCGATAAGTATAAGAGTCTTGCTTCAGTACTGGTGGCCATTGGTGATACTGTTCTATTGTGGTCAGATAAGTGGAATGGGAACATCCCTGCTCAGTTATTTCCTGAGCTGCATTCCTTTGCTAGAAATCCTGCCATAACTCTCCAAGCTGCGATCAACAAGCCCCATTTCCTCATCAACTTCTTTTTACCCCTATCTGCACAGGCTCATGATCAACTGCAGCAGCTCTCAACCTTGATCTGCAACAGACCAACAGTGGGAGACTTGGATCTGTGGTCATACATCTGGGGTAATGCTAACTTCTCTACAGCCAAAGCATATAAGACACTGGTAGGACCAAGGCCAACTCACCCAGCCTTCTTATGGATTTGGCGCTCCAAGTGTCAAATGAAGCATAAGGTGTTCTTTTGGTTGCTGCTTAAGGACAGGCTAAGTACAAGGGATATACTACAAAGGCAACATTTGGAACTCGATTCCTACACTTGTGATCTCTGCATCATGAGGAAAGTTGAAACCATGGCACACCTCTTCTTCAGGTGTAATTTTGCTAAGGCGTGCTGGAGCTCAATTGGTGCCTCGGTATTAACCTCAAGGTCAGTGTTTCAAATTCTGAAACTTCTAAAAAATAAGCTGGCAGTTCCCTTCTACATGGAAATCATAATTTTTATGACTTGGGCAATTTGGACGACTAGAAATGCTTGGATTTTCAGCAATATTGATCCCCTTGTTCAGGACTGCAAAAGGAAGTTCTTGTCAGAATTTTCCTTCCTGCTGCATAGAGTGAAACAGGAGATGGTCAATCCCATGGAAGTTTGGTTGAATGTAGTTTAGACCCCCTTTTGTTTGGTCTTTTGCTTTTGCTTTTGCTTTTCTCCCTTTTTTACAAACAAACGTTTCGTTTTTACTTTTAATGCATTTCCGGTAGGGGGCTTGCCCCCTCCTGTTCCCCTCAATAAAAAAACTGATTGAACCAGGGAGATTGTGATCAATCTCTAGTTGGTTTCCACAATACACAAGTCTAGTTTTATACATTGTACGCACAACATTCATCACACACACATTGGAGGTGACGACTTTTGGGGTGTGGGGAAGCCTGAATCTTTCTGCGTTGCATTTCAAGGTGGGTGATGAGCAGTGGTGTTGGTATTACAGTAACCATGACACTGGTCATTCCAAGTTGCAAGTCGGCTTTTTTAACTTTTTAGGTGTATGATTTTTTGTTATGCAGTGTCTATAAGTACATTAAAAAAACTATACATCTAACAAAGTCAAAAGGAGCAAAAAGTTGGACTAATTGTAGCTCTTTTATGGCATCGGACTGTACAGATATGCTGTGAAAGCCATCAGAGAAGCGTAGGTTGGTTATGCTGACATTGTGCGCGATGAGGCTGTTAAAATGGACGCTGATTTGGCCTTGTTGGCAGGCTGACAGACAGGCGAAAAAGGCGAAAACCAGCAAACCCAGCCCAGGTCTCCGGAGCAGGATTCCCCGAACCGGTGCGAACCGGGCCGGTTCGACCGGTTCCCGGTCCTACCGGTCCGGCCCGGTTCGAAATATGACCGGGAACCGGTCCCTAACCGGACCTAAGAAACCAGAGTAAACCGAGCCGTCCGGTGTACCGGTCGGTTTGCCCCGTTTTCCGATCGGTTTTTTTTAACCTGCAAACCGGACCGGGGGACCCTGCTCCGGAGACGCGACGCCCGACCCCAACTCGAGAGATCCAAGCCGGAGCCGACGCGCGTTCCCCACTCCTGGTTCTCTGCCGTGTAAATTTCCACGACTAGCTCCCCGCCCCCGCGCTCTCCGGTGCGGGGCGCACCATTCCCACACGCATCCTCCTCGATACGATCACCACCAGGTCAGAATTGCCACCCCAACCAACACACCGGCGGGACAAGTGCTCCTGCTCCTGCTCCTGCTCGTGCTCCTTCCTTCCAACTTCTGACGCCAACGCAAGCGCAAGCCCAAGCCACCCACCCTCCTCCGCCGCCGTGCCTCCCTCCCCGCTAGCTTCCATAACCCACAGTCCCATCGCAGCCGCGCCAGCTGCCGCGGCACCGGCACATGACGCCGCGGCCCGCCGGCTCCTCTTTCTTTCTTATTATATAGCCGTGTGGCCGGGCGGGGGCGGCGACGATGATGAGGCCGCAGCAGGCGGCTGCTGCTGCTGGGTTGCTGCCTCGGTCACCGCTGGGACCGGGAGGAGGGGGAGGCGCGCGGCCAGCGCCGACGCCGGTGGCGTCGGCCAAGATGAAGACGGCCACCTCGCTACTCCTCGGCGCCGCGCTCGCCACCGCCTTCTTCCTCCTCTACACCTCCCTCTGCCGCGACCTCAACGGCGGGCCGCAGCCGCCGCCGCCGCAGCAGCAGCAGCGGCGGTGGGAGAAGAAGGCGACCGAGGCGGGCGCCGCCGGTGGTGATCGGGAGGTGCGGCATCCCAACCCCAAGCAACAAGAAGGTGTCGCCGAGGAGGTGGTGGTGGTGACGCGCGGTGATGGCGACCGCGGAGACGGCGCAACAGCAGGGGAGAAAGCAAACCGTGGCGCGGAGGAGAAAAGGCAGCAGGTGACGACTCGTCTTCCTCTGTCTCCATCGTTTTCCCTAGCACATAATTACAATTGGATTCACAAAACAAAACAAAAAACTGAATTATCAACTGCTAATTGAGGACGGGAAAAATCTTCGTTTCTTAAATGAAATTATTATTACAGATCACTAGTCCAATCGATGTGCTGTTAGCAACCTACCAAACACGTACGAGGAGGCACAACAGGCACGTCGCACAAACTGAGTAGCATGTGGCTATGTGCACAAAGATGATTGTTTTGGGAATATCTTGTGTTTGACAGACTGCATTTCTCCTGGATTTACAGCTCACGGGTTCAAAATAATACCAACCTTATTTGTTCTCTACTCCATATATGTGAAACTATTCGATTTGACAGTAAAGTTTCTACTGTGTTGTCCATCGCCCCTGAACCCTGATAAGTTGAGCCAGCACAAAATTGAGCATTCTTCAGTTTAATTTGTTCCCATATCCGCATTCGTTTTTTGAGTTTCTAAAGCTAGTTATGGCAACCAATCTGCCTGATAGATACGGCCCACTAGCAAAACTATATTGGCGTCCCTATTTAAAAGGCATACCATTCGAACAGTATGGACCATTCCAATTGTCAACTGAATATGAATCAGATACGCCCAAACCAGAGTAACATGGCTAGCTAGCTAGCTAGCTAACGCTCTTAATTTAAAGAACGATTCGTCCAGTGAGAGTGGTTAGTGTGCTCAGTTGAAGACGCTATAATGATAGTTGACGCTAACGGCCAATCACTCATTCCTGTTCGTCCTTATCGTTGTTGCTCCAAGAGAACTCCTGTTCGTCCTTATCGTTGTTGCTCCAAGAGTGCTTTCTGCAATTCAAAGAGTTCCCATGTGCAATCCAATCAAAATGATCACACTGTTTTTCTATAAAAAATTGAAACTGTATTGACTGTATCGTACTTAAACAACAAGTGGTGGCCGAAGGAAAAAAAGAACAATCGATGTAGCTCTGTTCAATAAGCGCGCCCCTGCTTCAGAATTTACTGGTTGTGGTTTCAGATTCATTGCGTCCGAAGACGAGGTAAATAAGTATAATGTTAATTCTTAATTTGTCCTTCTTCCCGCCATGAATGAATGGCAGAAGCAGCAGGAGCAGGACGACCTCGCGGACCTGCTCCGTCGAGCGGCGACGGCGGACAAGACGGTGCTGATGACGGCGATCAACCAGGCGTGGGCGGCGCCGGGCTCCTTCCTGGACCTGTTCCTGGAGAGCTTCCGGCACGGCGAGGGCACGTCGGACCTGCCGCGCCACCTCCTCATCGTGGCCATGGACCGCAACGCCTACGAGCGCTGCCTCGCCGTGCACCCCTTCTGCTACTGGTTCCGCGTCGCCGGCATGGACTTCGCCGGCGAGCAGAAGTACATGAAGGGCGACTACCTGGAGATGATGTGGCGGCGGAACCGGCTGCAGCAGCGCGTCCTGGAGCTCGGCTACAGCTTCCTCTTCACGGACGTGGACATCCTCTGGTTCCGGAGCCCGTTCCCGAGCCTCCTCCCCGCCGCTGCCGGCGAGGCGGCGCAGGTGGTGATGTCGTCGGACTTCTTCGTGGGCGACCCGGACTCGCCCAACAACTACCCCAACGGCGGGCTCCTCTACGTCCGGTCGTCGCCGGCCGCCGTGGCGTTCTACGAGCACTGGCAGGCGTCGCGGGCGCGGTTCCCGGGGAAGCACGAGCAGTTCGTGTTCGACAGGATCGTCAAGGAGGGGGTACCGCCGCGGGTGGGCGCCCGGGTGCGGTTCCTCGACACGGCGGTCTTCGGGGGCTTCTGCCAGCACGGCAAGGACCTGGGCAGGGTGGCCACCATGCACGCCAACTGCTGCGTCGGCCTGGACAACAAGCTCTTCGACCTCAGGAACGTCCTCCGGGACTGGAAGGAGTACAGGGCGCGCGTCGCCGCCGGCGGGGACGCGCGGGGGTTCTCGTGGAGGGTGCCCGGGAGATGCGTACACTGAGAATAGCGGCTACAATTGTACTAGTTCATTTTTCTAGTGAGTATACATACACATATTTGCAAAGATTTTTTTTCACCTTTAGATAGAGAAAATTGAAATCAAGCAGGAATATGCATGAACATTCAAGGCTACAGCCACGGTTGATCTACAGCACCCAGAATGTATTTTACAACAAGCATTACATCCACTCATGGTCGGTTGAGGGGGGTTCAGCCCATCTAACGAAACCATCCCCATGGAAAGTTACAAGAGCTCAGCAGCTCAAGGTGCAGTTGACAAACACTCAACACTCAAATGTAGTTAGCACGAGGCCGAGGCCAAAGTTCTAACAGTACCACCTCGTTATGACACAATCTACCTGACCATGGTTAGTTTCAAAAAAAAATGCAGAATCAAAGCTTGCCTGCACCACTTACACAGTACATTTGCCTAGCTGATACTCCAAACAATTTAGAGGCTCGGATCCTTGTACAGCGATGGATCTCCCTTTCCATCTCACTCTGCTTATTATAGGAGCGACATCAAAGACCTTGCTTCGGTCTTATAGCTTCAGTGCCCTTCGCCCGACACTGTATTCAGCCATATCCGTGTCTTCTGACTGGATGATCTCCAGGTCCCTGATATCCTTCTTCAACACATTACCTAACTTGGCAACCGCCTCAGTTTGTTGCTGTAAGGCCTGTGATGCAGGAAGTTGCAAGTCAGATTGACAAGACCTGGCTATCAAACAGGGATAAAGATAAAACTGGACTACTCACCTCAAGAAGCTCCGCAACACTTCGTTCATCAACTTTGGCCGAATTAGGAATATATACAGGACCACCAGCACCACCAGTGCTAGCTAGAAGGCGTGACGTCGAAAGAAGTGTATTAACTCTCCTAGACAGATCCGCACTAGGTCCTTTTAGCTGCAAAACAGAAGAATACTATTGATGAAAAATCTTTTTTCCTCCCACATGCAGGAGAGCTGCATATCATTATATTAAGAATAATATTGAAGAAAAATCCTTAATCAGCCGAAAAGTACGAATAATGGATGGGGGAAACTAACCCGATTTAACATGGCAACCAATCTTTGATGTAAGTCAGCTTCCTCCGTCGTTAAAGGAATGCGGTAACCCCTATTCTCCAATGCCTCCACTATTCTCACAAACTTTTAAAAGTTCACCAAACAACAACAATAATAATAATAATAATAATTGTCAGATGCATCAGCAATTAAGCATGAAAAGTGAATTAGCACCCACAAACAGGGAGACAAAATATCACCCTTAAAAGACGTCTCTGAATAACCAATTCTTGCTGCTTCAATCGCTGGATCCATGGATATGTGTCAGCTTGGAAATGCCTTTGCAGCTGCAATTTGAAACATGTGAGGCAATCAGGCAAAATAAATTATTCATGGAACAAAGTATGACAACACTCATTTGAAACCATACCTTTTTAACATTAGAGTGAGTCATGCTCAATCTATCAGCATCTGAAACTAGAACTTCATCTTGAAGCTGAAAAGGTAAAGAACAAATACTGAGGCATGGCTAAATTTTTAAAACCTTAAAGAAAGTCGAAAAGATTGCAAAAGTTAACTATAAGAACTTCAAATATCTTCCGGCAGAAATACAATAAAGAAAAGCATGCTTCACCCAGAGCATTGTAGAGGGTAGTAAAACAAATAAGATCCATCAAAGATTTGAATATATGCCACAAATATAGAAGACATATATGTATATACTGGTACAGAAATATCTAATGCCAATGTGTAACTGCACTTTAACTTCTTGATCATCAATGTGGGGAAGAATTAAGAACTATTTGAAGTTTTGCATCCTCATAACTATATCAAGACAGCCAACAGATATGAGCATTGATGTACAGCAAAAAAGATTCATCTTGGTCAAGACGTAACATGCATCCGAGAATTACAGGAAATTATCAAGCTTTAGTTAAAGCTTGCCAAATTGTATAACTTTAGCGGTTCTAAAGCTGATACACAAAGATATCCAATATGAATTGTCCACATGACCCATTTAGCATAATAGCATCCTAAACACATCATTACATAGTTAAAGAAACAGACATATCGGTTGCTTTCTATCAAATAATATACTCCTGTCTTTCCTAATTATTAAAAAAGTATCAAATGATTTACATATATTTGTTTCCATTTTTATCACTGTCATAAATTGGATGGAGCAGATATTCTCTGACCTTTGCAAGATGTAATATTTTTGCAGACCAAATAATTATAACTACAAGGATTGGAAGGACAGTCCAATCAATTGATATGAGCAACCTCACGTCCCGGGTACTGCAATTTGGCACTTTACCCAGATCCACAATACCACAGGACCATTTATTGTATGGTTTCATACTTGACATCATGCCCAGGTTTGGAATAAGTGAGAGGCACGTACTTGGTATCTATAATGAGGTTACTAATCATATATCTTTGGATAATTCTTTTAAGGTAACAAAGACATACAAATATTAAATACAAAACTTGTTAATGGTATTTACAATGGACCGTTGTGTGGAGAATGCCCATATTTCAAACACACACTTCCTGGCCTAACAGATTACACATTCTATTATTCTTCCGAGACAATTATAATTTTATTTTTCTGATGTTATACCCAGACAAATAACTATAGGTGGAACAATCAATTAGAAGTGAAATACAGTAAAAACATAGAAATGGGGCGTGGTTGGTTTGTTTTTTTATTTAGACTACAAGCTACCTATGTGATTTCCTTCTTGGTTGTAACCAGCTAGTAAAAGCCCAGTATGTCAAAAACAACGCATCACTTAGCCAGAATGGTTGAAATTCGGAGAAATGTAATCATGAGTATGCGACACCTGTAAACATCATAGATTGAACACAATACTATTCTTTCCTTATAATAGTCAGAGAACATGCCATTCCAAACTGATCTAGGTTTTCATATATCAGCAATATTTCCAGCACTAACCTTAAGCCGGTGGGAAAGGTCTTTAAACCCCTGCACAAGCTGAGGCCACAGCCTCTCCCTATCTGCACTGTCCATGCACTCAAGCTTCCCCATTGCTTCCGCCCACATAATCTGCATCCACAAAGAGGGGAAAACATCAGAGACCAGTGCAACAAAACAAACAGCTAGCAAATTACTTAAAACAAATCTATACAGCTACTTACATCTGATGCTGCAACTGGCTTCACCCTTTGTGAAGGGTCTGTCACGCTGAACAACAGATGCTGCCCAGATCAAAACAGACAAACAGATCAGCCAAATTGCATCAACCCGAATCTCATGCGACACAAAAGAGAACTGAAGAAATCTCACCCTGAAACCATACCGGGGGTTCCCAGGGTCCTCCTTGTACAAATCCACTATAGCCTGAATTAATTCAGAAACAGCACATTCAATTACTACATGCTCCGCAAAATTCAAGGTGCATTTGAAGAGGGATTCCACTGGTGAGTACCTGGATGTCGCGGTCGGACGCCGAGAGCGGCAGCGGCGCGACGGGGGCCATCTGGGTGGTGATTTGCCCGCCCCCTCCCCCTAGCAAGCCGAACGGCGATGGGGACGGCGTCGCCTGCTGCTGGAACCCGAAGAGGGAGGGCGAGGGAGTCGCGCCGAACGCCGGCGTCGAGGAGGGCGCTCCAAACGCCGAGGTCGACGAAGGCGTCCCGAAAGCAGACAGCCCGCCGAACGCTGGGCTCGAGGATGCGGTCCCGAACGCGGGCGTCGACGACGGCGTCCCGAACGCCGGGGTTGACGATGGGGTCCCGAACGCCGGGGTCGAAGACGGGGTCCCGAAGGCGGGCGTCGACGACGTCGCGCCGAATGCGGGGGTGGAAGAAGGCGTGCCGAAGGCTGGGGTGGTGGAGGGGGTCCCGAAGGCCGGTGTGGACGATGGAGTCCCGAAGAGGGGAGAGGAGGCTGGGGTCCCGAACATGGCAGCGGAGATCGCCGGCGGCGAGATTGGGGCGGAGGTTTAGGGTTTTTTTGGAGGGAGAAAAGAGTGGAGCGGCCGAGCGTAGGAAGAAGGAAAGGGCCAGACCGCCAGAGGGCAAAACCAGAAAACTACTGGTTCCGATTCGAATTTCGAAATCTTACGAGGACCGGATCAGGATGTGGCCGTGGGCGCCCTTTATTATGGCAAACCTTAAATTTCCACTCTTTTCCATTTTGTAATTTATCATTGATTACATGATATATAACTTCTTTTATCATATATATTGATATATATTTACATGTTTTATCGGAGGTATTATATTCCTTTAGTTAATGTGGATATATGCTGAAAGCAAATTATGAAACAATTGCATTCATGAGGAAATAAAGAGAAACCTTATAAAATTATTACATCAGTTAGATCAGATTCAACTTACAACACTATGGTTTAGAATGAAAGCTATATAAATTATTTATGTTGTCTGTAGTAATCTCAAAACTCTTCCAATCATAAGATTTGTATTGTTGTAATGTGTTACCAGTAATATTTTAGAAAAAAAACTATCCTACTTTATGAAGGTTTATAGTTCTTTTTCTTAAAAGATGGTTACATCATACTACTAGATTTCAATCCATTTATTATTGCAGTAGCTTAACTTAGTTTCCAGTATGAAGCAAACATTGGATTTTAAAGTTGTTGGACGCATTCTAATTTATGTAAATTCTAAGATACATCATACCAGTATCATTTCATTGTGATCTTCTATATCACACAGTTTCATGCACCAATTGTTTAATTTCATGCACCAATTGTTTAAGATGAGTTTTAGTTAGAAGATTTGATTTCATTTATAGGAATATTTATTAAAATCTAAAAATTGTATATTCACCTATGATGTTTCATAGGAGATTTTCAAAAGATATTTTATAGAAATTTTGTACTGGATGAAATCCCACAATTCTTGAAAGTGGCTAACTGACCAAATTTTGAATGCCTCATGAGGTTAGGTAAGGGTTTAAGGTATATAATATTTGTGTCTATGTGAATTGTATTGAGCATGTCATCATTTGAAAATAGCTATCTTTTATACATTACTTTAACTATCTACTCACCTTTGTTATTAACTAGGTGATACTTAGTGCATTGCTGTGGGAATTTCTATAAAATTTGAAGATGCAATTTGAAAGTTGAAACACTGAAATGATTACATCACAACATTTTGTTGCAAACAACAATGTAGAGAAAACACATTCATTTTATTGAGAGAATTACTTAGAAATTTGTAGCATGGTACTCGCAAAGACTAACACAATTAATACATGCATGATTACTATTAGCCATAGAAAATCGGTAGAAGACATGAATTCATGATCATAGTGGATGGTGATGTGGACAGCTTGCATGTTGAGAGAAGATCTAGTGGATGGTGACGTGGACCTCTTGCATGTTGAGAGAAGTCTATCCATGATGTGTAGTGAGTTCCATCTATATAGTTATTATAGATAGATAGATTATGATTGGATCTTTTCAAAAAAAATCCAAAATATAACATCGCATTCTATTCAGGTCTGCTAGCATGACTATGTAGTCTGCTATTTTTTACCCTGTCCGATGTGGTTTATGCTTCGACCCGAACATACCATTTTTTGCTATAAGCAATGTTCATACTCAACTAAGAAGTGATACCTTCCCTTCGTGCTGCAATCATATATAACTATATAGTACCACTCCACTACAATTCTACTACATGATTTTTCTCAATCCTCAATAAACCACATCATCATCTTCCCTAATGGCACAAATAGCATTAAATCTTGCTTTAAATCATCCATGTTCCCACGTACTTCGATTTGAAGCACAACAGCACCACACTTCATTTTTCGGAGTTCACTCCAGGGGTTCCCCTTGCTTCCGTTGTTGTCACTCTAACGTCCGGGTGGATCAACGGACTTCATTGTTTGTGAAAAATTTTATTATCTCCGTTTGTATGTTCAGTAAGCATCTAATATCCCCTCCATACTAAAAATTAGGACAGGGACACAGTCTCCAAAACATAACTTTGACTTCTTATTTTAATGAAAATGTTTATCAAAAACTAAAATATGTATACTTTTATAAAGGGACAAATCTCCTCGTATAGTTTTCATATTTCTATGCTCAACAACTTAAAAGATATTCATGATTTATGTATTTGAACAAAACCTTGTCTAAAACGTAAAGCTTTTTGAATATGGAGGAAGTATCAAACTATATAAATAGAAAATCTACGTAACTTTTTTTGGATCTATACGCGTATATGTTTTTTGCTTGGTTTTTTCTTCACTTCGTTTTGTATAGTCAGTACCAATTTCCTGTCTTCAATTTTAGTTTCTCATCCTATAGTATTGTAGTGTGATTTTATATTCTATGCACTCAACATGTTCGATGTATTGCCTCTTAGAAACTATGGAATAGATCATTCTAAACTTTTATGCATATCTCCCTGTTCATATAAATTGAATCGGCCTCCAGAGATAGCAAGAGCATTGATCTTCTCGAGTCATTCAGTTAAGATAACAAAATGTGCACCAACTTCATTAGCATTTGTAGGTGTGCAATTATACTTGGTCAATAAGAGCATTTGTAAATTCACTACAGAAAACAACAAATATTTTACGCAATTTCAATTTGTATAAAGTAATTACAATTAATGAATTAGAATTATCAAATGGATTAAAAAATCCACCAAATTTTCACAGACCACTCCCTATGTTGTCCATTGCCTATAAAAAATGTTTCGAAGTCAAACTCAAATCCGACTACCATTGTTACTCCAAAATCTAACTAAATCCCTCTCAACTCTTAGAAACTTCTCCGGAGATCCTCCGGTTGATAAGCGGCGCACATGATGAATTGTGAGAAACCTCCTTAAATTTTTATCACAAGCTCCAAATATGATATCATGGCAAAACTCGTAATTTTTCAACGTAGTTTGCATTTTATAGAATTTAAAAACTATTTGGCTACAAGCACATGAGAGTGTTTACTGAACAGGACGTGCAAAATTAGCTTTAATTTAAGGAGCAAGGCCTCAAAATAGACTAAGTACAAAGAATAACATTTTTTTACTAATTTTATAGTATTATTGTAGTCACTTCTGGTTCAAAATTCATTAATTCCTAGAAATTCCTTGAAACAAAATTAATATCTTGAATATAGAAAACTGACCAAGAAATCTGTGAAAATTGAGTATGGAGTACAAAGTAGTGTATGAGAACCAAAGAAAAAGTTTGAAGACAAGATGGTGAAAAGATTAAAATATTACCTAGTGCTTAAATATACTCTCGACACAATGTCACACGAAATACTCGGTGTAGCGTTGCTCCCTGTGTGTGTAAGGTCTCGCACTTGACGAACAACTAACACTGTCTCTCTCTGCAGACGGCAGTTTGGAGGGAGGGCCACGTGGCCGCCTTAGATGTCGAGTGTATTACTTTCTCGAATGTCGCGGTTGCGTATGCTGAGTAGTTTTCGTCCAACACTTGGCCTGGTAGTGTTCGCCGAGTGTTTCCTTTTTGCCAAGTGTTTTCATGTTGATACTCGGCCCACAGGATGGTCGCCGAGTGCCCGACAGAAAACACTCGCCATTAAAAAAACACTCGAGCGTCTACCGGGTTTCTTACAGTGGTTGCTGGCAGTCGAGTCACTTCAAATTATTTTTTACATTTTACACATATCTCTTATTTGTCATGCTGTTACCAATATGACACATGGATGCTGAATCAGTTCTCTTTAATTTTAATTTCTATTTCTCAAATGTTCAAGTTAAAGCCTAACATTACATTTTTTTTATCAGCCAAGGTCAACACGGGTCAATTCAACCCCCGGCCCGGCTGAGCGCACGCCTCCTCACGACCTCACCGTCCACCAGTCCACCTCCTCGCCGCCGCCGCTGCGCTTTCGTCCGCCTCCGGCCTCCTCTTTCCCGCGCCGCCGCCGCCGCTAGTCCTTTCTATCCCGGAGGCCGGAGCGCGACGGCTCGGATCCCTCCTCCAGGCGCAAGCGTGGCCGCCCCATCTCGACTGCCTCCGCCTGAATACCCCACTGCCCCATAGGGCCTGGCCTTGATCTTGAAGGCCACTCGCCTCTCGGTTCCGGCGGCGGCGGCGGAGAGGAAGGAGCGATGCCGAAGCGGACGACGCACACGTACTCGAGCGAGGACGCGCTGCCGGAGGGCCCCGAGTCCGACCTCTTCGTCTACTACTGCAAGCACTGCGCCTCCCACGTCCTCATCACCGGTCAGCGCAGCTCCTCCTCCCCACTCGCTTAATTTTTGCCAGATCTATGCAGTCTGCTAGGGAGATATTGGATTTTAGCGGAAGAATTAGCTTGTAACTGTTTAAGTGGGGGTGGTTTTTATCTAATCCCTGCATAGCCACAAGTTTCAGACCACGCAACAGCATTTGCTTCCATACCAGATGTTCTTCTTCATTTGTACTATTCTATCTCTGGGTCATAGTGCTGTAGCACCAGGCTACGTTTGTCAGTGAGCAGGAGAGTGAACTTATAGGGAATGTGGTGGAGATGAAGAACATGGCATAAGCAGTGGCAGAGCGAATCCAGTGCTTAATTAAGAATATCTCTGGTTCATTGGGGGGAGGGGGGTCCCACTTTGGCCTTAACTAACCTCTGCCACCGACCTTATGATTAGTCTGATTCTGGTTGCCATCTACCAAAAGGATTTCAAAATTTAATCAAGGCAGTGCTCACTGTTTGATGTGTGTTTGATCATAATGAAATTAGAACTGCTTCATCTTTATTACCGTTTCAAAATATGTGATCATGCTGTATTAACATTTAAAGGTAACACTAAAAAATTCTCAAATTGATTCCGAGGTTGCACTCTTTTGTATTTTTTTAATTAATGTTCTTGTGCTGTTATACATTGAAGGCACTTATATTTAGTGGTCTGCCTGCTCAAAGATATCAGACATGGCAAAATTATAATTGCAGTTCCATGGCATTTAGAATCTATGGTGCATGTATAGCGGGTCATGATTTTTACTTTCAAATAGGCTAAATGCTTAAGGTAGACTAATTTAGTTTTTCAAATTGATGCAGTGTGTTTTTAAAGTTTATAAATTCATCATCACTAGCATATTTTTCTTAATTTCTTGCCAATAGGAGTTGCTACTATTTTTTGGCTTTTGTAATACTAGTTTGAGTCATTTAAGAATGAAACTTTTGCATATTCAAATCTCATATGTTTGTTCTGAAGATACCCAATTGCAGAAAATGCCCAAGCGAAAGACTGACAGAGCACATGTTTTAGATAAGACTAAGCATCTCTCAAGGCTAAATGTGAAGGAATCGGGAAAAGTAATGTTGAAACGGTATAATAATCATCCCTCACGTTGAAGTACTTCACCTGTACTTCTTATTGTAGTTAGGTTCTGCCGTTCTGATTAAATCTACTTTCTTGCTGCTTATGTGTTCTTCTCTAAATTCTAAACTATGGTGATATTTTTAGTTTTAGGTACTCTCTTCGTCCCAAATTCCTTGTCGTTTTGACTTTTCTAGATACATTCCTTTTGTTATGCACCTAGATATATTTATGTAGATACATTCCTTTTGTTATGCACCTAGATATATTTATGGCTATATATACGTAACAAAAGGAATGTATCTAGAAAAGTCAAAACGACAAATAATTTGGGACGGAGGGAGTAGTATGTAACTAAGGAATTGGTGCTATTTTGGATACATGTGTACATTGTTATCTTCTAGAGGAAGACATCTCTTGGTGGCCTCATTAATGCAGTGTGTTCACATATTTCCAATAGCGTAGCAGTATTATTAGTCTATTACACAGTATGAGAATTTCTGAATTGTATTCATATGACATGATGTACATTTTTCATGTGCATATTCCTTCGCAGCAATCCACGTCAGGGTTATTATGCCAAAGTGGTTACCATGTTGTACTTATGTAAATAATTTTTGATGCAGTGGCGAAGGAAAGCTTGAAAAGCAGTTCCGCATGAGCTGTGTAGGGTGTGACCTTTTTGTTTGTTACCGATCAGAAGAGGATCTGGAGCATGCCCCTTTTATATATGTTGTTGATGGAGCACTGAGTTCAGTTGCAGCTGAGACAAATCCACATGTACATACCTCCCTCAACCGCGGATGATTATTATATTTAGGCATAAATATAAGTGCTACGCTATTTTCATGCACCTAGAAACAGTTTTCGTTAGATTCAGCCTGTTTCTCTTCTCTGCTTAATGATCATGAAAACTGTAGGATGCTCCTGTACCCCCTTGCATTACACAACTGGAAGGTGGACTTGTCCAAGTAGCCATTGAAGTCGAAGACCGGGCACAACGTTCAGCAATAACAAGTACGTATTGTAAAATTTAATTTATTTCTCGAGATGCAATGTTCATATAAGATTCAGGATGCACTGACAGTTTTACGTGGAGCATAGAATGGACATAGGAGAATACTTCACACTATTTCTTTCAGTTCATTGGCACATACAATGTGGTGACAGAATTGTGTGTACTTTAAGGGGTGAACGCTGATGACGTTCGAGTAGCAGTAGCTGCCCCTGCTGCACGAGGGGAAGCGAACAGTGAGTTGCTAGAATTTATGGGCAAGGTGATTTTCTTTAATGGCACTCTAATTGTATTGATATTATGTACTTTGAGCCTTGTAAAAAGCGTGGTATTCTAAATGCTCCATCCAATAAAAGATAAGTGCCATCACAATATGCATGCAATAAGTATTGCTTTACTTTGCTAAAAATATAAAAATATCTTTATCAATGTATGTGCAATTTATACAATATAGTATGCCTTTGCTTGTACAATAATCAAATGTACAAATTTAGTTGACGGTCTCAATTCTGAATAAGCAGTTTCAACTTTGAGCCTTGTTATGTGAAGATGTCCATGCTGATGGTTTGTGAAATCAGGTTCTTGGCCTAAGATTGACTCAGATGACCCTTCAAAGGGGATGGAATAATAAATCAAAGCTTCTGATTGTGAGTTCTCACTTCTTACCCCCAAATCATATGGACTATGGAACTTGATTTCATTAGTATTGGAATCTGATGCACTGCTACCAAATCCTAGGAGTCAAATGGCTGAAATCTTCACTTATAGCACTATGCTATTTTTTTCCTTATTAAAGTATTATTACTATGTACTGATTATTTCTCTCAGCTAAAACTGTACTTGGGCTTTATTGTTGCAAGGTTGAGGATTTGTCTGCACGGCAAGTGTACGAGAAGCTCCTAGAAGCTGTACAGCCTTAGGAAACTGACCAATGCGTCACGCTTTTGGATATTTCTCCTGTGAGGGCACAAGGGAAAGTTCCCGCTGAAAGCATAATGTGCTGAAACTATATTGAAAACACCGGTGAAGCATTAACTAGACCAGAGCAATTAGCCAATCTGGACAGTATCCCGTTTCCCATTCATTATTGTTTCAGTTGTTGAATCAGCACACCTTCTCTGTTGTTGGTTATACCCTTAATTGCGATGGGAAATGTTGTGCGTCTTGTAAAGACTGCTGCACGATATTGAAGTATTTGGAGTCTGAGCTTAGTGGACGATTTCTGCTAATTAGCCGCCTCATCTGACCATTTGCAGCTCCGACGACTAAGCCAAAAGATGATGATATCACGGGGTTCAAGTGCTACCAGTATGCTGTAGCACCACTTAAAGTACACCGAAAAAAATCTATAAAAATACGAATGAAAA
The DNA here is from genome assembly GCA_947561735.1 of Cenchrus americanus. NCBI lineage: Eukaryota > Viridiplantae > Streptophyta > Magnoliopsida > Poales > Poaceae > Cenchrus > Cenchrus americanus. Next base: position 196,110,184 of record OX387245.1, on the reverse strand, counting down.
CCATTACTTGTAGGAAATGGGAGAAAAAGAAAATTCAAATGTAAGGAGGAAAGACCAAGAGATAAATCAGCTAACGCTAACGGTCATGGATTCAGATGTAACAGCCATAACTATTTGCTGATTTAGCACTTTTATAACCCCCAAAATTTACGTGATTGCGCCATTGCGGTGATGGTATAATCTATTTATACATTTTTATATAGTTTTTATTATTCACAAATTATGAGGGTCAAATGCACGGCGGCGCCCTGATTTCTTCAACACCATCGCCATCGTACGCGTACGCCAGTACCCGTTGGAACTTTTGAAATCAGACCACAACTGCAAAGCCTCTGCAAACTTGGCGACAAAACCCTCCCCCATTCCTCGCTTTACGCCTGGACCGAGGACAGGACAAGGAGGCGAGCAAAAGCGATCCCCATTTTCTTCACCGCCAGACTCGGTGCTGCCTTGGTCGATTTCCTCTGCATCTTTGGAGGATTTGTTTACAGGGGGCGGGGGCGATTCGGAGCGCATTCCCTTTGGCTTCTCCCCCCTGGGTTTTCCATCTGATTTCGGCGCAAGCAGTGTTGGTGAGCCATGGGCGGAAGTGGAGATGGGGGGTCGTGCAATCTGCTCCAGGTTCTTTTCGGTAGGGTTTTTTTTTTTTTTTTTGCTTCCACAAACAAAGATTTGCGAGCGGATCGAATGCCGGATTCATTTGGTTCAAGTTCTCGCATCCCTGTTTCAGTACATTTAGGTTGGATTATGCGTAGAGAGGGGTTGGAGGAGGGATGCGAATCCACTTGTTTATTACGAATTCAGGTGTCTACAGTTTTGTGGTATTGTAGACATCTAAGAGTTGTTGCGGCAAGCACACTACTATATCATTTCGCCATAGTCAAGTTTGCTTTTCTGCTTTCTTCTTAGTATAGAGAAAAAAAAGTTTCTTTTCTGCAACCAGATTAGGATTTAGGTAGTACATAGCAGCGGTTCATGGTAGATAAAGTAGTTTCGGTTGTTCCTTGTGCTGCATTTGCTTGACGTGTTTTTCTTTTCTAATTCCAGAGGGGGCTGTAGCCGGAGGAGCTGCTGGTGTTGTTGTCGAAACAGCTTTGTACCCCATTGATACAATAAAGACCAGGCTTCAGGTAAGCTGATTACATTTACATGCAGTACCCCTTTTTTTCAGCTTATTAGACCGTCTCCAGCAATCGATCTGCAGGCCGATGTGCAAAACCCGTTTCCAGACAGGAGAGAGATGGGCCTGTTGTGCAAAAAGTAGTCGTTCCCAACAAGGATGCGCATCAGTCGCCGATGGTTGGCTCCTGCGCTTTCCGCGGCATCTCCTGGTGTGCGCTCATCCTTGGGGCCACGGCACGCGCTCCGCGGCCCTATCCGCTCCAACACACGGCACTGCCCTGGTGCCGCCCCGACTCTGCCCCTCCTCCCCACGTCGGTGTTGCCCCGGTCTGCACCCTCCGCCCGGGACCTGCCCCTCCTCCCCACGCCACTGCTGCCGTGGCCTTGTCCCTCCTCCCCACGTCGTCGCCCCGGCCCTGCTCCTCCTTCACACGTCGTCCCTGACTCTGTAAAAACCCGGTAACAGATCCAACACAAGTCGGGATTGGAGGTACTGTTGGTCACATCTGATTTGCTCCTTGCCTTGCTTTAGGGATGCTCTCCTAAAATCAATTGTTGCTTTTGATTTCTTGGCTGTGATGTAGGAGGTTGTAGCAATGTCTTTGTTTAGGCAATTGATGAATAGAGACAGGGCTAGGTAGGATGATGAGGTTGTGGCAGCTACTGTCATGGTTCAATTACTTGTGGAGGAAGAAGAATCGAAGCCAAGAAGATGTGGTTCTGTGATCGAGAGGTAAGTGGTTCCTCGAGATAGGCACAATGGTCATTAACGCTTAATGACATACTATTTTGTCTCCGATCCTGTTTATGATGATGATTTCTTTCGTCGTAGGTGCGTGGCTATAATTTTGGGTCGTATAAATGGTTTGAGAGATATTGGAGTAGACATTAATCATTGTTATGTACCCATGGTTTCGAGTTCCGAATTACCAAGCGGATGTTCTTAGACATCGCTACCTCTATGGAGAACATGATAACTATTTTGTTCAAAAATACAATGTTTGCTCGGGAACTAGCCTTTTCACATTTGCAAAAGGTAACAACTACATTGAGAATGCTAGCATATGGTGGACCTGCTTGATTCTTTAGATGAGTATTTACGGATGGTGAGTCGACAGTTTTAGAGTCAGTCAAATATTTCATTAGGGCAATTGTGGAAATCTATGGTCATCGTTACTTGAGGGCACCTAATGAAGAGGAAATCACCGCACTTTTGCAAATTGCCGAGGCTCGTGGATTTCCTGAAATGGTAGGTAGTATTGCCTGTATGCACTGGTCATGGTAGAAATGTCCAGCATCTTTGCACGATCAATTTCGGGGCCATCACAAGAAACCAACAATTATTTTGGAAGCAGTCGTTAGTAGTGACCTTTGGATATGACATGCATTTTTTGGGCTCCCGGGGTCTCAATGATATCAATGTGCTACATCGATCTCCAGTTTTCGATGCACTAGCTTCGAGCAATGCACCTCAAGTGTCATATAATGTAAATGACAAAGAGTACAACATGTCATATTATCTAGCTAATGGGATTTACCCCTAATGGGCTACACTAATCACTGATATCAATAGGCCTCAAACACGCCAGAAAAACTATTTACTCGCAAGCATCATGAATATAGAAAAGATGTGGAACGGGCCTTTGGTGTCTGCCACACACAATATGCCATTTGCAAGGGTCCTGCAAGACCGTGGAGTCAAGAAGACCTTCATAACATTGGCATCCATTATATATTTCAGGTCTTCTTCACTCCACAGTCTTGCAGGACCCTTGCAAATGGCATATTGTGCTTGGAGGACACCAAAAGCCCATTCCACATCTTTTCTATATTCATGATGCTCGCGAGTAAATAGTTTTTGCTTGCGTGTTTGAGGCCTGCTGATATCATTGATTAGTGTAGCCCATCAGCTAGATAATATGCCATGTTGTACTCTTTGCCATTTATATTATATGGCACTTGAGATGCATTGCCCGAAGCTAGTGCATCGAACACTGGAGATCGATGTAGCACATTGATATCATTGAGAAACCTCATGAGCCGAAAAAATGCATGCCATATCCAAAGGTCACCACTAGCGATTGCTTCCAAAATAATTGTTGGTTTCTTGTGATGACCCCGAAATTGACCATGCAAAGCTACCGGACATTTCTCCCATGGCCAGTGCATACAGTCAATACTACCTACCATTTCAGAAAATCCACGAGCCTCAGCAATTTGCAAAAGTGCAGTGATTTCCTCTTCATTAGGTGCCCTCAAGTAACGATGACCATAGATTTCCACAATTGCCCTAATGAAATATTTGACTGACTCTAAATTGTCGACTTAGTCATCCGTAAATACTCATCTAAAGAATCAGCAGGTCCACCATATGCTAGCATTCTCAATGTAGTTGTTACCTTTTGCAAATGTGAAAAGCCTAGTTCCCGAGCAGCATTGTATTTCTGAACAAAATAGTTATCATGTTGCTTCACAAAGGTAGCAATGTCCAAAAACATCCGCTTGGTCATTCGAAACGTGAAACCATGGGTACATAACAATGATTAATGTCTACTCCAATATCTCTCAAACCATTTATACAACCCAAAATTATAGCCACGCACCTACGACGAAAGAAATCATCATCATAAACAGGTTTGGAGACAAAATAGTCTGTCTATCTCGAGGAACAACTTGCCTCCCAATCATAGAACCACCTCTTCTTGGTTTCGATTTTTCTTCCTCCACAAGTAATTGAACCATGATAGTAGCTGTCACAACCTCGTCATTGTACCTAGCCCTGACCCTATTAATCAATTGCCAAAACCAAGACATTGCTACGACCTACATCACAACCAACCAAGAAATCAAAAGCAACAATTGATTTTAGGAGAGCATCCCTAAAGCAAGGTAAGGATCAAATCAGAGGTGACCAACAGTACCTCCAATCCCGACTTGTGTTGGATCTGTTGCCGGGTTTTACGGAGACAGTGACAACGTGTGAAGGGGGAGCAAGGCCTGGGCGACGGCGTGGGGAGCGGCAGCAGTGGCGTGGGGCAGGTCCCAGGCGGAGGCTGCAGGCCGGGGCAGCCCCGACGTGGGGAGGGGCAGAGCTTGGGCGGCACCAGGGCAGCGCCGTGTGCTGGAGCGGACAGGGCAGCGAAGCGCGCGCCGTGGCCCCGAGGATGAGCGCGCGCCGCCAGGAGATGCCGCGGAAAGCGCGGGAGCCAACCGTCGGCGGCGCGCTGTGGCTGGATGGGCAACCAATGCGCGTCCTTGCTGGGAACGACTACTTTTTGCACAATGGGCCCATCTCTCTCCTGTCTGGAAATGGGCTTTTGCAAATCGGCCTGCAGATCGATTGCTGGAGACGGTCTTATGCAGTGATTGTTCTGCGAATAGCTCATAGGCATGGTAGTATGCATATCTTTAGCAATGGGTGTCCATAAGGATTCTATCTGTTCTTGAAGCTGTGTGTTTTAATGTTTATTTGCTTCTGTGCTTACACTTTGCTGAGGAACCATATTCTTGAAGTTTCACAGGTTCATAGATGCATTTTATGAGATATTTTCTCTGTTTTTGTATAGGCTGCACAAGGTGGAAATAAAATTCAATGGAAAGGCCTGTATGCTGGGTTAGGTGGAAATATCGTGGGTGTTCTTCCGTGAGTATTTAGTTTTGCATTGAAGACTGTAGAGTAGCAGATTTCTTATGCTAGCCTAGGGCTTGTTATCAAGCTGTTGGTGATAGAAACAAAATTTGGTGTTATGCTCGCCTAGGGGTTGTTAGCAAGCTGTTGCTGATACAAACATAATTTGGTGTTATGCTAGCCTAGTGTATTGCAGTATCACCTATTCTCATCTATTGCAGAATTTGCCTAGATTATTGGTTATTCGGTTTTATCCTTTCCATACTGTATTGAGGTTTTACTACTTACTAGTTCACGATCATATTTTCAAGGTTAATGCATATTTATGTTTCAGACAAATGTGGTATATATGTTCATATTGAAATCCTGAGACCCTGATTATATCATCATTGTCACTTTCTTTTTTGCTTCATATCTCTGTTTCCATTTGTTTTCTTTGAGCAATTCCACAATTATTACAGTGCTTCTGCAATATTCGTGGGGGTATATGAACCAGCTAAAAAGAAACTTCTGGAAATATTTCCTGAAAATTGGAGTGCTATTGCTCATTTGGTAAGTCAGATTAAAACTACCATAGCCTTGTTGATTTCTTAATTTCGAGTCTTTAAAATTACTCGATGACAAACTAATTATACTTAAAAATAATACTATTATACTATTTCCTTTCAAACCTTTTTGTTTTACAAATTACGAGGGTTCGTTGTTCTGAAGAAATATGCATCAGACTGCAGGGGCAATTGGTGGGGCTGCTTCTTCTCTTATTCGTGTTCCCACGGAGGTTAGTTTTTTTCCCTTTTCTGCCCTTGGCACATTCAAATGGTGCTGAAATTTAAATTAGATCTCATTGGATTCAGGTGGTTAAACAAAGGATGCAAATGAGTCAATTCAAGACTGCACCTGACGCTGTTCGCCTTATTGTTGCTAAAGAGGGCTTTAGGGGTCTTTATGCTGTATGTATTTTTGATCATGTGACATTTCCTGTGTTTCATATTTTGTAGGATTCTGATGAAATACATCTATTAGGACAACCACATTTCCATTTTATCTGTCTAAAGTTCTAATTTCAGTGGCTCACCAGTTCCACACACTTGTTTCTTTTGCTTGCAGGGCTATGGCTCCTTTCTACTGCGAGATCTTCCATTTGATGCTATTCAATTTTGCATATATGAGCAGCTCCGAATCGGCTATCGATTAGCGGTATATCTTATATATGTTTGATGAATCTCGTGTATTGTTCATGAATAAATCCAATTATCTTTTAAAGCAGCATGCTGTATGAAGTGATTAGGGCTTGAACCATTATAAGATGAGATAACTCGAGACTAACTCATTCTTCCCGCTTATCACAATGATACCCCTTTAGAAGGATGGCATGACTATGACTTTGACTCAGTATAAAGCAATATCTAAACTAATAAAATATAAACTAGGTCGATTCTAATTTAATCAATCAAACTCTAGTAAGATGACACAATATTAAGTGTTCAATACTGCAGTGCTATGCTGCCCATGAACAAATGAAAGAAGATATTCAGAGTGAAGGCATCCAACATTCAAGATAAAACAACCAAAGAAGAAAATAGATTGGTTATGAAAGTATCCAATCAAGACTACAAAATTCGTATCATCATAGCAGCTTAACTCCATGATAACTGTGGCCTTTCTATTGTTTCTAATTTTTCAAATTAATTGTCACCTCTTGCTTTATTGTTTCCCAATTACCTCCCTGAAATTACACTAAATTCAGAGCTATTTGCTATCCTCATGGATGTCCATTGGACACTGTAACTGATATGTGACTTCATCTGAGTCATTGACACTGGGCCATCCGGCCATGTTGGCAAATGTGTTGCTACTCACCCGTAACAATGGAAAATAGTTAATTATTTCTAGTACTTGTAATTGAAATTTGATGGTTGTGCTTCATTGCTAGTATCTTGATTGTAAAACACAGGATGGGTCGATTCCCACTGTTGTTTCGAGCAAGGCAACAAACAGATGATAATTGTTAGCAATAGGAAATGCATTCATTTACTTTGTTCTATGGAAACAATGGAACGCCAGACTTTTATTATCCCCTATCTTTTAGTTTGAGCAAGTTTGGACGAACTTTCCATAGTTAATTGCAAATCTTTTGCATGGTATAGGTCATGTTCGAGTTTTATCTCTCTACTTACGTCTCTTTTAAATGTCATCTAAACTCAAACAATTACTTGTAAATGCGAGCACATGACTAGATATTGTTCCATAGCATCCTGAGCTGATAGGATCGCTAGCACTTGTTGACTGTATCTTGCCTTTCTCATGGATCCAGGCAAAGAGGGACTTGAAAGACGCAGAAAATGCGCTTATTGGTGCTTTTGCTGGTATAGTTGAACTTCCCTGCTAGGCTGGTTTTTCAACATTTCGATTTGCTATTCGTTCCTATATTTTGTCAAGGTTTCACATATTTTATCAAGTTTATATTTATTCTTATTAAAAATAACAGAAAATTCTGGCAAGTGGCAAATCATAAATAACACGGGAAAATCGCACACTAGGACCTTCAACTTTTGAAGCCGTCTAATTTTAACCTTGAATTACCAAATCATCTGCACTTTCTAACTCTAGCTAATGTCACCTGAAACCAAAATACAAACTGGCTTTGCTGGACATGGCACCAACATGATGGGATTTTGACATCCTGATGTTGACTCCCTACCAAGTCAGCATATAAGTATTTTATTTTTCTAAAAAAAGGATTGCATCTCAAGAGCTGATTGCATCTCAAGTCAGCATATAACTTGTGGTTGCCGTACGATTCTGTTGCCATATTTATGATCCTAGGTTAAATGTCCATTTTCATGTTGTTAGGTGCCGTTACTGGCGCTATAACAACACCCCTAGATGTCATGAAGACAAGATTGATGATTCAGGTAAATCTTGCAACTTGATAGACTTTCATGTGACTTGAGGGCCCGTTCAGGAGCCACTTCTTACTTCATAGCTTGCACAGGGACATGCAAACCAATACAAAGGATTCATAGACTGTGCTCAGACTATTCTGCGAGAGGAAGGTGTTGGCGCCTTCTTGAAGGTAAAACCTTAACGACGATGGTTAATGACAAACTTTACATCCTGCTGCATTTCAAATACTACCTGGTCCACGTCTGGAAGCTGCATAACGTAATACCATTCTGGTGGCAGGGTATTGAGCCCAGGGTGTTGTGGATTGGCATCGGTGGATCGATCTTCTTTGGCGTTCTGGAGAAAACGAAATCAATTCTAACTGAGAGGAATAGCCGCCGTAGGGATGCTAAGCTCAAACTTTAAAAGGAGTCTCTTTGCATCATGAATTTGAATTTCGTTTGGTAGTTTTTACCTTTCCTATGTTCGGAGGACGGCTATAAGCAGGCGCCGCCAGACGGTTTTTAGATTTCCACATTGGTAAGGTCAGTCCCAACCTATGGTGTCAAAAGGTAGCGTCTGACTGTCTATACAGTCACATAAGACAGGACTTACAATTTATACTCTACGACCCATGATTTCTTACCGTGAATCCTTAATAAATTCTCAACCAATCATATTTGTTGCTCATCAATTATGAAGTACCATCCCAATGTATTAATTTCTTGCTCTCCCCGCTCTCTCTCATTTAGTATAGTGTCACATATGCTAAATGTTCTACTACTATGTGGTAATACAATTAAGAGTCTTTTACATGTATGCCATTACAAAAGATGATACCAATCTATGTGTCACTAAAAGTTCGCTCGCATTTGTGTCATCAACCTAAACTCTTTCGTCATTCCGTGGGAAGTTCATCTATTTTTCAGTGTTAAGCCATCCGACATGTGGGCCTGGTCATCTTCTGCTCCAAAATACCCCTGCCTCCGTACCGAGACACCAGCGGCTGGCAGCTCCTGTTGGCCGGCAGTGGCGATGTCCCTCGGAATGCTCGGGATCCCCGCGGCCTGCTCCTACTCTGTGGGTGCGTCCTGCAGGCCGAGCAGGGGAGTCACGGTGCAGTCACGCGACGAGCGGTACTGGGACGCGCCGCGCGCGCCACCACTTCCACTTCTTTTTGCCGTTTCAAAATTTGGCACTCATATCACAGTGATACGTGAGGGTCACTCTTACTCGTATCACAGTGGGCATGTTTGGATGGTGGTGTTAGTGTTAGTTTGAAGCAAATTAACACCAAAACTAACACTTTTCATCCAAACACATGTGTTAGTTTGGTGTTAGTTGGAACTAACACCCCAAAAAAACTAACACCTCCAAGAGGTGGTAATTGGTGTTAGTTTGGTGGACCCCACCCCTTTTCTCTCTCCCTCTCCTTTTTCAAATGATGGGAAAAGTTACTTTAAATGCAAACTAACACCTCCATCCAAACATCCAAGGTGTTAGTTTTCTATGTGTTAGTTTGGAGGTGTTAAAAACTACCACTACCACTAACACTAACATATACCATCCAAACATGGCCAGTGATACGTGAGGACATGGCACTGCACAGGAAAATGATCACTCTTACTCTTGTTTTTAGAATACCACCTGAGTGAGATACTCTTTTTTTTTTATCACTAGCGAAGTGCCCGTGCGTTGCCACGGTCATAACAAATTTCATTTATGAGCATCAATTTCATGTACAGAAAGGAGTACATACACGAACCATTCGACTTGTATGGTATTTCAGTCTTTTGGATACAACATACCTAACTAATACATGTTTGCACTCGTTATGTGTTATACACAGGCAGATATTTTGAACAAGAACAAAGGTCACAGTGCAGCATTGCCTGTGCCTCTAGTATAACCCTACGGCTAAGTGCAACTCGCTTAGGTTGCCATTCGCTATATTGCTCGACCGATCGCTGCGGGGTGCGGACAAGGGAAAACATTGGGCCAAAAGAATAGTAATAAATTAAGGCACTAATACTATCCAAAACTCGACTTTCATTCTATGATTCCTGCAGATATAAGAGAAAATATGTCAAGCGATTCGTATGCACGATAGGCATAGGAATATGTAATCGAGGCTACCGTTGGAGTACTTCAATGTGGGAAAGGATAATTAGCACCTGGAAATCATTCAGATTAGTATGTTGCTGCTACTTTGAACTGGGTCGTTTGCAAATAGCAACTATCAAAGCAATTTGGTATGGTTTCAGAACCATCTACATTTGGAGTGCTTTGAGACAAAAGTTCAGCAAAAAAAAGGTTACTAAAGAATGGTAGATAAAGCCTGGAGGTAGCAAGACAAAAAACATTAACTATGAACCCAACTCAATCTGAGATCTCAAAATTTTGTAATAGCTACATTTAAGTAATCTAGAGGATCAACCGAGGTTAGTCATATTTCAAAGCACTATTATACAACAATTTTAAGCAGGTACTTTATGCAACATAGATCTTCAAATTATAGAATCAATCACTGAAGCACATTAGAAGAGCAACAACATTATGATAACTCAATGCAATGACCAAATAGACGTGAATAAAAACTAAAAGTGGACCATCCCTTTGCAAGATCCAATTTGTAACCGACTTTTAGTGACTGAATGGGATTGAAATCAACAGCATCTTACCACCCTATCACCAAGATGAGCAGCATGCGAGTAAACTATAAAGAATTAGGCAACATAAGGGTAAGATTTCTTACGTCTTGGAAGGCCTTGGAATGGTTGCCACATGAATCAGCCCCGTTCATCATTGGTGCGGGGAGCAGGAGCAGCGGCGGCCGCCTCCGAAACAACGGTCTCATGCCGAATGGTCCGGGGCCCGATACGGCATCAACGGCTACGTGAGCCATGGCACTGCCGATGCACCAAACGCCATACCTATAGGAATTGCATACATTCAAATCAATACAAGGACCACGGATTTGTATTTAGCCGCACACTCAAAATGAACAAGCTACAAATACCACCTTGAGCAATCGTGGACCCAATCCCTCCAAGAATGGAGCCACCACCACTGCGAGCGAGGAGAGCTGGAGGAGGAGCACGGTGTCTTTGCAAAAAGAATTTTCTCTTTGTCACATTGGAAAAGAAATGCAAGATAAACTGAAACTCTTATCCAATGCAAGCTGAAATGCAATGAACTCAATCCCAATGAAGTCAACAATTTATCTTTACAAATCTGACAAAAAATCATGCAATGCGTACATTATTTCAAAGACCCATGTGAATCATGCAACCACAACATCGAATTGAAATAGAATGCAAGTCTAAAGAGTTCCATCAAGTACACGGGCCGAGGCGGGTTTCTCACGAGTGCGGCACGTGGAGCGGGACGAGGAGCAGGACGCGATGACCTTCCTACCAATACAAATGATGTAAGCATAATATTTTTGCAAGCAAAAAGATTGGTTTATCACAGACAAAGCTAACAGAAACATCATTGCAGAATGGTATATAGAAATTCGGTACATGACTAAAAAATTCAGCTATTCTAATTATAAGATTGCATGAACAGAGCATGAGCGACAAAACACCAGCCAATCATGGCACTACCATAACATTGAAAATAGCAGTTACTATTGGAATCAATCTAAGAAGAGATCAACAAAGAACATAATCCCTTCCCTCAAAAGATACCATTTGTTATGTGCCCCTGTCTGAACCAAATGCAAATATACTAAACACAGCAATTGGTTATTCAAGAAGCACATCATGTGTTGTAAAAATAGTATCCCAGTAAGATATTATTGTCACAATGCTAAAAATACAATCAACAAAAATTGCTATTTGAAATCAAATGAATCAGGCAAACAATTGGCCCTATGAATGTTAGTACTATATCCTTATAGTGTCATCTGGTAGTAAATCTAATACACAAGGGCAACAGAAACAGATAGAAGAATTACAATGTATGGCTTCTCACAGAGCACCTCTAGCAAAAGAATTGTGCTCTAACCTGAATCAGCAAATTTCTCTTTGCGCCTTCTAACTAAACCAAAATAGTATATACAACCATAATGGCTACTCAAAATTCTTGACATTGGACAATAAATTCAGATTTAAGAATATGTGTCAGAATATGATTTAGAGCAGACCATTTGTTCCCCTCATCAGTTTGCAATACATAATCAAGCAAAATAAGGTAACTAAAGACACATAGCACTACCAGTGAAATGCCGCAGGGCATTGTAGGTCATTTCGTAGTTGCAGCATTATATTTGAAATAATTTATAGAATGGAAATTGGTTATACTAAACCCAAAATCATCATTTGATTGAATAAAGCGAATTCTTGGTGATTTTATGAACACACCAAATTCAATTTCAGCATGCACAGAAAACTCAAACAATTCCTGCAACCACACACCTCTTGCCTTGGACGTGATGAACAGGTGATCATGAATCCACAATAATTTGACCGAGAGAAAAAGGGATCAGAATGAGAAGATGCATCTTAACGAATTTGCCCTAACACATGTATAGGAGGTCAAAGCTTTACTTGGTCTGTTGTAAATTCTCCACTTCGTACCTTTTAGGAGTAGAGATATTTTGTTGGAACTCAAGTATCCATGAGCAAGCTGAATTTGCAGTATTGTTCATATTTAACATGTAGGATGGTGTGCCAGAAAAATTGCCTTTCCGAATTCACAGTGGTTACTCGTCAGATATTTCTATACAGACACCCAAACAAAAAAATGTTGTGTTGCCTTTGAGAAGAGGCAATGCACAGTTAAGCGCACATACACATTATATTTTTCTTTTAGAAATTATAGAAACAGGATTGTCATATCATGTTAAGTATGTAGTGAATGCCAACAATGAGAATAAGGCGAAGCAATCATAGCACATAGAGTTCATGGAAAGCATAAGTTACCCGAGCACGCATTGGACTGCACGACCACGGCCAACTCCAACAGCTGATCCTTTACCCTAAATTAGAAAACAAAAACATAACAACATCTCACCATTAGCTTGCCACACAGCAACAAAAAAAAAGACAAAACGGTGCAGCAAATCAGCCACTAACCCTAATCCTCGCTTCCAAACGCTTGAACATAGGAGCATTCTTGAGCATGTCTGGTATAATCATAAATCTGCAACATTACAAAGGCCGAAACCCACACAGAGAAGAAAAATTAGTCCCCCGCAACTCAACAACATTGCGCTGAGAAACAAACTGAGCCTTCTAATTACCTCACTCTACTTCCTCTGATGAAGACGTGCTCCAGCTGCGACACCTTCCCATCCTGCAGATTAATGGGCAAAAAGGAAAACAATTACTCAGGGAAGCGAAATCGATGGGGATCTGACTCAGATCCGAAGGTACCGCGGGGGGAGAGAGCGTACCCTAAATCCGCCGTGGGGATCCGCCGTCGCGTGAGGGAGGCGGCGTCGCGGGCGCGCGGTGGTGGCGAGGGCGGCGTCGCGAGCGCGCGGTGGTGGCGAGGCGCGGCGAGTGAGGAGGGGGGCGCGGTGGAGGCGGAGGCGGAGAGCGAGGGGAGGTGGCGGCGGTTCGCGTGGAGTCGGAGTCCGCGAGCCGCGGGGGATGAAGGGTCCGACACGGACCCCGGCGGCGTCGCGGGCGCGCGGTGGTGGCGAGGGCGGCGTCGCGGGCGCAAGGTGGTGGCGAGGCGCGGCGGAGTGAGGAGGGGGCCGCGGTGGAGGCGGAGGCGGAGAGCGAGGGGAGGTGGCGGCGGTTCGCTTGGAGTCGGAGTCCTGCGAGCCGCGGGGGATGAAGGGTCTGATACGGACTGACTACGATATCATTTCACTTTTTTTAGCTGTAGGATAGGAAACATGACGGACCGAACGTCGATCTTGAAAAGCATCCCTACGGTGGGTGGGTGAAATTTTGCAGTGCCACATCATATGTTTAATGGGACGTCGGAAGCGGTGGTCGGATACTAATAAAAATATTAATTAGAGAACTTGTCTGAAAAATACGAGATGAATTTATTTAATTGTAATTAATATGTCATTAGCACATGATTGCTAGAGTTAAAAATTCTTCTTGTAAAGTTGTCGCAATATATATGTAATTAATTATTTTCCACATTTAATATTTCATACATGTGTCAAGCATATAATGCGATGGGTGAGCAATTTTTTTAGGAAGGAACTTCTCTGGTCAGGACGAATTTTATTTTTCCATTACATTTTTGAAAATTACAAAACGGTACGTCGTATTCATGGAATTGCAATAATGTACCCGAATCGTTTACCCAGTAGACCAAATTTAATTTTCATCTTGCCGAAAATTGGATATTTTGTCTATAGAGGGTAGACCAAAACTTTGTCTATTAGGAAAGCGAAATCATGTAAGTTCCGTCTAAAACCCGTAGACGGAATATAATATACTCCCTCTGTATCGAAATATTTGTCGTTGTTGATTTTTTTTTCAAAACTTTGACCATTCATCTTATTCAAAAGGTTATGCAATTATCATTTAATTTGCTTACTACATGCTTTATTATTGTAGGTATTTTAAGCTTGACTTATCCTTTAACACATTTGCAATAAGTTTTTGAATAAGATGAATGGTCAAAGTTGGAAGAAAAAGACAATGGCGACAAATATTTTAATATGGAGGGAGTATAATATTTGATGCATCTAACGAATGAGTTTGCACGTGACAAACTAAGGGCGTGTTTGGGAGAGCTCCAGCTCTGAAAAAATAGCTCTGGAGTTGCAGATCCACGGATCTCCACCGTGGAGCAGCTCCACCGTGAATATGAGATCCTCGGAAGTGTTTGGTACAACTCCAATTTTATGTCCGTGTCACTGACATTAGGACCCGCTTGTCAGAAGCAAAAAAAATCACATATTCTTCCGCAGGGGCGGGCGCGGCTCGCTGCTGGCCGCCGCAAGGCGCGGCCTCGCCGTGGGGGCGGGCACGACTCGCCGCCGGCCGCCGCAAGGCGCGGGCGCGGCATCGCCGCGGGGTGCGGGGGCGCGGCCTCGGCGCGGGATCGGCTCGGCCGGCCGTAGCCGTAAGGCGCGGGACGCGGCCTCGCGGCGAGGCGCGAGCGCGGCCTCTTCGCGGGCGCGACTCGTCGTGGGGGCGGTGGCCGGGAGAGAGGCGGGGGTGCGGCGGGCTCGCCGTGGGGGTGGTGGCCGGGAGAGGCGAGGGCGCGGCGGGCGGCCTCCTCACACGGGCGGGCGCACTCCCTCCACCGACGAGCGGCAAGGCGCGACGGGGCCGGACCGGCGAGGGCGCGGCGGCGGAGCGACGGGGAGAGCTCGGAGCGTGGGGAGGGGGCACAGGCGGCGTCGGGGAGTAGAGAAAAAATTAGAACGAACCCTTTTTTGTGTAACCAGTGGCAGTGGTGGGTAATTTACCCCAACTCCACGAAATTTGGATTTGGTGGAGTACCTTTTGAGGCACTCCAAGAAAACCATGGAGTTCGGGGGCCAGCTCCACCTTTTTTCTGGAGCAGATCCACGGTGGAGCTGCTGGAGTTGGGTGTGTTTGGCGGAGAAAATTTGGAGTGGAGCTGTTTTTTCATCTGGAGCCGCGTGGAGCTCTGCCAAACACGCCCTAATTTTCGTTTGTTGAGAAGACGATACTAGATTGGAAGCCGTAAAGTGACGCACGCAGTGTCGCCGTTGGCCGTGCCCTGCCTCAGCTTGCCCAACACGCGTGGCCGTAGCGTGGTCGCTGGCCCGCCCACTACCTATAATATTCCAAATGAGTCAGACCCGATAAGCGGCACGAGGCACAACCCTTAAAAGCATGGCCCTAGCCCGGCAAGATAGGTCGACAGTGTCTGGGCCCCTACTCCGGCCCCTAGTGCCGGCCTGAGGCACGACCCGATTTTTACCGGCCCGATTGGCAGCTCGATAAAAATTCCCCGTCACATATAAAAATCTGAAACCCTAGTTTTGCTCACCACCCTAACCTCCCTCTGCTCCTCCCGATCTCCCCATCCTGCCGCCACCCCTGGCTCACACGCCCTGCAGATCCCGCTGCCCGCGCCCTGCTGATCCTGCCGCTGGCCCTTGCTCCTTTCCCCGAACCGCCGTGCCGCCGCAGGGCCGAAGCTCCGGTTATCCTCTCCCGATCCGGCGCACCGCGGGGGTCGGATTTCCGGCCCCGCCGACCGTGCCGCGGGGCGTCGGAACTCCCGCCGCGCCGACCTCTCGCCTCCACCACTCCATGTGCAGCTGGCCTTTGCCTCCACACGCCACCGGCGCCGACCTCCGCGGCTGCGCCTCCACGTGCCGCGCGGGGATGGAGCTGCGGTCGCCCCTGTCCCGGATGCGCCGCGGGCGCCGGAGCTCCGGCCGTGCCGACCTCCGCGGCTCCGCCTCCACATGCCGCCGGTGTCGCGGCCTCCGCCTCCACACCGCCGACGATAGTGCCGTGACGGGACGTGGCCCATCGGGCCGTCCTCGGTGCCGTGCTGGCCCGGCCCGAAAAATCGACCATAGGGCCGTGCCTGGGTCGCCAACCTGACACGGCGCCCGACACGGCCTGACACGAAGAATCCATCGGGCCGCATAGTGTCAGGCCATTTACGGATAGGGCTGGACGGCCCGTTTGGAATTCTATACCGCTACTTGCGTCCTCCTGGGGCCAATGTTTTGACTTTTGATGCGGGGTGCTGCTGGAATGATCTTGGGGCGAACGGCTATAAATTGATGACATGTACCAAGGGACGGAGAGCACCCGATCGGGCAATGGGTGGTTCGACGGAGACGGAGAGCAACAAGCCGCACGTCGTGCTGGTGCCGTTCCCGGTGCCCAGCCACGTCGCGCCGCACGTGCAGCTCGGCCGCGTCCTCCGCGCTCGCGGCGCCCACGTCACGCTCGTCCACACCGAGCTGCACCACCGCCGGCTCCTGCTTGCCAGGGGCTTCGCCGCGGTGGTGGACGCAGAGGGCGGCCTCGCCGTCGAGGTCATCGCGGACGGGCTGTCGCTGGAGGACCCGCCCCGGACGCTGCAGGCGCACCACGAGGCGATGGAGCGCAACTGCCCCGAGCCGTTCAAGGCGCTGCTCCGGGAGCTCGCGGGGAGGCCCGGCGGCGCGCCGCCTGTGAGCTGCGTGGTGGCCGACACCGCGATGCCGTTCGCCGCCGTCGCGGCGCGGGAGGTCGGCGTTCCGGACGTGCAGCTCTTCACGGCGTCCGCGTGCGGCCTCATGGGCTACCTCCAGTTCCAGGAGCTCCTGGCGAGGAAGGTCATCCCCCTCAAGCCCGGCTACAAGACCACCGACGGCTCCCTGGACGCGCCGCTGGAGTGGGTGCCGGGGATGGAGGGCGTGCGGCTCCGGGACATGCCGACGTTCTGCCACACCGCGGACGCTGACGAGTGGATGGTCCACTTCCAGGTCCACCAGATGCGCACCGCCGCCGCGTCCAGGGCCGTCATCCTCAACACGTTCTACGACATGGAGAAAGACGTTGTCGACGCGCTCGCACCGCTCCTGCCGCCCATCTACACCGTCGGCCCTCTCGCGAGCGTGGCGTCGTCGTCGTCCCTGCCGGCGAGCGGTGGCGACAAAATGATCAGCCTCCGGCAGGAGGACGAGAGGTGCATGGCGTGGCTCGACGGCAAGGCAGCGGGGACTGTCGTGTACCTGAGCTTCGGCAGCAACGCCAACACGGGCGACGCGCGGCTCCCCGAGTTCGCCGCCGGGCTGGCGCGGTGCGGCTCGCCGTACCTCTGGGTGCTGCGGCCGGAGGCGGCCGCCGAGGTGGAGGTCGGCGAGGGCGGGCTCGTGGTGCCGTGGTGCGCGCAGGAGGCGGTGCTGCGGCACCCGGCCGTGGGGCTGTTCGTGACGCACTGCGGCTGGAACTCCATCCTGGAGAGCGTGGTCGCCGGCGTGCCGGTGCTGGGGTTCCCCGTGCTGGCCGAGCAGACGACCAACGGCCACCAGGTGCGCACGGCGTGGGGCATCGGCGCCGAGCTGCCGCAGGGAGCGGGCAGGGAGGAGGTGGAGGCGATGGTGAGGGAGATGATGACCGGGAGGAAGGGGAAGGAGGCGAGGGACAGGACGCTCGAGTTGAAGAGGCTGGCTGAAGCAAGCACGAGAGAAGACGGCTCGTCCTACGAGAATATTGGCCGATTGGTGGAGGATGTGTTGGACATGCAAATTAAGTTCGACGCATGCATGTTGCATGCATAGTACAAATTGACAATTTAGGCCTTATTAATTCAATGCATGCGTGGCATAGTACTGTACTATAGCACAAGTCATTGCACAACCACTTTCTGGTACTTGAACACGTTTCTTCAACACATTATTCTGAAATTGAGTCAGCTAGCTGCTCTATTCCTTATTCCTTTTTATTTGTTTTCTATATTATGCTACTTTTCAATTTTTCATAAACATGATAACCAAATTCATATGTTTCATTTCAACTTCCAGAAGACGTGTCTTAAAAACTTGGATGCACAAATAGAAGAAGAAAAAAATGCATGCACCTTGCAGGTTGTGTAGAAGTTGAAACCATGCAAGTCCATGGGTGCATTCAATTTTAGCTAAAGTATACTACTTCGCATATTCCATTTGAAATTAGAGCATACTTCACATTCTAATGCATCGTACGACATTCCATCATGCAGGGGTTCCTAGCTGGAATCGTTCTGCGACGCCAGCAGTGACAATCAAGACGGTAGAGAAGCCAATCTTGTCCGAGAGTGGGGGCTAAGGGGGTGATTGGTTGCCCAGAGGGTTTGAGCCAGGATGGAGGCCCTATACAGGCTCATGAAAGCATACAAGGTGTTGTGTTTGATTGTGTTTGAGGTTGCCATCCCGAACGACAGACACCGTGATTGGTTCCCGCCCGGACGATTTTGATGTATGTTTTAGTTGTACAACTGCTGATTGGTTCGGCGCATGGACGGAGGTGCAAACACCCATGTATGAGTTTGGTGAGGTTACCACTAATGCATGCATGATCATCAACACACGAACAATAACTTCTTACTGACATTTGATTACACTAATTATTTAGAGATCTATAATTGCAACTAAATTATGTAGTCTTTGTCCCTTTTTGTGTTCATTTCATTTATTTAAATTTATTTTGCATTTTTCTGGCCAGGGAAAGGACCAAAGTGCCCCTTATCTCTTGGGCTTATTGTAAGGAATCGGATGCTCGTTAGCCTAAGAGGGGGAGGGGGTGAATTCAGGGCCGGCTCTATAATTTGAAGGGCCCTTGGGAAAGCAACAAGAAAGAGCCCGTTGAAATATCATAATATATAGGGTGTGTTTGGCATGACTCTAGAGCCGAACTACATGCCAGAGTTGGGTGAAGCTAGCCAAACACCCCGGTCGATTTCCCCACCAGTTCTACCTTCCCACGGGTGCGTCGGCGATGCTATGGCACCGTGCCGATTGTCGCAACCGACGCCAGCGGGGTCGCCGCATCCGAGGAGGGGATCGAGGCGCTACAAATCCAAGGAGGTCAGCCGACGCCTCCTCAAATTTGTAAGTCTCTCGCACCACAGATGCTAATTAAGGCCAAGCCCCCGTCGGATGAGGTCGCCCCAGATGCGGTCGAGGCGAGGGCGAGGCAGTGTGAGCTACACTCTCGGCAGCGGGAGGAGCTCAGGCCCACGGGCATGAAAGAGGCGGGCGAGGACGTCGTGCAAGGAAGAAGAGAAAAATGTGCCTGACAGGTGGGTAGTGGGACCCACAGTTGAGGACGGTGTTGGTAGCGAAACACCCCAATTTAAGTATGGTGTTTTGGAGTGGAGACAGCTCAACTGAACTTAGAGCCATCGCAAACACACCCAATACGAGTAAAAAATAACTTTGCAGCTTAGGTATGCAGTGTGAAACGTTGGCTGGAAGCCTAGAACCTGGAAGCCAAAACGATTATAGTCTTAGACTGGTTGTTAATTACTAAAGCCTAGAATACTAATTAGTCTTGGGCCCCACAGCTCAATGGGCCCACGGCCGTCGCCCCGCTTGCCCACCCCCTAGAGCCGGCCCTGGGTGAATTAGGCAATCTTAAAACCTTAACCTATGGCTTCACTATTTTTGCACAAAGGTAAACTAGAACATACTATCTAGGTGTGCAACTAGGGTTGTTCTAGTGTGAAACTCCCATCCCAAAACAAGGTTTGCAACCTATAACCATTCCTAGTATGATACTACTGTAGGAAAGTAAAGGCAAGCAAAGATTGCAAAAGAGTAAATGCGGAAACGTAAAGGGGAGAGAGGAAGCAAACTCTTGACACGCGATTTATCCCGTGGTATCGGTAGGCACTAAGCCACCCCTAGTCCACGTTGTTGAAGCACTCACATAAGAGTATTGCTTCCCAGTCACCAAGTCTCTCCCAAGAGCACCACTTGACTCGCCACAAAGGCTCGCCACTTAGGCACTCGCCAAGCTCCCTTGGTCACCTTGACGCCGCCTCCACTAAGGAGCTTCTCCACCAAGGAACGGGGTCTCCACGTCCCCGCACAAAGTGTCCTCGCCGCTCCACACCAAGCCGGAGGGTCGATGACGATTGCCGGTGAGCCACTTAGGCCCCAAGGCTTCCGGCGAACCTTGTACAACTTGATTCACTCAAGAATCACCTCACAAGGTTGGCACAACCTTGCACTCACTCAGCTCTAAGCTAAGCCTAGCACTAAGCACATACACTAAGAATATGCAAGTCTAATATTAAGCACTTGGATGGATTGGATATGATCTTCTAGGTGTCTTGAACTCCTTTGCACTTCCACATAATCCAGCAACCTCAAATGGGTGAGTGGAGGGGGTATAAATAGCCCAAGGCACTCAGCTAGCCGTTGGCTAACGGCTCTCTGAAAAGTGGACTGTCGGATGAACCGATGCCTACTTTTCAGGAGCATCGGTTCATCCGGTGCCCTTCCCACGTCACTTAGCCGTTGAGGTTCTCTGACAGAACTGCTCTGACACTATGCACCGACGGTGCGTCGGTTCATCCGGTGCTGAAGGACTTCTCGCCAAACCATCTCTGTTGGTTTCTTCGTAACCGCCGGATAGACCAACGCTTCATGTGATCATGACGTCGGTTCATCCGGTGCTGAAGGCCTCGTCTTGGCGCGTCTCTGTATGAATTCAAACTAAGCGTCGGATAGACCGACGGTGTCCTCACTCAGACCGTCGGATCATCCGGTGCTACTGTCTTCTCTTCTTCTTTTCTGCAACTCGTCAGACGCTACTAGAAAATGGACCGTCGGTTCATCCGACGATGCCTTTGTTTTCACCCAAGGTACCAACTCGTCCGACGATTGCACTGAGGCTTGCTATCTAGGTACCGTCGGTTCATCCGACGGTGTCCTTTCGTTTTCTTTTCTTTCTTGTTGGACCCTTGAAAAATAGACTATCTTCTCAAATTGACATGTGGTATTTTGGCATCCTTGGGACCTAGAAATGTCTACAAAGACATGCTAAAAATATGGTTAGTCCCATTGATCATGTTGTCATGAATCACCAAAATCAAACTCGAACTAATGGCAAATGGGGCCATGTTCGCTACAATCTCCCCCTTTTTGGTGATTTATGACAACACAAGCAAAGCAAGAATAAATTTGCATAAATTGACAAAATTAGAACCACTTACAGTTGCTTGGATGCTTACCATCATCCAAACTCCCCCTAGATCAAACTCCCCCCCTTTTTTGATCTTCTCTTCCTATGTTCACACAAAGCTTGCCTCTTCCACTTTGGAACCACTTAGCTTGCTTTGGTCCCACATTCTCCCCCTTTGGAATAAAATCTCCAAAAAGTCCAAAACAAAAGGGGTCTAAGGAAACTAGCATGACCTAGCCAACATAGCTCAAAGAGAAATGTTAAATACAAGGGAGAAAGCCGCACGAACTATGATCCATATGTATGATATCAATGAAGATACCGCATGTGCGAATAACTAAGGTGGATCACAAGCTCATGAGACTAGCATGATACAAACTAAGCTCCCCCTAAGTGTTTGCACAAAATGATAGTGTGGAAACCAAGTGCACAACTACAAACTAGTAAGACAATGGAAGCTTAGAGCATATCATGCAAGGAGGTAGCTTAAAGGACAAGAGATAAGACAAATGGGTTCTTGTTACATTACCACTTGTAGTCTTTTAATCATGCATACCTCCGGGGGATTGATCCTCCTTACCTTGTTGGCACCATATTGAGATGAGCCTCTTGGAGATGATATCACTAGGTGACACCACTTGAAAGAAGCTTGCATAGAAGACATTTGGGGTACCACAAGAATTAGGAATGTATGAGTACATTGCCTTTGAACTTATATAGAGACATAAGCTCGCAAGGACATGACTCAATAGCATGAAGCTCATATTGCTATATTCACTCTTTTAGTGAAATAACATTCTCTTAGAATGAGATGCCGCACCGGAACGCGTCGCTAAGGGACTACATAATATAAGCTTGAAACAATGTTAGTCCCATAAACAAACCATAGGATGAGCTCCCCCTAAATGTGTGCATTTAGTGTTTGAATCACCAACCAAATGTATGCTCATTGTTTATGACAACAAAAGGGAAGCCAACCCTATAGCTTGATCATGATGCAAAGAGATATATATGAAAACATGCACCATGAAAGAACAAGTGTAGCTTTCCTACACACTAATCAAACCATGTAAGTTGCTCATGGGTTAGCACATGACACAAGCAACCTACCATATGTAAACATTGCAACAAATGCAACCTAAACATGGCAATGGAGCTACAATGATACAAGAGATAGGTACTAGTTTCCATTACCTCAACCGGGGAACTTGGGCAACACATGTCCAACTCGCAAGCTTGGCTTCTAGGCTTGAACCTTCACATCTTCTTTGTGCCAAGCCTCCCAAGTCCCCGCACTCAAGGCCTTCAAGTGGCTTTCAGAACCCAAACCATTTGAGGCCCCTTCATGTTGATGATGACTTCCTTGGGCACCCAAATGGGTTGGTTCCAACCCCGCTCCTCCTTCATCTTCCCAACCTTGTGTGCAACCACCTTGCCATTAGCCTTCTTCTTGATGACGTAGGTGTTGCTCTTGGTCTTGTTCTTGCGGTTGGGCTTGGTGTAGATGAGTGAGCTCTTGATGGTGGGGTTCAACTTCTTCTTTGCGCCCTTGTCCATCTTCTTGACAAATTGAGGGCATTTGTAGAACTTGTGCCCTTCTCCATGACACTTGTAGCAAGTCACGATTGCACCCTTCTCAAGCTTCTTCACCATGGGATCACAGTTATCTTGAGAAGGTTGGATTTTGCTCTTTATGTCTTGAGCGATGTCCACTTGTCCCTCATCGCTCTTGCCTTTGCCCATCAAGCTTGCCAACCTCTCTCGGAGCCATTTCACTTCTTGCTTAAGCTCATCATTCTTCTTGCCTATGAGGGAATCACATGTTTCTACAACAACATTCTCATTGCAAGATGGTGAGAAAGATTCATCAATTAAATCAATGCAAGAAGTTGAAGCATCTACCTTGGAGATAGGAATTGCACAAAGGATAGATGATTCATCAAGCTCAAAGGAATTACTTGTTTTAGTTTCTTTGCTCTCAAGATTAGATTTTAGCTCATCACACTCCTTGATAAGCAATTTGAATTTGTACAACAAATGTTCATAATTTGGATCAAGGGTTGCACTAAGATCATTGAGAGCATTGAGTTTTTTAATTTCATTAGCTTGTTTCTTAAGCATTCCTTTTTGCTCATGGACTAGCGCAACAAGATCATTGAGAGAGGTGGTGTCGGATTCATCATCACTTACATTGCTCTCCATACCTTTTGCCATAAGACACATGCGTAGTGATGATGAAGGACCTTGCATGAAGCGGGTGGTGAAGTTCTTTCTTGATTCATCACTTGAGCTAGAAGAACTTGATTCTCCACCACTTGTCCACTCACGGACGGCGATAGTTGCTTCTTGCGTTGGTCTCCTCTCCTTGACCACCTTCTTCTTAGGCTTGTGCTCGATCTTGGTGAACTTGATTTATTGATGATGACGCCCTTCTCTCAAGTGGACGTTGTAGCTATACATGTTGACTTCACATACTTGAAGATCTTCTTCACGTACTCGGCCACCATGGATTCAACCTCTTCATCACTTGAGGAATCTTCATCGTCACCATCAGCACCATCATCCTCGCTTGAGCTTCCATGAGTAGCCATCCTACTCAACATCTTCTCTTGTTGGCTTGAGAGAGCATGGCTTGTAGTTGGAGAGGATGGTTCTTGGGGCTTTTCTTGGGGCGCCTTCTTGGACTTGGGCATGATTTGAAGCAAATGTGCCATGATCTTGCTCAAGATATGATATGGCTTCAATTCTTCGAGCTTCTTCTCATAGATGATAGCTTTCACCAAGTCATAATCGGGCTTCCGGAGACATTGAAGGATCTTGCGGTTGATGTTCAAGTCTGTGATGTTCTTCACACCTAAAGCATTAATCTCAATGACAAGCACATTTAGGCGTGAGTACATAGATTCGGCATTTTCATTTGCAAGTTGCTTAAAGCTATTGAATTCCTCAAGGAGACAACCATAGCGTTCATTAGCAACTTCTTTTGAACCCTCATTTTGCTCCTTGATGATTTTCCATAGCTCATGAGAATTTTCACAATCAAAAACTCTATTGAAAACGCCTACATCTAGTGAGGACAAAATGATACTCTTGGCAATCACATCAAATTGCTTTTCCTTCTTAGTACCATTTTCATGCCCTCATCGGTGATTCTCCAAACATCAAGGTCCTTTGCTTGGAGATAGGACTCCATGAGAACCTTCCACCGAGGATAGCCCGTGCCATCGAAATGTGGAGCCAAACCTAATGTATACACCCCTTTCATACCTCTATAGAGCAACTCACTAGGTGGTGAAGCCTAACCGTTCCAATGAGCCGATTTTCACAATTTACCAATCGAATTGGTGATTCCTTGTGAAGGACGTGAGTCCCGGCTCTGATACCACTTGTAAAGAATCGGATGCTCGTTAGCCTAAGAGGGGGAGGGGGTGATTAGGCAATCTTAAAACCTTAACCTATGGCTTCACTATTTTTGCACAAAGGTAAACTAGAACATACTATCTAGATGTGCAACTAGGGTTGTTCTAGTGTGAAACTCCCATCCCAAAAAAAGGTTTGCAACCTATAGCCATTCCTAGCATGATACTACTCTAGGAAAGTAAAGACAAGCAAAGATTGCAAAAGAGTAAATGCAGAAACGTAAAGGGGGTGAGAGGAAGCAAACTCTTGACACACGATTTATCCCGTGGTATCGGTAGGCACTAAGCCACCCCTAGTCCACGTTGTTGAAGCACTCACACAAGAGTTTTGCTTCCCGGTCACCAAGTCTCTCCCAAGAGCACCACTTGACTCGCCACAAAGGCTCGCCACTTAGGCACTCTCCAAGCTCCCATGGTCACCTTGATGCTGCCTCCACTAAGGAGCTTCTCCACCAAGGAACGGGGTCTCCACGTCCCCCGCACAAAGTGTCCTCGCCGCTCCACACCAAGTCGGAGGGTCGATGCCGATTGCCGGTGAGCCACTTAGGCCCCAAGGCTTCCGGCGAACCTTGTACAACTTGATTCACTCAAGAATCACCTCACAAGGTTGGCACAACCTTGCACTCACTCAGCTCTAAGCTAAGCCTAGCACTAAGCACATACACTAAGCATATGCAAATCTAAGGATGAGCTATTAAGCACTTGGATGGATTGGATATGATCTTCTAGGTGTCTTGAACTCCTCTGCACTTCCACACAATCTAGCAACCTCAAATGGGTGAGTGGAGGGGGTATAAATAGCCAAGGCACTCAGCTAGCTTTTGGCTAACGGCTCTCTGAAAAGTGGACCGTCAGATGAACCGATGCCTACTTTTCAGGAGCATTGGTTCATCCGGTGCCCCTCCCACGTCACTTAGCCGTTGAGGTTCTCTGACAGAACTGCTCCGACGCTATGCACCGACGGTGCGTTGGTTCATCCGGTGCTGAAGGACTTCTCGCCAAACCGTCTCTGTTGGTTTCTTCGTAACCGTCGGATAGACCGACGCTTCATGTGATCATGACGTCGGTTCATTCGGTGCTGAAGGCCTCGTCTTGGCGTGTCTCTGTATGAATTCAAACTAAGCATCGGATAGACTGACGGTGTCCTCACTCAGACCGTCGGATCATCCGGTGCTACTGTCTTCTCTTCTTCTTCTCTGCAACTCGTCCGACGCTACTAGAAAATGGACCATCGGTTCATCTGACGGTGCCTTTGTTTTCACCTAGTGTACCAACTCGTCTGACGATTGCACCGACACATGCTATCTAGGTACCGTCGGTTCATCCGACGGTGTCCTTTCTTTTTCTTTTCTTTCTTGTTTTTGACCCTTGAAAAATAGACTATCTTCTCAATTTGGCATGTGGTATTTTGGCATCCTTTGGACCTAGAAATGTCTACAAAGACATGCTAAAAATATGGTTAGTCCCATTGATCATGTTGTCATGAATCATCAAAATCAAACTCGAACTAATGGCAAATGGGGCCATGTTCGATACACTTATATGCTGGATAGAATTAATCTTTTGCCCACGGCCGACGCTTTCTTCCTCCCCGTCCATGGCCAGACCGCCCCTCCGCGGTATCTCGTACGTCGCGCCAGAACTCCTCGCCCCTCATGTTGCAGCATGCTCCTCCACCTGTTGTCGCTCTCTTGTCCAGCCGCCAACGTCTCCCCCTCCTGCGGTGTGGTGTGGAGGCTGCTGCCCGCCAAGGATTTGGAGGCCTGGGTGGTTGGGGATGGCGGCGCAGACGACGAGGTGACAGATCTGCTTCTCTGGCGTTGAGGCAACGAGGAGTGAGAGACAACAGGCGGGCGCCATGGCCAAGCTGCTGCGGCGGGCACCATGGCCAAGCTGCTGCGGCGGGCGCCATGGCCGAGAGCTACTGCGGCTGGAGCAAGGTGAGTCGAGGCGGCCGCCATGGGGAAGGAGAGGAGGTACCTGACGAGGGCCTGGATTAGGGCCCCCTTTTGACAGCGAGATGATCTTTCTTAAACACAAGATGACCCAACACCATTGACAACGTGAAGGCCAAGATTCATGACGAGGAGGACTGAAGACCCGGGTCAAGACCCACACTAGCGAGACGTCTGGCAGCCAGTTGGCTGCATCTCCGACAAGTTCCCCGCTAGAGGGATCCCCACGACAAGTCTCCACCTTGCACGACAAGTCTCCGCCCCGCACGACAAGTCTCCGTCCCACACGAGAAGTCCGACTTCGACTGGTGTGTGGGCCAGGACACACGACACAAGCCAAGGCGCGAGCACCACCACCGACGCGTGTGGGGGAACGATTCCCCACGCCATGCAAGTACAATAGCTGGCGGCCATGCAAGCAGCTCACCCCCAACAAGAGCCTTAATGCTGGCCTAACCGGCTGGCGGCCATCCAATCGCCATCAACTCCCACTCTGCCACAAGCAAGCTCAGCCCGAGGCACTCAAGCACCCTCTACAACACGCGCAGATCTAGACTTAGGCTCGAGCGTGGCGGGCTAGTCAAGTACTCGGGCAGGCTAAGGCAAACGCGAACTACTCGGAGGAGAAGCCAAGCGTCCCGGGATGAACAGTCGTACCCGGCCACGCGGCGGCTCCCACGACAAAGAATCACGGCTCAGCTTCAATGCATCCCGACGGACAACAACGTACGACGAGACGTACCAACAACCAAGCATTGTACATCTTTTTACTTCCCCCTTGTGCCCCTCCCCCTGAGAGGAAACCAAACACAGCGCTAGAACAAGGCCATTTAGGTAAATGGTGCAGGGACGAGCTCATGCGACCTACCGATCCCCCTTAAACAGCTACTATACGCTGCTCCACCACTCCAGCGGAACCCCGTCACCCGCACAAACCTTTTCTAATAACCGAGTGGCGTAGCGTTTATAGCATATGGTTAAAATTCAATGTTTGTGTTCTTGCATCACCTAAGGTCAATCTCAATCTGAGTGTCATAGATGTTAAATAGGGTGTCACATATGTAAAAGAGATGACATGTTATGATATTTAATAGGAGAGAGGAAACCAGAATGACTCAAGCCACGGAGTCTTAGGAATGAACACCTCATGACCCTCGCACTGAGACAAGTGACACAATTTGTATAACACAATTGACCAACCAATATACATCAATTAGATATTTACAAGAACATATGAAACTCTACTATGACACTATGCAGTGAGAGAGTATGTCATCCCGCAAATCAATACAGTAAAGATGATGCGTCACTCTTGGAAACTCCCCCTAACCCTTTTGCCAAGACTGATCACATTCATCCAGTGAATACAAAGCTCCCGTGCTTCCTGTGTGTAAGAACCTCACACGATCAACATTGCCGAAGCTCCCGTGCTCATAATCTTCTGGGGGCGTGGAACATACGTTGTGCAATAGCATCTGGACTTCAGCTTTGCACCGTCTCTAGACATTGCTTTGGTACATACAAGCATCCAGTATGCCCGCTCTTCTCGCCAGAACACACTACTGGAATTCCATAGTTCTAGTTTTTTTTTAATATCTTTCCCTAGTAAAATTTACAGTGCCCTTGGGATCGTGTATTATCCAAGCAACGAAAACTGTAGGGAAACTCGCCTTTTGCACTAGTGAGATTCCATAACTAACACCAACCATTGATGAAAACCGAGCTTCAAAAGGATTACTTCAAGTAACTAGAAATGAACACAACCACAGGCCTAAGAGAAATCCGATCTTATATGTTGCCTATCATACTAAGTTCTTTGTTCTTTGTATTGCATGTATACACTCAAAAGCGATGGGGGCAGTATGTGTTATCAAACCGAGATTCTCACAACCTTTGGGAGTGACTTCTATGGTAAAGTTACAGAGATGTTACAAGCATGCCGGACTCAAGCTTGGGACCAGCTGATTGGGGTAAGAAAAGCATATACACCCCCCGAAACATAGCGCTATAATTTCACTTTGCCCCCCTTTAAAGAAACATTTACACTTGCTCAATCAAATACAGGGCATCATATCATATATAGTATGTTGAGAAAAATGTGGTGAAGGCTGTCAAATCTGCCCAGCTTGGGAAGAGGCTCTTCAGTTTCTTTGTGCTATCAACAAGATACTGGTCAAGTACTGCTACATCAATTCTCAGACTTTCCGAAGAGTTGGCCTGTCATTATTCAGAGAAAGGTGTTTCACATTTCCCACGAACCAAGTATTATAATGATAGGCAAGAAAAGAGCTCTAACAAAGGAAAACAAACAAATGAGAAAATAACATCCAATATTGAACATCCACACATCATAGTAACTGACAATGGAAACCCGGGTGATACAGTTCATAAAAACACCGTTCAGTGGAAAATATTAAATGAAACTCCTACATACTTTGTGGCGGGGAAATACATCAACAGCTTTATGGTTGGATGTTTCAGAAAACATCTCCTTTATAACTACAAAAGCTAGAATGGCATAAATGCCCACAGCATCAGGCCAAGTGGACGTGCAAGGAAAACAATGCGGTGGGAGGGTGGTGGGAACATGTCCCCTATAAGAAGCAAATTTGTCAAATATTATAATTATTACCTAGAAAGATTGTCATGAGTTCAGAAAATATTTCTGTAAATCTTTTAATTCTTCTCATGGATTTATAATACCTCAGAAAGTGCTTCAAGGCAGCTAGACATGTATATAGTGAAATAAAAGGGGTATCTAATATTCAGCTATGTTCTTCAGTATACATTATCCCGTGGTCTTATTGTCCCGTTCTGTTGGAATTAAAAAAAAATTACTACTAATGATATTTAAGGACAAAAAAAACCCTGGCAGTGATTCTCATGGGGGCATATATCATTACCTCCAACCAGAATGACCAATCCACGTCGCTCTTTCCACTTAGTCGACAAATATATGATGGTGGCCCGCCACTTACACTTTGAGGAGCTACGGAGGACAAACAGAACTGGTTATTTCCTGCCAGTCTAATGGAAGTAAAGACGAGTAAATGGTACTAGAAAATAATTGCAACCACCTGGGAGCATGTCATCAGCAAAGGACCATTTTGATAGTGGCCCAGTAACATTGAGCACAGCAGTCCAAATCTCTGATAATGAACTGAAATAGATAAAATAAAATGAATATGAATATGGAAAAAGGTTTACAGGTTAGCAAAGTGTACTCTTTTCGATCGATGATAGTAAAACCCACATAATTCTTACCCAAGTGAAAGATTGACATGCACGGTACGCTGCCCATTGTTACTCAAGGTCTTCTGAACAAGTAGCTGGGGGAAATGCTGGTAGTGCTTTCTAATCTCATCAGTTCGTGCCTGAAACTTCAAACTTCCAGAGAACAAGAAAGGGACAGGATATAGAGCCTGAAAATGAAACAATCGTATACTGAATATTGCTTGATGTGCTACCCTTCAGCATGCATTCCTAAAGGAACAGTATTATGTCTTATAAAAACTAGAGGAACATGCGACAATTTGGTGACTCAATGTTAGGATATCAAACTACACAAGTACACAATCATGATTACTCACCACCCAAGAGCTTCTATCAGAATGGTACTTTTCTTCAAAGGACAACTCTGAGTTATCCTTCAACCATTTGACTGCCTCAGGTGCATTATTGAAAAGGAACTCCAACGAGTTAGCATCAACCACAGAGAAACCATAGTTTGAATCCACAACATCATTGCCATCTGAAATAAAAACATAAACATATATTTTCATAGAAATGCTATGGGAACGGCCAATTTAGATAACTACAGATTTTGTTGCTCACAAGTCACAACATACATAATAACTTTTGACAAAGTGACAGTCAATATCATGTTTTGCTCTAATGCATTGAAAAAATTGTGACTAAAGAAATTTCATATATTTTAAAACTCTGTACTGCTATTAAACAGAAATAGATGTTTCATTTCAATTGTTTCGACTTGGAAAGGAGACCAGCTGAGGAACCAAGTGACTTTTGTTATTAAAGTAACTGAGATTGAGTTATTAAGACAGCGATTGAGCTAGAGGGACCCCAACTAAGCTGGTATCAGGGCACATTGGGTTTAGTGCCAATGCCAGCCTTGCAAAAAAAACAATAAGACAAACCAAATATTGTGCACTCTATGTGCTATTGGTGCCGAAACCAGGATAAAATTGAAGGCACCAAGAACGTCAACCAAAAAATTAGCAGCCTAAAGGAGGATCCTCAGTGGGATGGAAAATCTGATTGGTTACATAAACTTGAGATTTTCTAATGTGTGCTTCAGATGACATTTTCCCCTAAACCATGTATCGAAGTGGAAAGACATAATGTTTTTGTCATGACTCAAGAGCGAACCTGTAATATAAGAGTGTTGAAGAACAACTCTTTTTGGTGCTCCAGTGCTGTAAGGAAATAGTTGGGATGAGATAGCCAAAGCAACAACTGTAATTTGCAACAGGCCCTGGATAATTGAAATCTTGGATAACCAACAACCGGCAACAGGTGCTAGAGGACCAAAACACCAACCAACCACCAGTCCAACTGCTGCTCCGACAATAACATCAGGCACAAAATATCCTGCAAGAATGCTAAACCATTAAATTAACTCCTAACTAATGATGTCAAGAGGTGGAGTTTAGATTACAAATTGTACTGGACATAGGAGTAGTCCATGAAGAACATTCTGGTCAATAGATTATAATATGGTACTCGACTAAATAACAATGCTAGCTGACTAGCTAGTTAATTAATGCAAGGAAAATTTCACTACACCAAAACTTCAATTAGAAGCCCCTAAAGGGGGATTTCTTTCAGCGAACATACTGTTCCATCATGAGTCTGCTAGACGGCAACCCAGAAGTCTTGCTACTCCCTCCGTCCCAAATTACTTGTGTTTTGTCTTTTCTAGATACATTCCTTTTGTTATGTATCTAGACACAAATATATATCTACGTGCATAACAAAAGGAATGTATCTTGAAAAGTCAAAATAACAAGTAATTTGAAACGGAGGGAGTACTTTTTATGACACCATGAGTCTGCTACTCTGCTGCGAAAGTTCTATCTCGCCTAAGTCAGATGGTGGAACCCGCTAAACAGCAACTTCCTCTCTGAAATTCTTCGATTATGTTATGGCATGTGGAACATGCCATACTACGTTGTGATTTGTCTTCCAAATGGAACTCATCAAGGATAAGACGGAAGATGAAGACGAATTATACTTTAATAGGCAGAGTGACTTCCAACAATCAATCCACAAAACTAGAGTGTAATGCATGTGAACCCCATTTCTCAGGTGTCTAACCAAACACCAACCGATCAGGGTGTCCAAGACAACAATTGCATTAATGCAAATATGATATGAACTATTCATGCAAAAGGTTTTATAATGCTGCAAGTACTTCAACAAATTCTGAACTGAAATCAGAGGTAGTAATACTAACCATATGGTTTTGGAAGAGATCCCATCATGCCCATCTTTTCAATCAGGAACTGGATAAGGAATCCACCGTAGTAAGTACAATAAAGGAGACATGGGGTCATAGGCACCACATACGCAACCAATGACCTGCACATTATTTGTCTGAATCAGAAACATTCAAAACATAACTGGAAGGAAGCATACTGTGATGGCTGGATGTGGGCTTAGCATGGAGAAATTCTGTTTCAGAAACCATGTGTAGGACGATATCATGGAGATCGAAATTATCAAGTAAACTCATAGACCTGTTATGGCAGGGGTTAAAGTTAACATGAAAAAACACAGAAGAGTATGAACTAACTGAAATTTGATCAAAAGTAAGCAAAAGGACAAAAAGCAAAATGTGTAGCAAATGTCATCGTTCACACAATAACTTGGCAAGCCATGACTTCCACTTCTCTTAACCAACTAGATCAATTTTTATGACAAACAAGAGCATCTTGACATCCCAATCTCCCAAAAAAAATCATTATTGGGGTTTGGATAGCTTCAGGTATCTCCCAATCCATCCCAATTAACTCTGGAAGGGAAGCCCCCCTGCCCCCCCCCCCCAACCCACCCAGAAAAAGTAGGGACGAGATTATTCTGAAATGGTATTGAGGCTACCAACTTATTGGGAGACTGCTGAAAATGATCAAGCACTCACAAAGGCCTCTAGAGAACCAGTATGTCACATACATCATTTTTTTACACACATCTTTTTTTATGCAACCATCCCACATCTTAAAGAGTTATAGTTATGTTGTAGTATGTGCTGAATCTATATCATGCTTAAATAGGTATAGCATCACCTGTGAACTCCGATAATTCAATTAGCTCTAATCACTGAAAATTTACATATTCTGTTTATATATAGCAGGCAACATGAATTCACTTAACCAATGATTACCCAAAAGGTGCTTCCACGCAAAATCTTCAATTTTTATTATTGAATTTTCCATATAGTGATTAACAATAAATGTTTGTTAATGACATTGAATGGCAAGAAAGCATATACCAGTGATACTAAGTGACTGTTTTTGGAATCAAGTAGTGAAGCATTGAGACATAATAAAATTAAAAATAATTTGTGCCGGGTAAAAAAATAAATGTGAATAAAGAGATAAATGCGTATGATTGATCACATTGCAAATGTGGAAAATAATTAAATGAGATCAATCAGTACAAGAGAGTTTGCATACTTCGTTGATTGTTGGTTCCACTGTCTCTTAATGATGCTAGAGATAAGTCGTCCAAGAAGCATGGACATGGAAATGAAAAACGTCAAAAAGCCTCCACTCAGCCCAGCTAGCATGTAGGCCTGCATAATAATGAAATAGACTAGGCACAAAACATCTAGGGCATAGAAACTAACTGGTTCAAAATAAGACAAAATTGAAATAGAACATAGCTTTTGTAGACATCCAACAACTATTTCTTCTAGAAAGGGTATGGCTGTAATCTTATTGTGCACAACATGAATGTTTAGAATATGGCCTTTTTTGCACGCTGCACAGTCAGTTACTCATATACATGGAACAAAATTACCATATACAGGAAGGAACAATCTCTACAATATTACAAAGAGCCTTGCCAGTCATACTTCCACTGCCCCTCTCCGACCAAATAATAATTGCTAAAAGGAAAATCAATATTTGGATCTTTTATCTCTCCTAACACAAAAATACACAGCTGTCCTGCATATTCTAGAAGAAAAACCAGTAAAAGAAGGTAGCTACCATTAGTTCATATCTTATTAGACCACCATTAGTATGCTTAAGTGTTATGGTAGTACTTTTCAACATGAATATACCCATATTATTATTTTCTTAAAACAAATCTACATATATTATTCACAAGTTCAATGTCAGCACTTATAATAACCAAAGTATAAAAAGCTGTGTATACAGAAACTAAAATATTTTGTGAACAAGTTGCAGTAAAATTATTATTAAATAGTTGTGCAACTGTGATATGTCAAGGTAAAGGGTGCTGAGAGATGTTCAAAACTATACCATAGTTATTGCAGAATACAACCCAAAAGCACCCCAAAAGTGTGATTGCTCTGATAACCCCTAGAATTTAAAAAACAAAAGGTCCATTAGAAGCCACAAACTAGATTCAATTTCAGTGCACTTCACCACCAGTAGATGTTAGCTACACTATATGCAAGGGATTAGAAAACATATATTTTAGCCATAAGACAGATCATGCAGATTTCAGGATGCTGACAAAAAAAATCTTTTATCCACAAACGAGTTGATAAAAATTTATAGCGCACAAGGATAGGGCCACTTGAGAATTTTAAATTATGGTCACCCTAATGTTTGTGAACATGTAGTCTACATAACTAGTACTCCATTGCAAAATATATGGCTGCATTTTTCCAATAATGTTGAAATATGTGTGCCGATGCATGAAGATAGATTGATTTCATATATCTTATGCATTGGTATATATTTTTACACCACTTAAACATTTGTAAACTCGACCCAAGGGGAGAGACATCCCAAAAGCATGGCTTCAAAGATCAAGTAAAGTCACCGGAAAGCTGGCTCCACAGACCACAGGTGTTAAGTCTTAACCCGTACTTACACATAGCAAGGGGACAGGGACTTTTTTTTATGTGAGAACCAGAGTTTGAGCCCAGCTTGCACATATAGCCTCACAACTCGATGGGATCTCACCCTTACGCTGGAGGTTCTGAGATTAATCCTCTATCTCCTCTTGCCTTTCATTGATAAAATAGGGTCTCTTTTATAGAGACGACTGACTTGATCCTTAAGCAAATATCCTAACTGAATCCATCTAACTTATCTCTATCCTAACAAAGCAACTAATACTATCCATAGCAAAATTCACAAGCTACAGTACTCGTGGGCCTAGGCCTACAGCCGGCCCATTTGCCATAACACAACTGGAGGACTTGTATTGCCACCATATTACAAGCATGTTCTCCACAAGGCATTATGATCATCTATTATGAAAGCAATACCAGTAAATCCTAACTTTCTTATCGTTGCACATATGAAGTATCAAGTCTAGTGTAGAAAAAAAAAACAAACTATTTGTTCAATCTGTGGGCACTGAGGATTATGCAATTGAGTCATTATTCATACATCAACAACCAACACAATACACTAAAGAACCATCATCATATCTTTTTCTTTGTATTCTTCTTCATAAAAAAAAACTACCAAAATATTAGATGTACAAGGGGACAAAAAAGGAAAATGGGAAAGGGTAGCACAAAGTACATGTTATCAACAATAACTAAGGAAATACCCAGGTAATCCTTGGCAGCAACAAACCAATCAGTGAAGTAGGGACAAACATAAAGAACGCCAAATAAGGGTGAGCAAACCTGCATCCGTGCAATGAATATATAAGAATATAAATTGGATTAGTACTCCCTCTGTCCCAAAAATATTCTAGTTTTATCCCAAGTCAAACCACTTTCAGTTAGGACAGAACTATAAATGCTTATATTTCAGGACAGAGGGAGTAAACATAATAAAGAGAATGTTTCACTTCATGTGTTCTCAGAAAGTGGATGCTGGGGCAAATTTTACTGTGGCAAATTTCACATTCATTTACAAGTCATTGAACATTCTAGGTTCTAGCATGCACGTGAGAATGTACCTAAAAGGCAAGACATTACAATGAAAATCGCAGATCAACACTCACTGCAAGCTCAGAGCAACTCCAAGAGCCTCTCTAAAAATCACTAGCTAAAACCCTGATTTGGCTAGTATGTAAAATGAAATAGCTAGGAAAAAGTTGATAAAATCCAACCGACTAGCTAAAATCAACTCTCATATGCTCCACCGCTAGTGGGTCCCGCCTAACATACTCATGTACGAGGGGATACCTAGCGGGACTGGCTAGCCAAAGATGGCTAGCGAAGCCCCCGGTTTAGCTAGCGGAGGGCAAGTTTAGCTTAGTCTGTTGGATTGAGTTTTTGAACAAATTTTCCATTTTTTAGCTAGTTAAGCCAAGATAGCTAGTCTCTTGGAGTTGCTCTCATACTATATATACTTGTAAATAAAAATGCATATACACAACAGAAAACCAGTTATGCATGGAAATGAAAATATTGACAAAGATAGAAATGACAAACGAGTGGAGGTGGATGCACATATCTAGAAGCAACACTGTAGCGAATGAGTGTGTATGGACGCAAATCAGACCCTCGATACACCTTTCACATTCTAGAAGGATTATGAAGTGCCAGTTGACACAAAAAATTCTAGAAAGATAAATAATTACCAATTCATTGCATTCTTTGTGAACAACAATCTTAATGCTGCTGCCCCAACAGGGATAAATATGGCAAGGATGACACCAAATGCATGCAATAGCATTCCTGCAAACCATATGTGAGAGAATTATAGCTGGCCACCATATTATTATACAGAATTGTGTAATACACAACTGCTTAGTGATAATGCTAGTATCTACTCCCTCTATCCTTTTATTTGTCGCCCCTAGTCCACAGTGGAAGCGTTCAAAATATTTGACGCTGGTAGTTCAAATGAAGAGTATATTGTCAAATTTACCCCTAGCTTCAGTCGACTGCTCCAATATTCCATCACCCATACAGCGAGTGGAACGACAAAGATGAAGGGGTCAAAAATCACACAGCTTCCTTAATTTGTCAAAGTTGTGATTGAGCACTCATAAAACTTCGCAAATTGCAAATTTTATATATAACGCAAATTAAATGATATCTTATTGTAAAGCCAAAAGAAATATGTATGCATAAGTAAAGAAAGATTTAGCTTCGGAAAACTACGAGAAAATTCAGCTTTTACCAGAAAATAGCATTCAAATATTTAGTCTGGGCAAATACCAAATGTAAAAAAACAATTATAGTTGAATTTCGTAAAATTATACCTCAGTGTTATATGTCAACTAATCATTTAACATTTCTGTTTGCGCATGAGTTTCTTTGAGTATGGGTATGTGCTTATATATTTATGTCAGAGAGAAGTGTTTATATCAAATTTTATACAACTGATTGTTTGACATTTCTCTTCTCACATGAGTTTCTTTGAGTATGGCTTCATATATTTATGCCAGAGAGAAGTGTTTAAAACATTTTTACAAATTACAATATAAGAGCAGTATACTTGCAAACAGGTATGTCTAGACAAATTTAAATTTTAAGTCCATATACGTCTCATACTAGCTTCTACCTTCTTAAAAATCCTCCACCCTCATACGCAAAAAAGTAAAACAGTCAGCACGAAATTTCTTCAATGAACATTTCAGTCACATACCTCTTATGAAATCCAACAGAGTTACAGACCATGACATCAAGGTAATGTTCGGGAATTTCAGGAACAGTGGTACAAGAAAAAAAATGGCTATTGGTAGACTGTGAAGAATCACAGAGACTTCACGAGAATAAAATACCTGTATGCAGGAAAGAAGAAGAATAAACTTAATTTCACAAGCAATGGCAGATATACATGGTGTATGAAAAGTGGGGGGAAACTTGTTCACATCCAAAAGGTGGCCCTCAAAATTGGAAGAACATAACCTACCAGGAACCAAGTTAAATAATCAAAAAAGACAGCTCGTGAATCCGCAATTCCATCCTTAGCAGCTTTATTGGATATTTCATTCTCTTTCAACAACATAGAATTTGTGAATGCCTTCACTAGGAGGAATAAATTTTCACCACGTGCTTGAATACTTCCAGGACTGGTACAGAAAAAAGATAATTCTACAATTATAATATCTCATACAAAATATTAGGAATCCTTCTTAGGACAATAGTTGAATACATACAATAGATTCTCCAATGTATCATATGAAGTATGATAGAAATAACCGCCCAGAACAAAGATAATATCGAGTCCTGGAATGTTGGTGATATCTTCAGCAAATATCCTATAATCTGTATCACCTGGAATTATTCCAAACATATCCTGTATATCCAAAACAATACGGATGAGATGGATTATAAAGCACTAGACATTAAAAAATTGAGTCGTGGCAACATGCACCAAAGAACAACTCAGAACGAATACTGTGATGTGGGGCAAGCAATACAGCCGCCGGCCTGGGAAGAAGAGCTCAGTGGGAAAGGAGCAGGCGCAGCCTTAATGAGCCAGGGCGGCTGGAATGCGTCTCCCAAGTAGAAGATGAAGGGATTAAGCTTTAATTAGCCGGCGTAGTTAATGCCAGGCATTAGAACCAAGGAGCCCAGCTCCTATTTATGTAACCAGCGACTCTTGAGGGGGGATTAAGTTAACTCTACTATCTCACCCCTGTTCATCTATTCACTCACCCCCTGCTTGGGCGCCAGAAACCTGGCGCCTCCATTGCCACAGTACGAGCTTCGCAGCCAAGGGCCTGCCACACTAGGGGCAGAGGCCCTTGACAACTTGGTATCAGCTAGCCGACGATCCTCTTCATCCTCCAGACACGCCACCGCTCCATCCCCTTCCTCGCCCACCCACTCCACCGCATCCTCACCAGCCATGTCAGACCCACCCTCCACGGCCGAGCTGGCCAAAATGATCCAGCAGCTCACCACCAACATGACCACCATGCAGCAGCGGGTGGATACCTCCCTGCAGACCATCCAGCAGCAGATCGGCGACCTGCAGCACCCGCGCCCGCAGTTCTCTTCTTCCTCAGGCTCGCGCGGCGGCGACCAACCTGGGGACCGGCCCCCGCGATTCCAAAAGTTAGACTTCCCCAAGTTCGACGGCAAATCCGACCCCCTCGCCTTCATCAACCGCTGCGAGTCGTATTTCATCCAGCAGCGGATTGCGGCCGAGGAGCAGGTATGGATGGCGTCCTTCAACTTGGAAGATGTTGCACAGATGTGGTACCTCCTGGTGCAGCAGTCGGAGGGCACGCCCAATTGGCGGCGCTTCACGGAGCTCCTCAACCTCCGATTTGGTCCACCCCTGCGCTCTAATCCCATGGGCGAATTGATGGCCTGCCGGCGGACCGGCTCGGTCGAGGAGTACCAGGCCCGATTCGAGGCCTTGCTCCCCCGCGCCGGGCCCCTGGAGGAGGCGCAACGGGTCCAGGCCTTCACGGTCGGGCTCCTGCCGCCACTCAGCCACGACGTAGAGATGCACAATCCCCAGACTCTTGTCGTGGCTATGAGTCTGGCGCGGAAACTCGAACTCCGAGAGAAGGATGCCGCCGCCGCCTCTGCTGTTGCGGCGCCACCACCGCGCCTGGCTGGCCGCGGCCCGCCGACGGGTCCCCATCCGCCCCCGGCCCTCACGGCGCCTCCACCCGCCTCCGGCCGCGCCGCCACCTCCACAGCCTCGTTCGAGGGCCGCCAAATTCGCCTCCTCTCCACAACAGAGATGACTGAGCGCCGCAAACAGGGGCTTTGTTTCAATTGCAATGATAAGTATGCTCCTGGTCACAATCGTGTCTGTCAACGCCTCTTCTTCCTTGATTTGGCAGAGGATGATGACGAGGCACCTCCCGGAGACGACGGCGAACAACCACTGATTTCCCTCCACGCCATCGCCGGCGTTCGCCTGGGGGACACGATGCAGGTGTGCATCACCCTGGGTGGCGCGTCCCTGTTGGCCCTACTCGATTCGGGTTCAACCCATAACTTCGTCGCGGAAGAGGCCGCGGCTCGGACGACCCTACGCCTGCAACTCCGCGGCGGGATGCGCGTCACTGTCGCCAACGGCGAACGCGTGTCGTGCCCGGGTGTGTTCCGTGCCGCCCCCTTCTCCGTCGAGGGCACGAACTTCTCCACCGACTTCTTCGCCCTGCCCCTGGCCGGCTATGACGTGGTGCTTGGGACGCAGTGGTTGGCGACGCTGGGTCCAATTCTCTGGGATTTCAGCACGCACACCATGAAGTTCTAGCATCAAGGCCGCCAGGTCTGCTGGACAGGGGTTGTCGGGCCGACCAGCCCCGGCCTGAAGGTTTGCAGCACCTCCGACCTCATGCCACCCCTGCTGGACGAGTTCGAGGCCCTCTTCGCCGAGCCGACCGGCATGCCGCCGCCGAGAGCTCGAGATCACCGCATCACTCTCCTGCCCGGATCGCCACCGGTAACGGTACGACCCTACCGCTATCCGGCTGCCCACAAGGATGAATTGGAACGGCAGTGCGCCAGCATGATGGAGCAGGGGCTGATTCGGCGCAGCTCCTCCGCTTTCTCCTCGCCGGTCCTACTGGTGAAGAAGGCCGATGGCTCTTGGCGTTTCTGCGTAGACTACAGAGCCCTCAACGCCATCACAGTCAAAGATGCATATCCTATCCCGGTCGTTGATGAGCTCCTGGACGAACTCCATGGTGCCCGGTTCTTCACCAAGCTGGACTTGCGGTCGGGCTACCATCAAGTCCGCATGTTCAGCGATGATGTGGAGAAGACAGCGTTCCGAACTCATGATGGACTCTATGAGTTTCTGGTGATGCCCTTCGGGTTGTGCAACGCACCAGCCACATTTCAAGCTTTGATGAACGAGATTCTGCGGCCGTTCCTGCGTCGCTTTGTGCTTGTCTTCTTCGACGACATACTCATTTACAGCAGCTCCATGGCGGAGCACCTCCGCCACGTCCGTGCAGTCCTCACTCTCCTCCAGCAGCACCAGCTCTTCGTCAAGCGCTCCAAATGCTCTTTCAGTGCTCCGTCCGTCGCCTATCTCGGCCATGTGATCTCCGCGGCGGGTGTGGCCATGGATTCTGAGAAGGTCCGGGCCGTCGCGGACTGGCCGGTTCCGCGTTCCGCCAGGGCCGTCCGCGGCTTCCTGGGACTTGCTGGATATTACCGCAAGTTTGTCCAGGGATTCGGCAAGATCGTGGCGCCGCTCACGGCCTTGCTAAAAAAGGAACGATTCTCTTGGCCTGAGGCGGCTAATGCGGCTTTTCAAGCTCTGAAGAAGGCGGTCACCACGGCACCTGTTCTGGCATTGCCCGACTTCTCTCAGCAATTTGTGGTGGAATGCGACGCCTCGACATACGGTTTCGGGGCTGTTCTCCAGGGTCAGCACCCCATCGCGTTCTTCAGCAGGCCAGCAGCCCCACGTCATCAGTCACTCGCTGCCTACGAACGCGAACTCATTGGGCTGGTGCTGGCTGTCCGCCATTGGAGGCCTTATCTTTGGGGCCGTCGGTTCTTGGTCAGGACCGATCACTTCAGTCTCAAGTTTCTGCTCGATCAGCGACTGGCCACCATTCCCCAACATCATTGGGTTGGCAAACTTCTGGGGTTTGATTTTGCTTTGGAATACAAAGCAGGCTGCACCAATACGGTGGCTGATGCCCTCTCTCGCCGTGACACTGAAGACACAGCAGTCATGGCATTGTCAGCTCCTCGGTTTGATTTCATTGAACGGCTTCGCCAAGCCAACCTGCAGGAACCTGCGCTGGTTGCTCTCTGTGATGAGATCAGCAACAACCAGCAGCCCGCTGCCTGGGCTGTGATCGATGGGCTGGTGACTTTCCAGGGGCGCCTTTACATCCCGCCAGGCGCCCCATTGTTACATGAGATCGTGGCAGCCATACATGATGATGGGCATGAGGGTGTACAGCGCACCATCCACCGCCTCCGACGTGACATCCACTCCCCCAACCTGCGCACCGTCGTCCAAGACTTCGTCCGCGCATGTGCTACCTGCCAGCGCAATAAGTCAGAGCACCTGCACCCCGCCGGCCTCCTCCTTCCTCTGCCGGTGCCCACGGCGGTTTGGTCAGATATCGGCATGGATTTTATTGAGGCCCTCCCGCGCGTAGGGGGCAAATCAGTGATCTTGACCGTGGTAGATCGGCTGAGTAAGTACTGCCACTTCATCGCTCTCGCTCACCCTTATACAGCAGAAACAGTGGCACAGGTTTTCTTCTCCGAAATTGTGCGCCTTCACGGCATACCTCAGTCCATTGTATCAGACAGAGGCCCGGTCTTCACCTCTGCCTTCTGGGCTGAGCTCTTGCGGCTCTCGGGTGTCAAGCTCCATATGACAACAGCATTCCATCCTCAGTCTGATGGTCAGACCGAGGCTGCCAACAAAGTGATCGTGATGTACCTCAGGTGCATGACTGGTGATCGCCCACGGCAGTGGCTGCGCTGGCTTCCTTGGGCCGAGTATATCTACAACACGGCCTTCCAGACCGCTCTGAAGACGACCCCGTTCGCCATCGTCTACGGCCGCGACCCACCAACAATCCGCTCATATGAACCTGGGGAAACCCGTGTAGCGGCTGTGGCCAAGAGCATGGCTGAGCGGGCGGAGCTGCTGGCAGACGGCGCTCGGCTGGAGCAGGCCCAGGATGTTTACAGGCGCTACTACAACAAGCATCACCGGGAAATCCATCACTCAGTGGGTGACTGGGTTTGGCTTCGTCTTCGTCATCGCACCCCAGCCTCGCTGCAAGGGGTGTCAAAAGGGAAGCTCCGGCCACGATACTATGGGCCCTATCAGATAACCAGCATCATCAATCAGGTGGCCTATCGGCTGGCTCTTCCAGCAGGGGCCCGGCTGCATGACGTCTTCCACGTCGGCCTCCTCAAAAAGTTCATCGGCACACCTCCATCAGCACCTCCCGCGCTGCCGCCTACTCACCACGGCGCCACACAGCCCATGCCAGAACGTGCTTCGCGCGCCCGCCTGGCCAGAGGTGTGCGCCAAGTGTTGATCCACTGGCAGGGAGAGCCAGCCTCGTCAGCCACATGGGAGGACTTGGAAAATTTTCAGAGCCGTTACCCCACCTTCCAGCTCGAGGACGAGCTGCTCGTCGAGGGGGGGGGGAGAGATGTGATGTGGGGCAAGCAATACAGCCGCCGGCCTGGGAAGAAGAGCTCAGTGGGAAAGGAGCAGGCACAGCCTTAATGAGCCAGGGCGGCTGGAATGCGTCTCCCAAGTAGAAGATGAAGGGATTAAGCTTTAATTAGCCGGCGTAGTTAATGCCAGGCATTAGAACCAAGGAGCCCAACTCCTATTTATGTAACCAGCGACTCTGTTTTGAGGGGGGATTAAGTTAACTCTACTATCTCACCCCTGTTCATCTATTCACTCACCCCCTGCTTGGGCGCCAGAAACCTGGCGCCTCCATTGCCACAGTACGAGCTTCGCAGCCAAGGGCCTGCCACACTAGGGGCAGAGGCCCTTGACAAATACAGCATCAGAAAAAAAGCACGATCTCAACAGAATATACAGATCATTATTGGGTTCCTGAGAGACATGAACCAGCGTGTTACAAATAATTTCCTAATCGTGAAAATTGATTTTCTGCATGCTACTATGTCTCCTTTACTTGTCAATTATGGATATTTTTTTACCATTGTTTCTATTGAGTTGCATGCACCAACCAATTCAACCCAAAAGCTTAAGCTGACAGGGAAAGGCGGGCACAATTCACTTATACTCCAACACTCCCCCTCACGTGCAGGCTCCCCAGGCCGCATACGTGGAATATTGGAGTGGGCTGTAATTTATTTTAATTAACGCACCCGCCAGGATTCGAACTCGAGACCTTTGGCTCTGGTACCATATTGAGCTGCATGCACCAACCAGTTCAACCCAAAAGCTTAAGCTGATAGGGAAAGGTGGGCAATTCACTTATACTCCAACAGTTTCATAATATTCTCAGGACCTAGAGAGCTTTTTTTTTAAAGGCACATGGAAATGAGAATTTTGTGTCATTATATTCAATGACCCGCCCTTCTCTTTTCCCTCCATTTCTGTACTTGCATTTACAATCTGGTGCCCTGTTTAACTACTTTACTTGCTGACTTACTGCCTCATTGGCCACTGACATGCTCACCGCCAGGCTATCCTATCTACTCAAACAAAGCAAATTATTGTGATAAGTTTACAAAAACAGTTCTTAAGAATAATATGCTTTCAGTCTCGGAAACTATCGATTTAAATATGGATTGCTTGTAAACCTCAAATAAGCT
This sequence comes from Cenchrus americanus, assembly GCA_947561735.1. Classification (NCBI taxonomy): domain Eukaryota; kingdom Viridiplantae; phylum Streptophyta; class Magnoliopsida; order Poales; family Poaceae; genus Cenchrus; species Cenchrus americanus. The sequence goes on along the minus strand of OX387245.1, from coordinate 196,066,211 downwards.
TCTATTTTTCCCTGAGCTTGGCTGACAGCTTATAGACTAGAGCTAGGCCAAAAAAAACCAGAGCTCACAAGCATGTAAATAGTCTTACGAAAGGAAGGCGGGATAAACATGAAAAGAAGCAATAGCAAACGACCCAATAATGTATATGAATCCTTTTTCACAACTTACATAAGGAATGATGCAAATTAACAAGTTAAAAAGCAAGAACCTGTGCAACACTATTGGCCATAGGATACTTTGCAGTCTGAGCATAAACACGAGAAGGCCACGATCCAGGTCCAGATTGACAAACTAAATCTGGAGAGGAAAAGACAGATTGCTAGTATAAGAGTTACATCTAAAATCAGCATAGTTGTCAAACAACAAGATTGATTTTGTAACATGCCTATGAAGTATGGTTGTCAGTGTCAACAAAAAAGCAATTCGTAGTTGTACCTTTTATCAAACAATGCTAGCATCAGTTTAATCATAAATCACACACAAAAAAAGAATCCATAAAACAAAATTTGTATTTTCCACAAGGAACAGCGCTCAATTGCTATCTTAACACAACATATAAAAGGTTTCTCATATCTAGAACAACAAGCATGAACTATCAAATATCTGATAAAAGTATGTCTTAACATTAATTCAAAGGTCAATATTATGATGTATGAACCAGTCACTTCAAATTAATACACTTAACAGTTTGGGAAACCTATCTGATGGTCCTTACACATAGGGAAAAAGTATAGGCTTGCAACAGCAAATTCCATTGGATGCAGGACAAGAATATTTAGACACGCAGCAAAACTTAACCTCCAATGAACAAGTACCACACGCCAATATTGAACAGTGGTTTAGGCAGAGATATAACATGAAAACTTCAGATACTCAATCAGAACTATCCTTAGAGCATATCTTATGAAACTAGTATTTCTTGAAAACCAAAGTAAGGTGAACAAGAGCACATAATAAATAACTGTAAAATAATACCTGTACCCCCACTTCCAGAAGCTTCAATATTAATGAAAGCACCAATTGTGCTGTTCCATTTATGTGTCTTAATAAAACCATGTGAGCCCTGGTCAAACAGCATCGAAAACGGGAGAGATGAGTTTGCTTCATTGGGTTTGTTATATGAACATCAACAAACTAAATCGACACAAGGTTTATAATTTCTTTTAGATTCTCCTTTGTTAAATCCACTTTTTATCAATTTTATTTCATAAGAACAAAAAAATTGGAGGACATTCATGTTTCTATTCTGTGACAGAAAGACTATTGGTAGGATCAGACTATCACTAGGTTGAGCAACTCTACAATTCTTTTGCGCCAAGATAAATGAAATTATGAAAAGCTTCAGAGGTAATTTCCTTGCAGATGAGAAGATTGAAGTTATCTAGCTCTAAGAACAAAATTAGCTCAGACTAAACTTGAAGCACAGCCAACTAAAAAGCACTTTCCAGTATTGAAACAACTCCACAACAACAACAACAACAACTTAGCCTTTTGTCCCAAGCAAGTTAGGGTAGGCTAGAGATGAAACCCACAAGAAACAAGGAAAGGAGAAGCACAAAGCACAAGAACACAAAAGCACCAAAGAAAAAGGGAAGATCATGTCTCAGGCACATTGATTGCAAGTCTCCAAGCACTTCTATCCATAACTAACTCTTTGGGGATGTCCCACTCCTTAAGGTCTCTCTTGACCGCCTCCTCCCAAGTTAGTTTAGGTCGACCTCTACCCCTCCTTACACTACCGACCCGGTCTAGCACCCCACTACGCACCGGTGCCACGGGAGGCCTCCTCTGGACATGACCAAACCATCTCAACCGGTGTTGGACCAATTTTCCTCAATTGGTGCCACTCCAACTCTATCCTGAATGTCTTCATTTCGGACTCTATCTCTTCTTGTATGTCCACAAATCCATCGCAACATACGCATCTCGGCAACACTCAGTTGCTGGACATGTCGTCTCTTTGTAGGCCAACATTCAGCACCGTATAACATCGTCGGGCGAATCGCCATTCTATTGAAATAACTCCCAACACAACAATTATCATTTTCATTAATACATTATATATACATATGGCCCAGTGGTCAAACAATTAGGTGATAACTGACAGTAACATACCAAAAGAAAAAGTTCTTCTGCACCATTGAAAAGGAAAATCACCGGTCGAGGAGGTGCCCACCCAGAGTCAATGATGAGTCGTGATAGCTCAAGCATAGATGCTGGACAAGAAAAATCCATAAGTCTGAATCATAAGAACAAGGTCTATGTTCAGAAAATAAGACATTTTGTACTTACCAACACAAGAACCACAATCTGCTGCACCAGGAGATCCAAGTGGACTGTCAAAATGTCCATTCACCAACAAGGATGGATCATCATCTTCTGAAACATTTGATGAAATCCTGTAATTAATTGTTATATCTTAGAAAATAATTTGACTCTTTAAAAAGAATATACAAGATAAACAGACTATTTCCCATATTAGAACCCGAACCATAGTTAAAGTGGCCTGTGCTAGTAACAGATTCTGACCTACATTAGATTATTATATGAATTCAACCATATAATCCATGGGAAAACACAACACAAACCATGTTAGCATTTTGTGGTGAAGCAAGGTTGGAACGTGATGGAATTTTGGGAATATTCAGGGTGCTTCTGCAAACTCTTAACTTAGAGGTGATGTGACTCAAATTAGGCTGGTCAATTTTCCAGCTTAGTTACCGGTTCATCCTTTGACCAGCTCAATAGAAAGTTTCTGGTGAGGTGGTTCAACAGATGAATGGTTAGTACTTATTATGCATCCAGATAGCATGGTTACACTCCTACCATATGGTTATGCAAAATTGCAAATGAACTGTATCCACTCCTACAAGACTCAATGCAATTTGCAGTTTTAGTCCATATACTTGAAGAAGATTGTAGAGGCAAAAATAAGAATACATCCTAAACTAACACAAAAGTTCTACGCTAAACATTTTAGGAAGGTATGCTTACAAACACACACTACTTTAGATACTGTACTAACGATATGAATGGCATGCATGAAAGTTAATGCTGTCCTGGGGAGAAATATTGAATTGAGTTAGTTTTAATTGTTTCTTGTATTTAATAAAATTTACAGCCACATAACTAGTTGGAATTTTAGATGAAAAAGAATTTCTCATAAGATGGGAGAGCAAAATCATGAGTGTACCTCATGACAATATTCTTATGATTCCTGTAGCCTAGTGTTACTCTATGACGTAGAAACATCATGCTGAAAGAGCCGCTAACAAGCATTTCATCAACCTCTATTCTGCAATGGGAAACGAAAAGCAGGTGTCAATAACAGATGATCAGTAGAAATGAAGCTGCATAAAACTTGTTCTGTCATATTAATAAATTCTGCTACAGAATTTTTATAAACATCCACGTGGTTGTTAGTGCACATCAGATACTACTTGGAAACAAGAAGAGCTGTTCAAATCTGCCGTTTTCCGGGTATTGAAATGCTTAAGGCAGAGATGGTAGACATTTCCAAATTTGCAAGGAGAAACCAACACTGTACTGCATGATTGAGGAGAAACCAACACTATACTGCATGTTATGCACCTTTTATGGCGGTAGGCTTAGCCCTCCCATTTGGATGGGCTAACGAAAAAAAGTGGTAAGCTTTAGCACTTCCAACCATTAGCCATGGAATCAAAACAGGCCCAGAGACCCACAACATCTGCTGTTGATTGGTAATGCCCAGGCCACTTACTCTGACATACCAAAAATTGAGCCAACATATGCATTCACTCTAATACAATACTCTCTCTGTCCAAAATTACTATTCATTTTGGCTTTTCTAGATACACTTTGATAGGGTTCCTTGGAAACAACTGGGATCATTACTAGTTAGGATTTCAGCTATTGCAACCAAATTACAAAACCACTGAAAAAACCTAGTGCGATATACTGATGGTGCTAAGCAGATAGAAGTATGTGCCATTGACAATAATATTGGCCAATCCGGGGGATTGAAATGTTAATTTGAAGCTACCATGGATCCGGCCCTACTTATTTGTTCCTCCTTGGACCACGCTTTCTGTCCTTTTATCGTGAAGACGAATCAGTTGAGCATGTCACCAACAAAGTCCACGTAGCAGATACCACAGTAACGTTAGCAGCTCGCGACGCATGATACTTGGTAGCGTTCCAACTTTTTAATACCCGACGTAATGTGATACTAGACGCGGACGTGTTGCGGCGAGCAACCATCGGGCAGCAGGACCACAACCCAGCACCCGAGAACAGCAAAACCATCGCTATCACTGGAACCGCGCGGAGCAGTGCAAGCACTGGAGTTGAGGAGGACCCCAAAGGGCAGTGGGGGGGTAGAGAGAGAAGGCGAGGGGCGACGGGGTGAGGAGATTCACCTGTACGCTGGGCCCGCGCGCGCGGCGAGGCCCTCGAGCTCCCCCTTGATGTACTGCGCCGCGGCCTCCAACCCCGGGCTCCCCTCCTGGCGGCCGGGGATGTCGACAGCGAGGCGGTGGAGGTGGCGGAGCACGCGGCCCTCGGAGAAGTCCCCCGGCGGCGCGTCCGCGCCCAGCGGCGCGACGTGGCGCATGTGGATGACGCGGTACGCGACGAGCGAGAGGGCGCCGTAGAGCGCGGCCAGCGCGAGCAGCACGCGCACGGCGGAGCCCCCGGCGCCCGCGTGTGGAGCGGGGCGCCGGCGCGGTGGCGCGCTGGGGGCCATCGGATGCGGCACGGGGAAGGGGAAGGGAGTGGGGGGTTCAGCCTCGGCGGCGCCGCCGCTGTCGTCGCGACGCGCGAGCGGGCGGGGGAGCCGAGGGGGGGAGGAGGAGGATTCGGAAGGGGCGCGGATGTCGCTGCGCCGGGGGACCCTCTTGTGACCCCGGCCGGCCGCCCGTCTGCGAATGGGAGGATTTGGTTTGACTTGGTTCGTGCGTGCGGGCCTGGGTGGTTTCAGAGTTGGTGTGAATTGGGGAATTTGTGACGGCCGCCGTGGACGTGGTGGCGTGTGCGTTGGGAGGTCTTGTTGTGACGTGCGGGACCGGCCGGAACTTCTTGACCCGGGAAAGCGTACCGTGCCGCCGTGCCTGACGAACGAGGCGGCCAGTTTGGACTTTGGACGGGCAGACCCACGAAGTCTCTCTCTGTTGTGGGGTGGAAATTCCTCAACGGTACAGCTCGGCTTCGAGGAACAACTAGGTGCATTGCCCGTGCTTTGCTACAGTCATCCAATTATCTATAAGTCAACACACAAAACATACAATAAAAATTTCTCAATTGAAGGCATCACATCCGAAGAACGACTTGAAGTTGAGCGCACAATTTGATATGTTAATCTGGTAATTTGTCCAAGTGGCTATGACAAATACACTTAAAATGACAAACTGTGTCTATTCAAAATTAACGCCGCGATGCACCGAAGTTATTGTTTACAATGCTTGGTAGGCACTTTCTCCAAGCATTAGCTTCGTGCGCCACAAGATCGACGAAGAAATTATGTCGCATAGCAAGGCTATCCTGAAACATTTGAATATTTATTGCTTAAAGTCAACACGACATGTAATATATTGTTTGCATATTTTAAGATCATGAAAAAGTATCATTTAATAAAGTATATTTACTCACAACTTTTTATGAATTTTCCAGCTTGTCATGTATTGCAGAATGAGCCATCCAGTTACCTATTCATTTCAAAGAGAAACAATATATATTCAGCTCCAGCCACCGGCATAGAATGAATAACTCATGATCCTAAATAATATGCTAAGAACAAACTTTTCGTTTATGCAAGAAACTCTTCATATTTTATCTTTATATATTCATGTACAATTAAATAATACATGACATTATTTGAATTTGGACATCATTCTCACTAATCGTAGCTCTGTAAAAAAATCACTGTAGATACCGTAGCATAAAATGGAATTTTATGTACCTGAAATATTAAATTGACACAAACCATATCGAGTTGAAACATCATGGCATGAAAGTACCATGGATCATTTAATTTTACCTAAAGAGAAAGAAAAAACAATAAATGGCATCATTTCTTTTCCAAACACGCATTAATATGTAAGATACACATGAATAATAAATAGAAGATTATCTTACCTACAATGTCAAAACTTCCTTATATACAATATTCTTTGTATACGTGCCATTCACTGGTAGTACTTTTTTGTTTTTTACCGGATCATTCTGTTTACCCTTGCCCTTTGCTTTCTTTTTGCATCTTTCTCTTCCTGCCTTCTAGCTTCCTCATCCTCTGCCATTACATTAGGTGGGAGGGCGAGGATCTTGATGTTCGTTCTGGCTGTGGCTCTAGATATAGCAACATACAACTGTCCATGGGAGAACACAGGTGCGGGCAAGTACACTTCGACGTTTGGTATTGTTTGACCCTGTGACTTGTTGACCGTCATGGCGAAGCTGAGCCTAATTGAGAACTGCTTCTCTTGAATTGAAATGGGAACATCTGATCATCAGAGGGGCACAAGGGTATCCGAAGAAGGAAAACCCTCTTCCCGGCATGCTGGCCCAAAACAATTTCAGCATCTATTGAGTTTCTTTGGCATGCTCTAACCACCAGTCTTGTTCCATTGCATAGTCCGTTTGCAGGGTCTAAATTTCTAAGCAGTATAACCGGGCAGCCGATCTTTAGCCTCAGGACGTGTGGAGGTATCCCATTGGGAGTCAATGTGTTAAGGAACTCCTGAGTATAGTAGTTGTGGGATCATCAACCGCTTCGTCGAAACTATGGCACACCACCTCCCCACCTTGGAACTTGTTGATCATTTTCAAATTAATATCATCTACACAATCATTACGTGTTGATAAAATGGCTCTAGATGTGATGTAATCCTTATTTGCCATGTTTTCATTGAGATCTGGAAAGATTCTCTCAATCAATGTGTCAAGATCTTTCTCGGAATCCCCAGCGTACGGGACACATATTTCGTCAGGAAGGCGTACATCACCATCTTCATTAACCTCCTCTGTTCCATTACCAATGCGCAACATATAATCCGCGAACCATGGATCGGTCTGGGCCCTCATGTTGCACACGAGCTTAAGATGTCAGCATGAATTCCCAAAGATACGACTTTCTCAAGGAAGCACCGACAATTTGAGCCCTGGATCATTTACGTACAACAGGGAGGACTTGCCTGAAATCTCCACCAAAGACAACTGTCTTCCCACCAAACGGAAGATCCTTCCATCCCATTATATCACGCATGCTATAGTCCAGTGCTTCCACAGCCTGCATCTTTGTCATAGACGCCTCGTCCCAAATGATAAGAGACGCTTGCTACAGCAGCTTGGCAGTTCCACACTGTTTTGTGAAGACGCATCCTTGTTTATCGTCGAGCGTTAGGGGAATCTTGAAACGTGAGTGGGCTGTCCTCCCACCAGGCATTATAGATGCTGCGACACCAGATGTAGCTGTAGCAACGGCAGGCTTGTTCTGACTGCGAACGGTTCCGAGAAGCGCTCTATACAAAAAAGTCTTTCCTGTGTCACCTGGTCCATCGACAAAGAATAAGCCACCTCGTTTGGAGTCAATTGTGGACATTATATCATCATAGGCAGCCCTCTGCTCCTCATTTAGTAGAGATGATAGGCCCACATCTTCTGGATTTGTCTTAATGTTGACCTCCTCAAATATCTCACGAGCGACCGCGCTAGCATCATCAAATGCATCATCTATTTTTGGTAGGGGGAACTTATTTATGTCTTTGTCGTTATCCTTAGATTTCATAGATTGCAGCATGTTCATGATGTTAATCAAAACCATCTGTTCCACCCAGTGAGGGTTTGGATTCTTATGCTTGAAGTCTTCTGCCATTACGTCAAAGTGTTTTGTCCATAAACCGGCGACATTCTTCGGCTCACAGAACACCAATATTGTAGCGAACAACCTACGCAATGAGGATGGCATCCCAAACATAGCACTCTCCGTGAGACAATCATCGAGCGTGTTGTCATCTTCGATCAGACCTGTAGCACAAGCAGCATCACGGAACGAATGATAATGCACACCATTCACAGTCCTAAGATGCCTCCATGACGTCACTCCCGGAACATGGTTTAGAAGTACCCGAAGAAAATAGTGTGCCCTCTGCCGGATTCGCAGACACGAGTCTCCCGACCTGGTATGTTGAGTTTTTCCTTGGTTGCCAACATTTATCTTTCACGTTCCAGGTAAAGTACTTTGGAAAGTCACGATACAAGATCCCTCGAGCTTCCGGATGATGTTGGTTGTAGGTAAACCATTCCGTGAGCATCGAGTCCTCGGATACGTGGCTTTTTTAAAACTCGTTCAACCTTATCTCGTGCATGAAATGAAACCATATGTTGGCCGGGGAGATGACATTACAGGGCCAACACCGGTGGGTGACACTGGTGTAAGTCAAAGTCGTATATCCTCCACATTGCTTCCGGAGGTCCCACCCACCGGGCCTCTTTGTAGTCCGTGATCTCATCAATGTTCCCGTTGGCATATTTTTTTCCCATTCTCCCTAACAGCCACAGATGCTCTGTCATGGCCCTTGTAGATATACTTGAACAGATATTTCACGGACTTAATGTTGTTGCACGCCTCAACATTAATGTGGCAGTTGAAAGTACGTATGAGATACGGGTTATACGGGACAACCCATCGATTGTCCAGCATGTGACCTCGAACCATCTCCTTACGACCATCATCGCGCCGCCTGTACACTGGGTACGAATCCTTGCCTTGCGACGTTGAATCGCAGAATGGTCGCGGGTAATAGTTCTTGCACAAAGTACGATCCTTTGTGCACAGGCAATTTGGATTAAGCACCCCGCATGGTCTGTGCATCATATGCTTGGTGACCATCTTGTAGAGCTCAGGGTACTTCTTTTTGTCAGGTAGCTCTGCAGTGATAATCACGTCGTACTTCTCAAGGCAAGTGATCTTGTACTTTCTCTGCATTATCAGCAGCCAGTGTGCATGCGGCAAACCCCTCTTCTGAAACTCAATGACATATACGTAGGCTTTTACCTTCCCAAGTATGTCTTTTACAACAAACGTCGCCTCAACTCCTCCAACTTGGCTCTGAACACTCGAGCCATGAGATCTGGACGGTCCTACGCGCACTGCCCTAGATATAGCTCATTTTTAATCTCATCCCAATTCGGATTGCACGTCATGATGAGAAACATGTTTGGTTTGCCATACTTTCGCACCAGGGCCATCGCGTCCATATACCAGCGCCTCATATCACGGGGGACACCAATGAACGTCGGTGATAGCACGATACGCTTCCCAACCTCATTCGCTTCTTCCACCCCCGTACGATAGCTGTCAACCAAACCCTGGTACAGGTCAGCCCTCACAGTATCCTGATTGTTTCTGATGAAGTCAAGACACGAGATTTCAATCTTCACGTAGGTGACGGCGGCAAACTGCTGGAACAGACGCTTGCCGTATAGTATCTGCAACCTGTACGGATAGTAATCACGAAGTGAAACACATTTATTGCTAGCAGACCCTACACACAAGAAAGCTATCGGTTAGTATCATGATGCACAGTAATCAAGTCATATTTGTTAAGAGGAAATATGCAATTACCCGCTTCATCATCGCCACCCCCCTGAGCACGTTGCTCGTGGATCGCTCGGGCTCTGTTAACCTGCGCCTCAGTCACACCAACTTTGGGAATGCAGTTGTGCCACCTGAACTCTCCCCTTGGAAAGAAAAGCGGGTACGAGAGGGGTCGTAGTAGCCATGATACGACCGGATGCCTTTCCATGACCTATCCTTCCCGTGGAGGACGACACTATTTTCAAGCTGACCCCGATGCTCGCTCCCCTCAATCCAAACCGCAACAACCTCTGACGTTAAAGGCTTGTTGTATGTTCTCTGGTCCAAACGTTGATCGAGGTTGAACTCGATATTGTAATCGGAAAAATCCTCTACCTCTCCCATAGGTGAAGTTGATCCGAGTAGGGATTAACACCACTATTGAAGATGTTTACCAACGTACGAATAATCTCTCTGTCTTTCTGTTCAGTCTTCTCACGACACTTGCTGAGCCTATAATCAAGATCAGGATTGTCATCGTAGAAATAAAGCTTGAGGTGATTAGGTTCATACTTATTTTCTTTGCCAAAGTTTTTAAGATTATGGTAAAGGGCGCCATGCGCACGGAAGGTGTATATGGGACACTTCCAAGTGTCGGTGGTCACACCATCAAGATTACAGTGTAGAGAAGTGAAGGAGAGGTGCCCATTAAAATATTCGATGTGGTCACGAAAATGCCTGGCATCAGAGTCAGAGGTCGTCCACAATCGCACGAGTTCATCCGGGGGCGTCTCGGGGGTGGATAGATGAATGGCTCCACTACGGCAGTAGAATCCCGGCGGTTCATACTCAAACTTCTTGGCGTTGCAGAACTCGCAATTATCTACTGGCTTCAGCGCACGACCCTCTTTTGGGACATTGGCGTAAACCCCACAGAATGGATCTGGTGCATCCGATTCAATAGTATCCTCACCCCTCGTGAGGTCGTCATTCACGACGGTATCATCATCATCCTCTGATAATATCTAGCATAGGTCAAGGGTGCTATATGTTGATTTTAATGAAATCTTAACGTGAAATAATTACAACAAGGTATACCTTGTCCCACAAAAAGAAACCCTTCATCCTTTTCATCATCCCCATCGAATACGATGTTTTCATCACCATCTGAGCAACCACATGTGACTTGAGTGGTCAGACGAACATAGGTGAATATGCACAATGTGAATGAGAAGAGCATGTGCGTCATAAACACATACCTTGACAAGGGTATCTGTGCAAATCACGTGGTGGCATAGAATCGGGCTCATCAACCACGGATGGTTGTGTTTGAGTACACCTTTCATTACGAGCTTCCGTTGTTCCTTCAGCCAGAGGGTAGGTTTGCGTGACACCTTTGTATATACAACATTAAAACACAATTTAGTTGAATGTGTATTAACTTATCATTTATAATAATATATAGGTTGACAAGTAATTTACCATTGTCAACAACACACGACCGTATCGGCTGACTCGCAATGTTCTCATTTTCACCAATGGTCCCATTGGTGTTTCTTTCGATGGTTGATTCAAACTCCTGATTACGACGCTTTCGTCGAGATTCTCGCAATCTTGGAGTTAGGTTGGCTGTATGGATAGTGTTGGATAGAAATGTTTCCGGGGTTCCATCTTGTTGTGGAGGTTCCCGTACAACTGCCTCGACATAGACAGGGCTGCCACTGAAATCGGGGATGACCATCTCTTCCGATACTCTTGAGGGAGGCTTATCACCAGGAGGGAATAAAAGTTGTGGTTTCCATTGAGGGTTTGCCATGACAATGGAGTCAGGATGCAAGTTGTCGTGATGGTGTTCTTTAATCCTCTTTTTGTAGTTAAGCTTGGACTACCTTGTAGTCTCCTTCTTCTCTTGTGGCATCTTAAATAGTCTCTTTGCAGCTCTTGCATCATGTTTCCTTTTGTTGAGTGTCTCCCTCTGAAGTGGAGACATTGCACCAAAACGTGCTCTTTCCCTCCTACGTTTACGCTCACCTGGAGAGAGGTTTTGATCGACCGCGGTAGTTGTTTCGCCAACCTCGCCTAAAATCAAGAATATTCATGTCCCATGACTCTAAATATATTTGGCTGGTATTAATTACTAAAAAAGTTGGTTTAAGGTTGTAAATACAATTGGTTTGTGGCCCGATGTTATTTAGTATCGATCGGTAACTAATGGTTGTTTTAACACAATAAGTCAATAATTGTTGGGAATAATTTTGCAAGATTATTCAAGCCCCGAAAAATACTGGTAAAAAGTGTGATAGAATTACATAACATTAATATGTTTTCAACAACACAAAACAGCCAGACTGACGGCTCAGTTTCTGAAGTGATATTAACATTTTTTTAACGACGGTAAACAACCAAATTGACAGAAATAAATTACTCCTTCAGCAATAGTACTCTTAATGCCTATGTCATGTACTTAAATATATAAAGGACGCACAACAATTTAAATTCTCAATTAGAAAATAGGAGGTTCTACTAATGCTTGATATAACATTCGGGGGTATGGATGAAATACATATTATATAAACATCCTTAAATTAAAACTTATCATGCAAAACACCACTTCAAATATATTAATGGCCAATGTAATAATTAACAAAAAAATATGAGTGTTAAGAAAATAAGAGGTATCAATGTAACAATACTAAGAACACATTTACCTCCATCCACACTTGTCCCAATGCAACTGTCATCTTTGACACCGCTATTAGTTTCTGCGTTGTTCAAAGCTTCGCACCAAGTTATACAAAACAAAAGCAGATCGTCACCAATTGGTGGTATTAAAAAAATTGGGATTAGCAGCACATTTACCTCCATCTATAGTTGCATCAATAAAACTGCCATTTATGCCTTGGATGCTGCCATCTGCATTGGTCAATACCTCACCCCCACCTACACGAAACTAACTTTTGAGCAGGTCAACATCTAAACCCTCGTAATATCGAACAACATATAAGACGAACCTGTTTCTTGACAATTCTCAAATAATTGCCCATTTTGTAGGCATTCATTATCACCGTTTTCTTCCATTGTAGAATGGACTTGACCTAGTTGCTTTACATCTGATGGGGCCTTCTTCGTCATTCTCCTCCTCTCACGTGCCTTCCTGTTTCTTTCATCCTTCTTCTCCCTTGACATTGCTGCATAGTGTTCTCTATCCCTCTGCCTCTTACGATCATTGGAAGCCGATCCTTCTTGCAGCCTGTCTACCAAATCTAGGTTAGACCACAGGAAAATGAAGATGCATGTTGCGTTGTTATTTAAATTAAGAACCATTGCATGTTCGATGTGTATTTGAGATGTCCCCAATAGGGATACCAGACCGTCTCGATGGCGAGTGGTGGTCCATGGGCAGTAACAAATTATATCGTCTTGTTAACTGAACTACACATAAAAAACAATAAGCATGTTTTTGTAATATTAAACAATAAGCATGTTTCTGTAATATGAAACATCACCTCTTATCTCATTCCAGTTTCTATTTACCAGATTATCCAAATAGTTGGATGCAGTTGGTCTATTTATCTGGAAATATTCAACATGAACTTTCTACAAGAACTCTGTGGAGATCATTCTCATTCTCACTATTAAGGGCAGGATAGAAATGGTAGAGTTTTTTCTTTTCATGTTTTGACATAAGCTGCTAGAGCTTGACCATGCAATAAGATGCTCGAGTTTTTTCTTTTCAGAATTTCAAAGCTTGACCATGCAATAAGATGCTAGAGCTTGCAAAATCCTAATTAAACAATGGTCTCCTAGAGTGACAAGGCAAGGATGCGTCAACAGTAAACCTAACAAAAGCCAAGAGTGAATATGGGTACCTTTATATGGGGGTGGAAAGAAGGCGGCAGATTCAGAAATATCAAGGATGATGTCCTCAAGATGGTCACCAAGTGTGCCAAGACAAAGGCTCACCAATTTCCTAGGTTTAGCCTTCTATGAGAAAGAATCTGAAAAAGTCATGAATTGCACATTATTATTTGGAGATAAAGCTGCAAACATGCATTTACAGGGAGTCAGGGACAATTGAAAACTAATAAAAAGAACCATTAAATTATTTTGATCTGTACAGTACTTCATCAAGTAACTTTTATGATTTTGCTAACACAGAGAACTGAATGAGGCTTCATTCCCTATTCAACACAAATTAATTGTCGTGTGTAATCTTCTTAGCAGTATACCAGAGCAAATATCCATTAACAACTGGAATAAATGCAAAGTCCTAATTATACCTGTGACGCCCCAGGTTTCTAATTAACGTCATTAACGCTAATGACCGAATCATCCGAGTCAAACCTGCCGACAATGGTCAAACCTAAGTCAACCTGGGTCATCACCTCGAAAACCTCGCCAATGAACCCTATTGAACCCCTTGACCAAGTCTACACACACCCGTGGTCAACCCTTGGTCAAAGGCACGGTCAAACCCCGCTTAAGAATTGACGTCAGCGAATGTCGTCCGGAACTTTTGCCGCGTTCTTCAAAATTCACCTAAACACTTCAAATTCTACCAAAATAAAAGTTGTCCAGTTTTTTGAGGAACACAACTTTCATGTTGGATGGCATTTCAAATTTTGAGCGGAAAAGGGTGAAAAACTTGGTCAACTGCAGTTTTCACTGTTCATCAGCACTTTGCAGAACCCCGACTTTGCTTCGCGTTGCTGCTCAAACCGTCGAGAAAAACACTATATGGCCTTTATAAAAGTTGTAGAGAGGAGTGAGACCTACAACTTTCCTATTCACCACTTTGTGCACTTCTATTCAACTTTTTGGAGAAAAATGCGGTCAAAGTCGCGTTGACGGGCTGAAAACTAGCGCGGCCGCGCTCCAGAGCGCCGCCGGCGCGCGGGCACCCCCCCTGCCGGCGAGGTCTGCGTCGCGCGCCATGCTCCGGCAGTTGCACCCACCTCGGTGTGCATGCATCTCGTCCCCCACCGCCTCGAGGTCAGGGCCGTGGTCCCCTTCACGCCTGCCGTCCTTGGAACGCGGGAGCATCTTCGTACCACGCCGTACGACGAGCTGCTACCGACCGGTGGTCTGTCGCCGACCCCTGCTGCGCGCGCCTACCGAGGCCGGCGCCGTGCGGTGGAATTAAGGCGGCGTCCCGCTGCGCGCGCCCGCCTATAAAGGTAGTGCACCGGCCGGCCCGCGCACCGGCGGGCCGCAGACCGTTGCACGCCGGCGGTCGGCCGTGCGCCGCCCTCCCGAGCGCCCCCTCCTCTAGCTCGTGTCGCCCGGTCCGGTGCGGGTCCAACGGCTCCACGGGGTCTCCACAACTCGCCCGGCACCACCGCGCCCGCCTCCCGGGCCGCGCCCCCGCCGGAGCGAGCCGCACCGCGGCCAGGCCGCCTGGGCGCCGCCGGCCGGCCCTCACCGCCGGTTTTCCCACCCGTCTGCGACCACAAATCGGCGAGTGGTGAGCCCCTCAACCTTCTCCAGCCATCCCCCGGCCGAATCGCCCACCGGAGTGGCTCAATTCCGGCGAGCCGCGCCGGCCGGCCGCCCCAGGGGCCACATTGCAAAACAGAAGTTCTTTCCGAGGGCCTCACTGCGAAAGGGTAACTCAAATAGTAAAAGTGCTTTGGCTGGTTCTTATAAATTTCGTAGAAAATCGTAGAAAAATCAGAAAAATGCAAAACTAATTTTGTTGGATCCGTTGTAAATTATCCTACAAGTTTTGTTATTCTTGCCTGAGCTGTTTCCTAATATTTTTGGCATGAAAAATAGAAATGTGAAACATCTAGATTTGTCATAACTCAAAATCCATAAATCCTCTGTGTCCAATTTTTGGATATGTTGTGTGTTAGGTTATGCCTAGCTCCTGTACCAAAAATTGCACAAATTTATGTTGTAAATCCTTTTATAAAAATTGTTTTCTTTTTCTACAGAATCTGTCCAAATGATTTTTGTAGCTAAAAATAATTAAGTTTTTGTTCCCAACTTCTGCATGCTATCTTTTTATGCAAAAATGCACCTCTGGTGAATTAATCACAACTTTATATGTAGCAGAAATATTTATTCTTGAAATATGCTTGTTTTTCTTTGTAATTGCATAAGTCAAGTTTCATAATAGTTCTAGGTGTATATGTTGCATTCCTAGATTAGGTTTGGACTATATATCATGTGTGAGAAAGTTGGAATCATTTTGATGTGCATTTATTTTTGTATGCATTTCTCATGTTTGGGTGGCTAGCTTTTGTTATTTTCGGTATATTTAAATTCATAGCTTTCCCAAGAGTGCGTGTGTGTGCAGTGGCTTGTATAGGTTTGAAAATGCTTCATAACACATCCCATTGAATTTTATTAACTTATTTTATGAATAAAAGCTATGGAAGCCTTTTTAAAGCTTAATGTACAATTAAATAAGAGAAACCTCAACTGCACATATGAAGACCCTATGTGTGTGATGTAAATCAATTTAAAATGATCAATATCAACCCCTTGCTGTTTGTGAAAGATAAATTATTTTATTCACATAAAATATGTTCACAACCATTATAAAAATAAATAAATAAATAATAAAGCACCGTGAGAAGTTATTTAATAGAAAGGTCATACCAAGGTGTGTTTGTTAAGGTGAATATGGCCAACCATACTCTTCATGGTTGTCATATGTTGTTTGTAAATAATTAAATTAAAAATCGCCAATTAAATCTTGCATTTGCATCCTCGTGTAGATCTCCCGAGCGGTAGCTGTACGCGTGTGCCGGAAGGAGGAGACGGAGGAGCTGACGGAGACGTGCACCACGTCGTTGTAGAGCAAGACCTGGACCAAAGTCCAGAAGGGCCCAAGGCCAACCTTGCCATCGAAGGCAAGCCCCAGATCATTAACCCTATTTTTGAAATTTATATAATTATCGTTGTTATGATTGTGCATTTACGTTTCAGGAGTTGATTTGAAACCCTAGATGCATGATCCTTAAGTACCTATGTTCTTTTACTAGTATGCTAGGTCGATAGCTGCTATGCTATAGGACTTGGTAGAAGTCGAGTGATGTTCGTCACTCGCGAGATTAGGTTCTTATGTTGGAATCATAAGATCTTTATAAATGGATTGCTCATGTGGTAAGAGCATGGGATTTGGGCTCCGGTCCAGTGGCTTCCGTGGGCTAAGCTTTTGAACGTACTAAACACTTGCCGGGTATGGGACCGGTAAGCCTAGTACCCGATTGCGGTAAGGGAACCTTTCCCTACTAAACCTGGGGCACTTGTGTCCCCCTGCTTACAACAGTGTGGTACCTGCGTGAGTCTGGACGTTCGTGTGGGAGCGATCCAGTAAGCCTTGTACCAAGAAATGTAGGTTCCGCTCCCGAGCTGAAGATCGACGGGAACCGCCTGGTCGGTGTATACCCCGTTTCATTTATGTCGGACCTTCTTGGGGTATGCATTCTTCCATGTGTTTAGATCCACCTTGCAAGGTTTGAATCAATCGATTGTCGGCCTCTCACCATTATCCGAGTCTGCTTAATCAACTGGCCATGATATCCCATAATGATGGAACTC
The DNA here is from genome assembly GCA_947561735.1 of Cenchrus americanus. Lineage (NCBI taxonomy): Eukaryota > Viridiplantae > Streptophyta > Magnoliopsida > Poales > Poaceae > Cenchrus > Cenchrus americanus. Next base: position 196,049,107 of record OX387245.1, on the reverse strand, counting down.
AAGGAATATTGTTGTATGAATTAATTGCCTGTCCAATTCTTGATTGAATTAGATGTCACAATTAGAAATGTTAATCAATTAGAACTTGTGCTAAAACATTGAAAGTAAGGACCTACTCTTAGTAGCTGTTCAGCAAAAGAAAACTCCACCGGCCAAAAGCCTCTCATGTCTAGAGTTTGGCGATGTAGTTATCACCTGACGGTTAAGTCTTGCTGAGTATTTGTATACTCAGCCTTGCTTTAAAACTGTTGTTGCAGGTGTTGTTGACCGGGTGGATGACGACAAGTGATGGCAACACGGACGGCCTCCTGTGATGTTCATCGAGCCGCTAGTTTATTTATTTCTGCTGTTTTTCGAACTCTGAACCTTTACTCCATGTCATGAACAATGGTTTGTAATAAATTATGTTAACTCATGTTGTACTCTGGACTCGCCTTCGCGTGAGTTTTAATGCATATGTCGATCATCTGTTTGAATTCCAAGTGATTAACCGGGTGTTAACCTGGCAACTATCGACAAGATGATACTTTACTATTGCTTAATGGCCAAAGTGGATCGGTCTTAGGCGATAGTACGATATTTTCCTAGGCGGGTTGTCACAATACCATGGATTAAGGAATCATTACCTAATAAAAACTAAGGCATCCTGAAAACAATGGTTGTATAATTGAAACCATCGTTGTTCACTCTAGGAGACCAGTAAACGCCTTAGTAGAACTACAGGCTATTAGCTTAGGAAAGTTGAACTGCAGAATATGGACTAATACGCTGAAAAAAAGGATAGTAAAATGACCAAAGTCCTAACCATTTCCTCAGAAAATGTATATCCAAAGACTACAATATCAGTATCAAGTTCTATTTGATTTCCTTATATATACACAATTATAGATAGATCAAATCTTTGTTCCTGTTATTTGCTTAAGATTAAAACATACATTAATCCACCTGATAGCAACTTATTAGGATCATAGAAGCTGCCAAAACCATAAAATGAATGGTAAGATTCTAAAAAAACAAAGTGATCTAGGTTTAGCCTTCAAGATGCAGTTGGTCTATTTATCTGGAAATATTCAACATCAACTTTCTACAAGAACTCAGTGGAGATCATTCTCATTGATAACTAAAACAGCAATTTACTTCATCATCTTAATGTCACTATTAAGGGCAGGATAGAAATGGTAGGGTTTTTTTTACCGGGCAATCATATTAAGGCACGAGACTCAGTCAGCAACAAATTAACTGGGGCATCACCTTGCTAGAATAGGGCAATCATATGATGCAGTATGATCCACGTGATCCATCTTCCACTAATTTAATCAACAAGTTGGATAAATCAGAACTCAGAATAAAAAAAGAAACAATCAGTTACAGTCTTGATTGATTTTAAGCATTCACAAAATAGACTGCTCATCATGTACAACATTACAGCTTCAAACATTTAGACCATTCCTTGGGGGTGATTGGTCAAACAATAGAAATGTGTGCTGACTCATCCTGTTAATTATCACTTTGCATCAGTGACAGTAACACATCCATATCACAGATTGCGACATGCTTAATAGTATGTCATTATAATAAGGCAAAAGGTTCATGTTTGGTGCCCCAGATTCATTACTACTTTACTCAGGCAGGGAGGTTAACCATATCACAGACTGCTGACTCATCCTGTTAATTTTGACTCAGGTAGGAGGTTCATGTTTTGACATAAGCTGCTAGAGCTTGACCATGCAATAAGTAGGGGCTGTAGCTGGAGCAAGATTTGCACCAAGATTTGTATGTCCATAATGAGTAGGGGCTATGTTACAAATAAAGAAAAACATTCTAAATGGGACAAAATCGTTTACCATTTGCACATAATGTCAGCACTATTCCACACAACAGAAAATTGCAAACTGCTTGACTACTTCATTTGAAGGGTTGGAAAGCAGAAAACAGTGGGCAGTATGTTTAAATTTATCCTTTTCCATTCTGACGCATTTAGGATAATAATTGGAAAGGGGATTGTTGTGTAGCAATAAACTGAATTAAAAGGGTATTCGAATATACTGAAATTTGTAAATTGGACATTAACATCAAAAGAAAAACAAGTGTACAACACCAAATCAATGATCATACAGGAAACAAGAAATTCCTAACTTCCCAGACATTATTCGTACCAGAATTGCATGTTTGGCCTATATGCACTCATGAGGTACAAATTACAAACTTATAACCTTCTTAGTTTAAGATGCCCTCATAGATAGCTGCTCCTGGTACGCAAGTTTATTTTATAGTTGAGTTTCTCTCTGCAGTCAAACTGTATATTTATGTGGTGTAATCCTTTAGAAGAAAATGGATCATATTTGTTTTTACTTGCCTGTAGGTCATCATATCACAATTGTTTTAAGAAAAAGTGGATGTTACAAGCATTTTAAATTAGATAAAACTGGTCTTGAATTAATCAAATAATGAAATATCAAGTCAAGAATTTGATAACATCATATTTCATAATAAGAAATAATAAACAACATGAAGTTATGTACATGCTCTAATAAGCCCTTTTGAACTAAATAAGTGGATACATGCTCTAATAAGCCCTTTTGAACTAAATAATTGGATGAGTGGAGCAACTTACTTATCTCTACACAAGTAGTGTGTCAAGCACTTCCTGGTTGGGGCTGATCTGTAGTAGCATCATGGGGTCACTGGAAGTTTAAAGCTGGCCAAGTAATCAAATCAACTTTGTTAAAGTACTACTCTCTCCATCGCAGATTATTATTCATTTTGGTTTTTCTAGATGCACATCTTCTGACATGCATCTAGATATACACTTATGTTTGGATATATAGCAAAACTTGCATCCAGGAAAAAAAGAATAGTAACTTGGGACAAAGGGAATACATTTCAGTGCAGCAAAAGGATGCGGCAAATTATGTTTAATCAAATGTGGTTGAAATAAAAAGGAGCCGTGTATATATATATACACATGTGCTAATCTACACCCTAGGTGTAGAATCATATTCTACACCCTAGCCTACGGACTCACACCCAAAACAACGCACGCACGCACGCCGCACCCACACCCAAACCAACCCGCATTCCCAACCCGCGCGCGGCGACCCGGTAACCGACCTACACCCGTATGCGACCGCTCCCTTTCCCCATCCCCCCAATCACTTTCGACTACTTCACTAGATCCCCTTTTCCTGCGATCCTGGTGGCGGCGATTTCTCCAAGGCGATTACGGCGGCGCGGGGGTAGGCGGCGGCGTGGTTCTCCGGCGGCGCCTCGGGATCTCAATCTGTACGCGCCCCTTCTTCCTTCCTCCCGCTAGCATCTCCTGCCTTCTAACCCTATCGTCGGGATCCAGGTCGCAGACAAGGTTGATTTGAGGCGAGGCTGCAGCGGCGCCGCTCATGAAGGGTCCGAAGGGTCCGTGTTGGTGATTCGCACGCGCACACAGGTGAGCTCCCCCCCAGCACCTACGGTTCCATGCCTATTTTTTGCTTAGGGTTCCATGTTCGCGCTTTTTTTGTCTATGGTTCCATGCATGTGCTTTTTTCCTAGGGTTCCATTTTCGTTTTTGTCCTACTATATTTTTGCCACGGAATTATCTGTGTAGTACATGTATTTTCTGTCTAGGAATTTTTTCAGTAATCGACCATCAACTTCATGAGTTTCAGTTAATTCAATATTTTTTAAGTGGTATAATGTTACATATCAGCAATTTTTTGCTTTTTCTCAGTGGTGTTTATGATTGCTTGATAGATTGATAACTCTTTTTTTTTGGTAATTCGGGGGTCTTTTTTTGTGTAATATGTTATTCGTTTGGGTTTGCTCCCCAGCATGCCTCTCATATCATTTGCCACACTTGTCTCCAGATAGAAACTCCATCAGTGCTAGGCCCTGCAGCTTATAACCACTTCAAAATCCACAACTGAAATGTACTCCAATGACAATCACCGGTAGGCTAGTAAGTTGGTGTGCTGGCAACACATGCAGTAGAGATGCAAGGCTTGGTCAAAAACTAATGTTGCATATTAGTAATTTTTTGGCGTCAACATTTTTGCATTCATACAGTATGTTTAAGGATATGCTGGTTTTATTTTTATTCATGAATGAATGGATTTTGTAGCTTATATTTTTGTTGCATTTTTAGGCTTAGTAATCCCCTTTTTTTAGTACTTTCCACTGTAAATTTTCAGCTGTGTGAATGGACCCTCCCCCCATTCAACCGCCTAACCCCCCTGGTTTTGTCGGTTCAGACGTAGCGAGTCAGCATCTCTCAGGTGAATTATAGCATATTTTTTCATGCTCTTTTTTTACCTAGTCAATGTGCATTTTTGGCTATTCTTTATTAAAGCATTTTTTTGCTTTCTCACTTTTTTTGCAGATGAAGAAGAACATGCCCCTACTGATGAACAAGCTTCGCAATCATCAACACAACGTCGTCGTGTTGTTCGTAAGGTCCCTATTAGCAGGGCAGCCCAGCAAGAACAAAATTCAAGTGACGATTTTGTGAAACCAAAATCGAGTGAGATGAGGATTAAAAAGGCAGGTGTGAAGCCCCCTAAGCAAGCACCTTGCAGTACGAGAACGGAAGACATTGAGCATCCTATTCAGGACGATAAGGTATATGTGGGCTTTTTTGATAAACTGTTTTTTGTGCCGTGACAACATCTTTTTTAGGCGGTATGTTGCATTAGAATCTGTTCCATTTTTAGTTTCAGTAATCACTCAGTAATTTAGCTTACAGTAATCACTTCAGTAATTTAGCTTACAGTAATCACTTCAGTAATCAATCACTCAGTAATTTTTAGCTTACCTTAAGTAATTTAGCTTACAGTAATCACTTCAGTTACTTAGTAATTTTAGCTTACAGTAATCAATTCAGTAATTTTAGCTTACAGTAATCACTTCAGTAATCACTCAGTAATTTAGCTTACAGTAATCACTTCAGTAACCACTCAGTTTTTTTAGCTTACAGTACTCACTTTAGTAATTTAGTCATTTTCAGCTTACCTTCAGTAATTTAGCTTACAGTAATCACTTTTTCAGTTTTCCAGTAAACTGATTTTCTTAATCTATTGCATTACTGATTGCTTTATAATATGTTCTAATTTAGTTTCGTTAATCACTCAACAGTCTTTTTCAGCGTAGCTTCACTTCATTTTTCAGTAAACTGATTTAAAATTATTCCATTACTGATTACTCTTTTTTATATCAATAGAAGAAAAAAACATATCCAACCATACGCTGTGCTCCTGCTTCTGTTTTCAACATACTAAGTGCGATGAGTCAGCCTATGAAAGATGAGTTGATCCATTTGGGCTTTAAGGATTTTCTCTCATTCTTCCTCAATAAGCTCGATGATAGAATGCTCGCCACTTTTCTCATGGATCACATAGATGTTGACCCACTTCGTATTGTCATCAATGGGAGGGAACTTCCAATTACTCCGCAGATTGTCAAGCTTGTCTTAGGCATTCCCGATGGAAACAAACCTCTTGATTTTGTTTCTGCATCTGATAAAGCAATTTACCAGAAAGAGCTTAGGGACGAATGTGTAAAGAGAGGCATGCAGAACATTGTTAGTGAGAAGCGCAAGAAAAATTCAAAAATTAGGAGCTTTAAGGAGCTGAAGCCAAATGAGGTTCCTAGGTACTCCCGCCCCACCTTTTTTTGGAATCGGTCATGCATCATAACAACTTTTTTCTAGCAATTTCACCTTTTTCATTATCCTGATAATTTGATAGTATAGTAATTCAGCAACAAAGAGTTATTGTTTAGTAATTTCATAGTTCAGTAATCCAAATCAAGTGTTGTATTAATATCAACAGTTTAATTCTCTTTATTAATTTCTCTTATCTCTTTTTTTGCTCTTCTATATTTAGTAATTTGATAGTTCAGTAGATCAGTAATTATGTCAGTTGGAGTTGTTCAGTAATTTTCCTTTTTTTAAATTGTAGGTATGTTATTGAAGAGTTTGTAAAGAAGGGTAATGGTGACGCTTGGAGCATTAGGTGTTTCTTCATGACTCTTCTAGACGGATTGCTTTTTTCTACAAGTGCTCTCTTTGTCCCCGAAGATATTTATTACTACTGCAAAGAACATAGAAGATGTTGCCAAGTATGACCTTTGTACTGCTGTTGTTGATGATTTGACTGTAAAGCCAAAGAAGTGGAAGAAAGTCGCCCCCAGTGACAGGTCAGGGGAAACTTCAGTCCAGGGCTGCGTTGCGCTTGTTGTGGTAATGCCTTGATTCTATTTATATTTTTCCTTTCTGAACAAATACTTTTGCATGGTCAGTAATACATGCTCAGTAATATGTTCAAATATGTTCAGTAATACATGCTCAGTAATGCAGTACAGTAATATGTTTTTTTCATTGCAGATATATTACTTGGATAACCTTTTCTGCCCTGCCCATATGGTAATGGATGCAAAATCAACTCCACGTGCTTCATTATTCAATTCTAATATTGTTGACAAGATTGCGAAAGCTGATATGAAGTACGCCTCTGATGGCAAGACCATTACATGTGGCAATCTTGAAGTAAGTTGTCCCACTTAATTCCAACTCTGCCCCCAAATAAATGTTGGTTTTTCCTCCTACCCATCTGATTGCTTTTTTTACTCAACCATCTTCTTCTGGCATTGTTTTCTAGTTTCGCAGCAAAGCTGGAAGCTGCTATGAAGATGTGAGGGTTGACGACTTGCCTTCGCCAGATGCGTGCCCCCCTGAACCTGCCAGACGCAAGCGTCATCGGTCGGATGCACCAGAAAAGCAGCAGCGATCAGAGGCCACTATTGCTGGTGCCATGCCCACAAAGCGTCCGCGCAGACCATCAAAACCCAGCTCTGCTGCACACAATAATTTAGATGCTTCGTCGCTTCACTTTCTCCCAAGATTTGCGGGCATTATCTCTTGGATTGAGGATGAGAAGCTGCAGGCAGAGGCTAGAGTTTCCTTGCAGGATCATGCTAGGCAGATGGACGCAGCTATGGAGCTTGTTGAAGATGGGAAAATGTTGGTCTCTAAAGGGGAGAGTAATATCAAAGATGCCCATAGAAATGTATGTTCTCCATTGACAAGATTGTTCGGAGGTGCTTATGATCTTGGTTCCCCAAGGGATATTCGAGCAAGATGCTGGACTGCTGCAAAAAGCGGCGTGACGCCTGAGGTCTCACCTTTTTTCTGCTTTTTTCTTTTTTGCGTCTTTGCTCGTTTTGCTTTATTTTTTCAGTAATCAACGTCTTTCAGTAATCTTGTCTTCAGTAATCCATGTCGTCAGTAATTCTCTTTTTTGTTTCGATATATTAATATTTTTTAGGACGATGCTGATGCTTCAATTGCAAGTGGCACAATAGGCGGGAGGTGTAGTGATAAGCCCAATTATGGTGTCGGGGGTAGTCCTCCCCCCACCAATACTGGCGTACTCACTGTTGATGATGTTGACAACAGTCGTGACCAGATTGATGCCGAGGGGGGTATTGATATTCCTAATGCGGCTACTGCAAGCTCTCCAAAGGTTTTTTTCCCAACTTTTTTGTTGCGTTAGTTCAGTAATTATTTTTTCTTCAGTAATAATCTTTTATGATCAGTACTTAATATACACATGCTCTGTAATGTTACATGTCTGGTATTGAAATATTTTTATGCTCATCATTCTCGAGCTACAGATCTATTGATTATTTAGACTCAGTAATGTATCTTGTTATCCTGTTAGCTTTTTTTCTCATTTATTGATTACAGAGTCACTGACGAACATTTATGCTTTCCTGTAACTTTATTAAGTAGTAATTCAGATCTCCCAATGAGTGACTGCTAATTACTGACAATTGAGATTACTGATTACTAAAGATTCAGTATTTTCAAATATTGAGATTATTGATTACTGGCCGTTTGTAACCATCTAATCATATATTCAATGTATCGAATCCACCTCCAGTAATTTCAAAAACTTATACCTAAATTAAAGCAAGTAAAAAAAATATTGACTGACTTAGTAATTGATCCTTCTTTTTATTCAACCCGTGTTTTCTAGTACATATTTGCTTCAGTAATTGATCCTCGAGACTTACAAACGCATCCCAACAATTTTTAGTAAACACCGTCCCAATTTCAGTAATCCCATCTATAGTTCATTTCAGTAATCCACAGTAACCAACATCATGGTATACTCAGTAATATATACTAAGTAATACAATCAACGTGTCTTTTGAAATATTTTTAATATTATTTTTTTTAACTTTTTAGGATGTCCCAACTACATCATCAACTTGTGCAATGGATAAAGATGACGGTGCCACACGTGTTGAGGATAGCCCCCCTTTACCAATGATGATGCAATCACTGATGGTGGTCTGATTGATAAGATAATTGACAAGGTTCGAATGCTACATGTTTTTATTAATTTTTTGAAATTAATTATACGTGCACATCTTTTTTTTGATCAGTAATTAATATTTACATGCTTAGTATTTTACTATATATTTATAATCAGTAATGTAGTATCAAGTGCGTATTTCAGTAGCTGTCGCTATTAAAAAAATATATTGACTGACTTACTAATCCTTCTTTTTATTCAACCCGTGTTTTCTAGTACACATTTTGCTTCAATAATTGATCCTCGAGACTTACAAACGTATCCCAACAATTTTTAGTAAACACCGTCCCAATTTCAGTAATCCCATCTATAGTTCATTTCAGTAATCCACAGTAACCAACATCATGGTATACTCAGTAATATATACTAAGTAATACAATCAACATGTCTTTTGAAATATTTTTAATATTACTTTTTTTTAACTTTTTAGGATGTCCCAACTACATCATCAACTGGTGCAATGGATAAAGATGACGGTGCCACGCGTGTTGAGGATAGCCCCCCCTTTACCAATGATGATGCAATCACTGATGGTGGTCTGATTGATAAGACAATTGACAAGGTTCGAATGCTACATGTTTTTATTAATTTTTTGAAATTAATTATACGCGCACATCTTTTTTCTGATCAGTAATTAATATTTACATGCTTAGTATTTTACTATATATTTATAATCAGCAATGTAGTATCAAGTGCGTATTTTTAGTAGCTGTCGCTATGCTCAGTATTTGTTTTTCCTGCCCAGGATGGTACGATTGTGGGTCCAACCAACTACGCGGATGCATGATGTTTTTTTGTTCTTTGTATTCAGCAATATGCTACTTTTTGGTTGTTTGTTTTTCTGCCACCTTGTGTTGCAGCTTTCTGTGTGAATGAGAACATCCTATATATTAATGTATTAGTTTCAGTAATTAGCGTCATGGATTTTAGTTCAGTATTTTTTGTATTTTTAGTTCTACTACGCGTGAGTTCAGTAATATGTCTTATGCATTCAGTTATCACATTTTTTTGTTTCTACATAGGAGACAAATGCCCAACACATTTTCAGCACACCTCTTTTCCACCCCTCAACATATCACATACAACCACCTTCATTCGATGATAGTACATGCCAATCAAAGCCAACATTTGATAAACACCAACACAACACGAAATGTCACCGGCATGTGATGCTCCACTTGACCAAGGCACACAAGGAACGCAGAGTACTGCTGGTGTTAACGAGATGTTGTTTGATCGCGAGCATTGGAACGATATATCAAGTGTTTTGCGCGACATTGATGAAAGCCAAGGCACGGAACAAGATCTAGCTGTCACCTATGAAGCCTTGCCACCAAACAATCGAGGTTTGCAGCCATGATTCACACCTTTACCTCCTTTTTGTATACCCTCCAAATAATCATATTAAGTTCAGTAATCAGTTTTTTCACTTTTATATTCCTTTTCTTGAGTAAGCATACTACTTTTTCAGTAACGCTATAATATTACATGTAAAATTATTACTGATTTTTATTAATTTTGTCCGAAACAGTCACATGCCAAGACTTATAACAGGCAGAATAAGGACATTGTAGACCTTTTCAAGTGCCCAGCCAATCTAGGGTGTCAATTGGCATTATTTCAACTTAGCAGCAAGGCTACAACAAGGGGCAGAAAGTTAGTGGTTTCATCCAGGTTCCCATTCCCGCAACGTTGCCTTTCTGATGTTGAAAAAGCAATGCAGCTCCGGGCCGTCATCATGCCAACACCAGCAACGAAAAAGATGCAACTGTAAGTGCTCATATCTCATCCCCTTTTTTAGTTTTGCACTTATTTTGTACTTCTCTTTTTTTCACTTTTTTATTGTAACTATGCAACTGTTTCCCCTACCCCCTCCCCTTTCATGCAGTGAATTTGTTGATGCTGAAGAGTTATTGTTTGCAAAGATTGTAAGTAAATTACTCACATCTTCAGTAATTTTGATCACATACTTCAGTAATACTATTTAAATAACTATTTTTTGGTTAGTAATAGACTCCATTTTATTCTTTTTTTAAAAGGTCACTCTGCCTGTGTACCATTCAAGGGATGCGACACGTGGAGAGGGTCATTGGTCGCTATATTGTGTTAATTTAGTTCACGGACAGATTGATATTCTTGATCCATTCCCTTGGACTAATGAGCAAGATCGGGTTGCCTTTCATGGAGTCATCGCATGGCGAATACTCTATTGACTCAATGCTGTTTTCCAGGATTTCACACATGGCAGGTTCATTGATTTCTCCCAGTTTGGTTTGCCATTTGTCTCGGTGCCCAAGTTCAGTAATAACTATGATGATGCTCTATATAGCATGCTATTTATGGAGCATTATGATGGTGGTTTGCGCAAGGTTAATGTTGCCATAGATCCGGTTTGTTACCTTTTCTGTCTCCCAATAATCCTTTCCTTTTTGTTTTTTTTCAAATCATATTAGACATGTCCTTACTGGACATTTACCTTTTTTGCAGGATTTTGGAACGGAGTACAAGGCCCAAATCTTGTACTACATGATGTTCCACAAGCTGAACGCATGTAGGAAGCAGTTACCGAATGAAATTTTTGAACTAGCTCCACTGTAGAATCTTTTTTTGGGTGCAATGTACATATTTCAAAACATGGCAGCTTTCATGTCATTACTGTAAATGCGTCTTCAAACTACTGTGGATCATCTCTTGCGCTCAGTAACAACTAGATATCGTACCAGTAATGACCACTTTTAGTCTATATGTGCTCAGTAACATTTTTTCTGGTGGGCCGCATGTGTGTGTTCTCAGTAACGTTCCTTTTTTCTCCTCTATCTTTTTTTGGTGCCAGGATGGCATGTTTTCAAATTGTTTCTCTCAGTAATCATCGGCAATCATATTTTTTTATTGAGTAATTTTTGCACAACTCAGTAATAGCTTTATGTTTTACTAGAATATGCAAGTTCAGTCTATTTTCTGTGCTCAGTAACACATCAGGCCTCAGCGACGTATGTGTTCAGTAATGATCACTTTCCATCTACATTTGTCAGGATCTCAAACTTAGTAATTGTTTATGTTAGTAAACGTTTGGCGTCACTAGCTGATCATTACATAAGAAAATCCATTTCTCTCGCACCTAAATATGAAAACGTTATCCAGTAACTCGGTATCTCAGTAATACATTTTTACACTCAGTAACCATAATTGCTATTTCAGTAACCAATATATCACTAATCCTTTATACACTCCGCAAACATTAGTACCATTTTTTCCCTCTTACATGCTCAACAAAGAATTAATTAACATTTTTTTGTTGAACCACAATCGCAACACAAATTGTCCATGTTTCAATAGTCCTCCTTATGCAGTCGTCTTTTGCCTTCCACTCCCTACTGGCCTACCCCTAGGTCTTTTAGGTGGTGGGGCATCTCTACCGCATGATGTAGAGTAGTGGCCGAGCTTGTTGCATTTGGAGCAGCGTCGTACGTGGCTTGACTGTTTTGGGCGCTTGAAGTGAGGTGCTGGGACATCTCCACCTGTAGCAGTTCTCTTGTGGCTCCCTCTTGTGGTCGAGATCGGAGGAGCCGATGCAGAGATGACCTGTTCCTCCAACGCAATGTTTGTTGTAGGAGGCTCAGGTGTAGGTGCCGGCGTATGCCCTGGAGCGTTAGGAGCTGCAAGCTGCTCCAACGGAGCTTCCTGGAGGGGGTTCAAGTGGACATACTGGTCCCGTTGCAGGTATATGTGATGGAGCGTTAAGAGCCGCAGGACCCACGTCGTGTGTCATCTTGCTGATGGTTGCAATTGCCTACTGCAGCAAATCCTTGCACTTGGCAACACCCTGCTTGCATGGTTACAAAAAAAGCATTAGTTAGTAATCAACATTAATCCAGTAATCAACATTAACACAGTAATGCAGTTATGCATCCAGTAATCGAGTAACCATTTTTGTAATCTAGTAACCAAGTAATAAACAATAATGCAGTAATCCAGTAATACATCCACTAATCAACATTACTACAGTAATCCCGTAATATTAATAATGAAGCTCCGCCTCACCTCAGCTGACATAACCGCTTCTTGTTGGAGCGCCGACCAATGAGGCAACAATTCAAGCATTCTGCTGGCTTTTGTGCTCCCATCAGGTCCAATAAATTCAGTATCATGTCTGTCAAACGCGACATTCACCCTCGCATTTCTTGTATATCTTTTTGGAATATATCGAGATGGGATATACACAACTTGCAGGTTAATAAATATAGCTACCAAATGTGGGCAGAACATCCCTGCATATTAACAAAACACACATTTTTTTTGTTTTTCAGCATCTCAGTCATTGCTTTTTTAAGTTTTGTCATTATTTCAATAATTTTTTCATCCGCCATCAAGAAGTGATTTTTTACGTACCCGTATGCTTTACCCTCATGCACTCACAATTGAATATTGAGAGCTCTGGCATTTCTTCGTTCACAACCGCTTTCACTCAATATTCGTGCTGTAACCTGGGAAATCAGTCGGTGGCCTTGTGTGACCTACAAGATAGTAATTTGGGTTTTCTGGGTGTATACGCACGCGGAAACCAGTGCCCGCCTTGAACCTCCGTTTGAATTCATCTTTGTCTCCTTGAGCTTCTACAGCTGTCACATGGTTCACTCTACCATGCATATAGTTTTGTTGACCTCTGTTATCTCTCTGGGGTGTCTGCATATTACGCTGAGGGCAAATACTGGCATAGTGTCCCAATTCTCCGCAGTTGAAGCATCCACTAAGGTGAACTGGAGTAGTGTTCCTTCTCGGTGCACCGAGCGGTTCCGATGAGGTTTTGGAGCCTGTGGTGTCATTGGGTTGGATTCTTCGGGTTCCTCAAACGAACGATAGAATGGTTGATTCTGTCCATGGCCTCTGCCTTGTGTGCTAGAACGAAACTGAGAGTCTTGCGATGAGTTGTAACGAGGGCGGATGTTACTGCTAGACTATCCTTGAGATTGAAACTTGCGCTTATGTTCACGAAGTTCCTTGCGTTTATTCTCCAAGCCTATAGCCTTATTGAGCAACATCTGAAAGTTAAGAAATGTGTGGCTCTGCAACTGATAGTTAAGTGGCCCTATCAATCCATCGAGAAAGCGTTCTTGTCTTTTTGCATCCGTGTTGACTTCATCTGGTGCATAGCGGGACAAATGAGTAAGGCGATCCGGATACTCACTAACCGTCATGTTGCCTTGCTTTAGAGCTAGAAATTCCTTCTTCTTCAGCTTCTTCACACCCAGGCGGGATGTGATGTGTACGAAAACTCTCCCGGAACTCTTGCCAAGTAATGGTGTCGGCAGCAGCATGTGCGACGGTGTAAGCATCCCACCAATCAGAGGCTGCACCTTCCAGACGTCCTGAGGCATACAAAACCTTCTCACGATCATTACATTGGGTGATATTCAGCATCTTGTTGATGGTCTTGAGCCAATCATCAGCATCGAGGGGATCTATAGAATGAGAGTAAGTGGGCGGGTTGTGGCTCATGAATTCTCTATGCTTGTTCACTGGCGGTGGAGGTGGTGGGGGTCCTTGTGGTGGTGGTCGGTTCTCTTTGCCGTGCTCGTAGATTACTGGACAGTGGCGGTGAGGTTCTGAATTAATTGCATCTGTTCCGTAAAGAACTGCTGCATCGTGGGATCCATGGCTAATTCTTGTGGTGGAGGGAACTTGATTCAGCTGATTGGCGATGTGAGCACGAACGGAGTAACCTGTCCAGCTCCTGACCTGGTGTTTACCATTTGTTAGGAAAAAGGTATTTTCGATAAGATATTGAGTTGATAAAGATGAAGAGAAAGGGGCTAAGATTCAAATTTTAACTTTAATTATTTTATTGATGTATTTGTGGCCATCACTCCACAAAAACATCCCAATCATGTCAAAGATCCAAATCATGCATGTTTACAATCAACAAGCATTTACATCGTACGTCCTCACAAGAACGGCTCTATCGAAACGAAACTTGACAAAAGGGGTAGGCATCCTAAGAAGCTATCCTAGAAAACACGTGTGGTAGTTCAAGGTGGAAGAACAAGAATCAGTCTCAGTGTAGAAGAAAACAAAAGATTTGATTTTGTTAGAGAATAAAGAATAAAATATTTTTTATGCGTAAATAAGATATTTTGAATGCTGGAAAGGCTTTCTAGAAAGAGAGTCCTTAATCTCGACCATTTCTATCCGAGGTCGCGTCCTACGATCGGCAATGCTCGATACCACTCTGTCACACCCGATTTTCCGTAGAAAACCGAATGCATCTCATATGTGTGCCAGGATCACAATTTCACACATATGATAGACTCATGAGTGTAATATCACAAGACATTGCTCAAAACGTACGAGAAAAGGTTTATTAACTTTTATTACACTCACGATGGTAGACACGAAGGTCTTTACACGAACAACGATAACTATGAAGACGCGACTCCATCTTCATCTTCCACGGGCTTTCGAGCGGTTGATCGCATCCTCGAACTCCTCGTAGTCGGTGAAGTACTCCACTCCGGGGTTCTTCTCTCGAACAGCGTAAGCAAGGATGAGTACACTTATAGTTGGTACTCGGCAAGGCCACGGGAATAACCGGAAAGCAATATTAATCCATCTTTAAGTTCAATTAATCATGTGAGGGTCCGGGCCGCTCTTGACCGTGAGCACGAACCGATCGATCGGTTTACACTGCGAGAGGTTGCACACTTTTCCCACGGTTCGCGTAAAAGTTCCAAAGAACTTTGAACCCAACCACGCATGTGCCGATCGAGCACAATACCACACTTCCGAGGTGTGATTGCATAGGGACGCTACGAAGCCTTTACAAAGATATGCAAAAGCATCAACAACCCACGACGATTCTGACTCGGGGCGGACCATAACCCTCCCTAGTGGTCGGCACCTTAGCAAAGGCTGCTACCCCAAAAGAACCGGGCTATACCCCCGCAACCCGAGCCCCCCGTGTTCCTTTCGGATAGGGTCGTCAATACAATCGCACACCTAATTAATTGGCTAAGCCGAGCCATATGGAATGTGGTTGCACCTTGTTTTCCGGGTGGTTCTCCATGTTCCGATTAATTTATAGTGTTCTTGATTAAAGCATAGGTAGAAGGGTGGTTAGGGTCACTTGCCTTTCTCCAATGATAAGCTACTTTCCTTATCTGCAAAGCTCTGCACTTGTTCTTCCTCGAACGGCGCGTTGGCTACGATCATGCAAGAAAACATACAATAAAATACATCAAACATTACCAAAAGACTAAAACAAGCTTTTAGAAATGACGGGCTCGGAGAGACGATCGCGTGGACACCAAGAACGCTAAAAACGGAGCTAGGATGGAGAAGATATGGCTGAAACAAGGTTCACAGACTAAATTGTGAATATCTGAAAGTTTTAGGGGGGTTTCTATAAGATTTCAGGGGCTAAAACATAATTATGTGTGAAACTAGGAGGTCTAACATATGAAAGGCAAAAGGGTGGGCTATAGAACATAGAAACTAAGGACTGCAGGGGCCTAAGCATAAAAGAAAGGACTTAGTTGAAAGGATTTTATATAGGTGGAAGGGAATATTTGTAATTATGGAAAATGCAGGGTTCTTTTTGCAAAAATGCCTGGGCTGCCTGCGGGTGACCTGTGGTGGCGCCACGTGGCGGGTCGCTATTGGTTGGGCTGACGCAAGCGGTGACGCCAGCGTGACGTGGCTGCTGACGTCAGCGGTGGACCGGCGCGGTGGACCCGGTCCACCGGTCCACCGTGGACCGATCCAAGGGGGTGCGCCCTGATTTAATCCGGACCGCCCAAATCAGATCAGGCGGTGGCGGTGCGACGCGCGCGGCGGCGGCGCTACAAGGGGCGGCGCGGACGGCTGCCGGCGGCGGGCTCGCCGGCGATGGCCGGAAGGGAGCTCTGGTGAGCCATTTTCGACGGCGAGGGCATGGAGAGGAAGAGGAGGGGGAGGGGAAATTTACCCAGGGGTCGGAGGGGAGGGAAACACGGCGGAGGAGGAGATCGGCGGCGAGGTCGGGGCTCCGGCGGTGAGCTCCGGCGGCGGCGGCGCTCCGGTCCCCGCGTGCGCGAGTAGGGGCGGTGAGGTGGTGCGGGTGGAGGCGAGGGGGTGGTGCTGCCCCTTTATAGGGTGGAGAGGGAAGGGGGAAGGGCGCGGAGGCGGTGGAGTGGGAGCTCGCCGGCCGGCCATTAATGGCGGCGGCGGGCGGCTCGGTGGAGACAGTTATGGGTAGGGGAAAGGCCGGGAGACGGCGGTGGTGAGTGGGGCGGCGTAGTGGAGGAGGCGGACGTGCGAGGGGAGCCGGGGAGGCGGGACGGCGGCGCGGGAAGCCGGCGGCCGCGCGGGGGAAGGAGGGGGGTGGGGCACGGCGGGAGGTAGAAGACGGCCCCGACGGTGGGCCCCACACGTCGGCCCGGCGGAAGAGAGAGAAGGCGGGGGCGGCGGTGGAGCGGGCCACGTGGGCCGCAAGCGGGTGTGGGCCGCGGCTGGAAAACGAAAGGAGGGGGGGGGGAGGTGAGGTGGGCGCGGGGGTTGGGCGGAAGGTTGAAAGAGTTTGTTTTTTCCTTTTCTTTTCAAATCCATTTTCAAACCAATTTCAAACCTTTTAAATTCAAATCTTTTACATGTTTTCAAATTCAAATTTTAACACAAATTTATCCAACTATTTTAAGACTTTTAGAAAACCTTTTAATACACTTTTCAAACATTTTTAAATTCAAACTTTTACACAATTTTTCACAAACTTTTTCACAATTATTTTAAGGACTTTTTCACAATTTTTTTTAAGACTTTTAGAATCACACCACAAACAAAACTCATGCATTTCAACATGATGCACAAATACTTGGGTGATTCTAATTATTAAATGATGTTTAATTTAATTAAAGGCAAATTTATTTACTCAAATTTATTAAATCCTTAGAAAATAAAACTAAACCATGTTGCTAACAATATTTTATTGTGATGGAATTTTCGGGTGTTACAAATCCTACCCCCTTAAAAAGAATCTCGTCCCGAGATTCGGAGGGATCGGAAAACAAGAGGAGATACAAGATGTTCTTGATAGATGATGGGTTACTACCACAGAGCTTATTCACTTCTCCTTCTTCTTCGGGCTTGCAGCGGCAAACTCAATCCTATCTCCTTGCGGTGTAGTTAAGAGCACCGACTTCTTGGCACACAAAATGATTCCATCACGCTTGCTTAACCAATCCATACCAAGGATCACATCTATTCCACTAGATGTTAGGATCACTAAGTCTGCTTCAAAATCTATCTCTCCGATCTTAAGATTGACCTGTGGGCATACATAGGTGGATTTCATTTCACCGTTTGGGGAACTAATTAGCAAATGTGTCTTCATGGAACTCTTGGGTACATCATGCTTTGTCACGAATCGTTCAGTAATAAATGAATGCGATGCCTCGGAATCAAATAAAACTGTTGCAGGTACGAGTTGATAAGGAACGTACCAAGCACAACATCTTTGTCTCCTTGAGCTTCTTGGTACCGTCACATGGTTCACTCTACCATGCATATAGTTTTGTTGACCTCTCGTTATCTCTCCGGGGTGTCCGCATATTACGGCGAGGGCAAATGCGGCATAGTGTCCCAATTCTCCGCAGTTGAAGCATCCACTAGGGTGAACTGGAGTAGTGTTCCTTACTGGTGCACCTGAGCGGTTCTGATGAGGTTTTGGAGCCTGTGGTGTCATTGGGTTGGATTCTTCGGGTTCCTCAAACGAACGATAGAATGGTTGATTCTGTCCATGGCCTCTGCCTTGTGTGCTAGAACGAAACTGAGAGTCTTGCGATGAGTTGTAACGAGGGCGGGTGTTACTGCTAGACTATCCTTGAGATTGAAACTTGCGCTTATGTTCACGAAGTTCCTTGCGTTTATTCTCCAAGCCTATAGCCTTATTGAGCAACATCTGAAAGTTAAGAAATGTGTGGCTCTGCAACTGATAGTTAAGTGGCCCTATCAATCCATCGAGAAAGCGTTCTTGTCTCTTTGCATCCGTGTTGACTTCATCTGGTGCATAGCGGAACAAATGAGTAAACTGATCCGGATACTCACTAACCGTCATGTTGCCTTGCTTTAGAGCTAGAAATTCCTTCTTCTTCGACTTCTTCACACCAAAGTGGGATGTGATGTGTACGAAAACTCTCCTGGAACTCTTGCCAAGTAATGGTGTCGGCAAAGCATGTGCGACGGTGTAAGCATCCCACCAATCGAGGCCGCACCTTCCCAGACGTCCTGAGGCATACAAAACCTTCTCACGATCATTACATTGGGTGATATTCAGCATCTTGTTGATGGTCTTGAGCCAATCATCAGCATCGAGGGGATCTATAGAATGAGAGTAAGTGGGCGGGTTGTGGCTCATGAATTCTCTATGCTTGTTCACTGGCGGTGGAGGTGGTGGGGGTCCTTGTGGTGGTGGGCGGTTCGCTTGTGCTGTAGATTACGGGACGGTGGCGGTGAGGTTCTGAATTAATTGCATCTGTTTCGTAAAGAACTGCTGCATCGTGGGATCCATGGCTAATTCTTGTGGTGGAGGGAACTTGATTCAGCTGATTGGCGATGTGAGCACGAACGGAATAACCTGTCCAGCTCCTGACCTGGTGTTTACCATTTGTTAGGAAAAAGGTATTTTCGATAAGATATTGAGTTGATAAAGATGAAGAGAAAGGGGCTAAGATTCAAATTTTAACTTTAATTATTTTATTGATGTATTTGTGGCCATCACTCCACAAAAACATCCCAATCATGTCAAAGATCCAAATCATGCATGTTTACAATCAACAAGCATTTACATCGTACGTCCTCACAAGAACGGCTCTATCGAAACGAAACTTGACAAAAGGGGTAGGCATCCTAAGAAGCTATCCTAGAAAACACGTGTGGTAGTTCAAGGTGGAAGAACAAGAATCAGTCTCAGTGTAGAAGAAAACAAAAGATTTGATTTTGTTAGAGAATAAAGAATAAAATATTTTTTATGCGTAAATAAGATATTTTGAATGCTGGAAAGGCTTTCTAGAAAGAGAGTCCTTAATCTCGACCATTTCTATCTGAGGCTGCGTCCTACAGTCAGCAATGCTCTGATACCACTCTGTCACACCCGATTTTCCGTAGAAAACCGAATGCATCTCATATGTGTGCCAGGATCACAATTTCACACATATGATAGACTCATGAGTGTAATATCACAAGACATTGCTCAAAACGTACGTAAAAGGTTTATTAACTTTTATTACACTCACGATGGTAGACACGAAGGTCTTTACACGAACAACGATAACTATGAAGACGCGACTCCATCTTCATCTTCCACGAGCTTCGGCGGTTGATCGCATCCTCGGAACTCCTCGTAGTCGGTGAAGTACTCCACTCCGGGGTTCTTCTGCGAACGGCGTAAGCAAGGATGAGTACACTTATGGTTGGTACTCGGCAAGGCCACGGGAATAACTTAGGAAAGCAATATTAATCCATCTTTAAGTTCAATTAATCATGTGAGGGTCCGGGCCGCTCTTGACCGTGAGCACAGTCGATCGATCGGTTTTACACTCGCAGAGGTTGCACACTTTTCCCACGGTTCGCGTAAAAGTTCCAAAGAACTTTGAACCCAACCACGCATGTGCCGATCGGGCACAATACCACACTTCCGAGGTGTGATTGCATAGGGACGCTACGAAGCCTTTACAAAGATATGCAAAAGCATCAACAACCCACGACGATTCTGACTCGGGGCGGACCATAACCCTCCCTAGTGGTCAGCACCTTAGCAAAGGCTGCTACCCCAAAAGAACCGGGCTATACCCCTGCAACCCGGAGCCCCCTGTGTTCCTTTCGGATAGGGTCGTCAATACAATCGCACACCTAATTAATTGGCTAAGCCAGAGCCATATGGAATGTGGTTGCACTGTTTTCCTGGGTGGTTCTCCATGTTCCGATTAATTTATAGTGTTCTTGATTAAAGCATAGGTAGAAGGGTGGTTAGGGTCACTTGCCTTTCTCCAATGATAAGCTACTTTCCTTATCTGCAAAGCTCTGCACTTGTTCTTCCTCGAACGGCGCGTTGGCTACGATCATGCAAGAAAACATACAATAAAATACATCAAACATTACCAAAAGACTAAAACAAGCTTTTAGAAATGACGGGCTCGGAGAGACGATCGCGTGGACACCAAGAACGCTAAAAACGGAGCTAGGATGGAGAAGATATGGCTGAAACAAGGTTCACAGACTAAATTGTGAATATCTGAAAGTTTTAGGGGGGTTTCTATAAGATTTCAGGGGCTAAAACATAATTATGTGTGAAACTAGGAGGTCTAACATATGAAAGGCAAAAGGGTGGGCTATAGAACATAGAAACTAAGGACTCAGGGGGCCTAAGCATAAAAGAAAGGACTTAGTTGAAAGGATTTTATATAGGTGGAAGGGAATATTTGTAATTATGGAAAATGCGGGGTTCTTTTTGCAAAAATGCCTGGGCTGCCTGCGGGTGACCCGTGGTGGCGCCACGTGGCGGGTCGCTATTGGGCCTGGGCCGACGCAAGCGGTGACGCCCGGCGTGACGTGGCCTGGCCGACGTTAGCGGTGGGACGGCGCGGTGGACCGGTCCCCGGTCCACCGTGGACCGATCCAAGGGGGTGCACCCCCACGATTTAATCCGGACCGCCCAAATCGGATCGGGCGGTGGCGGTGCGGCCGGCGCGGCGGTGGCGCTACAAGGGGCGGCGCGGACGGCCGCCGGCGGCGGGCTCGCCGGCGATGGCCGGAAGGGAGCTGCGGTGAGCCATTTTCGACGGCGAGGGCATGGAGAGGAAGAGGAGGGGGGAGGGGGGAAATTTACCCGGGGGTCGGAGGGGGAGGGAAACACGGCGGAGGAGGAGATCGGCGGCGAGGTCGGGGCTCCGGCGGTGAGCTCCGGCGGCGGCGGCGCTCCGGTCCCTGCGTGCGCGAGTAGGGGCGGTGAGGTGGTGCGGGTGGAGCAGGGGGTGGTGCTGCCCCTTTATAGGGTGGAGAGGGAAGGGGGAAGGGCGCGGAGGCGGTGGAGTGGGAGCTCGCCGGCCGGCCATTAATGGCGGCGGCGGGCGGCTCGGTGGAGACAGTTACGGGTAGAGGAAAGGCCGGGAGACGGCGGTGGTGAGTGGGGCGGCGTAGTGGAGGAGGCGGACGGGCGCGGGGAGCCGGGGGGAGGCGGGACGGCGGCGCGGGAAGCCGGCGGCCGCGCGGGGGAAGGAGGGGGTGGGGCACGGGCCGGAGGTAGAAGACGGCCGACGGGTGGGCCCCACCCGTCGGCCGGCGGAAGAGAGAGAAGGCGGGGGCGGCGGTGGAGGGCGGGCCGCGTGGGCCGTAAGCGGGTGTGGGCCGCGGCTGGAAAACGAAAGGAGGGGGGGAGGTGAGGTGGGCCGCGGGGTTGGGCTGGGCTGAAAGAGTTTGTTTTTTTCCTATTCTTTTAAAATCCATTTTCAAACCAATTTCAAACCTTTTAAATTCAAATCTTTTTACATGTTTTCAAATTCAAATTTTAACACAAATTTATCCAACTATTTTAAGACTTTTAGAAAACCTTTTAAACCACTTTTCAAACATTTTTAAATTCAAACTTTTACACAATTTTTCACAAACTTTTTCACAATAATTTTAAGGACTTTTTCACAAAATTTTTTTAAGACTTTTAGAATCACACCACAAACAAAACTCATGCATTTCAACATGATGCACAAACACTTGGGTGATTCTAATTATTAAATGATGTTTAATTTAATTAAAGGCAAATTTATTTACTCAAATTTATTAAATCCTTAGAAAATAAAACTAAACCATGTTGCTAACAATATTTTATTATGATGGAATTTTCGGGTGTTACAGTTCTAGGAATGACTTTGCAAATTCATGTATGGATGTAGAGTTGTCACAATAACCATGCTTCACAACCCTATTCACACTCTCACTCCTCTGAGTGGATGTAACGGTTCCACAAAAATTTCTTTGAAGTAGGATTGTATCCACCACCTTCTGTCATCGTAGAGCTTTTTGAGGACCCTTGACTCATGGATTCCATACTTGTCAAGCATGGCTTGCCAAGCTTGTTCAAACTCAATCGGAGTTAGAGGGTGGTTTATGATCGTCGTCAAAGTGTCGTGGAACCCATTATGCTATGAGTTAAGTTGATTCAGCTCATGCTTATACTTGTTCGTGATATGCCACCTGCAGTACCGGTGTTTTGTGTTGGGAGACACCAACCCTATTGCCTTCTCAATCAAGTTGTCCTAATCTGCAATATATTTTTTGCATGTGAATATCAACAATTCAGTAATTCAGAATAACAATTATTCAGTAACTCAGAATATCAACAATTCAGTAATTCAGAATAACAATAATTCAGTAATTTAGAATAACAACCATTCAGTAATTCAGTAAAACAATCACACCAGCAACTATGAATAACAATCTTCCAGTAATTCAGAATATCAACAATTCAGTAATTCAGAATAACAATCATCCAGTAACTCAGAATAACAATCATTTAGTAATTCAGAATATCAACAATTCAGTAATTCAAAATAACAATAATTCAGAATAACAACCATTCAGTAATTCAGTAAATCAATCACCCAGTAACTAGGAATAACAATCTTCCAGTAATTCAGAATATCAACAATTAAGTAACTCAGAATAACAACCATTTAGTAATTTTAGAATATCAACAATTCAGTAATTCAGAATAACAATAATTCAACAAGTCAGAATAACAACCATCCAGTAATTCAGTAAATCAATCACCCAGTAACTAGGAATAACAATCAGCCAGTAATTCAGAATAACAATCATTTAGTAATTCAGAATAACAATTCATTCAACAGAAATGATCCAGTAGATCCCATCTATTAATTCAGTATTAAATCAGGAGGGGGGGGGGCACACCTGTGAATATGACAATTGGATCTTTTCCACGCACGCAAATCTGAAACTGCCGAAACAACCACTCAAACGTGTCTGCCTTTTCATCCCTCTGTAATGCTTGCCCAAATACCTCATTCTGCATCTGGTTGTTAAACCCAACAAACATGGCCAGGGGTGATTTGTCCGATATGTTGTATCAAAGGTCACAACTTCAGAATAATCTGTTGAAAAAGTTGCGTTAAAAAGTACAAACATGATTTTTTATTTTTCCCAATGTTTGTTTGTCGCAGCACCAATGTGAATCAATGACAAATTAGCACATGGGGGTGGGGGGGGGGGGGGGGGGGGTTCGCGTACTGCGTAGTCTCCTTGCTGGCTAGCGTGACTCCAAAAAACATTTCTAACTACATTTTCATCATCAAGTTGGAATTCACAAAAAAACTGCGGGTTCTTGGCTTTGCAGTCCCTGAAGAATGCTTGAAGCTTGGGAATGTCGTCAACACGTTCTTCTCTCACAGCAGCCGCTCTCCTGCATGTGTTACCAAAGTGTTTTTATAAAAACAGCCACAACAAATTTTTGGAAACAATGAAGTTGATTTTACTTAGCGTACAATAGTAATCAAACAAAGAACACAAACCTGTTCTGGATATCCTTCTCAGTGAACTGTAGGTTGTCCGAACCACCAGCAACGATGCGCAGGACTCGCATAACGTTTGGGTGAGGCACATGCCCCGCATGCATTGTGTCAACTAATTGCATCATGCTAGGCTCCTTGACCTTGTGGGCTGACATACGTTTGGTCATACGTGGTGTAGGGATCAGCTTATGATTGTGGTCCAGCAAAATCCGTGTGAAAAAGGCATGTGATTTGTCGTCAGATAGTTTAGCCAAGACCATTGCCTTGCATCTGCCGCGCTTTGATGTCTTGCTGGTGACACGTTCAGCTTCATCGACTGCCTTGTGTTTCCCTTCTTTTGTGCAACAAAACTCTTGGGCATTCTTTCCCCTTTTCCTGTTTTTCTTCACGTCAAACCCGGCCAACCTTGCATACGCTGTGTAGAATTGAAACACTTCATCCAGCGATCGAAAATGCATTTTGTAGTTCGGAACATAACGATGGTCCAAATCATCGTCCTGTTCAGTAACAATAAATGTGCAGTTCAGTAATCATTCAGTAATAACCTCATTCAGTAACTCAGTAATATATTCATCCAGTAACTTAGTAAATAATCATTAAGTAATTATATTCAACTAGTAATTCATTAAAATAATCGGTCGGTACAAAACTCATTCAGTAATTCAGTAAAATAATCAATCAGCAACTCAGTAATAATCATTCAGTAATATATTCATTAGTAACTTAATCATTAAGTAATAAACTCAACTAGTATTTCATTAAAATAATTGGTCAGTACTAAACTCATTCAGTAAAATTATCATTCAGTAACTCAATAATAATCGTTCAGCAATATATATATTCATCCAGTAACTCAATCATTAATTATAAACTCAACCACTAATTCATTAAAATAATCATTCATCATTTCAGTAATACGGACCAATTTTCAGTAACCACATCAAACTTGTTGATTCAGTTTCCATAACTACTCACTTTGGAATCATTTTTTTTTGCTTAATAGGTCAGACCTTTTTGAGAATAACTCACATGTCTGAATGTCTGGTTAGCATCTGGAGACACCATTTGTTCAGGGACTGCACACGATAGAGGCGTCATAGCAGCACGATGGCGCATATCGTCCCTGAGCCAGTTCGGGCTGATAACAAGTGCACCACCAATAGGAACTTCTGGTGTCCTCGTCACAACTGCACTTGCAGCGCCACCCACATTGGCTGGATCTGGAGATGTTTGTGTAGCTACTCCTGACGGTGCCATCGACACTGGTGTTGCCAACACACGTTTACTGACAAGGCTGATAGAAGGGCTTGCCCGATTGACTGCAGCATCACCACCGTCCATATCTGTAGTGTGACAAAAAAAATAATCAATGCCCTAGTCTTAAAACAATCAATCCATTTAGCGGGGTGACATCAAGCTATTATATCTCGTAACACAGTACGTCTCAGTAATCCAGAGGATTTTTGCAGCAGTAAGCCAGTATCACAGTAATTTTCTCAAATCAAGTGGTCACCACACACAAAAATTAGCATCTAAGCAATCCATGCGATTTTCTCAATCTAGTCAGTAATCAGGAGACAATTAAACAGTATGATTATGCAAAAATCAGCGATCCAGTAATTGCGACACACCAAGGAATCACACAAACGGTAATCACAGAAATTCCAGTAATCGCGGGGGTAATCTGTGTGGGATCGAGAAGGAATCCCAGGGGGAACGAGAACTGTGTGTTGTGGATTAGCAATTATTGAGAGGGAATCCTAAATCAGACCAAAAAAATCACCCGATGTAAGCTTCTAGTGAATGGCGGATGGGAGGACCTGAGGTATACGAGATCCCCAAAACAAGTCGCGCTCCTCACGCGCTGCTGCTCTCGCGAACCCCACGCGCTGCTGCTCTCGCGCCTCCAGCAATTGCGCGCGCTAGGACCTGCACCGCGTCGTGCCTCCACGCGGCGGCTCGCGCTCGGCCCTCGCGGCGGCGGCGCGCCGCCGCTCGCACCGAACAGAAGGCCGGTTGGGGATGATAACGGGTTCAGGTCCGCAAGGATTAAACGGTTAGGGAAGGTGAGGTGGGATCCGGTTGGGGAAGAAGCTGGTTGGGTTGGACCGGTTGGGTGTACGTTGGGTCCATGGGTGTAGAATCCCATTCTACACCCAGGGTGTAGAATAGCGCTACCGTGTCTATATATATATATATTGAAGATGTGATACTACAGAATAACTGAAAACTTTATGTTCAAACTCAATTCCGATTGGAGGATACAAAATGACAAAAATTGGATAAGTACTAGTTTAGTTTCATCATGGTTCATTTTGTTGTTTGTTAATTTATTACCTTTGAAAAGAAATCAATTTTGATCTTGAAAAAAATATTTGGCCACATAATGTGTCACTTCCATTTTATCTTCAAATATATATTTTTAAAGTTCACTGTGTGCTACTGGTGTGCTTTCTTCATATTTCACAAAAATTGGTTGCTTCAGCCAAACTGTTTTTTGCTTAGGGGAGGCAAGATACTAGGTAAAACAAGACAAAATCTTGCCTACATACCGTAAAGAAGTTATTTCGAGGTTGTTCTGAGTCAAAATTTGAAAACTTTGACTGCAAATATTTTCATGGGTTAACAAATGTGAAAATGATATGACTAAATTCGTATTGAAATACAAGTTCATAAAAGTACTCTTTAAATATATTTTCTAAATATTTTGTAGCAAAATGTATTAGTCAAAGTTATGTATGGAGACCGTATCAATGTCCTAAACGACTTCCTTTATAGTACGAAGAGAGTATAGTAAAAAATAATACAATTAATATTTAGGCTTATTGTGGAAAAGTTATATATCCGAATTATTTATGAGATAAAGTCCTTGTCCTTGTTGAAATTTTAGGCAATTTGCAGATTAAAACCAGAATATAAATCATGACGAACTGAGCAACTAGATTAAGCATGTGTAGAAAACTCATATCACAGATCATAGCAACTAGTGTAAGCACGATTCCTACACTAGATAGATGAGACAGATTGATCATGATGAACAAATAAAACCACAACAAGATGAGAGTGTACCGAAGGTGGGGCGGTTGCCAGGGGCAACCGATGTGTCGTTATCCTCTGGATTAGCCATACTAATCGTGGGAGGACCTCAGTCGATGTAGTTGTACGATGTCGATGCAGGAAGATGTACGCAATGAAGTCCCTCGAACGGTCACCAGGACGTAGACCAAGACGTAGATGAAGTAGTCGTTTGGGAGCAGTCGCGTGAAAAACGACGACGGTCCCGGAGAAAACCTTATTTGCCTTTTCCCGGTGCAGGATCACAAAGACGACGGTTCCGGAGACCTGCTCACCCGGTCGCAGGTGCACGCGAACGATCGGGTTGGAGTCTTGGCGACAACGGCACAGCAATGAGAAGGGGCAAAATCTAACTCGTATAGATCACCTTAGGGATACCCTTACTTGGGGGCTTTCCCGTGTGGTAGTCTATGATGCGGTCTTTTCATGAGGGGTTCGTCCATATTTATTAGGAGAAAAACTCCCAACACCCTTGTCTATTAGCAATGTGGAACTAATAGATGGTGTACCCCTTTAACGCTAATGGGCCTTTAAGATTTATTCAGAATTATTTATATGGGCCGGGTCCATATATATCTAAACAATCATCCACCAGATCTCAAATGCCCATTTAGAGATTTGCCTGTTCTCACTACTGTTTGATATACCAGTGTTTCGTTAGAGACTGTTAAGTTGATCTTCCACCTAGAACTTCAAGCTACACTTATCCACAACTTGAACAGTGGACTACGCCTTGAATTGCAAGTTTTGTGTGAATAAGCTTTGCTTAAAGCCAAACTAGTACTTGGCTGCTTGTAGTGTTACCCCGTGGGTGGATCATATACGTCATACTCCTTTGTCTCTTCATGAGTTTACTAGATATCACCCAAGTCACATGACTGCGACGTTTAACAGTCAAACTCATATAGGTATGTTCTTTCAAGAATGCTCTGTAGGACAATATCTTCACTTGTTAAAGTCAATAGAACATATTAAGACATTCTCGCCAACCTACCTCACAGTGCCTCATTGCTCTGAGAGTATTGCATCTTCACATAGAGAGGGTTATCAATATACTCTCCTCAGTTTACCAATAACTTGTTTTTCCCAGGTCCTTAGTCACGGGATCTCTAATCAAAAAGGTTGGGTTACTACTACTGTAAACTCACATGGGTCTCATACTCATCTCCTCGAAGCAATTTCTATCACATTCCGTGATAGCCCTTTTGTAAAGGGATCTGTCAGGTTTTTGTCTATTTGTATATAAGATACAATAATAACTCTGGAGTTTCTCAACTTCCTGACAGTCTTCAAACGTCTTTTAACGTGTCTTGTTGACTTCGCATTATCCTTAGCACTATTCACTTTAGTGATTAATGTTTGATTATCACAGTTCATAAGGATAGCCATCATTGGTTTTTCAATCACCGGCAAGTCAGACAAGAGCTCACGCAGCCACTCTGCCTCTGCAGATGCTGTATCCAAAGCTGTAAGTTCAACTTCCATAGTTGATTTAGTCAAAATAGTCTGTTTGCAAGACCTCTATGACACCGCGCCACCTCCAAGGGTAAAGACATATCCACTAGTGGCGTAGATTTGATCAATATCAGAAATCCAGTTCGCATCACTATATCCCTCTAGCACAGTTGGGTGCCCAAAATAGTGAATCTGATAGCTCATCGTACCTTTAAGATAACGCAAGACCCTTTCTAGTGCATGCCAATGATCATCACCCGGGTTGGACATGTACCTACTCAACTTGCACACAGCAAAAGAGATATTCAGTCTAGTTGCGCTAGCAAGATACATGAGTGAACAACCAATTTGAGAGTACTTCAATTGATCTCTGTTCAATTGATCTCTGGTATCATTCTTGTTCTTTCGCAAGGTCACACTAGGATCATAAGGTATTGGAGAAGGCTTGTTGTCCATATAGCCAAAACGGCTCAAGACCTTCTCAACATAGTGAGATTGTGATAGAGTAATCACACTATCTTCCTTAATCAACTTGATGTTTAGAATTACATCAGCTTCTCCGAGATCTTTCATGTCAAAACTCTTTGACAAGAATGACTTGATTTCATTTATAATATCCATGTTTGTTCCAAAGTTTAGAATATCATCTACATATAAGCATAGTATAACGAAATGAACCCCACCATGTCGATAATACACACACCTATCAGCTTCATTAACGACATAGCCCGCACTAGTTAAAGTAGTGCCAAACTTCTCATGCCATTGTTTAGGAGCTTGTTTTAAGCCATACAAAGATTTTAATAATTTACACACCTTCTGTTCTTAACCTTTTACTACAAATCCATCAGCCTGATCCATATAAATCTCCTCATCCAACTCTCCATTAAGAAAAGTTGCCTTCACATCCATCTGATGGACGATTAGACCATATGAGGCAGCCAAGGATAGTAGTACTCTAATAGTGGTCATTCTAGCAACAGGTGAGTAAGTATCAAAGAAATCTTCGCCTTCCTTTTGAGTATAACCCTTAGCTGTCGAGCCTTGTACTTGTCAATAGTACCGTCAAGCCTAAGTTTCTTTTTGAACACCCACTTACAACCAATTGGTTTACAACCGAATGGTAATTCAGATAACTCCCAAGTTCCATTAGAAGGAATCGAGTCCATCTCACTACGAACTGCTTCTTTCCAATCATCTGCATCTGGAGACGCATATGCCTCTATAATAGAGGTAGGAGTATCATCCACAAGGTTGAAAGGACCTTGTGATGCCTAGAGGGGGGGTGAATAGGATCACTTCAAATTTCTGAAACAAAAGCAGCGGATTAAAACCCCTGTCGGTACTACCGACGTGGTGCCGGTTCTACCGATAGGGTCGGTACTACCGGTACCAGGTCGGTACTACCGACATGCAGAAATGACTTAAAACGAAATTTGAATCCTGTGAGGTTTCTAGCAATTCTACTTGAATCAAAGTTTAAGTTTAGATGCTAAGAACCACCTGCAACCACAGAAACAAGTTGGATAGCAACCAAAAGATAGATCGTGCTAAAACAAGTTCTAGGGTTAGTTGGAAACAAGAAAATTCAAGCAAGCAAAAGAGACACAGGATTTAATCCGAAGTTCACACCCACAAAGGATGCTACGTCTCCGTTGAGGATCCCACAAAGGGAGGGCAATCACCAAGAGCCTCTTTTCCTCTTCCAACCCCCACAAAGGAAGATTGGTGCTCACTAAGAAATCTCCACGTAGGAGAGGGCAATACAAACGATCCCAGGTGCACCACACCAAGAAGGCACTCGCGGGCGACGCCTAACCGTCTAGAAGCAAGCTTCAAGAGTAACAAATGCAAACCAAAAGCCCGGAGATGCTTCAAGTGCTCTTGAGAAGGGGAAGAATGAAGGGGCTCTCAAAGCTTGGTCACACTTCACTAGAAATCACCTCTCTTCTCAAACCCTAGCTCAAGGGAACCAAGGATTAGCTCTAGAGGAGAGGGGAGAGGTGGAGTGAATGCTCAAGGAGGTGTTTGTCCCGTGGTTGGTCAGCTATAAGTGAGGAGGGAGAAGGGGGGGTTAAATACTAGGTGCTGAAAACTAGCCGCTACTGTGCAAAAACGTGTAACCCCGGTACTACCGACACGGTGTCGGTACTACTGAGGGGAGGCTTTTTCTGAACAAAAACAGTACGGACACCGGTAGTACCGACATAGGGTTGGTAGTACCGGCCCCCTGGCTAAAACCCGACAGAGAGTCCTTATCGGTATACCGGCCCTGCGCCGGTACTACCGAGGGGCGCTGGTCGGTAGTACCGACGTGGTGTCGGTACAACCGGCCCAGCCTGAGATTTTAAGGAAAGAAAAGCATTTGTGCACGCGTCAACTCTCAACTCTTCTCACTCACTTGGATTACCTTCTAGAGCACTTTAAGCATCTCTTGGCTATCGAATTGCATCCCCCTTTATAGTACGGTGTTTCCTATACTCAAATTCAAAAGAAAAAGTAAATTAAGCCTTGATTCGAGTAGAAAGCATCGACTTGAAATTGGGGGACTTCCTTTGATCAACCATAAGAGTTTTACTCATTTAAGACCTGCACACATCTTGTCAAAGCATTAAATACCACAAATCGTGCTTGTCATTATCACCAAAATAATTAGGGGCCAAGATGCACTTTCAATCTCCCCCTTTTTGGTGATTGATGACAACCACAATTTGTTTATAAAAAGATGTGTGTATTTGACGAATTTGAAAATGAAACTCCCCCTAAATGTGTGCTTCAACTTTTATGAGGGCTTCAAATGCCCATCACACATTTAGAAGATTTTTCACTCTCAAATTACATACACAAGTGCATGAGTGTGATATATAAACCGTGATGCAAAAGTCAAGGTATACAAAACAATAAAGAGAGAAATAACAAGCATCACAAATAGATAACCAAGGTTCCTCACACCACAAGCACAACTTAAGTCTTACAAATTTAGACGAGTTCTAAATTCTTAAGTTCTTCAACAAGCATTACACCACATGAAACCGCACATAGTCCTTACATGTCCACAAAAACAAGGATAGATAGATAGATAAATGAAGATGCAAGCCCACACCACTCATGAGTAAATTGTGAGCTCACTCCCCCTTTGGCATCAAGCGCCAAAAAGAGGAGGCCCTTCAATCATCGTAATCATGTGGAGAGTGGGAGCCGGAGGAGAATCGTCGTCGTCGGTCTCACCACCACCAAAGTCTTCGTCGTCGATGTCGGCCGGAGGAGCTCCATACATCATGGAGGCGTCGCCGTAGATCTCCCAAGGGTTGTAGAAGCTTGGTGGAGGAGGAAAGTCCATGGGCTCGCGGACGGGAGAGTGCTCAATGTTGTGTTGAGCGAGCAAGGACTTTTGACGCGTCTCAAGCTTGAGGAGCTGCTCATCAACGTGCTGCCTATGGGCACGAATTTCCTGTGCATTGTGTCGTCCCACGTTGAAACAAGCAAAAAGACCTTGAGAGAGGAAATTGAAGATACTCTTTTTCTTGCCGGGGGGGACGGTGCCTCGAGATGCGGATGGCCCACGAGAGGAGGAAAGCGGCTCAAAAGTGGATGGGCCACCGGAGGAGGAGCCACCTACGGTAGGAGGACGAGGAGGGGCATGCTTGCCCAACTTGAGGAGCCTCTCAATGTTTCCTTTGTTGGGCTTGTACCAAGAGTGGGTCTTGTCGGGGAGGATATCAACTCCCGCCACCTCACAAATCATCTGAAATATCCAAGGGGCATATTGGCAGCTCTTGTTAGCGGACACGGAGCACACAATGATCTCCTCCCAAATGAAGTTGAAAATGCTAAAGTTTTCCTTGCCCGGTGCCATCCTCACTAGGATCTCTTTTGCCACATTGGAGATATTGGTGTTGTCACCTATCTTAGGAGTGAGAGTGTAGCGAAAGAGTTGATTTAACATCCGATAAACTGGCTTCATCCCATGAGTGGTACCGAATTCCACCTTGCCATACGCCGAGTCATACATGAATGCCATCTCACTGTCAAGAGGGAACTCTCCACCATGCAACTTTGGAAGTGCGAGATCCTCCTCACCGAAGCCAAGAATCTGAGCAAAGCGCTCATAAGAGATGGAAAGAGGCTTGCCTTGAAGAAGCCAATGGAAGGTCCGGGTCTCACGGCGGATGTAGAGATTGGCATAGAATTGGGCGACCACTTCCTCGTTCCAATCACAGTTGATTGACATCACATTGGTCATCCCCTTGGCATGGCATATATCAATAGCTTCATTGACGGCCGGAATGTCAAGTGACCTAAGAAGATCCCAATTGATTGATTTCATATCGATAGTCATGTGATCCTTGCTTAGAATGACTGACTCATACCAATCGGCATTGAACTTGAGCCAAAAACGGATGTCGGAATCAAACTCCTTTTACCAAAGAGCGGGGTCGGAGTACCTCTCCTTGTAGACATTGTGGGACCCTCGAGTGTAGTCTACCATCCTCACAATCCCCATTTGGGTGGCTGGACGAGGGGGTCTTGATGGCCGAAGGATGAACGAGGAGAGAGTTTCCAAGGAGATGTCCTCATAGTCATCATAATGGTCATCGGGTTGGTGTGCTTGCTTGGTGCGGGCACGATGACCTTGTCCCGTGGACTGACGAGGAGCAGCAGGAGGATTGGTATGACCACGACCACGAGGAGCTTGAGAGCTAGCGCCCCCTTTCCTCTTCCTTTGAGCGAGAGGGACTTCGTCTTCATTGGAGCCTTCACGCACCACTTGCTTGCCAGCGCGACCCATCTGGAGGATTAGCAAGAGAGCATAAGATTGGAGTTTTGGATATGAGAAGGAATGTCTTAACCAAAAGGGGAAACCTGAGTTAACAGCCCCCATCGGTACTACCGACATGGCGTCGGTACTACCGATGGGGATCGGGTTTTGGTGGAAAGATTTGAATCCGGAGATTTTAGCCAACCAAAAGCTACTAAATCATGGATACGAGTTCTATGGGGGTAAAGATGATGATTCCCTAAAGCATTGCCTCTAGAAATAACTACATTGAGAGATCAATCGACGGAGATTTTGAATGAATACCTTGAGAAGCTTCCCGTGCGAATCGACGAACTTCCGGCGAGGATCGGATGTTCCGGAGGGTGGAGAATCTAAGGAAGTGGGCTAGAAACACTTTCCACGGTTGGGTTTTGAGATCCCCTCGCGGATTTGAGAGGAGGGGAGAAGGGGCAGTGCAACGGTTGGAAAAAAGAGATGGAACCCTAGCCCCTGGTCGCGGGGCTTATATAGCCCAGCGGCTTTTATCGGTAGTACCGACAGCACGTCGGTACTACCGGCGGTCCCTGGAAAATGAGACAGAAAGGTCTTATCGGTATACCGCCCCTGGGTCAGTTCTACCGGGGGGTCCGGAGAGAACTCATATCGGTACTACCGACCTTGTGTCGGTTGTACCGGCAATTTAAGCAGAATTTGGAAGGATTTAAGGTTCAGATAGGGATTTTTGGTAAAGAGGAGTATGGACATGTAGAGAACTCATAGGAGTTGGTGACTAGTCACAAGCAATCAATCAAAGCTATAGTCACCACCCACTATGTAGAAATCCAAAATTTTGTAAAACACACACACAAAGAAGTTAAAATAAAACGATTTGCTTCCTATCTAGGCAACAAACAAGTTTATGTGCAAAAGATCAAGCCAAGTTACGAGAATCTAAGATGTTTAGCTCACTCCTCAAAGCACAAAACCTTTGCTCGTCTAGAGGCTTAGTGAAAATGTCGGCAAGTTGCTTTTCGGTGCAAACATGCCGTAAAGCAATGTCACCCTTAGCCTCATGATCCCGTAAGAAGTGATGTCTAATGTCTATGTGCTTTGTTCTAGAGTGTTGGACTAGATTGTTCGCTAGTTTGATAGCACTCTCGTTGTCACACAAGAGTGGAATCTTACTAAACTTGCAACCATAATCACTCAACGTTTGCTTCATCCACAAGAGTTGTGCACAACAAGCACCGGCCGCCACATATTCGGCTTCGGCCGTGGATAAAGCAACCGAATTTTGCTTCTTTGAGCTCCACGACACCAAAGACCAACCAAGAAATTGGCAAGTCCCGGTAGTGCTCTTTCGATCTACTTTGCAACCGGCATAATCCGAATCGGAGTAGCCAAGTAGATCAAAAGTGGAACCTTTGGGATACCACAAGCCTAGGTTAGGAGTATGAACTAGATATCTAAAGATCCTCTTAACAGCCATTAGATGGCACTCCTTGGGATTGGCTTGAAATCTTGCACACATGCACACACTAAGCATTATATCGGGCCTAGATGCACAAAGGTAAAGGAGGGAGCCAATCATGGAACGGAATACCTTTTGGTCGACCGACTTCCCTTCTTCATTGAGATCAAGATGTCCATTTAATGCCATGGGTGTTTTGATGGGCTTGGAATCGGCCATGTCAAACCTCTTGAGCATATCCTTCACATACTTGGTTTGACACAAGAAAGTCCCTTCCTTCATTTGCTTGATTTGAAACCCAAGAAAGAACTTCAATTCTCCCATCATAGACATCTC
This sequence comes from Cenchrus americanus, assembly GCA_947561735.1. Classification (NCBI taxonomy): domain Eukaryota; kingdom Viridiplantae; phylum Streptophyta; class Magnoliopsida; order Poales; family Poaceae; genus Cenchrus; species Cenchrus americanus. The sequence continues at coordinate 196,014,094 of OX387245.1, read as the reverse complement.
AAATCTCTTGGTCATGATCCTACTAAATTCTTCACAAAATTTATCATTAGTGGACCCAAAAATGATATCATCGACATAAATTTGACAAACGAAAATATCTTTTCCATTTCTTTGAATGAAAAGAGTAGAATCGGCTTTGCCTATCTCAAAGCCATTCTTAAGAAGGAAATCCTTAAGGCATTCATACCATGCTCTAGGAGCTTGCTTAAGCCCGTAGAGCGCCTTATGGAGCTTGTACACATGATTTGGAAACCTTGAGTCTTCAAAGCCCGGTGGTTGATCCACATACACTTCTTCTTGGAGAGGTCCATTCAAGAAAGCGCTCTTCACATCCATTTGATGAAGCTTGAAATCATGATGAGTAGCATAAGCTAGAAGAATACGAATTGACTCGAGCCTTGCTACAGGTGCATAAGTCTCTCCAAAATCTAAGCCTTCAACTTGCGTATAACCCTTGCCAACAAGCCTTGCCTTGTTCTTTGTGACGACACCAAATTCATCTTGCTTGTTCCTAAAAACCCATTTGGTGCCGATCACATTTTGCTTGGGTCTTGGCACCAACTCCCAAACTTCATTTCTCTTGAAGTTGTTCAATTCTTCCTCCATGGCAATAATCCAATCCGGATCTTCAAGAGCTTGTTCCACACTTAGAGGTTCCAAAGAAGAAACAAATGAGTAAAATGCACAAAAATTTGACAATCTAGATCGAGTTGTTACCCCTCTTTGAATACTTCCAAGAATGTTGTCGACAGGATGATCCCGTTGAACCATTTGATGTACCCTTGGGTGTGGCTCTTGAGATTGACGTTGAATGGGTCCATCATCATCATCTTCAACTTGTGGTGTATCTTCTTGAGCTTCATCACTTAGTTCTCCCCCTTGATCAAAGCCCCGTCCATGATCGTCACCATGAACTTGACTCTCATCTTGTTGGACTTGAGAACTAGGTGGCTCCACTCTTGTTGATGATGATGGATCATGAGTGCTTGTGTCAACCGGAGTTTGTGCTTGAATCTCCCGAGGCATCACTTCACCGGTTCCCATTCTAAAGATGGATATGCTTGGGGGCTCTTCATCATCTACAAGGTTTTCACTAACTTGCTCTCGTTGAGAGCCGTTGGATTCATCAAATTTCACGTCCACCGTGGTCTCAACACAACCGGTGGTTTTGTTGAAAACACGATAGACATGCTCGTTAGTTCCATAACCAAGTAGAAAACCTTCATCAACCTTGGATGCAAACTTTGAGGCTTTGGGTTTCTTGTTAAGTATGAAACACTTACACCCAAAGACCCTAAAGTAATGCACACTAGGTTTCTTACCGGTGATGATTTCGTAGGGAGTCTTGTTCAAGTATTTGTGGAGGTAGAGTCGGTTGGCGGCGTGGCATGCGGTGTTGATGGCTTCCGCCCAAAATGAGTCCGGGGTCTTGTACTCATCAAGCATTGTCCTTGCCGCTTCTATCAATGTGCGGTTCTTCCTCTCAACAATGCCATTTTGTTGAGGTGTGTATGGAGCGGAGAGTTCATGCTTGATCCCTTCTTCATCTAAGAACTCTTCAACTTGAGTGTTCCTAAACTCCGAGCCGTTGTCACTTCTTATGTTCTTGACCTTGAGCTCGAACTCATTTTGAACTCTTCTAATGAACTTCTTCACAATTCCCTTGGCCTCACTTTTATCTTGCAAAAAGAATACCCAAGTGAAACGGGAAAAGTCATCAACAATTAATAAACCATATTTATTACCACTGATGCTTATGTAGGCAATTGGTCCAAATAAATCCATGTGTAGTAACTTCAAAAGTCTTGATGAGGATAGAATGTTCTTGGCGGGATGGTGAGCTCCAACTTGCTTCCCGGCTTGACATGCGCTACATAACCTATCTTTCTCAAAGACAACATTTGTTAGTCCTAGGATGTGCTCGTCTTTTTGAAGTTTGGCCAAGTTCCTCATGCCAACATGGGCTAGTCGGCGATGCCATAGCCAACCCAAGTCGGATTTTGCCACTAAGCAAGCCTTAGGATCCACCTTTACTTTTGTGAAGTCCACATAGTAAAGTTTTCCCCTAAGATGACCCGCAAAGACAATAGAGGAATCCTCCCTTCTAGAGACGGTCACACCCTGATGAGTAAAGAGACAATTGTAGCCTTTCTCACAAAGTTGTGAAACCGACAACAAGTTGTATCCCAACCCTTGCACATGATAAACATCTTCAATTGAGTTTGTTGTTGAGATAGCAATTTTACCTAAACCAATGACATCCCCTTGACCATTATCTCCATAAATGATAGTTTCCGTAGGATTGTCATAACGGTCAAGGGATGCAAACAAGCCTTCATCTCCGGTCATGTGATTAGTGGCACCACTATCAATCAACCATGCACTTCCACCGGAGGAGTAGGCCTACAAAACAAGTTTAAGCTCTTGGTTTAGGTACCCAAAAGGATTTGGGTCCTTGGAGGTTAGATGCAAAAACTTTTGGAACCCACACACTCTTTCTCATGGCCTTCATAGCATAGGCCCCAACATACTTGACCACCATTTTACCATTATGGTCCAAGGTTACAATGTAATCACAAGTGTAGTTAGGTGTGGGTTTGTGCTCAACCACATTCTTCGATGCCTTAGGTGGGGTGTTACTCCCACCAATTCCCTTTGTGGTTTGCACCAATTTTGGAGCTTGCTTGGTTGTGGTAGAGGTGGTGACTCCATGGGCAATATCCATAATTGTGTTGAGGTAGCCTCCCTTGTTCCATAAGAAAATGTCATGCCCTTTCACCGTTACTCTACCATTTGCCTTGTTGTTCTTGCGGTGTCCAAGTCCTTGCTTGTCCACCACCTTGGGTATTGACTTGGCACTAATGTTGCCTTGTGTAAACAACATGTTCAATCGGGCAATTTCCTTGTCTTTGCTCTTTATTTTATCTTCAAGCCTTGCAAGGTTAGTCTTGATAGCATTCATATCAACGTTGGCACAAGAAGAGAAATTTTTGCTAGTGGAGGCACTAGAGTTCAAGTTTGCCGATGGAGTGGCTTTGGTGCTTTCCCAAAGACTACTAAAGTTAGCTTCAAGAGATTTGTACTTCTCCGTCAAGCATGAGAAGCTTGATTGAAGCTCACTATGGGTAGTCTTTAGAGAAGCTAAAGATTCATTTGTCAAGGTGAAATCCTTTGACATCTTCTTATTAGAATCGCCGATCAAGGACAAGTCAATAGTCAACTTTTCAACCTTAGCCTTCTCTTCGGCAAGAGATTTTTCTAGAGCAAGGTTTCTTTCCTTTTCAAGGATAAGCAAGTCTTCTTGCTCATGAAGTATCTCTTTCTTTTTCTCTTGTTTGTCCAATAGCCTTTTAATTTCCTTGTGGCCATTTTTACCAAATTTCTTTATCATGTTGTTCTCTAGTTCCTTTTCCTCATCTAGATTTTCTATGTCGCTACTAGAGGTGGATGAAGAGGATGTTGGAGAGGATGAGACGGTCGATTCTTGTACCTTGCTCCCCCTTGCCATGAGGCAAAAATGAGAGTGGTCTTCATCATCGGAGAGGTTGTTGAAGAGACGTGTTGAGGATGAACCTTGTGCCATGGCAATTGTTGCCATCCCTTGCTTCTTTGGTTCTTCATCTTCATCACTTGAGTCCCATTGTTGACCCACGTGCGCACGCCCTTGGTACTTGTTCTTGTACTCCTTGCTTCTCTCCTTGAACCTTTTTTCTTCCTCATTCTTGTTCTTGTTCTTGGGGCACTCGGCAATGAAATGTCCATACTCTCCACACTCATAACACTTCCTTTGTGACTTCTTACTTCTATCATCTCCACCTTTTCTTGAGTTTCTTGACTTCAAGAATTTCTTGTACTTCCTTATAGAAAAGGCGGTTTCTTCATCCGTGCTTTCTTCATCGCTAGTATCTTCCTTTTTGCTCTTGGATGTCTTGGGCTTTTCCTCAACTACCTCACTAGAGCTAGCTTTGAGGGCTAGGCTCTTACCCATCTTCAAGGTTAGAGACTTCTCCACATCTTGATCAACAAGTTCTTGATGCAATATCTCTCCAAGGAGTTGAGTGGGTGTCATTGTTGGATATCTTGGATCTCTTCTTATCATTTGCGTCAAGTTCTTGTCCTTGGGGGCAAAAGCTCTTAGCAACTTCTTTGTGACCTTTGAGTCATCCCAATCTTTGCTCCCAAGAGCTCTAATGTCCGAGACAAGCACCATGAGTCTATCATACATTTCTTGAACGGTCTCTCCATCCTTCATGAAGAAAAGCTCAAGTTCCCCATTGATTAGATCCATCTTGCCTTGTCTCACATGCTCGGTTCCCTCATGTGCTTCCTTGAGTGTATCCCAAATTACCTTGGCAATTTGGATGTTCCAAACCTTGTTGAATTCTTGTGCACACAAGGATCCCGTGATGACTCTTGCGGCTTGTACATTGCGGTGAAGATCTTGCTCATGCTCAATGGTGAGGGCTTCTCCTTCGGCGGGAATCGTTACACCTACAACCACAATCTTCCAAAGAGAGGGGTGAATCCCGTAAAGGTGCATTTGCATATCATAAGCCCATTTGGGATAGTCCTTCCCATCGAAATGAGGGGGCTTTCCCAAATGCACGGAATAAAATTTATCGTTAGAGTTGTTGCCCGGGATTTGCCCGTAGTGATGGGGCACTTCGTAGAAGCCGGAGTGAGAGTACTTGGCTTGCTCTTTCTTGATCATCTTCTTGAGGAGCTTCTTTGCCATCTTCTTGGCCTTCTTCTTCTTCTTAGCCTTTCTTCTCTTCTTGGCTGCCTTCTTTGCCGCAAGATCATCATCCTTGGCATCCTCATCACTTGAGTCGGAGTCCGAGTCGGAGTCGGAATCCGACGATGAGTCGTCGGAGCTGTCCACGTTGGATGGAGTACGGCTTGGGGCCCTGCCGACGAGGTCGCCGGCTTGAGCTGCCGTGAGCTCTTTCTCTTGAGCTTCTTTTGCAGCAATTTCTTCGGCGGTTGGGTTGCTTCCAATCCCCGACATATTGATCCCTTAGCGGTTAAGCCTAAATCAAGGGATTAGGCTCTGATACCAATTGAAAGGACCTTGTGATGCCTAGAGGGGGGGGGGTGAATAGGATCACTTCAAATTTCTGAAACAAAAGCAGCGGATTAAAACCCCTGTCGGTACTACCGACGTGGTGCCGGTTCTACCGATAGGGTCGGTACTACCGGTACCAGGTCGGTACTACCGACAGGCAGAAATGACTTAAAACGAAATTTGAATTCTGTGAGGTTTCTAGCAATTCTACTTGAATCAAAGTTTAAGTTTAGATGCTAAGAACCACCTGCAACCACAGAAACAAGTTGGATAGCAACCAAAAGATAGATCGGGCTAAAACAAGTTCTAGGGTTAGTTGGAAACAAGAAAATTCAAGCAAGCAAAAGAGACACAGGATTTAATCCGAAGTTCACACCCACAAAGGATGCTACGTCTCCGTTGAGGATCCCACAAAGGGAGGGCTATCACCAAGAGCCTCTTTTCCTCTTCCAACCCCCACAAAGGAAGATTGGTGCTCACTAAGAAATCTCCACGTAGGAGAGGGCAATACAAACGATCCCGGGTGCACCACACCAAGAAGGCACTCGCGGGCGACGCCTAACCGTCTAGAAGCAAGCTTCAAGAGTAACAAATGCAAACCAAAAGCCCGGAGATGCTTCAAGTGCTCTTGAGAAGGGGAAGAACGAAGGGGCTCTCAAAGCTTGGTAACACTTCACTAGAAATCACCTCTCTTCTCAAACCCTAGCTCAAGGGAACCAAGTATTAGCTCTAGAGGAGAGGGGAGAGGTGGAGTGAATGCTCAAGGAGGTGTTTGTCCCGTGGTTGGTCAGCTATAAGTGAGGAGGGAGAAGGGGGGGGGGTTAAATACTAGGTGCTGAAAACTAGCCGCTACTGTGCAAAAACGTGTAACCCCGGTACTACCGACACGGTGTCGGTACTACCGAGGGGAGGCTTTTTCTGAACAAAAACAGTACGGACACAGGTAGTACCGACATAGGGTCGGTAGTACCGGCCCCCTGGCTAAAACCCGACAGAGAGTCCTTATCGGTATACCGGCCCCCGCGCCGTACTACGCGAGGGCGCTGGTCGGTAGTACCGACGTGGTGTCGGTACAACCGGCCCAGCCTGAGATTTTAAGGAAAGAAAAGCATTTGTGCACGCGTCAACTCTCAACTCTTCTCACTCACTTGGATTACCTTCTAGAGCACTTTAAGCATCTCTTGGCTATCGAATTGCATCCCCCTTTATAGTACGGTGTTTCCTATACTCAAATTCAAAAGAAAAAGTAAATTAAGCCTTGATTCGAGTAGAAAGCATCGACTTGAAATTGGGGGACTTCCTTTGATCAACCATAAGAGTTTTACTCATTTAAGACCTGCACACATCTTGTCAAAGCATTAAATACCACAAATCGTGCTTGTCATTATCACCAAAATAATTAGGGGCCAAGATGCACTTTCAAAGGTACACAATGAAATCATCACCAAAATATTTCACAATCCTTTGTCTCTTGTTCCTCATGGGAACTTCATTGTCATCCTTCTCAAGTGTTTGCTCAAATGACTCAACAGGAGACTCCATAGGTATAGTATTATCAGGAGCTATTTCAGTAGAAAATTTAGCCTTACTATGCATATCTTTCATAGGAAAAATATTCTCAAAGAATGTAGCATCACGAGATTCAAAAACTGTATCAACATACATATCAGAAACTTCAGATTTTACTACTAAAAATCTATAAGCAATGCTATTGTGAGCATATCCTAGAAAGGCACAATTTACCGTCTTTGGTCCAAGTTTACGCTTCTTAGTAATTGGAACATTGACTTTCGCCAAGCACCCCCATGTGCGCAAGCATGAAAGTGATGGTTTCCTTCCAACCCAAATCTCATATTGTGTTGTCTCTTTACTTTTGTTCGGAATTTTATTCAGGACATGACTTGCAGTTAATATAACTTCCCCCCACCATGCCTTAGATAAACCATCAGTATCTAACATGGCGTTCACCAAGTCAGTCAATGTGCGGTTTTTTCTCTCGGCAATCTCGTTGGATTCAGGAGAATAGGGAGGTGTCCTCTCGTGAATAATACCATGTTCCGCACAAAACTCTTTTAAATAATATAGGAAAATATTCACCACCACGATCTGACCTTAGACATTTAATATTTCTTTCTAGTTGATTTTCAGCCTCAGCCTTAAAGATTTTAAAGCAGTCTAAAGCCTCATCTTTAGTTTTCAGCAAGTAAACATAGCAATATCTATAAGCATCATCAATTAACGTCACGAAATATCTCTTTCCATCTTTAGTCAACACACCATTCATCTTGTATAGATCAGAATCAATGAGTTCTAGAGGTGCCAAGTGTCTCTCCTCCGCACACAACTATGGCACTTAGAACCTTTGGCAATGGTGAAATCTGGTATTAACCACAAGCTAGATAAATGTGACATCAAACCAAAATTCACATGACATAAATGAGAATGCCAAACACTTGAATTATCACTAATTGTGCCACAAATATGATTACCTGACTTATTACAAAAATCTGCTAAACTTAGGCGAAACAAGCCTCGACAATCATAGCCTTTACCAATAAATTGTCCATGCTTAGACATAACTACTTTATTGGACTCTAACACTACCTTAAAACCATCTCTTAATAAAAGAGAAACGCTAACAAGATTCTTGTGAATAGTAGGGACATGCTGCACGTTCTTCAGCTGCACGATCTTGCCCGAAGTAAACTTGAGATCTACCATACCAACACCACGAACAGAAACATGTGACCCGTTCCCCATCAGAACGGAAGAACCTTGTAGCAATTGGTAAGAAGAAAATAAAGAGACATCAGCACACACGTGAATATTAGCACCCGTATCAAGCCATGTCACACCCGATTTACGGAGAGAAACCAGATGCATCTCATATGTGTGCCAGGATCTAGTACCACACATATGATAGACAAAATGAGTGTAATATCATAGACAGTAAAAACATATCAAGGGGTTCAACAACTTACTACACTCATTCGGAAGACACGAAGGTCTTTAACATCGGAAAACGATAACTACACGACGAGTCTTCGTCTTCCGCTTCCACAGGCACTTGACTGGGGGAGACGCAAGCCTCAGAACTCCTCAAAGTCGCTGTAGAACTCTTCACCATTGTTCTCTTCTAAACAGCGGTAAGCAAGGCTGAGTACACTTATGGTTGCTATGGTTTTGTAGCGGTTAGCATTTTGATGTTGGTCAAACTTTTAATTAAAGAACGCCTAGTTACTAGATGTAAGTATATACCAACCCACTTAAGAAACTTTTAAGCAAAACAACCCAAAGCTCACCGAACCACAATTTATTCTCATCTTTAAGTTTATTAATCATGTGAGGGTCCAAGCCGCTCATAACTGTGAGCACGGCTGATCGATCAGTTTTACACTCTACAGAGGTTTGCACACTTTACCCACAACTCGCGTAAAAGTTTCGAAGAACTTTGGACCCAACCATGCGATGCTAATTAGGCATCATACCACACTTCTGAGGTGTGATTGCATAGTGACGTTACGAAGCCTTTACAAAGATATGCAAAAGACTAACGACCCGCATAGTTACGGATCATGGCGGACCATAACCCTCCCTAGTGGTCAGCACCTTAGCAAAGGTTGCTATCCCAAAAGGACCGGGCTATACCCCTGCAACCCAGACCCCCCTCTGCTCCTTTCGGAAAAGGGCCATCAGATCAATCGCACACCTAATTAATTGGCTAAGGTCAGAGCCATATGACACTGTGGTTGCACATGTTTTCTTGGGTGGTTCTCCATGTTCCGATTAAATCATATGATCTTGAATTACCAAAAACATCGTCATTAAACATACAAGCCTTCATCTTGGAAAACCATTTTATCCAACCCAAGTTGAGCAACTAGCATATTCTACCCAAAAACATTTATTAAACAGGGTTGATCCAAGGATTATGGATGGAAAGTCTAGGTAATTCCTTAAAAAGGGTGTTCCCATCAATTTAATGCAATATCACAATATATATAAACTTAGTTGTCATGCAATTACATAGGATAAAATAGAATCATGCAGGGGGAGAAGATCACTTGCCTTCCTTGCTTAAACACTAAGGTTCTTCTTCTTCAAACACTTGCACTTGATCTACTTCAACTGGCTGCTCGCTTGAAACTGACATGATGTCTACGAACACACAAGAATACATTTAATAAACAAAACAATACACCAAACATGAAAAGCTTAAAGAGAAAAAAGGTTTGGGTCTAGGAAAGCGAACACAAGGAACTATCGGGAGATTTGGATGATCACATACAAGAGCTAGCTATGTGTTTGGTATCTTTTATTTAAGTAAAATCATGTGTATAGGTTATTTTAGAGAAATACCTTATTTATAATTAAGCAAGTTATATTTGTATTTAAAAGACGATGTAAGCCTAGTTCAATTTTATTTATAAATATTCAAGTATGATTTATGCAAATTAAACATCTAATTTTAAAAGAAGCATGTAAAAGCATCTAGGCATTTATCTTTATATTTCGAGTTATTCTAATCAAATTATAACTTAAAAACACATTTATATTCATTTTAATCAAATTAACATTTAATTAAGAAAACTCGGGATATAGCCTATGTTACATTTTAGTACAAAGCAAATTGCATAATCATTAATCAAATTAAGTTTGATTATAAAACCGAGGTATACATCTAATTAAATTTTAATTAAAATAAATATTTAACTAGTCTTAATCATATTACCTTTCTTATGAAAACACGTGTTGAACTCTAATTAGATTTTAATTAGAAAAGCATGTGTAATAGGATTTAATCATATTTAATATTTAAATAAATTATAAAGCAAAGAACATGTTCAACATTGCTCCTATCACGTAGTTTGAGTTGATATGAACCTAAAGCAACTTGAAACGATCGAAACAGAGCTAAAACGCAAAATCTATGCGCTAAATAAGGCTGGAAGGACCTAATCGCGATTAACTATAGATCGGGAGGGTTAGCTGAGAAGATATGCAAGACACATCAAATAGAGCTCGCTAAGAGGATAAACTTCAGGGTTAGATCTGTAAAAGAACATGGGTGGGCTTTATGTGTGACAGTGGGATCTTTCTAGGGGGATATCTGCAGATTGGCCAAGACACAAGATTGGATTTAAATATTACAACAAAGTCCAGGAGCCTCTTCACAAAACGACCTTATCTTCTTCAACATCTAGAGACTGGGATGGACAAAAGCTCGTGACGCTCATGAAGCGCCCCTGTAGCTTCGAATCTGCGGGGTTTCGCGCAACTAGGGGCTCGAGTGAGATGCAAAACACAGAGAGGAGATCGATGGGATCGCGATGGTGTGCTCACCAGCGTTGGAGACGAAGGGGATAGCCGGATTTTTGAAGAGGGGCGACCGACGGTGGAGCTCGGGTCAGCCAAATCGCCGGCGACCTGGGCATCAAGGGGCTCGGGTGAGTAGCGCACGGGGTAGAGGAGATGTAGGGGACCACGAGGAGGTTCTCACTGAGGTGGGGATGCAGGGAGGCAGTCGGATTCCGGTGACGACAGAAGACCGGCGCGGCGGCCAGGCTTCACGGGTGGCAGCGTAGGTGGAGATGGGGAGAGGGTGTGGGAGTGCGGGAGAGTGGAAAGGGGCAACTACAGGGGCTCTGAGTCGGTTTTATAGGGAGAGGAAGGAGAGAGGGGCGACGGCCGGAGTAATGGCCATCAATGGTCATGGGGGGCCGTCGGCTTTGGTTGCATCCAGGGGGAAGGCTTAAATAGGGAGGAAACAGAAGGGGAAATTGATGGGAGGAGTGAAGCCGGGGTTTAATTGCACCTTAATAACGCGATTCAAGGAGGGGAGGAGAGGGTGATGCGGGGAGGCGGCCGGCGGCGCGGCTCTGTTGCGGTGCAGGGGAGGAGCTAGAGGTAGGAGGTAAGCCTTACGTGCGGGCCCGGTCTGGCAGCGACTGAGAGAGGGGAGAAAGGGGAGAGCTGGGCCGGCGCGGGGTTGGTGGGCCGGAAGGAGGGATGGGCCGGCGGCCCGCGCTGTAACTCGGGCTGAAAAGAAAAAAGGAAGAGAGGAAAAGGAAGCTGGGGCGCAGATTGCTTCAGTGGGCCGCTTGTGCGAGAGAGAGAGGGAGAGGGAAGGGAGGCCGGCGTCCTGCTCGGGGCTTTGCGGGCTGAGGAGGTTAGGCGGGCCGGGAGAAAGAAAAAGAAAGAAGATGGGCCGCGCTGGGCTGGAATGAGAGAAGGGAGGGAGAGAAGAGAGGTTTGGGGTTTTTCTTTTAAATTCTTCTCAAAACTCTTTTTCAAATTTTTGAAATTTAAACTCTTTTCCAAAATTTAAACACTTCAAGCCTTTTTCAAAATTTTCAAAACTTTTTAAAAACTTTTTAAACTTCACACAAACAAACAATAAAACCATGCATTCAAATCATGATGCACAAGCACTTATTGATTCTAAAATTATTAAAATGATATCGAAATATTTAGAGACCAAATTTATTTGATAATTTATTTAATCCTTAGAAAATTAAAATCTAAAACACCTTGTTGCTTTCATTATTTTGGTGACGGAATTTTAGGGTGTTACAAGCCACCAACTAGGTGACTGAAACACCGAAGGTACGGTAGGAAGACTACCATACCCGTCATCGGCATTGGTTGCAGTCACGAGGTTGACCTTTTTCTCTTTACGGTCTGCATGCTTTGAACAATCCTTAGCAAAATGTCCTAGTTCACCACAAGTGAAACCAGACAGCTCAGACGTACCTTTCTTCTTCTTCTTAAAGGTAGTAGTTGCTTCGACATTGAAAGACTGTTGTTTCTCCTTTCCTTTGTTCTTGCCTTTGAAATTTCTCTGGACAATGTGGACGTTATGATCCCATAAAGGATTTGCGTCTCATATATGCATCATTGAATCAAACAGATGATTCAAACGCACATTACACACAACTTCCACAAAGATATCATAGGCTATATCATAGGCTTTCTGGAATTTACTCTGGTTTTTATCAGAGATGTCTCCCTCGTGTAAGCCGTCTTTTACCCAGCAAACTTCCATGGCAGTAAGCTAATTCGTGATCTTAACAGACCACCTCTTAAAGTGCTTACCAAAGAATTTCTCCGGCCTCAGCGCATCAACAAAACTGGCTATAGGTACTGAAAAGGACCTATTATAAGGTTTTTGGATTGTTGGAATTTTAGGCAATTTCCAGATTAAAACCAGAATATAAATCATGACAAGTTGAGCAACTAGATTAAGCATGTGTAGAAAACTCATAACACAGATCATAACAACTAGTGTAAGCACGATTCGTACGCTAGACAGACAAGACAGATTGATCATGATGAACAAATAAAACCACAACAAGATGAGAGTGTACCCAAGGCGGGGCGGTTGCCGGGGCAACCAATGCACTGTTATCCTCTGGATTAGCCATACTAATCGTGGGAGGACATCAGTCGATGTAGTTGCACGATGTCGATGCAGGAAGATGTACGCAGTGAAGTCCCTCGGACGGTCACCAAGACGTAGATGTCACCAAGACGTAGACGAAATAGTCGTTTGGGAGCAGTCGCGCGAAGAACGCTTCCCAAAAACCTTATTGGCCGGTGCAGGATCGCAAAGACAATGGTTCCGGAGACGTGCTCACCCGGTCGCAGGTGCACACGAACGATCGGGTTGAAGTCTTGGCAACGGCGACACAACAACGAGAAGAGGCAAAATCTAACTCGTATAGATCACCTTAGTGATACCCTTACTTGGGGCCTTCCCGTGTGGTAGTCTATAATGCGTTCTTTTCATGAGGGGTTCGTCCATATTTATTAGGAGAAAAACTCCTAACACCCTTGTCTGTTAGCAATGTGAAACTAATAGATGGTGTACCCCTTTAACGCTAATGGGACTTTGAGATTTATTCAGAATTATTTATATGAGCCAGGTCCATATATATATATATACATATCTAACAGTCCCCATCTTTAGCGACCTAAACCGTGAAGACAGGTGTCTATGTTTTGATTTTCGGGAAATTTATCTCGAAACATGGTACATCATAAAAAAAAGCTGATGGAACGTCGTAACTCGAAAGATCATGAACACAATTGCTGCAAGCCCGCACCACCTTGCCCTTGGTCCATCAAATCAGGATTAATATACAAGTCTCAGTAATTCAGCTCAGAAAAACTGAAAATCTCAATTTTATAAGCTTTTTATAGTTTTTCACTCAAAAGGCGAAACACACTTCTAAAAATTAGTGTTGGTTTTTGAGAAGTAAATGGCCTGGAACATCTTTAAAAAAACGTAAAAGCTGCAGCTCAAATAAACCAGCTTTACTTGGCTAGTTTTTACTCTTTAATATACGAATCCTGGGTTCATTCCCTGGCACGTTAGCGCGCCACGTCACCTGCAAAATCTCGGCCGTCGGATCTCGATCGGCTCTAAAGACACCCCAAGTCCCTTTCAATGGCACTGTTCACGCACTGTTCATGCACTGTTCACGTACTGTTCACGAACGGCTCTAAACCAACAATTCATCACAGCAAAAAACCAATAATCAAACTGTCTCAAAATGGTAAACACCCTTCCTAGTAAAAGATTAATCAACAATTGATCCAAGTTTGTACATAACTGGTCCCACCCAGAGAGTCCAAGCTTGGTCACCACGGAAGGCCACGTCACGCGCAGCCTATATGAATCCTGGGTCCAAGCTGTCACCACAGAAGGCCACATCACACGTAGCCCACATCCGTCGGATCGCGCGTATCAATGGTCTGGATCGGGTGAACAACGTCGACTTTGCAAAAGAACCCTTGGGTTTCACTGAAATCCCACCCGTCGTCCTCCTTTGCGTCCGCCGCCTCGCGCGCTCCTCGCCGATGGCTTCTCTAAGCGAGGACCTCCCTCGTCCTGCCGCCCGCCACACCACACACCGCCTCGCCGCCGAGGGCCCGTTGTGCTGCAGCTTCCGCCTCGTCGCCCACCTAACGGCCTACTCGCGAGCCTCGCCCTCACCCCTCCCGCTCAGCCGCCCTTCCCATGGTCAAAATCAAGCACGCGCCCGGGTACAAGGTACCCTCTCTACGGTTCGCATCTTCTAGCGTTGATGCGGCAGCCCGCGCCCGGCAGCGGAGCTCGTTCTTCCCCGTCCTTCACGTGGCTATTCGACGCGACGACGCCTTCTCCGGCGGCCGCAACCGGAGTCGCACGAGCAGTCTGTCTATGTGTGACCATCGGCGCGACGCATGAACGGTGGGCTGCACTCACTCCATGAAGTCCATGGCGGTGGGCACCGACAGGAGGAAGGGAGGTCATGCGGTGAGCAAGGCGCCAACGGCAACCCTGTGCCGCGACTTGGAGCACGAGCACCGGTCACCAGATACCGGCGTGCATGGCTGCCGGCTACCACCTGCTCCTGCCTCCTGCACCACCCGACACGGCGAGGATGAAGGGCAGCCGATGGCCGCCAGCCCATCACTCTTGTCTCCCGAGCTCAACCGGGAAGGGCAGCCCAGCGCTAGAGAAGCACCAGCGAGCCCCCGACGCAGCGAGGAGGAGGCTCGTCCACTTCACGCGGAGCACAGAGCTCGTGGCGTATCGGGGTCGGCATAGAGCAAGAAGAGGAAAGCGTCCTCCGTCTAGGCACAGAGCGAGCGGCAGCAGTAACTGTGCCTATGTGTTGCTCGACGAAATGCCTTGCCCATGGCAAGCTTCATACTGTGCTACGGCTCTCATATCACCCTCCTTTTCAGCAAACACTGATGTATCATCTGCACATCTCAATTCAGATTTGGCCTTCACAATGTTAACGGTCAATTGAGAAGTAGTAATATTTATGGTTTGATAGAAAAATTTACAATCTTACAGTTACACTACTAGATCAAGGGTAGTATATAGCTGTCACATACGAAGCATTGAACTGTACTGCTACCCATACCATGCTGATTGCTAAATAACATTACTTCTGTCAAAACAGAAGTTGCTTGTACGTAGTCATAACTATAACTATTATAGTTAAATACTTATTCATTAGCATACCTTATGATCTTGAACCTTGTGAAGAATGAGGAAAGAACCTCTTGCAATATTGGCTGCTTTCTGTGTTAATTAGTTTGTACACTTTATTTTGGTTCAGTAGCATAATCCACACCCCTTGTTGTAGCATTGACTATTGAGTCTACTACAGAAAAATGATGTTATTCTCATCTTATTGCACCCAACATATGCATTTTTAAAGGAAAACATATGCATTTTCATCAAGCAAAATCATTGTACTAAACTGTGGCTCATATTCACAAGTCCATCACAACGTGATTAGCCAACATGCAAATCATATCAGAATGGAAATTTATATTAGCCTCGTCCACAACCCTGAGTACATGAATGTGATACATGTGCAAGTCTTTGAACTATTGAGGCTTAGTAGCTCATGAGGAAGAAAAGAATATGTTCTTTTTTTGGCAATGCTCTCTCCCTCTCCCTCTCCCTCTCAGTCTCGCAAGTTGCTATCCAAAAAGAAATACCAACACCACAAAAGCTCAGTATGATGCCATCCAGTTTCCATTGCTAAGGGTAACTTAAGATGAGACATAACACTTCTTTATGCATGAGAGCTAAATCTTACCCATGTACCTCCTATGCAGTAATGGTCTGCTTTACTCCATGGTCAGTGCGGCAATGCCGCATCTGGGTTTCTAGTCTCTACTCCTAAAAAGTTCAAAGAGGAGAAAAAATATGGGTCTGTCTCTCTCCGCTCGGACGACCGTGCTTGCCCCCCTTGTGCGCGCCTCGTGAGGCCCACCCGGTCCCACCGGGGCCCTGTCAATCCTCACGCTCCCCCACCGATCGATCCCACCGCGGCCCTCCTCCCTCCGCAACCGCCGCCCTCGACACAATCCAGCGCGCCGCCCCCTCCGCTCGACCGCGCCACGAAGGTCCCCATCCCTCCGTCTCCCTCCCGAGCTCCCCACCGTCGCCGCCCGTCGATCTCCCTCCCTGAACCGTCTCCACCCGAGGTGAGGATAGGAATCGGTCGCCCTCGACCTCCTCTCTCTGTTCCCCCACTTCCCGTCCGCCGTCGTTCCCGGGAGGACCGCCGCCCGCCGCCGGCAGGCCACCCCTGTCCGCCCCCTCCTCTGTTTGTGTCGAGGGGAAGAAGAAGAACACTTTACCATTAACCCCTCCCCCCTTCCTTTTTTCTAACCGCCCCCCCCCCCCCCCCCCCCCCCCCACAGCCGCCCACCATCCAAATCCTTCCCATCTTCACTTTTTTTTTGTCTCTGCAGGTGACGACAACCAAAACCTTTGGAAGCAACCAGCAAAGCCTTTGTCTCCACAAACTGAGTGACAATAGAAGGTGGTTGAACTATATATTTTTTTGATGCAGCAACAGCTATATATACATATGAGAGAACATGAAGTTGTTTGATGATCAAGCATCATCATTTGGTGTTTTTTAAGAAAATGGAATTACCACCATTTGGTGTAACAGAGTGTTTCTCTGTAATAAAAATATGAAATACATGCATGTTCCTTCCACTGAAATTATTATCGTGGTTATTAGCAGCTGTGTTGAATCAGCACATTTTTTTGAAGCGCCATGGTTTCTGGCAGATAAAACATTTTTTAATTGCATGTGAAAACCACCTCAGTCCTAAGAGATACTACATTAAGCTCCAGTGAAATACACACACACACACATATACATACATACATACATACATACATACATACATACATACATACATACATACATACATACATACATACATACATACATACATACATACATACATACATACATACATACATACATACATACATACATACATACATACATACATACATACATACATACATACATACATACATACATACATACATACATACATACATATACACACACGGTAGCGCTATTCTACACCCTGGGTGTAGAATCCCATTCTACACCCATGGACCCAGCGTACACCCAACCGGTCCAACCCAACCAGCTTCTTCCCCAACCGGATCCCACCTCACCTTCCCTAACCGTTTAATCCCTGCGGACATGAACCCGTTATCATCCCCAACCGGCCTTCTGTTCGGTAGAGCGCGACGCGGTGCAGGTCCTAGCGCGCGCAATTACTGGAGGCACGAGAGCAGCAGCGAGTGGGGTTCGCGAGAGCAGCAGCGCGTGGGGAGCACGACTTGTTTTGGGGATCTCGTATACCTCAGGTCCTCCCATCCGCCATTCACTAGAAGCTTAGATCAGGTGATTTTTTTGGTCTGATTTAAGATTCCCTCTCAGTAATTGCTAATCCACAACACACAGTTCTCGTTCCCCCTGGGATTCCTTCTCGATCCCACACAGATTACCCCTCGCGATTACTGGAATTTCTGTGATTACCGTTTGTGTGATTCCTTGGTGTGTCGCAATTACTGGATCGCTGATTTTTGCGTAATCATACTGTTTAATTGTCTCCTGATTACTGACTAGATTGAGAAAATCACATGGATTGCTTAGATGCTAATTTTTGTGTGTGGTGACCACTTGATTTGGGAAAATTACTGTGATACTGGCTTACTGCTGCAAAAATCCTTTGGATTACTGAGACGTACTGTGTTACGGGATATAATAGCTTGATGTCACCCTACTAAATGGATTGATTGTTTTAAGACTAGGGCATTGATTATTTTTTGTCACACTGCAGATATGGACAGTGGTGATGCTGCAGTCAATCGGGCAAGCCCTTCTATCAGCCTTGTCAGTAAACGTGTGTTGGCAACACCAGTGTCGATGGCACCGCCAGTCGTGGCTACACAAACATCTCCAGATCCAGCCAATGTGGGTGGCGCTGCAAGTGCAGTTGTGACGAGGACACCATAAGTTCCTATTGGTGGTGCACTTGTTATCAGCCCGAACTGGCTCAGGGACGATATGCACCATCGTGTTGTTATGACGCCTCCATCGTGTGCAGTCCCTGAACAAATGGTGTCTCCAGATGCTAACCAGACATTCAGACATGTGAGTTATTCTCAAAAAAGTCTGACCTATTAAGCAAAAAAATAATGATTCCAAAGTGAGTAGCTATGGAAACTGAATCAACAAGTTTGATGTGGTTACTGAAAATTGGTCCGTATTACTGAAATGATGAATGATTATTTTAATGAATTAGTGGTTGAGTTTATAATTAATGATTGAGTTACTGGATGAATATATATGTTGCTGAACGATTATTACTGAGTTACTGAATGATAATTTTACTGAATGAGTTTAGTACTGACCAATTATTTTAATGAAATACTAGTTGAGTTTATTACTTAATGATTAAGTTACTGATGAATATATTACTGAATGATTATTACTGAGTTGCTGATTGATTATTTTACTGAATTACTGAATGAGTTTAGTACTGACCGATTATTTTAATGAATTACTAGTTGAATATAGTTACTTAATGATTATTTACTAAGTTACTGGATGAATATATTACTGAGTTATTGAATGAGGTTATTACTGAATGATTACTGAACTGCACATTTATTGTTACTGAACAGGATGATGATTTGGACCATCGTTATGTTCCGAACTACGAAATGCACTTTCGATCGCTGGATGAAGCGTTTCAATTCTACACAGCGTATGCAAGGTTGGCCGGGTTTGACGTGAAGAAAAACAAGAAGAGGGGAAAGAATGCCCAAGAGTTTTGTTGCACAAAAGAATGGAAACACAAGGCGGTCGATGAAGCTGAACGTGTCACCAGCAAGACATCAAAGCGCGGCAGATGCAAGGCAATGGTCTTGGCTAAACTATCTGACGACAAATCACATGCCTTTTTCGCATGGATTTTGCTGGACCAGAATCATAAGATGATCCCTACACCACGTATGACCAAACGTATGTTGGCCCACAAGGTCAAGGAGCCTAGCATGATGCAATTAGTTGACACAATGCATGCGGGGCATGTGCCTCACCCAAACGTTATGCGAGTCCTGCGCATCGTTGCTGGTGGTTCGGACAACCTACAGTTCACTGAGAGGGATATCCATAACAGGTTTGTGTTCTTTGTTTGATTACTACTGTACGCTAAGTAAAATCAACTTCATTGTTTCCAAAAATTTGTTGTGGCTGTTTTTATAAAAACACTTTGGTAACACATGCAGGAGACCGGCTGCTATGAGAGAAGAACATGTTGACGACATTCCCAAGCTTATTGGATGGTTGTTATTCTGACTTGCTGAATTATTGTTATTCTGAATTACTTAATTTTTGATATTCTAAAATTACTAAATGGTTGTTATTCTGAGTTACTTAATTGTTGATATTCTGAATTACTGGAAGATTGTTATTCCTAGTTACTGGGTGATTGATTTACTGAATTACTGAATGGTTGTTATTTTGAATTACTGAATTGTTGATATTCTGAATTACTAAATGATTGTTATTCTGAGTTACTGGATGATTGTTATTCTGAATTACTGAATTGTTGATATTCTGAATTACCGGAAGATTGTTATTCATAGTTGCCGGTGTGATTGTTTTCTTGAATTACTGAATGGTTGTTATTCTAAATTACTGAATTATTGTTATTCTGAATTACTGAATTGTTGATATTCTGAGTTACTGAATAAGTGTTATTCTGAATTACTGAATTGTTGATATTCACATGCAAAAAATATATTGCAGATCAGGACAGCTCGATTGAGAAGGCAATAGGGTTGATGTTTCCCAACACAAAACACCGGTACTGCAGGTGGCATATCACAAATAAGTATAAGCATGAGCTGAATCAACTTAACTCACAGCATAATGGGTTCCACGACACTTTGACGACGATCATAAACCACCCTCTAACTCTGATTGAGTTTGAACAAGCTTGGCAAGCCATGCTTGACAAGTATGGAATCCATGAGTCAAGGGTCCTCCAAAAGCTCTACGATGACAGAAGGTGGTGGATAGCATCCTACTTCAAAGAAATTTTTTGTGGAACCGTTACATCTACTCAGAGGAGTGAGAGTGTGAATAGGGTTGTGAAGCATGGTTATTGTGACAACTCTACATCTATACATGAATTTGCAAAGTCATTCCTAGAACTCCTGGAGCACACAAAGGAAAAAGAGTCTGGAGAGGAGTACAATTCTCAGGTAAAGAAGAACATGTTTGATGTGTGATGGTTTTGCACTAGAATGTTGCTCAAAAAGCCTTAGGAATGCAATAATGGATGTTTGTTTGTTCTTTTTATGTAGGCTCTATGTGTGACAGCTTCAAACTATGGATTCGATAGGCAACTTGCACGTGTGTATACCAGGAATGTCTACAATGAATTCAAACAGAGGTTCAAGGCGGGCACTGGTTTCCGCGTGCGTATACACCCAGAAAAACCAAATTACTATCTTGTAGGTCACACAAGGCCACCGACTGATTTCCCATGGTTACAACACGAATATTGGGTGAAAGCGGTTGTGAACGGAAAAATGCCAGAGCTCTCAATATTCAATTGTGAGTGCATGAGGGTAGAGCATAAGGGTACGTAAAAAAAATTCACTTCTTGATGGCGGATGAAAAAATTACTGAAATAATGACAAAACTTAAAAAAGCAATGACTGAGATGCTGAAAAACAAAAAAAATGTGTGTTTTGTTAATATGCAGGGATGTTCTGCCCACATTTGGTAGCTATATTTATTAACCTGCAAGTTGTGTATATCCCATCTCGATATATTCCAAAAAGATATACAAGAAATGCGAGGGTGAATGTCGCGTTTGACAGACATGATACTAAATTTATTGGACCTGATGGGAGCACAAAAGCCAGCAAAATGCTTGAATTGTTGCCTCATTGGTCGACGCTCCAACAAGAAGCGGTTATGTCAGCTGAGGTGAGGCGGAGCTTCATTATTAATATTACGGGATTACTGTAGTAATGTTGATTAGTGGAAGTATTACTGGATTACTGCATTATTGTTTATTACTTGATTACTAGATTACAAAAATGGTTACTCGATTACTGGATGCATAACTGCATTACTGTGTTAATGTTGATTACTGGATTAATGTTGATTACTAACTAATGCTTTTTTTGTAACCATGCAAGCAGGGTGTTGCCAAGTGCAAGGATTTGCTGCAGTAGGCAATTGCAACCATCAGCAAGATGACACACGACGTGGGTCCGGCGGCTCTTAACGCTCCATCACATATACCTGCAACGGGACCAGTACGTCCACTTGAACCCCCTCCAGGAAGCATTGCGTTGGAGCAGCTTGCAGCTCCTAACGCTCCAGGGCATACGCCGGCACCTACACCTGAGCCTCCTACAACAAACATTGCGTTGGAGGAACATGTCATCTCTGCATCGGCTCCTCCGATCTCGACCACAAAGGGGAGCCGCAAGAGAACTGCTACAGGTGGAGATGTCCCAGCACCTCACTTCAAGCGCCCAAAACAGTCAAGCCACGTACGACGCTGCTCCAAATGCAACAAGCTCGGCCACTACTCTACATCATGCGTAGAGATGCCCCACCACCTAAAAGACCTAGGGGTAGGCCAGTAGGGAGTGGAAGGCAAAAGACGACTGCATAAGGAGGACTATTGAAACATGGACAATTTGTGTTGCGATTGTGGTTTAACAAAAAAATGTTAATTAATTCTTTGTTGAGCATGTAAGAGGGAAAAAATGGTACTAATGTTTGCAGAGTGTATAACGGATTAGTGATATACTGGTTACTGAAATAGCAATTATGGTTACTGAGTGTAAAAATGTATTACTGAGATATCGAGTTACTGGATAACGTTTTCATATTTAGGTGCGAGAGAAATGGATTTTCTTATGTAATGATCAGCTAGTGACGCCAAACGTTTGCTAACAGAAACAATTACTAAGTTTGAGATCCTGACAAATGGAGATGGAAAGTGATCATTATTGAACACATACGTCGCTGAGGCCTGATGTGTTACTGAGCACAGAAAATAGACTGAACTTGCATATTCTAGTAAAACATAAATCTATTACTGAGTTGTGCAAAAACTACTCAGTAAAAAAATATGATTGCCGATGATTACTGAGAGAAACAATTTGAAAACATGCCATCCTGGCACCAAAAAAAATAGAGGAGAAAAAAGGAACATTACTGAGAACACACACATGCGGCCCACCAGAAAAAATGTTACTGAGCACATATAGACTAAAAGTGGTCATTACTGGTACGATATCTAGTTGTTACTGAGCGCAAGAGATGATCCACAGTAGTTTGAAGACGCGTTTACAGTAATGACATGAAAGCTTCCATGTTTTGAAATATGTACATTGCACCAAAAAAAGATTCTACAGTGGAGCTAGTTCACAAATTTCATCCGGTAACTGCTTCCTGCATGCGTTCCGCTTGTGAAACATCATGTAGTACAAGATTTGGGCCTTGAACTCCGTTCCAAAATCCTGCAAAAAGGTAAATGTCCAGTAAGGACATGTCTAATATGATTTGAAAAAAACAAAAAGGAAAGGATTATTGGGAGACAGAAAAGTTAACAAACCGGATCTATGGCAACATTAACCTTGCGCAAACCACCATCATAATGCTCCATAAATAGCACGCTATACAGAGCGTCATCATAGTTATTACTGAACTTGGGCACCGAGATAAATGGCAAACCAAACTGGGAGAAATCAATGAACCTGCCATGCGTGAAATCCTGGAAAACAACATTGAGTCGATAGCGTATTCGCCCTGCGATGACTCCATGAAAGGCAACCCGATCTTGCTCATTAGTCCAAGGGAATGGATCAAGAATATTAATCTGTCCATGAACTAAATTAACACAATATAGCGACCAATGACCCTCTCCACGTGTCACATCCCTTGAATGATACACAGGCAGAATGGCCTTTTAGAAAAAAGAATAAAATGGAGTCTATTACTAACCAAAAAAATAGTTATTTAAGTAGTATTACTGAAGTATGTGATCAAGATTACTGAAGATGTGAGTAATTTACTTACAATCTTTGCAAACAATAACTCTTCAGCATCAAAAAATTCACTGAGGAAGTAGGGTGCTGAAGAATGTGAGTATGGAGAACCAGTGAAGTACTGCTCGTGCAGAATAGTGCTCTGTATACATTTTGATATAAAAAAGTTAGTGCAGTTACTGAACAAAGTAGGATCATAATTACTGACTGAGTGATTACCGAAAAAAGAAGTAGCATTAATTACTGAACGAGTGATTGATGAACAATAAGAATCATAATTACTGAACCGAGCAATTACTGAACAAAAACAGTAGCGGAATTAAAGGAAAAATTATATATATCAGAGGACACGTACAGAAAGCGTTATTGGTAGAATTATCCTGTAAGTAGGGCGATCAGGTTCTGCGGCCTTGTCATCATTCATCAAGCAGGTGCCGAAAAAATGAATAAAACTGCTTTTGCATGTCGAAGCATCCAAGAATGAATCCACGATGCTAGATCTTGACTCCATGCATGAATGAGCGGTGCGATAATACAAATCTGAACTTGCTCTCAACAAACTGCTACTGCATGAAAGGGGAGGGGGTAGGGGAAACAGTTGCATAGTTACAATAAAAAAGTGAAAAAAAGAGAAGTACAAAATAAGTGCAAAACTAAAAAAGGGGATGAGATATGAGCACTTACAGTTGCATCTTTTTCGTTGCTGGTGTTGCCATGATGACGGCCGAGCCGCATTGCTTTTTCAACATCGAAAGGCAACGTTGTGCGAATGGGAACCTGGATGAAACCACTAACTTTCTGCCCCTTGTTGTAGCCTTGCTGCTAAGTTGAAATAATGCCAATTGACACCCTAGATTGGCTGGGCACTTGAAAAGGTCTACAATGTCCTTATTCTGCCTGTTATAAGTCTTGGCATGTGACTGTTTCGAACAAAATTAATAAAAATCAGTAATAATTTTACATGTGATATTATAGCGTTACTGAAAAAGTAGTATGCTTACTCAAGAAAAGGAATAGAAAAGTGAAAAAACTGATTACTGAACTTAATATGATTATTTGGAGGGTATACAAAAAGGAGGTAAAGCTGTGAATCATGGCTGCAAACCTCGATTGTTTGGTGGCAAGGCTTCATAGGTGACACGCCAGCAGCAGCTAGATCTTGTTCCGTGCCTTGGCTTTCATCAATGTCGCACAAAACACTTGATATATCGTTCCAATGCTCGCGATCAAACAACATCTCGTTAACACCAGCAGTACTTTGCGTTCCTTGTGTGCCTTGGTCAAGTGGAGCATCACATGCCGATGACATTTCGTGTTGTGTTGGTGTTTATCAAATGTTGGCTTTGATTGGCATGTACTATCATCGAATGAAGGTGGTTGTATGTGATATGTTGAGGGGTGGAAAAGAGGTGGGCTGAAAATGTGTTGGGCATTTGTCTCCTATGTAGAAACAAAAAAAATGTGATAACTGAATGCATAAGACATATTACTGAACTCACGCGTAGTAGAACTAAAAATACAAAAAATACTGAACTAAAATCCATGACGCTAATTACTGAAACTAATACATTAATATATAGGATGTTCTCATTCACACAGAAAGCTGCAACACAAGGTAGCAGAAAAACAAACAACTAAAAAGTAGCATATTGCTGAATAAAAAGAACAAAAAAACATCATGCATCCGCGTAGTTGGTTGGACCCACAATCGTACCATCCTGGGCAGGAAAAACAAATACTGAGCATAGCGACAGCTACTGAAAATACGCACTTGATACTACATTACTGATATAAATATATAGTAAAATACTAAGCATGTAAATATTAATTACTGATCAGAAAAAAGATGTGCACGTATAATTAATTTCAAAAAATTAATAAAAACATGTAGCATTCGAACCTTGTCAATTGTCTTATTAATCAGACCACCATCAGTGATTGCATCATCATTGGTAAAGGGGGGGCTATCCTCAACACGCGTGGCACCGTCATCTTTATCCATTGCACCAGTTGATGATGTAGTTGGGACATCCTAAAAAGTTAAAAATAGTAATATTAAAAATATTTCAAAAGACATGTTGATTGTATTACTTAGTATATATTACTGAGTATACCATGATGTTGGTTACTGTGGATTACTGAAATGAACTATCAATGGGATTACATAAATTGGGACGGTGTTTACTAAAAATTGTTGGGATGCGTTTGTAAGTCTCGAGGATCAATTACTGAAGCAAATATGTACTAGAAAACACGGGTTGAATAAAAAGAAGGATCAATTACTAAGTCAGTAATATATTTTTTTACTTGCTTTAATTTAGGTATATGTTTTTGAAATTACTGGAGGTGGATTTGATACATTGAATATATGATTAGATGGTTACAAACGGTCAGTAATCAATAATCTCAATATTTGAAAATACTGAATCTTTAGTAATCAGTAATCTCAGTTGTCAGTAATTAGCAGTCACTCATCGGGAGATATGAATTACTACTTAGTAAAAGTTACAGGAAATCATAAATGTTCGTCAGTGACTCATTAATCAATAAATCAGAAAAAAGCTAACAGGATAACAAGATACATTACCGAGTCTAAATTATCAATAGATCTGTAGCTCGAGAATGATGAGCATAAAAATACTTCAATACCAGACATGTAACATTACAGAGCATGTGTATATTAATTACTGATCATAAAAGATTATTACTGAAGAAAAAATAATTACTGAACTAACACAACAAAAAAAGTTGGGAAAAAACCTTTGGAGAGCTTGCAGCAGCCGCATTGGGAATATCAATACCCCCCCTCGACATCAATCTGGTCACGGCTGTTGTCAACATCATCAACAGTGAGTACGCCAGTATTGGTAGGGGGAGGGCTACCCCGACACCATAATTGGGCTTATCACTACACCTCCCGCCTATTGTGCCACTTGCAATTGAAGCATCAACATCATCCTAAAAAAATATTAATATATCGAAACAAAAAAGAGAATTACTGACGGCATGGATTACTGAAGACAAGATTACTGAAAGACGTTGATTACTGAAAAATAAAGAAAAAAGGAGCAAAGACGCAAAAAAGAAAAAAGCAGAAAAAAGGTGAGACCTCAGGCGTCACGCCACTTTTTGCAGCAGACCGGCATCTTGCTCGAATATCCCTTGGGGAACCAAGATCATAAGCACCTCCGAACAATCTTGTCAATGCAGAACATACATTTCTATGGGCATGTTTGATATTACTCTCCCCTTCAGAGACCAACCTTTTCCCATCTTCAACAAGCTCCATAGTTGCGTCCATCTGCCTATCATGATCCTGTAAGGCAACTCTAGCCTCTGCCTGCAGCTTCTCATCCTCAATCCGAGAGATAATGCCCGCAAATCTTGGGAGCAAGTGAAGCAACGAAGCATCTAAATTATTGTGTGCAGCAGAGTTGGGTTTTGATGGTCTGCGCGGACGCTTTGTGGGCATGGCACCAGCAACAATGACCTCTGATCGCAGCTGCTTTTCTGGTGCATCCGACCGATGACGCTTGCGTCTGGCAGGTTCAGGGGGGCACGCATCTGGCGAAGGCAAGTCGTCAACCCTCACATCTTCATAGCAGCTTCCAGCTTTGCTGCAAAACTAGAAAATAATGCAAGAAGAAAATGGTTGAGTAAAAAAAGCAATCAGATGGTGTCGGTGTTTAAACCACTCGACCTCCATGGGAGGTACCCGCAGCAAGGTAGAAGGTGGGGATCGCCATGATCTGGAACCGAAGGTATGCGTGAGGACACAAGACACAAGATTTATACAGGTTCGGGTAGCCGGAGTAGCTACCCTACGTCCTGTTTGGGGTAGTATTGCGCCCTGCGCTTGGTGTTGTTCCCCGGAGGGATTGTGGATGTGCGGCTAGGTACCCGGCCCTCCTTTATATAGTCCAGGGGGCGGGTTCCTAGTCGGTTACAAGGCAGGAGTCCTAGTAGGATTACACAGAGCGAGTCCTAGTAGGAGTACAGGGGAATTCTAGTAGGAGTCTGTCTTCTACTTTTCCTCCTTCCTTGCATCAGTACCCGGGGTCTATGCCCGACAAGCCCCCGAGCACGTTGGAGTCGAGAGTAGTAGTTTGAGTAGTCTTGAAGCCTCTTCGAGTAGTTCTTGAGCGTCCTCGAGTACCGCTTGGATAAGTCTTCAATAGTACTTGAACTGCCGCGAGGCTGGAAGGTGGTCCAGCTCATCAGTCTTGAAGTCGAGATTATATGGAAGTGCGGTTGCAAAATCGCACTCCATATGGAGTAGCCCCCGAGCCTTAGGTTGAGTTGCAGACTCTAGCTGAGGGTCAATCTTGATTCTGAATCTTCTGTCTTGAAAAAATTGAACGATGGGTGTAGCATAGTAGCCCCCGAGCCTTGAAATGATTAGGTAATCAATCCAAAGGTCTTTAGTGTTCGCGAAAGCCATCATCTGAGTACTCTTGCACCGTGTAGCCCTCGATATAAGAGAGCTATATGAGCCACGTCGAGTAGTGATTGGTGAGGAGCCCCCGAGCTTGAGAGCGAGCGAAGCATGCTGAAGTTATCTTCGAGTAGTATGTGAAATGTAGCCCCCGAGCTGGAGAGATTCCAAGTAGCAGTTTGGCATCGAGCCGTGGAGCTTGAGAAGTAGTCGTGCCGTCAGAGCGGACTTTAGTTGCGACCGAAGTCAACTTTAGATGCCGGCAGTGCGGACTTTAAAATGCGACTTGAAAACCGAAGTCGACTTTGTGCCGCGGGGAGCGGACTTTGAGATGCGACTTAAAAACCGAAGTCTACTTTAGGGTGCCGCACAGAGCGGACTTTGATATGCGACTTTAGAAGTCGACTTTGCGCCGCGCAGAGCGGACTTTGAAATGCGACTTTGGAAGTCGACTTAAGTTTGCCGCGTAGAGCGGACTTTAAGATGCGACTACAGTAGTCGACTTTAGGATGCCACGCGGAGCGGACTTTGAGATGCAAAAAACGAAAAGCACTTTCCGGAAAGCCAAAGCGAATAAAAAATCAGAGAAAACGAGTAGTTTTGCCGCCGAAGCGGGCTTGTGATTGCGACCGGAGTCGGCTTGTGCCACCGGAGTAGTCTTGGATGCGACCTTTAGCGTCGACTTGTGCCACCGGAGTGGGCTTGGATGCGACCGTTAGTGTCGACTTGTGCCACCGGAGTGGGCTTAAGTACCTGAGCCATGGATTTCAGACCCAAGGTACAGTTGCCGCCAGAGCGGGCTTGAAGGTGCGACCGGAGTCGACTTGTGCCACCGGAGTGGGCTTAAGTACCTGAGCCATGGATTTCAGACCCAAGGTACGATTGCCGCCGGAGCGGGCTTGAAGGTGCGACTGGAGTCGACTTGTGTACCCAGGCCATGGATTTCAGACCCAAGGTATGGCTTCCACCGTAGTGGACTTGAAGGTGCGACCGGGGTCGACTTGTGTACCTAGGCCATGGATTTCAGACCCAAGGTATGGAGCGCGAGTACTTAGGGTACTTGGACCCATGGTACGGAGTGTTAAGACCACGTGCAGCTAGGTTCCATCGTCGCCAGGACCCGAGGGCCGCTTACAGCTAGGTTCCATCGAAGCTTACACACGTAGTATGCCATCGAAGCAGGCGAAGATGCGACCAGAGTCGACTTTAAGTCGCCGCACGGAGCGGACTTTAGAATGCGACTTTAGAAGTCGACTTTAGATTGCCGCGCGTAGCGGACTTTAGAAACTGCCTCCTAGGGGTAGTGTAACACCCGAAAATTCCATCACAATAAAATATTGTTAGCAACATGGTTTAGTTTTATTTTCTAAGGATTTAAAAAATTTGAGTAAATAAATTTGCCTTTAATTAAATTAAACATCATTTAATAATTAGAATCACCCAAGTGTTTGTGCATCATGTTGAAATGCATGAGTTTTGTTTGTGGTGTGATTCTAAAAGTCTTAAAAAAAATTTTGTGAAAAAGTCCTTAAAAATAATTGTGAAAAAGTTTGTGAAAAATTGTGTAAAAGTTTGAATTTAAAAATGTTTGAAAAGTGGTTTAAAAGGTTTTCTAAAAGTCTTAAAATAGTTGGATAAATTTGTGTTAAAATTTGAATTTGAAAACATGTAAAAGATTTGAATTTAAAAGGTTTGAAATTGGTTTGAAAATGGATTTGAAAAGAAAAGGAAAAAAACAAACTCTTTCAGCCCAGCCCAACCCCGCGGCCCACCTCACCTCCCCCCTCCTTTCGTTTTCCAGCCGCGGCCCACACCCGCTTACGGCCCACGCGGCCCGCTCCACCAGCGCCCCCGCCTTCTCTCTCTTCCGCCGGCTGACAGGTGGGGCCCACCTGTCAGGCCGTCTTCTACCTCCCGCCGTGCCCCACCCCCCTCCTTCCCCCGCGCGGCCGCCGGCTTCCCGCGCCGCCGTCCCGCCTCCCCGGCTCCCCGCGCCCGTCCGCCTCCTCCACTACGCCGCCCCACTCACCACCGCCGTCTCCCGGCCTTTCCCCTACCCGTAACTGTCTCCACCGAGCCGCCCGCCGCCGCCATTAATGGCCGGCCGGCGAGCTCCCCACCCACCGCCTCCGCGCCCTTCCCCCTTCCCTCTCCACCCTATAAAGGGGCAGCACCACCCCCTGCTCCACCCGCACCACCTCACCGCCCCTACTCGCGCACGCAGGGACCGGAGCGCCGCCGCCGCCGGAGCTCACCGCCGGAGCCCCGACCTCGCCGCCGATCTCCTCCTCCGCCGTGTTTCCCTCCCCTCCGACCCCTGGGTAAATTTCCCCTCCCCCTCCTCTTCCTCTCCATGCCCTCGCCGTCGAAAATGGCTCACCAGAGCTCCCTTCCGCCATCGCCGGCGAGCCCGCCGCCGGCGGCCGTCCGCGCCGCCCCTTGTAGCGCCGCCGCCGCGCCGTCGCACCGCCAACCGCCCCGATCCGATTTGGGCGGTCCGGATTCATCGGGGCGCACCCTCTTGGATCGGTCCACGGTGGACCGGTGGACCGGTCCACCGCGCCGGTCCACCGCTGACGTCAGCAGCCACGTCACGCTGGCGTCACCGCTTGCGTCAGCCCAGCCAATAGCGACCCGCCACGTGGCGCCACCACAGGTCACCCGCAGGCAGCCCAGGCATTTTTGCAAAAAGAACCCTGCATTTTCCATAATTACAAATATACCCTTCCACCTATATAAAAGCCTTTCAACTAAGTCCTTTCTTTTATGCTTAGGCCCCTGCAGTTCTTAGTTTCTATGTTCTATAGCCCACCCTTTTACCTTTCATATGTTAGACCTCCTAGTTTCACACATAATTATGTTTTAGCCCCTGAAATCTTGTAGAAAACCCCCTAAAACTTTCAGATATTCACAATTTAGTCCGTGAACCTTGTTTCAGCCATATCTTCTCCATCCTAGCTCCGTTTTTAGCGTTCTTGGTGTCCACGCGATCGTCTCTCCGAGCCCGTCATTTCTAAAAGCTTGTTTTAGTCTTTTGGTAATGTTTGATGTATTGTTTTATTTATTGTATGTTTTCTTGCATGATCGTAGCCAACGCGCCGTTCAAGGAAGAACAAGTGCAGAGCTTTGCAGATAAGGAAAGTAGCTTATCGTTGGAGAAAGGCAAGTGACCCTAACCACCCTTCTACCTATGCTTTAATCAAGAACACTATAAGTTAATCGAAACATGGAGAACCACCCAGGAAAACAGTGCAACAACAGTCCATATGGCTCTGGCTTAGCCAATTAATTAGGTGTGCGATTGTATTGACGACCCTATCCGAAAGGAACACGGGGGCTCGGGTTGCGGGGGTATAGCCCGGTTCTTTTGGGGTAGCAGCCCTTGCTAAGGTGCTGACCACTAGGGAGGGTTATGGTCCGCCCGAGTCAGAATCGTCGTGGGTTGTTGATGCTTTTGCATATCTTTGTAAAGGCTTCGTAGCGTCCCTATGCAATCACACCTCGGAAGTGTGGTATTGTGCCTGATCAGCACATGCGTGGTTGGGTTCAAAGTTCTTTGGAACTTTTACGCGAACTGTGGGAAAAGTGTGCAACCTCTCGCGAGTGTAAAACTGATCGATCAGCCGTGCTCACGGTCAAGAGCGGCCTGGACCCTCACATGATTAATTGAACTTAAAGATGGATTAATATTGCTTTACGGTTATTCCCCGTGGCCTTGCCGAGTACCAACCATAAGTGTACTCATCCTTGCTTACGCTGTTCAGAGAAGAACCCTGGAGTGGAGTACTTCACCGACTACGAGGAGTTCTGAGGATGCGATCAACCAGTCAGAAGCCTGTGGAAGATAAAGATGGAGTCGCGTCTTCATAGTTATCGTTGTTCGTGTAAAGACCTTCGTGTCTACCATCGTGAGTGTAATAAAAGTTAATAAACCTTTTCTGTATGTTTTGAGCAATGTCTTGTGATATTACACTCATGAGTCTATCATATGTGTGAAATTGTGATCCTGGCACACATATGAGATGCATTCGGTTTTCTACGGAAAATCGGATGTGACAGAGTGGTATCGAGCATTGGGCGATCGTAGGACGCAGCCTCAGATAGAAATGGTCGAGATTAAGGACTCTCTTTCTAGAAAGCCTTTCCAGCATTCAAAATATCTTATTTACGCATAAAAAATATTTTATTCTTTATTCTCTAACAAAATCAAATCTTTTGTTTTCTTCTACACTGAGACTGATTCTTGTTCTTCCACCTTGAACTACCACACGTGTTTTCTAGGATAGCTTCTTAGGATGCCTACCCCTTTTGTCAAGTTTCGTTTCGATAGAGCCGTTCTTGTGAGGACGTACGATGTAAATGCTTGTTGATTGTAAACATGCATGATTTGGATCTTTGACATGATTGGGACGTTTTTGTGGAGTGATGGCCACAAATACATCAATAAAATAATTAAAGTTAAAATTTGAATCTTAGCCCCTTTCTCTTCATCTTTATCAACTCAATATCTTATCGAAAATACCTTTTTCCTAACAAATGGTAAACACCAGGTCAGGAGCTGGACAAAGTTATTCCGTTCGTGCTCACATCGCCAATCAGCTGAATCAAGTTCCCTCCTCCACCACAAGAATTAGCCATGGATCCCACGATGCAGCAGTTCTTTACGGAACAGATGCAATTAATTCGAACCTCACCGCCACCGCATCCCGAATCTACGAGCACGTGCAGAACCCGCCCACCACCACAAGGACCCCCACCACCTCCACCGCCAGTGAACAAGCATAGAGAATTCATGAGCCACAACCCGCCCACTTACTCTCATTCTATAGATCCCCTCGATGCTGATGATTGGCTCAAGACCATCAACAAGATGCTGAATATCACCCAATGTAATGATCGTGAGAAGGTTTTGTATGCCTCAGGACGTCTGGAAGGTGCAGCCTCTGATTGGTGGGATGCTTACACCGTCGCACATGCTGCTGCCGACACCATTACTTGGCAAGAGTTCCAGGAGAGTTTTCGTACACATCACATCCCAGCTGGTGTGAAGAAGCTGAAGAAGAAGAAGGAATTTCTAGCTCTAAAGCAAGGCAACATGACAGTTAGTGAGTATCTGGATCAGTTTACTCATTTGTCCCGCTATGCACCAGATGAAGTCAACACGGATGCAAAGAGACAAGAACGCTTTCTCGATGGATTGATAGGGCCACTTAACTATCAGTTGCAGAGCCACACATTTCTTAACTTTCAGATGTTGCTCAATAAGGCTATAGGCTTGGAGAATAAACGCAAGGAACTTCGTGAACAGAAGCGCAAGTTTCAATCTCAGGGACAGTCTAGCAGTAACACCCGCCCTCGTTACAACTCATCGCAAGACTCTCAGTTTCGTTCTAGCACACAAGGAGAGGCCATGGACAGAATCAACCGTTCTATCGTTCGTTTGAGGAACCCGAAGAATCCAACCCAATGACACCACAGGCTCCAAAACCTCATCAGAACCGCTCAGGTGCACCAGTAAGGAACACTACTCCAGTTCACCTTAGTGGATGCTTCAACTGCGGAGAATTGGGACACTATGCCAGTATTTGCCCTCAGCGTAATATGCAGACACCCCAGAGAGATAACAGAGGTCAACAAAACTATATGCATGGTAGAGTGAACCATGTGACAGCTGAAGAAGCTCAAGGAGACAAAGATGTTGTGCTTGGTACGTTCCTTATCAACTCTGTACCTGCAACAGTTTTATTTGATTCCGGGGCATCGCATTCATTTATTACTGAACGATTCGTGACAAAGCATGATGTACCCAAGAGTTCCATGAAGACACATTTGCTAATTAGTTCCCCAAACGGTGAAATGAAATCCACCTTTGTATGCCCACGGAGTCAATCTTAAGATCGGAGAGATAGATTTTGAAGCAGACTTAGTGATCCTAACATCCAGGTGGAATAGATGTGATCCTTGGTATGGATTGGTTAAGCAAGCATGATGGAATCATTTTGTGTGCCAAGAAGTCGGTGCTCTTAACTACACCGCAAGGAGATAGGATTGAGTTTGCCGCTGCAAGCCCGAAGAAGAAGGAGAAGTGAATAAGCTCTGTGGTAGTAACCCATCATCTATCAAGAACATCTTGTATCTCCTCTTGTTTTCTGATCCCTCCGAATCTCGGGACGAGATTCTTTTTAAGGGGGTAGGATTTGTAACACCCGAAAATTCCATCACAATAAAATATTGTTAGCAACATGGTTTAGTTTTATTTTCTAAGGATTTAATAAATTTGAGTAAATAAATTTGCCTTTAATTAAATTAAACATCATTTAATAATTAGAATCACCCAAGTGTTTGTGCATCATGTTGAAATGCATGAGTTTTGTTTGTGGTGTGATTCTAAAAGTCTTAAAAAAATTTTGTGAAAAAGTCCTTAAAAATAATTGTGAAAAAGTTTGTGAAAAATTGTGTAAAAGTTTGAATTTAAAAATGTTTGAAAAGTGGTTTAAAAGGTTTTCTAAAAGTCTTAAAATAGTTGGATAAATTTGTGTTAAAATTTGAATTTGAAAACATGTAAAAGATTTGAATTTAAAAGGTTTGAAATTGGTTTGAAAATGGATTTGAAAAGAAAAGGAAAAAAACAAACTCTTTCGGCTTGGCCCGGCCCCCCGCGGCCCACCTCACCTCCCCCCTCCTTTCGTTTTCCGGCCCGCGGCCCACACCCGCTTACGGCCCACGCGGCCCGCTCCACCGCCGCCCCCGCCTCTCTCTCTCTTCCGCCGGCCGACGGGTGGGGCCCACCGTCGGGCCGTCTTCTACCTCCGGCCGTGCCCCACCCCCTCCTTCCCTCGCGCGGCCGCCGGCTTCCCGCGCCGCCGTCCCGCCTCCCCCGGCTCCCCGCGCCCGTCCGCCTCCTCCACTACGCCGCCCCCACTCACCACCGCCATCTCCCGGCCTTTCCCCTACCCGTAATCGTCTCCACCGAGCCGCCCGCCGCCGCCGCCATTAATGGCCGGCCGGCGAGCTCCCACCCACCGCCTCCGCGCCCTTCCCCCTTCCCTCTCCACCCTATAAAGGGGCAGCACCACCCCCTGCTCCACCCGCACCACCTCACCGCCCCTACTCGCGCACGCAGGACCGGAGCGCCGCCGCCGCCGGAGCTCACCGCCGGAGCCCCGACCTCGCCGCCGATCTCCTCCTCCGCCGTGTTTCCCTCCCCTCCGACCCCCGGGTAATTTCCCCTCCCCCTCCTCTTCCTCTCCATGCCCTCGCCGTCGAAAATGGCTCACCGAGCCCCTTCGGCCATCGCCGGCGAGCCCGCCGCCGGCGGCGCCGTCCGCGCCGCCCCTTGTAGCGCCGCTGCTGCGTCGTCACACCGCCAGCCGCCTGATCTGATTTGGGCGGTCCGGATTAAATCAGGACGCACCCCCTTGGATCGGTCCACGGTGGACCGGTGGACCGGGTCCACCGCGCCGGTCCACCGCTGACGTCAGCAGCCACATCACGCTGGCGTCACCGCTTGCATCAGCCCAGCCAATAGCGACCCGCCACGTGGCGCCACCACAGGTCACCCGCAGGCAGCCCAGGCATTTTTGCAAAAAGAACCCTGCATTTTCCATAATTACAAATATACCCTTCCACCTATATAAAAGCCTTTCAACTAAGTCCTTTCTTTTATGCTTAGGCCCCCTGATCCTTAGTTTCTATGTTCTATAGCCCACCCTTTTACCTTTCATATGTTAGACCTCCTAGTTTCACACATAATTATGTTTTAGCCCCTGAAATCTTGTAGAAAACCCCCTAAAACTTTCAGATATTCACAATTTAGTCCGTGAACCTTGTTTCAGCCATATCTTCTCCATCCTAGCTCCGTTTTTAGCGTTCTTGGTGTCCACGCGATCGTCTCTCCGAGCCCGTCATTTCTAAAAGCTTGTTTTAGTCTTTTGGTAATGTTTGATGTATTGTTTTATTTATTGTATGTTTTCTTGCATGATCGTAGCCAACTCGCCGTTCGAGGAAGAACAAGTGCAGAGCTTTGCAGATAAGGAAAGTAGCTTATCGTTGGAGAAAGGCAAGTGACCCTAACCACCCTTCTACCTATGCTTTAATCAAGAACACTATAAATTAATCGGAACATGGAGAACCACCCAGAAAAAAAGTGCAACCACAGTCCATATGGCTCTGCTTAGCCAATTAATTAGGTGTGCGATTGTATTGACGACCCTATCCGAAAGGAACACAGGGGGCTCCGGGTTGCAGGGGTATAGCCCGGTTCTTTTGGGGTAGCAGCCTTTGCTAAGGTGCTGACCACTAGGGAGGGTTATGGTCCGCCCTGAGCTGTAACTGTCGTGGGTTGTTGATGCTTTTGCATATCTTTGTAAAGGCTTCGTAGCGTCCCTATGCAATCACACCTCGGAAGTGTGGTATTGTGCCTGATCAGCACATGCGTGGTTGGGTTCAAAGTTCTTTGGAACTTTTACGCGAACTGTGGGAAAAGTGTGCAACCTCTGCAGAGTGTAAAACTGATCGATCAGCCGTGCTCACGGTCAAGAGCGGCCTGGACCCTCACATGATTAATTGAACTTAAAGATGGACTAATATTGCTTGGCCTTGCTGAGTACCAACCATAAGTGTACTCATCCTTGCTTACGCTGTTCAGAGAAGAACCCTGGAGTGGAGTACTTCACCGACTACGAGGAGTTCTGAGGATGCGATCAACCAGTCAGAAGCCTGTGGAAGATGAAGATGGAGTCGCGTCTTCATAGTTATCGTTGTTCGTGTAAAGACCTTCGTGTCTACCATCGTGAGTGTAATAAAAGTTAATAAACCTTTTCTGTACGTTTTGAGCAATGTCTTGTGATATTACACTCATGAGTCTATCATATGTGTGAAATTGTGAGCCTGGCACACATATGAGATGCATTCGGTTTTCTACGGAAAATTGGGTGTGACAGGTAGCCCCCGAGTTGATGAAGTAGACTCGTGGCGACTTGATTGATATACCCCAAGAGTAGTCAGCAGAGTGTAGCTCCCGTGAAAACCCGCCGAGAAGCATACACAAATGAGTAGTCGGCAAGTAGTCCTACATGATGAGGAGAACAAGCCAAGAAAACAGTAATCATTTAAATAAATGACTTAGCTGTTGCTGCCTGGGCAGACTGATGATGAAGCCGTGGCGGTCGGCGATGGAGCCGCGGCGGTGTTGTTAAAGTTGACTAGTCAAAGTTGATTCCGACTAGTTGTTGGGAGCGTGACTGCCGTTCTCGACTAGTTTGAAAAACTAGTCGATATGAATGGTCGATGCGATGCGACCGGAAGACGACGTCGTGGCGGCGCGCGGCGTACTCGAAGTAGAGCCAGTGTTGCCGCAAGGCAAGTAATCGCGCCCCACGGCGTGGCTGAAGTAGAGCCAGTGTGGCCGCAAGACGAAGTCGCGGCGCACGGAGTAGTCGACGACGAGACTGCGCGACACGGAGTAGTCGACGACGAGCGGCGCGACGAGCCGCGTGACGAGCCGCGCGACGTGCCGAGGCACCCGGACGCGCGGCGGAGTTGAAGTAGTCGACGCCGAGCCCGAGTAGTTGACGACGAGCGGCGCGACGAGCCGCGTGACGAGCCTCGCGACGTGCCGAGGCACCGGACGCGCGGCGAAGTTGAGGTGAAGTCGCCGCGACCGGAGGCAAGTAGCCGCGGTGCACGACGAGGTTGACGTAGAGCGCGTGCGGCCGGAGACGAGTAGTCGCGGCGCACGGCGAGGTCGACATAGAGCGCGTGCGGCCGGAGACGAGTAGTCGCGGCGCACGGCGACGTTGACGTAGAGTCGATACGGCGTAGTCGAAGCGGAGCCGCTGCGTACGGCGGCAATGTAACCGTACTCGCGTACCTCTCCAGTGTGCATCAAACAAGGACGTTGTAGCTCCCTGTTAGCCTTTGGTGTGCTTAAAGCTGATTTCCACCAAATCGTTTTTTTTGTTTAGCTACACAAGCTGCGAGGCAGCAGCAGTGCTCTGCCTTGTCATTGATAAACGAGCTGCATGCAACAGCTTGTGGTGCAAAAAACTCGATCTCGGAAACTTGGACATGTCCATCAAGCGGTGATCGGTCGGCAATGCGCAGCTACGAAGCAAATCGATCATTCGGCAGTTTGCAACCACGCGCGCCTTGATGAGGGAAATCGATCTGCCACCGAATTGTAGAGAGCCACCAAATAAGAATCCACTTCGAAATTGAACACTCGCCAAGGTGAGACTTGCTGTCTTGACGAGACATCTTCAATTGCTTCGAACTTGACGCGGGCACGTCCATAGATCGTTTGCCCAACGAACGGGGCCACGCTAGTAGTCGCCGAATTGATTGAGTTTGACAAAGTTCCTTCGAATTCGCCCAATAACCATGTCGATGGTCCCACGGTGGGCGCCAGCTGTCGGTGTTTAAACCACTCGACCTCCATGGGAGGTACCCGCAGCAAGGTAGAAGGTGGGGATCGCCATGATCTGGAACCGAAGGTATGCGCGAGGACACAAGACACAAGATTTATACAGGTTCGGGTAGCCGGAGTAGCTACCCTACGTCCTGTTTGGGGTAGTATTGTGCCCTGCGCTTGGTGTTGTTCCCCGGAGGGATTGTGGATGTGCAGCTAGGTACCCGACCCTCCTTTATATAGTCCAGGGGGCGGGTTCCTAGTCGGTTACAAGGCAGGAGTCCTAGTAGGATTACACAGAGCGAGTCCTAGTAGGAGTACAGGGGAATTCTAGTAGGAGTTTGTCTTCTACTTTTCCTCCTTCCTTGCATCAGTACCCGGGGTCTATGCCCGACAGATGGGTAGGAGGAAAAACCAACATTTATTTGGGGGCAGAGTTGGAATTAAGTGGGACAACTTACTTCAAGATTGCCATATGTAATGGTCTTGCCATCAGAGGCGTGCTTCATATCAGCTTTCGCAATCTTGTCAACAATATTAGAATTGAATAATGAAGCACGTGGAGTTGATTTTGCATCCATTACCATATGGGCAGGGCAGAAAAGGTTATCCAAGTAATATATCTGCAATGAAAAAAACATATTACTATACTGCATTACTGAGCATGTATTAATGACCATACAAAAGTATTTGTTTAGAAAGGAAAAATATAAATAGAATCAAGGCATTACCACAACAAGCGCAACGCAGCCCTGGACTGAAGTTGCCCCTGACCTGTCACTGGGGGCGACTTTCTTCCACTTCTTTGCCTTTACAGTCAAATCATCAACAACAGCAGTACAAAGGTCGTACTTGGCAACATCTTCTATGTTCTTGCAGTAGTAATAAATATCTCCGGGGACAAAGAGAGCACTTGTACAAAAAAGCAATCCGTCTAGAAGAGTCATGAAGAAACACCTAATGCTCCAAGCGTCACCATTACCCTTCTTTACAAACTCTTCAATAACATACCTACAATTTAAAAAAAGGAAAATTACTAAACAACTCCAACTGACATAATTACTGATCTACTGAACTATCAAATTACTAAATATAGAAGAGCAAAAAAAAGAGATAAGAGAAATTAATAAAGAGAATTAAGCTGTTGATATTACTACAACACTTGATTTGGATTACTGAACTATGAAATTACTAAACAATAACTCTTTGTTGCTGAATTACTATACTATCAAATTATCAGGATAATGAAAAAGGTGAAATTGCTAGAAAAAAGCTGTTATGATGCATGACTGATTCCAAAAAAAAAGGTGGGGCAGGATTACCTAGGAACCTCATTTGGCTTCAGCTCCTTGAAGCTCCTAATTTTTGAATTTTTCTTGCGCTTCTCACTAACAATGTTCTGCATGCCTCTCTCTACACATTCGTCCCTAAGCTCTTTCTGGTAAATTGCTTTATCAGATGCAGAAACAAAATCAAGAGGTTTGTTTCCCTCGGGAATGCCTAAGACAAGCTTGACAATCTGCGGAGTAATTGGAAGTTCCCTCCCATTGATGACAATACGAAGTGGGTCAACCTCTATGTGATCCATGAGAAAAGTGGCGAGCATTCTATCGTCGAGCTTATCGAGGGAGAATGAGAGAAAATCCTTAAAGCCCAAACGGATCAACTCATCTTTCATAGGCTGACTCATCGCACTCAGTATGTTGAAAACAGAAGCAGGAGCACAACGTATGGTTGGATATGTTTTTTCTTCTATTGATATAAAAAAGAGTAATCAGTAATGGAATAATTTTAAATCAGTTTACTAAAAAATGAAGTGATTATTGAAGTTAAATTATTGAAGCTACGCTGAAAATGACTGCTGAGTGATTAACGAAACTAAATTAGAACATATTATAAAGCAATCAGTAATGCAATAGATTAAGAAAATCAGTTTACTGGAAAACTGAAAAAGTGATTACTGTAAGCTAAATTACTGAAGGTAAGCTGAAAATGACTAAATTACTAAAGTGAGTACTATAAGCTAAAAAACTGAGTGATTACTGAAGTGATTACTGTAAGCTAAATTACTGAGTGATTACTGAAGTGATTACTGTAAGCTAAAATTACTGAATTGATTACTGTAAGCTAAAATTACTGAGTAACTGAAGTGATTACTGTAAGCTAAATTACTTAAGGTAAGCTAAAAATTACTGAGTGATTGATTACTGAAGTGATTACTGTAAGCTAAATTACTAAAGTGATTACTGTAAGCTAAATTACTAAGAGATTACTGAAACTAAAAATGGAACAGATTCTAATGCAACATACCGCCTAAAAAAGATATTGTCACGGCACAAAAACAGTTTATCAAAAAAGCCCACATATACCTTATCGTCCTGAATAGGATGCTCAGTGTCTTTTGTTCTAAATACTGCAAGGTGCTAGCTTAGGGGGCTTCACACCTGCCTTCTTAATCCTCATCTCACTCGATTTTGGTTTCACAAAATCGTCACTTGAATTTTGTTCTTGCTGGGCTGCCCTGCTAATAGGGACCTTACGAACAACACGACGACGTTGCGTTGATGGTTGCGAAGCTTGTTCATCAGCAGGGGCATGTTCTTCTTCATCTGCAAAAAAAAGTGAGAAAGCAAAAAAATGCTTTAATAAAGAATAGACAAAAATGCACATTGACTAGGTAAAAAAAGAGCATGAAAAAATATGCTATAATTCACCTGAGAGATGCTGACTCGCTACGTCTGAACCGACAAAACCAGGGGGTTGGGCGGTTGCATCGGGGGAGGGTCCATTCAAACAGCTGAAAATTTACAGTGGAAATTACTAAAAAAGAAAAGGGGATTACTAAGCCTAAAAATGCAACAAAAATATAAGCTACAAAATCCATTCATTCATGAATAAAAATAAAACCAGCATATCCTTAAAAATACTGTATGAATGCAGAAATGTTGACGCCAATAAATTACTAATATGCAACATTAGTTTTTGACCAGGCCTTGCATCTCTACTGCATGTGTTGCCAGCACACCAACTTACTAGCCTACCGGTGATTGTCATTGGAGTACATTTCAATTGTGGATTCTGAAGTGGTTATAAGCTGCAGGGCCTAGCACTGATGGAGTTTTTATCTGGAGACAAGTGTGGCAAATGATATGAGAGGTATGCTGGGG
The DNA here is from genome assembly GCA_947561735.1 of Cenchrus americanus. Taxonomy (NCBI): domain Eukaryota; kingdom Viridiplantae; phylum Streptophyta; class Magnoliopsida; order Poales; family Poaceae; genus Cenchrus; species Cenchrus americanus. Next base: position 195,973,099 of record OX387245.1, on the reverse strand, counting down.
AGCAAACCCAAACGAATAGCATATTACACAAAAAAAGACCCCCGAATTACCAAAAAAAGAGTTATCAATCTATCAAGCAATCATAAACACCACTGAAAAAAAGCAAAAAATTACTGATATGTAACATTATAACACTTAAAAAATACTGAATTAAATACCTTACTACTGGCACTACTACTGAAACTCATGAAGTTGATGGTCGATTACTGAAAACAAAAAAAATTCCTAGACAGAAAATACATGTACTACACAGATAATTCCATGGCAAAAATATAGTAGGACAAAAACGAAAATGGAACCCTAGGAAAAAAGCACATGCATGGAACCATAGACAAAAAAAGCGCGAACATGGAACCCTAAGCAAAAAACAGGCATGGAACCGTAGGTGCTGGGGGGGAGCTCACCAGTGTGCGCGTGCGAATCACCAACACGGACCCTTCGGACCCTTCATGAGCGGCGCCGCTGCAGCCTCGCCTCGAATCAACCTTGTCTGCGACCTGGATCCCGACGATAGGGTTTGAAGGCAGGAGATGCTAGCGGGAGGAAGGAAGAAGGGGCGCGTACAGATTAAGATCCTGAGGCGCCGCCGGAGAACCACGCCGCCGCCTACCCCCGCGCCGCCGTAGTCGCCTTGGAGAAATCGCCGCCGCCGGGATCGCAGGAAAAGGGGATCTAGTGAAGTAATCGAAAGTGATTGGGGGCATGGGGAAAGGGAGCGGTCGCATACGGGTGTAGGTCGGTTACCGGGTCGCCGCGCGCGGGTTGGGAATGCGGGTTGGTTCGGGTGCGGGTGCAGCGTGCGTGCATTGTTTTGGGTGTGAGTCCGTAGGCTAGGGTGTAGAATAGGATTCTACACCTAGGGTGTAGATTAGCACATGTGTGTGTGTGTATATATATACATAGGCCAGCGCTATTCAATACCCAGGGTACGGAATATTATTTCGTACCCGAGCCAACCGGACGCGCCGCCGTGCGCCCGTAGCTGGCCTGCCCGCACGCCCTTCCAGCTCCGGTTTTTTCCCCATGGTCCGTCGGTTTGCTAGCCCACGTCTGTGCGGTTTCGATTTTTTTGCCTGGACGGAGATGTGACGGAGGTTGTATATATGTATATATATAGAGAGAGTTATATTATATAGTGCCCCGGGTACTGAATAGTATTGGGTACCCTACCACACCGCACGGCGCAGCACCCCGTCCCTCGCCTGTTTTTTCACCGGTTTTGCCCACGTTCTTTTTTTCTCCCGGTCCCCACCTCTGCTGGCGTCAGTTCCCCCGAATCCGGCATCGACGCAGCTCCCACGCCCCCCAGTCCGTTCCCCGCGCCGCCGCCGCCGCCGCTGTCGCTCCCCACGCCCCCTCATGGTGTTGTCGTCGTCCCCGGCGCCACGCCCGCTTCCTCCTCCGCCATCTCCGGTCGGTGGTCGAGCGCGCAGGAGCTTCCATCTGCCTGCGCCTCCTACAGCTCGTCGTCGATCTCCGTCCTCTCCAGCTCTACTCTTTTGGCCCCCGCTCAACCAGTTCGTCGACGTCGTCCTCCGGCTCCTCCAGATCGACTCCACCGCCCCCCTGCTCAACCCGTTCGTCGCCCTCGGTCTATTGCCCCTGCTCGGATCGGGGACGAACGCGGCTCCTCGCCACTGGCCTCCGCCTACAGCTCTGGTCATTGGACAACTCCTCCACGTCGTCCAGAGCATCTAGGTTCGCCTCATACTACCCCCGGTTCCTTCATCTTCACTTTATCGGCACCTCCTCAGAAGGTTCGTCGCCCTCGCAGATATGATAAGCAGGGTATTTATTAATACACATTTCCATTTTCCGTCCTGTGTGCGGATCTAGTGCCCATGATTTGGTTCCGATCTATTGAGGCCGGCTCCCATGGTTTGATTCGATTTTCCCGCCGCCCGGGCCGACGGTGCCGGCCACCACGGCCCTTAGAAGGTACCAATCTGAATTTGCCTACAAAAAGGTGAAGCTTTATGGCAGGATTTGTGCTGCAGAGGTTGGTTGGGGATGGGTTAAGGTTAATCAAAATTCAGGTGTATGCCTGATTCGTGTGATGTTCTTTAAAAAGAAAAGAACATATAAGGAGATGTGGAGCCACTTACAGCTGATAAAAAAATTCAGAAGAGATAAGAATATAAAAATATGCTTCATCACGAATTGAAGACTGGATGGAAGTGAATTGTTTGTTTCTTTGACAATGCTAGTAAATATGATGTATTTTAGCTCTCAGAAGCATGGAAGGACGCCCATCTCAGCAGATCAGACTTGGTAACCTTTTCAGAAGCGGAAGAGCTAGTTTCATAGCTTTGTTTGATTCTAGCAATATTTTGTGCTAGGCAGGTTTCATTGTGAATAGGCCAGATTTTACCCCACGGTAGCAGAGGTGCTCACAACCATTCGGCATCAGCTCAAGGACAGCTCCACCGGCTGTGAATTGGTCGGATCGGCGAGAAGAATACTTGTCCGAGCTTGGGTGCTCTATCGGGGTCACTCACAACTTTCCTCTCGCACATTTTGCATCATGATTTTAGCCGATGCGGAAGCATACGAGTGTGTAATTCGGATACCAATGGGGCTAGAAACAAGCCCGTAACATCAACTAATCCTCGTATTTTGTGAATGCGATGACTTGATCACATTTTTAATGCCGCCCGATTCTCGTAGATCGATGTACATGTTGGCGGCGAATCCCGACTTCGCATAAGCCTCGGCCATGGAAAAGAATCCCTGCATTATGAAGTTTCAAAGGCAAGGTGATCTCGACCTTCACTGAATTATACATTTAACCAGTGCATATAGATGGTATCCACATTTTGGACACCTGAACTATGATTGTTATGGTCTTATGGATCATATTTTTCTTCTATTCGTATTACACTTGGAACAAATGAGACATCAACCGAGTGGGGAGTAATAGTTGCTCCACGTTTCTATTAGGAAATCTATGATGGAAAACTCTGTATACCAGCCACAATGCACTTTCTAAGAATCTGAAGAAGCATCATTTTCTTTTCATTTTACATACTTTTTGGAGTGATGGTTTGTTCATGTAGCATATTGCAATCCTTTTGCCCAGAATATGAAGGAGTTGGAAATGGCACAGCTGTTAAAGATTTAGAAGACAAGTTGCAAGAGTAATAGAAATCGGTGAAATGTTTGGAAGTAGCGCGAGCTAATTGGATTAGGATTCGTATCTTGGTTGTCGTAGTGTTATTTGTCATGTGTTGTGTTGTGTTATTTTTTAGTTCGTGTAGCTGAAAACACTATGTATAGTCTTGTTTTGATTGGAATATAGGCAAAATGGAAGTGCCCATGTTGAGTGTATTTCTGAATGCAAGTGATGCGCAATAAACGTCTTTAATTTTTTATTTGTTTTTATTTCGTCATGAAATATGTGTATATGTTGACATAATATGACAAACGGTTTAATTCAAATCTACAAATATTTATTGTTTTATCCTCGGACCATGCACTCAAACTAAGAGAAGATTTCTTATTTAACCGAACATGGAAAGCTACCGGAAGCTCAGCGGTTCGTTCACAAATTTGCTCTCTTCTTTTGGAAAAAAAACTGATCTTTTGCAAAATAATAATAAAAAATCCTGCAAAACGGACCAACTACTGGCACGGACGTTGCTTCCCACGCTCGCGGAAAAGTTGGACGCTAGCAGTCACGCGCAGAAAACCAGTCCGCGTCGAAACAGGGGCGTTGGGTGTGCGGGTGCGGTTCGGGGGCCTCGGGTACCAAATTACTTATTGAGTACCCTGGGTACCAAATAGCGGTGGGTACCAAATAGCGGATATATAGCCAGCGCTATTCAATACCCAGGGTACGGAATATTATTTTGTACCCGAGCCAACCGGACGCGCCGCCGTGCGCCCGTAGCTGGCCTGCCCGCACACCCTTCCAGCTCCGGTTTTTTCCCCATGGTCCGTCAGTTTGCTAGCCCACGTCTGTGCGGTTTCGATTTTTTTTGCCTGGACGGAGATGTGACGGAGGTTGTGTGTGTGTGTATATATATATATATATATATATATATATATATATATATATATATATATATATATATATATATATATATATATATATATATACTGTTTTGCTATAGTGCACCTGGGTGCATGTATAGAGAATGCACCCACCCTTATTGCAACTAAGTCTTATCCAGTTGCAACTGGGGCTCATTTTGGTTGCAATTTGTTCACGTCGGGTTGCAACTAGGAGTCTACTTGCAATTGGTTTGTGTCCAATTGCAACAGAGTCAGATTCGTTGTAATTATTTCCGTCGAGTTGCAATTAGTGTAGTGTCACAGTTGCAATCGGTTAGTCTCTTTGTTGCAATTCGTTCACGTCTAGTTGCAATTGGTTCGCGTTGAGTTGTAATTGGTCCGTCAAGTTGCAATTGGTTCGCGTCGAGGTGCAATTGGTCCGTCAAGTTGCAATTGGTTCAGCTGCGAAGTTGCAACCGCAGGGTCTGTGCATTTGCTATACAGAATGCACCTGGGTGCATTTTAGTATCACCCTATATATATTGCAACTTGACGGACCAATTGCACCTCGACGCGAACCAATTGCAACTTGACGGACCAATTGCAACTCAACGCGAACCAATTGCAACTTGACGGACCAATTGCAACTCAACGTGAACCAATTGCAACTAAACCCAGCCGAGCTGCAACTAGGCGCGAACCAATTGCAACAAAGAGACTAACCGATTGCAACTGTGACACTATACTAATTGCAACTTGACGGAACTAATTACAACGAATCTGACTCTGTTGCAATTGGACACGAACAATTGCAACTAGACTCCTAATTGCAACCCGACATGAATAAATTGCAACCAGAATGAGCCCCAGTTGCAACTGGACAAGACCTAATTGCAACAATGGTGGGTGCATTCTCTATACAGAATGCACCCAGGTGCACTATAGCAAATATATATATATATATATATATATATATATATATATATATATATATATATATATATATATATATATATATATATATATATATATATATATATATATAACGCTATTCAATACCCAGGGTGTAGGAAGAATTATAGAGAATCAGGCAAAACAAAATTTGCAATTGGGAGAGTAATTCAAATCAGTTTGTGAGGGCACGTGGCGTCACTTTAAATTTATTAATCTTTATATAAAAAACCATGATTGCAAAAAGTGTCATGACAACCAAAAATTTAGATTGAATACAATGATTTTTGACTGATCCAACTCAATTTCAATGTCAAACAACTGAGTACATTATGCGATTTGAATGATCATATCTAAATAGAGTACACATTTTTGTCCATGAGAACTTAGTGCACTCTGATATTTCATTGATTTGGGAGAACTACAGTAAACAGATAGAAAAATCATATGTAGATGTAGCCAATCCACCATCGCCACACACATGCAGTACCCATCGACAAATATGTGCAGTAACCAAAGATGCATATTGCAATCTGCAAAAGAGCTAAGCATTATTAGTATGTGCGGGTTAAATACAACACATAAACATTGAGGAAGATCAAAACTAATATTAAGCAACACTAGATTGGCGTTTTTGTTGCAACCACTTGGACACGATGTTTCTTTCAAGATTATATAACCAATGGAAAATTAATAATACCGTCAATATGGGGAGCACAAAAGATAGGATGGGATCATGACCTTTGGCATTAAGCTATCCGATTGCGGAGAGCAGCTCGTAAGGACCCATCATCCACGGAAATGGATTCCAGTATTCCACTGCCGCTTGCAAAAAGAGGTCCCATTGCCCACAATTAGCCATGGCGCTGCCACCTCGGTACTCCAGGACGGAGCAGGGAGACGACCGGCGACGAACTGCCCGAGCGGATGACGGAGCAGGGAGACGACCGGCGACGAACTGCCCGAGCGGATGCGGATCTACCATCCGGGAATATGAGCGGTTGGATTAAGCTATTTAAGCCTTCACCATAATCCGGGCGCCTTGTTGGGAAGTCTTCCACAAACCAAGCATCACTGTTCTAACCAATTCGCTCTAATGTAATTTTGGAGCTGCAGGAGGATGGACATAGTTCGGAACAACCTATATATAATCGATAGCCAATGATTAGGCAGGATGGTCATGCACCCACGATGTGTGCTCCCCGCGTGCTGTTCGTGTCGGAGGTAGCGGGGGTGCTCCACATCGGTCAGAATAGGCGTCGGCCTCAGGATCTAACCTGTCATATAGCAACTCATAAAGTGAGTGATTAAAACAGCAGTCAATCAGGAGAAATTTCTTCACAGGCTATGTAATAACCAAACAACAGCTTCAATCCAACAAATTAATTATGAATAGAAATAATTATCACCTTCAAGCAATGACATATCAACTGAAAACTCAGTGTTGTTGAAGAGGCAACCAACAGATAGTTACACAAGGTGGCTTCTTATAATGAAAACAGCAAAACTGTTGAATTGGAGTAAATACTAATCAGTACCAGCTACCTACCACATATCTCTTTTCTTATAAATTTCAGATACAAACTTTCATCGTATCGGTTAACCAAAAATATGATGTATGACTTCCGGATGACTGCTACTATATGCCCAACATATTCATCCAACCCACATCCGACCATGTCCTCGCATTGATGCATGCGATCCAAATATATAAATAAACGAGTACAAGACAGTTCAAATTAAATTAGGCGGGGCAAACAAATGCGCTCGAAAAATATATACTCAAGTGCATGCAAGATCAAACACACAATCTTTTGAAATGGGAGCTGAGCCGAACAACCAAACCAGAATAATATTTTTTGTTAAGGTCTCAGAAAAAATAACAAAAAGGGAGAGGACATTGAAACATGTTGCTAGAACGAGCACATGAGACCACATGAGACGAACCTATTTTTTTGTACAACCACTTGTCTACTCTGGAATCAGGGAAGTTATTGGCTTTGTATGCACATCTGCACCGGATGAGCGGGGGGCGCGCAAGGCGGCCGATGGTGCCATCGCGACTTCGCATGGTGATCTGAAGGGAAAAGAAATAGTGAATAGAAAAACCTCAATTGTTTCAATCCAACCTAGCTACCTGACACAAGTATTTCTTGTGTCTGCACTAAACTTCAATTATATAAGATAGGCTTCTCATCACAAATATTAAACTATGCACATGCAAAAAATCACTTTACCTTCCAAAATGAAGCAACATAACCATAAAACCAGATTTGCTAGCCTAACCACATATTTTGACATGAAAAACACTAGAATCATATTACTAGCACCTGGCCGTTGTTCGTTGCTAGGATGGGTACAAATTAGAAAATAGGATATATATAAACCCTTGTGCAACCCCAATGTCCATCCTAAATCCATGAATTATTCACAACGGCCCTAAGTATCTAATGGAGAAGAAACTGTGTATTCAGTCGTATTTAGCCTTGTTCAAATGGTGCGATCAAATGAATTGGGCAGATCCACAACGACCCTATTAGGCACAAGTTAAGATGACGAATCAGGAAAAATTGAAATCTCTTCTGTTCACGGGTACCTGCACAAATAGTCTACACCTTTGTGGGAAATTAAGCAAAATCGTGGCAGTTGAATGTTGGGAAGACGAACTGGAGGACGAAATGTCAGAAGAAATTGTCAACTTCAGGTGATGTTGGGAAGTTGAGCTGACGGAGGACATCGCGTGGAACCACCACCCAACTCGCGAATCAGCAGGCGGGCAGCCGTGAGGCCACGGCGTTGCGGCCACAACGCTCAGCTGCTTGCCAACATCGCCGCTGCCGCTACCGTAGGAAGGTCGCCGCGGGCGACGGGATGGGGTCGCAGGATGGGGGGCGTGGGCGACGGTGATGGGGAACGGAGTCTCCGGAACGGCGGCGACGAGACGGGGGGCGCAGGGGAACGGGGAGCGAGCGGCGGCAGCGGAACGGGGGCGCAGGGGAACGGGGAGCGTGGGCGGTTCGGCGGCGGGGGAACGGAGTCGGCTCGGGGATAACTACCGCCTGATTTCTGGGCACGCACGATAGGGATGTGGGGGGACCGGGGGAAAAACCGGTTAACAAACCGGACGGGATGCAGTGTGGCGCAGGAGGTGGGCTGGAATGGTTGAAGGGCGGCTCGTGTACGGAATAGGGTATAGAATATAAGTATACTATATATATAATATATATATATATAATATATATATATAATATATATATATAACTTTTAAATAAAAAATTTCTACATTTTATTTGGAGTGCTTTCAACATTTTGGCTTAATCATGTTTGTTACCTCAAATCAAGTATTTCCACAAATAATGTGTTGCAACTAACTTGTGTGGCCACCTCAACCACATGGAAGAAAATTTTCCATGGTTGCGGTGGTATAACTCAGAGAGATTAAAGAGTGTGTTCATACGAGGTTCATTATTGGTGAATTATGGCAATGTTTTACATATTCACCTTTTATAGCTCACTTGTGTGTCAGCTCTATGCTAGTTTGATGGACTATTTATAACATGGTTGTAGCGATAATGAATCATCCTTATGTTAATCATACATTTTATCCTCGCAAAAAACCATACAACTTTAAATAAATCATGTAAACTAATGAAAAATTATAATCCAATCAAATAGTTTCATTAAAAACATTTGTTTAGTTGTTTTAAAAAATACTTCTTACTTGTTTAGTTGAAAAAAATATTGGTAGCATACTGGGCCTATTTGAGACTGCTCCACTCCAACTTTTTCAACTCCACTTCAGAACTAAACCGAGCAGTTTGACTGCCCCTCAAAACTTCTTCCGCTTAAAGCTGAGTGCAAATTGAGGCACATGAAAAAGTTAGCACCACATTCTCTCCTTTAGCTACCTTCATACCGTGTAACAAAAGAAAAGTAACAGTGTACATCTATTGCTGCAATCTACCCATTTCAGAGCAGGTAAATAGGTTGATATTGTTGTTCCTTTCAATCCCAGTTACTACTTTGAGCTTATTGCCGCCATCAGGCCTTCTTGTACTTCAGAAACTCAACAGCGCTCATAGTCATGTAGAGTGGGAATTGGATCCCTCAGCAACAGAATGGACAGCAAGAACAGCAAGGAAACCATTTTGCCGGGGCCGGTTGTTGTGGCGCTGGTTCTTCAGCTGCCGCCGACGCCGGTGGCGGTGCTGATTCTGGCTCCGGGGCTTGTTCAACTTCTGGTGCCTTGGCTTCAATAACTTTTGGAGCTTCTTGCTCCACAGGCTCTGCCTGCTGGGACAGTTGCGATGTGCTTTGCCGGGCAAGCTCAGGAGAGTCGTCTTTCAGGGATCCACTACTTTTCACATCACCGCCTGCCAATCTAAAATTTTTTTTGAAGTAACCAATTAGGAAAAAAATTACTTTCCACCTTTGGTTTTGATAAATCATTGGCTGCATCTTACTCTCAGTGAAAAACATGCTAAGCACGGTCGTGAAAAAAATCATTGGCTGCATCTTTCACCAAAGAAAACACATATGTAATATTTGTAATTATCATAATATGCTCCTTACTTAAAAAAATCCTATAATGTGTTCTTTAGTGATGTTAACTGAACTTTGCAGATACTACATTCAGTATCGGAGAGATTGGTTGTTCTATGCTCTACCGAAACCTGAAATTAGAGAAGCACTAAAATGTACTACTGCTTCTCAGTACTCAGTTATGATGCCTTGACGAAACACCTGGAACAATTAAAAAGTTATATATGTAGTAAATATTGCGAGCGAGAGTAGAACGAGCAGAGAGATCATACATTGGGAACGCGAAGCTTGTTGTGCTAGCATCAGAACGGTGCGACAGGCTATGGTTGTAATCAGCATTGCCATCCCCATCATCTCGGTCGTCCCCTTCCTTGGCAGCAACAGCAGCAGCAGGCTTCAGTTTCGCGCCGGCCTGCACGGCGGTCGTCGTCTTGGCGCCGCCGTCCTGATCACCGCTCCTCGCAAGGCTCATCGCGCTGCTGGTGCTCGGCCTCGGCAATGGCGGCAGCGGCGCCAGCGGGTCGTTGGGGTTGCCCATCATGTCACCCGACTTGCCGTACAGGAAGAAATGGTCCCTGGAGAAGCTGGCGTTCCCGACGTTGATGCTGAAGAGGGACTCGTTCGACGTCACGCTCCAGTCCGTCGGCGGCGACGTCGACCTCGACCTCGCGAAGACGGACGACGGGATCCTTTTGGGGTCCGGGACGATGACGCGCTCGTCGGCCGGTGATGCTCTGGACATGGCCTGCACCCCCGGCGGCGACTGCTTTGGGGACGAACCGGAACCGGCGCCACTCTGTTCTGCGATTGATGGGGCGTTGTGGCCGAACGATATTGTGCTGCCTAGTATTGGACCCTCTATCTGGAAGAAATCGTCCTCCTCGTCGATGTTTCCTGATGAAGATGAGGAGCTTGATGATTTCTTCTTGGCAAGCTTGTCTGCTGCTGGTGTTTGGTTATCGGTTTCGGCAGCGCTAATAGCAGCAGGACTGGTGCTCGCTTGTCCACTGTTTTGATCTTTCTGAGGCTGATGGTCCATTGTGTTTGTGTGGTGGTAAAAGAACTTGTTGATGACTGTCTTTGGTGATGGCTCCTGGCAAATGAAACAAACATAAACTCAAGTCTCCTCCTGGTGTGATTAATTAATTATAAATCTTAAGATATTGCGAGATTCTAACTGTAATGCAGGATGTCTGACTGTTCTGTTGTTTACTCCTACGCATTTGGATAAGTGAGCACAAAGAATTCCACTAAAAGAAGACATCACTTTTTTACAACAAAACAAATACAACATCAGAGTTATTTAAAAAAAATACTATAAGCTCTGGTCATATATTATTTTTTTTCTTTTGTGAATAAAAGAACTTTGTAAAAATCTCTCAAGAATTTGGTTATTATTGTTGTAGATATTGTATATGGAAAGAATCACCATGTTCTATGATACTTCACACTTGAGTCTTATAAAACTAGGAAGCAGAAGCAAACTTTTCATGACCTCATGTGAACAGGATTCCAGGAAAAGCGAAATCAACAATAAGTCAATAACAACAACAAAAAGAGATACATATATATGTGGAATGCCTACGAATATATTACAAACAACATTTGAGTTTTGGTTGCCGCAGAAACACATAAATGGCTTACCACATTCACAAGAAGCACTTCAATTTAAATGGCCAGCACTAGCTTGGTCCCAAGTATATCTTTACTTGTTAACTTCCCCTGCGATCAATCGATCTATATACAACATGTAAACCAAGGAAATAAAAAGGTTACTAAGAAATTAAAGAGAAAATAAATAAATAATGTGTAAACTAAGGATTACGAATCTTGTTACCTCTCAGTCCCCTGCAATGCTCAGCTAAGTTTTTCACGACTGAAACTTTGGGGGGAACAGAAGATGCAGCCAAGAAAAGAGAAGATTGAAAGAGAGAGAAAACAGATCAACAGATCCAAAAAACCAGATCGACAACATGGAACGAGTGAAAGGACGTTACATGCAGATATGGAGTGGTTGGTTGAAGTGGGATAATTTCGCCCACACATCCCCATCCGCAGATCTTGCGTGAGCAGAATATTTTGTTACCATTTTGTTTTTTGTTGCGTTAGAAAGCAATATATGCTGGAGAGTAGGCACAACACTATTATTAGCTAGTCTACTGTTTCCGGTTTCGCAATATTACATAAATCCATGCTGATATAATGAAGTATCTGAATTGTCAAGATTTGAAAGCTGTATATAGTTTTCCTAATATGAAAGTAGTTTTTCCCAACCATTGTAAAAAAATGCTATCAAAAGTATCTGCACAATATATATCCTGTATAAATATAAAGTATCTTAAAAGTACCGGCAACATTGCAACAACATTATTCCTTTTGTCACCAGGTCATTTCTAATGTTGCCACCTAGATAGATGATTTGGGTGCTGGGAAGACACTTTAATTTGTTCTTTCTAAGTAGTAGATAGAATAGAGAGTAGACATAATCATGTTGCCAATTACTCCCTCTGTCCTCCCAAATTACTTGTTGTTTTGATTTTTCTAGATACATTCATTGTGAGCTCCTCTCTAGACGCTTGATCATATATTTTTCAGCTTGATCCTGCGGGGGTATATCAAAATGCAATGCATTGCCGTGATCCTGTTAAATTTGTCTATTGCGCAAATTGAGATGCAAATAAATGGATGATCTATCCCTTTTCATTTGTGTGTATAGTTTTCGTCCACGGAAAGGAACTTGTATAGATGAAGAAGAGATGCCTTGTTACAATTTACAAGATCCCTTCCTTGCTACCGACGCACTGCAGAACCAGAAAAGGTAAAGCGGCTGGCAAACTCCAGAACCAGAGAAAGCTAAAGGTGTTGACTAGTCATCGCCCTTGATCACGAGTAAAGCTGCTCGGATCCGATCACCCGCCTTTCACTTTCTGCCGCCGCTGCCTTTCGGTTCCTTGCTTCATTCCCAAGGATCGCATTTGGAGTCCATGGCCGGCCGCTATAGCTTATTGCCTGCCTCCCCGCCGGAGAGCGCGCGGCGACATGAATCCCAGCCACCACCGTACCAAGCAGAGTACCAGCAGTAGCTTGGACACAACAACCAGCAGTGCGTGAGGGAGGAGAGGAGCTGAGGTAGAGCGAGCGAGCGAGCGAGAGCCGCGAGAGATCGGAAATGGTGACGACGGACTGGGGTCCGATCATCGTGGCGGTGGTGCTGTTCATCCTGCTGTCGCCGGGGTTCCTGTTCCAGCTGCCGGCGAGGTTCAGGGTGGTGGAGTTCGGCAACATGGGCACCAGCGCGCTCTCCATCCTCGTCCACACCATCCTCTACTTCTGCATACTCACCATCGCCGTCGTCGCCATCGGCATCCACGTCTACTCCACCAAGCCCGACCCCGTATAGACTGAAATTTCATTCGATGCCTGGCATTTTTCCAGAATTCCAGTGGTGTTGGTGTTTTGTTTTCACTCTCCCTCTCTACATACATCTGCTGTATTATAAGGTTCATTCTGTATTACTAACAATGAACATAAGTGCACTGTTTGTGTTTTTTTTGTGAAAATAGATGGTAGTTGTGTGTATTACTAGTGTAATGCCCGTGCGTTGCTACGGACAGCTAAAAGATCATGCACAGAGGCACTTCACATAGGATGTTTACCATTCATAATATAATGTCCATGCTAATGACAAGGTTTTCATCATTACATAAGTCTCATGCAAAAGGATTCGAAATTCACTCTTAGAAAAGAATAATCACTTAGAAATAGAAATAGAGAATCATTCTTCTCCTAATTTGATGCTACTGCCCAAATGGGCATCAAACAAGAGAAGCAAAATATGAATTGTACAACAAGATTACGGTGTTATTATTGACATAGCACTTAGTTGGCTCAGCTTCGCCTTTGCTCGATCATACGAGCCAATCCCTCACACCTTTTGCTGCACAATTTATTCATCCTAATATAAGTGGAGCTGAGAAACAAACTGACAATTGCCTTAATTTCACAAAAGAATAATAATCATTTCTCACCTTACGTTGTAATTCACAAGGATTGGCCAAGTGGAGCTCCACCCTATGGCCACCTGCTTCAACAAGTGTTTAATAACATGAGCAAATATAACAACATTAAGATTGGTAAAGCTTTCTTCACCCATATTTCACCTAAAAACAATTATTCCTTCCATCCAAAAAAGATAAACATGCAACCGCATCCTTTTGCTATAATCACATTGGTATCAAACATCACAAATGGGAAATTAAATAAAAAGGAACTTGACTCAGAAAGTGGCCTAGCAAAGATTACTTACAAGACTTATAAGTAATTGCAATACTCCAAGGTAAGAAGGTATTTCATCATAGATGGAGCAAATTCTCAAGACCCTGTGAATCAAATAGAATTCATTATTCTAGTAGAAATTATTCTGACCACATACTACGATCCGCATTTTTTTCAAAAAAAAAAGAACCAAAATACGAAGAAAACAAAAGGAAAAAAACTCTATTAATATAAAACCCACCGATATGAAACCCACCAGGACAAAAATCTCTACTGATATAAATAAGATCGTTCATATGGTAGCTCACCATTCACAAAAATATAACTCCTTAACGTGTGATGTCTATCCATCCACCACTTTAGATGTGCAAAGTGCATTCCTGTAGAGTTTAAAAATTGAGAGTTTAAGCATTGTCCAGGTGCGAAAAAAGAAACGCCCTATCAACGCTCCAATAAGGGAAAACGGCCTATCAATGCTCCAATAAGGGAAACCGGTCTTTATTTATGCTCCTTGCTGATCATCGAGAACTTAGTAAATTCCAATTAATTGTTCTGGACACAATTCTAATCAATTGGCACCATCACCGAAGGCCTACATATATTCAGAAGAGTGGTCTGGCTGCTTGCTCCACCTGTATGGCATCCACTGCAAGTAAATATATTTGTTATATGCATATGGCTATCAACAAGAAAAAGGTTAAATTTATTTTGTTTTGACTGGACCTGAGTGGAAGTGTTAAGTTTCTCTAACCGATATTTGGAAACCATGCTACAAACTTGATCTGGCACACTGTTATATAAGCTTACGAAATTGGAGCTGATTCATGTACATAGGATTAAGGAAGTAAAGGATAGCATTGGAACACATAGTGCTGGAGTCCAATAATTTAAATGGAGATGATATGTAATGCCTGTGCTAACGCTACGATAGATTAAAAAAAGAACCATAATCTGATAAGCAAGCATAGGGTGAAATAAATTTAAGTCCCATAAAAAAAATTTTAAAAGTGTTACATCTATAAGGGCGAGTTACTTCATTAATATAGATTTAGTCATACACAAATACTTGGTTTCTTAGCACAAAGCCAAAAGAATCAAGCTCAATGCAGCTCAAGGAGTATATTCTGTCAGTTTTATAACCCAAGAAATAGTAAAACAAACCATACAAGCAATCCACAAAGCAATCTTGCTGGTAAAAGAACAAAATTCTCCAATTATCTTGCCTCAACCAGTTGAAATTATTATATCCTTGAGCCTAATAACACTACCATACTAACTTCAACTACAAATAGTTCATGTTTGTTAGGGAAAACTAATGTATTGGAGATGTAAAGAACTAACGAAGGCGCTCTGTAATTAGGAACTGTCATACTTGATCTGTTTTTAGCCTCTGTCCTCGATGTAAAAAATCAACTCATCTGCTTGCTTAACCTACCGAACAATGTTGATGGCTCGACTGGTCTTGCGCAAATTGAGCATGAAGGAGCTGGTCTATGAAATCACCCCGGAAGCACAACAATGAACTATGTTAAAAGACCAAGAACCTAGTCATTTAATAGACCGTTAATGACTTGTTGTGTCAATGTATTTTTTTCATCAAACAAAATATGGAGAAACCGAATTATGATTTCAAAAGCATATTGATAAAGGTGCAAAACAAGAGCATGTGGTTCCATATCTATCAAAAATAGCAAAGAGAGATTAAAGCTTTCGAGTGACCTTAAGAATGTTGGCATAGGTAGATTTCCCGCGGGTGGTGGCACTCATCAAAGATGATGAGCACGATGTTCCTCGACTGAAGAAGCAATTTGCAGGAGGTTGTCAAAGAGGATCTGCGGCAAACATATATCTAAATTCAAATGCTACATAACAGAAAAACATGTTTACATTATATTTCACTCCTTATGGAAACAGAATTGTATGTCGATACTATATGTCTATATTGTGCAAGTGATATTCCAGTTATGTGCAGAACCGCTTATTATGACATGATACCGGCTACATTTTTTTCACTACTGAATTGAAATAACATACTGCTATCAGAAGATATCAATTTTGATAAACTCAAGAATTCACCTGACACTCATTAAGTTTAGATATAGTGCCATAAAAAAGTTTCTCAATACTTGTGGTCGCCTTCTTGACCGATCCATCTATTCCTCAAACAACTTGAAATTAGCGAGAGATGAGAATTTACCTATATAATGGCCAAAAGAAGAGTTTGTAGATGGACCTAAGCGATTACATACTACATATTGACTTTTCTAAAGCACACTTCCCTGACTGGAAAGGAATCCTCCATAGTGAAGCTTAACCACAATTATAACTTATTGTCAATGCAACAATTTTAGAGTACCAAGAATAGTTTGGAACTCTGCAGAGTAGCATGAACAAACAAATATTCTTTATTGTGATCTTCCCCACACTATCCCAATTTTGTTTAATTAAAAGGAAAACAACATCGTATCCCAGCAATCGTCGAGATACAAGCCTCATCCCATAAACACCATTGCGCTCCTCACTCTCATTGCCTCATCCCATAAATAAATCAACGGCATTATATTAGTTCCGCTATTCACAAACTATAGGACTGCTAGGTCCACAATAAGAGATTTACTACTACTATAAAAATCGATCACTAATATAAACCAAAGTCTTTTCTTTCTTTTGAATTATTAACTCTCCTTTCACATGTACATCACATCTTCGTGCTGGCCTCCCGAACGGCATTTTGGCAAAAATAGTTTATCAATGCATTTCATCAAACACATAGCAAGCATGAGGCATATGGAAGCCAGAAGTCCAGAATGAACTGATGAACCAAAAAGGACACGCTAGCCGAGAGAGACGTTGACTTATCTGGAGTGCAAAATACATGAGAAGTAGTGTCAGCTACATCATCACGGCGGTGCTGGCCAGGCCAAGAAGAACCATCATCTTCTTTGGATGGGCGAGCGGTAGAAGTTGGTGGAGACGACTTTGAGGAAGATGCGGATGCAGCCTCGTGGAAGACGCGGTAGAAGTTAGCGGAGCTTGCTTTGATCTACTAATCCAGCGGCGAGCCCCTAGCCGGCGATGGCAGTGACAACGACGATAGTCGGGTGCGACTCGAGGATTGGGGCGTGCATCTTGATCGGTCCCTCGGCGCAATGACGCGGCGCGAGTAGAGACGCGCTGACCCGTGATGTAATGGCTTCAGTGTTCGGCGGTTGCTGGGGCTTCAGCGTCCTCCGGCGAGCTGCGGATCCCAGGCATGGGTGGATCGAGGACTGCGCCGGCAGAGAGGACCGGGGACGGCGGCGACAGATCCCAGTCGCGGGTGGACCAAAGATGGCGGCGGCGGTGGAGAGCGCTTTGTGGGCACGAGGGAGGAGGGGGTTTGGCGGGGGGTCGCGTTGCGTGCAAGGGGGCGCGAACCCTACGGCGGCGACGGCGACTGGGGTTTGCGGGCACGGGGAGGAGGCGGTGCTCGAGTCAATGGGGACTGGGCGATCTGGTTCGGCGGCGGGCGATCTGCTCGAGGTGGCGGTGCGTTGGCGGAGGGGAGGTCCCGGCGCGACGGCGGAGGCTAGGTCTCGATGCGAGGTGGAGGGGAGGTCCCGATGCGATGCGAAGGCGGGGGGAGGTTGCGGCCCGATGCCAAGGAAAGGGGCGCGAGGGGTGGCCGCGGGGGAGAAGGGGCGAACGCCCGGATGACGAAAAAAAGACGTACCGAAGGAGCCGGGCGGTCCGAGGAGGCAACTACGATAACATTTCCTCCTTTTTAGCTGTAGGATTTATATCTTTAGAGTTGTGAACAAATGTCTTGACTGATTTGTAAGCCAGGATGTTCTGCTCCTAGTGGCAGGAATAAAGGCTTGTTAAACTCTCTTGTTCAACTATCTGCAATGAAGCCCGCTTTTATTTCATTTCTATTCTCATTTTACCCAATTCCTGTGATCTGATGCGCGTTGTAAAAAGAAATGGAAGTGTTTTGGTTCAGAGGAACAGTTGCAGCTTGTAATTCAACCGAGAAGGTAGCTAGTCCTGTGTGATAGCAAATGATTTAGGCATTGTAATGTTGAGTGGATGAGGAAACATGTTAGGCATTTACAATTGCTTTGCCCAATACTTGCTTTTGATGTCAGTTGCTAGTTGTGATTTCTTGTTAAAAAGCTCGATGCGACCAGAAGTAAACTGAATCGTCAACAACAAAGCAGAGTAACTTGTCTGAACTTTACCAGCAATTTGCTATCTCTACTCCTAAAAAGATTGGTAGGAAAAGGATATGCAAATCGAGAGAGTGTTAAACTGCAGTAACTTGGCAATCGGGGGGAGGGGATAGCGTACCGGCCGCCGAAGATGGTCGGGATCGACGCCGACGACGATGGTCGCTGGGTGGCTCCTTTGCTTCGTCGGACCTGACGTTCGTGTGGAGCTGAAGCGCAATAGCTTCCCAGGTTGTAATGTCCGACCTCCTCGACCCGTCCCCGGCTTGTTGAAATGCTCGATGCCCCACGTTCGCCACGCTCGGCGGTTGCAGGGCCGACCCTGAGGGACTGGGGCGAGTGGGCCTGGGGAGTCGTCCCCGCTCTCCCGTGGGGCCCACCACGCCGTGGCATCTGGGAGACATAGCACCCCCGCAGGAGGCCGGCCGTCATGCCCCCGTTCAGTGCTCCTGCTGCGTCCGCCAGCAAGAACAATTGCTCCTCACGGGCAGCTCCATCCTCTGCAAATCGAAGCAAAGAAAACCGGCAGAAGCATATTCTGATTTGGAACAATTTCAAATCGGAGCAAAGGAGAGGGGAGAGGATGCTATGCCCACCCCAGCAGCTCGATGCGGAGACCTCCAGCAGCAAGCAGGTCAACCCACGGGAAGGACGGCGGCGCCGCCGGCCAGGAGACCATAGTAGCAAAGATGGACGCGCCGGTGAGGGAGGGCAGGCGCAAGGCCTGCGGTGTGGTCGTGCCGTCGTGCTGGAGGAGCTCCGGGCGGGCAGCTCACGCGGAATCAATCCCCGTTGGGAGGCGCCGCGAGGCCCTGCATAGATCAGGGGAGATGGGGAGCAGAGGCGAGCGAAAAAGGGGAGGAGGGGTGCGGCTGACTCACCGGAGCTCCACGACGGCCGCGAGGAGGGCTGACGCTTCTGAGATCCGCTGCCTCCTCCGATTCGCCATCTTCGTGGACGACGGCCGGCGGCGGGTAGGACCAGGGGACGATGGCCGGCGGCGCGCGGCGCCGTGGTACGACGGCCGGCGCGCGCGGGCCGGCGGCGCACAGGCACGCGCGTGATGCGGAGAAAAAGAGGGGGCGAACGCGCGGTTCTTGAGCAGGGACGGGCGCGAGGGGGGGGGGTCCGATACGGGAATGACGACGATAACATTGGGTTTTTTTAGTTGTAGGATATAATATTCTACCTTTTTTTCCCTCTGGATATGGAACAGTATATATTCTACTTTTTTTTGCCTTTGGATGGAGGAAAACGTTCCGGAGTACGAGTGATGAGTGAATTACCATGCATGGTAACGATCCTTCGTCCGTGTATTATATTTTAAAATTTTCTAGTAATTTCTGGTTGTCATTCTTCTACTATCGATCGGTACGTTCTGTTTTATATTAATGTACGATGTTTAATCTGAGATATATGTTGCTATCGATCGGTATTCGGTAGTTCATTATGTTCGTCTTATACATTGAGATTTGAGAAGTATTCTTCCAAGAAACCTGCTGTACTGGTTGTCTAACGTTAGCAAATTACTCCAAGTCTCCCACATTTCACATCTCGATCCCATCGGATTATTTGTCAGCATGTGTTACTTTGCACATTTCAACAAATCCTTTAATCCGGCCGGCATGGGTATTGATTACTCAGGTTGTTCGAGACAGTCTGGTGCGTAGAGCTAGCCATCAACTACTTTGCTTGGTTCTTTGCTTCAATTTTTGCCCTGGCTTATTCAATAATTGTTAGTATTTTTTACAAGAACTTTCAAAAAAAGTATTTTTTTACAGGGCTGTATATTCGTTTTGCACTTTACAAAAATTCTATATGCACGTGTGCGTTTAGTTTGGGGGTACATAATATGAGCAAAACCCATAAAGAAACTAAGTTGATGAGGTTAATACCACCTCACCACGTTTTCATTAAGAGAAGAACCTAATCCCGGTTTAGAAAAATCTCTAAATCCGGTTTCACGGCGAGGGGATTTTTTTAAACCAATCCCATAAATTCACTCCAACGAAGAATCCAACCCGGATCTCTGGGTTGCGACCATACCTCAGTCCCCGCTCCCCACTAACCAACTAAGCTAGAAGACATTTGATAAAAAAAAACAGCTCTGCTGCTCGGACCAGAATGGTAAGCAGTTCTTGTGGGGATGACGCAGCTGCCGCAGCCTGCAGGTGGCAGCATGCAGGAGTACTGTGGTTGATGGCGCAAAATAATAGGAAGTTGAAGTGCAGTTAAGGAAGGATTTGAATCAGATGCAATCGGATTCGTGTGTCATTCTTTATCGCATTTTAATTCAAATTTAGATACGATTACGAATTTTATCAAATATTTTTAATATGAATACAAAATTTATAGATTTTCTTTATCGATGATTTTACATACATAGTTGGTAAAAAATTGTTACTAGTATTGGATAGAGATACAGATACAAATAGTGTCGAATGGTTCACTTTTTATCAAATACAAATCTAGAATTGGATAGAGAAAAATATTGGAAATCAAATACAAATACATCTATTTAACATTCACATTAAAAATAAATTCAGATACAATTTTCATATTGTTGTTACTATCAAATACAAATTTAGATAATTCCGATTTCAGGCATCTGACTCCATCCTTAAGTGCAGTTAGATCCATGGAGTGCAATGGCAAGGAGGCGCATGAGTATGGGCGCTCCTATATATATACCGAAAGATGGATAAGCAAACGAACTTCCAACCCAACAAAGCCCATCTAATGTATGTTTTTTATTTCTCACCAACCCACTTTATGACTATTAAATTAAAAATATTCTAATATTTTTCAAAAATGTTACAACAATTTTTCTTCAACATTTCTAATTATTTTTCGTCAACATTTTATAAAATGTTGCAACATTTTTAATCAACATTTTTTTGGCTTTTCCAACATTTTTCAGAAATGTTGGTTTAATCAACTATTTTTGTCAACATTTTTAAAAATGTTGAAACATTTTTTAGTCAATATTTTTTGTTTCTTCCAACATTTTTCAGAAATGTTGGTTTCATCAACTATTTTTGTCAACATTCTGCAAAATGTTGAAACATTTTTGGCAAATGTTGGACATGACCTTCTCTACCGCACCACAGCGGCGCACGACATGCTGGCGGCCGCGGCGGCGCGACTTGCGGGCGCGCGCGTCGGCGGCCGAGGAGCGCGCGGGGCGCCCGCGGCGGCGGCCGCCAAGGACGCGCGCTTGAGCTCGCCTCCACCGGCCATGGCGGGTGGCGTATGGGGCACGCGCGGGGGCACGGTCGGCGACGAAGGCCGGCGGCAAACACGCGCGCGGGGCCCGGCGGCCGGCGGAGAGCACGCTCGCGGGGCCCCGACACCGGCGAGCCTTCACGTCTTCAGGTCGGCAGCGAGCTCACATCAAGCGGCAGCAGGCGAGGCACGTGCTGGGGTGAGGGTGGCGGCGGGGTGAAGAAGACGGCGGGTTGAAGGAGAGTGGGGTTAGGGTTTGGTGATCTTGGGCCATATCGGGCCAATAATGGGTCACTGGTGGGTTTATAGTTGGTTAAGGTTTTATCTTCCGGAAGATATATTGGATTGGCGCATGAGTATAGAGGTCCAGCTGGGCCAGGCCCATCTGGCACGGGCACGACCCGAAAAAGCCCGGCCCTAACACGACACGACCCGAAAAGGATAGTGCCTCAAGCCGGTCCGGCCCGATTGTCGGACCGGGCCTGGGTCGCCACCTCGGCACGGTGGCCTGACACGATTTTGAGTCAGCCCGATGTGAGCCCGTCAATCAATTTCATATATAAACAGAAATCCTCCAACCCTAACCCTAATCCCCCACTTCTTCTCTTTCTCATGGGGGCGATTGCGCTACGTAGGGGGCCAGCGCCACCACCACCGATGCTGCCACGCCTAGGTGCCGCTTCGGCCGCCTCCTCCTCTGCCACGACCTGTCACACCTGATTTTCCGAAGAAAACCAAATGCATCTCATATGTGCGCCAGGATCGAGTTTACACACATATGATAGACGTCATGAGTGAAATATCAATAAACAACAATAAAAACGTACAAGAGTCAAACCATTACATTATCTCTTTATTACACTCAGACGTTAGACTCGAAGGTCTTTACAACGATCAAACGATAACTATGAAGATGTAACTCCATCTTCATCTTCCACAGGCATCTGACTTGGGGCATGCAAGCCTCAGAACTCCTCGTAGTCGCTGAAGTACTCTTCTCCAGTGTTCTCCTCTGAACAGCGGATAAGCAAGGGTGAGCACTCTTGTGGTTGGAGCTCAGCAAGTGGGGGAAGATGCAAGGCTTATCAAGAATAGGCTAAGGTTTTACAACGCTTAGCATTTTTAATGTTGGTCAAATTTTATTAGCAAGCACCTAATTACTAGATGTAAGTTTATACCAACCCACTTAGGCATTTAGGAAAGCATCGGCTCTCAAAAACCACAAGAAACCACAATTTAATTTCATCTTTATGTTTGGTTATCATGTGAGAGTCCAGACTGCTCTTGACCGAGAGCACGACTGATCGATCAGTTTTACACTCTGCAGAGGTCGTACACTTTCACGACAGCTCGCGTAAAAGCTCCGAAGAACTTTGAACCCAACCACGCATGTGTTGATCAGACACAATACCACACTTCCAAGGTGTGATTGCATAGGGACGCTACGAAGCCTTTACAAAGATATGCAAAAGACCACCAACCCACGACAGTTACAGCTCAGGGCGGACCATAACCCTCCCTAGTGGTCAGCACCTTAGCAAAGGCTGCTACCCCAAAAGAACTGGGCTATACCCCTGCAACCCCGAGCCCCCTGTGTTCCTTTCGGATAAGGTCACCAGTACAATCACACACCTAATTAATTGGCTAAGCCAGAGCCATATGGACTGTGGTTACACTGTTTTCCTGGGTGGTTCTCCATGTTCTGATTAAACCATATGATCTTGTTATTAACCATAAGCACACACATACATACATATCACCAAAGGTTATCATGATCAACATTCAACATATTGCATAAGATTCACTTTAACCATCCCAAGTTATAGCAAACTAAGCATTTCTACCCAAAACATTTATTTAAAAGGGTTGTCCAAGGTAAAGGGATAAAATCTAGTCATGTCCTTAAAAAGGTATTTGGCCATCATATTGGGCCTGTTTGGATGGTGGGGCAAATAGGGTAAATGGGGCAAATTTACCCCTAATTTACCCCTAAGGTGCCAAACATGTGGGGCAAATGTGGTGGGGCAAATGTTTTGCCCCCTAATTCCATTTACCCCTAAAAGGTAGCAAATTGGAGCAAATTTGGGTGGGTCCCGCTCTCCCTCTCTCATCCACATCCACATTTACCCCTCCATCCAAACACCCCAAGGGGCAAATATTAGTAGGGGCAAATAGGAGGGGCAAATCATTTTCCTTGGGGTAAATATTTACCCCTACCATCCAAACAGTGCCATTAATGCATTGCAACAGAAATAGTAAATATTGTTTTATCATGCAGTGTTATAGGTTCAAAAGAGATAATGCAGAGGGGGAAAGCCACTTGCCTTCCTTGCTTAAACACTGGGGTTCTTCCTCTTCAAACACTTGCTCTTGATCCACTTCAACTGGCTGCTCACTTGAGACTGGCACGATATCTACGAGCACACAGGAAAACATTCAATAAACAAAACAATACACCAAGCATGAAAAGCTTAAAGGGAAAACAAGGTTTGGGTCTAGGAAAACGAACACAAGGAACACTCGAAACTATCGGGAGATTTGGATGATCACAAACAAGAGCTAGCTATGTGCTTGGTATCTTTTAATTAAGTAAAATCATGTGTCTAGGTCATTTGAGAGAAATACCCTATTTATAATTAAGCAAGTTATATTTGTAATTAAAAGACGATGTAAGCCTATTCCAATTTTACTTATAAATATTCAAGTATGATTTAAGCAAATTAAACATTTAATTTAAAAGAAACATGTAAAAGCATCTAGGGGCTTATTTTATTATTTCGAGTTATTCTAATCAAATTACAACTTAAAAACACATTTATATTCATATTAATCAAATTAACAATTTAAGAAAACTCGAGATAAACCTATATTGCTTTTATTTAGGAAGCAAATTGCATAAACATTACTCAATTTAAGTTTGATTATGAAAACCAAGGTATACATCTAATTAGCTTTTAATTGAAAGAATTGTTCAAATAGTATTAATCATATTAACTTTCTTATGAAAACACGTGTTGAACTCTAGCTAGATTTTAATTAGAAAAGCATGCATAATAGGATTTAATCATATTTAACATTTAAATAAATTATAAAACAAAAGACATGATCAACATTGGCACTAACACGTAGTTTGAGTTGATATGATCCTAACACAGCTTGAAACGGTGGAAATGGAACTAAAACGCACAAGATACAGTCAACACAAGGTTCTAAAACTGTCGGGCTTGAAAAGACGGTCGCGTGGACACCTAGAACGCGTAAAACGGAGCTAAGACGGAAAAGATATGGCTAAAACAAGGTTCAGGGGCTTATCTGCAAGAAATCAGGAACCTAAACGTAATTATGTGTAAGAACTCAAAGGGTTTTGGTGTAAAAGAACAGGGCTTGGACCTTTGGTGGCAGTAACAGAGAAGCTCAGGGGCTTCACCATGAAAACCTGGGCTAAACTGTAAGAATCTTTGGAGGTGGAAGGGCATATATGTGATATTAGAAAGGGCGGGGTTCTTTTTGTAAAACTGCAAAGGCAGCCGGCGGGGGAGGGCTGACTAGCGCTGACGCAATGCTGTCGTAAGCATGACGTGGCCTGTGGACCATCGCGGTGGACCCGGTCCACCGGTCCACCGTGGATCGATCTAAGGGCTACGCCCCCCTTTTGATCTGGGTCGTCCGTGCCCATCGGACGGCCCCGGTCGCATGTGGGCGACGGGCGGCGGGGAGATGGCCGGCGCCGGCGCCGGAGCGCGCGGCGGCTCGCCGGAGACCTCGCCGGAGAAGGCGTTCTTGAGCTAGGGGCCACGGTTTGGGATGCGGCTGGGCTCTACGCAGAGCTAGGAGAACGGCGAACCCAACCAGGGCTACAGGGAGGTGGCTCGGGTGACGTATGAGGGCCTCCACAGCCGGTGGCAGACGGCCAACTCCGGCGAGCGCGAAGCGGCGTGAACGGCGTGGAATCCGCAGGATAAAAAGGGGGATGGGGCTCTTCACCTCGGTGTGGTACTCCGCGTGAAGCAACGACGACGGGGCAGATCGACGCCGGCGGCTTCAGGCGGCGCTCCGGGAACAAAGATAGGGCTCCAGGGCACGGCTCGGTCCAGCGGCGGCCTGAAACAGGGAGAGCTCCATGAGCTTTGTACGTAAGAAAAAGTAAGAGAGCGAGCCAAGAGTTTCTTCACTGGCCGTCAATGGCGCGACGGCAGAGGAGCTACTGGCGGCGGCGCATGCGCGAGAGTGGAGAGGTGCGGGGTGTGTACGGGTGCGGAAAAGGGAGAAGCAGGGGTTCTGGCTCGGCTTAAATAGAGCTGGAAAGGGTGGAGGAGCGACACCTAGCGAGCTCCGGCCATCAATGGCCATTGGGGCGCCGGTGGTTTATGGAAATCAAGAAGGTTTGCTTGATTGCGGAGAGGTAACTGAAAGAGGGTTAAGGAGGGGCGGCGGTCGTGCTTCAATGCACCTTGAAGTCCGGCTCAAAGATGGGGAGGGGCGGGAAAGGCGCGGTAACGGCCGGTCGGCGCGACCGTTTGCCACACAGAGGAGGGGAAAGGGATCGACTGGAGGAAGGGGAAGGTTATGACAGGCGGGGCCGGTTGGCAGTGAGAGAAGGAGGAAGGTAAGGGGACTGACATGCGGGCCCGGGCTGGCAGTGACTGAGAAAGAAAAGAGGGGAGAGGGAGCTGGGCCGGCGGAGGTTAACGGGCCGGAAGAGGAGAGAGGTTGGGCTGCGGGGGAGAGGCGAGCTGGGCCGCTCGGGTGAGAAGGAAGGGAAGGTGGAGTTGGGCCGAAAGGGAGAGGGGCGAAGGGGTTTGTTTTTTTTGTTTTGTTTTTTTCGAACCTTTTCAAACTTAAACATTTTCAAATTTCTTTTCAAAAGTTTCAAATCATTTAAAAACTTTTAAAACTTCACATAAACACCATGCAAACAAAACATGATGCACAAGCACTTGTTGCCTCCAAAATTATTCAAAATGATGTTTAAATATTTTAGGGCATAATTTATTTGATAATTTATTATTCCTTAGAAAACAAAAACTAAAACACCATGTTACTTACATTAATTTAGTGATGAAATTTTAGGGTGTTACACGACCTGGCGCCGAGTCGGACGCCTCCTCGTCCGCCACAACCTGGAGCCGAGCCGGCCTCCTCCTCCTCCGCCACGGCTAGGCACCACGCCAGGCGCCACCTCCTCCTCCACAGCAGACCACACGCCGACTGCTCCCTCTTCCGCCGTGGCCGCTGCAGGCCGACTGAATCTGTGCCGCGGCCAGGCGCCACCGCAGGCTGGCGTTTGACTAGATCTGCGCCACTGGGGGCTGCACCACCATCGAAGAAGGGTCGGCGACCGCACCGTCGTTGGAGCAGAGTCCGCCGCGCGTCATTGGAGCACAGTCGGGCTCGATGGGCTAGACGGGTCGTCGGGCTTTGACGTGCCTCGGGCTGGCCCGGTGGTCCGACACGGCTCGACACGAAATGTCATCGGGCCTGCATAGAACACCTGAAGCGTCTTGAGCTTGTTCAGTCGTCACATGATTCACTCTTCCACGTGCATAGTTCCGTTGACCTCTGTTACCTTGATAAGTAGAATTCCCAATACGAGCTTGTGATAACGGTTGTCCAAATCTCTGACCATTATCTTTCTGAGGAGTCTGCATATTGCGCTCCGGACAGATGTTGGCATAATGTCCCAATTCTCCACAATTGAAACAACCATTAGGACGAACCGGGGAATTACTTCTCACTGGTGCTTCTGATCGATCCTGATAATGATTTGGAGCATGTGGTGTCTGCTGGCTAGAATGCTGAGGTTGTTGAGTTGAGTGTTGCAACTGTAAGTTCTGAGTATAATTTCCACTTGATCCACCAGAGTAAAACTGAGAATTCTGAGATGAGTTGAAGCGAGGGCGTGTGTTGCTGGACTGTCCATGAGACTTGAACTTGCGCTTCTGTTCACCAAGTTCCATTCATTTATTCTCCAAACCTATAGCTTTGTTCAGCAACATCTGAAAGTTGGGAAATGTATGGCTCTGCAATTGATAGTTGAGCGGTCCAATCAATCCACCCAAGAATCTTTTCTGCCTCTTGGGATCAGTGTTGACTTCATCAGGAGCATAACGGGACGAATGAGTGAACTTGTCGAGATACTCAGTGACAGACATGTTTCCCTGCTTCAGTGCAAGAAACTCCTTCTGCTTTAGCTTTATCACTCCTGAAGGAATGTGATATGTACGAAAGTTGTCTCTGAATTCCTGCCAAGTAATATTGTTTCTATTAGGATGTGCAGTCGAATATGTGTCCCACCAATCAGCAGCTTGACCTGCCAATCTACCTGCAACATAAAGGACCATCTCTCGGTCGGTGCACTGAACAATCTCAAGTTTCTTGGTAACTGTCTTCAACCAGTCATCGACATCCAACGGATCGGAAGAATGGGAATAGGTAGGAGGGTGGTGGCTCATAAACACCTTATTCTTGTCCCTCTGCTGTGGCGGAGGTGGAGGAGGGGGTGCTGGTTGGTTCTGTTGAGCTTGTAAATTCTGGACGGTGGCAATGAGGTTTTGTAGCAGCTGGGTTTGAGCACCAAGGAATTGTTGCATTGCGGGATCCATTTGGTTAAGCAGTGGGGGTGGTGCTTGATTCTGTCGATTAGCAATATGAGCACGGACAACAGGTGGAACGTCTTGACCTTCTCCTGACCTAGTTGGTACCATCTGATTGTTAGAGAGCAAGTTATTTCCGACAAGAAGATTGAACTGATGCATGAGGATAAGAACTCAAAAGATGAAGCAGCATGAATTTCAAAACTAAGACAGATTCTGTTGATCTCAATAAATCAGTTGTAACTCTCCGTACTCTAACCCAAAAATCATGAAATTTGACCAGGATGTGATGTGCAAAATTATGGAACTAATCCAACTGGAATCACCTCAATGGGAGATCTACAACTCGAGATAAAATTCAAACAGTGCAGCTGTGTCAGCAGAAATTACAGATTCTGATGTGCTCAATACTTTGAGAATAACTCTCAAAATACATACTGTATGGTATTTAATTTTTGACAGAAAATCATCCTCAAAATTTGTGAACTAACCCAACTGGTTTTATATCAAACGGAGTTCTGTAGTTCGGGATATGATTAAAACATTGCTGCTATGTCAATTAACTGCGAGAACAGTTTTGCATCATTCCAAGCTTGCATGAGAGATAAAATAGAAGACATCAAGATTTGGACCCCAAACTATCTTATTAACCTAACAATTTATTTCTTGTTGCATTTGTGGCCATCACTCCATAATACAACTCACACAAGCAAAGATCCAAATCAATCATGTGTTCAAACAACAAACATTAGCACAACGATCGTCTTCACAGAAACGTTTCTATCAAAGTTTGATAAGAGGTAGGCAATCTAAGAACTTATATTAGACAACATCGGTGGTGAAGATTCAGCTGATAGCACAAGAACCGAACTCAGAATAGATCAAAAACAAAATGATGTGTTTTAACAAGAAGACAAAGATTAAATTAGATTTTATATGTAAAATAAGTCAATTTTGAAGGATGACAGGCTTTCTAGAACATGAATCCTTACTTTTCGACCATTTCTAACTTAAGGCTGCGTCCTGCAGTCATCACTGCTCTAATACCACTTTGTCACACCTGATTTTCCGAAGAAAACCAAATGCATCTCATATGTGCGCCAGGATCGAGTTTACACACATATGATAGACGTCATGAGTGAAATATCAATAAACAACAATAAAAACATACAAGAGTTAAACCATTACATTATCTCTTTATTACACTCAGACGTTAGACTCAAAGGTCTTTACAACGATCAAACGATAACTATGAAGACATAACTCCATCTTCATCTTCCACAGGCATCTGACTGGGGGCACGCAAGCCTCAGAACTCCTCGTAGTCGCTGAAGTACTCTTCTCCAGTGTTCTCCTCTGAACAGCGGATAAGCAAGGGTGAGCACTCTTATGGTTGGAGCTCAACAAGTGGGGGAAGATGCAAGGCTTATCAAGAATAGGCTAATGTTTTACAGCGGTTAGCATTTTTAATGTTGGTCAAATTTTATTAGCAAGCACCTAATTACTAGATGTAAGTTTATACCAACCCACTTAGGCATTTAGGAAAGCATCTCCTCTCGAAAACCACAAGAAAACACAATTTAATTTCATCTTTATGTTTGGTTATCATGTGAGGGTCCAGGCCGCTCTTGACCGTGAGCACGACTGATCGATCAGTTTTACACTCTGCAGAGGTCGTACACTTTCACGACAGCTCGCGTAAAAGCTCCGAAGAACTTTGAACCCAACCACGCATGTGTTGATCAGACACAATACCACACTTCCAAGGTGTGATTGCATAGGGACGCTACGAAGCCTTTACAAAGATATGCAAAAGACCACCAACCCACGACAGTTACAGCTCAGGGCGGACCATAACCCTCCCTAGTGGTCAGCACCTTAGCAAAGGCTGCTACCCCAAAAGAACCGGGCTATACCCCTACAACCCCGAGCTCCCTGTGTTCCTTTCGGATAAGGTCACCAGTACAATCACACACCTAATTAATTGGCTAAGCCAGAGCCATATGGACTGTGGTTGCACTGTTTTCCTGGGTGGTTCTCCATGTTCCGATTAAACCATTTGATCTTGTTATTAACCATAAGCACACACATACATACATATCACCAAAGGTTATCATGATCAACATTCAACATATTGCATAAGATTCACTTTAACCATCCCAAGTTATAACAAACTAAGCATTTCTACCCAAAACATTTATTTAAAAGGATTGTCCAAGGTAAAGGGATAAAATCTAGTCATGTCCTTAAAAAGGTATTTGCCCATCATATTAATGCATTGCAACAGAAATAGTAAATATTGTTTTATCATGCAGTGTTATAGGTTCAAAAGAGATAATGCAGAGGGGGAAAGCCACTTGCCTTCCTTGCTTAAACACTGGGGTTCTTCCTCTTCAAACACTTGCTCTTGATCCACTTTAACTGGCTGCTCACTTGAGACTGGCACGATGTCTACGAGCACACAGGAAAAAATTCAATAAACAAAGCAATACACCAAGCATGAAAAGCTTAAAGGGAAAATAAGGTTTGGGTCTAGGAAAACGAACACAAGGAACAATCGGAACTATCGGGAGATTTGGATGATCACAAACAAGAGCTAGCTATGTGCTTGGTATCTTTTAATTAAGTAAAATAATATGTATAGGTCATTTTAGAGAAATACCCTATTTATAATTAAGCAAGTTATATTTGTATTTAAAAGACGATGTAAGCCTATTCTAATTTTACTTACGAATATTCAAGTATGATTTAAGCAAAGTAAACATTTAATTTAAAAAGAAACATGTAAAAGCATCTAGGCGCTTATTTTTATATTTCGAGTTATTCTAATCAAATTACAACTTAAAAACACATTTATATTCATATTAATCAAATTAACAATTTAAGAAAACTCGAGATAAACCTATGTTGCTTTTATTTAGGAAGCAAATTGCATAAACATTACTCAATTTAAGTTTGATTATGGAAACCAAGGTATACATCTAATTAGCTTTTAATTGAAAGAATTGTTCAAATAGTATTAATCATATTAACTTTCTTATGAAAACACATGTTGAACTCTAGCTAGATTTTAATTAGAAAAGCATGCATAATAGGATTTAATCATATTGAACATTTAAATAAATTATAAACAAAAGACATGATCAACATTGGCACTAACACGTAGTTTGAGTTGATATGATCCTAACACAGCTTGAAACGGTGGAAATGGATCTAAAACGCACAAGATACAACCAACACAAGGTTCTAAAACTGTCGGGCTTGAAAAGACGGTCGCGTGGACACCAAGAACGCTTAAAACGGAGCTAAGACGGAAAAGATATGGCTAAAACAAGGTTCAGGGGCTTATCTGCAAGAAATCAAGGACCTAAACGTAATTATGTGTAAGAACTCAAGGGTTTTGGTGTAAAAGAACAGGGCTTGGACCTTTGGTGGCAGTAACAGAGAAGCTCATGGGCTTCACCGTGAGAACCTGGGCTAAACTGTAAGAATCTTTGGAGGTGGAAGGGCATATATGTGATATTAGAAAGGGCGGGTTCTTTTTGTAAAACTGCAAAGGCAGCCGACGGGGGGAGGGCTGACTGGCGCTGACGCAATGCTGGCGCAAGCATGACGTGGCCTGTGGACCATCGCGGTGGACCCGGTCCACCGGTCCACCGTGGACTGATCTATGGGCTACGCCCCCCTTTTGATCTGGGTCGTCCCTGCCCATCGGACGGCCCCGGTCGCATGTGGGCGACGGGTGTAGGATCTAGGATACCGACTAGAGGGGGGGGGGGCGAATAGGCGGTTTAAAAACTAAAACCACAACACTAGAGAAATTTAATTAGAACCACAAGGAGAAATAAATCTCTACATACTCTATTCCTATGTTGGGGGTTTTGCGGCCTAGGGTGACAAGATAAACAACAACCTCTAGGAATAGAATGCTCAAAGTAAAGTGCTTGAAAGGAAATTGAGGAAAGAGATAACCAAGCACAATAGACGAATTTTATCCCGTGGTATCGATGACTTGCCGGTCACCCCTAATCCACATTGGGGTGGATTCAATGTTCAAGCACTCCTCTATCAAGACACCACTTGATCTTGAGCCGGTTAGAACAAGAGAACCACTCCACACCTCGATTCCACTAGAGTTGCTCTTTACTGCTCCGGTGAGGTGAGCACAATATCTCTCACAACACGAAATCCGGAGCCACGCACAATCTTCTTGCGAGCTTCAACGGATTCTTCCACCACCAAGCCGTCGAGGAAGCGGCAACTTCCAAGAGTAACAAATCAACCACTTGCTTGATGATTCCTTAGTGCCACAAAGATCAAAACCTTGATGCAATGCACTAGAAACTCTCAATCTCACAAAGAATACCACCACTAAGTCAAGTGAGTGAGAGAGAGGAGAGGGAGAGCTCTACAAGGAGTATGAACCTTTCAAAGTGCCAAGAGAGGCTCTCCAACCCCGGGCTTGGAGTATAAATACTCCCCCTTCCCGTTACTAGCCGTTAGGAACAAAACGTGCGCCTCGCGGACTGTCCGCGATGCCCTCGCGGACTGTCCGCGTTTGAATTCCAACGGTAAAATCGCGAAGTCAACGGTTGGGGCGGCTGCCCAATGGGCCGGGCGGACCGTCCGCCTGGGCCACGCGGACTGTCTGCGGGGCGGGCCGCGGACCGTCCGCCCTGTCCACCGAGCAGCACCTCGTTCTGTTACGAATAACGGACCGTCCGCCGGTCCTCGCGGACCGTCCGTCTTGTCCATGCGGATCGTACGCCTGGAACCCGTGGACCGTCCGCCCGGAAGCGCATTTTCTCGAAAACCTTTGCCAAAAACTCAGGTATTAAATAAAAACCAACAACCCACGGACTGTCTGCCCGAAGGGCCCCGACTGTCCGCAAGATACCAGAAAACTTGTTTTTCTTTTGATTTTCAATGAAACCCTTTTACCAAGAGAAACCGCTACTTATCTAAATGCAATGCATGCAAATTTTTGATCCAAGTGGCACTATGGAAAGTCAAGCCAATGAAATTGATCCCTCTTGATAGTACGGCTATCTATCCTATTAACCCGGTCATATAACATCCTCTAATCACCTTATGACCGGTAAAAGCAAAACCCTATCTTTTACATTTGCCTTGATCCCTTTCCAACATAAGTCATCCAATACCTTCTCATGTACACCACATGATCTCATCATTTCACCGGACTAACCTATTCTTATAACTCAAATAAAATTGTTAGTCCATAATGATTGTCATTAATTACCAAAACACGAATTAGGGGCCTAGATGCCTTCAATCTCCCCCTTTTTGGTAATTGATGACAACCACTTAAAGGAGTGATATAAGAAAGGTTTTGTGTTTTGGAATCACTTACTCTTTTCAAATAAATTCAATAAATAGATAGAGTAAATGTCTCCAAAACAAGAATATAGAGAGAACTCCCCTACATATGTGCATGTAATTTCCATTTGATTTTTACACATATGCATAAACATAATAAATTTTGACGGAGTTTCCCTACAAAATGGAGATCAAGGCAACAACCACATATATATATCCAAAGAGATTAAGGAAGGGTTAGCTTCAAAAACTACTATGGGAACTAGAACAAGCCATAAGATAAACAAAACAAGATCATAATTATAGAACATCACAAGATAGCCACAAGTTCTAGTTCTCAAACACATCACACACCAAAACGTAAGTCTCACAAAATTATTACAAGCCAAACGAAGTTCATGCAAAACCGAAATTAAACATGTAGATGCAATGCAAGAGAGTTCCAAATTCATGCAAGCAAAGTGAGCTCCCCCTAAAGATCACACACTCCTCCAAATCTCTCCCCCCTTTGGCATCAAATACCAAAAGGGCCTAGTCATCCTGAGGCGGCGGCGGAGGAGGATAGAATGGTGGAGGGGGACAGAACTGTGGTGGCGGAGCAGGAGCTGGATAGTAATGATAAAAATGATCTCTAAAGTCTCCAAAAGCTGTGTTCAGGGCATGGACATCGTGCTGAAGCCGAGTCCTGCCGATCGTGTAGCCGCCGCGATCTTGCTCTGAGGTGGACATCTGAGAGAATCTATCATTGAGGGCACCGAGGTCATTCGAAGATCGATGCATATCACCCAACCGCCGCATCATGGGGTCATGCATAGTATTATAGACATGATGACCAAAGGTATCCGGACTAGTATCAATCGATGCCGAAAATTTCGCCGCATAGTCCGAAAAGTATCGGTCATCCGCTTTCGTCCATATGCCTCAAAGTGAGATTGAAACCCCGATCGCATTTGCCGAAACCGAGAGTTCATTGACTCGTTGAATATTAGCAAAATAGGAATCAAAATATCCAGGCAGAGGCTCCCGGTGTGGCCGCATGGGAGGAAGCTCGGAGGAGGAGGAGGCATAGCATAAGCACCCTCATCAACATTAACATTGCCCATGTTGCCAACATTTGCATTTTCATCATCACCACCATGAGCCTCAATATTTTCTGCAACATTGTGAGCCTCTCCTTCCTGTCCGTAGGGTGTCAATGGCTTGTTCAAAAAGGCTTTAGCATTGTAAAATGGACGATAAAGTTCATGCTTCACATCACATAACCCATTGAACCCCATCTTGATCTTGATCAATCACATAATATAGGGAGCAAAATAAATACTATCTCGAACAAGACGCTTCTTGCAAATCATTTGATCAAGAATAAGCTTCACAACATTAAATCTAGTCCCATTCATAACATAATCAATCACATTCCAATAATGTTCCCGGACCTTATCCTTATTACCACTTTTAGGCATAAAAGTGTGCCTAATGATGTTGTTGATGGCAGCCAGATGGTGTCTAAGTCCTGCTGATAGGAAGTTCATTATAGTTGCATTAGGGGTGTCAGGCTCATAGAATACAGCTGTATCTTCAAGAATATCCTCGTTATAAACATCAACACCCTCGCTAAAATACTCATAGTTATGATGATTAGCAGCCGCAAATTCTGCAAATGTGGCCTCATACTCACTCTTACCAGTCATCCATCTCATTTTCTTCCCTATGAAATCCATTTCATAAGTTGCATAGAATTGTCTAACTATTGTATCATTCCACTCACATCTATGCTGAATAAATGGTTTTAACCCCAAATTCTCAAATTTCGTTGCCACCCCAGCAAGGACAGGTTTAGACTCAAGATAATCAAAATCAACCCTTTGATGAGAGAAAACTGTGCACTCCATCAAACTACCGAAAAATGCTTGTTCTTGCACAAGAGTGTGGAAGAATAAATTGTGGGTGTCGCGGGGTTGATTATAAGCATTTTCATTTCGAGCAATAGCAAACTCTCTTTGTGTCCACTGCCTTCTAGGAGCTGTGTAACTAACCACATCAATGATTTCAACATTGGTACCTTCCCCTTGACTTATCTCATCTTCATCCATCATGAATGAGGCACTTGCCGCTTCATCGGCCGGATCAAAGTCGCTGTCATTTGGATTGTCGGGTTCCTCTTCTTTCTCAGAGGTATCATCTTTTCTCTGCCTCTTTGATGTCCCAACATCCTTGCCCTTCTTCTTTGATGTGACCTTTTTGGTCACCTTTCTAGTGAGTGAAGCTATAGCCTTGCGAGCACTATCAAAATCCATATATTTCAATGAGTATTAACATTAGGAAGCAATTTGAATCGATCATGAATCCCCATACTAGAAGTTACTGGACATGGGAGCCGCTGCCGGGGCCGCGCGGACCGTCCGCCCGGTCCGGGACGGTGCCCATGAACAGTGGGGCCAATTCTTTCCAACCTCATAACTTGATCAAAAACCAAAATTTCTTTACCAAAAATTTGCCACAACATCACATTGATATCCCAAACACATTCACCAAGCCAAAAACTTGAAATCATGGACGAATTTTAGATCACACATCCAAACCCTAACCACCTCCTTGCTCAAAATCCAAGAGATAGACAGAGAGATTCGAAAAAATACCCTGATGACATGGTGGAGAACCTCTCGGAGAGTCCGGGGATATGCTCGGACGGTCCGGGGAGTGCCCCAAACGAAATCCCTAAGGGGGAGCTCTTTTCTTTGAGAGGGAGCAAGAAAGGAGAGAAAGAAGAAGAGAGGGTCGGGTTTGGGAACAAGAAGGGAGCCAGCCAACTTTACCCATTCGCGACCTAGGTCCCACCGGCGCGCGGCAGGCGCGGACGGTCCGCGACATACCCGCGGACGTCCGCGAGGCGCGCGGACGGTCGGACCCTAGGCGCGGAGCGTCCGTTAATGCTTCCCGGAACATCCGGGCTTGCACCTTCGCCCCACGAGCCACGCGGACGGTCCGCGCTGCCCTGGCGGACAGTCCGCCAGGAGCAGCCGGACGGTCCGCCCTGTTGATACGGACGGTCCGACCTCCTTTTTTGATTTCAGCGTGAAATAACTTGAGATAAAGATTTCCAAGGATGTCTTTTGGGATCATTGCTCGAGATTAATGAAGGAAAGAATATGGAATGATGCAATGTACCAAGAAGTGCTAGAAAAATATGCAAAAGCAAGCTTCACGAAAATAAGAGATAAGAAGAAATAAATAAGAGAGATAGACTAAAGCATATGGATAAACACATGTGCTAGTTCTCAAGCCACATTTGAGATGTCAATCACATTTAACTCATTTCTCAATTTGCAAAACCGAGACTCATCCAAAGGCTTGGTAAAAATATCCGCCAATTGATCATTCGTGCGTACTCCATCAATCTTGATATCTCCTTTACTCACATGATCTCTAAGAAAATGGTGTCGGATGTCAATGTGCTTGGTTCTAGAGTGTTGAACCGGATTATTTGCAATCTTGATAGCACTTTCATTGTCACATAAGAGAGGAATTTCCTTGAATTTCACATCATAATCAAGAAGTGTTTTCTTCATCCATAGCAATTGAGCACAACAACTCCCCGCCGAGATATATTCTGCTTCGGCGGTTGAAAGAGCCACTGAATTTTGCTTCTTAGATGACCAAGAAACAAGTGACCGTCCAAGCAATTGGCAACCTCCGGAAGTGCTCTTCCTATCAACCTTGCAACCGGCATAATCCGAGTCCGAAAACCCTACTAACTCAAACTGAGCACCCTTTGGATACCAAAGACCAATGTTAGGAGAATACTTCAAATATCTCAAGATCCGCTTTACGGCGGTCAAATGACATTCTTTAGCAGCGGCTTGAAATCTAGCACACATGCACACACTAAACATGATATCGGGCCTAGATGCGGTAAGATAAAGCAAACTACCAATCATGGACCTATAAAGCTTAAGATCAACCGGTTTACCTCCCTCATCAAGATCAAGATGTCCATTAGTAGCCATAGGAGTTTTGATGGGTTTTGCATCTTCCGTGCCAAATTTCTTTAAGATGTCCCTCACATATTTAGATTGGCAAACAAAAGTGCCTTCCTTCAATTGTTTGATTTGAAGACCAAAGAAGAAACTCAATTCACCAATCATAGACATTTCAAATTCCCTAGACATCATTTCTCCAAATTCTTTACAAAAATCTTCATTTGTTGAGCCAAAGATGATATCATCAACATAAATTTGACAAATAAAGATGCCATTTTCAATTTTCTTGGTGAACAATGTAGTATCAACCTTTCCAATTTTAAAGCCATTTGAAAGAAGAAAGTCCCGAAGCCTTTCATACCAAGCACGAGGGCCTTGTTTCAACCCATATAATGCCTTAGAGAGCCTGTACACATGATTAGGCTTTGTGGGATCTTCAAAACCAGGAGGTTGCTCAACATATACTAGTTCACTAATTTTCCTATTCAAGAAAGCACTTTTGACATCCATTTGATAGAACTTGATGTTGTGAGAACAAGTATAAGCAAGCAAGATTCTTAGGGCCTCAAGTCTAGCTACGGGAGCAAAATTTTCATCAAAATCCAATCCCTCTACTTGAGTATAACCTTGAGCAACTAATCTTGACTTGTTCTTCACAACAATACCATCTTAATTTTCTTTGTTTCGGAAGACCCATTTAGTACCAATAACATTATGATTCTTGGGTCTTTCAACCAACTCCCAAACTTCATTTCTAGTGAAATTATTTAATTCTTATTGCATGGAAATAACCCAATCCGGATCATTAAGTGCTTCATCTACACGCTTAGGCTCATGGAAAGAGACAAAAGAATAATGTTGACAAAAGGAAGCAACACGAGATCGAGTTTGAACACCCTTACTAATTTCACCCATGATTTGATCAATAGGGTGATCTTTGGCGACTTGATGAAGAATTCTTGGTTGATCAATTGGTTCTTGAGTTGATGGAGAAGGTGTGGTCATATGGGCCATTTGATCATCTTCTTGAGGTGAGTCATTGTTACTTGAGTTACCATTTTGTTGATCATGATCATTTGTTGTGGAAGTAGATGGGTTGACTTCAATAGATATCGATGGATCTTCATCACCGTCTTCTTCTTCTCGAGGCATGATATCACCAATGGCCATAGTCTTCATTGCTTTGCTTAATTCTTCACCTATCACATCATCTAAATTCTCTTTTTCATCTTGAGAGCCCAAAGTTTCATCAAATTGCACATCATATGCCTCCTCAACAAATCCTTTAGACTTGTTGTATACTCTATAGGCTTTGGAATTTGAAGAATATCCAAGAAGAAATCCCTCATCACACTTGCTTTGAAATTTAGACAACTGAGATCCTTTCCTCAAGATATAGCACTTGCAACCAAAAACCCGAAAATATGAAATATTTGGCTTCCTTCCATTTAGAAGTTCATAAGGTGTTTTGTTGAAGAATCTATGACAATATAGCCTATTAGAGGCATGGCAAGCGGTGTTGATAGCTTCGGCCCAAAAAGAATCCGAAACTTTGTACTCATCCAGCATTGATCTTGCCATCTCAATCAAGGTTCTATTCTTCATCTCAACAACACCATTTTGTTCCGGTGTATATGTAGTTGAAAACTCATGCTTGATTCCTTTCTCATCACAAAACTCTTCAACATTTGTGTTCTTGAACTCACTACCATTGTCACTTCTAACTTTCTTCAATTTTAGCTCAAATTCATTTTCGGCTCTTCTCACAAATGACTTGAAAATATCACATGTAATAGCCTTGTCATGAAGAAAGAATACCCATGTGTATCTTGAATAATCATCCACAATTACAAGACAATAGGTATTGCCACCAATGCTTCTATAGGTAGTAGGACCAAATAAATCCATATGTATTAATTCCAATGGTCTTGTGGTTGACATAGTACTCTTGTTAGGATGTGAGTTGGCAACTTGCTTTCCGGCTTGACAAGCACTACATAATTTATCTTTCTCAAATTTTACATCTTTCAAACCAAGAACTAAGTCATGTTTCACCAATCGGTTGAGTTGTTTCATACCAACATGGCCAAGTCTTCTATGCCATAACCAACCCATAGAGGCCTTTGAGAATAAGCAAGTAGTGAAATTTGCCTTTTTCGATGAGAAATCCACTAGATATAAGCTCTCATGACGAAAGCCCTTAAAAATAGATTCTTTCCCATCAAGTGATGTAACCTCAAAATCGTTGCTAGTGAAAGTACATTTATAGCCATTGTCACAAAGTTGAGCAATAGATAGCAAATTGAAATTGAGAGAATCAACTAGTAAGACATTAGAGAGATTATAGTCTTTAGAGATAGGTATTTCACCAATACCTTTTACACCTCCCTTGCTATCATCTCCAAAAGTGATGTTATCAAACTCAGAAATGTCTTCATCAAGATGAGAGAATATTTTTCTTTCGCCGATCATGTGGTTTGTACAACCACTATCAATTACCCAATGTCTTCCTCTGGCTTTATAGTTTACCTACAAAAGAAATTAATTTGTTTTAGGTACCCAAATTTTCTTGGGTCCTTCAATGTTAGTGACCAAAATTTTAGGCACCCAAATAGATTTCTTTTTACTACTACCGAGAGAACGACCAACATATTTAGCACAAACAACTCCCTTAGAATCTTTCTTAAGAATATATGAAGGATCCAAGGATATAGTCTTCTTGCTCTTGCATTGGTGATCCACATCAACCCTTGTCTTGCACTTATGGCACATCTTAATCTTTTCTTCTTCCTCAAAGGAAACATTTGAATTTACAAATATACTTTCCTTAGAAATGAAAGCCTCTTTTCCTTTCTTGGGCAAGTAACCAAGTGCATCTTTATTTAAGGTGAATTTTTTATTTGTCCAAATATGATTAAACCGAACATGACTTCCAAAATACCGTGCAAGATCATTAGATAAGCACTCAATCTCCTTCTTCAAAGATTCATTCTCCAATAATAGAGAGTCATAAGACATACCCTCACTAATGCAAGAGCTAGTGCTTGTGCTACAAGATGGGTTAGAAGAACAAAGAGGAGCATTCAATATATTACATTCAAGACCCATACTCATTTTTCCTTTGACTTCTTGTGCAAGGAGAGAGTTGTGAGCTTCCTTAAGCTTCTCATGCTCATCTTTTAGAGTTTCCCAAGAAATGTTAAGTGTTTCATGGGAAGTCTTTAGATTTTCATGAGTAGTCTTTAGCTCCTCAAAAGAATTTTGAAGTGAAATATTTTTCAACTCCAAATCCTTCAACTTTGATCTCTC
Source organism: Cenchrus americanus (assembly GCA_947561735.1). Classification (NCBI taxonomy): domain Eukaryota; kingdom Viridiplantae; phylum Streptophyta; class Magnoliopsida; order Poales; family Poaceae; genus Cenchrus; species Cenchrus americanus. The sequence goes on along the minus strand of OX387245.1, from coordinate 195,932,689 downwards.
CAATCGCAATTTGTCATCGGACTTAATAATCATGGCGACAAGATCATCATAAGATAAAGCATTATCATCATTATCATTATCACAATCATCATCATCATCGTCGATTATTACCTTAGATTCACCTTTTGCCATGAGACAATATGGCTTGGAGAAGAGAGAAGGCGCTTCCTTGATAGAAACCCCGGCAAGTCCACTTGAAGGCTTGTCATCATCTTCTTCATCGGAGCTTGCATCGGAATCCCACTCAACAAAATATGCTTGACCATTCTTCTCCTTCTTGTAATATTTCTTCCTCTTAGGTACACTCTTCTTGTCTTTCTTCTTGCCATATTTGTCTTCTTTCTTGTTTGGACAATTAATTGAGATATGTCCAATTTCACCACAATTGAAGCAATCTTTTCCTTCAAAAGGATTCTTCTTTGAAGATTGCCCCATCTTTCCAAACTTCTTCTTCTTCATGATTCTTCTAAGTCCCTTTACAATAAGAGCCATTTCTTCATCGGAGTCAATATCTTGGTTCTCATCATAATTTTCCTCTTGAGTAGCCTTGGCCTTGAGAGCAATATTTTTCTTCTCTTCATTAATTGATTGGCCTTGAACTTCCTTTTGTGATTGCTTGAATAGGTCATGAGTTTGCACTTCACCAAGCACCTCCGTAGGAGTCATCTTACTCAAATCACTCCTCACAAGCAAGGTCACAATTGTCTCATATTTTGCCGGAAGGCACCTAAGGAACTTGTGAGAGAAGTCTTTGTTTGATACATCAAAATCAAGACACTTGAGTTCATTCACTATATCATTCAACCGGTTGAACATGGTTGAAACATCTTCATCCTTCTTCATGGTGAACTCATTGAACTTTCCTTTGTACACATAAAGTTTTACTTCCTTAACCGTAGATGTTCCCTCGTAAATTTCCATAAGCTTCTCCCATATCTCATTAGCCTTCTCAAGTCCCTTCACTCTATTGAATTCACTAAGAGCAAGAGCATTGTAAAGTACACTCAAAGCTCTATCATTGAGTTTTTCATTTTTATCATCTTGATCCGTTTTATTCTTAGAATCCAAAATAACATATCCTTCCATTACAATCTTCCATAATTCTCTTCCCAAGGCCTTAAAGTGAACCTCCATTCTTTTCTTCCAATAGTCATAATTGTTCCCATCAAAGACCGGTGGCTTCCCAACACGAAACTTATCTTCCTCACCCATTTATCCTACTCCGAGATGGTTAAATCTCTCAAACAAGGAGTCCTCAGCTCTGATACCACTTGTAGGATCTAAGATATCGACTAGAGGGGGGGTGAATAAGTGGTTTAAAAACTAAAACCATAACACTAGAGAAATTTAATTAGAACCACAAGGAGAAATAAATCTCTACCTACTCTATTCCTATGTTGGGGGTTTTGCGGCCTAGGGTGACAAGATAAACAACAACCTCTAGGAATAGAATGCTCAAAGTAAAGTGCTTGAAAGGAAATTGAGGAAAGAGATAACCAAGCACAATAGACGAATTTTATCCCGTGGTATCGATGACTTCTTTGGTCACCCCTAATCCACGTTGAGGTGGATTCAATGTTCAACCGCTCCTCTATCAAGACACCACTTGATCTTGAGCCGGTTAGAACAAGAGAACCACTCCACACCTCGATTCAACTAGAGTTGCTCTTTACCGCTCCGGTGAGGTGAGCACAATACCTCTCACAACACGAAATCCGGAGCCACACACAATCTTCTTGCGAGCTTCAACGGATTCTTCCACCACCAAGCCGTCTAGGAAGCGACAACTTCCAAGAGTAACAAATCAACCACTTGCTTGATGATTCCTTAGTGCCACAAAGATCAAAACCTTGATGCAATGCACTATAAACTCTCAATCTCACAAAGAATACCACCACTAAGTCAAGTGAGTGAGAGAGAGGAGAGGGAGAGCTCTACAAGGGAGTATGAACCTTTCAAAGTGCCAAGAGAGGCTCTCCAACCCCGGGCTTGGAGTATAAATACTCCCCCTTCCCGTTACTAGCCGTTAGGAACAAAACGCGTGCCTCGCGGACTGTCCGCGATGCCCTCACGGACTGCCAACGGTAAAATCGCGAAGTCAACGGCTGGGGCGGCTGCCCGATGGGCCGGGTGGACCGTCCGCCAGGGCCACGCGGACCGTCCGCCCGGGCCACGCGGAGCGTCCGCGGGCGGGCCGCGGATCGTCCGCCCTGTCCACCGAGCAGCACCTTGTTCTGTTACGAATAATGGACCGTCCGCCGGTCCTCGCGGACCGTCCGTCTTGTCCACGCGGACCGTCCGCCTGGACCCCGCGGACCGTCCGCCCGGAAGCGCATTTTCTCGAAAACTTTTGCCAAAAACTCAGGTATTAAATAAAAACCAACAACCCACGGACTGTCCGTCCGAAGGGCCCGGACTGTCCGCCAGATACCAGAAAACTTGTTTTTCTTTTGATTTTCAATGAAACCCTTTTACCAAGAGAAACCACCACTTATCTAAATGCAATGCATGCAAAATTTTGATCCAAGTGGCACTATGGAAAGTCAAGCCAATGAAATTGATCCCTCTTGATAGTACGGCTATCTATCCTATTAACCCGGTCAAATAACATCCTCTAATCACCTTATGACCGGTAAAAGCAAAACCCTATCTTTTACCTTTGCCTTGAGCCCTTTCCAACATAAGTCATCCAAGACCTTCTCATGTACACCACATGATCTCATCATTTTACCGGACTAACCTATTCTTATAACTCAAATAAAATTGTTAGTCCATAATGATTGTCATTAATTACCAAAACACGAATTAGGGGCCTAGATGCCTTCAACGAGCGGCGGGAGACGGCCGGCGCCGGCGGTGGAGCGGCGGCGGCTCGCCGATGACCTCGCCGGAGATGGCATTCTCGAGCTAGGGGCCACGATTTGGGATGTGGCTGGGCTCTACGCAGAGCTAGGAGAACGGCGAACCCAACCAGGGCTACAGGGAGGTGGCTTGGGTGACGTATGAGGGCCTCCACTGTGACAACCCGCCCGGGAAAATACCGTACTATCGCCTAAGACCGATCCGCTTTGGTCGTTAAGCAATAGTAAAGTATCATCCTGTCGTTGGTTGCCGGGTTAACACCCGGTAAATCACTTGAACATCGAACAGAGGATCGATACATGCATTAAAACTCACGCGAAGGCGAGTCCAGAGTACAACATTTAATTAAACATTTATTACAAACCATTGCTCAGGACATGGAGTAAAGGTTCAGAGTTCAAAAGTACAGCGGAAATAAAATAAACTAGCGCAACGGTAGACATCACAGGAGGCCATCCGTGATGTCATCACTTGTCGTCACCCATCCGATCAACCACACCTGCAACAACAGTTTTGGAGCAAGGCTGAGTATACTAATACTCAGCAAGACTTAACCGTCGGGTGATAACTACATCACCAACCTCTAGACATGAAAGGCTTTTGGCTGGTGGAGTTTCTTTTGCTGGAAGGCCACTAGGAATGGATCCTTACTTTCAATCTTTTAGCACAAGTTCTAGTTGATTACCATTTCTAAATGTGCCATCTAAATCAATCAAGAATTGGACACAAAATTAATTCATACAACAATATTTCTCGAGTTCCATCATTATGGGATATCATGGCCAGTTGATTAAGCAGTCTCGGATAACGGTGAGAGGCCGACAATCGATTGATTTAAACCTTGCAAGGTAAACCCAAACACACGGTAGGCTGCCCCCGCAAGGACAACTTTCCCAGGCCGTTCTCGTCGATCTTCGGCTCGGGAGCGGAACCTACATTCCTTGGTACAAGGTTTTACTGGATCGCTCCCACATGAATGTCCAGACTCACGCAGGTACCACACTGTTGCAAGCAGGGGGACACAAGTGCCCCAGGTGTAGTAGGGAAAGGTTCCCTTACCGCGTCAATCGGGTACTAGGCTTACCGGTCCCATACCCGGCATATGTATAGTACATTCAAAAGCTTAGCCCACGAAAGCCACTGGACCGGAGTCCGAATCCCATGCTCTTACCACATGAGCAATCCATTTAAGGATATCTTAAGATTCCTATCTAGGAACCTAATCTCGCGAGTGACGAACATCACTCGACTTCTATCGGTCCTACAGCATAGCAGCTATCGACCTAGCATACTAGTGATAGAGCATAAGTACCTAGGGATCATGCACCTAGGGTTTCAATTCAACTCCTGGAATGTAAATGCACAATCGTAGCAAACATAATTGCATAAATTTCAAAACAGGGTTAATGATCCGGGGCTTGCCTTCGATGGCAAGGTTGGCCTTGGGCCCTTCTGGACTTTGGTCCAGGTCTTGCTCTACAACGACGTGGTGCACGTCTCCGTCAGCTCCTCCGTCTCCTCCGTCCGGCACACGCGTACAGCTACCGCTCGGGAGGTCTACACGAGGATGCAAGTGCAAGGTTTACTTGACGATTTTAATTCAATTAATCACAAACAATAAATGACAACCATAGGGTGCATTAGTTGGACACATTCACCTAGATAAGAATACACTTAGCATACTCTTCCCAAACGGGAACAATATGCAATTCTTTTCTAAACATTTGAATAAGCGTTCTTATTATACTTATCATTTCATGTGAAAGCTTCATTTCCTTTTATCTTCTCCAATAAAGTGTAATTAATATTTTTATTTAAGAATTAATTTCTTATTAGTGATGATAATTAATTATCTTTTAATTGTATTACATAATACTTTTCAAAAAGGAAAAAGAATTAAATAAGGGTTTTTCTTTAATTAATTTCCCTTTAATATTAAAAAGGGTTTTAGGCTTTTTATTAAGCAATTAAATTACCAAAAATTAAAGAAGTGTTTCTTAAGCTTACTAGCATCTATACTGGTCCATTGGACCCACATGCAAGTGTTGGATGCTAGGAAATTAATTATTGTGGAAAATATCAAAGGTTAGCTAGTGATTCCATTTTAAATGCATATAAAAATAAATAAGACTCAAAATGATCCAAACTTTCTTGTGCATGCTCTCTGGTCCTAAACAAGTCTAAAAAGCCAACATGTTCACATGGAATCTCTACTGAACTTGGTTTATTAATTTTCAAAGGAAAACATGCATAATTCAAGAATAATTATTTCCTTTAATCCCAAAATCAAGATTAATTCACAAGATGTGTGTTTTGGTACTATAAGACAGTGTGCACAAGTTGGGGTCAAGAACATAAATATATTTAACATGAAAAATTACTTATGCAGATCTGCCTGCAATAGAAAAACATTTTTATAAAAAGATTTACTTCATAACTTTGAGCAATTTTTGTCTCAGGAGCTAGTCATGACCTAACACACAACATATCCAAAAATTAGTCACAGAGGTTTTATAGTTTTTGAGTTATTGCAGATCTAGGGTTTTCACATTTGTATTTTTCATGAAAAAACTAAAATAAATTAGCTCAGGCTAGAATGACAGAAGTTGTAGCATAATTCACAACGGATCCAAGAAAATTGGCCTTGCATTTTTCTGGTTTTTCTACGATTTTATATGAATTTTCAAAGTTGCAGCAAAAGTCTTTTACTATTTAAGACGAGTTTTACTGGCAGGTCCCTGAAACTTCGGTTTCTACCGCGAATAGGTCCCTGGTTCACGAAAAACACCCTGGAATTAATGGGAGAGATGCAATGTGGTCCCTAGCCATGGATGGGGGCGGTGCTTGCCGGAATTAGGCCGCTCCGGTGACGGATTCGGCCGGGGAATGGGTGGAGAAGGTCGAGGGGCCTACCATGGACCGATTTGTGGGCGCAGGTAGGTGGGAGAGCGCCGGTGGGCGGCCGGCCGGCGGCGCCCAGGGAGCACTGCCGCGGCGGCCTTCTGTCCGGCGGCGCTCCAGCCTGGGAGGGGCTCGGGCGTTGCCGTGAGATGGTGGAGGCTGTGTGGGACTGCTAGGAGACTTGGCCGGTGGTGGTAAGCTCGGAGTACCAAGGCTCGCCGGGGAACTACAAGGGCGGCAACCGCGTCGGCCTGCACCGTGCAGCAGGCTGCGCCAACCTGCGCAGGGGCAGCAGCAGCGGCCTAAATAGCCGGCCGCTCCCCCTGTCCTCGATGAGAAGGACGTGCGCCTTAACTGCACAGTAAGACGCCGACCTAGGGAGCCGCGCGTGGCAGGGGAGCGGACGACGGACCGCCGGGCGATACGCAGTTCGCCGTACGACGCGGTACGACGTGGTAAATGCAGCTCGCGTTCCAAGGCGGTTGACGCGGAGGGGAACCGGCGGCTCGCGGCTCGAGGCATTGGCACAGCCCTGCACGGACGCCGAGGCAGCGCGGTGGTCGGCGCGCAGCGCGCGGCGCAGCCCGGCCGGCAGAACGCGCCGGCGGCGCTCTGGAGCGCGAGCGCTCTGGTTTTCAGCCGGTCAACGCGTCTTTGACTGCGTTTTTCTCCAAAAAACTGAACTGAAGTGCACCGAGCAGTGAATACCAAAGTTGTAGATCTCACTACCCTCTACAACTTTCACAAAGGCTCTAGGGTGTTTTTCTCTACGGATTTTGCAGGAACGTCGTGCCAATTTTGAATGTCGGCCTGTCCTGGAAAACAGGAGGTACTGGCGGTTGACCAAGTTTTTCGCTAATTTCCACTCAAAATTTGCAATGCCAATCTACACGAAAGTTGTGTCCCTCAACAAGAAGGACAACTTTCATAAAGGTAGATTTTGAGGTGTTTAGGTGGATTTTGGAGAACGCGGCAAAAGTTCCGGACGACATTCGCTGACGTCAACGGTTAAGCGAGGTTTGACCGTGTCTTTGGCCAAGGGTTGACTACGGGTGTGTGTATGCTTGGTCAAGGGGTCCAATAGGGTTCAATGGCGAGGTTTTCGGGTGACGGCCCAGGTTGACCTAGGTTTGACCGGTGTTTGACCGGGGTTTGACCGGTCGACCTGGTCATTAGCGTTAATGATGTTAATTAGAAAACTGGGGCGTCACAGCCTACCCCCCTTAAGAAGAATCTCGTCCCGAGATTCGAAACTTCAAGAAGAAGTGGGTAAGTGGTTCTGGGATAGAGGTGTTACCCATAGCGTTAAGCCGGTCTGGCTTTTCTTGAAAAATTGGGTTCTTGCCGGGAGCACGCTTAGCTGCTCCGAGGTTCTGATCCTGATGCGGGAGATTTGGGCAATCATGTCTGAAATGCCCTGGTTGTCCACAATGGTAGCACAAACGGGGTGGAATGTCTCCGGGCTTGGAGATTTGTTGTGGGGCTTTCGTGATAAGGCGGAGCCTGTTCCTCTCCTTTTTCCTTGCCCACTTCGTGGTTCGCGAAGGTGTTGCACTAGCAGGGAGTTGAGTGGTCTTGTGAGGGTCACAGCTTCGTTCGCCTCCACGTTGACAAGTCTCCGTACAGGTAATCCTCCACTCACTTACATCTATCACGGGAAGTTCTCGTTTACTGCCTTTGTTTGCCCTCTCTTCTGCCCTAAGGTCCATCGGCAGTCGAGAAGGTGGTAATATGGAGTCGGAGGCCTGGGGCTGGTCTTGATTGACATATTCCTCCAACAGATTGAACAAACGGGCTTGTTCGACCATGGAGGCAGATAAGGACTGAGAGAGACTGTCTGCCAAACTATTCTGATATGGTTTCCCATAACGTCCTTGGATGATATCAAACACCATCTGGTTCAGCATAGAATTCTGCCCTTCTAACAGTTGAGTGGCGCTGATAATGGCGTTTATGTCACCCTGGGTAGGTACTTCAGGTGAACAGGGCTTAGAAGGTTGGATCTCTTGTTGCATCGGTGGCATTTGCGGTAGTTGCTGAGCCATCTGTTGCTGTGCTTGCAGGAGTTGGCGCAACACCTCGGTATGTGCTGTTACGAAAGCTTCGGTCAACATCGTGGGTGGCGGTAGCGTAAGATCGCCACTACCTGATGCATCAAAACCATTGGGGTTCTTCCATGCCGGTCGGAACATCTGAAAATTTAAGTCCCTAATTAGCACATGCTCGGAATCTCACCCATAAGCTTATAATTCGAACATATTCTACGAGACTCGTTCACGGTAAGCAATGCGAATCGGACATCCAAACAGTCACGATATCGAATTGATAAAGCTTTGTCCACACATCCCACGATCGGGAATGCAGCTGGAACAAAAGGTACAAGGTGTGTCCTCTTACTACCTCATCGCCGTTCGTGAGGAAGCGGGCGATGAATGTGCACATGCACAACTAATAGCAGACATAATCCTCCTACGATACAGAGGTACATCCTTAACAATGTCCAGCGAAACGACTCGAGCTCTTCCGAAGACGGAGTCATGGGTGGCAGCTTGGATTGATTTATGCTTTCGGTCTGCTCCGAGCTTCTTCTGGACGTCGGTAATGAAGACGGCGAACAATTTGTGCGGGAAGATTGAAGTAGCTGGGAGAGGTGCTCTAGTGGCAAGTAGCCAGGCTAGCTGGAAGAAGAACAAGAACAGTGATACTGCCGAGCTTGGATGGAAAATGAGCTTTCGTATCGGCGGTTCCGGTTAAACTGTTCCATTTTATAACCGCTGCGGGGCTGTAACGGTCAGTTGACCCAGTCGGGTTTCTGGTGTAGGTGACACGGAGCTCGACAATGGTCAGCTCGTGAGGTTTCGGTGTCGTGAATACGGTTGCGGAAATCGATGGTAGAGCGACGTCATGGCGTCGTACGGTCGTGACACCGATGGGGATGGGGCTCAATGGTCTAAATAATCGACCGTGATGGGGAACAGAATGAGAAAAGCTCAGCGTACAACGCTTTACGTTCGCGATATCAACAAGGGAAAATGCAGCAAAAAGCTTCGATCGATCCTGGGTTCACTTCCTTGCCCGATTCTGTGGATTTGAAAGTTATGAGCACGGAACAAGAAAGAATACACGATGGATGACTTCTCCATGTTGACTATTCGAGAACCTTGACTGCTCGAGGACAATTTCTACTTTTACCGTTTCCACTTGGCTAGTAGGAAAAGGAATCGATGCCACAAGGTCGTCGAGATTCATGGCAAGGGACCAAATCGACCGAGATTTCCAATGGACCATTACAAAGAAAGGGAAGCTACAGACATAGTTCCATAATCTCTTGTGCACGAAAGATGACTTCAAGTGGGAACTTCAAGGAATAATCTTGCTCAGACCTTTACTTATTTCGCAAATTTTGAGGTTTTGACAACTCGCTGTTTTGAAAGTGCAATACTTTTCAAGTTGACGCAATGCGTATGCTTTTGCAGTATGGTGCTTATGATGCACGTTAGAATGACTCGGTTACCCATATGCGTCAGTGATTGCAAGGGCAATCAAAGTAGAGAGAGGATCTGTGTGACGAGTTGCTATCTCACAACCAAGATACCTAGCGCGCTCCTAGTGGCAGTCGTGTGGCTGCAGCACACACGATACCCTAGGTTCCGTCGCGGCACCTTTGGTTCTGGGATAACAACATCTCCAAACACAAAGGATAGAGTGGGAGATATGGAGACACTCCAAGCGTATGCATGTTAGTTCACCCAAGGTTCCCAATGCACATGCTATGCAAATGCATGCTCAATAAGGGGCATAATTATTTCTTTATTTTTTTTAAAAGGTCGTGAGCAAGACCATAAGAATAGGCTTACGATGGAAAGTTCGAAGTAACCAGGACAGGAATATCAATACGAAGAATATCCTAGTTCTCCAACAGGTCTGAGGACAAAGGAGTTGAAGGGAAGAATACAAGTCGACAGAAAGGCTTGATGATAGGAGAATCACCATTGAAGATTGGATTCTAAGGTCAAGACATTCCCACTGACATAGTAGAATAGCATAAGTTCTTTTCTCCGGCTGAGCATTGCTGGGTATTCATTTGCACAAAGGCACAGTCGTATGTCAGAACTCGAAGCGAGCTCACATACATAACGACATAAAGTTCTGGCAGTTATGAACAAAAATTCATAACTTAAACCCAGAGCTCCAAAAATTCCCAACTTTTGGACGGTAACTCATCAAGGTTAGAGATACCTTTTTGGTACTTCAAAGGCTGAGCTAGAAGGCTAGGAAGGTTGCTCAATTAGGCAAGGTTGGGATTGAGTACTGTAAAAACAGCAAAACAGGGGTTCCCAAATCTGATCATAACTTGAGATAGAATGAAGTTATGACCATGACTTGCTGTGAGCAGGAAGTAGATTAGATTCGAAGCAATTTTTTTTGCACACCTATTTTAGTTACTCCTAGAACATGGTGCAAAGACAAAGCGAACAAACTTTTACAACTTTGGGCAGCATAACAGCTAAGCACGAGAGGTACTCTAGTTTATAAAAAGCACACACTAGCAAAATCTTCCTTAGAGAGCATATGGAAATTTATTTTTTTCGGGTCCATTTAGTTGTTTCGATTTGTAACATGCATGCTAGACGTCCTATCCGACCTCACATGGCAATCAAGCCAAAAATCGAAGTTAGTGCCGGTGGCAAGGCAACAATTACGTCTCTCCCTATAATAACTAGTTGAGACTATCGGTACTCGCTTAGCGACTTACGAACGTGGTTAGTGTACCTGCAGAAGATCGCAGATCACATCGAACCTTTCATTCCAGCACTCATGAAAGCGTCCACATACATTACCGTTCACTATAGAAACGGCATCCATGCGTTAAGCCGCTGCATGGACAGCGTCCAACCTCGGACATTCTCCGTTTGAATGGAGTATATCCTTGCCTCGCATGAGCGACATGCGGAATGCTCACGTATGAAACACGTGGCAAGACACAACTCATAACCAGACGCGAAGATGGGATCCGTGGAATGGATCACTCCATCAACCCTCGCAATTCCCGTGATGCGGAACAGCACACGTATAAAACACGTGGCTCATCTAGTTTGGTTGTGCAGGAAAGTAAGTCTGACAAAAAGTAATGTGCTGGGAGTTAGCAAAAATAAACCATAGATTAATAAGCCACCTGAAAGAACCCAAATATTCCCTCTAGGGCCTCTCGGTCTAGTTCATCCTTAACGGACCAACGCATTTTGCAAACACAACCAATCTTGGCAAGTTTTATTCAAAAATCATGTGATTAAGGTTGTTAATCAGGCTCTGGTGCATGCAATCGCTCTGATACCAGCTGTGACAACCCGCCCGGGAAAATACCGTACTATCTCCTAAGACCGATCCGCTTTGGTCGTTAAGAAATAGTAAAGTATCATCCTGTCGTTGGTTGCCGGGTTAACGCCCGGTAAATCACTTGAACATCGAACAGAGGATCGATACATGCATTAAAACTCACGCGAAGGCGAGTCCAGAGTACAACATTTAATTAAACATTTATTACAAACCATTGCTCAGGACATGGAGTAAAGGTTCAGAGTTCGAAAGTACAGCGGAAATAAAATAAACTAGCGCAATGGTAGACATCACAGGAGGCCATCCGTGATGTCATCACTTGTCGTCACCCATCCGATCAATCACACCTGCAACAACAGTTTTGGAGCAAGGCTGAGTATACTAATACTCAGCAAGACTTAACCGTCGGGTGATAACTACATCACCAACCTCTAGACATGAAAGGCTTTTGGCTGGTGGAGTTTCTTTTGCTGGAAGGCCACTAGGAATGGATCCTTACTTTCAATCTTTTAGCACAAGTTCTAGTTGATTACCATTTCTAAATGTGCCATCTAAATCAATCAAGAATTGGACACGCAATTAATTCATACAACAATATTTCTCGAGTTCCATCATTATGGGATATCATGGCCAGTTGATTAAGCAGTCTCGGATAACGGTGAGAGGCCGACAATCGATTGATTTAAACCTTGCAAGGTAAACCCAAACACACGGTAGGCTGCCCCCGCAAGGACAACTTTCCCAGGCCGTTCTCGTCGATCTTCGGCTCGGGAGTGGAACCTACATTCCTTGGTACAAGGTTTTACTGGATCGCTCCCACACGAACGTCCAGACTCACGCAGTACCACCTTGTTGCAAGCAGGGGGACACAAGTGCCCCGGGTGTAGTAGGGAAAGGTTCCCTTACCGCGTCAATCGGGTACTAGGCTTACCGGTCCCATACCCGCATATGTTTAGTACGTTCAAAAGCTTAGCCCACGAAAGCCACTGGACCGGAGTCCGAATCCCATGCTCTTACCACATGAGCAATCCATTTAAGGATATCTTAAGATTCCTATCTAGGAACCTAATCTCGCGAGTGACGAACATCACTCGACTTCTATCGGTCCTACAGCATAGCAGCTATCGACCTAGCATACTAGTGATAGAGCATAGGTACCTAGGGATCATGCACCTAGGGTTTCAATTCAACTCCTGGAACGTAAATGCACAATCGTAGCAAACATAATTGCATAAATTTCAAAACAGGGTTAATGATCCGGGGCTTGCCTTCGATGGCAAGGTTGGCCTTGGGCCCTTCTAGACTTTGGTCCAGGTCTTGCTCTACAACGACGTGGTGCACGTCTCCGTCAGCTCCTCCGTCTCCTCCGTCCGGCACACGCGTACAGCTACCGCTCGGGAGGTCTACACGAGGATGCAAGTGCAAGATTTACTTGACGATTTTAATTCAATTAATCACAAACAATAAATGACAACCATAGGGTGCATTAGTTGGACACATTCACCTAGATAAGAATACACTTAGCATACTCTTCCCAAACAGGAACAATATGCAATTCTTTTCTAAACAGGAGGTACTGGCGGTTGACCAAGTTTTTCGCTAATTTCCACTCAAAATTTGAAATGCCAATCTACACAAAAGTTGTGTCCCTCAACAAGACGGACAACTTTCATAAAGGTAGATTTTGAGGTGTTTAGGTGGATTTTGGAGAACGCGGCAAAAGTTCCGGACGACATTCGCTGACGTCAACGGTTAAGCGAGGTTTGACCGTGTCTTTGGCCAAGGGTTGACTAAGGGTGTGTGTAGGCTTGGTCAAGGGGTCCAATAGGGTTCAATGGCGAGGTTTTCGGGTGACGGCCCAGGTTGACCTAGGTTTGACCGGTGTTTGACCGGGGTTTGACCGGTCGACCTGGTCATTAGCGTTAATGATGTTAATTAGAAAACTGGGGCGTCACATCCACGACCGGTGGCGGACGGTAACTCCGGCGAGCGCGAAGCGGTGTGGACGGCATGGAATGCACGGGATAAAAAGGGGGATGGGGCTCTTCACCTCGGTGTCGTACTCCGCGTGAAGCAAATGACGACGGGGAGGCACGGTGGGGCAGATCGACGCCGACGGCTTCAGGCGGTGCTCCGGGAACAAAGATAGGGCTCCAGGGCACGCCTCGGTCCAGCGGCGGCCTGAAACAGGGAGAGCTCCATGAGCTTTGTACGTAGAGAGCGAGCCAAGAGTTTCTTCACTGGCCGTCAATGGCGCGACGGCAGAGGAGCTACTGGCGGCGATGCGTGCGCGAGAGTGGAGAGGTGCGGGGTGTGTACGGGTGCGGAAAAGTGAGAAGCAGGGGTTCTGGCTCGGCTTAAATAGAGCTAGAAAGGGTGGAGAAGCGACGCCTAGCGAGCTCCGGCCATCAATGGCCATTGGGGCGCCGGCGGTTTATGGAAATCAAGAAGGTGTGCTTGATTGCGGAGAGGTAACTGAAGGAGGGTTAAGGAGGGGCGGCGGCCGTGCTTCAATGCACCTTGAAGTCCGGCTCAAATATGGGGAGGGGCGGGAAAGGCGCGGTAACGGCCGGCCGGCGGGACCGTTTGCCACGCAGAGGAGGGGAAAGGGATCGGCTGGAGGAAGGGGAAGGTTATGACAGGCGGGGCCGGTTGGCAGTGAGAGAAGGAGGAAGGGAAGGGAACTGACATGCGGGTCCGGGCTGGCAGCGACTGAGAAAGAAAAGAGGGGAGAGGGAGCTGGGCCGGCGGAGGTTAACGGGCCGGAAGAGGAGAGGTTGGGCTGCGGGGGAGAGGCGAACTGGGCCGCTCGGGTGAGAAGGAACGGAAGGTGGAGTTGGGCCGAAAGGGAGAGGGGTGAAGGGGTTTGGGGTTTGTTTTTTGTTTTGTTTTTTCAAACCTTTTTCAAACCTTTTCAAACTTAAACATTTTCAAAATTCTTTTCAAAAGTTTCAAATCATTTAAAAGCTTTTAAAACTTCACATAAACACCATGCAAACAAAACATGATGCACAAGCACTTGTTGCCTCCAAAATTATTCAAAATGATGTTTAAATATTTTAGGGCATAATTTATTTGATAATTTATTATTCCTTAGAAAACAAAAACTAAAACACTATGTTGCTCACATTAATTTAGTGATGAAATTTTAGGGTGTTATACGACATGGCGCCGAGCCGGACGCCTCCTCGTCCGCCACAACCTGGAGCCGAGCCGGCCTCCTCCTCCTCCGCCACGGCTAGGCACCACGCCAGGCGCCTCCTCCTCCACAAGCGGGCCACGCGCCGATCGCTCCCTCTTCCGCCGTGGCCGCCGCAGCCGGCCGAATCCGTGTCGCGGCCGGGGCGCGCCGCCGCAGGCCGACGTTCGACTAGATCTGCGTCACCGGGGGCCGCATCGCCATCGAAGAAGGGTCGGCGACCGCGCTGTCGTTGGAGCAGAGTCCGCCGCACGTCGTTGGAGCACAGTCGGGCTGGATGGGCTAGACGGGCCGTCGGGCTATGACGTGCCTCGAGCTGGCCCTGTGGTCCGACACGGCCCGACATGAAATGTCATCGGGCCTGCATAGTGCCGGGCCAAGTCGGGCGGCCCGTTTCGCCATTATACACATGAGTAAGCATCGGTGGGGCGGTGGCTGATGGCCTAGTATGACGACAGTAGTGTCGCGTAGCTGTAGTGTAGTCGAGACGCACAAGTATATTATACATATATATATATATATATATATATATATATATATATATATATGTATGTTTCATTAATTATATTGACCCAACGTTATACACAAGTACTATATATATTACTAGCACCACAATTTTCCCTTCACAAACATCACACGATGGCGCATGAGTTTGGGTTCTCCTCGGCGAACGCTCCAGGCGGCTGTGGATAATACCCATACATGTACGGCGGGTAATACGGCTGCGGATGCTGACACTGGTAGTAAGGCGAGTACGCGTAAGGGTAGTAGGACGATGACGACGGGTAGTAGGAATAGTGGTGGTACGGGGTCACGTTGTTGCCGAAAGCCATCGTCGTCATCTCAGGCGGCGCCACCGTAAAGACTCCGGCCGGGAGGGGAGCGGCGAACAGGCGGCCGGCGGCGGCGTGCTTTCCACCCTCACCATGATGCTGGGCTTCCTCATGCTGCTCGTGCTCCTCGGCGGCGGCGCCGTCGACCGGCTTCGCCTCCTGATCTCCTCCTCCTCCTTTCTTCTCCTCCCGTGGCGCCTCTTCTTCCTTCTTCCCCTTGCCTTGTGCGTCCTTCTTCTTCTCTCCCGTGTCAGCCGTGTCTTCTTTCTTGGTCTCGGCAGCTTCATCAGCCGCAGCCGGTGGTGGTGGCGGTGACGACTTCGGTGGCGGCGGCGGCAGCGGCTCCAGTGGCTCCGCCCTGAAGATGGCGGCTTTCCTCCCCGTGCAGTTGCGGATGAAGCCGACCAGCGTCGCCGGCTCCACCACCCCCTTCACCATCATCTGCGAGGATTTCAGGTGCGGCACGGCGTCCTCGACGCCTGATGATAGATCAACGAACCATACGTAATAATTAAATACTGTAAACAACTGCATGTCAAGTTGATCCCATATCAATTAGCTCTAGCGTCGCGTTGACACAAATCTCGACCAAAACAAACCTTTGATTCGGAGTATCCTGCGCTTCATCTCCTCGCAGCACGCGTCGCAGTGCAAGTTCATCCTCAGTATCACCACCATTTTCTGGTCATGCATATGCATATGGATCAAATTGAGAAAAGATTAAATCAATTACTAATTAAGCCACAGGATTCTCTTAATTATCGAGTTTTTTTTGTTGACGATATACCATGTTAATTTCCGGTAGCTCGTTCACGTCCTTGTCCCCGTCGTCTTTCTTGGTCTCCTTCTTCACCGCCGCAGCCGCTGGCGGCAGCTTCTCCGGCGCCGGGCTCAGCAGCACCGCTTTCCCGCCGGTCCTCCTCTCCACGATCCTCACAGTCTCCGCCGCGTTCTCCACCACCTTGGGCCCTCTGACGACCACCGTGTCGGTGCTGGAATCCACGCTCACCTCTCCAACCCCTGCAATTATATATTCAAAAATCCATCAAATTAAGGACTGACGAAGTTATATCACCAGCAGCCATGCATGCGCATCAACTCAAGCAGATGAAGGCATGGAGCAGCAGTAAACTAAGCTATCTAGCTAGTAGTGTGTTACAGTCGAGGCGCTCCAGGGAGCGGCGGAGCTTCCGGCCGCAGCCGTCGCAGTGCACCGGCGCCCTCATCACCACCCCTTCCTTCCCGGCGGCCGCCGGCGCGTCGCCGCCGCCCTTCTTGGGGGCGCCACCACCACCCTCCGGCTCCGTCCCCTGCGCGCACGTTCCGTTATGGCGGCCGGCGGCACGAGAAACAACCAAATCAGTGGAATTAATTCTCAGGAGCGAGAAATCTATCGATCACACTTGCATCATCATACCTTAGCCATCGGCCGGTGTTGTGTGTGCACTGCAGTGCGTATATTTTCTTTTGGAGTTTGGACGCTATGCACCTGAATCGATCGAGATATATATACATATACGTGTATATATATATATATATATATATATTATTGGCACGCATGGCATGGTGTGTACCTAGGAGAGTAAGAGTTTGTAGGGAGTTGCCGTGGAGAGCGCGGGGCGCGCCACGCAGCCGCAGGGGCCAGGGGGCGCCGCATGCATGCCTGCATGCGCGAGCGCTTGGGCCTGAGCGGCGCGATCGGTTGCTCTGCTGGAAACCACCAACGCAGCAGACGCAGGCGTGCTGCGTGCATAGCGCTTTGGCTGCACCCGGCGGGGTGTCCGCGCGCCGGCTTGCCAGCAGAGAAAAGCTGACGAAGGCCTGCCGCTGGAGGGGGTTTGGGTTTGCTACCTCATCCGTGTGCGTATCGTCGTAATAATGGATCTTTGTCCTGGCCGGGGATGGTGGTTGGTGGGTAGGTGCAGGCAGGGTTTTTTATCCCGACCGACCGGACCAAACCGACGAGGTCCGGTACCGGTTTACCGGTCCGGTTCGGTCGGGAACCGGCCGGAAACCGGACGAATTCAAATTTGAATTCAAACCACGCAGTACAATCGGGTCCGACCGGTATACCGACCGGTTTAACCGGTATACTGGACCGGTTCGACCGGTTCCCGGTCGTTAACAAAAAACCGAATTAGTATAGAATTTGACGTGTTTTCAAATTTGAATTAAAAATTGAAAAAATAAAAGAATTTTTTCTAAAAATATTGCAAGGTGCATATAATCTTATGGTGTCAAAATATTTCAAATATTAGTGCATTTAATATTTTTTGCGGGGTATTAGAAGTTCAACCGGCCAATTTGTTCTCTTTTTTCTTTTTTAGTTGAACTTCTAATGCACGCAAACTATACTAAACGAACGGATATTTGAAAGTTTTTGGCACCATTAGATTCTACACACCTTTAAGTATTTTTGAGAATTTTGTGAGACTTTTTCATTTTTTGAATTTAAATTCAAATTTGGATTTGGACCGGTTGGGAACCGGTCGGAACCGGAACCGGTCCGGACCGGTAGGACCGGTTCCCACGGTTTCCGGACCGGTTCCCACCAGTTCGGTTAACCCTGGGTGCAGGAACATCTGGGCAATACAATGTCAGTCTCTCGCGCACACACTGGCCCTGTGATCTCTCTTCTGTGCCAGTGGTATATATCGAACAATTGGATAAACTGCATCAGCTGAAAGCCCTTAGACCCGTAGAAGGAACAAGAACCAATTTTCGATTTCCCTAGATCCTTGATATTGCGCTCCTGGTCGAGTTATTCTCTTTTCTTTCCTAGAAAGCAACTACAAAATTCTAAAGCTTACATGCTTGCTACAAAACTTCCATTGAATTAAAATGTATTTTCTGTAGTACCCATCAAATAATTTACCATTGATACCTTGCATCAACCGTAACATGGTTCATGAAACACATAAAACAAATAATACACTGGTGGAACCATTACACGTGATCATCTGAACAACTTTTAGTTGTCAACTATTCATTTACAAATCATGAACTAACCAATCCATTTTAAATGCAGATATTTACGCGACGGCTAGGTTCCAAAAGACAGGCCTCCTGCACACCCATGTACTCAAATTGTCTCAACTCTCAATAACTGCTACTCCCAACTTTGACCAACAATAGCTTTTAAAAAATGTATTTTAAATAGAGAATATTACATATTTTGATAGTTAGTTTCATGATAAATCTACCAAAATCATTTTATGTTACGAGTTGTCTCGATTGGTATGTTACAAATGGTTCAGTAAAAGAAAAAAATAAGTTCGTAGTAAGTCTCAATTGGTATTTTCGAAATTGTTCAGTAAAAGGAAAAAATATGTTTGCAGTTTGAATAACAACTAGGATCGTGCCCGTGCGTTGCTACGAGCAACAGAATACTTCTTCAATACAAGATATGTCTATAACTCTATATCGTGCATTTGATACCATCAACAAAATTCTATTAGTTTCATTTATTTTCATGAAAAACATAGAAATTATTTTGTTCCTGCTTTTTCATCACCAAAGTTGAGTATGCATGTTTTCATCGTATAAACAAATCGAGATCCGTTAATCAAACAATTTCAAAATGACAATGAAACATTAAGATATCTTTTCATTATACAATTTCAAAATGAATCTAATAAAGTTGTAAGTTCTTTTGAGTTAGGAAGTGTGGCGGTGTATGGTCATGTCAGCCTTCAGAATACTACTCTCCTTGGTGACCAATCTTCTGACGTCTATTATCTTTGCCATGGGGCAGGGACCTTGAGTGCTACAATTTAACATTTTTAGTCAGCTCATTGGAAACAAGACAAAGAAACACTTGGAACCAAAGCATCACACTGTTTATTGCAAACTTGTGTGCATCTTAAATCTGCAGAAAAAAATTTAACACATCACTTGTTCTAGCATATCTTGGGGTCTTCACTCAGCTACGACTTGATGCAAGACAAACATGAGGAAAAAAAGGTAATTGGATTTAGTCATTTCGTTCAGGAAATTATAATGATACCTCATAAAAATGAAAATCTGAAAAGTAGAAACCAAATTAATGTTTCACCTTGCCGCTATCACAATCTCTTGTTGGAATTTACTCTTAAAAATAGACCACAATCTCAACCCGTTAAGCATAAAGGTCCCAGGAACTGTCTGGCTTTGACACTCTCCGTGCTACTTATGAGTTGCAATAACCCAATCCTTATTAACCTGCCAAGTCATTCTCTTGGCCATTCTGTTAGCTCTTCACCTACAATATGTAGCATCAGCAATGTATATTAGTAAATAGCAATTTATGTCTGAAATAGGAGAAAAAGGAGAAAATACCTACTGCAAGAATAATCGCAGATTGTAGCTGACCTGGAACTGCAAGTGGCTGGACCTGTTATGATGGTTGGGACCAGAAGAGATCAATTTTGAGGAACTCAAGAATTCACTGACACTCCTGAAGTTTAGAGTACCAAAGAATAATTTGGAACTTTGCAGAGTAGCATGAAAAAACAAATGGTATTTCTTGCAACCTTCCCCACACTATCACAATTTTGTTTAATTAAATGGAACATCATCGTAGCCCAACGATCATTGAGATACAAGCCTTGTCCCATAAGCACCATTGCGCTCCTCACTCCCATTGCCTCATCCAAAAACAAATCATTGGCATTATTCTACTATTCACAAACTGTAGGACTGCCGAGCCTTCATAAGAGATTACTACTGTTGACGCTTTTCTGGTCAACACACACGAGCGCTAGATCGCGCGGAACGTCGAATCGCTGAACTCGCCGAGCTCCTGCCCGGACCGGTCTGACCGGTCAGGGGCACCGGTCTCACCCGTGTATGCAGAGGCACGGTGAAAACCTAAGATTGCCGCCTCGGGAGGGACCCCGTCGGAGGTGGCACGCCTAGGATTGCTCTGAGGTCGGCAAGGCCACTCAGAACGTCCCTGATCGTCGTCGAGACAAACAAGGAAAGCACGAGATTGGAAAAGTGTTGACGGATAAAACTCGTATCCACCTACGATCCGCAAGCGTACGGACCTACACCTTTTTCACCACGGGATTCCCAAGGTTCTTGTCAATCCGCGGAGCAAGGGGATTACTAGCGCTTAACCAAGTACTAATCTAGTTGACTAATGAAACCTTTAAAGAGAGTATTAATCTAAAATTAAAGACAATCTAGCCTAAGTTAATCTAAGTTAAGTTGATCAAACAAATCTAGGTTTAAACTAGATGGTAAAGGGGTGAACACAAGAGAGTGAATAAGAAAGATAAGCGTTCCCTCCCTAGGATCTAGGATAACATGGTATGCATCTACTACACGAAAGCGGTAAACCAATCTACCGGGGGTTGTGACCACGGTTTCGCCCTTTCCCTCCTCTCGTACTGTCACTACGCAAAGGTATTCGTGACTAGACCTATGATGGACACGGTATGTTGATGGAATCTATGGGAGTAGCGCATATCATACGCCCGAAAAACACGGTGTCCTACCTTAATCATCAAAGCATCATCAACATGAAAACAATACATTGAAACCACGAATCAAGTAGCGATCACATAGCATGTATCCATCTAATCCTAGGGATGAACAAAGACATTACCCCATCATCTTACACGGATTGAAGCACATAGGGGTGATGGAGACTCCGGAGAACGTCGTCGATGAAGATGGCGGTGATGGAGCTTGGGAACACCCCTAGGCCAGCGGCTTGGAGTCCTCCTCTTGCTTCCTTCTCTCCACCGGTGTTGATCCTTGCAACGAGCTCATCTAACTCTCTCCCTCATCTTGCGGCGGCAGTTTTCTGGTGATTGGCGTCGGTAGGATTATTTGTTCGATGTGGCGGCTTACGGCGGCGAAGGCAATAAATAGACGAACACCTAGGGCAAAGGGGGCACCGAACCAACCCCGAAGTGGGCTGGGCCGGTCGGCCTAGGCCGGCCGGCCCAGGCCCACTTCGGCCCGGTTCGGCCCCGGTTTCCTCCTTGGTTGCTTCTCGCATGATCCCTTATTCGTGTGCACTTGCATGTGGGCCTTTGACGTCGTTTCCTTCACGGTTAAGGCTTGAATCCTTGCTATGCAAGCTTCGCCGTTTTCTGGTTGAGTTACTGAAGACTTGCACGTTGACGCTTCGGTCCTCGGGTCATTTGGAGTCATGTGCATCGCGTGTCTTGACTCTTGTCGGGCTTCATGATCTTCTTCCAAAGTGCTTGGTGAACTTATCCCGAAAGTCTCCTCATTAGCGTAGATTTCCTGCGTAAACAACAAACTCCAAAATCGACATGCAAGTGTGAACTTGTTATATCATTAGTATGCCTAGTGGCGGGTTAGTTGCAAATCATAATCGAAACCAATGTATAACAAGTACTCTAGGTTGACGAAAATTCACCGTCAACATCTCCCCCATGCTTAAACCTTGCTCGTCCTCGAGTAAGTAATCCTTGCTTAAAAGGGAAATCAGTGTTGCCTTCCAACGTTGTCCCTGCACTTAGTCATTCATGATGAGACAAATTGCTCTCTCTTAAGAATTTATTTTTAAAGTTCAAGTTGTGACCAACTTCTTTTTCATTATGGAAGATAGACTAACAATAAAGAACAAGACACATTTAACACGATGCTCTCAAACTTAAAGTGAACTTCAAACCATTACCTTGTCACATGGAAGATTTTCAAAAAGATGCATATCCAACATAAGTGAAAATCTCTTGCAAAAGCTCATGGAAACACTCATCTCATCAAGTCACCCAAGCCTATACTAGATTATTTTCAACCTACTCTACTCATATGTGATAGTGGAAGGCTTATGTGGAGCTTGGAAGGTTAAAAACAATCCTAGCAAAACATACATCCGAAATATTGTCAAATTAAGAGAGAGGTCTATTGGAATTACCGGGACTCGTCAAAAAGGCCATGGAAAATAAATGTTGGAAAGAGAGAGGGACGAAACACACACATTTAGATAAGTGGACATGTGCAAGTGGCAAATGGATGATCCCGAGGCACAAGTGAAGTCCTCGTTATCGGATTGCACATGGTTGGAAGATTTGAGTGTGGATTTGTCATCAAGGCACTTGAGAACTTATGAAGCAAAAAGATCCGAGGAGCATCTTTATTTTTTTCTTTATTTTATTTCCTTCTCATTTTTCTCTCTTTATTTTTTTTCACTTTATTCTTCCTATTTTTCTTACTTTTCTTTTCTTCTTATCATATTTTGTTCATTTTTCATTTTTATTCTTTTTTTCTTTTGCTCCTCAAAACTTTTTGCAACATAATACTTACATAGCATTTGTGTCAGAGAATGACTCCTCCCCCATGCTTGAACGATGCTCGTCCTCGAGCATAAAAGAGAGGGGAAATGACTGCTAAAGTAAGTATAAATTCCATAATATTGCGGAATATTTGAATCTCCATCGAGAATTTTACTCCATACTCAAATTGGGTTGTGTACAAGGAGGTGATCACAAAAAGATGTTTTTGGTTTAGGGATGCCCAGCGAAGTTTGTGAAATTTTCGATGTGAAAACCCACAATGCATGGACAAAAAGGCTAGCATGAAAAAGTTACACAAAGAAATGACCAGCTTCTTAGTCTCGAACCATAGAAATCAATCCTAATCTAACTCATCAAAACATATGTTTGCAATCTACGGGTTTTGTTATCATAAAACATATATGTATATGGCTTTGGTAGGTAGAACTTTGCAAGAGCATCACAAATATGTAGATAGCATAAAATTTAAGTTTTCATAAAAACAACGAGTTATCCAGCTATCCATAAACTTAAATCAAAGGGCAAAGATATGTATGTGGGTCTAGAGCATAGTCATTTGACCTCCACAAATAAAAGAGCCGGTATTTAAATTAATTTCAGATCATATTATAGAGAGCAATTAGCCAAGACATGTATAACTTCATATAGGTAAAACAAAGCGGCAACTTTCATCATCTTTCCGTAAGCATAGGCAATATAGAACATTGAGGTGAACACATGGTCATGTTTATCTATTGAAAGTAAAAAGAAACCTAGGTTGTCCTCCTAGTAGCCATGTTATTGTTTGAAGAGAAAAACAAAAGGTTTCACCTAGTTGAGGTTGAAGGCATACTTACAAGCATTTGTGTTTGGAAAAGAGAAGGTCCATGGAGATGTTACCATCCTTTGTAATTCTTCGTTGCCTTCTTCCGACATCTCCATGCATCGATGTGGCTTTTGCTTTTGTCTTGATTTATTAATGCTCCTAAATTTCTGGATTTGATCTTGTATGCTTAATGGAGTCATTGGTCACCCTTCTCTTCAATGTTGTCATCACCATCTCCTCTTTCTTGTTCTCATCATCTCCTTGCTGTCTCTTTTTCATGGATTTCCCCCTCTGTCCAGAACAGAACATATATCAAAATATAGCTCTATTGAAAAGTTTATGAAATTACCTTTCCAACATGTGGTCATTCATCGAAAACGGAGTTCAAACAAGGGGGCTATGTCCGTTTTACTTCAGCGCTGCGTGCTGTCCAAAACTGATTTCAGGACGTGTTGCACTCGGTGATTCGGGCATAACCGCTTGTAGGAACCTCCGATTATCTTGATTCTTGATTTGTTGGAATCGTAACTTCATGGGGCTTCTAAATATCCAAAAATATCCAGTGTTTTTCCTTCGAGACCATGCATAATTTTGATGAGATCGGTGGCTTCTTGCACATTGATCCGAAGACGTTAATGATCTTGATCATTCTATCTTCTAGAGCATCATGTTAAACTACCGTGTTGAAGATTCAGGGTCTCCCCCATGCTTAGCATTTTGCTAGTCATGGAAGAAGAAGACAAAGAACTTCTTAGCCATCCTTCAGTTTCCTTGTAGTGAGAGTCTTTATCTTGCCTGTAAGACGTTTTAAACGCACATTCTACCCCCAATGTGACGGTTGGGAGTAGATAGAATTGCCAACAATCCAACAATGTCTCCTAAGATTCTTAACTTGTGGCATAATTAGTTTAATGAGGAATAAAAACCTAATGAGTGTACGTGGTGCAAGGTGTGTATGCACATGATAGGAAAGCATATAAACAAAGACAATGTTTTCACCTAGTTCTAAACACCATGTTTACAACTAAGTTTCCGAATTTCTCCATAGCCATAAAGTTTTATTTATCAAGGGTTAAAACACTATGTCTATCCCTAAATCAATAACTCTTATAGCACAAGAAAAATTAAGTGCATTGCAAAGCTTATAAACTAACCAAATCAACATGAAAACATATGAAAAGCCAGCTAGGTTTATCGAACTTAACGATGATGGTCCGCAATCTTGTTTAAACACCACGTTTACCCAAGATCACAAAAGGAAAATACCCATAGGTACCTATGAAGCATTAACATGGAAACTGAAGCATACATCATTAAGTATACAAAACAACCAAGTCAACTATGTGCAAAACATGTATACACAAAGAAACATCACATTGATAACAAAATGCAATGCATACAAATAAATATTATCATGAACATGATGGTGGTTCTAAAAAGGAAAACTGAACTTAGATTAATAACCACAAGTTGATCATCATAAGATAGTGCCATTCTTTATTTTCTCTAAGAAAGTAGTAAAAATATAAAGAAACGGGTTGCCTCCCGAAAAGCGCTTCATTTAAAGTCATAGAGCTGGACTTCCTCACATACCTTCTTTTCGTTGCATAGCCATGGACCTTCATGCAAGAAGAAAAGGTACCAATGCAGCTTTAATTTACTTCCCATGTTGTGCTTGATCACTTATAGAAGACTTGCCCAAAGCATCCTTTTGTTTCATCATTATCTCCTTCTTTATCATCCTTCGGTGCTGCCTTCACTCCATGAATTTTTTTTAATGTCCAGAACAGAAAGTATACTAAAGCTCTACTCCATTGCACAGTGCACAAAATTTCCTTTCCAACGAGTCTTTATTTGCTCAAATCAGTCTCCGGACAAGAGAGTTACGTCCGTTTTACTTCGGCGATGAAATCTGTCCTGAAATTTCAGAACGCGCAACGCTCAATGTTTCCTCCATAACTCCTTGCATGGGTCTTCAAAATTGTTGGTTCTTGATGCGTTGGAATGGTAATTTGATGGAGCTTCTGAATATCTCATTTTCTTTATTTGTACTCCTCTGAACAAGCTCTCAAGTTGATGAAGACAGCAGCATCCATCGCGGGATTCGGAGAGGTTGATGATTTATCTTGCAACTCTTTTAGGCATGACTTCTTTTTTTCATTATTCAAGCCTTGTCTGCATGGTTAGTGAAAATCGGGCCTTTCCCGACATATGATTCTTTAAGGTCATTAGCTTGACCAAGCGCAAAGCATGATCGAGATTTACAAAACTTATTGTAAACATACGCGTGCATAATTAACACCACATGTGAATTGTAGCAACAAGTCAAGGTGTAAATAAAAGAAGCATATGTTTCATGCATAGCACTTAGCTCATCACTAGGCAAAGGTTGTTTAGGTGTGAGATTAATTGGATAAAAAATAAATGTTTCCTCTTTTTCATTCTCAAGAAAATCTAGCCGATCAACATGATCACTATTGGAACAAGGCATAGACATTAAACTATCATTCATACTATTGGTTGAGCATGAGAATTTGAATTTATCAACATCAATACCAATAATATCTTGAGATTTCAGCGCGTACCTTGGCCTTAGAGATTTTTCAACAAGAGTGATATTTGGTTCATCAAGCGGTGTTGAAGGCGAATCGATCTCAACAAGTGTAGTTGCCTCTTCATCACCATCTTGCAATTTCTTCAACCCATCATGTGGAACATGTAATACTTCAACTATGTACGCATTCATCTCTTCTTTGAAGTCTTCTTTATCAACCAGATCTTCATCTTCAAAGACTTGTATGTTGCTTTCTTTATCTTCCATGTACCACATGTCGTCAAGATCGCTCATTGTTGATCACTCTTTCCTTCATCCTTGAGTACTTCCATGTCTTGATTTGCTAGTGTGTAGGCTTCAATAGCACACAAGCTATCACCTTGTGGGGAGGGGCCTTCTTGGAGTACTTGATCTATGTCAACCCCTTCCCATTCATCTTCTAGCTTGAGTCCTATCTCCTCCCATTTATCCTTTGAGTCACTAGGCTCATCACGGTTGTACTCTTCTCTTCCTTCATCATAAATCTTTGAGTTGTCAAACCGGTCGATCCATCCTTCATCTCATTCTCCTCTTTCTTCTTCAAACATCTTTTGGATCGACTCTCCACTCATCTCTTGATCAAATATATCTTCAATTAGTTTGGCAACGTGTTGGCGTTCCTCCTTCCTTCGGTAGTTAATTAGTGGGGCGAAATCAACTTGAACCCAACCGGATTGAATGAACTCCGCCAATGGTCTAGCATTCCACATACTTCGGCCTACATTCATGTTAGTTTCAACATTTTTAACATCTGAAATGACTTCTCTTACCTTGGGAAGTGGATCTTCAATTTCTTGAATGGCCAGTTCATCTTCCTTGACCTCCGGTTCATCTTTTTCAGAAATTTCAGCAAGCACCTTGGGCTTGCTTTTGTCATTTTGCTCCTCTCGACAACATCTTTGCCAATCTCGTAGTGTTCTTTGTCCATTGCTTATCCTTTGTAAGATTTGTGCGGCTTCACTAATTGTTTTATCCATTATATCACCGCCTGCACACATGCTTACAAAACGAGACGAGTTAGGGGTTAGTGAAAAATAAAAGGTATGCAACATCAAGTCACCAGAAAATCCCAAGTTCGGGCCTCGCTCAAGTAGTTCATTAAAACGGTCCCATGCTTCATCAATTCCTTCATCCTCTCCTTGCTTGAAATTGAGCACTTGCCTCCTTAAGTCTTGGAACTTGCTTATGGGAAAGAACTTCAAAAGAAACTTCTTCACTAGCTCATCCCAATTTCCTTTTGCTTCAACGGACGCAAGTGTGTACCATCTTTGCGCTTCATCTTCGAGAGAGAATGGAAAAAGATTCCACTTGAACCAAGCGGCCGGAACTCCTTTTTGTTGCACCGTGTTGCATAACATCGTGAATTCCTTAATGTGTCTATATGGGTTGTCATCCTCCAATCCTCTAAATGGTTTTGTCGTCACTAACTTGATGATTCCAGGCTTCACTTCATAGTGGGTTGTAGCAAACGTCAAATCTGATTTTTGCATCTCAATGTCTTCCATTGACGGCATTGCTAGCTCCCTTAGCGACATCTCTTCGTCTTGCAATGGTGAGGTGCACAAATCCATCTAGGCACAAGAAAAGTAGAAAGAAAAACAAAAAAGATTTTTTTCTTTTTTTAGAAAACAAGGGTTAGGTGTTAGTAATCAACAAAATTAATACTAGATTAAACGTAGCAAACTGGCTTGCTCCCCGGCAACGGCGCCATAAAAAGGGGCTTGTTGACGGATAAAACTCGTATCCACCTACGATCCGCAAGCGTACGGACCTACACCTTTTTCACCACGGGATTCCCAAGGTTCTTGTCAATCCGCGGACCAAGGGGATTACTAGCGCTTAACCAAGTACTAATCTAGTTGACTAAGGAAACCTTTAAAGAGAGTATTAATCTAAAAGTAAAGACAATCTAGCCTAAGTTAATCTAAGTTAAGTTGATCAAACAAATCTAGGTTTAAACTAGGTGGTAAAGGGGTGAAAACAAGAGAGTGAGTAAGAAAGATAAGCGTTCCCTCCCTAGGATCTAGGATAACATGGTATGCATCTACTACACGAAAGCGGTAAACCAATCTACCGGGGGTTGTGACCACGGTTTCGCCCTTTCCCTCCTCTCGTACTGTCACTACGCGAAGGTATTCGTGACTAGACCTATGATGGACATGGTATGTTGATGGAATCTATGGGAGTAGCGGATATCATACGCCCGAAAAACACGGTGTCCTACCTTAATCATCAAAGCATCATCAACATGAAAACAATACATTGAAACCACGAATCAAGTAGCGATCACATAGCATGTATCCATCTAATCCTAGGGATGAACGGAGACATTACCCCATCATCTTACACGGATTGAAGCACATAGGGGTGATGGAGACTCTGGAGAACGTCGTCGATGAAGATGGCGGCGATGGAGCTTGGGAACACCCCTAGGCCAGCGGCTTGGAGTCCTCCTCTTGCTTCCTTCTCTCCGCCGGCGTTGATCCTTGCAACGAGCTCATCTAACTCTCTTCCTCATCTTGCGGCGGCGGTTTTCTGGTGATTGGCGTCGGTAGGATGATTTGTTCGATGTGGCAGCCAATGGCGGCGGAGGCAATAAATAGACGAACACCTAGGGCAAAGGGGCACCGAACCAACCCCGGAGTGGGCTGGGCCGGTCGGCCTAGGCCGGCCGGCCTGTGCCCACTTCGGCCGGTTCGGCCCGGTTTCCTCCCCGGTTGCTTCTCGCGTGATCCCTTATTCGTGTGCACTTGCATGTGGGCCTTTGACGTCGTTTCCTTCACGGTTAAGGCTTGAATCCTTGCTGTGCAAGCTTCGCTGTTTTCTGGTTGAGTCCCTGAAGACTTGCATGTTGACGCTTCGGTCCTCAGGTCATTTGGAGTCATGTTCATCACGTGTCTTGACTCTTGTCGGGCTTCATGATCTTCTTCCAAAGTGCTTGGTGAACTTATCCCAAAAGTCTCCTCATTAGCGTAGATTTCCTGCGTAAACAACAAACTCCAAAATCGACATGCAAGTGTGAACTTGTTATATCATTAGTATGCCTAGTGGCGGGTTAGTTGCAAATCATAATCGAAACCAATGACAAGTACTCTAGGTTGACGGAAATTCACCGTCAACAAAAAGCTAGGGTTTGAGAGATAAAAGTTGTAAAAAGTAATGATCGATTGGGTGATGCCCCCTCAAACGGTTGTGGCCCTTTATATTTATAGGGTGGGGGAGGTCTTGCCCCGCAAGGAATCCTTTTACAACTCGAAATTCGCAAGGACTCCACAATTCTACTCGGACTCGGGGTCCACCGGTCAGACCGGTCAGGCCCATCGGTCAGACCGGTGTGGCCGTTGCCAGATCGGCTACAAGACACCCCACCGGTCAGACCGTTGTGGGACACCGGTCTGACCGGTGGCATCAGCCTGATCGGCCTTGTGCCAAATTTGGGTGCAAACATATGCCCCCCTGTTTTTTAGTAAAGCTTGCTGTCTAAAAAATAATCCTAAGGTCGATGTGACACCTCACTGGCCATTTTTTGGTTTAAGGGCGATTTTGGTTTAAATCAGCCATATTCTATCAAGCATCTTGCCAGACACTTGGATGAAATATCTTCAAGTACCTCCCGTTGATAGCCCTTGGAAGTTGCTGTCCTTGCAAAGTTTCCACTATGTAAGAATTCCCAGAACAAATCTTGAGAACCTTGTATGGACCTTCCCAACTTGGAAACCACTTACCGAATTTGTTACTTTTAGATCCAATAGGTAAAATCATCTTCCAAACCAAGTCACCTACCTGAAAAGATTTGGCCTTTACCTTCTTGTTGTATGCTCTAGCCACTCTCCTCTTGTCTTTCTCAATTTCTTCTAAAGCCTCCATACGTTTGTCGGTCACTTCATCAATATTGTCCATCATCAAAGCATAATATGACTCAACACTAAGGTTATTTTGCTTTGCAAGTCTATATGCGCCTAGATTCACCTCAACGGGCAAACGACCTCTTGACCGTACACAAGTTCAAAGGGAGTAACCTTAGTAGCACCATGTCTAGAAATATGATGCGCCCATAAAGCTTCAGACAATACCTCATGCCATCTTCTAGGATTGTCTATCTTTTTCTTAATGAGCTTTACCAAAGTTTTATTGCTAGACTTGGCTTGACCATTGGCTTGAGCATAATATGGAGATGAATTGAGCAATTTAATACCATAGGAATCAACAAATTCATGCACCTCTTTAGATATGAACGAAGTTCCTTGATCTGTAGTCAAAGTTTGGGGAATACCAAACCTATGTATGATATGCCCAGTAATAAACTCAATCACCTCTTTATGTGTCATATTCTTCAAAGGGATAGCTTCAGTCCACTTGGTGAAATAATCGGTAGCCACAATCACAAAACAATGCCCCTTTGACGACCAAGGATGAATCTTGCTAATAAAATCCTGTCACATCCGATTTTACAAGGAAAACCGAATGCATCTCACGTGTGCGCCAGGATCATTTTACACACACATGATAGACAAAACGAGAGTAATACCATTGCAGTAATAAATCGTTCAAGAGTTAAACCAGTACGATATCCATTATTACATCCAGAGAGGTGGACTCGAAGGTCCGAACACAACGATAACTAAGCGACGAGCGGCTCCATCTCCGACTTCCACGGGCATGATGACCGGGGGATCCACATGCCCTAGAACTCCTCGTAGTCACTCCGGTACTCGTCCTCGCCTCCGACGTTCTCCTGCGAACGGCGGTAAGCAAGGGTGAGCACACTTATGGTTGGTGCTCAGCAAGTGGGGGAAACAATGCAAGGCTATCAAGGATAGGCTATGGTTCACAGCGGTAAGCATTTTAAAAGTTGGTCAAGTTTTATTAGCAAGCACCTAATTACTAGGTGTAAGTGTATACCAACCCACTTATCCTTAAAAGAAACCTCAAACCAAACCACGAACCCATGATTTGCATTAATCTTCAAGTTCATTAATCATGTGAGGGTCCAGCCGCTCATGACCGTGAGCACAGCTGATCGATCAGTTTTACACTCTGCAGAGGTTGTACACTTTACCCACAGTTCGTGTTCCCCAACTTGCCCGGGTTAGCTAGACCCTTAAACACTTCCAAGGTGAGTGGCTAGGGTGCACTACGAAGCCTTTACAAAGGAAAGAAGAGAAACCAACAGCTCGCAACGATTCTGAGCCCGGGCGGACCATAACCCTCCCTAGTGGTCGCACCTTAGCCAAGGCCGCTACCCCAAAAGAACCGGGCTATACCCCCGCAACCCCCGAGCCCCCTGTGCCCCTCTCGGAAAAGAGCTATCAGCTAACCCACTCCCCTAATTACTTGGCTAAGCCAGAGCCATGTGGACTGTGGTTGTACTGTTGTCTTGGGTGGTTCTCCATGTTCCGATTATAAATCAAGTTATCTTGTTTTAAGCACAAAGCACATTATATAAACGAAACTGAGATGTATAACATAACAAAGCATAACCAAACTCATATAAAGCAAACTAAGCATTTATCTACCCCAAGCATTTGTTAAACAGGGTTGATCAAGTTAATGAGGTAAAATGTCTAGTCAAGTCCTTAACTAGGTGTTTGCCCATCAGGTTTATGCATAGAAACAGGAATAGTAAACATTGTTTAACATGCAGTGACATAGGTTCAAAAAGATAATGCAGAGGGGGAAAGCCACTTGCCTTCCTCTACAAGCTGAGTGAAATCTTCCTCGAAAACAGGCTCTTCCTGATCACCTCCGACAGGGAGCTCAGACGAAATAGGCACGATATCTACGAGTCAAACATGAACAACAAACAATACATAAACAGTACACCAAACAGTAAAAAAACTGGTAAATTTGCTGTTTAAAAGATTCTACTCGTCGAGACGATCATTTCGGTATATAGAACGCTAAAAACGGAGTTAAAATGAGAAAGATATGATTAAAACAAGTTACAGGGACTTATCTGCAAGAAATCTAAGTTTACAGGGCTTTTTATAAATAAAATCAGGGCTAAAACATAATTATAAAATAAATCAGAGGGGTCTAAATGCTAAAAGGAGTGAAAAGGACCTCTGTTAAAGGAATCTAGGCTGGCCAGGGGCTAAAACATAAAAATCAGGACCTATCCGTAAGAGTTCTCATAGGTGGGAGGGCCGGCTTGTGAAATTAAAAACTTCCAGGGACTCTTAATCAAAATGGCCAGCCCGGCACCGTGGATCCCAGATCCGACGGCCACGGACTTGCGTGTGTGCCATGGACCGCACCGTGCGCCCGGTGCACGGGTCCACGGTGGACCGCCCGCTTCAAACGAAGGGGTACGCGATCCTGGCCATCCACGCGAGATCGAACGGCCCAGGACGCGTGCAAGTGAGATGCGGCGGCGGCGTCGCCGGAGTGCGGCGGTGCGCGGCGGGGAGCTCGCCGGCGCGGCCCTAGATCATGCTTTGTGGGGTATCGTTTCGCGCACGAGCGGGCTCTACGCGTAGGCGAGCGGCACGCGCATGCCTCCGGGGGTTCGGGGGAGGTGGATTGGGTTTCCACGGCGTCCCGCACCGGAAGGGGCGGCGCGGGGTTAGCCGGCGTGCGGGCGCCGGTCTGCGCGGTGCGAGCTCAGGGGAAAAACGGCGGGAAAATGTTGCTCACCACTCGAGGAAACATTGGGCGAGCTCACGGGCGACGGGGAGGCAGCAGAGATGGAGTTCGACGGCGACGGCGGCTCGGGCGGCGCTCCGGCGGGCGGGGACCCAAGTTCCAGGCGCTGCTCGACTCCGGTGGCGGCTTCCCCTGGTCAACAAGCATCACGTGAGGGTCATGATCGTGTTCGGGGAAGAAAAGGGCAAGGCGGCGATGCACTTCACCGGCGGCGTCCGACGGCGGGAAGAAGCAGAGGCGGCGGCGCCGGTGGAATTGGGCTCACGTGCGTGGAGTGATGTGCTGCGGGTGCAAAAGGGAGGCGCAGGAGCTCGAGTGCGAGCTTAAATAGGGGCGCAGGGAGGAAGGCGAAGCGGGAAGGGATGGGGCGGCCGGCGGGCTTGCCATTGATGGCCGGCGGACCGTCCGGGCGTAAAGAGGGCAGGGGAAAAGGGGAAACGGCCGGGGATTGGAGTGGGGGATTAATTGCCTTAATTGGCGTGCTCGCTGGGGAGAAAAAGGAAGGGGAGAAGGCGAGGGCGCGACGGATTCCGCGCGGCTGCGGCGGCGGGCCGGCGAGTAGGGGGAAGAAGAAAGGAAGGGGGGGAGGGGAGGCTGACAGGTAGGGCCCAGGTGTCAGCGAGAGCAAAATAAAAAGAAAAGAGAGAGGGAGAGGTGGGCCGGC
This sequence comes from Cenchrus americanus, assembly GCA_947561735.1. NCBI lineage: Eukaryota > Viridiplantae > Streptophyta > Magnoliopsida > Poales > Poaceae > Cenchrus > Cenchrus americanus. Next base: position 195,899,594 of record OX387245.1, on the reverse strand, counting down.
GCGGGGAAGTTAGACGGGCCGCTGGGCCGTTTGGGCTAAAAGGGGAGCCGGCAAGGTTTTTTTTCTTTTTTTTCTTTTCTTTTTCAAACCTCTTTTTAAAACCATTTTTCTTTTTAAATTCAAATCAAACTCTTTCAAACTTTTCTCAAGAATTTTTTAAAATTTTTAGAAACCACACAAGCAACAAAAAACCATGCAAGCCAACTGATGATGCACAATCACTTGTTGTCTCTATATTTATTAAATTATGTTTAATATTTTAGAGCTCAATTTAAGTGGCAAATTTAAATTCTTTAAATCCTTAAGACTAATTTAAGTTGCTAGTTGATTTTAGTTATTGAATTTTTAGGGTGTCACAAATCCAAACCCCATCCTCTGAAAGGCCAAGGCTTAATTATCGGATACATCAATGCAGCAGGCACCAACTGAACATCTCCATGTTTTTGACACTCTTCACAACCTTTGTAGTATCTAAAACAATCAGCTATCATGGTAGGCCAATAAAAGCAAGCTCGCCTGAGGAGCCACTTCATCTTAGGAGCCGATTGATGAGTACCACAAATACCTTCATGAACCTCTGCCATAGCCAACCTAGCTTGATCAGGACCCAAACACTTTAATAGCAAATCATCTGCAGTCCGACGATATAATTCACCATCATCAAGAACAAACTTAAGAGCCCATCGTCAGATTTTTTCTATCAACTGAACTGCTAGGATTATGCAAATAATCTACCAGAGATTTCCTCCAATCCTCCACCCCTGCGCTTGGTGTTCTCCCCGGAGGGATTGTGGATGATCGGCTAGGTACCCAGCCCTCCTTTATATAGTCCAGGGGGCGGGAACCTAGTCGGTTACAAGGTAGGAGTCCTAGTAGGATTACATGGCATGAGTCCTAGTAGGAGTACAGGGGAATTCTACTAGGAGTCTGTCTGCTTCCTTCCTTGCGGTACTCGGGGTGTATGCCCGACAAGCCCCCGAGCACGTTGTAGTCGAGAGTAGTAGTTTGAGTCGTCTTGAAGCCTCTTCGAGTAGTTCTTGAGTGTCCTCGAGTACTGCTTGGAGAAGTCTTCAATAGTACTTGAACTGCCACGAGGCTGGAAGGTGGTCCAGCTCATTTGTCTTGAAGTCGAGATTTATATGGAAGTGCGATTGCAAAATCGCACTCCATATGGAGTAGCCCCCGAGCCTTAGGTTGAGTTGTAGACTCGGGCCGAGGGTCAATCTTGATTCTCGCTTCCGTCTTGAAAAAATCAACTGATGAGTGTAGCCTAGTAGCCCCCGAGCCTTGGAACGATTGAAGAATCAGTCCGAGGGTCTTCAGTGTTTGCGGAAGTCATCATTTGAGTACTCTTGTAGCGTTCAGCCCCCCGAGCTCGTCGCCAGGTGAGCCGTAGGAGCCACGTCGAGTAGTTGTTGGTGCCGAGCCCCCGAGCTAGAGAGCTAGCGGAGACTACTCGAGTTGTGTCGAGTAGTGATTTGGTGCGTAGCCCCCGAGTTTGGGAACTAGCTGCGCCGGTGGAGGTACGCGGAGCGTACTGGAAGTCGTCGCCGAAGCTTGACCTGAAAGTAGAGATGCGTACATTATGTAGCATTTTTGTAGAAACTGAATCTACAAATGACAAATACAAATATGAATATAGATGTAAATGTCATGTGTCATGCTCTTGTTGTGGTCGTTAGGCATCGAGTAGTTAGCCTGATGCGGTTTAGCACCCAGTCTCTATGGTCGCTGTTTAGCCATAGCCGCTGGGGGCGTGGAGGCATGACATGAGAGCTGGTTTAAGCGCTCGGTCTCTGAGGAGCCTGTTTAGCCATAGCCGCTGGAGGCGTGGAGGCATGACAGGAGAGCCGAGGCTTTGCGCGGATCAAGGCGTGTGCTACTGTAGCGAGACCATTAAGAGGTAGACGAAAGTAGTCGACATGGCGACAAGAGAGAGCGCGATTGCTCGTTGTTCCGCATCGGAGAGCAGTATTGCGCAGTGCCTCCTCAGGGTGTAGCCGTTGTGCGCCTCCAGCACTCAGTACACGAAACGTCGTGGAAAGAGCCTCCTAATTTGGTGTACCAAGCACCGTGACGTCGGTCAACGGTCCCCAAGGAATAGGCGGCACGGTGTAGCTCGCTGGCGAGGGTAGCCGTTGAGAGGCGTACACGAAGTAGTCTTCGGCGTTGGTTCCGTATGTGGAAAACAAGCCGAAGAAAAAATAATTATTGAAATAAGTGACTTAGCTTGATTCGTGGACGAGTGTCGACGAAGCCGTGGCGGTCGGTGATGGAGCCGCGACGGTTGGAGCTGAAGTCGACTAGTTGGAGGTGGATCCGACTAGTTGCTGATGTCGCGGGAGCCGTCCTCGACTAGTTTTCTGGTTGAGACTAGTCGAGGTAAGTAGTCGAGGTAGTCGTACGCCCAAAAGACGACGTTGCGGCGGTGTACGGCGTAGTCGATGTAGAGCCGCTGCGGCCGGGAGACGAGTACTCTCGACGCATGACGAGGTTGACGTAGAGCCCATGCACCCGGGTGACGAGTAGTCGCAGCGCACGACAAGGTTGAGGTAGAGCCCGTGCGGCCGGGTGATGAGTACTCGCGGCGCACGATGCAGTTGTGTGGAGCCGATGCAGCCGTGAGACGATGTAGCCCTTCCCGTGTACGCAAAGTTTGTTCATTGAGCAAAGATCTTGGAGTGACTTGATGATTGCTTGCATGCACAAACAGAAAAGGAGCTCATAATTGCTCTTCACGCTGTGTCGTATGGACCTCCCTGGGCCCACTACCTCGGTGGGTACCAGGACCGACTACTCGGTGGGCCCCTGGGACTACCTGACTTGCGCTGCACGGTACCCGATGGCGTGAAGCACAAGGACTACAGAGGAGAAGTACTCGGTTAGGAAGCTGTACATGTCCCGCACTGTATGGAAGACTCCTAGACGTACTTGACTAGTACTCTCTCCCTATTCTGAATTGTAACCCTGCCTCCCGGACTATTTAAGGCGAGGCAGGGACCCCTCTCTCATCATCTCATATCACGGCGTAAGATTGCATCATCTTGTAATCGTACCCAATCAATCCAGAGCTACGCAGCATACAGGACGCAGGGTATTACGCACCTCGCGGCCCGAACCTGTCTAAATTGTGTGCCACGTGTCTCTTCCTTCGAGTTACTGATCTTGGAGAGGCCACATCCATCTACTTCTGGTACTCCCCTTAGTAGGTTGCCGGTCTAAAACACCGACAGCTGGTGCGCACTCGACGGCTCCTGTCTACATCAAGCCGACCGTCGCCTTCAACCGCGGCGACACCTTCGTCTTCGGTGCCTGGGTCTGCACTGCTGACGGTGCTGGATCCTTCCAGCGCCACCTCACCATGCCGCCCAACCCGGAGACCGGCTTCGTGACGCTTCCCGAAGTAGTCACGGGCGAACTCGCCGGCAAGTTCGGCGAAATTTCGCTTTTCGACCAACACGCCGACTTCGATCTTGGATCCGCTTCCAACTCGAACTCGACGTCCCCGTGGGCTACCGTATGCGAGCCGACTGCTCAGCCATCGCATGTGGTGCCCCCACCCCGCGAGCGCTCCATGCGTGGCCCCCGCAACCTCTGCAGGGCCCGCACGGAGGCTCCCTCCGCGCCCCGGGCCGGCAAGGAGCCCGTACCCAAGTACAACTCGGACTCCGACACCGCCCCCGGCCGCGCTTCGGACTCCAACCCCCTCTCCGACTTCTACTCGGACTCCGCGTACGAGTTCGACTTCGGGTCGGACCCTGAGGATCCCGAGTCCGAAGACAACACTACTGAGCAACTCTTGTCAGGGCCGGCTTCCGGGCTGGTTATAACGTCCACTCCGGCCGGGAGATTCGTCTACTGGCCAGACCGCAAGCCCGCCGACCTGATAAGCGGGGACTCACGCTACATCGCCTACCTCGACTCGCTCTCGTTCCAGGAGGGAACACCACTTGCTCGAGCTGACTCGTACACTCCAACTGAGGTGGCGAGCTCCGACTCCAGTCTTGGCAACCCCGATCGCCAAGTCTTCATGGCTGCCGGCGACATGCGAGGACCTTCAGGGACGGCTCAATACAAGTACCTTGAAGACATCTCCGCAGACGAGCTGTCTGCCGAAGCACCCGCGGATGAGACCGACGCCAACAGGGACGCTCGACGTGAGCGTAACAGAAAGCGCAACGAACGACGTCGACGTCTCCGAGACAACCTTGCCATCCGCAACCTCGCAGAAGCTCTCGTGGCTGTCGAGAGCAGGGTACACACTGCCCCCGAGCAATGCCTCATGTCGATCACAGCGATCGCACGCCAAGCTCAGGGGATACGCGCTGGAGAAGTCATCACCAAGCTCGCTGAAGACGCTTACTTCATGCGGGTCGACAACAGGGTCACCTAGCCTCCCCCCACCAGGAACCGCGACAACGAAGCTACAAGTCGCAATGCTGACCTCGGCCGCAACTGTACTCGAGCCGAGCTGCCGGCTCAGCCCAACCGTACTCGCGCAAACGCCGGCGGACCCTCACAGGGTGGCAACAGCAATCGTGAGGTCGCCCCTCACCGCGGCCCCCGACGGCGGCGGCCGCGACCCCGACGGTGGCGGCAGCGATGGCGGAAGCTCCAACCACGGAGCCAACAGGAGGGCCGGCAGTGGCGGCAATCGCGGCGGTCGAGACCACGCGAACAGCCACGCCTCCGGAGCCTCACAGGGCGACTACGACGTCCGTCAGAAGATTGAAGAGCTGCGGTGGAAGAAGTCTGCCACTGCAGGTGACAACGACGACTTCCCCGCCTCCTCACCTCAGCTTCGCAACTTGCTCCTCCACGACAAGTTCAAACCTTTGGGGATCACCAAGTAAGACGCGAAGCAAGATCCCATCCAGTGGCTCAGGTGCTACGCCCTCTCCATCGAGAACGCTGGCGGCAACAACGACACCAAGTGCCTCTACTTCCCCTTCTGCCTGGAGCAAGCTCCACTCACATGGCTCGAGTCGCTGGACAAGCACTCGATCGACAAGTGGGACCGAGCCGAAGGAGCCGAGTTCACCTGACAACTTCGCGGGCGCCATGGGCCGATCGGGTACTCGCATGGACCTGGCCATGGTCAAGCAGGAACAAGGCGAGACCCTCCGCAAGTACATGCGCCGCTTCTTCGACAAGCGCGCCATAGTAGTCGACGTCACCGACAAGGAGGTCATCGACCTCTTCCAAGATGGCCTCTACCACCGCCGCACCTTTGAAGACTTCGGCCGCCGTCGCCCCAAGTCCATCCCCCACCTCAAGGACATGATCACGTCCTGGGCGGATGAAGAAGACAAAGCTAACGCCAAGTACGACGCCATCCGTGGCAAAAGCAAGCAGAACGAGGGCGGCGGTAGCGGCAACAACGGGAACCAAGGCGGTCGCAACAACAACAACAACTACTCGGGTCCCAACCGCAAGCACAAGCCAGACAACACTGTCGCGGCTATCCAGCGCCCTACGAAGGAGAACTCGAAGAAGACCTCTGGCGGCTTCAAAGACTTGCTGAAAGAAAAGTGCTCGTGGCATCTGGACGGCAACCACACCACCGAGCAGTGCTACCAACTCAGGCGAGCACTCAAGAGTACTCCAGAGCCACCGCACCCTCACGACAAGAAAGGCAAGAAAAAGAACGACGGAGGCAACGACGACTTCCAGGAACCCGACAGGACTGTCAACGTCCTCTTCGATGGACTACCCAGTAGACGGGAACAAAAGGCTACTCGTCGAGAAGTCATGAGCATTGAACTAGCGGTTCCGACCCCTCTCAGGTGGTCAGAGGTACCCATCACCTTCTCCCGCGCGGATCAATGGACCAGCTTCTCCGAACCAGGGCGGTTCCCTCTCGTCCTGAAGCCGGTGGTTGCGGGCTCCAGGCTCAACAAGGTCCTCATCGACGGTGGAAGCGGGCTCAACGTCCTTTTCACCAAGACCTTGAAGAAGATGAAGCTCGACATCACCCACATGCTCACCAAGAGCGCCTCGCCCTTCTACGGCATCGTCCCCGGGAACGCGGCGTAGGGTGAAAAACCCTAAGGGTGAAAAACCCTTAGGGTTTCGGCTTCTATTTATAAGTCAAAACGGCCCTCCAACGGCCGGATGGATAAGTCTGTGCTCGGCTGACTCAGCGGCCGCGCGTGACTCTTCAACTTCAACTAGTCGACGCGCCTCACCTCGGGGGCTCGGCTACTTCTACTCGACTTCCTGGGAAGCGTCAAGATTCAAGAGCATCTCAGGACACATTCTACAAGATGACCCTTCAATTTGAGAGGAAGTACTCGACTCAAGGCTCGGGGGCTTCGTGCCACGTGTCCTTCGGTTTTTTCTCTGGATTTTTTGGGATATTCTTGCCAAAACTTCAGATGGACCCTCAGCCGGAGTCTACAACTCAACCTAAGGCTCGGGGGCTATTCCATATGGAAGTGCGATTTCAGCTTCGGCTTCAAGACAACACGGGCATTGTTGAAGACCTTCAAGGGCATCACTCGAGGACACTTGGGACTACTCGAGAAGACTTCAGGATTGCTCAAACATCAGCTGTAGTACATTCCAGCCTCGGGATGCTTTGACTACTCTTGAGGACTTTTGACTTGTAGTACTTGGGGACGCTTGAGGACTACTCGTTAAGACCGTCAAGACTACTTGAAGCTATCCTTCTCGACTACAAAGTACTCGGGGGCTTGTCGTATGGACCTCCCTGGGCCCACTACCTCGGTGGGTACCAGGACCAACAACTCGGTGGGCCCCTGGGACTACCTGACTTGCGCTGCACGGTACCCGATGGCGTGAAGCACAAGGACTAAAGAGGAGAAGTACTGGTTACGAAGCTGTACATGTCCCGCACTGTATGGAAGACTCCTAGACGTACTCGACTAGTACTCTCTCCCTATTCCGACTTGTAACCCTGCCTCCCGGACTATATAAGGCGAGGCAGGGACCCCTCTCTCATCATGTCATCTCACGGCGTAAGATTGCATCATCTTGTAATCGTACCCAATCAATCCAGAGCTACGCAGCATACAGGACGTAGGGTATTACGCACCTCGCGGCCTGAACCTGTCTAAATTGTGTGCCACGTGTCTCTTCCTTCGAGTTACCGATCTCAGCGAGGCCACATCCATCTACTTCGGGTACTCCCCTTAGTAGGTTGCCGGTCTAAAACACCGACATGCTGGTGCCATGAGAGCTTGCTGTAGCATTCTGTTTTATCCACGAGGAGTACAGGTGATGTGAGGAACAACGATCGTAGACTGTCTCTTGCGTTCTTGGAACTCTGCAATAGTGCGATTACAGGTGTCTTGTTGCCTCTACTTTGAACTCGATGCATGCTGTCGCGTTGGCAATTTTCTCTGATGAATTGAATTCTCAAAAGCATATGCAGGGCAGCAGTCAACTTCGATCTTGCGGTCCGGCTCTGATTCGACTCCATCGTGAACTTGACAACGCGTGGAGAGGCCGCATGGGATTCAGAGGACTTCGAACTCTATGCGAACTCGATGCAGACAACAATAACAAATCAGGGACTCGACGAGTTGTGAATCACGCCGAGCAGATTGATCTTGTTGTTGATGATAGGTCCTTCAAATTCGCTGATGTTCCTGACGATTGCCCCATGGTGGGCGCTAGCTGACGGTGTTTAAACCTCTCGACCTCCATGGGAGGTACCCGCAGCAAGGTAGAAGGTGAGGATCGCCATGATCTGGAACCCGAAGGTACGCGCGAGGACACAAGACACGAGATTTATACAGGTTCGGGTAGCCGGAGTAGCTACCCTACGTCCTGTTTAGAGTAGTATTGCGCCCTACGCTTGGTGTTGTCCCCAGAGGGATTGTGGATGATCGGCTAGGTACCCGACCCTCCTTTATATAGTCCAGGGGGCGGGAACCTAGTCGGTTACAAGGTAGGAGTCCTAGTAGGATTACATGGCACGAGTCCTAGTAGGAGTACAGGGGAATTCTACTAGGAGTCTGTCTGCTTCCTTCCTTGCGGTACCCGGGGTGTATGCCCGACAGCGCCCTAGCACTACTTAGCCGTAGGCGGCCTCCGGGTCCTGGAGACTACACTTGTAAAACGGCCCTGGCCATCTAGGTGTACTTCTTTTAGTAATAAAGTTTGATTATCTATCAACTAACTTACTGTGTCTCCCTCAACGGGCCTACTGACGAGTACCACTACTCGTGACAACTCCACGATGAGCACTCCACATATATATCTCGCGACAACGAGTACTCATTTATGGAAGCTTTCTCATTCATACTTAAACAAGTTCATAACAACTTTGTTTATACACAACTATGCTACAAGCTAACCCTACAGGACTACTGGAGGTTCAGCTTTCCGGCGACTTGTTCAGCTATTGGCGCCATCTGCTCCAGGAGCTCCGCGTATTGCTCATTAGTACAGTTGGCGGCTAGTCCACCTGTGACTATGTCCACTGGAGGCTTGGGGAAGTACGACTTCATGCACGCCAAGACTTGATTGGGGATGGACTTCGCCAACCCTAAACTAGGCGACCGGGAGCCTCTCTCAGCCGGTCAACCAATGGAGCAATCTTCAGCCCGCCCGGATGAGGCACCAGTAGCCTTGCAATGGGAAGTGCGGCTTCTTCAAGTTCTTTGAGTTTTCCTCGCAACTTCGCGCAATCTTCGTTCAGCTTCTGCAGGGATTTGTAGCAGTTGACAAGATCACGATCCGAGGCAATCCGAAGCTCCATGTGCTTATCGCACTCGTAAGCCAACTGCTTATAATCATATTCAAGTACCTCGCGGGCCTCCTTCTCCCGGTAGAAGAGATTCTTCATGTCGACTTTCGAGGCCTTCAGCTGTTCAACCTGGGTCTCAAGCTCTGCAATTAATAAAGACGACGATGTCAGACTACTGCAGAGTACTTCCAATAGGTACTCGACAATACAGCAACATACCTTTGTTCTTGTTGCGGAGCAACTTGTTCTTGCGCACCAGTTCGTTGCTCTTCGCCTGCATGTCTTGGACTTCATTATGGTACTGGGCTAAGGCACCATCAAGCTTCGACTGGAGCATGGTGGATTGCTTCCAGGCCTTAGCGAGTTCTTCTTCCAATGCTTCCGCCCGGAGCACCGTATCGCCATATCCTTGGAGCATCTCAGACTTCTGTCGGGATGTCTCCACGACATCCTGTAGTAGACAACAATTGTTACTCAGGTACTCAACACTTATGGCAGTTGACCACTCAAGGGTACTGATAACTTAACTTCATCCATTGCTCGGCCCGGCGCATCGCCTCCAAGTTTGCGCTACTACTGTTGGGTCAATGAGATTGTCCGCTAGAAGCTCGATCCCACCATGACTAGTTGTGGCGGCCCCGGACATCGGCGCCGAACGGATCGGCTCCGCATCCTGAATCTCTGGTGAACGGACGACTACTTCCAGGCTTGATTCTGGCAGTACTTCATCGCGCTTCTCTTCGGCCACCCCAGGGGCTCCTTGGCTGGCTACCTCCGCTGGCTCGGTTGCTACTTTGACGGCTTCTTGAGTCTCCGGCACCACGCCTTCAACGGACACAACCTCGGGGATGGTGCTTCCCTCGGCTTCGGCCCCTGTCAACAGAAGACACATGGATTAGTTTCCCCCGGGGGGGGGCACGACTACTACTCGAGGAAGGCTGCGTTCGTGCAGTACACTCACCTGCAACAATGCTGGCCTCCGGCAGTGTAGCCTCTACGGCCGGCGCCACGGTCTCGGCCTGGGGGAGGGGAGCGGACTCCTCGGCAGCTGGCATGGAATCTTCTTCGGCCGCTGCCGCGCTGGGCTCATCCCCCTCCCAGGACAAGTCTGTCGATTTCCTGCACAATACACAGTCGGTTGTCAACCAAGTACGACTACCAATCTACATGTACTACTCGGGAAAGATCTACACTTACAAGCTCGACCGGACAACAATCATGGTCGGGGCGCCAAGTATGCTGGCGATGTTGACAAGCCAGGCTTCAGCGGGCACCTCTTCTTCGGCTTCAGTTGCCACTGGCTCTTCAGCAGTAGGGGTTGCGGCTGGCTCCATCCTGCTCTCAGCAACTGGCGCCGGTGGCTCGACTTCTGTCACGGTGGGGGCTGGGCTGCGGCTTCTTTCAGCCGGTTCCCCCACCGTCTCCCAGTCGCCTTCGTCCCCTTGGTCTACGGGGTCGGAAGGCGGAATGTCCTGCAAGCACTCGAAATTCTGTTGTCGGCATACACAACATTGCTAGACAAGTACTCGACTACTCTACTTGAAGAGTTTACCTCTTGAGATGTAGTCTCAGTGACTTTCAGCTTCTTGGCGACACGCTTGCATGCCATGTTGCGCAGCCTCCTCGGCGGCGCAGGCAGATTAGCCTCCAAACTAGTCAGAGGATCTTGGACAAGGGGGACATTGGGCAGTCCAGGGCAGCTGAACCTCGACCGCAGCTGGAACCGCTCCTGAAGCATCTCCTCATCTTCTTCGTCTAATGTGTCCTCGACGATGACGGTGTCATCTCCTTCGCCGACTTCGCGGTGCTCCTTGGCTTTGCCCTTCCCCTCCTCGGGGATATATACAAGTTGGGGAGGCGAAGCCGGCTCAGAGACAAACTTTACTACGTCATCCTGCAACAAGTACATTGGGTGAGCACGACTACTACCACATAATCAGTACTCGTACACTGAGTGCGGCTACTGACCTCGTTCGGCGGATGAGCGGCAGAGTACTCGGGAACCGGACAGGGCGTGTACGCCGGCATGTCCTTGAAGATCCTGCCCAGCCTATCGATGATGTCATCATCATCAATCTCACCGCCAGGCATCCGCGACGAGTCGCCCTCGCCAGTGTACTGGTAGCCGAGGGTGTCGCGAGCCATCAGTGGTTGCACCCTCCTCTTCATAAAGCTGAAGGCCACATGTTCAGCCCTCAGCCCGGCTTCCCTCAAAGCCTTGGTCTTCAGCAGCAGCTCGGGTAGCTGGATACCCTCCTGCATCGTCGGTTCTGTATTCCACCAGGGCTGGTGCTTCGGCTGCTTCCCGCTGGGCTTTGGCAGCTCCGGGTGGTGGTTGGTGATGTAGAACCACTTCGACTTCCAGTCCTGGTTGGAGTCGATCAACTTGTACGCCAGGTACTGCTCAGCGGCGTCTTCGCGCATCTGGATGCCAGCCCCTCCGACTACTCTCGGATCATTGGCGCTTGGCTGGGGTTGCACACGGAAGAACTTCCGGAACAGCTGAAGGACTGATTAGGCGACCAGAGAGGGGGGGAGTGAATGGGAGCCGATAAAAATTCTTCTCGAAGGAGATTGAAACTCCGACAAGATGAACTCGCTCAGTCGGACCCCCGAAATCACACGCTCCGCACTTCTACCTTCTGTTTGCCAAAACCACGTGGACACTAGAGTGCTACTGGTCCTAGGAACAAACCCTACCAACAACCTCAACACACACGCACCCACGACAGCGGAAACAACTCGAAACCAGCTGTCCAGAGGGGGCGGTTAGACCGGGTATAGGGGGTGGTTAGACCGCCTCCACCTGGCAACCAAGAAATCCTCCGAAACACCTCTTCCGAGCACCAAAACGCACCATGGTTTCACCAACAAAGATCTCTGGTCAAGGTCATGCTAGCTACCAGAAAATCTTGGCGAAAACCAAAACTCCACCCAGGGGCCTAGGGGCGGTTAGACCGGCTACCAGGGCGGTCTAACCTCCTGTACCTAGCAACGAACTCCAACCAAGAACACCTACCAAACGGCACGAGAACGACCCGAAATTTCACCCAGACACTCCTCTGATCAAGGCGAACAAACTCAGAGAGGAAAATCCGGCGAAACAAAACTTCAACCTGGAAAGCCCAGGGCGGTTAGACCATCCCCCAGGCGGTTAGACCGCCCCTTCCAGAAAACGAACCCGCGGGTCAAACCTCAACTTCCTCGCGCCCGATCTCCCGAATCACTCCACGGATTGCAGCAAAACTTCGGGAATAGCTGGTTTACCTTCTGGGCAACCTCTACCACAAAGGAATCGACCCGAAACGCTCACAATCAAGAGGAATCGAAGAAATCGCTTCTCTAGGTCAAGAACTCGCCAAACTCGAAAAACCACCAAATCGAGTCCGATTCAAGGGAGATTTGGGGGCAAAGTCACCAGCCAAAGAGGCACAAGATCCTTATACGTGAAACCCACCAAAAACCCCAAGAAATCGTTCTCAAAACACCACCAACAAAGAGCTCCGAAAATCAACACAAAAGAGGACGGGAAAACTACCTTGAGGAACAACGCCGAACCATCTATACATACCATGAAGGTTCGTACAAGGTCTAGCTTGCCACCCAAACATCCATCCCTCTCTCTAGATCTCACATGAAGCTCTCAAGCTAGTCCTAGAAAAAAACTAGGGAAAATGGATAACGAAAAAAGAAAAACGAATGAGCTAGGGTTCCAAGAGTTGGCTGCCATCCATCCACTCAATGAGTATATATGGAGGCATCCAAAAGACTAAACTACCCTCACCTAATAACTAGGGATACAAGTCCCTCAAGGGCGGATTTGGAAGTCTTCGGAATTTCTTCATTGGATGGATGCCCGGCGAGCGCAACCTGCTTAGCCTCGACGCAAGCCTTGCGACCCCGACGCGTGTCCTCCGCTTCGAAGCATCTCGGCGCCGGCGGCCAGGGTGGTCAGACCGCCCCCCCTCGGCGGTTAGACCGGCCCGAGCAATCTGACCGGCCCCAGGCGGTCTGATCGCCCCTCCTAGGCGGTTGAACCGGCCTGGGTGGCCGCACCTCCTCGTCGAGTCTTCGGCCACGGTTTTGTGGCTCAACCGAGTAACCTAGTGGTTTTCTGGTGAACCACTGCAAACCCCCCGAACTCGGTGTAGCCTCCGCCAATCTCCACTCATGACTTGGCTACCACGTAGTCCCGACTTGACCTTGGTTTTGAGGCTCTACTAAGAAACCGTCCACGACTTCATCTTGTTGTTCATGCCACCATGCGGCCCGCACTTGACCCCACTGGCCACCGGGTCCCTCGAACGAAGCCTACTTGTCTTCTCCACACCTGGAGGCCTCACCGGCAACGACCTTTCGCGCTTGTTCTTCACCTGCACCAACACGAGTCAAGCCACAACCTGCACCTGCAATACTTAGCCAAGAATCAGTCCACACAACGTTGTCAATCACTCATCACACAAGGAAGCGACCATCCACCGGTCCTCGAACCACACCTGGTCCTCAATCTCCCCCTTGATGAGTGCATTGACAACACCCACATGAAGTAACACAAGGGAAAAGAAAAAGAAAAGAAACAAATAAAAAGAAAACTCAACAAGCGATCGAAAGCCAAAGAAAGGCGAAGAGCAAGATCACTTGAAGAAGACAAGTCTCGGACCCCTTAGGCAAGGGCAACGGCTCGACACATCCGAGACAAAACCATGCTCAAACAAAGAGCGCAAACCCGAACCAAAGCTCGAACACCACAAAGAGCTCCCCCTGCACATATGCAAGCTCCCCCTGAGCCAAAGCACACTCTCCCTGAACCAATGCAACAATGCAACACGGGAATGCAGCAAAGAGCAAAAACTGCTCACACTGCCCAGGGCGGTTAGACCGCCTACCCTAGGCGGTTAGACCGCCTACCACACATCTGACCGCATGGGGGCGGTTAGACCGCCCCATGTGACCGGCCCTACATCAAACTGCTCAAAATTTGCCCGAACCAATTGGAACACCTTCCAAACACTCCCAGGTGCCCAAAGCATGCACAAACTTATCCCCCTTGTTGACAATGCATGAATCAAGGCAAAATGCGAAAAGTTTAAACATATAGCTTCTAAAATATACAAAATTCATCACAAGGAGCTACACAAGTCCAAATGAGCAAGTTAGATACTCTACAGGTTCGTAATGACCTTAACTACGTGATCACCAAGTTTCACAACCATTGGGCAAGGATAAAAAGGATTTGAGTAATTTTGCGAAAAGTTACTCTCTCATAAGCAAAAACCTAAACATGAGCAAAACATATCGAAATGGCAAAGCCATACAAACTTCATGCTAGGACAATCATTCTAATCATAAGACCATCGCAAACACCCACAAGCACCTCATGTCATGTCAAAGCCACCGAGCCATGTTCCTACTTCTATGTATGATACTTCTCATTGGTAGGCATCATGCAACGATTGAGCACCCAAAGCAAATTAATTTCAGCACATATGACATGGGAACATATTTTCCAAGCATTTTACATTTCATTTTCAGATTTATAATTGGTACATGAAATGTCTTTGCGACAAAAAGAAACTTATGCCCCTCCACAAGATGAAGCAAGAGGGCTAAACATTCATGATGGCAAATGAGCCTTTGGCCCCATATGATCAATAAACTAGCTATCCAACCACAAATTAAGCATATAAAAGCCACTAAAACATGTCAAGATCATGTAAAGGCGTTTACACATGAGAGAGCATATATGAGACAATTTTCAAAAACATAGCCATCAACCATGGATCATTCATCAAGATCATCAAGAGCTAAGCCAAACTAACCATAGCATACCAAACAAGCTCACAAAAACATATATAGCATCCCATGGTGAACAAAGTATATAGGAGAAGCGTTTCCTATCCAATGCATATGATACAAAATGCATGCAATCTAAGATACAAGGATGCCTATACATCATGTTACATATGCCATGCCAAATGCAAGAAATGCACAAAGGGAAGCTATACATATGCTACAAAGGAGCTCCCACACACCCAACTCAAGAAATCAAACACACACCAAGTTCCCCCCGCAAACGAGTGAAAGTTGCTTGATCTAGGGGTTTGGTGAAAATATCGGCTAGTTGGTCATGTGTGGGTACATGGATCAAAGCTATCTTTCCTTTCTCTATGTTGTCTCTCGTAAAATGATACCTCACTTCTATGTGCTTGGTTTTGGAATGGAGCACTGGGTTCTTTGCAACGCTTATGGCACTGGTGCTATCACATTGAAGTGGGACATGGGTATACTCCTCACCAAAGTCACTCATGGTGTATGAAATCCAAAGGAGCTGAGAGCAACAACTAGCAGCAGCAACATACTCTGCCTCGGTAGTGGATTGAGCAACACTCGATTGTTTGCGGGAAGACCAAGACACCAAAGAAGAACCCAAAAACTGGCAAGTCCCAGAAGCGGACTTCCTATCCAACCACACCCGGCAAAATCCGCATCTGAAAATCCATGAAGCGCCAAAGAAGAGGACACAGAGTACCAAAGACCGAAGTCGGGAGTGTGACGCAAGTACCTGAAAATTCGCTTCACCGCTTGCCGATGTGAAGTCCTCGGAAACGCTTGAAAACGAGCGCACAGACATACCGAGAACTGGATGTCCGGCCTCGTCGCCGTCAAGTAGAGGAGTGACCCGATCATGCTCCGGTACTCCTTCTGGTCCACGTGTTCACCTTCCTCGTCCGCATCAAGAGTCGTAGTCGTACTCATCGGTGTTGTCATAGCCTTGGAATCCTCCATCTTGAACTTCCGCACAATGTCCTTTGTGTACTTAGCTTGGTGCACAAATGTTCCTTCCTTTGATTGTTTGATTTGTAGCCCGAGGAAGAACTGCAACTCGCCCATCATGCTCATCTCAAATTCCCTGCTCATATCCTATGCAAACCTTGCAACAAGAGAGTTAGACGAGCCACCAAAGACAATATCATCCACGTATACCTGCACAATCAGGATATCTCTGCCCTACTTCAGCAAAAACAAGGTCTGATCGACCTTCCCTATCTCAAAACCTCTCTCAAACAAGAACCCCCTCAACCTACCATACCAAGCTCTAGGCACCTGCTTCAACCCATACAGCGCCTTCCTCAACATGTACACTCGGTGGGGGTACTTCTCACTCTCAAACCCCGGAGGTTGCCTCACATACACTTCTTCCTCCTACACACCATTCAGAAAAGCACTCTTCACATCCATTTGGTGCAACTTGAACCCTTTAGCCACGGAAAAAGCTAGAAGGATCCTAATCGCCTCCAAACGGGCTATGGGAGCAAAAGTCTCCTCGTAGTCAATCCCCTCCTTCTGACTGAACCCTTGAGCAACAAGCCTCGACTTGTTCCTCACAACCTCACATTTCTCTCCCTCTTTGTTCTTCCACACCCACTTTGTACCAATCGACTTACACCCTGGGGGAGGGTCAACCAACTCCCAAACCTGATTCCTCTCAAAGTTCTCCAACTCCTCATGCATCGAATTAACCCAATTGTGATCAGATAGTGCATGTCCAATGTCTTTGGGCTCAAAAGTAGCAACAAATGCAGCATGAGCGAAATGAGAATTGTTTCGAACCCTTGACCGTGTAGTGCGTTCATTCACGTCGCCGATGATCCTCGAAGCTGGGTGATCCACTTGTACTCGCCGGGGAGGTTCTCGCCTTGATGCTACCTCCCCCTCAACATCAGCTTCTCCTCGTTCTTGATTTGTCGTCGTAGGTGTAGTAGAGGGTCCGTCCACCACCGTAGTCGAAGTAGTGGGTACATGTTCAGCCGGGGGCACCGCACCGCCATCTTCATCATCTCCATGTTCATGCTCCTCCTCCTGAAAGATCTCCTCGCCAAGCTCATCATCACCTGCACACTCAAAGACAAGCTAACTACGTGGCTCTGTCTCGTCGAAGGTTACCTCGCAAGTCTCCACGATTTGGTTAGTTTCAAGATTGAACACACGATATGCTCTAGAATGAGATGCATAACCAAAGAAAATACCATCGACAGACCTAGCCTCAAACTTATCCAACTTCCCGCCTTTCTTTAGAATGAAACACTTGCAACCAAAGACATGGAAGTGACTCACCTTGGGTGTGCGACCATGCATCAACTCATAGCATGTTTTCTTCTTGTGCACTCTGAGGTAGATCCTGTTTGACACATAGAACGCGGTATTCACCGCCTCAGCCCAATACCTCCTCGGAGTCTTATGCTCATCAAGCATCATCCGAGCCATCTCGCACAAAGTCCTGTTCTTCCTTTCCACAACACCATTATGGGGAGGCGTATACGGACTCGAAAACTGGTGCTCAATACTCAAGTCATGGCAAAAGGTTTCAAAACGAGAGTTTCTGAATTCCGAGCCATTATCACTGCGGATAGCTCGTATGGCATCTAAGTGCCTCTCGTTTCTCAACCTCAAGACTAGATCTCGAACAAAACCAAATGTCTCCCCCTTATCCTCGAGAAAGAACACCCACGCATACCGAGAATAGTTTTCCACCACAACAAGGACATACCACTTACCACCCACAGATCGCACACGAGCTGGGCCAACAAGGTCCATATGGAGCAGCTCGCATGGACGCTCAGTCATCACATCAGTGAGAGGTGGGCGAGAAGAGGCTACCATCTTGGCATGCCTACACGGCGCACAATCCAACTCTTTCTCAAACCTCAACCGTGGCAATCCTCGGACCAAATTGAGTTTACTCAAGCGCGGCAAAAGGTCAAAGCTCAAGTGACCCAACTTCCTATGCCACTTCCACAACTCACTCGAAGAACCAGCCAAGAAACAATGCTCCACACCCGAAGACAGAGAAAAATCAGCACGAAACACCTGACCCTCGAGAATGACCATACAAACAAGGTCCCCTCGAGAGTCCAAAATCTGAGAACCACCGGGCCGAAACAACACCTCAAAACCCTCATCCAACAATTGGGACACAGAAAGCAAATTGTACCCCAGCGATTGAACAAGAGCAACACGCCTCAGAGGATCTTGTCACTCACCTTAATCTCACCTTCTGAAAGCACACGCCCACGCCCATTGTCCCCAAATGTGATGTACCTCTTTGTCACCACCGGGACGAGACTTGAGAACCACCCCCTGTCTCCGGTCATATGCCTCGAGCAACCGGAGTCAATCAACCAAATGTTCTTCAAGTCTCCCACCTGAAATTCAAAAACGAGCATGTGAGCGAACAAACGACTCAGCACTGGGGTTAGTACCAAAAGAGTAAAACCAGTGCCGAGCCATTTGCTCGAAAGTGGGGTTAGCACACATCAAGCCATCTTTCCTACCATAACTACCACCACGAACACCACCTCGGTAACCACTCCAAGGAAACCACCCCTCGCTGCCTGGAGGAGGACCAAAGCCACGAAAGACGACCCGTGGATCGTCCCTCCTCTCCTTCTCAAAGCTACGACTCCTCCCATCCCCGTAATGAACTCGAGGGGGTGAATGCCTAGCAAACTGACCACCAGCTGACTCTCCAGACCAACCACCAGCAACACCACCTCCAGAACTGAAACCTCTCGACTCACCACCTCGAAAACCACTCCGCCCAGAATTCTGGGGGGACCGGTTGAACCGCCTAGCCAGGCCGGTCTAACCGCCCCCCTAGGGCTGGTCTGACCGCCTAGCCAGGCCGGTCGGACCGCCCCCTCCAGAACTGCTCCTCGGCTGTGGGAACTCGCATCTCCCCATGCCGAAACACTTCTCACCACAGCTTTACCCCTGGGCAGTGGCATACGAGGCTTAGGTACACCATGGGAAGGGTTGTACCTATCCTTGTTCGCCCACTCCTTTGCCGTCCTCTCTTTCCGCTTTCTCTTGAAGCAAAACTCATCCTTGTGACCCTCTTTCCCACAATAGCCACAATGGAACCTCACAAGCTTAGGCTTAGGCTTGGATTGGGGCTGCTCACTTGGTTTCTCTCCACTCAACTCCACCGGTTTCTCCTCACTAGCCTTCTCACTCACTTTCCCAAAGAACGCTTTCCCCGAAGTGCTCACAAACTTGATAGGCTTTTGGAGATCATTTGTGGGTGTAGGAAACACAGGTGGAGCTGGGGTTGTGTCTAGTCGGTTCCTAAGATGGTTAGGTTTTGGGGGAAAATCATTCTTGTGGTGGGTTTTTGGTGGCTCTGGGATATTCTCTCCACTTCCCTCACCAACGTTGTTTGCCCCAAGTACCTCACCATCCTGCCTCTTAAATGCCTCGATCATCATCCTCAACTGAGGCTCATGACCAGACAACCAACCCATCAACTTTCTCAGTTCATCATTCTCATCCTGCAAACGATCAACATAATGTGCAAGTTCCAAATTTTTCAAAGCATGCATTTCACAGGTAGAGCATGATGTAGGCATGGGTTCCTTCAATTTAGCCTCAAGAGAACTAGTGTAAGCATGCATCTCATCAATCTTAGCATGCAAAACAGGGCAAGAAGTGCAAGCACCTAGCAAAGCAGATTTAGATTTAAGCTCAGCCACTTCAACCCTAAGCATATCTAGTTCCTCACACTTGGAGGCATGCTTTTCCTTGAACAAAGCAAGATCAGCAAGAAAGATGGAGCAATCAGCACAATCAACATCATTTGAAACAACAGGGCTAGCCTTAAGGGAATCAATCTCAAGCTTGATATCAAGCACCTATGTTTCTAGCTCAGCCACTCTAGTCTTAGCATCCTCGAGTGAAGCCCTAAGCTCTTTTCTCATTTTCTTTGCCTCTCTAAGCATGTCATCACGATTATCAAGAAAAGTACCGAGCCGTTCATTCTCCTGGCGCAAGAAGGGAAGCTCATCACGCACCTCGTCGTCGGACTCAGAGTCTGAGTCACTCTGTGTGCTCTTCTTGCTGCCGGAGCTCAGCGCCATGGTGCAGAAGCCGTCTCTAGCGAAGCAGCTCAGCCCGCTCAGGTTCTTGGATGCATTCTTGCCCTTGCGACGATCACCTTCGTCTTCACTGCTACTCGAGCTCGAGGTGGAGTACACGGAACTGGAGTCGACGTTGCTCGCACCAACCATCGCTCAGGCCTTGCCTCAGCTTTCCTTCTTCCTCGTTCGCCGCTCGTCCTTGTGCTTGTTCTTGTACTTTCTCTTGTGGTCGCGCCTCGACCGGTACTTGCTATCGTTCCTCGGCTTGTGCTTGTAGCCGTCCTTGTTCTCGACCTTCTTCGGGCAGTCGGCGACGAAGTTTCCCGGCTTGCCGCACTGGAAGCATGTCCTCGTGTTCCTCCTCATGTTCACTCGGTTCTCATGCACCCTCTCGAACCGTCTCGTCAGGAGTGCCAGCTCATCCTCTCCAAGCACATCGAACTCCTCATCTGGCATAGACATCAAAGAGGACAAAGAGAACATCCTGGTGGATGGGTTAGTGTTAGCCTTTCCCTTCGAACCACCAACGAGGGCAAGACTATGGGAATCAGTCGGACCCTCGAGCTTAGCAGTCATGCCCCTATCCACCTCAGCCGACTTGAGCTTCGAGAACAGCTCGTTCACCGTCAGAGTGTCATACTTCTCCAACTCCACAATGGCCTCGAACTTTCCGCCCCATATTGTACGATCCAAAGAGTGTAAGAGCTTGAGAGCTCTATCATGATCATCGTACAGGAGCACGTCCACATTGGCCCTCATGTTGTTCACAACCACCATGAACCTCTAAAACAAGGCATCGATGGACTCACCGGGGAGATGAGTGAAGTTCTCGTACTCTCTCCGGTAGGTCGCATACATTCGTGCCTGAACCTGGGCATTCCCAACATGAGCCTCCTTCAACACCATCCAAATTCTACAAGCCAAGTGCTCCGTGTGCACCCGATCGAACTCAGGCTGACACAGAGCACGAAACAAGTAGTCGACCGCCTTGTTGTTAGTGTCGAACCTATCCCTCGATCCTGGAGCAAGGAAGTCCATCGGCTGGACATAGCCTGTGTCCACCGTGACATCCCAAAGGATCTGACCCTTTCCGCGGAGGAACGCACCCATCCGCTTACTCCACATCTGGTAGTTCTTGCCATCGAAGTGTGGAGGACCCGAACCCCGTTCCGGTACGCCATCCTTGGATCTTAGACTGGTTAGAGTCAACAAAGACTCGAACCGGCTCTGATACCACTTGAAGGACCGATTAGGCGACCAGAGAGGGGGGAGTGAATGGGATCCGATAAAAATTCTTCTCGAAGGAGATTGAAACTCCGACAAGATGAACTCGCTCAGTCGGACCCCCGAAATCATACGCTCCGCACTTCTACCTTCCGTTTGCCAAAACCACATAGCCACTGGAGTGCTACTGGTCCTAGGAACAAACCCTACCAGCAACCTCAACACACACGCACCCACGACAGCGGAAACAACTCGAAAGCTGGCTGTCCAGAGGGGGTGGTTAGACCGGGTATAGGGGGCGGTTAGACCTCCTCCACCTGGCAACCAAGAAATCCTCCGAAACACCTCTTCCGAGCACCAAAACGCACCATGGTTTCACCAACAAAGATCTCTGGTCAAGGCCATGCTAGCTACCAGAAAATCTTGGCGAAAACCAAAACCCCACCTAGGGGCCTAGGGGCGGTCAGACCAGCTACCAGGGGCGGTCTAACCTCCTGTACCCAGCAACGAACTCCAACCAAGAACACCTACCAAACGGCACGAGAACGACCCGAAATTTCACCCAGACACTCCTATGATCAAGGCGAACAAACTCACAGAGGAAAATCCGGCGAAACAAAACTTCGACCTGGAAAGCCCAGGGCGGTTAGACCGCCCCCCAGGCGGTTAGACCGCCCCCCAGGCGGTTAGACCGCCCCTTCCAGAAAACGAACCCGTAGGTCCAACCTCAACTTCCTCGCGCCCGATCTCCCGAATCACTCCACGGATTGCAGGAAAACTTTGGGAATAGCTGGGTTACCTCCTGGGCAACCTCTACCTCAAAGGAATCGACCCAAAACACTCACAATCAAGAGGAATCGAAGAAATCGCTTCTCTAGGTCAAGAACTCCCCTAACTCGAAAAACCACCAAATCGAGTCCGATTCAAGGGAGACTTGGGGGCAAAGTCACCAGCCAAAGAGGCACAAGATCCTCACACGTGACACCCACCAAAAACCCCAAGAAATCGTTCTCAAAACACCACCAACAAAGAGCTCCGAAAATCAACACAAAAGAGGACGGGAAAACCACCTTGAGGAACAACGCCGAACCATCTATACATACCATGAAGGTTCGTACAAGGTCTAGCTTGCCACCCAAACATCCATCCCTCTCTCTAGATCTCACATGAAGCTCTCAAGCTAGTCCTAGAAAAAAGTAGGGAAAATGGAGAACGAAAAAGGAAAAACGAATGAGCTAGGGTTCCAAGAGTTGGCTGCCATCCATCCACTCAATGAGTATATATGGAGGCACCCAAAAGACTAAACTACCCTCACCTAATAACTAGGGATACAAGCCCCTCAAGGGCGGATTTGGAAGTCTTCGGAATTTCTTCATCGGACGGATGCCCGGCGAGCGCAATCTGCTTAGGCTCGACGCAAGCCTTGCGATCCCGACGCGTGTCCTCCGCTTCGAAGCATCTCGGTGCCGGTGGCCGGGCGGTCGGACCGCCCCCACGGGCGGTTAGACCGGCCCGGCAATCCGACCGGCCCCGAGCGGTCGGCCCGACCGCCCCTCCTTGGCGGTTGAACCGGCCTGGGTGGCCGCACCTCCTCGTCGAGTCTTCGGCCTCGGTTTTGTGGCTCAACTGAGTAACCCAGTGGTTTTCTGGTGAACCACTGCAACCCCCCCGAACTCGGTGTAGCCTCCATTAATCTCCACTCATGATTTGGCTCCCACGTAGTCCCGGCTCGACCTTGGTTTTGAGGCTCTACCAAGAAACCGTCCACGACTTCATCTTGTTGTTCATGCCACCATGCGGCCCGCACTTGACCCCACTGGCCACCGGGTCCCTCGAACGAAGCCTACTTGTCTTCTCCACACCTGGAGGCCTCACCGGCAATGACCTTTCGCGCTTGTTCTTCACCTGCACCAACACGAGTCAAGCCGCAACCTGCACCTGCAATACTTAGCCAAGAATCAGTCCACAACAACGTTGTCAATCACTCATCACACAAGGAAGCGACCATCCACCGGTCCTCGAACCACACCTGGTCCTCAACAGCACCCAGTGGGGCTTGATCCCCAAGAACGCTTCGCAGAAATGGACGAAGACAGATACTTGGAAGATGCCATTGGGGTTGAGGTTGAGGTACTTGATACCGTAATATTCAAGAAGACCCTTGAAGAAGTCGCTCGCCGGGAGAGCCAACCCGCGCTCCACGAATCGCGCGAACATTGGGATCTCATCGGGATCTTCTCCATCGGGTACGGATCTCTTGGGCGGCGCGCCACATGTCAACCTCCTTCTCCCGGCGGAATCCGCTGTTCAGCAGCGCCAATAGGTCCTCAGTCTTCGATTTGGACTTCTTCCATTCCTTGTTTAGATTTGGGCGCAGGGGAGACACCGGCGGTGTTGATCCTCCGGCGGATCCAGCAACCTCCTCGCGGGATCTCTTCTTCCCGGCGGCGGTCTTCATGCTCTTTGATGGTGAGGGCTTCATTCTCCAAGTGCAGCGGGTTTTCACTCGCATTCGCTCGGGGGCTGTGGCGGTGGCTACTGGCAGCGGTGCGCGTGGATCTACGATTTTCGGCGCGGTGGCAGTGTGCACTGGCGGCGGCCTCTCAGCGAGATCTGCTTCGAGTGGCTGCAAGTGCGGGGGGTGAAAAACCCTAAGGGTTTTGCCTTTTATGTATTAGTCAACCAGCGGCTCCGCAACAGCCAGATGGATACGTTTCAAAACAGCTGACTTAGCGGCGGTGCCTGACCTTTCAACTTTCGGTAGTCGATGCGCCTTATCTCGGGGGCTCGGCTACATCTACTCAATTCCCTGGGTAGCGACAAGGTTCAAGAGCAACTCAGGACACATTCTACATTCAAGATGACCCTTCAATTCGAGAGGAAGTACTTGACTCAAGGCTCGGGGGCTCCGTGCCACGTGTCCTTTGGTTTTTTCTCCGGATTTTGCGGGATAATCTTGCCCAAACTTCAGATTGACCCTCAGCCAGAGTCTACGACTCAACCTAAGGCTCGGGGGCTACTCCATATGGAGTGCGATTTTGCAATCGCACTTCCATATAAACTTCGGCTTCAAGACAACTCGAGTATTGTTGAAGACCATCAAGAGCAGAACTCGAGGATGCTTGGGGACTACTCGAGAAGACTTCAGGATTACTCAAAGATCAGCTGGAGTACCTTCCAGCCTCGGGATGCTTCAAGTATTTTTGAGGACCTTCGGCTTGTAGTACTCGGGGACGCTTGACGACTACTTGTCAAGGCCATCAAGACTACTCGAAACTATACTGCTCGACTACAAAGTACTCGGGGGCTTGTCGTATGGACCTCCCTGGGCCCACTACCTCGGTGGGTACCAGGACCGACTACTCGGTGGGCCCCTGGGACTACCCGGCTTGTGCCACACGGCACCTGATGGCGTGAGGCGCAAGGACTACGGTGGAGAAGTACTCGGATAGGAAGCTATACATGCCTTGTACTGTATAAAGGACTCATAGACGTACACGACTAGTACTCTCTCTCTAAACCGACCTGTAACCCTGCCTCTCGGACTATATAAGGCACGGCAGGGACCCTTCTCTCTCATACGCATCATCTTGTAATCACACCCAATCAATCCAGAGCTACGCAACATACAGGACGTAGTGTAAAACTTGCAGGCGGCCCGAACCTGTCTAAATTGTGTGCCACGTGTCTCTTCCTTCGAGTTACCGATCTCGGCGAGGCCACATTCATCTACCTTGGGTACTCCTTGGTAGGTTGTCGGTCTAAAACACCGACAGGGAGTGCTGGTGTCGGGGCTCTGAACGGCAGGAGGGGAACTGGGAAGCAGATCTACCGCCGTGAAAGAGAGGGAAAGATGCCCCTGCCTCCACCCCCCCGACCTGTCGCCGCCGCCCCTGATCCACCCACCGCCACCGCCTCCCCAGCACCATGCCCCGACCACAAAGACCCCCTACCGCTCCTAGCCTCCTGCGACGCGCCCAGGTCTGCCCTTCAAGCCCCCTCTCCGACCGGGAGAGGTTCTTCTCCGACTCCCTGCCCCCGCTGCCGCGACATGGTCAACCGAGCTTCACGGACTTCGAGATGGTGCCGAATTCCCCAGAGCCGGCGGCCCTGCGGGTGGATCCTCCCCCTGCCATCGCGGATCTGGCCGGATTTCCTCAGGATCTGCGTTGTGCCTCCTACGTCGAGGTCATGCGGGGGGGGGGGGGGGAGTGAATGCTGCCCGTCCGGCCCACCCCGCGTGTCCGGCCTCCACCAACCACGGTGCCAGGGGCAGCAGCTGCGCTTCCCCCGCCGAGGAGACAGGGGGCGATGCATTCACTGCGAAGAGCGGCAAAATCCCCGGCAGATTTGGCGACCGTGTCACCATGAGGAGCCCCCTGTCCTGGAGCCAGGCTGGACTCCTGCCAGGCGCCGAAAGCGGCCTCCACGACGCGACAGGGGACACGACGGGCGGCGTACCGCGCCTTCAAGCCGCCCAACAACCCGCGCACTTCAAGCATTCATCACGGCCACGACGGGACGCTGCTTCAACTGCCTCGCGCGTGACCATCGGGCGTCCAGTTGCCGTGACCTGGTGCGCTGCTTCCGCTGCCGCCGCTCGAGGCACCAGGAGCGCTACTGTCAGGAACGTCCTCACGCACGGGCCCCTCCCCCACCATCACCCCCTCCACCACCTCCTCCGCCACTGCTGCAACCTCCCCCACTTCCGATGTCCATCGGTGACCCGCACACTAGGCCTGATGGGGAGACGGACTTCGTGTTGGCGACACCAAGGACTGGGCGGATTGCGCACATGTGCCCTGGGCCATGCACCTGCCCCAGGGCGCAGGGGCGCGTCACATTGCGGCACTGCTCACTCGCCGTCCTCACCTTCAGCCCCGGGAGGTCACAGTCACGCTCAACAAACTGGAGCCCTACCTCATCCGCTGCGAGAAGGCGGCCGATGCAGCGCGGGCGAGGGAGCTGGGACGCTTCACCGGCAGCGGCATCGACATCTGCCTCCGCCCATGGCGCTGCCTGTCGCACACCCTCGGCTTCCGCATGTTCTACAGGGTGCGGCTGTTCCTCAACGGCATCCCGGATCACGTGTGGACGCCGGCAATCGTGAAGCGACTGATTGGGCACCAGTGCACGCTCCAGTACATCGTCACCGACCTGGTCAAGCCGGACGACACACGCCACATCGAGCTTTGGGCTTGGACACCGGAGCCGCGGGACATCCCCAAGAAGGTGTGGCTGGCCTTCACTCACGGTCTGGCGGGCGGTTCCTCTACGGTCTTCGTCGACACTGAACCACCGCCTGCAGCTTGGTACCAAGGAAACAAGTTCGCCGTCGACATCCACCTGTCCATTCTGGAAGACTACTGTGCGGGTGGAAGGAAACTTGTAGGCGGCGATCGACAATCCGGCGAGCGTCAAACCAAATTGCCGGCGCTTCGACTGGCGCTACGGTCTCCCGAACGGGGCGCCGCCGGAGGCGCGCTCACACTTCCCCACGCGCCTGCCCAAGCACCCGCGCATGAACGACGACGACCGCGGGGGCCGCAACATCGACACAAACCAGCTGACAGAACATCAACGACAAGAGGAGAGGGAGCTCCGCAAGCGTGCCCTGCAGTAGTACATCAACGACAAGAGGAGAGGGAGCGAGCGCGAGCACGAAGATGTTCGGGCCACAAGGGAGCGGGTGGAGCGGGAGCACGCGGAGCGCAAGCGCGCTGACCGGGAACGCACGGACCGCGAGCGTGAGTGCAACAAGGACCGCGATTGTGAACGCACCATGGCGCGGAACGGTCGACAAACCTGCAATGACAAGTCCTTCACTTGGCCACATCGCGATGAAGGTGATGATGACGATGACGACTACGACCATCCGGGCCACGGGCGGCTTCTGGGGGCCAACTTCTGGGGCGTCGGTGAACCCTTCCAAAGGGAACGGGCGCGCTCCCCCCCCACGGCGGCCACAGGCTGGTCACCGGGTGTGGCACCACGACCACACAAATCCGACGGTGTCTATGCAGGTTGCCTTCGAGACTCAGGCAGCGGCGGTACGGACCCTCCAGCAACAGCAAGTCAACACACGTCTGGAGCTCAGCGTCATCAGCAAAGTGGCGGCGCTGGCGGATAGGCTGGACCTGGAGGCCAGGCCCGCAGGGGAACAAGCCTGGTCCATCCCAATGCTGCTGGTTGTCGTGTTCCAGCGCCTCCATGCCCAGCTCCCGCCCATGTAGCAGTAGACTGTGCTGGGCGCGCCCTCTATCGACGAGGTGGAGACGGCGCTTAGCGACATGATCAACCGCTTCGAGGACCTCCAGACGCAGCCCTCTCCACCTCAGCAACACATTGACACACGCAACAATGAGGAGCCCAGCAGTGGTGTCGATGCACTGTTCTCCAACCTCGACACGCCTCTACTCCAGCAGCCGGCACCACGTCGTCCACGACACAAGCGCATCTTCGACATGACGAACGTCCGCCGCAGCGCTCAACTCGCCAAGCGCCCAGCGATCCCGGTGATTGAGAGAGCCCAAAGGAACCTCTGCCGCAAGCTCGGCATTCCGGTAGAGGCTGAAGACCCGATCGAGAATGTCCTACGCGATTTCGTCGCCACCTTCCAGGTACCACTGCTGGACCACATCATTGCGCTGCTCGCGGCACTTTTCGAGCTCGACGATAATGGAGCTGACACCCTCGACAACGCGCTCCTCCAGCACGCAGGAATGGTGGTGGCGGACTTGGCCCCTACTGGGGAGGTGGCTAACTGATCCACGTTGGTTCATGAGTGCTTCGCGCCCACTATTTATTTATGTATCACAACTACGTTGGACCTTGGTGCCCTGCTGGCTGCGACCTTCGAGCTCCCCTATCGTCGTGTACTTCGTTGCAGAACCTTAATGTTTTAAGCCCTGCTAGCTATGACCTTCGGGCGTCCTTTCGTAGCACTATCCCTCGACGGTCAGCCTTCAATTTCATCATGGACAGCCGACTTCAATTTAACTGCTGCTACCACCACCCCGTGCAACTTCGCTTACTCAATGAATAATCACAACGTCGACATCATGTCTTAGAACGTGAGGGGCCTCAACTCGGGGGGCTAGGTGCCTAGCGGTGCACGAGTTGCTCGCGGATAACATCTGCCAAATTTCTTGCCTACAGGAGACCAAACTGCAATCGATTGATTCAGCGCTCGCCTCGTTCCTGGGCGCTTAACGGCTCAACAACTTTGCCTACAAACCGGCTGTCGGGACGAAAGGAGGCATTCTTCTTCTTTAGAATGATACTTCAATTGATTTGACCAACGTCTCAATTGGCCACTTCTCCATCTCAGTCGACGCCACTTTGCGCCATAGCATGACCACCTTTAGGATCACGGCTGTCTACAGACCTGCACGCCGCCTGGAAAAGGAGGCTTTCCTTCAACACCTTCGTAATATCAAGCCTACCACTGGCTCTCACTGGCTTCTACTTGGGGATTTCAATCTGATTTACAAAGCCTCCGACAAGAACAACCGCAACCTAAATCTTCGCCTCATGTCACGATTTAGAAGAGCTCTAGATTTTTGCGAACTTAGGGAAATGGCCGTTCAAAATAGAAAGTTCACTTGGAGTAATGAGTGCCGCCACCCTAATCTCGTCTGCCTTGACCGTGCTTTCTGTAACCAGCCTTGGGAGCTCACCTTCGAAAATTGCGCTCTTAACGCCCTGTCCTCCTCACACTCCGACCACTGTCCACTGCTGCTAACAAACCCGGACGCCCCGAGACAACCAACGCCTTTCAGATTTGAAAACTTCTGGTCTCGCCTGCCGGGTTTCCAGGAGGTGGTTGCAAGTGCCTGGAATGCCCCGACAACGCACATGAAACCCTTCCACCGCCTCGGACACAAGCTACATACAACTGCACGTGCGCTCAAAAGGTGGAGCGGGTCCCTTCTGTCCGACGCCCGCCTAAAGCTCCTCATGGCCCAGGACTCTAGGCCCCTTTCTACCGCTGAGCAGAACCTTCGGGAAAAACTCAAGAAGTATATCCTGGGTTGGTTGGTGATCGAAAAAGTGAGGAAAAAGCAGTGCGCCAGGATCTCGCACATTAAGGAGGGGGACGCCAATACCCGTTTCTTCCACCTGAGGGCTAACGGTAGGAGACGGAAGAACTTCATTCAACAACTAAGAGAAGGACACACCTAGTTTTTCAAGCACTCTGAGAAGCGGCAGCTTGTCCAGAATCACTTTGAGAAAGTTATGAGTGAGCCACCGCCTCGCAACCGCGATTTCTCATGGGACAACATGGCGCTCCCTACGATTGACCTAACATCCCTCGAACGCCCCTTCACTCACGACGAGGTCTGACGAGCAATTTGCCTCACGCCACAAGACAAGGCCCCGGGCTCCAACGGCTTCACGGGACGTTTCTTCAAAATTTGATGGCCCCTGATTCGGAATGACATTATGGCGGCAATGGACTCCCTATACAACTCTAGATGCCAAGACCTCAACTTCCTCAACAAAGCTCACATAATACTCATCCCAAAAAAGATGGGGCCGAGTCGATCGGCGACTACAGGCCCATAAGTCTTATCCACGGCATCGCGAAGATCATAACTAACGTGCTTGCGATGCGCCTCGCGCCTCTCATTAATGACCTCATCTCACCCTGCTAGAGCACCTTCATCAAACGACGTAGTATCCACGACAACTTCCTCTACGTTCGTAACCTCACGAGCAAATTCCATCGGACCAGGACTGCAACCCTCCTACTCAAATTGGACATCTCCAAAGCCTTTGATTCTGTGTGATGGGACTACCTCATCTCGCTCCTGCAGCGCCGAAGCTCCCCCAAAAGTGGAGAAACTGGATCGCCGCCTTGCTTTCGACATCAACATCATGAGACCTGTTGAACGACATTCCTCTTCAACCAATACCACACGGTAGAGGACTTCACCAAGGGGATCCGCTGTCTCCACTTCTCTTCATTCTAGCCATTGACCCACTTCACCGGCTGCTGCAGGTAGCCATGGACAGGGGTCTGCTAAGAAAACTAAAAGGGAGAACGACAAGATTCAAGGTCTCCATGTATGTGGACGACGCTGCTATTTTCTTGAGACCGTCCGCCGCTGATGTAACCAACCTAAAGGCCATCCTACTCAACTTTGGCGCGATAAATGGCCTACAGACCAATTTGCAGAAGACCAGTGTAACACCGATTAGCTGCAACGACATTTACTTAGACAGCATCCTGGCCAACTTCCCCGTCTCCCGGGCCACTTTCCCCATCAAATATCTGGGACTGCCCCTAAACCCCGAGAAGAGTCAAGAAGCTCGACTTCCAACCCTTGTTAGACAAAGCGGTGGGGAATTTGTCTTCGTGGAATGGCAGGAACCTGACGCAGGCCAGACGAGTCTGTCTCACCAAGTCGATGCTCTCGTCTCAACCGGTCTACCAACTGACGGTCCTCAAACCACCTTTGGAGGTTATGCATGAGCTCGACAAAATCAGAAGGCGTTTCCTCTGGGCGGGCGACAAGGCCATCTCGGGTGTGCAAAGTGAACTGGAGAAAAACCACCCTACCAAAGCACCTGGGAGGCCTGGGGGTCCTCGACCTCGACAAATTCGCACGAGTGCTTCGCCTTCGCTAGCTTTGGCAGCAATGGACCTCACCCGACAAGGCGTGGACAGGGACTGAGATTCCCTACGACGATGCGGACAAGCGTCTTTTTGCGAAGTGCACACATATTGCCCTGGGGGGTGGCGACAAGGCCAATTTTTGGCATTCCGCCTGGCTACAAGGCGATAGACCCAAGGACTTAGCCCCGCTTCTGTTTGCTAAATCGCGAAAAAAGAATCGGACGGTGGCCGCCACCCTCAGCGACAACAACTGGATCCGCGACTCAGACCACCTGGTTGGGTTCACCTCGGCCCACCTCAGGGAGTTCATCACATTATGGAACTGGGTGGAACAGGTTCCCCTACAGCCTCAATAGGCTGACAAGATTACTTGGACTTTGGCAACAAGTGGTGACTATACCACCTCCTCGGCTTATAGGGCACAGTTCGTCGACATCGCTGCAAATCATGTGCTTCCGGCCATCTGGAAGACATGGGCACCCCCTAAATGCAAATTCTTCGCCTGGCTCATCCTCCAGAACCGAGTTTGAACCTCTGACAGGCTCTCGCGGAGGAACTGGGACCACAGCCCTGTGTGCCCGCTGTGCAGAACCACCCTGGAGTCGGCACTTCATCTGCTTACGGAATGTCGATACTCGCGTAGAATCTGGACTGTTGTCGCCAATTGGTTGGGTATTCACGATCTACTTCCCAGTGAGTGGACGCCAACCACTTCAACGAGCGATTGGTGGATAAGCGTCACTTCGACACCCAACACCCCCCCCCCACAAAGGCTTGCGCTCCATAACTCTCCTGGTAAGCTGGGAGATCTGGAAGGAGAGGAATAGACGAATCTTCGACCATCGGGAATCCTCTGTTCCTAGCGTTGTGAATAGGATCAAGGCTGAGGCCTCGCTTTGGATTGCTGCGGGCTCCAAATGTTTGGCGGCCCTCTTAGCGCGAGAGTAGTCCCTTTTTTGGCTTTTTTAGCCGGCCTATACATGTACACTTTTCCTCCTATATCAATGAAATAGGCACTGTCTTGTGCCCGTTCGTTCAAAAAAAAAGATCTACCGCCGTCGTCGCCGTCGCCTGTCGATGGCGTCGTCCTTGCCTAGCGGCCCCATGTCTTCAATCTGCAGGCACCGACTCTTCATCACTGCTGTTCGCTCGCTCTGTCTCATATTATCACCGGGCCCGTTGGGGGAGGTGGTCCATGGGCGGTGACGACAGTGTCCACGGGGAGACGGCGATGCGGCGTCGCCCGCGTGAGGCTGGGGAGGACTGGAGGAGACGAAAGCACGACCACGATCGTGGGGGAGGACGGAATCGCCTGCGCAAGGACCACGGGTGAGCGACTAGATGGCGGCGGCAGCACGAGGTTGACGCACGGCCACCGACGGTTCTCGAACACGCGGTGTGTGGCGGCGGTGGCGAGTAGCAGAGGCACGACAGAGAGGGAGAAGGGGAGGGCCGGAGGGGAGGCAGCGACAGAGAGCGAGAGAGGGGGCGACGGCAGGCCGCAGGGAAGAGGAGAGCGGGGCTAGGGTTAGATGTTAGAAGGAGGAGGTGGATGGAAAGAAGAAAGGTGATGCGAAACCAACGACATGAATCGGTCGTCAGTTTGTCACGATGGATCGCGGCGGGAGGGTGGGACCGCGGGGCAGCCGGGCAGCGCGAGGGGAGCCACGGTCGTCCCCGGTCCCCGTGGCTGTCCGAGTGGATGATGGCAGACCCAAGTTTTTTCTCTACTTCATTATTTTTAGGAGTAGAGATAGAGATAGAGAAGAGATATATGCTCCGCCCTGCACCCTTCTCGCCTCGAGTGCGGTGTTGCCCTCACAGATGTCATGGGCGTTTACATACGGGAGGATTTTAGAGCACCGTCCGGATACGATGCATTTGAAAAAAAAGAGAGGAGAAGTTAACAAGGAGTAAAATCTGTACGAGGATATACATAAATGTTGTAGGTTTGGTGCATCTAACGTGCCATCTTAGGTGTACCACCGTTTGGCAGGGCAGTTCAGCTAATATATATCTGCCACATTTGTTCATCTAATTAAACTTCCCAAATCCGTGGTCAGGGCAACCGATCAACCACTATTATCTACGCTAGGCTTTGTACCGTGAGCCACCATTACGCGTAAGAATAACACAACCCCTGCGGCTAATCACTCGATCTCTCTATTTCTTGCTTGCTCCGATCATTTCGCTGAAACACGCCGCAGCCGATCTAATTGCTTCCACGTTATTCCAACTCCGAGCATATCATTCCATATAGCCTTTTCATTGGCGCAACACACAATGCAACTGCACCAATAATGGCGACGCCGGCACCGCAGACCGCAACGCGCGCCGCCGCCGCCGGCGGCGGCCAGCTCGTATTTGGCAAGCTTGAGAAGGCGAAGGGCGGGAGGCTGCTTGTGAGGAGCTGTGATAATGGCGGCGGCGGTGGCAGGAATGGCGGTCGTGTTACGGTGGAAGCTGTCAACGGCGCTGCCAAGCTGAACGGCGCAGCGGTGGTGGCCGGCATTCGGCAGGTTGTACCAGCGCCGCCGCCACCGTCGTCATCCATGGACGACGACGGCGGCGGTGGCGCGTTCCGGCTCGGCACATTTGTGGAAGGGAGTCTTGTGTACAGGCAGCAGTTTGTGATCAGGTCCTACGAGATCGGGCCTGACCGGACTGCCACCATGGAGACCCTCATGAACCTCCTGCAGGTGCACAAATGAACACTCACCTCTGAATCCTCTCTGTGCATCGATCTCACCGTCACAGAACATATGATCGATGGACTTTCAGAAATGCTCCTATGTCTGAAGATTGACCAGCAGATCTGTAATTCTGTATGTGCAGGAGACAGCACTGAACCATGTGATGTGCTCCGGGCTCGCCGGAGACGGCTTCGGCGCGACGAGGCAGATGAGCCTCAGGAAGCTCATCTGGGTCGTCACGAGGATCAACATCCAGGTCAACAAGTACAGCAGATGGTACAGAAATTAACACCCTCCTGACCTTGGTGATCCATCAGCTACGTTTACTGGGTCTTATGTGTGATTTCTCATGCCTGGTGACAATATATATGTTCAGGGGAGATGTCGTCGAGATCGACACCTGGGTAGCATCGTCAGGGAAGAACGGCATGCGCCGGGACTGGATCATCCGGGACCGCAACACCAAGAACATGATTGCAAGAGCCACAAGGTAAATATACAAATCTACAAGTATATATTGCAGGTTACAACTGTGAATCTTGCGAGTGATTAAGTAATAGATGTGACCTATTAACAAGCCTAATTTGATTGCATCAGCAACTGGGTGATGATGAACAGGGAGACCCGGAGGCTGTCCAAGATCCCCGAGGAGGTCAGGCAGGAGGTGCTCCCCTTCTACCTGGACCGGAGCATCATCGCCGCCGATGACGCCGACGCTGGCGGCGGCGGCCGCAAGATCGAGAAGCTCACCGACTCGACGGCGGAGAACATACGATCAGGACTAGCTGTAAGAATTATCAGAACTTACGTTGTTCATCTGTTCTAATGTCAGAGTCTTCTCATTCCATGCATCCGGCCATGAGGAGAGCTTGATCTCACCGATTCCTCTGCCTGAACCTGCTCACTTCAGCCCAGGTGGAGCGACATGGATGTCAACCAGCACGTGAACAACGTCAAGTACATCGGCTGGATCCTCGAGGTTGTTCGCCCGTACTGACACTCTGACACGTCAGCTCAGCTCACACACCATCTCTGAATGGAATGTGATGCTGAACAGTGAAGAACACACTGAATTCTGATGTGTGTCTTTTTTCTGCAGAGTGTGCCGCTGGACGTGCTGGAGGATTACCACCTGACGAGCATCACGCTGGACTACCGCCGGGAGTGCCGGCAGTCGCAGCTCCTCGAGTCGCTCACCAGCATGACGACGACCTCGACCTCGACCTCGCCGGCGGCGACCGACGAGCCGCCGGCGGCGGTTTCGGCGTCGAGCCGATGCTGCTTCTCCGACCTGCGCAGCACGCACCTGATACGGCAGCAGGACGACGGAGCCGAGATCGTCAGGGCGCGCGCGGAGTGGCGTTGCAAGGGGCGTCCAGGGGCGATGAAACAGCCCTGACGTTTTTTCTGCACTTGGTTGCGGCAATTTGAAGGGTTTGTGTACTATGGTCACTTGTGCTTAGTTAGGTTCTTCATTCTTTTTGGCCTGCTGGGATGTGAGACTCTGTTTGATACGAATTTTCGACCTGCATGAATAAGAGGCTACTTTAGCGCCAACTATGTTTGTAAAAGAAGTTTGAGTGAAATTCATAATACTATACTAAGGGTTGCAAGAGAGCTATTGCAAATTCACAATACACACTGAAAGTTTTTAAGATTCAATTTTGCAAGACTAGCTTTATTGACACACTACCATTGCATCGCATGCCTACACTTTATTTGTGATATTATAAATCCTGTAACTACATTTTTCTTGAACTACACGTTTGCTACCACATCGTATCACAAAAGTGCATTTTTAAGACTCAAATGTAATTATTCTAAAAAAAGGACTCAAATGTAATTTTGCAATATGAAATACGGACTTGATGTATTTTCAGGTGCATAATAACTAATAATTTTCAAGCAAGGGATATGCAAGATACTTTGAAACATAAATTAGAACAATGAGCAAAATTTACAACATTGGAGATAATGGTCAAAACATCAAGGTATAGCACCTGCAGTATTGAATATAGCGCTTGAGACATTAAAAAACATCAAACATCTGAAGCACAGGAGGTGTGTAAATGTATTACTTGCGCATTAAAATAGTGTATCAAAAGTGTGTTACCGGCTGTTTTCAATACAATGCTCTTAGCGTAACGATGAAATCAATACATAAAAATATTTAAAACGAGTGACTTCGTTAGGTTAAGTCACTAAGGCCCTCTTTGGTTCCTAGGGTGACTTAAAATGCAAAAAGTGCAAAATAAGTCACATGTGAAACCAAATAGACGTGACTTAAAGTGACTTGACTTATAAGTCACAAGTAGTTCCACTCCTACTTAAAGTGACTTATTTCCACATTTTTCTCCTCCTACCCCGGGTGTGTCCCACCATTACCCTATCCACCCCTCCTACCTTCCCCCCACCGCCGCCCCTCCTCCACCAAGATAGCCTCCTCCACCAGTGGCGCCTCCCCCTCCTCCACCACCCGCGTCGCGCAACCTGCGCCCCTCCTTCCTTTCCTCACCGTCGTCGCCTCCTCCAGACCCGTCATCGCCCCTGCTCCTCGCTACGGCTGGTCCATGGGGCACGAGATGAGGGATTGATGGTGGCGTACGGGCGAGGGGCCGGGAAAGGCGCGACGTCGGAGGCCGCGTGG
Organism: Cenchrus americanus; assembly: GCA_947561735.1. Classification (NCBI taxonomy): domain Eukaryota; kingdom Viridiplantae; phylum Streptophyta; class Magnoliopsida; order Poales; family Poaceae; genus Cenchrus; species Cenchrus americanus. The sequence continues at coordinate 195,863,779 of OX387245.1, read as the reverse complement.
TCGTATTCAAAAGCGGCATCCAGGAGCGGAAGTGGTCGCTCGTGGGAGGGTGGCCTGTCGGCACCTTCTGGAGTGCGGGGTGGTGGTCTGCGTCAGAGCCGGATCTGGGGGCGGCGGCGTCTTGGACGGCGACATAGGACGGGTGGTGTAGTCGTGCAGGGGCGCGTCCGTGGCCTTGGATGTAGAGCCTGAGACGTTGCCGCGGTGGGGAGCTCTGGTGCCATGGGGGCGGCACATGTTCGGGGCGACGGGCGAGGCTCCAGAGTAGGCGAGCCCGTGGCGCATGTGAGGGAACGACGGCGGGGCCATCATGCGGCGTCGCAACCCGGCCACCAGGGAGCACAAGGCGCGCGGGCCTCCCGACTGCGCCCGCTCGTCGAGCTTGAGGGTGTCGTCCTTTGTCGAGCTTGAGGGCGCCACGGACATCGTTGGTCCCTGGCCGGAGCAGAGGAGGACGAGGGGCATCGTCGTGCCCACACCGGGCATCGCGACTAGTGGTGGTGGCCACTGCTGGCGAGGAGGAGGGTGTCGGGTCCAAGTCCCCCGTCGTGGCGGCGCTCGAGAAGGAAGGGGTTGGCGACGTGGGGAGGGTGCAAAGCCTCACCGACGACGACCGACAAGAGAAGGGTGCGTGGATCTTGGGTCGGGCTTTAGGGAGATCCGAAAAAACAAGGTACATGGTGATGTAAGAGAGGAGCATATGTTAGGGGCAAAATAGTCATTATTTGTTGACTTATAAGTCACTACAACCAAACAACACTATCTTAAATTTTACTGACTTCTAAGAACCAAACAAGGACTAAAATGGCAATACCTTCACTCCTCAACATTCTAGGTCACATTTAACTCACAGTGAAGTGAGGGTTGCATCGAAACGGAACTAAGAGTCAGGAATTCAATGTATAGCACACAAAAGTTTGATACCTTTTTTCACATGAGGTGGGTGTAACACCCCGTGTTTTGGCGTAGTGCCAATGAGTGCTAATGACTCCCTTAACCAAGTCACTAATCATCTTTGGTCAACACTAAGTCAAAACCCTAGCTTAAACCCTAGCTATCCTCTTTGACCTTCATTGACATCTTAGAACTTTTGGCCCGTTCTCCAAAATTCATCTAAACACTTCAAAATCTCCCAATGGGAAAGTTGTGCAGTTTGTCGAGGCACACAACTTTCATGTTGGGCGGCATTGCTGGTTTGGAGTGCAAATTGGGGAAAAATGCAAGTCAACACATTGATTTACTATTCACAGGCGCCGAGATTTCTGCAGACTTTCCCTGCAATTCATGCCAAATCTAGTGATCAAAACACCCTAGAGTTAGTGGCAATCTTGTAGAGGGTAGTCTGGTGGGCAACTTTGGCATTCAAACTTTTGTGCACTTTTGTTTGAAAATTTGGAGAAATTTCATTTTGAAGTCGGTCACTTGAAACGGTTTTGGGCCAGAGCGCCGGCAGCTGCACGACGTCGCGCCACGCACGCCATGTCAGCCCACCGTCGTACCCGCGCACGCCGAGACACCGGAAAACCCAGCGGTCCGAGGCCGGGCGCCGAGCACCGTGCGCCTACGGGGCGTGACACGCTGCCCACCTCTAGGCCCATGCCACACGGCCTCCCCACACTCACCGGCGCGCGCACCGCCTCCCTCCATTAGTCGTCGGCCGCCACACGGCGCCAACCGCCTCCGCGCCCATGCCGTCGCCACTATGGCCAATGAAGCTCGGGTGAAACCGCCTTGGAACGCTGCTGGCCTATAAAAACCCCTGCCTTTCCTCGCGCACGCCCGAGCAGCACAGTCGTCCGCCACCGTCCGCCATTAGCGCCGCTGGTGAGCTTCCTTCTCCGCTAGCGCCCGTGACCAACCATCGACTCCAAGCTCTCCCCTAGCCCCCACCTGAGCTCCCACATGCACCCAATGGCCTAGCTCCGCGCGCATTGTGTTGGAATCCGAGCCACGGCGGCCGTGCCGCCACTGTCTCGCCGCCAGCCATCGTCGGGCTCTTCACCGGTCGAACCTCCGCCGCGGATCAACCCCATGTGAGCCCTATCGACGTTTCCCCCTGCTTGTTCACCTTCCCCGGCCCCACCTCACCGTCGGTGAGCTTGCCCCGCCGCGGGAGGGCATGGTTGTGAAGCCAAAGATCCCCCAGGGACCTTTGTGCTAGTTCTGAGGGCATGGTTGTGAAGATTTAAAAAGTTCCAGGGGCCAGTGTAGAAGTAGATTCTTAAGTTCTTTACCTCTTGGTCTAGTGGCTTATAAAATTCATATAAAATCGTAGAAAAAATACAAAAATTGCAAAACCAATTTTGCTGTACTCCTGGTGGCTAGACCTACAACTTTTGCAAAGTTGTATATACTTTTGAGCTATAGTTTTTGCATGAAAAATTGAAATGTGTTTTACCTAGATCTGTTGTACTGCCAAATCCACACATGTTCATGAGCTGATTTTTGGATATGTTGTGAGTACTAGCATGTGTAGGTCCTGTGAAAAAATTTGCACAAAGTTACTGAAGGAATCCTTTATTATGATTTATCTTGTGTTTATGCCTTTTCTGCCTTAATGATTTTTGTAGCAAAAAGTAAATAAATTTTGGAGCTATAGTTCTAGGAATAGTCATATTATTCCTAGATGCACCTTTACTGCATTAATCATGATTTTTGGACTGCTAGAAATATTTATCCCTGGTTTATGCTTGTCTTTAATCATAAATGTGTAGATCAAGATCTATAATGGCTATAGATGTGTTTGTTGGTTCGTAGGCTTGTTTTGGACCAAAGAGTGTGTAGGAGAAAGTTTGGCTCCAAAAGTGCTATATTTATTGCTGTGTGCATTTATTCCATTTATGCTAGCTAGGAATGCTACTTTTGGTATAGTTTATTTTCAAAGCTCCAACTTGTGTGCTTGCTATTCAAATAAGTTGTTCCTGGTCAGGGAGACCAGTGGGTACTGATTGGGCTTTTATAAAGCTTGTTGGTTGATTAAAAGTGGAGAAACCATACTAGGCTTATTAATAAAATAAATGGAAAAACCATTCTTTAAATTATTGAACCCTATGGATAGATTAGGAGAATGATTTGAGGAGTGAAAACACATTTCCTTGCTGTTTGTGCATTTAAATTAATTATTCTTTTAGATGTGTACACAATCACCATAAAGAGAAGATTAATTAAGCCTTTTTATTAATCTTTAAAAGGAAAAGTGTTGTTATTGTTGTCAAGGTGAATATGGTCAACCATATGCTCCGTATGGCTGTTTGCTACTGTTTTGGTTAAATTAACTTAATTACACTCTAATTAATGCACGTGCATCCTCCGTGTAGAAGTTCCTGACGGTAATTACACGCTCGTGCCGGCTGACGAGGACGAGGGAGCGGGAGGAGACGTGCACTACGTGGCCGTAGAGCAAGACCCAGACCAAAGTCCGGAATGTTGTGTGTCTGCTTGTGCTGACGAAGGCAAGCCCCGGTTTATTCATTAACCTATGTGTTTCTTTAAACTTCTGAATTATCCTTGTTATTTTATGTGCATTTACGTTCAGGAGTTGAATTGAAACCCTAGTTGCATGATTCATAAGTACCTATGATCTTTTACTAGCATGTTAAGTCGCTAGCTGCTGTGCCCTAAGGATCCGGTACAAGTCGAGTGATGTTCGTCACTCGCGAGAATAAGATCTCCTTTATGGAATCACCATATTGATTAAATAGATTGCTCATGTGGTAAGAGCATGGGATTTGGGCTTCGGTCCAATGGCTTTGTTGGTTAAGTGTTTGAAAGTACTAAGCACTTGTCGGAAATGGGTACGATAAGCCTAGTACCTAAATGAGATGGTGCGGGAACTTTGCGCTACTAAACTTAGGGTTGCGGCCCTGGGCTCGCCACCTGAGTACTTGCGTGAGGCTGGGTGACCATGGTGGCGTAGCCCAGTAAACCTTGTACTTGAGACTGTAGCATCTGATCCCAATTCGAGGAATGACGGGAACCGCCTGGTTGGTGAACTCTTAGTGAGGGCACCTCCCATGTATTTAGGTCCACCTTGCAAGGTTTGAATCAATCGATTATCGGCCTCTCACCGTTATCTGAGACTACTTAATCTTCTGGCCATGATATCCCTTTACGATGGAACTTTGTGAAGATTATTATTGGATTAATTGTTTGTACAACTTTGATTGCAGTAGTTGCTTATCTAGTAATGATTACTTCTACTAGAACATGACCTAAAATGTGAAAGTAAGGATTCACTATTTAGTAGCTTTGTGGCAAACAAACCCACTAGCCAAAAGCCCCTTCATGATTAGAGGTAAAGTCCTTTTAGACGGGTAAGTTTTGCTGAGTATTAATATACTCAACCTTGCTATTTAAATGTTGTTTCAGGTAATGCTTGTGATGTTTGGCCTGGAGAACTTCCACCCGGCTGGGAGCTAGAATGGGTGGATGATGACGAGTGATTGCATCATGGACAGGCCTCCTATGATGTTAATCATACCGTTTAGTTATCTTTTGCTATTTTAATAAACTCTGAACCATTTACTTTCATGTCAAGAACTATGGTTTGTAATAATGGACCCTACATGGAATTTGGTATTAATTTGTAAGGCACTCTGGACTCTCCTTCATGGGAGTTTTAATGCATACGTTCGATCCTCTCTGTGTTTTCAAGTGATTTACCGGGTGTAAACCCAGCAACACTCAACGAGATGATTCTTTATTATCACTTAATGACCAAATGGAGTGGTTTAGGTGATACTACAGAATTATCTTGGATGGGGTCGTCACAGTTGGTATCAGAGCATCCGTATGCACCGGAGTGATTAGATTAATACTAATCACATGATTTACAATAAAACTTGCCAAGATTGATTGGATTTTGAAAATCCATTGGATCGTTAAATAATGATCTAGATCGAGAGGCCCTATAGGGAATTTTGGGTTCTTTAAGGTGACATAAGAATCTATGGTTTATTTTGCTAACTTCCAGCAATTTACTTTATGTCAAACTTACTTTCTTGCACAACCAAACTAGATGAGCCATGTGTTTTATACGTGTGTTGTTCCGCATCACAGGAATTGCGAGAGTTGATGGAGTGATCTATTCAACGGATCCCATCTTCTCGTCTAGTCGCTCACGTGTTTTATACGTGTGCTTTTCGTATGAAGTCATACGAAGGATGACATGCTCTATTCAAGATGAGCATGTCATGAGTTGTGATGTCTCCACGTTTTGCCATACGTGTGCATTTCGCATGTCGAATATGCGAGGCAAGGATACACTCCATTCAAACGGAGGGTGTCTGAGGTTGGACGTTGTCCATGCAGCAGCTTGACGCATGGATACTATTTCTATAGTCAATGGTAATGTATGTGGACGCTTCTGTGATGTGCTGGCACGGAAGGTTCGTTTTCTGCAGGTACACTAACAATGTTTCGTAAGTCAATAAGTGCGAATCAAGTAGCTCCGGCTAGTTATTATAAGGAGAGCCGATTATAAGCTTACCACCGGCACTAACTACATCTTTTGGGATCCATGTGTGTGAGGACGTGTAAGACGTGTGTATCATGATTAAAATCTTTTTGAACCTAAAATTTGTTGTCGCATGTTTGAGTAACATTTCCTAGGGTGATTGCTTGATCTTAGACAAGGTTATCCTCTCTTTTGATCTTAGAAAGTTTCTAGCAGATTATGTTGCTGTCATTTCATACTTTTTAGAGCCAAATATGTAAGGAATCTGACTAAACATCCTTTAGGGAAGTTGTTTCTTATCAAATTTAGCATCTACTGTGAATTTCTCATGATTTTAGGAATTTTCTGTCAGGAGTTATGCTCAGTTTAGTAAGTCTCTGTCCTGCTGTTTTCCTGGGTAACCTTCCTCTGAAAATGGACTTTTTCGAGTATGTTCCAATCCAATCTAGATCTACCTTTGAATACCAAAAGTGTGCATAATTATGTCACTGAGTTTCTATAGAAATTTGGGAAATTTTGGGGCCCTGGTTTTTATGTTATGAATTTTGTTCATACCTGCCAGATTTTTACGCTCTTACTCATGTTGATATCGTTTCGATGTCTAACATGTAGTCCCTATTTTTGTACAGATGGCACAATCACCAGTCTACGAGATCGACACGGACGGTACCATTCGTACCGATACCTGTAGCGTTCTAGGCCCTTTCGCACCTTTGGTAAGGGTGTGTTTCGGTGATAAATGACAACCTTATGCTTGTGACTGAAGGACCGATTAGGCGACCAGAGAGGGGGGGAGTGAATGGGAGCCGATAAAAATTCTTCTCGAGGGAGATTGAAACTCCGACAAGACGAACTAGCTCGGTCGAACCCCCGAAATCAAACGCTCCGCACTTCTACCTTCCGTTTGCCAAAACCACGTAGCCACTTGAGTGCTACTGGTCCTAGCAACAAACTCTACCGACAACCACAACACACACGCAGACCGACGGGCGGAAACAACTCGAAAGCCGGCTAACCGGAGGGGCGGTTAGACCGGGGTATGGGGGCGGTTAGACCGCCTCCACACGGCAACCAAGAAATCCTCCGAAACGCCTCTTCCGAGCACCAAAACTCACCACGGTTTCATCAACGAGAGATCTGCGGTCAAGGCCATGCTAGCTATCGGAAAATCTTGGCGAAAACCAAAACTTCACCCAAGGGCCTAGGGGCGGTTAGACCGGCTACCGGGGCGGTCTAACCTCCTGTACCCCGGCAACGAACCCCGACCAAGAACACCTAGCAAACCGCACGAGAACGACCCCAAATTTCACCCGGACGCTCCTCTAATCAAGGCGAACAAACTCACGAGAGGAAAATCCGGCGAAACAAAACTTTGACCGGAAACACCCGGGCGGTTAGACCGCCCCTTGTAGGCGGTTAGACCACCCCTTCCGGAAAACGAACCCGCGGGTCAAACCTCAACTTCCTCGCGCCCGATCTCCCGAATCACTCCACGGATTGCGGCCAAACTTCGGGAATAGCCGGGTTACCTCCGGGCAACCTCTACCTCAAAGGAATCGACCCGAAGCGCTCACAATCAAGAGGAATCGAAGAAATCGCTTCTCTAGGTCAAGAACTCGCCCAACTCGAGAAACCACCAAATCGAGTCCGATTCAAAGGGGATTTGGGGGCAAAGTCACCAGCCAAAGAGGCACAAGAACCTCATACGTGATACCCACCAAAAACCCCAAGAAATCGTCCTCAAAACACCGCCAAAAAGAGCTCCGAAAATCAACACCAAAGAGACGGGAAAACCACCATGATGAACAACGCCAAACCTTCTATACATGCCATGAAAGGTTCGTACAAGGTCTAGCTTGCCACCCAAACATCCATCCCTCTCTCTAGATCTCACATGAAGCTCTCAAGCTAGCCTTCTAAAATCCTAAGGAAAATGGAGAACGAAAATGGAAAAACTAAATGAGCTAGGGTTCCAAGAGTTGGCTGCCATCCTCTCACCTCTTGGGTTATATGGAGGCAACCGAATGTCTAAAATGCCCTTCTCTAACAACTAGGGATACAAGCCCCTCAAGGGCGGATTTGGAATTCTTGATGTCTTCACCATCGGACGGATGCCCGGCGACCGCACCCTGCGTAGCCTCGACGCAAGCCATGCGATCCCGACGCGTGTCCTCCGCTTCGAAGATTCCGGACTGCGTCGTCGCACACCGGTCAGACCGGTGCTCCCCACCGGTCAGACCGGTCAGACCCACCGGTCAGACCGGTCTGGTGCTGCTGCAGCACCGTCTTCGGTTCTTCGGTCTTGGCTTTGTGGATCAACCAAGGAACCCAGTGGTTTTCTGGTGAACCACCGGAAACCCCGCGAACTCGGTGTAGCCTCCGCCAATCTCCACTCATGACTCGGCTCCCACGTAGTCCCGGCTCGACCTTGGTTTTGAGGCTCTACCAAGAAATCGTTCATGACTTCATCTTGTTGTTCATGCCACCATGCGGCCCGCACTTGACCCCGCTAGCCACCGGGTCCCTCGAACGAAGCCTACTTGTCTTCTCCACACCTGGAAGCCTCACCGGCGACGACCTTTCGCGCTTGTTCTTCACCTGCACCAACACCAGTCAAGCCGCAACCTGCACCTGCGATACTTAGCCAAGAATCAGTCCACACAACGTTGTCAATCACTCATCACACAAGGAAGCGACCATCCACCGGTCCTCGAACCACACATGGTCCTCAATCTCCCCCTTGATGAGTGCATTGACAACACCAACACGAAAGTAACAAGAGAGAAAAGAAAAAGAAAAGAAACAAACAAAAAGAAACTCCAACAAGCGATCGAAAGCCGAACAAAGACAAAGAGCAAGATCACTTGAAGAAGACAAGTCTCGGACCCCTTAGGCAAGGGCAACGGCTCGACACATCCGAGACAAAGCAAAGCTCAAGCAAAGAGCGCAAACCACCGAAACAAAGCTCGAAAAACCACAAAGAGCTCCCCCTGCACACATGCAAGCTCCCCCTGAACCAATGCACCTCCCCCCTGGACGAATGCATGCAAGACACCACTTGAAACGGGACGGTGCCGAAGCACTTTCGGCTCACACCGGTCGGACCGGTCATCACCACCGGTCGGACCGGTACCTAACATGTGTACGGGACCAGCACTCACACCGGTCGGACCGGTGCTCTTCACCGGTCGACCGGTGTACAACGAAACCCGAGAAATGGCTCGAAACCACTCGAAAACCTTCTAAATGCGTCCGGTAAGCCATTTCAAGCTCAAACTTCTCCCCCTTGTTGGCAATGCATGAATCAAGCCAAAAATGCAAAACTTTCAACCTAGAGCTTCTCAAATAGACAAAATTCAACAAAGAATGCTATACATGTCCAAATGAGCAAGTTAGATACTCTACGGCTTCGTATCGATCTCAACTACATGATCACCAAGTTTCACAACCATTGGACGAAGCTAAGATGGATTTTGGCAATTTTGCGAAAAACTTGCCTCTCATGAGCAAAGGCCTAAACATGATCAAAGCATATCAAAATGGCAAAGCCACACAAACTTCATGCTAGGACAGCCATTCTAATCATAAGACCATCACAAACACCCAAAAGCACCTCATGTCATGTCAAAGCCACCAAGCCATGTGCCTACTTCTATGTATGAGACTTCTCATTGGTAGGCATCATGCAACGGTTTAGCACCCAAAGCAAATTAAATTCAGCACAAATGACATGGGAGCATATTTCCAAGCATTTTTCATTTCATTTTCAGATTTGTAAATGGTACATGAAATGTCTTTGCGACAAAAAGGAACTTATGCCCCTCCACAAGATAAAACAAGAGGGCTAAACATTCATGATGGCAAATGAGCCTTTGGCCCCATATGATCAATAAACTAGCTATCCAACCACAAATTAAGCATAGCAAGGCCACAAAAACATGTCAAGAGCATGTAAAGGCATTTACACATGAGAGAGCATACATGTGACATTTTTCAAAAGCATAGCTATCAACCATGGATTATTCATCAAGATCATCAAGAGCTAAGCCAAACTAACCGTAGCATACCAAACAAGCTCACAAAGACATAAATCTCATTCCATGGTGAACAATGTATATGAGAGAAGCTTTTCCTAACCAATGCATATGATACAAAATGCATGCAATCTAAGATACAAGGATGCCTATACATCATGTTACATATGCCATGCCAAATGCAAGAAATGCACAAAGGAAAGCTATACATATGCTACAAAGGAGCTCCCACACACAAAGCTCACAAACCACCGGCTCCTCGAGGGGAGGCAAAAAGGGCTCGACACCACCGGCAAAGGAGCAAAGGAGCACCAAACTCACAAGCTCCCCCTAAACTCATGCATTAAGGCCAAAGAGCGTACAAAGCTCACCTTACACACATGAGATAGAGAAGGAGAAAAACAAACCAAGTGGCTTGACCAAGGCCACACACTCGAAGGTCACAAATACACTTACCTTTATCATTTCTTCAGAAGTCACTCATCCTTGTCCACCATCCCCGAAAGAGATGTACCTCCATGTCACTACCGGGGTATGAGGCCGAAGAACCACCCCCGATATCAACCAAATGTTCTCCGGGCCTCCCACCTGCAACTCAAAACCAAGAGCGAGAACGAGCAAATGACTCAACACTGGGGTTAGTCCCAAAGGTGTGAAACCAGTGTCGGGCCATTTCCTCAAAAGTAGGGTTAGCAACATTCATCCTACCCTGCCTATCAATACAGCGATCCATCCTGTCAAACCTATCAAACCTGGAACCACCATGGGAACACCACTCCCGTCTCACTAGAGGAGTACGAGTACCATGAAAAGGAAAGCACGGTCCGTAGCCCCTTTGAGACTCAAAGCTGCGACCTCTCCCAAACTCGTATTGATCACGAGGTGGAGAACGTCCAGCAAACTCAACACCACCAGACTCAAAGTGTCTACCATCTGCACCATGACCAAGGGAACTGAAACCACCAGCATCACGACCTCGAAAACAGAACTGCCCAGAAATCTGGGGAGGGCCGGTCTGACCGCCTAGCCAGGCCGGTCTGACCGCCCTTCCCTGGGCATGGCCGGTCTGACCGCCTAGCCAAACCGGTCTGACCGCCCTCTCCAGACCACCACCGCGGCTACGGGATTTCTCATCTCCCCATGCCGGATCCTTACGCACAAAGCCCTTTCCCTTAGGCAGTGCCATACGAGGCTCAGGCACACCATGAGAAGGGTGGTACCTGTCCTTGTTCGCCCACTCCTTAGCCATTCTCGCCTCTCTCTTTCTCTTATAGCAAAACTCTCTCTTGTGACCATCCTTTCCTCAAAACCCACAATGGAAAAGGATTGGTTTGGGCTTAGGCTTGGGGTGAGGCTCTTCACTTGGTTTCTCACTAGGCTTTTCACTTGCCTTCTCACTCGGTTTTTCTCTAGGTTGGTTTGGCTTGGATGCAATCTTGTCCTTGAGTGTGGGTTGTGGTGGAACTGAAACATTCCCAAATTTCCTTTCTCTCTCACCACTGCCCTCACCAACCTTATCCAATCCCAAAGCCCAACCATCAAAGCGCTTACAGCTAGCAATCATCATACCAAGCTGAGGTTCTTGGCTCGACAACCAACTCAGCGCTTCACGCAACTTATCATTCTCATCTTGCAAGCGACCAACACATTTTGCAAGATCCAAATTCTTCATAGTATGCAACTCACATGTAGAACAAGAAGTAGGAATAGGCACTTTCAAATCAGCCTCTAGCGAACCAATGCGAGAACGAAGCTCAACAATTTTCTCATGCAAACTAGGGCAAGAAGTGCAAGCACCAAGCAAAGTGGGTCTAGATTGTAGCTCAGCCAACTCAACCCTAAGCACATCTAGTTCCTCACACTTGGAGGCATACTTCTCCCTAAGATCAGTCAAGTCAGCTAGGAAAGCAAAGCAATCAACACAATCATTTTCATCAGAAACAACAGGGCTAGCCTTAAGTGAATCAATTTCAAGCTTGCTATCAAGAACCTGTGTTTCTAGCTCAGCCACTCTAGTTCTAGCATCCTCGAGCAAAGATCTAAGCTCCTTCCTAAGCTTTTAGCCTCTCTAAGCATGTGATCGCGATTATCAAGCAAGTCAACCAACTCCTCATTCTCCTTGCGCAAAGAAGAGAGCTCATCACATACCTCATCCTCGGAATCCAAGTCTGAGGCGTCCTTCTGGCTTCTCTTGCTGCTCGAACTGCGAGCCATGCCGCAGAAGTCGTCCTTGAGGCTTAGGCCCGTCACACAAAGGCCGTTGAGATACTTGCCAAGGTTCTTCTTCTTCTTCCTCTTCTTCTCATCCTCTTCATCTTCATCACTCGAGCTTGAAGACGTGTCCTCGGAATCAGACTCGATGTCGCTTGATCTCTTCATCTTCTCTCGAGACCGTGTCTTCTTCCCATGTCCATGATCCTTCTTCTTGGACTTCTTCTTCTTGTCCTTGAACTTGTGCTTGTCGTGGTTGTTCACCTTCGGACACTCGGCGAAATAGTGTCCGGTCTTGCCGCACTTGAAGCATGTCCTCGTGTTCCTCCTCATGTTCACCCGGTTCTCGTGCAGTCTCTCGAACCGCATCGTCAGGAGCGCCAGCTCGTCCTCTCCAAGCTCGTCGAACTCATCATCTGGCATAGACATCAAGGAGGACAAAGAGAACATCCTGGTGGATGGGTTAGTGTTAGCATTTCCCTTCGAACCACCAACGAGGGCAAGACTATGGGAATCAGTCGGACCCTCGAGCTTGGCAGTCATGCCCCTATCCACCTCAGCTGACTTGAGCTTTGAGAACAGCTCGTTCACGGTCAGAGTGTCATACTTCTCCGACTCCACAATGGCCTCGAACTTTCCACCCCATATCGTATGATCCAAAGAGTGTAAGAGCTTGACCGCTCTATCATGATCATCGTACGGGAGCACGTCCACATTGGCCCTCATGTTGTTCACAACCACCGTGAACCTCTGAAACAAGGCATCGATGGACTCACCGGGGAGATGAGAGAAGTTCTCGTACTCTCTCCGTAGGTCGCATACATCCGTGCTCGAACACGGGCGTTCCCAACATGAGCCTCCTTCAACACCGCCCAAATCCTACAAGCCAAGTGCTCGGTGTGCACCCGATCGAACTCAGGCTGACACAAAGCACGAAACAAGTAGTCGACCGCCTTATTGTTGGCGTCGAAACTGTCCCTCGACCCTGGAGCGAGAAAGTCCATCGGCTGGACATAGCCTGTGTCCACCGTGACATCCCACGGTGTCTGACCCTTTCCGCGGAGAAACGCACCCATCCGCTTGCTCCACATCTGGTAGTTCTTGCCATCGAAGTGTGGAGGACCCGAACCCCATTCCTGGTACGCCATCTTTGGATCTTAGACTGGTTAGAGTCAATAAAGACCCGAACCGGCTCTGATACCACTTGAAGGACCGATTAGGCGACCAGAGAGGGGGGAGTGAATGGGAGCCGATAAAAATTCTTCTCGAGGGAGATTGAAACTCCGACAAGACGAACTAGCTCGGTCGAACCCCCGAAATCAAACGCTCCGCACTTCTACCTCCCGTTTGCCAAAACCACGTAGCCACCGGAGTGCTACCGGTCCTAGGAACAAACTCTACCAAGAACCACAACACACACGCAAGACCGACAACGGAAACAACTCGAAAGCCGGCTAACCGAGAGGGGGCGGTTAGACCGGGTATAGGGGGCGGTTAGACCGCCTCCACCGGCAACCAAGAAATCCTCCGAAACGCCTCTTCCGAGCACCAAAACTCACCACGGTTTCATCAACGAGAGATCTCCGGTCAAGGCCATGCTAGCTATCGAGAAAATCTTGGCGAAAACCAAAACTTCACCCAAGGGCCTAGGGGCGGTTAGACCGGCTACACGGGGCGGTCTAACCTCCCGTACCTAGCAACGAACCCCGACCAAGAACACCTAGCAACCGCACGAGAACGACCCCAAATTTCACCCGGACGCTCCTCCGATCAAGGCGAACAAACTCACGAGAGGAAAATCCGGCGAAACAAAACTTAGACCCGGAAACACCCGGGGCGGTTAGACCGCCCCTTCCGTAAAAACGAACCCGCGGGTCAAACCTCAACTTCCTCGCGCCCGATCTCCCGAATCACTCCACGGATCGCGACCAAACTTCGGGAATAGCCGGGTTACCTCCGGGCAACCTCTACCTCAAAGGAATCGACCCGAAGCGCTCACAATCAAGAGGAATCGAAGAAATCGCTTCTCTAGGTCAAGAACTCGCCCAACTCGAGAAACCACCAAATCGAGTCCGATTCAAAGGGGATTTGGGGGCAAAGTCACCAGCCAAAGAGGCACAAGAACCTCATACGTGACACCCACCAAAAACCCCAAGAAATCGTCCTCAAAACACCGCCAAAAAGAGCTCCGAAAATCAACACCAAAGAGACGGAAAACCACCATGATGAACAACGCCAAACCTTCTATACATGCCATGAAAGGTTCGTACAAGGTCTAGCTTGCCACCCAAACATCCATCCCTCTCTCTAGATCTCACATGAAGCTCTCAAGCTAGCCTTCTAAAATCCTAAGGAAAATGGAGAACGAAAATGGAAAAACTAAATGAGCTAGGGTTCCAAGAGTTGGCTGCCATCCTCTCACCTCTTGGGTTATATGGAGGCAACCGAATGTCTAAAATGCCCTTCTCTAACAACTAGGGATACAAGCCCCTCAAGGGCGGATTTGGAATTCTTGATGTCTTCACCATCGAACGGATGCCGGCGACCGCACCCGCGTAGCCTCGACGCAAGCCATGCGATCCCGACACGTGTCCTCCGCTTCGAAGATTCCGGACCGCGTCGTCGCACACCGGTCGACCGGTGCTCCTCATCGGTCGAGCCGGTCCCCACCGGCCGGCCGGACCGGTCGGACCCACCGGTCGGACCGGCCCCAGTGCTTCCGCAAAGACCGTCTTCGGTTCTTCGGTCTTGGCTTTGTGGATCAACCAAGGAACCCAGTGGTTTTCTGGTGAACCACCGGAAACCCCGCGAACTCGGTGTAGCCTCCGCCAATCTCCACTCATGACTCGGCTCCCACGTAGTCCCGGCTCGACCTTGGTTTTGAGGCTCTACCAAGAAACCGTCCATGACTTCATCTTGCTGTTCATGCCACCATGCGGCCCGCACTTGACCCCGCTGGCCACCGGGTCCCTCGAACGAAGCCTACTTGTCTTCTCCACACCTGGAGGCCTCACCGGCGACGACCTTTCGCGCTTGTTCTTCACCTGCACCAACACCAGTCAAGCCGCAACCTTCACCTGCAATACTTAGCCAAGAATCAGTCCACACAACGTTGTCAATCACGCATCACACAAGGAAGCGACCATCCACCGGTCCTCGAACCACACATGGTCCTCAGTGACTAACCTTTGTTTTGAAGCAGATTTCTAATTGGGTTATTGTCACGAGTATTGAATGCAATGAGACCCCTCAATTTGAATTAATGGGCTCAATATAGTTGAAGACTACAAGGCTAAGGACTTTGTTAGTTCCAAGTGTCACAAAGGAGATGATGGACACTTGGATTGCTAGTTTTTAGCTTCGACCGTACTATTAAGAGGGGTTCATAAACTAGTAGCTTGACCATGCACTCCAAAAGCCATAAAATATGCACACTCAAGTTCCTTGGATGCTATCTAGCTCAGAGAGTTCATGAAGCAAGGTTGAAGCAAAAGAATCGATGGAAAACTCAAAGGCGCTGAATTGGATGAGTTGAAATCAAGTTCATAGCGTCGGATGATCCGACGCCCCATAATTAACACGTGTCCGATGACGTATGCAGCCAACAAATTCAAAATGGACCGTCCGATGAACCGACGGTACAGGCATCGGTTCATCCGACGCCTTAGGGTTTGGCTACAGTATGGGTCAAGGCTCAGGGCTTAAGCATTCTGACGCCTTGACCATCGGTTCATTTGACGGTAGCATTTAAATTCAACAAAGACGCGCCAAGACTTCTGCTTTAGGACCGGATGAACCGACGCTTGGATATGTATACTCAGCGGTTCATCCGACGGTGTAATTCAAATCATACAGTACCGCCCTGTCACACCTGCTTTTCCAAAGAAAATCATGTGCATACCTATATGCATGCCAGGATCAAGTTTCATGCATATAGTGACATATAAGTGTATATAGAAATAGTATCACGTAAGAAAAAGAAAGATTATCAGAGATTTACGCTTAATCCTGGAAACGAAGGCTCCAAACATCACAGGCAGTTGACTGGGGGTTGCGTATGCCTAGCACCAATGACATCTTCACAAGACTTCAGATCAGCTTCCTCCTTCTGAGCAACAATGTTTATAGCAAGGGTGAGCACTTGTCGTACTCAGCAAGTGTGGAGAAAAGAATGAATGCAAAGGCTTTATAGTGGACTGGGCTATAAGCATTTAGCATTTTAGTTGGTCAAATTTTATTAGCACCTGAGTACTAATAAAGTATAAGTTTATACCAACCCACAATTATCATAAAGAGATAGATAAGATACGCCATAAGCATATGGCAAGCATAACCAGAGAGCACAATTTAAGTCCATCTTCAAGTTCAGTTATCATGTGAGGGTCCAGGCCGCTCTTGACCGTGAGCACGGCTAATCGATTAGTTTTACACTCTGCAGAGGTTGTACATATTTACCCACAAGTCGCGTAAAAGTCCGGAAGAACTTTAAACCCAACCATGTGATGTCGGCCAAGCATCATACCACACCACCAAGGTGTGATTGCATAGGGACGCTATGAGGCCGTTACAAAGATCCCCAGATGCAGACTGCCCGCTAGGTTACCTGATCAGTGCAGCGTATAAAGCTCTCGGACGAGTACCGTGTCTTAGCCAAGCCCACACCTACGCCTGAGCAGGTCCATACGCCATCTACCGTCAGCCCCCAACCCTTATCAGGTAAAGCATACCTAACACCTAGTTCTCTAATTATTAAGCCAAGACAGAGCCATATTTCTTGTGGTAGTACTGTTTTCCTGGGTGGTTCTCCATGTTCCGATTAAACATATGGTCTTGTATATTAAACATCACACATCACATGGGAACATAAAGTAAAAGAGTATCCATGTTGTTTATTACCAACCCAGTTGAGCAAACTAAGCAAGATCTACCATCAAGATTAATTAAACAACCAGTTTAAACAAGGCAATGGTAAAAGAATACTAGTCATCATCCTTAATAGGAACCCATCAAAATTAATGCAAGAAACGCAATGAGTGATTAAATATAATTCTTAGGACAAAAGATCAAGGACACACTTGCCTTTAACCAAATTAGTTGCTCAGAATGTCTTCACCTCTTGCTCTTCAAAGTTTCTCGGACAACGTTCACTCTACTCGCATCAATCATCGGGCAACAACATACACAAAGCAAACAAACAAGCATACTAAGAACAAAGCACCAATCAAAAGAAAACTTTAAAAGAACACACTAAAGGATAGGCTCGATTAGGTGGATCACTAAAGAACACAAAGTGTGCTTGGAAGGGAAAGGCTTGGTTAGCTTCAAAGAGATGATTGCGGAAGATTGAGCAAGAACCGGAAAGATCACATTGAGACAGAGCTCGATTCTATTGGTTACGCAAGCGCAAGGGACGTTGAAAACAGAACTAAGCTCGAAACTATCGTGAGATTATTATCAAACAAGAAACTACGCTTGGCATATTTTAATTAAGAAATCATGTGAAAGAATATTTCAGAGAAATACTCTATGTTACCATTAAACATGTTACATTTAATTAAAGAAATCACGATAAACCTAATCATGTTTTATTTATAACATTCAAGTGGAAGTTATGTCAAATTAACAATTACTTTAGAAAGATAAAGCAAGTATAAGATATCTTGACGAGTAACTTGAGGTCACGTGTTCAACTAAATAGATTTAATATTGAAAATACATTTATGATGTCATTAGGCATATTAAATTTATTATGGAAACCGATGTTTAACGCTAAGAATCTTTTATTTAAAGAAAGCTAGTTATAAATAGGAATTAACCAAATTAGATCTTAGCTTATGAAAACCGGGATAGAACCTAGTCACTTTTATTAAAAAGTAATGGAATAAATATTAGTCAAGATTAACATGCAACTTTAGTGTTAAAACAAGTAACAGGTGATACACATGCTAACATACAGGTTACGGTGAAACGAGCTAGAACGGCACAAACGAACTATCAACGCACAAGAAAACCTTAAGGTGGGTTTAGAAAAACTAGTCTACGAAGAGAACTAGACCGAAGGGCAACAACTGAGCAAAAGGTAAGCTAGGCTAGTTGGTAAATGAACGAATAACAGGATTAGCTCTAAAGAAAGGTATAGCTACGAAAGATTGGGCATAAGAACATAGCTGATTTATAAAAAGACAACCTAACAGAGATGGGATAGACGTCAACTAGCTAGATGCTGATAAACATGATTCTAAGATAAACATGAAACAAGAGTGATAAGATTACTTGATAGGCAAATGAGCAGTGCAAACTACTCACACAGATAAAGCTACTAAGCTAAGCAGAAACTCTAAGGCTTGATTAGATGCACACGATTTAGCTTGGCTAACACTAGAAAGGTTTAGAGCTTCTGATAAACTTGATCAAAAGAGATACTAAAATAAAGCTGACACCGAACGTCTAACGAATTATTTGCATTTATGATAGAACAAGATTATGAGCTGGGTTCATTTTAATTAACAAAACAATATAAAGGATATTTCAGAAATAAAATACCCTATATCAACATTAATGCAATATTAAACTTTATTTACGAAACCAGTGTAAAGAACTAGTCAAGTTATATTAATAAAGATTCATATATTGATTAAACCAATTAAACATTTAATTTAGAAAAACTAAACTATATGAACAATCTAAACGAAACTTTGTAATTCGAGTAGATCGTATTATTATTAAAAACATTATGGTATTGGCATTAATCAAATTAATATTTATTATAAAAGCCGATGTAATTAAAAGCCTAATCAAATTTTAATTAGAAAAGATTAATTAACTATTAAACAAATTAACATTTGGTTACAAAAACCGAGATAAAGATCTAATTAACTTTTATGTACAAAAACATGTGATAGAAACATTAATCAAATTAAATTTGCTTATGAAAAATGATGTATAGATCTATATAGCTTTTATTTGGAAGAGCCATGTATAACTAGACATTAATCAAAATTAATATTAATTTTATTTTCAGAAAACAAAACATGATGAAAACTCACCACTAATGCGTGCTTAACATTATTATGAACCTAACACAACTTGAATGAATTAAAACGGAGCTAAAACGAGGAAGATATGGAGAAAACAAGATTGGAGGACCTATTTGTGATTAACTATAGATCTAAGGGAGTAGCAGAAGAAATTTGCAAGACACATTGAATAGTGCTCGCGAAAAGGACAAAGGACAGGGTTAGATCTATAAAAGGGTCGGGTGGGATTTATGTGCGAATGGTGGGATTAATTTAGGGGGTTATGAGCAAAAGTTGCAAGACACAAAAATAAATCTATGGATTACAGGGAATCACAAGGACCTAATCGCAAAAGAGACATCTTCTTCAACCTTTGGTTGGTGACGGATTGCAGCATCGGTCGGTTCAGAATCGCTGGCGACTAGGACTCGTAAGGGCTCGATGCACAGGAAAAAAAGGGAATTGAGGGAGGTGCTCACCGCGTTGGAGATGGACAGCAACGGCTGGACTGGTCGGCAGCGGAGGACCGACAGCCGGCAGACATGCGACGACCTCGAGTTGAAGGAGAGCCGGTCATGGTGTCTGCGAACAGAGAGGGGAAGAGAGATGGGGATTCGATGGGGATGACATCCAAACGTGCATGGGAACGGCAAACGGAAAGGAAACGACGAGACGAACGCGATGGTGTGCTCACCTTCGGCCAAAGATGAACGGCGGCGACGGAAGAGCTCGCCGGAGTTGGAGAGGAGTCGCCGGCGTTCGGGAAAACTCGCCGGAGTTGGGGAAGACGACGGAGTCGACGTCGGATTCGTGTGACCGACCCCATCACGGTGTAGAGCTGGACGAGGGGAACTCCAAGGTGGTGTTCGTTTGCATCGGAACTGCACGGTTTCGCCGGAAAAGCTCGCCGGAAAGTTCGCCGGAATTTAGTAGATGCAAAAGTTCAGCGAGGGTTTGTGGGAGCTAGGGTTATCGAAACGGAACGAGGTTGGCGGCGTTGGAAAGAAGACGCCAAGGAGATCGCCGGCAACTATTTATTGGCTGAGATTGAGTCCGATTTTATTTTCCCTTTTTTCTAATTTCGGAAATTAATTTCGGATTAAAAATAATTCCAGGAAATCCTGAAATCTTAATTAAATCACGAAACATACTCCGAAAGCTCAGAAAAATTTAGGAAAATTACTAGAGATGACTTGGGTCATGATGAATCCAAATAAAGTATTTGGAGCTCATAAAAAAGATTTTAGAGCCTTCTAATAAATAGAAATAGCTCGAGAAAAGTGAGAATATATTCCAGAAAAAGCCGGAAAATTCTCAGGAGCATTTGATCGGCACCTAAACGTGTTTTAAAAGCTTTTTGCACGCATGAAAACCAAGATGCGTCGACATGAATGCAACACTCACATCAAACCTTTTTTATTCAGAAAATCAAACAATGACTTTTTCCTATACTAGATTTCCTGTAAACAAAATAAATGTTGAGAAAATTTTTAAAATTATGAGAAAACTCTTGTTTAATTATTCTTTCTATTCACATCCTGAAATTGGGAAATTTCAGGGTGTGACACGCCTCAAGTGTGGTGCCTTCAGCACTGGATGATTCAACGGGGCGTCGGTGTATTGTCTGGGTTTCAAGGTTCAACGGCTATATTGGCTTCTATTAGTGACTGGATGATCCGACGCTCAGCAGGGGGAACCATCGGTTCATCTGACGGTACTACTTTTCAGGGGACTTTTTCCAATGGCTAGCCTCCTTTGTTATGCCTATAAATAAGCCGCCCCCCCCCCGCCTCTCTAGAGTTGCCTTTGCCACTCTGAAGATCCATTGCAGCCAAGGAGAGAAGGAGAGTGTGTTCTTACCATTTGGGATTCTCTTCCTCTTCATTGAGGTGTTCTTTCTTAGTGAGCAAGAGTTTCAAGGTGCATACATGGATTAGCTGAGTGCTCATGTCAAGTGAAGGTGTGCGGTCTTGTTACTCTTGGAGTTTGATGGCTCCTAGACGGTCTAGGTGACTTGGGGGTTCTTGGTGAGCTCTTGGAGATTGTCGGAGCCTCAAGACAAGATTGGTGTACACGGTTCGAGACCCACCGTTCCGAAGATGGAGAACGGGTACTCTTAGTGAGCACTTGTGTCTTTGTGACTCAAGGGGGAGCAATACTCTAAGTGAGTGCTCCAACGTGGATTAGGGGGAGTGTCAACTTCTCGATACCATGGGAAAAATTCGGTTGCCTCTTGTCTCTCTTATTTACTTATAGCATTTACTTTCAGCACTTTATTTCCGCTCTCAAGTTTCTTTGTCTTTGTTCTAGCTTGTTTCGCTTGTGTGCTTCATATCTTGCCTAGGTTGTCATATTGCCTCCTAGTGTGATATTTGCTAAGGAAACTTGTGATAGTGTGCTCTAGTAGTAGGGAAGAACCTTTTTAGTATGGGAAACACTAGTTGATAGGTTAAGGTTTTCGTTTTTCAATAGAGCTTGCAAAAGAAGTCCCATATTCAACCCCCCTTCTATGTGACTAGATCCTACAAGTGGTATCAGAGCTAGGCTCCCTTTTGCTTGGCTTAACCACCTAGGGAGATGGGGAAGGGAAGCGGCAATGGCCCTCCTAAGTTGGCGGGGAAGCGCTTCACCTTTTGGGCTCATAGAATGGCTAGCTACCTCCAAGCTCAACACCATGATGCGTGGCGTACTACCATGTATCCGTTGCCTACGGTTCCTACCGAGAGTGAAGCTAAGTGGAATGCGCGTGCTAGAAACCATATTTTTGAGGCGCTAGATGAGGAATTGTTTGATTGGGGTTTTTTCTTTGCCAACCGCCCATGAAGTGTGGATGGAACTCAAGGAGATCCACGTGGGTAAAAAAAGATCCGTGAGGAAAAATATGAGTTGCTCAAGTTGGAACTCAATGAGTTCAAAATGAAGGATGATGAGGGGGTAGAGCAAATGTATTCTAGGATGGGGGTGCTTATTCAAAGTATCAATGCTCTCGATGTTGCTAACCTTTCCGAGCAAAAAATCATCCGGAAAATCCTTCAAACGCTCCCCAAGCCAAGATACAACATCATCAAGGCACTTCTCTTTGAGAAGGATTTCACTACCCTCACCATCACTGAGGTTGTGAGCAAGATGTGCGCCCATGAGATGTTCATGATGGAAGACATGGAATCATATACCTCACACTCAAGCGCCAAGAAAGATCTTGCACTCAAGGCAAGTGAATAGGGCAAGTCCAAGAAAATCAAGGAAAAAGCTCCTTCGTCCTCAAGTGAAAGTGAAGATCCAAGTGACTCAAGTGAAGCGGAGAGCGATGATGCTAAGCTTGCTCTTCTCATGAGGAAGACCACAAGAATGCTCTCCAAGATTGGCAAGAAGGGCTACAACTATGATCCTAAGAAGAAAAAGTTTCGGTCATCAAGAAGAAGTGGTGAGGGAAGCAATCGGAAGTGCTACAATTCTGGTAGCTATGATCATCTCTCATATAATTTCCCCAAGCCCGACAAGCGAGTGTTAAACTCAAGCAAGAAGAATGAGGAAGATGACAAGGATGCCAAGTGCTACAAGAAGAACTCATCCAAGAAAAGTCATCAAACAAGCCCTACCACAAGAATAAGGGTGAACATCGTTCTCTCTTGGTCAATGAATAGGTGACCGTGGGTGAGACATCAAGTGAATCAAGTGAGAGTGAAGAGGACAAGAACAAGAAGATCGCCTAATTGCTATCATGGATGATGAGCCTCCACTTTCACCTCCACCTATGTGCTTCATGGCAAAGCACTCCAAGGTGAGCGATAGCGGTAATAGTGGATCTTCTAATAGTGATGATGAACCCTCTGTCGGTGTTTTGGACCGGCAACCTACTACGGGGAGTACCCGAAGTAGATGAATGTGACTCGCCGAGATCGGTAACTCGAAGGAAGAGGCACGCGGCACACAATTTAGACAGGTTCGGGCCGCGAGGTGCGTAATACCCTACGTCCTGTATGCTGCGTAGCTCTGGATTGATAGGGCACGATTACAGGTTGGTGCAATAGTGCGCCGTGAGTTGAGATTGGATGAGATGATGCGGGGATCGGTCCCCGCCTCGCCTTATATAGTCCGGGAGGCGGGGGTTACAAGTCGGAGTAGGGAAGGAGTACTAGTCGAGTACGTCTAGGAGACCTCTACACGGTGCGGAACATGTACAGAGTCCTAACCGAGTACTACTCCCGTGTCGTCCTTGTGCTCCACGCCTTCGGGTGCCGTGTAGCGCAAGTCGGGTAGTCCCGGGGGCCCACCGAGTAGTCGGTCCCGGTAGCCACCGAGGCGGTGGGCCCGGGGAGGTCCATACGACAAGCCCCCGAGTACTTTGTAGTCGAGAAGGATAGCTTCCGGTAGTCTTGACGGCCTTAACGAGTAGTCCTCAAGCGTCCCTGAGTGCTACAAGTCAAAAGTCCTCAAGAGTAGTCGAAGCATCCCGAGGCTGGAATGTACTCCAGCTGATGTATGAGCAATCTTGAAGTCTTCTCGAGCAGTCCCAAGCGTCCTTGAAATCTCCCTTCGAAGGTCTTCAAAAATGCCTGCCTTGTCTTGAAGCCGGAGCTGTCAAGAAGATGCGATTTGCAGAGCTGCAATCCACGTGAAGTAGCCCCCGAGCCTCGAGCCGCGGGCTCTGGCTGAGGATCTATCCGAAGTCTTGGCGAAAAAATCCCAAAAAATCCGGAGAGAAAAAACCGAAGGACACGTGGCACGGAGCCCCCGAGCCTTGAGTCGAGTACTTCCTCTCGAATTGAAGGGTCTTCTTAGAGAATGTGTCCTGAGATGCCCTTGAGACTAGCCGCGTCCCAGGTAGTCGAGTAGAAGTAGCCGAGCCCCCGAGGTGAGGCGCGTCGACTAGTAGAATACGAAGAGTCACGCGCAGCCGCTGAGTCAGCCACGCGCGGGCTTATCCGCCGCCCGTTACGGAGGCGTTTTGGCTTATAAATTCAAGCCGAACCCTTAGGGTTTTTCACCCAAGTGAGCCGCATTCATTCGCCACTTGAATCTTGAAGTAGATCCACTCCAACGAGCACCGCCGCCGCAAAGAGATCCGAGCGCATCGCCACCCGAAAGCCGTAGGGTAGCCCCCGAGCGAATGCGAGTGAAGACTCCCCGTTCTTGGAGGATGAAGCCGTCCCCGTCGAAGACGTCGAAGGCCGCGCGGGAAGAAGAGGAGCCATGCGGAGGCCGCCGCGGCCGGCACCGGAGCGGCGCCGCCCACATCTCCACCGCGCGCCGACCCGAGCCGCGAGTGGAAGAGGTCGAAGGTGAAGACCGAAGACTTGCCGACCCCCGTTGAACTCCGGTTCATCAGTGGAAAAGGAGATCGATATGTGGAGATCCGCCGCCGGAGATCCCTATCCGATGGAGAAGGCACAAGACGAGATCCCGATGTTCTCGCGCTTCGTGGAGCGCGGGCTTGCGCTCCCGGCCGAGCGATTTCTTCAAAGGGCTTCTCGGTGTACTATGGCATCGAGTACCTCAACTTGAACCCCAACGGAATCTTCCACACTTCGTCTTCGTCCATTTCGCGAAGCTTTTTTGGGAATCAAGCCACATTGGATTCTCTTCCGGAAATTCTTCCGCGTGAAGCCGCGGCCCGCCGCCTCCAACCCCGCAGTAGTCGGGGGGCCGGGATCCGCTTGAGGGAGGATGCCGCCGAGCGCACTCGGCGTACAAGCTCGTGGACTCCAACACGGATTGGAAGACGAGGTGGTTCTACACCACGAACCACCATCCCGAGCCGCCGAAGCCGAGCGGACGGCGCAGCCCCAAGCATCAAGAGTGGTGGAACACGGAACCCACCATGCAAGAGGGGATCCGGCTCCGGGAGTTGCCGACACGGATCAAGACCCCGCGGGATGCGGGACCGAGGGCCGAGCATGTGGCCTTCGTTTCATGAAGCGCCGGATCCGGCCCGCTGTCTGCGCGGGATACGATGGGCTTCGAGTACACCGGCGACGACGACACGTCGCGGATGCCGGGGGCGAAATTGAAGACAACGACATCGTCGAGAGGTTGTCGAGGATCTTCAAGGACATGCCGGAGTACACGGCGTGCCCTGTCGAGGAGTTCTCCGCCGCGCGCCCACCCAATGAGGTAGGTAGTCGTACCCGCCTCGTCGAGTAGTAGGCACTTGTAGCAGAGTTGCTGACGCCTTGTCGCTGTTTGCGCAGGATGATGTGAAGCGGTTTGTCTCCGAGCCGCAGCCCCCACCAAGCGGAATTGAGGTCCCGACGGTGGAGAAGGCGAAGGAGCGCCGAGTAGTCGGAGACGACGACGATCCCGTCATCGTGGAGGATACCTCCGACGATGAGGAGGACGAGGAGACGCTGCAGGACCGCTTCCAGCTGCGGTCGAGGTTTAGCCGTCCAGGCTTGCCTCATGTACCTCTCATCCAAGACCCTCCGGCTAGCTTGGAGGCTAGCCTTGCCGCGCCGCCGAGGAAGCCGCGCAACCCCCGCCAAGAAGCGGGTAGCCAAGAAGATGAAGGTCTCAGAGACCACGCCTCCTGAGGTAAATCATCTCGAGCGGAGTAGTCGAGTACCCAACGATCGAGTACGGTGCTGACGAGTAGTCATCCATGTGTGCAGGAGAGGCCGCCAACAGAGCCCGTGGAGGAGGGCGATGAGGGCACGTGGCCCACGGTGGGGGAACCGGGCCGGAAGCCGAAGTCCGGCCCCCCTACCGTCGAAGAACTCGGCGCACCGGGGCGCCCGCCCCCCCCGCCCCGAAGGGAGCGAGTACCCGCGACCGCCGCCGCCGAGGAGGTGGAAGCCGCAGGGGGCGCAGAGAACGTCCGCGCGGCCACCGCCGCCGGTGGAGGAGGCGGTAGTCGGAGAGGCGGAGGAAGAAACGCCCGCCGAGGGTGGACTGGTTGACATTGCCAGCATCCTCGGTGCGCCGGCCGTGACTATCGTCCGGTCGGACTTGTAAGTACCACGCCTTCATGAGTAGTACTCATTGCAGTAGTCGATATTGTCTGATGAACCTTTGTGGGTACTTGTGCAGAAAATCCACCGACTTGAGCTGGGACGGAGAGGAGCCCACGGCGGCGGAGGGCGAGAGAGGGCCGCGCCGCCCGTCGAAGAGCCCGCTCCCGAGGCCCAAGCCGCGACCGAGCCACCAGCTGCCGAAGCGCCGCTGCCGGAGGCGGTCGTAGTCGAAGGTGAGTACTCCTCCTGAAGCTATAGAGCCCCGAAAGGAGTAGTCGTAGATACTGATGCGCGTGCTCCTTGGTGACAGGCGCTGAAGGGGGTGACATCCCTGCAGGGGTACCCATGCAGGAGTTGACACCAGAAGCCCCGAGGCTGCGGTAGAAGCCCCCGAGCCCATGGGGGAGACCGTCGAGAAGTCCGCCGAGGAGGAGGCGGCTGCCACGTCGCCGGGGGGTTGCCCTGGAGGTGGCGATCCGGTCCCCGGAGATCCAAGACGCGGAGCCTATCCGCTCGGCGCCGATGATGGAGGCTACGACAAGTAGCCGTGGCGGGATCGAGCTGCTTGCCGACGATCTGATCGAGCCGGCGGTGTTGGCGCAAAGCATCCGGAGGCGATGCGACGAGCCGAACAAAGGATGAAGGTACGTAGCCGTTGCCTCCCGAGTAGTCAATCCTTTCGTTGAGTACTGCGCTTGACTTGGACTTGTCTTGCGGGACGCCGCGGAGCGATCCCGCGAGAAGTCCAATTTGCCGCAAGGCTATGGGGACACGGTCTTGCGAGCCGAAGCCTTGGAGGAGCAGCTCGTGAAGTCGAGGAAGCACGCGGCCGCCATGCGGTCGAAGCTCGACGCCGCCTTCGCCAAGTATCACAACGATGTGATGGACCGCAGCGAAGAGCGACGAGCTGGTGCGGAAAAACAAAGGCCTCCGCAACAAGAACAAAGGTACGTCTCTTGACTTGTCGGGTACTTGTTGGAAGTCACCAAGCTCTGACCCGTTGTTGCATTCTGGTGTTGCAGAACTCGAAGGCCAGGTGGAGCGACTGAAGGGCTCGGAGATCAGCATGAAGAATCTCTTCTACCGGGAGCAAGAAGCCCGCGGTGTACTTGAACTCGACTACAAGGAGCTGGCCGTCGAGTGCGAGAAGCACATGGAGTTGAGAATTGCTTCTGACCGGGATCTTGTCAACTGCTACAAATCCTTGCAGAAGTTGAACGAAGATCGCGAGGCGCTCCGAGCCCAACTCAAGGACCCGGGAAGAGGCCGCCCTCCCGATCGCGAGGCTCCCGGTGCCGCACCCGGCGGCCCCAAGATCGCTCCGTTGGCGGATCGACTTCGTGAAGCGCCAAGCCGGGCCGGCCGCCTACGTGAAGCACATGGCCAAGTCGATCCCGAAGCAGGCCGGCCTTCATGAAGTCGTACTTCCCGAAGGCCCGGTGGAGGTAGTCGCCGGCGGGGGTAGCCGCCAACCGCTCGGACGAGCAAGACGCCGAGTTGTCGGGAGCGGATGGCTCCCATCGCGGAGCGAGTAGCCGATAAGTTGAATCTCCGGTAGCCCCGCGTAGATAGCTAGTAGCCATGGTTGTATAGGAAACGCTTGTAATGAACTATCTCATATATCAATGAAATGTGAAGTTCCATCAATGAGTACTCGTAACCGCGATCTCGAGTGCGGAGCGCCCATCGTGGAGTAGGTGCGAGTAGTAGTACTCGGCTTAGCGGTCCCGTCGCAGGGAGTAGACGAAAAAGAAGTTGATGAACAATCAAACTTTATTACCGAAGAAGTACACACGGGTGGCCGTGGCCGTAGTTACAAGTAGTCGCCGGACCCGAAGGCCGCTTACTACCGAGTAGTACCGGGAGCGGGTAGCCGCTTACAAAGTGAGTGATCCGTAGGTAGCCGTGTAGGCTGGATCGCGCATCCGTAGGTAGCCGTGCGAGGCCGGATCTTGGAGTGTGGTCTTCTTGGTAGACCGCTGCTAGAGTCCTTGATGCTCATTGCGGCCCGTGGTCCGTAGGTAGCCGCACGGGGGCCGGACTCGGAGTAGAGTAGTCCGAGACTTGAAACCGGGACCCGGAGGGTCGCTCGCGGCAAGGGGGGTGTTGATGTAGTCGTGTAGACTTGAACCCCCGGAGTAGTCGAGTAGACTAGGCGTAGAATCGACAGAGCTGGTCGACGTTCCACGAGTTGTTGACTTCTTCGCCTTCGAGTGTTTGGAGGCGGTAGGAGCCTGGCCCGGTCACCTTAGCCACGGTGAAGGGGCCTTCCCAAGGGGAGCTGAGCTTGTGAAGTCCCTCCGCGTTCTGGATACGGCGGAGGACAAGATCTCCAACGTTGAAGGAGCGTTCCTTGACGTTGCGATCGTGGTAGCGTCGGATACCCTCCAGGTACCTTGCTGATTGGACTAGGGCGGCGCGGCCGAGCTTCTTCGAGGTCGTCGATATCAACTCGTCGCGTCGTCTTCCGAGACGCCTTCGTCGTAATGCTCCACCGCCGGCGAGTTCCATATGACATCGGCAGGGAGGATGGCTTCGCAGCCGTAGACCGAGAAGTAGGGGGATTGCCCCGTTGGCTTGGATGGTTGAGTCCGCGGCCCCCGCAGTGCGTTGGGTAGTTCCTTGATCCACTTGCCCCCTTTTGAGTTAGCGCCGTCGTGTAGCCGCTTCTTGAGGGCGTCGAGCACCATCCCGTTGGCGCGCTCGACTTGTCCGTTGGCCCATGGATGGGCGACGGAGACGTATCCGACGTCGATTCCGCCGTTCTCGCGTACTCCCGAACCGGTGGTTGTTGAAGTTGGACCCCGTGTCCGTGATGATGCGGTGGGGTAGCCCGTAGCGGTGCACGAGTTCATCCGGGAAGTCGAGTACTCGTCGGCCTTGGGGCATGTGACCGGCTTGACCTCGATCCACTTGGTGAACTTGTCGATAGCCACCGCACGCCGGTTGAATCCTCCCCGGCGCAGGTTGGCGCGTGGCCCAATCATGTCGAGCCCCCGGCAGGCAAAGGGCCGTGTTGGTGGTATGGTGACTAGCTTGTAGGCGGGGACGTGTTGTCGCTTGGCGAAGAACCGACATCCTTGGCGTGTCCGACGAGTTCTTCGGCATCGCCCGTGGCCGTGGGCCGCAGAAGGCTCGCCGAAGGCCTTGCCGACCGGCCGTGCGGGAGGACGCGTGGTTGCCGCGGACACCCTTGTGGATTTCCTCCAAGATGTCCTTGCCTTCTTCGCGAGGGACGCATTTCATGAGTACTCCGGAAGATGCGCCTCGCTTGTAAAGCTTGTCGCCGACGAGGACGTAAGACTTGGCGCGGCGGACGAGTTGTTCGGCCGCGTTCTTGTCGGAGGGGGACCTTCGCTCGCCGAGGTAGTCGATGAAGGGTTGCCTCCGTCCACGTCGATCATCATGACCTCCCGCCCACCGGTTGGTTAGCCGGGACGGTGGTCGGCGGCGCCGGTTCCCGGATGGATGGCGCGTGAAGCTCATGGACGAAGACGCCCGCGGGTACTTGGGCACGGGTGGATCCGAGCTTCGAGAGGACGTCCGCCGCAACGTTGTTGTCGCGAACGATGTGGTGGAACTCGAGACCATAGAATTTGTTCTCGAGCTTGCGGACTTCTAGGCGTAGGCGTCCATGTTCTCCTTGTTGCGGTCCCGGGACTTGTTGACTTGGTTGATGACCACCGCGGAGTCGCCGTAGACTAGTAGCCGCTTGATGCCAAGTGAAGCCGCGAGGCGGAGCCCGTGTAGGAGGGCTTCGTACTCGGCTTCGTTGTTTGAGACCTTCCGAAGATCCGCAGGACGTACTTAAGTTGTTCGCCCGTTGGAGAGATCGGGGAGTACCCCCGCGCCCGCGCCCTCGAGGTTGAGTGAGCCGTCGAAGTACATCACCCAATGCTCGGTCGCACGGTGGGAGTAGGTAGCCGGTTCTCCCGCCACTCGCCATGAAGTCGACTAGAGCTTGCGACTTGATGGTCGTGCGTGGCTTGAAGTCGATGGTGAGGGCGCCGAGCTCGACGGCCCCATTTGGAGATCCTTCGGTGGCGTCCGGGTTCCTCGGGATGTCGCCGAGCGGGTAGTCGGTGACGACGGAGACCGAGTACTCCCCGGAAGTAGTGTCGTAGCTTCCGCGAGGTGATGAGTAGAGCGTACGAAGCTTCGTACGGGCCGGTAGCGAGCCTTGGACTCGATAGAACCTCGCCGACGAAGTAGACCGGGCGCCGGACCGGTAGGCGTGGCCGTCTTCCCCGCCGCTCGACAACGATGGCAGATCGACCACGTGAGTAGTCGCGGCGAGGTAGAGCAAGAGGCTGCTCGCCCTTGTAGGGAGCCGTGAGGACCGGCGGCTTCGACAGAAGTCCTTGAGCCGGGCAAGGGCTTGGTCCACCTCTCGAGTCCACACGAACTTCTCATGGTGCTTGAGTAGTTTGAAGAAGGGGAGACCCCGTTCTCCTAGCTTCGAGATGAATCTGTTCAATGCCGCCATGCACCCCGTCAGCTTCTGGACGTCCTTGATGCTCGTGGGAGCTTTCATGCTGGTGATGGCGGAGATCTTCTCGGGGTTGGCTTCGATGCCGCGCCGGGCCGATGATGAAGCCGAGTAGTTTGCCCGAAGGGACGCCGAAGACGCACTTGTTCGGGTTGAGCTTCCGGCGGTACTCGCGTAGCGATGCGAAGGTCTCTTCAAGGTCGTCGATGAGGGTACCGGAGTCCCCGGTTTTGACAACCACGTCGTCCACGTAGGCCTCGACGTTCTTGTTGAGTTGCCGCTTGAAGCAGGCTGCCCGGATGGCCCGTTGGTAGGTAGCGCCGGCGTTCTTCAACCCGAAGGACATGGTCGTGTAGCAAGACGCGCCAAACGGGGTGATGAACGCGGTCTTCTCCCGGTCTTCCTCCTTGATTGCGATCCGGTGGTACCCGGAGTAGCGCCGAGGAAGCGAGCGGAGTCGCGGCCCCGCCGTGGAGTCGATGACTTGATCAATCCGCGGCAACCCGAAGGGGTCCTTGGGGGCGTGCTTGTTGAGGTCGGTGTAGTCGACGCACATCCTCCACTCGTTCGAGTTCTTCTTGCGGACGAGGACGGGGTTGGCGAGCCACTCGGGATGGAAGACTTCTCGATGAAGCCAGCGGCGAGTAGCTTGGCGAGTTCCTTCTTGATGGCGTCCCGTCTGTCGTCGGCGAAGCGTCGGAGGTGTTGTCGCTTGGGGGTGGCCTTTGGGTCGACGTTGAGGCGGTGCTCGATCGGCTCCACGGGCACTCCCGGCATGTCCGTCGGCTTCCACGCGAAGATGTCGCGGTTAGCCCGAAGGAAGCCGATGAGCGCGTCTTCCTATTTGGGGTCGAGGCCGGCCCCGATGGTGGTAGTCTTGGTGGGGTCGCTCGTTCCGAGGTCGACCGTCTTGGTGAGCACCTCCTCGGGTGGCCGAGGCTTGTTGGCGCTCGTCGACTTCTCGCGGGATGTCGAGTTCGCTTGTGGCAAGCTTCTTCGACGCGGCGTAGACCTCCATCATTGGGGTGGGTACTTGATTTGTCGAAGCAATCACCACGGCCTCTCGTATCGCGGCCGTGAGAGATCTTCAAGTCCCCTTGGAGGGAGAGTACGCCGGCTGGACTTGGCATTTTGAGTACCAAGTATGTGTAGTGGGGCACCGCCATGAACTTGGCGATGGCCGGTCTGCCGAGGATGGCGTGGTAGGAAGTCTCGATATCCGCGACCTCGAACTTGATGTACTCGGTGCGGTAGTTGTCGCGAGACGCCCCGAAGGTAATCGGCGGTACCACCGAACCCGGTGGGATAGCCGCGTTGCCGGGACAATGCCGTAGAAGGGCATCTCGCTCTTGTCGAGCATGGGGGTGACGTCAAGGTTCATCTTCCCGAGAGTCTTGGTGAAGAGGACGTTGAGCCCGCTTCCGCCGTCGATGAGCACCTTGTTGAGCTTAGAGCCCGCCACCGTTGGTTTCGGGACGAGGGGGGAAGCGTCCGGTTCGGAGAAGCCGGTCCATTGGTCCGCGCGGGAGAAGGTGATGGGTGTCTCGACCGCCCGAGAGGGGTCATAACCGCCGGTTCAATGGACATCACTTCACGGCGAGTAGCCTTCGCTCCCGTCCGCGGGGTAGTCCGCCGAAGAGGACGTTGACGGTCTTCTCGGGTTCTTGGAAGTCGTCGCCGTCCTTCTTCTTGTTCTTCGATCGTGAGGGTGCGGTGGCTCCGGCGTATCCTTGAGCGCATGCCCGAGCCGGTAGCACTTGCTCGGTGGTATGGTTGCCGTTTGGATGCCACGGGCACTTCTCCTTCAGCAGGTCTTTGAACCCGCCGGAGTTCTTCTTCGAGTTCCCTTTCGGAGGGCGCTGGATAGCCGCGACGGTGTTGTCTGGCTTGCGCTTGCGGTTGGGACCCGAGAAGTTGTTGTTGTTGTTGCGGCCGCCTTGGTTTGGGTTCTTCTGCCGCCGCCGCCACCTTGGTTCTCGCTTGGACTTGCCGCGGATGGCGTCGTACTTGGCGTTGGCCTTGTCCTCTTCGTCCGCCCG
This sequence comes from Cenchrus americanus, assembly GCA_947561735.1. Lineage (NCBI taxonomy): Eukaryota > Viridiplantae > Streptophyta > Magnoliopsida > Poales > Poaceae > Cenchrus > Cenchrus americanus. Next base: position 195,831,585 of record OX387245.1, on the reverse strand, counting down.
GGACGTGATCATGTCCTTGAGGTGGGGAATGGACTTGGGGCGGCGCCGCCGAAGTCCTCGAAGGTGCGGCGATGGTAGAGCCCGTCCCGGAAGAAGTCGATGACCTCCTTGTCGGTGACGTCCACGACGGTAGCGCGCTTGTCGAAGAAGCGGCGCATGTACTTGCGGAGGGTCTCGCCTTGTTCCTCGCTTGATCATGGCAAGGTCCATGCGAGTACCCGAACGGCCCATGGCACCCGCGAAGTTGCTCGTGAAGCTGTTCCTTCGACCGGTCCCACTTGTCGATTGAGTGCTTGTCCGGGGCCGACTCGAGCCACGTGAGTGGGGCTTGGTCCGGGCGAAGGGGAAGTAGAGGCACTTGGTGTCGCCGTTGCCGCCGCCGTTCTCGATGGAGAGAGCGTAGCATCGGAGCCACCGAATGGGATCCGCTTCGCGTCGTATTTGGTGATCCCCAAAGGCTTGAACTTGTCGGGGAGGAGTAGGTTGCGAAGCCGAGGTGAGAAGGCGGGGAAGCCGTCGCCTTCGGCGGCGGTCGTCGACTTCTTCGCCGCAACTCGTCGATTCTCCGGCGAGCATCGTACCCGCCGTGAGAGGCGCGGAGGCGTGGCCGTGCGCGTGGCCGCGGCCGCCGCGGCCGCCGCCGCCTCCGGCTTTCTTGTTGGCCCCGTGGTTGGAGCCGCCGCCGCCGCCGCCGCCGCCGTCGGGGTCGTTGCCGCCACCACCGGCGGGAGCACGGTGGGGGACGACTTCTCCGTTGACGTTGTCTTGTCGTGAGGGTCCGCCGGCGGTGGAGCGTCGACGGTTTGGTTCGACCGGGATGTCGCCCCGAGTACGGTTAGGGACCGGGGTCAACACCGCGACTAGTAGCCTCGTTGTCGCGAGGCTTGGCCGGGAGGAGGTTGGGCGACTCTCTTGTCCACCCGCATGAAGTAGGCCTCTTCGGCCGAGCTTGGCGATGACCTCCCCGGCTCGTATGCCCCGAGCTCGGCGTGCGATCGCCGTGATCGACATGAGGCATTGCTCGGGAGTGGTGTGGACTCGCTCTCAACCGCGCCGAGAGCTTCCGCAAGGTTGCGGATGGGAAGGTTGTCTCCGAGCCGCCGGCGTCGTTCGTTGCGCTTCCTGTTACGTTCGCGCCGGTGTCCCCGTTGGCGTCGGTCTCGTCCGCGGGGGCATCGCGAGACGGCTCGTCCGCGGAGATGTCCTCCAAGTACTTGTCCCGCGGCCGTGCCTGAGGTCCCTGGGGTGTCGCCGGCAGCCATGAAGACTTCACGATCAGGCGTGCCCAAGCTTGGCTCAGAAGGTGCCACCTCGGTTGGTGTACTTGAGTCAGCTTGGGCTAGTGGTGTTCCCTCCTGGAACGGTAGCGAGTCGATGTAGGCGACGTAGCGTGAGTCCTCCGTTGTCAGCTCAGCGGGCTTGAGGTTTGGCCAGTAGACGTATCTCCCGGCCGGCGTTGATCTTATAACCAGCCCAGAGGCTGGCCCCGACAAGGGAAGCTCAGAGGAGTCGTCTTCGGACTCGGGCTCCTCGGGGGTCCGACCCGAAGTCGAACTCGTAGTCCGGGTTCGAGTAGAACTCGGAGAGAGGGCCGGAGTCCGAGACGCGGGCCGGGGGACGGCGTCGGAGTCCGAGTTGTACTCGGTTACGGGCTCCTTGCCGGCCCGGCGTGGTGTAGAAGCCTCCGTGCGGGCCCGGGCCGGGAGCGCGGGGGCCACGCACGCAGCGCCGACGTGGAGAGGGGACCGCCGCGATGGGCGAGGAGCCGGCTCGCACGCGACGGCCCATGGCGACGTCGGGTTCGAGTTGGAGACGGACTCGAGCTCGAAGTCAGCGTGGAGGTTGGAAAGCGAAATCTCGCCGAACTTGCGGCGGGAGCTTGCCCGTGACAACTTCGGGAAGCGTCACAAGGCTCCGTCCTCGAGTCGGGTTGCATGATCAAGCGGCGCTGGAAGGAGCCCGCGCCATCAGCAGTGCAGACCCAGGCGCCGAAGACGAAGGTGTCGCCGCGGTTGAAAGCGACGGTTGGCTTGATGAGAACGGAAGCCGTCGAGTTTGCCATGTGATCTCGAGCGAGAGCCCCTACCTGGCGCGCCAGCTGTCGGTGTTTTGGACCGGCAACCTACTACGGGGAGTACCCGAAGTAGATGAATGTGACTCGCCGAGATCGGTAACTCGAAGGAAGAGGCACGCGGCACACAATTTAGACAGGTTCGGGCCGCGAGGTGCGTAATACCCTACGTCCTGTATGCTGCGTAGCTCTGGATTGATAGGGCACGATTACAGGGTGGTGCAATGGTGCGCCGTGAGTTGAGATTGGATGAGATGATCCTGGATCGGTCCCCGCCCTCGCCTTATATAGTCCGGGAGGCAGGGTTACAAGTCGGAGTAGGGAAGGAGTACTAGTCGAGTACGTCTAGGAGACCTCTACACAGTGCGGAACATGTACAGAGTCCTAACCGAGTACTACTCCTGTGCTGTCCTTGTGCTCCACGCCTTCAGGTGCCGTGTAGCGCAAGTCGGGTAGTCCCAGGGGCCCACCGAGTAGTCGGTCCTGGTACCCACCGAGGCAGTGGGCCCAGGGAGGTCCATACGACACCCTCACCACTTGCTCTTAAAGATCTTCTTGATGAATATACCTCCATGATTAAGAAACAAAAGAGTAAGCTCAAAGCACTTGATGAGACTCATGAGAAACTTAAGCTATCATATGATGAGTTGCTTGTGAAGCACAATGACCTTAGCAAAGAACATGATGCTTTGGTAGTGTCCAACAAGTCACTTAGAGATGACCACAACAAGTTACTTGATAAGCACAATGAGCTAATCATCAAGCATGATGACACAACCATGCTTAAAAAGTCTCTTGAGTCAAATCATATGAAACTTAAGAAAGAACATGTTCTCTTAGAGATGAAATATCAAGAACTTGAGCTTGCTAGTGAGGACATTGGTTCTAGTGGGCATGCAAATGCTAGAGAAGTCACTAAAGTCAATACCTCCACCTCATGTGATGATCTAATTGAAAAACCTAAGGTCTTGCTTAATGTTGAAAATATTTCATCTTCCTCCAAGACTAACCATGATAGGGTGAAAGCTCTTGAAGATAAAGTGAGAAGCTTAAGGTCTTGTGTAAAGACTTTGGCCAAGGGTGAGGAGTTGCATAAGGAGATCCTCTTCTACAATGCAAGAGACTATGGGACAAAGGGGCTTTGTGCTTTCCCTAATCCCATCAAGGAAACTCCTAGGTCAAAGGAGCTATATGGGTGTTTCATCAATGAAGTTGGATCTTATTGTCAACATTGCAAGGTTACCGGTCATCACACAAGGGAGTGCCCAACACCTACTCGCCCCTTGCCCACCTTGCCTGACAATTACAAGTCCATGTACAATGATAACCATTTCTTGTTGATGAAGAAGAACAATGGCAAAGTGGCAATCAAGTTCATTGGGGCCAAACCAAAAGTCAAGCCACCTAGAAGCTTGTGGATTCCTAAAGCTCTTGTCACTCACATAAAAGGGCCCAAACTAGCTTGGGTTCCTAAATCTCAATGCTAATTTCTTGTGTGTAGGTGAACTTCAAGGCCGGAGGGAGTCATTGGATACTTGATAGTGGTTGCACTCAACATATGACCGGCCAAGAAAAAATGTTCACCTCACTAGTGAATGATGCGGGAAATCATGAACAAGTTTCATTTGGTGATAACTCTAAAGGAAGGATCTCCGGATTGGGCGAAATCTCTCTAACAAATGATTTATCCCTTTCCAATGTTCTCTTTGTGAATTCTTGTAGTTATAACTTGCTTTCCATTGCACAATTTTGTGACCTTGGTCTTTCATGCACATTTGATGATGAAGGGGTCACAATCACTAACAAGAAATCTAATGAAGTTGTTTTCAAAGGATTCCGGTATGGCAATCTTTATCTTGTATATTTTACATCCCGTGAAGCAAACTTGACTACTTGCCTCATCTCCACTACACCAAGGGTTGTCTATGGCATCGTCGCATTGCACACATAGGCATGAGCCAACTCAAGAAAGCTTTCAAGAACGGCATAGTCCTTGGTGTGAAAAATGTTACATTTGAGAAAGACAAGTTGTGTAGTGCATGTCAAGCCAGAAAGCAAGTTGCAAGTCATCATCCTATGAAGGCTTATGTATCTACCACAAGACCATTGGAGCTCATTCACATGGACCTCTTCGAACCAACTACATACAAGAGTCTTGGCGGTAATCTCTATTGTCTTGTCATTGTTGATGATTTCTCACGCTATACTTGGACTTTCTTTTTGGAGGACAAGGGAAAGACATTTGACATCTTCAAGAAGTTTGCTACTAGAGCCCAAAAGGAATTTGGGTCATCCATGGTGAAGATTAGGAGTGACAATGGGTCGGAATTCTGCAACACAAAGGTGGAAGAGTATTGTAATGGTGAAGGCATCAAGCATGAATTCTCCTCAACCTATGCACCCCAACAAAATGGTGTGGTTGAGAGGAAGAACAAGACACTCATCACTCTTGCTAGAGCTATGTTGGATGATGTCACACCCGATTTTACAAGGAAACCGAATGCATCTCACGTGTGCGCCAGGATCATTTACACACACATGATAGACAAAACGAGAGTAATACCATTGCAGTAATAAAACATTCAAGAGTTTAAACCAGTATGATAACCATTATTACATCCAAAGGGGTGGACTCGAAGGTCCGGACACGACGATAACTAAACGACGACGAGCAACTCCATCGTTGACTTCCACAGGCATGATGACTGGGGGATCCGCATGCCCTAGAACTCCTCGTAGTCACTCCAGTACTCGTCCTCGCCTCCGACGTTCTCCTCTGAACAGCGGTAAGCAAGGGTGAGCACACTTATGGTTGGTGCTCAGCAAGTGGGGGAAACAATGCAAGGCTATCAAGGATAGGCTATGGTTCACAGCGGTAAGCATTTTATAAGTTGATCAAATTTTATTAGCAAGCACCTAATTACTAGGTGTAAGTGTATACCAACCCACTTAACCTTAAAAGAAACCTCAACCCAAACCACAAACCCATGATTTGCATTAATCTTCAAGTTTATTAACCATGTGAGGGTCCAAGCCGCTCGTGACCGTGAGCACGGCTGATCTCATAGGTTCAAAAAGATTATGCAGAGGGGGAAAGCCACTTGCCTTCCTCTACATGCTGAGTGAAATCCTCCTCGAAGACAGGCTCTTCCTGATCACCTCCGACAGGGAGCTCAGACAAAATAGGCACGATATCTACGAGTCAAACATGAACAACAAACAATAAATAAAAAGTACACCAAACAGTAACAAAACTGGTAAATTTACTGTTTAAAAGATTCTGTTGACCTCAAAGAATTATGTATAACTTTCTGTGTAGTTATCCAATGACCACGAATTTTTACCAGATTATGATGTATAAAATTATGGAACCATCCCAACTGGAATCACCTCATTTGGACATCTATAACTCGAGATAAAATTCAAACAGTACAGCTATATCAGCAGAGATTTACAGATTCTGACATGTTCATTACTTCGTGCATAACTCCTAGAATAAGTATTGTATACCATTGAATTTTTGACAGAAATTCATCCTTTAAATTTGTGAACTAACCCAACTGGTTTCATGTCATTTGGAGTTCTGTAGCTTGAGTTATAAACAAAACATTACTGGTATGTCATATGACTGCGAAAACAGATTTGATCCAATCAATCTTGCATAAGAAATTAAGCAATGACAACCGATAAAACCCAAACCATACTTTAATTAACTTAACAATTCAGATTGCATAGTGGCCATCACTCCACCATACAATTCACAATCAAGCAAAGATCCAACTCAAACATGTTTGCAAACAGCATTCATTATTACAAGCAAATACGTTCACGCAGGAACGGTCTAGCGAAAGGTAAATGATAAGGGCGAGCATCCTAGGATCCTAGACAAGACGAGTAGTAGCTTCATCGGTGCCGTAACGGAGCCTCTTGCGCAGAGGGGAAGCTGTAGTCTGATATGGCATGACTTCCTGAGGGAGTCGCTCGTCCGCGCCAGCGGTGCTTCCGGACGTGCTATCTTCGCCCGAGCAGACTCGCAACTCTTCATGATACTTGTTCATCTCCAAAGTTGCTCCCTCCGGATCCGCATTCGGGGAGCGGCAGCTCACCCGTGCCAAGACGTCGATGCGATCATTGCCTCCTGCTGGCACCACGGTCACTTCTGTGCCACTTGCACGTCGAGGCACATGGCGGTACTCCGATTGGAACAACTGCACCCGATTTGCATTGCAGATCGACCAGAGCGCCCTCCTTGCTGCATCATTCGCCGCAGCATCATCCGTAGAGAACTGAGCTGTGCTATGGTGAGATGAGCGATACCTCCATCCTTCTGTATCATTCCGAGGCTTCCTGATGTAGACTATGCAAGTGTAGTAGTCTCTCATTCCCGGCTCGCTGAAATGCTTGGTCACATAGAGAGGCCTTATGGTATATCCCAGATACCTCAGAACATCCCACAGAAGAATGCAGAACTGTCCATTCTCAGCTTCAGTAGAATGTTTGTGGTATTCAGCTCCGTGATAGCGGGGATTTTCATGCTCATCATCCTCTGGGTTGCCAACAGCATTGTTACCATCATCCTCACCTACACTGTCATCACTGGAGTCATCCGGGTCACCTCCTTCACCATCAGGCACTGGATCAGCAGGTGCAGGGGGTGCTTCCTCATTGGCTACAGGCGCCGGTGGGATCACAATGTCTCCACTGCGTCTGCCTCTAGCACTGTGCCATCGTATAGCTGTGGCTGTTCCAATGGCTCTTCTGACTCCTCCTCCTCCATCTCGACCTCTTCAGGATCCTCCTCTTCTTCTTCTGGCTGGACCTCCTCTGGGTCTTCCTCCACCTCAACCTCTCGGGCCGGAACTCCTCCCCGTTCCTCCTCAACATCTTCAAGACGATGGCGAGGGGCCAGCTGTCCAGAAGGAAAACGCCCACCAGTGCTCTTGCGAGGGGTCAAGTAAGTTCTGGCCATCTGTCAAAGCAAAACTGATCTCAGAGTACAGAATAAATCAAAATGACAGTTTAAAATGATAAACAAAATTAAATTAGATTTTTAATGTGTAAATAAGATAATTTGAAGCATGATAAGGCTTTCTAGAACATGAATCCTTAATTTCGTCCATTTCTAACTAAGGCCGCGACCTACGATCATCACGGCTCTGGTACCACTTTGTCACACCCGATTTTACAAGGAAACCAAATGCATCTCACGTGTGCGCCAGGATCATTTACACACACATGATAGACAAAACGAGAGTAATACCATTGCAGTAATAAAACGTTCAAGAGTTTAAACTAGTATGATAACCATTATTACATCCAAAGGGGTGGACTCGAAGGTCCGGACACGACGATAACTAAACGACGACGAGCAACTCCATCGTTGACTTCCACGAGGCATGATGACCGGGGGATCCGCATGCCCTAGAACTCCTCGTAGTCACTCCATACTCGTCCTCGCCTCCGACGTTCTCCTCGAACGAACGGCGGTAAGCAAGGGTGAGCACACTTATGGTTGGTGCTCAGCAAGTGGGGGAAACAATGCAAGGCTATCAAGGATAGGCTATGGTTCACAGCGGTAAGCATTTTATAAGTTGATCAAATTTTATTAGCAAGCACCTAATTACTAGGTGTAAGTGTATACCAACCCACTTAACCTTAAAAGAAACCTCAACCCAAACCACAAACCCATGATTTGCATTAATCTTCAAGTTTATTAACCATGTGAGGGTCCAAGCCGCTCGTGACCGTGAGCACGGCTGATCTCATAGGTTCAAAAAGATTATGCAGAGGGGGAAAGCCACTTGCCTTCCTCTACATGCTGAGTGAAATCCTCCTCGAAGACAGGCTCTTCCTGATCACCTCCGACAGGGAGCTTAGACGAAATAGGCACGATATCTACGAGTCAAACATGAACAACAAACAATAAATAAAAAGTACACCAAACAGTAACAAAACTGGTAAATTTACTGTTTAAAAGATTCTACTCGTCAAGACGATCATTTCGGTATATAGAACGCTAAAAACGGAGTTAAAATGAGAAAGATATGATTAAAACAGTTTACAGGGGCCTATCTGCAAGAAAACTAAGTTTACAGGGCTGTTTATAAATAAAATCAGGGGCTAAAACATATTTATAAAATAAATCAGAGGGGTTTATATGCTAAAAGGATGAAAAAGGACCTTTATATAAAGAATCTAGGGCGGCCGGGGGCTAAAACATAAAAATCAGGACCTATCTGTGAAAATTCTCTAAGGTGGAAGGACCGGCTTGCAAAAACATAAAAGTTCAGGGGCTCTTTAAGCTAAACGGCTCGGCTGAGCCATGGATCGCTGATCCAACGGCTGAGGATGCCGTGGACCGAGCCATGGTCGCGGTCCATAGGTCCACGGTGGACCGGCCTCATCAAATGAAGGGGTACGCGATCTTGTCCGCTCATCGCAGATCAGACGGCCTAGAACGCGTGCAAGCGAGGGCGGCGGCGGCGTCGCCGGAGTGCGGCGGTGCGCGGCGGCGGCTTCGCCGGCGCAACCCAAGACCGAGCCGTGGGCACCGTTTCGCGAGCGAGCGGGCCCTACGCGTAGGCGAGCGGCATGCGCACCCCTCCGGGGGTTTAGGGTGGCGGATCGTGCTACCACGGCGGCGGCACCGAAGGGGGGCGCGCGCGGGGTTCGCCGGCGTGCGAGCGCCGGTGCCGCGGCGGGAGCTCGGGGGGAAAAACAACCGGGGTGTTGATGCTCACCACGTGAAGAAGCGTTGAACGTGTTCACAAGCGAAGAAGAGGCGGCGGCGAGGAAAGTCGTCGACGGCGGCGAGCTCCGGTGGGAACGAGGGCGCGAGCTCCTCGTGCGGCCGACGCGCGCGATGAGGAAGGCGACCACGAGAGGGGGGAAACTCGATGAGCATCAAGCGCATCGCAAAACGAGAGGAAGAGAGGAAGGGAGAAACCCTTCACCGACGATGGACAACTCCGGCGGCCAACAATGGCTTAGCGGCCGGGGAGCGACGGCAAGGGCGCAAGCGAGTGCGTGGGGTGATGCTAAGCCTGCTCGGGTGGGAAAAAAGGAAGGCGTGCAAGGCTTGAGCACAGTTCTTATAGAACAAGGGAAGGGGAAAGAGGAAGCAGCGGCCGTGCTTATGGCCATGGGGCGCCGGCGGCCGCATTCCAAAAGATTGGGGCGGGTTAAAGGGAAACTGACGAGGATTAAAGGGGGGTAACTAATCCCTGGTGCTCCGGCGCTTGATTGACCGCCTTGATGGCCAGGGGAAGCAAAGGAAGGCGGGCGGGCGCAGCGGGATCCACGGCGGCGCCGCCGAGCAGAGGAAAGGAAAGGGGAGGTGGGAGGAAGGGGAAGCGCCGACAGGTGGGGTCGCGACGTCAGTGGCTCAAGGAAAAAGAAAAAGGGGAGGGGAAGAGGTGGGCCGGCGCGGGGAGTTAGATGGGCCGCTTGGGCCACCCGGGCTGAATGGGAGCCGGCGCTGGTTTCTCTTTTTCTTTTTTTCTTTTTCTTTTTCAAACCAATATTCAATTCAAATTCAAAACAAACCTTTTAAACTTTTTCTCAAGAATTTTATAAACTTTTTAGAAACCACACAAGCAACCAAAAACCATGCAAGCCAACTGATGATGCACAACCACTTGTTGTCTCTAGGTTTATTAAATTATATTTAATATTTTAGAGTTCCATTTAAATAGCAATTTAAATTCTTTAAATCCTTAAGACTAGTTTAAGTTGCTACGTGATTTTAGTGATGGAATTTTTAGGGTGTCACAAATCCTACCCCCTTAAAGAGAATCTCGTCCCAAGATTCAGAAGACTTAGAGAACAGCTGAGGAAAGTCTTCCTTGAGTTCATCCTCTCTTTCCCAAGTTGCCTCTTCCTCAGTATGGTGACTCCACTGTACTTTGCACATTCTGATGATCTTACTTCTGGTAACTCTTTCTGATACATCCAAAATCTTAACAGGGTATTCTTTGTATGTCAGGTCATTCTCCATTTGAATATCCTCTAACTGTACCGGTTCTATCCTAACCTCACTTGTACATTTCTTCAGTTGTGATACATGAAACACGTCATGAACTCCTGATAACTGTGCTGGCAACTCTAACTGGTATGCTACTTCTCCTTTCCGTTCCAAAATTTTGAAAGGTCCGATAAATCGAGGTGATAACTTCCCTCTGACATTAAACCTTCGTAATCCCCGAATAGGTGACACTCTGAGGTATGCATAATCACCGACTTCCAAAATCACCTCTCTTCTCCGAGGATCAGCATAACTCTTCTGACGTGACTGTGCTGCTTTAAGATTCTCCCTTATGATTTCAACTTGCTTTTCTGCTTCTCGTATGCTGTCTGGCCCAAAGAATTGTCTTTCACCAGTCTGGTTCCAAAACAACGGTGTTCTACACTTCCTTCCATACAGAGCTTCAAAAGGTGCCATTTTGATGCTGGACTGATAGCTGTTGTTATAAGAAAACTCTGCATAAGGCAAACTCTTATCCCAACTGGCACTGTTCTTTAACGCACAAGCTCTCAACATATCTTCAAGTATCTGATTTGTTCTCTCTGTCTGCCCATCTGTCTGAGGATGGTATGCTGAGCTGAAGTTTAACTTTGTATCCATCGATTCATGCAACTTCTGCCAAAACCGTGAAGTGAACTGTGTGCCTCGATCTGACACTATCTTCTTCGGTACCCCGTGCAAACACACTATCCTTGAATTATGCAACTCAGCTAGCTTCACTCCTGTATAGGTCGTCTTCACTAGGATAAAGTGCGCTACCTTGGTTAATCTATCCACAATAACCCAAATAGAGTCATACCCATCACGAGTACGAGGTAATCCCACTATGAAATCCATACCGATCTCTTCCCATTTCCACTCAGGTACCTTCGGAGGTCGAAGCAATCCCGCCGGCCTTTGATACTCGGCCTTCACTCTTTGACACACATCACACAAAGCTACATGAGCGCTACATCTTTCTTCATCCCATACCACCGGTATCTCTCGCTTCAAGTCCCGATACATCTTGGTACTTCCGGGGTGTATAGAGTAAGCCGAATCATGTGCTTCCTTCAAGATAGCTTCTCTCAACTCCTTGATCTCGGGTACACGGATTCTCGTTCTTAAACCACATTGTTCCTTGCTCATCTTCTCGAATTCGGAACTTTGCCTAACTTAATCAACTTCCTGTATTCTGCAATCTTGGCGTCGTCAATCGTCCCTTCTCGATATCTGCTCAAGTGTCGACTCAATTTCTAATGCCAAAGTCTCACTTGAAGCAACCATTCCCAAGTTAAGTTGTGCCATCTCCCAACATAGCTCCTGAGGTAACAGGTGTCCTATCAGCATGCTAGTCTGTCCCTTCCGACTCAAAGCATCTGCCACAACATTTGCCTTTCCTGGATGGTAATGGATATCCAAATCATAATCTTTGATTAACTCCAACCACCTTCTTTGCCTCAAATTCAAATCCTTCTGAGTAAAGATATACTTCAGACTCTTATGGTCAGTAAAGATCTTGCACTTGTTCCCAATCATGTAATGTCTCCAAATCTTCAATGCATCAACAACCGCAGCTAACTCAAGATCATGAGTAGGGTAGTTCTGCTCATGTTTCCTTAACTGTCTTGAAGCATAAGCTACTACCTTTCCTTCTTGCATTAACACACACCCCAAACCTTGCCGAGAGGCATCACAGTATACATCGAACCCTTTGTGTATGTCTGGCATGATCAACACAGGTGCTGTGGTCAGCCTCTTCTTCAACTCCTCAAAACTAGCCTGACACTTCTCATCCCACTTGAATTCTCTTCCCTTCTCGAGTAGAGTGGTAAGTGGCTTCACTATCTTAGAAAATCCTTCAATGAACCTCCGATAGTATCCTGCAAGTCCAAGGAAGCTTCTGATCTCTGGCACATTCTTAGGCGGACTCCAGTTCAATACATCCCGAACCTTGCTTGGATCAACTGCAATTCCTCCATCTGTGATGATGTGTCCGAGAAAAGAGACCTCCTTCAACCGAAAGCACACTTGCCGAACTTGGCATACAACCGATGTTCTCGTAGCTTCGTAACACAAGCCTCGGATGTTCTTCATGTTCTTCCTCACTCCAAGAGAATACCGGTATGTCATCAATGAATACCACAACGAACTTATCCGGATACTCCATGAATACCTTGTTCATCAAATACATAAAGTATCTTTGGTGCATTGGTCGAGCCAAAGGACATCACGGTGAACTCATATAACCCGTATCTAGATGTGAATGTTGTCTTTGGTATGTCCTCCACTCGGATTTTTAAGCGGTGATAACTCGATCTAAGATCTATCTTAGAGAAGGCCTTAGCTCCTCTCATCTGATCAAACAAATCCTCAATCCGAGGTAAAGGGTATTTATTCTTGATAGTAACCTCATTAAGTGATCGATAGTCTATACACAACCTCCTAGATCCATTCTTTTTATCAACGAAGAGTGTGGGGGCTCCCCATGGTGATGAACTAGGACGGATAAACCCTTTACTAAGTAGTTCTTCGATTTGTTTCTTTAATTCAGCTAGATCTTTAACATCCATTCTATATGGTCTTTTAGATATGGGAGCGATTACCGGGTATAAGTTCAATACTAAATTCAATGTCACGATCGGGTGGCATACCACGGCAAATCCTCCGGAAACACATCGGGGAATTCATTCACTATCCTTATATCCTCCAAGGCTTTACCTTCAACGAGTTCACAACTCCTTTGCTTTGGATGAGGGTGCACTCACATATTCTACTCTCTCCCCTTGAGGACCGGTTAACGACCGACCTCTTCCGACACCGAATAACTCCATCACAACTCCTTAACCAATCCATACCAAGAATGACATCTATTCCCCATGATTTTAGAACTACCAGATTAGCAAGAAAGTCTACCCCCATGATATTAATCTTTACTTGTGGGCATATGTGACCAGTTTTCATTTCTCCCCCAGGAGTGCTAACTATCAGTCGGTTCTTCATTGTGCTTATAGATAAGTTATATTTTGCCACAAATTGATCAGTTATGAATGAATGTGATGCTCCTGAATCAAATAATATGGTAGCAGGTACAGAGTTGACAAAAAACATACCCAATACCACGCCGGCGTCATTCTGAGCTTGCTCCACTGATACATGATTTACTCGGCCACGCACATGACTCGCCGGCCTCTCTTGGCGGGTGTCCGTGGAGTACGAGCCCTCGCGAAGATGGCTGCCCGGGCCCTGTTTCCATTGTCTCTGCGGAGTCCGCATCACCCTCTTGGGACAATTGTTAGCATAATGCCCCGGCTCTCCACACTTGAAGCATCCACCAGACTGAACAGGGTTGGTGTTTCTGACAGGTGCCCCAGAGTTATTGCTAGGACGACTCAGCTGAGGGGTAGGAGCTCTGGGTGTCTGAGGATTGAAGCGTTGTGGCTGAAACGAGCGCTGCAGCTGCATGTTCTATGGGTACCTCCCACCTTGACCACCAGGACGATATGGAGTCAGGCTCTGCTGAGAACTGTAACGGGGACGGGTGTTACTACTAGACTTCCCATGAGACTGAAACTTGCGTTTTTGTTCACCCATCTCCTTTCTCTTGCTTTCCAGCCCAATAGCTTTATTCACCAGCGTCTGAAAGTCTGGGAAGATGTGACTCTGCAGTTGATAGTTCAAAGGACCAATCAAGTCATCCAGGAACCTTTCCTGCCTCTTTGGATCAGTGTTGACTTCATCAGGTGCATAGCGTGACAAGTGAGTGAACTTGTCCAGATACTCAGTCACTGACATATTGCCTTGCCTCAGTGACAAGAACTCCCTCTGCTTAAGCTTGAGAACCCCTGAAGGAATGTGGTAAGTACGGAAATTGTCACGGAACTCCTGCCAAGTGATGTTATGCCTGTTGGGATGAGCAGTTGAGTACGCATCCCACCAATCTGCGGCCTGCCCCACAAGTCTTCCAGCAGCATACAGCATACAGCACCATCTCCCTGTCAGTGCATTGCACGATCTCCAGCTTCTTGGTGATAGTTTTCAGCCAGTCGTCAGCATCCAGTGGATCAGACGAGTGGGAAAACGTAGGGGGATGGTGGCTCATGAACTCCTTGTGCCTGTCCCTTGGTGGCGGGGGTGGCGGAGGGATCGGCCGTGGTGGCTGGTTCGTTGAGCTTGCATCCGCTGCACCGTGTTGGTGAGATTCGAATCGGTTGCATCTGCGGCCGCCGTAAACTCGCCGCATGTTTGGGTCCATTGCTTGGTTGATCGGTGGAGGTGGTGCTGGGTTTTGCTGATTTGCGATATGTGCCCGGATCACGGGTGGCACGTCTTGACCTCCTCCGGACCTGGTGTTTACCATCGACAGTTAGAAAAATCATATCTCAGATAATTGTACTTGAATCATTGCATAAGAGGATAACTCAAAATGAAATAACAGCATGTTCTTCAGTTAAGACAGATTCTGTTGACCTCAAAGAATTATGTATAACTTTCTGTGTAGTTATCCAATGACCACGAATTTTTACCAGATTATGATGTATAAAATTATGGAACCATCCCAACTGGAATCACCTCATTTGGACATCTATAACTCGAGATAAAATTCAAACAGTACAGCTATATCAGCAGAGATTTACAGATTCTGACATGTTCATTACTTCGTGCATAACTCCTAGAATAAGTATTGTATACCATTGAATTTTTGACAGAAATTCATCCTTTAAATTTGTGAACTAACCCAACTGGTTTCATGTCATTTGGAGTTCTGTAGCTTGAGTTATAAACAAAACATTACTGGTATGTCATATGACTGCGAAAACAGATTTGATCCAATCAATCTTGCATAAGAAATTAAGCAATGACAACCGATAAAACCCAAACCATACTTTAATTAACTTAACAATTCAGATTGCATAGTGGCCATCACTCCACCATACAATTCACAATCAAGCAAAGATCCAACTCAAACATGTTTGCAAACAGCATTCATTATTACAAGCAAATACGTTCACGCGAGAACGGTCTAGCGAAAGGTAAATGATAAGGGCGAGCATCCTAGGATCCTAGACAAGACGAGTAGTAGCTTCATCGGTGCCGTAACGGAGCCTCTTGCGCGAGGGGAAGCCGTAGTCCGATATGGCATGACTTCCCGAGGGAGTCGGCCGTCCCGCCGCGGTGCTTCCGGACGTGCTATCTTCGCCCGAGCGACCGCAACTCTTCATGATACTTGTTCATCTCCAAAGTTGCTCCCTCCGGATCTGCGTTCGAGAGCAGCGAGTCACCCGTGCCAAGACGTCGATGCGATCATTGCCTCCGCCGGCACCACGGTCACTTCGTGCCACTTGCACGTCGAGGCACATGGCGGTACTCCGATTGGAACAAGCGCACCCGATTTGCATTGCGGATCGACCGAGCGCCCTCCTTGCGCATCATTCGCCGCGAAGCATCATCCGTAGAGAACCGAGCCGTGCTATGGTGAGATGAGCGATACCTCCATCCTTCGTATCATTCCGAGGCTTCCGATGTAGACTCGCAAGTGTAGTAGTCTCTCATTCCCGGCTCGCTGAAATGCTTGGTCACATAGAGAGGCCTTATGGTATATCCCAGATACCTCAGAACATCCCACAGAAGAATGTAGAACTGTACATTCTCAGCTTCGGTAGAATGTTTGTGGTATTCAGCTCCGTGATAGCGGGGATTTTCATCCTCATCATCCTCTGGGTTGCCAACAACATTGTTACCATCATCCTCACCCACACTGTCATCACTGGAGTCATCCGGGTCACCTCCTTCATCATCAGGCACTGGATCGGCAGGTGCAGGGGGTGCTTCCTCATTGGCTACAGGCGCCGGTGGGATCACAATGTCTCCACTGCGTCTGCCTCTAGCACTGTGCCATCGTATAGTTGTGGCTGTTCCAATGGCTCTTCTGACTCCTCCTCCTCCATCTCGACCTCTTCAGGATCCTCCTCTTCTTCTTCTGGCTGGACCTCCTCTGGGTCTTCCTCCACCTCAACCTCTGGCTGGAACTCCTCCTGTTCCTCCTCAACATCTTCAAGACGATGGCGAGGGGCCAGCTGTCCAGAAGGAAAACGCCCACCAGTGCTCTTGCGAGGGGTCATGTAAGTTCTGGCCATCTGTCAAAGCAAAACTGATCTCAGAGTACAGAATAAATCAAAATGACAGTTTAAAATGATAAACAAAATTAAATTAGATTTTTAATGTGTAAATAAGATAATTTGAAGCATGATAAGGCTTTCTAGAACATGAATCCTTAATTTCGTCCATTTCTAACTAAGGCTGCGACCTACAGTCATCACGGCTCTGGTACCACTTTGTCACACCCGATTTTACAAGGAAACCAAATGCATCTCACGTGTGCGCCAGGATCATTTACACACACATGATAGACAAAACGAGAGTAATACCATTGCAGTAATAAAACGTTCAAGAGTTTAAACTAGTATGATAACCATTATTACATCCAAAGGGGTGGACTCGAAGGTCCGGACACGACGATAACTAAACGACGACGAGCAACTCCATCGTTGACTTCCACAGGCATGATGACTGGGGGATCCGCATGCCCTAGAACTCCTCGTAGTCACTCCAGTACTCGTCCTCGCCTCCGACGTTCTCCTGCGAACGGCGGTAAGCAAGGGTGAGCACACTTATGGTTGGTGCTCGGCAAGTGGGGGAAACAATGCAAGGCTATCAAGGATAGGCTATGGTTCACGACGGTAAGCATTTTATAAGTTGATCAAATTTTATTAGCAAGCACCTAATTACTAGGTGTAAGTGTATACCAACCCACTTAACCTTAAAAGAAACCTCAACCCAAACCACAAACCCATGATTTGCATTAATCTTCAAGTTTATTAACCATGTGAGGGTCCAAGCCGCTCGTGACCGTGAGCACGGCCGATCGATCGGTTTTACACTGCGAGAGGTTGTACACTTTACCCACGGCTCGTGTTCCCCATCTTGCCGGGTTAGCTAGACCCTTAAACACTTCCAAGGTGAGTGGCTAGGGTTCCGCTACGAAGCCTTTACAAAGGAAAGAAGAGAAACCAACGACCCGCAACGATTACGGCGGCGGAGCGGACCATAACCCTCCCTAATGGTCAGCACCTTAGCCAAGGCTGCTACCCCAAAAGAACCGGGCTATACCCCTTCAACTCCTGCCCCTTGTGCCCCTCTCGGAAAAGTGCTATCAGCTAACCCACTCTCCTAATTAATTGGCTAAGCCAGAGCCATGTGGACTGTGGTTGTACTGTTATCTTGGGTGGTTCTCCATGTTCCAATTATAAGTCAAGTTATCTTGTATTAAGCACAAGCACATAATATAGGCAAAACTGAGCTGTAAAACATAAACAGAGCATAACCAACTCATGTAAAGCAAACTAAGCATTTATCTACCCCAAGCATATGTTTAAACAGGGTTGATCAAGCTAAAGTGGTAAAGCTTCTAGTCAAGTCCTTAGCTAGGTATTTGCCCATCAGGTTTATGCATAACAACAGAAATAGTAAACATTGTTTAGCATGCAGTGTCATAGGTTCAAAAAGATTATGCAGAGGGGGGAAGCCACTTGCCTTCCTCTACGTGCTGAGTGAAATCCTCCTCGAAGACAGGCTCTTCCTGATCACCTCCGACAGGGAGCTCAGACGAAATAGGCACGATATCTACGAGTCAAACATGAACAACAAACAATAAATAAAAAGTACACCAAACAGTAACAAAACTGGTAAATTTACTGTTTAAAAGATTCTACTCGTCAAGACGATCATTTCGGTATATAGAACGCTAAAAACGGAGTTAAAATGAGAAAGATGTGATTAAAACAGTTTACAGGGGCCTATCTGCAAGAAAACTAAGTTTACAGGGCTGTTTATAAATAAAACCAGGGGCTAAAACATATTTATAAAATAAATCAGAGGGGTTTATATGCTAAAAGGATGAAAAAGGACCTTTATATAAAGAATCTAGGGCCGGCCGGGGGCTAAAACATAAAAATCAGGACCTATCTGTGAAAATTCTCTAGGGTGGAAGGACCGGCTTGCAAAAACATAAAAGTTCAGGGGCTCTTTAAACTAAACGACTCGGCTGAGCCATGGATTGCTGATCCAACGGCTGAGGATGTCGTGGACCGAGCCATGGTCGCGGTCCATAGGTCCACGGTGGACCGGCATCATCAAATGAAGGGGTATGCGATCTTGTCCGCTCATCGCAGATCAGACGGACTAGAACGCGTGCAAGCGAGGGCGGCGGCGGCGTCGCGGAGTGCGGCGGTGCGCGGCGGCGGCTTGGCCGGCGCAACCCAAGACCGAGCCGTGGGGCACCGTTTCGCGCGCGAGCGGGCCCTACGCGTAGCTGAGCGGCATGCGCACCCCTCCAGGGGTTTAGGGTGGCGGATCGTGCTACCACGACGGCCAGCACCGAAGGGGGGAGGCGCGGGGTTCGCCGGCGTGCAGGCGCCGGTGCTGCGGCGGGAGCTCAGGGGAAAAACAACCGGGATGTTTATGCTCACCACGTGAAGAAGCGTTGAACGTGTTCACAAGTGAGGAAGAGGCGGCAGCGAGGAAATTCGTCGACGGCGGCGAGCTCCGGCGGGAATAGGGGCGCGAGCTCCTCGTGCGGCCGACGCACGCGATGAGGAAGGCGACCTGAAGCAGGGAAACTCGATGAGCATCAAGCGCATCGCAAAACAGGGAAGAGAGGAAGGGAGAAACCCTTCACCGACGATGGACAACTCCGGCGGCCAACAATGGCTTAGCGGCCGGGGAGCGATGGCAAGGGCGCAAGCGAGTGCGTGGGGCGATGCTAAGCCTGCTCGGGTGGGAAAAAAGGAAGGCGTGCAAGGCCTGAGCACAGTTCTTATAGAACAAGGGAAGGGGAAAGAGGAAGCAGCGGCCGTGCTTATGGCCATGGGGCGCCGGCGGCCGCATTCCAAAAGATTGGGGCGGGTTAAAGGGAAACTGACGAGGATTAAAGGGGGGTAACTAATCCCTGGTGCTCCGGCGCTTGATTGACCGCCTTGATGGCCAGGGTAAGCAAAGGAAGGCAGGCGGGCGCAGTGGGATCCACGGCGGCGCCGCCGAGCAGAGGAAAGGGGAGGTGGGAGGAAGGGGAAGCGCCGACAGGTGGGGCCGCGACGTCAGTGGCTCAAGGAAAAAGAAAAAGGGGAGGGGAAGAGGTCGGCCGGCGCGGGGAGTTAGATGGGCCGCTTGGGCCACCCGGGCTGAATGGGAGCCGGCGCTGGTTTCTCTTTTTCTTTTTTTTTCTTTTTCTTTTTCAAACTTCATTTTCAAACCAATATTCAATTCAAATTCAAAACAAACCTTTTAAACTTTTTCTCAAGAATTTTATAAACTTTTTAGAAACCACACAAGCAACAAAAAACCATGCAAGCCAACTGATGATGCACAACCACTTGTTGTCTCTAGGTTTATTAAATTATATTTAATATTTTAGAGTTCCATTTAAATAGCAATTTAAATTCTTTAAATCCTTAAGACTAGTTTAAGTTGCTACGTGATTTTAGTGATGGAATTTTTAGGGTGTCACAGATGACTATGGAGTCTCGCAAAGGTTTTGGCCGGAAGCAATCAACACGACATGTCACGCTTCAAATAGAGTGTATCTTCACCGACTCATGATGAAGACACCATATGAGCTACTCAATGGGAGAAAGCCCAACATCTCATACTTCTGGGTGTTTGGTTGTAAGTGTTTCATATTCAAGAAGAGTAAGCATCTAGAGAAGTTTGAGAGTAGAGTAGATGAGGGCATATTTTTTGGTTATGCATCTAACTCCAAAGAATATAGAGAATTCAATAACTCTACACTAGTGATTGAAGAAACATATGATGTGGAGTTTGATGAATCTAATGGCTCCCAAGGAGATGGTTTTTGTTGTGATGATGTAGGAAAAGAACCTCTTCGAGATGCAATGAAGAAGATGGCCATTGGTGACATCAAGCCATGGAAGGATGATGACACTCACTCCATTCATGAAGATTCATCCTCCAATGATGATAATAATGATAATCCGCCAAGGCATCCACCTACATCTCCCACAAGACAAGATAGTCCATCTTCCTCATAAGAACCACCTCCTATATCACAAGACACTCAAGATCAAGTAGAGGACATGGGCGAAGTTCAATCTCAAGATGATCCCACCTCTACAATATTTGGAAGACGCACAAGGACTTCAACAAACCATCCAATTGATCTTTTGTTGGGTGATCCTCGAGGGGGTACAAGGACACGCCGCAAGAAATATGCCTCATTTTGCAAACATCATGCTTTTGTATCTTTTGTAGAACCCACCACTATAGATGAAGCTCTTGGGGAAGCGGATTGGATATTAGCTATGCAAGATGAGCTCAACAACTTCACAAGAAATCAAGTGTAGGAGTTGGTGGAGCACCCCAAGAACAAGAATGTAATTGGCACCAAGTGGGTCTACCGGAACAAGCAAGATGAACATGGCATTGTGGTGAAGAACAAGGCAAGACTTGTCGCCAAAGGGTACTCTCAAGTAGAAGGCTTGGACTATGGAGAGACCTTCGCTCCGGTGGCACATCTTGAAGCTATCCGTATCCTCCTTGCATATGCATCTAGTCATAAAATGAAATTATTTCAAATGGATGTAAAGAGTGCTTTCTTGAATGGCTTCATCAATGAAGAAGTCTATGTGGAGCAACCTCCCGGTTTTGAGGATGCTACATATCCTAACCATGTCTATAGGTTGCACAAGGCGTTGTATGGACTCAAGCAAGCTCCTAGGGCATGGTATGAGAGGCTTCGGGATTTTCTCATTGAAGCGGGGTTCAAGATTGGTAGAGTGGACAACACTCTCTTCACAAAGATAATCAACAAAGAACTCTTCATTTGTCAAATTTATGTTGATGATATTATCTTTGGCTCTACTAATCTCAAAGTGTGCAAGGACTTTAGTGAAATCACGACTAGGGAATTCGAGATGTCAATGATTGGAGAGCTCAACTTCTTCCTTGGGTTTCAAATCAAGCAATTGAAGGAATGGACTTTCATCCATCAAGAGAAATACACCAATGATATTCTCAAGAAGTTCAAGATGGATGATTGTAAGCCGATCAAGACTCCAATGCCTACTAATGGACATCTCGACCTAGATGAGGGAGGTAAATCGGTTGACCAAAAGCTTTACCGTTCTATGATCGGTTCTCTTCTTTATCTTACCGCATCTAGGCCCGATATCATGTTTAGTGTTTGTATGTGTGCTCGGTTTCAAGCCAACCCTAAAGAATCGCACCTAAGTGCTTTGAAAAGGATCCTTAGATATTTAAAATACACACCTAGCATTGGCTTGTGGTACCCCCATGGTGCTTGTTTTGAGCTCTTGGGTTATTCCGATTTGGACTTTGCCGGATGTCGAGTAGACCGTAAGAGTACTTCGGGTGGTAGCCATTTGCTAGGTCGCTCTTTGGTTGCTTGATCCTCTCAGATGCAAAACTCGGTGGCCTTATCCACCGCGGAGGCGGAATACATTTCCGCGGGGGCTTGTTGTGCTCAAATCCTCTATATGAAGCAAAGCCTCTTGGATTATGGTGTGGTTCTAGATAGGGTTCCCCTCCTTTGTGACAATGAGAGTGCCGTAAAAATTGCTAACAACCCGGTTCAACACTCTCGCACCAAGCACATTGATATCAATCATCACTTCTTGCGAGACCACATTGCAAAAGGGGACATTGTCCTTTGTGGTGTTCGCTCCGAGGAGCAATTGGCGGATATATTCACCAAGCCTCTTGATGAAAACACATTTTGTAGGCTTCGGAGTGAATTAAATGTGCTTGATGCGTCCAACATCATGTAATGCTTGTCATATAGTTTGCATTTGCATATGTACATGATTAGGGGCTTGTCTAACCTTGATGAGATAGTGATGGGTATGGGTGTTGCTTGATCCGGTGGTTCTCTTGTTTCGCTCAAGGCATGAAGAATGGCTCATCATGAATAAGCTCATCAAGGGTTCAAACTTGGCAAGATAGTTTACCTTCTCGCTTTGCATTTATGCTTGTCATGTGGATGCACTCATGTTTACTTTCATGCATTTGTCTTTGCATAGCATTGCGTGAGAGAAGTCACAAAGGAAACTCACTCTATGAGAAAGTTGCTTAGCGTTCAATGCAAATCAACAACTCTTAAGGTGTGATGAGACAAATGTTTGTGCTTAATGCCTATTGAGTTAAGTCCTAACGAGCTTATGGTGTCAATATCTAAGTTCAAAGGCAATTAACTCATACATTCCCTTTTTGGAGCTCCCTCCCTCCTTTGGTTCTTATTTTGCCTATTTTTATCGATGGTTTATCCCTTTTTAGGGAGCTATTTGTGTATTATAAGTATTTTATAAAGGAGTGCTTGAGGGGTGAAGTTGTCACTCAGGATTGATCCAAGAATGTGCTTGTGTTGGCTTGTGTGTGACATTCGACGAATCAAAAATGAGAAGTAGTTCAACAAAATCGAATTGTCACCGTCGGATGAACCGACGCCATGTAGGTTCTAGAGTTGGATCATCCGATGAAGGGGTCTGGGCGCTCAGTTGCTCTCTGTTAGAAAATTTCACACCGTTGGATGAACCGACGCCTTCGCGTCTTTATACCATCGGTTCATCCGGTGCTGAAGGAATTTTTCTTTCTTCCCAGATCCGCGCGTAACTACTCCGACGCGTTATAAAGACAGGTCGTCGGACCATCCGATGCATAATTTCACCCAGGAGCTCAGTTGCACCGACGGTTCGACCGACGCCTGTAATTTTCTACCGTCGGTTCATCCGACGCTATACAAAAGTGTGGGTCCTACCCGTCATAATGATTCGGCGTCGTCTCTCACTCCTAACCCTAACCTATAGTCCGCCGCCGGCTGAACCCGTCCTCACCCGTACGCTGCCGACCAGCGACTCTGGCCAACCTCCCGCGTACGAGCGCGCGCCCACCCTCTCCGCTGACCCTCCGCCTCCGCCTCCGCTGCTGCACCTCGCCACCGCGTCACATCTTGCGCACGCGCGTTGCCTCCACCTGCCCTAGGGTTGCGCCGCCGCCGCTATATCCGGCCGACTGCCGCCGCGGGACCTCACCGGTGAGCACCTAGGGTCGCGCAAGAGCTACTCCTTCTCACTCAGTTGGTTCCCAGGCTCTCTCGCGCCTTGAGGTGAAGACCCCCCTGTGCTCCCCTGTTCCTAAGCTCAATTGCACTATTCCTAGGGCTCACTTTCACTGTTTCTTGTGCTTTTGATCACAATTATCCGAAGAACAGTGTACCATGATCTTAAATTCTTCTGCTCATGCTCCATTTTCTCAAGATTTACATTGTTAAGCATGTGAGCACCCTTAGATTGGCATGTTCAAAGAGGTATTCATGATAATCCACACACACTTGCACATCTTGAGCACCTAAGGACCTCTTAGACTTCATTTTCCTTATCTTGAGCAGTACATCCACTAGAAGTTGTTCAATTTGGCTCATATATATTCTATTGCTATGCTTAAGGACCTCTTACCTCTAGTTACAAATCATGTTTATTCATATCTCGCCATTCTATAATATTCTATCTTTTCTCTCACAGATGGCAGGCGGCAAGAGGAAGGGTAAGGCGGTAGCCAAGCCTAAAAAGAAGAAGACCCAACAACAGGAGTGGGAGCGAGTGCTAGCAGTGCCAGATAGACAGGGACAGCCTCAGAGGGGCATCAGGATTTCAGAGGGCACTCAGAGTCAGGGGAGCAGCCCAGAGTGAGCAGCAGCAGCAGACACAGCAGCAACCACGTAGGTCAGGCAGAGGGCACCAGACCACAGAGCAGACAGAGTCACCTCCCTCACTAGCCAGGTCCGGACCTCGGACACGAGGTGGTCACACTCAGCCGCAGCTGACACCACGTCAGAGGAGAGCTGCAGCAAAGGAGCTCACAGAGAGAGAGCAGCAGGCACTCGACCCCCAGATCCCCAGAGGTCCACGAGCAGAGGCCTTCGGAGTCTACATCTGTGACCTTCGTCACTTGCCAGGACCGAAAATTCCGCGGTTGAGGAGTGTGCCCGAGGACCAGTGGTTCCCACGTGGCAGAGAGGATTGTGACCCCAGGTTCTGGACGATCCTACAGGAGAGCTTCTATGCCTCCTACACTCACAGAGGTTCTCAGCTCAGCCAGCACCGTATGCTTCAGTTCACCGCTCTCAGGGCAGCTGCAGCTGGTGTGCCGATCCTCCCATTCTTCGACTACCAGAGGGGACTAGCAGACTTAGTGACTCGGAGGTCACGATACGTCCCCGACTGGGTCAGAGTGTTCTACGCCACTGTGTACGTTGACGCTGACCGGGTCGCTATCAGGTTCATGTTCATGGGTCAGCAGCAGAGGCTCACTCGAGAGGGGATCGTAGAGCTACTCCGGTTGATCTTCACGATGATTCGATCCACTACCTGGCGTACCCCGACGTCGAGCCTCCTCGTCGTGCACACTCACCTATCCTACCTACCGACGAGGAGATCAGCTTCCTGTTCCAGCAGTCGTTCTTCCTCGGCACACCCAGGACACCAGACAGACTTATTCGTGAGGCGTACGTCATCCACTACGCCCTCAGGCGGTCTGTGCTTTACCGAATGGGGAATGCCGAGTCTTTGACTAGGGTGCAGCAGTGGCTTCTGATGTATGTGATGGCGAAGCGCCCTTTTGACCTCGTGGATATCATGCTAGCAGAGATCGAGGACGCCATTATGGATGGCATGGGGATGACGCGACAGCAGCCCTTCGCTCACTGGATCAGTTGGCTGCTGTCCCGCCTTGAGGCCCAGAGGTACGTCGGGATGCTAGAGTTGTCGAAGTTTGTGTTCCCGACCTATCGTCCTCCGATGTCAGGTGACAGGAGGAGAGGCCCGATAGGCCTGAGGAGAGCCGAGGAGACACTACAGGCTCGGGCAGCAGCAGAGGCAGTTATGGACGAGGCAGCCCGGCAGGATGCCACTCTCGCTGCAGTAGAGGCACCTCTTCCTCAGTATTTCGCCACCAACGACGAGTCCTCTAGTGACGACGAGGATTTCGCACCTGCTCCAGAGCCAGTTTTCAGAGTCCGTCGATCACACGATGACGAGGCAGGAGGCTCCACCTTGCCAGGCCAGAGAGAGGCTGAGTCACCGGTTCCCACGATCACAGCTGCTCAGGTGACCCAGCCAAACCAGCTTACCTCACTGATACAGGCTATGGTTGCTTAGTCTCAGGCGACCCTCCAGGTACAGCAGCAGATCCAGGCTCAGTTCCAGCAGTACCAGGAGTCGCAACAGGTGATCCTAGAGGGGATCCGCCAGCAGCAGGAGGCTCAGAGGCAGCAGATGCTACAACACCAGATGTTGACTTCACAAATGTTCACCTTCATGTCTAGTTGCCTTGGTCAGCCCTTCCAGCAGTCAGGACTTCAGCTACCTCAGCCACCTACCACTGCCGAGCTATAGGCTGGCCCGACAGCGCCTCTTCCTCCAGCAGGCGGGTTCGTGAACGTTCCCTTGGCGACTTTCCACAGTCACCTCTTCTTCAGACAGGGGCGTTCGCGGTACCTCAAACAATGACACCACAGGCAGCGGTCACTTCTTCCTTCCTGGCTCAGCTTCAGATGACCACTCCTACGTCATCACAGCTAGTGTCTCCACTTACCACAGGAGCACTCGTCTTCGAGACACCAGCTCGCACCACTCTGCCCAGTCCACCAGTGTCTTCACCGCTTCTGACGTTCACTACACCGAGGGCAGAGGGGTTGGGACAGGAGGACTACTACCTTCGAGCGATCACGAAGCAGATCTCGTCAACTCTTGCCTCCGACACTGTTCCTCCTGCTCCCGAGGCTACTACAGCTCCACCTCCTCCGGCTCCAGGTTCTTCCTCTCCGACTTGGTCTCTTCTCAGCGAGGACGATGACGACGACGCCTCCGGCTTCTCAGTGCGACCTTCGAGGGTTGTCTCTACTTCGCCGCCGGATCCTTCCTCTCCGCCTCAGCCTTAGACTCCTTTTTGGTGCTTGTTGCCAAAGGGGGAGATAGATAGGGGGAGTAGAGATAGGGGGTATTAGGGGAGAGTGCAGGTTTTTGAGTTCTTTGTAGCCTCTCTCGCTTTGTGAAGTTTCATGATGAGACATGTATTTGGATCTTGTGTATGTTGTTGATTTACATGTCTACTCATGTTTGTGGTGCTCATTTACCTTAATGCATGTGTGTTTACCGCTTATTCTATTTCATGCATTAGAAGTAGAGTTTATATGGTTTTAAATTCAAATTTTCTTATATCTCTACTTGTGTTGTCATCTATCACCAAAAAGGGGGGATTGTAGCGATCTAGGCCCTTTCGCACATTTGGTAAGGGTGTGTTTCGGTGATAAATGACAACCTTATGCTTGTGACTAACCTTTGTTTTGAAGCGGATTTCTAATTGGGTTATTGTCACTAGTATTGAATGCAATGAGACCCCTCAATTTGAATTAATGGGCTCAATATAGTTGAAGACTACAAGGCTAAGGACTTTGTTAGTTCCAAGTGTCACAAAGGAGATGAAGGACACTTGGATTGCTAGTTTGTAGCTTCGATCGTACTATTAAAAGGGGTTCGTACACTAGTAGCGTGACCATGCACTCCAAAAGCCATAAAATATGCACACTAAAGTTCCTTAGATGCTATCTAGCTCAGAGAGTTCATGGAAGCAAGGTTGAAGCAAAAGAATCGACGGAAAACTCAAAGGCGCTAAATTGGATGAGTTGAAATCAAGTTCATAGCGTCGGACGATCCGATGCCCCATTACTAACACGCGTCGGATGAGTTCTGCAGCTAACAAATTCAAAATGGACCGTCGGATGAACCAACGGTACAGGCATCGGTTCATCCGACGCCTTAGGGTTTGGCTACAGTATGGGTCAAGGCTCAGGGCTTAAGCATTCCGACGCCTTGACCATCAGTTCATCCGACGGTAGCATTCAAATTCAATAGAGACGCGCCAAGACTTCTGCTTTAGCACCGGATGAACCGACGCCTGGATATGTATACTCAGCGGTTCATCCGACGGTGTAATTCAAATCATACAGTACCAGCCCAAGTGTGGTGCCTTCAGCACCGGATGATCCGATGGGGCGTCGGTGTATTGTCTGGGTTTCAAGGTTCAACGGCTATATTGGCTTCTATTAGTGACCGGATGATCCGACGCTCAGCATGGGGGAACCATCGGTTCATCCGACGGTACTACTTTTCAGGGGACTTTTTCCAATGGCTAGCCTCCTTTGCTATGCCTATAAATGAGCCCCTTTGCCTCTCTAGAGCTGCCTTTTCCACTCTGAAGATCCATTGCAGCCAAGGAGAGAAGGAGAGTGTGTTCTTGCCATTTGGGATTCTCTTCCTCTTCATTGAGGTGTTCTTTCTTAGTGAGCAAGAGTTTCAAGGTGCATACATGGCTTAGCTGAGTGAGGTCAAGTGAAGGTGTGCAGGCTTGTTACTCTTGGAGTTTGATGGCTCCTAGACAGTTTAGGTGATTTGGGGGTTCTTGGTGAGCTCTTGGAGATTGTGGGAGCCTCAAGACAAGCTTGGTGTACACGGTTTGAGACCCACCATTCCGGAGATGGAGAACGGGTACTCTTAGTGAGCACTTGTGTCTTTGTGACTCAAGGGGGAGCAATACTCTAAGTGAGTGCTCCAACGTGGATTAGGGGGGAGAGTCAACTTCTCGATACCACGGGAAAAAATTCGGTCGCCTCTTGTCTCTCTTATTTACTTCTAGCGTTTACTTTCAGCATTTTATTTCCGCTCTCAAGTTTCTTTGTCTTTGTTATAGCTTGTTTCGCTTGTGTGCTTCATATCTTGCCTAGGTTGTCATATTGCCTCCTAGTGTGATATTTGCTAAGGAAACTTGTGATAGTGTGCTCTAGTAGTAGGGAAGAACCTTTTTAGTATGGGCAACACTAGTTGATAGGTTAAGGTTTTCATTTTTCAATAGAGCTTGCAAAAGAAGTCCCATATTCAACCCCCCCCCTTCTATGTGACTAGATCCTACAATACCCTTCACTGGGAGGGTTTTCCCCGCATTTTGTGGGAGACTCTCAGTGAGGTTGGCTACACTACGCCGCCGTTGTACGAGGTGGTCTCCTTTTGAGGCCAGGGTGTTCCTTACGCCCGCACGACCACGACCGTGCTACCTCACCCCAAGCACCCGGAGTGGGCATACTTGAGCATGATGTTTTTCACTCACCGTGGTGTCGAGTCGGTCGAGTCTGCGGCCATGCGGATCCTCCACACCTTCTACGAGCAGCACCCGGACGAGGTGATGCTCACTGCGCTAGGGTTGTTCCCAGCCATGGACCCACTTGACCCAGCTTGGCGTGAGCGTATGTCACTCACCGACGTGTTGCTCACGACTGACCCTCCAGAGGTCATCGTGCGTCAGCTTCTGAGGTTGTTGGAAGCGGTCTACAACATGTAGGTGTTCCGTCTCTCCACTCAGGGCATGCTTTCAGTTGTGCTGATGGACGCCACGGTGATGAGGGATATCCTTACCCTCAACCTCCAGTTTGAGCGACATACCGTCGTTCACCTCCAGCAGGAGATTGTTGCGCTTTAGGACAAGCGTATCTAGTGGCATCAGGAGCGTGCCGAGTTCACGGAGCAGCTGCACGCTAGGGACCATGCCCTAGAGATGACACAGGTGCAGCTAGCTCACACGGAGGCCTAGCGTTTTGCCTTGGTGCAGAACATGGCGGAGATGCAAAACCAAGTGGCTGACTTGGAGATAGAGGTGGAGGTGTGGCAGGCATTGACACACCAGGGGCAGCAGCCGCCAATCGCTCCACCGGTTGCACCTGCCGCTCCGGACGAGCTACAGGGAGCTTCAGGCTTGAGTGAGGACAGTGTCGACGGTCCTCCACCCGCTTCTCTAGACACTAGTGTTGGCTCCGCTGCGGGCGACTAGTTGTCTAGTTGTTGTCTTTAGAAGAAAAATCTTGTACTCTTAGTTTAGCCTTTTCAGCTAGCTTTTGTGGAAGGGTCGAGACTGCTCGGAGAGTACATGTGATGTGCTTTTTTTTATGTACATAGTGTGTTGGGTGATCCGAAAACTCCTTATCATGTAATGCTTGGATGAACACCTTTATGTTGTTTCTTTCAATGAATGAATTAGGGTTGTTGTGATAAAAATTTCACCTTGTGTCGAATACCAAAGTTGTGTGGTATGTTGTGGAGATCATGCTCACCAAAATTCATCACATTTGCATAAGGGTACCAAGAATTATGGCAAAAGTTGTGCGTTTCGGCCATAGGAAAAACAGCTAGGCAGGACCTCGGTTACTGAATTTTTCGGGCATGATAATGTTGGAATTTGACCTCGAGTTGAATACCAATGTTGGAGCTTACTAAATTTTGCACTTGCTGACAAAAATGAGATTTTTTCCCCAAAGGGGGCAGAGAGTTATGAATTTTTCATTAACTCAGCTGCGCTGTCCGGTTTCCACAGAAATGATGCTATGAGTTTTCGTCTTGAATATTCTTCTTGTGAATGATGTAAGCAAGCTTGTGAATATGTGGCTAATGAAAACCTCATGAATTTCAGATGGTGGGACCAACCCGTGCATCCCCCAATGGTTTTGGTGTAAGTGGGAGTGACGCTCCGCCACCTCCTCCCAACATGACCATCCAGGAGCAATTCATGGTCACCCAAACTGAGGTGATGCGTCAGCTTTTGCAAACGCAGCAGCAACTTGCTCAGCAGCTGCAGAACAATCCCCGTGGGGAGAATCTTGATGGCCAGCCTCGAGTCACCAAGTATGAGCATTTCTATGCCATGAAGCCCCAGACTTTCGAGGAGGACAAAGAGCCACTGGCTGCAGATGCGTGGATCAGGGCCATTGAGGCCAAGTTCTCAGTGTTCACCTTGCCCTACTCCAAAGAGCACAAGGCCAGCTTCGCTGCCCTCTAGCTCCGTGGTGCAGCACTGATGTGGTGGGAGAATTTCAAGACCATGATCCCAGGGGGGCATCAAATCACATGGGTTGAATTCAAGAGGGATTTCAAGGAACATCACATTCCTAAGGGTCTCATGGACAGACAGACGAAAGAGTTGCTTGCACTAAAGCAAGGTTCTGACACAGTTTATGAGTATGATAAGAAGTTCAATGCTCTGTGTCAGTATGGTGGGCATCATGTTGACAGTGATGCCAAGAAAATAGAGTGTTTCAGTGATGGGCTACACGGGGACCTCTATGACAAGCTTAATCTTTATGAGCCTGACAGCTATCAAGACCTTGTGAACAAGGTCATTTCTCAGGACGATGCCATGACAAAGGCCCAGAAGGATAGGAAGAGGCAGGCCGGATTCACCACTACTTGTGGGTCAGGCAAGAAGTTCCGCTTTGTCAAGAAGGGTGCTCAGGGTCCTCCCCAATCATCTTCAACTAGACACTGGAGGGTGATCCCATCTCAGAACAAGTCGTCTGGGAATTTCCAGTATCTAAAGGCACAACAGCAGCCCTACAAGCCTAGTGCACCCCCAGCCAACAACAACAATGCTGCTAAAGACCGTCGCTGCTATAATTGTGGGCAGCCAGGACACTACATCAGTGAGTGCCCCAAACCCAAGCAAAACAAGCAAGGTGAAGGCTCAACGTCCCGTCAGGGTAATCAAGGCAAGAAGTCTGTGGTGCAAGTCAAGCAAGGCAAACTGAACTTCACCTCAATGGTGAACACGCCCGAAGGGAGCATCAGGGCTGACGGGTATCTTTTCTATCCGAGGTTTTCAGTTAAAGTCTTATTTGATTTTAGTGCAACGCATAGTTTCATAAATGAGAAAATTTTGAGCAAGCTTGGGTCGAAGAGTTGTCGTATGAACCGACCTTTCTTGATAACCACACCTGGTGGGCGAGTTACCACTGGAAACCTAGTCATGAGAGTGCCACTTGAGCTAGGTAGTAAAGTTGTCCCCACAAACCTTATGGCTTTGAGTCTAGAGGGTATCGATGTGATTCTAGGTATGGATTGGTTGACCCAACATCAAGTCATTTTGGTCATTGCTACAAGAATGGTAGAAATCCATTCCCCTACCAGTGGTCACACCACCTTGTATTTGCCTAAAGCAGAAGGCATAAATCATTGTTCCTATGCTGCAGTGACCATCCAGCTAGAGAACATCCCAGTGGTGTGTGAGTATCCATATGTCTTTCCCGATGACTTGCCTGGCATGCCACCAGATAGGGACATCGAGTTCATAATAGAACTTCAACCTGGCACCGCACCTATCTCTAAAAGACCCTATCGCATGCCACCCAAGGAGCTAGCCGAGTTGAAAAATCAGTTGCAAGAATTGCTTGATAAAGGGTACATCCGCCCAAGTTCTTCTCCTTGGGGAAGTCTTGCTCTTTTTGTGAAGAAGAAAGATGGTAGTTTGCGGATGTGTGTTGACTATCGTCCCTTCAATGCAGTGATAATCAAGAGTAAATATCCCTTGCCCCGCATTGATGTCCTCTTTGACAAATTGCCTGGTGCCAAAGTCTTTTCCAAGATCGATCTTCAATCGGGCTATCATCAAATAAAGATTCAACCAAGCGACATTCCGAAAACAGCCTTCTCTACCAGATATGGTCTTTATGAATTTCTGGTGATGTCTTTCAGTCTCACAAATGCACCTGCCTTATGAACTCAGTCTTCATGAATGAATTAGACAAGTTCGTAGTGGTATTCATTGATGATATCCTTATTTATTCCAAGAATGAAGCCGAGCATGCGAAACATCTTCATATTGTTTTGCAGCGCTTGAGGGATCACAAACTCTATGCCAAATTCTCTAAATGTGAATTCTGGTTGGATAGTGTGAAATTCTTGGGTCACACTATTTCCAAGGATGGTATCTCCATGGATCGTAGCAAAGTGCAGGATGTCATGGATTGGAAGCCACCCAAGTCGGTGCATCAAATCCGCAGTTTTCTGGGTCTAGCTGGCTATTATCGTCGATTTATTCTAGACTTTTCCAGAATAGCTAAACCCATGACAGAATTGTTGAAGAAAGGTGTCAAGTTTGTATGGAGTGAAGATTGTGATAAAGCCTTCCATACTTTGAGGGAACATTTAACCTCAGCCCCCGTGTTAACCCAGCCAAATATGTCAAAACTGTTTGAGGTGTTTTGTGATGCTTCGGGTACTGGCCTTAGTTGCGTGCTTATGCAAGAGAACCGGGTTATTGCCTATGCCTCACGGGCACTTAGACCTCATGAGAAGAATTATCCTACCCATGATCTTGAGCTAGCAGCGGTTGTTCATGCCTTACAAATTTGGCGGCATTATTTGATGGGAAATCGCTGCAATATCTTCACCGATCACAAGAGCCTTAAATATATATTCACTCAATCAAATCTGAATATGAGGCAAAGAAGATGGTTGGAATTGATAAAGGATTATGATTTGGAAGTCCATTATCATCTGGGCAACGCCAACGTGGTTGCGGATGCGCTTAGTCGTAAATATTGCAACTACGTGACGCTAGAGCCATATAATGAGGTTTTGTGTAAAGAAATGAAGCAGCTAAACCTAGAGTTGGTCGAGCACGGAAATCTTTATGCCATCTCGATCGAATCCCCTCTCCATGAAAGAATTGCTATGGCTCAACTCGTTGATGAAGAGGTTCAGAAAATCATACAAAAGTTATCTGAGGGAGATTCCAAATTTAATTGTTTCCGGAGGGATGACAAGGGAGTTGTATGGTTTGGTCAAAGATTAGTCATTCCCCAGGATCCTGACTTAAAGAAGGAAATTTTAGATGAGGCTCATCTCTCTAAGTTCACCATTCATCCCGGTAGCACCAAGATGTACCGAGACCTTAGGGAAAATTTTTGGTGGTCAAACATGAAGGGTGAAATAGCCGAGTATGTGTCCGGCTGTGATACATGTCAAAGGATCAAGGCTAGTCACCTAAAGATCGCGGGTCAAATGCAACCTTTGTCTATTCCCGCGTGGAAGTGGGATGACATAAGCATGGATTTCATCGTCGGTTTACCTCTCACTCCCAGGAAGCATTATTCCATTTGGGTAATAGTGGACCAGCTTACCAAGACCGCTCATTTCATTCCTGCCCATACTACCTATTCAGCCGAGCGCTATGCAGAAATCTATGTTGATCTCATAGTACGCTTGCATGACGTTCCAAAAACTATCTTGTTAGACAGAGGCACACAATTTGTCGCGCGCTTTTGGGCACAAGTTCATGAATCCTTGGGTACCAAGTTAATCCACAGCTCTAGCTATCACCCACAGACCGATGGTTAGACGGAGAGAGTAAATCAAATAGTGGAAGATATGTTGAGAGCTTGCGTCATTCATTTTGACAAGATTTGGGCAAATGCTTAGCCTTGGCAGAGTTTGCTTATAACAATAGTTATCAAGCTAGCTTAAAGATGGGTCCTTTCTAAGCCTTGTATGGACGAAGGTGTCGTACCCCTCTAAATTGGCCACAAGCGGGTGAGCGAACCTTGTTTGGTCCTAAGCTAGTACAAGAAGCAGAAGAGAAGGTAGGCGTGATTAGAGAAAATTTGAGAGCAGCTCAGATGAGGCAAAAGAGTTACCATGACAAGGCTAAAAGCTCCTCGAGAATTTGAAGTTGGTAATTATGTATACCTAAAGGTATCTCCAACCAAAGGTGTAAAACACTTTGGAGTAAAAGGGAAATTAGCTCCACGCTATATTGGCCCTTATGAAGTCACCGAGAAGTTCGGTACGGTTGCCTATCATATTCGACTTCCAAACCGACTGTCCGCAGTGCATGACGTGTTTCACATCTCACAATTGAAGAAGTGTGAACAAATACTGGAAGCCCAAATAATTGAGGAGACCAATGCAGAAATAGAACCTGATCTATCACTAGCAGAATATCCAATGAGAATATTGGATCAAAAAGAAAGGCAAACTAGGAGACAAAAGGTGAAGATGTACAAGATACAAGAGTCATCATACCGAAGAAGAAGCTACGTGGGAGACCGAACACTTACTAAACACCAAGTATCTGGACTTTCTTCCAAGTCAAACTCGTAAGTGAGCTTTCCCCGCTTATCTTTTAAATTTCGAATCTCGGGACGAGATTCCTGTTAAGGGGTGTAGGCTGTAACACCCCGTGTTTTTTCTTAGTGCCAATGAGTGCTAATGACTCCCTTAACCAAGTCACTAATCATCTTTGGTCAACACTAAGTCAAAACCCTAGCTATCCCCTTTGACCTTCATTGACATCTTAGAACTTTTGGCACGTTCTCCAAAATTCATCTAAACACTTCAAAATCTCCCAATGGGAAAGTTGTGCAGTTTGTCGAGGCACACAACTTTCATGTTGGGCGGCATTGCTGGTTTGGAGTGCAAATTGGGGAAAATGCAAGTCAACACACTGATTTACTATTCACAATCGCTGAGATTTCTGCAGACTTTCCCTGCAATTCATGCCAAATCTAGTGATCAAAACACCCTAGAGCTTTGGCAATCTTGTAGAGGGTAGTCTGGTGGGCAACTTTGGTATTCAAACTTTTGTGCACTTTTTTTTGAAAATTTGGAGAAATTTCATTTTGAAGTCGGTCACTTGAAACGGTTTTGGGCCAGAGCGCCGACAGCCACACGACGTCTCTCCACGCACGCCACGTCGGCATGCCGCCATACCCGCGCGCGCGCACGCCGAGACGCCGGGAAAACCCCGGCGGTCCGAGGGCCGGGTGCGCGTGGGCACCGTGCGCCTACGGGGTGTGACGCGCCCGCCCACCCCCTAGGCCGGTGCCACGCGGCCACCCCACACTCGCCGGCGTGCGCACCGCCTCCCTCCATGGCCACCGGCCGACGCACGTCGCCAACAACCTCCGCGCCCATGCCGTCGCCACTGTGGCCAATGAAGCTCGGGCGAAACCTCCTTGGAGCGTTGCTGGCATATAAAAACCCTCTGCCTTTCCTCGTGCGCGCCCGAGCAGCACAGCCGTCCGCCACCGTCCGCCATTAGCGCCGTCGGTGAGCTTCCTGCTCCGCTGGCGCCCGTGACCAACCATCGACTCCAAGCTCTCCCCTAGCCCCCACCTGAGATCCCACGTGCACCCAATGGCCTAGCTCCGCCCGCATTGCGCTGGAATCCGAGCCGCAGCACCATGTGAGCCCTATCAACGTTTTCCCCCTGCTTGTTCAACTTCCCCGGCCCCACCTCGCCGCCGGCGAGCTTGCCCCACCGCGGGAGGGCATGGTTGTGAAGCCAAAGATCCCCATGGACCTTTGTGCTAGTTCTGATGGCATGGTTGTGAAGATTCAAAAAGTTCCAGGGGCTAGTGTAGAAGTAGATTCTTAAGTTCTTTACCTCTTGGTCCAGTGGCTTGTAAAATTCATATAAAATCATAGAAAAAATACAAAAATTGCAAAACCAATTTTGCTGTACTCCTGGTGGCTAGAACTACAACTTTTGCAAAGTTGTATATACTTTTGAGCTATAGTTTTTGCATGAAAAATTGAAATGTGTTTTACCTAGATCTGTTGTACTGCCAAATCCACACATGTTCATGAGCTGATTTTTGGATATGTTGTGAGTACTAGCATGTGTAGGTCCTGTGAAAAAATTTGCACAAAGTTACTGAAGGGATCCTTTATTATGATTTATCTTGTGTCTATACCTTTTCTGCCTTAATGATTTTTGTAGCAAAAAGTAAATAAATTTTGGAGCTATAGTTCTAGGAATAGTCATATTATTCCTAGATGCACCTTTACTGAATTAATCATGATTTTTGGACTGCTAGAAATATTTATCCCTGATTTATGCTTGTCTTTAATCATAAATGTGTAGATCAAGATCTATAATGGCTATAGATGTGTTTGTTGGCTCGTAGGCTTGTTTTGGACCAGAGAGTGTGTAGGAGAAAGTTTGGCTCCAAAAGTGCTATATTTATTGTTGTGTGCATTTATTCCATTTATGCTAGCTAGGAATGCTACTTTTGGTATAGTTTATTTTCAAAGCTCCAACTTGTGTGCTTGCTGTTCAAATAAGTTGTTCCTAGTCAGGGAGACCAGTGGGTACTGATTGGGCTTTTATAAAGCTTGTTGGTTGATTAAAAGTGGAGAAACCATACTAGGCTTATTAATAAAATAAATGGAAAAACCATTCTTTAAATGCTTGAACCCTATGGATAGATTATGAGAATGATTTGAGGAGTGAAAACACATTTCCTTGCTGTTTGTGCATTTAAATTAATTATTCTTTTAGATGTGTGCACAATCACCATAAAGAGAAGATTAATTAAGCCTTTTTATTAATTTTTAAAAGGAAAAGTGTTGTTATTGTTGTCAAGGTGAATATGGTCAACCATATGCTCCGTATGGCTGTTTGCTACTGTTTTGGTTAAATTAACTTAATTCCTGTGACGCCCCAGGTTTCTAATTAATGTCATTAGTGCTAATGACTGATTCAGCCGAGTCAAACCCGCTGACAATGGTCAAACCTAGGTCAACATGGGTCATCACCCCGAAAACCTCGCCATTGAACCCTATTGAACCCCTTGACCAAGCCTACACACACCCATGGTCAACCCTTGGTCAAAGGCACGGTCAAAATCGGCTTAACCGTTGACGTCAGCGAATGTCGTCCGGAACTTTTGCCGCATTCTCCAAAATTCACCTAAACACTTCAAAATCTACCTTTATGAAAGTTGTCCATATCATTGAGGGACACAACTTTCATGTAGATTGGCATTTCAAATTTTGAGTGGAAATTGGTGAAAAACTTGGTCAACCGCGGTACCTCTCGTTTTTCGAACAGCCGACATTCAATGTTGGCACGACGTTTCTGCAAAATCCGTTGAGAAAAACACTAGATGGCCTTTATGAAAGTTGTAGAGGGTAGTTAGATCTACAACTTTCCTGTTGACCACTTTGTGCACTTCTATTCAACTTTTTAGAGTTTTGCACGTTCAAACACTGGTCCAGCGACACAACTTCGCCGCGCCGCGCCACGCAGCGACGTCGCCCGCTATGGCCGCGTCGTGCGCGCCGCGCGCGCCGTACGCGTCGTACGCCCGGCCCGCATCCCCGCGTGCTCCGTCCCGAGGCGGCCGCGCGTCCCGGGACCGCCGGCCGAGGTCGCACTCGGCCCGAGCTCCCTTGGAGTCCGCGCGTGCCCGGGGACGTGCGGCGCGCGCACGCCACCGGCCGCCGCGCGCACGGCCGGCCGGCCGCCCGTGGCATGTCTCCCTCTGTGCCGTGCGTCCTGACGCTCGGACGCCGCTATAAAGGCACGAACGCCCCCGCCCGCGCCCGGGCCGTTCCTCCGGCTCGGAGCCTCGCCGCCGTCGCCATTGGCGGGGACGCGCGGTGTTCGTCCATCGTCCACCGCTATCACTGGGACCACCACCCCGACGCCCTCCTCTAGCTCGACGGCAGCTCGCCGCCCACCCACAAGCCACGGCGGAGGTCCTCGTCGCCGGCATTGCCGCCCGCGGCGGCCGGCGCGCTGACCGCCGGTGCTACCCCCCAGCCGGCCGTTCCTTGCCCCCCATCCAACCCACAAACCGGCCCCCAGTGACCCGTAGATCGCTCCCCTACCCTCCCCGGCCGGACTCCGGCGAGACCTCGCCGGAATTTCACCGAAACCGCCGCTGCGCCGCGCCCAGGGACCACATTGCAACAGAGAAGATCTTTCCGAGGGCCTCCCTGCAAAAGTATATCTCCAATAGTGTTGCAGTTTTCCTGATTCTTGTAAATTACGTAGAAAATCACAGAAAAATCAGAAAAATGAGAAACCAATTTTGTTGGGTTCGTGGTGAATTATCCTACAACTTTTGTTATTCTGGCCTGAGCAAATTCCTGTTGGTTTTTGCATGAAAAATACAAATGTGAAATACCTAGATCTGCAATATCTCAAAAACTATAAATCCTCTGTGTCCAATTTTTGGATATGTTGTGTGCTAGGTCATGACTAGCTCCTGAGCCAAAAATTGCACAAAGTTATGATGTAAATCTTTTTATAAAAATGTTTTTCCATTTCTGCAAGATCTGCATAAATGATTTTGCTTGCTAAATATATTTACGTTTTTGAGCTCAACTTCTGCACACTGTCTACTAATACCAAAATACACATCTTGTGAATTAATAATGATTTTTGGATTAACAGAAATAATTATTCTTGATTTATGCATGTTTTCCTTTGTAAATTAATAAACCAAGTTCAGTAGAGATTCCATGTGAACATGCTGGTTCTTTAGACTTGTTTAGGATCAGAGAGCATGCACAAGAAAGTTGGGAGCATTTTGATGCTTATTTATTTTTGTATGCATTTAAATTGAATCACTAGCTAGTCCTTTGTTATTTTCAATAATATTTATTTTCCTAGCATCCAACACTTACATGTGGGTCCAATGGACCAGGATAGGTGCTAGTAGGCTTAAGAAACACTCTTTAATTTTTGGTCATTTAATTGCTTAATAAAAAGCTTTAAAGCCTTTTTAATATTAAAGAGAAATTGAATAAAGGAAAGCCCTTATTTAATTCTTTTTCCTTTTTGAAAGTATTATCTAATTCAATTAAAAGATAATTAATTCTCATTGCTGATAAAGAATTAATTCAAGGATAAAAATATTATTTATACCCTTTCTTGTGAAAGTAAAAGGAATTAAAGCCTTCACATGAAATGATAAGTATAATAAGAACCTTTATTCAAATGTTTAATAAAGATTTGCATATTGTTCCTTTTTGGAAGAGTATGCTAAATGTATTCTTATCTAGGTGAATGTGTCCAACTAATGCACCCTGTGGTTGTCCTTTATTGTTTGTGATTAATTAAATTGAAATCGTCAATTAAATCTTGCATTTGCATCCTCGTGTAGATCTCCCGAACGGTAGGCCGTACGCGTGTGCGGACGGAGGAGACGAGAGGAGCCGACGGAGACGTGCACCACGTCGTTGTAGAGCAAGACTCGGACCAAGTCCGAGAAGGGCCCAAGGCCAACCTTGCCATCAAAGGCAAGCCCCGGATCATTAACCCCGTCTTTTAAAATTATGCAATTAGGTTTGCTACGATTGTGCATTTACGTTCCAGGAGTTGATTTGAAACCCTAGATGCATGATCCCTAGGTACCTATGCTCTATCACTAGTATGCTAGGTCGATAGTTGCTATGCTATAGGACCGATAGAAGTCGAGTGATGTTCGTCACTCGCGAGAATAGGTTCTTATGTTGGAATCATAAGATCTTTATAAATGGATTGCTCATGTGGTAAGAGCATGGGATTTGGGCTCCGGTCCAGTGGCTTTCATGGGCTAAGCTTTTGAACGTACTAAACATATGCCGGGTATGGGACCGGTAAGCCTAGTACCCGATTGACGCGGTAAGGGAACCTTTCCCTACTAAACCTGGGGCACTTGTGTCCCCCTGCTTGCAACAGTGTGGTACCCGAGTGAGTCTGGACGTTCGTGTGGGAGCGATCCAGTAAACCTTGTACCAAGGAATGTAGGTTCCGCTCCCGAGCCGAAGATCGACGGGAACGGCCTGGGAAAGTTGTCCTTGCGGGGGCAGCCTACCGAGTGTTTGGGTTTACCTTGCAAGGTTTAAATCAATCGATTGTCAACCTCTCACCGTTACCCGAGATTGCTTAATCAGCGGCCATGATATCCCATAATGATGGAACTCGAGGAATATTGTGTATGAAATAATTGCTTGTCCAATTCTTGATTGAATTAGATGGCACATTTAGAAATGGTAATCAACTAGAACTCGTGCTAAAAGATTGAAAGTGGACCTACTCTTAGCAACATTGTTCAAAGCAAAAGAAACTCCACCGGCCAAAAGCCTTTCATGTCTAGAGTTTGGTGATGTAGTTATCACCCGACGGTTAAGTCTTCTTTGAGTATTAGTATACTCGGCCTTGCTTTAAAAATTGTTGTTGCGGGGTGTGATTGACCGGATGGGTGACGACAAGTAAGGACATCACGGATGGCCCCCTGTGATGTTCACCGTTGCGCTAGTTTAAATTATTTCCGTTGTATTTTCGAACTCTGAACCTTTACTCCATGTCATGAACAATGGTTTGTAATAAATTATGTTAACTCGTGTTGTACTCTGGACTCGCCTTCGCGTGAGTTTTAATGCATATGTCGATCCTCTCGTTTGAATTCCAAGTGATTTACGGGCGTTAACCGGCAACTAACGACGGGATGATACTTTACTATTGCTTAATGGCCAAAGTGGATCGGTCTTA
This sequence comes from Cenchrus americanus, assembly GCA_947561735.1. NCBI lineage: Eukaryota > Viridiplantae > Streptophyta > Magnoliopsida > Poales > Poaceae > Cenchrus > Cenchrus americanus. The sequence goes on along the minus strand of OX387245.1, from coordinate 195,791,281 downwards.
GGCGATAGTACGGTATTTTCCTGGGCGGGTTGTCACAGCTGGTATCAGAGCGATTATATGCACCAGAGTTTAATTAACAACCTTAATCACTGGTTTTTGAATAAAACATGCCAAGATTGGTTGTGTTTGCAAAATGCGTTGGTCCGTTAAGGATGAAATAGACCGAGAGGCCCTAGAGGGAATTTTGGGTTCTTTCAGGTGGCTTATTAATCTATGGTTTATTTTGCTAACTTCCAGCACATTTTACTTTATGTCAGACTTACATTCTTGCACAACCAAACTAGATGAGCCACGTGTTTTATACGTGTGCTGTTCCGCATCATGGGAATTGCGAGGGTTGATGGAGTGATCCATTCCACGGATCCCATCTTCGCGTCTGTTTATGAGTTGTGTGTCGCCACGTGTTTCATACGTGTGCATTCCGCATGTCGCTCATGCGAGGCAAGGATACACTCCATTCGAACGGAGGGTGTCCGAGGTTGGACGCTGTCCATGCAGCGGCTTAACGCATGGATGTCGTTTCTATAGTGAACGGTAATGTATGTGGACGCTTTCATGAGTGCTGGCATGAAAGGTTCGTTGTGTTCTGTGATCTTCTGCAGGTACACTAACCACGTTCATAAGTCGCTAAGCGAGTACCGATAGTCTCGACTAGTTATTATAGGGAGAGACGTAATTGTTGCCTTGCCACCAGCACTAACTCCGATTTTTGGCTTAATTGCTTGGTGAGGACGAATAGGTCGTTCTTGCATCATGATAAAAACCTACTGAGTAGTGAAATGATCATATGTGTTGTTTTCCTTTAGTAATATTCTAATAGCAACAATAAAAACCTTTAAACTAAATCTAAAGCGTTGTGGGACCGTCTGGTCGACCCTGTTGTCGTGACCTCTTCTCAGACCTTTCTGCAGAGTTTCCGTATAGGTGATCTACACCCAAGTGCCCCCAATCTATCCAAATCTTTGTTGAGAAGTATTTGCACGATCATAGGTTTTCAAATCTCAAGCTATGCTCAAATAGTAAACCTAGGTCTTACATTCCGAATCTTGCACCTTTGCACCTTGTTCCTGACTCATCTAGCTTAACCCTTGACTACCAAGTTTGGTCTCATGAACCTACCGAGTTGCCGAAAAAATTTGAACATTTCAGAAACTTTGGTTTCGGAATGTTGGAAATTGTCAATTTGATGCAGTGCAACTGTCTCAAGTCTAGCTATTTGGTCAATTTGAGTTTTCGTCGTACATGTTCTACTTGTTGAACAAGCTTACGAATGTGTAACTTATGAAAACTCGAATTTTTTAGATGGTGGGCTCGACACGCAGCACTCCGAATGGTTTCGGTGATCCTAGTGGCCGCAACCAGCCGCCACCATCGCCAGACCCGACAATAGTGGCTACTCAAACCGAGATGATGTGCCAAATTCTTCTATACCTGCAGCAGCAGCCCCATGGGAATCAGATTAATGCCCAAGGTCAAGTGACCGAGTACAAGCACTTTCTGGATATGAATCCTCCGCAGTTCAATGGGACGGAAGAACCCTTGGATGCTGATGCCTGGATTCGAGCCATTGAAGCCATGTTTGCGGTGTCTACCTTGCCATGTTCAGAAGGACGCAAGGCTAAATTCGCCGCATTGCAGCTTCGTGGTTCTGCTTTAATGTGGTGGGAACACTACAAATCCATGCAACCACCTGAGTATGAAATCACTTGGGAAGAATTCAAAAAGGCTTTCAGAGACCATCACCTCCCTAAAGCACTTACCGATAGGAAAATGAGAGAATTATTGGCTCTCAAGCAAGGGTCAGACACGGTGTACCAATACACGCAGAAGTTTAATAACCTCTGCCAGTATGGAGGATATCATGTGAATACCGACACGTATGGAACTTTTTCGTGAAGGTCTGAATAGTAAACTGGCTGAATGGCTGAACCTGGCAAAGTTTGACAGCTACCCCATGCTAGTGAATAAGGCTATCTCTCAAGAAGATGCCATGAAGAGAGCCCAAGCCGAGAAGAAAAGAAAGGCTGACTCCATGCCTAATAATGCACCACATTGCAAGATACACATTATGCGGAAGACTTTCCCAGATTCCCAGCAGGCTTCACAGTCGGAAAGGTTAGTGGCTAAGTTGTCCCAGGATCGGACTCAAGAAAATCTTCACCTTCCCAACACTCAACAGCCGACTCCCAAGCCTATTGTACCTAGTCCTAATGGCAACAATGAGCGTTGTTGTTTCAAGTGTGGTGAACCAGGACACTTCGCTAGGTCATGCCTGCAACCGTGCCAGACCAACAGGCGGCACCGGCTAACTCAGCCTATTCAGAGACAAGTTTCCAAACAGGGCAAGAAGAAGATTGCTCAAGTCAGGAAGGGCAGACTCAGCTTCACTTCGGTGGGTGATATTCCAGATGGAGCACCAGTCATGATGGGCACATTCGCTATTCGAGGCAAACCCATCCGTGTGTTGTTTGATTCTGGCGCTACCCATAGTTTCATGAATGCAAAGACGCTGAGCAAAGTAGGACTGAACTCCTGCAACACCAAGGACGCTTTTACAATCAAAACAGTGGGAGGGGACATCTCTTCCGAGTTGGTGACCAGGGGAGTACTCTTGGAATTAGGAAGCAAAACAATTGACACGGACCTTATCATTTTGGGATTAGAAGGTATGGATGTCATTCTAGAAATGGACTGGATGAACCGACATAAGGTAGTACTGGATATTTCAGAGAGAGTGGTAGAGATCAACTCACCAATTGTTAGAGCCACGACTCTATATTTACCTTTCAAGGATGGTGTGAATCCTTGTTCTTATGTGGCAATCACTTCTCAGCTGGAAGAAATTCCAGTGGTTCGAGAGTTTGCGGATGTTTTTCCCGATGAGTTGCCGGGTATGCCACCCGACCGAGATGTTGAGTTTGTCATCGAACTTCAACCGGGCACAGCCCCGATCTCCAAGAGACCTTACCGTATGCCACCCAAGGAATTAGCAGAATTGAAGACCCAACTTCAAGAGTTGCTAGATAAGGGTTATATTCGCCCAAGTTCTTCACCTTGGGGTTGCCCAGCCTTATTTGTGAAGAAGAAAGATGGTAGTTTGAGGTTATGTGTGGATTACCGACCTCTCAATGCGGTAACAATCAAGAACAAGTACCCACTACCCCGCATCGATGTTCTGTTTGATCAGTTGGCTGGAGCCAGAGTTTTCTCCAAGATTGATCTTCGATCAGGTTATCATCAAATAAAGATCAGGCCATGTGATATTCCCAAGACAGCTTTCTCCACCCGATACGGCCTTTATGAGTATTTGTTAATGTCCTTTGGTCTTACCAATGCACCTGCTTATTTCATGTATCTCATGAATTCCGTATTCATGACGGAGCTGGACAAGTTTGTAGTGGTATTCATTGATGATATTCTAATCTATTCCAAGAATGAAGAAGAACATGCAGAACATCTCCGAATTGTTTTGCAACGTTTGCGAGATCACAAGCTTTATGCAAAGTTCTCCAAATGTGAATTTTGGTTAGATAGTGTGAAATTTTTGGGGCACACTATTTCCAAGGAAGGCATATCTGTGGACCCTAGCAAAGTACAAGAGGTTATGGATTGGAAACCACCCAAGACCGTACACCAAATCCGTAGTTTTTACGGGTTTAGCAGGCTATTATCGTCGTTTCATTCCGGATTTTTCCAGGATCGCTAAACCTATGACTGAGCTACTAAAGAAGGGAGTCAAGTTTGTGTGGAGCGAAGATTGTGAAAAAGCTTTCCACACATTGAGGCAACATCTGGCTACAGCCCCAGTGCTAGTGCAGCCGGATAATTCTAAACCGTTTGAAGTCTTTTGTGATGCTTCGGGCACTGGTCTCGGTTGTATTCTTATGCAAGAAAATCGAGTCATTGCCTATGCCTCACGATCGCTTCGACCTCATGAAGTGAATTACCCGACCCATGATCTTGAGTTAGCAGCAGTTGTTCATGCTCTCAAGATTTGGAGGCATTATCTTATGGGAAACCGTTGTAATATCTTCACCGATCACAAGAGTCTTAAGTATATCTTCACCAAATCAGAATTGAACATGAGGCAGAGAAGATGGTTGGAATTGATAAAAGACTATGATCTAGAGGTACACTATCATCCCGGAAAAGCCAATGTTGTTGCAGATGCGCTTAGCCGCAAGGTTCACTGCAACTGCTTAACCGTGGAGTTGTATAGTGAGACTTTGTGTGAAGACTTGCGGAAGCTCCGATTGGAAATTGTGGAGCAAGGAAGCTTGAATGCTATCTCAGTCGAGTCCAATCTATATGTGAGAATCGTTTTGGCTCAACTCAATGATGAAGGTGTCTAGCTAATAAAACAGAAATTAGCGGAAGGGGACCCCAAATATAGTTGTTTCCACAAGGATGCAAAAGATGTGGTGTGGTTTGAGCAACGTCTCGTAGTTCCTGTTGATCCGGAACTCCGAAAGGAAATTTTCGACGAAGCTCATCTTTCCAAATTCTCTATTCACCCCGGAAGCACCAAAATGTATCAGGATTTGAAGAAAAACTTTTGGTGGTCAAACATGAAGGTAGACATAGCCAAATATGTGGCAGAGTGTGATACTTGTCATCGAGTCAAAGCAAGCCATTTGAAGTCAGCCGGTGTACTTCAACCGTTGACTATACCTTTGTGGAAGTGGGATGACATAAGTATGGATTTTATTGTGGGTTTACCCCTGACTGCCAGAAAGAAGGATTCCATCTGGGTTATTGTGGACCGATTGACCAAGACTGCTCATTTCATCGCAGTGCACACCACCTACTCCGTCCAAGATTATGCAGAGCTCTATCTCGATCAAATTGTGCGTCTGCACGGGCTTCCCAAGACCATTGTTTCTGATCGAGGTACTCAATTTTTGGCTCGTTTTTGGGAACAATTGCATGAATCTTTGGTAACCAAGTTGGTTCGTAGTTCAAGTTATCATCCTCGGACCGATGATCAGACCGAGCGAGTCAATCAAATTGTGGAAGACATGCTGAGAGCAAGCATCATGCATTTTGATAAGAGTTGGGACAAGTGTCTATCTTTGGCAGAATTCTCTTATAACAATAGTTATCAAGCTAGTTTGAAGATGGCACCATTTGAAGCTCTTTATGGACGAAGATGTCGAACTCCTTTGAATTGGTCAGAAGCCGGGGAGCGAACGCTCTTTGGCCCGGATTTAGTTAAAGACGCAGAAGAGAAGGTGGAAGTGATCAGAGAAAACTTGAAGTTAGCTCAAATGAGACAAAAGAGTTACCATGACAAAGGGAAAGCACCCCGACACTATGAAGTGGGTGATTACGTATACCTCAAGGTTTCCCCGACCAAAGGTGTACAGAGATTTGGCGTCAAAGGGAAGTTAGCCCCACGCTATATCGGCCCATACGAGATCATTGAGATATGTGGAGCAGTCGCTTATCGTATCCGACTTCCGGATCGATTCTCGGTTGTGCACAATGTGTTTCATGTGACACAATTGAAGAAAGGTGTGAAAGTACCCAAGACAGAAGTGATCACGGAAGCGAACGCTTGCATCGAGCCAGATCTTTCAGTGGTCGAGCATCCGCTGAGAGTGCTAGATCAAAAAGAAAGGCAAACTAGGAGACATACCGTGAAGATGTACAAGATACAATGGAGTCACCATACTGAAGAAGAAGCTACGTGGGAGACCGAGCACTTCCTCAACACAAAGTATCCGGGTTTTCTTCAATCGCGAAACAGTAAGAACCTTACCCCTACCTTTGTCTTTAATTTTCGAATCTCGGGTCGAGATTCCCTTTAAGGGGGGTAGGCTGTGACGCCCCAGGTTTCTAATTAATGTCATTAGTGCTAATGACCGATTCAGCCGAGTCAAACCCGCTGACAATGGTCAAACCTAGGTCAACCTGGATCATCACCTCGAAAACCTCGCCATTGAACCCTATTGAACCCCTTGACCAAGCCTACACACACCCGTGGTCAACCCTTGGTCAAAGGCACGGTCAAAATCGGCTTAACCGTTGACGTCAGCGAATGTCGTCCGGAACTTTTGCCGCGTTCTCCAAAATTCACCTAAACACTTCAAAATCTACCTTTATAAAAGTTGTCCATCTCATTGAGGGACACAAGTTTCATGTAGATTGGCATTTCAAATTTTGAGTGGAAATTGGTGAAAAACTTGGTCAACCGCCAGTACCTCCTGTTTTTCAGAACAGGCCGACATTCAATGTTGGCACGACGTTCCTGCAAAATCCGTTGAAAAAAACACTAGACGGCCTTTACGAAAGTTGTAGAGGGTAGTTAGATCTACAACTTTCCTGTTGACCACTTTGTGCACTTCTATTCAACTTTTTAGAGTTTTGCGCGTTCAAACACTGGTCCAGCGACACAACTTCGCCGCGCCGCGCCACGCAGCGACGTCGCCGCCGCCGGCCGCGTCGTGCGCGCCGCGCCGTACGTGTCGTACGCCCGGCCCGCATCCCCGCGTGCTCCGTCCCGAGGCAACCGCGCGTCCCGAGGACCGCGAGGGCGAGGTCGCACTCGGCCCGAGCTCCCTTGGAGCCGCGCGCGCGCCCGGGACGTGCGCGCGCGCGCACGCCACCGCGCCGCCCCGCGCCGCCGCGCGCGACCGGCGCCGGGCGGGCGCCCGCGCACGGCCGGGGCGCGCCCGTGGCATGTCTCCCTCCTGTGCCGTGCGTGCTGACGCTTGGACGCCGCTATAAAGGCCTGAACACCCCGCCCGCGCCCAGGCCGTTCCTCCAGCTCGGAGCCTCGCCGCCGTCGCCATTGGCAGGACGCGCGGTGTTCTGTCCATCGTCCACTGCTATCACCGGACCACCACCCCGGCGCCCTCCTCTAGCTCGACAGCAGCTCGCCGCCCACCCCGCAAGCCACAGCCGGAGGTCCTCGTCGCCGGCATTGCCAGCCGCGGCGGCCGGCGCCGCCGACCGCCGTGCTACCCCCCAGCCGGCCGTTCCTTGCCCCCCATCCAACCCACAAACCGGCCCCCAGTGACCCGTAGATCGCTCCCCTACCCTCCCCGGCCGGACTCCGGCGAGACCTCACCGGAATTTCACCGGAACCGCCGCTGCACCGCGCCCAGGGACCACATTGCAACAGAGAAGATCTTTCCGAGGGCCTCCCTGCAAAAGTATATCTCCAATAGTGTTGCAGTTTTCCTGATTCTTGTAAATTGCGTAGAAAATCACGAAAAAAATCAGAAAAATGAGAAACCAATTTTGTTGGGTTCGTGGTGAATTATCCTACAACTTTTGTTATTCTGGCCTGAGCTAATTCCTGTTGGTTTTTGCATGAAAAATACAAATGTGAAATACCTAGATCTGCAATATCTCAAAAACTATAAATCCTCTGTGTCCAATTTTTGGATATGTTGTGTGCTAGGTCATGACTAGCTCCTGAGCCAAAAATTGCACAAAGTTATGATGTAAATCTTTTTATAAAAATGTTTTCCATTTCTGCAAGATCTGCATAAATGATTTTGCTTGCTAAATATATTTACGTTTTTTAGCTCAACTTCTGCACACTGTCTACTAATACCAAAATACACATCTTGTGAATTAATAATGATTTTTGGATTAACAGAAATAATTATTCTTGATTTATGCATGTTTTCCTTTGTAAATTAATAAACCAAGTTCAGTAGAGATTCCATGTGAACATGCTGGTTCTTTAGACTTGTTTAGGATCAGAGAGCATGCACAAGAAAGTTGGGAGCATTTTGATGCTTATTTATTTTTGTATGCATTTAAATTGAATCACTAGCTAGTCCTTTGTTATTTTCAATAATATTTATTTTCCTAGCATCCAACACTTACATGTGGGTCCAATGGACCAGGATAGGTGCTAGTAGGCTTAAGAAACACTCTTTAATTTTTGGTCATTTAATTGCTTAATAAAAAGCTTTAAAGCCTTTTTAATATTAAAGAGAAATTAAATAAAGGAAAGCCCTTATTTAATTATTTTTCCTTTTTGAAAGTATTATCTAATTTAATTAAAAGATAATTAATTCTCATTGCTGATAAGGAATTAATTCGTGGATAAAAATATTATTTATACCCTTGTTTGTGAAAGTAAAAGAAATTAAAGCCTTCACATGAAATGATAAGTATAATAAGAACCTTTATTCAAATGTTTAATAAAGAATTGCATATTGTTCCTTTTTGGAAGAGTATGCTAAATGTATTCTTATCTAGGTGAATGTGTCCAACTAATGCACCCTGTGGTTGTCCTTCACTGTTTGTGATTAATTAAATTGAAATCGTCAATTAAATCTTGCATTTGCATCCTCGTGTAGATCTCCCTAACGGTAGGCCGTACGCGTGTGCCGGACGGAGGAGACAGAGGAGCTGACGGAGACGTGCACCACGTCGTTGTAGAGCAAGACCTGGACCAAGTCCAGAAGGGCCCAAGGCCAACCTTGCCATCAAAGGCAAGCCCCGGATCATTAACCCCGTCTTTTAAAATTATGCAATTAGGTTTGCTACGATTGTGCATTTACGTTCCAGGAGTTGATTTGAAACCCTAGATGCATGATCCCTAGGTACCTATGCTCTATCACTAGTATGCTAGGTCGATAGTTGCTATGCTATAGGACCGATAGAAGTCGAGTGATGTTCGTCACTCGCGAGAATAGGTTCTTATGTTGGAATCATAAGATCTTTATAAATGGATTGCTCATGTGGTAAGAGCATGGGATTTGGGCTCCGGTCCAGTGGCTTTCATGGGCTAAGCTTTTGAACGTACTAAACATATGCGGGTATGGGACCGGTAAGCCTAGTACCCGATTGACGCGGTAAGGGAACCTTTCCCTACTAAACACGGGGCACTTGTGTCCCCCGCTTGCAACGAGTGTGGTACCCGAGTGAGTCTGGACGTTCGTGTGGGAGCGATCCAGTAAACCTTGTACCAAGGAATGTAGGTTCCGCTCCCGAGCCGAAGATCGACGGGAACGGCCTGGGAAAGTTGTCCTTGCGGGGGCAGCCTACCGAGTGTTTGGGTTTACCTTGCAAGGTTTAAATCAATCGATTGTCAGCCTCTCACCGTTACCTGAGATTGCTTAATCAACTGGCCATGATATCCCATAATGATGGAACTCGAGGAATATTGTGTATGAAATAATTGCTTGTCCAATTCTTGATTGAATTAGATGGCACATTTAGAAATGGTAATCAACTAGAACTCGTGCTAAAAGATTGAAAGTGGACCTACTCTTAGCAGCTGTTCAGCAAAAGAAACTCCACCGGCCAAAAGCCTTTCATGTCTAGAGTTTGGTGATGTAGTTATCACCCGACGGTTAAGTCTTGCTGAGTATTAGTATACTCAGCCTTGCTTTAAAAATTGTTGTTGCAGGTGTGATTGACCGGATGGGTGACGACAAGTAAGGACATCACGGATGGCCTCCTGTGATGTTCACCGTTGCGCTAGTTTAAATTATTTCCGTTGTATTTTCGAACTGCGAACCTTTACTCCATGTCATGAACAATGGTTTGTAATAAATTATGTTAACCCGTGTTGTACTCTGGACTCGCCTTCGCGTGAGTTTTAATGCATATGTCGATCCTCTGTTTGAATTCCAAGTGATTTACCGGGCGTTAACCCGGCAACTAACGACAGGATGATACTTTACTATTGCTTAATGGCCAAAGTGGATCGGTCTTAGGCGATAGTACGGTATTTTCCTAGGCGGGTTGTCACAATTACACTCTAATTAATGCATGTGCATCCTACGTGTAGAAGTTCCTGACGGTAATTACACGCTCGTGCCGGCTGACGAGGACGAGGGAGCGGGAGGAGACGTGCACTACGTGGCCGTAGAGCAAGACCCGGACCAAAGTCCGGAAGGTTGTGTGTCTGCTTGTGCTGACGAAGGCAAGCCCCAGTTTATTCATTAACCTATGTGTTTCTTTAAACTTTTGAATTATCATTGTTATTTTATGTGCATTTACGTTCAGGAGTTGAATTGAAACCCTAGTTGCATGATTCATAAGTACCTATGATCTTTTACTAGCATGTTAAGTCGCTAGCTGCTATGCCCTCAGGATCCGGTACAAGTCGAGTGATGTTCGTCACTCGCGAGAATAAGATCTCCTTTATGGAATCACCATATTGATTAAATAGATTGCTCATGTGGTAAGAGCATGGGATTTGGGCTCCGGTCCAATGGCTTCGTTGGTTAAGTGTTTGAAAGTACTAAGCACTTGTCGGAAATGGTACGATAAGCCTAGTACCTAAATGAGACGGTGCGGGAACTTTGCGCTACTAAACTTAGGGTTGCAGCCCCGGGCTCGCCACCTGAGTACTTGCGAGAGGCTGCGTGACCTTGGTGGCGTAGCCCAGTAAACCTTGTACTTGAGACTGTAGCATCTGATCCCAATCCGAGGAATGACGGGAACCGCCTGGTTGGTGAACTCTTAGTGAGGGCACCTCCCGTGTATTTAGGTCCACCTTGCAAGGTTTGAATCAATCGATTGTCGGTCTCTCACCGTTATCTGAGACTACTTAATCTACTGGCCATGATATCCCTTTATGATGGAACTTTGTGAAGATTATTATTGGATTAATTGTTTGTACAACTTTGATTGCAGTAGTTGCTTATCTAGTAATGATTACTTCTACTAGAACATGAGCTAAAATGTGATAGTAAGGATTCACTATTTAGTAGCTTTTTGGCAAACAAACCCACTAGCCAAAAGCCCTGCATGATTAGAGGTAAAGTCCTTCTTTTAGATGGGTAAGTCTTGCTGAGTATTAGTATACTCAACCTTGCTATTTAAATGTTGTTCTAGGTAATGCTTGTGATGTTTGTCCTGGAGAACTTCCACCTGGCTGGGAGCTGGAATGGGTGGATGATGATGAGTGATTGCATCATGGACAGGCCTCCTATGATGTTGATCGTACCGTTTAGTTATCTTCCGCTATTTTAATAAACTCTGAACCATTTACTTTCATGTCAAGAACTATGGTTTGTAATAATGGACCCTACAGAGAATTTGGTATTAATTTGTAAGGCACTCTGTACTCTCCTTCGTGGGAGTTTTAATGCATACGTTCGATCCTCTTTGTGTTTTCAAGTGATTTACCAGGTGTAAACCCGGCAACATTCAACGGGGTGATTCTTTATTATCGCTTAATGACCAAATGAAGTAGTTTAGGCGATAGTACGGAGTTATCTCGGATAGGGTTGTCACAGTGGGTCTTTTTGTTGTGTCGAGAGGGGGAGGGGGCTGATAGGTCTTCGATCTCGGAAACGAAAGCAAAGTAGGGCATAAGATCACAATGGAAAGTCACATGTGGCTCATCGAGTGATGAGTTGTCAAAAATGAAAAGTGTTGACGTAAAATCAGCACCTCACGCCAAGCACACAACAAGCCGAATCAGCTGGCTTAACACACGTGGCCCGAGCGTCAGAATCCGGAAGCGTGCCAGTCAATTTTCCCTGAAACTGACAAAGGATGAAAACAATTAGATAAAAACCTAGAACTTGTCGGGTGGTACCAGACAGTTCCGTATTTACGGCTATAAAGCCAGTTAGAACGACATATAGCTACAACAAGCTATCTGTCAGCAATTCGAACATCATTCGGGAACTGATAAAACATGTAAACAGGGCATAGCCGAATGTATGACGTAAGCATGATGAAAATCAGTCTTTATTTAAACAACATTGCAACACGTAACCATGACCGATTATCAAAGGATAAATCATAATAAAATAAATAAAAGCGAAGCATGATCATAAGTTTGTTGTAAACATGCATGCATAGACCAAAAGCACTAGTCTACCGCATGTCTAGATACTTTCAAACCCGTCAAGCATGACACCAAACAAATTAATCCACCACATGATACAACTTGTTTGAAATCATACCACCAACCAAGAAAAGATCAATCCATCGCATGATACAATCTTAACATGGAAGGCTAAAAGCATACATTATTTAAAACAAGCTCATGAACATGTTTCACTCGTGATGGGATTGCCGAATACAGCTGTTCAGCCGATTCGGGTTCCGCGGAGAAGGAACAAATTATGCTAGATTAACAAGCTTGAACCCGCAACACGTGACAATCTAGATTGATTCGAATTCGGCTATTTAAGAGCACGTGACACGTTCGCCACATCGAGTCAAAGATTTGAGCATGTAACACGTAGATCGCGAACAAGATAGAGCCGAATCTAGTCAATCTAAATTGGGCAAAAGAGTGTTACGTGAATTAAACATAAGAGCAAAATTCAAAGCAACACATGGTAACTTGATGAATCTATTAGATCTTGCCAAATCTAATAGAGCCGATAACTAGCTCCAAGCTAGATCTTAGCCTACCGCATGACTCATGATCCAACAAGGAAACCTTCTTGAACCAAGCTTAAATCCACCGCATGATACTAAGCATGGTAACAAGACTAATTGCATCACGGTCTAAATCCACTGCATGATACTAGACATGATACAAGGTTGCCGGTACTTACAGAGGTCGACGGATCGATGGCTCCTCTCGAAGAACTCGATGACTCGACTAAGGGGCTCGAAAGTTGGCACGGGGCCGGTTTGTTGTGAAATTGTTCGATCCCTATTACAAACACCAAGGGTTCATATTTATACCCTGGCTCTAACACGACTCCTAGTCGGCCACGATTACAACATTTATTGCCTAATGGCGTCATGTCCGTCTCGCACCCGTCATCAATTCATCCATTCTTTATATTCAAGTCACGTCATCACGCATTCCCGAATGCTTCATCTCCCAAGCGTGAAACAGCTCTTCTGCCGAATGATGACGTACTCCCGACCGCAGGCGCCTTTACCGAATGCTTTGAGGAAAACCTCTTGCCGAATGGTGCTCTTCTACCAAACTCGGCCCACAAGTCAGTCTCGTCCCTGTACCAATTTTTGGTGTTAACAAAAAAGTTGCGTGAAGAAGTATAACTGACAACCAAAGATGATGACCAACCGTTTTTGCAATGACACGAATGTCAAGATCAGGCTTCAACATGCACAACATATGTCGACGCTAATGTGAAGGTGGACCCAAGTCATTAGAAGCACCTCCTTCCCCATCTCCTTGATTTTGTTCTGTGTGAATTTAATTTTGCATTTATCTAGCATCGTGCATAAAAATGACTCTCAAGTGTCGTTTTCAATTTAACAATCAAGTGTAGATGCTTGGAAGCCTAGGAAAAATTGTAGCTAGGGTCCACACTGGTTGTTGATTATTCTTTGTTCGCGGATTAGGATTTAGCGGAAATGACTTTTCTATGTGAAGACTTAAAGCTCACTTATCACATTCCTCCTTGAAAGCTAAAACATTGAGTTGATGCCTTTTGCTAATTTGGGACGAATGGAGTACACGTTTTTAACATTGAGTTAGTTGATACTTTTTCTCGACATGCCTAGAGCTGTGGAGTAATTTGATTTGATATATTAGTAAGGTTAGAATAATGTTGATCATATAACTAGTCACAACAGTTAAACTGTAACAAGAGGTTATTGTACACTTGCACCACTATTTATAAACTTTTTTGTCGAATCACTCTTTTTAAACTTTGGATGGATCGTATTTTACCAGTGAGCACAAATGCTGCTTTTTTCTTGTTGAGAGTTTGAGACCAAGAGAGTTCGGCAGGCTGTTTCTCGACTCATTTCCACTTGTTTCGCCTTATCTCCTCTCAAATAATACTATTCAATCTATCAGCTGAATAATATTTATCATATCAACCGAACGGGCTCAGTAGTTGAGCTTGCTTGAGCCACATAAGAAGGCCCATCTCCTGATTGTGTGGGCCTATGCGTGGCCTGTCGTGAGGCAAGCCCACATAAGAATGTAACTCCAATACGGCAAAATAAAGAAATTCATCGATCCCAAATGAGGCAAGTTTTAGTCAAATTCCCCTCCCTCTTCTTGATCGGCCCGCAAACGACATAATTTATCAAATCTGGAAGAAGTCTACATAACCCCCCAAACTATGGGGAGTGGAACACATCACCCCTTTAACTATGAAACCGGATAAATTACCCTTCAAACTTTTCAAAACCAGACAAATCACCCTTTGAAGTGGTTTGGGACGACGGTTTTGCCAGTAGCAGTGGTTTTGGATTCTTCTTTTATTTCTGTTGAAACTTTGAAAAATCATTGTAAATCAAAAAAAAATCATAAAATAGAAAATCCAATTTTATTAGACTTCACATGAGTAGATGCACACAGTAAACATATTATATATTCACTAGGTGCATCTACTCATGTGGACTCTAACAAAATTGAATTTTCTATTTTATGATTTTTCTGTGATTTATTATAATTTTTCAAAGTTTCAACCGAAATAAAAAAGAAAAATCCAAAACCATTATTACTGTAGCAAACCGCAGTCCCAAATCACTTCAGAGGCGATTTGTTCCGTTTTGAAAAGTTTTGGAGGGTAATTTATCCATTTTGATAGTTGAGGGGGTGCACGAGAAAATTCGCGCTTCTCCCCACAGCTCCACGAGAAAATTCGCGCTTCTCCCGGCGGCGCCGGCGAATCGACGCCTCCGACCGCGTCTTCATCTCTCCCTTCCCCGCTTCGCAGCGGCGTAGCGAGCCCACCACGGCTTGCCCGCGTCCTCTACCCGCTTTCTCCGAGTCTGCACAAGCACAAATCCTAGCACCCCGGAGGTCCGGACCTCTCCTGGATCGACTCTGTTTTGCCGGTAAGGTAGCGACAGCGACTCCTGGCTTTGCTTGGATGGGTTGCTGTACTAGTGGAATTTCTGTCCCGCGGGATCTTCTTTTTGCTGCGACCAAATTCCAGTAGTTTTTTTTTCTTTTCTTGCTGCCAATGATACTCCGAGCCTTCCAGATCCAGATTGCTGCTGTTGTGCCTGTGGTTTTTGTTCTTTTCTTAACAACAATAACACAAATTGAGCTTTAACCGAACCCGTACACCCCATGTTTGGTCGGACCCTATTCGAACTATGCCTTGGTGTAACTTGGTTGAGCGAGCTAGAGATGCATTGCATTATTGTGTACGTTGACTAAACTGGACGAGCATGCTCTTGTTGTTTCAAGAGCTTATCAAACAACGTGACTGTGTGAGATTTGTTCTTTATTCAGTTATACACGATCATATGTAGTGCCTGAAAATTCCTGTGCAAGTTTGCTATGTCAATAGTAAAAATCAGAATTGAGGTATACTTTGCTGTATTCGACTGTAAAAAAGATTTGTCTTGTTACTTTGGCCACTAGCTATTCGCAGTTAATAGCCCATGTTTCCTCCACGTTTGTATGTGCATAGTAAAATTCAGAATTGAGGTTTGGCCATTACCTATCTAATTTACACTGTATCCCAATCTAGTTTGGTATGCTTGTTTGTTTGTTTGTTGTTGTATACTCCGTATGTGAAAATATTTTGTCAATTATATCATTTTTCTTGCATGGAGCATACATGTAGAAACACCGCACACCCTTGATTAGGGGGGGGGGGTGACCTTCATTATATAGCCAATTAGGCTAGGGTTACAATGTACAAGGCCAATGGGCCTGACGCCCAATATGGGCTGACTGGACTGTCTATTCTAACACACTCCCTCAGTCTAAGCGGGAGTGTCACGAACACAAAGACTTGACCTAAAGTCGATAAACAATGTACGGGTAACCCTTTGGTCATGATATCTCGCGAACCGATGAGACGAAGGAACATGGAGCACCGAACCTTTGTCCCAAAGCAACCTTCTCGCGGACAAAGTGGATGTCGATTTCAATATGCTTCGTGCGACGATGATGGACTGGGTTAGCGGTCATGTAGACAGCACGACATTGTCACAGTAAACAATTGTCGCCGAAGAGATGGGTGCATGGAGCTCCTGAAGCAACTGACGAAGCCAACAGGTCTCAGCCACAGCGTGCGCAACTGCACGATACTCAGCCTCCGCGCTCGAACGAGAGACCGTAGTCTGTCGTTTGGAGGACCAAGAGACCAAGTTGTCGCCAAGGAAGACGCAGTAACCTGAAGTGGAGCGTCGAGAATCTGGACAGCCTGCCCAATCAGCATCGGAGTAGGTCGTCAAAGCGGTGATGGTGCCGTGCGGTGTGAAGCCCGGTGGAGAGAGTGCCTTTGACATACGCGGAGACGCGCTTGAGCAAGTGCTAGATGAGGCTCTCGCGGGTCGTGCATGAAAAGACACACCTGCTGGACTGCATAGGCGAGATCCGGACGAGTCAGCGTGAGATACTGTAGAGCTCCGGCGAGGCGCGATGCGAGTGGCATCCGCCACTGGAGCGCCATCCACGGCCGACGCCTTGGCATGAGTGTCCACGGGGAGTCGCCGTAGAGTGACACTCGGCCATGCGGCGCGCCCGAAGCGGGTCGGCGGCATAAGATCGTCGCCGGGAGAGGAAGAGTCCGTCGGAGGAACGCGTGACTGAGATCCCGAGGAAATGATGAAGATCCCCCAGATCTGTCATGGCAAACTCGGAGTGAAGGGACTCGGTGATGCGACGAAGAAGCCGAGTCGACGAGGCTGTCAGAATGATGTCGTCGACGTAGAGCAGCAGGTAGGCGATGTCGACGCCCTCTTTGTAGACAAAGAGGGATGTGTCGGAGATCGAAGCGGTGAAGCCAGTCTGCTGAACGAAGCCAGAGAAACGCTGGTGCCACGCCCGGGGCGCCTGCTTGAGCCCATACAAGGACTTTTGCAGGAGACATACGTGATCGGGGGCAGCCGGGTCGACAAAGCCAAGCGGCTGCTGACAGTAGACTGTCTCGTGGAGATGGCCGTGGAGGAAGGCGTTCGTCACGTCCAGCTGATGAATCGGCCAGGAGCGAGAGACGGCGACGGCGAGAACGGCCGGATGGTGGGCGGTTTGACGACGGGACCGAACGTCTCGTCGTAGTCGATGCCGTATCGCTGCGAGAACCCTCGAACGACCCACCTGGCCTTATGGCGTGCCAGGGAGCCATCAGCATGGAACTTGTGCTTGAAGACCCACTTGCCGGTGATGATGTTGGCGCGAGGCGGGCGAGGAACAAGATGCCAGGTGCCATTGTCGACAAGTGCCTTGTACTCATCAGCCATCGCGGCACGCCAATTCGCACCTGCGAGCGCGGCGCGAGTGTTGGCAGGCAGCGGAGACGCCGAGGTGGCCGCGGTGAAGCCGTATCGCTGCATGGGCGGTGGCGAGGGGAGCCCGTGCGGGAACGAGTCGCCGTCTCGGAGGCGCGAGAGGTGCCGGAGGCCGTGGGCGACTCGATCGGTGGCTCGGGGAACCGGTGGTGCATCCGGCGACGGCCGGGAAACCGGAGCGAGAGGCGGACGCCCGCCGTAGTGAAGACCGAAGCGCCGAGGCCGGCGCCCGGAGATGCCGCACCGGCGCCGGCGGCAACCCGCCGAGGCGCGGGTGCGGTCGGAGGCGTCGCCGTGGCGGGCGGTAGGCGCACCGTGCCACAGGATGGCCGGGTCCAGCCCGACAGGGTCGCCTGCGTCGTCCGAGGCCGGTGGATCCGAAGCCCGCGTGTGCCGAGCGTCTAGGGTAGACGGGGCAGGCGCGGGGAGTATGTCCTGTAACAGAAAGTCAAACGAGTCCGGTCGAGGCTTTGAAGCCGCAAACGGAAAGTGAGTCTCATCAAAAACAACGTGGCGCGAGATGATGATCTTGCGAGTGGAGAGGTCAAGGCATCGGTAACCCTTCTGAGAAGGAGGGTAACCAAGGAAGACACACGCTACTGAGCGAGGAGACAGTTTGTGGGGGGTCGTGGCACTAAGGTTCGGGTAGCACAGGCAACCAAAAACTCAGAGGAGTGAGTAGTCTGGCATCTTGTGATAAAGACGGTGATAGGGAATACCGTTGTTGATGGACGATGAGGGCCGCCGGTTGATAAGAAACACAATGGTGGAAAGTGCCTCAACCCAGTAAGAGGGAGGCGTGGCGGCATGTATCAGGAGTGTCCGAACAGTGTTGTTCAGTGTGCGAAGCATGCGCTCAGCTTTGCCGTTCTGGGCGGACGTGTAAGGACACGAAGCGCGGAGAAGAATGCCGCGGCCAGCCAGGAAGGTAGCAGTGGCATTGTTGAGGAACTCCGTGCCATTGTCGACCTGAAAACAGCGCACAGGATAACTGAATTGTGTGTGAGCATAAGCTATGAACTGAACAATGTGTTCGTGAACATCAGATTTATGGCGCGGGGGAAAAGTCCAACAGTAATGTGTAAAATCGTCAACTATCACAAGATAAAATTTGTAACCAGAAATACTCAAAACTGGAGAAGTCCAAATATCACAATGGAGGAGTTCAAATGGTGCTAAGGTACTAGAGACCAAACTAG
The DNA here is from genome assembly GCA_947561735.1 of Cenchrus americanus. Lineage (NCBI taxonomy): Eukaryota > Viridiplantae > Streptophyta > Magnoliopsida > Poales > Poaceae > Cenchrus > Cenchrus americanus. Next base: position 195,772,958 of record OX387245.1, on the reverse strand, counting down.
CAAATGGCAGCCTAGCGTGTTTGCCTAGCTGACAGGCATGACAAATGCGGCGAGCTGCTTTATTACACTGGATAGCTGAAAGTTTATGTAGAGTCTGGATGGCTGCTGGTGCTAGATGCCCGAGACGAGAATGCCAAAGCTCCGAGGAGACGACAGCGACATGACAACGAGTGGGCATGTGGTGTGGAATGGTGTAGAGGTCCCCATCGCTATTGCACCAAAGGACCATCTTGGTCTGGAGATCCTTAACAGAAAAACCAGAAGCGTCAAACTCAATAGAACAGTTATTGTCGCGAGTAAGCTGTCGAACGGATAACAAATTGCGAGTAAGCTGAGGAGCGACAAGGACGTTATTAAGATGAAAAAGACGATCAGCTATGTGTAAAGAAGAAGTGCCACGACCAGAAATAGGGATGGACTGCCCGTTACCAACAATAATGGAAGATGGTGGTGACGGGAGACGGGAGAAAAGTATACCGTCGTTGGAGGACATGTGGGATGTCGCTCCGCTGTCCATAACCCAAGGTGAAGACCCTTTCCTCGCCCGGTGGTTGAGGGCGCCGATCGAGCCGACGGCGTCCCGGCCCACCTGGAGCGGGGCTGGCGGCGGAGAGCTGTGACGTTGCAAAGGCGGTGTGGGCTTGCTGTGGGGGCTGTGCTGATGGCGTCCACTGCTGCTGCTGAGGGGGCCACTGGTTGCCCGAGGAAGCCCACGGGCCGACCCCCGAGGAAGCCCACGGGTCGCCCGCCGGCCGCCGCCTTGCTCGCCGGTTGCGACCGCCACCGCCGCCACCGCTGCCACCGCTACGCCCTCCCTTGCCCTTGCCGCCCTTCCCTTTGCCACTGCCCCCACGGTTGTTGGAGGAGGTGGGCTAGCACGAGGACGACGTACAGGATGGAGTAGTGGAAGCAGCGAGAGCTGAGGCCAAGGCCTCCTTGCCCGCAGCGCCGAGGCGGAGTTCCTTGACGCGGAGCATGTTGGTGGCAGACTTGAAGTCGGGAAGCGGCGACGTGTTGGCGATGATGTCGACGGTGTTGGCGAAGCGAGGGTTGAGGCCGTGCAGAAGATTCAGCACAAGCTGCGCTGGAGAGATGGTGTGACCAACCTCCCGCAGGGCGTCGGCGATGCGCTTCATCTGCTGAGCGTAGGCGTCGACGGAGAGGTCGCCCTGGGACAGGCTATGGAACTCCTGTTCAAGGACGACCGCGCGAGACTCCTTGTTCGCTTGGAACAGAGCCTCGATGGAGACGTACAGGGCACGGGCATCCTGATTGGGCTCCATGGCGAGGTCGAGGACGGCGTCATCGATGGAGCCGTACATCCAGCCGCGAATGCGGGCATCGGGGGCCGAGACCACGGGGGGGTCAGTCGGGCGCGCATCCTCCGTGCCATCAACATGGCCGAGCGGCCGTATTTGGCGCAGAGGGCGGTGAAGAACGCCTTCCACTTGGAGTAATTGGGGCGCTCGAGAGCGAGGGAGATCGGCACGTGCGCTGACGTTCGGACCGATGCGTAGGCGGCGTAGAAGGAGGCGGCGGCGAGAGAGGTCCCGAGAGGATTGGGACCCCGGGACGCCGGGAGGTGGCGAGTCGGCCGGCGGAGGTCGTCATGGCGGCGAGAGCCGGACGATGCGGCGCGGTCGGGCGGGATGGCGCGGCTCTCGGGCGGCGGCGCGACCGAAGACGGGCGGCGCGGCTCCGGGCGGCGGCGTCCGAGCGAGACCGCGCGGCTCCGGTCGGCGGCGCTACGGGGAGGCGGGCGACGCGGCTTCGGGCGGCGGCGCGGCGCGAATCGGGCGGCGGTCGAGGCCCCGGACGGCGCGGCGGGGGCGGCGCGCGCGGTCCGGCGGGCGCGTCGGCGGCCGCGGAGGAGGGGCGGCGCGCGGCGCGGACCCTGGTGGTGCGGCGGCGCACGGCCTCAAAGGAAGGCCTCGGAGGGGAAGGAGGAAAGAGGGAGCCGCGAATCAGCGGCGCCGCGAGCGGAAGCGAAGGGAAAGGATCTAGAGTTGTCTGATACCATGTAGAAACACCGCACACCCTTGATTAGGGGGGTGACCTTCATTATATAGCCAATTAGGCTAGGGTTACAATGTACAAGGCCAATGGGCCTGACGCCCAATATGGGCTGACTGGACTGTCTATTCTAACAATACATCTGATTTTGCTATCATTTCTGCTAGTGCTAATAACCTTGAATACAAAAATGGAAGGGCGTCCCTCAAAAGAAATATCATCTGCTGAAGCTGTCTTCGTGGGAGCATTGTCGTCTGGTGTTAACGTAAGGACATTTTTTTTTTGCTGGTGCAGAATTACTGCAATGAATTCCATATTCAGTGTCTTCCATCTTCATTCACTTTTATAGTGTCTCTTTCAATGCATTATAATGTTCTTTGTTGTATGGTGTTCATTGTACAAGCTTATCTTGTCTCTCTTTATCCGGTTTGGCGTCATACAAATTGTCAAGAAAGCTTAACTGATGATATCTTGCTGTGCAGGCTCCAACATGGTTTGTGCTGAAGATCACATTTTTGCTCTTGGCGTTCTGTTTTACTGCAATGCTTGCTCTAGCATTTTCATCGAAAAACTTTGTGATTGTTGGGCATGTTCTTCTGCTTGTGACTATTGGCACAGTGCTATTTGTTCTGCTTAACAGGTTTGTCCTCCCCGTGTCTTTCCAGCCCATGAACACCATTACTCTTTGTTGATGAATGACTAATTGAAGTGCCATTTCGGTATTTTAGGTTTCTAGCAGAAGTTGGGCTTGTGCCTGTTGAACAACAGATGCAGGAGATTGGCATCCACAAAACAGAAGCCACAGATAAAGACAAAATAAAGTAACCTGTGACAGGCTTTTATTATTAATATGAGAAACAGCTCGACACCTTACACCATTTGCCGGAGTACCATTTAGCACTGATGATAGAGTGTACTTTCAGTTCAGAGTTCAGGCAGTATGATTTTTCACAGGTATTTGTAACTCCTTGGACATACTTCTAAATGCAACACTCTTCCTAATGTGAAGTGAAATGGATGTAGCAGTAGTGCAGCACACATCAATCCTGCTTTCCCTCCTTCGGTTTGCTCTTCTTCTTTTTGATGTAACACAAGCATGAGCAGCAGGGGAACTGAAACAAGAACTTCATTGTCTGAGAAATCACCAATACTTTGTTTGGAGGAAAGGGTTTGTGGAAGGGATTTGCATGCAGTGCAGCCCTTAAATATACTACATAGATGCCTTGCTTATCAATCTGGCATTAGAATTTGTGGACCAAATGTCTTCGACTTGAAGCTTTTAACCTCCTCTTATACTTTCATTTGTTTGTGATCTTTATGTAATCTGTCTAATCATGTTAGACTGTTAGTGAGTAGAAGAGAAGTTTTCTCTGCAAGTAATTATCATTCCTTTGGCTAATTCTTGTATTAAGTGGGGATAACTAGATCCATAAACCTGGTTCAGAAGTCAGGAGGGCTTTTGATTCTTGGAAGCTTGTTTGGAAAGCCAAGAAAGCCCTGCGTCGTGGCGAGTTGGAAGGCATATTCTTTGGCTGCTGATGGGTTTCTTTGGTATCTGGAATCCTAGTTTTTTGGATTCCGAGGGCAAGTGCATCCTGTAGCTCTGAAATAAATTGTTCGAATGCATATTTATATTTTGGATTGCCATATAACTCTATTTAAACTAGTCTTCTTTCGTTTTTTACACAAAACATTCTGTTACATTTGCACTGTCAGATGCTTCTTGCAGGTTACTAGCTACACAACAACATAAGTAGCATCAAATGTATTCAAAAATTTTCTCAGAACCTCACAGCAACTCAAAGAATACAATTGAACTGTGTTACCACTTACTAGACAGATAAGCTGACAGCGTTTCAGATTCACCATTTCAACCCAAGAATAGCTAAAGACAATTGAATTGTGTGCCACTTCAAACCAATTAAACACGTCACAGGGTAGACACAAAATAAACCATATCTCAAGGACATACATTCGCCAAAATGTACCTCCATCATTGCAGAGAGCAGTTACAAATACAGTTCAGACTTAAGTCTCCTGGAGTGTAACCTAAAGGCAACAACAGGTACTCAGATAGTGCCAGCAGCAAATGCTCAGAGAAGCATCAGCACCCTCATCACAGTGATCTGCGCCACCACCGTCGTCGCCTCCAATTTTGGCTACAAAACCCCTCATTTCTACACATGCTTAAGGATTATTTCTCCATTGCATTCCATTTCCTCTTTTTAACATGGAGCTTTGCACACGGGTGATACAGCAAAACACAATCCTATCCAACTCTGCAGCACTCTTCCTCAAACATACATTGGCATCCTTCACTTTCATATGTATGCAAACTATTTCACCATCCGCTCTATACTGGTCCATTAGATGAAAGCACTGGTTTACTTCTACAAAGACCAAAACATTCATAATAATCATAGCCAATGCACTGCGAAACCTAGCCATTCATTCGTACAAACACACCACATACATCCATACAGGCAGTCAGGCACCAATCCTGCTAGTGTAAAACCACTGGAGGCCACCATCCCCTTTGTCGCCAGAAGCTTCAATATTGGCTCAGAGCAAACCAAAATCACCAAGGCAAACCTTAACTCACTGCCACATACACTTAGAAATCATCAGATACGCAAGATTCAGCATATATTCCTACCAGTTCAATCTGAAGTCTTGCAACCGAAAATTGAAACCCTACAACACTTTTTTTTCTTCAATAAACTCTGGCACATAATTGAAACCCTTCACCCAACTCTTCCAACCTAACCAAAAAAACAAACCTTTGAACAACATGCACTGCTAACCTGTGGCTGCTTCTCACTCTTGCTTCCTCCATTTGCACTGTATCCCATGTCTTCTTTGCTGGATTTCTCCTGTTCGAGAAGAGAATCATCACCAATATGAGGAAGGTGAGGAATGGCAATGTCAACTGTTGATCCCGTAGATGGGAGGAAACATAGGATCCATGGACTCCATGTGCTCACCTAATGCACATATCCCTGTTGCCTCCAGGCATACCATGTTTGTCAGACCAGGGGCTAAGTAATGGATTGTGGCTATGGAATGAATTCTATAATATGTGTAGTTATGTAAGAAGATAGCTTTAGGCCTTTAGCTCTGTGGCTTTCTGCACTTTACTCTTGTTCTGTTTACTTGAATAAGTCAAATGACCCTTTGCCCATATTTATTTGTAAAACCATCAAAGATGCTCTGTTTCTGTATCAAATTGCATACAATGAAATTAGCTGCATTCTTTGTATCCTGGTTGTGACAACTACCAAATCCACTTTAAAAGGGTGTGTAATCACTTACTTTTCACCGAAAACCTATCCAGTTGGGTGATTCCTTTTTTAAAAAACTATTCAGTTGGGTGATAGCTTACATAGGTGCATGCTACCTCTTTACACGTTACTAATAAAAGAACCTCACTTCAAAAGCCTGAACTATGAATGAAATCAAGTCCTTAATCCTCCATAGTATCATGTGTTTACTGATATATGTACATTTAAATGGGAACAGCATACAAACCTTCTGTAATGGTACCAAACATAGTTGATATTAAGAAATGATCATGCCTCCATTTTCCTATTTGGGATACAATTCTAGGATGGACAGATTCAAGCTTCTGTTTCCAACAGTGTTTCTCATCACATGTAAATATTATAACACCAATCCTTATAAAAGAAATCTGTGTACTCCAAAATGACATCTACTCCTGGTCTCCACGAATGATCAAGGCTGAGCCACTATGATACAAGCCCTTCAACCTTCATATCATGATGAAAATCATGTCTTGCACACAAAGGTGCAAGTGTATTGGACTACTGAAAGTGCCGAAAGATGTGCTGCCCTTGATCTTCAGCAAGATAAGTTGATCCACTGCCTCATTCAGCTATGTATTCCAGCTGTTCAAGCCAACAGCTTAATCAGTATGAAAAGCCACAAACTATATCACTGATATATTGGGCCTTACACCTTGGAAAAATGCACTCAAGAGTGTCATAAATAGTGATATCAATATCTGATATTCTGATTAGTGCCAAGCCAATATTGCATCACAACCAAGGCCTATTTGCATAATGTCATCACTCACCAATAATCCTGACATGAGCACAATCCATCCTTGAAATGATGGAACCGCTTTATGTCTCTAACAATGATCTCTCGTCCAGTGAGTTTTGTAATAATCTTTATTGCTGAATGGCAATCAGTGCAGACCCGGAGATTCTTTATGACATGGATTACTGATCCTTGTACAGAGTTCATTAGCGCAAAAGCAATCGCAAGCTTTTCACTATGGATGCGCAACGTGGATTCTTTTTCTTCTTCATCCAAATCATGATGAACAGAACCTGTGTTTGGTGCATAGCCTGCTTCTTGCATTCTTTCAAGCAGTTTATCCAAATAAGCATAGATTTCCTTGTGCTGTGGGTGTCTCTTGTCTCCAACATAAAATAAATGGGTTTTACCTTTCAACTCAACTGAGCTATAGCCTGGAGGCTTTTCCATCCCTCTTGTTTTAAAGAGAACTCTCATTCGTTCCACATCTTTCCACATTCCTGCCTCTGCATATATATTGGACAAGAGAACATAGTACCCAGTGTTAGTTGCCTCCAGCTCGAACAATCTATTCGCAGCCGTTTCTGCCAGCTCAACATTTTTATGGATCCGGCATGCACTAAGTAGAGCTCCCCACATGGCAGCATCAGGTTTGACCTTCATTTCTTTAATGAGTCCATAAGCCTCATCAAGACAACCAGCACGACCAAGAAGATCCACCATGCATCCATAATGCTCCACACCAGGCTCAATTCCAAATTCTTTTCTCATGGCATTGTACCAACGGCGGCCCTCATTCAAAAGACCAGCATGACTGCAAGCAGCTAAAACTGAGATAAAGGTAATGTAGTTGGGTGTTAACCCTGATCTCCTCATCTCACTAAAAACCTCAAGGGCTTCTTGCCCATAGCCATGCATGCCATAGCCAGCTATCATGGCAGACCATGAAAGGATATTCTTTTCCTTAATTCTGTGGAAAGCCTTCCTTGCCATTTCAACTCTCCCACACTTGCTGTACATATCAACTACAGAAGTTCCAACATAGACATTCTCCTCCAAACCCATTCGTACCACCTTTAAAAAAATATAATTAAGAGAAATCTTACTTCAATTTCATAAACACTGAACAGAAAGAATTGCATAGCACAATTTTATGATTAAAAGGCATGGAAATCATGAAAAAAAAAGGTGAACAGCTGATTCAACTAATATCCTTCCTACAACACCAGAAAAGAATTGGTTGAGCTTAGAATATTTTAATAATAAATTAATATAAATGACCTAGTATTAAAATGATTTCTAGATCCATAAAAACAGATAACTTATTGGTAAGACTCAAGCATAGTGATAAACAATTTACTCAAATTTCTCAAACACAGAAGTTTACAACATCGTATAAATCCAATCTATTGGAAGTAAAAAATTGCTTGTTGACATACTGAAGATCTCCAAAACCAAAGCAACAGTTGAGAAAAGTTACTTTATACTTTGGTACTAGAAAAAAAGCGATAATGTACTTTGTCACTATGCTTCTGCGTTTACATTTTTAGTTTTTGTTTTTCAACACATGCACATCTATCGATTAAATATAGGTTTATTTCATATAAGACTTTCATGAAACAAGGCCAGGAACTCATGTACTATAGAGACCATATTTACTAGTAGGCAATCAGTAATAATGTTTATCCAGGATAACACATACAGGTACAGTTGGTACTGTAAAGCCATCTCATTCAAAAGATGGCTCGTGAGGTCAGACATTTCTCAAGGGGTAGAACTGGAAGCCTAATGTAGGGCCTCTAACAGTTGCAGTAAGATCCCTTTGTTCAACAAAATAGTATATAAGGAGCAAGTAATTCACCTGATTATGAATGCGCTTTCCAGTCTGTATTGCCCCAGCATGCGCGCAAGCCAGTAGCACGGCTGACAAAGTCACGGCATTGCACCTAATGCCACCACCAACATTCAGCATCTTACCATACAATCCAAGCGCCTCTGTCGACAGTCCATTCTGTGCATACAACGCGATCATCGTGTTCCAGGACACCGCGTCCCTGTCCATCATATCAAAGAGCTTCCTCGCAGCGCCCAGGTCACGACCACCACCTTTTGCATAAGCGTCTAGCATCGTGTTAGCCACACCAGCATGCCCGTCCAAGCCAATCTTCACAGCAAGTGCGTGAATGCCACCAGTAACGCCGCGGTCAGGGACGCGCGCGGACGCAGAGAGCGCCACCAGTGCGGCCGCCTCGTCAACCACCCAAGCGGACTCAGAAGATATCATGGAGCGGAAGATGGCGAGGGCAGGGTACACGAGGTTGTTGCGGACGCAGCCAGACGCCATGGCGGTGACAATGACGGGGTTGGGGGCGGGGATTTCGTCGAACGCCCTGCGTGCGTCGAGCGGGCAGGCGCAATGGTGGTACATGTGGAGGATCGCGGAGGCGGCGTACGCGTCGGAGGGGAAGAGGCCCGAGCGGAGCGCGAGGAGGTGGAGCTGGCGGCCGGCGGCGAGGGAGGTGGCGGCGGCGGCGGCGCGGAGGGCCGGGGGTAGGGCCGGGCGGAGGGCGGCGGGGTTGGCACGGAGGGCGGCGGCGAAGGCAGCCAGCGCGGCGGCGGGGTCGCCGGATGAGAGGAGGTCCGCGACGGCGGCGGACCACGACGAGGGGCGGGAAGGGTCGACGGCCCGGAAGAAGAGCGCGCGGAGGGACGGGGTGGGGGCGTCTCGTCGGCGGTGGGGGTCGGAGGTGGGAGCTGTGCGGTCACGCGCCGTGGCTGGTGGTGGTGGGTCCGCGTGTGGAGGCATGACGCTTGCTGCCGCCATTGCTGAGCAGCCGGTGGCCGGTGTCGTGCGGTGGTTGTTTCCCGGAGTCGGAAGGGAGGAAACAAAAGGCTTGCACAGTCATAAAAACGTAAATTCTTCTACTACGGAGTAGTACTGTGGTTTAAAAAAAGTTCTTTTTCCATGTTCTAGAAAATTTTCAATACAATATAAAACGAAATTCCTAACCATTATTTAAGTATATACTTTTGATCAAAATTCGTTTCTCAATGCAAATTCCATAGAAAAACGTGTGCAACTGAGAAAATTTTAAGAATCCAGCCCCTTATAAATGGATTGATATTTAATTTTTCTGCCAATTACTTGTTTTCACCCATCAATTCAGCGTATTTGTACGTTCATAAACTGCAAACACAATTTAAAATCATGAACCTTTAGGGTATTTGAAGAACTAGTCAAAAAGCCTTTTGAGCTTCTCTACAAGTAGCTTCAATTTGCACTTTTGAACTTTTTTACTATTAAACTAAAAAGAGGAGAGCTAAAAATAGACATGAAATTCAAACACCCTCCTCAATTGGTTCCGCAGCGTGTTGATCGTTAATTAATCAACATTTAAAAATGATTGACGAGTGCAAATTTTAAATTTTAAATGCATGTAATTGAACTTTTGGTTTGCACCACGTTGACCGCTCTACGCCTCTACCGGCTGGGCCCCCCAAGACTGCAAAAAGTGAATATACAGAACCGCCAAAAGTGATCTGCTCCGTCCGCTGGAGTCACCTCGCACCCTTCTCCGCCGTCCGTTCTCTGTGTCTGCCCCTCCACCCCCTCCCGCACCGGCCCTCCACCCTCGCGCCATGGCGGCTGCGGCGGCGGCGGTCCGTACCCCCGCGCGGCTGGGACTCGATGGTGCCGTCTCCGGGGAGAAATGGCTGGTGCAGCGGAAGCTCCGCGCCCCGGTGCCTGTCGCGGTGCCGGCCGCGCCGTGCTGGACGAGGAGGGCGGCGGCGGCGGTCCGGTGCCAGCGAGCCGCCGGTGCCACCATTGTGGAGAAGAAGGATGCGCAGGAAGGGGAAGGTTCCAGTGGGGCTGAGCCGGAGCTCACCGTCGTGATGAAGTTCGGCGGGTCGTCGGTGGCCTCGGCCGAGCGGATGCAGGAGGTGGCCGACCTCATCCTCAGCTTCCCTGAGGAGCGGCCGGTCGTCGTGCTCTCAGCGATGGGGAAGACCACCAACAAACTCCTCATGGTATTGTCCACACCGCCGGTCCCTTAGCTGAGTTAGCTCCATTTACCCTCGTACAGTCGTACACGACGTGTTTATGTTTGTGAAATGGAGGCGGCTGTTGGGAATTGAAAGTGGGTTCTTGATTTTGGATGCAGGCTGGGGAAAAGGCAGTTGGCTGTGGCGCCAGCAACGTCTCAGAGCTTGACGAGCTCACCTTTATAAAGGAATTGCATCTTGGGTATGGTTCCGTGAACTGCAGTGATTTTAGAACTTGGGTTCAGTGGATTGGTCTGTAATGCTTTTACATGATTTTTTTTGTACCATTTTATTTTTGTCTAGGACGGTTGACCAGCTTGGGCTAGATAGTTCAATTGTTTGTGGTAAGATGTTTCTCCTTTTTGCCAAATAAATTTTCAAGTCTTCTTTGTGTTTCATCGTCTTCAGGGTTACACAACATGCCTGTTAGCTAGTGTGGTCAGCTTCACCCAAATCATATTTCCTCAATAAATGACTCCATATAGGGTATGAAGGTGGAAGAATGGTGCATGTTATGGACATTTAGATCCACCTATAGTGTTAACCTTAGAATTATTGTGTTAAACATAATCTAACAAATGAATTTCTGACACCAATAGCAATAGGAGTGTTCACATATATGAACTGACAGTGTACATTTCAAGCTCATGACTATATGTTTTAAGCTTTCCCTTTAGACCACTCATGTTTGATCAGAACCTAGTTTTCTTTAATCTGCTACATGAAATATTTCACTTTCTAGCCTTTTGTCTGTGTGTTGGGTTTTTTTTTTTGATACTGGATAAATAATACCACTTCAAATATGAAATATTGTAGGCTTTCTGGATGAACTTGAACAACTTCTGAAGGGAATTGCTATGATGAAAGAGCTGACTCTTAGGACGCGAGATTATCTAGTCTCATTTGGTGAATGCATGTCTACAAGAATATTTGCAGCACTTTTAAACAAAATTGGGGTAAAAGCTCGGCAGGTACATTCTTCAGCTTTGCATTTTGGATGGCCTTCCGTTTTTTTCAAATATGTGCTTTTTACTTAATTTAGTGCCATGCAGTCTAGTAGCAATTAGCAAATTCATTAATACAGTACAAATTTATACTTCCAAATTTGTTTTCTTGGCATGTCATTATGTTTTCCTTGAGTAGAAAATATTGGTTGCATTCTGTCCAGGTACTAATAATAAGTGTTTCCTAATCCAATTTTGTTCTAGTAGATTTATGTCGATGGACAAGAAATTCTTCCTGTAAATCATCGACCAAGTGGATATCTAATTAAAGCTATATTGTTCTTGTTGTTTGCAGTATGATGCATTTGAAATTGGCTTTATAACTACTGATGATTTCACAAATGCGGATATTCTGGAAGCAACTTATCCTGCTGTTGCAAAAAGGCTACATGGGGACTGGATTAATGATCCTGCTATTCCTATTGTCACTGGCTTTCTTGGAAAGGTTGGACATTATACATATTTCAATTGAGGGGCATCAATGCTTCATTTGTCCATATAATGCTTCTGGAGTAATCAGTTTGATTGCAGGGATGGAGATCTTGTGCGATAACCACCTTAGGCAGGGGCGGTAGCGACTTGACAGCTACAACCATTGGCAAAGCCTTGGGATTAAGAGAAATCCAGGTTTGTAACTTGTATAAAGGATTTTGTATTTATTAAAGGAAGCACGGATAATTTATGATGAAAGATATGTTTATGTTTCATCTTGTAAATGTGAAATGTTGTTCATTGAAGAACTCTTTTTTGAGGGACAATAAGGTAGGGAAGGAAATGTTGTTTCTAGACTAACCTTTTTTTTATACATATGGGAGAGAACCCTACTGTGAGAAGAACAAAATTTTGCTCCAGAAGCTTCATTTATAAAAACAACAAAGAGAGTAGACCTTTGGAAATTTTAAACTTTTGTGTCCATAAATTATAACTATTGTCCTATTTCTATTAGGTTTGGAAAGATGTTGATGGTGTTTTAACATGTGATCCTAATATTCACCCAAAGGCAAAACCTGTTCCATACTTGACATTTGATGAGGCGGCTGAACTTGCCTATTTTGGTGCGCAGGTATGTGTTATTACCCACTAACGAAACAAATGACAATCGGACCACTTTAGATTTTCGTTAATAGTTCTGGTATTGTTTTTAGCCTAGCAAATTACCCAGTCAATGGTTTTGTATTGTATTTCTTTATTGACTGGTTTCCATCAACTATTACTTCTAGGTTTTGCATCCACAATCAATGCGACCGGCTAGAGAAGGTGATATACCTGTTAGGGTTAAGAACTCATATAACCGACGAGCCCCTGGTACCCTCATCACTAAATCAAGAGATATGAGTAAGGTTTGTTGCTTGGCTAAATACTGAACTTGTACTTAGCTAATCGTTCTTAATCTCTGATTTTAATACTGACACGTTTTATTGTAGAGTATTTTGACTAGCATTGTATTGAAATCAAATATTACAATGCTTGATATAGTGAGCACACGCATGCTTGGCCAGTACGGTTTTCTAGCTAAGGTACAACTATTCAGAAGCTACTTTTTTAAGTTTACTCTTCGCATTTCAATTTGTTGATTGTAACTTTTATCACTTTCAGGTCTTTTCAATATTTGAAGATTTGGGCATCTCTGTTGATTGTGTGGCTACCAGTGAAGTCAGCATATCTTTGACCCTGGATCCATCGAAACTATGGAGTTGTGAATTGGTTCAGCAAAAGATTGTAATGACCTCAATCTCTGTTTTCTGCATAAACTCCTTAAACCACATATCACTTTTGCTTCAAAGTTTTCCTTGCCAATTTTCCCTTTTTTACACTGACTTTATAGAAGCACCCTATGATTTCCAAGCCAGTCAATGGTGCTCTTCATGATAAATTAGTTAAGCTGCCATAAAAAAATTAGGCCCTGTTTGGCACAGCTCAGCTTCACCAGTAGAGCTGTTTTTTGGAAAACAACTTCATGAGCAACTTCATGAGCAGGGGAGAGCTATGTTTTTGCAGCTTCACCGTGTGCTTAACTCTGTGAGAGAGAGTTTTCAGAGAAGCTGGCCAGAGAGCTGGGCAGAGAGCTGGTCGTTTGGCTATTGAAGTTGTGAAGCTGCTCGTGAAGCCGCTCATGAAGCTGTACCAAACGGGCCCTTAGTTAAGCTTAGTGTTGGCCCAAATGATCCCTTTCTCATTCACCACACTGCCACAACGGCGAGTTTGGGGTACATATAGGCAGCCAACCTTGGGTAGGTGGCTTACAAGGTAAGCAAAGCATATAAAGAGCATCAACTAGACTAAATAGTCTAATACTTAGGATATTTGGTTTGCTTTGCTATTGAAATTATTATTGATTGGGCCTTAAGCCATAATCTTACATTAGATTCCTAATTCCTTTTATTAGGGTAAAGAGACATGAATTGCATTAACAGAAAATATTCTATATCATTCTGTGTACTCTCTGTTCCTCTCCCTACTTTGTGGCAGTGCCCTTCCCAACACTATGGCTATCCTTCTGTGCCCACGTCTACAAAGGTGTAATGCACCAAAGCATATTATAAAGAGAAAAGTCCATTTTTGACCATCCAACTTTTGCCTCAGTTTGATTTTGGCCATCGAACTTCAAAACCGGGTATCTTTGACCATCCAACTCTTAAAACCGTTCACAATTGGCCATGGGGCGGTTTTGATGAGTGGTTTTAACTTTTTTTTATTTACAATTTAGTCCTTAGATCTTAAAATGATTAGTACTTTTTGCTCGTACCTCTGATTTAGGTGATTCTTACGGTCACACGTTCATAACAGTGAAATTTATCTTCTAAAATGTTCTTTATACTATTTTATCACTATTTATTATATTATTCTTATGTTGTTGAGCAAAAACAACGATATAAGAAAAGTAAAACAAACAGTTACAAAATAATATGAACGCATTTTAAAAGATAAAGTTCATTGTTATGAATGTATGGGCACAAGAATCACTTAAATCGGGGAGATGAGAAAAAAATAGTAATCATTTTAATATCCAAGGACTAAATTGCAAATAAAATGATTCAAAATAGTCTTTGAACCTTAAAATGATTACTACTTTTTTCTCTTATCTCCGATTTAAGTGATTCTTATGGTCATGCATTCATAACGATGAGATTTATCATTTAAAATGTTGCTCATATTATTTTGTAACTATTTGTTTTACTTTTCTTATATTATTGTTTTTACACAACAACATAAGCATAATATAAAAAAATATTGATAAAGTAGTATAAATCCATTCTAAAATATAAAGCTCATTATTATAAACATGTGACCGCAATAATCACCTAAATTGGAGCTACAAGCAAAAAGTAATGATCATTTCAAGTTTTAGTAACTAAATTGTAAATACAAAAAGTTAAAATCACTCATCAAAACTGCTCGATGGTCAATTGTGAACGGTTTTAAGAGTTGGATGGTAAAAAATGTCCGGTTTTGAAGTTCGATGGCTAAAACCAAATTGAGGCAAAAGTTGGATGGTCAAAAATGGACTTTTTCCTATTATAAAATAAGATTTTCAGGATCTGGAACAACTCCAAAGATGTAAATGAGCATGCTTGTCGATGTGTCAATAAAAGGCATGTCATGTAGTGGATATTATAACATTTTATGTCCTTTGTGATATGCAAAAATTAGATATCGTCAAATGAAATAATGGGCTGAGGCAAGAGTTGTCCTTTATAAAGCAGACTAAAGATATGATGCATCTTGACAAATTTAGTTTTGGCTTTTAATTTTACTTGTATTGGTATGTTATGACATGTACCAGGAACTTGACGATGTCATTGAAGAGCTTGAAAAGATATCAGTTGTTCACTTGCTGCAGAACAGGTCAATAATATCTTTAATTGGAAATGTCCAGAGGTCGTCTTTGATTCTTGAAAAGGTAAAGTGTATTTCACCTAATCTTCAAAGTTGAGCTATGAACTGTGGTCATAATTTTAGCTTGTGTGCTCAAACACATGCTATAGTAAACCTAGTTAGTCTATCATAGAAATTATCATGGAATACTAAAAAATAAAACAGTATCAGTTCTTGAAAGGCTGTTCCAAATCCACTTTATCTATCAATGAGGAAGCTCTATGTTTATGATTGATATACACTGCTGCTTCATGAAAACTCACATACTGTCTCGAAAGGCAATTCCAAATCCACTTTATCAATGAAGAAGCTCTATGTTTATGATTGATATCCACTGCTGCTGCATGGCAGGCGTTTAACGTTCTACGAAGAAACGGTGTCAATGTCCAGATGATCTCACAAGGGGCATCCAAGGTACTTTTTTTCTTATGTTTGATGGGGCCACCATACTTGCTGTGAGACTCCGATCTGATGTTAGATTACATTGTCCTTAAACAGGTGAATATTTCCTTGGTAGTCCATGACAGTGAGGCAAAACAGTGTGTCCAAGCCCTTCACTCTGCATTCTTCGAGAACGGCTTCTCCTCAGAAGTTGATAAAACGGATGATCTGCACGATGATTTCGCATCACATTCCAATGGAGCCGTTCACATCCATTAGCTGAGATTTAATAGTGGCCCCCATTTTGATACTGTAGTATCAGTTGTAGTTTTCCATATAAGTATGATCAAATATTGATATTGGATTTGTTTCGTGATGCT
Source organism: Cenchrus americanus (assembly GCA_947561735.1). Taxonomy (NCBI): domain Eukaryota; kingdom Viridiplantae; phylum Streptophyta; class Magnoliopsida; order Poales; family Poaceae; genus Cenchrus; species Cenchrus americanus. The sequence continues at coordinate 195,757,201 of OX387245.1, read as the reverse complement.
AGGAGGGGGTTCTGATTTAGCTATCATTATATAGTTAGACTGGTCAACTTAGCACAATCAACATGCCATGGAACTACCATTGTTTCCTGCCAACTTATTACTAGCACTACGAATTTGTCCTGGCAAGATCATTCAGCTTCTGGCAGCATTGCTGGTGATGTATTCTAGCTTGAAATTTGCAGTTGTGCTGTTTCTAATAGTCGGATGATCTTCACTAATCGAATGGAGAGATTCCTGTGGCTCGTTGAAATATCTGTTAAAGGTATGCACATTATTCGAGCAGTGTGCTTGTTTGGCTCTTAAACTAGTTTAGAGCATGTTGGGACGCAGGACTTTCACAATGTTCTTGCAGAAATTATATCTGTCCACTTAAAATTCTTACAGAAGTCCAATAAAAAATATTTCCATTCAAGTGGAGCCTGACTATTTAGATTCTGTCTCAAATTACATGGACACTTTGCTGCTGTTGATGGGTCATGTTCATCTCATCTCTTTTATTAATTTCCCAATTTCAGAATAAATTTGTGACTGAATTCCTCCACATTGCCCTCTTTTAATTTCCCAATTTCAGAATAATTTTGTGACTGAAATCCCCCATTGCCGTGGAGATACATGTCAGTTGACAAGCGGGGTATCAGATCTTGTGCAAGGATGAACTCCGACCTTGTGTCCGTTCAATTACACCATTCTCTGACATGACATAGATAGACAGCTGCTCAATTAGATTCGTATTATTGTACGTATATCTTAAGGCTCCGTTTGATGTTGGGGTGGATTATGGTTTTGCAGTTTTTTGTTTAAGTTAGGTCTAAACAAGTTATCCCATTGGAAAAAGTCCATTTACTCCTCTTATCTATTTACTTTGTCCACTTAACCCCCTAAACAAATTTTGAGCTCACTTTACTCCCCCGAACTACTTTATTTGGTCCAATCTACCCCCTAATTAGATTTCTCTATTTTTGTCTTCATTTATAAGTTGTGTTTTAATTTCAGATTTTTGTTGACTTGTAACACGATGCTTTGTGTTACAAAAATATATTAGCATTTTTTTATATTTACTTTTTGTACAGTTTTGTATATCTAAGATTAATTTCATATTAAATATTTCTAACCTATGAAAACAATTATGAAAATCCTTAGTATAATTTATTAACATAAAGCCTCATTTTTATATCTGCTCAGAGACTTTAAACTCAAAATTCAAGTCATACACAGAGAAACAAAAAAGAGAAGTCTAGTTAAAGTGTAAATTGGACCAAATAAAATAGTTTAGCGGAGTAAGATGAACTTTTTTCTTATCCATTCAAGTACGTACATATCAGTCTATTTAATTTTCTCAGTTGAAGGACCCTGATTTTGTTTTTAGGGAAAAAAAGGGGGATAATAAGATCCCAAAACAGTACTGTCCCTTATGGTTCACGCAGAAAGGATGTGACAAAAATGATGTCACACATCTATAAAATTCGCCGTCCGTGGGGATCGAACCCACGACCACGTGGTTAAAAGCCACGCGCTCTACCACTGAGCTAGGACGGCTGGCACATCAAATTTTACTAAGTAAAATAATTTGTGGAGGCATGATCCTTATTGTTGTCAAATGATTGCTGCAACAAATATCTCTTTGTAGTATTATTATTTAAAAGGTGAGGCCCTGTTTTTTTTCAGCTTCTAGAGAGCTTTTAAGCGCTAGCTTTCCTTATATCCAAAAAACGTAGGATGCCTTTAAAGTGAAAAGATGAAAAGCTCATATAAATTTTCTTTTGATTTTTCACTTTTAGAGGCATCTAACCTTTAGATATATATGAAAAGCTAGCTGTCCAAAATTTTTCAAAAGCTGAAACAAAGAGGATCAAAAGCTTGTTGTTCTGTTATTCACATGTAGCATAGGGCCACATTTTCTTATAATGAGTAAAGTATTCCATTTGGGTAATCGGCCACGATCCCCCCGGAAACCATGAATAAATCATCCGAAGGTTTCACTAGGGAAGATGGTCTCGATTTGGAATTGCAACCCGTCATTTTCATGTACAGTCATCACTAACAATCCAACTGAAGTCGAATGATTATTTGCTCGGTCGCTTATTGTGCTGGATTGTTATTGTGTGGTGTTACTTTGAGCTGAGAAAAAGTTCAAGTGTTAGTGAGTATAAGATAGCTACGAATATATCTTCAAATCCCCTTATCAATGCTCAGTTATATGGAACTACTATATTCTAAAACCCTGAAGACTAGTTTCACTAAAAATATATCTAAGATCTATTATTTTTCCACAACAGTCAAAAAACCTCTCATGCTAACAGGCTGAATAGGCAAATTAATTGTACTCCATTTAGGTTGTTATACAATCAATAAATTCATACGTGAAAGTGTTAATTAATGTTAATGCATAAGGTTAGTACATTTTCTTGGAAAAATAAAAAACTTTCTTTAGAAAACTTATTATAACTCTTATTGTAGCACAATACTTATAAGTCTATCCGTGCTATATATTTGCACAAGACTCCTTTCTGTTTTTATCATCTCATATTTGTGTTGAGAAAAAAATGATGCATTAGGGTCTCATAACTACCAATTTGGCTACATGTGCAATGACGTAAACTTCTCGGCTGCTAAAATGATAAGTACTACATGCACGATACCTATTTTGAACTTAACACGTGACACTCGTATGCAAGAGACCTACAAAACGCACACCACCACCAGCTTCCCCTGGGGCATCTCTTTGTTTTCCAATCATTTTCCCCTCTTCATCTATCTTCACTTCAAGTTGCACACCAACGCGGCCTAGCTTGCGCACACCAATCTTTTCTCATCATTGCTACAAGCCCCCTATCACCCGATTCAATTCCTCACCATCGCACACATCCCCATTCCTCACCTAATCTCCATTTGTCAAGCTTGGGGAACTCCACCACAACTAGTTTCTTCTACAAGAGGAGGATGCCTGATGATCGTCATCACCATCAACCATATGTTTTCTTAGGACCTAATTTGGCCGACGAGCCATACATGTTTAGAAGGGGAAAGAATGGTATTCCATCTCAGAAGAAGATCCAATCTTCCACATCATCGATCGATCATGCCACGCTTCCATCCATATCCGCCCATTGCACCAAGGCATGAGCTTACATGATTCTCCCATGCCCCAAAACCAACTTTGCTAGATCCCGCCGCTGCACAGGTTCACGAATCCCAGCGTGCTAGCTATGACGTCGCTCCCTTCTGCGTGCACCCAACAACCCCTGTCGTGTGCTGCATGCTAAAGCATATGTCTTCTCTGCAGGTGCAGACGTACAAGTGTCGCGGATGGTTGTTGTCACTGTGCGGTTGTGCCTGCCATGCAAAAAGGTCCCCTCACAATGGTGTACGCGGTCAACCACAGGTTGGCGTTGTAGTTTTCGCCTTTCTGTTGTGAAGTCGCTCCCCATTGTCACTTCAAAGCTTTCAAGCCTGAGAGCCTCGCACGCCATGCATGGCCATTGGCATCACCCACTACTCCTCAGAGGGGTGCGTGATGACAACGGCCATTGCATGACACATGGGGCTCTCCAGCTGCAAAGCTTTGAAATTGCAGTGGGGGAGCAGTTACGCAACGGAAAGGCGAAAACCGCAGCGTCAGCTAGTGTTTGACTGCATATGCCACATTGAGGGGACCTTCTCATGCCATGTGTTGTCATGTGGTTCCAGCATCCAGCTGGGATACTTGTACACTTCGGTGGCGAAGAAGACGTATGCTTTAGTGTGCGGTGCACGACAGGGGTTGTTGGGTGCACACATCACGGAGTAGTGTCACAACCGGTGCATGTTGGTCTTCATGGACCAGTGCAACGAGATCCAGCGAGTTGGTTTTGGAGCCTGGGAGAATCATGTGAGCTCCTGGCTGAAAGTGCATCTAGGCCCCTAAGTGGATTTTGATGAATTGAATGACAAAGCAATTAAAGGTCTAATGTATTTGTCTAAGACTGTGAGCAGGTATTATTTAGATATTCATGAGTTATTATTGGAATATGTATTGGTGAATGGATATTATATGGCTCACATTGGAGAAGACAAATATATGGATGATCCTAAAGCACAATGGCAAACATCAAGCAATAAAGGAAGATAAATATTGGAATAATTTGAGAAAGTCAATTCATGGTCTCCGATACAAGACATAGCTTGATTAAATTACAAGATCGTGAAAAGAGAAGATAGTAATTCTCTAGACCAAGTGCAAGGCTTCATGTAGTAATTAAAAGAGGACACAAGGATGACTGTAAATATTATGGTTCTTACTTGGAAGCTTGCATATTCGTTGTCAATCTAGAACAAGCATTTGAAGTGATATTTCAAATGATGTTTAATTTTGAATGAAGCAAAGTGGAACTCAACGTGGATTGGATAAGTGATGAAGAGATCAACCGAGATGACTAGGGTGAGGGACTAAGCAATCTTTGGGGCCGTAGCTAAGCCGCCATTAGTGTTTTGCTAAGGTGAAGTTCTAGCATCCGTGGGGTTTCGAAGTATCATATCCAAGCCTTAACCGAGGGAAGTAATGCGACTCATCTACATGTAATGATTGACAATATTGAGTGACTTATGGATCCAAGTGTGCATTCTTATGCTAGATGGAAAGATCCTAAGTCACTAGCTCAAGTATGGACATGCTCAAGACAAAGGCTAAGTTGAAAGCCCTCAAGTGGATATTGGTAAAGTATGGTAAGATTGAAGACATTCAAGCTCAAGAGGTTGTCACGGTGTTTCTTGAGTATAGGTATGTCATACTATCAAGAGGGATGCAACATTAGTGAGTTCACCAAGTCAAAGTGCCCATTAGCTAACCTAAGTGAGATCTAGCCTTGAGAGCCTTAGAGTGTGCTAACAAACCCTCCTAACCTAACCTGAGCCACTACATCTCTTTGGTGAAGTGTTAGACTCTTAGAAAGGGTTTTGGAGGTGCCTCGGGCCTGATCGGTCTAACCGGTGTCGCTAGCCCCAACGGCTAGTTTTTCAAACACTGATCTGAACGGTGTTGCCCGACAGCTAACAACTAGTTTTCTCCTTTGAGGGGTATAAGTACCTTAAGCCTTCTTCAGTAGAGGGTTGTTGTTCCTAGTGGTTGTGCTGAGTTCCTAAGCCATTTCTTGCAAGCCCTAAGCCTTAGTGGCTCTCCCCAACCTCTCTTTGTGAGATTTGTGGATTCAAGCCATATTCTTTTTGTGTTAGGTTGAAAGAGTGAGCTCAAGAGCGTCTTTGTGAGCCAACAATAGCATTCCCATAGCTTGAGCACTTCGATTTCACGTCTACAAATTTTGAAGCATTTGTTACTCTTGGAGGTTTGCCTCATAGACGACTAGGCGTCGCTAGCTAGCTCCCAAGGTTGTGGTGAGCAGCGGGAAGTTTGTGAGGGCTATGATCTTGCCTCTTCGTAAAAAAGATCGCCTTAGTGGAAAGGAGGAAAGAGGTTGAAAGAAACCCGGCTTTTGTTGTGGGAATTCTCCCTTACAAGCTCCTCAACAGAGACGTAGTCATTCCTTAGTGGGCGGTGAACTTAGGGAAACAAATCCTTGCATCTCTTGTGGTTTGCCTCTCTAAGTTGTTTTTCTAGCATATTTGATTTGCTTCCGCTTCAATCTACTTGGGTGTGCTACTCGTATGTGCAGGGGGCATTACCTTGCTTGTGTTCATCTACCAAGGCCACTCACCAAGTTTGGTTCATGCCAGAAGTCAAGAGGAGCTTGAAGCTGTTTTTGCATGTTCTCTCTGGCTCACCGGTCTGACCGATGAAGGGCATCGGTCTGACCGGTGCCATCTGCTGAGCAGGGCCAGGACCGGTCTGACCGGTCAGCCTCACCGGTCTGACCGGTGACACCTGGCAATTCAAGTTTTCGGGGACGAAAAGTTTAAGTCAGTCGTCTCGCCTATTCACCCCTCCCCCCGACCTCTAGGCGACATCAAGGTCCTTTCACTAGCTTGGTGCAATGGGCAGATATGGATAGAGGTGTGGCACAATGGATCAATCATGTGGAAGATTGGATGCTTCTTCTGATATGGAATACCATTCTTTCCTTTTCTAAATATGTATGACTCGTCGGCCAAATTAGGTCCTAAGAAAACATACGGTTGATGGTGACGGCGATCATGGGGCATCATCCTCAGGTAGAAGAAACTAGTTGTGGTGGTGGCACTCTAGCTCGGCAGATGGAGATTGGGTGAGGACAAGGGATGTATGGGATGGTGAGGAACTGAATCGAGTGATAGGGGGCTCGTAGAGCGGCGATGAGAGAAGAATGGTGTACGCAAGCTAGGCTGCGGTGCTGTGCAACTTGAAGCGAAGATAGATGAAGATGGAAAAGGAAGACTTGACCCTCTTGGGAAGGTGGTGGTGATGTGTGTCTTAGGCCTCTTGCATACGAGTGTCATGTGTTAAGTTCAAAAAAGGTATCGTGTGTGTTGTAACTATCATTTTATATTAGCGGCTGATGAGCATCATTACACAAGTAGCCACATTGGTACTTATGAGACACTAATGCATCATTATTTTTCTTTTTCAACACAAATATGAGATGATTAAAACAAAAAGGATCCCCATACAAATTGCACGTATGGATAGACTTGATAAGCATTGTGCTACAATAATAGTTATAGGCTTTCTAAAAAAATATTATATTTTTTCCAAGAAAATGTAGAGCAACTCCAACAGTTTGGCAAACCAACTTGGCATCCATATAATTTTGGCAAAATAAGAAAAATTGGTCTCCAACAGTTTGGCAAAGCAAGTTGGCAAAAATAGAAACTTGGCAAAACTCACCTCCCCACGTGCATATATGCGCGCGCGGATCGTGGTTGCCATCGTCGTTTCCCTGTAGGTGGGAGGTGTCGTATGGACCTCCCTGGGCCCACTACCTTGGTGGGTACCAGGACCGACTACTCGGTGGGCCCCTGGGACTACCCGGCTTGCGCTGCACGGCACCTGATGGCGTGAAGCACAAGGACTACAGAGGAGAAGTACTAGGTTAGGAAGTTGTACATGTCCCGCACTGTATGGAAGACTCCTAGACGTACTCGACTAGTACTCTCTCCCTACTCCGACTTGTAACCCTGCCTCCCGGGCTATATAAGGCGAGGCAGAGACCCCTCTCTCATCATCTCATCTCACGGTGTACAATTGCACCATCTTGTAATCGTACCCAATCAATCCAGAGCTACGCAGCATACATGACGTAGGGTATTACACACCTCGCGGCCCGAACCTGTCTAAATTGTGTGGCACGTGTCTCTTCCTTCGTGTTACCGATCTCGGCGAAGCCACATTCATCTACTTCGGGTACTCCCCTTAGTAGGTTGCCGGTCTAAAACACCGATAGCTGGCGTGCCAGGTAGGGGCTCTCGCTCGAGATCACATGGCGAACTCGACGGCTCCTGTCTACTTCAAGCCAACCGTCGCCTTCAACCGCGGCGACACCTTCGTGTTCGGCGCTTGGGTCTGCACTGCTGACGGCGCGGGATCTTTCCAGCGCCGCCTCACCATGCCGCCCAACCCGAAGACCGGCTTCGTGACGCTTCCTGAAGTTGTCACAGGCGAACTCGCCGGCAAGTTCGGCGAAATTTCGCTCTTCAACCATCACGCCGACTTCGAGCTCGAGTCCGCTTCCAACTCGAACTCGACGTCTCCATGGGCTATCGCATGCGAGCCGGCTGCTCAGCCATCGCATGTGGTCCCCCCATCCCGCGAACGCTCCACGTGTGGCCCCCGCAACCCCTGCAGGGCCCGCATGGGGGCTCCCTCTTCGCACCGGGCCGGCAAGGAGCCCGTACCCGAGTACAACTCGGACTCCGACACCGCCCCCGGCCACGCTTCGGACTCCAACCCCCTCTCCGGGTTCTACTCGGATTCCGCATACGAGTTCGACTTCGGGTCGGACCCAGAGGATCCCGAGTCCGAGGACAACTCTACTGAGCACCCCTTATTAGGACCGGCCTCTGGGCTGGTTATAACCTCCACGCCTGCCGGAAGATTCGTCTACTGGCCAGACCACAAGCCCGCAGACCTGATAAGTGGAGACTCACGCTACGTCGCCTACATCGACTCGCTCCCGTTCCAGGAGGGAACACCACTTGCCCGAGCTGACTCGAACACCCAAACTGAGGTGGCGAGCACCGAGTCCAGTCTTGGCACCCCTGATCGCCAAGCCTTCATGGCTGCCGGCGACACCCCCGGACCATCTGGGACGGCTACAGACAAGTACCTTGAAGACATCTCCACTGAGTTGTCTGCCGACGCACCTGCAGACGAGACCGCCGCCAACAGAGACGCTCAACGTGAGCGTAACAGGAAGCGCAACGAACGGCGCCGGCGGCTCAGAGACAACCTCCCCATCCACAACCTTGTGGAAGCTCTCGAAGCAGTCGAGAGCAGAGTACACACTACCCCTGAGCAATGCCTCATGTCGATCACAGCGATCGCACTCCAGGCTCAGGGCATACGCACTGGAGAAGTCATCGCCAAGCTCGCTGAAGATGCCTACTTCATGCGGGTCGACAACAGGGTCAACCAGCCTCCTCCCGCCAGGAACTGCGACAACGAAGCTACAAGTCGCAGTGCTACGACAGACGGGACGCCATCAAGAAGGAACTCGCCAAACTACTCGCGGCTGGCTTCATTAGAGAAGTCTTCCATCCTGAGTGGCTCGCCAACCCCGTCCTCGTCCGCAAGAAGAACTCCAACGAGTGGAGGATGTGCGTCGACTACACTGATCTCAACAAGCACTGCCCCAAGGACCCCTTCGGGTTGCCGCGGATTGATCAAGTCATCGACTCCACGGCGGGCTGCGACCGCTTCTCGCTTCCTCGAGCGCTACTCCGGTACCACCGGATCGCGATCAAGGAAGAAGACCGAGGAGAAGACCGCGTTCATCACCCCGTTTGGCACGTCTTCGCTACACGACCATGTCTTTCGGGTTGAAGAACGCCGGCGCCACCTATCAACGAGCTATCCCGGGCTCGCTTCAAGAGGCAACTCAACAAGAACGTCGAAGCCTACGTGGATGACGTGGTCGTCAAGACCAGAGACTCCAGTACCCTCATCGACGACCTTGAAGAGACTTTCGCATCCCTGCGCGAGTACCGCTGGAAGCTCAACCCGAACAAGTGCGTCGTCGGCGTACCTTCGAGCAAACTACTCGGCTTCATCATCAGCCAACGCGGCATCGAAGCCAACCCCGAGAAGATCTCCGCCATCACCAGCATGAAAGCTCCCACGTGCATCAAAGACGTCCAGAAGCTGACCAGGTGCATGGCGGCCCTGAACAGATTCATCTGGAAGCTTGGAGAACGGGGGCTCCCCTTCTTCAAACTACTCAAGCATCAAGAGAAGTTCGTGTGGACTCCAGAGGCGGACCAAGACCTTGCTCAGCTCGAGGACTTCCTATCGAAGCCACCAGTCCTCACGGCTCCTCGCAAAGGCGAGCAGCTACTGCTCTACCTCGCTGCGACTACTCATGTGGTCAATACTGCCATCATCGTTGAGCGGCAGGAAGACGGCCACGCCTACCCAGTCCAGCGCCCTGTCTACTTCGTCAGCGAGGTCCTGTCAGAGTCCAAGGCACGCTATCGGCCTATGCAGAAGCTTCTGTACGCAGTACTCATCACCTCGCGGAAGCGACGACACTACTTCCAAGAGTACTCGATCTCCGTCGTCACCGACTACCCGCTCGGCGACATCCTGCGGAACCAAGATGCTACTAGAAGAATCTCCAAATGGGCAGTCGAGCTCGGCGCCCTCACCATCGACTTCAAGCCACGTACAGCCATCAAGTCGCAGGCGCTAGTCGACTTCATGGCAGAGTGGCGGGAGACTCAGCTACCTACTCCAACCGCGCGACCAGAGTATTGGGTGATGTACTTCGACGACTCACTAAACCTCGAGGGCGCAGGTGCAGGGGTACTCTTGATCTCTCCAACGGGCGAACAACTCAAGTACGTCCTGCAGATCTTCTGGAAGGTCTCAAACAACGAAGCCGAGTACGAAGTCCTCCTACACGGGCTCCGCCTCGCGGCTTCACTAGGCATCAAGCGGCTACTAGTCTACGGCGACTCCGCAGTGGTCATCAACCAAGTCAACAAGTCCTGGGACCGCAACAAGGAGAACATGGACGCCTACTGCCTAGAAGTCCGCAAGCTCGAGAACAAGTTCTACGGTCTCGAGTTCCACCACATCGTCCGCGACAACAACGTTGCAGCGGACGTCCTCTCGAAGCTCGGTTCTACCCGCGCTCAAGTACCAGCGGGTGTCTTCGTCCACGAGCTTCACGCGCCATCCATCCCGGAGTCGGCGCCACCGACCACTGTCCCGGCGCATCCGCCCGCTGGCCAGGAGGTCATGATGATCGACGTGGACTAGAGGCAACCCTTCATCGACTACCTCAGCGAGCAGAAGGTTCACTCCGACAAGAACTCGGCTGAGCAGCTCATTCATCGCGCCAAGTCCTACGTCCTCGTCGGAGACAAGCTTTACAAGCGGGGCGCATCTTCTGGAGTACTCATGAAGTGCGTCCCCAGGCAAGAAGGCAAGGACATCTTGGAGGAGATCCACAAGGGCGTCTGCGGCAACCACGCGTCTTCTCGCACGCTGGTCAGCAAGGCCTTCCGGCGAGCTTTCTACTGGCCCACAGCTCTGGGCGACGCCGAAGAACTCGTCAGAAGGTGCCAAGGATGTCAATACTTCGCCAAGCAGCAACACGTCCCAGCCTACAAGCTAGTCACCATACCGCCGACCTGGCCCTTCGCCTGCTGGGGGCTCGACATGATTGGGCCACTACCCACTGCGCCAGGTGGTTTCAACAGAGTATTGGTGGCCATCGACAAGTTCACCAAGTGGATCGAGGTCAAGCCGGTCACATGCCCCAAGGGCGACGAGTACTCGACTTCCTGGATGAACTCGTGCATCGCTACGGACTACCCCACCGCATCATCACAGACCTGGGCTCCAACTTCAACAACCACCAGTTTTGGGAGTACTGCGAGAACAGCGGGATCGACGTTCGATATGTCTCAGTCGCCCATCCTAGGGCCAACGGACAAGTCGAGCACGCCAACGGGATGGTGCTCGACGCTCTCAAGAAGCGGCTAGACGACGCTGCTAACTCTAAAGAAGCAGTAGAGCACTACGATGAAGGCGTCTCTGAAGACAGCAGATGAGTTGACATCGATGGACTCGAAGAAGCTCGCTGCGCTACCCTCGTCCAATCAGCAAGGTACCTGGAGGGTATCCGACGCTACCACGACCGCAACGTCAAGGAACGCTTCTTCAACATTGGCGACCTCGTCCTCCGTCGCATCCAGAACACGGAAGGACTACACAAGCTCAGCTCCCCCTGGGAAGGTCCCTTCACCGTGGCAAAGGTGACCGGGCCGGGCTCCTATCGCCTTCAGACACTTGAAGGCGAAGATGTCAACAACTCGTGGAACGTCGACCAGCTCTGTCGGTTCTACGCCTAAGTCTACACGACTACTCCGGGGCTCAAGTCTACACGACTACATCAAGACCCCTCCGCCGTAAGTGGCCTCCGGGTCCTGGCTCCAGTCTCCGGACTACTCCTTCGCTGTAAGCGGCCTCCGGGTCCAGGCACTAGTCTCCGGACTACCCTCCTCCAGAATCCAGCCCACGCGGCTACCTACGGATCCTGGGCTGCGACGAGCGACAAAGGACTCTAGCAGCGGTCTACTGAGAGACCATGTACTTCTAGATCCAGCCTATACGGCTACCTACGGATCTACTGCTGTAAGCGGCTACTCGCCCTAGCACCACTTAGCCGTAAGCGGCCTCCGGGTCCTGGCGACTACTCTGTAACTACGGCCCTGGCCATCCAGGTGTACTTCTTCAGTAATAAAGTTTGATCGTTCATCAACTTCTTTACTGTCTACTTCCCTCAACGGGACTACTGCCGAGTATGACTACTCGAGACAACTCCACGATGGGACTCCGCACTCTGAGATCGCGACTACGAGTACTCATTGATGGAACTTCTCTTCATTAATACTTAAACAATTTCTTTACAGTTGTTTTTATACATCAATTGCTACAAGCTAACTATTACAGGACTACTGGAGATTGAGCTTGTCGGCTACTTGCTCCGCAATGGGCGCCATCTGCTCCAGCAGCTCCGCATACTGCTCATCTGTACAGTTGGCGGCTAGGCCGCCAACGACTACATCCACGGGTGCCTTCGGGAAGTTGGACTTCATGAAGGCCAGCACCTGGTTCGGGATCGACTTCGCCAGATGCTTCACGTAGGCCGCCAGCCGACTGGGGGCCTCCTTCAGTCGATCCACGAGCGGTGCTATCTTGGGGCCGCAAGGATGAGGCACCAAGAGTCTTGCGATGGGAAGCGCGGCTTCTTCAAGCTCCTTCAGTTGGGCCCGCAGCGCCTCGCAGTCCTCGTTCAGCTTCTGCAACGATTTGTAGCAGTTGACGAGGTCACGGTCGGAGGCAATACGAAGCTCCATGTGCTTGTCGCACTCGAAGGAAAGCTCCTTATAGTCTAGCTCGAGTACCTAGCGGGCCTCCTGTTCCCGGTAGAAGAGGTTCTTCAGATCCGTCTCTGAAGTCTTCAACTGCTCAACCCGAGTCTCAAGTTCTGCAAACAACAAGGCACAGCGGGTTAGACTACCTCTCGACCTCCAATAACTACTTAACAGGACAAGTGGTGTACCTTTGTTCTTATTGCGGAGCGACTTGTTCTTCCGCACCAAGTCGTCGCTCTTCGCCTGCATCTCCTGGATGTCGTTGTGGTACTTGGCGAAGGCGGTGTCAAGCTTGGACTGCATGGCGGCCGCGTGCTTCCGGGACTTCACGAGTTGGTCCTCCAGCGCCTCCGCCTGAAGCACCGCGTTGCCGAAGCCTTGAAGCATATTGGACTTCTCGCGGGACCTCTCCACGACGTCCTGCACAGACAACATATGTCAGATGAGTACTCAACGCTAAAGGATTGACTACTTAGGAGTTACGACTACTCACCTTCATCCACTGCTCGTCTTGGCGAACTGCCTCCAGATGCCGAGCCACCGTTGACGGATCGACCAAGTCATCCGCCAGCAGCTCTACTCCGTCGCGACTACTTGTGGCGGCTTCGGTCATCGGCGCAGAGCGGATAGGCTCCGCGTCTTGGATCTCCGGGGAGCGTACGACCACCTCCAGAGTGGGTTCTGGTTGCGCGGTCGCCTCCTCTCCTCCGGTTGCTGTGGCGGCCTCTCCGACGGCCACCTCCATCAGCTCGGGGGCTCCCCCAGCAGCCTCCTGCACTTCTGGTGTCAACCTCTCCATTTGCACCGCCGCGGGGATTTCGCTCCCTTCGGCCTCAGCGCCTGTCAACGAGAAGACAAGCGCATCAGCGTCATCTGACGACTACGACTACTCTTTGAGGGGTACTACAGCCTCAGCAGAGTACTCACCTTCGACCACGCTGGCCTCGGGCAACGTAGCCTCAGCAGCCGATGCTTCGGGCTCCGCCTGAGGGGCGGGAGTGGACTCCTCGGCGGGCGGCGCGGCTTCTTCTTCCGCCACCGCTGTAGAGGGTTCATCCCCCTCCCAGGACAGATCCGTTGATTTCCTGCAGAGTACACAAGTTGGTTGTCAATCAAAGTTCGACTACTACATCAAGTACTGCTCAGGAAGATACAACACTTACAAGCTTGACCGGACTATCGTCACGGTCGGGGCGCCGAGGATGCTGGCGATGTCCACCAGTCCAGCCTCGGCGGGCGCCTCTTCTTGCGCCTCTGTGGCTGCTGCCTCCTCTGCAGCGACAGCAGTGGGTGCAGTGCTCTCCTGCGCCTCCGCGGCCACCACTTCTTCCGCAGCAGCAGCCGCGGGCTCCGTGCTCTCCTGACGAGCAGGGGCTGGCGCTCCATCTGCGCCAGGAGCTCTTCGACAGTGGGGGCTGGGCTACGACTCCCAGCGGGTTCCCCCACCGTGTCCCCCTCGCCTTCGTCGCCCTGATCAGTGGGCTCCGTAGGCGGCACCTCCTGCAAGCAAGGAAAGTTCATCGTCAGCAAGCGAACTTGAGCCACGAGTACCCAACTACACTACTCAAGATGGCTCACCTCTGGGGACGTGCTCTTGGTGACCTTCAACTTCTTCGACACGCGCTTGCGGGACGCATTGCGCGACTTCCGCGGTGGCGCGGCCAGACTAGCCTCTAGTCTAGTCGGTGGATCCTGCACAAGGGGGACGTGAGGTAGGCCGGGACGGCTAAACCTCGACCGCAGCTAGAAACGGTCCTGTAGCGTCTCCTCATCATCATCCTCGTCGGACGTGTCCTCCACGACAACGGTGTCGTCTCCTTCGCCGACCTCCCGCCGCTCCTTGGCCTTGGTCTTCCCCTCCTCCGGGATCTCGACTTCCTGAGGGGGCGGCGGCGGCTCGGAGACAAACTTCTTCAAGTCGTCCTGCAAGATTCAACTCATCAGCACGACTACTCACGCGAAATGGGTACTCAACACAGGGTACGACTACTTACCTCCTTTGGCGGGCGCGTGGCGGAGTACTCCGGGACGGGGCACGCCATGTACGGTGGCATGTCCTTGAAGATCCGTGCGAGCCTGTCAACAATGTCATCGTCGTCGACTTCGTCTCCAGGCATCCGCGACGTGTCATCGTCGCCGGTGTACTCGAATCCAAGGGTGTCGCGAGCCATCAGTGGCTGCACTCTGCGCTTCATGAAGTTGAAGGCCACGTGCTCGGCCCTCAGCCCGGCTTCCCTCAGCGCCTTGATCCGCGCCAACAAGTCGGGGAGCTGGATCCCCTCCTGCATCGTTGGCTCTGTGTTCCACCACGAGCGATGCTTGGGCTGCTTCCCGCTCGGCTTCGGCAACCCGGGGTGGTGGTTCGTGATGTAGAACCACTTCGCCTTCCAGTCCTGGTTGGAGTCGATGAGCTTGTACGAGAGGTACTGCTCGGTGGCATCCTCCCGCATCTGGATTCCCGCTCCTCCGACTACCCGTGGGTTGCTGGCGCTCGGTTGCGGCTTCACCCGGAAGAACTTCCGGAACAAGATCCAGTGGGGCTTGATCCCCAGAAACGCTTCACAGAAGTGGACGAAGACGGCGGTATGGAAAATACCGTTGGGGTTGAGGTTGAGGTACTCGATGCCGTAGTACCCCATGAGCCCCTTGAAGAAGTCGCTCGCCGGGAGCGCAAGTCCGCGCTCCGCGAAGCGCGCGAACATCGGGATCTCGTCTTCTCTCTTCTCCATCGGATACGGATCCCCGACGGCGGCCCTCCACATATCAACCTCCTTCTCCCGGATGAATCCGCTGTTGAGGAGGGCCAGCAGATCTTCGGTCTTCGCTTTCGACTTCTTCCACTCGCGGTTCGGATTTGGCCGCGGTGGAGACATCGGCGGTGCTGCCCCTGCGGCAGATCCGGCGGCCTCGTCGCGGCCCCTCTTCTTCCCGTCGGTGGCCTTCGTGGTCTTGGACGGCGACGGCTTCATCCTCCAAGTGCACGGCGTCTTCACGCGCATTCGCTCGGGGCTACTCTGGTGGATCTGGGTGGCGGCGCGCTCAGATCTACAGCGGCGGCGGCGTGCGCTGGCGGCGATTCTGGCCAAGATCTATTCGAAATTGCTACAGCTGCGTAGGGTGAAAAACCCTAAGGGATTTGGCTTCTATTTATAAGTCAACGCGGCCCTCCAACGGCCGGAGGGATAAGTTTGCGCTCGGCTGACTCAGCGGCCGCGCGTGACTCTTCAACTTCAACTAGTCGACGCGCCTCACCTCGGGGGCTCGGCTACCTCTACTCGACTACCTGGGAAGCGACAAGACTCAGGAGCATCTCAGGACACATTCTACAAGATGACCCTTCAATTCGAGAGGAAGTACTCGACTCAAGGCTCGGGGGCTCCGTGCCACGAGTCCTTCGGTTTTTTCTCCAGATTTTTCGGGATATTTCTGCCAAAACTTCAGATGGACCCTCAGCCAGAGCCTACGACTCAACCTAAGGCTCGGGGGCTACTCCATATGGAGTGCGATTTTGCAATCGCACTTCCATACCATCTTCGGCTTCAAGACAACACGGGCATTTTTAAGACCTTCGAGAGCAGCACTCGAGGACGCTTGGGACTACTCGAGAAGACTTCAAGATTGCTCAAACATCAGCTGGAGTACATTCCAGCCTCGGGATGCTTCGACTACTCTTGAAGACTTTTGACTTGTAGTACTCGGGGACGCCTGAGGACTACTCGTTAAGACCGTCAAGACTACTTGAAACTATCCTTCTCAACTACAAAGTACTCGGGGGCTTGTCGTATGGACCTCCCTGGGCCCACTACCTTGGTGGGTACCAGGACCGACTACTCGGTGGCCCCTGGAACTATCCGGCTTGCGCTGCACGGCACCTGATGGCGTGAAGCACAAGGACTACAGAGGAGAAGTACTCGGTTAGGAAGTTGTACATGTCCCGCACTGTATGGAAGACTCCTAGACGTACTCGACTAGTACTCTCTCCCTACTCCGACTTGTAACCCTGCCTCCCAGGCTATATAAGGCGAGGCAGGGACCCCTCTCTCATCATCTCATCTCACGGCGTACAATTGCACCATCTTGTAATCGTACCCAATCAATCCAGAGTTACGCAGCATACAGGACATAGGGTATTACGCACCTCGCGACCCGAACCTGTCTAAATTGTGTGGCACGTGTCTCTTCCTTCGAGTTACCGATCTTGGCGAAGCCACATTCATCTACTTCGGGTACTCCCTTAGTAGGTTGCCGGTCTAAAACACCGACAGGAGGGTGAAAAAAGAAATAAAGAATAGAGAAGGATTCCTGATATAAGTTTATCAAGAGGTGTAAGGGCATAAACATAATTTTGTTTCTCTCAGGATTTCTGATGTAAGATAGATCTGGGTTTGGCAAGTGAATTATGCCAAATTGTTGGAGATGAATACTTTTTAGTTGGCATATCTTTTTAGAAGTTGTCAAAACGCAAGATTTACCAAGTAAAATTTGGCAAACTCTTGGAGATGCTCCTTAGGTATTAACATTAAGACCTTCATGCATAGATTTACCGATTGTAACCACCTAAAGAGTGCAATTAATTATCTATTCAGTTTAATAGCATTGGGGGATTCTGAGTGTGTGAGTACTATCGTGGAAAATAATAGATCCGATATATTCTTAGCGGAACTAGTCTTGAGGATTTTAGGATACGATTAGCTCCTTATAACTGAGCATTGATAAGAGGATTTGAAGATATATTAGTGGCAATCTTACACTTGGACTCACTTTTTCGCTGACACTTGAACTTTCAACTAACACCACACAATCGGAACTTTCAATAACAATCCGATCTAAGGATTGATGCTCGGTCGTTGTCGCCTACGGTGCGCACAAATTTTTGAACACACGCACATGGTTCTCTCTTTCCCAGCAGATTGCGCACTCTGTCGCTTACTGTGCTGCAGCATCAAGAAGTTCTATTCACTCTTCCGTTTATCTTCGGAAACAAAGTCTTTAGTCCTTAAACCTAAAAATGCCAGTCCAAGTCGATCGATGACTGTACAAGATCTGATAGTTTTCCCCCTCCAGAGCATTTTGGTTAGGAGTCCAGCGGACGCCAAACTCGATCGACACGAGAAACTAATGAGTGAAAAGTGTTAAATCTAAGCAAACCCAAAATTCTGGTGAAGCTTACTATAGACCAGCTTCCTAGAAGTTCCAGCAACAAATGGTCAAGAATTATTCCAGCTCTTGGTCACATTGCTTCGTAAGTAGAAAATTATTTGCAACAGTCATGGAACGAACTTTCGCCCAATCTGGTCAGATAGTTTTTACTTTAAAAATGGTCATGTTGTGTGTCTTGCAAAGCAATTCCTAGAGAGGATTTATCATAGAACACAATGGTCATGTTGTGTGTCTTAATTACAAAGCAATTTCTAGAGACGATTTATCGTAGACAACACACGTATAGTGAAGTCAGTTAAGCACATCCCCTTTTAAGTCGATCGTAACGCAAATAAAACTAGCTTGGATGGTGTTATCCTTAATTAACAAATAGTTACCAGTTGAGGTTTTTTATAGTACACAATACCACCATGTATCATCGGTTGAAAAGGACACGTGTGTGATAGAAAAAACCTATATGTAATGATTTGACGGTTGAGATTAATTGTGTACCACCGGTTTTTTAGTGTGATATGTGTGGTATTCATAGGTGGTATGAGCGGTATATGGGTATTATCGGAAATATGCAAAATAATATTGTTGTAATATATGAAATCAAGTCTTTTTATGTAGCCTTAGCAGTGGGATTTTTTTCAAATAATATCCATCGAGAAAATTACCATTTACCCATAGTTAAAAACTGAAAAAAATCAATAATATTACCGTACTACTGTTGGGTGGTATTGTGTACCGTAAAAGACCTCTATCATAAGACAGACTTTTACTTCAAGGAGTGATAGTTTTATATGTGTTGTAAAATGCGTGTGAAAAAGTGCAATCTATAAAATACTTTATCATGGTTGTTGCTTTCATTTTTTAATGCTTATTCTGGAATGTACTTGCAATGCAAGTGCAGAAATGGTCAAGAATCATCTGTAGCATGCTTCAGAGTTCAGCTGTGGTTACCAGGAGTTCTTGTTTGGTCCATCCCCCTATAAACAAAGATGCAACTTGTCAAATGGCACGAGCAAGTGTTGACGTATACTAGTAGTAGAGTCGTAGAGACAACTCGCTATCACTTGGGCCTTCTTCTTTAAGCTGCCGTGCACTTTAGTTAAAAATCATGACATTAAGTCAACACT
The DNA here is from genome assembly GCA_947561735.1 of Cenchrus americanus. Taxonomy (NCBI): domain Eukaryota; kingdom Viridiplantae; phylum Streptophyta; class Magnoliopsida; order Poales; family Poaceae; genus Cenchrus; species Cenchrus americanus. The sequence goes on along the minus strand of OX387245.1, from coordinate 195,738,413 downwards.
TTGCTGCAATGGTAGTTTTAACCTACACTGCATGCATCTCAAGTTCTGTATAGTATGATTTCTTATTTTCTATTGTTTGGTTGTAGTTTGAGGGTGTAGTTCTAACTTACACTGCAGTTGAAGTGTCCCCTATCAGAGGTGACTAAATGTGACACAAATACCAGTCCCAGTAGGCTGGTAACACATTTATTACAACAGGTGGATCAGTCTTTTACATCACGGCGACACAGAGGGCACGAAAGTGCCAACGCCACAAGGAACAACACAAACGCTAACGACCACACTACGATAGCAAAGGCTTCCATAGCTGTCGGTGTTTTAGACCGGCAACCTACTAAGGGTAGTACCCGAAGTAGATGAATGTGGCCTCGCTGAGATCGGTAACTCGAAGGAAGAGACACGTGGCACACAATTTAGACAGGTTCGGGCCGCAAGGTGCGTAATACCCTACGTCCTGTATGCTGCGTAGCTCTGGATTGATTAGGTACGATTACAAGATGATGCAATCTTACGCCATGAGATGAGATGATCTAGAGAGGGGTCCCTGCCTCGCCTTATATAGTCCGGGAGGCAGGGTTACAAGTCGGTTCAGGGAGAGAGTACTAGTCGAGTACGTATAGGAGTCCTCTATACAGTGCGGGACATGTACAGCTTCCTAACCGAATACTTCTCCTCTGTTGTCCTTGTGCTTCACGCCAACAAGTACCGTGGAGCGCAAGTCGGGTAGTCACAGGGGCCCACCGAGTAGTCGGTCCTGGTACCCACCGAGGTAGTGGGCCCAGGGAGGTCCATACGACAAGCCCCCCGAGTACTTTGTAGTCAAGAAGGATAGCTTCAAGTAGTCTTGACGGCCTCAACGAGTAGTCCTCAGGCGTCCCCGAGTACTACAAGTCAAAGGTCTTCAAGAATAGATGAAGCATCCCGAGGCTGGAATGTACTCCAGCTGATGTTTGAGCAATCCTGAAGTCATCTCGAGTAGTCCCAAGCATCCTCGAGTGCTGCCCTTGAAGGTCTTCAACAATGCCCGTGTTGTCTTGAAGTCGAAAAATCCGGCGAAAAATCCAGAGAAAAAACAGAAGGACACGTGGCACGGAGCCCCCGAGCCTTGAGTCGAGTACTTCCTCTCGAATTGAAGGGTCATCTTGTAGAATGTGTCCTGAGTTGCTCTTGAGTCTTGCCGCTACCCAGGAAGTCGAGTAGAAGTAGCCGAGCCCCCGAGATGAGGCGCGTCGACTAGTAGAAGTTGAAGAGTCACGCGCCGCCGCTGAGTCAGCCGAGCGCGGAGTTATCCATCCGGCCGTTGGAGGGGCCGTCGTTGACTTATAAATAGAAGCCAAAACCCTTAGGGTTTTTTACCCAACGCAGTTGCAGCCATTCCCAGCAGATCTAGCCAGGAATCCCCATCAGTGCACGCTACCGCCAGTGAGAAGAGCGTATATTCGAGCGTGCCACTGTAGGAAGCCACCACCGCAGCCCCCGAGCGAATGCGTGTGAAGACACCGTGCACCTGGAGAATGAAGCCTTCACCGTCGAAGACCGCGAAGGCCGCCGGTGGGAAGAAGAGGGCCCGTGAAGAGGCCGCCGGATCTGCTGTGGGGGCATCGCCGCCAGTGTCTCCGCCGCGGCCAGATCCGAATCGCGGGTGGAAGAAGTCCAAGGCCAAGACCGAGGATCTGCTGGCCCTTCTCAACAGCGGATTCATCCGAGAGAAGGAGGTGGACATGTGGAGGGCCGCCGCAGGGGATCCGTACCCCATGGAGAAGAACCCGGATGAGATTCCGATGTTCACCCGGTTCGCGGAGCGCGGACTGTCCCTCCCGGCGAGCGACTTCTTCAAGGGCCTGCTGGGGTACTACGGCATCGAGTACCTTAACCTCAACCCCAACGGTATCTTCCACACCTCCGTCTTCATACATTTCTGCGAAGCCTTCTTGGGGATCAAGCCCCATTGGATCATGTTCCGGAAGTTCTTCCGGGTGAAGCCTCAGCCCAGCGCCAGCAATCCTCGAGTAGTCAAAGGAGCGGGGATCCAGATGAGGGAGGACGCCGCCGAGCAGTACCTCTCCTAAAAGCTGATTGATTCCAATCAAGATTGGAAAGCGAAGTGGTTCTACGTCACGAACCACCACCCAGAGCTGCTGAAGCCGAGCGGGAAGAAGCCCAAGCACCAGCCGTGGTGGAACTCAGAGCCGACGATGCAAGAGGGTCTTCAGTTGCCCGAGTTGCTGGCGAAGGTGAAGGCACTGAGAGAAGCCGGGCTGAGGCCGAACATGTGGCCTTCAGCTTCATGAAGCGTAGGGTGCAGCCGCTGATGGCTCGCGACACCCTAGGGTACGAGTACACCGCGATGACGACACATCGCGGATGCCTGGAGATGAAGTCGTCGACGACGACATTGTTGATAGGCTGGCCAGGATCTTCAAGGATATGTCGGCGTACACGCCGTGTCCGGTACCCGAGTACTCCGTCGCGCGCCCACCAAACAAGGTCGGTAGGCTTCTGTCTTGTCGAGTACTCATTACATAAGAGTAGTCGTACTGATGTGTAGTGCTTCTTGCAGGATGACTTGGCGAAGTTCATCTCCGAGCCGGCGTCGCCTCCTCAACTGGTCAAGGTCCCAGAGGAAGGGAAGGCCAAGGCCAAGGAGCGGCGCGAAGTTGGCGAAGGAGACGACACGGTAGTCGTCGAAGACTTGTCCGAGGAGGACGACGATGAGGAGACGCTCCAAGAGCACTTCCAGTTGCGGTCGCGGTTCAGCCGCCCCGGATTGCCGCACATACCTCTCGTTCAGGATCCGCCGGCTAGCCTAGAGGCTAGCTTGCCCGCGCCGCCGAGGAGGCCGCGCAATGTGGCCCGCAAGTGCGTGACCAAGAAGTTGAAGGTCACTGAGACCATGTCCCAGGAGGTAAGCCGTCTTCGCTAGTGTAGTCAAGTACTCATGTCTCGAGCTTATGTGTTGACGACGAAGTATCCTTGATCGCAGGAGATGCCGTCTTCCGACCCCGTTGAGCAGGGTGACAGAGGCAATTGGGACAGCGTGGGGGAGCTGGCTAGGGGTAGTCGTAGCCCAGCCCCCACCGTAGAAGAACTTTTGGCGTAGATGGAGCGCCAGCCCGCTGTTGCTCAGGGGAGCACAGAACCCACCGCTGCTGCCGTTGAGGAGGCAGTGGCTACTGAGGCGCAAGAAGAGGCGCCTACCGAGGCAGGACTGGTCGACATCGCCAGTATCCTCGGCGCCCCAACTGTGACAGTGGTCCGGTCGAGCTTGTAAGTATTGATCCTTCCCGAGTAGTACGTTGGGTGTGGTAGTCGTACTCGTTTGACCGCCAGCTTGTATACTCTGCAGGAAATCGACAGACCTGTCCTGGGAGGGGGATGAACCCACTACAGTGGTGGCGGAAGAGGAAGCCGCGCCGCCCGCTGAGGAGTCCACTCCCGCCCCTCAGGCGGAGTCCGAGGCGCCGGCCGCTGAGGCGACGTTGCCTGAGGCCAGTGTCGTTGAAGGTGAGTACTCTGCTGAGGTAGAAGTAGCCCCGTAGAGTAGTCGTAATCGCCAGGTGCGACTGACACACTTGTACTTTGATGACAGGTGCTGAAGTCGAGGGGAGTGATATCCCGGCTGGGGTGCCAATTGAAGACGTGGCACCGGAGACCCAGCGAGCTGCCGGAGGAGCCCCCAGGCCGGTGGAGGAGACCGTCGAAGAAGCAACCGCGACAGCTGGAGGAGAGGGCGACGACATGCTGCCGGAACCCGCTCTGGAGGTAGTCGTGCGTTCGCTGGAGATCCAGGACGCGGAGCCAATTCGCTCGGCGCCAATGACCGAAGCCGCGACGAGTAGTCGTGGCGGGATCGAATTGTTGGCGGATGATCTCGTCGACCCGACGACGGTGGCTAGGCACCTGGAGGTGGTGCGCCTAGCCGAGCGATGGATGAAGGTGAGTAGTCGACACCCTTGAGTAGTCCATCCTTTAACGTTGAGTACCCATTTGATATGTGTTGTGTGTTGCAGGACGTCGCGGAGAGGTCCCGGGAGAAGTCCAACATGCTTCAAGGCTTCGGCGACGCAGTGCTCCGGGCGGAAGCCTTGGAAGAGGAACTCGTGAAGTCCCGGAAGCAAACCGCCGCCATGCAGTCGAAGCATGACACCACCTTCGCCAAGTATCACAATGACGTCCAAGAGATGCAGGCGAAGAGCGACGATTTGGTGCGGAAGAACAAGTCTCTCCGCAACAAGAACAAAGGTACGCGACCGCCTTGTCGAGTACTTGTTGATGGTAGCTTGAGGTAGTCTGACCCACTTTGCCTTGTTGACTTGCAGAGCTTGAGACCAAGGTTGATCAGCTGAAGGCTTCAGAGACTGATCTGAAGAACCTCTTCTACCGAGAGCAGGAGGCTCGCCAGGTACTGGGGTATGATTATAAGGAGCTTGCTTACGAGTGCGACAAGCACTTGGAGCTCCGTATTGCATTAGATCGTGATCTCGTCAACTGCTACAAATCCTTGTAGAAGCTGAACGAAGACTGCGAGAGGCTGCGGGCTCATCTCAAGGAACTCGAGGAAGCCGTGCTCCCCATCGCGAGGCTGCTGGTGCCTCACCCTGGCGGTTCGAAGATAGCTCCGATGGTGGACCGGCTGAAGGAAGCCCCCAGCCGCTTGGCGGCCTACATCAAGCACTTGGCGAAGTCGATCCCGAACCAGGTGCTGGCCTTCATGAAGTCGTACTTCCCGAAGGCCCCTGTGGACGTAGTCGCCGGCGGGCTAGCCGCCAACTGCACGGACGAGCAGTATGCAGAACTGCTGGAGTAGATGGCGCCCATTGCTGAACAAGTTACCGAGAAGCTCAATCTCCAGTAGTCCTGTAATGTTAGCTCGTAGCAGTAGCTGTACATAAACAATTGTAATGAAATTGTTTAAGTATGAATGGAGAAAACTTCCATGAATGAGTACTCGTTATCGCGATCTGTGAGTGCGGAGTCCCATCCTGGAGTCGCGCGAGTAGTCATGCTCGCCAGTAGTCCCGTTGAGGGAGGAAGACAGTAAAGTAGTTGATGGATAATCAAAGTTTATTACTGAAGAAGTACACCTGGGTGGCCAGGGCCGTGGTTACAGAGTAGTCGCCGGGACCCGGAGGCCGCTTACAGCTAAGTAGTGCTAGGGCGTGTAGCCGCTTACAGCAGTAGATCCGTAGTAGCCGTGTAGGCTGGATCTAGGAGTACATGGTCTCTTAGTAGACCGCTGCTAGAGTCCTTTGTCGCTCGTCGCAGCCCAGGATCCGTAGGTAGCCGCATGGGCTGAATTCTGGAGAGGAGTAGTCCGGAGACTGGTGCCTGGACCCGGAGGCCGCTTACAGCGAAGGAGTAGTCCGGAGACTGGTGCTTGGACACTGAGGCCGCTTACAGCGAAGGAGTAGTCTGGAGACTGGTGCTTGGACCCTGAGTCCGCTTACAGCGAAGGGGTCTTGATGTAGTCGTGTAGACTTGAGCCCCCGAGGTAGTCGTGTAGACTAGGCGTAGAACCGACAGAGTTGGTCGATGTTCCACGAGTTGTTGACGTCTTCGCCTTCAAGCGTCTGGAGGCGGTAGGAGCCCGGTCCGGTCACCTTTGCAACTGTGAAGGGACCTTCCCAGGGCGAGCTGAGCTTGTGTAGTCCTTCCGTGTTTTGGATTATACGGAGGACAAGATCACCAACGTTGATGGAGTGTTCCTTGACGTTGCGATCATGGTAGCATCGGATACCCTCCAGGTACTTTGCTGATTGGACGAGGGCGGCACAGCGAGCTTCTTCGAGTCCATCGATGTCAACTCGTCTGCTGTCTTCGGAGACGCCTTCGTCGTAGTGCTCCACTGCTGGTGAATCCCACATGACATCAGCAGGGAGGATTGCTTTGGAGCCGTAGACCAGGAAGTACGGGGATTGTCCCATTGGTTTGGAGGGCTGAGTACGTAGCCCCCAGAGAGCATTGGGTAGTTCCTTGATCCACTTGCCTCCTTTGGAGTTGGCAGCGTCGTGAAGCCGCTTCTTGAGAGCGTCGAGCACCACCCCGTTGGCGCGTTCGACTTGTCCGTTGGCCCGAGGATGGGCGACTGAGACGTATCGGACGTCGATCCCGCTGTTCTCGCGGTACTCCCAGAACTGGTGATTGTTGAAGTTGGAGCCCAGGTCTGTGATGATGCGATTGGGTAGTCCGTAGCGATGCACGAGTTCATCCAGGAAGTCGAGTACTCTTTCAGCCTTTGGGCATGTAACCGGCTTGACCGCGATCTACTTGGTGAACTTGTCGATGGCCACCAGTACTCTGTTGAATCCACCTGGCGCAGTTGGGAGTGGCCCAATCATGTCGAGCCCCCAGCAGGCGAAGGGCCAGGTTGGCGGTATGGTGACTAGCTTGTAGGCTGGGACATGTTGCTGCTTGGCGAAGTATTGGCACATTCTGACGAGTTCTTCGGCGTCGCCCAGAGCTGTGGGCCAGTAGAAGGCTCGTCAGAAGGCCTTGCTGACCAGCGTGCGGGAAGACGCGGTTGCCGCAGACGCCTTTGTGGATCTCCTCCAAGATGTATTTGCCTTCTTGCGTGGGTATGCACTTCATGAGTACTCCTGAAGATGCGCCCTGCCTGTAGAGCTTGTCTCCGACGAGGACGTAGGACTTGGCACGGCGGATGAGCTACTCAGCCAAGTTCTTGTCCGAGGGAACCTTCTGCTCACTGAGGTAGTCGATGAAGGGCTGCCTCCAGTCCACGTCAATCATCATGACCTCCTGGCCAGCTGGAGGATGCGCTGGGACATTGGTCGGTGGCGCCGGCTCCGGGATGGATGGCGTGTGGAGCTCGTGGACGAAGACACCCGCTGGTACTTGAGCGCGAGTAGAACCAAGCTTCGATAGGACGTCCGCTGCAACATTATTGTCGTGGACGACGTGGTGGAACTCGAGACCGTAGAACTTGTTCTCGAGCTTGCAGACTTCTAGGCAGTAGGCGTCCATGTTCTCCTTGTTGCGGTCCCAGGACTTGTTGACTTGGTTGATGACCACTGTGGAGTCGCCGTAGACTAGTAGCCGCTTGATGCCCAGTGAAGCCGCGAGGTGGAGCCCGTGTAGCAGGGCTTCGTACTCAGCTTCGTTGTTTGAGACCTTCCAGAAGATCTGCAGGACGTACTTGAGTTGTTCGCCCGTTGGAGAGATCAGGAGTACCCCTGCACCTGTGCCCTCGAGGTTGAGTGAGCCATCGAAGTACATCACCCAATGCTCTGGTCGCTCGGTTGGAGTAGGTAGCTGATTCTCCCGCCACTCCGCCATGAAGTCGACTAGTGCCTGCGACTTGATGGCTGTGCGTGGCTTGAAGTCGATGTTGAGGGCGCCGAGTTCGACTGCCCACTTGGAGATTCTTTTAGTAGCATTTTGGTTCCGCAGGATGTCGCCGAGCGGGTAGTCGGTGACGAAGGAGATCGAGTACTCCTGGAAGTAGTGTCGTAGCTTCCGTGAGGTCATGAGTACTGCGTACAGAAGCTTCTGTACAGGCTGGTAGCATGCCTTGGACTCTGACAAGACCTCGCTGACGAAGTAGACTGGTCGCTGGACTGGATAGGCGTGGCCGTCTTCCTGCAGCTCGATGATGATGGCAGTACTTACCACATGAGTAGTCACAGCGAGGTAGAGCAGTAGCTGCTCGCCTTTGCGAGGAGCCGTGAGGACTGGCGGCTTAGATAGGAAGTCCTTGAGCTGGGCAAGGGCTTGGTCTACCTCTGTGGTCCACACGAACTTCTCTTGGTGTTTGAGTAGTTTGAAGAAGGGGAGCCCCCGTTCTCCAAGCTTCGAGATGAATCTGTTCAGGGCCGCCATGCACCCGGTCAGCTTCTAGACGTCTTTGATGCACGTTGGAGCTTTCATGCTGGTGATGGCGGAGATCTTCTCGGGATTGGCTTCAATGCCGCGGTGGCTGATGATGAAGCCGAGTAGTTTACCCGAAGGTACGCCGAAGACGCACTTGTTCGGGTTGAGCTTCCAGCGGTACTCGCGCAGAGATGCGAAAGTGTCTTCAAGATCGTCGATGAGCGTGCTGGAGTTTCTGGTTTTGACAACCACGTCATCCACGTAGGCTTCGACGTTCTTGTTGAGTTGCTTCTTGAAGCAGGTCTGGATAGCTCATTGGTATGTGGCGCCGGCGTTCTTCAACCCGAAGGACATGGTCGTGTAGCAGTACGCGCCAAACGAGGTGATGAAAGCGGTCTTCTCCTGGTCTTCTTCCTTGATCGCGATCTGGTGGTACCCGGAGTAGCAGTCGAGGAGGCAGAGCAGGTCGCAGCCCGCCGTGGAGTCGATGACTTGGTCAATCCGCGGCCACCCGAAGGGGTCCTTGGGGCATTGCTTGTTGAGGTCGGTGTAGTCGATGCACATCCTCCGCTCGTTCGAGTTCTTCTTGCGGACGAGGACGGGGTTGGCGAGCCACTCAAGATGGAAGACTTCTCTGATGAAGCCGGCCGCGAGTAGTTTGGCGAGTTCCTTCTTGATGGTGTCCCGTCTGTCGTCGGCGAAGTGGCGGAGGTGTTGTCGCTTCGAGGTAGCTTTAGGATCGACGTTGAGGGAATTCTCGATCAACTCCCTGGGCACCCCTGGCATGTCCGCTGGCTTCCACGCGAAGATGTCGCGGTTAGCCCGGAGGAAGTTGATGAGCGCGTCTTCCTATTTGGGGTCGAGGCCGGCCTCGATGGTGGTGGTCTTGCTACTGTCGCCTGTCCCGAGGTCGATTGTCTTGACCAGAACCTCCTCAGCTGGTTGAGGCTTGTTAGCTTTGTCCGACTTCTCAGGGATGTCGAGTTCACTTGGGGCAAGCTTCTTCGACGCAGCGTAGATCTCCATCATAGCGTTGGGTAGTTGATTTGTGGAGGCGATCTCCACGGATTCAGTGTCGCAGTTGTGCGAGATCTTCGAAGGTGCGGTGGTGGTAGAGACCGTCTTGGAAGAGGTCGATGACCTCCTTGTCGGTGACGTCGACTACGGTGGCGCGCTTGTCGAAGAAGCGCCGCATGTACTTGCGAAGGGTCTCGCCTTGTTCCTGCTTTACCATAGCCAGGTCCATGCGAGTACCCGATCGGCCCATAGCACCAGCGAAGTTGCTGGTGAACTGCTCCTTCAGCTGGTCCCACTTGTCGATCGAGTGCTTGTCCAGCAACTCGAGCCATGTGAGCGGGGCTTGGTCCAGGCAGAAGGGAAGTAGAGGCACTTGGTGTCGTTGTTGCCACCGGCGTTCTCGATGGAGAGGGCATAGCATCTGAGCCACTGAATGGGATCCTGCTTCGCGTCGTACTTGGTGATTCCCAGAGGCTTGAACTTGTCCGGGAGAAGTAAGTTGCGAAGCCGAGGAGAGAAGGCGGGGAAGCCGTCGTTGTCGCCTGCGGTGGCAGACTTCTTCCGCCGCAGCTCTTCGATCTTCTGGCGGGCGTCGTAGCCGCCTTGCGAGGCTCCGGAGGCGTTGCTGTTCACGTGGCCTCGGCCGCCGCTATCGCCTCCGCCACCGGCCCTCCTGTTGGCCCCATGGTTGGAGCTTCCGCCGTCGCTGCCTCCGCCGTCAGGGTTGCGGTGGGGGACGATCTCACGATCGCCGGCAGCAGCTGCGGCGCTGTTGCCAGCTTGAGAGGGTCCGCCGGCGTTTGCACGAGTACGGTTGGGCTGGGCCGGCAGCTCGGCTCGAGTACGGTTGCGGCCGAGGTCGGCGCTGCGACTTGTAGCCTCGTTATTGCGGTTCCTGGCGGGGGGGGGTGGCTGGGTGACCCTGCTGTCGACTCGCATGAAGTAAGCGTCTTCTGCAAGCTTGGCGATGACTTCTCCAGCACGTATCCCCTGAGCTTGGCGTGCGATCACTGTGATCGACATGAGGCATTGCTCCGGGGTGGTGTGTACCCTGCTCTCGACTTGCTCGAGGGCTTCTGCGAGGTTGCGGATGGGGAGGTTGTCTCGGAGACACCGGCACCGTTCATTCCGTTTTCTGTTACGCTCACGTCGAGCGTCCTTGTTGGCGCCGGTTTCATCCGCAGGTGCTTCAGCAGACAGCTCGTCTGCGGAGATGTCTTCAAGGTACCGGTCATGTGCCCATGAAGTTCCTGGCGTGTCGCCGGAAGCCATGAAGACTTGGCGATCGGGGTTGCCAAGACTGGAGTCAGAGCTTGCCACCTCGGTTGGAGAGTACTCCTCAGTTCGAGTGAGTGGTGTTCCCTCCTGGAAGGGAAGCGAGTCGAGGTAGGCGACGTAGTGTGAGTTCCCGTCTATCAGGTCGGCGGGCTTACGGCCTGGCCAGTAGACGAATCTGCCGGCCGGTGTGGATGTTATAACCAGCACAGAAGGCGGCCCTGATAAGGGTTGCTCAGTAGAGTTGTCCTCGGATTCGGGATCCTCAGGGTCCGACCCGACGTCGAACTCGTACGCGAAGTCCGAGTAGAAGCCGGAGAGGGGGTTGGAGTCCGAGGCGTGGTCGGGAGCGGTATCGGAGTCCGAGTTGTACTCGGGTACGGGCTCCTTGCCGGCCCGGCGTGCAGGGGGAGCCTCCGTGCGGGCCCTGCTGAGGTTGCGGGGGCTACGCGCGAAGCGCTCGCGGGGTGGGCTGTCCGCATGCGATGGCTGAGCAGCCGGCTCGCACACGGTGGCCCACGGGGACGTCGAGTTTGAGTTGGAGGAGGATCCAAGCTCGAAGTCGGCATGCAGGTCGAAAAGCGAAATTTCGCCGAACTTGCCGGCGAGTTCGCCCGTGACTACTTCGAGAAGCGTCACGAGGCCGGTCTCCGGGTTGGGTGGCATGGTGAGGCGGTGTTGGAAAGACCCAGCGCCGTCGGCAGTGAAGACCCAGGCGCCAAAGATGAAGGTGTCGCCACGGTTGAAGGCGACGGTTGGCTTGATGTAGACTGGAACCGTCGAGTTCACCATGTGATCTCGGGCGAGATCCCCTACCTGGCGCGCCAGCTGTCGGTGTTTTAGACCGGCAACCTACTAAGAGTAGTACCTGAAGTAGATGAATGTGGCCTCGCCGATATTGGTAACTCAAAGGAAGAGACACGTGGCACACAATTTAGACAGGTTCGGGTCGCGAGGTGCGTAATACCCTACGTCCTGTATGCTGCGTAGCTCTGGATTTATTGGGTACGATTACAAGATGATGCAATCTTACGCCGTGAGATGAGATGATCTAGAGAGGCACCCTACCTCGCCTTATATAGTCCGGGAGACAGGGTTACAAGTCGGTTCAGGGAGAGAGTACTAGTCGAGTATGTCTAGGAGTCCTCTATACAGTGCGGGACATGTACAGCTTCCTAACCGAGTACTTCTCCTCTGTAGTCCTTGTGCTTCACGCCAACAAGTACCGTGGCGCACAAGTTGGGTAGTCCCAGGGGCCCACCGAGTAGTCGGTCCTGGTACCCACCGAGGTAGAGGGCCCAGGGAGGTCCATACAACAATAGCCCTGCCTAAGTAGAAACAAGGTCTGATCAACCGTCCCTATCTCAAAACCTCTCTCAAATAAGAACCCCCTCAACCTACCATACCAAGCTCTAGGTGCCTGCTTCAACCCATAAAGCGCCTTCCTCTCAAACCCCGGTGGTTGCCTCACATACACTTCTTCCTCCAACACACCATTCAGAAAGGCACTCTTCACATCCATTTGGTGCAACTTGAACCCTTTAGCCAGGGAAAAGGCTAGAAGGATCCTAATTGCCTCCAAACAGGCTACGGGAGCAAAGGTCTCCTCGTAGTCGATCCTCCTTCGATCGAACCCACGAGCAACAAGCCTTGACTTGTTTATCACCACTTCACCTTTCTCTCCCTCTTTGTTTTTCCACCCACTTTGTACAAATTGGCTTACACCACAGGAGGGTCAACCAATTCCCAAACCCCGATTCCTCTCAAAGTTCTCCAACTCCTCATGCATCGAATTAACCCAATTGTGATCGGATAGTCGTGTCCAATGTCTTTGGGCTCAAAAGTAGCAACAAATGCGGGATGAAGCGAAATGAAAATTGTTTCGGAACCCTCGGCCAAATTATTAGTGCATTCATTCATGTCGGCGATGATCCTTGAAGGCGGAGATCCACTTGCTCGGGAAGTTCTCACCTTGATGCTACCTCCCCTCCAAGCTGTAACTTCTCCTCGATCTTGATTCGTCGTCGTAGGTGTAGGAGAGGGTCCGTCCACCACGGTAGTCGAAGTAGTGGGTATATGTTCAGCGGGGGCACCACACCGCCATCTTCATCGTCCCCATGTTCATGCTCCTCCTCTGAAAGATCTCCTCGCCAAGCTCATCATCACCTGCACACTCAAAGACAAGGCGACTACGTGGCTATGTCTCGTCGAAAGAGTTACCTCGCAAGTCTCCACGATTTGGTTAGTTTCAAGATTGAGCACACGATATGCTCTAGAATGAGATGCATAATCAAAGAAAATACCATCGACGAGACCTAGCCTCAAACTTATCCAACTTCTTCCCTTTCTTAGAATGAAACACTTGCAACCAAATACATGGAAGTGACTCACCTTGGGTGTGCGGCCGTGCATCAACTCATAGCGGGTTTTCTTCTTATACCTTGTGGTATATCTGTTCGACACATAGCATGCAGTGTTCACCGCCTCAGCCCAAAACCTTCTCGGAGTCCTATGCTCATCATGCATCATCCGAGCCATCTCACACAAGGTCCTATTCTTCCTTTCCACAACACCATTCTGGGGAGGCGTATACGGACTCGAAAACTGGTGTTGTAGACCCAAGTCATGGAAAAAAGTTTCAAAATGAGAGTTTTTGAATTCCGAGCCATTATCACTGCGAATTGCTCGTATGGCATCTCTGTGCCTCTCGTTCCTCAACCTCAAGACAAGATCTTGAACAAAACCAAACGTCTCCCCCTTATCCTCAAGAAAAATACCCATGCATCTTGTTGACGGATAAAAGACGTATCCCCTCTACGATCCGCAAGCGTACGGACCCCACACCTTTTTCACCACGGGATTCCCAAGGTTCTTGTCAATAGCGGAGCAAGGGGATTACAAGCGTTCGATCAACAACGACACACTAGCTACTAAAACCCTAACTACTATTATACTAGAAAAACACTAAACTACACTAGAGAGAATGATAACTGATCAAGAGAGAAGACACTCGCCACGGGTCTACGATACTAGAGCATGCAATCGCTTAAAGACATGAAAAACCAATCTAATCTATCGGGGATGTGACCACGGTTTCGCCCTTTCCCTCCTCTCGTACGCTGTCACTACGCGAAGGTAATCATGACCAGACCTTTGATGGCCACGGCATATTGAATGGATCAAGGAAGCATTAGAGGCCTATACTCCCTTTACGGCATGGTTGCAAGCCTTAAGCATTAAGAGAGCCATATTCAACACAAGATGATAGATAGAGAAACCAACAAAGTGCGATTACATCTCACGATCGATTACAACCCATGGACGAATGAGAAGTTACCCCATCAAGGTGCGATCATGGCACCGTTGATCATGGTTTCCCTTCCGCCGGTGTCTTCCTCCTTCTCCACGAGAGGGTGCTTCCTTCGAGGTGGTTGATCTCCGGCCGGAGATCCTCCTCCTCTCTCTCTAGCTTGTAGATGGCCTTCTACCGGGTGCGAATAACTCCTCCTTCTGTGTTGGCGGCGCGTCGGTTTTAGGGTCGAAGATCCTTCGAGGGCAAGGAAGACGGGACCGAACCGGTGCCCGAAGTGGGGCTGGGCCGATCCGACTGGAGCCGGCGGCCCCGGGCCTCGGTTCGGCCCGGTTCGGTCGCCCTTTTTGCTCCGTGGGTCCTCGTGCATATCTACTTTGCCCCTTCCACTTGGATGATTTTGGCCAATTTTGTTATCCTCGCGATCAAGATGGAGGCTCTCTTTGCATGAAGTTTGATCTTTTACGCTTCAATCCCGGGAGTGTTCCTCGTAGCACTTCGGTCACACCACCATTGGAAGTAATTTCAGCGAGCTCATGAACACGAACAAGACTCCATGAATGCTCCTTTGAACTTATTGCGAATCCGTCCTTTATGTCCATGATTTCCTACATAAACACAACACTTCCAAATGCATGCACAAAGATGAACTTGTTATATGATTAGTGTGCCTAGTGGCGGGTTAGTTCAATAATCAAATCCAAACCAAAGTGTAATGATCATGCTAGGTGTGCCAAAATACACCGTCAACATCTCCCCCACACTTAGCTCTTGCTCGTCCTCGAGCAAGTACCTAAATAAGAACCGTCCAAGGTGTGTAATCGTGTACCACTTATCCTTCTTCACAAGTTAGTCAATCCCTTCATCTTTAATACATAAACACAAAGTAATGATAATCAAACATAAACATGGGCGTTTAGAATTTTTACCACGTCAAGATTTACCCCACAACTCAAACTCTTCACTCGAAGCTTTCAATTTCAGCCATACTTACTTCTTTGCTTCAATCGGAGGGTTTTTATGATTTTCGAAACAAAAATTCCTACAACAAGTATTAGACAAAAACCTTTCTCCAAGCTCTCTCAAGTCACTCATATGAAGTGACTATCCTAACCAAATTTTATAAAACTCTCACCTCCCATTAATCTCTCATATATCATGTAAATGGAGCTATAGGTAGGGCTAGCGCAATCAACACAAGTATTGTCAAACTAAGAACTTCCTCTAATGGTTGTCTACCTTTCAAAGCCAATGATCATGAGAATTAACCATATGTAGGGATATCAAGGATGAGAAGATTTAGAATGGTGGACATGTGCAAGGGCAAAAGAAAATTGTGACTTCAAGGCACCAATGATGTCCCTCGTTGTCGGATTGCACATGGTTGGAAGTAGAGTAAAAGTTTCGTCTCACAATCAACGTGACATCCTTCACTTTTTATTATTTTTCTTTTCTTTCACTTGATCCATCCCTCTCATATCTTCATTGCTAACTCATCTTTCTCTCTTTTTCTTTTCTTCTTTCATTCACATATGATTTTTCTTTCTTTCTTTCTTTCTTTTCCATACACATACTTTTTCTCTTTATTTTACTCTCTCTTGACAACTTTTCAAAGCTTTCAATTCTCTGTTCCTCGCATACAATAAAGCCCAATAAATCATGCTAGAGACGAGACGAAACTTTGAAAATAGGTTGTGTTCAAGGAATACGATGTACAAAAGAGATGTATAGGGTTGGGTATGGAATCCGGTGATATACATGACTTTTCGTTGTGAAAGTCATGAACTGAATACATGACGAGGCTAGCAACAAAAGATAAGCACAAGGACATGATCATTGCTCGAAATTAAAACTCACCAAGAGAGAAGGGTCCTAGCCTAACTCATCGTGCTAATCACACTTATGGTGGAGCGAAAAAATAAACTTGGCTTTGGATAGGAATTTTTTTCTTACTCTCAACTTGGAAAAAGAGGTTTTGCTAACCTTTATTACAAGGGTTTTAATATAATTTTCAGAACTGAAATCCTCCAATTTTTTGCATCGAAAATAGCACAACTAGCATGTGAAGCTCAAGATCGAAGTGCGGTATGGGTACTTTAAGTAGTAGCGATTCCACTAAGCACCACGGTAAACGATTTTCAAACCACATACTTGTGCTCATATATCAAGAATCGAAGATTAAACAAACAAGTAAATAAAGATAAACAATACATAAAACACAAAGATGTATATAAAGACTTTTTTATTTGGTTTTCTTGACTCAACACTAATTTAAGACACTGCGAGAAAATTTTAAAAACGAGACTCAAAAACTAAAAGCTCATTAAAACACTAAGACTCTCACACGAAGATTAAACCGAACCTAAACTTGAAGTTCAAAAGCTAAGGCTAGCGAGCTAGCTCTCCCCCACACTTAAAACATACGACGTCCTCGTCGTATCTTACAAAAACCAAAGAGGAAAACTAGATCTAATGGTACTTCGAGCAAGCTTTGCACCACTTGCCTCTCATGTTTCCAACCATGCGAAAAAGTTTGCGCACGTTACGGTTAAGGAACTTGTAGTCATCTTCAACTACGACGCTCAAAGTCCTCCATACGCTGCTTCATCGCTTCCATGGTTTGAAGACATTCATCGGCTTAGACGCGTAGAGAGGCTGCGATGGACGACGGCAAACTCGACGACACCGGATGCAATCCGAGAGGGTCGTCGTCGCCATAGTCTCCACGATTGTCACCACGCGTCGTCCCCACCTCCATTGTTGTCGCCTTCGCCACCGCCGTTGCCGTCGCCATTGGGGCCCTCGGGAGTCCTTTCATGGGGCTGCTCGCCCCAATCATCTACATCGTCTCTCTCGGCGGCCGCCCACGAGCTCGGGCTACGATCGTCGGAGTAGTCGCTATCCCCATAATCCTTAGGCCTCGACGACACCTCCTTGTAATCTTTGCGCTTGATGCCTTGGAGGGCGTGCCGACCTTCGAACGGGTGTAGGGACCTTCTCTCCTTTGACGGGGTTGCGAGATGCAAGAGCTCCCGGTCGGGACACGTCCTCCGCAACGGATACGTGCGGTCCTCTTGACGGGTAGCTTGACCTCGCATCGCATCGCCTCCTCCATCGATGGCTTCTTGGCTTCTACCTTCAACTCTAAGCTTTTTGGAGGCTCAATGGGCGCTACAAGGGTGCAACACATTGCTTGAAGGGTTTGATTCTCGAGCTCCCAATTCGGCCAAATATATAGTCTGAGAGAAAAGCCACAGGGAACCTTATTTTCCTTTTTTATACTTCCCTTAAAATTTTCCGACCAAACAAGGAAGTCAAAAGAGGAGCAATTCGGGCGAAATTCGGGGACATCGGGCGTCGGGCCACACACAGACGTCCGTGAGCCGGCGGCCCTGCCTCGGGGGCCGGGCCGGGTCGGTTTAACCGCCCTGTTTTTCGTCCTCGGCCCATGGAAAAAGTTGGCCCAGTTAATCTTCGCGAAAAACTCGAGAAAGCTAAAAAAAGAAAAAATTATTTACGAGAAGTTGGTGCCTTGTTTTTCGTCCTAGGCGGGACGTTCGGGCTCTTCCTCCATGGTAAAGACGTCAACATGATGAATGGGCACGACGTCGGGTTCGTAATAAACCTTAAGCCATTGTCCATTCACCACAAATTGATCGCCGTTTATATCCATAATGGTTACCGCTCACGTTGGAGAACAGAATGCACAACATAAGGTCGAGTCCCACTTGCTTTGCAATTTCCCCTTTCGAAGGTTTTAAACCTCGAATTGTAGAGGAGGACCTTATCTCCTTCTTTAAATTCTTTTTTCTTCAATCTTTTATCATACCACCTTTTGATTCTCTCCTTGTATATGCTTGCGTTTTCATAAGCTTTCAACCTCAACTCCTCTAGCTCGCTTATTTGAATTCTCTAGTTTCACCACCGCGGCATCGAGATCAAGTTCCATCTCTTTAATCGCCCAATAGGCTTTATGTTCTAACTCAACGGAAGGTGGCAAACTTTTTTCATAGACGAATTGATAAGGGGTCATACCTATCGGTGTTTTAAACGCCGTTCGATAAGCCCATAAAGCTCGGAGTCTAATTTCTTTGACCAATCCTTGCCTCCCTTCTCTATGGTTTTGTTAAGTATGCCTTTTAATTGCCTATTTGACGTCTCCGCTTGTCGGGTTGGTTTGTGGGTGATAGGCCGTGGAGACCCTATGCTCAATTCCCAACTTGGACAAGCACTTTTTGAAGTTCTTCCGTTGAAATGAGTTCCTCCATCACTTATCAAGATTCTCGGTGTACCGAAACGGGGAAAAATCACGTTCTTGATCATAGTGATGGACTCCTCGTGGAAGCTTTACGACATGGTATAGCCTCTACCCACTTGGATACATAATCAACCATAACAAGTATATACTCGAATCCAAATGAGTTATTAAAAGGCCCCATGAAGTCTATGCCCCATACGTCGAATATGTCGATTTGCAAGTTGTATTTCAAAGGCATAATTTCTTGAGAGATGTTTTAGGTTCTTTGGCATTCGGGGCATGACGCAACATATCTTTTAGTATCTTCATGCATCTCAGGGCCAATAGGAGCTCAGCTCGACCATACTTTGGCTTCGGTTCGAAAATGGCTATAGTGCCCACCGTACTCCGCCAGTGGCACTTCCTTAGAATCTCAAGCCTCTCTTCTCTTGGCACACATCTTCTCATCCTCCCATCATTGCCAAGCTTGAAGAGGTATGGTGCATCCCAAAAATATTTCTTACTTTGAGAAATTATCTTTCTTTGAGTGTTTTTGTCTAGATGATTGAGGGGCATCTTTAGAATTGCTCGAATGATGTCGATCATCAAATATCTTTATCAAGCACTCTATAGAGGTGGTCATCTCTCATCTTATCTTCTATGGGCTCTTTATCATCTTGCCCACGATTCATCCTAGACAAATGATCGGCCACAACATTTTCCACCCCCCCTTTTTATCTAAATTTCAACATCGAACTCTTGAGAAGAAGGATCCAACGAATCAAACGTGGTTTAGCTTCCTTCTTGCTTGAGAGATACTTTATAGCTGCGTGATCGGTGTAAACAATGACCTTCGAGTTCACGATGTAAGATCTGAATTTTTCGAAAGCGAATACCACCGCTAGCAACTCTTTTCGTAGTAGCGTAATTTAATTGTGCCCACTGCGGTTTTGCTAGCGTAGTAAGCGACGTGAACTCGGCCTTCCTTTCTTTGTCCCAAGGCTAGCGCCTACGGCGTAGTCACTTCGTCACACATGATCTCGAAAGGTTGGCTCAATCCGGAGGTTGGATGATGGGAGCACTCACCAACGCATTTTTCAAGGTCCCGGAATGCCGCTAGACACTTCTCATCAAAGTCGAAAGCCACATCCTTTTGGAGAAGGTGTGTTAAAGGCTTAGTGATCTTCGAAGTCCTTTATAAATCTTCTATAGAATCCGGCATGGCCTAGAAAGCTCCTTAAGGATTTAACATGCGTAGGAGGTGGGGTGCTCAACCGTCTCTACCTTAGCCTTGTCCACTTCAATTCCTCTCTCGGATATAACATGTCAGAGCACTATGCCTTGCTTAACCATGAAGTGGCACTTTTCCCAATTTAAAACCAAATCTACCTCCGCACACCTTGTAAGGACCTTTTCTAAGTTTGCTAAGCAATCCATGAACGTCTTCCCGTAAACGGAAAAATCATCCATAAACACTTCAACAATTTCTTCGATGAATTAGAAAACACGGCCATCATGCAACGTTGAAAAGAGGCCGGAGCGTTACTGCATAGGCCGAAGAGGCATCCTCCTATATGCAAACGTTAGTAAGGACACGTAAATGTTGTCTTATGTTGATCTTCCGGGTGAATGGGAGCACGTGACAAGAGTATCCATCGAGAAAGCAAAAATAAGCGTGGTTTGCTAACCTCTCGAGCATCTCGTCTATGAACGGTAGGGGAAGTGATCTTTCTTCGTCGCTTTGTTAAGCTTACGGTAATCAATACACATCCGCCACCCGGTCACGGTTCTTTGCGGTATCAATTCGTTCTTCTCATTCTTCACCACGGTCAAACCTCCTTTCTTCGGTACACAATGTACGGAGCTCCCTTACATTCGCTATGTGGAACCGGGTAGATGATTCGGCCATCAAGTAACTTGATAACCTCTTTCTTTACTACCTCTCGCATGGCATGGGTTAGCCTCCTTTGATGGTCCACTACGGGCTTACATTGGTCTTCCATTGGTATACGATGAGTGCAAAAGGCTGGGCTAATACCTTTGAGATCATTAATTGAATATCCAATCACCTTCCTATGTTTTTTAATAAAATCAGCAACGCTATTTTCTTCGGGGCTCAACCTAGTAAAGCTCACAATGGCATTTGGATAAGTTTTTTATGCGGGCCCAAAAATTCATATTTTAATCCCTTGGGCAAAGGTTTAAGGTCTACTTCGGGAACTTGTGGCTCCTCGGGTTTGATTTCTCCTATGTTTGAACTTCTCTTCCTCCACGCTACCATCATAGGCTCTAAGCCTTTTGTTGCTTCCTCTAGTTCTTCATCTTGTTGATTACTAATTTGATTTTCCATCGCTCTTTGCAGCGGGTCTCTAAGGGTTTCAACAAAACAAAGACTATCTATCTCTTCTATTTCTTCATCTTCGGGAGGAAAGAAGGGTAAGGTGTTTGACACGAAGAAGTTATATGTGTACTTTGTTCCATTAAGGTTCATTGTTACTTTGCCTTCTCCGGCATCTAACACGACATCAACCAACTTAAGAAAAGGCCTACCTAAGATTATATGATCGGAATTACTATGGTAAGCATCAATAACAAAGAAATCGGTTGGTATATAGTTTCTAGAAATTTTTACTTTCATGTTGCAACAATACCTAGAGGTTTGATAGTTTTACCATCTCCCATAATTAATTTCGTTGATGTTGGAGCTAAGTCTAGGTTGTGGTATTGAACTTTATCGTAAATTTTAGAAGATAGAACACTTACTTGGGCTCCGATGTCGCATAAAGCATTGAACTCCGTTGATCTCGCAACTCAAGTGCGGCGTCATCTTCTCTTCTTCTTCGGATCCGATCGAATAAATTTCAGCAAGGCGAGCGTATGGTGATGCTTCGGGCTTGATCCCCATGATCCTCTTTGTGGACCAGGAGCGTCCCAGTGGTCGATGGATGACCGCTCCTCAGTGACGAGTGATTGACAACGGGTGTTGGACTGATTCTTGGCTTAGTGCGCGAGTGTAGGGGCTGCCCGGCTAGTTCGTGTTGTTGCGGGTACAGAAGAACGGGCGCGAAAGGTCTTCGGCCCAAGGGGCCTCGGGAGATGGAGAGACAAGTAGGCTCGGTTCGGGGACCGGTGGACGGCGGGGCGCAGGTGCGGGCCACATGGTGGCGACACAAGCAAGACGAAGTCATGGACAAGTGAGCCGGTGCACGGTGGCGGTCAAGTCAAGTGGTTTGGCGGGAGGCCGGACCGGGCACGCGGGGTTTGGTGGTTTGCCCACAAAACCATCGGCGGGCGGTTTCTTGGTTTGGGCCTCAAAACCAAGTCCGAGGGCCCAACACGACGGAGACGGGATCCGGGCGTGTCGGGAAGCTTCGAAGCGGAGGACACGCGGCGGGATCGCATGGCTTGCGTCGGGAGGACGCGGGGTGCGGCGAAGGCGTGGCCGTCCGATGGCAAGACCCACAAACATTACCAAAATGCCCCTACGTGGGTTGTATCGCCAGTAGTGTAGTTAGGGGTAGTCGAGTCATTTACCACTCCGGCGGGACCTGATATATAAGCCTGGAGTGTGTGTTGATGGCTCTCTCTCTCCGCGACTTAGGGTTTCATTTCCCCCCTTCTCTTTCTCATTTTAGTAGCCATTTTTCTTCCTATTTTCTCTAGGCTAGCATGAGAGCTTCATGAGAGATTTGTTGAGAGGGATGGATGCTAGGGCGGCATGCTAGACCTTGTGAATCTTTCCTGGTTTGTATAGAAGATTCGGGGTTGTTTTTCGTGGCTTTTTGTGCTTATTTTCGTGCCTTTGTTCCCGGTGTGATTCCGCGGATTTGAGTGAGTTTCTTCCCGGATTTCTTTGAGGGAAACATGGATAGATGTCTTGTGCATCTTTGTGCTTGATCTTGTGCCCTCAAACGCCGGAAACTACTTCGATTCGTGAGTTTTCGTTCGGTGCTCTAGGTTTTGGTGGTGCTCAAAGGATTCGCGATTCCCGGTGATTTAGGGAGTTAGGGAGGCAAGATTTTTGGGCTATAGCATCCTTGTGTGACGCTTTTCAAGTACCCAAACCCTTGTCTCCACAGCTTCAACCGTTTGGGAAATCCGATGATGATTTGGGGGAGTTGACTTTCGAGGTCGGGCATTTTTTACGTTCGTCCGAGCCTCGCGGACGGTCCGCGGCCTCCCCGGCGGACGGTCCGCGCGGGTCCGATTCATCCCGTGTTCTTCGTGTTCTTGCTCGTCCTTTGTTTCGATCCGTTGTGATTTTGATTTTTGGTTGGACGAAGTTTCGGACGGTCCGCGGTGTCGGGCGGACGGTCGCGGGTGCTAGGCGGACGGTCCGCGTGCTCCCCGCGGACGGTCCCGTGGCACGGGGGTGTCTTTGGGTCGTTCGTGTAAATTAACGGACGGTCCGCGGCTAAGGCCGGACGGTCCCGCGGCCGGGTGCGGACGGTCCGCGATGCCGGCCGGACGGTCCGCGCGGCTCTTGCGGACGGTCGCCCCTCTGCGCGGACGGTCCGCCGAGCACGTGTGCTTTGCTTCTTGGTTCGATTCCTTCCTCCCTTTCTAGTGCTTCCGCGTGTGCTTTGAGGAATCGTTCCTAAGGCTAGAGGTTGATCCATAACCTCGTGGTCTTGGCGATTGGTGCGTGATTCGATCCATCGCTTGTGTGTGACCGGGTTTTGAGTAGGACATAGGCCGGGTTCTTTGGGAAGAATTTTTACTGGCTCCTATTCACTCCCCCCCTCTCTAGTCGCCATCTGATCCTTCAATTGGTATCAGAGCTCGGTGCCGGATTCTTTGCGACTTTGACAAGTCACGAATCCTAAGATGGCGTACGTTGAGCGGGGCGGTCCGCCGCACTTCGATGGCAAGGGTTACCACAAGTGGGCGGCTCGTATGATGATCTTTCTTCGAGGGAAGCTGTTGGATTTTATTGTGCTTGACAAGACATATGCTATTCCGGTCAACATCCATACTCTTATGGTGACCGATGCCGATGCCAAGGCCAAGTATGAGGCTAATGCAAAAGCCGTTGATCACTTGTGCCGGAGCTTGTGTGATCCAGAGTTTGAGCGTGTTCGCCATTTGAATCTTGCTTGGCAAATTTGGGATAAGTTGTTGGTTGCTCACGGTGGTGATAACCATGTGAAGGCTCGCCTCTTTGTCTCTTACCGGATGCAATATGAGAATTTCACTCCACTTCCCGGTGAGGACATTGATGCGATGTTTCAGAGGTTCACCGCCATCGTGAACAACATGAAGGCAAATGTTGAGGATTTTCCGTATTCCGAGCATGATCGAGGCTTTGAAGCTCTTGCATGTCTTGGATCCAAATGTTTGGGGTGCTAAGGTTGAGGCCATCAAGGAGTCCGGGAATTATTTGACTATTGAGTTGGATGACCTCTTTTCTAAGCTCAAGTCGACCGAGGTTGACGGGAAGATGCTATCCAAGCATGAGGGCTCGGCCGACCATAGTCTTGCTCTTGTGGGAGGATCAAAGGGCAAATCTAACCCTTCTGTCGACGAGTTTTCTTTGTCCTCTCTTATGTCCATTCCGGATGAGGAGTTTGATGTGCTTTGGGCGAGGAGGAGGGCTGGCCTTGCTCTCAAGAAGATTTGAACGACTACACGAGAGTCGGAGGAACGCAAGGCGGAGCTCAGGGACTTGCTACAAGTGTGGCAAGCGTGGCCACTTCATCGCCGAGTGCCCGGAAGCGGAGGAGAACAAGTACAAGGTGAACGAGTACAAGGCGCACCCGAGGCATGAAGACAAGTACTCCTCCAAGGGCAAGCACTTCAACAAGTCCAAGAGCAAGGACAAGGACAAACGGCGACCGAGCAAGAGCACCTACAAGAAGAACAAGGCAAGAGCGATGGTGGCCGGTGCGAGCGACGTCGACTCAAGCTCAAGCGAGGAGCGATCCAAGCTCGAGCGGCGAAGATGAAGACGCGGGGAGGCGCGGTGGCAAGAAGAGTGCAGGCGGAACCTCGGCGGGCTGAGCTGTGTGGCGCTCGAAGGCTTTTGTGGCATGGCCCATAGCTCGAGCAGCAAGAAGAGTGTGAAGGAGGACAGCGACTCCGACTCGGAGGATGAGGTAAACCGTGATCCTGACTCTTTGCTTGCTGAGATTGCTAGGTTGAATGGTTTGCTTGATAACCGTGATAGTGTGCTGAGAGATGCCAAAAAGATGAGGAAAGATCTTAGGGCTCAGCTTGAGAATGCTAGTGAGAAAGTAGGAGATTTAGAGTCAAAATTGCTTGAATTAAAACTTGAGAATGACTCTTTGAAACTTGCTCCTACTACTCCTGATGATGTTGAATGTGTTGAATGTGATGCTTGGTTGAATGAGATCAAAATGCTTAATGAGAAGAATGCTTCTATTTTGGCTCAACTAGATGCTCTTAGGATCGAACATGATGAGCTTAAGGCTAGACCCACTTTGCTTGGTGCTTGCAAATCATGTCCTACTATGCATGCTAAGCTTATTGATGCTCGTTCTACCATTAGTTCTTTGGAAGCATCTTTGAAATCTCCTGTTGCAAATGCATGTTCTAGCTGTGATGAAGTCACTTTGCGCAATCTTGAACTTACTTCCCGTTTGGATGTCATTTATGAGGAAAATGATTATTTGAGGAAGGTGTTGGGTTGGTTGTCCGGGCAGGAACCTCAATTGAAAATCATGATTGAGGAGTTCAAGAGAGCTGATGGTCGTGGTTTGGGTTTTGAGAAGTTGGGTGAGAAAGTGGGAGAGAACAGTGGGGAGAGTGTGTACGAAAAGTGCGTTGAGTCTAACCCCAGGTTTGAGGTGATCGGAGAGATCCAAGTTCCACTCCCAAAAGCACCCAAGAACTCTTTCACACCAAAGCCCAACCACCTTTGCAACAAGCTTGACACAACCCAAGATCCACCCAAATTCCCACCTAAGACAAATGATTTCCAGAAACCAGTGAAGTTTGTGGGTGAGAAGGGTGAGAAACCTAGAGAGAAGCCGAGCCAAAACCAAAACCCATCCCCTTCGGGTGTGAGTATTGTGGCAAGGAGAGGCATCTTGCGAGTTTTGCTACAAGAGGAAGAGGGATGAGAGGCTTGCTAGGGAGCAAGCAAACCGGGACAAGTATCACCGGCCCTCGCGGTATTCCCGAGCCTAGAGTGCCACTTCCACGGGGTGTGGGAAGTGTGAGGAGTGTTGGCGGGTTCCCACGGAGAGGTGGTGGTGGTGAGAGGTTTGTCGGGAGAGATGATGGTGTGCGTCTTGGGTGAGAGGTTTGGTCGGGCTCGTGGTGGTTTTGCGGACGTCCTCCTACTCGTCCTCGGTACGGGTTTAGGGGAGATGATCGCAGCTTTGGGTTCCGGAGGAACTACGGACCACGTTTTCCCCCTCGTGGTGCTCGTACTCCTCCCATGGGACATGGGAAGTTTGGTGGCAAGGGAGTGATGTTTGCTAACCCCTCTTTTGAGCGAGATGGCTCGACACTTGGTTTAACTTTCTGCCGTGCTAACCCCGGTGTCGAGTCGCTAGCTCATTCTCGTTCTTGTTTCTTTGCGGGCGGGGAGGCTTGGAGAACATTTGGTTGATCGACTCCGGGTGTTCTCGACACATGACCGGAGATAAGAAGTGGTTCTCCGGCCTCACCCGAGTGAAGGAAAAGCGATACATCACATTTGGGGACAATGGACGAGGTAGGGTGCTTTCGAGAGGGTGTTGTGCATGTGAGTGACAAGGTAACGTTGAAGAGAGTGGCTCTTGTGAAGTCTTTGGGTTTCAATTTGCTTTCGGTTTCTCGGTTGCTTGATGAGGGTTTTGAGGTGCGTTTCAAGTCCGGCGAGTCTCGTTTGCTTGATTCTCGAGGTGATCTTGTACGTATGATCATCCCCGAGGGTCGATTTTCGTGGCGATTTCTCTCGCTCTTTGGGTCCTGCTCGCCGTTTTGATGGCCGGGTCCATCTTCGATTTGTGGAAATGGCATAGGCGGTTGGGACACTTGAGCTTTGATTTGGTTTCCCGCTTGAGTGGTCTTGACCTTGTCCGAGGATTGCCGAAGTTGAAGTTTGAGAAGGATTTGGTTTGTGCTCCTTGTAGGCATGGTAAGATGGTAGCCACTCCCCATCCACCCCCGACCGATGTCATGACCGAGCGTCCGACGGTAGCCGTTGCATATGGACCTTGTTGGGCCGGCTCGAGTTCGCTCGGTGGGTGGGAAGTGGTATGTCCTTGTTGTGGTGGACGATTACTCTCGCTATGCCCGGGTGTTCTTCTTGGAGGATAAGAGTGAGACTTTTGGTTTTGTTCGAGATGCGATCGTGAGGTTGAAAAACGAGAGGCATGGGAATGCTATTCGAGCTATCCGCGGTGATAATGGCTGCGAGTTTAAGAACTCTCGTTTTGATGCCTTTTGTCGTGATCTAGGTCTTGAACATCGGTATTCGACCCCTTATGTGCCCCCTCAAAATGGAGTCGTGGAAAGGAAAAATCGGACTCTTTGTGAGATGGCTAGGACGATGCTCGATGAGCACGGGACTCCTAGGAGGTTTTGGGCCGAGGCGGTCAATACGGCTTGTCATGTTTCCAATCGGATTTTATTGAGAGCTTTCAAGAAGAAGACTGTTATGAGCTTATGCATGGTCGGGCACCCAAAGTGAGTCATTTCCGAGTTTTTGGCTGCAAGTGCTTTATTTTGAAAAAGGGAAAACTCGACAAGTTTGAGGCTAGGTCTAGTGATGGTATTTTCTTTGGATATGCTAACCACTCTAGAGCCTATAGGGTGCTTAACCTTGAGACTAACAAAATCATGGAGACTTGCGAGGTGACCTTCGACGAGACAATGCCATGTACCTCTCTTGGCTTTGATGTGCAGGTGATGAAGAGATGGCCGAGGACCTCTTTGAGGAGGAGAAAGATGAAGATGGAGATGATGATGGGGAGAACCATGCGCCTGAAGCTGAGCATGTACCCACTACTTCCCCTACAACCACTTTGGAACATGGACCGTCTACATCATGGACAACGACGGTGCAACAAGAGGACCAGGCGAGAGAAGCTGAAGTTGAGGGGGAGGTAATCTCGAGGCGTGAGGCTCCCAGCGGATTCAAGAAGTGCATCCCCTGTCGAAGATCATTGGGAACATCAATGAACGCACTACACGGTCGAGGTCCAGGAATTCCTCTCATTTTGCTCATGCTGCTTTTGTTGCTACTTTTGAGCCCAAGGACATTGGACATGCTTTATCTGATGCAAACTGGGTCAATTCTATGCATGAGGAGTTGGAAAATTTTG
Source organism: Cenchrus americanus (assembly GCA_947561735.1). NCBI lineage: Eukaryota > Viridiplantae > Streptophyta > Magnoliopsida > Poales > Poaceae > Cenchrus > Cenchrus americanus. Next base: position 195,711,472 of record OX387245.1, on the reverse strand, counting down.
AGAGGAACCGGGTGGGGGAGTTAGTTGAACCACCTCCAAATTGCCATCCCATAGGAACCAAGTGGGTTTGGAAGAACAAAGAGGGAGAGAATGGGATGGTTGTAAGGAACAAGTCCAGACTTGTTGCTCAGGGGTTTAGTCAGAAGGAGGGGATCGACTATGAGGAGACCTTTGCTCCTGTGGCCCGTCTTGAGGCAATTCGGATTCTTCTAGCCTTTGCCGTGGCTAAAGGGTTCAAGTTGTTTCGGATGGACGTGAAGAGTGCTTTTCGAATGGGGTCATAGAGGAGGAGGTGTATGTGAAGCGACCACCGGGTTTGAGAGCGAGTTGTACCCACACGGGGTATACGGGTTGAAAAGGGCTCGTATGGGTTGAAACGGGCGCCCCGTGCTTGGTATGGGAGATTGAGAGGTTTTCTTTTGAGCGAGAGGGTTTGTGATGGGTACGGTGGATAGAACCTTGTTTCTCCTCAAGCATAGGAATGACTTGGCGATTGTTCGGATATACGTGGATGATATTGTCTTTGGTGGCTCGTCACATAACCTTGTTGCCAAGTTTGCGGATGAGATGAGCGAGGGAGTTCGAGATGAGCATGATGGGCGAGTTGCGGTATTTTCTCGGGCCGCGGATCAAGCAAGTGAAGGACGGTACATTTGTGCACCGGACCAAGTACACGAAAGACATGCGAGGAAGTTCCGGATGCAAGATGTGAAGCCGATGTCGACTCCCATGGGGAGTACGGCCACTTTGGATGCGGATGAGGATGGAGAACCGGTGGACCGGCGGGAGTACGGGAGCATGATCGGCTCCCTCCTCTACCCGACGGCGACGAGGCCGGACATACGGTTCGGCGTGTGTCCGTGCGCTCGTTTTCGAGGCTTCGCCGAGGACATCACATCGACGGGCCGTCAAGAGGATTTTCGGTACCTACGATCCGCCTTTGGTCTTGGCCTTTGGTATTCTTCCTCCTCGACTTTGTCTCTTCATGGTTTTTCCGATGCGGATTTTGCCGGTTGTCGAGTCGAGAGGAAGTCTACTTCGGCACTTGTCGGTTTCTTGGTTCTTCGTTGGTCTCATGGTCTTCCCGCAAGCGAGTCTAGTGTAGCTCGGTCTACCACGGAGGCGGAGTATGTTCTTGCCGCGAGTTGTTGTTCCCGAGCTGCTGTGGATTTCATACACTTTGAGAGACTTTGGTGAGGAGTGCACCCGGATCCCACTTCTTTGTGATAGCACCGGTGCCATAAGCGTAGCCAAAAATCCGGTGCTTCACTCCCGAACCAAACATATAGAAGTGAGGTATCATTTCTCGAGGGACAATGTGGAGAAAGGAACCATTGTTTTGAGCCATGTCCCTACCCAAGATCGGCTAGCCGATATCTTTACAAAGCCTCTCGACCAAGCTACATTTGTGCGCTTGCGGGGGGAACTTGGGGTTTGTTGCCCTTTCTAGTTGATTCTTGGGGGGTTTACTTTTTGTACCATATGTATCATACCATGTTTACTTTGATGTATATACATACTTTGCTTGATGTATAAACCATGGTAGGATAGCCATCTTGTCATATATCATGTTGCATTTGTGTCATATTGCATCTTAGGATGATGAGCTTCTCTCATATGCCATATTTGAGTCTCTTTGGCTATTTGTGAGATATTGGTTATATGTGTGGAGAAATGGTGATGTGAGGCTATGCTCTTGGAATATTTGAGATATATGTGTGGTGAGATAGCCCCTTTTGAGATAAATGCTTAACTTGACTAATTTTTGATGAAATATGCTCCACTCGTGTGTAGTTGTGTATCCATGTCACGAGTTTGGTCTAAATGTGCTTTTCATGCTTAGATTGTGCTTGGATGCCTTGTTCTTGCATTTGGGCCAAAGGCCGGATATCATTGTGAATGTTTAGCCTATGTTGCATTCATGGGGGAGCATAAGCTTCTTTTTGCCGCAAAGGCACTTCATGTACCATGAAATGAATTAATCTTGAAAAGAAGTGCATAATGCTTGAAAAATGCTTCATCCATCATGTCTATGTTTACAATGTCTTATCTTTCACATATGGGTGCAAAACATGTTGCATGATGTTCACCAGTGGAGAAGTCTCCCCGAAGTGGACACATGGCTCATGAGCTTTGACATGACATGCTTTGCTTTATGGGTGTTTGCCATGATCTTTTGCTGAGAATTTGATATCCTTGTATGATCTTTGAGTAATTTGCATGTTTGTGGCTCAAGTGTGACATGGATAGGCTTTTACATGTGAAGCGAGTCTTCTTTTGGTAAAACTGCTTAAATCTGAAAATTTTGCTTTGTCACATGCTTATATTTTCATATATTACTTGTGGCAATGCTTTGACTATGATATGATTCATGTGTGTGATCTTTGTCTCATTTTTAGTCTTTGACACTAGATTTGGCCTATTTGAGAAGCTCATGTAGTTGTCTATATGCTTTGCATTTCTGCATTTTCACCTTGATTCATACATTGTCAACAAGGGGGAGAAAAGGTGAGCTTAATGAAAATTCAGAAAAAGGTGAGCTGAAATTTGGAAGTGTGCATCCACATGTTCAGGGGGAGGCATTTGTTCAGGGGGAGCTTTCTTGCTGTTTTCGGTGTGGATTTTGTGCTTTGCTTGGCTTGTGACCTTTCTTCGCCTTTCTTCGGTTTTGGTCATGAGTTGAGCTTTCTTGTTTTTCTTTCTTCTTTCTTTCTCTTTCACTCTGAATTTCATTTCGCGTTGTGTGTTGTCAATGCACTCATCAAGGGGGAGATTGTGGACCAGGAGCGTCCCAGTGGTCGGTGGATGACCGCTCCTTAAGTGATGAGTGATTGACAACGGGTGTTGGACCGACTCTTGGCTTAGTGCGCGAGTGTAGGGCTGCGGCCTAGTTCGTGTTGTTGCGAGGTGAAGAACGGGCGCGAAAGGTCTTCGGCCTTGAGGGGCCTCCGGAGATGGAGAGACAAGTAGGATCGGTTCGAGGGACCGGTGGACGGCGGGGCCCCAGGTGCGGGCCACATGGTGGCGACACAAGCAAGACGAAGTCATGGACAAGTGAGCCGGTGCACGGTGGCGGTCAAGTCAAGTGGTTTGGCGGGAGGCCGGACCGGCACGCGGGGTTTGGTGGTTTGCCCACAAAACCATCGGCGGACGGTTTCTTGGTTTGGGCCTCAAAACCAAGTCCGAGGGCCCAACACGACGGAGACGGGATCCGGCGTGTCGGGAAGCTTCGAAGCGGAGGACACGCGGCGGGATCGCATGGCTTGCGTCGGGAGGACGCGGGGTGCGGCGAAGGCGTGGCCGTCCGATGGCAAGACCCACAAACATTACCAAAATGCCCCTACGTGGGTTGTATCGCCAGTAGTGTAGTTAGGGGTAGTCGAGTCATTTACCACTCCGGCGGGACCTGATATATAAGCCTGGAGTGTGTGTTGATGGCTCTCTCTCTCCGCGACTTAGGGTTTCATTTCCCCCCTTCTCTTTCTCATTTTAGTAGCCATTTTTCTTCCTATTTTCTCTAGGCTAGCATGAGAGCTTCATGAGAGATTTGTTGAGAGGGATGGATGCTAGGGCGGCATGCTAGACCTTGTGAATCTTTCCTGGTTTGTATAGAAGATTCGGGGTTGTTTTTCGTGGCTTTTTGTGCTTATTTTCGTGCCTTTGTTCCCGGTGTGATTCCGCGGATTTGAGTGAGTTTCTTCCCGGATTTCTTTGAGGGAAACATGGATAGATGTCTTGTGCATCTTTGTGCTTGATCTTGTGCCCTCAAACGCCGGAAACTACTTCGATTCGTGAGTTTTCGTTCGGTGCTCTAGGTTTTGGTGGTGCTCAAAGGATTCGCGATTCCCGGTGATTTAGGGAGTTAGGAGGCAAGATTTTTGGGCTATAGCATCCTTGTGTGACGCTTTTCAAGTACCCAAACCCTTGTCTCCACAAACTTCAACCGTTTGGGAAATCCGATGATGATTTGGGGGAGTTGACTTTCGAGGTCGGGCATTTTTTTCGTTCCGTCCGAGCCTCGCGGACGGTCCGCGGCCTCCGGCGGACGGTCCGCGCGGGTCCCGCTTCATCCCGTGTTCTTCGTGTTCTTGCTCGTCCTTTGTTTCGATCCGTTGTGATTTTGATTTTTGGTTGGACGAAGTTTCGGACGTCCGCGGTGTCGGGCGGACGGTCCGCGGGTGCTAGGCGGACGGTCCGCGTGCTCCCCGCGGACGGTCCGTGGCACGGGGGTGTCTTTGGGTCGTTCGTGTAAATTAACGGACGGTCCGCGGCTAAGGCCGGGACGGTCCGCGGCCGGGTGCGGACGGTCCGCGATACCCGGCCGGACGGTCCGCGCGGCTCTTGCGGACGGTCCGCCCCTCCCCGCGCGGACGGTCCGCCGAGCCTGTGTGCTTTGCTTCTTGGTTCGATTCCTTCCTCCCTTTCTAGTGCTTCCGCGTGTGCTTTGAGGAATCGTTCCTAAGGCTAGAGGTTGATCCATAACCTCGTGGTCTTGGCGATTGGTGCGTGATTCGATCCATCGCTTGTGTGTGACCGGGTTTTGAGTAGGACATAGGCCGGGTTCTTTGGGAAGAATTTTTACCGGCTCCTATCCACTCCCCCCCTCTCTAGTCGCCATCTGATCCTTCAGTGCTTGCCGTCGTTGAACGCTTAGTTGTTCTTGTACATCTGTTCTGGTCCAAGGACCTTGTTGTAATATCCTTGTTCTTCAAGGACCTCTTTGTAACTTGGCTGCTCCAGCTATAATATATATGTGCTTGTTGTCAAAGAAAAAAACTTACACTGCAGTGATAGTTTTATTTACTACATCCATTCTTAAAAATATGACACCATTGTCGTCTTTTCTACAAATATTTTTTGCAAATTGATAGACCTGTAAGTTAAATCCAAATTATATTTTACAATAGACATAATGATATACATTATACATTATAGTTAACTAACTTGTTCAATAGATATTAATGGTCAAAATTGGAACTAAAAGTCAACATTGTCGTATATTTAAGAACGGAAGGAGTATCTCGTTGGGACTGGAACCTCTATGGCACAGCGTAGGGATCAATAGTCCGACATTGAGATGAAGCATCTACTATATGTGAGACACTACAAGTTATATATGGCTTTTGTTCAGTTGTTTTTAATCTATAATAAAGCATAGTCAGAAATGATCATTCATAAGGAAGGTTGGTCGGATTTATTCAAAATTACCTCCATTCAAGTACAGGGAAAGTCTAGATACCTCTCTTAAAGTATTTTTTTCATTTTGGTTCCATTTACTCTCTAAACTATATTGTTTGATTCAACTTATCCCATAATACTATTAGTCATTTTTGTTTAATGTTTATCCATACACAAGTTAAACTTTAATTTGAGACTTTAATTTTAATTTGAGATTTTGCAGGATGGGAATGGTCATACTATATACAAATAAGTTTACAAAATTTTCATCATTATTTTTAATACAATTTTGTATCTCAAGGATAAATTTTATTAAATACCTTACCCTAAATCATGATATATATATTTTTTACATGTCTTATATTGTCCACTATCATCTTGCAACATTTATATGAACTTAAAACTCCACTTGCATATGGAAAAGTTATATTAAAATATCATTTTCAAATGGTATATTTTTGAAGGTAAATAGAACTAAAAAATTTCTTCAAGTTGCACGTATGGAGAGATGCTCCGTGTAAGACCGTCCACAGCAGGTCCCCCATCCCCTCTCTCACCTTCAAAATGAGGGAACTTTGGCAATTGTAGCACCTGCAGCAGGTTACTCACCCCCATCCCCATTTAGGGTATCCGGCTCTCCTCTCCCCCATCCCTAGGTATCTCTCTCCTCTCCCCCATCTCAACCTCCCTCCTCTCGATCCACCCCGCGCCCGTCGCCCCCGAGGTCCCGGCCGTCTGCCCCATCCCGCTCCCTCCTATCCTTCTGCGGCGGCGGATCCGGCGCTGGAGGTCCCGGCCATCTCCTCGCCTTCCGCACCTCCCGCCGCCACCTCCTCCTCGCCTTCCTCGCCCGGGTGGCGGATCGACGAACGGCGGGCGGCCTCCTGTGGGTCAACGTCATGCCGTCACTCGATCCGCCCATGGGGAGAGCCGCCGGTGAGGTAGGGGAGACGCACCGACCGCCATGGGAGACCGCCGCGCTCGATGCCGGCCGCCGCCCTTGTCGTGTTCGCCCCGGCCGCCGCCCCTCGCCCCGCACGCCACCTTCTCCGTGCTCGCCCCGGACGCCGCCCACTTCTATGCCTCCCTTCGTTCCTTCTTCGTCGGCCTAGGCCGCCGCAGTAGGGCCGGCGAGCGGAGCAGGAGCGCACCGGCGTGGCCGCCGCGGCCCTGTCCCGCGAGCCAACGGTAGGATGGAGGAGTGTGACACCCTAAAATTCCATCACTAAAAATTACTTAGCAACATAAATTAGTCTTAAGGATTTAAGGAGATTAAATTGCTATTTAAATTGAGCTCTAAAATATTAAAGATAATTTAATAAACTTAGAGACAACAAGTGTATGTGCATCATCAGTTGGCCTGCATGGTTTTTGGTTGCTTGTGTGGTTCCTAAAAAGTCTATAAAATTCTTGAGAAAAGTTTGAAAAAGTTTGAATTGAATTTGAGATGAAAAATGATTTGAAAATGAAGTTTGAAAAAGGAAAAGAAAGAAAAAAAGAAAAACCGCACCGGCTCCTTTTCGGCCCAGGGCGGCCCGGCCCCCTCCCCGTGCCGGCCCACCTTCCCCCTCCTTTTTTTCTCTTTTTCCTTGAGCCGCTGACAGCCGGGGCCCACCTGTCAGCCTCCCCTCTCCCCCTTACCTTTTCTTCTTCCCCTGCTCGCCGGCCGCCGCCGCAGCCGTGCGGAATCCGCCGCGCCCCCGCCTTCTCCCCTTCCTTTCTCTCCCCTGTGAGCACGCCAATTAAGGCAATTAATCCCCACTCAAACCCCCCGGCCGTTTCCCCTTTTCCTCTTGCCTTCTTTACGCCCGGACGGCCCGCAGGCCATCAATGGCAAGCCGCCGGCCGCCCCGTCCCCTTCCCGCTTCGCCTACCTTCCTGCGCCCCTACTTAAGCCCGTGCGCGAGCTCCTGCGCCTCCCTTTGCACCCGCAGCACACCTACGCACGCAACCGAGCCCCAATTCCCCAGCGCCGCCGCCTCGGGTCCCCGCCGCCGCCGTGCAAGTGTCGCCGTCGGTGAAGGATCACCTCCGCCGCCTCCCTTCTCTTCTCTTGGGGTTCACCAGGGGCTCATCAAGCTCAATTGGCTGCAGGTTCACGTCCTCGGAGCCCGTGGGCGCCGCGCCTCGTCTCGTCCACGCCGGAGCGCCGCCGGAGCCGCCGCCGTCGTCGAGCTCCTCTGCTGCCGCCTCCTCTCCGCCCGTTAGCTCGCAGTCGTCCCCTGTGCGCGGTAAGCGTTTTCCCCCGCCCAATTCTTCCTTGTATCGCGCACGGCATCAACTCCCCAGGCTCGCCAGAGTAGCCGCGCCGCCCCCTTACAGTGCCGGCCGCCGGTGAGGCCCGATCGCTCCCGTAGACCCCACGAGCACGTGCGCAAGCGTCCCCGCGTCATTTTGCCCCAACCCGTGGTCGAAGAGATGGCCGGGAGCGCCGGGTCCGCAGCTAGCGTCGGCGAGCTCCCCGCCGCGCGTCGCCGCTCTCCCCGCGACGCCGCCGCCGCCCTCGCGTGCACACGTCCGGGGCCATCGGATCATGCGTGGACGGCCCGGATCGCGTACCCCTTCGGGTTATGCGGCGGTCCACCGTGGACCCGTGCGCCGGGCGCACGGCGTGGTCCACGGGACGCGAGCGCATCGGTGGCCGTTGGATCTGAGATCCACGGTACCGCTTTGGCGATTTTGATTAAGAGCCCCTGTGTTTTTACAATTTCACAAGCCAGTCCTTCCACCTTTAAGAATCTTTACGGTTAGGTCCTGATTTTTACAACCTAGCCCCTGTCTACCCTGGATAATATTGTTAAAGGCCCTTTTCACTCCTTTTTGCACCTAGACCCCTCTGATTTAATTTATAAATATGTTTTAGCCCCTGATTTTATTTATAAACAGCCCTGTAAACTCAGTTTTCTTGCAAATAGGCCCCTATAAACTGTTTTAATCATATCTTTCTCATTTTAACTCCGTTTTAAGCGTTCTATATACCGAAATGATCGTCTCGACGAGTAGAATCTTTTAAACAGTAAATTTATCGGTTTTGTTACTGTTTGGTGTACTGTTTTATTTATTGTTTGTTGTTCATGTTTGATTCGTAGATATCGTGCCTATTTCGTCTGAGCTCCCTGTCGGAGGTGATCAGGAAGAGCCTGTCTTCGAGGAGGATTTCACTCAGCACGTAGAGGAAGGCAAGTGGCTTTCCCCCTCTGCATAATCTTTTTGAACCTATGACACTGCATGCTAAACAATATTTACTATTCCTGTTGTTATGCATAAACCTGATGGACAAACACCTAGCTAAGGACTTGACTAGATGCTTTACCACTTTACCTTGTGTCACACCTGATTTCCGAAGAGGAACCAAGTGCATCTCATATGTGCGCCAGGATCAGTTCACACACATATGATAGACAAAAATGAGTGAAATATCATAAACAGTATTCAAACGTATTTCAAAGTTTAACCTCTTATTACACTCATGCGGGAGACTCGAAGGTCTCTAACAACGGAAAACGATAACTACTCGTCGAGTCCTCGTCTTCCGCTCCCACAGGCACTTGACTGGGGTCCGCAAGCCTCACAGCTCATCGAAGTCGTCATAGAACTCCCCTCCAAAGTTTTCCTCTGAACAGCGATAAGCAAGGCTGAGCACACTTATGGTTGGAGCTCAGCAAGTGGGGGGAAAATGCAAGGCTATCAAGGATAGGCTAAGGTTTTGCAACGGTTTAGCATTTTAACGTTGGTCAAGTTTTAATTAAAGAACACCTAGTTACTAAGTGTAAGTTTGTACCAACCCACTTAAGAGAAACTTAAGTACCAAAACAGCCCAAGCTCAACGAGCTTCACCAACCACGATTTATCCCGTCTTTAAGTTCATTTATCATGTGAGGGTCCAAGCCGCTCATGACCGTGAGCACGGCTGATCGATCAGTTTTACACTCTGCAGAGGTTTGCACACTTTACCCACAGCTCGCGTAAAAGTTCCGAAGAACTTTGAACCCAACCATGCGATGCTGGCCAAGCACCATACCACACTTCCGAGGTGTGATTGCATAGGGACGCTACGAAGCCTTTACAAAGGCATGCAAAAGACTAACGACCCGCATAGTTACAGATCAGGGCGGACCATAACCCTCCCTAGTGGTCAGTACCTTAGCAAAGGCTACTACCCCAAAAGGGCCGGGCTATACCCCTGCAACCCGGATCCCCCTCTGCTCCTTTCGGAAAAGGGCCACTAGTACTATCACACACCTAATTATTCGGCTAAGGTCAGAGCCATGTAACACTGTGGTTGCGCATGTTTTCTTGGGTGGTTCTCCATGTTCCGATTAAATCAGGTGTTCTTGCATTACCCAAAACATTAACTAGCCATGTATCATTTCCATAAAAGACCCATTTAACCAACCCATGTTCAGCAACTAGCGTTTTCTACCTAAAACTTTATTTAAAAGGGCTAGGCCAAGGATCAGGGTAAAAGATCTAGGTAAGTCCTTAAAAAGGTTTTCCCGTCAAATTAATGCAATGATATCATAAAGTAAACATTATTTATAATGCAATTATATAGGACAAAAAGAGAACATGCAGGGGGAGAAGACCACTTGCCTTCCTCAACTACAGCAAAAACTTCCTCCTCTTCGAACAACTGCTCCTGATCGTCCCCGAGAGGTGGCTCAGATGAAACAGGCACGATATCTACGATGCACACATAAAGCATACAATAAATAAAACAGATCACCAATCAATCCTAAAGACTGAAAACATGCTACTAAAACAACGGGCTCGCTGAGACAATCGCAAGGACTACTAGAACGCTAAAAATGGAGCTAAAACAGAGAAGTTATGCTAAAACCAAGATTTAAGGACTAATTTGCGATAAACTAACCTATACAGGGACCTAACAGCAAGAAAACATGGGCTAAAATGTAAATAAACTTAAAAACAGAAGGTTTAAACTATAAAAAGGCTGTTCTGGACCTCGGGTACAAAATTCTATTAAGGTCAGGGGCTTAAACATAAAATTCAGGACTGATCTGCAAGAATCTTTAAAGGTGGAGGGACCGGCATGCGATAGAAAAGAAACCGGGGGTCTCTTTAACAAAAGGACCCCGGGTTGACCGTTACGCGCGGGATTGACCCGCGGGTCCAACCCGCCCGGGCCGTGGATGGCCGATCCGACGGCCGGCCACGCCCGCGTGCGACCGGGGGCGGCGCTCGCGCGCGGCGGCGCGCGCGCGCGGCGGCGCACGGCGGCGGGTCGCCGGCGACGACCAAACTAACGCGCCCGGCCACTAAAATGTGCGGGGAAAGCTCCTACGCGAAGCCGGGATCAACGCGAACCTAACCAAGTGCTTGCACGGATGAAACGGGCGACAACCGAGGCACGGCGTCCATGGGGGCGGACGGTCGGCGGCCGGCGAGCGGCGGCATGCGCTACGGTCGGGCTCAAGTGAAAATGAGGGCGGGGATAGGGTCCTTACAATGTGTCGGAGCTACGGTGGACGAGGATTGGATGGAGAAGGCGGCGGCGGTGGAGTTCAACACCGGCGGCCGGTCCTTACGGGCGGCGACGGCGAGCTTCGATTGGGGGCGCACGGGAGCCTGCGGGTTCGATTGGGCACAAGAGTTAGCTCACACACGCGAAGAAGAAGTGAATGGGAGGGTCCAGGGAGCTTCACCGGCGGCGGAAGAGCACGGGCGACGGCAATGGCGCGGCGGCCGGCGGTTCAATGCGGTGGCGCAAGTGGCTAGGGCACGGGAGGCGCGTGGGCTTGGTGTGAAGCGAAGGAGGAGGTGCGGGGTGCTCTGGGGTGCTTAAATAGGCCCGGGGGAGCTCCGGGAGGCGGTTCCCCGGCGGCATGGCCATTAACGGCCGCGGGCCTTGATGGGGAGTTAAGGGGGGAGGGGTATTAAGGGGGTAACTGACGATTGAAGAGGGGGGAGTGATGGAGGAGCTTCATTGCGGCTTAATTGCGCGGTTTGAAGGTGCGGGGCGCGGGGAGGCGGCCGGTAACGGCGGCGCGCGCGAGGGAGGGGGCGCGGTTGACCCGGCTGGAGGTTGGGGACGAGCCTGACGGCCGGGCCCCACCTGTCAGCGACTGGAGCACAAAGAAAAGGGAGAAGGGGCGGTGCTGGGCCGGCGGGTTGCGGAGTTGGGCCAACTGGGCTGTTTGCGCGCGCGAGGAAAAAGAAAAGGCCTGCGGGCTGAAGCTGGGCCGGCGGGGAAAATGAGAGAGAGAGAGAGGGAGAGGGGAAGAAAAGGGTTTCCTTTTTCTTTTAAAATTTCTTTTCAAATTCATTTTTCAAACATTCAAACTTCAATCAAACAAAATCCATGCATTCGAATCATGATGCACAAACACTTATTATTTCTAAATTATTTTAGTGATGTTTAAATATTTTAAAAGCCAATTTGTTTAATAATTTATTTATGTCCTTAAAGGAATTTAAACCTAGCCATTTGTTGCTAAGTTAATTTAGTGATGGAATTTTTAGGGTGTTACACCTTGATCAACCCTGTTTAAACAAATGTTTGGGGTAGATAAATGCTTAGTTTGCTCTACATGAGTTTGGTTATGCTTTGTTTATGTTTTACATCTCAGTTTTGCCTATATTATGTGTTTGTGCTTAAAACAAGATAACTTGATTTATAATCGGAACATGGAGAACCACCCAAGATAACAGTACAACCACAGTCCACATGGCTCTGGCTTAGCCGATTAATTAGGAGAGTGGGTTAGCTGATAGCTCTTTTCCGAGAGGGGCACAGGGGGCCGGAGTTGAAGGGGTATAGCCCGATCCTTTTGGGGTAGCAGCCTTGGCTAAGGTGTTGACCATTAGGGAGGGTTATGGTCCGCTCCGCTGCCGTAATCGTTGCGGGCGTTGGTTTCTCTTCTTTCCTTTGTAAAGGCTTCGTAGTGGACCCCTAGCCACTCACCTTGGAAGTGTTTAAGGGTCTAGCTAACCCGGCAAGATGGGGAACACGAGCCGTGGGTAAAGTGTACAACCTCTCGCAGTGTAAAACGATCGATCAGCCGTGCTCACGGTCATGAGCGGCTTGGACCCTCACATGATTAATAAACTTAAAGATTAATGCAAATCATGGGTTTGTGGTTTGGTTTGAGGTTTCTTTTAAGGTTAAGTGGGTTGGTGTACACTTACATCTAGTAATTAGGTGCTTGCTAATAAAACTTGACCAACTTATAAAATGCTTACCGCTGTGAACCATAGCCTATCCTTGATAGCCTTGCATTGTTTCCCCCACTTGCTGAGCACCAACCATAAGTGTGCTCACCCTTGCTTACCGTTGTTCAGAGGAGAACGTCGGAGGCGAGGACGAGTACTGGAGTGACTACGAGGAGTTCTAGGGCATGCGAATCCCCCAGACATCATGCCTGTGGAAGTCAACGATGGAGTTGCTCGTCGTCGTTTAGTTATCGTCTTGTTCGGACCTTCGAGTCCACCCCTATGGATGTAATAATGGTTATCATACTGGTTTAAACTCTTGTACGTTTTATTACAGCAATGGTATTACTCTCGTTCTGTCTATCATGTGTGTGTAAATTGATCTTGGCGCACATATGAGATGCATTCGGTTCTCCTTGTAAAATCGGGTGTGACAAAAGTGGTATCAGAGCCGGGATGACTGTAGGTCGTAGCCTTAGTTAGAAATGGACGAAATTAAGGATTCATGTTCTAGAAAGCCTTATCATGCTTCAAATCATCTTATTTACGCATTAAAAATCTAATTTAATTTTTGTTTATCATTTTAAACTGTCATTTTGATTTATTCTGTACTCTGAGATCAGTTTTGCTTTGACAGATGGCCAGGACTTACATGACCCCTCGCAAGAGCACTGGTGGGCGTTTTCCTTCTGGACAGCTGGCCCCTCGCCATCGTCTTGAAGATGTTGAGGAGGAACAGGAGGAGTTCCAGCCAGAGGTTGAGGTGGAGGAAGACCCAGAGGAGGTCCAGCCAGAAGAAGAAGAAGAAGATCCTGAAGAGGTCGAGATGGAGGAGGAGGAGCCAGAAGAGCCATTGGAACAGCCACAGCTGTACGATGGCACAGTGCTAGAGGCAGACGCAGATGGAGACATCGTGATCCCACCGGCGCCTGTAGTCAATGAGGAAGCACCCCCTACACCTGCAGAGTTTACATCAAGAAGCCTCTGAATGATACAGAAGGATGGAGGTATCGCTCATCTCACCATAGCACAGCTCAGTTCTCTACGGATGACGCTGCGGTGAATGATGCAGCAAGGAGGGCGCTCCCGGTCGGTCCGCCATGCAAATCGGGTGCGGTTGTTTCAATCGGAGTACCGCCATGTACCTCGACGTGCAAGTGGCACGAAGTGACCGTGGTGCCGGCGGGGAGGCAATGACCGCATCGACGTCTTGGCACGGGTGACTGCCGCTCCGAACGCGGATCCGGAGGGAGCAACTTTGGAGATGAACAAGTATCATGAAGAGTTGCGGTCGCTCGGGCGAAGATAGCACGTCTGGAAGCACCGCTGGCAGGACAGCGACTCCCTCAGGAAGTCATGCCATATCAGACTACAGCTTCCCCTCCGCGCAAGAGGCTTCATTACGGCACTGATGAAGCTACCACTCGTCTTGGCTAGGATCCTAGGATGCTCGCCCTTATTATTTATTTTTCACTAGTCCGTTCCTGCATGAACGTATTTACTTATAATAATGAATGCTGTTTGCAAACATGTTTGAGTTGGATCTTTGCTTGATTGTGAATTGTATGGTGGAGTGATGGCCACTATGCAATCTGAATTGTTAAGTTAATTAAATAATGGTTTGGGTTTTATCGGTTGTCATTGCTTAATCCCTTATGCAAGTTTGGTTGGATCAAATCTGTTTTCGCAGTCATATGACATACCAGTAATGTTTTGTTTATAACTCAAGCTACAGAACTCCAAATGATATGAAACCAGTTGGGTTAGTTCACAAATTTAGAGGATGAATTTCTGTCAAAAATTTAATGGTATACAATATTTATTCTGGGAGTTATACACGAAGTAATGAACATGTCACAATCTGTAAATCTCTGCTGATATAGCTGTACTGATTGAATTTTATCTCGAGTTATAGATGTCCAAATGAGGTGATTCCAGTTGGGATGGTTCCATAATTTTATACATCATAATCTGGTAAAAATTCGTGGTGATTGGATAACTACACAGAAAGTTATACATAATTCTTTGAGGGCAACAGAATCTGTCTTAACTGAAGAACATGCTGTTATTTTATTTTGAGTTATCCTCTTATGCAATGATTCAAGTACAATTATCTGAGATATGATTTTTCTAACGGTCGGATGGTAAACACCAGGTCCGGAGGAGGTCAAGACGTGCCACCTGTGATCCGGGCACATATTGCAAATCAGCAAAACCCGGCACCACCTCCACCGATCAACTAAGCAATGGACCCAAACATGCGGCGGTTCACGCGGCGCGGATGCAGCTGATTCAAAACCTTACCAACACAGTGCAGCAGATGCAAGCCCAACAGAACCAGTCACCACAGCCGATCCCTCCACCACCCCCGCCACCAAGGGACAGGCACAAGGAGTTCATGAGCCACCATCCCCCTACATTTTCCCACTCGGCTGATCCACTGGATGCTGATGACTGGTTGAAAACTATCACCAAGAAGCTGGAGATCGTGCAATGCACTGACAGAGAGATGGTCTTGTATGCTGCTGGAATACTTGTGGGGCAGGCCGCAGATTGGTGGGATGCGTACTCAACTGCTCATCCCAACAGGCATAACATCACTTGGCAGGAGTTTCGTGACAACTTTCGTACTTACCACATTCCTTCAGGGGTTCTCAAGCTTAAGCAGAGGGAGTTCTTGTCACTGAGGCAAGGCAATATGTCAGTGACTGAGTATCTGGACAAGTTCACTCACTTGTCACGCTATGCACCGATGAAGTCAACACCGATCCAAAGAGGCAAGAAAGGTTCTGGATGGCTTGATTGGTCCTTTGAACTATCAACCGCAGTCACATCTTCCCGCATTTTCGGACACCGGTGAATAAAGCTATTGGGCCGGAAAGCAAGAGAAAGGAGATGGGTGAACAGAAACGCAAGTTTCGGTCTCATGGGCGATCTAGCAAGTAACACCCGTCCCCGTTACGGTTCTCGGCGGAGCTCGACTCCATATCGTCCCGGTGGTCAAGCCGGGAGGTACCCACGGAACATGCGGTTGCGGCGCTCGTTTCGGCCACGGCGCTTCAATCCTCGGACACCCGCAGCTCCTACCCCTCGGTCGAGTCGTCCTAGCAATAACTCGGGGCACTCGTCGGAAACACCAACCCCCGTTCGGCTCGGTGGATGCTTCAAGTGTGGAGAGCTAGGGCATTATGCTAACAATTGTCCCAAGAGGGTGATGCGGACTCCGCAGAGAGACAATGGAAACAGGGCGGGCGGCCATCTTCACGGTGCTCGTACTCCACGGACACCCGAGCAAGAGAGGCCGGCGGAGTCATGTGCGTGGCCGAGTCAATCATGTATCGGTGGAGCAAGCTCGGAATGATGCCGACGTGGTATTGGGTACGTTTTTCGTCAACTCGTACCCGCTATCGTATTATTTGATTCAGGAGCATCACATTCATTCATAACCGATCAATTTGTGGCAAAATATAACTTATCTATGAGTACAATGAAGAACCCACTGATAGTTAGCACTCCTGGGGGAGAAATGAAAACTGGTCATATATGCCCACAAGTAAAGATTAATATCATGGGGGTAGACTTTCTTGCTAATCTGGTAGTTCTAAAATCATGGGGAGTAGATGTCATTCTTGGTATGGATTGGTTAAGGAGTTGTGATGGAGTTATTCAGTGTCGGAAGAGGTCAGTGCTGTTAACCGGTCCTCAAGGGGAGAGAGTAGAATATGTGAGTGCACCCTCATCTAGCAAAGGAGTTGTGAACTCTGTTGAAGGCAAGGCTTTGGAGGATATAAGGGTAGTGAATGAATTTCCTGATGTGTTTCCAGAGGATTTGCCAGGTATGCCACCTGATCGTGACATTGAATTTAGTATTGAACTTATACACCGGTACTTTGCTCCCATATCTAAAAGACCATATAGAATGGATGTTAAAGATCTAGCAGAATTAAAGAAACAAATCAAAGAACTACTTAGTAAAGGGTTTATCCGTCCTAGTTCATCACCATGGGGAGCCCCCACACTCTTCGTTGATAAGAAGGATGGGTCTAGGAGGTTGTGTATAGACTATCGATCACTTAACGAGGTTACTATCAAGAATAAATACCCTTTACCTCGGATTGAGGATTTGTTTGATCAGATGAGAGGAGCTAAGGCCTTCTCTAAGATAGATCTTAGATCGAGTTATCACCGCTAAAAATCCGTGTGGAGGATATACCAAAGACAAGATTCACATCTAGATACGGGTTGTATGAGTTCACCGTGATGTCCTTTGGCTCGACCAATGCACCAAAGATACTTTATGTATTTGATGAACAAGGTATTCATGGAGTATCTGGATAAGTTCGTTGTGGTATTCATTGATGACATACTGGTATTCTCTCGGAGTGAGGAAGAACATGAGGAACATCTGAGGCTTGTGTTACAGAAGCTACGGGAACATCAGCTGTATGCCAAGTTTAGCAAGTGTGCTTTCTGGTTGAAGGAGGTCTCTTTTCTCGGACACATCATCACAGATGGAGGCATAGCAGTTGATCCAAGCAAGGTTCGGGATGTATTGAACTGGAGTCCGCCTAAGAATGTGCCAGAGATCAGAAGTTTCCTTGGACTTGCAGGATACTATCGGAGGTTCATTGAAGGGTTTTCTAAGATAGTGAAGCCACTTACCACTCTGCTCGAGAAAGGAAGAGAATTCAAGTGGGATGAGAAGTGTCAGGCTAGTTTTGAGGAGTTGAAGAAGAGGCTGACCACGACACCTGTGTTGATCATGCCAGACATACACAAAGGGTTCGATGTATACTGTGACGCCTCTCGGCAAGGTTTGGGATGTGTGTTGATGCAAGAAGGAAAGGTAGTAGCTTATGCTTCAAGACAGTTGAGGAAACATGAGCAGAACTATCCTACTCATGATCTTGAGTTAGCTGCGGTTGTTCACGCATTGAAGATCTGGAGACATTACATGATTGGGAACAAGTGCAAGATCTTTACTGACCATAAGAGTCTGAAGTATATCTTTACTCAGAAGGATTTCAATTTGAGGCAGAGAAGGTGGTTGGAGTTAATCAAAGATTATGATTTGGATATTCAGTACCATCCTGGAAAGGCAAATGTTGTGGCAGATGCTTTGAGTCGGAAGGGACAGACTAGCATGCTGATAGGGCACCTGTTACCTCAGGAGCTATGTTGGGAAATGGCACAACTTAACTTGGGAATGGTTGCTTCAAGTGAGACTTTGACATTAGAGATTGAGTCGACACTTGAGCAGGATATCAGGAAGGGACAGTTGACTGACGCCAAGATTGCAGAATACAGGAAATTGATTAAGTTAGGCAAAGTTCCGGAATTCAGAGAAAATGAGCAAGGAACAGTGTGGTTTAAGAACAGAATCTGTGTACCTGAGATCAAGGAGTTGAGGGAAGCTATCTTGAAGGAAGCACATGATTCAGCTTACTCTATACACCCTGGAAGTACCAAGATGTATCGGGACTTGAAGCGAGAGATACCGGTGGTATGGGATGAAGAAAGATGTAGCGCTCATGTAGCTTTGTGTGATGTGTGTCAAAGAGTGAAGGCCGAGTATCAAAGGCCGGCGGGATTGCTTCGACCTCGAAGGTACCTGAGTGGAAATGGGAAGTAAATCGGTATGGATTTCATAGTGGGATTACCTCGTACTCGTGATGGGTATGACTCTATTTGGGTTATTGTGGATAGATTAACCAAGGTAGCGCACTTTATCCTAGTGAAGACGACCTATACAGGAGTGAAGCTAGCTGAGTTGTATAATTCAAGGATAGTGTGTTTGCACGGGGTACCGAAGAAGATAGTGTCAGATCGAGGCACACAGTTCACTTCACGGTTTTGGCAGAAGTTGCATGAATCGATGGATACAAAGTTAAACTTCGGCTCGAAGATACCATCCTCGGACGGATGGGCGGACAGAGAGAACAAATCGGATACTTGAAGATATGTTGAGAGCTTGTGCGTTAAAGAACGATGGCGCTTGGGATAAAAGTTTGCCTTATGCGAGTTTGCTTATAACAACAACTATCGATCCAAGCATCAAAATGGCACCTTTTGAAGCTCGTATGGAAGGAAGTGTAGAACAACCGTTGTTTTGGAACCAGACTGGTGAAAGACAATTCTTTGGGCCAGACAGCATACGAGAAGCAGAAAAACAAGTTGAAATCATAAGGGAGAATCTTAAAGTAGCACAGTCGCGTCAGAAGAGTTATGCTGATCCTCGGAGAAGAGAGGTGATATTGGAAGTCGGTGATTATGCATACCTCAGAGTGTCACCTATTCGGGGATTACGAAGGTTTAATGTCAGAGGGAAGTTATCACCTCGATTTATCGGACCTTTCAAAATTTTGGAACGGAAAGGAGAAGTAGCATACCAGTTGGAGTTGCCAGCACGGTTATCAGGAGTTCATGACGTGTTTCATGAATCACAACTGAAGAAATGTACAAGTGAGGTTAAGATAGAACTGGTACAGTTAGAGGATATTCAAATGGAGAATGACCTGACATACAAAGAATACCCCGTTAAGATCTTGGATGTGTCAGAAAGAGTTACCAGGAGTAAGATCATTAGAATGTGTAAAGTGCAGTGGAGTCATCATACGGAGGAAGAGGCAACTTGGGAAAGAGAGGATGAACTCAAGGAAGACTTTCCTCAGCTGTTCTCTAAGTCTTCTGAATCTCGGGATGAGATTCTCTTTAAGGGGGTAGGATTTGTGACACCCTAAAATTCCATCACTAAAAATTACTTAGCAACATAAATTAGTCTTAAGGATTTAAGGAGATTAAATTGCTATTTAAATTGAGCTCTAAAAATATTAAAGATAATTTAATAAACTTAGAGACAACAAGTGTATGTGCATCATCAGTTGGCCTGCATGGTTTTTGGTTGCTTGTGTGGTTTCTAAAAAGTCTATAAAATTCTTGAGAAAAGTTTGAAAAAGTTTGAATTGAATTTGAGATGAAAAATGATTTGAAAATGAAGTTTGAAAAAGGAAAAGAAAAAAAAAGAAAAACCGCACCGGCTCCTTTTTGGCCCAGGCGGCCCAGCCTGCCCGCGCCGGCCCACCTTCCCCCTCCTTTTTTTCTCTTTTTCCTTGAGCCGCTGACAGCCGAGGCCCACCTGTCAGCCTCCCCTCTCCCCCCTTTCCTTTTCTTCTTCCCCCTCGCCGCCGCCGCCGCGCGCGGCCCGCGCGGAATCCGCCGCACCCCCGCCTTCTCCCCTTCCTTTCTCTCCCCTGTGAGCACGCCAATTAAGGCAATTAATCCTCACTCAAACCCCCCGGCCGTTTCCCATTTTCCCCTTGCCTTCTTTACGCCCGGACGGCCCGCAGGCCATCAATGGCAAGCCGCCGGCCGCCCCGTCCCCTTCCCGCTTCGCCTACCTTCCTGCGCCCCTACTTAAGCCCGTGCGCGAGCTCCTGCGCCTCCCTTTGCACCCGCAGCACACCTACACACGCAACCGAGCCCCAATTCCCCGGCCGCCGCCGCCCCCGGGTCCCCGCCGCCGCCGTGCAAGCGTCGCCGTCGGTGAAGGATCACCTCCGCCACCTCCCTTCTCTTCTCTTGGGGTTCACCAGGGGCTCATCAAGCTCAATTGGCTGCAGTGTTCACGTCCTCGGAGCCCGTGGGCGCCGCGCCTCGTCTCGTCCACGCCGGAGCGCCGCCCGAGCCGCCGCCGTCGTCGAGCTCCTCTCTGCCGCCGCCTCCTCTCCGCCCGTTAGCTCGCGGTCGTCCCCCGTGCGCGGTAAGCGTTTCCCCGCCCAATTCTTCCTTGTATCGCGCACGGCATCAACTCCCCGTGGCTCGCCGGAGTAGCCGCGCCGCCCCCTTACGGTCCGCCGCGGCGGTGAGGCCCGATCGCTCCCGTAGACCCCACGAGCACGTGCGCAAGCGTCCCCGCGTCATTTTGCCCCAACCCGTGGTCGAAGAGATGGCCGGGAGCGCCATCCGCAGCTAGCGCCGGCGAGCTCCCCGCCGCGCGCCGCCGCTCTCCCGGCGACGCCGCCGCCGCCCTCGCGTGCACACGTCCGGGGCCATCGGATCTTGCGTGGACGGCCCGGATCGCGTACCCCTTCGGGTTATGCGGCCGGTCCACCGTGGACCCGTGCGTCGCGCGCACGGCGCGGTCCACGGGACGCGCACGCATCGGTGGCCGTTGGATCTGAGACCCAGGTGCCGCTTTGGCGATTTTGATTAAGAGCCCATGTGTTTTTACAATTTCACAAGCCGGTCCTTCCACCTTTAAGAATCTTTACGGTTAGGTCCTGATTTTTACAACCTAGCCCCTGTCTACCCTGGATAATATTGTTAAAGGCCCTTTTCACTCCTTTTTGCACCTAGACCCCTCTGGTTTAATTTATAAATATGTTTTAGCCCCTGATTTTATTTATAAACAGCCCTGTAAACTCAGTTTTCTTGCAGATAGGCCCCTATAAACTGTTTTAATCATATCTTTCTCATTTTAACTCCGTTTTAAGCGTTCTATATACCGAAATGATCGTCTCGACGAGTAGAATCTTTTAAACAGTAAATTTATCGGTTTTGTTACTGTTTGGTGTACTGTTTTATTTATTGTTTGTTGTTCATGTTTGATTCGTAGATATCGTGCCTATTTCGTCTGAGCTCCCTGTCGGAGGTGATCAGGAAGAGCCTGTCTTCGAGGAGGATTTCACTCAGCACGTAGAGGAAGGCAAGTGGCTTTCCCCCTCTGCATAATCTTTTTGAACCTATGACACTGCATGCTAAACAATATTTACTATTCCTGTTGTTATGCATAAACCTGATGGGCAAACACCTAACTAAGGACTTGACTAGATGCTTTACCACTTTACCTTGATCAACCCTGTTTAAACAAATGTTTGGGGTAGATAAATGCTTAGTTTGCTCTACATGAGTTTGGTTATGCTTTGTTTATGTTTTACATCTCAGTTTTGCCTATATTATGTGTTTGTGCTTAAAACAAGATAACTTGATTTATAATCGGAACATGGAGAACCACCCAAGATAACAGTACAACCATAGTCCACATGGCTCTGGCTTAGCCGATTAATTAGGAGAGTGGGTTAGCTGATAGCTCTTTTCCGAGAGGGGCACAGGGGGCCGGAGTTGAAGGGGTATAGCCCGGTCCTTTTGGGGTAGCAGCCTTGGCTAAGGTGTTGACCATTAAGGAGGGTTATGGTCCGCTCCGCTGCTGTAACTGTTGCGGGCTGTTGGTTTCTCTTCTTTCCTTTGTAAAGGCTTCGTAGTGGACCCCTAGCCACTCACCTTGGAAGTGTTTAAGGGACTAGCTAACCTGGGCAAGATGGGGAACACGAGCTGTGGGTAAAGTGTACAACCTCTGCAGAGTGTAAAACTGATCGATCAGCCGTGCTCACGGTCATGAGCGACTTGGACCCTCACATGATTAATAAACTTAAAGATTAATGCAAATCATGGGTTTGTGGTTTGGTTTGAGGTTTCTTTTAAGGTTAAGTGGGTTGGTATACACTTACATCTAGTAATTAGGTGCTTGCTAATAAAACTTGACCAACTTATAAAATGCTTACCGCTGTGAACCATAGCCTATCCTTGATAGCCTTGCATTGTTTCCCCCACTTGCTGAGCACCAACCATAAGTGTGCTCACCCTTGCTTACCGCTTGTTCGCAGGAGAACGTCGGAGGCGAGGACGAGTACTGGAGTGACTACGAGGAGTTCTAGGGCATGCGGATCCCCCAGTCATCATGCCTGTGGAAGTCAACGATGGAGTTGCTCGTCGTCGTTTAGTTATCGTCTTTTTCGGACCTTCGAGTCCACCCCTATGGATGTAATAATGGTTATCATACTGGTTTAAACTCTTGTACGTTTTATTACAACAATGGTATTACTCTCGTTCTGTCTATCATGTGTGTGTAAATTGATCCTGACGCATATGAGATGCATTCGGTTCTCTTTGTAAAATCGGGTGTGACAAGGAGGGGACGGGTATGGACTGTTGTGGGTGTTGCTCTGTGGGGATGAGATTCTTCTCTCTCCTTGCTCGTATGGTGGATTTGATCATTTGAAGGTGCCTATGAGTGTGGCTGAGTGTGGCGGCTGTGGACGGTCTAAAGTGAAGGTTGGACATGTCAAACCCTGCGTTACCACCATCGTACAACAAAAGACTACTGTCCGTCCTCCAGTCTTCAATCTCCAGACAGAGAGTGTTCTCCCTCGCGCGCGCGCGCATGGCCACGGGCCACCTGCTCTTCCTTGCTCTTCTCTCAGCGTTCGTTCCCGCATCCTCCGCCGCTGCCAGCGGGAGCACGCTGACGCAGTCCGGAACCCTCACCGGCAACCAGACGCTGGCCTCACCCGGCGACGCTTTCCGGCTCGGCCTCTTCGCCGCCAGCAACCGCTCCCGGTGGTATCTCGGCATATGGTTCACTGTCTCGCCGGACACCGTCGTCTGGGTCGCCAACCGGGACAGCCCGCTGACAAGCCCGTCCGGCGTGGTCGAGGTCAGCGACCGTGGAGCCCTCGTTCTCCGCGACGGCGCCACAAACGAGACCGTCTGGTTGTCCTCCAACACCTCCGCGGCGGCCGTAGCCAGCGCGGTCGCCGCGGAGCTCCGCGACACGGGCAACCTGGTGCTCGCGGACGCTGCCGGCGCCGTGCTATGGGAGAGCTTCGATCACCCGACCAACACGTTCATCCCGGAGATGCGGGTCGGGAGGAACCTCGCGACCGGCGCCGAGTGGTCCCTCTCGTCGTGGCGCGCCGCCGATGACCCGTCGCCCGGCGAGTTCCGCTACGTAATGGCCACGCCGCGCGGCGGCGCACCGGAGCTCCACGTCTGGAGCGGCCGCGGCCGCAAGGTCTACCGGACGGGGCCGTGGAACGGGGTGCGGTTCAGCGGCATCCCGGAGATGACCACCTTCGAGGACATGTTCGAGTTCCGGTTCACGGCCACCGCCAGCGAGGTCTCCTACATGTTCCGCAACCGCGACAAATCGCCGGTGTCGCGGGTGCTCCTCAACGAGTCCGGCGTGATGCAGCGCATGGTCTGGGACAAGGCCTCGGGGACGTGGAGCAACTTCTGGTCGGGGCCACGGGACCAGTGCGACGCCTACGGCAGGTGCGGCGCGTTCGGCGTCTGCAACGTCGTCGACGCCGTCGTCTGCGGCTGCATCACCGGGTTCACGCCGAGGTCGGCGGCGGAGTGGTACATGCGGAACACGTCCGGCGGGTGCGCCCGGAGGACGGCGCTCCGGTGCGGCGGCGGCGGGGACGACGGGTTCTACGTCCTGCGCGGCGTGAAGCTGCCGGACACGGAGAGGACCGCCGTGGACGCCGGCGCCACGCTCGAGGAGTGCGCGCGGAGGTGCCTGGCGAACTGCTCCTGCACGGCGTACTCGGCGGCGGACATCCGCGGCGGCGGGAGCGGTTGCATCCAGTGGTTCGATGACCTGGTGGACACGCGGTTCGTCGACGACGGCCAGGATCTCTATGTCAGGCTCGCGAAGTCTGATCTTGCAGTTGCAGGTACCATGCAGTTTATTTCAGAAGATGACATAGCTGTTTGAAAATCTGATCCTGCAATCTGTTTCGTTTCGACGTCTTGAACCGATGCATGTTCGATGCGGAAAGAACTGATTTCTTCATACACAATTTACACGCTAGAAATCATTGGAATTCGATCTAAATCGATTGAAGCTGCTCATTCTTGGCTCCAAAATTCTTGAAGCTGGAGCTGTGTGTAATTTTGTTCTTATTTTGGATTGAAAACGAATGCTCAAATCACTTTAATTTATCATATCAATGACAAAATCTGCAAGTAGACCTTATGTACTCAGGTCATTTTCCTCCTATATATATTTCATATGAATGCCAAAGTCTCAAGTGTATAATCTAAGAAATTAAAATGTGTCAACTGGGGGATACATGTTGTAATTAAAAGTGGCATTACAAAGCTCTTGTTTGACTTGGCTTCTCCTCATCCCTAACTCAAGCCAGTAGTAGAACACTACAACAGTAGCTGGGAGTTGGTAGTGATCTATTCATATTATTGCATAATGTTGAGTCATCTGGTCACATTATTCTGGGGGAATGAAAGAGATGGTCATACGATCAGACCTGTCGTGCATATATGGTCCAGGTACATTAAAAAATTCCATGAGTCAAACAGTGGCGAATAATCTCATCAGAAAATAAAATGAAACCCTGATAGATCTTTCGGCCTGAGTCAGCAAGGAACAAATGTCTCCAATATAATCCCTCGCTTGATCGATGTCCACATGCTTTGCCAAGTCCTTTTCAGTCGCCTACTATACCAGGACGATCGAACTAAGTCAAGTCATGCTTCGCGGCGACGATGCTCTCTCTATTCCATGTTTTTGTCGCCATAGAATTCTAGGTTAGAACTCAGAATATGATTAATTTTAGTCTCAATGTCATCATCATCACCTTCATGTTTGAACAGCAACAACGGCATTACTAGCTGAGCTATAAGAAATTGTTAAATTGAACTAATTAACCACTACTGTCTCATTGATGACGCACATCACTGCATATTTCTCCTCAGATGCTCCCAAGAACACCCGGAAGTTTGTGATTGTCATCACCGTGGTGATTACCGGGTTCGTGTTGCTTCTTCTATCCCTTGCCTTTGTGGTTTGGAGAAAGGTGCGGCGCAGTAAGAGAGGTCAGTTTTGTTTATTTCTAGAGGTTTTTTACGATACACAATACCACCATTTACTATTTCTAATCATATGACATAGATAGAACCATATATATCCCTTTCAAGATCTAGGAGAATCTATTGTTGAAATGTGCTCCTTCCTTCTCCCCCCATTTGCAGTTACTATGCTTGATGGCGCGGTCGAGCTTATGAGCGGCGAATGCCCCACATACCCAATGGGGGTCATAAGAACAGCGACCCATGGATTCTGCGCAGACAATGAGATTGGGCGAGGCGGATTCGGTGTGGTTTACAAGGTACTCTAGCCGACTATATGTTCTTAAATGCTCGTCCACCGTTGACTTTTGATCACGATGTTTGTTTGACCATTCATCTTATTACGAATTATTAATTCTTGTATGAGGATGACATGTAAATTAAATAATTGGATGACAAGTATCTTAGTTGGGTCATTCAGGGACAGTTGCCGGACGGGCAGCAGGTTGCTGTCAAGAAGCTCTCGGCAGAGAACACGGCGCAAGGCCTGAACGAGTTCATGAACGAGGTGGTCCTGATCGCGAACCTGCAGCACCGCAACCTGGTGCGCCTCCTGGGCTGCTGCGTCTACTGCTCGGAGAGGATGCTCGTCTACGAGTACATGAGCAACAAGAGCTTAGACTTCTTCATCTTTGGTATATATACATATATATGCATAATATTTTTATGAGAGAAAAATATTGTTGGATCGTTGATGACTAGTGTTGATTTCTTATGAGAGAAAAATATTAACTGATGGCTTAAAATGCGTGTGCGCGACGCATGCAGACGAGAGGCGGCGTGCGTCGTTGAGCTGGAAGACGAGGTTGGACATCATCCTCGGCATCGCCAGGGGCATTCTGTACCTCCACCAGGACTCGAGGCTCAACATCATCCACCGGGACCTCAAGGCGGCGAACGTGCTCCTCGACGCCGACATGGTCGCCAAGATCTCCGACTTCGGCATCGCCAGGCGCTTCAGCACCACCGCCGACCGCCAGGAGACCATCACCACAAGAATTATCGGCACACTGTAAGTAGAAGAATTCGATCGGCACTTGTTCTGAAAAAAAAAATCTACTGACCTGTTTCCATGGCGCGGCGGCGGCGCAGCGGGTACATGGCGCCGGAGTACGCCATGGACGGCACGATGTCGTTCATGCAGGACGTGTACAGCTTCGGCGTGCTCCTGCTGGAGATCGTCAGCGGCAGGAGAAACCAGAGAAGCTTCAACCTCATAGCTCATGTAAGGATCATTGGAGTCGATGTCGAAGCCAGAACGGATTGAGTTTCTCTTGTTTGGGAAATGGAGGATTCAAGTGGATGGAAGAGGATTGAAGGGGATTTTGGGAAATTTTGACTTATAATGGAAATCCCTCCACTCCAATGCCCTTCATTCCTCTTCATTCCACTAATTCCAAACAAACCCTGAGGAATTTCGTTATCATCACTTTTCAGGCGTGGGGGCTCTGGGAAGGAGGCCGGAGCCAGGAGCTCACGGACCCGGCGATCCGCGGCGGCTGCACGGGAGGCGAGCTGGCGCAGGCGGCGGTGTGCGTCCACGTCGCGCTGCTCTGCGTGCAGGACTGCCCGAGCCGGCGGCCGCCCATGGCGGACATCATCCCGATGCTGTTGCAGCAGCAGAAAGCGCCGGCGCGGCCGCAGCGGCCCGTGGTTTGTAGCAACCCGGCCGCCGCAGCCGCAGCCGCCGCGGCGGCCGCCCTCTCCGTGCAAGCAGAGATCACCGGCGGCGGCAGCGAGCTGACCATCACGAACCTCGAAGGCCGGTAGCGCGAGATACGGCATGGATCGATGCACGCGTCAGTACCACAGCACGCAAAGGCGGATTATTGTAGGTCGTAGGTTTTAGATTCAACTGTTTCAGCATGGATCGTGCATTCTTCTCCATGAAAGCAAAGAAGTTTTTTCTGAACTGAGTGCTGAGCCTCGAGTTATGCTGGTGGGCTATGTGGGCTTTTTTACACGGCCATGGGCCCATTACGGAGTAACTAAACTTCAGCGGGTAGGTTTAGACTAAAATTCATGAAATTTCAAGTAAAATTCGGTAAAAGGGTATAACTTTCTGTGAGTAGGATGACATTTTCTAAGAACAGTCATTTTGGTAGAAAGATCAATTTTTTTTCCTGGTGTCACAAAATGACTATTGCCTAACTCGTTGAACAATGATGTTACACGATCCTGTCAGGCAATGCATTGTTGACAAATTCGTGGTACCGAAAGGATAGGCCATTTCAAAAATAAGGTATCCAACACATCCCTAGTCAACTAGTGGACGGTTGACATGTCCCTAGGTTTTAAAACACTGTGAAAAAAAATATTTGGCATAGCTCCGGCCCCAATTTTCTCAAAGACTATTGAAGAAATCAAATCTTTGCATGGTTATCTATAAACTATGAACAAAAATATGGATGTAAGTGTTTTTTAATATGTTCTAGACCTTAAGCATCGTGGGCTCGTCCAACCCGAGCCCGTAGTTCCTTATGTAAATATAATTTTGCCTTGTTCGACTCGTCGATACTAATTTGTTGTGGGAAAAAATTACCACTACCAAAGTCCTCTAGCCTAGTTGGCCAGAGGAGCTGAGGTATGGTCACAACCACACAGGTTTGATTTTTCGTTGCAGTGAATTATGGGGGTTGATTTTAAAAAAATCACATCACCGGTGAAACTAGGGTTCGAGAATTTTCTAAGCCGGGAAAATGTTTTTTCTTCTTAATGACAACCGTGGGGTGGTCTTAATCCCCACCGGCTTAGTTTTTTTAGAAAAAAATTAGCACTGGTTAGTTGATTGGTAGAGTATTCAGCGTTGATTTATTATGCGAAAAAATACTACCTACTAATAAACCACACGAACAAAATATCGTCCAACATCAATAAAATGGTCTGCGCCACACAAAATTCATATTTCGAATAAAAACACCCGAGAGTGAAAACCCAGTTTCGTGGCGATTTTGGAACAGGCCATCACATTTTTCGTAAACTTTTGCTCTCAACAAAACCAGTCTCGAGTCTATCCGCGCTTGCACTGCAACCCAGGTCCCCCCTCCAGCCTCAGGCGCACAAAGGGCCCACACAGGGGGTTTAGGCCACCAAGCGCGCACGCGCCTCGTCTCGTCTCCCCCGAAACGGCAAAACCCCACTCCCCCACTCCATCTCCTCATCCCCGCCCGCAGTCCTCTCCATTCCCCTTCGCCCAGGTGCGGTGCGGCCCGGCGGAGACCCCCGAACCCTCGCGGACGGAGCCTCGCAGGTGAGCGGCGCCGCCGGTCCTCCCCCCCCCCCCCCCCCCGCTCCCCCTTTCTCGCCACTTGCATTGCGTCGTTGCGGATTCCGATTTCGGTTCCTCTCCGGGCGAAACCCCAACCATGCGGTTGCTTATTTCGCCCCCCTTTTTGGTTCGTCAGTAAGGAACCCTAACTTCGTTGGATGTAGGTCTCTCTCTCTCTCTCTGATTAAGAATTGCTTCCTCAAGGAGATGGATCTCTCCGAGGAATCGATCCCAAATTCCCCCCGCAGAAAAATAAATGGAAAGGGGGAAATTAAGTGCCGTGCGTAGGCCCGTGTTTGTTCCGTGAGGATTCTGGCATTTCTCGATTTCCTTTCGATTTTTCCCGTCCGTTGCGTCGTTTTGAGTACGTAGTGATTTCATCCCCCCCCCCCTCCCGCCCCCCCCTCCTTTAGTCCCTTGATTGATCGATCGATTGATATTCGCGTGCTCAGCAATCCTGCTGCTATGTTGTGTATCATAATAAAATTGTGCATTTTTTCCATGGTTGCAATGTAAGCTGCGTGTGCCTGGAAATTATATAGACTACTAATGTTGTACTCCTTGCCAAGGAAACACCTAACATGCACTTGCTCTGTAGCTACCGGTCTGGGCCTTGGGCTAATCATGCTTGTTTTACCAGGAGCCAATTGTTTTTCTGTTACTTACTATTGTTAGGTTCTGTTTCCTGTGCCTTCAGATCATGTGCACCTTTGACCCTGCTTGTTGAACTTGTAACTCTCACAGCAACCTCAATATGCATAGTGATGAATTGGGTATTTTAGTTTCCGTTTGCTCTAATCTTTTGGCTCTTTCAAGTTCATTTCCGTAAGTTTCGCTGGTGTGGCTTCGCCTGATCGAATGTTCTTCATTGTGTTGTTACTGCCTGTTGCTGGGTATCCACATGGATCTGCTAATAAAGAAATTATTTCTGTAGACAATGGATCAAGTTTCAGTTTGGCTCATATGTTTGACTAGTATCCTACTCACTGCATAAACAGATACTACTCTATTTTGGGTGCTATTGGCCTTACTGAGCTCAATTTTCTTTTCTTTCATGGAAACTCTACTTATCAACGTGCTAGACAGTTTATGCAACAGGCCTCTCCATTTTCATGGAAATTGTAAATGTTGTTGAAGTCTCATGTTTTTAAGTTGATCATGTACCTAAAATGTTGAAGGAAATGGATGTTATTGTTGTATCAACTGTATAGCTAAAAATTTTGAAATGCATGGCTTTGTTGCTCCAGATGTGAACTTTAATTGCCAGTGCCATTACCTTTAGTTCTAACTATTCAGTCCTTCAGGTAGTGTTACTACCTTTCTTCCCATATATTGCTTTTGTCGTTCTTATTCAGTGGTTTTTGGCCAGGTAAACATATCCTCGCAATGGGTGCTGCTGGCAATGGCAGCAACCCATATTCTTTACATGGAGAAAGAGATGACAAAAGTAGCAACACAAAGTTATGTTCAGACTTCACTGCAGCTGAAATGCAAGTGAACCCTCTTAATGATGATCTATCTTTGGTTCATGTAAAACTTGAACAGTCAATGTCAAGTGTACAAGCTTTTGTTGCTGAGCATATGACCTCTAAAGAACTTGATATGGATTTGGGCAAGGAGGCTGTTGGACTGGATGGTTTCAGATATGTAGGCTGCAATGACCTAAGGGATGTTGCATTGAATAGCTTGCACATGTTCTTCAAGACCGCAGTTCAGATGTTATCCTCTGAAGGTTACACCGAGGATGCTGTCGTAAATGCCATTGTAGACTCTGCACTCTGCTACCGTTATGATGGGCCTATTGATAAGATTGCAGAGCATGCACGCACATTGCTACAGAGTGGTGGTCATCAGGTTGATTATTCCTGCAGTGAGAATGTTGACACAGTTTTGCACATGTTAGGCTTGTTCTTTCTTTGCAATGCATCAAGTTCTCTTAAGACATACTGTCCATTTTTCACCTTGGGAGATGCATTGTGGTGCATCCTGCTGTGCGACCTGGATATCTCTATTACTCGTGCAGCTTTTAGGCATACTATTGGTTATGGGAATGAACAATTGGAAGGGCATGCTCCTAGACAGTGTAACTCATGTGGCGCTCGTGAGAATGTAAATGAGATATCAGAAGAATGTGGCTGTAGTAGTAGTAGAGTTATAGAATCACCTGCACAATTTGAGCCACCTGAATCTGAAGCAGTCCAAAGGGTGTGGAGCAATATTCTGGCAAATTATATTGTTTCAGTTCAAAATTCTGCAACAAAAAGTCAAGACGCTTCTTCTACTCAAGATGAAAGTTCTTCTGTGCCCAGGGCTGTTGTTCAGCGTAGCAAAAAATCAGCAAAAGGCAACCGTAGCAAGACTAACTCCATAAAGTATCAGAAAGACTCTGGCAAGGATCTGGTTGTTTTCAAGAACGTCCCACACGTCAAGGGTATAAGTAGAACATCTTCAAGAATGCTGAAGGAGAGTAAATCACTAATGGCACTCCTTGGATCTGCGCAGAGCACCTCCACAGGCATTTCGGAGGGAGCCAATAAAAAAAGCTTACAACCATCCACGTTAGCTCCAACACAATCTGGATTTGGACCTTCCTTGGTCAAAAGAAGAGATTCACCAGCAATGGTTTCAACTGGGCCACTTTCTTCTCATGCTAGCTGTTCCTCCATCTCATCATCTAGTGCAATGGTAGAGTCTATGCTGCAAATGGAACCTGATGTTGTAAAGTTCTCTCTCCCACATACCCCTGCAGAGGGCTTTGAATTTAGTTTCTCACGTGAAGGCATGCAGACTACTTGGGTTCCAAAAGACAGGGAAGAGGAGCTGGCTCTAGAACTAGTGCAGCGTCTGGGCGAGCTAAAGCTGGAGATGAAAGTTTGGACAGATTGGGCTAATGAGAGGGTGATGCAGTCAACAAATAGGCTGGTAAATGGAAGGGCTATCCTTTTATCTCTTAAAAAGGATAAGGTAGATGTTGAAGAGCCTGATGTATTTAATAGAAAGAAGCTTGAGGAGACACAAAGGGCACTAGACAGTACTTCTGCTGAGCTCGATCGTGTTAGTTCTTGTGTTCAGGAGCTTACAAATAAGTTTTCACATTCTAGGCGTGAGAAGAAAGCTGTCCAGCTAAAGGGAAAGACAGCAGATGAGCGTTTGACTAACCTTTTAAGCAAGGAAAACGAGTTGATGGACAGACTGAAGTCCATGGAAACAGAGAAGATCTTTTTGCAGGAGGAGCTTGTTGCTGAAAGAAGTAAACTATCCAATCTTCTAAAAAGTCTTGAGCAAGCTAGAAGATATGAAGATTCAGTCAAGGTATTCCAATTTGATTCACCTTGTTCCTTCAAATTTTCTGACTTAATCATCTGCTTATTGTAATATTGGTTTTTTCACACCCTTGGTTTTTAAATATACGGTGTTTCGCACAGATACTGTCTCCTGATAGGCTGATACAACTTTAGCCACTAATTTTCCCATGGAAATTTCACTGGAAATCTGTAATTTTATATGCTATGAAAATTGTATGCGATCAATTCTATTACTTCATTTTTTAATAAAAAAATAGCGCTTAAAGGATCAAAATTAGAGAGTTTTACTGCACAATTTTTGAAACTCCAGAATTTATGAATGGAGTAGTTTATTTATACCCCAACTGCATTTTTCACTCACATGCAGAATCCTATTTGAGTTTGGTAGATCAATTGTCTTCTTTAACTATGTGAATGATTTCTGCATGGCAAATGTATGCCCTTTTAGATCTATATACAGTTTTCTGTTTGAAAAAATCATTGTAAAATGAATGTTGACAGGGAATTAGATTCTTGTTCATATGTTTTGCTGATTGACTTTGAACTTGTCTTGCCAAACTTCAGTGAAATGTGCTTTTGCGCAATTTGAATAACATAATTTAGCAGGACTGCAGGATGCATGGGTTTTGCTTTAGGATACTGCAACTTGTACATAATGTGTTGTTAACAACCATGGTGCTTGAGATACCAAATTCGTAGGCAGCAATAGTGGCATGTTTTCAGTTCCTTGGTTGGTTCTATATTATAACTTTGTGTCACCATGCTGGTTCCGCTTTACGGTTTCAACCTTGTGGGCACTCTTTATTTCCATTTCAAGGCCATTTCGAGCTATCTAGAACCTCCTGAACTATGCTTATGGACGCACTCACAGCTCACTCTTCTTCCTCGACTGATCCAACAAGTTGAACAATTGGGGAGTTGAAATTATAACAGATTTGCTCTTTTCTTGTTTTTCTAAAATGGAAACTAAATCTTCTCGGTCCATATCCTTGGAAAAGCGACTGATGGTGAAACGTGTAGCCCAATTGGAAGGTGAAAAAAGTGATGCCAAGAGGTCAACTCAACATGCTTTGTTTGCGTTTTCCTCTCCATGGACTAAGATAAGACTAGTTGTTGGTTGGTTGTGAATCTGGGAATAGTCCAGACTGAGAATAAGCATCATCTCGTTAGCGAAGGAAACTCACTCTAGTAAGATCAGGCAAGGCAGCATATGATCCAAACATTATCATTTTCTTATTCTGGGGTTTCATTGTGGTCATGTACCAGTTAATGACAATAATGGGTTGATTACTATATACCAGTTAATGGCTGCATTCAAAATGACCTGCATAGAGGATGCAGTGCATTTGTGTTTTCTTGCACCACAAACAACTTGATAGACCATCTTAGTAGGAAGACATGCTCGTTGTTTTGGTTGAGCCTTGAGATGAAAATCCTCAACATAATCTAGTATTTACTTTGACTCATGCATCATCTACAAAAAGTTTTTGTTTGTTAATATATTTTTTGTAAAGATTGTTCATGACCTTTTGCTGTTAACACTGCAGAAAAGGTGCCAGGAAGCAGTGAAGATGCTAGATGCAGTTACAAAGCAAGTTAACTCTGAAAGAACTGCACTTGAGCTGGTTGATACATCAGCGAGGGCAAAGTCTAGCAAGCTGTTGCTGAAAGCACAGAAAGACCAGGAATGGCTGCAGGCCAGCATTAGGAATCTCAAACAGCAGGTAGACGAAATGACTAGCAACAAGCTTCAGAGGGTTGCAATGTTCATGCCCCCTCCAGGGTTCGCGATGGATTCCGTACAGCGGGAGCAAGAATGCGCCATGTGCTTGGAAGAGGAGGTTTCGGTGGTTTTCCTCCCATGTGGGCATCAGGTGGTTTGTGCAGACTGCAACCAACGCCACCAAGATGTGGGCATGACAGAGTGCCCATCCTGCAGGTCTCCCATCAAGCGAAGGATCTCTGCTCGCTTCGCCGAGAGCTAAGGTGGTACATCTGGTGGGGAAGAATAACAAGAGTGATAGCCTTTTGCCTTTGTTAGCTAAACACCTTGTCGTCTAAAACCAAAACTGCTGCTAAGGAGCAGAGTAGATGTGTAGGTGCTTTCCTCAAGTCCTGACCTCAGTAGGCGTGGGAGGAAATACAGTTGGTAAGGATGCTCGTTCTAGGATGCTAGTTTCTGGCGGAATCGGAATGTTACCATGTTACTATTACCCTATATAATACTTTGCTTGGTGGCCTGGTGGGTAAAAACAAAAACTACTATGCTATGTAGTGCGGACTGCGGAATGCCAAAACTGTCCAACAACACTTACCTAATTAGGAGACTCATTCAGGTGTTTGTCTATCCTGTTGGAGGCTGTTTTCTTCCAAAAAAAACACTGTTAAGTATGCATTTGGGTTTGGGTTGCGTTATGCATACCCTGTTGGAGTTAGCCTCAGGTTCTTGTAAACTATGGCATGGGGTATCCGGGGAAGCACTGGTATTTTGTGTTATGTGTTGTGGTTTGCTGTTTCGATTTTCAAGAGGGTATCACAAATGCTCTTGCCCTGTTTCCTTGAAAAAAAACTCAAAAAACCTGTGGTCCTGGTCGCTTCGCATGGCTTTCCACTGCATTTTGTTTCTGGTGGAGGTGCTGCCAGATATGCTCGTACGGATCTAAAACGTGACTCTCGTGTCATGTAGGCTGTAGCAATCTGGATCTAAAACGTGATCACTGTGCGCGATAAGGGGGGCTGATTGATTGGTGGTTGGTTCGACGCCATCGAACCAGGCCCACGACCCGCAGGAGGCGCCAGTTTGGTGGTTGCCCGGGCTGCTTTGTGCTTTGGTTGGTTGGACGCCACCGAACTAGGTCCACGAGGCCACGACATGCCAGTCTGGTTGCCCTCGCAGCCTGAGTCAGGCTCCCAGCATGCAAATCGCTACCCGTGGCCAGACTACGCCGCGGAAACGTGGGGATCGACCGTTTCCAGTGGGCCTGGCTCCCGCGTCCCGTGGTGCAGCTTGAGTTCGCACGCAGTAGAAAAACTGGTGAACGATCACATGGCAATGCATGCTTGCATGCCTGGCCCAGGCGTGGCTTGGCTTGCTAGTGCGGTGCAGGCTCAAGTCACCCAGTTAACCAATCAGCCCCTAGAGGGTAGCTGCATGCTGCATGCCTAGAGAAACTCGGCAGCTATGCTGTCTGCTGTGTTAGCAATCTGGCGTTCCACAAACCATAAAGAAATCTTACGGCATGGCATCACTAAAACGAAAATTCGTTATACACAAATCTGCACTGACATTCCAATACATGCACTGCACAAAACTAGTAACGTGCGCTTGTTCATGGTTACATCGTGTGCCGTCTTTGCGCTTGTTGGAAGATTTCGCTCATCGGCCCATGATTGACGAATTTCTACATACAACAGTTACAGCTAGAGAGCATAGAGGGGAGCAGATTAGTGCAAGAGCTCCTTCCCAAACAGCCCAACGATTGCCCGGCCAGGATCTTCCTGTGTCAATAGGGATTCTCCTACCAAAACCTGACAGCAAGAGTAACACAAAATCAACGTCTGTATATGTCACCTTAAGTAGGTAAAAGCAAAAGAAGAAATTTTCTTGATTAAGATCAAAGTGTGTGGTATGATAAATTTGATCAAGTCTATCCTTTTAAAGAGAGAAAAAACAATGCTTTTCAAACATATTAGTTGCCTGAATAGAATTAGAATTATTTATACAGATGAATAAAATGGCGGCCTTTATGTGGAAAGCACCGAATGTCCTCGGTTCTCACAAAAAGTATAGACAGTATTCATTTGTTCAAATATGGAGATCATCTTTTACATTAAATTATAACTTTATAGCAAAAGTGGACGGCTTAGAAAGCTTACAGATGAAACACCAGCATTCTGAACATATGCTACATCATCTGGCGTAAACAACCCGGACTCGCTCACAACCTGTAGAAAAATATTTATTAAAAATTAATATTTAATATTTATAAAACCATTTTTGAGTAATTTCTATTATGGAATTAGACAACACATGCTCAGTGCTAGTAGGAAGAAACTATCCAGTGTGGTGGGTTTCTTTTGAATGGTTAGATCAACTATACTTCAAGTCAATGCACAATAAGTGGATAAAATGCAGTTGTCTCACTTTATTCTGGTTCTCATCTAGGTTGACATCGCAAAGATGCAAACAAATTAAATGATATGGTAAAATAATGCATTAAGATAAAAAAATCCTGTCAAAATAGGATTGTGGATTCTTTTTGTAACTTTCAGTTGTGATTAGTGCATCATTTCCTAGATTTTGTATCAAGTACAATCACTGCCTCACGACAATGACTGGAAAAAAATAATCCATTGAAACAACTATTAATGTCAAGTTGGGATTGCAAAAGGTTATTTAGTGAAAAGCCAGACCAACCTACCATTATTTTCTTCTTCCTAATGATGTCACCGCGTTTCTCTAACAGCACGTTTGTGTTCGTAGTGTCGACTTCAAATGTCCCTGCAGAATAATTAAAATTTCAGCTTACCAGATCCACAAAGGATAGCTGTAACCCCACAAACATTTTTTTCGAACTTCCCACAAACAAATTTGGCTCAATGTAACTGTTGTGATGCAAGAACTACCAGAGACGTACCTAGACTGCGATTGTTGATGCCAATAAGTTGAACACCATCAATCTTCAGTACGCGATCCAACTCCCTCACATCATGAACCTAAAACAAAAGCCATGTTTAGTAATTCCTCATAAGGTCATGTTTAGTACAGGAGTGGTGAATTACAACTTGTATGAGATGGTGAATTACACTTCTAACATTTCAATAATAAAAACGTGATTTGTTAGAAAATTCAATAATCAAGCTAGATACCCCAGAGGTGAGAAACTTGTGATGACCAACCTCAACAAGAGCTGTCATGCCGAGACTCTTGCAAACACGAAGCATGTACTTGATGTCAAGGTCCGGCAGCACGGCAGCAATCAGGAGAATCGCATCGGCGCCTTTTGACCGCGCATAGTAGATTTGCCAGATGTCGATGATAAAATCCTTGCAGAGCAAAGGGCACTGCATTGGCGCAACAACCATATCCACAAAGGCAAAGGCACAGTCAGGAAAGGCTGAAGAAAAACAATTCAACTCTTGAGACAATGCAAACATGTCTGCATCGACTTACATTGACACCAGAGTTGCGTATGGTCTCCAGATTCTCAAAGCTCCCCTGGATGAACACACATGAACAGGGTCAGAAATGTCGTCAGAGAGCTGTAACAAAGAAATTAATTTCAGCAGTTGAAGAACAATGAGCAAATGACGTACCAGGAAGTGCTTCTCGTCAGTCAGGACGCTCAAGCAGGCCGCGCCGTTCTTCTCGTAGGCTTGCGCGATTTCGACCTGCCAAGAATTCGCAGTCAAATCTTCGATTCAGAGATGGCAACCAAGTCCAGCTATATCCAGATCCAGGAAAGAAGTCTGTTTCATTGTCTCGGACAATGCAAACTAACCGGGTTGAAGTGGTCCCGGAGGAGCCCCCTGGTGGGCGACGCCTTCTTGACCTCGGCGATGAGCGCAGGGAGCCCGCCGTTGCGGCGGCGCGCGGCGTCGAGGGCCGCGGCAAAGTCCCTGGGCGGCGGCGCGCGCTGCGCGGACTCGGCCACCCTGTGGAGCGGCGCCCGGGCCTTGCGCTGGGAGACCTCGACCTCCTTGTCCCAGACGATCTGCTCGAGGACGTCCCGCGGGACGGTCCTGTCGGCGCCGACGCCCTCGGACGGGTAGGTGGGGCGGCAGCGGCGGCGGACCCGGATGCCCTGCGCGGCGGCGATGGCGTTGACCGACTTGCCGCTCTCCCACTGCACCACCTCCGCTGAGTTGAACATGTCGGCGTCGTCCAGCGCCAGCAGAAGCGCCGACGACGCCGGCGAGCCCTGGACATACCACGCATCTTCGGTGGTCTGGCATGGCACCTGCTTGGTGGCAGCGGCGCTGCGGCAGCGTACGGCGCGCGCGGCGGCAGCGTCGGTGGTGCGGAGGAGAGCGGGCCACCGAGAAGACGACGACGACGACGAGAGCGGCGGCGACAAGACGGTGGTGGCAGCCGAGGCGGCGGCGAGGATGGTGGACTCCATCATAGCGTCGGCGCCGGAGATGGAACGAGCAGCAGGAATGTGGCGACGGGTGGGTGCGCTCGCTCCGGTCACTGCTGCACCATGGACCGGAGGGGACGCATTTATAGGAAAATATAAGCGCAATAATGCAAACTCAAGTATTTACCGTTTGGTTGCCGGGACGATCCTGGCCTGATTTGCAATTGCGAGGCAGGTTTATATGAGACAAGCTTAGCACATACAACTTTACTATGTTTGGTTGACTGCACCGAGTCTGACTGAGAAAATATGTTATTTGGTTGACTGAACAAGATAAGTTAAATGAGATAGAAATATTAAAATATTATATTATATTTCGTACAAATACACTTCAAAAGTCATCTTTAAAACATCTTAATATCGTTTGATATCACTAATTATACACTAATATTATTAAGAAATATTAACATCCAGCTTGCCAAGCCCGACAGAGAAGGTCGATTCGAACGTTCCTTCGGAGCCTGGCTAGGGGGCTGATTTGCACGTAGGGGGCCTTGCTCGAAGGCAGGTGTAGGCAAGGCAACCAAACCATGGATCTCTGCACGCGGGAATCCTGGCTCGGTCTGTGGGAGACACCTAACAGTCCCCAAATGCATATCGATTGCAACTCAAACGGTTACAATTGAAGGGAAAAGTATAATATTATGTGGGAATGTGTAGTGTACAATATCAGATGGGCGGTTATATGAAAATATCATGAGGGTTCGTGTTGCAACTCACCATTGATACGTGTTACAATTCGACCTATTTGTTTGGTTTATCAAGCACCAGACAACAATACTCTTCTCTCAAAACAAATCAGCCACTAGCAACCAACCAGCCAGCGATACTTTTGTTTCAGAACAAACTAGCATCAGCCAATCGTATTTTTCGAGTTTGCAGAATTACACTCAGTAAGTGATTTACATCGAATATCTTTCGAAGTAGGGGCAAATGTAGCGGTGGGTCAGGAGGGGCTGGAGCCCCTCCTACCACCGGCAACTCCATGGGAGCCCCCCTAAGCCCCTCCTAAAAAATTTAGAGGAAGAAGTAAAGGAGAAGCCAGAGCTAGAAGAAGAAGAAGAAGAAGCAGCCCTTCCTATACTCCATTCCTAGCTTCACCACTATTTCAAAGGACTCAGCCAGTTGCTGCCGCACACAGTTTTATAATTCCTCTACCTACTGCCCTACTACAGTAGCTCCTGACAAAAATATTTTGGTCCCCAGATTTGATTCAAGAATCAAGTCGTCTCTCAATTTTCAAATAAGTTAATTTAGTTATCCGATTTTGTTTTCTGGTCAAACTCCTCCCTCGACTTTTGCGGTTGTTCGTTTGGCTGGTGACTAGTGTCTGATATTGATGTGTTCTGAGAGAAAAGTACTGTTGGTTGGTTTATTCTGAGAGAAAAGTATTGTTGGTTAGTGGCTGATAGACCAGATGAACGTGACCATTCAAGTTTCGATTTTAGGCCCAACTCGTTCCCCAAATATCATTTTTCTATTCATTTAACTCTTTTCCAATATATATAGTTCGCTAATTCATTTTGATTATCGTGTCTATCATTTATATCCGTTGTGCGTTTAACTCAACTTTTTTAGGTGCAGCATGTACTAGTGGGTGAAAACTTTTTGCGAAACTTTGGACTCATTTATTTTGGCAATTGGAATGCTTAACGAGATTCAAAGGCCAATTATTTTGGTTAAACTTAATCTTCATATTTACATGGACTTACCATGTAGCTCAAAAAAAAAGGAGATTATCTTCTAGCAACCATACACAAAAAGTATATAAAGATAATTTAGACATTTGAATATAATAAAAAAATTTGAGCTCTCGCAGGACGGTTTTGACTGAAAATTAAACTCGAGGATCATGTTGACCGGTTTGAAAAGTGGAAGGATGGGTTTGAGCCAAAATTAAAATTTGAAAGTTAAATTGGTCAAATTGATAATTGAAGAATGAACTCGACCTTGAACCAAATTTAGAGACAAAAGTTAAAGTTTTTCCCCCGACTAGACAGAAGTCGAAGTTTAGAGACGAAAATAGCTACTTTTTGCTTAGCTACAGACCGAGCGTAGTTTGGTTGGTGCGGGCCTCCCGATGGGGAGCATAGGCTCAGTTCGAACACTGCACTAGATTTTCCCCGAGCAGACGCACAACGTGTGATGGTAGAGTGGCCATGGACGACCACATCACGAACTGAGTCGCTCATGTTAGTGTAGTGGGAAAAGAGAGTAGGGAAGGTGTGTGCAAGAGTGGTGTTGAAAATCCACTTATCATGCTAGAAGGAAGTGTGCTCGCCATTCCCTACTCGAACTCTCGTGAGCGTCTGGTAGAGGGGAAGTTCATGTTGAACCAATCGGCTTAAGGACGAGTCATCACTGAGGAATGAGTGCCGAAAGAACCATGTTTTCCAGGGAAGCGAAGTAGGTTTGTGAAGCTTGTGCACAAATTTCATGAGGAGACAATAGTTTTGGTCTTCCCGGTTCTTAATTCCTAAGCCACTGCAATCCTTACTCGTGAGGAGCTTGTCCCATCTCAGCAGGCGTTGAGAGCCAATGCATTTATCTTCGAGTCTTTGACATACAGCCCATTAAAAAAGATGTGTTGGACACTCAGGCCACTAAAAAGTTGGACTGGACATCCAAGCACTAAGCCAAAAAATTTTGACGCCCAAGCCATTGCGTTCGGGTTCAGTTAGGATTTAACGGGTAGAGAGCCCTGACACGTGGGACCCACATTTACAGGTGACAAGTTGCTCTTCTTTCTCCTACCCATGTCCCCACTGACGTGTGAGGCCCACATGTCAGTATCGTCTTTAACCTCTCTCACCCTCTTCTTTCTCCTACCCATGTCCCCACTGCGCATGCCGGTGGCCAGGGGCGCGCGAGCATCGCGGGCCGCGCAGCCCCTCCCCGCCGCCCCCGGTGCCGCGCCGGCCGCCGCGAGCCACCCCCGCCGCATGGACCCGCGCCCCTCGTGCCCGGCCGCGGGAGCCGCACGCCCGGCGCGCGCGCGTGCCCGGCCGCCTCGCATGCGTGCCGGCCCGCGCCCGTCCGGCGTGCGTACGGGCCTGCCGCCGCTCGTGCCCGGCCTCGCGGCCCCTGACCGCGATGCGGTGTTCTCCGTTTTTTTCGGTCGGCACAGAGATATGAGTGAGGGTAAGATGGTTATTTTGCAGTTCAAACCCACCCGTCAGAGCTGCAAACGGCACCAATCTATACGAACGGAATGGGTTCGGTGTCAAAAAAGATTGACTAGGTGACTTGGGTGTCTCATTCAACTTTTTAGTGGCTTTGGTGTCCAATACATCTTTTTTAATGGTTCCTATGTCAAAGACTCTTTATCTTCCCCTGTCCAGAGGAAAGCACGACGTCGGGCATCAAGGCGCTCAATCACTGTTTTTAGGAGGAGGTGCGACGACATGAAGTAGATGGTGAGGCCGCCAAGAACAGCATTAACCAAAATTAAATTGGCTGCCAGTGAGTCTGCTGTTGTAGATGGAGTGGCCAGTGTGATCCTCCCTGTCTGGTTTGCTCGATGCTGTTGTAAAAAATAATTCCCGATTTATCTCGTGCTAAAGCCAGGGTTCCCAAAACCGTGGGAACCGGGTCGGTTCGGCCGATTCCCGGTGGTACCGGTCCGACCCGGTACCTAAACCGGTCCGGTTCCCACCCTAAAACCGTACCTAAACTATGAGAATCCCGGTGAACTGACCGGTAAACTGGGTGGTTTTTTTTTCAACACAGCAACCGACCGGTTCACGGTAGGAATAACCCTGACCAAAGCAGAAGTCTAAAGTTAGCCTAATCTCTAAAGTGGTGCAGTGCTATTGTCAGGCTGTTTGGCAGGCCGCTTCTTGGCTTATCTTGGCTTGTTTCGGCTTATCTCATCTTACATAATACTATCTAATATACCAGTCAAACACTATTCATCGTATCAGCCGAACAGTCTGTGTGTATTAGGCCAATCTCAGTGGCAGGGTCATGAGCACAGTTACCAAGTTTGACACATCAATTTTTCAGCATGATGACTCTCCCACTCTCAATGCACAGGGTCATGGGCACAATTTCATAGATAGAATGTAGCATTTAAATCTGTATGTGTTGTGATCAAATGCAGTGTCATGGGCTCTCAGTGGAGGGTCGTGAGCATTGGTACCTGTGTCGACCTGGGGTCATCACCATGACCCTGAGATCTTCTCTTTCTTCATTTATCTGGTGCCATGTCATAAAAAATTCTTATGTGGCAGTCTGTTAAATGTCGATGACGCTACCAGTGAGACGGGCCTTAGTGATAAACAAGTTTGAAGATTTTTTTCAATCTACGTGAGAAGATGGGGTCTTATAATAGTTAATACAATGTTGTGATGGGGGTGGTTTTAACCCTCAGCCCCCACCCCCACACCACATGTGGTGTTTTGCAGCGATGGGGGGCGAGCAGCGGCAGATCGAGCTGACTGTCTGTCGAAAATCGAGATCACCTCCTCCACGCGCGCGTACCGGAACCAACCAACAAATCACCCGGCCGGGCCCCGGCGATCTCATAATTCTCGGCGTATCGCGTCCCTTCCGACCCGATCGGATCCGCCCGATCCCTCGCTCGCTGCCGAGCATATACCTTTGTGGTGCGTCGTTGGGCTCGGAAATAAACAAAAGCAGTACTAGCACCACGTGGTTCACCACCCTCCGAGTCCGAACAGCAGAGCGTGCCCCGGGCGCCGCGCCGCAGCCCACGCGGCCACGCTCCTCCCCCCACGGCCCCCACCCAGCTCACGGCCACCGAGGAGGGGACTCGCCACGCCCCAGATCTCACACATGCTGCCGGCCATGCTGGGCTGCTAGTAGGAGGTAGTATTTATTAGGATTAAAATAAGCGGATAAAATCGGCAAGTGTGCACAACAACATGCACGGCGATGGTGCCTTGTCTGTTCGTCAATACCCAATTATTTTATGCGCCACGAGTAACTCGAACCCTAATCTTCTACAGTAGTAGTAGTAGTAGTACTACATTATTTTAGTTCCAGCTAGGGAGGAGTCTGTTGTCTGTAGACTCGGACCAGGGTTCCCCGAACCGATGGGAACCGGGCCGGTTCGGCCGGTTCGGGCCCTGCGGTCCGGCCCGGTTCGAAATATGACCGGGAACCGGTCCCTAACCGGACCTAAGGAACCAGGGCAAACCGAGCCGTCCGGTGTACCGGCCGGTTTGCCCGGTTTTCCGGTCGGTTTTTTGAACCGTGCAAACCGGACCGGGTCCGGTTGGGGGAACCCTGCTCTGGACCAAGCAAAACAAATACTAGTAAGCTAAAGATTCCCTGGAATACGTACTGACGGGCACGACGGGGGCCCAACGCCCAACTGGGTTGGTTCGTTTCGTTGAGACATCGGCCCAAGGACAGACAACGCACCTGCACTAAATGAGCAAATTGTGCTGAAAAAACTAAAATGAGCAAATAATGCAGAAACAATACGAAAACAGATTCCTACTTAAAGTAATTCTTCCTTTTGCCATTTGAACATGTTCCGTGCCGGCAACCTTTACCCTGATGTTGTAGATTATATTGGTCGGCACGGCAGAGGGTCGTCCAACTTGAAGCCTCATGGAAGTAAACTCAAGTCAAGAGATACAAGACAACGTATTTACGAATAAAAATTCTAACCAACAAGTGGATAAAATAAAATATGCAAGTGTGTGCAACATGCATGGCTATGCGTTTGTCGTATCATGTGTCAATTACTTACTTGCCACGATAATCTTCAAAATTGTCTAGACCAAGTAAACTAAATAAGCTAAGATTCCCTGGCGGAATAAGTACTAAAGGTTGTTCCCGTAAATGTAGTATCACATCACGTAATCTCAACTTTCAAATGTGTCATGAAATCAGATATTATATAATGTCTTTAATACAACAACCATGAAGTTGTGCATTGTAAGCTGTAGTTTCAAACAGATTTCATAAGGCTGCAAAGGGGTAACCGTTAGGTGCACCTCCGAACCTCCTTAGTTCAATTATTTGTACTACTTCTTCAAAATTGAGCTGAAGTAGTACAAATAATTGAAATAAAGAGGTTCGGAGGTGCACCACATCATAATCAATTTGCACCCCTAAGATTTCATGTTCTTCTTGATGACGTGGCTATCTTGAAACATCAGAATTGAGATCCTCCTTTGGAATA
The DNA here is from genome assembly GCA_947561735.1 of Cenchrus americanus. Lineage (NCBI taxonomy): Eukaryota > Viridiplantae > Streptophyta > Magnoliopsida > Poales > Poaceae > Cenchrus > Cenchrus americanus. The sequence continues at coordinate 195,667,543 of OX387245.1, read as the reverse complement.
ACTAGTAAAATGCACATGCAACACGCACATGTCTAAAAAGACATAATAACCAAAACAGATCATTTATTACATAAATTCTGATCACTACATTGTCTGCTTGAAAATACACTACCTTTATTTGATAGAAGAAACATGAGTATACTAATTAAATAAAAATACGAGTATCATACAATGTCAGAAGAATCATTTTTATGAGATGAGAATCCTTAAAATTAAAATCATTGCAATTTGCCTCCCTCTGATGATATTGTGATGTGATCTTGCAGGAGAAGACTGTGGCAATGAATTACATATACATGAGACACGATTTATGACAAAGTACACTACGATGAATTTGTCCATGTACCTATATCACTATTGACAAGAACCCTAGTAGCCGGCTTCCATCATATGCACAATATTTCTATGATTCTAAAACGTCTCTATATACAATATTCTTAGTTTTTTACCAGACGGATTAGCTAGAATATTAGGTTTAGCCAAAACTCATGTCGTATTGCGTGCAACTCCTCTAGATAATGCTACATATAGCTGACCATGAGAGAACGCTTTTTCGGGAAGGTATAATTTGGAATGGTTTGACCTTGCCTTGTTGATAGTCATCGCGAAACTCAGCCTTGTCGGAACTACTTCCTCTTCAATTTGAATGGTAGTGTCACATCTTCATGAGAAGAAAGAGGTATCCTAGTAAGGGAAATGTGCTTGCCAGCATGTTGGCAGTTAGAAATATCAACATCAATTTAATTGTTACCAAAACCCATAACAACCAAACTGGTTCCATTGCAAAGACCATTGTGTGGATCAAGATTGCGAAGTAGGATCACATGACAGTTTTTTTCTTGATTCTGAGCTCATGAGGTGGCAAGGCATTAGGAGTGATAGAATTTAGAAAATCAAGTGGATAGGTATGATGATGTGCGTAATGCAACAACCAACAAGGATCTGTCAGAAGCTACCTCCCAAATTTTCCTAAAACTTGCAACTATTGATATAAGCACCGGAAAGCAAAAAATTAACTGTCAGTGTCACCACTCACCGGAAAATTCGAATCTAACAAACCTGAAATTATAAGATATGGCAGTTCGTGTCCGCTGCTTGCTGATATGGCAGAATTAAAGTGTTGTTTAATGAAGAAAGAATGCAGAAAAAAGCAGCGTATACTTATCTAGCACTACATCTTAAACTTTTGTAAATGGTGCACAACTACCAATAATGAATGGCAAATAATGCAAGAAAACAAAACCCATGACGCATCTCTTAACACCTTATTCACCAACACGGGCATCTAGGTTGTGGCACTCTAGATTTGCACCTACCATCGCTCACGATCGACATGGAGAAACAACAACACAGCAGGTAGCAAAGCAATCGAGCCACGGAGCAAGGGAAGCTATCTGTTTGACGACCTTGCGGGCATCGACGTCACTTAGCCGGTGCAACCCCACGCCGGCAGACTCGAGGACGACATCATCGATTTTTTTCTTTTTAATCTAATTTATTAAAAATAACCCGGGCTCAACTAAAATTGCGAAAAGTAGTCCTTTTGGTCGCGCCAGGCCGCGTGGCGCGGCTCCTCACTGAGTCGCGCCAGGGCATGTGGCGCGACCGAGGCGCCACGTCGACCGCGCCCGACCGACGTTGCCGAGGTGGCGGGTGAGTCGCGCCACATGCCCCGGCGCGACTCACTTAACATACGAGAGGGTCGCCGGGCCCCTTTCTTTCTTCCTCCTCACTTCCCCACTTCACTCCCAAGACCTAACTCGAGCTCCCCCCCCTCCCCATGGCGCCGCCCCCAACCCTCCCCCTCTAGATCCACTCCCTCCCTCACCCGTTTTGAAGAGAAAGTGTGGGAAATTGCTCGTGGAAGGTAACTCCTCCATTCTAACCAATTAGTTTTCGCGGCCATCGTTTTCGTTGGATTTGAGGTGGTTAGGTTTAGTGAATGATTTGAGATAGATTGCATGATTGAGTACAAATCCGGTATGATTAAGTGTAGTGTATCGTTCAAGTGACCGATGTTAACCTTTTCTTATCGTCTAGTTTCTCTTGCATGGTAGGATTTCATCATTTCCATGTTGGATAGTGTAGATGCTATTGATATGTGAGATGAGGGTTGGTATAATCAATTTAATTTGTGGTTGTGTGTAGATGGACCGTTTAGTACGTATATTTTCGGGTGGCATAGTTGATGACAATGGGGAGTTTAAAAGCATGATGCAACAAGTAGCAAGATTTGATAGTCCTCCAACATTTGAAGATATTAAAACCCGAGTGAATACTTTGTTCAAGGTTGGGAATGAGGGGGAGGAATTAAGGATTCATGGAAGGTTTGACTCCGGTGACAAAAGAAGTCACTAGGTGATGATGCCTATTAAATGTGGTGATGATTGGTTATTTTACAAAGAGTGTGTAAAAGAATCTCAAGTTCGTTGTGCCGAGTTAGTTGTTGATGTTCACTCTCCTGTTGATTCACCGCATAATGATGAGCCCATGGAACACTTAACTCAGGAAGATATGGCACTACACAATGAGGTTCATGATAATGAGGATGATGAAGAAGGTGGTGATGAGGAATGTTCTTATGGTTCAGATGGGGAAGATGACTTTGATAGATGTGGGTTGAATAATAATTTTGGTGAGTATGAGGATGATGAGGAAGAAGATGGGGATGATATATCTGTGAGCTCTGAAGAAGAAGAAGAACCAACTCCAGTTAGCCAACCAACTCCAACTCCAGTTAGCCAACCAACCCCAACTCCACTTAGGCAACCAACCCAACCAACACATGTGGCTCGAGTAAATCCTATACGCCAATTTAGTTCTTTGGGTGAAGAGATTCCATTATTTGGTGAGAGGGTAGATGAGGCGTCTAGAGGGTCGGTGTACACTCTTTCTGGATTTCGAGTGTCAGAATTCACTCAAACTGAGTTGAGGCAATTGGAAGTTGTACATGTTGATGTACCTGAAGTTTCCATTTTGCACTCGGTTCCGAGGAAGGCATATTGTGATTCAAGGTTACGTCTTAGTGAAGTTGATCCCGACAGTGGTCAATTGTTTATAACGAAAGGAATGCAATTTGATAACTTGGAAGAATTAAAGTTTTTCTTAAGGGATTACTCGGTGCGGCACCATAGGCCATATAATGTGATTCATTCATCGGCCAAAACAAGATACACGGTTGCTTGCTAACAAGATTGTGCTTGGAAGGTGTGGGCGCGTCCACTTCCTGATGATAGGAACAAATGGACAATCACAAGAGTTGTCCAACCTCATACATGTGGGACGTCGAAAGTGGCACAAGAACATTCTCAATGCACGGCTCGTTACATTTCAAGATGGATTGCTGCCATGGTTTATAAGGATCCCGGTGTTTCTATAGCTACCATCATTGAGTCCATCAAAGCTTTCAGCAACTACACGGTGAATTATGGAAAGGCCCGGAGAGCTAAGCAACATGCAATATCCATGTTGTGGGGTGATTGGAAGGATGCTTACGGTAGGGTGCCAAAAATCCTACAAGCAATAACACACTTCAAACCGGGTACGAAGTGGTGCACTCATACTACGGGAAAGGAGGAGCTCCACAAAGGTGTAATGAAGCCAGTAATGGAGCGGGTGTATTGGTGTTTCCCCCAATGTGTAGAGGCATTCAAGCATTGCAGACCAGTGATAAGTGTCGATGGCACATTCTTAACTGGAAAGTACAGGGGTGTTTTGTTGATCGCCACTGGTGTTGATGGTGAGGATAGATTGGTACCCCTTGCATTTGCCTTAGCTGAAAGTGAGAATATTGACAGCTGGTCTTGGTTTTTGCATTTGGTCCGTCAGGATGTTGTGGGGTGTCTCAGGAAGGTGTATATAGTTTCAGACCGCCATCAAGGAATACTAAGTGCGGTTGAGGATTACATGGAAGGGTACCAACCTGTCGTGAGTCGTTGGTGCATGCGACACTTTGCAGCGAACATATGGCATAGGCAAGCTAACAAGAAAGTTAGAGAGCAGCCAAAATCGGTGTGTGCAGCCAAAGCGGAGAGGACATTTAATATTAGACTAGAGAAACTAAAACAAATAATGAATCCGGAAGCAAAAGAGTGGTTGGAGGAGCAGATGGTCAATAAACATAAGTGGGCCAATGCATTTGATGAATGTGGTTGGAGATATGGTGTGAACAATATAAATCTATCGGAAGTGCTCAACAAGGTCCTCAAAGGCATCCGTGCTATGCCAGTATCGGCTATTGTGGAGTACACTTTCTACAAGATCAATTCATATTTTGTGCATAGGTGGAAAAAAGCAAAAGACCACATAGATAGAGGGTTACGTGTGATAAATATTTTTGGTAAAGCCGCAAAGAAGCACTTAACCGATCAAGGTAAAAAAGCTGCGAGCATGAGGGCTGAGTTGTTTGATCCCACATTGTATGTGTACTCAGTGAGGACAACTTCCGCTTTGAATGTTGGAGGTGAGATGATGGGCGGACACATATATAAGGTGGACCTCTCAGGAGTGACTTGCACTTGTTGTATACCTCAGTTGCTACATGTTCCATGCTCTCATATGATTGCTGCATGCACTATTAGAGGGGTGTCTTGGCTAGCACCAGTGTACACAACACAATTGTACTCTAAGGATTCTGTATTGAAGACATGGGTGGCTCGTTTTGAGCCAATACTAGACGAGACACATTGGCCTAAGTATAATGGTCCTGATTACGTCGATGACGAGAAGAGGAAACTGGGTGTCGGAAGGAGGAAGAAAAAGCGATTATGCAATGAGATGGACCAAACAAGTGGGTACGATAGGGATATTTACGGTGCCGGGGAGTTTGACTAAGAAAAGTCGAAGAACCGATGTAGTGTCTGCCACGAGGAGGGTCATCGGAAGGAACGACATAAACAATCTAGTGGGAGCGAGCATACGGTAGCTACTTAAGATTTCATGTCTCTATTTCTTAATTATGCAAATAACATTTTTGTCATTTCCTTTTGTATAAATAATTTGATGAAATTTTATGTTTTTTCAGGCAAATGGCGGCGAGCAGAGGTAGGCGTGATGATCCCGTCCCACCACCTCTTCCGGTTCCTATGTGTCATTGTGGCATTCTAGCTCAAGTGAAGTAATCAAGGGATGAGGCAACAGCTGGAAGGGCGTTCTACACATGTGCAAGAAAGTGGATACTAAATGAAAATGGCGGCCCAAGTCAATACAACATAGCACCTTGCTTTTTCCACCAGTGGATTGATGGACCGAAAAAATTTGACCCTAGGATCCGATTATTTCCGTGGATAGAATCGGTGGTGCAACCATATCATGAGTTCAAACGGTGGGTGCCACCACCACCAAATCCACCAAAAATGACATTCCAAGAAAAACAAGAGGTGGGATGCAAGCGTGTTAGCAACCCTCCATTGTGTCATTGTGGGAGGCCAAGCAAGTTGCAACTTCCTGATCTTGACCTTCCCGATAAATTCACACCATTCTTTCGGTGCAACCAAACAACACATGTAAGCATCATTGCTCTTCCCGACAAATTCATTGTGCTCGATATTTTGACATATAGAGGTCTTTATTGAATTTGTTGTGCAGGATGGATGGCCCCTATGTGATTTTCAAGAGGACATATATGGTCCGAAGTCTCATTGGCCGTCAGAAGAAGACGTGCAAGCATTTGAGAGTGGGGAAAAGCCATGGCCATGTGATGAGCCTTATAGGCCTCGTTGCAAGTGTGGAATACTCGCTCGAAAGGGAGTGGTTCCATCTGAGCTTGGATGGGTTGGTTTTGTGGTAACTCGTATGGAGATTATTGGGTAAAGTCACTTTCCTAACTTTGTATCAATGTGTTGTGCCAACTTAAATGGTTGTGTTGCCTAAAAATTAACATTAATTTGTTAGGAGGGGAGAACATGTGATTGGGAGAGCTTTGCAGGGAGGGAAGCACTCCGTCTACATTTGGGGCAATGTTCCGGGTATTTGAAAATCAAGGAAACAGCCAAGAGGAAAAATAAATTAAGAGAAAAATATGATGTCCCAATTCCGTCGGATAAAGAGTTGTTTGGACAAATTGCAAAGGATAAACTTGCTAGAGAGAAGGGATGTTCACAAACTAGTGTTGGAGAGGGCATTAGAGAGGGCCTCATTGAATTTTGGAGGCGGAATAGGATGAATTATCCACCGCCCCTAAGTGCGAGTGAGAGGAGGAGGAAGAGGTTGAGGGAGGAGGAAGAGGAGAAGGAGAGAAGAGGGACATGCATGCGTAACATGAGGGAAAAGTGGCATCATGATTGGAGTGAGTTTGATCCATCTAGGATATTTGCAAAGGATTCCATAGCCGAGTGGTTCCAAATGGCGGAGGCAAAGAAAAGAGGGATTAATTTGAAGTTGGCTAGAATTGAGGCAAAAATGACACAATTGCAGGCAATGAAAGCTCTTGTGAGAGAATTGCCAAAATTTACAACACAAAAAATGTAGCAACAATGTAGAGGAAATTGTGGATGCAACTACCAAATTTCAGTGGGAGGCGATAAAGACACTTGCTACCAAGGCGCAAGAGGTGGAGGACAAGGGCAAGGGCAAGGGCAAGGCGCCAGAGGTGGAGGACACCGACAAGGGCAAAGCCAATGTGATTGAGGTGGAGGATGACGATTGGGGTGACGATGAACTATTGTTTGATTTTGATTCAGAGTAGTGAACTTGAGTTGTGTACCTCGTCAACTATTTTAATTATGCCATGTAATGAACATATGTCGTGGACCTTGTGGAATGTTGGAACACTGTGGCTTAAGGACATGTTGAATCTTTGGTGTATTCTAACTATTTTCGATGTATATTGCTTAAGACAAGTCATAGTGAAACTCACTCAAACATGAACTACTGAATCTGCAAAAAAAACTTAGCCAATTTCTCGAACTACTCTTATCTGCTAAATGAACTACGACAAAACTGTATCTGGGTGTGTACTGGCGCGACTGCTCCACGAGTCGCGCCAAGCTTCCTGGCACGACTCATGATTCAGTCGCGCCAGGATGCATGGCGCGACTCGTGAAGTAGTCGCGCCAGTGCACACCCAGATACAGTTTTGCTGTAAGTCAAATGTCAAACAAGAGTCGCGCCATGTGCTTTGGCGCGACTATGTATTGAGTCGTGCCAAGACGCCTGGCGCGACTCGTGAAGCAGTCACGCCAGGCAAAACCACAATTCAGTACCGCTGTAGTTCAATGTCCAGATAAGGGAGTTTGGTAAATTCGCTAAGTATGAGAATTTTTTAGTGAGTTCAAGATTCGCTAAGTTTGTGCCATTTTTGGAGTGAGTTGAAGCACAAATATTTCACATTATCAACAAACACAAATTTGCACATGATTTAACACATATGTACATTGATCGCAAGCCGACATAGTTCGATTCGATTCCCCGCCTAGATAGTTCGACAAGAAGCCACAAACCTACATAGTTTGATCACCAGCCTGTCTACAAAGTCCGACCACAAGCCACAAGCCTACATAGTTCGATCACAAGCCACATAGTTCGACCACAAGCCTAAGGGAACATTCAACCACTCAAACCGAACACAAGCCTAAGGATGCGGAGTGTAGACTTTCTTCGCCTTTCGAACCCGCCCAGGTTGCGTGCCAATGACATTATGGCTGCCCACATCCGCACGCTCCCGCCTCCCACGCCGCTTCGGTGGAGTTTCTTGTGTCCCAAGAGGAGCACCCGCAAGTTGAGAGGACCCAATCACAGTTGCTTCAGTGTAAGAGGGGTCTCCCGGCTCGCTGTCTACACTGGCCTCGGACTCGGCTTCCGGCTCTGGGGTACGTGGAGGGGATCTAATTACAATCCTCGGTGCACGACGATGAGATCCACCTACAACAACCATATATGCATCATTGATGTACCCAACAATATTTTAAAAAAAGACAAACCTACAACTATCAAGGCCACACACCTGAAGTTGATGCACTTTGTGCTCGTCTCGTGGATCTTTGTGAGGACTGTGAAGGTCCAGCAACATGTTTGGGTCCCGGTGCCGGTCTTGCCAAGCAATTCAACTTGAACGCCGCTTTTCTACATTCCCGTCTAATCCTCTGTAAAGCACCATAACCAAATTGAGCATGCATCCATAACTAGCACAAAAGTCCTGCAGAAAAAGGATATTACCTACACAAAACTCCTCAACACACCGGCCTCCTCCGGAGATCCTATCGGGACAGCCAAAGCTTGCTCCGCTTCATCAGCAAATCTTCCTAGTTGTTGCCCCTACACGTGGTTAATAAATTAACATTATGTCACAATACCAAGTGAAATTCCAAACTAGTGACAAGAGTATCATCACTTACAATATAATCCTCAAAGGGACCACGCTCTGGCTGCCTCCCACTTCTAGTGATTTCGTCGTACTCGGGCAAAACATCTTCCGGATCTGAAGGTAGATCCTCAATATACTCTTCATCTATTGCAACCCTTAACTTTAAGCGGGTGTTTTGTTTTAGCCAATCCAAGTACTCATTGAACGGACCGTCACGGTGTCGTGCCCCCCCATGCACTATGTTGTTCGCTCTCGCATTCCATGCATTGACTGCATGGATGTGATGCTCCAGCCAATTCTTGGCACCTCTTTGCTTGCGACGGTCAGTTCTGCATTTACATAGTAATTAATCATAGTGAGTAATTTCGTAGACAACCAAAAATTTGAAGGGTATGAAACAAATGAAAAGTACATACTCGTGGAGGCTGTGGCTAGTGTTGTAATAATCTGGAGGGTAGTTTTGAAGATGCTCAAATTACCGTTGCACTCTATATGGCAGATGGTACTCCACAACATAGAAGCATATCAGAGGGCAAATGTTACACCAATAATCTTCATCAATTGTGCACATCGGGCTAAATTCTCCCTCAGCAATCTCATTCCTTATATATGGCTGCCAAGTAACCTAGATACACATATTGATTTATCTAAGCAAATGTTGTAACATATATAAACAGTCCTTAAGAAAGAAAGTAGTAGTGGTGAAGTGTATCACTTACATGACTTGGTTGAATGCAGTCCATATATGCCGTTGGTGTAGTCTGTGTAGCGCCGTCGTGGGTTCCCATGGACCCTTGTAATGTTGGTCCAAAGATACCCAACAGTGGCCAAGGGAACATCGCCGTCATATGGCAAATCCTGCAACATAGTGTCAAATCTAAATAAGAACTCAAACGGACAAATGCTTAAGAACATTAGAGATGCAAATTACGTACACCAAATGAGTAGCGCTCTGGCCGACCAATTGGAAGCTGCTCCCACATCCACAACTGGAGAAGGTAAGCACATCGCCAAGATTAGCATTAGGACCACTTCTCCTGCATGCATCACACATCTGCCGATACAGCCATGCCAGAGTCGCACTCGCCCAACTATAAGTTGCAATGCCTTCCCATTCTTGCCCAATAATTGGTATCCACATCCAAGATATGGTATTCCCGCTAGAATCCGAAAAAAGAAATCCACCCACCATATGCCACAACCATGCACGAGCATGCATCTGAATCTGGAGGGCATTAGCATGTTGTGGTGGCCGATGACCAAAGTGCTGGACCAACCAAGACGAATTCACTCCAGTGGTTTTCCTATCTTTCACACCTTCTTGCGGTTCATCTGGCCGCACTCCTAACAATGCCTCAACAATGTCCCTCCAATCTTGTGGATTTATGTGACCAGTCACAGCATACCCGTCAACACGAAGGCCAAAGAGCATGGCAACATCCTCCAATGTGATAGTCATCTCACCACAGGGAAGGTGGAAGCTATGTGTCTCGGGCCTCCACCGGTCCACTAGCGCTGTCAAAGCAGCATTATCCATCTTCGGGAGCCCAGTCTTGATCAATGTGGCAAGAGGGAGGAAACCCGATCGGCGAATGAAAGGTGTGTACCTATCATCCCATTGTAGAGTGTGAGTGCGGGGTCGTAAAGGCTTCAAAACCTGCAAAAAAATATCATGTTCACAACAAATGATTAGTACATGACAATCCAATTTCAATCCATCCATCAGCAAATTAACTAGTGCTTCTAATCCTACCTCCAAACGCTCTTCAAGCTTCCTCCCACGGTGATTGTCATCATAGTACTTCTCAAGGAGTGGATACCTTGGGTGGTACTGCTCTTGTTGTGCCATGGTCCTAAATGAAGAAAATAATATTTATAACCCACCTAAAAAATTGCATGCATATGTGAAGTAAAATTAAAATTCATAAGAAAAGCTAGCGAAGAAAATACTACTAGATGAGCACCAAGATATATACTACTATCTCCAACATGCATACAACTTGTGAAGAAAATATTACAATCTCCAACATACATACACCTAGTGAAACAATTACTAGTGAAAAAAAACTACTAAGTCATGACTAAAGCTAGTACCATCACTTGCATTTCAAACATCAATCAAAGGTAAGTAAGTATTGATTTATTCAATTGCAATTCAAATTTCAATCAAAATACAATAGACTAGTGAAAGGTAAGTAAAGAAATACTAGTGAAAAATAAATACTACTACTCAAAGGTAAGTAAAGAAATACTAGTGAAAATACTACTCAAAGCTAGTACTACTACTCAAAGTTACTACATGAGCCTACATTGCATTTGCTTTTGTTCATAGTGCTCAACATTACTTCAACATCTACACCACCCAAATCCATCGAAACCGAAACATGCATTGCAAACTACACGATAGATCGGTGTTACAATCAACCAATGCATCGATACAAGCCAACTAATAGTGACTGATTCGTACTCAATCCTCCATTGGAGCCACATAGTCAACAAACCCTAGCAATGGCTAAACCCTAGAAAAACAACTAAATCAACAAAAAATACTAGGTCTAAGTGGAGGAGGTACCTTCAATGAGTGATTTCCCACCCAAATCCACTCGAATCCGGTGAAGGGGGAGGCGGATCTACAGGGGGAGGCGGTGGGGTGACGCCATGGACACCGGCTCGGGTTGGGTTGGGAGGAAAAGAAAGAAGGGAGGAAGAAGAAGGGGCCTGGCGGCGCCCGGTATATTAAGTGAGTCACGCCACATCGCCTGGCACGACTGAGTCGCGCCAGGGCATGTGTCGCGACTCACCCGCCACCTCCGCAGTTGCCGGCACGCGACCGACCGATGTGGCGGCTCAGTCGCGCCAGGGCATGTGGCGCAACTCAGTGAGGAGTCGCGCCACGCGGCCTGGCGCGACCAAAAGGGCTACTTTTTGCAATTTTAGTTGGGCCCGGGTTATTTTTAATAAATTAGATTAAAAAGGATTAAAAAATTGGATAGCATCAGCGCATTGTGGCTCGACGTCGGGCACTAGGTCGAGGACGATCGGCGATTGCGTCGGTGTTTAGGAGGAGGAGACGGGAGGGAGGGACTGTGATGGACAACCTAAACAAAGAGGGACATGCGATTATTATAGGGACATCGCCAATGGAGATGTGATTGATGGAGGCATGCATTGTACAAGCTTTGGTGGAAAAGATGGAAATAATGAAAAGGCCTCGTACTTGGAAATGCAGCCCTGATGTGTGGAGATCATGTGTGGAGATGTCTGGGTTTGAGGCATCCGGCGTCCCAACTTACTTGAAATCTTCTCAATTCTTACATACAGTCTCTACATGCCATAACATGACACCCAGACAAGTTTCATGATTTTCGGACTTCGTTTGGATTTTATATAATTTACGAACACTTTTCCTGCTAGTTGTTCGTCATGTTACGGCAAAAAGATGTTTGAAATTTCACGTGGCTTTCTAGATATGGCCTCAACATACACTACATATAATGAATATCATTTCTTGAATTAAGAAATTTCATTACTTCATGCACCTGCAGTTCAAATTTGAAGAATGCTAAAAAATTCAACAAAATGAAAAAAACTAATGAAATATACAAAAAAAAATCAAAATAACCCCAAATTTGAGCAAGGAGTTTCAAATAATGTGTTTGATGGCTTCACAAAAAATGAGGCAAAAAAACAAAAAACAAAAATTAATTCCCCGAGTGCCATTTGTCTGGCACTCGGGGAAGAGACGCTTCCCCGAGTGCCAGGAACACGGCTCTCCGGGAAGGCTCCTCTAAGCCCATTTAATCTGGCCGAACCATTTATTCCGGCCGGCCCAACAGCAACGAAACCCTAGCGTATAAAAGCAACCCCCCCATCCGCTCGCTCCGTGTAACGCCCGCGTTTTTAGCACCAAATAAATCACCTAATAAATCGTGCGTATTTTCAAAACTGTCCAGCCGAGCTCAATTACCCCTTCAAACCCTAGTCACTGTCCCTCCTTCTCACCCCGGCGCGCGTACCGCGAATCCCGCCGGCACCGCCCGCACCCGGCCAGCACCCACGCGTGCCTTCCCAACGCCGCGGTCGGCCACGGTGTCGGGAATCCCGCGCACGCCGCGGTCCCGACGGCCGGTCCGCCTCGCCATCACCGCCGTCCCGTAAATCACGCCGACGCCCGGAAAATCGTAAAATCCCGCAAAAACCCTTCCCCTATTTTCCTAACAATTTCCCCAATTTTCTAAACCTTTTCCTCTATTTCTTTTCCTTTCTTTTTCCCATTTTTCTTTCCTTTTCCTTCCTTTTCTTTCTTTCCTTTCCTTTCTTTTCCTTCCCTTTTTCCTTTTTCCTCTTTTCTTTTTCCCTTTCCCTTCTTTCTTCTCTCGCCCTCCCTTCCTCCTTCTTCCTCCCGCGCGGCCAGGACAGCACCCCCCGACCGGCGCCCCCCGGCGCCGGGTGACTCAAGGGCCCCCGCGCCCGCACGCCGCCCCCTCCTCGGCACGCCTCCAAGCCGGCAAGAACCTCCTCCTCCTCACGCCACCGCGGGCCCGCGCCAGGATGGGTCGCCGGTGCCGCCCGAAACGCGGTCGGTCGCCATTACTCCGAGCCGTCGCGTCGGGCAAACACCGGCGGGCGACGCCGCCGACGCCACGGCCGACCTAACCCTTCCCTGCACGTGTTGACCCGCCGCTGCTCGAGCTGTCTCGTCGCCGGTCGCCGCGGAGTCCGGCCGGACTTCGAGAAGACGCGCGAGCTCACCGGCGGCCTCCCGCCGGAAATATCCTCCCCCCGAACCGCCTTAGGCCGCCTATAAAAGGCCAGCACCACCCTCCCTCGCTGCACCGCACCGCAATCGAGCATCCACAGGTCCTCTCCAAGCTCCACCGCGCCGCCGCCCCTAGCACCGGCGCCTCTCTCTGTCTGCGCCGCCGATCCACCTCCCCGCGCAATCCTAGCCAAAGGTGAGCTCGGGAGTGAGAAGCCCTCGCCCTCCGCCTCCTTTCCCCCCTTCCCCCGGTCGCCGCCGGCCCCCCGGAGGCCGCCGCCCGCCGCCGACCGGGGCGTCTAGCTCCCCCCTCCCCTGTCTGGATCGGGGAGGAAGAAGGGGCGGTTGTGCCAAAACCCCCTGGCCTCCCTCCTATTTCTCCCCACCGAGCCCCTCCTTCTATTCCCTTCTTTTCCTTTCCAAGATACCCCCCTAAACCTTAAGTTTCTTTACCAAAACACCCCTGTTATTTTTAGATAGACCCCTAGGCTAGTTTAATTAAACCCCCACCCTACCTAAATAGTATGTTTAGGTCCTTTTAATTCAAATTAAATTACTAACCAACCCTAGTTAATTATAAACACCTCTCTAACCCAACATTTCATGTGCGGGTCTAACCCCAATCGCGCCCAACCTTCCCCACTAATAGAAATTACCAATAGGCCCTTAGCCCTTGTAATCCCTCTTTAACCCAACACCTTATGCAAAGAGTTCACCACACCCTTCCCAGTAGTATCCCCGCCGAACCAACCCCCCTCCCTAGGACTTATATATACCCCCTCTCCGCTTATTTTTTTTCCCTCCTCGAGCTCGGCCGATGATATGTGTGCTTATACTGCTTGCTTGCCTATGTGTACACTATAGCCGACGGAGTAGACGAAGGAAGGTACCTCGAGCCGGAAACCGGAGCCGACTACTGCGAGCAGAAGCCCGAGGTCCCAAACGCCGAGCCGGCACTCCCCGAAGACTTCGAAGACGGCAAGTTCACCCTCATCCTTTGATGCATGTTTCTATCCTAGTTTTATAAATATACCTTATACCCGTTTTATAAAATGCATATTGTTTTACTGCAAAACATGATAGGATAGCCACCCTTGATTGCCATGATTGAACCTTGTTTTGGCCTGAATGTTTGCTTTAAAATGTGTGAGTGCTTTCAAAATGTGTGAGTGCTTTAACAACAAAAAGGGGATATGTATGGAAAATGAGTAAAGAACTGGGTAGACGGGATGGACGTGTGTGTCAGGAGTATGGGTGAGCTCGTACCTGTGTGGTTGAGCGTGTTGGGAGCTGTCCATCTTGTCGGTTAAGGACCGGGTTGCGTGACATCTCACCTGACCCAAATCATCGTACAACCACTCAACCGCTGTATGTGGCAATGGCTTAGCATAAATCCCACTAGTTAATCTACTTGCCATCTGGTGTGCGGGTGAGCGACGGGAGACCAAGGAGCAGGGGTACGCTCCGTGTGAGGTACGCTCCGGTTATGTGGTATAACCCCTTGAGTGCTTCCGGTGGCTCGTAGTGTTAGCTAAGGTGGGTAATGGCTATGATAGGATCCGTACCGGCACCGAGGTGTCCGTGTGACGCGTACCCTACTTGTGGGTAAAGATGTACAACCTCTCGCAGTGTCAAACCTATTCGAATAGCCGTGTCCACGGTATTGGACGAGTCACGGTGTGGTCACAAAAACTAGTATTTGGGATGGGATGTTTTCTGGCGTGAGTTATTTTCCGGCGACATGTGTGTGGCTGTGTGCCTGGGCTACGACGGACGGGAAGTCCGGTAGTTCCGCAGTGGTTTTTCCTAAAACAATCGAGTCACTTGGGTTATGAAAATGATTTGCGAAAACCCTTTTGAAATGAACCCCTGCATGAGTAAGTTTGCAAAATAAACCTTAACCTGATCCTTGTTATAACTTATGCATGATTCTGCTTATAAGCCCCTCCGTGGGTGGGGTTGGATTTGCTGAGTACGTATGTGCTCACCCTTGTTTTACTAACTATTTTTCAGAGGAGGATCCCGATTACATTCCCGAAGACGTCGAGTAGGTCGCTGCCCTACACCCAACCGTGCCTCGTGTACCGTGGCCCCCACGAAAAGCTTTCATGGTGTGGTACTCGATGAGGCTATGGAAGCCTTTGCTATCGTAGTGTGGTCGTTAGCGTTCGTGTTGTTCCTTGTAGCGTTGGCACTTCCGTGCCCTCTCGTGTCGCCGTGATGTAAAAGATCGATTCCACCCGTTGTAACAAAAGTGTTACCGCCCTCCCGGGACCGGTATTTGTGTCACATTTAGTCACCTCTCGATGAGGGGACGCTTCACTCCCGCAGCCCCCAACCCACCCCGGCCACCTCCCTCGACCCCCCCCCGCGCCGCCACACCCCTAGCCCCTCCTCGGATCCGCCGCCGCCCCCACTCTCCCCCGGTCCGCCGCCGCACCCCGCCCCCCCTCTCCCCGCATCCGTCGCCGCCCCTCTCTCCCCGGACCGCCGCCGCACCCCACCCCTCCTCTCCCCGGATCCGACGCCGTGCAACCTCCACCCTCTCCCCCGCGACCTCCACTCCCTACCGACGGCGGGCTCCTACTCCGGGCGCGGCGGCGGCCTCCTCCACTCCCTCCCCGACGGCGGCCTCCACTCCCTCCCGTGCGATGGCGTGCTCCTACTCCAAGCCCAACGGCGGCCTCCTCTACTCCCTCCCCAACGACGGCCTCCACTCCCTCCCGGTGCGGCCGACGGCGGGCTCCTACACCGGCGCGAGTGGCGGCCTCCTCCACGCCCTCCCCGACGGCGGCCCCGCACTCCCCTCCCGGTGCGGCCTACGGCGGAATCCTACACCGGCGCGGCGGCGACCTCCGCCCTCCTCCGGCGCGGCGGGATCTACGAGGCCACGAGGTGACGACGTCGGCCAACCGCAACGGCGACCTACGACGGCCACAGAGACGACGCAGAGGTGGGCGGTGGCGACCTACGGCAGCGATGGCAATGACGCGAGGGCGGGCGGCAGGCCGGAGGGGGCCACAGTGCCGGGTGGGGGCCATAGTGCCGATTTTTGGGATTTTTTTAAAAACAAAATCTCTTCCCCGAGTGCTTCCACGCCTCTCGGTGAATCCTTCCCCGAGTGTGCGATTTCCGGCTCTCGGGGAAGGCGGCTTCCCCGTGAAGCTCTTCCCTGGACCCTCTTCCCCGAGAGTTGCACTCGAGGAAGGCTTCCCCGAGTGCAATTGGTCCTTCCCCGAGTGCATCTTGCACCCGGGGAAGACCCCGTCTCCCGTAGTGATGACTACCTCTAGTCACGACTAGGGTTGACTCGACTTACTTGTAGCTCAACTAGGCTTGACACTGCTTGATAAATTTGTAACGAGCCAATAAACTATTTTTGCTTATTTTATCAACACCAAACCCTCTCGACTGAGCCTGGGCGCGACTCCCTGACTCCCTCTTAGGCTCGGGGGCTACTGACGAGGGCCCGGATTAGGACCCTTTGACGGTGAGATAATCTCCCACGAGACAAGGTTTTCTGACACTATTGACAATGTGAAGGCCAAGATTGACAATGTGAAGGCCAAGACTCACGATGAGGAGGGCTGAGGATCCCTGTCAAGACCCTCACTGGCAAGACGTCCTGTTCCCGACCAGTTGGGAGCACCTCCGACCAGTTCCCTACTAGAGGGACCCCCTCCGAGAAGTCTCCGCCTTGCACGACAAATCTCCGCCTCGCACGACAAGCCTCTGCCTCGCATGAGAAGCCTCCGCCTCGCACGAGCTATTCCCGACTCCAACTGAGGCATGGGCCACGACACGCGGTGCGACCCCGAGACACGAACGTCTTCACCACGACGCGTGGGGGACCGATTCCCCGCGCCATGCAAGCACACCAGCTGGCTGTCGGTGCGAACAGCAGGTCCCGACAGGAGCCTTAATGCAGGTCTGATCAGCTGCACATCCATCACATCGCCATCATCTCCAACTCTGCTGCACGTAAGCTCCACCTGAGGTACTCAAGCACCCCCTACGATGAGCTCGGGCCTACAGTTAGGTCTTATCGTGGTGGGCTAGTCAAGTACTCGGATGGACCGAGTCACCACCGAGCTACTCGGAAGGGGCGCCAAGCATCCCAATATGAATAGGACCGCCCGACCACGCGGCGGTTTCCACGACAAGGCAGC
Source organism: Cenchrus americanus (assembly GCA_947561735.1). Lineage (NCBI taxonomy): Eukaryota > Viridiplantae > Streptophyta > Magnoliopsida > Poales > Poaceae > Cenchrus > Cenchrus americanus. The sequence goes on along the minus strand of OX387245.1, from coordinate 195,650,313 downwards.
ACAACCCCTCTTCAATGCGCCCTGACGGATAGCGACGCCGTCCCAACGACCAGACAATGTAGCTTATACTTCCTTTCCCTTGTACCCATCCCCTTGTGTCCATAAAAGGGAGAGGAGGGCAACTGTTATAAGGGTTAGAATCCTACAGACGGAACATCATTCCAAGGGACTTGGGTCCGACACCCTCTCCCGACCAGTTTGTAACCCCTACTACAAACAACTCTAGCATGGGAACACGACTGCTCGACACCGGACGTAGGGTATTACTCCTCGGAGGCCCGAACTAGTATAAAACTCGTTGTCTCCTGTGCTAACCATCCGAGCCCAACACACGATTGTTACAAATTTACTGTCTGACGGTAGAGAACCCTGACAGTTGGCGCGCCAGGTAGGGGCACATTGTGTGTCTCGACGAACTTCACAGCAGATCAGCTGGAGGGCCGCAGGGTTCCGCTGACCCCTGGGGCCACCTTGCGCTTCGGCTCCCTCGACTTCATCTACACTGGGTCGGCGGAGTTCGTTGTTGGGCGTACCTTCGCCCGACCACTCGTCCCAACATCCTGACGGGGGCTACGGGATGCGCGACGTTCGTCTGATGCTTCTCGGACGAGACGATCATCGGTATGTTGGGGCCAAACCCAACACAAGAGCGTTTTAGGCTCACTGCCTACTACCTCACCAACCTCGCCTTCCAGGCAAGCAGAGCCGAGCCTCTTACTTGGGGGGAGTTCATGGAGCGGTACACCGCGATGTACCCCCATGGACAACCCAGCCTCCCAGACGATCCGGTGATGGCCTATGTCAACAACCTGCGCACGACCGGCGCCGCCTTCGGCCTTGCTATGAATCGGAGGACCCCGACCACGCAGCAGTGCGACACTACGCGTGAGTGCAACGTTTGCGTGGCTTCGACTTTGAGCAGTTCCGACCCAGAATCGGCGCCGCGTCATCGCGCCACCGAGGCCCAACGATGGACGCGACTCGACGAACTCGCGGAGGCCAAGCGCCAGCTCGACGAAGAGTTGGCCATCCTTCACCAGGAGCTAATACTGGACCCAGAGCCCCGCAACTGGCAGCCTGCACAGGAGGTTCCGGTGCAGGAGTAGCCCCGTGAGGGCAACGGCAAGCGGCGGGAGCGTCGCCCAGCCGCTGAACAACCTCGAGCCCGTGCACCAACGCCGTCGGCCCGGGGGCAAACACGCGACAACAAATGACGCTCCAACGAGGGCACTAACGTCGACTCCAACGCCGGCGCTGATGCCCCGCCACTCTTCAGGCGGGCGTCACAGAACCTCGCCGCCGTAGCCATGTTGTTGCGTGGCTGTCCGGAGGCAGCGACCTCCGAGGAGTGCAGGTGCGTCAGCATCTCGAGGCGCTGCTCGAGGCGGCAGCAGCACAACAAGCAGAAAGCTCAGCTTCATGCCAGTGTTCGGAGCTTGGACGGGCAGGAGCACAGTCCACGCATTGTCCGAACCCGCCTCCCTCTCAGCATCGGGACCGCGGGGAAGGGGGCGGGACCGCAACGTCGGCAGTCAGGAGCCGGCTCGGGCCTAATCGTGACACGCGGAACACCATCGAGGCCCGTCGATGGGCCGAGAGCGTCGAGAACCATCGTGACAACCGTTCGCGCCACCACGACGATCGAGGACGCGGGCGACGCCACGACAATGATGATGATCGTGACCGCAGCTAGTCGCCAAACCAGAGGGGTCCTCGAGCCTTTGGCCAGAGCGTCCGTGATGCGAGGTTTCCCTCACGTTTCCGAGATCCAACCAAAATACCCAGGTACGACAGGGACACCAACCCCAGCATGTGGCTCGAGGACTACTGGCTCGCGTGCCACGCGGGGGGAGTGGCGGACGACCTCTTCATCATCAAGAACCTGCTGTTCTACCTCGGCAACTCCGCGCGGACGTGGCTCGAGCACCTGCCACGTGACAAGATCAACAGCTGGACTGACCTGCGCCGAGTCTTTGTCGGGAACTTCCAAGGCAAGTACACGCGCCCCGACGATCAATGGGAGTTGCGTAACTGCAAGCAACAGCCAGGAGGGAGCCTGCGCGAGTACATCCGACGCTTCTCCAAGCACTGCACTGAGCTTCCCGGTGCGACTGACAATGATGCCATCTCCGCGTTCTAGAACGGCACGACCTGCACCTCCCTCATTCATGGACTCAGACGCCGCATGCCTCGTACGACCCGGGAACTCCTCGACATCACGAGCAACTACACTGACGGTGAGGAAGCGATCGCCGCAACACTCAACACCCCTCAGGACAAGGGGAAATAGGTTGTGAACCACGGCGAGGGAACCTCCTCGTGATTCAAGCAGAAGAAGAAGAACGACAAATGTCGCCGCGATGACAACTTGGTTGTTGCGGTGGAGCGCAAGGCGTCACACCCCAAGGGCAACCCGGCCAAGCCCAGTCCGCCTAAGGACCACTTCGAGAAACTCCTAGACACACCGTGCCCGCACCACGTGGTCCCTGTCAAGCATTCGCTCAAGGACTGCCAGCTCATCATAAACTACATCAACGACACCCTCAAGCCAAGAGCGGTGGATCCACCCAAGAAGGGAGGGCCATCCCCCGACAACGATGACGGCGTGGGGGCTATGTACCCGGGTGAAGACAACACGGTCCACATGATCTTTGGTGGATCTCCGAAAAGACCCTCAAGGCGACGCGAGAAGCTCATACAGCGAGAAGTCTTGAATGCCAACGCCGCGAAGCCGTCCTACCTAAAGTACCGGCAACCTTGTACCATGTCTAGTATCATGCGGTGGATTTAGACCGTGATGCAATTAGTCTTGTTACCATGCTTAGTATCATGCGGTAGATTTAAGCTTGGTTCAAGAGGGTTTCTTGTTAGATCATGAGCCATGCGGTGGGCTAAGATCTAGCTTGGAGGTAGTTATCGGCTCTATTAGATTTGACAAGATCTAATAGATTCATTAAGTTACCATGTGTTGATTTGAGTTTTTACTTTATGTTTAAATTCATGTAACACTCTTTTGCCCAATTTAGATTGATTAGAATCGGCTTTATCTTTATTTGTGATCCTTATGTTACATGTTCATATCCTTAGCTCAAAACGGCACATGGATCACGTGTTCCTAAATAGCCGAACCCGAATCAATCTAAGTTGTCACATGTTGCGGGTTCAAGCTTGTTGATCTTGTATGAATCTTGAAAGAACCGAGTATCATGCGGTAGATGCAAGTTTTTGGGTTGTTTTAGAGCTAATCATCTGGTGGATTAGATTTCGATTCAATCTGATAGGTTTATCATCTTTGAAAATGTTTGTTCCTTCTTCACGGAACTCGATTCGGCTGTACAACTGTATTCGGTTGTGCTAACATGAGTAAAGCGTGCTCATAAGTTTGCTTTAAATAATGTGTGGTTTTAGCCTTCCATATTTAGATTGTACCATGCGGTGGATTAATCTCTTTGTGGTAGGTGGTGTGATTTCAAACAAGTTGTATCATGAGGTGGATTAACTTGCTTGGTATCATGCTTGACGGGTTTGAAAGTACCTAGACATGCGGTAGACTAGTGCTTTTAGCCTATGCATGCTTGTTTATTTCATATTTATATTCATGCTTTTACTTTATTTGTTTTAAATTGTTATTTTATCTTTGAGAATCGGTCATGATCACGTACGAGCAACGCTATTTAAACAAAGACCGATTATTCATCATGCTTACGCCATCCATTCGGCTATATCATGTGTTTTCATGTTTAACAGCTCCCGAATGATATTTGAGAACACAATGAAGAGGCAAACAGGTTGGCTCAAAGTGCTTCAGGTTATAGAGAAAATCAAGAAGCGTGTGACATGGAGGTGTGTGCTTTCGGGAGTGATCTAGCAGAGGATGACTGGAGAAAAGAGATCGTTGATTATCTGGAGAATCCATCCCGAAAAGTTTCTAGGAAACTCAGGTATAAAGCTATAAAATGTGTTCTTCTGGACGGACGTTTGTTTTACAAATCATTAGATGGGGTGCTGCTGCAATGCCTGGGTCCAGAAGAAGCAAAGAAAATGATGAGTGAAGTGCACGATGGACTATGTGGAGCGCATCAATTGGCTTATCGAATGAAATGGGTTATTAGGCACACTGGATGTTTTTGGCCGACGATGCTGGAAGATTGCTTTGAGTATTACAAGGGTTGTCAAGATTGTCAAAGGTTTGGAAATATTCAAAGGGTCCCAGCATCAGCTCTGAATCCAATTATCAAGCCATGGCCATTCACAGGATGGGGTATAGATTTGATTGGCCAGATAAATCCTCCATCTAGCAAGGGGCATAAATTTGTGCTTTTGGCAACAAATTATTTTACCAAATGGGTTGAGGCAATTCCATTGAAGTGACATCAGAAAACATGGTTGAATTTGTCAAAGAACATATCATCTACAGATTTGGGATTCCTGAAACAATTACAACTGATCAAGGAGCACAATTTGTATCTTTAGAGTTCAGAGAATTTGCCGAAAGCATGGGTATCAAATTACTGAATTCTTCTCCTTATTATGCCCAAGCTAATGGTCAAGCAGAGGCTTCCAATAAGATCATGATCAAGCTTATACAAAAGAAAATTGATCAGAAGCCAAAGAGGTGGCATTCGGTACTCAATGAGGCTTTATGGGCTTACCGAATGGCTCCTCATGGAGCTACAAAAACATCTCCTTATGAGTTGGTTTATGGGTATCATGTTGTTTTGCCCTGGGAAATACAATCATATTCAAGGAGGGTGGTTTTGCAAAAGGATTTAAGCTCCAAAGATTACAGTGGCTTAATGATGGACGGGTTAAAGGATTTGCATATGATTAGTCTTAAGGCCCTGGAAAATATTGAAAAGAACAAAGTGTGAGTTGCTAAATATTAGAATAAGAAAGTGAAGGTCAAGCAATTTGCAGAAGGAGATTTGGTTTGGAAAGCGTTACTGCCGATCGGGACTAAGTACAGTGAGTTCGGCAAATGGTCCCCGAATTGGGAAGGTCCTTTTCGGGTAGTCAGGTGTGTACCTGGTAATGCTTATATATTGAAAACTCTACTAGGTGAGGAATTTTCTGCTGCTATAAATGGAAGATATTTGAAGAAATATTATCCTAGTATTGAAGTTGATCGTTGATTACAAGCGCCAGGATTACAGGCATCTGATACACAGAAACAATCGGCGTTCGGGAAAGAAGCCGTCTTTAGAACAAAAAATCCTAACAGAGGAGATGGCCAATACTGGAATGTATTGCCCTTAGCACCAAAATACTACACATTACAGATGTTTCTTGCAAGCTTTTATTTGACAACCCAACTACTTAAGATTACAAAGGGGTGGGAAGCAGAAGGCATGGAGAAAGAAGCGAAAGTATGCTTCATTCCTCTGATTTCTTGTCTTTCCTCTTCAGCTCCTCCCTCTTCAATTGTTTTAGGACCACCGTAACAGCAACCTGGAAGCTTCGGGGGTTGCCATGACTTGCAGCTTCCATTAGGCTGTCCCAAGAAGCCTTCAGGTTACGGTACCTGTCAGAGACATCTAGGAGAAAGGAACAGTTGTTAGAACATGAAGATCTGAGCTTGAGCGTGGGAGTCAAATAAAGATGAGAATCTTACCCCCTACCAACACCTCCAAACTCATGCGACGTTCGCGTTCGGCGTTGCAGCGGGCGGTGATGTCCCGCAGGTTGTGCTCTAGATGCCGAATACGGCGGCGCAGCTGGTGGTTGATCCTCTGTTTCGGCGTGGTGTCCTCTTCTTCAGTAGAGGAATCGGAGAGGATGTACTCGGGAACCTCTTCAGTTCCAAAGATTTCTTTAGGAAGCCGGTCAAGACTAAAAAAAATGGAGAAGGGGTAAACCATGAGATTGCAAACGAGAGCAAGAAACAGATTGACAGAAAACTCACTCTCGAATGGTACGCTTCTTTGGTGGAGTGTTGTCCTCCTTGATGGGTTGATTTCCCTTGTCCGCCATGGCCTTGGGGTTTTCTCCTCTGGAGCAAGGGGAGAATATGTGAAGTGATGGAAGAGTATGCGAGTGGATTTGCAGGGCACCCAGGAGGCTATTTTATTGACTGAAAGAGCGCACTAGGAGTGATGACTGGTTGGCGTACGTTATTGGAATACCAAACGGCAGGTTTTTCTTCCCGAATGCGAAGGGTTTTCACTGAACAGTGTTTATGGTTCCCGAATTGAAGATTTTTTGCGGATTTTGTGCCAAGGGGCAGGAGTTTTTGCGCGTTCGGCTAAGAAAAGGTTCCCGAATTCATTCAAAAAATAGTAAAGTTCGCATCCGCAAGCATAAGGGAATCATCACGAAGCAAGCACAGAAGTTAAAATTCTTTATTTATTGCTGAAATTCAAGCATCCCTAGTACAAACTAATCAAAAAGCCTGTTTAGCACAGACTGGGGATGGATGATTTCGGCAATGGCATCGCCGTGCCCGTCGAGGCGCTCCAGGATGACTTCGATCTCGTCGATGTCCTCTGGTGCGCTGCCCTGGAAGCCGCGCGGCTGGATGGAGTAGTCGACGCTGGTGTGCGTCGCCATGGTGGCCAGGCCCAAGGTGGTGCCTAAGGGCGTGTTTGGGAGGGTGTACCAGGATGGCCTGGTCCGCTGGCCATGGCATGGTCGGCTAGAGTCGGGTTCAAACGGTACAGGTGCTCGTGTTTGGCAAGTTGGCCCTGGAGCTCGGCTCCATAGAGATCGTGTTTGGCAATTGCTTGTACAGATCGATACGGTGACCTTGGCCTCCGACATGGTAGCATTATCACCATTTCACTTCTTAGGGACATTTCATCGAACACTTCCGGGGTGTTCTGTGCCGATGGCCGTCACCAAGCTCGAGCTCGCGCCACTAGAGGGCGTCCCTCGCCTCGCGGAGGCGATGCTCTTGTACTATCTCATGAGGTCCCGGACGTGCGCGCGGGGCACATCGTAGTCGATGGCGAGGGAGCGGAGGAGCTCACGTCGCCCGCCGCGGTCGAGGGAGCGGTACCCATCGGAGAATCTGTCGAGCGTCGCGGGGGGTGGGGAGGCGGCGGAGGCAGCGGCATGGAGCCAGTGGAGAACGGAAGCCGTGGGCGGGGCGGCGGGGTCGGGGTCACTAGGCGGAGGAGAAGGGGACATTTGCGGCGGCGGCGGGGAGGGGATGGCGTCCAGATGCATGAGGGCGCGGAGGAGGACGGCGAGCGACTTCGGGGTGTGGTTCTTGGTCATGTGATGCGGTCGGAATAGCCGCCTGCGACGCGGCTGGAAGCGGAGGCACGGCTGGCGGCGCCGCTGGCGGTGGAGTGGTGCCAACTTGATGTTGGGGTGGGTGAGAGAGAGGACGGGCTGGGAGGTGAGGCCATCTCCCCATGAGCACCCACGCGCGCTCCACTCAGCCGGGCCAATTTGCTACGCCAGATTTTGGCGTAGCAATTGAGCCGAGCTGTAGGCTGCTTTGAGGACCGTGTGAGCCAGGCCGATGGAGACAAAAACTACGCCAAACAAGAATTTGCGCTCTGGCGGGCGCAGCCGAGCCCCAGGGCCACCATCCCAAATGCGCCATAAGCGGACGCCGTGGAGGGCCACTTCATCCACGCGGTTTTCCACCGCGGCGAGGCGGTCCGCCGGCGTGTCCCCGGGGCGTTCACCTTGTCCGCCAATTGCTGCACCAGCATTTTCAGCTGGTCAAGTTCGGCGTCACGGGCTGCAAAGTTGCAAGACGATGGCGGTTAGTTTCAAAAGTTGAATTGGATCAAAGTCAATCAAAGGGATTACCGTCAATGGTCTCCAGCAGCTGTTTACGCTGATCCTCCCATTCGAGCTTAGCGATGCAGGCTTTCTTGGAAACTTCTCCCAGCTCGCGCCGGGATTCGTCACGCTCCGCCTTGAAACGGAGGGCGTCGCGCTCGCTGTAGGGCACGGGGGAGTAGTTGTACGACTCCGAGGAGTTGTTCGGCAGGGCCGGATTCGTGACCGGCGTAGGGGCCGGATTCCACTGGATGAGCCTGAAACAAAGAAGATCGTCATAAACAGAAGGAAATCTGAAAGGAATCATAGAGGAAGTTGACGATCACTGCCTTCGACGTGCGCCGGCGCGGCTTCCTTCCGCCTCATCGCTGGCGCGGCGCCTGTTGCCACTACCCACCATCAGGTTTTTTGGATGCGCTGGTGATGGAGGAAGAAAGCTTAGATTGGCAAAGGCCTGAAGGCAAAAGACTTGGTGAAAGGCTGGGGGCACCTACGGTTTTATTTATGGGGTTGGCAAAGAGATCGTGGCCCTAGATCGTGGTGCATATCCCGAGAAATTTGGAAGGTGGAGAGGTTTCCTTAATCGAATCGCCGTCGAGTCGTTTGGAATTCAAGCTGAGTCATATTCGGTTGACTGGCTCGGCTAAGTTGCGGTCGGAGTGCTATTCGGGTATAGTACCGTTTGGCCGGAGTTACTGAATGAATCGTCCAAAAAATTGCAAACAAGGAGATACAGAGAATGGGAAGTGAAGTTTGTGATAAACAAAAAATTACAAGGACGATCAATCATTCAGTTACAAATTGTTTGGCACAATGAAATGTTCAGATACTGTGCAATTACACTAGGAGCATCTGGTATCATTTTGCTGATGTTTTCTAACAGTTTTTGATCAGCTTCTTGAGTGTTAGACAGGACAGAAATCTTTGACTTAAGCTGGTTTGATTCAATCATAGCTGCTGAAGTTTCCTTCTGGATTTTCTCTGTTAATCCACGGAGCTCGGCTATCTTCTTCCTGTCAGCCTCAATTTCAGCCGTCAAAGTTTTCAACTCAGCTTCTAGTGCAGCTTTCCTGGCAATCTTCACCTCAAGTGCAGGTGGCAGTTCAACTATCAGTTCCTTGTTCCTCTGGATTTGAGCTTGGGATTCTTCCACGAACTGTTTGACTTTGGCTCTCTTTTGCTGAAGGATTGGTCGTGAGGATTAGTTCTTTAAGGCTCGCCTCACTGCTGCATAATGATTGTCCAGATGAGAGATGGGCTCCAGGAGAGCTTTGATATTACTGGGAAGTTCTTGGTCAATGGTTTCAAGTATTTCCTCTAGACGATCAACGTCTCTAACTTGATCCTGAATATCCCTTTGCAATAGAGAGAAGACTTCCTTCAGTTTTGCCTGGTTCTCCTCTGATAAAGCCTGATGTGAAGAAACCTCATCTCCTTTTTCGGCAGTTGGGTCATCCACAATAAATGGAGGGCTTGATGTTGATATAGCCTGGTTTTGAAAGAAGGAATTGCTGAAATAAGGATGGTTTATTAAATGGGAATGAAAGAGCAGGTGTTGCATTTACCTCATTTCTGGATTCCTGGATTGGAGGAAAGTTTTGTTCAGGCTCAAGAAGGATTTCTTTAGTAATCAGCTGAGGAGGAGTTTGAGGAGTTCCTGGTAGAGCTGAAGCTTCTATTTGAAGGGAAGCTAGTGGAGTCCCTGGTGGATTTGAAGCTTCTGGCTGGGGTGAAGATGGATTCATCCCTGGTGAAACTGGAGTTTCTGCTTGAGAGGGGGATGATTGAACCCTTGGTGAAGTTGAAATTTCTACTTGAAGGGAGGATGTTTGAACCCTTGGTGAATTTGGATTTGAAGCATGTTCAGGAGAAGAAATCTCCACAGGTTGATTCACCAATGTTTCTTCTGTAGATGGTGGATCAAGGGTTAATGCCAATGTGAACAATGGTCTTGAAAAGAAAGTAAGGTAATCAGAGCCATACCAACAGATGGAGCATTGGCAGGTTATGAAGCTGTTGATGGTTGCTGGGCTCTGGTCTAAAATTACACATGATGAGATTTGTCAGATGAAGAATGATCTTGTGTTCAAGAATAAAGGGATGTTACCTCAATGGGAACTTTTTTGGTGGTTCTTTTCTTCTTAGCAGCTGGAGGTGCAACCAAAGATGGAGCTTTTCTCCTATCAGAGGTTGAACTGATAAAAGTTGGGTCCATTGTAGCATATCTGGACATCAGTTGAGCCAGGGTTGTGGATTTAAATCCCAGAGCAGAAATTGGGCCTGCTGTATTGTAAGCAATTGTCCTGGCTCGAGGGGCAGGCACTGTATTCTGCAAGGAGTGGCAGAAATCATGGTCAGTAAAGAAGAGCATGCTTGGCAAAAGAAAAAGATGAGTGTATTACCTCTGAAGCTGGTTGGAAGTCAGGCATCAGTTCAAGACAAAAGGAGTGCACTGGCTCACTGAAGATATGGTCGTGGAGCTCTTGCCACCAAGTGATAAAAAGAGGATGGGCTATTGATGTTGGTACTAAGGACCAAGGATAAACAGTTGGACTGCATTGATATTCAAAGACCCTTTTTGCTTGCAGGTTTTCTTTTATTTCCTCTCTAGGCTTGAGGAATTCATGAAGAAACAGCCTTGGGGGCACTTGGCCACATCCTAGTTGCCGAGCCATTATATTTGGCTGATAATACTCATAAGTGCTATGATTTTGCCTTCCTCCACAAAATTCTGCTGGCAGGATGCATGGATGAATGAAGATATTGAAGATTTCTATGGATTTTGCATCATTGCATCCATTCTCAAAGGAGAATTCGTAAGGAAGAGTCAGGTTATCATTGTGCAAATAAGGAAGCCAAAGGGGATTGGTGAAACCTCTGAAGAAGAGTTCAAAGAGTTGACTGATATTTTGATCAATGATAATGGTTGAGGCAGCTTCACCATAAGTTTGGCATCCTTTTGTGATCTGGGTTGGTCAGATGAAGGAAAATGCCGATTGTTGAGATTAATGCCAACAATCTGGTGCATAGACAGTTGCAGCCACATCTGCACAAACCACCAAGGGCCATTGACACAAGAGATCTTTTGACTGGTGTGCATCAAATGAGTGGTTTAATGGAGCATATGGTATACACTACCTAGGAGATACTTCCCGAGAGGGATGCGATGTCCAGTAGCTAAATCTTCAGCCATTGCAATGTGGCTCAGAGTTGGCTCATTGGCTTTGCCACAAAAGATAAATCTACATAGCCACATGTTCAGGAAAGCTCTGTATTCGACTTCAGACAGGGGGCCATTGTGCATATGGTTTTGGATATATTGCTTATATCCAGATCCTATTTTCACTCCTCTTTGCCTGCCAGAGCTCTTGTACTTGTAAGGGTACATGGATCCTGTGACATCAAGGCCGGTCATCATGTATACATCGGCCAGTGTAGGGGACATTGGTCCATGACCAAAAAGGAAAGCATTGACGCCGTTTGACCAGAAATGACAAGCTGCAATTAGAAGGCTCTCATTCTTGGGGGTTTCGGCTAGAGATAACTCCAAACACTGGGCAACACGGAGGGAGTCCCAATTGCTGGTCTTTACACTTTTATCTTCGAGTATCCTCTTATACCAGTTCCTCCAGCCTGCGATTGGGGGCAGGGGCTAGTTTTTGAAGGCGTCTTGCCACGCATGAGGTCTTGCCAAAGCCGATTTGAAGGGAACTCTGTTGGATTCGGCTTCAATAAACTCGAGAGGGTCGGAGATTCCCACAGGTCTGAGGAAATAGGATGATGATTTATCCTCGATGTGAATCAAAAGCTCAGTGGATTGGGCCTATGAAGAAAAAGCAAAAGAAGAAATCTAAGATGGGGATCAAAAAGGTAATACCAAATGGACCTTAAGAGAGTGAGATTTACCTAAACAGCTTGATTTTGGTCTGCCATTGAAGGTTTGAGCTTGGAGGTTGGTGACCTAGGGTTTAGATCTGAGCGGAGACTCCAACAGATTGCAAGGAGAAGGAATGGGTGTTGAACGGATTTAGCTCGAAGACGTTGGGCATTTATGGTCAATTCCGGAATAAAATCACTTTTATCCCGTAATTTAAGGGGCATATGTTAACACCAAAAAATGCTACAGGAAAGGAACTGACTTGTGGGCCGAGCTTGGTGATAAAATACCATTCGGCTAAAAAAGATCTTCTCAGGGGGATTCGGTAAGAGGAGCTTGCGGTCGGCAGTGCGCCATCATTCGGCAAAGGGCCTGTTTGCGCTTTTAAAAGGGAAGTTTTCGGGGATGCGTGATGACGTGTCCTGATATAAGGAAGGAACGAATTGATGGCGTATACGAGATGGACATTGGCGTCGGAGTATTAATTTAGGCATTAAATGTTGTACTCGTAGTCGACCAGGAGTCGTGTTAAGACAATGGTATAAATATAAACCCTTGATGAATGTAATAGGTATCGAACATCTTCGCAACTAAACCGGCCCCGTGCCAAAAAATCGAGTCCTTTAGTCGAGTCGTCGAGTTCTTCGAGAGGAGCCATCGATCCGTCGACCTCCGTAAGTACTGGCAACCTTGTATCATGTCTAGTATCATGCGGTGGATTTAGACCGTGATGCAAGTAGTCTTGTTACCATGCTTAGTATCATGCAGTGGATTTAAACTTGGTTCAAGAGGGTTTCTTGTTAGATCATGAGTCATGCGGTAGGCTAAGATCTAGCTTGGAGCTAATTATCGGCTTTATTAGATTTGGCAAGATCTAATAGATTCATTAAGTTACCATGTGTTGATTTGAGTTTTTACTTTATGTTTAAATTCATGTAACACTCTTTTGCCCAATTTAGATTGATTAGAATCGGCTTTATCTTTATTTGTGATCCTTATGTTACATGTTCATATCTTTAGCTCAAAACGGCACATGGATCACGTGTTCCTAAATAGCCGAACCCGAATCAATCTAAGTTGTCACGTGTTGCGGGTTCAAGCTTGTTGATCTTGTATGAATCTTGAAAGAACCGAGTATCATGCGGTAGATGCAGGTTTTTGGGTTGTTTTAGAGCTAATCATCCGGTGGATTAGATTTCGATTCAATCTGATAGGTTTATCATCTTTGGCAATGTTTGTTCCTTCTCCACGGAACCCGATTCGGCTGTACAGCTGTATTCGGTTGTGCTAACATGAGTAAAACGTGCTCATAAGTTTGCTTTAAATAATGTGTGCTTTTAGCCTTCCATATTTAGATTGTACCATGCGGTGGATTAATCTCTTTGTGGTAGGTGGTGTGATTTCAAACAAGTTGTATCATGCGGTGGATTAACTTGCTTGGTATCATGCTTGACGGGTTTGAAAGTACCTAGACATGCGGTAGACTAGTGCTTTTAGCCTATGCATGCTTGTTTATTTCATATTTATATTCATGCTTTTACTTTATTTGTTTTAAATTGTTATTTTATCTTTGAGAATCGGTCATGATCATGTACGAGCAACACTATTTAAACAAAGACCGATTATTCGTCATGCTTACGCCATCCATTCGGCTATATCATGTGTTTTCATGTTTAACAGCTCCCGAATGATATTTGAACTGTTGACAGATAGCTTGTTGTAGCTATATGTCATTTAAATTGGCTTTCTAGCCGTAAATACGGAATTGTCTGGTACCACCCGGCAAGTTCCAAGTTTGTATCTAACTATTTCTTCATCCTTTGTCAGTTTTAGGAAAATTGACTGGCACGCTTCGGGATCCATCACGTGTGTTAAGCCAGCTCCTTTCGGCTTGCTGTGTGCTTGGCGCGGGGTGCTGATTTTGCGTCAACACGCACTGTTCCACGGGGTCGTCCCTGGAATGGAGGCACTCCACATCGGGCAGATCGATCTGTCCGTCATGTTTCGGGACTTGCGAAACTTGCACACCGAAACCCTCACCTTCGAAGTGGTAGGGTTCTCGGGGACGTACCATGCGATCCTCGGGAGGCCGGCGTACGCGAAGTTTATGGTCGTGCCCAACTATACGTACCTAAAACTGAAGATTCCCGGTCCGAAGGGGGTCATCGCAGTGGGGACCACGTATTAGTGCACATTCAAGTGCGACACTGAGTGCTTCCAGTTCGTTGAGGCACTCATCTGGTCCGAGAAGATCCACGCCATGCCCCCGTCTGAGGACCAGGATATCCCCCCATCATCCAAGCGAACGGCTTGCTCTTTCGAGCTTGCCAAGGATGTCAAGGATGCGGCTATCTCTGACGATGGTCGTACGCTCTGTATCGGGACGGCGCTCGATCCTAAATAGGAAAGCGCGCTCGTCGACTTCCTCAAAGCGAACCTTGATGTGTTTGCATGGAAACCCTCCGACATGAAGGGGGTCCTGAGGGAGGTTGCCGAGCACAAGCTGCGTATCAAGACAGGATTGAAACCGGTAAAGCACCGCTCGTCAGTTTGACTACTCACACGGAATGAGTACTCGACACTGGGTACGGCTACTTACCTCCTTTGGCGGGCGCACGGCAGAGTACTCCAGTACGGGGCACACCGTATACGGCGGCATGTCCTTGAAGATTAGCACCAGCCTATCGACAATGTCGTTGTCGTCGACTTCGTCTCCAGGCATCCGCGACGTATCGTCGTTGCCGGTGTACTTGAATCCCAGGGTGTCGCGAGCCATCAGTGGCTGCACCCTGCGCTTCATGAAGTTGAAGGCCACGTGCTCGGCCCTCAGCCCGGCTTCTCTCAGCGCCTTGATCCGCGCCAACAACTCCGAGAGCTGGATCCCCTCCTGCATCGTCAGCTCCGTGTTCCACCACGGGCGGTGCTTGGGCTGCTTCTCGCTCGGCTTCGGCAATCCCAGATGATGGTTCGTGATGTAGAACCACTTTGCCTTCCAGTATTGGTTGGAGTCTATGAGCTTGTACGAGAGGTACTGCTCCGCGGCGTCCTCCCGCATATGGATCCCCGCTCCTCTGTCTACCCGTGGGTTGCTGGCGCTTGGTTGCGGCTTCACCCTGAAGAACTTCCGGAACAGGATCCAATGGGGCTTGATCCCCAGAAAAGCTTCGCAGAAATGAACGAATACGGCGGTGTGGAAAATACCGTTGGGGTTGAGGTTGAGGTACTCGATGCCGTAGTACCCCATGAGCCCCTTGAAGAAATCGCTCGCCGGGAGAGAGAGCCCGCGTTCCGCGAAGCGCGTGAACATCGGGATCTCATATTCGTTCTTCTCCATTGGGTATGGATCCCCGGCGGCAGCTCTTCACATGTCGACCTCCTTCTCGCGGAGGAACCCACTGTTCAGCGGGGCGAGCAAATCTTCGGTCTTCGCCTTTGACTTCTTCCACTCGCGATTTGGATCTGGCCGTGGCGGGGACACCGGCGGTGATGTCCCTGCGGCAGACCTGGCGGCCTCCTCACGGCCCCTCTTCTTCCCGCCGGTGGTCTTCATGGACTTGGACGGCGACGGCTTCATCCTCCAAGTGCACGGCGTCTTCACGCGCATTCACTCGGGGGCTACTCTGGTGGCTCTTGGCGGCGGCGCACTCAAATCTACAGCGGCGGCGGTGTGCGCTGGCGGCGTTTTCTGGCCAAGATCTGTTTGGAATGGCTGCGACTGCGTGGGGTGAAAAACCCTAAGGGTTTTGGCTTCTATTTATAAGTCAAAACGGCCCTCCAACGACCGGATGGATAAGTCTGCGCTCGGCTGACTCAGCGGCCGCGCGTGACTCTTCGTATTCTACTAGTCGACGCGCCTCACCTCGGGGGCTCGGCTACCTCTACTCGATTACCTGGGAAGCGACAAGACTCAGGAGCATCTCAGCACACATTCTACAAGATGACCATTCAATTCGAGAGGAAGTACTCGACTCAAGGCTCGGGGGCTCCGTGCCACGTGTCCTTTGGTTTTTTCTCCGGATTTTTCGGGGTCTTCTTGCCAGGACTTCAGATGGACCCTTAGCCAGAGTATGCAACTCAACCTAAGGCTCAGGGCCTACTCCATATGGAGTGCGATTTTGCAATCGCACTTCCATATCAGCTTCGGCTTCAAGACAATACGGGCATTTTTGAAGACCTTCGAGGGCAGCACTCGAGGACGCTTGGGACTACTCGAGAAGACTTCATGATTGCTCAAACATCAGCTGGAGTACATTCCAGCCTCGGGATGCTTCGACTACTCTTGAGGACTTTGACTTGTAGAACTTGGGGACGCTTGAGGACTACTCGTTAAGGCCGTCAAGACTACTTGAAGCTATCCTTCTCGACTACAAAGTACTCGGGGGCTTGTCGTATGGACCTCCCTGGGCCCACTACCTCGGTGGGTACCAGGACTGACTACTCAGTGGGCCCCTGGGACTACCCGACTTGCGCTGCACGGCACTTGATGGCGTGAAGCACAAGGACTGTGGAGGAGAAGTACTCGGTTAGGAAGCTGTACATGTCCCGCACTGTATGGAAGACTCCTAGACGTACTCGACTAGTACTCTCTCCCTATTCCGACTTGTAACCCTGCCTCCCAGACTATATAAGGCAAGGCAGGGACCCCTCTCTCAACATCTCATCTCACGGCGTACAATTACACCATCTTGTAATCATACCCAATCAATCCAGAGCTACGCAGCATACAGGACGTAGGGTATTATGCACCTCGCGGCCCGAACCTGTCTAAATTGTGTGCCACATGTCTCTTCCTTCAAGTTACCGATCTCGGCGAGGCCACATTCATCTACTTCGGTTACTCCCCTTAGTAGGTTGCCGGTCTAAAACACCGACAGCCTTCGTCGCTTCAACGACGAGAAGTGCAAGGTGATCGGCGAGGAGATCTAGAAGCTCCTTAGTGCAGGGTTCATCGGAGAAGTATTCCACCCCGAGTGGCTTGCTAACCCTGTACTTGTACAGAAGTAGAATAAGAAATGGAGGATGTGTGTTGACTACACGGGCCTTAACAAGGCATGTCCCGAGGATCCGTTTCCTTTGCCTCGCATAGATCAGGTAGTCGATTCGACAGGTGGGTGTGAAACTCTCTGTTTTTCCGATGCGTACTCCGGGTACCACCAGATAGCGATGTGCATAGCGGACTAACTCGCAACCTCATTCATCACTCCATTCGGTGTGTATTGTTACAAGACAACGCCCTTCGGGCTCAAGAACGCAGGCACTACGTTCCAACAATGCATGCGACGTGTTTTCGGAGAACTGATAGGACACATCATCGAGGCGTATGTCGACGACATCATGGTCAAGTCGAGGAAGACTAGAGATCTGGTTCCTGACCTTACTGAGGTCTTTGCGAAGCTGCGACAGCACAGGGTAAAGCTAAACCCAAGAAATGCGTTTTTCGGGTTCCAAGGGGCATGCTCCTTGGCTTTGTCATGTCGGAACGCGACATCGAGGAGAACGCCGAGAAGATCTCAACCATCATGGACATGGGGCCGATCAAGAACCTAAAGGTCGTACAACGTGTCACGGGCTGCCTCTCAGCTCTGAGCCGTTTCATAGCACGACTCGGAGAGTGCAGCCTACCACTGTACAAACTAATGAAGAAGTTTGACCACTTTTCGTGGACCCCCGAGATACAAGAGGCGCTCGACTCCCTCAAGAACATGCTAAAGAGCCCGCCGATCCTCACAGCTCTGACGCCTGAAGAGCCGAGTTCCTCTACATCTCCGTGACAACTTAGGTAGTTAGCGCTGCACTAGTGGTCGAGCAAGAAGAGTCCGGAAGGTCACAGAAGGTGCAGTGACCCCGTGTACTTTGTCAGCGAGGTACTTTCCGACTCCAAGACGCGATACTCACAAATCCAAAAGCTTGTGAACGCCATCTTGATGACCAAGCGCAAGCTCTAACACTAATTCGACGCCCACCCCATCACCGTGGTGTCTAAGTACCCACTCGGAGAGGTCATCCAGAACCCCAAGGCAGAGGGGAGAATCGCCAAGTGGGCACTCGAGTTGATGGGGCGGAACATATCATACGTACCACGCAGCACCATCAAGTCTCAAGTACTCGCGGACTTCATTGCTGAGTGGACAGAGATCCAGACTCCCCGGCACCGATCAAGCACGAGGCATGAATCATGTATTTCGACGGCTCGGTCATGAAGGAGGGAGCTGGTGTAGGCCTGGTCTTCATCTCACCTCTGGCGTGCGTATGGAGTACTTGGTGCGACTACACTTCCCGACATCAAACAACGTTGCTGAGTACGAAGCACTAATCAACGGCCTTCGAATAGCTGTTGAGCTCGGGATCTGATGCCTTGAGATTAGGGGGGGACTCCGAGCTAGTCGTGGACTAGGTCATGAAAGACAAGAACTGCGTGAACCCGAAGATGGCAGCGTATTGACAAGTCGTGCGTGACTTAGAGGGCAAGTTCCACAGGCTTGAACTCCATCACGTACTACGCGACTACAACAAGGCCACCAACATACTCGCAAAGACTGCATCAAGTTGCAAGCCGGTACCACATGGGGTCTTTGCAAGTGATCAGCACGCACCCTCTGTGCGAGCAGAGGGAGAAAAGCCGTCAGAGATCGAAGAATGTTGACAGTGTATTTTGGTACACCAAACATGTTCATTACACTGTGGTTTGGATTTGATTATGGAACTAACCCGCCACTAGGCACACTAATCATACAACAAGTTCATCTATGTGCATGCATTTGGAAGTGTTGTGTTTATGCAGGAAAACATGGACATAAAGGACGGATTCACAACAAGTTCAAAGGAGCATTTACGGAGTCTTGTTTGTGTTCATGAGCTTGATGAAATCATTTCCAATGGTGGCAAGGACTGAAGTGCTACAAAAGAACACCCCCCCGGGGATTGAAGCGTAAAAGACCGAACTTCATGCACGGAGAACCTCCATCTTGGACGCGAGGATGACATCGTCAAAATCATGCAAATGGAAGGGGCAAAGTGCATAATCACCTGAGGACCCACGGGAGCGAAGGGGCGACCGAACCGGGCCGAGATGGGCCTGGGCAGGTCGGCCCAAGCCGGCCGGCCTAGCCCACTCTGGGGGTCGGTTCGGCCCCCCTTTCCTTGCACCCGAAGGATCTTCAACCCTAAAGTCCTGGAGGCGCCGCCATTCGCAGGGGAGAGAGCCATTCGAACCGAGAGGCCATCCACAAGCTAGAAAGAGAGGAGGGAGATCTCCGGAGGAGGATCGCCCATCTCGAAGGAAGCACCCACAAGTGGAGAAGAAGGAAGACACCGTCGGAAGCGTCACCATGATTAACGGTGCCATGTCTAGCACCTTGATGGGGTAATCTTCTCATTTGTCCATGGGTTGTAATCGATCTTGAGATGTAATTGCTACCTTGTTGGAACTTCTATCTATCATCATGTGTTGAATATGCTTTAATGCTTAAGGTTAGCTACCATGTCGTAAAGGGAAGTAGAGCTCCAATGCTCCCTTGGATCCATTCAATACGCCATGTCCATCATAGGTCTAGTCACAAATATCTCCGCGTAGTGACAATACGGGGGGAGGAAAAGGGCGAAACCGTGGTCGCAACCCCCGATAGATTAGATCGGTTTTCATGTTTAAAGCGGTTGCTTGTTCAAGTATCGTAGACCCATGGGCAAGTGTCTCTTTCATATCTAGTCGGCTTAATCGTTCTCTGTAGTGTAGTGTAGTCATTTTCTAGTCTAATCGTAGTTAGGGTTTGAGTAGTTAGTGAGTAGAGGTAGATCAAACGCTTGTAATCCCCTTGATCCGCGGATTGACAAGAACCTTGGGACTCCCGTGGTGAAAAAGGTGTAGATTCGTACCGTGACGCCCCGGTTTTTAATTACCGTCATTAACGCTAATGACCGGATCGGCCGGGTCAAACCCGTCAAACCCCGGTCAAACCTAGGTCAACTCCGGGTCATCACCCGAAAACCTCGCCAATGAACCCCTTGACCAAGCCTACACCCACCCGTAGTCAACCCTTGGTCAAAGGCACGGTGAAACCCCGCTTGACCGTTGACGTCAGCGGATGTCGACCGGAACTTTTGCCGCGTTCCCCAAAATTCCCCTAAACACTTCAAAATCTACCTTTATGAAAGTTGTCCATCTTGTTGAGGGACACAACTTTCATGTAGATTGGCATTTCAAATTTTGGGTGGAAAATTGTGAAAAGCCCCTTGCAAGACAGATTTTCCCGTTTTCCGGAACGTGCCGACATTCAAAGTTGGCACGACGTTCTCGCAAAATCCGTTGAGAAAAACACTATATGGCCTTTTTGAAAGTTGTAGAGGGTAGTTAGATCTACAACTTTCCTATTCATTGCCCGGTGCACTTTTATTCATTTTTTTGGAGAAACGCGAGCTCGAACAGGGTCGGTCCGAAATAAACGGGCGCCGGAGCGCGGCCACGCCGCGACGCCGCGCCGGCCGCGCGCCGCGCGCGCCGCGCGCGCGCCCCGCCACGGCCGCCGCCGCCTCGGCGTCCGGGCCGCCGGCGCGTGTTCCCGAGGGCAGGCCACGCCCTCCCTAGCCGCCGCACGTCTCCCAATGCCTTGGGCGCCCGGGAACGTCTTGAAAACCGGCGGCGTGCGACCCCCAACGGACCGGCGGTCCCCGCGACGTCGTACGGCGCGCGCGCGTTCCCAAGGCCTCCCCGCCGGTCTGCTAGTCGCTGCCGAGCTACCCGCGTCGCCTATTAAGGGGCCCCCGGTCCCAAGCCGCGGCGCACGCTGCTTCCCTCCCCCAACCGAGCCGCCGCCGGCCATAACCCCGCAGAGCAGCCGCGGCGAGCTCCCCTCGCCGGCCGGCCGCTCGAAACCCCGCGTGCCTCCTCCCGGTTCTTAGACACCTCTCACGCTTCCCGGTGCGCCTTCCCTCCCGACCGCGCCCTCACCTCGCCGGGACACGGGCGCACGGCGCCGGCCACCGCGGTGTGCCGCCGAGCACCTCACCGCCGGCCATCTCCACCCCCGTCCAAGCACTTAAACCGGTCCTAGGTAGCCCCTAGACCCTCCTCCGCCCCTTCCCGGGTCCGGAGCTGCGCCGGCCTCGCCGGAATCGGCAAGCCGCGCCGGCCGGCCGCCGGAGGGACCACATTGCAAAGCCCAAACTCTTTCCAGGGCCTAAATTGCAAAAAGGTAACTCCAACGATTAAAGCGATTTGCTGATTATTGTAAATTGCGTAGAAAATCACAGAAAATTCAGAAAAAATGTGAAACCAATTTTGTTGGATCCATAGTGATTTATACTACAACTTTTGTTATTCTAGCCTGAGCTGATTCTATTTGATTTTTGCATGAAAAATACAAATGTGAAAACCCTAGATCTGCAATATCTCAAAAACCATAAATCCTCTGTAGCTAATTTTTGGATATGTTGTGTGTTAGGTCATGACTAGCTCCTATGCCAAAAATTGCACAAAGTTATAATGTAAATCTGTTTCTAAAAATGTTTTTCCATTTCTGTCAGATCTGGATAAATGATTTTTCATGTTAAATATGTTTATGTTTTTGACCCCAACTTGTGCACACTGTCTTGTAATACCAAAATTCACATCTTGCGAATTAATCATGAATTTTGGATTAACAGAAATAATTATTCTTGATTTATGCATGTTTTCCTTTGTAAATTAATAAACCAAGTTCAGTAGAGATTCCATGCAAACATGTGAGTTCTCTGAGCTTGTTTAGGACCAGAGAGCATGCACAAGAAAGTTTGGATCATTTTGATGCTTAATTATTTTTATATGCATTTAAATTGAATCACTAGTTAACCTTGTTATTTTCCCACAACATTTAATTTCCTAGCCTCCAACACTCACATGTGGGTCCAATGGACCAGTATAGATGCTAGTAGGCTTAAGAAACACTAATTTAATTTTTGGTAATTTAATTGCTTAATAAAAAGCTTAAAAGCCCCTTTTTCTATCAAAGGGAAATTAAATAAAGAAAAGCCTTATGTAATTCTTTTTCCTGTTTGGAAAGTATTATCCAATTTAAGTAAAAGATAATTAATTCTCATTGTTGATAAGAAATTAATTCAAGGATAAAAGTATTATTTATATCTTACTTGTGGAAAGAAAATGATTAAAAGCTTTCACATGAAATAACAAGTATAAAGAAACCTTTATCCAATTATGCAATAAAAGAGCAACCCAGGTACGACCAATAACCTTCCTAAAAAGGAAACACCATTTAGACACTTGTTACAGGTGTTTAGTGGTCAATGCACCCTTCCACGGAATTTTATTGATTAATTCCATAAATAAAAGATATGTAAATCATTGAGGACTTAATGGTAATTAAATGGGAAAATCACCAAATTATCCGTACCAATCTTGGATGTGGTTATAAATCATTTTTGAGGGTTAATTGGACCTACCCACTACTTTGGTGAACTTGAGTTAAATTATTAACATATATATGTACACAATCACCATCAAAAAGAATAATTAATAAAGAGTTGCATATTGTTCCTTTATGGAAGAGTATGCTGAATGTATTCTTATCTAGGTGAATGTGACCAACAAATACACCCCTTGATTGTCAAAATGGTTTGTAAGTGTTTAAAGTAAAAATCATTGAATAATTCTTGCATTTGCATCTTCGTGTAGATCTTTCCGTCAGTAGACGTACGCTCGTGCCGGAAGGAGGAGACAAAGGTGACGACAAGGAGCTGTCGTGCGTGAACGTAGCTCAAGACCTGGATCCAAGTCCAGAAGGGCCCAAGGCCAACCTTGCCAGCGAAGGCAAGCCCCGGATCATTAACCCCTCCTTTTAAATTATGCAATTATGTTTGCTATGATTGTGCATTTACGTTTCGGGAATCGATTTGAAACCCTAGATGCATTATCCCTAGGTACCTATGCTCTATCACTAGTCTGCTAGATCGATAGCCGCCATGCTATAGTATTGATAGAAGTCGAGTGATGTTCGTCACTCGCGAGAATAGGTTTTTAGATAGGAATCATAAGATATCCTTAAATGGATCGCTCATGTGGTAAGAGCATGGGATTGGGCTCCGGTCCAGTGGGCATGTGGGCTAAGCTTTTGAACGTACTAAGCACATGCCGGGAATGGGACCGGTAAGCCTAGTATCTTAATGAGGCGGCACGGGATCTTACTATTACTACTCTTGAGAAATCTCCTTACCGGCTAGCTACCGGAAAGGGTGGTGTATGGTGACTCTGGGTATCTCGCGGGGTATGCCGGATAGCTCGCACCGGGACCGTAAGATTCGATCCCAACCCGAAGATTTATGGGGACGGCCTGGGGAGTTGTCCTCGCGGGGGCAGCCGACCGTGTGTTTGGGTCTACCTTGCAAGGTTTAAATCAATCGATTGTCGGCCTCTCACCGTTATCCGAGACTGCTTATTCTACTGGCCATGATATCCCATAATGATGGAACCCGAGAAATATGGTTGGATGAATTAATTGCTTGTCCAATTCTTGATTGAATTAGTTGGCACATTTAGAAATGGTAATCAACTAGAACTTGTGCTAAAAGATTGAAAGTAAGGATCCACTCTTAGTGGTTTTCCAGCAAAAGAAACTCCACCGGCCAAAAGCCTTTCATGTCTAGAGTTTGGTGATGTAGTCATCACCCGACGGTTAAGTCTTGCTGAGTATTAGTATACTCGCCCTTGCTTTAAAACTGTTGATTGCAGGTGTTGTTGATCGGAAGGGTGACGACATGTGATGACATCACGGATGGCCTCCTGTGATGTCTACCGTTGCGCTAGTTTACTTTATTTCCGCTGTATTTTCGAACTCTGAACCTTTACTCCATGTCATGAACAATGGTTTGTAATCAAAGGTTTCATTAATGTTGTACTCTGGACTCGCCTTCGCGTGAGTTTTAATGCATGTGTCGATCCTCAGTTCGATGTTCAAGTGATTTACCGGGCGTTAACCCGGCAACCAACAACAGGATGATACTTTACTATGGCTTAACGACCAAAGTGGATCGGTCTTAGGCGATAGTACGGTATTTTCCGGGCGGGTTGTCACAGCACTGGTATCGAGAGAGATCGCATGCACCGCAGTTTAATTAACAACTCTAATCACCCGATTTTCAAATAAAATTTGCCGAGACTCGTTTGAATTGCAAAATACGTTGGTCCGTTAAGGATAAATTAGACCGAGAGGCCCTAGAGGGAAATTTTTGGTTTCTTTCGGGTGGCTTATTAATCTATGGTTTATTTTGCTAACTTCCAAGCACATTACTTTATGTCGGACTTACTTTCTCGCACAACCAAACTAGGAGCCACGTGTTTTATACGTGTCTTCGTTCCGCATCACGGGAATTGCGAGGGTTGATGGAGTGATCCATTCCACGGATCCCATCTTCGCGTCTGGTTATGAGTTGTGTCTTGCCACGTGTTTCATACGTGAGCATTCCGCATGTCGCTCATGCGAGGCAAGGATATACTCCATTCAAACGGAGAATGTCCGAGGTTGGACGCTGTCCATGCAGCGGCTTAACGCATGGATGCCGTTTCTATAGTGAACGGTAATGTATGTGGACGCTTTCATGAGTGCTGGCATGAAAGGTTCGATGTGTTCTGTGATCTTCTGCAGGTACACTAACCCCGTTACGTAAGCTCGCTAAGCAAGCATCGACTAGATCTCGACTAGATATTATAGGGAGATACGCGTGTGTGCCAAGCCACCGGCGCTAACTCCGAAGTTTGGCTTGATTGCCTTGTGAGGACGAATAGGACGCCTTGCATCCTGATTAACAATCGAGAAGGAACCTAAACTGAACTCATGTCTGTTTTTGTGCTCTCTGAAGTAAACAGTTATGGTGTGTTTTGTTCTGTTTAGCTTCTTTAGGTGTAGGTGTGTTGTCTTGCTTAAACTTAATAGCATTGTTGCTTAAATTGCTGTTCTTGTCCAAGAACCTTTCGTCTAGATGATCTTAACCTAGGTTGCTCCAATCTAATCCCGATCTGCTAGCCCCAGTTCGTGATCATACCTTGGCCTACCGCAAGTTATGCTTGGAAGTCAACCTTGTTTGCCATTCCTTTAGAACCTTGAACCTTGCTTGGTTCAGCACCTTTCTAGTTCCCTAGCTCAACCTTGAGTATCCAACTTAAGTTTCATAACCTTGCTAAGTTGCTACGCCAATTGAGAGGTGTTGAACTCTGGTTTGAGTAGGATGTCCGGTTCCCGATTGCCAGACCTTGTATCGTTGGTATGCCTGCTCGTTCGAGCTCAGCATACGATGGTATTTAAGTATGCATGGTTACCTCATACCTTAACCCTTACCCAATTTGTGGATCGAGTTACTTTTGTACACTCGCATCCGCCTGATTCTCACTTTTGTCATTATGTCCAGATGGACAACGTTGGCTCTACGTCGGCTGATGTGGAATCATGGACTCTCGTGAACTACCTCGAGGAGGGTGGTTTTCCTGCACTTTTGTGGGACACCCTAAAAGACTTTGGGTACACCACTTCCCCAGAGTACTCGACACGTGAGACCATGACCACAGGCCAACTCCTTCGTTGTGAAGTGAAGGCGAAGATTTCAACATGCCCGACCAATCCTGCTTGGGATGAGTGGGAGTGTACGGCACACGGGAGAAACTTGTCCGACACGGTGCGAAGGTCGCTCTCGAAGCACTCACCACTTTCTCGTGGGAAGCACCCGACCGAGATAGCCAACTCTGCGGCTAAAGTCATTCCGGTACCCGAGCGACACATTGCACCGGTGGTGAACGAGAAACTATCCTCCCAGCCCAGAACAACTCTCACTATAGCCCTGATCTTGTCACCTCAGTCCGCTTTTCAGAAGCCATGTACGACACCTACCAACGAATGGTGGGAGAAAGCGTATTCTATAGACACCAAATCTATAGATACAAGGTTAAGGAAGTAGAGTGTTCAGCTCAAGCGTTGAAGGAAGCCCGAGCAATGATCATTGCTCTCAAGAAGGAAAGACGCAAAGACAAGGCAAAGATACAAGAGTTAACCGAGATCATACATGAGCAGAATTTCTTGTTGCAGCATAACGATCAGTATATGCTTGAACTAGAAAATCAATTGGAAGCTCTAGCCGTTCCACCACCAGAACCTGTCATTCCTGGACCAGCGCAAGAAGAAGAGGTTGAAGATATCCAGGGTGAATCTGGACTTGAGTCTGGACACCGAGTCACCGTAGACTTTCGCAGTGGAAGATCCCACCCTCGGAAGTTGGTCCATTGGGAATAAAGTTCTGAGTCGTAAGAATGCAGCGTTGTGAGGAATCCTAGTGTACCGTGACCACTTTTGGTCAGCCATCGCTGTCGGTTGGACTAGGAACCTTGTCATTGCAGCTAGTCTGCCTTGTAATCCTAAAGGTTGTTGATAATTCTGAAAACTCTCATTGATGTACTGCCTCAATTAAACATCCCTTTCAGCAATGATGTTCGTAAGGCAATAGTTATGCTAAGTTGTGATCAATCAAGTTCTGTGCTCCACCAATTTCGTGTCAATCACAGATCCAATCGATTCCTAAATCCTGAACTTGTTCTTTTTGGTCTTGCTCAAACCTTGTGATTTAAATTAAAATATGGCTTTTGAGCATGCGCTGCATAGCATGTGCATTTGGGAAGCATGGGTATACTAACGTGCATTCGCATGAAACTCTGTACCCCTACTCTACCTCTCTCGTTTGGTGATGTTGTTACCTCATAGTCAAAGGTGCCGCGACGGAACCTAGGGTATCGTGTGTGCTGCAGCCGCACGACTGCCACCAGGAGCGCGCTAGGTATCTTGGTTGTGAGATAGCAACTCGTCACACAGATCCCCTCCCTACTATTGATTGCAATTCCAAATCATCAACGCATATGGGTAACCGAGCCATTCTAACGTGCATCATGAGCACCATACCGCGCAAGCATATGCATTGCATCAACTTTGAAAGGTGTTGCACTTTCGAAGAAACGAGTTGTCAAAACCCAAAATTTGCAAATTAAGTAAAGATGTGAGCAAGAGTATTCCTTGAAGTTCCCACTTGAAGTCATCTTTCGTACGGGAGATTATGGAACTCTGTCGTTAGCCTTCCTTTCCTTGTAATGGCCTATTGGGAATCCTTGACCAATTGGTCCCTTGCCATGAACCTCGACAATCTTGTAGCATCAATTCTTTTCCTTCTAGCCAAGTGGAAATGGTAAAAGTAGAAAATTTTCTCAAGCAGTCAAGGTTCTCGAATAGTCAACATGGAGAAGTCATCCATCGTGTATTCGTTCTTGGTCCGTGCTCTTAACCTTCAAATTCTCAAAAATCAAGCAAGGAAGTACGCCCAGGATCGATCGAAGCAATTTGCTACGCTTCTCTGTGTTGCTATCGCAAACATAAAGCGTTGTGCACTGAGCTTTTCTCGTTTCGCTCCCCATTACGGTCGATTATTTAGACCGTTGAGCCCATCGTCATCAGTGTCACGGTCATACGACGCCTTGACGTCGCTCAGCCCTCGATTTCCGCAACCGTATTCACGACGCAGAGATCGCGTGAGCTGACCTTGTCGAGCTCAGTGTTGTATACACCAGATACCCGACTGGGTCAACTGACCGTTACGCCCCGCACCGGCTATAAAATGGAACCTTTTACCGGAACCGCCGATACGAAAGCTCCATTTCCATCGAGATTGGCATTATCACCGATTCTTGTTCTTCTTCTAGCTAGCTCGGCTATTTGCCACTAGAGCACCTCCCCCGGATACTTCAATCTTCCCGAGCAAACCGTTCTCCGTCTTCATTTCCAAACGTCAAGAAGAAGCTCGAAGTAGACCGAAAGCGAGAAATCAATCCAAGTCGCCACCCATGACTCCGTCTTCGGGAGAGCACGAGTCGTTCGTTGGACATTGTTAGGGATGTACCTCTGTTTAGTAGGAGGATTATGTCTGCGTTAGCCGTGCATGTGCACATTCATCGTCCGCTTTCTCATGAACGACGATGAGGTAGTAAGGAAAAGCACCTTGTACCTTTTGTTCCATCCGCATTGCTCAATCACGAGATGTGTGGACCGGCTTTGCCGAGTTGAGTTTGTAACTTGTGGATGTCCGGTTTGCATTACTTACTGTGAGCGAGTCTCGTAAAATATGTTCGGATTATAAGCTTATGGGTGAGATTCCGAGCATGTGCTAATTAGGGACTTAAAACTTTCAGATGTTCCGACCGGCATGGAATAACCCCAATGATTTTGAAGCATCAGGTAGTGGTGATCTTACGCAACCGCCGCCCACAATGTTGACCGAAGCTTTTGTAGCAGCACATACCGAAGTGTTGTGCCAGCTCCTACAGACACAACAGCAAATGGCTCAACAACTACAACAAAGGCTGCCGATGCAATCAAAGCTTCAACCTTCCAAGTCCTGTTCACCAGAAGTACCCACCCAGAGTGACATAAACGCCATTGCGGCGCAACTCAACTATTAGAAGGGCAGAATTCTATGCTGAACCAGATGGTGTACGATATCATCCAAGGACGTTATGGGAAACCATATCAGAATAATTTGGCGATCCGTCTCTCTCGGTCCTTATCCGCCTCTATGGTCGAACAAGCCCGTCCGTCCAATCTCGTTGGAGGAGTATGTTAATCAAGACCAACCCCAAGCCTCCGACTCCATATTACCACTATCTCGACTACCAATGGATCTTAGAGCGAAGAGGATGCAATCCGAGGCAACAAGCGAGTATTATCCGAGATAGATGTAAGTGAGTGGGAAATTGCCCGTACGGACACTTGTCCGCGTGAAGGCAAACGAAGATGTAACCCTAGCGAGGCCACTCAACTCCCTGCTAGTGAAACACCTTCGCGAACCACGAAGAGGGCAAAGAAAAAGGAGAGGAAGAGGCTCCGCCTTATTCAGGAAGCCCAGCAACCGATCTCCAAACCTAAAGATCTTCCACCCCGTTTGTGTTACAATTGTAGACGGCCGGGCATTTTGTCGATAAGTGCCCGAAACCCGGACGGCGAAGCCCCGGCGGCGAAGCGGAACCCCGGTCCGCTATCAACAACAACAAGCCAAGCCCGCAAGTGGAGCAGAGCCAACCGAATTTCTTGGGTAACACCTTAACCCAGAACCATTCCTCACCTCCCCGTGTAAATTCGAATCTCGGGACGAGATTCTTCCTAAGGGGGTAGACCGTGACGCCCCGGGTTTTTAATTACCGTCATTAACGCTAATGACCGGATCGGCCGGTCAAACCCATCAAACCCCGGTCAAACCTAGGTCAACCCCGGGTCATCACCCGAAAACCTCGCCAATGAACCCCAATGAACCCCTTGACCAAGCCTACACCCACCCGTAGTCAACCCTTGGTCAAAGGCACGGTCAAACCCCCGCTTGACCGTTGACGTCGACGGATGTCGACCGGAACTTTTGCCGCGTTCCCCAAAATTCACCTAAACACTTCAAAATCTACCTTTATGAAAGTTGTCCATCTTGTTGAGGGACACAACTTTCATGTAGATTGGCATTTCAAATTTTGGGTGGAAAATTGTGAAAAACCCCTTGCAAGACAGATTTTCCTGTTTTCCAGAACAGGCCGACATTCAAAGTTGGCACGACGTTCCTGCAAAATCCGTTGAGAAAAACACTATATGGCCTTTTTGAAAGTTGTAGAGGGTAGTTAGATCTACAACTTTCCTATTCATTGCCTTGTGCACTTTTATTCAATTTTTGGGAGAAACACGAGCTCGAACGGGGTCAGTCCCGAAATAAACGGGCGCCGGAGCGCGGCCACGCCGCGACGCCGCGCGAGCCGCCGCGCGCGCGCGCGCGCGCGCGCGCCCCGCCACGGGCCGCCGCTGCCTCGGCATATGGGCCGCCGAGCACGTGTTCCCGAGGCAGGCCACGCCCTCCCCTAGCCGCCGCACGTCTCCCAATGCCTTGGGCGCGGGAACGTCTTGAAAACCGGCGGCCGTGCGACCCCCAACGGACCCGGCGGTCCCCTTCGACGTCGTATGGCGCGCGCGCGTTCCCAAGCCCTCCCTCGCCGGGTCCGCTAGTCGCTGCCGAGCTACTCGTGTCACCTATTAAGGGGCCCCGGTCCCAAGCCACGGCGCACGCTGCTTCCCTCCCCCAACCGAGCCGCCGCCGGCCATAACCCCAGAGCAGCCGTGGCGAGCTCCCTGCTGGCCGGCCGCTCGAAACCCCAGTGCCTCCTCCCAGTTCTTAGACACCTCCCGCAGCTTCCCAGTGCGCCTTTCCCTCCCGACCGCGCCCTCACCTCCCGGACACAGGCGCACAGCGTCGGCCGCCGCGGTGTGCCGCCGAGCACCTCACCGCCGACCATCTCCACCCCGTCCAAGCACTTAAACCAGTCCTAGGTAGCCCCTAGACCCTCCTCCGCCCCTTCCCCGGTCCCGAGCTGCGCCGGCCTCGCCGGAATCGGCAAGCCGCGCCGGCCGGCCACGCCGGAGGGACCACATTGCAAAGCCCAAACTCTTTCCGGGGTCTAAATTGCAAAAGGTAACTCCAACGATTAAAGCGGTTTGCGATTATTGTAAATTGCGTAGAAAATCACAGAAAATTCAGAAAAAATGTGAAACCAATTTTGTTGGATCCGTGGTGATTTATACTACAACTTTTTTTTATTCTAGCTCGAGCCGATTCCATTTTATTTTTGCATGAAAAATACAAATGTGAAAACCCTAGATCTGCAATATCTCAAAAACCATGAATCCTCTGTAGCTACTTTTTGGATATGTTATGTGCTAGGTCATGACTAGCTCATATGCCAACAATTGCACAAAGTTATAATGTAAATCTGTTTCTAAAAATGTTTTTCCATTTCTGTCGGATCTGGATAAATGATTTTTCATGTTAAATATATTTATGTTTTTGACCCCAACTTGTGCACACTGTCTTGTAATACCAAAATGCACATCTTTTGAATTAATCCTTAATTTTGGATTAACAGAAATAATTATTCTTGATTTATGCATGTTTTCATTTGTAAATTAATAAACCAAGTTTAGTAGAGATTTCATGCAAACATGCTGGTTCTCTAAGCTTGTTTAGGACCAAATAGCATCCACAAGAAAGTTTAGGTCATTTTGATGCTTAATTATTTTTATATGCATCTAAATTGAATCACTAGTTAACCTTGTTATTTTCCCATAACATTTAATTTCCTAGCCTCCAACACTCACATGTGGGTCCAATGGACCAGTATAGATGCTAGTAGGCTTAAGAAACACTACTTTAATTTTTGGTAATTTAATTGCTTAATAAAAAGCTTAAAAGCCCCTTTTTCTATTAAAGGGAAATTAAATAAAAGAAAATCCTTAATTAAATCTTTTTCCTTTTTGAAAGTATTATCCAATTTAAGTAAAAGATAATTAATTCTCATTGTTGATAAGAAATTAATTCAAGGATAAAAGTATTATTTATATCTTAATTGTGGAAAGAAAATGATTAAAAGCTTTCACATGAAATAACAAGTATAAAGAAACCTATTCCAATTATGCAATAAAAGAGCAACCCATGTACGACCAATAACCTTCCTAAAAAGGAAACACCATTTAGACACTTGTTACAGGTGTTTAGTGGTCAATACACCCTTCCACGGAATTTTATTGATTAATTCCATAAATAAAAGATATGTAAATCATTGAGGACTTAATAGTAATTAAATGGGAAAAATTACCAAATTATCCGTACTAATCTTGGATGTGGTTATAAATCATTTTTGAGGGTTAATTGGACCTACCCACTACCTTGGTGAACTTGAGTTAAATTATTAACATATATATGTACACAATCACCATCAAAAAGAATAATTAATAAAGAGTTGCATATTGTTCCTTTATGGAAGAGTATGCTGAATGTATTCTTATCTAGGTGAATGTGACCAACAAATACACCCCTTGATTGTCAAAATGGTTTGTAAGTGTTTAAAGTAAAAATCATTGAATAATTCTTGCATTTGCATCTTCGTGTAGATCTTTCCGCCGCAGACGTACGCTCGTGCCGAAAGGAGGAGACGAAGGTGTCGACAAAGAGCCGTCGTGCGTGAACGTAGCTCAAGACCGGACCCAAGTCCGGAAGGGCCCAAGGCCAACCTTGCCGCCGAAGGCAAGCCCCGGATCATTAACCCCGCCTTTTAAATTATGCAATTATGTTTGCTATGATTGTGCATTTACGTTTCGGAATCGATTTGAAACCCTAGATGCATTATCCCTAGGTACCTATGCTTTATCACTAGTCTCGCTAGGTCGATAGCCGCCATGCTATAGGATCGATAGAAGTCGAGTGATGTTCGTCACTCGCGAGAATAGGTTCCTTGATAGGAATCATAAGATATCCTTAAATGGATCGCTCATGTGGTAAGAGCATGGGATTGGGCTCCGGTCCGGTGGGCATGTGGGCTAAGCTTTTGAACGTACTAAGCACATGCGGGAATGGGACCGGTAAGCCTAGTACCTTAATGAGGCGGCACGGGATCTTACTATTACTACTCTTGAGAAATCTCCTTACGGCTAGCTACCGTAAAGGGTGGTGTATGGTGACTCCGGTATCTCGCGGGGTATGCCGGATAGCTCGCACCGGGGACCGTAAGATTCGATCCCAACCCGAAGATTTATGGGGATGGCACGGGGAGTTGTCCTCGCGGGGGCGGCCGACCGTGTGTTTGGGTCTACCTTGCAAGGTTTAAATCAATCGATTGTCGGCCTCTCACCGTTATCCGAGATCGCTTATTCTATCGGCCATGATATCCCATAATGATGGAACCCGAGAAATATGGTTGGATGAATTAATTGCTTGTCCAATTCTTGATTGAATTAGTTGGCACATTTAGAAATGGTAATCGACTAGAACTTGTGCTAAAAGATTGAAAGTAAGGATCCACTCTTAGTGGTTTTCCAGCAAAAGAAACTCCACCGGCCAAAAGCCTTTCATGTCTAGAGTTTGGTGATGTAGTCATCACCCGACGGTTAAGTCTTGCTGAGTATTAGTATACTCAACCTTGCTTTAAAACTGTTGTTGCAGGTGTGATTGATCGGAAGGGTGACGACATGTGATGACATCACGGATGGTCTCCTGTGATGTCTACCGTTGCGCTAGTTTATTTTATTTCCGCTGTATTTCCGAACTGCGAACCTTTACTCCATGTCATGAACAATGGTTTGTAATCAAAGGTTTAATTAATGTTGTACTGGACTCGCCTTCGCGTGAGTTTTAATGCATGTGTCGATCCTCTCGTTCGATGTTCAAGTGATTTACGGGCGTTAACCCGCAACCAACGACAGGATGATACTTTACTATGGCTTAATGACCAAAGTGGATCGGTCTTAGGCGATAGTACGGTATTTTCCGGGCGGGTTGTCACACGTACGCTTGTGGATCGTAGGTGGATACGTCTTTTATCCATCAACAAGCCCCTTTTTCTGGCGTCGTTGCCGGGGAGCAAGCTAGTTTACATCGTTTGGTTTGCATCTAACTTTCTTTTATATTTATTTTATCTTTTGTTTGCTAACACCTAACACATATTACCTAGAAAACCACTTTCTTTTGTTTTTGCTTTTGTTTTTATCTTGTTGTCTAGATGGCGTTCATTAATCACCCCGTGGAAGAACCGGAAAAATCACTAAGGGATTACGCTAGTCCTCGATGTGAAGACATAAGAGTACAAGAGTCGGATTCGAAGCTCGAAGCGACCAGGTATGAGATCAAATCCAATATCATCGAGATGGCGGCGGCAAACCCGTTTGAAGGAATGGTTACAGAGAACCCATATAGACACATAAGACATTTCACAATGCTATGCAACACGGTGCGTCAAGAAGGAGTTCCTGATGAATGTTTCAAATGGAATCTCTTTCCCTACTCACTTGCCGGTGAAGCAAAGACGTGGTACTCGTTTGCATACTTTGAAGTTGAAGGCAATTGGAACAAGTTGACAAAGAAGTTTTGCGAGAAGTTCTTTCCAATTAGCAAGGTTCAACATCTAAGGAGGCAAGTGATCACTTTCACGCAAGGAGAAGAGGAAGGGATAGACCAAGCTTGGAATAGGTTTAATGAGTTGATAGAACAAGGGCCAAGACTCGGCTTCTCCAGTGACGTACTCTTGCATACCTTTTTCTTTTCCCTAACCCCTAGTTGCATGCAACACGTCCAAATGTGTGCAGGTGGGGATCTCTTGGAGAAAACACTCACGGAAGCCGCTCAACTTCTACAAAAAATTAGTAAAGCGGCGGCAATGCGAAGAGATTGGGAAACAAGACTTGCGGGAGAGCCAGAATACAATTCAAGGATGAAGGAGCATGCTGAAATTTCTAAAGAGACAACCCCGAAAGTCACAAAAGAGGAGCCAATCCCAAAAAAGCTTGAAGGAGAGCACATCAAGTCAAGAACTACCCCAAGCATTGACTTCGCCGAATCAAATGAAACAAACAAGAGAAGCATGTCAAGCGTGAAGCCATTAAGGGAGTTCGAACACATGGATTGGGTTCCAATCAATGACGGAGAAGTATTCGGTAAGAGGAGACCGTTCCTAACCAAAAGGGGATGGCAAGAGCATTAGAAGTGGATTTCCCACTGGATAAGAAAGCGGAAGATTCATACGACCTTGAAACCACTTGTGAGATCTTTCAAAAGCTCTTTGGAGATGATTAAGTGGATCCGGAACACATAGCCGAGGTGAAAAGAATCATGGGGATCAAGCCCGAACCATCGCCATACGCTCGCCTCGCCGAAGTTTACGCGATAGGATCCGAAGAAGAGGAGAAGGCAGCACCACACTTGAGTTGCGAGATCAATGGAGTTCAATGTAAAGCTTTATGCGACATCGGAGCCCAAGTAAGTGTCCTATCTTCTAAAATTTACGATAAAGTTCAAGACCACAACCTAGACTTAGCTCCAACATCAACGAAACTAATCATGGGAGATGGTAGAACTATCAGACCTCTAGGTATTGCTTGCAACATGAATGTGATAATCTCTGGAAAATGTATACCAACCAATTTCTTTGTTATTGATGCTTACCATAGTAATCATGATCACATAATCCTAGGTAGGCCCTTTCTTAAGTTGGTTGATGCCGTGTTGGATGCCAGAAAAGGCAAAGTAACAATGAACATATAACTTTCTTCGCGTTTCTAAACATCCTTCACCTTTTCCTCCCGAAGACGAAGTAGAGGAGGTAGATAGTCTTTGTTTTGTTGAAACCCTTAGAGACCCGCTGCAAAGGGTGATGGAGAATAAAGCCAATGATCAACAAGATGAAGAACTAGAAGAAGCAACAAAGGGATTAGAACCACAAGATGGAAGCGAGGAGGAAGAAAAATTTGAGGACATAGGAGAAATTAAACCCGAGGAGCCACAAGTGCCCGAGGTGGATCTCAAACCTTTGCCCAAAGGATTAAAGTACGAATTTTTGGGCCCAGACAAGACTTATCATGTCATCGTGAGTGACGAATTGAGTCCCGAAGAAAATGAGGAGTTGCTGAATTTATTGAAAAACATAGAAAGGTGATTGGATACTCGATCAATGATCTCAAAGGTCTTAGCCCAGCCTTTTGCATTCATTGTATACCTATGGAAGACCAATGTAAGATCGTAGTGGACCACCACAGGAGGCTAACTCATGCCATGCGAGCGGTAGTAAAGAAAGAGGTCATCAAGCAACTTGATGCCGGAATCATCTACCCGGTTCCGCATAGCGAATGGGTGAGCCCGGTACATTGTGTACCGAAGAAAGGAGGTTTAATCGTGGTGAAGAATGAAAAGAATGAGTTGATACCGCAAAAAACCGTGACCGGGTGGCGGATGTGTATCGATTATCAAAAGCTAAACAAAGCAACGAAGAAAGATCACTTCCCCCTACCGTTCATTGACGAGATGCTCGAGAGATTAGCGAGCCATGCTTATTTTTGCTTTCTCGATGGGTACTCGGGGTTCATGCAAATTCCCATTCACCCGGATGATCAACACAAAACAACGTTTACATGCCCTTATGGAACGTTTGCATATAGAAGGATGTCCTTTGGTCTATGCAACGCTTCGGCCTCTTTTCAACGTTGCATGATGGCCGTATTCTCGGAATTCATCGAAGAAATTGTCGAGGTGTTCATGGATGATTTTTCCGTTTATGGGAAGACGTTCATGGATTGCTTGGCAAACTTGGATAAGGTCCTCACGAGGTGTGCGGAGGTAGACTTGGTGTTAAATTGGGAAAAGTGCCACTTCATGGTTAAGCAAGGCATAGTGCTCGGACATGTTATATCCGAGAAAGGCATTGAAGTGGACAAGACTAAGGTAGAGACGGTTGAGCAACTCCCACCTCCGACGGATGTTAAGTCCTTGAGGAGCTTTCTAGGCCACGCTGGATTCTATAGAAGATTTATTAAGGACTTCTCAAAGATCACTAAGCCTTTAACGCATTGTCGTATGGACCTCCCTGGGCCCGCTACCTCGGTGGGTACCAGGACCGACTACTCGGTGGGCCCCTGGGACTACCCGGCTTGCGCTACACGGCACCTGAAGGCGTGGAGCACATGGACTACACAGGAGTAGTACTCGGTTAGGGAGCTGTACATGTTCCGCACTGTATAGAGGACACCTAGACGTACTCGACTAGTACTCTCTCCCTACTCCGACTTGTAACCCTGCCTCCCGGACTATATAAGGCGAGGCAGGGACCGATCTTAGGATCATCTCATCCAATCCCCTACAACTCACGGCGCACTATTGCACCATCTTGTAATTGTGCCCAATCAATCCAGAGCTACACAGCATACAGGACGTAGGGTATTACGCACCTCGCGGCCCGAACCTGTCTAAATTGTGTGCCACGTGTCTCTTCCTTCCAGTTATCGATCTCGGCGAGTCACATTCATCTACTTCGGGTACTCCCCTTAGTAGGTTGCCGGTTAAAACACCGACAACCGGCGCGCGCCGGTAGGGGCTCTCGCCCGAGATCACATGGCGAACTCGACGGCTCTCGTCCGCTTCAAGCCAACCGTCGCCTTCAACCGCGGCGACACCTTCGTGTTCGGCGCCCGGGTCCGCACCGCCGATGGCGCGGGCTCCTTCCGCCGCCGCCCCGACCATGCGGCCCAACCCAAAGACAAGGCTTCGTGACACTTCCCCGAAGTCGTCACGGCGTACTCGCCGGCAAATTCGGCGAAATTTCGCTCTTCAACCACCACGGCCGACTTCGAGCTCGAGTCCGTCTCCAACTCGAACTCGACGTCGCCATGGGCCATCGCATGCGAGCCGGGCCGCTCGGCCCATCGCAGGCGGTCCCCTCACCACGCAAGCCCTCCGCACGTGGCCCCCGCATCCTCGGCCCGGGCCCGCACGGGGGCTCCCACCTCGCGCCGGCCGCAAGGAGCCCGTACCCGAGTACAACTCGGACTCCGACACCTCCCCCGATCACGTTTCGGACTCCGACCCTCTCTCCGAGTTCTACTCAAACCCGGACTACGAGTTCGACTTCGGGTCGGACCCTGACGAGCCCGAGTCCGAAGACAACTCCACCGAGCTTCCCTTGTCAGGGCCAGCCTCTGGGCTGGTTATAAAATCCACGCCGGCCGGGAGATACGTCTACTGGCCAGACCGCAAGCCTGCTGACCTGATAAAGGGAGACTCACGCTACGTCGCCTACATCGACTCGCTACCATTCTAGGAGGGAACACCGCTAGCCCGGCCGACTCAAACACACCAACTGAGGTGGCACCCTCCGAGTCCAGCCTTGGCACCCCCGATCACCAAGTCTTCATGGCTCGCCGCGACACCCCGGGGCCTTCGGGCACGGCTCGGGACAAGTACCGGAGGACATCTCCTCCGATGAGCTCTCTCGCCGACGCCCCACCAAACGAGACTCCGGCGGACGAGAGACTCTCGACATGAACGCAACCGGAAGCGCAACGAACGTCGTCGACGCCTCCGCGACAACTTCCCCGTCCGCAACCTTGCGGAAGCTCTCGAGGCGGTCGAGAGCGAGTCCACACTACCCCCGAGCAAGCGTTGCCTCATGTCGATCACGGCGATCGCACGCCGTGCTCGGGGCATACGCGCCGGTGAGGTCATCGCCAAGCTCGCCGAAGAAGCTTACTTCATGCGGGTCGACAATAGAGTCAACCAACCTCCTTCGGCTAAGCCCCGCGACAACGAAGCTACTAGTCGCGGCGCCAACAACGGTCCCAACCGTACTCGAGCCGACCTCCCGGCCGAGCCAAACCGTCGCCGCTCCAACGTCGGCGGACCTTCACCGCAAGACCACGACAACCGAGAAGTTGTTCCCCACCGCGCTCCGGCGGTGGCGGCGACAACGATCCCGACGGCGGCGGCCGCCGACGGCGGCGGCTCCAACCATGGGGCCAACGGGAGGGCCGGGAGGCGGCGGCGGCCGCGGAGGCCGAGGCCACGCGAACGACCACGCCTCCGGCGCCTCACACGGCGGGTACGACGCCCGCCAGAAGATTGAGGAGCTGCGGCGGAAGAAGTCGACCACTGCCACTGAAGGTGACGGCTTCCCCGCCTTCTCACCTCGACTTCGCAACCTGCTCCTCCCCGACAAGTTCAAACCTTTGGGGATCACCAAGTACGACGCGAAGCAGGATCCCATCCAGTGGCTCCGATGCTACGCCCTCTCCATCGAGAACGCTGGCGGCAACAGCGACACCAAGTGCCTTTACTTCCCCTTCTGCCTGGACCAAGCACCACTCACATGGCTCGAGTCGCTGGACAAGCACTCGATCGACAAGTGGGACCAGCTGAAGGAGCAGTTCACAAGCAACTTCGCGGGCGCCATGGGCCGATCGGTACTCGCATGGACCCGGCCATGATCAAGCGAGAACAAGGCGAGACCCTCCGCAAGTACATGTGCCGCTTTTTCGACAAGCGCGCCACCGTCGTCGACGTCACCGACAAGGAGGTCATCGACCTCTTCCAAGACGGCCTCTATCACCGCCGCACCTTCGAAGACTTCGGTCGTCGTCGCCCCCGAGTCCATCCCCCACCTCAAGGACATGATCACGTCCTGGGCGGATGAAGAAGACAAGGCCAATGCCAAGTACGACGCCATTCGTGGCAAGACCAAGCAGAACCAGGGCGGCGGCAGCGGCAGCAATGCGAACCAGGGCGGCCGCAACAACAACAACTACTACTACTACTCGGGTCCCAACCGCAAGCGCAAGCCAGACAACACTGTCGCGGCTATCCAGCGCCCTGCGAAAGGGAACTCGAAGAAGAACTCGGCGGCTTCAAAGACCTGCTGAAGGAGAAGTGCCCGTGGCATCCAAACGGCAACCACACTACCGAACGGTGCTACCGGCTCGGCACGCACTCAAGGAGACCCCGGAGCCACCGCACCCTCACGACCAAAAGGGCAAGAAGAAGTGTCGGGGACGGCCCTAGGGGTCCCCTTAAGCAACGGGGGAAATCCTCACTTAAATCCCGGTATCGAAACACGCTAAGCCTAACCATGCGGGTAACTAACCGTGCGGGACATGGCCTACGCCGCGGGACTCCGACGGCCCACCAAGACGGCCCGCTTAGAAGACCCCTCGAGCGAGGCTCCGCCTCGCTCGAGGGCGCGCTCCTCCTCGAGCGGGCTCCGCCCCGTTCGAGGGGCAACTCTTCCCTCAAGCGGTCCCGCCCCGCTCGAGGGCTCGCTCCCCCCTCGAGCGGGTCTCGTCTCGCTCGAGGGTTTGCTCCGCCCTCGGCCGGGGCCCGCCACGCTCACGGGCGCCCCCGCACGCGTGCGCCGGTCCCGTACACGGGCATTTAACGCCCCGACGCCGCGGGACGGCGCCATCATGCGCCGGGGGCTCGCGCCCCCGTGCCGCCGCACCAACTCCCCGGGGAGGAGCCCATCCCCACCACCGTGGGGATGGACGTGCGCGCGGCCGGTGTCGGTCCCGTGACACCGCGCGCACGCCCCGTACGGCTAACGCGTCGAGCCCTCGAAAGGGGGCCGGCGCACCCTCGATGTACTTTCTTGTGACCCTACGGGGGGTTAGGTGGAGGCGGTAGGCCGGTGGACCGCCATCCCCGCCACCGTAACGGCGTGGCCGCCGTACCCGCACGCGCGGCGCACGCCGGAGCCCGTAGCAACGACTCCGGCCCCGTGAGGCGCGTTGGGAAGGAACGTCGTTCGCCAACTCCCGTGCACCGCACGGCCGGCGTCGCACCTCCCTCGAGCCTATCGGGGAGGACATCACCGCCATCCGCCGCTCCCGTACCCTCGAACCGCCACCGTTCGGGTACAAGTCGAGCCATCATGACCGGATCGGCCGCGGAGGTCGACCCGACGGCCGCCCACTCTACGCCGTAGCACGACGTGCACCCCCACGTAGCCGGATAGCGCGGCGTGCATGTAACTCGCCGCCCCCTTGGCCTATAAAAGGGGAGGCGAGCCCCCGCCGCGAGGAGGGACGGACGGAGTTGAACACAACACTCCGTGCACTCACTCTCTTATTCTCCCACAACATCTTCGACCACTCTTTCGGGGACTTGGAAGCCACACTTCCTCTCCCGCCTTGCTTGTACTTGCCCCACTACAAGCACCCCCGTGCCGAGCAATATAGTGCCACGAGCACACCCCCGCCGGACGTACGGCCCCCCTCGACCGGAACCGGGATAAACCTTGTGTCATTTGTTGCTTAGCATCGACCATTGAGGGATAGACCACGGCGCTATCTACTGGTTAGTGTCGGGACCATATTCCGCACCGACGCTGGCGCCCACCGTGGGGCAAGCGAGCGCCTAAGGTCATTTCGCCAACTCCCTCCATGGTGATCCGCACTGAATACCGTGCTACACGCTACTGCATGGGTAGCTCGGACCCCCTCCCGGCCGGGTTCGAGATCCGCTTCGGGGATCTGAACTTTCAGGCCACGGGGAATGGCTATCTCATGCGCCTCACTAACCGTGAGGAACTCCGCGCGCGGCGGCAGGCCGGTCCTCGGCTCGGACCCCCGCCACGCGCACGACTCCGGCCGCGGCGCCGCGAGGCACGGAGGCCGCGGGTCCGTCGGCGCCACGACGCCACCGGTCCCTCCGGGCAACGCTCGCGTCGGGCGCGGTCCGAGTGGCGGCGGGCGGAGCGCGCCGCCACCCGGCGCGGTGCGCCCACCGTCACGACGGCCGCCACCACCCCGGCGGGACCGCGCGCCCCCATCGGCCGCGTGGCGCCACGACGGCCTACAACGCCAATGTCAACACGACGATGCGCGGGGGTTCCGCCTCGGCCGCCACGTCTTCGTCGCCGGGGACCCCGCACCTCGGCGAGCGGATGAGTCGTCCCCGGGCTCCGTCGACACGATGCCACCCGCCAACCGCCACGGGTACGCGGAGTGGGACTTCTCCGGCGTGCGGACCCGGGCCGCGTTCGGGCGCTTCCTCGACGCCACGGATTGCGGTTTGGCCGCTCCGACGACTCCAAAGACCGGGAGCTACGATCCCA
Organism: Cenchrus americanus; assembly: GCA_947561735.1. NCBI lineage: Eukaryota > Viridiplantae > Streptophyta > Magnoliopsida > Poales > Poaceae > Cenchrus > Cenchrus americanus. The sequence goes on along the minus strand of OX387245.1, from coordinate 195,609,247 downwards.
CGCGGGAGTGTTGCGCCGTCATCACCAACGACCCGGCTAACGCCGCCGGCGGCGGGCGCCGGGAGACGGGGAAGTCACGCCGCCCCGGGGGATCGCCGCGCGCCCGGCCGCGGGGCCAAGCGCTCCTCGCCGGGGCCGACGTCGACGCACAGTCGGCCCAAGCCCGCGAGCTCGAGGCCAAGCCGGCGGAGGAATACCGGACGGTGCGGTTGCTCCGCGCCTCAATGGCGGGGAAGCTTCGTGCGTGGCGAACGCGCGCGGGAGTTGGGCCGACGGGGTTCGTGACCGCCTCAACACCGCCCCCCAACGCGGACAACGCGGACGTCCCGCCGCGAGCAAGCCGAGAAGCTCGTCGCCGCCGCGACGCCGCTACGGGCCATGCCAGCACCATCGACCCCCGAGGCTCGAGACATGCACCGCGAGGTGCAAACTCTCATCGAGCAAGCGGCCGTCCAGCAGGCCGAAAGCTCGGCCTCACGCATCCGCCAACGGGGGGGATGCGCGGGGTGACGAAGCCGCACCGGGAGGCGAACCCTCGGTGCACGCGGGGGGACCAGCGGGGCATCCCACCGAGCAAGGACGCACGCCGGCCAAGGAACGACTCCTCGACGCGCGCGCGGCACCGGATTGCGACGCTCGCAACGTCATCAACGCCGGCGTACCAGCAAGGCGGACGCGCAAGTAGCAAGAGGTTACCACCCTCGACGGGGTGGGCGCTACGACAGCGGTGAGGATCGCTCCCCGACACCGGAGCCCCCTGGCACCCGTGTGTTCAGCCGGGAGATCCGCACGGCGGCGTTCCCCCAGCGCTTCCGTCAGCCCTCGACGATCGTCAAGTACAACGGGGAGACGGACCCCCGCGTCTGGCTCAACGACTACCGCCTAGCCTCGTCACGCGGGGGGCCACTAACGACGAAGTGATCATCCGCAACTTGCCCCTACATCTGGGCGACGCGGCCCGGACATGGCTCGAGCACTTGCCCGCCAGCCCGCATCCATACCCGGGACGATCTAGTCCACATGTTCGTGGGCAACTTCCGTGGCACATACGTGCGCCCCCGGAACTTGTGGGATCTCGCGCTCCCCGCATGCGAGCTCGGCGAGTCGCCGCGGGACTTCATACGGCGCTTCTCCAAGCGCCGCACGGAGCTCCCCGCCGTGGCACGGTCCGAGATCGTGCACGCGTTCCTCGAGGGCACCACGTGCGGGACCTCGTACGCGAACCGGGGGCGCAGCCCGCCCGCGGACTCAAACGAGCCGGTCGACATTGCCACCCGCCCTTCGCCTCCGGAGAGGAGGCCGTGGGGGCAATCTTCGACGGCAAGAAGGGCAAGTGCTCCGAGGACGCGCCCGCGGAGGGCGGCGGGTCCAAGGAGCCGCACCGCAACGACAAGCGGGGCAAGAAGGGGGAAGAAGCCGGCCGCGAGGCGCGCGAGCAGGGGGCGCAACGGCGGCAACGCCGAGGCCCTCGCCGTCGACCCGGCTCGACGGGGGCCTCGACCGGGCTCCTCGAGGCCCGGGGGTGTTTGATGACATGCCGAAGAAGCCATGTCCCTACCACAAGACCCCCGTGAACCACACTCTTAAGCGTGCGACATGCTCAAGAAATTCTATGGCCGCGCCGCCGCGAAGGAGGCGAGGCCAAGAAAGACGGAGGCGATGGCGACGCGGGTGGATTCCCCGCCGTCGAGAATGTGTTCCTCATCTTTGGGGGACCCATCGCCGATATGTCGACCCGCCGGCGCAAGAAGGAGCGGCACGAAGTCCTCGCCGCGAGAGAGGGCGCCCTCCGGCCTTCCTCAACCGGTCGAAGGATGCCATCACCTTCGGCGGGACGACCACCCAAACCGTATCCCGAACCCGGCCGATGCCGCCGGTGGTCGATCCCATCATTGGGAACGCCCCGGTTTTCGAAGGTCCTTATGGACGGAGGCGAGCCTCAATATCCTCTTCGCGCATACATTGCGCATGATGGGGATTGGGGCTGGACCCGGTGCGGCCCGAAGACGAAGCCATTTCACGGCATCGCGCCCGGCAAGCGTGTTCAACCCCTCGGGCGGATCGATCTGCGGTCCGGTTTGGTACCCCCAAGAACTTCCGTAAGGAAACCCTCACCTTCGAGGTGGTGGGGTTCAAAGGGGCCTACCATGCCATACTTGGGCGACCTTGCTATGCCAAATTCATGGCGGTCCCCAACTACACGTACCGAAGATGAAGATGCCCGGGCCAAACGGCATCATCACCGTCGGGTCGTCGATCGAGCACGCATTCGACTGCGATGTCGAGTGCGTGGAACACGCAGAGGCACCGGCACTGGATGAAGCGCCGGTGAACACGCTGGAGAAGATGGTCAACGAGGACCTCGACTCCGCCGCCAAGCACGTCGGCACCTTCGAGGCCGCCGAGCAGACCAAAGGGGTCCCCCTCGACCCGTCGGCCCCCGAGAGCAAGGCGTTGAGGGTCGGCTCGACCCTCGACCCTAAATAGGAAGCGAGTGCTCGTCGACTTCCTCCGCGCCAACGCCGACGTCTTTGCGTGGAGCCCCTCGGACATGCCGGGCATCCCGAGGGAAGTCGCCGAACACTCCCTCGATATCTCGCCGAACGCCCACGCCGTGCGCGGCCGGCCGCGCCGCTTCGACGAGGACGGCGACGGGCGATCGGAGCGGAGCCGCGGAAGCTCCTCGAGGCCGGATTCATCAAGGAAGTATTCCACCCTACGTGGCTAGCCAATCCCGTGCTTGTAAAAAAGAAAAATGGGAAGTGGCGGATGTGTGTAGACTATACGATTCTTAATAAAGCATGTCCAAAAGTTCCTTTTCCTTTGCCACGCATAGATCAAATCGTTGATTCAACGGCCGGGTGTGAACTACTCGTTTCCTTGATGCCTATTCGGGATATCACCAAATAAAAATGAAGGAGTCCGACCAGCTCGCGACTTCGTTCATCACACCGTTCGGGACGTTCGTTACGTCACGATGCCTTTTTGTAACACCCTAAAATTCCATCACCAAATTAATATAAGCAACATGGTGTTTAGATTTTATTTTCTAAGGATTAATTAAATTATCAAATAAATTTGGCCTTTAAAATATTTAAATATCATTTTAATAATTTAGAAGCAATAAGTGCTTGTGCATCATGATTTGAATGCATGATTTTATTGTTTGTTTGTGTGAAGTTTTAAAAGTTTTTAAAATGTTTTGAAAACTTTGGAAAGGCTTGAAGTGTTTAAATTTTGAAAAGAGTTTAAATCTTGAAAAGTTTTGAAGGAGTTTAAATTTTAAAAGTTTGAAAAAGGGTTTAAATTTAAAAGTTTGAAAAGGTTGGAAAAAAAAAAAGAAAGAAAACTCTCCAAACCCCTCTCCCTCCCCTTCCCTTTCTTTTCTAGCCCGCGGTCCAGCCTAGCTCGCGCGCGCCCATCAAGCCGAGCCGCCGGCCCGCTCCCCTCCCACTTCCCCCTTTTTTTTTTTCTCTTCGTTCGCCGGGCCGACGGGTGGGGCCCGCGTGTCAATGCCATCTCCTACCTCCGCACTCCTTTCTCCTCCCCTCGCTCGAGTCAACGGCCGCCGCCGCCGGCCGCCCTCCCCGCGTCTTCCGCGCCTCCCTCCCTTTAATCCTCTCTTTCATTGCGCGGTAAGGTCCCGACTTCACTCCTCCTCCTTTATCCCTTCCATTTATCCTAATTAAGCACCCCCCCCTTATGGCCATCAATGGACACCGCCCATTAGTGCGCATGCCTTTTCCTCTCTCCCGCACCGCCTCCCCGCATGCTATAAAGCCGAGCGCCCGAGCCCCCTCGCACGCCTTGCGCTTCGGCGCTCGCGACCCTTTGTCGCTCTCCCCGTCCGCAGACCTCGCTTCGTCTCCGTCTCCTTGTGAAGTGCCGCCTCGCCTCACCGGATTAGAGCCGGACGCCGGAGTTTGGTCGCCCGTTTCGCCGTGGCCGTCGACCCCCGAGCAAGCCGCCGCCACTAGTGCCTCCGCGTCGTCGAGCCGCACATCCGCCTCTCGCTCGTCGTCGTCTCGCTCGTGGCCGGAACACCACCGGTCGGTGGCTCCGCAGACGGCCTTCTCCATCCGCCATCCACCGTCTCTGCGCAAATCCGGCGATCTCCCCGTCATCTTAGCCACCGGTGAGCACATCCCTCGACCCCCTCGCCATTCTCTCTCTCAATTTCCCATCTCACGGGCGTCCAACTCCCACCGAAACGTCGCCAATTTTGGCCGGCCGAGAGCTTGCTCGTCCGCGGCCGTGCTCGTTCCGTAGGAGCCATCGTCAAAACATAGCGGATAAGGCATGCCGCTTTGCCATTAGGTCCCCAAGCTATCCCCAAATAAAAGCTTCATAATATGTGTCTTGAACCTTTTGTGGAAAACCCCCTAGAAAGATTCCACTTCCACACATAAATCCCACCCAAGACAGCTTGCATATCTAACCCCGATTTTAGATCTTTTTGCAAGCGATATTCTTTGTGTCTCGGAATTTCCTCTCGCTAGCCCCCGCGGTCTATAGTTAATAGTGTTTTGACCCTTGCAACCTTGTCTAGTCTATAGATCTAGCGTTTTAGCTCCGTTTAACCTCATTCTTGTTGCGTTAGGCTCATATAAACTCAAAGTACGCGCTAGGAGCAATGTTGTACAAGTTCTATGTTTTATATTTTATTTAAATATTAAATATGATTAAATCCTATTACACATGCTTTTCTAATTAAAATCTAATTAGAAGTTTAACACGTGTTTTCATAAGAAAGTTAATATGATTAATATTAAATGAACATTTCTTTTAATTAAAAGTTAATTAGATGTATACCTCGGTTTTATAATCAAACTTAATTTGATTAATGATTATGCAATTTGCTTTCTACTAAAATGTAACATAGGCTATATCCCGAGTTTCTTAATTAAATGTTAATTTGATTAAAGTGAATATAAATGTGTTTTTAAATTATAATTTGATTAGAATAACTCGAAATATAAAGATAAACGCCTAGATGCTTTTACATGCTTCTTTTAAAATTAAATTGTTTAATATGCATAAATCATACTTGAATATTTATAAGTAAAACGGACTAGGCCTACATCGTAATTTAAATACAAATATAATTTGCTTAATTATAAATAGGGTATTTCTCTCGAAATAACCTATACACATGATTTTACTTAATTAAAAGATATCAAACGCATAGCTAGCTCTTGTTTGTGATCATCCAAACCTCCCGATAGTTCTGAGTGTTCCTTGTGTTCGCTTTCCTAGACCCAAATCCTGCTTTCCCTTTAAGCTTTTCATGCTTGGTGTATTGTTTTGTTTATTGTATGTATTCTTGTGTGCTCGTAGACATCGTGTCAGTTTCAAGCGAGCAACCAGCTTGATGTAGATCAAGAGCAAGTGTTTGAAGAAGAAGAACCTTAGTGATTAAGCAAGGAAGGCAAGTGGTCTTCTCCCCCCGCATGATTCTATTTTATCCTATGTAATTGCATGACAACTAAGTTTATATTTATTATGATATTGCATTAAATTGATGGGAACACCCTTTTTAAGGACTTACCTAGACTTTTACCCACAATCCTTGGATCAACCCGGTTTAACAAATGTTTTTGGGTAGAATATGCTAGTTGCTCAACTTGGGTTGGAAAAAAATGGTTTTCGAAGATAAATGCTTATATGTTTAACGATGATGCTTTTGGTAATACAAGATCATATGGTTTAATCGGAACATGGAGAACCACCCAAGAAAACATGCGCAACCACAGTGTTACATGGCTCTGACCTTAGCCAATTAATTAGGTGTGCGATTGATCTGATGGCCCTTTTCCGAAAGGAGCAGAGGGGGATCCGGGTTGCAGGGGTATAGCCCGGTCCTTTTGGGGTAGCAGCCTTTGCTAAGGTGCTGACCACTAGGGAGGGTTATGGTCCGCCCTGATCTGTAACTATGCGGGTCGTTAGTCTTTTGTATACCTTTGTAAAGGCTTCGTAGCGTCCCTATGCAATCACACCTCGAAGTGTGGTATGATGCCCGATCGCATCGCATGGTTGGGTTCAAAGTTCTTCGGAACTTTTACGCGAGCCGTGGGTAAAGTGTGCAAACCTCGCGAGTGTAAAACGATCGATCGCCCGTGCTCACGGTCATGAGCGGCTTGGACCCTCACATGATTAATAAACTTGAAGATGAGAATAAATCGTGGTTTGGTGAAGCTCGATGAGCTTTGGGTTGTTTTGCTTAAAAGTTTCCTTAAGTGGGTTGGTATATACTTACATCTAGTAACTAGGCGTTCTTTAATTAAAAGTTTGACCGGCATTAAAATGCTAACCGCCGCAAAACCATAGCCTATCCTTGATAGCCTTGCATCTTCCCCCACTTGTTGAGTACCAACCATAAGTGTACTCAGCCTTGCTTACCGCTGTTCAGAAGAGAACAATGGTGAAGAGTTCTACATCGACTTTGAGGAGTTCTGAGGCATGCGTCTCCCCCAGTCAAGTGCCTGTGGAAGCGGAAGACGAAGACTCGTCGTGTAGTTATCGTTTTCCGATGTTAAAGACCTTCGTGTCTTCCGAATGAGTGTAGTAAGTTGTTAAACCCCTTGTTACGTTTTTACTGTCTATGATATTACACTCATTTCGTCTATCATATGTGTGGAACTAGATCCCGGCACACATATGAGGTGCATCTGGTTTCCCTCCGGAAATCGGGTGTGACAGAGTGGTATCGGAGCAAAGTTGTTGATCGTAGGAACGCAGCCTTAAGTTAGAAATGGTCGAAAAGTAAGGATTCATGTTCTAGAAAGTCCGTCATCCTTCAAAATTGACTTATTTTACATATAAAAACTAATTTAGTCTTGTCTTTTTGTTAAAACACATCGTTTTGTTTTGATCTATTCTGAGCTCGTTTCTTGTGCTATCGGCTAGATCTTCACCACCGAGATCGTCTAATATAAGTTCTTAGATTGCCTACCCCTTATCAACTTCGATAGAAACGTTTCTGTGAGGACGATCGTTGTGCTAATGTTTGTTGTTTGAACACATGATTGATTTGGATCTTTGATTGTGTGAGTTGTATTGTGGAGTGATGGCCACAAATGCAACAAGAAATAAATGGTTAGGTTAATAGAGATAGTTTGGGTTCAAATCTGGGTTATCCTTATCTACCATACAAGTTGGTTGAAGGATGTTTGAAGATCAAAGTCTGGAAGCAACAACATCAACAACCAGAAATCTACAAGCATATACAGACATCAATGTATGAAAGAAGTTAAAGAAAAAGATGGTCAATTTCTTTCACCTCGTTGTTCTTCTCTCTACCACATTGTGATTACAATCACAACAAGAAAAGATGAATAGGATGGCGAGTCCCAATGGAAATCACGAAGATAAAGACAACAAACGAAACATCGACATTCCATCTACAACCTTAGCAATTGAACGCAGAATGCTAGAGTATATGGCAACACAAACTCGTACTCGCAAGCAATGACTCAACCCATGGTTAACATCCATCGGTATATTATAGAGCAAGCATCAAATCCTAAGAACCCCATTATTGCCTTGGGTGATAACCGTCGTATTTCATCCGTTCCAATGTCATTGGACAAAGAAAAGCTATCGATCATGCAAGCTCAAGTCTTACAAGGACAAGGCATCAAAGACGTCACCCCCTCATAACACGAGATAACCAAAGTTGGAGTTTCCGCCGGACCAAGAAAGAAGCAAGTTGTAGAAGTATGGAATCATCAAAATAATAAGAGAAGTCATGGAGCACCGTAGTTGCGGACGAATGAACAACATGAACATATGAAGATTACAGAGCATGTCAATGTTGTGAGCATTATGGTCGTTCATGTCTCCAAAAAGAAGCCACCCTAATGACAGATAAGGCTAGACAATGTTATCATTTGGATATCAATAAGAAGATGAAGTTATGTACCCAAAATCCAGTCCTAGAAGAAGTTGCTCAAGTCGTAGACAAGAATCGATTATCAACCTTGAGGATTGGAGTATAACTTTCAAAGCATTTCAGCTTGATAGAATCAAACAACTCAAGGAGCATGCAGGTGAAGAAAGCCAAGACAAAGGTATTAAGAGACTCGTGTTTCAAATGTGATGAAGAAGGACACTATGTTAATAATTGTCCAACAAAGCGTAAGAGGATTTTACCTAATCACGATGGATTATATTGCCTCAAGTGTGGAGAAAATGGACATCTTGCTAGTTGGTGTGCAAAAGAGGATGGTAATCAACCCCAGGATCGAAGTCTCAATACCCTTACTTCTAGTCAAACGTACAATGGCCAGGCTACTAAAACAAGAAAAGCATGTTTCTATTGTAACAAAGAGGGACATTTCATAAGTTAGTGCCCCAAGAAGCTTTTGGATTAAAAGAAGAAGGAAAAAGATTTGAAGGGTGATTTCAAATAGTCAAAAAAATGGAGTTAATCCAGCTCTATTCAAATCACTTTATCAAGACGACAAGAAAATTCTACCAGGGCAAGTCAATGAAGCCGAGGAAAGGAATGGACTGTTACAAGTGGAGTTAGGTTGAGTATTCCAAGTTGATGTTTATAAAGTGAGTTGTAAAGAATAAAGAATTATGTTTATGGAGCTTGTGTAAGACGAACTATATGGAAGCAAGATAAGCAGTGTTGGATGCTAAACACCCGAACTCTTGTTTCATGCTAGCCTTTGTGAATCTCGGGATGAGAATCGTCTTAAATTGGAAGTTCAAATTGCTTTATCTTTTTGAGTTCATCTCGCCATGCATTAGTCCTATCTCGAAATATCTTTCTCCAACAATCAAATGGTAAGCACTAGGTCGAGAAGGTCAAGACATTTCACCCGTTGTCCGTGTTCATATCGGCGTAACCAAGCACCACCCACCCCTCAACCCAAAGAATGGATCCAAAGAACGCAACAGCTTCCTTGTCACTCGGATGCGGTGCCACTATTCAAAACATTCAAGCTCGGCAAAATCGGTCACCACCAAAGACCACCATCACCGGTGGACAAGCATAAGGAATTCATGAGTCACCGTCCTCCCACATACTTCTACTCAACTCGATACATTTGATGTTGATGATTGGTTAAAGACTCGTCACCAAGAAGTTGGAGATGACACAAGGCACTAATCGAGAGATGGTCTTGTATACAACAGCCGTTTGTAAGGATTAACAAATTTAATGGTGGAATGAGTACACTTTCGCACATGTTGTACGTAGCACCATCACCGGGCAGAGTTCGGGTATAGTTTTCGCGCGCACCACATTCTCTCTCGGTGTGATCAAGCTTAAGCAAAGGGAGTTCCTCGCTCTAAAGCAAGCCAATATGTCGGTTAACGAGTATCCGGACAAGTTCACTCGCTTGTCTCACTATGCATCGATGAAGTTAATACCGACCCAAAGAGGCAAGAACGCTTCCCGGATGGTCCGATAGGGCCACTCAACTATCAACTACAGAGTCATAGCTTCCCGGACTTCGCTACATTACTGAACAAAGCTATAGGTCTAGAGAACAAACGTGTGGAACTTGGTGAACAGAAGCGCAAGTTCCAATCTCGTGGACAATCAGCAACACACGCCCCCGCTTCAACTCATCACAGAGTTCTCAGTTTAGTTCTGGTGGATCAAGTGGAAATTATTTGCAAAATTCTCGCTACGGCGCTCAACCCGGTAGTTCCAAGCATTCCACCAACAAACACTACACGTTCCAAATCATCATCGAGATCTCTTAGGTGCACTAATGAGAAACAACTCTCAAGTTCACTCTAATGGTTGTTTCGAAATTGTGGAGAATTGGAACGATATACCAAAGATCTTCCCAAATCGTAACATCTAGACTCCCCGTAAAGACAATGGTCAAAGGTTCGACAACCAACATCTCGTATACACCATGGAAGTGCAAATTCTCAGATCAACAAGGGTCAACGGAATTACGTGCGTGGCAAAGTGAACCACGTGATAGCTAAACAAGCTCCAGACGCTCCTGATATTGTGTTGGATACGTTTCCTGTCAAACTTTGTGCCTGCAATGATTTTATTTGATTCCGGAGCATCACATTCATTCAGTACTGAACAATTTGTGGCAAAGCATGATATACCTATGAGTTCTATGAAGACACATTCGTTGGGTAGTTCCCCGAATGGTGAAATGAAATTTGCATATGTATGCTCAGAAGTCAATCTTAAGATCGGGGGAATGGATTTTCAAGCTGATCTAGTATTACTTACATCTAGTGGAACAGATGTGATACTTGGAATGGATTAGTTGGGCGAATGTGATAGAATAATTCGTGTGCCAAGAAGTCGGTACTCTTAACCGCTACCGCAAGAAGATAGGATTGAGTTTGTTGCTACTGCCCATCCAAAGAACAAGGCAAAGTGAATCAGGATTTAGGAAAGTAGGTGGAGGAGCTACGATTGTCGGAAGTGCTCAGCGTACAAGATGGACTCAGAATAATACCCTTAGTTCTTTTCAATCTCTCCGAATCTCGGGACGAGATTCTTTTTAAGGGGGGTAGATTTGTAACACCCTAAAATTCCATCACCAAATTAATATAAGCAACATGGTGTTTAGATTTTATTTTCTAAGGATTAATTAAATTATCAAATAAATTTGGCCTTTAAAATATTTAAATATCATTTTAATAATTTAGAAGCAATAAGTGCTTGTGCATCATGATTTGAATGCATGATTTTATTGTTTGTTTGTGTGAAGTTTTAAAAGTTTTTAAAATGTTTTGAAAACTTTGGAAAGGCTTGAAGTGTTTAAATTTTGAAAAGAGTTTAAATCTTGAAAAGTTTTGAAGGAGTTTAAATTTTAAAAGTTTGAAAAAGGGTTTAAATTTAAAAGTTTGAAAAGGTTGGAAAAAAAAAGAAAGAAAACTCTCCAAACCCCTCTCCCTCCCCTTCCCTTTCTTTTCCGGCCCCGGTCCGGCCCTAGCTCGCGCGGCCCATCAAGCCGAGCCGCCGCCCAGCCTCTCCCACTTCCCCCTTTTTTTTTTTCTTCGTTCGCCGGGCCGACAGTGGGGCCCGCGTGTCAATGCCATCTCCTACCTCCCAGCCTCCTTTCTCCTCCCCCTCGCTCGAGTCAACGGCCGCCGCCGCCGGCCGCCTCCCCCGCGTCTTCCGCGCCTCCCTCCCTTTAATCCTCTCTTTCATTGCGCGGTAAGGTCCCGACTTCACTCCTCCTCCTTTATCCCTTCCATTTATCCTAATTAAGCACCCCCCCTTATGGCCATCAATGGACACTGCCCATTAGTGCGCATGCCTTTTCCTCTCTCCCGCACCGCCTCCCCGCATGCTATAAAGCCGAGCGCCCGAGCCCCCTCGCACGCCTTGCGCCCGCCGCTCGCGACCCTTTGTCGCTCTCCCCGTCCGAAAGACCTCGCTTCGTCCGTCTCCTTGTGAAGTGCCGCCTCGCCTCACCGGATTAGAGCCGGGGACGCCGGAGTTTGGTCGCCCGTTTCGCCGTGGCCGTCGACCCCCGAGCAAGCCGGCCGCCACTAGTGCCTCCGCGTCGTCGAGCCGCACATCCGCCTCTCGCTCGTCGTCGTCCGCTCGTGGCCGGAACACCACCGGTCGGTGGGCTCCGCAGACGGCCTTCTCCATCCGCCATCCACCGGCCTCTCGCGTAAATCCGGCGATCTCCCCGTCATCTTAGCCACCGGTGAGCACATCCCTCGACCCCCCTCGCCATTCTCTCTCTCAATTTCCCATCTCACGGGCGTCCAACTCCCACCGAAACGTCGCCAATTTTGGCCGGCCAGAGCTTGCCGTCCGCCGGCCGTGCTCGTTCCGTAGGAGCCATCGTCAAAACATAGCGGATAAGGCATGCCGCTTTTGCCATTAGGTCCCCAAGCTATCCCCAAATAAAAGCTTCATAATATGTGTCTTGAACCTTTTGTGGAAAACCCCCTAGAAAGATTCCACTTCCACACATAAATCCCACCCAAGACAAGCTTTGCATATCTAACCCCGATTTTAGATCTTTTTGCAAGCGATATTCTTTGTGTCTCGGGAATTTCCTCTCGCTAGCCCCCGCGGTCTATAGTTAATAGTGTTTTGACCCTTGCAACCTTGTCTAGTCTATAGATCTAGCGTTTTAGCTCCGTTTAACCTCATTCTTGTTGCGTTAGGCTCATATAAACTCAAAGTACGCGCTAGGAGCAATGTTGTACAAGTTCTATGTTTTATATTTTATTTAAATATTAAATATGATTAAATCCTATTACACATGCTTTTCTAATTAAAATCTAATTAGAAGTTTAACACGTGTTTTCATAAGAAAGTTAATATGATTAATATTAAATGAACATTTCTTTTAATTAAAAGTTAATTAGATGTATACCTCGGTTTTATAATCAAACTTAATTTGATTAATGATTATGCAATTTGCTTTCTACTAAAATATAACATAGGCTATATCCCGAGTTTTCTTAATTAAATGTTAATTTGATTAAAGTGAATATAAATGTGTTTTTAAATTATAATTTGATTAGAATAACTCGAAATATAAAGATAAACGCCTAGATGCTTTTACATGCTTCTTTTAAAATTAAATTGTTTAATATGCATAAATCATACTTGAATATTTATAAGTAAAACTGGACTAGGCCTACATCGTAATTTAAATACAAATATAATTTGCTTAATTATAAATAGGGTATTTCTCTGAAATAACCTATACACATGATTTTACTTAATTAAAAGATATCAAACGCATAGCTAGCTCTTGTTTGTGATCATCCAAACCTCCCGATAGTTCTGAGTGTTCCTTGTGTTCGCTTTCCTAGACCCAAATCCTGCTTTCCCTTTAAGCTTTTCATGCTTGGTGTATTGTTTTGTTTATTGTATGTATTCTTGTGTGCTCGTAGACATCGTGTCGGCTTTCAAGCGAGCAACCGGTTGATGTAGATCAAGAGCAAGTGTTTGAAGAAGAAGAACCTTAGTGATTAAGCAAGGAAGGCAAGTGGTCTTCTCCCCCCGCATGATTCTATTTTATCCTATGTAATTGCATGACAACTAAGTTTATATTTATTATGATATTGCATTAAATTGATGGGAACACCCTTTTTAAGGACTTACCTAGACTTTTACCCACAATCCTTGGATCAACCCGGTTTAACAAATGTTTTTGGGTAGAATATGCTAGTTGCTCAACTTGGGTTGGAAAAAATGGTTTTCGAAGATAAATGCTTATATGTTTAACGATGATGCTTTTGGTAATACAAGATCATATGGTTTAATCGGAACATGGAGAACCACCCAAGAAAACATGCGCAACCACAGTGTTACATGGCTCTGACCTTAGCCAATTAATTAGGTGTGCGATTGATCTGATGGCCCTTTTCCGAAAGGAGCAGAGGGGGATCCGGGTTGCGGTGGGTATAGCCCGGTCCTTTTGGGGTAGCAACCTTTGCTAAGGTGCCGACCACTAGGGAGGGTTATGGTCCGCCCGATCCGTAACTATGCGGGTCGTTAGTCTTTTGTATACCTTTGTAAAGGCTTCGTAGCGTCCCTATGCAATCACACCTCGGAAGTGTGGTATGATGCCCGATCGCATCGCATGGTTGGGTTCAAAGTTCTTCGGAACTTTTACGCGAGCCGTGGGTAAAGTGTGCAAACCTCTCGCAGTGTAAAACTGATCGATCAGCCGTGCTCACGGTCATGAGCGGCTTGGACCCTCACATGATTAATAAACTTGAAGATGAGAATAAATCGTGGTTTGGTGAAGCTCGATGAGCTTTGGGTTGTTTTGCTTAAAAGTTTCCTTAAGTGGGTTGGTATATACTTACATCTAGTAACTAGGCGTTCTTTAATTAAAAGTTTGACCAAAGCATTAAAATGCTAACCGCCGCAAAACCATAGCCTATCCTTGATAGCCTTGCATCTTCCCCCACTTGTTGAGTACCAACCATAAGTGTACTCGGCCTTGCTTACCGCCGTTCGTAAGAGAACAATGGTGAAGAGTTCTACATCGACTTTGAGGAGTTCCGAGGCATGCGTCTCCCCCGATCAAGTGCCTCGTGGAAGCGAAGACGAAGACTCGTCGTGTAGTTATCGTTTTCCGATGTTAAAGACCTTCGTGTCTTCCGAATGAGTGTAGTAAGTTGTTAAACCCCTTGTTACGTTTTTACCGTCTATGATATTACACTCATTTCGTCTATCATATGTGTGGAACTAGATCCCGGCACACATATGTGATGCATCCGGTTTCCCTCCGGAAATCGGGTGTGACACTTTTGGCCTCGTAAACGCGGGCGCAACATATCGGCGCATGCAAGCACGTTTTTGGGGATCACATCGGGCGGACGGTCGAAGCCTACGTGGACGACATCGTCGTCAAGCACCGGGAAGGCGGACGACCCGTTCGGCGACCTTGGCGTCGCGTTCGGCCCCGCCCACGGGCCAACGGGGGTCAAGCTAAACCCCGAAAAATGTGTCTTTGGAGTGTCGCGGGGCATGCTCCTAGGATACATCGTCTCCCAGCGGGGAATCGAGGCCAACCCCGAAAAGGTTGCGGCCCTCGAACGGATGGGTCCAATCCGGGACCTCAAAGGGGTGCGAAGGTGTTGGGGTGCCTTGCCGCCTTAAGCCGCTTCATCTCGAGACTCGGTGGAGAAGGGCCTCGCCCCTCTACCGGCCGCTCAAGAAGCACGAGCGCTTCGTTGGACCGCCGAGGCCCCGGACGCGCTCGACAAGCCGAAGGCGTCTCGACGCACGCTCCAATCCTCACGCCGCCGCGAGACGGCGAACCCCCGCAGCTCTACGTGGCCGCAACCACCCGGGTGGTCGCCGCCGTGATCGTCGTGGAGCGCACGGAGGAAGGGCACGCCTTGCCCGTGCGAGAGGCCGGTCTACTACATCGGCCGAAGTCCCGTCGGACACGAAGACGCGCTACCCCCTGTGTCCGAAGCCGCCGTATGCGGTAGTACTTGCGCGGCGCAAGCTCCGCCACTACTTCGAGGCCCACCCGGTCACGCGTGGTCTCCTCCTTCCCGCTAGGAGAGATCATTCGCAACCCCGACGCGGCGGCGGATCGCCAAATGGTCCGTGGAGGTGATGGGCGAGACGCTCGCCTACGCCCCGCGCAAGGCCATCAAATCACAAGTCCTAGCCGATTTCGTCGCCGAGTGGACGGACACGCGCCTACCGCCCCCGCAAATCCAAGCGAGTGGCCGGACTCTCGTTCTTCGACGGCTCGGTGATGAAGACGGGAGCGGGCGCGGGCCTCGCTCTTCGTGTCACCCCCTCGGGGAGCACATGCGCTACTCGCTGCGCCTCCACTTTCCCGCGTCCAACAATATGGCGAATACGAGGCCCTTCTCTCGCAGCCTCAAAATCGCCATTGAGTTGGGCGTCAAACGCCTCGACGTGCGAGGGGACTCGCGGCTCGTGATCGATCAAGTCATGAAGAACGCGAGCCGCCACGACGACAAGATGGAGGCCTACCGTAAAGCCGTGCGGGCCCTCGAAGACAAGTTCTAAGGCATCGAGCTTAATCATGTACCCCGCCGGTACAACGAGGAAGCGTACGAGCCGGTGAAGATCGCGTCCGAGCGGATCACCGTTCCCCCCGAACGTTTTTGCGCGTGACGTCGCGCAACCCTCGGTCGCCTTCGAGCCCTACCCCTCGAGCCACGACGGACCCTCGGGGGCTCCCTCGAATCCGCCGGGTGCGAAACCCATGGATGAGGACCCCTCGAACGAGGCGTACGTGCTCTCCCTTCTCGAGGGGTACGGCTCCCACGAGGTCGATACGATGGACATAGAGCCGGCTCCCCGTCCAAGTGGACCGGCGGGAAAAATACATCGCCCGGATCGCTCGAGGGGAACTCCCCGCGGAACGGGCCGCGCCCCGTGCGCATCGCCGGGATGGCCAAATCCTTCACCCTCGTCGACGGCGAGCCGCACAAGCGCGCCGCCTCCGGCATCCTCCGGCGGTGTATACCCATTCCCGAGGGGCGCGAGCTCCTACGGGACATCCACGCGGGGATCCGTGGCCACCACGCCGCACCCCCGCACCCTCGTCGGTAACGCGTTCCGCCGTGGCTTTTATTGGCCTACCGCGGTCGCGGACGCCGCCGAAATCGTACGCACCCGCGAAGGGTGCCGCTCTACGCCCGCAAGTCCAACTTGCCCGCTCATGCCCCGCAAACAATCCCCGTGACATGGCCGTTCGCCGTGTGGGGGGCCGGACATTGTCGGGCCCCCGCGGAAGGCGCCCGGGGCTTCACCCATCCGCTCGTCGCGATCGACAAATTCTCCAAGTGGGTGGAGGTGCGCCCCATCACGAATTTAAGGGCCGAGCAGAGCGGTCACGTTCTTCACCGACATCGTATACCGCTTTGGAGTGCCAAACTCCATCATCACGTACAATGGGTCCCAATTCACGGCCGGAAGTTCTTGGAGTTCTCGTGATAAGTTCCACATCCGCGTGGATTGGGCACCGTGGCACATCCACGGACCAACGGCCAAGTGGAGCGCGCCAACGGCATGATCCTACAAGGCCTCAAGCCCAGAATTTTCGACCAGCTCAACAAATCTGGGCGAAAATGGCTCCAAGAACTACCAGCGGTCGTGTGGAGCCTAAGGACCACCCCAAGCAGAGCCACCGGGTTCACCCCGTTTTTCCTGGTCCATGGCGCGGAGGCCGTCCTCCCCACGGACTTAGAATACGGGTCGCCCAGGGTTCGAGGCTACGACGAGGATGCTAACCAGCGAGCCCGCGAGGACTCGCCCGGACCGGCCAGACGAAGTACGCCTCGTGGCGTTGATGCACTCCGCAAGGTATCAACCGTCCCTACGACGTTACCAAGCACGCAAGATACGTCGGAGGGATTTCGCCGAAGGGGATGCGGTCCTAAGGCTACGCCAAGACAACCGAGGGCGCCACAAGCTATCGCCCCCATGGGAGGGACCCTACGTCGTGGTGAAGGTGCTCAAGCCGGCACGTATAAGTCGGCCAACGAGGACGGCGAAGAACTCACCAACGCTTGGAACATCCAACGCCTACGTCGCTTCTACCCTTAGCTAGGATTTCCAAGTACTTTCGTTGTAAAATCACATGGCCAACGCCCCGCTTGGTGTCAACTATGTAAATACTCCAAGTCTAATAAAAGGGCAACTCGGCTTTCCCCCGAAACCCAAGTTACCCTCGGGGGCTACCGCGGGCCCCCCCCCAAATGGTCCCATTTTTTCGCACAAAAAACAATACGACATGCACTAAGTTTGTTCCCTACTTCAACCTCGAGCCACGATTCGAACAGGCGCGGGCGGCACAACGGAAGGAGCGTGCGAGCCGTAGATAGCCTACGCCGCGTGGCTATGGCCCTTCTCTCTCGCCTCCAACCCGGCGGGCCCCCTTGCGAAAATCGAACTCCCCTAACTAGAATCTACTCGGAAGAAGGAGAAACAAAAAGCGTGATAAACAAACGATTTCATTTACAGCAAATGCCCATGTTCATGAAACAACTTGTTTATTTACAAAAGGCCACGAGGCCGCAGTACCGATACACATCAAAAAAAAAATGGGCCAAGCGCCCAACCGGCTTTCAGGGGCGGGGAGGAGCGAAGAGCGGCTCGCGGCGTCCGGAAGAGGAACTCCTCGAAGGCCTCGGCGAGCAACCCGGCGGTGTCGGCGGCAAGCGCGTCCACACGCTCCATGGCCACCTCGTCCTCAACTCCCTCGTGTACGACGTAGCCTCTCCGCCGCCCTCGAAGTTTACCTCGTAGTGGGATCGCACCACTCCGAGGGCCTTCTCGGACGCCCGCCGTTGCCGGCGCCGGCGCATTCGCTCGGTGACGTGGCCACCAAGGGCGCGCGGACGGCCGGCCGCCGAGCCGCCGGCCCGTGCCTCGCCCTCCTCGACGGTGCGGCAAGTCTCGAGGGCCGCATCGCGCGCCTCCCGCAGCCCCCCGCTCGGAGGAGTTGTAGGAGGTCCGCAGCACCTCGGCCGCTCGCCACGTGCCCCGCAGCGGGCGCAAGCCCGGGAACATCAAGGCAAGGGATAAATCATAAAGAAGGGAATGCGAAGTTCCCAATCGAAAATCCAACGAGACAAGAGTCACATTGTGGCTCACCTTCGACTTGCTTCCTCTCCATCTCGAGGTCGCGGCGCACGGCCTCAACCGTCAGCTCAAGGCGCTTGACGCCTCACCCCCGCTCCCCGGAGGGCCATCTCCTCGGTTTGCGCTTGCAATACAGAGCGCAACGACCTCGCCCTCGGCCCTTGGAGAGCTTGGCGTCCGCATCCGCCAAGGACTTCCGCGTCACCTCGTGGGCGGCGCGCTCTCCGCTCCGGCGCCGCACGGGCATTGGTGAGAGCGGCTCCGCTCCCCGCCGGAGCCGCTCCTCGGCCCCTTGGCGGGCGGTGCTCTCTTGCGGAGCCGCTCCCCCCCCCGGCGGTGACAAGGGCCGCGGCCTTGGCGTCGAGGGCGGCCCTCGTGTCGTCGGCCTCCTTGGCGCGCCCGCTCCAACGCGCGTGCCCGCTCCTCCGGCCGGCGCCGTTGCGCCCGCGCCCCCTCGAGCGACGTGCGGAGCTCCCGAGCTTCGGCGCGAGCGGTGGCCACCTCCGCCTCCCGCGTTGGCGCCCGCCGTCCGCGTCTTCTCCGCATCCGCGCGCGCGTTCCACGGCGCCTCGTCGCGATCGAAGAGGGCCGCGCGGACCCGCTCGAGGCTCGAGCGACGCGCCGTGTCCCCGCCTCGAGCTCTCGGGAAGCTCGTCGGGCCGGTGCCGTGGCCCGTACGACGGCCACCCACCGTCCGGCGTCCTAAGAGCGTCTGCAAGCGCGTCGAAAGCGTTGCATTGCCCCCCGAGCCGTCGGGGCCTCGGCGTTCACCCGGTCGAACGCGTCGTACTTGTCGTGGGCGCGGCGCTCGAGCTCCTGGCATCCACGCATCAAATCCCGTAAGCGCCAAGGCTTGAATGCAAGATACGAAAACGAAAAGGGAAGAGGGACGAGCAACCATGGCTCACCCGGAAGACGAGCCGGCCGGCCGCCGTGGACTTGCGCCGCCTCGTTCGGTGCGCGGTTAAGCGTGGCGCCGTGGCTCCGAAGCTCGCCCCGCAGCTCTGCTCCCCCCCGGCGTCGGCAAACGCCGGGGGGATCACCGACGGCCCCCTCCACCTCGGGCGGGGCGGCCGGCGTGGGAGGACGAGGCCTCGGCACCATGTCCTCGGCCCCCCACCACCATGTGACCCTCGTGCCGCTCACGAGGGCCCCCCTCCCCGGGGCTCGGGGGAGTTCGAGGGCTAGCCGGCCCACCGATTCCACCCGGCGGCGGAGAGTCGTCCGAGACCTCCACCACCTCTCGCCGCAAATCGCCGGCGGACGCAGGCGCTTGCGCGCCTCCGCCGGCACCACCACCCGCGCCTCCGCGGCCACGGGCGCCCGTCGTGCCGCCGTGGCCACCACCTCCGGCCGTACCGCCGCATCCGCGGCGCTCCCGCAGGGTTGCGCCCGCTCCACCTCCTCCCGGTGGCGCCCACCGCCGGCCGCACCTCCACCGTGGCCGCCGCCGCGGCCCGTGTCTCCGTGACGACGGGCGGGGCCGCCCCCCGGCGACCTCCCGGCCGCGCCGCGCGGCGGGCCGGACTGCCGGCCGGGCCTTGAGGCCCCGGCCGGTCTTGCGAGC
Organism: Cenchrus americanus; assembly: GCA_947561735.1. Classification (NCBI taxonomy): domain Eukaryota; kingdom Viridiplantae; phylum Streptophyta; class Magnoliopsida; order Poales; family Poaceae; genus Cenchrus; species Cenchrus americanus. The sequence continues at coordinate 195,589,622 of OX387245.1, read as the reverse complement.
TCGTGCCCGCCGCCGTGCTTGTCCCCGGGCGCGACCCCCTCGACGAGCGCCGTCGGGTGGGGATCGATGCGTCCGTCCTCAGCACCTTGGCCGGTGCAAGCGGAGGAACGGTTGGCACCACCCTGCGCAGACACGAACGAAGGGTTAAATCACCTAATCGCCAACGAGCCAAACCAAACGAAGAAGGACAGTGCTCCTTACCTCGCGGAGGAAAAGGCCCGTTTCCTTTTCCTCGAGGTCTGCGCGGCGAGGCCGGCGCGCCGGCCGCGCCCGCCGTAGCGCCCCCGACGGCGCCGCCGCGCGCACAGCACGCCCGCCCCCACGCGCGGCGCGCCCGACGCCGCGCCTCCCCGAGGGCGCCGCCGCGCGGGGGCACGCTCGCCCCGCGCGCGGGCACGCCCGCCGGCCGCGCCCCTCGACGATGACGCCGCGCGCGCGGGCACGCTCCCCCGCGCGCGGCGCACGCTTGACGCGCGCACGGGCGCGTCCGCCGCGCGTGCCTCCGTGGCGCGCGCGGGCACCGCCGCGGCGCGTGCCGCCCCGATGTCGATTGCCGGCGGCGGCGCCGGCGGCGCCCGCCCCAGGCGAAGCCGCCCCTTGACGCCGCCGCCGGTTCCGGCGACGGGGCGCCGGGCCGCCACCCGTCCGAGGGGCCCTCCCCCTCGGCCCTCTTCCTCCTCGTCCTCCTCCGAGGATGAGGGCTCCTCGATCTCCCGGGAGGAAAGCCCCGGCTCCTCGCGCCGTCGGTACTCCGCGGCCCGCCGGCCGCGGCGAGCTTGACGTCGCCTCGCGTGCTTCCTCTTGCGCGCCGCCCGCTCCTCCGCTCCCCGCCGCGCCGCCCGGCCGAGCGCACGGGAATCGGGGGTGGGTGGAACGGACTTGGCGATGTTGAACTCCACCGGTGCCGCACGGAGCGACAATGGCGCATCGAGGAAACAAAGGCAGGACCATGAACTAAAACAAAATCGTGAACCCAACTCACCCGCGGACCCGTGGGGAGCATCTCAAGGTCCCATGGGGGTCCGACCCGCGGTGGCGGCGCCCGGGTGTCGACGGCGTTCCGCGCCCCGGTGAGCGCATACGGCCGCTCAAGGGGCGTCGGGGAGCATCCGCGACCTCGCCGGAGTCGACGGGGTTGGCCGCCTCGTCATCTCGAAGATGCGCAGCGGCCTCTCCATCGAGGCACGACCCGCCGGTGGTGAAGGAAGGCGAGGACGCCCATCGCGTTCGGCCCGTGCTTCGCCGCCCGCCGCAGGCGGCGAGGACGGACTCTTGCCGCGCCCGATGCCGGGCCGTAGACACCTCGTAGCCCCGGGAGTCCCGCCTCTTCTTGAATACCCGCCGGTGTAGGGAGGAAGGCCGGCTCGGCATTGCGCGGTAGAACCATCCCCCGCTCCCGGCCGGCGTTGTTCGTCGTCATGGTGCAGGGGATGTAGAAATCCTTGAGCCGCCCCCGCGGGGCAAGCGACATCCCGCCGGCGCGCACCGCGCGCGTGTCCCTCGGCTTCCGACGTGGGCCGCGTGATGAGCTCCCCCGCGGAAAAGGTGAACCCGCAGATCCCGCTGATCGGGATCCCCGTGCCCTTCGCGGACGCCCACGAACGTGGCCGCTCGCGAGATCGCGTTGGGGGCGAAGTTGTGCGGCTCCACCCCCGTAGTAGTAGCACATCGCCCGCATGAAGGTGCTCGCCGGCGCGTTGAAGCCACGCTCGTGGTAGCGGAGGAAGCTCACCACGTAGCCCTCCGGCGGGTTGGGCTCGTGGTGCGCCGCCGGTGGCACGATCCACTCCGCCGGCGCCCTTCTTCGTTAGCCGCCGGTCCGACCGGCGGCGACCGGCTCGCCAAGGGCGAGCCGGGTCACCGTCGACCTCTCCCGTGCGTACGGCTACGGGATCCCGAGGGGAAGGCGAGGCGGCGCCATGAGGGGGGACGAAGGAATGCGAAGGCGGAGGACAAGGAAACGAAAAAGAAAGAGCTCTAACGGCGAGACCGCGCGGTGGCAACAGCGAGATGAAGACGAAGGGGCGGAGGACCGAAAACGGTGAGACACTAAGGTAAAAAACCGCCGCCCCCTCTTCCCTGCAGCTTTATAGGCCGACGGGCGAGCTCTCCGGAGCGGACGCCCCGCTAGCATTAACTGCAGGGAATCTTTCCATCGCGTCGACGAATGGGCCCCACCACGACCGCGCCGGCCACAACCCTTGCGGGCGGGCCATCATTACGGCAAAGACCGGCAACGACCGAGGCGAAGCCGTCACGTCCGCCCGCCATGCCGCCCACTACGCGCGCGCGCGCGGCCGCGCCGCCTAAAAAGACGCGCCCGCGGCGCAAAACCGCGGCCACGACCGCAAGGCACTTAAATGTCCGGTCCCTTGCCAAGCAAGGAGAACCCTCGAGCGGGGCGGACCCCGGCTCGAAACAAAGGCGACCCTCGATGGGACACCAGCGTGAGAAGGTCGCCCGGGACCTGCTCGATGTAGAGCAGGAACAACGCGGGCACCCATGCCACGTAAAACCCTCGAGCGGCATGACCCTCGGCTCGAAACAAAGGCGACCCTCGATGGGACACCAGCGTGAGAAGGTCGCCCGGGACCTGCTCGATGTAGAGCAAGCAACCGCGGGCACCCATGCCACGTAAAACCCTCGAGCGGCATGACCCTCGGCTCCAAACAGAGGCGACCCTCGATGGGATATCAGCGTGAGAAGGTTGCCCGGACCCTGCTCGATGTAGAGCCGCAACCGCGGGCACCCATGCCACGGCAAACCCTCGAGCGGCACGAGCCCTTGGCTCGAGACAATGTCAACCCTCTAAAACAAAGCACATACACCGTGCTACCAACCCGCACCTCGAGGACCGGCTCGCCCGGACCCCTCGACGGCCGCAAACGTGAAAAGACGGGGGCCGTCCGGGTGCACGGCCCCGCACGGCCTTGCGATCGAGGGTTCGAAGCCCGACCCTCGACGGGTTCGAACGGGCGCCTCGGATCACGCAGTTAGGGGACGACGAGGGCACGCGCATTCGAGCCGTTCCTCGAGCCCGTTGGCTCAAGGGTGCCCCACATGTCGTGTTCGAGAGCCGGCCGAGGGCGGCTAGCGGGGGATCCCACCGAGGGGAGAGCTTCCGCGCCCTCGGTCCCTAGCGAACGGGACCGAGCCCCACCTAGCAAACCCACGCAAGCGCTTCCATGGACGTGTCTCCGGACCGCGCAGCCTACCCTTATCGAACGGGGCATGGGCGTCCACTTGAACCACCCGCCACCAGCTCGAAGAGGAATCCGCAATTCGCGACCCGCTCGATGGGAGTTGCAGAAACCTCACCCTCCGTCCCGCGGAGGGACGGCGAGGGCGCGTTAAAAAGCAAGTCGTCAGGCTCGACCCGATCGCCTCGAACGGGCCAAGGCTCGGGGGCTTGACGCACGGCTACACCTCCTTGAAATTGCACCCGCCGGGAGACGAGGGACGGGGAGCGTGCACCCCCGAAGCCGGCTGAAATACCGCCGATGCCGGTTGGCATATGTGCCACGCCTTCGACCAAAGTTCTCGCGGTTAACCCCCCGGAGAGAGCCCACACTCCCCGCGGGGCTTCGGGGGCTAGGACCCGCGGCCCCGCGGAAAGCGTTCGCAAACAAGGAGGGAAGAACGTCCTATCGGTAGGTTCCGGCATCCGCGGGGGCCTCAATAGCAAACCCGCGGATGCTCGGGGGCTGCGTCGGGGACGGCCCTAGGGGTCCCCTTAAGCAACGGAGAAATCCTCACTTAAATCCCGGTATCGAAACACGCTAAGCCTAACCATGCGGGTAACTAACCGTGCGGGGACATGGCCTACGCCGCGGGACTCCGACGGCCCACCAAGACGGCCCGCTTAGAAGACCCCTCGAGCAGGCTCCGCCTCGCTCGAGGGCGCGCTCCTCCTCGAGCGGGCTCCGCCCGTTCGAGGTGCAACTCTTCTCTCGAGCGGTCCGCCCCGCTCGAGGGGCTCGCTCCCCCTCGAGCGGGTCTCGTCTCGCTCGAGGGTTTGCTCCGCCCTCGGCCGGGGCCCGCCATGCTCACGGGCGCCCCCGCACGCGTGCGCCGGTCCCGTACATGGGCATTTAACGCCACGACGCCGCGGGACGGCGCCATCATGCGCCCGGGCTCGCGCCCCGGTGCCGCCGCACCAACTCCCCGGGGAGGAGCCCATCCCCACCACCGTGGGGATGGACGTGCGGTGCGGCCGGTGTCGGTCCGTGACACCGCGCGCACGCCCGCTACGGCTAACGCGCCGAGCCCTCGAAAGGGGGCGCGCGCACCCTCGATGTACTTTCTTGTTACCCTACGGGGGTTAGGTGGAGGCGGTAGGCGGGTGGACCCGCCATCCCCGCCCCCGCAACGGCGTGGCCGCCGTACCCGCACGCGCGGCGCACGCCGGACCCTGTAGCAACGACTCCGGCCCCGTGAGGCGCGTTGGGAAGGAACGTCGTTCCCGCAACTCCCCCGTGCGCCGTACGGGCCAGCGTCAGCACCTCCCTCGAGCCTATCAGAGGACATCACCGCCACCCGCTGCTCCCCTACCCTCGAACCGCCACTGTTCGGGTACAAGTCAGGCCATCATGACCAGATCGCTGCGGAGGTCGACCTGACGGCCGCCCACTCTACAGCGTAGCACGACGTGCACCCCCACGTAGCTGGATAGCGCGGCGTGCATGTAACTCGCCGCCCCCTTGGCCTATAAAAGGGGAGGCGAGCCCCCAGCCGCGGGGGGGACGGACAGAGTTCAACACAACACACCGTGCACTCACTCTCTTATTCTCCCACAACGTCTTCAGCCACTCTTTCAGGGACTTGGAAGCCACACTTCCTCTCCCGCCTTGCTTGTACTTGCCCCACTACAAGCACCCCGGTGCTGAGCAATATAGTGCCACGAGCACACCCCCTGTCGGACGTACGGCCCCCTCGGCGGAACCGGGATAAACCTTGTGTCATTTGTTGCTTAGCATCGACCATTGAGGGATAGACCACGCGCGCTATCTCGGTTAGTGTCGGGACCATATTCCGCACCGACAAGAAGGACGGCGACAACAACGACTTTCAAGAATCCGAGAAGACCGTTAACGTCCTCTTCGGCGGATTGCCCGGCAGGCGGGAGCAGAAGGCTACCCGTCGTGAAGTAATGTCCATTGAGCCAGCGGTCCCGACCCCTCTCAGGTGGTCGGAGGTACCCATCACCTTCTCCCGCGCGGACCAATGGACCAGCTTCTCTCGAACCAGACGGTTCCCCCTCGTCCTGAAGCCAACGGTGGCGGGCTCCAAACTCAACAAGGTGCTCATCGACGGTGGAAGCGGGCTCAACGTCCTTTTCACCAAGACCTTGAAGAAAATGAAGCTCGACATCACGCATATGCTCACCAAGAGCAACGTGCCCTTCTACGGCATCGTCCCTGGCAACGCGGCTATTCCACTGGGCTCAGTGGTCCTGCCGCTACCTTCGGGGCATCTCGGGACAACTACCGTACCGAGTACATCAAGTTCGAGGTTGCGGACTTCGAGACCTCCTACCACGCCATCCTCGGCGGGACGGCCATCGCCAAGTTCATGGCGGTGCCCCAATACACCTACTTGGTACTCAAGATGCCAAGCCCGGTCCTGTACTCTCCTCCAAGGGGACCTCAAGATCTCCCACGACTGCGACACAGAAGCCGTGGAGATCGCCTCCACAAATCAAGTACCCAACGCGATGATGGAGGTCTACGCTGCGTCGAAGAAGCTTGCTACAAGTGAACTCGACATCCCAGAGAAGTCTGACAATACCAACAAGCCTCAGCCACCTGAGGAGGTACCGTCAAGACGGTCGACCTCGGAACGAGCGACCCCGGCCAAGACCACCACCATCGGGTCCGGCCTCGACCCCAAATAGGAAGACACGCTCATCAGCTTCCTTCGGGCTAACCGCGACATCTTCGCGTGGAAGCCGACGGACATGCCGGGAGTGCCCGGAGCCGATTGAGCACTCCCTCAACGTCGACCCTAAGGCCACCCCCAAACGACAACACCTCCGACGCTTTGCCGACGACAGGCGGGATGACATCAAGAAGGAACTCGCCAAGCTACTCGCAGCGGCTTCATCGAGAAGTCTTCCATCTCGAGTCGCTCGCCAACCCCGTCCTCGTCCGCAAGAAGAACTCGAACGAGTGGAGGATGTGCGTCGACTACACCGACCTCAACAAGCACTGCCCCAAGGACCCCTTCGGGTTACCGCGGATTGATCAAGTCATCGACTCCACGGCGGGCTGCGACCTGCTCTGCTTCCTCGACTGCTACTCCGGGTACCACCAGATCGCGATCAAGGAAGAAGACCAGGAGAAGACCGCGTTCATCACCCCGTTTGGCGCGTACTGCTACACGACCATGTCCTTCGGGTTGAAGAACGCCGGCGCTACCTACCAACGGGCCATCCGAGCTCGCTTCAAGCGGCAACTCAACAAGAACGTCGAGGCCTACGTGGATGACGTGGTTGTCAAAACCGGGGACTCCGCACCCTCATCGACGACCTTGAAGAGACCTTCGCATCACTACACGAGTACCGCCGGAAGCTCAACCCGAACAAGTGCGTCTTCGGCGTTCCTTCGGGCAAACTACTCGGCTTCATCATCGGCCCGCCGCGGCATCGAAGCCAACCCCCGAGAAGATCTCCGCCATCACCGAGCATGAAAGCTCCCACGAGCATCAAAGACGTCCAGAAGCTGACGGGGTGCATGGCGGCGCTGAACAGATTCATCTCGAGGCTAGGAGAACGGGGCCTCCCCTTCTTCAAACTACTCAAGCATCAAGAGAAGTTCGTGTGGACTCCAGAGGCGGATCAAGCCCTTGCCCAGCTCAAGGACTTCCTATCAAAGCCACCGATCCTCACGGCTCCTCACAAGGGCGAGCAGCTACTGCTCTACCTAGCTGCGACTACTCACGTGGTCAGTACTGCCATCGTTGTCGAGCGGCAGGAAGACGGCCACGCCTATCCAGGGCCCGCGCCCGGTCTACTTCGTCGGCGAGGTTCTATCGCAGTCCAAGGCCCGTGTCGGCCGTGCGGAAGCTCCCGTACGCTCTACTCGTCACCTCGCGGAAGCTACGACACTACTTCCAAGGAGATTTCTCGGTCTCCGTCGTCACCGACTACCCGCTTGGCGACATCTGCGGAACCAAGATGCCACCTGGAAGAATCTCCAAGTGGGCCGTCGAGCTCGGCGCCCTCACTATCGACTTCAAGCCATGCACGCCCATCAAGTCGCGGGCACTAGTCGACTTCATGGCGGAATGGCGGGAGAACCGGCTACCTACTCCCACCGTGCGACCGAGCATTGGGTGATGTACTTTGACGGCTCACTCAACCTCGAGGGCGCGAGGTGCGGGGGTACTCCCCGATCTCTCCAACGGGCGAACAACTCAAGTACGTCCCGCGGATCTTCGGAAGGTCTCAAACAACGAAGCCGAGTACGAAGCCCTCCTACACGGGCTCCACCTCGCGGCTTCACCTGGGCATCAAGCGGCTACTAGTCTACGGCGACTCCACGGTGGTCATCAACCAAGTCAACAAGTCCCCGGGACCGCAACAAGGAGAACATGGACGCCATCGCCTAGAAGTCCGCAAGCTCGAGAACAAGTTCTACGGTCTCGAGTTCCATCACATCGTCCGCGACAACAACGTTGCGGCGGACGTCCTCTCCAAGCTCGGATCCACCCGCGCTCAAGTGCCAGCGGGTGTCTTCGTACACGAGCTTCACGCGCCATCCATCCGGAGCCGGCGCCACCGACCACGTCCCCGCCCATCCACCGGCTGGGCAGGAGGTCATGATGATCGACGTAGACTGGAGGCAACCCTTCATCGACTACCTCAGCGAGAAGAAGGTCCCCTCCGACAAGAACGCAGCCGAGCAACTCGTCCGCCGTGCCAAGTCTTACGTCCTCGTCAGAGACAAGCTTTACAAGCGGGGTGCATCTTCTGGAGTACTCATGAAATGCATCCCTCGTGAAGAAGACAAGGACATCTTGGAGGAGATCCACAAGGGCGTCTGCGGCAACCACGCGTCCTCACACACGCTGGTCAGCAAGGCTTTTCGACAAGCTTTCTATTGGCCCACAGCTCTGGGCGACGCCGAAGAACTCGTCAGAAAGTGCCAAGGATGCCAGTACTTCGCCAAGCAGCAACACGTCCCAGCCTACAAGCTAGTCACCATACCGTCAACCCGGCCCTTTGCTTGCCGGGGGCTCGACATGATTGGGCCACCGCCAACCGCGCCGGGGAGGGTTCAACGGGGTGTTGGTGGCCATCGACAAGTTCACCAAGTGGACCGAAGTCAAGCTCTGGTCACATGCCCCAAGGCCGACAGAGTACTCGACTTCTCGGATGAACTCGTACACCGCTTCGGGCTACCCCACCGCATCATCACGGACACCGGGATCCAATTTCAACAACCACCGCGTTCGGGAGTACCGCGAGAACGGGCGGGATCGACGTCAGATACGTCTCAGTCGCCCATCCACGGGCCAACGGACAAGTCGAGCACGCCAATGGGATGGTGCTCGACGCTCTCAAGAAGCGGCTACACGACGCCGCGAACTCTAAAGGGGGCAAGTGGATCAAGGAACTACCCAACGCACTCTGGGGGCTACGGACTCAACCATCCAAGCCAACGGGGCAACCCCCCTACTTCCCGGTCTACGGCTCCGAGGCAATCCTCCCCGCCGACGTCGTATGGAACTCGCCGGCGGTGGAGCACTACGACGAAGGCGTCTCGGAAGACGACAGACGAGTTGATATCGACGCCTCGAAGAAGCTCGCCGCGTTGCCCTCGTCCAATCGGCCGAGGTACCCGGAGGGTATCCGACGCTACAATGATCGCAACGTCAAGGAACGCCCCTTCAACATTGGAGATCTCGTCCTCCGCCGTATCCAGAACACGGAAGGACTTCACAAGCTCGGCCTCCCCCCGCGGAAGGTCCCTTCACCGTGGCAAAAGTGACCGGGCCGGGCTCCTATCATCTCCAAACACTTGAAGGCGAAGACATCAACAACTCGTGGAACGTCGACCGGCTCCGTCGATTCTACGCCTAGTCTACACGACTACTCGGAGTTCAAGTCTACACGACTACATCAACACCCCTCGCCGCAAGCGACCCCCCCCGGTCCCCGGCTCCGGTCTCCGGACCACTCCTCTCCGGGGTCCGGCCCGTGCGGCTACCTACGGACCCGGGGTCCGCGATGAGCGTCAAGGACTCTAGCGACGGTTTACTAAGAGACCACACTCCAAGATCCAGCCTGCACGGCTACCTACGGATCTACGATCCAGCCTACACGGCTACCTACGGATCAACTGCTGCAAGCGGCCACCCGCTCCAGCTCTACTCAGCTGTAAGCGGCCTCCGGGTCCAAGCGACTACTTTGTAACTACGGCCCTGGCCACCCAGGTGTACTTCTTCAGTAATAAAGTTTGATTGTTCATCAACTTCTTTACTGTCTACTCCCTGCAACGGGACTACCAAAGCCGAGTACTACTACTCGCATCCACACCACGATGGGGGCTCCGCACTCTGAGATCGCGACTACGAGTACTCATTGCTGGAAAATTTCTTTCATTAATACTTAAGCAATTCATTACAATTGTCTTCTGTACAACCATGGCTACTAGCTACCTATTACATGGCTACTGGAGGTTCAGCTTCTCAGCTACCTGCTCCGCGATGGGAGCCATCTCGCTCCCGGCGGCTACGCATCTTGCTCATCGGAAGCGGTTGGCGGCTACCCCGCCGGCGACTACCTCCACTGGGGCCTTCGGGAAGTACGACTTCATGAAGACCAAGACTTGTCTTGTGATCGACCTTGCCATGTGCTTCACGTAGGCGGCCAGCCGGTTCGGAGCTTCCTTGAGACGATCCACCAGAGGAGCAATCTTGGGGCCGTCCGGGTGCGGCACCAGGAGTCTTGCGATCGGCAGTGCGGCTTCTTCCAACTCCATCATCTGGGCCCGCAATGCCTCGCAGTCTTCGTTCAACTTCTGCAAGGATTTGTAGCAGTTGACGAGATCTCGGTCAGAAGCAATCCGAAGCTCCATATGCTTCTCGCACTCGAAGGCGAGTTCTTTGTAGTCGAGCTCGAGTACCCGGTGGGCTTCCTTGCTCCCCGGTAGAAGAGGTTCTTCATGCTCGTCTTCGAGGCCTTCGGTTGCTCCACCTGGCCCTCAAGCTCTGCAACACGACAGCAGCACAGCGGGTCAAGGACTTCTCGACCTCTAACAAGTACCCGACAAGTTCAGGGGTGTACCTTTGTTCTTGTTGCGGAGGCCTTTGTTCTTCCGCACCAAGTCGTCGCCCTTCGCCTGCAACTCCAAGACGTCGTTGTGGTACTTGGCGAAGGCGGCGTCGAGCTTCGACTGCATGGCAGCCGCGTGCTTTCGCGACTTCACAAGTTGCTCTTCTAGCGCCTCGGCTCGGAGCACCGTGTCGCCATAGCCCTGCAGCAGGTTCGACTTGTCGCGGGACCGCTCCGCAACGTCCTGCACAAGACAACTCAAGTCACAAGAGTACTCAACGACAAAGGATTGGCTACTCAAAGGCTACAGCTACTTACCTTCATCCACTGCTCCGCTTGACGGATCGCCTCCAGATGCTTGGCCACCGTCGCCGGCTCGATAAGGTCATCTGCGAGCAGCTCTATTCCGCCGCGACTACTCGTGGTGGCCTCCGTCATCGGCGCAGAGCGGATGGGCTCTGCGTCCTGGATCTCGGGGGAGCGGATAGCCACCTCCAGAGCAATCTCTGGCGACGTGGTGACCGCCTCTCCCCCGGCGGTCTTCTCGACGACCTCCTCCATGGGCTCGGGGGCTCCCTCCGCAGCCTCCGGGGCCTCTGGTGTCAACCTCTGCATCGGCACCCCTGCAGGGATGTCGTCACCTTCAGCTCCAGTGCCTGTCACAAAGACGACAAGTGCATCAGTGCCTACGACTGCTCCTCAAAGAGCCTTACAGCTTCAAGAAGGGTACTCACCTTCGACTACGATAGCTTCCGGCAGCGGCGCCTCGGTAGCCGGTGGCTCGGGCACCGCCTGGGGCACGGGAGTGGACTCCTCCGCGGGCGGCGCGACTTCCTCCGCCACTGCCGATGAGGGCTCATCCCCCTCCCGGGACGGATCCGTAGATTTCCCGCGAGAAGCACACATAATTGGTCGTCACCAACCTTGACTACTACAACAAGTACTACTCGCGAAGATGGAGTACTTACAAGTTTGACCGGACTATTGTCACGGCCGGTGCACCAAGGATGCTGGCGATGTCAACCAGTCCACCCTCGGCGGGCGCCTCCTCTGGCGCCCCTGCGGCTACCGCCTCCTCCACAGCAGCGGCGGCCGGCGCAGTGGTCTCCTGCGCTCCTGAAGCCACCACCTCTTCAACGGCGGCGGCTACGGGTCCCGTGCTCCCTTGTGGAGCAGGGGGCTGGCGCTCCAGTTGCGCCAAGATCTCCTCCACAGTGGGGGCTGGACTACGACTTCCAGCTGGCTCCCCCACCGTGTCCCACACGCCCTCATCGCCCTCTTCGACGGGCTCCGTCGGCGGCACCTCCTGCATACAAGGGAGACTACTCATCAGCAATCGTACTCGTACGGGTACTCGACTACTCTATTCAAGACAACTTACCTCCTGAGGCATGGTCTCTGAGACCTTGAGCTTCTTCGTCACCCGCTTCCTAGCGGGGTTGCGCGGCTTCCGTGGCGGCGCAGCCAGGCTAGCCTCCAGGCTAGTCGGGGGTCTTGTACCGCAGGAACATGAGGCAAGCCCGGGCGGCTAAACCTCGACCGCAGCTGGAAGCGGTCTTGCAACGTCTCGTCGTCGTCTTCGTCGTCGTCGGTGGTGTCTTCCACAACGACGGGGTCATCGCCTTCCCCTCCTTCGGGATCTCGATTCCGCTCGGAGGTGGCTGCGGCTCGGAGATGAACTTCTTCAAGTCCTCCTGCAAGACACAAGACGTCAGCAACTCTACACCCGGACAATGACTACTCGGCGATAGAGTACGACTACTCACCTCCTTTGGCGGGCGCGCGGCGGAGTACTCCTGTACAGGGCACGCCGTGTATGGCGGCATGTCTTTGAAGATCCGCGACAACCTCTCGACGATGTCGCTGTCGTCCAGCTCGCCTCCCGGCATCCGCGACGTGTCGTCGTCGCCGGTGTACTCGAAGCCTAGGGTGTCTCGAGCCATCAACGGCTGCACCCTCCGCTTCATGAAACTGAAGGCCACGTGCTCGGCCCTCAGTCCCGCCTCCCTGAGCACCTTAATGTGTGCCAGCAGCTCAGGAAGCTGGATCCCCTCTTGCATGGTGGGTTCCGTGTTCCACCATTCTCTATGCCTGGGCTGCCGTCCGCTCGGCTTCGGCGGGCGGGGTGGTGGTTTGTGATATAGAACCACCGGTCTTCCAATCCGTGTTGGAGTCGACAAGCTTGTATGCCAGATATTGCTCCGCGGCGTCCTCCCTCAGCTGGATGCCGGCTCCTCCGACTACCCTGGGGTTGGTTGCACTTGGTTGCGGCTTGACGCGAAAGAACTTCCGAAAAGCACCCAATGTGGCTTGATCCCGAGGAAGGCTTCGCAGAAGTGCACGAAGACCGCCGTGTGGAAGATGCCGTTGGGGTTCAGGTTCAGGTACTCGATCCCGTAGTACCCGAGCAGCCCCTTGAAGAAATCGCTGGCCGGGAGCGCAAGTCCGCGCTCGACGAACCGCGCGAACATCGGGATCTCGTCTTCGGCTTTCTCCATCGGATATGGATCTCCAGCGGCGGATCTCCACATGTCGACTTCCTTCTCCCTGATGAACCCACTATTCAGGAGGGTCAGGAGATCCTCCGTCTTCACTTTGGTCTTCTTCCACTCGCGGCTTGAATCGTCCCGCGGTGGAGACATGGGCGGCGCCGCTCCGGTGGCAGCCGCGGCGGCCTCTTCGCGGCCCCTGTTCTTCCCGGCGGCCTTCGACGTCTTGGATGGTGACGGCTTCATCCTCCAAGTGCAGGGCGTCTTCACTCGCATCCGCTCGGGGGCTACCCCAAAAGCTTTGGGTGGTGGCGCACTTGAATCTACTACGGCGGCAGCAAGCGCTGGGAGTGGATTTTCTTCAGATGGATACGGAATGGCTGCAGCTCGAATGGGTGAAAAACCCTAAGGGTTTTGGCTTCTATTTATAAGCCAAAGCGGCTCTGCAACGAGCGGCTGGATAAGTCCACGCGCGGCTGACTCAGCGGCTGCGCGTAACCCTTCGTATTCTACTAGTCGACGCGCCTCATCTCGGGGACTCGGCTACTTCTACTCGACTACCTGGGAAGCGGCTAGTCTCAAGAGCATCTCAGGACACATTCTTCAAGATGACCCTTCAATTCGAGAGGAAGTACTCGACTCAAGGCTCGGGGGCTCTGTGCCACGTGTCCTTTGGTTTTTTCTCTCCGGATTTTTTGGGGTTTTCTTGCCAAGACTTCAGATGGACCCTCAGCCAGAGCCCGCGGCTCAGCCTAAGGCTCGGGGGCTACTCCATATGGAGTGCGATTTTGCAAATCGGACCTCCATATCAGCTCCGGCTTCAAGACAAGACAGGCATTTTTTGAAGATCTTCGGAGGCAGTTTTCGAGGACGCTTGGGACTACTCGAGAAGACTTCAAGATTGCTCAAACATCAGCTGGAGTACATTCCAGCCTCGGGATGCTTCGACTACTCTTGAGGACTTTGACTTGTAGCACTCGGGGACGCTTGAGGACTACTTGTTAAGGCCGTCAAGACTACTTGGAGCTATCCTTCTCGACTACAAAGTACTCGGGGGCTTGTCGTATGGACCTCCCTGGGCCCGCTACCTCGGTGGGTACCAGGACCGACTACTCGGTGGGCCCCTGGGACTACCCGGCTTGCGCTGCACGGCACCTGAAGGCGTGGAGCACATGGACTACACAGGAGTAGTACTCGGTTAGGGAGCTATACATGTTCCGCACTGTATAGAGGACACCTAGACGTACTCGACTAGTACTCTCTCCCTACTCCGACTTGTAACCCTGCCTCCCGGACTATATAAGGCGAGGCAGGGACCGATCTTAGGATCATCTCATCCAATCCCCTACAACTCACGGCGCACTATTGCACCATCTTGTAATTGTGCCCAATCAATCCAGAGCTACGCAGTATACAGGACGTAGGGTATTACGCACCTCGCGGCCCGAACCTGTCTAAATTGTGTGCCACGTGTCTCTTCCTTCGAGTTACCGATCTCGGCGAGTCACATTCATCTACTTTGGGTACTCCCCTTAGTAGGTTTCCGGTCTAAAACACCGACACGCATCTACTTCAAAAGGATGTGGCTTTTGACTTCGATGAGAAGTGCCTAGCAGCATTCCGGGCCTTGAAAATGCATTGGTGAGTGCTCCCATTATTCAACCTCCGGATTGGAGCCAACCTTTCGAGATCATGTGTGATGCAAGTGACTACGCCGTAGGTGCGGTTTTGGGTCAAAGAAAGGAAGGCCGCGTTCACGCCGTTTACTATGCTAGTAAAACTCTTAATGAGGCACAATTAAATTATGCCACTACGGAGAAAGAGTTGCTAGCGGTGGTATTCGCCTTTGAAAAATTCAGATCTTACATCGTGAACTCGAAGGTCATTGTGTACACCGATCACGCGGCCATCAAGTATCTCTTGGCTAAGAAGGATGCTAAACCACGTTTGATTCGTTGGATCCTTCTTCTCCAAGAGTTCGATGTTGAAATTCGTGATAAGAATGGGGTGGAGAATGTTGTGGTCGATCATTTGTCTAGGATGAATCGTGGACAAGATGATAAAGAGCCCATAAAAGACAAGATGAGAGATGACCACCTCTATAGAGTGCTCGATAAAGACACTTAGATGATTGATATCATTCGAGTAATTTGCAAGATGCCTCTTGACCATCTAGATAGAAACTCTCAAAGGAGGATAATCTCCGAAAGTCGAAAATACTTTTGGGATGCACCTCACCTTTTCAAACTTGGCAATGATGGAGTCATGAGAAGATGTGTTCCAAGAGAAGATAGGTTGAAAATTTTGAGAAAGTGCCACTCGGCGGAGTACGGTGGACACTATAGCCATTTTAGGACCCAAGCAAAAGTATGGTCTAGTGGATTCTATTGGCCGGAGATGCATGAAGATACTAAAAGATATGTTGCATCATGCACCGAATGCCAAAGAACCGGAAGCATCTCTCAAAGAAATTCTATGCCCTTGAGATATAATCTACAAATCGATTTGTTCGATGTGTGGGGAATAGACTTCATGGGGCCTTTCAAAAACTCACATGGATTTGAGCATATCCTAGTCATGGTTGATTATGCATCCAAGTGGGTAGAGGCCATGCCATGTTGTAATGCTTCCACGAAGGAGTCCATTGCCATGATCAAGAGCATGAGTTTTCCTCGTTTCGGTACACCGAGAATCTTGATTAGCGATGGAGGAACTCACTTCACCGGGAAGAATTTCAAAAAGTGCTTGTCCAAGTTGGGAATTGAACATAGGGTCTCTACGGCCTATCATCCACAAACCAACGGGCAAGCAGAAACATCGAATAGGCAATTAAAAAGCATCCTCAACAAAACCATAGAAAAGGGAGGCAAATATTGGTGAAATAAATTAGACGGAGCTTTGTAGGCATATCGAACGGCGTTTAAAACACCGATAGGTATGATGACCCCTTATCAATTCGTCTATGGAAAAGCTTGCCACCTCCCGGTTGAGTTGGAACATAAAGCCTATTGGGCGATCAAAGAGATGTACCTTGATCTTGATGCCGTGGTGGTGAAGCGAATATTTCAAATAAGCGAGCTAGAGGAGATGAGGTTGAAAGCATACGAGAATGCAAGCATATACAAAGAGAGAATTAAAAGGTGGTATGACAAAAGGTTGAAGAAGAAAGAGTTTAAAGAAGGAGACAAGGTCCTCATCTACAATTCGAGGTTTAAAACCTTCGGAAAGGGGAAATTGCAAAGCAAGTGGGATGGACCTTACATTGTTCGTTCGGTGCTCTCCAACGGAGAGGTAACCATTATGGATATGAAAGGTGATCAATTCATGGTGAATGGTCAATGTCTTAAGGTTTACTATGAACCCGACGTTGTGCCCCTTCACCATATTGATGTCTTCACCATGGAAGAAGAGCCCAAACGTCCAGCCTAGGATGTAAAACAAGGTGTTGATTTTTGTAAATAGTTTTTCTTTTATTTTTCTGGAGTTTCTCACGAAGTTTTAGTGGGTCAACTTTTTCTCATGGGCTGAGAGTGTGAAAAAAGGGCGGTACACGGTAGATGGGACCGGACCGCCCCCCGGAACAGGGTGGACCGGCCGGCCCGGTCCGACCGGCCCAAGGGGGGCCCGGAGGCGATTCGCCCCGGTTTTTCCCCAGAATGCTCCTTTTCGACTTCCTTCTTTGGTCAGAAAATTTTAAGGGAAGTTTGAATAAGGAAAATGCGGTCTATAGAGTATTCCTTTTCAGACTATTTATTTGGCCGAATTGGGAGCTCGAGAATCCATCCCATCTAGCATTCTTTTGCACCCACGCAGCAGCCATGGTGTCCCCGAAGAGCGTAGAGTTGAAGCAAGGCGCCAAGGAGCCATCGATGGAAGAGGTGAAGCGATGCGAGCTCAAGCTACCCATGGAGACCAAGAGGACTGCTCGCATCCGTTGCGGAGGGTGTGTCCTGACCGGTGCTATCGCATCTCACAACTTCGTCAAAGAGGAGAACGTCCCTACTACCGTCCGAAGGTTGGCGCGCATCCGAGGCATGACGTGGAAGGATTACAAGGAGGTGTCACCCGAGCCTAAAGACTACGGGGGTAGCGATTATTCCGATGATCGTAGCCCGAGTTCGTGGGCGGCCGCCGGAAGAGATGACAATGATTTGTACTATTGGGCTCCCGAAGGCCCCAACGGCGGCGGCAACGGCAACGGCGACGGCGACGGCGACGACGATGATGGTGACGACGGCGGAGACCCTGGCGATGACGACCCTTTCGGGATGCATCTAATGTGTTGAGCGTCTTGCCCTCACTCCATCTCGGAGCTCTACGCATCAGTCGACGAATGTTTCTAGGCCATGGAGGTGATGAGGCAGCACATGGAGGATTTGGAACGCGTGGTCGAAGACGACTAAAAGTTTCTGAATCGCAACGTGTGCAAGTTATTCGGCATGGTGGGGAACATGAAGGGCAAGTGGTGCAATAGTTGCGGGAAGTATCACTAGGTTTAGTTTTCCCCCTTAGGATTTTTGTAAGATACGACGAGGACATCGTATGATTTTAGCGTGGGGAGAGCTAGCTAGCTAGCCTTTAGCTTCAAGTTTAGTTTGGTTCGGTTTAGTTTTTCGAGAGCGTCTTAGAATTTAAGAGTCTTTAGTTTTTGAGTGTGCTTTTAAATTTTTGCAAGTGTCTTAATTTAGTGTTGCGTCAAAGAAAATCAAATAAAAAGAGTTCTTTAAATTTTGTGTCTTGTGTGATGCTTATCTTGATTTACTCGTTTGTTCATCTTTAGTTTTTGATATATGAACATAAGTGTGTGGTTTGAAAAACATTTACCGTGGTGCTTAGTGGAATTGCTATTTCTAAAAGCATACCGTGCTTCGATCTAGAGTTTTACATTTTGGTTGTGCTATGTTCAATGCTAAAAGTTGGAGAAATTCAATTCTGAAAATTATCTAAAAACCCTTGTGATAAAGGTTAGCAAATCCTCTTTTCCAAGTTGAGAGTAAGAAAAAAATCCTATGCAAAGCCAAACTTATTTTTCGCTCCACCATAAGTGCGATTAGCACGATGAGTTGGGCTAGGATCCTTCCCTCTTGGGAGTTTTAATTTCGAGCAATGATCATGTCATTGTGCTTATCTTTTGATGCTAGCCTCGTCATGCATTTGGTAATGTGACTTTCACATCGAAGGTCCCGTACATCGCCGAATTCCATACCCAACCCTAGACATCTCTTTTGTACATCGCATTCCTTGAACACAACCTACTCTCAAAGTTTTGTCTCGTCTCTAGCATGGTTTATTTTAAATTTCAGATTGTGTTTATGCAAGAAAGAGAGGAGTTGAGAGCTTTGAGAAGAGAGATAAAGATGTCGAGAGAGGGAAAAGTTAAGAGAAAAATATGTGTATGGAAAAGAAAGAAAGAAAAATAGAAAAGTAAAGAAAAATATATGTGTATGAGAGCATGAAAGAGAGTGATTAAAAAAAGAAGAAAAAGAGAGAAGAGGAGTGGCAAGAAAGATATGAGAGGGATGAATCAAGTGAAAGAAAAATAAAGTGCAAGGAAGGATGTCACGTTGTTGAGAGACGAAACTTTCACTCTTTTTCCAACCATGTGCAATTCGACAACGAGGACGTCATCGGTGCCTCGTAGTCATATTTTCTTTTGCTCTTGCACATGTCCACCATTCTATATCTTCTCATCCTTGATATCCCCATGTATGGATTAATTCTCATGATCATTGGCTTTGAAAGGTAAACAACCATCAGAGAAAGTTATCAGTTTGACAATACTTGTGTTGATTGTGCTAGCCATACCTATAGCTCCACTTTACATGTTATATGAGAGACTTATGGGAGGTGAGAGTTTTATAAAAACTTGTTTAGGATAGCCACTTTATATGAGTGACATGAGAGAGCTTGGAGAAAGGTTTTTGTCTAACACTTGTTGCAAGAATTTTATTTTTGAAAATCATAAACACCCTCCAACGGAAGCAAATACGTAAGCATGGCTGAAATTGAAGACTTCGAGTGAAGAGTTTGAGTTGTAGGGTAAATCTTGACTTGGTAAAGATTCTAAACGCCCATGTTTATTTATGATGATCAGTACTTTATGTTTATGTATTAAAGATAAAAGATTGACTAACTTGTGAAGAAGGATTAAGCGGAACATGATTACAACGCCTTGGACAAAGTTCTTCTGCGAGTACTTGCTCGAGGACGAGCAAGATCTAAGCGTGGGGGAGATGTTGACGGTGTATTTTGGTACACCAAACATGTTCATTACACTTTGGTTTGGATTTGATTATGGAACTAACCTGCCACTAGGCACACTAATCATATAACAAGTTCATCTATGTGCATTCATTTGGAAGTGTTGTGTTTATGCAGGAAAACATGGACATAAATGACGGATTCACAACAAGTTCAAAGGAGCATTTACGGAGTCTTGTTCGTGTTCATGAGCTTGATGAAATCACTTCTAATGGTGGCAAGGACCGAAGTGCTACGAAGGAACACCCCTGGGGATTGAAGCGTAAAAGACCGAACTTCATGCACGGAGAACCTCTTGGACGCGAGGATGACATTGTCAAAATCATGCAAATGGAAGGGGCAAAGTGCATAATCACCTGAGGACCCAAAGGAGTGAAGGGGCGACCGAACCGGGCCTAGCCGGGATGGGCCCGGGCCGGTCCGCCCAAGCTGGCCAGCCTAGCCCACTCCGGGGGTCGGTTCGGCCCCCCTTTCCTTGCACCCGAAGGATCTTCAACCCTAAAGTCTTGGAGGCGCCGCCATTCGCAGGGGAGAGAGCCATTTGCACCGAGAGGCCATCCACAAGCTATAGAGAGAGGAGGGAGATCTCTGGAGGAGGCTCGCCTGTCTCGAAGGAGTAATCGCTACCTTGTTGGAACTTCTATCTATCATCATGTGTTGAATATGCTTTAATGATTAAGGTTAGCTACCATGCCGTCAAGGGAAGTAGAGCTCCAATGCTCCCTTGGATCCATTCAATACACCATGTCCATCATAGGTCTAGTCACAAATACCTCCGCGTAGTGACAGTACGGGGGGAGGAAAAGGGTGAAACCGTGGTCGCAACCCCCGATAGATTAGATCGGTTTTCATGTTTAAAGCGGTTGCTTGTTCAAGTATCGTAGACCCATGGGCAAGTGTCTCTTTCATATCTAGTCGGCTTAATCATTCTCTCTAGTGTAGTGTAGTCGTTTTCTAGTCTAATCATAGTTAGGGTTTGAGTAGTTAGTGAGTAGAGGTAGATCAAGCGCTTGTAATCCCCTTGCTCCGCGGATTGACAAGAACCTTGGGAATCCCGTGGTGAAAAAGGTGTAGGTCTGTACGCTTGTGGATCGTATGTGGATACGTCTTTTATCCGTCAACAAAGAACCTAAAGTACTAGCGATTGATCAACCACCCAAGCTGAATCTTGAAGATCCCAACTGGCGATTCTTCCTCGAGTGGCTTGTCGAAGGGAAACTGCCTTCCGACCAAACGGAGGCTCGGCGCATCGCGCGGTGAGCAAAGGCGTTCGTCCTCATTGAGGGCGAGCTTTACAAGCGAGGAGCTGCTGGCATACTCATGCGGTGCATCCTCGGAGATAAGGGTCGCGAGCTGCTATAGGAGATCCAAGCCGGCACCTGCGGTCATCATGCAGGCCTGAGGACACTTGTCGGGAAAGCTTTCCGACAAGTATTCTATTAGCCAACAGCGGTGGCGGACTCCAAGGGCATTGTACGGCGTTGCGAGGGGTGTCAGTTCTACGCTAGACAAACCCATCTCCAGGCGCAAGCGCTCCAAACCATCCCCATCACGTGGCCTTTCGCCGTTTGGCACCTTGACATGGTGGGGCCACTCCGACAAGCGCCCGATGGCTTCACGCATCTCCTCGTGGCGGTCGACAAGTTCTCCAAGTGGATCGAGGATCAGCCCATCGTGAACGTACGCTCCGAGGAGGCCGTATCCTTCTTCACCGACATCATCTACCGCTTCGGCATGCCCAACATGATCATCACTCACAACGGCACCCAGTTCACAGGGAATAAATTCCTCAACTTCTGCGACAACAACAACATTCGTGTGGACTGGTCGGCCGTGGCCCACCCAAAGACGAACGGACAAGTCGAGAGGGTGAACGACATGATCTTGCAAGGGTTGAAGCCACGCATCTTCAAACGACTCGAAAAGTTCCGGGCAAGGTGGGTGGCCGAGCTGCCGTTCGTGCTATGGAGCCTGCATACCATGTTGTGCCGGGTGACGGGTTTCACACCCTTCTTCATGGTGCATAGCTCGGAGGCGGTCCTACCTATGGACATCGACTATGGCAGCCCACGAGTGCGAGCCTACACCAAGGAAGGCAACCAGACCTCGCTTGAGGATGTAATCGACCAACTCGACGAGGCGCGAGACATGGTGCTGTTGCGCTGCGCCAAGTACCAGCGAGCCTTGCGATGCTACCACGAGCGCAACGTGCGCCCTCGCGAGTTCCACGTCGGAGACTTGGTCCTCCAACGAGTTCAAGGCAGCAAGGACTGGCACAAGCTCACGCCACCTTGGGAGGGGCCGTTCATCATCCACGAAGTGCTCCAGCCCGGAACCTACAAGATCCAGTACGAGGACGGGGGGTTCGTCTCTAACGCATGGAACATCGAACACCTGCGCTCGTTTTACCCTTGAGTAATTATTCAAATCCCGTACATCAATAAATAGATGTTGCATGCCTTGTTCACATGTCTTTGAGTTCGAAAAACTTGTCGATGACCATGTTTATGA
Source organism: Cenchrus americanus (assembly GCA_947561735.1). Classification (NCBI taxonomy): domain Eukaryota; kingdom Viridiplantae; phylum Streptophyta; class Magnoliopsida; order Poales; family Poaceae; genus Cenchrus; species Cenchrus americanus. The sequence goes on along the minus strand of OX387245.1, from coordinate 195,568,085 downwards.
GTGTGCGGCAACTTTAAGGCTGAGCAGCGAGTGTCCCTGCACCTGTGCAGCGACACTCCCTGCTCGGGGGCTACCCAGGGCACGATGCCCTCCTTCTGATTTTTATGATTTTTCAAAAAAAAAAACTAGACAACTATGTGGAGACCGATCTCACGAGCGAAAGGTTTTTTGACGAAAACTCGATCTTGCGTGAACTAAGGGCGACGACCTGCATGGGGCGAGATGTTGCTGCTCGTTCAAAGCTCCTAGCGCCTATGCCTCTGCGGCTACGGTGCAAAGACTTGCAAGCACGACTCGAGTCCTTAGGTCTACGTCCGACCTCTTTGCAAAAGCGTTCGGGTGACCGCCTGGACACCGATCCAAAAACAACTTTGAAGACAAAACTGCATAAAGTTACCTCTCGAACCTCTCGAGCTCTCAGTGGCTGCGAACGAGTGGTTACCCTTAGTGGTTTGAGAAGGCCAAGCTTCCTGACTTCTATGCCTCCGTGGCTCCAGAGTAGAGCTTGGTCATCTCGACTCTCTAAGGCCGGCTACGCATTATGGTTGTCGTCCTCAGGCGCTCGGGGACGATCGAGCTGTAATACTACTCGCATGGGTTCTCAACTATGTGATTTTGATTCACAATGTTGTGAATTGTTCTTATAATTACACGAAATCAAAATGATAAATCTAATTCAAGGGCCCAAGGCTTTCTGGGTCCTCTGGGCCATGTCGTGGGCAAAGGAGGCGCAGTCTCTCTCGAGATCATCACACTGCGTGTCGGAGATGCTGGGAGCCCAGCCGCCACTTAGCGCCATGCGGTCCAGCCCCTGGTAGTGCGACTCGAACAAGGTGAGCACCGCCATCCGAGCCGTTGACAACTCAAGCTCTCGAATCATGTCTGGGCATCTCAGGCAACACCGGCCCGAGCGACGCACCGAGCCCAACCATGACCGTGCTGATGGCCCTTCCGAGCTTGGCCAAGTCTTCGATGTTCACCCTGTGCGCCTCCTCCAACTCGCACCGGGCGTTTCGGGCCTGGTTCAGCGCGACCACGTCCTGCTCCCGGGCCATCCGGGATTGCTCAAGCTCGGTCCTTATTTCTAAGGAAAACAAATAAGACGATAAGTTACGGCAGACTCACAGGAACGACGGGGACGAAATCAAGATGTTGGGCTTACTCTCGAGCTGCTCCGACAAGCGCCCGATCGAGCTGTCCTTCTCGATGACCTTGAGCAGGGCGGTGTTTAGCTCTTGTTGCTACTCCGCCAGCTTCGAGGTCATCCCGTCGCGATACACGCGCATCCCTGAAGCACCAGGGAGCAAGTCAGAACAAGCAAGAGGCAAACAAAAAACGAAGTGGTGGAACGAAGCGCTTGCTCGACTCACCCTCAAGGTCCTCTGACAACTTGGTCTTGCTCTCCTGCAGTTGCATCGCCTCCTCGGAGACCACCTGGAGCTGGTTGGCGACCTGGGAGAATTGGCGGTTGGCCGTCGCGAGGTCCACGCTGGCGGTGGCCAGGTCACGCTCCAGGTCCGTCACCTTTGTCTCGAGCGTAGCCTTCTCCCGAGCTGAGGTCTGGGCAGCGTCCTGGGCGGCGGCCTCAGCAGCAACAGCGGCGGTGGTGGCCCTCTTGGCAACTTCATTGGCGGACGTCGCGGATGCACGAAGCTTCTCAATCTCAGCCTCGGCGAGAGCCAACCTCATCGCCAAGGCATCCCGCCCTGTCGCGGCCGTGGCGGCAGCGGACTGAACGGCAGTGGCGCGGTCCTCCGCGGACTGCTTGGCAGCCTCAGGAGTCGTCCGCGTCGACGCCTCGCTCGCCACCACTGTGGTAGCAGCCACACGAGTCACGACCAGTTGCATCTCCAACTGGTCCCGCTCCGCACGGAGCTCATTCGCCGCGCACACTCTCCTTTGACCAGATGCCGCGAGTGTCTGCCCCGGACAAGTTAAATGTAAGCTACACACCTCAGAAGAGCGAAAGAAATCAGAGACAAGTCGTTCATACAAAGGAAACTTACCAACATCGTGGGAAGGGTCAACTCGTCGAATGCGCGACGCACCCATGCCAATTCGCATTCGAGGGTGTTGCACGCCACGGACTCCTCGTCGTCCTCGGTGTCGTCGCCGACCTCAAGGGTAGCCGTCCACGAGACGTGGGCGAGATCGAGGACCCGGGCATCATCACCTCCGACATCCCGTGGCAGGGCCGCTCCAGATCTCTCCCCAACCTCTTGTATCTCCAGGGAGGCAGCCCTTGCCATGCCCTCGGGGGCGTTGCGCTCTTGAGGGACCACGACGGGCTGGCTCACCGCAGGAGCCTCCTCGACAGCGACGGTGGGCTGAACGGACGACGGCTCTGCCACCTCAGCAACACTCTCCACCGCCCTGTCATCAAGGGAGGGGGTGCGTCCATGACTGCCCCTACAGTCTAGAACGGGGGCGTGTCCACGACCGCCCCTGCAGTCTGGAGTGGGGCGCAATTGAGGTTGACTCCGCGCCAGCTACTAACTCTCTGAGAACCCCCTCCGCCGCTTCCGACGCGACGGAGGGCGCGGGACCCCCGACATCTCCGCCCTAGCCCAGCGCTGGCTGCTCCAACACGGCGGTGTTCGGCACGAGTGCCACGCTGGATGAGGCCCCCACATCGGCAGAGGCCGCGACAACGGACGCCGCAGCTCCGGGGACCTCAGCCTCCAAAAAACCGACGGGTCAGCGAACACACGCTCCACCACGACATTGAAGATCTCCCGGTCATTGCTCGGGAGCTCGGTGGCGTCAAGGTCGATGATCCTGACGCCGGGGATAGACCAGCAACTAGACATCACCACGTCATCTGCACCCCTGATCGACGGTGTGGTCGCGGCCGCTGGAATCTTTGGCGCCTCCGGCGCTGCGGCTTTGTGGTTTCTGACCGGCGGGGGCGGGGAGCGTACCCTGATTCGCAGGCACCATCACCACGTCGTCGTCGCCTAAGCCAGGACTGGCTTGTGGCTCCGGCCTCGCTTTGGGGAGCGATCGTCTCCATGACCGACCGCTCCTCCTCCATGACGGGAGCAGCTACTGGCGGAGGCGGCACCGCTATCTCCTCCACCTCGACGGCCATGACCAGCCCTTCCCCGACCTGCACCGGCAGCGGCTCGACGTACGAGGGCTGGGAATGGGGCTCAGAAGGTGCGGCGCGCACGCTCAGCACCACGCGGTTTAGGGGCACGAGGCTGAGGATGTCGGTGTCGACACGTCTGCAAAAAAGACTGGACAAGGTTGAAGAACGAGCGAGTCGAAAGACTCACGACAATGGCAGCAAGGACGAGAACTTACATCTTGGAACGGACCCGGGACCTCTTCACCGGATAGTTCGACGAGCCCTACTCGGGGGCTGCACGCTTGGTGCTGACCGACTCGGGGGCTACCTCACTTCTTCCCGCCGCCTCGACGGTGGCGCTGCGCTCCCCCGGCTGCTCGGGGGCTGTCCTTCCAACCTCCGTCGTGGTAGGGGTCTGCCCTTGGCCCCCGCCTGCAGTATGGGAAACTTGTATGTCCGGGTCTCCGCCGCCCCAGATCATCAAAGACTGAAGGCGCCGCAGGGCGACGCCGAAATCCGCCTCCTGCGGCGCGCTCGGCGTCGATGCTAAGCTTGTCGATATCACCCGTGATGGGCACCTTGCAAGGAGTCCGTGTCGGGGCGGTCAAAGTCGTCGAAGAGATGACGGGACGGGGGCGCTCGCTCCTTTGACCGCCTAGGCGGGTCTGCTCGGCGGGGTTGGTCTCTCCGCACCTCGGACGCGCCCGAACCGCTGGGCGTCGTACGGGAACGGGTCGCTCGCTGGTCCTCTCGGGCAGGGTGAGCCACTGACCGTGAGCTCGAGCCCACGTTCTTCTCGTGTGCTGTAGGCACCAGCCGTTGCGACAAGGTCACTTCAACGGCACGGGGAGGCGATGGAGTCGATGACCCCGACATGTCGATCCAGTCCACCGTGACACTGGGCTCGTCCCCGCACCATGTCGGCTATGGCGACGGATCTTCGTTGGAGGAAACATCGCGCTCTCCTGCCTTTCGTCACTTGATCCGATTGTCATTCCAATCACGCTTGGCAATCTCTCGCTCCTTATGATGCGCCTTGCATGCAGCCCGCTGCCTCTCCGTGGCCGCCTGGTTCCGGTTGAAGATCGCCTCCTCCGGGAGAGGCGCCTTGGCCGGCACTAGGTGCACACACTTTAGTTGCGAAAACAAGGGACGGGCGAATCAGCCATCGTCGGAGGACCCCGAGAAGACTAACATCATATCAAAAAAAGCCAAGATTAACAAAAAGCTTGTCAGAGGAAGCAACAACTTACCAGTCTCTCGGTCCCCTGGTTGGAGAGCATCGGGAAAAGTCGCGCCGGTGGCCACAAATAGGTCGACTTCCCGATCGTTTACGCCACACGGTGCTAGATTTCGTTCGGCGACGGGAAGATCGGCACAGTCACAGTCCTTGCCCAGGGGGCTCGGTCAGCCATCATCTCGCAGAGACAGAGCGGCCGTCTCCAGAGCGACACAACTCCTCGGGCGTGGTACTGCCCAATGACGGTCACCAGGGTGACCCCAGCTCCTCGGAGGCGCCCCAGCACCGCCCAATGCTCCTTGAGCATCTTCTCTTGCTCAGCCTGCAGGGGACCATGGGTCTAGTTCGACCGTGTCTACCCGATGGAGTTCCTGGTGAACGTTGGCAGCGCGAACTCGGGGTCGTTCCTCAGGTAGAACCACCCTTTGTGCCAGCCGCTATTCGAGCTAGTCAGGGAGGACGGGATGTAGCTGTCGCCCCGGCCTTGCTTCATCCGGAGGTTGGCGCAGCCTATCGTCGCCGCCCTTCAAGCACGCGAACATGAAGAAGTATAGGAAAAGGTGCCAATGGGCACTTATCCACAAGTACCCCTCGCACATCGCCTCGAACGCCGCCATCTATTGGATGTTGTTTGGGTTGAGGTGCTGCAACTGGAGGCCATACTCGAAGAGGACCCCCCGGATGAACCGCCCGATGGGGACGGAGAAGCCGCGTTCTTGGAAGGCCACGAACGAGACCACGTACCCCTGGGTAGGTGCGGCACGGACTCTTCCCCGGAAACCTTCCACTCCACGGCAGGGGTGAGTGGAGGGAGCTAGCCGGCCTCGACAAGGCGAAGCAGCTGCTCGCGAGACACGTTGGATCGCGTACAGTTCGACATGGCAGCGGCGAGGTCTCGAGCGAGCTGGTGGCGCAAGCGGTGGCGGCGCTACAGATGCGAAAGAGCGAGGGAGCAAGGCGCAAGGGCAAAGGAAGACGATGAGGGAGTAAAGTCCCAAATCCGTGCTCGGCGCGCGATTGAAAAGGGAAGAGCGCGGCCGTCCGCCTTGAATGTCAGGCCCGCCGCGTCAGCGAAACGTTCGCTCGCGTGCGCATGCCCCAGTGAAATAGGCACAAACCACATGACGCCTCGATTCCCGCGGAGTTCGGGAGCCTGCGTCGCCCACGCGCGGTCATTTCAAGCTGTCACGTCCATCACGACGGCAGAGATGCCCGCATCTCCTGCTTCATCCGCATTGATCCCGTCGCCCACGTCAGCCACGACGACCATGACTACCCCAACAGAACAATCCTGGACTACAACGGCTACAATGAAGTTTAAAAGCCCGTGAGCGAGTCTTCAACTCACCCACGGGCTTGGGGGCTACATCCGACGGATACGCTCACACGCACCCACCGGAAGAATTAAAAGAAAAATCAATGCCAAACCCTCTCGACTGAGCCTGAGCGCGACTCCCTGACTCCCTCTTAGGCTCGGGAGCTACTGACGAGGGCCCGAATTAGGACCCCTTTGATGGCGAGATAATCACCCACGAGACAAGGTTTTCTGACACTATTGACAATGTGAAGGCCAAGATTGACAACGTGAAGGCCAAGACTCACGATGAGGAGGGCTGAGGATCCCTGTCAAGACCCTCACTGGCAAGACGTCCTGTTCCCGGCCAGTTGGGAGCACCTCGGACCAGTTCCCTACTAGAGGGACCCCCTCCGCGAAGTCTCCGCCTCGCACGAAAAGTCTCCGCCCCGCACGACAAGTCTCTGCCTCGCACGAGCTGTTCCCGACTCTGACTCAGGCGTGGGCCACGACACGTGGTGTGACCCTGAGACACGAACGTCTTCACCACAACGCGTGGGGGACCGATTCCCCATGCCATGCAAGCACACCAGCTGGCGGCCGGTGCAAGCAGCTGGTCCCGACAGGAGCCTTAATGCAGGTATGATTAGCTGCACAGCCATCACATCGCCATCATGTCCAACTCCATTGCACGCAAGCTCCACCCGAGGTACTCAAGCACCCCCTACGACGAGCTCGGGCCTACGGTTAGGTCTTAACGTGGCAGGCTAGTTACGTACTTGGATGGACCGATTCACCGCCGCGCTACTCAGAAGGGGCACCAAGCGTCCCAATATGAACAGCACCGCCCGGCCACGCGGCGGTTTCCACGACAAGGCAGCACACCCCCTTTTCAATGCGCCCTGACAGATAGCGACGCGCGAAGGGACATCCCAGTGAGCAGACACTATAGCTTATACTTTCCTTTCCCCTTGTACCCCTCCCCTTGTGTCTATAAAAGGGAGAGGAGGGCAACCGTTACAAGGGTTAGACATCCTACAGACCGAACACCATTTCAAGGGACTTGGGTCCGACACCCTCTCCCGACCGGTTTGTAACCCCTACTACAAACAACCCTAGCACGGGAACACGACTGCTCGACACTGGGCGTAGGGCATTACTCCTCGGAGGCCCGAACCAGTATAAAACCCCTTGTCTCCTGCGCTAACCATCTGAATCCGACACACGATCGACACAAATTTACTGTCCAGCGGTAGAGAACCCGACACGGCGCCTTAGTGCTTCAGATCTGCGGCCTCCTCCGTGCGATGCAAGGCCGCCGCCACCTCATTCGCGTGATGCTGTTGCGGCTGGAGCTAGCTCGTCCCTCCCCTTGTGTTGTGCTCTTCCATGACTGCCACACATCGAGCACCATCGCACCAGGTGTCGTCGCGGTTGCTGGCAGCTCGGCCCCTCCTCTGCGTTGTGCTTCATTGCGGTTGCCAGCCTGCCATCAAAGGTCGCCCCCTGTGCTGTGTGAGGAGGGCCACCGGGGGTGACGCGAACCAAGGTCTCGGGCGTGCACCGCGAGGAACGACCTCTAGGGGCGTTTCTTGGCGTGCGGACTCGCAGACCTATTTTGCACTGCCTCAGCCTGGCTCTGCAGGTCGGCCAGCCAGGCTACCGAATGGAGCCAACTGCATCCCACGGGCCTAGCCACACGGTCAACCAGCCTGCCAAACGGGCCCTATGCGGCCGTCTCCCGACCATCGTAGGTTGATAGTGAAGAACATGGTCACTAATACCACTCGAGATTTTAAGGCTAAAGTCACTCGAGTTTGAATTTGAGAGATTGCTAGCCACACGTTCCACATTGCTTAAAGCCACTCGAGTTAGGATGTTCTCTAGCTGAGTTGGTGGCACCTCGCCAGGTCTTGGGTTTGACTCCACATGGGAGCAAATTTAAGGATAGAGTTAAAAATCTCCTTGTCTGTCCCACGTCAAAGCATATTGTAAGGCCCGACCTAAGCTCACGCAGGAGCAGGTGCCGCCATGTAAAGGTGGGGTAGAGGTTCGAGAGTTTTCTAGACTTGCATGAGAAGGTCACTTCTTCATAAGCAAATGCCCGAGGGCCCTCGTACCCCCGCAGTCCGCAGATCTAGTTTTTTGAGCTTGCAATCCCTCACCATTCACCCCATCGCTGCCATTGACATGGAGGACAGCTTAGTATAGGAGAGCACTCAGTGTGAGGCGCCCTTGCCGACAACAAGACCCGAGTGAGGCTAGAGTGTTCGGCAGATCTTAAATACATAAGCCGACAGATTGGTTGTGAGAGAAAAGTATTACATAAGAATTTGTACGGCAGATTGATTGCGAGAGAAAAGTACCGCGTAATAAGCTGCAATAAGCTGAAAGAAGAGCGGCCGAACGCTCTCATTGTTAATGCAGTAACAAATATAAATCCGCTCTTATTGGATATTACTTAGTGGTATTGAATGTAGATAAAATAAAATTTATAATCTTTGGCTTCTCCTGAGATAAATCAATTAAGCATAATTAGATCATGATTAGACAATGTGATGTTAAAGTAAATATGTACTAATTATGAATTAATTATGTGCATAAGATTTGTCTCGCGAAAAAGCCTAGTATTTATGCAACTAATTTTACATTAAATTATATTTAGTCCTCCTACATAGCTTTGTCTCATCAACGTGACAAGATTTATTATAAATATATATGAGAACCAAACACCCACATGTCCGGTTTTAGCGTGACTGAGGTAAGGGTGTTTTTCAAAAAAAATACCGGTTTGTAAATGGCTGGCTCACAGACGCTTGTTGCATATGCCCTCGTGGCGAAGGACAATCACCATCGCTCTCGTCCCGTTCAATGCCACGAGGTTTGTGGACGGGATGAGAGCATGCCGTAGAGAAAGCCAAGCTTTGAGTAGGCGACCTCTATGCCGGACTAAGAATATAAGATAAGGAAGATGTGGATCGCGGAGTCCACGATCGGGCCAACAAGACTGGATCAGGAAGACCTCAACCACAGCATTGCAGCCGAGACACACATGAGAAACACATGGGCGAACCCACTCCATTATTAAAAGTGCTGTCATCCACAGTCATCTGCCCATAAGATTGACTTCAACAGCCATAGGCGAACACATTTTTGCCTCTCCCCCGAGCACTATTCAGTGTTCACAAACGCATCATCTCCAGCAGATAATGCAAACCGGGAGGCAAAATGCAAACGAAGAGAGAGGCGATGCAACATGCCCCCTCTCCTCGAACCCATATGCGTCCGTGCGCGTGGAGGTTGCAGCAGCAGCCGGTGGTGCCAGACGGCGGCGGCGGGTGTAGGCCCGGTGGCAGGGGACGCGGAGGAGCGGAGGAGGGGAGCTCCGGCGGCCGGCGCAGGGAGGGAGGATGAAGCTCCGGCGGCAGGAGTGTCGCTGAGCGAAGACGGCGTTGCTCGGGCGGCCAAGACGACGAGGTGGAGCTGCCCGAGCGTCCGACCCAGTGCATCAAGGGGGAGAAGACGACTGGGACACGGTGGGCGGAGCGACTGACAGGAGTCGCAGTCCAGCCCCCACCATGGAAGAAGCCGTGCCGGAGTCGGCACAACAAACGGCTGGTGCCGGCGAGCTGCCGGCGTCGACAGAAGAAGGGAGGCCAGAGCCCTCCGCAACTACTGGAACAATAGAGTCAGTAGTCGCCCCTGTTGAACAAGAAGCGCCCGCGGAAGCCGGGCTTGTTGATATCACCAGCATTCTAGGCGCTCCGACCGTGACTGTAGTCCGGTCCAACTTGTAAGTGAAGTCCATTCCTGATTAGTACATGTAGTTTGGATAGTCTTGCTTGGCTGACCACCCAATTTGTATTGTGCAGGAAATCCACCGATCTATCCTGGGAAGGAGAAGAACCAGACACGGCAACTACTGAAGAAAATCCGCCAGCCGCTGTAGAGGAATCTGCGTCCCTTCCTCAGGCTGAGACCGTCGCGCAGGGCGCAGAGGCTACTCTGCCGGAAGCCACCGTGGTGGAAGGTATGTACACCTCGACGACGTCGTTTGCCTCAGGTAGTCATAGCCCCCGGGTACTGACGTCGCATGTCTTGTGATGACAGAAACACAAGTCGAAGGGACCATGATCCCTGAAGCCGTGTCAGCTGAAGGCACCGCGCCAAAAGCCACTGTGCTGGAGGGAGCGACTACTGAACCAGAGGTTCCAGTAGCCCCCTAGCCCACGGAAGAGGTGCACGACGACGCGCTCACGGAAGCGAGCATGGATGTTGTCGTGAGGTCGCTAGAGATCCAAGATGCGGAGCCGATTCGTTCGGCACTGATGTCAGATGATGCGTCGACTAGTCGTGGCAGGCTGGAGCTTCTGTCAGATGACCTCATCGACTCGGCGATGGTGGCCGGGAACTTGGAGTGCGCCGGACCGAACAGTGGATGAAGGTACGTGATGGTACCCTTGAGTAGTCGAATTCCGCAAAAACTGAGTACCCAAGTAATAGTTGTTTCCTTGTGCAGGATGTCGTAGAAAGATCCCGACAAAAATATGATATGCTCCAGTGATATGGCGATATAGTGCTTCGGGCAGAGGCACTAGAAAAAGAACTCAACAAAGCCAGGAAGCACTCCCCCATGCTGCAGTCCAAGCTGGATGGAGCCTTCGCCCAATACCATAACGAGGTACAAGAGATGCAGGCGAAGAGTGATGACCTGATTCACAAGAACAAGTCGTTGCGCCAGAAGAACAAAGGTATGCCACCGCCAGCTTGTTGAGTACTTATTGCGAGTACCCTGGCAGTAGCCTGACATGAACTCCTGGACTTTTGCAGATCTCGAGGCCCGGGTAGATCAGCTGAAGCCATCGGAGACCAATCTGAAGAACATCGTCTACCGAGAGAAGGATGCCCGAGAGGTACTTGAGTATGAATATAAGCAGCTGTCTTATGAGTGCGTCAAGCACATGGAGCTCCGAGAAGCCTCCGACCGTGACCTTGTCAACTGCTATAAATCTCTGCAGAAGCTCAACGAAGACTGTGAGAAGCTGCGGGGCCAACTCAAGGAGCTTGAAGAAGTCGTGCTTCCCATTGTGAGGCTACTCGTGCCTCACCCAGGCGGGCCGAAGATTGCTCCATTGGTTGATCGGTTGAAGGAAGCCCCCGGGCGTCTGGCAACATATGTGAAGCATCTGGCGAAGTCCATCCCGAACCAGGTCTTGGCATATATGAAGTCGTACTTCCCCAAGGCTCCGGTAGATGTAGTCGCGGGTGGACTAGCCGCCAATTGCTCACATGATCAGTACAAGGAGAGCAGATGGTGTCAATCGCCGAACAAGTCGCAGAGAAGCTGAACCTCCAGCAGTTGTCCTGTAGGGTTAGCTTACGACAACATATGTAATATAAACAAAGTTATGATGAACTTGTTTGAATTTGAATGAAAAAATCTTCCATGAAATGAGTACTTGTTGTCGTTGTGTGTATGTGCGGAGTGCCCATCCGTGGAGATGTTTGTGAGTAGTAGTACTCGACAGTAGACCTGTTCGGGGGAAGCACAGTAAATGAGTTGACTGAGAATCAAACTTTATTACTGAGAAAAGAGTACACCTGGATGGCCAGGGCCGTTTACAAGTGTAGTCGCCAGGACCGAAGGCCGCCTCAACTTCCTATCCGAGTACTTCTCCACCGTAGCCCTTGCGCCCCACGCCATCGAGGTGCCGTGTGACCCAAGTTGAGCGAGTCCCGGGGCCCACCGAGTAGTCGGTCCCGGTACCCAGTGTCGGTGTTTTAGACCGGCAACCTACTAAGGGGAGTACCCGAAGTAGATGAATGTGGCCTCGTCGAGATCGGTAACTCGAAGGAAGAGACACGTGGCACACAATTTAGACAGGTTCGGGCTGCGAGGTGCGTAATACCCTACGTCCTGTATGCTGCGTAGCTCTGGATTGATTGGGTACGATTACAAGATGGTGTAATTGTACGCCGTGAGATGAGATGATGTAGAGAGGGGTCCCTGCCTCGCCTTATATAGTCCCGGAGACAGGGTTACAAGTCGGAGTAGGGAGAGAGTACTAGTCGAGTACGTATAGGAGTCTTCCGTACAGTGCGGGACATGTACAGCTTCCTAACCGAGTACTCCTCTGTAGTCCTTGTGCTCCACGCCATCAGGTGCCGTGCGGTGCAAGTCGGGTAGTCCCGGGGGCCCACCGAGTAGTCGGTCCCGGTACGTACCGAGGTAGTGGGCCCGGGGAGGTCCATACGACAAGCCCCCGAGTACTTTGTAGTCGAGAAGGATAGATTCAAGTAGTCTTGACGACCTTAACGAGTACTCCTCAAGCGTCCCCGAGTACTACAAGTCAAAAGTCCTCAAGAGTTGTCGAAGCATCCTAAGGCTGGAATGTACTCCAGCTGATATTTGAGCAATTCTGAAGTCTTCTCGAGTAGTCCCAAGCGTCCTCGAGTGCTGCCCTTGAAGGTCTTCAACAATGCCCGTGTTGTCTTGAAGCCGAAGCTGATATGGAAGTGCGATTGCAAAATCGCACTCCATATGGAGTAGCCCCCGAGCCTTAGGTTGAGTTGCGGACTCGGCCGATGGTCCATCCGAAGTTTTGGCAAGAATATCCCGAAAAACCCGGAGAAAAAACCGAAGGACACGTGCCACGGAGCCCCCGAGCCTTGAGTCGAGTACTTCCTCTCGAATTGAAGGGTCATCTTGTAGAATGTGTCCCGAGATGCTCCCGAGTCTTGTCGCTTCCCGGGTAGTCAAGTAGAACTAGCCGAGCCCCCGAGGTGAGGCGCGTCGACTAGTAGAATACGAAGAGTCGGTGGAGTAGTCGGTGGAGCGGGGAATCCGGATGCGGGGAGGACGCCGTCGAGCGCACCTCTCATACAAGCTCATCGACTCCAACCAAGACCGGAAGGCGAAGTGGTTCTACATCACGAACCACCACCCGGGGTTACCAAAGCCGAGCGGGAAGCGGCCGAAGCATCGCCCGTGGTGGAACACCAAGCCGACGATGCAGAAGGGATCCGGCTCCCGAGTTGTTGGCGCGGATTAAGGCGCCGAGGGAAGCCGGCCGAGGGCCGAGCACGTGGCCTTCGGCTTCATGAAGCGCGAGGTGCGGCCACCGATGGCTCGCGACACCCTAGGATTCGAGTACACCGGCGACGACGACACGTCGCGGATGCTCCGGAGACGAAGTTGACGACGACGACATTGTCGACAGGCTGGCGCGGATCTTCAAGGACATGCCACCGTACACGGCGTGCCCCGTCCCGGAGTACTCCGCCGCGCGCTGCCAAAGGAGGTAAGCAGTCGTACCCCCTGTTGAGTACCCATTCCGTGTGAGTAGTCGTGCTGACAAGTTGTGTCTTGTAGGATAACATGAAGAAGTTCGTCTCCGAGCCGCCGCCGCCCCCTCAGGAGGTCGATATCCCAGAAGAGGGGAAAACCAAGGCCAAGGAGCGGCGAGAAGTCGGTGAAGGAGACGACATAATAGTCGTGGAGGACACGTCCGACGAGGACGACGTTGCAGGACCGCTTTTAGCTGCGGTCGAGGTTCAGCCGGCCTGGCCTACCTCACATGCCCCTTGTGCAGGATCCGCCGCCCAGCACCGGAGGCTAGTCCGGCTACGCCTCCGTGGAAGCCGTACAACCCCGCCCGCAAGCGCGTGTCAAAGAAGTTGAAGGTCTCGAGACCACACCCCAAGAGGTAAGCCGTCTTGAGTAGAGTAGTCGAGTACTAGTGTCTCGAGTTGATGTGTAGACAACTTGAGCTTCCTTGCTTGCAGGAGGTGCCACCTACGGAGCCCGCTGATCAGGGCGACGAAGGCGAGTGGGACACAGTGGGGGAACCCGCCGGGAGTCGTAGCCCGGCCCCCCACCCGTCGAAGAGCTCCTGGCGCAGATGGAGCGCCGCCCCCTGCTCCTCAAGGGAGCATGGAGCCCGCAGCCGCTGCTGCAGAAGACGTGGTGGCCGCAGAAGCGCGGGAGAGCGCTGCACCCGCTGCTGTTCGTTGCCGCGGAAGAGACAGCCGGCCGCAGAGGCGCAAGAGGAGGCACCCGCCGAGGCTGGATTGGTGGACATCGCCAGCATCCTTGGCGCCCCGACCGTGACGATAGTCCGGTCAAGTTTGTAAGTGTTGTGTCTTCCCGAGTAGTACTTGATGTAGTAGTCGTGCTTGATTAACAACCAATTTGTGTACTCCGCAGGAAATCAACAGATCTGTCCTTGGAGGGGGATGAACCCTCTACAGCGGTGGCGGAAGAAGAAGCCGCGCCACCCGCCGAGGAGTCCGCTCCCACCCCTCAGGCGGTGCCCGAAGCGCCGGGCCGGCGAGGCTACGTTGCCCGAAGCCAGCGTGGTCGAAGGTGAGTACTCTACCGAGGCTATAGTACTCCCCAAAAAGTAGTCGTAGTCGCTGATGCACTTGTCTTCTTGGTGACAGGCGCTGAGGCCGAAGGGAGCGACATCCCAGCGGCGGTGCCCATGCAGAATTTGACACCACAAGTGCCGGAGGCTGCTGGAGGAGCCCCCGAGCAGATGGAGGTGGCCGTCGGAGAGGCCGCCACAGCGACCGAAGGAGAGGAGGACACCACGCCGCCAGAACCTGCTCTGGAGGTGGTCGTCCGCTCCCTGGAAATCCAAGACGCGGAGCCCATCCGCTCTGCGCCGATGACTGAAGCCGCCACAAGTAGTCATGGCGGGGTAGAGTTGCTGGCAGATGACTTGGTCGATCCGGCAACGGTGGCTCGGCATCTGGAGGCCGTCCGCCAAGCCGAGCAAGGCATGAAGGTGAGTAGTCATAACTCCTGAGCAGTCAATCCGTAAGCGTTGAGTACCCATTTAACATGTGTTGTCTGTGCAGGACGTCGTGGAGAGGTCCCGCGAGAAGTCAAGCATGCTTCAAGGCTTCGGCGACGCGGTGCTTCGGGCTGAGGCGCTGGAGGACCAACTCGTGAAGTCCCGAAGCACGCGGACGCTATGCAATCCAAGCTTGATACCGCCTTCGCCAAGTATCGAACGACATCAAGGAGATGCGGGCGAAGAGCGGCGACTTGGTGTGGAAGAACAAGTCGCTCCACAACAAGAACAAAGGTACACCACTTGTCTTGTTGAGTACTTGTTGGAGGTCGAGAGGTAGTCTAACCCGCTTTTACTTGTTGTTTGCGAGCTTGAGACCGGGTAGATCGGCTTGAAGGCTTCGAGAGACGGATCTCAAGAACCTCTTCTACCGGGAGCGGGGAGGCCCGCCAAGTACTCGAGTTAGATTATAAGGAATTTGCCTACCAGGGCGACAAGCACATGGGGCTTCGTATTGCCTCCGATCGTGACCTCATCAATCGCTACAAATCGTTGCGAGAAGGCCGAACGAGGACCGCGAGAGGTTGCGGGCCCACCGAAGGAGCTTGAAGAAGCCACGCTCCCCATCGCAAGACTCCCGGTGCCTCATCCCCGGCGGCCCCAAGATAGCACCGCCGGTGGATCGACCGAAGGAAGCCCCCCCGGCCGGGCCGGCGGCCTACGTGAAGCATCCGGCGAAGTCGATCCCGAACCGTGCCGGCCTTCATGAAGTCCTACTTCCCGAAGGCGCCCGTGGATGTAG
This sequence comes from Cenchrus americanus, assembly GCA_947561735.1. Taxonomy (NCBI): domain Eukaryota; kingdom Viridiplantae; phylum Streptophyta; class Magnoliopsida; order Poales; family Poaceae; genus Cenchrus; species Cenchrus americanus. The sequence continues at coordinate 195,552,881 of OX387245.1, read as the reverse complement.
TCGCCGGCGGGGTAGCCGCCAACCGTACGAACGAGCAAGATGTGGAGCCGCCGGGAGCGAGATGGCGCCCATTGCGGAGCAAGTCGTCGATAAGCTTAACCTCCGAGTAGTCTTGTAATAGTTAGCTCGTAGCGAAAGATATGTACAAAAACATTTGTAATGTAATTGTTCAAGTATTAATGAAGAAAAGTTCCATCAATGAGTACTCGTAGTCGCGATCTCGGAGTGCGGAGTCCCATCGTGGAGTTGTCGCGAGTAGTCGTACTCGGCAGTAGTCCCGTTGAGGGAAGTAGACAGGAAAGAAGTTGATGAGCAATCAAACTTTGTTACTGAAGGAGTACACCTGGATGGCCAGGGCCGTAGTTACAGAGTAATCGCCAGGACCCGGAGGCCGCCTACGGCTAAGTGGTGCTAGGGCGGGTAGCCGCTTACAGCAGTAGATCCGTAAGTAGCCGTGTAGGCCGGATCTAGGAGTACATGGTCTCTCAGTAGACCGCTGCTAGAGTCCTTTGTCGCTTGTCGCAGCCCAGGATCCATAGGTAGCCGCGCGGGCCGGATCTCGGAGAAGAGTAGTCCGAGACTAGTGCCCGGACCCGGGAGGCCGCTTACGGCCGAAGTAGTAGTCCGGAGACCGGAGCCGGGACCGGAGGCCGCTTACGGTGAAGGGGTCTTGATGTAATCGTGTGGACTTGAGCCCCGGAATAGTCGTGTAGACTAGGCGTAGAATCGACAGAGCTGGTCGACGTTCCACGAGTTGTTGATATCTTCGCCTTCAAGTGTCTGGAGGCGGTAGGAGCCCCGCCCGGTCACCTTTGCAACTGTGAAGGGGCCTTCCCGTGGGGAGCCGAGCTTGTGTAGTCCTTCCGTGTTCGGAAACGACGGAGGACGAGATTGCCAATGTTGAAGGAGTGTTCCTTGACGTTGCGGTCGTGGTAGCGTCGGATACCCTCCAGGTACCTTGCCGATTGGACGAGGGCAGCGCAGCGAGCTTCTTCGAGTCCATCGATGTCAACTCGTCTGTTGTCTTCAGAGACGCCTTCGTCATAGTGCTCCACTGCTGGTGAGTTCCATATGACATCGGCAGGGAGGATTGCTTCGGAGCCGTAGACCGAGAAGTAAGGGGATTGCCCCGTTGGCTTGGAAGGCCGAGTACGTAGCCCCCGCAGTGCGTTGGGTAGTTCCTTGATCCACTTGCCTCCTTTGGAATTAGCGGCGTCATGTAGCCGCTTCTTAAGAGCATCGAGCACCATCCGGTTGGCGCGCTCGACTTGTCCGTTGGCCCGAGGATGGGCAACTGAGACATATCGGACGTCGATCCCGCTGTTCTCGCAATACTCCCAAAACTGGTGATTGTTGAAGTTGGAGCCCGGATCCGTGATGATGCGGTGGGGTAGTCCGTAGCGATGTACGAGTTCATCCAGAAGTCGAGTACTCTGTCGCCCATGGGGCATGTGACCGGCTTGACCTCAATCCACTTGGTGAACTTGTCGATGGCCACCAATACTCGTTGAAACCACCGGCGCGGTTGGCGGTGGCCCAATCATGTCGAGCCCCCGGCAAGCGAAGGGCAAGGTTGGCGGTATGGTGACTAGCTTGTAGGTTGGGACATGTTGCCGCTTGGCGAAGTATTAGCATCCTTGGCACCTTCGACGAGTTCTTTGGCGTCGCCCGTAGCCGTGGGCCGCAGAAAGCTCGCCGCAAGGCCTTGCCGACCGGCGTGCGGGAAGATGCGTGGTTGCCGCGACGCCCTTGTGGATCTCCTCCAAGATGTCCTTGCCTTCTTGCTCGGGGACGCACTTCATAAGTACTCCCGGAAGATGCGCCCCGCTTGTAAAGCTTGTCTCCGACGAGGACGTAGGACTTGGCGCGGCGGATGAGCTACTCGGCCAAGCTCTTGTCCGAGGGAACCCTCTCGCTCGCCGAGGTAGTCGATGAAGGGTTGCCTCCGGTCCACGTCGATCATCATGACCTCTGTCCGGCGGTGGATGCGGCCGGGGCGGTGGTCGGTGGCGCCGGCTCGGGATGGATGGCGCGTGAAGCTCGTGAACGAAGACACCCGCCGGTACTTGAGCGCGGGTAGATCCGGAAGCTTCAACGGGACGTCCGCCGCAACGTTGTTGTCGTGGACGATGTGGTGGAACTCGAGACCATAGAACTTGATCTCAAGCTTGCGGACTTCTAGGCGTAGGCGTCCATGTTCTCATTGTTGCGGTCCCGGGACTTGTTGACTTGGTTGATGACCACCGCGGAGTCGTCATAGACTAGTAGCCGCTTGATGCCCGGTGAAGCCGCGAGGCGGAGCCCGTGTAGGAGAGCTTCGTACTCGGCTTCGTTGTTTGAGACCTTCCGGAAGATGCGGGACGTACTTGAGTTGTTCGCCCGTTGGAGAGATCGGGGAGTACCCCCCGCACCCGCGCCCTCGAGGTTGAGTGAGCCGTCGAAGTACATCACCCAATGCTCGGTCGCACGGTTGGAGTAGGTAGTTGATTCTCCCGCCACTCCGCCATGAAGTCGACTAGCACCCGCGACTTGATAGCCGTGCATGGCTTGAAGTCGATGGTGAGGGTGCCAAGCTCGACTGCCCACTTGGAGATTCTTCCGGTAGCATCTTGGTTCCGCGAGATGTCGCCGAGCGGGTAGTCGGTGACGACGGAGATTGAGTACTCCCGGAAGTAGTGTCGTAGCTTCCGCGAGGTGATGAGTACCGCGTACGGAGAGCTTCGCACGGCCGATAGCGTGCCTTGGACTCGACAGGACCTTGCCGACGAAGTAGACCGGGCGCCCGGACCGGATAGGCGTGGCCGTCTTCCCCGCCGCTCGACAACGATGGCGGTACGGACCACGTGAGTAGTCGCGGCCTAGGTAGAGCGATGGCTCGCTCGCCCTTGTGAGGAGCCGTGAGGATCGGTGGCTTTGATAGGAAGTCCTTGAGCCGGGCAAGGGCTTGATCCGCCTCCGGAGTCCACACGAACTTCTCTTGATGCTTGAGTAGTTTGAAGAAGGGGAGGCCCCGTTCTCCTAGCCTCGAGATGAATCGCTCGGCGCCGCCATGCACCCCGTCGGCACGGACGTCTTTGATGCTCGTGGGAGCTTTCATGCTTGGTGATGGCGAAGATCTTCTCGAAGTTGGCTTCGATGCCGCGCCGGGCGATGATGAAGCTGAGTAGTTTGCCCGAAGGTATGCCGAAGACACATTTGTTCGGGTTGAGCTTCCAGCGGTACTCGCGCAGGGATGCGAAAGTCTCTTCAAGGTTGTCGATGAGGGTACTGGAGTTTCTGGTCTTGACGACCATGTCATCCACGTAGGCTTCGATGTTCTTGTTGAGCTGCTTTTTGAAGCAGGCCTGGATAGCTCATAGATAGGCAGCGCCGGCGTTCTTCAGCCCGAAGGACATGGTCGTGTAGCAGTACACGCCAAACGGGGTGATGAACGCGGTCTTCTCCCGGGTCTTCTTCCTTGATCGCGATCCGGTGGTACCGGAGTAGCGATCGAGGAAGCAGAGCGAGTCGCGGCCCCCCGCCGTGGAGTCAATGACTTGATCAATCCGCGGCAACCCGAAGGGGTCCTTAGGGCGTGCTTGTTGAGATCGGTGTAGTCGACGCACATCCTCCACTCGTTCGAGTTCTTTTTGCGGACGAGGACGGGGTCGGCGAGCCACTTAGGATGGAAGACTTCTCGATGAAGCGAGCCGCGAGTAGTTTGGCGAGTTCCTTCTTGATGGCATCCTCGTCCGTCGTCGGCGAAACGTCGAAGGTGTTGTCGCTTGGGGGTGGCCGTAGGATGGACGTTGAGGCGGTGCTCGATCAACTCCCCGGGCACTCCCGGCATGTCCGTGGCTTCCACGCGAAGATGTCGCGGTTAGCCGGAGGAAGTTGATGAGCGCGTCTTCCTATTTGGGGTCGAGGCCGGCCCCGATGGTGGTGGTCTTGCTGTGAGTCGCACGTTCCGAGGTCGATCATCTTGACTAGAACCTCCTCGGTGGGCCGAGGCTTGTTGGCATTGTCGACTTCTCTTGGATGTCGAGTTCACTTGTAGCAAGATTTTTCGACGCAGCGTAGACCTCCATCATAGCGTTGGGTACCCGATTTGTAGAGGCGATCTCCACGGCTTCCGTATCGCGGTCGTGGGAGATCCTCAAGTCCCCCTTGGAGAGAGAGTACACCCGCCGGGCTTGGCATCTTAAGTACCAAGTAGGTGTAGTGGGGCACCGCCATGAACTTGGCGATGGCCGGTCTGTCGAGGATGGCATGGTAGGAAGTCTCGAAGTCCGCGACCTCGAACTTGATGTACTCGGTGCGGTAGTTGTCCCGAGATTCCCCGAAGGTAATCGGCGGGACCACCGAGCCCGATGGGATGGCCGCACACGGGGACGATGCCGTAGAAAGGCGTTTTGCTCTTGGTGAGCATGTGGGTGATGTCGAGCTTCATCTTCTTCAAGGTCTTGGTGAAAAGGACGTTGAGCCCGCTTCCACCATCGATGAGGACCTTGTTGAGCTTGGAGCCCGCGACCACCGGCTTCAGGACGAGGGGGAACCGCCCTGGTTCGGAGAAGCTGGTCCATTGATCCACGCGGGAGAAGGTAATGGGTACCTTCGACCACCCGAGAGGGTCGGGGCCGCCGGTTCAATGCTCATGACTTCTCGACGGGTAGCCTTTTGCTCCCGCCCGCCGGGTAGTCCGCCGAAGAGGACGTTGACGGTCTTGTCGGGTTCTGAAGTCGTTGTTGTCTTCGTCGTTCTTCTTCTTGCCTTTCTTGTCGTGAGGGTGTGGTGGCTCGGGAGTACTCTTGAGTGCATGCACGAGTTGGTAGCACCGCTCGGTGGTGTGGTTGCCGTTCGGATGCCACGGACACTTCTCCTTCGGCAAGTATTTGAAGCCGCCGGAGTTCTTCCTCGAGTTCTCCTTCGCGGGCGCCGGATAGCCGCGACAGTGTTGTCTGGCTTGCGCTTGCGGTTGGGACCCGAGTAGTTGTTGTTGTTGCGACCGCCTTGGTTCCCGTTGTTGCCGCTGCCGCCGCCCATGTTCTGCTTGTTCTTGCCGCGGATGGCGTCGTACTTGGCGTTAGCCTTGTCTTCTTCATCCGCCCAGAACGTAATCATGTCCTTGAGGTGGGGGATGGACTTGGGGCGGCGATGACCGAAGTCTTCAAAGGTGCGGCGGTGGTAGAGGCAGTCTTGGAAGAGGTCGATGACCTCCTTGTCGGTGACGTCGATGTTGACGGTGAAAATTCGTCAACCTAGCCATGACTTTACCTTCGGTGTTGGCATGAGTTTTATACCTTATCCATTGGTACTAACCCCCGTGGTATAACAAGTTCACGTATGCATGTCGGTTTTGGAGTTTAGTGTTTATGCAGGGTTTTAGCGTTGAAAGCAAGACTTTCGGGATAAGTTCATCAAGCACCTTATGACAAGACCTTGAAGCCCCGTACAAGTCATGCAATGAAGCAAACTTAACTCCAAGAAGCCAGGGACTTGATCCGAGAAGACAACAAACTCCGAGGACCTGACCAGAAAAGTGCTGAATCTTGCAAGACAAGGAGTTGTGTCCAATTCGGAGAGAAACTGACGACATGGACCTACATGCAGAAGGGGGAAACATCCGGAAGCAAGGGAACCGACGTAGAGCAAAGGAGGCCTCGGGTTGGGCCTGGATGGGCCCGAGCCGGTCGGCCCGGCCCGTCCCGTGGCCCGGTGAGGCTCCCCTTTGCCCTAGCCGCCAATCGGGCTATTTATAGCCCACCGACCGAGAGCCACGGATCATACAAATCGTCATCGGCCGCCGAGGAGCGAGAGAAGAAAGGGACACCATCTCGGAGAGGAGAGGGTCGAGCTAGTTGACTAGGGTTTCCCTAGCCGACGTGGGAACCTTGCACGGAAGACCACGTCGGAGTTCCCGAGCTAGAAGCAAGATCAAGGAAGGATCCCGGTGGTGATCTTGTGTATGTATCATTGTTATAGTTGAATTATCAAGTTGAATCTTTTCCTAGCGATCAAGTGTTTCCTCGAAGATTTCGTTTTTCGATCGGCTTTGCTTATTCCAATTCTATTCTCGAGATAGATTACATAGGGTGTTCTTGTAGCCGCGGTGGCTAGAGGTACACGCTAGATCTTCCGAAAGAATCTCGACTTGTCTTTTGACTCGCCCTAAGCTCCCCGCATGAGTAGGGATACGTTGTGACAGAACAGGGGTTCCGAAAGGCGGATGTTTTCGGATTTGGACGGGAAACAACGATTTAAAGAGGCTTCTATTAAGATTCGATTTGCTACTTCTTCTCTTGCTTTGAACTTCAACAAAAGGCTTATCCCGAGCCCTCTAGATCGGTTTATCTACCCAATCTTACTTTGTTATCTCCGGTCTTTAGTAGATTAGATTAGTTTCGTGTCTTTTACTTAGATGCATTAGGGTTTCTTTTACCGATGATTGGAGTTACTTGTCTTTACTAGATCAACTTTTGCGTCACACATTTGTTACACAGATTCGATACCTTGTGTTCACCACTCAAGGGAAGAAGGGTCCATTGACTACGATGGGAGACTTGTCCGCTTGCAAGTCATAAACGAAATTCGATACAACTATTAACCGTCAACAAGCCCCTTTTTTACGGCGCCGTTCTTTGGGGAACAAGTGATCAAGATTTGATTTTTTATTGCCTTTTCTTGTAATTTTCAGTTTTATTTTTTTTTCTTTTTGCATCTACTAAATTTTGATCATCCTCAAAATACATCTAATCTAGTTTGTCTAACCCTAGTTCTTATAGATTTGTTTTTACTTTCTAGTTTTGCATACTTTGTTTATTGCTAACCCTAACGGGGAGATGGACGGCTACCTCTCCAACAAACTCGATAATTTTGTGGATGATCCGGAAAAACTTTACGAGGCTAAGGAGACGCGAAGCACATCAAGCTAAAAAGCCGGATTTTGTAGATTCGGAGTCGGAAGAATAAGGATCGCGGAATCTCCGAAGAATTCACCACCTCAAAGTCCTCGGGAGAATCGACTTCCACCGATGGGTGACCAACCACCGCAAGAACGCAAGATTGGGGAGCTATGCACCCCAGACATCATCGACCTACCAATCTTGAACCTTGAGGAGATCGGGAGACCGTTCGAGATCAAGACCTCAACAATCCGCATGGTGCAACATTCACCCTTCACGGTAAAGAGGATCTCGAACCTTCACCTCCAAGCATTCATTCAACTATGTCAGACTTTCAACATGGATGGGGTGACTCAAGATCAAATGAGGGCAAGGCTTTTTCCGTTCTCACTACTCGGGAAGGCTTTGCAATGGTTCCACTCTCAACCGGCGGAGACGGTGCAAAATTGGAACACGTTGATGAAGGCTTTCATGAAGGAATACTACTCGCGGGTAAAACTCAAAGCTTGCGTAATAAGATTGCCACCTTTGTTCAATATCCTACGAAAAGCTGTCTCGGAGGCATTCGAGCGCTTCAACGAGTACACCGGGCGGTTCTACATCACAAGTTCCCGAAGGAAGACCTCGTGCAAAAGTTCTATCAAGGACTCACCATGGCGTCAAGGACGATCATCGATGCATCTCGGGGAGGATCCATCATCGAACTTACACCGACGGAAGCTTTCACGCTATTCAAGAAGGCCGCGGATAATGACACATGGGCGTCATCCGGGCACCTACATCCGGTTCAACCCACGGGGAACGTCAAAGGAGTCTTGCAAGTGGAGAAGGAGAACATACTTGAAGGCAAGATCGACTCGCTCATGAGGAGGTTGGAGAAGATGGAGATGGAAAAGAAAGAGGCTCAAGACTTGAAGGCCACCGAAGCAAGGTCCACATGCGAAGAATGTGGAGAGTATGGCCATGTCCGCAAAGATTGTCCGGAGGAAGCCAAAGTGCTCGACTACATGAGGAAGGGAGAATTGCTAAACTTCCGCTACGGGCAAGGTAGACCTCAATTTAATGCAAGCTCATCTATTCCTAACGCGGTATACAATTGAAGGAGTTCATGGATGAGCAAGCTAAGATCAACAAGGACACCGTCACCAAGTTCAAGACCATAGACAAGGTGTTGGAGAACATCGATAGCAAGGTGACGGAGGTCGGAAGTTCCAATCATCAAGTGCTCAACATGATGAAGATGCTCGAGACGCAAGTTGGACAACTTGCGGGGCGCCTCACTAATGATGAAGGGAAGCTTCGGGACAACCCAAAAGTCCCGAATCGGCGAAGGCCATTCAAACACGTTCGGGGAAGGAGACCGAAGATCCCGAACGTTCGCGGGAGCAAAGAAGCTTAAACCATCCACCGAGGTGGAAGAAGTTGCTAAAGAGAAGATTACGGGGATCGTCACCGAGGAACCCGAATTTGAGATGCCGGAGGAAGACATGAGGATACCACAACTCAAGCCACGCTACTTCCGAGGTAAACTTGACAACCACTTTGAGAAGTTTGTGGAAGTTGTGCGTAGACTTAGCATCAACATGCCATTACTAGATGCCCTACAAGTACCTACATATTCTCGTTACTTTAAAGACATACTTGCAAATAAATATGAGATAGCAACACTCGGGGTAGATCATGTCAAGATGTCCGAGGAGTGTAGTACCGCTATTGCTAATGGGCTAGAGTAGCAAAAGGACCCCGGGTGCCCTACAATTCCATGTTCGGTTGGTTCTTTCAACTTCGAGAAGGCGTTATGCGACCTTGGAGCAAGTGTGAGCGTCATGCCGAGGGATGTGTTCGAGAAGCTACGCCTATCAATGGAGCCTACGAGTATATGTTTGGAATTGGGAGACAACTCCATTCGATATCCCTTAGGCATTGCTGAAGATGTACCCGTGAAGATCGGACACCACTTCATCCCCGTCGACTTCGTTGTGCTCGAGATGGGAGAGAGGGAGAAGCCGCCGCTCATCCTTGGGAGGCCTTTCCTCAAGACCGTGGGAGCTACTATTGATGTTGGCAAGGGGGAGATCATGTTCGATATCAACGGAGAAAGGAGTTCCTTCAAGTTCCGTCCAAGAATCGAGGCATGCAACATGATTGGAGTAAAGGGAGAACCAAAACAAACGGAGGGGCTGAAAAAAAGGAGCCGAAAAAAATGAACGTAAAGAAAATCAAAGAAGGTGTTGCATCCGTCAAGACAAAGGAAGAGAAGCGACTGTGAAGACCAAAAAAAATGACTAAGCCGGAAGACAAGCCCGTGCCCAAGATGGTGCGGAAGTGGGTACCCAAGATTGCAACGCCCGCAAAGAGCGTTGATCCGGAGTAATCAAGTGAAGAAGTCTAGCTATAGACCGTAAACGAAGCGCTAGGCGGGAGGCAACCCGTTTCGTCGAGTCAAGAATAAGCTACCGGGAGGACAACCCGATTCCAGGTTTTTCGAGTCTTTTTAATAATTTAGTTTTGAGTTTTATTACGCAAAGACATTAGACTTAGAAGTGGTTGAACAATATTAGAGACATAATTCTTGATTGAATGTTTTGCTTTATCATAAACCCTTTGCATGAACCCTCCTATGTGCTTGTTTGTTCTTTTCTTTTCGAGAAACCACAACCAAATAATTTCAGAACCTAACTCAACCTTTCACCCTCATTATGGTGCTGAGGTTGACTTATTTTTCATGCTAAAACCACACGAGTAGAGCCACGATTATACCTAGATATTAATTAAATTTCAGCACGTGGTAGGACTCGTGTCAACCTAGAAATCAAAACTTTTGGTTGATTTAAAAATCTATATCCTTTGTTTCTCTAAAATTAGAATTTTTCTAAGCCTCGTCTAATTTTGTTTTATTCAAAATCTCTCTTTTCTAGCCAAAATTAGAACCTAAACCTATGCCCCCATGATCAAGCGGGAAAAGTTTGCTCCCAACCGACGAAGGCAAACTATACCGTGAGACCGAAATCAACGTAGTCGAAAAATATTTTCAACTTACATTTGTTTTTAATGGTTTAAAAACTTCTCTAAAATTATGTTTGAGCTCTTGCATGGCTCTGAAAATATTTTAAATTTTGAATTAGAGGAGTGCTTAACCTTAAACATACCTTAATGGAGGCAATCTAGTTTGAATTAATGATGCATGCACCATTGGATTTCCTTTTATCAACTTTCACCAATTCCACATGCAAAGGACAAGCATGGTGGGCAGCAAGCATCAACTTTGCAGGAATTTCATGGTGGCATGTGAAGCAAGTGGAGCTAGGGAGCATGGACATGACCCAAAGCATGAAGCATCAAGTGGAAGGACCAATAATGCAAGAAAAGAAGTGGACGAGAGCATTTGGGCGGTGCAACTCGTGGAGCACGCGGGTAGGAAAGTTGCGAGGCGAAATGATTGTCTTTGGAAGAAAGACGAGGCGGGGAGGAGCACCGAGGCCCCCGGGCCGGTCGGCCCAGGCCGGCCGGCCTACCCTATTTAAGGAGCCCCCGGCTCCCGTTTTCTCGCGAGGCAAGCTTCCCTCTCCTTCCTTTGTTTGTGTGTTCAAGTTTGTGTGCCCAAAACCTCCGTAGACATAGCCAACCTTCGAAGCTTGATAGCTCAAAAAAATCCACATCCTTAATCCACTCAAAGTTCACATCCGAAGTAAAGAGTTTAAGTGCCAAGTTACGGTTGCAACCCGGAGTTTTAGTAGAAGAAAAGAGTGCAGCAACCATGTGGAAGAAAACCACAAGTCTCTTCTCCAAGAAGAAGGGGTCGTCGTCATCCAAGCCATCATCAACGACGTCTTCGAGGAGGCACTCGGTTTCCGAGTCTCCCGGAGCATGAAGACGGATACGACACCACCAAGGAGGAACGATGCTCTCCTCCTTGGTGGTATGAGGGCTGCAAGGAGCACGTCCATGAGGCTTACCAAACCTCAAGGGCACACGGAGGAGCAGCCGTGCCACCACGACGATTGACCCGTTCAATCGCGCCACCTCCTTACACTCCGATATATTCTTCGTACGGCTTCATCATCTTGTCATTGGAGGAAGAGGAGAGGCTCTCTCGTCTTGAGAAGAGGCTTGTGCCCAACGTCGAGTTCGACGACCAAGCGATCTACACCTTGGGTTTTGGCACCGACATATACTACATGTTGGGGCACCTTGGATGGGTGCAATTCTCCAACGGAGTATCGGCGGACACCCACAAGGGGTTCGCCTTGGAAATTTTGATGACCATTGCACCTATCCTTGATGATGGGGTGCAAAGCTTGTCATTCCGTTTGGAGGGAGTCCAACAAGTGGTTCCCTACGAGCATGTTAGGGAGCTACTTGGATTCCATAAGGGAGCTTCGGAGAAAGTTGACGTGCCACCCGGCATGTTAGCGGGATTTTGGAATTTAATCTCCGGAGAAGCCCATCAACAACGCAATTGCATCCGCAACCCCATTATCCGGATATTTCACTCTTGGATGTGCAAGAGGGTATTGGGGAGGATGAAGGAGACGAAGGTGATCGACACGAGTTGAATTGGCTCTACTCGGCTTTAATTTCCGGGCAGCCAATAGACCCCTCTTACCTTATGATCAACCGTTGGTGTTGTGAAGCAACATCGGGGGCGGGACATATCGGTTCGGGGTGTTACCTCTCCATGTTGGCCTTCTCCTTACGGCGGGGATCGCAAGGAACCCCGACCATCTTTTGCGTGGAACCTCTCTCGGCATTGAGTATTTGCGGCAAGGCAAATACATTAGTGGAGATGAGAGAGGAGGTTATCGTTTGGCCATAGTGAACCTGCCCCTTCCGAATGAGAGGCTTAGGCTTTTCATCGAAGGAAGGGAAGATTGGTTGGAAGAGGGACTCCTGTCCCTGCAAGGAAAAACAAAAGAGGAAGAATTGTAGAGGAGGGAACATCCTCCGCACAAGCGAGTGGAGCACAACCCAATGTGCCACCATTCGGCGGGATCCCTCCTCTGCCAAGTTATTACGGAGGGCCACAAGAGCAAGCATGGGGGGGTGGTGCACCGCTACCCCCACCAAATTATGTGGTGCCCAACGCTAACTTCGCGAAGCCTACGCACAATACCCCCAACCACAACAAAGCATGACCATAATTGGATGGTATGCTGCAAGAAACGCCCAAAACGTCGCAGCCACCCAAGCCAACGCGGCTCAACTTGGTGAAGGCAATGCAAATATTGCCTTTGAGCTCGGACGCCTTCACCTAGCGGAGCCGAATCAATTCGTCGGAGGGAATGTCCAATCATATTATGAGCAAGGGTATTACTATCAAGATCATCAACACCAACCACCGGCGGAGGACCGAAGATTTAGGAACTTTAGTTTTCTTTTCTTTTTCTCTGTAATTTTCAGCTTTTGTTTATGTGTGTTTGCGTAATATTTTCTGTTTTTATTTAAATTTCAGCAAGCGTGTTTGTTTATTTTCAGTTTGTATTTCAACTTGATATCATCATTAATAAAGACACCACCTTGATTATATCATTAGAAAAGTTACAAAAATGTGTGCCACGATGATATATGATTATAATTGCCGCTTTGTTTATCTTTGTAATTGATTTATGCATGTTTAAGCTAGTGCTCTCTTAAAAAACGAATCTGAATTTATTTAAATACTAGCTTAATCTTTAGCGGAGGTTATGATTAAAATAAAGACCCATAGTGTTTTATGTGCTCTCAAGTTATGAATAGATTAAAGATGGTTTTTATGCTCAAAAATATCGCTAACCTTGTCATAAATATCACTTGTGTGTTGCTCAACCTATCCAAAGCCTAATATATATTTGAGTGCATAAACCTTAGTGTACAAGATTTATTTTTGAGTGAGTTATTGCAGGCCATGATTTCTCTGGCCCGAGACTAAGAAGCTGGTCATTCCGTTTTTGTGTATCTATCTTTTTGCTAGCCTTTTATCCGTGCATTGTGTATCCCCGCATTAAGGATCGCACAAACCTCGTTAGATATCCACCCTTAAACCAAATATCATTTTTTTGTGATTACCTCCTTGACCACAACCTATCGTTGAGAATGGATCATCAATTCAAGGAAGGTCGCAAGGCGGTGCCAACATTGAAGGTTTCAAGTATCTCTCCAAGGAAAAATATTTCCGGTACCTACCTTATTTATCGCCTCTTTGCTCGAGGACGAGCAACGTCTAAGCATGGGGGAGGAGGTAGGTACGGTGCAGTTTTAGAGTTCATAGGGTAGCAATTAAAAAAAATGTATGAAAGAAAATTCAAAGGCAATGTACGTGACTTCCAAGGTGAAAGTCTCACAAGAAAAAAAATGAATAAATGAAAGAAAGAAAGAAAGAAAGAAAGAAAAGAAGGAGAAATATGAGGAAAAAATATATATATATGAGTAAGCGTAACGTGAACTCCCCGGGTTCTCTAAAGTGCATTCAAGGCTTCAAGTTTAAAAGATCCATTCTCTTTTTCCAACCATGTGCAATCCGATAACGAGGACTTCCTTTGTGCCTCGGGATCACTCTTTGCCATTTGCACATGTCCACTCATCTAAAGTGTGTGTATTTTTCTCTTTCCCTTCCTTGATATAACATTATTTTCCAATGACCTTTTTGACGAGTCTCGGTAAGACCATGAGAAGCTTGTCTTGCTTTGACAACACCTAATTTATAAAATCTTGTTAGGACTAAACTTTCCCAAAGCTCCATATAAATCCTACCACGCATATATGTTATGAGAGGGAAAGGAGTAGAATATATAGGCTTGAGAGACAAGCGAGATGAGAGTTCATGAGCAATATGCAAGACGATTTAAATTTGTGAACTTGGTTTACCTTTTCTTATCTCGTTCTTTATTTCAAAAATTCGAGATCTATTTGAACTTTGTGAGCAGTTAATACTTGTGGGATAAGCTTAATAAGAATCTACCCTCCGTAGAGATGAAGGCTAGTACATTATGGAACTTTAATGAATTAAAATTTTGAGAGCATTATGTTTTCTCATGAATGATCAAGTGCAAGGTTTAAGCATTGTTTGGCAACGATGATATCCATCGAAGGCTTACTCGAGGACAAGCAAGGTTTAAGCATGGGGGAGATGTTGACGGTGAAAATCCGTCAACCTAGCCATGAGTTTACCTTCGGTGTTGGCATGAGTTTTATACCTTATCCATTGGTACTAACCCCCGTGGTATAACAAGTTCACGTATGCATGTCGGTTTTGGAGTTTAGTGTTTATGCGGGGTTTTAGCGCCGAAAGCAAGACTTTCGGGATGAGTTCATCAAGCACCTTATGACAAGACCTTGAAGCCCCGTACAAGTCATGCAATGAAGCAAACTTAACTCCAAGAAGCCGGGGACTTGATCCGAGAAGACGACAAACTCCGAGGACCCGACCGTAAAAGTGATGAATCTTGCAAGACAAGGAGTTGTGTCCAATTTGGAGAGAAACCGACGACATGGACCTACATGCGAAGGGGGAAACATCCGGAAGCAAGGCAACCGATGTAGAGCAAAGGAGGCCTCATGATGGGCCCGGATGGGCCCGGGCCGGTCGGCCCGGCCCCGTCCGGGGCCCGGTGGAGGCTCCCCTTTGCGCTAGCCGCCAATCGGGCTATTTATAGCCCACCGACCGAGAGCCACGGATCATACAAATCGTCATCGGCCGCCGAGGAGCGAGAGAAGAGAGGGACACCATCTCGGAGAGGAGAGGGTCGAGCTAGTTGACTAGGGTTTCCCTAGCCGACGTGGGAACCTTGCACGGAAGACCACGTCGGAGTTCCCGAGCTAGAAGCAAGATCAAGGAAGGATCCCGGTGGTGATCTTGTGTATGTATCATTGTTATAGTTGAATTATCAAGTTGAATCTTTTCCTAGCGATCAAGTGTTTCCTCGAAGATTTCGTTTTTCGATCGGCTTTGCTTATTCCAATTCTATTCTCGAGATAGATTACATAGGGAGTTCTTGTAGCCGCGGTGGCTAGAGGTACACGCTAGATCTTCCGAAAGAATCTCGACTTGTCTTTTGACTCGCCCTAAGCTCCCCGCATGAGTAGGGATACGTTGTGAAGGAACGGGGGTTCCGAAAGGCGGATGTTTTCGGATTTGGACGGGAAACCACGATTTAAAGAAGCTTCTAATAAGATTCGATTTGCTACTTCTTCTCTTGCTTGGAACTTCAACAAAAGGCTTAACCCGATCCCTCTAGATCGGTTTATCTACCCAATCTTACTTTGTTTTCTCCGGTCTTTAGTAGATTAGATTAGTTTCGTGTCTTTTACTTAGATGCATTAGGGTTTCTTTTACCGAAGATTGGAGTTACTTGGCTTTACTAGATCAACTTTTGCGTCACACATTTGTTCCACGGATTCGATACCTTGGGTTCACCACTCGAGGGAAGAAGGGTCCCTTGACTACGACGGGAGACTTGTCCGCTTGCAAGTCATAAACGAACTTTGATATAACTATTAACCGTCAACGGTCGACTACGGTAGCGCGCTTGTCGAAGAAGCGGCGCATGTACTTGCGGAGGGTCTCGCCTTGTTCTCGCTTGACCATGGCCGGGTCCATGCGAGTACCCGATCGGTCCATGGCGCCCGCGAAGTTGCCGGTGAACCGCTCCTTCGGTGGTCCCACTTGTCGATCGAGTGCTTGTCCGGCGACTCGAGCCATGTGAGTGGGGCTTGGTCCAGGCGAAGGGGAAGTAGAGACACTTGGTGTCGTTGTTCTTTGTCGGGGACGGCCCTAGGGGTCCCCCTTAACAATTGGGAAAACCCCCCAATTAAAACCCGCAACAAATCCAAACACGCCTAACCATGCAGGATACGGCCCACCAAGGCGGTCCACTCGAAGATCCCTCGAGCAGGCTCCGCCTCGCTCGAGGATGCGTGCCTCCCTTGGGCGGGCTCCGTCCCGTTCGAGGGAGTGCGCTTCCCTCGAGCGGGCTCCACCTCGCTCGAGGGTCCGCTCCGCCCTCGAACGGGGGTTCGCCTCGCTTGAGGGCACCCCGCACGTGTGCGCTCCGCTTCCGTGCACGAGCATTTAATGTCCCGACAACGGCAGGGCGGCGCCATCATGCGCCCGGGGCTCGCGCCCCGGTGCCGCCGCACCAACTCCCCGGGAGGGATCCCATCCCCGCCCCCGTAGAAGGAACCGTGCCTGCGTGGCCGGCGCCGGTCCCGTGACGCCGCGCCGCTCGCTCCGTACGGCTAACGTGCCGAGCCCTCGAAGGGGGCCGGCCGCACCCTCGACTTGCTTTCTTGTGACCTTGCGGGGTTAGGTGGATGCGCTAGGCCGGTTGGACGCCATCCCCGCCACCGTTACGGTATGGCCGCCGCCCCCGCGCGTACGAACCGCACGCCGGCGCCGTGGCAACGGCTCCGGCTCCCAGACCGTGAAGCGTGCGGGAACGGGGTGCCTCCTTGCCTACCGATGTACCCGTACGGACCGACGTCGGCGGCTCCCTCGAGCCCGTCTAAAGGCACCACGGCCATCCGCCGCCCTTCTACCCTCGAAGCCGCTATCGTTCGGGTACAAAATAAGCCATGATGGCCGGATCGGCTGCGAGGATCGTCCCGGACGGCTACCTACTCTACAACATAGCACATCACCCTCCCTCACGTTGCTAAATAGCGCGGCGCGCATGTGATTCGCTCTCTCCTTGATCTATAAAAGGAGGACGAACCCCCCGGCCCGCGAGGGGACGGACGGACGGAGACGGATATACACGCAACACAACGAAGACAGCCGCGCCACGCACTTGCTCTCCAATTCTCCCACAATATCTTCGGCCACTACACCGGGGACTTGGAGGCCACGCTTCCTCTCCCGCCTTGCTTGTAGCGACCTCACTACGAGCACCCCCGGCCTTGAGCAATATAGTGCCTTGAGCATGCCACCGCTCGGACGTACGGCCCCCTCGGCGGGAACCGGGATAAATTCGCGTCTCTTATTGCTTAGCATCGACCATTGAGGGATAGACCTCGGCGCTTATTACCGGTTAGTGTCGGGACCACATTCCGCGCCGAGCGTTGGCGCCCACCGTGGGGCAATCGAGTGCCTAAGGTCAATCCGTCAACTCCCTCCATGGTGATCCGCACCGAGTTCCGCGGTACGTGTTCTACCGCATGGGCAGGCTCGGACCCCCTCCCCGCCGGGTTCGAAATCCGGTTCGGGGGCCCGAACTTTCGGGCCACGGGGAACGGCTACCTCATGCGCCTCACCAACCGTGAGGAGCTCCGCGCGCGGCGCCGGGCCGGGTCCGCTCCGCCCCCGCCGCGCGCACCACCACGGCACGGACGCCCGCCGGCACGGATGTTGCGGACCCGTTGACGCCACGACGCCGCCGGCCGCTCGGTGCCGCGTTCGCGCCGGGCACGGTCCGAGCGACGGTAGGCCGAGCGCGCCGCCTCTCGGCGTGGCACGCCCGCCACCACGACAACCGCCGCCCCCAACGGGACGGCGCACGGTCTCCGGACCGCGCTTTCCCATTGGGCCGCGTGGAGCCGCGACGCGCGCCTACAATAACAACGTCAACACCACGATGCGCGAGGTTCCCCCGGCCATCACGTCTTCGTCGCCGGGGATCCCGGCGCCTCGGCCGGTGACGAATCGTCCCTGGGTTCCCTTGACGCGCCGCCACCCGCTAACCTCCACGGGTACGCGGAGTGGGACTTCTCCGGCGTGCCGGACCCAGTCATGTTCCGGCGTTTCCTCGTCGCTACAGACTACTGGTTCGACTGCTCCGATGACTCCAGCACCGGGAGCTACGACCCCGCGCGGGAGTGCTACGTCGTCGTCGCCAACGACCCAGCCAACACCACCGCGAAGCGGCGCCGGAGACGGGGGAGGTCACCCCCGCCCCGGGGATCGCTCCGCGCCCCGGCCGCGGGGCCAAGCACTCTCCGCCGGGGCCGACGCCGATGCGCGGCCGGCCCGTGCCCGCGAGCTCGAGGCTAAGCGCGAGGAGTACGGACGGTGCGGGCGCTCGTGCCTCAATGGCGGGGGAGGCCTCCGTGCGCGGCGAACGCGCGCGGGAGGAGGCGGGCAAACAGGTCCGCGACCGCATCAACGCCGACTTCAACGTCGACAACCCGGACGCGCCTCCGCGGGCAAGCCAAAAGCTCATCGCCGCCGCGGCGCCGCCGCGGGCTATGCCGGCGCCCTCGACCCCCGAAGCGCGGGACCCGCACCGCGAGGTACAGGTCCTCATCGAGCAAGCGGTCGTCCGGCGGGCCGAGAGCTCCGCGTCACGCATTCGCCAACGGGGGGGGATGCGCGGGACGACGAGCCGCACGGGGGGGCGAACCCCTCGGTCCATGCGGGAGAAGCGGCGGAGCGACCCGCCAACCCGGGACGCACGCCGGTCAAGGAGCGGCTCCTTGACGCACGCGGGGCGCCGGACGGCGACGCCCGCAACGTCATCAACGCCGGCGCACGAGCAAGGCGGACGCGCAAGCAGCGGTGGGCTACCACCCTCGACGGGGTGGACACTACGACGGCGACGAAGACCGTTCTCCGACGCCGAGCCCCCCGGGGACCCGTGTGTTCGGCCGGGAGATCCGCGCGGCGGACTTCCCCCCAACGCTTCGCCAACCCTCGACCATTGTCAAGTACAACGGGGAGACGGATCCCCGCGTGTGGCTCAACGACTACCGCTTGGCGTGCCGGTGGGCGGGGCCACCGGCCGACGAGGTCATCATCCGCAACTTGCCCCCGCACCTCGGCGATGCGGCCGGACGTGGCTCGAGCACCGCCCCGCCGGCCCGGATCCACAACCGGGACGACCCGGTCCGCACGTTCGTGGGTAACTTCCGGGGCACGTACGTGCGCCCCCGGAAACTCTTGGGACTCGCGCTCCCCGCACCCCGAGAAGCTCGGCGAGTCGGCCGCGGGACTTCATACGGCGCTTCTCCAAGCGGCGTACGCAGCTCCCCGGCGTGGCGCAATCCGAGATCGTGGATGCCTTCCTCGAGGGCACCACGTGTCGGGACCTCGTGCGTGAGGCGTGGCGCGGCCCCCGCCCGCGGACTCCAACGAGCCGGTCGACATTGCCACCGGCTTCGCCTCGGAGAGGAGGCCGTGGGGGCAATCTTCGACGACAAGAAGGGCAAGCGCTCGGACGATGCGCCCGCGGAGGGCGACAAATCCGGGGAGCCCCACCACAAGGACAAGCGGGGCAAGAAGGGGGAAGAAGCCGCGCCGCGAGGCACGCGAGCGAGGGGCGCGACGGTGGTGATGCCGAGGCTCTTGCTTTGTCGACCGGCTCGACGGGGCCCTCGACCGATCCCTCGAGGTCCGGGGGTGTTCGATGACATGCTTGAAAAAGCCATGTCCTTACCACAAGACCCCGGTGAACCATACCCTTGAGCAATGCGATATGCTCAAGAAGTTCTATGGCGGCCGCCGCCGCGAAGGAAGCGGAGGTCAAGAAAGACGGAGGAGATGGCGACGCCGGCGGCTTCCCCGCCGTGGAAAACGTGTTCCTCATCTTTGGGGGGCCAACCGTCGACATGTCGACCCGCCAGCGCAAGCGGGAGCGGCACGAGGTCCTCGCCGCGGAGAGGGCGCCTCCATCCTTCCTCAACTGGTCGGAAGATGCCATTACCTTCAGCAGGGAAGGCCATCCGAACCGCATCCCCAACCCGGGCCGCTGCCGCCGGTGGTCGACCCAATCATTGGGAACGCGCGGTTCTCAAAAGTCTTGATGGATGGAGGCGGCGGCCTCAACATCCTCTCGTTGTGAGGAAAGCCGCGGCTCTCACACACGAAAAATGAAGGGAAACTAAAGCTCAAGAACCAAAACCAAAACACGAACAAAGGACGACCAAAGGCTTTTTTTCACGATAGTTGATTTCTCAAAAGTCGGTCCCCTTTACAAGTGCCGGTCCGTCTCCTTTTATAGGGAGGCGGGCGGACTTTTACATTTCCGAGAACACCCTCGTGTAAAACGAATCAAAACGAGAATGTGCTAGGCTATCTTCGGGTAATCTCCAATTGGGTCTCCACGTAATCGGCGCTTCATGATGTCACGCCGCAAATCGCGGCGCCTTTCCGGCTCTTATCACGTGCGCTTGTCGGGGTGAAAAACCCCCCCGAGCCCTTTGGAGATCTCCCTTTCACCTAGCCTTCTTCGTTACCCTCGAAACGAAAACAATACTCAAGTTTAAACTGGTTAAGTGTTAGGAACGACGAAACCCCCCCTGTGCGAAAACCGAAGCCGAGGCTCGGAATAAGCCGTCAAGCGAGACTTCGACACCCCGTGCCATGCTTTGGATTCGTTTGATGGCTTCGTTGGCGACGAAGGGTGCCGGCCAAAACGCAACGCCCGGAGGGTGGAAATGGAATCCGCCGTTTCGGGGTTTCTTTGCCGCACCCTTCGCATGGTCGCTTTCTATTTTTTAGGTATACGGAAGGCTTGATTCCGAATCCCCCCAACAGAAGCCCCTCGATGGCGAAGCGCTTGCCTTGATTGCAAACCCGAGCCGGCGAAACCCCGGGGATAGAGAATCGAGGGTCGGTTCCCGAGGGTCTCACTGGAAATACCTAAACTGCCCTCAGACTGATGTTTTTTACCGTTGAGTTTGAAATTTTCGACCGTTGGGTTTTACCGCCTATAAATAGTCGGGGCCGCCGCCGGTGCAACCCCCGCCCGCGTTCCCAGCCTCATTTCTCCCTCGCGGCTTTTGCTTGCTATTTTCGCCTCTGCTTCCGGCGAATCGCTTCAGCGGAAGCCCCAGTCCAATTGTGAGGTTAGTTTTGCTTCTGCTTTTCACACGCACTTTCGTTCTTCGGTTTCCAGCACTGCGCGCTTGAGTCTATGTTTCTGAGGAAACTTAGCCGTTTGTGTCAGGCATTCGTGCGAAAACATGGAAGACGAGGGATCGTCGTCGAATCGTGGAAAACAGATTGCTCCGGAGGTTACTGAGGCTGCCGCGACCTCCTCCACCTCGACGTCTAGCTCGGAGTCTGGTAAGATTTCTGGTTTGGATTGGTCTGCCAGCTCTCGTGAGAGTGGTAGCACCTCGTCTTCTTCTAGTAGCGATGAAAATAGCGGTTCGAGTGGCGGTTATGTTGAAATAATGCCTAGAGACACAGATGTTGGAAAGCGTGTGCTTGTCGACATGGAGGAGGGCGAAATAGGAGTGGAGGCTGATGCAGCTGTGGAAGAGTCTGAAGGGAACCCAGCTGGGGCGAAGGCCCGCACCTACTACATTGGTCGATCCTTGATGACGCAGGCTGATTTGGATGCCCTGCGGTTGGAAGGGTGCTTCGAGCCCGGAATTTGCCGGTTGCCTGGGAAAGAAACCACGCCGAAGCCCTGTAAGAATGAAAGTGTGGTTTTTCGGGATTTTTTCACTGCGGGCCTTCGGTTGCCGGTGTCCAAGAAGTTTGCAGATGTGTTGGCGGCCTATAGCGTTCAGATTCATCAACTGACGCCTAATTCTATCCCACAAGTGTTGAAATTTCTGTGGGCGTGTCGGACCTTCGCTGGGGATAATGATGTCGAAACCTTCGTTCGACATTTTGAGATTCATTGGGCCAGAAGGCTTGTGAAGGTTGATGACGAAGACAAAGAAGCTCGGTATGGCCGCCGTACCTTTCAGACCCGTCGCCTGGCCAAGAATCAGGCTCCGGTGGAGCTGGCTCCGGCATACAAGAACAAATGGGCTAACCGATGGATTCGTATTGGTTTTATGTTCCCATTGAAGTGATTGGTCGGAATTCGAAGCAAGAAGAGGTGACAACATACGATTTGGCTAGCCGCATGGTCGATCTAGAGGTTGACCCGTCGCCGGAGTTGACGAAAGCCGCCGGTCCTCAGCAAGTACAATGGCATTTTATCAGGCGACGCGTGTGATCACTACGCGCGATGCCCTGGAAGAATTTGTGGCTGCCGATGTCTGGCCGTGCCAGCCCCGATGGGGGTCATGGGCATTCAAGGTGCAATGGGCGCCGGCTTGATGATGATGTACGAAGCCCCATCTTCAATGTCAAACGACCGAAGGATGTGACCGACGAAGAAATCGTTGCCTTGAAGTGGAGAGGAAAGTTGTACAGATGATAGGGAATTTTACCCACAAGGAGTGGGAATGCGCCCAGAGGATTTTGAAGCATCAGGGCCGTGTTAATCGAATTTTTGATGAGATGGGCGTGACGTATTCCCCTCGTCCGGTGCCTCCGACGGCCGGCAAGAAAATGCAGCCTCCAGGCAATATTGGGTCTGAGGCCGTCGAGACCTCACGAAAGGCCAAGTTAGGCAAGACCAGCTCAGTTGTTGAAAATGCCGTGAAGAGTAGTAAATCCCAAGATATCTTGGCCAAGCGGAAGGCGAACGCCGCAAAAGCAACCCCCGCCACCGCTTGCTGAAAAGTCTACGAAGTTGTCGAAGGTTAATGATACCCCGGCCCGTCGCAAGGTTGAGGCGGCGAAAGTGGTCGCGGCCGAGAGAGAGAAGAAAAAGACGCAAGACCCCGCCGTCCCCGGGAGAGGCGGACAAGGGATTAGTCTTGAGGAAGAGACCGCCGGACGCCGCCGAGAAGGTGAAGCGACTTGCGGTTAAGGAGAAAGAGCCCGAAGATGCCGAGGCTTTCGCTAAGAGAGCGCGAGTTGACCCGGATGCCGAAACCGACGAGGATGTCGATATTTTGACGACACCTCAAATTCAACCTTGTACCAAGTACCCTCCGAAAGGATCGGCGCGGAAATTGGCCGAGGGGCCTTCTCTAGTGGTTCTTACCGATGCGGAAGAGTTGGAGGCGCGGGAGGCGAGAGGCGGGTGCGTAGGGCCGAGCTAATCCAAAAGGATATTGCCATGGCCGAGGCGGCTCCGAAAGAGCGTGTGGCCGATCTTGTGGATGTCGTGGATGAGTCGGAATCACTTTGCTATATTGATGACGACACCATTCGATCGAAAAAAGGACCGGATGTGTCGCCGTTGTGTGCGCGGCCCTAATGTGAAGCCGCGATGAATTTGAACGAGGGCTCGGTGCGAAAGCTCAAAATCCGGTTGACCCGGATGCTTCGGAGGTTGAAGCTTCGGCGGCACACACATCTCGTTCACCTCCACCGTGTCACGGGATTTTGACCGGCGGCGCCGAATCCTACCGAGGGCCGCCGCGCCGGAGAAATTGTCGGCGCCCGAAAGTCTCCAGCCCGAAGATGCTGGTATGACGCTTTAACTCAGGAGCGAAATTTTCGTGCTCTTTCTTTCTATCATGTGTTTTGTTTGCTTACGCTTTTTGCTTTCCCATTATCCTTGGCAGCGAAAACTTTGGTCACCCTGAGCATTAAGGACCGGGAAAAGGAGGTCTCCCAGAACGAGGCGGATCCTTCCGCATCAAGGTCAAGTCTCGCGTCAATGCTGGGGGGAGCCCGGTATGAAATTTCGCTTATTGTTTTGCTTTTTGATTTTTGACTTTGTGCCTTCGTCGTGCCTTGGCGGTGCGAAGGATATACGCTAGATAACGTGGTTGTTGATCACCTTGCGGATTTTGAACGTACCTTGGAGGATTTAAGTGCCGATGATCTAATGAAGGTTGTGCGTGCTTATCTTTCAAGAGGTATCGTCGCTTGCCAGAAGGGCTTCGAAAAAACTGCGTCGGAAGCAAAGGCCTCCGTCGACGGGCAAAAGATGTTGGAGGACGAGAATCGACGCTTGAAAGAGGAGAATGAGAGGTTAAGACGCGATGCCAGTGAGCGGGCGAATCAACGCGCCAAGCAGCAAGAAGCCCTTGACGCTTTGAAGAGAGAACTTGAGTTGAGCGTGAAATGCTATGAAGAGTGTCGTCGGAATTGAAAGACATGGTGGTGCAATATGATGCGCGGAACATCTTGCCGGCGGCCAATGCCGACCTCATTGCGAGTTGAAAAAGGTGAAAGGCGAGCTTGAGGATACTCTAGAGAAAAACGAGGCTTACCGCCACCAATGGGGCGCGTATCTTGCGACCGAGTATCATCGAGCTTTGGAGAGCTTCGGTGCCGAGGCCCGAGATTTCAAGATTACCGATAACATCTCGAGTTTTGTAGAGTGGTTGCATAGCGAATTGAAGCTCCTGCCCGATACCATGAGCAAGATTGGGGACTATGGTGCGCCTACCGCTTCCGAGATGTTGTTGAATCTTCTCGAGCGACAGGGTTGTGAACACTTCAAAGCTTTTGGAAGCCGAGGCTTCGCGTTTCCTTCACCCGACGACGCTCCAGCCCCAAGTAAGACGGTTGATCTGATAAATTAGATCATCCTTCACAACTTCTGGGCCAAAAGCGGGCGAGCGCACGCTCGAAAGAAGGTTGTGGATTGCTTGGCAAAGGTAGGTCTTTTTGGTTCATTTCGACTACGATCGTCTTTGCTAAACGATTGCTTACGATGATTGTTAATGCTTTCTTCCTTCTTACAGCTCCATTTTGGGCAGGCAAAACAAGCTTTGGAGCTTCGAGAGCATCGCGCGACCCACGGTCCTGAGGCAACTTTGGGGCCTTATGGACCCCCTAGGGATTGGCCACCTAAAGCAAATGACGATGCCCCCGACCGGACGGTCCCCCGAGCCCCCGTTCGCGAAGCACTTCAAGACGAAAGCGTTCGGTGGATCCTATTACGGAGAGGCATTGGCTCCCCTACGGCTTTGAATCGGCGAGTTAGCGCTTTTGGATGAAAACTAGGAGTGGCGTGCCGGCCACTTAAACATTTGAAGTTTGAAAAGTAAACTTGTATACAACGATGTGGTGCCGTAAATGTCGCTCGTGATTTTTGTCGTACTAAGGTCCCCGAACGTTTGGTACGAAGTTATTGCCGCTTTCGAGTTATAGCTTTCGGAAGAAAACGTCTTCCCCCCCCTTCGGAAGCGGGGATAACTTCAGCTCGCCCATTTTGCTTAGGATTGTTACATTATCGAAGTTTTGGACTTCTTGGTCTGTTGGACGTTGCGCGATGCTACGTATTGAATTTTTCCCGTTTGTCCCTTACGGCTTTTCGTTAGGAGCGAATAAAACTAGACTGCGACGCGACGCCTAGGCGTGGAACGTGTCGAAGGACTAGAAGCCGATTTGAATTTGTCAAATTTTACAGCTTTCAAGCTGTTTTTTGACGAGGCGTTCACTCGCGTTTCCGGAACATGTTCATCCTTGGAAATCGCAATGCCGGGTTGTTTCGATTCAAGATCGAATCGCTTTAGAACGTCCTTCATGGACGGGCCGCCAAGAGGACAGACTCTTTAAGAAATTGATTCTTGTGAATCGTTTCGACGCACCACTTGTGGGTGGGCTACTAATGGGTAGCACTTTCATGCTCTCGCTTTCGGAGAGGGCTATTTTGGAATAGCACTTCAATTCATCCTCTTTTGGGATGGGCTATCTTGAGATAGCACTTTAAATTTTGCGAAAGGAACACAACAAAATTTTAGGGAGGAAGTATTTCATTGACTTGGAAATAAATTTTACATCAAGGCTGCCTCGTTAAAAACCTCACGCTCCAAAGTGGAGTCCTCCCTATGTGAGGAAAAGAGTACCCGCCTTGTTATTGAATTTAAAGTGCGAAAATAAAGACTAGAAAGATGTAAAACTAAGATGAATCCTCCGCACTTATAGTGCCGTGCGAAAGGCTCCTACTAAAGGTAGACTACGGAAAGAACTTACACAAGTTGTCCACATTCCACGAATGAGGCAACTCCACACCCCGCTTCATCTTTGAGACGAAAAGCCCCATCTCGAACCGAGCTTGAAACTACGTAGGGTCCCTCCCAGGCGAACTGGAATTTACCTACGGCGTCGGCATTCTTCTTTCTTTTCAGGACGAAGTCTCCCACTTTGATGTTTTTGAGGGATACTTTCTTGTTCCTCCATCTCCTGGTTTCCTCTTGGTACTTCAACAGGTTCTGAACTGCGTCAAGCCTGTCGATTTCCACTAGATCTTTATCGGCCTCTTCACTCTCGCGAGAGCTACCGGCCAAAACTCTGGCGCTTTCATTGGTGAGTTCTTCGGGGCACATCGCTTCGACCCCATACAACGGTCCGGATGGCGTGAAGTTGGTTGTTCTCGATTCCGTAGTGTTATGCGACCGGATAACTCTCGAGAGCTCATCCGCCCATTTCCCTTTCTTCTCGCTCAAAGAGGCATTTTTTAATGGCACGGAAAATTTGCCCATTGGCCCTTTCCACGCCGCCGTTGGATTGTGGATGATACACGGATGCGAAGCATAGCTTCGTCCCAATTGAACGACAGTATTCCACGAAATCTTGACAATCAAATTGCTTTCCATTGTCGACGGTGAGCTCTTTGGGTACCCCAAATCGCAAACGATTTGCTTGCCGAAGAATTTCCCGATAGTGGCCGAGGTGATGGTAGCGAGAGGTCTTGCCTCGATCCATTTTGTGAAGTACTCAACCGCTACCACTTGCGAACTTGAAGTTACCCCCGGCGGTGGGAAGCGGCCCGACGATGTCCATTCCCCGGCGCCGCAACGGCCGGTAGGTGTGATGAGCTGCGACGGCGCGCCAGGCCTTCGCTGGTGCTTTGCCGCGAACTGGCATGCCTTGCAGGTTTTGACGATGTGTTCCGCGTCTTTTATGGCCATTGGCCAATAGAAACCTTGCCTGAAAGCTTTTCCGGCCAATGCTCTCGCTGCAATGTGCGAGCCGCACATCCCTCCATGGATTTCTCTCATGAGCTCGATGCCTTGATCTTGAGAAATGCATTTGAGCAGTGGTGCACATACGCCCAGCTTGAACAAGACATCGTCCTTAAGGATATAGCCCTTGGCCCTCGCCTGCATTCTTTTGAGGTCGTGGGTTTCGACGGGTTCATAGTGTCCGCGAAGGAAGGCAATTATGGGGGCTCTCCCGGTCCGGGCTTGCAATTGCGTTGATGGTGTTGAGCGGCGGTCGCTTGTCCGGCTTTGTGGATGGAGCGGTTAAGACTTCGAAAAATACGTCCGGGCATCGCCTCCCCCCTTGCGGCTTTCTTTGCAAGCTCGTCGGCTTCGCCGTTGTATTTTCTGGGCAGATGCTTGATAGTGAATCCCCGAAAGTGCCTTTCCATTTTGCGCACCTCCGCTAGCTACTTGACCCGCCTCCGGCTCCTTGGCCTCACTTTCCTTTTCCACATGGTCTTTGATGACCTTGGCATCGCACTTGACTAGGAAGTTACGGCCCCCGCAGCTCTTACTTTGCGAAGGCCTAGCGAGCAAGGCTTCGTATTCGGTGGTGTTGTTGGTGCATCCGTCCGATGGGTCCTTGTAATCTAACCTAGCGGCGTATCTTAGCTTGATACCCGTCGGAGAGGTGATAATGGCCGCAATGTCGGCACCCTTGCGCCCCCCGAGGCTCCGTCACATCCGATTTCCCAAATTGGCACTAGCTCTTCGTCGGCCAGGTGACGTTGCTAGGTGAGGTCCAATCTACGATGAAATCTGCTAAGACTTGGGATTTGATTGCCGACCTCTTTCCGAAATCAATTGTGTATTCTGATAACTCGGTTGCCCATTTGGCAATTCTGGACGAAGCCTCCTTGTTGATGAACAGATCGTTCAGAGGTTGATCTGTGAGCACTGTGACTTTGTGGGCCTCGAAATAATGCCTGAGCTTTCGCGTGGTCATGATTACGGCGTAAGCAATTTTCTCTAGCTCTGAGTAGTGCAGTTTTGACCCCCGCCCGGGGCTTCGGAGACAAAATAGACCGGGGATTGGAGTTTGCCTTTTTCAGTTTCGACCTCTCGGACCGCAGCAGCGGCGATCGCGGCCTTTGAAGCGGCTACGTAAAGGAGTAGCGGCTCCGAGGGCGAAGGTGGGGACAAGGTTGTCATCTTTTCGATCTAGTCCTTGAGCTCGGCGAAAGCCTTGCTTTGCTCGGGGCCCCATTCGATTGTGCCCTTGCCTTTTAGTGCCTTGAAGAATGGAAGGCTTCGCTGCGGACTTTGAAATGAATCTCGTTTAAGGCCGCTACTCGACCGTTCAATTTCCGGATGTCTTTCTTCATTTTAGGCTCCTCCATTTCCCTAATTGCTTTGATCTTGTCGGGGTTGGCTTCGATTCTTTTAGCGGAGATTAGGCACCCCGTAATCTTTTCTTTCGTAACCCCGAACACACATTTGTCCGGGTTTAGCTTCAAGCCGGCTCTCCTCATGTTGGCGAAGGTTTCGGCCAGATCATTTACGTGGCTGGCCCTGTCGGAGCTTTTGACGATGAGGTCATCGACATAGGCCTGAATGTTTTTGCTGATCTGCGGCTTGAATACTGTTCCAGTCATTCTGGTGAACGTTGAGCCAGCATTTTTCAACCCCTCTGGCATGCGAATGAAGCAGAAGGTTCCGAAGGGTGTGATGAAACTGGTTTTCTCCTCGTCCTCTTTCGCCATCCAACACTGATGGTAACCGGAGAAACAATCCAACAGGGACATGATTGCGGCGTTGGCTGCAGAGTCCACCACCTGATCCATTCGAGGCAATGGATAGTTATCTTTTGGTGTTGCTTTGTTGAGATCGGTAAAATCGATGCACATGCGCCATTTGCCGTTTTTCTTGACCGGCACCGTGTTGGCCAGCCATTTGGGGTACATGACTTCGCGGATGACGGTGGCGTCAAGCAGCCTTTGGACCTCTGACTTGACGGCCACCACCTTGTCGTCAGACATCTTTCTCAACTTCTGTTTGCGTGGCTTGACCGATGGGTCGATGTTCAATTTGTGCTCAATGAAGCTTCGGTCAACGCCTGTGAGATCTTTGGCGGACCATGCGAACACATCCTTCTTCTTCTCGGAGGAAAAGAACTAGACTTGCCTCCTCATCACCGATAGATCCGAGCCGATGACGACGGCCCGATCGAGGACCATCGCGTCCAAAAGAACTCGCTTGGTTTCGCGGTCCGGGCCGGATGTTGATTTTTTCTCTGTCGCCTTCGGGCCGCTTTTCTACCTCGTTGCATTCGATCGCTTCGTCGAGGGCGTGCACGTTTCGCCGCCCCGGGGTACGACCTCTTTCTAGGTTACGACCATCATTTTGATGACCTCAGATTGTGATGACCCCTAGCGTCACCGGGATTTTGATACATAGAAATGCTTGGTGGATGACCGCCTCAAACTTGTTGAGGAACCCTCTGCCTAAGATGCCATTGTATGGATAGTACATTTCCACAACGTCGAAGGATAAATACTCGGTTCTGGCGTTTTGGACTGTGCCGAAAGATACAGGGAGGACCACCTTTCCCAATGCATGAATGACACGCCCTCCGAAGCCATATAGAGGTGTGTCCGGTGGCCGCAGCAAATCTCTATTGAGCCCCATCTTGTCAAAGGCATCGGCAAAAATGATGTCTGCTGATGAACCATTGTCCACCAACAGCTTTTCCCGCAGTCCAGGCTCGCTATATTGGCTTCTATCACAAGAGCGTTGTTGTGAGGGAAACCTTGCAACCTCACGTCCTCCTCCGAGAAGGTGATCGGAATATGAGACCACCTTGTTTTTTCAACTCTCCCCTCCACACAGATGTTTCGCACCTCACGAAAGTAGTGCTTCCGTTCCTTCTTGGTTTCGAATTCCAGGGCGGAGCCCCCTGAAATAGGCATTATGGTACCGACAGATGGCAAGGGGTCGTTCTGGCCCTCGAGCTTGGCTGGGCGCGGCGGAGCTGAGGGACCTTTGTAAGGAGGGGGTGGGGGAGGGATAGGATGTTGTTCGACGGGCCTGCGCTCGATGTTTTGAGCTTGGAAAGTTTGTGATTTCCAAGGCGGAGGCTTGGGATAGCTGGGAGGCGACGGTTGGTATTGAGGTGGCTGGAATGGGTTTGCGAAAGAATTTCTTCCAAAGCTAGGATTTTGCCAGGCCGGAGCAGAATGGTTTACAGCACTCGCTCTCTCCTTTTCCTTCCTCTCTTCTTCGAGGATAGCTTCGAATCTTTTCTTGTCCGGGCGGCGTAGTTTGAGCTTTGGTCATCGTTTTCCTTGTGGAAATGCAATACCATTTTCTTTTCTCGTTATGGCCTCGGCCTCTCGCCTCGACCTCTACCCCTCGCCTCCACCTCTTCCGCCCCTGCGGCCTCCTCCCTGATTGGAGTGAGGGGGACTAGGTGGGCTTGGGACCAGGCTCTGTGAATCAACCTGCGGGCAGGGATTTTCTTGGGTGTTTTCGCCATCCAGGCCGAAAACGCCCCGAGGATTGGTATGAGAGGTGTTTCTGGGATTGGGCCACTCCCTCTCACTGGGTTGATTGGCTTTCGCAGACTTTTTCTGCTGGGATTGCTCTTCCATGCACATTCTAAGTCATTGTACCGAGCGACAATACTTCTCGAATTCTTCATAGAGGCGCTGGATAGTTTTGGGCCTTTCGCGCATGAGATGCGAGCGAAATTGACCGGCTCTTAAACCCACGATGGCAGCGTTGATGGCGACAGCGTCCAAGACATTTGGTGCCTGGGCTCTTAAGTGCACAAATCTTCTGAAGTAGTTTTGAAGGGGTTCCTTGTCCTTCGCTTGCGGGAGAAAAGGTCACTCTCTAAAGTTCGGACGCCGGAAACCTTGGAAGTTTGAGAGGATTCGCTGTTTCAGATCATCCCATCCGTGAATCACGCCTGGGCTTAACAGAGAATACCACTTTGCTGCCGCGTCATCGCCGGCGATGATGAAAGATTTCACCAGTACGGAGTCGTCACCGCCGGCCGAAAGAATGGCGGCTTCGTAGCTCATTAGAAACTGCCTTGGGTCGGACTGGCCCGAGAATCTGGGCAGTGGAACTGGCCTGTAAGTTTGCGGCCATGGAGTGATTTGAATCTCTTGAGACAAGGGGGATTTGGGGTCCCATGGTCTCGTGCGAATGGTGTGAATGTCTTGGTGCGAGGGACCAGATTCAAAAGGGCTCGCGAAGGGGTTGCGGCTGAAGGTGGTGTGCGGAGGGGGCTGGGTGAAAAACTCGGTGCGCTCATTGAAATTGGGTTGGCTAGGAACCGTGTATTCGGGTGAAGGTTGGGTGAAGCTTAAGGATTGCTTTTCTTTTAGAGCGCGCGGTTCTTCCTTTAAGCTAGCGATTTCTGCTTTCTGTTTTTGGATCTCTGCTTCGTGCTGTATTGCCAGGAGCCGTTTCTTGGTTCTGGCCAATTCCTCAGCCTCCTTGCGCAGTTTGGCCAGCTCCGCCTCCTGCGTTGGGTTGGGGTCTGGGAGCGCCTCTCCCTGGGTGAGCATAGCTGAGAGATTGGGCTCCTCGTCCAAGGAGGACGACGCCCCTTTGGTGGAATTGACGGTGGTTCTCTTCTTCCTTGTGGACATTCTGGGTTTGATACTCGAGCCAAACACAAACGGTGGGCGCCAATTGTTGTGGGGAAAGCCGCAGCTCTCGCACACGAACAATGAAGGGAAACAAAAGCTCAAGAGCCAAAACCAAAACACAGAATAAAGGACGACCCAAAGGCCTTTTTTCACGATAGTTGATTTCTCAAAAGTCGGTCCTCTTTACAAGTGCCGGTCCGTCTCCTTTTATAGGGAGGCGGGCGGACTTTTACATTTCCAAGAACACCCTCGTGTAAAACGAATCAAAACAGAATGTGCTAGGCTATCTCCGGGTAATCTCCAATTGGGTCTCCACGTAATCGGCGCTTCATGATGTCACGCCGCAAATCGTGGCGCCTTTCCAGCTCTTATCACGTGCGCTTGTCGGGGTGAAACCCCCCCCCCCCGAGCCCTTTGGAGATCTCCCTTTCGCCTAGCCTTCTTCGTTACCCGAAACGAAAACAATACTCAAGTTTAAACTCGGTTAAGTGTTAGGAACGACGAAACCCCCGTGCGAAAACCGGGCCGAGGCTCCCGGAGTGAACAATATTTGCCCCGAGGTTTCGTCTCGGAATAAGCCGTCAAGCGATACTTCGACACCCCGTGCCATGCGTGGATTCGTTTGATGGCTTCGTTGGCGACGAAGGGTGCCGGCCAAAACGCAACGCCGGAGGGTGGAAATGGAATCCGCCGTTTCGGGGTTTTGTCGCCGCACCCTTCGCATGGCCGCTCTCTATTTTTTAGGTATACGGAAGGCTTGATTCCGAATCCCCCCAACATCCTCTCGCGCGCATACGCCGCGCTTGATGGGGATCGGGTTGGACCCACTTGCGGCCCAGCACGAAGCCGTTCCATGGCATCTCGCCCGGCAAGCAAGTCCGGCCCCTCGGACAGATCGATCTGCCGGTGTGGTTCGGCACCGCAAAGAATTTCCGCAAGGAAACGCTCACCTTCGAGGTGGTGGGGTTCAAGGGCGCCTACCACGCCATACTTGGGCAGCCCCTGCTACGCCAAATTCATGGCGGTCCCCAACTACACCTACTTGAAGATGAAGATGCCCGGACCGAACGGCATCATCACCGTAGGCTCGTCCATCGAGCACGCATTCGACTGCGACGTCGAGTGCGTAGAGCACGCAGAAGCACTGGCGCTGGATGAAGCGCTGGTGACCACTTTGGAGAAGATGGTCAACGAGGACCTCGACTCCACCGCCAAGCACGCCGGCACCTTCGAAGCCGCGGAGCGGCACCAAGGAGGTCCCCCCTCGACCCCGCCGCCCCCGAAGGCAAGGTTTTGAGGGTCGGCTCCACCCTTGATCCCAAATAGGAAGTGGTGCTCGTCGACTTCCTCCGCGCCAATGCCGACATCTTCGCGTGGAGCCCCTCGGATATGCCAGGCATCCCGAGGGAGGTCGCCGAGCACTCCCTTGACATCTCGCCTCACGCCCGCGCCGTGCAACAACGGCTGCGCCGCTTCGACGAGGAGCGGCGACGGGCTATTGGAGTGGAGCCGTGGAAGCTTCTAGAGGCCGGGTTCATCAAGGAGGTGTTCCACCCAACGTGGCTAGCAAACCCCGTACTTGTAAAGAAAAAAGAATGGGAAGTGGCGGATGTGTATAGACTACACTAGTCTTAATAAAGCATGTCCTAAAGTTCCTTTTCCTTTGCCACGCATTGATCAAATTGTTGATTCAACGGCCGGGTGTGAACCGCTCGCTTCCTTGATGCTTACTCCGGTATCATCAAATAAAGATGAAGGAGTCCGACCGACTCGCGACTTCGTTCCTCACGCCGTTCGGGATGTTCTCGCTACGTCACGATGCCGTTCGGCCTCCGAAACGCGGGTGCCACATACCGCCGCCGCATGCAAGACGTTTTCGGAGACCACATCGGACGGACGGTCAAGGCGTACGTGGATGACATCATCGTGAAAACCAGGAAGGCGGACGACCCGGTTGGCGACCTTGGCATTGCGTTCGGGCCGCCGACGGCCAATGGGGTCAAATTAAACCCCGAAAAGTGTGTCTTTGGAGTTCCGCGAGGCATGCTCCTCGGGATACATCGTCTCCCAACGGGGGATCGAGGCCAACCCAGAGAAGGTCGCGGCCCTCGAACGAATGGGCCCGATCCGGGACCTTAAGGGGGTGCAAAAGGTGCTGGGGTGCCTTGCCGCCTTGAGCCGCTTCATCTCGCGGCTCGGCGAGAAGGGCCTGCCCCTCTATCGCCTCCTCAGGAAGCACGAGTGCTTCTCCTGGACCGCCGAGGCCCAGGAGGCGCTAGACAAACTGAAGGCGTCCCTGACGCACGCCCCGGTCCTCACACCGCCGCAGGACGGCGAACCTCTGCAGCTCTACGTGGCCGCAACCACCCGGTGTGGTCGGCGCCGTGATCGTGGTGGAGCGCATGGAGGAAGGGCACGCCCGCCGGTCCGGCCGGCGGTCTACTACATCGCCGAGGTCTTGTCTAACACCAAGACGCGCTACCCTCAAGTCCGAGAAGCGCCGTATGCGGTGGTCCTCGCGCGGCGCAAGCCGCGCCACTACTTCGAGGCCCACCCCGTCACGGTGGTCTCCTCCTTCCCGCCGGGGGGAGATCATCCGCAATCCCGACGCGGCGGGCGGGGATCGCCAAGTGGTCCATGGAACCGATGGGCGAGACGCTCGCCTACGCCCCCGCGCAAGGCCATCAAGTCCCGCATCCTAGCGGATTTTGTCGCCGAATGGACGGATACGCGGCCGCCACCGCCACTGCATCCGGGCGAGTCCCGGACTCGTACTTCGACGGCTCGGTGATGAAAACAGGGGCGGGCGTGGGCCTGCTCTTTGTGTCACCCCTCGGGGAGCACATGCGCTACACGGTGCGCCTCCACTTCCCCGCCTCGATCAACATGGCTGAGTACGAGGCCCTCCTTTGCGGCCTCAAGATCGCCATTGAGTTGGGCGTCAAACGCCTCGACGTGCGAGGGGACTCGCAGCTCGTAATTGACCAGGTCATGAAGAACGCGAGCTGCCATGACGACAAGATGGAGGCCTACTACAAGGCCGTGCGAGCCCTCGAGGACAAATTCTACGGCATCGAGCTCAATCACGTGACCCGCCGGTACAACGAGGAGGCGGACGAGCTGGCCAAGATCGCGTCCGGGAGGATCACCGTCCCCCCCGAACGTTTTCGCCCGCGATATTGCTCAGCCCTCAGTTGCCCTCGAGCCTCACCCCTCGAGCCACACAGAGCCCTCGGGGGCTCCCTCCAATGCAGCGGGTGCGGAACCCATGGATGAGGACCCCTCGAACGAGGCGTACGTGCTATCCCTCCTCGAGGGGTATGGCACCTACGGGGCTGATGTGATGGACATCGAGCCGGCCCCGTCAAGGCCGACCGGCGTGACAAGTATGTGGCTCGGATGGCCCGAGGGGAACTCCCCACGGACCGGCCGTGGCCGCACGCATCGCCAGGATGGCCAAGTCCTCCACCCTCGTCGACGGCGACCCGTATAAGCGCGCGCCTCCCGCATCTTGCGGCGGTGCGTGCCCATCCCCGAGGGGCGCGAGCTCCCCGCAGGACATCCACACCGGGATCCGCGTCCATCATGCGGCGCCGCGTACCCTCGTTGGCAATGCGTTCCGCCAAGGCTTTTACGGCCCACCGCGGTCGCGGACGCCGGCCGAGATTGTACGCACCGCGAAGGGTGCCGCTTTTACACACGCAAGTCCAACCTTCCCGCTCACGTCCCGCGGACCATCCCCATAACATGGCCGTTCGCTGTGTGGGGGCTGGACATCGTCGGGCCCCTGCGGAAGGCGCCCGGGGGCTTCACCCACTTGCTGGTCGCGATCGACAAGTTTTCCAAGTGGGTGGAGGTACGCCCCATCACGAATCTCAGGGCAGAGCAAGCGGTGACGTTCTTCACCGACATCGTCCACCGCTTTGGAGTGCCAAACTCCATCATCACCGACAACGGGTCCCAGTTCATGGGCGGGGAAATTCTTGGAGTTTTGCGACAAATTCCACATCCGTGTGGATTGGGCAGCCGTGGCACACCCACAGACCAACGGCCAAGTAGAGCGTGCCAACGGCATGATCCTACAAGGCCTTAAGCCTAGGATTTTTGACCAGCTAAACAAATCCGGTCGGAAATGTCTCCAAGAATTACCAGCGGTCGTGTGGAGCCTAAGGACCACCCCAAGCGCAGCCACCGGTTCACCCCGTTTTTCCTAGTCCATGGCGCGGAGGCCGTCCTCCCCACGGACTTAGAATACGGATCGCCCAGGGTTCGAGGCTACGACGAGGATGCCAACCGGCCGAGCCCGCGAGGACTCGCCGGACCGGCCCGGACGAGGCACGCTTCGTGGCCTTGATGCATTCCGCAAGGTATCAGCAGTCCCTTAGGCGCTACCAAGCACGCAAGATACGCCGACGGGACTTCAGCGAAGGGGACTTGGTCCTAAGGCTACGCCAAGACAACCGGGGACGCCACAAGCTATCGCCTCCATGGGAGGGACCCTACGTCGTGGTGAAGGTGCTCAAGCCCGCACGTACAAGGCGGCCAACGAGGACGGTGAAGAGCTCACCAACGCTTAGAACATCCAACAGCCTACGTCGCTTCTACCCCTAGCTAAGATTTCCAAGTATTTTTTGTTGTTGTAAAAACCACATGACCAACGCCCCGAGTTGGTGACAACTATGTAAACGCCATAAGTCTAATGAAAAGGGGAACTCGGCTTTCCTCCGAAACCCAAGTTACCCTCGGGGGCTACTACGGGGGGCATCCCCCCCCCCCAAATGGTCCCATTTTCGCGCAAAAACGAAACAACTCACTCGCACTAAGTTTGTTTTCTACTTCGACCCCCGAGCAACGATTCGAACGGGCGCGGGCAGCCCGGCGGAAGAAGCGCGCGATCCGGAGATAGCCTATGCCTCCGCGAGGATACGGCCCTTCTCTCTCGCCTCCAACCCGACGGGCCACCCGCGAAAATCGAACTCCCCTAAGTAGAATCTACTCAGGAAGAAGGAGAAACAAAAAAGCGTAATAAAGAAAAGACATCACTTTACATCAACAAATGTTTATGTCAAAAACAACTTGTTTATTTACAAAGGCCATACGACCAGCGTACTGATACATAAACAAAAACGGGCCTAGCGCCCAGCTGTCTTCAGGCGGGAGGGGCGGCGGCGTCAACAGCGTCCGGGAAGAGGAACTTCTCGAAGGCTTCAGCAAGCGTCCCGGCGGCATCGGCGGCGAGCGCGTCCACACGCTCCATCGCTACCTCGTCCTCAACACCGTCGGGGACGACGTAACCCTCCGCCAGCGCCTCGAAGTTGACCTCGTAGTGGGATCGTACCACTCCGAGGGCCTTCTGGACGCCAAGACGCAACGCCCGGCGCATCCGTTCGGTGACATGGCCGCCAAGGGCGCGCAGGCGGCTGGCCAACGAGCTGCCGGCCTGTGCTTCGCCCTCCTCCACGACCCGGCAGGTCTCGAGGGCCGCGTTGCGCAACTCCTGCAGCTCCTGCTCAGAGGAGTTGTAGGAGGCCTGCAGCGCCTCGGCCCGCTCGGCCGCGTGCCCCAGAGCGGTGCGCAAGCCTGGAGTCACCAAGACAAGAAAGAAATCAGAAAAGGGAGTGCGAATTCTCTAACAGAAAACCAACAAAGCAGGAGTCAAACAGCGGCTCACCTTCGACTTGCTTCCTCTCCACCTCGAGGGCACGGCGCTCGGCCTCGACCGCCAGCTCGAGGCCCTTGACGGTCTCGCCCTGCTTCGGAGGGCCGCCCTCCCGGTTCGCGCTCGCGATGCTGAGCACTATCAGCTCGCCCTCGACCTTGGAGAATGTGGTGTTCCGCTCCTCCAGCGACTTCTGCGCCGCTTCGCGAGCGACGCGCTCCTGCTCTAGCGCCGACCGGGCGTCAGCGAGGGCGGCTCGCTCCCCGCCGGAGCCGCCCCTCGGCCCCTTGGCGGGCGGTGCGCTCCCCGCGAGGCCGGTCCTCGGAGGCGGCGAGCGCCGCGACCTTGGCGTCGAGGGCGGCCTTCAAGTCGTTGGCCTCCTTGGCCCTCTCGCTCGAGCGCGCGCGCCCGCTCCTCGGCCCGGCGCCGCCGCGCCCGCGCCCCCTCGAGCGACGAGCGGAGCCCCCGGCTTCTCGCCGCGGACGCCGGCCACCTCCGCCTCCCGCTTGGTCGCCGGCGTCCGCATCTTCTCCGGAGTCCGAGCGCGCGCGCCGCGGCGCCTCATCACGGTCGATGAGGGCTGTGCAAACCCGCTCGAGGCTAGAGGGAAGCGCCGGTCTCCGCCTTGTTCTCTCATGGAGCTCATCGCGCAAGGCCATGGCCCGGTACGACAACCAGCCGTCCGAGTCCTGAGAGCGTCGGCGAGCGCGTCGAAGGCGCCGCATCGCTCCCGGAGCTGGTGGAGCTCGGCGTTCACCCGGTCGAAGGCGCCGTACTTATCGCGGGCGTGGCGCTCGAGCTCCTGTCGCCCACAAGTCAAAACCCGTAAGCATCCTGATACAGAAACAGCACGCAGAAACGAGGGAAAGAGGAAAACGAGCAACGATGCCCTACCTGGAAGACACGCCACGCGGGGCCGCCGTGGACCCCTCGGCGCCTCGTTCGGCGCACGGTCGAGCGTGGCGCCGTGGCCGCGGAGCTCTCCCCACGCCTCCTCGCTCCCCCCGGGCGTCGGCGAACGCGGGTGGGTCCTCGGCCGATCCCCTCAACCTCGGGCGGAGTGGCCGCGCGGGAAGACGAGGCCTCGGCGCCATGCCCTCGGCCCCCGCCACCATGTGGCCGCCGCGCCGCCCTCACGAGGGCCCCCTCCCGGGACTCGAGGAGAGCGTGGGGAAGCTCACCCACCGGTCCCACCCCGGCGGCGGGGAATCGTCGTCCGAACCTCCACCACCACCGCCCGGGAGCCGCCGGCGGTGTCGGCCCCTCGCGCCGCCTCCGCCGGCGCCTCTACTCGCGCCTCCGTGGCCACCGGCGCCCGACGCGGCGCCGTGGCCATCGCCTCCGACCGCGCCTCCGCGACCACGGCGCGCTCGTCCGCCCTCCTCAACCGCAACCACGGGCGCCACCGCGGGCCGCGCCCGCTCCGCCCCGCCGCGGCCGGCGCCACGGACCGCGCCTCCGTCACGGCGCCCACCGCGGGCCGCACCTCCACCACGGCCCGCCGCCGCGGCCGCGCCTCCGCCACGACCGCGCCCACCGCTCCTCGACGACCGCCGGCCGCGCGGCGGCAGGCCGATCCGCCGGCCGGGCCTCGAGGCCTCGCCCGGTGCCTTGCGAGCCCTCGCCCACCGCCGCCGTGCTTGCCCCCCGCCCGCGGCGCCCTCGACGAGCGCCGCCGGGTGGGGATGGACGAGTCCGCCCTCAGCACCTTGGCCGGTGCGAGGGGAGGCACGGTTGGCACCACCCTAATCAAGCATAAGCAAAAGTCAGAACGCCTGGTCACCAAAAAACCAAACCAGCAGAAGAGAAAGCCCCTTACCTCGAAGAGGAGAAGGCGCGCTTCCTCTTCCTCGAGGCCTCGGCGGATGAGGCCCGCGCAGCCGACGCGCGCGGCCGCCGCGCCCCCGATGCCTCCGCCACGTGCACGGGCCCCGCCCCCGCACGCGGGCGCGCTTGCTCGCGCGCGCCTCCGCGGTGCGCACCGGCACCTCCGTGGCTCGCGCCGCCTCTCGTCGTTGATTGCCGGCGGCGGGCGCCGTTGCGCCCGCCCCGGGCGATGCCGCCCTTGCCGCCGGGCCGGCTCCCGGCGACGGGGAGCGTGCTCCCACCTATCGAGGGGGCCCCGCCCCCCGGCCTTCTTCCTCCTCGTTCTCCTCCGAGGACGAATACTCCTCGGTCCCCGGCGAGGAGAGCCCCCCGCTGCTCGCGCAACCGGTACTCCTCGCTCCGCCGCTCGCGGCGCTCGCGGTGCCACGCGCTCCCTCTCGCGCGCGCGCCCGCTCCTCGCTCCCGTTGTTGCGCCGCCCGACCGAGCGCGCGGGAGTCGGGGGTAGGCGGGACGGACTTCGCGGCGCCGAAGGTCACCGGTTGCGGCAGCGAGGACATTAAAGGCACGTCGGGGGGCCGGGGGCATCATCAAGAACGAAAACGGGGTCGAGAACCATACTCACCGGCGGGCGGTGGAGAGCATCTCGAGGTCCCACGGTTACCGGTCCCGGCGCAACGATCCGGGTGTCGACGGCGTTCCGCGCCCGCGTGAGCGCGTACGCCCGCCCGAGGGGGTCGGGGAGCATCCGCGACCTCGCCGGCGCGACGGGGTCCGCCACCTCCGTCATCTCGAAGATGCGAGCGGCCTCTCCATCGCAGGCACGATCCGAGGGTGGTGGAGGAAGGCGAGGACGCCCGCCGCGGTCAGCCCGCGCGTCGCCAGGTTCCTCAAGGCGGCCAGGAGCGAGCCCAGCCGCCTCCGATGCTGGGGCGTGGACACCCCGTAGCTCCAGGAGTCGGGCTTCTCCTTGAACACCCGACCGGTGTAGGGGGGAGGCCGGGCTCGGCGTTGCGCAAGTAGAACCACCCCCGCTCCCAGCCGGCGTTATTCGTCGTCATGGTGCAGGGGATGTAGTCGTCCTTGAACTGCGCCCGCACGGCGAGCGACATCCCGCCGGCGCGCACCGCGCGGCGGGTCCTCTGCTCCGTCGTGGGGCCGCGTGAAGAGCTCCGCGCGGAAAAGGTGTAGCCAGAGCTCCCAATTGACCGGGATCCCCAGGTACCCCTCGCAGACGCCCACGAACGTAGCCGCCTGCGAAATCGCGTTTGGCGCGAAGTTGTCTAACTCCACGCCGTAGCGGTGGCAGAGCGCCCGCATGAAGCGGCTCGCCGGCGCAGCGAAGCCGCGCTCATGGAAGCGGATGAAGCTCACCACGTAGCCCTCCGGCGGGTTGGGTGTGTGGTCCCCCGCTAGCGGCACGATCCATTCCGCCAGCCGGCCCTCTTCGTTCGCCACCAACTGGCCGGCGGAAACCGGCTCACTAAGGGCCGGTCCGGGTCACCGTCGACCGCTCCCGTGGCGTACGGGTCAAGGATCGTGAGGGGCGGAAGCGGCGCCATGAGAGAAGACAAGGGGCGCGAGAGCCGAGGACAAGAAGAAGAGGAAGAGCTCTAATGGCGAAGGGCCGCGGTGGCAAGAGCAAAGCGAAGGCGAGAGCGCTGGGGGCGAGAACGACGAAACGCTAAGGTAAAAACCCGCCGTTTTCCCCTCCCCTCAAATTTATAAGCCGCGGGCGAGCTCTCCAGGGCGGACGTCCCGCGCGCATTAACTGCAGGGAATCTTCTTTCTCGCTGACGGGCGGGCCCCACCACGACTGCAGCGGCCACGCCACCGCGAACAAGCCATCATCACGGCGGAGAATAGCGGGGTCCGTGGCGGTGGTCACGTCCACCGCCCACGCCGCCCACTACGCGCGCACGCGCGGCCGCGACGCCTAAAAAGCGCACCCATGACGCGAAATTACAGCCTCGACTTGCGGAGCATTTAATGGCCCGGTTCCTTGCAAGGTACGTAGAACCCTCAAGCGGCATGAGCCTCCGGCTCGGGGAGAGTTTCAACCCTCGAGAGGGTACAGGCGCGAGAAGGTCGCCTCGGGGCCCGTTTGAAATAGAGCGGGCACCGCAAGCACCCATGCCACGCAGAACCCTCGAGCGGTACGAGCCCCTGGCTCGGGATAATTTCAACCCTCGAGAGGGTACAGGCGTGAGAAGGTCGCCTCAGGGCCCGTTTGAAACAGAGCGGGCCCCGCAAGCACCCATGCCACGCGAGAACCCTCGAGCGGCACGAGCCCCTGGCTCGAGATAATGTCCACCCTCAGAAGGGCACAGGCGTGAGAAGGTCGCCTCGGGGCCCGTTTGAAACAAAGCGGGCACCGCAAGCACCCATGCCACGCTGTATTACTGATCAGCGCCTCGGGAGCCGGCTCGCCCGAGCCCCTCGACGGTCGCGGATGCCGGGCGGGAGCGCTAAGCCGCCGCCCCGCACCATTTTTACTAATCAGCGCCTCGAGGACCGGCTCGCCTAGGCCCCTCGACGGCCGCGGAGACGCAAAGACGGGGCCGCCCGGGCGCCACCCCCGCACGGCCCTACGATCGGAGGTTCGAAGCCCGACCCTCGACGAGTTCGAACGGGCGCCCCGCATCGCGAGTCGGGGACGACCAAGGCACGCGCATTCGAGCCGTTCCTCGAGCCCGACGGCTCGAGGGTGCCCCATATGTCGTATTCGAGAGCCAGCGAGGGCAGCTAGCCGGGGGATCCCACCGAGGGAGAGCTTACGCGCCCTCGGTCCCTATCGAACGGGACCGAGCCCCACCTAGCAAACCCACGCAAGCGCTTCTATGGACGTGTCTCAAGACCACGCAGCCTACCCTTATCGAACGGGGCATGGGCGTCCACTCGAACCACCCGCCAGCAGCTCAATGAGGAATCCGCAATCCGCGACCCGCTCGATGGGGGTTGCGGAAATCTCACCCTCCGTCCCGCGGAGGGACGGCGAGGGCGCGTTAAAAAACAAGTCGTAAAGCTCTACCCGATCGCCTCGAACGGGCCCAGGCTCGGGGCTTGACGCACGGCTACAACCTCCGGTTGCACCCGCCGGAGATAGTGCCGGCGGCGCGTGCGTCACCGAAGCCGGGCCGAAACATTGCCGACGCCGGTTGAAACATGTACCACGCCCTCTCGAACGGCTCTCGCGGTTAACCCCTGCGCAGAGCATCCCCGCTCCCCGGGGCTTCGGGGCTAGACCCGCGGGTCCGCCGACGCGGCCCCACGGAAAGCGTTCGCAAGACCAGGAGGGAAGAACGTCCTATCGGTAGGTTCCAGCATCTGCGGGAGCCTCAATGGCAAACCCACAGATGCTCGGGGGCTACTGTCGGGGAGAGCCCTAGTGGCCCCCTTAACAACTGGGAAACCCCCAATTAAAACCCGCAACAAATCCAAACATGCCTAACCATGCAGGATACGGCCCACCAAGGCGGTCCACTCGAAGATCCCCTCGAGCAGGCTCCGCCTCACTCGAGGATGCGTGCCTCCCTTGGGCGGGCTCCGTCCCGTTCGAGGGAGCGCGCTTCCCTCGGGCGGGCTCCGCCTCGCTCGAGGGCCCGCTCCCCCCTCGAATGGGTCCGCCTCGCTCGAGGGCGCCCCGCACGCGTGCGCCCGCTTCCGTGCACGAGCATTTAATGTCCCGACAACGGCGGGCGGCGCCATCATGCACCGGGGCTCGCGCCCCGGTGCCGCCGCACCAACTCCCCGGAGGGATCCCATCCCCACCCCCGTAGAAGGAACCGTGCGGCGTGGCCGGCGCGAGTCCCGTGACGCCGCGCCGCTCGCTCCGGTGCGGCCTAACGTGCCGAGCCCTCGAAGGGGGGCCGGCCGCACCCTCGACTTGCTTTCTTGTGACCTTGCGGGGGGTTAGGTGGAGGCGCTAGGCGGGTGGGACGCCATCCCCCGCCACCTCGTTACCGATATGGCCGCCGCCCCCGCGCGTACGAACCGCACGCGGGCGGCGCGTGGCACCGGCTCCGGCAAGACGTGAAGCGTGCGAGAACGGGCGCCTCCTTGCCTACCGCCGTACCCCGTACGGACCGACGTCGGCCGGCTCCCTCGAGCCCGTCTAAAGGCACCACGGCCATCCGCCGCCCTTCTACCCTCGAAGCCGCCATCGTTCGGGTACAAAATAAGCCATGATGGCCGGATCGCCGCGAGGGATCGTCCGGACGGCCGCCTACTCTACGCATAGCACATCACCCTCCCTCACGTAGCTAAATAGCACGACGCGCATGTGATTCGCTCTCTCCTTGATCTATAAAAGGAGGACGAACCCCCCGGCCCGCGGGGGACGGATGGACGGACGGACGGATATACACGCAACACAACGGGAGACAGGCGCGCCACGCACTTGCTCTCCAATTCTCCCACAATATCTTCGGCCACTACACCGGGGACTTGGAGGCCACGCTTCCTCTCCCGCCTTGCTTATAGCGGCCCCACTACGGGCACCCCCCGGTCTTGAGCAATATAGTGCCTTGAGCACGCCACCGCCTGGACGTACGGCCCCCTCGGCGGAACCGGGATAAATTATGCGTCTCTTATTGCTTAGCATCGACCATTCGGGGATAGACCTCGGCGCTTATTACCGGTTAGTGTCGGGACCACATTCCGCACCGACGTTGCCGCCGGCGTTCTCGATGGAGAGGGCGTAGCACCTAAGCCACCTGGATGGGGTCCGCTTCGCGTCGTACTTGGGGATCCCCAAAGGCTTGAACTTGTTGGGGAGGAGCAAGTTGCGAAGTCGAGGTGAGAAGGCGGGGAAGCCGTCGTTGTCGCCGGCGGTGGGCGACCTCTTCCGCCGCGGCTCCTCAATCTTCGGCGGGGCGTCGTAGCCGCCCGTGAGGCCCTCGGAGGCGTGGGCGTTCGCGTGGTCTCGACCGCCGCGGCCGCCGCCGCCGCCGCCGCCCTCTTGTTGGCTCCGTGGTTGGAGCTTCGTCGTCGGCCGCCGCCGCCGCCGTCGGGGTCACGGCCACCGCCGCCACGGGCGCGGTGAGGGACGACCTCGCGGTTCTGTTGTTGCCACCCCGTGAGGGTCCGCCGGCGTTTGCGCACGTATGGTTGGGCCGAGCTGGGAGCTCAGCCCGAGTACGGTTGCGACCGAGGCCGGCGCTGCGACTTGTAGCTTCGTTGTCGCGGTTCCTGGCGGGAGGAGGCCGGGTTGACCTCGTTGTCGACCCGCATGAAGTAGGCGTCTTCAGCGAGCTTGGTGATGACCTCTCCGGCGCGAATTCCCTGAGCCTGGCGTGCGATCGCTGTGATCGACATGAGGCATTGCTCGGGGGGTAGTGTGTACTCTCGCTCTCGACCGCCTCGAGAGCTTCCGCAAGGTTGCCGATGGGGAGGTTGTCTCGGAGACGCCGGCGTCGTTCGCCGCGCTTCCCCGTTACTCTCACGTCGAGCGTCTCGTTAGCGGCGGTCTCGTCTGCAGGTGCGTCAGCAGACAGCTCGTCTGCGG
This sequence comes from Cenchrus americanus, assembly GCA_947561735.1. Lineage (NCBI taxonomy): Eukaryota > Viridiplantae > Streptophyta > Magnoliopsida > Poales > Poaceae > Cenchrus > Cenchrus americanus. The sequence continues at coordinate 195,508,762 of OX387245.1, read as the reverse complement.
AGATGTCTTCAAGGTACTTGTCTTGAGCTGTCCCCCGAAGGTCCCGGCGTGCCGCCGGCGGCCTATGAAGACTTGGCGATCAGGGGTGCCAAGGCTGGACTCAGAGGCCGCCACCTCAGTTGGGGTGTTCGAGTCAGCTCGGGCAAGCGGTGTTCCCTCCGGAACGGGAGCGAGTCGATGTAGGCGACGTAGTGTGAGTCTCCACTTATCAGGTCAGCAGGCTTGCGGTCTGGCCAGTAGACGAATCTCCCGGCCGGTGTGGACGTTATAACCAGCCCAGAGGCCGGCCCTGATAAGGGATGCTCAGTAGTGTTGTCCTCGGACTCGGAATCCTCTGGGTCCGACCCGAAGTCGAACTCGTATGCGGAGTCCGAGTAGAACCCGGAGAGAGGGTTGGAGTCCGAAGCGTGGCCGGGGGGCGGTGTCGAAGTCCGAGTTGTAATCGGGTACGGGCTCCTTGCCGGCCGGCGCGAAGAGGGAGCCTCCTTGCGGGCCCTGCTGAGGATGCGGGGACCACGCGCGGAGCGCTCACGGGGCGGTGGGACCACATGCGATGGGCGAGTAGCGGCTCGCATGCGATAGCCCATGGAGACGTCGAGTTCGAGTTAGAAGCGGACTCGAGCTCGAAGTCAGTGTGATGGTTGAAGAGCGAAATTTCGCCGAACTTGCTGGCGAGTTCGCGTGTGACAACTTCAGGAAGCGTCACGAAGCCGGTCTCCGGTTGGGCGGCATGTTGAGGCGGCGCTCGAAAGATCCCGCGCCGTCGGCGGTGCGGACCCAAGCGCCGAAAACGAAGGTGTCGCCGCGGTTGAAGGCGACGGTTGGCTTGAAGTAGACGGGAGCCGTCGAGTTCGCCATGTGATCTGCGGCGAGATCCCCTACCGGCGCGCCAGTGTCGGTGTTTTAGGCGGCAACCTACTAAGGGGAGTACCCGAAGTAGATGAATGTGGCCTCGCCGAGATCGGTAACTCGAAGGAAGAGACACGTGGCACACAATTTAGACGAGGTTCGGGCCGCGAGGTGCGTAATACCCTACGTCTCGTATCTTGCGTAGCTCGGATTGATTGGGTACAATTACAAGATGGTGTAATTGTACACCGTGAGATGAGATGATGTGTAGAGGGGTCCCTGCCTCGCCTTATATAGTCGGGAGGCGGGGTTACAAGTCGGAGTAGGGAGGGAGTACTAGTCGAGTACGTCTAGTAGTCTTCCATACGGTGCGGGACATGTACGGCTTCCTAACCGAGTACTTCTCCTCCATAGTCATTGTGCTTCACGCCTTCGGTGCCGTGCAACGCAAGTCGGGTAGTCCCGGGGGCCCACCGAGTAGTCGGTGCGGTACCCACCGAGGTAGTGGGCCCCCGAGGTAGTGGGCCCAGGGAGGTCTATACGACAGGAGCCTTGCAGCCAGTCGAGTCGCAAAGGGTAGCAACACACCGACAAGATCTGCGCCGACCGCAAGGACGAAGGCCGGCGGAGGGTCGGCGTTGCTCGATCAGCGACCAGGACCGCCAAATCGAGGGCCCCATGACGCAAAAGACGGAGGAGGCGGTGACGGCCTGGCTCGATTCGGGCGCAGGGGAGTGACGATGGCTTTGCCGAGGTGTCGCGCAGGCAGGACGGCGGCCTGGCCGGGATCTCGCGCGGGCGCAGGGAGTGGTGTGCAGGTTGGCCGGATCTCGCGTAGGCACAGGAGCAGCAACAACCTATGATAGTGGAGGATTTTTTTTCCTGTTCGTTTTGCATCCAGCTGTTGGAGACTGGTTTTTTTGCATCCCATGTTCCGGATGCAAATGCCCAAATGCCACTCTCGCTTTGCACCTTGTTGAAGTCAGTCTAAGAAGGCAGCAGAACTCTTTCTTTCTTTTTTTCGAATTACACAATACATCGGAGATACTCACAAACGCACACACACTCATCTCTATGAATAAACGCACGTAAACCCTACCCATAGGAGCATTTTCAAAGATTGTGCCGGTAAATCCTCAAGATTGACGACGTCCTATGACAGTAGGAGGATTTTTTTTGCCTGTTCGGTTTGCATCCAGCTGTTGGAGACTGATTTTTTGCCTCCCATGTTTCGGATGCAAATGCCCAAATGCCACTCTCGTTTTGCACCTTGTTGAAGTCAGTCAAAGAAGGAAATTGAACTCTTTCTTTCTTTTTTTCGAATTACACCGTACATCGGAGACACTCACAAACCCTATCCCTAGGAGCATTTTCGAAGACTGTGCCGGTAAATCTTCAATATTGACGAAGTCACCACAAGCGCCTCGCTGTCGATGGGAACGTCGCCTACCAATAAAAGCACAAACGCCGTTAAATCCTGAGAAATTCACTCCCACGAGGAGTCGAACACAGGACCTGAGGTGCTACCGGGATTCTTATAATCACTAGGCTACATGCCCTCTAACCGGAACCTTTTCTTTCGTCCATCTCACATTTTTTCGCTCTCGAAAGTAGAAACAAACATGAGACACGTCACGCTAGTTGGTGTTACGAAACACCCGTACTGATTTTATACCTGAGAAACACATGGGCGGATGGGTTACCACATGAACGGATGTTTGCATACTATGCATATTCACGATTACAAAAATTAAGTCGGCAAATTTTCAAAATTAACGGTAAATTAGTATCAGTTAAATTTTGAAATAAATTCAGGAAAAATGCAAACACTAATTTAGTGGGTACGTTCAACGACAAGAACAGTTCAGCTGCGTCACTTTGCGTCTATCAACTTATTAATTAGAACATAATTGTTTAAAAAATTAGAATATAAAAATATAAAAGCCTTTAAGTTACAACTTCAACAACCCATAATATGTTATCAAAATTTATATTTTAAGGGTAGTTTAAAAGAACATATCTAGTGGAAACCGACCTTTTCATGCAAACTATGAAAACTTCAATATGTGTCACTCGATCTTGATCCAAGGGAGACCTCATGAGAGGTGGAATGAGTGATTTGCAAAATTCATGGGAGGTGTGAGGCGTGATTTGCAAAGGTGATTTTGCAAATCACTCCTCCCACCTCTGGGCGCCCCGTTGGATCAACATCGTGTGACTCAGATTGAAGTTTCCATAGTTTGCATGAAGAGGTTGGTTTCCACCTGATATGTTGACAGTTTAAAAAGCTTCTAATTAACCCGTATGTATAAAATTTCAATAGCATAAGACATATGTTTTTGATATCTGTCGGTCAAATTATATCCCACTCAAAGAAAAACAAGATTTCGTTCACGAAAGAACATTGCAAGCTTATATAAATATTTTATTAAAAGATGTATAACCAATATAACTTGAATCTGATGATAAAAATGACTTATGAATAAGCAGGTCTATAAGTGATATTATAAAAAGGAAAAGTTCATTTTGATCATCCAACCCTTACTTCAGTTTGGTTTCGACCATCGAACTCCAACATCGAGTATCTTTGACTGTACCTCTGATTTGTGAGTTTGCTGTCACATGTTCATAACTGTGAGATTTATCTTTTAAAATGTTCCTTATACTATTTTTAATCACTATTTGTTATATTATTAATATGTTGTTGTGTAAGGGTCTGTTTGGGACCGTTTTATTTTGAGCCAAAAAAATATTGAATAAACCCACCAAACGGTTGGTGTTCGACGTGCGATCCACGGCCATGCAACACAGGATAAGCGAGAATTTCAATGTGCCAAACATTTTAAAAAGGTAAAGCTCATCATTACGGATGCAAGATCACACGAATCACTTAAATCAAAGATGTAAAGAAAAAAATAATTATTTTAAGAAAAAGAACGTAAATAATCATTTGAATGCTTAAAATAGTCCTTCGATCTTAAAATAATTACTATTTTTCTCGTATCTTCTATTTAAGTGACTCTGTGGTCATGCGTTCACAACGGCAAGTTTTATATTTTTTAAATGTTGATCATATTATTTTGCATTTGTTTGTTTTATTTTTTATTATATTGTTGTTGCAACAACATAGGAATAATATAACAAATTGTAATAAAATAATATGAAGAATATTTTAAAAGATAAAACTTATTACTATGAACACTTAACAATAAGAATCACTTGAATTTGGAGGTAAAAAAATAATAATCATCTTAAGATCTAAATAGCAAAGACTAAGTTATAATAAAAAAAATAAAACCACTTACCAAAACAACTCCATGATCAAATTTGAACGGTTTTAGTAACTCTAATAGTTTAATGACTAAAAATACGTTCAATGAGACGAAATAAAAAATAGACTTTTTTTCTTTATAAAAACCGGACACGTGGTCATCAGGCTAAAATGGAGTAGAGGAAGATATTTGCTGGTGGGGCCTGGGGGCAACGAAATTACAGGATTGTGAAATGGACGGCTAGGATGCACCGACGTATGCCTCGGTTCCCGTCTAAAACCCTAGACTAGAAACCAAACCTTCCCATCCCCCTTCCCGCCGTCGTCCGCCTTCCCCACTTCCCCGCTCCCCTCCCCACCGTCACCTTCTCCACCACCGCCGCCATGGGCCGCAAGCTTTCCGCCGAGCAAGCGGAGGCGGAATTACCCAGGAACAGCAAAAAGGAGAAGAAGAGCAAGAAGGACAAGAAGCGGAAGCTAGCGGCCGAGGCCGAGGCGGTGGCGGCGGTTGAGGAGGTCGCGAAGAGCAGCAAGAAGAATAAGCGGGCGGAGGATGGGCCCGGCGGAGGAGGAGGGGAGGCGGAGAACGGCGCCGATAAGGCCGTGGCGGTTACCGGGAAGGGCTCCGAGGACTCCAAGTACGCGCCGCTGCGGTCGTTCTCCGCCGCCGAGCTGCCGTCCCAGGTGCTCGACTGCTGCAAGGAGTTCGCGCGGCCGTCGCCTATCCAGGCGCACGCCTGGCCGTTCCTCCTCGACGGCCGCGACTTCATTGGCATCGCCGCCACCGGATCCGGTACATCAAAATCGTTTCAGTTCCGCCTCTTCAGTTTGGTTATTCCTTTCCGAATTCGTAATGAAATTGTTGCTTTGCGTCATTCGGGAGCCAGGGAAGACGATTGCCTTTGGTGTGCCGGCGCTTATGCATATCAGGAAGAAGAAAACGGGGAAGAAGGCTGTGCCGCGGTGCCTCGTGCTGTCGCCGACGAGAGAGCTCGCTCAGCAGGTAACCTGTAACCCTGTGGATGTGATCCACAACTTTCCTTCTTAATTATGTACTCGATCAGGGTATGCGAATTTTAGGTAAAATTGCTGGTTGACTAATGTGGTGTTAAATAAGTTACTTTAGGTTCAGGTGATATACATACTTCTACGTTGTCTTACACTCTTACCCCAGAAGTTGTATCATTATTCAAGCTTCAAATTTGTTGAAATGATGAGTCTTGAGGTTTACATTCCTGCCCAGTTGTTTTTTTGAGCTTCGGCGTCTCTTTGCTGTTTGTAGCCTGAACCTAATGGATATGCTGCCTTTTCATTTTTTCCAAAAAGCTTCTAGTGTAGATGGAAACAAAAATCTTGTAATTTGTAGTGGCAAATGTAAAACCTTTATCTACAAGTGCATATCATATATCCTTTTTGGTTAGTGGAATACTAGAAAAACCTATCATAGTAATTTGTAGGCTTGGTTGGGGTCTGAAAGAAACAAAATGGCTGAATATTAATAACACGCAAAGGATGATTTACACACCTCTATATTGTGCCAGATTGCAGATGTACTTAGTGAGGCTGGTACACCATGTGGTATAAATTCAGTTTGCCTTTATGGTGGAACTTCAAAGGGACCCCAAATAGCTGCCCTAAAATCAGGAGTGGTAAGATTACTCTGCTTTCAGTTTTTGCTCAGCCGTGGTTCACATAATTGCTCAATATTGATTACATTCAGGAACTTCTGATGTTGTTGTATAGTTAATCACTACAGTGATACGTTTTTTCCCACCTACATCACGTATTGAAAAATGAAATTTTAGAAATGCTTGTTTATTTTATACGACTTGCAACTGTGCCTTGGTCTTTTATCTAAAAATCCTTGTTGCCTAATCATTTATTCATTTTCTTGGGTGGTTTTGTGCTTTCAGGATATAGTCATAGGATGTCCTGGACGTATGAAAGACCTTATTGAAATGGGTATTTGTCAGCTTGACGAGGTTTCGTTTGTGGTAAGTCAGTTGTGTTTTTCATTGTGCTGTTCTTATTGTCTATGGATTATGGTGGGCATATCATATATGCTCTCTTCAGTAGAAACACGTGTTTTAGACATCAACAGTATTACCTAGTTGCAACTTCAATTACTGTCTTTTTTCTTATCTTTCTGATATCCTAAAAGTCTAAAACTATGTGGATTGGCTGTATGAAAGCCATGCTACTTGTTTTCTAGTTTAAAGGTTGTTCATATTATTGTATATTATGTTCACAACTAAGCATAAATGCTAAGTTGATGAACGGAACAGTCGAATGGTATCTTGAACCCAGAAGCCCTGGCAAAAAGAAATGCTATGAGAGCACTTCTGATTCTGAGAGACTGAGAAAATTCTACAGGTCCATTTTCATGTCTAATCTAAATATATTTGTAAATTAACATGATCACTTGGTCCTAATAAAAATATTAGAATGCTAATTAAATTGCCTATTACCTAGGTATGACATTGCTTTCAGGTAACTGTATTGCCTGGTACACACTCTAGTGCCATTTGGTGCTTCATTTTGAATATCAAGGAAATGACCCTATCCTTATCTTTGTTTGTAGTAACAGATTTGTTGAACATGGTGCTTCCTTCCCAATCTTTGTTATCCTATCCTTTTTCTTTCTGTTTTATCTAACTGTGCAGTCTGGTGCACACTCTGCCATTGGTGCTTCATTTTAAATCTCAATGAAATTACCCAATATAATTCACATGAACAGTAACAAGTTAGTTGAATATGTCATTTCCCACAGTGATTACAGCCCCAATCATCCTTAACTTATCCCTCTTCGTTCAGGGATCTAATGTTCACATGATTAGGTCTAAGAACCGGTAGTTAAGATAAAAAACAGTAGTGAAATGGATTATCATATTGTGTGGATGAATCAGTCACCTCAAATGTTTCTTGTGACTACCGCTGTCCTTACACTTTCATGGTTGTGCTTTAACAATTAATTATTGTGTTCAATTCTGTTTCGTTTGGCCTTTTATGGTGTGGTAGATGTCCTTCAACACATATTTCCTGCATAGGTTCTAGATGAAGCAGATAGAATGCTGGATATGGGTTTTGAACCTGAAGTCAGGGCAATTTTAAGCCAAACATCATCAGGTTTGTATCCAATACTTTCTCTTCCTCTAGACTATGCACATGCCAGTTTTGGATTGCTTCTTTACTGTTCTTTTGGGTGTTGTGTTTGTACTATTGCACTGTCATGTACTGCTAGTTTCCTTGTTCTACTATTGCTGTATGTGAAATAAATCAGATTCTGTACAATTCTGCTAATAAGTTGATAACCAGGAGATCAGGTCAGAATAGAATAAACAACACTTCAGAATATAAAATAAACAGCAAAAGAAATTCAGATTTGGATTCTTTCTGGATTGCAAAGATGGCAAGTACAAGTCACAGTTTTTTCTCGTCACCGTGTGCTTACTATACAAAGTAGAAATCTTATTGACTATGCTATGTTTCAACCTGGGCAACTTGGTCTTTTTGGCATGCTACATAGAAGTGCTGTTATCATAGTTACTTGAACAGTAGCTTTTATTCTATTTTTATTGGTTATGTAAATGTATCCCTTTTATGCCTTTTTGCTGTATCCTCGACCTCAAGTCTGTTTTCTGTATGATGCATAATGATGCTATTTCTCATGCAGAACGTCAGATGGTTATGTTCAGTGCAACTTGGCCTCCTGGTGTCCACAAGCTAGCCCAAGAGTTTATGGATCCAAATCCAATAAAGGTTATGCTTTTCTTGTTTGTTTTTGCTTTCATAGCACCTGATTGCTTGGGGTTGTCAGTCTTGTTCTTTCTCACTGCAGGTGGTTATTGGATCAGAAGATCTTGCAGCTAACCATGATGTGATGCAAATTGTTGAAGTATTGGATGATAGATCGCGAGATTCAAGATTAGTTGCCTTGCTTGACAAATACCACAAAGCTCAAAGGTAGATATTAGTATTGTTTCACTTGCTGCTGTATCTGTTATATAAGATTCATTCCCCTGAGGCACTGATTCCGCTAGCACACAGCATCAGGGTTTGTAATAACTTGACCATATGATTGCATGCAATTTGGTCACAAATGGAGAAATTGGTGGTCTGCTTGAAACTCTAGGGTATGAAAATCAAAACTAAATAAACTTTCAAAAAAAAGAGTATTTCAAGAGGACTAGAACTACTATAGAAATGTGTAAGTTCGATTCCAACAAACTTAAATGAAGTTTTGAGGAATGTATTCAAGATGACTAGAACTATTAGAAAAGTATATTACTAAAAATTCAATGTTTTGGGTGTGTCCCACAACAGCAGGTATTATGGACCTAGTTCTATAAAATCCTACTTGGTCTAATATGGTGGTCCTACTTTGCTGGAAGTGAGGAACACACTTGGCAATTTGGTTATAGACACCAGCTTAGCTACATGTACATGTACATTTGCTGTGATATTTGGAGGAATGCACTTGGTTGATTATACCACCAGCATAGCATAACACATACACATACTTGCTGTTCTGCAAACACATAACATAGTTAGATTTGTCCTTCATCCTGATATAGTGATATGTTCCTTTTAAGCCACCTCATTCTTTCCATGTATTGTATCAAACATGTCAGAGCAATGCTACTAATGCCGTTTCTTTTCGTTGTTTTCATGTCGAATCACAGCATCTCTCATATGTGATATTTTGTTTTGTTACCCCACTAATTCACAATATTAGTGATTTGTTACTGCCCTCTTAAAAACATTCTCCCAAAAACATTATTTTCACACATAAACAGTTTAGTGATGATCTTAAAAAAAATCTTTGGAGCCGTATATCTAAGGAAGTTTACTTGTTCAATGCAACATCAACAGGGTTTTGATCTTTGTGCTGTACAAGAAAGAAGCTCCACGGGTGGAAACAATGCTGCAGAGAAGGTAGCAGATCTGTTTCCATCTTTCAATTTAATCTATCTACAATCTCTCTCAATGTTTTGAATTATACATGCTATTCTGAAGGGGATGGAAGGCTGTTTCAGTCCATGGAGACAAGGCTCAGCATGATAGAACAAAAGCTTTATCTTTATTTAAAGAAGGCACATACCCTGTAATGGTGCGCTTTTTCATCACTCTAGTTATAATTGATTCAGCCCTGACATTATTGTAGATATATATGCACTTTGCTTTTAATACATGGTTTGGTTTAAAGATCTGGATCTTCATATCTGGGGCATTTTTGGTTTCTTTGCTCAACCTTGTCCACCACTCCAGACACTAGCTTTGCTAGGCAAGGTTGGGCAAGGCAAATCTTGCTAGTGGGGAGCCATGACTGTAGGAGTATCCGATTATGTTGAAGTACTAATGGGATCCATGAATTCATGTTGCACTGTGAATTTATAGAAAGTTTAGAGAAGTTAAAGAGCTCCGTCTGGATATCAACACGTTATGCTACTCTTGGATTTTTATCTTTATTATTTGGAAATATCAGTTTTAATGAAATCTAGGTATCCTGATCAGTGATTAAAAACATCCAAGAAACATAGTGCTAAATCTAATTTATAATTAGTATACTTATTGGAAAATTAGAGACCATTTTATATCAATCAAACACACTTATGTAAGTTATGACGAATGGTTTTTCTCTGACACGAGGTGAATCTGAGGTTAATGAAAACATTTTGCAGAAGTGCAAATCCTTCAAAATATGTGTGGCTGTCTGAAACCAGTGTGTAGTGTTTGTGGTTTTCTGAAATTCTTGTTTTTTTGTATGTTTTTTCAGTTTAAGACTTGCATTCGAAATTTGTCAACAACATTATGATTTGTTCGATTTATGTGCTCATTATTTGGCAATACATGCAGATCGCTACGGATGTTGCTTCACGAGGACTTGATATTCCTGATGTTGAAGTTGTCATTAATTATAGTTATCCTTTGACAACTGAGGATTACGTCCACAGGATAGGAAGGACTGGTCGTGCTGGCAAGAAAGGTGTTGCACATACATTTTTCACTCAACAGAACAAGGTACTCAGATCATACCCTTTTTGCACTTGATGACCTCAGTTGTTGACAACTTGATGTTGTTAAATTTCATTGTATTTACAGGGGCTTGCTGGTGAACTTGTGAATGTTTTGCGGGAGGCTGGTCAGGTTGTTCCAGATGCCCTTATGAAATTTGGCACACATGTCAAGAAAAAGGTTTGTATTCAGCTTGAATTTTTTTATTTGAAGTTATCTTATCTTTTGTTGAAGGTCCATATTAGTCCATGTCTGATTGTCTCGGCATGATGACTAGCAATGTCCATGAGTACAGAAAGAAATACATTTGAATATACACATCCTGAGTACATTCTCAAGAAACCACTTTGATTTATCTGTAGTTTTGTGTGGAAATTGGTGGGGCTTGTGTTTGTTAAAGTATACCTAAAATGCTCTTAAAAGAAAGAAAATTATTAAAAACATGGATATAAATTAGTCTTTTCAAAATTTAAGAGAGAACTAGGTTTCTTTTGAGAGACATGAAAAGTAAAATACATACTTCCTCTATTCCATTATGCTTGTCCATAGCATACTAGTATTAGTTCCAAGAAAAAATCAATGCGAACTGGCCATCTATACCGGCATTAAATAAAATGATGCAATCATATTTGATCCCCCAAAAGCATCTAACTAGGGTTAGGGGGTGGAAACACTGCAACAACTACACTATTGATATTCTCAGTGGACAAACATCGTGAAACTTATGCTCCTGAGGCCATGAACAATATTTTAAAAAATCCTGGGAATGCTATCCAGTTATTTGATTGTTATTAAAGGCTCAACTCATGACATGTGAACAGAATGAACACTAAAGAAGTTTGCATGAGGGTGATTTATGAGAAATGACCTTGACTTTGTCTGCTATTGCAGGAATCCAAATTATATGGTTCCCACTTCAGGGAAATCGCAGCTGACGCTCCTAAAGCCACGAAGATCACATTTGGTGATTCTGATGAGGACTAAACTAACAACACTTAGTGTTCTATTTCATCCCTGCTGATGGAAACTTGGTTTATCTCGGTCGACGATGTTATGGATCTCATCGAATTAGGCATTCAGAAGCTGATTGCGGTGGATGTAATATGTGGCAGAGGGCAGATCCAAAATATAGCTCTCTAGTATACCCATGTTTTAGGTTAGTTTATTATGAGCAGCCAGCTGCTTGTGTTTTTTTTACCGTCTGCATTATACTTGGCTGTATGCATAACTCTCTTATTGGAGAGTGTTAAATCCGACTATTGAATAGTAAAAGTGTCCTGTTCTGGTTATATTTGAAAGGTGAAGCTGGTTTGGTTTGCTAAAGAATTGGCTACATCGATTGTTTTGTCGCGTGGTGTGCTTGCATGATTCTAGGCTTCTAGCTTCCTTCCAAAAGTTGCTTCTGTGTTACGATGTACTGCTGGCTTAGTTTTCTCTTTGGGATAGCCGTGTTCATTTACATGCTTTACCACAGTATCATGTATCCACTGTCTGAATCCTTGATGATTGCCACTACTACAATTTGCTGTCAACATCATATCCTTTTATGTATATGGATCACACATCACAGCTTTGCTTGACCACTGCAACTGCAGCAGTCACACACTTTGCTGAAACTGAGTGCGTGGGTCGACGTCACTCTGCGCCATGGCCGACCTTTCAGCTGGTCACCACAAACGGGCTGCGAACCAAATGCTTTCCATCCGACCATGTAATGGAGCCTGTCATGGCGCCGCCCTTCTTCGCTGCCGCATCGTCGTCGTGCCCACCGGAGAAGCTCACCTGGAAGGACAGCCTCTTCACGCTCTTGGTGAACTCGAGCTTGGTCGGCGTGACCTTGACGTCGAGGCCGGCCGGGGCGCTGACGGCGACCGTGTAGGTGGCAGCCTCCTGCGCGCCGACGTTGGTGACGGCGCGGGTCACCGTCCGGCTGCCGCCGCCGCCGCCGCCGCCCTTGCCGCCGAGCCCCGACACGGCGATCGACGGGTAGTTGAGGTCGGAGATGAGCGCCGCGCTGGCGTTGGCCGCGCAGGCGAACCCGCTGGGGAGCGAGGCGGCTATGAGCTTGATCTTGGACGCGTCGTAGCCGTAGTTGCAGAGGAAGTGGAGGTAGTCGTCTTCCCCGGCGTCGTACACCAGCCCGGGGTCCAGCGCCGCCGTCGGGTGCACCTGGCCGGCGCCGTAGTCGTACGGCGTCGCCTGCGACCCGGAGTCCGTCGTCATCGGGGCGTGGTCGTTGTTGAGCTGAGTCGCTGATCGATCCGACATACATGAGATTCGTTCTTGACGGCCGCCATTTCAGAATTTCAGGTTGGGATTGGGAGGAGCAGATTGTTGTTGTTACCTGTGGTCATGATGGCCGACCGGATCGCGGCGGGGCTCCACGTGGGGTTCCACGCTTTGACGGTGGCGGCGGCGCCGGCGACGTGGGGGCACGCCATGGACGTCCCGGAGACTATCTTGAACTGCGAGGCCTGCGTCTGCCCCTCCGGGAGCAGTGGCGACGACGACGACGTCGGGATCCACGCCGCAAGGATGTTCACCCCAGGAGCCGCGACGTCTGGCTTGAGCACGTTCCCGGTCTGCCCTGACGGGCCCCGCGACGAGAAGTAGGCCACCACGGGCGCCGGCTTGTACTCCGTCACGGTGGCCGTCGGCGTGATCGTCGCCACTGGTTGGCTTCAATTCCGTGCCGGATCGACCGTAAGTGGATTCAATTTGGGGCACAGGTGAGAACGGTGTCTTTCTTCACTTTTGGAGATTGATGAGAGTATGAGAACGGTGATGCACTGGCTACCTACCTGGCGGAGGCGATGTACTTGCGGATGGCTGCGGCGGCGGTGGAGGTGACCTCGGTCGCCGGGAGGTCGAGGTAGGTGGTGGCCACCGACCTCTCGGCGTCGTTGACGAAGATGGCACCCACCGCCCCGGCGATCTTCAGCTCGTCCGCCTTCTCCACCTTGGACGTGTCGCCCTCCGAGTGGTTGCACAGCACGATCTTCCCTTGGACCTTGCCGCTGTTCAGCGTGCCGGGCTCGCAGTGGCTGCACGAGAACGAAACGATGGCGCGGCGTCACAGAAAGCTGTTGCTGTTGAGGATTTTGTTCAGCTAGCTAGCGTGTGTGCATCACATACCTTGCTGACTCAGCATCGGACACTGAGCTCTCCTTTGCTGCTGCACCATCGATCAATGGATACTTGGGGGATTTATCCAAGTTGGAGAAGTTGATGGCTCCACCCTGCATATGTACATATCTATAAACATATATATTGATATATATGTAGTGTATATGATGAGGTTGATGAGAGACTGAGAAATGATATATAGCAGCAGCTCCCACGTACTCTGACCGCGCTGTTGTTCCCGCCCAGCACGACGTCGGACTCGAAGTCGCGGTCGATGGTGGTGGCGGCGACCGTGAGGATCCACGGCGCTGCGTTCACGACGGTGGCGGCTGCGGGGCCGGAGTTCCCCGCGGAGCACACGACGGTGACCCCCTTGGCGACGGCGTGGAACGAGCCGATGGCGATGGGGTCGGCCGAGAAGTCCGGGCGGAAGTAGGGGGACGCGCCGAGGGAGACGGAGAGCACGTCGACGCCGTCAGCGACGGCGTCGTCGAAGCCGGCGAGGATGGCCGACCCAGAGCACCCTTCCTCCGAGCAGACGCGGTACATGGCGACCCTCGACGACGCGGAGCCGCCCTTGGCGGTCCCGGCGGCGAGGCCGTGGTACGAGGCGCCGGCGATCGAGTTCCCCGCCGCCGTGGACGACGTGTGCGTGCCGTGGCCGACGTCGTCCCGCGGCGAGCCGCCGCCGCCCTCCGAGGGGCCCCTCACGTCGCTCTCGTTGTAGTACCTCGCCCCGATGAGCTTCCTGTTGCAGTTGGTGGAGTTGAAGTCGTCGCCGGTCATGCAGACGCCCTTCCAGCGGGTGGGCACGGGCCCGAAGCCGACGTCGCTGAAGCTGGGCGACTCCGGCCAGATGCCGGAGTCGAGGAGCCCGATGATGGTGTCCGCGGCTGGGGACGACGATGGCGAGGGGTCGACGGCGGTGGCGGCGGGCTTGTGATATCCATGACGTGCGGCGGCGGCGTCGATCTTGACGGCGGCAGTCTGCTGGAGGAAGTCCCAGGACCTGGTGGTGTGGAGGTGGTAGACGGGGTCGGCGAACACGGAGACGACGCCGGGCTTCCGGCGGAGCGCGGCGGCCTCGGCCTCGGACAGCCGCGCCGCGAACCCGGAGAAGCCGTGCTTGTACTGGCGCACCACCACGCTGCCCGCCCTCCGACCCCTGGTGAGAGAGATGGAGGAGAAATGCACTCACGCACATGTGGAAATGATCAAATTTTTAAATAATTCGTAAGCACGTGGTGTTGTGTACTAGCTAGCCAGAATCCATCGCGTTAATATAACGAATCGAATCGTTTCTTCAGCTCATATAACGAATCAAATTCTGCGCAGCCTTTTTTTTCTACACACCGACGTGTGTGATGTGCATGTGCATATATACTTACTATATAGGAGTACGTGACTAGCTATACTGTGCTGTGAGGACGGACGCACCGACCGACCTCTTGAGCACGGTGCCGACGAGGCGCAGGTGACTCTCCTGGATGAGATCGGTGGATGTACTGGGCGGCACGGCGCCCAAGTACACGATGTACACTTGGCTCCCCCCGTCGCCGCCGCCGCCACGGCCTGCAGCGGCGGCGGCGCCGGCCAGCCACGAGGCGACGAGGCAGCAGAGCAGCAACCAAGTGGCCATCTCTCCTCGGCCGGCGATCGAGTTCAAGATCACTCGAGATCGAGCTGTCGCTGCAGCCTGCAGTGCACACGATCGAGGCTCTGCTCTGCTTAATTGCTTGCCACGAGCCGGGTTGGCGTGTCTATATATAAGCGCCGCCGGCCGGGTGTGTGTGTGTGAGTGTGTCTGTGGGGGTGGGCTCGTTGGTTGTTTGTGCGGCTGTGGTTGCGCGCGGGGATACGGAGGCCGCCGCCAGCCGTGCGCTGCTGCTGGTGGTGGGTGCGGCACTAGGTAGCGCCTAGCGGAGCGCGGATATACGCGGCAGGATTGGGAGTGGTGAAGCAGTGCGCTAGTGCTCTACAGCTCTAGTGATCGACCTTATCAACGACCCCGAAGTGGCACCAGTGCTAGCCTAGCTAGGCCACGCACCATCTCTGCGTTAAGTGGCTGTAGCCGGCTAGGCTACGTAGTACCGCCTCGCTCGGTTCGAAACTATACGTTATTATTACTACCTCCGTTTTTTTTAATATATGACGCTGATCATCGGAATTCTAAGCTAATTAACACTACAAAAGTTGTCTGAAACGACATCTAAACAAAAACAGAGGTCGTATTATGATTTTTCTAGATATTATTATACATATTTAGTTACAGTATTAATCTATATGTATAATAATATCTACTCCATCTATTCTTAAATATAGGGTTATTTGGTTCTAAGTCATTACTATTTCCGAGAGTTGTAGAAACGCTATTACTATTGGCATATTTTGAAATTTACCATTGCAATTCTTGACTTCCCTTAAATATGCCACGAAATACGTATTAAGGCGACTTGGGCCCGGTGCGGGCGTATACAAAGACGTACATCTCAACGTATTTGTGCTCCCCTCTCAATGACATGCGGACCCCACTTGTCGGGATCTTTTTTCTTCCTCCCATGGGGGTGGCGGTATGGCCGGGGCGTCGGTGGCGGTCTTTGCTCTTCCTCCACATCCTCCTTTCTCCCTTTGCGGATGAGACGATGACGGAGGGAGACGACGGCGGCTGCCGTGGCCAAGCTCGGCCTCGTGCGCGAGCACCGCCGCGTGTGCTTTGCCGCCGTGGCCGAGCTCGACCTCACCCTCACACATAGGCGGCTCCTAGTCGTCCGCCCTCCATATCCTCGTTGCGAACGGTAGATCTCGGCCCGGAGGCCCCGATCGGCCTCACGCTCGCGGATCCGCGCGCCGGCGGGCTCCCGCCGGACCGCACCCGCCGTCGCGCACCATAGACGACGGGTTGGCGGCCTCGCGCTCCGCTCCGCGCCGGGAAGCGAGGCCCTAGCCTCACGCTCGCGGATCCCGCGCCGGCCGGCTCCCCGCCGCTCTTCGCGGATCTTGGGAGGCCGCGCCGCCGCGCCGCACGGCTTCGGTTGCCTAACCCGCTCCCCCCGAGAAAAAGGAAGGAGAAATGGAGATAGAAGATGGGAGGATGAAGAAGATGCCGACAAAGTGGGATTCACATGTCATTGAGAGAGGAGCGCAAATACAATGCGATGTACGTTTTCGTATACACCGCGACTCGGCCCGAGTTGTCTTGATATGTATTTTTGTGTGCATATTTGACGGAAGTCAAGTATTGCAATGGTAAATTTCAAAATACGTGAATAGTAATGGTGTTTCTCGAAATCTAGGAAATAGTAATGGTCTAGAACCAAATAATAACCCGTAAATATACGACACCGTGAATTTTTTAGTTCAACTTGGACCGTCAATATATATTAAATAAATTAGTTAACTAAAGTATATCATTATATCTATTATCCAATGTAGTTTAGATTTAAGTTGTTGGCTTATCAAATTGCTAATATATTTGTCGAAAAGATGAATAGTTAAACGAACGAAAAAAGGTGATGAGATATATCATATATTTAAGAACAAATGTAGTATGAAGTAAGAAAAACCCAAAACGATCCGCAGTTTGGAAGGAAAGGAGTGTAGTGTTGTAGCTTCGTTTATGCATTCTTCGTCATGATGGACAAAAAAAAATGAGTTAATTAGTCTTCCCAAGCTAAAATACTCTGCCTAACAAGCTAATAAGTGCACTGCTCGTGACGCCTTGAGACGACCCTGCTGCCTCCGCTAATAGACTTGCGTTTTGCTTATCCATCAGTCGTAAAAAATAAAATAAAATTGAACAGTAGTGTAATAATTACAGCGACCAATTTCAAATGAAAATCAAAGGTGGTACCAACGAAAACCAGATGATAATAGGTGGCGATGGCGAGGGTTTGCAGGGCATGCATAAAAGAGCCGAAGGAGAAGCCCTGCATTATTGGAATTTGGCTGCATCGGCAAAACGCACGCCAAGATACACTCGACGAGAAAGGCACTACCTTTGAGTATACGTGGCATGCTTCGCATTACTGATCATCGATCCCGTGCAGATCGAAACGAAAAAGGCCGGCGGCCACCTCGACCAGAAAACCTCAGCAACACGATCATATCGCAGAATGTGGTAGGCACTGCCTACGACGCAAGCGTGCCTGCCAGTTCGGTGCTAGAGTCATGCAATTGTTCATGGGTGGGAATCGATAGTGTGGACGGAGGCGGCCAGGCCCCACCAATCCAAATTCCAAAAAATAAACTCTACCACTCAAACATATGTTTCTTGTGCTGCAGTGGGGAAGGCACAAGGCACAGGGCTGGGCCCTCGTCCGGGTTGGGTCGTGACGGGCACGAACGCGCGTTTGGGTTTTGGTTACTTTGGCCAATTTCATCTGATCCCGCCACCACACTTAGGCCTGCTAATAGGGCTGGTTGTAATGAGTTTTATGGTGCGGGTTGTTTCATAAGGTGTGTTTGGATTGGTAGAAATGAGTTTTAATATCTATTAGGTTGGAGCGGGTTGGGTACAAGACAAATGCGGGTTGAGGTGGGTTGGGATTGGTTGAAACTAGGTTTTTAAGGCCGGCTCTTGACATGAGGCCCACGTATAAGTTCGGGCGCACCACTTTGCACGAGTAGCGGACTATCAAATTGAGTCATCTGCGTAAATTTCAACCAATTTCCCTAAAATTTTAAGGTGTGAACGCTAGGTTTTAGTTTTAGGGTCCGGTTCTTGACGTGCGTGGTGCCCACGTATAAGTCCGATCTTACCACTTTACACGAGATTAGCGGATCATCAAATTAAGCGACCCGCATAACCTTAATGAGTCATATGCATAAACTTCAACTAATTTCTCTAAAATTTTAAGGTGTGAACGCAAGGTTTTAGTTTTAGCGTACGGTTCTTAACGTGGGGCCCACGTATAAGTCTAGTTCCACCACTTTGCACGGAGTAGCAGGCCATCAAATTGAGTCATTTACATAAATTTTAGCCAATTTCTCGAAATTTTAAGGTGTGGACATAAAATTTTAATTTTAAGGTCCAACTCTTAATATAGATGCTACAAATAATAGGAGTAAATAACTACAACTCATTTACACCCACACATAATGTAATGGGACGAGGTGGGTGGGAAGACAATTTAAATGAGGCGGGACGGTTGAGTTGGCATAATTTAATTATTACTTACGGAGAAGGGTGGGTTTGGGGCGGGTCCCCCCCATTAGCAAAGCGCCGCTTCACTAGCTGACACATGCCAACTGTTCATAATTAAGTACTTCATTGGTTTTTTTTAATTAAGAAACTCTATCACTTTATTTTCTATATGACACGGTCTTCCGAATTACATTTTGACTATTAGATTATTTTATCTTATATTATTTGTGGTTGTAAACTTATAATTGGTGGACAATACATTGATTACAAATACAACAAATTCGAGTTTACATTTACATCATAAAATAATTAATAAAAATTGGTTAATTGTTGGTTAAAGATAACAAAATTTGGATCTTGAAATGCATGTGCATACTTATAAAGATAAATGACGGGATTATCTATATTCTAGATAAACCCGAAGTTTATCTTGCATTATCCTATGTTGCGTGCCACTGCAGCACTCCGCTCCACTGCCCAAATTGTTTTGATTTGTTCTAGATTTCTTTTGCTACGTAGATATATAGTAGAAAAATCTAAATGATTTACAATTTAAGATGAAGGAAGTATTACTAGAAATATGGATTCAAATTCAAATTTGTATTCAAGGATATTTGGACTCATACCATATTCATGCTAAAATATGGATGTTAAATGGAAAACAAACTATTTGATTAGCATATATGACATGTTCCATTTTCGGCTCTTAGATGGAGAATGTAATCAATGCCTGATAATGTTAGTATTGAACACATATATCTGTTCGAGTGTATGTAAACCTTAGGATGCGCAGCTTTAGTGTTGTCCAAAATCAAACATTTTGACGACAATTTTCAAGTCAAGTTATATTTTCACATCAAGTTCTTCAAACAGGTAACATATGCTAAGATAGTTCAGACATATACAACTAGTTTTTCTTTGTACACTCTATGCACGACGCACACGTATTGCGTCAAGTCTGTATGATACAAATATCTACATTTGATTGGGAAAAATATACAGAGACTAGTATAGCAAACAAACATCACTACACAATTGTCACCCGAAGTTGGTCTTCCTTTGTCTTGTAGATGTAGATCAAGCAATGGGGGTCCTCCATCCTGCTGGTGAAATCTATAGGAATGTCCAAGTAGTTAGTATTCCCTTATATAGTTATACTCATAAGTGGCAAATGTATGTCCTACACAAACTTTCCCAAACACTTTAACTACACAAACTTCACTCATCAATAGCATGGTAATTTGAATAACGTTGATGAGTGAAGGCTCGTAGAAGAGTGACTCACCTAAACCTCAACCACCTTATGCCTCTGCCAGTTCTGGGAGTGTAATCAACCGCGATGCGGAATCATACTCCAACTCAGTGCCGCAGCTGATGCACAAGCATAGCGATAAACACTTGTCAGAATATAAACTCAAAACACAGACATCACTCCATTTTAACAATAGAAGGCATACTTTGCACATTTCACAGTGTTTTTTGCACCACCACTAGGAACTGACAATATAGTCCCGAAGAAGGAAAGGTTTTCATTTCCACAATTTGGACATGGGCCCTAAAAAAGGAACAATAATCATCTGTGTGTTCTCCAGTTAACCATACAATAATGTTACATGACACAAAGTAAAATACCTTCAAAATCAGAAAGTCTTTCACAATGGCATTAGTGATTGCCTGGGCTATCCAAAATATTAAAGGCAATGCAGCGAACCATGTGAAGATGAAACTGAAAGGCTCTGGCAACTGCATAAATCAGAAAAATGTAGTTACAAATAATAAAATTTCATGGATGACACTAGTGGCAACAATTGGAAAATTAGAACCTAAAATATACTGAGCACAAAGAATGCCATTTATTGTTATCAGAACTATCAAGAACAAGTTTGGTGCAATATAAGAAATTCGAAGGAAAGTTGTAGTTGTAATTAACAATAAGTGGGTCTCAGAAAGCTCATCTAACCAGAATCCAATTGAGCGATTGAAATATTTCTATTCCTTTTTAACTTTAGTCTATCATTTACTGATGAACATTAAAAAGAACAAATGATAAAATCATAATTATTTGGTTGCATAAGTTCATTAGCAGATTCGATGATCTAGCATGAATGTTTTGAACATTTTGGCACAACCAGTGTGTTTAGCACTAGACTTAGTCTTAGCTGCTCACCTTTTTTTTTTTGAGAAGGGATCAAATTTCGTTAAATTATTCCTAGCTGCTCACTTTATGTGAAAAGTATATAGTCCTATGAGTTAAATTTTAATAAGAGATTATTTTCGTTGATAATGAGATGACGTGCTACTAATTTTCCAAAAGGGTACACATAATAGTCGGACACTCATGGTAATCTTGGCAACAGCTCACGCCCACCGGAGTGCAACCCACGGTTTTTAACCTCCAATTCAAGAGAAATAAATTACGGTATATTAAAAAATTATCAAAGATAATGAAATGTGATTATATCATTCCTCAAATATTGTCCGGAAGCCTAAATTGATTCGAGTTTATCCGAACAGAAAGCAAATTCAAATAGCACTTGTATGCAACTGTTGTAACATCATCAATAAAAACATATAGTACAACTTCAATTGCAATACTTACCTCAAGAAGATATGTGATCTCAAATCCCGTCAAATCATCTAAGAAGAAGAATCTGTCAAGAAGAAAAATGTGTTAGACACCTAATAAAGGTAGTGGTCCTTGCTAAACCAATAGCAATATTTGGCAGCAGTGTAATATGACCGTTTTGAAATCAGGAAGAATTCGAGCGGTGCTCTTTTCATTAATGTCATGTCACAATATTTCTATTTAATACTCACAGTGTTAGAGCTACGACTGCCGCTGGAACATTTAGAAGGAACATCTTGAAGTAATCAACAGTCAAGTCACTGTAGACCTGCACATAATTCCATAATCGGTCAGGATTCTTAAAATGGACAAGCTCAAATTACTGCCCAAATTTTGATAATGGGGCCTAATGGGCATATCTAGTCTGAAAATATTTACACACTATGTAAACACATCTGAGTTGATTTTGTGAGACGGCTTGCTAAATTTCCTGGTTTGTTTACTTTGTACAAGAGATCTACACGATAATGTTTCACAGTATTGATTTGATGGTATGGACTCAAGATCATAGTAGCTTCACGCCTTCACCCATTACACTATAAAATTTAATACTCCATCCGTTCTTAAATATATGACGCTGTTGACTTTTACTCCAACTTTGACCACTAATATCTAGTTGAACAAGTTAGTTAACTAAATGAAATGATATCATTATATCTATTATCAAATGTACTTTGAATTTAACTTGTAGGTTTATCGATTTGCAAAAAAAATTGTAGAAAAGACGAATAGTCAAATGAACAAAAAAAGTCAATGGTGTCATATATTTAAAAACGGAGGTAGTAGCAACAGACAACGTTTCCTTCGACCCACTAATGATGTTCAGTTACAGTTCACATGGTATATATGTTGAGCGCTACGTCAGGGCGTCAGGCATTGATCACTTAAGGAAGTGTACACAACAATGTTGCAAAAATGTTTGGTGACAAAGCTGATGAAAGGACTTGGTCCTGATGTTGCAATAGGTAAGGATAACTATGCTGAAGCATGGTCTCATCACTATATAAGGAAAATATTGCTAGAAGTATGCTTTCTTTTCCAATGTGTGCTATCATGAAGTAGAATAACTGGCTAGATAATACACTGAATGATTATTGCGTACCTTTCGACTCCGTAGACTGCATCTTGGACCTTCCTGAACAATGAAGCTTCCTTCTTTCTACAGAGGAGAAATTATCAAGAAAACGACAGATTTAGAATATCACATTGCTATGCTTATGGTGTATTAGTTGACAGGTGAAATTCATTTCTAAGCTTCTCATGGTCTCCAAAGTCCAAAGTGAAATACTGGACCAGAAGCCAAATAACACTTGCCATGAAACTAGTGGCCCAGGCAACAAGGAAAACGGAACCCCATTAAACAAATCAACAATTGACCTCTGTTCTATCAATAATAGTTTTTTTAAAAAACAAGTAAAAATGATGTCAGGATTCCACTGAATGGCTTTCTTCTATGTAAATTTTTTTCCTGCTTGCTTTGTAGTTATTCTAGTCATAAACTTGAGAAATAGAAACCAAACTAACATAACCATCCTTAGTAAAGGAGGAAAATTGGTCGGTAACAACTAAAAATTGCAGTGAATCCTTTCGATATTTCAGATAGCATATCACTACGACTGCACTAACAAATTAAAAAAGATTCACAGGACAACTAGTTCTAACCTTTAATCTCAACTTTAGCTCATCGAATTCAGCATCCGTCATGATGGGATTTCCAGATACATATGCTATGGAGGCTTCCAAAAGCCTCTGCTCGTCTGGGCCTGAACAGAAACAAAGGAGTAATGATTAGGAATTAGCATGAACAGATCATCCCTACACCGAGACAAACAAAATCAGGATGGGCCTACGAAAACACACTTACTCAGCATGACAACGCTGCTCCCTTCCCACATGAGCTCCTCCTTGAGGTTATCGAACTCCTCGTTGGACATGATCGCCTTCTTGTCGTAGTAGAACGCCTAAATTGAAGTACCAGGAGCAGCAAGTAGCTCGATCAATTCATCAGTCCATCGCCAGGTAGTATAAGAAGCAAAAAAAAAGCGCGGATCAAGGCGAGGGGGAGGAGGGACGCGCGCGGCGCGCACGTGCCTGCATCGCCTGGAGGAACTCCTGCTCCATCTCCCCGAGGGTCTTCTTCTGCTTGCGGTCGATGCTGCAGTACTGGAGCACGTTCCTGTCCACCACCTCCTCGTCCTCCTGCTGCTTTTGCACCTGCCCCTGTGCCTCGGCCTCGGCCGCGCGGGGCCGCCACGGACCGCGGCGGGCGCGGGTGCGCGCCGCCGCCGCAGTTGTCCCGACGCGGCACCTCGGGGAGGTGGACGTCGCGGCGGCGCGGGCGGGCGAGCGGCGGAGCGCCGGCGGCGGGGCCAGTAGCGTCGGGAGGCGGCACGGCAGCAGGGAGAGCAGCCGCGCGTCGGAGGCCATGGTGGCGCTGGCGCGCGGGCGGCGGGGGCGAGCCGGCGAGGTGCAGTCGTGTGCGCGCGCGAGAGATGCTTTTTTTTTTAAGTTTTGTGTGGCGCGGAGGTGTGGGTGGGCGAGCAGTGAGCACCAAGCAAGCGATAAGGCTGACTGGCGCGTGGTGATGCGTGGTGGTGGCTGCGGGGAGGCTCGATATTTTTTCTTTTGTTTTTCCTCCCGCGACGCGGCGATGACGCTCGTGTTCTTGATCACGAGACACGACGACTAAAATGGTTCACAATGTTAGTTTTTATTATGTTAGTTTTTATTTGATAATAAAATATTTATAAATCAGTTGTGTGGTTGCAAAAAAAAAAATCAAATTTTGACACCATTCTGTCTACTAATCGAGATGTCGCAACCATTATTTCATAACCCAAAAGTGAGATCGCACAATAGTGTCATACAAATCCATGCCTTACTTCCAAGTGATGGCAAGACTAAACCCGGGTCGGCAAAAAACACGATTTCTTTTTTGGCTATAATTCGAGCTTGGTCATTAACTTCATCAAGGCCAATTCAAGTGGCATACCCACAAAGCTCACACCAGTGGCGGCGGAGCTAGAATTTTGAAGTTGGGTATTCCCATGTGAATAGTAAAAAAACTCCAAAGTTAAAGCATAAAAAGGTTCACAACATTGATAATTCAAGGTACGATTTCTTTAAATCCCTAGCTTGAAAAATGAAATCATTCTCAGTGAATGTGGCCTATCAATCTTTTAAGTTTTAAGTATTGAATTGTCATCTTAGTTCTCAATTTGTTCACCACAAATTCAATATAGGAAAGTACTCTTTGAAACACGACTAGTTGCTACTGGAAAATATTAGCACCGAATTTTAATGTTGTGTACAAGCTTCTACGGCCCACCGCAGACGAGCTCGCCTTCGTCATCGCCGCTGTTTCTTTGTTCATCCGGTCTATGAGCCTTTTTGTAATTGGGTCTTCTTTGAAGGACCGTTCTGTAAGTTGGATGCTTAATATATAAAGTGGTTATTGTAAAAAAAGGCTTGTACACAACGTTATATTTGGTGTGCTTCTTTGTTTGAACAAACACAATGACTTCTCATTTTTATAAAGCTCTCACCTCAACAAACATCAATGCGGAAGAACTTTAATTTGACGAGGAAGATGTGCACCTGGTCATCTCTATCCTCTAAGCTTGAGTATATCACAGGGCTTAGGTGGTTATAAATGGCTAAAAATGCAACAACAGGATTGAATGATATGACACAATATACCAACCAGGCAAGAAAATTTGAAGTGTACACATTGATGCTTGTTAGTATGATCGATATTGCAGAGGTAGAGAGCAAAAGGGGAGTTGAATAGTTGTCGGTTTGTTTGCTGCTAATTTGGGGCCTTAGAGATGGAATTGGAAGCTAAGAAACACCCAATTTAGCTCTCCATAAGTTATATACTACTCTTAAATTTTTTGGGTCTTTCTAGCTTCCAATTCCATTCTTAAATATATGACATGATTGACTTTTTTTTGTTCGTTTGACCATTCGTCTTTTCTACAACATTTTTTTGTAAATGGATAAAACAAAAAATTAAATCTAAAGTATATTGAATAATAGATATAATGATATACATTTTACTTTAATTAACTAATTTGTTCAATGTATATTGTTGGTCAAAGTTGGAGTAAAAAGTCAATAATGATGCCATATATTTAAGAATGGAGAGACTACATCTATAGACCATACACATACTCATTTTTTGTGTCAAAATTGCTGGATATTCCCAAGAATACACATGCATCCATGTAGCTCCACCCATGACTCACACGGCCCCAACATTGAGCTTCCTCCAGCATCGATGGTTCCAATCCCATAGGTTGAAGCGCGATGATGTCATGTACACAATGATTCTGGTCATTCCTAAGCGACCAAGTAACCAACCAAATGGGTGAATTGAAACATTTCATTTGTACCTTTTCCACTCCTTTCCTCGCCTCCATCCACCACATGTTGAGTGGCTACTCACCTAAGGGGTCAACCATTCAAGACCAAGTTGCGCAATATCGTGAACCAAATCTAGTGTCTACACACAAAACCTGTGAGAAGGTGATCCATGATTTCGTCCTCATAATGGCACCCATCAGGTGGCTTGTGGCATCGTAGTCATTTTGAAGTCCAACAACAACCTAAAACATTGTACATAAAAAAATGAAAGGAAAAAGTATTTCACTACCAAGCATCACTACTACGAAAACGTTTTTAGAAGCGGGTGGAATCGCATTTGGAGGTGCGGGCGTGAAATTCGCTCCTAGTTGTCGCTTTTAGAAATAGTAAGTTCTAGGAGTGGGTAAAACACTCTCACTTGGATTTAGGCGTTCTTTTGTTGTTCAACATGTGCTCAAAGGTGACCTTGCGGTTGTAACACCTCTCTAGCTTGTTGCTTAAATGTTCACTTGTTCATTGAGCTCATTGTTATCCTTCAAAAGGTTAGTATCACAAGACGGAAGAAGAATAAGCATCCATATGTGAAGAACATGGCATATCTAATAAATCATCACAAGAGGTGGATACATGCTTCTTCTCTACATCACAAGGGTTAGCACTTAGCAACATTTTGCAATTGATCATTTTATTCATGTGATGAGCTCTCATTACTTTTAATTTTCTCATTTAAAAGCACTTTAGTGAGAAAGGCATGGTCTTGTACCAAGTTTAGCTCCTCATGTGAACAAGTAGTAACATAAAGTAGATGTTTTTGTTGTTCACATGCGTTCTTTAGAAATAAGTTTTCATTTCAAATTTCATTGTTTTAGACTATTTGCACTCGTCAACCTCCAAACTCATCCCCTAAAAGAAATATTCCCGCCTAGTCATCCAAATTTTCTAGTCCGGTTCCACATTCTTTGCACCCGTCAACCTCTTTGTCTCAAACTCCATACCAACTACCGGTGCGGGCCCATGCGTCATACTCATTTTTCTTCCCCCCCTCTCCTTCCCAAATCCCTACCTACCACCGGCGTCCTCCCTCTCATCGCGTCCACCCCCTACTCTCCCTTCTCTCCACCCTCCTCTCCCATCTCTCCATCCCCACGGCGGCGGCGGGGCTCCTTCCCCCTCCCCCCACGGGCGGCTTGGGCCGCACGGCCGGGACTAGATCCGGTGCCACCGAGGAGGTGAGGCCGGTGGTGCGGCGGTCTCCGGGGTGGCATCTCGGCATGTAGCACGACACGCCGGCCTCCGGGACGACATCCCGGCTGCGCGCATGGCACGGTGGCCCTCTAGTGTCGGCGTCGTGGCGGCACGCAACATGGCGCGGCGGATCCACGGTCCGTAGGAGCACGATAGCCCTCCTCCGCCTCCTCCCATGCACTCGTCCAACGGCGAAGAGAGAGGGCCGACGGCGGCCCTCCTTCGCCTCTGTTGTCGCCGAGATCCGGCGATGGTTGATGAGCCTTGAGCTCCACGCCGGTTCGTCTTCCTCCCCGGATCTCCTCTGCGGCGGCGGCATGAAGGGACGGCGGTGGCCCTCACAACGATCTCCTCTGCCTCCCGCTCGCTCCCCGGTCGAGCGGGCCGGCGACGCATCTGCTTCCCTCCCTTCTCTCCCTTCCGTTCCGAGCATCCGCGCCAAAGGGTGGTGGTTAGTGGCGGGCGCCGATGCGATGCGATGCGGGTCGTCCCGTATCGCGCTGAATTTGGCATTGCCGCGGCCAAACGGAAGCATTCTCGTCGCCTTTACCGGTCCCCGACGCAGCAAAAAAAAAATTGGAAAGGGCAACAACACCCCCACTTGTGTCCCGACGCGTCCCTTTTACGAGGCACCGGTGCGGACAACCTTATCTTTCTCATTTTCTAAAGACACGATCATGCTAGAAAGTCTACCAACAAGCTCGTGATATGAATCTACACGATCAACCACATTAGCATCTTGTACCTTTGTGTAACCTTGTGACATGAAGCAATGTAGCGATGGGCTCGTAGTAGTATTACAATAACCATCCGAGCATGAGCCATCAATATGATCACCAAGTGTGTTTATGGTAAATTCTTCATTTGCAACACTTAAGTCATCATCATCCATCTTGTCAAATGAGTTTGTTGTAAGTCGATCATCATCATCACTTGACCATGAGGTGGAGCAATCTTCAACAATCACCAAATTGTGGTCATGCTCAACATCCTCATGTGCCACTTCCTTGGGCTCATCATCATTAGAGATCGTCTCATACTTCTCATTGAGATAAATTCATATCTCATGAGTGCTTGTCATGTCCATGATCTCACCAAATATGCAATCATTCATAGATCTATACTCACTCCGCCCCATAATGATCGTCGTTTACGCTTCCCGAGAAATATTTAGATTACATATATACAAATATATTAATATTTATGATATAAATTAATATCATTACATAGATATTCAAATTTAGTTTTTTAACAAAATTATTTAGAGATACAAATATTGCACGTATTTTTTACAAATGCGGTCAAACTTGTGGTACGAACACCAACATTGACTATCATTTTGGGACGGAGGGACTACATGATGTTAGTAGCTTGAAAATTAAGATGTAGGCATTTCTCTTGCGTTTGAGTTGCATTATTTTAATCAATGACATGAGAAAAGTCCACATCTATAATCCACCACATTTGAGGGCAAATGAACTTAAAATTGCATATCATCCAGTTTTTCCACTTTGTGTAAAGTGTGTGCCATCAAAAATGTGTAGACACTCAACATCTAGCCCATAGTTTGTCATCCTCTCGGGTCGGTAAAGACCAAAAAGAGAGACCTCGGCTACGATACCACTTGAAGGGTCGAGATGGCGGACTAGACAGAGAGAGAGAGAGAGAGAGAGAGGGGGTGTGAATAGTCCTTTCTAAAAACTTAAAGCGCCGGCTAACCGAAACAAATATGGAATATAAACTATCGGTCTAGCCAAGACTACACCCCTTTATATATGTTCGGTAGCACCACATAAAAGATCATAAACAAGCAAATAAGGTTTCGGGCTAGCACGAGCTCACCTAATCAATTCTAGGAGCAAGATCACACAAACCTATGCCACTAGTACTTTAACCACCAGGGAGCTCCTACACAATTCTAATGAGCAAGAGCACAAAGCCTACCTAAGCTCACTAGATGCACAATGAACAAGACTACACAAGTCTAATCCAACGACTCAATTTACTTAGCTACACAAACTAAGAAAAGAGACTAATTAAGCTACACAAGATATTTAGTCACAAGATCATTACTCCTAGCTACACAAGCAAGAAGATAACTAGTAATCTACACAAGCTAACTAATTACAAGAGCAACAACACAAGCTATATATACAAGAACAAAAATAAATGAGCTTGTGTATGTAAAGAGCAAACCATCGAGAAGATGATGACAAGGTTGACATGATGATTTTTATCCCAAGGTTCACTTGGTTGCCACCAAACTAGTCCTCGTTGTGTCCAATGACACCTCGATGGTTCTTGGGCAAGGATCTCAAGCCGTTGGCCTCTTTGGCACACCAAGACACCACTAGCAAGTGTGGTAACTAAATGACACACTCTACTAGAGTCTCTCTTTGCGATCCCCGCGGGGTGAGCACAATTCCCCCTCACAATGCCTTCTCCGGAGCTACGCACAATCTTCGTGCGTGTTTCAACGGGACCATAAGTCACCAAGCTTGTCTAGGAGGTGGCAACCTCCAAGAGTAACAAGCACACCGGCTTGCAACACAATCACCTAGTGCGGTCGATGCAATCGCGCAAAGCAACAAACTAGAGTCGCACTCACTCGCAATCGACTCACAATTTAAGTGAGTTAGAGGGCTCCCAAGCCAAGCACAAACAAGGGCAACACACCCCCAAGGTGCTCAACCTCTCAAATGGTCGACCACAAACTAGCCATTACAAGCAAACAAGCCGAAATGCTTTGTTTCGGCGGACCGTCTGCCCTTACAAGCCCGAACGGTCCGCTATATAGCCCCAACGACTATATTTTCAAAGAACACGCTCCGGAGATGCCATTCCGGAGGTCGCGGATGGCCCGCCTCACAAAGGCCGAACGGTCCGCCTCTTTAGGATTCCAACGAAAAACCACGCACCAAAAAACTTTTTCAACGGCGGACCGCCCGCCATATAAAAGATTTCACTAACACCCAAAACACGCTTAATGGTCCACCAAAATCGTCGGCCCTTATCAAAGTTTGCTTGCGGACCATCCGCCTCCCGGGGGCGGTCGTTGTGTCAACCCGCCCGGGAAAATACCGTACTATTGCCTAAACCAATCCACTTTGGTCATTAAGCAATAATAAAGTATCATCTGCGTTAGTTGCGGGTTAACGCCCGGTGAAATCACTTACATGGCAACAAGGATCGACATATATGCATTATAACTCTGCGGAGGCGAGTCCGGAGAACAACACATGATTAACATACAAATCTACCCCGAAGGGTTTAATTATTACAAATCGAAGTCTTTGACACGACAACGAAGTTCGAGTTTTGAAAACGGCGGAATCAAACTAAACGATGCGAGGAACATCATGGGAGGCCGGCCATGATGTCTTCATTCATTGTCTTCCACCCTCTCCGGCTCCCGGCCCGGTGGGATCTCTCCGGGCCACACATCGGCAAAGGTATTACCCGGAACAACAAATTAGCAAGGCCGAGTATACTAATACTCGGCAAGACTTACCCTTCGGTGATAACTACATCACCAACTCTAGACATGAAAGGCTTTTAGGCCACTTTGGGGTTTCTTTTGCCGAAAAGCAACAAGGAGTATGTCCTTACTTTCAAGTTTTAGCACAAGTTCTAGTTGATTATTCTTTTCTAAGTTACCAAGCTATTGCAAGCATAAGTTGTGCAAGACAATTAATCAAGCATAAATATTCATCAACTTCCATCATTAGGGATATCATGGCAAGTAGGATAAGTAGTTTCAAATGACGGTGAAAGGCCGACAACTAGTTAATTTAAACCTTGCAAGGTAGACCTAAACACACGGTAGGGTGCCCCCGTGAGGACAACCACCAAGTGGTTCCCAAAAATCCTCGGTTCGGGATAAAAGGCCATAGTCTTTGGTATCGGCTAGGCCGGCATACCCCGCGAGGCACCCGAGTCACACATGCACCACCGGTAGCTAGTCGTGAGACGCATCCCAAGATTAGTGACGGTAAAATCCCTTACGACCTCATTAAGGTACTAGGCTTACTCGGTCCCATTCCCGACAAGTGCTTAGTACGTTCAAACACTTAACCCACGAAAGCCATTGGACCGGAGCCCACATCCCATGCTCTTATCACATGAGCAATCCATTTGAGGAATCTTATGATTCCAACATAAGAACTGTGACAACCCGCCCAGAAAATACCGTACTATCACCTAAGACCGATCCACTTTGGTCATTAAGCAATAATAAAGTATCATCCTGTCATTAGTTGCCGGGTTAACGCACGGTAAATCACTTGAATAGCAACAAGGATCAAATATATGCATTAAAACTCACTCGAAGGCGAGTCCGGAGATACAACAACATTAATATCCAAATGTGTACCTCGAGGGGTTTAATTATTACAAACCATAGTTTTTGTCATGATGAAATAGTTCGAGTTTTGAAAAGCGAGCGGAAATAAACTAATGGAAGCGAAGACACCACGGGAGGCCATCCATGATGCTTTCGGTAGTCGTCCTCCACCCACTCTAGCTCCTAGCGGGAGGGATCTCTCCGGGCCACACATCACCGAATGCATTACCCGGATCAACACATTATAGCAAGGCCGATTATACTAATACTCGGCAAGTCTTACCCGTCGGTGATAACTACTTCACCAAACCTAGACCATGAAGGCTTTTTGGCTTTGGGTTGCTTTTGCTAAAAAGTAACAAAGAGTAGGTCCTTACTTTCAAGATTTTAGCACAAGTTCTAGTAGGTTTAATCTTTACTACATTGGCCAACTAGTACAAACAAAGTTGTACAATACAATTAATCATGCATAATATTCATCAACCTTCATCATTAGGGATCTCATGACTAGTGGAGCAAGTAGTCTCAGATAACGGTGAGAGGCCGACAATCGATTGATTTAAACCTTGCAAGGTAGACCCAAACACAAGGTAGGCTGCCCCCGAAAGGACAACTTTCCCAGGCCGTTTCCAAAAATCCCTGGGTCGGGATGAAACGCCACAGTCTTTGGTGCAGGCTATCCAGCATACCCCGCGAGGTACCCGGAGTCACCATACACCACCGGTAGCTAGCTGTGAGAGCGAATCCCAAGAGTAGTGACAGTCCCATCCCTAGCCGTCTCATTAAGGTACTAGGCTTACCGATCCCATACCCGAAATGTGCTTAGTATGTTCAAAAACTTAACCCACATAACCACTGGACCGGAGCCCAAATCCCATGCTCTTACCATGTGAGCAATCCATTTAAGGATATATTGTGATTCCTATCTAGGAACCTATTCTCGCGAGTGAGGTCATCACTCGACTTGTAACGGTCCTATAGCTTAGCAGCTATCGACCTATCATACTAGTAAGGACAAGGTACCTAGGGATCATGCATCTAGGGTTTCATTCAACTCCTGAACTTAAATGCACAATCTTCCATAAATAATTGAATAAAGAATTTGAAAACCGGGTTAGATGCACCGGAGCTTGCCTTCGTCGGCTAGGTTAGCCTGGGCACCCTCGGTGTCGAGCACTTCCACGTCTTTGCGGCGAAGCTTCCGCTCCTCCTTCCTCGTTCTCCGGGACAAGCGAGTAATCACCGTCCAGAAGATCTACACAGAATGCAATGCAAGGTTCAGGTGATGTGATAGGTCGTTATCTTGCCCAACTGTTGTTGGTCATATTCACCTTAACAAGCATCTAGATAGTGTTTCTCTTTTAGGAAGGTTATCAGTCGTACATGGGTTACTCTTTTATTGTTCATTTGAATAAAGGTTTTTATTATACTTGTTATTTCATGTGAAGGCTTTAATCCTTTTCTGTCACAAGCAAAGGTATGAATAATATTTTTATTCATGAATTAATTTCTTATCATCAAGGATAATTAATTATCTTTTAATTAAATTAGGTAATACTATCAAAAAAGGAAAAGAATTAATTAGGGGCTTTCCTTTATTTATTTCTCTTTAATATTAAAAGGGGCTTTTAAGCTTTTATTAGGCAATTAAATTACCAAAAATTAAAGAAGTGTTTCTTAAGCATATTAGTACCTATCTTTGGTCCACTTTGGACCCACATGTGATGCTTGGAAGCTAGGAAATTAAATACTAGAGAAAATAATAAAGACTAGCTAGTGATTCAATTTAAATGCATACAAAAATAAATAAGCCTCAAACTGATCCAAACTTTCTCATGCATGCTCTCTGGTCTTAAACAAGCCTAAAGAACCAGCATATTCACCTAGAAACTCTCTTGATCTTACTTCATTAATTTACAAAGGAAAACATGCATAAATCAAGAATAAATATTTCGTTAATCCAAAAATCATGATTAATTCACAAGATGTGTATTTTAATATTACAAGACAGTGCGCACAAGTTGAGCTCGAAACATAAATACATTTTGCAAGCAAAATCACCTAGGCGATTCGTAGAAATGGAAAACAATTTATGTAACAAGATCCACTTCATAACTTTGTGCAATTTTTGGCACAAGAGCTACTCATGATCTAACACACAACATATCCAAAATTGGGATACGGAGGAGTTATAGATTTAAAGTTATGACAGATTTAGGTTTTTCACATTTGTATTTTTCATGCTAAAAATATGTATAATCAAGCCATGTGAGAATAACAAAAGTTGTGGGATTTCTCTCCCTGAACCCAACAAAACTTGTTTGGCATTTTTCTGATTTTTCTACGAATTTCTAGAAATTTTCTAAGGCTCCGGATCGATTTGTAACACAACCTTGATAAGCTTTCAAACAACCGAGGTCCTGCAATTTACGTGAGGCACCCTAGAAAGAATTCAATCAACGCAATCGGGCCCTTGGCCGGGTAGGGGCGGCGCGGGTGCGGCCGGCTCGGCGAGCCGGTGGCGGCGCCGGCCGGGCAAGCGGCCGGGCGCGACCGAAGCTCACCTAGGGGCCGTAGGTGGCGGCGTTGGGGTGGAGAAGTGGCCGGCGACGAGTTCGGCGGCGGCCGGCGGCGGTGGCCGCGGCGGCTCGAGGAAACACGGCTAGGGAGCAAAATGTTGGGCAACAAGCGAGCCGGGGAGGTTGCGGGTGTCTAAGGGTGATACCAAAGCGGTTGGTCGGCGGAGAGCACAAGCGGTGGGCTCTAGCACCGTGCGGCGGCGGCAATGGCGGGGGGGGGGGGGGGGGGGAGCACGCGGTGGCGCGCGGAGGGGGGAGCAAGCGGCTTTTATAAGCGGCTTGGGACGCCCGTGGGTGACGGGGGATGACGGCGGAGATGCCCGCCGTGCTACGGCGGCTCGGGCATCGCGCGTACGGCGGCGCGCCGCCGCCGACGGACCGCCGATCCGTGCGCGCGCGCGCGCGTGCGGCGGCGCTCCGGCGCGGACTCGGCGCGCCCTCGGGGCGGGGGGCGTTGGGGCGCGGGTCGGCTTGGGCGGAGCGCGCCTTGGGCCGGGCGCGGCCTCGGGAGGCGTGGGCGCGGATGCGGGGGACGGCGGCGCGCGGGGTGCGCGACATCGCGAGCGCGGCGCTCGGCCCAAAACATTTCCTTGGTGTTGTCTTTGAAATGGAATTGCTCTAGATTTGTGTATAGAAGTCGACCAAGTGATGAATACCAAAGTTGTAGATCTAGTTACCCTTAATATTTTCTACAAAGGCTATATAGGGTTTTGCTTTGCACGAATTCGAATTATTTGAATGCCAAAAGTGAATGTCGGCTCTCCTTGGCCAACGATAAATTCTGCCTTGCAATGACTTTTTCAAGCTTTTCCACTCCAAATTTGAAATGCCATTCTACATGAAAGTTGTGTCCCTCATCAAGATGGACAACTTTCATTAAGGTAGAATTTTAAGTGTTTAGGTGAATTTTGGAGAACGCGACAAAAGTTCCGGCAGACACCTATGGACACTGGGGTGGCAAGGGGTTTGACCAAACCTTTGACCATGGGTTGGCCCCACAAGTGTGTTTACTAGTCAATTGGGGTCACTAGGGTGGGTTAGTGAGTTTTTCGAGGTGAGGGCCCGGGTTGACCGTGGTTTGACCACTTGTTGACTATTTGACCGGCTATTAAGGCTAATTAAAAACACGGGGCATCACAAGAACCTATTCTCGCGAGTGACAAGCATCACTCGCATTGTAACGGTCCTATAGCATAGCGACTACCGACCTAACATACTAGTAAAGGACGAGGTACCTAGGGATCATGCATCTAGGGTTTCATTTCAACTCATGAACGTAAATGCACAATCATCCATAGATAGTTGCATAAGAGTTTAAAAACACTAGGATTAATGCACGGGGCTTGCCTTCGTCGGCACGGTTAGCTCGAGGGTTCTCGGTGTCCTCGCTCACTTCCACGTCTTTGCGGCTCCGCGTCGGCTCCTCCTTCCTCGGCTTCGGCACAAGAGCGTAGTTACCGTCGGGGAGTTCTACATCGAATGCAATGCGGGGTTCGGGTGGTGTGAGAGGTTATTTATTTGTTTTTTCCCAACTCTTGTTGGCCATATTCACCTAGATAAACATTTAATTTCTAATTCTTTTTCATTAAGGTTATTATGGACAAAGGTTTATTCTTTGACAAACAATTAATTAATGTTTACTTTCATTATGGTTATTTCATGTGAAGATTTATTACTTAATCTTTTGATAGTGATTGCGTACACATCTATGCAAATAATTTAATTTAAATTCACAAAACGGCAAGGGTTGGTGACACTTAACTTTTTAACAAGGTTTACATCACATGTATAAAGCCATTAGGTGTGGATGTGGTGATTTTCTCATTTACTTTAACAAATAAACTTGAATCGCCTCTATTGCTTTTATTCATAAAATAAATTAATAAAAATCAGTGAGGTGTGTTATGAAGCACTACAAACCTATACAAAGCCACTGCACACACATGCACACTTAGGATAGCTAGGAAATTAAATATACCGAAAATAACAAAAGTTAGCTAATTAGCAAGACAAATGCATATAAAAATAAATAAGCATCAAATTGACTCGAACTTTCTCACACATGGCCTCTCGGTCCAAAACTAAGCTAGGCATGCACTAAATATACCTAGAGCTGCTATATATCTTGGGTTGTGCATTTATAAAAAAATTAGGCATATTACAAGAATAAATATTTACGGTAAACATAAAATTATGATTAATTCATCGAGGTGCATTTAGGCATAAACGGATCACGTGCGAAGTTGAGCACCAAAACCTAAATATTTGTAGCTACAAAAATCATTTAGACAGATTAACGCATAAATACAAAACAATTTATATAAAAAGATCTACAATATAACTTTGTGCAAGTTTTGGTACGAAGTTAGTCATGACATAGCACACAACATAGCCAAAATTCAGCTATAGAGGACTTGTAGATCTAGGTTTTACATACTTCTATTTTCATGCAAACATTATCGGGAAAAACTATGGTCATGCTTTACAAAAGTTGTAGTGTTTTTCACAAGGAATCCAACAAAATCGAGTTTGCATTTTTCTGAATTTCTACAAATTTCTACGGATTTTCTAAGTTTCAAATTTGAATCCAAACACTATTTGAGATCAAACTTGCACGCGGTCCCCGAAACTTTCCTGGCCTTCACAAATATACCCCTACTTCACGAGAAAAGACCCGGCAAGAAACCTTACCCCCCGCAATTGGGTTCCGGCACCGGCCGCCGCCGGTCCGGCCAAATTCGGCGAACCGGCGGCGGGGACCGGCTAGGCGCGGGCGGAGGGAGACCCGCGGGTGGCCTTGGCTCAATTTCCATGCTCGTACGGCCGGGCGGCGGTCGGTGAGGGGGCTCGACGGCACCGCTAGGAGGCGGCCGCCGGAGCACGCGCTCCGGCGAAGGGGGCGGTGCGGCTAGGCACAAACGGCTCGGGAGGTTGCGGTGGACACTCAAGGTGGTGGTGGTGGTGGGCTTCAATTGGTCGGTTGCGGCTCGGAACTAGGAGCTCGCCGTGGTGGCCACCATGGCGGACGGTGGTCCCGGCTCACGCGGGAGCACGACATGCCTCCTATTTATGGACGGCGAGTGGAGCGGATGCTTTGATCGTGTTTTTCTTCAAAAACCTTGAATTAAGTGCACCCGGATGCAAATAGCAAAGTTGTAGACCATGCATCCCTCTACAAGTTTTGTAAAGGGTGACGGGTGGTTTGATGAACGGATCAACCGGGAACACGTGCCAAAGTTCAAGACTTTTATGGTCGAAAACACTATTCAAATGGCCTTTGGTCGAGGTTTTGAGCTTCTAACTTTCAAAATTTGAAATGCCACCCAAAAGCAAAGTTGTGTCCCTCGAAAAACTAGACAACTTTTATATTGGGAGATTTTGAAGTGTTTAGGTGAAATTTGGAGAATGCGGCAAAAGTTTTGGAGGGAGTTCAAAGACATATGGGTTTGACCGGGTTTTGACCAACTCTTTAACCAAGCTTTGACCAAGGGTGGGTGTTGACTTGATTAAGAGGGTCATTAGGGATTGTTGACTCGATTTTCGAGGTGATGACCCGAGTTGATCGAGGTTTGACCAATGCCAACACGTTTGACTCTGTTGTTTCGGTCATTAGCATTAATGAAGCTAATTAAAAACACAGGGGCGTCACAATTGTCCGCCACCGTGAACTGTCGACCCTTTAGAGGCGGACCGTCCGCAGTCCTTTTTCGACGAACCGCAACTCGGTAAAATAGCTCTAACTTTTAGTTCGATGTCCGAAATAGGTGATCTTGGACTCTATGGAAATCTCGTTCGAGAGGACTATCCATTCCAACTAAACCCTTAACCCAAAACACTTTGGATTAAAGAAGAATTTCTATCCAAGATCCACCACAAACCTTGTCCATCAACCATTTCTTCAACCCCTTTGCAAATGTGTCAACCCCACAAGTGTACCACCTTCAATGTGAGTGAGTTAGCATTTTCACAAACATTCTTCAAAGGGTTTTTCACTCTCTTCACCACGCCACTCGATCCTAGCAACACCGCAATGTTAGATCGCTCAAGTGGCACTAGATGACCGATATGCAAACAAGTTTACCCCTCTTGACATTACATCCATCTATCCTAAACCTAGTCATACACATCTCTACTCACCTATGCAACGCCTGTTGGTTATACCTTTACCTTGCACAATCCATTCCATCTTCTCCAATGTTGATGCAACATATGTACCAACATCATCACAAATGATATGATCCACTTCATATCATGATGTGACGTATTGGTTCATCGATCTTGACTTCACTTGCTCTTCAACGTTGCATTGGTCCATCGGTGCCAAGTCATTACTCAAGCATGCTTTGCCATGCGGTCCAATGCTTAGCCTCGACTTGCCCTTCACACTTGCAACCGGTCCATCAAGCCAAGCCTTGTCTTGATCTTCTCCACCGAGTCACAAGATTCCATGTCATGTCTCATATGCAATGAACTCCTTCATCACATAATTACATGTGAACTAATCACCTATGTGTTTCACTCAAACACATATTAGTCCACCTAAGTTGTCACTCAATTACCAAAACCAAACAAGGACCTTCAACGGTCAAGGAGCGTCGGGTCGAGCAACCGGGTGCAAAAGACGGAGGTGCAATGGCTCCTCCGAAATTCGAGAACACCCGCTTCAATTCTGCGAGGGTGTCGACGGCTTCACGCTTCGGCTCCCGAACATCGTCGCCGCGCCCAAGACCATGGGGGAGATGATCCCTCCATGGAGGGTCGTGGAGAAGCTAATGTGCACCATTCCCAAATCACTATGGAGGATGTCGGTGGTCGGCCGCATACAACACGGAAGCGAGAGGCGGGGGACGATGCACCACCGCCACGAGCCGACGGGAAGGCTGTATCTCACACGAGAATAGAGGGAGGTGCGGGCAGAGGAGAAGTGTCACTAGTTCGATGCTTGGCGGCTTCGGGTCCATGTCCGGGGATCTCCGGGGAAATTCGCGCGAGGTCAAGTTAGCGGCGAGACGCGCTCCGGGCCGCAGCGCAACAAGCTCGAGATTAACCGGTGTGGGGCCGTGCTTGAGAACCGGTCACTAGGCCCGCAAGTGCCCATCGAAGCCCAAGAAGGTTGAGGCCCATGTGGCCTAGGTCGAGGAGGATGAGGGTCCGGCCCTCTTCTTCGCATCCACGATGGTCAATGCGGCCGACGCCGCACTTCGGCATCATGGATCCGGTGGAGGTGAAGGTGTTCGCTTAGCTCGATTGCGACAACGACGGGGAGCGTGATGTTGGGATATGCTATCTTGATACGGGGCCACCAACCACATGACGGGCGCGCGCGAGGCCTTCATCGAGCCGAACACTAGCGTTCGAGGCACCGGCGTGTCATCCCACACTTGGTAAGGCAATTTAACTAGCCTGATGGCTAGCCAAGTTTAGCTAGAAGGGGGCCATTTTGAAGAGTAGGATTTTACTTGGCGAGTTGGATAGCTAGTATGTTGAAGAGCTATTTTGGTGTAGAATATCCAAAATTTGACTTAACAAGCTAGTTAGCTGGTCTCTTGGATATGCTCTTACAATTTCAATGACATGGAAAATTAATGACAAAGTTGAGATGACACATTGTTCAAAATTAGGTTGGACCAACTATAACACATTTTTTTTACAAATTTGAATAAAATTTAGCCACGATAATGGTCTACATTTCCATTTTGACAAAATTATTCCAAAATATTAACTAAAGATTACAATATTCATCACCTTTTCAAGTATGTTGGGTCTTGCTCCTTGGGCTCCTTTGCCGCGCCTCCCTTATTCGTGCAGCAAACTACATCATCTTCCTCAAAGACCCGACGCCCAACGAAGCAATACTCCACAGTTGAGTAGATTATCGTTGCCCAAGGTTGAGATCTTTGTGATCGAAGTGTGCCTACATAAAGATAGAGAAGAATCTCAATGAGTGTAGGGTTGCTTAGAGTGTGGCTATTATTGTTGATCATTATAAGGTTGGGGTGATTGCATTTAGAATGTTTATGGCTCTTGGTGGTTTTGTGGCTTTTTTCCTCAAGGATTTTATTAATCTTTTTGTTTAAGCTTTTTAATGCAAGACATTATATACTAAACATTTGATATCATACATATTGGTAGTGTAAGAAATAAAATAATTCTAATTTTGATTTGTTCACTATTTTTTTAATACTACTACATGTCACTTAATTTGAATGAATTTGAGTTTTATGCTTTTGTACACAAGGAAGAGGTTGATCGCCAAATCTGTTTATTCTTACTTCTAACTTAGCCATGAGTAATTAAAATATAACATGCTTGCCTTCTTTTATTTTGAGAATTCTTTGCACTTGTCCTTTAGTAATTTAAATTTAATATGCATCTTCTTTTATTTTTTAAATTCTTTGCACAATCCTCTTGATGGACCTCTACATAAAGATGGTGAACGCTTTAATAATTAGTACTTATAAGACATGTCCAAGTGGCATTCAATGTTTGTTGATGCAATAGAGCAATCATGTCATGAACGATAATAAATAATCTTCTTGATTCCGATAAGGCCGCCTCGGTAATTTTAAAGGCTCTTGAGCGAACTAGATACTATGCACCTTTTAGATTAGATATTTTTTCATTTGTAATATGATAAAGGAGATAAAAATACTAATATTAGATATTTATGTCTTGAAGAACAATATTGCCGGTATAAGTTAAATGAAAGGCACGGTGCAGCCATCCCGCCCGTAAGTGGCCGGTAGTAGCCTTCCGAGTGGTGAGGAGACACACAACAAAGTTGTTTGACGGCTCCGTGGACCACACTTTGAGGACTCGGTCATTTAATTAACTAGAACAATCGGCGCTCGATGCACGCCATATCGTGGCAACAATCAAAGATCAAAGGCAAGTAGTCATAAGCACAACAATCAAAGACAAGTAAACATAAGAGCAACGAGACAAAACAAGTAAATGTAAGAGAAGAAATCACTTGTTCTAGTTCAAATGATGGATGCATAAACACCTATCAAATTGTCAACTCATAAACATGAATTTTCATTATATGTTCATGTAGTTGTCCAAAAAAAACATATATTCTTACAACATTATCATTCCAAGGCTTTTATCTAACACATAAAGTTCATTCCAAGTGAAAAGTATTCTAACTCGCACATAACTTCTATATACCTGAACATAATAAGAAAAAAAAGTATGCAATGTAGCCTTCCTTCTTCAGAATCGATTGTCCGGATATTGGCATATTGCTTCCTACAATGCCTATGAACCTACAACAACAAAACATAATACATAATATGTTAAACATAAATGAGATTATTATTGTCACATAAGAGAAATGTACCTTACATTTGGAATATGTTCCCATGCAAATATATTCAACGACAAGTCAAGCATTGCACGACTACACTCAACAAGTTAAGCTCACAAAAGGACCATTTCAAAGAAAGTACTACCACCTCACGAAGACATATCATCTCAAAGGTAATATTAAATAAATATGCATACACACATATAAAGCCGATTATAGGTTCGAGTTTTAAAAAATTTATTAATCTTAACAAATACTTCTCTATGCTTGGTATTTCAAAGAATTAACTGAAGTCATAGAACCTAAGAAGATAGGCAAACAACTATTCTTTAGCATCCGGTAAAAAGTAGTGACCCCTGCTTCATCTCTTAAAATTCGAGACTATGATGCCCGGCACCCTTGCCGATGCCACACCACCACTACGGCCTATCAAGAATTAAAGAGATGTGATCATAATTGGGTATAATGCCTCAACCAACACCGAAAATATTTATTTCGTTACTACTATGCCTTTTTCATTGGGGGAGTCTAATCGGCGCGCGCGCTTTCGGGCTTGCTAGCGATCGCTTTTCTAACGGGGACGACCTCCGCACGTGGGTGGCGCGCACGACTCCGGGTGTTCGGGCTATCATTTTCTTTTTCTTTTCTTCACGCGTTAGGCTATGGGTAACGTTTTTTGTCTTTGCATTTTCTTTTCACACGTTGAGCTCCATGCCGCATTACACGCGAAGCACGACCCCATCCCATTTTCTTTACTCGCTCATATCATTCGGGACCGTTTGACGAGGAGGGAAAAATTGGGTGGAAAATTCGAGATAAAATCTAATTTTAATGGTGTTTTTCATATGAGAATATATGCTTATTTACATAATTTCATTGCATAATTTTTCGATATAGATTGATGCAAAAAATATTTTATGAACAACTTATGTCCATAACTTTTTCTTATGATAATTTATGTGTATAACTTTTTTCCTAACGACAAGCTATGCACACAACTTTGACCCAACCACGAGTTATGTAGATAATATTTTCCTAAGATGAGTTATGCACATAACTTTGACCCCTGCCGACGAGTTATGCACATAACTTTGACCCTCACGACGAGTTATTCGGATAACTTTTTCCAAAATTTATGCACATAACTTTGACCACGACAACGAGTTATGCGGATAACTTTTTCCATAACGACAAGTTATACACATAACTTTGACCCTCACGACGAGTTATTCGGATAACGTTTTCCCAAATGATAAGTTATGCACATAACTTTGACCTTGACGACGAGTTATGCGCATAAATTTTCCCTAACGACAAGTTATGCACGTAACTTTGACTATGACGACGAGTTATGCGGATAACTTTTTCCCTAACGACTAGTTATATACACAACTTTGACCGTGACAACGAGTTATACGGATAACTTTTTCTATAACGACGAGTTATGCACACAACTTTGACCCCGATGACAAGTTATGTGGATAACTTTTTTCTTAACAACAAGATATGCACGTAACTTTTATCCGATGACAAGGTACGTGAATAACTTTTTTCTAAAAAGCAATGTGTGCGCATATAAGTTTTTCCTAACAACAAATTATACGCATGGCATAATATTTGCTTGGTACGTAAAAAAAAAATAAAAAAAAGAAAGAAAACTCAATATGTACATATAGTATTTAATTACTATAAAAGATTAATAAAATAGAAAGCTTGTGCACCACGATCCACACCGCATGCCCCCCCGCACACAGCGGCGTGCATGCGCTACGGCTTTGTTTCAAAAAAAAAAGATAAGGAAGCTTGTTGGTGGTACTCGGTCGGACCCGCGCATGTGGGAAGCTAACGATCGGCGGATCGAGCACTCCGCGCGCGCGCGTGTGGAATTGGTTTTTCCTTTTTCATTCATCAAATAGACATATGAATGCATGTATACCCAAATTCAATTCATTTTCTACAATCAAAGACACAAATACAAGAATCATAACCATTATGATAGCAATATCGTTATGTCGGGCATCTCAATCTCACATCAAACCAACATATAATAATATATTCATTAATATAACCAACAAATTAAAATGTAACCCACATCTAAGCACATTGATCTGAGGTTGTAGGTAAAGTTTGAAATATGAGTAGGAGCTTCAAAAATGGCAAAAGTAGGCCATGATACACATTAATCTGACGGGGGT
Source organism: Cenchrus americanus (assembly GCA_947561735.1). Taxonomy (NCBI): domain Eukaryota; kingdom Viridiplantae; phylum Streptophyta; class Magnoliopsida; order Poales; family Poaceae; genus Cenchrus; species Cenchrus americanus. The sequence goes on along the minus strand of OX387245.1, from coordinate 195,465,697 downwards.
GGGAATTTTTCATGCTAGCTAAATAAATATGCATGCAACCACTACTAGAAAAGTTGCTATCTGTGACGATTTGCTCGTGACGCTGCTCACTTTCGTCACAGAATGGTATGTCTTATATGACGAATTCTCCAATTTCGTCATAGGTGGCAAGTGACGAAGATTTGGCTCGGAAAATTATGACGAAAATGAAAATAACGTCACGAATTGTAAAAGGAGATCGTCATAAAACTTGTTTTGGGTATACCGTATTGGAATGACGAAACTCGATCGTCACAAATTAGTTTTGATATCGTCACCATTTGTTGAAATTGTTTGACACACTTAATGATGAAACAAATTGGTCACAAATCGGTGGTGCACTTGACGGTGTGGGATGCGTGTTCCAAATGGGCCGCTCCGTTCCTCGTTTTTTTTGGAATTGGGCCACAAAAAATGGGCCACTCTTTTGGCTTTTATCGGCGTGAAGAAAAGAGCGACGGGGGGATTTGAACCCTAGTTTGCATAATGGGAAGGGAGGGAGTTACCACCGAACTATAACATGATTTCTCGTCCCATTGGTGTATGTCATTCATCTTATCAACATTTTAATGGAACACCAACCACAGTTAAATTTGCAAAACAAAAAAAGGTGCACCCATGGGATTTGAACCGTGGTCACGCACGATGGGAAGGGAGGGAGTTACCACTAAGCTATAACATGATTTCTATCCCATTGGTGTATGTCATCCCTCTTATCAACATTTTAATGGAACACCACCCACATTTAAATTTGCAAAACAAAAAAAGGTGCACCCATGGGATTTGAACCCTAGTCCGCACGATGGGAAGGGAGGGAGTTACCACCAAGCTATAACATGATTGCTGTCCCATTGGTGTATGTCATTCCTCTTATCAACATTTTAATGGAATACCACCTACATTTAAATTTGCAAAACAAAAAAAGGTGCACCCATGGGATTTGAACCCTGGTCTCCTTAGTGGGAAGAGAGAGACTTACCACTAAGCTATAACATGAGTTGTGTCCTTTTGGTGTATGTTGTCCTTTTATAATAGTGTTTACCAAGCGATGGAGCTTCGCCGGGACCATGTGGCAGCACAGGGTCATGTTGCTTCGCCGGGACCACGTGGCGCACGCTGAGCTGGTTTTCCCCTCGTTTTTTGTTTTTAATCTACAATTAAAATTTAAAACTAGTGTTTCTCAGTCATATTAACTCCAAATTTATTGATTCTTTTTTCTGATTTTTTGTAAAATCACGATCTTTCATGTAATTTTGTTCGTTTACATATTAGTTACTATTTCATTTACCTTTTCTATACAACTTCTTTTCTTGTAGTGAAAGATAATAAATAAAACATATTTTGGCATAGCAAATGCTAACATAACTTCATATTTTCTAATGTTATGATAAACATAAGGTTGTAACCAAGTTTTAGATGCATACGACTTTGAAAATGTAAATCACCACTCAAATCTCAAAGTTTGTGTTGAGTTATTAGAAACTATGTCGGAGATGTAACCGTTTGTGAGCAGTGTTGCTTCAGTGGGGAAGTGCATCATCACTTTCTCAGAATCACTTGAAACTTTTTTGACAACATACCGTACCAAAAGGAGGAGCTCCAGCAAAATTTCAGATTTTTTAAGCAAGGTTACAAGTTTTTTACATTTATTCCTTATTAAATCAACAAATATTTACAATAATAGGCAAACTTGGTCAGAAAATTCCGAAACTTCGCCCAACATCTTAGATTGCATCCATTAGCATCCAAAAAAAGTTTCACACGATTTCAAGCAACTTGTACTACACGTCCCACATAGGGATGAACATCTCTTGGTGACTCACGGTGACATGTGTGAGACATGTATGCTTCGGTGGGGAAGTGCATCATCGGTTTCTCGAATCACTTGAAACTTTTTTGACAACATACCGTACCAAAAATAGGATCTCCGGCAAAATTTCAGAATTTTTAAGCGAGGTTACAAGTTTTTTACATTTATTCCTTATCAAATCAACAAATATTTACAATAATAGGCAAACTTGGTCGAAAAAATTCCGAAACTTCAACATCTTAGATTGCATCCATTAGCATCCAAAAAAAGTTTCACACGATTTCAAGCAACTTGTACTACACGTCCCACATAGGGATGAACATCTCTTGGTGACTCACGGTGACATGTGTGAGACATGTATGCTTCGGTGGGGAAGTGCATCATCACTTTCTCGAATCACTTGAAACTTTTTTGACAACATACCGTACCAAAAGGAGGAGCTCCAGCAAAATTTCAGATTTTTTAAGCAAGGTTACAAGTTTTTTACATTTATTCCTTATTAAATCAACAAATATTTACAATAATAGGCAAACTTGGTCGAAAAAATTCCGAAACTTCACCCAACATCTTAGATTGCATCCATTAACATCCAAAAAAAAGTTTCACACGATTTCAAGCAACTTGTACTACACGTCCCACATAGGGATGAACATCTCTTGGTGACTCACGGTGACATGTGTGAGACATGTATGCTTCGGTGGGGAAGTGCATCATCACTTTCTCGAATCACTTGAAACTTTTTTGACAACATACCGTACCAAAAGGAGGAGCTCCAGCAAAATTTCAGATTTTTTAAGCCAGGTTACAAGTTTTTTACATTTATTCCTTATTAAATCAACAAATATTTACAATAATAGACAAACTTGGTCGAAAAATTCCGAAACTTCACCCAACATCTTAGATTGCATCCATTAGCATCCAAAAAAAGTTTCACACGATTTCAAGCAACTTGTACTACACGTCCCACATAGGGATGAACATCTCTTGGTGACTCACGGTGACATGTGTGAGACATGTATGCTTCGGTGGGGAAGTGCATCATCAGTTTCTCAGAATCACTTGAAACCTTTTTGACAACATACCGTACCAAAAAGAGGAGCTCCAGCAAAATTTCAGATTTTTTAAGCAAGGTTACAAGTTTTTTACATTTATTCCTTATTAAATCAACAAATATTTACAATAATAGGCAAACTTGGTCAGAAAATTCCGAAACTTCACCCAACATCTTAGATTGCATCCATTAGCATCCAAAAAAAGTTTCACACGATTTCAAGCAACTTGTACTACACGTCCCACATAGGGATGAACATCTCTTGGTGTCTCAAAGTGACATGTGTGAGACATGTATGCTTCAGTGGGGAAGTGCATCATCACTTTCTCAGAATCACTTGAAACTTTTTTGACAACATACCGTACCAAAAGGAGAAGCTCCAGCAAAATTTCAGATTATTTAAGCAAGGTTACAAGTTTTTTACATTTATTCCTTATTAAATCAACAAATATTTACAATAATAGGCAAACTTGGTCGAAAAATTCCGAAACTTCACCCAACATCTTAGATTGCATCCATTAGCATCCAAAAAAAGTTTCACACGATTTCAAGCAACTGGTACTACACGTCCCACATAGGGATGAATATATCTTGGTGACTCACAGTGACATGTGTGAGACATGTATGCTTCGGTGGGGAAGTGCATCATCACTTTCTCGAATCACTTGAAACTTTTTTGACAACATACCGTACCAAAAGGAGGAGCTCCAGCAAAATTTCAGATTTTTTAAGCAAGGTTACAAGTTTTTTACATTTATTCTGAAACTTCACCCAACATCTTAGATTGCATCCATTAGCATCCTAGGTGTTAGAAAGCCATTAACACTAATATTTGATGCATCAAAGAAATTAATAAGAATTGTTGAATGCTTTTTTGCTATTATAAAAAAAGAGCCATATAATCAGAACGAACCATGCACGCCATCCTAGCCCGGCCCAAGCCTACTACTAGGCCCAACTCCCCAACTAGCTAGGCCCAAGGCGAACATCGCGGCCCCGCGAGCGGACGCCAGCCACCTAGCCCCACGTCCGTCCGATCTGGACCCCTTGACCCCTCTCAGTTACGAAAAGCCTAGGATTTTCGTTGAGATTAGAAATCGAGTTAGGGTGCGTTTGGCACAGCTGTGGGTGTGGCTGTGGCAGCTCCAGCTGTGGCTGCGCTGGTGAAGCGGATTCTATGGTAAAGCTGAAACAGTTTTAAAGAAACGTTTGGCAAAACAGCTTCTCTTGTTGTGTAGCATTGATAAGGTGATGAAATGTCCATAACACCCTTTTTCTTTTCTTTTTACTCCTATTTTCCTTTTACTTTTTTCCTATTACATTTTTCTCTTTTTTTATCTCTCCCTCCACTTCTCCACCGCAAGCCTAGCATCCTTATCCATTTGCAAGTTGCAACCGTCGTCGGCGGCTACCGCAAAAGGAAAAAAAACACGCTCGTCGCCTCGGCTCCGATTTGGTTCCGCCGCCTCCGCCTCCAATCCGCCCTCGGCTGCGCCCTCGGCAACCACCCGCCGGCCTCCTCCGCGCCTCGCAGGGGCGCCGAGCCCTCGGCCCCCACCCCCTCATGCGGCATAGACGCATCGGGAGGCGTCCCGAGTGGATCCGCGCCGTGCCACCGTCATGCTCGTGTGGGCGGCCATGGATGAGAGGTGGCCCGCCCGGATCTGCGTGCGCCACCGTTGAGCTGGCCGGCCACCCCGTCCTCCATCTCTGCGTCCCCCGCGCCCGAGATGTCAATCGGCCTCGAGCCGTCCGTCTGCCGGCCTCCATGTACGCCGTCGGTCGCCTCGTCCCCGGCATCTAGCTCTGCCGTCATGCATCTAGCTCGGCTAGACAGACTACTAGAGAGACGCCTCCCCCCTTCCGTTCCCTTCGATTGCACTTCTCCCCCTCCCCCAACCCAAACCCATCACCAATTCGTTCGGCCCCCCGTGCCGCCTGCCCGCACTGGCCACGACCAAACCCTAGGCGCCGCCGCCCGGGGCCCCCGTGCACGCCTCGCCTCTCCCCGCCGGCGGGATTCCCCCCTCCGCCGTCCGACGCGCGGAGCGATTCGCGCTAGGGTTTGTCGCTCTTCGCGGGTTTTGTTCGTTTTGGTTGTTTCGGGTGATTAATCGGAGTGTTTTCCCCTCTTGTTGGTGGGTGGGTGTGATTGGATCGGGGCTGCTCGGCCGGGAGAAGAAGGAGGAACGGATCGGAGGAGAGAGACACGGGGATTTATGTCCCGGCGAGGGGACGGGGGCGAGGGGCACGGGGAGACCCGACCGGTCCGGCGGCTTCGGCGGCCACCCTTGGGGCTCGTCTCCCACCCGAGCTCCACCTCCTGCCGGCCTCCTACGTTAAGGACCCTAGGGTCTCGTGCTCCACCACCATACTGCGGCCAACGCCGCCCTTCGGATCCGAGCGGGCACGGGGCCATGACAGCGAGCATGCACGGAACAACCATGGTGAGTATATATGCATCTCTTTTTCTTATATTCCCTTAATTTCCCGGATCCGAGCGGGTGGTGTTCTCCCTTGCGGTATAAACTATTTTTTCCTCATTTCTTGCAGGGCGGCCATACTCCCGTCAAGGTGTTTTCCTCATTACATGTAAGTACCTCTTGTTGACCCCTTTTAAGTGGAAGTATTTACTGGAATAGTAGCATAGTATCCTTAGTAGCATAGTATCATTAGTAGCACGACAAGTTGAAGTGACTCTGGAAGTGACTCTGTTCAATACTCCTTTCAATTATTTAAAACATGAAGCCCTGAATTTTAATTAGATGCACATCTGGAACACAAGCCATACAACCATACCATTTTAGTTGCATCATCATTGCTTAAGGGTTATGTGCGGCTCATGTGAATATTTTTTGCCATGTTGTTTTGCTACTTAGTTATGTGAGTTTTAATGTTATTTCTTGACTACGGGAGTGCTAGCTTGCCTCGACATAATTCCTAGCGACTAGTTCACATCTTTTACGGGCATTTACTCAAGTCACAACGGCCTTGCCTTCATTTAGCTTTTTCTCTTATATTTTGGTACTTGGAATGTTAGTTACCGAACCTAGACATGGCTCGGAAAGCTCATTTTCACTGAAAATTATAGATATACTTGCACTGATAGGAAAATTTATTGAACTATTGTGTTTGTTGGATCATTATAATTTCTTCTTACTTCGTTGCGGGTTTTAGTATGCGGATAGATAGACAGGCCTCTCGTGAACTACTATGCCCAAGGGGTTTTACTATGAAACTCAAGTTCTATCCCGGGTAATTTCTTGATAATCTTATTTTCCGGATAATCTTATTCATATCTCTCGCTCACAATGTACTACCTACTCGACTACACCGATCCTATTTTCCGGATAATCTTGTACCTCACTAGTTTACTCTATTCCTTGGGCAATATGTCAATATCCAATCTTAATGTGCACATATTGAACCATATGAGCAATCTATTTGTTCCTCATTGCAAATCTATTGCGGTTTAATTTTTCTATAAATCGCTACTCTATGCTCACATGGTTGTTCCTAGCTCCACTACAATCCCTTCACCGATATCACTGTCTTTCGTATTTCAAGGTCCGAGTTGTCTTTGCCGGTCACCGTGCCGTTGATAGGTCCGTCCGGAGCCACTCACGCTCAAGTCCGCTATCCGGAGCCCCCTAGAGCTGTTCATGCGGCCAATTCATGTTGTTGCTCACCTCTCGTTTCGGTTTCGGTCATGACGGTGTGTCGTTCACCAATATTTGGTCTACTCTTTGCAACTTTAATACTTTTTGATATGACTATTCTGAAATTTGAGTGAATCAATCTCTCTTTCTAATTATAAATACATCACATTTACATTAATGAGGATCGTTATATGAAACTTCGACAAGGCGGGGAGTTGTCAATGTGGCTCCTTCTATCTTGCATTTGATCATATTCAATCTTCAAACTAATTTGAAATAGTTGTGGCACTATAGTATTTGCGGACAAGATGGTTATTTTAGATGTAGGCTTCCTATGTACTTGCAAATAGATAGATGATCCTAGGCATCGAAACCCGTAAACATGAGCAATTGTATGTGTAGCATGGTAGTGCTTCGCACCGAAATCCCATCCGAAATTGACCATGTGTATGTGCGGGTCTAATGCAATTACGGATATGAAAGAGATGGCATGTGTGCAGGATGCTGAAAGGAAGTGTGGTTTCTATGAGAAGTACAAGATGTAAAATAAGATGTGAAATAAGATGTAACTTGTAGTTAGAATCTACTGTAATTTGTAGTTCGAATTTGTTGTAATGTTACTAATAATATGAATTGAGTTGAGTTATGTTGTATGGTCATTGGAATACTGGATCTGTCAATTTATACAAGTTTTTTGTTATTTCAGTATATTTGTAAATTGTATTGATAATTACCATTTGCACTTTTGTGACGAAATAAAACTGATCAGATCAAGCCACGTGGCTCAATAAAGAACAACATGTGACCAAAACAATGGCAAATTTGTGAGCATTTTATATTATATCAAAAGGTGACGATTCCAAAAAGATGACGTCAGCTGCCACGTCATTGATGACGTCACCACCACGTCATAGCTGACGTCAGCGCCACGTCAGATGTAAACGCCGTTAACGGGAGATTATGACCAAAACATAGGAACATCTGTGACCAAATTTGATCGTCACACATCACAAACGGCGTTAACGGCGACGTCGATTAGCCGGGCGGACGTTAAATTATGACGAAAATAGGGTATAATCTATGAAAAAAAACGTTTGTCATAGAATGAATTTAAATCCATGACGACACAAAATTCATCACGGATTGGAGACACATCTATGACGGAAAAACCAATTTCGTCACCGATGAACAAATGTGACGCCACCATAGTGACCAAAACAAAACCGTCACAAAATCGTCACAAAAGACTAATTGTGACCATTCGGCGTCTTCAATGACGATAATGGAACGTCATTGATGACAACATCCCTACTAGTGAACTGCGAAAGCGGGTTAGAAAAAAGAGCAAGTTGAATGCAAATTTAGTATCACAGAAACCCAATCCTAACAACACTTTACTACCCTTGGTACCTCTAAAAATGAAAGTCATATAACCAAAGTAGACAAACAAAAATTCTTGAAATATTCATGAAGCAATAGTAACACACTTCATATGATTGTTGCTGCTGCGGGCATGCATAGAATAAAAAGAGAAAATGGAGAGAAGGCACCTTGGTAGTCTAGGAATGGATCCGAAGCACTTCCGAAACAGGTCAGATTACAAGAACACTGCAGCTCACAGCCGCTCAGTTGCTCCTCTCTTGATCTCCAGCACACCACCACTGCCTTCCTTTGCCTGGCCTTGTCGTCGCAATATTCCTTCGTGAATGCATCGTCTTTCCTCGATGTCTTGCTTTGTGGCAAGGATCTGATTCAGAGTGGCTATTGTAGAATAAATCTATATGCATGGGATATTAGGAATGGACAAGACAAAACAAAAGGAAGTCAATTAAGTTTTTGAGCTGGACACCTCCCGGCTACATCCGAGTGCTGCCTCCAGGCATGAATGTATAGTTTAGTGTTGCCGATATCCAAAAACGCTGGCATCATTGGCTGATATCACAATGGAGAGGTAAGCCTAGAAAAGTAGGAAGATTAAAGAAACGTATATAAGAAAGATAAGATAAGGTGCCACACCCGCATTGCGTCCCTCAATCCTCGGGACCCCGGCCGCCGCAAAGACCTCCTCCGTCGGGCTTAGGCACCCTCCCGGCTTGAACAAACGCATGAAGTAGAGCACGAATAGGACGTCCGACGGCGTTGACGATGGGGGCGAACGAGCAAGGTTGTGCGCGCGGGCATGGAGTCATAGCCCGGCATGTCGAGGTTTGGCGGCGTTGGTGGCGCGGGCATGGGGCCATCTCGTCGATCTACGGACACACCGTCCCCTTCCTTGCCGGATATGCCGCCTTAGTCACACCGCGACACACCGGGGCGGATCCGGACACACAATGGTTGTGGCTCAACTCAATGTGGCCGGAGTAGTTGCACCGATGTCCGTGGTCGACCGACACACGTTGTCCTACCTTCGAGCGGTGCCCCGCGCCGGATCCGGATCCCACGGGAGTGGGCGGCGGTGCAAAGAGAGGAGGGATGACATGGGAGAGGGGGCAATGGAGGAAGACGGAGAGGGAGAAGGGGAGGTAGAGATGCGCCGGAGCGCCGCACCGTGGTCCATGGCCGCACGACACGCGCCGCCCTTCCCCTCCGAGTAGCGCCCCGTGCTAGATCCGGATCCCGTAGGAACGGGCGCGGTTGCGCGAAGGCGCGGATCACCGCAGGAATGAAGAGAGGGAGAAGGGGAGGGGACAGGTGGAGAGGGGCGGTGGCGGGAGGGGAGGGGAGGGGAGTGAGGTTGGGTTCCCCGTGTGGGGGTGGGGGTATTAGGTGGGGGTAGGGTGGTGGGAGGAGCCGTTCGTAAAAGTGGCGGGTGTTTTTGTAAAAACGACACCCACCTCGAATATCCCCTTCTTAGCATAGAAATGAATTTAGTCAAAGGGCTTAAGTGCAAAATAAATGAACGAGGTTGCCGCGCGATCCGGACGTTACGGACGGATTTGAGATTTGTAGCAAACCGGAGGTTTTTTTTTGCAAAACGCTCGGTCGCGGCGGCGGATGGCGTGTCGATCGGCGCATGGGCCAACGATGCCCGAATCACTCTCGTGCGACGAAACCGACGGAGTCTTTCACCGCTTATGCTCTTACCTCTTGGAGTCTTGGCCTCCTTTCTCCCATTCATCGATTGTCATGGTAGCCTCCTATCTCGTTTGATTACACCGCGCGCGATTGCATAGGAATGTAATGACCGACCCACTATGTGGGAGACCTTTTGCACGTACTAGCCGCATGGTCCTAGAGCCGCCCGGGAATTCGATACTTGTGATGGCTTCCTTATCCGTGTTGGGGGGGGGGGGGGCGCCATGCACCTTAGGTGGTTAGCTAGGGACTCCTTTGTATGTAAAAGAGGCCCAAAATGGATGTAGTTTGTTTGTGGGGTTAGGGTGGGTGGGTGGGTGGGGGGGTTAAGGGACTTAGTTGTAACATCTAGGATTCCTTTGTAAAATTTACACTATTGGAAAGGCACTCATTTGTGGGGGGGGGGGGGGTGGTTAAGGTACTTAGTTGTAACATCTAGGATTCCTTTGTAAAATTTACACTATTGGAAAGGCACTCATTTGTACCGGTTGGTAACCCTCATTTGTACCGGGTGGAGTTACCACCGGTACTAATGTGACTTCTCCCGTCACCATTCCGTCCCTCTTTTCTCTCCTCTCCTATCCTCTTTTTTCTTTTCTTTTTTTCTTTTATTTTCTCATCTCATCTCATACACTTCTACTCCAACTTCTCAAAAATCAATCATTCACAAGTTCTTTTGCATACAAACTTCACAATAAACACAATCACACATCACATCTCAATCACACAATCCCACATCTTACAAATCGTAAGAAAATATCAATTTTACGAGTCCCAAGAACACATCTCCTAATCTCACGAACACAAGAAAATATCAATCTCGGTCTCAAGAATACATCTCACAAGGAAAATAACACCTCACTAACACTCACTGCCGCCCGCTTGGCCGGGCCTCCACCGGCTCCGTGTCTTTGCCTCGACCGTGGCCTCCCGCGCCGCTACGCCCGCCTCCCGCATGTGTCCTACCGCGCCACCACTCCCATGCGTGAGAGAGAAGAGAGAGATGAGAGAGGAACGAAGGAGATGAAAGAAGATAGAGAAACAGAGTGTTGTGTGGATGAGGACTACGATAGCAATATTTGTGGTGATGGGGAAGGCGGACGGCCGGGCATCTTAAAAAAAGGCGAGGGAGGGGATGGAGGTTGTGGAGATTTGTACCGGGGTGAGGTTAGGCCCGGTATAAATGTCTTCACATTTATATCGGGCCTTCTCTTCGCGCGGTACAAATGTGGCCTCACGGGGCGTATCGGGGATCTATCCTCCCCACCGGTACAAATGATCTCATTTGTACCGGGTGTAAAAATACCCGGTACAAATGAAAAAACGGGTGAGGGATAAATGCCCGATTCTCTAGTAGTGTTAGGGACATATTTGTAACATTCCACCTCTCACCAATATGCTATTAAGGGAAGAGGTCAATCTGGTGGGTTAGCACTAATAAACAGATAAAGTAAAATCTATGCACTTATGCTTTATTCAACATCATAAGCAACCAACTTTTTTCCGAGTACTCCCTCCGGTTTGGTAAAAGAAGTCGTTTTGGACAAGGTTTGGGGTCAAACATTGGGATTGTAAATGATGAATAACTTTTAAGTTGCTGGGTTTGGAAGTGTGAAAACTATATAAATAGATTTGTCTTGCAAAATATATTCATAAAAGTATACATATGTTAGTTTTTAATAAATATTTTTATAAAAAGAAGAAGTCAAAGTTGTGTTTGGAGATCGTGTCGTTGTCCTAAACGACTTCTTTTACCAAACCGGAGGGAGTACATAATAAGCAACCAACTTGAATGGCAAGATGCTAAATTTCAGAGCTGGGAAAAGCAAAATTTAGTGTAAGAAAGTGTGGTAGTATTACCACCATCAATAGTAGCGTAGAAATTGTCGAGGCCACCCACCACCTCATGGGTGACAAGATCACTGTTCCCATGGCGTCTGTATACTAAGAAGGTACTGGAAGAGAAAGAAAAAAAAAGAGAAGAGATTAACATTTTAAATTACATATATGAGTTTTTTTTGTGTAAAATGAGTTCATCTCTATCTTTTGTATCACTACAAAAATTTGCATGAATTTTAGAGGCGATTTGGATGTCATTTAGTTAAGTGAACACATGAGTTACTATTCACGGGTTACTGTTCACATGCTTTAATTGACAAAATGCACGGTGCTTCAACTTTAGAGCAAAATTGCTGCTTCAATCTTCTATGTACGTCATCATGGTCATGGCTACACTCTGCATGGCAATCCTGATGATTTATTATTTTATTATTTTTTTGTGAATTCTTGTTTAAATACTTGTGTATCGCTTGATAGGGTATCCCATTACAAGCTTGTGTGCAGACAGGGCCTCTGCGGGTTTTTGAAAGGAAAACGAATGCACTCCACTAACCATGAAAAACGGGAACTATATACGTATTGAGGTACCGACATTGGCAACTTGGTTTTGGCAGGGTGTCACACACTCAATTACATGCATGCATGATGAAACACAGACATGCATGGCGCAGCAAAACATCCAACTTAAAAAATTAAACACGAGCATAATTATAGCATATACTGCGTCCGTTCTAAATTGTAAAACTGTAGATGATTGTTCTGATTTTTCTAGTCCATCAATATTGTTATACACTAGGTGACACCCCGCGCTTTGCTGCGGGAATTTCAACAAATTTTGAAGATAAAATTTGAAAGTAGAACACTAAAGTGATTGCATCGCAACATCCTCCTGCAAACAACACATTACAAACATGGTTGCTATTAGCCGTAGAAAATCGGTAGCACTATGTGAAAACTTCAAATAAGTCACGCAACATTTGACGGGCCCTTAACGCCCGTTACATCCACCCACATCTGTAACGGTTGTTATTTGGCGCCCGTTACCCATAAGCGTGCCAGGACGACCCCGGAGTTGGCCTCCACAATGCCCGTTACCAATGTGGACTTCTGGTAACAGGCTTCTTAAACGCCTGTTACATGAATTCTTTGTAACAGATGTTAAATAGAGCCCGTTACAAATGTTAAACCTATCGGTAACGGGCTTGTAAACTCCGTTACCGATCAATACCCTATCGCAACGAGATGTTTAAGTCTCATTACGATCATCGCCGTATTGGTAACGGACTATAAAGTCCATTACCAATAATTTCGTACTGGAGACGCATGCTTGTTAGGATGCGTCTCCTTTGCCGGCGACCCAATTGGATACGCTCGTGTATTAGGACTCGTCTCATTTGATTGCCAACCCAGGGTCGCCTCTTTTCTCACATTAGAGACACACATTGTTATTGCTTGTCTCTGTCTTCTCCTTCCAACACCACTCGCTCTCTCTCCGCAGAAGGCCACTTCCGTTCCGACAACAACACTCGCTCTCTCTCCTCGAAGGTCACTCGCTCGATCTCTCGGCTCGGATGTCCCCACCGGCCTATCCCGTTCACCACCGCTAGTTGTGTCGGTGCGGAAAGTGGTCCCGACACTAACTAGTAGAAGCGCCGAGATCTATCTCTCGATGGCCGGTGCTAAGCAATTAGTGACACCGGGTTTATCCCGGTTCCGGCGGGGCCGTACGTCCAGCGGCTTGTGTACTCGAGGCACTCGTATTGCGTTACACCGTGGTGCCCGGCAGAGGGGGGCTACAAGCGAGGCGGGAGAGGAGGCCGGGCCTCCGTGTCCCGGAGGTACCGATTGAGCCGAGTGCCAATATCGTGGTGAAGACGAAAGCGTGTGGCGAGTGCTATCCGTCGTCCCCCTTGCGGCTGGGGGACTGCCCCTCCTTTTATAGGCCAAGGAGGAGGCAGTTTACAATCGTGCCGCACCGTTTTATCTACGTGTGGAGGTATGGCGTACAGTGTCGTGGATTAGACGGCGAGTCCCGGCGAATCTTGCTTCTGGCGGGACGTCATGGCGTGCCCTGTATCCGTCCAGGAGCGGCTTCGAGGGTGGCGGTGTAGGGGTCGCCCGTTCGGTGTCCGCCCACGTGCCGATTCGGGGGTGCCGCTGACGAGAGGCCGTACGGGGCACAATAGTGGGTGTGGCGATGTCCTGTCGCCGCGTGTTCCCACAAAGCATCGGGGATGGCGCCGCAGCTGGCCGGGATGGCCGCACATGGCCGATGGTGACCGCGGGGGCGTGCCCAACGTCACGACATGGCCCCGTGCGAGCGCGGAACGGGCGTCCGTCCCCCCTTCGAGGGTTCCGCCGTCTCCTTCCGAGGGCGCGGCGTCCCGGCCGTATGGGAGTGAGTGGCACGGTGCCGCGGAGTTGACCCCGGCCTTACCGCATAGCGCCGCACGGTGGCGGGGATGGCCTCACCGGGGAGTAGGTGGGACGAGTGTCGGGGCGTGATTCCCAGGCGCGTCAGGGGCGTGGCGTGGATTCGTCTTTGACTCCGTGCACCTACAAATGTCAATGCATTAAATGCCCCCGCCGGGGAGCGGTGCGAGGCGACGAGCCCACGAGGCCCTCGAGCGAGGCGGAACCTCACCCGAGGGAGGTGACCGCCCCTTGAGCGAGGCGGAACCTCACCCGAGGGGGCGACCAACCCCTCGAGCTAGGCGGAACCTCGCTCGAGGGGGCACCCAACCCCCGAGCGAGGTGGAAGTTTGCCCGTGTAGTGCCGCGCCCCTCGAGCGGAGTGGAGTTCCGCTCGAGGGTGGCCGGGCCGTCCGCCGGTGGGCCGCGGGGCCACCGGGGCCGTGGGCCCGGCCGTTGGGCGGTGAGTTTTGTCTTAAGTGTGTTTTAGGTTCGTTCGCGTTTTGTTTTTTACGAAAGAAAGTGGGTTTTCCCTGGTTGTTTAGGGGACCCTTATGGTCTGTCCCCGACAGAGCCCCCAAGCATCCGTGGGTGTATCCGTTGGGATCCCGCGGATGCGAGGCTAACCGATGGGACCTTCTTCCCTCTCGTCGGTCGCCGGTGCTATTCCGTGGGGCCGCGCTAGCGGGCCCGCGGGTCTAGCCCCCGAGGCCTTGCGGGGAGCGTGGGTGCTCCCCGTGTTGACGGTGAAAATCCGTCAACCTAGCCATGAGTTTACCTTCGGTGTTGGCATGACTTTTGTATCTTATTCATTGGTACTAACCCCCGTGGTATAACAAGTTCACTTGTGCATGTCGGTTTTGGAGTTAAGTGTTTACTCAGGGTTTTAACGTTGAAAGCAAGACTTCCGTGATAAGTTCATTAAGCACCTCATGACAAGACCTTGAAGCCCGATACAAGTCAAGCAATGAAGTGAACATGACTCCAAGAGCCCAAGGACCAAGCCCGAGAAGATGATAAACTCCGAGGACCAAACCGGAAAAGTCTTGAATCTTGCAAGACAAGGAGTTGAGTCCAATTCGGAGAGAAACCTACGTCAAGGGCCCACATGCAAAAGGGGAGAACATCTAGAAGACGTGGGAAGCAACACCGGCGAAGCAGCCGCGGGATGGGCCGACATGGGCCCGGGCCGGCCGGCCCGGCCCTTTTCGGGGCCCAATCGGCCTCCCCTTTGACCTAATTGTTTCTCGGGCTATAAATAGCCCCCCGACCGAGAGCCACGCGGAACCGAAGTCGTAATCCGCCGCCGAGGAGCGAGAGAAGCTTGAGGGACACCATCTCGGAGATGAGGGTCGTGCTAGTTGTCTAGGGTTTCCCTAGCCGACGTGGGAACCTTGCATGGAAGACCACGTCGGAGCTCGGAGCGAGGATCAAGATCGAGGGAGGGCCCCGGTGGTGATCTTGTTCATGTAATCATTCATGGTGAAGTTTGTAAGTGAATCCGATTTCTAGCGATCAAGTGCCTTCTCGATGATTTTGTTTTCTTCTTGGTTTTGCTTCTTCTACGATCTAGTTTGCGGCTAGATTACTTAGGGTGCTCTTGTAGCCGCGGTGGCTAGAGGTGCATACGGACCGGCCAAGTGATTTCAACTTGTTCTATCGAACTCGCCCTAGACTACCCGCATGAATAGGGATACGTTGTGACGAACGGGGGGTTCGAAAGGCGGGCGTTTTCGGAGTCGGATGGAAGGCCACGATTTAAAGATGCTTTTAATGAGATTCGCTTTTCTATCTTCGTCTATCTTGTTTGGAGCTACAACATAAGCATGATCTAGATTCTCTAGATTGGTTATCTCTTGCTTTCTCTTGCTACCTCTTTAGTAGATTAGATTAGATTCGTTTTCTTTATGAGTTAGTAGATTAGATGCAACTTAGTTCTTCAATAGATAGCTTTACCTTGCTTTACTAGATTGAATCCTTGCGTTGCACATTGTTCCACGGATTCGATACCTTGGGTTCACCACTCGAGGGAAGAAGGGTCCCTTGACTACGACGGGAGACTTGTCCGCTTGCAAGTCTAAACGAACTTCGATACAACTATTAACCGTCAACAAGCCCCTTTTTTCTCGGCGCCGTTGCGGGGAACAAGCAATCAAGATCCGATCTAGTATCGCTTATCTTTCAGTTTTTTTCTTTTGATTTTCTTTTGCATCTCTTATGTTTGATCATCCTCAAAAGGGAAAAAATATCAATCTAATCTAGTTTTGATTAACCCTAATTTTTCTTTTGTTAGATTTTTGTTTTATCACTAACCCTAACCGGAGATGGTTGGCTACCTCTCGCAAGAAACCCAAACTTTTTTTTGGATGATCCAGGAAAACTTTAAAGGCAAAGGTGACGTGCAACACAAGCTAAAGGGTTGGAAACCCTAGATCCAAAGTCGAAGGACCGTCAAAATCTCCAAGGGAATCACCACCTCCAAGTCCAAAGGAAGATCAACCTCAACCACCGGAGCGCTACGCACCCCGGACATCATTGATCTACCTATCATAAACCTTCAAGACGCCGGGAGGCCGTTCAAGATCAAGGTCTCAACTATCCGCATGACGATTGCGAGAGCTGAATGCATACGAGCCGGATTCCTTGAGTGGCATATCGGTTCACTTAAGAGGAGGATGGAGAAGATGGAGATGGAGAAAGAAGCTCAACACCTAAAGGCCACCAAAGCAAGATCCACATGCAAGGAGTGTGAAGTGTTCATCGTGATGAAGATGCTAGACGCAAGTGGGACAACTTGCCGGGCGCACGATGGGTAACGAAGAAGAATATCCGAGACAACTCCAAGGTCCCAAGACGGCGAAAGGCTACTCAAACTCATTCGGGAGAGATGAAGGATCACACTAGAGACCATGAAGATCACAACCGAAGACCTGAGTTCGAGATGCCGAGCCACAAGGAAGTTGTTGCATCCGTCAAGACCAAAGGACAAAGCCAGCCTGTGAAGACCAAAAAAATGACTAAGCCAAAAGTGGGTACCCAAGATTGCAACGCCCGCAAAGAGCGTTGATCCGCAGTAATCAAGTGAAGAAGTCTAGCCATGGACTATAAACGAAGCGCTAGGCGGGAGGCAACCCGTTTCGTCGAGTCAAGAATAAGCTACCGGGAGGACAACCTGATTCCAGGTTTTTCGAGTCTTTATAATTCAGTTTTGAATTTTACTACACAAGACATTAGACTTAGAATGGTTGAATAATATTAGAGACATAATTCTTGATTGAATATTTTGCTTGATCATAAACCCTTTACATGAACCATCCTATGTTGTTTGCTTCTTTTTCGAGAAACCACAACCAAAAAAAATTCAGAACCTAACTCAACCCTTCACCCTCATTATGGTGCTGTGGTTGACTTGTTTTTCATGCTAAAAACACTCGAGTAGAGCCACGTATCTAGATGTTATTTAAATTTCAGCACGTGGTAGGACTCGCGTGAACCTAGAAACTTGATTTTTGGTTGGTTTAAAAATCCATATCCTTGGTTTCTCTAAGATTAGAATTTTTCTAAGCCTCACTTAATTTTATTCCATTCAAAATCTCTTTCATCTAATCAAAATTAGGACCTAAACCTATGCCCCCATGATCAAGCCGGGAAAAGCTTGCTCTCAACTAATGAAGGCAAACTATCTTGGGTGAGACCGAAATCGACGTAGTCGTAAAATATTTTCGACTTACATTTGTTTTTAATGGTTTAAAAACTTCTCTAAATTTATGCTTGAGCTCTTGCATGGCTCTGAAAAATATTTTTAAATTTCGAAATTAGAGGAGTGCTTAGCCTTAAACACACTTAAAGGGAGGCAATCTAGTTAACCTAACCATGCATGCACCATGATACATCACGGGATGCCCCTCCAACATATTTAAACCACATGCAAAGTACAAGCATGGGGGGCAGCCAAGGCTTTGTTTTGTAGGAATATCATGGATGCATGTGAGGCAAGGGAGTATGGAAGTGAGTCAAAGCGAAAACATCAAGTGGAAGGAGCAATAATGCAAGCGAAGGAGTGGACGGGAACGTTTGGAAGGTGTACGCGGTCACGAAGCAACATGCACTAGAGAAGAACCGAGCCGAGAGGAGGAGAGAGGTAAGTCTTTCATCCAACTCTTTGTTCATGTGCTCTAGTTTGTAGGCGGAACCACCTTAGACTTAGCCATCCACCGCGTTTGTTTCGTGCAACAAATCACATCCTTAATCCACTCAAAGTCCGGACTCCAAAATAATATTTGTGTACCTTATTACCAGGTGAAAACCCCGGATATTTATTTGTGAGGGAGAGCGCTGCAATTATGGAAGAAAACTACAAGCCTTTTCACCGAAGAAAAAGGGATCATCGTCGTCTAAGCCATCAACCCCTTCGAGGAGGCACTCGGATTCCTAGTTTCCTCGGA
This sequence comes from Cenchrus americanus, assembly GCA_947561735.1. Lineage (NCBI taxonomy): Eukaryota > Viridiplantae > Streptophyta > Magnoliopsida > Poales > Poaceae > Cenchrus > Cenchrus americanus. The sequence continues at coordinate 195,447,388 of OX387245.1, read as the reverse complement.
GTATGGAGGAGGACACGGCACCGCCGAGGAGGAACCACACTCTTCTCCTCGGTGGCATGAGGGCCACACGAAACTCGTTTATTAGGTTTACCAAACTTCAATAACATATGGAGGAGCCGCTCGTCCAACCTCACCACTTGACACGATCATCCGCTCCACCTCTATGCGCTCCGTGGCATTCCAATGGGTTTATCATCACGACGGAGGAGGAGGAGAAGAAGCTCGCTCGCCTTGGGTAGAGGCTTGCAGCGAACGTCGACATCGACGACCAAGCTCTCCACATATTGGGTTTCACACGGGACACCGGTGCAATTCTCTAGCGGAGTGTCGGCAAACACCCACAAGGAATTCTCCTAGGAAATTTTCATGACCATGGCGCATACCCTTGATGAAGGAGTGCTGAGTCTCTCATTCCGTTGGAGGGAGCCCACAAGAGGAGAAGAAGGAAGACACCGTCGGAAGGGTAACCTTGATCAATGATGCTATTTCTAGCACCTTGATGGGGTAATCTCCTTTCATCCATGGGTTGCAATCGATCTTGAGATGTAATCGAACTTTGTTGGATTATCTATCTATCATCTTGTGTTGGAAATACTTTAATGCTTAAGGTTAGCTACCATGCCGTAAAGGGAGTATAGACCTCAATGCTTCCTTGGATCCATTCAACACAATCCCCGATAGATTAGATTGGTTTTCATGATTCGAAATGATTGCATGTTCTAGTATCGTAGACCCATGGGCGAGTGTCTCCTATTTTCAAAAGGGAGCTCCGGAACAAGTAGATGTGCATGAAGGCACATGGGAAGGTTTTTGGAGTATGATCACGGGAAGAGACCATCAACGAAGAAATACTATCCGGAACCCATTATCCAAGTGTGTCACTTTTGTGCAAGTGGATTTTTGGGAGAATGAGAGAGACAAAGATAACCAACACGGAGTTGAATTGGCTTTACTCGGCTTTGTTGCCAGGCAGCCAACCGTCCCCACTCACCTCGGGGTGTTACCTCTCCATGTTGGCTATCTCTTTAAAACCGGGTATTACAAGGAACCCGAATCATCTCCTACCCAGGACTTCCCTAGGAATGTATGAAGAAAGGGAAATATAAGAGTAAAGATGAGAGAGGAGGCTTCCGAGTGGCCTAGGTGAATTTGCCCCTTCCGGATTGAAGATTAAGACTTTTCTTGAGGGGAAGAAGATCGGTTAAAGGAAGGACTTCTTGTGCCGGCGAAGAAAAAAATATATATATATAATAGAGAAGGATCTTCTATGGCCCAAGAATAAGGTGCACAACAAAATTATGTTCCACCATTGGGAGGAACCCGGCGCCGCCGAGTTACTACGGTGATGTACCAATGCAAGCATGGGGGAGTGGTGCAGCCATACCCCCACCAATTTTGCGGTGCCCAATGTAACCTTTGCGGAGCCATTTACACACCTTCCTCAACCACAACAAAATGTGACCACCATTGGAGGATACGCTGCAAGGAACGTGCAAATTATTGCAGCCATCCTAACCAATGCAAACCAAATGGGTGAAGGAAATGCAAACGTCGCTTATGTGCTAGGACACCTTCACCTAGCACCGTCGGACAATTCATAGGAAGAGTGGTGCATTCCTATTACAAGTAAGGGTACAACAACCAAGACTATCAATATCAACCACCGGCGGAAGATTAGAGAGAGGAGGAGCTTTAGTTATCTTTCCTTTACCCCTTTTCTTTAATTTTCAGCTTGTATGCGCCTATGTTTGCGTAGTATTTTTCAGTTTTGCTTTAATTTTCAGTTTTTTAGTTTAATTTTCAGCGTGTATCTTAGTGTTTATTTTCATCATGAATAATGTCACCACCAAGTTTTTACCATTAGTAAAGTTACAAAGTTTGTGCCATGATGATATATGATTATAATTGCCGCTTTGTTTATCTTTGTAATTGACTTATGCATGTTTGAACTAGTGCTCTCTTAAAAATACAAATCTGAAATTATCTAAATGCTAGCTTAATCTTCAGCGGAGGTTATGATTAAAATAAAGACCCATAGTGTTTTATGTGCTCTCAAGTTATGAATAGATTAAAGATGTCTTTTATGCTCAAAAATATCGCTAACCTTGTCATAAATATCACTTGTGTGTTGCTCAACCTATCCAAAGCCTTATATATATTTGAGTGCATAAACCTTAGTGTACAAGATTTATTTTTGAGTGAGTTATTGCAGGCCATGATTTCTCGGCCCGAGACTAAGAAGCCGATCATTCCGTTTTTGCGTATCTATCTTATTGCTAGCCTCTTATCCGTGCATTGTGTATCCCCACATCGGAGATCTCACAAACCTCGCCGGATATCCACCCTTAAAACCAAATATCATCTCTTGTGTTTACCTCCTTGACCACAACCTATTGTTGAGAATGGATCATCAATTCAAGGAAGATCGCAAGACGGTGCTAACATTGAAGATTTCAAGTATCTCTCCAAGGAAAAATACCCCGGTACCTACCTTATTTTTTGCCTCTTTGCTCGAGGACGAGCAACTTCTAAGCATGGGGGAGGAGGTAGGTACGGTGCAGTTTTACAGTTAAAAGGGGAATATTTTAAAAAGAAAATGATGATGAAAGAAAAAAAATCCGGCGATGATCGTGACTTTCAAAAGAAAAAAAATATATAATGAAAGAAAGAAAAAAAGAAAAGAATGAGAAATATGAGAAAGAGAAAAAAATATATATATGCGTAAAGTGAACTCCCTGGTTCTCTAAGAGTGCATTCAAGGCTTCAAGTTTAAAAGATCCATTCTCATTTTCCAACCATGTGCAATCCGATAACGAGGACTTCCTCTGTGCCTCGGGATCACTCTTTGCCATTTGCACATGTCCACTCATCTAAAAGTGTGTGTATTTTTCTCTTTCCCCTCCTTGATTTAACATTATTTTCCAATGACCTTTTGATGAGTTTCGGTAAGACCATGAGAAGCTTGTCTTGTTTTGACAACACCTCATTTATAAAATCTTGTTAGGACTAAACTTTCCCAAATCTCCACATAAAGCCTACCACACATATATGTTATGAGAGGGAAAGGAGTAGAATATATAGGCTTGAGAGACAAGCGAGATGAGAGTTCATGAGCAATATGCAAGGTGATTTAAATTTGTGAATTTGGTTTAGCTCTTTTCTTTATCTCGTTCTTTATTTCAAAAATTCGAGATCTATTTAAACTTTGTGAGCATGTTAATACTTGTGGGATAAGCTTAATAAGAATCTACCCTCCGTAGAAGTGAAGGCTAGTGCATTATGGAACTTTGACGAATTAAACTTTTGAGAGCATTATGTTTTTTTCATGTATGATCAAGTGCAAGGTTTAAACATTGATGGGCAACGATGATATCCATCGAAGGCTTACTCGAGGACGAGCAAGGTTTAAGCATGGGGGAGATGTTGACGGTGAAAATCCGTCAACCTAGCCATGAGTTTACCTTTGGTGTTGGCATGACTTTTGTATCTTATTCATTGGTACTAACCCCCGTGGTATAACAAGTTCACTTGTGCATGTCGGTTTTGGAGTTAAGTGTTTACGCAGGGTTTTAACGTTGAAAGCAAGACTTCCGGGATAAGTTCATTAAGCACCTCATGACAAGACTTTGAAGCCCGATACAAGTCAAGCGATGAAGTGAACATGACTCCAAGAGCCCAAGGACCAAGCCCGAGAAGATGATAAACTCCGAGGACCGAACCGAGAAAAAGTCTTGAATCTTGCAAGACAAGGAGTTGAGTCCAATTCGGAGAGAAACCGACGTCAAGGGCCCACATGCAAAAGGGGAGAACATCTAGAAGACGTGGGAAGCAACACGGCGAAGCAGCCGCGGGATGGGCCGACTGGGCCCGGGCCGGCCGGCCCGGCCCTTTTCGGGGCCCAATCGGCCTCCCCCTTTGACCTAATTGTTTCTCGGGCTATAAATAGCCCCCCCGACCGAGAGCCACGCGAACCGAAGTCGTAATCCGCCGCCGAGGAGCGAGAGAAGCTTGAGGGACACCATCTCGGAGATGAGGGTCGTGCTAGTTGTCTAGGGTTTCCCTAGCCGACGTGGGAACCTTGCATGGAAGACCACGTCGGAGCTCGGAGCGAGGATCAAGATCGAGGGAGGGCCCCGGTGGTGATCTTGTTCATGTAATCATTCATGGTGAAGTTTGTAAGTGAATCCGATTTCTAGCGATCAAGTGCCTTCTCGATGATTTTGTTTTCTTCTTGGTTTTGCTTCTTCTACGATCTAGTTTGCGCTAGATTACTTAGGGTGCTCTTGTAGCCGCGGTGGCTAGAGGTGCATACCGGACCGGCCAAGTGATTTCAACTTGTTCTATCGAACTCGCCCTAGACTACCCGCATGAATAGGGATACGTTGTGACAGAACGGGGGTTCCGAAAGGTGGGCGTTTTCGGAGTCGGATGGAAGGCCACGATTTAAAGATGCTTTTAATGAGATTCGCTTTTCTATCTTCGTCTATCTTGTTTGGAGCTACAACATAAGCATGATCTAGATTCTCTAGATTGGTTATCTCTTGCTTTCTCTTGCTACCTCTTTAGTAGATTAGATTAGATTCGTTTTCTTTATGAGTTAGTAGATTAGATGCAACTTAGTTCTTCAATAGATAGCTTTACCTTGCTCTACTAGATTGAATCCTTGCGTTGCACATTGTTCCACAGATTCGATACCTTAGGTTCACCACTCGAGGGAAGAAGGGTCCCTTGACTACGACGGGAGACTTGTCCGCTTGCAAGTCTAAACGAACTTCGATACAACTATTAATCGTCAACATCCGGCAAGGTTTTTTCGCGGGGTCCGCAGTGTGTGGGGTGTTAGTTTGAGCCGGCATTAGCAATATTACAACCGGCCTTGGCGGTGACACGCGCGCGTATTTGGCATCCATCCGCGTTCGGTGCATCTCCGGAGGTGTAGACTTGCGTCGAGCCCCCGAGCCCGGGCCCGTTCGTGGCGATCGGGGCGGGCTCTCCGACTAGTTTGTACGTACCCTCACCATCCCTCCGCGGGACGGAGGGTGAGGTTTCCACAACCCCATCGAGTGGGTCGCGAATTGCGGATTCCTCGTTGAGGTACGTTATCGGGTGATTCAAGTGGACGCCCATGCCCCGTTCGATGAGGGTAGGCTCGTGGTCGGGGAGACTCGTCCATGAAAGCGCTTACGTGGGTATGCCGGGTAGGGCTCGATCCCGTTCGGCCGGGGACCGAGGGCGCGGAAGCTCTCCCTCGGGGGGATCCCTCGACTAGCGCCCTCGTTGGCTCTTGAATACGACCCGTGGGGCGCCCTCTAGCCGGTGAGCTCGAGGATAGGCTCGAATGCATGCGCCCTCGTCGTCCCCCGTCTCTCGTTGATTTGGGGCGCCCGTTCGAACCCTTTGAGGGTTAGGCTTTGAACCCACGATCGGTAGGGCCATTGTGGGGTGGCGGCTAGGTGCCCCCATCTCATTTACATCCGCAGGGGCTCACGGGCTTGCGGTCGAGCCGAGCCCTCGAGCCGTTGATCGGTAATCCTCTATATTAGAGGGTATCCGTGGCGCCCACACTTGTCAAGCGGAGCTTGGAACCACCCGAGATCGTATGCTAGGGTCGGGTTTTTCGAGCCTCGGGCTCGGGCCATTCGAGGGTCTCGCTTACGTGATAAGGAGCCAGGCCGTTTTAATGCCCCCGGTCGTGGCCGCGGTCATGCGTCGTGGGCGCGCCTTTTCGAGCGGCGCGGCCGCATGCGGCGAGCGGGCGACGTGGGGGTGGACGTGACGGGCCGCCATGGCCCTTCGGTTGTCGCGCCGTAATGATCGCGCATGCGTGCACACCTGGCCGTTTCGGCATGGAGGCGGATGTCGTTGCCGAAGTTAATGCGCACGGCGCGCACGGTTCGGGAGCGTGGCTCCCTTAGATCTATAAATCCAAGGAGGGGGGAAGGGGGAGTCCCTTACATCACCACTCGCCGCCGCCCCTTGCCTTCCTCGCTCTCCTTCTCCAGTCGCGCACCTCTTTGCTTTCGTTCGTCGCCCGCCTCGCCTTCGCTTGCCACCGCTAACTGCAATGGCGCCCACCCAGCCAATCCAGGTGCTGGACCCGCTGCCGTGGCATCGCTCGACGGTGATGGACTTCACGCCGAGCGAGCTCATGAACGACGACGCCGGTGGCGCGAATGTGGAGGGGTAGCCTCTAGTGGGGATCGTTCCGCCGTCGGCGGATCGGGAGCCCAACCCGCCGTTCGTCTACGTGGTCGGCTTCATCCGGCACCACGACGCGGCTTCACCGCGCCGGTGAGCCGCTTCATGCGTGGACTATGCCACCACTACGGGGTGGAGTTGCACAACTTCGCCCCCAACGCGATTTCGCGGCGGCCACCTTCGTCGGCGTCCGCGAGGGGTTCCCCGGGGTCCTAGTGAACCGGGATCTCTCGGGTCCACCTCTTCCGCGCGAAGCCGCACACGCTCACCACGCACAAACCTCGGGTGCACCGCGCGATGCGCGCCGGCGACTGTCGATCTCGGCCGCGGGACTCGCGCGGGGAGTTCTACATCCCCCGCATGATGACCTCTAACAACGCGGAGTGGGAGAGGGAATGGTTCTACCTCCGCAATGACGGGCCCGGCCTCCCCCTACACCGGCAAGGTGCTTGAAGGAGAAGGTCGACTCCGGCATCACGGCTCTGTCCCCCTTTTCGCACCGGGATCGGCCGGAGTAAATTCCGCTCGCGTTGAAGGGCACGGCGGACGCCGGGTTGGGCGCGGCTTCGGTCCTCGCCAACCTCCACCACGGGCGGATCATCCCCCTCATGGAGAGGGAGCTACGCATCTACGAGATGAGCGAGACGGCCAACCCCGTGTCGCCGGCGCGTTTGCGGTTTCGCACGACCGCTTCCCCCCGGAGTATGCGGGCCGTCGTATGGACCTCCCGGGGCCCACTACCTTGGTGGGTACCGGGACCGACTACTCAATGGGCCCCCGGGAGTACCCGACTTGTGCCGCACGGTACCCGATGGCGTGAGGCGCAAGGACTACGGTGGAAAAGTACTCGGATAGGAAGCTATACATACCATGTACCGTGTAGAGGACTCCCGGACGTACATGACTAGTACTCTCTCCCTAAACCGACCCGTAACCCCGCCTCCCGGACTATATAAGGCGAGCGGGGACCCTTCTCTCTCATTATGCATCATCTTGTAATCACATCTAATCAATCCGTAGCTACGCGGCATACGGGACGTAGCGTATTACGCACCTCGCGGCCCGAACCTCGTCTAAATTGTGTGCCACGTGTCTCTTCCTTCGAGTTACCGATCTCGGCGAGGCCACATTCATCTACCTCGGGTACTCCCCTTGGTAGGTTGCCGGTCTAAAACACCGACACCGGCGCGCCGGTAGGGGATCTCACCGAAGATCTCATGGTGAACTCGACGGCTTCAATCTTCATCAAGCCAACCGTCGCCTTCAACCGCGGCGACACCTTCGTCTTCGGCTCCTGGGTCTGCACTGCTGACGGTGCCGGATCCTTCCAGCGCCGCCTCACCATGCCGCCCAATCCGAAGACCGGCCTCGTGACGCTTCCCCGAAGTAGTCACGGGCAATCTCGCCGGAAAATTCGGCGAAATTTCGCTCTACAACCAGCACGCGGACTTCGAGCTTGGATCCGACTCCAACTCGAACTCGACGTCACCGTGGGCCATCGCATGCGAGCCGGCTATCGAGCCATCGTGTGCGGACTCCCCACTCCATGAGCACTTCCCATACGGCCTCTGCATCGCTAGCAAGGCCCACACGAAGGCTCTCTCCGCACGCCGGGCTGGGAAAGAGATCGCCTCCGAGTACGACTCGGACTCCAACCCCATCTCCGGCTACTACTCGGACTCCTCTTACGAGTTCGACTTCGGAGCGGACCCGGACGAGCCCGAGTCCGAGACCTACACGATGGAGCAACCACTGTCAGGACCTGCCTCCGGCCTGGTTATAACATCTACACCCGCCGGCAGATTCGTGTACTAGCCGGACCGCAAGCCGCGGACCGACGGACGAGAACTCACGCTGCGTCGCCTACCTTGACTCGCTTCCGTTCCAAGAGGGAACACCGCTAGCTCCAGCTGAGGAGCACACTCCAACAGAGGTGGCAACCAGTGACTCCAGCCTCGGCTCTCCTAATCGACAAGTCTTCATGACTACCAACGAGACGCCGGGCCCTCAGGGATAGTCCTTGACCGATACCTCGAGGATATCTCAGCGGACGAGTTGTCCGCCAACGCACCCGCCGACGAAACCGATGCCAACAGGGACGCTCGACGTGAACGCAACAGAAAGCGGAACGAACGGCGTCGATGTCTCTGCGAGTCCCTTCCCATCCAGAACCTCGCGGAAGCACTCGACCAAGTCGAGAGCTGGGTGCACACTACCCCAGAGCAATGCCTCCTGTCTATCACTACGATATCACGTCAGGCTCAGGGGATGCGCAGGAGAAGTCATCGCCAAGCTCGCGGAGGACGCCTACTTCATGCGAGTTGACAATAGGGTCACTCATGTGCCCCCCGTCAGGAACCGCCAGCAAAACAACGAAGCAACAAGTCGCAGCGCGGACATCGGTCGTAACCGTACTCGAGGGGGAGCTACCGGCCAACCCCAACCGTACCCGGGCATCGGCCGGTGGACCCTCTCATGGTGGCAACAGCGCCGGCGGCGCCGGCGCCAACCGTGAGATCATCCCTCACCGTGATCCTGGCGGCGGAGGCAGCGACGGCGGGAGCTCCAATCATGGGGCTGGCGGGGAGAGTCGGGAGCGGAGGCGACCGCGGCGGCCGAGGCCACGCGAACAGCCACGCCTCCGGCGCTTCACGTGGCGGCTTCGACGCCCGCCAAAAAATCGATGAACTACAACGCAAGAAGTCCTCCACGGTAGGCGACAAGGATGGCTTCCCCACCTTCTCTCCGCACGGCTTCGCAATCTACTTCTCCCGAGAAATTCAAACCTCCGGGGATCACCAAGTACGACGCCAAGCGGGATCCGGTGCGGTGGCTCGGATGCTACGCCCTCTCCATCGAGAACGGCGGTGGCAATAACGACACGAAGTGCCTCTACTTCCCCTTCGTCCGGATCAAGCCCCGCTTACATGGCTCGAGTCACTCGAGAAGTACTCGATCGACAAGTGGGACCGGCAAGGAACAGTTCACCAAAGCAACTTCGCGGGCGCTATGGGTCGCTCGGGTACTCGCATGGACACCGGCAATGGTGAAGCGAGGAACAGGGCGAGACCCTTCGCAAGTACATGCGGTGCTTCTTCGACAAGGGCGCCACCGTAGTCGACGTCTCCGACAAGGAGGTCATCGACCTCTTCTAAGATGGTCTCTATCACCGTCGTACCTTCGAAGACTTCGGTCGTCGCCGCCGAGCTCCATCACCCACCTCAAGGACATGATCACCTCTCGGGCCGATGAAGAAGACAAGGCTAACACCAAGTACGACGCCATTCGTGGCAAGAGCAAGCAAAACACGGGAGGCAACAAGAACAACAACGAGAACCAAGGCGGTCGCAGCAGAACAACTACTCGGGTCCCAATCGCAAGCGCAAGCCGTACAACACTATCGCGACTATCCGGCGCCTGCGAAAGACAACTCGAAAAAGACCTCTCGGCGGCTTCAAAGACTTGCTGAAAGAGAAGTGCCCGTGGCATCTGGACGGCAACCACACCACCGAGCAGTGCTACCAACTCCGGCGAGCACTCAAGGATACTCCAGAGCCACGGCACCCTCACGACAAGAAAGGCAAGAAGAAGACCGACGAGGGCAACGACGACTTCCAGGAACCCGACAAGACGGTGAACGTCCTCTTTGGTGGACTACCCAACCGACGGGCTCAGAAAGCCACTCGACGAGAAGTCATGAGCATTGAACCAGCGAGCTTCCGACCCCTCTCCGGTGGTCGGAGGTACCCATTACCTTCTCCCACGTGGATCAATGGACAAGCTTCTCCGAACCAAGACGGTTCCCACTCGTCCCGAAGACGGTGGTCGCGGACTCCAAACTCAACAAGGTCCCCATTGATGGTGGAAGCGGGCTTAATGTCCTTTTCACCAAGACCCCGAAGAAGATGAGCTCGACATAACCCACATGCTCACCAAGAGCACCTCGCCTTTCTACGGCATCGTCCCCGGAACACGGCTATCCCACCGGGCTCGGTGGTTCGCCGCTTACCTTCGGGGAAACAAGGGACAACTACCGTACCGAGTACGTCAAGTTCGAAGTCGCGGACTTCGAGACGTCCTACCATGCCATCCTCGGCAGACCAGCTATCGCCAAGTTCATGGCGGTACCCCACTACACCTACTTGGTACTCAAGATGCCAAGTCCGGCCGGTGTACTCTCACTGCAAGGGGACTTGAAGATATCCTTCGACTGCGACACAGAAGCTGTGGAACTCGCAGCCACGAATCAAGTACCCAACGCTATTATGGAGATCTACGCTGCATCCAAGAAGCTTGCCCCAAGTGAACTCGACATCTCAGAGAAGTCGGACAAAGCCAACAAGCATCAGCCAGCTGAGGAGGTTCAAGTCAAGACGATTGACCTCGGGACAGGTGACAGCAGCAAGACCACCACCATCGGGGCGGGCCTCGACCCGAAATAGAAAGACGCACTCTCAGCTTCCTTCGGGCTAATCGAGACATATTCGCGTGGAAACCAGCGGACATGCCAGGGGTGCCCAGGAATCTAATCGAGCATTCACTCAACGTCGGCCCTAAAGCTCCCCCGAAGCGACAACACCTCCGCTGCTTCGCCGACTACAAACGGGATGCCATCAAGAAGGAACTCGCCAAAGTACTCACAGCTGGCTTCATCAGAGAAGTCTTCCATCCTGAGTGGCTCGCCAACCCCGTCCTCGTCCGCAAGAAGAACTCGAACAGTGGAGGATGTGCATCGACTACACCGACCTCAACAAGCACGCCCCCAAGGACCCCTTCGGGTTGCCGCGGATAGACCAAGTCATCGACTCCACGGCGGGGCCGCGACTTGCTCTGCTTCCTCGACTGCTACTCCGGTACCACCAGATCGCTATCAAGGAAGAAGACCAGGAGAAGACCGCGTTCATCACCCCGTTTGGCGTGTCTTTGCTACACGACCATGTCCTTAGGGTTGAAGAACGCCGGCGCCACCTACCGGCGAGCTATCCGGGCCTCGCTTCAAGAGGCGGCTCAACAAGAACGTCGAAACCTATGTGGATGACGTGGTCGTCAAGACCGAAACTCGACATGCTCATCGCCGATCTTGAAGAGACTTTCGCATCCTTGCGAGAGTACCGCCGAAAGCTCAACCCGAACAAGTGTGTCTTCGGCGTACCGTCGGGCAAACTACTCGGCTTCATTATCAGCCACCGCGGCATCAAAGACAATCCCGAGAAGATCTCCGCCATCGCCGGCATGAAAGCTCCCACGTGCATCAAAGACGTGCGAAGCTAACCGGATGCATGGCGGCTCCGAACCGGATTTATCTCCCAAGCTTGGAGAACGGGGGCTCCCCTTCTTCAAATTACTCAAACATCAAGAGAAGTTTGTGTGGACTCCGGAGGAAGACCAAGCCCTTGCTCGCCTCAAGGACTTCTTATCCAAGCCACCGGTCCTCAAGGCTCCTCGCAAAAAGGAGCAACTCTTGCTCTACTTCGCCGCGACTACTCACGTGGTCAATACCGCCATCGTCGTCGAGCGGCGGGAAGACGGCCACACCTACCCGGTCCGGCCGACCGGTCTACTTCGTCGGCGAGGTCCCGTCGGAATCTAAAGCACACTATCAACCCGTACGAAGCTACCGTACGCAAGTGCTCATCACCTCGCGGAAGCTACAACACTACTTTCAAGAGTACTCGATCTCCGTCGTCACCGACTACCCGCTCGGCGACATCTGCGGAACCAAGATGCTACCGGAAGAATCTCCAAGTGGGTCGTCAAACTTGGCGCCCTTCAAGCCACGAACAACCATCAAGTCGCGGGCACTAGTTGACTTCACGGCGGAATGGCGGGAAAATCGGCTACCTACTCCAACCGAGCGCCCGCAGCACGCGGGTGATGTACTTTGACGGCTCGCTCAAGCTTGAACGCGCGCGGTGCGGGGGGTACTCTTGATTTCCCCAATGGGCGAACAACTCAAGTACGTCCCGCGATCTTCCGGAAGGTCTCAAACAACGAAGCCGAGTACGAAGCTCTTCTACACGGGCTCGCCTCGCGGCTTCACTAGGCATCAAGGGGCTACTAGTCTACGGTGACTCCGCGGTGGTCATAAACCAAGTCAACAAGTCCCGGGACCGCAACAAGGAGAAAATGGACGCCTACGCCTAGAAGTTCGCAAGCTCGAGAACAAGTTCTACGGTCTCGAATTCCATCACGTCGTCCGTGGCAACAATGTTGCGGTGAACGTCATGTCGAAGCTTGGTTCTACTCGCGCTCAAGTACCGGCGGGTGTCTTCGTCCAAGAGCTTCATGCGCCATCCATCCCGGAGCCGGAGCCACCGACCACCGATCCCAAGCACATCCCCCGACTGGCCGGGAGGTCATGATGATAGACGTGGACCGAGGCAACCCTTCATCGACTATCTCCGTGAGCGAAAGGTTCCCTCGGACAAGAACTTGGCCAAGCAACTCATTCGCCACGTCAAGACCTACGTCCTAGTCGGAGATAAGCTCTACGGGCGGGGCGCATCTTCTCGAGTACTCATGAAGTGCGTCCCCCGGGGAAGAAGGCAAGGGCATCTTGGAGGAGATCCATAAAGGCGTACGCGGCAACCACGCGTCCTCATGCACGTTGGTCGGCAAGGCCTTCCGATGAGCTTTCTCTTGGCCCACATCTCGATGCCGAAGAACTCGTCGAAGGTGCCAAGGGTGCCAATACTTCGCCAAGCAACAACACGTCCCGCCTACAAGCTAGTCACCATACCGCCAACCCGGCCCTTCGCCCGCCGGTGGCTCGACATGATTGGGCCTCTCCCAACTACACCGGTGGATTCAACGCAGTACCGGTGGCCATCGACAAGTTCACCAAGTGGATCGAGGTCAAGCCGGTCACATGACCCAAGGCCGACAGAGTGCTCGACTTGTTGGACGAACTCGTGCATCGCTACGGACTACCCCACCGCATCATCATAGAACCGGGCTCCAACTTCAACAATCACCGGTTCGGGAGTACCGCGAGAACGGTGGGATCGACGTCCGATATGTCTCAGTTGCCCATCCTCGGGCCAATGGACAAGTCGAGCACGCCAATGGGATGGTACTCGACGCTCTCAAGAAGCGGCTGCACGATGCAGCTAATTCAAAAGGAGGCAAGTGGATCAAGGAACTACTCAATGCGCTCTGGGGGCTACGTACTCAACCCTCCAAGCCAACGGGACAATCGCCATACTTCCTGGTCTACGGCTCCGAAGCAATTCTCCCTGTCGACGTCATGTGGGATTCACCGGCGGAGAGCAATATGACGAAGGCATATCCGAAGACAACAGACGAGTTGATATCGATGGACTCAAAGAAGCTCGTTCCGCCGCCCTCATCCAAACAAAGAAGGTACCTTGAGGGTATCCGACGCTACCACGATCGCAACGTCAAGGAACTCTCCTTCAACGTTGGTGATCTCGTCCTCCACCGGATCCAGAATACAGAAGGACTACACAAGCTCAGCTCGCCCTGGGAAGGTCCCTTCACAGTTGCAAAGGTGACCGGACCAGGCTCCTATCGCCTCCAGACGCTCGAAGGCGAAGACGTCAACAACTCGTGGAATATCGACCAGCTCTGTCGATTCTACGCCTAGTCTATCGACTACCCTGGGGGCTCAAGTCTACACGACTACTCCAAAACCCCTTCGCTGTAAGCGGCCTCCGGGTCCAGGCACTAGTCTCCGGACTACTCTACTCCAAGATCCGGTGTTAATGGCTACTAACGGATCTTTGGTCGCTCCGAGCGACAAAGGACTCCAGCAGTGGTCTACTAAGAGACCATGTACTCCTAGATCCGGCCTATACGGCTACTAACGGATCTACTGCTGTAAGCGGCTATACGCCATAGCACCACTTAGCCGTAGCCGGCCTCCGGTCCCGGCGACTACTCTTGTAAAACGGCCCTAGCCATCCGGGTGTATTTCTCTCGGTAATAAAGTTTGATTATCTATCAACCGATTTATCGCTTTTTCCCTTAACGGGTCTCGGCGAGTACCACTACTCCCGACAACTCCACAACGAGAACTCCGCATACACATCTTGCAACAACGAGTACTCATTTCTAAGAAGCTTTCTCATTTCATAATTAAACAAGTTCAGTACAACTCTGTTTATACAATTACTGCTACAAGCTAACCCTACAGGACTACTGAAGGTTCAGCTTTTCGGTGACCTGCTCAGCAATTGGCGCCATCTCGCTCCCGGGAGCTCCGTGTACCGCTCATCGGTGCGGTTGGCGGCTAGTCCACCGAGTGACTACATCCACCGGAGCCTTCGGGAAGTACGACTTCATGTACGCCAAGATCCGATTGGGGATTGACTTCGCCAAATGCTTGACGTACGTCGCTAGTCGAGTGGGAGCTTCTCTCGGTCGGTCCACCAATGGAGCTATCTTCGCCCCGCCCGATGAGGCACCGGTAGCCTCGCAATGGGAAGAGCGGATTCTTCAAGTTCTTTCAGTGGGCCCGCAACTTCTCGCAATCTTCGTTCAACTTTTGCGGGGATTTGTAGCATTGACGAGGTCACGATCCGAGCCAATTCAAAGCTCCATGTGCTTATCGCACTCGTAAGCCAACCGCTTATAATCATATTCAAGTACCTCGGGGCCTCTTTCTCCCGGTAGAAGAGGTTCTTCATGTCGACTTCGAAGCTCTCGGTACTCGACACGGGTCTCAAGCTCTGCAATCAATAAGGCAGGGTTAGACCACTGCAAGACATCTCCAATGGGTACCCGACAAGACAGCACCGTACCTTTGTTTTTGTTGCGGAGCGACTTGTTCTTCCGCACCAACTCGTCGCTCTTCGCCTGCATGTCCTAGACCTCATTATGATATTGGGCGAAGGCGTCGTCAAGTTTTGACCGGAGCATAGCGAGTGCTTCCGGCCTTTACGAGTTGTTCCTCCAAGGCCTCCGCCCGAGCACCGTGTCTCCGTATCCCTAGAGCATGTCGAGTTTTGTCGGGATCTCTCCACGACATCCTACGACGGACAACCGTCACTCCGGGTACTCGGCATCTATGGCGCATTGACTACTCAAGGGTACCGACAACTTACCTTCATCAACGCTCGGCCCGGCGCATCGCCTCCAAGTGACGCGCCACCGCCGCCGGTCGATGAGGTCATCTGCCAGGAGTTCAATCCCACCACGACTACTCGTGGAGGCCCCGTACATCGGTGCCGAACGAATCGGCTCCGCATCTTGAATTTCCGGCGAGCGGACGACTACTTCCGAGGTTCGACTCCGGTACGTACATCGTCGCGCTCCTCTCCGGTCATCGCGGGGGCTCCTCCACCGGCTACCTCCACCGGCTCGGGGGGCGCTCCGGCAACTCCTTGGGTCTCCCGGCGCCAAGCCTTCAACGGGCACCGCCTCGGGGATGGTGCTTCCTTCGGCTTCGGCCCTTGTCAACAAAAGACATCCGGATTAGTCTCCCTTGGCGGCTACGACTACTCCTCGACGACTACTCTGTTCGTGCACTGTACTCACCCTCTACAATGCTGGCCTCCGGCAGCGTAGCCTCTACGGCCGGCGCCTCGAACTCTGCTTGAGGGGCGGGAGCGGACTCCTCAGTGGCTGGCGCAGAATCCTCTTCAGCCATTGCCGCGCTGGGTTCATCCTCATCCCAGGTCAAGTCCGTGGATTTCTCCGCACGGTACACAACCGGTTGTCAATCAAGTACGACTACCAAACCACATGCACTACCGAGGAAAGATCTTCACTTACGGGCTTGACCGGACTACCGTCACGGTTGGGGTGCCAAGTATGCGGCGATGTCGACAAGGCCGGCTTCGGCGGGCGCCTCCTCTTCGGCTTCGGTAGCCACCGGCTCTTCGGCGGCCAGCGGCCGCCGCGCGCCCGGCTCGGCTACGCCTCGGCCCTCGCAACCGGTGCCTGCGACACGGCTTCGGCATAGCGGGGGCCGGGGCCGCGGCTTGTCTCGGCCGGCTCCCCCATAGTTTCCGGTCGCCTTCGTCCCCCTGCTCTAAGGGGTCGGAAGGAGGAATCTCCCCGCAAGCAATGGAATTTCGTCGTTAGCATACACAACATCAAGAAACAAGTACTCGACTACCCTACTCAAGGAGCATACCTCTTGGGATGTGGTCTCGGTGACCTTGGGCTTCTTGGCCACGCGCTTGCGTGCCACGTTGCGCGGCCTCCTTGGCGGCACAGGCAAACTAGCCTCCAAGTTAGTTGGAGGATCTTGGACGAGAGGGACATTGGGCGGTCCGGAGCGGCCGAATCTCGACCGCAACCGGAACCGCTCTTGAAGCATTTCCTCGTCATCTTCATCCGATGTGTCTTCGACGACAACGGTGTCGTCCCCCTCGCCAACTTCGCGGCGTTCCTTGGTCTTGCCCTTCCCCCTCATCCGGGATTTCGACAAGACGAGGAGGTGAAGTCGGCTCGGAGACAAACTTCACTATGTCATCCTGCAAGAAGCACATTGGGTGAGCACGACTACTACTACATAATCAGTACTCGACATTGAGTACGGCTACTGACCTTGTTCGGTGGGCGCGCGACGGAGTACTCTGGGACTGGACAGGGGTGTGTACACCGGCATGTCCTTGAAGATCCCGCCCAATCTCTCGACGATGTCGTCGTCGTCGATTTCACCACCGGGCATCGCGACGAGTCGCCGTCGCCGGTGTACCGGTAGCCCGGGGTGTCACGAGCCATCGGCGGGCCGCACCCTCCACTTCATAAAGCCGAAGGCCACATGCTCGGCCCTCGGCCCGACTTCCCTCAAAGCCCCGATCTTCGCCGGCGGTTGGGTAGCCGGATACCCTCCTGCATCGTCGGCTCGGTGTTCCACCAGGGCCGGTGCTTTGGCTGCTTCCCGCTGGGCTTCGGCAGCCTCCGGTGGTGGTTGGTGACGTAGAACCACTTCGACTTCCAATCTCGGTTGGAGTCGATCAACTTGTACGCCGTGCGCTCCGCGGAGTCCTCGCGCATCTGGATGTCGGCTCCTCTGACTACTCGGGGATCGTTGGCGCTCGGCTGGGGCTTCACGCGGAAGAACTTCCAGAAGAGTACCCAGTGGGGCTTGATCCCCAAGAAGGCTTCGCAAAAAGGGACGAAGACGGATGTGTGGAAGATACCATTGGGGTTGAGATTGAGGTACTCGATACAGTAGTACTCCAAGAGCCCCTTGAACAAGTTGCTCGCCGAGAGAGCCAACCCGTGCTCCACGAACTGCGTGAACATCGGGATCTCATCCGGATTCTTCTCCATCGGGTACGGATCTCTCGCGGCGGCATGCCACATGTCGACCTCCTTCTCCCGAAGAAATCTGCTGTTGAGCAGCGCCAACAGGTCCTCAGTGTTGGCCTTCAATTTCTTCCATTCCTTGTTGGGATTTGGACGCGGGGGAGACACTGGCGGCATTGACCCTGCGGTGGATCCAGCGGCTTCCTCCCGGGATCTCTTCTTCCCGCCGGCGGTCTTCAAGCTCTTGGATGGCGAGGGCTTCATTCTCCAAGTGCACCGGGTCTTTACTCGCATTCGCTCGGGGGCCGCAAGTGGTGGCTATCCGCGGCGGCGCGCCCGGATCTACGATCTACACCGAGGTGGAACCGTGCACCGGCGGCGGATTCGGGCGATATTTGCTTTCAATGGCAGCAAGTGTGCGGGGTGAAAAACCCTAAGGGTTTCGGCTTCTATTTATAAGTCAACGAAAGCGGCTCCTCAATGGCCGGGACGGATAAGTCTCAACACGGCCGACTTAGCGGCAGCGCTTGACCCTTCAACTTCCGGTAGTCGATGCGCCTTATCTCGGGGGCTCGGCTACATCTAATCAATTCCCTGGGTAGCGACAAGATTCAAGAGCAACTCAGGACACATTCTACATACAAGATGACCCTTCAATTCGAGATGAAGTACTCGACTCAAGGCTCGTGGGCTCCGTGCCACGTGTCCTTCGGTTTTTTCTTCGGATTTTGCGGGATAATCTTGCTAGAACTTCGTATTGACCCTCGGCCCGAGTCTACGACTCAACCTAAGGCTCGGGCGCTACTCCATATGGAGAGCGATTTTTCAATCGCACTTCCATATAAACTTCGGCTTCAAGTAAACACGGGTATTGTTGAAGACCTTCAAGAGCGAGAACTCGAGGACGCTTGGGGACTACTCGAAAAGACTTCGAGATTATTCAAAGATTAGCCGGAGTACCTTCCGGCCTCGGGATGCTTCAAGTACCCTTGAGGGCTTTCAACTTGTAGCACTTGGGGACGCTTAAGGACTAGTCGTCAAGGCCGTCAAGACTACTCGAAGCTATCTCCGCTCGACTACAAAGTACTCGAAGGCTTGTCGTATGGACCTCCCTGGGCCCACTACCTCGGTGGGTACCAGGACCGACTACTCGGTGGGCCCCTGGGACTACCCGACTTGTGCCGCACGGTACCTGAAGGCGTGAGGCGCAAGGACTACGGTGGAGAAGTACTTGGATAGGAAGCTATGCATACCATGTAATGTGTAGAGGACTCCCGGACGTATACGACTAGTACTCTCTCCCTAAACTAACCCGTAACCCCGCCTCTCGGACTATGTAAGGCAAGGCGGGGACCCTTCTCTCTCATTACGCATCATCTTGTAATCACATCTAATCAATCCGGAGCTACGCGGCATACGGGACGTAGGGTATTACGCACCTCGCGGCCCGAACCTGTCTAAATTGTGTGCCACGTGTCTCTTCCTTCGAGTTACCTATCTCGGCGAGGCCACATTCATCTACCTCGGGTACTCCCCTTGGTAGGTTGCTGGTCTAAAACATCGACATCGGCTACGAGGGCGAGGCGCGCCATTAGCCTCAAGGCCGCCGGGCACGGCAACGACGACCTCCGGTCGTTTGTTATGCTTCCCGACGCCCGGCGGTGAGTAGGCTCCCCCCTTCCTTTATTCCCTCGCGACGCACCGATGTGATTCCGACATTTCGCTCTTTCTAGCGAGAGGGTGTCTATGGACGCCGCACGGTCCGACTCGCCCACGCCCCGAGCCGGCGCGCGCGCGCGCGCGGGGGCGGGGAGCAAGAGCGGGCGATGCGCAAGAAGGAGCGGAGGATCCGGCGGTGGGAGAGTCGCGAACGGCGGGACGAGGGAGTACCGGCCGCGCGACCTGTAGGGACACTTTCCTCCGGCGGCCTCGGAGTACTCGTCGTCGGAGGAGGAGGAAGAAGAGAGCAATGGGGGGCGGGCTCCCCCGAGAGGTGGGATCTTGCACCCCCCTCACCGAGAGCCGCGAGAGGCGGTAGAGGAGCAAGCGCTCGGGGCGGGCGCGGGAGGCGCCCGCCGTCGGGCGATGCGTGCAAGGGACGGCGCGCGCCACGGAGGCACCGGCGCGTGCCGCGGAAGTGTCCGGGAGCGCCGCAGTGGCAACGCCGCCGCCACCACATTGTTCGTCGAGCACTCGAGGAAGAGGAAGCGGGGCTTCTCCACCTTGAGGTAAGAAATTGCCCCTCCGGTCGTTCGGGCTTCGAGGGGTTGGAGCTCAAACTCTTGTTTCGGTGTTCACAAGGCGTCGCCGATCGTCCCCGACCTCGCGCACCGCTAAGGAGCTAAGGTTGGGTACGTCCGTGCCCACGAGGTGGCGCTCGTCGAGGGCGTCGAGGGCGGAGAGCGCGGTGGCGGCGAGCGAGCCACCGCGCCCGCGGCCGAGGTTACGGGGTTGCGGCGGGGAGGTGGTGAACGTGGTGGCGGCCACGGCGGCGGCGGCCACCGTGTCGGAGGTCCCCCGGCGCTCGTCCCCACCGCGGTCGATCGGGCGGCCGTGGTGGAGATCCTTGACGACGACGCCCCGCCGCCCGGATGGGGCCGGTGGGAGAGCCGGCCCGCGCCGGCCCCCGAGCTGCGGTGGGGGGGTGCGGTGATGCGGGAGGATGGCCGCATGATGTCGCGACACCCGTTGCACGGTGTTAAGGCCTCGTCATCCCGCGCCGCCCTCCCCGCTCCGGACGGCGCCGCGCGCGTCGAGAGCAAGAGCGAGATCGCGCGAGCATGCCGCCGACCCATTTTAGTGAGGCCCGGGTCGAGCGGGCGCCGTGGCAAGAGTTCCGCAACCACGGCGCCTCGCTCAACAACACACTGAACGAGGCGCTGCAGATCCACGTAGATCCCCGCGTGGCCGGTGTTCCGGTACGCATTTTTCCGTTGGGTTTTGGAGTTTTTTCCCTCACCTCTTCATCTTGTCCGTTCCGCACTTGTGCTTCCTCGACCAGCCTCCCCCTTGCCTTGTTTGCTTGGTGACATGTGTTGGAGGGCCGAGCTCATGAGAAGCATGACCGCCTTGACCAACCGAGCTCCAAGCGTAACCGGTACCGAGACGAGTATGACGCCCTTGACGCCTTGTCGAGGCCTTGCAACCGACAACGGGTGGCCGGAGTATCGGATCCAGGCCATGCGTGACGAGCTCCTAGAGCATGACGCTCGAGCTGTGGAAGACGCTTCCGCCGTCGCGAAGGTGAGGACGGCGCTCTCGGAGCGGGACGAGGCGCCGCGGAAAGCGCGCGAAGATTTGGCCGGGGCGCGGACCGTGGCGGAAGAGTGGGAGAGGGAGGTGGCTACGACTCGTGCCCAGCTCCAACAAGACCGTGCGACCCTCGAGGAGCGCGTGCTTGGCGAGCTAGGCCAAGGAGAAGGCCAAGGAGGCCGAGCGGCCGAGGGCCACTCTAGCGGACAAGGCCGCTTCCCTCGCCTCGACGGAGGAGCGGCTCCGGCGGGAGCGGGATGCGTGCCGGCGGGCGGAGGCTCGGCTCCAACAAGAGCGAGGCCGCACTTGCCGAGGCTCGGGCCACCCTCGAGCGTGAGCACCTGGCGCGAGAAGAGGCCCAAGGCCTCCTCCGGTAGGAGCACGTCACACTCGATGGGGCGCGGGCAACCCTCAAGCGGCGGGATGAAGAAGTCTCGTGGCTCAACGGGGAGGCGAACCGGCTCAACGTCTCCCACGAGGATCTACGCCGAGTCGTTGAGGAGCGAGGAGGCTACGGTCCTTGGCACCGCGCGGGCGGCCGAGGACGCGCGCAAAGCCCTCAAAGCGGAGAAGAAGCGAGTCGAAGGTGAGTCGTTTTTTCGTCCGTCTTTTGCTTGTTGGTTCGGCTTGTTTGGGATACGCTCCCAAATTTTGTTTTTCATTTGTAGTTTTCGGGCACGGCGGACCGCCTTGGGGAACTCAACGACCCGGGCTCGGGCTTTCTAGATGACCTACAACTCCTCGCAACGGGAGAGCCGGAGGAGCTGCGACGCCGCCCTCGAGGTGTGCGGGAGGTTGAGGAGGGTGAGGCGCGGGCCGGGAGCTCGATGGCGAGTCGCCTCCGCGCCATCGGCGGGCACGTTGCCGGCGCATGCGCCACACCCTTCACTTGGGTGTCCGAGAAGGCTCTTGGCGTGGTGGTCTCCCACTACCAGGTCGACCTCGAGGCCGTTTCCACAGGCTACGTCATTCCTGTCGGTGTCGACGACGAGGTGGCGATGAACCGCGCGGATGCGCTCGCTGCTCCTGCCGCTGATATCCTCGCCGCGGACTTCACGGACTTCCTCTTCCCGGATGCTCCTACGGCGGGCGGCCCCCAAGCTCGAGGATCACTAGGCGTTTGTGCCCTTTATGTTTTTTATGTTAGAATTCGAGCCGTGCGGCTATTGTAATAAACATTTGCTTGTTTGAAACACTTGAATGTTTTTGAATCAAAGTAGTCATTGTTCACTCCGGCAATTGTATTGTTCGCCTCCCAAATTTCGTAGGTGAACCTTGGGCGGGAAGGTTTTGTTCACACGAGTGGTTTGTAGGCGAAGCGGCGAGGGGGGGAGGGCCATATCTGCCGGGAGGCGTAGGCTATCCCCGGCTCGCACTTCTTCGCCCTTTGGCCACTCACGTCCCACGTAAGCTCGCCCGAGAATTTGGGTTGAGGCGTACTTAAAACATTTGCGGCGGGTCTTTTGCGAAAAAATGGGACCAATTTTTTTTGGGGGGGGATACCCCCCGCAAGAGCCCTAGAGGGTGACTTGGTTTCCAAGGGAAAGCCGAGTTGCCCTTTAAATTTATTAACTCGATGGAATTTACATTCGTACAACCAAGCGGAGTGTTGGGTGTGTAAATAACAAGAAGAACTTGGAAATCCTTTCTAAGGGTAGAAGCGACATATCCGTTGAATGTTCCAAGCGTTGGTGAGTTCCTCGCCGTCTTCGTTGGCCAGCTTGTAGGTGCCGGGCTTGAGCACTTTGACAACGACGTAGGGTCCCTCCCATGGGGGTGATAGCTTGTGGCGGCCTCGATTGTCTTGGCGCGAGCTTAGGACTAGGTCCCCTTCGTTGAAGTCTTGGCGCCGTTTCTTCGGGCCGGTAGCGCCTCGAGCTTGTTGGTACCTTGCTCGAATGCATCGGGGCCACGGTGCGGGTCTCATCCGGTTGGTCCCGGCGAGTCCTCGCGGGCTCGCTGGTTGGTGCCCTCGGCATAGCCACGAAATCCGGGCGACCCGTATTCCCGAGGTTCGTGGGGAGGATGGCCTCCACGCCATAGACCGAAAGAATAGGGTGAATCCCGTGGCCCCGCTCGGGGGTGGTTCCGAGGCTCCACACGACCGCCGGCAGCTCCTGGAGCCATTTTCAGCCAAACTTGTTCAGTCTGTCGAAAATTCTGGGCTTGAGGCCTTGCAAGATCATGCCGTTGGCCCGCTCCACTTGACCATTGGTCTGTGGATGTGCGACGGCCGCCCAATCCACGTGGATGTGGAACTTGTCGCAGAACTCCAGGAACTTCCTGCCGGTAAATTGAGACCCATTATCGGTGATGATGGAATTAGGCACCCCAAACCGGTAGATGATGTCGGTGAAGAATGTCATGACCTGCTCCGCCTGAGGTTTGTGATTGGGCGCACCTCGATCCACTTGGAAAATTTGTCGATGGCGACCAATAGGTTGGTGTAGCCCCGGGCGCCTTTCGCAAGGGCCCGACAATCCGGCCCCCACACGGCAAAGGGCCATGTGATGGGGATCGTTTGGAGGGCATGAGCCGGGAGGTTAGTTTTGCGGGCGTAAAATTGGCACCCTTCGCGGTGCGTACGATCTCGGCGGCATCGGCGACCGTGGTGGGCCAACGAAGCCTTGGCGGAACGCGTTGCCCACGACGGCCACGAGGGTGCGCGGCACTACGTGGTGGCCGCACACGCCCGCGTGGATGTCGCGGAGGAGCTCACGCCCCGAGGGATGGGCACACATCGGCGCAAGACGCCCCGACGTAGCGTGCTTGTACGGCTCGTCGTCGACGAGGGTAAATGACTTGGCCGTCCCGGCGATGCGTCGGCCTCGGATCGGTCCGAGGGAAGTCTCCCTCGATCCATCTAGGCGATGTATTTGGCCCGCCGATCCTCCGCGTGGGGGACTAGCTCGTGTCCATGGCCTCGGCCTTGTCCGCGCCATACCTCTCGAGCGGCGAGTAGAAATGCCTCGTTCGAGGGGTCCTCGTCCATGAGCTCCGTGCCCGTTGGGTTCGAGGGAGCTCCCGAGGGTTCCTCTTGACCCGGAGGGCGCCAATTCGAGGTTGACGGACGGTCCGGCGACGTCTCTTGCAAAAATGTTCGGGGGGGGGACAGTGATCCGCCCCGACACAATTTTGGTGAGTTCGTCCGCCTCCTCGATGTACTCGTGGGGTACGTGGTTAAGCTCGATGCATAGAACATGTCCTCGAGGTCCGTACGACATTGCGGTATGCCTCCATCTTGTCGTCGTGACAACTCGCATTCTTCATGACCCGGTCGATCACGAGCCGCGAGTCCCCCCTCACGTCGAGGCGCTTGATGCCTATCTCGATAGTGATTCCGAGGCCGCGAGAGAAGGACCTCGTACTCCGCCATGTTGTTTGACGCGGGGGAAATGTAGGCGCACCGCGTACCTCATGTGCTCCCCGAGGAGTGAGATGAAGAGCGGCCCGCGCCCCACCCCCGTTTTCATCACCAACTCGTCGAAGTAGAGGGTCCGGCCACTCGGCCCGGATTTGCGGCGGCGGCACCGTGTGTCCGTCCATTCGGTGACGAAATCCGTCGGGATCCGGGACTTAATCGCCTTGCGAGGCACATAGGCGAGCGTTTCTCCCATCAATTCCACCAACCACTTGGCGATCCTCGCCCGCCGCGTCCGGTTTTGAATAATCTCCCCCAACGGAAAGAGGAGACCACCGTAACCGGGTGGGCCTCGAAGTAGTGCCGAAGCTTGCGCCGCGTGAGCACCACTACGTAGAGCGACTTCGGATCCGAGGGTAACGTGTCTTGGTCTCGGCTAGCACCTC
The DNA here is from genome assembly GCA_947561735.1 of Cenchrus americanus. Lineage (NCBI taxonomy): Eukaryota > Viridiplantae > Streptophyta > Magnoliopsida > Poales > Poaceae > Cenchrus > Cenchrus americanus. The sequence goes on along the minus strand of OX387245.1, from coordinate 195,422,908 downwards.
GCTCATGTAGTATACGGGCCGTTGGACGGCTAGGGGCGTGCCCCTCCTCTCGTACGCTCCACCATGATGACGGCGCCGACCACCCGAGTGGTTGCGGCAACGTAGAGGCACGAGAGGCTCGCCGTCCCGGGGGCGGAGTTAGGATCGGCACATGGGTGAGCGTCGCCTTGAGTCCGTCAAGCGCCTCCTCGGGTCTCGACGGTCCGGGAGAAGCGCTCGTGCTTCTTCGGGAGCCGGTAAAGGGGTAGCCCCTTCTCGCCGAGCCGCGAAATGAAACGGCTCAAAGCGGCAAGGCACCCCGAGCACCTTCTCGGACCCCCTTGAGGTCTCGAATCGGGCCCATCCGTTCGAGGGCCGTGACCTTCTCGGGGCGGGGCTCGATGCCCCACCGGGAGACTATGTATCCCGGCGGCATGCCTCACGACACTCCGAAGACGCACTTCTCGGGGTTCAACTTCACCCCGTTTGCTCGCGAGCGCTGAATGCCACGCGAAGATCACTAACTAGGTTGTCCGCCTTCCTAGTTTTCACGACTATGTCGTCAACGTAAGCCTCAACAGTCCGCCCGATGTGGTCTCCAAAGACGTGCTTGCATACACCGCCGGTACGTCGTGTCGTGTTTCGGAGGCCGAATGGCATCGTCATGTAGCAAAACATTCCAAACGGCGTGATGAATGAAGTCGCGAGCAGGTCGGACTCCTTCATTTTTATTTGGTGGTATCCGGAATAGGCATCAAGGAAGCATAGAAGCTCACACCCTGCAGTCGAGTCAACAATTTGATCAATTCGTGGCAAAGGAAAAGGAACTTTAGGACATGCTTTATTCAAACTAGTGTAATCTACACACATCCGCCACTTCCCATTCTTTTTCTTAACTAGTACGAGCATTTGCTAGCCACGTAGGGTGGAACACCTCCTTGATGAACCCGGCCTTGAGGAGCTTCCGCAGCCTCCACTCCGATCACTCGGTGTCGCTCTTCGTCAAAGCGCGGCGCCGTTGTTGCACGGCTCGGGACCGAGGTAAGATATCAAGGGAGTGCTCGGCGACCTCCCTCGGGATGCCCGTCATATCCGAGGGGCACCATGTGAAGATGTCGGCGTTGGCACGGAGAAAGTCGACGAGCACCACTTCCTATTTCGGGTCGAGGGTGGAACTGACCCTCAACACCTTGCCCTCGGGGGCAGCAGGGTCGAGGGGCACTTCCTTGGTCTACTCAGCAGCCTCGAAGCTGCCGGTGTGCTTGGCGGTGGAGTCAAGGTCCTCGTTGACCAGCTTCTCCAGGTTGGCGACGAGCGCTTCATCCAGCGCCAGTGCCTCGGCGTGCTCCACGCACTCGACGTCGCAGTCGAATGCGTGCTCGATGGACGAGCCCACAGTGATGACACCATTGGGCCCTGGCATCTTCATCTTGAGGGAGGTGTAGTTCGGGACCGCCATAAACTTGGCGTAGCACGGCCGCCCAAGAAAGGCGTGGTATGCACCCCCGAACCCAACCACATCGAAGGTGAGTGTCTCCTTGCGGAAGTTGTCCCGCGTGCCGAACGGCACGGCGGATCGATCCGCCCGAGGGGTTGGATGCGCTTGCCCCGGCGCGACGCCATGGAACGGTGTCGTGCTAGGACGCAGCTCGGTCCAACCCGATCCCCGAGCGGGCGCGAGTGTGCGCATAGAGGGGATTTTGAGGCTACTACCTCCGTCTATCGCACCTTGGAGAACCGCGCATTCCCGGTGACCGAGTCGACGACCAACGGGTACTGGCCCGGATTGGAGATGCGGTTCGGGTGATCCTCACGGCTGAAGGTGATGGCATCCTCCGACCAGTCGAGGAAGGAGGGAGGAGCCTTTTCTGCAGCGAGGACCTCGTGCCGCTCCTGCTTGCGCTGGCTGTTGGACATGTCCACAGTGGGTCCCCCGAAGATGAGGAAGACGTTCTCCACCGCCGGGAAGCCACCGGCCGTCGCCGTCACCCCCGTCCTTCTTGGCCTCGCCATCCTTCGCGGCGGCGCGGGCCGTAGTACTTCTTGAGCATATCGCACCGCTAAAGGGTGTGGTTAACCGATGTCTTGTGGTACGGGCGGGGCTTCTCGAGCATGTCATAGAACACGCCGGGGCCTTGAGGAACCGCTCGAGGGTCCCTTCGAGCCGGTCGACCGCGAGGGCCTCGTCCCCGTCGTCGTCGTGTCCCTGCGCGCGCCTCGCGCGCGGCTTCTTGCTCTTCTTGCCCCGCTTATGCTTCCGTTGGGGCTCCTTGGACTTGCGCCCTCCGCGGGCGTGTCATCCACGCGCTTTCCCTTCTTGCCGTCGAAGATGGCTCCCACCACCTCCTCGCCGAAGGCATACGAGGTCCCGGCAGGTCGTACCCTCGAGGAATGCGTGCACGACTTCGGACTGGGCGATGCTCGGGAGCTCAGTACAACGCTTGGAGAAGTGTCGTATGAAGTCCCGGAGTGACTCGCCGGGCTTCTGGGTGCATGCACGCAGGTCCCAGGAGTTACCGGGGCGCACGTATGTGCCCTGGAAATTTCCCACGAAGGTGCGGACCAAGTCATCCCAGTTGTGGATCCGACGGCGGCGGGTGTTCGAGCCACTTTCGTGCCGAGTCGCCGAGGTGCGGCGGCAGGTTGCGGATGATGACCTCGTCGGTGGTGGCTCCGCCCGGGCGGCACGCCAGGCGATAGTCGTTGAGCCACACACGGGGGTCCATCTCCCCCGGTGTACTTGTCGATCGACGTGGGCCGGTGGAAGCGTTGAGGGGAAGCTCACCGTGCGGATCTCCCGGCCGAACACGCGGGTCCCGGGGGCTACGACATCGGTGAGTGGTCCTCGCGGCTATCGTAACGCCCGCCCTTCCATGGGTGGTAGCCTACCACCGCTCGCGTCTCTCGTTGCCCGTCCGCCGGGCGTTGATGATGTTTCGGGCGTCGCCATCCTAGGCCTATCCGCGCGTGTAGAGGATTCGCTCCCCGACCGGCGTTCGGCCCCGGTTGGCGGGTTGTCCGTTGCGCCGCCCGCGTGAACCGACACCTCGGGACCCCGCACGCCACCGTCGTCTCGCGCGCGCCCCCGCCGGCGAATGCGGAACGTCGAGCTCTCGGCCGGCCGCACGGCCGCCCGCTCGATCGGTGCCCCGCGCCTCGCGGTGTAGGTTCTATGCTTCGGGCGTCGAGGGAGCGGGCATGGCTCGCGGCGGCGTCGCGGCCGTGATGAGCTTTTGACTCACTCGTGGGGGCGCGTTCGGGTTGTTGACGTCAAAGTCGGCATTGATACGATCGCGCGCCTGCCTGCCAGACGCGCGTGCATTCGCCGCGCGCGGAAGATTCTCTAGCGATGGAGGCGCGAAGCAGTCGCACCGCGTGGTACTCCTCCGCAATCTTGACCTCGAGTTCGCGCGCTTGGGCTAGCTGTGCGTTGATGTCGGCACCCCTCGCCGGTGAGGTGGGGGCGCACTTGGCCCCGGCCCCGGAGTGGTCCGGTTCCGGGTTACGGGGGCTTCTCCGTCGCCAGCCCCTGCCACGTTCGCGCCGTTCGCCTGGTCGTCGACGACCACCATGAAGCACTCACGCGCGGGGTCATAGCTCCCGGCGCTGAAGTCGTTGGAGTAGCCGAACCAATAGTCTACGACGTCGAGGAACCGCTGGAACATTACCGGATCCGGCACACCGGAGAAGTCCCACTCCGCGTGCCCGTGCGAAGTGGCAGGTGGCAGCTCACTGGCGGAGCCGTGGTAGGACTCGTCGTTGGTGGTGGCGGTGAGGTTCCCCGGCCGCCGGAGGTGGCGGCCGGAATGGTCCTCGTACACGGCCATGTCGGTGCCGGCGGATGAGGCATATGCTATTGCGGCGTTGCGCATGCCGTGGGGAAGCTGCGGCTAAGGAACCGCGCGCTCCCCGCGGGTGTGGTCGCCATCTCTCCGGTGGTTGTGTCGCGTTGTGAGGCGACGCGCGCAGCCGACGTTGTTCCATCCGCGCTTGTCGAGAGCGCTAGCTGGAGCGTCATCGGCGTCACGGTCTTGAGGGGGCCCGCGGTGTCCGCCGGGCGGGCGCCGGGCGCCGGCACGGGCGTGACGGGGACCGGTCCTGGTCCGGTCGACCGCCACGGGTGAAGCTCGTCGCGGTTGGTGATGCGCATGAGGTAGCCGTTCCCCGTGGCCGGAAAGTTCGGCTCCCAAAACAGATTTCGAATCCGGCCGGGAGGGGGGTCCGAACTGCCCATGGAGTACCTCGGCCCCTCGTACTCGGTGCGAATCACCATCGAGATGGCTGGTGGAGAGCTGCTCTTCGCCGCGCGATCATCTACACGGCGCACCAAGCGTCGGTGCGGAAAGTAGTCCCGACACTAACTAGTAGAAGTACCGAGATCTATCTCTCGATGGCCGGTGCTAAGTAACTAGTGACCCCGGGTTTATCCCGGTTCCCGGCCGGGGCCGTACGTCCCGGCGGTGGTGTGCTCGAGGCACCTTGTATTGCATTGCACCGTGGTGCCTCGCAGAGAGGGGCTACAAGCGAGGCGGAGAGGAGGCCGGGCCTCCAAGTCCCGGAGGTGCGATTGAGGCGAGTGCCAATATCGTGGTGAAGACGAAAAGCGTGTGGCGAGTGCTATCCGTCGTCCCCCTTGCGGCTATGGGACTACGCCTCCTTTTATAGGCCAAGGAGGAGGCGGTTTACAATCGTGCCGCCTTTGTTTTATCTACGTGTGGAGGTATGGCGTACGGTGTCGTGAAGTAGACGGCATACACGGCGAACCTCGCTTCGGCGGGACGTCATGGCATGACCCGTATCCGTCCGGGGAGCGGCTTCGAGGGTGGCGGTGTAGGGGTCGCCCGTTCGGTGTCCGCCCGCATGCCGATTCGGGGGTGCGGCGCCGACGAGAGGCCGTACGGGGCACATCGGTGGGTGTGGCGATATCCCGTCACCGAGTGTTCCCATAGCGTCGGGGGATGGCCCTTGCGGTGGTTGGGATGGCCGCACGGGGCGATGGTGACGGCGGGGGTGTGCCCGACGTCACGGCATGGCCCTTTGCGAGCGCGGAACGGGCGTTTGTCCCCCTTCGAGGGGTTCCACCGTCTCCTTTCGAGGGTGCGGCATCCCGGTTGTATGGGAGTGGGTGGCACAGGTCCTGCGGAGTTGACCCCGGCCTTACCGCACGGCGCCGCACGGTGGCGGGGATGGCCTCACCGAGGGAGTAGGCGGGGATAGTGCCGGGGCATGATTCCCGTGGCGCGTTAGGGGCGTGGCGTGGATTCATCTTTGACACTCGGGTGCCTGCAAATGTCGGTGCATTAAATGCCCGTGCCGGGGAGCAGGTGCGGAGGCGGTGAGCCCACGAGGCCCTCGAGCGAGGCGGAACCTCACTCGAGGGGGGTGACCGCCCCTCGAGCGAGGCGGAACCTCACCCGATGGGGCGACCGGCCCTCGAGCTAGGCGAACCTCGCCCGAGGGGCGCCCATTCCTCGAGCGAGGCGGAAGTTTGCCCGTGTGGTGCCGCGCCCCCGAGCGGAGTGGAGTTCTGCTCGAGGGTGGGCCGGGCCGTCCGCCTAGTGGGCCGCCGGGCCACCGGGGCCGTGGGCCCGCCCGTTGGGCGGTGAGTTTTTTCTTAAGTGTGTATTGGGTTCGTTTGCGTTTTGTTTTTTACTAAAGAAAGTGGGTTTTCCCTGGTTGTTTAGAGGACCCTTATGGCTGTCCTCGACAAGTTGCACGCACTGCGAGGATTGCGCTTAATTTCTCTCCTTAGAAAGTCGACGCCTGCCGCAAAGCGGTCGGGCGGCCGCGTGCGCGATGGCAAAAGGGGCCAACGGACGTCGACCGCGGCGTCATCCAAAGCGGCGCCTCCGTTGTCGTATGGACTTCCCCGGGCCCATTACCTCGGTGGGTACCGGGACCGACTACTCGGTGGGCCCCTGGGACTACCTGACTTGTGCCGCACGGTACCTATTGGCGTGAGGCGCAAGGACTACGATGGAGAAGTACTCGGATAGGAAGCTATACATACCATGTACTGTGTAGAGGACTCCTAGACGTACACGACTAGTACTCTCTCCCTAAACCGACCTGTAACCCTGCCTCCCGGACTATTTAAGGCGAGGCGGGGACCCCTTCCCTCTCTCACCGATTACACATCATCTTGTAATCACATCCAATCAATCCCGAGCTACGCAAAGATACGGGACGTAGGGTATTACGCACCTCGCGACCCGAACTCTGTCTAAATTGTGTGACATGTGTCTCTTCCTTCGAGTTATCGATCTCGGCGAGGCCACATTCATCTACCTCGGTACTCCCCTTGGTAGGTTGCCGGTCTAAAACACCGACACCGGCGCGACAGGTAGGGGAATCTCGCCGAAGATCATATGGCGAACTCGACGGCTTCCATCTTCATCAAGCCAACCGTCGCCCTTAACCGCGGCGACACCTTCGTCTTCGGCTCCACGGATCCGCACCGCCGACGGCGCCGGATCCTTCCAACACCGCCTCACCATGCCGCCCAACCCGAGACCGGGCTCGTGATGCTTCCCGAAGTTGTCACGAGTAATCTCGCCGGAAAATTCGGCGAAATTTCGCTCTACAACCAACACGCCGACTTCGAGCTCGGATCCAACTCCAACTCGAACTCGACATCTCTTGTGGGCTATCGTATGCGAGTCGGCTACCCGGCCATCGCGGGCGAACTCCCCCACTCCTTGAGCGTTTCACACGTGGCCCTCGCAATGTCGGCGGGGCCCACGCAAAGGCTCCCACCGCGCGCCGAGCCGGCAAGGAGATCGTACCCGAGTACGACTTTGGCTCCAACACCGTCCCCGGCTACAACTCGGACTCCAACCCTCTCTCCGGCTACTACTCGGACTCCTCCTACGAGTTCGACTTCGGGTTGGACCCTGATGAGCCCGAGTCCGAGAGCAACACTACGAGCAACCCCCCGTCGGGGACCCGCCTTCCGCCCGGTTATAACATCCACACCGGCCGGGAGATTCGTCTACTGGCCAGACCGCAAGCCCGCAGACCTGACAGGAGGGAACTCACGCTACGTCTCCTACCTCGACTCACTTCCCTTCCAGGAGGGAACACTGCTTGCTCCAGCTGGGGAGCACACTCCGACAGAGATGGCAACCAGTGACTCCAGCCTTGGCACTCCTGACCAGCAAGTCTTCATGACTACCAACGCGATGCCAGGGCCCTCAGGGACGGTCCCTGACCAATACCTTGAGGACATCTCAGCGGACGAGTTGTCCGCCAACGCGCCCGCCGATGAGACCGACTCCAACAGGGACGCCCGACGTGAACGCAATAGAAAGCGGAATGAACGGCGCCGACATCTCCGTGAGTCCCTCCCCATCCGCAACCTTGCAGAAGCACTCGACCAAGTCGAGAGCCGGGTGCACACCTCCCCGCAGCAATGCCTCATGTCTATCACTACGATAGCACGTCGGGCTCGGGGGGATGCGTGCGGGACAAGTCATCACTAAGCTCGCGGAGGACGCCTACTTCATGCGAGTCAACAATAGGGTCGCTCAAGCGCCCCCCGTCGAGAACCGCGACGACGAAGCCACAAGTCACGGTGCGGACATCGGTCGCAACCGTACTCGAGCGAGAGCTACCGGCCCAACCCCAACCGTACTCGGGCAACAGCCGGTGGACCCTCCCAAGGTGGCGACAGGCGGCGGCGGCGGCCGGCGATCATCCCTCACCACGATCCTGGCGGTGGAGGCAGCGACGACGGGAGCTCCAACCATGGGGCTGACAGGAGAGCTGGGGGCGGAGGCGATCACGGCGGCCGAGGCCACACGGACAACCACGTCCCCGCGCGCCTCACGTGGCGGCTTCGACGCCCGCCGAAAATTGATGAACTACAACACAAGAAGGCCTCCACGGCGAGCGACAACTACGGCTTCCCCGCCTTCTCCGCGCGACTTCGCAACCTACTCCTCCCGCAGAAATTCAAGCCTCCGGGGATTACCAAGTACGACGCGAAGCGGATCTAGTGTAGTGGCTCGTATGCTACGCCCTCATCGAGAACGCCGGTGGCAACAACGACACAAAGTGCCTCTACTTCCCCTTCGTCCGGATCAAGCCCCGCTTACATGGCTCGAGTCACTCGAGAAGTACTCGATCGACAAGTGGGACCAGGCCGAAGGAACAATTCACTAGCAACTTCGCGGGCGCTATGGGCCGCTCGGGTACTCGCATGGACCCGGCAATGGTGAAGCGAGAACAAGGCGAGACCCTTCGCAAGTACATGCGGCGTTTCTTTGACAAGCGCGCCACCGTAGTCGATGTCTCGACAAGGAAGTCATCGACCTCTTCCAAGACGATCTCTACCACCGTCGCACCTTCGAAGACTTCGTCCGTCGCCGCCCGAGCTCCATCACCCACCTCAAGGACATGATCACCTCTCGGGCCGATGAAGAAGACAAGGCTAATGCCAAGTATGACACCATCCGTGGCAAGAGCAAACAGAACACGGCGGCGACAAGCAACAACAACGGGAACCAAGGCGGTCGCAAGAACAACTACTCGGGTCCCAATCACAAGTGCAAGCCGTACAACACCGTCGCGGCTATCCGGCCCCCCGCGAAAGACAACTCGAAGAAGACCTCCGGCGGCTTCGGAGACTTGCCGAAAGAGAAGTGCTCGTGGCATCCGGACGGCAACCACACCACCGAGTAGTGCTACCAACTCGGCGAGCACTCAAGGATACTCTAGAGCCACGACACCCTCATGACAAGAAAGGCAAGAAGAAGACCGACGAAGGCAACGACGACTTCCAGGAACCCGACAAGACGGTGAACGTCCTCTTCGGCGGACTACCCAACCGACGGGCTCAGAAAGCTACCCGTCGAGAAGTCATGAGCATTGAACCAGCGGTCCCGACCCCTCTCCGGTAGTCGGAGGTACCCATTACCTTCTCCCGCGCGAATCAATGGACAAGCTTCTCTGAACCAGGATGGTTCCCACTCGTCCTGAAGCTAGTGGTCGCGGGCTCCAAGCTCAACAAGGTCCTCATCGATGGTGGAAGCGGGCTCAACGTCCTTTTCACCAAGACCTTGAAGAAGATGAAGCTCGACATCACCCACATGCTCACCAAGAGCACCTCTCCCTTCTACGGCATCGTCCCTAGGAACGCGTCTATTCCACCGGGCTCGGTGGTTCTACCGATTACCTTCGGGGAAACAAGGGACAACTACCGTACCGAGTGCGTCAAGTTCGAAGTCGCGGACTTCGAGACGTCCTACCGTGCCATCCTCGGCGGACCGGCCTATCGCCAAGTTCATGGCGGTACCCCAATAAACCTACTTGGTACTCAAGATGCCAAGTCCAACGGGTGTACTCTCACCGCAAGGGGACTTGAAGATATCCTTTGATCGCGACACGAAGTTGTGGAACTTGCGGCTACGAATCAAGTACCCAACACAATGATGGAGATCTATGCTGCATCGAAGAAGCTTGCCCCAAGTGAACCCGACATCCCGGAGAAGTTGGACAAAGCCAAGAAGCCTCGGCCCACCGAGGAAGTTCTAGTCAAGACAATTGACCTCGGGACGAGAGACAACAAGAAGACCACCACCATCGGGGCGGGCCTCGACCCGAAATAGGAAGACGCGCTCATCAACTTCCTCCGACCTAACCGAGACATCTTCGCGTGGAAACCAGGCGGACATGCCGGGGGTGCCAAGGGAGCCGATTGAGCATTCACACAACATCGACCCTAAAGCTACCCCCGAAGCGACAACACCTCTCCGCTTCGCCGACGACGGATGGGACGCCATCAAGAAGTAACTCGCCAAACTACTCGCGGCTTGCTTCATCGGAGAAGTCTTCCATCTTGAGTGGCTCGCCAACCCCCGTCCTCATCCGCAAGAAGAACTTGAACGAGTGGAGGATGTGCGTCGACTACACCGATCTCAACAAGCACCGCCCCAAGGACCCTTCGGGTTGCCGCGGATTGATCAAGTCATCAACTCCATGGCGGGCCGCGACTCGCTTCTGCTTCCTCGACCGCTACTCCGGTACCACCGGATCGCAATCAAGGAAGAAGACCAGGAGAAGACCGCGTTCATCACCCCGTTTGTCTCGTACTTGCTACACGACTATGTCCTTCGGGTTGAAGAACGCCGGCGCTACCTACCCCCGCCGAGCTATCCGGGCTCGTTTCATGAGGCAACTCAACAAGAACGTCGAAGCTTACGTGGATGACGTGGTCGTCAAGACCAGAAACTCCAACACGCTCATCGCCGATCTTGAAGAGACTTTCACATCCCCGCGGGAGTACCGTTGGAAGCTCAACCCGAACAAGTGCGTCTTCGGCGTACCGTCGGGCAAACTACTCGGCTTCATCAACACCCACCGCGGCATCGAAGCCGATCCCGAGAAGATCTCCGCCATCACCGGCATAAAGGCTCCCACGTGCATCAAAGACCCGCAGAAGCTAACCGGTGCTTGGCGGCTCGAACGATTCATCTCGAAGCTTGGAGAACGGGGGCTCCCCTTCTTCGAACTACTCAAACATCAAGAGAAGTTCGTGTGGACTCCGGAGGCGGACCAAGCCCTTTCCCCGGCTCAAGGACTTCCTATCAAAGCCACCGGTCCTCATGGCTCCTCACAAAGGTGAGAAGGCTCGCTTGCTCTACCTCGCTGCGACTACTCACATGGTCGCATCGCCATCATCGTTGAACGGCGGAAGACGGCCACGCTTACCCGGTCCGCCGCCCAATCTACTTCGTCGGCGAGGTCCCGTCGAATCCAAGGCACGCTATCGCCCGATACGAAGCTCCCCGTACGCAAGTGCTCATCACCTCGCGGAAGCTACGACACTACTTCCGGGAGTACTCAATCTCCGTCGTCACCGACTACCCGCTCGGCGACATCCCGCGGAACCAAGATGCTACCGGTAGAATCTCCAAGTGGGCGATTGAACTCGGCGCCCTCAACATCGACTTCAAGCCACGCACGGCCATCAAGTCGCGGGCGCTAGTCGACTTCATGGCGGAGTGGCGGGAGAATCGGCTACCTACTCCAACCGAGCGCCCGAGCACCGAGTGATATACTTCGACGGCTCGCTCAAGCTCGAAGGCGCGGAGCGAGGGGCACTCTTGATCTCTCCAATGGGCGAACAACTCAAGTACATCCCCCCGATCTTCTCGGAAGGTCTCAAACAACGAAGCCGAGTACGAAGCTGCGCTACACCGGCTCCGCCTCGCGGCTTCACCGGGCATCAAGCGGCTACTAGTCTACGGCGACTCCGCGGTGGTCATCAACCAAGTCAACAAGTCCCGGGACCGCAACAAAGAGAACATGGACGCCTATCGCCTAGAAGTCCGCAAGCTTGAGAACAAGTTCTACGGTCTCGAGTTCCACCACGTCGTTGTTAACACCAAAATTTGGTACAGAAGGAGTCCGATTTGTGGGCCCGGCTTGGTGAAAGAATCCGTTCGGAAGAAGGAAGGTTTCTTCAGAAAGATTCGGCAAAGGAGCTTGTGGTCGGCAGATTGTTTCCGTTCGGCAAAGGGACTGTTTGCGCTGATTTTGCGGGATTGAGTGATGACGTGGCCCGAGCGGAAGGGACGAATGGATGGATAAGCATTCGCGATTGGGCGATAGATTAGGTATCAAATATTGTACGCGTAGTCCTCCAGGAGTCATGCCATGACAGGGTATAAATATGAACCCCGGGATGTATGTAATGGTAACGAAACATTCTCATAACAAACCGGCTTTACGCCAAACTCTCGAGTCCTTTAGTCGTGTCGTCGAGTTCTTCGAGAGGGTTCATCGATCCGTCGACCTCCGTAAGTACCGGCAACCTTGTATCATATCTAGTATCATGCGGTGGATTTTGATTGTGATGCAAGTATTCTTGTTACCGTGCTTAGTATCATGCGGTGGATTTAAGCTTGGTTCAAGAAGGTTTCTTGTTAGATCATGAGCCATGCGGTAGGCTAAGATCTAGCTTGGAGCTAGTTATCGGCTCTATTAGATTTTGGCAAGATCTAATAGATTCATTAAGTTACCATGTGTTGTTTGAGTTTTTACTTTATGTTTAAATTTATGTAACACTCTTTTGCCCAATTTAGATTGATTTGGATCGGCTTTATCTCGTTTCGTGATCTTTACATTGCACGTTCATATCTCGCTTCAAAAGGCACGTGGATCACGTGTTTGCCAAATAGCCGAAACCGAACCAATCTAGATTGTTACATGTTGCGGGTTCAATCTTGTTAATCTTGCGAGAATCTTGACAGAACCGGTATCATGCGATAGATGCGAGTTTTTGGGTTGTCTTAAAGCTAGTCATCCGGTGGATTAGACTTTTAATTCAATCCGATAGGTTTGCCATCTTTGACAATGTTTGTTCCTTCTCCATGGACCCCGATTCGGTTGTTTAGTCGTATCGGTTATGCTTTCACGAGTAAAAACGTGTTTATAAGTTATGTTTTAAACAACGTGTGCTTTTAGCTTACTATATCTAGATCGTATCATGCGGTGGATAGATCTATTTGTGGTTGGTGTTGTGATTTTGAAACAAGTGGTATCATGCGGTGGATAAACTTGTTTGGCTTCATGCTTGACGGGTTTTAAAGTATCTAGACATGCGGTAGACTAGTGCTTTAGACCTATGCATGCTTGTTTATTACATATTTATGATCATGCTTTACTTCATTTATTTTTATTGTTACTTATCCCCGAGGATCGGTTATGGTTTTGTGCACGTGCAATTTTGTCCAAATAAAGACCGATCTATCATCATGCTTGCGTCATCCTTTCGGCTATGTTCTATTTTGTGCTTTAAAGCTCCCGAATGGTTTCTAATTTGTCTGCGTATAGCTTTTCATAGCTATATGTCATCTCACATGGCTTTCTAGTCGTAAATATGGAACCGTCCGGTACCACCCGGCAAGTTCCAAGCTTTGGTGTTTAACTACTTTGTCTTTTGTTAATTTTCGGGGAAAATTGATCGGCACGCTTTGGAATCCGTTCGCGTGTGAAGCTAGCTTGTTCGGCTTGCTTTGTGTGCTTGACGTAGGGTGCGGATTTTGCGTCAACACACTTTTTGGCACGCCGGTGGGACTCTACAACCCGAAATCATGATGCCCGAAATCGGCGACATTCTGGACGTCACCATTGAGGATCTTTCTCCAGAGCAACTACAACAACTGAAAGAGGCTACGGATCAATTCCAGTTAAAGTGCTTGATGTCATTCAAGAAGAACAAAAGTGGCGTTCCATATCTCAAAAATGAAATGCCCGTGGTTCTCGCTCGTCGAGAGACCGACGCCACAACTCTTCAAGAGAAGGAAGAGTGTATACAAGCCTTTCGAGATTCTCGCGGAAGGCGTCTTTGGGTAGGCATCATAAAGCTTTCCCCGAGCATGTTCAAGCAAATGATGGTGGGCGTGTTTGTCCCGGCATGGAACAAGTATTCACTCGAGTATCCCCTCCGGGTATTATGCGGAGATTGCGGAGTCCGGCTCCGCTCGGCCACAGAACTCAACCACCTTTGTAGGGCCGCCCAATCCAGCCTCCTCCACAAAGCGTTGGAGGACAACCGATTCGGCCCGCCTCCACACGGCGGCGGAAGTCGCCCAATGCAACCTCCTCTCGCGAGCCGCAGGGGGACGACCGATCCGGCCACCCCTACAAGGCGAGACAGTCAACCCGTTCAACGGCCAAATCCATATCAGCCTACGTATGGGGAGATGGCGTTCGGCTCGCCCGGAGTACCGCCTAATTCCACTTACAAGATAGCCCCCCCCAAAGAACAACGGGTTGCGAGAAGAACTTGTACGGTGGAGGTTACCACGAAGTCATGGACTATGGTGCTATCGACGCTCCCCCGAATCCTAGGTACGGCGCGGTGCTGCAGGAGTACAGGAAGATGATATTCTGGTTCAGAAGATGGCCGATCTGATGCAAAATCAATTCGGCCTCAAGCCTAAAATGCAAGGACCAACTTACACGCCTCCCTTCCCAGAATGGTACTACAGAGTCATCCTGCCGCCAAGGGTGAAGCCTCCTACGGAGTTTACGAAGTTTTCTGGGCAGGACGATACGAGCACGGTGGAGCACATTGCTCGTTATCTGATGCAGCTTGGAGAGGCCTCAGCTGATGAGGCGTTCAGGGTTAGATATTTCCCCTTGTCACTGACGGGCTCGGCATTCCAGTGGTTTACTTCTTTGCCTCCCATGTCAGTTGGCACATGGAGGGAGCTGGAGCAAAAGTTCCACGCCCATTACTTCAGCGGTAGCACCGAGAAGAAGCCGATTGACCCGACCACCTTAAAACAGAGGCACAATGAGACGCCTCTGGAGTTCCTCAGGAGATTCAGGGAGGTAAAGGGCATGTGTTTCTCGTTGACTCTACCAGATGATCAGTTGGCTGATATGGCCGTTGCAGGAATGTTGATGGCCGTGCGGGAGAAGTTGTTTGGTATGGAGTTCGACAACCTAGGCCAACTGTCTCAAAAGCTGTCACTGATGAGCAACCAGGCCTACTGGTTCAAAAAGGACACCAGGTTCAACAAGCATCACGACATAGCTGACATTTACAATCAGTTCCTTGAGAGGGCCGACCAGATGGAAGATTCTGATGATGAAGAGGAAGTGGCCGCCACCGAGATCATGTGGGGCAAGGAAACTTTGACTATGAACCGGCGTTGGATCAAGCAAACCAAGGGCACATATGACTTCGACGTCACCAAAGCCGACAAACTTTTCGAGTTCTTGGTAAAGGAAGGCCGAATCAAGTTGCCCGAAGGGCATTTTATGCTTCGGCCGATGGGGTTAAGGAGAAACGTTACCGTGGCCTCCACGACGAAATTCTCACTCCATCAATGACTATAGGGTCTTCGTGATGAGGATCCAAAGGGCTATCCAGGAGGGTCACCTCGAAGTTTGACAATAAAATGAAACCGGATGGCCACCCTTTCCCTCGAATATGATTGGCTTTTCTATTAACATGGTGACCGCCGAGGAGAAGGGGAAGGTCAAGGTCCCGACGTCGCCTAGAGCAAAACAAGATGGAGCAATGGATCCAAAGACGACAAGTGACGTTGGAACAGGTCCACGGAGAAGCCCCTCGTGTCCTCGGAAGCCATATTGAAGTAGGGGAATCATCCAGGGCCAAACCCGGGGTCACTACGCGCATCCTCCTCAATAAGTGGCGCGTCGCCTAGAGAAAGAACGCTACCGTAAGCAAAGACACGAGGAGGAGAGGCGCAGTTTGAGGAAGAGGTGCGCAGAAAGAACCGGAGCAAGACACGTGGGAACAAGAGCGTGCACATTGGGGGTGCGCATTCTTCGTACACTTTGCCGGAATGAGGGTTTAAAACTCCCCACATTGAGGAACCGCCCGAGTGCGGTGACAAGTACTTTGAATATAGGCAAGAGACTGTCAATCGCCGATCCGTCCATGAGAGAATTGGAAGGATACATCCTAGTGACGATCGGCGTCAAAAAATAATTGAGGTCATTGATCACCCCAGGAAGAGGCAAGCTGATCAGAGATGGGCTGATCAAGAAGAAGAAGAACACAAGTACATCTGGCAAGAAGGACAGTGGTGCGCGCCTGGCTTGAGAAAAAGCCAAAAGAGAAGGGTTCAGCGCTTGAGGAATCGTGAATTGAGGCAGGCGGGGATCCAAAGAAAGCAAGTGTGGCGCCCAAAGGACAAGCTCGAAGGGTCGGGTCGTTCGGCTCCGGCGTGCATGGTATACTTTTTGCCGAATGAATTCATGGCTCCCGCTAACCAAGTTGTGCAGGAGGAAACGTCCCTGGATATCAATGATGATGAACAACTTGGGGGATTGATGGCGCAACCGGTATTAGCCAAGCGAGTGCCACCTTCGACAAACCGGCCAAAAATCGACACATGAGGCCGTTATACTTGAAGGGATACGTCAATGGCAAGCCATTGACTAAGATGTTTGTTGATGGCGGGGCTGCGGTCAACGTGATGCCGTACACTACCTTTAGGAAGCTTGGCATGGGCCCCGGGGATTTGACGCCAACAAGTATAATTCCGAACGATTTTGCGGAAATCCTTCGGATACCAAAGGCCGCGTGCACGTGGACCCGATGATTGGGTCCAAGACACCGCTCACGACCTTCTTTGTCATCGAAGGCAAAGGAGCCTATAGCTTGCCGCTTGGGCGGGACCGAATTCATGCCAACCGTTGCATCCCATCTACCATGCATCAACGACTCATTCGGTGGGTAGATGATGATATTGAAGTGGTCCAAGCAGATGATTCAGTGAGCGTTGCAAACGTTGAACCAGCTTTCTGGGAATATCAAGGCATCAATTGTTTCTCAGGAAAAGACTGGGGTGAAGGTCCTGTTGAACCTGTCAGCAGTGATCAACAGCCGATTCAAGCGATCGGATCTTATAGTAATTTTTAATGGACAATCCCGTCGATGGAACCGATGGCAAGTTGGGGCGAGGATTCATGTCGGCCGACAAACCGGAGGAAGTTGGTATTGGAAACGGTGACAAGCCAAGGCCGACATTTATAAGTGCTAACTTGGAGTCGGGTTTCGTAGAGGAGTTAATCAAGTCGTTAAAAGAATATAAAGATTGCTTGGCTTGGGATTATTCGGAGATGCCTGGTTTGGATCGTTCCATTGTCGAGCATCGGTTGCCAATGAAATCTAGTTTTAAACCATATAAGCAACTTCCCCGGAAAATCTACAAAGACGATGTATTGGCCGATGTGAAGAAGGAAGTTGAGAGATTACTTGATGCAAACTTCATTCGGCCATGCGGTATGCGGAGTGGATCTCTAACATTGTCCCCGTCTTCAAGAAAAATGGAAAGATGAGGGTTTGCATAGATTTCGAGATTTGAATAGAGCTACTCCTATGGATGGATACCCAATGCTCGTTGCTGATTTGTTTGGTTGACGCCGCTGCCGGGCACAAAGTTATCGCCTTTCATGGATGGTAATGCGAGGTACAACCAAATCTTCATGGCAATAGAGGATATATCGAAGACGAACCTTCGATGTCCCGGTCACATAGGCCTGTTTGAGTGGATAGTCATGACATTTGGGTTGAAAAATGCCGGAGCAACTTATCAATGAGCCATGAATTATATCTTTCATGAGTTGATCGACAAAATTGTTGAAATTTACATTGATGATGTCGTGATCAAATCCTTGAATCATGACTCACACATGGAGGATGTAGAAAGAACCCCGAAATGCACCCGAAAGCATGGGTCGAAGATGAATCCAAACAAGTGTGCTTTTGGAGTATCGACCGGAGAATTCTTGGGATTTCGGTACACGAAAGGGGCATCGAGGTTGGCAAGAAAAGCATGAAAGCTATTGATGAAGTTGTCCCTCCAACCAATCTCAAGGAGTTGCAATCACTGCTTGGCAAGATCAATTTTGTGAGAAGGTTCATTTCAAATCTGTCACAAAAGGTTTTGCCCTTTTCTCCATTGTTGAAGCTCAAGAAGGATCAGAAGTTCATATGGGGTGACGAACAACAAAAGGCTTTTGATGAGATCAAACAATACATGAAGGAACCACCGATCTTTGGTGCCTCCACGATTGAACAAGCCTTTTAAGTTGTACGTGGCGGCCGATACCCAAACCATTGGATCGGCCCTTATTCAAGAATTTGAAGGAAAGGAGCGGGTAGTAGCGTACCTTAGCCGAAAATTACTTGATCCTGAGACCAGGTATTCGGCTGCAGAGAAGCTGTGCCTATGTGTGTACTACTCGTGTACAAAATTTCGGCACTACTTGTTGAATGCCGAATGCGTTGTATACTCCAAGTTTGATGTAATAAAACATATGTTATCTATGCCAATTTTGAATGGCAGGATTGGCAAGTGGATCTTAGCTTTATCTGAGTTTGAGTTGAAGTTCGAATCGGCAAAAGCTATAAAAGGTCAGATTATTGCCGATTTTATAACTGAGCATCGTGATCCATCGATTGATTTGCTTGAAATTACTCCTTGAGCTTTGTTCTTTGATGGATCATCATGTGGTAAAGGTGGGGGAGTAGGGATCCTATTAATTTCACCTAGGGGTGAGATGTTTGAGTTTGCTATCCCTATTCAGCCCACTGTTACAAACAATCAAGCTGAGTACGAGGCATTGCTTCGAGGGCTTCAATATTTAAAAGAGACCCCGGCTGTTTCAGTTGAGGTTTATGGTGATTCAGTGTTGGTTATAAAATAATTGAACGGCCAATATGAGTGCAAAAGTGATGCCCTGAGGAATTACTACGAGGAATGCAGAGAAATCTTGAAGAGTTTTCGGTTGGTAATTCAACGAAGATATTCCTAGAGAACACAATGAGGAGGCAAACAAAGTTGGCTTAAAGTGCTTCGAGGCTATAGAGAGAATCAAGAAGCGTTTGCCATGGAGGTGTGTGCTTTGGGAACGGATCTCACGAGAGGATGATTGGAGAAAGGAAATCGTTGATTATTTGGAAGATCCATCCCGAAAAGTTTCTAGGAAGCACGGTACAAAGCCATAAAATTTGTCCTTCGGATGGAAGTCTATTCTACAAATCATTGGATGGGGTATTGCTGCGATGCCCGGGTCCGAAGAAGCAAAGAATATGATGAGTGAGGTGCATGATGGGATATGTGGAGCGCATCAATCGGCGTATCGTATGAAATGGGTTATCGGGCAAGCCGGATGCTTTTGGCCGACGATGTTGGAGGATTGCTTTGAGTATTACAAGGGATGTCAAGACCGTCGAAGTTTGGAAATATTCAAAGGGTTCCCGCATCGGCACTAAATCCCATTGTCAAGCCATGGCCATTCGGGAGAGTCCGGGGCATAGACTTGATTGGCCAAATTAACCCACCATCTAGCAAGGGGCATAAATTTGTGCTTTTAGCAACAGATTACTTCACCAAATGGGTTGAGGCAATTCCACTGAAGAAGGTAACGTCAGAGAACATGGTTGAGTTTGTTAAAGAACATATCATCTATCGGTTTGGAATTCCTCAAACAATCACAACTGATCAAGGAGCCCAGTTTGTGTCCTTGGAGTTCAGGGAGTTTGCCGAAAGCATGGGGATCAAATTATTTAATTCTTCTCCCTATTATGCCCAAGCTAATGGTCAGGCAGAGGCTTCTAACAAGATCATGATCAAGCTTATACAAAAGAAGATCGACCGAAGCCAAAGAGGTGGAATTCGGTACTCAATGAGGCTTTATGGGCTTAATGAATGGCTCCTCATGGGGCTACAAAAACGTCTCCTTACGACTTGGTTTATGGACATCATGCTTGTTTTACCTTGGGAAATGCAATCGAGATTCTAGGAGTGCGGTTTTACAAAAGGACCTAAGCTCCAAAGATTATAGTGGCTTGATGATGGATGAATTAGAAGACTTGCATATGATTCGCCTTAGAGCCCCGGAAAATATCAAAAAGAACAAGCCGCGAGTTGCTAAATATTACAACAAGAAAGTAAAGGTCAAGCAATTTGCAGAAGGGGATTTAGTTTGGAAAGCATTACTGCCGATTGGAACCAAATACAGTGCATTCGGCAAATGGTCCCCAAACTGGGAAGGACCTTTTCGGGTGGTCAGATGCGTGCCTGGTAATGCCTACATGTTGAAAACTTTACTAGGAGAAGAATTTTCTGCCGCAATAAATGGAAGATATTTGAAGAAATATTATCCTAGTATTGAAATTGATCGTTGATCACAAGCGTCGGGATTACAGGCATTTGACACAGAAATAGCCGGCATTCAAGAAAGAAGCCACCTTTAGAACAAAAATCCTAAACAGGGGAAATGGCCAACACTCGGATGTATTGCCCTTAGCACGAAACTACATTACAGATGCTTCTTGCAGGTTTTTATTGAACAACCCAGTTGCTCAGGATTACGAAGGGGTGGGAAGCAGAAGGCCTGGCGTAAGACGCAAAAGTATGCTTCAATCCTTTTTTCTTTGCTTCTTCAGCTCCTCCCTCTTCAGTTGTTCCAGGAACACCGTGACGGCAACTTGGAAGCTTTGGGGATGACCATGGCTTGCTTTGCCTCCATCAAGTCGTCCCAAGCCGCTTTCGGATTACCGTACCTCGTCGGAAACATCCGAGACGAAGAACAGCTTGTTAGAGATAGAGATCCGGCGCAAGCATGGGGTCAAGATGAAGATGAAAATTTTTACCTCCTACCAACACCTCCAAAGCCATGTGACGTTCGCGTTCGGCCGGCGGTGATCGGTGATGTCTCGGAGGTCATGCTCCGAGATGTCGAACGCGGCGGCGTAGGCCGGTGGTTGATCCTCTATTCGGCGTGGCGTCCTCTCGCTTCGAGTGAGGACTCGGAGGAGATGTATTCGGGCGTTTCTTCGGTCCCAAAGATTTCTTCGGGAAGCGAGATCAAGGGTCAAGAAAACAAAGAGAGGGTAAAGCACGAGATCAAACACAAAAGCAAGAAGCAAGACTCACTCTCAAATGGTGCGCTTCTTTGGTGTGGTTCTATCCTCCTTGATGGGTTGCTTGCCTTTGTCCATGGCCTTGGGGTTCTCTCTTCTGGAGCAGGGGAGAAGATGTGAAGTGATGGATGAGTGTGCGAGTGGATTTGCAGGGCATCCCAGCGGGCTATTTTATTGACTGAGAGAGTGCATTGGGAGTGATGACTGGTTGGCGTGCGTTATTGGAATACCAAGCGGCAGGGTTTTCCTCCCGAATGCGAAGGGTTTTCATTGCTTATGGATTCCCGAATTGAGGATTTTCTACGGGTTTTGCGCCAAGGTGCATCCATTTTCGCGTATTCGGCTCAAGCAAAGTTCCCGAATGCGTTTAAGAAAAATAAGGCTCGCAGCTTGCAAACACGGAGGAATCATCACAATACAAGCATGGAAATTGAAAATTCTTTATTTTATTGCCTGAAGATCAAACATCCCTAGTACGGTCTAATCGAAAAGCCTATTTAGCACGGATTGGGGATGAGTGCGGCAATGGCGTTGCCGTGGCCATCGAGGCGCTCCAAGATGACCTCGATCTCGTCGATGTCCTCGGTGCGCCGCCCGGAAGCCGCGCGGGCCGGACGGAGTAGTCGACGCCGATGTGCGTCGCCATGGCAGCCAAGCCCAAAGTGGTGCCCAGGCGGATGCCGTGAGTAGCCACCTCGTCCACGCGGTTTTCCACCGTGGCAAGGCACTCCGCTGGCGTGTCTCCACGGGCGCTGACCTTGTCAGCCAATTGCTCCACCAGCGTTTTCAGCTGGTTGAGCTCGGCGTCACGGGCTGCAAAGTGCAAGGTGATGGTGATTAGTATCAAAAGCCGGATTGGATTGGGGAGCAATTTAAGGGCTGTACCGTCGATGGTTGCCAGCAACTGTTTGCACTGGTCCTCCCACTCCAGTTCGGCGATGCCAGCCTTCTTGGAGACATCTTCCAGCTCGCGCTGGGCCACCTCAAGCTCCGCCTTGAAGCGGAGGGCGTCAAGTTCCCCGTAGGGCACGGGGGAGTAGTGGTCCGACTCCGAGGAGTCGTCCGGCAGAGGTTGATTCATGGCCGGCGCATAGGATGGGTTCCATTGAATGAGCCCGAAACGGAGAGGATCGTCGAAACGAGAGGAAAATCTAATACGGATTATGGAGAAAGTTGGCGATCGTTGCCTCCGACGCGCGCCGGCGCGGCTCCCTTCCGCCTCGTTGGCGGCGCGGCGCCTGCTGTTGTTGCCCGCCATGGTTCTTGGGGCTGCGCTGGTGATTTGGAAAAGAAAGCTTGAGGTTGGCAAAGATTTGAAGGCTAGAGGCTTGGTAAAGAGCTGGGGGCACCTACGGTTTTATTTATAGGACTGGCGAAAAGGATCGTGGCCTCGGATCGTGGTGCATATCCCGAGAAACTTGGAAGGTGGAGAGGTTTCCTTAACCGATTCGCCGCCGGTCGTTTGGAATTCAAGGCCGAGTCATATCCGGTTGATCGGCTCGGGCGAGTTGCGGTCGGAGTGCCGTTCGGGTATGGCACTATTTGTTGCTAGTTACCGAATGGATCGTTCGAGTTACAATCGAAGTCATGCAAAGAAAGGGAAAACGAACTTATAGAAGGCAAATATTACAAGAATGGTTAATTCGGTTACACATTGCTCAAGGTACGGCTAAATGTTCAAATATTTTGCAATTACATTGGAGGCATTTGATATTGTCCGATGAATGTTCTTGATCCGTTCCCGATAATCTTTTTGAGTGTTGGACGGGATGGTGAGCTCGCCTCGCACCGATTTGCTTCGGTTATGGCCGATGATGCTTCCTCTTGGGTTTTCTCTATCGGTGCGAAGCTCGACTATTTTCTTGTCATCGGCTTCTATTTCGGCCAACAAATTCTTCGGCTACGCCTCTAATGCGGTCTTTTCGGCAATTTTCAATTCGCGAGCAGATTGCGTATTGGTCAACATTTCCTTGTGGCTCTCGGTTTGGATTTGTTCTCCCTTCGCGGCTTGTTCGGCTTTGGCTTTCTTTTGCTCAACAAATGGTCGGGTAGATTGACTCTTCAAGGCTTGCCTTATTGCCACGTAATGAATGTCCGGACCGGAGATGGGCTCCAATGAGGCTTTAATGTCTTCGGGGAGTTTTTGGTCGATGGGCTCGAGCATTTCTTCAAAATGATCAACATCTCTCGATTTGGTCTCGAGCATCCTTTTGCGGCCAGGCAAAGATTTCTTTGAGCCTTGCCTTAATTTCTTCGGTAAAGCCTGATTTTGAGTCCCTCCGTCTCCTCGTTTCGGCCTGAATCATTCACCACCAAGAAGCTTGATGATGATGGGGTTTGATCCTGAAAAGGAAATATTGTCGGGTCAGGAATGGTTTGTTAAAAGAAAGTAACAGAGTTGGGTACATGTGCTTGCCTCATGCCTGATTCCCTGAGTTGGGGGAGGGACTTGTTCAGGTTCAGAGGGAGTTTCTTGGGCCACTGATGGAAGAGGAGTCTGAGGAGCTCTTGGTAAAGCTGAAGCTTCTGCTTGAAAGGGTGCTGGTGCAGTCTCTGGCAAATTTGAAGCTTCTGGCTAAGGAGAAGGTGGATTTACCTCTGTTAAGATTGGGGTTTCTGCCTGACCAATAGGAGATTGAACCCTTAAAGGGCTTGAAGCTTCTGGTTGAATTGATGGGTTCATCTCTGGTGAAGCTGGCACTTCTATTTGAGAAGGGGGTGATTGGGTCCCTGATGAAGATAAGATCTCCACTTAAGAAGAAGATGGTTCAGTTCTTGGTGAACTTGCATGCTGAGGAGGAGAGGTATCCACAGGGTGATTCACCGCATTTCTTCCGTGAATACCAGATTAAGGGTAAATGCCATCGTGAGTAATGATCTCTGAAGAAAGAAAATAATGAAGGGAAAGGTCATACCAATAGATGAAGCATTGGCAGGCTCTGACACTGATGATTGCTGGGTTCTAGTCTGAAATTGCACAAGGTGAAATTTGTCGAATACGAGTAATCTTGTGATCAAGAAAGGGGAAATCTTACCTCAACGGGAACCTTCTTTGTGGTTCTTTTCCTCTTGGCACCGGAGGTGCGATCGGGGATAGGCCTTTTCTCTTGTCGGCGGTAGCGCCGAAGAGAATTGGGTCCATTGTGGCATACCCGGCCATCGGGCCGAGCCAAAGTTGGGGATTTAAATCCCGGAGCGAAATTGGATATACCGCATTATAGACAATTGTCCCGGCTCGAGGGGCGAGTGCACTCGTATTCTCGCAGGGAGTAATTTAGATCAGGGTTAGTGGTAAAAGGTATGTCTGATCAGAGGAAAAAGACAAGTATGTTACCTCTGAAGTTGGCTGAGAATCAGGCATCAACTCCAAGCAGAATGAGTGTACTGGTTCACTGAAGAAATGGTCATGAAATTCTTGCCACCAGGAGATGAAGGTGGGATGAGCTATTGTTATGGGTGTGAAAGGCTAGGTGTAAAGAGTTGGGCTGCATTCATACTCAAAAACCCTTCTGGCTTGCATGCTTTCCTTGATTGCCTCTCTGGGTTTGAGGAATTCATGAAGAAATAGTCTTGGGGGCATCTGGCCACATCCAAGCCGTCGGGCCATCATGTTTGGCCGATAATATTCATAGGTGCTATGATTTAACCTCCCTCCACAAAATTCACCGGCAAAGGACATGGATGGATGAAGATATTAAAGATTTCTACAAACCTTCCATTTTGGCGTCCGGTTTCGAAGGAGAATTCACAGGGAAGAGTT
Source organism: Cenchrus americanus (assembly GCA_947561735.1). Lineage (NCBI taxonomy): Eukaryota > Viridiplantae > Streptophyta > Magnoliopsida > Poales > Poaceae > Cenchrus > Cenchrus americanus. The sequence goes on along the minus strand of OX387245.1, from coordinate 195,398,750 downwards.
AAATTGTCATTGTCCGGTAAGGGAGCCATAGAGGATCGTGGAAGCCTTTGAAGAAGAGCTCGAAAAGCCGGTCGACATTCGATCAATGGAAACGATTGAGGCAAACTTCCCCATGGGTTTGGCATCCTCTCGTGATTTGGGCTTCCCCTTCGTTATAACCGGATGAAGGGAAAAGCTGGTTGTTGAGGTCGATATTGACAATCCGGTGCATATACGAGTTGCGGCCACATCCGCACAAACCACCAAGGGCCGTTGACACATAGTATCTTCCCGCCGCATGCATTTGGGTGATAGTCTGATGAAGCATATGATACACACTACCCAGGAGGTATTTTCCAAGAGGAATACGTTTACCAGCAGCCAAATGCGTAGCCATTGCAATATGATTCAGAGTGAGCTCATTGGCTTTACCGCAAAAAAATGAACCTGCACAGCCACATGTTCAGGAATGCCCTGTATTCGACTTCACTCAGAGGGCCATCTTTCATGTGATTCTGGATATATGATTTGTATCCACTTCTTGATTTCACTCCTGTCTGCCTTGTGGAGCCTTTGAATTCCCAGGGGTACACAGGATCCCGAAATGTCGAGGTCGGTGATCATGTACACATCGGCCGCAGTTGGGGACATTGGGGCATGACCAAAAAGAAAGGAGTTGACGCCATTTGACCAAAAATGGCAAGCCGCTATCAAAAGATCTTCGTTCTTTGGGGTCTCGGCCAAAGATAGCTCCAAACATTGAGCGATGCGGAGGTCGTCCCAAGTCTTGGTCTTGGCGCTATTATCCGCAAGTACCCTTTTATACCAATTTCTCCAACTCGTAATTGGGGGCAAAGGCCAGTTCTTGAAAGCGTCTTGCCACAAAGGAGGCCTGGATAAAGCCGCTTTGAAGGGGATTCTCTTGGATTCGGCTGCAATGAACTCGTGGGGGTCAGAAGTTCCCACAGGACTGAGGAAATAAGATGTCGAATTGGTCTCAGTGCGAATCAAGAGCTCGGTGGAAAGCTCCTGTCATGAAAAGGCGGAGGGAGAAATCTGAAGTAAAGAATTGAAAAGGAGAATGCCGAATGAAGCTTACGGGGATGAAATTTACCTGAGCAGCTTGATTTTGTCCAGCCATTGAGGATTCGAGCTTTGGGGAAGGATGACCTAGGGTTTGGATCTGGACGGAGGCTCCGATGGATTGCGAGGAGAGAGAATAGGTGTTGAACAGATTCAACTTGAAGACGTTGGCAATTGGAGTCAATTTCGGAATAAAATCACTTTTATCCCGTAATTGAAGGGGCATATGTTAACACCAAAATTTGGTACAGGAAGGAGTCTGATTTGTGGGCCCAGCTTGGTGAAAGAATCCGTCCGAAAGAAGGAAGGTTTCTTCGTAAAGATTCGGCAAAGGAGCTTGCGGTGGGCGCATTGTTTCCGTTCGGCAAAGGGACTCGTTTGCGCCGATTTTGCGGGATTGCGTGGTGACGTGGCCCGAGCGGAAGGGACGAATGGATGGATAAGCATTCGCATTTGGGCGGTAAATTAGGTATCAAATATTGTACGCGTAGTCCACCAAGAGTCATACCACGACAGGGTATAAATATGAACCCTGGATGTATGTAATTGTAACGGAAACATTCTCATAACAAACCAGCTTTACGCCAAATTCTCGAGTCCTTTAGTCGTGTCGTCGAGTTCTTCGAGAGGGTTCATCGATCCGTCGACCTCCGTAAGTACCGGCAACCTTGTATCATGTCTAGTATCATGTGGTGGATTTAGATTGTGATGCAAGTATTCTTGTTAACGTGCTTAGTATCATGCGGTGGATTTAAACTTGGTTCAAGAAGGTTTCTTGTTAGGTCATGAGCCATGCGGTAGGCTAAGATCTAACTTGGAGCTAGTTATCGGCTCTATTAGATTTTGGCAAGATCTAATAGATTCATTAAGTTACCATGTGTTGTTTGAGTTTTTACTTTATGTTTAAATTCATGTAACACTCTTTTGCCCAATTTAGATTGATTTGGATCAGTTGTATCTCGTTTCGTGATCTTTACATCGCACGTTCATATCTTGCTTCAAAAGGCACGTGGATCACGTGTTTGTCAAATAGCCGAAACTCGAACCAATCTAGGTTGTTACATGTTGCGGGTTCATTCTTGTTAATCTTGCGAGAATCTTGACGAACCGGGTATCATGCGGTAGATGCGGTGTTTTTGGGTTGTCTTAAAGCTAGTCATCCGGTGGATTAGACTTTTAATTCAATCCGATAGGTTTCCCATCTTTGACAATGTTTGTTCCTTCTCCATGGACTCCGATTCGGTTGTTTAGCCGTATTCGGTTATGCTTTCACGAGTAAAAACGTGTTTGTAAGTTATGTTTTAAACAACGTGTGCTTTTAGCTTACTATATCTAGATCGTATCATGCGGTGGATAGATCTATTTGTGGTTGGTGGTGTGATTTTGAAACAAGTGGTATCATGCGGTGGATAAACATGTTTGGCTTCATGCTTGACGGGTTTTAAAGTATCTAGACATGCGGTAGACTAGTGCTTTAGACCTATGCATGCTTGTTTATTACATATTTATGATCATGCTTTACTTCATTTATTTTTATTGTTACTTATCCTCGAGGATCGGTCATGGTCTTGTGCACGTGCAATCTTGTCCAAATAAAGACCGATCTATCGTCATGTTTGCGTCATCCTTTCGGCTATGTTCTATTTCACTTTAATGTTCCCGAATGGTTTCTAATTTGCTGGCAGATAGCTTCTCATAGCTATATGTCACCTCACATGGCTTTCTAGCCGTAAATATGGAACTGTCTGGTACCACCCGGCAAGTTCCAAGCTTTGGTATTTAACTACTTTGTCTTTTGTTAATTTTCAGGGAAAATTGACTGGCACGCTTTGGAATCCGTTCGCGTGTGAAGCTAGCTTGTTTGGCTTGTTGTGTGCTTGACGTAGGGTGCGAATTTTGCGTCAACGGTCGTCCGCGATAACAACGTTGCAGCGGACGTCCCGTCGAAGCTTGGTTCTACTCGCACTCAAGTAGCGCGGGTGTCTTCGTCCACGAGCTTCACGCACCATCCATCCCGGAGCCGGCGCCACCGACCACCGATCCAAAGACATCCCCCGGCCGCCGGCCGGGTCATGATGATCGACGTGGACCGGAGGCAACCCTTCATCGACTACCTCGGTGAGCGAAGGTTCCCTCGGACAAGAACTTGGCCGAGCAACTCATCCGCCGCGCCAAGTCCTATGTCCTATTCGGAGATAAGCTCTACAAGCGGGGTGCATCATCCGGAGTACTCATGAAGTACGTTCCCCGGAAGAAGGCAAGGGCATCTTGGAGGAGATTCACAAAGGAGTCCGGCAACCACGCGTCCTCTCGCACGCCGGTCGGCCAAGGCCTTCCGACGAGCCTTCTATTGGCCCACAACTCGGGCGACACCGAAGAACTCGTCGAAGGTGCCAAGGGTGCCAATACTTCGCCAAGCAACAACATGTCCCGCCTACAAGCTAGTCACCATACCGCCAACCCGGCCTTTCGCCCGCCGGGGGCTCGACATGATTGGGCCACTCCCAACCGCAACAGTGGATTCAATAGAGTACTAGTGGCCATCGACAAGTTCACCAAGTGGATCGAGGTCAAGCCGGTCACATGCCCGAAGGCCGACGAGTACTCGACTTCTCGGATGAACTCGTACATCGCTACGGACTACCCCACCGCATCATCACGGACACGGGCTCCAATTTCAACAATCACCGAGCTTTTGGGAGTACCGCGAGAACAACGGGATCGACGTCCGATATGTCTCGGTTGCCCATCCTCGGGCTAATGGACAAGTCGAGCGCGCCAATGGGATGGTGCTCAACGCTCTCAAGAATTGGCTACATGACGCCGCCAACACCAAAAAAGGCAAGTGGATTAAGGAACTACCCAATGCGCTCCGGGGGCTACGCACTCAACCCTCCAAGCCAACGGGACAATCGCCATACTTCCCGGTCTATGGCTCGAAGCAATCCTCTCTCGCTAATGTCATGTGGGACTCACCGGCGGTAGAGCAATACGACGAAGGCATATCCGAAGACGACGCAGACGAGTTGACATCGATGGACTCGAAGAAGCTCGTTGTGCAACCCTCGTCCAATCGGAAGGTACCTCGAGGGTATCCGACTCTACAACGATCACAATGTCAAGGAATGCTCCTTCGACGATTGGCGATCTTGTCCTCCGCCGTATCCCGAACACGGAAGGACTTCACAAGCTCGGCTCGCCACGGGAAGGTCCCTTCACGGTTGCAAAGGTGACCGGACCGAGGCTCCTATCACCTCCAAATGCTCGAAGGCGAAAACGTCAACAACTCGTGGAATATCGACCAACTCTATCGATTCTATGCCTAGTCTACATGACTACTCCAAGATCCAGCGTTAACGGCTACTAACGGATCTTGGGTCGCTCGCAGCGTCAAAGGACTCTAGCAACGGTCTATCAAGAGACCATGTACTTCTAGATCCGACCTATACGGCTACTAACGGATCTCCACTCGTAAGCGGCCAAGAGCCCTAGCACCACTCGGCCCGTAGGCGGCCTCCGGTCCCGGCAACTCCTTTTGTAACAACGGCCCCGGCCATCCAGGTGTACCCTTTCAGTAATAAAGTTGGATTTTCTATCAACTAATTTATCGTGTCTCCCTTGACGGCTTATCGGCGAGTACCACTACTTGCGACAACTCCATGATAGGACTCCGCATACACACACCGCGACAATGAGTACTCATTTATGGAAGTTTTTCTCATTCATATTTAAACAAGTTCATTACAACTTTGTTTATCGACAACTACTTGCTACAAGCTAATCCTACAGACTACCGGAGGTTAAGCTTCTCGGCGACTTTGTTCGAAAGAATTGGTGCCATCTCGCTCCAGAGAGCCTCCGCGTCTTGCTCGTCCGTGCGCTTCGCGGCTAGTCCGCCGCAACTACATCAACCGGAGCCTTCGGGAAGTACGACTTCATATATGTCAAGATCCGGTTGGGGATCGATTTCGCCGGGTGTTTGACATACGTCGCCGGACGGCCGGGGAGCTTCTCTCGGCCGGGTCCACCAACGGAGCTATCTTCGGTCCGCCCGGATGAGGCACCGGTAGCCTCACGATGGGAAGTGTGGCTTCCTCGAGTTCCTTCGACCGGGCCGCAGCTTCTCGCGGTCCTCGTTCGGCTTCGCAGATTTGTAGCATTGACGAGGTCACGATCCGAGGCAATTCGAAGCTCCATGTGCTTATCGCACTCGTAAGCCAAGTGCTTATAGTCATATTCAAGTACCTCACGAGCCTCGTTCTCCCGGTAGAAGAGGTTCTTCATGTCGACTTCTGAAGCCCTCAGTTGCTCGACACGAGTCTCAAGCTCTGCAATCAACAAGCAAGGCGGGTCAGACTATTGCAAGGTACTTCTAATGGGTACTCGACAAGACAACTCGTACCTTTATTCTTGTTGCGGAGCGACTTGTTCTTCCGCACCAGCTCGTCGCTCTTCGCCTGCATATCCTGGACTTCGTTGTGATATTGGGCGAAGGCGCCGTCCAATTTCGACTGAAGCATGGCGGAGTGCTTCCGGGCCTTCACGAGTTGTTCCTCCAAGGCCTCCGTCCGAGCACCTGCGTCGCCATAGCCTTGGAGCATGCCGGCCTTCCGTCGGGATCTCACCACGATGTCCCGGCGGACAACGGATGTCAACCGAGTACTCGGCATTCTACGGCAGCTTTGACTACTCAAGATCATTGGCAACTCACCTTCATCCACCGCTCGGCCCGGCGCATCGCCTCCAAGTGACGAGCTACCGCCACCGGTCGACAAGGTCGTCCGCCAGAGTTCAACCCCACCATAACTACTTGTGGTGGCTTCCGACATTGGCGCCGAGCGGATTGGCTCCGCATCCCGGATCTCCGGCGAACGGACGACTACTTCCGGGGTGGACTCGGTAGTGCTTCATCGCGCCCCTCTCCGGTGGCCGCGGGGGTTTCTCCGCCGGCTACCTCCATGAGCTCGGGGGGCTTCTCCGACGGCTCCTTGGGTCTCCGGTGCCTGGCCTTCAACGGGCACCGTTTCGAGAATAGCGCTTCCCTCGGCTTCGGCCCCTGTCAACAAAAGACAATTGGATTAGTTACCCTTGGCGGCTACGACTACTCCTCGAGGATACCTGCACTCGTGTAGTGTACTCACCTTCCACAATGCTGGCCTCTGGCAATGTAGCCTCCACGGCCGGTGCCTCGGACTCTGCCTCAGGGGCGGGAGCAGACCCCTCAGCGGGCCGGCGCAGTTATTCTTCGGCCCACCGCCGCACCGGGTTCATCTTTATCCCGGTCAAGTCCGTGGATTTCCCCGCAGAGTACACAACCGGTTGTGAACCAAGTACGACTACCAAATCAAAAGTACTACTCGGGAAAGATCTTCACTCACGGGCTCGACCGGACTATCGTCACGATCGGGGTGTCGCGCCGAGGATGCCGGCGATGTCGACCGACTCCGGCCCTCGCAGGCGCCCTCCTCTTCTTGGGCCTCGGTAGTCGTTGGCTCTTCGCAACAAAGAACGGCCGGCCGCACTCCCCGCAACAACGGGGGCCGGCGCGTCGCCTGCGCCACAAGTTCTTCGATGGTGGGGGCTGGGCTGCGGCCGGCTCCACCCGCTCTCCCACCGTATCCCGGCCACCTTCGTCCCCTTGTTCTACGGGGTCGGAAGGTGGAATCTCCTGCAAGCAATGGAATTTCGTCGTCGCACACACCACATCAAGACACAAGTACTCGACTACCCTACTCAAGGAAGCTTACCTCTTGGGACGTGGCCTCCATGACCTTAAGCTTCTTGGCCATGTGCTTGCGGGCTGCGTTGCGCGGCTTCCTTGGCGGCGCGGGCAGACTAGCCTCCAAGCTAGTTGGTGGATCCCGAACGAGAGGGACGTTGGGCAGTCCAGGGCAGCTGAATCTTGACCGCAGTTGGAACCGCTCTTGCTGCGTCTCTTCATCGTCCTCGTCCGACGTGTCTTCAACGACTACTGTGTTGTCTCCTTCACCGACTTCGTGGTGCTCCTTGGCCTTGCCCTTCCCCTCATCCGGGATCTCGACAAGTCGGGGAGGCAACGCCGGCTCGGAGACAAACTTCACTATGTCATCCCGCAAGAAGCACATTGGATGAGCAAGACTACTACTACATAATCGCACTCGACACCGAGTATAGCTACCGACCTCATTCGGCGGACGCGCGGCGAGTACTCGGGCACGGGCATGGCGTGTACGCCGCATGTCCTTGAAGATTCTCCCCGCACTCGTCGACGATGTATGGAATGCGATGGCGTCCGTTGCTTGGGCTTGGATGTACGGACAACCCCAAGAAGATCGAGAGAATTTCTTAAGCGAGGTCAATGGTTTTCTAAATCAAGCGAGGCGTATATGGGAAACCGTGGTGTTCAAGCAATGCTTTGCCCCCGTATAGATTGCCTCAACCAAAAGAAATTCGCACAATGGGAAATCATTTTTCATCATTTGGTCACACATGATTTCACAAAACATTACACGTGTTGGAATAAACATGGTGAGGAAGGCCTTAATGAACTCGAAGCGAGTCGCCTAAATGATGGTGAAGTGAGACACCATGCTACCGACCATGATGTAGACCTTGATGACAAGTGGAGTTTTTGAGGAAAATGAACCATTATTCCCACCAAATGTGATGAGGCTCGAGGATACACCGATCAAAGAAGTTAGGGGCTTTGATGATGGTGAGGTGTTGCAACGTGTGTACAATGTTGATCAAATGTTGCGGGATGTTGAGTTTCAACGAGTGTACACACCTTCTGAATTAGCGAGGCTGAAGCAGTTCATTGAAGATTCAAAGAAACCTCTCTATCATGATTGCCGAAGTACTCTCGCCTTTCCGGTGATCTAAACTTCGCAGCCTTAAGGCGGATCATGGTTGGAGCAACAAAAGTTTGAAACATCTATTGGATGTACTTAGAGACATGCTACCCGAAGGAAACCAAATAACGCAGTCCGTCTATGAGGCGAAGAAGATAATCTGTTCTCCGGGAATTGAGGTTGAAAAAATCAATGCATGCAAAAACAAGCTTGTGTATTGTTTCGTGGAGATTATGCATCTTGACAAGTGCCCCAAGTGTGTCTATGATCGGTACAAGAGGAAAAAGGATGGTGGACATGATAATAATGCTAATGACGAGAACGAACCCAAGAAGATCATTGGAATGCCAACGGTGACGAAGCGAATCAAGTCACAATGATAGTCGATCACCTATGCCGGACACAATAGACAAGCCGACAGAGCCAACCGCTTGCGGCCTTTTGGATTGCACCGGGATTAATGTGGAGCTCGCACTAGCGAAAGTCTTTCCATTTCAAAAGGCTTGCCATTCAGACGGTGCGGGATGGGTATGTTGTGGCGCAACCTACTTATGTGTGGTGCAATGCGGATTACTACCCTCTACCCGTACCAATTGATGGAGGTGACATAGCAACCCTAGCTAAGGCTCTCGTTTAAAGGATCCAATGGCCAAAGGACGAGATCCTTATACCAACCATGACGAGACATCCCAACCCCGAAGCCGCAACATGTAGCGGGGATACAACATTAGATGGAGGTACCGGCAGCCTCGGTGTCGCAAGAGAAGGCTCAACGGCGGCGGCAACGAAGATCAGCAAAACTACACAAAGAGAGCGTCAACAACGGTCGGAGGAGCCCGTGCAAACTCCACCTAAGCAACAACCGCAACATGCGGATAAGCAATCGACGAAACAACAACCTCTCCAAGAAAAGAGTTTCGACAACAACGGAGGAGTCCGGAAAAACTCCGCCCGAGCAAAGAATCGCAACATGAGGATGAGCAACGGACGAAACAAAGAAAGCCTCTCCAAGAGCAAGAGTGTCGACAACGGCCGGAGGAGCCCGTACAAACTCCGCCTAGCAAGAACCGCAACATGAGGATAAGCAACGGAGACGAAACAACAACCCCCTCTCCAAAAGCGAGGGAGGAGGAGCGTAGGCAATCTTCCCCTAGCGGCGATGCAACGTGTACAACAAACTAATGCAACAGAGGAGAAGCCCGTGCAATCTCCACCGGCAGAAGGGGAACCAAAGCCAGGAAACCTCTCGTCTAAAGATGAGATTCTTAACGTATTATTGAGATAGAACAAGAACGACCAAAATACAAGCCTAGTGCACCTATGTTGTCGAAGCAAACTTCAAGGTTGTTGGACCAAATTGTGCCAGGTTGCATGCTTACGTCATGGAACACAAGTAAGGATAAACTTGTCTTTCCAGAAAGGTGGATCAAGACTAATTTAAATGTGGTGATGGTGCTTTAATGTTAAACATTGCATTTAGTAGCGTGTATAACCTTATAACTCTAGCTTCTCCGGATGTTACCTTCCCGATGTTGTGGACATTATAAGTCCCTTAAAACCTAAAAAGACTTTTTTTTAATTTTGACCACAAAGTTCATGCATGCTAACAATTTGATTTTTTAAAGGAAAATGATGGACAAGGCAACAGAGATGCGGATCGCTGTTAGATTTTTGGATCTAGATTTTTTTACTTCCACAAATATTTCTCGCCGGTCCGGCCTTGTCACCAAAGCAATCTCAAATGCAATTGTCGGTGTTTTAGACCGGCAACCTACCAAGGGGAGTACCCGAGGTAGATGAATGTGGCCTCGCCGAGATCGGTAACTCGAAGGAAGAGACACGTGGCACACAGTTTAGACAGGTTCGGGGCGCGAGGTGCGTAATACCCTACGTCCTGTATGCTGCGTAGCTCTGGATTGATTGGATGTGATTACAAGATGATGCGTAATGAGAGAGAAAGGTCCCTGCCTCGCCTTATATAGTCTAGGAGGCAGGGTTACAGGTCGGTTTAGGGAGAGAGTACTAGTCGTGTACGTCTAGGAGTCCTCTACACAGTACATGTTATGTATACCTTCCTATCCGAGTACTTCTCCACCGTAGTCCTTGCGCCTCACGCCATCGTGGTACCATGCGGCACAAGTCGGGTAGTCCCGGGGGCCCACCGAGTAGTCGGTCCCGGTACCCACCGAGGTAGTGGGCCTAGGGAGGTCCATACGACAAGCCCCCGAGTACTTTGTAGTAGAGTAGGATATCTTCGAGTAGTCTTGACGGCCTTGACGAGTAGTCCTCGAGCGTCTCCGAGTACCAAAAGTCGAAAGTCCTCAAGAATACTTGAAGCATCCCGAGGCTGGAAGGTACTCCAGCTGATTTTTGAGTAATCCTTAAGTCTTCTCGAGTAGTCCCCAAGCGTCCTCGAGTTCTGCCCTTGACGGTCTTCAACAATACTCGTGTTGTCTTGAAGCCGAAGTTTATATGGAAGTGCGATTGCAAAATCACACTCCATATGGAGTAGCCCTCGAGCCTTAGGTTGAGTCGTAGACTCTGGCTGAGGGTCAATCTGAAGTTTTTGGCAAGATTATCCCGCAAAATCCAGAGAAAAAACCGAAGGACACATGGCACGGAGCCCCCGAGCCTTGAGTTGAGTACTTCATCTCGAAATTGAAGGGTAATCTTGTATGTAGAATGTGTCCTGAGTTGCTCCTGAATCTTGTCGCTTCCCAGGGAATTGATTAGATGTAACCGAGCCCCCGAGATAAGGCGCATTGACTACTGGAGGTTGAAGGGTCAAGCGGCCGTCGCCGAGTCGCCCGTGTTGAAACATATCCGTCCGCCTGTTGAGGACCCACCTATTGACTTATAAATAGAAGCCGAAACCCTTAGGGTTTTTCACCCCCCGCACTTGCAGCCATTCAGAGCAAATATCGCCCAGAATCCGCCGCCAGTGCACACTGCCACCTCAGTGTAGATCGTAGATCCAGGCGCGCCGCCGCGGATAGCCACCACTGCAGCCCCCGAGCGAATGTGAGTAAAGACCCGGTGCACTTGGAGAATAAAGCCCTCGCCATCCAAGAGCCTCGGCAAGTGCGGCCCCGCTCTTGGCCGGAGCCGAGCCTCCGCCCACCGGCACGCATCCTCGCTCCCGCCGGAGCCGCTCCTCCGTCGAGGCGAGGGAAGCGCCTTGTCCGCTAGAGTGGCCCTCGCCGTCGCTCGGCCTCCTTGGCCTTCTCCTTGGCCTAGCTCGCCAAGCACGCGCTCCTCGAGGGTCGCACGGTCTTGTTGGAGCCGGGCACGAGTCGCGGCCACCTCCATCTCCCACTCGCCGCCACGGTCCGCGCCCCCGCCAAATCTTCGCGCGCTTTCGCGGCCGCCCTCGTCCCGCTCCGTAGAGCGCCATCCTCACCTTCGCGACGGCGAGAGGCGTCCTCCGCCGCGCCGAGCATCATGCTCCGAGAGCTCGACACGCATGGCCTCGATCCGATACTCCGGCCCACCCGTTGTAAGTTTGCAAGGCCTCGACAAGGCGTCAAGGGCGTCATACTCATCTCGGTACCGGCCACGCTTGGAGCTCGCTTGGTCAAGGCGGTCATGCTTCTCATGAGCTCGGCCCTCCAACACATGTCACCGCAAACAAGGCAAGGGGGAGGCCGGTCGCAGGAAGCGCAAGTGCGGAACGTACAAGATGAAGAGGTGAGGGAAAGAACTCCAAAACCCAACAAAAATTGCGTACCTGGAACACCGGCCACGCGGGATCTACGTGGATCCGCGCCGCCTCGTTCAAAGTGTTGTTGAGTGAGGCGCCGAGGTCACAGAACTCTTGCCACGCCGCCCGCTCGACCTCGGGCCTCACTAAAATGGGTCGGCGGCGTGCTCGCGCGATCTCGCTCTTGCTCTCGATGCGCCGCGGCGCCCGTCCGGAGCGGGGAGGGCGCGCGTGGGATGACGAGGCCTCAACACCGCGCAACCGGTGCCGCGGCATCACGCAGCCCATCCTCCCGCATCACCCGCACCCCCCACCGCAGCTCGGGGCCGGCGCGGCCGCCTCTCCCACCGGCCCCATCCGGCGGCGGGCGTCGTCGTCGGGGATCTCCACCACCGCCGCCCCCGATCGACCGCCGTGGGGGACCCGGCGCCGGGGACCTCCGACACGGCGGCCGCCGCCGCCGTGGCCGCCACCACGTTCACCACCTCCCCGCCGCAACCCCGTAACCTCGGCCGCGGGCGCCGTGGCTCGCCGCCGCCACCGCGCTCTCCGCCCTCGACGCCCTCGACGAGCGCCGCCTCGTGGGCACGGACGTACCCAACCTTAGCTCCTTAGCGCGCGAGGTCGGGGACGATTGTGACACCCTAATTTTCCATCACTAAATTAATGTAAGCAACATGGTGTTTTTGTTTTATTTTCTAAGGATTAATAAATTATCAAATAAATTTGGTCTCTAAATATTTTAATATCATTTTAATAATTTAGAAGCAATAAGTGCTTGTGCATCATGTTTTGAATGCATGGTTTTATTATTTGTTTATGTGGAGTTTTAAAAGACTTTAAAATGATTTGAAAACTTGCAAAAGGTTTGAAGTGTTTAAACTTTGAAAAGAGTTTAAAGTTTGAAAAGGATTTGAAAAGGTTGAAAAAAAACTTCCCAAACCCTTAACTCCTCCCCTCCCTTTCAGCCCACCAGCCCAGCCTCCCTCTTCTTTCCCCACCGGCCCAGCGCCCCTCGCGCGGCCCAACTCCTTTTACCGCGGCCCACTTTCCCGCCGCCAGCCCACTTCTCCTTCCCTTCCTCCTTCTCTCGCTGCCAACCCGACCCCACACGTCAGGCCCGTCCCTCACCTCTAGCCGCGTCCCCTCGCTCCCGCATCCGCGCCGCCGCCGCCGCTCCCCACTTTCCCTCCCCGCTTCTCCCCGCCAACTTGCGCGCCATCAAGGGGCAATTGAAGCCCGCTCACTCCTCTCCCCTCCTTAACTCTCATACGTTTCTCCTCCCATCACGCCCCCCCCCCCTGATTGCCTTGAAGGCCGCAGCCCTCATGGCCATCGATGGCCGCCGCTTCCCCGCAGGCGCCCCTCTCCTTCCCCTTCCCCCTACAAGAGCCAAGGCCGAGCCCCGTCTCGCCCTTTTTTTCCTCTTTTCCACACCGCTCACGCACCTCTCCGTCCTCGCATGCGCCGCCGCCAGGAGGGATCCGCCGCCGCGCCATGGGCGGCCAAGGAAGAAGCTCGTCGCCGCCGCCGACCAGCCGCGCCCCGAAGCCCCCGTCTTCTTCCCGTAGCGCCGCCGAGCTTCTCGTCGTCGGGCACCCTCTCCCGTTGCCGACCGAGCCGCACAAGGAGCCACCGCCGCCATCTTCAATCTTCGGCCGTCGTCGTCGATTTCTCTCTACGCCGCACCCCGACTCCGTCGTTCCCCCTCGTGCTTCGCGCAAGGTGAGGATCCTTCCCGTGCGCCGGTTTTCCTTTCCCGTGCGCACGAGCTCGCCGGCCATGTGGTCGTCGCCGCCGTCCGCCGCCGGGCCGTGGCGCCGTTCACTCGTAGCCGTAACCACCCGCTAGAACCCGTGGTCGAGTTCACCTTCTCCCCCGGCCCTCTCGTAGGTGCTTTTCGCGTCGAGTTTGGTGGCCAGAAGTCGTTTTTGCGTGCGCCGGCGAAACTCCGCCAACTTCCGGCGAGGTCACACCGGCGCCGCCGTCCACCACCGCGTGCCCGCTTGCGTGCCACTAGGACCGCCCCGATCCAGATCAACGAACCGGATCGAGTACCCCTTCACACTAAATAACCGGTGCACCGTGCACCCGCGGACCGTGGTCCACGACGCGGTCCACGGCCCCGCCGCCCGTCCACGAACGGATCAACGGCCCGATTAAATGAAGGAGTACCCCTTCGTTTGGTTCACGGCCCGCGCGCATGGCGTCATGCTCGCGTCGCCCGGCCACTCGCGCCCAGCCACGTGGCGCTTCCTCGCCCCTCCACCGCTGCCCCCGCAGCTTTTGCAAAAAGGTCCCCGTCCTTATCTTTTTCACAACCATGCCCTTCCACCTATAGAAATCCTTCCGCTAGGTCCCGATTTCTTCCTTTAAGCCCCCGAGCTTTTTAGTTTTTCCCCACCCGAGGTCCAATCTTGTCTTTTGCACTATAAACCTTCGGTTTATATGTGTAATTATGTTTTAGCCCCCCGGTTTCTTGCGGTTAAGCCCCCGGAAGCCTAGTTTCTTCGCGTAAAAGCCCCGAAACTTGTTTTAACCATATCTTTTCCGTCCTAGCTCCGTTTTAAGCGTTCTTGGTGTCCACGCGACCGTCTTTTTTAAGCCCGTCGGCTTTAGAACCTTGTTTTGGCCGTATCTTGTGCGTTTTAGCTCCGTTTCCACCGTTTCAAGTTGCGTTAGGCTCATATCAACTAAAACTACGTGATAGGACCAATGTTGTACATGTTCTTTGTTTTATAATTTATTTAAATGATTAATATGATTAAATCTTATTATGCATGCTTTTCTAATTAAAACCTAGTTAGAGTTCAACACGTGTTTTCATAAGAAAGCTAAAATGCCTAAAACTAGTTAAATATTTCTTATAATTAAAAGCTAATTAGATGTGTACCTCGGTTTTTATAATCAAACTTAATTTGAATAATGCTTATTTGCTTCCTAAATAAAAGCAATATAGGTTTATCTCGAGTTTTCTTAATTAAATTGTTAATTTGATGAATATGAATATAAATGTGTTTTTAAGTTATAATTTGATTAGAATAACTCGAAATACAAAGATAAGCACCTAGATGCTTTTATATGCTTCTTCTAAATTAAATGTTTAATTTGCATAAATCATACTTGAATATTTATAAGTAAAACTTGGAATAGGCTTACATCGTATTTTAAATACCAATATAACTTGCTTAATTATAAATAGGGTATTTCTCTGAAATAACCTATGCATATGATCTTTATTAAATTAAAATATACCAAGCACATAGCTAGCTCTTGTTTATGATCATCCAAATCACCTGATAGTTCCGAGTGTTCCTTGTGATCGCTTTCCTAGAGCCAACCTTTGTTTTCTCTTGGTGAATCAACTATGTTCTTGCACCTAATCTTTCCGAACCACCTTTCTTTAAAGCTACCTTGTTATCCGTTTTCCTTCGATCGCCTTTACCTTTGCTTGGTGTATTGTTTTGTTTATTGTATGCTTTCTTGTGTGCTCGTAGACATCGTGCCGCTTTCAAGTGAGCAACCATTGAAGCGGATCAAGAGCAAGTGTTTGAAGAAGAAGAACCCCAAGTGTTTAAGCAAGGAAGGCAAGTGGACTTCTCCCTCTCGCATATTCTTCTTTGTCCTAAACAATTGCATGATAACTAAGTTTACTTTTAAATGTTGTATTGCATAAACTTGATGGGAAATCACCTTTCTAAGGACATGACTAGACTTTTACGTTCATTACCTTGGACAACCCTTTTTAAATAAATGTTTTTGGGTAGAAATGCTTAGTTGCTATAACTTGGGATGGTTAAAATGAATCTTATGCAATATGTTGAATGTTGATCATGATAACTTGGATCATATACATGTATGTGTGTGCTTATGGTTAATAACAAGATCATATGGTTTAATTGGAACATGGAGAACCACCCAGGAAAACAAAGGCAACCACAAACCCATATGGCTCGGCTTAGCCGATTAATTAGGAGAGTGGGTTAGCCGATAGCTCTTTTCCGAGAGGGGCACAGTGGGGCCGGAGTTGAAGGGGTATAGCCCGGTCCTTTTGGGGTAGCGGCCTTGGCTAAGGTGTTGACCACTAGGGAGGGTTATGGTCCGCTCCGCCGCTCGTAACCGCTGCGGCGTGTTGGTTTCTCTTCTTTTCTTTGTAAAGGCTTCGTAGTGGACCCCTAGCCACTCACCTCGGAAGTGTTTAAGGGTTTGATCAACCCGGCGACATGGGGAACACGAACCGTGGGTAAAGTGTACAACCTCTCGCAGAGTGTAAAACCGATTGATCGGGCCCGTGCTCACGGTCAAGAGTGGCCTGGACCCTCACATGATTAATAAACTTGAAGATGGAACTAAATTATGGTTTCTTGTGGGTTTTGAGAGAAGATGCTTTCCTAAATGCTTAAGTGGGTTGGTATGAACTTACATCTAGTAAATGGGTGCTTGCTAATAAAATTTGACCAACATTAAAAATGCTAACCGCAACAAAACTCTTAGCCTATCCTTGATGGCCTTGCATCTTTCCCCCACTTGCCGAGCTCCAACCATAAGTGTGCTCACCCTTGCTTACCCGCCGTTTAGAGAAGAACACTCGGAGGAGAGTACTTCGCCGACTACGAGGAGTTCGAGGCTTGCGTGCCCCCCCATATGTGCTCCGTGGAAGATGAAGATGGAGTTGCGTCTTCATAGTTAACGTTTGATTGTTGTAAAGACCTTCGAGTCTAACGTCTGAGTGTAATAAAGAGATAATGTAATGGTTTAACTTTTGTACGTTTTTATTGCTGTTTATTGATATTTCACTCATGAAGTCCATCATATGTGTGTAAACTTGATCCCGGCGCACATATGAGATGCATTTGGTTTTCTTCGGAAAATCGGGTGTGACAACGATCGGCGACGCCTTTTGAACACCGAAACAAGAGTTTGAGCTCCAACCCCCTCGAAGCCCGAACGACCGGAGGGGCAATTGCTTACCTCAAGGTGGAGAAGCCCCGCTTCCTCTTCCTCGAGTTCTCGACGAACAATGTGGTGGCGGCCGGCGTTGCCACCGCGAGCCGCTCCCCGGAAACCCCCCCGCGCACGCGCCGGTGCCTCCGTGGCGCGCGTCGTCCCTGTGCCGGACGCTCCGACGGCGGGCGCTCCCGCGCCTACCCCGAGCGCTTGCTCCTCTCCGCCGCCTCCGTGGCTCTCGGTGAGGGGGGCGCAAGATCCCACCTCTCGGGGAGCCCGCCCCCCATTGCTCTCTTCTTCCTCCTCCGACGACAACGAGTACTCCGAGGCCGCCGGAGGAAAGTGTCCCCGCAGGTCGCGCAGCCGGTACTCCTCGTCCCACCTTGCTCGCGACGCTCCCACCGCCGGATCCTCCTCTCCTTCTTGCGCATCGCCCGCTCTTGCTCCCCCCCCCGCGCCGCGCGCGCGCCGGCTCGGTGGCGTGGGCGAGCTCGGACCGTGCCGAGTCCACGGACACCCTCTCGCTAGAAAGAGCGAAATGTCGGAATCACATCGGTGCGTCGCAAGGGAATAAAAAAAAAGGGGGAGCCTACTCACCGCCGGGCGTCGGGAAGCATAACAAACGACCGCAGGTCGTCGTTGCCGTGGCCTAGCGGCCTTGAGGCTAATGGCGTGCCTCGCCCTCGTAGCCGCTATCGATGTTTTAGACCAGCAACCTACCAAGGGGAGTACCCGAGGTAGATGAATGTGGCCTCGCCGAGATAGGTAACTCGAAGGAAGAGACACGTGGCACACAATTTAGACGGAGTTCGGCCGCGAGGTGCGTAATACCCTACGCCCGTATGCCGCGTAGCTCGGGATTGATTAGATGTGATTACAAGATGATGCGTAATGAGAGAGAAGGGTCCCCGCCCTCGCCTTATATAGTCCGAGAGGCAGGTTACAGGTCGGTTTAGGGAGAGAGTACTAGTCGTATACGTCCGGGAGTCCTCTACACATTACATGGTATGCATAGCTTCCTATCCAAGTACTTCTCCACCGTAGTCCTTGCGCCTCACGCCATCGGGTACCGTGCGGCACAAGTCGGGTAGTCCCGTGGGCCCACCGAGTAGTCGGTCCCGGTACCCACCGAGGTAATGGGCCCGGGGAGGTCCGTACGACAAGCCTTCGAGTACTTTGTAGTCGAGCAGATAGCTTCGAGTAGTCTTGACGGCCTTGACGAGTAGTTCTCAAGCGTCCCCAAGTGCTACAAGTTGAAAGCCCTCAAGGGTACTTGAAGCATCCCGAGGCCGGAAGGTACTCCACCTAATCTTTGAATAATCCCTGAAGTCTTCTCGAGTAGTCCCCAAGCGTCCTCGAGTTCGCGCTCTTGAAGGTCTTCAACAATACCCGTGTTGTCTTGAAGCCGAAGTTTATAAGGAAGTGCGATTGCAAAATCGCACTCCATATGGAGTAGCCCCTGAGCCTTAGGTTGAGTCGTAGACTCTGGATGAGGGTCATTCTGAAGTTCTGGCAAGATTATCCCGCAAAATCTGAAGAAAAAACCGAAGGACACGTGGCAAGGAGCCCCCGAGCCTTGAGTCGAGTACTTCATCTCGATTGAAGGGTCATCTTGTATGTAGAATGTGTCCTAAGTTGCTCTTGAATCTTGTCGCTACCCGTGTGGAATTGATTAGATGTAGCCGAGCCCCCGAGATACAACGCATCGACTACCGGAAGTTGAAGGGTCAAGCGCCGCCGCCGAGTCGGCCGTGTTGAAACATATCCATCCGCCGTTGAGGACCCACCGATTGACTTATAAATAGAAGCCAAAACCCTTAGGATTTTCACCCCACACACTTGCAACCATTCAGAGCAAATCTCGCCTAGAATCCGCCGCGAGTGCACACTGCCACCTCAGTGTAGATCATAGATCTAGGCGCGCCACCGCAGATAACCACCACTATATCCCCCGAGCGAATGCGAGTGAAAACCCGGTGCACTTGGAGAATGAAGCCCTCGCCATCCAAGAGCATAAAGACCGCCGGCGGGAAGAAGAGGTCCCGGGAGGAAGCCCGGATCCGCCGGAGGGTCGACACCGCGCGTGTCTCCCCCGCGCCCAAATCCCAACAAAGAATGGAAAAAGTCGAAGGCCAAAAACCGAGGACCCGCTCGAGCGCTGACTCAACCAGATTTCTCCGGGAGAAGGAGGTTGACATGTGGCGCTCCGGCGCGGGAGATCCATACCCAATGGAGAAGAATCCGGATGAGATCCCGATGTTCACGCGGTTCGTGGAGCGCGGGGTGGCCCTCCGGCGAGCAACTTCTTCAAGGGGCTCTTGGAGTACTACGGTATCGAGTACCTCAATCTCAACCCCAACCGTATCTTCCACACCTCCGTCTTCGTCCATTTTTGCGAAGCTTTCTTGGGGATCAAACCCCACCGGGGTACTCTTCCGAAGTTCTTCCGCGTGAAGCCCCCGAACCCGAGCGCCAACGACCCCCGAGTAGTCGGAGGGGCCGCATCCGGCATGCGCGAGGACGCCGCGGAGCATTACCTGGCGTACAAGTTGATCGACTCCAACCAGGATTGGAAGTCGAAGTGGTTCTACGTCACCAACCACCACCTCGGGAGCTATCGAAGCCCGCCGGGGAAGCAGCCAAAGCACCGGCCCTGGTGGAATACCGAGCCGACGATGCAAGAGGGTATCCAGCTACCCGAACTGCTGGCGAAGATCAGGGCTTTGAGGGAAGCCGGCTTAGGGCCGAGCATGTGGCCTTCGTGGCCTTTATGAAGAGGAGGGTGCCGCCGCCGATGGCTCGCGACACCCTCGCTACCGCGCACACCGGCGAGGGTGACTCGTCGCGGATGCCCGGCGGCGAGATTGACGACGACGACATCGACAAAGCCGGGCAGATCTTTAAGGACATGCCGCCGTACACGCCCCCGTCCGGGCTCCGGAGTACTCCGCCGCGCACCCACCGAACGAGGCCGCAGGGCCGTACTCGTGTCGAGTACCGATTATGTAGTAGTAGTCGTGCTCATCCAATGTGCCTCTTGCAGGATGACATAGTGAAGTTTGTCTCCGAGCCGGCTTCGCCTCCTCGACTTGTCGAAATCCCAGAGGAAGGGAAGGGCAAGGCCAAGGAGCACCGCGAAGTCGGCGAAGGTGATGACACTGTTATCGTCGAAGACACATCGGATGAAGATGACGAGGAAACGCTTCAAGAGCGGTTCCAGCTGCGGTCGAGATTCAGCCGCCCTGGACTGCCCAATGTCCCTCTCATCCAAGATCCTCCGACTAGCTTGGAGGCTAGTTTGCCTGCGCCGAGGAAGCCGTGCAACGTGGCACGCAAGCGCATGGCCAAGAAGCTCAAGGTCACCGAGACCACATCCCAAGAGGTAAGCTCCTTGAGTAGGGTAGTCGAGTACTTGTTTCTCGATGTTTTGTATGCGACGATGAAATTCCATTGCTTGCGGAGATTCCACCTTCCGACCCCGTGGAACAAGGGGACGAAGGTGACCGGGAACCGTGGGGGAGCCGGCCGAAGAGGAGCCACAGCCCCGGCCCCCCGCCACGACGGGAGCCATGCCGCGGGCGCTAGTTGCCGAGGGCGGGACCGAGCTGGGCCGCCACAACTCGGCCGCCGAAGAGCCGCCGGCTACTAAAGCCGAAGAAGATGTGCCTCCGCCGAGGCCGGACTTGTTGACATCGCCAAAGATACTTGGTGCCCCAACCGTGCAGAGTCCTGGCGAGCTCCGTAAGTGAAAATATTTCCCGAGTAGTACGTGTAGTTTAGTAGTCGTACTTGGTTGACAACCAGTTGTGTACTATGCAGGAAATCCATGGACTTGACCTGGGATGAGGATGAACCCATCGCGGCAATGGCTGAAGATGATTCCGCGCCACCCGCCGAGGAGTCCGCTCCCGCCCCCAAGCAGAGACCGAGGCGCCGACCGTGGAGGCTACGCTACCGAAGGCCGCATTGTAGAAGGTGAGTACACTTGCGCGTACATAGTCTTCCTCAAGGAGTAGTCATGGCCGCCGAGGGAGACTAATCCAAATGTCTTCTCGTTGAGCGCACAGGGGGCCGAGGCCGAGGCCAAGGGAAGTACCATCCCCGAGGCGGTGCCCGTTGAAGGCTTGGTGCCGAGACCCAAGGAGCTGCGGAGCAGCCCCCGAGCCGGGGGAGGTAGCCAACGGAGGAGCCCCCGCGATAGGCCGGAGAGGAGCGCGATGATGTACCGCGCAGTCGCCCCGGAAGTAGTCATCCGCTCGCCGAGATTCAAGATGCAGAGCCGATCCGTGCGGCACCGATGTCTCGAGCCGCCACGAGTAGTCGTGGTGGGATTGAACTCCGGCGACGACCTCGTCGACCCGACGGGTGCGGGCGCGTCACTTGGAGGCGATGCGCCGGCCGAACGAAGGATGAAGGTAAGTTGACGATATCCTTGAGTAGTCAATCCGCCATGGATGCCGAGTACC
This sequence comes from Cenchrus americanus, assembly GCA_947561735.1. NCBI lineage: Eukaryota > Viridiplantae > Streptophyta > Magnoliopsida > Poales > Poaceae > Cenchrus > Cenchrus americanus. Next base: position 195,377,745 of record OX387245.1, on the reverse strand, counting down.
CAAGTAAAGTTATTGTCCGGTGCGTGGATGTCGTGGAGAGATCCCGACGAAAATCGAACATGCTCGCAAGGATACGGCGATACAATGCTCCGGCGGAAGCATTCGTGGAACAACTCGTAAAAGCCCGAAGCACTCCGCCATGCTCCGCCGAAGCTTGGACGGTGCCTTCGCCCCGCACCACAACAAAATCCAGGACATGCGGGCAAAGAGCGGTGAGCCGGTGCGGAAGAACAAGTCGCTCCGCAACAAGAATAAAGGTACGGTGTCGTTTGTCGAGTACCCATTAGAGATGTCTTGCGGTGGTCTAACCCCGCCTTGTTCATTGCGAGCTTGAGACCCGTGTCGAGCAACCGAAGTCTTCGGAGAGTCGACATGAAGAACCTCTTCTATCGGGAGAAAGAGGCCGGAGGTACTTGAATATGACTATAAGCAATTGGCTTACGAGTGCGATAAGCACATGGAGCTTCGAATTGCCTTGGATCGTGACCTCGTCAACTGCTACAAATCCCTGCATAAGTTGAACGAAGACTGCGAGAAGTTACGGGCCCAGCTGAAAGAACTTGAAGAAGCCGCACTTCCCATTGCGAGGCTACTGGTGCCTCATCCGGGCAGGCCGAAGATAGCTCCATTGGTGGACCGGCCGAGAGAAGCTCCCGCTCATCTGGCGACGTACGTCAAGCATTTGGCGAAGTCGATCCCCAATCAAATCTTGGCGTACATGAAGTCGTACTTCCCGAAGGCTCCAGTGGATGTAGTCGCGGGTGGACTAGCCGCCAACTGCACTGATGAGCAGTACGCGGAGCTCCTGGAGCAGATGGCGCCAATTGCTGAGCAGGTCGCCGAAAAGCTGAACCTTCAGTAGTCCTGTAGGGTTAGCTTGTAGCAGTAATTGTATAAACAAAGTTGTAATGAACTTGTTTGATTATGAATGAGAAAGCTTCTCAGAAATGAGTACTCATTGTCGCAAGATATGTATGCGGAGTTCTCATTGTGGAGTTGTCACGAGTAGTAGTACTCGTCAGTAGGCCCGTTGAGGGAGACACAGAAAGTCAGTTGATAGATAATGAAACTTTATTACTGAGAGAAATACACCTGAATGGCCAGGGCCATTTTACAAGAGTAGTCACCAGGACCCGGAGGCCGCCTACGGCTAAGTTGTGCTAGGGCGTATAGCCGCTTGCGGTAGTAGATCCGTTAGTAGCCGTATAGGTTGGATCTAGGAGTACATGGTCTCTTAGTACACCGCCGCCGGAGTCCTTTGTCGCTCGGAGAAGCCCAAGATCCGTTAGTAGCCGTTAACGCCCGGATCTTGGAGTAGAGTAGTCCGAGACTAGTGCCCGGACCCGAGGCCACTCCACGCCGAAGGGGGTCTTGAAGTAGTCGTGTAGACTTGAGCCCCCGTGGTAGTCGAGAGACTAGGCGTATGGTGACAACCCGCCCCGAGAAAGTACCGATACTATCGCCTAAGACCAATCCACTTTGGCCATTAAGCGATAATAAAGTACCATCCTCGTCGTAAGTCGCCGGTTAACGCCCCAGGTCACTTGCTTTTGAAAAAATGAGCGACACCGAAAGCACTCATGCCGCGCCGTGCGCCAACAAGCACCTCAAGGGCCGGCACGTCCGGACCCCTCGACGGCCGCAAACGCGAAAAGACGGGCTCGTCCATGCACGGCCCCGCACGGCCTTACGATCGAGGGTTCGAAGCCCGACCCTCGACGGGTTCGAACGGGCGCCCGCATCACGAGTTAGGGACGACGAGGGCGCGCGCATTCGAGCCGTTCCTCGAGCCCGTCGGCTCGAGGGTGCCCCACATGTCGTGTTCGAGAGCCAGCGAGGGCACTGCGCCTAGCGGGGGGATCCCACCGAGGGAGAGCTTCCGCGCCCTCGGTCCCTAGCGAACGGGACCGAGCCCCACCTAGCAAACCCACGCAAGCGCTTCCATGGACGTGTCTCCGGACCGCGCAGCCTACCCTTATCGAACGGGGCATGGACGTCCACTTGAACCACCCGCTAGCAGCTCGATGAGGAATCCGCGATTCGCGACCCGCTCGATGGGAGTCGTGGAAACCTCACCCTCCGCGCTCCCGCGGAGGGACGGCGAGGGCGCGATAAAAAACAAGTCGTCAGGCTCGACCCGATCGCCTCGAACAGGCCAAGGCTCGGGGGCTTGACGCACGGCTACACCTCCTTGGAATTGCACCCGCCGGGAGACAAGGGACAGGGGAGCGTGCACCCCCGATGCCGGCCGAAATACCGCCGATGCCGGCGGGCATATGTGCCACGCCTTTCGACCGAATTGCTCGCGGTTAACCCCTCGCAGAGAGCCCACACTCTGCCCGCAGGCTTGGGAGAGGCCCGACCGCGGGTCCGCCGACGCGGCCCCACGGAAAGCGTTCGCAAACAAGGAGGGAAGAACGTCCTAATCGAGTAGGTTCCGGCATACTGCGGGAGCCTCAATGGCAAACCCGCGGATGCTCGGGGGCCACTCTTCGGGGACCGCCCTAGGGGTCCCCTCAAACAATGGGGGAACCCTTACTTAAATTCCTGCATCAAAATAAGCTAAGCCTAACCATGCAGGAAACTAACCATGCAGGACATGGCCCATGCAGCAGGACTTCGGAGGCCCACCAAGACGGCTCGTACGTAAGACCCCTCGGCGAGGCCCGCCTCGCCCGAGGGTACGCTCCTCCTCGGACGGGCTCCGCCCCGTTCGAGGGGCAACCCCCTCCCTCGAACGGACTCCGCCCCGTTCGAGGGGCGACCCCTTCCCTCGAGCGGTCCCGCCCCGCCGAGGGCTCGATCCCCCTCGAGCGGGCCTCGCCTCGCTCGAGGGTCCGCTCCACCCTCGGCCGGGGCCCGCCACGCTCACGGGCGCCCGCGCGCGTGCGCCGCCCCCGTACTTGGGCATTTAACGCCCCGACGCCGCGAGACGGCGTCATCATGCGCCCGGCTCACGCCCGGTGCCGCCGCACCAACTCCCCGGGGAGGAGCCCATCCCCCGCTACCGTGGGATGGACCGTGCCGGCACGTGCGCCCGCTACCGTACGGCTAACGCGCCCGACCCTCGAAAGGGGGTCGGCGCACCCTCGACCCACCCCTTTCCCGTGACCCCGCCAGGGTTAGGTGAGGGGCGCTAGGCCGGTGGGCGGCCATCCCGGCCACCGTAACGGCGCGGCCGCCGTACCCACGCGTGCGGGCGCACGCCGACTCCGCAGCGCACGCCCGAGCGCCGGCAAAGAACCACTCCACCACCGCAGCTCATTGGGAAGGAACGCCGTTCGCCCGCTCCCTCGTACTCCGTACCAGGCCATCATCGGCACCTCCCTCGAAGCCTATCGTGGGACGCCATCGCCATCCGCCGCCTCCTACCCTCGAACCGCCACCCGTCGGGTATGAGGTAGGCCATCATGGCCGGATCGCAGCGAAGATCGTCCGGACGACCGCCCACTCTACGCCGTAGCACGACGTGCTCCCACACGTAACTAGGTAGCGCGGCGTGCATGTAACTCGCCGCCCCCTTGGCCTATAAAAGGGGAGGCGAGCCCCCCCCGCCCGGGGGAGGACGAATCCAGTAGGAACACGGCGCACCGTGCACTCACTCTCTTATTCTCCTACAACATCTCCGGCCACTCACCCAGGGACTTGGAAGCCACGATTCCTCTCCCGCCTTGCTTGTATTTGCCCCACTACAAGCACCCCCTGGCCGAGCAATATAGTGCCACGAGCACGCCCCTGCTGGACGTACGGCCCCCTCGGCCGGAACCAGGATAAAACCTTGTGTCATTTGTTGCTTAGCATCGACCATTGAGGGATAGACCTAGGCGTTATCTACTAGTTAGTGTCGGGACCATATTCCGCACCGACAATAAGAATGTAGGAAAAAGAATTTCCTGATTTGGACGTCATTTGACAAATATAAACAACTTTGAAGTTATGATTAAACGATACAAATGATCAAGTTCATTATGAACATGAACAACTCAAGAACACATCCCAATCTGGGTGCCGACAGGTGGGGCCCACAACTCTGTCCAATGGGGAAATCTCTCGCGGGTTCAGGCCGACAGTTTGGCGCAACAATCCTACAGGTGGGTCCCGCAACTCCGTCCACAGATGGGGTCAACCAGAGTCAAATTTCCGTAAAGACTGATTTGTGGGCCAACAAGTGCCTGGGTACACCCATCATTGACCCTGTGATTCCGTGTCCTCCCTATGAAAGCGCAGTTTCCTTAAAACCCAATGAACCTTGCGACCCCCCAAATTCAATCTACAACATGATCTGGAGGCGGCGGTTCTTTTCCATCTCCCCTCATCCTCACCCAGGGGATAACGGCGTCGCACATCCAATTACCCACCGCGCGTGACGAACGCAACCCCTCCTTGGAAAAGATCTCCGTGGCTCGCTACGAGGCGTCGTCGAGATCGCTAGAATCGCCGACGGAGCCGACGATTGACATCGTCTCCCGCGTCGGCGAGCGGCGAGGATGCCATTGTGGATCTCCGCAACTCGCGCGCAACATGCAAGGCAATGTGCGTGGTGGGCGGCGCCGCCACGGTCGGACGACGCCTAGCCTTGAAACGCGTCTGCCCGGCGTCGATTCTACCTCGGCCACGAGTATCGCGCGGCGCTCGTCAACACACTGGCCAATGTCGGCAACCCGGAGGCCTTGTTCCAGAGCGGCGGGGGGGCTTGCGCCGCGCGATCATCGGGGAACACACGTGGCGTCATCACGCCGTGCCTCGACCAGCTACGGCGCGCCGCGGAGGCGGGTCACAATGTAAAACCCCGGATTTTCATAGAAAACCCGAATCCCTGTACCATCGCGATAGTCCCTGGATCAGTGGCTATCGCGTACAGAACGTCTCACAGATAGATACACAAAGTCATACATCGCATCGCATAAAGTTAATAGTGCATGAATTTATTACAAGTCCATTATGGAGTACATCAATATAAGCCTCTTGGCTGAATCAGAGTGAAAATTCTACGCAACGGTAGCTATCTTCTCAGAAGGGTCTCCATCTTTATTCTTCCCACCACAGGCAAACTCGAGCGAAGCGACGTATCCCTCAGTCCGTACCATCCGTCGGCGTTGCAGTCGAACTCGGACTCGTACCCTGCACACCCAAAGTCTATCCCCAAGGAGTGGGATAGGTCCACGTCACCAACCGTATGCAGCTTTAAGTGGCCTAACATCTAAAGGGAAAAGAGAGCAGACAAGGAAACGGCTGTGGTTTCCTAAGCAACAGCAGCAGAGTAAAACAAGGTATCTCCATCAATATCCCGAAACCCAAGTCTCTCAACACAGCTCGGGTCTACCTGGTCACCCAGAAGACCCGTCTCCACCTCCTACTCCTGTCTAGGGTCGGTGCGAGAACTTCCCCTCCTCGCACCTCAATGGCTACAACCGGATCGACGAGGTAGATGGAGCCTCTCTCCTCTAGCCGGCGGTAACCACGGCTCACCACACTCTCACCTATAGGGGGAAGGTAGAAAACCCAAAACATGAGGATCAAGTAAGTCTTCTAGGCAGTGTCCATGACCGAGGACGCGGCTATAGCTATAGATCGAACAACTCTGCAGAGCGTGTACACCTGTACCCATCCCGGAATGGTACCCGGCCGGTGTACGGCCGATCGAGCCCATCCTACCGGCGAACTCTCGGTAGTTACGAAACCACCCTGCATCCGGCCCTCAAAGCGGTCCTCTCCGCAGTGAAGACAGCACCGGAACTGTGAAATGCTCACGTGTGGCCACACGGGAGACGCTCTGAGAGGGTGGTCTCACCTCCACCGCTCCCCCACAGATACCCTCTATCCTTCCTAGGCAGGTATGGTTCCGCACTTGCCGAGCTCAACTCGGCCCTATCCCCACTCTCGGCGGGGTGGTGTGTACGATGTCCTATAAACAAGTTGATCCACTCGGCTTCAGACCGGGGCGAGCTCATGTCCTCCAAGCGCACGTAAAACCCCAACACCTAGGCTCCGAAAACCGTAACAGGAGGGATGCACTGAGGAGTGCACCCCTATCCCCGATCCCAGATCGGTTGTTTCGAGCTCACCCCCGCCAAAGCACCCAAAACGCCTTCTCCTGCCGGTTTTTACCCCACACACGCCAAGAACCACTATTCCCATCCCACACATGCATCGCGAAGCTCGGCGTATATACACACTCACATAAACATATATAGTAGTGGTAGGACATTCAAGGACAGGGTAAACAAAGAGGCAGTGCAAGGTTCATCAACATGCATATATAAAGTAAAGCACTAGCAATACTACTCAGCAATGCCTAATGGGTATTTCAGAATCAGTCGGGCGTGAACCTGGGGTCGGGTAGTCCTCTGCAGCGAAGTCGTCGGCGTAGTCGTACTCCCCGGCTCCGCCTCCCGGCTCCCGCGCTCCTAATAGCGCGAAAGGAAAAAAATAAATAGCGGTCCTAAAGCAACTTAAATCCAACAAAAGCATTGGAGAACCAAAAGAGAGCAAACACCAACCCAACCCGGAGTTTAAGATTTTAGAAATTTTCTGGAAGTGGTTTCACAATTTTTGGAGTTAAAATGGATTTTCTAGGATTTTTCAAAGGGAAAAACTAATTTCTGGAAATAAAAATACGTTTAAACCCTAAGGACTCAGCCACACCGGATCCCCAGACCCGGATCCGATGCGGCCAGTTTCCCCCGCGGCCCGCGTGTGGCCGGCCCGCCATTGGTGGCCGCAGCGATCCCGGGAAACCCGTGCGGCCTGGCGCGGTGTGGGCTGGCGGGTGGCCGAGCTGAGGATGGCCGAGCCGCAGCGGATCCCAGTGGATCTACTGTGGCTACGCCCGCATGTGGTCTCCGGTGCACCACCTAAGACCGTGTTTTCAGCAGCGACGCAAGGTGCTTGACGAAATGCCCAGGAGAGGGACGGAGGCGCGGGATGACCTTGCCGGCGGCGGCCTTCACGGCGCCTGGGCGATCGGCCAGAACGGGGTAACCTCAAGGAGACTCCTAGGCTGCTGGGCTCGATGGGGCGCAAGACCAGGGCGGTGCCCGTCGCGCGACGCCATCGGCCGGCGTGGGCGCGGCGGCGTCGGCGCGCGCGGCGGTGCCGGGAATCTAGTCCGCGCGGGCGCGTGTGCGACGGCGTGCGCGGGGAAGTGCGCGCACGTAAGGTGACTTCCACGGCCAATGGAGAGGTTGGCCGCGATAGGGGGCGACGGGGCGGGCGTCACGGCGGAGCTCGGCTCGACGCCATGGGTGGCGGCGTGCGAGGCGTCCGCGGTTGGCCGACGTGTACGTGACGTGCACGGCGTGGTGTTTAGGGCGTCTCGAAACGCGACGTGCTACCCTTTGGCGACCGTGTGTGCGTTCAAGACCACGGCGACACGGCCATCCCGCGCGGCGGCGGCGCGGCGAGCACGGTGTGCTCGGTGATCACGGCGGGGCACGAAAAGGGCCCAAGGCCCGGCCTTGCCCTCACGGTGCGCGGCGCACGCGTGCCGGGGTGCACGCTTGCGAGCGCCGTGGCCCGCACGGCGCGCGCGCGCGGGCACGCACACGTCGCGAACGCGACGCGGCGCTCCGACACGGCGCGGCGGTGACAGACAGTCGCAGCGTCCTACAGCAAGGGGAAAAAGAACTAGGCGGGCGGCGTGCGTGTCGACGAGGGCAGCGGCACCTGCAGAAAACAGCATCCCAGCCTGCCTCGAAGGCCGGCATCACCAGCGGCGGCGCGGGGCATCAGCGCGTTCCACCCCGGCTCGAAGGCCGGGGCATCCACATGGGGAGGGAAGCGGCTGTCCTCACCTCGGTGGCCACGGGCCGTAGTGCAGGCGTCGGTGTAGAGTGGTGGTGCGGCTCGCCGGCGAGGAAGAAGAAGAGGAGGGTGGCGGTGCGACGTCGAGGAGGAAGGGGAAGTAGAGGATGTAGGCGTTCACGGCAGGTCCAGCTCCTCCCTCAGGAGGCTCCGGCTTCGCGGCGAACGACTCCCCCGCGGGCGGCTCCTCTCCCCTCTTCCTTCTCCTCCTCCACTTACTCCTCCGGCGGCCGGCGTGGGACGGCAGGGGCTCCTCCCCTGGGGCGGTTAGGGTTTGGGGCTCCCGGCCGGTGCGGCGGTGGCTCTTATATAGGGCGGCGCGGCGAGGACACGTGGGCGGCCCGGATGCACCGGGCGCGCGAAGCACGTCGCGGCGGCGGTGGCGCGCGCCGCCCCCCCCCCCCCCGCCTTTGTCTTTGGGCGTCGGCCAAAGGCAAAAGGAAGGGGATGACGCCCTTGCGTCATCGCGCCCGGCCGACGCGGCGGGGGCCCCCCCGCCGGCGGCTCCGGCGCGCGGTGGTAGGTGGCGCGGCGCGGGGCTGGTTGCTGGGCCGGCTAACGGGCCGAAAGTGGCCGTGAGCTGGTTGGGAGGTTGGCGGCCTGCTAGGTACAGTAACGCTTGCCAATAACCTTAAGGCTATTAAGTGGATTCAAATTTGAATTTAAATTCAAATTTGAATCTACCCCAAATAAAATCCAAATAAGATTCAAATACAGAACCAAATTTTTCACATTAGCAGGATATAAGCCCTAAAAGTTTTGTGGAAGCCAAAATTAAATCTAGGAATTTTGGGGAAGGAAGCAGGAAGACACTCTTATTCGAATTACGAGCACTCAACCTCAATTCAAGTTTTTGAAATTCAACATTTTGAACTCAAGTGAAAACTAAGGATGTTACAGAACTCCCCCCCCCCTCACAAGAATCTCGTCCCCGAGATTAAGAAGTTACCTCCGTTTCGAAGAGATGAGGGTATTTCTCCCTCAACGCTGACTCCTTCTCCCACGTGGCTTCGCGCTCGGAGTGATTACTCCATAGCACCTTGCAGAAGCGCGTGGTGGTGTTCCTGGTCGACTTCTCCGCCCAGTCCAGGATCCGAACTGGGTACTCCAAGTACTCCAGGGTTTCCTGGACGTCGAGCGCCTGAGCAGGCACTCTCTTCTCGACGACCACACACTTCCGAAGTTGGGATACATGGAACACCGGGTGCACTCCCGTAAGCTCCGGAGGTAGCTCGAGTCGGTAAGCTACCTTCCTGACCTTACTCACAATAGGGTATGGTCCAACGTACCTAGGGGACAGCTTCCCCCTGATGTGGAACCTCTTCGTACCTCGGAGGGGTGACACCTTCAAGTAGACGTGATCCCCCACTTCAAACGAGACATCCTTTCGTTTCGCGTCGGCATAGCTCTTCTGCCTGCTCTGAGCTATCTTCAGGTTCTCCCTGACCTTGGCGACATTTTCCTCGGCCTCAACAATGGTGGCGGGACCAAAATAGGTTCGCTCCCCCACCTCGGACCACATCAACGGTGTCCGACACTTTCGGCCGTACAGGGCTTCGAAAGGAGCCATCTTCAAGCTGGCCTGGTAGCCGTTGTTGTATGAGAACTCGGCATATCATAGACTCTTTTCCCAATCGGACCCATTGGTCAACACACAAGCCCTCAGCAAGTCTTCTAGTACTTGATTCACCCTCTCTGTCTGACCGTCAGTCTGCGGGTGGAACGCTGTGCTGTAGTTCAGCTTGGTACCCATGGAAGCGTGCAAACTTTTCCAGAACTGGGCAGTGAACTGAGGCCGTCTGTCTGACACAATGCTCCTCGGAGCCCCATGAAGCTTTAGGATATTGTCCACATACAGTTCTGCAAGTCGGCTTACGCGGTAGTCCGTCCTAACGGGTAAGAAGTGTGCCACTTTGGTCAGCCGATCAACAATTACCCATATGGAGTCGTGCCCTTTCTGAGTGCGTGGTAACCCCACAATGAAGTCCATACTGATATCATCCCACTTCCACGTGGGTATCTCGAGCGGTTGCAGCAGTCCGGCAGGCCTCTGGTGTTCGGCCTTTACTCGCTGACACGTGTCACATCGAGCGACGTACTCTACAATATCTTCCCTCATCTTTTCCCACCAGAACTGTACCTTCAAGTCTTTGTACATCTTGGTACAGGCAGGGTGGATCGAGTATCGAGAATCGTGGGCCTCCTTAAGGATCGAGTCCCGAATTCCCTTGTCCTGAGGCACGCAGATGCGGTCCTTCAGCCACAGTGTACCCTGTTCGTCGAGGCGATAGTCAGCTGCCTTGCCACTCTCCATCAGGCGTTTTACCTCTTGAATCTCCGGGCACTCCTTCGAGCTTGTCGGATTTGGTCTTCGAGTGTGTATTTCACCCGCAATCGGTTCAATCGCCCCTCTTCCACTATCTCCAAACTCGGCTTCTCCGCTCTTCATGCAAGGCGGTTGCTCCTCTCGCACCATCAGGTTGTTGCAGTAGTGCTTGCGGCTCAGAGCATCAGCTACGACGTTTGCCTTACCAGGGTGGTAGTGAATGTTCAGGTCGTAGTCCTTGATCAGATCTAGCCATCTCCTTTGCCTCAGGTTCAACTCCGACTGGGTGAAGATATACTTCAGACTCTTGTGATCAGTATAGATCTCGCACTTGTTCCCCATCAGATAGTGCCTCCATATCTTCAAGGCGTGGATGACAGCGGCTAGCTCGAGGTCGTGAGTAGGGTAGTTCTCCTCGTGCTTCCTTAGCTGTCGCGAGGCATAAGCTACCACCTTGCCTCCTTGCATCAGCATGCAGCCGAGTCCTTGCCTCGATGCGTCACAGTACACCACGAAGTCCTTGCTCGCATCGGGCAGGGTCAGGACCGGCGTAGTGGTGAGACGAGTCTTGAGCTCCTGGAAGCTGGCTTCACACTTGTCCGACCACACATATGGCGTGTTGCTCTTCAACAATTCTGTCATGGGCTTGGCGATCTTCGAGAAGTTCTCGATGAACCGACGGTAGTATCCGGCCAAACCGAGAAAACTGCGGATCTCTGTGACGGACTTCGGTGACTGCCACTTGGACACTGCTTCAATCTTGCTCGGATCTACGGCAACTCCTTTAGCTGACAACACATGACCCAGAAAGGCGACTTCCTCCATCCAGAACTCACACTTGCTGAACTTGGCGTACAACTGGTGCTGTCTAAGCTTCCCCAACACGATCCTCAGGTGTTCCTCGTGCTTTTCTGCTGTCTGGGAGTAGATCAGTATATCGTCGATGAAGACGACGACACACTTGTCCAACTCATCCATGAAGACCTTGTTCATCATGTTTGGTACTCGTGGCGTAGGTTCTGCAGCGAGGAGTGTAGGATCCGAAACGAGTGTGATTGGTTCTTCTACACACTCAAGGAAGCGTTAATGATCTGAAAGAAGGTATAAAAGTTGTGATTGCTGATATTTCTTGATAAATTTGTTCCACACATGATGCACCCTAAAAGACATTCTGGATTTCAGTGTACATGTTTGCGTTCTTTCTTGTGTTTTACAAGTTCGGTGATTGCAAAACATTGTTTCGGTGCACGGGATTTCGGTTATCATTTGTTCGACAGCTCGTTTAATGCTTTCTTCATTTTCGGAAATTTATCTGCCACTGACAAGGGACCTTGCAGAGAGGCTCTGGCGTCATTTCAGTCACATCTTTGAAGAAATCCAGCTAATAAACACAAAGCATGTCTCTCAAGTTGTGTCTTTCGACTATGTATGTGTCTTTACAATTTGTGTCCTTGTAGAGCATGTTTTTGATGATCCTTAGTTGGTGTGGTGTCAACGTGACTCGGGTAGCTAGCCCGTGTAAACTCGCTTGTCATAAATCTTACCGATTGCTACCCGATCTTTATGTTTGTTACACATATTTGTGTGATGCATTTTACTCGGTACAAATCCGATAAAGGGTTTATGGTAGTCTCGCTAAAGTTTATACAAATATGACATTCGTAAATTTACTCTGACCACATCAAAAAATGTGTAACCAATATACAATAACTTTGTGGTAAACAAGAAGTAAACTTTGTGGGACCCACCCGTCAGCTGGCCACACCAAAACGCATCCCTCAAATACGCCAAACGTTCAGAAAAAATGGGTAGCCAGCGATTTGGAATGTGGCGCCAGTTTTTTCCCATCCGAATTATTTAACTTTCGCCCAAACTACCGCGCAACCATGACTGGGGCCACCACGCCGGGTTACAAGAGTAAAAAGTCGCGCGTCTTTACTTTCCCTCCTCGAATCCCCTCGCAAAACAAATCTACAACTCGGTCGGTTAGGGGCCGGGTAGACGATACGACTACCGCCGCCGCCGCCAAGCGCTTCTCGCCGCGCGTACACGAGGATGCCGTCGTCGAGGAAGCCGGCAAGGGTGACCCCTACGTCCTCTCGAAGCGCGCGCGCACACCGTCGTCGGCCATGCTACCTAGAATGTTCACAACCCCCGGTGCGGCGATTGGTGAACCTACCGCCACCATGGCCCCCGTGGCCTAGGGCGACGGGGGCTCTCTTTGGGTCATCATCACCTTCGGGCGACGATGAAGCACGCGTCGACGTGGACATAGGTGCGACCCTGATGTTTTACCTTCATCTCAGGACGAGACGACCGAGGCCAGGTACGCTGTATCGTGGTTCCATCTTTCCCCTCGTTCGTACTGCATCCAACATGTCATGCATCTGTGCACGCACTGGTACCCTAGATTTTATGCATTTGATCACGCGATTTGCACACTAAATTTCTTCACATGTTATTGATATGACATCGAAATGAATGCGCAGATCATTAGATGATCAGTCTTGGACCGTATATATGATTGAGAAGGGTATAGATGGGGAGCCAGATACAACACATACTTGTCACCCTCGTGGTTCACAAATCACCCTACAAACCATAAACAACTTGAAACAAAAACTGGGGTACAGGATGAGGGACATTGTTTACTACAAGACTAGAATTCCTGACTCTACTGCGGAAGCAACACTCACTGAGATCGACTACGACGTCGACGTAGAAAGAATGAAACAGATTCACAAGGAGGAGATGGTGATCAGATTAGTTATCTCCAGAGAGCCAATACCTATAAACCATACCATGGCCATAACACCTTTGAAATCCAAAAGTGCTTACATAAATGCTGATGATGAAGAAGAAGTAGAAGAATGTGACTTAGATGAATACAAACTTTGGCTAGCAGATTTGCATCAAGAGAAGAAAGCCTTGGGTAAGATATGCTTCAGCCAAATATTTGTGTACTTATACTCCTGAATTTGCATGTTCAGTCACATGAATGAAATTAATTATGGATTATATTTCAGAATTAAAAGACATTTTTAGGGATGACACAATCGATACATACAGAGAATACCTGAATGTTGCAGGACTACTTGATGACATCGGTAATATCCCTCTCCTAATTTGCAAGCAAATTACCATTTTTGTCATACTACAAAATATGATCAGTCATCATATGCCACTAAATTCTCTGCAGAACGGTACGTGGACCCCACCTTCATTTTGCAACACAGGAATGAAATGAACCCAACACCTGCAGTGCAGCCTCCATCTCATGCTCGGCGTTGGAAACAACAGAGCAAGGATCCGGTAACATGTGTTCCATAGAAATTACCCGTCCGTGCATACAATTATTTTGTGGGTATTATCACATGCATGTTGTTCGCATGGAATAGGCTCACAAAAAGTTAAGAAAAGAGGACGCGGTCCCGTAAGAGCATTGACGGTAATCGCCAAGAGAATCAAGGCGGGCAAGCAGCAGTTAGACATTCAATTCTCTAAACATGGAGGACTGGTAGGTGATAACTACCGCTCATTCGTTGATGAAGTGGTCATATATACAAGGAAAAGGGCTCCTATCATTGGAGTGAAATCATGGAAAATGTTAGGGAAGAAGTCAAAAACGCAATAGCAACTGATGTATTGGTAATAATAGACTTTGCTTTTCAGTACAATTCAAATAAAAACTAACATATGAACTCACACAATATTTGAATGCTATTGTGATTATATAACAGGCAAAGTGGAGGCAAAGTGGGACATGGAGGATAATGCTAAATCAAGGGAAAAGATATGGGCCATTGCTAGGGAGCGTTACAAAGGATGGCGTTCAACTTTCAGTGCTACAGCCAAGACATACAACAGCTACCACCAGAGAATGTTACATAAGCCTACAGAATTAGATATTGTTGAATGGCACTATCTGTTGAAGTATTTCAGTACTGCTAAATTCAAGGTTTGTTCCACATTGTTAATTACGATTTCTGACCACTACATTTTTCATTCAAATGGTGATGTCTGAGTCTTTAAGATTTTTGTTCATAACTTTACATTGTATAGGAAAGGAGCACACAAAATTCTGCGATTCGATGCCAACAAATGACAAGACATTTGTCAGGCGCTAAGCCTTATTCTCAGCGCAGCTATGAGAAGGTAATAATCGGACAAGCACATCTCCAATCTGTCTTGCGGATGAAGAACATTAATTTGTTATTTTCTTGGCATAACAACTGAGACCCGAAACCGGTGAAGAGCCCGATGATATGGAACTTTGGTGGATAACTCACACTAGCCGGGGGTCTTGGACGGACGAACAATCTAAAAATGTCTATGTGAGTTCTCAATGAATTAGTTCATACATTACTATACATAGGCTTATGCAACTATAGAATGCAACCAATCTCTTGTTCAACTAACTCCTCCACCTGTGCCTTGCAAATGTTAGGACACCGCAAGCAGCGTTATTGCTGAGGCGGAATCAAATGCAGACAACAACTTTGTTTCCCAAAAGGAAAAAAAACGAGATGTTCCAAAAAGCCTACAAAGAAGTCACGAAGTGCAAATCAACCAAGTTGCATGGAAACGGGTACCTGGCAAAAAACCCAACTAGAAGGCAGCTGCTCAATGCGGAGCGCGAGGAACAAATTCGTAGGGAAGAGCTACGAAGCATGAGGAACACGTCGAGCTCATGGACGCATTTGGGAAGCTACAAGAAAAAATGTCGGGATGGGAAGAAGAAAGGGAAGCGAGAAAGGAGAGAACATGCACGCCAACTTGAAGAAAGTGAAAAGAGAAGGCGAGCGGATCTACAACAACTTAGGCAAGAGTTCCTATCAATGCGCAAGCATCAAATGGACAATTACAAGTTCCACAGTATCGGTCAAGCTATTTGCATGAATGGGTTTCTTTCCTTGGATTCTATATATGAATGTTTGTATCCTTTGGTAGGTTGACCAGCCAATATCTGTGCAACCATGCCCAAGCAACAATGTCACTGAATCTGCCGACGTGGCGGCGGTTGCATCAATCACCCAGCAAAACAACCTTGTCGCTGAATCCGCAGACAACATGGCGGCGGAACCATCAATTCCTACATCTGGGAATGTACAACCAGACTCCAGGAATGTGCTCTCGTGTACTCAGGTTGTTCTCGAATTCACAACTTTTTACTAGTACATATCATCAGTTACTGATGAAATTACACCTAATCTTGTCCTTTTAAATGATTGGTTCATAGGAGAAGGAATCTGAAGAAGCTCGAAAACAAGTATTTCGCAAAACCAGAAGCACTAAAGGTGGTGTTAACAATCCTGAAACACAATCCACCATTAGACAAATTTCTTCTCAACAGCTACAGGTACAAGTTGCACAAAGGAGACAAAGCACCAAAAAGACATGAGGTGAAGCTTTTTTCAACAACTCTTACTGCTGTGAATGTAATTCATGTTTCAGCTGTCAAAGTGTGTTTATGGTTGTGGTAATTATTTGATGTCATTATGCTATTTTTATGAATCACAATCAATCTTTGGTTTGCTATATGTTGTTGTTTCACAAATTCCAATATTAGAGATTAATTGATGCTAGCTTAAAAATTTTGTTGATTCTTTACAGTGTGATGCGACCTCCTTGCATTGAATCCCCCTTTGCCGATCAAGTGTTGGGATCATCTCCAAGTCACAATTGGCGGACCAAGTTCTTCATGTCCTAGCAAATTTGTCTACTATGTGTTGAAACAATGTCCCGTGCCAAACTTTTCGGTATTTAAGTACTTCATGAGTCATGTAATTAACTCGGTGGATGGTTCAATGTTGGTTAATTAACTATAAATGCATTGTTATATTTATCTCCCTGATGTTAATTAATGTTGCAATTACTGCTCGCTACATAAATGAGCGTGGCGTAATACACCATACGTTGCAAATGATAAATCATGATATCACAACCAGTGTTTTTCGTTGCCAAAAAGTAGCGTGGCAATAGTAAGGTGCACTTGTAGCACCCCTAATATGAACGTGGTAATAAGAAATTCAACTTGTAGCGACACAAAAGGAACGTGGCAATAGTATGGTGTACTTGAAGCAACCCTTAATATAGGAACGTGGTAATAAGAAGTTCAACTTGTAGCAACACAAAATGAGCGTGGCAATAGATAGTGCACTTGTAGCAACCCTAATAGAAACATTGTAATAAAGACTTTAACTTATGGCAACCAACCAAATTTCGAAGCAATAATAGAGGACCACATATTACAACCAATCAAATTACGTGGCAATAGAGGATACCACCTAAAGCAACGTAACCAATATCGTGGCATCGACAATGCTACCTATCACATCGAAATCAACTTTTGTGGCAATAGAGGAGACCACCTATAGCAACTAACCAATTTCGTGGCATCGTACAATACTACATATTGCAACCAAATTACTTTCGTGGTAATAGACGAGGTTCAACCAATAGCAACCAAAGTCGTGCGTAGCAATACTATAACTTGCAACGAAACGTAAACGTTGCAATTGCACCTTTGGCAACACCGCAGATGTGTCGCAATAGTACACTTTGCAACCAGAACAAGTGTTGTAAAAAACCCTAATTGCAACGTTGCGTTACGTTGGAACAAAAAAACTTTGGCAACCACTAGATGGACAACGACGCAATACCCTAATGCAACGCGGCCTTTCGCATCCCATGGCCCACGGAATAATTTGGTTGCAATTGTGTCTATTGCAACCAAATATGGCATATTGCAACACATTTTGTGCGTTGCATTAGGGGGAAAATCTAGTAGTGATAGTTTTGGAGAGGCTCCTTGTCCTTCTGCTTACACGAGAAGAGGTCGCTCTCTGTGAGTTCTGGACGTTGGAATCCTTGGAAGTTTGAGAGGATCCGCTGCTTGAGATTGTCCCATCCGTGAATTACACCTGGGCTTAACAGAGAATACCACTGTGCTGCCGCGTCGTCAGCAGCGATGATGAAAGATTTCACCAGTACAGAATCGTCACCGCCGGCCAAAAGAATGGTGGCTTCGTAGCTCATCAGGAATTGCCTTGGGTCAAATTGGCCCGAGAATCTAGGTAGTGGAACTGGCTTGTACGTTTGTGGCCATGGGGTAATCTGAATCTCCTGAGACAAGGGAGATTTGGGGTCCCAAGGTCTCGTGCGAATGGTATGAACATCCTGGTGCGAAGGGCCTGACTCAAAAGGGCTCACGAAGGGGTTGCGACTGAAGGTGGTGTGTGGAGGGGGCTGGGTGAAAAACTCAGTGCGCTCATTGAAGTTAGGCTGGCTGGGAATAGTGTATTCAGGTGAGGGTTGGTTGAAGCTTAAGGATTGCTTTGCTTTTAGAGCGCGCAGTTCTTCCTTCAAGCTAGCGATTTCAGCTTTTTGTTTTTGAATCTCAGCTTCATGCTGTATTGCTAGGAGCCTCTTTTTGGTTCTGGCCAATTTTCCAGCCTCTTTGCACAATTTGGCCAGCTCCGCCTCGTGCGCTGGGTTAGATTCTGGGAGCGCTTCCCCCTGAGTGAGCAAAGTAGAGAGGTTCGGCTCTTCGTCCATGGATGACGACGCCCCTTTGGTAGAGTTGGCAGTAGTTCTCTTCTTCCTTGTAGACATTCTGGGTTTAATACTCGAGCCAAACACAAACGGTGGGCGCCAATTGTTGTGGTGATAGCCGAAGCTATCGCAGCCGAACAATGAGGGAAAACTAAGACTCAAGAACTCAAAACCAAAACACAGAACAAAGGACAGCCAAAAGCTCTTTTCTCAACAATTGATTTCTCAAAAGCCGATCCCTTTTACAGGTGCCGTTCGTCTCCTTTTATAGGGAGGCGGATGGACTTTTTACATTCCGAGAACACCCTTGTGTAAAACGGATCAAAACAGAATGTGCTAGGCTATTTCCGGGAAGTCTCTAATCAGGTCTCCACGTAATCGGTGCTTGATGATGTCACGCCGCAAATCGCGACGCCTTTCTTGCTCTCATCACGTGCGCTTGTCGGGAGGAAACCTTCAATCTTTTGGAGATCCCCCTTTCGCCTGGAAGTCGTCAGGAGTTAGGGACGACGAAACCCCCCGAGCGAATCCCAGGCCAAGATTGCCTGGGTGAATAAGATTCACTCTTGGGGTTTTGAGGACCATGTGTGGTTCGAGGACCGGTGGATGGTCGCTTCCTTGTGTGATGATTGATTGACAACGTTGTGTGGACTGATTCTTGGCTAAGTATTGCAGGTGCAGGTTGCGGCTTGACTCGTGTTGGTGCAAGTGAAGAACAAGCGCGAAAGGTTGTTGCCGGTGAGGCCTCCAGGTGTGGAGAAGACAAGTAGGCTTCGTTCGAGGGACCCGGTGGACAGTGGGGTCAAGTGCGGGCCGCATGGTGGCATGAACAGCAAGATGAAGTCGTGGATGGTTTCTTGCGAGCCGGGACTACGTGGGAGCCGAGTCATGAGTGGAGATTGGCGGAGGCTACACCGAGTTCGCGGGGTTTGCAGTGGTTCACCAGAAAACCACTGGGTTACTCAATTGAGCCACAAAATCGAGGCCGAAGACTCGAAGAGGAGGTGCGGCCACCCAGGCCAGTTCAACCGCCCAGGAGGGGCGGTCAGACTGCCTGGGGCCGGTCAGATCTCCCTGGCCGGTCTAACCGCCCAGGGGGGCGGTCTGACCGCCCTGGCCGCCGGCGTCAAGATGCTTCGAAGCGGAGGACACGCGTCGGGATCGCAAGGCTTGCGTCGAGGCTAAGCAGGTTGCGGTCGCCGGGCATCCTTCCGATGAAGAAATTTCGAAGATTTCCAAATCCGCTCTTGAGGGGCTTGTATCCCTAGTTATTAGGTGAGGGTTGTTTAGTCTTTTGGGTGCCTCCATATATACTCTTGAGTGGATGGATGGCAGCCAACTCTTGGAACCATAGCTCATTTGTTTTCCCATTTTCATTCTCCTTTTTCCCTAGTTTTTCTAGGACTAGCTTGAGAGCTTCATGTGAGATCTAGAGAGAGGGATGGATGTTTGGGTGGCAAGCTAGACCTTGTATGAACCTTTCATGGTATGTATAGATGGTTCGGCGTTGTTCCTCAAGGTGGTTTTCCCGCTCTCCTTTGTGTTGATTTTCGGAGCTCTTTGTTGGCGGTGTATTGAGGACGATTTCTTGGGGTTTTTGGTGGGTGTCACGTATGAGGTTCTTGTGCCTCTTTGGCTGGTGACTTTGCCCCCAAATCTCCTTTGAATCGGACTCGATTTGGTGGTTTTTCGAGTTGGAGGAGTTCTTGACCTAGAGAAGCGATTTCTTTGATTCCTCTTGATTGTGAGCGTTTCAGGTCGATTTCTTTGAGGTAGAGGTTGCCCAGGAGGTAACCCAACTAATCCCGAAGTTTCGCTGCAATCCGTGGAGTGATTCGGGAGATCGGGCGCGAGGAAGTTAGGGTTTGACCCGCAGGCTGTTTTTCTGGAGGAGACGGTCTAACTGCCTGGGGGGCGGTCTAACCGCCCTGGGTGTTTCCAGGTCGAAGTTTTGTTTCGCCGGATTTTTCTCTGTGAGTTTGTTCGCCTTGATCTGAGGACCAGGAGCGTCCCCGTGGTCGATGGATGACCGCTCCTCAGTGATGAGTGATTGACAACAGGTGTTGTACTGACTCTTTGCTTAGTGCGCAGGTGTAGGTTGCGGCCTAGTTCGTGTTGTTGCAGGTGAAGAACGGGCGCGAAAGGTCTTCAGCCTTGAGGGGCCTCCGGGAGATGGAGAGACAAGTAGGCTCGGTTCGAGGGACCCGGTGGACAGCGGGACTGGGTGCGAGCCACATGGTGGCGACACGAGCAAGACGAAGTCATGGACAATTGAGCCAGTGCACGGTGGCGGTCAAGTCAAGTGGTTTGGCGGGAGGCCGGACCGGGCACGCGGGGTTTGGTGGTTTTCCCACAAAACCACCGGCGGACGGTTTCTTGGTTTGGGCCTCAAAACCAAGTCCGAGGGCCCAACACAACGGAGACGGGATCCGGGCGTGTCGGGAAGCTTCGAGGCGGAGGACATGCGGCGGGATCGCATGGCTTGCGTCAGGAGGACGCGGGGTGCGGCAAAGGCGTGGCCGTCCGATGGCAAGACCCACAAACATTACCTAAATGCCCCTACGTGGGTTGTATCGCCAGTAGTTAAGTTAGGGGTAGTCGAGTCATTTACCACTCTGGCGGGACCTGATATATAATCCATGAGTGTGTGTGGATGGCGTACTCTCTCCGCGACTTAGGGTTTCATTTCCTCCCTCTCATTTCTCATTTTCGTAGCTATTTTCCTTCCATTTTCTCTAGGCTAGCATGAGAGCTTCATGAGAGATTTGTTGAGAGGGATGGATGCTAGGGCGGCATGCTAGACCTTGTGAATCTTTCCTGGTTTGTATAGAAGATTCGGAGTTGTGTTTTCGTGGCCTTTTTGTGCTTGTTTTCGTGCCTTTGTTCTCGGTTCGATTCCGCGAATTTGAGTGGGTTTCTCCCCGAATTTCTTTGAGGAAAACATGGATAGATGTCTCGTGCATCTTTGTGATTGATCTTGTGCCCTCAAACACCGGGAAACCATTCGGATTCGAAGTTTTTCGTTCGGTGCTCTAGTTTTTGGTGGTGCTCAAAGGATTCACGATTCCCGGTGATTTAGGGAGTTAGGAGGCAAGATTTTTGGGCTATAGCATCCTTGTGTGACGCTTTTCAAGTGCCTAAACCCTTGTCTCCATAGCTTCAACCGCTTGGGAAATCCGATGATGATTTGGGGGAGTTGACTTTCGGGGTCGGGCGTTGTCTGCTCTGTCCGCACCTGGCGGACAGTCCGCGGGGTGCTGGCGGACAGTCCGCGCGGCTAGGGTTCGTCCCGTGTTCGTCGTGTTCTTGCGCGTCCTCGCTTTCGATCCGGTTTGGCTTTTGGTTTTTGTTGCAGCCGGTTTGCGGACGGTCCGAGCTTGAGTAGCGGACGGTCCGCGGGTGGCGCGGACGGTCCGCCCGGCCTCGGCGGACGGTCCGTTTTTCTCGGGTCGTTTCGGTGGTTCCGTGTGCTTTAACGGACGGTCCCGCGCGCGCAGCCGGACGGTCCGCGGTGTTGGCGTGGACGGTCCGCGAGAGCAGCCGGACGGTCCGTGAGGGCCTGCGCGGACGGTCCGCCCCTCCCGGCCGGACGGTCCGCCGAGCTCGTGTGCTTTGCTTCTTGGTTCGATTCCTCCCTCCCTTTCTAGTGCTTCCGCGTGTGCTTCTAGGAATCGTTCCTAAGGCTAGAGGTTGATCCATAATCTCGTGGTCTTGGCGATTGGCGCGTGATTCGATCCATCGCTTGTGTGTGACCGGGATTTGACTAGGGCATAGGCCGGGTTCTTTGGGAAGAATTTTTACCGGCTCCTATTCACTCCCCCCCTCTCTAGTCGCCATTTGATCCTTCAATTGGTATCAGAGCTTGGTGCCGGATTCTTTGCGACTTTGACAAGTCTCGAATCCTAAGATGGCGTACGTTGAGCGGGGCGGTCCGCCGCACTTCGATGGCAAGGGTTACCACAAGTGGGCGGCTCGTATGATGATCTTTCTTCGTGGGAAGTTGTTGGATTTCATTGTGCTTGACAAGACCTATGCTATTACGGTCAACATCCATACTCTTATGGTGACCGATGCCTGTGCTAAGGCCAAGTATGAGGCTAATGCAAAAGCCGTTGATCACTTGGTCCGGAGCTTCTGTGATCCAGAGTTTGAGCGTGTTCGCCATTTGAATCTTGCTTGGAAAATTTGGGAGAAGTTGTTGGTTGCTCACGGTGGTGATAACCATGTGAAGGCTCTCCTCTTTGTCTCTTACCGGATGCAATATGAGAATTTCACTCCACTTCCCGGTGAGGACATTGATGCGATGTTTCGAAGGTTCACCGCCATCGTGAACAACATGAAAGCTAATGTTGAGGATTTTCCCTACACCGAGCATGATCGAGGCTTTGAAGCTCTTGCATGTCTTGGACCCAAATGTTTGGGGTGCTAAGGTTGAGGCCATCAAGGAGTCCGGCGGTACTTGACTATTGAGTTGGATGACCTCTTTTCTAAGCTCAAGTCGGCCGAGGTTGACGGGAAGTTGCAATCCAAGCATGAGGGCTCGACTGACCATAGTCTTGCTCTTGTGGGCGGATCAAAGGGCAAATCTAACCCTTCCTGTCGACAGCTTTCCTTGTCTTCTCTTATGTCCATTCCAGATGAGGAGTTTGATGTGCTGGGCGAGGAGGAGCTGGCCTTGCTCTCAAGGAGGTTTGATCGACTACACGAGAGTCGGAGGAACGCAAGGCGGAGCTCAGGGACGTGCTACAAGTGTGGCAAGCGTGGCCACTTCATCGCCGAGTGCCCGAAGCGAGGAGAACAAGTACAAGGTGAACGAGTACAAGGCGCACCCGAGGCGTGAAGACAAGTACTCCTCCAAGGGCAAGCACTTCAACAAGTCCAAGAGCAAGGACAAGGACAAGTGGCGACCGAGCAAGAGCGGCTACAAGAAGAACAAGGCAAGAGCGATGGTGGCCGGTGCGAGTGACGTCGACTCAAGCTCAAGCGAGGAGCAGTCAAGCTCAAGCAGCAAAGATGAAGACGCTGGGAGGCGCAAGGGCAAGAAGTGTGCAAGCCAGAACCTCAGCGGGTTGAGCTGTGTGGCGCTTGAGGGCTTTTGTGGCATGGCCCATAGCTCAAGCAGCAAGAAGAGCGAGAAGGAAGACAGCGACTCCGACTCGGAGGATGAGGTAAACCGTGACCCCGACTCTTTGCTTGCTGAGATTGCTAGGTTGAATGGCTTGCTTGAAAACCGAGATAGTGTGCTTAGAGATGCCAAAAAGATGAGGAAAGATCTTAGGGCACAACTTGAGAATGCTAGTGAGAAAGTAGGAGAGTTAGAGTCAAAATTGCTTGAATTGAAACTTGAGAATGACTCTTTGAAACTTGCTCCTACTACTCCTGATGATGTTGAATGTGTTGAGTGTGATGCATGGTTGAATGAGATCAAACTGCTTAATGAGAAGAATGCTTCCACTTTGGCTAAACTAGATGCTCTTAGGACTGAATATGATGAGCTTAAGGCTAGACCCACTTTGCTTGGTGCTTGTAAATCATGTCCTACTATGCATGCTAAGCTTGTTGATGCTCGCTCTACTATTAACTCTTTGGAAGCATCTTTGAAATCTCCTGTTGTCAATGCATGCACTAGCTGTGATGAGGTTACTTTGCGCAATCTTGAACTTACTTCCCGTTTGGATGTCATCTATGAGGAGAATGACTATTTGAGGAAGGTGTTGGGTTGGTTGTTTGGGCAGGAACCTCAATTGAAAATCATGACTGAGGAGTTCAAGAGAGCTGATGGTCGTGGTTTGGGTTTTGAGAAGTTGGGTGAGAAAGTGGGAGAGAACAGTGGGGAGAGTGTGTATGAGAAGTGTGTTGAGTCTAACCCCGAGTTTGAGATTATCGGAGACATCCAAGTCCCACTTCCAAAAGCACCCAAGAACTCTTTCACACCAAAGCCCAACCACCTTTGCAACAAGCTTGACACAACCCAAGATATACCCAAATTCCCACCTAAGACAAATGACTTCCAGAAACCGGTGAAGTTTGTGGGTGAGAAGGGTGAGAAGCCTAGAGAGAAGCCAGAGCCAAAACCAAAACCCACCCCCTTCAGGTGTGAGTATTGTGGCAAGGAGAGGCATCTTGCAGAGTTTTGCTACAAGAGGAAGAGGGATAAGAGGCTTGCTAGGGAGCAAGCAAACCAGGACAGGTATCGCCTGTCGGGGACCGCCCCAGGGGTCCCCATAAACAACGGGGGAACCCTCACTTAGATCCCTGCATCGAAACATGCTAAGCCTAACCATGCAGGAAACTAATCGTGCAGGACATGGCCTATGTGGCAGGACTCCGGAGGCCCACCAAGGCGGCCCGTCCGCAAGACCCCTCGAGCGGTGCTCCGCCTCGCCCGAGGGCACGCTCCTCCTCGAGCGGACTCCGCCCCGTTCGAGGGGCGACCCTTCCCCTCGAGCGGTCCCGCCCGCTCGAGGGCTCGCACCCCCTCGAGCGAGTCCCGTCTCGCTCGAGGGTCCGCTCCGCCCTCGGGCCGGGGCCCGCCACCCTCACGGGCGCCCGCACGCGTGAGCCGACCCCGTACTTGGGCATTTAACGCCCCGACGACGCGGGGCGGCGCCATCATGCGCCCGGGCTCACGCCCCGTGCCGCCGCACCAACTCCCAGGGAGGAGCCCATCCCCGCCACCGTGGGATGGATCGTGCGGCACGGCCGGTGTCGTCCCGTGACACCGCGCGCCCACTACCGTACGACTAACGCGCCCGACCCTCGAAAGGGGGCCGGCGCACCCTCGATTCACTTTCCCGTGACCCCGCAGTTGGGTGAGGGGCGCTAGGCCGGTGGATGGCCATCCCGGCCACCGTAACGCGCGGCCGCCGTACCCACGCGTGCGTGCGCACGCCCGACACCGCAGCGCACGCCCGAGCACTACAGCAACCACTCCACAGCCGCGGAACGCATTGGGAAGGAACGCCGTTCTGCCCGCTCCTGTACCCCGTACCAGCCATCATCAGCACCTCCCTCGAAGCCTATCGGAGGACGCCATCGCCATCTGCCGCCTCCTACCCTCGAACCGCCACTGTTCGGGTACGAGGTAGGCCATCATGGCCGGATCGCGGCGAAGATCGTCCGGACGGCCGCCCACTCTACACCGTAGCGCGACGTGCTCCCTCACGTAGCTAGGCAGCGCGGCGTGCATGTAACTCGCCGCCCCCTTGGCCTATAAAAGGGGAGGCGAGCCCCCAGCCGCGGGGGGACGAATTGAGAGGAACACGAGACACCGTGCACTCACTCTCTTATTCTCCCACAACATCTTCAACCACTCTCCCAGGGACTTGGAAGCCACGCTTCCTCTCCCGCCTCGCTTGTACTTGCCCCACTACAAGCACCCCCGGTGCCGAGCAATATAGTGCCACGAGCACGCCCCGTCGCCGGACGTACGGCCCCCTCGGCCGGAACCAGGATAAAACCTTGTGTCATTTGTTGCTTGGCATCGACCATTGAGGGATAGACCTAGGCGTTATCTACTGGTTAGTGTCGGGACCATATTCCGCACCGACGCTTGGCGCCCACCGTGGGGCAAACGAGCGCCTAAGGTCATTTCGCCAACTCCCTCCATGGTGATTCGCACTGAGTACCGTGCTACGCGCTACAACATGGGTAGCTCGGACCCTCTCCCGGCCGGGTTCGAGATCCGCTTCGGAGACTTGAACTTCCAGGCCACGGGGAACGGCTATCTCATGCGCCTCACTAATCGTGAGGAGCTTCGCGCGCAGCGCGAGGCCAAGTCTGCTCTGATCTCCGCCGCACGCACGACACCGGCGCAGGCGCCCGCAGACACGGATGCCGGCGGGCCCGTCGACGCCGCGACGCCGTCGTCGCTCGGGCCGCGCTCACGCCGGGCACGGTCCGAGCGGCGGCAAGCCGAGCGCGCCGCCACCCAACGCGGTGCGCCCACCGTCACAACATCCGCCACCGCCCGGTGGGGACCGCGTGCGGTCTCGGGACCGCGCGTCCCCATCGGGCCGCGTGGCGCCACGACGGCCCATAACGCCAACATGAACACGACGATGCGCCGGGTTCCGCCCGGCCGCCACGTCTTCGTCGCCGGGGATCCCGGCACCTCGGCGCGGACGAGTCGTCCCCGGGCTCCGTCGACACGATGCCACCCGCCAACCGACACGGTACGCGGAGTGGGATTTCTCCGGCGTGCGCGACCCCGGTCGCGTTCGGGCGCTTCCTCGACGCCACGGACCTGCGGGTTTGGCGCTCCGACGACTCCCGCACCGGGAGCTACGACCCCACGCGGGAGTGTTGCGCCGTCATCACCAACGACCCGGCCAACGCCGCCGGAGCGGCGGGCGCCGAGACGGGGAAGTCACGCCCGCCCCGGGGATCGCCACGCGCCCGGCCGCGGGGCCAAGCGCTCCCGCCCGGGGCCGACGTCGACGCACGGGCGCCAAGCCCGCGAGCTTGAGGCCAAGCCGGCGGCGGAGTACCGGACGAGCACGGCCGCTCCGCGCCTCGATGGCGGGGGAGGCCTCTGCGCGCGGCGAACGCGCGCGGGAGCTGGGCCGACAGGTCCGTGACCGCGTCAACCCCGTCCCCAACGTCGACAATGCGGATACTCCGCCACGGGCGAGCCAAAAGCTCATCGCCGCCGCGACGTTGCTACGCGCCATGCCGGCACCATCAACCCCCGAGGCTCGAGACATGCACCGCGAGGTGCAGACTCTCCTTGAGCAAGCGGCCGTCCAGCAGGCCGAGAGCTCAGCCTCACGCATCCGCCAACAGGGGGACGCACGGGGTGATGATCCTGCACCAGGAGGCAAACCCTCGGTGCACGTAGGTCAACCCCGCGACCGAGGGACGCACGCCGGCCAAGGAACGGCTCCTCGACACGCGCAGGGCGCTGGATGGCGATGCCCGCAACGTCATCAACGCCAGGCGCACCAGCAAGGCGGACGCGCGAGCGGCTAGGGGCTACCACCCTCGAAGGGGTGGACGCTACGACAGCGGTGAGGATCGCTCCCCGACACCGGAGCCCCCGGGCACCCGTGTGTTCAGCCGGGAGATCCGCACAGCGGCGTTCCCCCAGCGCTTCCGTCAGCCCTCGACGATCGTCAAGTACAACGGGGAGACGGACCCTCGTGTCTGGCTCAACGATTACCGCCTGGCCTGTCAGCTGGGCGGGGCCACCAACGACGAAGTAATCATCCGCAACTTGCCCCCTCGCATCCGGGCGACGCGGCCCGACATGGCTCGAGCACCGCCCGCCGACCGCATCCATAGCCGGGACGATCTAGTCCACACCTTCGTGGGCAACTTCCGGGCACGTACGTGCGCCCCGGGAACTCCTCGGGATCCGCGCTCCCCGCACGCGAAGCCGGCGAATCGCTACGGGACTTCATACGGCGCTTCTCCAAGCGCCGCACGCAGCTCCCGGCGTGGCGCAATCCGAGATCGTGCACGCGTTCCTCGAGGGCACCACGTGCGGGACCTTGTGCGCGAGCCGGGACGCGCGCCCGCCCACGGACTCGAACGAGCTGTTCGACATTGCCACCCCGCCTTCGCCTCGGAGAGGAGGCCGTGGGGGCAATCTTCGACGGCAAGAAGGGCAAGCGCTTCGAGGACGCGCCCGCGGAGGGCAGCCGGGTCCAAGGAGCCGCGCCGCAACGACAAGCGGGGCAAGAAGGGGAAGAAGCCGCGCCGCGAGGCGCGTGAGCGAGGGCGCAACGGCGGCAACGCCGAGGCCCTCGCTGTCGACCCGGCTCGACGGGGCCCTCGACCGGCCCCTCGAGGTTCGGGGGGTGTTTGACGACATGATGAAAAAGCCATGCCCCTACCACAAGACCCCCGTAAACCACACTCTTGAGCAGTGCGACATGCTCAAGAAGTTCTATGGCCGTGCCGCCGCGAAGGAGGCAGAGGCCAAGAAGGATGGGGGCGATGGCGACGCGGGTGGTTTCCCCGCCGTCGAAAATGTGTTCCTCATCTTTGGGGGACCTACCGTCGACATGACGACCCGACAACGCAAAAAGGAGCGGCACGAAGTCCTCACCGCAGAAAGGGCACCTCCGGCCTTTCTCAACTGGTCGAAGGATGCCATCACCTTTAGCCGGGATGATCACCCAAACCGCATCCCGAACCCGGGCCAGTACCCACTGGTGGTCGATCCCATCATTGGTAACGCCCGGTTTTCGAAGGTCCTTATGGACGGAGGCAGTAGCCTCAATATCCTCTTCGCGCATACATTGCGCCCGATGGGGATTGGGGCCGGGACCGACCGCGGCCCGGCAAGACGAAGCCGTTTCACCCGCATCGCGCCCGGCAAGCGAGTTCAACCCCTCGGGCATCGATCCGCCCGTCCGGTTTGGGACCCCCAAGAATTTCCGCAAGGAAACCCTCACCTTCGAGGTGGTGGGATTCAAAGGGGCCTACCATGCCATCCTTGGGCGACCATGCTATGCCAAGTTCATGGCGGTCCCCAACTACACGTACCCGAAGATGAAGATGCCGAGTCCAAACGGCGTCATCACCGTCGGGTCATCGATCGAGCATGCATTCGACCGCGATGTCGAGTGCGTGGAACATGCGGAGGCACTAGCGCCGGGATGAAGCGCCGGTGAACACACCGGAGAAGATGGTCAACGACGACCTCGCCTCCGCCACCAAACACATCGGCACCTTCGAGGCCGCCGAGCAAACCAAAGGGGTCCCCCTCGACCCGTCGGCCCCCGAGGGCAAGGCGTTGAGGGTCAGCTCGACCCTCGATCCTAAATAGGAAGCAGTGCTCGTCGACTTCCTCCGCGCCAACGCCGACGTCTTCGCGTGGAGCCCCTCGGACATGCCAGGCATCCCGAGGGAGGTCGCCGAGCACTCCCTTGATATCCTGCCCAACGCTCGCGCCGTGCAGCAGCGGCTGCGCCGCTTCGACGAGGAGCGGCGACGGGCGATCGGAGCGGAGCTGCGGAAGCTCCTCGAGGCCGGGTTCATCAAGGAAGTGTTTCACCCTACGTGGCTGGCTAATCCTGTGCTTGTAAAAAAGAAAAATGGGAAGTGGAGGATGTGCATAGATTACACAAGTCTCAATAAAGCGTGTCCAAAAGTTCCCTTTCCTTTGCCACGTATAGATCAAATCATTGATTCTACAGCCGGGTGTGAACTACTCTGTTTCCTCGATGCCTACTCGGGATACCACCAAATAAAAATGAAGGAGTCCGACCAGCTCGCGACTTCGTTTATCACACCGTTCGGGACGTTCTGTTACGTCACGATGCCTTTTGGCCTCAGAAACGCGGGCACAACATATCAGCGCTGCATGCAGCACGTTTTTGGGGACCATATCGGGCGGACGGTCGAGGCTTACGTGGACGACATTGTCGTCAAGACCAGGAAGGCGGACGACCTGGTTAGCGATCTTGGCATCGCGTTCAGCTGCCTACGGGCAAACGGGGTCAAACTAAACCCTGAAAAATGTGTCTTTGGAGTGCCGCGGGGCATGCTCCTAGGGTACATCGTCTCCCAGCGGGGAATCGAGGCCAACCCTGAAAAGGTCGCGGCCCTCGAGCGAATGGGTCCAATTCGGGACCTCAAAGGGGTGCGAAGGTGTTGGGGTGCCTCGCCGCCTTAGCCGCTTCGTCTCGAGGCTCGGTGAGAAGGGCCTCGCCCTCTACCGGCTGCTCAAGAAGCACGAGCGCTTCTCTTGGACCGCCGAGGCCCAGGAAGCGCTCGACAAGCTGAAGGCGTCTCTGACGCACGCCCCAATCCTTACGCCGCCACGAGACGGCGAACCCCTCCAGCTCTACGTGGCCGCAACCACCCAGGTGGTCAGCGCTGTGATCGTCGTGGAGCGCACGGAGGAAGGGCATGCCTTGCCTGTGCAGAGGCCGGTCTACTACATCAGCGAAGTCCTGTCGGACACAAAGACACGCTACCCCCAGTGTCCGAGCCGTTGTACGCGGTAGTCCTCGCGCGGCGCAAGCTCCGCCACTACCCCGAGGCCCACCCCCGTTACGCGTGGTCTCCTCCTTCCCGCTAGGAGAGATCATTCGCAACCCCCGACGCGGCGGCGGGAATTGCCAAGTGGTCCGTGGAGTTGATGGGCGAGACGCTCGCCTACGCTCCGCGCAAGGCCATTAAATCGCAAATCTTAGCCGATTTCGTCGGCCGAGTGGACGGACACGCAGGCGCCGCCCCCTCAGATTCAAGCAGAATGCTGGACCCTGTTCTTCGACGGCTCGGTGATGAAGACAGGAGCGGGCGCGGGCCTGCTCTTCGTGTCACCCCTCGGGGAACACATGCGCTACGCAGTGCGCCTCCACTTCCCCGCATCCAACAATATGGCGGAATACGAGGCCCTTCTCTGCGGCCTCAAAATCGCCATTGAATTGGGCATCAAGCGCCTCGACGTGCGAGGGGATTCGCAGCTCGTGATCGATCAAGTCATGAAGAACGCGAGCTCGCCACGACGACAAGATGGAGGCTTACTGTAAAGCCGTGCGGGCCCTCGAAGACAAATTCTACGGCATCGAGCTTAATCATGTACTCCGCCGGTACAACGAGGAAGCATACGAGCTGGCAAAAATAGCGTCCGGCGGATCACCGTTCCCCGAACGTTTTCGCACGCGACATCGCGCGGCCCTCGGTCACCTTCGAGCCCTACCCCTCGAGCGACGGCGGACCCTCGGGGGCTCCCTCGAACCCCGGCGGGTGCGGAACCCATGGAAGAGAACCCCTCGAACGAGGCGTACGTGCTCTCCCTTCTCGAGGGGTACGGCTCCCACGAGGGCCGTCGCGATGGACATCGAACCGGCTCCCGTCCGGTGCGGACGGGCGGGAGAAGTACATCGCCCGGATTGCTCGAGGGGAACTCCCCGAAGACCGGGCCGCGGCCAGGCGCATCGCCAGGATGGCCAAGTCATTCACCCTCGTCGACGGCGAGCTATACAAGCGCGCCGCATCGTGCATCCTCCGGCCGATGTATACCCATCCCCGAGGGGCGCGAGCTCCTACGGGACATCCACGCGGGGATCTGCGGCCACCATGCCGCGCCGCGCACCCTCGTTGGCAACGCGTTCCGCCGGGGGCTTCTGCGGCCTCACCGCGGTCGCGGATGCCGCCGAAATTGTGCGCACCCTCGCGAAGGGTGTCGGGTCTCGCCCGCAAATCCAACTTGCTCGCTCACGCCCCCGCAAACAATCCCCCGTCACATGGCCGTTCGCTGTGTGGGGGTTGGACATCGTCGGGCCCCTACGAAAGGCGCCCGGGGGCTTCACCCACCTGCTTGTCGCGATCGACAAGTTCTCCAAGTGGGTGGAGGTGCGCCCCATCACGAATTTGAAGGCTGAGCAGGCGGTCACGTTCTTCACCAACATCGTCTACCGCT
This sequence comes from Cenchrus americanus, assembly GCA_947561735.1. Taxonomy (NCBI): domain Eukaryota; kingdom Viridiplantae; phylum Streptophyta; class Magnoliopsida; order Poales; family Poaceae; genus Cenchrus; species Cenchrus americanus. Next base: position 195,346,684 of record OX387245.1, on the reverse strand, counting down.
TTGGAGTGCCGAACTCCATCATCACGGACAATGGGTCCCAGTTCACGGGCCGGAAGTTCTTGGAGTTCTGCGACAAGTTCCACATCCGCGTGGATTGGGCAGCTGTGGCACACCCACAGACCAACGACCAAGTAGAGCGTGCCAACGGCATGATTCTACAGGGCCTCAAACCCAGAATTTTCGATCAGCTCAACAAATCTGGCCGGAAATGGCTCCAAGAACTACCAGCAGTCGTGTGGAGCCTAAGGACAACCCCAAGCGAGCCACCGGGTTCACCCCGCTTTTCTGGTCCATGGCGCGGAGGCCGTCCTCCCCACGGACCTGGAATATGGGTCGCCCAGGATTCGAGGCTACGACGAAGAGGCTAACTAGCGAGCCCGCGAGGACTCACTGGACCAGCTAGACGAAGTACGCCTCGTGGCGTTGATGCACTCCGCAAGGTATCAACAGTCCCTACGACGCTACCAAGCGCGCAAGATACGTCGCAGGGATTTCAGCGAAGGGGATCTAGTCCTAAGGCTACGCCAAGACAACCGAGGGCGCCACAAGCTATCGCCCCCATGGGAGGGACCCTACGTCGTGATGAAAGTGCTCAAGCCGGGCACGTACAAGCTGGCCAACGAGGACGGCGAAGAACTTACCAACGCTTGGAACATCCAACAGCTACGTCGCTTCTACCCTTAGCTAGGATTTCCAAGTATTTTCTGTTGTAAAAACACATGCCCAACACCCCAGTTGGCGTCACCTATGTAAATACTCCAATAAAAGGGCAACTCGGCTTTCCCCTGAAACCCAAGTTACCCTCGGGGGCTACTGCGGGGGGGCACCCCCCCCAAATGGTCCCATTTTTTCGCGCAAAAAAATGTAACAACACGCGCTAAGTTTGTTTCCTACTTCAACCTCGAGCCATGATTCGAACAGGGCGCAGGTGGCACAGCGGAAGGAGCGTGCGAGCCAGAGACAGCCTACGCCGCGTGGCTATGGCCCGTCTCTCTCGCCTCAAACCCAGCGGGCCCCCTGCGAAAAACGAACTCCCCTAACTAGAATCTACTCAGGAAGAAGGAGAAACAAAAGGCGTAATAAGCAAACAACTTCATTTACAAAGAATCGCTCATGTTCACAAGACGACTTGTTTATTTACAAAAAGGCCACGAGGCCAGAATTCTGATACACATGAACAAAAAACGGGCCTAGCGCCCAGATGCTTTCGGGCGGGTGGAGCAGCGGCATCGGCGGCGTCGGGAAGAGGAATTCTTCGAAGGCCTCGGCGAGCGACCCGGCGGCGTCGGCGCAAGCGCGTCCGCGCGCTCCATGGCCACCTCGTCCCTCGACGCCCTCGGGCACGATATAGCCCTCCGCCGGCACCTCAAGGTTGACCTCGTAGTGGGATCGCACCACTCCGAGGGCCTTCGGACGCCTAGGTGCAACGTCCGGCGCATCCGCTCCGTGACGTGGCCGCCTAGGGGCGCGCGAGCGGCCGGCGGCCGAGCCGCCGGCCCGGGGCCTCGCCTTCCTCGACGACGCGCAAGTCGCGAGGGGCCGCGTCACGCAGCTCCCCGCAGCTCCTGCTCGGAGGAGTTGTAGGAAGCTGCGGGGCCTCGGCCCGCCCGGCCAGCCGTGCCCCAAGGCAGTGCGCAAGCCTGGAATCATCAAGACGACAAGAAATCAGAAAGGGAGAAGCGAATCCTCTAAAGCAAAAAACCAACAAACAAGAGTCGAAAAGTCTCACCCTCGACTTGCTTCCTCTCCAGACTGAGGTCGCGGCGTACGGACTCGAGCTCCGACTCGAGGCGCTGGACGGCCTCGCCTTGCTCACGGAGAGCCAGCTCCTGGCTGGCATTGCTGATGCTGAGCGAGAGCGCTTCATCCTCAACCTTGGAGAATGCGGCGTTCCGCTCCTCCAGCGACTTCTCCGCCGCTTCGCGAGCAACGCGCTCCCGCTCCCGGCGCCGTTCGGGGCGTCGCCGAGGGTAGCCCTCGCTCTTGCCGGAGCCGCCCCTCGCCCCCCCGGCGGGCGACGCGCTCTCGCCGGGAGCCGCTCCTCGCCGACGACGAGGGCCACGGCCTTGGCGTCGAGGGGCGGCCTTCGGGTCATCGGCCTCCCTTGGCGCGGCGCTCCGCCCGCGCGCCCGCTCCTCGGCCCCGGCGCTGCCGCGCCCGCCCCCTCGAGCGACGTGCGGAGCTCCCGGGTCTCGGAGCGAGCGGTGGCCACCTCCGCCTCCCGCCTGGCGGCCGCGTCCGCGTCTTGTCCGTGTCCTCGCGCGCGTTCCACGGCGCCTCGTCGCGATCGACGAGGGCCGCGCGGATCCGCTCGAGACTCGAGTGACGCGCCGTGTCTGCCCTCGAGCTCTCGGGAAGCACGTCGCACCACGCCATCGCCCGGTACACCGGCCCCGGCATGCGGCGTCCCGAGAGCATCCGCAAGCGCGTCGAAAGCGCTGCATCGCTCCCGGAGCTGGCGGGCCTCGGCGTTCACCTGGTCGAACGCGTCGTACTTCTCATGGGCGCGGCGCTCGAGCTCCTGGCATACACACATCGAATCTCGTAAGTGCCAAGGCTTGAATGCGACACACGAAAAAGAAAAAGGAAGAGAGACGAGCAACCGCGGCTCACCTGGAAGACGAGCCATGCCGGGCCGCCGTGGACCTGCAGCGCCTCGTTCAACGCACGGTTGAGCGTGGCGCCGTGGTTCGGAGCTCGCCCCGCAGCTCTTGCTCCCCCCCTCGGCGTCGGCAAACGCGAGGGGGATCCTCCACGGCCCCCCCCACCCTCGGGCGGAGCGACCGGCGTGGGAGGACGAGGCCTCGGCATCATGCCCTCGGCCCCCACTACCATGCGACCCTCGCGCCGCCTCACGAGGGCCCCTCCCGGGGGTCGGGGAGTTCGTGGGGCCGCCTAGCCCACCGGTCCCACCCAGCGGCGGGGAGTCATCCGAGAGCTCCACCACCTCCGCCCGGAGGTCGCCGCGGGGAGGAGCCGCCCGCTCCGCCTCCGCCGGCGCCCCCACTCGCGCCTCCGCGGCCACGGCGCGCCGTAGTGGCGCCGTCGCCGCCACCTCCGCCGTGCCGCCGCATCGGGCCGGCGCTCTCGCAGGTTGCGCCCGCTCCGCCTCCTCTCGCAAGGGGCCGCCACCGCGGGCGACACCTCCCCCCGTAGCCACCGCCGCGGCCCGCGCCTCCATGGCGGCCGGCGCCGGCCGCCCCCGGCGACCTCGGCCGCGCGGCGGGGGGATCCGCCACGGCCGGGCCTCGAGGCCCCCGCCGGGCCTTGCGAGCTCGTGCCCGCCGCAGCCGCTTCTCCCCGGCGCGACCCCTCGACGAACGCCGCCGGGTGGGGATCGACGCGCTCCGTCCCTCGGCACCTTGGCTCGGTGCAAGAGGAGGAACGGTTGGCACCGCCCGCGCGGCGTACACGGGGGTTAGAGCATTTAATCACCGGCAAACTAAAACCAAACAAAGGAAGACGAGGCTCCTTACCTCGCGGAGGAAAAGGCCCGCTTCCTTTTCCTCGAGGCCTCCGCGGACGAGGCCGGCGCGAGGGGCCGCGCTGCCCGCGGCCGCCCCCCCTCCCCGACGGCCGCCGCCGCACGTGCGGGCACGCCCGCCCGGCGCGTGGGCGCGCCCGATGTCGCACCCCCCGACGACGCCACCGCGCGCGCGGGCACGCTCGCCCCGCGCGCGGCACGCGCCCTCGACGCGCCCCTTGATGACGACGCCGCGCGCACGGACGCGCGCTCCCTCCGCGCACGGGCACGCTCGACGCGCGCGCGCGCGCGTCCGCCGCGCGTACCTCCGCGACATGCGCCGGCACCTCCCGCGGCGCGCGCCGCCCCGACGACGAGTGCCTGGCGGCGGGCGCCGGTGCGCCCGACCCGGACGAAGCCACCCCCGACGCCGGCGCGGGTTCCGGCGACGGGGCGCGGGCCGCCACCGTCCGAGGGGCCCTCCCCCTCGGACTCTTCCTCCTCGTCCCCGCTCCGAGGACGAGGGCTCCTCGATATCCGGGGAGGAGAGCCCCCGCCTCCTCGCGCGCGGTACTCCGCGGACCGTTGGTCGCGCGCGCTTGGCGACGCGCCTCGGCGTGCTCCCTCTTGCGCGCCGCCCGCTCCTCGCCGCCCCGCCGCGCCGCCCGGCCGAGCGCACGGGGAGTCGGGGGTGGGGTGGAACGGACTTGGCGATGTTGAACTCCACCGCCTGCGCACAAAAGTGACAATGGCGGATCGGAGGACGAAAGCAAGACCAAGAACCAATACGAAATCGGAAACCCGACTCACCCGCGGCCCGTAGGGGAGCATCTCGATGTCCCACCCGGGGTCCGACCCGCGTGGCGGCGTCCGGGTGTCGACAGCGCTCCGCGCCCGGGTGTGCGCGTACGGCCGCTCCAACGGCGTCGGGAGCATCCGCGATCTCGCCACGTCGACGGGGTTGGCCGCCTCTGTCATCTCGAAGATGCAGAGCGGCCTCTCCATCAGAGGCACGACCCGCCGATGATGGAGGAAGGCGAGGACGCCCATCGCGGTCACCCCGTGCTTCCTCGGCCCGCTTGCCGCGCCCAGACCGACTCTGCCGCGCCGGTCTGGGGCGAGGACACCCCCGTAGCCCCGGGAGCTAGGCCTCTCCTTGAACACCCGCCGGTGTAGGGGGGAAGGCCGGCTCGGCGTTGCGCGGATAAAACCATCCCCGCTCCCGGCCCGGCGTTGTTCGTCGTCATGGTGCGGGGGATGTAGACGTTCTTGAATTGCCCCCGCGGGCGAGCGACATCCCGCCGGCGCGCACCGCGCGCGGGGTCCCTGGCTCCGTCGTAGGCTGCGTAAAGAGCTCCCCGCGGAAGAGGTGTACCCGAGTTCCCGGGCTGATCGGGGATCCCCGTAGTACCCTTCCCGGACGCCCACGAACGTGGCCGCCGCGAGATCGCATTGGGGGCGAAGTTGTGCAACTCCACTCCGTAGTAGTGGCACATTGCCCGCATGAATGTGCTCGCGGCGCGTTGAAGCCACGCTCGTGATAGCGGAGGAAGCTCACCACGTAGCCCTCCGGCGGGTTGGGCTCGCGGTCCGCGCCGGCGGCACGATCCATTCCGCGCCGGCGCCCATCTTCGTTGGCCGCCAACGGGCGGGCGGCGACCGGCTCGCCCAAGGCGAGGCGGGTCACCGTGGACCTCTCCCGTGCGTATGGCTCCAAGATCCTAAGGGGAAGCTGAGGCGGCGCCATGGAGAGGACGAATGCGAAGGCGGAGGACAAGGAAGCGAGGAAAAAGCTCTAAGCAGCGAGACCGCGCGGTGGCGAGAGCGAGGCGAAGGCGAAGGGACGGGGGACTGAAAGTGGTAAGGTGCCAAGGTAAAAAACCGCCGTCCACTCCTCCCCCCGCGGTTTATAGGCGGCGAGGGCGAGTTCTCGGAGCGGACGCCCGCCGCATTAACTCCAGGAATCTTTCCATCGCGTCGACGGGCGGGCCCCACCACGACCGCAGCGGCTCTAACACTGCAGGGTCATCATTACGGCGAGGAACGGCCGCAACCGAGGCAAAACCGTCACGTCCGCCGCCCGCGCCGCCCACTACGCGCGCGCGCGCGGGCGGCGCCGCCTTAAAGGCGCGCCCGCGCCGCAAAACCGCGGCCACGACCGCAAGGCAATTAAATGCCCGGCCACTTGCCAAGCAAGGAGAGCCCTCGAGCGAGGCGAATCCTCGGCTCGAGACAAAGGCGACCCTCGATGGGATATCGCGCGTGAGAAGGTCGCCGGGGTCCTGCTCGGTGTAGAGCGGGCAACCGCGGGCACCCATGCCACGTGCGCCTCAAAAATGTGGCTTCTAGCACGTGTATTCCACTTAGCTTCACTCTCGGTAGGAACCATAGGCAACAGATACATGGTAGTGCGCCACGCATCATGGTGTTGAGCTTGAAGGTATCTAGCCATTCTATGAGCCCAAAAGGTGAAGCGCTTCCACGCCAACTTAGGAGGGCCATTGCCGCTTCCCTTCCCCCCCCCCATGCCCCATCTCCCTAGGCGGTTAAGCCAAGCAAAAGGGAACGCTCTGAATGCCACTTGTAGGATCAAGTCTAGAAGGGTTGAATATGGGATTTCTTTTTACTGTTGTAAAGAAAACTGAAAATAGCCTATCAACTACTGTTCCCATTTTAAGGTTCTTCCTACTGCTAAGGGCACACTATCACAAGTTACCTTCGTATGGACCTCTTTGGCCCACTACTCGATAGGTACCGGGGGACCGACTACTCGGTGGGCCCTTGGGACTACTCGACTTCGCATTTACACGGCCCTGCTGGCGTGAAGCACAAGGACTCGGAGGAGAAGTACTCGGATAGGAAGTGTACATGTCCCGCAACGTATAGAGGACTCCTAGACGTACTCGTCGTCCTCTCTCCACGAGCAGAGCTTTTAACCACGCATACGAACTATATAAGGCAAGGCAGGGACCCCTCTATCTCATCTCTCTCCCTTACGCATCAGATTGCACCATCTTGTAATCCCCTTTTAATCAATCCGGAGCCACGCGACACATACGGGACGTGGGGTATTACGCTCCTTGCGGCGAGAACTGTCTAAGAAGTGTGTGCCACGTGTCTCTTCCTTCGAGTTACCGATCACAAAGGATGCCACATTCATCTACTTCAGGTACTCCCATTAGTAGGTTGCCGGTCTAAAACACGCGATTCTTTGGCGCGCCATGTAGGGGCTCTCGCCGGAGATCACATGGCGAACTCGGCCGGCCCGTCTACATCAAGCCAACCGTCGCCTTCAACCGCGGCGACACCTTCGTCTTCGGTGCCTGGGTCTGCACTGCTGACGGCGCTGGATCTTTCCAACGCCGCCTCACCATGCCGCCCAACTCGGAGACGGGTCTCGTGACACTTCCCGAAGTAGTCACGGGCGAACTCACCGGCAAATTCGACGAAATTTCGCTCTTCAACCAACACGTCGACTTCGAGCTTGGATCCGCCTCCAACTCGAACTCAACGTCCCCGTGGGCTATCGTATGCGAGCCAGCTACCCAGCCATCGCATGTGGACTCACCACCCCGCGAGCGTTTCACACGTGCCCCCCGCAACGTCGATGGGAAAACACACGAAGGCTCCCACTACAAACGGGCCGGCAAGGAGCCCGTACCCGAGTACGACTCGGACTCCGACACCGCCCCCGGCTACGCCTCGGACTCCAACCCCCTCTTCGGCTTCTACTCGGACTCCGCGTACGAGTTCGACTTCGGGTCGGACACGAGAGCCGAGGAGTCCAAGAATAACTCTCTGAGCAACCCTTGTCAAGACCGGCTTCGGGGCTGGTTATAACATCTACACCCGTCGGGAGATTCGTCCTGCGGCCAGACCTGGGCACACGGACGACGAACGGGAACTCACGCTACGTCGCCTACCTCGACTCGCTTCCCTTCCAGGAGGGAACACCACTCGCTCGAGCTGAGGAGTACACCCCAACAGAGGTGGCCAGTTCTAACTCCAGTCTTGGCAACCCCGATCGCCAAGTCTTCATGGCTGCCGGCGACACGCTAGGACCCTCAGGGATAGCAAGTGACTGATACCTCGAAGACATCTCCGCCCGGACAAGACGTACGCCCACGCCTCGCGGACGGGGCCAAGCGCCCGACGGGGATGCTCGGCGTGAGCGCAACAGAAAGCAGAACGAACGGCGCCGGCGTCTTCGAGAGAACCTCCCCATCCGCAACCTCGTAGAGGCCCTCGACCAAGTCGAGAGTAGGGTACACACCACCCCGGAGCAATGCCTCATGTCGATCACAGCGATCGCGCGCCAAGCTTAGGGGATGCGCGCAGGAGAAGTCATCGCCAAGCTTGCAGAAGACGCTTACTTCATGCGAGTTGACAACAAGGGTCACTCAGCCGCCCCCCGCCAGGAACCGCGACAACGAAGCCACAAGTCACAGTGCGGACCTCGGTCGTAACCGCACTCGAGCCGAGCTCCCGGCCAATCCCAACCGTACTCGTGCAACGGCCGGCAGACCCTCTCAAGGTGGCAATAGTGCTGCAGCTGTGGCGGTGATCGTGAGGTCATCCCTCATCGCGACCCTGGCGGCGGAGGCAGTGACGGCGGAAGCTCCAACCATGGGGCTAACAGGAGGGCCGGTGGCGGAGGGACTTCGGCCGCCGCCGCCCAAGCTCCATCACCCACCTCAAGGACATGATCACCTCATGCCAAGTACAAAGCCATCCGTGGCAAGAGCAAATAGAACACGGGTGGCGGCAACAGCAACAACGGGAACCAAGGGGGTCGCAACAACAACAACTACTCGGGTCCCAACGCAAGCGTAAGCCGGAGACAACCTTCCTCGCGGCGGCTATCCGGTGCTGCAAAGGAGAACTCGAAGAAGACCTCTGGCGGCTTCAAGACTTCTTTGAAAAGTGCCGTGGCATCTGAACGGCAACCACACCACCGAGCAGTGCTACCAACTCAGGCGAGCACTCAAGGATACTCTAGAGCCACGGCACCCTCATGACTAGAAAGGCAAGAAGAAGAACGACGAAGGCAATGGCGACTTCTAGAAACCCGACAAGACGGTGAACGTCCTCTTCAGCGGACTACCCAACAGACGGGTTCAAAAGGCTGCCCGTCGAGAAGTCATGAGCATTGAACCAGCGGTTCCGACCCCTCTCAGATGGTCGGAGGTACCCATTACCTTCTCCCGAGCGAATCAATGGACTAGCTTCTCCGAACCAGGGCGGTTCCCACTCGTCCTGAAACTGGTGGTCGCGGGCTCCAAGCTCAACAAGGTCATCATCGATGGTGGAAGCGGGCTTAATGTCCTTTTCACCAAGACCTTGAAGAAGATGAAGCTCGACATCACCCACATGCTCACCAAGAGCACCTCGCCCTTTTACGGCATCATCCCTGGGAACGCGGCTATCCTTTGGGCTCGGTGGTCCGCGATTGCAGCTGAGAATCTCGGGACAACTATCGTGCAAGGTACATCAAGTTTGAAGTCGCGGACTTCGAGACATCTTACCATGCCATCCTAGGCAGACCGGCTATCACCAAGTTCATGGCGGTACCCCACTACACCTACTTGGTACTCAAAATGCTGAGTCCAGCTGGTGTACTCTCGCTGCAAGGGGACTTGAAGATATCTGACTGCGACACGGAAGGCTGTGGAGATCGCCTCCACAAAATCAAGTACCCAATGCAATAATGGAGATCTGTTGCATCGAAGAAGCTTGCCCCAAGTGAACTCGACATCCTAGAAGTCAGACAAAGCTAACAAGCCTCGGCTAGCCAAGGAGGTTACGGGTCAGAAACAATTGACCTTGGGACGAGCGACGACGACAAGACCACCACCATCGGGGCGAGGCCTCGACCCCAAATAGGAAGACGCACTCATCAACTTCCTGCAGGCTAGCAACGACATCCGCGTGGAAACCGACGGACAAGCCGGGGGTGCCCAGGGAGTTGATTGAGCACTCACTCAACGTCGATCCTAAAGCTACCCCGAAGTGACAACACCTCCGCCGCTTCGCCGACGACAGACGGCACGCCATCAAGAAGGAACTCGCCAAACTACTCGCCGGCTTCATCAGAGAAGTCTTCCATCTTGAGTGGCTCGCCAACCCGTCCTTGTCGCAAGAAGAACTCGAATGAGTGGAGGATGTGCGTCGAAGTGTGCAGAGCACTACAGACAAGCATTGCCCCAAGGACCCCTTCGGGTTGCTGCGGATTGACCAAGTCATCGACTCCGCTTGGTGGGCTGCGACACCTTTCTGCTTCCTTGTGCTACTCGGTGCCACCGGATCGCGATCAAGAAGAAGAAGACCAGGAGAAGACTGCGTTCATCACCGTTTGGCGCATACGCTACACGACCATGTCCTTCGGGTTGAAGAACGCCGGCGCTACATACCAACGAGATATCTGTCGTATGGACCTCCCTGGGCCCACTACCTCGGTGGGTACCAGGACCGACTACTCGGTGGGCCCTGGGACTACCGGCTTGCGGCGCACGGCACACGAAGGCGTGGAGCACAAGGACACCTACACGGGGAGTAGTACTCGGTTAGGAAGGCATGCATGTTCCCGCACTGTGCGGAGGGACTCCTAGACGTACTCGACTAGTACTCTCTCTTCCTACTCCGACTTGTAACCACCGCCTCACGGACTATATAAGGCGGCGGGGACCCGATCCCCCTCACCCAATCTCATCTCATACAACCCATGGCGCACTATTGCACCATCCTGTAATCGTGGCCTATCAATCGAGCTACGCAGCATACGGGACGTAGGGTATTCGCACCTCGCGGCCGGTGCCTGTCTAAATTGTGCCCCCGTGTCTCTTCCTTCGAGTTGCCGATCTCGGCGAGTCACATTCATCTACTTCGGGTACTCCCGTGTGGAGTTGCCGGTCTAAAACACCGGCGGCTGGCGCGCCGGGTAGGGGCTCTCGCTCGAGATCACATGGCGAACTCGACGGCTTTCGTCCACATCAAGCCAGCGCTGTCGCCTTCAACCGTGGCGAGCACCTTTGTCTTCGGCGCACAGTGCTGCCCACGGTGATGGCGCGGGTTCCTTCCGGCTTCGCACGATCATGCGGCCCGACTCGAGGGACGGACGCGCGGCGCTTCCCGAAGTTGTCACGGGGCGAGCTCGCCGGCAAGTTCGGCCGAATTTCGCTCTCCAACATCCACGGCGACTTCGAGCTCGGGTCCGTCTCCAACTCGAACCGCGTCGCCATGGGCCATCGCATGCGAGCCGGCTCCTCAGCCATCGCGGTGGCCCCTTCTGCCCCGCCCGGCGCTCCGTGCGTGGCCCCGCGTCCCCCAGCGGGCCCGCACGGAGAGGCTCCTACTCACGCGGGCCGGCAAGGAGCCCTCGCATCCGAGTACAACTCGGACTCCGACGCCGTCCCCGACCACATCTCAGACTCCAGCCCTCTCTCCATGTTCTACTCGAACCCGGATTACGAGTTCGACTTCGAATCGGACACTGAGGGCCCGAGTCAGGAAGATGACTCCCGAGCTTCCTTGTCGGGGCCGGCCTGCGGGGCTGGTTATAAGATCGGCAGCCGTGGGAAGATATGTCTGGCCGGACCGCAAGCTGTTGACACAGCAAAGGAGGACTCACGCCCCGGCGTCGCCTACATAGACTCACTGCCGTTCCGGAGGGAACACCCGCGGCCCGGTCGCTCAAACACACCAGGCGAGGGTGGCGCCCTGCGAGTCCCGGCTTGGGCACCCCCGATCACCAGAATCTTCATGGCTCGCCGTGACTCAGGGACCCTCGGGCACCGGGCGAGCCGGATACACGGAGGACATCTCCGCGAACGAGCTGTGCGCACGCACTGCGGACGAGACCGTCGCCAACGGGGACGCCCGACGCGAGGGCGCGGGGAAGCGTAGCGAACGGCGCGGGCGGCTCGGGGGACAGCCTTCCCATCCGCCCGGCTTGCGAGCTCTCGGGCGGTCGAGGGCCGGTACACACCACCCACGAGCGGTGCCTCATGTCGATCCGCCCGGCCCGATCGCGCGTCGAGCTCGGAGCATACGCGCTAGAGGGTCTCGCCAAGCTCGGCGAAGACGCCTGCTTCATGCGGGTCGACAACGAGAGTCGGCCAACCTCTCCCCGGCCCAAGCCTCGCGACGAGAAGCTACTGAGTCGCGGCGCCGACCACCGGCCCCAACTTCGTACTCGGTGACCTCCCGAGCCGATCCAAGCCGCCGCCGCTCCACGCGCCGTGACCTTCATGACAAGACCAGGAGCAGGCGAGAGAGTCGTTCCCCATAGTGCTCGGCCCCGGTGGCGGGGGCGCGACACGACGGCGGCGGCAACGGCGGCGGCAGCTCCAACCACGGGACGACGGAAAAGGCTGGAGGCGGCGGCGGCCCCCGCGAGCGGCCGCGGTCACGCGCACAGCCACGCCCGGCGCCTCTCATGGCGGGTACGATGCTCTCCGAGAGGATCGAGGAGTTGCGGCGAAGAAGTCGACCACCGCTGGCCGGGGCGACGGCTTCCCGCCTTCTCACCCCCGGCTTCGCAACCTGCTCCTCCCCGACAAGTTCAAGCCTGCGGGGATCACCAAGTACGACGCGAAGCGGTCCCATCCGGTGGCTCGCGATGCTGCGCCCTCTCTATCGAGCATTTGGCGGCAACGGCGACACCAAATGCCTCTACTTCCCTTCTGTGCGGGATCCAAGCCCCACTCACATGGCTCGGTCGGCCCCGAACAAGCACTCGATCGACAAGTGGGACCGGTCGAAGGAGCAGTTCTAGTAACTTCGCGGGCGCCATGGGCCGTTCGGGTACTCGCATGGACCTTGCCATGATCAAGCGGGGAACAAGGCGAAGAGACCCTCTGTCGTATGGACCTCCCTGGGCCCACTACCTCGGTGGGTACCAGGACCGACTACTCGGTGGGCCCCACAGGACTACCCGCTTGCGCTACGGCACCGAAGACGTGGAGCACAAGGACAACACGGGGAGTAGTCGGTTAGGACTACGGCCGTTAAAACGCGTAGAGGTCTCTAGACGTACTCGACTAGTACTCCTTCCCTACTCCGACTTGTAGCTTCTGCCTCCCGGACTATATAAGGCGAGCGGACCGATCTCGGGATCACCTCATCCAATCTCAACTCACGGCGCAACGTGCACCATCTGTGTGCGTGCCCTATCAGTCGAGCTACGCGGCATACGGGACGTAGGGTATTACGCACCTCGCGGCCCGAACTGTCTAAATTGTGTGCCACGTGTCTCTTCCTTCGAGTTACCGATCTCGGCGAGTCACATTCATCTACTTCGGGTACTCCCCGTAGTAGGTTGCGTCCAAAACAGAAGCCGGTGGCGGCGCAGTGGGAGCTCTCGCTCGGATCACATGGCGAACTCGACGGCTTGGTTCACATCAAGCCAACCGTCGCCTTCAACCGCGGCGACACCTTCGTATTCGGCGCACAGGTGCCGCATGGCGATGGCGCGGGCTCCTTCCGGGCGCCGCTTGATCATGCAACCCCGACTCGGGGACGGACGCGGCGCTTCCGGGGGGGTTGTCCGCGGGCAAGCTCGCCAGGGCAAGTTCGGCGAAATTCCTTTCCAACCTCCACGGCGACTTCGAGCTCGAGTCCATCTCGCTCGAACCGACGTCGCCATGGGCCATCGCATGCGAGCCGGCTCCTCTTGCCATCACGGGCGATCCCCTCTCCATGCCGGCGCTGCGCGATGACCCCTCGCGACCAGCCGGGCCCGCACGGAGAGCGCTTCTACACCACGCCGTGCCGGCAAGGAGCCCGTAACAGTACAACTCGGACTCCCGGCCGCCGTCCCCAGCCGCGTCTTGGACTCCGGCCCTCTCTCCGAGTTCTACTCGAACCGGGACTACGAGTTCGACTTTGGGTCGGACACGAGAGCCGTCGAAGATGACTCCTACGACTTCCTTGTCGGGGCCGGCCTACGGGCTGGTTATAAGATCGACGCCGGCCCGGAAGATACTTCTGCGGCCAGACCGCAAGCCCGAGGGCGACAAAGGAGGACTCACGCTACGTCGCCTACATCGACTCGCTACCGTTCCGGGGAGGGAACACCACTAGCCCCGAGGGCGACTCAAACACACCAGGCGGGGTGGCACCTTCGAGGCCAAGCTTGGGTGCGCCTGATCGCCAGAGTCTTCATGGCTGCCGGCGACACCCCGGGAACCTCGGGCACGGCCGCAGACAAGTACTTGGAGGACATCTCCGCGGACGAGCTGTACGCGTGCCTGCGGACGAGACCGACGCCAACGGGGACGCCGGCGCGGCGGCCAACGAGGAGCGCAACGAACGACGCCGGCGGCTCAGGGACAACCTTCCCATCCGCAACCTTGCGGAAGCTCTCGAAGCGGTTGAGAGCAGAGTCCACACCACTCCTGAGCAATGCCTCATGTCGATCACAACGATCGCACGCCAGGCTCAGGGCATACGAGCCGGGGAGGTCATCGCCAAGCTCGGCGGAAAGCCTACTTCATGCGGGTAGACAAGAGAGTCAGCCAACCTCGGCTCGCCTCGCGACAACGAAGCTACTAGTCGCAGTGTTGACCCCGGTCCTAACCGTACTCGGGGCGACATCGAGTCGACCCAAACCGTCGACGCTCCAGCGGGCGGACCCTCACGGCAAGACAACGACAACCCAGAGAAGTCATCCCCAACCATGCCCGGCCGGTGGCGGCGGCCAACCGACGACGGCGGCAGCTCCAGCCACGGGGCCAACAAGAAGAGTGGAGGCGGCGGCAGCCGCGGCGGCCGCGGCCACGCGCACGACCACGCCTCGCGGCGCCTCTCGGGCGGGTACGATGCTCGTCGGAGAATCGGCGGGTCGGCAAAGAAGTCGAGCGACCGGCTGGCGAGCGACGGCTTCCACCTCTTTCTCACCCCGGCCACGCTTTGCTCCTCCCCGACAAGTTCAAGCCTTTGGGGATCACCAAGTACGACGCGAAAGCGGATCCTATCCGGTGGCTCCGATGCTACACTCTCTCCATTGAAGACGCTGAAAGCAACGGCGACACAAGTGCCTCTACTTCCCCTTCTGCTGGACCAAGCCCCAGCGACGTGGCTCGAGTCGGCCCGGACAAGCACTCAATCGACAAGTGGGACCGGTACAGGAAGGAGCCGGTTCTAAGCAACCGCGGGCGCCATGGGCCGTTCGGAGCCTCGCATGGACCTCGCCATGATCAAGCGAGAACAAAGGCGAGACCCTCCCGCAAGTACATGCGCCGCTTTTCGACAAGCGCGCTACCGTCGTGGACGTCACCGATAAGGAGGTCATCGACCTCTTCCGGGCGGGCTCTACCATCGCCGCACCTTCGAGGACTTCGGTCGACGCCGCCCTAGGTCCGTTCCCCACCTCAAGGACATGATCACGTCCTGGGCGGATGAAGAGGACAAGGCCGACGCCAAGTACGACGCCATCCGCGGCAAGTCTAGCGAGAACCAAGGTGGCGGCGGCGACGACAATCCAAACCAAGGCGGCCGCAACAACAACAACAACACCAACAACAACTTCTCGGGTTCTAATCGCAAGTGCAAGCCGGACAACTCTTTGCGTCGCGGCTGTCCGGCGTCCTCCGAAAGGGAACTCGAAGAAGAACTCACGTCGGGTTCAAAGACTTCTTTGAAGGAGAAGATGCCGTGGCATCCAAACGGCAACCACACTACCGAGCGATGCTACACGGCTCGAGGGCATGCACTCAAGGATGCGCCGGAGCCACCGCACCCTCACGATCGAAGAACAAGAAGAAGGACGGCGACCGACTTCCAAGAACCGAGAAGACCATCAACGTCCTCTTCGGCGGACTACCCGGCGAGCGGGGAGAACGAAGGCTACTCGCGTGTCCATTGAACCGGCGGTTGTGACCCTCTCGGGTGGTCGGGGAGACCGCATCACCTTCTCCCCGCGGACCAATGGACCAGCTATAGAACCGGGACGTTTCCCTCTCGTCACGAAACCAACGATGGCGGGCTACAAGCTCAACAAGGTGCTCATCGACGGCGGAAGCGGGCTCAACGTCCTCTTCACCCGAGGCTACGAAGAAGATGAACCTTGACGTCACCCCCATGCTCGACAAGAGCAGCATGCCTTTCTACGGCATCGTCACGAACACTTGACCATCCCACTAGGCTCGGTGGTGCTGCCCGGTTACCTTCGGGGCGTCTCGCGACAACTACCGCACCGAGTACATCAAGTTCGAGGTCGCGGATATCAAGACTTCCTACCATGCCATCCTCGGCAGACCGGCCATCGCCAAGTTCATGGCGGTGCCCCACTACACATACTTGGTACTCAAAATGCCAAGTCCGAGAATTTGGCGTACTCTCCTCAAGGGGGACTTGAAGATCTCTCACGAGCGCGATACGAGGCCATGGTGATCGCTTCAACAAATCTGGCACCCACCCAATGATGGAGGTCTACGCCGCGTCGAAGAAGCACTTGCAAACGAACTCCGACATCCCGAGAGAAGTCGGAGCCGGCGCCAACAAGCCTCGGCCACCGAGGAGGTACTCGTCAAGTCGGTCGACCTCGGAACGGGCGACCCCACCAAGACCACCACCATCGGGGCCGGCCTCGACCCCAAATAGGAAGACGCGCTCATCAGCTTCCTTCGGGCTAACAACGACATCTTCGCATGGAAGCCGACGGACATGCAGAGTGCACAGGGGCCCCGATCGACAACGCACTCAACGTCGACCCAAAGACGCACCCCAAGCGGCCGGCACCTCGGAACGCTTCGCCGACGACGGACGGGACGCCGTCAGAAGGAGCTGCCGTAAACTGCTACATTGCGGCTTCATCGAGGAGAAGTCTTCCATCTGCGAGTGGCTCGCCAACCGAGTCCTCGTCGCAAGAAGAACTCGAACGAGTGGAGGATGTGTCGACTTCTGCAGAGCCTCAACAAGCACTGCCCCAAGGACCCCTTCGGGTTGCCGCGGATTGATCAAGTCATCGACTCCACGGCGAGCTGAGCACACTCTCTTCCTCGGCCTTCTCACGAGGTGCCACGGATCGCAATCAAGGAAGAGGACCCGAGGAGGAGCCCCCGCGTTCATTACCCCGTTTGGCGCGTATCCAATCTCAACTCCGGCGCACTATTGCACCAACCCGTAATCGTGCCAATCAATCCCAGCTACGCGACACAGACGTAGGGTATTACGCACCTCGCGGCCCGAACACCCGTCTAAATGTGTGTGTCGCGTGCCTCTTCCTTCGAGTTGCCGATCTCGCTGAAGTCACATTCATCTACTTCGGTACTCCCCGTAGTAGGTTGCCGTCCGAAACACCGAACGGGCGGCCCTTCGGGCAAACTACTCGGCTTCATCATCGCCCGCCGCGGCCTCGAAGCCAACCCCGAGAAGATCTCCGCCATCACCAAAGATGAAAGCTCCCACGAGCATCAACGACATCCGAAGGCGACGGGGTGCATGGCGGCGTTGAACAGCATTCATCTCGAGGCTAGGAGAACGGGCCTCCCCCTCTTCAAACTTCTCAAGCATCACGAGAAGTTCGTGTGGACCGCGGGCGAGGCGGATCAAGCCCTTGCCGAGCTCAAGGACTTCCTCGTCAAAGCCGCCAATCCTCACGGCTCGTCACAAGGGCGAGCGCCATCGCTTCTACCTAGCTGCGACTACTCACGTGGCCGCATCGCCATCGTTGTCGAGCGGCGGGGAAGACGGCCACGCCTACCCGGCCCGGCGCCCGGCCTACTTCGTCGGCGAGGTTCTATCGAGTCCAAGGCTCGCTACCGGCCGTGCGAAGCTCGTACGCTCTACTCATCACCTCGCGGAAGCTACGACACTACTTCCGGTGAGTACTCGGCCTCCGTCGTCACCGACCACCCCGCTCGGCGACATCTCCCGAGGAACCGGAGACGCCACCGAAGAATCTCCAAGTGGGGCTGCCGAGCTCGGCGCCCTAACCATCGACTTCAAGCAACGCACCGCCATCAAGTCGCAAGCACTAGTCGACTTCATGGCGAGTGGCGGAAAACTGGGGCCTACCTACCCCCACCGTGCGACCGGAGCATTGGGTGATGTACTTTGATGGCTCACTCAACCTCGAGGGCGCAAGGTGCAAGGGTACCTCGATCTCTCCAACGGGCGAACAACTCGGTACGGCCTGCGGATCTTCCCGGAAGGTCTCAAACAACGAAGCCGAGTACGAAGCTCTCCTACACGGGCTCCGCCGCGCGCTTCACTAGGCATCAAGCGGGCTGCGGTCTACCGGCGACTCCGCGGTGGTCATCAACCAAGTCAACAAGTCACGGGACCGCAACAAGGAGAACATGGACGCCACTCGCCTAGAAGTCCGCAATCTCGAGAACAAATTCTATGGTCTCGAGTTCCATCACATTGTCCGCGACAACAACGTTGCGACGGACGTCCTCTCGAAGCTTGGATCCACCCGCGCCCAAGTACCCGCGGCGTCTTCGTCCATGAGCTTCACGCGCCATCCATCCTGGAGCGGCACCACCGACCACCATACCGGCTCATCCACCGGTCGGGCGGAGAGGTCATGATGATCGACGTGGACGCGGGAGGCAACCCTTCATCGACTACCTCGGCGAGTGCGAAGGTCCCCTCCGACAAGAACGCGGCCGAACAACTCGTCCGCCGCGCCAAATCTTACGTCCTCGTCGGAGACAAGCTTTACAAGCGGGCGCATCTTCGGGAGTACTCATGAAGTGCGTCCCTCGTGAAGAAGGAAAGGACATCTTGGAGGAGATCCACAAGGGCGTGCGCGGCAACCACGCGTTTTCACGCACGCCGGTCGACAAGGCCTTCCGGCCGAGCTTTCTGCGGCCCACGGCCCGGGCGATGCCGAAGAACTCGTCGAAGGTGCCAAGGATGCCGTTCTTCGCCAGCGCAACACGTCCCGGCCTACAAGCTAGTCACCATACCGCCAACCCGGCCCTTCGCCTGCCGGGGGCTCGATATGATTGGGCCACCGCCAAGCGCGCGCCGAGAGGATTCAACGAGGTGCGGTGGCTATCGACAAGTTCACCAAGGGGATCGAGGTCAAGCCGGTCACATGCCCCAAGGCCGACGAGTACTCGACTTCCGGATGAACTCGTACACCGCTATGGGCCACCCCACCGCATCATCACGGACACGGGGTCCAACTTCAACAACCACCGGTTCCGGGAATATTGCGAGAACAGCGGGATCGACGTCAGATACGTCTCAGTCGCCCATCCACGGGCCAACGGACAAGTCGAGCGCGCCAATGGGATGGTGCTCGATGCCCTCAAGAAGCGGCTACACGACGCTGCTAACTCCAAAGGGGGCAAGTGGATCAAGGAACTACCCAACGCACTGCGGGGGTCGCGACTCAACCATCCAAGCCAACGGGGCAATCCCCCTACTTCTCGGTCTACGGCTGCGAAGCCATCCTCCCCTGCCGACGTCATATGGAACTCGCCGGCCGGTGGAGCACTACGACGAAGGCGTCTCGGAAGACAGCAGACGAGTTGATATCGACGGCCCTCGAAGAAGCTCGGCCGCGCCGCCCTCGTCCAATCGCCAAGGTACCCGGAGGGTATCCGACGCTACCATGATCGCAACGTCAAGGAACGCTCCTTCAACGTTGGAGATCTTGTCCTCCGCCGTATCCAGAACACGGAAGGACTCCACAAGCTCGGCTCCTCCGGGAAGGCCCCTTCACCGTGGCTAAGGTGACCGGGCCGGGCTCCTACCGCCTCCAAACACTTGAAGGCGAAGACGTCAACAACTCGTGGAACGTCGACCAACTCTGTCGATTCTACGCCTAGTCTACACGACTACTCCGGGGTTCAAGTCTACACGACTACATCAACACCCCTTGCCGCAAGCGACCCCTCGGGTCCTGGCTTCAAGTCTCCGGACTACTCTCCTCCGAGATCCGGCCCCGCGCGGCTACCTACGGACCACGGGCCGCGACGAGCGTCAAGGACTCTAGCGACGGTCTACCAAGAGACCACACTCCAAGATCCGGCCCTGCGGCTACCTACGGATCCGCGATCCGGCCTACACGGCTACCTACGGATCACCTGCCGCAAGCGGCTACCCGCTCCGCCGCCACTTAGCCGTAAGCGGCCTCCGGTCCGGGCGACTACTTGTAAGTACGGCCCGGCCACCCGTGTGTACTTCTTCAGTAATAAAGCTTGATTGTTCATCAACTTGTTTACTGTTCTGCTCCCTACGACGGGACTACTAAAGCCAAGTACTACTACTCGCACCTACTCCACGATGGGCGCTCCGCACTCTGAGATCGCGGTTACGAGTACTCATTGCTGGAAAATTTCATTTCATTGATACATGAATAATCCATTACAAGTGTTTTTTGTACAACTATGCCTACTAGCTACTCGTGCGGGGCTACCGGAGGTTCGGGGCTTCTCGGCTACCGCTCCGCGCGATGGGAGCCATCTCGCCCGGCGGCTCTACGTCATCGCTCATCCGAGCGGTTGGCGGCTACCCCCGCCGGCGACCACCTCCACTGGAGCCTTCGGGAAGTACGACTTCATGAAGGCCGGGACTTGCTTCGGGATCGACTTGGCCATGTGCCGCGACGTAGGCGGCCGGCCGCTTGGAGCTTCACGAAGTCGATCCGCCGGAGGAGCGATCTTGGGGCCGCCGGGTGTGGCACCGAAGCCTCGCGATCGGGAGAGCGACCTCTTAAAGGTCCTTCACTGGGCCGAGCGCCTCGCAATCTTCGTTCAACTTCGCAAAGATTTGTAGCGATTGACGAGATCTCTGTCGAGGCAATCCGCGGTTCCATGTGCTTCTCGCACTCGAAGGCGAGCTCCTTGTAGTCGAGATCAAGTACCCGGCGGGCTTCTTGCTCCCGGTAGAAGAGGTTCTTCATGCCGACCTCGAGGCCTTCGACTGCTCCACCCGGCCTTCGAGTTCGCAACATGGAAACACACAACAACGGGTCAGAGGCTTGACGACTTCCAACAAGTACCCGACAAGTCAAAGGACATACCTTTATTCTTGTTGCGGAGGCCTTTGTTCTTCCGCACCAACTCGTCGCCCTTCGCCTGCAACTCCATCACGTCGTTGTGGTACTTAGCGAAGGCGGCGTCGAGTTTTGACTGCATGGCGGCCGCGTGCTTCCGCGACTTCACGAGCTGCTCCTCCAGGGCCTCGGCTCGGAGCACGGTGTCGCCGTAACCTTGAAGCAGGTTCGACTTCTCGCGGGATCGCTCCGCAACGTCCTGCACAAGACAAGCTCAAGTCAAGAAGAGTACTCAACGGTAAATGATTGACTACTCGGGAGGCTACGGCTACGTACCTTCATCCACTGTTCGGCTCGCCGCATCGCCTCCGGGGCCGGGGCCACCGCCGCCGGCTCGACGAGATCGTCGGCCGAAGTTCAATCCCGCCGCGGCTACTCGACGTAGCCTCCGCCATCGGCGCGGACCAGGATGGGCTCCGCGTCTTGGATCTCGGGGAGCGAATAGCCACCTCCGGGGCAACCCCCGGCGACGTGGTGACCGCCTCCCCCCCCGTGGACTTCTCGACGACTTCCCCCACGGGCTTGGGGGCTCCCTCTGCCGCCTCTGCGGGGCCTGCGGTGTCAACTCTCGCATGGGCACCCCCGCAGGATGTCACCTCCTTCGGCGCCCGCCAACAAATGACATGCGCATCGGTGCCTACGACTACTCGTCCCGGAGTCCTACGGCTTCAAGAAGGGTACTTACCTTCGACTACGACCGCCCGGCAGCGCGCTCGTGGCGGGGGGCTCGGTCGTGGCTTGGGCTTCGGGAGCGGCCTCCTCGACGGGCGGCACGGTTTCCTCCGCCACCGCTGGTGATGGCTCGTCTCCATCCCGGCTTAGATCTGTGGATTTTTTACGCGAAGTGTTCATAGAAGATCGTCGGCAATCATCGACTACGCGACTAGTACTACTCGTAAGGACATGGTACTTACAAGCTCGACCGAACGATGGTCACGGCCGAGCACCGAGGATGCCGGCAATATCAACCGGTCCACCCTTGGCGGCGCCTCCTCCTCCGCCTCTTCGGCTACGCCTCCTCCACGGCGGCGGCGGCCGACGCACCTTCACCTTCCGCTCCGAGAGGTCACCACCTTTCCAACGGTGGCGCCCACGGGTCCTCTCGCTCTCTGTCGGGAGCGAGGGGGGCCGGCGCTCTAGTTGCACCGGGGAGCTCCTCGACGGTGGGGGGCGGACTTCGGCTTCCCGGCCTGGGCTTCCCCCACCGTGTCCCATATGCCCTCATCGCCCTCTTCGACGGGCTCCCGGCGGCACCTCCTGCACACAAAGGAAGACTGCTCGTCGCAATGTACTCGAACGGCGGGTACTCGACTACTCGCTCAAGATAACTTACCTCACGGAGGCGTGGTCTCTGAGACCTTCATCTTCTTCGCCACCCGCTTCTTGGCGGGGTTGCGCGGCTTCCGTGGCGGCGCGGCAAGGCTAGCCTCCGAGCTGGCCGGGAGGGTCTTGAACAAGTGGCACATGAGGCAAGCCGGACGGCTAAACCTCGACCGCAATTGGAAGTGGTCCCGAAGAGTCTCTTCGTCTTCGTCGTCATCGGAGGTATCCTCCACGATGACGGTGTCGTCGCCTTCACCGACTTCGCGGCGCTCCTTCACCTTCCCTCCACCGGATCTCGATCCCGCTCGGTGGCGGCCGCGGCTCGGAGACGAACCGCTTCACATCATCTCGCGCAAAGACACAAGGCGTCGCAACTTCACTACGAGTACTCATTACTCGACGAGGGGGAGTATGACTACTCACCTCGTTGGGCGGGCGCGCGGCGGAGTACTCCTCGGACGGACACGCCGTGTACGGCGGCATGTCCTTGAAGATACGCGACAACCGGTTCGATGATGTCGTTGTCGTCCCGCCCTCGCCCCGGCATCCGCGACGTGTCGTCGTCGCCGATGTACTCGAAGCCCCGGCGTATCCCGCGCCATCGGCCGGGCCGGATCTCGCGCTTCATGAAACCGAAGGCCACGTGTTCGGCCCTCGGTCCGGCTTCTCTCGAGCACTCGAATGCGTGCTAGCGGCTCGGGGAGCGGATCCCCTCTTGCATGGTGGGCTCGTGTTCCACCACTCACGATGCCCGGGCCGCCGTCCGCTCGGCTTCGGCGGCAGGGCGGGTGGTGGTTCGTGATGTAGAACCACCTCGTCTTCCGGTCCGTGTTGGAGTCCACGAGCTTGTACGCCGGTGCGATCCGCGGCGTCTTCCCTCGGTGGATCCCGGCCCCTCCGACTACCCCGGGGGTTGGAGGCGCGGGGCCGCGGCTTCACGCGGAAGAATTTCCGAAGAGAATCCAATGCGGCTTGATTCCCAAAATGCTTCGCGAGAAATGGATGAAGACGAGAAGTGTGGAAGATTCCGTTGGGGTTCAAGTTGAGGTACTCGATTCCGTATTTTGGATGTGGCGGAGGACAAGATCTCCAACGTTGAAGGAGTGTTCCTTGACGTTGCGATCGTGGTAGCGTCGGATACTCTCAAGGTACCTTCTCGATTGGATGAGGGCGGTGCGGCCGAGCTTCTTCGAGTCCATCGATATCAACTCGTCTGCTATCTTTGGATATGCCTTCGTCGTATTGCTCTACGGTACCGGTGAATCCCACATGACATCGGCGGGGAGGATTGCTTCGGAGCCGTAGACCGGGAAGTTAGGCGATTGCCCCGTTGGCTTGGAGGGTTGAGTACGTAGCCCCCGAGAGCGCATTGGGTAGTTCCTTGATCCACTTGCCTCTTTTTGAATTAGCATCATCGTGCGGTCGCCTCTTGAGGGTGTCGAGTACCATCCCATTGGCACGCTCGACTTATCCATTGGCCGAGGATGGGCAACGAGAGACACACCGAACGTCGATCCCGTCGTTCTCGCGGTACTCCCGAAGCTGGTGATTGTTGAAGTTGGAGCCCGTGTCCGTGATGATGTGGTGGGGTGAGTCCGTAGCGATGCACGAGTTTGTCCAAGAAGTCGAGTGCTCTCGTCGGCCTTGGGGCATGTGGCCAGGCTTGACCTCGATCCACTTGGTGAACTTGTCGATGGCCACCGATGCTACGTTGAATCCACACGGCGCGGTCGGGAGAGGCCCGATCATGTCGAGCCCCCGGCGGGCGAAGGGCCGGGTTGGTGGTATGGTGACTAGCTTATAGGCGGGACGTGTTGTTTCTTAGCGAAGTAATGGAACCCTTGGCACCTTCGACGAGTTCTTCGGCATCACCCGCAGCCGTGGAGCCGGTAGAAAGATCGTCGGAAGGCCTTGCCGACCGGCGTACATGAGGACGCGTGGTTGTCACGGACACCTTTATGGATCTCGTCCAAGATGTCCTTGCCTTCTTCCGGGGGACGCACTTCATGAGTACTCCGGGAAGATGCACCTCGCTGTCCGTAGAGCTTGTCTCCGACTAGGACGTAGGACTTGGCGTGGCGGATGAGTTGTTCGGCCAAGTTTTTGTCCGAGGGAACCTTCGCTCGCGGAGGTAGTCGATGAAGGGTTGCCTCCGGTCCACGTCTATCATCATGACCTCCTGGCCGGCGGGGATGTCTTCGGGTCGGTGGTCGGTGGCGCCGCTCCGGGATGGATGGCGCGTGAAGCTCGTGGACGAAGACACCCGCCGATACTTGAGCGCGAGTAGAACCAAGCTTCGACGGGATGTCCGCCGCAACATTGTTGTCGCGGACGACGTGATGGAACTCGAGACCATAGAACTTGTTCTCGAGCTTGCGAACTTCTAGATAGTGGGCGTCCATGTTCTCCTTGTTGCGGTCCCGGGACTTGTTGACCTGGTTGATGACCACTGCGGAGTCGTCGTAGACTAGTAGCCGCTTGATGCCCGGTGAAGCCGCGAGGGGCAGCCCGTGTAGGAGAGCTTCGTACTCGGTTTCGTTGTTTGAGACCTTCCAAAAGATGCACAGGACGTATTTGAGTTGTTCGCCGTTGGGAAAATCGGTGTACCCCTACACCGCGCCTTCAAGCTTGAGCGAGCCGTCGAAGTACATTACCCGGTGTTGCGGGTGCTCGGTTGGAGTAGGTAGGCGATTTTCCCGCCACTCCGCCATGAAGTCGACTAGTGCCTCGCGACTTGATGGCCGTCCGTGGCTTGAAGTCGATGTTGAGGGCACCGAGTTCGACCGCCCACTTCGAGATCCTTCCAGTGGCATCTTGGTTCCGCAAGATGTCGTCGAGCGGGTAGTCGGTGACAACGGAGATCGAGTACTTCCGGAAGTAGTGTCGTAGCTTCCGCGAGGTGATGAGCACCGCGTACGGTAGCTTCTATACGGGTTGATAGTGTTCCTTGGATTCGACGGGGACCTCGCCGACGAAGTAGACTAATCGCCGGACCGGGTAGGTGTGGCCGTCTTCCCGCCACTCGACGACGATGGAAGTATTCACCACGTGAGTAGTCGTAGCGAGGTAGAGCAATAGGCCGCTCCGTTTTGCAAGGAGCCGTGAGGACCGGTGGCTTGGATAAAAAGTCCTTGAGCTGAGCAAGGGCTTGGTCCGCCTCTCGGAGTCCACGCGAACTTCTCTTGATGTTTAAGTAGTTTGAAGAAGGGGGAGCCCCCGTTCTCCAAGCTTCGAGATAAATCGTTCGGGGCCGCCATGCACACGGTTAGCTTCGCACGTCTTTGATGCACGTGGGAGCTTTCATGCTTGGTGATGGTGGAGATCTTCTCGGGATTGGCTTCGATCTTTGCGGTGGGCGATGATGAAGCCGAGTAGTTTGCCCGACGGTACGCCGAAAACGCACTTGTTCGGGTTGAGCTTCCGGCGGTACTCTCACAAGGATGCGAAAGTCTCTTCAAGATCGGCGATGAGCGTGTCGGAGTTTACGGGTCTTGACGACCACGTCATCCACATAGGCTTCGACGTTCTTGTTGAGTTGTCTCTTGAAACGAGCCCGGATAGCTTGTTGGTAAGTAGTCCGGTGTTCTTCAACCCAAAGATCATGGTCGTGTAGCAAAGACACACCAAACGGTGTGATGAACGCGGTCTTTTCCCGGCCTTCTTCCTTGATTGCGATCTAGTGGTACCGGAGTAGCGATCGAGGAAGCGAGCGAGTGGCGGCCCACCATGGAGTCAATGACTTGGTCTATCCGCGACAACCCGAAGGGGTCCTTGGGGCAGTGCTTGTTGAGGTCGGTGTAGTCGATGCACATCCTCCACTCATTCAAGTTCTTCTTGTGGACGAGGACGGGGTTGGCGAGCCACTCGAGATGGAAGACTTCTCTCGATGAAACCGGCCACGAGTAGTTTGGCGAGTTCCTTCTCGATGGAATCCCGTCTATCGTCGGCGAAGCGGCGGAGGTCTTCGTCGCTTTGGGGTAGCTTTAGGATCGACGTTGAGTGAATGCTCAATCGATTCTGGGCACCCACGGCATGTCCGCCTGGTTTCCACGCGAAGATGTCTCGGTTAGCCGGAGGAAGCCGATGAGCGTGTCTTCCTATTTACGGTCAAGGCCCGCCCCGATGGTAGTGGTCTTGCTCGTCGTCGCCCGTCCCGAGGTCAATTATCTTGACTTGAACCTCCTCGCGGTGGCCGAGGCTTGTTGGCTTTGTCCGACTTCTGCGGGATGTCGAGTTCACTTGGGGCAAGCTTCTTGGATGCGGCGTAGATCTCCATCATTACGTTGGGTACTTGATTCGTGGGCTGCGAGTTCCACGGCTCCGTGTCGCGGTCGAAGGATATCTTCAAGTCCCCTTGCAATGAGAGTACACCGTGGGACTTGACATCTTGAGTACCAAGTACGTGTAGTGGGGTACCGCCATGAACTTGGCGATAGGCCGGTCTGCCGAGGATGGCATGGTAGGAAGTTTCGAAGTCCGTGACTTCGAACTTAGTGTACTTGGTGCGGTAGTTTTCCCTTGTCTCCCCGATGGTAAGCGGCGGAACCACCGAGCCTAGTGGGATAGCCGCGTTCCCGGGGACGATGCGTAGATGGGAGAAGTGCTCTTGGTGAGCATGTGGGTGATGTCGTGCTTCATCTTCTTCAAGGACTTGGTGAAAAGGACATTGAGCCCGCTTCCACCATCGATGAGGACCTTGTTGAGTTTGTAGCTCGCGACCACCGGCTTCGGGACGAGTGGGAACCGTCTGGTTCGAGAGAAGCTTGTCCATTGATCCGCGCGGGAGAAGGTCTTGGGTACCTCCGACCACCGGAGGGGGGGGGTCGAAGCCGCCGGTTCCAATGCTCATGACTTCTCGTCGAGTGGCTTTACGAGCCGTCGGTTGGGTATTCCGCCGAAGAGGACGTTCACCGTCTTGTCGGGTTCCCGGAAGTCGTCGTTGCCCTTGTCGGCTTTTTTCTTGCCTTTCTTGTTGTGAGGGTGTCGTGGCTGCGGAGTGTCCTTGAGTGCTCGCCGGAGTTGGTAGCACCTTGCTCGGTGGTGTGGTTGCCGTCCGGATGCCACGGGCACTTCTCTTTCGGCAAGTCTTTGAAGGCGCCGGAGGTCTTCTTCGAGTTGTCTTTCGCGGGGGCCGGATAGCCGCGACAGTGTTGTACGGCTTGCGCTTGCGATTGGGACCCGAGGAGTTGTTCTTGTGACCGCCTTGGTTCCCGTTGTTGTTGCTGTTGCCGCCCATGTTCTGCTTGCTCTAGCCACGGATGGCGTCGTACTTGGCGTTAGCCTTGTCTTCTTCATCAGCCCAGAAGGTGATCATGTCCTTGAGGTGGGTGATGGAGCTCGGGTGGCGGCGACCGAAGTCTTTAAAGGTGCGACGGTGATAGAGACCGTCTTGGAAGAGATCGATGACCTCCTTGTCGGAGACATTGACTATGGTGGCGCGCTTGTCGAAGAAGCACCGCATGTACTTGCGAAGGGTCTCTCCTTGTTCTGCTTCACCATTGCCAGGTCCATGCGAGTACCCGAGCGACCCATAGCGCCTGCGAAGTTCTTTGGTGAAGCTGTTCCTTAGGCCGGTCCCACTTGTCGATCGAGTACTTCTCGAGTGACTCGAGCCATGTAAGCGGGGCTTGGTCCGGACGGAAGGGGAAGTAGAGGCACTTCGTGTCGTTATTGCCACCAGCATTCTTGATGGAGAGGGCGTAGCATCTGAGCCACTGCACCGGATCCCGCTTCGCATCGTACTTGGTGATCCCCGAGAGGTTTGAATTTCTCCGAGAGAAGTAGATTGCGGCCGTGCTAAGAAGGCGGGGAAGCCATCGTTGTCGCCTGCTGTGGAGGATTTCTTGCGTCGTGGTTCTTCGATTTTTTGGCGGGCGTCGAAACCGCCACGTGAAGCGCCGGAGGTGTGGGTCGTTCGCGTGGCCTCGGCCGCCGCGGTCGCCTCCGCCCCCGGCTCTCCCGCCAGCCCCGTGGTTGGAGCTCCCGCCGTCGCTACCTCCGCCGACGGGATCACGGTGAGTGATAATCTCACGGTTGCCGCCGGCACCGCCGGCGCGTTGCCACCATGAGAGGGTCCACCGCCGATGCCCGGTACGGTTGGGGTTGGCCGGTAGCTCCCCTCGAGTACGGTTGCGACCGATGTCCGCACTGCGACTTGTGGCTTCGTTGTCTTGCTGGCGGTTCCTGACGGGGGGTACTTGAGTGACCCTGTTGTCAACTCGCATGAAGTAGGCGTCCTTCGCGAGCTTGGCGATGACTTCTCCTGTGCGCATCCCCTGAGCCTGACGTGCTATCGTAGTGATAGACATGAGGCATTGCTGCGGGGTAGTGTGCACCCGGTCTCGACTTGGTCGAGTGCTTCCGCGAGGTTCGGATGGGAAGGGACTCGTGGAGACGTCGGCGGTTGTTCGTTCGGCTTTCGCTGCGTTCACGTCGAGCGTCCCTGTTGGCGTCGGTCTCGTCGGCGGGTGCGTTGGCGGACAACTCGTCCGCTGAGATATCCTCGAGATATCGGTCAGGGACTGTCCCTGAGGGCCCCGGCGTCTCGTTGGTAGTCATGAAGACTTGCCGATCAGGAGAGCCAAGGCTGGAGTCACTGGTTGCCACCTTTGTTGGGGTGTGCTCCTCAGTTGGAGCTAGCGGTGTTCCCTCTTGGAACGACAGTGAGTCGAGGTAGGCGACACGGCGTGAGTTCTCGTCCGTCGGGTCCGCGGGCTTGCGGTCTGGCCAGTAGACGAATCGCCGGCGGGTGTAGATGTTATAACCGGGCCGGATGCGGTGTCCCGACGGCGGTTGTTCCATCGTGTAGGTCTCGGACTCGGGCTCATCGGGTCCTCTCCAAAGTCGAACTCGTAGGAGGAGTCCGAGTAGTAGCCGGAGATGGGATTGGAGTCCGAGTCGTCCTCGGAGGCGATCTCTTTCCCAGCCCGGCGTGCGGAGAGAGCCTTCGTGTGGGCCTTGCTAGCGATGCGAGGCCGTATGGGAAGTGCTCATGGAGTGGGGAGTCCGCACACGATGGCTCGATAGCCGGCTCGCATGCGATGGCCCATGGCGACGTCAAGTTCGAGTTGGAGTCGGATCCAAGCTCGAAGTCCGCGTCTTGGTTGTAGAGCGAAATTTCGCCGAATTTTCGGTGAGATCGCCTGTGACTACTTCGGGGAAGCGTCACGAGGCCGGTCTTTAGGTTGGGCGGCATGGTGAGGGGCGGCGCCGGGAAAGATCCGGCACCGTCGGCGGTGCGGACCCGGGGAGCCGACGACGAAGGTGTCGCCGTGGTTGAAGGCGACGGTTGGCTTGATGAAGATTGTAGCCGTCGAGTTCGCCATATGATCTTCGGCGAGATCCCCTACCCGGCGCGCCGGTGTCGGTGTTTTAGACCGGCAACCTACCCGGGGGAGTACCCGAGGTAGATGAATGTGGCCTCGCCGAGATCGGTAACTCGAAGGAAGAGACACGTGGCACACAATTTAGACGAGGTTCGGGCCGCGAGGTGCTTAATACCCTACGTCTGTATTTGCGTAGCTCTAGATTGATTGGATGTGATTACAAGATGATGCGTAATGAGAGAGAAAGGTCCCCGCATCGCCTTATATAGTCCGGGAGGCGGGGTTACGGTGTCGGTTTAGGGAGAGAGTACTAGTCGTGTACGTCTAGGAGTCCTCTACACGGTACATGGTATGTATAGCTTCCTATCCGAGTACTTCTCCACCGTAGTCCTTGCGCCTCACGCCATCAGGTACCGTGCGGCACAAGTCGGGTAGTCCCAGGGGCCCACCGAGTAGTCGGTCCTGGTACCCACCGAGGTAGTGGGCCCGAGAGAGGTCCATACGACGGCAATGAACAACGACTACATGGTGGGTGCCTATTGCACTAGCCACCGAGTAACGGTGATCATCCGTATGAAGCACTCTAAAGTTCTCGGACCTCAAACCTATTGTGGACTAGTCGGTATCTTGTAGATTTTGTTCACAAAAATTCGGTATCTTGTAGGTTTTGTAAAATTCAATCTCTTAGTATTTCTAATAAGTATTGCTGACCATGCAGGGCCTTTGGTACAATATCTTGTAGGTTTTGTTCACAAAAATTCAAGCTCTTTGTGTTTCTAATCGGTATTGTTGATCATGCAGGGCCTTTGGTGAACATGCACAAGATGGAGTGACGAAAGCAAATAAAAAAAGGCAAAAGCCATACTCAAGCATAAAACAAATCTCACTGTAAGACTAAGGTTTTTTTTATGGTTCCTTATTACCTATTTGGTACTGTATTAACTTGTCATTATGGTACCTCGATGCAGTGTGCTCAGCAGCCATGGGGTCCTCTTTGTGTGGATTCCATGTGGCATCCCATATGTTAAGAATACTCGATGACATACCTGACATCAAGAAGGTTGTTGTAAGTAGATAATAATGCTCAACCTTGTCTCTACTCATATTATCCATCGATTTTAGAAGCCGATTTCACTTGTATTCTCATAAATGATTGTATTTTGCGGGATTTCAAATCTATTGTAGATGTTTCCACGAGAAGATCTAAAGCGTGTACGGGAGATGTCGTGCGAGTACATTCTTAAGGAGACCATCGAGCGAAAGGACAACTTCTACAATGGTGCACCGTGAGTTCATTGTAGCCGAAATTTGAAACTCATTCGGTCTTCTTTAGTCACGTGTTGTTGCTCGAGAAACCTACTTGGCTTGCTTGGTTGGGGTCGATCTTTGCGGTTCGAGCGGTTTTCTCATGACTCCATCCAAACAAGTCCGATGAGAGTAACTTGAAACTCAATATGATACTAGCTTGTCTATAAATGTGATCTTACTTGTCTATAAATGTGATCTCACTTGCCTATATCGTGATGTGAGAATGTGTTTGTGATGTCTCCTTCGTTGTGGTGTACGCCATATCCCGGGCTGGTTCCGGGATGGCGGGGATGCGCCCACGATGACCGCCAAATCCGACCGGTTCCCGGGATGCGGCCGGCAAGCGGGGCATGTTCTCGTAGGGGTGGCCTATGTATTTGTAAGCGGCTTTAATTAAAGCTCGTTACAAACAACGATCGATGAGTAATGAGCTTCATTCGGAAAGCCCGTTACAAACATGCCAACAATGTAATAGGCCGTGTTAAAGCCCGTTACCGGCCCCGACCGGTGGGCCCCGGGACCGACTCGTTCATCGAGATACGGGAGACGCGAGGTTGAAAGCACGTGTCTCCTTTATTCTAGAGAAAGTAGACGCGCGTGGAAATAGATGTGTCTCATTTCGTCGAGATAGAAGAGACGCGAGTTCACGACACGCGTCTCTTATGTTGATTTCAAAGTAACGGGCTCGTTTTCATGCCCGTTACCAAAGTTCCATGTGGGCCTAGAGAAACAACCATTTCACGTGACCGGTGACTAGTTGTAGTAACGGTCGTTGTTTGATGCCCGTTACGAATCCTAAATGTGCTCGAGACGCGCGTGAAATAGACGTGTCTCATTTCGTCTCAATAGAGGAGACACGGTACACATCGGGCGTCTCGATATTGATATATCGTAATAGACTCTCTTTTGGCGGCCGTTACCAAAGTTCCCGTGGGCCCGGAGAAACAACCATTTCACGTGATCGGTGGCTAGTTGTGGTAATGGTCGTTGTTTGATGCCCGTTACGAATATGTGTTATCAATAACGGACATATGCCCGATTACCTTTCTTGACTTATTTGTAACACTTGATCGGTAACGGGCGCTTTGCCCGTTACCAAAGGCAATCTATTACCCGTTACCAAAGGAATCCGGGGAAGCTCACGGACGCTGCCACCACTCGGAGGCGGGTGGCGGCGGCGCGGACCGACACCGACGCCGGCACCATGCCGTTCGGGGAAAGCCCTCCCCCGCACACCGGGTTGTTCGGCGGGCCGGAGAGGACCGCGTCCGTGGCGGAGCTCTTGCCGGGCGACGACGTGGTCGCGAATGAGGGCGAGGAACATGAGGATGATGAGCTCGATGGTGTTGTCGAAGCGAGAGCGCGACGGTGTGGCGGGGGGGCGGACCCCGCCGCCGACAACGAGGTGCCGGCGGTGGCGTCTACAAGGGCGTCAAGGGTGGCGTGCGAGAGGTTGATCTTCTTCGGGGACGATGATGGTGCTGCGGCGCATGTTGCTCGTGTCGCCGTTACCTTCGCTAGCTTCGCGCGAGGTGCTACCGGACATAGTAGCCGTGATGGTTGTCCGTCTCGATGTTGTCTCGTCTATTCCCGCTCCAAGGGCCTCGACATCAACGACCCGGCCGTATCGCGCCTCCGCGCGCGCCTCTTTTACTCTGCAGGCTATAGCACCGAGCCGAGGACGACGATGGACGCCCCCGCGCCGCCACTCCACGTGGTGGTGTTCTTCCACCGACCGTGGTGAGCAATAGCAGCGACTTGAGTGCTTCTCAAATGAGGCGGACAACCGTGAACGCGTCTAAGAAGGCCTCCGCGGCCTTGGGCGGGGCGGAGCACACTACACCACAACCGAGGTCGACGCAATGAGCAACCATGGAGGCAACGAGGAGGACGACGACGGCGGGAGTGGCGCCCGCGCGACGCAGCAAAGGGAGCGGGCCGGGACCCTTGAATCGCGGAGCCGCGCACTCGGGTGGAGAAACCGGTGCGGGTTGAGGTTGCCGGCCGCCGTCACGCTAGCGCTTGTACGTGTGCGGGGGGCGCGCGCCGGGGACCAAAGGTGGTGGTGCATGGGTTGATGGGGCGGGTGGCGTGGGGTAGGGCCCGTGGAGGAACTAGGGAAGGGGTGGACGGGGAGGGCGGTGAACCGGTGGTGGCGGGGGGCGTGGGACATGGGAGGGAGTCGATATGGAATTGAGTGCGATTTGGTTGGACGAGGTAGTCCGCGATGCGGTGGTGGCCTCGCGCCGCGTGTTGCTCCCATGCATCGGCGTCCACATCGCCGCGGCGACGAGGAGAAGGACGACGAGAGGGGCACTTCACGCGCACCCCGAGCCGTGTGAATCTCGCCTAGGACCAGTCGTTACCGCGTTCTTGAGCATCAACGCCGGCCTCGAGTCCCGCACACAACGCCGTTGATGGGTGCGGCTCGACCGCGGCAACGCCGTTGATGGGACATGGGAGGGAGTCGATATGGAATTGAGTGCAGATTTGGTTGGACGAGGTAGTCCGCGATGCGGTGGT
Source organism: Cenchrus americanus (assembly GCA_947561735.1). Lineage (NCBI taxonomy): Eukaryota > Viridiplantae > Streptophyta > Magnoliopsida > Poales > Poaceae > Cenchrus > Cenchrus americanus. The sequence continues at coordinate 195,313,728 of OX387245.1, read as the reverse complement.
GGCCTCCGAGAGAAAAGGTGCTGGCCGGTCGGTGGCCGATAAGCCGCAGTACTTTCTCTAAGAACAAATCGACACCGGCCATCGCCCATCGGCCAAACGAACGGACGCAAGTCCGGCGCGGTGAGGAGAGGAAAATCGGGGAGTCGCGTCGAGAGATAGGGGTGAGGCAGGTCCCGCCGCCACCACCACTGGTGGAATGAAATCAATTAGAACCGATTCACAATGTTATTTTTATTTTAAAATACTAGTGAAGTGCATGTGCGGCACATGTATTTTCAAAATGTATAATTGAACATGCCTTTTATTTTCATAGAAGACACATCCATCCAGAAGTCTTTATAAGATATTGCAAAATTTATAATGAGATCAACGAAAACGGAAGACCAGTCAAAAGGTACTATTTAGATAAAATAATAGTTAGATACTGTACCTAAGACTTGAAACCTCACTGCTCCCATTCTGCTTACCCTGTGCAAGCATAACTGAAAATATGACTGCCGTGGTCGGCCTGCTCCTGTGGTTGAAAATGGTGCTGAACGTCAGAACCTTAAAGCTATAGCAATAGCTTGCAGCAGTTATCGAGCAGCAAACAGAAAGATGCAAACCAGACGAAGATGTAGTTGGATTTCTGATAACTTAACCACAAATCAAAATAAACACCTTGAATAGCACCATTTTTCAAAAGTTTCAGTGGTTGTCTAGTGTCCACACTTGTAGTTGTGTGTCTATCTTGATTAATTGAATACTCTGAAGAACCTGGAAGTTTGTACTGTATCAAGTACCGTGTTGCTGGCAGAATTGGTCTAGAGGCGACCATCATGGACGGGCGATAAATAGGACCGCGCTCGTGCTTATTTCTCTTCTCTGACCGCAAGGAGATTGCCAGAGAACCGACCATGTGTGCCGTCGCACCCTTCGCTCTTCCTGTCTTCCGGGCCTTGATGGCGTCGCTCCCTGCGTCGCCGCTGCCGCGGTGCACACGTACCGAGGCTATGAAGATGATGACGCCGACCCATTGATGCCTTGCTCCGCGACATCCACGCGGCTACGCTCCGGGCTCCGGCGCACACCTCCTGGCCATTCCGACCGCTAGAGGCGCCGGGTGCTCGCGTGCCGCGGTACTACGCAAGTATTCGAGAGAAGGGCGGCGTTCACGAACACCCCGTTCGTTTAGCTTATCGCCACCGGCGTAGGCGGTATTTTTCTCTCGAACAAACCACCACTGAAGCAACCGGACAAAGAAGATCTTTCTCTCGGAACAAATCGCACCGCCCATCGCCCACGGCGGCCCAAACGAACGAGCCGGGAAAGGTTTGAGAAGGTATTAATTGGCCGTGCCGTAGACGGGGAGGGTGAGCGGTGTGCGTACGCGTCACAAAGGGGTGGGATCCGACCGAGTGTACTTCGGACTCCCCTGCCGGTACAACCGCGCGAGTTAACAAAAGAATTAACTTTTGGGCACAAACACTCTCCAAATTGCGATTTTTATAGTTCTACCTATCCTTTGTCCTCCGGTTACACGACATGTGGGTCCGGTGTGAGGGGTAAGACGGGGCCGAATCGAGTGAGAAAATATTTAATAAATCGGTTGTGCGGTTGCAAAATTCAAATTTTGATATCATTCCGTATACTAATTGAGATGTCGCGACCATTAGGGATGAAAACGGATCGCATACGGACGGATGCGCGGATACGGATAGAGATGGTTTTTTTTTCTTGGATCGAATTCTCGGACCGAATACGGATACGAATAGTATATTTTTTATCGAACGGTGATATCATCATATTTGGATCATAGAAATCCAACTTTGAATTTCCGGATACTAATGCGGTAGGAATAGTTACGGATATTACATGTCCGGATTCGAATACGGCCTTACCATATGAATGCCGAACCTTTCGGTCGGTCGGTCGAACGGATAATGTTCGTACCACTTTCATCCCTAGCGACCATTATTTCATAACCGAGGAAGAGATCGCATTGAAGATACGATAATGTGATGACAAATCTATGTTTATACTTCAAGCAAAACTCGGGTTGGACATGCAAAAAAACATGATTTATTTTGGATTATAAATCTCTATCCAAGCGTGCCCATTAACTTTAGGGGTTAACTTTATCAGTCTCAATTCGAGTCAGGGTTAACTTTATCTATCACAATTTTTTTTATATACAGAATTAGTTAGTATTTTTGAAATGCCTAGCAGAAACCTTGTTCTACGTCGCTGTCTCGCGAATGGAAATATGAGTAATGTCAGTTACTCAGTCTATCAAGTATCAAGTCTGGTGCTTGACCGCCATGGCAGCGTCGCCGGCGTCACGACAGCTGATGCGCCATCGGAGAACAATCGCAGTGTTGACTATATGAGCCTTCGCCAATCCCGTCACGCGCCTGATCTGTCGGCGCCGCCCATGCCCTCGACCGCCGCATCTTTCGCGATGGCAGCGGCAAAGTGAGCAACCCCTCGATTTCTTCCTGCAACCGTTGTTCCTCCACGGCGAGTGACGCGGGTCCACCTCATCCTCACAGTCACCGTCGCCGGGCGCCGGCAATCTGCAAAGAAACGATCAAAACTGACTTAACGCCCTGGTCGCAAGGGAAAGGCCTACGACAAATCGTTAAGGCCTACGATCAGGTCACAAGGGGACCTTGTCGTAGGCCTTTTGCATGTCAATTCATACCGCAAATCTCGGTTTGGATCTCAATCTTGCAGCAATCCGAGTTTGAATGACAACTTTTGGGAAGGACGACACACCTTATCCCGCGAACAAGGGGATAGCCCGATCTTGCATTTCCAGGAGAGAGAGAGGTGAAGAAAGCGATATTTGACATGAGATCGGATGCGTCGGCGGACCCAAATGGGTCTGGAGTTCACTTCTTTAAATCCTTTTGGCCAATAATCAAGGGTGATTATATGGCAATGATGGATGATTTTCATAAGGCCTCATTCGTTTCCACGGGATCAATTCCGATTGGAATGGATAAATACAACAAGAAAATCATGATAGTTACTATAAGAGATCCGGTTTTATTCCGGGTCGAAAATTAATTTGCTCATGATAGATACACCAAAAGGCTCGGAATCAATCCACTAGTCAAGAGGTGTGGAACCAATCCGGCTCTACGGTCTCTTGTTCTACCTATCATGATTGGTAAATTAATTTTTGATCCGGAATAAATCCGAGTCCATATCATAATTTTCTTCATACATTTATTATTCCAAAATGGGATTGAATACCACGGAAGCGAACAAGCCCCGGGAGACTTGGACATTAAAAGACTAAACTATGGTATTATCACCCTAGTGCCAAAGCTGAAAGAGGCCAATAATATCAAACAACCCATATGCCTCTTGAATATAGATTACAAGGGGATCACCAAAGTGCTTGACCGATAGATTTACGCCCTTGGCCAAGGAGGTCATTGGAAATAATCAAACGAGATTTGTCAAGGGGAGGAATATCCTAGAAGGGGTGCTCATTCTGCATGAGGTTGTGCATGAACTAAAAAGATCTAAGGGTAGGGTCGATTCGAAGATAGACTTTGAAAAGGCCTACGATAAAGTCGGATGGGACTTCTTAGAACAAGTGATGAGAGAGAAAGGATTCCTGCAGAATGGATCACATGGGTGAATGTGAATGGAGAGAGAGGAGGCTATTGTAGAACATATCAAGGGCTGAGGCAAGGTGACACACTATCACCCCCGTTGTTCAATCTAGTTGCGGACGTATTGAGTTGTCTTTGTATTGAGTTGTCTTTTGGATAAGGCGGTCCAAAAACAACATATCACTAGGATCCTCCCAAATCTAATCCCGGGGGATGTCACACACCCAATACGCCGATGACACCATCATCATGACGGACGGGTCCGACACCTCAATTTTAAACCTTAAATTGATCCTCTACGCTTTGAATGGATGTCCGGCCTTAACATTAATTTCCACAAGAGTAAATATTTACCCCTACCATCCAAACGGTGCCGAAGTTAGGAACAAGGAGCTGAAGCTTGATTCACCAGGTCTGTTTGATATAGCTACATCGAGTCATGCGGTTCAAATCCAGCTACTAAATCTCATCTTTTTTTCTCACCCTCATCGTTTGGATGGTAGGGGTAAATATTTACCCAAGGAAAATGATTTGCCCCTCCCACTTGCCCCTCCTAATATTTGCCCCTTGGGGTGTTTGGATGGAGGGGTAAATGTGGATGTGGATGAGAGAGGGGGAGCGGGACCCACCACAAATTTGCTCCAATTTGCTACCTTTTAGGGCCAAATGGAATTAGAGGGACAAAATATTTGCCCCACATATTTGGCACTTTAGGGGTAAATTTGCCCCATTTACCCCATTTACCCACCATCCAAACAAGCCCATGGTGCTACTTCTTGACAATGGTTAGTTAGCGCCATCAGCTAGCAGAAGTAAGCACCAGTTTGAAGTGTTGAGACCTATGTTGTGACGATGATGTGCTATTGTCTTCAGGTGCAGCTGTTGAGCACGACACGCCGACCAAACTGCTGGAGGACAAGTCGTCTCTATTCTCAAAGCTCGTTTCAGAATATACAATGAGGTCCATGCATACATAGTTGTGGAAAATGTGTAAAAAAAGGAAATGTAAAAAAAGTTCACTGCATTGCATTTAGCAGAAAAGAAAATGTAAAAAAAAACTTTTCAAGAACAGACAGGGACGGTGTTACATAACTAGCATACTGTTCATGATTATGGTACTCATTGGCAAGCAATATACTCATTGTCAGTCAGCATAGCACCGGATTTAGTAGCCTGCTTTGTCAGCAAATGAGTACTATCACCTCTGTACAATGAGAAAAACAAAAGGATTTGCTTGTTGTGCTCTCATTTGTTAAAGCTAACACCATTCCAGAAACCGAGAGAGAAAAATAGTATCCCTGTACAACTACTCGTCATATCAATCTTCGGATACTAATTAGAAGGTTAAATGTGGATTAAATCAATTGACTATAGTATATAAAATCTTACCACAACATGCGGCCTGCTTTCGGTTGGTTTTGGTGATGGCCACGATCTTGATTTGTTCGAGAGAAAAGTATTCTTATTTGTTTTGTTACGAGAGAAAAATCTTTTTATTTGGTGGTGATAAGCCAAACGAACATGGCGATGAATGTTATATTTTTACATTGTAAAACATATAAAAACAATAATTACAAAAGTCGAAAATCAACTACTAAAATATATCTTAAACCATTCGTGATTCTTAGAGTTACCGAATCGTAATTGACGGAGCCAATTTATTGGATATCGAATTATTTTTTGAATCAAAGAGATTGAATTCTTGAGATCAGGAAATAACACATTCTAGACAGGTGACGCGTAGAAACATTTTTTTAGACATGCAGCGTAAGGTTCTGACGCGTGGACCCCAGCAGGCTGGTGGCGCCGTCGATTCGGAGCCGCCCACGCCTCGCGTGCCTTCGCTTTGCTCGCCTCACCGGGCCCCACCACACAAAGCCAAACATTCTTCGCCCCTTCGCCGTCGACGCCGCCGCCGGCGCCGCTTTGCGTCCTCTCCCCGCGCGCTCTAAACCGGCGATCCTCGACGCCGCCAAGGGAGATTCGCCTCCTCCCGGCGCGTGCCGGCGGTCTCGACTCGGGAGGAGGAGGGGGAGCAGGGCGGCGTGCAAGATGAGGCTGCTGCGGGTCGCCACGTGCAACCTCAACCAGTGGGCGATGGACTTCGACACCAACCTCCGCAACGTCAAGGAGTCCATCGCCCGCGCCAAGGCCGCCGGCGCTGCCGTCCGCGTCGGACCCGAGCTCGAGCTCACCGGTTATGGCTGCGAGGACCACTTCCTCGAGCAGGACACCACCGCGCACGCGTACGCCGTCAGCTCCCGCCTCCCCCTCTCCTCTCGTCTTCTCTCGGCTTGACCCCCATGAGTCATATGGAATCGGTGCTACCTAGCGCCTTCTGTTAACCTGCTTTGCTGAAGGAAAAGTGTCACGCACTAGTGTTTCATTTAGACCCACAATAGAACCTTAATCTTTCCGTGATTTGGGGAATCTGCTAGTTACACGTGGTAGAATCAGTTACTTCTACTTCACTGTGGTAGAATCACTTGCTTCTATTACTTCGCTCAGGTCGATTCAGTTACTTCTACTTCATTTTTGTAGAATAGAATCAGCTTTGTTGCCAGAAAGTTTCAGGAACCATTGATTTGTTTAAGATCAGTCTTCTCTAGGAAAAAATGTTTCTACGCGCTAGCAAAGAACATGCAAAGAAAACTTAAATTGATATGTCAGAAAATGAATGTATGGCACTGCAACCAAATGTCCCATGCTATTTAAGCTGTATTTTTCTGAATTCAAAGATATAAACCATTCCTTTTATACAAGTGATGAATACATAGTGCTTATTTTCGAAGACACTATATTACTTCTATTTCGAGTTTTAATTGTCTGTATATTTATGCACCATTTGGTATGATATGCAGTTTCCCTCTCATAACTACTGTGTTCAATATGCAGATGGGAGTGCTTGAAGGACATTTTAACTGGAGACTATACAAACAACATCTTATGCAGCATAGGAATGCCAGTTATTTTCAATAGTGTACGGTATAATTGCCAGGTCTTCTGCCTAAATCGCAAGATAATCATGATTCGACCAAAGATGTCCCTTGCAAATGATGGAAATTATAGGGAATTTCGGTGGTTTTCTGCTTGGACATTTAAAGATGAGATTGTTGAGTTTCAACTCCCAATTGAAGTTTCAGAGGCTATATCCCAGGATACTGTACCTTTTGGTTATGGTTACATGCGGTTTTTAGATGTGTAAGTACAATGCTGCTTTGTTTCTATCTTTTGGATGTAATTTTAACTACTACTTTTCTAGTGAACATGTAGAGAAGACCGTTCATTTGTTTCCACTGATTTAAAAGTCAAATTTGTCCTGTACATGGTGTCAAAGATATTCATGGAAAACATTTTTTTCCAAATTGATTTGTATATTGGAATGAAATTGGAAATTCTCACGTTCTATGTGCTTCATAAACTAGTGAATGTATATATTCTCTGTGATAATTTGTATATTAAATGATGATAAATAATTGTATAAGTTTTACTTATTACTTGATCTATTTCACGTTTTTCTTAATTGTTACATTCAGATCTTTGGCTGCTGAAACCTGCGAAGAGCTCTTTACAGCAAATGCTCCTAGGATTGACTTAGCATTGAATGGGGTTGAGGTTTTCATGAATGCAAGTGGAAGCCACCATCAGCTGAGGAAGCTCAATCTTCGGATTGATTCGATAAGGAATGCAACCAAAACATGTGGCGGTGTTTACATGTATGCTAATCAGCAGGGATGTGATGGTGGCCGCCTTTATTATGGTACCTCCAAATGGCTCGTGTTTTGTTAAAAATAGGCTCTTGTTTGGATTCTTGTGATCTTTTATTACCTGATTTATGATACAATTCTCTTTTCTCACCTTAAAGTGTTAAAACCTGTCAACCAATTTGTTATTATTTCCCATGTGACATTCATGTCTTATTTTATTCTTTTACATGACAAAAATGGCTGCTTATTACGTTCACATGACATTATCCATTGTGCACCAAAAAATGAGAAGCAGAACACCTTTCACTCCCTTTAATTTGTTGGAGGTTGTAGTACAGCAATTAATATGGAGGATGCATAACATGCCAGTTTGGACCTGGTGGTTTTGGGTAGACCGTCAGAGGGCTGTTATATTCTGAATAAAATTTTTGAAAGTCTTCTTTCTAGAAATAACTCGTGCTTTTCTGTACCTCATAGATGCTTGTTGCTGGGTGCTGGGTTAACAGATGGTTATCCTTGATCATGTATTACCGTGCACTGAAATTTAATTGTTCTTTTTTTTACTGAAGTGGGTTCTTATAGAGCTGTTTACAGAAGATTAACATTATGCATATCCAGTTTATGGCTTTTGAATGACATTCCTTATTTTGCCCTTTGTTCCTTAATTTATTCTTCAATAGTATGTTATGTTGATCATATTCATTCAGGGAAATTAACAGTTTATTCTAAATGCCCCCCACTAGATGGTTGTTGCTGCATTGCGGTAAATGGTGATTTGGTAGCCCAGGGATCTCAATTCTCATTAAAGGATGTCGAAGTGATGGATGCCCTGGTTGATCTTGATGCGGTAAGTTCTAAATCCTTTAGGTGATTTTGTGTTAGCATAATCCTGTGAGTGCTTCCTGTTCCTTTCTTTCTCTGCCATTAAGCTAAACAAAAAATCATTCTTTGATTTTTGCCCCATTAGACTTGATGAAAATAGTTGGCTATTTAAAAAATGTTGTCCATATTGCTCATGAGGTTGCCAGGGGCCCAGGATTGACAAATAACTCTTAGTGTGATCTAGGGCCAGTTTTTTTTTTCAAAAATCCAAGTGCCAAATTCTTTGGACCCTACCAAAAATTGGTAAGGTGGGTTGAGGCGAAAACCATACATTCAGCTAGAAGTCAACCCAATTTTCTATGTCCACATCTGAATTCTGAAACACCTTTCCTTTCTTTTGTCCTGTCTGCATAGACAGAATATTTGTTAAAATGTATCATATTATCATGGGTGCAGTATTGAGTTCAGTTGGTAACCTGCCAACCTCTCCCTGATTTATTGAGTGTTTGCCTATTTACAGTTCTCCATTGTTCATTTTGATTCCGCTTTACTATATCTCTGAAGCTTTAAGCTTGGAGCTGTAAACTTCTAGTTACCTTGCTGCAGCTTTAATGCAAATATGAGTTGTATTAGGGAAAAGCTAATCGTTCTTTTGTGTGCAACCAGGTATCGAGTTATCGAGCATCTGTTTCTAGTTTCAGAGAGCAAGCAAGCCACAGAACAAATGTACCTTATGTGAAGGTACCATATAAGCTTTGCCAATCATTTCGGAATGGAATGGTTCCAACAAGTCCAGTTCAGGTAGGTTGTGATTCCAATATCTGAGATTTTTCCTATGATACTTCGACATGGAATATTATTTGGTGAATGTTTTTTTCCCCAAATCTGAAAGGGAAGGGACTCGAACATTCTTCCAGTCCACTGTTAGAGGTTTAGTATTGTGACTCAACAATAATATACCATTCATTTGATTGTGTAGTTAACCACACATCATGTATGTATTTTTAAACGAATTTCAGAGTAGAACGCCACTGGTTAATCACTTAATCTTGAATTGGACTGAGATAGGGGCCAATGCTTGGAGCCATTTTATTGATGTCTTAATGCTTAGCCATGCTTGGGTTTGGAATTTCACGATCCTTGGTTAAATTTTCTGTGTAGTGCAGAACAAAAACACACTGCAGAGCATCTTGGGATTATTTTTTAGAAGTTCCTTCCTTCAAATATTGTAGCTATTGGCAACAGTCTGTTTGAATATCTCTGCTTTAGACTGAGAAAAAACATTACATAAAATCATTAGTATCTTTCTCATTTTACTAAGTGCTCACAGATTAAATTCTTCCTTGTATCTCACTGTAGTCTGGACTCTGGACCCCGTGCAGTACACTGGTGTATCATTGTGAATGCTGCGCTGAAGGGTTTTAGAAGTAGGCAACATATCTAATGGAAACTAACCTCTCCGTGCAAACTATGGAAACTTCAACCTGAGCCACACGATGTTGATTCAAGGGGGCGCTCCAGAGAGGCGGGAGGGGTGATTTGCAAAGCTCATGGGAGGTGGAGGGGTGATTTGCAAAGGCGCTTCTGCAAATCACCCCTCCCACTTCTCTTGAGCGCTCCCTTGAATGAACATCGTGTGGCTCAGATTGAAGTTTCCATAGTTTGCAAGGAGAGGTTGGTTTCCACCAGATATGTTGCCTTAGAAGTAACCTTTTATATCGTATCTTTGACTTTGCAGATTATGTATCACTGTCCTGAGGAAGAGATTGCTTTTGGACCTAGTTGTTGGTTATGGGATTATTTAAGGAGGAGTCAAGCATCAGGATTTTTGCTTCCACTTTCTGGTGGTGCGGATAGTTCATCTGTTGCAGCAATAGTCGGGTGCATGTGCCAGCTTGTCATAAAAGGTCAGCTCTACTTGTCGCCATCCTTTTTCCGCTGTTTTAGCAGAAGATTCTTTGAGGTGTCTTCGACATGTAGTTTGCAAGTGAGCTGACGGGTGCCTAGATGCATAGTGTAACATTTAGGAATGTGAAAGCCAACAGTAGATATTTGTGTTGTCCGATGACGCCATTGAAGTAACACTATGGTTCGTGTCCTGGCATGGGAAACTTTGTGCGATGCTCAAATGAAAAGATACTGAAGCAATACATTAGCACTTGAGCTTCTATAACCTGAGTTTATGAATTGGTCACATTTGATCCCTTCCTACTTGACTAGTTGTTAAATATATCATTGTTTATTATTATTGAGCTAAGTTTCTTGTGTGCTAGTTCCTCTGTTAGAAGTGCTGTGAACATTGTGCTGCAATGAAGCTGCAGCTTTTCGGTTTTCTTCTGCTTTGTCTATAGCAAAACTAGTCAGACTAATGTCTGAAGTGGGCTGTAGATCATGGCCCTAATGGCTCCTAAAGAGGCAGCTGACTAGGCATGCAACTAGTCAACTGAAAAACATGCTAAAGACTTGGACTCCTGCATATAAGGAAATAAAGCTCTTCTTGATTAATCGATCCATAGTTTGGTTACTCCTACCACCTTGAGAAGGTAATATCTAGTAACTATATAGTGGGCAAAGTAAATGTGCCAATCACTATGGGTTCCTGTCCTGGTTCTTTTTTAATTGGTGACAAATAATAAGTCACCATTACTGCTAATGTCTTATCAGATGGAAATCCCACTGATAACAACATTAGACAAAACTGTGGAGCATATGAAACCGTTTCTCTGGTTAATAACCTTGGGAATCTGGATGCATGCAGTTCCTAACTCACATTTTAAACTGTGATACATTCTCTCCACCTGCTGTTTGTATTATGCTATTACATCTTCAGTTTTTCTTTTGAGATATATGGCTTAATTGCTGAGATATATAGAACAGGTAGGTCGAGGTAGATGGAGATCTTGCCCTCACGCTGGAGGCTTTGAGATTAAATCCCCTACTTCTTGCTTGCCCTTTTACAGATAAAGAGCCATGCTTTTATATAAGAGCCCTGCTGTACCAAGCTAGTCAATCTTATCTCTAACAAACTCAATCTGTAATGACTAGTAATTGTGGAGATTCATGCCGGACGCCACTTTGCATTTTTATAGAAAAGATACTAAAGCATATTCATTGCAAACCAGATGGGGAAATGCACTTTTCTAAGAAAACTAACAAACCACCTAGAATTCCATCAGCCACCCAGTGCTGGATTCCTCTGTTTCCTGCGCTAGATCTGAGCACCAAAGAACGTGTCCATAACAGTGTGTCAGTGTGACCCTTGGCATTTTTTCGATTTACTTGGGTATACACCAATTTTTCTCTCTTGAACGCGCATAAGAGCTGCGTGTCATTCCATTAAGAAGAGAAACAAAAGTACATAGATAATGCACCCAAACATGAAAACACCCACACGGAAATTACAGATGTGCCACTTTGGGTATATACCTTATTTTCATTGTGATCCCTTTGGCTGGCAATACTTTCATATCTTTTACAGTATTCTTATGGGATTCATGACAGTACCTATTTCCTCGTTAGCAATCAAATCTTACGAAAAGAAAAATAAATAATAATCATATCAACAACATGCAGATATAGAGAAAGGAGATGAGCAAGTTAAGGCGGATGCTCTGCGGATTGGGCAGTATAAAGATGGGGAGATTCCCACAGACAGCAGAGAACTGGCTAAGCGTCTATTTTACACTGTTTACATGGGAACTGAAAACAGGTGACTTTTTTTTTCACTGACCTCGTTCTAATGTATGCCCTAACCTTTTGATGTGCATTATATTCTTTTGCAAGTGGCTATGTTATAATGCTTATTTCTACTGCATGTGTCTTAAACAATATTATACTTTTTATGAACAACATGGAATCAACACGAAAGTTCAGAAGTTTGGCATATTCTCCATAACTGCATGGGGAATTGGCAGCAGAGACATCAATGTATATTTGCACAAAATCCCTAGTTTCTCAGTATGGGAAAAAAACTTAAAAGCTGAAGTTACAAAATAAATGAGAGCTTCCATCCTTGTATCGGCTTATGGCAAATATATTCATAGTTCTTTTCATTTTGTTTCAAACTCTGTGTATATGTTTCCTTTTTAAAATTTTGTTTAAGCACACATGCACATTTTTAATTGAAAAATTGTATGTGGCACATTCATGGTAGTACTTAAAGTTTGTAAACCTTCTGATGGAAGTGTTTTCATTTATAATTGCTCACAGAACTGAACTTCTAGTTATTTTAGATGGTAATTATGTGATAACTTTAAAGTAGATGAATTGAAAGCATTAAACAGGAAATACCTGCTATTTATTGATTGCTCTTTAATTTATATTCTAGCTTATCCGTAATAATTTAGAAACTTTTTTTTGTTGAAGTTGTAAATTGTTACTTTGCTTTATTTCACATTGCTGTGTTCTGTACAGTTCTGAAGATACCAGATCACGTGCCAAAAGGCTAGCTGAGGAGATTGGTTCATTCCACTTTAATGTACCCATTGATAGTGTAGTATCTGCCTTTCTTTCCTTGTTTGAAAGATTGACTGGGAAGCAACCACGGTACAAGGTATTTGTTCAGTGCAAGTGTGACTTCAATTTACTATTGCAGTGCAGCTTGGGAACATAGATATCTGGTCGTTGTTTGTTCACCTTTTCATATTATCTTAGTTTTTATGGCTAACAAAGATGAACTGAAATTTTTTTTAGTACCCCTGAATTGGCATGCAAGCTTCAACAAATAGTTAGGCTTAGGTGGCTTATTCAGGTTTATCTTGTATGGGTTCTGTTCTCTACTCTCCACTGGTATTTGGGTCTTTGGGGGGAACAATTAGCCCTAACCTCAAGCCACAAGGAGTCACAGGCACAAGTTGCTCATTGCCACCCCCTACATCTCAGGATCATTACACTTTATTCTCTGTACAGTATGCGTTAGCAATCATATCTAATCTATCCCCATAAGTTACAAGTCCTAGATCTAATATGCTTTAGAATATTCATATAATGGTATCGCTACAAGGGGTTTCAATGAATTGTTGTGGACAAAAGTTCTCATTAGCAATAATAATGTATTTAAAGATCAACAGTATCCAGCTGTTTGGCATCCGTTATAGCCTTCAATGGTAAAAATATCAGACCAAAAGGTCCATTTGACTTCCAATTTTGAGGAAGTCCATTTTACTATCTCAAACCATTTTTGTTTGCTTCAGGTTGATGGGGGATCAAATACCGAGAATCTGGGATTGCAGAATATTCAAGCTCGAATCAGGATGGTTCTAGCCTTTATGATGGCTTCTCTTATGCCATGGGTCCACAACAAAGCTGGGTTCTATCTTGTTCTGGGTAGCTCGAATGTTGATGAAGGGTTACGCGGTTATTTGACAAAGGTAAGCTGACATACATTGTGCAACTTAGATGTGCTTTTAGATGCAATGCTGCACAGAGACCCAACAAATATGATATCCTCTTTATGAATTCTATGACTGGGATGTCTTATTTGTTGATGTGTGGAAATGATAATAAGACTGTTCTTCCTTTACTAAGTATGACTGCAGTTCAGCTGATATAAACCCCATTGGAAGTATAAGCAAGCAAGACCTGAGGGCTTTTTTACGGTGGGCAGCAATCCATCTTAAGTACTCTTCATTGGCAGAGGTTGAATCTGCACCACCTACTGCAGAGCTTGAGCCGATTCGCGCAAACTACAATCAGGTACATATAAATACATATAACTTGATCTCTAACATTTACATAGAACAGGAGCCATATTTGACATATATGCTAGTTCTGTAGTGCACAATTGTGTGTGTGTGTGTGTGTGTTTAAAAACTTAAGGCTTGCACTTTAGGGCTAATGCATGCTTGTTCACACATAATGCTAAAAAACTTATTGTCAAGGATGAACTAGAGAGGGCTAAGGTTAAACAGAACGAGGCCTTTTGTAATATGGATACTAAGATTGATGTTGCACTGTTTGCAATTGAATCTGACTGTGTGCAAAAAGTGCCAAAAAACTATGCATGTGCTGACTTAATTTGCAAAGCATTTTTTTGCCTGATATGGTAATATTGACCTAGAAGATCAGTTGCATGCATTTGACAATTCTAGTTCTACTCGATCTTCTTTGTTCGGGAGGAATTGTTATTTTGATCATGTTGTTTTCTGTTTTTATCAGATACCTTGATTCCATATTAAATGAAATCGCATTTTGCGAATACATGGACTGTCTCTTTTCTAAAAAACTAGAAAGCTACAGAAACTTCCAGTGTCATGTTACTTCTTGTTTTGAGGTGCTCTTTATGCAGTTCCTTTGCTAGGAAGCTACAGAATCTTTACCTTTTTCATACTTCTAGTAACCTAGGTTCTCTTTATGCAGTTCCTATAATATCTTACTATAGAGGTGCTCATTGATATTTCCCATGCCCTTGTGCCTAATGCATGTTTTTGTGGACTTATCCGGGCACCTTCTGTAGTCTAGACTAGTGCAGATTTGTGGTCTGGTCTTTTCCCCCTTTTTGTAACAGGTGATCAGTCTGTTGTGTGTGTCGGGTTTTTTTCTGCTGAGGTTTTTGCCCCCTTTAAAAAACCTGGCTGTACCTTGGGTTTCTTAAACCCTTTTTCTTCTTAATATATTGATACGCAACTCTCCTGTGTGTTTGAGAAAAAAATGTTTATGTGGACAATTCTAATGACTTTTAAAGATTAAAATCTATAGTTTGCTCTCCTGATAAAACTGTTAATGAGTGACATACATAATAGGCTACAGTATTCTCAATCCATTGGGTTAGAGTACTCATTAATAGCGTTATCACTTTTTCTGTGTCCATCTTTATTTCAAGACCTGTAGACCGTAGCAAGGACTGGTTTCAGTTTAGTTCTTGTATCATCCTCGTATTTCATTTTTGAAAACTTGACCAGCTACGAAGAAATTACATATGTCGACTAATTTCTTTTTGTCTATCACTCTATTTGACTCTTCTCATTTGACCGTAATTATATGTAAACAGTTGGATGAAGTGGACATGGGAATGACATATGAGGAGTTGTCGGTGTATGGAAGGTTAAGGAAAATTTTCCGATGTGGTCCTGTTTCAATGTTTCAGGTATGCATTTCAATATTTGAGGTCTTGTTCAGTAGTCAGAACACAGGGTTTGGCATAAGAAAACTTTCATTTTCACAAGAATCATAGAAAATTCCTTATGTCTCAAACAAGATTTGAATCTTTTTATTCCTTACTATTATGTCACAGTTGCATTTTGCTGTCCACTGTGCACTTCAAATTTTTATATGCTGTCTGTTTGTCTGGCTTTATCTGAATATTGACAGGTATTATGAGGGATATCATTTTTCATAGTTATTTTTTAAGCAAAGCTATAAACTTATACTCCCTCCGTATCGAAATATTTGTCATCATCGACTTTTTTCTACAACCTTAACCATTCGTCTTATTCAAAAAATAATTGCAAATATGTAAAAGGATAAGTCGAGCTTAAAATACCTACAATAGAAAAGCAATCCAACAAACAAAATATATGCTACTTGCATTATTTTTTGAATGAGACGAATAGTCAAAGTGGTAAAAAAAGTCAATGGCGACAAATATTTTGATAGAGGCGGTACATGTATAATGACTTGCCTGTTTATAGGGGATTCTGTTTTGCGCAAAATCCATTTTATCTGTTAATACTGTAATGTTTATCACAACCAATTGATCAAAATCTTTGTTGCCAACTTTGCCCTACATTTCTCCAGCCACATGTAGGAGTACTAAATGATTGAAAACTGCTTTGGAAGCATGAAAAATAAGGCTTCTACCAATGTTAAGTTATTGTTTAGACTTAATTATTTGGAACCTAAACATTTTGTATATACTTTTGCGGAATTAAATAGAGACAAATCTATGCCCTTGGGAATATTAAACTTATGCCGTGTAGTAGATTAACTGTTGCCTTCCGCTTTGCGAAAAACTAAAAAACATTGTCTGTGTGGCTTTTGAAACCATCTTAAATTGAACTTTCAAATTATACACAATTGTGCAAATGTGTTTGAAGTTTGAACAGTGCCCCCCTAAGTTATGGTGGCATACAAACTGCTGCAGAATCTATGCCACAGTTGGTGTGGGAAATTATCTCCCTCTGAAGTGGCTGACAAAGTGAAGCACTTCTTCAAATACTATTCCATAAATCGGCACAAGATGACTGTTTTGACACCATCTTATCATGCTGAGGTATTGATCAATTTTCATTTTACTGGTGCAAGATGTGTTCTGCTGCTCTAACCCCTGTGCCGCTTTTACAGAGTTATTCACCAGAGGATAACAGGTTTGATCTTCGCCAGTTTTTATACAACTCAAGGTGGCCCTACCAGTTTCGGAAGATCAATGAGCTCGTGCAGGAGATGGACAGAGATGGCAAATGGGAAACTCCTGCAGAAGGGCAGGTCACAGCACAGGGCACGCAAGGAAGTGGAATGGGAGTTGTGGCAGCAGGAGCCGCCAATCCCAGTGTTGGGTTCTAAAGAGAACCATACTAACACATGAAAGTTTGCTTCTCAAGGTGAACCTTCAGCGATTCATCACTTCTCATTGCAAATTTTGCTCTGCCAGCATACCATTTCTGCACTAACTTTGAAGAATTAATGAAATTTTCTTTTTTGCATTTGTTTCCTCCACAGGATAATGCACCTCCACCCAAGGCATGGGCTACTGATGTAAATTTGTCTTTTTTTTGCGTCCCTTGTATTGCATTACTTCTCTCAGCCAAGTATAGGAGAGCTGGAGTTCTGGTAAATTGAGCCAGTGATGCAAAATGCAGGCTTTGTAATAGTGAGTGGCAAGGGCAGCTAAAGAAAATGTGAAATAAGATGTGAGAATCCTTTACTGATCGAATTGTTCGACCAGGAGTGAACAGAAAACAATATTACTTTGAAGAACCAGCTTAAAGTAAACTAACATTTGGTTCTTTTTTTGTAAGTGCCGTTTTTAAATCATGACGTGTGTTTGGTGTCCTGTGATTTCTGCCTAGCCACCAGTGGTAATAGTTTTATGTTTGATGAAATAACAGTAACAAGAAGTTCCGTCAATTTTTTCTCATTGGAAAATTATTCCATCCGGTCCAGATGCTCTAATTTTGACTATCGATAGTGTTTTAAATGCTTAGGAAACATGAGTTAAAAATCGTATGAATTCCACCTCTGTGTTTTTCTTTCAGAAAATCCCTCGACTCCTATCTAATACACTTTGTTGCAAATTGCAGCTGCAACATAAAAAGCGCACGCAATTGCAATCACCGTACTTCCAGCCAAATGCAACAAATTTTCTGAAAATGTAGAAAAGGTGGATTTTCTCAAATTAAACATGTTGATGCTTGATAGAAATTTATATTCGGAAGAGCAAGTCAGATGAAAATACTGAAACAGAATGAAAATGTTTTCGATCCAACAAATATCCAGTTTTGCTGATTTTCCTTTTGATGAAACGCCTTTCATCATTGCTTTTTCTCTAGACGGCGAGGGTTTTGGCCGAAAACCCCAGAATCCCAATTCTCATTCCCAAATGGCGTACCACCGCCCATCGCTCCTCCTCCGCCGCCGGCGAGGCATCCCCACCCCCTCCTCCCTCCTCGTCCTCCTCCGCCACCGCCCCTTCGCCTCCTCGTCCTCCCCGCCCTCACCCCCTTCGCCGGTCTCCTCTAAGCCCCCCGCCCTCTCCGCCCGCCTCGCCTTCGTCTTCGACCAGCTCGATGCCATGGACCGCTCCCGCTCCTCCGACCTCTCTGCCCGCGACGCCGCCCTCCGCCGCATCCAGTCCTGGCGCCGCCCCGCTCCGCCCCCGGAGGCGCCGCCGCTGGAGTCAGAGACAAGGCTTGCGCCAGGGCCGGGGCTGGAGCCGGACGAACCGAAGCAGGAAGCTGAGGCCCCAGCGGCTGCGGCGACCGATGAGGTGGCGAGGATGAGCATGGAGGAGGTGCTGCGGAGGGAGGTGGAGCTGGTGCACCCCTGGCCCGAGTGGATCGAACTGATGGAGCGTCTGGCCCAGCAGAGGTACTTCGACCTCGGGCGGACCGGTGGTGCCGACGAGGCCTCAATGGCCGCCGCTGTGCCCATGGATCTCTCTGAGGTCAGTGAGGAGGCTGGGTTCGACTTCTCCAGGGACTGGACCACTGTCAAGAATGCCTGCATGAACTTTGGCCGTGACCGGTTTGACATCCTCAAGTACGTTTGTTGCTCCTCATGTTACATTTCATGGCACATTTATGAATATCCGATGTGGAATTCAAATTCATCTGGTGCCTTTGCATGAATTATTTTGCCTGTGTCATGGGCTTATGGTCAAAACTTAAAACAGGTTCCTTACCTGTGGTGCTTGCAATAATTCAAAGTTTGAAGGCAGCCTATGTTAAGAAAATTCCAGTCCATAGCCTTCAATTCAAGTCGTTGTCATTCCAATTTTTTGCATCCTACTGAGAGACCATTATCATTTGTTAGAAGCTTGTGGGATTATCAAAACAGTATCTTTACTTAGAGTCGTCAAGTGCTAGCTGCATTAAATTTGAAGGCAGGATAAGGTGACAATTTCTAGATCCATCAGAAATGGGTTGTTACTATGTCAGAAATGGGTTGTTGCTGTGTTGTTCCCCTCCTAGTTTTGATGCTAGGAAGTTACCGTTGTTGTTCCTCATTGAAGTTAGATGACTATAGCGTACATACCACTTCTCACGCTGTAAGTGGATAATGATGATGCATATCTGCCATTGTTATTCCCTTGGTACGCACATGAATAGATATTTTCAGTCACATTTAATTTTTGGAAAAATTCCCCTAAATTCATTGCTAAATCTGGAAGTTCAGGAGTACAAGTATCATGTTAGTTGGAAAATTCATCACTATTGAGTAAATCTCTGTGGCCATCCAAATTCTGAAATCATATATTGCTTCCTTGCATATACTTTTTTTGGTGAATCCATGACCGAAGCACATGGTAATTAAATCTAAGATGTAATGTATCGGAGAACCAACATGCTTTGCCCGCATGTGAATAATTGTTATTTTGCCTCAAAGTTAGTAAAAGGAGTTCATTCACCAGGTTAGATCAGATAGGGTTGTTATTAATGTAGCAGCATTTGGACGACTTTGTTTATAGATGCAACAAATGAACAAACAGCAGTGTGCTAATAATCATGTTATTGGTTCCTCAATCTTATGCAGATCCTTGCCAAGGAAGGATCTTCAGATATTGGTTGGCCATGGGTGCCCCAGCATGGATGCAAAAGCGGTGTTTTCTGCAAAGCTCATAAGAAAACTTGTCCATCTTGATGAGGGCGATGTAAGTCGCATATTCTAAACTGAAATTTGTTTCCGAATGCCTAAAAATTTGCTTCCACCGCTTTATGTTGTCTGCTGACTTGTATCTCATGCACCACGGTCTCTAGTCGTCATTGGACTGGCAGATGGGGGCATTACCAAAGAAACAGTCTTAGAGAGACCATTTTTTGTTTTTTATTTGTGATAAGTGGTATTTGAGATTCTGAGTTTATAGAGGGATACATGTATTGTCTCACATTTCACAATACCATCTTTAATTTCTTTCATTCTTAAATGTTCGGCCGCATATTTGCAAACAACATTTTATTTGCTTGTGCTGATTCCTCTAAGAATCAGTTGGATTTGATAGCCCTAAATTTAAGTAAATAACTTGAAATTCCGTTAGTGTATGCTTAATGTTTTTGTTTTGCTTGCATATTGTTAACAGCAACAACACATTTAGCTATCTACAACCTTATCCCTGGCCAATAGCTACCACTGCTGCTACTCCTACTGCATTGACTCTCCAACAGTCAATGGACACACTAGATAAACCTGAATTCATGAAAATCTGTGATGCAATCACTTGCCCAGAAAATTCCGTCATTCGTGGTGTATTGTTCCTTGGTTACAACTTATACGAAAGCCAGCGTGATAGATTCATGAGAGAGAGGGGGAAGGAAGTTTGCATGAAGTAACAATAACTTAATTGTTTTGATACCAAATTGTTTCGTCCTGATTCCAGTGTCATCAGATGGTCTAAAATTGTTGAGTTAGATAAGAAGATAATTTGAACCAGAAAAAGAATACCTGCTTCTGACATTGAACTGGTACCTACATGCTAGACTGCGCTGTAAAAATTTTTAGTCAAGTAGCTGGTATTGCATTTTTTTTCCTGTCCTGGGTTCAAACCAGCCTCTCTGAAATAAGTAGGGTGAGGCTGCCTGGAAATTCCATTCCCGAACCCACCTTGTGGGAGCTTTCAGAACTGGGTGCATATGTGGTGAAAAGAGGTTATGCCATTGTAGCATGCCGATTAATAGGTGCATATGTGGTGATTGTTCTTTTGTTTTTTCTGTGCCACCTTGGTTTCTGCACATGTCAGTTTACAGACAAGAAGTATGAAATAGAGTGAGATTAATTTTTTACAACAGAGTTATTGCCTAGTAAAGCTGCTTTAGATTCGACCCAAAACAAGAGATTGAACTAGCTTATGTTAATAACTCTGCACTGTCAGATGGTATATTGCTTTGTCCTGACGAAATATGACTGATGTTTGTCTATCCTGATTGCTTTTTACCTTGTTTGACGCGTGCCTTCTTTTTGTTTGGATGTTGTTATTACTCCTAACACTTTATATCCACTTTGTTTTGCTCTCTCATACTCGTTAGCCCATCTCATATAAGGTAATGCATTTATATTGAGGTCTACATTACAGTTTGGCCTTGTCATGAGATCTAAATACTTATGATATTCTCATACAGCAATGTCAGACTTCTCAATTTTCTCTAGCTAGTGTACTGCTTTTATACGTCATCATCATATAATTCAGTATAGTACTCCATATTTTGTAAGCATAATCAACACAGAGCTAGTGCGAAGGCATATAATTTTGATTAATTCATTTTTAGATGCAATGTCTAAGTGGATCAAATATGGTAATACCTTTAAGAAAATCTGACCTTATGATTCTTTATTTTGCTTCTAATTTGCAGGTATGTAGTTCTTGTAATTTACGAAATGTATGCTCGAGGGGCTACATCCTTACACGTAAAGAAGATGAAGCTCGGACACTTGATGTTATGCGTATTTTATTGATATACGGTTTTGATCACATAAAGGAAACTGTAGAGAACAAACCACTTCTCAAATTAAAATCTTTGAAGACTGTGGTCCGGAAATTAATACATGAGATTGTGAAGCTGAGCGCTGTTCCTATTGATCCTAATCTTCCACCCCCTGTAATAAGGAAACCTCCTCCTAAGGTGAAGCAACCACCTCCCCCACCAAAGAAGCGAGTCGGACGTGACGATGTAGAGATGAAGAAAGGAGATTGGCTCTGCCCTAAGTAATTTAAGCCATTTGCCTTTACTTTTTGGAACCTTGCTAACTTGAGGAATATGTTTTTTAATTTCTGGTGTTTGTTTGCAGGTGTGACTTCATGAACTTTGCGAAAAACAATATTTGCTTACAATGTGATGCTAAACGTCCTAAAAGGCAACTCCTCCCTGGAGAGTGGGAATGTCCTCGGTTAGCACACTCACCTGTTTTGGTGCCTATTTTTATAGCCTATTCTATCTTAACTGTATGAACGCACCTTGCACAGTTGCACTACCCCTTGCACTTTTCAACATCTTTTGTTGCATCCATGTTTGCTAATATTTTATCTGTCCTAACACATTTGTGAAAGAAAAATGACTTGGTATCTTGGATGTGGTTTATTTTTTCAACCTGATGGTCATCTCCTGTCTGTTTCCAGTATTTCTTGTTGCATCCATGTTTACTGCATATGGTTATCTGTAATCAAACACAACTGTGAACAAGAATGACTTGGTATTGAAGATTAGATCTGTACATCTGGTTCTGATTGGATGATGTGTCGATTGTGGTAAAAAGGAAATGCAATAGCACACTTTTCAGTCACCACAAATCAATTTGTTATGCAACTGTTAATGTCTTCACTTGTTGAGCTGATTTGTGTACATGGAATTTCAGGTGCAATTTCTTGAACTATAGGCGGAATATGTCATGTTTCCATTGTGAACATGATCGCCCTGCAGATGAGTACTCCAAGAGCCAAATGGAAGCAAAGCAATCCGCACTGCGGAAAAGATTGGAAAGGCCTCCACGCAAGTCTGATGTTTCTAGTTCATGGAACTTTGATTTTGATGATAATGAGTCAGATGGTGCAGATGTTGCTGCATTTGAGTTTGCTGATTCATCTAAAGCGAGGGGGAGCTCATCTCTGGAGAACATGTCCTATAGAGATTCTGCTAGGGGCTTTGAGGATGAGGAATTCAGAATGGCTGAAGCAACGGGCAAGGGAAGAGAGAATAAGTTCTCAGAAAGAGATAGCTTGCCATCTTCTAGAGTTGGTTTTGATGATTTTGATGATGAAGAGGATGACATTGACAGTTATGAACTTGACCTGTCAAAAGGAAGTCAGACAGGTGGAGTGTCAAAGATGAGTTATTCTGACCTCGAGAATGCATCTGATTCAGAAGATTTTGATGAATTTGATAACAGTAGAAAGTCCAGATATGCAGCCAATGATGATACAACAGTGTCTGCTGATGAGGATGAATTCGAGGATCACCCTTCCCTGAGATCAAGTCACCTTGCTGATTCTTGGCATAAAACCAGAGATCGGAGTGGTTCTAATAGATATAGAAGGACATCTTTAGGATCAGAGAGTGATGAGGGTATTAATTCTGATCTGGATGAGGACATGGACAAAGGTCTTAGAAGTAGACAAAACCATAGTCAGGGAAATCCTGACAGAGCTTCTGTTAGGCACAATGCAGTTGCCTACAGTGATGATGAAGCATTTCCTGATGATATGGATTCTGGTATGGTTGATCGGTTCCAATCTAGGCGGACCAAATCCTCGACAGACATCAGTGGTAATTTCCGTGGCAGGAGCCATGACATGAATGATAGACAGTCTAGAGGTGAGCGTTATAGTAGAACACAACGGAATGAACAATTTAATGGATTTGATACGCATCGCGGTGGGCGGGTCTCGGATAGGGGCCGCAGGGGTAGAGGAAATCAGCAAGATAATGGTTCAAGAGGTTCACAAAGAAATGCAAGAGGAAACTGGGATAGAAGAAGTGATTTTAATGGCAGGCGCTCAGGTTTTTAAATATAACATAAATCGCATAATGGGGGTAGCAATACAAGTATAAGAGGGGGACCACTGAGCAGCAAGTTCCTTTGGTTGAAAAAACTGAACAAGAATTGGATTTGGACGTCTGGGCTGATATAGGTGCTCTAGGAAAAGTGAAGACTTGTTAATCATTTCTCCAGTTTTGCTGACACCACCATGTGTGTCTGTTAAAGTAATGTTGTTTCACTGATTGCTTTCCGAGCCAGCAATAAAGTTCATTTTGTCATGTGAAAAATATAATGTGATGGCCCAGACGCCCAGTGCATTTCATTTTTGGGATTTGATTCAGTGGAATTGGGGGTTTATGCTTCAGACTTCAGAGCAATATCTAAACGATGGATTCATGTGTGTGCTTACATCTGTTCAGTTTGGTTCTACCATAGCATGCCACCATACTTCCATGATCCTCCATTATGTGGCCGGAACCTCAATCTGGATTACAGGATCTGTCATTGCATACATATGGATCGGGCTATGCGTGGGATGCCGTGCACGTGCGTCTGGGTCTGGGCATTGACTTGGGACCCGGTCAGTGTAAATTGTAAAAACCACCGTTTCTCCGGCCTTTGTTTGATTCTTTTTCTCGAAAGACAAAGTACTTACACATATACACACATATACAATTGTCCCTTTAACCCATGTAAGTACAATGTGTCTCTGTAATACCTCCGAAAAGTTGGCCCATGTTTCCTAGAATGAATATAGAAACATGTAATCTCAATGCTAAAGCCCAAAACCCGAATCTAGGTAGACAAGTTCAACCACAACTCCACAAGAAATATAACCAAAAGAGTTTGTGCATGGTTGATGTCTTGAATCTTCATTTGCAATTTTAATTAATGATCTTGAACACTTCTTTTTACCTAGGTTATTACCTTGCATCAATAAGATTGAGACCTTAGTATAATCATGTTATCATAAATTATTAAAATCATACAAAACATGTGATAGATAGTTGATTATTCGACAATAATATTTTTTTAAAAATAACAAGACCATTGGGAAAAAACAGCCCGTTCTAGAAAATTGAGAATAAAGGACATGACAAAAGCACTAGCAGACAAAAAGGAAAATACAAGGAACACAAAGAGCAAAGTGTAAAGGTTTCGCAAACAGTTTTTACCCAAATTTTGAGGATCTCACAAAGCTGCAGTTGTTGCTGTCATTATAAATAGACATTTGTCATACGATATGGGTAGTAATTTTAGGCAGTCGAGAAGCACAAAATCGATGCATAAGAAAAAGTTATGCATGTAGAAAAGTCAAAACAAATGGCATTTTAGGATGAAGATGATCTATGCTAAATTTAATCATATAGAGGGCATCTCCAATGCTCCTACTCCTATGTATGGATCCATTGTGTGGTCGGTACCAATGAATAAATAACTTTAAAACTCTAACAAAAGTCTGATGTGAGTACAAAAGAAAACCTTAACCGCAGTGGCTATTCAAGTTTAACCAAAAATTGATTTTATGGTCGAGCATGTCCCACGTATGGATTCAAGGGTTTGTTCCTACCCATTGTACGTAAAATAGCAAGCAACATCACATCCAAGTGGGACTCACGTTAGGATCAGGTGCAGGACCATACATTGATGGTGCCCTAAGTGGACATAATGGCATGGAGGATGCCAAATTGTCAGACCTCATTTTTTATGCAAGGAAAGTTGTGATCTTGTTCTATATATGGCCGTCATAAGCCCGCCGACTGGGGAGCGGGTCGAGCAGGGAGTTGGTCGTCAAAGCGCCTGAGGCAGTGGCGGCGGAAGATGAGGGGAGGGGGCGATGCCAACAACAGGGGGGAGGGATGTGACTTTTTTTTGTCTCTGCCGTTTGTGTTCGCGCTATTGGAGACAAGATTTTTTTTTTTTTTGCCTCTCATGTGCGCGAGGCAAATGTCGAAATGCCTCTCCCATTTTGCACTACGTTGTTGGACTCATCTAACAAAGTATGACGCAAGTACATAACAGAAAACTCAATCACACCGGCTATTCAAGTTTAACCCAACAATCAATTTTATGATTGAGCGGTTCCCAGGTATGGATTCAAGGGCTTGTTCCTACCCATTGTACGCAAAATCAAGCAACATCACATCCATGTGGGACTCACGTTAGGACCAGGTGCGGTACCATACATTTGGGGTGTTTAAATCTCATGGCTAATTTTTTGCCCTCATCTTTTTAGCCTAAATAGCTCAAAAGTAGCCAAACAGGTGTGTTGTTTTAAAACTATATGCAACTAATCCACTTAGAAAAATTATCCCCCAAAGAGGTGCTAATTGAAGTTATGTGGAGTGTGAGCTCAAATAGCTTTTTCACTAGTTCCCCGAACACCCCCATTGATGGTGCCCTGCGCCTGAACAAACATAAGGAGGATGCCACATTATAAGACCTCGTTCTTATGCAAGGAAAGTTGCATCCTTGTTTTAAGCCTCAGATCTTGCGATTATGATTATTATCACAGAGGTAACTTTTTTCAGACCATGTCGGCATTGACCTTGCAAGCCATCATCACAGACTTAGATCACAAGAGGCAGAATTCTCAAAAAAAAAAAATCACAAGACGCAAAAAAGGAGAACAACATAAATGCAATAATCATGCGTGAAAAAAAAGTATACAGTTTTTTTTTGCGAGTAAGAAAGTACCATTTCATTACCAGCTGCGACGCATCGAGGCGATATAATCGTGAAGCCCTGCAACGCAACAAATATTTCCAACTGTGCCTGCTCTCTGGCACGAGCATAGAGCAAATATATAGTATAGAGAAAGGATGTGTGGTTTTCGTGGCAGCCAAGCTGGTTGCGTCACCCATTTGATGACCGTTGATGACAACGACACTACTGAAACTATCTGACCAGCCAACGGCGTGGTCATGCTTTTCTGATGGAACATCCGGAGGTATCCATTAGAAAAAAGAGCTTACGGAACATTTAGATCAGAGTGCCTGTTTTGCCGGATTTTTTTTATTTTTTATATATTATTACTTGAACCGCAAATCATGATTCTATCCGAATATTTGTTTTGGTACTGCTAGCGTCCGGACGTCAGATTCGGGTGCTAGCATCGGACGGGTCCGTGGTCGTTAGATCTTAGGATCCTCAATCGTCAGCCGTTAGATCTAAAGTCTACCGAATAAATGTTGCGAGCGTGTTGCGAATGTGTTGCGAAAATGTTGCGAACGCAGTTGCTTACAACATCCAACATCAGGAGTCTTTCTTTTCTGCCTCCATGTTGCGACCATGTTGCGACTATATTGCGGCCATGTTGCGACCCGTGTTGTGTGCAACATCCAACATCAGGAGCCTCTTCCCCCCTCTCCTCAACACAACACCCAACACCACATGTCTGCAACATCGAAATGCAACATCTGCAACATTGAAAAAAATGTTTGCAACACCCAACAACACATGTCTGCAACATCGAGACTCAGTATCCGCAACATCTAAAATTAATGTTTGCAACATAAAAAATATGCTAAAAAGAGTTGCAACATCGGGGATCAACATCCACAAAACTGAAACATCTAGATCTACTTTTGCAACATCCAGATTACACACATGCAACATGTGTCTGAAATAGTTACAACATCGCAACATCAAGGTCTACTTTTGCAACATTCGCATTTAACACTTGAAACATTCTTGTGAAACATCTCAAACACACGGACCATAGACTTGCAACATGCCAAACCTTCCCAGTTTGGCCCACCATGACCGCCGTGCGAGCTCCTCCGACCTCCGCCCCGATCGCGGGGAGCGGCGCCCCGCACCGCCGGTGAGCTCCCGCGCTCGGCCGCGGGGGGCTCCGCCCCTAGCCGCCGGTGAGCTCCGTGTAGAGGGTGCCGCATGAGCGCCCGCGCGCCCGGCCACGCGCCCCGACCGCGGGGAGCGGCGACCGCGCCGAGATTCGTGCGCCGGCGAGGACCGCACGAAGCGTAGCTCGCGCGCGGGTGAACTCCACGGGGAGCGAGGACGCGCTAGCCTCGCCCTCCCGGCCGTGGGGTTGCAACGGTCGGCGTCGCTCCCCCCTCGCGGTGGAGAGGAGCCACGACCGGTGCGGGGCCGCACCCCCGCGTCTCGAGAGCGAACGGCGGCCGATGCTTCTCGGGAGTGGCGGCCGGAAACGGGGACGAGAGGTGAGCGGATGGCCGACGTTGGGCTTCGGGACGGAAGGGAGCAGCTCGTCGCCGCCGAGCTCACGAACGCGGAGGGGAGAAAGGCAGAAAGAGATAGAGGTGAGAGAAAGGCTTTGTACGGGATGAGCGGATAAGAGCGAAGGAGCCTCCGACGCGTCGGACGACCGAGTCTCAGCATTACCGTATTTGTTTTGCAAATGGAATGCATTGTTAAAGTGGAAGTGTAGAATGTTATTTTTGCATATTTTTGCTCAAAATTCTAAAACAGAGTACGTTTGGAACTTTGGATGCGTTATGGGTATGGCCGGTCCAACCTAATTTTGAACAACATTTCATCGCAACTTTGTGATTAGATTTTCCATGCCATTTAAATTTTGAACAATGTGTAAGAGTAAAACCATGTATGGTTGAACAAATAAAACTTGCGCCTGGTTCTATAAGATAATATGACACCAAAATTGCTTCGGTGTTGTATAATGGTACTATTTTCTTTTCATGATATAATGCACTCTTTTTTGACAAGACATATTTTATTTCATTGGGACAAGACTTTGACCATTTCATTGCAAAACTATAACCATAAGAAACATTTTTGAATACAAATATAATGATATGGATTTTGTACCACAGAAAGTATATATATAATAATAGAGTAATTGTTCATCAAATGATTCATCCTAGCGAATGTGCAAATAAAAAATACAAAGTTTTTTCCTATGATGATGGTGTGATAAAAATTAGGGTCTTAGGGCAGCATTAGTGTGTCTATTCCACTAGGAGGTGCAAAGGAACGAGACATCACTGGATAATAACTACATATGACACAAAACAATCAAACATTTAGCTCTTGTTTGTTGGCAAAAATTTTTGAGTGATTTTTTTGCGTTTTTTCAACACTAATTAGACTAATTAGGAGTATTAAACATAGTATGTGCCGAGTGACCTTCACTCAATTCCTTTTCCTATCACCTTCTTATTAGCACAGATGCCGGAGCTGCCCTTAGTATATCGAGTGATTTACGCACATGCCATTAAAAAAGATGGTGGTTACGCTCATGCCACAAAAAGTTCCGTAGGCACATGTGTGCCATGCACCGAACTTTTGTTTACGTACGTGCCATTTTGGATGGATTATGTTGGGATTTAACAGCTTGCACTAGCTCGACATATGGGACCCACGGATGGAAATTACTTTTTTGTCCCCGAGTCATTCTAACTCTATCGATCCTTGCTGTATCGAGCGATCCCTCCGAATCCGCGTCGCAAAAAAAAAAAAAGTTGCGGCGGCTCCCTCCCCCTAAGAACGTCTCCGCCACCGGGATGGACTTGCCGTGAAGCCACACGACCCGGCCGGCCGACCGACGACCGCGATCTTCTCCGATCTCCTCGGCCCGCTTGCCCCGGCCCGGGAGTGTGGATCAATCGGTGCCGCCATACGCCGGCCGGCGGCCGGCTCGGCTTCACGTGGTTCGGCGCGGGCGAGCTCCCCCCCCTCATCGTCGGCGGCAACCGCCGCAAAGACCACGCTCCCCCCTCGTGCAAGTACAAGTAGGCGAGGATGATGCTCGCGTACATGGACCGCGCGGCGGCGGCGGCCGCCGAGCCGTAGGGCGCCGGGGAGCCGGCCCGTGGCCGCCGGGTGCGCGACGGCGACGGACCCCCGCCGGGCCGGTGAGCGCCATGCCCGGGGCCGATCGCGGACGACGTGGCGAGGGCCATCCGGCCGCGCGGGGCGAGCTCCGGCGCGGGGGCTGCGCCGCGCGCGCGCACGCCGGCGGCGAGCGCCTCCGCGGCGAGCTTCGACGCGGCCGGCCGGGCGGGCGAAATCCGGGGCCGGGGAGCTCCACCGCGCGAAGGCCGGGCCACCCGACCGGCGACGACTCGAGCCGATGAAGCGGCAGCGGTAGAAAGGAGGAGGAGGAAAGAGGAGGTTGGTGGGGCCCACAGGGGGGTAAATGGTCATTTCCCCCATCGTTTTGACACCGTTAGTTTAGAATCCATCCAAAGTGGCATGTGCGTAAACAAAAGTTTAGTGCATGGCACACAGTGTCTACGGAACTTTTTGTGGCATGAGCGTAACCACCATCTTTTTTAATGGTAGGTGCGTAAATTACTCTAATATATCTATAATAGCTGCTTTTCGTTACTGCAAATTAAGTTATTCAAAGCTGTGCGTGACCCAATAGAACAGAGAGAGAATGTGGCCAACTAAAATTAATTGGAGTAAGGGGCACGCACACATGACACATGTCCAGTCAAGGCTGCGGAAAGCAGGATCAGATAATCGCTCCGTAGCTTGCAAGGTGTTGACACTGATACTGACACACAAGACTTTGGCAAGAAAGTCACAGTTACGTGCTGCTACTGCTACTGCTGATCGATACATGTCATCCTGGGCTACTCCACAATCTCCACTGCTCTATATTATTGCGATTACTTTCTCATATATGACATTTTTTTACACGATCAACTTATGAACCCAATGCACAGACGGAAACGTCATCTAATATAATGAATTGTAGGATGCAGTTATTACCTACTCTGATTTCTCAAGCCGATCTAGCACCAATATATGATCAAAGAGCCGACCGTCAAGAAGCTCCATGTTAAATCCATGCATGCCAACACGCTATTGCTTGCATTTTTTCCGAAAGAAACTACTGCTTGATATGAATGTTTTTTTTAAGGAAAACAGGAGGGGCAAGTCCCTACTGCAAGGATATATTAAATTAAAGCCGAATCAAAGTTATACAAAGAAAGGAAAAAACTGACATTGACGAGAGACTAAAAGTGAAGGAAAGAAAGAAGCTACTATGGAAGCTAATCTAACACACGGATCCAATCATTCATTGCCGGCAGAGTACTCTGCTAAGCTCTGTGCAGCAAGAGGAGGATTTCCTTTTTGAACTTTGTGAGACAGTCCTCCACCGAGGGATCCTTGCCATTGAAGATCCAATCATTCCGAGTTGTCCAAATGCTCCATGACATGAGGATGATGATCTCCATATAAAAGGGGACTGCCAACTTTTCCTTGATCTTCCTCAAGATCTGCAGCAGCGGCCTCGTGGTTACCACTGAAACCCCAATGGCATTCCAGCATGCTTTGGCGAAATTGCACCTTAGGAATAAATGGGCCACATTTTCAGTTTTCTGGAGTATGCAGAGGTCACAAGTGTAGGAATCCAATTCTTGATTCTTCCTTCTGTGGAGATCTCTTGTGCTTAGCCGGTCTCTTAGCAATAACCAGAAAAAGACCTTATGCTTCATCTGGCACTTAGAATTCCATATCCAATGAAATGCCGGATGTGTGTTTCTTTCCCCAATCAACAATTTGTATGCCTTGGATGTAGAGAATCCCGAGTTACCCCAAGAGTATTTCCACTGGTCATTCCCATCAAATAATTCCCTGCTAGAGATAAGTTCTTGAAATTCTAGGAGTTGGGCATGTGCCTGTACCGAAAGTGGGAGATTGAAATTCTGCAAGAAATCAGTTCTGCCTACTGCCATCTGAAATGAGATATTAACATCCTTGGCAAATGAGAATAATTCTGGAAAGGCTTGGGCCGGTACACGACCGTTCCAGTGATCCTTCCATAAAACCACCGTTGAGCCATCAGCTACTGTCACCGAGTGATTCCTTTGAATTTGTGAAGGATCTTAACTATGTCCCTCCACCAGAAGGACCCTTTCTTGAATTGCCCAGGTAATCTCCCAGTACTGTAGTAATTATCCCACACTAATTTTACCCAGGGAATATCAACTTTAGTGTGGATATTATGCAAGAACTTGAGCAACATAGTGTCATTGTGGGTAGCGAGATCAATCACTCCCAGTCCTCCCTGCTTCTTGGGGATGCAAACCATTGTCCAAGCTGCTTTGGGAGGTTTCTTAGAGTTTAAATCAAATCCCCTCCATAAGCAGTGCTTCTTATAATTATCTATCTATTTAATTATTCCCTTGTGCAACTTCAGAGTGGCTGTGTAGAATATTGCTGATGAAGAAAACATTGAGTTTACCATCTCCAATTTTCCTGCTTGGCTTAGGAACATAGAGGTGCATGTCAATCTCTTTCCAATTTTTTGCATCAAAGGCATGAATTGGCCATGGCCTGGTTTTGAGGTTCCAAGGGGTAGACCGAGATAGGTGAAAGGCAAAGAGCCTTTTTGACATTAAAAGGTGTTGCAGAGAGACTCTAGAGTTTCATCAGAGATGTTGAGGGGCACCATGACAGATTTATTATAGTTGACCTTGAGTCCTGTTGAAGCTGAGAAAGTTTGCAAGATTCCTTTAAGAAGAGATAGCTGCCTTGGACAGGCCTCTAAGATTAAAAGGGTGTCATCCGCATACTGCACAATGGGAAAGTTTGTTCCTGCTCTTTCAGGGATGGGGAGATTAAGGTCCCCTTGGTCCTTGGCCTTGTTAATCACTGACTGCAGGAGGTCAGATGCAAGCACAAAAAGGAGTGGAGACAGGGGGTCTCCTTGTCTTAAGTCTCTCCTGCAGTGAAATACCATTCAGCAAAATTGAGGAAATTCCAGATTCCAAAATGATCCTGATCCATTTAAGCCACCTTCACCAAACCCTTTATGCTTGAGGATTTCTAGGATGGCTTGGTGCTTAATTTTGTCAAAGGTCTTTTCAAAATCCAGTTTTAAGATTACTAGCTCCTTCTTGGATTTCTTGCAAATGTGGAGGTATTCAAAGGCCCAAGCCAAACAATCATGAATTGATCTAGTCTTAATGAAGCCATACTGGTTTTTGTGAATAAGCCCCACGATGACCTTTTGTAATCTTTCTGCCAGAAGCTTGGTAATGAGTTTGATGGATGAGTTGAGCAAAGAGATGGGCCTGAAGTCCCCAACTGAGGCTGGAGTGTCAACTTTAGGAACTAGGGTTATGTAGGATGAGTTGATACTCCTGAGACATAAGCTTCCATCATAGAATTCTTCACACAGCTTATAAAAACTGTGGGCAATTACAGGCCAACACCTCTTTAGAAATTCTCCATTAAATCCATCTGGCCCTGGGGATTTTTTATTTGGAAAATCTGAGATTATGGAGTCAATTTCTTCCTTAGAAAAAGGCACTTCCAAAGCACTCAAGTTATCATCAGTTGTGAGTAAGGATTCCAAATCATGGTACATGTGGGTAAACTCTGATGTACCCATCCTTTCCTTAAAATCCAACCAAAGAAGCTCAGCTTTATCTTCATGCTGAAAGAGTTCTTGACCAGCAGGGTTCTTTAGAGAGGTGATTGTGTTTCTAGTATGCTTGATAGAGAGTTCTTCCTATATTTCTAGTAGCATGAAAGAAGGCAGTGCATTCATCTCCAAATTTAACCCAATTGATAGTGCCCCTTTGTTTCCAATAGATTTTCTGTTGATGTAGAAGATTTTGAAGATGAAGAGAAGCTATTGCCCTGAAATTCCATTCTTCAAGGGATAGGTCTCTGAATTCCTCCAGAATGTCCAAGAATTGGACCAAGTCTTTAGCATTTGTTATTGCACTAGCCAGATTAGGGAGTTGGGATTTCCAAGCCTTGAAAACCTTTCTTATGTTTTTAAACTTAGCTGTCAATTGGCAAGTTCCAACCCTGTACTAGAATGTCCAAGAATCCATCGTGCTCTAGCCAGTAATTCTCAAACCAGAAGATGCTAGGTTTAGGCATATTTGTGGATGCAAAAATAATACAGGGTGTGTGGTCAGAATTGTCCCTTGTCAGGCCAGAGGCATAAGTGTTTGGCATGAAAGATGTCCAAGCATTGGACACAAAAAACCAGTCTAACCTCTCAAGTAATGGGCTCTACTGCTTATTTGTTCAGGTGTACTTGCAACCTCTCAATGGCAGTTCCACCAGCCTTAGTGTGACAACCCGCCCAGGAAAATACCATAATATCGCCTAAGACCGATCCACTTTGGTCATTAAGCAATAGTAAAGTATCGTCCTGTCGTTAGTTGCCGGGTTAACACCCGGTAAATCACTTGGAGTTCATACAGAGGATGGACATATGCATTAAAACTCACGCGAAGGCGAGTCAGTACAACACGAGTTAAAAACATTTTTATTACAAACCATGGTTCCCGACATGGAGTAAAGGTTCGAGTTTGAAACGGCGGAAATAAATTAAACTAGCGCAACGGTAAACATCACGAGAGGCCATCCGTGATGTCATCACTTGTCGTCACCCTTCCGGTCAACAACACCCGCAACAACGGTTTTAAAGCAATGCCGAGTATACTAATACTCAAGAAGACTTAACCGTCGGGTGATAACTACATCACCAAACTCTAGACATGAAAGGCTTTTGGCCGGTGGAGTTTCTTTTGCGGAACGGCTACTACGAGTAGGTCCTTACTTTCAATATTTTAGCATAAGTTCCGATTGATTACCATTTCTAAGTGTGCCATCTAATTCAACCAAGAATTGGACAAGCAATTAATTCATACAACAATATTCCCCAGTTCCATCATTACGGGATATCATGGCCAGTTGATTAAGCAGTCTCGGATAACGGTGAGAGGCCGACAATCGATTGATTTAAACCTTGCAAGGTAAACCTAAACATACGGTAGGCTGCCCCCGCAAGGACAACCACCAAGCGGTTCCCAAAAGTCCTCGGGTTGGGATCGAATCTTACGATCCCGGGTACAAGGTTAGCCGGCATACCCCGCGAGGCACCGGTCTCACACATGCCCCCCCCTTCCCGTAGCTAGCCGGTTAGGTGATTCCTCAGGAGTAGTAATAGTAAGTTCCCGCACCGTCTCATTAAGGTACTAGGCTTACTGGTCCCATTCCCGGCAAGTGCTTAGTACGTTCAAAAGCTTAGCCCACGAAAGCCACTAGACCGGAGCCCAACTCCCATGCTCTTACCACATGAGCAATCCATTTATAAAGATCTTACGATTCCAACATAAGAACCTATTCTCGCGAGTGACGAACATCACTCGACTTGTACCGGTCCTATAGCAAAGTAGCTATCGACCTAGCATATTAGTGATAGAGCATAGGTACCTAGGGATCATGCATCTAGGGTTTCAATTCAACTCCTGAAACGTAAATATACAATCATAGAAAACATAATTGCACAAGTTTAAAAGACGGGGCTAATGATCCGGGGCTTGCCTTCGCTGGCAAGGTTGGCCTTGGGCCCTTCTGGACTTGGGTCCAGGTCTTGAGCTACGTCCACGTACTGCAACTCTTCTTCAGCACCTTCGTTCCCTCCTTCTGGCACGAGCGTGCGTCTACCGTCAGAAAGATCTACATGAAGATGCAAATGCAAGATTTATTCGATGATTTTTAATTTAATTAACCACAAACAATAAATGACAACCATGGCGTGCATTGGTTGGGCACATTCACCTAGATAAGAAATACATTCAGCATACTCTTCCAAAAGGAACAATATGCGTTCTTTATTAAATATTCTTTTTGATAGTGACTGTGTACATATATATGTAAGTAACTAATTTAACTCCACAAACAGTAGTGGGTGGGTACATTTAGCCTTTTAAAATGATTAACAACTACTCACAAGGTTATTAAGGATGAGTTGGTGACTTTTCCCATTTAAAATACTATTAAGCCCTTAATGGCCCCCATAGCTTTCATTCAGGAAATTAATTAATAAATTGGAGGGGTGTGTTAAGCACTAAACACCTATAACAAGCCAGTGGACATACATGCATGCTTTGGATAGCTAGAAATTAATTATTTTTGAA
Organism: Cenchrus americanus; assembly: GCA_947561735.1. Taxonomy (NCBI): domain Eukaryota; kingdom Viridiplantae; phylum Streptophyta; class Magnoliopsida; order Poales; family Poaceae; genus Cenchrus; species Cenchrus americanus. The sequence continues at coordinate 195,278,565 of OX387245.1, read as the reverse complement.
AATAACAAAAGCTAACTAGCGAGACAAGGTAAATGCACACAAAAATAAATACTCATCAAAATGATCCAAACTTTCTCAAACAGGTTATATGGTCCAAAACTATCCCAGGAATGCAGCACATACACCTAGAACTATTATGAAACTTGACTTATGCAATTACCAAGAAAAACAAGCATAATTCAAGAATAAATATTTCTGTTAATTATAAAATTGTGATTAATTCACCAGAGGTGTGTTTTGGAATAACAAGACAGTATGCAAAAGTTGGTTGCAAAAATCTAATTATTTTTAGCTACAAAAATCATTTATGCAGATTCTGCAGAAATGGAAAACAATTTTTATAAAACGATTTACAACATAACTTTGTGCAATTTTTGGTACAGGAGCTAGTCATGACATAACACACAACATATCCAAAAATTGGACACAGAGGATTTATAGATTTTGAGATATTGTAGATCTAGGTTTTTCACATTTCTATTTTTCATGAAAAAACTAATGGGAACTAGCTCAGGAAAGAATAACAAAAGTTGTTTGATTTTTCACAACGAAACCAACAAAATTGGGTTTGAATTTTTCTGATTTTTCTATGATTTTCTATGCAATTTACAAGATTCTACAAAACAGCAATACTATTGGAGATCCACTTTTGCACCGGGGTCCCTGGAATTCCTGTTTCTATCACGAATAGGTCCCTGGTTCACGAAAAACACCCTGGAAAGAACGAGGGAGATGCAATGTAGTCCCTGGGCATGGAGGGCGGCGCGGCTCATCGGAATTGGGCCCCTCCGGTGGCGCCCTTGGCCGAGGAAGGAGTGGGGGAGGACGAGGGGCTCACCCGCTGTCGATTTGTGGCCGGAGATGGGTGGGGAAGAGCCGGCAGCTGGCCGTCCGGTGGCGCACCACGAGCACGGCCGCGGCGGCCTCTGCTCCGGCGAGTTTTCGGTCCGGAAAGGAGCACGGGCGACACCGGTAGGTTGTATGGGCCGTGAGGAGCCGCGAGGGAGGTATTGGACTCTGCGACGAAACGACCGGAGGAGGGGGGCTCCTCGGAAGGGGCGCACGACGAACCGCCGGCGTGTGCCGCGGCCGTGCGCGAGCCGGCCGATGCGCGGCCTTTATAGGTAGGGCGCGGCCGACGGGACACCGGCTTCAATGCCGGGGTACGACGACCACCTCGCTTTGCGTGCGCACAAGGCCGGCTATGGACCACCGGACGGCTCGGAGCGGTACGACGAGGTACGAAGATGCGGCTCACGTTCCGATGGCGGCGGGGCGCGAAGGGGACCAACGGCTCGCGGCTCGAGGCGGTCGGGAACGACCGCACGCGACGCCGAGGCGGCGCGGTGGCCGGCGCGCGGCCGCGGCCGGCCGGCGAACGTCCGGCGTGCGGCGGCGCTCTAGAGCGCGAACGTGCTGTTTTCCGCTCGGTCAACGCGACTTTGACCGCGGTTTTCTCCAAAAAGTTGAACTATGCGACAAAAATGGTAGATACGAAAGTTGTAGATGAGACATCCCCTACAACATTTGTAATGGTCGTCCTATGTTTTTCTCGACGGTTTGAGTAGGAACGCCAAGCAAAGTTGGGGTTCGCGAGTGCCGATGAACAAGGTGAAAACTGCAGTTGACCATGTTTTTCACCCTTTTCCGCTCAAAATTTGAAATGCCATCCAACATGAAAGTTGTGTTCCTCGAAAAACTCGGACAACTTTCATGTTGGTATATTTTTAAGTGTTTAGGTGAAATTTGGAGAACGCGGCAAAAGTTCCGGACGACATTCGCCGACGTCAGTGTTTAAGCGGGGTTTGACCGTGTCTTTGACCAAGGGTTGACCACGGGTGTGTGTAGACTTGGTTAAGGGGTTCAATAGGGTTCATTGGCGAGGTTTTCGAGGTGATGACCCAGGTTGACCTAGGTTTGACCAGTGTCGACCAGTTTGACTCGGCTACCGATTCGGTCATTAGCGTTAATGACGCTAAATAAAAACATAGGGCGTCACACTTAGGAAGCTAATAACTTCATTGAAGGCCATCATTTCCTGCAGGTTCCCTCCTTCCTTGTTCCTGTTTTCAGGCCTTCTGATTAGGTTAAAATCTCCTACTATGAGCCATTTCATATCATCTGGCATAGAGATACTCTTGAGCCATCTCAGGAACTCCAATTTGCCCTCATGTATACATGGGGCATAAATATTGGTTAAGATCCAGGTTTCCCCAGATAGTTTACAAGTGAACTCTAGTGACTGTGCAAATTGGTTTTGGAACTCCGGATGGCCCGAGAACTTAGAAGAATCTCAAATGATTATTGACCCCCCTGAATTGCCCTGAGAGGGGAGGAAGACAAATTCATCCAAATTCCTAGGACAAAATTTCCTAGTGAAGCTGGCATCAAAAAAGTCTCTTTTAGTTTCTTGCAGGCAAATAATATCACATTTAGCCTCCGAGATTTTACTTCTCACTGCATCCATTTTGATTCAGCATTTATCCCCCTGATATTTCAGCATAGGATCACCCAACTTCTTTTATGTTGTTGTTGATTCATGATTTAAATAGACATAAAAAGGGATCTTGGATTGCATGGACAAGCAACCAGACAGAAGTAAAAAAAACGAGCAACAATTTGAGAAGGCAATCCATAACATTAACAGTACCAGAGGTTCCAGAAATGAAAACCCATAATCCATAAGTCTTACAGTTTGCTAAAAGTAGAACTATCCCTGACACATAGGGGAATGAGAGACAAAATAACATATCCATCACAACGTTCAGTTCATAAGCTTCTTGATCTGTCATGACAACAGTCAGTTCTTGGGCTTCTTGATCTGATCTTGCCCATCTTCCACCTCCTGGTTCTTGCTTTTCTGACCAGCCTTGGGAGTCTTCTTCTCACCTATAGCCTGTTTCCCCCTCTTCTTGCCTACAAGCTCCTCATCAGAGAGTTTCCAGCAGAGATTTTGCAGAAATCCTCACCAATGCTTCTGATCACCTGCTTAGATATAGTTGGGGGCAGACAGGCACAGGCTAGACAGTTTTTTCGGAGCAACTGTTATGTTTAAACCCTTTGTTCCTAGCACGAATTCTTGGGCTCCTTCTGGCTTCTGTCTCAACTTGGGGAATGAATGAATGATGGCCTTCCCTTTCCCCTTCTCTGTCCCCATAGCGGTCTTACCATTTTCTGAAGAAGCCACCACATTGCTAGGACAATCTGAGGAGATTGGCAAAGGAGAGCTGTCAGCCTCTTCAGCAACTTTAGATTCAATTCTAATCTGACAATGAACTTCAGCATTCTCAGGGCACCTAGCTAGCAGAGCAAAGGACATATAGGAGTCTGAGTTGGTACATCCTATCATGAATTTCCAAGCCTGAGAGGAAAGGAAGTTCTTGGCCCAATCAAAATGTGCTGGAGATAGCAGCATAACAATGAAGAAAGCAGCCCAGTCAGCTGGGACGTTTATGACCTGCTCTGGACATCCCACAGGAGAAAAGTGTTGTGGGCTTGTGGCCAACGAGCCCCTTGTTGGAATGATTAGAGGACTCTGGTAGCACTTGTCAACCGTGGCGGACCCAGGATAAAAATGTAGTTAGGGCGGACAACTTAACACAATCTTTTACCCCAAAAAAACCTAACACTAGCTTCAACCAGCCGAGCTATATACCGCATACACCCACACATAAAACCTTAACAAAGTGAATATAGAATATGCATATGTCCAAATATGGTAAACATAATAAACAAACATGATAAGGAAACATATATACAACCACTAAAACCACTAAGCATTTTCTTTGTAGGTCATTGAATTGCCCTCTCATATTTAAAGCTCCATTGTACCCTTTCCTCTTGCTTAAAAATAAAGCAGTAGAAGAAAAGTGTTGCAAACTTTGCCACACTGTATTCTAAAAATGCCCTATTATCATTTAGTTTGTCAGGAAAATTATGGCCAAAAGGTGTGATTGACTAGTGAGAAATATATAATCAGTAATTTCCTTTTCCTATTCATTATCTAATACAAAAGCAATTGTGGACAGGGAGATGCAGACAGCAGGCCAAATTGGGTATCGAACATGGGCTTTTCAGTACTGGGCAATCAGGTTATCAAAATTGGGCTGACTACCTTGCCCATCTAAACGTACCTATTCGATGAATTTTTTTATATTTATTTTGTCCTGATTTTCGAAAAATAAATGGTCGAATCAAAATTTTCGACAAATGTACATCCGGCGCGCGGCGCTTGGAGTTCCCGCCACCGTGGCCCACGGCGTTAGAGGAGCCGCCAAAGGTCGGCGTGCCTGGCCGGTGGGGTCGGGCTCCGGCGCGGTGGCCACCGGCGGCGGGATCCCTAGCGTTGTGGCCCACGGCGGCGGGGATCCCTAGCGTCATAGCCCACGACGACGGGGCCCTAGCGCCGTGGCCTACGGCGGCGGGAGCCGGCTATATAGGGGCCGAGCCACCGCCGCCGGCCCCTCACTCCTCCCTCACACATCCCTCCAAACCTTCGACTTTCAACCTCTTCGGAGCGCTAGGTATGTTTCTAAATTTAGTCCAGTTTAGTTAGTTAGTTTAGCTAGTTAGTTCGGTTAACTTATATTAGTTGGTTATTTAGTTAGTTTAGTCAAATTTGTTTAGTTTAGAAATTTATTTTAGTAAATTTGTGGAAAATAGTTATAATTGACATAATTTGATTAAATTGCTATAAAATTAGTAGAAAATTATTTAAATTCACATAATTCGTTTAAATTTGGTTTATACTTCTAGAAAATGGTTATAATTGACATAATTTGATTAAATTGCTATAAAATTCGTAGGAAATTATTTAAATTCACATAATTCATTTAAATTTGTTTTAAACTTCTAGGAAAATCAGTATAATTGGAAAATTGAATACATTATGTTTTTTTGCAGTTATGGCTGCACTGCTGGACTACGTACGACCGAGTTGTTCAATGAGGCGGTGGACCGGCACCGGGCGCTCGTGCGTGTCGGTTGCTTCTCGGCGGTCCGCTCGACGTGATACGTTGTCGGACGACCCGCACGTTGCTGCCGATACACCCGCGGTGGATTTCGAAGTACATAATTCATATTTATTATTTATTCCCGTTTCTTTAAAATAGTAATTGCGTTAAGTAAATTAATATTTTTTCAGGCTACGCGTTGCAAGACTTCTCCCTGTTGCGCGGTTGGTCGAGGGGGACAAGCTATGAGCTGAGGTTCCTCGGGCGGAGCAATTGACGCGGTTCAACTACGACGCCCCGCCGATCACCGTGTTCATGGATCGGTGGCGACCGGAGATGCACACGTTCCACTTCCCCGTCGGCGAGATGACTCTCGGTCCGGAGGACGCCGCGATGTTGGGAGGACCGCCGTGTGCTAGGCGGGCGATGGGGCCGATCGACATCCCCGCGACGTGGCGGAGGCCGGTTGGCGCCCACCGTGGGGCACGACGCGCCGAAAGTCAACCCATCACCGGCTCTCTCGATGGTGATTCGCACCGAGTACCGGCGGTCGGCGTTACTCCATGGGCGGCTCGGACCCCCTCCCCGCCGGATTCGAAATCCGGTTCGGGGCCCGAACTTTCGGGCCACGGGGAACGGCTACCCTCGATGCGCCTCACTAACCGTGAGGAACTCCGCGCGCGGCGCCAAGCCGGACCCCCCCCCCCCCCCCGGCCGCCGCCGCACGCGTCGCCACGACACCAACACCCGCCGGCACGGACGCCGCGGGTCCATCGGCGCCACGGCGCCACCGCCGCTCCGGCGGCGCTCGCGTCGGGCGCGGTCGAGCACCGGCATGCCGCGCGTGTCGCCTCGCAACGCGACGCACCCACCGGCGTGACGGTCGCCGCCCCCGACGGGGGTAGCGCTCGGTCTCCGGACTGCGCTTCCCCATCGGTCCGCGCGGCGCCATGGCGGCCTACGTCGCCAACACCAACGCCAACACCACGATGCGCGGGGTTCCCCCCCGGTCGCCACGTCTTGGTTGCCGGGGACCCCGGCGCCTCCGCCGGCGACGAGTCATCCCTAGGCTCCGTCGACACGCTATCACCCGCCACGTCGCATGGATACGCGGAGTGGGACTTCTCTCGGTGTGCCGGGACCCCGGGATGTTCGGGCGGTTCCTCGACGCCGCGGACTACTGGTTCGGCTACTCCGACGACTCCAGCACCGGGAGCTACGACCCTGCGCGGGAGTGCTGCGTTGTCATCGCCAACGACCCGGCGAACGCCGCCGACGCGGCGGGAGCCGACGACGGGGAGGTTCCACCCGCTCTCGGGAACCGGACCGCGCCCGGCCGCGGGGGCCGAGCGCCCCCACCCCGCTCGCCGCCGAGGGGGGCCGACATCAACGCGCAGCTGGCCCAAGCATGCGAGCTCGAAGCCAACCTGGCGGAAGAGTACCGCACGGTGCGGTTGCTTCGCGCCTCTATCGCAGGGGAAGCCTCTGCGCGCGGCGAACGCGCGCGTGAGCTGGGCAGACAGGCCCGCGATCGCATCAATGCCGACTTCAACGTCGACAATCCGGATACGCCCCCGCGAGCGAGCCAAAAGCTCATCGCCGCCGCAACACTGCTGCGGGCCATGCCCGCCCTTCGACGCCCGAGGCGCGGAACCCGCACCACGAGGCACGGGCGCTCATCAAGCAAGCGGCCGTCCAACAACCGAAAGCTCGGCGTCCCGCATCCGCCAACGGGGGAGCGCGCAGACGATGGGGGTGCACAAGGCCCCGAGCCCCTCGGTACACGCGGGCGGTGCGGCCGAGCGCCCCGCCAACCCGGGGCGCATGCCGGCCAAGGAACGGCTCCTAGACACGCGCGGACAAGTCCGAGATGGCGACGCCCGCAACGTCATCAACGCCCGACGAACGAGCAGAGGTGGAGGCGGGCGGCGGCAGCGAGCTACCACCCTCGACGGGGTGGACGTTACGACAGCGATGAGGACCGCTCACCGACGCCGGAGCCCCCGGGAACCCGCGTGTTCAGCCGGGAGATCCGCATGGCGACCTTCCCCCAGCGCTTCCGCCAGCCCACGATGATCGTCAAGTACAACGGGGAGACGGACCCCCGTGTGTGGCTCAACGACTACCGCCTGGCGTGTCAGCTGGGTGGAGCCACCAGCGACGAGGCTATCATCCGCAACCTCCCCCTGCACCTCGCCGACTCGGCGCGGACGTGGCTCGAGCACCGCCGCCGGTCGGATCCACAACCGGGACGACTCGGTTCGCACGTTCGTGGGAAATTTCCGGGGCACGTACGTGCGCCACGGGAACTCTCGGGACCTCGCGCTCTTGCACCCAGAAGCCCGGCGAATCGCTTCGGGACTTCATACGACGCTTCTCCAAGCGCTGTACGGAGCTTCGCAGCGTGGCACAGTCGAGATCGTGCATGCCTTCCTCGAAGGCACCACATGCCGGGACCTCGTGCGCGAGCTTGGGCGCGGCCCGCCCGTCGACTCGAACGAGCCGTTCGACATCGTCACCGGCTTTACCTCGGGTGAAGAGGCGGTGGGGGCGATTTTCGACGACAAAAAGGGCAAACGCGTGGACGACACGCCCGCGGAGGGCAAGCAAGTCCAAGGAGCCCCCGCCGAAGAACAAGCGGGGCAAGAAGGGAAAGAAGGCCGCGCCGCGAGGCGCGCGAGCGAGGGGAGCGACGACGACGACGGCGAAGCTCTTGCCGTTGACCCGGCTTAGTGGGGCCCTCGAGCGGCCCCTCGAGGCCCGAGAGTGTTCGACGACATGCTCGAAAAAGCCATGTCCCTACCACAAAACGCCGGTCAACCACACCCTCGAGCAAAGGCGACATGCTCAAGCGGTTCTATGGTCGCGCCACCGCGAAGGACGACGAGGCCAAGAAGGACGGGGGTGATGGTGACGCTGGCGGCTTCCCCACCGTGGAGAACGTCTTCCTCATCTTCGGGGGGCCGACCATCGACATGTCGAGCTGCCGGCCGCAAGCGGGGAGTGGCACGAGGTTGTCGCCGCAGAGAAGGCGCCTCCTTCCTTCCTCGACCGGTCGGAGGATGCCATCAAGTTCGGCCCGCGAGGATCACCCGAACCGCATCCCCAACCCGGCCGCACCTGCCGGTGGTCGACCCGGTCATCGGGAACGCGCGGTTCTCGAAGGTCCCGATGGACGGAGGCAACGGCCTCAACATCCTCTACGCGCACACCGCCGCGCCTCGCCGGGGATCGGGTTGGACCAGTGCGCGGCCCAAGACGACGCCGTTCCATGGCGTCGCGCCGGGCAAGCGCGTCCAGCCCCTCGGGCAGATCGACCTGCCGTCTGGTTCGGCACGCCGGACAACTACCGCAAGGAGACACTCACCTTCGAGGTGGTGGGGTTCAGGGGCGCGTACCACGCCATACTTGGGCGGCCCTGCTACGCCAATTTCATGGCGGTCCCCAACTACATCTACCTCAAGATGAAGATGCCGGGGCCCAACGACGTCATCACCGTGGGCTCATCCATCGAGCACGCCTTCGAGCGCGACGTCGAGTGCGTGGAACACGGCGAGGCCCTAGCGCTAGACGAAGCGCCGGTGGCCAACATGGAGAAGATGGTCGGCCGAGGACCTTGACTCCACCGCCAAGCATGCCGACGGCTTCGAGGCCGCCGAGCGGACCAAGGAGGTGCCCCTCGACCCCCGCCGCCCCCGAGGGCAAGGCGTTGAGGGTCGGTTCTACCCTCGACTCGAAATAGGAAGTGGTGCTCGTCGACTTTCTCCGCGCCAACGCCGACATCTTCGCGTGGAGCCCCTCGGACATGCCGGACATCCCGAGGGAGGTTGCCGAGCACTCCCTTGACATCCTACCTCACTCCCGCACCATGCAAAGAACGGCCGCGCCGCTTTGACGAGGAGCGGCGCCGGGCAATCGGAGCGGAGTTGCGGAAGCTCCTAGAGGCTGGGTTCATCAAGGAAGTGTTCCACCCTACTTGGCTAGCTAATCCTGTATTAGTGAAGAAAAAGAATGGGAAGTGGCGGATGTGTGTAGACTACACTAGTCTTAATAAAGCATGTCCTAAAGTTCCTTTTCCTTTGCCGCGTATCGATCAGATCGTTGATTCGACCGCCGGGTGTGAACTGCTCTGTTTTCTTGATGCCTATTCCGGGTACCACCAAATAAAAATGAAGGAGTCTGACCGGCTCGCGACTTCATTCATTATGCGTTTGGGATGTCTTGCTACGTCACGATGCCGTTCGGCCTCCGAAACGCGTGCGCAACGTATCGGCGGTGTATGCGGCACGTCTTCGGGGACCACGACAGGCGAACCGTGGAGGCATACGTAGATGATATAGTCGTAAAAACCGGGAAGGCGGACGACCCGGTTAGCGACCTTCGCATCGCGTTCGACTACCTACGGGCCAACGGGGGTGAAATTAAACCCCAAAAAAATGTGTCTTTGGCGTGCCGCGGGGCATGCTTTTAGGATACATCGTCTCACGGCCGAGGCATCGAGGCCAACCCCGAAATGGTTGCAGCCCTCGAGCGCATGGGTCCGATTCGGGACCTTAAGGGGGTCCAAAGGGTGCCGGGGTGCCTTGCCGCCTTGAGCCGCTTCATCTCGCGGCTCGGCGAGAAGGGCTTGCCCCTCTACCGCTCCTCAAGAAGCACGAGCGCTTCTCCCGGACCACCGAGGCCCAGGAGGCACTTGACAAGCTGAAGGCGTCCCTTACCCACGCCCCAATCCTCACACCACCGCAAGACGGTGAGCCTCTCGTACCTCTACGTGGCCGCGACCACCCGTGTGGTCGGCCGCCGTAATCGTGGTGGAGCGCACAGAGGAGGGACACGCCTTGCCGGTTCGGGGCCGGCCGCCGTACTACATCGGCGAAGTCTTGTCCGACACCAAGACGCGCTACCCACAAGTCCGTGGCCGCTCTACGCAGGTGGTTCTCGCGTGGCGCAAACTCCGCCACTACTTCGAGGCTCACCCCCGTCACGGTGGTTTCCTCCTTTCCATTAGGGGAAATCATCCATAACCCGGATGCGGCAGCTGGATTGCCAAGTGGTCGGTGGAGCTGATGGGTAAAACGCTCGCCTACGCCCCACGCAAGGCCATCAAGTCCCAAATCTTGGCAGATTTCGTAGCCGAGTGGACGGACACACAATTGCCGCCGCCACAGATCCAGGCGGAATGTTGGACCTTGTACTTCGACGGCTCGGTGATGAAGACGAGGGGCGGGCGCGGGTCCGCTCTTTGTCTCACCCCTCGGGGAGCACATGCGGTACGCTGTACGCCTTCACTTCCCCGCATCGAACGACATGGCCGAGTACGGGGTCCTGCTTTGTGGCCTCAAGATCACCATCGAGATAGGCATCAAACGCCTCGACGTGCGGGGGGATTCGCAGCTCGTGATCGACCAGGTCATGAAAAACGCGAGCTGCCACGACGATAAGATGGAGGCGTACTGCAAGGCCGTGCGGGCCCTCGAGGACAAGTTCTACGGCATCGAGCTCAATCACGTGCCCCGCCGGTATAACGAGGAGGCGGACGAGCTCGCCAAGATCGCATCGGGGCGGATCACCGTCCCCCCGAACGTCTTCGCTCGGGACGTCGCCCAACCATCCGTCACCCTCGAGCCGCACCCCTCAAACTGCACAGAACCCTCGGGGGCTCCCTCAAATCCAGCGGGCGCAGAGCCCATGGACGAGGACCCCTCGAATGAGGCGTTCGTGCTCTCCCTACTCGAGGGGTACGCCACCGACGAGGCCGAAGCCATGGACGTCGAGCCGCCCCCGCCGAGGTGGGCCGGCACGACAAGTACATCGCCTAGATGGACCGATGGGAACTCCCCCTCGGACCGGTCCGAGGCCGGGCGCATCGGCGGGATGGCCAAGTCCTTCACCCTCGTCGACGGCGAGCCGTACAAGCGCGCCGCCTCCGCATCTTGCGGCGATGTGTGCCCATCCCCCGGGGGCGCGAGCTCCTCGGGGATATACACGTGGGCATATGCGGCTACCATGCCACGCCCCGCACCCTCGTGGGCAATGCGTTCCGCCAGGGCTTTTACTGGCCCACCGCGGTCGCCGACGCCAGTGAGATCGTGCGCACCTATGAAGGGTGCCAGTTCTACGCTCGCAAGTCCAATCTCCCCGCGCACGTCCCGCGCACCATCCCCATCACGTGGCCGTTCGCCGTGTGGGGGCCGGACATCGTCGGGCCCTTGCGGAAGGCGCCGGGGGGCTATACCCACATGTTGGTCGCAATCGACAAGTTCTCCAAGTGGGTGGAGGTGCGCCCCATCACGAACCTCGGGCGGAGCGAGGCGGTGACATTCTTCACCGACATCGTCTATCGCTTTGGAGTGCCGAACTCCATCATCACCGACAACGGGTCTCAATTCACAGGCAGGAAGTTCCTGGAGTTTTGCGACAAGTTCCACATTCGTGTGGACTGGGCAGCCGTAGCGCACCCACAGACCAACGGCCAAGTGGAGCGTGCCAACGACATGATTCTACAAGGTCTCAAGCCCAGAATTTTCGACCAGCTGAACAAGTCTGGTCGTAAATGGCTCCAGGAGCTGCCGGTGGTTGATGGAGCCTCAGGACCCCCCAAGCAGAGCCACCGGGTTCACCCCGTTTTTTCTGGTCCATGGCGCGGAGGCCGTCCTCCCCACGGACTTGGAATACGGATCGCCCAGAGTCCGGGGCTACGACGAAGATGCCAACCAGCGAGCCCGCGAGCACTCGCTGGACCAGTTGGATGAAGCACGCCTCGTGGCCCTGATGCTCTCCGCAAGGTACCAGCAGTCCCTAAGGCGCTACCAAGCTCGGAAGGTGCGGCGGCGAGACTTCAGCGAAGGGGACTTGGTCCTAAGGCTACGCCAAGATAACCAAGGCCGCCACAAATTATCACCCCCATGGGAGGGACCCTACGTCGTGGTGAAGGTGCTCAAGCCCGGCACATACAAGCTAGCCAACGAGGACGGCGAGGAACTCACCAACGCTTGGAACATCCGGCAGCCTACGTCGCTTCTACCCTTAGCTAGGACTTCCAAGTTTTTTGTTGTAAATTACATGCCCGACACCCCGGTTGGGGAACACAATGTAAAGAACAACAAGTCAATAAAGTTAAAGGGCAACTCGGCTTTCCTCGGAAAACCTAGTCACCCTCGGGGGCTATTGCGGGGGGCATCCCCCCAAAAATGGTCCCATTTTTTCGCAAAAAATTTAACTCGTAAGCGCGCTAAGTATGTTTCGACCATAGCCTCGAGCGAACCAAGGCAGGACGTGGGTGGCCAAGTGGAAAGGACGCGCGAGTCAGAGATAGCCTACGCCTCCACAAGGATACGACTCTTCTCTCTTGCCTCCGGCCCAGCGAACTACTCACGAAATCGAACTCCCCTAAACCAAATTTGCCCGAGCAAAAGGAAAAAACAGAGTGCGACAAATAAGAGGCACCACTTAAATTTACAAGTGCTTAAATAATCCAAAAGTTTCACTTGTTTATTTACATGGCCACATGGCCCAGATACTAACATCCAAACAAAAAATGGGCCAAGCGCCCAGCAGTCTTCAGGCCTGAGGCTCGTCGGCGTCAGCGGCATTCGGGAAGAAGAACTCCGCGAAGGCCTCGGTGAGCGCCTCGGCAGCATCAGCGGCAAGTGCGTCCGCTTGCTCCATCGCCTCCTCGTCCTCGACGCCCTCCGGGACGACGTAGCCCGACGCCACGGCCTCAAAGTTCACCTCATAGTGGGACCGCACCACGCCAAGGGCCTTCTGGACGCCTAGGTGAAGCGCGCGACGCATGCACCTTGAGACATGCCCTCCAAGGGCGCACAGACGGCTGGCCAGCAAGCTTCCGGCTTGCGCCTTGCCCTCTTCGACCGCCCGGCGACCTCGAGGGGGCTGCAGTGCGCGGCTCCACCGGCTCTTGGTCGGAGGAGTCGTAGGCGGCCTGCGGTGTCTCGGCCGATTGGTCGCGTGCCCCGCCGCGGTGCGCGAGCTCGGATATCACGAGCAAAAGAAATCAAGAGGGGAATGGACCCCCGAAGGGAAGATCAACAAAACAAGAAACGAAGGAAGAACTCACCTTCAACCTTCTTCCTCTCCCCCTCGAGAGCCCGGCGCCCGCTCTCGACCACCCGCTACAAGCCGACGATCGTGGCGCTCTCGCTCCTCGAGGAACCGGAGCCGGTCCGCGTTCGAGATGCCGAGGGCTCGCTCCCCGTCGAGCTTTGAGACCTCGGCCTCCCGCTCCTTCGGCCGATGTCCGTGCCTTCTTGAGAGCAAGCATGCTCTCGCTCGAGCGCCGACCGGGCATCAACGAGGGCGGCCCGCTCCTGCTGGAGCTGACCTTCGGCTTCCTGGCGGGCGGCACGTTCCTGCCGGAGCTGCTCCTCCACCGCGACAACCGTGGCGACCTTAGCAGCGAGGGCAACCTTCAATTCTTCGGCTTCCTTGGCCTTCTGCTCGGCCTCCCTCGCCCTCTCCTAGGCCTGGCCTTGCCAGGACCGTGCCTCCTCGAGCTCCGTGCGGACCAGCCGGTTCTGGGTCCGGACGGAGACCACCTCCGCCTCCCAGTCCGTCGCCACGGTGCGCGCCCCTCTCCGTGTCCCCTCTCGCCCGTTGCGGCGCCTCGTCCCGCTCAATGAGGGTCGTGCGAACCCGCTCGATGGCGCAGGGGCGCGCCGTGGACCGCCCCTCCGGCTCCAAGAGCCGGTCGCGCAGGGCCTCCCGCCCGCACGCCGCCCACCATCCCGGGTTCTCGGGGCTTCCGCGAGGGCGTCGAAAGCGTCACGCTCGCTCCCGGAGTTGGCGGAGCTCAGCGCTCATATGGGCGAGAGCGCCGTACTTGTCGCAGCGCGGTGCTCCGGCTCCCGCCGCCACCGCACGAAGACCAATAAGCGACGCGTAACGAGAAACAAACAAGAAGACGATAGAACAAGGAAAAAAGCAATGACGTCATACCCGGAAGACATGCCACGAAGGGTCGCCGTGGATCCGCGGCGCCCTCGTTCGGCGCTCGGCTGAGCGAAGCGCCGTGGCCGCGCGGCCTCCTCCTACGACCGTCGCTCCTCTTGGGTGTCGGCGAAGAGGGGGAGGGCGTGTCGACGTGCTCCTCCCCCCGCCCTCGGCCCGCCGCCGGACCGCTCGAGCCGGGGGGGCGGCGTGGGACGAAGAGGCCTCGACGCCATGCCTCGAGCCCCCGGCCACCATGTGGCCGTCCCACCGTTAGACGAGCGCCCCCGCCTGGGGCTCGAGGGCTGGTGTGGGTAGGCTTCCCCACTAGTCCCACCCGGGCGGCGGGGTGTCGTCGTCGGGAATCTCCACCGCCGTCGCCCGGGAGCTGCCGGCGAGGGCGGGCTCTCGCGGCGGCGCGCGGCGACCTCCGTCGCCGGCCGCGCTACCGGCACTCGCGGACCCCGCCGCGGCGCGGCGACCTCCGCCCTCGGCGGCGCCTCGGCGGCCGCGGGCGCCGACACGCCTCCATGGCCGACGACGCCGGCAACGCCACTACGACCGGCGCCGCCGGCCGCGCCGCCGCCACCGGCCGGGCCTCGCCCACGGCCGGCTCTTGTCACGCCTCCCGCGGCCGCCCGCCGCGGCTCCACGGTCGACGCCGCCGGCCGCGACCCCGAGGCCTCGGCCGCGCCTTGCGAGGCCCCGCTCGCCGTTGCCGCCGTGGTTGCGCCCACCCGCGGCGCCCTCGACGAGCGCCGCCTAGTAGGGACGGATGCGTCCTCCCTCAACACCTTGGCCGGTGCGATGGGGGCACCGGTTGGCGCCACCCCCGCGACATGGAAACAAATCGTCGGACCCCCGCCCGTCGGGCATGCGACCCCTCGAAAGGCAACTCCTTACCTCAAGGAGGAGAAGGCCCGCTTCCTCTTCCTCGAGGTCCCCGCCGACGTCGTGGGCGCGGCCGGCGCGGCCGCCACCGCGCCTCCAACCACCTCCACCGCGCGCGCGAGCTCCACCACGCGCGCGGGCTCCGCCACGCGCACGGGCGCCTCCGCCGCGTGCGCCGGCGCTTCCGTGGCGCGCGCTCTCGCCTCCGCGGCTCGTGCCGCCTCTCGTCGTAGACTACCTCGGTGGCGGGCGCCACCGCGTCCACCCGGGCGATGGTTCTCCCGCCACCGAACCGGCTCCGTGACGGGGGTGCGGTGCTCCCACCTATCGGGGAGAACCTCGCCCCTATCTTCTTCCTCCTCTTCCTCGTCCGACGACGAGTACTCCTCGCTCCCCGGCGAGGGAGAGTCCCCCGCCGCCGCGCGGCCCGAACTCCTCGCTCCTCGCGCTCCCGCGCTCCCGCGCCGTGCGTTGCGCTCCCGCTCGCGGTCCACCCGCTCCCCGCTCTCGCCGTTGCGCCGCACGCGCAAGCGCGCGGGACCAAGGCATGGGTGGGTCGGACCGCGCGGTGTTCACGCGCACCATCCGCGGGGGTCGGGCGAAACCTTAAAACGCACCGCAACCCGAAAACCGGCAGAGCAAGAAGGAAAGTCAAGAAATCCACTCACCAATTGGCCAACGAGGAGCATCTCGAGTACCCACAGGGATGCGTCATCACAACGCCCCGCCCGAGGTCGATGGCGCGCCGCGCCCGGTAGCCGCGTACGACCGCGGGAAGGGGTCCCGCGCAGCCCGCGACTCCGCCAACGCGACGGGGTCCGCGTCCTCGTTCATCTCGAAGATGCGGAGCCGCCTCTCCATCGTGGGGACGATCCGCCGGTGGTGGAGGTTGGCGAGGACGCATCCCAAGGTCGCCCCGCGGTCCGCCAGGTTCTTCAACGCGGCCACGAGCGAGTCCAGCCGCGCCTAGTGCGAGGGCGGAGACACCCCGTGGTACCAGAGGCGGCCCTCTCCCCGAGCACCTTGCGGTGTAGGGGGGAGAGGCCGTGGTCGGCGTTGCGGAGGTAGAATCACCCCCTCGCTCCCGTCCTCGTTGTTGGAGGTCATCGTGCGGGGGATGTATTCCTCCCTCGCGTGAGCTCCGCACCGCGAGCGACAAGCCGCCGGGCGCGCGCCGCGCGGTGAGTCCTCGGCTCCGACGTCGGCAACGTATACAGCCTCCGCGCGGAAGAGGTGGACCCGCAGATCCCAATTTACGGGGATCCCCGGGAAGCCTTAGCGGACGCCGACGAACGTGGCCGCCGCGAGATCGCGTTCGGTGTGAAGTTGTGTAGCTCCACGCCGTAGTGGTAGCACGGTCCCCGCATGAAGCGGCTCGCCGACGCCGCGAAGCCGCGCTCGTGGAAGCGCATGAAGCTGACGATGTAGCTGTACGGTGGGTTGGGAACTCGCTCCCTCTCCGACGGCACGATCCACTCCGCGGGCGCCCATCCACGTTCGCCGTCGACCGGCCGCCGGACACTAGCAGATTCAGAGACAACGTCGTCGCCGTCGAGCGCTCCCACACCGGCGGGTCGATGATGGTGATGGGTTGCTGGGGAGCCATACGAATGGGCGGGGGGACGAGGAACGAGAGGCAAGAACGAGAGGCGCGAGGGCAAGAAAGGCCCGGGGGCTGAAGCGCAAGAGGCAGGGATGTCAAATGCTAAGTGCAAAGGTAAAAAACCACCCCTCTTCCGCCTATCGAATTTATAGACCGCGGGGCGTGCTCTCTGGAGCGAACGTCCCGCGTGCATTAACTGCAGGTAGAATATTCCCTCACTGACGAGCGGGGCCCACCACGACCGCAGCGGCCGGACGACTGCACGCGCGCCATCATCACGGCGCGGAACCGGAGGGCCGCGGCGGGGGCGGTCACATCCGCCCGCCCACTTCGCCCACGCCGTCAGCTATGCACGCGGGCGCGGCGCCTGAAAAGGCGCGCCCGCGGCGCATGGCTATAGCCGCGACTGCAGGCATTAAATGGCCCGGTCCCTTACCAAGTAAGGAAGACCCTCGAGCGACCCGGGTCCCGAGCTCAAATAAGACCGACCCTCGAAGGGTGCGAACACCGACCGGTGGCCTCGAAGCCCGTTCGAAATAAACGGGCGCCATAGGTGCCCTCGATCTACGATAAATTACTGATAAGCGGTTCGAGGGCCGGCGCGGCCAAGGACCCTCGAAACCCGCAGATGCGAAAAGACCGGGAGCACTCCGCCGTTACCCCCGCACGGCCCTACCGATCGGGGTGGGTTCGAGACCTAACCCTCGACGGGTTCGAACAGTGCCCCGGTCACCGAGTCAGGGACGACGAGGGCGCGCACATTCGAGCCTTTCCTCGAGCCCACCGGCTCGAGGGTACCCCACATGTCGTGTTCGAGAGCCGGCGAGGGCGCTAGCCTGGGGGATCCCACCGAGGGAGAGCTTCCGCGC
Source organism: Cenchrus americanus (assembly GCA_947561735.1). Classification (NCBI taxonomy): domain Eukaryota; kingdom Viridiplantae; phylum Streptophyta; class Magnoliopsida; order Poales; family Poaceae; genus Cenchrus; species Cenchrus americanus. The sequence goes on along the minus strand of OX387245.1, from coordinate 195,261,304 downwards.
TCTCGGTCCCTAGCGAATGGGACCGAGCCCCACCTAGCAAACCCATGCAAGCGCTTTAATGGACGAGTCTCCGACCATGAGCCTACCCTTATAGAACGGGGCATGGGCATCCACTTGAACCGCCCGCTAACGCTCGGCGAGGAATCCGCAATCCGCGACCCGATCGATGGGGGTTGCGGAAACCTCACCCTCCGTCCCGCGGAGGGACGGCGAGGGCGCGTTTAAAACAAGACGAAGAGCTCGCCCCGATCGCCTCGAATGGGCCCAGGCTCGGGGGCTCGACGCACGGCTACACCTCCCCGGAATGCGCCGGACGCGAATGGTGCCAGTCGCGCGTGCGTCACCGAAGCCGGCTGAAACATTGCCGATGCCGGTTGGAACACGTACCACGCCCACTGACAAGATTCCGCAAAGAAACCCCCCGGCAGAGCGCCGACGCTCCCCGCAGGCTTCGGGGCTAGACCCGCGGGTCCGCTGACGCGGCCCCACGGAAGGCATTTGCAACCAGGGGGAAGAACGTCCTATCAGTAGGCTTCAGCATCTGCGGGAGCCTGGCCGGCACACCCACAGATGCTCGGGGGCTGCGTCGGGGACAGCCCCGAGGGTCCCCTAAAAAACCAGGGAAACCCCGCTTAAAACCTAAAAAGACAAAACAAAACACACCTCTAACCTAAGCACACACACGGCACGGCCCGCGCCGCGGTGGCCCCCGCGGCCCACCGGGGTGGCCCAATCAAGCGCCCCCTCGAGCAAGGTCCGCCTCGCTCGAGGGCTCGCGACGAGGCCGGTGTCAGCTCCGTGACACTGTGCCGCCCACTCCTGTACGGCTAACGCACCGCGCCCTCGAAGGGGGGCCGGTCGCACCCTCGAACCCTCCTCTCGTGACTCTGCAGGGTCAGACCGTGACGTCAGGCTGGAGGGAGCGCCATCCCCGTCGCTGTCAGTCCCGTGCGGCCATCCCCGCCCCTGCAGCACCACGCCATGCACCGCTGCAACCACTCCAACGCTGTTGAGCACGCGGGGACGGGACGCCGCCACGCCTGCCACCGTACCCCGTACAGATCACCGTCAACGGCTTCCTCGAGCCCGCGTGGTGATGCCCCGGTCGCCCACTACGCTTTCACCCCTCGAAGCCGCCCCCGTTCGCGTACGGGGGGACGCCACGACGCCGAGACCGGAGCAAGGTTCGCCAGACGACCGCCAACTCCCCGCACTGTACGCCATACCTCCACACGTAGCTAAACAAAGGCGGCATGCCCGTAAATCACACTCTCCTTGGTCTATAAAAGGAAGGTGATCCCCCTCGCCGCGGGGGAGAAAACATCGGACACGGGACTACGGGTTGCGATCGCTCGCACGCTCCCCGTCTTCCCCACGATATTGGCACTCGCCTCAATCACTCCACTTGGGACTTGGAGACCACGCCTCCTCTCCCGCCTCGCTTGTAGCCGCCCCACCACAGGGCACCCCGGTGCGAAGCAATACAAAGTGCCTCGAGCACACCCCCGTCGGGACGTACGGCCCCGCCGAAACCAGGATAAACCAAGTGTCCTTAGTTGCTTAGCACCGACCATCGAGAGACGGATCTCGCCGCTTACTACTAGTTAGTGTCGGGACTACATTCCGCACCGACAAATACCAATCGGGTACCCTTTTACCCCGCGGGTAAGGGTAAGGGTAAGGATTTTTACCCGTTTCGTTTGGCGGGTAAGGGTACAAAAGAGATAGACGGGTATGGTAACGGGCGGGTAAATGCTTTACCGTTACCCTATCCCGTCCATTACCGTCCCTACTCAAATAGTATCTCAAGATATATGACACTTTCTAAAGTGCCACAAAAAATTCTTTATAAAATGTTAAGACATTCATAAGGACTAATTAATGATCTTGAACACTTCTTTTTACCTAGGACCTTGCATCAATAAGATTGAGACCTTGTATAGTTGCAAGCATTGTTAGTGCAATCATGTCATAATTAATTATTAAAATCACATACATGTGCTAGGATATATTCTTGAACAATAACATTTTATTCAAATAACAAAACCATTAGGTAAGACAACTCATTCAACAAAATCGAGAAGGAATGGCATGACAAAACACACTAGCAGAGGAGCAGACAAAAAAAAATACAAGGTACACATAAGAGCAAAGTGTAAAAGGTTTTGCGAACAGTTTTTACCCGAAGTTTGAGGACCTCACAAAGGTGCAGCTGTTGCAATCATTATAAATAGGCATTTGTCAAACAATGTGGGCAGTAATTCTAGAAAAGTTGAGAATCACAAAACAGATAAAAATCACCGCAATAATTATAAATGTGCTAACTTTAATCATATAAGTTGAAATAGTTGCATGGAGCATGCTAAAATATAAGACCTTGTTTTTCATGCAAGGAAAATTGTGACGTTGTCCTAAGCCTCAGATCTTGCGATTATGATTATTATCACAGGGTTTTTTTTCCCAGACCATGTCGGCATTGACCTTGCAAGTCATCATCTCACGTTTAATAGATCATAGGACGCGGAAAAGGAGAACAACATAAATGCAAGAATCATGAGTGAAAAAAGTACCATTTCATTTTTTAGAAAAAAGTACCATTTCATTACCAGCTGCGACCCTTTGAGACGATATTTCCAACAAATATTTGTGACTCTGCAACCAGTGGCTGCCTGCTCTCTGCCACGAGCAGAGAGCAAACATAGAGAAGGAATCAAGTAAGGAATAAGGATATGTGAGGCTTTTCGCGGCGGGAATAATCTCCTGTCACCCATTGACCGTTGATAACAACGACATATCACTACTGACAACCCAAACACGGCTTTGTTGTTAATGGAAAGATCTCGGAAAGGGGGGCAACATTGTCCAATGCCCACCACTTTAGCGATGAGCCGATGACAACAGAATGGATTCGCAGAGCGTCTAAAATAGTTTATCAAATTTTGTTTTTTGTCAACTTCTAAAAAGATATGCCAAAAAAAAAAAAAAGTTTTTCTCTAATAGTTTTGCATAATTCACTTGTCAAACTCTGATCTAACTTACATGAGGAACTTGAGAGAGAAACAAAATTATGTTTATCCCTTTCCACCTCTTAAAAACTTACATCGGAACATTTCTTTATTATATTTTTTTCACCCTCCCACCTGTCTAGAAACGACAATGCCAAGTGCGCGTGTATATTTGGGCGCTCGGAGGCTGATTTTTCTCAAGTTGTCAAAAATTGTCAATCCTTTTGCCAAACTCGTTGGAGGAGTATTTTCAATGTTTCGCCAAAAATCAAAGATGACAACTCAATTTAGCAAACCGCCGGAGATGCTCCGACATGGAGTTCTTCAAGACGACATGAGCGAGGTGAAGTCCAATGGTGGATGTGGTCGGGCCCTCGCGTGTTGTGTTGTCATGGCGGTGACCGCAAGACAGTCTTTGAGAGGGTCGGATTCTGTGGTATCACTTTGTCATGTGGAGCATGGTGTTGCAGCGGCACTTTGACGAATGGTCTCACATGACCTTCTCAATACGGTGCGGTCGACTTCTCTTAGGTCCCGGTTGATGTAGAGTCACGCTTTGAGTTTCAATTTTGTCCCATCCGAATTTTACCTTCGTTTAGGGTGCGTTTGGCGAGCGCCGCCGCTCGCTCGCGCACGAAGCGTGGAGCCCCGCCAAACGCCCGCTCAAAACGACTCCGGGGAGGAGCACCCGGAAAACCCGGTGACCGGAGCACTTTGGCCGGGGGGAGCCGCAAAAACGGGCTCCCCCGCGGCTCCCGCGCTCCTCCCCACCTTTTGCCGCCCCCGCCCCCGGTGGGGTCCGGCACGGCGGTTGCGCACACGCGGGAAGAAGGGGCTCGGGCGCGGGGAGGAGGAGGACCGGAGGAGGTCGGCTCGGCGTGCGGGAAGAAGGGGTCATCGATCCGCGCTCGGGCGGCCGGCCGCACCCATGTAGGCCGGCCGACGCCATGGATGGGGGCGGAGGAGCTCCACGGCGAGGCAACGGCACGAGCGAAGGCCGGCGCGGGAAGAAGAGGTGGCCGGTGGGAGCTCCAACCTCGTGAGGTGCTCGGAGGCGAGGGCGCCGGACCTCCGGCATGAAGGGAAGCCGGGGTGTGATGGTGGCTTCGAACCGGAGCTCCGAGCCTCCGGCGGCGGCGGCCGCGCTCGATCCGGGCGGCGGGAGATCGATCCGGTGGCAGGAGCTCGATCCCGGCGGCGCGATGTGGACGGGAGGAGGTCGGGGACGGGCGCGGAGGACTCGAGCGCGTGGGCGGGCGCGGAGGCTTTCGTGTTTTTTCGTGCGGCTTCCGTGTGTTGGGAAGATAAGGAAAAAGAGAAGGGGAAGATAAAGAAAGTGAGAGAAAATGAAGGGAAGGGGGGAAGAGAAAAAGGAAAACAAAAATGAAAAGGTAGGGGAAAATAAAAGGAAAAGAAAAAATGAAAAATGAAAAGAGAAGGGCATAATGGACATTTCACCCTCTTATCTATATCACACAACCTGGAAGTTGTTTTGTCAAACGTTTTCATAAAACGGATTCATTTCCTCCCTCACACAATCCGCTTCACCAAAGACAGCCACAAATGGACCTGGACCGCCACAATGAGCCGGAGTCGTGCCCAACGCACCCTTAAGCTCTCTACTTAGTTTGTTTAAATAAACTATCTGACGAGCCAGTCAATGGCATGGTCATACTTTTCTCTTTCCTTTGCATCCCACCTCCTCCAACAAAAAATTGGATTTGCAACCCCATATGCCATGGGGGCGAGCAGGCAGGGGCGGCCGGTGAGGCACCGCTGGGGCGCGCGTCCCTTCCCCTGCTACTCCTCTGCGCGGTCTCTTGCGTAGGGCAGCGGCCAACAACGACATTCCCCGCGCTGGGCCAGCCATGGAGGACTGGCTCTTCTACGCCCTCACCACGCTCCTCTTCATTCTCTGTTCCCTCCCCCTGCTCGCCAGCAGCCTGAGCGGCAGCAAGGCCAAGGCCCACGCTGCCGCCAGCGACGGCTCGCCCTCCTTCCACTCCCGACGAGGCTGGCGCCGCTGCTGGTCCTGGGCTTGCTGCTCTTCCTCATCCGCCGCGACTTCGACATCGAGACGACGCTCCGCCGCATCGCGCGGGACCATGGCCAGGATGTTATTAGGAAAAAAATAATAACAATGACTTCTCATAATTTCTAAAATTTTCCCAACATATTTTTCTTTACAGGAAATTTAGTACAGGAAAATAATTGATTGGTTTTTTTTAAAAAATAAATAAGTAAAATGGTTCTCTGAGTGTTGCATTCATTTCAATTGCATTTGTTTTGTTTGAGATAATGTTTTCAAAATCATAAAGAGATCAAATCCAAATCTCTCCCCGTCTCTCTCTATCTTTTTATGGTACATCCAACTCATTCTCTCTTTGTCTATGTTTCCAACCCATTCGGCTATGTTCCTTTTCTCAACTTAAACTTTTCCTCGGCCCAGAGCAGCCACAAGTCGTCGGCCCGATATCCATCGACCGGCCCAACTCACCCTCTCCCTCTTTCATACTACCGACGGGTGGATCCCACCGACATCCCACTCCTTCCGCAATCCGACCCGAGCCAAACTCGAATCCGAGCACTCGCTCGGCTCCCCGGCGTGTGCCCCGCCCACGCCGCTCGACCTCCTCGGCCTTGCGCCCGCTCGCCTTCCCGTGATGTTCGCGGGGCGTCTAACCCGCCACTCACCTTTCCTCCTCTACCTCACCGTCAATCGGCTCGTTCTTCAAGCCCGTCTCCCTCGTCTCGCACCGACTCGACCGAGTCGTACGCCGTTGCATCTACCCGGCTCCCTCACACACATTCTCGCTCGTACCCGAGCCGTGTACCGTGTGCGCCCGCATAGTATGCCGCCCACCCGGCTCTCGTGTCCACGTGTCTCGACCGCCTACCTTGCGCCGCATGCCTTGCTCGACTCTACGCACCTATGCGCGGTGCCGGTGCTTATCCGCGCCGCGGCCCGCTCTCCTTATGTGCCGCTCGGCCGTCCGCACCCGTCGCCCGACCGGCCATCGCCACCACGCATGCGCTACCACCGCACGTGCTCGGCTCCCCGAAAGGATCTTGATGTCGCCTAGAGGGGGGTGATTAGGCGAATCCGCACACTTATAAAAAATTCAACTCACCGTCGCATCGAAACCGGTCTGACCGGTTTCCAAAACCAGTCAGACTGGTTTTACACAGACAGAACCAACAATATGTGAATCCCCTCTACGAGTTCTAGCACAAACCAAACTTGGTGTGGGGCTTCCACAGGGGTTTTCGAGAGTATCAACGAAGTCCCCGCACACAAAGACAAGCACACCAAAGAGATCGAGGCGGAAGCACAAGATATATGCTAGATAGAGAGATAAATCAACAAGCAAGATATATATGAGGTAAAAGCACAAATGACAAGGATTTATCCGTGGTTCAGCTCGCCACTAAGGCTTGCTTACGTCCACGTTGTTGAGGTATCCACACAAGGATAGACTCACCACACAAGGCTTGCCCTTTATCTCGATCTCAAGTCAAGAGAGTGAACTCTTGAAATGAGAAGGTTTCCACTAGATTCACAAGGGTAATAGAAACTTCTTGGAGCTTCCACAATCTCGTATTGGAGCTTCCAAGCTACCTCTAGCCGTCTAGGAGCGAATGCTTCAAGAGTAAAATATGCTTCAAAGATCTTCAACGAAATCGGCAGGTGCTCAAGTGTGGGATGCTCACTAGGCTTCTCAAAGCTTTCTAAAACTCTCACACAAGTCACTCTCTTAACCCAACTCAAGGATATGGCACTATAGGCTTAAATCTCACTTAAAGAGGTTGGGGTGAGCTTAGCTATGGTTCCGGGAAGGTGTTAGGAGTGGAGAAAACCAGCAGCCCCTCAAAGAGGAGCTCATGGGTATAAATACCCACCACACTCAAAACTAGCCGTTAGTCGTTAGACAAAACCGGTCAGACGGTGTTTGCCAAACCGGTCAGACCGGTTTTCAAACCAACTAGCCGTTGGATGGTGTCAGTGCCCAAACCGGTCAAACCGGTTTCCAAAACCGGTCAAGCCGGTTTTGTCCAGGGAGCTCAACTAAGGTTTTGATCTCACGGGTTAGTCTCTCTAGATTTCACTTGAGCCCTTTTTGATGTTTGTTGTCGAACCAATGATTCATCCCTCTTGATAGTATGGCATACTTAAACTCAAGATAAAAGATACACCCTAATTAATTCACTTGAGCTTGAACCTCCAAGGTACGCCGGTAATTGATCTTCAATGATTCGAGGGCTTCCAATGATGTCTACCAACCGAGCACATGTTGTAGATGAACAAGTATATGCATGTGCTTGAGCATGTCCACCTTGAGCCGGTGACTTAGAATTCTTCCATAGAGTAGAGATCAATCACTTTAAATTCTTAAGCCACTCCAATATATCAATCATGACATTAGATGCGATTTATCACTTTCCTTGGTAAGCTTCGATATGATACTTCGAAATCCTTGATGCTCTCAACTTCACCCTAGCCACTTCGCTTATGGTCGCTATCCATAGCCTTAGCTTAGTTCCTCGTTTTAGCCATCTTGATATCTTGATCACTTATCCTTGCCACAATTGAGTCAAGCCTTGCACCATAGAGATAAACCTATTTGAGATGCCACTCAATTTGTTTGTCCTTTGATTGATATCAAATATTCTTGCTTTTGCAATCTTCCATTTGTAGGTCCAAAGTAATATAGATAACCACATGACCCTTGTCGAAACTCAACTTGAAGTCTCACAAATAGCTTCTTTGAACAAGTCAATAATCTTCACAAAAAGAGTGAAAACCACTTGATATTGAACTTGGTAAACTTATTGTTTAGGTCATCAAGTTCCATCTTGTAGCAATAATGAAATCCCTTGATGTTTTGCTTGATAAATCTCACAATATTGGTCATCAATCTCTATCATGTGTCGGTGGTGAAATCCCTTGATGCCATATTCAAGTTTGATTTAATTCTCCCATAATTATACCACAAGCTTCTCCTTTCTTCATAATGTGCTTCGCCCAACATAGAAAGGCCAACCAATCATCACATATAATCATGCCTCTATATTTACTTTTCTTTAGCTTAGGATCACTTGTTGTATGCTTTATGTAAAGTCCAATGGGAAGAACATCCTTTCTTTATTATGACATTCACTCTTTAACATGCTTGTAATTATTCCAAGTATATTGTCATGATCCACCTTTGTCTTATTTGCAATATGAGCCAAATGCATGAATTTACACATAAATATCATTTATCAATAATCAATGACCTGCTCACATGCTTCACAAGAGTGTTAGTGTTTTAATCAAGTTGTCACTTAATTCACCAAAACCCACTTAGGACTTGATTGCACTTACACTCCCCCCGTGCCCGCTTGTATCCTACCCGTGTGCCGTTATGGCCTGGCCCGGGCCCACGTGCTCGGCCATTCTCAATCTCCGACCACACCGACCGAGCTTGAGCCAATCTGCGTGCCATCGCCATCTCGGCGTGCGCGCCTAACCATCCACCCGTGGCACCACCGCACCTATCTCGTGCACCCGCTCGCTTCGCGGGCCGTGTGCCCTGTTCAGCCGCGCTGCTTCCTCTTCATCGATGTGCGAGCACCACATGTCAGGCCTCCTCACGCCAAATGCAGCCGTGCGCCGCGCCCACACCGCTCCACTGCTCGGCCGCCTGTGCGTGCATCTCCATGCTCATGTGCCGCTTGGCTCCTGTGCGCGACACCCTGTGCCCCGCACGCCTGCAGCACAATGTCACGCTGCTCAGCCCGCACCTGCTCGTCCACGCTGATGCCTGCATGCATTTATGCATCACGCTCGCATCATTCGGCTGCCCTCGTCTGCATCCTTGCGACCGCGCCGCTTGCGCCGACTCGTTGCCTCACACCATCCATGTCCCTACCTGTGCCGGCTCCGCACCCGAGCCATGTGCATGTGCAGCGCGCTGCCCGCCGACTCTTGTTCCTGCGCATCCTAGCCATGTGGCCGCAATGCTCGCCCTCTGACACGTCTATCTGCTTCCCTAGTCGAGTCTGCTCGCATCCCTGCATGCGCTGAGCATCCGAAACGGCCGCCATTACCCGACCTCCACTAAGGTCATTGATGGCCGACCACGTACGTTTCTTTCTCCTCCCATCTGAGCCGTGCCCCACCATGCATTTCCTCCCTTTAATCCACAAGTAACGGTAGTTACCAATAATGACATCAATGGCCGGCTGTCACCGCATTCAACCGTCCACTGGAGCCTCCTTGGCATTGCCTCTTCAGCGCCTATGAAACAAGGAGATCCAGCCGTCGTGCTCCCTGCTACATCACCTCACCCTCACACCCGCTGTCTGTTCTTGACGCCATCCAATGTTTGGAGTGCTGCAGTGACGAGAAGCCTGTGCGCCAACACCGAGGCAGAACACCGTCGCCGGCCGCTCAATCTACTGCGTCTAGCAGGGTTTTTTATCCCGACCGGTTTGGTCCGGACGAATTCAAATTTGAATTCAAACCACGCAGTACAATCGGGTCCGACCGGTATACCGACCGGTATGACCGGTATACCGGACCGGTTTGACCGGTTCCGGTCGTTTAAACAAAAAACCGAATTAGTGGAGAATTTGACGTGTTTTCAAATTTGAATTAAAAATTGAAAAAATAAAAGAAAATTTTCTAAAAATATTGCAAGATGCATAGAATCTAATGGTGTTAAAACATTTCAAATATTAGTGCATTTAGTATTTTTTGCGGGGTATTAGAAGTTCAACCAGCCAATTTATTCTCCTTTTTCTTTTTTTAGTTGAACTTCTAATGCACGCAAACTATACTAAACGAATGAATATTTAAAAAAATTTCACACCATTAGATTCTACACCCCTTGAAGTAATTTTGAGAATTTTGTGAGACTTTTTCATTTTTTTGAATTCAAATTCAAATTTTGAATTCGGACCCGTTGGGAACCGGTCGGAACCGGAACCGGTCCGGACCGGTTCCCACGGTTTCCGGACCGGTTCCCACCAGTTCGGTAAACCCTGGCGTCTAGGCGTCATCGGAATAAGCCAGTGCCACCACGGGCTCTACGACGCCAAGCCGCGGCCGTTCCTCTGGTTGCCGCCGTCGTCCCGCAACCGGAGAACCTACACACCGCCGCACCAAGCCGTGCACTTGCCCTCGCTCGTCGTTGCCGTTCCGCCACCGGAGTGAGTCACCACGGCCTGGAGACCCGGTCGCCGCCGTCCGCCGGAGTTTCTTTTCTGCATCGATCGAGTATACTTGTCACCAGAGCAGGCCGATGCTTCCAAGGGCATCTCCACACCAAGCTGCAGCCCCTTGGCCTGTCTTCAGCATCACCATTCCTTTCGTCTGCTGCTCTCTTTATTTTCTTTTCCGGCCGCTAGTCATCATACTTCACTGCCGGTGAGCTCCTTGTCCGCACGTACGTGCTTCAATGTCCGACCTTCCTTTTCCCCTTCATGCCAACATGCAAACTCTCATTGTTCAATCTCTGCAGCATCGTCAGTGTTTACCGATCCATCACGGTCTATCAAGGATGGTCGTTGAAGGTATTGCTACCGCCCGGCCGCCGCTGACATGGCTGGAGTTCTCGTAGTTTTGGTACCAAGCTATCGTCAGTGCTCCTTCCTCGTCAGCTCCACGCCGTTCAATCACCACATCAGAAGTGAAAAGAGCCTCATGTTGGTCTAATATAATTTTGTTCTAAGTTCTAGGATGCTCACTAGCACATGTCGGCTCTGATTCTCATGCGGGCAACAACATGCAGTACGTAGTTGCTGCATGCGAAGTCCATTAGTAGTTTAATTCCGGTTGATCTCTACTGCTTATAGTTTCCTATCATTTGCCATGCACTCGTAAGCTGAAGGCTACCAATGTTCTTAATTTGATCTGTTGTCCATCGTCACCGTCGATTAGGGAAGCACAACATTCTATACATTGCTAGCAACATCAGACATGTTGAATAGTAGCATGCGGCTGATGGCGTGCATATGCTTGACGTCCCTGTAGACTAACCAGAATCAACAAACACGTATTGATTTATTCCCTTCATCCCTTGCATGATGTCAGCATAACATCATGATGATGTCATAAACACTTCTTTTATCTCAACAATATTTATCCATGTTTGCATGCATGTGTTTGCCATAGCCTAGCACACGCCTAGAAAACAAGCAACACGTGCACTTCGCTTGAAGTCAGGATTTCGTCATGCTTATCTATTTAGCTCATATATATTCTTTTCCTTCAAGAGCCAATATCTTGTGTAAATATCTATTTAGCTAGTAATGTAAGCCATGTCTCTATCTACTCCTTACTCTGTAAATCTCCCTTCCAATCTTCAGTAAATCATGATTAGATTCCTAATCTTTGTCCAATATATAGATCTCACGTTTTAGCTCTGTTTAACCTCATTCTTGTTGTGTTAGTTCCGTCTCGACATAAACAATGCGCTAGATATGATGTTCACCCTAAACTATGTTTTGAGAATTTACTCTAAATTAAATGGACTAATCTTACTTAATGGTGTTTTCGTAATTAGAGTATATCTCGGTTTTTACTAAGTTAATTTTAATATGATTAATAAATATTAAATTTGGGTTCTAAATAAAAGCAATATAGGCTAACTCGAGTTTTCTTAATTAAATGTTAATTTTAATAATATAAATATAAACATGTTTTTAAATTATAATTTGATTAGTTCAACTCGAAATATAAAGTTGTATGCTTAGATGCTATACATGCTTCTTTTAAAACTAAATATTTAATTTGTATAAATCATACGTGAATATTTGTAAATAAAATTGGACTAGGTTCACATCATTTTTTAATATGAATATAACTTGCTTAATTCTAAATAGAGTATTTCTCTGAAATAACCTATGCACATCTTTATTGAATTAAAATATACCAAACACATAGCCTTGTGTGGTATAATCCAAATCTCTCGATAGTTCCGAGTGTTTCTTGCATTCGCGGTCCTAGAGTCAAACCTTGTCCTCTTTTAAAGCCTTTTCTTGATTGGTGAATTGTTCTTAGTTGTTCTTGTTTGTCTTCTTTGCATGTGTTGTGCCCGATGATTGCTTCGAGTAGAAGATCAAGTTGTTGTTCGGAAGTCTTGAAGATCAAGAGTATCAAAGAACGGAAGAACATAAAAATAGTTTTGTTGGAGAAAGGCAAGTGGTCTTCTCCCCCGCATATTCTATTTTATCCTATATAATTGCATGACAACTAAGTTTATCTTTTATGGTATTGCATAAACTTGATGGGAAATCCTTTTTAAGGATATGACTAGACTTTATCCTTGTACCATTGAACAACCTGGTTTAAATAAATGTTTTGGGTAGATAATGCTTAGTTGCTTTACCTTGGGATGGTTGCAAATGATTTTTTTACAAATGAAAGTTATGCTTAATGATGATGCTCATGGTTAATACATGAACACCTTAATTTAATTGGAACATGGAGAACCACCCAAGAAAACAAAGTGCAACCACAAAGCTATATGGCTCGGCTTAGCCAATTAATTAGGCATGTGGAACTATCCGATAGCCTTATCCGAAAGGAGCATAGGGGGTCGGAGTTGAAGGGGTATAGCCTCGGTTCTTTTGGGGTAGCAGTCTTTGCTAAGTTGCCGACCACTAGGGAGGGTTATGGTCCGCTCCGTTGTCAGAATCGTAGTGGGCGATTGGTTTTCTCGCATACCTTTGTAAAGGCTTCGTAGTGGACCCCTAGCCACTCACCTCGGAAGTGTTTAAGGGTCTTGCAAACCCGGCGACATGGGGAACACGAGCCGTGGGTAAAGTGTACAACCTCTCGCAGAGTGAAAACCGATCGATCGGCCGTGCTCACCGTCAAGAGCGGCTTGGACCCTCACATGATAATCAAACTTAAAGATGAACTTAAATCGTGATTTCTTGTAGTTTTGAGATGAGATGTTTTCTAAATGTTTAAGTGGGTTGGTATGAATTTACATCTAGTAACTAGGTGCTTGTTAATTAAAACTTGACCAACATTAAAATGCTAACCGCCGTAAAACTTAGCCTAACCTTGATAGCCTTGCATCTTCCCCCACTTGCCGAGCTCCAACCATAAGTGTGCTCACCTTTGCTAAACCGCCGTTCGAAGAAGAAGGTGTCCGAAGTCCGGAAGATGGTGCTAGGCATACGCAACCCCCGGCCGATTGCCCGTGAAGTTTGGAGCCTTGTTTCCCGGGATTCCGCTCGTAAATCTATGATAATCTTTCTTTCTTTACGTGATATTGTTTCGTTATTCACTATGATGTCACTATATGTATGAAACTAGATCCCGGCATACATATAGGTAGCACTTGTTTTTCTTCGGAAAATCGGATGTGACACAGGTCTTCACCTTCGCGCCGCTCGACCGGTCCCGCCCCACCATCTTCGTCGCCGGCCGCGCCACCGCGCACCACACCCTCTTCCGGCGCGGCGCGGTCTTCGCGTCCCGGCCCCGAGTTGCTCGTCGTTGTTGTGACGCCCCGGGTTTTCGGCCGGTTACCTAACCCTAATGATCCGGTCAACGGTGTTGACTTTGGTCAACGACGGTCAACCCGGCCATCACCTCGAAAACATCACCAATGACCCCTAATGACCCCTTTTGGTCAACCCTTGGTCAAACCCTACTCCAAACCCCTTGAACACCCCTTTGCCCTCTAGTGTCGGCCCGATACTTTTGCCGCGTTCTCCACATTTCACCTAAACACTTCAAAATCTCCCAATGTAAAAGTTGTGTGTTTTGTCGAGGGACACAACTTTCATGTTGAGTGGCATTTGAGATTTGGAGTGGAAATGCGTGAAAAAGCTTGGTCAACGCTCATAGCTACTATTCATCGGCGCCCGTAAAAACAGCCCAACTTGGCATGTGATTTGTGCACAATTGGTGGAGAAAAACACCATACAACCTTTCTAGAAGTTGTAGAGGGTTAAGTGATCTACAACTTTCGTATAGGTCGCCGGGTACACTTTAGTTCCAAAAACTCGAGTTTGTGGCGGTCAAATAGAGCTAAATCGTTTGAACGACGCCGGAACGCGTGACGTCGCGGCGCGCACGCCGAGACCCCTAAGGGACCGCCGGCTCGAGGCCGCGTGCCGTGGGCACCGTTCGACGGGGAGGGGTGACGCGCGCCAAGCTCCTAGGCCGGTGCCACGCGGCGTGTCCGCACTCATCGGTGCGCGCACATCGAGCCGCCACCGGCCGCTCCGTCCGCCGCACGTTGCCGCCCCCTAGCCCATGCCGTGCCCATGCCGCGACCTTGCTGCCATGGCGCATAAGGAAATGTCCTTCCCCACCGCCTTGTGCCCACTATAAAGGTCCCCGGTCTCCTGCCTCGCGCGACGCCGAGCCGGCCGCCACCCCGCCTGGGTACTCCCTTGGTGAGCTCGGTGCCCCGCTCCAATCTCGTTCTGGCTAAACACCTTTAGCCCTTCCCATCGCCCCCCTTGAGCTTGCCCGCCCGCACATTGGCCGGCCGACCCGCCCCGCTCGCCGGGAGCAAGGCTCCCCGCGGCCGCCGAGGCCGGCGCCGCCGAGCCCCTCACCGCCCATCGCTCCGACCCATCCAAACCTGCGGAACCGAGCCCTATGTGAACGCAGTCCCATCCCTACCCTTCCCCGGCCCCCGCTTAGGGCCCACCTCACCGAATCCGGCGATCCTCCGCCGCCCCCATGCTCGTGGACCCAATTGCAGGTTTAGTTTTCTTTCCAGGAGCCTTGGCGCAAACTAAGGGCATATCCGTGAATAGTTTAGTCTTTCCAGGGGTCCCTTCGCGAAATGATTCTTTACCCTTTGAGTGTTTTGCCCGCAACTTGTAAAATTCTTATAAAATCGTAGAAAAATCCAAAATTTGCAAACCCAATTTTGTTGTGCTCTGTGTAACCAGAACTACAACTTTTCCGAAACATGTATATACTTTTGACGTATAGTTTTTGCTTGAAAAATAGAAATGTAAAATACCTAGATTTGTGTTTCTGCAAAATCCACACAAGCTCTTGAGCTAGATTTTGTATATGTTGTGGGAACTAGCATGGTTAGGCTCTGTACAAAAATTTGCACAAAGTTACTGAAGGGGTCTGTCTATATAAATTATCTTGTGAAATTGATAAATCTGCCTAGATGATTTTTGTAGCTTACAAAAAAATTATTCTTGAGCCCAACTTCTGGCTATTGTCATATTATACTAAAATACATCCTTGGTGAATTTACCATGATTTTATCTCTGTTAGAAATATTATTTTGTCATTTATGCTTGTTTTTAATCATAAATATGTATAGCAAAATCCATAAGGGCTATAGGTGTGTTTATTGGTTCTTAAGGCTTGTTTTGGACCAAAGCATGTGTGAGAGAAATTTTGGATTCATTTATGTTATATTTATTTCGTTATGTATTAATCCTCTATTTGCTAGCTAGAAATGCTTTTATTTTTGTGCATTTAAATTCAGTGGTGCAAAAGCTAGTTACTTGCTGTCAAGGGAGTGTTCCTGGTCATTAGGGCCAGTGGGCACGGTTGGGCAAGTTTGAGATGTGTTTGGTTGATTAAAAAGTTGCAAACTAGATTAATCTAGTAAAGGAAGAATAGGAAAAATGCCTCCTTTTGTGCATAAGTGAAATAAATGAGTTAGGAAAGTAAAATGGTGGTATAAAAGTAAATTCCTTGCTATTTGTATTTAAATTAAATATTCTCTAATAGATGTGCACACAATCACCTTAAAGAGAAGGCTAAATAAGCTTTTTGATTATCTTTAAAAGGAGAAATGCTTAAATACTTTTCTTAAGGTGAATATGACCAACCTCATACTCCTAGTGGCTGTTTGGTACTATTTTTGAATTAAATTAAAATAATTGCACTTCTAATCACCGCATTGCATTCCCCGTGTAGAATTCCCCGACGGTAGCTATACGCTTGTGCCGGGCCGACGAGGACGAGGGAGTAGGAGGAGACGTGCACTACGTGACCGTAGAGCAAGACCCGGCCAAAGTCCGAAAGTTTGTGTCCGCTTGTGCCGACGAAGGCAAGCCCCAATTTATTCATTAACCTATGTGTTTCTTTAAACTTCGAATTTACTTATTGTTATTGTATGTGCATTTACGTTCGGGAGTTGAAATGAAACCCTAGTTGCATGATCCGTAAGTACCTATGATCTTTTACTAGCATGTTAGGTCGCTAGTTGCTATGCTTTAAGGATCCGGTACAAGTCGATAAGGATCCGGTACAAGTCGAGTGATGTTCGTCGCTCGCGAGAATAGAATCTCCTTTATGGAATCACCATATGTTTAAATGGATTGCTCATGTGGTAAGAGCATGGGATTTGGTCTCCGGTCCAATGGCTTCGTTGGCTAAGTGTTTGAAAGTACTAAACACTTGTCGGAAATGGGTACGATAAGCCTAGTACCTAAATGAGACGGTACGGGGTTTTACTATCACTACTCTTAGGGTTGCGGCCCCAAGCTCGCCACTCGAGTACATGTGTGAGGCCGGGTGACCTTGGTGGCGTAGCCCGGATAAACCTTGTACTTAAGATTGTGAGCTATTATCCTCAAACCGAAGAATGACGGGAACCGCCTGGTTGGTGAACTCTTAGTGAGGACACCTCCCGTGTGTTTAGGTCCACCTTGCAAGGTTATGAATCAATCGATTGTCGGCCTCTCACCGTCATCTGAGACTACTTACCCGACTGGCCATGATATCCCTTTATGATGGAACTTTGTGAAGATTATTATTTTGATTAAATGTTTGTTCAACTTTGGTTGCAATAGTTGCTTACCTAGTAATGATTACTTCTACTAGAACTTGAGCTAAAATGTGAAGGTAAGGATTCACTACTTAGTAGCTTTTTGGCAAACAAACCCACAAGCCAAAAGCCTTGCATGACTAGAGGTAAAGTTTTTCTTTGAGACGGGTAAGTCTTGCTGAGTATTAGTATACCCGGCCTTGCTTTACAAATGTTGTTCTAGGTAATGCATGTGATGTGTGGCCCGAAGAACTTCCACCCGGCCGGGAGCTGGAATGGGTGGATGACGAAGAGTGATTGCATCATGGACAGCCTCCTATGATGTGATTGTACCGTTTAGTTATCTTCCGCCGTTTTCAATAAACTCGAACTATTTACTTTCATGTCAAAGAACTACGTTTGTAATAATGAACCCTACGGGGATGTGATGATTAATTTGTAAGGCACTCGGACCCTCCTTCGTGGGAGTTTTAATGCATACGTTCGATCCTCTCTCGTGTTGTCAAGTGATTTACCGGGCGTTAACCCGGCAACACTCAACGGAATGCTTTTTTATTATCGCTTAATGACCAAATGGAGTGGTTTATGCGACAAAGACGGAATTATCTTGGGTGGGGTTGTCACGGTTGTCCGCCGGACCTCCTCCGCGTACTCCGCTCCGGCCACCTTGTGCACACGGGCTCCACCGCCGTCGCCTCCCACGACGCCCACCGGCCCCACTCCTCAAATGCGTTGCAAGAGAGAGGGCATGTATTGTTGATCCTTCTCTCTTCGAAGGCAAAGTGCCTGCTCCTTATGCGTGGTCTGTTGGAGACATTTTGGTCATGCATATGATGCATTTTTGCTTTTGCCTTTTGTTGTTGGGGTCGGTCGCAGGGTAGAACAGTGACTTTCTTTTTACGGATGAAATACATTGTGAAAGTGGAAATGTAAAATGTTATTTTTTGCAAAATTTTTTATTCAAATTTCAAAAACAGAGTACTCCTACGTTTGTACTCCCTCCGATTTGGTAAAAAAAGTCGTTTTGGACAAGGTTTGAGTCAAACATTAGGATTATAAATGATGAGTAACTTTTAAATCGCTAAGTCAAAATTGTGTTTTGGAGATCGTGTCGTTGTAAATGACTTCCTTGAACAATTCCATCTGTACACTAATATCCACTTCCTGGAAGGGAGCAATGAGTACCTCGGATGACACAAAGCAGGCAGGCGTTGGACAAGGAGGTGCAACTGAGGAAGATTGAGCGAGCCGACATCCCGTTTTTCCTTCTCGTCACGATGAGGAGGGCTTGCTTGTGATCTGCTGGCTGAGTGGCAGCTTCTCAGTTCTCACACACCGAGTGGTAGTAGGACGTAGTTGTTGGCCCGGCATTCTCGGCCAAAGATGGGAAGTCTGACTTATGAGGAGCCATAATGCACTCTCGTCTGAGTATATTTTCTGTATTGTTAAGGTATGTTTGGATCATCTTTAGTCTCATGATTAAGATTAGTCAGCTAAAAAGTTTTAGTCACCCCTAGTTTGGAAGCAAGAGCTAAAGTGTATTAAAAGAGCATTAAAGTCCCTATTTCTCTCTCCCTTTCTCTTTCTCTCTCTCCTCTCCCTCTCCTCTCTCACGGTGGACATGGCTTGGAGCTATTCGCAGCGATGTGGTCATTAATGAGGAAAGAGGAAGAAGAGATTTTAGTCCCTTTTAGCAAAGTTTAGTCCCAAGACTAATTTTAGCCTCATTGCCGTTTGGAAGTTTAGCTCCCGCTAGAGGCTAATTTTAGTCGACTAATTTTAGTCCCTATGATGCAAACATGCTCTTAGTTTGTCTGCTTGAATTTCTATGACACTACCATCAGGAAACCGACATCCAAAAAACACAATTGTTGCTTACCGTGAATTAGTGGCACTGAAATTGTTTTAATTTTTCCCGCTGTATCAATACACTGAACAACAGAAACCTGAATTGGGATCGAAACTTTACTGCGCCTAGTAATACGCGATTACATGCTTCGAATTGACCAGATCGAGGAAAAATAGACCACCACTCAATCAAGCACAACCGCAGCGCAAAATTTGGGAAATCTACTCCAGTTAATGACAAAATAAAGCCATCTGCTGTCCCATTACCTTCTTGCATCCGATTGTGATGCCGACATCGGGGTCGAGGGACGTGACAAAATAAAGCCATCTGAGGGTCGAGGGATGTGAGGGAAGGTCAGGTACCTGGTGGCCGCGGCATCTGCGAAGGGATACCAAATCATCCGACTCTCCTACTGGGTCATCCGGTGGACCTATCGAGCCTGCAAGAAGATCAAGATCACCTGGGCCATGTCGGGTCATCGGACGCAAGGGCCAAATCATCTGATGGCCACAAAGAACTGCTAGTTTCCCAAATGTTCGTGTGTCTCTCATGGTGGTTAGTATCTCAGGAGTAGCATATGACAACTATTATGGTGTTTTCTATGCTCAAATTAAAAAATAAATTTAAATCAGCGATGAGATCCAACACCGTGTAAAATAATTGAGAGCCTTCTTTTGACTTTCATCATTTCCTTTTATTTTATTTCTGCACGCATCTTGCATCATATCCACAAATTATGATGATCATTATCACAAAATTTTTTAGGGGTCTTGATGCACTTTCATCCATGATTTTACAAAAGGAACTCTCACTTTGCAATAATTGATAAAAAGCCCAACTTTTTTTTAATAAAACCTAAACCGTACAACAATCATTGTGTAGTCCATACATTTATGAAAAGACCTTATACTAGCAAAAAATCACCGGCGCCAGGAACGTAGTACGAGGGTCTTGGCGCGACCGACGGCGAGCAGGGGAGCCATCCACGAGAAGGTGAGCACCCTGAGAAAGTCGGCGCCGGTGAGCAACAGCAGAGGCTCCTCCTCAGAAGAAGAGTTGCCACCGCGTCGATCCCTCCTTCCAAGGAACCCAGCCGAGACTAGAACCACTGCTGCAACAGCAGAGACGGCGCGCGTCATGCGCCCACGACCGACCGGGCACGGGGAGCCCGTCGAGGCGCACCGCCGCGTGGACACTGACGGCGACGACAGAGAGCAGCAAGAATATCACCCACTAGAGCCTGATGAGTGGCGCGGCGAACCGTTCCTGCAGGTGTTGTGACCGCCGCTGCCGGCCGAAGCCCTGTTGCAGGTACGTGGCGAGCAGCAGCCACGCCACCGTCGAGCGCACCCGCCACGTCCCCCCGTTCCGCGACTGCGTCGCGCGATCAGCCGGCGAGCATCCGTGTCCAAGAGTACGCGACCAAAATGAGCTGGAATGCCGCCAAGAGCCCACGTGGTGGTGCAGACTGCGACGGCAGCGTAGTATCAGAACCCGGCGGCTACGCCGCGGCCGCCGGCTTCGTTCCCGACGTCATCACTGTCCTTGGCGCGGCCGGCGGAGATGCATAGGGAGGTGCCCCGCGACGGGTTTTTTTGTGTGAAAGGAGATTGCCTCAGCTTTTGTAGGAAGCCATAAGAGTTGGATACAAGACCAAGGCCTCACCGGCCTACAGTTAAGCATAGAGCATCTACAAGAGGAGTCTAGCCTAATTACAATCAAAGCTCGATCAAAAGCAACATCCACACAATAGGCTTGAGAAAGCCGATCCTCCCAAGGTTCGCCTAGCACGCGGTCAAATCTCCATGATATTTGATCCCAGCATGTCGCTAAGTCTAAAGCCGCCCAACCAGACCTGCATTTTATCCAGAACCTTTGCGATCCGCTCCTGGTCCGGTTCCTTCAACATGGGAGACCACCGCTGCACAAAATTGATACAAGAGCGAATTATGTCCAGCGGATTTTTAGGAAACTTCTTCTCGATCGCCATTTTGTTTCTCAATTTCCACAGCACCCATGCCAGCCCTGCAAACACAAATAGTTGAAGCCTGCATTCAGATTAACAATAGCCCGCCCCCTTGCATGTCACTCCAATATGTGGGTGAGTTTGCCCACTCAAAGATGGTATGGATACAACACCACACAAATTGCGCTATAGAACAGCCAAAGAAGATGTGATCTACGTTTTCCACTTTCCCACACTGACAGCAGTGTATATCTCCTTTCCAGCCCCGTTTCTTAAGAGAGGCAGTAGCATGTAGTTTGTTATTGGTAAGCTACCACAAGAAAATCTTTATTTTCAAAGGCAGTTTGGTTTTCTATATACTTTTGGAGTTGGCCAGAACCACACCCATGTGGGTCATAAACCTATAAAGATAATTCTATTTTATGGTGAAATTTTTAGATTTATCTAGAGCCCATTCTAGTTCATCTTCTGTCAAGGCATTTAAGTTAACATCTTTAAGTATGTCCAGCAA
Organism: Cenchrus americanus; assembly: GCA_947561735.1. Lineage (NCBI taxonomy): Eukaryota > Viridiplantae > Streptophyta > Magnoliopsida > Poales > Poaceae > Cenchrus > Cenchrus americanus. The sequence goes on along the minus strand of OX387245.1, from coordinate 195,240,213 downwards.
GTCTTGCCATTGCTCCACATCCCTGCAGTTTAGAGCACGTCTGAACCCTATCTCCCATCCTTCTTCACTGTCATAGCAGTCAGCTACAAACGCTTCCTGGTCATCACATATTTTGTATAAGTCTGGGAATTGGATTTTCAATGGTGAATTGCCGACCCAAATATCCTGCCAGAAGTGGATCTTATCCCCTTTATTTGCCTTGTAGGTAGCACCCCATTTGAAAAGGTGCTTCACCTTGTGAAAGCCCTTGCCAAAATTGGGAACTCCCCCTTGTTTTCGACTTGAAGAAGTTATTTTTCGGCATATATTTGGCTTGTACCAGTTTATACCAAAGCTCATCAAACCCTTTCACAATCTTCCAAATCCACTTGACTAAGAGGCTTTCGTTCATGATTTCAGTGTTAATTATCCCAAGACCTCCCTAGTACTCGGGCCTCGCTCACTACTTCCCACTTGGCCGGGTGGATATCGAGCCGGCTCGGCTCGGCTCGGTCGGCTCGTTATCCTAACGAGCCGGCTCGGCTCGGCTCGTTATCTCTAACGAGCTCAAAAGCCGCCTCGGCTCGGCTCGTGAAAAAGCTCGGCTCGGCTCGTTTGGCTCGCGAGCCAAGCACCTCCAAGCCGGAGGGGCGGAGGGCCGGGGGGGGGGGGAGGAGGGGCGGCGGCGGTCCGGTGCCGTGGCGCGCCCGTGCGTGCGTGCGAAGGGCGGCCGGGCCGGGGGGGAGGAGGAGGGGCGGCGGCGGTGCGGTGCCGCGCCGCGCCCGTGTGTGCGTGCGGCGGGCCGGGGGGGGGGGGGGGAGGAGGAGGGGCGGCGGTCGTCCGGTGCCGCGCCGCGCCCGTGTGTGCGTGCGGTGGGCGGCGGGCCGTGGGGGAGGAGGAGGGGCGGCGGCGGTCCGGTGCCGTGCCGCGCCCGTGCGTGCCTGCCGAGTGCCGAGCGAGTGCAGGCGGCGGCGGATGCTCAGGGTCTCAGGGACAGGGAGGCTGCCAAGTGCCAAGGTAGGGTTTTTTGGGCCGCGATTGTTGTTTGGCTGGGCCGCTGGGAAACTTTACTTGCTGGGCTGGGTATATTTGGACTTTTACACTCAGCTCGATTAACTCGTGAGCAGCTCGCGAGCTGGCTCGGCTCGGCTCGTTATAGCTACCGAGCTAAAAACTGAGCTCGGCTCGGCTCGATATCTTAACGAGTCGAGCCGAGCCGAGCCGAGCCGAGCCTCGCCACGAGCCGAGCGAGCTAACGAGCTTCGAGTTTTTCGTCCAGCCCTACACTTGGCCATGTGGTACTTATGCTCTTCCTTGGCCTCCTGCCAAAAGAACTTGCTTCTAATGGAGTCAAAGGACTCATGGGTCGTCTTAGGGAGTAAATATATATAAACCCATAGTGTAGATTGACAAGATGGTCGGGCATGAGTTTGTGAGGATTAGTTTGCCATCCGAGGACGTATGCTTACCCTTCCATGGGTCGAGCTTTTTCCTCATTTTGTCCCTTAAACCCATGAATGCTGCAATGCCTAGTGTGCTTTTTTAAATTGGTATGCCTAAGTATTTCATTGGCCAGCAACCTAGTTTGCAGTTTAACATATTTGCCATCTTTTCTTTTTCCTGTTGAGGGACCCCAAAAGCGTAAATTTCACTCTTGTGGAAATTAATGTTAAGGCCGGACATCCATTCAAAGCAAGAGAGGATCAATTTAAGGTTTAAAATTGAGGTGTCGGACCCGTCCGTCATGATGATGGTGTCATCGCCGTATTGGGTGTGTGACATCCCCCCGGGATTAGATTTGGGAGGATCCTAGTGATATGTTGTTTTTGGACTGCCTTATCCAAAAGACAACTCAATACGTCCGCAACTAGATTGAACAACGGGGGTGATAGTGTGTCACCTTGCCTCGGCCCTTGATATGTTCTACAATAGCCTCCTCTCTCTCCATTCACATTCACCCATGTGATCCATTCGCCGGGAATCCTTTCTCTCTCATCACTTGTTCTAAGAAGTCCCATCCGACTTTATCGTAGGCCTTTTCAAAGTCTATCTTCGAATCGGACCCTACCCTTAGATCTTTTTAGTTCATGCACAACCTCATGCGGAATGAGCACCCCTTCTAGGATATTCCTCCCCTTGACAAATCCTGTTTGATTATTTCCAATGACCTCCTTGGCCAAGGGCGTAAATCTATCGGTCAGCACTTTGGTGATCCCCTTGTAATCTATATTCAAGAGGCATATGGGTTGTTTGATATTATTGGCCTCTTTCAGCTTTGGCACTAGGGTGATAATACCATAGTTTAGTCTTTTAATGTCCAAGTCTCCCGGGGCTTGTTCGCTTCCGTGTGATTCAATCTGGTTGGAATAATAAATTTATGAAGAACATTATGATATGGACTCAGATTTATTCCGGATCAAAAATTAATTTACCAATCATGATAGGTAGAACAAGAGACCGTAGAGCCGGATTGGTTCCACACCTCTTGACTAGTGGATTGATTCCGAGCCTTTTGGTGTATCTATCATGAGCAAATTAATTTTCGACCGGAATAAATCCGGATCTCTTATAGTAATTATCATGATTTTATTGTTGTATTTATCCATTCCTATCGGAATTGATCCCGTGAAACGAATGAGGCCTTATGAAAATCATCCATCATTGCCATATAATCACCCTTGATTATTGGCCAAAAGGATTTAAAGAAGTGAACTCCAGACCCATTTGGGTCCGCCGACGCATCCGATCTCATGTCAAATATCGCTTTCTTCACCTCTCTCTCTCCTGGAAATGCAAGATCGGGCTATCCCCTTGTTCGCGGGATAAGGTGTGTCGTCCTTCCCAAAAGTTGTCATTCAAACTCAGATTGCTGCAAGATTGAGATCCAAACCGAGATTTGCAGTATGAATTGACATGCAAAAGGCCTACGACAAGGTCCCCTTGTGACCTGATCGTAGGCCTTAACGATTTGTCGTAGGCCTTTCCCTTGCGACCAGGGCGTTAAGTCAGTTTTGATCGTTTCTTTGCAGATTGCCGGCGCCCGGCGACGGTGACTGTGAGGATGAGGTGGACCCGCGTCACTCGCCGTGGAGGAACAACGGTTGCAGGAAGAAATCGAGGGGTTGCTCACTTTGCCGCTGCCATCGCGAAAGATGCGGCGGTCGAGGGCATGGGCGGCGCCGACAGATCAGGCGCGTGACGGGATTGGCGAAGGCTCATATAGTCAACACTGCGATTGTTCTCCGATGGCGCATCAGCTGTCGTGACGCCGGCGACGCTGCCATGGCGGTCAAGCACCAGACTTGATACTTGATAGACTGAGTAACTGACATTACTCATATTTCCATTCGCGAGACAGCGACGTAGAACAAGGTTTCTGCTAGGCATTTCAAAAATACTAACTAATTCTGTATATAAAAAAAATTGTGATAGATAAAGTTAACCCTGACTCGAATTGAGACTGATAAAGTTAACCCCTAAAGTTAATGGGCACGCTTGGATAGAGATTTATAATCCAAAATAAATCATGTTTTTTTGCATGTCCAACCCGAGTTTTGCTTGAAGTATAAACATAGATTTGTCATCACATTATCGTATCTTCAATGCGATCTCTTCCTCGGTTATGAAATAATGGTCGCTAGGGATGAAAGTGGTACGAACATTATCCGTTCGACCGACCGACCGAAAGGTTCGGGCATTCATATGGTAAGGCCGTATTCGAATCCGGACATGTAATATCCGTAACTATTCCTACCGCATTAGTATCCGGAAATTCAAAGTTGGATTTCTATGATCCAAATATGATGATATCACTGTTCGATAAAAAATATACTATTCGTATCCGTATTCGGTCCGAGAATTCAGTCCAAGAAAAAAAAACCATCTCTATCCGTATCCGCAGTATCCGTCCGTATGCGATCCGTTTTCATCCCTAATGGTCGCGACATCTCAATTAGTATACGGAATGATATCAAAATTTGAATTTTGCAACCGCACAACTCGATTTATTAAATATTTTCTCACTCGATTCGGCCCCGTCTTACCCCTCACACGAGACCCACATGTCGGTAACCGGAGGACAAAGGATAGGTAGAACTATAAAAATCGCAATTTGGAGAGTGTTTGTGCCCAAAAGTTAATTCTTTTGTTAACTCGCGCGGTTGTACCGGCAGGGAGTCCGAAGTACACTCGCTCGGATCCCACCCCTTTGTGACGCGTACGCACACCGCTCACCCTCCCGTCTACGGCACGGCCAATTAATACCTTCTCAAACCTTTCCACTGTTCGTTTGGCCGGTGGCCGATGGCCGGTGCCGATTTGTTCCGAGAGAAAATCTTCGCCGACCGGTTGCTAGTGGCCGGTTTGTTCCGAGAGAAAAATACCGCCGGGCCGGTGGCCGATAAGCCAAACGAACGGGGTGTTCGTGAACGCCGCCCTTCTCTCGAATACTTGCGTAGTACGCGCGCACGCAGCACCGGCGGCTCTAGCGGTCGGAATGGCCGGGAGGTGTGCGCCGGAGCTCGGAGCGTAGCCGCGTGGATGTCGCGGAGCAAGGCATCAATGTGTCGGCGTCATCATCTTCATAGCCTCGGTACGTGTGCACCGCGGCGGCGGCGACGCAGGAGCGACGCCATCAAGGCCCGGAAGACGGGGAAGAGCGAAGGGTGCGACGGCACACATGGGGCTGTTTGGATGGTAGGGGTAAATATTTACCCTAAGGAAAATGATTTGCCCCTCCTATTTGCCCCTACTAATATTTGTCCCTTGAGGTGTTTGGATAGAGGGGTAAATGTGGATGTGGATGAGAGAGGGAGAGCGGGACCCACCACAAATTTGCTACCTTTTAGGGGTAAATGGAATTAGGGGGGCAAAACATTTGTCCCACCACATTTGCCCCACATGTTTGGCACCTTAGGGGTAAATTAGGGGTAAATTTGCCACATTTACCCCATCATCCAAACAGGCCCTTCGTCCCCTAGCTGGCAACAATCCAAGGACTGAAATAGTAACAGATAGATATTTCAGATAATTTTATCTCCTTTTGAGGAAAATAAACGTGTTGCTGTTACAACTTTGCTACGATTGACATGCGAAAAGTGCTACAACTTTCAAGCAAGGGAAGTGTGTAAAAATGTAAAGCTACCTCCCAGATTTGACGATCACTGTACTCCCCTAGAGGATCGAGGTTACTTCTAACAGTTCCCTCAAACATCGTCGGCTCTTGCGGGATGATGCTCAGCCTGGATCTCAGGTCATGCAGTCCAATGGTGCAAATATCGACACCGTCTATTGTTATCTTTCCAACAGTAGGGTCCACAATGCGGAAAAGGGCCTGAATGAGGGTTGATTTGCCACTTCCTGTTCTTCCAACAATTCCTGTCTTCATGCCCCCAGGAAAAGTCGTTGTAAGGCCTTTCAGAACAAATGGTAGTTGTGGGGCATATTTCACCTGCATCAGACAGAAAACTATGAACACATGACCCTTTGGCTCTTTTTACTCGGTATAATTCATATTCTTCAAATGTGTTTTGGAATAATCTTCAGAGCACGACGAAGCACCAGATTTTCTTCTATTGTTTTGCATCAGACTTGATTTTTTGAAACTAGTGTTGAAATAAAATAAAATGAAATAAAATAAAATAAAATAAAATAAAAGGACAGAGCATGATGAATTAAGGATGAGAGATTTACATGGAGATTGTAGAGCTGAATCTCTCCATTAGAGGGCCAGTTATGAGTCAACTTGTCTCCTGACATGAAAAGCGGGGGCTCTGCAGGAATTCCTATATATTGCAGGATTCTCTCTACTGATATAATCTTATTCTCCAAATTGCACATAAACCAGACAACCCTGGCTTGCAGCATGTTCAGATTAAGCCCATATGTGATAGCAAGACCAGCAATACCTGAAAGTTGGGTGTGATGTTGGTTAGTACAAACTTAAGAGAAAGATCCTAACTAATTTACCATCCATTCAGTAGAGCTATAAATTTGTTCAGAATGAGCGGAATACCTGGATCGACAAGACTGGTGGGCAGACTGATCAAAAATATCAAAGAGAAGGCAAATATAAGAGCTGACAATGCATCCAGACGGAAGCAAAGCCAATACCTTGCCCCCATGTTGTAGAATCTTGGCTGAGAACAGGCATCTAGTAGATGGCTATTAGTTGCTACAAACTGATTTTCCTTGCCGAAACTTCTAATGGTAGTTAATCCTGTTATTGATTCTGCAAAATGTTGTATGATAGGAGCTTTGCAAACTCCTATTAGCCTTTGCAGCTCCCTGGCTGTATCAATGTAATATCTCTGAAAAAAGCAAGTATAATGAGATACCCTGCAGCTTTACATATGCAAGCGGATAAGAGTGGGTGGAAGGTACCTGATACCAGACACATGCAGCAAACACAGGAATGAAAAGAGCAAAGACCTGCCATGCGACCTGAGACATAACCGCTACAATTCCAACAAGCTGAATGATGGAAAATGCCACAGAGCCCATCTGGTCAGCAATGTTGGTGTCCACTTCGCTTTGGTCAGTAGAAGCCTGCAAATTCCAAATTCATGTGTTATCATACTCCAACTCTCCAAGCAAATCATTAAATTGAACTTGTGAGATTTTTTTTATCTGATGCGGATGACTTGCCCTATTCAAGATGCGCCCACTCGGAGTGGAATCAAGGAAAGACATAGGAGCTCTGAATATGGACGTGTGCATCTCGTTGAATAACAGAGTCGCTGTCTTGTATGCAGCTGCTGCAAGGAGCAGCGATCTGACGAGGACGCACCATGAGCTCCCAAGAGCCAATGCGACGTAGACATAGATCAGCGTTGACATGCTCACTGGAGGCTCCACATCCTTGGACACCGGAGCTGCCCAAGCCATCCAGTAATTGCTTGCGATTTGAAGCACTTGGAAAAGTATCTGCGCTAGCAGCACAAATGGTACGAGAGCTCCCCTGTAAGCTACGGTGAGGTAACTCCAGTAGACCCAGAAGCCCACCCTGCCTTTCTTCCGTTCTTCCTCCTGCACCAGCTGCCCACTCTGAGCATCACTGCCTTCGTCTTCCTTGTCAGATGGTGACACTGATCTTGGTAGTAGCTTCAGCTTTGCTGTGCCACTGCAAGAGGAGCCTCCGCCATTGATGGTGTCCAATGTCGTTAGAGCATCCTTGTGAGCAGCAACTAGCTCCATGAACTCTTCCCCTGAACCCAGAATCTCGTCATACATTCCTGCTTGTGCTATTCCCCCATCTTTCATGACCTTCATTTACAAGAGAACTGTATCAAGAGTCAATACATTTTTTTGGCATTATTAACTCTACATAAAATTTTTACAAAGAAGTACTCTCACTCACAAAAATGAGATCAGCAGAAGGTAGGAATTCAATCTGATGAGTGACATAAACCACAGGAGAAATTTGCTATAATAGGACTCTAAACGTTGTGCTTTGTTATTATAGGATTCCTAACGTCGACTTTGCTATAATAGGACTTCAAATGTTGAGACATTGCTATTATAAGATTTAGACTCCCTTTAGTCGGTTTTCATGGAGAAATACATGTATTTGTCACATGTTGTGACCGTAATGCCCCCGTGCCTATTTTTTTGTCATCCGCATGCCGCATGCCGCCGGCGCATGCCTAGGCTGGCTGCATGCCGCTGCAGTCGGTGAGCTTGACATGCCGGCGCGGTCGAGCTAGCTGCATGCCCCCCGGCCTGCGGCCGGGCGGGCCGGGCCGGCCGGCGCTCGAGCCGGTGCATGTACCAAAATACTCGATCGGCCTTCTTCTATTCGACGGGATTCCTAATCTAGAGTTTTCTTTTCGATCCCGGCGGGTGCTTTGATCAAGGTTGGTGCTCACATGGAGGCTTTGACTCGATCCGCGGACGGCGGACATGAGCGGCGGCACTTACGAGTTGTCGCGGGAACTCGATCGGGGCGCCCTCCGGGAGTTGAGATGAGATTCTTTTTTCCGTGCGCAGAGAACAGCAAAGCGTTCTATTCAGCGATGTTATCAGTTATCATAGTCAGTACTGGGTGGTGTTGAGAGCCCAAGCTGAAAAAAAACTTGGAGCAACGAGAATTTATACCTCCAAAACAGACGTCGGATTGGTCCGTTCACGCACAACTTGTATGCAGCAATAATGGATGCAACTGCAATTTCAGGATTGACGTCTGAGCTCTTGACCTACTGCTGGTGGAGAGACCAAAATGCATATATAAATATATATAATTGTAAATTATATATATATAAAACCATCGAGCGCCGCACAAGCAAGTTCATCTCATCAAACCATGATTGTAGCATAAGCAAGTTCATCTCAAAACCCCATAATTTAGTTCCAAACTAGATCCAAGACATAGAAAATAAAATATGAGTTTACATCTCATCACAAGTAAAATAATTCAATCATCCAACGTGTAGCTTTCTTTTTGGAGTCATCTTTTTTGGTGGTGCGGAAGGAGACATCCTCACAGGACTAGTGTTGTCGGTTTGTGAAGACGTGCCCTCTCCTAATAACATCGCAAGCTTGTTGCACACAAAAACGATACACATCTTAGATGCTTAAAAAATAATGTAAAGTAATTGTGCTTAGAAAAACGAAACACAACTTAGATATTTAGATAACAAGAATCGTGTTAATATTCCTTACCTTCTAGTGATTCTTCCTGGGCTATCCCGTAGTATTTCTTCTCTAGTAAGCCTTTGTGGGGTGTTAGGTTCGCTAATGTTTGTTGTGCACCATTCTTTCTAGGTTTGTCTACGCTTCCTATAAGTAGTCAAATAAATTAATATTAGAATTTGCATACAAGATTCATGATAAATAAAATCGGTTCGTACCTCTTTTTCTTGGTCACATTTAGTGGGCACTTGGTACTAGCTTGCCGTGACCTTGATGTCCACACCTTTTGCAAGTCATAGGTCCTCTAACATTCTTCTTTCCCTTTTCATTTGTTGGAGCTGTATTATTATCACCGCATTGCTAATTTCACCATTTTTGGAACCTTTCTTCTTGTATCCGCCTTCATTCCATGCCTTCATTCTAAGTTTCCTACGTCTTCCAACAGGTAATTTACAAAGAGGTGCACCAACTGAAAATGGCAGGTCAACTTGTGGCCATTGTGTTTTATCTAACATCGGCTCAATCTCTCTTCCATAAGCAGCCCTGAACCTATTCACTGAGTAGTAGTCATGCACAAACTGTTCTAGATCAACTCCCCGTTGGCGGGTTGCATAAGCCAACACATGTTGGCATGGTTTACCCGTGTGCTGCCATTCAAGACAAGAACAAGTCCTTTGGTGTAACTTGACAATATGCCGCTCGACTCTGTGGCTATGATCCCACACCTCTGCACTCCAATTAGAACACGGTACAATTCTCAAGTGTCCCAACCCTCTAGTATTTGCCCGTAGCTGAACCATAATAGCTGGAAGTATCCTCCCTTCAGGTAGCCTGTATGCCATATTTCTTCTCTTGTTCCACAGTACCATGATCTTTTCTCTGATCTTATCAACAAGGTCGACAACGGGCAAGTCTTTATGGTCTCTAATCCGAGCTTATTAAATGACTCAGGCAATATTACTAGTTATGTAGTCACATTTAATTTCCGAATTGAAACCACACCTATACCATAGTAGCTTGTGATTGGTCTTTAACCATTCCACTACGGCTGGCGACTCACTTACCATTTTTGCAATATGCTCATAGAATATGTCCTCTCTCCGTAAGCCCTTGCTTGGGGATATATTTGGCCAAACCCTTTATAATGCTTCGAAAATTTTTTACCATATGATAAAAGCATTCTTTTTGCTCGCATTTGGGAATGCGATCTTCACTCCAATCTCCAAACCCTTGCAAGCATTAGAACAAATAGCAAGCAGTGGAGGATCACCTATAGCCTTCTTTAGTTGTTCCATGAACCAAGTCCAATTTTGTTTTGTTTCAGAAGGTATGAATCCATAAGCGATTGGGTACATCCAATTGTGACCATCGACTGTTACAGCTGTGGCCAACTGACCATTCCACCTTCCATTAAGTGTTGTAGCATCTATGCTCAAATGAGGCCTACAACCTTCCAAGAAACCATCAATGCATGGTTTCGGTGCACGAAGAAACGACGAAAATATACTTGACCTCCTCCTCAAATGTGTCAACCTCAACAACACTCCCGGGGCTTCGCTTCTCTACCTCGGCCTTCCATCTATACAATAGCTCAAAACTTTCCGACCATTTTTCATAAACCTCATCAAGAGCCCTTTCTTTACCCCCGCCATACGGTGTTATATGCAATTTCACACTTGTGCTCTCTCTCCAGCCGCTTTTGCAGTTCTCTAGCACCAATATGTGGATCTTCTCTGAGGATACTTTCAGCCTTGCTAGCCACCCATTTGCAACTTGGAGTTGTATTTGTCTGCCTCATGCTGGACATACATGAGTGCTCATCGACTAAGACTGTTACCTGCAAAATAAAAAAAATCAATGAGGTTATTATTGATTTATATAACATGGTACATGTACAACTACAAAATATTCACCTCCGTAGTGGCTTAAGTATTATGGTTTCTCCCATTTATCCTCCAAGGGCACGGCAATCTTCATCACCAGACTTGCAATAAGCCTTGTATATCGTCTTACATGATTTCTCTACTCCTAAATTGAACTCATTGTTGATGGCAAATTGCCGCACGACCGGCTTGAACTCATCCATTGTTGGGTACAGTGTTCCTACCTCCATTGATGGATTGTTCTTATCATATGAAATGACAACCTCACATGGTACGACATCACTAGTAGGAATGGCAGCACCATCAATGTCCCCCTCTACATCCATTCGGCAATCAAACCGTCGGGCGGTATATTTGTTGTGACCTTATCGCCAAACCTAAAAGCTCCACATCCGACTCTCACTAATAACATCAATACGACCTTCATCATCATGTGTTTCCACTATCCGAAGGGTAGACCAATCAACATTTTCTATATTTTCCACATCATCTATTAGGGACCTATAAACAAGCACAAGTGATGTTTACTATTTGCTACCTTCATAAGAAACAACATAAATCATTAGGGTCAATACCTTTGCACATCAAGCACCGGAAGATTGTATTCAATTTTCGGATGAGGAGCGAGTAGGCATCAATGATCTTGCTAGGGCTACATCACTTGCGTCGGTAGGGCTAGCGCCATCGACCGCCACGTCCTGCGCATCCGGGGCACAAGATGGCAAGCGGCGGACGCCGGTGGCCGGGGGTGGCCGGGGCACCGGCGGCCGCGGCCGAGGTTCTCGGCGTCGGTGTTCTCCTAAAGAATGATTACATGCATGATCAGGGGATATCAATTTTTTATAAAATTGGCTGTAAGACCTAACTCAAAGATGATAATAGTGTAGATTACTGTAAACACGTAACGTCAAACAACAGTTCATTTGTAGAAAAAATACTAAATGCCAGTGCTAAATATACAGAACAACGGATCGCATGCCTTGGTCGTCGGCCATGGCCCGGCACGCTGTGCATCCGGGCGGCCTGCCGGGAAACTCCGGTGCGCCGTCGTGGGGCAACCAGCGAGGGGCCGACACTAGCGAGGAGAGGATCGGTCGTGGCCGGCGGACGGACGGGCGGCGCCGGCGGATGCGCCGGCGGATGGACGGGTGGTGGCGCCGGCGAATCAGGCTCCATGGTGGCGGCTGTTTCCGCGGGAGATCGAGGAAGTGGCGCAGTGTTTCCTGCGGGACGAAACGAAACGCCGCCCCCTGTGACCTCGCGTCGTCGCGGCCTGCCACTGCCCCCTGCGCGCTCGCGCCGTCGCTGTCGTCGGCCGCTAGCTACGTCCTCCTCCTCCCTGCCTGGCGTCGTTGACGTGGTGGCCTCAAGGTGGACACCGGGGGTGGAATCGAGACCGCATACGAGAAGGCAGCGGCGAGGGTGATCCAGGCGTCGCGGCACGTAGATGGATACGAACGATGTACTTGCGATCGCGGCATGCAGATGAGAAAAAAAAGGGCCAGGGGTAAAAACGGCAAATCATGTCACAAATACATGTATTTCTCCAAGAAAACTGATTAAAGGGAGTCTAAATCTTATAATAGCAATGTCTCAACGCTTCAAATCCTATTATAAAGCAAAGTCGGCGTTAGCAATCCTATAATAACAAAGTCGCAACGTTTTGAGTCCTATAATAGCAAATTTCTCGTGTTTTTGAAGCCAAATCACCAAGCAAGCATTCCTGCAAAACAAAAATCATGTATAAAAATGTTAAATGTTGAGGCTCAATCAGAACGACAGATCAATAAACCATGTACATGTACCTTAAAAAGGTGGGATCCTGTATGCGCATCAACTGCACTGAATGGATCATCGAATAGATAGATGTCAGCCTCCTGATACAGAGCGCGGGCTATCTGAATCCTCTGCTTCTGCCCGCCACTAAGGTTGATGCCCCGCTCGCCGACGATCGTCTGGTCACCAAACGGCAACATCTCCAGGTCTTTCTTCAGAGAGCACGACTCAAGGACTCTGTCGTACTTGTCTCTGTCCATCTCCCTGCCAAACAGTATGTTCTCCTGAATCTTTCCGCTCTGTATCCATGCCGTCTGGCTGACGTACGCCGTCGTCCCACAGACCTGAACCTCTCCTGAAAGCTTTCGAATCTCACCAAGAATGCAGGATAGCAGGCTCGATTTGCCGGAGCCGACTGTGCCACAAACTGCAACACGCATGCCTGGCCTGACCTTTAAGTTGAGGTCCTTGAGCGTTGGGGCTTGAGGTGAGGAGGCTTCGTCCCAGGAGAAGCACCCATGGGAGATGCTGATTGCAAAGTCGGAGCTACCACTTGGCTGCAGCCTCTGAACAGCATCACTCGGCAGCTCCTCAAGGCATAGGAATGATGCTATCCTGTCAAGGGACACATTGGTCTTGATCACCATTTGGATGGTGTCAGGAAGGCTCGTTGGTGGAAATCGGGCGAAGGGTGGACGCCGACACAACCGCCCCCCCCCGAGATCTCTCCTTTCCTTCGCTCACTCTCGCAAGGTTCCTACTTCTACTTGGGCGGGGGGAAAGGAGACGCAGGAACTTAAAGAGACTGAAAAGTAAACAAGGGAATACTCAGTAGACCGAAGGCCGAAGAACCGACAAACGCCTTCGGTGCTCTCTTCTCATTACAGTGTGTCCGTTTCATTACAAGGGGTTCACTATTTATAGGAGACCCCTGGGTATAGTCATTTGCCTCAATTACACATTTTCCGTTCCTGACAAATCACTTTAAACACTTTACAAGGGTATAACAGTAAGTCCCCGCGTCGTACAGGCCTACAGCGTGTCTTCGTACGGCCGAAACACCTTTACACGCGGCCGCCCTTGTCTCTCGCCTTGTCCGAGCCCACTTTACACGTTGGCGGTGGCCACGTGTCCGGGGCCGTCGCACCTTCGGTGACGAAGCGGCGGCCCGAGGATCCGGGCGTCGAGCCTCCGCATACGCTTCGTCCGCACCGCCGCCGGTCCCGGACGCGGTATCCTCGGCCGGCGCTCACCGCTGCGGCCCTCCCGGCCTTCGTCACCGGAGCGCGGCCGTCGGCACCTTCGGCGCCGAGGCGGGCACCGCCACAAGGGGTCATTCCTGCACAACGAGACTCATGAGGCACAAGCGGCGTTAGTGTTTCATTAGTGCCCTGTGCAGCGAAGGGTCGCCCCGTCGGACCGAAGCCGTAGGCAGTACCGAGGGTGCCGGCGTGGGCGGATGGGGGGCGATGCTTCCGAAGACCAACTTCCCCAACAGTAGCCCCTCGTCAGTGAGGGCCGTCCTGAATCTGCGAAGGGCCGAACTTACGATCAACTTTAGCCGGGTGAAAGACGATCTTCGGAACTCCCCCGGACGGCCCACGCCGACACGGTGGTCCGAAAAAGACGCGCGCCGCCCTCTCGCTAAATTTACCGTTGAGAGGGGCCGTCGGTGGGTAAAAAGGTAATTTTGGTCGTCGCCGCGCGATTATCGGAACTCATTACTATATAAAGGGGGGGCCGTCCTTTGGTTTACCCCACCCGGCGGTCGCAGCCCCGGACCTTACGACGCGCGAGAGCTCCGAAGGCCTTCGTAAGACTTGCTCCCGGCCCCCTTGCTTCGCTTTCGCTTCGTGCGTAGTTAGTATTGATGGCGCCGAAGCGTAGACGCGATGCTGTCGCGAGGGAGATCGCGAAGACCTACACGTTCGGTCGAAGCCAAATCGACAAGACCGACGTGGAGGCGCTGGTAAAGAACCGCATGGTCGGAGCCGGCCGAGCCCCCGGCCGCGAGACCGTGCCGATCTTCCGAGATCTTCTGTACGCGGGGCTTCGGTTCCCGCTGCACCCCGCCGTCGTCGACATACTTCGGTACTTCGACATCTACCTTCATCAGCTCACCCCTAATGCCATCCTCCGGCTATCGGTATACATGTGGATATGCCGGGACAACGAAGATCAAGCCCTCCGCCGAAGGCTTCGCTTCGGCGCATCGGGTGCACCACCGGCGGCGGACGGTCTTCGAGGAAGAAGGGGACCGGTCCGTGGAGAAGGACCGCCGGTTCGGGTGTCTCAATTTTTCATACAAGACGAGGAGTGGTGAGCCGGCCACCGCGTACGGGAACAAGTGGCCTTCGGTTGGCGGCAGACATTGGTTCTACTACACCTTGAGCCCCCCTTCTTCCGAGGCATCCACCCGCTAGCGACGAAGGAACTCCCGCCCCCGCATGAGTCCTACGTGAAGAACCCTTCGTGTCGGGGGAGGGGGATGAATTCGTGATGATGCTTGCGTCGGTTCGCGCGGAAGTACGGTACTCGCGACATTGTGGAAGAGTACCGCAGCATTCCCGTGTGCCCACTGGTCGACGGCTGGTCCGTGGCCGAAGACGAGTGGGCGGAGGACATCGGTGGCATCCCCCCTGCCTGACTGGACAAGAGTCTTCGGCTTTACGGCCGATTGTAAGTTGCTCCTTGCTTCCTTCGGATAGTTGTCTTTTTGCCACGCCCTTAGTAAGCACAGTGCTGACGGACTTGGCCGTCTTCCTGCAGTGTTGAGGAGAAGGAAGGTGGAGGCGCACGAGGACTTCATCCTCGGCCCCGTCTCACCAAAAGAGTACAAGGACACCGTCGCGGAGCTGAACGGGTCCCGGACAAACAAGTGTGTTTGAGTTTTTCAAGATCGCGCCGCCCGAGCGCGTCGGTTTTGCTAAGCACCGCGAGGCAGCCGAGAAGAAGGCCGCGGCGGTCGCGGCCGCCGAAGCGGACGTGGAGGAGACGGCGACTTCGCCGCGCGCGCTCCACAAAAGTCCCGGCGGGGAGGAGCGCGCGCGCCGCGGCCACCGCGGCCGCCGAAGGGAAGGCCCGGAAGAAACGGGGGCGGGCGACCGGCGGACTCGCCCCCGTCTCCCAAGAGAACTCGTGCCGTGGACGTGGAGACGGGCGTCGTCGAAAATGTTATAGCCGCCGTGCCCCCGCGCGCGGCGGCGCCTTCGGACATGCCTTCGGTGGACGGCGGGGGCGGGGGCCGCCGGCCGCGCGGCGGTTCCCCCTCGGTCCGCAAGAAAAAGAGGTGATGAAGATAGCGATGTCCGCATAGTGTCTTCGGTTGGGGACGCGCCGCGCAAGCCGAGCCCCCCCCCGTCGTCGGCGCCGAAGCCCCCCCAAGAGAAAGATGACTCCGGCTCCACCTCCGGCGGCTCGTCGACACCTCCTCCGAAGGTACCGAGCGCTCGGCCTCCCCTTCGCCCCCCCCGCCTCCGAGAGAAACGACGTCGTCCCCAAAGCGGAGGAAGAGGGGGACGAGGGGTCCGAAAGCGCGGCTATCGGGTGACGCCCGAGGAGCCCCGTGCCGCCGCTGTTCGTCTGCACGTTCCCGCCGAAGCCAAACTGATTGGCGGGAAAACCATCCGCTTCTTGGGGCTGACAAGTGGCGGGCATGAGCGCCAGTTCCTGGAAGAGGCCGGAGCAAGCTTCTCCATCCCCCATGAAGAGGAGTACTACGGGAAGCTGACCGCGGCTGAGCTGACGACGGCGTGCGGGGACCTGTCGCTGAAGGCTTTTATTGCGTCGCGATGCCTCGCCCGAAGGTTGGAGCAGGAGAGCAAGGAGGCCAAGGAAAAATCAGTGGCTGCTGTCTCCTCGCTCGAAAACCGAGTGGCGGAGCTGGAGGGTCGGTTGGCTGCGGAGCAAGAGCGCTCCCGAAGACTGCAGGAGGAAAAAGAAGAGTCGGCGAAAAACTCCGAAGCCGCCCTCAACAAGCTGCGCCACGACGTTGAGACCCTGGGCAGCGCTAAGGAAGACTTGCAGGCTCGGCTCGCTGACAGGGAGGCAAAGTTGACCGAAGCGCAGGAGAAGGCGGGCGAACTGAGTGGGACGCTGGAGCGATATCGCACAGAGCACCTTCGGAGCGCGGAGGCCCTTCGTAATGATATACCGCGAGGTGCCGGAGCAAGTGCAATGCGGAAGCGCCACCTATCGATTCCCCGGTGCACCGTTGAGGCATACTACGAGTGGGTGAACGCGTGCTTCGATCCGATCACGATGAACACAAAGATCTTCGGGAGAGCTTGCGTCGTAAAGTGGGGGTTCGCACGCCGGGCTATTCGGTGTGCTCATTGGTGCCTCCGGATCGCCCATCTACGGAGAAGACGATTAGCAAGGGGGATCTTCGTCGTCTTACGAAGGACAACTTTGCATGGCCCGGCCGACGCGGACTTGGACGTTAGTCGGCTCCCGGTGCTCCCCCAAGAATCTCGCAAAAAATTTCATGAACACTTTCTTCGCCCAGCGTGGGTACCAACTCACTTTGGACGAGTCAGCTCGCCTTAGTGCGCAGGTGCGCCGAAGCTACTTCCTCCCTATGCTTATGATTGCATTAAAGGTGCACTTTCGTAACTAACTTGGCATACTCGCCCCCATTGTCTTGCGGATAAGGCCTCGGACCGCGAGGATCGTGTGTACGACCGTCTCCGGTCCGGTTTGGCGGCGCTCCGCCCTTGCCCCGGTTCATGACGGAGGGGGAGTGGATCGCCATGCCCGCGTCCCTCTTATCACCGCCGAGGGCTCCGTAGCCGCAGCACCGCGAGAAGGCGAAGCCGCCGCCGTTCCCGAGGACGAAGCTCGCAGCGCCGAGGACACCACGGTTCACAACACCGAAGAGGGGCATGGGGGGGGACGCGCGGGGGGCCGCACTCGAAGAGGGGCAGGCCGAAGCGGACGCGGGGCTGCCCCTCCGCGCCCGCCGGCCTCGGCGCCCTCCGCCACCGAGGAAGAGGTCACACTTGCTCCTGTTGAAGCTGCGGCGGC
Source organism: Cenchrus americanus (assembly GCA_947561735.1). Classification (NCBI taxonomy): domain Eukaryota; kingdom Viridiplantae; phylum Streptophyta; class Magnoliopsida; order Poales; family Poaceae; genus Cenchrus; species Cenchrus americanus. The sequence continues at coordinate 195,222,922 of OX387245.1, read as the reverse complement.
CGCGGCCCCTACAGAACTTGAAGCTGATGCGGCAGATGCTTCGGACGCGGCGCACGCGGCGGAATCCTGAAGCCGCACCGTTAGTCGCCGGCTCTCCGGCGGCGAGGAACCCGCGAGGCGGGCGGTCGCTACGACTGTTGCGTCGGTAGGGGCCACCGAAGCTAGCGCCGTGTTGAACGAGGCCCCCGTCGTCGCCGAAGGTGCCGAGGTGTGAAACGCTTCGGTGTGGGACTTGCGATGGACTTGTAACCTCCCCTTGAAGGGATGAAACTTTTGTAATGTAAACCGATGCACGGTATCTCGCGCGGGGTTCCTTCCGTGGCTCCCGCGCGAGGGCCGAAGGTGCGAGCAACTCAACTTTGCCCCTTAACTCACTTTTTGTCGCGCCGAACGTGTGGACGAAGTTTAGCATCCGCCATCCTAATGTTACGTACGCGAAGTTTTTGTCGTACCGAGCGGAGCGCTACCGCCTTCACAACGAAGCGGCTAAGCGCTTTTTCGCCGAGTTTTCGAGGGATCCCGCGCGTCGGGATGCCATTCTTAGAGAGCGGGTCGCCCGTAGGGCGCCAAGCGTAAGTTAGTGGACCCCCTTCGTGGCCGAAGGGGTCGTTCCGAAACGGAGCCAATTGAAGAGGGGGTCCTTGGGCCGCCCGAGTATGTATACTTAATTCCCGACACCTCGTCGAAAGCTTCGCAGTGGTGAAGGTGGAGACGGAGGGATCTCCTTCGTATAGACCTCGACCCCCGACTTCGGCGCGGGGGCGGATGCCTACCGACGCCGAGCTTCGGGAGATGGCTTTGGAGATCATAGACATGGCATATCTTCGGCCGATCGACGAGATCCGTGAGGATGTACTAAATGAGGATTGATCGTTAAACGTGGCTACGGCCGGCGCGAAGACTTGAAGCATAGGACTTCGGAACTCCCCCCCGGAAGTGTTCGCGGCAGGCCCGAAGCGGATGTCTAAGTGCGACTTTGTACATTTATTGTTCGAGGCAGTATGTGTTGTAACTACACTGTTATTCGTTTTGTAAAGTTATATTGTTTTTCACGATGGATGTTGTAAGCTGAAAATGTGGACGAGAGGTGTTTTTTGCCTGTCTTTTTCGTGCTGCGTGCTTGATCGGGAAAAGCCCTGAGTTCGTTGGGATGAAGCGGCACCGCGCTTCGCCTTTAGGGTTAACGTGTGATGGCTCGCCTTCTCGATCCAAATCTGTGGTGTAAACCGCGCGAGGCGGGTTACTCATTGGTCTAGGACGTGACCGAAGGGCTAGTTTGAGTGTGCGTTCACTTCGGCCCAGTCGCGGCCTCGTTTTGTACTAAGTGTTTTTCCTTTGGACAAAAGCGAGACCAACGCGCCGCCGTAGGCATGCGTTTTCTCTGGCCGCCAAGCGGTTTTCTCTTCGTCAACTCAAGACCGACGCAACGCTCCGGGCGTGCGCTTACTTCGGCCGAATCATGGCCCCCGCCCCCGCTTCAAGCGGTTTTCTCTTCGGTCAACTCGAGACCGACGCAACGCTCCCGGGCGTGCGCTTACTTCGCCCGCCGAATCATGGCCCCGCCCCCGCTCAAGCGGTTTTCTCTTCGGTCAACTTGAGACCGACGCAACGCTCCGGGCGTGCGCTTACTTCGCCGAATCATGGCCCTTCCCCGCTTCAAGCGGTTTCTCTTCGGTCAACTCGGGACCGACGCAACGCTCCGGCGTGCGCTTACTTCGCCGAATCATGGCCCCGCCCCCGCTTCAAGCGGTTTCTCTTCGGTCAACTCGAGACCGACGCAACGCTCCGGGCGTGCGCTTACTTCGCCGAATCATGGCCCTTCCCCCGCTTCAAGCGGTTTCTCTTCGGTCAACTCGAGACCGACGCAACGCTCCAGGCGTGCGCTTACTTCGGCCGAATCATGGCCCTTCCCCGCTTCAAGCGGTTTTCTCTTCGGTCACGACGATAAGTGACAGGCTTGGTGTGCGTGCCCCTAAGGCGATCTGCGCCAAGGCTGTTACTTACCGCGCCGAAGGCCACTTCGGAGACTAGGCCCCCCGGGAGGCGATGGCCTAGCTTCGATAGAGTGGCGAGAGCATTCTTTAAAAAAGAAAGGTAAACTGCACACGAAGGGATGGGGGAAAGCTGACTTATATTACATGTCAGAAATCGAAGGGATACAAAGGGCCGCCTCATTAAAAACCTCACACTTCGCGGATCCGGAGGGGAACCACGAAGCTTCCCCCGTGAGGAAAAGAGTACGTCCCCCACTACTTTAATGTACATAGGATACAAAGTCGGTATCTCGACCTAAAGGAAAGAGAAACTATTGAAACTCAAAGACTATGATAAGAACTCGCAGTACCGCTTCGGATGAAGTACTTCGAAGCATATCCACATTCCGGGTGTATGGCTCTTCGTCGCCCGTCGGCCCGACGCAGCTTGAAGGCCGCTTCGTTTGCGGTGGCCGTTGCTATGAACGGGCCTTCCCATTTCCCGTGCATCTTACCCTTCAATTTGCCCTTCGGCACCTTTCGTAGCACTAGGTCCCCGACCGAATGAGCTTTGGTTTGATCTTCTTGTTTTTCCACCTTCGGGTTTCGTCTTGGTAGGCCAAGAGGTTTTCTCGCACGTAAGCGGACCTCCTCGATGTTCCGAACCGAAGCCTTGAGGTCTTCGTCTCCGAAGGTGTATTCCTCCGGGTGCCCAGGGCACAATTCTTCGGGCAAGCATGGCTTCCTCCCCCGTATGCCAGCTTGAAGGGGGAGAACCGGGTGGTTCCGGATGTGGTGGTGTTGTGGGGACCGGATTACCTCGGTAGTTCTTCGGCCCATTTGCTCTTGGGTAAATCGGTGATGTTCCTCTTGATGCCGCCGAAGATGATTCCGTTGGCCCGCTCGACCGCCCCGTTGACCGTGGGTGGTAGACCGAAGCGGCTACGCTTCGTTCCCAAGTATGCGCGAGAATTCCTTGAACTCGTGGCCGTCAAACCCGCTTGCCATTATCCACCGTGACCTCGTGAGGGACACCGAAGCGGCACACTATGTTTTGCCGGGAAGAACTTCCGAATGGTTGCCGATGTGATGCTCAAAGAACGGCTTCGCTTCAACCCACTTGGAGAAATATTCAACCGCCACAACCGCGTGAGTGTAGTTTCCGAGTGCCGTGGGTAGCGGGCCGACGATGTCAACACCCCAGCCGAAGCGAAGGGCCACACGGGTGGTAACAACCGTATCTCGTTGGAAGCAAACTTGCCGTAGGGCGCATGGCGCCGGCACTCGGGACGGTGGCGCACAATGTCGTGGGCGTCCGCCACTCGCCGAAGGCCGCAGAAACCTTGGCGGAAAGCTTTCCGCACCAAAGCTCGGTGCCGAGGTGGTGTGAGCACATGTCGCCGTGGATTTCGTGCGATAGTCGCTTCCCCTCGGTGATCGATATGCACTTTAATAGTGGAGCGCACACCCCTCTTCGGTACAAGTTGCCGTCGACAAGGTGGTAGTTCCTTGCCCCGATTGCCACCCTCTTGGCGATGACTCCATCTTCGGCCTCATAATATCCTTTGAGCGCCGCCACTATTGGGGCGCGCCGCTCCTCGCTCCGAATTGCGTTCACAAACTTGGGGGGTCTGTTCGTCGGCCGCGGACCTTGATGTGGTTGTTTCATAAAAAACATCCGGTGGCGGGGGGCTCATTCGGGCGCGGTTGCCTTCGCAATAGCATCGGCCTCCTTGTTATGATTCCCGGGAAAACTTCTCACCGTGATGCCGATGAAGAATTTCTCCATGCTTCGGATGGCTTGTAGATACTTCATCATATCTCGGGTTCTTTGCCTTGTAGGTTTTCCCAATATGGCAAGCGACAAGCTCGCAGTCCGTCGAGATGACGAGCCTCCCGGCACCTACCGCCCCGGCCTTCCGAAGTGCGAGCGACAGACCTTCATACTCGCCACATTGTTTGTACAGCTTGTCATAGTTCGGCCGCGCAGGCATATCGGAGTTTGATGCCCGAAGGGGACTTTAAGACCGGCTGCGGCCGCCGAACCAAGGTGGCGTATGCGCCGTCACACCGAACTTCCCATATTGGCTCTATGACTATCGCTTCCCCCTTCGGCGCCGAAGGCGTCCAATCGGCTACAAAGTCGGCCGAGGACTTGAGATTTTATTGCGCCGCGGCGACGAAGCTTATGACATGCTCCGCCAACCGAGCCCACTTGCCCATCCCGCTCGTTGACTCCTTGTTCTCGAACATGTCCCGAAGGGGGAAAGCCGTGGGTACCGAGACGTTGTGGCTCGGGAAGTAATACCGAAGCTTCCTTTTTGCCATCACAACCGCATATGCCATCTTTTCCATTTCGGAGTAGAGCCTTTGAGCCGCTCGGAGCTTCGAGACATAGTATATAGGAAATTGCCTCGAGACATCCGCCTCCCTCGCGCTCTTCCACGAGCACCGCACTAATCGCCGTATCGGTGGCCGCAATGTACAACAACAAAGTCGGCCTTCGGTGACCGCTTGGTCATGATTGCGGCATCTTCAAGGTATTTCTTCGCTCATCGAAGGCTTGTCGCTGCCTGGGGGCCCCATTGGAAGGCCGAGTTTGCTCGGAGGACCTTGAAAAAAGGCAGGCTTCGCTCGGCGGCTTTTGAGATAAATCGGTTCAGGGAGGCGATTCTGCCAGTAAGCCTTTGGACTTCCTTTCGGGTGGGCGGGGGCCGCATCCTTCGTAGGGCCTCGATCTTTTGAGGGTTCGCCCGGATGCCCCACTTGGAAACCATGCAGCCCAACGGTTGCCCTTTCGGGATGCCGAAGATGCACTTCTCTCGGGTTAAGCTTGAGGCCATTTTGCCTCATGTTGTCGAAGGTCTCAGTTAGATCCGCGATGTGATCTTGCTCTTTCTCCCTCATGATGACGATGTCGTCGACGTACGCCGAAGCGTTGCGCCCCGGCCGGTTGCCCAGATCGGCTTCATCATGCGGTTGAAGGTTGACCGGCGTTGCGCAAGCCTTCGGGCATTCCGACGGGGCGTAAAAAACGCCAAAGGGGGTTGTAAATCCGGTTTTTGCTTCGTCCTCCCTTCGCATCCACACTTGGTGATAGCCGGAGAAGCAATCTAAGAGGCTCAACATGTCGCGCCGGCGGCCCGATCAATAATGACGTCGATCCTTGGCAGTGGAAAGGGGTCCTTCGGCATGCCTTGTTGAGTTCGGGAAGTCAATACACATTCTCATGTTGCCGTTCTTCTTCGGTACCATGACCACGTTTGCCACCCGGATGGGGTATTGGACTTCTCTCGATTATTCTTGCGTCGAGCGCCTTTTGCACTTCGGCCTCGCAGATTTGACTCTATCCGCCGACATGGGCCGCCGCTCTCGCAACTTCGGTTTAACTTTAGGGTCGGTGTTGAGCGCATGCTCTATGACCAAGCGATGAACTTCGTCGAGGTCGACTTGGACCATGCGAAGACAACTTGGTTGTTACGAAGGAACCGCAAGAGTCGCCTTCGTCTTCGCGGCGATCTCGCGCCTATCATCACGGCTCGCTTGGCACGTCCGCGCATAAGGGGGACTTGTCTTTGTGACGTCGACGACCTTCATGCGTTCGCCTTCGGCCCCCTTCATGGACCGCCTCATTTGGGCTTCGGCCTTGTGCTCTTCGCCACTGTGCAGCTTCGTTGCTCTCGTCTTCATTGATAACATGGACTTGTCCGTTGAGGACCGAAGTGTTGCGCTCGGCTCTTCGGGCCTCCTCCGGCCGCCGTAGAGCGATATTACCTCCCCGCCGCCGTCGGTATCTTCATTAGCGGTGCACCCTTGGTGGATAACCACCGCGAACTTGTTTATGGTGTTGCGGCCGAAGATGGCGTTGTACGGTACGCGAAGTCCACAACATCGAATGTTATGACCTCGCTTCTCATGGTGGCGTCTTGGCCGAAGGATATGTTGACATCAATTTTGCCCGGGGCTTCGATTTTTTTGTTGCCGAGCCGTACGACGGGTGTTCGCCTTCTTCGAGTCTTCCTTCTTGAACCCCATGCCGTGAAACATTGCCGAGTCGGGATATCCGCCGAGCCGCCGTTATCGACAAGGATCCTCCCCACGTCGTTGCCGAAGTAGTACTTTGTGTTCTTGCCGATGTTGGCCCTAATGACGAGCGGATCGTTGTGGGGGGGTAGTGCGGCAATGGCGGGATGTCACCGCTCGTAAAGGTTATGGGGACATGGGACCATGGCGGTGAAAATACTTGCGGAGCAAATATGCGATACGCTTCGGTAGTAGTCTTGGCGGCCGCTCTTTGTCTCGTGGGTCGGCTCATTGGATCCGCCGGAGATCGCATTGATTATGTTGAGCATGCCCGTCATCCCCGAGCCGTTGGTGTCGGGGATCTCTTGCTTTGGTGTGGGTGGAGGTGGGGGTTGGTTATGGGTGTAGTGTGCTTGGTGTTGGGTAGCGGGTTCGGCCACGAAGGCACGAAGACCGAAGGCCGTTGCGTGAGCGGTGGAGGAGGTGGGGAGCAAGCTCGCGGCGCGGGGGATGCGTAAGGACGTGCCGGGTGGAAAGCAAGTGCAAAGCCGAAGGTTGGTAGGGCTGGTGATGGTATGGTGGTGGCAGGGCCCTGAACTGGCCCGCATTTTGGTACTTCATGACATGGTTCACGGCCATGCCTGCTGCCTTCGCCTTCTCCTCCGCCTCCCACTCCATCTTCATCTTGACCGCCGCGGGGCACTGGTGCGTGTGGTGCTGGGCATCGATCCCGTGGAGCCGGCAAAAAACCGCTCGCCGCCGCCCGCCGCGGGCCGGCTATGTTGTTGTGGCTTCGGCCCCCGTTATGCTTGTATCCGCCCTTGTGCCCGCCGCCCTTGTTCGGAGGCGTCGGTCGGGGGCGCAGACACGTTGTTGATCTGACGGTTCGCTTGCTTCGGCGGCTGGTTATGCCACCCCTTCGGTTGGTCCCACTGCCCTTGTTGCTTCTGCTTCTTTGCTGCGTTCGCTCGGTCGATCCTTCGGCGGCGGCCCTTGTCAGACTTGCAGTATTCTTGCATGACTTCAAATAACTCTTGCAGAGACTTCGGCTTGACCCTGTCAAGCACATCTTGGCAGTTTCCAACCCTCAGGCCCCCGACGATGGCGTCGATGATGCCGGCCGGGACACCGTGGGCGCACGTGCTGTCAATTTGACAACCCTGTGCATGTACTCTTGTAGCGACTCGCGGTCCCCCCCTGGACACACATGTTGACGAGGTCGTTGGAGTCTAGCTCTTCGACCCGCATGCCTTTGAAGCCGGAGAGGCACTTGTTCCCGTAGCTCGGAACCAAGATGTTATGTGCCCCTTCGGTATGTTGGCATACCAACACCGGACTTCTCCCTTGAGCGCGAGTACGAGGGCCTTCGCCTTTGTGGTGGCGTCACCCCCGTTGGACTCAACCGCCGCTTCGAACTTCATCGAGAACTCCTTGGGATCGTAGTCTCCGTCATAATCGCGGGTGTTGGCGTTGAATCGACGAGGCCACGGCGCGCTCTCAAGCTCGACCGAGAGCGGGGACACCGGGACCACATTACGGAGTGGAGCGTCGTCGGGAGCGAAGTGCTCGTGCACCCTCGCCCCCCGTCTTGGCGGTGCCCTATGCTTTGTCCTTCGGAGGCATCCTTCTCCGTCGCTCCATTGATCCAGCTTGAGCTCGCATGGCCTCGCAGGTGAGCCGCATGCCGCCGGGCCGCCGGCGCAAAGATGCACCGGCGAGCGCGTCGGTGTTGGTGCGGGTGGCGTCGGAGCGCTTGGCCGTGGCGGCGTCGCGCCGCTATCCGGCTTTGCAGCATGGCGAGGTAGCGCTCACCGCTCGATGTTGAAGTCGATGGCGTCGGAGGCGGTGTGGGGCGGAGCCGCATCCCCGGTGTCGGGATGGCCGCACTCGCGACGAGGATGGACGCGTCTCCCGCTCGGGCCGAGCCGCACGGACTTGCCGGCCGACGAGGGGCCGGATCCTTCGAGAGCTTCGATGTCTTGCGCCGAAGCCCCCCGCCCCCTCGAGGCCGACTTCGAGCATCCCCGAAGCGGTGTGCTCTACCTCCGCGCGCTCGGCCGACACCGGTTCCCGCCGAAGGCCGGACGGTCGAAGGGGATGGGTTGGTGGGCTCCGACACGAGTGGAGGGGTTGCCGCCCGAGCCGCTGGTGCTTCGGCGCGCTCGCCGAACGTGTCCCGGCCATGTGGTCTTGAGATCTTCCACGAGGTGGGCGCCAAACCGTTGGTGGAAATCGGGCCCGAAGGGTGGACGCCGACACACATGCCCCCCCCCCCCCCCCGAGCCCTCTCCTTTCCTTCGCTCACTCTCGCAAGGTTCCTACTTCTACTTGGGTGGGGGAAAGGAGACGCCGGAACTTAATGAGACCGAAAAGGAAATAAGGGAATACTCGGTAGACCGAAGGCCGAAGAACCGGCAAACGCCCTCGGTGCTCTCTTCTCATTACAAAGGTGTCCGTTTCATTACAAGGGGTTCACTATTTATAGGAGACCCCCCGGGTATAGTCATTTGCCTCAATTACACCTTTTCCGTTTCCGACAAACCGCTTTAAACACTTTACAAGGGTATAACGTAAGAAGTCCCCGCGTCGCATGTGCCTCCCCGGCCGTGTCTTCGTACGGCCGAAACACCTTTACACGCGGCCGCCCTTGGCCTCCGCCTTGTCCGAGCCCACTTTACACGTTGGCGGTGGCCACGTGTCCGGGGCCGTCGCACCTTCGGTGACGAAGCGGCGGCCCAGATCCGAGGCGTCGAGCCTCCGCATACGCTTCGTCCGCACCGCCGCCGGTCCCGAACGCGCAGGCCCCCGGCCGGCGGCCACCGCTCCGGCCCTCCCGGCCTTCGCCACGGAGCGCGGCCGTCAACGACCCTCCGCGCCGAAGGCGGCGCCGCCACAAGGGGTCATTCCCGCACAACGAGACCTGCGTGAGGCACAAGCGTTAGTGTTTCATTAGTGCCCCGTGCAGGCCGAAGGGTCGCCCCGTCGGACCGAAGCCGTAGGCGTACCGAGGGTGCCGCGTGGGCGACGGGGCGATGCTTCCGAAGACCAACTTCCCCAACAAGGCCATATATGGGTTCCCGCAGCACCCGAATGTGGCCGCGGCATAAGGCACCTTCCCCCGACTCCAACGGGATCCCCATGAGGATGCAAGCTCCGAAGGTCACAACGGCAACGAAGGTCGGGGTCCCCCGTAACACGAAGGTCACCGTGGCCGATGTGTAGAGGTATTTGTTGGGGAAGTTGGTCTTCGGAAGTATCACCCTCGGCCGGTCCACGCCGGCGACCTTCGGTCCGCGTACCAGCCTTGGTCTTGTGGGGAAATCTTCGGCTGTGCGTGCGCTAACAAAAAACGCTAATGCCGCTTATGCCATGTGAGTTTTGTTGTGCGAAGGATGATCCCACGTGGCGGCGCCAGCCTTCGTGCCGAAGGTACGGATGGCCGTGCTCCGGCGACGGAAGGTCCGAGAGGACCAGAACGAGGCGCGCCGGGCGGGGACATCGCGTCCGGCCGTGGCGGCGTGGGCAAGGTGTCCAAAGAGGCGCGACGCCCCCGCACAGATCGCTACTTCGGCGCCGAAGGTGCGGCGATCCTGAACACGTGTGCCGCCGCCGAGCGTGTAAAGGGGGCTCGCGGCGAGGCAGACAAGGGTGGCCGCGTGTAAAGGCGTTTCGGCCGTACTCCAGGGCACACACTGGAGGCCCTCGTATGAGACGGGGACTTACTGTTATACCCTTGTAAAGTGTTTAAAGCGGTTTGTCGAACGAACAAAAGGTGTAATTGAGGCAAATGACTATACCCAGGGGTCTACTATAAATAGTAGTCCCCTTGTAATGAAACGGACACCTTGTAATGAGAAGAGAGTACCGAAGGCTGAAGCACCAGGTTTTCGGTCTTCTGGCTCGCCCGAGCATCTCCTTGTTTCCCTCTTGTGTTGTTAAGTTTCATCGTTTCCCCTCCTTGCGCAAGTAGAAGTAGCAGCCTCGTGGTAGCAAGCGAGGGGAGGGAGAGAACTCGGGGGTCTGGTGCTGTCGGCGTCCACCCTTCCGGGCCGATCTCCACCGGGGTCGGTTGGCGCCCACCTCGTGGAAGAACTCAGACCACATGGCCAGGACACGTCGCCGGCAGCGCCGAGCCGCAACGGCTCAGCGCGACCCCTCCACTTGTGTCGCGAGGCCCGCGAACCCATCTCCTTCGCCGTCCAGCCTTCGGCGGGGGCCCCGTGGCGGCCGAGCGCCCGAGGTAGAGCACACCGCCCCGGGGATGTTCGGGGAAGTCGCCTCGGCGGGCTAGGGGCTTCGGCGCAAGACATCGAGGCCCTCCGAAGGATTCCCGGCCCTCATCGCCGGCAAGTCCATGTCGCGCTCATCCCCGAGGGGAGACGCGCCCATCCTTCGTCGGCAGTGCCGCCCATCCCGCCACTGTGGACGCGGCTCGGCCACACGCCGCCTCCGACGCCATTGACTTCAACGATCGGGGCGGTGAGCCGAGCGTTACCTCGCCATGCCGCAAAGCCGCGCGGCGCGACGCCGCCACAGCGAGTCGCTCCGCGCCGCCCGCACTAACGCCGACGCCCGCCGCGAACGCCGCGCCGGCGGCCCAACATCACCCGCTCGGCTCACCCGCGCAGGCCATGCGTGCCTGCCCCGGGATCAATGGAGGCAGTAAGGAATGCCTCCGAAGGGCAAAGCATAGGCCACCGCCAAGAGAGGGGGCAAGCAGTCGAGCACTTCGCTCCCGACGACGCACCACTTCGCAACGTCGTCCCGTGTCCCCGCTCTCGGCCGAGCTCGAGAGCCGCGCCGTGGCCCCGTCGATTCAACGCCAACACCTTGCCCCGTACGACGGGAGACTACGATCCCAAGGAGTTTCCGATGAAGTTCGAGGCGGCGGTAGAATCCAATCTGGGCGACGCCACTACGAAGGCGAAGGGGCCCCGTGCTCGCGCCGCGGGGAGAAGGGGCTCGTATTGGTATGCCAACATACCGAAGGGGCATATAACATCTTGGTTCCAAGCCCCGAACAAGTCGGGCCCAGTCCAAACCTTGAAAGGCATGCGAGTGTCGAAGAGCTAGACTCCAACGACGTCGTCAACATGTGTGTCCAGGGGGACCGTAAGTCACCGCAAGAGTACATGCACACGTGGCTGTCAAATTGACCGCGCGTGCGCCCACAAGGTCCGAAAGCGCATCATCGACGCCATCGTCGGGGGGCTTGAGGGTTGGAAACTCGCTAAGATGTGCTTGACAGGTCAAGCCGAAGTCCCCGCAAGAGTTATTTGAAGTTATGCAAGAATACCGCAAGTCCGACAAAGCCGCCGCCGAAGGCCCGACCGGCAAACGTAGCAAAGAAGCAAACAACAACAGGAAGGGGGACCACCCGAAGGGGTGGCAAAACCAGCCGCCGAAGCAAGCGAACCGTCGTATCAACAACGTGTCCGCGCCCCCGACCGTCGGTAACCAGAAGACAGGCGGCGGGCACAAGGGCGAATACAAGCATAACAGGGGGCCGAAGCCACAAAGAAGACAACCACTGGCACGGCGGTGGCGGAAGGCGACGTCGCCGGCTCCATGGAATTGATGCTCCGCACCACACGCACCAAAGGCCCTTCGGCGGTCAAGATGAAACTGGAGTGGGAGGCGGAGGAGAAGGCGAAGGCAGCAGGCATGGCCGTGAACCATGTCATGAAATACCAAAAATGCGGGTCGGGCCGCGCCCTCGCCACCACCATACCATCACCCGCCCTTACCAACCTCGGCACTCCTCGCGCATGCTTTCCACCCACCACAACCATACACACCTTCCGCGCCGCACCGCTTCCGCCCTCCCCCACTCGCGCAAGAACCCTTCGTTTTCGTGCCCTCGTGGCCGAACCCGCCCGCCCACCACCCGACACACTACACCCACACCCAAACGCCACCTCCACCCCCACCAAAGCAAGAGGCCCCCGACTGCCAATAGCTCGTGGATGACGGCATGCTCAACATCATCAATGCGATCTCCGCGGATCCAATGAGCCGACGCACGAGACAAAGAGGCAACGCCAAGACTACTGCCGAAGCGTGTCGCACATCTCGCTCGCTAGCACTTTCACTTGCCGTGGTCCCACGTCCCCATAACTTTCACCTGCAACGCTCGACATCCGGTTACGCAAAGACTACCCTCACAATGATCCACTCATTATAAGGGCCAACATCGGCAAGAAGGACAAAGTACTACTTCGGCAATGACGTGGGGAGGATCTTGGGGGACAACGACAGCTCGGCCAGGAGCATCCCGACCCGGCAATGCTTCACCGGCATGGGGTTCAAAAAGGAAGACTTCAAGAAGGCATAACATCCGTTGTACGACTTCGGCAACAAAAAAATCGAAGCCCTGGGCAAGATTGATGTCAATGTATCCTTCTGCCAAGACGCCACCATGAGAACCGAGGTCATAACATTCGATGTTGTCGACTTCGCGTACCCGTACAACGCCATCTTCGCCGCAACACCATCAACAAGTTCGCGCCGTCATCCATCAAGGGTACCGCCGATGAAGATACTAAGCGCTGGGTAATCTCCGTGTACGTAGCCAGGAGGAGTCCCGAAGAGCCGAGCGCAACACGCTCGCCCACAATAGACAAGTTCATGTCATCAATGAAGACGAGAGCAACGAAGCCGTAAAGTGGCCGAAGAGCAGAAGGCCGAAGCCCAAATGAGGCAAAAGCCTCCATGAAGGGGACCGAAGCCGAGCGCATGAAAGTTGTTGAAGTCACGAAGACAAAATACCCCTATGAGCCTACGTGCCCAGCAGACCATGATGATAGGAGCCGAAATCAAAGACATAGATGAAGACCGGCCTCCGAAAGTTCCTTTGTAACAATCAAGATGTGTTCGCATGGTCCAAGTCCGATCCGATTGTGCGTCCATCGTTGGCCACATTAAGGGGAGCATGCGCTCAACACCGATCCAAGGGTCAAAACCGAAGCCGCGCAGGCAACGGGACGATGTACGGGATTGTGGTCAAAAGTTGCTCGACGCGAGAATCATCGTAGAGAAGTCCAATACCCCATCCGGGTGGCGAACGTGGTGATGGTGCAAAATAGAACGGCAACATGCGAATGTGTATTGACTTCACCGAACTCAACAAGGCATGCCCGAAGGACCCCCTTACCCGTTGCCAAGGATCGACGTCGTTTATTGATCGTGCCGTCGATCGTGACATGTTGAGCCTCCTAGATTGCTTCTCCCGCCATCACCAAGTGTGGATGCGAAGGAAGATGAAGCAAAAAACCGGATTCACAACCCCCTCGCATCTTCTCTCGGCTTCGTCGTAATGCCCGAAGGCCTACGCAACGCCGGTCCACCTTCAACCGCATGATGAAATTGATCCCGCGCCCAGCTCGGGACGCAACGCCGCGTACGTTGATGACATCGTTCATCATGAGCGAAAAAGAGGAAGATCACATTGCGTATCTGACCGAGACCTTCGACAACATGAGGCAAAAAGGCCTCAAGCTCAACCCAGCAGAAGTGCATCTTCGGCATCCGGGAAGGGGCAACCGGGCCGGGCCGTATGGTTTCCAAGTTTATTATCTGTAGCGAACCCCCAAAAGATCGAAGCCCCACGACCGACGCAGCCTCCAAGCACTCGTAAGGAAGTCCAAAGGCTAATAGGGTAATTGCCTTGCCGAACCGTTTCATCTCAAGAGCCGCCGAATGAAGCCTTACTTTCTTCGTTACTCCGAGCAAATTCAACTTTCCAATCGGGCCCGCAGCAAAAACAAGCCTTCGGCGACCCAAAAATACCTTGAAGACGCAAAGTCAATCATGACCAAACCGTCAACGAAGGCCGAACTCGCCGTTGTACATCGTCGCAAACCGACGACGGCGGTTAGCGCAAGGCTTGTGGAAGAGCGCAAAGAGTGCGTACGTTCGAGGAATCTCATATATTATGTTCCGAAGTCGAGTGGCTCAAAGCTCCTCTACTCCGAAATGGAGAAGATGGCATATGTCGTCGTGATGGCAAAAAAGGAAACTTCGGCATCATCTGCAGCCACACCGTTGCGGTGCCCACAGACCCTCCGGGACATGTTCGAAAACAAGGAGCAGCGGCGTGATGGGCAAGTGGGCTCCTGAATTGGCGGAGCACGTCATAAGCTTCAAGCGCAGCCGCGATAAAGTCTCAAGTCCTCGCTGACTTCGTAGCCGATTGGACGCCCCGCGCCGAAGGGGGAAGCAAAGTAGTTGCTGAGCCAATATGGGAAGTCCGAGATGGTGCATACCGTCACCTTGGTTCGGTGGCCGCAGCTAGCCTTAAAGCTCCCCTTCGGCATCAAGTCTCGATATGCCTTGCGCGAACTATGACAACCGCACAAACAACGTGGCGGAGTACGAAGGCCGTCGCTGGCGCTTCGAAAGCCGGGGCCGTAGGGTGCAAGGAGGCTCGCCACCCCGATGCACTCCGAACTTGTTGCCTGGCCACATTGGGAAAACCTACAAGGCAAAGAACCCGATATGATGAAGTACCGCAAAGCCGTCCGAAGCATGTAAAAGTTCTTCATCCAAGGATCAGCAAGTTGAGAAGTTTTCCCCAGAACTACAAATGGAGGCCGACGCCATCGCAAAGGCAACCGCACTACTCGAGCCCCCGCCACCGATGTCTTCTATGAAACAACCACCCTCGAAGTCCGTTGTGCTCGATGAAGAAGACTCCCCCAAGTTTCGTGAACGCCATACGTGCAGTGAGGACCCGCGCGCCCCAATATTAGCGCGCTCAAGGGTTACTATGAGGCCGAAGATGGGGTCGTCGCAAGAGAGTGGCCATCGCAGTGAGAAACTACCACCTCGTCGACGGCATCCCGTACCGAAGAGGGGTGTGCGCCCCAATCGCTAAAGTGCATATCGGCACCGGGCAAGCGACCTCGCTTCCACGAAATCCATAGTGCGCATGTGCTCACACCATCTCGCACCAGGCATTCGTGCGTAAAGCTTTCCGACGTGCGCCACCGGCCTTCGGCGGTCGCATGCCTATGATATAGTGCGCCATTGCCCAGTAGTGCTAGCGCCATGCGCCCGCATGCTAAAGTCCGCTTCCAACGAGATACAGCCTATCACCAATTCGGTGGCCCTTCGCCCTGGGGCATCGACATCGTTCGCCCGCCACCCACAAAGACCTCGGAAACTACACTCACGCAAGCTTCTGGCGCTCGAATATTTCTCCAAGTAAGCTGAAGCAAAGCTATTATTGAGCATCACTTCGAAGAACCATCTCGAAGTTCTTTTGGCGTAACATAGTGTGCCGTCGGCGTCCCCCACGAGGTCACAAAGTGGGATAATGGCAAAAGCTTTGACAAAGACGGAGTTCAAGGAATTCTCGTGCATACTTGGGAACGAAGTTGTGCTTCGCTTCGGTCTACCACCCGCAACTCCAACGGGGCGGTGGAACGGGCCAATGGGATTATCTTCGCAGCATCAAGAGGAACATCACCGACTTACCCAAGAGCAAATGGGCCGAAGAACTACCGAGGGTAATCCGGTCCCACAACACCACCACATCCAACTACTCAGCCTCCCCCTTCAAGCCGTTGTACGGGGAGGAAGCCATGCCGCCCGAAGAGCTATGTCCGGGCACTGAGGAGCACACCCTCCCGGGAGACGGGAAGACCTCAAGGCGCTGGCTCGTAACATTTAGGAGGTCCGCCACAAGCAGACGAAAACCCTCTCGCCTACCAAGATGAGACCCGAAGGTGGAAAAGCAAGAGGATCAAACCAAAGCTTATACGGTCGTGGACCCGGTGCTACGCAAGGTGCCGAAGGGCAAACCGAAGGGCAAGATGCATGAGAAAATGGGAAGGCCCGTTCATCGCGAGGGGCCGACCGCAAACGAAGAAGGTCCAAATTGCGCCGGCTAACGGCGACGAAGAGCCATACACGTGGAATGTGGACATGCTTCTGAAGTACTTCGTCCGAAAGGCCCGCGAGTTCTAACATAGTTTTTGGAGTTTCCACGCTTTTTTTCTCTTAAGTCGTGATAGCGACTCGTATCTTATGTACATTAAAGTAGTGGGGACGACTCTTTCCCCTCACGGGGAGGCCGTGTCTCCCCTCCCATCCGCGAAGTGTGAGGTTTTTAACGAGGCGGCCCCTCGTGCCCCTTTCGATTCCCGACATGTAATATAAGTCGTTGTTCCCCCATCCCTTCGTATGCGCCACTTTCTGTTCAAAGAATGCTTTGCCACTTCCGTCGAAGCTAGGCCACCGCCTTCGGGGGGCCGTCGAGGTGGCCTTTGCTGGAGTAAGCACGGGGCCTAGGCGCGGATCGCCTTAGAGCGCGCGCACCAAGCCTCGTCACTTATGGTCGTGGACCGAAGAGAAAAAACCGCTTGATGTGGAGCGAGGCCACGATTCGGCCGAGTAAGCGCACGCCCGGAGCGATGCGCTTCTGGCCCCGATTTGACCGAAGAGAAAACCGCTTGACGCGAGCGAGGCCACGATTCGGCCGAGTAAGCGCACGCCCGGAGCGATGCGTCGGCCTCGATTTGACCGAAGAGAAAACCGCTTGACGCGGAGCGAGGCCACGATTCGGCCGAGTAAGCGCACGCCCGGAGCGATGCGCCGGCCCCGATTTGACCGAAGAGAAAACCGCTTGACGCGGAGCGAGGCCACGATTCGGGCCGGAGTAAGCGCACGCCCGGAGCGATGCGTCTGTCCCGATTCGACCGAAGGGAAAGAGCACTTAGTGCGAGCAAGGCCGCGACTCGGCCGAAGTAAACGCACGCCTAAAGCAATGCTTCGGTCCTTGATTCGACCGAAGGGAAAGTCCGCTTCGCGTGGTATACACCCTCGATTTGGCTCGAGCAGCGCACTAAAAACGGCCGCCGAGAAACGCACGTCCTGAACATAACGTTGTTTTCTAACCCGAGAGGGTGAGACGTTGCAAGTTGCGTCCGGAGGGAAAGCGCGGTGCCGCTTCGTCCCAACGCACTCAGGGCATTCACGATCAAGCAAGCAGTGAACGAAACGCTGAAGTACGCAAAAGATGGCCACAGGCACTGCTCGTCCTTTTTCCTTCTCACATTTTCAACATGTAACATCCTTCGTAAAGACAATATAACTTTACAAGGGAAAAACAATGCAGTTACAACACACACCGTCTCAAGCGCTAAATTTACAAATCCGCTCCGGGCATGCCGCGAACACTTCCGGGGGGAGTTCCGAAGTCCTGTGCTTCAAGTCTTCGCGCCAGCCCGTAGACACTCTTAGCAGTCAATCTTCGTTTAGCACGTCCTCACGCATCTCGTCGATCAACCGAAGATATGCCATATCTATGATCTCCGTAGCCATCTCCCGAAGCTCGCCGTCCGTAGGCATCCGTCCCGCGCCGAAGTCGGGGTTAGAGTCTATGCGCAGTGATCACTCCGTCTCCACCTTCACCGCCGCGAAGCTCTCCGACGAGGCGTCGTGAATTAAATATACATACTCGGCGGCCCAAGGACCCCCTCTTCGATCGGCTCTATTTTTGGAACGACCCCTTCGGTCACGAAGGGGTCCACTAAGTTACGCTTAGAGCGCCCCACGGCGGCCCGCTCTCTAAGAATGGCATCCCGACGCACGGGATCCCTCGAAAAATCCGCAAAAAGCGTTTAGCGGCTTCATTGTGAAGGCGGTAACGCTCCGCACGATACGACAAAAACTCCGGCGTACGAAACATTAGGGTGGCGAATGCTAAACTTCGTCCAAACGTTCGCGCGACAAAAAGTGAGTTAAGGGGCGTAGTTGAGCCGCTCGCACCTTCGGCCCTCTCGCGCAGAACCACCGAAGGAACCCGCGCAGATACCGTGCACCGCCTTACTTTACAAAAATTCATCCCATCAAGGGGAGAGTGGTTCACTCCTTTACAAGTCCCGCACCGACGCGTTTCGTACCCTCGGCACCTTCGGCGACGACGGGGCCTCGCTCGCCGACGCCGCTCGCTTCGCGGGCCTCGACCGACGCGACCGGCCGCGTCGACCGCCGCCTCCGCGGGTCCTTCGCCGCCGAGAGAGCCGGGCAGCCCGGCCAGCCGCAGCCTCCGGCTCCGCCGCGTGTGCCGCCTCCGAAGCATCCGCCGTAGCGTCTTCCCCCGCGGGGACCGCGGCCGCCACCGCGTCGCCAGGGGCAGGCGCGACCTCTTCCCTCGGGAGCGGAGCGCCTCATGCGCCGGCGGCGCCGAGCGGCGCTCCCTGCGGCCGCCTCGGCACGCTCCCCCTCAATCGTGGGCTCCCGCGCGCCTCCCCCGTGCCCTTCTTCGTGGTGGGAGCCGCCGTGTCTTCGGCGGCGCCGCCTTCGTCCTCGTGAACGCCGGCGGCTTCACCTTCCTCCCGTGCCGCACCGCGGGCCCCCAGCCGTGATAAGAGGAACGCCGGCATGGCGATCCAATCCCCTCCGTCATGAACCGGCGTGGGTGGAGTGCCGCCGAACCGAACCCGGAGACGGCCGTAAACACGCTCGTTGCGCCGAGGCCTTATCTCGCGAAACAAGCGAGGGCAATGTGTTAAAGTATTTACGAGAATGTGCTTTTAACGCAACCATAAACAAAAGGAAGGAAGTAGCTTCGGCGTACCTGGGCACTAAGGCGAGCGGACTCGTCCAAAGTGAGTTGATATCCGCGCCGGGCGAAGAAGGTGTTCATGAAGTTTTTCGCAAGGTTCTTGGGGAGCACCGGGAGCCGACCAACATCCAGGTCCGCGTCGCTAGGCCATTCGAAGTTCTCCTTCGTAAGACGACGAAGGTCGCCTTTGCTGATCGTCTTCTCCAAAGACGGACGATCCGGGGGCACCAGCGAGCACACCGTATACGCCAGCGTGCGGACCCCCACCGCAGCCCCGAGCTCTCCGAAGATCTTCGTGTTCATCGAGATGACGTCGAAGCAGGCATTCACCCACTCATAGAATGACCTCGACGCGTGCACCGGGGAGCGGGACAGCGGCGCGCTCGCATTGCACTCGCTCCAGCAGCACCGCAGCATGTCGCTGCGAAGGGCTTCCGCGCTCCGAATGTGATCCGTGCGCACCGCCTCGCGCTCCGCCCGCCTCGCTCGCCCTTCTCGCGCTTCTCGGCCAACTTGGCCTCCCTCGTCGGCGAGCTGAGCGTGCAAGTCCTCCTTAGCGCTGCTCAGGGCCTCCACGTCGTGGCGCAAGCCGTGCTGAGGACGAGGCTTCGAGGATTTCGCCGAGTCTTCCTTCTCCCGCGTGCCCTCCGGAGCGCTCTTGCTCCGCGCCCCGCCGTCCCTCCAGCCTCCGCCACTCGGTTTTCAAGCGAGGAGACAGCGGCCACCGATCTCTCCTTCGCCTCCTTGCTCTCCCCGCAGTCCAGCCCTTCGGCGAGGCACCGCGACGCGATGAAGGCCTTCGTACGACAGATCCCCGCACGCCGTCGTGAGCTCCGCCGCGGTGAGCTTCCCGAAGTATTCCTCTTCATGAGGTATGGCGAAGCTCTCGCCCCGCTTCCTCCAGAAACCGGCGCTCATGCCCGCCACTCGTCGGCCCCAAAAAATGGATCGTCTTCCCGCCAATCAGCCTTGGCCTCGGCGGGAACTTGAAGACGGACAAGCGGCGGCGCGCGGCTCCTCACGCGTCACCCGATAACCGCTTCCCTCCGCCGCTCGGCTCCTCGTCCTCCCCTTCCTCCGCTTCGGCGACGACAACATCCTTCCTGCGGAGCCGGGGCCGAAGGGGAGGCGGATTGCTCGGTGCCACCGGAGGACGTGCTCGGACGAGGCCGCCGGAGTGCGCGAGCTGGAATCATCTTTTTCTTGTGGGGCTTCGGCGCCGAGGGCGACGGGGCTCGGCTTGCGCGGCGCGTCACCAACGGAGGACACGATGCGAACGTCGCTGTCGTCGTCACTGTCCTTTTCTGGTGGGCTGAGGGGGACAAGTAGCGGCCCGGCGGCCCCTTGCCCAGCCCTCGCCGAGGGCACGTCCGAAGGCACGTCCGAACGGCGCGGCCGCGCGCAGCCGGCACGGCGCTATCACGTCTTCGACGAGGCCCGTCTCCACGTCAACGACGCGGGTCCTCTTGGGGGACGGCGGCGAGTCCGCCGGCCGCCCGCCCCGTTTCTTCCGGGCCTTCCTTCGGGCGCGCAAGGGCCGCGGCGGTGCGCGCGCCCTCCCCGCCGGCCTTCGCGGAGCGGGCGCGCGGCGAAGTCGCCGTCTCCCCGCCGTCCGCTCTCGGGCGGCCGCAACCGCCGCGGTCTTCTCGGCCGCCTCGCGGTGCTTGGCAAACCGACGCGCGCGGTGGTGTGATCTTGAAAAATTCGAATACCCGGCTCCGTCCGGATCCGTTCAGCTCCGCGACGGTGTCTTTATACTCCTTCGGCGAGACGGGGCCGAGGATGAAGTCCCCGTGCGCCTCCACCTTCCTTCTCCTCAGCACTGCGGGAAAACCGTCCAGTCGGTCAGCATTTCATTTACCAGGGACGTAGCTAAGAAGAACCCTCCGAAGGACGCAAAGTAACTTACACTCGGCTGTGAAGCCGAAGACCTTCGTCCGAGCCGTGTGGAATGCCCCCGATATCCTCCGCCCACTCGTTCTCTCGGCCACCCGACCCGCCCGTCCACCAACGGCACACGGGGATGCTCGCGTACCCTCCACGATGTCGCGTGTGCCGTACCGGTTGCGTTGTTGATGCGACGGTTCGCTTGCTTCGGCGGTGGTTATGCCACCCCGCCCGGTTGGTCCTTGCCCTTGTTGCTTGCTTCTTTGCGTTCGCTCGGTCGATCCTTCGGCGGCGGCCCTTGTCGGACTTGCGGTATTCTTGCATGACTTCAAATAACTCTTGCGAGAGACTTCGGCTTGACCCTGTCCGGCACATCTTGGCAGAGTTTCCAACCCTCGGAGCCCCGACGATGGCGTCGATGATCTTTGCTTTCGGACACCGTGGGCGCACGTCTTTGTCCAATTTGACAACCCTGTGCATGTACTCTTGTAGCGACTCGCGGTCCCCGGACACACATGTTGACGAGGTCGTTGGAGTCTAGCTCTTCGACACCATGCCTTTGAAAGGTAGGCCGCGACTTGTTCACTTGTTGGAACCAAGATGTTATGTGCCCCTTCGGTATGTTGGCATACCGTGCGAGACTTCTCCCTTGAGCGCGAGTACGAGGGCCTTCGCCTTTTGTGGTGGCGTCACCCCCGTTGGACTCAACGCGCTTCGAACTTCATTAGGAACTCCTTGGGATCGTAGTCTCGGGTCATCTTGGGGCGGGGTGTTGGCGTTGAATCGATGAGGCCACGGCGACTCTCGAGCTCGGCCAAGGCGGGGGACACGGGACCACGTTACGAAGTGGAGCGTCGTCGGGAGCGAAGTGCTCGTGCACCTTTTGTCTTGGCGGTGCCCTATGCTTGTACCTGCCCTTCGGAGGCATCCTTACCTGGCACCGCCTCCATTGATCCGGCCGGCACCGCATGGCACACGGGGGTAGACGAGCATGTTGTGGCTGGGCGCCGGCGCGGCATCGCGAGCGAGCGTCGGTGCGGTGCGGGCGGCGTCGGGGCGGCCGCGTAGGCGTCGCGGCGATGCGGCTGCCGGCATGGCGATGTAGCGCTCGACTGCTGATGTTGAGGCGATGGCGTCGGAGGCGGTGTGGGGTGGAGCCGCATCCTGGTGCGGGATGGTTGCATGCGAGGAGGATGGGCGCGTCTCCTTGCTCGGGGTGGCCGACGACTTGCCGGCGGCGAGGGCCGGATCCTTCGGGCGACTTCGATGTCTTGCGGCAGAAGCCCCCGGCCCTCGAGGGCGACTTCGAGCATCCCGGCGGTGTGCTCTACCTCGGGCGCGCTCGGCCGTGACCTTTGGTTCCGTAGGAGCTGGTTGGCCAAAGAAGGGGGGGATGGGTTGGTGGGCGCCCGACACGAGTGGAGGGGTCGCCTGGCCCAGGTGCGGCCGGCGCCTAGCCGAACGTGTCCTGGCCATGTGGTCTTGAGATCTTCCACGAGGTGGGCGCCAAACGTTGGTGGAAATCGGGCCTGAAGGGTGGACGCCGACACAACAGCCCCCTGAGTTCTCTCCCTTCCTTCGCTCACTCTCGCGGGGTTCCTACTTCTACTTAGGCGGGGAAAGGAGACGCGGGAACTTAATGAGACTGAAAAGGGAATAAGGAAATACTCAGTAGACCGAAGGCCGAAGAACTGGCAAATGCCTTCGGTGCTCTCTTCTCATTACAGTGTGTCCGTTTCATTACAAGGGGTTCACTATTTATAGGAGACCCCCGGGTATAGTCATTTGCCTCAATTACACCTTTTCCGTTCTACGACAAACCGCTTTAAACACTTTACAAGGGTATAACGGTAAGTCCCGCGTCGTACGGGCCTCCGGC
This sequence comes from Cenchrus americanus, assembly GCA_947561735.1. Taxonomy (NCBI): domain Eukaryota; kingdom Viridiplantae; phylum Streptophyta; class Magnoliopsida; order Poales; family Poaceae; genus Cenchrus; species Cenchrus americanus. The sequence goes on along the minus strand of OX387245.1, from coordinate 195,200,589 downwards.
GTGTCTTCGTACGGCCGAAACACCTTTACACGCGGCCGCCCTTGTCTGCCTTGTCGGAGCCCGCTTTACACGTTGGCGGTGGCCACGTGTCCGGGGCCGTCGCACCTTCGGTGACGAAGCGGCGGCCCGGGATCGGGGCGTCGAGCCTCCGCATACGCTTCGTACGCACGCCGCCGGTCCGGACGCGGTATCCTCGGCCCGCGCTCGCCGCTCCTGGCCCTCCCGGGCCTTCATCAACGGAGCGCGGCCGTCAGTACCTTCGGCGCCGAAGGCTGGCGCCGCCACGAGGGGTCATTCCTGCACAACGAGACTCATGAGGCATAAGCGATGTTAGTGTTTCGTTAGTGCCCTGTGCAGCGAAGGGTCGCCTACGTCGGACCGAAGCCGTAGGGCGAGCCGAGGGTGCCGGCGTGGGCGGACGGGGGCGATGCTTCCGAAGACCAACTTCCCCAACAGTAGCCCCTCGTCAGTGAGGGCCGTCCTGAATCTGCGAAGGGCCGAACTTACGATCAACTTTAGCGGGTGAAGGACGGTCTTCGGAACTCCCGGACGGCCACGGCCCGACACGGTGGTTCGAAAAAAGACGCGCGCTGCCCTCTGCTAAATTTACCGTTGAGAGGGGCCGTCGGTGGGTAAAAGTGTAATTTCGGTCGTCGTCGACGCGATTATCGGGACTCATTACTATAAAGGGAGACGCCCTTTGGGTTGCCCTGCTGCGAGCTGCGACCCCAGCTACGACACCGCGAGAGCTCGAAGGTTCATTTGTAGACTTCCTCCCGGCCCCTCGCTTACGTTTTCGCTTCGTGTTGGGTCGCATTCCGCAACGCAGGAGACGTGTGTCGCAAGAAGATGCGCTAAGACCTACACGTTCGGTCGAAGACAAATCGACAAAGACCGACGTGGAGGCGGCCCCAGTAAGAAGCACGCATGGTCGAGGGCCGTAGGGCCACGGCCGCGAGGCCGTGGGGGGCGCGGGACAACGAGGTCGTCATCTTACGAAGAGATCTTCGTACGGGGGCTTCGGTTCCGAAATACCGGCGCCGTCGTCGACATACTTCGGTACTTCGACATCTACCTTCTCGGCTCACCCCTAATGCCATCCTCGAGCTATCGTGGTACTTGTGTGGATATGCGGGCAACGAAGATCAAAGCCCTCGGCGGGAGCTTCGCTTCGGCGCATCGGGTGCCTGCCACCGACGGCGGATGGTCTTCGAGGAAGAAGGGGACCGGTCCGTGGAGAAGGACGCGATTCGATGGTGTCTCGGGTTCTCATACAAGACGGGAGTGGTGAGCCGGTCACCGCGTACGAGAGCTCGTGGCCTTCGGACACGGCGGCGGCATTGGTTCTACCACCTTGAGCCCCCTTCTTCGGAGGCATCCACCGCTAGCGACGAAGGGAACTCTAGCCCCACCGCAGGTCCTCGCGAGAAGAACCCTTCGTGTCCGGGAGGGGGAGACGGGTCGTGATGATCTTTGCGTCGGTTCGCGCGGAAGTACGGTACTCGCGACATTGTGGAAGAGTACGCGGCAGTCCGTGTGCCCCGGTCGGCCGGCTGGTCGTCGGCCCGGAAGGGGAGTGGGCGGAGGATGTCGGTGGCATCCTTTGCCACTGAGCTTTGGACAAGAGTCTTCGGCTTCAGTGGCCGATTGTAGGTTGCTCCCCTTGCTTCCTTCGGATAGTTGTCTTTTTGCCGCGCCCTTAGTAAGCACGGTGCGGACTGGGACCCGATCTTCTAGGTGTTGAGGAGAAGGGAAGGTGGAGGCGCACGGGGGACTTCGTCCTCGGCCCCGTCTCACAGAAAAGGTACAAGGACTACCGTCGCGGAGCGAACGGGTCCGTTGGCTCGGTGTATTTCGGGTTTTTCAAGATCGCGCGCCCGGCGCGTCGGTTTTCGCTAAGCACGCGAGGGCGGCGAGAAGAAGGCCGCGGCGGCCGCGGCCGCCGGCGGACGTGGAGGAGACGAGCGACTTCGCGCGCGGCCACCACAAAAGTCCGGCGGGGAGGAGCGCGCGCTTTGCGGCCTTCTGCCCCGGCCGCCGAAGGGGAGGCCGGAAGAAACGGGGCGGGCGGCGGGCGGACTCGCCCCGAGTCTCCCAAGAGAACTCGCGTCGTCGACGTGGAGGCGGGCGTCGTCGAAAATGTTATAGCCGCCGTGCCCTTGCCGCGCGGCAGCTCTACGGACATGCCTTCGGTGACGGCGGGGGCGGGGCCGCCGAGCCGGCTTCTGGTTCCCCCTCGATTCCGCAAGAAAAAAGACAGTGATGAAGACGGCGATGTTCGCATAGTGTCTTCCGTTGGGACGCGCCGGGATGGTGAGCCCCCGTCGTCGAGCCGGCAAAGCCCCCCAGAAAGATGACTCCCGGCTCCACCTCGCGGCTCGTCGACACCTCCTCTCGAAGGGCATAGAGCGATCGGCCTCCCCCTTCGGCCCCGCCCTCAAGGGGAAACGACGTCGTCCCCAAAGGCGGAGGAAGAGGGGGACGAGGAGCCGACGGCGGCTATCGGGTGACGCGAGGAGCCCCGGGCCGCCGTTGTTCGTGCACGTTCCGCCGCGGCCAAAGGCGGTTGGCGGGAAAACCATCCGCTTCTTGGGGCGACGAGTGGCGGGCATGAGCGCCGATTCTGGAAGAAGCGGAGCAAGCTTCTCCATCCCCCATGAAGAGGAGTACTACGGGAGGCGGCGCGGGCGGGGGCGCCCCGGCGTGCGGGGACTGTCGGCGAAGGCTTTTATTGCGTCGCGATGCCTCGCCGAAGGTTGGAGCGGGGAGAGCAAGGAGGCCAAGGAAAAATCGGTGGCTTGTCTCCTCGCTCGAAAGCCGAGTGGCGGAGGCTGGAGGAGTCGGTTGGCGCCGAGCAAGAGCGCTCCAGAAGGCTGCGGGAGGAAAAAGAAGAGTCGGCGAAAAACTCGAAGCCGCCCTCGACAAGGTAGCGCCACGACGTTGAGACCCTGGGCAGCGCTAAGGAAGACTTGCGGCTCGGCTCGGCGACGGGGGAGGCAAGTTGACCAGAAGCGCGAGAGAAGGCGGGCGGGGGGCGGGTGGGACGGCGGAGCGATATCGCACGAGCACCTTCGGAGCGCGGAGGCCCTTCGTAATGGCATATGCGAGGTCTTCGGGCGGTGTAATGCGGAAGCGCCACCTATCGAATCCCCCGGTGCCGTTGAGGCATACTACGAGTGGGTGAACGCGTGCTTCGATCTGATCACGATGAACACAAAGATCTTCGGAGAGCTTGCGGCTGCGGTGGGGGTTCGCACGGCTGGGCTATTCGGTGTGCTCATTGGTGCCTCCGGATCGCCCATCTACGGAGAAGACGATTAGGAGGGGGATCTTCGTCGTCTTACGAAGGACAACTTTGCATGGCCCGGCCGACGCGGACTTGGACGTTAGTCGGCTCCCGATGCTCCCCAAGAATCTCGCAAAAAATTTCATGATCACTTTCTTCGCCCCGGCGTGGGCCCCGGCTCACTTTGGACGAGTCGGCTCGCCTTAGTGCGCGGGTGCGCGGCCTACTTCCTCCCTATGCTTATGATTGCATTAAAGGTGCACTTTCGTAACTAACTTGGCATGCGCCCCCATTGTCTTGCGAGATAAGGCCTCGGCTTGCGGGATCGTGTGTACGACCGTCTCCGGGTCGGTTTGGCGGCGCTCGCCCTTGCCCGGTTCATGACGGAGGGGAGTGGATCGCCATGCCCGGCGTCCCTCTTATCACCGCCGAGGGCTCCGTAGGCGCGACCGCCGGGGGCGAGCCGCCCGGCGTTCCCGAGGGACGAAGCTCGCGGCGCGGGGACACCACGGTTCACACCATTGAAGAGGGGCATGGGGGGGGGGGCGGGCGGGGGCCGCGGCCGAAGAGGGGGGGGGGCGGGGCGGACGCGGGGCCCCGCCCCTCCGGCCGCACCGCCGGCCTCGGCAGCCCCTCCGCCACCGAGGAAGAGTCACACTTGCTCTCCGGTGAAGCCGCGGCGGCCGCGGCCCCTACGACACGTGGGCGTGCGGCGGATGCTTCGGACGCGGCGCACGCGGCGGGAACTTGAAGCGCGCGTGGCGCCGGCTCTCCCCGGCGAGGAACCCGCGGAGGGCGGCGGTCGCTGCGGCTGGTTGCGTCGGTAGGGGCCCCCCGAGCTAGCGCCGTGTTGAACGAGGCCCCGTCGTCGCCGAAGGTGCGAGGTGTGAAACGCTTCGGTGTGGGACTTGCGATGGACTTGTAACCTCCCCTTGAAGGGATGAAACTTTTGTAATGTAAGGCGATGCACGGTATCTGCGCGAGTTCCTTCGTGGCTCTGCGCGAGAGGGCGAAGGTGCGAGCAACTCAACTTTGCCCCTTAACTCACTTTTTGTCGCGCCGAACGTGTGGACGAAGTTTAGCATCCGCCATCCTAATGTTACGTACGCGAAGTTTTTGTCGTACCGAGCGGGAGCGCTACCGCCTTCACAACGAAGCGGCTAAGCGCTTTTCGCCGAGTTTTCAAGGGATCCCCGCGCGTCGGGATGCCATTCTTAGAGAGCGGAGCCGCCGTAGGGGCGGCCAAGCGTAAGTTAGTGGACCCCTTCGTGGCCGAAGGGGTCGTTCCCCCAACGGAGCCAATTGAAGAGGGGGGTCCTTGGGCCGCCCCGAGTATGTATATTTAATTCACGACACCTCGTCGGAAAGCTTCGCGAGGGTGAAGGTGGAGACGGAGGGATCTCCTTCGTATAGACTCGACCCCGACTTCGGCGCGGGGCGGATGCCTACGAACGGCGAGCTTCGGGAGATGGCTTTGGAGATCATAGACATGGCATATCTTCGGGCGATCGACGAGATGCGCGAGGATGTACTAAATGAGGATTGATCGTTAAACGTGGCTACGGGCTGGCGCGAAGACTTGAAGCATAGGACTCGAACTCCCCGGACGTGTTCGCGGCAGGCCGGCGGATGTCGAGTGCGACTTTGTACCATTATTGTTCGAGGCGGTATGTGTTGTAACTACATTGTTATTCGTTTTGTAAAGTTATATTGTTTTCACGATGGATGTTGTAAGATGAAAGTGTGGACGAGAGGTGTTTTTGCTGTCTTTTTCGTCTTTGCGTGCTTGATCGAGAAAAGCCACGAGTTCGTTGGGATGAAGCGGCACCGCGCTTCGCCTTTAGAGTTAACGTGTGATGGCTCGCCTTCTCGATCCAAAGCGTGGTGTAAACCGCGCGGGCGGAGTTACTCATCGGTCAGGACGTGACCGAAGGGCTAGTTTGAGTGTGCGTTCACTTCGGCCGTCGCGGCCTCGTTTTGTACTAAGTGTTTTTCCTTTGGACAAAAGCGAGACCAACGCGCCGCCGTAGGCATGCGTTTTCTCGGGGCCGCCAAGCGGTTTCTCTTCGTCAACTCAAGGCCAGCGCAACGCTCCGGGCGTGCGCTTACTTCGGCCGAATCGTGGCCCCGCCCCGCTTCAAGCGGTTTCTCTTCGGTCAACTCGAGGCCGACGCAACGCTCCCGGCGTGCGCTTACTTCGGCCGAATCATGGCCCCCTCCGCTTCCAGCGGTTTTCTCCGGTCAACTTGGGGCGACGCAACGCTCCGGGCGTGCGCGCCGAATCATGGCCCTTCCCCGCTTCAGCGGTTTTCTCTTCGGTCAACTCGAGGCCGACGCAACGCTCCGGGCGTGCGCCACGCCGGCCGAGTCATCGCCCCGCGCCCGCTTCAAGCGGTTTTCTCTTCGGTCAACTCGAGACCGACGCAACGCGCCGGCGTGCGCTTACTTCGCCGAATCATGGCCCTTCCCCGCTTCAAGCGGTTTCTCTTCGGTCAACTCGAGGCCGACGCAACGCTCCCAGGGCGTGCGCTTCCTTCGGCCGAATCATGGCCCTTCCCCGCTTCAAGCGGTTTTCTCTTCGGTCACGACGATAAGTGACGAGCTTGGTGTGCGTGCCCCTAAGGCGATCCGCGCCAAGGGCGCCACTTACCGCGCCGAAGCCACTTCGGAGACTAGGCCCCCGGAGGGCGGTGGCCTAGCTTCGATAGAGTGGCGAGAGCATTCTTTAAAAAGAAAGGTAAGCTCGCACACGAAGGGATGGGGGAAAGGCCGACTTATATTACATGTCGGGGAAATCGAAGGGATACAAAGGGCCGCCTCATTAAAAACCTCACACTTCGCGGATCGGAGGAACCACGAAGCTTCCCCCGTGAGAAAAAGAGTACGTCCCCCACTACTTTAATGTACATAGGATACAAAGTCGGTATCTCGACCTAAAGGAAAGAGAAACTATTGAAACTCAAAGACTATGATAAGAACTCCCGGTGGCACTTCGGATGAAGTACTTCGAAGCATATCCACATTCCGGGTGTATGGCTCTTCGTCGCCGTCGGCGACGCGGTTTGAAAGGCTGCTTCGTTTGCGGTGGCGGGTGCTATGAACGGGCCTTCCCATTTCCCGTGCATCTTACCCTTCAATTTGCCCTTCGGCACCTTTCGTAGCACTAGGTCCCCACGACCGAATGAGCTTTGGTTTGATCTTCTTGTTTTTCCACCTTCGGGTTTCGTCTTGGTAGGCCAAGAGGTTTTCGGGTGCCTGTAAGCGGACCTCCTCGATGTTACCGAACCGAAGCCTTGAGGTCTTCGTCTCGGAAGGTGTATTCCTCCAGGTGCCCAGGCACAATTCTTCGGGCAAGCATGGCTTCCTCCCCGTACGGCGGCTTGAAGGGGGAGAAGCCCGGGTGGTTTCGGGATGTGGTGGTGTTGTGGGACCGCATTACCCTCGGTAGTTCTTCGGCCCATTTGCTCTTGGGTAAATCGCTGATGTTCCTCTTGATGCCGGCGAAGATGATTGGGTTGGCCGCTCGACCGCCCCGTTGGAGCGTGGGTGGTAGACCGAAGCGAAGCACGGCTTCGTTCCCAAGTATGCGCGGGAATTCCTTGAACTGTGCCGTCAAACTCGCTTGCCATTATCCACCGTGACCTCGTGAGGGACACCGAAGCGGCACACTATGTTTTGCCGAAGAACTTCGAATGGTTGCGATGTGATGCTCAAAGCCACGGCTTCGCTTCAACCCACTTGGAGAAATATTCAACCGCCACAAGCTGCGTGAGTGTAGTTTCCGGAGTGCCGTGGGTAGCGGGCCGACGATGTCAACACCCCACGGCAGCGAAGGGCCACAACCGGGGGAAACAACCGTATCTCGTTGGAAGCAAACTTGCTGTAGGGCGCATGGCGGTGGCACTCCGGACAGTGGCGCACAATGTCGTGGGCGTGCGCCGCGCCGAAGGCCGCAGAAACCTTGGCGGGAAAGCTTTACGCACCAAAGCTGCGGTGCCGAGGTGGTGTGAGCACATGTCGCCGTGGATTTCGTGCGTTGCTTTCCCTCGGTGATCGATATGCACTTTAATAGTGGAGCGCACACCCCTCTTCGGTACAAGTTGCCGTCGACAAGGTGATAATTCCTTGCCCTGATTGCCACCCTCTTGGCGATGACTCCATCTTCGGCCTCATAATATCCTTTGAGCGCCGCCACTATTGGGGCGCGCCAGTCCTCGCTCTGAATTGCGTTCACAAACTTAGGGGGTGCTGCTTCGTCAGCTGCGGACCTTGATGTGGTTGTTTCATAAAAAACATCTGGTGGCAGGGGCTCATTCAGCGCGGTTGCCTTCGCAATAGCATCGGCCTCCTTGTTATGATTCCTGGGAAAACTTCTCACTGTGATGCCGATGAAGAATTTCTCCATGCTTCGGACGGCTTGTAGATACTTCATCATATGCGGGTTCTTTGCCTTGTAGGTTTTCCCAATATGGCAAGCGACAAGCTCGCAGTCCGTCGGGATGACGAGCCTCCACGGCACCTACGGCCCCGGCCTTCCGAAGTGCGAGCGACGGACCTTCATACTCGCCACATTGTTTGTACGGTTGTCATAGTTCGGCGCGGGGCATATCGGAGTTTGATGCCCGAAGGGGACTTTAAGCTGGCTCGCGGCCGCCGAACCAAGGTGGCAGTATGCGCCGTCACACCGAACTTCCCATATTGGCTCTATGACTACCTTGCTTCCCCCTTCGGCGCCGAAGGCGTCCAATCGGCCACAAAGTCGGCGAGGACTTGAGATTTTATTGCGGCTGGCGGCGACGAAGCTTATGACATGCTCCGCCAACGAGCCCACTTGCCCATCCTGCTCGTTGACTCCTTGTTCTCGAACATGTCCACGAAGGGGGAAAGTTTGTGGGTACCGAGACGTTGTGGCTGGGGAAGTAATACCGAAGCTTCCTTTTTGCCATCACAACCGCATATGCCATCTTTTCCATTTCGGAGTAGAGCGACTTTGAGCCGCTCGAGCTTCGGAGACATAGTATATAGGAAATTGCCTCGGGACATCCGCCTCCCCTCGCGCTCTTCCACGAGCACTCGCACTACGCCTTTGTATCGGTGGCCGCAATGTACAACAGCAGGTCGGCCTTCGGTGACGGCTTGGTCATGATTGCAGCATCTTCAAGGTATTTCTTCAGTTCATCGAAGGCTTGCTGCTGCTCTGGGCCCCATTGGAAGGCTGAGTTTGCTCGGAGGACCTTGAAAAAAGGCAGGCTTCGCTCGGCGGCTTTTGAGATAAATCGGTTCAGGGAGGCGATTCTGCCAGTAAGCCTTTGGACTTCCTTTCGGGTGGCTGGGGGCTGCATCCTTCGTAGGGCCTCGATCTTTTGAGGGTTCGCCCGGATGCCCCACTTGGAAACCATGCGGCCCAACGTTGCCCTTTCCGGATGCCGAAGATGCACTTCTCTGCAGGTTAAGCTTGAGGCCATTTTGCCTCATGTTGTCGAAGGTCTCGGTTAGATCCGCGATGTGATCTTGCTCTTTCTCCCTCATGATGACGATGTCGTCGACGTACGCCGAAGCGTTGCGCCCCGGGCGGTTGCCCGGGATCGCCTTCATCATGCGGTTGAAGGTTGACCCGCGTTGCGCAAGCCTTCGGGCATTCCGACGAGCGCGAAAACGCCAAAGGGGGGTTGTAAATCCGGTTTTTGCTTCGTCCTCCCTTCGCATCCACACTTGGTGATAGCCGGAGAAGCAATCTAAGAGGCTCAACATGTCGCGGCGGCGGCCCGATCAATAATGACGTCGATCCTTGGCGGTGGAAAGGGGTCCTTCGGGCATGCCTTGTTGAGTTCGGTGAAGTCAATACACATTCTCATGTTGCCGTTCTTCTTCGGTACCATGACCACGTTTGCCACCCGGATGGGGTATTGGACTTCTCCCGATTATTCTTGCGTCGAGCAGCTTTTGCACTTCGGCCTCCGTATTTGACTCTATCCGCCGACATGGGCGGGCCGCCTCCGCAACTTCGGTTTAACTTTAGGGTCGGTGTTGAGCGCATGCTCTATGACCAAGCGATGAACGCCTGTCGGTCGGACTTGGACCATGCGAAGACAACTTGGTTGTTACGAAGGAACCGCAAGAGTCGGCCGTCGTCTTCGCGCCGATCTCGCCGCCTATCATCACGGTTCCGCTTGGCACGTCCGCGCATAAGGGGACTTGTCTTTGTGACGTCGACGCCCTTCATGCGTTCGGCTTCGGCCCCCTTCATGGTCGCCTCATTTGGGCTTCGGCCTTGTGCTCTTCGCCGCACGCAGCCTTCGTTGCTCTCGTCTTCATTGATAACATGGACTTGTCCGTTGAGGACCGAAGTGTTGCGCTCGGCTCTTCGGGCCTCCTCCCGCGGCCGTAGACTGATATTACTCCTGCCGCCGTCGGTATCTTCATTAGCAGGTACCCTTGGTGGATAACCACCGCGAACTTGTTTATGGTGTTGCGGCCGAAGATGGCGTTGTACGGGTACGCGAAGTCCACAACATCGAATGTTATGACCTCGGTTCTCATGGTGGCGTCTTGGCGAAGGATATGTTGACATCAATTTTGCCCGGGGCTTCGATTTTTTTGTTGCCGAGCCGTACGGCGGGTGTTCGCCTTCTTCAGAGTCTTCCTTCTTGAACCCCATGCCGGTGAAACATTGCCGGTCGGGATATCCGGCCGGGCCGCCGTTATCGACAAGGATCCTCCCCACGTCGTTGCCGAAGTAGTACTTTGTGTTCTTGCCGATGTTGGCCCTAATGACGAGCGGATCGTTGTGGGGGTAGTTTGCGGCACGGATGTCGAGTGCCGTAAAGGTTATGGGGACATGGGACCATGGCGGGTGAAAATACTTGCGGAGCAAATATGCGATACGCTTCGGTAGTAGTCTTGGCGCGCCTCTTTGTCTCGTGGGTCGGCTCATTGGATCCGACGGGAGATCGCATTGATTATGTTGAGCATGCCGTCATCCCCGAGCCTGCTGGTGTCGGGGATCTCTTGCTTTGGTGTGGGTGGAGGTGGGGGTTGGTTATGGGTGTAGTGTGCTTGGTGTTGGGTAGGCGGGTTCGGCCACGAAGGCACGAAGACCGAAGGCTGTTGCGTGAGCGGTGGAGGAGGGTGGGAGCAAGCGCGGCGCGGGGGATGCGTAAGGCCGTGGCGGGTGGAAAGCAAGTGCGGGAGTGCCGAAGGTTGGTAGGGGCGGTGATGGTATGGTGGTGGAGGGCCCCGAACCGGCCCGCATTTTGGTACTTCATGACATGGTTCACGGCCATGCCTGCGCCTTCGCCTTCTCCTCGCCTCCCACTCCATCTTCATCTTGACCGCCGCGGGGCACCGGTGCGTGTGGTGCCGGGCATCGATCCCGTGGAGCCGGCGAGAAAAACCGCTCGCCACGCCCGCCGGCTGCCGGCTATGTTGCTGTGGCTTCGGCCCCCTGTTATGCTTGTATCCGCCCTTGTGCCCGCCGCCCTTGTTCGGCGTCGGTCGGGGGCGCAGACACGTTGTTGATCCGACGGTTCGCTTGCTTCGGCGGCCGGTTATGCCACCCCCTTCGGTTTGTCCCCCTTGCCCTTGTTGCTTCTGCTTCTTTGCTGCGTTCGCTCGGTCAATCCTTCGGCGGCGGCCCTTGTCGGACTTGCGTATTCTTGCATGACTTCAAATAACTCTTGCAGAGACTTCGGCTTGACCTCGTCAAGCACATCTTGGCAGCTTCCAACCCTCGTGCCCCCGACGATGGCGTCGATGATGCGCTTTCGGACCGTGGGCGCACGTGCCGTCAATTTGACAACCCCGTGCATGTACTCTTGTAGCGACTCGCGGTCCCCCGGACACACATGTTGACGAGGTCGTTGGAGTCTAGCTCTTCGACCGCATGCCTTTGAAGGGCGGAGAGCGCCTTGTTCCGCAACTGCCGGAACCAAGATGTTATGTGCCCCTTCGGTATGTTGGCATACCAATAGCGGACTTCTCCCTTGAGCGCGAGTACGAGGGCCTTCGCCTTTGTGGTGGCGTCACCCCCGTTGGACTCAACCGCCGCTTCGAACTTCATCAGGAACTCCTTGGGATCGTAGTCTCCGTCATCATAGGGGCAGGGTGTTGGCGTTGAATCGACGAGGCCACGGCGCGCTCTCAAGCTCGACCGAGAGCGGGGACACCGGGACCACATTACGGAGTGGAGCGTCGTCGGGAGCGAAGTGCTCGTGCACCGCCCCCGTCTTGGCGGGTGCCCTATGCTTTGTCCTTCGGAGGCATCCTTCGCTGCCTCCATTGATCTGCTTGAGCCCGCATGGCCTGCGAGGTGAGCCGGGCATGCCGCCGGGCCGCGGGCGCGGCATGCACGGCGAGCGTCGGTGTTGGTGCGGGTGGCGTCGGGAGCGGCGTCGGCGGCGTCGCGCTATCCGGCTTTGCAGCATGGCGAGGTAGCGCTCAGCCTGCCTGATGTTGAAGTCGATGGCGTCGGAGGCGGTGTGGGGCGGAGCCGCATCCGGTGCCGGGATGGCCGCACTCGCGACGAGGATGGACGCGTCTCCCCGCTCGGGCGAGCCCGGCACTGACTTGCCAGCGACGAGGGCCCGGATCCTTCGGAGAGCTTCGATGTCTTGCGTCGAAGCCCCCAGCCCCTCGAGGCTGACTTCGAGCATCCCCGAAGCGGTGTGCTCTACCTCGGCGGCGCTCGGCCGGGGGACGGGGTTCCCGCCGAAGGCTGGACGGCCGAAGGGGATGGGTTGGTGGGCTCCGACACGAGTGGAGGGGTTGCCGCCCGAGCCGTTGCGGCTTCGGCGCCCGCCGAACGTGTCTCGCCATGTGGTCTTGAGATCTTCCACGAGGTGGGCGCCAAACCGTTGGTGGAAATCGGGCCCGAAGGGTGGACGCCGACACAACGTGCCCCCCCGAGATCTCTCCTTTCCTTCGCTCACTCTCGCAAGGTTCCTACTTCTACTTGGGTGGGGGAAAGGAGACGCCGGAACTTAATGAGACCGAAAAGGAAATAAGGGAATACTCGGAGAGACGGAAGGCGAGAGAAGCGGCAAACGCCTTCGGTGCTCTCTTCTCATTACAGTGTGTCCGTTTCATTACAAGGGGTTCACTATTTATAGGAGACCCCTGGGTATAGTCATTTGCCTCAATTACACCTTTTCCGTTCCTGACAAACCGCTTTAAACACTTTACAAGGGTATAACAGTAAGTCCCCGCGTCGTACAGGCCTCCAGCGTGTCTTCGTACGGCCGAAACACCTTTACACGCGGCCGCCCTTGTCTCTGCCTTGTCCGGAGCCCACTTTACACGTTGGCGGTGGCCACGTGTCCCGGGGCCGCCGCACCTTCGGTGACGGGCGGCGGCCCGGGATCCGAGGCGTCGAGCCTCCGCATACGCTTCGTCCGCACCGCCCGCGGTCCCGAACGCGGCATCCTCGGCGGCGCTCACCGCTGCGCCCTCCCGGGCCTTCGTCACGGAGCGCGGCCGTCGGGCACCCGGCGCCGAAGGCGGCGCCGCCACAAGGGGTCATTCCCGCACAACGAGACTCATGAGGCACAAGCGGCGTTAGTGTTTCATTAGTGCCCTGTGCGGCGAAGGGTCGCCCGTCGGACCGAAGCCGTGAGAGGCGTACCGAGGGTGCCAGCGTGGGCGGACGGGGGCGATGCTTCCGAAGACCAACTTCCCCAACAAGGCCATATATGGGTTCCCGCAGTACCCGAATGTGGCCGGTGCGACAAAGACCTTCCCCCGACTCCAACGGGATCCCCATGAGGATGCAAGCTCCGAAGGTCACAACGGCAACGAAGGTCGGGGTCCCCCGAACACGAAGGTCACCGTGGCCGATGTGTAGAGGTATTTGTTGGGGAAGTTGGTCTTCGGAAGTATCACCCTCGGCGGTCACGCCGGCGACCTTCGGTCCGCGTACGGTTTCGGTCTTGTGGGGAAATCTTCGGCCGTGCGTGCGCTAACAAAACGCTAATGCCGCTTATGCCATGTGAGTTTTGTTGTGCGGGGATGATCCCACGTGGCGGCGCCTACCTTCGGTGCCGAAGGTACGGATGGCCGTGCTCCGGCGACGAAGGTCCGAGAGGACCGAGAACGAGGCGCGGCGGCCGGGGGACATCGCGTCCGGGGCCGGTGGCGGCGTGGGCAAGGTGTCCAAAGAGGCGCGACGCCCCCGGCACAGATCGCTACTTCGGCGCGCGAAGGTGCGGCGATCCCGAACACGTGGCCGCCGCCGACGTGTAAAGTGGGCTCCGGCGAGGCGGAGACAAGGGTGGCCGCGTGTAAAGGCGTTTCGGCCGTACGAAGACACACTCGGAGGCCCGTATGACGCGGGGACTTACTGTTATACCCTTGTAAAGTGTTTAAAGCGGTTTGTCAGGAACAGAAAAGGTGTAATTGAGGCAAATGACTATACCCAGGGGTCTACTATAAATAGTGAACCCCTTGTAATGAAACGGACACACCGTAATGAGAAGAGAGCACCGAAGGCTGCAAAGAGGTTTTTCGGTCTTCGGTCCGCCGAGTATTTCCTTGTTTCCCTACCGTGTTGTTAAGTTTCATCGTTTCCCCTCCTTGCGCAAGTAGAAGTAGCAGCCTCGTGGTAGCAAGCGAGGGGAGGGAGAGAACTCGGGGGGCGTTGTGTCGGCGTCCACCCTCTCGGGCCCGATCTCCACCAACAGCTTGGCGCCCACCTCGTGGAAGAACTCAAGACCACATGGCCAGGACACGTTCGGCAGGCGCCGAAGCCGCAACGGCTCAGGCGTCGACCCCTCCACTTGTGTCGGAGCCCGCCAACCCATCTCCTTCGGCCGTCCAGCCTTCGGCGGGGACCGGTGCCGGCCGAGCGCCCCGGAGGTAGAGCACACTCGCGTTCGGGGATGTTCGAAGTCGCCTCGAAGGGCTAGGGGCTTCGGCGCAAGACATCGAGGCCCTCCGAAGGATTCGGGCCCTCATCGCCGGCAAGTCCATGTCGGCTCATCCCCGAGCAGAGACGCGCCCATCCTCGTCGCGAGTGCAGCCATCCCGGCCACCGGGACGCGGCTCCGCCACACGCCGCCTCCGACGCCATTGACTTCAACATCGGGCGGCCGAGCGTTACCTCGCCATGCTCCAAAAAGCCGGGTTGCGGCGCGACGCCGCCACGGCAAGTCGCTCCGGCGCCGCCCGCACCAACGCCGACGCCCGCCGCGAATGCCTGCGCCGCGGCCCAACATCACGCCCGGCTCACCCCCGCAGGCCATGCGGGGCCCGGGGCTGGATCAATGGAGGCAGCAGAAGGATGCCTCCGAAGGGCAAAGCATAGGCCACCGCCAAGAGAGGGGGCAAGCACACGAGCACTTCGCTCCCGACGACGCACCACTTCGCAACGTCGTCCCGGTGTCCCCGCTCTCGGTCGAGCTCGAGAGCGCGCCGTGGCCCCGTTGATTCAACGCCAACACCTTGCCCCGACGACGGAGACTACGATCCCAAGGAGTTTCTGATGAAGTTCGAGGCGGCGGTAGAATCCAACGGGGGCGACGCCACTACGAAGGCGAAGGCCCTCGTGCTCGCGCTCAAGGGAGAAGGCCGGTATTGGTATGCCAACATACCGAAGGGGCATATAACATCTTGGTTCCACTGCAGAACAAGCCGCTGTCCCGACCTTCAAAGGCATGCGGGTCGAAGAGCTAGACTCCAACGACGTCGTCAACATGTGTGTCCGGGGGGACCGTGAGTCACCGCAAGAGTACATGCACGGGGTTGTCAAATTGACGGCGCGTGCGCCCACGAGTGTCCGAAAGCGCATCATCGACGCCATCGTTGGGGGCTTGAGGGTTGGAAACGCCAAGATGTGCTTGACGGGGGTCAAGCCGAAGTCCCTGCAAGAGTTATTTGAAGTTATGCAAGAATACTGCAAGTCCGACAAAGGCCGCCGCCGAAGGCTCGACCGGGCAAACGCAGCAAAGAAGCAGAAACAACAGGGGCAGTGGGACCAGCCGAAGGGGTGGCAAAACCAGCCGCCGAAGCAAGCGAACCGTCAGATCAACAACGTGTCCGCGCCCCCCCGACCAGAACCAGCACGGGGGCGGCGGGCACAAGGGCGAATACAAGCATAACGGGGGCCGAAGCACACGGAAGACAACCGGGCCGCGGCGGCCGGTGGCGAGCGGTTTTTCCGTCGGCTCCATGGAATTGATGCCCGCCACCACACGCACCGGTGCCCTTCGGCGGTCAAGATGAAACCGGGAGTGGGAGGCGGAGGAGAAGGCGAAGGCAGCCGGCATGGCCGTGAACCATGTCATGAAATACCAAAATGCGGGTCAGTTCAGGGCCCTGCCACCACCATACCATCACCAGCCTTACCAACCTTCGGCACCTGCGCATGCTTTCCACCCACCACAACCATACACACCTTCCGCGCCGCACCGCTTCCGCCCCCTCCCCACTCGCGCAGCAGCCTTCGGTTTTCGTGCCTTCGTGGCCGAACCCGGCCGCCCACCACCCAGCACACTACACCCACACCCAAACGCCACCTCCACCCCCACCAAAGCAAGAGGCCCCCGACTCCCGGCGGTTCGGGGATGACGGGCATGCTCAACATCATCAATGCGATCTCCGGCGGATCCAATGAGCCGACGCACGAGACAAAGAGGCAACGCCAAGACTACTACCGAAGCGTGTCGCACATCTGCTCCGGCAAGTACTTTCACTTGCCGTGGTCCCACGTCCCCATAACTTTCACGGCACCGACATCCGGCTACGGCACTACCCTCACAATGATCCACTCATTATAAGGGCCAACATCGGCAAGAATACAAAGTACTACTTCGGCAATGACGTGGGGAGGATCTTGGTGGACAACGGCGGTTCGGCCGGATATCCCGACCTCGGCAATGCTTCACGGCATGGGGTTCAAAAAAGGAAGACTTGAAGAAGGCAAGAACACCCGTTGTACGACTTCGGCAACAAAAAAAATCGAAGCCCCGGGCAAGATTGATGTCAATGTATCCTTCGGCCAAGACGCCACCATGAGAACCGAGGTCATAACATTCGATGTTGTCGACTTCGCGTACCCGTACAACGCCATCTTCGGCCGCAACACCATCAACAAGTTCGCGGCGGTCATCCATCAAGGGTACCGCCGATGAAGATACTAACGGCGGCGGGGTAATCTCCGTGTACGGTAGCCGGGAGGAGTCCCGAAGAGCCGAGCGCAACACGTCGGTCCACAACAGACAAGTTCATGTCATCAATGAAGACGAGAGCAACGAAGCTGCAGTGGCCGAAGAGCAGAAGGCCGAAGCCCAAATGAGGCGGTCCATGAAGGGGGCCGAAGCCGAGCGCATGAAAGTTGTCGAAGTCACGAAGACAGTCCCCCTATGCGCCGACGTGCCCAGCAGGACCGTGATGATAGGTGCCGAAATCAGCACAGAGGACGAAGACCGGCTCCTGAAGTTCCTTCGTAACAATCAAGATGTGTTCGCATGGTCCAAGTTCGATATGACAGGCGTCCATCGTTCGGTCATAGAGCATGCACTCAACACCGATCCAAGGGTCAAACCGAAGCCGCGAGAGGCGGCCGGGCCGATGTCGGCGGACGGGGTCAAAAGTTGCTCGACGCGAGAATCATCGGAGAAGTCCAATACCCCATCCGGGTGGCGAACGTGGTGATGGTGCAAAATAGAACGGCAACATGCGAATGTGTATTGACTTCACCGAACTCAACAAGGCATGCCCGAAGGACCCTTACCCGTTGCCAAGGATCGACGTCATTATTGATCGGTGCCGCCGATCGTGACATGTTGAGCCTCCTAGATTGCTTCTCCGGCTATCACCAAGTGTGGATGCGAAGGGAAGATGAAGCAAAAACCGGATTCACAACCCCCTTCGGCATCTTTCTCGCTTCGTCGAATGCCCGAAGGCCTACGCAACGCCGGGTCCACCTTCAACCGCATGATGAAATTGATCCCGGGCGCCCACGGTCGGGGGCGCAACGCCTCGGCGTACGTTGATGACATCGTCATCATGAGTGAAAAAGAGGAAGATCACATTGCAGATCTGACCGAGACCTTCGACAATATGAGGCAAAACGGCCTCAAGCTCAACCCAGAGAAGTGCATCTTCGGCATCCGGAAGGGGCAACTGCTGGGCTGTATGGTTTCCAAGCGGGGCATTCGAGCGAACCCCCAAAAGATCGAAGCCCTACGACGGATGCGGCCTCCAAGCACTCGTAAGGAAGTCCAAAGGCTAATAGGCGGAATTGCCTTGCTTCGAACCGTTTCATCTCAAGAGCCGCCGAATGAAGCCTTACTTTCTTCAAGTTACTCCGAGCAAATTCAACTTTCCAATCGGGCCCGAGCAAAAACAAGCCTTCGGCGACCTCAAAAAATACCTTGAAGACGCAGCAATCATGACCAAACCGTCACCGAAGGCCGAACCGCCGTTGTACATCGGCGCAACCGACACGGCGGTTAGCGCAAGGTGCTTGTGGAAGAGCGCAAAGAGGCGGACGTTCGAGGCAATTCCCCATATATTATGTCTCCGAAGCTCGAGTGGCTCAAAGCTCCTCTACTCCGAAATGGAGAAGATGGCATATCGTTGTCGTGATGGCAAAAAGGAAACTTCGGCATTACTTCCCGAGCCACAACGTTTCGGTGCCCATGCCTTTCCCCCTCGGGACATGTTCGAAAACAAGGAGTCAAAGGGCGGGGATGGGCAAGTGGGCCTCGGAATTGGCGGAGCACGTCATAAGCTTCGTCGCCGCGGCGCGATAAAGTCTCAAGTCCTCGCCGACTTCGTAGGCGATTGGACGCCTTCGGCGCCGAAGGGGGAAGCGTGAGTTACAGAGCCAATATGGGAAGTCCGGTGTGATGGTGCATACCGTCACCTTGGTTCGGTGGCCGCAAAGCAGTCTTAAAGTCCCCTTCGGGCATCAAGCTCCGATATGCCTTGCGGCTGAACTATGACAACTGCACAAACAACGTGGCAGAGTACGAAGGCCTGCTGCTTGCGCTTCGGAAAGCCAGGGCTGTAGGTGCAAGGAGGCTCGTCATCCTGACAGACTCCGAACTTGTTGCCTGCCACATTGGGAAAACCTACAAGGCAAAGAACCCGGATATGATGAAGTACACGCAGCCGTCCGAAGCATGGAAAAGTTCTTCATCGGCATCACAGTGAGAAGTTTTCCCGGGAACTACAACAAGGAGGCCGACGCCATCGCAAAGGCAAGCGCACTACTCGAGCCCCGCCACCGGATGTCTTCTATGAAACAACCACCTCGAAGTCCGCGACCGATGAAGCAAACACCCCCCAAGTTTGTGAACGCCATACGTAGTGAGGACCGGCGCGCCCCAATATTAGCGGCGCTCAAGGGTTACTATGAGGCCGAAGATGGGGTCGTCGGCAAGAGAGTGGCCATCGAGTGAGAAACTACCACCTCGTCGACGGCATCCCGTACCGAAGAGGGGTGTGCGCCCCACCGCTAAAGTGCATATCGGTCACGGGGCAAGCGCCGCTCCACGAAATCCATAGCGGCATGTGCTCACACCATCTCGGCACCGGGGCATTGGTGCAGAAAGCTTTCCGACAGGGTTTCTACTGGCCTTCGGCGGTCGCAGATGCCCATGATATAGTGCGCCATTGCCCGAGTGCTAGCGCCATGCGCCCTACAGCAAGTTCGCTTCCAACGAGATACGGCTATTACCACCGGTGTGGCCCTTCGCCGGTGGGGTATTGACATCGTCGGCCCGCTACCCACAAAGCACCCGGAAACTACACTCACGCGAGTTGTGGCGATCGAATATTTCTCCAAGTGGGTTGAAGCAAAGCCATTATTGAGCATCACTTCGGCAACCATTCGAAGTTCTTTTGGCGAACATAGTGTGCCGCTTCGGCGTCCCCCACGAGGTCACGGTGGATAATGGCAAACGGTTTGACAAAGACGGGAGTTCAAGGAATTCCGTGCATACTTGGGAACGAAGTTGTGCTTCGCTTCGGTCTACCACCCGCAAATCCAACGGGGCGGTGGAACGGGCCAATGGGATTATCTTCGCAGCATCAAGAGGAACATCACCGACTTACCCAAGAGCAAATGGGCCGAAGAACTACCGAGGGTAATCCGGTCCCACAACACCACCACATCCGAGAACTACTCGGTTCTCCCCCTTCAAGCCGTTGTACGGGGAGGAAGCCATGCGCCCGAAGAGCTATGTCCGGGCACCCGGAGGAGCACACCCTCCGGGAGACGAAGACCTCAAGGCGTCGGTTCGGAACATTGAGGAGGTCCGCCTACGGAGCGGACGAAAACCTCTCGGCCTACCAAGATGAGACCCGAAGGTGGAAAAGCAAGAGGATCAAACCAAAGCTTATACGGTCGGGGGACCCGGTGCTACGCAAGGTGCCGAAGGGCAACCGAAGGGCAAGATGCATGAGAAATGGGAAGGCCCGTTCATCGCGACGCCGACCGCAAACGAAGCGAAAGTGTTCAAATTGCGCCGGCTAACGGGCGACGAAGAGCCATACACGTGGAATGTGGACATGCTTCGAAGTACTTCGTCCGAAAGCAATTTGCGAGTTCTAACATAGTTTTTGAGTTTCCATAGTTTCTTTTTCTCTTAAGTCGTGATAGCGACTCTGTATCTTATGTACATTAAAGTAGTGGGGGACGTACTCTTTTCCTCACCGGGGAGACTTCGCGGTTCCCCTTCGGACCCGCGAAGTGTGAGGTTTTTAACAAGACGGCCCCTTGTACCCCTTTGATTCCTGACATGTAATATAAGTCAGTGTTCCCCCATCCCTTCGTATGCAGTCTACTTTCTGTTTAAAGAATGCTTTCGCCACCCTGTCGAAGCTAGGCCACCGCCTTCCGGGGGGGCCTAGTCTCCAAGGTGGCCTTCGGCGGAGTAAGTGACAGCCTAGGCGCGGATCGCTTTAGGAGCGCACGCACCAAGCCTGTCACTTATTGTCGTGACCGAAGAGAAAAACCGCTTGACGCGGAGCGAGGCCACGATTCGGCCGGAGTAAGCGCACGCCTGGAGCGATGCGTCGGTCCCGATTTGACCGAAGAGAAAAACCGCTTGATGCGGAGCAAGGCCACGATTCGGCCGGAGTAAGCGCACGCCTGGAGCGATGCGTCGGTCCCGATTTGACCGAAGAGAAAAACCGCTTGATGCGGAGCAAGGCCACGATTCGGCGGAGTAAGCGCACGCCTGGAGCGATGCGTCGGTCTCGATTTGACCGAAGAGAAAAACCGCTTGATGCGGAGCAAGGCCACGATTGGGCCAGAGTAAGCGCACGCCTGGAGCGATGCGTCGGTCTCGATTTAACCGAAGAGAAAAACCGCTTGACGTGGAGCAAGGCCACAATTGGGCCGGAGTAAGCGCACGCCTGGAGCGATGCGTCGGTCTCGATTTGACCGAAGAGAAAAACCGCTTGACGCGGAGCGAGGCCACGATTCGGCGGAGTAAGCGCACGCCCGGAGCGATGCGTCGGTCTCGATTTGACCGAAGGGACGAGCATTTAGTTCGACCGAAGGGAAAGAGTGACTCGGCCGGAGTAAACGCACGCCTAAAGCAATGCTTTGGTCTCGGCTCGACCGAAGGGAAAGCCCACTTCGATTTGGCTCGAGCAGGCGCACTAAAAACGGTCAGCGAGAAACGCACGTCCTGAACATAACGTTGTTTTCTAACCCGAGAGGGCGAGCCGTTGCAAGTTACGTCCGGAGGGGAAGCGCGGTGCCGCTTCGTCCCAACGCACTCAGGGCTTTCTTGATCAAGCAAGTAGCGAACGCAGCACTGAAGCACGCAAAAGATGGGCACAGGCACATCTCGTCCTTTTTCCTTCTCACATTTTCAACATGTAACATCCTTCGTAAAAACAATATAACTTTACAAGGGAAAAAACAATGCAGTTACAACACACACCATCTCGAGCGCTAAATTTACAAGTCTCTCGGTCGAAATGCGCTCCGGCATGCCACGAACACTTCCGGGGGGGGGGGGGGAGTTTCGAAGTCCCGTGCTTCAAGTCTTCACGCCGGCCCCGTAGCCACACTTAGCAATCAATCTTCGTTTAGCACGTCTTCACAGATCTCGTCGATCAACCGAAGATACGCCATATCTATAATCTCCAGAGCCATCTCCCGAAGCTCGTTGTCGGTAGGCATCCGTCCTGCGCCGAAGTCGGGGTTAGAGTCAGTGCGCAGGTGATCACTCCGTCTCCACCTTCACCGCCGCGAAGCTCTCCGACGAGGCGTCAGGAATTAAATATACATACTCGGGGCGGCCCAAGGACCCCCTCTTCGATCGGCTCTATTTTTGGAACGACCCCTTCGGTCACGAAGGGGTCCACTAAGTTTCTCTTAGCCGCCCTACGGGCGGCCCGCTCTCTAAGAATGGCATCCCGACACACGGGATCCTTCGAAAAATCCGCAAAAAAGCGTTTAGCGGCTTCATTGTGAAGGCGATAACGCTCCGCACGATACGACAAAAACTCGGAGTACGAAACATTAGGGTGGCGAATGCTAAACTTCGTCCACACGTTCGGCACGATAAAAAGTGAGTTAAGGGGCAGAGTTGAGCTGCTCGCACCTTCGGCCCTCTGCGCAGGAACCACCGAAGGAACCTGCGCAGAGATACCGTGCATCAGTTTACTTTACAAAAATTCATCCCATCAAGGGGAGAGTGGTTCACTCCTTTACAAGTCCCAGACCGACGCGTTTCAGACCTCGGCACCTTCGGCGACGACGGGGGCCTCGTTCAGCACGGCGCTCGCTTCGGTGGCCTCGACCGACGCGACTGTCGCGTCGACCGCTGCCTCCGCGGGTCCTTCGCCGCCGGGAGAGAGCGGCAGCCGGCGGCGCAGCCTCAAGTTCCGCCGCGTGTGCCGCCTCCGAAGCATCCGCCGTAGCGTCTTCCCCCGCGGGGACCGCGGCCGCCACGGCGTCGCCGGGGGTAGGCGCGACCTCTTCCTCGGTAGCGGGAGCGGCTTCCGCGGCCGGCGGACGCCGAAGGGGCGTCCTTGCGGCCGCCTCGACACGCTCCCCCCCTCAATCGTGGGCCCCGACACGCCTCCCCGTGCCCTTCTTCGGTGGTGGGAGCCGTCGTGTCTTCGGCGGCGCCAGCTTCGTCCTCAGGAATGCCGGCGGCCTCACCTTCCTCCGGTGCCGCAGCTGCGGGGCCCCCAGCGGTGATAAG
This sequence comes from Cenchrus americanus, assembly GCA_947561735.1. NCBI lineage: Eukaryota > Viridiplantae > Streptophyta > Magnoliopsida > Poales > Poaceae > Cenchrus > Cenchrus americanus. Next base: position 195,178,137 of record OX387245.1, on the reverse strand, counting down.
AGGAACGCCGGGCATGGTGATCCAATCCCCCTCCGTCATGAAGCGGGCGAGGTGGAGTGCCGCCGAACCGAACCCGAAGACGGTCGTAAACACGCTGTTGCAGTCGAGGCCTTATCTCGCGAAACGACGAGGGCAATGTGTTAAAGTATTTACGAGAATGTGCTTTTAACGCAACCATAAACAAAAGGAAGTAGTAGCTTCGGCGTACCTGGGCACTAAGGCGAGCGGACTCATCCAAAGTGAGTTGATACCCGCGCCGGGCGAAGAAGGTGTTCATGAAGTTTTTCGCAAGGTTCTTGGGGAGCACCGGGAGCCGACCAACATCCAGGTCCGCGTCGCTAGGCCATTCGAAGTTCTCCTTCGTAAGACGACGAAGGTCGCCTTTTGCTGATCGTCTTCTCCGAAGACGGACGATCCGGGGGCACCAGCGAGCACACCGTATACGCCAGCGTGCGAACCCCCACCGCAGCCCCGAGCTCTCCAAAGATCTTCGTGTTCATCGAGATGACGTCGAAGCGGGGCATTCACCCACTCATAGAATGACTCGACGGTGCACGGGGGAGCGGGACGGGCGGCGCGCTCGCATTGCATTGCTCCGGCGAGCTGCGGTATGTCGTTGCGAAGGGCTTCGCGCTTCGAATGTGATCCGTGCGGTACCGCTCCGGCGCTCCGCTCGCGCTCGCCCGCCTCTTTCGCGCTTCGGCCAACTTGGCCTCCCCGTCGGCGAGGGCCGAGCGTGCAAGTCCTCCTTGGCGCTGCTCAGGGCCTCCACGTCGTGGCGCAGCGTGTTGAGGACAGCTTCGGAGGATTTCGCCGAGTCTTCTTTCTCCTGTTGCAGCCTCCGGGAGCGCTCTTGCTCGCGGCCCGGTCGTCCCTCCCAGCTCCGCCACTCGGTTTTCGAGCGAGGAGACAGCGGCCACCGATCTCTCCTTCGCCTCCTTGCTCTCCTGCTCCAGCCTTCGGGCGAGGCAGCGCGACGCGATGAAGGCCTTCAGAGACAGATCCCCGCATGCCGTCGTGAGCTCCGCTGCGGTAAGCTTCCCGAAGTATTCCTCTTCATGAGGTATGGCGAAGCTTGCCCCGGCTTCCTCCAGAAACTGGCGCTCATGCCCGCCACTCGTCAGCCCCAAAAAACGGATCGTCTTCCCGCCAATCAGCTTGGCCTCGGCAGGAACTTGAAGACGGACAGCGGCGGCGCGGGGCTCCTCACGCGTCACCCGATAACCGCTTCCTCCGCTGCTCTCGGGCTCCTCGTCCTCCCCTTCCTCCGCTTCGGCGACGACAACATCCTTCTCGGCAGCGGGGGCCGAAGGGGAGGCGGATTGCTCGGTGCCACCGGAGGACGTGTCGGACGAGCTGCTGGAGGCAGAGCTGGAATCATCTTTTTCTTGTGGGGCTTCGGCGCCGAGGGCGACGGGGCTCGGCTTGCGCGGCGCGTCACCAACGGAGGACACGATGCGAACGTCGCTGTCGTCGTCACTGTCTTTTTCTGGTGGGCTGAGGGGGACAAGTAGCGGCCCGGCGGCCCCTTGCCCAGCCCTCGCCGAAGGCACGTCCGAAGGTACGTCCGAAGGCGCGGCCGCGCGCGCGCGGCGGCACGGCGGCTATCACGTCTTCGACGAGGCTCGTCTCCACGTCAACGACGCGGGTCCTCTTGGGGGACGGCGGCGAGTCCGCCGGCCGCCCGCCCCGTTTCTTACGGGCCTTCCCTTCGGCGGCGGCCGGTGGCCGCGGCAGGCGCGCTCCTCCTGCCGGTCTTCGCGGAGCGGCACGTGGCGAAGTTGCCGTCTCCTCAGCGTCCGCTTCGGTGGCTGCAACCGCCGCGGCCTTCTTCTCGGCTGCCTCGCGGTGCTTGGCAAAACCGACGCGCTCAGGTGGTGTGATCTTGAAAAATTCGAATACCCGATTCGTCCGGGATCCGTTCAGCTCCGCGATGGTGTCTTTATACTCATTCGGTGACACGGGGCCGAGGATGAAGTCCCCATGCGCCTCCACCTTCCTTCTCCTCAGCACTACGGGAAAACAGTCCAGTCGGTCAGCATTTCGTTTACCTGGGACGTAACTAAGAAGAACCCTCCGAAGGACGCAGAGTAACTTACATTCGGCTATGAAGCCGAAGACCTTCGTCCAGTCAGGGCAGGGAATGCCCCCGATATCCTCCGCCCACTCGTCTTCGGCCATGGACCAACCGTCCACCAACGGGCACACAGGAATGCTGCGGTACTCCTCCACGATGTCGCGTGTGCCGTACTTGCGCGCGAACCGGCGCAACATTATCACGAACTCGTCGCCCTCCGGGCACGAAGGGTTCTTGGCGTAGGACTCGTGGAGGGGCGGGAGCTCCTTCGTCGCCGGCGGTGAGAGCCTCGGAAGAAGGGGGCTCGGGGTGTAGTAGAACCGGTCTTTGCCGCCAATCCGAAGGCCACTTGTTCCGGTATGCGGTGACCGGGCTCACCACGCCAGCCTTGTACGAAAAGTTGAGACAGCCGAACTGGCAGTCCTTCTCCACAGATTGGTCCCCCTCCTCCTCGAAGACCGTCCGCCGCTGGTGGTGCACCTGATGCGCCGAAGCGAACCCCTCGGCGGAGGGCTTGATCTTCGTTGTCCGGCATATCCACATGTACACCGACAGCCGCAGGATGGCATTTGGGGTGGGGAGTGGTGCAGGTAGATATCGAAGTACCGGAGGATGTCGACGACGGCGGGGTGTAGCGGGAACCGAAGCCCCGCGTACAGTAGGTCGCGAAAGATGACAACTTCGTTGTCCCGTGGCCGCGGCACGGTCTCCCGCCGGGGGCTCGGCCGGCCCCGACCATGCGGTTCTTCACCGGCCGACTCCACGTCGGTCTTGTCGATCCGGCTCCGACCGAACGTATAGGTCTTCGCAATCTCTCGTGTGACAAGCATCGCGTCTCCGCTTCGGCGCCATGAATGCTAACTAAGCACGAAGCGAAAACGGAAGCAAGGGGGCGGGAGGAAGTCTTACAATAGACCTTCGGAGCTCTCGCGCGTCGTAGCTTTAGGTCGCAGCCGCGGTGTGGGGCAACCCAAAGGGCGGCCCCCCTTTTTATAGTAATGAGTCCCGATAATCGCGCCGACGACGACCGAAATTACCTTTTTACCCAGTAACAACCCCTCACAACGGTAAATTTCCCAAGGGGCAGCGCACGTCTTTTTTTTTCGAGTCGCCGTGTCGGCGTGGGCCGTCGGGGGGAGTTCCGAAGACCATTCTTCACCCCGACAAGGTCAATCGTAAGTTCGGCCCATCGCGAGGTTCGGGACGGCCCTCAGCGACGAGTGGCTACCGTTGGGGAAGTTGGTCTTCGGAAGCATCACCCTCGTCCGGCCACGGCGGCGACCTTCGGTCGCGTACGGTTTCGGTCTTGTGGGGAAACTTTCGGCGTGCGGGCGCTAACAAAACGCTAATGCCGCTTATGCCATGTGAGTTTTGTTGTGCAGGGATGATCCCACGTGGCGGCGCCTACCTTCGGTGCCGAAGGTACGGATGGCCGTGCTCCGGCGACGAAGGTCCGAGAGGACCAGGAACGAGGCGCGCCGGCCGGGGACATCGCGTCCGGGGCCAGTGGCGGCGCGGGCAAGGTGTCCGAAGAGGCGCGATGCCCCCAGTCCGGGATCGCTACTTCGGCGCCGAAGGTGCGGCGATCCCGAACACGTGGTTGCCGCCAACGTGTAAAGTGGGCTCCGGCGCGGCGAGAGACAAGGTGGCCGCGTGTAAAGGCGTTTCGGCCGTACGAAGACACGCCGGAGGCCCGTACGACGTGGGGACGTCTTGTTATACACTTGTAAAGTGTTTAAAGCGATTTGTCGAGGAACGGAAAAGGTGTAATTGAGGCAAATGACTATACCCCGTGGTCTCCTATAAATAGTGAACCCCTTGTAATGAACGGACACACTGTAATGAGAAGAGAGCACCGAAGGCTGCGGTAGGTTTTCGGTCTTCGGTCCGATGAGTATTTCCTTGTTTCCCTACTGTGTTGTTAAGTTTCAGCATTTCCCTTCCTTGCACAAGTAGAAGTAGCAGCCTCGTGGTAGCAAGCGAAGGGAGGGAGAGAACTCAGGGGGCTGTTGTGTCGGCGTCCACCCTTCAGGCCCGATCTCCACCAACAGTATTTCTTGAGCCAGCTGGTCTCCGTCTTCCTCAGCTCGACGATCTTGGACAAGAATCTCATCTCCCACCCCTGGAGCTTCAGAATCCTCATGTTGCGTAGGATTTCGGACGTTGCCTTCATTCTGACGTCCTTGCTGTCCATCAGCATCTCCTGGAACTTCTCCTGCATGTTTCCCGGTGGCACGTTGGCAACCATGAATCCATGATGACCACGGTGGCGCCGAGCGCCGTGAGCGAGGCGGCGAACCCAAGGGTGGAGTAGAGGATGAGCATCGCCGTGGCTATTTGCACCGGCAGCAGCCAAACATCGTGCATGTACCACGCGAACATGCCGACGCGGTCGGCGTCGACGCCGATGATGTTGATCGTCTCCCCGCTGGTGCGGCTCCGCCTCGACCGGCCCGAAAGCGCGAGGCTCTTTTGGTACACGACGGCGACGAGCGCCGACCGCGCGCGTATCCCGACCTGCTCCACGCGGAAGAACCAGTGCCGCTGCGACAGGCACTCAAGCACCTTGGCGGCAATGAAGACGACGATGAGGAGGTGCCCCCGGCCGGCGTACCTTTCGTCGCCGCGGCCGTTGAGGTACTGCACCAGGGAGTCTATGAGGTACGGGCCGACGTAGGTGGCGGCGTTGTAGACCACCGCGTAGAACGCGGTCACGGCGAAGTCACCACACGGTGCGCAGCAGGGCTTTGGTGAGCCTGAACGCCGTGACGACATTATTCCGACCGGAGGTGTCGCCGTCGCCGGTGAGCGCCTCGAGGTTAGCCTTGAACCGGGGGAGCAGGCCAGCAACACTGTCGCCAGGTTCGAGGCCCGGGACGTCGTCCAGGACGAGGGTTGCGTGGCCGACGGCGAGCAGGGGGGCCATCCACGAGAAGGTGAGCACGCTGAGAAAGCCGGCGCCAGTGAGCAAGGACGACGTGCCGGCGGCGCTGCTGCTGCTGTTATCATCAGCGGCCGCCTCGCGCGCGCCAATCAGCAGAGGCTCCTCGGCGGAAGAATTGCCGCCGCGTCGATCCCTGCTCCCAAGGAAACCGGCCAAGAGTAGAACCACTGCAGCAACAACAGAGACGGCGTCGTGCGCCCACGACCGACCGGGCACGGGGAGCCCGTCGAGGCGCGCCGCCACGTGGATGCCGACGGCGACGACGGAGAGCAGCAGGAAGAGCGCCCACCAGAGCGTGATGAGTGTCTCCTGGTGCCGCCGCCGCCGGCCGAAGCCGAGCTGGAGGTACGCCGCGAGTAGCAGCCATGCCACCGCGCGCACCGCCGCGTCCCCACGTTCGGCGATCGCGTCGCGCGACCAGCCGGCGGCACCAGCGTCCGCATACCACGAGTACGCGGCGAGGACGAGCTGGAACGCCGCCACAGCCCACGTGGTGCAGACTGCGACGACTGCGTAGCACCGGAACCCGGCTACGCCGCGGCCGGCTAATTCGTCCCCCACGTCTCTGTCCTTGGCGTGGCCGGCGGAGATGGGGAGGCGGCGCCGGAAGAGGAGGCGCCCCACGACGGTGACTGCGAGGATGAGGTGGGTCGCGGCACTCACGCCGTGGAGGAACAGCGGTTGCAGCAAGAAATCGAGGGGTTGCTCACCGACCGGCGTTGCCGCCATCGCGGCAGAGGCAGTCGAGGCCATGGGCGCCTGCAACGAGTGGCCCAGCAGTGAGGCGCGTGACGGGATTGACGAGGGCTCACATAGTCAACAGTGCGATGGCGCACCAGTTGTCGTGACGCCGCCGGCGACGCAGCCATGGCAGAGAACCATTGGTAGACTGAGTGACTGGCATGGCTCATCTTTCCATTCGCCAGACAGCGACGGAGAACAAGGGACCAACGACTAAGGGAGCAAGGTTTTAAGTTGCCCTTTGGCAGGGCTGTTCACGGAGGGACTCCAGAAGGACCGGCGGCGGCGCGGTGGCGTGGGACGAGCAGGCGACGGCGCGGCCGCGCGGGACGGGGCGGCACCGGACGCCTGGCGAAGCAGCACCGGCTCGGGGCGAATCGACGGCGGATGGAGCACCATCAGCCGCGCGGGACGAGGCGGGGCTGAGCACTGGACACCGCGCGGAGCATCGCCGGCACGGGGTTGGCATGGCGGCGTGGCTGGATGGGCGACTGCACGTCTGCACGAGACGGAGGAGGCGGAGAAAAACCGAGAAGACAAGGATGAAGAAAGAGCAGCGGTGGTGACGAAATAAAGAAAGGATTGAAGTGGGGAACAAAATAAAAAGGGAGAAATCAAGAGGATGAGGTAAAAAAAGAAAAAGAAAAATAATTGAAAAAATTATAAGAGTAGTACGAACAATTGACACCTTTTTATCTACCAATAAGGTGCATGTGCGACACGCACGTATAAATAACCTATCAAGTATTAGTCAAGTGACATCACTCAATTTTTTATTCAATCACACATATGTTAACATGTTATCCCAGCAACTCAAGTACTCACACCCGTCACAACCAACACCCCGCAGATATAATATAATTATGAATCGATGCATTTCAATAGTATGAATTGTCTACAAGGATAAATATAAATAGCTTTGTTGTGCTCATGATGCGTACTCACACCCGTCACAACCAACACCCCGCAGATATAATATAATTATGAATCGATGCATTTCAATAGTATGAATTGTCTACAAGGATAAATATAAATAGCTTTGTTGTGCTCATGATGCTCTCTGAATTATGACCATAGACCACAAGTGATTTTTGAAAATAAATATATCTGACAACATCATTTGGGTGTAGTACAACCAAAGAATGTAAAATAAACTTTAAAATGCTGAAAATGTATGACAATGAGGCAAACACAAATGTTTGTGTTTGCAAGGTTCCAGTAGTACAATAGGTGCACAAGCACACCATCCGAATAGAGAAATCCCATTGTAGTTCAGAGTTCAGACAACTCATGATAAATAAGTCATTCTTGTAGAGATACCAATCTTAACGGTCGAATGAGATAAACTTGAATCTTTCTACTGTATAGACCCAACTGCTATTGTTGTTGAATGAGGAGTGAGCCAGAGAAAGAAAAGAAAAGAAGATCAAATCTTTAGACAATAGGTCGTCTATAAACAGATGTATAGACAGCTCATACAACCCATAGATGACAGGCCGTCTATAAGATGTTTAATGCTTTGCATGGAGGTTACCAATGTGTGGCTATTTGATTGAACAATATCAAGCATAAATGATATAAGCATGATAACAATAATTTATAAGAACCATTAATATGATAACTATAATATATATACAATTCTTTTTATCTAATTTTATTTTTTCCACAGCTTTGTCATATCTAATTTTTACAACATGACTCCACAAAGCTTGGATTATGATTGTCATTTGTAAGCACTTCATATAATTGAAAATTGTTATCTAAATTTTCAAACCATTAGTACAAATGACATAAAGACATATTCAGAAATCTAACATATTACACTAACTAGTTTTGCAAATTGGTCTCATTTAGTCTCATATGTCTGTTCTAACTTTACCAATATGAAATAAAAAAGAAATATAAGAAAGAATTATACAGCAAGAGCAATTGAGCACAACAGCAACCCTCCTTTCTTTTCCCCACTCTCGATCTCTCCGCACGCTTCTAATACCTGGCTCTTCTCTTCTTGAGTTCTCTTTCTTCTTCCACTGAGCACACTGCAACATCCACCATCAAGTAGGCGTCACATCTCCCTTTTCCCTCTCCCGCTGCTTTCTGCATCTATCCCTCCCAACGTTTCCAAGAAATCACCCCGGAGAGATACGACCACGTGCCCATGGCCACGGGCTCCTCATCCCCACAAGGAGCTTCACCACCATCGATTCAAGCTCTGCTGCCATCGATTTGAGCTTCCCACAACCAAATCAACCATCACATGCGTTGACTCGAGCTCACACCATCAAATCGAGGTTTGCAACCACCGAATCAAGAATCACCGTGCGCACCACCGTGGAGCTCCGCCTGTGCCTCCTCACTTTGTCGGTGTTTTAGACCGGCAAACCTACCAAGGGAGGTACCCGAGGTAGTAGATTGTGCGGTGGGGATCGTGATCGGGAGACCGAGAACTCGAAGGTACGCGCGAGGACACGGGACACAAGATTTATACGGGTTCGGGCCGCCAAGGTGGCGAACCCTACGTCTGTTTGGGGGATCAAGTATGGCGCCCGCGCTTGGTGTTGGGTTGTCCCGGGGGGATTGGGATGTGCGGCTAGGTACCCGACCCTCCTTTATATAGTCCGGGGGGCGGGTTCCTAGTCGGTTACAAGGCAGGAGTCCTAGTAGGAGTACACGGAGCGAGTCCTAGTAGGAGTACGGGGGGAATTCTACCAGGAGTCCATCTTCTACTATTCTTCCTTCCTTGCATGAGTACCGGGGGTGTATGCCCGACAAGCCCCCGAGCACGTTGGAGTCGAGAGTAGTAGTTCGAGTAGTCTTGAAGCCTCTTCGAGTAGTTCTTGAGCGTCCTCGAGTAGCGCTTGGAGAAGCCTTCAATAGTACTTGAGCTGCCGCGAGGGCCGGAAGGTGGTCCGGCTCAATCGGTCTTGAAGTCGAGATTATATGGAAGTGCGATTGCAAAATCGCACTCCATATGGAGTAGCCCCGAGCCTTAGGTTGAGTTGCGGACTCTGGGCGAGGGTCAATCTTGATTCCGAATCTTGTCTTGAAAAAATTGAATGATGGGTGTAGCATAGTAGCCCCCCGAGCCTTGAAATGATTAGGTAATCAATCCAAGGGTCTTCGGTGATCGCGAAAGCCATCATCCGAGTACTCTTGCGGTGTGTAGCCCCCGAGATAAGAGAGAGCATTTGTATGAGCCACGTCGAGTAGTAAGAGAGCTTGAGAGCGAGCGAAGCATGCTTTGAAGTTATCCTCGAGTAGTATGTTGAGTGCGGCCCTCGGCCGGGGAGATTCCGAGTAGTAATTTGGCATCGAGACATGGAGCTTGAGAAGTAGTCGTCTTTGTCGGAGCGGACTTTAGGTGCGACCAAAGTCGACTTTAGATGCGGCGAGAGCGGACTTTAGAATGCGACTTAAAAACCGAAGTCGACTTTGTGCCGCGCGGAGCGGACTTTGAGATGCGACTTGAAAACCGAAGTCGACTTTGTGCCGCGCGGAGCGGACTTCGAGATGCGACTTTAGAAGTCGACTTTAGGATGCCGCGCGGAGCGGACTTTGATATGCGACTTTAGAAGTCGACTTTAGTTGCCGCGTAAAGCGGACTTTAGATGCGACTGCAGTAGTCGACTTTGTGCCACGCGGGGTGGACTTAAGATGCCAAAAACGAAAAGCACTTTCCGGAAAGCCAAAGCGAATGAAAAATCAGAAAAAAACAAGTAGTTTTGCCGCCGGAGCGGGCTTAAGATTGCGACCGGGGGTCGGCTTGTGCCACCGGAGTGGGCTTAAGTACCTGAGCCATGGATTTCAGACCCAAGGTACAGTTGCCGCCGGAGCGGGCTTGAGTGCGACCGTTAGCGTCGACTTGTGCCACCGAAGTGGGCTTGAGTGCGACCGTTAGCGTCGACTTGTGCCACCGGAGTGGGCTTGAGTACACGAGCCATGGATTTCGGACCCAAGGTACGATTGCCGCCGAGCGGGCTTGAGTGCGACCGTTAACGTCGACTTATGCCACCGGAGTGGGCTTGAGTGCGACCGTTAGCGTCGACTTGTGCCACCGGAGTGGGCTTGAGTACCGAGACATGGATTTCGGACCCAAGGTACGGAGCGTGAGTACTTAGGGTACTTGGACCCATGGTACGGAGCGTGAAGACCACGTGCGGCTAGGTTCCATCGTTGCCGGGACCCGAGGGCCAATTACGGCTAGGTTCCATCGAAGCTTACACACGTAGTATGCCATCGAAGTAGGCGAAGATGCGGCCGGAGTCGACTTTAAGTTGCCGCACGGAGCGGACTTTAGAATGCGACTTTAGAAGTCGACTTTGGATTGCCACGCGTAGCGGACTTCGTAAACGCCTCCTAGGGATAGCCCCCGAGTTGGTGAAGTAGACTTGTGGCGACTTGATTGATATGCCCCAAGAGTAGTCGGCGGAGTGTAGCTCCCGTAAAAACCCGCCGAGAAGCATGCACAAATGAGTAGTCGGCAAGTAGTCCTACATGATGAGGAGAACAAGCCAAGGGAACGGTAATCATTTAGATAAATGACTTAGGCGTTGTTCTGCACAGGCGGATCGATGATGAAGCCGTGGCGATCGGCAATGGAGCCGCGGCGGTACGTTGTTAAAGTTGACTAGTCAGAGTTGATTCCGACTAGTTGTTGGGGGCGTGACTGCCGTTCTCGACTAGTTTGGAAAACTAGTCGAGATGAATGGTCAACGCGATGCGACCGGAAGACGACGTCGTGGCGGCGTGCGGCGTACTCGAAGTAGAGCCAGTGTTGCCGCGAGACAAGTAGTCGCGACGCACAGCGTGGCTGAAGTAGAGCCAGTGTGGCCGCAAGAGGAAGTTGCGGCGCACGGAGTAGTCGACGACGAACCCCGTGACGGGCCGCGCGACGTGCCGAGGCACCCGGACGCGCGGCGTAGGCGAAGTAGTCGACGACGAGCCCGGAGTAGTCGACGACGAGCGGCGCGACGAGCCGCGTGGACGACCGCGCGACGTGCCGAGGCACCGGACGCGCGGCGGAGGTGAAGTAGTCGACGACGAGCCGGAGTAGTCGACGACAAGCGCGCGCGACAAGCCGCGTGACGAGCGCGCGCGACGTGCCGAGGCACCCGGACGCGCGGCGGAGACGAAGTAGTCGACGACGAGTAGTCGACGACGAGCGGCGCGACAAGCCGCGTGACGAGCCGTGCGACGTGCCGAGGCACCCGGACGCGCGGCGGAGGGCGAAGTAGTCGACGACGAGCCCGGGTAGTCGACGACGAGCGGCGCGACAAGCCGCGTGACGACCGCGCGACGTGCCGGGGTACCCCGGACGCGCGGCGGAGGGCGAGGTAGTCGACGACGAGCCCGGAGTAGTCGACGACGAGCGGCGCGATGCGACCGCGTGGCGAGCCGCGCGGCGTGCCGAGGCACCGGACGCGCGCGCGGAGGCGAAGTAGGTCGCGCTGCGGCCGGTGCGGCACGGGGCGACGAGTAGTCGCGGCGCACGGCAAGGTTGACGTAGAGCGCGTGCGGGCGGGAGACGAGTAGTTGCGGCGCACGGCGAGGTCGACGTAGAGCACGTGCGGCCGGAGACGAGTAGTCGCGGTGCACGACGTTGGTGAGGTAGAACTGTGCGGCCGGGTTACGAGTAGTCGCGGTGCACGTCAAGGTTGATGTAGAGCCCGCGCGGCCGGATGACGAGTAGCTGTGGAGTACGATGCAGTTGTACTCGAGTAGTTGGAGTAGTTGTACGCGGGTTGGCGCAGTCCATTGTTGAGGTAATTGTACTCGCGTACATATTGCCGTGTGCGGCAAGTGAAAATCTTCAAATCTTGGGTAGCCTCCGCGTATGTGTAGCAAGTCACCATCCAACTTGATTTTGCACTTCTGGTCGGCGTAGAAGCTAACAACCATCATGCTTTCGGGTTGCTATTGGTGTTTATTCTATTGCGGACTTGGACTGTGGTTTGATGCAGGGTTGGGGTCGAACCCAACATCGAACTCCGCATGGGATACGAGCTCGTTGTTGCAGATCCTAACGTGCCTCGGTCTGCGTGTAGCTGATTTAGGATCGGACTGAAACTCTGATTGTGCCTGCTGTCCGGCTGTTCTGATCTCGGACTCGACGACTTCTGCAGGAGTACAGACATGAGCGAAGAAATTGATCCCGTGTTGATTGGAACTCGGCGACCTGCTTCGACGCGGAACTCGACGAGTCGGTTTGAAGTAGAATGATTTTGCTGATGAAAGTCCATCGAATTCGCCCGGTGGTGATGATCACCCCTACCTGGCGCGCCAGCTGTCGGTGTTTTAGACCGGCAAACCTACCAAGGGGGTACCCGAGGTAGTAGATTGTGCGGTGGGGATCGTGATCGGGAGACCGAGAACTCGAAGGTATGCGCAAGGACACGGGACACAAGATTTATACGGGTTCGGGCCGCCAAGGTGGCGAACCCTACGTCTGTTTGGGGGATCAAGTATGGCGCCTGCGCTTGGTGTTGGGTTGTCCCCGGGGGGATTGGGATGTGCGGCTAGGTACCCGGCCCTCCTTTATATAGTCCGGGGGGCGGGTTCCTAGTCGGTTATAAGGCAAGAGTCCTAGTAGGAGTACACGGAGCGAGTCCTAGTAGGAGTACGGGGGAATTCTACCGGGAGTCCGTCTTCTACTATTCTTCCTTCCTTGCATGAGTACCGGGGTGTATGCCCGACACCGCCCCCACCTCCGTTGTTGTGGCACTCCTCCTCTCTGACCCGGCCCCCTCCTCAGCGGGATCCATGGTGAGCGTACGGGCACTCGGGCGACTCGCAAAACCCAAGGTGGAGCAACCCACGATGGCACTCGCAGCCAGCGCGCACTCCTTCGCAGGTTCGAGGTAGTGGGTGTGCACCTCTCCCTCTCTCTCTCCCTCTCCCTCCCCCTCTCTCTCGCGACTGTCTCCTCTCTCTGCGCACAGCCAGATCGATAGCACTACAACGGAGCTGCTTCTCCTCGCGGTGGACCGGGAGGAGGGCTGACAAGCTCCCCGCAGGCGCATATGGGTGGGGCCATGGCGGCCTCCTTCCCGTCGTGGCCACGGAGGCCTCCTCGAAGCCGAGGCGCGGTGTGGCGTTGCGGGCCCTAGCGAATGCAGCGAAGAGGGGAAAGCAAAGGCACACATAAGCTTTTGGTGGCGAAAAGATGCGCGCGCGATCGAGCTTTTGGCGGGGAGGGGGTGGGGGGAGCGCGAGATCCACGTGCGCGGGGATCTAGGCCGCCGGCGCTCGGTGAAGACACCCTCCTACAGCTCGTCGTCGCACGTCGGTTTGGTGTCGGGAAACGGGACGTACATGCCCTGTATACATTAAAAACGAGAAGTTGTTTTTTGTTAAATGTTTTCTTGCAAAATAAGCCAGAGAGCTAGAGCTAATTTTTCACCAACCACAGCTGTACCAAACGGGTCCACATCTACAGCTATTTGAGACAGTGTGCCGCCTATTTAATCTCATGTACAATTTAGCCGCTATAATCTCATTTAGCTCCGATATCAGTTATTTTATAATCTCGTATTTTACTAATTAAAAAACAGTTTGTAGGCGTGGTTGGAACGACATTTCCATAGACGTGCGGGCCACTGCTTTTAGCTCTCACGCAGTTACAAATAGCTGTTTGAAAGAGCGGACAACTGAATGATGCCATCGCCCACCCTTGGAAGAGTATATCCGAGAGAAAAACAACTCCACTCCAAGTTTTTGCAGTCAAACATGTTCAGCTCCAAAAAATAGGTGGAGCTGGCCCCAACTCCATAATTTAGTGGACAGGCCCGTCCCTATGCAAGTGCAGGAGGTGCGACTGAATAGGGCCCCCCACATGGGAAGGGCCTCCAAATTAAACAATTTTCATTATATATTTTGGCTTTTGTTTTCATTAACTGTTGCAGCCAAAACAACTTTCGGTCCTGAAGCAGTCGACTTCGAATCGTTCTGTATCAGCCTCTCTACTGATACCGTGCTCATGCCTTGCGCCTCGCTTTGCATTGACAACATCCCTTGGCACTTGCAGGCATGAGATGGCAGACGTGCAAGCCAGCCATGATCCAGTTGCTATTAGTCCATCACCACCAGTCATTGGTGAAGCAGCATCATCGTTACTGCATTAGAGCTTATAAGCATCAGAGAACACAGAGTCCATGTGGGTCCAAAACATAAGACAACAATCCACTTCCAAGCCCAAATTAGTTTAGGTTATTATTTTTCTCCATATCATAATTAGTATATGTGTACAAGTGCACCCATGGATTTTCGTTGTTTTCATCTTTTCATGTACATGTACCTCAATTTATTTTTTGTGATCTGGTAAAATATATGGGATTAAAACTGAGTTAGAAAATGCGGTTGTAGCCATAAAAATGTACAAAAGAAGAAGAAAAGGATGGATGATTTAATTGATATATTAAATTATAAGTTCATATCTTCATTTAGAGTTTTGGACAGGGCCTTCAAATACTCCGGGACGGCCCTGTTCGTGGAGTACCTTAGGGGGTGCTCCCTCAACTCCAAATTTCCTGGAGTTGGGGTAAATTACCCACCCACTGCCACTGGTAAGTGGAAATTGCATGGTTCGTTGTTTTACTTTCCCATTCTCCTCGTCGCTCCCATTCTCCCATGTCGTTCCCGCGGCGAGGCCGCATGCGCCCCCACTTTGCGGCGAGGACGCACTTCCCATGGTGCCGTCGGTGATGATGCAGCTCACCGGCGGGGCGTTGCCCACGCGGTTCGGCCGCTTGATGAGGCCCCAAACAGTGCGTGGCCTCACAGAGTGCCCAGGTGCCATGCGTGGCGTCGAGGTCGGAGGTGAAAGGACTTTGATGTCGCCTAGAGGGGTGAATAGGCAGATTTTTTATTTTTTAATCCCTTTTAATCTAATTTATGAAAAATAACTCGGGCCCAACTAAAATTGCAAAAAGTAGCCCTTTTGGTCGCGCCAGGCCGCGTGGCGCGACTCCTTACTGAGTCGCGCCAGGGCATGTGGCGTGACTGAGGCGCCACGTCGGCGGGCGCGGCGGTGTTGCCGAGGTGGCGGGTGAGTCGCGCCACATGCCACGGCGCGACTCGGTAAATGTGACGCCCCGGGTTTTCGGCGGAGTGTTAACCCTAATGAGCACGTCAACAAGGTTGACTTTGGTCAAACGACGGTCAACCCGGGCCATCACCTCGAAAACATCACCAATGACCCCTTTTGGTCAACCTTGGTCAAGGTTTGGTCAAACCCTACTCACAACCCCTTAAACACCCTTTGACCCACCGGTGTTAGCCGGAACTTTTGCCGCGTTCTCCAAATTTCACCTAAACACTTCAAAATCTCCCAATGCAAAAGTTGTGTGTTTTGTCGAGGGACACAACTTTTATGTTGAGTGGCATTTGAGATTTGAAGCTTAAAAAGGTGAAAAACTCAAGTCAACGCCTAGGGTTACTATTCACGGGCGTCCGGAAAACGGCCAACTTGGCATGCGGTTTGTGCAAAAACGGTTGAGAAAAACCTCCTACGCCCTTTGTAGAAGTTGTAGAGGGGTATGAGATCTACAACTTTCCTATTATTCACTTGGTCCACTTCGGTTCGATTTTTTGGAGAAAAATCACGGTCAAAGCAGGCATGATGAAACGAATTTTGACTCTAGCGCTCCCGGAGCGCGCGCGCCCGCGCCGGCGTCGCCGTCGCCGCCGCGCCGTGGCCGCGGCCCCGGGCCCGCACGCCGAGACCGGCCTCGGTCCGCGCGGTCCGCGCGCCGTGGACCCCTCCCACTTGCGCCGCACCACCCTCGCTCCCCCGCCCGTGCTCGCCACGTGTCCCCACCGCGCCGCCCGACCCGGTGGCCGCACCGCCGTGCGGCCGATGCCCACGCACGTCGCGGCCGCCCCACCGCCCACGCCGCGCTGCGTGCGCCCCCCTCGCCTTGGTGTGCAAGGAACACCCAACCGCCTCGAAGCTCGACTATAAAAGCGCCTCACGCGTCCTTCGCGCGAAGGAACACCGCACCCACCGAGCCGCCATTGCCGCCCATTGGTGCTCACGGTGAACTCCACCTCCCGGCCGCTTTTCACCGCAAACACGTCCTGCTACTACCTCCACCGGGACTCCTGTAGCTCCCACGCCCGCCGGTTGTCCGGCCGGGCCGCCGGCTCGGCCGGAATCGGACCTCCAACGGCCGCCGCGGCCGGCCACCGCGCGCGCCGGCCGCCGGCCTGTCCCCCGCCGCAAGTGAGCACCCGGACCGAGCCCGCTCAACCCCTAGCTCCTCCCCAGCCACTCCCCGGCCGAGCTCGCCGGCGAGGTCACCGGAATTTCCCCTAGTCGCACCGCCCCCAAGCCCCGAGGGCCACATTGCAAGGTCCCAGGTAATTCTGGGGGGCCGGGCGCAAATTAAGGGCATATCTGTGAACAGTTCAATCTTTCCGGGGGCCCCTTCGCAAAAGGATCCTTACCTTTTGAGTGCTTTTAGCCGCAACTTGTAAACTCGATATAAAATTGTAGAAAAATCCAAAAATTTCAAATTCAATTTTGCTGTGCTCTGTGTAACTAGCACTACCACTTTCTCAAAGCATGTATATACTTCTGAGCTACAGGTTTTGCTTGAAAAATTGAAATGTTAAATACCTATATCTGTGATTCTGCAAAATCCATGCATGATCTTGAGCTGGATTTTGGATATGTTGTGAGTACTCGCATGTATAGGTCTTGTGCCAGAAATTGCACAAAGTTACTGAAGAAATCTTTTTATATGATTTATCTTGTATTATTGTCAAATCTGCCTTGATGATTTTTGTAGCTTGAAATATAATTATTTTTTAGTTCAACTTCTGGTTATTTTCTTTTAATGTTGAAATGCACCTCTGGTCAATTTATCATGATTTTATTACTGATTGAAATATTATTTCCTGATTTATGCTTGTTTTAATCATAATTGTGTAGATCAAGATCTATAAAGGCTATATATGTGTTTGTTCGTTTTCTAGGCCTGTTTTGGACCATAGAAACGAGAGAGAGAAAGTTTGGGTCCATAAGTGTTATATTTATTTTTATATGCATTTATCTTGTTTTTGGGTGAATAGAAATGTTATATTTAATATATTTATTTTTATTGCTTCAACAAGTGTGCATGTGTGATCGGTGGATTGTCTTAGACTCAATGAGACCGGGGAGCACCACTCTTGGTGTTTTATGATTTGTTTTGTTGCATAAAAGTGAAAGAACTTTTGTAGGTTTAATATTGAAATTAATTGAGAAAAATCACAAATGTCACCTAAGGATTATGTGTTGGTGTGGTAAAACTTGCTAACAAGTTATACCCAACCCCTTGCTGTTTTGTGACAATTAACATAATTTATTTATATATATACGTACACAGTCACTATTAAAAAAGTCTAGATAATAAAACAACGCATACTGTTCCTTCATAGGAAGAGCATGCTGAATGTATTATTATCTAGGTGAATGTGTTCAATCACGCACCCCATGGTTGTCATAAGTTGTTTTGAAATTAATTAAATCAAATTGTCACTTAAGTCTTGCATTGCATCCTCCGTGTAGAAGTTCCCGACGGTGGCTACACGCTCGTGCCGGCGGACGTGGATGAGGGAGCGAGGAGGAGACGTGCACTACGTCACCGTAGAGCAAGACCGGGCCAAAGTCCGGAAGTTTGTCTAACTTCTTGTGCCAACGAAGGCAAGCCCGGTTGAATCATTAACCCATGTTTTATTTAAATTGTGCAACTATCTTTGTTATTCTATGTGCATTTACGTTCGGGAATTGAATGAAACCCTAGTTGCATGATCCCTAGGTGCCTATGTTCTTTTACTAGTATGCCGGGTCGTTAGATGCTATGCTCTAAGGACCGGTAAAAGTCGAGTGATGTTCGTCACTCGCGAGAATAGGTTTTCCGTTTTGGAATCACCCCCTTTTCATAAATGGATTTCTCATGTGGTAAGAGCATGGGATTTGGGTTCCGGTCCAGTGGCTTCGTGGGCTAAGCTTTTGAACGTACTAAGCACTTGTCGGGAATGGGACCGGTAAGCCTAGTACCTTAATGAGACAACACGGGATTTTACTACTACTACTACTCTCGATTCGTCTCCTGCCTGGCTTGCAACCGGAAGTAGGGTACTTGTGTGAGGCTGGGTGTACTAGGTGGGGCATGCCAGATAGCCTTGTACCGGGATCGTAGGCTATCATCCCAACCCGAGGATTTTTGGGAACCGTTTGGTCGGTGTCGGCTCTGTTGGGGCACCGCTCCGTGTGTTTAGGTCTACCTTGCAAGGTTTATGAATCAATCGAATGTCGGCCTCTCACCATTATCCGAGACTGCTTAATCAGCTGGCCATGATATCCCTTAATGATGGAACTATGTGAAATCTCCTGCATGAATTAATTGTATTGTAAAATTCTTGATTGTATTAGTTGCTCATTATAGTAATGATAATTGCACTAGAATACGGGCTAAAATATTGAAAGTAAGGCTCCATGATCCTAGTTGCTTTTGGGCAAAACAAACCCTCCAGCCAAAAGCCTGCATGATTAGAGGTAAAGTCTTTCTTTTGTTGGGTAAGTCTTGCTGAGTATTAGTATACTCAGCCTTGCTTTAATTGTTGTTTTCAGGTGAAGTTGTTTGGCCTGGTGAGATTCCACCCGACTGGGAGCTGGAATGGGTGGATGACGACGCCGAGTAAGGGCATCACGGATGGCCTCCAGTGATGTCATATTGTATCGCTATTAGTACTTCCGTTGTTTTAATAAAACTGCGAACCTTTTACTTTCATGTCAAGGAACCATGTTTGTAATAATGGACCCTACGAGGATTTGATATTAATTTGTAAGGCACTGCGGACTCTCCTTCGTGGGAGTTATAATGCATACACTCGATCCTCTCTCGTGTTCCCAAGTGATTTACGGGTGTAAACCCGGCAACACTCAACGGGATGGTTCTTTATTATCGCTTAATGACCAAATGAAGTGGTTTAGGCGATAGTACGGAATTATCTCGGATGGGGTTGTCACAGATGGTATCAGAGCATCCGTATGCACAGAGTGATTAGATTAAGGCTAATCACATGATTTACAATAAAACTTGCTAAGATTGATTGGATTTCGAAAATTCGTTGGATCGTTAAGGAAGGATCAAGATTGAGAGGCCCTAGAGGGAATTTTGGGTTCTTTAAGGTGGCATAAGAATCTGTGGTTTATTTTGCTAACTTCCAGCACTTTACATTATGCCGGACTTACTTTATTGCACAACCAAACTAGATGAGCCACGTGTTTCATACGTGTGCTCGTTCCGCATCACGGGAATTGCGAGGGCGATGGAGTGATTCATTCCACGGATCCCATCTTCACGTCTAGGTATGAGTTGTGGTGTCACCACGTGTCTCATACGTGTGCATTCCGCATGTCGATCATGCGAGGCAAGGATACACTCCATTCAAACGGACGATGTCCGAGGTTGGACGCCGTCCATGCGGCGGCTTGACGCATGGATACCGTTTCTATAAGTGAACGGTAATGTACGTGGACGCTTTCGTGACGTGCTTGGCACGAAAGGTTCGTTTTTCGCAGGTACACTAACAACGTTCGTAAGTCGTTAAGTGCGAATCGAGTAGCTCCGACTAGCTATTATAAGGAGAGCCGATTATAAGCTTGCCACCGGCACTAACTACGTCTTGTTGATCCATGTGTGTGAGGTCGTTTAAGATGTGTGCATTCATGATTAAAATCTTGTTGAACCTAAAATTGGTCCGCGCTTGCTTGAATAGCTTTTCTAGGGTGAATTGCTTGATCTTAGATAAGTTTTCCTCTCTTTTGATCTTAGGAAATTCTGGCGGCAACTTCGTCTCTATCATTTCTCAATTTTTGTAGCCAAATCTGTAAGGAATCCGACTAGACACCCTTTAGTAAAGTTGTTGCTTATCAAGTTGAGCATCTACGTGAATGCTTCAGGATTTTAGGAATTTTCTGCAGAGTGTTATGCTCGGTTTAGTGAGTCTCGTTCTGCTGTTTTTCGAGCAGCATTCCTCGGAAATGGAAAATTTCGAGCATGTTCCAATCCAATCTAGATCTACCTTTCAATAGCAAAAGTGTGCACAATAATCTCCTTGTGTTGCTACCGAAATTCGGTAATTTTGGGATCATAGGTTCCGAGTTATGAATTTATGATTCGCAACCTTCGGAACTTACGCCACGATTTCATGCGTACTCGTTTCGAGTTCCAGCATATCTAGCACCTTGTGCTAAGGGATGCCCCAAATTTCACCAAATTAAGGATCAAACTTACCCCTTTTACTCATTGAAATCTTGCGTAAGGTTGAAACCTTTAATAGTGGTCTGTGTAGTCAACATTCCTTTATAGCCGTGAGAACTTAACTTTGTGCACGTGTTCGTATCTGGTTCTGACATTTGTCACTTATTCCAGATGTCTGCCTCCGAATCCATGAACATTGATGCGCAAGCATGGACTCACTTGAACTGCCTCGAGGAGGGTGGTTTTCCTGCACTTTTGTGGGACACCCTAAAGGACTTTGGGTACACAGCGTATCCCGAGTACTCGGCACGTGAGCTCATGACCACAGGCCAACTGCTTCGTTGGGAAGTGAAGGTGAAGATCCCCGTGTGCCCGACACATCCTACTTGGGAAGAGTGGGAGGTTAAGGCACAAGGGTTGAACTTGGCTGACACCGTGCAAAAGGCTGCTTTGGAAGCACTCACAACTTTTTGTGAGAAGCACGGCGATTTGGTAGCTAGCACTTGCAGCCAAGGTGATTCCTTTACCTAAGCAACATTCCGGACATGGGATTAAGCGCGAAGCTTTTCTCTCCGCTCGGGACAATCACCACGATCCTGAACTTGACACCTCGGTCTGTTTCTCCAAAGCTATGTTTGACACCTATCAAGTGATGGTTAGAGAAAGCATGTTCTATAGACACCAAGTTCATAGACAACAAGTTAATGGAGCGAGAAGCTATCACCCAAGAGTTGAAGGAAGCTCGAGCAATGATAGCCCGTCTTAAGAAGAAAAGACGCAAGGATAAAGCAACAATACAAGAATTGAGTGAAGTCATTCATGAACAGAATTTCTTGTTGCAGCATAATGACCAATATATGCTTGACTTAGAGAATCAACTAGAAGCTGTAGCAGCTCCACCTCCTGACCCCGAAGAGGAAGAAGATTTTGAAGATATTCAAGGAGAATCTGGAGTGGAGACTGGACCTGCTTCACCTTGAGTGAACCTAGGCTAGATTGTTAACTAGTTGATGTTGGTCACGCTTCAATAAAACAATGTGTTGTAGGAGAGTTGTTGCGGAATGGATCTTGTAATGACGATGCTTGTGATCAACTGTGGACCATGTGTTGAATATCAACTTATGATAAATGTTGTGGAGATCTTGCTCACTGATTTTTCATGTTTGCGTATGCGTACCGAGAGTTATGGTAATTTACGTGCACCTCGGCCTTCTGTGAAAGCAGCTAAGCAGAACCTTGGTTACGGAATTTTTCGGGCATGATAATGTTGGAAATTGACTCGAAGTTGAATACCAACATTGTAGCATATGAAATCCTACATCCACTGACCAAAAATGGAAATTTTTCAGTGTATAAGCATGGATTTATGAATTTTATGCTTATAACCACCGTGCTGTCCGATTCCGGAAATTTACCATGAATGAGTTTTCGTCGTGCATATTCTACTTGTTAATTTATGTGAGCAAGCTTATGAATATGTGTTTAATGAGAACTCAATTTTTTAGATGGTCAGATCGACACGTAGCACCCCCAACGGTTTTGACGCGTCGGGTAGTGGTGCCCATGACGCCGGTGGAGACTTTCATGGCCGCCCAGACCGAGGTGTTGCGCCAGTTTTACGGACGCAACAGCAAATCTCCCAACGGATGCACTACATACCTCCACTCGGGAGCTAATCACGAGGGACCACAAATGGTTACCACCTATTCCCTGTTTATCGGGATGAAGCCCCCAACTTTTACTAAAGCAGAAGAGCCCCTTGTGCTGATGCATGGGTTAGGGCCATTGAGGCCAAATTTTCTGCATTTGTCCTACCTTGTTCTGAGGAGTACAAGGCTAGATTTGCAGCCTTGCAGCTTCATGGAGAAGCTTTAATGTGGTGGGAGCACTTTAAGACCATGCAACCTGCCGGACATGAAGTTACTTGGACTGAATTCAAGAGAGCTTTCAAGGACCACCACATCCCAAAAGGACTCATGATTAGAAAGATGAAAGAGTTGCTTGCTCTTAAGCAAGGTGATGACACTTGTGTATCGGTACGCACATAAGTTTAACGACCTTTGCCGGTATGGAGAACATCATGTGGATACCGATGCCAAAAAGATGGAACATTTCCGTGATGGTCTTAGGAGTGAATTGTATGAAAGGCTAAACCTACTAGAGCCCAATAGTTATCACGAGTTAGTAAACAAAGATATCTCTCAAGAGGATGCCATGATGAAGATACGGAAGGAGAAGAAGAGGCGAACGACTTTGCATCGGGGAGATGGATCGGGCAAGAAATTTCGTTTCATCAAGAAGATTGCGCATGGTTCTTCCCCGTCATCCGCATCGGGCCATTGGAGAATGACTCCATCCCGGCAAAAGCCTTCGGGAAATTTCCGGTACGCGTCAAGCCCAAAGCCACAAGTCTCCAAGCCAAAGGAACTTTCACCCCGCATTTGCTACAATTGTAGGCAACCAGGGCATTATGCCAATGAATGCCCAATCCCTAGGAGGATCAAGACCGAGCAGCAGAATCAGAACCCCGGAGTAGCAAGGGCAATTGTGACAAGAAAGCCCACAATTCAAGTGATGCAAGGTCAGCTTAACTTCACAGGTAACCTTCTATCTGAGAGCATGCCTCCTTACTGATACTTTGATGATGGAACTTTACTCCATCCTCACATGCTAGTTGCTTTCCAAGAGCTAAACTCAGGAATCTTAGTGAACGAATGTAATGAAACATTTGTTTACTAGCCTTCCCTTTCTTCATAGAAATCTTTATGGTAATCACCTTGTTCAACTTGGTCTTTCCGCCTAATCTCCAATCTCCTAGATTCACATCAATTGGCCGACTAAGTTGAAGGAGGAGGATCAGAGTTTTTCTCGAGAAATCCCGGTCAGATCTTTAGACCGTTGGACCCCATTCGTTTCAGTGCCACGATGGTACGACGATGTAGCATTGCCCTCGCCATCTCTTTTCCCGCGACCACGATCACGTCGCCGAGACCTCACGAGCCGACCATTATCGAGCCCCGTGTGGCAACCGCGGGATCGCTCCGCTAGTCCCTACATCGGTCGGTTGGGATGACCGTTGTGTTCCATTGAGCTATAAAAAGGGAAACCCTTCCGCGGTGGCCATTGCCAAGTCTCGCACTGCTTTCGAGCTCGACATTGCCGCCACTCTTGTTTTCCCCTCCGACTAGTTTCTAGCCAACCCGCCACTAGCCCATCTTCGTTGTTGCTTCGCCCACGCATCGAGCAGGCTGTTTCGCTGTCTTCGTCGACAACCTCCAGAAGAAGCTCGAAAGAAGACCAAGAGAAGAACCCCAGCTCCATCATCGACCATGGCTCAATTCGTGGAGATGTTCGAGCCCCTCCGCTGGACGCTTGTAGCGATGTACCTCTGCATTGTCGGCAGAGTTTTTCTTCTGTTAGTTTTCCATGTACACATTCATCGTCCGCTTCCTCATGAACTGCGTTGAGGGCGGTGAGGGGAGCACCATGTATCTTTTGCCCTATTGGAATTCTCGCTGTCTAGAAATATAAGCGAGTATGTCTCCCATCTTTGTAACCCTTATCTCGTAGAAAGTGTTACTCTAATCTTGTTGTCGAATCTCGGGACGAGATTCTGTTTAAGGGGGTAGGTTGTGACGCCCCATGTTTTCGGCGGAGTGTTAACCCTAATGAGCGAGGTCAACAAGGTTGCCTTTGGTCAAACGACGGTTAACCCGGGCCATCACCTCGAAAACATCACCAATGACCCCTAATGACCCCTTTTGGTCAACCTTGGTCAAGGTTTGGTCAAACCCTACTCACAACCCCTTAAACACCCTTTGACCCTCTAGTGTCAGCCGGAACTTTTGCCGCGTTCTCCAAATTTCACCTAAACACTTCAAAATCTCCCAATGTAAAAGTTGTGTGTTTTGTCGAGTGACAAAACTTTCATGTTGAGTGGCATTTGAGATTTGAAGCTTAAAAAGGTGAAAAACTCAAGTCAACGCCCGGGGTTACTATTCACGGGCGCCTAGAAAACGGCCAACTTGGCATGCGGTTTGTGCAAAAACGGTTGAGAAAAACCCCCTACACCCTTTGTAGAATTTGTAGAGGGGTATGAGATCTACAACTTTCCTATTATTCACTTGGTCCACTTCAGTTCAAATTTTTGGAGAAAAATCACGGTCAAAGCGAGCGGCGGAAACGAATTTTGACTGCGGCCCTCTAGAGCGCGCGCGCCCGCGCCGGCGTCGTCGTCGCCGCGCCGTGGCCGCGATGGGCCCGCACGCCGAGACCGGCCTCGGTCCGCCGGTCCGCACGCCGTGGACCCCTCCCATCACTACTAGATTTTCCCCCTAATGCAACGCACAAAATGTGTTGCAATATGCCATATTTGGTTGTAATAGACACAATTGCAACCAAATTATTTCGTGGGCCATGGGATGCGAAAGGCCGCGTTGCATTAGGGTATTGCGTCGTTGTCCATCTAGTGGTTGCCAAAGTTTTTTTGTTGCAACGTAACGCAACATTGCAATTAGGGTTTTTTTACAACGCTTGTTCTGGTTGCAAAGTGTACTATTGCGACACATACGTGGTGTTGCCAAAGGTGCAATTGCAATGTTTGTTTCGTTGCAAGTTATAGTATTGCTACGCACCGACTTTGGTTGCTATTGGTCGAACCTCGTCTATTACCACGAAAGTAATTTGGTTGCAATATGTAGTATTGTCGATGCCACGAAATTGGTTAGTTGCTATAGGTGGTCTCCTCTATTGCCACAAAAGTTGATTTCGATGTGATAGGTAGCATTATCCGATGCCACGATATTGGTTACGTTGCTTTAGGTGGTATCCTCTATTGCCACGTAATTTGATTGGTTGTAATATGTGGTCCTCTATTATTGCTTCGAAATTTGGTTGGTTGCCATAAGTTAAAGTCTTTATTACAACGTTTCTATTAGGGTTGCTACAAGTGCACTATCTATTGCCACGCTCATTTTGTGTTGCTACAAGTTGAACTTCTTATTACCACGTTCCTATTAAGGGTTGCTACAAGTACACTATCTATTGCCACGTTCCTTTTGTGTCGCTACAAGTTGAATTTCTTATTACCACGTTCGTATTAGGGGTGCTACAAGTGCACCTTACTATTGCCACGCTACTTTTTGGCAACGAAAAACACTGGTTGTGATATCATGATTTATCATTTGCAACGTATGGTGTATTCTGCCACGCTCATTTATGTAGCGAAGTAGTAATTGCAACATTAATTAACATCGAGCAGATAAATATAACAATGCATCTATAGTTAATTAACCAACATTGAACCATCCACCGAGTTAATTACATGACTCATGAAGTACTTAAATACCGAAAAGTTTGGCACGGGACATTGTTTCAACACATAGTAGACAAATTTGCTAGGACATGAAGAACTTGGTCCGCCAATTGTGACTTGGAGATGATCCCAACACTTGATCGGCAAAGGGGGATTTAATGCAAGGAGGTCGCATCACGTGTAAAGAATCAACAAAATTTTTAAGCTAGCATCAATTAATCTCTAATATTGGAATTTGTGAAACAACAACATATAGCAAACCAAAGATTGATTGTGATTCATAAAAATAGCAAAGTGACATCAAATAATTACCACAACCATAAACACACTTTGACAGCTGAAACATGAATTACATTCACAGCAGTAAGAGTTGTTGAAAAAAGCTTCACCTCATGTCTTTTTGGTGCTTTGTCGTCTCCTTTGTGCAACTTGTACCTGTAGCTGTTGAGAAGAAATTTGTCTAACGGTGGATTGTGTTTCAGGATTGTTAACACCACCTTTAGTGCTTCTGGTTTTGCGTAATACTTGTTTTCGAACTTCTTCAGATTCCTTCTCCTATGAACCAATCATTTGGAAGGACAAGATTAGGCGTAATTTCATCGATGAATCGATGATATGTACTAGTAAAAAGTTGTGAATTCGAGAACAACTGAGTACACGAGAGCACATTCCGGAGTCCGGTTGTACATTCCCGGATGTAGGAATTGATGGTTCCGCCGCCACGTTGTCCGCGGATTCGGCGACAAGGTTGTTTCTTTGGGTGATTGATGCAACCGCCGCCACGTCGGCGGATTCGGTGACATTGTTGCTTGGGCTTGGTTGCACAAATATTGGGTGGTCAACCTACCAAAGGATACAAACATTCATATATAGAACCCAAGGAAAGAAACCCATTCATGCAAATAGCTTGACCGGTACTGTGGAACTTGTGATCTGTCCATTTGATGCTTGCGGCATTGATAGGAACTCTTGCCTAAGCTGTTGTAGATCTGCCTGCCTTCTCTTTTCACTTTCTTCAAGTTGGCGTGCATGTTCTCTCCTTTCGCTTCCCTTTCTTCTTCCCATCCGACATTTTTTCTTGTAGCTGCCCAAATGCGTCCATGAGGTCGACGTGTTCCTCATGTTGTAGCTCTTCCCTACGAATTTGTTCCTCGCGCTCCGCATTGAGCAGCTGCCTTCTAGTTGGGTTTTTTGCCGGTACCCGTTTCCATGCAACTTTGTAGGCTTTTTGGAACATCTCATTTTTTCCTTTTGGGAAACAAAGTTGTTATTTGCATTTGATTCCGCCTCGGCAATAACGGCGCTTGCGGTGTCCTAACATTTGCAAGGCACGAGGTGGAGGAGTTAGTTGAACAAGAGATTGGTTGCATTCTATAGTTGCATAAGACTATGTATAGTAATGTATGTACTAATTCATTGAGAACTCACATAGACATTTTTAGATTGTTCGTCCGTCCAAGACCCCCGGTTAGTGTGAGTTATCCACCAAAGTTCCATATCATCGGGCTCTTCACCGGTTTCGGGTCTCTCCGTTATGCCAAGAAAATAACAAATTAATGTTCTTCATCCCGCAAGACAGATTGGAGATGTGCTTGTCCGGTTATTACCTTCTCATAGCTACGGTGAGAATAAGGCTTAGCGCCTGACAAATGTCTTGTCATTTGTTGGCATCGAATCGCAGAATTTTGTGTGCTCCTTTCCTATACAATGTAAAGTTATGAACAAAAATCTTAAAGACTCAGACATCGCCATTTGAATGAAAAATGTAGTGGTCAGAAATCGTAATTAACAATGTGGAACAAACCTTGAATTTAGCGATGATTGAAATACTTCAACGGATAGTGCCATTCAACAATATCTAATTCCGTAGGCTTATGTAACATTCTCTGGTGGTAGGCTGTTGTATGTCCGGCGTAGCACTTGAAAGTTGAACGCCATCCTTTGTAACGCTCCCTAGCAATGGCCCATATCTTTTCCCTTGATTCAGACATTATCCTCCATGTCCCACTTTGCCCGTTATATAATAACAATAGCATTCAAATATTGTGTGAGTTGATATGTTAGTTTTTATTTGAATTGTACTTGAAAAGCAAAGTCTATTATTACCAATACATCGGTTGCTATTGCGTTTTTGACTTCTTCCCTAACATTTTTCCATGATTTCACTCCAATGATAGGAGCCCTTTTCCTTGTATACATGACCACTTCATCAACGAATGAGCGGTAGTTATCACCTACCGGTCCTCCATGTTTAGAGAATTGAATGTCTAACTGCTGCTTGCCCGCCTTGATTCTCTTGGCGATTACCGTCAATGCTCTTACGGGACCGCGTCCTCTTTTCTTAACTTTTTGTGAGCCTATTCCATGCGAACAACATGCATGTGATAATACCCAAAAAATAATTGTATGCACAGACAGGTAATTTCTATGGAACACATGTTACCAGATCCTTGCTCCTGTTGTTTCCAACGCCGAGCATGAGATGGAGGCTGCACTGCGGGTGTTGGGTTCATTTCATTCCTGTGTTGCAAAATGAAGGTGGGGTCCACGTACCGTTCTGCAGAGAATTTAGTGGCATATGATGACCGATCATATTTTGTAGTCTGACAAAAAATGGTAATTTGCTTGCAAATTAGGAGAGGGATATTACCGATGTCTTCAAGTAGTCCTGCAACATTCAGGTATTCTCTGTATGTATCGATTGTGTCATCCCTGAAAATGTCTTTTAATTCTGAAATATAATCCATAATTAATTTCATTCATGTGTCTGAACATGCAAATTCAGGAGGATAAGTACACAAATATTTGGCTGAAGCATATCTTACCCAAGGCTTTCTTCTCTTGATGCAAATCAGCTAGCCAAAGTTTGTATTCATCTAAGTCACGTTCTTCTACTTCTTCTTCATCATCAGCATGTATGTAAGCACTTTTGGATTTCAAAGGTGTTATGGCCATGGTATGGTTTATAGGTATTGGCTCTCTGGAGATAACTAATCGATCACCATCTCCTCCTCGTGAATCTGTTTCATTCTTTCTACGTCGACGTCGTAGTCGATCTCGGTGAGTGTTGCTTCCGCAAAGAGAGTCGGGAATTCTAGTCTTGTAGTAAACAATGTCCCTCATCCTGTACCCCAGTTTTTTGTTTCGGGTTGTTTATGGTTTGTAGGTTGATTTGTGAACCATGAGGGTGACAAGTATGTGTTGTATACGGCTCCCCATCTATACCCTTCTCAATCATATATACGGTCCAAGGCCGATCATCTAATGATCGGCGCATTCATTTGGATGTCATATCAATAACATGTGAAGAAATTTGGTGTGCAAATCGCGTGATCAAATGCATGAAATCTAGGGTACCAGTGCGTGCACATATGCATGAGATGTTGGATGCAGTACGAACGAGGGGAAAGATGGAACCACGATACAGCGTACCTGGCCTCGGTCGTCTCGTCTGAGATGAAGGTAAAACATCGGGTCCGCATCTATGTCCACGTCGACGCGTGCTTCATCGTCACCCGAAGGTGATGATGACCCAAAGAGAGCCCCCGTCGCCCTAGGCACGGGGCCATGGTGGCGGTAGGTTCACCAATCGCCGCACCGGGGGTTGTGAACATTCTAGGTAGCATGGCCGACGACGGTGTGCGGCGCGCTTTAGAGGACGTAGGGGTCACCCTTGTCGGCTCCCTCGACGACGGCATCCTCGTGTACGAGCGGCGAGAAGCGGCTTGGCGGCGGCGGCGGTAGTCGTATCGTCTACCCGGCCCCTAAGCGACCGAGTTGTAGATTTGTTTTGCGAGGGGATTCGGGAGGGAAAGTAAAGACGCGCGACTTTTTACTCTTGTAACCCGGCGTGGTGGCCCCAGTCATGGTTGCGCGGTAGTTTGGGCGAAAGTTAAATAATTCGGATGGGAAAAAACTGGCGTCACATTCCAAATCGCTGGCTACCCATTTTTTCTGAACGGTTGGCGTATTTGAGGGATGCGTTTTGGTGTGGCCAGCTGACGGGTGGGTCCCACAAAGTTTATTTCTTGTTTACCACAAAGTTATTGTATATTGGTTACACATTTTTTGATGTGGTCAGAGTAAATTTACGAATGTCATATTTGTATAAACTTTAGCAGACTACCATAAACCCTTTATCAAATTTGTACCAGAGTAAAATGCATCACACAAATATGTGTAACAAACATAAAGATCGGGTAGCAATGGGTAAGATTTATGACAACTGAGTTTACACAGGCTAGCTACCCGAGTCACGTTGACACCACACCAACTAAGGATCATCAAAAACATGCTCTACAAGGACACAATTGTAAAGACACATACATAGTCGAAAGACACAACTTGAGAGACATGCTTTGTGTTTATTAGCTGGATTTCTTCAAAGATGTGACTGAAATGACGCCAGAGCCTCTCTGCAAGGTCCCTTGTCAGTGGCAGATAAATTTCCTGAAAATGAAGAAAGCATTAAACGAACTGTCAGAACAAATGATAACTGAAATCCTGTGCACTGAAACAATGTTTAGCAATCAGCTGAACTTGTAAAAAACAAGAAAGAACGCAAACATGTACACTGAAATCCAGAATGTCTTTTAGGGTGCATCATGTGTGGAACAAATTTATCAAGAAATATCGGCAATCACAACTTTTATACCTTCTTTCAGATCATTAACGCTTCCTTGAGTGTGTAGAAGAACCAATCACACTCGTTTCGGATCCTACACTCCTCGCTGCAGAACCTACGCCACGAGTACCAAGCATGCCATCCTGCGTGGTCGCCACACCCGCGACCCGCACACTGCAAATCGTCGTGGCGAGGTACGAGCGCCGGCACCGGCGACACGGCAATCGCATTCGCATCTGTAAGCAGGTAGTCCCATGTCGATGCAATGATCCTGGAGCGGCGTTTTGTGCAAGTCAAATTTATCCAAGGAAGCACCGTCGCCCCCTCTTGGGGTGCCTCGACCAAGCGCAGGAGCCGCCTGGCCTCGTCGTCGTCGGCCTCGCCGCTGTTGG
Source organism: Cenchrus americanus (assembly GCA_947561735.1). NCBI lineage: Eukaryota > Viridiplantae > Streptophyta > Magnoliopsida > Poales > Poaceae > Cenchrus > Cenchrus americanus. The sequence goes on along the minus strand of OX387245.1, from coordinate 195,147,796 downwards.
GTCTGTAGAGGAAGAGGGAGAGGGCGTACATCGATTCCTTGTGACCCGCCTCCGCGGCGCGCCGTAGCCGGGTCGAGGCACGGCGTGATGACGCCACGTGTGTTCCCCGATGCTTGCGCGGGGCAAGCCGCTCTGGAACAAGGCCTCCGGGTTGCCGACGTTGGCCAGTGTGTTGACGAGCGGCCGCGCGATACTCGTGGCCGAGGTAGAATCAACGCCGTAGGACACGTTTCGGGGCTAGGCGTCGTCCAACCGTGGCGGCGCCGCCCACCACGCACATTGCCTTGCATGTTGCGCGCGAGGTTGCGGAGATCCACAATGGCATCCTCTGACTGCGCAGCGACGCGGGAGACGATGTCAATCGTCAGCTCCGTCGGCGATTCCGGCGGCCTCGACGACGCCTCGTAGCGAGCCACGGAGATCTTTTCCATGGAGTGGTTGCAGTTCGTCACGCGCGGTGGGTAATTGGATGTGCGACGCCGTTATCCCCGGCGAGGATGAGGGGAGATGGAAAAGAACCGCCGCCTCCGGATCATGTTGTAGATTGAATTTGGGGGGTCGCGGGGTTCATTGGGTTTTAAGGAAACTGCGCTTTCATATGGAGGACACGGAATCACGGGGTCAATGACGGGTGTACCCGAGGCACTTGTTGGCCCACAAATCGGTCTTTACGAAAATTTGACTGCGGGTGACCCCATCCGTGGAGCGGAGTTGCGGGACCCACTCGTAGGATTGTTGCGCCAAACCGTCGGCCCGAACCCGCGAGAGATTTCCCCATTGGACGAGTTGTGGGCCCCACCGTCGGCGCCCGGATTGGGATGTGTTCTTGAGTTGTTCATGTTCATAATGAACTTGATCATTTGTATCGTTTAATCATAACTTCAAAGTTGTTTATATTTGTCAAATGACGTCCAAATCGGGGAATTTTTTCCTACATTCTTATGACAACATAATCTAGATCATGGTGTACACTCCATATCGTGTCACGGCGTACGAGCAATAATAATTTAAAAATAGAACATTTCATAACTAGATTCAAGATTTTCAATCGGTAGACGACGTCAATTTGAAATGAGATGAATACCAAAGTTTCATAGCTCGTCGAGATGAACAATCTTTATATTGGTTGGATTCTCATTTGAAGAAGGGGTGAGTGTCTTCTTGTCTCCATAATTTCTCGTGCTCGCCGAGGATCCGATCTTGTCATTCTTCTTCGTTTCCTAGTGCGACATATGGCCGGGTCCTTCGGCCGGCGCGGCGCCTCCGTCCGGTGGATCTTCGTCGTCGGAATCACGGAGCTTGTCTTCTTCCTCGTCTCGGGGCGACGCCCCCGTTCGTCGGAGGCCGGGACTCGGCGGAGGAACCGGCGAGGATGCGGCGTCGTCTAGACGTCGCGGCCGCGCAAGGTACGGGACCGGAGGGGACCGGGATGCGATGCATACCGCCCTTCGGGCGGGCGAGACGGAGACGGCCGAAGTTCGCGGCCGCCAAGGCCGATGTGGAGGCCCGCCGCTTTGGTGAGTTCCCGTATTCCGTCGGTGCACGCCGCCCACTAGGCTCTTGTTTGACTCGTTGCCATTGTTTCTTGCGTCGGCCCGAGGAGGCGGAGGTGTCTTTCCGCCGCGAGCAAAGCGGAGGAGCCGCGCCGCCACCGAACGATCCGGAGGATCGCCACGATGAACTTACGCGCGCGGCGGAGGTCGCCGTCGCGGTGGTCGGCCCGGGGCTCCGGCTGCGCCCGACCGTCTTCGCGTGCTCCCAAGGCGTGTCCGGGGAGGGCGTGCGGTGCGCGCCGGGGGGAGCCGCCGCGCGCTCGCGATGGCGGACATTCAAGTCGACTTTCCCTTGGGCGATCCGCGGCCGGAGTGGCCGTTACCGCCGGATCAGCACCGGCACTACGCGCTGCACTTCCCCATTGCGGCCGATGCCGCCGCCGCGGGGGTTGACATCGACGGCGTGCTTCGCGACGGCGCCGCCGCCGACATTGGCGGCCTGTAACTCACCTTTCTAAGATTAATCTGTACCGGCCCCTCGTGGCCGAGGAAATCGAACTTAGCATTGTTCCTTGTTTGTGGCATTGCGATTTTTGTTCCTTGCATCGGGGGTGGGCGTGGCGGGTGTATGAAGCAAACTCCGCCCCCCCCCCCCGTGCGCGTCTTGTCACCCGTCACGGCCCCCGACGTGTGCTCAGTAGGAGGCTAGGAGCTTCGTTGAACAGGGCGTCCGGGGTACTCGAGTAGTGTACGTAGGGACCGAACGCGTGGGAGATCGCGAGGCGCGTGCTGCGTTCCTTCTTCCGTTCGCATCTAAATAAAATTAGCCCCAAGAATCTTTCATAAATGGAACACTAAATATAATTTATTTGTAAAACCTTTTCACGTGTAAGTGTAACTTTGTGTGATGAATCTAATGAACCTACTTAATCCATATTTAGCTACGGATTTTGAAAGTAGTTTTGAAAATAACTTACTTTAATACTTGTAATTAATGGTGCACCTTCATGGAGTAGTAAATGTAGATGAAATCTAAAACTAAATACATAGTTTGGATCTACTTTGCGATACGAGCTTTTCGCAAACCTTTTCGACATCAAACCCTTAGTGTGATTTTGCATGCAACTATCCGGTGCAGGTGAAGCGTTGCGGCCGACGACGACTCCCCGGGCGCGCGTGCGTGTAGCGATTAATTAGGAACCGCCGCCCCTTCGTCTTGCCGGTTGTCTTCAAATCTTGCCATGCCCATTGCTTCGGCAACCACCACGTCGATTTGACCTGTATATGAAGCCGAAACGACAGCATAGAATATACTAGTTTAGCCACTTCCCTACCCCGCCCCACCCCTCTCCTTGTCGCATCGAAGGAGAAGGAGTTTTCTTGCCTGCCGCCATTGCCGGCGACCCCCCCGAAGCTTGCAATCTCGGCAACCGCCATCGCAAGAGACCTCCAAACAGCGGCGATGACCCGAAGCGATGCATCGGGTGACGGCAGCGCCCCACAAATGAAGGGGGATGCCGTAGAGGCAACCGCCGCCGCCGGCCTCTACAGTAACCTAGGTGATGCGGGCGGAGCAATCCCGGCCGCGTCAGCAGAGAGCGTCGCTTCGAAGGTTAGTCCTTCAAGGCACAATGAGTTTCTAGTCGTGGATTTGTCACGAGGTTGAAGATTCGGAACTTTGTTTTCTTGGTTTGGGACTGCAGGGTGGCAAGCGTGTCGCCCCGAACCCGTGGGAGGCCGCCATTGATCCGGCCCGACGTTCGAGATCGGAGCGGCCGGGAGTGGGACGAATGGCACCCCGCCGTCGTCCGTCCATGACTTTCGGAGGAGCGAGGGGACCGCCCCCAACTACGATGCACGAGGTTGAATTCTTCAAGGAGCGGTACCCGAGCATCAAGACCATCGTCACTTGCGACGCGGGAGTAGTGGCGGAGTACATCAACGAAATCAAAGGTAGCCCACCTCCAGAACGTTTGCTCGTTGGATTGGACACCGAGTGGATTGAGCTTCGCAGTGGAGGGTACAAGCTCGCATTGCTGCAATTGTGTGTCGGTTCGCGCTGCCTCATTTACCAGGTGCACCATGCCGGCTACAAGCTTCCTGATGTTCTGAGCAAGTTTCTCAGCGAGGAAGGCCACATCTTTGTGGGAGCGCATATCACCAACGATGTTGAACGCCTACAGGAGGACTGCAGCGTCAAGATTTCTAATTGGAAAGACCTTCAACTGATTGTTTCTGACGTTGATGAGAAGTATAGCCATTTGTACCGAAATGGTTACAAGTCGTCACCGGAGAAGATTGGAAATCGAGTATCGGAGCTACCTCCGTACAAGGACGAAATGTGAACCACAGGCTTTGGGGTTTGAGGGTGTTGCACGAATGGCAGGTGAAATACGCCTCCAAGGATGCATTTCTGTCGTTTGAGATTGCTAACCAGCTTGAGATCAAGCATGGTTACCGATTTCTGCCAGATGCTAATTTGTAGAATCATGTAACTAATGTACTAACCAAAAGTAGCAAGTAGAATTTCTTGGTTTTCGGAACAAGTATATGTGTACATATTAGTAGTAATTCAGTGATGGATTGAAACTAAGAGGCCTTGTTTATTTGGGCAATTTTGACAGATAATTTCCATATTACTCTAATTATTTGTTGATTTACTAAAGATTAATTTGTATCATTTGTGAGTCAATTTTTTATTTTCTATATCAACATATTAAAAGCAACAAGCACATATGCAAATTATCAATGTGCCCTTTTGTTAGAAAAGGATTGCGGTCCGAGATTGGGCCGGCCCATTTGTCCTTATTACTTCCGGTGTGTGGGAAGCGCCGCATAGCAAAGCACATCAAAGATAATCTTTAGTGCCACACCGCTACCTCAAGCGGGCGCACCACAACTTAAAAGGCGAGGCGTGCTTGCCATCCCGAACTCCTCTGAACACGCTTCCTCTCTACTAACCTCCGGGCTTGTTGGGCTGGCCGGCCCATCGGGCTCCCGCTCGCTGGGCTTCACGCTCGCCGGTAGAGCCTGTTGGTGACCTGGCCTGCCCTACAGCCCCCTATTTTTGTTTGTCATACCAATTTTTAGATTCATATTTTAAATATTAAGATTTATGCAAAAGTCTTCCAGAAGTAGTAAATAATGGCAACATAGAAGTCATGACTACGGTCGAGTAAGTATCAATTGAAAAACTCATCATCTTGGGCATCTTGAACTATTGGTGCAACAATTCCATCATCAATGTACATGTCATCTGCATCATGTTCATCATCAACATCAAATACTTCATCGTCTGGTTCGTCAACCGCCTCGGCCCGAACCTGATTAATAACTGAGACATCGCCGGTTGTGCCTTCCTTGTTCGATCTAGACCAATTTGTCAAAACCTGGTGTTCACCGAGCAAATTAATACCTTCGATACCCACAGCAAGTGAGTCCTCGAGATCTAATTCAGGCATGGCAAACAAGTTCCTTGGTTTCATTGAAATAACACTGCTCCAGCCAGGTTTGTTCACTAGATTCACATAAAACACCAGTTCTGCCTGTGTTGCCAGAATATAGGGTTCATTGCTAAACTTGTGTCGAGTAGTATCGATGTCAATGACCCCATATTTATCTTTACTGTATCCTTTGCCTCTGTTGGTACTTGTGACAAGAGGCACATCAAACCAGTCACACTGGAACAGAATAACTTCTTTTTGTCTAGGGAATTCCAGTGAGATCATTCTTTTAATCACCCCATACCAATTTGTGCCTTCGCCTCACCCTTGACAAGCACACCACCGTTTTGTGTCATAAGGGTTCTCTCGATGTTAGCGGTACGAAACAGCCAATTGTTGATATGACATCTATTCCATGTACGAGGTCGGGGATCCGGTCCTTGAGCAAGTGCAAACAAATCTGAACTTACTTCCCCTCTAGCATGTAAACCCGTGATCTTGGTTTCAAACCATCTTACGAGTTGAGCCTCATGTCGCTTATCAAGATTTTGGATCCATGTGCCCTCAGTTCTTCCAAATGCTCGCTGCACACAAAAGAATATTACCGTTAGTTTGATATTTAAAATTAAAAGCAATAATGATGTTGAGTAGTGCATCTTACTCGACATATGGTCTAGCTTCATCACAATTGCAAATTATGTAGTGCCTCATCTTCCGAAACTCATTTGGTGGTATTTCTTCAACCGTCTGTCCTCTCCTCTTGTAATCCATTTCTGAAAAAATGCTCAAACCAGATGGTGGCTCATTAACAGTAACCATTTCATGTCGATCAACACGATTGTCTTTGGTGTCCACGTCCAAGAATCTTGAGCAGAATGTAAGGCACTCCTCGAGTATGTATCCCTCAGCAATTGAACCTTCAGGGTGAGCCTTGTTCCTCACATATCCTTTCACAGTGCGTAGGTACCGTTCCACTGGGTACATCCATCTGTAACACACTGGCCCCCAAGTTTAGCTTCTTCAGCTAGATGAACAGGCAAATGGATCATGATATCAAAAAATGCAGGTGGGAATATCATCTCAAGTCGACAAACAGCCTCCCTAATTGAACAGCTAAGCCTGTCCAATTCTGATTCCACCAACTCCTTTGAACATAGTGCATCGAAGAAATTACTAAGCTGAATCAATCCAATGACAACAGCTTCTGGCAAAATCCTACGCACCACTAAGGGTAAAAGTTTCTGTAGAATTAGATGGTAGTCATGCGTTTTCAAGCCTGACACCTTACGTGACTTTACCTCAACACATCTTCTTATATTCGAGGAAACCCCATCAGGCATCTTCACTCCATATAGAAATTCACACAAACTTTCCCTGGCATCCTTATCTAACTCGTACAAGGCTGATGGCAAGGTATACTTATCATCTTTAATCACGGGGTGTCTTTGATCCGGTCGTATCCGTAGATGCTCCATATCAAGCCGAGCATTCTCCCCGTCCTTACATTTGCCATCCAACTTAAGAAGAGTGCCTAGTATGCTCTCGCATATATTTTTCTCAATGTGCATCACGTCCAAATTATGCCCGATGAGCAAAGAAGACCGAGAAGGGAGCTCAAAAAAATACTCTTCTTCCTCCGGTTGTGCCATCTCCGTTGTCTTCGTCACGCTTCCTTTTTTTGATAACAATGTCTTTCCAAATTCTACTTGTTCAAAAGTAGAATAGCGCTCAAGTACCGTGCACCGGATAGTGGTTCGGTGCCTCCCTGGTTTCGACCTTGTTGTTGAAGCTGACCGCATTGTTGCGCCATGGATGGTCAGGGGCCAAAAAATGTCGATGTGCCATGTAGCAGTGCTTCCGCCCATGTTTCAACCACAAATACTTAGTATGTTTGTGGCAGTATGGACATGTAAACTTTCCTTTAGTGCTCCAACCAGACAACATAGCATATCCCGCGAAGTCTTTAATTGTCCAAAGAAGTATAGCACGCAATCTAAAATTCTTCTTAGTCCCTGCATCTCTTGTTTTAACACCATTATTCCAAAGCTCCTTGAGCTCCAGTATCAGGGGCCTCAAATATACATCAATATCCATTCCAGGAGATTTTGGACCAGGAATCAACATTGACAAAATCCGGTTAGATTGTTTCGACACATCCATGGAGGCAAATTGTAAGGAACCGGGATGACGGGCCAAATGGAATACGTAAGACTTTGCATGCCAAAGGGATTGAACCCATCGAAGCAAGACCCGGCCTAACGTTACGACCTCCTCCTTCGAAAACCATTTAAACTCGAATCCACGTGCTTCCATGCCTTTGAGTCGGCAGGGTGACGCATTTTCCCATCATTCACCAATTCATTCTTGTGCCACCGCATATCCTTTGACATTTACTTTGACATATACATTCTTTGAAGCCGAGGAATAAGAGGAAAGTAGCGTAGGATCTTAACTCGGTAACCGCTTCTTAACGAAGTAGCACCCACTCGCACCGCAATTATTATCGAGGTTTTATCTACAACTTTCCACCTTGACTCCTTACAACCGGGACATGTTTCCAGATTTGCGTATTTATCAAAAAATAACACACAATCATTTTGGCATGCACGTATCTTGACATAGTCCAAGCCCGGGTCTCGAATCACCCTTTGCACTTTATCCAAGGAGTCGGGAATACAAAGCCGGTCGGGGAGAACCTTTCCAAAGAGCTTAAGTATGGCCTCCAATGACGCATTACTTAAGCCATACATGCACTTTATCTCGAAAAAGCTCCACAATAAAAGAGACCTTCGTTGCATTTTTGCATCCTGGATACAATTCCTTCTTTGCCTGCTCTAATAGTTTCAAAAAGATCTCTCGCTTGCTTATCCGCCTCTTCCTCATCTCTCGGTTTGTCCATGATGTATAGTGCCACCGATAATGTTTCTAATCGAGTATTGGTGGCGGCAGGGTTATCATCCAAACCATCTTCTTCATCGTCTTCTACAAATAAATGTGTTGTATCATCGCGTAGGTACCGCATCATGATTATTGAGATCGCGGTAACATCTTGATTCACGGGACCCGAGAAGAAGTATTAGTTTGGTCTTGAATGTTACCAGCATCGATAAAACAATCAGCAAACCCTCTATTGAGTAAATGAATTTGAATGGGACCCACGGTGGAATGTCTGATCATGCATTGACACAAATTACATGGACACGAATAGATCCACCTCGCGCTGATGAGGCCGTAAATTTTTGCAAAAAAATTTGAAAATTGTTCTGCCAATCCGCTGAGTGTCGAGGCAAGCGCATCCAACTTCGATCTTCGTCTGACGCCATTAGTTAATCTGCATTGTTCATGTTCCAATCGACCTTGATCACGATATATATATATACCAATATGCATATATATGCAGCGAACGATTGGATATATATATATGAGATCAAGACATCGGTACGTACGGCCGTGGCCGTAGCTCCGCTCGGATCTCCGCAACAAGAATCACGTGGAGATCGCCGTGGAGATCGATCCCCTAGAGGCCCTCGTGGAGATCTCCGCAACAAGAACCGGGTTGTCGAAGACGGAATTTTGGAATGGTCCGGATCGGAAGAGCCCCTATCTATCGTGGCAATACATACACGATAGACAAAATTTTAGTACAACCAAGGAATACCCGGTTTCAATATTTTCGAGGTTGTACATAGTATGACCTTTCTCGGGGTTTTCAACATATGCGTAATTCATTATTTTTCTTTCCGATCGGCTACTATAGAGGCTAACAATAATACACAAAATTCGGGAGTTCTAGTGAAGATTCTCCAAATTGTTGATCACAATGCTTTGTGAATATACACATGAATAGCATAAACAATAGCATGCCGCAATTCGAAAACGGACGGATGGTTAGTCCAAATATGCATGACAGGACCCAACAGATTTCAATTTGTGTCACTCATAAGTTCAAATATTTTGCAAGGGCTCATCCAGATCCAAACACATAGACATACGAAGATGCATATATAAAGGTTCAAAGTTATTACTTAGATGTTGGCATACTTAGATGTTGCCACATACACATCCATTCTTAGACCATTCACCAAAGATCGCATAACATTCACCTAGGACGTGCTTATGTTACGTACTAAGCTAGATTACTACTACTTGCGATTGACTTTATCCTGAAGCTTGCAGATATTCTTCGCCATCACTTCTAACTTGTCAGCAACAGTCTCCATGAATTCCTTCAGGGTCATCTCAATGTCTTCCTGCGTTCCAGTAATGTCCACGCTTAGGTTCTCAATATGCTCCCGCAAATCATCATAGCGCTCCTTCAGTTGCTGAACCATTTGGCACAAGGGCATTTGCTACGGCAGACAACAAACACAAGTTACTAACATGAAATGTGTTACAACAGTATGTGGCCAATGCAGCAAAATAGTAAAAAAAATGCACCTTTCTTTTCGATGATCCCGAAGCTTTCGATGGAGACGGTTTCTTGCTATTGTCCCGCTCTTCATCCGAGTCCGGAATGATGATCCTCACCGATTAGCAGTGTTCACTAGCCTCGACCAAACGGAACAATTTGTTGTTTTTCGGTTTAAAACAACCAATTCAATCTCTTGACTCATAATGTATACCAATGTACCCGTGATCCCCCGACTACCCGCCGTAAAAGGCCTAACCTACTAAATGGGACAACCGCGTTCATTTGGGCGGCTTTGTTTTCGGGATTGTGATCAAATGTACACGAGTCGATTCACGGCAAAAGATGGCAAGAAATCAAGCCAATTATCATTATCATTATCTAGTATGGGGTGAGATGGATCCACACAAAAACACATTTATCATTATCTAGTATGAAATTTTGATTACTATGAACTACAAACATTTTTCTAATTGCAAAAGGAGTCACAGGATTCCTGGAAAATCAAAGAGGGTAGGGCAGTGTACCTCACTTCTCTTCTGGAACGCTTGCATCCGACTAGGGCCTCGCTTACCCTTACCGAATGGATCGACTTGGCGATGCGGGCCGTCGACGACGACGACGAGGTGGCGGTGTCGTCCGTACCGCAGGACGACGGGGGTTGGGGTGCCGCCGACCATACCGGAGGACGACGAGGTAGGTGGTGTGGAACACTTGAACCGCCCGCGTGCATCGCGCTTCTGCGTGGTGGAGTAGTGGCACCTCCGTACGCCGCCGCCGCTCGCCTGAAAACCCTCGGTGCGGCCCCGCCGTCCGCCGCCGCCGCTCTCCGGGATCCCCTCGATGCGGCCCCGCCTGCCGTGGCGGGCGCTCGGGCGTGTTACGGCGCCGCGGCCCCCCCGTCCGCGCCCGCCACTGTTCGGGGAAGGCTCGATGTGGCCACTCCGGCCGCGTCGCCGCTTGCCGCGCGGGGGAAACCGCGATGCGGGGCATCTCGATGTGGACGCGACGGTCGGAGCCGACGAGGGGGATGGTTGGGAGAAAAAGTGTATTGGGGGTGGGGGAGCCGAAAGTTATAGACGATTTGGGCCGGCATGTTCTTGTTCTTATTACTCTCATCGGCCGATTTGACATTTTTACATCCTAGTCTCCGGTACCTTTAGTGCCACCCCGTAAAGCGAGAAGGGGGTATCCCGGCTTAAAAGGAGAGGCGTGCTCGCGTTTTCGAACTCCGTATTACCATCATCAACTAATTCTTGCTACTTGCGCTATGGGGCTTAATGGGCTGGCCGGTCCACTCGGGCTCCCGCTCGCTGGGCTTTACGCTCGCCGGTTGAGCCTATTGTGGTCTGGCTTAGCCCACATCCCCATAGCACACAATTTTTTCATCTAAACAAATCCTCTCTTTTTTTCATGGTACATATAGTCTATACCATATTGTTAAAATTCAGATTTTTCATAATAAAATTTATTTATTAAATCGCATTTTAAATTTCGCTACAACCCCATAGCAGATTTTTTTCATCAAAACAAATTTTGCGGCAATACGTACACAATATTCCTCCTTGAGGCTACAAACGAAGCAAGTAGCCTTCCTTGTATTGCAATAGCGCAAAGAGATATTTGCAACCCAAATAAGACGTTGCGTAAGGCCGTTCAAACGCAACCAACCCTAGTATGGTAGCCATAGCAAGTTTATATTGCAACACCCGAATTTCTAGTGCAACGCGAAATAGGGTAGCAATATTTCCTACCAAATGCAACACAATTTCGAATAATGGGTGCATTAGCGCCAACTTGTTGCAACATCGCAAAGATATATTTGCAACCAAAATTCTACGTTGCGACATATTGGTTCAAACGCAACCATCCCTAGTATGGTGGCTATAGCAACTTTCGTCGCAACGTAAGGAATGCTAATGCAACACAAAATTGGGGTGGCATTATTTCCAACCAAATGCAACGGAAATCCTAAAAAAGGGTGCATTAGCGTCAACATGTTGCAACCGAACAAATAAATAATGCAACTCAAATTTTGTGTTGCAATAGACACACAAATTGCAACCAAATCACCATTTCGGTGCAATAGTACCCCCCTATTGCAACTGAAATAGTGGTGTTGCCTAAGGGATTTGTTGCAATAGGGGGAAAACCTATTGCAATATACGTACCGAGTGATGTGTTGAATATCAACTTATGTTAGATGTTGTGGAGATCATGCTCACCAAAGTTTATCATGTTTGCATATACGTACCGAGAGTTATGGTAATTTTTGTGCACCTTGGCCTTCTGTGAAAACAGCTAGGCAGAACCTCGGTGACAGAAATTTTCGGGCATGATAATGTTGGAAATTGACTTCGAGTTGAATACCAACATTGGGGCGTATGAAATCCTACATCCACTGACCAAAAATGAGAATTTTTCGGTATATAAGCAAGGATTTATGAATTTTATGCTTATGACCGCCGTGCTGTCCGATTCCGAAAGTTTGCCATGAATGAGTTTTCGTCGTGCATATTCTACTTGTTAATTTATGTGAGCAAGCTTATGAATATGTGTTTAATGAGAACTCAACTTTTCAGATGGTCGGATCGACACGTAGCACCCCCAACGGTTTTGACGCGTCGGGTAGTGGTGATCTACCACCGCCACCGCCCATGACGCCGGTGGAGACTTTCATGGCCACTCAAACCGAAGTGTTGCGCCAGATTTTACAGACACAACAGTAAATCACCCAACGGATGCGAGTACATACCTCCACCGGGAGCTAATCATGATGGACCACAAATGGTTACCACCTACTCCCGGTTTATCGGGATGAAGCCCCCAACGTTCACTAAAGCAGAAGAGCCCCTTGATGCCGATGCATGGGTTAGGGCCATTGAGGCCAAATTCTCTGCATTTGTCCTACCTTTTTCCGAGGATCACAAAGCTAGATTTGCAGCCTTGCGGCTTCGTGGAGAAGCTTTAATGTGGGGGGAGCACTTTAAGACCATGCAACCTCCTGGACATGAAGTTACTTGACCGAATTCAAGAGAGCTTTCAAGGACCACCACATCCCAAAAGGACTCATGGTTAGAAAGATGAAAGAGTTGCTTTCTCTTAAGCAAGGTGATGACACTGTGTATCAGTACACACAGAAGTTTAACAACCTTTGCCAGTATGGAGAACATCACGTGGATACTGATGCCAAAAAGATGGAACGTTTCCATGATGGTCTTAGGAGTGAATTGTATGAAAGGCTAAACCTACTAGAGTCCAATAGTTATCACGGGTTAGTAAACAAAGATATCTCTCAAGAGGATGCCATGATGAAGATACGGGAAGGAGAAGAAGAGGCAGAACGACTTTGCATCGGGAGATGGATCGGGCAAGAAATTTCGTTTCATCAAGAAGACGCGCATGGTTCTTCCCCATCATCCGCATCGGGCCATTGGAGAATGACTCCATCCCAACAAAAGCCTTCGGGAAATTTCCATGCACCGTCAAGCCAAGCAACAAGTCTCCAAGCCAAAGGAACTTTCACCCCGCATTTGCTACAATTGTAGGTAACCGGGGCATTATGCCAATGAGTGCCCAAACCCTAGGAGGATCAAGACCGAGCGACAGAATCGGAACCCGGGAGTAGCCAAGGGCAATCGTGACAAGAAGCCCATGATTCAAGTGAAGCAAGGCCAACTTAACTTCACGGGTAACCTTTCTATCCGAGAGCATGCCTCCTTACTATTTATTGTTGACGATGGAACTTTGCTCCGTCCTCACATTTTAGTTGCTTTCCAAGAAGCGAACTCGGGAATCTTAGTGAACAAATGCAATGACACATTTGTTTACTAGCCTTCCCTTTCTTCATAGAAATCTTTATGGAAATCACCTATCTCAACTTGGTCTTTCCGCCTAATCTCCAATCTCCTAGATTCACATCAATTGGCCGGCTAAGTTGAAGGATTAGGATCAAAGTTTTCTCGAAAATTCCCGATCGGATCTTTAGACCGTTGGACCCCATTCGTTTCGGTGCCACGATGGTACGACGATGTAGCATTGCCCCCGCCATCTCTTTTCCCGCCACCACGATCACGTCGCCGAGACCTCACGAGCCGACCATTATCGAGCCCTGTGTGGCCACCGCCAGATCGCTCCGCTAGTCCCTACCTCAGTCGGTTGGGATGACCGTTGCATTCCATTGAGCTATAAAAAGAGAAACCCTTCCACGGTGTTGCCATTGCCAAGTCTCGCCTACCTTCGAGCTCGACAGTGTCGCCGCTCTTGTTTTCCCCTCCGACTAGTTTCGGCCAACCCGCCACTAGCCCATCTCCGTCGTTGCTCCGCCCACTCGCCGAGCAAGCTGTTTAGCCGTCTTCGTCGACGACCTCCAGAAGAAGTTTGAAGAAGACCGAAAGAAGAACCCCAGCTGCATCGCCGACCATGCCTCAGTTAGTGGAGATGTTCGAGTCCCTCCGTTGGATGCTTGCAGTGATGTACCTCTGCATCGTCGGCGGAATTTGTCTTCTTTTAGTTTTCCATGTACATATTAATCGTCCGCTTCCTCATGAACCGCGTTGAGGCAGTGAGGAGAGCCCCATGTATCTTTTGCCCCATATGTATTCTCGCGGTCTAGAAATATAAGCGAGTATGTCCTCCATCTTTGTAACCCTTATCTCGTTAGAAAGTGTTGCTCTAATCTTGTTGTCGAATCTTGGGATGAGATTCTGTTTAAGGGGGGTAGGCTGTGACGCCCCATGTTTTCACCGGAGTGTTAACCCTAATGAGCGGGTCAACAAGGTTGCCTTTGGTCAAACGACGGTCAACTCCGGGCCATCACCTCGAAAACATCACCAATGACCCCTAATGACCCCTTTTGGTCAACCTTGGTCAAGGTTTGGTCAAACCCTACTCACAACCCCTTAAACACCCTTTGACCCACTAGTGTCGTAGGAACTTTTGCCGCGTTCCCCAAATTTCACCTAAACACTTCAATATCTCCCAATGTAAAAGTTGTGTGTTTTGTCGAGGGACAAAACTTTCATGTTTAGTGGCATTTGAGATTTGAAGCTTAAAAAGGTGAAAAACTCAAGTCAACGCCCGGGGTTACTATTCACGGGGCGCCTATAAAACAGCCATCTTGGCATGCGGTTTGTGCAAAAATGGTTGAGAAAAACCCCCTACACCCTTTGTAGAATTTGTAGAGGGGTATGAGATCTACAACTTTACTATTATTCACTTGGTCCACTTCGGTTCAAATTTTTGGAGAAAAATCACGGTCAAAGCGAGGCGAGGCCGAAACGAATTTTGACTTCGGCCCTCTAGAGCGCGCGCGCCCGCGCCGGCGTCGTCGTCGCCGCGCCGTGGCCGCGATGGGCCCGCACGCCGAGACCGGCCTCGGTCCGCCGGTCCGCACGCCGTGGACCCCTCCCCACTTGCGTCGCACCACCCTGCTCCCCCCCGCCCGCGCTCGCCACGCGTCCCCGCCGCGCCGCCCGAGCCGGGGGCCGCGCCGTCGCATCGGCCGGCGCCCACGCACATCGCGGCCGCCCCCACCACCCACGCCGTGCTCGTACCGCCCCCTCGCCTTGGTGTGCAAGGGACACCCAACCGCCTCGAAACTCTAAGGACCATGTGTGGTTCGAGGACCGGTGGTGGTCGCTTCCTTGTGTGATGAGTGATTGACAACATTGTGTGGACGGATTCTTGGCTAAGTAATGCGGGTGCGGGTTGCGGCTTGACTCGTGTTGGTGCGGGTGAAGAACAAGCGCGAAAGGTCGTTGCGGTGAGGCCTCCGAGTGTGGAGAAGACAAGTAGGTTCGAGGGACCCGATGGCCGGCGGGGTCAAGTGCGGGCCCCATGGTGGCAAGAACAAGAAGATGAAGTCGGTGGACGAGTTTCTTGGTTGAGCCACAAAACCAAGGTCAAGCGGGACTTCGTGGGAGCCAAGTCATGAGTGGTGATTGGCGGAGGCTACATCAAGTTCACGGGGTTTGCGGTGGTTCACCGAGAAAATCACCGGGTTACTCGGGCCGAGGCACAAAGCCGAGGCCGAAGACCGGCGTGGTCGTCCGACCAAAACCCCCGACCGGTTTGGGGTCGCGAGGGCGCCGGAAGCTTCGAGGCGGAGGACACGCGTCGGGATCGCAAGGCTTGCGTCAAGGCTACGCGAAGTGCGGTCGCCGGGCATCCGTCCGATGGTGCTACGAAGACAAATTCCCAAAGTGCCCTTGGTGAGCGTGTATCATAGTTTAGGCCTTAGGGGCATTTTAGACTTTAGGCTTGCCTCCATATAACCCATGAGGTGAGAGGATGGCAGCCATCTCTTGAAACCCTAGTTCATTTGCTTTCCTATTTTCCCTTCCTATTTTCTTAGGATTTTCATAGGACTAGCTTGAGAGCTTCATGGCGTGATCTTGTTGAGAGGGTTGGATGATCGGGTGGCAAGCTAGACCTTGTATGAACCTTTGTGTCATGTATAAATGATTCGGCGTGGTTCCTGAAGGTTTGGATGTGTTGTTCTCGGTTTTTCTTGGTGGTGAATTTCGGAGCCCTCTCTTGGTGATTTTCTTGGGTTGTTTTCGGGACCTTGCTCTTGGGGATTTGATGGGGGAAATTTGTGGGAACCCTTCGTGGTTCTTTGGGCTATGATTCCCCTCCCAAATCCGTGAGTTAAGCGGCTCAATTTTGGGGTTTTCGGAGTTCTTGGATTAGAGGTGCTCTTGAGGGTTGACTTTCGATTCCTCTTGATTGAGTGAGTTTTGGGGACCGAGCTTCTAGCCAAGGGTAGCCCACGAGGTACCCCAACTATTCCCAAAGTCTCATTTTGATCCGTGGAACGAATCGGGAGATCGATTGGTGGAAGGGTGGAGTTTTTCCCGCGGGCCGTGTGTTCGCCCGATCGTCTGTGCAAAACCGGCATGACCGGTTTCCCAAACCGGTCCGACCGGTTTCGCCCGTGGGCCGTCGAGAAGGGTTTTTGAGCAAGAAAGTCTTTGTTGCACCCCGGCTTCATTTGTTCGGATGTGGAAAGACTCTTGAGGTGTTTTGGGTCTTTGGGGAGGTTCTCGGACAAAATCGGTCCGACCGGATTGCCAAACCGGTCCGACCGGTTTCCCCCTCGCGTGAGGCTAAGTCCAACGAAGCGGTCGACCGGTTTCGAAACCGGCCCGACCGGTTTGGGCGCCGCGCCGGCCGTGTCGTGTGTGTTTCCGCCGCTTGTGTGTTGTGGTCGTTGGTTGAGTCTTGCTCCTAGGTTCGTAGCACTTCGGTGGCTACGTGAACTTAGCAAGAGAAGTTTGCGGAGGTGCACGAGTGAAATCGGGTTCATATGCCGATTTCTTGAATAGAATTTTTATCGGCTCCCATTCACTCTCCCCCCCTCTCGGTTCGCCGTTTCGGTCCTTCAAGCTCGACTATAAAAGCGCCTCACCGTCCTTCACACGAGGGAACACCACACCACCGAGCCACCATTGCCGCCCATCGGTGCTCACGGTGAACTCCACCTCCGGTCGCTTTTCACCGCAAACACGTGCCGCTCCTACCTCCACTAGGACTCCCCGTAGCTCCCACGCCCGCCGGTTGTCCAATGGCCATCGCCGCGCCCCGGCCCGCCGGCCCCCGTCCCCGCCGCAAGTGAGGACCCGCACCGAGCCCGCTCAACCCCTAGCTCTTCCCCGGCCCACTCCCCGCCCGAGCTCGCCGGCGAGGTCACCGGAATTTCCCCCCGGCCGCGCCGCCCCCAAGCCCCGAGGGCCACATTGCAAGGTCCCGTGTAATTCTCGGGGGGCCGGGCACAAATTAAGGGCATATCCGTGAACAAGGTTCAATCTTTCCGGGGGCCCCTTCGCAAAAGGATTCTTACCCTTTGAGTGCTTTTGACCGGAACTTGTAAAATCGATATAAAATCGTAGAAAAATACAAAAATTGCGAACTCAATTTTGTTGTACTCGTGTAACTAGAATTACAACTTTCCAAAAGCATGTATATACTTTTGAGCTACAGCTTTTGCTTGAAAATTGAAATGTAAAACACCTAGATCCGCGATTTCGCAAAATCCATACATGATCTTGAGCTAGATTTTGGATATGTTGTGAGTACTATCATGTATATGTCCCGTGCCAACAATTGCACAAAGTTACGTAAGAAATCTTTTTATACAAATTATCTTGTGTTATCGACAAACCGCCTAGATGATTTTTGTAGTTTTAAATATAATTATTTTTGAGCCCAACTTCGGCTATTGTCTTTTAATGTTGAAATGCACCTCCGGTGAATTTATCATGGTTTTATCACCGTTAGAAATATTATTTCCTGATTTATGCTTGTTTTTAATCATAATTGTGTAGATCAAGATATATAAAGGCTATAGATGTGTTTGTTGGTTTCCTAAGATTGTTTTGGACCATAGAAACAGTGAGGGAAAGATTGGGTCCAGAAGTGTTATATTTATTTTTTATGCATTTATCTTGTTTTTGGGTGAATAGAAATGCTATATTTAATATATTTATTTTTATTGCTTCAGCAAGTGTGCATGTGTGATCAGTGGGTTGTCTTAGACTCAATGAGACCAGGAAGCACCACTCTTGGTGTTTTATGAATTGTTTTGTTGAATAAAAGTGAGATAACCTTTGTAGGTTTAATATTGAAATTGATTGGAAAATCACAAATGTCACCTAAGGTTATGTGTTTGTGTGGTAAAACTTGCTAACAAGTTATACCCAACCCCTTGCTGTTTTGGGAGAATTAACATAATTTATTTGTATATATATGTACACAATCACTATTAAAAAGTCTAGATACACTACTAGAAATCTATACATCAATGACGATTACCTCGTGACGGTAATATTTTTCGTCACCGAAAATGCTTTATCTATGACGAATTTTCTAGCTTCGTCATTACCGAAGTGTGACGCAGCCAAGGCGTAAAAAAATAATGACGATAATCAAAATCGCGTCATAGAAATACCGAATAACATCGTCATTAATAAGATGGATCATCCGGTGCACCTTCTTGACGAACTAAATTGTCATCAATTGATTTTGGTCAAAGTAATGCAACGACCGGTAGCTTGCGGGCCCGGGTGGCGGTCCCACATGATGATGTGGCATCGATGAAGTGGGGCGGACG
Source organism: Cenchrus americanus (assembly GCA_947561735.1). Lineage (NCBI taxonomy): Eukaryota > Viridiplantae > Streptophyta > Magnoliopsida > Poales > Poaceae > Cenchrus > Cenchrus americanus. The sequence continues at coordinate 195,129,340 of OX387245.1, read as the reverse complement.
GTCCCACGTGATGATGTGGTGTTGCGGAATGTTTTGTTTTTTTAGCAAAAAATCGTGTGCGCGGTAGGTTTCGAACCGGCGACCCACCGCTGGAGAGTTTCGTGCCTTAACCACCAGACTAGCTGATGCTTATTGTCTTAGGTGTAGATATTTTTTATTTGTGTAGATACTAACACGATATATCAACGCAAACCAACATGAGATCGTGGGCCCTATTCCTTAGGTCCATCACGATACCTGGCAGCGGCAAGTTCCGTGATTGCGCTGGGACCTGGAGTCTTGGCGGCGGCGTACGTCAACCCTGGTGATCTGATCGGTGCCTGTCAACGCTGATTGCTGGCACAGAGGTTGATCAACAGGGTCCTCGCCGCACGAGAGGTCGATCGACGGCCGGACGTGGCGCCCGGACTTGGGTGCATGAGCTTTGGCGTGGACGAGACGTGGTGGACGTGCATTGCGGCCGCGGAGCAACGTCGACCGAGCGGCATCGTTTACTCGTGCGTGTATCGCGGTACAAGTTCCAATCTCTCAGTAATATAGTTATAGCTCAGGTTGATTACGTACATATGATTTTCAAAATTAATTGCATGATATTTATTTTTTTTAAAAGTATTATTAGTTTTAATCTTAATTTTCTTGTCATGCAAAATTGTTTTAATATTTTGTAGCAATAGATTATAATTTTTATTTTCTTACGGATGGATAGAAGTTGGATATTTGGGACACAGTTCACATCGGCATATATTAACGGAGTTCAAGAGTTTATGGATTTTGTTAGTGCCAGATTTCCTCAAGGTGGCCATGTACCTTGTCCATGCACGCATTGTTAATCTAACTTGGCGGCCTCAGCCATTGGTACATGACCATATACTCATTCATGGCATGGCAGCTACATACACTAGGTGGATTCATCATGGGGAGCCGGCTAATGCTGCAATGATTGAGAATTTGGAGCAGGGGGGCCAAGGAAATCATCATGATGAAGGGATACAAATGGATGTGGATGATGATGATTACGATGAGGACTTCGGAGTACCAGAGATGTTAGGAGATCTTTATGCAGCGGCAGAGGCGAATGGAGAGCAGCCAAGGTTTGCAAAAGTACTTCAAGATGCGAAGAAGCCACTAAGCGAGGGATCTGGCCATTCAAAATTTTCTTTTCTGGTGAGGTTGTTGTATGTCAAATCTCGTTATCGAATAGGCAACACAGCATTTTCCACAATGATGAAGGTATTGTCAGAGGGATACCCTCAAAGTGAGTTGCCGATTTCTTATGATGGGACCAAGAATTATCTTCGTGAATTGGGCCTGGGTTTCGAGAACATCCATGTGTGCAAGAACAATTGTGTCTTTTTTCGAAAGGATAATGCCGATTTGAATGAGTGCCCAAGTATGCAATGAGTCTAGATGGCAAGATGGTACCGGGACAAAGAGAGTTCCACATAAGGTTTTGAGGCATTTTCCTCTCGTGCCTAGGTTGCAAAGAATATTTGCCGCAAAACAAACTTCCGAGGAAACACAATGGCATAAGAAAGTGAGGAAGCCGATCGACAATGTAATGAGCCATCCGGTGATGGGGAAGCATGGAAGGATTTTGATAAGAAGTTTTCAGAATTTGCAGATGATCCGAGGAACTTGAGGCTTTCCTTAGCTACCGATGGATTCAATCCATTTGGCAACATGAGTACCCAGTACAGTATGTGGCCTGTGCTTGTGACACCGTTGAATCTGCCACCATGGGAATGCGTCAATCCAACAAATTGTTTTATGTCTTTACTCATCCCAGGTCCAACATCTCCAGGAAAGGATTTTGATTTGTTCCTTGAACCCCTAATAGAAGAACTGCTAGATCTATGGAAGGGTGTGAAGACATATGATGCATGTACTGGTGACACGTTTGACCTTCGTCTGTCGCCGTGCTATGGTGTGTACCTTTATAGGAAGAGTATGTTGAACGTATTATTATCTAGGTGAATGTGTTCAATCATGCACCCCATGGTTGTCATAAGTTTTTTTGAAATTAATTAAATCAAATTGTCACTTAAGTCTTGCATTGCATCTTCCGTGTAGAAGTTCCCGATGGTAGCTACACGCTCGTGCCGACGGACGTGGACGAGGGAGCAGGAGGAGACGTGCACTACGTCACCGTAGAGCAAGACCCGTGCCAAAGTCCGAAAGTTTGTCTAACTTCTTGTGCCAACGAAGGCAAGCACCGGTTTTATCATTAACCCATGTTTTATTTAAATTATGCAACTATCTTTGTTATTCTATGTGCATTTACGTTCGTGAATTGAATGAAACCCTAGTTGCATGATCCCTAGGTGCCTATGTTCTTTTACTAGTATGCCGGGTCATTAGATGCTATGCTCTAAGGACCGGTAAAAGTCGAGTGATGTTCGTCACTCGGGGGAATAGGTTTTCCTTTTTGGAATCACCCCCTTTTCATAAATGGATTGCTCATGTGGTAAGAGCATGGGCTTTGGACTCCGGTCCAGTGGCTTCGTGGGCTAAGCTTTTGAACGTACTAAGCACTTGTCGGGAATGGGACCGGTAAGCCTAGTATCTTAATGAGACGGTACGGGATTTTACTACTACTACTCTCGATTCGTCTCCCGCCCGGCCTTGCAACCGGGAGGAGGGTACTTGTGTGAGGCTTGTCGTACTAAGTGGGGCATGCCGGATAGCCTTGTACCCGGATCGTAGGCTATCATCCCAACCCGAGGACTTTTGGGAACCGTTTGGTCGGTGTTGGCTCTATTGGGGCATCGCTCCGTGTGTTTACGTCTACCTTGCAAGGTTTATGAATCAATCAATTATCGGCCTCTCACCTTTATCCGAGATTGCTTAATCAATTGGCCATGATATCCCTTAATGATGGAAATATGTGAAATCTCCCGTGTGAATTAATTGTATTGTACAATTCGTGATTGTATTAGTTGCTCATTATAGTAATGATAATTGCACTAGAATCCGAGCTAAAATATTGAAAGTAAGGCTCCATGATCCTAGTTGCTTTTGGGCAAAACAAACCCTCCGGCCAAAAGCCCGCATGATTAGAGGTAAAGTCTTTCCTTTTTCGGGTAAGTCTTTGCCGAGTATTAGTATACTCGGCCTTGCTTTAATTGTTGTTTTCGAGGTTAAGTTGTTTGGCCTCGGTGAGATTCCACTCGGGCCGGGAGCCGGAATGGGTGGATGACGACGCCGAGTAAGGGCATCATGGATGGCCTCCGGTGATGTCATATCGTATCGCTATTAGTACTTCCGTTGTTTTAATAAAACTCGAACCTTTTACTTTCATGTCAAGGAACCATGTTTGTAATAATGAACCCTACGGGGATTTGATATTAATTTGTAAGGCACTCCGGACTCTCCTTCATGGGAGTTATAATGCATACGCTCGATCCTCTCTCGTGTTCCCAAGTGATTTACCGGGTGTAAACCCGCAACACTCAACGGGATGATTCCTTATTATCGCTTAATGACCAAATGGAGTGGTTTAGGTGATAGTACGGAATTATCCGGGATGGGGTTGTCACAAGAAAGAGTCGCGCCACGCGGCCTGGCGCGACTCACTTAACATACAGGGGCCGTCAGGCCCTTTCTTTCTTCCTCCTCACTTCCCCACTTCACTCCCAAGACCTAACTCGAGCTCCCCCCCTCCCATGGCGTCGCCCCCAACCCTCCCCCTCTAGATCCACTCCATCCATCACCCGTTTTGAAGAGGAAAGTGTGGGAAATTGCTCATGGAAGGTAACTCCTCCATTCTAACCAATTAGTTTTCGCGGATTCCATCGTTTTCGTTGGATTTGAGGTGGTTAGGTTTAGTAAATGATTTGAGATAGATAGCATGATTGAGTGCGAATCGGGTATGATTAAGTGTAGTGTATCGTTCAAGTGACCGATGTTAACCTCTTCTTATCGTATAGTTTCTCTTGCATGGTAGGATTTCATCATTTCCATGTTGGATAGTGTAGATGCTATTGATATGTGAGATGAGGGTTGGTATAATCAATTTAATTTGTGGTTGTGTGTAGATGGATCGTTTAGTTCGTATATTTTCGGGTGGCATGGTTGATGACAATGGGGAGTTTAAAAGCATGAGGCAAAAAGTAGTAAGATTTGATAGTCCTCCAACATTTGAAGATATTAAAACCCGAGTGAATACTTTGTTCAAGGTTGGAAATGAGGGGGAGGAATTAAGGATTCATGGAAGGTTTGACTCCGGTGACAAAAGAAGTCACTATGTGATGATGCCTATTAAATGTGGTGATGATTGGTTATTTTACAAAGAGTGTGTGAAAGAATCTCAAGTTCGTTGTGCCGAGTTAGTTGTTGATGTTTACTCTCCGGTTGATTCACCGCATAATGATGAGCCCATGGAACACTTAACTCAGGAAGATATGGTACCACACAATGAGGTTCATGATAATGAGGATGATGAAGAAGGTGGTTATGATGAGGAATGTTCTTATGGTTCAGATGGGGAAGATGACTTTGATAGATGTGGGTTGAATAATAATTTTGGTGAGTATGAGGATGATGAGGAAGAAGATGGGGATGATATATCTGTGAGCTCTGAAGAAGAAGAAGAAGAACCAACTCCAGTTAGCCAACCAACTCCAACTCCAGTTAGCCAACCAACCCCAACTCCACTTAGGCAACCAACCCAACCAACACATGTGGCTCGAGTAAATCCTATACGCCAATTTAGTTCTTTGGGTGAAGAGATTCCATTATTTGGTGAGAGGGTAGATGAGGCGTCTAGAGGGTCGGTGTACACTCTTTCTGGATTTTGAGAGCCAGAATTCACTCAAACAGAGTTGAGGCAATTGGAAGCTGTACATGTTGATGTACCTGAAGTTTCCGTTTTGCACTCGGTTCCGAGGAAGGCATATTGTGATTCAGGGTTACGTCTTAGTGAAGTTGATCCCGACAGTGGTCAATTGTTTATAACGAAGGGAATGCAATTTGATAACTTGGAAGAATTAAAGTTTTTCTTACACGGTTGCTTGCCAACAAGATTGTGCTTGGAAGGTGTGGGCGCGTCCACTTCCCGATGATAGTAACAAATAAAGAATTAAAAGAGTTGTCCAACCTCATACATGTGGGATGTCGGAAGTGGCACAAGAACATTCTCAATGCACGGCTCATTACATTTCAAGACGGATTGGCGGGGTTTATAAGGATCCCGATGTTTCTATAGCTGCCATCATTGAGTCCATCAAAGCTTTCAAAGAACTACACGGTGAATTATGAAAAGGCTCGGAGAGCTAAGCAAGCATGCAATATCCATGTTGTGGGGTGATTGGAAGGATGCTTACGGTAGGGTGCCAAAAATCCTACAAGCAATAACACGGTTCAACCCGGTACGAAGTGGTGCACTCATACTACGGGAAAGGAGGAGCTCCACAAAGGTGTAATGAAGCCGTAATGGAGCGGGTGTATTGGTGTTTCCCCTAATGTGTAGAGGCATTCAAGCATTGCGGACCGGTGATAAGTGTCGATGGCACATTCTTAACGGGAAAGTACGAGGGGTGTTTTGTTGATCGCCACCGGTGTTGACGGTGAGGATAGATTGGTACCCCTTGCATTTGCCTTAGTTGAAAGTGAGAATATTGACAGACTGGTCTTGGTTCTTGCATTTGGTCCGTCGGGACGTTGTGCGACGTCTCGGGAAGGTGTGCATAGTTTCGGACCGCCATTAAGGAATACTAAGTGCGGTTGAGGATTACATGGAAGGGTACCAACTCGTCATGAGTCGTTGGTGCATGCGACACTTTGCGGCGAACATATGGCATAGGCAAGCTAACAAGATAGTTAGAGAGCAGCTAAAATCGTTGTGTGCAGCCAAAGCGGAGAGGACGTTTAATATTAGACTAGAGAAACTAAAACAAATGATGAATCCGGAAGAAAAAAGAGCGGTTGGAGGAGCAGATGGTCAATAAACATAAGTGGGCCAATGCATTTGATGAAGGTGGTTGGAGATATGGTGTGAACAATACAAATCTATCGGAAGTGCTCAACAAGGTCCTCAAAGGCATCCGTACTATGCCGGTATCGGCTATTGCGGAGTGCACTTTCTACAAGATCAATTCATATTTTGTGCATAGGTGGAAAAAAGCAAAAGAGCGCATAGATAGAGGGTTACGTGGGGTAAATATTTTTTGGTAAAGCCACAAAGAAGCACTTAACCGAACAAGGTTTGAAAGCTGCGAGCATGAGGGCTGAGTTGTTCGATCCCACATTGTATGTGTACTCAATGAGGACAGCTTCCGCTTTGAATGTTGGAGGTGAGATGACGGGCGGACGCATATATAAGGTGGACCTCTCAGGAGTGACTTGCACTTGTTGTATACCTCAGTTGCTACATGTTCCATGCTCTCATATGATAGTCGCATGCACTGTTAGAGGGGTGTCTTGGCTAGCACCAGCGTACACGACACAATTTTATTCTAAGGATTCAATATTGAAGACATGGACGGCTCGTTTTGAGCCAATACTAGACGAGACACATTGGCCTGAGAACAATGGTCCTGACTACGTCCCAGATGACGAGAAGAGGAAACTGGGTGTCTGAAGGAGGAAGAAAAAACGATTACGTAATGAGATGGACCAAACAAGTGGGTATGATAGGGATATTTACGGTGTCGGGGAGTTTGACCAAGAAAAGTCGAAGAACCAATGTAGTGTCTACCACGAGGAGGGTCATCGGAAGGAACGACATAAACAATCTAGTGGGAGCGGGCATACGGTAGCTACTTAGGATCTCATGTCTCTATTTCTTAATTATGTAAGTAATATTTTTGCCCTTTCCTTTTGTATAAATAATCTGATGAAATTTTATGTTTTTTCAGGCAAATGGTAGCGAGTAGAGGCAGGCGTGATGATCCCGTCCCACCGCCTCTTCCGGTTCCTATGTGTCATCGTGGCATTCCAGCTCAAGTGAAGCAATCAAGGGATGAGGCAACAGTTGATAGGGCGTTCTACACATGTGCAAGAAAGTGGATACTAGATGAAGATGGTGGTTCAAGTCAATACAATATAGCACCTTGCTTTCCACCAGTGGATTGATGGACTAAAAAAATTTGACCCTAGGATCTGACTATTTCCGTGGATAGAATCGGTGGTGCAACCCTATCATGAGTTCGGACGGTGGGTACCACCACCACCAAATCCACCAGAAATGACATTCCAAGAAAAACAAGAGGCAGGATGCAAGCGTGTTAGCAACCCTCCATTGTGTCATTGTGGGAGGCCAAGCAAGTTGCAACTTCATGATCTTGACCTTCCCGAAATTCACACCATTCTTTCGGTGCAACCAAAGAACACATGTAAGCATCATTGCTCTTCCCGACAAATTCATTGTGCTCGATATTTTGACATATTTATTGAATTTATTGAATTTGTTGAATTTGTTGAACACATGAAATTTATTGAATTTGTTGTGCAGGATGGATGGCCCCTATGTGATTTTCAAGAGGACATATACGGTCCGAAGTCTCATTGGCCGTCAGAAGAAGACATGCAAGCATTCAAGAGTGGGGAGAAGCCATGGCCATGTGATGAGCCTTATAGGCCTCGTTGCAAGTGTGGAATACTCTCTCGAAAGAGAGTGGTTCCATCAGAGCTTAGATATGGTTGGTATTGTGGTAACTCATATGGAGATTATTGGGTAAAGTCACTTTCCTAACTTTGTATCCATGTGTTGTGCCAATTTAAATGGTTCTATTGCCTAAAAATTGACATTAATTTTTTTAGGAGGGGAGAACATGTGATTGGGAGAGCTTTGCAACGAGGGAAGCACTCCGTCTACATTTGGGGCAATGTTCCGAGTATTTGAAAATCAAGGAAACAGCCAAGAGGAAAAATAAATTAAGAGAAAATATGATGTCCCAATTCCATCGGATAAAGAGTTGTTTGGAGAAATTGCAAAGGATAAACTTGCTAGAGAGAAGGGATGTTCACAAACTAGTGTTGGAGAGGGCATTAGAGAGGGCCTCATTGAATTTTGGAGGCGGAATAGGATGAACTATCCACCGCCACTAAGTGCGGGTGAGAGGAGGAGGAAGAGGTTGAGGGAGGAGGAAGAGGAGAAGGAGATAAGAGGGACATGCATGTGTAACATGAGGGAAAAGTGGCAATGTGATTGGAGTGAGTTTGATCCATCTAGGATATTTGCAAAGGATTCCATAGCCGAGTGGTTCCAAATGGCGGAGGCAAAGAAAAGAGGGATTAATTTGAAATTGGCTAGAATTGAGGCAAAAATGGCACAATTGCAGGCAATGAAAGCTCTTGTGAGAGAATTGCCAAAATTTACAACACAAAAAAAGTGTAGCAACAATGTAGAGGAAATTGTGGATGCAACTACCAAATTTCAGTGGGAGGCGATAAAGACACTTGCTACCAAGGCGCAAGAGGTGGAGGACAAGGGCAGGGGCAAGGCGCAAGAGGTGGAGGACAAGGGCAAGGGCAAAGCCAATGTGATTGAGGTGGAGGATGACGATTGGGTGACGATGAACTATTGTTTGATTTTGAGTCAGAGTAGTGAACTTGTGTTGTGTACCTCATCAATTATTTTAATTATGCCATGTAATGAACTTATGTCGTGGACCTTATGGAATGTTTGAAAATTGTGGCTTAAGGACATGTTGAATGTTTGGTGTATTTTAACTATTTTCGACCTATATTGCTTAAGACAAGTCCTAGTGAAACCCACTCAAACATGAACTACTGAATCTGCAAAAAACTTAGCCAATTTCTCGAACTACCCTTATCTGCAAAATGACCTACGACAAAACTGGTTTTGGCTCCCCACTGGCGCGGGCCGCTTCATGAGTCGCGCCACGTCACTTGGCGCGACGATTGAGTCGCGCCAGGCGGCTTGGCGCGACTCATGAAGCAGTCGCGCCAGTGAGGAGCCAAAACCAGTTTTGCTGTAGGTTATATGTCGGACAAGAGTCACACCAACGAAGCTCCAAAACCAGTACTGCACTTCTTTGGAGTGTGGGAATGTTGTCAAGTCTTGGCGTTTTTTTGGTGAGTTCGAAATTCGATAAATTTGTGCCGTTTTTTGGAGTGAGTTCAAGAATACGACCACAAATATTTACATGGTTAAGAAACACCAATTCACACATAATTTAACACATATATACATCGATCGCAAATCTGGCATAGTTCAATTCGATCACAAACCCCAAACCTACATTGTTCTTTCACAAACCCGTCTACGATGTTCGACCATAAGCCACAAGCCACATAGTTCCATCACAAGCCTACATAGTTCGATCACAAGCCACAAAGTTCGACCACAAGCCACATAGTTCGACCACAAGCCTAAGGGATCGTTCAACCACTCAAACCGAACACAAGCCTAAGGATTTGGAGTGTAGACTTTCTTCGCCTTTCGAACCCGCCCAGACTGCGTGTCAACGACATTTTGGCTGCCCACATCCGCACGCTCCCACCTCCCACGCCGCTTCGGTGGAGTTTCTTGTGTGGCAAGTGGAGCACCCGCAAGTTGAGAGGAACCAATCACAATTGCTTCATGGTAAGAGGGGTATCCCGGTTCGCTGTCTACACTGGCCTCGGACTCGGTTTCCGGCTCTGGGGTACGTGGTGGGGATCTAATTGCAATCCCCGGTGCACGACGATGAGATCCTCCTACAACAACCATATATGCATCATTGATGTAGCCAACAATATTTATTTTAAAAAAGACAAACCTACAACTATCAAGGCCACACACCTGAAGTTGATGCACTTTGTGCTCGTCTCGTGGATCTTTGTGCGGAATGTGAAGGTCCAACAACATGATTCGGTCCCGGTGCCGGTCTTGCCAAGCAATTCAACTTGAACACCGCTTTTCAACATCCCCGTCTAATCCTTTGTAAAGCACCATAACCAAATTGAGCATGCATCCATAACTAGCACAAAAGTCCTGCAGAAAAAGGATATTACCTGCACAAAACTCCTCAACACACCGGCCTCCTCCAGAGATCCTATCGAGACGCCCAAAGCTTGCTCGGCTTCATTAGCAAATCTTTCTAGTTGTTGCCCCTATATGTGGTTAATAAATTAACATTATGTCACAATACCAAGTGAAACTCCAAATTAGTGACAAGAGTATCATCACTTACAATATAATCCTCGAAGGGACCACGCTCTGGCTTCCTCCCACTTCTAGTGATTTCGTCGTACTCGGGGAAAACATCTTCCGGATCGAAGGTAGATCCTCAATATACTCTTCATCCATTGCAACCCTTAACTTTAAGCGGGTGTTTTGTTTTAGGCAATCCAAGTACTCATTGAACGGACCGTCACCGTGTCGTGGCCCCCCGAGCACTATGTTGTTCGCTCTCGCATTCCATGCATTGACCACGTGGATGTGATGCTCCAGCCAATTCTTGGCACCTCTTTGCTTGCGACAGACGATTCTCGCATTTACATAGTAATTAATCATAGTGAGTAATTTCGTAGACAACCAACAATTTCAAGGGTATGAAACATATGAAAAATACATACTCGTGGAGACTGTGGCTAGTGTTGTAATAATCTGGAGAGTATTTTTGAAGATGCCCAAATTACCGTTGCACTTCTTGCCCTGCTTTGCTTAGGGTTGAAGTGGGCGAGCTTAAGTCTAGACCTACTTTGCTAGGTGCTTGCACTTCTTTCCCCGTTTTGCATGCTAAGATCGATGAGATGCATGCTTACACTAGTTCACTTGAGGCTAAATTGAAGGAACCCATGCCTACATCATGATCTACCCGTGAAATGCATGCCTTGAAAAATTTGGAACTTGCACATTATGTTGATCGTTTGCGGGATGAGAATGATGACTTGAGGAAGTTGATGGATTGGTTGTCCGGTCATGAGCCTCGGTTGAGGATGATGATCGAGGCGTTTAAGAGGCGAGGATGGTGAGGGACTTGGGGCAAACAAGGTTGGTGAGGGAAGTGGAGAGAATATCCGGAGCCACCAAAAACCCACCACAAAAATGATTCCCCCCCCCCCCCCAAAACCTAACCATCTTAGGAACCGACTAGACACAACCCCGGCTCCACCCGTGTTTCCTACACCCACAAATGATCTACAAAAGCCTATCAAGTTTGTGAGCACTTCGGGGAAAGTGTTCTTTGGGAAAGAAAGTGAGAAGGCTAGTGAGGGGAAACCGGTAAGAGAGGAGTTGATTGGAGAGAAACCTAGTGAACGACCACATCCCAAGCCTAAGCCTAAGCTTGTGAGGTTCCATTGTGGCTATTGTGGGAGAGATGGCCATAAGGAGGAGTTTTGCTTCAAGAGGAAGCGTGAGGAGAGAATGGCAAAGGAGTGGGATAACAAGGACAAGTACCACCCTTCCGATGGTGTACTTGAGCCTCGTGTGCGGATGCCCGGGGCCAAGGCGAATGTGAGGACGGTTCGGGCTTGGGGAGAGCGAGAAGGCCGTTGGAGGTGCCGGCTCCCTGTGTCACACCGGCCGGACCGGTGTGGAGCACGGTCGACCGGTGCGAGCCCGGACGAGCACCGTTTTGGGTTTCGTGCTCGTACGGGTGCGAGGGTTGTTTACGGAGGTCGTGGTTACGGTGGTTGGGCCGGAGAGTTTGCGGGTGGTCGGGTTGCTAGGAGTTCTCCCCCTCGAGTTCACTACGGGGATGGGAGGAGTCGTAGCTTTGAGAAGGAGAGGAGGGATGGTCCACGGGTTCTCTTTTGTGGTTTTGGTCCTCCTCCGGGCAGAGAGGGGTGGTTCCCTCAGGGTGGTTACCGTGGTGGTGTTCGTGGAGGTAGCTTTGGTAGGAGAGATGCTTTGGTTGGTGCTAACCCCACTTTCGAGCAAATGGCTCGGATCGGTTTTACTCTTTTGGTACTAACCCCGGTGTTGAGTCGTTTGTTCGCTCACGTGCTCGTTTTTTAATTTCGGGTGGGAGACTTGAAGAACATTTGGTTGATTGACTCCGGTTGCTCGAGGCATATGACCGGAGACGAGGGGTGGTTCTCAAGTCTCGTCCGGTGGTGACGAAGAGGTACATCACCTTTGGGGACAATGGGTGTGGGCATGTGCTTTCGGATGGTGAGATCAAAGTGAGTGACAAGATCACTCGAAGCGTGTTGCTCTTGTTCAATCACCGGGGTACAATTTGCTTTCGTGTCCCGGCTTGTTGGATGAGGGTTTTGAGGTGTTGTTTCGGCTCGGTGGTTCTCGGATTACGGACTCTCGAGGGGACCTTATCCGTATGGTCGTTCCCGAGGGTCGGGTGTTTCGTGCTGATTTGTCTCGGTCTTCGGGTGTGGAGCGTTGTTTCTTGGCCGGTTCTTCGAGTGAGTTGTGGAAGTGGCATAGGAAGTTGGGTCACTTGAGCTTTGACCTTTTGTCTCACTTGAGTAAACTCAATTTGGTCCGAGGATTGCCACGGTTGAGGCTTGAGAAAGAGTTGGTTTGTGCTCCGTGTAGGCATGCCAAGATGGTAGCCTCTTCTCACCCGCCTCTCACCGATGTGATGAGCGAGCGTCCATGCGAGTCGCTCCATATGGACCTTGTTGGCCCGGCTCGTGTGCGATGCGGGTGGGAAGTGGTATGTCCTTGTTGTGGTGGACGACTATTCTTGGTATGCGTGGGTGTTCTTTCTTGAGGATAAGGGGGAGACGTTTGGTTTTGTTCGAGATCTAGTCTTGAGATTGAGGAACGAGAGGCACGGAGATGCCATACGAGCTATCCGCAGTGATAATGGCTCGGAATTTAGAAACTCTCGTTTTGAAACCTTTTGCCATGACTTGGGTCTTGAGCACCAGTTTTCGAGTCCGTATACGCCTCCCCGAATGGTGTTGTGGAAAGGAAGAATAGGACCTTGTGCGAGATGGCTCGGACCATGCTTGATGAGCATAGGACTCCGAGAAGGTATTGGGCCGAGGCGGTGAATACCGCGTGCTATGTGTCTAACGAGATCTACCTCGAGTGCACAAGAAGAAGACATGCTATGAGTTGATGCATGGTCGCACACCCAAGGTGAGTCACTTCCATGTCTTTGGTTGCAAGTGTTTCATTCGAAGAAATGCGGGAAGTTGGATAAGTTTGAGGCTAGGTCTGTCGATGGTATTTTTTTGGTTATGCATCTCATTCTAGAGCATATCGTGTGCTCAATCTTGAAACTAACCAAATCGTGGAGACTTGCGAGGTAACCTTCGACGAGACAGAGCCACGTAGTCAGCTTGTCTTTGAGTGTGCAGGTGATGATGAGCTTGGTGAGGAGATCTTTCAGGAGGATGAGCATGAACATGGAGACGATGAAGATGGCGGTGCGGTGCCCCCGGCTGAACATGTACCCACTACTTCGACTACGATGATGGACGGACCCTCTACTACACCTACGACGACAAATCAAGAATGAGGAGAAGGCGATGTTGAGGGGGAGGTAGCATCGAGGCGAGAACCTCCCCGGCGAGTACAAGTGGATCATCCAGCTTCGAGGATCATCAGTGACATGAATGAACGCACTACACAGTCAAGGGTTCGGAACAACTCTCATTTCGCTCATGCTGCATTTGTTGCTACTTTTGAGCCCAAAGACATTGGACACGCACTATCTGATCACAATTGGGTTAATTCGATGCATGAGGAGTTGGAGAACTTTGAGAGGAATCAGGTTTGGGAGTTGGTTGACCCTCCCCCAGGGTGTAAGCCGATTGGTACAAAGTGGGTGTGGAAGAACAAAGAGGGAGAGAAAGGTGAGGTTGTGAGGAACAAGTCGAGGCTTGTTGCTCAAGGGTTCAGTCGAAGGAGGGGATTGACTACGAGGAGACCTTTGCTCCCGTAGCCCGTTTGGAGGCGATTAGGATCCTTCTAGCCTTTTCTCGTGGCTAAAGGGTTCAAGTTGCACCAAATGGATGTGAAGAGTGCTTTTCGAATGGTGTGTTGGAGGAAGAAGTGTATGTGAGGCGACCTCCGGGGTTTGAGAGTGAGAAGTACCCCCACCGGTGTACAAGTTGAGGAAGGCAACTGTATGGGTTGAAGCAGGCGCCTAGAGCTTGGTATGGTAGGTTGAGGGGGTTCTTGTTTGAGAGAGGTTTTGAGATGGGGAAGGTCGATCAGACCTTGTTTTTGCTGAGGCAGGGCAGAGATATCCTGATTGTGCAGGTGTACGTGGATGATATTGTCTTTGGTGGCTCGTCTAACTCTCTTGTTGCAAGGTTTGCAGAGGATATGAGCAGGGAATTTGAGAAGAGCATGATGGGCGAGTTGCGGTTCTTCCTCGGGCTACAAATCAAACAATCAAAGGAAGGAACATTTGTGCACCGGGCTAAGTACACCAAGGACATTGTGCGGAAGTTCAAGATGGAGGACTCCAAGGCCGTGACGACGCCAATGAGTACGACTACAGCTCTTGATGCGGACGAGGAAGGTGAACACGTGGACCGAAGGAGTACCGAAACATGATCGTGTCACTCCTCTACTTGACGGCGACGAGGCCGACATACGGTTCTCGGTGTGTCCGTGCGCTCGTTTTCAAGCATCTCCGAGGACTTCGCATCGGCAAGCGGTGAAGAGAATTTTCAGGTACTTGCGTCACACTCCCGACTTCGGCCTTTGGTACTCCGCGTCCTCTTCTTTGGCGCTTCATGGTTTTTCGGATGCGGATTTTGCGGGTGTCGGTTGGATAGGAAGTCCACTTCCGGGACTTGCCGTTTTTGGGTTCTTCTTTGGTGTCTTGGTCTTCCCGCAAACAATCGAGTGTTGCTCAATCCACTACCGAGGCCGAGTATGTTGCCGCCGCTAGTTGTTGCTCTCAACTCCTTTGAATTTCATGCACCATGAGTGACTTTGGTGCTTCAATGTGATAGCACTAGTGCCATAAGCGTTGCAAAGAACCCAGTGCTCCATTCCAAAACCAAGCACATAGAAGTGAGGTATCATTTCTGAGAGACAATGTAGAGAAAGGAAAGATAGCTTTGATCCATGTACCCACACATGACCAACTAGCCGATATTTTCACCAAACCCCTAGATCAAGAAACTTTCACTTGTTTGCGGGGGGAGCTTGGTGTGTGTTTGATTTCTTGAGTTGGGTGTATGGGAGCTCCTTTGTAGCATTTCTTGCATGTGGCATGGCATATGTAACATGATGTATAGGCATCCTTGTATCTTAGCTTGCATGCATTTTGTATCATATGCATTGGTTAGGAAAAGCTTCTCTCATATACATTGTTCACCATGGAATGAAATATATGTCTTTGTGAGCTTGTTTGGTATGCTATGGTTAGTTTGGCTTAGCTCTTGATGATCTTGATGAATAATCCATGGTTGATAGCTATGTTTTTGAAAATGTCACATGTATGCTCTCTCATGTGTAAACGCCTTTATATGATCTTGACATGTTTTAGTGGCTTGGCTATGCTTAATTTGTGGTTGGATGGCTAGTTTATTGATCATATGGGGCCAAAGGCTCATTTGCCATCGTGAATGTTTAGCCCTCTTGCTTTATCTTGTGGAGGAGCATAAGTTCCTTTTTGTCGCAAAGACATTTCATGTACCATTTATCAATCTGAAAATGAATTGAAAAATGCTTGGAAAATATGCTCCCATGTCATATGTGCTGAATTTAATTTGCTTTGGGTGCTAAACCGTTGCATGATGCCAACCAATGAGAAGTCTCATACATAGAAGTAGGTACATGGCTCGGTGGCTTTGACATGACATGAGGTGCTTGTGGGTGTTTGTGATGGTCTTATGATTAGAATGGCTGTCCTATCATGAAGTTTGTGTGGCTTTGCCATTTTTGATATGCTTTGATCATGTTTAGGACTTTGCTCATGAGAGGCACGTTTTTCGCAAAATTGCCCAAATCCATCTTAGCTTCATCCAATGGTTGTGAAACTTGGTGATCATGTAGTTGAGATCGATACGAAGCTATAGAGTATCTAACTTGCCATTTGGACATGTGTAGCATTCTTTGTTGAATTTTGTCTATTTGAGAAGATCTAGGTTGAAAGTTTTGCATTTTTGGCTTCATTCATGCATTGCCAACAAGGGGGAGAAGTTTGAGCTTGAAATGGCTTATTGGACGCATTTAGAAGGTTTTCGAGTGGTTTCGAGCCATTTACGGGTTCTCGTTGTACACCGGTCCGACCGGTGAGGAGCACCGGTCCGACCGGTGTGAGGCCGGTCCTGTGCACATCTTAGGCACCGGTCCGACCGGTGGTGGTGACCGGTCCGACCGGTGTGAGCTGAAGTTGTTGCGGCTCGCCCCGTTTTCGGCCGTTTGCATGCATTCGTCCGGGGGGGAGGTGCATTGGTTCGGGGGGGGAGCTTGCATGTGTGCGGGGGGAGCTTTTTGTGGTTGTTCGAGCTTTGTTTCGGTGGATTGCGCTCTTTGCTTGAGCTTTGCTTTGTCTCGGATGTGTCGAGCCGTTGCCCTTGCCTAAGGGGTCCGAGACTTGTTTTCTTCAAGTGATCTTGCTCTTTGCCTTTGTTTGGCTTTCGATCACTTGTTGGAGTATCTTTTTGTTCGTTTCTTTTCTTTTTATTTTCCCTCTTGTTACTTTCGTGTGGGTGTTGTCAATGCACTCATCAAGGGGGGAGATTGAGGACCATGTGTGGTTCGAGGACCGGTGGATGGTCGCTTCCTTGTGTGATGAGTGATTGACAACGTTGTGTGGACTGATTCTTGGCTAAGTATTGCGAGGTGCGAGGTTGCGGCTTGACTGGTGTTGGTTCAAGTGAAGAACAAGCGCGAAAGGTCGTCGCCGGTGAGGCCTCCGGGTGTGGAGAAGACAAGTAGGCTTCGTTCGAGGGACCGGTGGCCGGCGGGGGTCAAGTGCGGGCTGCATGGTGGCATGGACAGCAAGATGAAGTCGTGGACGGTTTCTTGGTTGAGCCTCAAAACCAACGTCGAGCCGGGACTACGTGGGAGCCAAGTCATGAGTGGAGATTGGCGGAGGCTACACCGAGTTCGCGGGGTTTCCGGTGGTTCACCGAGAAAACCACCGGGTTCCTTGGTTGATCCACAAAGCCAAGACCAGAAGAACCGAAGACGGAGCCGCACGGCGAGCCGCGGACCGGTCGGCCCGGGGTGGGTACCGGTCCGACCGGTGGGGAGCACCGGTCCGACCGGTGTGCGACGACGCGGTCCGAGACTTCGAAGCGGAGGACACGCGTCGGGATCGCATGGCTTGCGTCGAGGCTACACGGGCGCGGTCGCCGGGCATCCGTCCGATGGTGAAGACATGAAGACTTCCAAATCCGCCCTTGAGGGGCTTGTATCCCTAGTTATTAGGAAAGGGCATTTTAGACATTCGGTTGCCTCCATATAACCCAAGAGGTGAGAGGATGGCAGCCAATCTTGGAACCCTAGCTCATTTGTTTTTCCCTTTTTCCTTCCTATTTTCCTTAGGTTTTCCATAGGACTAGAAAGAGAGCTTCATGGAGAGATCTTGTTGAGAGGGATGGATGATCGGGCGGCTTGCTAGACCTTGTATGAACCTTTGTTTCATGTATAGATGATTCGGCGTGGTTCCTCAAGGTTTGGATGTGTTTTCCCCGGTTGTTCTTGGTGGTGATTTTCGGAGCCCTCTCTTGGTGATTTCTTTGGGTTGTTTTCGGGACCTTTCTCTTAGGGATTTGATGGGGGAAATTTGTGGGAACCCTTCGTGGTTCTTTGAGCCGTGATTCCCCTCCCAAATCCGTGAGTAAAGGTGCTCGATTTTGGGGTTTCTTGAGTTCTTGGGTTGGAAGTGCTCTTGGCGAGATTTCCTTGATTCCTCCTTTTTGGACGAGTTTTGGTGGGATTAAACTTGGCTATGGACTCCTCATGAGGTGTTCCTAATATCCCCAAAGTCTTGTTCAAGTCCGTGGAGCGATTCGGGAGATCGAGGTTTGGATTTGGGGGAGTTGACCCGCGGGTCTTGTTCATCCCGAGTCGCCGGAGCTACACCGGTCCGACCGGTGCTCTTGACCGGCCGACCGGTGCAACCCTCGGTGGGATTTTGCTCGGGTGAACGTCTTGGTGTGTTCGCTGTTGTCCCGTAGCTGTGTTGTTTCGAGTTTGGGTCGGTTGGTGGTCGGTTGGCCCGTTTGGTGCCTTGGGGGCTTTCGAGGCCGTGATCGGTCCGACCGGTGTAGAGCCACTTAGTGAAAGTTGCTCGGTATCACCGGCAGGGACCGGTCCGGACCGGTGGTGCTCACCGGCCGACCGGTGTGGGTCCGTAGACTCGAGGTTTGGTGTTCGCTTTCGCGTTCTCGGGTCGGAAGGTTGTGTGTTGGTTCCTAGGTCCGGTGGCACTCCGGTGGCTACGTGGGCTTGACCAACTTGGGTAGTGAGTTGGAGAAGTGTGTTGGAAGCCGCGTTCATCTTGTTGGAGTCTCCATCTCCTTCGAGAAGAATTTTTATCGGCTCCCATTCACCCCCCCCCCCTCTCGGTTCGCCGTATCGGTCCTTCAAAGAAAAAGAAAGATTATCGGAGATTTACGCTTTATCCCGGAAACGAAGGCTCCAAACATCACGGGCGATCAACCGGGGGTTGCGTACGCCTAGCACCAAAGCAACAACTTCACAAGACTTCAGAGTAGCATCCTCCTTCTGAGCAACATTGTTTATAGCAAGGGTGAGCACTTGTCGTACTCAGCAAGTGTGGGGAAAGACATGAATGCAAAGGCTTTATAGTGGACTGGGCTATAAGCATTTAAGCAATTTTAGTTGGTCAAGTTTTATTAGCACCTAATTACTAATAAAAAATAAGTTTATACCAACCCACAATTATCATAAAGATATAGATAAGATACACCATAAGCATATGGCAAACATAACCAGAGAACACGATTTAATTCCATCTTCAAGTTCAATTATCATGTGAGGGTCCAGGCCGCTCTTGACCCTGAGCACGGCTAATCGATTAGTTTTACACTCTGCGAGAGGTCGTACATCTTTACCCACAAGTCGCGTAAAAGTCCCGAAGAACTTTAAACCCAACCATGCGATGCCGGCCAAGCATCATACCACACTACCGAGGTGTGATTGCATAGGGACGCTACGAGGCCGTTACAAAGATCCCCGGATGTAGGTCGCCCGCTAGGTTACCCCGGTCGGTGCAACGTATAAAGCTCCCGGACGAGTACCGTGTCTTAGCTAAGCCCACACCTACGCCCGAGCAGTCCATACGCCACTACCCGGCCACCCCCCAACCCTTATCGGGTAAAGCATACCTAACACCTAGTTCACTAATTAATAAGCCAAGACAAGATCCATATGTCTTGTGGTAGCACCGTTTTCCTAGGTGGTTCTCCATGTTCCGATTAATCATATGATCTTGAATTAAACGTCCAAAGATATAGCATAAAGGTATAACATGATTCATCATTATTGTTAATTAAAACCACCATAACCAAGGTATAGCAACTAAGCATAGCTACCCAACATAAATGTAAACCCGCATTAACAAGGATTGACAATCAAAGACTAGGATAAACCTTAATAGGATCCCATCAAAATTAATGCAAGCAATGTAATGAGTGATTAAGTATAATTCTTAGGACAAAAGATCAAGGACACACTTGCCTTTAACCAAAGTAATGATATTGCTCAAAAATCTTCATCTTCTTGCTCATTAAAGCTCTCAAGCGGCGTTTATTCTACTCGCATCAATCATTGGGTACAAACATGCAAAGCAAACAAACAAGAATAACTGAGAACAATACACCAATCAAAGAAGAGATTTGAAAGAGGGCATACTTAAAGATAAAGATCGATTCTATGGACGATTGATGCAAGAAACACAGAAATTGGATTGAATTGAAAAGGATCCGAGTTTAAAGAATGAAAGGACAGCTGATTGATGATGACGCAAGTATGATGTCATCATGAAGATGGATAAGTGATTATTTAACATATTAAATATAGTAAGGCTAAAGACTTATGGAGTTTTGTGGGCACAAGATTTATGAAGCAAAACAAACATCCTAATTATTTTGCTAGAAGGGAAATCCTAATGATCACCGCATATGTATGATCTCACCATGATGTCATCCTTGCATGCATGGTAGATGGACGGCTCCTTGCATTGCTTCCGTACGTAGTACGTAGCTTCCTTTGCATGGCCAACATTATGTTCGGTTGCCTTTTTTTCTTCGAGCTTGCGATGGTCGTACCGGGGACATACAAGAGATATGGTTAAGTTGAATTTTAGTATGGAACAATAGGGTTCCCGCAGCATGAACGGGTAGCATATGGATTATTAGATAGAAAAAAGATGAACGTCGATGTCCATCCGCGGGTGGCCGATGCGCACAAATGCATGCGAAAGAAATTTATGAAAGTTGGGACGTGAGGATTGTGACTGCAGCAGAGAGGATTACGGGCACGAGCGGCGGGGATCCCACGGAGAAGACAATTTCCGGGAACGCGAGATAACCGGACTCGGTCAACTTGCATGTCGCGGCCGGCAGAGGTGACGAAGAGGAGGCCGGGGTGCGGCTAGAGTAGAATCGGGCGCTCGGCCATGAGGGCAACGGTGGCCGGTGGCGTAGCACCGAAGAATTTGGTGGCCTCAAGCGAGAGGTAGACCATGGCAGCTAAGCGTGTCTCGCCGCATGAAGCGAGGATGGCGAGCGGTGGCCGAAGATCATGAAGACGGGCCGGTGTTGACGGAATTCGAAGACGGCCGATGGAGACGACGGCGGGCTCGGCTTCTCATCATCACGATGGAGGTCCAACAACAGATTGAGGACGACGAGTAGAAGCTATTGTGCGGCTTCACCTCGTGGAGCCCCCGGTGGAGTCCGAGTCCGGCCGAGGCGGCGCTCGGCTCGATCGGTGCCTAGGCGGTTTGCGCGAACGACGACATGTTATGGATGAAGAGCTTCGGCGGACGTGCTCACCGGGGTTGGAGGTCGAGGGAGCCGGCCGGAACCTGCGGTCGACGGCGGCGGCCGAGCTCGGTCCGCGGGGGGTGGCGGCGTCGCGGCGGGAGGCGGCCTAGGGCGCGAGAGGGCGGCGCGGCTAGGGCGGCGGCGGCGTGCTAGGGCGGCACGGCAGGGGCGGCTTGGCCTCCTTAATATGGGGGGCGCACGGGGGCCGCCCGGGCCGGTTCTTTTACACACTTTAGGTTTCAAGGTTGAGCTTGAACAGAAAAACAAGGTGGATGGGTACAAGACCTAGATGTGCCTAAGAAAGTGTAAACCAAACCAAAAGAAGGTAGGATCGAAACTTGCGACTACAAGCTAAACTCGGTTAAGGGCAACTGTTTTAAACAAACTAGTGTAATCAAAACTAGGACAAGGTACAACAAGGTAAACAAGCTTTTTCAAAATTTCGGCAGCATGACAGACCTAAGCATGAGGTACTCTAGTTTATAAAAAGCACACACTAACAAAATCTTCCTTAGAGAGCATATGAAAATTCAGTTTTTGGGTCCATTTTAGGTGTTTCGATTTTTAACATGCATGCAAGACGTCCTATCCGACCTCACATGGCAATCAAGCCAAAAATCGAAGTTAGTGCGGTGGCAAGGCTCGTTATTCGTCTCTCCCTATAATATCTAGTCGAGAGCTATACGGTACTCGCTTAACGACTAACGAAGCGTTGTTATGTACCGCAAAAAAATGAACCTTTCGTGCCGGCACGTCACGAAAGCGTCCACATACATTACCGTTCACTATAGAAACGACATCCATGCGTTAAGCCGCCGCATGGACGGCGTCCAACCTCGGACACCCTCCGTTTGAATGGAGTGCATCCTTGCCTCGCATGATCGACATGCGGGATGCACACGTATGAAACATGTGGTGACAACACAACTCATAAACGGACGCGAAGATGGGATCCGTGGAATGGATCACTCCATTAACCCTCGCAATTCCCGTGATGCGGAACAAGACACGTATAAAACACGTGGCTCATCTAGTTTGGTTGTGCAAGAAAGTAAGTCCGACATAAAGTAATATGTTGGAAGTTAGCAAAATAAACCATAGGTTAATTAAGCCACCGAAAGAACCCAAAAAATTCCCTCTAGGGCCTCTCGGTCTAGTTTATCCTTAGCGGACCAACGTATGTTGGAAAATCGGACAATCTTGGCATGTTTTATTCAAAAACAGTAATTGAGTTTATTAATTAATCTCTCGGTGCATATAATTGCTATGATGCCAACCGTGACAACCCGCCCGGGGAAAATACCGTACTATTGCCTAAACCAATCCACTTTGGTCATTAACCGATAATAAAGTATCATCCTGTCGTTAGTCGCCGGGTTAACGCCCGGTAAATCACTTGAATAGCAACAAGGATCAAAATATATGCATTAAAACTCACTCGAAGGCGAGTCCAGAGATACATCATCATTAACATCCAAATTTGTACCCCGAAGGGTTTAATTATTACAAACCAAAGTTTTTGCCATAATGAAATAGTTCGTAGTTTTGAAATAACGGAATTTAAACTAACGGAAGCGGAAACACCACGGGAGGCCATCCATGATGCCTTCGGTCGTCGTCCTCCACCCACTCTAGCTCCCGGCCGGCGGGATCTCTCCGGGTCACACATCACCGAAAGCATTACCCGGATCAACACATTATAGCAAGGCCGAGTATACCGATACTCAAGAAGACTTACCCATCGGTGATAACTACTTCACCACATCTAGACATGAAAGGCTTTTGGCCACCGAGTTTCTTTTTGCTGAAAAGTAACAAAGTGTATGTCCTTACTTTCAAGATTTTAGCACAAGTTCTAGTGGGTTTAATCTTTACTACATTAGCCAACTAGTACGATCAAGTTGTACAATACAATTAAACAAGCATAGTATTCATCACCTTCCATCATTAGGGATCTCATGGCTAGTGGAGTAAGTAGTCTTAGATAACGGTGAAAGGCCGACAATCGATTGATTCAAACCTTGCAAGGTAGACCTAAAGACACGGTAGGTTGCCCCCGCGAGGACAACTTCCCAAGCAGTTCCCAAAAATCCTCGGGTCGGGATGAAAGGCCACGATCTTTGGTGCAAAGCTATCCGAAATACCCCGTGAGATACCCGGACTCACCATACACCACCGGTAGGTAGCCGTGAGACAAACCCCAAGAGTAGTGACAGTTCCATCCCTAGCTGTCTCATTAAGGTACTAGGCTTACCGGTCCCATTCCCGACAAGTGCTTAGTATGTTCAAACACTTAACCAACAATAGCCATTGGACCGGAACCCAAATCCCATGCTCTTACCACATGAGCAATCCAATCAAGGATATATTGTGATTCCTATCTAGGAACCTATTCTTGCGAGTGAGGTCATCACCCGACTTGTAACGGTCCTATAGCTTAGCAGCTATCGACCTACCATACTAGTAAGGACAAAGGTACCTTGGGATCATGCATCTAGGGTTCCATTCAACTCCTCAACTTAAATGCACAATCATCCATAGATAATTGAATAAAGAATTTGAAAACTCGGTTAGATGCACCGGAGCTTGCCTTCGTCTGCTAGGTTAGCACGGGCACCCTCGGTGTCGTCGAGTACTTCCACGTACTTGCGCGAAGCTTCGCTCCTCCTTCCTCGGATTGCGGGACAAGGGAGTAGTCACCGTCCGAAAGATCTACACGGAATGCAATGTAAGGTTCGGGTGATGTGACAGTTTGTTATCTTATCCAACTCTTGTTGGTCATATTCACCTTAACAAGTATCCGTTAACACCAAATTTTGGTAAGGAGTCCGACTTGTGGGTCCGGCTCGATGAGGAGTCCGTCCGGTGGAAGCAAGGTTTTTCTCGGATGTATTCGGCGAGAAAGATCCGCGGTCGGCTATCCGCTTCCGTTCGGCAAGGGAACAGCTTGAGCCGATTTTGCGGGTTTGGACGGTGACATGGCTCAAGCGGAGAAGGACGAATGGATGGATAAGCGATCAAGCTTAGAGATAAGTTAGGCAACAAATCCATTCGAGTTGTGCTTGGCGGGGTATAAATATGAGCCCCGAATGTATGTAACGGATACGATCATTCTCAATACAAACCGGCCGTACGCCAAACCCTAGAGTCCATTTGTCGTGTCGTCGAGTTCTTCGAGAGGGTTCATCGATCCGTCGACCTCCGTGAGTACCGGCAACCTTGTATCATATCTAGTATCATGCGGTGGATTTAGATCTGATGCAAGTAGTCTTGTTACCATGCTTCGTGTCATGCGGTAGATTCAAGCTTGGTTCAAGAGGGTTTCTTGTTAGGTCATGAGCCATGCGGTAGGCTAAGATCTAGCTTGAAGCTAGTTATCGGCTCTATTGGATTTTGGCAAGATCCAATAGATTCATCAAGTTACCCCGTGTTGCTTTGAGTTTTTACTTTATGTTTAAATTCATGTAACATCTTTTGCCCAATCTAGATGGGTTTGGATCGGCTTTATCCCTCTTGTGATCCTTATGCGAGTAGAATTCGTGCTTTAACACGTGGATCTTGTGCTTTCCGATAGCCGAAACCGAATCGATCTAGGTTGTCACGTGTTGCGGGTTCAAGCTTGCTAACGTTGGAATAAATCTTGAAAGAACTAAGTTATATGCGGTAGATGCGAGGTTTTTGGGTTGCTTTGGAGCTAGTCATCCGGTGGATTAGATTTCAAATCAATCGATAGATTTATTTCGCTTGGTAATGTTCGTTCGTTCTTCATGGACCCCGAATCGGTACATTCGCCGTATTCGGTTACCTTCCTTCACGAGTAGAACACGTGCGTAATTCATGCTTTAAATAATGTATGCTTTTAGCTTTCCGCATTTAGATTGTATCATGCGGTGGTTAGATCTATTTGTGGAAAGTGGTACGATTTTCATGCAAGTTGTATCATGCGGTGGATAGATTTGTTTGGCATCGTACCCGACGGGTGTTTAAAGTACCTAGACATGCGGTAGACTAGTACTTTGGATCTATGCATGCTTGTTTATTACATGTTTATGCTCATGCTTTACTTTATTTATTTATTTAATGTTAATCACCATGGGGATCGGTCGTGATCCTGCGCGCGTACATCTTTGCTCTAAACAAAGACCGATCGCCGTCATGCTTGCGTCATCCATTCGGCTATGTTACTTTTCCTGTTGAAAGCTCCCGAATGGTTTCAGTTTATTGGCAGATAGCTTTCTATAGCTATGTGTCATCCCATCTGGCTTCCTAGCCGTAAATATGGAACTGTCTGGTACCACCCGGCAAGTTCCAAGCTTTGGTATCTAACTACTTTGTCTTTTGTTAATTTTCAGGGAAAATTGACTGGCACGTCTTGTGATTCTTTGCACGTGTGAAGCCAGCTTGTTCGGCTTGCTGTGTGCTTGGCGCTAGGTGCACGTTTTGCGTCAACACACTTTTTGGCACGCCCAGTGGGACACAGCCGAAAAGATCAAGATGCCTGAAATCGCGGATATCATGGATGTCAACATTGAAGACCTCTCTCCTGAACAACGGCAGCAGCTCCAGGACGCCGTGGACCAATTCCAGCAGAAGTGTCTGCTGTCCTTCAAGAAGAACAGAAGTGGCGTCCCGTACCTGAAGAATGACATGCCCAGGGTATTGTTGCCAGGGGAGAGCGACGCCACGACCCAGCAGGAGAGAGAGGAATGCCTGCAAGCGTTCCGGGATTCTGCGGATCACGTTTTGAGCAAGCACCACAAAGCTTTCCTTGGTGCGTTCCAGCAAATGATGGTGGCTGTCTTTGGCCCAGGCATGGAGCAGGCATTCAGCAAGGCACCCATCCAAGCGGGCACCGTGGAATTGGGCGAGTCAAGCTCTCAACCACCATTACGGAGCCAGCCGGTCCAGCCTCCTCCTCAGAGCGCTGGGAGTCAAGCTTTCCAGCCTCCTCCGCAAGGCGCCGGGGGGTCGCCCCGTTCGGCCCCCACTACAGGCCTCAGGAGGACAACCAATCCGGCCCACCACCGCGGGCAAGCACGGGTCAACATGTGCAACGGCCGAACCCGTACCAGCCCACGTACGGGGGAAATAGCGTTCGGCTCGCCCGGGGCCCCGCTCGCCTCCGGCCACGGGGATTGCTCCGGCAAGCAACTGGCTACAGAGGAACCTATACGGCGGAGGCTACCACGAGGTGGGAAACTACGGAGCCATCGACGCTTTCCCGCATCCAGGGTACGCACCAGCTGCAGGCACACAGGAGGACGACGCCCTGGCGCGGAAGATGGCCGAGTTGATGCAAAATCAGTTCGGCCTCAAACCGAAAATGCAGGGACCTGCCTACAAGCCGCCGTTCCCAGAGTGGTACTTCAACGTTCTCCTTCCGCCAAGGGTGAAACCTCCGACGGAATTCACGAAAGTTTCTGGGCAAGACGACACAAGCACGGTGGAGCACATTGCTCGTTACCTGATGCAGCTCAGAGAATACTCAGCTGAGGAAGCGTTCAGGGTCAGATACTTCCCCGCGTCACTAACGGGCCCGACATTCCAATGGTTCTCGTCCTTGCCCCCTGAGTCAGTTAGCAGATGGAAGGACCTGGAACGGAAATTCCACGCCCACTATTTCAGCGACAGCTCAGAGAAGAAGCTGATCGACCTTGCCACCCTGAAGCAGAGGCACAGCGAGACGCCATTGGAGTTTCTCAGGAGGTTCAGGGAAGTTAAGGGCATGTGCTTTTCACTCAACTTGCCAGATGACCAGTTGGCCGACATGGCCGTTGTCGGGATGCTGCCGGCCGTGCGTGAGAAACTGTTTGGTATGGAGTTTGAAAACCTGGGCCAACTGTCTCAAAAGCTGTCGTTAATGAGCAACCAAGCGTATGGCTTCAAGAAGGATGCCGGGTTTGGCAAGCAGCATGACGTGGCGGACATCTACAACCAGTTCTTGGACAAGGCCGACCGATAGAAGATTCGATGATGAACCGGACGTGGCCGCGGCCCGAAATTATGTGGGGAAAAGAGCCATTAACGATGAATCGGCGCCGGGTCAAACGGACCAAAGGTACCTACGATTTCGACCTCACGAAGGCCGACAAGCCGTTTGAGCTCCTAGTGAACGAAGGCCGAATCGGATTGCCCGAAGGGCATTCCATGCTTCGCCCGATGGGGTAAAGGAGAAGCGTTCGCGGCTTTCACGACAGGAACTCGCACTCCATCAACGATCGCCGGTCTTCGGGATGAGGATCCGTAAAGCCATCCAGGAAGGGCACCTCAAATTTGACAACAAGATGAAGCCGGATGGCCACCCCTTCCCTCGAACATGGTGGGCTTTTCCGTCGGCATGGTGATCGTTGAGGAGAAGGGCAAGGTCAAAGTCTTGACCTCGGCCCGGGGCTAGGCGGGGACGGAACCGTGGACCCGAGCGTCAAGTAACTTTGGAGCAGGTGCATGGTGAAGCCCCCCCGCATTCTCAAGAGTCACATCGAAATCGGGGAGTCATCCAAAGCCAAGCCCGGGGTGACCACGCGTATCCTCCTCAACAAGTGGCGGCGCCGATTGGAAAAAGAGTGTTACCGAAGCGAAGATACGAGGAGGAGAGGTGCGGTAGCCGAAGAAGAGGCACACGAAGGGACCGGAGCAATACGGGCGCGAGCGGGAGCGCGCGCACTAGGGATGTGCATTCTTCGAGCAATCGTTGGAACGAGGGTTTGAAGCCGCCCACGCCGAGGAACCGCCCGAGTGCGGTGACGGGTATGTTGAGTACGGGCGGAGAGGCGCAATTGCCGATCCGTCCATGAGAGAATTGGAAGGATCCATCCTAATGGGGATCGGCGCCAAAAAATTGAAATCATTGATCATCCCGGGGAGAAGGCAAGCCGATTCAAGGTGGGCCGATCAAGAGGAGGACGAGGACGAGTACATCCGGCAAAAGGGGCAATGGTGCCCGCCCGCCTAAGGAAAAGTCAGAAGAGACGGGTTCAACGCTTGAGGAACCGTGAACTGAGGCAGGCTGGGATCCAAACGAAGCAGGTGTGGCGTCCAAAGGATCGACTGAAGGGTCAAAGCGTTCGGCTCCAACATGCATGGTATATTTTCTGCCGAACGAATTCATGGCCCCTGCTAACCAGGTTGTGCAGGAGGAGGCGTCCCTGGATGATGAGCAAATCGAGGGGATGATGGCGTAGCCGGTGCTAGCCAAGCAAACCGTCTTCGACAAACCGGCCAAAAATCGACACATGAGGCCGCCGTACTTGAGGGGGGATATGTCAATGGCAAGCCATTGACCAAGATGTTTGTCGACGGTGGAGCGGCGGTCAACGTAATGTCGTACACCACCTTCAGGAAACTTGGCATGGGCCCTAGCGATCTGATGCCTACAAGCATAATACTGAACGATTTCGCTGGAAATCCTTCAGACACCAAGGGATGCGCTCACGTGGATCTGATGATCGGGTCCAAGACACTGCTCACGACCTTCTTTGTTATCGAAGGTAAAGGAGCCTACGGCCCCTACTGCTTGGACGGGACTGGATTCATGCCAATTGCTGCGTCCCATCCACCATGCATCAGCAGCTCATCCAGTGGGTGGATGATGATATTGAGGTTGTCCAAGCAGATGACTCTATGAGTGTTGCAAACATGGAACCAGCTTTTCCGGGAGTATCAAGGCATTGATCGTTTCTCAGGGAAAGACTGGGGAGAAGGTCCTGTTGAACTGTCGGCGGCAATCAACGACCGATTCAAGCAGTCGGCTCTTATAGTAATTTTTAATGGAGAACCCCGTCGATGGCACTGACGGCAAGTTGGGGCGAGGATTTATGTCGGCTGATAAATTGGAAGAAGTCGACATTGGAAGCGGTGATAAGCCAAGGCCGACGTTCATCAGCGCAAACTTGCAACCAGACTTCAGGGAGGAATTAATCAAGCTACTCAAGGAACATAAAGATTGCTTCGCACGGGATTATTCGGAGATGCCTGGACTGGATCGTTCCATCGTTGAGCATCGGTTGCCAATCAAATCTGGTTTCAAACCATACAAGCAACCACCCCGGAAAATCTACAAGGATGAGGTATTGGCCGATGTGAAGAAAGAAGTTGAAAGATTACTTGATGCAAACTTCGTTCGGCCATGCAGATATGCGGAGTGGATTTCTAACATTGTCCCTGTTTACAAGAAGAATGGAAAGATGAGGGTCTGCATAGATTTCAGGGACCTGAACAGAGCTACTCCGATGGATGGTTACCCCATGCCTATTGCCAATTTGTTGGTTGACGCCGCCGCCGGCACAAGGTTATCGGTTTCATGGACGGTAATGCGGAATACAACCAAATTTTCATGGCAAGAGAGGATATATCGAAGACGGCCTTCGATGCCCTGGTCATATAGGCCTATTTGAAAGGATAGTCATGACTTTTGGATTGAAGAATGCCGGTGCAACTTATCAGCGAGCCATGAATTACATCTTTCATGAGTTGATCGGCAAAGTTGTTGAAATTTACATCGATGATGTCGTGATCAAGTCCCTAAGTCATGACACACATTTGGAAGACGTGAAAAGGACCTTGGAGTGCACCCGAAGGCATGGTTTAAAGATGAATCCGAACAAATGCGCTTTTGTGGTATCAGCTGGAGAATTCTTGGGATTTTTGGTCCACGAAGGGGGAATCGAGGTTGGCAAGAAGAGCATGAAAGCAATTGATGAAATTGTTCCTCCAACCAATCTCAAGGAATTGCAATCATTGCTCGGCAAAATTAACTTCGTAAGGAGATTCATTTCAAATCTGTCACAGAAGGTTTTGCCATTCTCTCCATTGCTGAAGCTAAAGAAAGATCAGAAGTTCACGTGGGGCGACGAACAACAAAAGGCTTTTGATGAGATCAAGCAATACATGAAGGAGCCGCCAGTGCTGGTCCCTCCTCAGCTGGATAAGCCTTTCAAGTTGTACGTGGTGGCCGATACCCAAACCATTGGATCAGCCCTTATTCAAGAATTCGAAGGAAAGGAGTGGGTAGTAGCATATCTTAGCCGAAAACTACTCGATCCTGAGACCAGGTATTCGGCTGCAGAGAAGCTGTGCTTGTGCGTGTACTACTCGTGTACAAAGTTTCGGCACTACTTGTTGAATGCCGAATGCACTGTATACTCCAAGTTTGATGTAATAAAACATATGCTATCTATGCCAATTTTGAATGGCAGGATTGGCAAATGGATCTTGGCTTTATCAGAATTTGAGTTAAAGTTCGAATCGGCAAAAGCTATTAAAGGTCAGATCATTGCCGATTTTATAACCGAACATCATGATCCGTCAATTGATTTGCTTGAAATTACTCTGTGGGCCTTATTTTTTGATGGATCATCGTGTGGTAAAGGTGGGGGAGTAGGGATCCTACTGATTTCGCCCAGAGGTGAGATGTTTGAATTTGCCATCCCTATACAGCCCACTGTCACAAATAATCAGCCGAATACGAAGCATTACTTCGAGGGCTTCAATACTTGAGAGAAGCCGGGCCGTTTCGGTTGAGGTTTATGGAGATTCGGAGCCGGTGATCAAGCAATTGAACGGCCAATACGAATGCAAAAGTGAAGCACCGAGGAGTTACTACGAAGAATGCGGGGAAATCTTGAAGAGCTTTCCGTTGGTAACTCTCTAACATATTCCTAGGGAACATAACGAAGAAGCGAACAAAGTTGGCTCGGAGCGCCTCGGGTTACAAAGAGAACCAAGAAGCATTCGCTGCGGATGTGCGTACACTAGGGACGGATCTGGCGGAGGATGATTGGAGGAAAGAAATCGTCGACTATTTGAAGGATCCATCCCGAAAGGTCTCTAGGAAGCTCAGGTACAAGGCCATAAAATTCGTTCTTCTGGATGACAGTTTATTTTACAAATCATTAGACGGGGTGCTGTTACGATGCCTGGGTCTAGAAGAAGCGAAGAAGATGATGAGTGAAGTGCATGATGGGATATGCGGAGCACACCAATCGGCCTACTGCATGAAATGGGTTGTCATGCAAGCTGGGTGCTTTTGGCCAACGATATTAGAGGACTGCTTTGAATATTACAAAGGATGTCAGGATTGCCAGAGGTTTGGAAATATTCAAAGGGTCCCCGCATCAGTGTTGAATCCCATCATCAAACCATGGCCATTCAGGGGCTGGGGTATAGACTTGATTGGCCAGATCAATCCACCATCTAGCAAGGGGCATAAGTTCGTGCTTTTGGCTACGATTATTATATTAAATGGGTTGAGGCGATCCCACCGAATAAGGTGACGTCGGAAAACATGGTTGAATTTGTCAAGGAGCACATCATCTATCGATTTGGAATCCCTCAGACCATCACAACTGATCAAGGGGCTCAATTCGTGTCCCTGGAGTTCAGAGAATTTGCCGAAAGCATGGGAATCAAATTGTTTAACTCTTCTCCCTATTATGCCCAAGCTAATGGTCAAGCAGAGGCTTCTAATAAGATCATGATCAAGCTAATACGAGAAGAAGATCGACCGTAAGCCAAGGAGATGGCATTCGGTGCTCGGTGAAGCATTATGGGCTTACCGAATGGCCCCTCATGGAGCTACAAATACTTCTCCTTACGAATTGGTTTAGGGGCATCATGCGGTTCTACCTTGGGAGATGCAATCGCATTCCGGGGAGAATCGTGTTGCGTAAAGATTTGAGCTCCAAAGATTACAAAGTGGCCCGATGATGGATGAGCTAGAGGATTTACACATGATCCGTCTCGGGGCCCCGGAAAACATCGAGAAGAATAAGATGCGGGTTGCCAAGTATTATAACGGGAAGGTAAAAGTCGGGCAATTTGCGTAAGGGGATTTGGTTTGGAAAGCGCTATTGCCGATTGGAACCAAATACGGCGAATTCGGCAAATGGTCCCCTAATTGGGAAGGACCCTTTCGCGTGGTCGATGCGTCCCTGGTAATGCATACATATTGAAAACTTTACTAGGAGAGGAGTTTTCCGCTGCAATAAATGGGAGATATTTGAAGAAATATTATCCTAGTATTGAAATCGACCGATGATCACCAGCAGTGGGATTACAAGCATCTGACACAAGAAATAGCCGGCGCTCAAGAGCGAGGCCGCCTTCAGAACAAAATACACAAACAGGAGAAATGGCCAGTGCCTAGATGCATTGCCCTTAGCACCAAACTACTTTACAACTGCCTCTTGCGGGTTTATATCCAACAACCCCCGGTGATCTAGACTACGAGGAGGTGGGAAGCGAGAAGGCGTGGAGGAAGAAGCGAAAGTATGATTCAATCTTTTCTTTGCTTCTTCTGGCCGCTCCCTCTTCGGTTGCTCCAGACTACCGTGACGGCAACTTGGAATGCGCGGGGGTGACCATGATTTGCGACCTCCACCAAGCTCGTCCCAAGCCGCTTTCAGGTTGTTGTACCTGTCAGAGACATCTGAAACAGAGGAACGGATGTTAGGGGCAAGAAATCCAAGTGCGGGCGCGAAGTCAAGAAGAAGTTAGAAACATTTACCCCCACTAGTGCCTCCAGAGCCATGCGACGCTTGCGTTCGGCTTGGCAACGAGCGGTGATGTCCCTGAGACCGTGCTCCAGGTGCCGAACGTGGCGGCGCAGTTGATGGCTGGTCCTCTGTTCAGGCGTAGCCTCCTCTGCTTCGAGGGAGGAATCGGAGGAGATGTACTCAGGCACGTCTTCGGTCCCAATGATTTCTTCGGAGAAGTAAATCAAGGCCGAAAGAAGAAGAGGAAGAGAAGAGGTAAAATGCAAGATCATATGGGAAACAAGGAGCAAATCAAGGGAAACTCACCTTCGAATCGTGCGTTTCTTTGGGGCGCTGCTCTCCTGAGGCTGCTTGCCTTTGTCCATGGCCTTGGGGTTTTCTCCTCTGAGAGACGGGGGAGGAGATGAGAAGTGATGGATGAGTGTGCGAGTGGATTTGCGGTGGTGTCCCAAGACAGGCTATTTTATTGACCGAAGGGGTGCATTGGGAGTGATGACCGGCCGGCGTACACTATTGGAATACCAAGCGGCGAGGATTTTCTCTCCAAACGCGAAGGTTTTTCACTTGAACAAGATACTTACGGATTGCCGATTCAGCAATCTTCTCGTGGATTTTGCGCCAAGGGGCATATATTCTCGCGTGTTCGGCTCAAGACAGGTTCCGGATACGTTTAAGGAAAAACAAGATTCACGGATGCAAACATGAAGAAAATCATCACGGTGCAAGCACGAGAATTCAAAAGTTCTTTATTTATTGCCGATATTCAAACATCTCTAATACAATCTAGTCAAAAAGCCCGTTCAAAGCACGGATTGGGGATGAGTGATTTCGGCAATGGCGTCACCGTGGCCATCGAGGCGCTCCAAGATGAGCTCAATCTCCTCGATGTCTTCCGGCGCGCCGCCCGGAAGCCGCGCGGCTGGTGGAGTAGTCGACGTATGTGTACGTCGCCATGGCGGCCGGTGCCCGGGGGTGGTGCCCAAGCGAACGCCATGGGTGGCCACCTCATCAACGCGGTGCTCCACCGCGGCAAGGCGCTCCGCCGGCGTGTCACCGCGGGCGTTCACCTTGTCGGCCACCGCTCCACCAGCATCTTCAGCTGGTTGAGCTCGGCATCGCGGGCTGCAAGGTGCAAGAAGGAAGGAGATTAGCATCAAAGGCCGGATTGGATCAAGGATCGATTTCAGAGCTGTACCGTCGATGGTCTCCAGCAGCTGCTTGCGCTGGTCCTCCCACTCCAACTCGGCTATGCCCGCCTTTTTGGAGACGTCCTCCAGCTTGCGCTGGGCCGTCTCCAGTTCCGCCTTGAAGTGGAGAGCGTCGAGTTCCCTGTAGGGCACGGGGGAGTGGCCGTCAGACTCCGAGGAGTCGTCCGGAAGGGGCCGGCGGTCGGCGCGAGGAGATGGATTCCACCGGATCAACCTAAAAAAGGAGATGATCGCCAAAACAAAAAGAAGATCAAAGATGAATCAAAGAAGAGGAATCGACAATCATTGCTCCCCTCCGCCTCATCGAGGCGCGGCGTCGGTTGAGGCGGCGCACCATGCTGCTCTGGGATGTGCACTGTTTGGGAACGAAAAAGAGTTGAGACTGGCAAAGATTCGAGAGCTGAAGGCCTGGTGGAGAGCTAGGGGCACCTACGGTTTCATTTATAGGCCTGGCAAGACAGATCGTGGCCTCAAGTCGTGGCTCTGAATCATGGCACATATCCCAGGAAAATCAGAAGGTGGAAAGGTTTCCTTGACCAGTCCGCCAATGGGTCGCTTGGAGTTCTAGGCTGAGTCATATTCAGTTGACTGGCTCGGCTGAAAGGAGTCAAAGTGCCATTCGGGTATTGGTATTTCTTTGCCGAATGGGTCGTTCAGCATTACATTTAAGGTTGTGCGTAAGAAAAAGGAAATAAAATTGCAAAGACGAGATATTGCAAGAGCGACCAATTCGGTTATACATCAATTGAAGCACCTAAATGTTCAAGTATTTCGCAATTACACTACGGACATTTGATGTTGCTTGGCGAAAATTGTCCAATCACTACCGGCGCTTTTTCCGGGCATTAGACAAGGTGGTGAGTTCTGCATCGCATTGTTTCACCTTGGCTATAGCCGATTTTGCTTCTTCTTGGGTCTTCTCTATCAATCCAGGGAGCTCGGCTATTTTCTTGTTATCGGCCTCTATCTCAGCTGATAGGTTTCTCAGTTCTGCCTCCATAGCAGCTTTCCTGGCAATTTTTGAATCACAAGAAGCTTGCAGATTGGCTAATGTATCTTTATGGCTCTCGGTCTGAGATTGTGCCCCTTTCATGGCTTGTTCAAGATCGGCCCTCTTCTTTTCAACGGTTCTGGGCGGGAGCGCACCTTCCTCGAGCTTGCCTTATGGGCACGTAGTGAATTTCCGTGCCACAAATAGATGCAAGAGAAGCACCGATGTCCTCGGGGAGTTCTTGGCTAATAGGCTCGAGCATTTCTTCGAAGTGATCGAGATCCTTGAAATGATCTCGTGCATCTTTCTCCGAGTGGGCAAAGATCTCCTTGAGCTTGTCTAATACTTCCTCCTCGATGGGGTTTGATGCACTTCTTCCCTTGCCTCGGCAAGAATCGGACCGTTCCCCATTGACGGACTTGATGATGATGGGGCTCGATCCTAAGAAAGCAAGTATTGCCGAGTCGGGAATGCCGAAAGTAAAAGGTAGCGAGTTAAGTGCAAATGAGTATCTCATGTCCGACTTCTTGAGCTAGGGCGGGACTCGGTTCGGAGGCAACCACCGGTGAAGGAGGTGTTCCGGGCAGAGCCGAAGCTTCTATGTGAGAAGGCGCCGATGCGCTTGCCGGCAACTCGGGAGCTTCGGTTGAAGAGGAGATGGGTTCACCTCTCGCCGGGGTTGATGTCTCTGCATGACCGTAGGTGATTGGGCCCTTGGAGGATTTGATGGTTACTGGTTGGATTGGGAAACTCATCTCTGGAGAGTTTATTGCTTCTGTTTGAACAGGGGGTGATTGAGTCC
Source organism: Cenchrus americanus (assembly GCA_947561735.1). Classification (NCBI taxonomy): domain Eukaryota; kingdom Viridiplantae; phylum Streptophyta; class Magnoliopsida; order Poales; family Poaceae; genus Cenchrus; species Cenchrus americanus. The sequence continues at coordinate 195,094,000 of OX387245.1, read as the reverse complement.
CTGATGAAGATGAGATTTCCACTGGGACAGGTAACTCAACCCTGGGTGGACTTGTTTGTTGAGACACTGGAACGTTCACAAGTTGTTCTTCCATTGTTTCTTCTGCAAAGTGCCAAGTTAGAAGATAAATGCCAGTGTTCATCCTCAAGAAGGAGGACAGTGAAGGTCATACCAGTGGATGGGGCATTGGCAGGTTTTGGAACTGAAGATTGTTGGGCTCTGGTCTGAAAATGCACAGGCATGATTTATCAGAAACAGAGTAATCTTGTGATCAAGAAAGGAGAAGATTCTTACCTCAACAAGGACTTTCTTGATAGTTCTCCTCCTCTTGGCATTTGGAGGAGCAATTAGGGACAAACCTTGCCTCCTATCAGCAGCAAGGCTGGACAGGCTTGGGTCTGTTGTGGCAAACCTAGCCATTAGCTGAGCCAGGGTTGGGGACCTGAATCCCAGTGCTGAGATCGGGCCTATGGCATTGTAGGCGATATTCCTGGCTCGAGGGGCGAGCCTCGTGTTCGTGGGTAAAAGAAGTAAGGTCAGAGTCATGATTGAAAGAGGAAATGTTTGATTCAATGGTTTAATCATGTTACCTCTGAAGTTGGCTGAAAATCAGGCATCAACTCTGCGCAGAACGAGTGTACAGGCTCACTGAAGATATGATCATGGAATTCTTGCCACCAGGAGTTGAAGGTGGAGTGAGCTATTGTTGTGGGTACAAAAGGCCAGGTGTAGACAGTGGGACCGCACACATAACGGAAGACTCGCGCATCGTGCATGAGTTCTTTGATTTCCTCTCTCGGGCTTGAGGAATTCATGCGAAACGATCTTGGGGGCATCCGGCCACACCCAAGTTGCCGAGCCATTACATTGGGCTGATAATATTCATAAGTACTATAGGTCGGCCTTCCTCCATTGAATTCGGTGGCGAGAATGCATGGGCGGATTATGATATTGAAGATCTCCGAGGAATCTCCCATCTTGGCGTTCGGTTTCAAAAGAGAATTCACAAGGGAAAATCAAATTGTCATTATCCAAATAAGGAAGCCGTAGAGGATTTTGGAAACCTTTGAAGAATAGCTCGAAAAGCCGGGCCGATATCCCGCCGAATAAGAACAAGTTGAAGCGCCTTCTCCATAAGTCCGGCATCCTCTCGGTGGCTTGGGGTTCCCCCTTCAGGATGATTGGATGAAGGGAAGAGTCGGGTGTTCAAATCAACACCAACGATCTGATGCATGTGTAGCTGCAGTCACATTTGAACAAACCACCAAGGACCGTTGACACATGCTATCCTCCGGTCGGTGTACATCCGGGTGACAGCTTGATGCAGCATATGGTACACACCGCCTAGGAGGAATTTCCCAAGGGGGAGGCGGTTGCCACCGACCGCTTGAGAAGCCATTGCAATGTGATTCGGGGTAGGCTCATTGGCTTTACCACGTAAGATGAACCCGCATAGCCACATGTTCGAAACGCCCCGTATTCAATTTCACCGAGGGTGCCGTCCTTCATGTGGTTCGGGATATAGTTCTTGTATCCGCTCCCCGGTTTCACCCCCGTTTGTCGTGAAGAACTTCGAAATCCCGGGGTTGAACGGATCCGTAATGTCAAGGCCGGTGATCATATACACATCGGCCGAGTTGGTGACATCGGGTCGTGGCCAAAGAGGAAGGCGTTGATACCGTTCGACCAAAAATGGCAGTCGCTATCGGGAGGTCTTCATTCTTGGGGGTCTCGGCCAAAGATAACTCCGTGCACCGAGTAATGCGAAGGGTATCCCGGCCCGGGTCCTGGCACTCTTATCCGCAAGAATCCTCTGGTACCAATTTTTCCAGCCTGCGATTGGAGGCAAGGGCCAGTTCTTGAAAGCATCCTGCCACTGAGTAGGTGGGGACAGAGCCGCTTTGAAAGGGATCCTTCGAGATTCAGCCGCGATGAAATCTCGAGGATCAGAGTTTCCCACGGGACCAAGGTAGTAGGATCTTGAATTGGCCTCGGTGCGAATCAAAAGCTCAGTGGAAGGTTCCTGAAGGAAAGCGGAAACGAAATCTCAGGTAAAATTGAAAACCTAAATGCCGAATGAAGCTTACGGGAGGAGAATTTACCTGAGCAGCTTGGTTTTGAGCCGCCATTGGGGGATTTGAGCTCAGAACAAGAGGATCTAGGGTTTGGATCTAGACGAGGATTCCGGCGGATTGCGAAGAGAGAAGAACAGGTGTTGACAGATTCGATTTGAAAATGTTTGTGGCTGGAGTCAATTCCGGAACAAAATCACTTTTATCCCGCAATTGAAGGGGCATGTGTTAACACCAAAATTTGGTAAGGAGTCTGACTTGTGGGTCCGGCTCGATGAGGAGTCCGTCCGGTGGAAGGAAGGTTTTTCTCAGATGTATTCGGCAGAAAGATCTGCGGTCGGCTATCTGCTTCCGTTCGGCAAGGGAACAGTTGAGCTGATTTTGCGGGTTTGGACGGTGACGTGGCTCAAGCAGGAAGGACGAATGGATGGATAAGCGATCGAGCTTAGAGATAAGTTAGGCAACAAATCCATTCGAGGTCGTGCTTGGCAGGGTATAAATATGAGCCCTGAATGTATGTAACAGATACGATCATTCTCAATACAAACCGGCCTTACGCCAAACCCTAGAGTCCATTTGTCGTGTCGTCGAGTTCTTCGAGAGGGTTCATCGATCCGTCGACCTCCGTGAGTACCGGCAACCTTGTATCATATCTAGTATCATGCGGTGGATTTAGATCTGATGCAAGTAGTCTTGTTACCATGCTTCGTGTCATGCGGTAGATTCAAGCTTGGTTCAAGAGGGTTTCTTGTTAGGTCATGAGCCATGCGGTAGGCTAAGATCTAGCTTGAAGCTAGTTATCGGCTCTATTGGATTTTGGCAAGATCCAATAGATTCATCAAGTTACCCCGTTTTGCTTTGAGTTTTTACTTTATGTTTAAATTCATGTAACATCTTTTGCCCAATCTAGATGGGTTTGGATCGGCTTTATCCCTCTTGTGATCCTTATGCGAGTAGAATTCGTGCTTTAACACGTGGATCTTGTGCTTTCCGATAGCCGAAACCGAATCGATCTAGGTTGTCACGTGTTGCGGGTTCAAGCTTGCTAACGTTGGAATAAATCTTGAAAGAACTGAGTATCATGCGGTAGATGCAGGTTTTTGGGTTGCTTTGGAGCTAGTCATCCGGTGGATTAGATTTCAAATCAATCTGATAGATTTATTTCGCTTGGTAATGTTCATTCCTTCTTCATGGACCCCGAATCAGCTGTTCAGCCGTATTCGGTTACTTTCCTTCACGAGTAGAACACGTGCGTAATTCATGTTTTAAATGATGTATGCTTTTGGCTTTTCATATTTAGATTGTATCATGCGGTGGATAAATCTATTTGTGGAAAGTGGTATGATTTTCATGCAAGTTGTATCATGCGGTGGATAGATTTGTTTGGCATCGTACCCGACGGGTTTTTAAAGTACCTAGACATGCGGTAGACTAGTGCTTTGGATCTATGCATGCTTGTTTATTACATGTTTATGCTCGCGCTTTACTTTATTTATTTATTTAATGTTAATCATCATGGGGATCGGTCGTGATCCGCGCGTGTACATCTTTGCTCTAAACAAAGGCCGATCGTCGTCATGCTTGCGTCATCCATTCGGCTATGTTACTTTTCCCCGTTGAAAGCTCCCGAATGGTTTCGGTTTATCGAGATAGCTTTCTATAGCTATGTGTCATCACATCCGGCTTCCTAGCAGTAAATATGGAACCGTCTCGGTACCACCCGACAAGTTCCAAGCTTTGGTATCTAACTACTTTGTCTTTTGTTAATTTTCGGGGAAAATTGACCGGCACGTCTTGTGATTCTTTGCACGTGTGAAGCCGCCTTGTTCGGCTTGCCGTGTGCTTGGCGCTAGGTGCACGTTTTGCGTCAACAGTATCTAGATAGTACATCTCTTTTGGGAAGGTTATTAGTTGTATATGAGTCACCATTTTATTGCAAATTTGAATAAATGTTCCTTTGTACTTGATATTTTATGTAAAGGTTTAGTCCTTTTTCCCTCCACTAGCAAGGGTATGAACAACATTTTTATTCATGAATCAATTCCTTATCAGCCAAGGTGTTTTATTAATCTTAATTAAGTTAGGTAATACCTTCCCAAAAGGGAAAAGAATTAAATAGGGATTTTCCTTATTAAATTGCTCTTTAATATTTAAAAGGGCTTTTAATCTTTTTATTAAGCAATAAATTACCAAAAATTTAAAGAAATGTTTCTTAAGCATATCAGCACCTATACCGGTCCACTGGACCCACATGTAATGCCTGGTAGCTAGGAAATTAAATGTTACGAGAAAATAACAAAGACTAGCTAGTGATTCAATTTAAATGCATACAAAAATAAATAAGCACCAAAATGATCCAAACTTTCCCATGCATGCTCTCTGATCCTAAACAAGCCTAAAGAACTAGCATGTACACCTAAAAACTCTACTGATCTTGCTTCATTAATTTGCAAGGGAAAACATGCATAAATTAAGAATAAATACTTCGTTAAACCAAAAATCATGATTAATTTACCAGAGGTGTGTTTTGACATAACAAGACAGTATGCACAAGTTGGGCACAAAAACATAAATAGTTTTAGCTACAAAAATCATCTAGGCAGTTTCTGCAGAATTGGAGAACAATTTATGTAGCAAGATTTACTTCATAACTTTGTGCAATGTTTGGCACAGGAGCTAGTCATGGCAAGATATACAACATATCCAAAATTTAGATACAGATGAGTTGTAGTTTTTGAGTTATGGCAGATTTAGGTATTTCACAATCCTATTTTTCGTGTTAAAAATATTTAGAATCGGACCATATGAGAATAACAAAAGTTGTGGGATTTCTCTCCTTGAATCCAATAAAATTGGTTTGGCATTTTTCTGCATTTTCTACAATTTTCTAGGGATTTTCTACCGCACTGGACTAACTAGCAAGAAAACATAGATAACTTTTATTGCAAACTAGTCCCTAATTCACACAATAGCCCCTAGGTTTCACAAATGTGCCCCTACGGCGGCGGGGGAGCTCGCCGGCGGCGATGTGGGGCCGGACCAGGGCAACATGTGGCAGGGGAGGGCGATTGGACTCACCCATAGCCGATTGGTGGCGGTGGCGGGGCTGGGGCGAGCTCCGGCGAGCGCGCGCGGCGGCGGCGGGAAGCACCCGCGGCGGCGGCGGTTCCGGCGAGGCCCGCGGCGGTGCAAGCCAATGCGTGGCTCGGGAGGCTCGAGTGGTGTCTAAGGGAGGCCTAGGCGTGCTTGGACGGCGGCGAGCGCGAGCGGGGAATGGACTCCACCGGCGGCGGCCGCAATGGCGCGGCGCGGCGCGGCCGTGGCTCCGGGATGGCGCGCGGAGGGGGAGAAGGACGGGGTTTAAATAGGCCGGCTCGTCTATGGGTGACGGTGGATGACGGCGGGGAAAGCATCTTCGTGCTACGGCGGCTCAACCACCGAGCGTACGACCGGCACCGCGGACGGACCGGGGTCCGCGCGCGCGCACGCGGCGCGATACGGCGGCGTGGCCGGCGCCGACCCCGGCTCGTCGTGGGGCGCGGGTCGCCTCGGTCGGGGCGCGGCCTAGGGGCGCGGTCGGCCTCGGTCGGAGGGGCATCGGGAGGCGCACGGGCGCGGACACCGAGGGCCGGCGACGCGCGGCGCACGGGCGCGCGCGACGTCGCGCGCGCGTCGGCGCCCGCGCTTTCCCTATTTGCCGAGCACAAGTTTGAATTCAAATTTCTCTAAATTTTTGAATAGAACTCGACCAAGCTTTGAACATGAAAGTTAGAGATCTATCTACCCTCTACCATTTGGCTAAGCCGATTGTGAATTGGATTCAAATCGAGAGAGAAATTCAAATGCCAACTTTGAATGTGAGCCTCTTCTTTTGAACAAAGTGAATCCCGCCCTTGCAACCAATTTTTCAACCTTTTCCACTCAAAATTTGAAATTCCAATCTATATGAAAGTTGTGTCCCTCAATAAGATGGACAACTTTCATAAAGGTCGAATTTTAAGTGTTTAGGTGAATTTTGGAGAACGCGGCAAAAGTTAGGCAGACATCCATGGACACTAGGGGGACAAAGGGATTTGACCAAGTCTTTGACCATGGGTTGGCCCCACAAGTGTGTTTACTATTCAAAGGGGGTCACTATAGTAGGTTAGTGAGTTTTTCGAGGTGAGGGCCCGGGTTGAGCGGGATTTGACCACCGTTAGTCGCTTTGACCTTTGTTAGGGTTAATTAAAAACCTAGGGCGTCACAACCGGTCGGACCGGTGCCCCGGATCGGTCAGACCAGTCAGGCCCGAGACACCCCCAAAACCCTTTCTTTCACTCCAACACTTCACTAAAGAGATAAAGTGGCTCAGGTTAGGTTAGAAGGGTAGTTAGCACACTCTTAGACTCTCAAGGCTATTTTCGCACAAGATTTATCTGAGAGCACTTTGACTTGGTCAACTAGCTAATGTTGCACCCCTATTGTTAGTATGACATACCTATACTCAAGATTAAATAAAAACACCATGTCAACCTCTTGAGCTTGAATGTCTTCAATCTTGTCATATTTGAACAATTTCCACTTGAGGGCTTTCAACTTAGCCTATGTCTTGAGCACATCCATACTTGAGCTAGTGTCTTAGGATATTTTTCCATCTAGTATAAGAATGCACACTTGAATCCTTAAGTCACTCCATATTACCAATCATAACATTTAGATGAGTCGCATTGCTTCCCTCGGTTAAGGTTGGATAGGATACTTCGAGACCCCACGAATGCTAGAACTTCACCCTAACAAAATACCAATGGTAGCCTAGCTAGAACCAAAGATTGCTTAGTCTCTCGCCCTAGTCATCTCGTTTGATCTCTTCATCACTTAACCAATCCACGTTGAGTCAATGAGTCTTCATTTCAAAAATCCCCCTTCAAATGCTTGTTCTTGATTGATAATGAATATGCAAGCTTCCAAATAAGGATCATAAAGTCTACACACATCCTTGTGTCCTCTTCTATTTACCACATGAAGCCTTGCATTTAACTTAGAGAATTACATCTTTGCTTTCTATGATTCTTGTACTATAATCAAGCTACCATTTTTACCGAAGATAATGAATTGACCTTCTCAAAATATCCCTAATATTTATCTTTCTCTGTTGCTTGACATTTTCCACTATGCCTTAGGATCACTCATATATTTGTCTTTTCCAATGTGAGCCATATAATATTCATTCACCAATACATATGCCAAAAATAACTCATGAATATAAAAATCTGCTCACAATCTTAGACAAATATGTTAGACCTTTAATCGCTTTGTCATTCAAATCAACAAAATCCACTTAGGGCCTAAATGCACTTTCAGGAGGGCGGGAGGCCGTCTGGGATGGTCTCGAACCGGAATCCCTCATCACCGGCGTCGAAGGTGGCGGCTCCCAACGCGCGCCTACCCCTACAGCATCGTGAGGCGATCCACCGTGCCATCGAGCACCCATAGGTGCACGTTCTTGGGGTCATCTGCACCGCCAACCAAGATACCGTCACCGCAACACGATTAGAAGCCAGGAAGAAGAACCCATCAGCCCCGTTCCGAGTGAAAGAACCTTGGGATGATGATGATGGGGGGAGCTTGACTATCCACAACCCGATGAAGCCGCCGGCACCACTGACGCAAACGGCTCCCCGCTTGCACCTACCCTAGCGGCGCCACCACACCCGCCTGCCCCAGCGAGGTCGCGCGCCGGCCCAAATCGAGCTCCACCGGTCGAATTGAAGGAGGAAGAAGAGGAATTTTTTCTTTTCTATTCTCCAGATGTGTGGGCCCTAGGTGTCATAGGGTTGGTAAGAAATCCGGAGTTGTACCAAACATTTTTTGAGATCTCATATTCACATGCAGCTGCTCCATGGTGGAGCTGCGTGGATCTGCAGCTTTGGAGCTATTTTTCGGAGTTGGAGCCCTGCCAAACACGCCCTTAATAATCTTGTCTACGGGAGTGGGTGATGGCGTCACTCATCCCTAGAAATGTCATTCCCCGTAAAATTTGTATTTATCACCTTGCACTTACATGTGGGACCTTAGTTGATTTACGACGTTTTTACGGAGCTTTTATCATCACAAAACCACCATGTAAAAGGATGTGACATTTTCTTTTTGGCAATAGTGGAAAATTTTATTATGTTGTATTTTATCACTAAATTTGCTTAGATATGAAACATTAGGACGATTTCGGTCAGGAACGTTATAGATCAATGACGATAAAAAATTGTGCCACTAAATTAAAGTTTTGTCACTAGTCCACATATTTGTTTTGTTGTAGTACAAGAAATGGTGGTTCGGGGGAGAGAACAACAGACAATACAAAGATGCAAGGGAAATTTTCAGAATTCCTAACCATTACTCGAGTAAAAATCGTTTTGTCACCAGTTTATTTCCACCCACCAAATCTGTATCATAAGGCCCATGTATGGGGATATGGCCCATCGGATCTTTGTTCGAGCGTCGTTGTCCTCCCAACATCCCAATGAGGCAATGACTATCTTGTGTCATTGTTACCATTCCTCGGGCTCGAGGGTTGCCATCACCATTGACTGTAAGGAATTAGATGCTCGTAGCCTATGAGGGGGAGAGGGTGAATTAGGCAAACTAAAAAACTTAACCTATGGCTTCACTACTTTTGCATAAAAATAAACTAGAACATACTATCTAGATGTGGAACTAGGGTTGTTCTAGTGTGAAACTCTCATCCCAAAACAAGGTTTGCAACCTATAGCCAATCCTAGCAACATACTACTCTAGGAAAGTAAAGGCAAGCAAAGATTGCAATAGATTTAATGTGAAAACATAAAGGGAATGAGAGGAAGTAAACTCTTGACACACGATTTATCTCGTGGTATCGGTAGGCACTAAGCCACCCAGGTGACGGATCTAGGATTCGGATGTAGGGGGGCTGAACACCTTCTTCTATTTCTAGACACTAGAAAAACTTCATTTATAGCAAAACAAATTTAGAGGAGAGTAAAAGAGGACTCCATTGTTGTGCAAGCAAAGGTATGAACACCTTCTTCTACCCCTAAACACTCATTTATAGTAGAAAATTTCAAAGAAGACTGAAGAAAAGTTCCTTTATTACGCGAGAGAGGGGGCCGGAGCCCCCTCCGCCCCCCTCGCCGCTCTCCTCCGTCCCCGGAGCCACCCCTAGTCCACGTTGTTGAAGCACTCAACAAGAGTATTGCATCCGGTCACCAAGTCTCTCACAAGAGCACCACTTGACTCACCACAAAGGCTCGCCACTTAGGAACTCGCCAAGCTCCCTTGGTCACCTTGATGCCACATCCACTAAGGAGCTTCTCCACCAAGGAAGGGGGTCTCCACGTCCCCCCGCACAAAGTGTCCTCGCCACTCCACACCAAGCCGGGAGGGTCGAAGATGATTGCCGTGAGACACTTAGGCCCTAAGGCTTCCGGCGAACCTTGTACACCTTGATTCACTCAAGAATCACCTCACAAGGTTGGCACAACCTTGCACTCACTCAGCTCTAAGCTAAGCCTAGCACTAAGCACATACACTAAGCATATGCAAGTCTAAGGATGAGCAATTATACACTTGGATGGATTGGATATGATCTTCTAGGTGTCTTGCACTCTCCTGCACTTCCACACAATCCAGCAACCTCAAATGGGCGAGTGGAGGAGGTATAAATAGCCCAAGGCATCAAACTAGTCGTTGGCTAAAAGCTACTGAAAGTAGTACCGTCAGATGATCCGACGCTATAATTTTTCTAGGTGTAGGTTCATTCGGTGCTACTAGTTGTTGCCTCCATCGCACATGACCGTTCATGCAATTGCTCCGACGCTATGCTCTGACGCACCGTCAGATCATCCGGTGCCGAAGACCCCGCAGCCAAATCGTCTCTGTTAGCTTCCATGCGACCGTCGGATGAACCGCTGCAGACCTGTTGTTGACAGTGTATATTCGTATCAAAGTTCGATTGGATTTGCAAGCGGACAAATCCCCCGTCGTAGTCAAGGGACTCGTCTTCCCTTAAGTGTGAGAACCCAAGGTATCGAATCTGTGGAACAATGTGCAACGCAAGCATTCAATCTAGTAAATCAAAGAACGCTATCTTTTGAAGAACCAAGTTGCATCTAATCTAAGAGATCGTCAAGAGAACACATCTAATCTAATATACTAAGAGGTAGCAAGAGAAAGCAAAGAGATAACCGATCTAGAGAGTCTAGATCATGCATAAGTTGTAGCTCCAAACAAGATAGATGAAGATAGAAAAGCGAATCTCATTAAAAGCATCTTTAAACTGTGGCCTCCGGTCTGATTCCGAAGACACCCGCCTTTTGGAGCCACCGTTCTGTCACAACGCACCCCTATTCGTGCGGGTTAGCCTAGGGTGAGTTCGAGGAGAACAAGTTGAAATCACTTGGTCGGTCCGGTATGCACCTCTAGCCACCGCGGCTACAAGAGCACCATATGCAATCTATCTTAAGTATAGATTGGGGAAGAAGCAAAACCAAGGGAGAACAAAATCATCGAGAAGGCACTTGATCGCTAGAAACCGGATTCACTATAAAACTTCACCATGAATGATTACATGAACAAGATCGCCACCGAGATCCTACCTCGATCTTGATCCTTGCTCCAGAGCTCTGACGTGGTCTTCTACTCTTCCATGCAAGGTTCCCACGTCAGCTAGGGAGACCCTAGACAACTAGCACGGCCCTCCTCTCCGAGATGGTGTCCCTCTAGCTTCTCTGCTCCTCGGCGGCAGATGACGAATTGATTCTTGCGTGGCTCTCGGACAGGGGGCCTATAAATAGTCCGGGAGGCGGCTAGGTCAAAGGGGGGCGACTGGGCCTCTAAGTGGGTTGGGTCGGCCGGCCTGGGCCGACCGGCCTGGGCCCACTTCGGCCCAGCCCGCGGCCTCCTTTGCCCGATGTTGCTTCCCGAGTCTTCTAGAGTCTTCCCCCTTCTGCATGTGGGCCCTTGTCATCAGTTTCTCTTCGGATTAGATGAAGCTCCTTGTCCCGCAAGATTCAGCGGTTTTCTGACTGTGTCCTCAGAGTTCTTCATCTTCTCGGGTTTGGTCCTTGGGCTTCTTGGAGTCATGTTTACTTCATTGCTTGACTTGTACCGGGCTTCAAAGTCTTGTCATGATGTGCTTAATGAACTTATCCCGGAAGTCTTGCTTTCAACACTAAAATCCTGCATAGACACTAAAATCCAAAACCGACATGCACAAACGAACTTGTTATACCAAGGGGGTTAGTACCAATGGATAAGATATAAAATTCATGCCAACACCAAAGGTAAACTCATGGCTAGGTTGACGGAATTTCACCGTCAACACACATCGGTTCATCAAGTGCTTAAGGCTTCGTCTTGGCGCGTCTTTGTCTTGTTCAAGCACGACCATCGGATAGACCGATGGTTCCCTCCAATAGACCGTCGATTCATCCGACGCTGCTATCTTCGCGGCTTCTCTTCTCCAATTCATCCGACGCAACTAGGAAAGGGACCGTCGGTTTATTCGATGGTGTCAAGTTAACTCCAGTCGTTGCGCAGTGTATCAAGTGCTCCGACGCTATGCACCGATGGCGATTTATCACAAAATTAACTCAAATAAATGGCAAATGAGGCCATGTTCGATGCAATCTCCCCCTTTTTGGTGATTTATGACAACACAAGCAAAGCAAGCATAAATTTGCACAAACTGACAAAATTAGAGCTACTTACACTTGCTTGGATGCTTACCATTATTCAAACTCCCCCTAGATCAAACTCCCCCTTTTTGATCTTCTCTTCCTATGTTCACACATGGCTTACTTCTTCCACTTTGGAAACACTAGCTTGCTTTGGTCCCACATTCTCCCCCTTTGGAATAAAATCTCCAAAAAATCCCAAAACAAAATGTCTCCAAGGAAACTTATCAAGTCCTAGCAAACTTAGCTCAAAGATAAATGTTAAATACAAGGGAGAAAGTCGCATGAACCATGATCCATATGTATGATATCAATGAAGATACTGCATGTGCGAATAACTAAGGTGGATCACAAGCTCATGAGACTAGCATGATACAACCTAAGCTCCCCTTAAGTGTGTGCACAAAAAGATAGTGTGAAAATCAAGTGCACAACTACAAACTTGTAAGACAAGGAAGCTTAGAGCATATCATGCAAGGAGGTAGCTTAAAAGACAAGAGATAAGACAAATTGGTTCTTGTTACATTACCACTTGTAGATATCACTTGTAGTCTTTTATCATTGCATACCTCCGCGGGATGTTCATCTCTACTTTGTTGGCACCACATTGAGATGAGCCACTTGGAAATGATATCACTAGGTGACACCACTTGAAATAAGCTTGCGTAGGAGACACTTGGGGTACCACAAGGATCAGGAATGTATGAGTACATTGCCTTTGAACTTATATAGAGACATAAGCTCGCAAGGACATGACTCAATAGCATGAAGCTCATATTGTTATATTCACTCTTTTAGAGATGTTAGATCACATTGAGAGTGAAATAGCATTCTCTTAGAATGAAATGCTGCACTGGAACGCGTCGCCAAGGGACTATATAAGATAAGCTTGAAACAATGTTAGTCTCATAACCAAACCTTAGGATGAGCTCCCCCTAAATGTGTGCATCTAGTGTTTTAATCATCAATCAAATGTATGCACATTGTTTATGACAACAAAAAAGAAGCTAACCCTATAACTTCTCATGATACAAAGAGATATATACGAAAATATCGATCCACGTACTTGTGCCACAACCCATTCGAATCAGGAACTTTGTAAGAGCAACTCCAAGAGCCTCTCTAAAAATCACTAGTTAAAATCCCGATTTGGCTAGTGTGTAATATGAAATAACTAGCAAAAAGTTGATGAAATCCAACAAACTCACTAAAATTAACTCTTCATATGCTCCACCGCTTGTGGGTCCCGCCCGACATACTCATGTACCGGGGGATAGCTATCGGGACTCGCTAGCCAAAGATGGCTAGCGAAGCCTTCGGTTTAGCTAGCGGAGGATGCCGAGGGAAAGTTTAGCTAGTCCGTTGGATTGAGTTTTTGAACAAATTTTATATTTTTTACTTAGTTAAACTAAGATAGCTAGTCTCTGTAGAGTTGCTCTAACACAGCTTCCTCCTCCTCCAGCGCGACACCGCCCGCCTCCCTCTCACCACCTGGTCCCCGGTGGCGCTTCCTCACACCAGTCAACCCATCAAACACCACACATAACGGGATCAATTCAGCCGCAAGCAAAAATTCAACAACTGGAATTGCAATACATGTGATTTTAATTTTCCATTGAAATGAGTGTGATTTAAGATCACAAATTATACAAGGTTCCAATTTAAAAAGTTGTTTACTATATTAACAATGTCATATATGTTGTTGCACAAACAGCAAATGAACCTTCATTTCCAACAAATAAAAAACATCAGATAAATGAAGTATAGGACTGACATGTACAGAGTACACAACAATATGACGATGGCCTACGAAACACCTGAGACAAACAACAGTATTATACACACGGTGCAATATACTGTATAATTTCTCTACGGTTCCCACTACAAGGCTAGCTACACTAGATGTCACGTACTCACGTCGTACATGGATGGATGGATGGATGGCAAGTTGGCAACGGGAAAACACACAGGACGACACAATTACAAGCAGTCCCCGGCCGTCAGAGCAGCCACCGTGTGGCGCCCGGCGGAGATCTGATCAGCGGCTGCTGCGGCGGTAGAGGGAGTAGGCGTTGAGGACGGCGAGGAGGACGAGGACGATGGAGGCGACGAGGCCGAGGAGGGCGGAGGCGCCGATGTGGCGGCAGAATTTGCCGTAGGTGTCGCAGATCTTGGCCCACCGGGTGTGCGAGTTGCCCTTGAGCCCGATCCACGCCACGCCGCCCGCGGCGCCCGTCGCTGAAGCCATCACCGCCGCGTAGAACTGCGCCGCCGCCGTCGTCGCACACAAAAATAAAACAGGGATCATTAAATACGTCGTCGCACACATTTATTTAGTTATTATTAGCTTGGAGGAATTTTCAAAGATGGACCAAGGGACCTCTGTTTTAATTTGCTACATGCATGTGCATATTCATATCAGTCATTGCCCATCTGTTTGGTAGATTTGACTTGCGTTCCCAATCTTTTGTTTGCCGATATCTTGATAATACACATGTGCTCCATCTTTTAATGTATCAAATTAGCTAAAATACTTTTAATGATATGCAGAAACGTCAAAGTTATGCTTAAAATACTTTTAATGATGAAGCCGCAAACAAAATAGACAGTGCATATATAATTTTTGAATAAAACGAATGATCAAATGTTGTGATCAACTAGTAATTTGGGACAGATGGATAACATAGATTTGTTTCCTAGTTTCATCTTTCATAGAGATGTGAAGACTTCCTTGCAACAATATGGTATATTGCTAATCATAATTAGTATATTTTTTTATGTTGAAGTGAAAATTTGAAAATATATTATATCATATTTAGTTCCAAATTTGCTGATCGAGATAGGCTGTGACATGAGGAGAGAGAGAGATGGGTGTGCATCCTTAACGGCCAGAGAAAAGAAATCTCTTGTTTGAAACATCTTATGAAAAGATCACACGGAGGTAGAGTATTTTGTAATTACAAAGAGAAGAGGAAGATTTATATGTTGTAAAACTCGTCGTGATTATTTTATTGATGGAGGTGCAGTGCTCACCACATCGAGCAGCAGCAGGAGGAAGACGGTCTTGGCTGCGGAAGCCGAGCCGGAGATGAGCTTCAGCGAGCCGAGCGCCGTCAGCAGGCTGTACAGGCACGTCACGCACAGCGCCACCAGCAGGTATCTACACACATATACGTGGCCGACGAGCGCCGGACGGATCAAGCTATAGTCGTGGAGAGAAAAAGAAGTCAGCAAATAAACGACCGTGTCTGAACACTCACATGAGCGCCGGCGAGTCCTTGAACTTGGCGTCCATGGCGATGGAGGTCCGCAGCACCGGGACGGGGAAGAGCACGGTCTGCTTGGCGGTGGCCAGCACGACGAGCCCCGCCAGCGTCACCGCGAACAGGAGCGCCCGCAGCGCCAGGTCAGCGCCGCCGCCGCCGCGCGCCGCCGGAGCTGGCGCCGCGACGCCCTTGTCGCCGGACTCCGCCGTGGTGGCGTCCACGGTGGCCATCGCTGCTACTAGCTCTAGCTAGCTTTCTAGCTCGTGCGCGCACCACTGGCTAGACGAATTGAAGCAGATGGGTACAGAGAGAAACTGGAGCTAGCGGTAGTCGTCGTCGCGAGGCTGTTGCGCTGCGGCACACGACGGCTGGTTGCTATATAGCGGGAGCCCTGGAGGCCGGGGCATGGTGTGTGGCAGCGGCGCACGGCGACACGAGGGCACGTGAGAACGCGACGTCAAGGGTGCAATGTCTGCTGGGTGCCCGGGAGTCTTGCAGTCTGGACGGATTTTGTTTGTTCCCATGTAGCGTACATGGCCTCATATACCATTAGTTCGGAGTTTGATTTTGGTGATTCATGACAACATGATCATTGGGACTAACTATATTGTTTTAGCATGTCTTTGTAGACACCTCTAGGTCCCAAGGATGCAAGAAAACCATATGCCAAGTTGAGAAGATAGTCTATTTTTCAAGGGTCAAAACCTAGCAAGAAAAGGAAAAGAAAAGACACCGTCGGATGAACCGACGGTCCCTCAAATACAAGCGTCGGTGCAATCGTCGGACGAGTTGGTGCACAGGGTCAAATCTAAGTACCGCCGGATGAACCGACGGTCCATTATTTAGTAGCGTCGGACGAGTTGCAGAGGAAGAGCAAGGAAGACAGTAGCACCGGATGATCCGACAGTCTGAGTGGGGACCCCGTCGGTCTATCCGATGCTTAGTTTGAATTCATACAAAGACGCGCCAAGACAGAGCCTTCAGCACCGGATGATCCGACGCCCTGGTCAAGGTGAAGCATCGGTCTATCCGACGGTCAGTTGGAAGCTAACAGTAACAACTTGGACGCGAGGCCTTCAGCACCGGATGATCCGACGCGGCGTCGGAGCATAGCGTCAGAGCAGTTGTGTCAGAGAACCTCAACGGCTATGTGACGTGGGAGGGGCACTGGATGAATCGACGCCCTGGAAAAGCATAGCGTCGGATCATCCGACGGTACCTTTTTCAGCAGCTTTTAGCCAACGGCTAGTTTGATGCCTTGGGCTATTTATACCCCCTCCACTCACCCATTTGAGGTTCTTTGGATTGTGTGGAAGTGCAGAGGAGTTCAAGACACATTGAAGATCATATACAATCCATCCAAGTGCCTAATTGCTCATCCTTAGACTAGTACATGCTTTGTGTATGTGCTTAGTGCTAGGCTTAGCTTAGAGCTGAGTGAGTGCAAGGTTGTGCCAACCTTGTGAGGTGATTCTTGAGTGAATCCAGGTGTACAAGGTTCGCCGGAAGCCTTGGGGCCTAAGTGGCTCACCGGCAATCGTCATCGACCCTCCGGCTTGGTGTGGAGAGGCGAGGACACTTTGTACGGGGGACGTGGAGACCCCCTTCCTTGGTGGAGAAGCTTCTTAGTGGAGGCGGCATCAAAGTGACCAAGGGAGCTTGACAAGTGCCTAAGTGGCTAGCCTTTGTGGCAAGTCAAGTTGGTGCTCTTGGGAGAGACTTGGTGCGACCGGAAGCAATGCTCTTGTGTGAGTGCTTCAACAACGTGGACTAGGGTGGCTTAGTGCCTACCGATACCACGGGATAAATCGCGTGTCAAGAGTTTGCTTCCTCTCATCCCCTTTACGTTTCCGCATTTACTCTATTGCAATCTTTGCTTGCCTCTACTTTCCTAGAGTAGTATCATGCTAGGATTGGCCATAGGTTGTAAACCTTCTTTTGGGATGGGAATTTCACACTAGAACAACCGTAGTTGCACATATAGATAGTATGTTCTAGTTTACTTTTGTGTAAAATTTAGCGAGCTATAGGTTAAGGTTTTAAGTTGCCTAATTCACCCCCTCACCTCTTAGGCCAACGGGCATCCGATTCCTTACATCCCATTAGCAGGAGCGCAGCAGCATTGGCTTGGATTAGTCGTCGTCTCTGCCTCTGACTAGTTGTGACTGCTATGCTATAAGCCGATAATTAAGTACGTAGCCGGCCGAGGTCAGGCCGGATGATTTTAGCCATTCCTGGACGCAATGCATGAGGCGATGAGAGCACTACGTATATTTTACGTGGTCGTTTTCGCGCGCTTTGTTCACATTTGGAGAAAGTCAGGGGCAGCCCACAGCTGGTTCGATGCGTTTGCGTGCGGTTGGAAGTTTGAACAGTAGTGCGTTTTCAGGGCCTGCCGCCGCCATGGCTGGGAGCGACGATCGATAGGTACGGGACAAGTTGGTGGTGGAAGAAGGTTCGCGGCTCGCTCGCGCCATTTTCCATGGAGTTTAAGTTTAGCCCTGTTGTTAGGGATCGACGATCAGGATCAGGAATGGATCGATCAGTTAAGTGGTGTCGTGGTGATACAGACCAATCCCAATCCCGCCAGATTTGCTGACGTGTCGCGTTTGCCGGGGCCATATGTGCCTGCTACGTGATCTTTCCCCGGATACACACGCCAGCGCGAGAGCAGTGAATCAATTAATTATTCGATATAGTGAGTGGATAATAAAGTATACTCTCTCTCTCTCCCCCAAACAATAGATCATTTTATCTTATTTTATTTTTATTTGAAAGCATAGACTTTACTATTTCTATATTCATAGACAGGTGCCCTAAGTAGGAACTATGCACCTAGAAGAGGTAAAAATGATCTACAATTTTAGATGGAGCCAGTATGAATTTAAGGAAGCTAAAGTTAGTTCTTGTCACATCAAATTTCCTGATGGTGATTAGAAGGATTAAACATAAGCTAATTACAAAACTAATCACACGGATCGAGGTTAATTTGCGAGATGAATCTGTCAAGTCTAATATAATTAATCTGTGATTATGACATATTTATTGTAGCACCATGTTTTCAAATCATAAACTAATTAGGCTAATATATTCGTCTCGCGATTTAGCGTCCAATTGATTTTATGATAAATTTATATTTAATACTTTTAATTAGTATCTAAACATTCGATGATGTGACAATGTAAAGGTAGGCTACAAGACATAAGATCAGAGAAGAGTTTTTATTTTGTCATCGTTGAAGAATTAAGGAAACGTGCTATACTTCCTGTATGGAGCATGTCCTCTTCCCTACCAGGCAATTTGTTGGCGATCTTATCCAGCAACAGGGGCTACGACCTTACTTGAACATGATGTGTTCTATAGGATCATACCACTGTATTCAGCAACTGACTCAACATTAGAGCTGGCTTTGCACTCGCTAATTGTAATCCAAGCTAAGAGCAGCAGACGGAAGTTAATATTCATTGATGACTTGAACTCAAGGCAAGCAGTTTTAATTTGATATGAACTCAAGATGGTCTTCCATAGCAGCAAAAAAGAAAAAAAAAGTGTGGATATGCATGCGCATCGCATTGACTACTTGGTGTGCATGCTTGTACGCCCTCCATGTTGTAAATCGTAAATAAAATGAAACAAAAGATATTTCAGTCACAGGGTGGAGCCGAGAGTTGAGGTTGAGGAAGTTTCTGCTACTAGTAGCACGAAAATTATTCTCAACCAACACGCAATTGACTTGAGAACCAGTAGTTTAAACCAAGGATTTATCCACACAAGATGGATGCGTTGAGTAGGAACGCACATGCCTGGCTCAGTCGTCACTGACTGGTGGCTGATGCCTGGTGATGGTTTGTTAAGAGAAAGATCTTGCTTTTGGTCTGCACCGATTTGTTTCGAGAGAAAAGTACTGTTGGTTGGTGGCTGATAAGCCTAGCGAACAGGAAGGTTACAGTAGTTCCTATATATATGATGAACATCCGTCAGGTCGCAAGTACGAAATGTCAACATCATATCCCGGTCACTGTCCCTTGCATTATCAAGCAAAAAATGAGAAATCAGAAATGAACTCAGCAGTAGTCAGGGTCCTTGAATCTTGGTTAGTCAAACAAGCAATATATGTACTCGTTGATTTGACCTTGAATCGACAATTAACGCATATGAATGCAGCCATCTCTTTCGGCCCCCCAATTCCACAGGATACAAGCTGCAGGGGGGCAATGCCTATCTGGTTACAGGATGGTCGTCAAGAAATCAGCAATGAACTCAGCAGACAGCAGTAGTCAGGGTCCACTCGTGACGTGAAGTTACCAAAGCATAACGATGGTATGTTTTTTTCACCTGCCCAAGCCCAATAGTAAATCCTTGAAAATGAGAAAAAAAAAGATTAAGCAGGCTTTAGAGTATCAGCTTGGGCAAAGAATAGTTCAGAGTGGAATTTCTTAGCAAAATTGAAAACAAACGCATAGTTATGTACCATTGTACCCAAGAGATAACGACTGGAAGAACATTCTGCAACTGCGGTCACAATGAACAAGGTTTTACGAAACTTAATGTCAGAGCCAGTCGTCAAGTAAATAATACAAGGTCTTGATTACATGGACATGGTGGTCCAAGGGAAAATGCAAATAAAAGCAAGATAAATATGGCTTTCCAGGAACAAATCCTGGGGCTGTACTATCCGTCATCTTAACATATGCAGGCATATAAATTACAAAAGATCGTTGAAATAACGACGGGAGTAGGAACCTGATCCAGATCCTCTTCTCCTGAGAAGATGGGTGATGAACCAGCGTTAGTTTGGCACCACTCTGCCTGAACCCAAAAAATTCTCCAAGTGTCACAAACTGCAATGATTAGAGCAGAATTTTAAAATAATCAAGAAAAAATAATACAAGAACATGATAGCATCGAAAGTAATGGATAGTCATTCCTCAGTGGAGTTGATCCTAAATATTGAAGTGATTGTGATTTTGTTTGAGCATAGACAGAAGCTTTATGTGTCCATTGGGCTACAACACTGCAGCTGAGGTTTAAACTTTAAACTGAATACAGACGCTACATACTTCAGGCATGTCTAGTATCAGCGGTTTTAGAGTACTTGTGGTTGTGGTATAACCCAACACTTCGGGGCTAACCCTTGTGGATCTGTTTTATATGCTAGTCAACTTAACAAGACATAGTAAGTATGCAATCCTCTGTTTTTCCTCGCTTTCAGATTCAGGCAAAGTTTTTGTGATCAACCTGTAAATTTACAGACGAGGCACGTATTTAAGTGTGCTGTAAAGCAAAAACCTTTCCAAATTAGAGTGCTTCGACGTAGTAGGAGTAATAGATTACATTTAGAGAATCCCACAGCTTATAGTTGCTGAAGAAAATACCAGATTTTGTAGCTCGTGGCATATAATCTGGGGTTTTCAAGATTTACAGACTATAATCATTGCTTTCCATCAACCTAAAACCACAAGCAACCAACACACATTGGGATCACATGTCAATCGGCATGCAGCTGACAAGCAGTGTTCCTATCAATAGCATGCAAAAGGTGGATAGGCCAACAATGGAGTGGCATTAATAGGAAGGGACTGGGGACCTACCTGTCAGTTTGGGCTAGAATTGGTTATGATAGGTGATCAGAAACAAACCAACAAATGAACAAAGTGTTACATGCCAGATGCCATCAATCCCACAGTTTTCAACTAATACGTGTATATGACTAAAAAAAGGTGATTCTACAATAATTAGTTAATTACTCCACAAATAAATACTGAAATTTGAATTAGCCTGCGAAACAGATAAAAATGGCATCTTTACAGGACACAATCAAAGGGGGAAATAAAAAGTAAAATAAGAGCTGGAGGGACATAATCCTGATGGGAAAAAACAAACAACATTTCGTGGGATCAATTTCAAACTAATATGATCAAACTTTTCCAAACATATAAAGGAATAGAATATGAACTGTGCTAATAAATTGTTGAAATGAAGGGAGTAGAAACCTGATCTAGACCCTCTTCTTGCGAGAAGGCCGAAGTGATGAACCAGATGCAGCGCGTTCAGAGCATGAACAAAGTCCACGTAGGATTGCAATGACAGCAAAAACAATAAAAGGAGCATACATCTGAAGCAACTTTGGTGTTGCTTTGCCCGAACCTAACATGTCACCAAGTACTGCAGACTGCAACAATTAAAGTGAACTTTTAAAAATGAATCAAGGATATACAAGAACAGGATCACAGTGTTATTTCAAAGAAAAAAACATTTTCATATCAATTGTAACAGGTAGACATTCCTCCAGGGAGTCAGTATTGGATTATGACATGGTTTGATATCTGATACCGTGACAAAAATTAAAGTTTTGTACTACTGTATTTTGAACTTTAATCCAAGACACTGCAGCAGAGACTGAACCCCCTAATATAAAGAGTTCTACTCCTCATTTATAGCACATTTGGATCAAGGGAACCACAGTTCAGAAAGCATTAAAATGCTGGCAGTAGCTTAACATTGTGTCTGAAGTCAGAAAATAGAAATGTCAAAGCAATCTGAATTCTGAAAGTAACTCTCGATCACATGGGACTACTGCAAGTCTGCAACAGTTTCCAGCAATATTCCATTTGGCGCCTGCCAATCACATTCAATATATAAGAAACTATGTTGGGATTCCATATCAATTAACTTTATCAAGTGTAAAACTGTGCGTAAACCATCTAGTGTACTGGATCTGGAGCAGAGCCGCGGCGTTGACAAACAGAACTCACGAAATAGCAGCTGTGACTAGTTATGGGGGACGGGTAAAGACGAGTTTACCATGGAGGTGAGGGTGGCGACGCCGATCATGAGGGAGGTGGTGGCGACCCAGCGGCGGCCGGTGAGGAGGCCGTAGAGGGTGGCGACGGCGAGCGGCCACTGGAAGGCGAGCTCGAGGCAGATGATGCCGCGGAAGAAGGCCGGGGGACTGGCCATGAGGTAGTCCCCGAACTCGGCAGCGTACCACCTCTTGAGCTCCACGAGCGGCGCCGGGTGGAATCCGGGCGGGAGGATGGACTGCGCGTCGATGAGCGGCGCCGCGACGGCGATGGTGATGGAGAAGACCGCGATGACCAGGTCCGCCGCCGCCGAGACGACGCCCATTGCGTTGCCCCGCGCTCGCCGGTGGATCTGCTCTGGTGACGGGGATCTCGAGCAGGAGGAAGGGTTGCGTTTGAACTTTGAATGGAGTCGCGTCAGCTGAAGTACTTTGGATGCTTCGTGCTTCAGCTGAGTAGTAGTTTAGAATGACAAAAAAAAAAACATTTTGTGCGATGAACGGTAACGATCCAGATCCAGATCTGGATAAGGACTAGTTGCAGGAAAATGGGCTCAACTCATGTGTGTAGTCTCTACTACTAAAAAGTACGAAGTGGAGACAAAACTTGTTCCTACTTTTTCCGCTCTCCCGTGAATCTGCCTCCCCCCTCCGCGCGTCTGCCCCCTCGCGGCGTCCGCCCCGTCCGCCCGTGCCCGCCCCCCCCCCCTCCCCACCCAAGCGCGCCCCCCCCCCCCCACCCCAAGCCGACCGGGACCGGATCGGCGCCCCCGTTCCTTCCCGCCGTCCACCGACGGCGGTTTCGCCCCCCCCCCCCCCCCCCCCCAAGGCCTACCCCGTCGACCGGATCGGTGGTGACCCACCACCACCTCTCCACGCCGGGTGCCGCCGCCGGCGGCTCGCCCGGCACCACCGGACCACCTTCGAGCGCCACCGTCCCCCCTCGCGCCGCCTTCACCTACTCTCCCGCACAACCGTGCGCACACCGTCTTCGCCTCCTCATCCGCGCAACCGCGGCGCGCTCGCCACCGACGCCTCCCTCCGCCTTTTGCCCTCGCACGCCGCCTCCGCCGCTCGCGCCCCCTCCCTACTGAGCCGCCTCTCCACACACCGCCATCCCCCACCGAGCCGCCTCACCGCATGCTGCCATCGACACCACAGCACTGCCGCAC
Source organism: Cenchrus americanus (assembly GCA_947561735.1). Classification (NCBI taxonomy): domain Eukaryota; kingdom Viridiplantae; phylum Streptophyta; class Magnoliopsida; order Poales; family Poaceae; genus Cenchrus; species Cenchrus americanus. The sequence continues at coordinate 195,071,002 of OX387245.1, read as the reverse complement.
CGCTCCTGGGCGTTGCCGTCGATCCACAGTGCTGCTGCACCGCTCCTGTGTGCCACCGTACGTCGTCGATCCCGCAGCACCGTCCACCACGCCGACCTCCGGATCCCCGCAATGCTCAGGGCGCCCCTTGCGATTTATACCTCCCAGGTCTGTCTCCACTCACGATCCCCACCCCTCGCGATCTGCAATCGTTGCAGCTTGATGAATTTTGTGGACATGGATTTGATTTATCACTAGGATTTGATTTATCCTTCCCAATTGGTGCAATATCAATTTATTGCTTGTGGTTTAAATTCTCATAAGATCTGAAAAAATATGTTATCATGTTAATTGAGTACTGAATATTTTTTATAAGAAAATATGCTTTTGTTTGAATTTCATTGATAGCTTTGAATCTCATTGAATGAATCCAAGCACATCATCGCTTTATTGCCTTGCTACTATGCTAGGAACCGATACTCTTCATAATTGTTGCTCGAACTTGCATGTTATGTACTACCGACACAAGAGAGTGTACCATTTTGGTTCCATCATAATGGCGTGTCCCGACTTAATTAATAGATAATAGATTAATTATAACATGAGTCTCACCGTTGCTTGGAAAATAATTTGTATTCCCTCCCTTTTCCCACCATTTCTCATACTTTTTAGGAGTAGAGATTAATTATAACATCCGCACTTGAGGTCCCGGTATGTTCCTTAAATTATACACTTATAAAGAGCAAAAATGGAAAACTTATGTTCGGGGATGTAAAGCCTTTTTTTTGCTAATTTTGCTTCACCTAACCAGTTTGTCTATAATGGCTCTTTTAGGATGAGGTCGCTTCTATCATGCGGGCAATGGAAAACCTCACGTTGACAATCCAATACATGTACCGCCCCGATTCCTTCTCTCCGGTTAGTGGATTATTCATAAGTGCCTATGCTTGTCATTAGATTGGACACCAATCTCTTCTTATTTTCTCTTTTATGCCACACTCGCCCACACATGTAAGGGATAGGTGCCATGTGGTGGATTTTTAGCTCTCGTGAATGAGTTAAAAAATAACCACACCTTGGTTTCTTTGGAAATTAGAATCTTTCCCATTTATGAAGACATGCGAGAGAAGAAATTGAGTTACGTTGGATTTAGTTTCCCTGTCCAATTTAACATTGTTTTTTTGTATTCAACGAAGAAAGCCGACAAAGCTTAGGTAACCAAAAGAGAATAAGAAATATTTCCTTAGATCAAGGGCGGAGCTCGGGCTTGCCACCGAGGTCGGTCGACCCCGATGATTTTGGTAGATTTCAATGGAAAATCACCGTATTCTTCGGTCAATAGCTTTGATGACCCCATTCTCTCTTACACAAGACCTCAATGCTCTCCGGTCGGCTTCGCCCCCGCCTTAGATGGTGGATGAATTAGAAAGCTTTTGCACGGGTATGCAATCTACATTTTTTTATATAACTTAACTGTGATAGTGATCGAATCGAATTGGTTGTTCTTTGTGCTTTGCATGACTTTACCTTGAGATAAGTTTTCATTCATTATTTGTGTGTCTTTTGCATATACCTTGAGAGATATGGAGCACTATCGGTAGTCAATCCGGGATAACTAGCTAACATTCATCCGGAGACTCAAAATTGTCGGACATCTTTGATTATGCTCACAAGAACTTGGTTTTCTCGGTATGTTGTGTTTCCCTCCGGAATGCACTATTTTGGTTTCATAATCTTTCTATCAGATGGTCTATTTGTATATCTGTCTTCTAGCAATTGTCAGTTGTACAAGAAGTTTTTGAGTTTTGAAGTGAATCTCTATTGGAATTTTTGGCTTTTGTAAATACACCATCCTTTATGTTTGATTTGTCTATATATTTTGACCCCTCTGCAGCGGTCTGATCCATATCAGTTGTGTTAATCGACCTCCCGCGGTGCTGAATGTGCCCACCAATGCTATTATTTCATTATTCAGTTGCCAGATTCTTTATTAGAGAGTTTTGTTCTCAACCAAGGTAAGACAACTTTTCTTTTTTACTACCATATGGATTGCTAGATCTAGGAGAAGATTACTTGACCTTTGCTTGATTTGTCGACATCTTTGTCTGAATATTGTGGATTAATTTTTTATTTCTAGATCTCCTTGGTAACAAGGAAAAGCACTTCGACAAGACTCCATGAAGTTTGAGGAGGAAATTGGTTTGATTTAGCCTTACTGGTTTCAGGTGTGTGCATTAACTAAAAATTTTTCTTGCATGTACTGCGTATACCTTTCACACATGTAATGCTTATACCCCATCATTATTCAATTTAAGACCTGAAAGTAGGAAAATACATGTTGCCTTTTGAAATTTTGAAAGGCTCCTGTCCCACAAGTTTGTTTGGGAGTAAAGGTCTAAGAATTGAAGTTTCAATTATTTTCATAGCAGTCAAAGCATTACAATGGAAATTAGTATTATAGACTACATACATTTTTTATTTGGTGATTTGTACCATAGAATGTTGTTTGCATAGCATTTTTGCTTGTATATAAGTTTTCGACTACCAAAAATTGGAACAATAAAACATGAGACTAAGTGAATACAAGGAGGGTTGAAGAAGGGTTGGAATGATGAGTATGCATATTTTTTTCTTGAATATATGAATGAATCATGCTTAATCGACTCTGATAGAGCACAACTGTCTTTGGTTACCAGTTCCATTATTTTTTTACTGTAATATCCGATGGCCATGCCCATCATTATTTATTGATCTATACAGACTAATCCACCTACCAATATAATCCATTTATTTAGTTTTACGGATGTTTAGTCATGCCCACATGTTTTTTTACAATTCTCTTAATATGTTTCATGACTATGAATGATTTGTGCAAGTCAATGCACAGAAGGTGCTCAATTAGGCACATGAAGTTGCAATTAAAAAGGCACACCTTTACTCTGTTAGTGTACCGACTAAGTAAGATTGAATGGTAATCGCAATTGACTAGCAAGTCATGGTGTGCAATAGTCTCGGTTGTAAAATATGATGGGAAAGGTGGTTGTAGTTTCACTATAACTACATAATGTCATGGTGACTGACATTGGTGCATTGAAAGTTGGTGCAGAGAGACCTTTATGTTTCAGTTCAATGTCCTTAATGATGTTGCTTCGGCCATGAATGTTAAGTACTGATAAGGTGGCACTTCTTTTTTCTAGGTTGCTGGTTTGATAAAATAATCAAATCACATGCAACAATTGAAGGAGTTGTCCCTGGTTTATTTCCTTTCACTTTTCTGATGTGATCTCAAAACATAAATCTTTGATATATTTGTTCTCTTTATAACAGATACACAAACATGTCTCAAGTATCTATATATAAATTTTTGTTTTGGATAAAATTGTTGCCATCTATAGGAACTTAACTTTTTAATTCGGGCAATAGAAATTTTCTTGTGCCGGTCATTCGGATTCATTTTTGTTTGGTAGTGATTAGAAAGAGAAGCTTGATAGTTGCCACCGTCACGGTCTATAATACCGAGCTGTTTTTTGAACTCCTTCATTAGCGAATGAGAGATATGGACTTGAGATGCAAACCTCGATTCTAAGGTAGAGGGGGCAAGGTACTATGGTTAAGATGTAAACCTGATTCTAAGGTAAGGGAGCAAGATATATTTGTTTTACTTTTATTATATAGATAGATATAATGATGTTTTTGTCTAATATTTAGTTGGTCAGTGTGTATCTTTTATCGAAGTGATAGTAAATATTTTATTGCCCGTAGCAACGCACGGGCATGATGCTAGTAGTAGTTGAAACTTGAAATGATGTGAATTCGTTACCAACATTTCTGAGTTTTTCTTTCAACTACTATAAAAAAGAGATTTTTCTTTTTTGTTTGATGTTAATGTTGTACAACTATAAGGACTTCATAATTCAAAATACCAACCCTGAATAACAAGGTTTTAAAATAAGTTTCATGCACATTATCTAGATGCTTCGAAATCATGATTAATTGGCACCAATCCGTTTTTCCTCAACCGAATGGTGCCCCCCCCCCTCCCAATATTGGTCTCCCACGTCCGAGGCTGGTAGGTACCAAATCTACCACTAGGTGTATAAACACCTCCTAATTTTGCTGGTCGACCTGGCGTTTTGTGTTGAAAATTTCAACTCATTTATCACCGAATACACCCTCCGTATCGAAATATTTGTCGATATTGATTTTTTTACAACTTTGATCGTTTGTCTTATTCAAAAAATTATTGAAATATGTAAAGGATAAGTGGAGCTTAAAATACCGACAATAAGACGAATTGGTCAAAGTCGAAGAAAAAATCAACGGCGACAAATATTGCGATACGGAGGGAGTATAATTCTTCGCCCTGAACCATGCTGACCTCACACTGTCACACTACAAAGCTATCTATGGAATAGATCTACTTAGGGTGTGTATGGCACAGGTTCTCCAGCCGCTCCCGGAGCTGTTTTTGGTGAAGTTGTACCAAACCGGGGGGGCTCCAGGACAGAAGCTCCTAGAGACGCGCTCTCTAGCGCGGTTTGGCTGGGGCGGAGTTGGAAAAAGGCAGCTCTCCCCAGTCCCCCTGCAGCTCCACGCCCACTTTCCAACCATTGCCCTCGGGGGGGGGGGGGCACGGGTGCGGAGGAGATCGCCCGACGAGCGGACGCGCGGGGAGGGCGGGCCGACCGGCGGACGGGCGTGGAGGAGCCGGCGGGCGGGCGCGGAGGTGGCCGGCGTAGGGGAAGTCGGTCGGCGGGCGGGCGCGGAGGAGGCCGGGGCGGCGGGCGCGGACGTTGTCACGAAGGAGAGGGAGCGGACGAAGGGTCGGCGAGGTAGACGTGGAGGCCGGCCGGCGGGTGCGGAGAAGGCCGGTCGGCAGGCACGGAGGAGGCCGGCGGGCGCGGATGCTATCACGAAGGAGAGGGGAGCGGACGAAGGGCCGACGAGGCACACGCGGAGGCCGGTCGGCGGCGGCGGGCGAGCGCGGGCGCCGTGAGGGAGGAGAGGGCGATGCAGAGGTGGTGGTGACGGAAGGATGGAGGAGATGGATAAGGTGGTGAGGTAGATAAAGATGGAAGAAAAAGAAATAAAAGGAAAAAAGGTGAATAGGAAGAAAAAAAAGAAAAATAAAAGGGGGAAAAGGGAAAGGGTATTACGAACATTTCACCCTTTTATCCATAAGTTGTTTTGCCAAACGTTTTTCTAAGTTCAAATTCATCTTAGAATCTACTCCACTGGCACACTCGCAGCTGTTGCTACCACAGCCGCAGCCACAACTCTGCGAAACGCACCCTTAGGGTGCTCCGAGGGGAGAGAAAAAGGTTCACAATAGGTTATACGTTGCAAGGGTGGTGCTGGGAGGGTGACCCAGAGCAGTAGGCGCTCAACTTTGCACTCGTCATTGGGACTTTTGTGGGTGGTGGGTACGAGCGTAAGTGAAACAAATGAGAGAGATGGAAGTTATTTGATGGGTTTTCTTTTTATCGTGGGACTCACTCCTTGGTTGGTGAGATGAAACTTTTAGGTCCTTTATCTAAGGTTTACTAGGAGTATTGAACGTAGAATAATTACAAAAATAATTACACAAACAGACCGGAAATTGCGAAATGAATCAATTAAATCTAATTAATCTATTATTAGAGATTAGTTATTGTAGCATGACGTTGTCTAATCATGACATAATTGGACTTGTTAGATTCGTTTCGAAAATTAAGGTAGGGGCTGCGGAATGGATTTTGTCATTAATCTACATTTAATACTCCTAATAGTGGCTGAAGATTAATGTGACGGGCAGGTGGTGAAATTTTTGAAACTAAATTAGGCCGAGTGGAGAAGAACGAGAAATTTTTGCTTCACCTGTCACCCATCAGTCCCTAGCAGCACCCTTTGGCTATACACTGCGGCTGCCCTTAATGAAAGCAAAAATAAGATTCATATTAATATTAATACGAAATGCAGAACGTCAAAGGATAAAAAAGAACATGTAGTAACATCATAAACAGAAAACGGAACTGGTACCCTAATTTTCAAATATTTGAATTTTAATAAAATTTATTAGCAACCTTTAACTTGCTCTTACTCTTAAGGATTGTAAGGTTTTCTTTAATTTGTTTAGGCATTTAATTATTTCCAAAATAAAAAAATCAATATAGGGGTTTAATGTTGCATACATGCTGATGCATTGCTTTTGAGTGTTTGAATTCAAATTTGTGTTTGAATTCATTTGTTTGGTTGCTTTTCAAAAAGATAAAACCTTTTTTCCTTTCTCTCCCTCCCTCTTCCCGTTTTGGCTTGTTTTCGCTTTGAGCCCAAACTCCAAAAGTCTGTATCCGTTCCCTCAGCTTTCCCCGCAGTCGCTTGCCACCCGCTTAGCCCAACCTGCTTCGCTCAGCGCAGCCCGTCGCCTGATGTCCTTCCGTACACCCTCTACTCCTCGGCCTAGCCCGTCTTTGCACCGCACAGTCGCAGCCCGGCTCAAGTTTCAGACCAGTGCGGCCCGCTCGCGCGCGTCCGCCGCCCGCAGCCGCTAATCGGTGGACCCCGCGTGTCATCCCTCACCTCCAGTCGTCCCCAGCCCGGATTTGTGCGCCGCCCTGAGTCCGCCCCGCACACGCGTCTCCCTAGGCATGGCCCACACGCCAAGGATCTCCCCGTCCAGGGGCGGATCTAAGATTAGGGAATAGGGGGCTCATTTTCTTCTTCCTCCTCTTCTTTTCTTCTCCTTCTTTCTTTCCTTCTTCCTTCTCTTCTCTCATGGCTGAAAATGTTAGGGGGCTTCCAAGGAGTGCATGGGGGTAGGGGCTCCAGCCCCCTGCCCCCACACTGGATTCGCCCCTGTCCCCGACCCTATTTAAAGGCGCCACCGCCACCTCGAAGCCCCCACCCAAACCCTAGCCGCTACCTCAGCGCCCCCACCCAAACCCTAGCCACCACCAGAGCTCCCGCGCCGATGCCCGAAAACCCTAGCCGCCGCCGAGCTTCAATACGCCTCGCCGCCGTCTCTTCGCCGTCGAGGAGCACCTCGGGAGCTTCGCCTGGACGTGAGGAAGTCGTCGGTGCCACGTGTTTGTGACGCCGACCCCTACATCACCTTGACGCCTTCACCGAAGTTTCCCCGCCGCCCGTTCGCCTCTTCGAGTTGTCCACCACCGTCATCGCCTGTAAGATCCCGTCCTTGCCCTAGTTAAGTTCCTTGCATCACGCACGTCGACCCGGTGAAATCCGCAAGCCAAATCGAGTACCCCAACTCGATTTCACCCTATGCCGGCGAGCCTGCCGCCTAGCGTCGCCGCTAAACCCGTCGTCACCAGCTAGTTTTCGCTGCCTGCCGCTTGTGCGTGATTGTGGCCGTCGGATCTCGATCTGACGGGTCAGATCCGTCCTGACCGCGGGTCAACTCGGTCAAGTACCGGTCAATCAGCCTTTGCGCCGCCTTTTTGCAAAAGAAGCCTTCTGTTTCTTTAGATTTACAAGCTGGTCCTCCCACAGTTTAAGTTTTCTTGCAGATAGGTCCAAGTTTCTTCAGTTTAGCCCTGCTATATTAGTTTTCCTTGCAAATAGGTCCTTGTATCTTGTTTAGGTCGTATCTTAGTCATTTTAGCTCTGTTTTTAGCGTTCTTTATGTCCACACGATCGTCTCGACAAGTAGATTAGCTTTCTGTTGTTTTTGTCTCTATTTGCTATGATTGATGCTCTGTTTCTTAATTACTTGTATTGTATGCCTATGTATTGTGTGGAGCGTAGTGAACGATCCGTTCGTGGAGTACACTTCCATTGAAGATCAAGAAGGTTTTGATCAGCAGCACACTTGGGTTGAAGGCAAGTCCTTGCTGCATTTCCTTTTGTCCTATTACAACATGCATTTTAATTACACCGTTATTTACTTTTTGCTTGCATTAATGTGATGGGACCCATGCTAAGGTGTGACCAGTGTTGCTTACCTTGTGCCTTGATCAATTGGGTGTTATCTTTATGTTGGGTAGCTTTGCTAGAGCATACTTTAGTGTTTAATGGAACAAACTTTTACTCTTGATTTATTTTATGTTATTCATGTCATACAAGAACTCTATGCTTGTTTAATCGGAACATGGAGCAACCACTCAGGAAACCCGTACAACAACAATGCATATGGCTCTGCCTTGGCTGAATAACTAGGGACTCTAGTGTTGGGATGACCTTACCTGATAAGGGCAAGGGGAGCACTAGTGGGGTATAGACTCGCTATAGTAGGGAGTTGGGCTTTTCTAAGACACGGTACCTACCAGGGGACTTTATACTCTGCAACGACTCGGAACCTACGCGGGTTGTTTCACACTAGGGAATCTTTGTAAAGGCCTCGTAGCGTCCCTATGCAGCCACACCTCAGTAGTGTGGTATTGTGCCTACTTTTGCACAACATTGGTTGGGTCCAAAACTCTTTTGAGTTTTTACGCGACTTGTGGTGAAAGTGTACAAACTCTCTCTCCTCAGAAGACTACTCGCGTTCTGACAACACTCTCTCTCCTCAAAAGGCCACTCGCTCTCTCTCCTCATAAATCCACTCGCTCTTTCTCCTCAGAAGTCCCCGTCAGCCTGCTCTGTTCGCCACCGCCAGCTGCGCGCGCTATGAGGATCGCACTCTCTCTCCTTAGAAAGCTGGCGTTGCAACAGGCTGACCGGTCGCGTGCGCGACGGCAAAAGGGGCTAGTGGACGTCGACCGCGACGTCATCCAAAGTAGACACCTCCATCCCCTCCCCCTTGGGCCCGGCATGAACATCCTCGCACATGGCTGAGCTCCTTCGCACGTCAAGGAGGTGTGTCGGTTGGAGACGTACATGGCCATGGGGTCCGCACGGCCGTAGGGGTGGCAGACACATCCGCCGGCAGCGACGACGGAGTGGACGGCGCAATGGTGGAGGATGTTGGAGTTGACGAAGGAGAGCGAGGTCTTGGCGCCGATGTCGACAGCGTACCCCACGACACGTGCGTTGTTGAGGAGGACACCGAGGCATTGGCGAGCAACACAGCGGCCTCGGCGAGGACCCGTTCTCCTCCGGCGTCGGCGGCGGCGAGTCGGCGGAGGACCACGTCACTGTCGGCATGGTATTGCTGGGACGGGACGCGGGGAAGGAGCAGGCGGCGGCGGAAGTAGAGGGAGGACCACGCGACGTCGAGTACCACGCACCGCAAGGACGACCACCGGCGCTGTGTTGGTGGAAATCGGGCCCGAAGGGTGGACGCCGACATAACAGCCCCCTGGGTTCTCTCCCTCCCTTCGGCTGCTACCACGAGGCTACTACTTCTACTTGCGCAAGGAAGGGAAATGCAAAAACTTAACAACACAGTAAAGGAAACAAGGAGGTACTCAGCAGACCGAAGACCGAAAGACCAGCTGTTGCCTTCGGTGCTCTCTTCTCATTACAGTGTGCCGTTTCATTACAAGGGGTTCACTATTTCTAGGAGACCCCTGGGTATAGTCATTTGCTTCAATTACACCTTTTCCGTTCCTGACAAACGGCTTTAAACACTTTACAAGGGTATAACAGTAACTCCTCGCGTCGTACAGGCCTCCAGCGTGTCTTCGTACGGCCGAAACACCTTTACACGCGGCACCCCTTGTCTCCGCCTCGTACGATGCCCTCTTTACACGTTCGCAGCAGCCACGTGTCCTGGAGCGCCGCACCTTCGGTACCGAAGCAGCCTAGGATCTTGCTCCGGTCGCGTCGCGCCTCTCTAGACATCTCGCCCGTGCTGCCACCGGCCCCGGACGAGATGTCCCCGGCCAGCGCGCAGTGCTTCTGGCCCTCTCGAACCTTCGTCGCCGAAGTGCAGCCACCTGTGCCTTCGGCACCGAAGGCCGTACCGCCTCGATGGACCGCCCTCGCGCAACAAAAACTGACGTAACCTGAGCAGCATTAGCGTTTTCGTCAAACCCATATTGCGAAGACCTCACCGCGCGGCCGAAACTGCGCGCGAACTGAAATCGTCAGTCTGGCCGGACGTGGACGAGGCTTCCGAAGGCCATCTTCCCCAACAGTAGCCCCTCGTCAGTGAGGGCCGTCCTGACCTCAAGATGGGCCGAACTTACGACCAACCCTTCTCAGGGTAAAGAGTGGGCTTCGAAACTCCCACGAACGGCCCACGCTAACGCGGATTCGAGTAAAAGACGTGCGCTGCCCTTTGCGAATCTTACCGTTGTGAGAAGTTGTTATCAGGGTAAAACGGTAAATTCGATCGTCATCGGCGCGATTATCGGCGCTCATTTACTATAAAAAGGGGGCCGATCCTTGGGCTGCCCCATACCGCGGCCACAACCTATAGCTACGACGCTCGAGAGCTCCGAAGGTACTGCTGTAAGATTTCCTCCAGCTCCCGCTGCTTCTGTTTTCACTCCGCGCTTAGATAGCACACATGGCGCCGAAGCGAAGACGCGATGCTGTCGCGAGGGAGATCACAAAGACGTACACGTTCGGCCGGAGCCAGATCGACAAGACCGACGTGGACTCCTTGGTGAAGAACCGCATGGTCGGGGCCGGCCGAGCCCCTGGCCGGGAAACTGTACCACGGCCGCGGGACAACGAAGTCGTCATCTTCCATGATCTGTTGTACGCGGGGCTTCGTTTCCCCCTGCACCCCGCCGTTGTCGACATTCTTCGGTATTTCGACATCTACTTGCACCAACTCACTCCAAATGCCATCCTACGCCTGTCGGTGTACATGTGGATATGTCGGACTACGAAGATCAAGCCTTCCGCCGAAGGGTTCGCTTCAGCGCATCAAGTGCACCACCAGCGGCCAGTGGCGGAGCTGCAGGGTATGCCAGGTATGCACTGGCATACCCTGCGATCCCGGCAAGTGCTAGTGTATGTATACGTATTTGAAAAAAAAGAACACATGCATGTGTGCACATGGAGCCCAAACTAGCAACGTCCAGCAGCCAGCCAGACCGAGAGAGGGAGGCACTTAGGAGTCAGGCCCATGCGAGCATGCGGCCCATAGGGTATGCTGTATGCAAGCCGCCGGCCGACGCATGTCGTATGCAAGACTACGACTATGCAAGCCGCCGGCCGACCCTAATTCACAGAAATCACGCACGGATCCCATCTTCATCTTCGGACTCCCGGCGTCTTGCGTCCGTGTGTCGCCGTGCGCCCGTAGCGATCGAGATCGAGGCAGTCAAGCAGCGCTGTGCAGATCGGTATCACCGAATCACCTTGCGTCTCAGCCATCCCTAGCTCCCTGCATTCACGCCGTCGACTCTCATCCTCGTTTCGTTTGGCCTTCGCCCTGCCGTCAGTACTGCCTGCCGCCCTGCCATAGTCCTACAAACCGTCAACCGCACCGGCATCTTGGTGAATGAGATTCTATTTTTGTTCTTTGTTTTTTCTAATAAAAAACATGTGTTCTTTAATTGATAATACCTATTTCCTAATTAGCGCTAAGATTTCAAAATCATCTATGACACAGTGAGGGCGAGGAGTCGAGGATTTGTCCCAACATCAGAGTAGATCAAGATTGATCTTTTTTTCCGTAGTCATATCATGTGAGTGATCCATAATCGAATATTTGAATGCGGGAGTTCAATTGTGCAAGTGCAATTTATTTAATTAGTTGACATTGTGTTTTTAATAGTTATGCAGTTATGAAAAGAAACGGAGATATTGCATTTCTTTTTCAAAGGCATGAAGCAAAGAAGAAGGCTGCGGCAACAACCACTACCTCTAATTGCTCTCCTGATCCTGATCCTGTTGAACATGTGGTGGAAGAGCAGACTCATGAAAGAGTAGCGAAGGAAATTATAAATCCTATGCCACCGCCACTGTCACCGTCGCCACCACAACAGTCTTCGCTGCCACCAGTTTATGACATCAACCGCCTTCCACAGGATCCAGGTGAAAGATGTCCTATTTTAAATTATCCTGTTAATGATCGAGATGCAATTCGAAGAGCATATATTACTAAAGGTCCATTCAAACCTTTTGCACATGATTTTCCAAAAAGAAAGATTTCAGATAGGGATCGGGGATTCAACTATTGTTGGATGTACAATCATGATTGGGTTGAGTATAGTATTAAGAAGGATGCTGTGTTTTGCTTCATATGTTATTTGTTCAAGAAGGGTACCGGGTCAAACAGATTTACTGTTGATGGTTGGAAGAATTGGAATATAAAAGAGAGTGCACTTCGCAAACATCTGGCTTCTAAGGCACATATTGCAGCTCAAGAGAGATACATTGGCTTTATAAATCCCAAGGTAGCAATTGATTATAATATTGAGAAGTGGAGTGATGAGGATCTTCGTCTTTACAAGAAAAGGTTGACTTATTCACTTAGGTGTATCAAATTTCTTTTGAATCAAGGGTTGGCATTTCGTGGACATGATGAAATTAAGGAATCTAGCAACCAAGGGAATTTCATTGAGCTTTTGAAATTTCTAGCCGAAAATAGTGAAGAAGTGAATAAATATGTTTTGGACAATGCTCCAGGTAATTGTACATTGACTAGCCCAGACATACAAAAACAAATTATTCACTATTGTGCCTTAGAAACTAGAAAGAAGATAATTGAAGAACTTGGTGATGAGCCCTATGCAATTTTAGCTGATGAGTCTAGTGATATATCACATAAAGAACAACTAGCTCTTTGCTTGTGTTATGTTGATAAATTGGGAAGGCCCTGTGAGCATTTTATTGGAGTTGTTCATGTGGATGACACTACCTCTTTATCACTTAAGGATGCAATTGAAGGCTTACTTGTCAGTCATGGCTTGACTATGACTCAAATCCGTGGTCGAGGATATGATGGGGCTAGCAACATGAAAGGGGATATTAAAGGCTTGAAAACATTGATCATGCAAGAATCACCTTCTGCTTATTATATTCATTGTTTTGCTCATCAACTCCAATTGGTTCTTGTTGCTGTTGCCAAGGGAAATTCTGATTGCAAGACTTTTTTTGATCAAATATCTATCTTGTTGAATATTGTTGGAGTTTCTTGTAAGCGTCATGACATGCTTAGAAAGGCTAGGCTTGAGAATGTCAAGAAAGCACTTGATTGTGGTGAAATTGAATCTGGAACTGGATTAAATCAAGAGATGGGTTTGCCTAGGCCTAGAGATACTCGATGGGGATCTCATTACAAAACCATATGCAGCATCATTACTATGTATGAAGCAATCCATGATGTAATGGTTGATCTTGGAGATGATCCTTCATATAAGGATGATTGGACGAAAATATATTTTGTGACTGGAGCATTTGAGAACTTTGAGTTTGTTTTCTTTGCACACTTAATGTATATTATTCTTGGATACACAAACGAGTTATCTGAGTGTTTGCAAAGAAGAGAACAAGATATTCTTAATGCAATATCACTTGTTAATGTGGCAAAGAAAAGAATGCAAGAATTGAGGTCTGATGGTTGGGATAATTTTCTTGAGAGGGTGATTTCATTTTGTCATAAACATGGTGTTGATGTTCCTGCTATGGATGGTGATTATATTCCTTATGGAAAATCAACAAGGAAAGCTCGTGCCCGAAAGCAAACCAATGATGATCACTTCAGATGAGAAGTATATATTGGTGTCATTGATCAAATAAGTCAAGAACTTGATAATCGGTTTGATGAGATTAATATGGAGTTGTTGTGTTGTATGGTGGCCTTCAGTCCTTCTAATTCATTTCAATCTTTTGATGCACAGAAGCTACGCAGACTAGCTGAGTTCTACCCAAAGGAGTTCTCAAAAAATAACTTGCTCAAACTTGAATTGCAGCTAGATAATTATATTGATGACATTGGACAGGATGATGAGTTCCAAGGTCTAGAAAATATTGTTGATCTTTCAGTTAAGCTTGTTGAAACAAAAAGGCACAAAGTGCATGATATGGTTTATGAGCTTCTCAAATTGGTATTGCTTCTACCCGTGGCAACAGCAAGTGTTGAAAGGGTATTTTCTGCAATGGTTTTGGTGAAAACAAAGTTACGAAATAAGATGGGAGACAGTCTTTTGGATGATTATCTAGTCACTTTCATTGAGCGAGCTATTTTCTTTCAAGTTGATGAAGATGATATAATAAATACATTTATGTCCCTACGAAAGCGTAGAATAAATTCATCAGCAAATTAACATTGTAAGTCTCAGGTTGGTACTCTATCTGTATGGCTTTTGAAACTATTTATATTGGATGGTTTTACTTATTCTATTAATCTAAGAATGATTGTGTTACTTAGTGCACATATACTGAATTACGTTATCAACTTTTTCAATATGTATGGAATTGGTAAAATGGATTTACTGAATTGTATATGAATTTTTTTTGAGCGGCATACCCTAAGCTCAAATCCTAGATTCGCCACTGCCAGCGGCGGACAGTCTTCGAAGAAGAGGGGGACCAATCTATGGAGAAAGACTGCCAGTTCGGTTGTCTGAATTTTTCATATAAGTCCGGCGTGGTGAGCCTCGTGACCGCGTATCGGAACAAGTGGCCCTCGGACTGGCAACAGCATTGGTTCTACTACACTGTGAACCCCCCTTCTTCCGGAGGGTCTCACCCACTGGCCACAAAGGAGCTGCCACCCCTTCACGAGTCCTACGCGAAGAACCCCTCATGCCCCGAAGGCGATGAGTTTGTGATGATGCTTCGACGGTTCGCGCGCAAGTACAGTACACGCGACATCGTGGAAGAGTATCGCAGCATCCCTGTGTGCCCACTGGCAGACGGTTGGTCCGTGTCCGATGACGAGTGGGCGGACGACATCGGGGGTATTCCCTGCCCCGATTGGACGAAGGTTTTTGGCTTCACCTCCGACCGTGAGTTATTTTGCGTCCTTCGGTGGATTTCGCCTTTTTGCTATGTTTCGGATGCTTGAGTTGTTGACCGCTTGAGATTATTTGTCCGCAGTGCTGAAGAAGAGGAAGGTGGAAGCTCACGGGGACTTCATCCTCGGTCTTGTCTCACCGAAGGAGTACAAGGACACCATCGCGGAGCTGAGCGGATCTCGGACGAACCGAGTATTTGAGTTTTTCAAGATTAACCCCCCTGAACGCGTCGGATTTGCTAAGCACTGCGAGGCAGCCGAGAAGAAAGCTGTGGCGCTTGCTGCCGCCGAAGCGGACGCTGAGGAGACGGCGACTTCACCGCGCGCTGCTCTGAAGAAAACCGGCAGGAGGGGCGCCCCTGCTGCGGCCACTGCTACCGCCGAAGGGAAGGCCCGGAGGAAACGCGGTGGGCGGCCGGCGGACTCACCCCCATCACCCAAGAGGACCTGGATCGTCGATGTTGAGACTGGCCTTGTTGGGGACGTAATTGCCGCCGTGCCGCTGCGTTCGGCCGCACCTTCGGCGGGAGCCGGGAGGGAGACCACTGGGCCGCTGCTCGTCCCCCTCAGCCCGAAGGAGAAAGATAGCGATGACGACAGTTATGTTCGCATCGTGTCCTCTGTTGGTGAAGCTCCCCGCAAGCCGAGCCCCGTCGCCCTCGGCGCCGAAGCTCCGCGCGACAACGACGACTCCAGCTCCACCTCCACCAGCTCGTCCGACTCGTCTTATGATGGTACTGAGCAATCCGCCTCCCCTTCGGCCCCGGCTACCGAAAAAGATGATATCATCGCCGAAGCCGAGGAAGGCGAAGAAGAGGAGCCCGAAAGCAGCAGCTACCGGGTGACGCCGGAGGAGCCCCGAGCCGCCGCTGTCCGTCTCCAAGTTCCCGCCGAAGCCAAGCTGATTGGCGGGAAAATGATTCATTTCCTGGGCCTGATGAGTGGCGGGCACGAGCACCAATTCCTGGAGGAGGCAGGGGCAAGCTTCGCTATTCCTCATTAAGAGGAGCACTTCGAGAAGCTTACCGCGGCAGAACTCACTACCGCGTGCGGGGATCTATCCCTAAAGGCCTTCATCGCATCTCGATGCCTCGCCCGAAGGCTGGAACAAGAGAGCAAGGAGTCGAAGGAGGAGTCAATTGCCGCAGTCACCTCGCTTCAAAACCGTGTGGCGGAGCTGGAGGGGCGGTTGGCTGCCGAACAAGAGCGCACCCGGAGGCTGCAACAAGAGAAAGAAGATGCGGCGAAGTCCTCCGAAGCCGTCCTTAAAACACTGCGCCACGACGTGGAGACCTTGAGCAGCGCCAAGTAGGACTTGCACGCTCAGCTTGTCGACAAGGAGGCCAAGTTGGCCGAAGCGCAGAAAGAAGCGAGCGAGCTGAGCGGGACGCTGGAGTGGTACCGAGCGGATCACATGCGGAGCGCGGAAGCCCTTCGCACCGACATTTTGGAGCTGCTGGGCCAGTGCAACCTTGGCGTGCCGCCTATCCCATTCCCCCAGTGCACCGTCGAGTCATTTTATGAATGGGTGAATGACTGCTTCGACCTCATCGCGATGAATAAGAAGATCTTCGGAGAGCTTGGGGCCGCGGTGGGGGTTCGCACGCTGGCGTATTCCGTGTGCTCGCTGGTGCCTTCAGATCGCTCATCTTTAGAGAAGACAATCAGCAAGAGTGATCTCCGCCGGCTTACGAAGGATAACTTCGAATGGCCCACCGACGCGGATCTTGACGTTGCACAACTCCCCGTGCTCCCCAAAAACCTCGCCAAGAATTTCATGAACACCTTCTTCGCCCAGTGCGGATACCGCCTCACCTTGGACGAATCTGTTCATCTAAGTGCTCAGGTACGCCGAAGCCCCTTCTATTCTTGTTTTAAGGCTCCAGAAGTGGTGTCCTCTTGCACCTATTTTGACATATTGCCCTCGTTATTTTGCAGATAAGGCCTCGGCTGCAAGAGATGTTTATGATCGCCTCCGGATTCGATTTGGCGGCACTCCTCCCTTGCCCCGGTTCATGACGGAGGGGAACTGGATCGCTATGCCTGGTGTTCCACTTATCACTGCCGGGGGTCCCGAAGCTGCTGCAAGGGAAGAGGGCGAAGTCACCGGCGCTCCCGGCGACGAGGCTAGCGCTGCCGAGGACACGACGGCGCCGACTACCGAAGAAGGGCACGCGGACGGTGCACCGGAACCTACAGCTGAGGTCGAGCGCAACGAGGCTGCCGAAGAGACCGCCCCTCCCGCGTCTGCTGCTGCCGAGGCCGCTCCCGTTCCCGAAGTGGAGCATGCGCCCGCATGCAGTGAGGTCGTCGCGGCCGCTGCCACCATCGAAGAGGACGCTGCAGCAGACACTTCGGAAGCGGCGCACGCCGCGGAGCTTGAGGCCGCATTACTGGCCGCAAGCTCTCCCGGTGATGAGGCTCCTGCAGAGCCTGCAGCCGACGCAGCCGCCGCGTCCGTTGAGGCCCCCGATGCAGCCGCCGCGCCAAGTGAAGCCCCCGTTGTCACCGAAGGAGCTGAGGTCTGAAGCGCGCCAGGCTTGACCTTGTAAACAGACGAAATGCCTCCTTCTGGAGTCGTGAATTTTTGTAAAAGAAACTAATGTAAGGTATCTCTGCGCAGGTTCCTTCGGTGGTTCCTGCGCAGAGAGCCGAAGGTGCGAGCAGTCCGCCTCTGCCTTTCAACTCTCTTTTTGTCGCACCGAATGTATGGACGAAATTTAGCATACGTCACCCTGGCGTGTCGTACTCAGAATTTTTGTTGTATCGCGTGGAGCGCTACCGCCTTCACAACGAAGCTGCTAAGCGTTTCTTTGCGGACTTTTCGAAGGATCCCGCGCGTCAGGAGGCCATCCTTAGGGAATGAGCCGCCCGTAGGGCGGCTAAGCGAAACTTAGCGGACCCCTTCGTGACCGAAGGGGTCGTCCCAAAAATAGAGCCGGTCGAAGAGGGGTCCTTGGACCGCCCGAGTATGTGTATTTAATTCCTGACGCCTCGTCGGAAAGCTTCGCAGCCGTGAAGGTTGAAACGGAATGACCGACTGCGCACTGACTATGATCCTGACTTCAGCTGTCACACCCGACTTTCCGAAGAAAACCAAGTGCAAACCTATATGCATGCCAGGATCAATTTTCATGCATATAGTTGACATAAGTGAATAACAGAAACAATATCACGTAAGAAAAAGAGAGATTATCAGAGTATTACGCTATATCCTGGAAACGAAGACACCAAACACCACAAGCAGTCGACTGGGGGTTGCGTACGCCTAGAACCAGCAACATCTTCACAAGACTTCAAAGTAGCGTCCTCTTTCTGAGCAACATTGTTTATAGCAAGGGTGAGCACTTGTCGTACTCAGCAAGTGTGGGGAAAGAATGAATGCAAAGGCTTTATAGTGGACTGGCTCAAAGCATTTAAGCAATTTTAGTTGGTCAAATTTTATTAGCACCGATTACTAATAAAGTATAAGTTTATACCAACCCACATTAAGCATAAAGATAAGAGATACGCCATAAGCACATGGCAAACATAACCATAACACATATCACAATTTAAGTCCATTTTCAAGTTCAATTAATCATGTGAGGGTCCAAAGCCGCTCTTGACCGTGAGCACGGCTAATCGATTAGTTTTACACTGCGAGAGGTTGTACACTTTCACCACAAGCGGCGTAAAAGCTCCAAAGAACTTTGAACCCAACCATGCGATGCGATCGGGCACCATACCACACTACCGAGGTGTGGTTGCATAGGGACGCTACATGGCCTTTACAAAGGTTCTCCAACAAGTTGTGACCCACAAGGTTCAGATCAGTTAGCAAGGTATAAAGTCCCCTAGCGAGTCGATACCCCACCATAGAAAGAATAACTCACCCAACCCCCGCTAGAGCGAGTCCATACCCCGCAAGCATCGTCGATCCCTTGTCCTTATCGGGGTAAGATCACTCCAAGCTAAAGTTCCTAATTATTCAGCCAAGACCATTGCCCATTAGTTCTTGTGGTTGTACTGTTTTCCTGGGTGGTTCTCCATGTTCCGATTAAACATATGGTCTTGTATGTTAAACATCACATAAAGGAACATAGAGCATAAAATGATAACCATGTTGATTATTACCAACCCAGTTGAGCACACTAAGCAATATCTACCATCAAAATTAATTAAAACCGGGTTTAAGATAATGGTCAAAAGAGGCTAGTCATCCTTAACAGGAACCCATCAAAATTAATGCAAGGCACATGCGATAGTGATTAATAAAGTTATTGGGACAAAAGATCAAGGACACACTTGCCTTTAACCAAAGTGGTGATGTTGCTCAGAATCTTCACCTTCACACTCTTCCAAAGCTCTCGAACCACGTTCATTCTACTCGCATCAATCATCGAGCACAAGCATACAAAGCAAACAAACAAGCATAACTAAGAACAATGCACCAATCAAAAAGGAAACTTTAAAAGAACGCACTGAAGGACAGGCTCGATCAGATGGATCATTAAAGAACACAATGTGTGCTTGGAAGGGAAAGGCTTGGTTAACTTTGAAGAGATGATTGCGGAAGATTGAGCAAGGACCGGAAAGATCACATTGAGATTGAGCTCAATTCTATTGGTTACGCAAGAAACGTTGAAACAGAACTAAGCTTGAAACTATCGTGAGATCATTATCAAACAAGAGACTACGCTTAGCATATTTTAATTAAGAAATCATGTGAAAGAATATTTCAGAGAAATACTCTATGTTACCATTAAACAAGTTACATTTAATTAAAGAAATCGCGATAAACCTAATCATATTTTATTTATAACATTCGAGTAGAAGTTATGTCAAATTAACAATTACTTTAAAAAGATAAGTATAAGATATCTAGACGAGTAACTTTATGTTACGTGTTCAGCTAAACATATTTAATATTGAAAAGGCATTTATGATGTCATTAGGCATATTAACTTTATTATGAAAACCGATGTTTAACTCTAACATCTTTTATTTAGAAAAATTAGTTATGAATAGGGATTAACCAATTACATCGTGATTAAAGAAAACCGGATTAGAACCTAATCACTTTTTATGTATAAAAGCATTAGAATAAGAATTAGTCAAGATTAACATGCATCTTTAATATTAAAACATGTAACAGGTGATACACATGCTAACGTACAAGTTAAGGTGAAACGAACTAGAGCGATAACAACGAACTATAGCACGCACACAAACCTTAGGCTAGGGTTTAGGAGAACTAGCCTACAAAGAGAACTCGGATGAACAACCGACACACTAACCAAGGGTGAAGCGATCCGACGGGTGAAGCGGATAACGGGGGTAAACTCTAAAGAAAGATAGCTACGATAGATTAGGCACAAGAACACAACTGATTCATAAAGAGACAACCTAACTGAGATAGGATAAGTATGAACTAGATATTGATGAACGAGATTCTAAGAGAAACATGAAATAATCATGGTAGGATTACTTGATAAAGAAATAAGAACAGAAACTCTAAGATATCTACTTGGATCACCAAAGCACACAAACCGTGCTTAAAAAGGAAGGATCTGAATAGCTGGACATGGTTTGAGCTTGAGCTAACACTAGAAAGATTTAGAGCTTCAAATAAACTTGATCAAAAGACATAAATCGATACCGAACGTCTAACGAATTGTTTGCATAAATAAGAGAACAAGGCTATGAGCTGGATTTATTTTAATTGACAAAATATATGTAAGGATATTTCATAAAGAAAATACCCCATGTTGGAATTAAAGTAATTAAGCTTTATTTTCAAAACCGGTGTAAAGATCTAGTCAAGTTTTATTTATAAAGATTCATATATGAATTAATCAATTAAATATTTAATTTAGAAAAACTAGACTATAGGAACAATCTAAACGAAACTTTGTAATTCGAGTAGATCATATTATTATTAAAAACATTATGGTATTGGCATTAATCATATTAGTATTTATTATAAAAGCCGATGTAATGCCTAATCCAATTTTAATTAGAAAAGATCTAAACAAATTAACATTTAATTTACGAAAACCGAGATAAAGACCTAATTAACTTTTATGTGCAAAAACATGTGATAGAAACATTAATCAATTTAAATTTGCTTATGAAAAACGATATATAGATCTATATTGCTTTTATTTAGAAAAGGCATGTGTAAATAGAAATTAATCAAAATTAATATTAATTTTATTTTTAGAAAACAAAACATGGTGAAAACACTCCGCTAACGCGTGCTTTACATTATTATGAACCTAACGCAACTTGAACGGATTAAATCGGAGTTAAAACGGAGATTTTAGGAGGTAAACAAGGTAGCAGGGACCTAAACGGAATTAACCGTAAATCTGGAGGGCTAGCGAGTAAAAGATTCTTGAGACACCTCCAACGGTACTCGCAAATAGATCTAAGGCTAGGGTTAGTTCCGAAAAAGAGCCTCGGGATGGATCTATATGCAAAGGACCTAAAGATTCGAGGGGTTAATTGTAGATCTGCAAGAGATACAAGATAACATAGGGATTTCGGTATCAAACAGGGGCCTAACTACAAAAAGGGAAAGACTTCATCCCCTACCTCTCTGCCCCTTTGACCGGCGGCGGACAGGGCACTGGCCGGCCAAATCGCTGGCACCCTGGCCATCTACGGGTTCGGTTGAGGTGAGGAAACGAGAGAGGAGAGGGAGGAGGACTTGTGCAGCTGCTTACCCTCGGCGGAAGACGACGGCGGCGGCCGGAATTCAGGGAAGGACAGACCGGCGGTTGGCCATGGTGGCCGGCTCGGAGTTCAAGGGGCTGCGGGGTTCCGGTGAGCCTCCAGCGACGAGGATGGCCGACAGGAGTGCAGCTCGTCGCGGACGTCCTCCTAGCGGCCTCGGGTGGCTCCGGCTGGTCCTCACGGCGGTGAACGGGGCGGCGGCGAAGCGCAGGGCGGCGGCGGCGTCCGCGTGCGGGCGGCGGCGGCTTAGGGAGCAAGGGCGCGCGAGGGGGCTCGGGGCGGCGCGCGGCGAGGGCGGCCCGGGGTTAAATAGGGCGCGGACCCCCGGGGAGACCCGGGCGCGCACGCCATGGGGGGAAGAACGGCCGGCGACGGCGCGCGTGTCCGCCATGGACACGCCGGCCGATGGGCTCGTGCGGGCCTCGGATGGGCCCCGCACGGGCCGACAGTTGGGGCGCGCGAACTGGGTCGGCCTTCGGGCTCGGCCCAGTTGGGTAGGGTTTGTTTGTTTTTTTTTCGAAAATTATTTTCAATGCGAAAACAATTCCAGAAAACCCTAGAAATTGTTTAAAGGCACGAAAAATACTCCGAAAATCACAAAAATTCCAGGAAAATTCCCAGAGTTTGATTTGAGCATGAACAATCCAAATAAAATATTTAGAGCTCATGAAAAAGATTTTAGAGCCTTCTAATAAATAGAAATAGCTCGAAAAAAATGAGAATAAATTCCAGAAAAATCTGAAAAATTCTTGGAAGGATTTGGACAGCTCCGAAACGCATTTTTGAAACCTTAAGCACTTAGGAAGCACCAAGATGCATCGGCATGAATGCAACACTCACAACTTTTTATTTGATTTAGAAAATCAAACAAGGATTTTTTTTCTATACTATATTCCCTGTAAAGAAAATAAATGTTGGAAAAATTTTAAAATTATGAGAAAATTGTTATTTAATTATTCTTTCTATTCACATCCTGAAATTGGAAATTTCAGGGTGTGACATCGGCGCAGGACGGATGCCTACTGACAGCGAGCTCCGGGAGATGGCATTGGAGATTATAGATATGGCGTATCTTCGGTTGATCGATGAGATCTGCGAAGATGTTCTTAACGAAGATTGATCGTTCGGTGGGGCTGGCTGATCATGACTCCGCGTCGCGCTACGGGCTGCCGCGAAGACTTGAAGCGATTGACTTCGGAACTCCCCCCCGGAAGTGTTCGCGGCACACCGGAGCGACACGGCGCCAGCAAATTTGTAAAGTGTGTGTTTGTGACGAAATGTATTGTGATTGCATTATTGTATCCTTGTAAAACTGTATTGTTGTCCCGAAGTACATTGTATGTTAAAAATGATAAGAGAAGGAAACAAGGGTGTCTGCGCTCATCATTTGCGCCCTTCGTTACCGTGCCGTGAATGTGATTTTTCCTAGGATTAATGCTGCCTCCAGCCGGCGACACTATCCTTGCGTCTTGCTCGAACGAAGCTGCCCCTGGACGCGTTGAGACGAAGTGGCACCCCGCTTTCCCTCCAGACACAGCTTGTACCGAACCTGTTGTCGTTGGTGTGTTTTCGTAAAGACCAACTCCTTCGGATCAGAAACGTCACCGCGCTCGAGACGTGCGTTTTCTTTGGCCACATCGCAGGCTCGTGTCGCGCCAAGTGGACTTCCTCTTCGGTCAAATCGGGACCGACGCGGCGCTCCAGTCATGCGTTTATTCAGGACAAATCGGCGCCTCGTGCCGCGTCAAGCGGACTTCCTCTTCGGTCAAATCAGGACCGACGCGGCGCTCAAGGTGTGCGTTTACTCAGGCCAAATCGGGGCCTCGTGCCGCGTCAAGCGGACTTCCTCTTCGGTCAAATCAGGACCGACGCGACGCTCTAGGCGTGCGTTTACTCAGGCCAAATCGGGGCCTCGTGCCGCGTAAAGCGGACTTTCTCTTCGGTCAAATCAGGAACGACGCGACGCTCCAGGCGTGCGTTTACTCAGGCCAAATCGGGGCCTCGTGCCGCGTCAAGCGGACTTCCTCTTCGATCAAATCAGGACCGACGCGACGCTCCAGGCGTGCGTTTACTCAAGCCAAATCGGTGCCTCGTGTCGCATCAAGCGAACTTCCTCTTCGGTCAAATCAGGACCGACGCGACGCTCCAGGCGTGCGTTTACTCAGGCCAAATCGGGGCCTCGTGCCGCGTCAAGCGGACTTCCTCTTCGGTCAAATCAGGACCGACGTGACGCTCCAGGCGTGCGTCTACTCAGGCCAAATCGGGGCCTCGTGCCGCGTCAAGCGGACTTTTGCTTCGGTCACGATGATAAGTGACAGGCTTGGCTCGCGCGCACCCAATGCGATCTGTGCCCAAGCCGTCACTTACCCCGTCGAAGGCCACCTCGAAGACTATGCCCCCCTCAAGGGGGTAGCATAGCTTCGGCAGTGTGGCGAAAGCATTCTCGAAAAGAAAGTAATTGGAAACGAAGGGATGGGGGAACACTGACTTATATTACATGTCAGAATAGGGTACAAAGGGCCACCTCGTTAAAAACCTCACACCTCGCGGATCCGGAGGGGAACCGCGAAGCCTCCCCCGTGAGGAAAAGAGTACGTCCCCCACTACATAATGTACATATGATACAGACTCCTGAACACGACTAAAGAGAAAAAAGGAACCACTGTAATTCGATTTACACTAGTTGCTCGCAGCGACTTCAGACGAAGTATTTCTGGAGCATGTCCACATTCCAAGTGTAAGGCTCTTCTTCGCCGGTCAACCGGCGCAACTTGAATGCTGCTTCGTTTGCTGTCGCGGTTGTTATGAACGGGCCTTCCCACTTCCCGTGCATCTTGCCCTTCAGCTTTCCCTTCGGTACCTTACGCAGCACCAGATCTCCTGACCGTATGAGCTTCAGTCTGATCTTCTTGTTTTTCCACCTCCGGGTCTCATCTTGGTAAGCCGACAAGTTTGTGGCTGTTTGTAAGCGCACCTCTTCAATGTTCTGAACCGAAGCCTTGAGGTCTTCGTCTCCGGAGGGAGTGTCCCTCCAAGTGCCAAGACACAGTTCTTCGGGCAGCATGGCTTCTTCCCCGTACAAAAGCTTGAAGGGCGAAAATTGAGTGGTCCTGGACGTGGTGGTGTTATGGGACCAGATTACCCTCGGTAGCTCTTCAACCCACTTGCTCTTGGGTAGGTTGGTGATGTTCCTTTTTATACCAGCGAAGATGGCTCCATTTGCTCGCTCCACCGCCCCATTGGACTGCGGGTGATAGACCGAAGCGAAGCACAGCTTGGTCCCCAAGTACGCACAGAATTCCTTGAATTCTGCACTATCAAACTGCTTGTCGTTGTCCACTGTGATCTCATGCGGTACGCCGAAGCGGCATACTATGTTCTGCCAAAAGAACTTCTGAATTGTGGCCGAAGTCATACTCAACAATGGTTTCGCTTCAAGCCATTTGGAAAAATACTCGACCGCCACAACTGCGCGAGTGTAGTTTCCGGGTGCCGTGGGTAGCGGGCCGACGATGTCAATACCCCACCGACCGAAGGGCCACACTGGTGGTAGCAGCTGTATCTCATTGGAGGCGAACTTGCTGTAGGGCGCATGGCGCTGGCACTCTGGACAATGGCGTACTATGTCGTGTGCGTCTGCGACCGCCGAAGGCCAGTAGAAACCCTGGCGGGAAGCCTTCTGCACTAAGGCCCTCGTACCGAGGTGATGTGAACACATGCCGCTGTGGATCTCGTGGAGTAGTTGCTTGCCCTCGGTCACTGATATGCACTTTAGCAATGGGGCGCACACCCCCTTTCGGTACAAGTTGCTGCCAATGAGGTGGTAGTTTCTCGCCCTGATAGCCACCCTCTTGTTGGTGACGCCATCTTCGGCTTCGTAGTAACCCCGGACCGCCGCCACTATCGGGGCGCGCCAGTCCTCACTCTGTATAGCATTCACGAACTTGGGGGGCACTGCTTCGTCGGCGGCAGATTTCACGGTTGTTGTTTCGTAGAACACATCCGGTGGCAAGGGTTCAAGCAGAGCGGTTGCCTTTGCAATGGTATCGGCCTCCTTGTTGTAGTTCCTGGGGAAGCTTCGCACATAATGCCGATGAAAAATTTTTCCATACTTCGGACAGCCTGCAGGTACTTCATCATATCAGGGTTTTTTGCCTTGTAAGTTATCCCAATGTGGCAGGCAACGAGTTCAGAATCTGTCAAGATGACAAGTCTTCTTGCTCCCACGGCCCTGGCCTTCCGAAGTGCGAGCAGCAAGCCTTCGTACTCTGCCACGTTGTTTGTGCAGTTATCATAGTTCAGCCGTAGGGCATAACGAAGCTTGATGCCCGAAGGGGACTTTAAGACTGTCGCGGCCGCTGACCCAAGATGGCAGTATGCACCATCGCACTGCACTTCCCATACTGGTTCCGTGACTATTGCTTCCCCCTTCGGCGCCGAAGGCGTCCAGACGGCTAGAAAATCAGCGAGGACTTGAGACTTTATCGCACTGCGCGCAACGAAGCTTATGACGTGCTCCGCCAACTCCGTAGCCCATTTGCCCATCCTTCCTGTGGATTCCTTGTTCTCAAACATGTCTCGGAGAGAGAAAGCTGTAGGGACCAAAATATTGTGGCTCTGGAAATAATGCCGGAGCTTCCTCTTTGCCATCACCACAGCATATGCCATCTACTCCATTTCGGAGTAGAAAAGTTTTGAGCTGCTCAAGGATTCAGAGACATAGTAGATGGGGAACTGCTTTAGAGCATCTGCCTCCTTCCGTTCTTCCACAAGTACCGCACTAACCGCTGTGTCGGTTGCTGCAATGTACAGCAGTAGCTCAGCCTTCGGCGACGGTTTGGTCATGACTGTTGGTCTTCAAGGTATTTCTTGAGGTCATCGAAAGCTTGTTGTTGCTTCGGGCCCCATTGAAAAGTTGAGTTCGCACGGAGCACCTTGAAGAAGGGTAGGCTTCGCTCGGCGGCCCTGGAGATGAAGCGGTTCAGCGAGGCTATTCTGCCTGTGAGTCTTTGGACCTCCTTTCTGCTGCTCGGGGGCTGCATCCTTCGTAAGGCTTTAATCTTTTGGGGGTTTGCCTGAATGCCCCGCTTAGAGACCATGCATCCCAACAGTTGCCCTTTCCGGATGCCGAAGATACACTTCTCTGGGTTGAGCTTCGCCTCATGTTGTCAAAGGTCTCGGTCAGGTCTGCAATGTTATCTGTCTTCCTTTCGCTCATGATGACAATGTCATCAACATAAGCCGAGGCATTGCGCCCCAGCTGGCTGCCCAGGATCAGCTTCATCATGCGGTTGAAAGTAGACCCGGCGTTGCGGAGGCCCTCTGGCATCCTGACGAAGCAGAAGATGCCGAAGGGGGTCGTGAACCCGGTTTTAGCTTCGTCTTCCCTTCGCATCCACACCTGGTGGTATTCGGAAAAACAATCCAGGAGGCTCAGCATATCACAACCGGCTGCCTGATCAATGATGACGTCGATCCTTGGTAGCGGGTAAGGGTCCTTCGGGCACGCCTTGTTGAGTTCAGTGAAGTCAATGCACATGCGCATGTTGCCGTTCTTCTTCGGCACCATCACTACATTGGCCACCCAGACGGGGTACTGGACTTCTCTGATGATTCTTGCGTCGTGCAGTTTTTGCACTTCGGCCTCCGCAGACTTGACCCTGTCCGCTGACATCGGCCGCTGCCTCTGCAGCTTCGGTTTGACCTTCGGGTCGGTGTTGAGAGCATGCTCTATCACCGAGCAGTGGACGCCCGTCAGATTGGACTTGGACCATGCGAACACATCCTGATTATTACGAAGGAACTGCAAGAGCCTGCTCTCGTCCTCCGAGATGACTTCGGCGCCTATCATGACGGTCCTGCTTGGCACGTCCGCGCACAGGGGGACTGTCTTCGTGACATCGACCGCTTTCATGCGCTCGGCCTCGACCCCTTTCATGGATTGCCGCATTTGGGCCTCGGCCTTCTGCTCTTCGGCTATCACCGCTTCGTTGGCCTCGTCTTCGTTGATGACATGGACTTGTCTGTTGTGTATCGAGGTGTTGCGTTCGGCTCTTCGGGCCTCTTCCTGGCTGCCATACACCGAAATTACCCCCGCTGCCGTTGGTATCTTCATCAGCAGGTATCCTTGATGGATGACCGCTGCAAACTTGTTGATAGTGTTGCGGCCGAAGATGGCGTTGTACGGGTATACAAAGTCAACAACATCAAAGGTTATGATCTCGGTTCTCATGGTGGCGTCTTGACCGAAGGTCACATTGATGTCAATCTTGCCCAGGGCTTCGATCCTCTTGTTACCGAAGCCGTACAGCGGGTGCTCTGCTTTCTTCAAATCTTCCTTCTTGAAACCCATGCCGGTGAAGCACTGCCAGGTCAAAATGTCCGCTGAACTGCCGTTATCCACCAGGATTCTCCCCACGTCATTGCCGAAGTAGTACTTCGTGTTCTTGCCGATGTTGGCTCTTATTATGAGCGGATCATTGTGAGGGTAGTGCTGCAGCCGAATGTCAGCTGCCGTGAAGGTTATTGGGATGTGGGACCATGGCAAATGAAAGTACTTGCCGGAGCAGATGTGCGACACGCTTCGGTAGTAGTCTTGTCGTTGCCTTTTCGTCTCATGCACCGGCTCATTGGACCCGCCGGAGATTGCATTGATGATGTTGACCATGCCCATCATTCCTGAGCTGCTAGAGTCAGGGGCCTCTTGCTTTGGTGGAGGTGGTGGCGGTGGTGGCTAGGTGTAGTGTGCTTGATGGTGTGCGGTTGGGTTCGGCCACGAAGGTACGAAGACCGAGGATTGCTGCGCGTGCATGGGAGGGGGCGGAGGCTGCTGTGGCGCCGAAGGTGTGTATGACTGCGGTGGGTGGAAAGCATGCGCAGGTGCCGAAGGTTGGTAAGGTTGGTGATGGTATGGTGGTGGCAGGGCCCTAAACTGGCCCGCATTCTAGTACTTCATGACGTGATTCACGTCCATGCCTGCTGCCTTCGCCTTCTCCTTAGCCTCCCACTCCAGCTTCATCTTGACCGCCGAGGGGCACTGGTGTGTATGATGCTGGGCATCGATTCCGTGGAGACAGCAGAAAAACCGCTCACCGCCGCCTCGCTGAGGTGGGTTTTGCTGCTGCGGCTTCGGCCCTCTGCCATTCTTGTATCCGCCCTTGTGCCCGCCGCCGCCTCGGTTCTGGTTCTGGTCAGGGGGTGCAGATACGTTGTTGATCTGACGGTTTGCTTGCTTCGGTGGCTGATTTTGCCACCCCTTCGGCTGGTCCCACTGCCCCTGTTGCTTCTGCTTCTTCGCTGCATTTGCTCTGTCAAGCCTTCGGCGGCGGCCTTTGTCGGATTTGCAGCATTCTTGCATGACTTCAAAGAGTTCTTGCAGAGACTTCGGCTTGACTCTGTCGAGCACATCCTGGCAGTTTCCAACCCTCAGGCCCCCAATGATGGCATCGATGATGCTGCTTTCGGACACCGCTGGCACGCGCGCTGTCAGCTTGACAACCCTGTGCATGTACTCTTGTAGTGACTCTCGGTCCCCCTGGACACACATGTCGACGAGTTCATTGGAGTCCAGCTCTTCGACCTGCATGCCCTTGAAACTGGATAGCAACTTGTTTCGCAGCTGAAACCAAGATGTTATGTGCCCCTTCGGTATGTTTGCATACCAATACTGAACCTCTCCCTTGAGTGCTAGCACAAGATCCTTTGCCTTCGTAGTGGCATCGCCTCCGTTGGACTCCACCACCGCCTCGAACTTCATCAGGAACTCCTTGGGATCGTAGTCACCGTCGTACTGGGGCAGGGTATTGGCGTTGAAACGGCGGGGCCACGACGCACTGAAAGGACCTTGATGTCGCTTAGAGGGGGGTGAATAGGCGAGACGACCAATTTGAACTCTTTCTCCCCAAACACTTGAGCTGACAGTGCTCCACCGGTCAGACCGGTGGTGGTGACCGGTTAGACCGGTCAAGCACTGGACTTCACAGGTGACACCGGTCAGACCGGTGCGCCTCACCGATCAGACCGGTGTAGCACAGAGAACCTGCAAAAACAACTTCAAGCACCTCTTGGCTTCTAGCACGAACCAAACTCAGGGTGTGGCTTTTGTAGATGATCACGAGCAGAGTAATGAGCCCTGCACACACAAGTAACACACCCAAGTAGATCGAAGCGGAAGCAAATGAAATATGCTAGAAAAACAACTTAGAGAGTCGAACCACACGAAGAAGCAAGGATTTGTTTCCCGAAGTTCACCACCCACCGAGGAATGGCTACGTCTCCATTGAGGAGCTTGTAAGGGACAATTCCCACAACAAGCCGGGTCTCTTTCAACCACTTTCCTCCTTTCCACTAAGGTGATCTTTTCCACGAAGAGGCAAGATCGCAGCCCTTACAAACTTCCCGCTGCTCACCACAACCTTGGGAGCTAGCCGGCGACACCTAGCCGTCTAGGAGGCAAACCTCCAAGAGTAACAAATGCTCCAAAGTTTGTAGACGCGAAACCAAAGTGCTCAAGCTATGGAAACTGCTCTTGTTAGCTCACAAGGTCACTCCTAGGCTCACTTCCTCAACCCAACACAAAGATGATGGCTTGAATCCACAAATCTCACAAAGAGATGGTTGGGGAGAGCCACTAAGGCTTAGAGCTAGTTAGAAATGGCTTGGGACCTCAGCAAACACACTAGAACCAGCAACCCTCACTTGAAGAGGGCTTGGGGTATTTATACCCCTCAAAGGAGAAAACTAGCCATTAGTCCCTGGGCAGCACCGGTCAGACCGGTGCCTCACACCGGTCAGACCGGTGTACGAAAAACTAGCCGTTGGGCTAGCGGCACCGGTCAGACCGGTGCCTCTGACCGGTCAGACCGGTCAGGCCCGAGTTACCCCCAAAACCTCTTTTAAAGAAACTAGCACTTCACCACCGAGATGAAATGACCCAGGTTAGGTTAGGAGGGTTTGTTAGCACACTCTAAGGCTAATTCTCACTTAGGTCAACTAAAGAGCACTTTGACTTGGTCAACTCGCTAAGTTGCATCCCTCTTGATAGTACGGCATACCTATACTCAAGAAAAGAACAAAAGATCTTCGATGACCTCTTGAGCTTGAACAACTTCAATTCTTGCCATACTTGATCAATAACCACTTGAGGGCTTTCAACATAGCTTTTGACCTGAGCACGTCCATACTTGAGCTAGTGACTTAGGATCTTTCCATATGGCATAAGAATGCACACTTGGATC
This sequence comes from Cenchrus americanus, assembly GCA_947561735.1. NCBI lineage: Eukaryota > Viridiplantae > Streptophyta > Magnoliopsida > Poales > Poaceae > Cenchrus > Cenchrus americanus. The sequence goes on along the minus strand of OX387245.1, from coordinate 195,040,270 downwards.
CATAGTCACTCCATGTTGCCAATCTTAACGAGTTGATGACTTGCAAAGCTTCCCTCGGTTAAGGTTTGAATATGATACTTGAAGACCCCACGGATGCTAGACCTTCACCCTAGCAAAACACGAATGGCGGCTTAGCTACGGCCCCAAAGATTGCTTAGTCCCTCACCCTAGCCATCTCGGTTGATCTCTTCATCACTTATCCAATCCACTTTGAGTTCCACTTTGCTTCACACGCAATTAACCTTCATTTGAAAATCCCGCTTCAAATGCTTGATCTTGATTGACAACGGATATGCAAGCTTCCATTTTTAGAACCATGGTGTGTACACTCATCATCTTGTTCTCTTTCAATAAACTCATGAAGTCTTGCACCATATACATGTCTTTAAAGATGTGAGCCGAAATATTCATCCACAATTAAGTACATCAAAGGTTGCTTGTGAATATATAGAGAGAACCTGCTCACAATCTTAGACAAAATCATTAGTCCTTTAATCGCCTTGTCATTCAATTCACCAAAATCCACTTAGGGGCCTAGATGCACTTTCAATCTCCCCCTTTTTTGTGATTGATGACAACTCGATTAAAGCTTAAAAATAAAACAGTAAAGCGCATTCAGATTCTTAGATATAGCTAGAGCTCCCCCTTAATTTGTGCTTTGAGTTGGATTTCAAAAAGTTGGCCTTAAATGCCATTAGCACAAATTTGGAAGAAAAGACGTGTGAGCTCCCCCTATATCTTAGAATCAGTGGAGTGCAACATGTGTGAGCGACAAAATAAAATCCGTGATGCGTATGACAAGCTATGCACAAAGAAAAGGGAAATGTACTGGCTAGGCAGCACCGGTCAGACCGGTGCCCCTGACCGGTCAGACCGGTCAGGTCCAGCCAACACACACGCGGGCGGCACCGGTCGGACCGGGTGCCCCCGACCGGTCAGACCGGTCAGGTCCAGTCAGCGCACAAAGCAACAGAAGTGCGTGCTATTTGGTCCAAGGTGATCGAGCCAGGGTTGCAAGCTGGTTTAGATCACTTTGCCCCATTTAGCCAACACAAACAAACACCATTCAAAGCATGCATCACAATCTAGCAATAAAGTCGCTTAAATATTACAATAAGGTTTAAAACACACAGTAGCACTCACACAAAAGTTCTCAAGTCCACTAAGATGAAGTTCTAACTTATTACATGGCTTCTCTCACCAGCCAGCAAGCACCGGTCAGACCGGTGCAACACAGACAGCAACCCAGACAGCACAAACTTGTGGCTTTAATCTTGATTCTTCTCCCCCTTTGTCATCAAGCATCCAAGAAGGGCCTAGAGAAGAAGCAGTTGCCGATTACTGTCCTTGAGATCCGTCTCCCGGGTGAGAGCTCCCTCCTATTTGAGATTTGTCAAAAATCCAATGCAAAGGAGAGTTTAGATAAATAGACTCCGAGACGGTGATTTGAGATGGATGAGCTATGGGAGCGTTGTGTTTACCGTAGTAATAATGGGTGTAGCCAAAGATCTCAGCGGAGAAGCGAGCGCCCCAATCTTGTACTTGCTCGACAGGTGGAGGAGGTGGGGGTGCTTGCTCTTCTTCCATGAAGTGAGACGATCCAGCCACATCCGGAGGAGGAGGTACAAATGGTGGAGGTGGGGGAGGAACCGATGAGGACGATCCTTGTCCTTGCTCGGACTCGAAGAACATAGGCCCATATTGGTTAAGCAAGTCGGAGTTGGCCCATCCTCTCATCCTTTCCTCAAAGGAAGGTATCTCAACCTGTGGAGATTCTGGAGATGGTGGAGAGCGAGGAGGTTGAAAACCTTGGGCATTGTGCATCAATTTCATCGTGTCCCTCATTTGCTTATTAGCCCTTCTCGACCTTTGTTGCTCAACTTGGATGTCATGCCGGCTCCCGCACATCCCAAATATGAAGTTGAGAAACTTTTTCAAAGGGGAGGTGGATCTCGCGTGGCACCGTCCGGCCGCGCGGCCACTCCACCGGTCGGACCGGTGCTCGGCCGGCCGACCGGACGGACGGCTCCGAGCCCCCGCCCGAGGCGGATCCGGCCGAGCTGCTCCCTCCTCAAATATTTCTTTCTCATGACCCGGTGCATGCTCAACTCTAGGAGATGGAAACCGAGGGTTCTTGCTAGGATTTAGCTTCGAGGCTTGTGTGTCACATTTTTAGGAAACTCCGTCTTTGCAACCTTTTCAATCATATACATGATGTAAGGGCCGTAGCCGCAAATCTTCTTGCGGTCCTCGGATAGGTGCTTGATCTCTTGCCAAATGAAATCCCCAACACCGAACTCCGGAGCTCCCGGCCTCAAAGCAACCATCAAGTTTTTACGGAACTTTGTGATTTATGAGGGGTTTCCATCTCTAGGTGTAATAGACACCCTAAGGAGCCTATTTAGGACAGCAAAGTAGGTGTAGAGGTTCTTCACCTTCCCATAGTTGGCATGCTCACCACGAGGGTACATCACATGCAAAGCATCCTTCTCCAGCTCCCCCTCATCATGGAGCTTCCTCAACTCTCCATCTCCCGCCATGATCCCAAAGCACCTCAAAAATCTATGGAATGTGATGGAGTACTTCTGGCCATTGGTCATCCAAGTCATAGCCCTATCGGCCTCAATGTGACCAAAGTGCACTGTGGCAAAGAACTGGGCGATGATCTCCTTGTTCCAATCCTGTCGGAACCCCATAAGTGTCTTGACCCTTTGCCTCTCACAATTGCTAATGACTTCATCAAATATAGGGTCACCTTTTCTTGCCATGTGCTCCCAATCCACATATTGTGCATTGTGAGTGATTTTGGGCTTCTTTATAATCACTGTAGCATAGTAATCTTTCTGAAATTTAGCCCAAAACCTCGGATCCGACGCGGTCTTGCTCTCCTCATATGGGTTCTTGTCCCTCAGCTTCTTTAGGGCCTTGGTCATGCCAGCCCCGTGGTACTTCACCGGCCTGTCAGGGTAAATGTAAGTGGGTGGCATGATCCTCAACCTACCCTGATCATCATCAACTTCTTCCATAGCATCTACATCCTCCTCCTCATCCTCGTCCTCATCCTCATCACTGTCAGACCCAGCCTCCTGGTGCCTCCTCAACTCAAACTGACCTGGAAAGGTCTCATCTTCAACATTGTCATCGCTGCTCGTTCCGGTGTCACCTCCTAGATCAGGATCCTCAGCACTTGCTTGAGTTGAGCGGCGTCTCAATCTCTTGCCGCTGATGTTGACAGTGCTGCCCCCTTCCCCAAAATCACCGGGGATAGCTCCTCGGCGAGTGAGCACTTCTTCTCTTCTTTTCTTTGCCCCTTCCTTTTCCCGTACCATAGCTGCTGTCCTGAGTCACAAATAGGATGACAAGAGTGTATAAGACTCTAAGAAAAAAGATTGAATTGAAATGGAATTGATTCTTGAAAGTTCAGAACAAGCGGGTGCGTTTCGGGCCACACCGATCGAGCCGGTGCCACCTGAAACGAGCCAATTGCTCCCACATTCAATCTGAGCAGCTATTAATCTAAGATTTGGTCTAGATGAACAAAAGACATCCTAGAATAGATATGAGTTGAAAAACATGAAGAAAACACAATTTGGAGGTGGACATGCGCCACCGGTCAGACCGGTGACGGCCACCGGTCAGACCGGTGAAGGCCGTCCGAGCCCAATTCGTGATTTCTCACAATGTGTTCAACAAAACGTTATGGATCTATAGGATGTCTTCTAGGTGATCTCAGAAGATGTTCTACCAAATGGAATTCAAAACTTTGCACCATGTGAGGAGATCGGGCAAAAGAAAGGTTTGAATACCTTTGGAGAGTGGAACTCGAGTTGAATCCAAGAAACTCGAAGGGGAAAGTGAAGAGGGGCCTTGGGAGATCCTTTTGCTTCCAATCTTGAGGCCTTTCCTTGGTTCAATCTTCAAACCACCATGGATTTTGAGAGAGGTGAAGAAGAGAAGAGAGAGGGGGATGTGTTCACGGTTTGAGGCTGCAGGGGGGTGAATGATAGAGGAGAGAGAAGGAAGGGAGGGTAAAAGAGGATTCCTTTTACTATGGCCCCACGGGTTGACGCCGGGCGTCACCGGTCAGACCGGTGGCCGCCCATGGTCGAGCCAGTGAGCCCTTATCGGTTTTTCCGACCCACCCTCGGTAGAACCGAAGATCTTGATAAAATTCAACAGAGAGTCCTTATCGGTAGAACCGACACACCCTCAGTAGTACCGACCCTTTTTCTCCTTTTTGAGATTTTGCTCCTTGAAACTTCTCCAAACATGTTATAGGACAATTGGCATCCACTTAGGTCGCAGAAAAAGGATTATGTGACTTCAAGGTCACCACCGGTCAGACCGGTGGCTTGCACCGGTCGGACCGGTGCGCCCTTGAGAAACAGATTTTGAGCCACAACAATAGATTTCTATTTCAACCTTTAGAGATGTTTTGGATATGAGATAGAAAGATGATATTTATCCAAAAACCATCAATTCTTAGAAGAAGGAAGGATTAACGAATTTAAACGAGAGTTCTTGATCCTTCCGAGAGAGAGATAAATAAGAATGGATTTTAGGGACTTGAGAAAATCCTCTTAATTGTGACTAGCCAACAACCAAACAAGTAGAACTATAGTCACAACTAAGTTGATTGGGTCACTAAGACCAAGAACCAAATATTTTCAAAGTGGGCACACTTCCTATACATGCTAGTCGATTTTTCGAAAAATCTATCCTATGTCACAAAGTGCATGCATCCACTTCAAGAGAATTCCCTAACAAGCATATTTGGCTCATATCTTCATCCTCGAGACACAAAGACGAGTGGAAGTAAAGATATCAACCAAATATCTAGAGAGGAGCACGAGAGGTTCACTTGAAGCAATTACCTGCTAAGGAAAGCACACTAGCATGATAGTATGGCCTAGATGCATTACGGTATTTCAATGAGTTTCGTGAAACCATACCTTTGCCTTAAAACCATTTCATTTGTGCATATATTAAATTTTGATCGGTGTTAGCTCTTACTTTGTTCTTTTGGAAGTTACGCTTATCGAGAGCTTCCTTTGAGATGCATAAACGAATGAGACTACAAGATCACTTAGAAGAAATTGTTAGTCCCACAAGTGACGCAAGTGTTGTAATGAGCTCCCCCTTAAGTAGTGCTAGAGAATTTGAATTTCTCGACCAAGGCACTTTGTTCAATTAAGAACTTGTTGAGGCTCATTCCAAACTTTGGTCACAACACATGAATGATTTGATAATTGACATGTGTTTAGCTTCTCATAACCTTTGATGCCAAATCACCCTTCTTCTTGAGGGTTTGGACAACCCCGGGTCACCCGGGCACTCGTGTCGGGTCACCCTGCAGCATGCAGAGGCGTACCGGGTCACCCGGGCACTCGTGCCGGGTCACCCGCCCAATTTGCACTTGCTGCGTTGGCACCGGTCAGACCGGTGCCTGTCACCGGTCAGACCGGTGACCACCACCTGACACCATTTTGGTGATTTTTCCTTCCCTTTTCCTTGAGTGAGTGAATGTATCACTAATTTAAGTCCTGCAATCAAGGATAAGGCATTGCTCTACTAGAGAGCCATTAAAAGCATCGAATGGCATGAGAAAGTAAATTTTCATATAGTCAAAGTCACCACCTCATGCTTTGCTCATGCAAGAAGAGCATCACATGAGTGTTCGCCAAGGACCAAAAGTGACTTAGACTCAATTGAGCGCATTAGTTACCGAGATGACATTGATTTCACGAATTATATGAGTTTGCTCTTCACATGGTCAATTGAATCCATCAAGATTTCCAAGTCCTCCAACCATGTGCTCAATGCATCTCTTTCAACCTGCAAGCTCAGTAAGCATTTCTTGGTACCCAACACTTGTTGGGTCCTATTGGGTTAGTCACAAGGTGCTTAGGAACCCAAATAGCTCTCATGCTGCAATGAGGTGAACTAATCTCCCTCATAGCACAAGTTCTATTCTTATCGTTCCTAAGCTTATGGAAATCATAATGGACAAGGTTTGATTTAGGAATGTTACCATTTGGACAATCCTTGCCCAAGTGACCCTTTTGACGGCATTCGTAGCAAATACGACTTTTGTTCTTGTTGGTCACACCATTCCTTGCAATTTCTTTTCTACACTTGCTTCTGAGTCTTGTTCTTGGAGAAGGTGGCTTCCTTGCCTTGTTTGCTTGAAGTGGGGCTGCCCTGGCCAGCACCGGTCTGACCGGTGGCATGCACCGGTCTGACCGGTCACGGTCAGAGCCACTGCCCGTTGTTGCTTTTGGGCACGAGTCGGCAAGGTGTCCCTTCTCTCTGCACTTGTAGCACACCCTACACTTGTTGGAGCTTCTAGGCTTCTTGGAGAGTGACTTTTGTGCCTTGTGCTTGATCGGGCGATATTGGGGTTTGATTTGCCCAATCTCGCTCTTTTCTAGAATCTTGTTCTTGTGGGACGTTGTATGTTGTTGAGGGATTGAACTAGTGGCGGTTGATCCCTTCCCAAGCTTCTTCACCATGCTTTCACGGTTATCTTGAGAAGGTTGCACTTTGCTCTTCTCCTTCAACACATACAAGTCCTTTTGAAGATTTTCAACCTCTTGCTTTAGTTTATCATTTTCTTCAGCAATGAGGTCTTCACAAGATTCTACAAGTACATGCTCAATGCTAGATTGGTTTGCTTGAGACAAACAATCATTAGCGCAAGATAAATTAACTTGAAATTGTGAGCATGTGCATGTGTGAGATAGAGGTTGTATAGATGTTACCGATGAAAGCACAACCTCATGGGCTATCTCTAGTGTTGCATAAGAATCAACAAGCTTCTCATAGGAAAGTTCAAGTTCATTGTGATTAGCTTGTAGGACCATATGCTCGCTAGTGAGCTTCGCTAGTTTGGCTTCTAGATCATCATTGGCATCTTCTTCTAATTTAGCTCTACAAGCAAAGGATTTGATGTCATGATCATATTTGTTAGCCAATGTTTCATACTTACAAATTAAGGATGCAAGTTCGGATTTGAAAAGCTCAAGTTCTCTTGACGAAGAGCTTGAAGCTTCAATCTTCTGGTCTTTAGCCCCTTTGGCTTGTCTCTTCTTCTTGCTCTTCTTTTCCGTCTTGGCCATCAAGCAAGTTCATGTGCCCCTGCTGGCACCGGTCTGACCGGTGGGTGTCACCGGTCTGACCGGTCCCTGCAGAGGGACCGCGACTTCGCTTCTTTGATCGTCTTGTTGCTTGGGGGTTGATGCTTGATGATCAGTGGATGTTGTAGAGGTATGGCACATCTCCACTGACTCATCTTCATCATCGCTCTCAAGTTCATCCCATTTGGTGTTTACCAACTCAAGTAGTAATTTCCAAATGAGATGAGCATCTTCTGAAATCTTTTTCCTCTTCAAGACAATATACTTTAGTTCTCTACATACTGTGACGCCCCAGGTTTTTAATTACCGTCATTAACGCTAATGGCCGGATCAGCCGGGTCAAACCCGTCAAACCCCGGTCAAACCTAGGTCAACCTGGGTCATCACCCGAAAACCTCGTCGATGAACCCCGATGAACCCCTTGACCAAGCCTACAACCACCCGTAGTCAACCCTTGGTCAAAGACACGGTCAAAACCCGCTTGACCGTTGACGTCAGCGAATGTCGTCCGGAACTTTTGCCGCGTTCCCCAAAATTCACCTAAACACTTCAAAATCTACCTTTATGAAAGTTGTCCATCTTGTTGAGGGACACAACTTTCATGTAGATTGGCATTTCAAATTTTGGGTGGAAAATTGTGAAAAACCCTTGCAAGACAGATTTCCCTGTTTTCCAGAACGTGTCGACATTCAAAGTTGGCACGACGTTCCTGCAAAATCCGTTGAGAAAAACACTATATGGCCTTTTTGAAAGTTGTAGAGGGTAGCTAGATCTACAACTTTCCTATTCATTGCTTTGTGCACTTTTATTAAATTTTTTGGAGAAATCTTATTTCAAACGAGCTGGTCCGCACATTTTGGGCGCTCTCGCGCGCACGACACGCGCGTGCGCGCGCCGGCGTTCCGCCGCCGCGCCGCCCGCGCCGCCGCGCCGGCGCCCGCCCTCGGCGTCCGAGCCCCCGGCGCACCCCGAGGTCGCTCCTTTCCCGTGTCGCGTGCCCCAAGGTGCCCTTGAACCCCGTGCCCCCGTTTTCCCCCCCCGGACAACCCGTACTCGGCGGCCGCGCATGGACCGGTGGTCCGCCGGCCGCCTCCCCGCCGGCACTCCTACCAAGACCGGGACGGTGTACCGCGGCGTTAACTCGCTCGCTCACTTCGAGGCAACCCTCCCGAGGCGCCCCCCACTACTTAAAGCGTCGGCCGGCGCTCCCCCGCGGCCAACCGCATGGCCGCCGGCGCCGGGAGCGGCCGCCACGGCAAGTACCCCACCCACCGGCGTTCTTTCCCAATTGAACCCGCCAACACCCCCCTCGGCACGCGTGGGTGCTCCTCGCCTCGCCCGTTCGTTTCCCAAGCCACCCTCGCCGGCCGCAGCGCGCCGCGCCGGCCGCCACCGCGGTCACCGTGCGCGCGCCCGCCGGTGGCTCCTTCCACCCCGTCCAGTGCCCTAAACCGGCCCTAGGGGGTCCCCTAACCCTCCTCCACCCCTTCCCCGGGCACGAGCTGCGCCAGCCTCGCCGAATTCCGGCATCCCGCGCCGGCCAGCCGCCCCTAGGGGCTACATTGCAAACGTGCAAATCTTTCCAGGGTCCTTTTCGCAAAAGGTAAACTCCAATAGTTAAATTGAATTGATGATTCTTGTAAACTACATAGAAAATCACAAAAAATTCAGACAAATGTGAAACCAATTTTTTTGGATCCATGGTGATTAATACTACAACTTTTGTTATTCTAGCCTGAGCTAATTTCTTTTAGTTTTTGCATGAAAAATACAAATGTGAAAACCCTAGATCTGCAATATCTCCAAAACCATAGAACCTCTGTAGCTAATTTTTGGATATGTTGTGTGTTAGATCATGACTAGCTCCTATGCCAAAAATTGCACAAAGTTATCATGTAAATCGTTTTATAAAAATGTTTTTCTATCTCTGGCAGAACTGAATATAGGATTTTTTTCATGTTAAATATATTTATGTTCTTGAGCCCAACTTGTGCACACTGTCTTGTAATACCAAGAGGCACACCTTGTGAATTAATCATGAATTTTGGATTAACAGAAATAATTATTATTGATTTATGCATGTTTTCCTTGGTAAATTAATAAAACAAGATCAGTAGAGGTTCCATGCAAACATGTAGGTTTTCTAAGCTTGTTTAGGACCAGAGAGCATGCACAAGAAAATTTGGATCATTTGGATGCTTAATTATTTTTATAGGCATTTAAATTGAATCACTAGATAACCTTTGTTATTTTCCATAATATTTAATTTCCTAGCCTCCAACACTTACATGTGGGTCCAATGGACCAGTATAGATGCTAGTAGGCTTAAGAAACACTACTTCAATTTTTGGTAATTTAATTGCTTAATAAAAGGCTTAAAAACCCTTTTTCTATTAAAGGGAAATTAAATAAAGAAAAAGCCTTAGTTAATGCTTTTCCTTTTTGAAAATATTATCTACTTCAATTAAAAGATAATTAATTCTAGATGCTGATAAGAAATTAATTCAAGGATAAAAATATCATTTATTCCTTTACTTGTGAAAGGAAAATGATTAAAAGCTTTAACATGAAATAACGAGTATAAAGAAACCTTTATTCAATTGTGCAATAAAGAGAAATCACCCAACCACCCATGTAACTTGAGTGTGGTTGCAAATCATGTTAAAAAGGTTAAATGTACCTACCCACTACTGTGGATGAAGTTAAATTAAATTATTTACATATATATGTACACAGTCACCGTCAAAAAGAATAATTAATAAAGAATGCATATTGTTCCTTCTATGGAAGAGTATGCTGAATGTATCCTTATCTAGGTGAATGTGCCCAACAAATACACCCCTTGATTGTCAATATGGGTTACAACTAATTAAAGTGAAAAACCGTCGAATAAATCTTGCATTGGCATCTTCGTGTAGATCTTTCCGCCGATAGACGTACGCTGGTGCCGGAAGGAGGAGACGAAGGTGCCGACAAAGAGCTGCCGCACGTGAACGTAGCTCAAGACCTGGACCCAAGTCCAGAAGGGCCCAAGGCCAACCTTGCCATCGAAGGCAAGCCCCGGATCATTAACCCCGCCTTTTAAAATTATGCAATTATGTTTGCTATGATTGTGCACTTACGTTTCAGGAATTGAATTGAAACCCTAGATGCATGATCCTTAGGTACCTATGCTCTATCACTAGTATGCTAGGTCGATAGCTGCCATGCTATAGGACCGATAGAAGTCGAGTGATGTTCGTCACTCGCGAGAATAGGTTCCTAGATAGGAATCATAAGATATCCTTAAATGGATCGCTCATGTGGTAAGAGCATGGGATTGGGCTCCGGTCCGGTGGGCATTTGGGCTAAGCTTTTGAACGTACTAAGCACATGTCGGTTATGGGGCCGGTAAGCCTAGTACCTTAATGAGGCGGCACGGGATCCTACCGTTACTACTCTCGAGAAATCTCCTTACCGGCTAGCTACCGGGAAGGATGGTGTATGGTGACTCCAGGTATCTCGCGGGGTATGCCGGATAGCCTGCACCAGGGACTGTAAAATTCGATCCCAACCCGAAGATTTATGGGGACGGCCTGGGAAGTTGTCCTCGCGGGGGCCGCCGACCGTGTGTTTGGGTCTACCTTGCAAGGTTTAAATCAATCGATTGTCGGCCTCTCACCGTTATCCGAGACTGCTTATTCTACTGGCCATGATATCCCATAATGATGGAACTCGAGGAATATGGTTGGATGAATTAATTGCTTGTCCAATTATTGATTGAATTAGTTGGCACACTTAGAAATGGTAATCAACTAGAACTCGTGCTAAAAGATTGAAAGTAAGGATCTACTCTTAGTGGCTTTCCAGCAAAAGAAACTCCACCGGCCAAAAGCCTATCATGTCTAGAGGTTGGTGATGTAGTCATCACCCGATGGTTAAGTCTTGCTGAGTATTAGTATACTCAGCCTTGCTTTAAACTGTGGTTGCAGGTGTGCTTGATCAGAAGGGTGACGACAAGTGATGACATCACGGATGGCCTCCTGTGATGCTCACCGTCGCGCTAGTTTAATTTATTTCCGCTGTATTTTCAAACTCTGGACCTTTACTCCATGTCATGAACAATGGTTTGTAATAAAATGTTTAATTCATGTTGTACTCTGGACTCGCCTTCGTGTGAGTTTTAATGCATGTGTCGATCCTCTGTTCGATGTCCAAGTGATTTACCGGGCGTTAACCCGGCAACTAACGACAGGATGATACTTTACTATGGCTTAATGACCAAAGTGGATCGGTCTTAGGTGATAGTACGGTATTTTCTCTGGGCGGGTTGTCACAAATTTGGTATCGTAGCGATCGCATGCACCAGAGTTTAATTAACAACTCTAATCACATGCTTTTCGAATAAAATTTGCCAAGATTGTTTGAATTGCAAAATACGTTGGTCCGATAAGGATAAACTAGACCGAGAGGCCCTAGAGGGAAATTTTGGTTTCTTTCAGGTGGCCTATTAATCTATGGTTTATTTTGCTAACTTCCAGCACATTACTTTATGTCAGACTTACTCTCTCGCACAACCAAACTAGGAGCCACGTGTTTTATACGTGTGCTGTTCCGCATCACGGGATTTGCGAGGGTTGATGGAGTGATCCATTCCACGGATCCCATCTTCGCGTATGTTTATGAGTTGTGTCTCGCCACGTGTTTCATACGTGAGCATTCCGCATGTCGCTCATGCGAGGCAAGGATATACTCCATTCAAACGGAGAATGTCCGAGGTTGGATGCTGTCCATGCAGCGGCTTAACGCATGGATGCCGTTTCTATAGTGAACGGTAATGTATGTGGACGCTTTCATGAGTGCTGGCATGAAAGGTTCGATGTGTTCTGTGATCTTCTACAGGTACACTAACCTCGTTCGTAAGTCGCTAAGTAAGCATCGACTAGATCTCGATTAGATATTATAGGGAGATACACGTATGTGCCATGCCACCGGCGTTAACTCCGAATTTTGGCTTGGTTGCCATTGTGAGGACGAATAGGACGTCTTGCATCATGATTAACAATCGAGAAAGAACCTAAACTGAACTCACGTCTGTTTTCCGTGCTCTCAGAGGTAAAATAGTTGTAGCGTGTTTTGTTCTGTTTCACTTCTTTAGGTGTAGAAGTGCTGTCAAGCTTAAATTTAATAAAAGTGTTGCTTAAAATTGTTGTTCTTGTCCAAGAACCTTTCGTATGGATGATCTTAACCTAGGCCGCTTCAATCTAATCCCGATCTGCTAGCCCCAAGCTCGCGATCATACCTTGGTCTACCGCAAGTATGCTTGGTAGTCAACCTTGTCTTGACATTCCCCTACAATCTTTGAACCTTGCTTGGTTCAGCACCTTTCTAGTTCCTTAAGCTCAACCTTGAGGACCCAACTTAAGTTTCATAACCTTGCTAAGTTGCTACGCCCATTTGGGGAAGTATTGAACTCTGGTTTTGAGTAGGATGTTCGGTCCCCGATTGCCAGACCTTGTATCGTTGGTATGCCCGCTCGTTCGAGCTCAGCATACGATGGTATTTAAGTATGCATAGTTACCCCATACCTTAACCCTTACCCAGTTCGTGGATCGAGTTACTTTTGTACACTCGCACCCGCCTGATTCTCACTTTTGTCGTATGTCCAGATGGACAACGTTGGCTCTACATCGACCGATGTGGAATCATGGACTCTCGTGGACTACCTCGAGGAGGGTGGATTTCCTGCACTTTTGTGGGACACCCTGAAGGACTTTGGGTACACCACTTATCCAGAGTACACGACACGTGAGATCATGACCACCGGTCAACTCCTTCGTTGTGAAGTGAAGGTGAAGATTTCAACATGCCTGACCAATCCTGCTTGGGATGAGTGGGAGTGTACGGCACACGGAAGAAACTTGTCCGACACACGGTGCGAAGGTCGCTCTCGAAGCACTCACCACTTTTCGTGGAAAGCACCCGACCGAGATAGCCAACTCGCAGCCTAAAGTCATTCCGTACCCGAGCGACACATTGCACCGGTGGTGAACGAGAAACTATCCTTCCAGTCCAGAGCAACTCTCACTGTAGTCCTGAACTCGTCGCCTCAGTCCGCTTTTCAGAAGCCTTGTACGATACCTATCTGCGAATGGTGGGAGAAAGCGTATTCTATAGACACCAAATCTATAGATACAAAGTTAAGGAAGTAGAGTGTTCAGCTCAAGCGTTGAAAGAAGCCCGAGCAATGATCGCTACTCTCAGGAAGGAAAGACGCAAGGACAAGGCAAAGATACAAGAGTTAACCAAGATCATCCATGAGCAGAATTTCTTGTTGCAGCATAACGATCAATATATGCTTGAACTAGAAGATCAACTGGAAGTTCTAGCCATTCCACCCCCAGAACCTGTCATTCCTGGACCAGCGCAAGAAGAAGAGGTTGAAGATATCCAGGGTGAATCTGGAATTGAGTCTGGACCTGAGTCACCGTAGACTTTCAGAATGGAAGATCCTACCCTCGGAAGTTGGTCCATTGGGAATAAAAGTCTGAGTTGTAAGAATGCAGTGTTGTGAGGAATCCTAGTGTATCATGACCACTTTGGTCAGCTATCGCTGTCAGTTGGACTAGGAACCTTGTTATTGCAGCTAGTCTGCTGTGTAATCATAAATGTTGGTGGTAATTCTGAAAACTCTCAATCGATGTACTGCCTCCGTTAAACATCCCTTTCCGCGATGATGTTCGTAAGGCATTAATTATGTTGAGTTGTGGACAATCAAGATCCGTATTCCACGAATTCTTGTGCCAGCCGAAAATCCAATCGATTCCTCAATCCCGAACTTGTTCTTTTCGGTCTTGCTCAAACCTTGTGATTTGAATTAAAATGTGGCTTTGAGCATGTGTTGCATAGCATGTGCATTTGGGAAGCATGGGTATACTAACGTGCATCCGCATGAAACTCCGTACCCTTACCCTACCTCTCTTGTTGGGTGATGTCGTTACCTCATAGTCAAAGGTGCCGCGACGGAACCTAGGGAATCGTGTGTGCTGCAGCCACACGACTGCCACTAGGAGCGCGCTAGGTATCTTGGTTGTGAGATAGCAACTCGTCACACAGATCCTCCCCCTACTATTGATTGCATTTCCAATCATCAATGCATATGGGTAACCGAGTCATTCTAACGTGCATCATGAGCACATACTGCACCAGCATATGCATCGCGTCAAATTTGAAAAGTGTTACGCTTTCAAAATAACGAGTTGTCAAAACCTCAAAAATTTGCGAAATAAGTAAAGGTGTGAGCAAGGTTATTCCTTGAAGTTCCCACTTGATGTCACCTTTCGTACATGAGTTTGTGGAAATCTATCTTTAACCTTCTTTCCTGGTAAATGGCCTATTGGGAATCCTCGACCAATTGGTCCCTTGCCATGAATCTCGACGATCTTGCAGCATCGATTCTTTTTCCGCTAGCCAAGTGGAAAGCAGCAGAAGTAGATACTTTTCTCGAGCAGTCAAGGTTCTCGAATAGTCAATTGGGAGAAGTTATGCATCGTGCTTTCGTTCTTGATCCGTGCTCTTAACCTTCCAATTCTCAAATCAAACGAGGAAGTACGCCCAGGATCGATCAAAGCTTTATGCTACGCTCCTCAGTGTTGCTATCACAAGCGTGAAGCGTAGTACACCAAGCCTTTCTCGTTTTGCTCCACATCACAGTCGATTATTTAGACCGTTGAGCCCATCATCACCAGTGTCACGACCATACGACGCCATGACGTCGCTTTACCATCGATTTCCGCAACCGTATTCACGACGCCGTGATCGCGTGAGCTGACCTTGTTGAGCTCCGTGTTGAGTACACCAGATAACCAACTGGGTCAACAGACCGTTACAGCCCCGCATCGGCTATAAAATGGAACCTTTTACCCGGAACCGCCGATACAAAGGCTCCATTTCCATCAGAGCTCGGCAGTATCACTGTTCTTGTTCTTCTTCTAGCTAGCCTGGCTACTTGCCACTAGAGTACCTCTCCCAGCTACTCCAATCTTCCCGAGCAAACTGTTCTCCGTCTTCATTTCCAACGTTGAGAAGAAGCTCAGAGCAGACCGAAAGCAGAAATCAATCCAAGCTGCCACCAATGACTCCGTCTTCGGAAGAGCTCGAGTCGTTTCGCTGGACATTGTTAGGAATGTACCTCTGTATAGTAGGAGGATTGTGTCTACTATTAGCCGTGCATGTGCACATTCATCGTCCGCTCCCTCATGAACGGCAATGAGATAGTAGGAGGACACACCTTGTACTTTGTGTTCCATCTGCATTCCCGATCATGAGATGTGTGTAGACCAAGCTTTATCAGTTGATATTTTGGATGCCCGGTTTGCATTGCTTACCGTGAATGAGTTTCATAGAATATGTCCGAATTATAAGCTTGGGTGAGATTCCGATCATGCGCTAATTAGGGACTCAAATTTCAGATGTTCCGACCAGCATGGAATAACCCCAATGATTTTGAAGCATCGGGTAGTGGCGATCGTACGCAACCGCCGCCCACAATGTTGACCGAAGCTTTCATAGCAGCACATACCGAAGTGTTGTGTCAACTCCTGCAGACCCAACAGCAAATGGCTCAACAGCTGCAGCAAATGCCACCAATGCAATCGAAGCTTCAACCTTCCAAGCCCTGTTCACCCGAAGTACCCACCCAGAGGGACATAAACGCCATTGTCGGCATAACTCAACTATTAGAAGGGCAGAATTCTATCTTCGAACCAGATAGTGTACGATATCATCGAAGGACGTTATGGGAAACCATATCAGAATAGTTTGGCAGACAATCTCTCTCAGTCCTTATCTGCCTCTATGGCCGAACAAGCCCGTTTGTTCAATTTGTTGGAGGAGTATGTTAATCAAGATCAACTCCGAGCCTCCGACTCCATATTACCACCTTCTCGGCTACCAATGGATCTTAGAGCAGAAGAGGATGCAATCCGAGGCAACAAACGAGGATTATCTGAGGTAGATGTAAGTGAGTGGGAAATTACCTGTACGGAGACTTGTCCGCGTGAGGGCAAACGAAGCTGTAACCCTAGTAGTGCCACTCAACCCCCTGCTAGTGAAACACTTTCGCGAACCGCGAAGAGGGCAAAGAAAAAGGAGAGAAAGAGGCTTCGCCTTATCCAGAAGCCCAAGAACCGATCTCCACACCCAAAGATCTTCCTCCCGGTTGTGCTACAATTGTAGACAGCCCGGGCATTTTGCCAATAAGTGCCCGAACCCCAGACAGCAGAACCCCCAGCAGCAGAAGCAGAACCTCGGATCTGCTATCAACAACAACAAGCCAAGCCCGCAAGTGGAGCAGAGCCAACTGAATTTCGTAGGTAACACCTCTATCCCAGAATCATCCTTCACCTCCCCTTGTAATTTCGAATCTCGGGACAAGATTCCTCTTAAGGGGGGTAGACTGTGACGCCCCAGGTTTTTAATTACCATCATTAACGCTAATGGCCGGATCAGCCGGGTCAAACCCGTCAAACCCCGGTCAAACCTAGGTCAACCTGGGTCATCACCCGAAAACCTCGTCGATGAACCCCGATGAACCCCTTGACCAAGCCTACAACCACCCGTAGTCAACCCTTGGTCAAAGACACGGTCAAAACCCGCTTGACCGTTGACGTCAGCGAACCGCGTTCCCCAAAATTCACCTAAACACTTCAAAATCTACCTTTATGAAAGTTGTCCATCTTGTTGAGGGACACAACTTTCATGTAGATTGGCATTTCAAATTTTGGGTGGAAAATTGTGAAAAACCCCTTGCAAGACAGATATCCCTGTTTTCCAGAACGTGTCGACATTCAAAGTTGGCACGACGTTCCTGCAAAATCCGTTGAGAAAAACACTATATGGCCTTTTTGAAAGTTGTAGAGGGTAGCTAGATCTACAACTTTCCTATTCATTGCTTTGTGCACTTTTATTCAATTTTTTGGAGAAATCTTATTTCAAACGAGCCGGTCCGCACATTTTGGGCGCTCTCGCGCGCACGACACGCCGCGCGCGCGCGCGGCGTTCCGCCGCCGCGCGCGCCCGCCGCCGCCGCGCCGGCGCCCGCCCTCGGCGTCCGAGCCCCAGGGCGCACCCCGAGGTCGCTCCTTTCCCAGGTCGCGTGCCCCAAGGTGCCCTTGAACCCCGTGCCCCCGTTTTCCCCCCTGGACAACCCGTACTCGGCGGTCGCGCATGGACCGGTGGTCCGCCGGCTGCCTCCCCGCCGGGCACTCCTACCGAGACCAGGACGGTGTACCGCGGCGTTAACTCGCTGCTCACTTCGAGGCAACCCTCCCGAGGCGCCCCCCACTACTTAAGGCGTCGGCCAGCGCTCCCCCGCGGCCAACCGCATGGCCGCCGGCGCCAGGAGCGGCCGCCACGGCGAGTACCCCGCCCCACCGGCATTCTTTCCCAATTGAACCCGCCAACACCCCCTCTGGCACGCGTGGGTGCTCCTCGCCTCGCCTGTTCGTTTCCCCGAGCCACCCTCGCCGGCCGCAGCGCCCGCGCGCGGCCGCCACGCGCGGTCACCGGTGCGCCGCCCGCGGTGGCTCCTTCCACCCCGTCCGGTGCCCTAAACCGCCCTAGGGGGTCCCCTAACCCTCCTCCACCCCTTCCCCGGGCACGAGCTGCGCCGGCCTCGCCGAATTCCGGCATCCCGTGCCGGCCAGCCCCCCCTAGGGGCTACATTGCAAACGTGCAAATCTTTCCAGGGTCCTTTTCGCAAAAGGTAAACTCCAATAGTTAAATTGAATTGCTGATTCTTGTAAACTGCGTAGAAAATCACAGAAAATTCAGAAAAATGTGAAACCAATTTTGTTGGATCCATGGTGATTTATACTACAACTTCTGTTATTCTAGCCTGAGCTAATTTCTTTTAGTTTTTGCATGAAAAATACAAATGTGAAAACCCTAGATCTGCAATATCTCCAAAACCATAGAACCTCTGTAGCTAATTTTTGGATATGTTGTGTGTTAGATCATGACTAGCTCCTATGCCAAAAATTGCACAAAGTTATCATGTAAATCGTTTTATAAAAATGTTTTTCTATCTTTGGCAGAACTGAATAAAGGATTTTTTCATGTTAAATATATTTATGTTCTTGAGCCCAACTTGTGCACACTGTCTTGTAATACCAAGAGGCACACCTTGTGAATTAATCAAGAATTTTGGATTAATAGAAATAATTATTCTTGATTTATGCATGTTTTCCTTGGTAAATTAATAAACAAGATCAGTAGAGGTTCCATGCAAACATGTTTGTTTTCTAAGCTTGCTTAGGACCAGAGAGCATGCACAAGAAAATTTGGATCATTTGGATACTTAATTATTTTTATAGGCATTTAAATTGAATCACTAGATAACCTTTGTTATTTTCCATAATATTTAATTTCCTAGCCTCCAACACTTACATGTGGGTCCAATGGACCAGTATAGATGCTAGTAGGCTTAAGAAACACTACTTCAATTTCTGGTAATTTAATTGCTTAATAAAAGGCTTTAAAACCCTTTTTTCTATTAAAGGGAAATTAAATAAAGAAAAAGCCTTAGTTAATGCTTTTCCTTTTTGAAAATATTATCTACTTCAATTAAAAGATAATTAATTCTAGATGCTGATAAGAAATTAATTCAAGGATAAAAATATCATTTATTCCTTTACTTGTGAAAGGAAAATGATTAAAAGCTTTAACATGAAATAACGAGTATAAAGAAACCTTTATTCAATTGTGCAATAAAGAGAAATCACCCAACCACCCATGTAACTTGAGTGTGGTTGCAAATCGTGTTAAAAAGGTTAAATGTACCTACCCACTACTGTGGATGAAGTTAAATTAAATTATTTACATATATATGTACACAGTCACCGTCAAAAAGAATAATT
Source organism: Cenchrus americanus (assembly GCA_947561735.1). Classification (NCBI taxonomy): domain Eukaryota; kingdom Viridiplantae; phylum Streptophyta; class Magnoliopsida; order Poales; family Poaceae; genus Cenchrus; species Cenchrus americanus. Next base: position 195,021,237 of record OX387245.1, on the reverse strand, counting down.
AATAAAGAATGCATATTGTTCCTTCTATGGAAGAGTATGCTGAATGTATCCTTATCTAGGTGAATGTGCCCAACAAATACACCCCTTGATTGTCAATATGGGTTACAACTGATTAAAGTGAAAAACCGTCGAATAAATCTTGCATTGGCATCTTCGTGTAGATCTTTCCGCCGATAGACGTACGGCCGGTGCGGAAGGAGGAGACGAAGGTGCCGACAAAGAGCTGCCGCACGTGAACGTAGCTCAAGACCTGGACCCAAGTCTAGAAGGGCCCAAGGCCAACCTTGCCATCGAAGGCAAGTCCCGGATCATTAACCCCGCCTTTTAAAATTATGCAATTATGTTTGCTATGATTGTGCACTTACGTTTCAGGAATTGAATTGAAACCCTAGATGCATGATCCTTAGGTACCTATGCTCTATCACTAGTATGCTAGGTCGATAGCTGCCATGCTATAGGACCGATAGAAGTCGAGTGATGTTCGTCACTCGCGAGAATAGGTTCCTAGATAGGAATCATAAGATATCCTTAAATGGATCGCTCATGTGGTAAGAGCATGGGATTGGGCTCGGTCCGGTGGGCATGTGGGCTAAGCTTTTGAACGTACTAAGCACATGCCGGTTATGGGGCCGGTAAGCCTAGTACCTTAATGAGGCGGCACGGGATCCTACCGTTACTACTCTCGAGAAATCTCCTTACCGGCTAGCTACCGGGAAGGATGGTGTATGGTGACTCCAGGTATCTCGCGGGGTATGCCGGATACCCCGCACCGGGGGATCGTAAAATTCGATCCCAACCCGAAGATTTATGGGGACGGCCTGGGAAGTTGTCCTCGCGGGGGCAGCCGACCGTGCGTTTGGGTCTACCTTGCAAGGTTTAAATCAATCGATTGTCGGCCTCTCACCGTTATCCGAGACTCGCTTATTCTACGGCCATGATATCCCATAATGATGGAACTCGAGGAATATGGTTGGATGAATTAATTGCTTGTCCAATTATTGATTGAATTAGTTGGCACACTTATAAATGGTAATCAACTAGAACTCGTGCTAAAAGATTGAAAGTAAGGATCTACTCTTAGTGGCTTTCCAGCAAAAGAAACTCCACCGGCCAAAAGCCTATCATGTCTAGAGGTTGGTGATGTAGTCAACACCCGACGGTTAATATTAGTATACTCAGCCTTGCTTTAAACTCTGGTTGCAGGTGTGCTTGATCAGAAGGGTGACGACAAGTGATGACATCACGGATGGCCTCCTGTGATGTTCACCGTCGCGCTAGTTTAATTTATTTCCGCTGTATTTTCAAACTCTGAACCTTTACTCCATGTCATGAACAATGGTTTGTAATAAAATGTTTAATTCATGTTGTACTCTGGACTCGCCTTCGTGTGAGTTTTAATGCATGTGTCGATCCTCTGTTCGATGTCCAAGTGATTTACCGGGCGTTAACCCGGCAACTAACGACAGGATGATACTTTACTATGGCTTAATGACCAAAGTGGATCGGTCTTAGGTGATAGTACGGTATTTTCCTGGGCGGGTTGTCACACATACACAGCTACACAAAAGGTTAGCAATTACGGCATTGAGTTGCTTCTTCTCCAAGTCCATTGGCGAAACACATGTCTCATCCTTTGGAAGGATACTCGCAACCATAATGCTCTCAGCGGTAGGGCCCAAAACCTTAAGTGCAATGAGAACATTAGAGCACCAAGAAGAATAGTTTGAGCCATCTAGAGCTAGAGGCTCAAATGGTACCTCACAAGTTGTCGACATCGAAGAACTCCAAGCGGTTAAGCTCGAATCGGAGCACCAAGCTCTGATACCAATTGAAAGGACCTTGATGTCGCCTAGAGGGGGGTGAATAGGCGAGACGACCAATTTGAACTCTTTCTCCCCAAACACTTGAGTCGACAAAGTGCTCCACCGGTCGGACCGGTGGTGGTGACCGGTCGAGCCGATCAAGCACTGGACTTCCACGGTGACACCGGTCGGACCGATGCGCCTCACCGGTCGGACCGGTGTAGCACGAAGAACACCGCAAAAACAACTTCAAGCACCTCTTGGCTTCTAGCACGAACCAAACTTAGGGTGTGGCTTTTGTAGATGATCACGAGCGAGTAATGAGCCCCCGCACACACAAGTAACACACCCAAGTAGATCGAAGCGGAAGCAAATGAAATATGCTAGAAAAACAACTTAGAGAGTCGAACCACACGAAGAAGCAAGGATTTGTTTCCCGAAGTTCACCACCCACTGAGGAATGGCTACGTCTCCGTTGAGGAGCTTGTAAGGGACAATTCCCACAACAAGCCGGGTCTCTTTCAACCACTTTCCTCCTTTCCACTAAGGTGATCTTTTCCACGAAGAGGCAAGATCGCAGCCCTTACAAACTTCCCACTGCTCACCACAACCTTGGGAGCTAGCCGGCGACACCTAGCCGTCTAGGAGGCAAACCTCCAAGAGTAACAAATGCTCCAAAGTTTGTAGACGCGAAACCAAAGTGCTCAAGCTATGGAAAGCTGCTCTTGTTAGCTCACAAGGTCACTCCTAGGCTCACTTCCTCAACCCAACACAAAGATGATGGCTTGAATCCACAAATCTCACAAAGAGATGGTTGGGGAGAGCCACTAAGGCTTAGAGCTAGTTAGAAATGGCTTGGGACCTCGGCAAACACACTAGAACCGGCCACCCTCACTTGAGGAGGGCTTGGGGTATTTATACCCCTCAAAGGAGAAAACTAGCCGTTAGTCCCGGGCAAAGACCGGTCGGACCGGTGCCTCACACCGGTCGGACGGTGTACGAAAAACTAGCCGTTTGGCTAGCGGCACCGGTCGGACGGTGCCTCGACCGGTCGAACCGGTCAGGCCCGAGTTACCCCCAAAACCTCTTTTAAAGAAACTAGCACTTCACCACCGAGATGAAATGACCCAGGTTAGGTTAGGAGGGTTTGTTAGCACACTCTAAGGCTAATTCTCACTTAGGTCAACTAAAGAGCACTTTGACTTGGTCAACTCGCTAAGTTGCATCCCTCTTGATAGTACGGCATACCTATACTCAAGAAAAGAACAAAAGAGCTTCGATGACCTCTTGAGCTTGAACAACTTCAATTCTTGCCATACTTGATCAATAACCACTTGAGGGCTTTCAACATAGCTTTTGACCTGAGCACGTCCATACTTGAGCTAGTGACTTAGGATCTTTCCATATGGCATAAGAATGCACACTTGGATCCATAGTCACTCCATGTTGCCAATCTTAACGAGTTGATGACTTGCAAAGCTTCCCTCGGTTAAGGTTTGAATATGATACTTGAAGACCCCACGGATGCTAGACCTTCACCCCGGCAAAACACGAATGGCGGCTTAGCTACGGCCCCAAAGATTGCTTAGTCCCTCACCCTAGCCATCTCGGTTGATCTCTTCATCACTTATCCAATCCACTTTGAGTTCCACTTTGCTTCACACGCAATTAACCTTCATTTGAAAATCCCGCTTCAAATGCTTGATCTTGATTGACAACGGATATGCAAGCTTCCATTTTTAGAACCATGGTGTGTACACTCATCATCTTGTTCTCTTTCAATAAACTCATGAAGTCTTGCACCATATACATGTCTTTAAAGATGTGAGCCGAAATATTCATCCACAATTAAGTACATCAAAGGTTGCTTGTGAATATATAGAGAAAACATGCTCACAATCTTAGACAAAATCATTAGTCCTTTAATCGCCTTGTCATTCAATTCACCAAAATCCACTTAGGGGCCTAGATGCACTTTCAGGCACTCTCGAGCTCGACCGAGAGCGGGGACACCGGGACGATGTTTAGGAGTGGTGCGTCGTCGCGTGCGAAGTGCTCCTGCGCCTGCCCCCTCTCCTGGCGGTGGCTGATGCTTTGCCCTTCGGAAGCGTCCTTCTGCTGCCTCCATTGATCTTGCCGAGCACCGCAAGGCTGCCGGGGTGTGCCGGGCGTCCTGGCCGGGCCGCCGGCGCAGCATGCGCGGCAGGCGTCGGTGTTGGTGCAGGCGGCGTAGGAGCGACTTGCTGCGGCGGCGTCGTGCCGGCGATCTGGCTTTGCAGTAGAGCGAGGTAGCTCCCGGCATGCCTGATGTTGAAGTCGATGGAGTCGGGAGCGATGTGGGGTGGAACCGCATCCTGGTGCTGGGATGGCTGCGCTTGCGACGAGGATGGGCGCGTCTCCTGCTCAAGATGAGCCGGCACAGACTTGCCTGCGATGAGGGCCCGGATCCTTCGGAGAGCCTCGATGTCTTGCGCCGAAGCCCCCAGCCCCTCGAGTCTGACCTCGAACATCCCCGAGGCGGTGTGCTCGACCTCCGGAGCGCTCGGCCCAGCACCGGTCCCCGCCGAAGGCTGGACGGCCGAAGCCGACGGGTTGGCGGGTTCCGATGTGGGCGGAGGGATCGACGCCTGAGCCGTGGTGGCTTCGGCGCCTGCCGAACGGGTCCTCGCCATGTGGTCTTGGATTCTTCCACGAGGTGGGCGCCAAACTGTTGGTGGAAATCGGGCCCGAAGGGTGGACGCCGACACAACAGCCCCCTGGGTTCTCTCCCTCCCTTCGGCTGCTACCACGAGGCTACTACTTCTACTTGCGCAAGGAAGGGAAATGCAAAAATTTAACAACACAGTAAAGGAAACAAGGAGGTACTCAGCAGACCGAAGACCGAAAGACCAGTTGTTGCCTTCGGTGCTCTCTTCTCATTACAGTGTGTCGTTTCATTACAAGGGGTTCACTATTTATAGGAGACCCCTAGGTATAGTCATTTGCCTCAATTACACCTTTTTCGTTCCTGACAAACGGCTTTAAACACTTTACAAGGGTATAACAGTAACTCCCCGCGTCGTACATGCCTCCAGCGTGTCTTCGTACGGCCGAAACACCTTTACACGTGGCACCGCTTGTCTCCGCCTCGTACGGTGCCCTCTTTACACGTTCGCAGCAACCACGTGTCCTGGAGCGCCGCACCTTCGGTACCGAAGCAGCCTAGGATCTTGCTCCGGTCGCGTCGCGCCTCTCTGGACATCTCGCCCGTGCTGCCACCGGCCCCGGACGAGATGTCCCTGGCCAGCGCGCAGTGCTTCTGGCCCTCTCGAACCTTCGTCGCCGAAGTGCAGCCACCTGTGCCTTCGGCACCGAAGGCCGCAACCGCCTCGATGGACCGCCCCTGCGCAACAAAACTCACGTAACCTGAGCAGCATTAGCGTTTCCGTCAAACCCATATTGCGAAGACCTCTCCGCGCGACCGAAACTGCGCGCGAACTGAAATCGTCAGCCTGGCCGGACGTGGACAAGGCTTCTGAAGGCCATCTTCCCCAACACGCTGCATGATGACGCGGACAGGGTCGCCTCCGCTCTCCCTGCGCCCGAGCGACTGCTGCGGCGGCGGATGCCCGTCAGCGATGCCGCGGCCATCATAGGGCTGCTGGAACTCGCCTTCCCCACCGCCTCCCCCTCGCTCTTGAACCTCGCCATCCCGCCCATCGGCCTCGCCACACCAGTGGCGAGATCTAGTTCGCTCTGTGCGGCAGCTCGGCAGCTCCCCAGGGCGCCCAGGAGCAAAGCAGATAGTCCTCACAAAAAAATAGAGGCCCAGACTATTATTTCACTGGAGTTGAGTGCTAATTTTAGGCCTCTATTTTTGTAGTTGGGCCTGCAAATATGTTTTGGAGGCCTCAATTTGCATGCTCTTGCTGGAGTTGCTCTAACCGAAAGCCTGTGACCCCATGACTTGAGCCTCTATTTTTTGCAGTTGGACCTCCAAATAGGTTTTGAAGGCATCAATTTGCAGGCCTTTGCTGGAGTTGCTCTAACTGAAACCTTGTGACCCCATGACCCTCCACAAGTTGAGCTATGAGTGATGCCCCAAATAGAGAGAAGATTCAGATACTTACACTACAGCTTATCCATGGAGGAAGAGAGGTGGTGAAGGAAGGTTGTCATAGGTTGGAGACAACATTTTGGCCTTGTTTGGATCCATGGGCTAGAGTTAGTTTTAGCTAGTGGGAGCTCAACTAGCCACAAAGTATCCAAACATGAGGGCTAGATTGAGCTAGTCTGCATCTAACCCACCCAAAAAAAACTATCCCACCCAAGAGGTGTTTATTGGGGCTAGTTCATGTTAGGTCCACCAAAAAGTGACTTTTCTCTCTCCCTCCACCCACACCTAATGATTGAAAAAGTACATTTATTGTCATTTTAACCCTTTCATCCAAACACCTCTAGAGCTAGAGTTAGTTTAAGGCTAGAGCTAGAGTTAGAAACTAGCTCTAACTCTAACCCTGCTGGAGTATCCAAACAGGTTTTAGACGTGAGCATTTTAAGAGTTGCTGGATGTTTTAAGTTTTTGTTCAGGTTGTAGGCAATCGTCCCTTATTGCTAAGACCGGGTTTATTCCTTAAAAAACTTCTTACTGCTGCTATTGAGCTTGAGTGATGCTAGTAGGCCCGGGAATGGATCAGGATCCGGCCCTAATCCCAATCCGATCCTAATTTGTTATTTGGCCGATCCAACTCTATCCAGCCCTCACCGATTCGATTTAACTCAATCCAATCCAATGTGGAGTTTCACAGCATCCTAATCCACTCCAATCCTATTTTGAGCCCAAGGACTGTGTGCAATCTACGATCCAAGGGCCTTCACAAAGATGTGCTGCCACTAGCAACATAATGCTCCTAGCCACTGCAAGGGCCTTCTCAAGGGCTTTCCCAAACAATTACTAGCAAATGCATATATTAATAAATATAAAGTACAAGTGTAGGAGCAAAGGTCCTTCCCAAACAATTACTAGCAAATGCATATATTAATAAATATAAAGTACAAGTGTAGGAGCAAATGCAAACAGATCACGGGTTAGGTGCTTCAATAAAATACAAATGTCTCCGAACCGAACCGAGTGCTCGTTCCGTTCCCCGGGTGAATGGAGCTGCCACCTGCCATTTGCTTGCTGTTGAGGTCAGATGTCAAATGCCTGAAAGAAATGGAGATTCTCTGAGTATGCGTGGGAGCAATAGGCAGACAACATATATAGTTCAGAGACAAGAGGTTAATGCTTACCATCGGTTGAAGTTTGAATAGTTTGGTTTGATTGTCTTCCTAATAAAAGGCGATGAGAAGAAATAGAAGAAGCCAATTAAACAGAGTTTTTCTTTCCCATAAAAATTATTGCTTCCAAGTCAGTGATTCATGTTCCTAATCAGGGCAACCATATAGTGTACTTTATCCCTTGAGAAACGTCTCAGACTTGCAGATCTGCATAATGAAATAATAATGATGTCTACCTTCATCTGACAAAATAAGATGACATTTAAAAAAAGGCAATCAATACATGCACAAAGACATGTCAACAGGCATGTAGAAAAGCAACAAAAAAATCAATATTACAAGAAAACCCAAACTGTGAACCATACTAAAGATGAGCAAAACAATAATTTTAGTACGCTGACTTTCTTACTCCTAACATAAACAAACAAAAGCTATTAGGCTAAAATATTGGATTCTGATGCTTGAAAATGACTTTTGGAAATCCAATTGATATTGCTTTGTACCAGGAACATATTCGTAACTGTCTGTCCACAGCATGACATAAAAGCTAGATAGCTCTAGCTGAACAAAGCACAATACCTCAAAACTAGTGCATATTTTCATGAACTCTACTAGAACCACAGACTGGACCACAAGGTAAACTACTGAAGTAACTGAAAGTCTATTAGCACGTAGTACATGGAACAAAGCAATGACCAAATTCACCAAATTCAGTGAGAACTATGCACCAGGCAGATATAATCATACTAATGCAGTCGGCAACAAAGGAGACGGACAAACCAATCTGACAGGTCTAAACATCACCAGAAGGAATAGTTCCGCCCGTTGACAGCAAAAAGAAATCACACGACTTCGTTAAATTCAAGCGGATAGAGGACAAATTTGACTGCATGCGTGAATTAGACAAATGCCCACCAACCCTTGGTAAAAGGTGAGAATTACCAGAGGCACTATTCCGTCACTTCAATGGCATGAGTGTAATGGGTGGGAGAGCATAAACCATCATTTACCCTAACAGTGTAAGCTCAAGCAGAAACTACTGCTATAGTGTTCCAAATGAAGTTGGTGCATTGCTAATTTCCTATGTACAGATAAGAGCACTTGCAGATCAAGAATATTATAGTACACTGAAGTGGTAATATGACCTCATCAAAACCAAACAAAATGCAATAAAACAAGAACAGGTAGCGCACTAACCTGTCAATCAGCACCTTCTTCTTCTTCTGATTGAAACATGTGTTGTCCAGTCATTGGTTCACCTGCAATGAACAAGACAAACATATTAAACCATTATTATAAACGTAATAACCAGCTTTGCAAAATGTATCTCAAATATGACATTTACCTTCATCTGCATCATTCAAGCCAAACAACCAATCTTTTGCACATACTAATGCCTCAAGAGTTTCTGGAGAGAGAGATGTTCGATTTTTGCGGAACTGGGTACATATAATGTACTCTCTAGTCATTCTTGCAGCTTGTTTTTCCCATCACCTTGTTCACGGGATCTCCGATCAAGAAGGCTGGGTTGCCACTGAAGAACAACTCATATGGGTCTCAACCCCATTTCCTTCGATGCACCATCTATCACTGCACGCGGCAGTCCCTTTGTAAAAGGGTCAGCAATGTTCCTTGTAGTGTTGATATAATCAACAGCCACCACACCAGTGTTTTTCAAATTTCTGACAGATTTCATCCGTCTCTTTACATGCCTAGAGGATTTCAAATTAACCTTTGCACTGCCTACATTTGTGATCACAGTTTGGTTGTCGCAGTACAACTGGATGGCCGGTACCGGTTTAGCCACCATAGGCATGTCCATTAAAAGATCTCGCAACCACTCTGCCTCTACAGTGGTTGCTTCTAGTGCTACAAGTTCAGCCTCCATGGTAGATTTCGTCAAAATTGTTTGTTTACGAGATCTCCATGAAACTGCAGCACCTCCAAAAGTGAATATATATCCACTTGTAGCTTTGATCTCATCAGCATCTGAGATCCAATTGGAATCACTATACCCTTCAAGTACTGATGGGTACCCTGTATAGTGAAGTCCAAGTGTTGTGGTTCCTCTCAGGTATTTCATTACACGCTCTAGTGCAGACCAATGCTCTTCTCCCGGATTCGAGGTGAATCGGCTCAATTTGCTTACAGCATATGAAATGTCAGGTCTAGTTGCACCAGCCAAATACATGAGTGACCCAATGATTTGTGAGTACCTTAACTGATCTATCCCTTGTCCTTGATTCTTGCGAAGCTTCAGACTAGGATCATATGGCGTTGGAGAAGTTTTACAATCTGAGTACCCAAATCGACTCAGAATTTTCTCCACATAATGGGACTGATTTAGAGTAACCCCATTCTCGCCTTTCATCAGTTTGATGTTAAGAATAACATTGGCCTCTCCCAAATCCTTCATATCAAAACTTTGAGACAAAAATGACTTAACTTCATTTATCACTTCGATACTAGTCCCAAAAATTAAAATATCATCAACATATAAGCACAAAATTACTCCGTGACCCCCACCAAACCCGTAATAGACACAATTATCGGCCTCATTTGCCACAAAGCCAGCTCGAGGTCAAAGTTTTATCAAACTTATCATGCCATTGCTTCGAGCTCGTTTGAGACCATATAAGGATTTCTTTAATCGCACACCTTGTTCTCATGTCCAGACACCACGAAACCTTCAGGCTGCGTCATATAGATTTCTTCGTCCAGCTCTCCATTTAGGAACGCTGTCTTTACATCCATTTGATGAATATGAAACCCATATAAGGCAGCCAAGGCAACAAGCACGCGTATCGTGGTTATTCTAGTGACAGGTGAATACGTATCAAAGAAATCCTCATCTTTCTTTTGTGTATAACCTTTAGCTACAAGCCTAGCTTTAAATTTATCTATGGTTCCATCAGGTTTGAGCTTTTTCTTAAAGATCCATTTGCACCCAACAGGTTTACACCCAACGGGACAATCACATATCTCCCATGTCTCATTTGACATGAGGGACTCCATTTCACTATGGACGGCTTCCTTCCGATACTCTACATCCGTCGATGCATATGCCTGCGAAAGGGTTTTAGGTGTGTCATCCACGAGATACACAAGTAAAGTCATCTCCAAAGGACTTTTCAACCCTTTGCCTCTTACTCCTTCGAGGAGGTTCTCATCGTCGTTCTCCTCATGTGGTTGATCAATAAGTTTAGGAGAATCCGGAATAAAATTAGTACTTTGCGAACTAGAAGATGAACTACTACTCTTCATTGGAAAAACGTCCTCAAAGAAGGTTGCATCACGAGATTCAATCACATTATTGACATGTACATCAGCGACCTCGGATCTGATTACTAAAAATCTATAAGCTGCACTATTATGAGCATATCCTAGAAAAATACAGTCAACCGTTTTAGGTCCCAACTTTCTTTTCTTACATGCTGGTACATTTACTTTGGCTAAACAGCCCCATGCATGTATGAAACTTAGAGAAGGTTTTCTTCCTTTCCATCCTTCATATGGAGTTTGTACTCCTTTTGATGTAGGAACTCTATTTAGAATAAAGCAAGCGGTCAGCAAAGCTTCCCCCCACCATGGCTTGGATAAACCGGCACTTCCCAACATGGCGTTCACCAAGTCCGTGAGTGTTCGATTTTTCCGTTCGGCCACTCCATTAGATTGGGGCGAATAGGGAGCCGTAGTCTCATGGATTATTCCATGCTCCGTGCAATATTCGGAAAATCAGCGGATAAATATTCTCCTCCTCTATCGGACCTAATTCGTTTGATTTTCTTTTCTAGTTGGTTTTCAACCTCAGCTTTATAGACTTTGAAACAATGCAACGCTTCATCTTTCGTTTTAACAAGGTAGAGATAACAATATCTAGTCGCATCATCAATAAACGATATAAAGTATTTTTTCCCTGCCTTAGTCAACACTCCATTCATTTCACACAAGTCTGAATGGATTAAATCTAAAGGTGCCAGACTCTTCTCCTCAATGGCCTTAAAAGGTTTTCGAGGTTGCTTTGCTTGCACACAATCATGACACTTAGACCTTCTGACCATGGGAAAACTCGGAATCAAATTAAGTTTGGTCAAACGATAGATGCGATCAAAATTGATGTGACATAACCAAGAGTGCCACACAGCAACCTCTCCTTCATTATTATCCGAGCTAGAACTTGAAATAGAGTTTACGAACCTATTACAATCATCTAAAATAGAAAGGCGGAACAGGCCTCCGCAATCATAACCTTTTCCAATAAATGAACCAAATTTTGAAACAATAAACTTGTTCGACTCAAACGCTAACTTAAAGCCATCACGGCACAAAAGAGAACCACTAACAAGGTTCCTATTTATTCCAGGGACGTGCTGCACATTCTTGAGGGATAGAGTCTTTCCGGAGGTCAACTTCGGATCAACTCTTCCAATTCCATGCACGGCGACCCTTGACCCATTGCCCATCAAGACGGAGCAAAGCGCTCGTAGCCCGATAAGAGGAAAACAAATTCATGTCGGAACATACATGCACATTAGCTCCGTATCTACCCACCAATCGGTGGATTGACATGCTAGTAGGATTTCGGGAACATACCGGATCCACTAGTTTCGCCCACGATCACGTTTGCGGTTTTCGACCTCCCTTCTTGCCCTTGCGGCGGCGACACTTCCCGGCTATATGCCCGGGTTCGCCACACACAAAGCAAGTCGGGTCTTCCTTGTTCCTCTTCTTCTTGAAATTAGCGGTGCCGCTTTGGTCCTTTCCCTTTCCAATTCTTGTTCTTATTTCAGCAGACTTGCCCTCCACCACATTTGCCTTGGAACCTCCATCCTGTGGGACTGAACGAGACACATCCTTTGATCTTGCCTTCTCCTCAACATCAAGTGTAGCAACCAGACTTTCAACAGTCATTGCCTCCTTCTTGTGTTTGAGGCTCGTGGCAAAGTCCCTCCAGTTAGGAGGTAACTTGGCAATGATGCCACCAACCACGAACTTGTCAGGTAAGACACACTCAAAATGTACAAGTTCCCCCACCAGAAGCTAGATCTCATGAGCTTGTTCCACTACCGAACGGTTATCATCCATTCGATAGTCGTGATACATCTCAATAACATAAAGTTCACGTCCAGCATCCGGAACCGCATACTTGCGATCTAGGGCTTCCCACAATTCAGAGGCTTTGGTGTAGTGCATGTACACATCACACAACTGATCGGACATGAGGGACAACGAGCATCCGATTGCTGTGTTGTTATCCAACTCGGCATCACGGTCTTGCTCTTCGGTGAGAGGGAGCACCGGGGAGATAACCCACCGGATCTTCATCGACATGAGCCAAAACTTGACCCGTGTCCGCCACCTCTTAAAGTTGTCACCCCCGGGAAAGCGCTCGGGCTTCATCACATCCGAAATCCCACCGGCCATGTTAATTATCTCGGGTTTCGGTTTGTTGCAAAATTAACATGATCTAAGATTAATTTGATTCCGGAAAACTACTAGCAAAGAGGAACAGATACGCTAGTACTCCAAAAATACAAGAGGAATCAACAAACCCTACACATGCTAGGAATACAAAAGAGGAACAGATCCAAACATCCATCATTGCATGTGCAGGAAGAGATGCAAACGGTATACTTACAGTGCAACACACACGAGATTGGTTGGAAGTCGAGGACGATGTAGATGTAGTCGATGTAGGCGCGGACGAAGTCGGAGTAGAGGAAGCAGTGACGAGCGGTCGCGAGTACGCTTCCCAGGAACCTGATCGCCGGCACCCGTGCAGGCCTTCAGAACACCGGCGTTAGTTCGGAGACACCGCTCTCCCTCGATCCGCTGCACGACGGACGGAGGAACGGCAAAAGCTCGGACGGCGGCGCGCGCAGCGGAGTAGATGAGAAAATGAGTTGTGGCGTAAGTCTTCCCGTCAAAAGGACATCTCCCTTTATAGAGAAGACCCTAAAACCGCCCATGTTTCGATCTGCCAGATATCCAGGAACCGCCCCCTGGTATCTCTCGACGTCTCCCACGAAGCCGCTGCACGTTCGAGGACGTGCTTATCCCGCTCCGAGGGCAGACGTGGCAGTCTAGGTGTTGGCGATGTGGGCCAAAACAAAACAGTACGAAAAAGAGAAACACCGGTTAGGAACCCGTCGCAATCGCGCAAGTCGCAAGTCACAAGTCACAAGTCACGCGATAAATCGCGCGAAAATACGCGATACGCGCGCGCGTGTGTTCTCTTGCTCATACTCAATCACTTGAAGTACTATACAAGAGCCTCCCTTATATGTTGGTCCTCATCTCCATAGAATAGCAAGGTGGCACTAAACCTCCCTTGCATTCCCTCCACACCACATTGACTTTCCTATATGGAAGTGGCCCAATTGATTGCAGCCCAATGGAGTGCACATCACAAGTGCTTGGGCCATATATTCCAACACGTACTTGATACGTAACTGGGTGGCAAGGCCAGACGGAGATTAATGAATGTGTGGCCGAACCAAACAAGGATTAGCGAAGCGTTTACGCGGTCGACGGGAGATCGATCCGTCCGGGGCAGAGGTCGCTGCCAACCAAAGCCTTTGAGGACGCTACCTTGTGCCAGATTTCTGCCAATAATTCCAGTGTTGGTTTCGAAGCCGTTTCAGCCAACGGCCTCATCGACTCATCGTATCGCTGAAACTGGCCTGCATTTTTGCCGTAGTTTGTTCTACTGACCGGGATTGCAGCAGGAGCAAAGGAGGAAGCTCTGCAGAGGAGCCCTACGGATCTTGGCCTTGGGGCATCGAAAGGACACTGACCTTGGGGCCGTTGGAGCAGGGGAGCCCTACGGATCTTGGCCTTCTTCGCCGGTGCGGCACGACCAAATCTTGGCCTTCTCAGCTCGGGGGCGCGGGCGACGACGAGGAGCGCCGCCAGGAGGAGATCGGAGCGGCGCCAGGAGGAGGGGATTGGGTGGAGCGGCGCCAGGAGGAGATCGGGCGAAGCAGCGATGGCCCTGCGGTGGTGCTCCCGGCTCCCGTCACCGTCGGAGCCCGCGGTCTCCCCCGTCCCCCTCGTGACTTTTTTTTTTAGAATTGTCCCCTATAGCTGGAAGCCGGAAGTGTTCGATCCCCTATAAGCATCGGTGCCCAACTGCTCATGAAGTAAAGAAATGAAAAAAGAAAGACATGTTTCTGTCTTCCAAGCTCCTATTGAGACATATCATTTATCATTTTTTAGCTATGTTTCATTTATTTGGTAGGTCCCACGAGTGATGCTACATATGAGTAAATTTCTCAGGATGTTTCATTTATTTGGCAGCCCAGTAGCGCGGTGCCCAAGCATCACCTATTCACCTGCATGTTTTTGTCTGATAAGAGCAACACCTGCATGTTGTGGAGGGCATAGTTGCTCATCGAGCTTCCCGTCAGCATACATGTTCACCTCAAGCCTGCCGCTCTTGCTGTCTCTGATAGCCTCCCTGTTGTAATTGTTCAAAAATCGAGACTGCACGGTCAAAATGGTCGGCTTGCATTGGGAGTTTAAATTTGAACATAACCGAGCAGAGAGATCCACGACAATTTGAATTGAGCGCTTTGCAATTATTTTCCAACAATAAAATGAAAACATGAAAGAAGTCAGCTATACATAATTCATGATAAAGGCATTACTCATCACTCATCCAGCATCTGCTATTGGGAGTAATTTTCAGACATGGAGTTTTAATAAATATGTGATGATGGTCTCCAAATTGTATGCAAAGCATTCCTGCTAGCAAGGTGCATACAACAGTAAATGCAATCAACTATGCTGCTAACAAAACAGTAAATGCATACAACAAATATGGAATGGAGACGAAACCTAAGCGCGACCCAGCCTGCAAGACTTAGCATAGTTGCATCAGCCATAAGGTAGCAAACTAATGAATTAACCTGTCTACTCAGCACAAGCTACAACTAACAACCAAAATACAAAATCCAGTACTGCAGCTTTTGTCAACAGCAAGCTGCAAAATGAGATGGAAAAAAAAGAATAGTTAGCAAGAGTGAAGTGTCATGTTTAATCATGCGAAACTACTCCAGTTAAAATTTACGATACATTTTCAAGATCATACCTGTACTATTCATAGGACACTCCCCCAATTAAATTACTTTAAGGAGCAATCTCATCAAAATTTCACATGTTTTTTTCTGACCAATAAGACTTCCGGTACTGATGCAGGATCAAGTTCCCAGTAACCGAAAAGGTTCTCATTAGTCAAGCGGAAAGCAGGTATCTGATGAGAGAACATCATCATGTCACTCTTTGCTACTCTCATGGCACTCCTGGATTCAGCTTTGTTCACTGGCTTGAATACTGTGCTAAAGCCCTCCACTTTATTGAGACATGACACTGTTATATTGCCATCAGAAATCTCCAGGACCTCAGCCAGAAAGTATTCACATCTGCTGTAATCTTCAAAGGTCCATGCATGGCTCCAGTTTTTGTATATAGCCCATACCTGACCAACACGTGGAAGAATTTCATACTTTTTCCCATTACTCATCAGCGCCACTTCCATAATGTGGGAGAAGACATTTGTACAATCATAGATGTCACTTTGCCTGCTGACTCTAAATGCTCCACAGCCAATAGGCAAACCATCTTGCACCAAACACTCCTCCATTTGAGTGCATGGACAGTGTTCAAGCCATTTTATGTGGATTGTTTGATCATCTGGATCAACGCTCTTTATGAAACCATAGTATTTCGGGAATTTGTCAGTGTCACAATACAGTGCCCAAACTTGACCTTTCTTGAATTTGTCAAATGATCTCAAACTAGTAAAGTTGCAGAACTCTGGATCAGGGTAATCAAAACTAGCTGGAGATTCTGGTGGAAAGATATCATTGCATCCATCGCCACCATGATCATCAATGACTGAACCTTCTGAGCCATTATCTTGTGCGCTCTTTGTATTCTGATTTTGCTTTTCAACTTCATCCTGCACATTTGTACCAGTACCACCCTGACTCTGTTCAGTATTCCTAACTGGTATCTCCCAGCTGTCAAGGTATACAGAAGTAAATGCTTTCTCCAGATCAGTAGGTAGCGATGCAGTATCCAGTTCAAGAGCGCCATCTGGGATATGTTGCCTGTCAGTGTGTGCCAACCTGTGAAAAGGAATGCTGTGGGAGAACCTGAGCATGTCACCACCAGGTATCAGAAATGGTGCTTCATTGCTTGATCGAACAAATAAGCTGACATAACCTTTAATCTTTACCAAGGGGACCACATAAGTGCCCGAACCCATAGCAAAGTCTGAGGTGATTTCCACAACATCATAATCATAAGGCCTGCGATCGTTGGAATCAGAACTCCAGTTGATGTCCCATCCCCTGAAAACTGCCCAAACTTCACCTTTCTTTGGATAAATCTGATAGCTGTTCCTCTTCCTTCCTTTTGTCCAAGAAATAACATGAGAAAACATCTTAGTATCTTCAGTTAAGAGTGTTGTGCCAACTCTGAAACTTCCACAAGCAACAGGCAGCTCCTTAGAAGACCATGCCTTCTCAGCGTCATACAAAGGATCATGCTCGAGCCATGTGTACCGCAACATGAAGTTTGGAGAGTAAACCTGCTTAATTCGAGCATAGTATCTTGGCATGCCATCATGATCATCATAAATTGCCCATATCTGATCAACTGCAAATCGATCTACATCCCTGTTTTTCTCAAAGTCAAAGAAGTCTGAATCTGGACATGAAACTGTAATATTGTCGGGAATACTATTGTTCACAGATCTGGCAGCAGCAGCACTTCCACTTCCAGAACTAGGAGTTTCCTGTTTTATTCCTGTTCCTTGAAATGCATCGTGATTCCCGTTGATCACTTCTCCATTTTCATTCGTGATCTTCTCTTTGCTTGGAGTACTAAGTTTGTGGCTACTGCTTACTTTAGCACCTTCATTTTCTGCTGTATGATCACTTTTGCCAGCTGTACAGTAAGAGTTTTCTATTCTTATCCTTTTCTTTCCAGGAAAATCGCTGCCCTTTCTACTTCCATCAGATTGATCTTCACTGATGACAGTGTCTCCTTGCTGCCTTGATATAGAAGAATTCTGCCCAGATACTTTATCTGCACTTGCAGCAGTAAAATCATCTTCATTACCAATTTGACTACCATTTACAGCAACATGATAACTGGATCCTGTAGCTACCTCCTTTGCCCTCATTTGCTCGTTGGCAAGAGGAACTTTATCAGAATTCACAACAGGGGGTTTAGTTCTATCTTCAACATTTTGATCATTGAATGGTGGCCCTGTAACCTTTGCTCTATTACAGGCCATAGCTTCAGCTGCAAGATTACTGCTTCCAGTTCCATAACTGTTGGGACAGGCTGCACCCTGAGAATTCACTACATTCTTTGATCCTGAATGGAAAGGGAAATTCTGAGATTGTTGCTGCTCGTTAGTGACAGGACTTTGCTTGCCTGCAACTTTCAGAGATTGTTGTTGATGGTCAGTGACAGGAGTCTGAGAACCACTGACAGAATTTTGCTGACCAGGGGGCCTTTGATTGTTGAGTTTTTGGTTAGTAACATTTGCTTGCTGACTTGGAGGGAACATTTCCTGTTTCATCCCAAATCCACCACATGGCTGAGAATCTACATTCTTCAGCCCTGAACTGAAAGGGAATTTCTGTGGTCGCTGTTGCTGGTTAATGTCAGGAGTTTGCTTATCAGAGATATTCTGAGGTTGCTGTTGCTGATTAGAGACAGGAGTTTGATGACCAGTGACAGGATTCTGCTGACCAGGGACACCCTGATAGTTGTGTTGTCCGTTGCTGACGTGGGTTCTTTGACTTGGTGGAGGGAACATTTGTTGTTGCATCCAAATTCCACTCCATGGATTTGATGCTTCCACTCCAACAGAAGGTTTCTTATGCACATCACAAGCAAGGAAACTCTTTGAACAGATCTGGCAGCGGAGAAGTTTCATCAACAAACTATGTGGATACTGGTATTTTGTACCACAAGCCAAGCAAATGGTCCAGAAAGTTGAATATCCAGCATCAGTGTTCTCCTTATTGGCCCTCTTAGCAACATGATCAGTTTTCTTTGATGACCGTCCACGCTTCTTCGGTACAGGGGCAGATGTTGCATGCTTCCTTTTCAAATCATGAGACGAACGTTTAGCTTGATCTGTCAGTATCATGTGAGCTTCTCCAATTAGCTTAAAAGCAGCTTCTGCACCAACAAACTTGTTCTTATCTGGATGGAGTAAGAGAGCAAGTTTGCGGTACTGTTTCTTGAGTAACACGTCATCTGCAGTTGTTTCTACTTGAAGAATACCATACCAGTCCGTCTCCCCGTTGATCTTAACAGAAGCGCAGCAGTGGACTTCACAAACAGTTAGCAGCTGAGAAATATTTTCAAGGCCAGGAAAAAGCTGTTGAGCCTTGAGGGCAATCCTTTTGGCCCCAGAATAGTCTGCTTCTTGCAGCTTTATCACAGCTAGATCCTTAGCTCTTGAAGCTTCTTCTCTGTTGCATTCCATTGTGATCAGCTGAGAAAAAGATAGCAACTTGTGGAGTATTTTAACAGCAAATTATATGGTCTGTCTTCATCATGCTCCTGAATAAGAAATAACACATCAGTTAGGTCGTAGATTCGCAAATTCATATCACTGTGCGAGATGTTATTACTAACATACCAACCAAAGTATGAAAGAAAACAGATTGATTTCATAAGAAATGCTGCAATTAAATACTTTTCCTTTTCTCTACCAAACTAAATCTTCTACTTGGCTATGTAATATGGAGAACATACAAAAACACATAAGAACAAACATATTGATTATTTCTACTATTACTGTGATTTGTTTATTGAACAAAAGAGAATGAAGTATGTAAGTTGCAGCTCCTGTGTTACTGTATTAGCAATATGCAGTCCTATCTATTGATAAACATTTTTGCACAACTTCCTTTAATTTCTTTCTCCATATAGTGAAACAAAAGAATTGATGAGACTTTATCCTTCACATACCTATGTTTTGTTTTTGCACTTTTCTACCATATTTTAGCAGCGCTCAACATATTGAGATAATTGTGGTGTACAGATTTTCTCAACACACTCACTCCCCTTCTTAGTTGTTTCCTGAAAATAGCAACTAGCCATAAGAACAAGTCCCTTTTTTCCTTTGCCAAGCTTTTTTTATGGAAACAGAACATAAGTGTATTTGTATCCATATTTGGCTTCCATGACACATTTCATCTGAAATCATGTACTTCCGGTATTCTAACAATCCATTTTCATACAGTCCTATAACGAGACACCTAATGCATGTTAAGAACAAAATTGGAGCGCTTTTGGAGAATTATTGGAGCAATCAATCTATAATTGCTCCAACTAATGAACACTTTCTCTAACATCCTACTGATTGTAGATGGAAATTTGCAACCCGCTAGAGCAATCAATTTGAAGATTTTGACACAAGGGATGACAAGTGAGACATATTCTTGACTATGAAATTCACATGGGAAAATGTCTCATCCGTTCTTCTTTATCCAATGACATATATAATAGATATTTCATTATTCAGTTTAGAAGTACAATGTCAAGATAGAACAAACAGAACATGCTTTTGTGCAGGAAATAGAACATGTGTAAAGTACTGCTTTAATATAAAGAAATGTCAAATCAGCAAGTTTTTGTTCCAGGGTGTACATAAGCAAACTTTTACAGTTATCCTGCATTATGTCAGCTAAGCCTTTACCAATGGGGCAAATCACAATACAGAAATGGTTTCCCCCCTTGCAAGAACTATGACTGGTCAAAGCACCATTCATCAGTAGAATACCATATCCAACTCCATAGAATCCAGCATAATTAACTGCCTTAACTTTTCCCAATGTACAACAACCTGAAAGCACTGTAAAATTTGTTTTTTATTCAGAATATATCTACATGAGCCTAGATCCTCTCAGCCCATCATATTTTTTCGAAAAAATAAACCATATAGGTCACTTCTCTGATTAAACCCGCATCATAATCAAGAGGAAAGTTTCCTTTCATACTATCCAAAAGTCCCACCCAAACGGAACAAGTGCGAGTACAGATTGAAAAAAGACGTGGATTTCAGATTTTCTGGCCAGGCATTTCACTGAGCAGGTGTGCATAAAAAATCCAGAACCACAAAACATTGCAAAGAGAAGGTAAAATGATTACATGGACAGGGAGCCAAGAAGATACCGTGCATTAGATAGTGATAGTGGCAATAGAGGGCACCAGGTGCAGTGGAGGCCAGTGTCTTCTTGCTGCACATACCAGTCATACAATGAAAATTCAATCATAAGAAATGCACTTATCTATGCAAAACAAAGTTTGAAAGGGCAATGAACAAAACATTAATTTGCCACATTGATCTGCATGTAGATACAACAAAGAGAAATTGCATGTATTGATGTATTGTTCTAAATATGGTAAACATACATGTGAAAACTTGAATAGCTTGGTCAAGCCAGTTGAGATTCTGACCCTACCCAAGGCACAAACCCAGATCTCACAGGTCATGTGAGCACTTCCTTGAAGGGTACGGTACTTTTTTTATAAAAGGGAACTAAGCCAGTTAGCTAGACGTCTCTCCCATGGTCAGGTTTTAGATAACTAGAGAAATAAAATATCACATCTACTCCTGTCGAACAAATGGCACCCGCAAATTAGTTCAGTTTAGAATGTACTGTTGCAAGTGTACAACACTAGAAAGAGAAAGGAATTGAAATTGCATAAATGCTGCAAATAATATGTGAGGACCACTGTCTACGGACTAGTTTCCCTTTTGGTTTAGAGAAGCAGGATTTTCCAGTTACTTTGCATCCAGCATGTAACAACTGGGGCAACTGACATTTTCCTTCAATGCAAGAATCGTCACTAGAATGCAATCCTTAAAACCCTGCAGAACTTAATAATCACCTAAACGTCGCGCCACACAAAATGAGCTTCCCGTCAAATTCAATCCTAGTATTTAAAACGGATCTACGAGAGAGACCCGATGGTCCCTCCAACGCCCGGCCCTTTCACCCCTCCTCTGATCAATCCCCGCGTAATCACCTAGAGAAAAAAATATCCATCCCTACTCTACCCCATCTCAACCAAACGGAATGAGCGCTCCGATAAACCAGACTCGGAACACACTCACGCTCCTCCGCGCGCGCGCAACCACATCAGTTCCAGACTCCGGCCACGGCATTCCGTCGGGCGAGCAGGCGCGCTCCGGTAACCACACCGGATTCACGGAGAGAAGAGGTTGGGGGGGGGGGGGGGGGGGGGGGGGCAAAGCGACGGAGGGGCCGAGAAGCGTACCGTGGGGGTATCGTCGGCGTCGACGACGGCGGAGGCGGAGACCGTGCTGGTGGGGTGAAGAGGGGCGGCGCGCCGGCGGAGAGGGGAGGCGAGGCGCGCGGTGGTTGGGTCGGGGTTGAGCCGTCGGCGGCCGTGTGGAACCGTGCGCCCGAGTTCGCCAATCTCTCGCCGCGTTTGAAGAGCAGATGTGGAAGGCGGCAAGGCGCGGGGTTTTTGGCGGGGTGGGGGAAGGGAAATCAGGCGGCGCGCGGCGCGCGATTTCCCTCCAAAACCAATGTTTTGGCCTGTTGGGTTTCCCACGTTTTCCCCCTCCCGAGCAAGTGGCAAATGGCAAATCTGGTACGATCTGCTCCAAAAACTTAGTAAGGTTGTAAATCAAGCTGGTTAAGATTTTTTAGGTTTGACCTTTTTTTACAATTTTCTATATGACATTGGAAATTTAACTTATTCCTGATATGTCACTGGACCCACATGTCATATCATAGAAAAAAATCTCTTACTCCCTTTGTCCCAAGATATAGCTTCGATCACACTTTTTAAAGTCAAACTTGTTCAACTTTGACCAACAATAATTTTTGAAATAATTTATTTCAAATAGAAAGATTACATATTTTGATAGTTCGTTTCATGATAAATCTACCGATATCATTTGTATGATAATAGCATTTATGATTATTTCGTCGTCCATGGTCAAAGTTGAAAATTTTTTACTTGAAAAAAGTCTAAGTAAAGCTATATGTTCTAAGACGGAGGGAGTATATCCCATCAGGCCACATGTAGGGATGAGTTAATACAGGAAATTTATCCTATTCCTTACCTAAGCAAGGCTAGCAGCTTAATAATGGTGTGTTTTTTTCTTGACCGGAAGACGCTTGATTTTAATTTTGTCAAAACATTTTTTAGCAAATCGAAGAAAAGCTATATGTATATGCAGATTCGCTCCACATGTGGCTTAGATCGTAACCGTACTTTTTGAAGTGGAATCTGACAAATCTGCTCACAAATAAGTTTAGCATTGAACCTATTAAATAACTACCGATTACTAGCACAGATTAATCTCCTTTTCTCAAAATAAATATATTTTCACTATGAACCTGGACAGGTGCCTCTTCAGGTGCATAGTCGGAATGTATTTATTTTGGAACGGAGAGAGTAAGAAGAAAGCAAAGAAGTGAAGTATTAGATCTATTTTTAATGCAAATTTAATCATACTACTTTTAGAAATTCATAGACCTAGATAAACACATCTTGCACATAGATGTAATAGCAGCTATGATGTACTCCCTCCGTTTAAAATTTTAGGTTGTTTATCATTTCCAAGTTCATAGAATCATAAATTATACATTTAGAAATGGCAAATGAACCTATCATTTGGGACGGAGGGAGTAAAACTATTGCTAACGGTGTCTCGAATTGTGTGAAATATCACAGGTGGAACCATATTGTAATATTCCTACATAATTACATTAATATATATTTGTAATTTGGTCTTTATCAACTGTTGATAGTCTATAGCAGTCTTAGAGCAATGTAGCATTGTTGCAGCATTTGAGTTTATCTCTAGGATTTATTGTACTTCTTCCATCCCAGATTGCAGATCATTTTGACATTTCTAAATTGGTAGATTTATCTCTAAGATATGAATCTAAAAGTGCTAAAACAACCTAAAATTTGGGACTAACAGAGTAATATACTTGAGCAGAAATCCTACCTCTACGAGTGGGTGTAGAGGTAACATTTAAATAAAATAATCCTGAAAGAAATATAATCCTTACTGCTGAAATATTTTTTTTAAAAGATTATGGGGACAATCCATCCCGCACAATGGGTAAGAAGTGCTCTTGCTACACATATCATTCATAAAAAAGAAATTTTATGAAAAGTTGGCAAATGTAATCACTAAACACAAAATAATTAGTGTTAGCTGAATGAGGAAACCGAAATATAAAACTTCAAAACACCTCATTAGACAATACACATCCACAAAGGGTCTAGCTTCCTCATCGGCATAGCCGAGTTTCAGAGATCCAGAGAAGGTTACTTCTTCTTAATGAAAAACCGTGGGGTGAGGGTTTACTTTTTTTCAGCTCTGCATCACATCTGGAGTTTACGATAATACAGAAATCCTTATTTATAAGATAAAATTAAAATTCTTATTAGTGCAGCATCTCTGCCAAACATGCCTAATATTCTGAAGATTCACATGGTCACTACATAAACCCCTAAAAAAACATCTTCATATCCAACTAGTGCGATACTGTTGTTTCATATGCCTTTTGTCATTTTGCATTCTAAAATTTTTTGAAACATGACTAAATTGCTAGGTCACCCTCTCATTTTTCTACAACCTCCCTTGATTTTACAAAACGTTATATTTAAATGGCATACATGTATACAAAGTTATCATCACAAGCAGGTTGGGTGCGCATATATTACCCTTTTGATATGCAAATCACCCTCAGATCAAGGAAACAAAATAGGGACCTCAGAATTTCGGTGGCAATCCAAGGAGTAGCAATGAAAATTGAACTGAAGCAAAACATGATCTCTGAAGTCTAAACTGCAGCAATGCATCAAATTGTGCACCTAGTTTCAAATGCTTCCAGTTGCAAGAGTACAGCTAACTGATTTCAAACCTTTGGGAAAATGTCTCTTGAATAGTTTACCAAGGTCCAACTAGCTAGAAACTGGCCGTTTCAGCTTTAATTAAACCACACAACTACTCAACTCCTCAAGCTCATGCTGGAGAGCGTGCCAAGAATATTACAAGGACAAAGTTCTTCAGCCTCGTGCTAACTGAGGGACTGACAAGGACCGACTTACAACTTCACATAACATTACATGGATCATGGATGATAATAAGTGCCCCTGTGATGATTGCTTATGAGCAAAGTATTAACTCCCCTTTTGTAGCACTTCTTACCTCTGCATTCGTCATGTCAATTCTGATTTCCATTTGCCTCAGCTCATTGATAGTTACATCAATGCCATTGCTTGTCACGTCACTTTTTCCGATAATTGAGTCACTACCTTCCACGATATTTTCAGAGGACTTCGGTTGCTCCGCCCCTTCCTTAGAGGGAGGACAATTGCTACTGTTGTCTTCAGTAACACATTCTCTCACAGATTTCCATTCTAGCCTTCTTAAGAAACATTCTTCAATATCATCCAGTGATGTGTCTTCATTGTCGTTGTCGTATTCAATGCAAGGAAAATGGCAATCAATTGATCTGTGCCTCCTGGACACACCAATTAACTGTTCATTGTCTACTCTTAGTGCAGTGGCTTTGTCAATATCTTTTGGGCTTGCATTATCATCGAAGTTGCAGTTGTCGCTGCCATTGTCATTTTCGTCATCTTGTTGGTCATGACCCTCCTCATCCTCGAGTTCTTCAGATAAGGATGACGAAGATGAAAATGAAGAATAGGCTCCTGCATCATCACGTTCTCGAAGTGTTCTGAGGATCAACGTCTTGAGCAAGTTCATGACTTGAACAGCATGCATCAGAGCAGTCAGAGGATCAGACATCTGATTGGAGGAAAATTTCAGTTTTCTTGTTAGCACTTGTGTCAACAAACAAGGTTGATGCATTGGAGGACTATCACGAGAAGGAAATACCTGTGTCATATTGGGTGCAAAAACCATGGCAACATTTCTTGCATTCATCTTATTGGACTCCTCTTCCTCAACAACATCAGCCATGAGCTCTACGACCCAATGAAGCAGCGCAGCTTGGGTTGGAGGAAGCAGCTCCACGAGCTCAATGCATTGTTCCTCTGTGTTGCAGTGAAGGACTTGCTCAGGTGAGAGGCTGTCAAGAACACCCTCAGGAAGTTCTCTGAACCACGCCTGTTTCACATGTGCAGTACATAATGTAAAAGAGAGATCAATGCCATTGCTCTATTCACGGTTTCAGCATTACTGTAGAGGGCAAATTTCGCAAAGAAATATATATATTCTAAGACACTATAGATTCTACTAAAATTATTCCCATACAGAGGACATGATTTTTTTTATTTTCCTTTTTAAGATAAAAGGGCATGTACAATAGAAAAGGGGGAAAAGTATGCATATAAGATGACTTGCAGCACAGAAAAAAAAAGACTGAACAGGTATGGCTTATATCACGTCAATGACCAAATAGCCCTTCTCTCTACATTATATATAAAAAAGGTAAGCTGCTGCCTTTTTGAACTGGAAAAATGAAATTACCATCACGTGAGATTAATACTGCTTACTACTTGAGCTAAGACTAGTAGGCCACTGAGATGAAGAATGAGGCCAGTAGGCCACTAACACAACATCAGGTTAACCTTCCAACTTAACAGGACAGTATACATCTTTGGTTTCAGTGTTCCTCTTCGAGATAAGTTTGAGAATACTAAGGAGAAAGTGCTTGCCAATTGCAAGAGCAAATCTCTCCTAATTACCATCGTGTGTTTGTTTAATTTGAAAATTCAAACCAAAATTAGACGTTGGATGCCAGCGCATCAGTTTTCAGCTGTGTGATTGCTCAGACTGACATACTAACTTGACATAGCCGCTTACCTTGATCAAACTAGCCAGGCAGTGCACATCGATGTCGTCAGGCACGATGCCGCTGTTGAGCTGCTCCCTGACATGCTCCTCCTGGCCGTTATCCGGGGTGATCCGGAAGATCCCCTCTGCCTGAAATTGCCAAAATAATTAAGGAGAAGTACTCAATTCAGCTGCGCTCGGACACCTTTTGGCTTTTGCAGCTCCCAAACCCCAATCGAAAAGGCTCGAAGCCTTGAACAACCAAAATACTCCGTACCTTCAGCCCATCTTGCGCGTTCAGCCGCTCTTGCATGAGCAGGAGGATCTTGGGCACCGAGTTCCCCTTGTCATCATAGCCGCACTGCATCGACTCCGGCGACACCCCGAACACGCTCGCGCTGCACGAATTCAAAAAAGAAAGGGAAACGTTGGCAATCGAGGCAGCTTGGGGGCAGAGCATTCGGGCCTCTCCACCGGGCACACGAGTAAAGAGCAGAGGCTGGGTTCCCAACTGACCTGGCGCTGGGGACCTGGCCGGGGATCTCGAGCTCGAACTCGACGGGGAGGCCGAGGAAGCCGTGGAGGCGGTCGAAGGTGACGTGCGCGACGTGGCGGACGTCGGTGGGCCAGCCGATCTCCATCCCCCAGCCGGCCCCCGCGGGGTCGTCGGCGTCCGCCATCTGGCACGGCAGCACCACCGACTTGCGGAGCGCCGCCAGCACCAGCGCCAGCACCTGCCCCTGCCCCTGCGCCTGCTGCTGCCCGTCCTCCGCCTTCCACTCGCCTCCCCCACCGCCACCGCAGCCGTTGGAGCTGGGCGACATCACCACCTCAGCCATGGCCACTCGTTCGCTGTGGTCGTGGCTCCTCACGGGCGCTCGATTGGGCTGAGCAGAGCAGAGGTGAGTGAGGGCAGCCTCGATTTGGGGAAAGAGGTGGCCTTTTAAATCTAGCCGGGCGAGATGACGATGCTTTTGGCTTTGTGTCGTTGCGGTTGCGTGCGATCCGCGAATTTGAATGGGGGAAAGCTCGTGGGGCCCGCGAGGGGGCAGACGAGAGGAAGAGGAGGCCTCCAAAAAGCCTCCAACGGCCTTGAAATTCAAATGTCGGGCCTGCTAGTTTTGCATCTGGGTACATTTGTTTTTACCATATCACGAGATAACTGCACGTAGGGAACTTGTTGAAACAATTATTGAAAAAAAAAACTATATTTCCAAAGATTGGAGATATTGGTGACCATATCTTCTTAACAAACATGAAGTGGATGGGTCGATTTTCAAAAAACATTCCTCCATCTGAAAGCGTACTTCTTTGAGAAATCTCGCAGACATTATATAGTTAAACGCAAAAAAGTGCGTAGTTTTATGGAGAACAAACTGATTTTTCCGATGTCCTAACAAATTAGAAGTGTGGATTAAGAGTTGTTGGAGAGATATTTTTTTACCATCTTCCTAAAAAATCAAGGATTATGAAAGGATTTAGAGAACTCTCGGAGGTGCTCTTACGCGCTTTTGGGCGACGCATATCTTCTCCTAAAACAAGATGAAAGGGTACGGAAATAATAAAGAGTAAAAGAAATTCCTGATGAAAATGCACAAGAGAGAAAGAATCCATATAAGTGGTTAAGATAATTTTAGAATAATATAGGATTCCTGATGCAAAATTATCTTCTGTAAGAGTGGATTATTAGGAACTCTTGGAGATGACCTTCTTTTTTCTTTCCAATTTTTAAAAGTACTAAAACTTTATATTTTAGGAGGAAAATATTAGATACACTTGGAGATGCTCTAATGTGTCTTTCAAACTCTCCATCTCTGGTAGAAGATATTTGGAGGAACTAACCAAGTGTCGCAAAGATATAATTTAATGTTGAACCTAAGAGTATCCACAAAATTTGCAGGAAAACAATTTTTGGTTAAGAAGAGAGCACCGAAACATTGTTTGGGCATTGCAAGGGTAATGATCGGATAAAAAAATTACCACATGTGTGACACATTGCATTTAGGACGTGTTTGGATCACCTTGGAGACTAATTTGCCAAACACTTAGGACTACAAGATGACTAAAACTACTTTAGTCAAAGGTGACCAACTAAAGGTGACAAAATCCCCCACTTCTCATTGATCCCTCTTCTCATTAATCATAGCGGCCCATCCCGTGCAGACTCATCTGCTCGACTCGTCCCCTCTACTCCCGCCCCCGACCCCACACCCTCTGCCGCTTTTTCCCACCCTCTCGCCACCGACCACACGCCCTATGCCGCTCTGCTCCTGTCACGCTGCACCCGCGAGGACGCCCGCAAATCCGGTGTTGTGACATCGCAGCCCAAGGCTTAATCGGATTGATAAGGATACTCATACCAGCAAGTTGCAACTTCTTTTCCGGAAGCCCATCACAAAAAAACTCCAAAGTTAAGCGTGCTTGGCTTGGAGCGATGGGTGACCGACTAGGAAGTCCTTCCCGGGTGCGCATGAGTGAGGACAAAGTGCGCAGAAAAGACATGTGTTGGTTTGTGGGGATATTCTTGGGGTCCTAGTCTCCTAGAGAGCTGCCAGGCGTAGGTGGGCCCGGCCTCGGGGAGGCGGGTCGTTACAGGTGTCTTCCTCGAGGGTGTCGTCTACCACGTCGCGTGGCCCTCTACCGTGTTGACCCGCGAATCATGACGGCGACCTCGCTGATGGCCATGAGGCCGACAACCGTCTCACTTACACGAGTCACGCGTCAGCGATCAATCGCGTCTCCTTGCCCCGCTACCCCTGCCACCGCCATGCAACTCCTTGGTGGTGACCCCCGCAATGTGGCCATAAAGGGAAGTCGGCCGTCACTGACGTCGTCGAGGAGGAGGCACCAAGGGTCCCGAAGACTCAGAGGGAGGATGGCGAAGAGCGGAGTCCATCTCGCTGTGTGGGGTGCTGGGGTAGATTAGGCTTGACGGGGTTTGCGACAGACATCATCATCATCGTCGTGCCCGCTGTGCTCGTGCTCGTCGCCGACCCAATCACGGCAATGATCGACACAATTTCTGGCGCTTGGTGTGAGAGAGAGAAGAAAGCAGAGTGTGTGGTTGCTGGCAGTTGTTGGTAGAGCGTGGGAGGAGAGGGGCGGACCATCGGTACGTAGTAGCTAGTGCGCACGGAAGAGAGAAAGGGGGGAGAGAGCAATTAATGCTAAGAATTTTAATGCTGACTAATTTTAGTCACCTTCCAAACAAGGGGCTGACCAAAAGATTCTACAGGTATTTGGATCTAGGTGACTAGAAGTACTCCCTCCGGTTTGGTAAAGGAAGACGTTTAGGACAGCGACACGGTCTCCAAAGTGCAACTTTGACTTCCTATTTTTACAAAAATAAATATTAAAAACTAACATATGTATACTTTTATGAAAGTATTTTACAAGACAAATCTACTCATGTAGTTTTCACATTTCCAAACTCAACAACTTAAAAGTTATTCATGATTTATATTCATAATGTTTGACTCAAATCTTGTCCAGAACGTCTTCTTTTACCAAACCGGAGGGAGTAGCTTGACTAATTTTAGTCACCTTGAGAGGATAATTTGCCAAACACCCTTGACTAAAGGGTGACTAAAATTAGTTTAGCCTCTAGTCACCCCTGACCTAGCTAAAAGGGACTAAAAGCCCCATCTCTCTCCTCATTAAACATCGACCGCTCCTTATCCACTACCTTGTGGCTCACGCTTCTTCTCCTCCCGTGACGCTCCCTACCTTCATCGTCGGGTGGTCGCACTCCCCGCCGCCGTCCCGCCTCGCCCCCCCATGGCGCTCCCCTTCTCCGCCCGCGCCCGCCGCACTCCCCTTCTTCCCCCACCACCCCGCCGCCCGTCGCGCTCCCCTCCCGCGTCGTCATGCTCCGCTCCACTGCCGCCGACCCACCGCGCTCCATCCTGTGCCGCGGTGCTCCCATCCTTCACCACGGGCGACGAGGGTAGGATCCCCCACGACACACATCGCTGCTCTCTGTCGCGCCGCCCTATGCCATGCCCCTCTGTCGCGTGTCGTTCCAGCACCCTCAAGTTTGACCGCGTCGTTCTTGCACCCTGGTGGCGGAGGGGAGCTAGTGCCCGGACTCGCGGTGTGGAAGAAGGGACGGAGGGAGCAGCGTGGCCTCGTGGCTGGCCGAGGAAGGGGGCACGGGGGAGCTCAGCGTCGTCGTCGTGGGTCGCCCCTTGCCGTCACACCGCCAGCCGCAGGGGAGAGGAGGAGGCGCCTGTCGTGCTCGCGGCCGGCATCAGCAGATGGAGCATGGAAGAAGACGACAGCTGAGAGATCCCGCACGCCAGCTGCCCCTGCACTGGGAGGGGAGCCGGGAGGGAAGGGGAAGGGGAAGGGAGGAGGCACGTCATGTCGATGCCGGCACCGTCGCCGGTGTGGGAGAGGTGGGCAGCATGGGCGCGAGTGGCGCGCCTAGGACGTCGAGGAGGAGGCGGAAGTCAGACCACTGGGAGGAGGCTCTCTATCCGACGATACCCACCCCGTGTCACTGCCCTGTCCTTCGCCGACTCGACCGGGGGGCCATCTACGCCGTTGGGTACGGTCTCTGCTGTCGCTCCCCCCGCGCTCCGCCTCGCTAGCGCGTCCCGCGTAGATCAAGCCGACGACAGACTCAAGGGGTGACTGCTGGTAGTTGATTGAGGGGAGAGAAAAAAGAGGGATAGAGAACAATTAAAGCTAAAAGTAATTAATGTTGACTAACTTTAGTCACACTCCAAACACTGTTTACTAAAATATTTGAGTCTGACTAAATTTTAGTCAGGAGACTAAAGGGATCCAAACACTCTCTTAGTCTAACCATGGGAGTAAAGAGATCCGAACACTCTCTTACACCAACTTTTTCTCCCAAAAGAGAAAGCTCCATAGCTCACATTAGCCACATAGTCGCATGCCAAAGACAAACACGGAGCATCAAAAGAAGAAGAAAACATGTTTTTTTTATAAGGCATGTTTGTAGGGAAAAGCGAAGAAATGCGATTAGGAAGATGTGCCGTTATCTCTCTCGCGAACGAAAAAACACCCACGGGATATGCGCGGGCCCCACGTCCAGTTTTGGGCTCAGGATCACAACTCACAAGGCCGCGAGAAGGCGAAACGGATGGAAACCACCCCGGTTTTCACGGAAGGCGATTCTGTGGCGATTGTGCAAGCGAGTCTGATCCTGCTCTAGATCGGCCTTTCCGGCTCCGATCTACTCCGCGCCGCCGCGGTCCACGTCCTCGTGGTCGCGGTGCCCCGCCACGGCGACAGTGTGCGTACCATTGTCGTCGGCCACCGCATATTGTCGGTTAGCCTTTCCGGCGCCGCCAACCACCAAAAACCCTAGTTCCCGCTGGGTGCCGCGCCGCTTAGGGTTCTAGTTGGATCTCGTGTGTACGCATCGGCTTGTAGCCTGGTGTGGTACTCTCTACTGCACCCTCCTATCTGATCTGATGGCGTCAATCGGAAGTGGAGGAGGTGACGGCTCGGGTAATCCCCGGCCGGGTTTCAAGGAGGATGTTGACCCCCATGTCGCTGAGCTGCTGAAGAAGCTCCATCTGACAGAGGAGGAAGGGGAGGTGGCTGTGTTTAGCGATGATGAAGCCAAGGGGGAGGCTCCGGCGGAATGGGCGCTTGTGGGGAAGGTTATCTCCCCTGGAACGCTCCACCAGAGCACGATCTTCGGTGCTCTGAAGCCGGCTTGGGGTAACCCAGTGGGGCTCAAGATTCGCTCGATTGGTGAGAAAAAGGACAATCTGTTCGTGGCGGAGTTTGGGTACAGGAAAGATCTGGATCGTATCCTCGCAAGCTCACCATGGAACTTCGGTAAATACGCAGTTATCCTGCGTGAATACGACGATAAGCTTAAACCCTCAGAAATTCGTTTTGAACGAATGGAAATCTGGGTGAGGCTCTTGGACCTTCCTCTGGGGTGTATGAATACTCAAAGAGGAACCCGTGCGATGAAGTTGCTTGGAGATGTTGTGAAGATGGACGTGGATAAAGATGGCAAAGCTAGTGGCCCGTTTCTTAGGGCTAGAGTTGCTATTGATATGTCCAAACCGATCAAGAGGGGAGTATTGCTGAAGATGTCAAAGGATAGTGCACCAGAATGGTTTGATGCTCGCTACGAGAAGCTACCCTTTTTCTGCAGATCGTGCGGGGTAATTGGCCATTCTGACCTTTTCTGTGCGGCCCCAGCACCACGGGATGAAGAAGGGAATCTTCCTTACGAGTTATCACTCAGGGTGGATGATAAGAGGAAGAAAATGCAGAGCTTCGTGGAGGCGGCGGAGGAATCCCTGAATAGTGCTTCCTCAACGGGCTCAAAACAAACTAAAGGGTCGACCAAGGAGAAACAGTTTGACCCCCAGGAAGATGATGCCACAATGGACCGGGAGGAGGAAATCACGTCTCCTCTGAAGGGGCCAATTCCTGTTGTCACCAAGGGGACGGAGGGGCCTCGGTCGGGTGTGTACCGGCCACTTTTCCAAGCTAAGAAGGGGTCTGAGCAGAAGTCAGTAAGGAAGAGGAAGTCGAAGCCAACTCCTTCGGAGGCCACCCCGGACCTCAACCTTCCTACGGTGGACTCTACAGCCCTGGTGCCTGCTGGTCTCGTGAGCTCCAGGGTCAGTCAGCTGGTGAGAGACCAAGAGGAGGGGGTTGAGAGCAAGGAAGAGCTTCTGAAGAAGCAGAAGATGTGTCCCACCACTAATGTTGCAAGATCGGCGGCGGCTGCTACGGGCAGTCCCCGCCGGGCACAATGAATTGCTTAAGTGTGAACTGTCGGGGCAGCGGGAAGGCCGCGGCAGTTCAAGAGCTGGGTCTTTTGATCAAGACCTGGAAGCCCGCACTAGTGTTTCTCATGGAGACACGCTTATCGGAAGAGAGAACGGGGGCTTTGATGAAGTCCCTGGGGTTCCCCAATGGAGAGGTGGTAGCTGCGACTGGCTTAAGTGGTGGTTTAGCCTTATTTTGGAGGAGGGACGTCATTGTGTCCTTGCAAAGCAAATCCTGTTCACACATTGATGTTATCCTCTCTTGTGTGAATTTGAAGGTGAGACAATGGCGTTTCACCGGGTTCTACGGTGAACCAAAGCGGGAGATGAGGAAGAACAGCTGGTATCTCATGCGGTTCCTGCGTGCTCAACTTGATCTTCCCTGGTTGTGTGCTGGGGATTTCAATGAGGTTTTGTCAGAGGAGGAACATATGGGTGTGAATGTGAGGGAGGCGTGGCAGATGGAAGGTTTTCAGGACGCAGTTGCAGACTGTGGCTTGCTGGACCTTGGCTTCTCGGGTCTTTCTTATACGTGGGACAATAGACAAGAGGGGAATCGAAACGTTAAGGCTCGTCTGGATAGAGCCTTCGGTGACCACAGGTTTCTGGAGGCTATGGGGGACACGACTGTCAAGGTGTTGCCGACGGTTTTCTCTGACCACGCCGGCCTATTAATCGAGGTGAAAGAGCCGGCTAAGCATGTGAACACCTGGCCTCGAGGGAGAAGGCCTTTCCGATATGAGGATATGTGGCAACGACACCCTGATTACGTGGATTTCGTCAATCAGTCTTGGGATCCTAGTGGCTGTGATGGCCTCTCCTCAATGGCTACTTCCCTGGAGAGGTTACAAGTTGAGTTAAGTGCGTGGGACAGAGATGTTTTCGGCTCGGTGCGCAAGACGCTGCGTCATCTCCGTAAGGAGTTGGAGTCTGAAAGGAGCCACACCCTGTATAGGGGGCCAACTGATCGGGAGCGTTTCTTGATGAAAGAACTGGCTGAGGTGCTCGGCAGAGAAGAAGAAATGGAGCGACAACGCTCTAGAGTGGAGTGGCTCAAGTCCGGTGACCGCAACACCGGATTTTTTCAAGCAAGGGCGAAGGCTAGGTCTCGCTCGAACCGCATTCGGGCGCTTAAAAGAGCTGATGGAACGGAGGAGACGACGCAGGAGGGAATTGAGTTAATGGCCAAAGAGTTCTATCAGAACCTCTTCACGGCCCAGGAAGTTCTCCAGCCTGAGTTAATTTGTCAGTACGTGCCCAAGAAAATCACAGCAGCTATGGCTGAGGCCTTATGCCATAATTTCACGATAACGGATGTGGAGACGGCCCTGTTTCAAATGGGTCCGAGCAAAGCACCGGGTGCGGATGGATTCACGGCAGGATTTTTTCAAAAGCACTGGTCGCTACTCAAGGACAAGGTTTTATCCGCGGTGCTGGGTTTTCTGAACGGTGGCGACATGCCTGAGGTAATTAACCATACTATTCTGGTTCTTATTCCTAAGGTCGCTAATCCCTCAGAAATGTCCCAGTTCCGGCCCATCTCCTTATGTAATGTGCTCTACAAGATATGTTCCAAAGTTCTGGCAAATAGACTCCGGCTGATTTTGGATGAGGTGATCTCTGAGGAACAAAGTGCCTTTGTCCCTGGTCGTCTTATTACTGACAATGTGCTGATAGCATATGAATGTATCCACTACCTGAGGAACAAAAAAGGAAAGACCGGGGCTTGTGCAATTAAGCTCGACATGGCAAAGGCGTATGACCGTGTGGAATGGAGGTACTTAGAGGAGATGATGTTAGCTCTGGGTTTTCCCCATTCTTGGTGCTCTTTGGTGATGAAGTGTGTGTCCTCGGTAAGCTTTTCGGTTAAGGTCAATGGGGTTCTGTCTCCTTCTTTTCGGCCTACACGTGGGATTCGCCAGGGGGACCCGTTGTCCCCTTTTTTGTTCCTGATCTGTTCTGAAGGCCTGACCAGTTTGCTGAAGGCGAGGGGCCCCCAGTACATTTCGAAAGGTGTCAGGGTCAGTCGTCATGCGCCGTGGATTTCCCACCTCCTATTTGCTGATGATTGTCTCATTTTTACTCAGGCATCGAAAAGAGGAGCAGATAGAATTGCTGAGATTCTGGAATTGTATAATAGGGGTTCAGGACAACTTGTGAACAAGGATAAGTCTGCTGTTTTTTTCAGTGAGAATTGTGTCCTAGATATGAAACATGAGGTTCATGAAGGCCTGCAAATTCCAACGGAAGCGTTGGGAGAAAAATATCTTGGCCTTCCGACGGCGGTTGGTAAAAGTTCAGATGGCACCTTTGATTATGTGGCCGAGCGCATTAAAAGTTTCATCCATGGTTGGGGTGGACAGTTGCTTAGCTGCGCCGGCCGGGAAGTCTTGATCAAAGCAAATGTTCAGGCAGTGCCAACATACCCAATGAGCTGCTTTAGGATTCCTGCTCCAACATGCAAGAAGATTAAGAAGTATGTGTCCAATTACTGGTGGGGCAGCTCTATCGATAACCATAAGATGCACTGGTTGAGGTGGTCCAAACTTACCAGTAGCAAGGGGGAAGGTGGTATGGGTTTTCGTGATTTACCACTCTTTAATCAGGCTATGTTGGGGAAGCAGGGCTGGAGATTACTCACCCGGCCTGAGTCGCTTTGTGCCAGGGTACTGAAGGGGAAGTATTTCCCAAATAGTAGTTTCTTGCTCACTAACAGGAAGAAGAATAGCTCTGAAACCTGGAGATCAATCCTATATGGCAGACAGGCACTCTCCAAAGGTTTAATCAAACGAATTGGTCCTGGGGACTCAATTAATATATGGGAGGACAACTGGTTAGCAGGGTCATCTTCTTTGAAGCCGGTAGTCAGGTTGCCGGATGTGCTACAGGAGAAGGTGTGCGATCTGTTTGTGCCAGGGACCAGGCAGTGGAATGAGGCTCTGGTGCGGGAGTGTTTCTGTGCTCCAGAAGCCGAAGCGATTCTTAAGCTGAAGCCTGGCACCACTCTGGAACAGGATCTCGATGCATGGGCTTTTGAGAAGACTGGTTTGTACTCGGTTAGGTCCTGTTACCGAATGTTGAAGCATGGAAGTATCCAGGAAGAGGATTTTTTGAGGAACGAAGCTAGCTCTGCTGAAGGCCATAGATGGTGGGAGAAACTTTGGAAGCTGAAAGTTCCTCCGAAGGTGCGCATCTTTTGGTGGAGGGTGCTCCACAATTTTCTGCCATCCAAAATGGAGCTGAAAAGAAGACATGTTGCAAAAGAAGACCATTGTGATAGCTGTGGAGCTGAAGGTGAATCGGTGTTCCATGTGGCAATTAGCTGTTCTGTGGCGCAACGTTTCTGGAAGGCTGTCAGGGAGATCACCAGTTTCAAAATCCCACACCTCCATCCGTCAACCTGGGCTACTGATCTCCTGTTGGGCGCCGTGTGTTCTCAAGAAGAGGCAGCACTGTTCATTTGTGGAGCTTGGTCCCTGTGGACAGGGAGGAATGCTCGCTCTCATGGTCGCGATAGTTGGAGTCCAACCGCTGCGGCAAGGCATGTTGCTTCGATGATTGAGGATCTGCTGTCCTTGTCTTGTGACACCGGGGGTAATCAGCAAAGGAGTAAGGGTGTATGGATGAAACCGGAGGCAGGCTGGAAGAAGGTGAACACAGATGCCTCCTTCCTGTTGTCATCCTCCTCGGGCTCATGCGGTGCTGTAATTAGAGATGAGGAGGGTAACCTGTTAATGGCTACGGCGAAGAGATACAATCATATTCCGAATGTGTTGACTGCGGAAGCACTAGCAGCGAGGGATGGCTTGTTACTTGCACTTTCGGGCAACTACAATGCGGTGATTCTGGAGCTGGATAACTTGGCACTGGTGAATCTACTTCAATCCGTGGCAGGAGAACGGAGTGAGATCGCTGGGCTCTGGCATGAGATTAGAGAGTTAAGCAGGGTTTTTGATTCTTTTCATATTTCTTTTGTAAAACGGGAGGGTAACGTAGCAGCTCACACGTGTGCAAAACTGCTCCCGTTATCTGCCCAGGCTTGCACGTGGACTGAAGCCTTCCCAGCAGCTCTGTTGGGAATTGCTTCTAGTGATTGTAACCCTGTCTTGGTTTAATATAATCTCGTCATCTCAAAAAAAAAAAAAAAAAACTCACAAGGCCGCCGTGACCTTTTTTTAGTGCTCACCAACTAGCACAAACGAGCTATTCAGCTATAGTATGGGACCATGACACGCGATTTGCGACCACTGCCAGGTGGGGCCTCCGGCAGCAGTGTGCCGGCCTGTCACGTGGGGACCAGCAACAGCAGGCCGGGCCCCGCCTCCCCCAATGCCCCGACCGCATTCGCGTGGCGTGCAGGTGCAGGCCGCCTCTGCCGGCTGCCGGTTTGGGCGCGCGGCGCACCTGGCCGGACGGCCGGCTGCTCCGAGCTGCAGCGGCGGCGGTTTCGAATTCCACGGGAGGGAAGCTGGGAAGCTTCCGCTTTTTCGGAGCTATACGATCCGGTGATTGGTCCCCTGGAAACGGTGAGGCTGTATTTGCGCGCGCGTGCGCGGCCAGTCGGCTACGGACCTACGGTACACTGGGGCCACCCGGACTCTTTGACCAGGCTGCCTCCATCGAGCGAGATGTCGATTACGTTTTTTTGTCAATTTTTTTGTCTTGTTCAATTTACGGTGAGGCATGCGAAAGGTTCGGGTCGACTCGCTGGTGAAGCCGCTCGGCTCCTCAAATCAGACTGTGGTTCGATGCGGACCGACCCGAGAAGAAAACAAAGCGACATGGTCACCCTGTTGACCCACGGTGCCCCACGGGGCGAACCTCCCAATCGACCGTGGTTCGATGCGGACCGACCCGAGAAGAAAACAAAGCGACATGGTCACCCTGTTGACCCACGGTGCCCCACGGGGCGAACCTCTCACGGCGGCATTGTTCTCAGCCGCATCGCACTCCTCCCGTCCCTGCCTCCTCTTCGGCCTCAGATCGAGGTTGTCGCCGCCGCCGCCGATGGTGCCAGAAGCTACCTCTCCGGTTTCACAGATTGGCTCCATGGCCGGACCCTTCTCGGCAATCATCGCCTTTGACTTATTCATCCCCAACCACATCATCTCACCACCCACGTTGAGCACAATCGAAGCTTCAATCCCACATCTCACACAATCACACCCCGCATCATAATCTATGTTGAGACATCTGCGGTCTGCGCAAATCAGCTTCCTATTACACTTTGCAATTTCTTGATTTTCCTATTCATTGTCCATGGAGGAAGTAATCTGCAACCTGATGCTTCAATTCGTGTTGTACTTGTCTTCCTCCTCTCCCTGATGCTTGCCGTCGCCGCCTCCCTCCTTGCGGCCGTACTGGTGGAGGTACTCCTCGGCCTTCTCAAGGTACCCACGGACGGGCTTGCGGCTTGCCCTCAAGCTTGCCGTAATGGGAAGTGGCGTGGAGCAGGCCGGCCGCCACCCCGGTGATTCGGCCCTTGTCCACCTTCTCCAGGCTGTGGCCTAGGAGGGCAAGCTTGGCCACCTCCGCCATGAGCGTCCTTGCTGCCCATGCCGGAGTCCTCGTTGCTGCTGTCGGGGACAGCCCTAGGGGTCCCCTTAAACAACGGGGAAATCCTCACTTAAAACCCGCAACAAAGCCAAAACACAATTTGCCTAACCATGCAGGAAACGGCCCACACCGCAGGGACCCCGACGGCCCATCAAGGCGGCCCTCTTAGAGATCCCCTCGAGCAGGCTCCGCCTCGCTCGAGGATGCGCGCCCCCCTCGGGGCGGGCTCCGCCCGTTCGAGGGGTAGCACTTCCCTCGAGCGGCTCCGCCTCGCTCGAGGGCTCCCTCCCCCCTCGAGCAGGTTCCGCCTCGCTCGAGGGTACGTCCCGCCCTCGACCGGGGTCCGCCACGCTCGAGGGCGCCCCTCACGCGTGCGCCGGCCCCCGTACACGGGCATTTAACGCCCTGACACCGGCGGGACGGCGCCATCATGCGCCGGGGCTCGCGCCCGGTGCCGCCGCACCAACTCCCCGGGGGAGGAGCCCATCCCCATCACCGTGGGGAGGGACCGTGCGGCGCGGCCGGTGTCGTCCCGTGACGCCGTGCGCCGCTCCAAGACGGCTAACGCGCCGAGCCCTCGAAGGGGGCCGGATGCACCCTCGATTCACTTTCTTGTGACCCTACGGGGTTAGGGTGGAGGCGCTAGGCCGGTGGAACACCATCCCGCCATCGTAACACGGCGTGGCCGCCATCCCCGCGCGTGCGGGGGCGCACGCCGGGCGCCGTAGCAACAACTCCAAAGACCGTGGAAGCACGTCGGGAAGGGACGCCGCTTTACCTACTCCCCGTACTCCGTACGGCCAACGTCAGCACCTCCCTCGAAGCCTATCAGAAGGCGTTACCACCATCCGCTGCCCTTCAACCCTCGAACCGCCACTGTTCGGGTACAAGGTAGGCCATGATGGCCAGATCGCCGCAAGGATCGTCCGGACGGCCGCCCATTCTACAGCATAGCACGTCGTGCTTCCCCATGTAGCTAGATAGCGCGGCGCGCATGTAATCCGCCTCCCCCTTGATCTATAAAAGGGGGGCGAACCCCCCAGCCGCAGGGGACACAGAGAGGAGCATACGAGACGTAGAGCAACAGATAACACACAGCGCACCACGTACTCATTCTCTAATTCTCCCACAATATCTTCAGCCACTTCACCAGGGACTTGGAAGCCACGCTTCCTCTCCCGCCTTGCTTGTAGCAGCCCCACTACAGGCACCCCCGGTGCTGAGCAATATAGTGCCGAGAGCACACCGCTGCTGGACGTACGGCCCCCTCGGCCGGAACCAGGATAAATCCCGTGTCTCTTATTGCTTAGCATCGACCATTGAGGGATAGACCTCGACGCTTTCTCTTCGGTTAGTGTCGGGACCATATTCCGCACCGACGCTTGGCGCCCACCGTGGGGCAATCGAGCGCCTAAGGTCATTCCGTCAACTCCCTCCATGGTGATCCGCACCGAGTACCGTGGTACGCGCTCTCGCATGGGTAGCTCGGACCCCCTCCCGGCCGGGTTCGGAAGTCGCTTCGGGGACCCGAACTTTCGGGCCACGGGGAATGGCTATCTCATGCGCCTCACCAACCGTGAGGAGCCCCGCGCGCGGCGCCGGGCCGAGTCCGTTCGGTCCCCCGCCGCACGCACCCCCACGGCGCGGGCGCCCGCAGCACCGGATGCCGTGGGCCCGTCGACGCCACAACGCCGCCGTCGCTGCGGGCGGCGTTCGCGCCGGGGCGCGGTCCGAGCGGCGGCGGCCGAGCGCGCCGCCACTCGGCACGGCGCGCCCGCCATCACGACCGCCGGCACCCGGCGGGACGGCGCACGGTCTCCGACCGCGCATCCCCATCGGGGCCGCGTGGCGCTACGTCAGCCTACAACGCCAACGTCAACACCACGATGCGCAGGGTTCCGCCTGGCCGTCACGTCTTCGTCGCCAGGGACCCCGGCGCCTCAGCAGGGGACGAATCGTCCCTGGGCTCCCTCGACGCGTTGCCACCTGCCAACCGCCACGGGTACGCGGAGTGAGACTTCTCCGGCGTGCCGGACCCAGTCATGTTCTGCCGTTTTCTCGACGCTACGGATTACTGGTTCGGCTGCTCCGACGACTCCAGCACCGGGAGTTACGATCCCGCGCGGGAGTGCTACGCCGTCATCACCAACGACCCGGCCAATGCCGCCGGTGCGGTGGGCGCCGGGAGACGGGGGAAGTCACGCCCGCCCAGGGGATCGCCACGCGCGCCGGCCGCGGGGCCAAGCGCTCCCCGCCGGGGCCGACGTTGACGCACACCGGCCCAAGCCCGCGAGCTCGAGGCCAAGCCGGCGGAGGAATACGGACGGTGCGGGCCGCTCCGCGCCTCAATGGCGGGGAAGCCTCCGCGCGCGGCGAACGCGCACGGGAGCCGGGACGACGAGTCCGCGACCGCATCAACACCGTCCCCAACGTCGACAACGCGGATGCGCCCCCGCGAGCGAGCCAAAAGCTCATCGCCGCCGCGACGCCGCCGCGGGCCATGCCGCACCCTCGACCCCCGAGGCTCGAGACCCGCACCGCGAGGTGCAAACTCTCATCGAGCAAGCGGCCGTCCAGCAGGCCGAGAGCTCGGCCTCACGCATCCGCCAACAGGGGGATGCGCGGGACGACGAGGCCGCACTCAGAGGCGAACCCTCGGTCCACGCGGAGAGGACCGGCGGGGCGACCCGCCGACCAAGGACGCACGCCGCCAAGGAGCGGCTCCTCGACGCACGCAGGCGCCGGATGGCGACGCCCGCAACGTCATCAACGCCGGACGCACCGGCGGGGGGCGGACGCACGGGCGAAGGGGGCTACCACCCTCGACGGGGTGGGACGCTACGACGGCGGCGAGGACCGCTCCCCGATGCGGAGCCCCCCGGGGACCCGTGTGTTCGGCCGGGAGATCCGCGCGGCGGCGTTCCCCCAACGCTTCCGCCGCGCCCTCGACCATCTTCAAGTACAACGGGGAGACGGACCCCCGCGTGTGGCTCAACGACTACCGCTTGGCTTGCCGGTGGGCGGGGCCACCGGCCGACGAGGTCATCATCCGCAACTTGCCCCCGCATCTCGGCGACGCGGCCCGGGACATGGCTCGAGCACTTGCCCGCTAGCCAAATCCACAACCGGGATGATCGCGGTCCGCACGTTCGTGGGCAACTTCCGGGGCACGTACGTGTGCCCCGAATTCGTGGGACCTGCGCTCCCCGCACACGAAGCCCGGCGAATCGCCGCGGGACTTCATGCGGCGCTTCTCCAAGCGCCGCACGAGCTCCCCGGCCGTGGCGCGGTCACGAGATCGTGCACGCCTTCCTCGAGGGCACCATGTGCGGGACCTCGTGCGGGAGCCGGGACGCGGCCGCCCGCGGACTCCAACGAGCCGTTCGACATCGCCACCGGCTTCGCCTCGGAGAAGAGGCCGTGGGGGCGATCTTCGACGGCAAGAAGGGCAAGCGCTCGGAGGACGCGCCCGCGGAGGGCGACAAGTCCAAGGATCCCCACCGCAACGACAAGCGGGGCAAGAAGGGGGAAGAAGCCGCGCCGCGAGGCGCGCGAGCGGGGGCGCGACGGCGGTAATGCCGAGGCCCTTCTTCGTTGACCCGGCTCGACGGGGCCCTCGACCGGCCCCTCGAGGCCCGGGGGTATTTGACGACATGCTAAAAAAGACATGT
The DNA here is from genome assembly GCA_947561735.1 of Cenchrus americanus. NCBI lineage: Eukaryota > Viridiplantae > Streptophyta > Magnoliopsida > Poales > Poaceae > Cenchrus > Cenchrus americanus. Next base: position 194,979,341 of record OX387245.1, on the reverse strand, counting down.
CCTTACCACAAGACCCCAGTGAACCACACCCTTGAGCAGTGCGATATGCTCAAGAAGTTCTATGGCCGTGCCGCCGCGAAGGAGGCGAGAGGCCAAGAAAGACGGAGGCGATGGCGATGCGGGCGGCTTCCCCCGCCGTCGAAAATGTGTTCCTCATCTTTGGGGGGACAACCGTCGACATGTCGACCCACCGGCCGCAAGAAGGAGCGGCACGAGGTCCTCGCCGCGGAGAGGGCGCCTCCATCCTTCCTCAATTGGTCGGAGGACGCCATCACCTTCACCGGGAAGACCACCCGAACCGCGTCCCCAACCGGGCCGACCCGCCGGTGGTCGACCCCATCATCGGGAACGCACGGTTCTCGAAGGTCCTCATGGACGGAGGCGGCAGCCCTCAACATCCTCTACGCGCATACGCCGCGCTTGATGGGGATCGGGCCGGGACCCGGTGCGGCCCCGGCACGAAGCCATTCCATGGCATTGCGCCGGGCAAGGTGTCCGGCCCCTCGGGCATCGACTCGCCGGTTTGGTTTGGCACCCCGAAGAATTTCCGCAAGGAGACCCTCACCTTCGAGGTGGTGGGGTTCAAGGGGGCCTACCACGCTATACTTGGGCGACCCTGTTACGCCAAATTCATGGCGGTCCCCAATTATACTTACTTGAAGATGAAGATGCCGGGACCAAATGGCGTCATCACCGTCGGCTCGTCCATCGAGCACGCATTCAACTGCGACGTCGAGTGCGTAGAACACGCAGAGGCACTGGCGCTGGATGAAGCGCTGGTGAACACGTTGGAGAAGATGGTCAACGAATACCTCGACTCCGCCGCCAAGCACACCGGCACCTTCGAGGCCGCGGAGCAGACCAAGGGGGTCCCCATCGACCCTTCAGCCCCCGAGGGCAAGGCGTTGAGGGTCAGCTCCGCCCTCGACCCCAAATAGGAAGTGGTGCTCGTCGACTTCCTCCGCGCCAACGCCGACATCTTCGCGTGGAGCCCCTCGGATATGCCAGGCATCCCGAGGGAGGTCGCCGAGCACTCCCTTGACATCCGCCTCACGCCCGTGCCGTGCGAAAGCAACGGCCGCGCCGCTTCGACGAGGAGCGGCGACGGGCAATCGGAGCGGAGGCCGCGAAGCTTCTCGAGGCCGGATTCATCAAGGAGGTGTTCCACCCAACGTGGCTAGCAAACCCCGTGCTTGTAAAGAAAAAGAATGGGAAGTAGCGGATGTGTATAGACTACACCGGTCTTAATAAAGCATGTCCTAAAGTTCCTTTTCCTTTGCCACGCATTGATCAAATCGTTGATTCAACGGCCGGGTGTGAATTGCTTTGCTTCCTTGATGCTTACTCCGGTACCACCAAATAAAGATGAAGGAGTCCGACCGGCTCGCGACTTCGTTCATCACACCGTTCGGGACGTTCGCTACGTCACGATGCCGTTTGGCCTCGAAACGCGGGTGCAACATACCAGCGTTGCATGCAGCACGTTTTTGGGGATCACATCGGGTGGACGGTCGAAGCGTACGTGGACGACATCGTCGTAAAGACCAGGAAGGCGGACGACCTGGTCGACGACCTTGGCGTCGCGTTCAACTGCCTACGGGCCAATGGGGTCAAGCTAAACCCCAAAAAGTGTGTCTTTGGAGTGCCGCGGGGCATGCTCCTGGGATACATTGTCTCCCAGCGGGGAATCGAGGCCAACCCTGAAAAGGTTGCGGCCCTCGAACGAATGGGTTCGATCCGGGACCTCAAAGGGGTGCAGAAGGTGTTGGGGTGCCTCGCCGCCTTGAGCCGCTTCATCTCGCGGCTCGATGAGAAGGGCCTGCCCCTCTACCGCCTACTCAAGAAGCACGAGCGCTTCTCCTAGACCACCGAGGCCCAGGAAGCACTCGACAAGCTGAAGGCGTCTCTAACGCACGCCCCGATCCTCACGCCGCCGCAAGACGGCGAACCCCTGCGGCTCTACGTGACCGCAACCACCCGGGTGGTAAGCGCCGTGATCGTCGTGGAGCGCACGGAGGAAGGGCACGCCTTGCACGTGCGGCGGCCGGTCTACTACATCGGCGAGGTCCCCGTCGGACACGAAGACGCGCTACCCCCGAGTCCGAGAAGTTGCCTGTACGCGGTAGTCCTTGCGCGCGCGCAAGCTCCGCCACTACTTCGAGGCCCACCCCCGTCACGGTGGTTTCCTCCTTCCCACTGGGAGAGATCATCCGCAACCCCGACGCCGCGGGCGGGGATCGCCAAGTGGTCCGTAGAGCTGATGGGCGAGACGCTCGCCTACGCCCCGCGCAAGGCTGTCAAGTCCCAAATCTTGGCGGATTTCGTCGCCGAATGGACGGACACGCAGCTACCGCCGCCGCAAATCCAAGCGGAGTGTTGGACTCTGTTCTTCGACGGCTCGGTGATGAAAACAGGGGCGGGCGCGGGCCTGCTCTTCGTGTCACCCCTCGGGGAACACATGCGGTACGCGGTGCGCCTCCACTTCCCCGCGTCTAACAATATGGCCGAATACGAGGCCCTCCTCTGCGGCCTCAAAATCGCCATTGAGTTAGGCGTCAAGCGCCTCGACGTGCGGGGGGACTCGCAGCTCGTGATCGATCAAGTCATGAAGAACGCGAGCTGCCATGACGACAAGATGGAGGCCTACTGCAAAGCCGTGCGAGCCCTCGAGGACAAGTTCTACGGCATCGAGCTCAACCATGTGCCCCGCCGGTACAACGAGGAGGCGGACGAGCTCGCCAAGATTGCGTCCGGGCGGATCACCGTCCCCCCGAACGTTTTCGCCCGCGACGTCGCTCAACCCTCAGTCGTTTTCGAGCCCTACCCCTCGAGTCACGACGAACCCTCGGGGGCTCCCTCGAATCCAGCGGGTGCGGAACCCATGGACGAGGACCCCTCGAACGAGGCGTACGTGCTCTCCCTCCTCGAGGGGTACGACTCCCACGAGGCCGACGTGATGGACATCGAGCCGGCTCCTGCCCAAGAGGACTGGCGCGAAAAATACATCGCCTGGATCGCTCGAGGGGAACTCCCCGCGGACCGGGCCGCGGCCAGGCGCATCGCCAGGATGGCCAAGTCTTTTGCCCTCGTTGACGGCGAGCTGTACAAGCGCGCCGCCTCCGGCATCCTACAGCGGTGCGTGCCCATTCCCGAGGGGCGCGAGCTCCTGCGGGACATCCATGCGGGGATCTGCGGCCACCACGCCGCGCCCCGCACCCTCGTCGGCAATGCGTTCCGCCAGGGCTTTTACTGGCCCACTACGGTCGCGGACGCCAGCGAGATCATGCGCACCTGCGAAGGGTGCCAGTTCTACGCCCGCAAGTCCAACTTACCCGCCCATGCCCTGCAGGCCATCCCCGTAACGTGGCCATTTGTCGTGTGGGGGGCCGGACATCGTAGGGCCCCCGCAAAAGGCGCCGGGGGGCTTCACCCACTTGTTGGTCGCGATCGACAAATTCTCCAAGTGGGTGGAGGTGCGCCCCATCACGAATCTAAGGGCGAGAGCAGGCGGTAACATTCTTCACCGACATCGTCTACCGCTTTGGAGTGCCAAACTCTATCATCACCGATAATGGGTCCCGGTTTACGGGCGGAAGTTCTTGGAGTTCGCGACAAGTTCCACATCCGTGTGGATTGGGCGGCCGTGGCACACCCACGGACTAACGGCCAAGTAGAACGTGCCAATGACATGATCTTACAAGGCCTAAAGCCCGAATTTTCGACCACCGAACAAATGCGGGCGAAAATGGCTCCAAGAGTTACCGGCGGTTGTGTGGAGCCTAAGGACCACCCCGAGCGAGCCACCGGGTTCACCCCGTTTTTCCTAGTCCACGGCGCGAGGCCGTCCTCCCCACGGACTTAGAATACGGTTCGCCCGGGGTTCGAGGCTATGACGAGGATGCCGGCCCGGCGAGCCCGCGAGGACTCGGCCGGATCGGCCGGACGAGGCACGCCTCGTGGCCCTGATGCATTCCGCGAGGTACCAACAGTCCCTCAGGCGCTACCAAGCACGCAAGATACGCCGGCGGGATTTCAGTGAAGGGGATCTGGTCCTAAGGCTACGTCAAGACAACCGAGGGCGCCACAAGCTATCGCCCCCATGGGAGGGACCCTACGTCGTGGTGAAGGTACTCAAGCCCGACACGTATAAGCTGGCCAACGAGGACGGTGAAGAGCTCAACAACGCTTGGAACATCCAACAGCTACGTCGTTTCTACCCATAGTTAGGATTCCCAAGCATTTTTTGTTGTAAAAATCATATGGCCAACGCCCCAGTTGGTGACAACTATGTAAACACCTCAAATCTAATGGAAAGGGCAACTCGGCTTTCCCCTGAAACCTAAGTTACCCTCGGGGGCTACTGCGGGGGGCACCCCCCAAAATGGTCCCATTTTTGCGCAAAAATAAAACAACTCACACGCGCTAAGTTTGTTTCCTACTTCAACCTCGAGCAACGATTCGAACAGGGCGCAGGCGGCCTAACGGAAGGAGCGCGCGAGTCAGAGATAGCCCACGCCGCGAGGATACGGCCCTTCTCTCTCGCCTCCAACCCAGCAGGCCCCCCGCGAAAATCGAACTCCCCTAAGTAAAATCTACTCAGGAAGAAGGAGAAACAAAAAAGCGCAATAAGCAAAAGATTTCATTTCGTATCAACAAATGTTTACGACTGAGATAATGTGCTTATTTACAAGGCCGCATGGCCAGAATACTGATACACGAACAAAAAACGGGCCTAGCGCCCAAATGTCTTCAGGCGGGTGGGGCGGCAGCGTCAACGGCGTCCGGGAAGAGGAACTCCTCGAAGGCTTCGGCGAATGACCCGGCGGCATCGGCTGCGAGCGCATCCACACACTCCATCGCCACCTCGTCCTCAACGCCCTCGGGAACGATGTAGCCCTCCGCCAGCGCCTCGAAGTTGACCTCGTAGTGGGACCGCACCACTCCGAGGGCCTTCTGGACGCCCGGATGCGGCGCCGGCGCATGCGCTCGGTAACGTGACCGCCAAGGGCGCGCGGGCGGCCGGCCGAGCGGCCGCCCGTGCTTCGCCCTCCTCCACGGCACGGCGAGGTCTCGAGGGCCACACCGCGCGGCTCCCGCGGCCTCTGCTCGGAGGAATTGTAGGAAGCTGCGGCGCCTCGGCCGTTCACCGCATGCCCCGGGGCGGTGCGCAAGCACGGAATCGCCAAGACGAGGAAAGAAATCGAGAAGGGGGAAGCGAGCCCTCTAACAGAAAAACCAACAAGGCAAGAGTCAAACAGTGGCTCACCTTCGACTTGCTTCCTCTCCATCTCGAGAGCGCGGCGCTCGGCCTCGACCGCCAGCTCGAGACGCTTGATGGCCTCGCCCTGCTCCTGGAGGGCCAGCTCTTGGTTTGCGCTCGCAATGCTGAGCACAATGAGCTCGCCCTCGGTCTTGGAGAGCTTGTCGTCCCGCTCCGCCAATGACTTCTGCGCCGCCTCGCGAGCGACGCGCTCCTGCTCCAGCGTCGTCCGGGCGTCGATGAGGGCGGCTCGCTCTCGCCGGGAGCCGCCCTTCGGCCCCTTGGCGGGCGGTGCTCTCTGCGCAGAGCCGCTCCTCGGCGGCGACGAGAGCCGCGGCCTTGGCGTCGAGGGTGGCCTTCAAGTCGTCGGCCTCCTTGGCCCGCTGCTCCGCCCCACGCGCCCGCTCCTCGGCCCGGCGGCGCTGCGCCTGCGCCCCCTCGAGCGACGAGCGAAGCTCCCGGTTCTCGTCGCGGACGTTGGCCACCTCCACCTCCCATTGGTTGCCAGCGTCCGCATCTTCTCCAAGTCCGAGCGCGCGCACCGCGCGCACCTCATCACGATCGATGAGGGCTGTGCAGACCCGCTCGAGGCTCGAGCGGCGCGCTGGGTCCTGCCTCGAGCTCTCGGGGAGTTCGTCGCGCCAGGCCATGGCCCGGTACGCCAGCCAGCTGTTCGGGGACCTGAGGGCGTCAGCAAGCGCGTCGAAAGCGCTGCACCGCTCCCCGGAGGCCGGTGGACCTCGGCGTTCACCTGGTCGAAGGCGTCGTACTTGTCGTGGGCGCGGCGCTCGAGCTCCTGGCACCCACACATCAAAATCCGTAAGCGCTACGGCACAGAGGCAGCGCACAAAAATGAAAGAAAGAAGAGAACGAGCAACCACGACCTACCTGGAAGACGCGCCATGCAGGGCCGCCATGGACCCGCAGCGCCTCGTTCAGCGCGCGGTCGAGCGTGGCGCCGTGGCTCCGGAGCTCGCCCCAGAGCTCCTGCTCCCCCCGGGCATCAGCAAATGCGGGGGGATCGTCGACGGCCCCCTCCACCCGGGTGGGGTGGCCGGCGCGGGAGGACGAGGCCTCGGCACGCGTGTCCTCGGTCCCCCGCCACCATGTGCCCCTCGTGCCGCCTCACGAGGGCCCCCTCCCGGGGCTCGGGGGAGCATGTAGGGAAGCTAGCCCACCGATCCCACCGGGCGGCGGGGAGTCGTCATCCGGGACCTCCACCACCTCCGCCGGGAACCGCCGGCGGGCGCCGCCCTTGCGTCGCCTCCACCGGCGCCTCCACTTGCGCCTCCGTGGCCGCGGAGCGCCGACGTGGCGCCACGGCCACCACCTCCCGGGCCGCGCCTCGCGACCACGGGCGCCGCCACGGGTTGCACCCGCTCCGCCTCCTCCGCGGTTGGCGCCACGGACCGTGCCTCCGTAGCAACGGCCTGCGCGGGCCGCACCTCCGCCACGACCGCCGCCGTGGGGCCGCGCCTCGCCACGGCCGGCACCGGCCGCTCCTCGGCAACCACCGGCCGCGCCGTGGCGTGCCGATCCGCCCGTCGAGGCCTCGGGGCCCCGCCGCGCCCTCGCGAGCTCTCGCCCGCCGCCGCCGTGCTTGCCCCCACCCGCGACGCCCTCGACGAGCGCCGCCGGGTGGGGATGGACGCGTCCGTCCTCGGCACCTTGGCCGGTGCGAGGGGAGGCACGGTTGGCACCACCCCTGCGCGAGCACAAACGAGAGGGTTAGAACGCCCCGATCATCAACAAATCAAACCAAGTAAAGGATCGAGCCCCTTACCTCGAGGAGGAAAAGGCGCGCTTCCTTTTCCTCGAAGCCTCGGCGGATGAGGCCGGCGCGGTCGGCGCGCCCGCCGCCGCGCCTCCCCGACGGCGCCACCGCGCGCGCGGGCCCCCGCGCGCGCGCGCGCGCGCGCGCCGCACGCGCCCCCGTGGTGCGCGCGCGGCGCCTCGCGGTGCGCGCCGCCCTTGATGTCGATTGCCCGGCGGCGGGCGCCGTTGCGCCCGCCCCGGGCGATGCCGCCCTTGGCGCCGGAGCCGGCCCGGCGACGGGGGCGAGGGCTCCCACCGTCGAGGGGGCCCCGCCCCTCGCCCTCTTCCTCTTCGTCCTCCTCCGATGACGAGCACTCCCTCGGTCCCCGGGGGAGGAGAGCCCCGCCTATTCGCGCCGCCGTACTCCGCGTTCCGCCGCTCACGGTGCTCGTTGCGCCGCCTCGCGCGCTCCCTCTTGCGTGCCGCCCGCTCCCGCTCCCCCGCCGCGCCGCCCGACCAAGCGCGCGGGAGTCGGGGGTGGGCGGAACAGACTTCGAGGCGGTAAAGCTCACCGGTGCATACGGGGAACATCAAGGACGCGTCAGGAGGCAGAAGCAACACCAAGAACTAAAACAAAATCAAGAATCACACCCACCAGTGGGCCGGTGGGGAGCATCTCGAGGTCCCATGGGGTCCGGTCCGGATGCATCGGCATCCGGGTGTCGACGGCGTTCCGCGCCCGGGTGAGCGCATACGGCCGCCCGAGGGGGGTCGGGAGCATCCGCGACCTCACCAGCTCGACGGGGTTGGCCGCCTCCGTCATCTCGTAGATGCTGAGCGGCCTCTCCATCAGAGGCACGATCCGCCGGTGATGGAGGAAGGCGAGGACGCCCAACGCGGTCAGCCCCTGCGCCGCCAGGCTCTTCGGGCGGCCGGGGACCGAGTCCTGCCGCCTCCGATGCTTGGGGCGTGGACACCCCGTAGCCCCAAGAGGCCGGGCTTCTCCTTGAACACCCGACCGGTGTAGGGGGAGGCCGGGCTCGGCGTTGCGCAAGTAGAACCATCCCCGCTCCCCGGCCGGCGTTGTTCGTCGTCATGGTGCGGGGGATGTAGTCGTCCTTGAACCGCCCCCCGCGGGGCAAGCGACATCCCGCCGGCGTGCACCGCACGGCGGGTCCTCGGCTTCGTCGTGGGCTGCGTGAAGAGCTCCACGCAGAAGAGGTGTACCCAGAGCTCCCAGTTGACTGGGATCCCCAGGTACCCCTCGCAGACGCCCACGAACGTGGCCGCCTGCGAAATCGCGTTGGGCGCGAAGTTGTGCAGCTCCACGCCGTAGTAGTGGCACAGCGCCCGCATGAAGCGGCTCGCCGGCGCGTTGAAGCCTCGCTCGTGGAAGCGGATAAAGCTCACCACGTAGCCTTTCGGCGGGTTGGGCGCGCGGTCCCCCGCCGGCGGCACTATCCACTCCGCCGGGCGGCCATCCTCGTTCGCCGGTGGCCCGGGGCGGCGGCGACCGGCTCGCCAAGGGCCGGGCGGAGTCACCGTCGACCGCTCCCAGGCGTACGGGTCAAGGATCGTGAGGGGCGGAAGTGGTGCCATGAGAAGAAGGCAAAGGAATGCGAGAGCGGAGGACGAGAAACGGAAGAAGAGCTCTAATGGCGACACCGCACGGTGGCAAAGGCGAGGCGAAGACGAAGGCACAAGGGGCTGGAATGGTGAGGCGCTAAGGTAAAAAACCGCCGTCTCCCCCTCCCCTCAGATTTATAAGCCGCGGGCGAGCTCTCCGGGGCGGATGTCCCGCGCGCATTAACTGCAGGGAATCTTCTCTTCACGCCGACGAACGGGCCCCACCACGACCGCAGCGGCCACATCACCGCGGACGGGCCATCATCACGGCGAAGACTTGCAGGGACCGAGGCAAGCGGTCACGTCCGCCCGCACGCCGCCCACTACGCGCGCGCGCGCGCAACGCCAAAAAGGCGCGCCCGCGTTGCAAAACCGCGGCCCTCGACCGTGAGGCATTTAATGACCCGGTCCCTTTCCAAGCAAGGAGAACCCTCGAGAGGGGCGAGCCCACGACTCGAGACAATATCGACCCTCGAAGGGACATCGACGTGAGAAGGTCGCCCGGGGCTCGCTTGAAGTAAAGGCGGCACCGCGGGCACCCATGCCACGCAAAACCCTCGAGCGGCACGAGCCCTCGGCTCAAGACGATGTCTGCCCTCGAAGGGACATCGACGTGAGAAGGTCGCCCGGGGCTCGCTTGAAGTAAAGCGAGCACCGCGGACACCCATGCCGCGCAAAACCCTCGAGCGGCACGAGCCCCTGGCTCGAGACAATATCAACTCTCTAAAAAGGGCACATGCGTGAGATGGTCGCCCGGGGCTTGCTTGAAGTAAAGCAGGCACCACAAGCACCCATGCCGCGCTGTGCTACCAACCCGGCGCCTCGAGGGCTGGCTCGCCCAGACCCCTCGATGGCCGCAAACGCAAAAGACGGGGCCGCCCAGGCGCCGCCCCGCACGGCCCTGCGATCGGAGGTTCGAAGCCCGACCCTCAACGGGTTCGAACAGGCGCCTCAGACCGCAGAGTCAGGGACGACGAAGGCACGCGCATTCGAGCCGTTCCTCGAGCCCGTCGGCTTGAGGGTGCCCCACATGTCGTGTTCGAGAGCCAGCGAGGGCAGCTAGCCGGGGGATCCCACCGAGGGAGAGCTTCCGCGCCCTCGGTCCCTATCGAACGGGACCGAGCCCCACCTAGCAAACCCACGCGAGCGCTTCCATGGACGTGTCTCTGGACCACGCAGCCTACCCTTATCGAACGGGGCATGGGCGTCCACTCGAACCACCCACTAGCGGCTCAAAGAGGAATCCGCGGTCGCGACCCGCTCGATGGGGGTTGCGGAAACCTCACCCTCCGTCTCGCGGAGGGACGGCGAGAGCGCGTTAAGAAACAAGTCGTAAAGCTCTACCCGATCGCCTCGAACGGGCCCGAGCTCGGGGGCTTAACGCACGGCTACACCTCCTTGGCTCGCACCCGCCGGGGAGACGGCGCCGGCCAGCCGCGTGCGTCACCGAAGCCGGCTGAGACACTGCCGATGCCGGTTGAAACATGTGCCACGCCCTCGACCGGTTCTCGCGGTTAACCCCTGCGGGGAGCACCCACACCTCTGCGGGGCTTCGGGGCTAGACCCGCGGGTCCGCCGACGCGGCCCCCACGGATAGCATTCGCAAAACAAGGAGGGAAGAACGTCCTATCAGTAGGTTCCAGCATCTGCGGGAGCCTCAATGGCAAACCCGCAGATGCTCGGGGGCTACTGTCGGGGACAGCCCTAGGGGTCCCCTTAAACAACGGGGAAATCCTCACTTAAAACCCGCTACAAAGCCAAAACACAATTTGCCTAGCCATGCAGGAAACGGTCCACGCCGCAGGGACCCCGACGACCCATCAAGGCGGCCCTCTTAGAGATCCCCTCGAGCAGGCTCCGCCTCGCTCGAGGATGCGCGCCCCCCTCGGGCGGGCTCCGCCCCGTTCGAGGGGTAGCACTTCCCTCGAGCGGGCTCCGCCTCGCTCGAGGGGCTCGCTCCCCCTCGAGCGGGGTTCCGCCTCGCTCGAGGGTACGTCCCGCCCTCGACCGGGGTCCGCCACGCTCGAGGGCGCCCCTCACGCGTGCGCCGGCCCCCGTACACGGGCATTTAACGCCCGACACCGGCGGGACGGCGCCATCATGCGCCCGGGGGCTCGCGCCCCGGTGCCGCCGCACCAACTCCCCGGGGGAGGAGCCCATCCCCATCACCGTGGGGAGGGAGCGTGCGGCGCGGCCGGTGTCGGTCCCGTGACGCCGTGCGCGCTGCTCCAATGACGGCTAACGCGCCGAGCCCTCGAAGGGGGGCCGGATGCACCCCGATTCACTTTCTTGTGACCCTACGGGGGTTAGGTGGAGGCGCTAGGCCGGTGGAACACCATCCCCGCCACGCGTAACGGCGTGGCCGCCATCCCTGCGCGTGCAGGCGCACGCCAGGCGCTGTAGCAACAACTCCAGCACTGTGAAGCGCATCGGGAAGGGACGCCGCTTTACCTACTCCTGTACTCCGTACGGGCCAACGTCAGCACCTCCCTCGAAGCCTATCTGAAGGCGTTACCACCATCCGCTGACCTTCAACCCTCGAACTGCCACTGTTCGGGTACAAGGTAGGCCATGATGGCCAGATCGCCGCAAGGATCGTCCGGACGGCCGCCCATTCTACAGCATAGCACGCCGTGCTTCCCCATGTAGCTAGATAGCACGGCGCACATATAATCCGCCTCCCCCTTGATCTATAAAAGGGGGGGCGAACCCCCCAGCCGCAGGGGACACAGAGAGGAGCATACGAGACGTAGAGCAACAGATAACACACAGCGCACCACGTACTCATTCTCCAATTCTCCCACAATATCTTCAGCCACTTCACCAGGGACTTGGAAGCCACGCTTCCTCTCCCACCTTGCTTGTAGCAGCCCCACTACAGGCACCCCCGGTGCTGAGCAATATAGTGCCGAGAGCACACCGCTGCTGGACGTACGGCCCCCTCGGCCGAAACCAGGATAAATCCCGTGTCTCTTATTGCTTAGCATCGACCATTGAGGGATAGACCTCGGCGCTTTCTACTAGTTAGTGTCGGGACCATATTCCGCACCGACAGCTGCGTAACGAGGCCACCTGCGAGATGTGAATCTAGAGAGACAGGAACGAAGAACAGGGGTTCACGCTGGGTGTGACTGCGCGATGCGACAAGCCGAAGGTGCCTGTGTCCCGGTGTCGTTGAAGCAAAATGAACAATGCGCATGTGCGGTTCGACCCTCGGTGCACCGCGGATCGGTAAAGTTGTTTTGACAAGAGGAGCGGTTTGATCCGTGGACCTCATTTTTCTTTGACGGGCCCGAGGGGTAGCAAGAGGGGCACTCAGAACCGCACCCTTTTTGCAAGCTACCTGACGTGCGTGAATTGGCGATCATGGTATGTTCATGCATGACAATGGGAAATAGTTGCGATTGCTCACAACAGCTTGGCGTGATGCAATCAATGGCACAAGGTAAGGCCCCTGGCCGCGCTCCTGCAAGGGCCGGAGGCAGAGCCGGAGAAACTGAGTTTTTTTAAGCTCCATCTGCTCCTTCGGTTTACTAGAAAAAACAGCTCCTCTCTCATTTCAGCCACCAGAATCACTTCACATCTTCATCTCTTTGGTACCGCTCTTGCCAAAACAACTCTGGAGCGCTACCAAAGAAGTCCTAAGAGTGCGCATGAGACCGTCTCCAGCGGTGTGTCGTGGTGCATCTGCAAAATCGTCCGTTTTGTGCTAAGGAGAGAGACGGAGGGCACCGGCGGCTTCCAGCGATTTCGCGCATCTGCAAGCCCATCCCGCACCGGCCGTTGGCTCCCGCGGGAAGTGGGAGCTCGCGCTGCCTCGAGTCGACGACCCCTAATCTCTCTCTTAGCGAATCGAGCGCCGTCGACCGAATCGAGCTCCGCCGAGAGGAGTGGGCATGAGGACCGCCAATCTCCTGGAGCCTCCTCCATCTTCGCGTGCTCCGCCTCGACCTCCAGCTCCTCCTTGCCACGCGGAAGCCGAGGCGGATGAGGGCTGCGCTGCCGTGTTTCGCCACGCGGAAGTCGAGGCGGAGGACGTCCGCGTCGCCGTGCGTGGACGTGAGGAAGCGGCCGCGCGCGCGCGTGCGAGGAAGGAGACGGGGGACGCCGCCACGACCGTAACTTACCCACCGTCGCGGCCTGCCACCGTCGTGGAGCTCCTCCGCGCTGCAGCTCGCCTCCACACAGGGACGGAGGAGACGAGGCGGAGATGGCTCGGGGACACATGAGTAGGCGAGCGGGCGGCACAGTTGGGTGCCCGGGCGGCGCAGTTGGGTGCCGGGCGGCGGAGCGGTGGGTGGAGCAGCGGCGGCGGGCAGGCGACGCAGGGGAGACGGATGCGCACGAGGAGGCGGAGCAGGCGACGGTGGAGCCTGCGGCCGTTGGGATGGGGAAGGCCCGGACTCCCCGAGAATGCGGTTGAGCGGGGGCGCTGCTGCAAAATGCAGCGATGCTTGCAGCAGCCGCTGGAGCCGGAACAGTGCTCCTCGGATCTGCATTTTGCAGATGCAGATCGATCCGCAACACTTGTTGGAGACGGTTTGAGAGGCTTCGTGTGAGCACGGTGGACACCCCATTATCTTCCAGCTCTACAACAATCATCAACACATTTAACAGCTATGTAGTCCATAGTGTTTAAATCTAACGTTTGCACAGGTAGGAGCTTGGGAACATGGTTTTCTAGTTGCACCAAATTTCTAATTGGTTATATATGTACTCTCCCTGTTTTAAAATATTTTGACCTCAATAAATTTGGTCAATCAACTTATTCAAAATGCATACAAAATATCTTTTTTTACTCTATCGATAAAATTCTTGAAAATGTCTTAAATTTGACTATGTTTGTAATTTTTTAATTGGATGTGAAAATTTTGGATTCTCTTTCAAGGTCTATTAGGAGTATTGAACGTAATTAACTAGTTACAATAATAATTACACGAATGGATTGGAAATTGTGAGATGAATCTATTAAACCTAATTATTCTATCATTATTAAAGATTGATTACTGTAGCATGACATTATCATGACATAATTAGGCTCGTTAGATTCGTCTTGAGAATTAAGATACAGGTTGTGGAATGAGTTTTGTCATTAATCCACATTTGATACTCCTAATTAGTGATGGAGATGGATGTGACAAGTAGTTGGTGAAGTTTTTAAAACTGAACAAAATCGACAGTCAAAAATAGGATCTAAAAAGTCAAACAACATATAATTTAGAACGAAACAAGTACAATTTCTTTTTCCAACAGCCGTTTGTTTTCTACGGTTGGCTGATTAACTTGTGCGCTATCATCATCATTACACTTCGTCGTCCCATGTTAGTTGTTTAGCTGCTTTGTTTTGCTCAATCAACTAGTAATTTGTTTTTTCCAGAAAACCAATAGGCCCTTACTCCTAAATATAGCTAAATATAGGGAGTGTCTATAGCTCGCACATGTGAAATATAGGGTCTTTTACTATTTTTACACAATTTTTTACATATTTTACAGTACATAAATGATATTTTTACTACCTCTCTCTTCTAACCTTATCTCTTCATCTCCACTGCTCCAGCACCACTCACCCCACCCACCCCACCCCGACACGCCTCCACCCACACCGTAGGGTCGAGATGGCAAACTATAGGGGGGTGAATAGTCATTTCTAAAAACTTAACGCACCGGCTAACCGAAATAAATGTGAAATAAAAACTATCGGTCTAGTCAAGACTACTCTCATCTATCTATGTTCACTAGCACCTTATAAAAGATCCTAAATAAGCAAATAAGGTGTCGGCCTAGCACGAGCTCACATAAACAGTTTTAGGAGCAAGGTCACACAAACCTATGCCACTAGTACTTTAAGCACCGGGGAGCTCCTACACAATTCTAATGAGCAAAAGCACAAAGCCTACCTAAGCTCACTAGATGCACAATGGACAAGACTACACAAGTCTAATCCAAAAGCTCAATTTACTTAGCTACACAAACTAAGCAAAGAGACTAATTAGGCTACACAAGTTAGTCACAAGATCACTACTTCTAGCTACACAAGCAAGAAGATAATTAGCAAGCTACACAAGCTTCTAATTACAAGAGCAACAACACAAACACAATGATATGTAATGATGTAAAACAAAGCTTGTGATTGAGAAGTGCAAACCACCGAGACGAGTAGATAATGTTGACACGGTGTTTTTATCCTGAGGTGCACTTGGTTGCCACCAAGCTAGTCCTCGTTGTGTCGACCAACACCTCGATGGTTCTTGGGCAAGGCTCAAGCCGCTGGCCACTCCGGGCACACCAAGACACCACTCACAAGTGTGGTAGCTCAATGACACACTCCACTAGAGTTGCTCTTCGCGATCCCCGCGGGGTGAGCACAATCCCCCTCACAAAGCCTTCTCCGGAGCTACGCACAATCTCCTTGCGTGCTTCAACGGAGCCACAATCCACCAAGCCGTCTAGGAGGTGGCAACCTCCAAGAGTAACAAGCACACCGGCTTGCAACACGAACGCCTAGTGCCACTCGATGCAATCTCTCAAAGCAACACACTAGATTCGCTCTCACTCGCAATTGATTCGCAATATCACAAGCACAAGTGAGTCAATGAGCTCTCAAGCCAAGCACTACCATGGGAAACACATTCCCAAGGTGCTCAATCCCCTCCAAGACCCGGGCACCCTCCTATTTATAGAGGGAGGAAGAAAACAAGCCGTTATACCCTTTTTCCGAGCTCTAAACAGCTCTCTCGGACTGTCTGCGATACATTCCCGGACTGTCCGTCATTCAAAAAAATAGCTGTTGGTGCGTCACGGACAGTCCGTGAGGCCCGGACGGACTGTCCGAGGTCAAAGTACGGACTGTCCGGCACCTACAGACGGACCGTCCGACCCCTAGAAGGTCAAAAACTCGTCTCTGTCTAAAACTCGATCAAATCGCGGACTGTCCGTCCATCACTCGCGGACTGTCTGCAGCCTCCTATTTTCAGCACAACCGAGGCTCAGTAAAACGGCTCTAACTTTTAGCTCCGATGTCCGAATTAGGTGATCTTGGACTCTATGGAAAGCTTATCCAGAGAACTATCCACCCCAACTGAATGCTTGACCCAAAACACTTTGGATCAAAGAAGAATTGCTAACCAAGATCCACCACATACCAAAACCATCAATCAAATCTTCAACCCCTTTGCAAATGTGCCAACCCCATAAGTGTACCACCTTAATAGTAAGTGAGTTAGCATTTTCACAAACATTTTTCAAAGGGATTTTCACTCTCTTCACCATGCCACTCGATCCTAGCAACATCGCAATGTTAGATCACTCAAGTGGCACTAGATGACCGATATGCAAACAAGTTTGCCCCTCTTTATAGTACGGCCATCTATCCTAAACCCGGTCATAAACTTCTCTACACACCTATGACCGGTGAAATGAAATTCCTATTGGATATACCTTTGCCTTGCGTGTTCCATTCCATCTTCTCCAATATCCATCAACACCATCACAAATAATATGATCCACTTCATATCATCATGCGACGTGTTGGTTCATCGATCTTGACTTCACTTGCTCTTCACTCTTGCATTGGTCCATTGGCACCAAGTCATTACTCAAGCATCCCGCCACGCGGTCCAGTGCTTAGCCTCTGACTTGCCCTTCACACTTGCAACCGGTCTGTCAAGCCAAGTCTTGTCTTGATCTTCTCCATCTAGTCACATGACTTCATGTCATGTCTCAAATGTAATGAGCTTCTTCATCACATAATTACTTGTGGACTAATCACCTGTGTATTTCACTCAACCAAACATTAGTCCATTTAAGTTGTCACTCAATTACCAAAACCAAACAAGGACCTTCAATCTCCCCCTTTTTGGTAATTGATGACAACTCTACAAAGATATGGAAATTAAGTTTGTTTGGAGTTTATGATCCTCATCCAACATTTCAACTCTATGTTAGAATTTGGATAAGCACCATAAAATCCAACTAGGTAGTGATAATTCCCCTACATATGTGCTCAAATGGTTTGGTTTCAAGCTTGCACATATGCGTAAATATGAAATTTTGGGAATGTTATCACTACTAGTGATGCTAAGGTATATAGGATAAACCTTTGTAGCGTGATACCAATTGATGTCGTACATTGAAGTGCATCCTTAGCACCATCATTAGCTAGATGCCACAAGAAACACACTAGATACCTCATGAGATCAATATTATAGGCAAGGTTCTAGTTTTACAAAGGAACATATCTACCTACCAACATATGCATGCTAGTTATCATTTCATCATTCGAATCCTATAACTAGCACACACCACACAAGTATGCATATTGAATTTTAAGGCTTATGCAATATGCAATCAAGCACATGAATATGCACATATCAAATGCAATCAATCAAATTCATGAGCTTGCTCCCCCTACTTGTGTGCTTCTTTTTGTCCAAGAATTTCACTCCTCTCATTTTTGCTCCCTCTTGATTATGTTCATACTCTCTCACCCCCTTTGTCATCACATATCCAAAGACAATTTCATATCTTTGTCCATCTCTCCCCCTTTGTCATCAATAACCATAAAAGATATGCCTCTTTTGATACAAAGGGTGGTTCTAGGAGTAGACGATTGATTCTTAAATCTTCATTTTTGATGGACACCACCATATGTCGGAATGACACTACTTGTAACTATCACATGTGGAAGCATGAAGACCATCTTGAAATGCCACATGTAGGCCACTTGTAGGATCCTTGACCTTGATTCCATGTAGTGGGGCTCCTCCCCCTATGTCAAGGCATATGTCATACCACTTAATCTTCTTGAACTCTTGTCGATGAGGGTAGCTTTCTTGATTTGAATTGATCACTTAAAGTTGAGGATCACTTGTGAGATATCATTTGTAATCTTGATATAGACATCACTTGAATACCAATTGAAAATATACCATTTTAAGAGATACCAATTTATAGATCATGTACCTCTTGTATTATGAAAACCACTTATAGGATGAAACTCTATAGCCATTTGGATTGTTGTTTTGTTGTTGAACTATATTCTCTTCATGAGCTTCTCAAATTTGACTTGAATACAATGATTTGCCTAAGCTTCCAAGTTCGGTTTAAACCCTTTATAAGCTTCTTCACACGCATGAAGCGGTTATCTTATCAAGGTTGTACTTGTCACTTGTTGGCAATCCAAAATACATCAAGTACTTGGGTTTACTAGCTCATGAACAAACTCATATACTAACCACTAGATCACATAATCATTCAAACAATAGTGGTAGGATATGAATCTAAAAACTTTAATTTTCAAGGCATGATCCTATAAGCATGTATTATATGCAATAACCACATACTAGTAAGGGATGAAAATGATCAATGCACATTACAATGATACCTTTGCTATATTGGAGTAGAGGATAGCCATTAAGATTCCAAATTAGCTCCACAATAGCAACATGAAGTCCAACTAAAAGCTTGGTGAAGATCAATAAATACCAATATGAATTCCATCCTTCACCTATATGAATTGACAACCACTAAAGATCAAGTGCACTCTTCTTGTTGTGATTGGCTTGCTTCTTCTTTTGATCAATGATTGCATGAGAGAACCTTTTAGAATAATACTACTTGAAATCTCATTCTCTCTTTTTGGATGTTGCTTGCTTTCTTGATGAACCCTTTTGATTGCTTCAACTAAGCATCTTAAATTTTCCATAGATGACCACTTCCATTTTAGCCTTCCAAACCCCATACTTGGGTTACACATGCATTGTGCGTCATGTCCCTACACAAGGGAGAAGTAACCTCTCTCCAAGAACCATTTTGGACACTTACTTGAAATGAATTTGCTTGGCTGATCCTCTTGATGATCTTATCATGATGAGTAATCCCAAAAACTTATGTAGGTCCTTGTTTTACAAAATAACTTCTAATAATAACTAGAATTTAACTCCATCATCTTGAGCCTGGTCTTGATCTTCAACTTGAGTACCAAATGCACTCCTCAATCCAATGACCTTGTACTCATTTCTTTTCATGCTTCCAGCTCCTCTAAAAACTAAACTTAGGTGCCTCAAGCACTTATAAACATGATTCCAACTTAATGACCTTTCAATCAAAGTGACTTTTGATTAATCCTATAATTGTCACTTTTACGGCAGATTTTGTACACTTCAAAGAATAATCCATAACTTCCAATGTACAACTCCAATGATCATGAAATTTGGTGGAGATGTGCTTCACTAAGTCATCTTCCAGCCATAAAAAATTGAGCTTCATTTGACTTCTCAATTACTGCCAGATTTCACATCTTGCCCACTGTTGCATGCTAAAAACTTCTGCACATGTGTGAGAAGATCCACTTCATAACCGAAGTATCTCTTATCCAATACTCATGAAATTTTCACTGCAGCTCATATCATAAGAGTAGGGCATGTTTACCAATTTTTAAAGCCAAT
The DNA here is from genome assembly GCA_947561735.1 of Cenchrus americanus. NCBI lineage: Eukaryota > Viridiplantae > Streptophyta > Magnoliopsida > Poales > Poaceae > Cenchrus > Cenchrus americanus. The sequence continues at coordinate 194,960,255 of OX387245.1, read as the reverse complement.
CCAAATAGATTTGATCACTCAACCATGACTATTATCACAGTTAGCTCGGTTTTTGCAATATAGGGCAGATTTCTAAACTTGAGTTATACTTCTTCAAATTGCATCAAGCATGATATTAAATTGATTTAATACTTTTTCATGATACATATCCATTCAGTTTACCTACTAGAAGATATCTTATGAACTTATCCATCCAAATCAATCCAAACTTGAAGTCAACTTGTTTGAGTACCAATATAAGACATATATCTTTTGAGATAATTCATGAAGTCCCTAGTCCAAGCTGCAGCAACCAGATGCTACAGGAAAAGAGGGTCTGCAACTTTCAATCCCTCATAAATCCATGAATACCATGTTTCTTGCCACAAAAAATTAGCCATAGCATCACAAGAGTATGTTCAACACATTCGCCAAACCAAAATCTCAAATTTATGGAATAATTTCAGATCACAACCTCAAACCTTAACCACCTTCTTGCTCAAAATGCGAGTAAACAAGTGAGAGATTCGATAAAATACCCGGATGACATGGTGGTGATTTCGTGAATGTGCTCGGACGGTTCAAGGAGAGCTCCAATCAAAATCCCCAAGAGGGTTCCTTTCTTGAGAGAGAGCAAGAGAGAGGGAGATAGATGAGGCTATGGTCGGGTTTGAGAAGAAAGGGACCGCCTACTTGACTTAGCAACTGCGGCCTTGGCCCCTCCTACGTGTGGCACGCGTGGACGGTCCGCAACGCACTTGCGGACGGTTCGCTAGGCGCGTGGACGGTCCGGCACCCCGGTGCGGATGGTCCGAAATTACCACCGAGTATCCGGTAGCTCTCCACGCCTCGCGACTCGCGCGGACGGTCCGTGGGGGACCCGCGGACGGTCCGCCTAGTAAGGCCGGATGGTCCGCCCGTCCGCCACCGACGGTCCGAGATCCTCTTTCTTTTCGGCTTTAGATTCTTTGAGATAATGATTTGAATTTGAATCTTTTGGGATCACAGACTCATGATTATCCTTAATACCACTGAATCAATCATAACCCTAGTAAAAATGTCTTGAACCACAATTGTTCCTCGTCAAGATCAAGATGTCCATTTTTGGGCATATGTGTCCGAATTGATTATGCATTTTCCATACCAAAGTTCTTCAATAAGTCATTCTCATATTCAGATTGACAATTAAATTTGCCTTCCCTCAATTTGATTTCAAGACCAAGAATGAAGTTTCAATTTATCGATTATAGGAATCTCAAATTTCATCCATCTTGAGTGTGGCCTTGAGCAATTAACCTTGATTTGTTTCTCATGACAAGTAACATTATAACTCTTGGGCCTCAAAGCCAAATCTCAAACTTGATTCTAAATGTCATCTCATAGCAAGCAATATGCATATATATCCAATTCAATCAACTCATATGCATTTAAACGAATTTGATCACTTAGAGATATACCTTCACGGATCATGATCAACCCTTAGCAATCTTCAGCTCAAATATTTTGCAAGCCTTCAAATATATCCAATGAATCACCACACAACTTGACAGATTGCACTTGTATGTTGTAGCACATTTGGATTTCACTTATTTAACTTGGCATTGGGATGAAATAGCATTAAGCTTCATTACTTTACTCAATCATACGATGAACAAAATGAATCCAATTTGAGTCAAGCCTCCAATGCCTATGGTACCTACAATCAACATCCACTTTTTGATGGTACCCAAACTAGTTTGGGTCCTCTCAAGTTAGGATCAACATACCTAGGCATAGCCTTAGTATGAGTAGCGGGATGTTTTGCAATTGCAACCAATGAGGTACCATTGCCATCCTTTCTAAGCACAATATCATCATCAATTGAAATAGGCTTAGAGTTCTCACCTAGGGCACATGAATGTGCCATGTGTCCCCTTTCTCGGCAAGAGTAGCAAACTCTCTTTAATTTGGCCTTTTCTTCCTTTCTTATTTGTTGCTTCCCATTGCCTTGCCTCTTCAATTTTGCTTGAATTTTATTCTCAAGCTTGGTAGGACACCTCGAGGCAAAGTGTCTCATATATTTGCACTTGAAGTACTTGATATGAGCATGATCATTCTTTTCATCTTGAATCTTGCTCATCTTTTGTGCATCTTGATTAGGAGCATGATGCCTTACTCTTGCTTTACCACCTCTTCTTGTCTTCTTCATCATCATCATCATTCCCAAATCGCCATCTTGATAGTTGACTTGAACGCGATTTTGAGATTTTTCTTTTGACTCATATTGAGGCCTCTTGGTTGGGCAATACTTTGCAAGATGTCCCATATCATGGCACCGGTAGCACATGAGGTGGAAATCTTTTCTTCTTGTATATTTTTGTTCTTGCCCTTGCTCTTGCTTTCTAACTTGTTGCTCAAATTCTTCACTTGATTTTTGAGCTCATTTTTCTCCTTCAAAATGTTAGTCTCACAATATATAGAAGTATAATAGGAATCTATTTGTGAAAAACATGGCATATATAATAAATCATCACAAGAGGTGGATACATGCTTCTTGCCTACATCACAAAGGTTAGCAACATCATGTGATTGATCATGTGACCCAAGTGATGAGCTCTTACTAGTTTTAGTCTTTTCATTTGGAAGTTCCTTAGTGAGAAAAGCATGATCTTGTACCAAATTATTATGAGTAACACTAAGTTTTTCATGAGCCATTTTTGGTTCCTCATGTGAACAAGTAATGACATAAAGTAGATGCTTTTGTTGTTCACATTCTTTAGAAATGAGTTTTCATTTTCCAATTTACTTGTTTTAGCCATCTCATTTTCTAAAGCAATGTTCATGCTAGCAAGTCTACTAACAAGCTCATCATATGAATCATGACCACCAATCACATTGCAACTTGATACCCTTTTGTTACCTTGTGACATGAGGCAATGTAGTGGTGTTGGAGAGCTTGCAGTAGCATAATCATTCGAGCATGAACAATCACAATTATCAATTGTTCTTGGAATATAACAATGATTTGCATCACTTGATATTGAGCCATCAATCTTGTCAAGTGAACTAGTAGTTGATCTTTCATCAATATCTGCATCACTTGACCATGAGGAGGAGCAATCTTCCACAATAACCAAGTTGTGGTCATGCTTAACATCCTCGTACACTTCCTCCCGAGGCTCACTATCTTTATCATTGGAGTCCATCCCATACTTCTCATTGAGATAAATCCAAATCGCATGAGCATTCTTCTTGTTGATAATCTCCCCAAATATGCTATCACCCAAAGATCTATAAATGATGTTAGTAGCTTGGCAATCGAGATGTAGGCATTTCTCTTGCGCTTGAGTTGCATTGTTTTCATCAATAGCATGAGAAAAGCCCACATCTACAATCCACCACATTTGAGGGCAAATAAACTTAAAATTGCATATCATCCAATTTTTCCACTGTGCAAAGTGTGTGCCATCAAAAATGTGTGGACACTCAACATCTAGCCCATAGTTCGCCATCCTCTCGGGTCGGTAAAGACCACAAATGAGAGACCTTGGCTCGATACCACTTGTAGGGTCGAGATGGCGGACTAGGGGGGGGGGGGGGTGAATAGTCCTTTCTAAAAAATTAACGCACGGCTAACCGAAACAAATGCGGAATAAAAACTATCGGTCTAGCCAAGACTACACCCCTCTATCTATATTCACTAGCACCTTATAAAAGATCCTAAACAAGCAAATAAGGTGATGGCCTAGCATGAGCTCACCTAAACAGTTTTAGGAGCAAGGTCACACAAACCTATGCCACTAGTACTTTAAGCACCGGGGAGCTCTTACACAATTCTAATGAGCAAAAGCACAAAGCCTACCTAAGCTCACTAGATGCACAATGGACAAGACTACACAAGTCTAATCCAAAAGCTCAATTTACTTAGCTACACAAACTAAGCAAAGAGACTAATTAGGCTACACAAGTTAGTTAGTCACAAGATCACTACTTCTAGCTACACAAGCAAGAAGATAATTAGCAAGCTACACAAGCTTCTAATTACAAGAGCAACAACACAAACACAATGATATGTAATGATGTAAAACAAAGCTTGTGATTGAGAAGTGCAAACCACCGAGACGAGTAGACAATGTTGACACGGTGATTTTTATCCCGAGGTTCACTTGGTTGCCACCAAGCTAGTCCTCGTTGTGTCGACCAACACCTCGATGGTTCTTGGGCAAGGCTCTCAAGCCGCTGGCCACTCCGGGCACACCAAGACACCACTCACAAGTGTGGTAGCTCAATGACACACTCCACTAGAGTTGCTCTTCGTGATCCCCGCGGGGTGAGCACAATCCCCCTCACAAAGCCTTCTGCGGAGCTACGCACAATCTCCTTGCGTGCTTCAACGGAGCCACAATCCACCAAGCCGTCTAGGAGGTGGCAACCTCCAAGAGTAACAAGCACACCGGCTTGCAACACGAACGCTTAGTGCCACTCGATGCAATCTCTCAAAGCAATGCACTAGATTCGCTCTCACTCGCAATTGATTCGCAATATCGCAAGCACAAGTGAGTCAATGAGCTCTCAAGCCAAGCACTACCATGGGAAACACATTCCCAAGGTGCTCAATCCCCTCCAAAACCGGGCACCCTCCTATTTATAGAGGGAGGAAGAAAACTAGCCGTTATACCCTTTTTCCGAGCTCTAACGGCTCTCTCGGACTGTCTGCGATACATTCCCGGACTGTCCGTCATTCAAAAAAATAGCTGTTGGTGCGTCACGGACAGTCCGTGAGGCCCGGACGGACTGTCCGAGGTCAAAGTACGGACTGTCCGGCACCTACAGACGGACCGTCCGACCCCTAGAAGGTCAAAAACTCGTCTCTGTCTAAAACTCGATCAAATCGCGGACTGTCCGTCCATCACTCGCGGACTGTCCGCAGCCTTCAATTTTCAGCACAACCGAGGCTCGGTAAAACGGCTCTAACTTTTAGCTCTGATGTCCAAATTAGGTGATCTTGGACTCTATGTGTAACATCCTTAGTTTTGACTTCAATTCAAAATGTTGAATTTCAAAAACTTGAGTTGAAGTGGAGTGCTCGTGATTCGAATAAGAGTGTCTTCCTGCGTCCTTCCCCAAAATTCCTAGATTTAATTTTGGCTTCCGCGATACTTTTAGGATGTATACCCTGCTAGTGTGAAAATTTGGTTCTTTATTTGAATCTTTTTTGGATTTTATTTGGGGTAGCTTCAAATTTGAATTTAAATTCAAATTTGAATCCACTTAATAGCCTTAAGGTTATTGGCAAACGATACTGTACCTAGCAGGCCGCCAACCTCACAACCAGCCCCGCCGCTCGGAGCCCATCGCGGCCCGGCCCGCGCGCGCGCACCCCCCACCAACCGCGCGCCGCCGCCGTGTCGCCGACCGGCGGGACCCGCCGCCCACGTCGGCCAAGCGCGATGACGCCGGGGGCGTCATCCCCTTCCTTTAGCCTTTGGCCGACGCCCAAAGGCAAGGCGGGGGGGGGGGGGGGCGCGGCCGCGCCACCGCCGCCGCGGCGTGCCGCGCGCCCGGTGCATCCGGGCCGCCCACGTGTCCCCGCCGCGCCGCCCTATATAAGAGCCACCGCCGCACCGGCCGGGAGCCCAAACCCTAACCGCCCCAGGGGAGGAGCCCCTGCCGTCCCACGCCGTCCGCCGGAGGAGTAAGTGGAGGAGGAGAAGGAGGAGGGGAGAGGAGCCGCCCGCGGGGGAGTCGTTCGCCGCGAAGCCGGAGCCGCCCGAGGGAGGAGCCGGAACCGCCGTGAACGCCTGCATCCTCTGCTTCCCCTTCCTCCTCGCCACCGCGCCGCCGCCTGCCTCCTCTTCTTCCTCGCCGTCCCAGCCGTCCCGCCGCCCTTCACCGACGCGCCTGCACTTCGGCCCGTGGCCACCAAGGTGAGGACAACCGCTTCCCTCCCCATGTGGATGCCCCGGCCTTCGACCCGAGGTGGAACGCGCTGTTGCCCCGTGCCGCCGTGCCGCCGCTGGTGAAGCCGGCCTTCGTGCCAGGCTGGGATATTTTCTTACAGGAGCCGCTGCCTTCATCGACGTGCGCTCGCTCGCTAGCTTGTTTGTTCCGTGTTGCCGTCGTATGCCGCGTCGTGCCGCTCGTGACCGCGACGCCATGCCATGGCCGCGTTCGCGCTCGCGCACGGGACCGTGCGGGCCGCGACGCCCTTGCGCCCGGGTGCACCCCGAAGACACGCGCACGCCCATCCGGGGACAAGGCCGCGCCTTCAACCCCCGCTCGCTTACGTCCGTCCTCGCCGCCGCCTTCCGGGGCGCCCGCGTCGCCCGGCCTTGCCGTGGCCGGCAAGCCGCGCACGCGATCGCCAAGGGGAGGGACACCAAATCCTTGGCCGCCACGAACGCCCTTTCCCCGACCGAACCACGCCCGCACGCACGCTCGTAAGCCGCCCGCGGACGCCGTGCTCGCCGCCGCCCATGGCGCCGAGCCGGGCTCCGCCATGCACCACCGAGACGCCTCGTCGCGATCCTAACCCCCGCGCCCCAACGGAGGAGTAGCCGGACGCGCATGAACACCCCCGCGCACGCCGCCCCCTCGCACCGCGCGCGCCCCGCGCGAGTCGGGATTCCAAGCACCATCACCGCGCCGCCGCCGCGCCCATGCCGGCGACGGCCGCGCGCGACGCCCCTAGGCCGTTCTAGCGCCCTCCGAGCCCGGCGCCAGCTCGAGGAAGTCTCGTAGGCGCCTTGCCGACCGGCCCGCCCGAGCCGCCGTGGAGCACGCCGCCGGCGAGGCCGTGCCCGCCGCCGCGTCCCTCTCCCGGGCATTCCTTCGAGCACTTAAGGGGGGGGGGGGGGGGGGCGGAGTTAGATCACCGGCGGGTGCACCGGAGGCCACACACCGGCGTGGCCGCGGCCCCGCCCACCGGATCCGCCGTGGCCGGACCAACCCGGCCGCGCCACATGCTCGCCCACATCGCGCCGAGCCGCACGATCCCCTCACGGGATCACGTGCGGCAGCCACTGGCGGTTCAGCCACACGCGGGTCGCAGGGAGCCGGCCGCAGCGGATCCGGATTCGGGGGATCCGGTGTGGCTGGGGTATTTAAAGGGGAAAGCGTATTTTTATTTCCTGAAAATGCATTTTCTCTTTGAAAAATCATAGTAAATCCATTTTAACTCCGAAAATTGCGAAACCTCTTCCAGAAAATTTCTAAAATCTCAAACTCCGGGTTGGGTTGGTGGTTGTTCTCTTTTGGTTCTTCAATACTCTTATTTGGATTTAAGTTGCTTTAGGACCGCTATTTATTTTCTTTTTCGCGCTATTAGGAGCAGCAGGAGCCGGAGAGCTGAGCCAGGAGTACGACTACGCCGACGACTTCGCCGCGGAGGACTACCCGACCCCAGGTTCACGCCCGACTGATTCTGAAATACCCATTAGGCATTGCTGAGTAGTATTGCTAGTGCTTTACTTTATATATGCATGTTGATGAACCTTGCACTGCCTCTTTGTTTCCCCTGTCCTTGATTGTCCTACCACCACTATATATGTTTATGTGGGCGTGTATATACGCCGATCTTTGCGATGCATGTGTTGGGATGGGAATAGTGGTTCTTGGCGTGTGTGGGGCAAAAACCGGCAGGAGAAGGCATTTTGGGTACTTTGGCGGGGGTGAGCTCGAAACAACCGATCTGGGATCGGGGATAGGGGTGCACTCCTCAGTGCATCCCTCCTGTTACGGTTTTCGGAGCCTAGGTGTTGGGGTTTTACGTGCGCTTGGAGGACATGAGCTCGCCCCGGTCTGAAACCGAGTGGATCAACTTGTTTATAGGACATCGTACACACCACCCCGCCGAGAGTGGGGATAGGGCCGAGTTGAGCTCGGCAAGTGCGGAACCATACCGCCTAGGAAGGATAGAGGGTATCTGTGGGGGAGCGGTGGAGGTGAGACCACCCTCTCAGAGCGTCTCCCGTGTGGCCACACGGGAGCATTTCACGTTCGGTCTTTGTCGTCTTCACCGCGGAGAGGACCGCTTTGAGGGCCGGATGCGGGGGTGGGTTCGTAACTACCGAGAGTTCGCCGGCAGGATGGGCTCGGTCGGCCGTACACCGACTGGGTACCATTCCGGGATGGGTACAGGTGTACACGCTCTGCAGAGTTGTTCGATCTATAGCTATAGCCGCGTCCTCGGTTATGGACACTGCCTAGAAGACATGTTCGTTCCTCATGTTTTGGGATATCTACCTTCCCCTATAGGTGAGAGTGTGGTGAGCCGTGGTTACAGCCGGCTAGAGGAGAGAGGCTCCATCTACCTCGTTGATCCAGTTGTAATCATTGAGGTGCGAGGAGAGGAAGTTCTCGCATCGACCCTAGACAGGAGTAGGAGGTGGTGACGGGTCTTCTGGGTGACCAGGTGGATCCGAGTTGTGTTGAGAGACTTGGGTTTCGGGATATTGATGGAGATACCTTGTTTTTACTCTCGCCGTCGCTTAGGAAACCACGGCTCGCTTCCTTGTCTACTCTCTTTTCCCTTTAGATGTTAGGCCACTTAAAGCTGCATACGGTTGGTGACGTGGACCTATCCCACTCCTTGGGGATAGACTTTGGGTGTGCAGGGTACGAGTCCGAGTTCGACTGCAACGCCGACGGATGGTACGACTGAGGGATACGTCGCTTCGCTCGAGTTCGCCTGTGGCGGGAAGAATAAAGATGGAGACCCTTCTGAGAAGATAGCTACCGTTGCGTAGAATTTTCACTCTGTTTCAGCCAAGAGGCTTGTAATGATGTACTCCTTAATGGACTTGTAATAAATTCATGCACTATTAACTTTATGTGATGCGATGTATGACTTTGTGTATCTATCTGTGAGACGTTCTGTACGCGATAGCCACTGATCCAGGGACTATCGCGATGGTACAGGGATTCGGGTTTTCTATGAAAATCCGGGGTTTTACACTATGGAAAGCTTATTCAGAGAACTATCCATCCCAACTGAATGCTTGACCCAAAACACTTTGGATCAAAGCAGAATTGCTAACCAAGATCCACCACATACCAAAACCATCAATCAAATCTTCAACCCCTTTGCAAATGTGCCAACCCCATAAGTGTACCACCTTAAGAGTGAGTGAGTTAGCATTTTCACAAACATTTTTCAAAGGGATTTTTACTCTCTTCACCACGCCACTCGATCCTAGCAACATCGCAATGTTAGATCACTCAAGTGGCACTAGATGACCGATATGCAAACAAGTTTGCCCCTCTTTATAGTACGGCCATCTATCCTAAACCCGGTCATAAACTTCTCTACACACCTAGGACCGGTGAAATGAAATTCCTGTTGGATATACCTTTGCCTTGCGCGTTCCATTCCATCTTCTCCAATATCCATCAACACCATCACAAATAATATGATCCACTTCATATCATCATGCGACGTGTTGGTTCATCGATCTTGACTTCACTTGCTCTTCACTCTTGCATTGGTCCATTGGCACCAAGTCATTACTCAAGCATCCCGCCACGCGGTCCAGTGCTTAGCCTCTGACTTGCCCTTCACACTTGCAACCGGTCTGTCAAGCCAAGTCTTGTCTTGATCTTCTCCATCTAGTCACATGACTTCGTGTCATGTCTCAAATGCAATGAGCTTCTTCATCACATAATTACTTGTGGACTAATCACCTGTGTATTTCACTCAACCAAACATTAGTCCATTTAAGTTGTCACTCAATTACCAAACCAAACAAGGACCTTCAACACCGCCCCGCTTGCATACACCACCGCCACCCCTCCCACCGCCGCTACCGTCGCGCGCCCACGCCGCCTCCAACCATCAACGTCGCACGCCGCCACCTCCGGTTGTCACCGGGGAGCCCTCGCCCAACCCCGGCCCCAACCGCCGGCCTACGCCGCCGGTCGGCGGCGCCTTCGCCGTCGTGCCTTGTCGCCCCCGCCGCCGCCACCTCCGCCGGACCGGCCTCTGCCGCCACCGGCCCTTACTCCATGGCCAGCGGTGACAGCAGCTCGAGGCAACCCCCGGACCTAGGGCTGGACGCCGAGCCAGCTCGGCTCGGCTTGGTCTGGCTCGTTAAGGTAACGAGTGAGCTCGGCTCGGCTTGTGAACAAAACGAGCAAAAAGGTTGGCTCGGCTTGGCTCATTAATAGCTCGATCTAGCTCGTTAGGCTTGTGAACTCTATTTAACTTTGAAATTAACATCTGACCATATGTAAAAATATTTAAAATAATAATTATAAAGTTGTAAAAGATAAAATTAGACACATATGGAGCACTTATGAAAGTTTAGCATAGCTTCAATGGCTCGACTCTACTCTGATAGCTCGATTTTCTATATTGAAATTAGAACTTTTTGGATCGTTTGGCTCACGAACAGCTTGCAAGCTAGCTCGAGCCAGCTCGTTAACAAACAAGCAAAAATAGTTATTCGACTCGTTAAAAAATTGATCGAGTCGAGTCGAGTCGAGCCAAACTATGAATGAGTCGAGTCAGCTCACGAGTTTCTAGCTCACGGTCCAGCCCTACCCGAACCCCTAACTCCGAACCTAAACGCTAACCCCAACCTTTACCTCGCCGGAGTTATAGAAGAAGATGAAGATAGTGGAGATGAGGTTGAAGAATAATTCGTGTGAGAAGGATCTCCAAATTAGCCAAGTAACACATAGCTTTCCCTTAAGTTTAACATTGAAATTTTGTCCCAAGCTACTGGTACATATGAGCTTCCAACTCTATTTTTACATATCAACTGACCAAAATACCCTCGTGTATATATATGCCCTCATCAGCGGGAACGGCATATATGGAGTTGATTATGAGAGCAACTCCAGCAGCCTCTCTAAATCAAATTAACAGCTAAAATTACAAAATTGAAGTAAAAACAGGATCCAACAGTCTCCCCAAACTCCTCCGCTAGCTATCCAACTCGGTATTCGGAGGCCTCCGCTGGCCAAATTTCGCGAGGTCCCTCCGCTCGTCATCCCTTCCTCCCGTGCGCTTCGGCCTCCTCCCGCGTGTTGCCGCGTCCTCATCCTCCTCTTCCCCAGAAAAACGACGACAGCCCACTGGATCTTCCGGCACCCACTAGCCACAAGCCACTAGTGACCATCGCGGCTCGCCGTGGACGCGACACCGACACTCTGAACGCTGAGAGCGGCGCACACCAGGGGATTAGCGTCCGCGCTACCACGTCCCTGTTGGCGGCCTTGCCGGGGGAGCTGCGTCCGCGCCGGGAGCCGCGTCCCCACCGGCGGCCTCGCCGAGGGAATCACGTCCGTGCCACTGCTCGCCGTGGACGGCCTCGCCCGGGGAACCGTGTCTGCGTCGCCGCTTGCCACGGACGGCCTCGCCGGGAGCCGCGTCCTCGCGGCCCGGCCTCGCCGGGGGGGACCGCGTCCGCGCCGCTGCTTGCCGCGGAAAGCCTCGCCGGGAGCTGTATCCTCACGGGCGGCCTCGCCGGTGGAACCGTGTCCGCGCCGCTGCTCCTCGCGGGCGGCCTCGCCGGGAGCCGCGCCCCCGCAGGTCCTCGCTGGGGGAGCCGCATCCGCACCGCTGCTCCCCGCGAGCGGCCTCGCCGAGGAGCCGTACCTCGGCTCTGGCGCCGCCTCGGAGTCCTGCGACACCGTGGTTCTCCTCGGCCCTGGCGCGCCCCATGCAGCGGCCACAAACGGCATCGCCTACCTCGACGGCGTGCTAGCGGGAGAGCGGGGGTGCCAGCTTGAGCGCGGGCAGGCGGCCGACCGAGACTCCGGGAGTGAGCAGGTGACCGGTCGGGACTCGGGAGCGTGCAGGCAGCCAGCGGGGAGTGGAGGCGATGGAGGCCAGGCGGCGAGCCGAAGGCCGGAGTAGAGACGTGTACGGGAGGAAGAAACATATAGTGAGAATGACAGGCAGGGCCAGGGCTGGCCCTGACATTTTCGTGACCCGGTTCGGAACAAAAATAGAGGCCAGCATTCCTCTTTATTTCTTTACAATAGGCCTGCTATCTGCTATCTCTAACTTGTGATTAACTGGGCTTTGTTGATACTTGTGAGGCCTACTAATTCCAGAGGCCCCCTAATTCCAGAGGCCCAGTGCAGTCGCACCGCTCGCACTGGCCCAAGGCCGGCCCTGGGCAGGGCCCACCAATTATTGTATACACATTGGAGTATAATTTGGCTAGTATGTTGTAATTGATCGTAATTTAGAGAGTGAATCTTATCTAAATGACTAGCTAAATGGGAATATAGAGAGTAGGATTTGACTAATCTGTCGGAGTTGCTCTTGGGATGACATAAGGATAGCGCGGCCGGAAATCTAGGCATGCAATACTGCTAAATAAGCCACGAAGTCTGGATTTACATCCACCAGTATAGTAAACAAGGACAATTCAGTCTTTTCCACACTTATTAATCTATATGAAAATTCTAAATAAACACAATTACACAACTATATTCTGGGACCAAGGTAGTATATTACTCTATGTGAGGAGTTTGAATGTGAATTCAAAGTCAGCACCACCCGGGCTTGGGCGGACCACTGTAGATGGCTGGGTATTCCCAGTAATCAACTAATCATATACCACTAGGTTGGTGCCCGTGCGTTGCTACGAGCAATGCAAATTTCCTTCACAAGCATCAAAATGATTTAGATGAAAATAGATTTGAGATCAAAGCAAAATGTTGAGCAAGAATCATTATTGAAAGAATGTAGATTAATCAATTCTTTCATTAATGCAGAACATCTAAACAAAATATGTTAGGTAAGTTGTCAACAGGGGGAATTGTGGATGTGACATTTAGTTTCTCAATTGTAAACATTATCGAACAAAAGCAATATTATTCAACATTTTTAAACATGATAACTATACCCTATATAACCCCTAAATAGCTGCCATTAAGAAACCCTCTACACCATTTTGAGCATTCCAGCCATCAGACCATAAAGAAAGACAAATCATTCACAATAAACTCAAGACAAATCTCATTTATAGTCACAAGTAAATTAACCAAAACACATATCAATCTCCATTCCATTACTTTCATTCTCCCTCAAGCTTCTCCATAGCATTACCTGCAATTTACAATGATATACAATAACAGTTAATACAATTATATTCATGAGATAAAGCAATTTACAATGACATGAGAAGGAAGAGTCTTAGCTGAGTTGTAATAAGGCAATATGAACCAATCCACACCCAAGGTCATTTCGATGGCCTCACCGACAAAAAAAAGCCTGCAAACACAACTCAAGATATGAAAGCTCTGGTGAGGTAGCTCAATAACAGAAGCTTGAGCTTATTGTCAGAAAATGAGCATAAGCTTGATCTTAACCCGATAAAAATATACAATTTCATCCCTCCTCACAAATTGACTAGGGAATAAACCTCCACTAAGAGTTTATATAACTATATACAATAAAATGAGATGGTAAAGAGGACAAATTTAGGTAGCCAACAGAGAAAAAAGATTGATTTTAGACTGGAGCACAACCTGTTTGTTGATTTCGCCAAAGCTCCACTAAAATTACTAACTATATAGCTCAAAAATGGATATTTCTTCATCCTTTTTCCTAAAGAAATAATAGACTTGTTGGATCACTTTTTAATCATATACAGGACCACAATGGCAGCAACTTCAGAATCTGCAGTCCATGATGAATGGGTACCTTGTTTTGATTGGCTTATTCCTTAACAGATGATTGGACTGTCCGATTCTCTCATCTGCTCTCCTTGCTATGTTAGTGCTACAAATTAAACATCAATTAGGATTGGATTGAAGATCAATGGGTCGCAAAAAAAAGTACAAGTGAAAAGTATCTAATAGGACAAATTTCCAAAAAGTTATCATTTAACATGTCATTAGCTCCACTTCCATCTGAATGAATCCTTTGAAGTGATAAACTGAGTTTGTAGTGTTTTGCCCATTAGCGTCCACTTCCATCTGAATTAATCCTTGGTCCCACCACCTGATAGGTACAAAACGATAGCTGCATTCAGCTATTTACAGAAAAACATAATACTGTACTTTGTGACAGTGATAGCAAAACATATACGAAAAGTTTCTTTGTTGTTCTTGGTTAAAAATATTTATGTACCAGTTTGAGTAAAATGCAAAATTCAACTGTTGCTGGGGGAAATATATAGCATGCAATCAGTAACAAAATTTAAAACAACACACATTTAAAAGTGAGCAAACAAGCAAAATATATACTGTGTTGTGAAAGTGATAAGAAAATATACAAAAGGATTCCTTATCATTGTTGGTTAAACTTTTATATGTATTAGTTTGGGTGAAATACGGAGCTCAACTGATGCTGACCAAATAAATAAACAAATACAATATCACTTCTTTGGAAACCACTTTATCCTGAACACTGATAAGGAGTGAGCAATGTAATGTGTCCCGCCATCGTTGTGGATGCCGCCCCCCAATTCAAACAAAACCCCCGTCGCCACCATCTCCAACCAAATCCTGGCGGCTTTGCCCCAGGGTCTGCACCGCCCATGGACACAGGAGCCACCTCCCACCAAACCTCGCATGTGTTGCCCCTCCAATCCCGTGCACACTGCCCATCGTCGCCACCGCCGGCGGCTCCTCCCTCTGCACAACACCATGGAGAGGGAAGAGGAGGACCAGCAGCGGACCGCACCTCCCCGTCCACTCTCCTCTCCCCCTCCAGATCCCGCACCCATCCCCACCGCCTCCCTTCTCCACCAAATCCCTAACCCAAGTCGTCCTTATTCTCCGAGATGCGAGAAGGGATTGGGTGGAGAAGGGAGGCGGTGGGGATGGGGTGCGGGATCTGGAGAGGGAGAGGAGAGTGGACGGGGAGGTGCGGCCCGCTGCTGGTCCTCCTCTTCCCTCTCCATGGCGTCGTGCAGAGGGAGGAGCCGTCGACGGTGGTGACGACGGGCAGTGTGCGCGGGATTGGAGGGGCAACACATGTGAGGTTTGGTTGGAGGTGGCTGATGTGTCCATGGGTGGTGCAGACCCTGGGGCAAAGCCGGCAGGATTTGGTTGGAGATGGTGGCGACAGGGGTTTTGTTGGAGTTGGGGGCGGCATCCACAACAATGGCGGTGGAATCCGTGCATGCCATCGCGGGCGGCCGAGTTAGGGTTTGGTTGAAGCCGTGAAGGGGTGCGACGAAGGAGAGGCGCTGGCCATCAGCGTCCCCGGGCTCCGTCATGGATTCGGCATGGAGGGGCGGCGTAGTCCGGGCGAAGGAGACGAGCAAGCGGAGGCGTGGACCGTGGAGGGGGGAGGCGGAGGCGACGCTGAGGGGAAAGACGAAGGCGGCGTGGCATGCAAATAGGATCACGAGGCGATATACTGAAGGGTAAAAATGCAAATGACATGGTGAATGCGCGTGGGAAGGCGGACATGGGGTAGGGAGGGCGGACGCACGAACGATCGACAAAACGACGTGCCAAGTTTTTCTCGTAAGTTCATTCTTTTGAGAATAGAGACTATGGACTCTCAACTCTCATGAAGCCACATCATCACCTCTCACTAAGATACATTATAATCCCCCACTAAGATGCATTAATTATAAAAGGGCGGCCTAGTGCAAGTGGTAGTGCTTGCCGCCTGTGAACCGTGAGGTCACAGGTTCGAGTGGTGGCCTCTACACATTGCACGATGTGTGGGAAAGACATCCCGCTAATAACCCCCACGACCCCGCACATTATGAGAGCCTGCGACACTGGGTATGTTTTTTTAAGATGCATTAATTTCTATTTCTCCCTACGTGGTGCACACCATATTAAATTCTGAAAGATTGTTTCTTATATATACCGACAAAGTTGAAAAAAGGTAAAATCACCATTAGCTTTCAACATAGGGGTAGAATCACCCATGTCCCTTTAGATATCGGTAGAGACCCACGTTTTTATGTCAAACAAAAGTCTCGAGATGTTGACTCCGGCTAACAACGAAGAACTATCAAGGATTACCACCCTATATACTTTTCTCTCGGAACAAATTAGCACCAGCAATCAACCAAACGAACAGGTTATACATCCACACATATCATTCTACATTATTCCGCTTCAACTTCTGAGATCAAACGAAGCTCCATTAGTTTCGACTAGATGAGGGAAAAAACATAACCAATACGGGGAACAAGAGAACACCACATATGCCATATCTGCTTTCCCGCCATGACAATCTCACACGAGTGATAGTGCCATCTTCTCCCTCCGTTTTAAAGAGTGTCGTCATTGGTTTCCGTGCCACAAGTTTCACCATATTTACATAAAATATGTGCAACAGTTGTATCTCTAAGTAAATTTGTTAAAAAAAACTAGATTCAAATATCTATCAAACAATATTAATATTGTACCATACATATTAATATATTTTTATATGTAATTAGTGAGTTGTTTCTCGGGAAGCGGAAATGATAGTCTTTTGAGGACGAAACGGAGGGAGTATTGATTTTGCTAATCTAAATCAAGTGTACAATCAGATTGACATAAGATTTACTCAAGAACAGAAGATTTATAGCATGTTCGTTTGGCTGGTGGTTGGTACTGATGGTGGTTAGTTTGTTCTGAGAGAAAAATACTGTTGATTGGTGGACGATTCACTAAAAAACAGAAGATTTATAGGCTGTTCGTTTGGCTGGTGGCCGGTGCTGATTTGTTATGAGAAAAGTATTGCTGGTTAGCTACAAGTGGCTGGTTTGTTCTGAGAGAAATATACTGTTGGCTGGTGTCTGATAAGCCAGACAGACATGGCGTTAGGAATAAAAAAAATACATGAAGTCATTATATTGTTTTAAACTAGTTATCATACGTTAATACATCATCACAAGGTAACTTTTGAAACAATATATATCCTGACACACATAACAAATTCACGAAGGGTATGACTTGAGAAACATCGAGTCGTATTTATTTCCGTTCTCATTGCACTTGATTATGCATGTACTCGCGCCTTGTATATATGCATTGTTCCACATATGTATTACTCCATCCGTTTCAAATCACGTTTTGTTTTAACTTTTCTAGATATATTCGTTGTGTTTATGCACTTAGATATATATTTATGTCTATGTATATACTCTTTTCGTCTCAAATAAATACAATTCTAGAATTCAAATTTTGCTAAAAACATACAACTTTGACTTACCAACTAAAAAAGACAAGTGACTCTAGAAGTTTCGCACACAAAAGACAATCCATACATAGATCTTTCTCATAAAAGACAAGCGGCAATATGATCATTTTACACATCACATTGGATTGCATGATGAACCATATAATTATAATTATTTTGGGACAGAGGAAGTGAGAGACATGGGTACCAATGGGTCCCCACCGGCCAGGGTCCCGGAGGCCCCTGTCAAGTGGACCCAAACTGTCAGAAGTCCCGCCGACCTACAAGTGGGCCCGGAAACCTTATCCGCATCCCCGGCGACCTTGGAAGACTTCGGGTGACCTCATCCAGACTCTGCAAGACCTGCCGGGCTTGTGGCGCAAGCTTCTCCCCTAGATCGCAGCGCGGCGCCGCCCGTAGGTCCGTGGATTGCGGGATCCTCTCTGTAATCACGGAAGGAGACCTTTTTGATCTGTAATTGACCCCGATGAGGGTCCACCGACCTTGAATGAAAGCCCTAGCCCGCTGGCCATATAAGGCGGCCTAGAGCCCCATTCAAGGGGAATCCCCCATTCACGCCTAATCCCACGACATACGGGACGTAGGTTTTACTCTCCGGAGGCTTGAACCAGTCTAAAACCTTGTGTCCTCACCATTCTCGCCGTGTTCCGAGTTCTCCCTGTGAACTACCACCTACGCTCTTAGGTCCCGATCCCCCCATCAATCAACCTACAACCGCTCGTCGCCACCCCCAGTACCAATCTGAAGTCGAAGACCCACCTACCCAAACCCTATGACATCTTTCAGGGAATGGAGACATGATGGAGGAAACCCTCCTGATTTGCGAAAGAGCCCAGCGTTGAACGCAGGACGTGTCGCGCCGTGAGACCTTCCCCTTCGGTCCGCGGCCATCTAGAGACGCCCACGCCCGTCAGGTGGCCAAGTCCATCTAGATCCAATCTGGGCGGCGGGGATCATCTGGCGACCCAAAGATCGAGCCTCGCACCCACCGCGATCCGCTCGACGTACCGTGCACCTACCACAATGGCACACGACACACCCTCCGTGGCAGCCAACTACGGAAGAAGATCGATCAGGAGCGTAGTGCTCCACGCACTGCGCGAACTCCCACGTCTCCAGACGTCAGCGAGTTCCAGGAGGTCCGGATCCGCGTCTCTCCCAACGACCAGAGCTCCACCCAGCGGCGCGTCCTGGTGGTTTCGGCGAACAAACCACCACAGGTCGGTGCGACGGACTCCGAGGAGGCACGTCGGATCCAGGGCAACACCAACCGCGCCCAAAGGCGGGCGGAAGAGAAGCACCAGACAATAGCTCCGTGTGCCCGCGACCTACGTCTCGAGTTCGAAGAGGCGGGGCTACCAACGTTCAATAGCCCTCAGGCCAACTTGGGTGCGGCTATGGCACGTCTCCAGCAGGCCAGCCCCTCGCCTGAGACTGATGCGGCCATGGCTTACCTCCGGGTCACCACAGCCCTGATGGAAGAAAGGAGCGCAGCGTCCAAGTCTACGACATCTACATCAAGCCAACATTCACGTAGTCGATCTAATCGACCTGCGTATAGCAAGCTCCCCACCATCCAGGAGGAGGTCAACCAACCCCAGCCGAATGCCGTGCAAGGCGCAAACCTGCGTGCCAACCTCGACAAGAACATGCACGGCCGCGACGCTCGCGGCTACATCGACCAGCGCCATCGTGAGCATGAAGAGCGGGAGCTTCGACGTCGCCTGGACTACGATCGCGAGTACGGCCCCCTGGGCGCCGTCCACCGCATCATGGAGCATGAAGAGCGCAATTGTCACGACGTTGAGAATAGACGACGTGCCCAGTACAAGGCAGACTACGGTCACCCTGAGGATTCGGTCCCTAACCAGGATCGCCAGCCTAGATTCCAGGTCGTGGTCCCCGCACAAGATGAAGGTGCTGTCCAGGTCGGGGACAACGTCGACGACATGGCCATTACCGCTTTCCCCGTGTTGGCGCCTCGTCTACGGTCGGTCGCCTACCCCGACAACTTAAGCCGAACATCCAGAAGTATGATGGTCGATCTGACCCCAACATTTGGTTGTCGACCTACTACGTCACCATCAAGGCAGCTGGCGGCAACTTCGATCACATGGCGACCTACTTCCCGCTGGTGATGGGCGACGCGCTGTCGCTCTGGTTCAACAACCTCCGGCAGGCAGCATCGCGTCATGGGCCGACCTGTCCCAGGCCTTCACTTTGAACTTCCAGGCGACCTATAATCACCTTGGAAACACCTTCAACCTCGGGAGGGTATCCATGAAGACCGGCGAGCGACTTCGTGACTACACCAACTGGTTCTTTGAGAACCGTAACACTTGCGTTGGCGTCCGGGACGACCAGGTCGTCGATAGCTACAAGAAAGGCCTCAGGGACCGCAAGGTCTTTGAGAAGATCCACGAGTCGAGCGCCACCGCAGTCGCACCGCTCTTGGAGGTCTAAACAAGCTCATCGACACCGAAGAGGCGCTGGTCAACCAGTTCGACTCCGACCCCAAGCACGATGCAGGCACCTCCGGCGGTGCTGGGCATTCTTGCTCCAAGTTCCGCAAGCGACCTTCAGAGGTTCTCGTAGCAGACGGACGCCGACCTTCGATGTTCAACGTCGATGAGTTCAACACGGTGCTCGACGGGCACTCACACCATTCGCGAGTGCCATCAGTTCAAAAGGGCGTTACGCACGCCTGAAGCCGAAGCGATCTAGAAGCGACGGCGACCGGTCATCCTCACGTCGCTACAACAACAACAACCGTGACGATCGACGTGGCCGCGGAGACAACGATCGCTGTGATGACCGGCGACGTGATAATCCGCAGCCGGAGGACCGTCGCGATGAGCGCGACCTGCCTCCCCCACCGAAGACAAGCAACCCCAACGGCCCATTCCAGCAGGCCAAAAGATTGATCAACATGATCGTTGGCAGCCTGAAGTCCAGCGCGAGCAGGAGGAGGTACTGCAAGGATAACTGTGAGATCCATCTCATTCACACCAAGCCTTCGCAACCCCTGCATTGGTCAGAGCAGCCTCTCACATTCTCCAGAGCTAACCACTGGGTCCACATCCTAAATCCCGGGTCGTACCCGCTCATCGTCGAGCCCATAGTTGAGGGCACACTGCTCCCTCAAACCCTCATCGACGGAGGAAGCAGGCTCAACGTCATCTTCGTCGACACCTTGAAGATGGACTTCAACTTCAAGAGGCTGACGGAGTGCGACGAGCCCTTCTTCGGCATCGTCCCCGGCAAGGTGGCCTCATGGGTCGGGTCTCCCTCCCGGTGACATTCGACACGGAGGAGAACTTCCGCACGGAGTATCTCAGCTTCGAGGTCGCAGACTTCAAGTCCTCTTACCACGCCATCCTAGGTCGCCCATGTTGGCCAGGTTTATGGCTATCCCGCATTACACCAATCTGGTGTTGAAGATGTCGGCTCCCCGTGGAGTCCTCACCGTTTACGGCGACCTGATCGTCTCGCTCAAGTGCGACAATGAGGCCCTGAAGATCGCCATGACGAACGACTGCTTCGACGCCTCGGCTGTCATGGTCGCCGAGGCCAAGAAGGTCGCTCTAACCGACCTCACCATCCCGAGGCAGAAGCACACCGAGACCGCCCTGGATGCCACGCTGGCAACAAAGAAGGTCTGCGTCGGCCTTGCCGACCCAGTTAAGACAGTGGTCATCGGTGACAACCTCGGAGAGAAATAGGAACTCGCGCCCACCAGTTTTCTCTGTGACAACACTGACATATTCGCATGGGCCCCATTAGATATGCCAGATGTCTCAAGGGAGCTGGCTGAGCACTCCTCGGATGTAAGCAAGACGGCTAAGTCTGTCAAGCAGAAGCTACGACGCTTTGCCAAGGATCGCAAGGAGGTCATTAGGGTAGAGATAATAAAGCTCCTAGCCGTCGGATCCATCCGTGAATGTAAAAACCCGATTTGGCTCGCCAACCCGGTGCTTGTACCCAAGAAAACCGGTCAATGGAGGATGTGTATTGACTACACCGATCTCAACAGGCACTGCCCTAAAGACCCCGTCCCTCTTCTGCGCATCGACCAGGTCGTCGACTCCACAGCGGGAAGCGTCTTGCTATGCTTCCTCGACTGCTACTCAGGCTATCACCAGATAGCCTTGAAGGTCTCAGACCAGGATAAGACAACATTCATAATGCCGCACGACATCTACTGCTACACGGCCATGACTTTCGGCCTCAAGAATGCTGCAGCGACCTACCAGAAGGCCATACAGAAGTGCTTGGAATCCCAGATCGGAAGAACGTTGAAGCCTACGTCGAAGACGTGGTCGTCAAGACCACCGTTGAGGATGACATCATCGATGACCTCGCCTAGACTTTCGACAACCTTCGGCACTACCACTGGAAGCTCAACCCGGAGAAGTGCGTCTTCGGCGTCCCGTCGGGCAAGCTCCTAGGCTTCATGGTGAGCCACCGCAGCGTCGAGGCGAACCCAACCAAAGTCGACACCATCCGCAAGATGAAGCGACCTACTGGGAAGAAAGACGTGATGAAGCTCACCGACATGATGGCGGCCCTAGGTCGCTTCATTAGCAAGCTTGGGGAGAAAGGCCTGCCCTTCTTCAAGCTACTGAAAAAGTCTGATAAGTTCGAGTGGACAGACGAGGCAGATCAAGTGCTCGAACAGTTGAAGACCTTCTTCACGATGCCTCCGATCATGGTGCCCCGGCGCCTAAAGAGACCCTGTTACTCTACATCTCCGTGTCCACCCAGGTGGTCAGCGCGGTCCTGGTGGCCGAACGACCTGAAGAAGATCACCCTTACCCCGTCCAACAACTTGTCTACTACATCAGTGAGGTCCTATCTGACAGCAAGATCAGGTACTCGCAACCCCAGAAGATGTTGTACACTCTCCTCATAACCTCGGGCAAGCTGTGACACTACTTTCAGTCGCACAAGATCAAGGTCGTCTCTAGCTTCCCCCTGGGTGAAATTTTGCACAGCCGTGACACCGTGGGGCACATCGTTAAATGGTGGGTTGAGCTGGGCGAGTTCGAGCTTGAGTTCTGTCCACGATAGGGATGAAAGCGGTCGGGAACGGTCGGGAAAACCTCTCAACCATTCCTGCAACCATATTTTTCTACCGGGAACGGGAGCGGGAACAGGAAAGCCGGACGGGAAAACGAAAGCGATATTACGGGATATCGGGAGAGAAACCTATCGGTCGGGAACGTGTTGATTACGATCGGGAATCGGCAATTTTAAATCGGGAACACCTACACATGTAACTACTTCGATGTAATATTTACAACCACACACATTAGTAGGGTTCAGTGCATGTGTGCAGCGCACGATCACGCACACGGGCACATAGCAGTACTCCTAGAACATTAGTTCAGGCAACTACAGTAGCCAGAACAACCCAGAAGCATCTCCCGTCACAGGCAGCAACAGTAGCCACACTGCCACAACAACCCAAAAGCATCTCTCGTCACAGGCAGCAACAACTACTAGTGCGGGCGACGACGACCATCCTGTGACGGAACGGCTGCAGCTCAGCCGCCTGTCCACGTACCGCTTCCTCAGCCGCTTCCTGCCCAGGCTAGACCCACAGTGCGTGAGGAAGCGGTGGTGGCCGACGACGCACGGGGAAGTGGCGAGGGCTGGCGGAGGCCGCGCGGGGTGGGCGCCGAGGAGATGCTGACGCACCGGCGCCTTGTTGACGGGGAGACGGCAGCGAGTTGGTGCATGCTCTGTGCTTGACCGGCCACACCCAGCACCCCCCTACTCAGCCAGCGAGCGCCTGCTCGGTACTCGACCGAGCTGAAGGCGGAGGGGCCTGGTGCAGGGACTCGGAATGGCTGGAGGGGGGTATTCGGTGGCCGGCGGCGATAGGACCGGAGAGGTAGCGATTGAAGAGAGGGGAGCAGCACATCGGCTAGGGTTGGGATTTAGGGGAGGGTTGGGGGCTTGGGGCGTCGGGGGTGGGGTCATGCTCGCGGGCGGGTGCGCGGTGAGGGAGTCCGAGTAGTTGGACTGGACCGAGAAAGTATACGTGGGCTGAATTGTAGTGTAGTGGCCCACGAATACGGGATTTCCCGCGGGAATTTTCCCGGGCGAAAACAGGAACCGACAATACGGTCGGGAAGAACCCCAAACCGATTCCGCTCCTGCTCCCGCTGGTTTTCCCGGTGTTTTTCTGTTTTCCCGGTTTTCCTGATCAAACGGTTCACGGTCGGTTTAGACGGTCTGCGATGCCGGCCGTGACGGGATTTTCCCGTCCTGTTTTCAAGCCTAGTCCACGACAGGCCATCAAGTCCTAGATCCTCACCAACTTCGTCTCTGAGTGGACAGAGACCCAACAACCCCACTGACGGAGAAGCCTGTTGACGGTGAATTTTCGTCAACCTTGCCATGAGTTTACCTTTAATGTTGGTATTGATTTATTATTCTAACCACTGCAACTAACCCCCCGTATATAACGAGTTCACTCTATGTCGAATTTGGAGTTTATTTTTTACGTAGGAAATCTACGCTAAAGAGGAGACTTTCGAGAAAAGTTCATCAAGCACTTTAGAAGAAGATCATGAAGCCCGACAAGAGTCAAGACACGCGATGAACATGACTCCAAATAACCCAAGGACTGAAGAGTCAATGTGCAAATCTTCAGGGACTCAACCAGAAAACAATGAAGCTTGGATAACAAGATTCAAGCCTTAACTGTGAAGGAAACAACGTCAAAAGCCCACATGCAAGTGCACACAAACAAGGAATCAGGCGAGAAGCAACCGGGGAGGAAACCAGGGCTGAACCGAGCCGAAACGGGCCTGGGCTGGCCGGCCTGGGCCGACCGGCCCAGCCCATTCCGGGCCTGGTTCAACGCCCCCTTTGACCTAGCCGCCTCTCATGCTATTTATAGCCCCTTGACTGAAAGCCACAGAGAAATTCATTCGTCATCCGCCGCCACAAGACCGAGAACAAGAAGCAGATTGGATCGCGAAGGGGAGCATGTTGACGGTGAAAATCCGTCAACCTAGCCATGAGTTTACCTTCGGTGTTGGCATAACTTTTGTATCTTATTCATTGGTACTAACCCACGTGGTATAACAAGTTCACTTGTGCATGTCGGTTTTGGAGTTATGTGTTTACGCAGTGGTTTTAACGTTGAAAGCAAGACTTCCGGATAAGTTCATTAAGCACCTCATGACAAGATCTTGAAGCCCGATACAAGTCAAGCAATGAAGTGAACATGACTCCAAGAGCCCAAGGACCAAGCCCGAGAAGATGATAAACTCCGAGGACCGAACCGTAAAAGTGCCGAATCTTGCAAGACAAGGAGTTGAGTCCAATTCGGAGAGAAACCGACGTCAAGGGCCCACATGCAAAAGGGGAGAACATCTAGAAGACGTGGGAAGCAACACCGGCGAAGCAGGCCGCGGGATGGGCCGAGTGGGCCCGGTGCCGGCCGGCCCAGGCCGGCCGGCCCGCCCCCAATTCGGGGCCCAATCGGCCTCTCCTTTGACCTAATTGCTTCTCGGGCTATAAATAGCCCCCCGACCGAGAGCCACGGAGAACCGAAGTCGTATTCCGCCGCCGAGGAGCAAGAGAAGCTTGAGGGACACCAACTTGAAGATGAGGGTCGTGCTAGTTGTCTAGGGTTTTCCCCGGCCGACGTGGGAACCTTGCATGGAAGACCACGTCGGAGCTCCTGAGCGAGGATCAAGATCGAGGGAGGGCCCCGGTGGTGATCTTGTTCATGTAATCATTCATGGTGAAGTTTGTAAGTGAATCCGATTTCTAGCGATTAAGTGCCTTCTCGATGATTTTGTTTTCTTCTTGGTTTTGCTTCTTCTACGATCTAGTTTGCAGCTAGATTACATAGGGTGCTCTTGTAGCCGCGGTGGCTAGAGGTGCATACCGGACCGGCCAAGTGATTTCAACTTGTTCTATCGAACTCGCCCTAAGCTCCCCGCATGAATAGGGATACGTTGTGACAGAATCGGGGGTCTCGAAAGGCGGATGTTTTCGGAGTCGGATGGGAAGGCCACGATTTAAAGATGCTTTTAATGAGATTCGCTTTGCTATCTTCATCTATCTTGTTTGGAGCTACAACATAAGCATGATCTAGATTCTCTAGATTGGTTATCTCTTGCTTTCTCTTGCTACCTCTTTATTAGATTAGATTAGATTCGTTTTCTTTATGAGTTAGTAGATTAGATGCAACTTATCTTCATAAGATAGCTTACCTTGCTTTACTAGATTGAATCCTTGCGTTGCACATTGTTCCACGGATTCGATACCTTGGGTTCACCACTCGAGGGAAGAAGGGTCCCTTGACTACGACGGGAGACTTGTCCGCTTGCAAGTCACAAACGAACTTTGATACAACTATTAACCGTCAACAAGCCCCTTTTTCTCGGCGCCGTTGCCGGGGAACAAGCAATCAAGATCCGATCTAGTATCGCTTATCTTTCAGCTTTTTCTTTTGATTTTCTTTTGCATCTCTTATGTTTGATCATCCCTGAAAAGAAAAAAAAAGAGTCAATCTAATCTAGTTTTGATGAACCCTAATTTTTTTCTTTTGTTAGATTTTTGTTTTATCACTAACCCTAACCGGAGATGGTTGGCTACCTCTCCAAGAAACCCAAAACTTTTTTGTGGATGATCCAGGAAAACTTTACAGGCAAAGGTGACGTGCAACACAAGCTCGAAGGACCATCAAAATCTCCAAGGGAATCACCACCTCCAAGTCAAGACGCCGGAAGGCCGTTCAAGATCAACGAGGATGGAGAAGATGGAGATGGAGAAAGAAGCTCAACACCTAAAGGCTGCCAAGGCAAGATCCACATGCGGGGTGTTCATCGTGATGAAGATGTTAGAGACGCAAGTGGGACAATTTGCCGGACGCCCGATGGTGACAAAGAAGGATATCCGAGATAACTCCAAGGTCCCAAGACGGCGAAGGCTACTCAAGCTCATTCGAGAGAGATGAAGGATCACACTAGAGACCATGAAGATCACGACCGAAGGACCGGAGTTCGAGATGCCGAGCCACAAGGAAGATGTTGCATCCGTCAAGACCAAAGGACAAAGCCACCGTGAAGACCAAAAAAATTGACTAAGCCAAAGTGGGTACCCAAGATTGCAACGCCCACAAAGAGCGTTGATCCGGAGTAATCAAGTGAAGAAGTCTAGCCATGGACTATAAACGAAGCGCTAGGCGGGAGGCAACCCGTTTCGTCGAGCCAAGAATAAGCTACCGGGAGGACAACCCGATTCCAGGTTTTTCGAGTCTTTTTAATTCAGTTTTGAATTTTACTACGCAAAACCTTAGACTTAGAATGGTTGAACAATATTAGAGACATAATTCTTGGTTGAATATTTTGCTTGATCATAAACCCTTTACATGAACCATCCTATGTGATTGTTTTCTTCTTTTTCGAGAAACCACAACCAAAAAAAAAAATTTCAGAACCTAACTCAACCCTTCACCCTCATTATGGTGCTGTGGTTGACTTATTTTTCATGCTAAAAACACTCGAGTAGAGCCACGACTTGTATCTAGATGTTATTTAAATTTCAGCATGTGGTAAGACTCGCGTGAACCTAGAAACTTGATTTTTGGTTGGTTTAAAAAATCCATATCCTTGGTTTCTCTAAGATTAGAATTTTTCTAAGCCTCACTTAATTTTATTTCATTCAAAATCTCTCTCATCTAATCAAAATTAGGACCTAAACCTATGCCCCCATGATCAAGCCGGGAACCTGCTCTCAACTAATGAAGGCAAACTATACCGGTGAGACCGAAATCAACGTAATAAAAAAATATTTTCGACTTGCATTTGTTTTTAATGGTTTAGAAACTTCTCTAAAATTATGTTCGAGCTCTTGCATGGCTCTGAAAAATATTTTTAAATTTCGAAATTAGAGGAGTGCTTAGCCTTAAAGGGAGGCAATCTAGTTAACCTAACCATGCATGCACCATGATACATCACGGGATGCCCCTCCAACATATTTAAACCACATGCAAAGTACAAGCATGGGGGGGCAGCCAAGGCTTTGTTTTGTAGGAATATCATGGATGCATGTGAGGCAAGGGAGTATGGAAGTGAGTCAAAGCGAAAACATCAAGTGGAAGGAGCAATAGTGCAAGCGAAGTAGCGGACGGGAACGTTTGGAAGGTGTACGCGATCACGAAGCAACATGAATGCACTAGAGAAGAACCGAGCCAAGAGGAGGAGAGAGGTAAGTCTTTCATCCAACTCTTTGTTCATGTGCTCTAGTTTGTAGGCCGGAATCACCTTAGACTTAGCCTTCCACCGCGTTTGTTTCGTGCAACAAATCACATCCTTAATCCACTCAAAGTCCGGACTCCAAAATAATATTTGTGTACCTTGTTACCGGGTGAAAACCCCGGATATTTATTTGTGAGGGAGAGTGCTGCAATCATGGAAGAAAACTACAAGTCTTTTCACCGAAGAAGAAGGGATCATCGTCGTCTAAGCCATCATCGACAACCTCTTCGAGGAGGCGCTCGGTTTCCGAGTCTCCTTGGAGTATGGGGGAGGACACGGCACCACTGAGGAGGAACCACTCTTCTCCTTGGTGGCATGAGGGCCATACAAAACTCGTTTATTAGGTTTACCAAACCTCAATAACATATGGAGGAGCCGCCCGTCCAACCTCACCACTTGACACGATCATCCGCTCCACCTCCGTATGCTCCGCGGTATTCCGAGGGGTATGTCATCATGACGGAGGAGGAGAAGAAGCTCGCTCGCCTTAAGTAGAGGCTTGTAGCGAACGTCGACATCGACGACCAAGCTCTCCACATATTGGGTTTCACACGAACACCGGTGCAATTCTCTAACGGAGTGTCGGCAAACACCCACAAGGAATTCGCCTAGGAAATTTTTATGACATGGCGCATACCCTTGATGAAGGATTGCCGAGTCTCTCATTCCGTTGGAGGGAGCCCACAAGTGGAGAAGAAGGAAGACACCGTCGGAAGGGTAACCTTGATCAACGATGCTATTTCTAGCACCTTGATGGGGTAATCTCCTTTCATCCATGGGTTGCAATCGATCTTGAGGTGTAATCACTTTGTTGGGTTATCTATCTATCATCTTGTGTTGGAAATACTTTAATGCTTAAGGCTTGCAACCATGCCATAGAGGGAGTACGAGCTTCTATGCTTCCTTGGATCCATTCAACACAAACCCCGATAGATCAGATTGGTTTTCATGTTCGAAACGATTGCATATCTAGTATCGTAGACCCATGGGTGAGTGTCTCCTACTTTCAAAAGGGAGCTCCGGAACAAGTATGTGCATGAAGGCACATGGGAAGGCTTTTGGAGTATGATCACGGGAAGAGACCATCAACGAAAAAAAATATATATACTATTCGGAACCCATGATCCAAGTGTGTCACTTTTGTGCAAGTGGATTTTTGGGAGAACAAGAGAGACAAAGATAACCAACACGGAGTTGAATTGGCTTTACTTGGCTTTGATTGCCAAGTGGCCAATAGACCCCACTCACCTATGATCAACCGGTGGTGTTGTTACAACATCGAGTTCGGAAGATATTGGTTCGGGGTGTTACCTCTCCATATTGGCTATCTCTTTAAAACCGGGTATTACAAGGAACCCAAATCATCTCCTACCCGGGACTTCCCGAGGAATATATGAAGAAAGGAAAATATAAGAGTGAAGATGAGAGAGGAGGCTTCCGAGTGGCCTAGGTGAATTTGCCCCTTCCGGATTGAAGATTAAGACTTTTCTTGAGGGGAAGAAGATCGGTTAGAGGAAGGACTTCTTGTGCCGGCGAAGAAAAAAAAAATAATAATAGAGAAGGATTAGGAGAAGGTTTTTCCACGACCCAAGAAGGAGGTGCACAACAAAATTATGTCCCACCATTCGGAGGAACCCGGCGCCGCCGAGTTACTACGGTGATGTACCAATGCAAGCATGGGGGAGTGGTGCAGCCATACCCCCACCATTTTTGCGGTGCCCAACGTAGCCTTCGCGGAGCCATATGCACACCTTCCTCAACCACAACAAAATGGAGCCACCATTGGAGGATACGCTGCAAGGAACATGCAAATTATTGCAGCCATCCTAACCAATGTAAACCAAATGGGTGAAGGAAATGCAAACGTCGCTTATGTGCTTGGATACCTTCACCTAGCACCATCGGACAATTCATAGGAGGAGTGGTGCATTCCTATTACAAGTAAGGGCACAACAACCAAGACTATCAATATCAACCACCGGCGGAAGATTAGAGAGAGGAGGAGCTTTAGTTATCTTTCCTTTACCCCCTTTTCTTTAATTTTCAGCTTGTTTGCGCCAATGTATGCGTAGTGTTTTCAGTTTTTTTATTTAAATTTCAGAAAGTGTGTTAGTTTAATTTTTCAGCGTGTATCTTAGTGTTTATTTTCATCATGAATAATGTCACCACCAAGTTTTTACCTTTGGTAAAGTTACAAAGTTTGTGCCATGATGATATATGATTATAATTGCCGCTTTGTTTATCTTTGTAATTGATTTATGCATGTTTAACCTAGTGCTCTCTTAAAAATACAAATCTGAAATTATCTAAATGCTAGCTTAATCTTCAGCGGAGGTTATGATTAAAATAAAGACCCATAGTGTTTTATGTGCTCTCAAGTTATGAATAGATTAAAGATGTCTTTTACGCTCAAAAATATTGCTAACCTTGTCATAAATATCGCTTGTGTGTTGCTCAACCTATCCAAAGCCTTATATATATTTGAGTGCATAAACTTTAGTGTACAAGATTTATTTTTGAGTGAGTTATTGCAGGCCATGATTTCTCTGGCCCGAGACTAAGAAGCTGGTCATTTCGTTTTTGTGTATCTATCTTTTTGCTAGCCTTTTATCCGTGCATTGTGTATCCCCGCATCGGTGATCTCACAAACTTCGCCGGATATCCACCCTTAAACCAAATATCATCTTTTGTGATTACCTCCTTGACCACAACCTATCGTTGAGAATGGATCATCAATTCAAGGAAGATCGCAAGACGGTGCCAACGTTGAAGATTTCAAGTATCTCTCCAAGGAAAATTATTTTCGGTACCTACCATATTTTTTCGCCTCTTTGCTCGAGGACGAGCATCGTCTAAGCATGGGGGAGGAGGTAGGTACGGTGCAGTCTTAGAGTTCAAAAGGGAGTATTTTAAAAAAATATATAATGATGAAAGAGATGTATAGGGTTGGGTAAAAAAAATCCAGTGATACTCATGACTTTCAAGGTATAAAAAAATCAAACTTCGTTGTGAAAGTCATGGGCTGAATATATGACGAGAAAAATGATGAAAGAAAGAAAGAAAAGAATATAAGAAAAAAAAATATATATGAGCGTAAAGTAAACTCCCGGTTCTCTAAGAGTGCATTCAAGGCTTCAAGTTAAAAAGATCCATTCTCATTTTCCAACCATGTGCAATCCGATAACGAGGACTTCCTTTGTGCCTCGGGATCACTCTTTGCCATTTGCACATGTCCACTCATCTAAAAGCGTGTGTATTTTTCTCTTTCCCCTCCTTGATTTAACATTATTTTCCAATGACCTTTTTGACGAGTCTCGGTAAGACCATGAGAAGCTTGTCTTGTTTTGACAACACCTCATTTATAAAATCTTGTTAGGACTAAACTTTTCCAAAGCTCCATATAAAAGCCTACCATATATTTATGAGAGGGAAAGGAGTAGAATATATAGGCTTGAGAGACAAGTGAGATGAGAGTTCATGAGCAATATACAAGATGATTTAAATTTGTGAATTTGGTTTAGCTCTTTTCTTTATCTCGTTCTTTATTTCAAAAATTTCGAGGTCTATTTAAACTTTGTGAGCATGTCAATACTTGTGGGATAAGCTTAATAAGAATCTACCCTCCGTAGAGGTGAAGGCTAGTACATTATGGAACTTTAAACGAATTAAACTTTTGAGAGCATTATGTTTTTTTTTTTCATGTATGATCAAGTGCAAGGTTTAAACATTGATGGGCAATGATGATATCCATCGAAGGCTTACTCGAGGACGAGCAAGGTTTAAGCATGGGGGAGATGTTGACGGTGAAAATCCGTCAACCTAGCCATGAGTTTACCTTCGGTGTTGGCATAACTTTTGTATCTTATTCATTGGTACTAACCCACGTGGTATAACAAGTTCACTTGTGCATGTCGGTTTTGGAGTTATGTGTTTACGCAGTGGTTTTAACGTTGAAAGCAAGACTTCCGGGATAAGTTCATTAAGCACCTCATGACAAGATCTTGAAGCCCGATACAAGTCAAGCAATGAAGTGAACATGACTCCAAGAGCCCAAGGACCAAGCCCGAGAAGATGATAAACTCCGAGGACCGAACCGTAAAAGTGCCGAATCTTGCAAGACAAGGAGTTGAGTCCAATTCGGAGACAAACCGACGTCAAGGGCCCACATGCAAAAGGGGAGAACATCTAGAAGACGTGGGAAGCAACACCGGCGAAGCAGCCGCGGGATGGGCCGATTGGGCCCAGGCCGGCCGGCCCGGAGCCGGCCGGCCCAGCCCCACCCGGGGCCCAATCGGCCTCTCCTTTGACCTAATTGCTTCTCGGGCTATAAATAGCCCCCCCCGACCGAGAGCCACGGAGAACCGAAGTCGTATTCCGCCGCCGAGGAGCAAGAGAAGCTTGAGGGACACCAACTTGAAGATGAGGGTCGTGCTAGTTGTCTAGGGTTTCCCCGGCCGACGTGGGAACCTTGCATGGAAGACCACGTCGGAGCTCGGAGCGAGGATCAAGATCGAGGGAGGGCCCCGTGGTGATCTTGTTCATGTAATCATTCATGGTGAAGTTTGTAAGTGAATCCGATTTCTAGCGATTAAGTGCCTTCTCGATGATTTTGTTTTCTTCTTGGTTTTGCTTCTTCTACGATCTAGTTTGCGCCTAGATTACATAGGGTGCTCTTGTAGCCGCGGTGGCTAGAGGTGCATACCGGACCGGCCAAGTGATTTCAACTTGTTCTATCGAACTCGCCCTAAGCTCCCCGCATGAATAGGGATACGTTGTGACAGAACGGGGGTCTCGAAAGGCGGATGTTTTCGGAGTCGGATGGGAAGGCCACGATTTAAAGATGCTTTTAATGAGATTCGCTTTGCTATCTTCATCTATCTTGTTTGGAGCTACAACATAAGCATGATCTAGATTCTCTAGATTGGTTATCTCTTGCTTTCTCTTGCTACCTCTTTAATAGATTAGATTAGATTCGTTTTCTTTATGAGTTAGTAGATTAGATGCAACTTACCTTCATAAGATAGCTTACCTTGCTTTACTAGATTGAATCCTTGCGTTGCACATTGTTCCACGGATTCGATACCTTGGGTTCACCACTCGAGGGAAGAAGGGTCCCTTGACTACGACGGGAGACTTGTCCGCTTGCAAGTCACAAACGAACTTTGATACAACTATTAACCGTCAACAGAGCACTCATGGCCTTCATCTACTTCGGGGGATTCTACACCACGATCAGTGCTACAATGAGTAACATCATGGGGTAAAGTCCTTGCTTGTCCTTGGGGTTGAAGGGGGATCTTGAGTTGTAATCACCAAACCTATGTTTTGAATCTTTTGCTATCATATTCATGTTCATGTTGATGGTGCTTTAATCTTATTGGCCGACCGACTTGCTTTGGGGATGCATCGCTCGTAGCTTCGCTATCATGTTCCTTTTGTTCTTTATGCGATTACCGTCATGTAGTGACAGTGTGCGGGAGGGAAAACATAATGAACTTGGTTCACACCTTTGACCATCCATGACTAGAACACATCAACGTCTTGTGCACTTGGGTTTCGATCACGGATTACCCTCGTGTAGTGACTAGTATGCGAGAGGGAAAGGGTTGGACTCCGTGCACTTTTACCTTTGGTAGATTAGATCGGGTTGTTCTTGCTAGGTGGTTACATCTTCAAGTGATCCTAGATCCCTTGAACAAGCGTTCTACGTTCTTGAGATCTCCTTTCCATCACTTTTACCTTTGGTAGATTAGATCGGGTTGTTCTTGCTAGGTGGTTGCATCTTCAAGTGATCCTAGATCCCTTGGACAAGCGTTCTACGTTCTTGAGATCTCCTTTCCATCACTCTCTACTTTGTCTTCTTTAACCTAGATTAAGTTAGATTAAGTTCCTTACAGATATTTGATAAAGAGCTTTAAATCAACAACATTAGTGCTTAGTTGAGCATAGCAATCCACTTGTTCCACGGATTGATTAACCTTGTGGATCGTAACTTGACGCATTATTTAACCATCAACAAAGCCGGAGCATTGGAAGATGTACTTCGATGGTTCCCTGAACCTTGAAGGAGCAGGCGCAGGCGTACTCTTCATCTCGCCCCATGGCGATCATCTGAAGTACGTCCTGCAGATCCACTACAAAGCGTCCAACAATGGCGCCGAGTACGAGGCCTTGATCCATGGACTGTGCATCGTTGTTTCCCTGGGAATCAAGCGACTCATCGCTTACGGCGACTCCAAGGTCATCATCGATCAAGTCAACAAGGCGTGCGACATGAGGAAGGATTTGATGAACGCTTACTATGCCGAGGTACGCAAGCTCGAGGCTCATTTCAAGGGCCTGGAGTTTCACCATTTCTGCCGCGACAACAACGTGGCCGCCGACGTCCTCTCCAAGTTGGGGTCCAAACACGCGCTGGTCCCGGCCGGTGTGTTCGTCCAAGACCTGTGCAAGCCATCAATCAGACTCCTCAATGACCCAGAAATGTTGCAAAGCAATGTGTCCCTGCTAGGCAGACGCGAC
Organism: Cenchrus americanus; assembly: GCA_947561735.1. Classification (NCBI taxonomy): domain Eukaryota; kingdom Viridiplantae; phylum Streptophyta; class Magnoliopsida; order Poales; family Poaceae; genus Cenchrus; species Cenchrus americanus. The sequence continues at coordinate 194,926,373 of OX387245.1, read as the reverse complement.
GTCCTAATGGCGGAGGCCGAAGATGACTGGTGCCTCGACTTCATCGCCTACATCCTGGAGAAGCGCATCCCTGAAGACAAGGTCAAGAGCGAGAAAATCGTCTGGCACAATGCAGTTTACATTGTCATCGGCACCAAGCTGTACTAGAGGTCTGCCTCCAACAGCGTGCTGATGAAGTGCATCCTCCGATCTGAAGGTCTTTAGCTCCTACATGAGATCCACGGCGGGTAATGTGGCAATCATGCAACCTCTGCAAATCTGGTGGGGAAAGCCATCAGGTCAGGCTTCTACTGGCCCACCGTCGTGGCTGACACCCAAGACCTGGTCCGGCGATGTAAAGGGTGTCAGTTCTTAGCCAAACAACTGCACATGCTGGCTCAAGCTCTGAGAACAATCCCTCCGTCTTGGCCCTTCGCCATATGGGGCCTCGATTTAGTGGGACCCTTCAGAATGGCCCCTGGAGGCTACAGGCACATCCTGGTGGTGGTGGACAAGTTCACTAAGTGGATCGAAGTTTGGGCCATCGCTACTGTCACATCGAAGGAGGCAGCAAAATTCATGGAGGACATCACCCACCGCTTCGGTGTACCCAACAGGATCGTCACCGACCTAGGAACGACCTTCACAGGGTCTAACTTTTGGGATTTCTGCCAAGACAACCTCATCGACGTCTAGTACTCCTTGGTGGCGCACCCGCGCTGCAACAGCCATATCGAGCGAGCGAACGACATGGTGCTTCAAGGCATCAAAGACCACATCTTTGACGACGCTTCACAATATGCCACCAGATGGTTGGCTGAGCTGCCTCACATGATCTGGGGCCTCCAGACCCAAGTCAGCTTAGCTACGGGGTATTCACCCTTCTTCCTGGTATACGGATCGGAGGTCGTCCTTGCCATAGACCTAGCTTTTGATGCTCTGCACATCCGACAGTACAAGGAGGGCACAACCGAGGAGACGCGCAAGGTCGACCTTGACAGCATCGAGGAACACTGCGTGGGCGCGCTGATGCGCCACACACGACATGAGCAGCAGCTACATCACTACCACGACCGCAATGTACGCGAGCAGTCTTTCAATGTGGGAGACTTGGTCTTACGTCACATCCAAGACACCAAGGGATGCATAAGCTCTCCGCCCCTTGGGAGGGTCCCTTCATCGTGATGGAGGTCGTCAGCCCAGCGACCTACCACCTTCAGTGGGCCGATGGCCAAGGCGTCCTGAACGTTTGGAATATCGAGCACTTGCGTCGCTTCTACCCTTAGAAGATGTGTATCAAAATAAAAGCTATGTACTCTCCCCTCTTGTAACTTTTATTCAATAAAGAAAGAGATCCTTTGTTCGGCAACCTCTCTGTTGACCTGTTTTTCGGTCTCCCTTTTACTTTCCGTTTTTACCCTTCCCCCTCGAAGCGCTCGGGGGCTTGGTTTAGGTCGGGCCCCGAAGCGCTCGGGGGCATGGCTTTGCCAACCTAAGGGTCTCACAACCCGAAGGGATTTTTGCATACCTTACGCCTTCAAGTTCCTATGAATGTTCTTAAGCTGCTGGTTCGCGAGACCTAGGGTCCTTGACCCCCCTCCGCGTGCCGGCTGTGCCTAAGCCTCCACGCTGAGCCGCACAGTCGGTAAGTCATTCCTCCACTGAGTTGGGTTAGCTGAGGGTTTCTCTTAGGACTTGGTTATTTTTGAGCATACATAATGATAGTCCTTGCTAATCAAATGATGCATACAATTTATAATGGGCAAAAGCTTTATTAAGATGAAGGTTTATTTACATCTGCTGAGCATCGGCCTAACTAACATCTAAAGTTTGTTTCAGCCCGACTCAGTTGGTACTAAAGTCAAACTTGTTGACGACCTCCTCCACGGCCGCCATGATGTCCTCACGCCTCAGCGAGCCGGACAGGTCCACTTCCTCTGAGACCTTTTGCAGGTCGAATGATGGATCATGGTACTTCACCATCGACAGCGCTACAACCGCCGCGAGCTTGGCGGTGTCTAGGAGCAGGCCCTTAATGCGGCCTTCGGCTTCATCCAACCGGTCGATCAGCGGCTTTGGCTCCGCCCCTCCTCCTGAGGGACGTAGAGGTCCATGACATACTGGGTGGCATCCTTGAGGTCGCCGAGATCCTTCTCCAGACCTGAATCTCAAGTGAACAAGTTCAACAACGCGCCCGCTAATCAGTTGCGCTAAGCTACGCTGCCTCGCAGCGGTGGACAAGACACTTACCATAACGGACCTCTGCGGTCCTCTCCTTAAGGACTGTCACTTGGTCCTTGGTTGCCGCTAGCTCTTTCTTTACGGCTTCCTCGGTCTCCCGGGCACCTACACCCGTTCAAGGTCGATATGTCAAAAACAAGCACTCACGAAGCGCGCGGAATCAACTTGAAGCGACCTTGGCAACTTACCCTCTATCACAGCCTGGAGGTCAGCAGCCGCGTCCTTCGCCTTCTGTTGAGCGACCTCCAGCTTCTTCTTCAGGGCGGCTGCCTTCTTCTGCGACTGGCACACCATGGTCTCTTTCACGCGCTGGATCTCCTACGTGGCTTCGATCTGGGCCTGCAGCGTAGCCTCATGGGATGCGGTGACCTCTGTGTGGGCATTCACCGCCTCCCGTAGTAGTCCTACCCGATCCTACGCCCGATCAGGATGTGACTGCAATAGGAGCAAAGAAAACCCCGATCTGAGACCTTATAAGACGCCAAGACTCAAGGACAAAACTTGAAGTGCCCAGATAAGGATCCTTACCGACAGCATGCGCCTGATCGTGCACGACGACTCCTTGAAGTCTGTTGATGGTGAAAATCCATCAACCTAGCCATGAGTTTACCTTCGGTGTTGGCATAAGTTTTATACCTTATCCATTGGTACTAACCCCCGTGGTATAACAAGTTCACTTGTGCATGTCGGTTTTGAAGTTTAGTATTTATGCAGGGGTTTAGAATTGAAAGCAAGACTTCCGGGATAAGTTCATCAAGCACCTTGTGACAAGACCTTGAAGCCCCGTACAAGTCATGCAATGAAGCAAACTTGACTCCAAGAAGCCAGGGACTCAACCTGAGAAGATGACAAACTCCGAGAACCTAACCAGAAAAGTGCTGAATCTTGTGGGACAAGGAGCTACGTCCAACTCGGAGAGAAATTGACGACAAGGGCCTACATGCAGAAGGGGGAAGGATCTAGAAGACTCAGGAACCGACACCACACGAAGGAGGCCGGGAACTGGTCTTGGATGGGTGAAAGTGCATCTAGGCCCTTAAGTGGATTTTGGTGAATTGAATGACAAGGCGATTAAAGGACTAATGATTTTGTCTAAGATTGTGAGCAGGTTTTCTTTATATATTCATGAGCAATCATTGAAGTATTTTAATTATGGATATATTCTATGGCTCACATTTACAAAGACAAGCATATGGTGCAAGACTTCATGAGTTTATTGAAAGGGAACAAGATGATGAACGTACACACTATGGTTCTAAAAATGGAAGCTTGCATATCCGTTGTCCATCAAGATCTCGCATTTGAAGCGTGTTTTCAAATGAAAGGTTAATTGTGTATGAAGCAAAGTGTAACCCAAAGTGGATTGGATAAGTGATGAAGAGACCAACCGAGATGTCTAGGGTGAGGGACTAAGCAATCTTTGGGGTCTTGGCCCGCCGCCATCGTTGTTTTGCTAGGGTGAAGTTCTAGCATCCGTGGGGTCTTCAAGTATCATATCCAAGCCTTAACCGAGGGAAGTGTTGCAACATATCAAAATGTTATGATTGGCAATATGGAGTGACTTAAGGATTAAAGTGTTCACTCTCATGCAAAAAGGGAAAATCCTAAGTCACTAGCTCAAGTATGGAGTTGCTCAAGACATCGGCTATATTAAAAGCCCTCACATTGGATTTACAAAAGTACGACAAGATTGAAGGTCTACAAACTCAAGTGATCAACCAGTTTTATATTTATTCTTGAGTTTAGGTATGCCGTACTATCAAGAGGGATGCAACATTAGCTCTAAGACAAAGATCAATAGTGCTCATTAGTTGACCTAAGCGAGAACCAGCCTTGAGAGGGTCTCTGAGTAGTCTAACAAACCTCTAACCCAGCCTTTGCCATTTCAACTCGTGTTGAAGTGCTTGTGAGAAGAAAGAAGGGTTTTGGGGCTCTCTCTGCCAGGGCGGTCTAACCGCCCAAGGGGGGCGGTCTAACCGCCCCTAGCAGCCCAACAGCTAGTTTTTCAAACTGACCGTTGGGGGGCGGTCTAACCGCCTTTGTTAGAGAACTAACGGCTAGTTTTCCTTGTGAGGGGTATAAGTACCCCACGAGCTCCACTTGTTGGGGCTGCTGATTCTAGGGTTGCTGAGGTGCTTCCCCTGCTGTTTTTCATAAGCCAAAGCCAAAGAAACACTCCCCAACTCTCTCTTTGTGAGATTAGCTATTCAAGCCATATCCTTGTGTTGGGTTGAGAGTTTAAGCCTTTGTGAGCTTGTGTGAGCTGAGCAAGAGCATCCCGTAGCTTGAGCACTTGTGATTCACATCGGAAAGCCTTTGAAGCATCTGTTACTCTTGGAGGTTTGCCTCCTAGACGGCTAGGCGTCGCCGGATAGCTCCCAAGGTTGTGGTGAGCAGCGGCAAGTTTGTAAGGGCTGTGATCTTGCCTCTTGGTGGAAAAGATCATCTTAGTGGAAGTGAGGAAAGTCGTTGAAAGAGACCGGCTTGTTGTGGGAGAATTCCCTTACAAGCTCCTCAACGTAGACGTAGCCGTTCCTTTGTGGGCGGTGAACTTCGGGAAACAAATCCGCGTCTCTCCTTTGTGGTTTGCCTCACTTGTTTTGATCTCTAGCACATTTACTTTGCTTCCGCTCGATCTACTTGGGTGTGCTTGTCCTTGAGTGCAGGGATCATTACCCTGCTCGTGATCATCTACAGGAGCTACTCAAGAATTTCGGTTCGTGCTAGAAGTCAAGAGAAGACTTGAGTTGCTTTGCAGGTTTACTGGGCAAGGCGGTCTAACCGCCCCTGGACCCGGTCTAACCGCCCCCTGTGGTTCTACACATCAGGGGCGGTCTAACCGCCTGGTACGGGCGGTCTAACCGCCTTTGCCAGTGAAGCTTAAGTTTTTAGGGGGAAAAGGGTTTTATTTGGTCGTCCGCCTATTCACCCCCCTCTAGGCGGCATCAAGGTCCTTTCAATTGGTATCAGAGCTTGGTGCTCTGATTCGTGCTTAACCGCTTGGAGTTTTTCGATGTCGACTACTTGTGAGGTACCGTTTGAGCCTCTAGCTTTTGATGGCTCAAACTACTCTTCTTGGCATTCCAATGTTCTCATTGCACTTAAGGTTTTGGGTCCCACCGCTGAGGGCATTATGGTTGCGAGTATCCTTCCGGAGGATGAGACTTGTGTCTTACCAACGGAATTGGAGAAGAAGCGACTCAATGCCGTTGTTACTAACCTTTTGTGTAGTTGTGTATGTAGTGAACTAAAGCATCTCATTCTAACAAGTAAAGGAATTAGCAAGGATGCTCATATCATTTGGAAATTGCTATTTGGGATAGCACACATCAAATGGGATGAAGTTGAGAGTGAGGATGATGATGAACCAATGGAGATGTGCCCTACAACCTCTACAACAACCACCGAACATCAAACATCAACTTTCAATCAAGAAGGAGACAAGAGAAGCGAAAGAAGAGTCTCTGGAGGAGGCGGTTCAACCGCCCCCTAGGGGCGGTCTAACCGCCCCCAGCAGAGAAGCCTCAACCTTCTGCGATGAAGGCGCTTGTCTCGTGGCCAAGAAGAAAAGCAAGAAAAAGAGGCAGGCCAAGGGTGCAAAGAGTCAAAAGATCGAAGATACAAGATCTTCGTCAAAAGAACTTGATCTTCTCAAATCCGAACTTGCCTCCTTGGTTTGTAAGTACGAATTGTTGGCTAACAAATATGATCATGATATCAAATCTTTCTCGTCTAGAACGAAGATAGAAGAAGAAGCCAATGATGTGCTAGAAGCTCAACTAGCAAAGCTCACTAGTGAGCATATGACTTTGCAAGCAACTCACAAAGAACTTAAGTGTTCACATGAGAAGCTTGTGGATTCATTTGCTTCACTAGAAATTGCTCATGAGGTTGTCCTCTCATCGGTAAAATACCTACAACCTCTCACACCCATTTGCACATGCTCACTTGTCAATAATGAATTTGCTTGTACTAAACCTTGTTGTATCCAAGCAAGCCAATCTAGTATTGAGCATGTATTTGTAGAAACCTGTGATGACCTCATTGCCCAAGAAAATGATGAACTCAAGCAAGAAGTTGAAAAGCTTAAAAGAGACTTGCATGTGTTGAAGGAAGAGAGCCAAGTGCACCCTTCTCAAGATAACCGTGACAACATGGTGAAGAAGCTTGAGAAGGGTTCCACCGTCACAAGCTCAACTCCTCAACAACATGTCAAGATCATCAAGGACAACATTCAAGCAATGAAAATGGGGCATGACACTCCACATCGCCCCACCAAGCTCAAGGCTCAAGAAACAATCTCCAAGAAGAAAAGAAGATCAACCAGAGGGAGATTGTGCTATATATGTAAAGAGAAGGGTCATTTGGCTGCGGATTGCAAACAAGATAGCTGCACAGACCAGGGGCGGCCTAACCGCCCCCCGGGGCGGTTAAACCGGTCCGGTGCACCAATGCAAAGCGATGAGAAGAAAGTTCACCCTTCAAGCAAGAAGCCTCTATGCAAGCCAAGACAAGACAGCAAATGGATCCCAAGCCCGAAGTGCCAAAGGCCGCATTTGCTACGCATGTCGTAAGAAGGGTCACTTGGGCAATAATTGCCCGAATGGTAACACTCCTCAATCCAACCTTGTCCATTATGATTTTCATAAGCTTAGGAATGACAAGGTGGACATTTGTACTATGAGGTTGATTTGTTCACCTCAAGTCAGTACAAGGGACATATGGGTTCCAAAGCACATTGTAACTAATCCCGTAGGACCCAACAGACGTTGGGTACCAAAAGGTGCTTGCTGAGCTTGTAGGTTAATCGAGTTGCATTGAAGTCATAGCAATGGAGAAACGATTGGTTACTTGATAACATGCCATGAAACGGACGAGCATCACTCAACCAATGCAATCTCGGTAACTAGTACTTGAGTTGTGCCTTGATCACTCTTAGTCCTTTGTGAACACTCATGAATCACTAGACCTAGGTTTGTGAAACATGAGGAAGTGACCTTGACACTTTCAATAATTTCATTGTCTCGTACCATTCGATGCTCCTAATGGCTCTCTAGAAGAGCACTTGTTTTGATAAGCTTTGCAGGGTGTATTACAGGTAAAATAGAGGCTTATCAAGAATCTAGAGCAAAAAGATCACCAAAATGATCAAGGAAGAGCAGGGCGGTCTAACCGCCCCATGGGGGCGGTCTAACCGCCTGGCCCCCCAGAAGTGTGTTTCGCGGGTGACCCGGCACCAGTGGCAGGGTGACCCGGTGCGCTTCTGGATAGTGGCGGGTGACCCGCCACCTATGCCCGGGTAACCCGACTTGAAGCAGATTATCGACGTTTTGGTGATTACAAGGCAGTGATAATGAGACCATCGGCATATTTGATTATTGTAAACCATTTTATGCCAAAGACATGGCTTTGTAGCAATCTCCCTTATTCTTTATTGAAATATGTGCTGAGTCTGAGAAATTCAAAATTCTCTAAGCACTAATCAAGGGAGTTTACTTCAAAGGTTGTGTCTCTTGTGGGACTAACAATTTCTTCTAGTGAACTTGTAGTCTCATATGTTTGTGCATCTTAAGCGAGCGCTTGACTCCATCGATAAGTCTCAAATAATCAAGTAAGAGCTAGTTGTTCGCAAACATTACTTATGCACAAAGTCAAGTAGTCTAAATGCAAAGGTATGTCATCATGAACTCATTTGCTTACCGTAATGCATCTAGGCCATAATACCATGCTAGTGTGCCTCCTTTAGCTTGTAATTGCCTCAAATGAATCTTTGTGGGCTACTCTAGATATTTGGTTGATACATTTCTATCACTCGTCTTTGTGTCTCGAGGATGGAGGTATGAGTCAAATATTCTTGAAAAGCTATTCATTTGAAGTGGATGCATGCATCTCGTGGAATAGGATAGATTTTTCAAAAAATCCAACTAGCATGTGTAGGAAGTGTGCTTATTTTTTTTAAAAAAAATATACTTAGTTCTTGGTCTTTGTGACCCTATTGATCCATTTGTGACTATAGTTCTCCGTGTTTGTTTGATGGCTAGTCACAAGTGGTGATACTTTACTCAAGTCCATATTATCTCTAAATCCATACCTTTATCTCTCTCTCTCTCAAAATCTCCTGGAAGAATCAAGAATATGACTCATTTGGATTATCTCAAATTCTTCTAAGATTAGTGAATGTTGGATCGAATTCTAATCTATATCTCATATCCAAACATTTCATGGAAATAAAGCATCAAATTCACTATTGCTGAAAAAGTGTTTTCCGGATCTACTGACCCTAGGGCGGATCTACCGATAAGAATTCTCTGTCAAAAATCCTGGAATTTCTCGGTATTTCCGACACCACGTCGGTACTACCGATATGGCGTCTCTGGAGGAGTTTTCTCGCGGGGGCGGTTCAACTGGGGTGTGGGGCGGTCTAACCGCCCCTCCAAGTTTTCGCTCCCGACCTCCTTTTCTTTTCTAAGTGAAATCTCAGGCATCCCAGGGACCTATATGGAAAAAGGAGTCGAACCCTAAGCCTGCAACACAACCTGCTGAGTCAGCGGCGGGGGGCGGTCTAACCGGGACCCATACCCGGTTAGACCGGGTACCACGGGTTTTTCTGTTTTTACCTAACCCGTGACTACACCCCCTCAACCCTATCCTCTCACTCCTATCTCTCTCCAACGACTAGGAACAGGTCATTTTCGACCTGAGCTTCAACCCCTTCTTCCTCCTCAAGCTCTCACACCCTCCCATGGAGATTTCAAGTTTCCACCCCTAAAAATCAAATCCAATCCGTGAAAAGCACTCCCCTAAGGCGGCTGAACCGGCTCCCCACCCGGTTCTTTGGATTTCATCTCGGTTTCATCTCTCCAAAGGTATTCAAATCTTGTTTTTACCTGATCTATCAACTCCATGAGTAGTTTTGAATATCCTTTGGTAGAACATTTCCTGGCAACCCCTAGAAGACATTCCTAAAGTTTGGTTCCATTTCCTTTAGTACATTGTCATGAACTCAATTTTTGGTTGACTGCGGGGGAGGCGGTCTAACCGCCCCTATAGGGCGGTCTAACTGCCCTGCGCATTGGTGAGCCAATTGTTGATCTCTGCATGTACTTGAATCCTCAATCACTTTAGGGTCGTCTCATGAACAATAACTGCATATTCAAAATCTGTGTTGCTGTGTTTGGCCGAAAGAAGCCATTGGCTCAAAACTAGCAGGGGCGGTCTAACCGGCCCCCTGGGGCGGTTTAACCGCCCGGCCGCTTTTGTGCCAATTGCTTTGAATTGCCGAGCCTCAATGCTCTTTCTAGCCAATCTTGTTCCCGGTATCTCACACACTCGCTTTTTCACATCTTGTGATCCGGGGAAGCAGTAATGCCAAAGGGTGCGGGTGTTCGTAAAAGGAAGAAAAGAGACAAGTGGTGATGCCGGACCATCCTCCGGTCCTAGCGTTACTTTGAGGCCAAGAGGACCACCACCACCTCCTGTCTACTATGGGGATGATGTTGAAATGAGTGACAGGGTGGAGAGTAGTGATGATGATGTTGAGGATCCCTCTCTCAACTTTGAGCTCAGCTGGAGAAACCGGGGAGTTGCAGGTGGAGGAAATGATAGCAATGATGACAGTGATGAGGAAGAGGATGAGGAAGAAGAGCAAAGAAGGTGGTCGCAGCAGCAGCTTGGTAGGCCATACATCGGGGAGCCTAACTATCCTTCCTACGAGGGCCCGTTGATTATTATCGGGCGGGGATGGCGGACATCGTAGTGAACTTGAGAAGGACTAACCCGGACTAATGAGGAGAGGGCGCTACAGACACGGTGTTTCATACCACCTTTCAGGCAGGACTACTACACCACGGCCTATCATCACCGGCGTAAAATCAAAAATCACTAATGATGATCAGTATGTGGATTGGGAGTTTATGGAGAGGAAGAATAATCCGATCTTTGATGAGGTGATTCGGGCTTGTGAGGCTAAAGGGATTAAGGCCCTCATGGGGTTTAAGCAGCATTGGAACAAAGAACTCATTGCTTAGTTTTATGCGACAGTGTATTTTGGCTATGTGCCAAAAGAGGATGGGCGGAGTGACAGAGCCATGTTTTGGATGACTGAGGGTGAGAGTCACCACCTCTCTTTCTCCAACTTTCTCACTCTATTCAGGTTACCTGATGATGGGTTTTCTAGATTTCTCCATGATGAGGGTCCACTTGAGGCAAAAAGAATGGCATTTATGTATCCCAGAAATGCAAGGGACAGTTGGGGACATGTGAAGGGCCTATACACATACTACTCCATCCTCAACCGTCTATTCAGAAAAACGCTCACTCCTAGGGATGGCAACACCTCAGACATCACCGCTTTTCAGAGGAACTTGATGGTGGCTATGAAGCCCGGTGAGCCGGCATTTCATGTTGGTGACTTCTTGTGGCAAGAAATAAAGAACTCATCTGAAAATCCACAAAGGTTATGTAGCTATGGCCCCTACATTTGCTACATCATCAAGAAAGTAACACAAAGAGCTTATCCAAATGACACAAAGCATCGCCCGTTGCAACCCAAGCCCAGTAGGACAGTAAGGGTGCCCTCTCCACAGGATGACCAGCAAGAGGAGCAAGAAATGTTTGAAGAAAGGGAGGCACCGCGCAGCTGGGAGGCTTACCAGCCTGGGGGCGGTTCAACCGCCCCCCATGGGCGGTCTAACCGCCCCTGGCAGGAAGAGAGGAAGCACACATCGCCTCTTCGCAAATTGATCAGTATCTTCCTTGGTATGTGCAAAACAAAGAGAGACATTGAAGTTGCTCAGCAAGATGAAAGGAAGAAGAATAAGAAGATGAGGGATACAATGAAGGCTCTTCATAATCAGGCCGGTTGTCAGCCACCTAGGTATCCCATCTCACCATCTCCTCCAGAAGTTGAGATACCCTCCGTGGATGATAGGGTGAATGCTTTTCTCAACTCCGATCTTTACAATCAGTATGGGAGCAACTTTGGATCAGACATCGGTGCATCTTCCTCCTCGGCTCCTCCTCCACCCCCTACTGGTTTTGATTCGATGTTTGAAGGTGACACTACTGCCCCACCTCCATGGTTTCCTCCTCCATCGACTGATGAGTGGGCGACACGTGTATCACATGAATTCTTTGATCAGCCTGCCACTTCTTATGGTATGGATAATTCACTCTTGTCTCTATCTCTGAGATCCATCCATATTTAGCTCTTTCTTATCCTAGCTTCTCTTTTGTGGGTGCCTAGTTGCAAATTCGAGCACCGGAGGCGAAACTTGGGATCAGTGGCAGCGGTAGTAATTTGGCAGCAGAGATTCCTTCTCCAGGCCCTTTATGGATGTTTGATGACAAAGGGGGAGAAGAGATGGATTAAAGCTTTGTGTTTGTAGCTATTCTGTAGGGGGCGGTCTAACCGCCCCTCGTAGGCTGTCTAACCGCCCTACCCCTATGAGTTGAGAGTGAGACTTGGCTTGTAATAATTGGATCTCTACCTTATCTTGTGGACTTGAGTATTTGTATGAGTGTTACTGAGTGTGAAGAACTTCTTTATGTATCTTAAGTGACATTTGTGATAGTTTGTGATGCACAGCTTGTTTGATGAATGTTTTTGTAAGCTGAATGGGGGAGGCGGTCTAACCGGCTTGCAACCCCGGTCTGACCGCCCCTGCCCAAACAGCCTACACTTCACTTTGTTGAGTGCTTGCCATGCCATATGCATCACGGTTTTATTTTATCACTCACACTTGTTGCACTCCACTGATTCTAAGATATAGGGGGAGCTCACACGTCTTTTCTTCAAAATTTGTGCTAATGGCATTTAAGGCCAACTTTTTGAAATCCAACTCAAAGCACAAATTAAGGGGGAGCTCTAGCTATATCTAAGAATCTAAATACGCCTTATTGTTTTCTTTGTAAGCTTTAATCGAATTGTCATCAATCACCAAAAAGGGGGAGATTGAAAGTGCATCTAGGCCCCTAAGTGGATTTTGGTGAATTGAATGACAAGGCGATTAAAGGACTAATGATTTTGTCTAAGATTGTGAGCAGGTTTTCTTTATATATTCATGAGCAATCATTGAAGTATTTTAATTATGGATATATTCTATGGCTCACATTTACAAAGCCAAGCATATGGTGCAAGACTTCATGAGTTTATTGAAAGGGAACAAGATGATGAACGTACACACTATGGTTCTAAAAATGGAAGCTTGCATATCCGTTGTCCATCAAGATCTCGCATTTGAAGCGGTGTTTTCAAATGAAAGGTTAATTGTGTATGAAGCAAAGTGGAACCCAAAGTGGATTGGATAAGTGATGAAGAGACCAACCGAGATGTCTAGGGTGAGGGACTAAGCAATCTTTGGGGTCTTGGTCCGGCCGCCATCAGTGTTTTGCTAGGGTGAAGTTCTAGCATCCGTGGGGTCTTCAAGTATCATATCCAAGCCTTAACCGAGGGAAGCGTTGCAACGTATCAAAATGTTATGATTGGCAATATGGAGTGACTTAAGGATTAAAGTGTTCACTCTCATGCAAAAAGGGAAAATCCTAAGTCACTAGCTCAAGTATGGAGTTGCTCAAGACATCGGCTATATTAAAAGCCCTCACATTGGATTTACAAAAGTACGACAAGATTGAAGGTCTACAAACTCAAGTGATCAACAAGTTTTATATTTATTCTTGAGTTTAGGTATGCCGTACTATCAAGAGGGATGCAACATTAGCTCTAAGACAAAGATCAATAGTGCTCATTAGTTGACCTAAGCGAGAACCAGCCTTGAGAGAGTCTCTGAGTAGTCTAACAAACCTCTAACCCAGCCTTTGCCATTTCAACTCGTGTTGAAGTGCTTGTGAGAAGAAAGAAGGGTTTTGGGGCTCTCTCGCCGGGGGCGGTCTAACCGCCCAAGGGGGGCGGTCTAACCGCCCTAGCGACCCAACAGCTAGTTTTTCAAACTGACCGTTGGGGGGCGGTCTAACCGCCTTTGTTAGAGAACTAACGGCTAGTTTTCCTTGTGAGGGGTATAAGTACCCCACGAGCTCCACTTGTTGGGGCCGCCGATTCTAGGGTTGCCGAGGTGCTTCCCCGTCGTTTTTCATAAGCCAAAGCCAAAGAAACACTCCCCAACTCTCTCTTTGTGAGATTAGCTATTCAAGCCATATCCTTGTGTTGGGTTGAGAGTTTAAGCCTTTGTGAGCTTGTGTGAGCCGAGCAAGAGCATCCCATAGCTTGAGCACTTGTGATTCACATCGGAAAGCCTTTGAAGCATCTGTTACTCTTGGAGGTTTGCCTCCTAGACGGCTAGGCGTCGCCGGATAGCTCCCAAGGTTGTGGTGAGCAGCGGCAAGTTTGTAAGGGCTGTGATCTTGCCTCTTGGTGGAAAAGATCATCTTAGTGGAAGTGAGGAAAGCGGTTGAAAGAGACCCGGCTTGTTGTGGGAGAATTCCCTTACAAGCTCCTCAACGGAGACGTAGCCGTTCCTTTGTGGGCGGTGAACTTCGGGAAACAAATCCGCGTCTCTCCTTTGTGGTTTGCCTCACTTGTTTTGATCTCTAGCACATTTACTTTGCTTCCGCTCGATCTACTTGGGTGTGCTTGTCTTTGAGTGCAGGGATCATTACCCTGCTCGTGATCATCTACAGGAGCTACTCAAGAATTTTGGTTCGTGCTAGAAGTCAAGAGAAGACTTGAGTTGTTTTGCAGGTTTACTGGGCAAGGCGGTCTAACCGCCCCTGGACCCGGTCTAACCGCCCCCTGTGGTTCTGCACATCAGGGGCGGTCTAACCGCCTGGTACGGGCGGTCTAACCGCCTTTGCCAGTGAAGCTCAAGTTTTTAGGGGGAAAAGGGTTTTATTTGGTCGTCCCACCTATTCACCCCCCCTCTAGGCGGCATCAAGGTCCTTTCAATGGGCCCAGGCCGGTCGGCCCAGGCTGGCCGTCCCAACCCAGTCTAGGGCCCATTTGCCCCCTCCTTTGACCTAGCCGCCATTTGGGATATTTGTTGCCCCGTGGTCGAGAGCCATGCATCAATCAATTCGTCATCGGCCGCCGAGGAGCAGAGAAGAGAGGGACACCATCCCGGAGAGGAGAGGGTCGAGCTAGTTGACTAGGGTCTCCCTAGACAACGTGGGAACCTTGCAAGGAAGACCACGTCGGAGTTCCCGGAGCTAGAAGCAAGATCAAGGTAGGATCCTGGTGGTGATCTTGTTTATGTATCATTGTATTAGTTGAATTATCAAGTTGAATCTATTCCTAGCGATCAAGCGTTTCTTCGATGATTTCGTTTTTCAAACGTATTTGCTTATTCTAGATCTATTCTCGAGATAGATCATATAGGGTGTTCTTGTAGCCGCGGTGGCTAGAGGTACACGCCGGATCTTCCGAAAGAACTCGACTTGTCCTTGGACTCACCCTAGACTACCTGCATGAATAGGAATACGTTGTGACAGAACGGGGGTTCCGAAAGACAGGCGTTTTCGGAGTCGGACGAGAAACCACGATTTAAAGAGGCTTCTAATAAGATTTGATTTGCTACTTCTTCTCTTGCTTGGAACTTCAACAAAAGGCTTAACCCGATCTCTCTAGATCGATTTATCTACCCTATCTATCTTTGTTACCTCCGGTCTTTAGTAGATTAGATTAGTTTTGTGTTCTTTATCTAGATGCATTAGGGTTTCACTTTACCAAAGATTGAAGTTACTTGGCTTTACTAGATCATCTTTTGCGTCACACATTTGTTCCACGGATTCGATACCTTGGGTTCACCACTCGAGGGAAGAAGGGTCCCTTGACTACGACAGGAGATTTGTCCGCTTGCAAGTCTAACGAACTTTGATACAATTATTAACCGTCAACATGCCCCTTTTTCTGGCGCCGTTGCCGGGGAACAAGTGATCAAGATTTGATCTTCTATTGCTTTTTTTTGTAATTTTCAGTTTTCTTTTAGTTTTTCTTTTTGCATCTACTAAACTCTGATCATCCTCAAAATAAATATAATCTAGTTTGTCTAACCCTAGTTTTCATAGATTTATTTTTACTTTCTAGTTTTTGCATATTTTGTTTATTGCTAACCCTAACAGGAGATGGACGACTACCTCTCCAACAAACCCGATAATTTTGTGGATGATCTAGAAAAACTTTACAGGCTAAGGTGGCACGAAGCACATCAAGCTAAAAAGCCAGATTTTGTAGATTCGAAGTCGGAAGACAAAGGATCAAAGGAATCTTCGAAGAATTCACCACCTCAGAGACCTCGGGAGAATTGACTTCCACCGATGGGTGACCAACCGCAAGAGCGCAAGATTGGGGAGCTATGCACCCCAGATATTATCGACCTACCAATCTTGAATCTTGAGGAGATCAGAAGACCGTTCGTGATCAAGACCTCAACTATCTGCATGGTGCAACATTCACCCTTCACCGGTAAAGAGGATCCGAACTTTCACCTCCAAGCATTCATTCAACTATGTCAAAATTTCAACATGGATGGGGTGACTCAAGATCAAATGAGGGCAAGGCTTTTTCCGTTCTCGCTACTCGGGAAGGCTTTGCAATGGTTCCACTCTCAACCGGCGGAGGCGGTGCAAAATTGGAACACGTTGATGAAGGCTTTCATGAAGGAATACTACTCGCCGGGTAAAACTCAAAGCTTGCGTAATAAGATTACCACCTTTGTTCAATATCATACGGAAACTATCTCGGAGGCATTCGAGCGCTTCAATGAGTACACTTAGGTGGTTCCACATCACAAGTTCTTGAAGGAAGACCTCGTGCAAAAGTTCTATCAAGGACTCACCATGGCGTCAAGGACGATCGTCGATGCATCGGCGGGAGGATCTATCATCGAGCTCACACCGACGGAAGCTTTCACTCTATTCAAGAAGGTCGCGGATAATGACACATGGGCATCATCCGGACGCCCACATGAGGACCATGTGTGGTTCGAGGACCGGTGGATGGTCGCTTCCTTGTGTGATGAGTGATTGACAACGTTGTGTGGAGCGATTCTTGGCTAAGTATTGCAGGTGCGGGTTGCGGCTTGACTCGTGTTGGTGCGGGTGAAGAACAAGCGCGAAAGGTCGTCGCCGGTGAGGCCTCCGAGTGTGGAGAAGACAAGTAGGCTTCGTTCGAGGGACCCGGTGGCCGGCGGGGGTCAAGTGCGGGCCGCATGGTGGCATGAACAAGAAGATGAAGTCGTGGACGGTTTCTTGGTTGAGCCTCAAAACCAAGGTCGAGCCGGGACTACGTGGGAGCCAAGTCATGAGTGGAGATTGGCGGAGGCTACACCGAGTTCGCGGGGTTTCCGGTGGTTCACCGAGAAAACCACCGGGTTCCTTGGTTGATCCACAAAGCCAAGACCGGAGAACCGAAGACGGAGCCGCAGCGGCACTCGGACCGGTCCGACCGGTGGGTCCGACCGGTCGGCCGGTGGGGACCGGTCGACCGGTGAGGAGCACCGGTCGACCGGTGTGCGACGACGCGGTCCGAATCTTCGAAGCGGAGGACACGCGTCGGGATCGCATGTCTTGCGTCGAGGCTACGCGAGGGTGCGATCGCCGGCATCCGTCCGATGGTGAAGACATCAAGAATTCCAAATCCGCCCTTGAGGGGCTTGTATCCCTAGTTAGTAGAGAAGGGTGTTTTAGACATTCGGTTGCCTCCATATAACCCAAGAGGTGAGAGGATGGCAGCCAACTCTTGGAACCCTAGCTCATTAGTTTTCCTATTTTCCACCTATTTTCTCTAGGTTTTCCTTAGGACTAGCAAGAGAGCTTCACGGAGAGATCTTGTAGAGAGGGATGGATGATCGGGCGGCTTGCTAGACCTTGTACGAACCTTTGTTTCATGTATAGATGATTCGGCGTGGTTCCTCAAGGTTTGGATGTGTTTTTCCCGGTTGTTCTTGGTGGTGATTTTCGGAGCCCTCTCTTCGTGATTTCTTTGGGGTGTTTTCGGGGCTTTTCTCTTAGGGATTTGATGGGGAAAATTTGTGGGAACCCTTCGTGGTTCTTTGGGCCGTGATTCCCCTCCCAAATCCGTGAGTAAAAGTGCTCGATTTTGGGGTTTTCTTGAGTTCTTGGGTTGGAAGTGCTTTCGGTGGGATTTCTTCGATTCCTCCTTTTTGGACGAGATTTGGTGGGATTAAACTTGGCTATGGACTCCTCATGAGGTGTTCCTGATATCTTAAAGTCTTGTTCAAGTCCGTGGAGCGATTCGGGAGATCGAGATTTGGATTTGGGGGAGTTGACCCGCGGGTGCTGTTCATCCCGAGCTGCCCAGGCTACACCGGTCTGACCGGTGCTCTTGACCGGTCTGACCGGTGTGAGCTCTTGTGGGTTTTTGCTCGGGTGAACGTCTTGGTGTGTTCGTTGTTGTCCCGTGTTGCTTTCTTGTTTCGAGTTTGGGTTCGTTTGGTGGTCGGTTGGCTTTGTTTGGTGCCTTGGGGGCTTTCGGTCGCCATCGGTCCGACCGGTGTGTCTCACCGGTCGACCGGTGTAGAGCCACTTAGTGAAAGTTGCTCGGTTTCACCGGCGGGGACCGGTCCGACCGGTGGTGCTCACCCGGTCCGACCGTGTGGGTCCGTAGACTCGAGGCTTGGTTTTTCCGCTGCGTTTCTCAGGTCGGAAGGTGGTGTGTTGGTTCCTAGGTCCAGTGGCACTCCAGTGGCTACGTGGGCTTGACCAACCTTGGTAGTGAGTCGGAGACGTGTGTTGGAAGCCGTGTTCATCTTGTTGGAGTTTTCATCTCCTTCGAGAAGAATTTTTATCGGCTCCCATTCACTCCCCCCCCTCTGGTTCGCCGTATCGGTCCTTCAAGTGGTATCGAGCCGGTTCCGGTCTTTGTTGACTCTAACCGAGTCTAAGATCCAAGGATGGCGTACCGAGAACGGGGTTCGGGTCCTCCACACTTCGATGGCAAGAACTACCAGATGTGGAGCAAGCGGATGGGTGCGTTCCTCTGCGGAAAGGGTCAGGCCGCTTTGGGATGTCACGGTGGACACGGGCTATGTCCCGGCCGACGGATTTCCTTGCTCCGGGGTCGAGGGACGGATTCGACGCCAACAATAAGGCGGTCGACTACTTGTTTCGTGCTTTGTGTCGGCCGAGTTCGATCGGGTGCACACCGAGCACTTGGCTTGTAGGATTTGGGCGGTGTTGAAGGAGGCTCATGTTGGGAACGCCCGGAGTTCGAGGGCACGGTTGTATGCGACCTACGGGAGAGAGTACGAGAACTTCACTCATCTCCCGGTGAGTCCATCGATGCCTTGTTTCGAGGTTCACGGTGGTGGTGAACAACATGAGGGCCAATGTGGACGTGCTCCCGTACGATGATCATGATAGAGCGGTCAAGCTCTTACACTCTTTGGATTGTACGATATGGGGCGGGAAGTTCGAGGCCATAGTCGAGTCGGAAAGGTATGATACTCGACGGTGAAGGAACGAGCCGTTCTCGAAGCTCAAGTCGGCCGAGATGGATAGGGGCATGACCGCCAAGCTCGAGGGACCGACCGATTCCCATAGTCTTGCCCTCGTTGGTGGTTCCAAAGGAAAGACTAACTCTAACCCATCCACCGGGATGTTCTCGTTTTCCTCTTTGATGTCTATGCCGGATGAGGAGTTTGATGACCTTGGAGAGGACGAGCCGGCGCCGTTGACGAGGCGGTTCGAGAGGCCGCACGAGAACCGCGTGAACATGAGGAGGAACACGAGGACTTGCTTCCGGTGCGGCAAGCGGGACACTTCGTCGCCGACCGCCGGAGAAGGCCGAGAACAAGGACGGCTACAAGCACAAGCCGAGGATGAACGATGGCAAGTACCGTTCGAGGCGTGACCACAAGAGCAAGCACAAGAACAAGTACAAGGACGAGCGACGATCGAGGAAGAAGGAGGGCCGAGGCAAGGCCCGAGCGATGGTTGGAGCGAGCGACGTCGACTCCGGTTCCACGTACTCCACCTCGAGCTCGAGCGGCGGTGAAGACGAGGGAGATCGCCGCAAGAACAAGAAGTCGTCCAAGAACCTGAGCGGGCTGAGCTGCTTCGCGAGAGATGGCTTCGCACCATGGCGGCGAGCTCCGGCAGCAAGAAGAGCACACGGAGCGACTCGGACTGCGAGTCCGACGACGAGGTGCGTGATGAACTTCCCTTCTTGCGCCGGGAGAATGAGAGGCTTGGCTCTTTGCTTGATAACCGTGATGACATGCTTAGAGAGGCCAAGAAATTGAGGAAAGAGCTTAGGGCTTCACTCGAGGATGCTAGGACTAGAGTGGGCGAGCTAGAGACACAGGTGCTTGATAGCAAGCTTGAGATTGATTCGCTTAAGGCTAGCCCCGTTGTTTCGATGAGAATGATTGTGCTGATTGCTCTATATTCCTTGCCGATCTTGCTTTGTTCAAGGAGAAGCATGCCTCCAAGTGTGAGGAACTAGATGTGCTTAGGGTTGAAGTGGCCGAGCTTAAGTCTAGACTCGCTTTGCTAGGTGCTTGCACTTCTTGCCCTGTTTTGCATGCTAAGATTGATGAGATGCATGCTTACACTAGTTCGCTCGAGGCTAAATTGAAGGAACCCATGCCTACATCTTGCTCTACCCGTGAAATGCATGCATTGAAAAATTTGGAGCTTGCACATTATGTTGATCGTTTGCGGGATGAGAATGATGATTTGAGGAAGTTGATGGGTTGGTTGTCCGGTCACGAGCCTCGGTTGAGGATGATGATCGAGGCCTTTAAGAGGCAAGATGGTGAGGGGCTTGGGGCAAACAAGGTTGGTGAAGGAAGTGGAGAGAATATCCGGAGCCACCAAAAACCCACCACAAAAATGATTTCCCACCAAAACCTAACCATCTAAGGAATCGACTAGACACAACCCCGGCTCCACCCGTGTTTCCTACACCCACAAATGACCTACAAAAGCCTATCAAGTTTGTGAGCACTTCGGGGGAAAGTGTTCTTTGGGAAGGAGAGTGAGAAGGCAAGTGGTGAGAAACCGGTGGAGGGTTTGAGTGGAGAAAAACCGAGTGAACGACCACATCCCAAGCCTAAGCCTAAGTTTGTGAGGTTACATTGTGGCTATTGTGGGAGAGATGGCCATAAGGAGGAGTTTTGCTTCAAGAGGAAGCGTGAGGAGAGAATGGAGAAGGAGTGGGCTAACAAGGACAAGTACCACCCTTCCGATGGTGTACTTGAGCCTCGTATGCAGATGCCCAGGGGCAAGGCGATTGTGAGGACAGTTCGGGCTTGGGGAGAGAAGAAGGCTGCCACGTGGTGTTGTCGCCCGGGGTCACACCGGTCAGACCGGTGTGGGGCACCGGTCGGACCGGTGTGGGGCACCGGTCGGACCGGTGCGGGCCCGGGACGGACGGATGTTCGGGTTTCGAGCTCGTACGGGTGCGAGGGTTATTTCGGTGGTCGTGGTTCTAGTGGTTGGGCTGGAAAGGGTGCAGGTGGTCAGTTTGCTAGGCGTTCTCATCCTCGTGCTCAATACGGGGATTGGAGGAGTCGTGGCGTTGAGTTGGAGAGGAAGGACGTTCCACGGGCTTTCTTGCGTGGTTTTGGTCCTCCTCCAGGCAGAGAGGGGTGGTTCCCTCGGGGTGGTTACCGTGGTGGTGTTCGTGGAGGCGTTTTGGTAGGAGAGATGCTTTGGTTGGTGCTAACCCCACTTTCGAGCAAATGGCTCGGCACTTTCGGTTTTCCTCCTTTGGTACTAACCCCGGTCTTTGAGTCGTTTGTTCGCTCACGTGCCTATTTTTGAATTTCGGGTGGGAGACTTGAAGAACATTTGGTTGATTGACTCCGGTTGTTCGAGGCATATGACCGGAGACAGGGGGTGGTTCTCAAGTCTCGTCCGGTGGTGACGAAGAGGTACATCACCTTTGGGGACAATGGGCGTGGGCGTGTGCTTTCGGAAGGTGAGATAAAAGTGAGTGACAAGATCACTGCGAGGCATGTTGCTCTTGTTCAATCGCCGGGGTACAATTTGCTTTCGTGTCCCGGCTTGTTGGATGAGGGCTTTGAGGTGTTGTTTCGGCCACGTGGTTCTCGGATTGTGGACTCTCGAGGGGACCTTGTTTGTATGGTCGTTCCCGAGGGTCAGGTGTTTCGTGCTGATTTTTCTCAGTCTTCGGGTGTGGAGCGTTGTTTCTTGGCTGGTTCTTCGAGTGAGTTGTGGAAGTGGCATAGGAAGTTGGGTCACTTGAGCTTTGACCTTTTGTCTCGCTTGAGTAAACTCAATTTGGTCCGAGGATTGCCACGTTTGAGGCTTGAGAAAGAGTTGGTTTGTGCTCCGTGTAGGCATGCCAAGATGGTGGCCTCTTCTCACCCGCCTCTCACCGATGTGATGACTGAGCGTCCATGCGAGTCGCTCCATATGGACCTTGTTGGCCCGGCTCGTGTGCGATCCGCGGGTGGGAAGTGGTATGTCCTTGTTGTGGTGGACGACTATTCTCGGTATGCTTGGGTGTTCTTTCTCGAGGATAAGGGGGAGACGTTTGGTTTTGTTCGAGATCTAGTCTTGAGGTTGAGGAACGAGAGGCACGGAGATGCCATACGAGCTATCCGCGGTGATAATGGCTCGGAATTCGGGAACTCTCGTTTTGAAACCTTTTGTCATGACTTGGGTCTTGAGCACCGGTTTTCGAGTCCGTATATGCCTCCCCGGAATGGTGTTGTGGAAAGGAAGAACGGGACCTTGTGCGAGATGGCTCGGACGATGCTTGATGAGCATAGGACTCCGAGGAGGTATTGGGCGAGGCGGTGAATACCGCATGCTATGTGTCGAACGGGATATACCTCGAGTGCACAAGAAGAAGAC
Organism: Cenchrus americanus; assembly: GCA_947561735.1. NCBI lineage: Eukaryota > Viridiplantae > Streptophyta > Magnoliopsida > Poales > Poaceae > Cenchrus > Cenchrus americanus. Next base: position 194,904,356 of record OX387245.1, on the reverse strand, counting down.
ATGCTATGAGTTGATGCATGGTCGCACACCCAAAGTGAGTCACTTCCATGTCTTTGGTTGCAAGTGTTTCATTCGAAGAAAGGCGAGGAAGTTGGATAAGTTTGAGGCTAGGTCTGTCGATGGCATTTTCTTTGGTTATGCATCTCATTCTAGAGCATATCGTGTGCTCAATCTTGAAACTAACCAAATCGTGGAGACTTGCGAGGTAACCTTCGACGAGACGAGCCACGTAGTCGGCTTGTTTTTGAGTGTGCGGTGATGATGAGCTTGGCGAGGAGATCTTTCGGGAGGAGGAGCATGAACATGGTGATGATGAGGATGGTGGTGCGGTGCCCCCCGCTGAACATGTACCCACTACTTCGACTACGATGATGGATGGACCCTCTGCTACACCTACGACGACAAATCAAGAACGAGGAGAAGGCGATGTTGAGGGGGAGGTAGCTTCGAGGCGAGAACCTCCCCGGTGAGTTCAAGTGGATCACCCGGCTTCGAGGATCATCGGCGACATGAATGAACGCACTACACGGTCGAGGGTTCGGAACAATTCCCATTTTGCTCATGCTGCATTTGTTGCTTCTTTCGAGCCCAAAGACATTGGACACGCACTATCGATCACAATTGGGTTAACTCGATGCATGAGGAGTTGGAGAACTTTGAGAGGAATCGGGTGTGGGAGTTGGTTGACCCTCCCCCGGGGTGTAAGCCGATTGGTACAAAGTGGGTGTGGAAAAACAAAGAGGGAGAGAAGGGTGAGGTTGTGAGGAACAAGTCGAGACTTGTTGCTCAAGGGTTCGGTCGAAGGAGGGGATCGACTACGACGAGACCTTTGCTCCCGTAGCCCGTTTGGAGGCGATTAGGATCCTTCTAGCCTTTTCTCGTGGCTAAAGGGTTCAAGTTGCACCAAATGGATGTGAAGAGTGCTTTTCCGAATGGTGTGCTTTGGAGGAAGAAGTGTATGTGAGGCGAGCCTCGGGGTTTGAGAGTGAGAAGTACCCCCACGGGTGTACAAGTTGAGGAAGGTGCTTGTATGGGTTGAAGCGGGCGCCTAGAGCTTGGTATGGCAGGTTGAGGGGGTTCTTGTTTGAGAGAGGCTTTGAGATGGGGAAGGTCGATCGACCTTGTTTTTGCCGAGGCGGGCGCGAGAGATATCCCGATTGTGCGGGTGTACGTGGATGATATTGTCTTTGGTGGCTCGTCTAACTCTCTTGTTGCGAGGTTTGCGGATGATATGAGCGGGGAGTTCGAGATGAGCATGATGGGTGAGTTGTAGTTCTTCCTCGGGCTACAAATCAAGCAATCAAAGGAAGGAACATTTGTGCACCGGGCTAAGTACACCAAGGACATTGTGCGGAAGTTCAAGATGGAGGACTCCAAGGCTATGACGACGCCGATGAGTACGACTACGGCTCTTGATGCGGACGAGGAAGGTGAACACGTGGACCGGAAGGAGTACCGGAGCATGATCGGGTCACTCCTCTACTTGACGGCGACGAGGCCGGACATACGATTCTCGGTGTGTCCGTGCGCTCGTTTTCAAGCGTCTCCGAGGACTTCGCATCGGCAAGCGGTGAAGAGAATTTTCTGGTACTTGCGTCACACTCCCGACTTCGGCCTTTGGTACTCCGCGTCCTCCTCTTTGGCGCTTCATGGTTTTTCAGACGCGGATTTTGCCGGGTGTCGGTTGGATAGGAAGTCCACTTCTGGGACTTGCCAGTTTTTGGGTTCTTCTTTGGTGTCTTGGTCTTCCCGCAAGCAGTCGAGTGTTGCTCAATCCACGACCGAGGCCGAGTATGTTGCCGCCGCTAGTTGTTGTTCTCGGCTCCTTTGGATCACCTACACCATGAGTGACTTTGGTGAGGTGTATACCCATGTCCCACTTCAATGTGATAGCACAAGTGCCATAAGCGTTGCAAAGAACCCGGTGCTCCATTCCAAAACCAAGCACTTAGAAGTGAGGTATCATTTTCCGAGAGACAATGTCGAGAAAGGAAAGATAGCTTTGATCCATGTACCCACTCATGACCAACTAGCCGATATTTTCACCAAACCCCTAGATCAAGCAACTTTCACTCGTTTGCGGGGTGAACTTGGTGTGTGTTTGATTTCCTGAGTTGGGTGTGTGGGAGCTCTATTTTGCCGGTGGTGTCGAGCCCGTTTTGCCTCCCCTCGAGGAGCCGGTTTGTAGCATATGTATAGCTTTCCTTTGTGCATTTCTTGCATTTGGCATGGCATATGTACCATGATGTATAGGCATCCTTGTATCTTAGATTGCATGCATTTTGTATCATATGCATTGGTTAGGAAAAGCTTCTCTCATATACATTGTTCACCATGGAATGAGATATATGTCTTTGTGAGCTTGTTTGGTATGCTACGGTTAGTTTTGGCTTAGCTCTTGATGATCTTGATGAATAATCCATGGTTGATAGCTATGCTTTTGAAAAATGTCACATGTATGCTCTCTCATGTGTAAATGCCTTTACATGCTCTTGACATGTTTTTGTGGCTTTGCTATGCTTAATTTGTGGTTGGATAGCTAGTTTATTGATCATATGGGGCCAAAGGCTCATTTGCCATCATGAATGTTTAGCCCTCTAGATTTATCTTGTGGAGGAGCATAAGTTCCTTTTTGTCGCAAAGACATTTCATGTACCATTTACAAATCTGAAAATGAAATGAAAAATGCTTGGAAAATATGCTCCCATGTCATATGTGCTGAATTTAATTTTCTTTGGGTGCTAATCCATTGCATGATGCCTACCAATGAGAAGTCTCATACATAGAAGTAGGCACATGGCTCGGTGGCTTTGACATGACATGAGGTGCTTGTGGGTGTTTGTGATGGTCTTATGATTAGAATGGCTGTCCTAGCATGAAGTTTGTGTGGCTTTGCCATTTTGATATGTTTTGATCATGTTTAGGACTTTGCTCATGAGAGGCAAGTTTTTCGCAAAATTGCCAAAATCCATCTTAGCTTCGTCCAATGGTTGTGAAACTTGGTGATCATGTAGTTGAGATCGATACGAAGCCGTAGAGTATCTAACTTGCTCATTTGGACGTGTGTAGCATCCTATGTTGAATTTTGTATATTTGAGAAGCTCTAGGTTGAAAGTTTTGCATTTTTGGCTTGATTCATGCATTGCCAACAAGGGGGAGAAGTTTGAGCTTGAAATGGCTTGTTGGACGCGTTTAGGAGGTTTTCGAGTGGTTTTGAGCCATTTCGGGCTCGTTGTACACCGGTCCGACCGGTGATGAGCACCGGTCCGACCGGTGTGAGTGCTGGTCCCGTACATATGTTAGGCACCGGTCCGACCGGTGGTGATGACCGGTCCGACCGGTGTGAGCCGAAAGTGTTGCAGCCTGTCCCGTTTCATGTTGTTTCTTGCATGCATTCGTCCGGGGGAGTTGCATTGGTTCGGGGGGAGCTTGCATGTGTGCGGGGGGGAGCTCTTTGTGGTGTTCGAGCTTTGTTTTGGTGGTTTGCGCTCTTTGCTTGAGCTTTGCTTTGTCTCGGATGTGTCGAGCCGTTGCCCTTGCCTAAGGGGTCCGAGACTTGTTTCCTTCAAGTGATCTTGCTTTTTTGCCTTTGTTTGGCTTTCGATCGCTTGTTGGAGTTTCTTTTTGTTCGTTTCTTTTCTTTTTCTTTTCTCTCTTGTTACTTTCGTGTGGGTGTTGTCAATGCACTCATCAAGGGGGAGATTGAGGACCATGTGTGGTTCGAGGACCGGTGGATGGTCGCTTCCTTGTGTGATGAGTGATTGACAACGTTGTGTGGACCGATTCTTGGCTAAGTATTGCGGGTGCGAGGTTGCGGCTTGACTCGTGTTGGTGCGGGTGAAGAACAAGCGTGAAAGGTCGTCGCCGGTGAGGCCTCCGGGTGTGGAGAAGACAAGTAGGCTTCGTTCGAGGGACCCGGTGGCCGGCGGGGGTCAAGTGCGGGCCGCATGGTGGCATGAACAAGCAAGATGAAGTCGTGGACGGTTTCTTGGTTGAGCCTCAAAACCAAGGTCGAGCCGGGACTACGTGGGAGCCAAGTCATGAGTGGAGATTGGCGGAGGCTACACCGAGTTCACGGGGTTTCGGTGGTTCACCGTAAAACCACTAGGTTCCTTGGTTGATCCACAAAGCCAAGACCGGAGAACCGAAGACGGAGCCGCAACAGCACCAGACCGGTCTGACCGGTGGGTCTGACCGGTCTGACCCCAGGGGGGACCGGTCTGACCAGTGAGGAGCACCGGTCTGACCGGTGTGCGACGACGCAGTCCGTAATCTTCGAAGCGGAGGACACGCGTCGGGATCGCATGGCTTGCGTCGAGGCTACGCAGGGTGCGATCGCCGGGCATCCGTCCGATGGTGAAGACATCAAGAATTCCAAATCCGCCCTTGAGGGGCTTGTATCCCTAGTTAGTAGAGAAGGGCGTTTTAGACATTCGGTTGCCTCCATATAACCCAAGAGGTGAGAGGATGGCAGCCAACTCTTGGAACCCTAGCTCATTAGTTTTCCTATTTTCCACCTATTTTCTCTAGGTTTTCCTTAGGACTAGCAAGAGAGCTTCACGGAGAGATCTTGTAGAGAGGGATGGATGATCGGGCGGCTTGCTAGACCTTGTACGAACCTTTGTTTCATGTATAGATGATTCGGCGTGGTTCCTCAAGGTTTGGATGTGTTTTTCCCGGTTGTTCTTGGTGGTGATTTTCGGAGCCCTCTCTTCGTGATTTCTTTGGGGTGTTTTCGGGGCTTTTCTCTTGGGGATTTGATGGGGGAAATTTGTGGGAACCCTTCGTGGTTCTTTGGGCCGTGATTCCCCTCCCAAATCCGTGAGTAAAAGTGCTCGATTTTGGGGTTTTCTTGAGTTCTTGGGTTGGAAGTGCTTTCGGCGGGATTTCTTCGATTCCTCCTTTTTGGACGAGATTTGGTGGGATTAAACTTGGCTATGGACTCCTCATGAGGTGTTCCTGATATCCCCAAAGTCTTGTTCAAGTCCGTGGAGCGATTCGGGAGATCGAGATTTGGATTTGGGGGAGTTGACCCGCGGGTGCTCGTTCATCCCGAGTCGCCTGTGCTACACCGGTCTGACCGGTGCTCTTGACCGGTCTGACCGGTGCGAGCTCTTGTGGGTTTTTGCTCGGGTGAACGTCTTGGTGTGTTCGTTGTTGTCCCGTGTTGCTTCGTTGTTTCGAGTTTGGGTTCGTTTGGTGGTCGGTTGGCCTGTTTGGTGCCTTGGGGGCTTTCGGTCGCCATCGGTCCGACCGGTGTGTCTCACCGGTCTGACCGGTGTAGAGCCACTTAGTGAAAGTTGCTCAGTTTCACCAGCGGGGACCGGCTCGACCGGTGGTGCTCACCGGTCCGACCGGTGTGGGTCCGTAGACTCGAGGCTTGGTTTTTCCGCCGCGTTTCTCGGGTCGGAAGGTGGTGTGTTGGTTCCTAGGTCCAGGTGGCACTCCGGTGGCTACGTGGGCTTAACCAACCTTGGTAGTGAGTCGGAGACGTGTGTTGGAAGCCGTGTTCATCTTGTTGGAGTTTTCATCTCCTTCGAGAAGAATTTTTATCGGCTCCCATTCACTCCCCCCCTCTCTCGGTTCGCCGTATCGGTCCTTCACCACATCCGGTTCAACCCACAGGAAACGTCAAAGGAGTCTTGCAAGTATAGAAAGAGAACATACTTGAAGGCAAGATTGATTCACCCATGAGAAGGTTGGAGAAGATGGAGATGGAAAAGAAAGAGGCTCAAGACTTGAAGGCCGCCGAAGCAAGATCCACATGCGAAGAATGTGGAGAGTATGGCAATGTCCACAAAGATTGCCCAGAGGAAGCCAAAGTGCTCGACTACATGAGGAAGGGAGAATTGCCGAACTTCCGCTACGGGAAAGGTAGACCTCAATTCAATGCAAGCTCATCCATTCCGAATTCAGTTCCGCTTCGTATACAATTGAAGGAATTCATGAACGAGCAAGCTAAGATCAACAAGGACACCGTCACCAATTTCAAAGCCATAGACAAGGTATTGGAGAACATCGATAGCAAAGTGACGGAGGTCGGAAGCTCCAACCATCAAGTGCTCAACATGATGAAGATGCTCGAGACGCAAGTGGGACAACTTGCCGGGCACCTCACTAATGATGAAGGGAAGCTTCCGGGACAACCTAAAGGTCCCGAATCGGCGAAGGCAATTCAAACACGTTCGGGAAAGGCGACCGAAGATCCGGAACATCCCGCGGGAGCAAGGAAGCTTAAACCATCCGCCGAGGCAGAGAAAGTTGCTAAGGAGAAGGTTACGGGGATCGTCACCGAAGAGCCCAAATTTGGGATGCCGAAAGAAGACACGAGGATACCACAACTCAAGCCACTCTACTTTTGAGGTAAACTTGACAACCACTTTGAGAAGTTTGTGGAGGTTGTGTGTAGACTTAGCATCAACATGCCATTATTAGATGCCCTACAAGTACCTACATATTCTCATTACTTTAAAGACATACTTGCAAATAAATATGAGATAGCAACACTCGGGGTAGATCATGTCAAGATGTCCGAGGAGTGTAGTGCCGCTATTGCGCTAATGGGCTAGGGAAGCAAAAGGACCCCGGATGCCCTACAATTCCATGTTCCGTTGGTTCATTCAATTTCGAGAAGGCGTTGTGCGACCTTGGAGCAAGTGTGAGCGTCATGCCAAGATATGTGTTCGAGAAGCTACGCCTACCATTGGAGCCTACGGGTATGTGTTTGGAGTTGGGAGATAACTCCATTCGCTATCCCTTGGGCATTGCCGAAGATGTACCCGTGAAGGTCGGACACCACTTCATCCCCGTCGACTTCGTGGTGCTCGAGATGGGAGAGAGGGAGAAGCCACCGCTCATCCTTGGGAGGCCTTTCCTCAAGACCGTGGGAGCTACTATTGATGTTGGCAAGGGGGAGATCATGTTCGATATTAACGGAGAAAGGAGTTCTTTCAAGTTCCGACCACGACTTGAGGCATGCAATATGATTGAAGTTAAAGATGTTCCACCTCGTCGTCACGTTGTTAAGGAAGAACCAAGGAAGAAGGAAGGGCTGAAAAGAAGAAAGAGCCGAAGAAGAAGAAGGACGTGAAGAAAGTCAAGGAAGATGTTGCATCCGTCAAGACAAAGGAAGAAAAGCCGCCTGTGAAGACCAAAAAAATGACTAAGCCAGAAGATAAGCCCGTGCCCAAGATGGTGCGGAAGTGGGTACCCAAGATTGCAACACCCACAAAGAGCGTTGATCCGAAGTAATCAAGTGAAGAAGTCTAGCTATGGACTATAAACGAAGCGCTAGGCGGGAGGCAACCCGTTTCGTCGAGTCAAGATTAAGCTACCGGGAGGACAACCCGATTCCAGGTTTTTCGAGTCTTTTTAAATAATTTAGTTTTGAGTTTTATTACGCAAATACATTAGACTTAGAAGTGGTTGAACAATATTAGAGACATAATTCTTTGTTGAATATTTTGCTTGATCATAAACCCTTTACATGAACCCTCCTATGTGTTTGTTTGTTTCTTTTCGAGAAACCACAACCAAATAAATTCAGAACCTAACTCAACCATTCATCCTCATTATGATGTTGTGGTTGACTTGATTTTCATGCCAAAAACACACGAGTAGAGCCACGACTTATATTTAGGTGTTAATTAAATTTCAGCACGCGGTAGGACTCTCGTGAACCTAGAAATCAAACTTTTGGTTGGTTTAGAAAATCTATATCCTTGGTTTCTCTAAGATTAGAATTTTTCTAAGCCTCATTTAATTTTATTTATAAGCCCCATTTAATTTTATTTCTCTAAGACTTAATTTAATTTTATTTCATTCCAAGTAAGTTTTTAAGTACCTAGCTGCCGGTTGCAACCCGAAATTTTAGTGGAGAGAAGAGTGCTGCAATCATGTGGAAGAAAACCACAAGTCTCTTCACCAAGAAGAAGGGGTCATCGTCATCCAAGCCGTCTTCGACGACGTCTTCGAGGAGGCACTCGGTTTCCGAGTCTCCTCGGAGCATGGAGGAGGACACGGCACCGCCAAGGAGGAACGACGCTCTCCTCCTCGGTGGCATAAGGGCAACAAGGAGCACGTCCATGAGGTTTACCGAACCTCAAGGGAGTACGGAGGAGCCGCCCGTCCCACCTTGACGATCGACCTGTTCATCCGCGCCACCTCCATACACTCCATGGTATTCCACATATGGCTTCATCATATTGTCGGAGGAGGAGGAGAAGAAACTTTCTCGTCTTGAGAAGAGACTTGTGGCCAACGTCGACTTCGACGATCAAGCACTCAACTATTTGGGTTTCGGCACAGACATATATTATATGTTGGGGCACCTTGGATGGGTGCAATTCTCCAACGGGGTGTCGGCAAACACCCACAAGGAGTTTTCCTTGGAAATCTTGATGACTATTGCGCCTATCCTTGATGAGGGGGTGCAAAGTTTATCATTCAGTTTGGAGGGAATCCAACAAGTGGTTCCCTACAAGTATGTTAGGGAGCTACTTGGGTTCCAAAAGGGAGCTCCGGAGAAAGTTGACGTGCCGGATGGCATGTTAGATGGATTTTGGAATTTAATCACTGGAGAAGCCCACCAACAATGCAATTGCATCCGTAACCCCATTATCCAAGTATTCCACTCTTGGATGAGCAAGAGGATATTGGAGAGGATGAGGGAGACGAAGGTGACCGACACGGAGTTGAATTGGCTCTACTCGGCTTTAATTGCCAAGCAGCCAATAGACCCCTCATACCTTATGATCAACCGATGGTGTTGCGAGGCAACATCGGGATCGGGAGATATTGGTTCGGGGTGCTACCTCTCTATGTTGGCCATCTCCTTAAGGTCGGGGATCACAAGAAACCCCGAACATCTTTTACGTGGGACCTCTCTCGGTCTTGAGTATTTGAAACAAGGTAAATATATTAGTGGAGATGAGAGAGGAGGCTTTCATGTGGCCAAAGTGAACCTACCCCTTCCGGACCCAAGGCTTAGGCTTTTCATTCAAGGGAGGGAAGATTAGTTGGAAGAGGGACTCCTTGTCCCGGCGAAGAAAAATAAAAGAGGAAGAATCGTAGAGGAGGGATCCTCCTCCGCACAAGCGGGTGGTGCACAACCCAACTATGTACCACCATTTGGCGGGATTCCTACTCCGCCAAGTTATTACAGAGGGCCACAAATGCAAGCATGGGGGGGGTGGTGCACCGGTACCCCAACCAAATTATGTGGTGCCCAACGTAACCTTCGCGGAGCCCTACGCACAATATCCCCAACCACAACAAAGCATGGCCATAATTGGAGGGTATGTTGCGAGAAACATGCAAAACGTCGCAGCTATCCAATCCAACGCGACTCAACTTGGTGAGGGCAATGCAAATATTGCCTATGAGCTTGGGCGCCTTCACCTAGTGCAACCGGATCAATTCGTTGGAGGGGATGTCCAACCCTACTACGAGCAAGGGTACAACTACCAAGATTATCAACACCAACCACCGGCGGAGGATTAGGAAGAAGGAGGAACTTTAGTTTTCTTTTCTTTTCCCTTTTTTTTGTAATTTTCAGTTTGAGTTTTCTTGTGTTTGCGTAGTATTTTCGGTTTTCATTTAAATTTCAGAAGTGTGTTATTTTATTTTCAGCATGTATTTCGGTTTGTTTTCATCATTAATAAAGACACCACCTTGTTTACATCATTGGAAAAGTTACAAAATTTGTGCCATGATGATATATGATTATAATTGCTGCTTTGTTTATCTTTGTAATTGATTTATGCATGTTAAAGATAGTGCTCTCTTAAAACATGAATCTGAATTTATCTAAATGTTAGCTTAATCTTTAGCGGAGGTTATGATTAAAATAAAGACCCATAGTGTTTTATGTGCTCTCAAGTTATAGATAGATTGAAGATGGTTTTTATGCCCAAAAATATCGCTAACCTTGTCATGAATATCGCTTGTGTGTTGCTCAACCTATTCAGAGCCTTATATATATTTGAGTGCATAAACCTTAGTGTACAAGATTTATTTTTGAGTGAGTTATTGTAGGCCATGATTTCTCTGGCCCGAGACTAAGAAGTTGGTCATTCCGTTTTTGCGTATCTATCTTATTGCTAGCCTTTTATCCGTGCATTGTGTATCCCCACATTGGAGATCTCACAAACCTCGCTGGATATCCACCATTAAACCAAATATCATCTTTTGTGAATACCTTCTTGACCACAACCTATCGTTGAGAATAGATCATCAATTCAAGGAAGATCGCAAGACGGTGACAACATTGAAGAATTCAAGTATCTCTCCAAGGAAAAATATTTCCGGTACCTACGTTATTTATCACCTCTTTGCCCGAGGATGAGCAAACGACTCCTTGAAGTCATCGACGTCGCGGCAGTCGGCAGCGACCTCCTCCTCCCACGGGGTGCCGACGTATAGGCACCGGTGCGCGTCATCCTCCATGCGGGCACCTCCCGCCTTGGCCGTTTGTGGGTCTAGTGTCGGCCGTGGGTCAGTCATGCAGAGGTTGTCTTGCTCTCCCCGGTGGGTGGAGCAGTACTGGCCCCGGCCTTCTCCGCTGTGAATGCCGCCGTCGCTCCAGCTCCGACGGCCGCGCTTGTCACGTCCGCCGTCGAAACCGCCGGCACCTCCTTCGCCTTGCTCCCAAACGCCTCCTGGCCCGAAGTGTTCTTGCCACTCTCCGATGTGGTCAGGGGCGCTCTACACACAAGCAAAAGACCTAAATTAGAACGAAAGCACAACGAACTGAATATGCACAGCAGGACAGGAAGCAGGTCTCGTGACTTACTTCATTGCCGACCTGAGGCCGGGGTTTGCAGGGCTTCGGAGGGGCCTTCCTAGCCCTCTTGCGCGACCCAAGGTCGCCCACTGTATCGGCGCTTGACCTGGGGTGCTCTTCAATCACCGACGCCTGGCGGGGTGTCTCCACTGCCTGTTCTTCAGTTGACGCTGTCTTGCGAGGTGTCCCCGCAGACGGGGCCGTTGTTACGCTTGGCAACTTAGCATCACCCTCCTCACGTCGACCTCGATGGTCTCGACGCTGGAGCTGACCATGGCCGTGTCCACCGACACCGAACACCTGGTCCGCTTCCACTTCTTCTTCTTAGCCTCCGCCATCTGGGTCGCGGCGATCGTGGCTGCGACCCGGGAGGAGGATATCTTCCCCGTCGCCTGCCGCATGCACCACGGCGCGGCGATCTTGGACGGTGCCCTATACGACGTGACAGGAGCTTCATCGTCGCTCCCCACCATTGAGTCAGAGAGGTATTCGTCGATGGGCGGTGGTGGTGCTGCCTGCACGTCCGCCGCGTCGCGGACCTTGTAGCTCTGCTAGTCCTCGTTGCGCACTGGTGCAGAGTACCGGTAGATGCCCTCGCGATGCTGGAAAATCAAGACATGACAGTTTAATGAGACCTAAGTTCGAAGAAAAAAAAAATTGAAGAGCTATTTTTGATATAAATCGAAGTCGAAGACGTACCGGGTCGGAAGGGTGGTACATCTCGAGCGCCTTGGGGCACTCCCCGTTGCGGATCCGTCTGCCGAAGATGCTCTTCACCCAAGCTGTCATCTCCGCCTTGGAGACCTTGCGCTTCATGACTCGGGTGGGGTCGGATTGCCCCCAGTACTCGAAGGCTAGATGGGGCTGATCCTGGATGGGCTGGATGAGGCGGTGGCAGAAGCTTATGGCCACTACACCGCCGATCAACCCCTCCGCCTTCAGCTGCTCTAGGTCGTCCAGCAGGGGCTGTAGCTCCTCTATGTCTCGCGACGCCAGCTGGTTGTTCCACTTTGGGTACAGGACGGGAGCCCGCTCCATCCTGGTCACGAGTGCCGACACGGGGTTGTCAAGGTAGAACCACCCTTGCTTCTATCCGGTGGTGTTGTCGGGGAGCACGAGGTCGACGTACTATGACTTTATGTTCCGCCGCAGCATGAAGCCCACACTCCAGACGACCTCAACCTTGCCCGTCTACTTCAGCTCGAAGAAGTGGTGCCACAGGTGGAAATGTGGCGCAATGCCGAGGTAGGCCTCACAAAGGTGGATGAAAGTAGAAATGATGGTGATCGAGTTTGGCACCAGATGTACCAGCTCGATGTGGTAGAAGAAGAGGAGGCCGCGGAGGAAGTCGCCCGCCGGGACGCCGAATCCGCGCTCGATGTGTGCGAGGAAGACGACGGTCTCGTCGGTCCGTTGGGATCTCCTCGCCCGCCACCGGCCTCCAGCCGACCTCCGTCTTGGGACTCAGCAACCCGCGGTCCGCCAAGGCCTGGATCTGCTCTTCCGTCACAGAGGACAACTCCCAGACGGTGCACGGATCCGGAATTGATGCCTTCTCCATCTTCCCTTCATCGAAGCCAGTGGATTTGGATCTAAATAGCACTAAGGACTTGGTTCGCATGCGAGGTCGCGGCGGTGGCAGACCTAAGCTCGGCAGCACTGCTGTTCTTTCTGAGTGTTGTGCGGCAGCGGAACCTTATCACTGAGTGGAAATGGAAGCAAGTGGAGGCCCCTGGGCCGTAGAGCGGCCTTATATAACCGGGCCCTAGCGGCGCAACGGGCGGCCGCACCTCAACGTCTCCCTGACGTAAATCACGACGACCCAGCGGCTCGGCGCCTTCAATGATCTATCACCCAATGGCTCTTTTCGGCCTAACGGCTAATTGGCAGTAACGGCTAGTTCCGTGTGGGAATCTGCGTCCACTGGCCCCTAAGCAGTGCTCTGGCTGACGTGGACTCGTTATGCCTCATTTCAAGCCCCCCTCCCACATCAAAAAAACCCAATATGACATTCAAGGTCACCAGCGACCTACAAACGACCTATTCCAGGTCGCAAAGGCATCAGCAGCCTCCCAGGCTGCCTTGGCCTCCCCACGACGGGTTCACATCACGTTTCCTAGGCCCAGCTGCCTACATGCCATCTAGGTCGCCCCGGCCTACAACGGCTCCCCTCTATCAATGACTCTGTGCTTAGAAGCTCTACTGCCCGTTGACGACCTCTTGGTCCTATTCACAGCGCCTCGTTAAGGCCCTGCCGCCTTCTAGGTCGATTTCGACCTACAGAGTTTAGGGTTGATGCCCCTACGTTGCGCCACTACACAGCGGCCGTGTTGACCCAGGTCGGCATGGGCCTTCTTGTCAGTCATTACGGCCTTCCGAAGGTCAGCGTGCTACTATAGCCCTGTCAGGACCTTGGCCATGCCACTGCTGTCTAGGGCGCCCAGTTACAACAGTCCACACACATCAGTTGCCATGCAAACATGTGTGTAAAAGCTTCGTAAGCTGCAAAAGACCTTGGCCCAAGGCCAAATTACAAGATACAAACATATTAAAGGTCCCGATCTGTCGTATGGACCTCCCTGGGCCCACTGCTTCGGTGGGTACCAGGACCGACTACTCGGTGGGCCCCTGGGACTACTCGGCTTGTGCCACACGACACCTGATGACGTGAGGCGCAAGGACTACGGTGGAGAAGTATTCGGATAGGAAGCAGTACATGTCTTGTACTGTGTAGAGAACTTCTAGACATACCCGACTAGTACTCTCTCCCTGAACCGACTTGTAAAACTGCCTCCCGGACTATATAAGGCGAGGCAGGGACCTCTCTCTCAGATACGCATCATCTTGTAAATTCATCCAATCAATCCAGAGCTACACAGCATACAGGACGTAGGGCATTACGCACCTTGTGGCCCGAACCTGTCTAAATTGTGTGCCACGTGTCTCTTCCTTCGAGTTACCGATCTCGGCGAGGCCACATTCATCTACCTCGGGTACTCCCCTTGGTAGGTTTCCGGTCTAAAACATCGACAGCTGGCGCACCAGGTAGGGGATCTCGCCAAAGATCTCATGGCGAACTCGACGGCTTCAATCTTCATCAAGCCAACCGTCACCTTCAACCGCGGCGACACCTTCATATTTGGCTCTTGGGTCTGCACTGCTGACGGCGTAGGATCTTTCCAACGCCACCTCACCATGATGCCCAACCCGAAGACCGGGCTCGTGACGCTTCCCGAAGTAGTCACGGGCGATCTCGCCGGAAAATTTAGCGAAATTTCGCTCTACAACCAACACGCCGACTTCGAGCTTGGATCCGACTCCAACTCGAACTCGATGTCCCTGTGGGCCATCGCATGCGAGCCGGCTATCGAGCCATCATGTGCGGACTCCCCACTTCATGATCACTTCCCATACGGCCTCTGCATTACTAGCGAGGCCCATGCGAAAGCTCTCTCTGCGCGCCGGACCGGGAAGGAGATCGTCTCCAAGTACGACTCGGACTCCAACACCGTCCCCGGCCACAACTCGGACTCTAACCCCGTCTCCGGCTACTACTCGGACTCCTCCTACGAGTTCGACTTCGGGTCGGACCCTGACGAGCCCGAGTCCGAGAACCACACGACTGAGCAACCGCTGTCAGGACCGCCCTTCCGCCTGGTTATAACATCTACACCCGCCGGGAGATTCGTCTACTGGGCAGACCGCAAGCCCGCAGACCTGACAGACAGGAACTCACGCTGCGTCGCCTACCTCGACTCACTTCCCTTCCAGGAGGGAACACCACTAGCTCCCACACAGGAGCAGACTCCAACAGAGGTGGCGACTTCCGACTCCAGTCTCGGCACCCCCAATCGCCAAGTCTTAATGGCTGCTGGCGAGACGCCGGGACCTTCAGGGACACGCCCTGACCAATATCTCGAGGATATCTCAGCAGACGAGTTGTTTGCCAATGCACTCGCAGACGAAACCGACGACAACAAGAACGCCCGACGTGAACGCAACAGAAGGCAGAACGAATGGCGCCGACGTCTCCGTGAGACCCTACCCATACGGAATCTCGCAGAGGCCCTTGACCAAGTCGAAAACTGGGTGCACACCACCCCAGAGCAGTGCCTCATGTCTATCACCACGATAGCACGTCAAGCTCAGGGGATGCGCGCGGGAGAAGTCATCACCAAGCTGGCGGAGGGCGCCTACTTCAGGAGAGTTGACAACAGAGTTGCTCAAGTGCCTCCCGTCAGAACTCGCCAACCCGAAAACAAAGCCACAAATCGCAGTCCAGCTGGCAACGGACGCAACCGTACTCGAGGAGAACTACCGGCTAACCCCAACCGTACTCGGGCTTCGGCCAGTGGACCTTCTCAGGGTGGCAACAGCGCCGGCGGCGCTGGCGGTAACTGCGATGTCGTTCCTCATCGTGATCCTGGTGGCGGAGGCAGCGGCGGTGGAAGCTCCTCACACGGGGCCGGCAGGAGAGCCGGTGGCGGGGGCGATCGCGGCGGCCGAGGCCACGCAGACAGCCACGCCACCGGTGTCTCATGCGGCGGCTATGATGCCCGTCGCAGAATCGAGGAAATTCGACGCAACAAATCCGCAGGCGAGAACGACGGCTTCCCCGCCTTTTCTACTCGACTTCGCAATCTGCTGCTCCCAGAAAAATTCAGGCCTCTGGGGATCACCAAGTATGATGTGAAGCAAGACCCAATACAGTGGCTTAGGTGCTACGCTCTCTCCATTGAGAACACTGGTGGCAACAACGACACGAAGTGTCTCTACTTCCCCTTCTGCCTGCACCAAGCTCCACTTACATGGCTCGAGTCACTCGAGAAGTACTCGATCGACAAGTGGGACCAGCTCAAAGAGCAGTTCACCAGCAACTTCACGGGAACCATGGGATGCTCGGGTACTCGCATGGACCTAGCCATGGTGAAGCAGGAACAGGGCAAAACTCTGCGCAAGTACATGTGGTGCTTTTTCGACAAGCGCGCCACTGTAGTCGACGTCACCGACAAGGAGGTCATCGACCTCTTCCAAGACGGCCTCTACCACCGTCGCACCTTTGAAGACTTCGGTCGTCGTCGCCCGAGCTCCATCACCCACCTCAAGGATATGATCACCTCCTGGGCTGATGAAGAAGACAAGGCTAATGCCAAGTACGACGCCATTCGTGGCAAAAGCAAGCAGAGCACGGGCGGCAACAACAACAGCAACAGGGATCAAGGTGGTCGCAGTAACAACTACTCGGGTCCTAATTGCAAGCGCAAGCCAAACAACACAGTCGCGGCTATCCAGCACCCTGCGAAAGACAAACCGAAGAAGACCTCCGGCGGCTTCAAAGACTTGCTGAAAGAGAAATGCCCGTGGCACCTGGAGGGCAACCACACTACCGAACAGTGCTACCAACTCCGGTGAGCACTCAAGAACACTCCAGAACCACAACATCCTCATGACAAGAAAGGCAAGAAAAAAGCCGACGAAGGCAACAACGACTTCTAAGAACCCGACAAGACGGTGAACGTCGTCCTCTTCGGCGGACTACCCACCAAACGGTCTCAGAAGGCCACTCGACGAGAAGTCTTAAACATTGAACCAGCGGTTCTGACCCCTCACCAGTGGTCGGAGGTATCCATCTCCTTCTCCCGCGTGGATCAATGGACAAGCTTCTCCGAACCAGGGTGTTTCCCTCTTGTCCTGAAGCCGGTAGTCACGGGCTCCAGACTCAACAAGGTACTCATCGACGGTGGAAGCGGGCTCAACGTCCTTTTCACCAAGACCTTGAAGAAGATGAAGCTCGACATCACTCACATGCTCACCAAGAGCACGTCGCCCTTCTACGGCATCATCCCCGGGAACGAGGCTATTCCACTACGTTCAGTGGTCCTGCCAGTTACCTTTGGGGAAACCAGAGAAAACTACCGCACCGAGTACATCAAGTTCGAAG
The DNA here is from genome assembly GCA_947561735.1 of Cenchrus americanus. Taxonomy (NCBI): domain Eukaryota; kingdom Viridiplantae; phylum Streptophyta; class Magnoliopsida; order Poales; family Poaceae; genus Cenchrus; species Cenchrus americanus. Next base: position 194,887,632 of record OX387245.1, on the reverse strand, counting down.
TCGCGGACTTCGAGACTTCCTACCATGCCATCTTCGGCAGACTAGCTATCGCCAAATTCATGGCGGTACCTCACTACACATACTTGGTACTCAAGATGCCAAGTCCGGCCGGTGTACTCTCGCTACAAGGGGACTTGAAGATTTCTTTCGACTGCGACACAAAAGTTGTGGAACTCGCAGCCACCAACCAAGTACCCAATGCCATGATGGAGATCTACGCTGCGACAAAGTGAGCTCGACATCCCAGAGAAGTCGGACAAGGGCAACAAACCTCAGCCATCCGAGGAGGTGCAAGTAAAGACGATTGACCTCGGGACAAGCGACAACAGCAAGACTACCGCCATCGGGGCGGGCCTCGACCCGAAATAGGAAGACGCGCTCGTCAGCTTCCTCCGGGCTAACCGAGAGATCTTCGCGTGGAAACCAGCGGACATGCCAGGGGTGCCCAGGAATTTGATCGAGCACTCACTCAACGTCGACCGTAAAGCTACCCAGAAGCGACAACACCTCCGTCGTTTCGCCGACGACAGACGGGATGCCATCAAGAAGGAACTCGCCAAATTACTTGCGGCTGGCTTCATCAGAGAAGTATTCCATCCTGAGTGGCTCGCCAACCCCGTCCTCGTCCGCAAGAAGAACTCGAACGAGTGGAGGATGTGTGTCGACTACACCGACCTTAACAAGCACTGCCCCAAGGACCCCTTCGGATTGCCGCGGATAGACCAAGTCATCGACTCCACGGTGGGCTGCGACCTACTCTGCTTCCTTGACTGCTACTCCGGGTACCACCAGATCGCTATCAAGGAAGAAGACCAGGAGAAGACCGCGTTCATCACCCGTTCAACGCCTACTGCTACATGACAATGTCGTTCGGGTTGAAGAACACCGGCGCCACCTACCAGCGAGCTATCCAGGCCTGTTACAAGAGACAGCTCAACAAGAACATCGAAGCCTACGTGGATGACGTGGTCGTCAAGACTAGAAATTTTGAAACACTCATCGCCGATCTTTAAGAGACTTTCGCATCCCTGCGAGAGTACCGCTGGAAGCTCAACCCGAACAAGTGCGTCTTCGGCGTACCGTCGGGTAAACGACTCGGCTTCATCATCAGCCATCGCGGCATCGAAGCCAACCCCGAGAAGATCTCTGCCATCACCAACATGAAAGCTCCCACGTGCATCGAAGACGTGCAGAAGCTCACCGAGTGCATGGCGGCCTTGAACAACTTCATCTCGAAGCTTGGAGAACGGATGCTCCCCTTCTTCAAACTACTCAAGCATCAAGAGAAGTTTGTCGGTGTTTTAGACCGACAACCTACTAAGGGGAGTACCCGAAGTAGATGAATGTGGCCTCGCCGAGATCGGTAACTCGAAGGAAGAGACACGTGGCACACAATTTAGACAGGTTCGGGCCGCGAGGTGCGTAATACCCTACGTCCTGTATGATGTTGTCACATCCGGATTTAAGGGCAAATCCGAATGCATAGAAGACATGTGCGCCAGGATCAAGTTTCACACATGCATTGACTCAGTGTATACCAAAACACAGTGTAAAAGCGTAGAGAGAGTATTAAAACTTTATTACATGACCGAATATCTCAAAATCGTAACATAAGCGAGTACTAGCAGCGGTAAAGGATGTCTCCACGGGCAGCTGACTGGTGGCACACTCCCCTAGAAACCACCGAACTCTCCAGGAAAGTCTTCAAAGCGTCCGTCTGAGCAGCAACCGAGTTGTGTAGATGCATATAAAAGAACATCAAGCATGAACACATGTCGTACTCAACAAGGGAAAAGTTCTATAACAACATGCAAGGCTTTATGGTGGAAGCTGATGGTTCATAAGCAAGTCGGCATTTTAGTTGGTCAAGTTTTATTAAGGAACTGTTACTAGCAAGTGTAAGTATATACCAAACCCAGATAATAAAATGCAACAGATCCATAGAATGTAATGCACAAGTTTAAAAGTTCCATCTTCCATAGAATTAATCATGTGAGGGTCCAGGCTACCTGTGACCGTGGGCACGGCTAACTAGTTAGTTTTACACTCTGCAGAGGTTGTACATCTTTACCCACAAGTCGCGTAAAAACCCAAAAGAGTTTTAGACCCAACCATGCGGTGTTTGCAAGGCACCATACAACACTACCGAGGTGTGATTGCATAGGGACGCTACGAGGCCGTTACAAAGATCCCCAGATGAAGGCTGCCCGCTTGGTTACCTGGTCAGTGCAACGTATAAAGCTCCCGGACGAGTACCGTGTCTTAGCTAAGCCCACACCTACGCCCGAGCAGGTCCATACGCCACTACCCGCCCCGCCCCCAACCCTTATCGGGTAAAGCATACCTAACACCTAGTTCACTAATTAATAAGCCAAGACAGAGCCATATGTCTTGTGGTAGTATCGTTTTCCCGGGTGGTTCTCCATGTTCCGATTAACAAGCATAAAGTGTTCTTGCATTACATGAATGATAGCAGAAATAAATCCATATTAACAAGTGTTCATTAAACCCTCCAAAACCACGTAAAGCGCTAGCATGTGCTACCTAACATAAAGTAAACCCAGGTTGATCAAGGCATAGGATAACAAAGCTAGTCGAACCTTAGCAATAGGACCCATCAATTTAATGCATAGCAATCGTAAATAACAATGTAATTAAAATGCATGTTGTAATAGGAATTTAACGGGAATGCAGCAAGGACTTGCCTTCTACCAGCACCGGAAACTGCTCAGGGTCTTGGTAATCTTCAACATTAGCGAAGTCCCCGAACTGCTCGTACTCTACGCTCGACACATCACATACAAGCATACAATGGAAACAAATAAGAAACAGTACACCAATCATCTCGAACATAAATAAAAACAACAGAAAACTATTCTACTCGTCGAGACGATCACGTGGACATAAAGAACGCTAAAACGGAGCTAAAACAACTAAGTTATGGCTAAAACAAGTTTTAGGACTATTCTGCAAATAAAACTTAAGTTTTCGGGTTAAACTGAAGAAAACAGGACCTATACGTAAGGGTTTCCTTAAGGTGGGAGGACCAGGTTGCAAAACTGGAGAAACTCGGGGTTTTATTTGCAAAAGCGCGCGGCCAACGCTGAAGAGGTGGATCTGAACCACAGGATCACGATCGGACGGTGGAGATCTAATGCGGCGGATAAGGGTGGTTGACCGGTATTGACTAGTTTGACTCCGGGGGTCAAACCGATCTGGGTCGTGGATCAAGGATCCAGCGGCCACGGTCTCATGCAGGCGGCCAGCGGCGGGGGAGCGGCCGGCGGCGGGGCGGTGCGGCGGCGCGAGGCGGCGGCTCGCCCGGCGCGACGGCGAAGTTGAGCCGGGGTGCTCCAATCGCAACGGGGACGGCACCGGGACACTCGGCCGGCGAGCGGCGAGCACAACGACGTCCTCCGCAGGCGGCGAGGGCGACGCGACGAGGCGGTCGGCGAGGAGGCGCGGCGGCGGACTCCAACGACCTTGACTTGGCGACACCGGGCACGAAGACGCGAACGAAAGACACCTGCGGGTTCCTCACTGTGCGGCGGAGCTGCTGGCGACTTCGAAGGTGGCGCACCGGCGGCGGACGGGCAGAACCGAAGCGGCGACCGACACTAGGGTTGCAAGCGCGGGGCGCACAGGAGCTCCGAGGCGGCTAGGGTTTCGGCGGGGTAAGGCGGCGCGGCGGGGGCGGCGGCCTTTATAGGGCCCGGGCACCGAGGTCCGGTGGGCCCGGGCCTCGCACCGAGGCGCGCGGCGCGAGCTCGGGGAGGCCGGCTCGGGGTCGGGTCCCCGCCCCGTCCGACTCCGACTCGACGTCGGGGATGACGGGCGGGGGCCCGCCCGTCGGCGACGGCCGACCGGTCGACCACGGAGGTGGGCCGCAACCGGGGGCCAAAAGCGCTAGCGGGCCGCGCGCACGAAGAAAAAAGAAAGGCGGGCTGCGCGCCGGCCTGGGCTGCGGAGCTGGGCTGGAAGCGGCCTGCGCGGGAAGGGGTTTGATCTTTTCTTTTTTTCAAAATCCTATTCCCTTTCTAACCAAGCAAACCAATTTAAATTCAAGCCAGGATTTGAATCTAAACACCCAAAGACAATGCACCGGCATGAATGCAACACACACACAACTATTTATTTAATTTAGAAAAATCAAACAAAGGATTTTTCCTATACTATATTTCTTGTAAAGAAAAATAAAAGCTGGGCAAAATTTTAAAATTTAGACTAAATCGTCGTTTAAGTTTTTCTTCCTATTCACATCCTGAAATTGGAAACTTGAGGGTGTGACAGCTGCGTAGCTCTGGATTGATTGGGTGTGATTACAAGATGGCGTAATCTGATGTGTATGAGAGAGGAGGGGTCCCTGCCTCGCCTTATATAGTACAGGAGGCAGGGTTACAAGTCGGTTTAGGGAGAGAGTACTAGTCGTGTACGTCTAGGAGTCCTCTACACTGCACATGATATGCGTAGCTTCCTATCCGAGTACTTCTCCACCGTGGTCCTTGCACCTCACACCAATAGGTATCGTGCGGCACAAGTCGGGTAGTCCCAGGGGCCCACCGAGTAGTCAGTCCTAGTACCCACCGAGGTAGTGGGCCTAGGGAGGTCCATACGACAAGCCCCTGAGTACTTTGTAGTCGAGTAGGATAGCTTCGATTAGTCTTGACGGCCTTAACGAGTAGTCCTCAAGCGTACCTGAGTACTACAAGCCAAAAGTCCTCAAGAATATTTGAAGCATCCCGAGGCTGGAATGTACTCCAGCTAATATTTGAGTAATCCTGAAGTCTTCTCGAGTAGTCCCAAGCGCCCTCGAGTGCTGCTCTTGAAGGTCTTCAACAATACCCGTGTTGTCCTGAAGCTGAAGCTGATATGGAAGTGCGATTGCAAAATCGCACTCCATATGGAGTAGCCCCCGAGCCTTAGGTTGAGTTGTAGACTCTGGCTGAGGGTCCATCTGAAGTTCTGGCAAGATTATCCCGAAAAATCCGGAGAAAAAACCGAAGGACACGTGGCACGGAGCCCCCGAGCCTTGAGTTGAGTACTTCCTCTCGAATTGAAGGGTCATCTTGTGTGTAGAAAGTGTCCTGAGTTGCTCTTGAATCTTGTCGCTACCCAGGGAATTTAGTAGAAGTAGCTGAGCCCTCGAGACGAGGCGCGTCGACTAGTAGAAGTTGAAGGGTCAGGCGCCGCCGCTGAGTCAGCCGTCTGGGGACTTATCCATCCGGCCGTTGGAGGAGCCGCCGTTGACTTATAAATAGAAGCTGAAAACCTTAGGGTTTTTCACCCCGCGCACTTGCAGCCATTCCGAGCAGATCGTGCCCAAAACACCACCGCCTGTGCACACTGTCACCTCAGAGGATAGTGTAGATCCAAGCGCGCCGCCGCCGGAAACCACCGCCGTAGCCCCCGAGTGAATGCGAGTGAAGACCCGATGCACTTGGAGGATGAAGCCTTTGCCGTCCTAGAGCCTGAAGAACGCCGGTGGGAAGAAAAGGTCCCGCGAGGAGGCTGCCGGATCCGCCGCGGGGACATCGCCGCCGGTGTCTCCGCCGTGGCCAAATCCCAACCAGGAGTGGAAGAAGTCCAAGGCGAAGACTGAAGATCTGATGGCGCTCCTCAACAGTGGATTTCTGTGGGAGAAGGAAGTCGATATGTGGCGTGCCGCTGCGGGAGATCCGTATCCCATGGAGAAGAACCCAAACGAGATCCCCATGTTCACGCGATTCGCGGAGCGAGGGTTGTCTCTCCCGGCCAGCGATTTCTTCAAGGGGATTGTGGAATACTACGGCATCGAGTACCTCAACCTCAACCCCAATGGTATCTTCCACACTTCTGTCTTCATTCACTTCTGCGAAGCCTTCTTGGGGATCAAGCCCCACTGGGTACTTTTCCAGAAATTTTTCCGAGTGAAGCCCCAGCCCAGCGCCAACAACCCCCGAGTAGTTGGGGGAGCCAGCATCCAGATGCGCAAGGATGCCGCGGAGGAGTACCTCGTGTACAAGCTGATCGACTCCAATCAAGATTGGAAGTCAAAGTGGTTCTACATCACCAATCACCACCCGGAGCTGTCGAAGCCGAGCGGGAAGCAGCCGAAGCACCGGCCCTGGTGGAACTCTGAGCCAACGATGCAGGAGGGTATCCAGCTACCCGAGCTGCGGGCAAAGATCAAGGCTTTGAGAGAAGCCAGGCTGAGGGCCGAACATGTGGCCTTCAGCTTCATGAAGCGAAGGGTGCAGCCGCTGATGGCTCGCTACACCTTGGGCTACCAGTACATCGGCGACGGCGACTCGTCGCGGATGCCCAGGGGTGAAGTCGATGACGACGACATCGTTGATAGACTGGGCAGGATCTTCAAGGACATGCCAGCGTACACGCCGTGCCCCGTGCCCGAGTACTCCGCCAAGTGTCCACCCAATGAGGTCAGTAGCCATAGGGGATGGGGATGAACCCACCGCAGCGGTGGCGGAATAGGAATCCACGCCGTCCGCTGAGGAGTCCGCTCCCGCCCCTCAGGCAGAATCCGAGGCGCCGGCCGTGGAGGCTGCATTGCCAGAGGCCAGCATCGTAGAGGGTGAGTACACTACACGAGTGCAGGTAACCTCAAGGAGTAGTCGTAGCCACCGATGGTGACTAATCCCGTGTCTTCTTGTTGACAGGTGCCGAAGCCGAGGGAAGCGCTATTCCCGAAGCGGTGCCCGTTGAAGGCCTGGCACCGGAGACCCAAGGAGCTACTGGAGGAGCCCCCGAGCTGATGAAGGTAGCCGGCAGAGAAGCCCCCGCGGTGGCCGAAGGAGAACACGACGACGTACTGCCAGAATCAACTCTGGAAGTAGTCATCCGTTCACCGGAGATCCAGGATGCGGAACCAATCCGTTCGGCGCCAATGTCTGGAGCCGCCATGAGTAGTCGTGGTGGGATTGAGCTGCTAGTAGATGACCTTGTCGACCCGGCGGCGGTAGCTCGCCACTTGGAGGCGATGCGCCAAGCCGAGCAATGGATGAAGGTGAGTTGTCGATACTCTGAAGTAGTTGATCTGCCGTAGAGTGCTAAGTACCCAATTGACATATGTTGTCTGATGCAGGACGTCGCGGAGAGATCCCGCCAGAAGTCTGACATGCTCCAAGGGTATGGCGACGCAGTGCTCCGGGCGGAAGCCTTAGAGGAACAACTCGTGAAGGCCCGGAAGCACTCCGCCATGCTTCAGTCAAAGCTAGACGGCGCCTTCGCCCAGTACCACAACGAAGTCCAGGACATGCAGGCGAAGAGCGACGAGCTTGTGCGGAAGAACAAGTCGCTCCGCAACAAGAATAAGGGTACGTCTTGTCTTGTTGAGTACCCATTGGAAGTAGCTTGTAGTAGTCTGACCCGCCTTGCTTTGTTGATTGCAGAGCTTGAGACTCGTGTCGAGCAGCTGAGGGCCTCAGAAGTCGACATGAAGAACCTCTTCTACCGGGAGAAGGAGGCCCGTGAGGTACTTGAGTATGACTACAAGCAGTTGGCTTACGAGTGCGATAAGCACATGGAGTTGCGCATTGCCTCGGATCGTGACCTTGTCAACTGCTACAAATCTTTGCAGAAGCTGAACGAGGACTGCGAGAAGCTGTGGGCCCAGATGAAGGAACTTGAGGAGGCCGTACTTCCCATCGCGAGGCTACTGGTGCCTCACTCGGGCGGACCGAAGATAGATCCATTGGTGGACTAGCTAAGGGAAGCACCCAGCCGTCTGGCGACGTACGTCAAGCACGTGGCGAAGTCGATCCCCAACCAGATCCTGGCGTATATGAAGTCGTACTTCCTGAAGGCTCCAGTTGACGTGGTCACCGGCGGACTAGCCGCCAACTGCACGAACGAGCAGTACGCGGAGCTGCTGGAGCAGATGGCGCCGATTGCTGAACAAGTCGCCGAGAAGCTCAACCTCTAGTAGTCTTGTAGGGTTAGCTCGTAGCAGTAGTTGTAGATAAACAAAGTTGTAATGAACTTTTTTAAGTATGAATGAGAAAAACTTCCATAAATGAGTACTCGTTGTCGCGATGTGTGTATGCGGAGTCCCATCATGGAGTTGTCATGGGTAGTCGTACTCGCCAGTAGACCCGTTGAGGGAAAAGACAGTAAATCAGTTGATGGATAATCAAACTTTATTACTAAGAGAAGTACACCTGGATGGCCAGGGCCGTTTTACAAGAGTAGTTGCCTGGACCCGGAGGCTGCCTACGGCTAAGTAGTGCTAGGGCGTACAGCCGCTTACAGCAGTAGATCTTTTAGTAGCCGTGTAGGCTGGATCTAGTAGTACATGGTCTCTCAGTAGACCGCTGCAGGAGTCCTCAGTCGCTCGGAGCAGCCCAAGATCCGTTAGTAGCCGTTAGCACTGGATCTTGGAGTAGAGTAGTCCGGAGACTAGTGCCTGGACTCGGAGGCCGCTTACAGCGAAGGGGTCTTTGAGTAGTCGTGTAGACTCGAGCCCCCAGGGTAGTCAGTAGACTAGGCGTAGAATCGACAGAGCTGGTCGATATTCCACGAGTTGTTGTCATCTTCACCTTCAAGCGTCTGGAGGCGATAGGATCCCGGCCCGGTCACCTTTGCAACTGTGAAGGGACCTTCCCAGGGCGAGCTGAGCTTGTGTAGTCCTTCCGTGTTCTGGATGCGGCGGAGGACAAGATCACCAATGTTGAAGGAGCGTTCCTTGACGTTGCGATCGTGGTAGCGTCGGATACCCTCGAGGTACCTTGCTGATTGGACGAGGGCGGCACAGCGAGCTTCTTCGAGTCCATCTATGTCAACTCGTCTGCTGTCTTCAGATATGCCTTCGTCGTATTGCTCCACTGCTGGTGAGTCCCACATGACATCAGCAGGGAGGATTGCTTCGGAGCCGTAGACCAAGAAGTATGGCGATTGTCCCGTCGGCTTGGAGGGTTGAGTACGTAGCCCCCAGAGCGCATTGGGTAGTTCCTTGATCCACTTGCCTCCTTTGGTGTTGGCAGCGTCGTGTAGCCGCTTCTTGAGAGCGTCGAGCACCATCCCATTGGCGCGCTCGACTTGTCCGTTGGCCCGAGGATGGGCAACTGAGACATATCGGACGTTTATCCCGCTGTTCTCGCAGTACTCCCAGAACTGGTGATTATTGAAGTTGGAGCCCAGGTCTGTGATGATGCGGTGGGGTAGTCCGTAGCAATGTACGAGTTCATCTAGGAAGTCGAGTACTCTATCAGCCATGGGGCATGTGACCGGCTTGACCTCGATCCACTTGGTGAACTTGTCTATGGCCACCAGTACTCTGTTGAATCCACCTGGCGCAGTTGGGAGTGGCCCAATCATGTCGAGCCCCCAGCAGGCGAAAGGCCAGGTTGGTGGTATGGTGACTAGCTTGTAGGCCGGGACGTGTTGTTGCTTGCGAAGTATTGGCACCCTTGGCACCTCCTGACAAGATCTTCGGCGTCGCCCAGAGCTGTGGCCTAATAGAAAGCTCGTCGGAAGGCCTTGCTGACCAGCGTGCGAGAGGACGCGTGGTTGTCGCAGACGCCTTTGTGAATCTCCTCCAAGATGCCCTTGCATTCTTCTCGGGGAATGCACTTCATGAGTACTCCAGAAGATGCGCCCCGCCTGTAGAGCTTGTCTCCGACTAGGACGTAGGACTTGGCACGGCGGATGGGTTGCTCGGCCAAGGTCTTGTCCGAGGGAACCTTTTGCTCACTGAGGTAGTCGATGAAGGGTTGCCTCCAGTCCGCGTCGATCATCATGACCTCCTGGCCAGCCGGGGGATGTGCTAGATCAGTGGTCGGTGGCGCTGGCTCCGGGATGGATGGTGTGTGAAGCTCGTGGACGAAGACACCCGCTGGTACTTGAGCGTGAGTAGAACCAAGCTTCGACAGGACGTCCGCTGCAACGTTGTTGTCGCAGACGACATGGTGGAACTCGAGACCGTAGAACTTGTTCTCGAGCTTGCGGACTTCTAGATAGTAGGCGTCCATGTTCTCCTTGTTGCGGTCCCAGGACTTGTTGACTTGGTTGATGACCAATGCGGAGTGGCCGTACACTAGTAGTCGCTTGATGCCCAGTGAAGCCGCGAGGCGGAGCCCATGTAGCAGAGCTTCGTACTCGACTTTGTTGTTTGAGACCTTCCAGAAGATCTGCATGACGTACTTGAGTTGTTCGCCCGTTGGAGAGATCAAGAGTACCCCTGCACCCGCGCTTTCGAGCTTGAGTGAGCAGTCGAAGTACATCACCCAGTGCTCTGAGCGCTCGGTTGGAGTGGGTAGTTGATTCTCCCGCCACTCCGCCATGAAGTCGACTAGTGCCTGCGACTTGATGGCTGTGCGTGGCTTGAAGTCGATGTTGAGGGCACCGAGTTCGACTGCCCACTTGGAGATTCTTCCAGTAGCATCTTGGTTCCGCAGGATGTCGCCGAGCGGGTAGTCGTTGACGACGGAGATCGAGTACTCCTGGAAGTAGTGTCGTAGCTTCCGCGAGGTGATGAGCACTGCATACGAAGCTTCGTACCGGGCCTGGTAGCGTGCCTTGGATCTCGACAGACCTCACCGACGAAGTAGACCGGGCGCCGGATCGGGTAAGCGTGGCCGTCTTCCCCGCCGCTCGACGATGATGGCGATCGACCACGTGAGTAGTCGCAGCGAGGTAGAGCAGTAGTTGCTCACCCTTGCGAGGAGCCGTGAGGACTGGTGGCTTTGATAGGAAGTCCTTGAGCTGGGCAAGGGCTTGTTCTACGTCTGGAGTCCACACGAACTTCTCTTGGTGTTTGAGTAGTTTGAAGAAGGGGAGCCCCCGTTCTCCAAGCTTCGAGATGAATCTGTTCAGAGCCGCCATGCACTCGGTCGCCTCTTGCACGTCTTTGATGCACGTGGGAGCTTTCATGCTGGTGATGGCGGAGATCTTCTCGGGATTGGCTTTGATGCCGCGATGGCTGATGATGAAGCCGAGTAGTTTGCCCGACGGTATGCCGAAGATGCACTTATTCGGGTTGAGCTTCCAGCGGTACTCTCGCAGGGATGCGAAAGTCTCTTCAAGATCGGCGATGAGCGTGTTGGAGTTTCTGGTCTTGACGACCACGTCATCCACATAAGCTTCGACGTTCTTGTTGAGTTGCCTCTTGAAGCAGGCCTGGATAGCTCGTTGGTAGGTAGCACCAGCGTTCTTCAACCCGAAGGACATGGTCGTGTAGCAGTACGCGCCAAACGGGGTGATGAACGTGGTCTTCTCCTGGTCTTCTTCCTTGATCGCGATCTGGTGGTACCTGGAGTAGCAGTCGAGGAAGCAGAGCAGGTCGCAGCTCGCCGTGAAGTCAATGACTTGATCGATCCGCGGCAACCCGAAGGGGTCCTTGGGGCAGTGCTTGTTGAGGTCGGTGTAGTCGACGCACATCCTCCACTCGTTCGAGTTCTTCTTGTGGACGAGGACGGGGTTGGCGAGCCACTTAGGATGGAAGACTTCTCTGATGAAGCCAGCCGCGAGTAGTTTGGCGAGTTCCTTCTTGATGCTGTCCCGTCTGTCTTCGGCGAAGCGGCGGAGGTATTGTCGCTTCGGGGTAGCTTTAGGGTCGACATTGAGTGAATGCTCAATCAACTCCCTGGGCACCCCTGGCATGTCCGCTGGTTTCCACGCGAAGATGTCGCGGTTAGCCTGGAGGAAGTTGATGAGCGCGTCTTCCTATTTTGGGTTGAGACCCGCCCCGATGGTGGTGGTCTTTCTGCTGTCGCCTGTCCCGAGGTCAATTGTCTTGACTAGCACCTCCTCAGCTGGCTGAGGCTTGTTGGCTTTGTCCGACTTCTCTGGGATGTCGAGTTCACTTGGGGCAAGCTTCTTCGACGCAGCGTAGATCTCCATCATTGCATTGGGTACTTGATTCGTAGCTGTGAGTTCCACAGCTTCTGTGTCGCAGTCGAAGGATATCTTCAAGTCCCCTTGCAGTTAGAGTACACCCGCTGGGCTTGGCATCTTGAGTACCAAGTAGGTGTAGTGAGGTATCGCCATGAACTTGGCGATACCTGGTCTGCCAAGGATGGCGTGGTAGGACGTCTCGAAGTCCGCGACTTCGAACTTGACGTACTCGGTACGGTAGTTGTCCCGTGTTTCCCCGAAGGTAACTGGCAGAACCACTGAGCCCAGTGGGATAGCCGCGTTCATGGGGACGATGCCGTAGAAGGGAGAGGTGCTCTTGGTGAGCATGTGGGTGATGTCGAGCTTCATCTTCTTCAAGGTCTTGGTGAAAAGGACGTTGAGCCTGCTTCCACCGTCGATAAGGACCTTGTTGAGCTTGGAGCCCGCGACCACTGGCTTCAGGATGAGTGGGAACCGCCCTGGTTCAGAGAAGCTTGTCCATTGATCCGCGTGGGAGAAGGTAATGGGTACCTCCGACCACCGGAGTGGGGTCGGGACCGCTGGTTCAATGCTCATGACTTCTCAACGGGTAGCTTTCTGAGCCCGTCGGTTGGGTAGTCCGCCGAAGAGGACGTTGACCGTCTTGTCGGGTTCCTGGAAGTCGCTGTTGCCTTCGTCTGTCTTCTTCTTGCCTTTCTTGTCGTGAGGGTGCCGTGGCTCTGGAGTATCCTTGAGCGCTCGCCGGAGTTGGTAGCACGGCTCGATGGTGTGGTTGCCATCCAGATGCCATGGGCACTTCTCTTTCAACAAGTCTTTGAAGCCGTCGGAGGTCTTCTTCGAGTTCTCCTTCGCAGGGCGCTGGATAGCCGCGACAGTGTTGTCTGGCTTGCGCTTGCGGTTGGGACCTGAGTAGTTGTTGTTGCGACCGCCTTGGTTCCCGTTGTTCTTCGCCGCCGCCGCTCGTGTTCTGTTTGCTCTTGCCACAGATGGCGTCGTACTTGGCGTTGGCCTTGTCTTCTTCATCAGCCCAGGAGGTGATCATGTCCTTGAGGTGGGTGATGGAGCTTGGGCGGCGACGGCCAAAGTCTTCGAAGATGCGACGGTGGTAGAGACCGTCTTGGAAGAGGTTGATGACTTCTTTGTCAGAGACATCGACTACTGTGGCGCGCTTGTCGAAGAAGTGCCGCATGTACTTGCGAAGGGTCTTGTTTTGTTCCTGCTTCACCATAGCCAGGTCCATGCGAGTACCCGAGCGGCCCATAGCGCCCGCGAAGTTGCTGCGTGAAGCGCTCCTTCGAGTGGTCCCACTTGTCGATCGAGTACTTCTCAAGTGACTCGAGCCATGTAAGCGGGGCTTGGTCCAGACAGAAGGGGAAGTAGAGGCACTTGGTGTCGTTGTTGTTGCCACCGGCGTTCTCGATGGAGAGGGCATAGCATACGAGCCACTACACTCGGATCTTGCTTCGTGTCGTACTTGGTGATTCCCGAGAGGCTTGAATTTCTGCGGGAGGAGTAGGTTGCGAAGTCGCGCGAGAGAAGGCGGGAGAAGCCGTCATTGTCGCTCGCCGTGGAGGCCTTCTTGCGCCGTAGTTCTTCGATTTTGGCGGCGTCGAAGCCGCCACCTGAGGCGCCGGAGACGTGGCTATCCGCGTGGCCTCGGCCGCCGCGGTCTCCACTGCCCCCAGCTCTCCTGTTGGCCCCATGGTTGGAGCTCCCGCCGTCGCTGCCTCCACCTCCAGGATCACGGTGAGGGATGATCTCCCGGTCACCACCAGCACTGTTGCCACCCTGAGAGGGTCCACCAGCTTTTGCCCGAGTATGGTTGGAGTTAGCTGGTAGCTCCCCTCGAGTACGGTTGCGACCGATGTCCGCACTGCGACTTGTGGCTTCGTTGTCGCGGTTCCTGATGGGGGCGGTTGAGCGACTCTGGTGTTGACTCGCATGAAGTAGGCGTCTTCCGCAAGATTGGCGATGACTTGTCCCACGCGCAACCCCTGAGCCTGACGTGCTATCATAGTGATAGACATGAGACATTGCTCTGGGGTAGTGTGTACCCGGCTCTCGACTTGGTCGAGTGCTTCTGCGAGGTTGCGGATGGGGAGGGACTCGCGGAGACGTCGGCGCCGTTCGTTCTACTTTCTGTTGTGTTCACGTCGGGCGTCTCTGTTAGCGGCGGTCTCATCGGCGGGCGCGTTGGCGGACAACTCGTCCGCTGAGATGGCCTCAAGGTATTGGTCAGGAACCGTTCCTGAGGGCCCTGGCGTCTCGTTGGTAGTCATAAAGACTTGCTGGTCGGGAGAGCCAAGGCCGGAGTCGCTGGTTGCCACCTCTGTCGGAGTGTGCTCCCAAGCTGGAGCAAGCGGTGTTCCCTCCTGGAAGGGAAGTGAGTCGAGGTAGGCGACGCAGGGTGAGTTCCCCTCTGTCTGCGGGCTTGCGGTCTGGCTAGTAGACAAATCTCCCGACAGGTGTAGATGTTATAACCAAGCCGGAAGCTGGTCCTGACAGGGGTTGCTCTGTGGAGTTGTTCTCGGACTCGGGCTCGTCAGGGTCCGACCCCAAGTCGAACTCGTAGGAGGAATCTGAGTAGAAGCCGGAGAGAGGATTGGAGTCCGAGTTGTAGCCGGAGGCGGTGTCGGAGTCCGAGTCGTACTCGGGTACGATCTCCTTGCCGGCCCGGCGCGTGGTGGGAGCCTTCGAGTGGGCCCTGCTGACATTGCGGGGGCCACGTGCGAAGCGCTCACGGAGTGGGAAGGCCGCACGCGATGGCTAGGTAGCCGGCTCGCATGCGATGGCCCACGGGGACGTCGAGTTCGAGTTGGAGTCAGATCCAAGCTCGAAGTCGGCGTGTTGGTTGTAGAGCGAGATTTCGCCGAATTTTCCGGCGAGATTGCCCATGACTACTTCGGGAAGTGTCACGAGCCCAGTCTCCGGGTTTGGCGACATGGTGAGGCGGCGTTGGAAGGATCCAGCGCCGTCAGCGGTGCAGACCCAGGAGCCGAAGACGAAGGTGTCGCCACGCTTGAAGGCGACGGTTGGCTTGATGAAGATGGAAGCCGTCGAGTTCGCCATGTGACCTTCGGCGAGAGCCCCTACCTGGCGTGCTAGCTGTCGGTGTTTTAGACCGGTAACCTACTAAGGGGAGTACCCGAAGTAGATGAATGTGGCCTCACCGAGATCGGTAACTCGAAGGAAGAGACATGTGGCACACAATTTAGATAGTTTCGGGACGCGAGGTGCGTAATACCCTACGTCCTGTATGCTGCGTAGCTCTGGATGGATTGGGTGTGATTACAAGATGGCGTAATCTGATGCGTATGAGAGAGGAGGGGTCCCTGCCTCGCCTTATATATTCTGGGAGGCGGGGTTGCAAGTCGGTTTAGGGAGAGAGTACTAGTCGTGTACGTCTAGAAGTCCTCTACACTGCACATGGTATGTGTAGCTTCCTATCCGAGTACTTCTCCACCGTGGTCCTTGCGCCTCACGCCAACAGGTACTGTGCGGCACAAGTTGGGTAGTCCCAGGGGCCCACCGAGTAGTCGGTCCTAGTACCCACCGAGATAGTGGGCCCAGGGAGGTCCATACGACAAAGTTCGCGTAGACTCCAAAGGTAGACCAAGCCCTTGCTCAGCTCAAGGACTTCTTATCCAAGCCACCGGTCCTCACGGCTCCTCGCAAAAAGGAGCAGCTACTGCTCTACCTCGCTGCGACTACTCACGTGGTTAGTACTGCCATCGTTGTCGAGCGGCAGGAAGACAGCCACGCCTACCCAGTCCAGCGACTAGTCTACTTCGTCAGCGAGGTCCTGTCGGAATCTAAAGCACGCTATCAACCAGTACAGAAGCTACTGTATGCAGTGCTCATTACCTCGCGGAAGTTACAACACTACTTCCAAGAATACTCGGTCTCCATCATCACCGACTACCCGCTCAACGACATCTTGCGGAACCAAGATTCTACTGGAAGAATCTCCAAGTGCGCAGTCGAGCTCGGCGCCCTCAACATCGACTTCAAGCCACGAACAGCCATCAAGTCGTAGGCACTAGTCGACTTCATGGCAGAATGGCGGGAGAATCAGCTGCCAACTCCAACCGAGCGACCAGAGCATTGGGTGATGTACTTCGACGGCTCACTCAAGCTCAAAGGTGCCAGTGCTGGGGTGCTCCTGATCTCTCCAACGGGCGAACAACTCAAGTACGTCCTGCAGATCTTCTGAAAGGTCTCAAACAACGAAGCCGAGTACAAAGCTCTACTACATGGGCTCCGCCTTGCAGCTTCTCTGGGCATCAAGCGGCTACTAGTCTACAACGACTCCGCAGTGGTCATCAACCAAGTCAACAAGTCCTGGAACCGCAACAAGGAGAACATGGACGCCTACTGCCTAGAAGTCCGCAAGCTCGAGAACAAGTTCTACGGTCTTGAGTTCCATCACGTCGTCCGTGACAACAACGTTGCAGCGGACGTCCTGTCGAAGCTTGGTTCTACTCGCGCTCAAGTACCAGCGGGTGTCTTCGTCCACGAGCTTCACACGCCATCCATCCCGGAGCTGGCACCTACGACCACTGACCCAGCACACCCGCCAGCTGGCCAGGAGGTCATGATGATTGACGTGGACTGGCGACAACCCTTCATCGACTACATCCGCGAGCAGAAGATCCCGTCGGACAAAAACTTGGCCGAGTAGCTCATCCGCCGCGCCAAGTCCTACGTCCTCGTCGGAGACAAGCTCTACAGGCGGGGAGCATCTTCTGGAGTACTCATGAAGTGTGTCCCCGGAGAAGAAGGCAAGGGCATCTTGGAGGAGATCCACAAAGGCGTCTGCGGCAACCACGCGTCTTCACGCACGCTGGTCAGCAAGGCCTTCCGACGAGCTTTCTACTGGCCCACAGCTTTGGCGATGTTGAGGAACTTGTCAGAAGGTGCCAAGGGTGCTAGTACTTCGCCAAGCAACAACATGTACCGGCCTACAAGCTAGTCACCATACCTCCAACCTGGCCTTTTGCCTGCTGGGGGCTCGACATGATTGGGCCTCTTCCAACTGCACCAGGAGGATTCAACAGAGTTCTGGTGGCCATCAACAAGTTCACCAAGTGGATCGAAGTTAGTCCGGTTACCTGCCCAAAGGCCGACAGGGTACTCGACTTCTTGGATGAACTCGTGCATCGTTACATACTACCTCATCGCATCATCACAGACCTGGGCTCCAACTTCAACAACCACCAGTTCTGGGAGTACTGCGAGAATAGAGGGATCGACGTCTGGTATGTCTCAGTCGCCCATCCGCGGGCCAATGGACAAGTCGAGCGTGCCAATGGAATGGTACTCGACGCTCTCAAGAAGCGGCTGCATGATGCTGCTAATACCAAAGGAGGCAAGTGGATCAAGGAACTACCCAATGCACTCTGGGGGCTGCGTACTCAACCCTCCAAGCCAATGGGACAGTCGCCATATTTCCTGGTCTACAGCTCCGAAGCTATTCTACCTGCCGACGTCAGACTCGCCGGCAGTAGAGCAATACGACGAAGGCATATCTGAAGATAGCAGGCGAGTTGATATCGACGGACTCGAAGAAGCTTGTTGTTCTGCCCTCGTCCAATCAGCAAGGTACCTAGAAGGTATGCGACGCTACCACGAGCACAACGTCAAGGAACGCTCCTTCAACATTGGCGATCTCGTCCTCCGCCGTATCCAGAACACGGAAGGACTACACAAGCTCAGCTCGCCATGGGAAGGTCCCTTCACAGTTGCAAAGGTGACCAGACCAGGCTCCTATCGCCTACAGACACTTGAAGGCGAAGACATCAGCAACTCGTGGAACGTCGACCAGCTCTGTCGGTTCTACGCATAGTCTCTCGACTACTCAGGGGGCTCAAGTCTACACGACTACTCCCGAATCCTTAGCTGTAAGCGGCCTCCGGGTCCAGGCACTAGTCTCCGGACTACTCTACTCCGAGATCCAGCGTCAACGGCTACTAACGGAACTTGAGCTGTGTCGAGCGTCAAGGACTCTAGCAGCGGTCTATCAAGAGACCATGTACTTCAAGATCCAGTCTATACGGCTACTAACGGATCTACTGCTGTAAGCGGCCACACGCCCTAGCACTACTCAGCCGTAGGCGGCCTCTGGGTCCTGGCAACTACACTTGTAAACGGCCCTGGCCATCCAGGTGTACTTTTTCAGTAATAAAGTTTGATTATCAATCAACTCATTTACTGTGTCTCTCTCAACGAGTCTACTCCACAATATGGGCACTCCACATACATACATTGTGACAACGAGTACTCATTTCATGGAAGTTTTTTCATCACATACTTAGACAAGTTCATTACAGCTTTGTTTATGTACAACTGTTGCTCCAAGCTAACCCTACAGGATAACTACTGAAGGTTCAGCTTCTCTGCGACTTGTTCAGCTATCAGCGCCATCTGCTCTAGAAGCTCCGCGTACTGCTCATCAGTGCAGTTGGCGGCTAGTCTACCCGCGACTACGTCTACCGGAGCCTTGGGGAAGTACGACTTCATATACGCCAAGACTTGGTTTGGGATGGACTTCGCCAGATGCTTGACATAAGTCGCCAGGCGGCCGGGAGCTTCCCTCAACCGGTCAACCAACGGAGCAATCTTCAGCCCGCCAGGATGAGGCATCAGCAGCCTTGCAATGGGAAGTGCGGCTTCTTCAAGTTCCTTGAGCTATCCCCGCAACTCCTCGCAATCTTCGCCAAGCTTTTGTATAGATTTATAGCAGTTGACAAGATCACGATCCGAGGCAATCCGAAGCTCCATGTGCGTATTACATTCATGGGATAGCTGCTTATATTCGTATTCAAGTACCTCGCGGGCATCCTTCTCTCGGTAGAAGAGGTTCTTCATGTCGACTTCTGATGCCTTGAGCTGTTCTACCCGAGCCTCAAGATCTGCAAACAACTCAAACGGAGATGTCAGACTACTACAGGGTACTCGCAGTAAGTATCCGACAAGGCGATATCAACATACCTTTGCTCTTCTGGCACAACAACTTGTTCTTGCGCACCAGCTCATCGCTCTTCGCCTGCATATCTTGTACCTCATTGTGGTACTGGGCCAACGCACCATCAAGCTTAGACTGAAGCATGGCGGAGTGCTTCATGGCCTTTGCGAGCTCTTTCTCCAGTGATTCTGCCCGGAGCACCTCATCGCCATACCCCTGGAGCATCTCAGACTTTTGTTGGGATCTCTCCACGACATCCTGCACAAGACAACATTTGTTACTCAGGTACTCAGCACTTGCGGCAGATCGACTATCCAAGGGTACTGATACATACCTTCATCCATTGTTCGGCTCGTCGCATCGCCTCCAAGTTGCGTGCCACGGTCGCCGGGTCAACAAGATCATCCGCCAGAAGCTCGAGTCCACCATGACTACTCGCGGCGGCCTCGGACATCAGCGCCGAACAGATCAGCTCCGCATCTTGGATTTCTAGCGAACGGATGACTACTTCCAGGTTTGACTCCGGCAGTACATCGTCACCCACTTCTTCGGCCACCCCGAGGGCTACTCCGCTAGCTATCTCCGCCGGCTCAGTGGCTGCTCCGGTGGCTACTTCGGCTTCTGGCACAATGCCTTCAACGGGCACAGCCTCGGGGATGGTGCTTCCCTCAGCTTCTGCCCCTGTCAACACAAGACACACGGGATCAGTTTCCCGGGGGCTTCGACTACTACTCGAGGAAGGCTGCATCTCTGCAGTGTACTCACCTTCTACTATGCTGGCCTCTGGCAGCGCAGCCTCCGTGGCTGGCGCCACAGTCTCGCCCTGGGAGAGGGGAGTGGACTCTTCGGCAGCAGGAGCGGAAGCTTCTTCAGCCACTGCTGTGCTGGGTTCATATCCCTCCCAGGACAAGTCCGTCGATTTCCTGCATAGTACATAATCAGTGGTCAATCAAGTACGACTACCAAGCTACATGCACTACTCAGGAAAGATCTTCACTTACAAGCTTGACCGGACAACAGTCACGGTCGGAGCGCCTAGTATGCTGGCAATGTCGACAAGCCCGGCTATGGCAGGTACCTCCTCTTCGGCTTGAGCTACCACCGATTCTTCAGCAGCAGCAGTCGCAGCCGGTTCCGCCCTGCTCTCGACGACCGGCGACTGCGGCTCGACAACTGTAGTCGACCACTGTGTCAACTGCAACACAAGTTCTTCTATGGTGGGGACTGGGCTGCGGTTTCTTTCAGCCGGCTCTCCCACTGTCTCCCAGTCTCCTTCGTCCCCTTGGTCTACGGGGTCGGAAGGCGGAATCTCCTGCAAGCACTCGGAATTCAGTTGTCAGCATACACAATATTGCAAGACACGTACTCGACTACTCTACTCGAGGAGTTTACCTCTTGAGATGTAGTCTCGGTGACTTTCAACTTTTTGGCGACGTGCTTGCATGCCACATTGCGCGGCCTTCTCGGCGGCGCAGGCAAACTAGTCTCCAGCCTAGTCGGAGGATCATTGATGAGGGCACGTTGGGCAGTCCAAGGCGGCTGAACCTGGACCGCAAATGGAACCGCTCCAGGAGCGTCTCCTCGTCCTCCTTATCGAACGTATCTTCAGCAATGACGGTGTCGTCAGCTTCGCCGACTTCGCGGCGCTCTTTGGCCTTGCCTTTCCCCTCCTCTGGAATATTCACAAGTCGGGGAGGCAAAGCTGGCTCAGAGACAAACTTTACAAAATCATCCTGCAACATATAGCTTGGGTGAGCATGACTACTACCATACAATCAGTACTCAGACACTGAGTGCGGCTACTTACCTTGCTCGACGGATGAGCTGCGGAGTACTCGGGAACCGGGCAGGGCGTGTACGGCGGCATGTCCTTGAAGATCCTGCCCAGCCACTCGACGATGTCGTCATCATCGATCTCACAGCCAGGCATCCGCGACGTGTCGCCCTCGCCGGTGTACTATACCCGAGGGTGTCGTGAGCCATCAGTGGTTGTACCCTCCTCTTCATGAAGCTGAAGGCCACGTGTTCGGCCCTCAGCCCGGCTTCTCTCAAAGCCTTGATCTTCTGCAGTAGCTCGGGTAGCTGAATACCCTCCTGCATCGTCGGCTCCGTGTTCCACCAGGGTCGATGCTTCGGCTGTTTCCCGCTTGGCTTCGGCAGCTCCGGGTGGTGGTTGGTGATGTAGAACCACTTCACTTTCCAATCTTGATTGGAATCGATCAGCTTGTACGCCAAGTACTGCTCGGCAACATCTTCGCGCATATGGATGCCGGCCCGTCCGACTACTCTTGGGTTGTTGGCGCTCGGCTGGGGCTTCACACGGAAGAACTTCCGAAACAGCACCCAGTGTGGCTTAATCCCCAAGAAGGCTTCGTAGAAGTGGACGAAGACGGAGACGTGAAAGATTCCATTGGGGTTCAAGTTTAGGTACTCGATACCGTAATAGTCGAGAAGACCTTTGAAGAAGTCACTTGCTGGGAGGGCCAACCCGCGCTCCACGAAGTGGGTGAACATCGGGATCTCGTCGGGGTTCTTCTCCATCAGATACCGGTCTCCCGCGGCTGTGCACCACATGTCCACCTCTTTCTCCTGAAGGAAATCGCTCTTCAGCAGCGCCAGCAAGTCCTCCGTCTTTGCCTTGGATTTCTTCCATTCCTTATTTGGATTCGGGCACGGGGGAGACGTCGACGGCGCTGACCCCTTGGCGGATCCAGACGCCTCTTCACGGGACCTCTTTTTCCTAGTGTCGGTCTTCATGATCTTCGACGGGGACGGCTTCATTCTCCAAATGCAGTGGGTCTTCACTCGCATTCGCTCGGGGGCTGCTATGAAGGCTAGCAGCGGCGACGAGCGTGGATCTGCAGCCTAAGGCACGGTGGCAGTGTGCACAGGCGGCTGACTCTTGGCTAGATCTGTTTCGAATGGCTGCAAATGTAGGGGATGAAAAACCCTAAGGGTTTCGGCTTCTATTTATAAGTCAACTGGCCGCTCCGTAACGGCCAGATGGATATGTATCGGCGGCTGACTCAGTGGCGACCGTCTGACCTTTCAACTTTCAGTAGTCGACGCACTCTATCTCGGGGGGCTCGGCTACGTCTACTCAACTCCCTGGGTGGCGACAAGATTCAAGAGCAACTAAGGACACATTCTACATTCAACATGACCCTTCGATTCGAGAGGAAGTACTCGACTCAAGGCTCGGGGGCTCTGTGCCACGTGTCCTTCGGTTATTTCTCCGGATTTTACGGGATAATCTTGTCAGAACTTTAGATTGACCCTCAGCCAGAGTCTACAACTCAACCTAAGGCTCGGGGGCTACTCCATATGGAGTGCGATTTTGCAATCGCACTTCCATATAAAATTCGGCTTCAAGACAACCCGAGTATTATTGAAGACCTTCAAGAGGAGAACTCGAGGACGCTTGGGAACTGCTCGAGAAGACTTCAAGACTACTCAAGGATCAGATGGAGTACCTTCCAGCCTCGGGACGCTTCAAGTACTCTTGAGGACTTTTGACTTGTAGTACTCGAGGACGCTTGAGGACTACTTGCTAAGGCCGTCAAGACTACTTGAAACTATCCTACTCAACTACAAAGTACTCGGGGGCTTGTCGTATGGACCTCCCTGGGCCCACTGCCTCGGTGGATACCAGGACCGACTACTCGGTGGGCCCCTGGGACTACTCAGCTTGTGCCACGCGACACCTGATGACGTGAGGTGCAAGGACTACGGTGGAGAAGTATTCGGATAGGAAGTTGTACATATCCTGTACTGTGTAGAGAACTCCTAGACGTACCCGACTAGTACTCTCTCCCTGAACTGACTTGTAACCCTGCCTCCCGGACTATATAAGGCGAGGCAGGGACCTCTCTCTCAGATACGCATCATCTTGTAAACTTATCCAATCAATCCAGAGCTACGCAGCATACAGGACGTAGGGTATTACGCACCTTGCGGCCCGAATTTGTCTAAATTGTGTGCCACGTGTCTCTTCCTTCGAGTTACCAATCTCGGCGAGGCCACATTCATCTACCTCAGGTACTCCCCTTGGTAGGTTGCCGGTCTAAAACACTGACACGATCTACCTTACATGGTGCCTGCGGTGTAACCTAGACTGATGAAGCGCATCACAAGCTTTCTTCTAGCTTCAGGACCTACTTGGAGACCTCCACCGCTATTGGAGTTGAGGCTGCCTCACAGCCTCCATTTTCAGAGAAGGGTTACCCACAAAAACAGCAAGACAGAGACTCACCAAACTGAGCATAACTCCTGGTAGAAACTTCCTTAAATCATGAGAAATTCAAAGTAGATGCTCAATTTGATAAGAAACAACTTTCCTAAAGGATGTCTAGTCAGATTCCTTACAGATTTGGCTACAAAAATTCAGAAATGACAGCAATAGAATCTGCCAGAAATTTCCTAAGATCAAAAGAGAGGAAAACCTTATCTAAGATCAAGCAATCACCCTAGGAAAGATTACTCAAACATGCAATAACCAATTTTAGGTTCAACAAGATTTTAATCATGAATGCACACGTCTTAAACGTCCTTACACACATGGATCTAAAAAGACGTAGTTAGTGCCACTCAACATGAATAAAATTGGTTAGTAGCTAAATAGTAGCTATGAGCGTTGACCAAGCTTTTTCACGTATTTCCACTCCAAATCTCAAATGCCACTCAACATGAAAGTTGTGTTCCTCGACAAAATACACAACTTTTACATTGGGAGAATTTGAAGTGTTTAGGTGAAAATTGGAGAACGCGACAAAAGTTCTGGCTGACACTGGAGGGAAAAGGGGTGTTCAAGGGTTTTGAGTAGGGTTTGACCAAGGGTTGACCAAGGTTGACCACAAGGGGTCATTGGGGGTCATTGGGGATGTTTTCGAGGTGATGGCCCAGGATGACCGTCGTTTGACAAAAGTCAACGCAGTTGGCCTGCTCATTAGGGTTAATTAACCCGGCTGAAATCCTGGGGCGTCACAGCCTACCCCCCTTAAACAGAATCTCGTCCCGAGATTTGACAACAAGATTAGAGCAACGCTTTCTAACAGAACAAGGGTTACAACGGTGGAAGATATACTCGCTTATATTTCTCGATAGCGAGAATTCAGATAGGGCAGAAGATACATGGGGCTCTCCTCACTGTCTCAACACAGTTCATGAGGAAGCGGGCGATGGATGTGTACATGGAAAACTAACAGAAGACACACTCCGCCGACGATGCAGAGGTACATCGCTACAAGCGTCCAACGGAGGGACTCGAGCGTCTCCACGAACTGAGGCATGGTCGGCGATGCAGACTGGGGTTCTTCTCTCGGTCTTCTTCCGAGCTTCTTCTGGAGGTTGTCGATGAAGACAGCGAAACAGCTTGCTTGGTGAGTCGACGGAGCAACAGCAGAGAGGGGCTAGTGGCGGGGTGGCCAAAAACTAGCCGGAGGGGAAGATACGAGTGGCGACACTGTCGAGCTCGAAAGCAGGCTAGACTTGGCAATGGCCACACCGCGGAAGGGCTTCCCTTTTATACCTCAACATAAACGCAACGGTCATCCCAACCAACTGAGGTAGGGACTAGAGGAGCGATCCGGCGGTGGCCACACGGGGCACGATAATGGTCGGCCTGTGAGGTCTCCGCGACGTGATCGTGGTCGCGGGAAAGAGATGGCAGGGCGACGCTATGACGTCGTACCATCGTGACACTGAAAAGAATGGAGTCCAACGGTCGGAAGAATTGACTGTGACGGTGAGGTTGTAACGAGGAGAAGTTAACAAAAGATTTTATCAATCCCTTGCTTTCTTGTTCTCTTGATTCCTATGATTTAGAGGATATGACCAATGGATTCTAGAGTGATAAGCGCTGAAGTCTCTCATGCCTTTTTCGAGAACCTTGATTGCTCCTGAAAAAGTTTGCTCCTACTTCTTCAACTTCACTGGTTGACTTGATTTGATGCTAAGAGAACTTTGAGATTAGGTAGAAATAAACCAAGTTGACAAAGGTGATTACCAAAAAAGATTTCTATGAAGAAAGGGAAGGCTAGTAAACAATATTTGCCAAAATTTGTTTACTAAGATTTTTGAATTGATTTTTTGAAAAGCGACAAAGGTGTAAGGATGGATCAAAGTTTCCACCCTTAGGAGTCCAAGATTAGTTGTCCATAGCAACCATAAAGGATGGCAAGGTCATAAGGAGCGGTTACACGGAGTTGTTTATGGATAGCAATGAGAATGACTTGAAGGGAAGGGTTGGTACAGCAATGTCAAAAGACACTTGCTCTCATGAACAATTTTAAATTGAATGAGCTTTGCATCAATGAGACCTATGATTGAAGGTCGATGAAAAGGGAATACTTTGTGCAACAAAGGAGTGATGCACATTTTAATGCTCATGTTGTGGTGCATAGAGTGTGATGCACATGCAGATGAGAACATGATGCTTATGTAAATGAACATATGGTGCACTTGCCATGATGCATAGTGAGAAATGCACATGTTCATGGGGATATGATGCTCGTGATTCTTGTTAGCATGACTTGTTACCCATGCTAGCTGGCAACAAGGGGATAACATAGAGTGGAGAACATGGATTTGCGGTGAGTTGCATGCTCCCAACCAAGATACCTAGCGCGCCCCTAGTGGTAATCACATGGTTGCAGCACACATGATGCACTAGGTTCCGTCGCGGCACCTTTGGTCATGGAACAACAATCTCATCAGCCTTAAGGAAGATAGAGGAGGAAGGTTGAAAGCTTCAATGTGTATGCATGTTAGTCCATCCGAGGTTTCCAAATGCACATGCTATGTAATGCATTTCCATGCCCATGAATTATTAAATTAAGTGCAGCCTATGCATGACATGATGATGCTCAAAGTTTGCCATCAAAATTTAACCCTTTCTATTCATGTTTTATGCGTTCATAAAGTTGTGAGCGAGATCAAGATAAAGACGTTCCAGTTTGCAAGGTCAAACACGATTGAGATAAGGATGTCACTAGCAAGGGTAGCTTAGGGCCTCGAGAAGCATAAACATTACCATCAAAAATACAAGGGGGTTGTTCACAAACAACAATTGACGGCAAGTCATAGAGAGAGGTGTTCTCGAGTAGAAACAGCACCCATGAAGTCACGCTGACCTTGCTTCACTTGAATATTCGGCTTCTTGTTATGATGACACTTACTTGCTTTGGAGCCTTGCCACTGTGTATGTGGCTTGCTCTGCCTAGGGTTCGGGCATTTATTGGCGAAATGCCCGGGTTGTCTACAATTGTAGCAAATGCGGGGCGGAAGTTCTTTAGGCTTGGAAGCATGTTGACGTAGCTTCTTGCCGCTGTGATCACTTTGTTTGCCCTTGCGAGGACAAAATTCCTTTAAGGTAATTCCCAATCACTCAAATCCATTTCGGGAAATGCTCGCTTGCGGCTCCATTGGCAGCTTCGATGGTGGTAGTAGAGAATCAGAGGTGTTGAGTTGACTCTTCTTCATATGATCCGCCAACAAATTGCATAAGCGGGCCTGCTCAACCACGGACGTAAATAACGCCTGGGAGAGACCGTCAGTTAAACTAGTTTGAGACAACCCTTGATAACGATCCTGGAGGATATTGTCCACAATATGACCAAACACTAAATTTTGTTCTTCCAACATCTTGATTGCACCAGCAATGGTGTCTATATCACCCTGAGTAAGTGCTCGGGGTGAGCAAGGCGCATAGGGTCGAAGTTTCTCTGGATCTTTTCCAGTGGAGATCATGGTCTGAGTGGTCAAATTTGGTCCATCTGGATTGGCGCTAAGGGGAGGTTGCTGCTGCTGCATTTGGACGAGTTGTTGTTGCGTCTGAAGGATTTGGCACAACATTCCTTTTTGAGTGGCCATGAATGCTTCTACCATCGTTCTGGATGGTAGTGGTGGTAGGTCGCTACCACTACTCGACACACCAAAACCATCTGGAGAGCTGCATGTCGGTCCTACCATCTGAAATAATTGAGCTTCCATTAACTACATATTCATAAGCTTGTTCCCACAAGCAGAACATGTACGACGAAAAACTCAATTGGAACAAAAGTTCGACTCAGGCAACGCAATATTCTAGAACTAAGAATTTCATGCGCTCAGCCCAAGACTATGAGGATTCATGACTCAAAATTCCAAACCAGTGCAGGGGTTTGGAGCACTTTGATATCCAACTTGGGATCAAAAGCTAAGGTTATCACGTGTGGAAGAATTTGGTATGGGGTCTTATTCTGGCAGTGGGGAACAAAAATTCCCAACTCAAACACCAGAATCCCAAAATTTTCCCAAATTTCACCAGCAACTCAGTGGCATAATTATGCACCCTTTTGGTATTCAAAGGTAGATCTAGTTTAGATTGGAGCATGCTCGAAAAATTCCATTTTCAGAGAAGGGTTACCCACAAAAACAGCAAGACATAGACTCACCAAACTGAGCATAACTCCTGGTAGAAACTTCCTAAAATCATGAGAAATTCACAGTAGATGATCAATTTGATAAGAAACAACTTTCCTAAAGGATGTCTAGTCAGATTCCTTACAGATTTGGCTACGAAAATTGAGAAATGACAGCAACAGAATCTACCAGAAAATTCCTAAGATCAAAAGAGTGGAAAACCTTATCTAAGATCAAGCAATCACCCTAGGAAAGATTACTCAAACATGCAATAACAAATTTTAGGTTCAATAAGATTTTAATCATGAATGCACACGTCTTAAACGTCCTTACACACATGGATCTAAAAAGACGTAGTTAGTGCCGGTGGCAAGCCTATAATCGGCTCTCCTTATAATAACCAGTCGGAGCTACTCGATTCGCACTTAACGACTTACGAAACGTTGTTAGTGTACCTGCAGAAAATGAACCTTTCGTGCCGCATGTCACGAAAGCGTCCACATACATTACCATTCACTATAGAAACGGTACTCATGCGTCAAGCCGCTACATGGACAGCGTCCAACCTCGGACACCCTCCGTTTGAATGGAGTGTATCCTTGCCTCGCATGATCAACATGCAGAATGCACACGTATGATAAACGTGGCGACACCACAACTCATATCTAGACGCGAAGATGGGATCCGTGGAATGGATCACTCCATCAACCCTCGCAATTCCCGTGATGCGGAACAGCACACGTATAAAACACGTGGCTCAACTAGTTTGGTTGTGCAAGAAAGTAAGTCTGACATAAAGTAAAGTGCTGGTAGTTAGCAAAATAAACCATAGATTCTTAAGCCACCTTAAAGAACCCAAAATTCCCTCTATGGCCTCTCAATCTAGATCATTCTTTAACGATCCAGTGGATTTTCAAAATCCAATCAATCTTGGCAAGTTTTATTGTAAATCGTGTGATTAGTATTAATCTAATCACTCTGGTGCATACGGATGCTCTGATACCAGCTGTGACAACCCCACCTGAGATAATTCTGTACTATCGCCTAAACCACTCCATTTGGTCATTAAGCGATAATAAAGAAGTATCCCGTTGAGTGTTGCCGGGTTTACACCCGGTAAATCACTTGACATCACAGAGAGGATCGAACGTATACATTAAAACTCCCACGAAGGAGAGTCTAGAGTGCCTTACAAATTAACATCAAATCCCCGTAGGGTCCATTATTACAAACATAGTTCTTTGACATGAAAGTAAATAGTTCAAAGTTTATTGAAAACAGCGGAAGATAACTAAACGATACGATCACATCATAGGAGGCCGGTCCATGATGCAGTCACTCCTCGCAATCCACCCATTCCAACTCCCAGTCGGGTGGAAGTTCTCCAGGCCACACATCACATGCATTACCTAGAACAACATTTATAAAGCAAGGCTGAGTATACTAATACTCAGCAAGACTTACCCGTCTAAAAGAAAGACTTTACCTCTAATCATGCAAGGCTTTTGGCTAGTGGCTTTGTATGCCAAAAAGCTACTAAGTAGTGAATCCTTACTTTCACATTTTAGCTCATGTTCTAGTAGAAGTAATCATTACTAGATAAGCAACTATTGCAATCAAGGTTGTGCAAACAATTAATCAAAGTAATAATCTTCGCAAAGTTCCATCAAAAGGGATATCATGGCCAGTCGGGTAAGTAGTCTCGGATAACGGTGAGAGGCCGACAATCGATTGATTCAAACCTTGCAAGGTGGACCTAAACACACGGGAGGTGTCCTCACTAAGAGTTCACTAACCAGGTGGTTCCCGTCATTCCTCGGTTTGGGGATAATATCTCACAGTCTTAAGTACAAGGTTTATCTGGGCTACACCACTAAGGTCACCCAGCCTCACGCATGCACTCGGGTGGCGAGCCCGGGGCCGCAACCCTAAGAGTAGTGATAGTAAAACCCCGTACCGCCTCATTTAGGTACTAGGCTTATCGTACCCATTTCCGACAAGTGTTTAGTACTTTCAAACACTTAACCAACGAAGCCATTGGACTGGAGCCCAAATCCCATGCTCTTACCACATGAGCAATCCATTTATACATATGGTGATTCCATAAAGGAGATCCTATTCTCGCGAGTGACAAACATCACTCGACTTGTACAGCATATCAACTAGTGTAACCATAGGCTAGTAAAACAGTCAAAGGGTACTTCAGCATAATGCATCTAAGTTTCCATTCAACTCCTGAACGTAAATGCACATAGTAATTCAAGAGAGAACATGAGAAAACTTTAAAAGTAAAACATAGGTGGATGTTAAACCGGGGCTTGCCTTCGTCAGCACAAGTAGACACACAAACTTCCAGACTTTGGTCTGGGTCTTGCTCTACGGTCACGTAGTGCACGTCTCCTCCTGCTCCCTCGTCCTCGTCAGCCGGCACAAGCGTGCAGCTACCGTCGGGGACTTCTACACGGGGAATGCAATGCAGTGATTAGAAGGGTGATTAATTTAATTTAATTCAAAAATAGTACTAAACAGCCACTAGTAGTACATAGTTGGCCATATTCACCTTAACAAAGGTATTTGAATATTTTACCCTTTAAAAGATAATCAAAAGCTTATTTAGTTTTCTCTTTAAGGTGATTGTGTGCACATCTATAAAATAATATTTACTTTAAATACAAACAGCAAGGAAGAGTTGCTCTTGTGCCATAAATTACTTTCCTAACTCATTTACTTAACTTATGCATGAAGGGATTTGTTTTTCCTATCTTTCCTTCACTAGATTAATCTAGTTTGCACTCTTTTAGTCAACCAATCATACTTCAAACTTGCCCAACAGTGCCCACTGGTCCTAATGACCAGGAACACTCCTTTAGACAGCAAGCAACTAGTTTTGCACCACTGAATTTAAATGCACATTAATAAAAGCATTTCTAGCTAGTATTTAAAAGATTAATACACATAAAAATAAATATAACAGAAATGTAGTCAAACTTTCTCCTGCAC
The DNA here is from genome assembly GCA_947561735.1 of Cenchrus americanus. Taxonomy (NCBI): domain Eukaryota; kingdom Viridiplantae; phylum Streptophyta; class Magnoliopsida; order Poales; family Poaceae; genus Cenchrus; species Cenchrus americanus. The sequence goes on along the minus strand of OX387245.1, from coordinate 194,857,439 downwards.
ATGCTTTGGCCTAAAACAAGCCTAAAGAACCAACAAATACACCTAGAGCTATTATAGATCTTGATCTCTACATTTATGGATAAAAACAAGCATAAATTAGGAAATAATATTTCTAACAGAGATAAAATTAGGGTAAATTCACCAGAGGTGCATTTTGGTATAACATGACAATATCCAGAAGTTGGGCTCAAGAATTAAGCTACAAAAATCATCTAGGCAGATTTGACAATAACACAAGATAATTCATATAAAAAGATTCCTTCAGTAACTTTGTGCAAATTTTGGCACAGAACCTAAATATGCTAGTTCCAAAACATATCCAAATTCCAGCTCAATATCATGTATGGATTTTGCAGAAACACAGATCTAGGTATTTCACATTTTAATTTTTCAAGCAAAAACTAAAGCTCAAAAGTATATACATGCTTTGGTAAAGTTGTAGTTCTGGTTACACAGAGCGCCACAAAATTGAGTTTGCAATTTTTGGATTTTTCTGTGATTTTATACGGATTTTACAAGTTGCAGCTAAAAGCACTCAAGGGGTAGGAAAGCTTTTTGCGCGCAGGCCCCTGGACAGTTTCCCACCTTCACAGATCTACCCTCGGATTGCACAAAACACCCTAGAAGTTTCGGGGGCCTCGCAATGTGGTCCTCGGGCTAAGGGGTGGCGCGGCCGGCCGGAATCCGGCGACCTCGCCGGCGGTCTTGGCCGGGGAAGCGGTTGGGGAGGGTCTAGGGTCCACGAGGGTTCGGTTTGGGTGCCTACTTGCGGTAGAGAGGGGACCGGCCACCCCGGTGGGCGGAGCAGGGCGGTGGGCGCCGGCCGGGAGCTCGCTCCCGGCGAGCGCGGCCGAGCCTGGGCAACAAGTGGCCTGGGCAGCTTCGGTGGATCCTAACGAAGGTGCCTAGAGGTTCGGGTAGCTGGGAAACAGAGCGGGCACAGGAGTTCACCGTGCGGCCTCAATGGTGAACCACGGTGGCGCTGGACATCGGGGTCTTGCGCGCGCACGCCGGCGAGCTTCTGCGCCTTTTACAGGCGCTTGTGCCTTGGGGGAGAAGTCACGACCATTGTGCACGTCGGCCATAGGAGTCAAGGTATGGGCCGGCGAGGTGGTGGCTCAGCGCGAGGCGTACGACGGTGACGCGACTGGCTGGGCGGCGCGGTGACCGTGGACGCGTGGCGCGAGCGGGATGGGGGAGAGAGGCGGTGGGCGCGCCGTCCAATGCCCCTACGCGTGTCGTGTGGTGCCAGTGGGGCCTCGGCGTCCGTGCCGGGCCCCCGGTGCGGTTTCCTAGCAGCGGCGCACGCGGCGTCGTGCGACAAGGGACAGAGAGCGCCAGTGCCTGAGAAATAATTTCATGCAGCCCTGTTTGACCGCGTTTTGCTCAAAAATTTTCAACTAAAGTGCACCAAGGTATGAATAGGAAAGTTGTAGATCTAGTATCCCTCTACAACTATTACAAAGGTTGTATGGCCTTTTTCTCAACCAATTGTGCACAAATTGCATGCAAGTTTGCAATTTCCTGGGCGCCGATGAATAGTAGCTATGAGCGTTGACCAAGCTTTTTCACGTATTTCCACTCCAAATCTCAAATGCCACTCAACATGAAAGTTGTGTTCCTCGACAAAATACACAACTTTTACATTGGGAGAATTTGAAGTGTTTAGGTGAAATTTGGAGAACGCGGCAAAAGTTCTGGCTGACAATGGAGGGCAAAGGGGTGTTCAAGGGTTTTGAGTAGGGTTTGACCAAGGTTGACCAGAAGGGGTCATTAGGGGTCATTGGGGATGTTTTCGAGGTGATGGCCCAGGTTGACCGTCGTTTGACCAAAGTCAACGCAGTTGGCCTGCTCATTAGGGTTCATTAACCCGGCTGAAATCCTGGGGCGTCACACCCATGCTGCACCTGGATTCCTTACTAGGCACGGGCACAAAGATTGGTGGAGGTCTCCCAACTTCGCAAGCATTCTTCTAGCTCCAAGAGATGGCACTTTAGCTCTATGCTCGGGTGCACGCACACACGACCAGGGCGTTGCAAAATTATAAAGTGGTTCCGCCATGACTCCCTTCACTGGTTCAAGAAGCAAGGACCAAGGCCACTTATTTATAGCAGTGGAGCTCCGCGATGGCTGCCGTTCATCCTCCAACGGACGTGGCAACCTTATCTGCAACACTGTTTGCACGCGGAGCACGAGGTCCTTGTCCTCTACTGGAAGCGCTGACACAGTACATCTGTCGTGGGCCTGATGACATCTTTTCAGTCCTTGTCTTCTAGCGGCAGCAGCAGCACCTCCGCTCGGGACAGGCTTTGTGCCTGCACAGTGCGCCCGTGGGTCGATACACGACGATGACCTCTGGGACCTGGTGCTGCCCTGTGAAGATTCCAAATACTTCATCTTATTCAACAGGAAAAGCATCTTTTCCCTCAAAGCAGAAGGTCGTAGATTCCCGTTTTGTTCTTCGAGCATCAACCCGACCTTCCAGGTCGACTTACTGCTCGGGGGCTACTCCACGAGTGTGTCTTGTGACACCCTCTTTCTCTTACGTCGCCTCGATCTACCGGAAGCAAGCTTCCGTTACTCCTCTACTCGACCTCCCTCTGGTCAGCATCTAGACCTTCCTCTAAGGTGCGATGATCTTACCTGATTCTGATCAGGTCGGCGGTTCTCCAAGCAACTACAGTGCCTTGTCTTCACTTCAGGCCCCTGGACCTACGCCCAGGAGCTTGATGTTCGACTTCGTAAGCGCTCAAGAGGATTTTTCTTTTTTGGATCCCCGTGCACCATACGCGACCTCAGCGGCGTCATGTCTTCGCTTCGCTTCAACATAACATCGCCTCAGTCGCACGCCTACACGTCGATCGGGGACTTGAGAGACATGGGTACCCATGGGTCCCCACTGACCAGGTCCCGAAGGTCCCTGTCAAGTGGACCCGACCTTCAGAAGCCCCGCTGACCTGCAAGTGGGCCCAGAGACCTTATCCGCAACCCTGGCGACCTTGGAAGACCTCGGGTGACCTCATCCAGACTTCGGAAGACCTGTCGGGCTTGTGGCGCAAGCTTCTCCCCTAGGTTGCGGCGCGGTGCCGCCAGTAGGTCCGTGGATCGTGGGATCCTCTCTGTAATCACGAAAAGAGACCTTCTTAATCTGTAATTGACCCCGATGAGGGTCCACCGACCTTGAATGGAAGCCCTAGCCCGCTGGCCATATAAGGCGGCCTAGAGCCCCATTCAAGGGGACTCCCCCATTCACGCCTAATACCACCACATACTGGACGTAGGGTTTTACTCTCATGAGGCCTGAACCAGTCTAAACCCTTGTGTCCTCGCCATTCTCCCTGAGAACTACCACCTACGCTCTTAGGTCCCGATCCCCCCATCAATCAACCTACAAGCACTTGGGTCGCCCCCTAGCGGATTTGCCAGGTCTCACCCCCTGACAGGAAGTAATAAAAGAATGTATCTAGAAAAATCAAAATGACAAGTAATTTGAGACAGATGGAGTATAAGGGGCTGTTTGGTAGTCTGGCTATAACTTTTAGCCTGGCTAGAATCTAGACCCAGACTAGCCCAAAACTGTGTCATACAATGCAATTTGCTTGTGTTTGGCAGGTTGGCTAGAGATGGTTTGGTTTGTTATGCTCGTGTTTGGTAAGCTGCACACTGTGATAGGTTAACCCTGTGTTCTTTAGAGGTGAGATTACCGCCATCATCCTCTTCTTCTCTCCCCTTTCCAACCTTTACCACCTCTGCTTCGCCACTGCTTAGGAGCTCGTTGCTATCGGCCTCGAGCACTAGCCACACCACTTGGGAGCTCGCCCTCAAGCCCATGTCGTGCCACCCAAGAAGCTCGCACTCGTCGCAGGCCGTGCGGGCGAGCTCTCTTGTGCGGTGATTCGGTAAGGGGTATGACGCCAAAGCCTCTGCAAGCCCCACACAATCGGGAATGAGAGTGAGATGCGTTACCCACTATGCAGGTTGAGCCTCTCATTTTGCATAAGCTTAGCCTGACTAACTCCTATCAATCACTAGTAAGTTGCACTACACAAGCCTATCAAACACTCCCTAAGCAAACCAAGCATAGTCTACCGAAAAGTACATAAAGCAACGCACCGTCATGAACTTAGTTCTACATCAAATTCGGTTGTGCCCAAAACTGAAGATGCCCTTACAACATCCTCTAAATTTCACTGCTACAAATGATGCTTACATACGGTAAACAAAAGCAGGCGTTGGAATTTTGGCAAATAAAAAACAAAAAGAAAAGGAAGAAAAGGTGCGTGGCCCCACATCCACATGTCAGCCACACGTGACGGAATGTTGGCGTCCCTTCCACACAAGCGAAATCCGTTGTGGACCAGACAGCACGAGAACGGCGCGGACTAGTGGCCAACTCAGCATGCAAACTTGTCTCTCCAAACTACCAGACTTCTCCCGATGGGTTTCCCTCCAAAAGCCGCACAGCACCGGCCTCCATCGGCAGAGCAGAGCAACCACGCAAGAGAGAACCAGCAGCATCGCCATCGCCAATTCGCCATCGAGGTGTCTCGTATGAGGAGCTGGGTGTGGGCGGCGCTGGGCGCCGCCGAGCTGCTCGTCAACGCGGTCGTCCACCTGGGCTACGCCTTCTACATCTTCGGCACCGCCGTTGCCGCCGACGTCGCGGCCTCCCTCGTAAAGAGCCTGATTGCCAGTGGCGGCGGCGTGACCAAGGACTCCGGGGTCGACGGCGAGGACGACGCCGCGGCCGTGCTCGACGGCGCCGTGCCGCCGATCGTCCTGGTGCACGGCATCTTCGGCTTCGGCAAAGGCGTGCGTCCTCCTTCTCTGCTGATCGATCGAATGCTCTGTTCTCCACTCCTGGCTCTCGGCTATCGCTCAACACTCTCGCTGCCGTTGATTGCAGAGGCTGGGAGGGCTGTCGTACTTCGCCGGCGCGGAGGAGAAGGACGACCGCGTGCTGGTGCCGGACCTGGGCTCGCTGACCAGCGTCCACGACAGGGCTCGTGAGCTCTTCTACTACCTCAAAGGCGGGCGGGTGGACTACGGCGCGGAGCACAGCGAGGCGTGCGGCCACGCCCGGTTCGGCCGGACCTACGAGCGCGGCCACTACCCCGTCTGGGACGAGGACCACCCGGTGCACTTCGTCGGCCACTCCGCCGGCGCTCAGGTGATCCGCCTCCTCCAGCAGATGCTCCACGACGGGGCGTTCGAGGGCCACGGCGGCACCTCGGAGCGCTGGGTGCTCAGCGTCACCTCCCTCTCCGGCGCGCTCAACGGCACCACGCGGGCGTACATCGACGGCATGCGTCCCGAGGACGGCGGCCGGACCATGCGCGCCGCCTGCCTCCTCCAGATCTGCCGCGTCGGCAGCGTCCTCTACCACTGGCTCGACCTTCCCTGGCTCAAGCGCTACTACGACTTCGGCTTCGACCACTTCGGCATGTCGCGCCGCCTCGTCGGCGCCGCGGGGCTCGCCGACATCCTCCTCCGGAACAGGCGGGGGCCCTTCGCTACCGGGGACTGGATCGTGCCGGACCTGACGATCCACGGCGCGGCGAGGATCAACGCCGGGGTCCGCACGTTCCCGTGCACCTTCTACTTCAGCTACGCCAGCCGGCGCACCGCCCGGACACGCGGCGGCGCCGTCCCTACCAGGCCGCTGCTGCGGATCCACCCGCTGCTCTTCCTCCGCGCTCTGCAGATGTGCCGCTGGCGCTACCCCGCCGCGGCCGCGCCGCCGCCGTACGAGGGGTACCGGGACGAGGACTGGGAGGACAACGACGGCGCGCTCAACACCTTCTCCATGACGCACCCGCGGATCCCCGTCGAGCACCCGAGCGTCCCGGTGGAGGAGGAGGAGGGCGACGGCGCCGACGGCTGCTGCCGCCCGCTGCGGCCGGGCGTCTGGTACTACCGGATCGTGGAGGCGGACCACATGGCGTTCGTCATCAACCGCCGCCGGGGCGGCGTGCAGTTCGACCTCGTCTACGACAGCATCTTCCACAACTGCCGGAGGCACGTCATCCGGAACGCGCCGTCGACGACGCCTACGCCGACGCTTCCGGATCAGAGCTGACTGCATTATACGGACCAAGATCTCGTCGCGACAGATTTATGAAATGGAAATCCGTCCATTATTCTTTCACTGACTATTGTTCTTTGGTGTATATGTTTCTCTATGTGAATATCCTTCGGATGATGGTGAAAGGAACTTTTGAACAGTGGTTTCGTTCCCGCGCTACCGCTTACTGTTTGATTGCACTTGCACTGAAGGCGAACACTTCCTTCAAAAGTTCCCGCGCCGTGCAGTGAACGTCATATGGGTAACGAACCGATTACTCATATGATTAGCACCGGTTAACGCGCTCAGAGCAACTCCAACAGCTCTTTCAAATCATTTCCATCGCTAAAAAAATAATAAAAAAACAGATCGCAGCGCACGGCGCACCGTTCCAACAGCCTTGCGAAACTTTCCCTCCCCCTCGCCATCCACCCCCGGCGACTCGCTTCCTTTGGCGAGGCCGTCCGGCTCGCAATACCGGCAAATCCCGCGGGAATCGAGGCCTCCCACCCTCCTTCCTCATGCAAAATCGATCCCCGCGCGCCCACCCAGCTGCATCGCGCATTCGCGCCTCTTTTCTCCCCTGTGCCCACACCTCTGAGCTTGGACGCCCTCGCCGCCGCCGTTCAGCACCGTACCGATCGCCCTAGCCGCCGCTGTGTCACGTGCAGCCGCAGCTGCCGTCATGTACAGGACGTGGCGACCTAGATCCATCCACCGTGGAGGCTCGTCCTTTTCTTCAGTTTCTACCAAGAAGGGAGGTGGCTGTGGGAGATGTCTAGGAGTCATGGCGCCGCCGGTCGTTAACTGATCTGCTTAATGGTGAGCAGTTTCATGGAGACGAGGCATACACTGGTGAGTTCGTGGATCCTTTGGTCAACAATTTTGTGTTTGCTCATTCTGCCATGTTGTGAATGAAATCGGCAGAGGAGGAATTGGACGGGGATGTTGTGCATAATTTTTGTCATAAGAGGAATGCAACTCTGATTGTTAATCTCTGGGAATATAGTGGAGGATGAATGTAGCACTGATTCATGGTTTTAGATCGATTTCAGGGGCTTGATTCAATTGATTTTTGCAGCTATACAATTCGTTTCGAGTTTGGTTAAAAATTTGAATTGGTTCTGTTGAACAGGCTGAACTGCCTAGGTATGAAGTTTGTAAAGACAATGCCATATAGCAGTTTTGGAGTTTGATTTCTAGAGAATTTTGCAAGTAATGTATGGAAATTTTTGTGCCACATATAAACTTGGGATCTCAGGGGTGCGTCAATTCTATTGTCGAACAGAGGAAATCTAGATTGCATAGTTAAATCTTTGCTCAAATTTCAAATGTTGCTTTGCTAAACAAGGTGACTGTCGAAACTGAATGGCTTGAACCATTGTTTACTGATAAGCAGTAAGAAGTAGCTAATTTTGATTTAAGATCCTGAAGAATTTCACACAAGTAAGTTGGTTGAGATTGTGCAAAATGGGTTGTATGAGCTATGTTTAACAAGTTTCAGTAGTTCTTGGGTAAGGAAAAGAATGTTTAATTATTTACATTTGAGTTCAAAGTTTGAATTCTGCACTGTCGGCTGTGAAATGAAGAAGATGTCCAGTCAGTTGAGGATTAGCTCGAAATTGTGCATTCCCAATCAGGGCAAGCACCTGATAATCTTCAGTGAACCCAATGTTATATTCAGTGTGCTGGAGCTGCCAAAGCCGCTCGACGCGTTGGGGCTGGACTACCACCGTTACGGAGGAGGATGCATTCTCTCAGTCGAGATTTCTTCCATCCTTGCATACAATTAGTCTAGTACTCTTTTCCGGAAAAAATGGTTTATTATTAACGGCATTTGCGATGTTGTTGGCGCGACTTTTGTGACTGTCGTGACGATTACTAGTATGCAATAGCACATCGTCGTATTTGAATTTAATCTAATCCTTTCTGTGTGCCTCTTAATGAGTCTGATTGGTTGTACTTGTATCAACCTCGGGCGCCTACGAGATGAACAAGTTGTTCGTTTGGTGGTTCTTTAGTCTTTAGTATATTGATTTGTTTCACGAGAAAAGATCTTTTGGCTCATTCTTGAGGTGATTTGTTTCGAGAGAAAGATCACGCTTACCGCCATTGGTGGTGATAAGCCAAACGAACAGGGCGAAGATGCTTTGAGTTTTGGTACGTAAAAATAATGGAGCAGAATAGAGAAAAGCTATAGTATAATTATAGAAGATCATCACTATATTTCTTAAAATAAAATTTGAAATGAGCCCATAGTAGGAGTACACGTTTGAAGTTGAAGTTTTAGCATCGACGCATCGTTATCTTACTGTCTCCTTTGACGGCCATTACGTACCGATCTTGGGCAAACGCCGTCCAGTGTGCGGCGTCCGGCTTTTCCCGAAGGAGAAGAGCTCCACGTCGGTAGGTCACGCAACCGCCCCTCTCTGCGGGGCCCCACATCCCGCGGTTGCCGTATCCTCACGGGACTCTTCCTCCCGTCCCTCCGTCTCCGCCCGTATAAAAATAAAGGGGGCAGCCCACCTCGCTTCCTCAATCCATCCAATCCAATCCCCAATCACCCCGCGAGATTTCCCAGCCGACCGAAGCGAAGCCAAGGATCCCTCTCCCCGTCCTCTCAAGGTATGCGGATTCTCAATCCTCCTCCTCTTATCTTTCGCGTATGAATCGATTTCCCTGTTCTTGTTTGATCTTTCTCTGTGAATCGATTTCCCTGTTCGTGTTCGTCGCTTAGGGTTATGTATCTTTTGCGTCTGAATCGATTTCCCTGTTCGTGTTTGATCTTTCGCGTGTGAATCGATTTCCCTGTTCGTTTTCGTCGCTTAGGGTTAGGTTAGGTGGTGAGGCGGCGTTCCCTGTCGATTCGCCTCGCGGATAGAGGTGTGAGGCGGCTTTCTCTGTCGATTCGCCTCGCGGATAGAGGTGTACATCTGTGCGGATAGAGGTGTACATCTGTGATCGATTTGAGGTTAGAGTTGTAGATCTGCCGGCTGTGATATTTGAGGTTAGAGTTGTAGATCTGCCGGCTGTGATTATTTGGTGTAGCTGTCCCTGCACGCAGAGTTCGTGCCAATATGCGTGATTATTTGAGGTTAGAGTTGAGCTGCTGTTAGCATGTGCGTTCAGATGCCTACCGCTAGATTGGATATACTTCGGTTAGTTTGTTGGTTTGATTTATCTAGGTGGAGCTGCTCAGATAGATTATGCTAGACTGCTGTTTGTCCGTAACAATTTTATCTTGATTCCACGATTGGCATGGCTGAATCACCGATTTGGCATGGGATTGATTAGTTTGTAATCTGTCATAGGTTGCACAATTGCTGTATCCCCTAAATATGTAGTGCCTCGTGGATTAAGATACTGGTACTGGTGGCCTGCTTTGCAATCATCAATTGTTCATATCATATCTGCGTTCCTCTAGATTGTTCTATTCATCTAGGCCACATGTTGTGTTGCAAATTTTCAGTTGGTGGTAATGCTAAATGATATTGTTCTGTTGCTAACTATTAGTATTATTTACATTAAAGTAATTTGTCTATCTTGTTCGACATACAGTGTCATGCCTTAAATTGTGCTCTTTGGTAGTTTTTCCTTGTTCAGTTTGATCTGTGTACTGTTTATGGTGGCTCATTCTGTTTCTCTTCCTTACAGATGCAGATCTTCGTTAAGACCCTCACCGGCAAGACCATCACCCTCGAGGTTGAGTCCTCGGACACAATTGACAACGTCAAAGCTAAGATCCAGGACAAGGAAGGCATCCCCCCGGACCAGCAGAGGCTCATCTTTGCTGGAAAGCAGCTCGAGGATGGCCGCACTCTTGCGGACTACAACATCCAGAAGGAGTCCACCCTCCACTTGGTGCTAAGGCTCAGGGGAGGCATGCAGATCTTCGTCAAGACCCTCACTGGCAAGACCATCACGCTTGAGGTCGAGTCCTCGGACACCATTGACAATGTGAAGGCCAAGATCCAGGACAAGGAGGGCATTCCGCCGGACCAGCAGCGTCTCATCTTTGCTGGCAAGCAGCTTGAGGATGGCCGCACCCTCGCTGACTACAATATCCAGAAGGAGTCGACCCTGCACCTTGTGCTCAGGCTCAGGGGTGGGATGCAGATCTTTGTCAAGACCCTCACCGGCAAGACCATCACTCTGGAGGTGGAGTCCTCGGACACAATTGACAATGTGAAGGCTAAGATCCAGGACAAGGAGGGCATTCCTCCAGACCAGCAGCGTCTCATCTTTGCTGGCAAGCAGTTGGAGGATGGCCGCACCCTTGCTGATTACAACATCCAAAAGGAGTCCACCCTTCACCTGGTGCTTCGTCTGCGAGGTGGCATGCAGATTTTTGTGAAGACCCTCACTGGCAAGACCATTACCCTTGAGGTGGAGTCCTCAGACACAATTGACAATGTCAAGGCGAAGATTCAGGACAAGGAGGGCATCCCCCCGGACCAGCAGCGTCTCATCTTTGCTGGCAAGCAGCTGGAGGATGGCCGCACCCTGGCGGACTACAACATCCAGAAGGAGTCTACCCTCCACCTGGTGCTCCGCCTCCGTGGTGGCCAGTAAGTTCTGAGGGCCATGGAGCTGTTGTCGTCCCTGGGTTGGCAAGTCTGGCTTTATCTCTGATGGAGATTGTCTGTGTCCTGTGGTCTGTCCTGGTTGAGGGGTGGGTTTGTTTTGCCTGTCTGATGCAAGTTTGATGTCGCCTGCTGTGTTTGTGAACATTTGCTGCTGTGCAGCGGCTTGGTTGAACCATGATGAATGAATAAGTGAACCCCGAACCTTGTGGCAATCTGGTTTGTTCATGTTTTTAGTATCATTTTTATGTGAATGTTTGTGTAGTTGAAATCTGTGCATCACTAACATCATTGGGAATTCTGCGTGTCTTTTGATGATCCTTGCTTTATTTATACCTTAAGGATAAGGATAGGTTCTGCAATTCTGCTGCCTCATGACAGCACTTATATCTTGTTCAGTAATTTAAAAGGTTATTATGATCAGTGCTATTGTATATTTTCTGTTTAGCTGACTGAATGATCTGTTACCAAGTGATCGTCACTGCAACCTTTGTAGAATGTAGTGCATTTATGGATCAATAGAATGTGTGGTGCAATATGGATCGATTTGGATAGAAAGTCTATAATATTAAACGACGACGAGGCATCTAAGGATGCAGGCACTTTGTGCTGGTGGCCATTGTATGTGGTGGGATACAAGAAACAAAGCTAATGCTGAGAAGAAAGCACCAGTGATAGATGCAGCCCTGGGCACCAAATCTTGTGAATCGGGTAGTACCTGACAACAGCACTTTGCATGGGAGGGCAACAGCCAACAGAGATGGCAAGCTCCACCACCTGACGTACTGAAGATAAATTTAGATGGGGCTTTCATGGAGATGGAGAAATATGGCGCTTGGGGTTTTGTGATTAGGGATAGTGTGATGGCAATGCACGATGCCTTATCTTCATAAGGGCGTCTCTAATAGTATGAGCTATCACTAGCTCTAAGCTAATGAATTTAAACGAGAAAAGAGTGCAACAACTAGCTTTGAATATTGTGTAGTGAGAGAACAGTGTATTGGGAATTGAGCGAGCTTATCTCTTCTCTCCTAGTTAGTCTCTTGTCTTTTGCAATGTTTCATGATTAAAAAATTAGTTTCACTAGCTCTAAGCTAATTGTTGGAGACGCCCTAAGGGGAGACCTGTCTCGTTGCACTACATGCGGCCATGGATGTTGGGCTTTCACAAGTGATTATCGAAACTGGCTCTGTGAATTTAGCCACAACCATCCGGTTGCCGTCATCACAAGCAGCAGGTGGTGTTATTTTCCAAGACATTCAAGATATGCTAATCTTACATTTTAATTTGTGTGATGTTTCATATGTAACACGTACTTTTGTAAACTCTCAGGTGGGTCGTGAATAATGAATGAGCTCGAAGCGTGTAAAAAAAAAGTTAATCGGTATAAATATATATATTAAGACCATATAACTTTAAACATGACAAGGTCAAATACGAATACGCTTGGATATATAACTACATAATATTACACATCCTCTCATAACTCAGCTTATTTGGAAGGTGAATTCTCGTTTACCATTTGGATCTGCTTTTTTTTAAAAAAAAGGAGAATTATTGCTTCTTACACGAGTGATTTACTTCGTACGATAAGAATACATTCAGGATCGGTCAGTGTTCAAAATAGCGCAGCTACATCATTTTTTTTGGGTCACTGACGCTACAGCATCATTATACTAAATAACAAGATATAGCAGCTGAAAAAAAACTTAGCTAAATCTCATAACCCGCTATTTAGAACACTGAAATAGATACATGCTGCCTAAAATGCTCCACATTCCATAGAAATTGAAGCGATGCCACACATTTCTTTCTTAGAGGGGTGGAGCAGGAAGCCATTGGAGCCAACAAACGTGTCTGAACCATGCCAAGCTAAGGAACCTCACGCTAAAACTAACAGGAGCTGAATTGTCCAAACGAATGCATTCCGTGGCAGTTTCTGCCTACATGCGCAAACAGTTTTAGTTCAGATCTGTGCAGCCAAGCACGGGTCATGGTATGGACCTGCAAACTCACTACATGATGCCAAAACTCATATTGATAATGATTTGATGACTGCCGAAAACAGCTATCACAATGTTTTCGTTACAAACCAACAGGATCATATAGTGCGATAACTGCTTGCATCTCCATCTCCAGCACTTATTTCAAAAGACGAAAAAAGGGAGAGGGCACCCCCTTTTCATGCTACAACAAATTTGGTGTTGTGAGGAAATCCCCTGAGGTCTAGTTTGCCTTTGACTCGATGACCCTCTTCGCAAAAGAGGGCAGACAAAATGATGCTGTGTGGATCTGAAAAACAGAAACAGCTCTGTGAGTTTTCATGCAAAAGCGGTTAGGAACTGGTAAATCAGCAAAAATGCACACCTCAGAGTTGTAGAACTTCAAGGGTCCTTTTGATTTTGTAGAATACTCATCCTCCTCAATGTTGAAAACAGGGTGCTTGAAATCAACAGTGGGCCCCTCGGTCGAGCAAAGCATGAACCCAATCACTCCACTGTAGATGATGATGCATGTCAGGCATGGTAGCTCAATGGAGAAACTGGTTCAGTCACATAGACAGAATTGGCTGAGCCTACCTAGGGTATGTAGGTACTGTTGTCCAAGCATAGTTAACCGAGCCCTTGAAAACTTGGCGACAATTAGCGACAATGTCTTCAATGATGTGCATATGCAGCCATATGCTCTCTGCCTGGGTGCATACAACTCCGCCCGGGCGTAAAGCTCTGGCCACGGACTGGAAGAAAGGCTTCTCAAAAAGCTCTTGGGCTGGACCTAGTTATGCAGGAATGTAGATGAAAACATCAAGAACAGCACAGGAAGTACAAAAGGCACATGATTCACAACAGGTACCTATAGGATCAGAGGAATCCACAATCACTGCATCATAAGTACCCTCTGGTACATTTTTCAAAAAGGCAACCCCTGCACCAACAGATCAACAGAGAATTTAAATGCACAGAATTGTTAATCAAATAGAGAACAGAAATCTATGTCAAATCAAATAAAATAAGAGTAAATTGAATATCGATTTAAAAAATAATGGGAGAAAAGGACATGTCAGAGCATCAAGAAATACGTTGATGCTGGAATCATCAAAATGTGCTAGTTGCTCATCAGGGTAACTTCAAAATGTAGTGTGTGCTCATACAGAAAGAATAAGCAGCTGATAAATTTCACAATGATGTGATTTAACAAATATTAGAATAATCATTCAGAAAGTCCAGAACGAATTTAATAGGATCAGACAAAAAATAAACTGAAGATATTCAGAGAAGTAGAAGTGTTGACAGCAAAAGTTGCACATCCTATTGATTGTGATAAAATTGACGCTATATTTTCCAGAGAGAAAGGCTTCAGTCATTGCCACAAAAGTACAAGACAAAGTGAACTACTCTCCATATGCAAGAATAAAGCATGCTACTAACCATCTCCAATGTTTAACGACACACGAGGGTCCTCAAATCCAAGAGCCAGATGAGGGAAAAATTGCTTGGAGACCTGCATGGTTGATCAGACAAAATTATCAATTACCGTAGGAGACAACAGATACAAGGTTAACAAATTACTAAGCCTAGAGAGGACATCTCAAGTGCATGCACAAAAAACTAGTTTATCAAACCAACAAATGCTATAGCAAGATAGTATGCTCTCCATTAGTAAAAGCATTTCATGTTAAGAACTTTCAGCATGCTCTCCATTAGTTTCATGAACATGAATGGAAAAAAAGATCAACATTAAGGTTCTGTGACACCAAGCAACAGCAAACTATCATACGGCCACCGTCAGTAACCGACATGGCAAACAGAGGTGAAGCAAAAGAAATTAAGGCCACCAACAGAGTCACCAGAACAGCAACCCTACATCCTAGGAGTGCAGCAGGAAAGCTTGTACCAGGCAAGACAAAGCCACAAAGGAAGATAAAATTTCAATTACAAATAGCATTACCTGCTTAAGTTTTACTATAATTTAGATGCTAGCAAAGAATATCACAAATAGAGTATGAAATGGAAATGAAAAACAAATGGAATGGTAGGATCAGCTCATGTAACTGTCAAGAGCTTAAGTGATGTAGGTCAAATCCACTATAGGCCTAAATTTGAAGGGAAAACATGTTATTAGTTGATACTTAAAACCTATCTTATCAATAGCCCCTTTGACTAATTAAGAATAAGGCGAACTGGAAAAGAACTTTATACAAGCAAACCAATCTGCATACAAATCCAAAAGAAAGCGGGTGCAATCTGATGTGTCAAACATCTAAAAGTCCTTATGCCAGAACTGTTGAAATTGAATATACATAGAGAGAACAATGAGAGCAACGGCCACTGAGTGTTAGTGAGGAGAGAGGAGGAACTTACATCTACCACCATCTTGTCAATTTCACAAATGTCAATTTTTTCCACAGAGGAATGTCGTGAAACTTCACGCAAAACACCACCATCTCCTCCTCCAATAACCAACACCTACAAAACATGAAAGAAATAGAGATTAACTCCAAAAAGTTAAAGAAAAGTCGATACATGCATTGTATAAATGCCCAAGTTCACTTGTAGCTGTAATGATTGCCATGTAAACAGTGAAGTGCCAACTGCTCTGCAGACATTCATAAATCCATGCAAACTGCTCATGAACGATTTTAAACTATTCAAATATTCCTACAGACCAGAGATAATAGTGCTGATTTTAAGGTAATATCTGGCTCAATAAACATGCAAACAGTAAAAGGGGGCATGACGTTTACCTTCTTGGGATCTTTGATGGAGCAAAGGGGGAGGTGGGTAATCATCTCTTGGTATGCACACTCATCCCTCTCAGTAACCTGAATCACTCCATCCAGCACGAGCACCTTGCCATACGTAGAAGACTACAACACAAAACAGAGGAATCTTCCGATGTGAACAATGACAGACGACGAATTGCAGGTAACTTGGGTCCAAGCAAAAATTAATAATTACCTGGAAAACCATGACCTTTTGGTAGTCTGATTTCCCTTCGAAAAGCACTTCCTCCACCTTCAGAGAGTGCGCCTCACCTACCATGGACACAAGAGAGTCCATGAGAAAAAGCAGCTAAAACACGCGGGTGACATGAGCTGATTTTTTTTTTGTTGAAGAAATGACATGAGCTGGAATGCTGGATCGTATCGGTATTATTATTTCAGCAGGAAACAGGGTAATATTTTTGTCTCTCATGCCGAAATAAAGTTAGCTTCACTTTCCTCTGCTAAAAGCGTACCCAGATTGATAAACAAATTCAGCGCCACCGTAAACTGCAGAACACTCACTACTCGGCACATAACGCATCCACCTGCCGAAGCGCAGAACCCAAAACAGAAACAGCAGAGCAGAGGAGCACCACGACACGGCAGCAACGAGCAGTCAGAGGACAGAGCAACGAGGGACGCACCAGGCCACATGGGGCTAATCTCGGAGAACCACCCCGGGATGACGGCGGAGATCCCCGCCTGGTCGCCGGCGGCCCCGCCAGCAGCCGCCGCCTCGGCCCCCGCCCCCGCCCCCGGCGCCACGGCGTCCTCCGCGGTCTCCCGCGCCCTCTTGGCCGCCGCCTCGGCCTCCATCACGCCGGAATCCGAGGAGGAACGGAGGAGAGAGAGAGAGAGGCGGCGAGCTCGGCTCGGCTCGGCTGGCGGCGGCGGCTGCTGGGGAGGAGGAGCGCGCTGTCGCAGCCGCGGGGCCTTGAGATTAGGGCTCTCCTTTCCCAGATGGATGGATGCGCGCGCGCGTGCGTCCGTGGCTTTTCGGAGGGTTTTGCGGCTCGCCCCCGCCCGCGCCGTATAAATAAGGGCCAGGCCCAGATGGCAGAGAGAGGGGCGAGCGGGAGCGGCGCGGCAGGCAGGCATCCATGACCCATCCCATCGCCGAGAGATTCCGGGGCTCTCCGCTGCCGCTACGCGCGGCGCCCGGGTGCTCGGTCGCTGACATGTGGGGAGGATACGGTGGCGGGGCCGGAAGGTCAGTTACGGCTCTCGTGTGGACGGTGGAGACTGCTGCGTGGATTCGGCGGGGTGGGGGGCTCCTTCCTCGCCGGTTGATTGGCGTCCCGTGGGCCCTGCCTGCCTGTCGTATCGGGCAGCACGCAGCAGATAGAGATCATATGAGATGGTGATGCCTTGATGCTCCCGGCTAATCTATAATCCTATAGGCAGTGTGGCCTTGATGATCTTTAATTTAAAAAAGAAAAGAGAGGAAAAGGAGTGGCATTGTTCAAATTTGCAATTCCAATTCGGCTTTCACCCAGCTCTGCTGTGTAATTACTATGATTTAGATCCGTCTGACCAAAAACTCTGAGCTCATGCAATTAATTTTATAATTAAAGTATGCATATTTTTTTCTAAATGACATCCAAATATTGGATGTGGCATGAGTTATTTTAAGCCATTGCTAGAATAATACAAACAGCCTCTAAATTTTAATCGGGTAGTGTGGTTTTGATCTTTAATTAAAAAAAGAAATCAAGGGTTGATCTGGAAAGGAAAAAAGAGAAGAAAATGAGTGGCATTGCAAATTTGCAATTCCAATTTAGCTGCCGCCGAGCTCTGTTGTGTTTATCTGAAAGTGCCTTTGGCCCTGTTTGGATACTCCATCGGGGTTAGAGTTAGAGTTAGTTTTAGCTACAGCTCTAGCCCTAAACTAACTCTAACTCTATAGGTGTTTGGATGAAAGGGTTAGAATTACATTAAATGTACCTTTTCAATCATTAGGTGTGAGTGGAGGGAGAGAGAAATGTCACTTTTAATTGGGCCGCGTAACACAACTAGCTTTAATAAAGACCTCTTGGGTGGGATAGTTTTTTTTGGGTTAGATGCAAACTAGCTCAATCTAACCCTCGTGTTTAGATCTTTTGTGTCCACAGTTGTTCCAATTATCCAAAACTAATTCTGCAGCCATGGATCCAAACAGGACCTTAGACACCTGGTGGCTGGTGTAGTGGTGTCACCGCAGCTTTTGACTGCTGAGTGACGATGCGGCCATGCGGGCGGCGGCTCCGTCATCTGGTCCGAGGATGACGGGAGCGCCTCCGGTTCCTTGCAGACTTCCTCTGACTGCTGGTTGTTGAGCTCGTGCGCGTCTCCCTTTTGGGTTCCTCCTCCAACAGCAAACTCCGGCCAGCGGCGGGCGACGGCGACGGCGACCGCTGCGGTGGCCACTCACGGTGCGGAGGTCGACAACGTCGTCTCCAGACAGAGTTGGTGGCTTTGTGGGGCGCGGCCGCCGCGAAAGCGGGTCAGCATCGGGTGGATCGGGACAGATTGTGGAGAATATGATGCAAACCCCCCTGCACGTGTGCTTTGTTTGGCTAGTCTCACCTAGTGTCTCATGTTAGCTTTTCGAAATTAATGTAGTTACATCTAAACTTTCACCTCACAAGGTCGATGCATCAACAATTCAACATCAAAATTTTATTATACTGGTACAATTTAACACGTTAGTAACAAAGATTAGCGTCCAATGCTTAAGGGATTTCGGACATCCATGGTGAAATTGTATACCCACCCGGACCATCTAAATATGGGTGAGGTCGGTCGGTGTTAGATGATAGACAACATTTTGGCGATATTTTAATTCCATAATTTAATAGATATTTTAATATTATAGTGAGTGAGACAATCCATGTGCAAGTGTGTATGTTTAAATCACAATTAAACATAACAATATTCATGATTATCTCTACAACTAAAAAGAATGAACTTACGAGAAAAACGTGGTATGTCTTTTTCCGCGCGTCCGCCCACCCCCTCCGCGCGTCCGCCCACCCCCTTCGCGAAACAAAAAAAACCGTCGCATCCTATCCTATCCCACATACTCCCTCTTGTCCTACACAACCCTTCCCCACATACGGACACCGGGGCAAGGTGCCGCCGCCGCCACCGGGCGATGCCGGGCCGCGGCAATCCTAGCTCGATTTCTCTCCCCCATGCGCGACTCCGACTCCTCCTCTCCCCCGGGAAGTCTCCGGCGTGTCCCCGGGCTCGAAACCCTAGCTCCGGCCACCGGCGGCGCGGCGGCGATGGCTGCGCTACGGCGCTTCGGCCGAGGAAGCTAGGCGCGGGGAGCAAGCGGTGGCGGCCGCACGGGGCGACTACGATTCCTCCTTCCCCTCCCTTCCCCATCGCGTCGTGCACTCGCTCCCCGCCCGCGTGCCTCCTTGGGCTCGAAACCCCCAACTCGGGATCCGGCTTCGCGGTGACGGTGGGCCGCTATTCTTTGCCCTCCGGCAAGGACCGATGTGTGATTCTCGTTGTAGGCTCCGAACCCCTCCGTCCGGTGCACGGAGGATTAGGATCCAATGGGAAGTCTCCGGGCTGAAACACATCTAGTCCCTTAGTGGGTTTTGGTGTCTCGATTGACAACTAGATTAAAGATCTAATGTCCTTGACAAGCATGTGAACAAGGTTGTATCATATAAATGACAAGGCATAATATATGACATTGGTTATCTACATGGTGAAAACAAGCTATGTGTATACAAGATAAGTTGAGCATATAGATGGTATATGACAAGCTAATGAAGGATAAGAAAGAGGCATATTGACTTTGGAACATTGGATGGTCTCTTATTGAAGGAAGAAGCTTGTTATAATAAAAGGGGTGTTTAAATTAAAAGAAGGCATGGTCTCAATAGAATTCCACTCTTGATGTTGAATCAAAGCTTAACTCAAATTGGCAACGAATGGATGAAGAAATCAAGAAAGGGATTGGCAACGAGGTACTAAGCTAAGGTTGGCCGAGTAGTGACTTGGACCATGTGCTTGGCTAGGGTGAAGTGGCTATAGCTTGGAAAGTTTCGAGGTATCAAGTCGAGCCTAACCGAGTGAAGCAATGAAGAAGCATTACATATTCATTGAGTCATGTGAAGGGTGACTTAATCGAGAATTGGGTTTTATTCTTATACAAAGATCAAAGTCACTAGCTCAAGGTAGAAGTGCTCAAACCAATGAGACATTGATGGATGGATCTCTCACGAGGATATATTGATCAAAGTATGGCTTTTCTTGAAGAAGAAGCTCAAGAGTTCTTTTATTGCATTTATATTTGATCTTGAGTATAGGTACGCCGTACTATCAAGAGGGATGCATCACAAGGAGTTTTGATAATGTCTCAGTGCTCAAGTAACCCCTGTGAGTTGAGAGAGACACAAAAACCACACGTACACGTCTTCGGGTTTGACCCTGTGTCAAACCCGGTGGCACCGGTTTTGGGAAATCGGTGGCACCGATTTTGTGTCGGCCGTCCCAACGGTTAGTTTTTGAAAACTCGGTGGCACGGTTTTGGGAAACCGGTGGCACCGGTTTCACTGGAGTTTGCAACGGCTAGTTTTGGGAAGTCCGGAGTATCCGGGGTTTTTCCGGAGATTCCGGGTTTTAACTCCAACGGCTAGTTTTTGGGGAGTCGGGTATATATACCCTTCAACCCCTCTTTTGTTGCAAGCTCTTCGTTCCCGAGGTTGCTAGAGTGCTTCCTTGATATTCCTTGCTAAGCCAAAGCCATTCTAGCTGTGACAACCCGCCCGGAAAATAACGTACTATCGCCTAAGACCGATCCACTTTGGTCATTAAGCAATAATAAAGTACCATCATGTCGTAAGTTGCGGGTTAACGCCGGTAAATCACTTGAAGAGCACAAGGATCGAATATATGCATTAAAACTCACTCGAAGGCGAGTCCGGAGATACAACAACATTCAAATCCAAATCCATACCCCGAGGGGTTTAATTATTACAAACCATAGTTTTTGTCACGATGAAATAGTTCGAGTTTTCGAAAAGCGACGGAAATTAACTAGCGGAAGCGAAGACACCACGGGAGGCCATTCATGATGCTTTCGGTAGTCGTCCTCCACCCACTCCGGCTCCCGGCCGGCGGGATCTCTCGGGCCACACATCACCGAAGGCATTACCTAGATCAACACATTATAGCAAGGGCCGAGTATACTAATACTCGGCAAGTCTTACCCGTCGGTGATAGCTACTTCACCAAATCTAGACCATGAAGGGCTTTTTGGCTACTTGTTTGCTTTTGCTAAAAGTAACAAAGAGTAGGTTCTTACTTTCAAGATTTTAGCACAAGTTCTAGTGGTTTAATCTTTATTACATTAGCCAACTAGTACAAACAAAGTTATACAATACAATTAATCAAACATCATCTTCATCAACTTCCATCATTAGGGATCACATGACTAGTGGAGTAAGTAGTCTCAGATAACGGTGAGAGGCCGACAATCGATTGATTTAAACCTTGCAAGGTAGACCCAAACACTCGGTAGGTCGCCCCCGCGAGGACAACTTTCCCCGGCCGTCCCCATAAATCCTCGGGTCGGGATCGAATCTTACGGTCTTTGGTGCGGGCTATCACGCATACCTCGCGAGATACCGGAGTCACCATACACCACCGGTGGCGAGCCGTGAGAGCGAATCCCGAGAGTAGTAACGGTAGGATCCCTCGTTGCCTCATTATGGTACTAGGCTTACCGGTCCCATTCCCGCAAATGTTTGGTACGTTCAAAGACTTAACCCACATAACCACCGGATGGGAGCCCGGATCCCATGCTCTTTACCACGTGAGCAATCCATTTAAGGATATAGTATGATTCCTATCTAGGAACCTATTCTCGCGAGTGAGGTCATCACTCGACTTGTAACGGTCCTATAGCATAGCGGCTATCGACCTATCACACTAGTAGGGACCAAAGGTACCTATGGATCATGCATCTAGGGTTTCATTCAACTCCTGTACGTAAATGCACAATCATTCATAGATAATTGAATAAAGAACTTTAAAGCGGGTTGGATGCCGGAGCTTGCCTTCGTCGGCTAGGTTAGCACGGGCACCCTCGGTGTCGAGTACTTCCACGTACTTGCGAGAGAACCTTCCGCTCCTCCTTCCTCGGTTTTCGGGACCGGGGAGTAATCTCCGTCCAGGAAGATCTACACGGAATGCAATGCACTTTAGGTGATGTGATAGTTTGTTGCCTTATCCAACTCTAGTTGGTCATATTCACCTTAACAAGCATCTATCTAAGTTTCTCTTTTAGGAAGGGTAATTGTTGTACATGGGTTACTCTTTTATTCCACCTTTGAATAAAGGTTTTTATTAAGCTTATCATTTCATGTGAAAGCTTTAATTCTTTTCATCTTCACAAGCAAGGGCATAAATAGCACTCTTATTTATGAATTATTTTCTGATCAGTGATGATATTTAATTATCTTTTAGTTATATTAAATAATACTTTCAAAAAGGAAAAAGATTTAATTAAGGGTTTTTCTTTATTTTAATTTCCCTTTAATATTAAAAGGGCATTTAAGCCTTCTATTAAGCAATTAAATTACCAAAAATTAAATGAGTGTTTCTCAAGCCTACTAGCACCTATACTGGTCCATTGGACCCACATGTAAGTGTTGGATGCTAGGAAATTAAATATTATTGAAAATAACAAAGGCTAGCTAGTGATTCCATTTAAATGCATATAAAAATAAATAAGCATCAAAATGACCCAAATTTTCTTATGCAGGCTCTCTGGTCCTAAAAAAGCCTAAAGAACCAGCATGTTCACATGGAATCTCTACTGAACTTGGTTTATTAATTTACAAATGAAAACATGCCTAAAACAAGAATAATTATTTCTGTTAATCCAAAATTCATGATTAATTCACAGGATGTGTATTTTGGCATTACAAGACAGTGTCACAAGTTGGGCTCAAGAACATAAATATATTTAACAGGAAAAATCATCTAGGCAGTTACTGCAGGAATGGAAAAGAATTTATCTAGCAAGATCCACTGCATAACTTTGTGCAATTTTGGGCACAGCATCTAGTCATGTCCTGACACACAACATATCCGAAATTTGGCTACAGAGGAGTTATAGATTTCAAGCTATGATAGATTTAGGCTTAACACATTTGTATTTTTTCTGCCAAAACTATTTAGAATCTAGCCATGAGTATATAACAAAAGAGGTGGGGTTTATCATCCTGAACCCTACAAAATTTGTTTGGGATTTTTCTCTTTTTTCTGTGAATTTCTAGGGATTTTTCAAGTCACTGGACTAACTAGCAAGAAAACCTAGATAACTTTCATTACAGACAGGTCCTTATTTCACAGAAAACACCCTGCTAAGATTCTTGGCCCGCAATTGGGTCCTTGGCCGGGGAGGCTGCGGGCTCGCCGGAAATCCGGCGGCTCCGGCGGCGCTCCTGGCCGGGAATAGCTCGGGGTTGAGTGTAGGCTCACCTAGGGTTGATAGGTCAAAGCGGTTGGGGCGGGGAGGTCCTCCACGGCGGCGCACGGCGGCGACCGGCGGGGACGTCCGCGGCGGCTCGGTGTTTGGCGAGGAGAGCGCGGGCTTTGGACAACATGTGACCCGGGGGTGCAATGGGGTCTAGGGGAGCTAGTGGAGTGGTTGGCGGGGTGGGGAGAGAGAGGCTGCGCCGCAAGGTCCGGCGGCGGCAATGGCGGGGTGGAGGCTCGGTGGCGCGCGGAGGGGGAACGGGACGGCGCTTAAATAGCCCTCGACCGGCCCGGCGATGACGGCGGCGTGACCCACGGCCGTAGCACGGCGCACGCGGGCGGGGGGATGCGGACGGACCGCCGGTCCGAAGGGGGGCGTCCCGGCCACCGCACGGCGCGCGCGGCGCGTCGGCGCGTGGCGCGACGCTAACCCCCGGCGCGTCGTGGGGCGCGGTCGCCTCGGGCGGGGCGCGGCCTAGGGGCGAGGTCGGCCTCGGGCGGAGGGGGCGTCGGGAGGCACGCGGGCGCGGACGCCGGAGTGCGGCCGGCGGCGGGCGACGCGCGCGCGCGCGCGGCGCGCGCGACGTCGCGCGCGCGTCGGCGCTCCGCCAAACTTGTTTCGGCGAAGCCTTTGTTTGACTCAATTTTTCTCCAAAATTTTGAATAAAACTTGACCAAGCGATGAACATGAAAGTTGTAGATCCAACCACCCTATACAACTTCTAAAAAGGCTATATAGGGTTTTTCTTCACAGATTTTGAATTACATGAATGCCAACTTTGAATGTCGTAGCGGTTTTTGGCAACAGTGATTTCTGCCTTGCAAGGGGTTTTTCACAATTTTCCTCTCCAAATTTGAAATGCCAATCTACATGAAAGTTGTGTCCCTCAACGAGACCTACAACTTTCTGAAGGTATAATTTTAAGTGTTTAGGTGAATTTTGGAGAACGCGGCAAAAGTTCGCCGACACTGTGGACACCTGGGGGGTGGCAAGGGGTTTGACTCACCCTTTGACCATGGGTTGGCCCCACAAGTGTGTTTACTATTCATTTAGGGTCACTAGGGTGTGTTAGTGAGTTTTCCGAGGTGAGGGCCCAGGTGGACCTAGGTTTGACCTCGGTTGACCATTTGACCGGCTAATCCGGTCATTAGCGTTAATGACGGTAATTAAAAACCTCGGGGCGTCACACTAGCTCTCCCCAAGCCCTCTTTGTGAGGTTGTTTGATCTTTGCTAGATCTAGTGAGTTGGGTGGTAGAGAGAAACCTTTGTGAGCAACTCAAGAGCACTTGTATCCCTTGAGCACTGTTGGACGTCGTCAAGCTTGTGTGAAGCATTTGTTACTCTTGGAGGATTGCCTCCTAGACGGCTAGGCGTCGCCCACAAGCTCCCAAGGTGTGGTGAGTGTGGGACGGTTGTAAAGGTCTTGCTTCTCCTCCGAAAGGGAAGAAACTATCTAGTGGATCGGGAAAAGGGTTGAATGCAACCCGGCTTCGGTAGGAGAAGCACCCAACGGAGACTAGGATTCACACGGTAGTGAACCCGAACTTCGGTAAAACAAATCCTTGTGTCTCTGTTGGTTACCTTGCATCTACCTTCATATCTTTCCTTGCTTGTCTTTGTCATATTGGTGGAGCTACTTGGTTGTTAGTGTTTGTGAAGTGCGGGCACTCCATATTCATCTAATAAGCGATCCTTAAGCTATTCATCAAGTTTAAGTTCAAGCCAAACAAGCAAACAAGAAGGAGAAGAAGAGGGGAGTCAGCGCCGAGCAAACCCGGTGGCACCGGATTTGCAAAACCGGTGGCACCGGATTTGCAAAACCGGTGGCACCGGTTTTGGGCGATGCGTTCATTCCGGCTGCGAAGGCGCTAGTCCGAGAGATTCGGACTTTCCGGAGACTCGGAGAAAAGTCCGGAGTATCCGAGATTCACCGATAAATTTGTTTTAAGTAGTGATTTTCGGGACTCGCCTATTCACCCCCCCCCTCTAGACGACATGAAGATCCTTTCACCGGTGAAGTGGATCGAGCCCGTGCTCTTCGGGATGAAGAAGAAGTCGTCGAGGTCCAGTTACACCAAATTCAAGGATTTATCGGTGTGTTCTTCTTCTTTGGTACTTTTAGAATGTTGTTATGATTTCGATTTTCTAAGTGTGCCTCAAGTTCAACTAAGGAGATGCGAGTAACAAAAGGTATATATATATATTCAGATATATTTTGTTTATTTCTATATACAAATGACCAGGTTAGCAACAAACTCATTAATAGCAGAGCAATCCAAATAGATCGAGGTTTTATCCCCGTAGCAAATCGCAAAAGCTTAAGTGGCCACAACGAAGGCCGAGAGGTGGCCTAGGCAAATGTGATTATATGCTCTATTCAATGCTTGAATTGAATTCATTTTAATTGTGCATTGTTTTTGTTCTGGGAAAGAGCAGGTTCAGAAAGAAGATGGGGCTAGGGAGAATGTGGGCAGCTTGTTGGATCTTGGTACTGCTGCCACTGCTCACTTTTGCCGATCTGTATTGTACCCTGCACAAATAGTCTGCAGGTAATGTGAACTGATGCCTCTATCTCTTGCTATGGCAAACTCTGAACAGATTGACTATATTTTGATTAAATAATTATCATGTGCCTCTAACTGCACGGATGCTAATTTCTCTTCTAAGTCCATGGTTTAAATGCGTGTAACAGGATCGATGCTGATTTTTGTTGAATTATTTTTTCTAGGCGCCACCATAGAGTTAGCAGAGGCAATATTCAAATATGTAAATTAAAACACTCCCCCTACGGTTTGCTTCTGGGTAAGTCCTTGCTCCTCTTTTCGGGCTCATGTTCTATTTTCTCTTAAAATGTCTCTTTGGTCAATTGTTGCAAACATAGTTAGCTTTGAGACAGTTCATATAGGCGAGGATGTTGCCAGTGTCGTCCTCAGATTGTTGCAAGGAACTAGAGATGGCTGCTGCACTTTTAGTTGTACTCAATTTGTTATTGCAGCAGCTATCATGTTTTAACATAGTTCAGTCTGCAACTTCGTAATGGTAGTCCCTGATTCTTTATTTTTTCCAAATAATTGAGTGATATCTGAATGTACAATATTGGTAATAAAATATGGTTCCATTGAATT
This sequence comes from Cenchrus americanus, assembly GCA_947561735.1. Lineage (NCBI taxonomy): Eukaryota > Viridiplantae > Streptophyta > Magnoliopsida > Poales > Poaceae > Cenchrus > Cenchrus americanus. The sequence continues at coordinate 194,831,415 of OX387245.1, read as the reverse complement.
TCCTATTCACATTGGTGGTTCATACTTCTCTTTCCATTTCTGAGAAGGCTTTACTCTTGCACGGTGCAGGAGAAAGATGTCTTTCAGGAGCCTAATTGAGGACATGAGATACGTACATAAGTACATAGCCATGGAACTGCAGACCCCTTCCCCAGGTGACATTGCCAACCATGAGCAGATATATATCATTGCTAAATGCTAATTGATCTATTCATCTATTCTAAAAACAACAGTTCTCGCGTACTAGGTGTCGTGCTCTGACTGCAGGTGAATTAGGACACCAACCTATATCGAAACTTCTTTCAGGTCCACACCATTAGTATGACTCATTTGACATCTAAAAAAACTACTGTTTTCGGTGCTTATTTTACATCCTAATATAGCTGCTTGCTCCTGAATTCTATAAGCATGAAAGTATCACTTGAGAGCATGCTTTATGGTCAAAAATTCTCTGGTTGTGTCACTTAGTTGGTGGGGGCATGGTAGCCACAAACCAGCTATGCAATAGACCTCATCTGTTGTATGCTTAGTAGTAGCCAGTTTATAGCAGAGTTGATTGTTTGCCTTTTGAAATTTGTCCACTTGTTGTCAAATAACATGATACTCTGAAATTCGCTCAACTTTTTTTCCTTCTAATGTACAAATTCCACCCGAGGAGTTCTATGTCTGTTTAGATTTTGGGGGATTGCTCCAATTGGTTTACGGATTCCATTATCCTATATCGACTTATTATGCCTAGAGCACTTCTGTTGACGAAAAATATTTTTAGTGACTAAAACGCTTATGTTGATGAAAAGACATTTTTTATTTGAGAAAATCATTTCCCTTTTTCTATATCCTTGTATGATTACAAAGTAAGAGAGAATAGTTGTCTAAGGAAATAATTGTGTTTCTTTATAAAAAAAAATTATCACTGATTGAGATTGACATATAGTATCTTCAGTATGAAAAACAAAGTAGAACTATATATTTATATATCAGACTATATATACTTTTTGCTTGTGTTTTTTGCAGTTGCCTTAGGGATGGAGATCAAGTTGCGCCTGCCCGACTTAACTGGATTTCTGGCTTTCAGACCAACTTGGACAAGTTCATGGATGCATATAGGCTTCGGGCAGTCGTGAGCTCATGGACAAATTCTTGGAACTGATTTCGTGGAGGAGAGGTCAAAGAACCTGTGCAACTGTTGTTTGTCTGCCAAAGTAAATTATATGTGCTGCTTCAAAACATTTCATAAGATTTAGAGTTGCCTAAAATTTCATCACTATCTGCTTGGACAATTAGACACTCCATTTTAACAATTAATATGTGTACTTGTGAGGTGAAGTTAGTACATAGTTTGTCCTAACAATATGCAATTTTTCTCATTTATGAATTATAAATTATACCATGCTTGGAGGGGATTCGGTAGAAGCAGAAACAGATGTTGTAGCATGGTCAGCATGGTGACTGCTCGAGTCAAACAACTCCTGAGGAGTTTTCTTTTCTTTTTGTTTTGTTGACAAGTGCAAGTATATCTTGATCTCTCCTTTGTGACATAAATTACCCATGAGCTCATAAGGAAGGCTTGTAGCTAGCTGCAAAGCTCAAGAATTGAGAAGGTTTGAGTGAAGTTATTAAGTTGGGTATGAACCTGCGTTTTACCGATATGTCACGTCAAAGACTGTATTGTTAGGTATTGTTGAATTCATGATATTAAAGCTATTTTGTTGAATTCATGATATTAAAGCTATTTTTTGATAAGTGTTGGGTGTTCCTTCAGTAATATTGGTTTCATATCTTTTGTTAAAACTAAGGGGGTGTTTGGTTTGACACCGCCGACAACGGCGTGGAGACCGACGGGAGAAACCAAACCCGAAGTGTTACTTGTACAGATAAATCACTTTATATTGTTTCATTTGCATTAACAAATATCACCGTAGCGTTAGCATGGGCATTATACTTAATTTGTAATATTATGAAAGTTGGCATGGAAACAGTCTTGTTGAATTTAGTCTATTATTCAATACCTTATAAGCTTGATACTACATCATAGTTACATAGCAAAGCATGATAGTAATTCACTTGAGTTTGTAACTTGATTTGTATGAGAGGATTCATCCGGAAAAAATATGAAGAGTACAATTTGGTGCTCAGAATTCCCTGCACTGTAGTTTTGTTACTAATTGTTGTTCAAACTACAAATGAGTGATTATTGGTTTATTTCTTCTCTTTCGGGATTACCAGGATGCTATATGATACATGGGCCTTCTCTCTATGATGCATTGTCTCAAACAAATGTTCATTGAAATTGGAGAGCTGGATCAGCTTTTAACCATCAAGGAGATCGCTGTTTTTCTTGCCATGTGATCTGCACAACAATGTGTATGTGTTCATCTTTTGCTTAATGATAATGACATCACTAATCGGTGTTGGTTGGTTTTGAGATATTTAAGATGCTATATTATTCATTGATTTTTAATAGATTAAGATTTGATATAAGCTAAAATTGTAATACTAAGAAGATAGAGAAAAAAATAGAATTTATCATTGCTGAATTTATCCTGCAGTTAATTTAGTACGAGAATCATTGTTGGTCTAACTTTTCCCGATATCTTCGAGTTTCATTATCTTAAAAAGAACCATGGAAAGGTAAAAGCTCTTGAACAGTAGCACATTGTATAAGAATTGCAGTATGGTGATTAGCGTGATCACTTCATATGTGAATTTTTATTTGATATTTATAGGATGAGAAGAATCGTGCAAGGGATCTATTCCATGCTCTATGGATTCCTGATCTATTTATGGAAGGGTACAACGCAATGGATAGTAGTCGTTGTTTTATCGCAATGAAGCTCCGGGTTTGACTGCGGGAGTTAAGTTTCGGTATTTGTATGATAAATATGAAAGAGATGTAAGTTGGATGTTTTCAAGGTGACTAAATATATATAATCACCCGACTACTATGTGATTTTCGCGGTGTTGCAGCACAAGCCCCCTCTTGTTTGATATTCGAAGGCACGGATAGAAACTTGAACTATGTTGTTTTACAAGGTATTAAATTTTGAAATGCGGGGTGCTTCTATTCCCGACGTGTTATTCAAACAATGATGTTGGTTAGTTTGAAACCTTATAATTGCTTGTGTGTGGTTGACAAGATAACCAATGTTTAAATCAGCACAACTATTTTTTCATTAACATTTTGACTTGAAATCAATGTAACATTATTTTATGATAGTTTTATCCAATCAACTATATACTTCTATAAATATGTTTTGATGCCGTAGCAAAAAATTGTCAAACGTTACGGGATGCTCTTGCTATGTGACGAAACTTCTTCGTCGATCTTGTGGCGCATGAAGCGAATGCCTGGAGAAAGCACCTACCAAGCATTGTAAAGCATTACCTACGACGCATCACGGGCAAAAATATAGAATAGACGGAGCGTGATATTTTAGGTGTCTTTGTTATTGTCACTTAGGTAAATTCTTGGTAAAACATTAAAGTGTGCACTTAATTTCAAGTCATTCTTGAGATATGATGTCTTAATTTGAGAAATATAGTCGTATTAAACAAATTTTCTTGTGTATTTTTTATTTGCATTGTAGACATTTTGATGTCCGTAGCAACGCACGGGCATGTACCTAGTACAACTAATAAACATGAACATTTGGTTAAGAAAGTACCCTGTGGATGTTTGGGTGACGGCGTCACCGAATTTCCGTTATCACCCATTGTGAGTGACCTCAATCGGTGTAGTCGTACACGGTCGATGCGGGCGGGGGATCGCGGTGCGGACCCGCCGTAGGTGAAGTAGTCGTTCGCTCGCTTGTCGTTGACGTAGAGGAAGTAGTCGCCTATCCCGAGCAAGATCTCGGCGGCAAGGCGCGGTTCGGAGGCTGCGCTCTCGCCGTGCCGTGCGCGTGGTGCAAGCGATTGAAATGCAAAAGAAAGCGGCAAACAAAGGGATAAGAGAGAGGTCTCCTAAATAGGAGTACCTATTGTTTGTGAATTGGTGTCCGAGGGAGAGGAGGAGGGCTCCTTATATAGGCGAGCGGCGGGCGCGGGGGGGGTGAACCCGGACGTCACGGTTAATGCGCCTCAAGTAGTAACGGACGCGGTTTAAGGCTGCGAGTTATTGTCGAGGTTTAAGGGCTGCGGAGAGTCATCAACAACAAAAAGATGCTCTCGCCCCGCAACACGTCCGACCGCACCGCACGCCACGCCCTCGGCGAGGCGAGGCGAGGCGAGGCGCGCGCGCGCGCGCGTGTGGCACGCCTTGTCTCCTTTATTCAACTTCACAAGAGGTGTATCGAAAGGTTACCTAATAAGTTGGATGGGAGACTCCTCCAATATCCATATGGTATTTCTCTCTTTCCTTTAGCATTTAACACATAGGCTTTTAATTCTTTTATTATTACAATAAATGGCCCTAGGCCCATATATTTAACAATCCCCACCAAGAATTTCAAGCCACATTAAAAACACTCTCATTTTGTTTTTGATATACCGATACTACGATGGAGACCGTTAAGTTGAACATCCACCGGGAACTCTAGTTACACTTATTTGCAAGCGAACAATGGACTATACCTTGAATTGACGAGTTTTGTGCATCTAAGCTTGGCCGAACCCTTTTCGATACTTGGGCGCACATAGCATCCTCGCGGGTTGGAGCTTATGGGTCACACTCCGTGCCTCTTCATGAGTTTTCTAGAGATCACCCAACTCTCATAGACTATGACCAGTAGTCGATACTCATATAGGTGTGTTCCTTCAAGACATCTGTAGGACTATGTCTTTGCTTCAAAGAAACAACTTCCTTGTTTCATGAAAACCACTTGGATCACATTAAGGTATAAATACCGACTGCCATACGGGTTTGAAGAGAAATGCATATTTTTCATGAATTGAGCCTTCTCAAAAGTTCTCTTCTCTCGGTCAAACCATAGCTTGTTTCCCCATCTTAATTCACGGGATCTCCGATCACATAAGACAAAGTTACCACTTTGTAGAAAGACTCACGTGGGTCTCAAGCCCGGTTTCATAGATGCATGATCTATCACAATACGTGATAAACCCTTTGTAAATTGACTGTCGGGTTCTTAGACATATGGATGTAATCCGAAGCTATGACACCGGTGTTTCTCAATTTCTCGACATATTTCAATCACCTCTTAACATGCCACGGATGACGTCACGTTATCCTTCGAACTATTCACCTTGACAATCACCGTTTGATTATCACGAGTTCATTAGGATTGCCGGTATCGGTTTTTCAACTATCGGCAAGTCCATTAGGAGTTCACGAAGCCACTCGGCCTCTACGGTGGCGGTGTCTAATCTTTGCGAGTTCTGCTTCCATTGTTGACCTGGTTAAAATGGTATGCTTGCAAGACTTCCGGAAAACGAGCGCCACCTCCAAGTGTGAACACATATCCACTTGTGGCTTTTAACTCATCGGCATCGGATATCCGGTTTGCATCACTATAACCCTCCAAGACTTTGGGATCTCGGAATAGTGAATGCCATAGTTCATAGTACCCACTATATAGCGCATTACCCGTTCGAGAGCACGCCGGTGTTCTTCGCCGGATTTGAAACAAATCGGCTCGGTTTACTAACTGCATATGCAATGTCGGGTCTCATGGCGCTAGCCGATACATTAATGAACCAATGATGCGGGAGTACCTCGGTGATCCACCATTATCCTCGGGTTCTTCCTTAGAACCAAGCTGGCATCATAATGAGTTGGTGCGGTTTTAGAATTCTTGTAGCCAAACCGACTTAGCATCTTCTCAACATAGTGAGTGCGCGACGAGTCACCCCACCATTTTCTCCATTTATCGGTTTTATGTTAAGGATAACATCGGCTTCTCCCCAAATCTTTCATCTCAAACTTTTGAGAAAGAAAGTCTTTGACCTCCTTGATCAATTCAAGGCTCGTGCCAAAGATAAGTATGTCATCTACATACGGACACGAGAATCACTCCTTCGCCCCCACCATAGCGATAGTACACACATTTGTCAGCTTCATTTGTAACAAAGCCAACAGATGTCAAAGTTTTATCGAACTTATCATGCCATTGATTAGGTGCTTGCTTAAGGCCATAGAGAGACTTCACTAAGTTACACACCATTCCTTCTTGACCCTTTACTACAAACCCTTCTGGCTGATCCATATAGATCTCCTCTTCCAACTCTCCATTTAGGAAAGCTGTCTTAACGTCCATCTGATGAACAAGAAGACCATGAGAGGCTGCCAGGGAAAGTAGTACTCTTATGGTAGTCAATCGAGCGGCTGGTGAGTAAGTATCAAAGAAGTCTTCTCCTTCCTTTTGGGTGTAACCCTTGGCCACAAGTCTAGCCTTGTACTTATCAATAGTACCATCTGGCCTAAGCTTCTTTTTGAGCACCCATTTACATCCCACGGGTTTGCACCTGTAAGGACGTTCAACAACTTCCCAAGTGCCATTTGACATAATAGAGTCCATCTCACTCCTCACTGCTTCCTTCCAATAGTCAGCATCAGGTGAAGAGTATGCCTCTGCAATGGTCTTAGGAGTATCATCCACGAGGTATATGATGAAATCGTCTCCAAAGGATTTCTTTGTCCTTTGTCTCTTGCTCCTCGTATGAGCCTCATCATTGTCCTCCTCAAGATGCTCAATAGATGTAGGCTCATTGAGTTCCATCGACTTGGTGGAGTCATCCTTTTCGATAGATTCTTGCCTAGATGAACTTGTTTCATCTCTCATTGGAAAAATATTTTCAAAGAATGTAGCGTCTCTGGACTCCATAATTGTGCCGACAAGCAAGTCAGGCACTCCAGATCTTACTACCAAGAACCTATATCTGACACTTTGAAAAGCATACCCCAGAAAGACACAGTCCACCGTTTTTTGTCCAAGTTTACGTTTCTTGTTGATTGGCACACTGACTTTGGCCAAACAACCCCAAGTACGTAAATATGAAAGAGTTAGCCTCTTCTTCTCCCATTCCTCGAATGGTGTTACTTCTTTATTCTTCATAGGTACACGGTTCAGGACATGACAAGCTGTCAGTATCGCCTCACCCCACCATTCCTTAGATAGTCCCGCAGTTTCTAACATGGCATTCACCAAGTCAGTTAGCGTGCGGTTCTTTCTTTCGGCAATCCCATTGGATTGGGGTGAATAAGGCGGTGTCCTCTCATGAACAATACCTTGTTCCTCACAGAATATATCAAAAGTATTAGAGAAATATTCGCCACCTCGATCCGACCTTAGGTGTTTGATCTTTCTCTCAAGTTTATTTTTTACTTGACTTTATAGATCTTAAAGTACTTCATCTTTTGATTTTAACAAGCGAGATGTAACAAAATCTAGTGCTATCGTCTATCAAATTCATGAAATATCTTTTACCACCCTTTGTCAACACACCGTTCATTTCACTCGGATCGGAATGAACTAATTCTAGAGGTGCCAAGTTTCTCGCCTCGGCGGTCCTATGTGGCTTGCGAGTTTGTTTCGATTCAACGCATACATGACACTTAGAATTTTTGACAGAGGTAAACTTTGGAATTAAACTCAAACTAGCTAAGTGCATCATACAACCAAAATTAAAATGACAAAGCCTTGAATGCCAAACATTTGATTCATCATGCATCACATGGTTCACAACATTATTATCGAGCGATAAAGAAAAGCGGAACAAGCCTCCGCTATCATAGCCTTTTCCAACAAAAGTACCAAATTTAGAAATGATACATTTATTTGACTCAAAGACTAATTTAAAGCCATCTCTACACAGTAGAGACCCGCGACTAGATTCTTCTTGATGGTAGGTACATGCGCACGTTCTTCAATTGTATGGTCTTCCCCGAAGTGAACTTCGAGAATGACCGCACCAAAGCACCAAGAACACGCGCATGGGCACCGTTCCCCATCAACAAGGAGGTAGTCCCCCCGACCCGGTAAGAAGAAAACATAAAAATGGTAGCACATACATGAATATTAGCACCGGTGTCTATCCACCACTGCGGTGAAGAACACACCGAAAGAACCGTAGGTAAAGAATTACCATACCCCGTTGTTCCTTCACCCTCTCTAACAACCATGTTCGCTGTCTTTGGAGCCTTGCGATCTTTACGATCCGGGCACTTCGCAGCAAAGTGATCCGGACTGCCACAAGTATAGCAAGCACCCCCCGGCTTTCTCTTCTTCTTATTAGGCCCGTCGGCTTCTTTAGCCTTGGGCGGGTTTTGTGAAGGCCTCTTCCTCTTGTTCTGATTATTGTTGAATTTGGGATTGCCCTCTGCACAAAGTTTGCATTTGAGGGATCGGCTGTTGCCTTTCCATGTGTGTCTTTCGCTCTCGCCTTCTCTTCAACATCAAGAGTCGCAATAAGGTCATCAAAAGTGAATTCCTTTCTCTTATATTTTAGAGAGGTAGCAAAATCCCTCCAAGAGTGTGGCAGCTTTGTGATAATCGCTCCTGCCACAAACTTGTTGGGTAACACACATGGGGCCTCTTTGCTATAGTTCTCAAGCTCTTTAGCCCGCGCTCGTACTTCATGGGCTTGTTCCACTACGAACGGTCTTCAACCATCTTGTAGTCTAGGAACTGTTCCATCACATACGACTCACCGCCGGCGTCGAAGCTCCGTACCGAGCCTCAAGAGCCTCCCAAATATCCTTTCTCATCTTCCTGCGAAGATAGGTATCCACCAAGTTGTCAACTAGAACGCTAATGATGGCAACCCGGAACGGGTTATCATTCGCATTGAATTTCTCCTCCGAGACACCCTCGGGGGCTTTTCCGTGGCAACATACATCACGTTCATGGCGGTGAGCCACAAGATGGCCAACTCACGCCATCTCTTAAAGTTGGAACCATCAAAAGACTTTGGTTTAATTGCATTTGCAAAGCTAGTTGCACCAAACATAGTCCTATCAACATGATAAGGTTTTTGGATTGTTAGATGATAGGCAACATTTTGGCATATTTTAATTCCATAATTTAATAGATATTTCAATATTATAGTGGGTGAGACAATCCATGTGCAAGTGTGTATGTTTAAATCACAATTAAACATAACAATATTCATGATTATACAACTAATAAACATGAACATTTGGTTAAGAAAGTACCCTGTGGAAGTTTGGGTGACGGCGTCACCCGAATTTCCGTTATCACCCATTGTGAGTGACCTCAATCGGTGTAGCCGTACACGGTCGATGCGGGCGGGGGATCGCGGTGCGGACTGTGACGCCCGGGTTTTTAATTACCGTCATTAACGCTAATGACCGATTCAGCCGAGTCAAACCGGTCAAACACCGGTCAAACCTAGGTCAACCTGGGTCATCACCTCGAAAACCTCGCGAATAAACCCCAATAGACCCCTTGAACAAGTCTACACACACCCGTAGTCAACCCTTGGTCAAAGGAACGGTCAAAACCGGCTTAACCGTGACGTCAGCGAATGTCGTCCGGAACTTTTGCCACGTTCTCCAAAATTCACCTAAAATCTACCTTTAGGAAAGTTGTCCATCTTGTTGAAGGACACAACTTTCATGTAGATTGGCATTTCAAATTTTGAGTGGAAATTAGTGAAAAACTTGATCGACTCACGGTACCTCCCGTTCACGGGGACGGCCGGCATTCAATGTTGGCACTACGTTCCGCAAAATCCGCCGAGAAAAACACTAGACGGCCTTTGTGAAAGTTGTAGAGGGTAGTGAGATCTACAACTTTCCTATTCACCACTTGGAACACTTTTGTACAAATTTTTGGAGATATAACGCGTTGAACGGGGGCACATCGAGTTAGCGGACCCGCCGCGCGCGCGCTCCGCGCGCCACGCGCGCGCCGTGCGCGCGCCCGCGCGCGCGCCGCACCGGCGCCCGCCGCCGCCGTGTGCCGCCCGCCTCGCGCCCGCGCCCCTCCGCCTCGATGACCACGTGCGCACGCCGCCCGAGGGTCCCCTCCCCCGAGGTCGCCCCTTCCCCACGCCGCGCGCATGCCGAGATCGTCTAGAACGCCGCGCCGCCGCACGGTATTCGGTTTGCCCCGCGGTCCGTCCGCCGTAGCCCGGCACGCATGCTCCCGAGGCGCATTCCTTCGGTCCGCGGGACATGAGCCGCGCGCGCGGTCGGCTATAAAGGGCGCGGTTGCCCTCACGGCGTGAGCGTCGTGCCCGCCGTCCCGGCCAACGAGGGCGCCGCCGCCGAGCCGCACTTCCACTCGCTACCGCGGCCCGAGCTACGGCCCCTAGTAGCACCCTTAGCCTCCCCGTAGCCGACCCCCCGCCGCGCCTTGCCTCGGCCGGGCGCCGGTCTCGCCGGAGCCGGACACGCGGCGCCGGCCGCCGGCCGCCGCCGCCGAGCTCACGTGCCAACCCGGCCCGGCCCCCCAAATCTCGTGCAAACCAAGTCTTAGACACTCCCCGTGCCTTGCCCCCGCCTCTCCCCGGCCGCGAGCACGGCGAGCCGCCGGGAATTTTGGCCGAACCGCGCCGGCCGGCCTCGAGGGCCACATTGCAAGGTGGAAGTTCTTTCTAAGGGCTAAACCGCAAAAGTAAGGGCCTAGTTGTGAAACCGCGGGAAGTCCGGGGGCCTTAGTGAAAGGTATAACTTAAATAGTACTTGAGATTTGGCTGATTCTTGTAAATTGCGTATAAAATCACAGAAAAATCAGAAAAATGTAAAACCAATTTTTTTGGATTCGTGGTAAAATATCTCACAACTTTTGTTATTCTTGCCTCGAGCTAATTCCCGATAGTTTTTGCATGAAAAATAGAAATGTGAAAACCCTAGATCCGCAATATCTCAAAACCATAAACTCTCTGTAGCTAAGTTTTGGATATGTTGTGTGTTAGGTCATTACTAGCTCCTATGACAAAAATTGCACAAATTTATGATGTAAATAATTTTATAAAAATGTTTTTCCATTTCTACTAGATCTGCATAAATGATTTTTCTTGCTAAATATATTAAAGTTTATGAGCTCAACTTGTGCACATAGTCTTTTAATATCAAAATACACATCTTGTGAATTAATCATGATTTCTGGCTTACTAGAAATAATTATTATCAATTTATGCATGTTTTCCTTTGAAAAATGATGAACTAAGATCAGTAGGATCTCTAGGTGAATATGCTGGTTCTTTAGGCTTGTTTAGGACCAGAGAGCATGCATGAGAAAGTTTGGATCATTTTGAGGCTTATTTATTTTTGTATGCATTTAAATTGAATCACTAGCTAGCCCTTTGTTATTTTCAATAATATTTAATTTCCTAGCATCCAATACTTACATGTGGGTCCAATGGACCAGGATAGGTGTTAGTATGCTTAAGAAACACCCCTTTAATTTTTGGTAATTTAATTGCTTAATAAAAAGCTTAAAAGCCCTTTTTAATATTAAAGAGAAATTAAATAAAGAAAAGCCCTTATTTAATTCTTTTTCCTTTTTAAAAGCATTATTTAATGTGATTAAAAGATAATTAATTATCATTGCTGTTAAGAGATTAATTCATAAATAAAAATACTATTTATACCCTTGCTTGTGAAAGGAAAAGGAATTAAAGCTTTCACATGAGATGACAAGTATAATAAAAACCCTTACTCAAATATACCATAAAAGAATAACCCTTGTACACCCAATAACCTTCATAAAAGAGAAACACTATACGAGATGCTTGTTAAGGTGAATATGACCAACAAGAGTTGGATAAGACAACAAACTATCACATCACCTAAACTTGCATTGCATTCCGTGTAGATCTTCGGACGGAGATTACTCGCTTGTCCGGAAACCGAGGAAGGAGGAGTGGAAGCTTCGGCTGCAAGACGTGGAAGTGCTCGACACCGAGGGTGCCCAAGCTAACCTAGGCCGACGAAGGCAAGCTGCGGTGCATCTAACCTAGTTTTAAAATTATTTATTCAATTATCTATAAATGATTGTGCATTTACGTTCGGGAGTTGAATGAAACCCTAGATGCATGATCCCCGGTACCTTTGTCCTTACTAGTATGATAGGTCGATAGGCGCTAAGCTATAGGACCGTTACAAGTCGGGTGATGACCTCACTCGAGAGAATAAGGTTCCTAGATAGGAATCATATTATATCCTAAATGGATTGCTCACGTGGTAAGAGCATGGGATTGGGCTCGGTCCGGTGGCTTTCGTGGGCTAAGTTTTTGAACGTACTAAACATTCGCCGGTTATGGGGCCGGTAAGCCTAGTACCTTAATGAGACGGCTAGGGATGGAACTGTCACTACTCTTGGGATTCGCTCTCACGGCCTAGCTACGGTGGTGTATGGTGACTCCGGGTATCTCGCGGGGTATGCGGATAGCCTCGCACCAAAGATCGTGGCCTTTCATCCCGACCCGGGGATTTTTGGGAATGGCACGGGACAGTTGTAACTTGGTGGGCGGCCTACCGTGTGTTTGGGTCTACCTTGCAAGGTTTAAATCGATTGTCGGCCTCTCACCGTTATCCGAGACTACTTACTTCACTAGTCATGAGATCCCTAATGATGGAAGATGATGAATACTATGCTTGATTAATTGTATTGTACAACTCTGTTTGTACTAGTTGGCAAATGTAGTAAAGATTAAACCTACTAGAACTTGTGCTAAAATCTTGAAAGTAAGGACCCACTCTTTGTTACTTTTTAGCAAAAGCAACCCAAGTAGCCAAAAAGACTTTCATGGTCTAGATTTGGTGAAGTAGTTATCACCGACGGGTAAGTCTTCTGAGTATTAGTATACTCGGCCTTGCTATAATGTGTTGATCCAGGTAATGCCTTCGGTGATGTGTGGCCGGACGGATCCCGCCGGCCGGGAGCTGGAGTGGGTGGAGGACGACTACTGAAAGCATCATGGATGGCCTCCCGTGGTGTCTTCGCTTCCGTTAGTTTATTTTCACTGCTTTCGAAAACTCTGAACTATTTCATCATTGCAAAAACTATGGTTTGTAATAATTAAACCCTTCGGAGTAAGAATTTGGATACTAATGCTGTTGTATCTCTGGACTCGCCTTCGAGTGAGTTTTAATGCATATATTCGATCCTTGTGCTTTTCAAGTGATTTATCGGGTGTTAACCCGCAACTAACGACAGGATGATACTTTATTATTGCTTAATGATCAAAGTGGATCGGTCTTAGGCGACAGTACGATATTTTCCTGGGCGGGTTGTCACGGTTGGTATCGAGCTTATATGCACCGAGATTAATTAATAAACCTTAATCGATGGTTTTTGAATAAAATATGCCAAGATTGTCCGATTTTCCAAAATACGTTGGTCCGCTAAGGATAAACTAGACCGAGAGGCCCTAGAGGGAATTTTGGGTTCTTTCAGATGGCTTAATTAACCTATGGTGTATTTTGCTAACTTCCAACACATTACTTTATGTCAGACTTACTTTCTTGCACAACCAAACTAGGAGCCACGTGTTTTATACGTGTGCTGTTCCGCATCACGGGAATTGCGAGGGTTGATGGAGTGATCCATTCCACGGATCCCATCTTCGCGTACGTTAATGAGTTGTGTGTCGCCACGTGTTTCATACGTGCGCATTCCGCATGTCGCTCATGCGAGGCAAGGATACACTCCATTCAAACGGAGGGTGTCCGAGGTTGGACGCCGTCCATGCGGCGACTTAATGCATGGATACCGTTTCTATAGTGAACGGTAATGTATGTGGACGCTTTCGTGATGTGCCGGCACGAAAGGTTCGTTTTTAGCAGTACATAACAACGCTTCGTAAGTCGCTAAACGAGTATCGATAGCTCTCGACTAGATATTATAGGGAGAGACGAATAAAAGCCTTGCCACCGGCACTAACTTCGATTTTTGGCTTGATTGCCATGTGAGGTCGGATAGGACGTCTTGCATGCATGTTAAAAATCGAAACAACTAAAATGGACCAAAAATCAAAATTCCATGTACTCTCTAAGGAAGATTATGCTAGTGTGTGCTTTTCATAAACTAGAGTACCTCTCATTCCTAGCCGTTATGCTGCCGAAATTTTGAAAAATGTGTTACCTAGTGCTAGTTTAAGTCAACCAAATTGTTAAAAATAATTGCTCCTTAGTTAGCCTAGCTTGTAGCCGCAAGTTCCGATCTTGTTTCTTTGGTTTGGTTCACACTTTCCTAGGCACATCCGGGTTCGGGACCATTCACCTTGTTTCCTTGTTCGATGCTCAACCTTAAAATTTAATTAATTGTTAAAGGATTTATTTTTGAACCGGGAAACCTTGGGAAAGTTTTGAGGTTTCGGATTTTTGGTTATGAATTTTTGTTCACAACTCGCCAAAACTTCATATCATTATGTATGTGAGCTCGCTTCGAGTTCTAGCATGCAATTGTGCCCTTGTGCACATGACTACTCCGTATTACCCAACATGAGAAAAGAGAACCTTTTCCATTCTACCGAGCCGTGGGAATGTCTTGATCTTGGAATTCAATCTTTAATCGTGATTCTCCTATCATCGTGTCATTTCCGTCGACTTGTATTTTCCCTTCAACCCCTTGTCCTCGGACATGTTGGAGCACTAGGATATTCTTCTCATTGATATCTTGTCCTGGTTACTTCGAACTTTCCATCGTAAGCCTATTCTCATGGTCTTGCTCACGACCTTTTGAAAAATAAATAAATAAATATGTCCCTCCTTGAGCATGCATTTGGATGGGAGACTCCTCCAATACTCATACGGTATTTCTCTCTTTCCTTTAGCATTAAACACATAGGCTTTTAATTCTTTTATTATTACAATAAATGGCCCTAGGCCCATTTATTTAACGATCAGAATGTCGGATCTTCACCGCGCAACCCCATTGTGGGTGCCAAAATTGCGGGTACTTCGGATCCATTGTCATTCCTACTCATTAGCACTTCTTAACTTTCGGGTTCACTTGTGCAGAAGTGATTTTCAAGTTGGCTTAAAAAATCACTCGTGTGTCAACATAAACCAAATCATACGTCAAGATCCGACCAAGATATAGTTGTGCTTGGTTTGAGCCTCCCAACTGTGGTACTTGTAGCGATCATCAACCCAACAACAGTAGTCTCACAAGCGTTACATGTTTTGTTTGATGGTGGGGTAGAAGTTTGGAGGTTTCCTCGCCATCCCATCCGTGACAAAGTTCTTTTTAGAAAAAAAAAATCCAGCAGCTGTCTTGCCTAAACAGGTCATCAAGTTTTATTAGTTTACTTCGGAATGTATTCAGTTCATTGCAACAAAACTTGATATAAAAATGCCAACTTGTCAATGGAACTATACAAATATCAGTGGTTAGTTTTGCAGCTTTCTTTACTAAAGCTTTGTGCAATAAATTTTTTCTATACTCGTGTTTTTTAATCACGTGTCCCATGCTCTTATATTCCTATCACTTGAAAAGCCATGTATCTTTATATGCCACTCGGAATTGTAACCATACTCTATGTCATTGAAAACTAGCACGCCCCCTCAATGTTATTGTTTTACATTTTTCATCCTTTCTATGCCATTGCAGTAAAAAAACTAACGGATGGACATTTTTCATCCCCCATGCGTCATCGTTTTTTTCCATCCCTTACATGCCATCATTTTTAATTTTTTTTCACCCCTATATGGGGCTATTTTACGGCGAACCGTACCGCCAGTTGGTAATATGCAATATATGACTATTTTTTAAAGGTAAATAGGTAATTGTTACAATCCTTTAATAAATTCGCCAACCTCTGGCTGAGAAAAAAATCGTATATACCATAAGGAAAATTTGAAATGAAAAAAATTCTATTTTGAAATTCGAATTGAATTTTTTTGTTTTTGAATTTTGAAAAAGAAAATTTGGCAATACCACCAGAGGGAAATGAACAAATTTGAAAAAGAAAACGATTTTGAAATTTGAAAAAATGTGGCCATACTACCATCAAAGGGAAATGAAAAATGTTAAAATATGCCACAAAAATTTCAAATGAGAAAATTGAAATTTTCATTTTTGAAATTTGAAATGAAAAAATTGAAAATTTTCATTTTTGAAATTTGAAGTCAAAATAAACAAAATTGACCATATTACTAGAGAAAAAATGAAAACAAATTGAAATTGAGAAATCTATATTTCGTTTATGCCACCGAGATAAAACTTCCAATGATACCCTCATACCACCTATGTACCATCCTATCCCACAGGTGTAAGTTGCTCAGCCGTCGGATCCTTTCATACTAATTTTTTTTCCAACAGTGGTATAGGGTGATATGGTGCCACCGTAAAAGAGCCCCCTATATGACACTGTCGTGACTGATGTAGTGTGCCTAGGATGGTTCGTTCAAGAGGTAAGGCGTGGTACGGGCAAGAACCTTGTGTGTCGGTGGGGAGGAGGGAGAGCATACAAAATTAGTACATGTTTACTGTAGCTTTTCAATAATATGAAGGCATACTCAAAAGAGAGGATGTTGAAATATATACGAGGGTGTTTGGAATGCATGTTTTTGTAACACAAGAATTGCGACAAGCATGTGGTTGATAAAAAAAAAAGTACTCCAAGTACATCCCATAATTTGGTACTGCACTAAACATCTACTAATGGTAGATTAATTAAATTTAATAGATTTCTCTCCTGAATTAACCACGACTTCTACAATTAATTTTACAATTATCTCATATTTAGAGACCTACTAACTAGTATCAAAGAAGTAAACATTATTAGTAGTTAATAATCTCCCTCGGAAAAACCACATCGTCCGACCGAGCTGTTAACGTTTGTGAAAGAAAAAGGGGTGACACGTGACTACCAGATGAGGCGGAAAGTGAAAGTGAGTTTTATGCCATCTCCAGCGTAGCGGATGCTCTTGCCCTCTTCCAAACCTCTGACTTTCTCAAGTTGATTAGTGGAATTGGAATCGAATGAAATGCTTAATTGTTTCGCATCTTTTCTTTTTTTATACTTGCACGGAACTGAGCGATCCTCCAAAAAGATTAACGCAACTGTGTCCGGAACTCAATGACTTGACAGGGTTTAGCCTTACCTATTATTAAAGTGAGAACCGCTTCTGCCCACTTTTTAGTTTGGTCCAACTTCTATCATTGACAGGTGGGGTCTCAAATCACCTTAAGTAAATTCTCACATGTCCCGTCGTGGCGCTCTCCTAATCCACTTCGCCTCCGGCAACCAGGATCCTAAAGCGACACTATTTCCTCTCCCTAGCGCGCGCACGGTGGGCTACTAGCAGCTGGCCTGTGGTGCCATAAAACGTGGAGTCAAACTGGAGGGCCTATGAAATAGCGCTACACTTCCACTCCGGCAAACGCGGACAAGCGCCGAGGAAGACCAGCGCGCCATGGACGGGCTTGTGCTCCACTGCGCTCCGGCACCCTTGCAAGGAACCTCTCGTGTGCTCCTCAACGCACCATCGTGGAGGGCCTCACAAGCGGTCAGTGTTCGCTGACTTGCTGGTATCAGGTGCGAGCAGCCACCAGCGTGTGCTGCCGAGGTGGCTATGTCAAATCAAGGCCAGAGTGTCGAACTCATTGGTCTTTGAGTGATTAGGATAATGGAGCGACTTACGTGAGAGGTGGTTCATTTAGCTCATATAAAATTTGGATCTATGTATATACAACATAAGGTATATATGTAGTCATATCATATTTCAATATGCATCAATCACTAAAAAGCGCATTCAGTCTAAATAATACATCTACAAATTATCTTGCTATAAAGAAAATGACGAAACCAAAATAACAAAGCAGTTATAAAAAGAAAATAATGAAACCACTGACATTATTATGTTAGTTCAACGTCTTGGTTGGAAAGTCTCGAAGCAATGTTTCATGGAATCCATCTCACACACATGATGAATTGCCACAGGTAGTTGCCTATATGAGAGTAAGATATTTTGGTAACCCTAATTACAATATTGTAATATAAAATTCAACTACATTTGCTACTATTACTCTTTTAACTGTCCAAATATGACATAAAAATACACATACATGAATACATTTTAAAAATCATGTTTAGTCTATTATATATAGTGTGCTATATATCATATATCTCCTTCACCCGTAGCAACGCACGGGCACCTTGCTAGTCATTATTAATTCAGGAAAGATTATGCGAAAGGGCCTGTAGCCTAGTGGTTACAAGAGCCCCGGTAGCACCTCAGGTCCTAGGTTCGACTCCCCGTCAGAGCGAATTTCTCAGGATTTAACGGCGTTTGTGCTTTCAGTGGTAGGCGACGTTCCCGTCGACAGGGAGACGCCTGTGGTGACTTCGTCAATCTTGAGAATTTGCCGACACAGTCTTCGAAAATGCTCCTAGGGGTAGATTTTGCGTGCGTGTATTCATAAGGATGAGTGTGCGTGTGTTGTGAATGTCTCCGATGTATTGTGTGATTCGAAAAAAAATCAGGAAAGATTATGGAAATGGAGGACTTTAAAAAAATGAAAATGGAACATTATTTTTTGAGACCGGAAAATGGAGCACTTTGAGGTCCTTGTTTCAAATGTTTTTTTTTATACATTTTGGTTCTCGCTCTTCTCTAATGGTTTCTAGATGCATAAAAAATCTGCAAGCTCATATCCTTTTATTCTTAGTCTCCAATTGGGCTTAAACTGGACTAGGCCATCAGCCCATTAGGAACACTCCTAGTTTTTTAAAGGAAAAGTCCATTCCACAACCCTCATCTATAAGCGGTGTCTGGGTTTCAACCTCCAACCATAAAACCAGGTATTGGACACCCACGAACTATCGAAACCGTCCGATTCACCCCCTCGACGGTTTTGTGGGCGGTTTTTGCCAACATGACGCAATGTCAACTTGTCCACATGTACAAATATTCACCCATAAGCCCCAAAACATCTTTTCTCCTCACATAAAGGCCACTCCCCCAACTTCTCCAGTCCCCACTGGTGACTCCCACCCCCTGCTCCGCCGCGGATGGGACCTCGGTGGCGAGCTTGGTGCCACCCCCCACGCAGTCGCGCCCTCAGGTAGGGTTTGTTGCGGTCACCCCCTCCCAGAGCTGCACTACCTTTGCCCCTGGAGCTCTGTCGCCACAGGTCGGAGCTCGAGCTCCCATGCTGCTGTTGTCGCGGCCGGTCAAAGCTTCAGCACGGCCAGATCCACTCCGCAGCGAGGCGGATTGGAGCAGCACCTTCTCTCTTCCACACGTGATGGCTTCCGGCGAATTGGGCGGCGACAACTACTGGCGGCTCTACGGAGGTCCCTTCTTCTTCCGCCAACGGCCGCAACGGCTCTCTGCTGCGAGACGCCACCTACCGTGTCTCCCTTGGTCGGCACCTTGGGGCTCTGTGGGTGGAATGAATTGGATGGAGGTTGGACTTGGTCAGCGAATTTGGACGGCGACGGAGTCCAGCCCGACACAATTTGGTGCTGGTGCTCGACCCACATCGACATAAGCGGGTGCGGAGCATGTGCAGGTGCTTGGCCGTGTCGTCGACGGCTCGTCATGCGGTCACGCAGGCGCATCCCCGCGATCTCTGCTGCGGGACGCTGCTGGGACTTCAACCCCCTGCTCTGCTGTGGGGTCGTCAGAGAGATGAGGGAAGCTCCGCGTGGGGGGCTCAGAGGGAGCAGAAGAGGGGCGCGAGGAGGATGGATGCGACGTGTCTACCGGTTTCGGGGAGGAGAACAGCTGTGAAGGACGGACAGTCGGACACGACACGACTGTCAACGTCGGTGAGGAGGAGGGGGCCTCCGGCTTAGGTTGGGAGGGCGCGAGAAGAGGCGTGGGGTGCGGCTGCCGGCGGGTGGCTTGGAGGGCGGACGCTGAGGGACGCGACGTAGGTGAAGACTGCCCATGTCGCCGGCTTGGGGTTCGACGGGCGTCGTGGCTTCCGGAGGAGGAAGAAGAAGAGGTCCCGGTTCAATGACATGTGGGCCCCATTGAGTGGTGACAGCAAGGATGTCTCACGTGGCGCCACGTATGCGAAAACCACCTCAGAAACCGTCGAGGGGGTGAATCAGACGGTTTCGATAGTTCGTGGGTGTCCAATACCTGGTTTTGTGGTTGGAGGTTGAAACCCAGACACCGCGTGTAAATGAGGGTTGTAGAATGAACTTTTTCCGTTTTGGAACAATATTCCTAGTTCGGTGAGAAGTGTCTAATGTGAACTAATGGTGTACAAATTGATTAATGTGTAAAAAATAGAAATCACAACTCTAAAAAGTTCCTCCCCTCTTTGTGCTATAAATCCACGGAGAAGTGTGTTAACTTCTTACCGTATACTAGAGAAGTAATATATGGAAATAGTATATTATAATAATGAAATACTCATGATATTGTAAATATTATTGCTCTTTATTTCTTTATGATCTAGTTATGTTTAGAATAGGTTGATATTGGCTAAATTCATATTCCCTTATATTTACTGATAGAAGGATTATATCATAACTACATAGTGATCTTTTTTCCTTTTGGAGAGGAAGTACTCCTAAACTTGAGAAAAATGCCTCAATTCAGCCCATGTAAGATCCGACCTTACATTTAATACTGCAAAGACAATTGGGATTTGAAAAGTGGCTTTTTAAACACAGGCAACTCGAAAAGAACGGACGACTCGAGACATATTTCAATAGTTAGTTTTTGATATTGTAATTATTATTTCTGCATGTTTCACTGTCAATGTTGCTTAACATTGCGATGATATTTTTTCGTCCCAAAGTCGAATAACTTAATTAGTTTTTTTTCGCATAGTTTCAATGTTGCGGATGCTTTGTTATTAAATTAAAATATCTGAACGGAGGGAGTAGCTTGGTTAAACTCAAAACTTGCTCACCGAGTCATCACATAGGAATTTTTGAAAAAGGATATACATATAATATGCTTGTGTGTTCTTAGCAGCGATCGTCCATGCTTTAGAGCATCCCTACGTCGAAGGAGAAAAATAATGCACCACGTCAGAACAGGGATGCAATTATTTTCATTAACCTAGATTTGGTGCTTTCCATTTTTTTCTCCCAGTAAAACAAAAAGCAAGAAAGAAAGATCCAGCTCACGTGGCCCCCGGATCCCTCCACCCGCGGACACGCGCGCTGGCACGCTGCCGACGCGCTGCTTTGTCCTAATCAACTCATTATAGCCATTAGCCAAGTTGACCCCCTCCCTTTCATCCCGGATTACGACTTGCCCTTGCCGTGCCCTGCCGCTCCAGCAAGCCAACAAACAGCTCATCTCCCTGGCTCCCTCCGCCCTCCTCCGTTAATCACCACACTAACCACGCAATTAATCCCCTCCCAAAACTTCCCCCATTCCCCGGACACAAACCGCAAGCGCGAGCGTGAGCGCGAGCGTGAACCCCCCCCGTCATCTCCTCCTCCCCGCGTCGCCGCCCCCAGATCTCGGTCGGAGGCGCTTTGCGGCGTCATGAGCAGCTAGCTAGCTAGGGGGAGCGTGCTGGGCGGAGTGTGAGGTCAGCCGGCGGCGGCGGCGGCAGCGGCGGCGGCGGGACGGGACGGCGGGGAGCCAGGATGGGGCTGATCTCCGGGATGGTGATGGGGGTGGTGGTCGGCGTCGCCATCATGGCCGGCTGGAGCCGTTTCATGCTCCGGCGCAGCAGGAAGCGCATCGCCAAGGTGGGTTCCGCGGCGAGGCGGGAAATGCCGCCCGCCCTGTCTCTTCCTCGCTCGCTCGCTACTCTGGAGTTGGATTTGGCTAGGAGTAGGGCTTGGTTTTCGCGGGTTCTGAGCCTTGCCACCCGGGTTTTCTGACACAGGCTGCGGATATCAAGGTGCTCGGGTCTCTCGGCAGGGACGACCTCAAGAAGCTGTGCGGCGACAACTTCCCCGAGTGGGTATCCTTCCCGCAGTTCGAGCAGGTTTGAGCCACTCTCGCCACCAAAATGCCCGTACCCCCTTGAGCTGCGCCGTTCTGGGAGTCTTACCCTTCTGGTGTGGCCACTCCTGGGTTCACAAGGCTTAAATTGCACTAGTAATTTTCTTGTTTTCCTGGGGAAGAATTAAGTTACCAGTAACCGTTAGAATGAATGGTTTAACAAAAGCTTCTTGGTTTCCCCTGTTTCGAGGGTACATGTGGACCTATGTATGCCTGGCTCATTTCTGTTGGCGCAAACAAAAATAATATACATGTTGGTGGTGAGATAGCCGAGCTATTTGCTTGTAGCTGATCCAAACACAGGTGATATTGGTTTAAGGAGGGCTGTTTGGGCGTGTCATTGATGTTTAGGGTTGCAATATGTTGGATCAGCCAGCCAGTCGTCCAGAGACCAACATGTTAGCCCACGGCTGAAATTCTGGACAGCAACCAGTACCATTCATCTTTAATCACCTTAGGGTTGATCGCTCTACGCTGTGCTTTTGAAATTTAATTTCACCACAAGCTTCAAGTCAAACAAGCAAATGAAAATCTAATTTCAAATTTGTGAATTCAAGCATCAGCGTGCAATACTACAAAGGTGATGAAGCTTAAGCTCATGAGTATGAATTCTAACATGTGGCACAGAGTGACTAGAGGAGTGCCCACTTCTTTGGGTTAGCCGGTTAGGGATGTGGGATGCTCAGCTGCTGGATGTAGATTGTCAATGTGATGGATGGCAGAGGCAGAGCCAGACACAAAAATCACCGGGATCAGGTGCACTAATTATAACTAAAATCTACTAGCAAACAGTGAATTAGCATAGGATTTGGCATAATTTATAGGGGTTAGCTGACCCAATAACTACACATAGATCCACCCCTGATGGATGTAGTAGTGGAAAATCTCCTCCTGGCTCCTGGATTCTGGACGGACCAAGGCTGGGCCATATACCTCAGTTTCTTTCTTTTTCTTTTTGTTTGGTTTGTGGTAGATAAATATACTGGATAAGATTTCCACACAGGCTTAGTGATCGGTTGGAAGACTTTGGTCTTGAACATTCAGCAAACATGTCTCCTTGATGTTTTCCTAAATAAAGTGGGTGCTTAATTTATAAAAGGGTAAACTTGTCTGTAGGTTCCTGTTGAACACACGGTTTAGTCATTAGTTACCATCTGGAACATTTGTGTAGTGAACTAGTGATCGACACTCAAGTTTTTTTTTTCAAAAGGGTGAGTTTTTTTATTCGCCACACATCATTACAGGACTTCAGAAGAACTACTATTGAATTTGTATATTTTGGAATTATTATTAGCGTTTCCTCAAACTATTAAATTATTATGATTGTTTTGACTTTGTCGATGGTTGTGATATTTTGGTGGTCCAGGGAGCTTGTATTAGTTATTTTCTGTTTCTACAAAATTTTCTGTATACACAATAGATCAGAATGATCCTGCCTTTTGAACGTTATCTTACTGTTTTTTTGTGAGAGGCTGTTCATGGTCATCTGTACCTCTTGATCTGCACAATTAATATTTAACTGTTTGCTACAGGTGAAATGGTTGAACAAGCATCTAAGCAAACTTTGGCCTTTTGTTGTAGAAGTAAGTTCGAATTATTTTGGGTCTTAATCTTAGTTATAGTTCTGCAAAGTACTTTGCTTATTGTAAATCCTTTCTGGTAATGATAATCCATATGCTATTCCTATGATCTTTCACCATCTTGTTGATTTGTATTAGAGTATGTATAGCCTATGTGTATGTTTGTACCTATCTTGTACACCAAGCCATATGACTCTATATATGAGGTCACACCACCTCCTAGGGTGTGTAGTGTTTTCCCATCTATTCTATCTCTCTCGACATGGTATCATGAGTCCAGGACCCCCCTAGATTTGTCCACCTTCCGCAGCCATGCGATCTCCTCTCCCCCTCCCCTCTAGCCGCCACTCATCCGGCTTGCGAGTCTCTAACCTCGTGTCCGTCGATCCCTATCGGCCACGCACCCCTGCCACTAATTGGCACATCTCATTTTATTCCTTTATTATTTTTTATTTTGTTGATGATGTCATTGTGCTACCTCTTGAATCTTTCCACTGTATTGAGCACATTTGAATTGAGCATGAAACATAACTAGGTTTTGGGCATTTGGAGTATCCATTTTGTTGCCACATTGTATATTAGTGTAACATTTAAATTGTACTTGACTATAAGCATAATGACAATTGACTGATCATGCACATGGCATTTTCTATTCTATTAACTGCACTTTGTGTAAGGCCACTAGAATATCTATAACACAGTACTCTAGATTCACTGAAAAACAAGAATACGACTTATTACCTTTTCTAGACATGTTAAGCTGTCCTGTATTTATAAAGTTTAAAAATTGTACAATATGAGTACAGTTTCAATCAGGAACTGTTTGCATATCCATATTGTTAGCTAAGACATGCATAGCTATCTGTTTTGCTACAATCCCATGCCCTTAGACGTACTGTTTAAGAATGCTAATGTTCATAAGCCCTAACGTGCTGAACTTAATTGTAATTTGGTTTTAGGCTGCAACAGCAGTGGTTAAGGAGTCCGTTGAGCCATTGCTAGATGACTACCGGCCTCCAGGAATAAAATCTTTGAAGTTCAGCAAATTTTCTCTTGGAACCGTGTCACCAAAAATAGAAGGTTTCCTGTTTATATGTTTCATATTTGATTTTATTAATATCGTATTTTTCTTCCTTGGTGCATACTATTTCTTACAATTGAAGAATTCCCAAAATACCTTTTCCAACATGCAAAAGGGAAAAAGTTCTTTTCAGTCCTAGTGTGAAGACAACTCTCAATTTTGTGGGGATAATAGAAGCATCATATGCTTAAATAATTCACTGCTTAGAATGTAAAAATAAGGGCTCAGCAGTAAAAGCTGACACTGTACCTGTAAATCTTTGGAAATCGAGTATTGATTTTATGTCATAATTGACAATACTAACTTCGTATGGAAGATTGATCGAATGAAATAGTTCAAACTTAATAAAAAAACGTTTCCGAGAGATAAACAGTGCCAAATACATGTCAACTGTGTGGGATAGAATAGAACTTCCATGCTAAAATGTGTTTCTGATTTGATATTTGTAATGCCAAAAAAACTTGTGTTTATCATGTATATCATCTTGAATCTTGCTGTGGAATTTCATAAAAAATGACTTGAAAGTATGATGCGTTTTGTTTGTTTGTCGTGATTTATGAAGGTATTCGTATTCAAAATCTTCAGCCAGGACAAATCATAATGGATATAGATTTCCGGTGGGGTGGTAATCCAAGCATAATCCTAGCTGTTGATGCTGCAGTTGCATCACTACCTATTCAGGTTTCTTTTAATGTTTGCTGCATGATGATTTTTGGAGACAACTTTTCTTGATTAGAATCCTGATATTTTTACTAACCAACATGCAGCTCAAGGATCTTCAAGTCTATACTGTCATACGTGTTGTATTTCAACTGTCAGAAGACATTCCTTGCATATCTGCTGTTGTTGTAGCTCTCCTTGCTGATGCAAGTATCTACTAACCATTATCGGTTACTACCTCCTTTCTTTTTTATCGATGGTTTCTATTTTTAGTACACTTCACACATTTTCTTAAGAATTTATTTCTTTCTCCACCTATTGAGCTATAGTGTCCACCTTATCTCAACATTTAAGCTTTTGAGTGGAGGTTCACGAACCTCATTATGCTGTGAGAGTGCAAAGTCCTGAATTTGAGACTTAACAAAAAAATGACAATGTCCCCAAATTTGTTTCACTATTAAACAAGAAAATCTTAACTGCTTCAGAATAAGGTGGTTGAACTGGTTGCATTTATCTACGTTAGTTGTTTTGAGTGGCTTTCATGTGTTAATGCTGTACCCCTATATGCTGTATTGTTGTCCTTCTGTCAGACTTTGAATGTGAGCACACGGAGGTACAAACTGTGCAGTGTCACCTCAAATTGCCTTGTCACCATCATCATTTACAACATTTGGAAATTAACATGGTTTTTATACTGCAACCTTTTAAACAATTTATTCCTTTCTTTAAAACATTTTGAGATTTACTATGTCATCTGGTGAGGTTTGATAATATAGTTCTTTTTAAAAATATTCTGTAAGTTATATTTCTTGGGTCTCAAGCAATTCTGACTATCAATATAGCATTTCCCTTGGATTTCCTTTAATGGGGTTCTTTGTACTTCAGCCAGAACCAAAAATTCAGTACACCCTGAAGGCCGTTGGAGGAAGCCTAACCGCAGTTCCTGGACTTTCTGACATGATTGATGTATGACGACTAGACAATAATTTGAACATTCTAGTCCTATCAACGACTATGTATAAAAGTAACCATGATTTCTCTGCCTTTGATTAGGATACAGTCAACTCAATTGTTTCTGATATGCTCCAGTGGCCACACAGGCTAGTTATTCCACTTGGTGTTAATGTTGATACAAGGTGAGTTTCTAAAACATTAATTTTCGCTCCTCTTTTTTTTTTAACCCATCTTAGAACACACACTGCAATTGAAAAACAAAGGTGGAGGTTAACAAAGACTCAGCTTGGTTTTGCTGTTGAAATTTCATCATTAAAAATATGAATATGGTCGGCACAATGATTTTAAGTTTTTAACTGGGAAGATAGAAATTTGAAAGGGCAGTACTGCTGATATAGCCAGTCGCTGTCATCGTTTTTACACAATATGGGGCCATAAAAAGAGCAGGAAAACTGTCGTACGGCAGTCTGAATTAGACCCTTAATACTGCAATTGCAGGCAGATACAAATTATTTTGGTAACCAGTCATATATATTTTGATTTATGATCCATTTTAATTATTTCTTGCTAGCTTTAAGGAAGGGCTAATGATAATTATTATTTCTTTATGCCTAGCTGGAAAAATATTTTTATATATTCAGATATCAGACACCCTTCGGCATTTATTGACTTATACTACTTTTTCCATCTCTACAGTGATCTGGAGCTCAAACCTCAGGGGAGACTTTCTGTTACTGTAGTAAAGGCAACTAACTTGAAAAATAAGGAGTTGATTGGTAAATCAGACCCTTACGTGAGGCTGTATGTGCGGCCGATGTTTAAGGTCAAAACAGAAACAAGAGATGATGACCTTAATCCAGTATGGAATGAAACATTTGAGCTTATCGTCGAAGATAAAGAAACCCAATCTGTCATTTTTGAGGTAATTCTATATTTTGTTTGGTCCTGTTCTTCTGAAAATTGTCCCTTGCATCAAGCAAAAATGACACCTACCTAGTCGAAAAGGGAAAATGCACTATGGAACTAAAACAGTGTGCAAGAATAAGATTGATACATTTAAGTTTGAAATGAAACTTTTTCAAAATGCTAGACTTACTAAGGTTCCCTGAGATTAGATTAGGCCAAGAAAAAGCTTCTGTGCCCTTTATCTCAGGCTCAGGCTCTTCTGTGAAATGTTCCAATTGATCAGAATTACTGGACCAGGATTGGACATCAGCTAACTCAGGCAAATCACGAATGAGTGGTAGTCTGGGCTAAAGATGAGCTATGTGTAGTTCTGTTTCTCCTTGTAGCTCTGTTTCTGTTGGAACTATAACCGCTTCAAACCCCTGTTGGGTCTTACAGGAAAAAAAAACCTTTGATGTTACTGTCTCACATGTGTGGATATATTCCAATGTATGAGGTTACTGTCCAAGAAATTATTGGTCTAAATATGTCATTATGCTCAACTTTGAGGGTCTGTTGCAACAAATTGGTAGGCTATACATAGTTGCATTGCATGGCAATTTCATAAAAGAATTGTGACTTATAATTCCATTCTGAAGTAAACACAGCAGCTGTCTAGCAAGTAGCTGTGCAGTTCTGAATGCATTGGGTCGAAAAATAGACCAGGTATGTTAGATTGAGTTCTGAATCCCCAAACATTCATTCTATAACCAGCTAGAAACTGACCCCAGTTCACTCATTGTTTTAATAAAAGTTAAAACAAAATTTGTCCACCTTCTGTTCCTCTTGCTTCTGTATTAGACAGATGTCCATTCAGAGCACTCAGCTCTTTTTTTTTTCTGTTGAACTAAACAGATACTCAACATTTGGGTTTCTCTTGAACTTTGCAAACTGTGGAGCCTTAGTTCCATTGTACTCAATAACTGATGTACACTTAAAATCAAGCATGGTTAATTCTTGATACACTCAGCGGCATTGTTTAGACTATTGTGATGCTATTAGCATGTTAAAATGTATGCCATTTTTCTTGTGTCATTTATGTTTTAGACAGGAAGAAAACACTTAGAAGGAAGGATTGAATAAAAAAAACACCAATGAACAGTATGTGTTAAGATTATCTATATCATATTTTATCCTGGTGATGAACATTGTGCCTCTAGAGTATGGATCATTTGGTCAAGTCATGTGGATGGCTGAGAAACTTAGCATGGGGCAAACATTTTCCATTTCTAAAATAAATATACATCGAGAATTTTTACAAATGTCATAGATCACTGGACAAAACAAAATTCAGACAACCTCTTCGAAGTGCTTCACGTTCAATCTGGCTTGATAATTATGCTTTGCATATTGTCAACACTAGTAATTCTATGTTCTGTATTTCGTTCTCAATGTTATGGAGTAAAATACACATGTGGTGGATTTCACAGGTTTATGATGAAGACAGACTTCAGCAAGACAAGAGACTGGGTGTGGCTAAACTAGCAGTGAATGATCTTGACCCTGAGGTCACCCGTGAGATCTCTCTGAAGTTGCTGCACTCAGTAGATCCACTTAAAAATAGGGATACCAAGGACAGAGGCACATTATGTGTTAAGGTCAGTGTGGGTTTTCATATATTGTTTTACAACTTTGACCTTACTGAAGCCTATTTCATTCAAGCTAGAGGTCCTAGAGGATTTGTGAACATGAAACCATCTTTGCTACATAAATATCTCCTTCAATGTCTACCTGTTGACATTGCCAATCGAGCTTAGTCTTTCTCAGTCTGTTAGTGGATCCTGTCACATACTCGGATGTGGTTTGGAAAAGTTCATCCTTCACATAAAATTAAGCCTCCCAGGGACACCAGATTGTGAGCAAACTATCCAGATGTGCGGCAGCAACCCATGATACTGCTTTGTCTTTCGCCTAGATCTGCTAAATACCCTGAGCCTGACCTTTCCATTCCCCAGTCTCAACTCCTGACTGGCAGGCAAATACCACTTCTAGAGTCCTGCTACCCCTCGGATCTGCATTATGCCACCACCTCAGCGCTCCTTCCTGGAACAAGGACAATGGTGATAGGTGACTCGCCTTGATACTGCACTGCACCAGTATCAGCCAACAACAACAGGCACGTGCATGCTCACAGCTGGCCACTGCATGCCTCCCATCTTCTCGTGCCCCCCTCCTACATCATATGTTCATGCGATGGATGCTGACTATAGGACAGCGTGTGCCTCTGCCACCACCGATCCAAGACTTGCCTATTTGTGTCAACCCCCAACATTCCTTGAAATCCACTGCTCCAACCGATTCACTGCTCCTACCCTGTTAATGTTTCTTTGCCAAATATGGACATTTTAGATACATGCCACTGCATTTATATGGACATTTTAGATACATGCCACACACCACACTGCATATATATAGCAAGATCATAATACCGAAAGCCATATTGGTTAGTACACTTTTGAGATCCATCTAGTCACCTGAGAATTCTTCACACAAAACTAATACAAGAATATGCATTGAAAATAATTGCACATGAATCCTAAAGTATTAGTCAATACCTTGTCACTGTAAGCTGTCTCTCAATTTGTCTGGAGACGTTTTATCTATTACCTAGGCTTGGCAAGGAGCAGACTTCCGTAGGCGAACTCTAGATGATTGAATCTGCAAAGTGGCAACATTGATAGTCGGCCTGAAACATCTGTGACTAATATGATGGTGCTGATATATTGTTACAAACCTTCAGGTCATGTATCATTCCTTTACAAAGGAAGAGCAGCTGGCAGCCCTAGAGGCAGAAAAGCAAGCCATAGAGGAGAGGAAGCGACTTAAGGAGGCTGGGATAATTGGTAGCACAATGGATGCAGTTGGTGGCGCCGCATCACTAGTTGGTTCCGGTGTTGGACTTGTGGGCACTGGCATTGTTGGTGGTGTTAGCCTTGTTGGTTCAGGACTTGGTGCTGGTGCTGGGCTTGTTGGCTCTGGTATTGGTGCAGTCGGCAGTGGCCTCGGCAGAGCCGGGAAATTCATGGGCAGGACTGTGGCAGGGCCTTTCAGCATGTCCCGCAAGAACGGCAGCAGCTCTACCGCTCCCCAGCCCGAACAACCTTCCTCGTAGTCCGAATGTCTAATGTACAGTGAAAAGCAATTCTCATTTGTGACAGGGTTACCGTTCTACTTTCTGTAAACCTGTGAGGCTGCTGCTATCTAGGATTACAGTTTTACTTTTGCATGTAAGTGTACTGCCCTCGACCGAGTTGGTTATATTAAACATCTGCTGGTTTATTTTTTGTTCATTGCACTCGAACTTTTATAGCAAAGAATACTGTAAATTAGATCAGCCTCGACATTTATGTAACAATGCAGTCTTATTGAAGTTAAAGGCTAATCCATGACGTGCCTGTTTGATTTTAGTTTATCCATGTCAATTGTTATTTATGTTGTCGGCTACTAGCCTACGCAGAAATTCATGGGCAGGACTGTGGCAGGGCCTTTCAGCTTGGCAGTGAGATAGTAACGTTAATAAAAAGTCATCATCATGTTGTAGCCAGAGGGATGCAGGGAATGACTCAGTTGAAAGCCCGGCGAAATGCTCGTTTTATTGTAGAGCTACTGTCGAACTGTCTTAAGCTTTGCTGTACCGGCGAAATTCTTTAAGTTTTAAACAATACGTCCATTTGCAATTTTTCTAAACGAGGGCAAATAAACGAAGGAAGCTAGCGCAGTAGCAAAAGAATGTGGCAGGACCTAGGGAGTGCTTGAACAGAAATACACACTCAGAATACAAGAGTCAAATATACTGCTACAATGTCCATGCCAATTGTGCAGAATCAAGCAGTACCAACATAGTATCGAAGTGCGCTTGGGGCTGCTGAGTAGTTTGCTAGCAGTAGTCTCACATAAACATACTCTATAAGTCCACATCGTACCATTAAAAAAAAACAGAGACAACGTTGGGCACACCAATTTTATATCATCTAAGGTGCGTTTTGGCACAACTGTAGTTGTGGCTGAAACGGTTTACGCTGGTGAAGTAGCTTTTCTAGTTGGTTTGTTTAGTTGAAAGAATGTTTGGTAAAACAATTACATAATTGTGTAATATGGATAAAAGGACGTACCCAGTGCCGTAGACTCCTGCACTATGTGGGGTCTGGGGAAGGTCATTAGCAGGAGGTTTTTCCCGCACATCGTGCAATGTGTAGAGGCCACTGCTCGAACTGTGTAATATGGATAAAAGATGAGATGTTCATAATTCTCTTCCTTTTCTCTTTTTGGCTCTTTAGTTATTTTTCTCTTCTTTCCTTTTCTTCTTCCTATTATTTTTCTTTTCCATTTTCGTCTTATTATTTTTCCCTTTTTCTTTTTTACTCTTTCTCTCCTTCAGTCTCATCCATTCGCCACTCACCTCGCCCTCTGGACTACTACCTCATATCGCCAGCGCCCTCCCCTGCGTGACTGCACCGGCCGCCGACCACATCTCCCGCTCCATCGACTCTCTGACCCCTCCCCTCCAGCTGCTATCGAGCTCACACGGCCCCCGACTGTGTATTGCTTCACACCCATGATTCGTTTGTGCCGCCATCGACCTCCCCGCCCTCGATGCACCCACGCTTGTTGTCAAGCTCCCGCTCCGCACCGCACCGCCGTCGAGCACCCGAGCTGCCATCAACATCCCCCACCGCCGACACACTCGCCTCTACCTCCATTGGCAAACTAGGGAGTTTAGCCCGAGGGCATGATGGAGTCTGAAGGAGCCTTTTTCTTTTTGGCTCCCGCTCCATTGATCTACTCCAGAGAGCAGGTATCCCGGGACTCCCGTGCGAGAGCTGTTTTGCCAAGGCCCTTTGGCAAGGCTTTGCTTGAAGCTGCTCGCGAAGCCTCAAGCCTGAGTAGAATCCCTGCCAAAGGCACCCTAAGTTAGAGATTGTTACTGTTACTGTTATACTTCAACTTCTAGAAGAAAGACTGACAGATCTCCATGAATTTTGATATCCATAAGACTATAAGAGGAGGCGATGCGAGGGGAAGGACATTCGGTCCTAAGGGCTACATGTGAGCCATAGGTGGCAAATTCTCTGAAATGACAGTCAGGGAGCCAAATCCCAATTTTTCTCACAAATAAATGGTCCAGGGTGCAAGGATAGCCTCTTTACTCTAGCATCAGTAACTAGGATAACCAAACCATGTAGATGGAGTCTAGTGCAAACAAAACTAAATATTACATCATCCCACACTCTTTGAGCAGGGAA
This sequence comes from Cenchrus americanus, assembly GCA_947561735.1. Taxonomy (NCBI): domain Eukaryota; kingdom Viridiplantae; phylum Streptophyta; class Magnoliopsida; order Poales; family Poaceae; genus Cenchrus; species Cenchrus americanus. The sequence goes on along the minus strand of OX387245.1, from coordinate 194,799,150 downwards.
AAGGAGCTAGTCATACAATCAAACTTGACAGCAAAGGTCAATTACAAAGTGATGCAACGTTTTCAGGGTAGTCAAGTTAGGTTGCACAAATAACAGACCTGTGCACTGGAGATTAATGAGGGCGCAATATCAAGGTTGAATCAAAGGAGATGGGGAGCATCAGGTCAATAGGAGTAAAGCTAAACACTATCTTTTTCTCGGAAAAAAGCGAAACACTATTTGCACAATAAGGGTACTTTTCCATTAAAAAATGTTGAAAATATGTACCGCATAGCAAATTAAAATATTACCTAGTCCAAATATTGCTACAAGTAGTCTTTCCCATAGAAATCCTCTATATCGTACCATTAAAAAATTCAGAAACAAAACACTGCGCACATTAACTTTTATACCATCTAAGTTAGAGATTGTTGTTGTTCCACTTCAACTTCTAAAAGAAAGACACAAACAGATCTCCATGAATTTTGATATCCATAAGATCTGACACAGGCATGTAAATTAATTCTACAAAACTGAAAATGGCTACAAGCAGTAAAAATTTCTGCAGATTAGCATATAGAGAATAAATCTATTCAGAAAGTCTCAAACTCAGGACAAGCATGTCTTTTACCTGATTGTGACAAACTTGTTTGCAACATGCTTAGCCCAAAAGGTCTCAAATTTCAAACCTATATGTTCAGAGAACATTACCTGATACCACAAGTTTATCGTAGCCAGTAACATAGTCAAAGAAACTATCAGCTAACCAACATCTCACAACACACAAGAGATTCAAACTAAAAGAGAAGGATGTACCATGCCAACTTGACTATCAAAGAAAAATAGAACTACAAACCTCCAACCAGATTAAGCAAACAACACAATTTCTCTGGTTTTGCCATTGCAGGACATAAAAATGGAGAAACCAAACAATCTGAAGATTAAATAGATTTGCATCTAGCCACCCATTCAACAAAATCAGGAATCAAATCATAAATAATACAACTAAAACAGAGCCTCTGCATAGCACATACTGTTTGCACCATGGACTAATTGAAAACTTTCAAGTATTGCACCATGACCTTGGATCCATTTTATCATATTGTTGAAAATCTGCTTTGCCAGTCAAATCTTTAGACAAGCTTTGTAACCATCTAAACCTGAACTCTTGTAAAACGTTTCTGGAAAAAAAGACACTTCCTTATTATTGATGCTAATGGTGCTAACAGAAGACTTAACCATTTCTGACACATAACTGCATCACTAAGAAATGGTCCTAGGCTAAAGAATAGCCCCTTTATTGTAATATACAAGGAACCAAATAGCACAAAGAAAGTTAAGCTCAGTCCTCATTCTTTCTGAAAAATACTACATGCCAATGCACCTTGACAAGGACAATACAACATAGATTAAATGCAAAGTTCTATAAACATTTCACCTTGAGGAACACAGACAAACAAACTACTCCTAAGTTTCTACAGATTGGCACATAGACACACATGCATTAAATCAGGCCTAACTGCAGCTCTACAACCTACAAAGCAACAAACATAGCATGCCTTTTGCTTTACCTGATTACTACAAACTTATTTGTGCCATGCTTGGCCCAAAAGGTCTTTAAGTCAATTGGATTAGCAAGGTTGTAACCTTCACCAACAAGCTTCTCAAGCACCTTTTTGAATGCACCTTGGCTCATCTTCCTTCCAGCAATACGTGCACCCCGCCGCTTTGCGTTCATTGGCAGTGGATATGTTGAAATAGAAGTTGTGCAGCATGCAGACTGCCAGCCACCCGCACCCCACCGATAGCATTGCTGGGGTGCTCCAGTGCATGAGCACACTGGTGTTGGTATATTTGAAAGGTCCAACTCAATACCATTGATCACCATCCCCACAGTCTTCCTAGGTCCCCTTCCTCGGGGTGCACGACCATTGACTGCCCCATCCTCCCGTGGAACAGCAGGCTTCTTAGGCTTCTTAGGCTTCGGTGACTTAGGCTGCCGGCCCTGCTGCCTCTTCTTCACCGGTGGCTCAGTCCTAACCACAGAATGGTCCTCAACCTTTGGAGTGGGCACATGTTCCTCCTTACATGGAGGATGCTCCTGTGGCAGTGACTGAAGCTGTGGTTGCATCATCTGGAGAGTGTGTGGTGCATCCGGCATCATCCCATAGCCAGTAGGGTGGTGATGTACTGCATGTCCACCATGCCCAGGATGTACACCATGCCCAGGAAGTCCACCATGAGCAGGATGTCCAACATTTCCAGCTGGCCCAACAGGGCGAAGGACCTTCTGCTCACGAGGATGTTGGTGGTGCGAGGGGTGCAACCAAGCCTCATTGCGCGAAAAGTCCATGTGAATAGAATGTGGCTCGGTGGGCATGCTGCCAGAGGCTCCACCTCCACCACCAGTGTCCCGGGAATGGTGTGAGTGCAGCTGGTGTGGAGCATTGTGGTGCCCATGGTGCTGCAAGAATGCAGCAGTGGGGAGCAGCGACTTTGTGTCCCGGTCAGCCGGCACAGATGACATGAGCTGCAGGCCTAGGTTCCCTTTCATAGTGTCATAGAAGCCCCAATTCCGAATGCTGAGGTTGCCGTCGTCGTCCATCTCCGGGCGCGGAACAAGCAAGCGCAAATCCACCTCCAGAGACTGTAATCCAGGAGAAAGGAAACCGAATCCTGTTGATGTTTCTGGTCAGCCCATCCCCGCAACTGCCCTCCTCCAATCGCCAATCCCTACACACATTCTGTAAATCAGATAGAGCATCAAGATTCTACCGGAAGCAGGACCTAAAAAATTCAAAATTACAAGGCATTATAATTCTAACGAACCAAACCCTAGGTACCGAATCCAAGCTAGTGGGCACCGTACACAGATAGCCGCAATTCGGTCAGATCCGGATACAAAGTTGCTGGCAGCTCGGTTTGGCGCTGCAGGACGCGAAGGGAAAGGGAAGGCGCCGGCGTACCTGGTCGGCGTTCGTCGCCGGCTAAGAACCCGAAGCGGAACCGGCTAAGGGCGCCGCCCGCTCCCCCGGTCGCCGCCGCCGCCCAACGGGAGAGACAGAGCCGGGGATGGGGCTGGGGCTGAGGCAGGGGACGGGACTACGGGAGGCGAACGGATCTCTCTGGCGAGAGTTACCGAAACAACGTCGGCTCTCGTGCTGTGTTGTGTATATACGCTCGCTAGCCGCTAACCTGTGCTCACTGCTGACCTGATTCACCGGGGTTTTTTTCTTCCGGAAGATAGATAACAATTGAATATAGAGTTAAAATAATAACGACTTTTAAACGTGTCTTGATGTACCACTTAGATCCATAGACTTGCAAAATCGGAATTTATCACCCAAACTTGTAGTGGTGCCACTTATTCAATGCTCTTTGATGATGGCAATGTATGTTGAACACTGAACTTTCTTTCCTTTGCTTCCCCCTCGAAGCCTCCTCCTAGCTCCTCCCTTCCCAGCCCCCTTCCTCTCTTCCTCCGGTGTCCGCGCCGGCGGCGAGAGGAAGGAGGGCCGGCGGCGTCCGCTCTCGCAGTAGATCTATTACATATCTAGCTGTCTTAGTATTTAGTCGCCTTATGTCTTTCCCTTTGTGGTATTGCTACCTTGTTGCCGTCGCCGCCATCACCGCCGCTGGCCCCTGTGGTCAGCTCGTCGCCGACGACTCCGTCTTCCAGGTATGCTTAAATAAACTTCTCATCTCGGCAGATCTCCTCCACTCCTCTTCATCGCCGCCTTCTTCGCCTTCTCCCCGAGATCTGCCTCCCTCCGCCCTGTTCTAGCCAACAGTGTGTATGAATCGAGCCTGTTGCATCAATTTGATGGTTGTTCCAATGATTCCTTCTCCTTCTGTTGAGATGGGAATATCGTTGTGGAACGCATCCATGATCTGCAGGGGTCGGCTCCGCATTTGTTGAGCTGCCCTAGATCTAGTGGGTCCTGATGTTGCTTGGGTGTTTTCCCATGTGGATTTGCTCTTTCCCAAGAATAATCAGCTCCATGGGTGCGCCTTTGCCTCAGTTCCTGTCTCCATTTGCTGCATATGTTCTTCTTTGGTTCTTCCAGTGGTCATCTTATCACTGTTGAACACAACGGAGAGCCTCCTCTGTTGCATCCTTCAACGTCCTCGACTACAGCACATCCTACCTCGACAGTAGCTCCGCTCCACCACTACAACACTTCTGCGATGATTGTTCTGGCGTCTCCCGCCTTCATCTGGGATGCATCTTGGTGGCTTACTTCGGAACCCGACGACGACTTTCCATCTATTCTTCAGTCGTCAGGTGTATGCTTCATGGCCCCGATGCCCCTGCTCCAAACCGACGCACGACACGGTATTCCATCCAGCCGCAAGCCTTTGCAGCCTCGCCGGCGAACTCGCCGTCGAACGCATCGCTGTCTTTGTTGTTGCTGTTTCCTTTTGGTCAGTGGACCTCTTTGTAATTCAGGTCTTCTGCGAGGACCTTCTTGAGGACTGCTTAAGTCGTAATATATTTACTAGTTGTCAAAAAATGCCCTTTGATGATCGTTTAGACATGGTTGAATATATGCAAAAGAATCCCTAAATTTTGTTTCCTATTGCTATTCTGCCTCCCCTGACAATGGACTCGCTGTCGGCGAGATTGTGCTGCTCGAGCTCCAAGCATGTGCGAAAGTCTGTAGCCAGCCAGCCAGCTGCCTGCTCCTCACCTCGTGAGCACGGCTGTAGTGCATCGCAACTGACTCCAAACATAAAGTCCACAGAGTCTGCCACCCCTCTCCTCTTCTCCTTCCCTAATCTCCGATTCCAGCCAATTTTGATAAAATCAGTAGCTTGCAATAGCCGTGCCACCCCTGCTCCTCGCTGTCGCTGGCCGCGGAAGAGTGCAGTGAGTTCTCACCGTCACACCCGTACATGATGCCGCGTAGAGGGCTTTGACCACCGTTGTAGTACTGTCGTTCTCGTCTGTCGCGCTGGCATCGTCGGTGTTGTACCTGTTGCCACTTGTCATTCCTCGCGTGCCTGTCGGTGGCTAGTGTGACATGATGCATGCCATGGTCGCGGCCGCACGTGCCTTGGACCGTGCCGCCGGTGCGTGCACGGGCCTTAGTGGCACGGGGCGGGCCGGGCCTAGGGTCGAGGAGATGCGCCGATATGTTGGGGCACCCGCCCATGCCACCGGAGCTCTCACGTGGGCATCCTAGATTGAGCTCTCACCGCGCCTCCGATGCTCTCGTCGGAACGGAGAGATAGAGATGAGGAGGGATGTGGAGATAGAAGATAACAAAAGTTAAGGACTTTTTTTGCATATATTTATCCACATTGTGTCACAACAACATGCCATGTCGGATCCGAAAGACCATTGAAGGGGTATGACCGAGTGGCACCACTTAACAAGTTTGGGGTGTTGAATTTTGATTTTGCGAGTTCATGGACCTAAGTGACACATCGAGAAAAGTTTAAGGACTCCCTAGTGTATTTAGGTCCATTTCTCCTCGGCTCATCTTAATACTAACCTTCTCGCCAACCTATTGCCGATCCCCGGTCCACTACCGATGCCTACTAAGTACCTATTTTAAGGGCGTCAAGCGTGGCATTTTCACAAAATAAGTAAGCATCCATGCTAGAATAGGGGCTTAATCTCACACTTTCCACCGAGTGTTGATGTTTATTTGAATGTAGGGATTCAACTCAAGAAATGCGAGAGAAACTACACACATTTGAGCCAAGAATTCCGGGTTCGGCTACATAGGGGGCGCCACGTGGGATCCACATGTATTTCATGAAATCGTGCCATGTCATCAATCCAAGAGAGGCGGGCCCCGACGAATCGAATGCGACACATGAACATCACAAGGATCTAAGGGCCCACCGGGTGGCCAAGCGCCTGTGAGACATGGGTACCCCCGGGTCCCCACCGACCGGGCTCACGGCCATCCCCGACAAGTGGGTCCCGGCCTACCGGAAGACACCGCCGACCTATCGGTGGGCCCAACCGACCCGACCGGCGGCCCACACGACCTTCCGAAGACCTTCTAGAAGACTCCCTAGACGACCTAATCCACTACGACCTCGGGACTTGGCGTACAAGACAAAGACCTCGGTGGACTTCGCCCAAAGCGGATCGACGGGATATGGCAAGATGTGTAATGTAGACTAGGTCTGCGGTCGTAACCGACCGAGGAGTACGGGAACCAACCTCATCCGCCGGCCAATATAAGGCGGACGAGGCGACCCTTGTACATCAATCCAACCATCAAGCAATCTACACCGACAACCGGACGTAGGGTCTTACTCTCCGGAGGCCCGAACCGGTATAAACTCGCGGTGTTCTCTCGTGTTCCACGTACTCGTGTGCGACCTTCGAGTTCTTAGCTTTAGACTCCTCCCCCGCCGAACAACTAAACCACGGGGATTAACACCCTCGTGGACTATCCGGATCTCACCATCGACGGTTGGCGCGCTAGGTAGGGGCAGAGTTAAGGTTCTTCGTGCAACTCGATGGATTCGACCAACGGCGTCATCTTCCCGGAGAGCATGGAGGACATCCTCACCAATCCCGTCGACATCTGCTTTGGCTCGATGCCGGTGACACCTACCGCTCCAGCCGCCTGCCTCGTCATCGAAGGCAACGCGGTCACCACCAACCAACAGACCGGAATAGATCTGTCATCAGAGACCCACCCACCCACTCCTAGCGACCTGATCGCTGGGATTCATCGTGTCGAGAGCATGCTCTCAGACACGAACAAAATCTGCGAGCGCGTCAAACGCCCTCGCACGACCTCGTCAACCTCCAGCATGCCTCTTGGCCTGCGCAACACTCGCTCACATAGCATCATGCTACATGAAGAGCAAAATCCAGATTGAATGCGGACCCAAGACCCAAGATCGCGGAACCGCATGAATCACCTTGACGAACCATGCCCACGAGAAGTCCAAGCACACGGCACGCCAATGCCGTGTCCTCAAGAAGCTTCGTCGACCGCTCACCACGGCTCACCGCCGCCGGATGAACCAAGAGTCGTCTCCCGACCGCCTTGCGTTCCGGGTCGCCCATACAACAATCTCCCCGAACTATCCGGGAGAAGAGTTCAAAAACCTAGATCGCCGGATCTTGGGCCGTCTCCGCGAGACGTACCACCGCAAGATGGAGAAATAGATGAACAATGCCAAGAACGTGAGAACGCCAATGCTGCCGCGAGCCGTCCGACGACAACAAGAGCTCGGCCTGCCGCCCCGGTGTGTAGGCCAACAACCGGCTAACGCCGGACAAGTCAACGCCAACGTCGGGCAACAAGCACTTGTGGCACCGGCTACCCCACGGTACTGCGCTACCGCGATGATCCACCTCATGCCAATAGATCGCGTGCGCGAGATCTCCTCGGGGGACTTCGAGCGCGACGGACTCGAAGTTTACAACTCATCGCAAACCAACTTGGGAGCCGCTCTTGCTGCTCCGAATCACCTCAAAGATTCCCCAATGGTCCGACATCTCCAAGCCAACGTTCGCGTCGCCGCCGCTCGGGTCGAAGAAAGAGGTCCCTGGATACGGCGGATCCGCGAGCAAGTTCTTACTCCGAAGTAGATTGGAGCGTCCTCACCGGTGACGTCGTAGCCGGGGTCCCCCCCGACCCGGTGGTTGAAGGTAGAGGAGAAAACGAAGTAGTGCGGCCGGCCAATCCCCGCCGCCAACGCTGCGCCCAATGCTCCGGGCAACCCCGCGGCTAATGCTCGTAAACGCCCCCGCCAATGCCGCCGGAAATGCCGCCAACAATGCAGCCAACACGCCAACATCCGGGTGAACATCGACCCAAATACAAGACGCAATGCGGGGAGCTCGGCCTCCTCCTCGGCCCGGTGCCAATCGTGCGGAGGGGAAGTCAGCGTCACCGCATAAGAGATGAAGTCGAGATAGCTCGACGTGCAAACTACGACCGCGAGCATGGGGTCCCTGACGCCCTCGACGCCAACAACCCTATCCAAGCTACGGATCTCCGGATCATGCACGATCGGGAACTCCTACGACGCGCCCGGTACGACCAAGACAACGGTCCTCCCGACGACCTCTATGGCATCCCCGTTGATCATGCTCCATCGGCAAGCCGGGAGCGGTCGATGTTGACGGTGAAAATCCGTCAACCTAGCCATGAGTTTACCTTCGGTGTTTGCATAAATTTTATACCTTATCCATTGGTACTAACCCCCGTAGTATAACAAGTTCACTTGTGCATGTCGGTTTTGGAGTTTAGTGTTTACGCAAGGTTTTAGCGTTGAAAGCAAGACTTCGGGATAAGTTCATCAAGCACCTTATACAAGACCTTGAAGCCCCGTACAAGTCATGCAATGAAGCAAACTTGACTCCAAGAAGCCGGGGACCTAACCCGAGAAGATGACAAACTCCGAGGACCTAACCGAGAAAAGTTTCGAATCTTGTGGGACAAGGAGCTACGTCCAACTCGGAGAGCGACGACAAGGGCCTACATGCGAAGGGGGAAGGATCTAGAAGACTCGGGAATCGACGCCACGCGAAAGAGGCGGGAAGCCCGGGCTCGGATGGGCCCGGGCCGGCCGGCCCGGCCCCGATCCCGGGGCCCATTTGTCCCCTCCTTTGACCTAGCCGCCATTCGGGCTATTTATAGCCCCGGGGACGAGAGCTACGCATTGATCAATTCGTCATCGGCCGCCGAGGAGCAAGAGAAGAGAGGGACACCATCCGGAGAGGAGAGGGTCGAGCTAGTTGACTAGGGTCTCCCTAGCCGACGTGGGAACCTTGCAAGGAAGACCACGTCGGAGTTCCCGGAGCTAGAAGCAAGATCAAGGTAGGATCCCGGTGGTGATCTTGTTTATGTATCATTGTACTAGTTGAATTATCAAGTTGAATCGATTTCTAGCGATCAAGCATTTCTTCGATGATTTCGTTTTTTGATCGGCTTTGCTTATTCTAGATCTATTCTCGAGATAGATCACATAGGGTGTTCTTGTAGCCACGGTGGCCGGAGGTACATGCCGGATCTTCCGAAAGAACTCGACTTGTCCTTGGACTCGCCCTAGACTACCCGCATGAATAGGAATACGTTGTGATAGAACGGGGGTTCCGAAAGGCGGGCGTTTTCGAGTCGGACGGGAAACCACGATTTAAAGAGGATTCTAATAAGATTCAATTTGCTACTTCTTCTCTTGCTTGGAACTCCAACAAAAGGCTTAACCCGATCTCTCTAGATCGGTTTATCTACCCTATCTATCTTTGTTACCTCCGGTCTTTAGTAGATTAGATTCATTTTGTGTTCTTTATCTAGATGCATTAGGGTTTCTTTTTACCGAAGATTGAAGTTACTTGGCTTTACTAGATCATCTTTTGCGTCACACATTTGTTCCACGGATTCAATATCTTGGGTTCACCACTTGAGGGAAGAAGGGTCCCTTGACTACGACGGGAGACTTGTCTGCTTGCAAGTCTAAACGAACTTTGATACAACTATTAACCGTCAACAAGCCCCTTTTTCTGGCGCCATTGCCGGGGAACAAGTGATCAAGATTTGATCTTTTATTTGCTTTTTCGTGATTTTTAGTTTTCTTTTAGTTTTTCTTTTTGCATCTACTAAACTTTGATCATCCTCAAAATAAATCTAATCTAGTTTGTCTAACCCTAGTTTTCATAGATTTGTTTTACTTTCTAGTTTTTGCATATTTTGTTTATTGCTAACCCTAACAGGAGATGGACGGCTACCTCTCCAACAAACCCGATAATTTTGTGGATGATCCAGAAAAACTTTACAGGCTAAGGAGATGCGAAGCACATCAAGCTAAAAAGCTGGATTTTGTAGATTCGAAGTCGGAAGACAAAGGATCGAAGGAATCTCCGAAGAATTCACCACCTCAAAGTCCTCGGGAGAATCGACTTCCATCGATGGGTGACCAACCGCAAGAGTGCAAGATTGGGGAGCTATGCACCCGGACATCATCGTCCTACCAATCTTGAATCTTGAGAAGATCGGAAGACCGTTCGAGATCAAGACCTCAACTATCCGCATGGTGCAACATTCACCCTTCACCGGTAAAGAGGATTCGAACCTTCACCTCCAAGCATTCATTCAACTATGTCAAACTTTTAACTTGGATGGGGTGACTCAAGATCAAATGAGGGCAAGGCTTTTTCCGTTCTCACTACTCGGGAAGGCTTTGCAATGGTTCCACTCTCAACCGGCGAGACGGTGCAAAATTGGAAAACGTTGATGAAAGCTTTCATGAAGGAATACTACTCGGCCGGGTAAAACTCAAAGTTTGCGTAATAAGATTGCCACCTTTGTTCAATATCCTACGGAAACTATCTCGGAGGCATTCGAGCGCTTCAATGAGTACACTCGGGCGGTTTCACATCACAAGTTCCCGAAGGAAGACCTCGTGGAAAAGTTCTATCAAGGACGATCATCGATGCATCGGCGGGAGGATCTATCATCGAGCTTACGCCGACGAAGCTTTCACTCTATTCAAGAAGGTCGCGGATAATGACACATGGGCGTCGTCCGGATGCCTACATCCGGTTCAATCTCTTCGGAAACGTCAAAGGAGTCTTGCAAGTAGAGAAGGAGAACATACTTGAAGGCAAGATTGATTCACTCATGAGGAGGTTGGAGAAGATGGAGATAGAAAAGAAAGAGGCTCAAGTCTTGAAGGCCGCCGAAGCAAGATCCACATGCGAAGAATGCGGAGAGTACGACCATGTCCACAAAGATTGTCCGGAGGAAGCCAAAGTGCTCGACTACATGAGGAAAAGAGAATTGCCGAACTTCTGCTACGGGCAAGGTAGACCTCAATTCAATGCAAGCTCATCCATTCCGAATTTGGTTCCGCTTCGTATACAATTGAAGGACTTCATGGACGAGCAAGCTAAGATCAACAAGGACACCGTCACCAAGTTCAAAGCCATAGACAAGGTGTAGGAAAACATCAATAGCAAAGTGACTGAGGTCGGAAGCTCCAACCATCAAGTGCTCAACATGATGAAGATGCTCGAGACGCAAGTGTGACAACTTGTCGGGCGCCTCACTAATGATGAAGGGAAGCTTCCGGGACAACCTAAAAGTCCCGAATCGGCGAAGGCCATTCAAACACGTTCGGGAAAGGAGACCGAAGATCCGGCACGTTCCGCAGGAGCAAGGAAGCCTAAACCATCCGTCGAGGTGGAGGGAATTGCTAAGGAGAAAGTTACGGGGATCGTCACCGAAGAGCCCGAATTTGAGATGCTGGGACAAGACACGAGGATACCACAACTCAAGCCACGCTACTTCCGAGGTAAACTTGACAACCACTTTGAGAAGTTTGTGGAGGTTGTGCATAGACTTAGCATCATCATGCCATTATTAGATGCCCTACAAGTACCTACATATTCTCGTTACTTTAAAGATATACTTGCAAATAAATATGAGATAGCAACACTCGGGGTAGATCATGTTAAGATGTTCGAGGAGTGTAGTGCCGCTATTGATAATGGGCTAGAGAAGCAAAAGGATCCGGATGCCCTACAATTCCATGTTCCGTTGAAAAGGCATTGTGCGACCTTGGAGCAAGTGTGAGCGTCATGCCAAGAGATGTGTTCGAGAAGCTACGCCTACCATTGGAGCCTACGGGTATGTGTTTGGAGTTGGGAGATAACTCCATTCGCTATCCCTTGGGCATTGCCGAAGATGTACCCGTGAAGGTCGGACACCACTTCATCCCCGTCGACTTCGTGGTGCTCGAGATGGGAGAGAGGGAGAAGCCGCCGCTCATCCTTGGGAGGCCTTTCCTCAAGACCGTGAGAGCTACTATTGATGTTGGCAAGGGGGAGATCATGTTCGATATTAACAGAGAAAGGAGTTCATTCAAGTTCCGACCACGACTCGAGGCATGCAATATGATTGAAGTTAAAGATGTTCCACCTCATCGTCGCGTTGTTAAGGAAGAACCAAGGAAGAAGGAAGGGCTGAAAAAGAAGAAAGAGCCGAAGAAGAAGGACGTGAAGAAAGTCAAGGAAGATGTTGCATCCGTCAAGACAAAGGAAGAAAAGCCGCCTGTGAGGACAAAAAAAATGACTAAGCCGGAAGATAAGCCCGTGCCCAAGATGGTGCGGAAGTGGGTACCTAAGATTGCAACGCCCGCAAAGAGCATTGATCCAAAGTAATCAAGTGAAGAAGTCTAGCTATGGACTATAAATGAAGCGCTAGGCGGGAGGCAACCCGTTTCGTCGAGTCAGGAATAAGCTACGGGAGGACAACCCGATTCCGGGTTTTTCGAGTCTTTTTAATAATTCAGTTTTGAATTTTATTACGCAAAGACATTAGACTTAGAAGTGGTTGAACAATATTAGAGACATAATTCTTGGTTGAATATTTTGCTTGATCATAAACCCTTTACATGAACCCTCCTATGTGTGTGTTTGTTTCTTTTTGAGAAACTACAACCAAATAAATTCAGAACCTAACTCAACCATTCATCCTAGTTATGGTGTTGTGGTTGACTTGTTTTTCATGCTAAAAACACACGAGTAGAGCCACAACTTATACTTAGGTGTTAATTAAATTTCAGCACGTGGTAGGACTCGCGTGAACATAAAACTAAACTTTTGGTTGGTTTAAAAATCTACATCCTTGGTTTCTTTAAGATTAGAATTTTTCTAATCCTCATTTAATTTTATTTTATTCAAAATCTCTCTCATTTGGCCAAAATTAGAACCTAAACCTATGCCCCCACGATCAAGCGGGAAAAATTTGCTCTCAACCAATGAAAGCAAACTATACCGGTGAGACCAATATCAACGTAGTCGGAAGATATTTTCGACTTACATTTGTTTTTAATGGCTTAAAAACTTCTTTAAATTTATGCTTGAGCTGTTACATAGCTCCGAAAATATTTTTAATTTTCAAAATTAGAGGAGTGCTTAGCCTTAAACATACTTAGAGGGGGGGCAATCTAGTTTAAGTTAATCATGCATGCACCATTTGATGCCCTTTCATCAACTTTCGTCAAGACCACATGCAAAGGACAAGCATGGGTGGGAAACAAGCATAACTTTGCAGGAAATTCATGGTGACATGCGATGCAAGTGGAGCAAGGGAGCATGGACATGACTCAAAGCATGAAGCATCAAGTGGAAGGACCAAAAATGCAAGAAAAGGAGTGGACGAGAGCGTTTGGGCGGTGCAACTCGTGGAGCACGCGAGCAAGGAAGTCATGGAGGAGAAATGATCGTCTTTGGAGGAAAATGGAGCCCCGGAGAGGCACGCGGTCACCCGGGCCGGTCGGCTCGGGCCGGCCGGCCTCCCCTACAAAAGGAGCCCCCCGGCTCCCGTCTTCGCGAGCAAGCATCCCCCTCCTTCCTCGGTTTGTGTGCTCAAGTTTTATGCCCGGAACCACCGTAGACATAGCCAACCTTACCAAGTTTATTAGCTCAAACAATACACACCCTTAATCCACTCGAAGTCCACATTCCGAAGTAAGTGTTTAAGTGCCTAGCTACCGGTTGCAACCGGAATTTTAGTGGAGAGAAGAGTGCTGCAATCATGTGGAAGAAAACCACAAGTCTCTTCACCAAGAAGAAGGGGTCGTCGTCATCCAAGCCATCTTCGACGACGTCTTCGAGGAGGCACTCGGTTTCCGAGTCTCCTCGGAGCATGGAGGAGGACACGACACCGCCGAGGAGGAACGACACTCACCTTCTTGGTGGCATGAGGGCAACAAGGAGCTCGTCCCTAAGGTTTACTGAACCTCAAGGGCATACGGAGGAGCCGCCAGTCCCACCTCGTCGATCAACCCATTCATCCGCGCCACCTCCATACACTCGCGGTATTCCATGGCTTCATCATATTGTCGGAGGAGGAGGAGGAGAAACTCTCTCGTCTTGAGAAGAGGCTTGTGGCTAACGTCGATTTCGACAATCAAGCACTCAACTATTTGGGTTTCGGCTCAGACATATATTATATGTTGGGGCACCTTGGATGGGTGCAATTATCCAACAGGGTGTCGGCAAACACCCACAAGGAGTTTGCCTTGGAAATCTTGATGACTATAGCGCCCATCCTTGATGAGGGGTGCAAAGTTTATCATTCCGTTTGGAGGGAATCCAACAAGTGGTTCCCTACGAGTATGTTTGGGAGCTACTTGGGTTCCAAAAGGGAGCTCCGGAGAAAGTCGACAGGCCGGACGACTTGTTAGATAGATTTTGGAATTTAATCTCCGGAGAAGCCCACCAACAACACAATTCCATCTGCAAACCTATTATCCAAGTATTCCACTCTTGGATGTGCAAGAGGATTATGGGGAGGATGAGGGAGACGAAGGTGACCAACACGGAGTTGAATTGGCTCTACTCGGCATTAATTGCTAAGCAGCCAATAGACCCCTCATACCTTATGATCAACCGATGGTGTTGCGAGGCAACATCGGGATCAGGAGATATTGGTTCAGGGTGCTACCTCTCTATGTTGGCCATCTCCCTAAGGCCGGGGATTACAAGGAATCCCGAACATCTTTTACATGGAACCCCTCTCGGGTTTGAGTATTTGAAGCAAGGAAAATATATTAGTGGAGATGAGAGAGGAGACTTTCATGTGGCCAAGGTGAACCTACCCCTTCCGGACCCAAGACTTAGGCTTTTCATTCAAGGGAGGGAGATTGGTTGGAGGAGGGACTCCTTGTCCCGCAAAGAGAAATAAAAGAGGAAGAATTGTAGAGGAGGGATCTTCCTCCGCGCAAGAGGGTGGTGCACAACCTAACTATGTGCCACCATTCGGCGGGATCCCTACTCCGCCAAGTTATTACGGAGGGCCACAAATGCAAGCATGGGGGGGGGGGGGGTGCACCGGTACCCCCATAAAATTATGTGGTGCCCAACGTAACCTTCGCGGAGCCCTACGCACAATATCCCCAACCACAACAAAGCATGGCCATAATTGGAGGGTATGTTGCGAGAAACATGCAAAACGTCGCAGCCATCCAATCCAACGCGGCTCAACTTGGTGAGGGCAATGCAAATATTGCCTATGAGCTTGGGCGCCTTCACCTAGTACAACCGGATCAATTCGTTGGAGGGGATGGCTAACCCTACTATGAGCAAGGGTACAACTATCAAGATTATCAACACCAACCACCGGCGGAGGATTAGGAAGAAGGAGGAACTTTAGTTTTCTTTTCTTTTCCCATTTTCTGCAATTTTCAGCTTGTGTTTGCTTGTGTTTGCATAGTATTTTCAGTTTTCATTTAAATTTCAGCAAGTGTGTTAATTTATTTTCAGCATGTATTTCAGTTTGTTTTCATCATTAATAAAGACACCACCTTGTTTACACCATTGGAAAAGTTACAAAATTTGTGCCATGATGATATATGATTATAATTGCCGCTTTGTTTATCTTTGTAATTGATTTATGCATGTTAAAGCTAGTGCTCTCTTAAAATACGAATATGAATTTATCTAAATGCTAGCTTAATCTTTAGCAAAGGTTACGATTAAAATAAAGGCCCATAATGTTTTATGTGCTCTCAAGTTATAGATAGATTAAAGATGGTTTTTATGCCCAAAAATATCGCTAACCTTGTCATAAATATCACTTGTGTGCTGCTCAACCTATCCAGAGACTTATATATATTTGAGTGCATAAACCTTAGTGTACAAGATTTATTCTTGAGTGAGTTATTGCAGGCCATGATTTCTCCGGCCCGAGACTAAGAAGCCTGGTCATTCCGTTTTTGCGTATCTATCTTTTTGCTAGCCTTTTATCCGTGCATTGTGTATCCCCGCATCGGAGATCTCACAAACCTCACCGGATATCCACCCTTAAAACCAAATATCATCTTTCGTGATTACCTCCTTGACCACAACCTATCGTTGAGGATGGATCATCAATTCAAGGGAGATTGCAAGACGGTGCCACGATTAAAGATCTCAAGTATCTCTCCAAAGGAAAGTATTTCCGGTACCTACCTTATTTATCACCTCTTTGCCCGAGGACGAGCAACGTCTAAGCATGGGGGAGGAGGTAGGTACGATGTAATTTTAGAGTTCAAAGGGGAGCAAATAAAAAAATTGAAAAGAAAAAGAAAGAAAGAAAGGTATATATATATATACGTGTGAGAGAGAGAGAGAGAGAAAAAGAAAAAATATGAGCATGTGTAAAAATAAAAATAAAGTGAACTCTCCAATTCTCTAAAGTGCATTAGGAATTTCAAGGCTTCAAGATTAAAAGATCCATACTCATTTTCCAACCATGTGCAATCCGATAACGAGGACTTCCTTTGTGCCTCGGGATCACTCTTTGCCATTTGCACATGTCCACCTATTTCAAGTGTGTGTATTTTTCTCTTTCCCCTCCTTGATATAACATTGTTTTCCAATGACCTTTTTGACGAGTCTCGGTAAGACCATGAGAAGCTTGTCTTGTTTTGACAACATCTCATTTATAATATCTTGGTAGGACTAAACTTTCCCAAAAAGCTCCATATAAAACCCGCCACATACATATATGTTATGAGAGGGAAAGGAATAGAATATATAGGCTTGAGAGACAAGATAAGATGAGAGTTCATGAGCAATATGCAAGGTGATTTAAATTTGTGAACTTGGTTTAGCTCTTTTTCATCTAGTTCTTCATTTTCAAAATTTTCGAGATCTATTTAAATTTTGGAAGCATGTTAATACTTGTGGGGTAAGCTTAATTAAGAATCTACCCTCCGTAGAGATGAAGGCTAGTACATTATGGAACTTTAACGAATTAAAATTTCGAGAGCATTATGTTTTCTCAAGTATGATCAAGTGAACACCGCCAACATCCGGGTGAACATCAACCCAAATCCAAGACGGAATGCGGGGAGCTCGGCCTCCTCCGGCCCGGAGCCAATCGTGCGAGAGGGAAGTCGGCGTCACCGCATAAGTCGAGATAGCTCGACGTGCAAACTACGACCGCGAGCATGGGGTCCCCGATGCCCTCGACGCCAACAACCCTATCCAAGCTATAGATCTCCGGATCATGCACGATCGGGAACTCCTACGACGTGACCAATACAACCAAGACAACGGCCCTCCCGACGACCTCTATGGCATCCCCGTTGATCATGATCCATCGGCAAGCCGGGAGCGGTCGATGTTGACGGTGAATTTCCGTCAACCTAGCCATGAGTTTACCTTCAGTGTTGGCATAAGTTTTATACCTTATCCATTGGTACTAACCCCCGTGGTATAACAAGTTCACTTGTGCATGTCAGTTTTGGAGTTTAGTGTTTACACAGGGTTTTAACGTTGAAAGCAAGACTTCCGGGATAAGTTCATTAAGCACATCATAACAAGACCTTGAAGCCCCGTATAAGTCATGCAATGAAGCAAACTTGACTCCAAGAAGCCAGGGTCCTAACCTGAGAAGATGACAAACTCCGAGGACCTAACCAGAAAAGTGTCGAATCTTGCGGGACAAGGAGCTATGTCCAACTTGGAGAGAAATTGACGACAAGGGCCTACATGCGAGAAGGGGGAAGGATCTAGAAGACTCGGGAAACGACACCACACGAAGGAGGCCGGGACCGGGTCCGGATGGGCCCAGCCGGTCGGCCCGGGCCGGCCGGCCCGGCCCGATCCGGGGCCCATTTTCCCCCTCATTTGACCTAGCCGCCATTCGGGCTATTTATAGCCCCGGGGACGAGAGACACGCATCGATCAATTCATCATCGGCCGCCGAGGAGCGAGAGAAGAGAGGGACACCATCCCGGAGAGGAGAGGGTCGAGCTAGTTGACTAGGGTCTCCCTAGCCGACGTGGGAACCTTGCAAGGAAGACCACGTTGGAGTTCCGGAGCTAGAAGAAAGATCAAGGTAGGATCCGGTGGTGATCTTGTATATGTATCATTGTACTAGTTGAATTATCAAGTTGAATCGATTTCTAGCGATCAAGCATTTCTTTGATGATTTTATTTTTCGATCGGCTTTGCTTATTCTTGATCTATTCTCGAGATAGATCACATAGGGTGTTCTTGTAGCCGCGGTGGCTAGAGGTACACGCCGGATCTTCTGAAAGAACTCGACTTGTCCTTGGACTCGCCCTAGACTACCCGCATGAATAGGAATACGTTGTGACAGAATGGGGGTTCCGAAAGGCGGGCGTTTTCGGAGTCGGACGGAAAACCACGATTTAAAGAGGCTTCTAATAAGATTCGATTTGCTACTGCTTCTCTTGATTGGAACTTCAACAAAAGGCTTAACCTGATCTCTCTAGATCGGTTTATCTACCCTATCTATCTTTGTTACCTCTGGTTTTTAGTAGATTAGATTAGTTTTGTGTTCTTTATCTAGATGCATTAAGCTTTCTCTTTACCGAAGATTGAAGTTACTTGGCTTTACTAGATCATCTTTTGTGTCACACATTTGTTCCACGGATTCGATACCTTGGGTTCACCACTCGAGGGAAGAAGGGTCCCTTGACTACAACGGGAGACTTGTCCGCTTGCAAGTCTAAACGAACTTTGATACAACTATTAACCGTCAACAATCAATAATTTCCCGGCTTTCTCACGACATCTCCGGATGATCGGATACCCCAAGGACTTCAAGCCATCCATTGAGAAGTATGAAGGTCGCTCCGACCCAAGTATATGGCTCAAAATGTACGAAGCATAGCGACGCGTGCCTCCGGAGGCAACGAAGACTACATGGCGGGATACTTCCCCCTCGTGATTGGCAAGGCACCACTCCCGTGGCTCGACAATCTCTCGGCGGTGTGCATCACCCTCCGGGCAACTCTGTCTCGCCTCTTCACGACCAACTACCGGGCGACCTACAATCGTCCTAGCAATACTCGCCACCTTGCCGGAGTGCGGATGAGAAGTGACGAAACTCTCTCGTGAGTACACCAACCGCTACTTCGAGAACCGCAACACCCTTGCGAGGTGTCAAAGACGACGACATCATCGCCTACTACAAAAAGGGAATCACCAACATCAAGTTGTTTGAGAAGATCCACGAAGCCGACACAAAAAACATTGGTGACCTCATGGCCTACGTCGACAAGCGGTTGACACGCAAGATGCGGTAATGCATTACTTCAACGGAGAAGACCATGATGACAGAAGCACCAGGTCGCGCAAGCGATCTGGCGAAGCTTATGTGACAGATCCACCAAGACCTTCCACCTTCCTCGAGGGTGACTTCAATATGGTCATGGACGACTAGTGTCAGTTTCACCGCGACACCAAGCACACCATGAGGGAATGCGAGCAGTTGAAGCGTGCCCTTGGAGTCCCATCTACCTCCAAAAAGACCAGAAGCAACGGCAACGACGACCGTAACGGTGGCCAACGCTTTGACAATCGTAATCGTTGACCTGATCGACAAGATTACCGTGACCCGGGCCCTATCCTCGCAATGACGATAGGGATCGACACGATTATAGCCGTGACTACCGCCGCGATGACGGACGTGACGACTACCGCCGCGACGACCGCAACGACGGGCGCGACGACCACGAAGCGATCGTCACAACGACCGACGAGACAACCGGCGTGATGATCGACGTCGCCGGGACGACCACGGTCCCCGTGACAATAACCGCAAGGATCGAACTCCACCGCCACCGCCCAAATGGGGCAACCCCAATGGTGCATTCCGGAAGGCCAACCGCGAGATCAACTTCATCATTGGAGGTCACTAAGCGATCAAAAGCAACCGACGGACTCGATCAAACACCGGGGAGATCGGACACGTCAACACCGAAAACCCGCGACCACTGCGATGGTTCGAATTCCCAATCACTTTCTCCAGGAAAGATCATTGGGTTCATATCCCCGACCCTGGAACCTATCCGTTGGTCGTTAACCCCATAATCAACGAGTCCTGGTTGTCTAAGACCCTCATCGATGGAGGCAGCAGCCTAAACATCATCTTCACAGAAACGCTGCGCAAGATGGAGTTCAACTTTAGCAAGATGACTGCTTGTGACGAACCCTTCTACGAGGTTGTGCCCGAAAAGGCTGCGTACCCCATAGGTCGTGTATGCCTTCCGGTCACCTTTGGCATAGAGGAGAACTTCCGTACAGAGTACCTGACGTTCGACGTCACGGACTTCCGCTCTTCATACCACGCCATATTCGGTCGACCTATGCTCGCCAAATTCATGGCTATACCACATCACACCTACCTCATCATGAAGATGTCAGTGCCAAACGGGATCCTCTCTGTCCTCGGAGACATCATGGTCTCCTACAATTGTGAAAGTGCCACCGTCGAGCTCTCCAAGGATTCGGGGATCAAAGCCGCAACGGCGGTCATGGTCGCCCGGGCGCCAAGATCGACCAAACAACTCTGCGGTACCGGAGCGAGAAGCGCACAACCACGGCGTTGGACCCGAGTCCGGTCGTCAAGAAGGTTTGCCTCGGCACGCCCGACGCATCCAAGGAAGTCGTCATCGGGGGCCGACCTCGACCCCAAATAGGAACTCGCGCTCACCGGCTTCCTCGGGGACAACGGCGACGTCTTCGCATGGAGTCCATCCGATATGCCCGGAGTCCCCGGGAGCCGGGCCGAGCACGGACTCGAAGTTAGCAAGACCGCACGACCTATTAAGCAAAAGCTCCGGCGATTTGCAAAAAAGAGAAAACAAGCTATAGAAGTGGAAGTCCGTAAGCTCTTAGGCGCGAGTTTTATTAGGGAATGTCAACACCTGGTTTGGCTCGCAAACCCGGTTCTTGTACCCAAAAAACTGGTGGATTAAGGATGTGTATCGATTACACCGACCTTAACAAGCATTGCCCGAAGGATCCGTTTCCTCTTCCTCATATTGACCGGTCGTGGACTCCACAGTGGTAGCGTCCTACTTTGCTTCCTCAAGCGCTACTCAAGATATCACCGGATAGCCCCGCATCCCGACGACGAAGATAAAACATCGTTCATAACGCCTCACGACATATATTGCTACAAGGTCAAGACCTTTGGCCCGAAAAACGCCGGAGCAACATACCGAAGGTGATCCGGAAGTGTTTGAAGTCCCAAATTGGGAAGAACGTCGAGGCCTATGTATACGATGTGGTCGTCAAGACCACGATGGAAGACAAGCTCATCGCCGTCCTCACCGAAACCTTCGCCAATCTGCGAGAATTCCGGTGGAAGCTCAACCCAAAAAGTGTGTCTTTGGTGTCCCCTCGGATCGCTCACGGGCTTCATGATCGGGCACCGAGGCATTGAAGCCAACTCGGTGAAGGTCGACACCATACGCAAGATGGCCAAGCCATCCAACAAGAAAAATGTCATGAAGCTTACCGGCATGATGGCGACTTTAGGTCGTTTCATCGGCAAGCTCAATGAAAAAGGCTTACCCTTCTTCAAGCTATTGAAGAAGGCCAACAAGTTCGTGTGGGACGACAAAGTTCGGAAAGCTTTCGAGGCTCTCAAAGAGTCCTTGACGAGGCCACCGGTTATGACACCTCCAATCCCGAAGGAAACACTCCTACTCTACATCTCCACCACCACCACTAATGTGGTCGGCACGATTCTCGTCGGCCGAGCGAGAAGAAGAAAGGCGGAGCCTACCCGTTCAACGACTTGTGTATTACGTGAGCGAGGTCCCGGCCGACGCTAATACACGTTATACACAACCTCAGAAGCTGCCCTATGCACTCCTGATTACGTCGAGAAAGCTTCGACATTACTTCCAAGCTCACAAGACCGTGGTTCCGTCTTCGTTCCCCTTAAGAGAAATCATCCGCAACCGTGATGCAAAAGGTCGCATCATCAAGTGGTCAGTCGAGCTTGGAGAGTTTGAAATCGAGTTTTGCCCCAGGCAAGCGATCAAGTCGTAGATCCTCGCGGAGACTTTGTGTACGAGTGGACGAGAGATCCGGATGCCCCTCCCAAGGAGCGGCCCGAATACTGGATAATGTACTTCGACGGTGCCCCGAACCTTGAGGGAGCGAGGTGCGGGTGTGTTACTTATCTCTCCTCGGGGAGAGCAGCTCAAGTACGTCCTACGGATTCATTACGAAGCCTCCAACAACGGAGCGAGAATATGAAGCCCCGATCCACGAGCTCCGAATAGCGGTGTCCCTTGGCATCAAGCGACTACGGCTTTTGGCGATTCCAAGGTCATCATCGAGCAAGTCAACGAGGGAGTGGGACTGCGTCAAGGACACAATGGATGCTTATTGTGCCGAGATTCGTAAACTTGAAGGCCACTTCAAGAGGATAGAGTTCCAAGCATGTCCCACGGAACAACAATGTCGCCGCCGATGTGCTTTCCAAACTAGGATCTCGTCGAGCTCTAGTCCCCGCGGGCGGGTTCGTCCAAGACCTACGCAAGCCTTCAATCAAGCTCTTGGATCCCGATAATCCGAGCCATCTCCAATCGACCAAAGCTCAGCACCTCCTCGTGACATGCTCATGTCTGAAAAAGAGGATGATTGGCGAAAGCCCTTCATAGACTTCATACTCGACCAACTTGTCCCCGACGACAAGGAAGAGCGAGAACGCATCACGCGACGAAGTGCTAACTACGTCATGATTGGTTCCGACATATACAGGAAAGCTGCCTCTACTGGCATCCTGATGAAGTGTATCCTACGGTCAGAGGGTCCACAGCTCTTAGCTAAGATTCACAGCAGCGAGTGTGGTTGCCACGAGGCATCCGCCAACTTGGTCCGTAAAGCGTATCGATCTGGATTCTATTGGCCCACGACCGTAACTGACGCTAAAGACCTCGTGAAGAGGTGCAAAGGATGCCAATTCTTTGCTAAACAACAACACCGCCGGCCCGTGTCCCTGCGCACTATCCCTCTGTCTTGGCTCTTTGCTATGTGGGGCCTCGACGCCGTAGGACCGTTTCGTACCGCCCCCAAACGGCTACAAACATATCCTTGTCGCCATAGACAAATTCACCAAGTGGATTGAAGTCCGACCCGTTGGGAAAGTAACATCGGAAGAAGCAGTTAAATTCATTGGAGATATCAAACATCGCTTCGGTGTGCCTAACAGGATCATCACCGACCTAGGCAAAGCTTTCACTGGCTCAGTCTTCTGGGACTTTTGCCAAGATAACCTCATCGACGTCTACTACTGCTGGGTCTCCCACCCAAGGTGTAACGGCCAGGTCGAAAGAGCCAACGACATGGTGCTTCAAGCTCTCAAGGACCGTATCTACGACGACGCCTCCAACTATGCCACCCGCTGGTTAGCCGAGCTGCCTCACGTAATCTAGGGTCTCAGGACTCAAGTCAGCTCTGCCATAGGCTTTTTGCCCTTCTTTCTGGTCTACGGATCAGAAGCCGTACTTCCTACCGACGTCGCTTTCGGAGCTCCACAGATTCAGTTCTACGAGGAAGGAGAGGCCGAGCAAACACATCGCATCGACCTCGACAGCCTCAAAGAACAAAGACTCGCCGCCGTCATGAGACAAGCTCGTCATGATTAACAGCTACGTCGCTATCATGATCGCAACGTTAGGTAAACCTCATTCAACGTTGGCGACCTCGTCCTTAGACGCATTCAGAAGATCAACGACATGCACAAGCTCTCTGCTCATTTGGAGGGACCTTTCATCATCACGAAGTCATCGGCCGTCTACATATCGACTCCGGTGGGGCGACGGACAAGGAGTACCCAACCCTTGGAACATGGAGCATCTACGATGATTCTATCCGTAGAATAGTTTTAAATTCAAGTTATGTATTTCCTTTTCTTGTATCCTTCTTTTTTCAGATTAAATAAATAAATATTTTAAGCAGTCATCTGCTATGAGTCGAGCACTACCTCCTCCTTCCTCATGCCTCCCCCTCCCTCAACACGCTCGGGGGCTTGGCTAAAGCCAACATATGGGTTGCAAAACCTAGGGTTCTGTGGAGTCTCTCTTAGTCCTTCCCCTCGACATGGTCGGGGGCTTGGCACAAAGCCAACCCAAGGGTCGTCCCGACCTAAGGACACCATCCCTAAGCGAGTACGAAGCCTCTCGCCGCCATGAGCATGCTTGGTCGCCATGACCTGAGGCCTAGGCTCCTCCCTCGCGCGCTGACCTCTCGTAAGCCTCCATGCTGAGTTGTGGAGGTCGGTAAGCCAGCCTCTCCGTGAGTAGTGGTTAGCGAGTCAAGAACATAGTATGTCACTACAAGACCAACCAAACTCATGCAGGCAAAAGGCAAGTACTTCGCTAGGGTCTCTTCAACATATCCTTGAAGCATTATTATTTACAAGTCATGAGAGGAGGGGGAGGTACAACTCCTAACTACTGCGGTCGCCACCATCGCCACCGGCTCCACCATCGCCTTCAAAGTCAATGTTCTCCATCACCTCATTAGCAACATCATCAACTTCAAGCTCCGGGGCTTGGAGGTCCTTCGTGGTGTCCGCGCCTCCCTTAATCTTGGCCATGTCGACCTCACGATAGTGAGACTTAACTCTCACCGGTGCATCGGTCGCGGCCACCAAACCCATTGCCCTCGGCAAAGTCAAAAGCTTTGTTAGGAGTGTCTACCGGGCGATCAACAATGGACTACTGCTTGCTCCCCTTCTTCCGAACGGGCATGCAAGACATTGCATAATTGGCGACACCACGTAGGTCGTTCAACTCCACCTCATATCCTGCAATAGTGGTTTGGTCACTCTGTAATGACTTCAAAACAACCTCGAACTCGGCTTCAAGGCCCTGACGAGCTGCTGTCTCATAAACCAGCTTTTGAGATATGGCATACTCGCTGTCAGTAGCTTCTTTTATAGCCTGCTTGAGCTCCAAGCCCCCAACCTCGATCTCCCAAACCTTTATTTCTAGGTCCCGAACCTTGCTTCGGGAGGTCGCCAGAGCGTTCTTCAGCTCCTCCTCACGGTTACAGAAATCTGCAGGATACAACAGTCAGCACCTTTGCCAACGATCTTCTTTTTCAAAAGGGGTAAGGATTCAACATACCGGTAGTTGCGGTGTTAAGCGTGCGGTGGCCTCCACGGCCTTGCGCCTCTCCTCGGCGAGCTCATCCTCGAGCTTCTTTTTCTCGGTGGCGGCGGCCTCACAAACTCGCTTGAGCTCTCGCTCAAGGTCGACGATCCGCTACTCCTTCTCCGTGCATGCTTCGGCGGGTCGGCCCGGCCTTTGGCCCTCTCGCTAGCGGCGTTACGGAGTAACTAGGTCATCGGCAACACTTCAAACATGTACGATCAAGCAAACAAGCAACATGTCGTGGGCAACGTACCGTCGGTGTGTTGTTGATGGTGATGATCTTTGGTTCGCAAGGCACTCGCATGTACTCGTTATCTTCAAACCGGTCCTCCGCCAAGGGGTGTGCTTCCAATTAATGGTGCGCCGTGAAAACCTTGGGCTCGAAGATGAAGATGGAGGTACTGTGTGCCGGATGTTTACGGACCTCCTGGTGCCAGGTCGATCCGAGGCTAGTCCCCGACCGGTCCTCACCCCCACCGAGAAGCGTCCCGATGGGGTCGGCATCAATAATCATTGGGGAGGTCGTCGCCTCGACGTCCCCGGGGCGAAGTCCCTACAACCTCAGCAACGCGCGGGGGAGTACTCACCCTCGAATCAGCTACATGTGGTGAAGTTACCACGTTCTCATCCGCTCCCCGCGGCGGAGTAGCAGTGCGCGCATCGTCAGCAAGCGCCTCCCTCACGACCTGTGGCTCAGGTGACCTCGTGCGGGGAGGGGAGACAAGCGGGCAGCGGCACCCCTTGTGGCCTCACCACCGGCACCGCATGACAAAGCACCTCATCAAGACGAAAATCGGATAATAAGTGCAAATACGAACCAACCCTCAAGACTTTACCTCGTCGCGGTGGAAGCCGAGCCTTCGGCCAAAACACCGAGGCTTAATAGCCGCGAGCATCCTCGCCGCGCGCTGCCGCAGCACTACACCGCGCCTCCAATCCACGTCGGAGAGCATCCTCCGACATCTTCTCGCACCAATTCCCGCCGCCTCTTGGCGACGAGGACTTTCCGACCTCCTCGCCGGTCGCTCGGGGACCGACAACTCCTCGATCGTCTCATCTTTCTCCTTCTCCTCCTCCTCTTCCGATTCGACCTCCCGCGAGTGAGGTGTCAGAATCGACGGAGTGACCACCACCGGAGGGGAGGCCACCCTCCTCTTCCTTTTCTTCTTCTTTTTTGCGGCCTTGACCGCAGAAACCGCAACAACAACGGCCAAGGCGGACTTCTTCGCAACCGCCGACCTGGTGGTCCTACGCCGTGCCTTCGCGGCACCACCGGCTTTCCGGAGCCGCCCCGGCATCGCCACCTCCGGCCTCATCGCCGGTATCCTCGTCGGCCTCAACCGACGATTTTGACTCGTAAAACTCCGGCAAACGACCTGCCGGAGGCTTGTACTTGTCGACCTAAGCTTCTCGCGGTCTTTGCTCACCTTCGGGGAAGAGGTCTCGGGCACCACATCCGAAGCTCGTGCTCCCGCAAATAGAAGACAAGGGTCTTATATGACCTACACAACTAATAAGTGAAGTAAAACGACCTAAAGATAAGATCTCATGATCTTACCGGGTTCGCCGGCCTCTTCCACGAGTGTGCCTTAGGGCACTTCTTCACCTTTACTTTCCCAAAATACATGTGGGAAACTCTAGCCACCATCTCCTCCTTGGAGACCTTGCGGTTGACCTCGCGTGTGGGGTCCGACCGACCCCGGTACTCGTATGCTTGGGTGGACCCGATTCTTGATCGGTGGATCATCCGCCCGCGAACGACCTAGCCACCGCGGCTCCCGTCACCCCCCGCTTCTTCGGCTCGGCCGACAAGCTCCGGCACCGGCTCGAGCTCCTTGAGATCCGGGATGACGGATCTAAATCCCACTCATTTATTTTCACCGGCCTATGGCCGATCCGACGTGGAAGACCGGGAATTTGATGCGCAATATAAAACCACTCCGACCTCCACCCGGCGGTGTTGTCGGGGGAGGTCGGTGTCTATCCACTCGCCTTGACCCTTGAGGCCGACCTCAAATTAAACATCACAGCCCCCACTGGCCCCAACCTCTTGCCAGTGCTTTTGACACAGAAAAAATACCTCCATAACAAGAAGTGAGGCGATATCCCCAGATACGCCTCATAGAAATGAATGAAAGTGGAAACTACAGTTATGGAGTTAGGGACAAGGTGTACCGGCTCTAGCTAGTCGTAGTACGAGAGCCCACGGAAGAAGTCTCCCGCGGGAGGTTGAAGCCGCACTCGAAGGAGGCGAAGACGACCTGCTCCTTGACGTCCTCGCTCGGGAACTCTTCCCCGGCGGCGGCCCTCCATCCACCTCCGCCTTCGGCGGAGCGACCCACGATCAACCGGCGGCGAATCTTGGCATCTATCATTGTCGACCGGACCCACACCGCTTGCGGGTCCGGGATGGAAGCTCTCTCCGTCGCCATCTCACCGCTAGGGTTTGAGTTGGATCTAATGTGGCACAGGGTCTTAATGCGCATGCGCAGGAGAAGCATGACGTGGAGCGGCGGTGCTGGCTCGGATCTAGCCAGAGTTGGAACTGGACGGGCGGGCGCAAGGGCACGGCGGTCACAAGATCGCTATGGCGCAAGAGAGAGAAAGAAAGTAACAACAGCGAAAGCGAAAGGGATGCGAGGAAGAAGACGAAGGGGAATGGGGTCAACCCCACCCCGGGCCGTCCTATTTATAGGGGGTCCACCGAATCTATCCATTGCGGTTCCTTCCCACCGTACAATGCGCCTCAACGGCTCTATCCCGAGAACTTCGCGTGAAGATCCGGGTGGATTTTTCGCTACGACCTAAATACGAGTTTAGGTCGTCGGCCAAAAACACAACATCGGGTCGTCCCGATGGCAAATCATTTCACAAGCCCCCACGTCACATTAATATAGGTCTTTGGAAAATCATTTTTCCAAATCGACCAAGTACATGACGAGAAGAGAGAGAACATTACATGGGTTACCCCGGGGTACCTAGCTGCCTACGACCTCATTGGATCCAGGATCCGAAGGTACACAAGTCGCCTACGACCTCACCGGATCCGAACACGACACACAAAATAAATATACTACAAAGCACGGGCTATCCGGAAGCGATTACCACGACCAACTTTGCCGAAGCGAGTACATCACGAGACTTCTCGTAGCACCGGGACCTTGATGGCGGCCTTGCGGGGAGCCAAGCTGCGGGACAACACGCAATCTAAGGCATGCTTGGCTCCAACTATTGGAATGGAGACACGAGCTTGCTCTTCGGCGTTGAAAACCAAGCCCTAGTGAGCTCCTGGTTGAAGGATCGGATGGCGACTAGAGAGGGGGGGAGTGAATAGGAGCCGGTAAAAATTCTTCCAAAAAGAACCCGGCCTATGCCCTAGACAAATCCGGTCACACACGAGCGATGGATCGAATCACACACCAATCGCCAAGACAACGAGGTTATGGATCAACCTCTAGCCTTAGGAACGATTCCTTGAAGCACACGCGGAAGCACGAAAGAAGAAGGAGAGGAATCGAACCAAAGAAGCAAAGCGCGCAGCCTCTGGCGGACCGTCCGGCCAGACAGGGCGGACCGTCCGCGATGAGCCGCGCGGACTGTCCGGCCTGCTACCGCGGACCGTCCGCGCCAACTCCGCGGACCGTCCGGCCTACCCCGCGGACCGTCCGTTAAATCACACGGAAGCCGACCGAAGCAACCCACGAACCACGGACCGTCCGCGGGGAGCACGCGGGCGTCGTCCGCCGGGCACCCGCGGACCGTCCGCCCTCTCGCGCGGACCGTCCGAAACTCCGTCCAACCGAAAACCAAAATCGCGACGGATCGAAACGAAAGACGAGCACGAACACGAAGAACACGGGACGAACCCTAGCGGCGCGGACCGTCCGCCGGGTCCTCGCGGACCGTTCGCTAGGTGCGGACGAACGAAAACGCCCGACCCCGAAAGTCAACTCTCCCAAATCATCATCGGATTTCCCAAACGGTTGAAGTTGTGGAGACAAGGGTTTGGGGACTTGAAAAGCGTCACACAAGGATGCTATAGCCCAAAAATCTTGCCTCCTAACTCCCTAAATAACCGGGAATCGCGAATCCTTTGAGCACCACCAAAAGCTAGAGCACCGAACGAAAAACTTTGAATCGAAGTGGTTTCCGGCGTTTGAGAACACAAGGTCAATCACAAAGATGCACGAGACATCTATCCATGTTTTCCTCAAAGAAATCCGGGGAGAAACCCACTCAAATCCGCGGAATCGCACCGGGAACAAAGGCACGAAAACAAGCACAAAAGACGACGAAAAACACAACTCCGAATCTTCTATACAAACCAGGAAAGATTCACAAGGTCTAGCATGCCCCCCTAGCATCCATCCCTCTCAACAAATCTCTCATGAAGCTCTCATGCTAGCCTAGAGAAAATGGAAGAAAAATAGCTACGAAAATGAGAAATGGGAGGGAGGAAATGAAACCCCGAGTCGCGGAGAGAGAGAGCCACTCACACACCCTTATGGCTTATATATCGGGTCCGCGCGGAGTGGTAAATGACTCGAATACCCCTAACTTAACTACGGCGATACAACCCACGCGGGGGCATTTAGGTAATGTTTGTGGGTCTTGCCATCGGACGGCCACGCCTTTGCCGCACCCCGCGTCCTCCCGACGCAAGCACGAGGACCATGTGTGGTTCAAGGACCGGTGGATGGTCGCTTCCTTGTGTGATGAGTGATTGACAACGTTGTGTGGACCGATTCTTGGCTAAGTATTGCGGGTGCGGGTTGCGGCTTGACTCGTGTTGGTGCGGGTGAAGAACAAGCGCGAAAGGTCGTCGCCGGTGAGGCCTCCGAGGTGTGGAGAAGACAAGTAGGCTTCGTTCGAGGGACCCGGTGGCCGGCGGGGTCAAGTGCGGGCCGCATGGTGGCATGAACAAGCAAGATGAAGTCGTGGACGGTTTCTTGGTTGAGCCTCAAAACCAAGGTCGAGCCGGGACTACGTGGGAGCCAAGTCATGAGTGGAGATTGGCGGAGGCTACACCGAGTTCGCGGGGTTTCCGGTGGTTCACCGGAAAACCACCGGGTTCCTTGGTTGATCCACAAAGCCAAGACCGGAGAACCGAAGACGGAGGTGCGGCGGCACCCGGACCGGTCGACCGGTGGGTCGACGGCCGGTCGACCGGTGGGGACCGGTCCGGCCGGTGAGGAGCACCGGTCGACCGGTGTGCGACGACGCGGTCCGGAATCTTCGAAGCGGAGGACACGCGTCGGGATCGCATCGCTTGCGTCGAGGCTACGCGAGGTGCGGTTGCGGGCATCCGTCCGATGGTGAAGACATCAAGAATTCCGAATCCGCCCTTGAGGGGCATGTATCCCTAGTTAGTAGAGAGGGGCATTTTAGACATTCGGTTGCCGCCTATATAACCCAAGAGGTGAGAGGTTGGCGGCCAACTCTTGGAACCCTAGCTCATTAGTTTTCCTATTTTCCACCTATTTTCTCTAGGTTTTCCTTAGGACTAGCAAGAGAGCTTCACGGAGAGATCTTGTAGAGAGGGATGGATGATCGGGCGGCTTGCTAGACCTTGTACGAACCTTTGTTTCATGTATAGATGATTCGGCGTGGTTCCTCAAGGTTTGGATGTGTTTTCCCGGTTGTTCTTGGTGGTGATTTTCGGAGCCCTCTCTCGGTGATTTCTTTGGGGTGTTTTCGGGGCTTTTCTCTTGGGGATTTGATGGGGGAAATTTGTGGGAACCCTTCGTGGTTCTTTGGGCTGTGATTCCCCTCCCAAATCCGTGAGGAAAAGTGCTCGATTTTGGGGTTTCTTGAGTTCTTGGGTTGGAAGTGCTTCCGGCGGGATTTCTTCGATTCCTCCTTTTTGGACGAGTTTAGGTGGGATTAAACTTGGCTATGAACTCCTCATGAGGTGTTCATGATATCCCCAAAGTCTTGTTCAAGACCGTGGAGCGATTCGGGAGATCGAGATTTGGATTTGGGGGAGTTGACCGCGGGTCTTTGTTCATCTCGAGTCGCCGGAGCCACACCGGTCGGCCGGTGCTCTTGACCGGTCCGACCGGTGCAAGCCCTTGTGGGTTTTTGCTCGGGTGAACGTCTTGGTGTGTTCCTTGTTGTCCCGTGTTCTTCGCTTGTTTCAAGTTTGGGTCCGTTTGGTGGTCGGTTGGCTTGTTTGGTGCCTTGGGGGCTTTCAGGCTGCCATCGGTCTGACCGGTGTGTCTCACCGGTCTGACCGGTGTAGAGCCACTTAGTGGAAGTTGCTCAGTTTCACCAGCAGGGACCGGTCTGACCGGTGGTGCTCACCGGTCTGACCGGTGTGGGTCTGTAGACTCGAGGCTTGGTTTTTCCGCTGCGTTTCTCGGGTCGGAAGGTGGTGTGTTGGTTCCTAGGTCCAGTGGCACTCCAGTGGCTACGTGGGCTTGACCAACCTTGGTAGTGAGTCGGAGACGTGTGTTGGAAGCCGCGTTCGTCTTGTTGGAGTTTTCATCTCCTTCGAGAAGAATTTTTATCGGCTCCCATTCACTCCCCCCCCCTCTCTGGTTCGCCGTATCGGTCCTTCAAGTGGTATCAGAGCCAGTTCGGGTCTTTGTTGACTCTAACCAGTCTAAGATCCAAGGATGGCGTACCAGGAACGGGGTTCGGGTCCTCCACACTTCGATGGCAAGAACTACCAGATGTGGAGCAAGCGGATGGGTGCTTTTCTCCGCGGAAAGGGTCGGATCCTTTGGGATGTCACGGTGGACACGAGGCTATGTCCGGTGGGTTGATTTCCTCGCTCCGGGATCGAGGGGACGGCTTCGACGCCAACAATAAGGCGGTCGACTACTTGTTTCGTGCTTTGTGTCGGCTGAGTTCGATCGGGTGCACACCGAGCACTTGGCTTGTAGGATTTGGGTAGTGTTGAAGGAGGCTCATGTTGGGAACGCCCAGGTTCAGGCACGGATGTATGCGACCTACGGAGAGAGTACGAGAACTTCACTCATCTCCCCGGTGAGTCCATCGATGCCTTGTTTCGAGAGGTTCACGGTGGTTGTGAACAACATGAGGGCCAATGTGGACGTGCTCCCGTACGATGATCATGATAGAGCGGTCAAGCTCTTACACTCTTTGGATCGTACGATATGGGGCGGAAAGTTCGAGGCCATAGTCGAGTCGGAGAAGTATGACACTCTGACCGTGAACGAGCTGTTCTCGAAGCTCAAGTCGGCTGAGGTGGATAGGGGCATGACTGCCAAGCTCGAGGGTCCGACTGACTCCCATAGTCTCGCCCTCGTTGGTGGTTCCAAAGGAAAGGCTAACTCTAACCCATCCACCAGGATGTTCTCTTTCTCCTCTTTGATGTCTATGCCGGATGAGGAGTTCGACGAGCTTGGAGAGGACGGGCGGCGCTCCCGACGAGGCGGTTCGAGAGGCCGCACGAGAACCGCGTGAACGAGGAGGAGGAACACGAGGACATGCTTCAAGTGCGGCAAGGCCGGACACTATTTCGCCGAGTGTCCAAAGGTGAACGACCACGACAAGCACAAGTCCAAGGACAAGAAGAAGAAGTCCGGGAAGAAGGATCATGGACATGAGAAGAAGACGCGGTCTCGAGAGAAGATGAAGAGATCGAGCGACATCGAGTCCGATTCGAGGACACGTCTTCAAGCTCGAGTGATGAAGACGAAGAGGATGACAAGAAGAGGAAGAAGAAGAAGAACATTGGCAAGTATCTCAACGGCCTTTGTGTGATGGGCCTAAGCCTCAAGGACGACTTCGCGGCATGGCTCGCGGTTCGAGCGACAAGAGAAGCCAGAAGGACGCCTCGGACTTGGATTCCGAGGATGAGGTATGTGATGAGCTCTCCTCTTTGCGCAAGGAGAATGAGGAGTTGGTTGACTTGCTTGATAATCGCGATCACATGCTTAGAGAGGCTAAGAAGCTTAGGAAGGAGCTTAGATCTTTGCTCGAGGATGCTAGGACTAGAGTGGCTGAGCTAGAGACACAGGTGCTTGATAGCAAGCTTGAGATTGATTCCCTTAAGGCTAGCCCTGTTGTTTCGGATGAGAACGATTGTGCTGATTGCTCTGTTTTCTGGGTGACTTGGTGATCTTAGGGAGAAGTATGCCACCAATTGTGAGGAACTAGATGTGCTTAGGGTTGAGTTAGCTGAGCTACAATCTAGACCCACTTTGCTTGGTGCTTGCACTTCTTGCCCTAGTTTGCATGAGAAAATTGTTGAGCTCCGTTCTCGCATTGTTTCTCTTGAGGCTGATTTGAAAGTGCATATTCCTACTTCTTGCTCTACATGTGAGTTGCATGCTATGAAGAATTTGGATCTTGCAAAATGTGTTGGTCGCTTGCAAGATGAGAATGATAAGTTGCGTGAAGCGCCGAGTTGGTTGTCGAGTCAAGAACCTCGGCTTGGTATGATGATTGCTAGGCGTAAACGCTTTGACGGTTGGGCATTGGGATTGGATAAGGTTGGTGAGGGCGGTGGTGAGAGAGAAAGGAAATTTGGGAATGTTTCGGTTCCACCACAACCCACACCCAAAGACAAGTTTGCATCCAAGCCAAACCAACCAAGAGAAAAACCGAGTGAGAAGGCAAGTGAAAAGCCTAGTGAGAAACCAAGTGAGAAGTCTTGTGAAGAATCTCATCCCAAGCCTAAGCCCAGATCGATCCGTTTCCATTGTGAGTTTTGTGGAAAGGATGGTCACAAGAGAGCGTTTTGCTTCAAGAGGAAGCGTGAGGAGAGAATGGCGAAGGAGTGGGCTAACAAGGACAAGTACCACCCCTCGATGGTGTACTTGAGCCTCGTGTGCGGTTGCCCGGGGCCAAGGCGAGTGTGAGGTCGGTTCGGGCTTGGGGAGAGCGGAAGGCGTTGGAGGTGCTGCTTGCCCGAGGCTACACCGGTCGGACGGGTGAGGGGCACCGGTCGGACCGGTGCGGGCACGGACAGCGGCGGTTTAGGTTTCATGCTCGTACAGGTGCGAGGGTTGTTTCTGGAGGTCGTGGTTCTGGTAGTTGGTCTGGAAAGTTTGCTGGAGGTCAGTTTGCTAGGCGTTCTCCTCCTCGTGCTCAATACGGGGATTGGAGGAGTCGTGGCGGTGTGTTGGAGAGGAAGGATGGTCCACGGGCTTTCTTTCGTGGTTTTGGTCCTCCTCCAGGCAGAGAGGGCTGGTTCCCTCATGGTGGTTACCGTAGTGGTGTTCGTGGAGGTAGCTTTGGTAGGAAAGATGGTTTGGTTTGTTCTAACCCCACTTTCGAGCAAATGGCTAGGCACTGGTTTTACACATTTGGAACTAACCCCAGTGTTGAGTCGTTTGCTCGCTCTCGCTCTTTGTTTTGAGTTGCAGGTGGATGGTCCGGAGAACATTTGGTTGATATCGGGGGGTGGTTCTTCGGCCTCATATCCCGGTGGTGACATAGAGGTACATCACTTTCGGGGATGGTGGACAAGGATTAGTGAATTGTGAAGAAATGATAAAGGTAAGTGTATTTGTGACCTTCGAGTGTGTGGCCCTGGTCAAGCCACTTGGTTCGTTTTGCTCCTTCTCTATCTCATGTGTGTAGGGTGAGCTTTGTATGCTCTTTGGCCCTAGTGCATGTGTTTAGGGGGAGCTTGTGAGTTTTGTGCTCCCTTGCTCTTTTGCGGTGGTGTCGAGCCCTTTTTGCCTCCCCTCGAGGAGCGGTGGTTTGTGAGCTTTGTGTGTGGGAGCTCTGTGTAGCATATGTATAGCTTTCCTCGGTGCTTTTCTTGCATTTGGCATGGCATATGTAACATGATGTATAGGCATCCTTGTATCTTAGTTTGCATGCATTTTGTATCATATGCATTGGTTAGGAAAAGCTTCTCTCATATACATAGTTCACCATGGAATGAGATATATGTCTTTGTGAGCTCGTTTGGTATGCTACGGTTAGTTTTGGCTTAGCTCTTGATGATCTTGATGAATAATCCATGGTTGATAGCTATATTTTTGAAAAATGTTACATGTATGCTCTCTCATGTGTAAATGCCTTTACATGCTCTTGACATGTTTTTGTGGCTTTGCTATGCTTAAATTGTGGTTGGATAGCTAGTTTATTGATCATATGGGGCCAAAGGCTCATTTGCCATCATGAATGTTTAGCCCTCTTGATTTATCTTATGGAGGAGCATAAGTTCCTTTTTGTCGCAAAGACATTTCATGTACCATTTACAAATCTGAAAATGAAATGAAAAATGCTTGGAAATGTGCTCCCATGTCATATGTGCTGAATTTAATTTGCTTTGGGTGCTAAACCGTTGCATGATGCCTACCAATGAGAAGTCTCATACATAGAAGTAGGCACATGGCTCGGTGGCTTTGACATGACATGAGGTGCTTGTGGGTGTTTGTGATGGTCTTATGGTTAGAATAGCTGTCCTAGCATGAAGTTTGTGTGGCTTTGCCATTTTGATATGCTTTGATCATGTTTAGGACTTTGCTCATGAGAGGCGAGTTTTTCGCAAAATTGCCAAAATCCATCTTAGCTTCGTCCAATGGTTGTGAAACTTGGTGATCATGTAGTTGAGATCGATACGAAGCCGTCGAGTACCTAACTTGCTCATTTGGACGTGTGTAGCATTCTTTGTTGAATTTTGTATCTTTGAGAAGCTCTAGGTTGAAAGTTTTGCATTTTTGGCTTGATTCATGCATTGCCAACAAGGGGGAGAAGTTTGAGCTTGAAATGGCTTAGTGGATACTTTTAGAAGGTTTTCAGGTGGTTTCGAGCCATTTTCTGGTCTCTGTTTTACACCGGTCTGACCGGTGAAGAGCACCGGTCTGACCGGTGTGAGTGCTGGTCCTGTACATATGTTGGGCACCGGTCTGACCGGTGGTGATGACCGGTCTGACCGGTGTGAGCTGAAATTGCTGCAGCCTGCCCCGTTTTCTTTGTTTTGCATGCATTCGTCCAGGGGGAGTTGCATTGGTTCAGGGGGAGCTTGCATGTGTGCGAGGGGAGCTCTTTGTGGTTTTTCGAGCTTTGTTTTGGTGGTTTGCGCTCTTTGCTTGAGCTTTGTTTTGTCTCGGATGTGTCGAGCCGTTGCCCTTGCCTAAGGGGTCCGAGACTTGTCTTCTTCAAGTGATCTTGCTCTTTGCCTTTGTTTGGCTTTCGATCGCTTGTTGGAGTTTCTTTTTGTTCGTTTCTTTTTCTTTTCTTTTCTCTCTTGTTACCTTCGTGTGGGTGTTGTCAATGCACTCATCAAGGGGGAGATTGAGGACCATGTGTGGTTCAAGGACCGGTGGATGGTCGCTTCCTTGTGTGATGAGTGATTGACAACGTTGTGTGGACTGATTCTTGGCTAAGTATTGCGGGTGCGAGGTTGCGGCTTGACTCGTGTTGGTGCGGGTGAAGAACAAGCGCGAAAGGTCGTCGCGGTGAGGCCTCCGGGTGTGGAGAAGACAAGTAGGCTTCGTTCGAGGGACCGGTGGCCGGCGGGGGTCAAGTGCGGGCCGCATGGTGGCATGAACGACAAGATGAAGTCGTGGACGGTTTCTTGGTTGAGCCTCAAAACCAAGGTCGAGCCGGGACTACGTGGGAGCCAAGTCATGAGTGGAGATTGGCGGAGGCTACACCGAGTTCGCGGGGTTTCCGGTGGTTCACCGGAAAACCACCGGGTTCCTTGGTTGATCCACAAAGCCAAGACCGGAGAACCGAAGACGGAGGTGCAAGGGCGGCACCGAGCCGGTCGACCGGTGGGTCGGCCGGTCCGGCCGGTGGGGACCGGTCGGCCGGTGAGGAGCACCCGGTCGACCGTGTGCGACGACGCGATCCGGAATCTTCGAAGCGGAGGACACGCGTCGGGATCGCATCGCTTGCGTCGAGGCTACGCGCAGGTGCGGTTGCGGGCATCCGTCCGATGGTGAAGACATCAAGAATTCCGAATCCGCCCTTGAGGGGCATGTATCCCTAGTTAGTAGAGAGGGGCATTTTAGACATTCGGTTGCCGCCTATATAACCCAAGAGGTGAGAGGTTGGCAGCCAACTCTTGGAACCCTAGCTCATTAGTTTTCCTATTTTCCACCTATTTTCTCTAGGTTTTCCTTAGGACTAGCAAGAGAGCTTCACGGAGAGATCTTGTAGAGAGGGATGGATGATCGGGCGGCTTGCTAGACCTTGTACGAACCTTTGTTTCATGTATAGATGATTCGGCGTGGTTCCTCAAGGTTTGGATGTGTTTTCCCCGGTTGTTCTTGGTGGTGATTTTCGGAGCCCTCTCTCGGTGATTTCTTTGGGGTGTTTTCGGGGCTTTTCTCTTGGGGATTTGATGGGGGAAATTTGTGGGAACCCTTCGTGGTTCTTTGGGCTGTGATTCCCCTCCCAAATCCGTGAGGAAAAGTGCTCGATTTTGGGGTTTCTTGAGTTCTTGGGTTGGAAGTGCTTCCGGCGGGATTTCTTCGATTCCTCCTTTTTGGACGAGTTTAGGTGGGATTAAACTTGGCTATGAACTCCTCATGAGGTGTTCATGATATCCCCAAAGTCTTGTTCAAGACCGTGGAGCGATTCGGGAGATCGAGATTTGGATTTGGGGGAGTTGACCCACGGGTGTTGTTCATCTCGAGTCGCCTGTGCCACACCGGTCGGCCGGTGCTCTTGACCGGTCCGACCGGTGCAAGCCCTTGTGGGTTTTTGCTCGGGTGAACGTCTTGGTGTGTTCCTTGTTGTCCCGTGTTGCTTTCGCTGTTTCAAGTTTGGGTCCGTTTGGTGGTCGGTTGGCTTGTTTGGTGCCTTGGGGGCTTTCGGTGCCATCGGTCCGACCGGTGTGTCTCACCGGTCTGACCGGTGTAGAGCCACTTAGTGGAAGTTGCTCAGTTTCACCAGCAGGGACCGGTCTGGCCGGTGGTGCTCACCGGTCTGACCGGTGTGGGTCTGTAGACTCGAGGCTTGGTTTTTCCGCTGCGTTTCTCGGGTCGGAAGGTGGTGTGTTGGTTCCTAGGTCCAGTGGCACTCCAGTGGCTACGTGGGCTTGACCAACCTTGGTAGTGAGTCGGAGACGTGTGTTGGAAGCCGCGTTCGTCTTGTTGGAGTTTTCATCTCCTTCGAGAAGAATTTTTATCGGCTCCCATTCACTCCCCCCCCTCTCGGTTCGCCGTATCGGTCCTTCAAAGCCATGCGATCCCGCCGCGTGTCCTCCGCCTCGAAGCTTCCCGACACGCCCGGATCCCGTCTCCGTCGTGTTGGGCCCTCGGACTTGGTTTTGAGGCCCAAACAAAGAAACCGTCCGCCGATGGTTTTGTGGGCAAACCACCAAACCCCGCGTGCTCGGTCCGGCCTCCCGCCAAACCACTTGACTTGACCGCCACCGTGCACCGGCTCGCTTGTCCATGACTTCATCTTGCTTGTGTCGCCACCATGTGACCCGCACCCGGGCCCCGCCGTCCACCGGGTCCCTCGAACCGAGCCTACTTGTCTCTCCATCTCCCGGAGGCTCCTCAAGGCCGAAGAACTTTCGCGCCCGTTCTTTACCCGCAACAACACGAACTAGGCCGCGCAGCCTACACCTCGCGCACTAAGCCAAGAGTCGGTCCAACACCCGTTGTCAATCACTCATCACCGAGGAGCGGTCATCCATCGACCACCGGGACGCTCCCGGTCCTCAATCTCCCCCTTGATGAGTGCATTGACAACACACAACGCGAAATGAAATTCGGAGAGAAAGAAAGAAAAGAAGAAGAAAGAAAAACAAAGAAGCTCAACTCATGACCAAAACCAAGGAAAGGCAAAGAAAGGTCACAAGCCAGGCAAAGCACAAAATCCACACCGAAAACAAGCAAGAAAGCTCCCCCCGAGAAAATGCAAACTTCCAAATTTCAGCTCACCTCTTCTGAATTTTCATTAAGCTCACCTCTTCTCCCCCTTGTTGACAATGTATGAATCAAGGTGAAAATGCGAAATGCAAAACAAATCATATAAACGTCTACAGGGAGCTTCTCAAATAGGCCAAATCTAGTGTCAAAGGCTAAGAATGAGACAAAGATCACACATATGAATCATAGCATAGTCAAAGCATCGCCACAAGTAATATATGAAAATACAAGCATGTGACAAAGCAAAATTTTCGGATTTAAGCAGCTTTTACCAAAAGACGGCTCGCTTCACATGTAAAAGCCTATCCATGTCACACTTGAGCCACAAACATGCATACCACTCAAAGATCATACAAGGATATCAAATTCTCAAGCAAAAGATCATGGCAAACACCCATAAAGCAAAGCATGTCATGTCAAAGCTCATGAGCCATGTGTCCACTTCTGGGAGACTTCTCCACCGGTGAACATCATGCAACATGTTTTGCACCCATATTTGAAAGATAAGACATTTTAAGAATAGACATGATGGATAGAGCATTTTTCAAGCAATATACACTTCTTTTCAAGATTAAATCATTTCATGGTACATGAAGTGCCTTTGCGGCAAAAAGAAGCTTATGCTCCCCCATGAATGCAACATAGGCTAAACATTCACAATGATATTCGTCCTTTGGCCCAAATGCAAGAACAAGGCATCCAAGCACAATCTAAGCATGAAAAGCACATTTAGACCAAACTCGTGACATGGATACACAACTACACACGAGTGGAGCATATTTCATCAAAAATTAGTCAAGATTAGCATTTACTTCAAAAAGGGCTATCTCACTACACATATATCTCAAATATTCCAAGAGCATAGCCTCACATCACTATTTCTCCACACATATGACCAATATCTCACAAATAGCCAAAGAAACTCAAATATGGCATATGAAAGAAGCTCATCATCCTAAAATGCAATATGATACAAATGCAACATGATATATGACAAGATGGCTATCCTACCATGGTTTATACATCAAGCAAAGCATGTATATACATCAAAGTAAAACATGGTATGATACATATGGTACAAGAGAAAAACCCCCAAGAATCAACTAGAAAGGGCAACAAACCCCAAGTTCCCCCCGCAAGCGCACAAATGTAGCTTGGTCGAGAGGCTTTGTGAAAATGTCTCGCAAGCCGATCTTGGGTAGGGACATGGCTCAACACAATGGTTCCTTTCTCCACATTGTCCCTCAAGAAATGATACCTCACTTCTATGTGTTTAGTTCGGGAGTGAAGCACCGGGTTTTTGGCTACGCTTATGGCACCGGTGCTATCACAAAGAAGTGGGATCGGGCGCACTCCTCACCAAAGTCTCTCAAAGTGTATGAAATCCACAACGGTCGGGAACAACAACTCGCGGCGACAACATACTCCGCCTCGGTGGTAGACCGAGCTACACTAGACCGCTTGTGAGAAGACCATGAGACCAACGAAGAACCAAGAAACCGGCAAGTACCGAAGTAGACTTCCTCTCGACTCGACAACCAAAGCAAAATCCGCATCGGAAAAACCATGAAGAGAAAGAGTCGAGGAGGACGAATACCAAAGGCCAAGACCGAGGGGCGGATCGTAGGTACCGAAAATCCTCTTGACGGCCCGTCGATGTGATGTCCTCGGCGAAGCTCGAAAACGAGCGCACGGACACACGCCGAACCGTATGTCCGGCCTCATCGCCGTCAAGTAGAGGAGGGAGCCGATCATGCTCCCGTACTCCCGCCGGTCCACCGGTTCTCCATCCTCATCCGCATCCAAAGTGGCCATACTCCCCATGGGAGTCGACATCGGCTTCACATCTTGCATCCGGAACTTCCTCGCATGTCTTTGTGTACTTGGTCCGGTGCACGAATGTTCCGGCCTTCACTTGCTTGATCGCAGCCCCCGAGAAAATACCGCAACTCGCCCATCATGCTCATCTCGAACTCCCTGCTCATCTCATCCGCAAACTTGGCAACAAGGTTATGTGACGAGCCACCAAAGACAATATCATCCACGTATATCCGAACAATCAACAAGTCATTTCCCGCTTGAGGAGAAACAAGGTCCTATCCACGGTACCCATCACAAACCCTCTCGCTCACCGAAGAAAACCTCTCAATCTCCCATACCAAGCACGGGCGCCCGTTTCAACCCATACGAGCCCTTTTCAACCTGTACACCCCGTGTGGGTACAGCTCGCTCTCAAACCCCGTGTGGTCGCTTCACATACACCTCCTCCTCTATGACCCCATTCGAGAAAAGCACTCTTCACGCCCATCCGAAACAACTTGAACCCTTTAGCCACGGCAAAGGCTAGAAGGATCCGAATTGCCTCAAGACGGGCCACGGGAGCAAAGGTCTCCTCATAGTCGATCCCCTCCTTCGACTAAACCCCCGAGCAACAAGTCCGGACTTGTTCCTCACAACCATCCCATTCTCTCCCTCTTTGTTCTTCCAAACCCACTTGGTTCCTATGGGATGGCAATTTGGAGGTGGTTCAACTAACTCCCACACCTGGTTCCTCTCAAAGTTTTCCAACTCCTCATGCATAGAATTGACCCAGTTTGCATCAGATAAAGCGTGTCCAATGTCCTTGGGCTCAAAGGTGGCAACAAATGCAGCATGAGCGAAATGAGAGGAATTCCTGGACCTTGACCGTGTAGTACGTTCGTTGATGTCCCCAATGATCTTCGACAAGGGGTGCACTTCTTGAATCCGCCGGGGAGCCTCACGCCTCGAGACTACCTCCCCCTCACCTTCAGCTTCTCTCGCTTGGTCCTCTTGTCGCACCGTCGTTGTCCATGAAGTAGACGGTCCACGCTCCAAAGTGGTCGTAGGGGAAGTAGTAGGTACACACTCGGCTTCGGGCGCATGGTTCTCTCCATCATCATCTCCGGCTTCATCCTTCTCCTCTTCAAAGAGGTCCTCGGCCATCTCTTCATCACATGCACATTCAAAGCCAAGAGAGGTACATGGCATTGTCTCGTCGAAGGTTACCTCGCAAGTCTCCACGATTTTGTTAGTCTCAAGGTTAAGCACCCTATAGGCTCTAGAGTGGTTAGCATATCCAAAAAAAATACCATCACTAGACCTAGCCTCAAACTTGTCGAGTTTTCCCTTCTTAAGAATAAAGCACTTGTAGCCAAAGACTCGGAAATGACTCACCTTGGGTGCCCGACCATGCATAAGCTCATAACGAGTCTTCTTCTTGAAAGCTCGCAATATAATCTCGTTGGAAACATGACAAGCCGTATTGACCGCCTCGGCCCAATACCTCCTAGGAGTCCCGTGCTCATCCAAAGATCGTCCAAGCCATCTCACAAAGAGTCCGATTTTTCCTTTCCACGACTCCATTTTGAGGGGGCACATAAGGGGTCGAATACCGATGTTCAAGACCTAGATCACGACAAAAGGCATCAAAACGAGAGTTCTTGAACTCGCAGCCATTATCCTTGCGGATAGCTCGAATAGCATTCCCATTGTCGGTGCGGAATATGGTCCCGACACTAACCGGTAGATAGCGCCTAGGTCTATCCCTCAATGGTCGATGCCAAGCAACAAATGACACAAGGTTTTATCCCGGTTCCCGCCGAGGGGGCCGTACGTCCGACGGGGTTGTGCTCGTGGCGCTATATTGCTCGGCACGGGGGTGCTTGTAGTGGGGCAAATACAAGCAAGGCGGGAGAGGAAGCGTGGCTTCCAAGTCCCCGGTGGAATGGTCGAAGATGTTGTGGGAGAATAAGAGAGTGAGTGCACGGTGTGTTGCCTTGAACTCAACCCCCCCCCCCGCGGCCGGGGGGCTCGCCTC
Organism: Cenchrus americanus; assembly: GCA_947561735.1. Taxonomy (NCBI): domain Eukaryota; kingdom Viridiplantae; phylum Streptophyta; class Magnoliopsida; order Poales; family Poaceae; genus Cenchrus; species Cenchrus americanus. The sequence goes on along the minus strand of OX387245.1, from coordinate 194,756,610 downwards.
CCCTTTTATAGGCCAAGGGGGCGGCGAGTTACATGCACGCCGCGCTATCCAGCTACGTGGGGGTGCACGTCGTGCTATGCCGTAGAGTGGGCGGCCGTCCGGGCGATCTTCGCTGCGGTCCGGCCATGATGACCTACCCCGTACCCGAACAGTGGCGGTTCGAGGGTACAAAGGCGGCAGATGGCGGTGGCGTCCTCTGATAGGCTTCGAGGGAGGTGCTGATGATGGCTAGTACGGGGCACAGGAGCAGGCCGAACGGCGTTCCTTCCCAACGCGCTCCGCGGTAGCGGAGTGGTTGCTACAGCGCCCGGGCGTGCGCCGCGGTGTCGGGCGTGCGCTCGCACGCGTGGGTACGGCGGCCGCGCCGTTACGGTGGACCGGGATGGCTATCCACCGGCCTAGCGCCCCCCACCCAACCCGTAGGGTCACGGGAAAGTGAAATCGAGGGTGCGCCCGGCCCCCTTTCGAGGGTCGGGCGCGTTAGCCGCATCGTAGTGGGCGCTCGGTGTCACGGGACCGACACCGGCCGTACCGCACGGTCCATCTCCACGGGGGCGGGGATGGGCTCCTCCCCGGGGAGTTGGTGCGGCGGCACCGGGGTGCGAGCCCCCGGCGCATGATGGCTCCGTCCCGCGGTGCTAGGGCGTTAAATGCCCGTGTACGGGACCGGCGCACGCGTGCGGGGCGCCCGTGAGCGTGGCGGGCCCCGCCGAGGGCGGAGCGGACCCTCGAGCGAGACGAGATCCACTCGAGGGGGTGCGAGCCCTCGAGCGGGGCGGGACCGCTCGAGGAGGGAGCGCGCCCTCGAGCGAGGCGGGAGCCCGCTCGAGGGGTCTTCTAAGCGGGCCGTCTTGGTGGGCCGCCGGAGTCCCGCCGCGTAGGCCATGTCCCGCACGGTTAGTCACCCGCAAGGTTAGGCTTAGCGTGTTTCGATGCCGAGATTTAGGTGAGGGTTTCCCCATTGTTTAAGGGGACCCCTAGGGCGGTCCCCGACAGTAGCCCCCGAGCATCCGCGGGTTTGCCATTGAGGCTCCCGCATGCCGGAACCTACTGATAGGACGTTCTTCCCTCCTTGTTTGCGAACGCTTTCCGTGGGGCCGCGTCGGCGGGACCCGCGGGTCTAGCCCCCGAAGCCCCGCGGGAGTGTGGGTTCTCCCCGCGGGGTTGACCGCGAGAACTTTGGTCGAAAGGCGTGGCACATATGCCAACCGGCATCGGCGGTGTTTCGGCCCGGCTTCGGGGGTGCACGCTCCCCCGTCACTTGTCTCCGCGGGTGCAATTTCAAGGAGGTGTAGCCGTGCGTCAAGCCCCCCGAGCCTTGGCCCGTTCGAGGCGATCGGGTCGAGCCTCGACGACTTGTTTTTTAACGCGCCCTCGCCGTCCCTCCGCGGGACGGAGGGTGAGGTCTCCACGACTCCCATCGAGCGGGCCGCGAATCGCGGATTCCTCGTCGAGCCGCTAGCGGGTGGTTCAGGTGGACGCCCATGCCCCGTTCGATAAGGGTAGGCCGCGCGGTCCGGAGACACGTCCATGGAAGCGCTTGCGTGGGTTTGCTAGGTGGGGCTCGGTCCCGTTCGCTAGGGACCGAGGGCGCGGAAGCTCTCCCTCGGTGGGATCCCCCCGCTAGCCGCCCTCGCCGGCTCTCGAACACGACATGTGGGGCACCCTCGAGCCAACGGGCTCGAGGAACGGCTCGAATGCGCGTACCCTCGTCGTCCCTAACTCGTGGTCCGAGGCGCCCGTTCGAACCCGTCGAGGGTCGGGCTTCGAACCTCCGATCGCAAGGCCGTGCGGGGCCGTGTCCGGGACGGCCCCCGTCTTTTCACGTTTGCGGCCGTCGAGGGGTCCGGGCGTGCCGACCCTCGAGGTGCCGGTTGGTGGCACGGCGTATGTGCTTTCTTTTTTAGAGGGTTGACATCATCTCGAGCCAAGGGTCATGCCACTCGAGGGTTTTACGTGGCATGGGTGCCCGCGGTTGCTGCTCTACACCGAGCAGTCCGGACGGCCTTCTCACGTTGATATCCCGTCGAGGGTCGCCTTTGCTTTGAGCCGAGGGTCATGCCGCTCGAGGGTTTTGCGTGGCATGGGTGCCCGCGGTCGCCTGCTCTACACCGAGCAGGTCCCGGGCGGCCTTCTCACGCTGATATCCCATCGAGGGTCGCCTTTGCTTCGAGCCGGGGGTCATGCCGCTCGAGGGTTTTGCGTGGCATGGGTGCCCGCGGTCGCCTGCTCTACACCGAGCGAGTCCCGGCGGCCTTCTCACGCCGATATCCCATCGAGGGTCGCCTTTGCTTCGAGCCGGGGTCCGCCCCGCTCGAGGGTGCTCCTTGCTTGGCAAGGGACCCGGGCATTTAAATGCCTCGCGGTCGTGGCCGCGGTTTTGCAGCCGCGGGCGCGCCTTTTTAGGCGCTGCGCCGCGCGCGCGCGCGTAGTGGGCGGCGCGGCGAGGGCGGACGTGACGGCTCGCTTCGGCCGCCGCCCGTCTTTGCCGTAATGATGACCCGCCCGCAAAGGGTTGCCGCGGTCGTGGTGGGGCCCGCCCGTTCGACGCGATGGAAAGATTCCCTGCAGTTAATGCTAGTCGGGGCGTCCGCTCCGGAGAGCTCGCCCGTCGGCCTATAAAACTGCGGGGAGGAAGGGGCGGCGGTTTTTTACCTTGGTTTCTCACCGTTTTCAGTCCCCGCCCCTTCGCCTTCGTCTTGCTCTCGCTGCCGTGCGGGCTCGCTGTTAGAGCTTTTTCCTCCGCTCCTTGCTCTCCGCTCCTGTTTGCCTTCGTCCTCTTTATGGCGCCGCCTCGGCTCCCCGTCGGGATCCCGGAGCCGTATGCCCTCGGGAGAGGTCGACGGTGACGCGCCTCGCCCTTGGCGAGCGGTCGCCGCCCGCCACCGTCGGCCAACGAAGACGGGCGCCCGGCGGAGTGGATCGTGCCGCCGGCGGCGCACCATGAGCCCAACCCGCCGGAGGGCTACGTGGTGAGCTTCCTCCGCTACCACGAGCGTGGCTTCAACGCGCCGGCGAGCACCTTCATGCGGGCGATGTGCCACTACTACGGGGTGGAGCTGCACAACTTCGCCCCCAACGCGATCTCGCGCAGCGGCCACGTTCGTGGGCGTCCGCGAAGGGTACCCCGGGGATCCCGCCCAACCGGGATCTCCGGGTTCACCTTTTCCGCGGGGAGCTCATCACGCAGCCCCACGTCGGAGCCGAGGACCCCGCCGCGCGGTGCGCGCGGCGAATGTCGCTCGCCCGCGGGGGCGGCTCAAGGGGTTTCTACATCCCCCCGCACCATGACGACGAACAACGCCGGCCGGGAGCGGGGATGGTTCTACCCGCGCAACGCCGAGCCCCGCCCCCCCCCTACACCGGACGGGTGTTCAAGGAGAGGCCCGCCCTCCCCGGGGCTATGGGGTGTCCCCGCCCCCGGATCGGGCGCGGCAGGAGTCCGTCCTCGCCGCCCGCGCCGCGGGGCGAAGCACGGGCTGAACGCGATGGGCGTCCTTGCCTTCCTCCACCATCGGCGGATCGTGCCGTTGATGGAAAGGCCGCTCTGCATCTTCGAGATGACAGAGGCGGCCAACCCCGTCGACCTGGCGAGGTCGCGGATGCTCCCGACGCCCCTCGAGCGGCCGTACGCGCTCACCCGGCGCGGAGCGCCGTCGACACCGGGTGCCGCCGCCCGCGGGGCGGACCCCGTGGGACATCGAGATGCTCCCCATCGGCCGTTGGTGAGTGTGGTTCTCGATCTCGTTTTGGTTCTTTAGCGTTGCCTTTGCCTCCCGACACGCCTTTGTTGCTCCCGTGTGCACCGGGTGAAGTTCGACATCGCCAAGTCCGTTTCGCCCACCCCCCGACTCCCGTGCGCTCGGCGGCGGGCGCGGCGGGAGCGCGAGGAGCGGGCGGCGCGCAAGAGGGAGCACGCCGGCGTCGTCAAGCGCGCGCGACCGGCGGGCCGCGGGGGTACCGGCGGCACGAGGAGCCGGGGCTCTCTTCCCCGGATATCGAGGAGCCCTCGTCTTCGGACGAGGACGAGGAGGAAGAGGCCGAGGGGGAGGGCCCCTCCGACGGTGGCGCCCCTCGCGCCCCCATCACCGAACCCGCGCGCGTCGGGGCGGCTTCGTGCGGGGCGGGCGCACGCGGCGGCCGCCGCCGGAGCAATCGTCGTCGGGGCGGCACGCGCCGCGGAGGTGCGCCGGCGCGCGCCACGGAGGTGCGCGCGGCGGACGCGCCCGTGCGCGCGTCAAGCGTGCCCGCGCGCGGGGGGGGAGCGTGCCCGCGCGCGCGACGTCATCGTCGAGGGGGCGCGACGGCGGGCGTGCCCGCGCGCGCGGGGCGGGCGTGCCCCCGCGCGCGGTGGCGCCTTCGGGAGGTGCGGGCGTCGGGGCGCGCCCGCGCATGGGGCGGCGGCGCGCGCGCGCGCGCGCGCGCGGCACCGTCGGGAGGCGCTTCGGCGGGCGGCGGCCGCCGCGCCGCTTCGTCCGCGAGAGGCCTCGAGGAAAAGGAAGCGGGCCTTTTCCTCTCGCGAGGTAAGGGGCCCCGTCCTTCTTCGTTTGGTTTGGCTCGTCGATGACTAAGTGCTCGACCCTCCGTTCGTTCCCGCGCGAGGCGGTGCCAACCGTTCCTCCCTCTTGCACCAGCCAAGGTGCCGAGGACCGACGCATCGATCCCCACCGGCGGCGCTTGTCGAGGGGGTCGCGCCGGGGACAAGTACGGCGGCGGGCGCGAGCTCGCAAGACCCGGCCGGGGCCTCGAGGCCCGGCCGGCGAGTCACGCCCGCCGCGGCGCGGCTGGGGAGGGCCGCCGGGGACGGGCGGCGCCGGTCGTCACGGAGACGCGGGCGCGGCGGCGGCGACGGTGGAGGTGCGGCCCCGCGGTGGGCGCTCCCGCGGAGGGAGGTGGAGCGGGGCGCGACCGCGGGAGCGCCCCGCGGATGTGGCGGTACGGCCGGAGGTGGCGGCCACGGCGGCACAACGGGCGCCCGTGGCCGCGGAGGCGCGGGGAGGTGCGGCGGAGGCGCGCGAGCACCGCGCCCGCCGGCGATTTGCGGGCGGAGGTGGTGGAGCTCTCGGATGACTCCCCGCCGCCCGGATGGAATCGGCGCGGGGCCCGGGCCCACGAACTCCCTCCGAGCCCCAGAGGGGGCCCTCGTGAGGCGGCACGAGGGTCACATGGTGGTGGGGGGCCGAGGACACGGCGTGCCGAGGCCTCGTCCTCCCACGCCGGCCGCCCCGCCCGGTGGAGGGAGCCGTGGGGGGATCCCCCCGCGTTCGCCGACGCCGGGGGGGAGCGAGAGCTACGGGGCGAGCTCCGGAGCCATGGCGCCACGCTCAACCGCGCGCCGAACGAGGCGCCGCGGTTCATGGCGGCCCGCCCGGCTCGTCTTCCGGGTGAGCCATGGTTGCTCGCCCCTCTTCCCTTTTTGTTTTCGCATGCTACATTCAAGTCTTGGCGCTTACGGGATTTGACGTGTGGATGACAGGAGATCGAGCGCCGCGCCCACGACAAATACCGCGCGTTCGACCGGTGAACGCCGAAGCCCGGCCGGCTCCGGGAGCAATGCGGCGCTTTCGACGCGCTTGCGGACGCTCTTAGGACGCCGGGGACACCGGTTGGCGTACGGGGCCCCGGCCCCGGCTCGATGAGCTCCCCGAGAGCTCGAGGCGAGACGCGACGCGCCGCTCGAGCCTCGAGCGAGTCCGCGCGGCCCTCTTCGATCGCGACGAGGCGCTCGTGGAATGCGCGCGCGGACCCGGAGAAGACGCGGACGTTGGTCGCCAACCGGGAGGCGGAGGTGGCCACCGCTCGCGCCGAAGCCCGGGAGCTCCGCACGTCGCTCGAGGGGGCGCAGGCGCAACGGCGCGCGAGCCGAGGAGCGGGCGCGCGGGTTGGAGCAAGCCGCGCCAAGGAGGCGGACGACCGAAGGCCGCCCTCGACGCCAAGGCCGCGGCCCTCGTCGTCGCCGAGGAGCGGCTCCCGCAAGAGAGCGCCGCCCGCCAAGGGGCCGAGGAGCGGCCGGCAAAGGGGGGGCGGAGCCGCCCTCGTCGATGCCCGTGCGGGGCCGGAGCGGGAGCGCGCCGCCCACGAGGGGACGCGGAAGTCATTGGAGGAGCGGAGCACCGCGCTCTCCAAAGTTGAGGACGAGGCGCTCGTGCTCGCACGCAACGCCAACCGAGAGCCGGCCCTCCGCGAGCAGGCGAAACCGTCCGCCGCCTCGAGCCGTCGCTCGAGGCCGTGCGCCGGACTTCGAGATGGAGAGGAAGCAAGTCGAAGGTGAGCCACCGTTTGACTCTTGCTTGCCGGTTTTTTGTTTGGGAACTCGCATTCCCTTTTTTCGATTTCTTCTTGTCTTGTCGATTCCAGGCTTGCGCACCGCCTTGGGGCACGCCGCCGAGCGGCCGAGGCGCGGCGCAGCTTCCTACGACTCCTCCGAGCGGGGAGTTGCGGGAATTGCGCGATGCGGCCCTCGAGACCTGCCACGTCGTCGAGGAGGGCGAGGCCCAGGCCGGCAGCCTCCCGCCGGCCCCGTTCGCGTGCCCTCGGTGGCCATGTCACCGAGCGGATGCGCCGAGCGTTGCGGTTGGGTGTCCGAAGGCCCTCGGAGTGGTGCGATCCCACTATGAGGTGAACTTCGAGGCGCCGGCGGAAGGCTACGTCGTGCCCGAGGGCGTCGAGGACGAGGTGGCCATGGAGCGCGCGGATGCGCTCGCCGCCGATGCCGCCGGTCGCTCGCCGAGGCCTTCGAAGAATTCCTCTTCTCGGACGCCGCCGATGCGGCGTCGCTCCTCCCGCCTGAAAGCAGTTGGGCGCTAGGCCCATTTTTTGTTTATGTGTATCAGAATTCTGGCCTCGTGGCCTTTTGTAAACAAGTTGTTTCATGAACATGGGTATTTGATGTAAATGAAATCGTTTGTTTATCACGCTTTTTTGTTTCTCCTTCTTCCTGAGTAGATTCTAGTTAGGGAAGTTCGATTTTCGTAGGGGGGCCCGCCGGGTTGGAGGCGAGAGAGAAGGGCCATAGCCACGCGGCGTAGGCTATCTCGGCTCGCGCGCTCCTTCCACCGTGCCGCCCGCGCCCCGTTCGAATCGTGGCTCGAAGTTGAAGTAGGAAACAAACTTAGCGCGTGTTGTTTTGTTTTTTGCGCGAAAAAATGGGACCGTTTGGGGGGGGGGGGGATGCCCCCCGCAAGAGCCCCCGAGGGTAACTTGGGTTTCGGGGGAAAGCCGAGTTGCCCTTTTATTAGACTTGGAGCTTTTACATAGTTGACACCAACCGGGGTGTTGGCCATGTGTTTTTACAACGAAAAGTACTTGGAAAAAATCCTAGCTAAGGGTAGAAGCGACGTAGCCGTTGGATGTTCCAAGCGTTGGTGAGCTCTTCGCCGTCCTCGTTGGCCGACTTGTACGTGCCCGCTTGAGCACCTTCACCACGACGTAGGGTCCCTCCCATGGGGGCGATAGTTTGTGGCGCCCTCGGTTGTCTTGGCGTAGCCTTAGGACCGCATCCCCTTCGCCGAAATCCCTCCGACGTATCTTGCGTGCTTGGTAACGTCGTAGGGACCGTTGATACCGGCGGAGTGCATCAACGCCACGAGGCATACTTCGTCTAGCCGGTCCGGACGAGTCCTCGCGGGCTCGGCTGGTTAGCATCCTCGTTGTAGCCTCGGACCTTGGGCGACCCATACTCCAGGTCCGTGGGGAGGACGGCCTCCGCGCCATGGACTAGGAAAAACGGGGTGAACCCGGTGGCTCTGCTTGGGGTGGTCCTTAGGCTCCACACGACTGCTGGTAGTTCTTGGAGCCATTTTCGGCCGGATTTGTTGAGCTGGTCAAAAATTCGGGGCTTGAGGCCCTGTAGGATCATGCCGTTGGCACGCTCTACTTGGCGCGTTGGTACGTGGGTGTGCCACGCCCGCCCAATCCACGCGGATGTGGAACTTATCACGAGAACTCCAAGAACTTCCGCCCGTGAACCGGGACCCGTTGTCTGTGATGATGGAGTTTGGCACTCCAAAGCGGTAGACGATGTCGGTGAAGAACGTGACCGCCCGCTCAGCCCTTAAATTCGTGATGGGGCGTACCTCCACCCACTTGGAAAATTTGTCGATCGCGACTAGTAGGTGGGTGAAGCCCCCGGGCGCCTTCCGCAGGGGCCCGACGATGTCCAACCCCCACACGGCGAACGGCCATGTCACGGGGATCGTTTGCAGGGCGTGAGCGGGCAAGTTGGACTTGCGGGCGTAGAACTGGCACCCTTCGCAGGTGCGCACGATCTCGCTGGCGTCCGCGACCGCAGTAGGCCAATAGAAGCCCCGGCGGAACGCGTTGCCAACGAGGGCGCGCGGCGCGCGCGTGGTGGCCGCGCATCCCTCGCGTGGATGTCCCGTAGGAGCTCGCGCCCCTCGGGAATGGGTATACACCGCCGGAGGATGCCTAACGCGCGCGCGCTTATACGGCCTCGCCGTCGACGAGGGTGAAGGATTTGGCCATCCTGGCGATGCGCCCGGCCGCGGCCCCGGCCCGCGGGGGAGTTCCCCTCGATCGATCCGGGTGATGTATTTTTCCCGCCAATCCGCTTGGACGGGAGCCGGCTCGATGTCCATCGCGACGGCCTCGTGGGAGCCGTACCCCTCGAGGAGGGAGAGCACGTACGCCTCGTTCGAGGGGTCCTCGTCCATGGGCTCCGCGCCCGCTGGATTCGAGGGAGCCCCCGAGGGTTCGTTGTGATTCGAGGGGTAGGGCTCGAAGGCGACCGAGGGTTGAGCGATGTCACGCGCGAAAACGTTCGGGGGGACGGTGATCCGCCCGGACGCGATCTTGGCAAGTTCATTCGCCTCTTCGTTGTGTCTTCGGGGTACGTGGTTGAGCTCGATGCCGTAGAACTTGTCCTCGAGGGCCCGCACGGCCTTGCAGTAGGCCTCCATCTTGTCATCATGACAGCTCGCATTCTTCATGACTTGATCGATCACGAGCTGCGAGTCCCCGCGCACGTCGAGGCGCTTGACGCCCAACTCGATGGCGATTTTGAGGCCGCGAGAGGAGGGCCTCGTACTCGGCCATATTGTTGGATGCGGGGAAGTGGAGGCGCCTCGCGTAGCGCATGTGCTCTCCGAGGGGTGACACGAAGAGCGAGGCCCACGCCCGCTCCTCGTCTTCATCACCGAGCCGTCGAAGAACAAAGTCCGACGTGCCGCTGAATGCGAGGGGGCGGCGCCGCGTGTCCGTCCACTCGGCCGACGAAATCGGCTAAGATTTGCGATTTGATGGCCTTACGCGGGGCGTAGGTGAGCGTCTCGCCCATCAACTCCACGGACCACTTGGCAATCCTGCCTGCCGCGTCGGGGTTGCGAATGATCTCTCCTAGCGGGAAGGAAGAGACCACCGTGACCGGTGGGCCTCGAAGTAGTGGCGGAGCTTGCGCCGCGCGAGGACTACCGCGTACGGCGGCCTTCTCGGACACGGGGGTAGCGCGTCTTCGTGTCCGACGAGACTTCGCCGATGTAGTAGAGCGGCCTCTCGCACGGGCAAGGCGTGTCCCTCCCTCCGTGCGCTCTACGACGATCACGGCGCTGACCACCTCGGGTGGTTGCGGCCACGTAGAGCTGCGGGGGTTCGCCGTCTCGCGGCGGCGTGAGGATTGGAGCGTGCGTCGAGACGCCGCCCGGCCTTGTCAAGCGCGTCCCGGGCCTCGGTGGTCCGGGAGAAGCGCTCGTGCTTCTTTAGCGGCCGGTAGAGGGGCAGGCCCTTCTCACCGAGCCTCGAGATGAAGCGGCTTAAGGCGGCGAGGCACCCCAACACCTTCGCACCCCTTTGAGGTCCCGAATTGGACCCATTCGCTCGAGGGCCGCGACCTTTTCGGGGTTGGCCTCGATTCCCCGCCGGGGAGACGATGTATCCTAGGAGCATGCCCCGCGGCACTCCAAAGACACATTTTTCGGGGGTTTAGCTTGACCCCGTTGGCCCGTGGCGGTACCGAACGCGACGCCAAGGTCGCCAACCGGGTCGTCCGCCTTCTCGGTCTTGACGACGATGTCGTCTACGTAAGCTTCGACCGTCCGCCCGATGTGATCCCCAAAAACGTGCCGCATGCGCGCGATATGTTGCGCCCGCGTTTCGAGGCCAAAAGGCATCGTGACGTAACGAACGTCCCGAACGGTGTGATGAACGAAGTCGCGAGCTGGTCGGACCCCTTCATTTTTATTTGGTGATATCCCGAGTAGGCATCAAGGAAACAGAGCGAGTTCACACCCGCCGTTGAATCAACGATTTGATCTATACGTGGCAAAGGAAAAGGAACTTTTGGACATGCTTTATTGAGACTAGTGTAGTCTATGCACATCCTCCACTTCCCATTTTTCTTTTTTACAAGCACGGGATTAGCTAGCCACGTAGGGTGGAACACTTCCTTGATGAACCCGCCTCGAGGAGCTTCCGCGGCTCCGCTCCGATCGCCGTCGCCGCTCCTCGTCGAAGCGGCGCAACCGCCGCCGTACGGCGCGGGCGTTTGGCGGGATATCAAGGGAGTGCTCGGCGACCTCCCTCGGGATGCCCGGCATGTCCGAGGGGCTCCACGCGAAGACGTCGGCGTTGGCGCGGAGGAAGTCGACGAGCACTGCTTCCTATTTAGGGTCGAGGGTCGAGCCGACCCTCAACGCCTTGCCCTCGGGGGCCGACGGGTCGAGGGGGACCCCTTTGGTTTGCTCGGCGGCCTCGAAGGTGCCGACGTGCTTGGCGGCGGAGCCGAGGTCGTCGTTGACCATCTTCTCCGGCCGTGTTCACCGGCGCTTCATCCGGCGCTAGTGCCTTCGCATGTTCCACGCACTCGACGTCGCGTCGAATGCGTGCTCGATCGACGACCCGACGGTGATGACGCCGTTTGGACCCGGCATCTTCATCTTCGGTGTACGTGTAGTTGGGGACCGCCATGAATTTGGCATAGCAAGGTCGCCCAAGTATGGCATGGTAGGCCCCTTTGAATCCCACCACCTCGAAGGTGAAGGTTTCCTTGCGGAAATTCTTGGGGGTACCAAACCGGAGCGCGCATCGATCCGCCCGAGTGGTTGGACACCGCTTGCCGGGCGCGATGCCGTGAAACGGCTTCGTGCTGGGCCGCAGCTGGTCCAGTCCGATCCCCATCAGGCGCAAAGTATGCGCGAAGAGGATATTGAGGCTACTGCCTCCGTCCATAAGGACCTTCGAAAACCGGGCGTTCCCAATGATGGGATCGACCACCGGCCGGCACTTGCGGCCCGGTTCGAATGCGGTTTGGGTGGTCGTCCCGGCTAAAGGTGATGGCATCCTTCGACCGCTTGAGGAAGGCCGGAGGCGCCCTTTCGCGGCGAGGACTTCATGCCGCTCCTTCTTGCGCCGCCGGTCGACATGTCGATCGTAGGTCCCCCAAAGATGAGGAACACGTTTTCGACGGCGGGGAAGCCACCCGCGTCGCCATCGCCTCCATCTTTCTTGGCCTCTCGCCTCCTTCGTGGCGGCACGGCCGTAGAACTTCTTGAGCATGTCGCATTGCTCAAGAGTGTGGTTCACGGGAGTCTTGTGGTAGGGGCATGGCTTTTTCATCATGTCGTCAAACACCCCGGGCCTCGAGGGGCCGGTCGAGGGCCCCGTCGAGCCGGGTCGACGCCGAGGGCCTCGGCGTTGCCGCCGTTGCGCCCTCGCTCGCGCGCCTCGCGGCGTGGCTTCTTCCCCCTTCTTGCCCCGCTTGTCGTTGCGGCGCGGCTCCTTGGACCCGCTGCCCTCGCGGCGCGCGTCCTCGGAGCGCTTGCCCTTTTTGCCGTCGAAGATTGCCCCCACGGCCTCCTCTCCGGGAGGCGAAGGCGGTGGCGATGTCGAACGCCTCGTTTGAGTCCGTAGGCGGGCTGCGCCCCCGGCTCGCGCACGAGGTCCCGCACGTGGTGCCCTCGAGGAACGCGTGCACAACCGGGGACCGTGCCACGCCGGGGAGCTCCGTGCGGCGCTTGGAAAAGCGCCGTATGAAGTCCCGCGCCGACTCGCCGGCCCCTCGCGTGCGGGGAGCGCGAGGTCCCGGGAGTTCCCGGGGCGCACGTACGTGCCCCACGGGAAGTTGCCCACGAACGTGTGGACCGGATCGTCCCGGTCATGGATCGGGGCCGGTGGGCAAGTGCTCGAGCCATGTCCGGCCGCGTCGCCCGGATGCGGGGGCAAGTTGCGGATGATCACTTCGTCGTTGGTGGCCCCGCCCGCCGACGAGGCTAGGCGGTAGTCGTTGAGCCGGACGCGGGGGTCCGTCTCCCCGTTGTATTTGACGATTGTCGAGGGCCGACGGAAGCGCCGGGGGAACGCCGCCGTGCGGATCTCCCGCCGAACACACGGGTGCCGGGGGCTCCGTGTCGGGGGAGCGATCCTCACCGCCGTCGTAGCGTCCACCCCTTCGAGGGTGGTAGCCCCTTGCCGCACGCGCGTCCGCCCCGCTGGTACGCCGGCGTTGATGACGTTGCGGGCGTCGCCATCCGGTGCCCGCGCGTGTCAAGGAGTCGTTCCTTGGCCGGCGTGTGTCCCCGGTCGGCAAGTTGGCCTCGCGTGCACCGAGGGTTCGCCTCCCGGTGCGGCTTCATCGCCCCGCGCATCCCCCCCCGTTGACGAATGCGTGAGGCCGAGCTCTCGGCTTGTTGGACGGCCGCCTGCTCGATGAGAGTTTGCACCTCGCGGTGCATATCTCGAGCCTCGGGGGTCGAGGGTGCGGCATGGCCCGTAGCGGCGTCGCGGCGGCGACGAGCTTCTCGGCTTGCTCGTGGCGGGACGTCCGCGTTGTCCGCGTTGGGGGCGGTGTTGAGGCGGTCGCGGACTTGTCGGCCCGGCTCCCGCACGCGTTCGCCGCGCGTGGAGGCCTCCCCCCGCCATCGAGGCACGGAGTAGCCGCATCGTCCGTATTCCCTCCGCCGCCTTGGCCTCGAGCTCGCGGGCTTGGGCCACCGTGCGTCGACGTCGGCCCCGGCGAGAGCGCTCGGCCCGCGGCCGGGCGCGCGGCGATCCACGGGGCGGGCGTGACTTCCCCCGTCCCCGGCGCCGCCGCACCGCGCGGCGTTGGCCGGTCGTTGGTGATGACGGCGCAACACTCCCGCGTGGGGTCGTAGCTCCCGTGCCGGGAGTCGTCGGAGCGACCAAACCGTAGTCCGTGGCGTCGAGGAAGCGCCTGAACGCGACTGGGTCCGGCACGCCGGAGAAGTCCCACTCCGCGTACCCATGGCGGTTGGCGGGTGGCATCGTGTCGACGGAGCCCAGGGACGACTCATCTGCTGCTGAGGTGCCTGGGTCCCTGGCGACGAAGACGTGGCGGCCAGGCGGAACCCTGCGCATCGTCGTGTTGACGTTGGCGTTGTAGGCCGTCGTGGCGCCACGCAGCCCGATGGGGACGCGTGGTCCGGAGACCGCACGCGGTCCCACCGGGGGGCGGTGGCGGCCGTTGTGACGGAGGGCGCACCGCGTTGGGCGGCGGCGCGCTCGCCCGCCGCCGCTCGGACCGCGCCCGACGTGAGCGTAGCCCGCAGAGACGACGGCGTCGCGGCGGTCGACGGCCCGCGCATCCGTGCTCGCGGGCGTCCGCGCCGTGTCGTGCGTGCGGCGGAGACCAGGGCGGACTCTGGCCTGGCGCGCGCGCGAAGCTCCTCACGATTGGTGAGGCGCATGAGATAGCCGTTCCCTGTGGCCTGGAAGTTCAGGTCCCCGAAGCGGATCTCGAACCCGGCCGGGAGAGGGCCCGAGCTACCCATGTTGTAGCGCGTAGCACGGTACTCAGTGCGGATCACCATGGAGGGAGTCGGTGAAACGACCTTAGGCGCTCGTTTGCCCCACGGTGGGCGCCAACTGTCGGTGCGGAATATGGTCCCGACACTAACCAGTAGATAGCGCCTAGGTCCGTCCCTCAATGGTCGATGCCAAGCAACAAATGACACAAGGTTTTATCCTGGTTCCGGCCGAGGGGGCCGTACGTCCAGCAGGGTTGTGCTCGTGGCACTATATTGCTCGAGACCGGGGGTGCTTGTAGTGGGGCAAATACAAGCAAGGCGGGAGAGAAAGCGTGGCTTCCAAGTCCCCGGTGGAATGGCCGAAGATGTTGTGGGAGAATAAGAGAGTGAGTGCACGGTGTGTTGCCTTGAACTCAACCCCCTCCCCCCTCGCGGGCCGGGGGCTCGCCTCCCCTTTTATAGGCCAAGGGGGGCGGCAAGTTACATGCACGCCGCGCTATCCGGCTACGTGGGGGTGCACGTCGTGCTATGCCGTAGAGTGGGCGGCCGTCCGGGCGATCTTCGCCGTCGTCCGGCCATGATGACCTACCCCCGTACCCGAACAAAGTGGCGGTTCGAGGGTACAAAGGCGGCGGAGATGGCGGTGGCGTCCCTCTCGATAGGCTTCGAGGGAGGTGCCGATGATGGCTAGTACGGGGCACGGGAGCGGGCCGACCGGTGTTCCTTCCCAACGCGCTCCGCGGTAGCGAGTGGTTGCTGCGCGCCGCCCGGCGTGCGCCCGCGGTGTCGGGCGTGCGCCCGCACGCGTGGGTACGGCGGCGCGCCGTTACAATGGCCGGGATGGCTATCCACCGGCCTAGCGCCCCCACCTAACCTGTAGGGTCACGGGAAAGTGAAATCGAGGGTGCGCCCGGCCCCCTTTCGAGGGTCGGGCGCGTTAGCCGTACTGTAGTGGGCGCTCGGTGTCACGGGAGCGACACCGGCCGTACCGCACGGTCCATCTCCACGAGTGGCGGGGATGGGCTCCTCCCTGGGGAGTTGGTGCGGCGGCACCGGGGTGCGAGCCCCCGGCGCATGATGGCTCCGCCCCGCGGCGCCGGGGCGTTAAATGCCCGTGTACGGGACCGACGCACGCGTGCGGGGCGCCCGTGAGCGTGGCGGGCCCCGGCCGAGGGCGGAGCGGACCCTCGAGCGAGACGAGATCCACTCGAGGGGGGTGCGAGCCCTCGAGCGGGGCGGGACCGCTCGAGGAGGAGCGCGCCCTCGAGCGAGGCGGAGCCCGCTCGAGGGGTCTTCTAAGCGGGCCATCTTGGTGGGCCGCCGGAGTCCCGCCGCCTAGGCCATGTCCCGCACGGTTAGTCACCCGCAAGGTTAGGCTTAGCGTGTTTCGATGCCGAGATTTAGGTGAGGGTTTCCCCCATTGTTTAAGGGGACCCCTAGGGCGGTCCCCGACACCCATGCCTCTCGTTTTTCAACCTCACGATCGGATCTCGAACAAAACCAAAAGTCTCACTCTTATCCTCCAAGAAAAACACCCGGTGCATAGCGAGAGTAATCGTCCACCACAACAAGGACATACCACTTCCCACCCACCGAGCGAACTCGAGCCGGCCCAACAAGATCCATATGCAACGGCTACGTCGGACGCTCGGTCATGACATCGGTCAGGGGTGGATGGGGAGTGGCTACCATCTTGCCATGCCTACAAGGAGCACAAACCAAATCCTTCTCAAGCTTCAACCTCGGCAATCCTCGGACAAGGTCAAGACCACTCAAGCGGGAAACCAAATCAAAGCTCAAGTGTCCCAACCGCCTATGCCATTTCCACAAATCGAAGAAGGACCACCCATCAAACAAAGGCGAGCGGGACCCAAAGAACGAGAGAAATCAGCCCCGAAAATCGACCCTCGGGGATGATCATACGGACAAGATCACCTCGAGAATCAAGCAAACGAGACTCGCCGTACTTGAAACGCACCTCAAAACCCTCATCAAGCAACTGAGAAACCGAAAGCAAATTGAAACCCAAAGACTTCACAAGAGCCACTCTCTTCAACGTTACCTTGTCACTCACATGCACAACACCCTCAGAAATCACCCTTCCTCGTCCATTGTCCCCAAAAGTGATGTACATCCTTTCTTTCACCGGGGTGAGGCCGGAGAACCATTTCTTATCTCCGGTCATGTGTCGAGAACACCCGGAGTCGATCAACCAAATGTCCTCCAAGCCTCCCCGCCTGCGATCGAAACAAGAACGAGAATGAGCTAGCGACTCGACACTGGGGTTAGCACAAAGAAAGTTAAACCAGTGTCGAGCCATCTGCTCAAAAGAGGGGTTAGCAAACATCATTCCCTTGCCACCAAATTTCCCATGTCCCATGGGAGGAGTACGAGCACCACGAGGGGGAAAACGTGGTCCGTAGTTCCTCTGGAACCCAAAGCTGCGATCATTTCCCCTAAACCCGTATTGAGGACGAGTAGGGGGACGTCCAAAGCAAAGCCACCACGAGCCCGACCAAACCTCTCACCAAAGCACGCGCACCATCATCTCTCCTATCAAACCTCTCACCACCACCTCTCCGTGGGAACACTCGCCAACACTCCTCACACTTCCCACACCCCGCGGAAGTGGCACTCTAGGCTCGGGAATACCATGAGGTCGGCGATACCTGTTCCGGTTTGCTTGCTACCTAGCAAGCCTCTCATCCCTCTTCCTCTTGTAGCAAAACTCCGCAAGGTGCCTCTCCTTGCCACAATACTCACACACCGAAGGGGGTGGGTTTTGGTTTTGGCTCGGCTTCTCACTAGGCTTCACACCCTTCTCACTCACAAACTTCACGGGTTTCTTGAGGTTATTTGTCTTGAGTGGGAATTTGGGTGGATCTTGGGTTGTGTCAAGCTTGTTGCAAAGGTGGTTGGGCTTTGGTGTGAAAGAGTTCTTGGGTGCTTTTGGAAGTGGGACTTGGATGTCTCCGATCACCTCAAACTCGGGGTTAGACTCAACACACTTCTCATACACACTCTCCCCCCTTGTTCTCTCCCACTTTCTCACCCAACTTCTCAAACCCCAAACCACGACCATCGGCTCTCTTGAACTCCTCAATCACAATTTTCAATTGAGGTTCCTGCCCAGACAACCAACCCAACACCTTCCTCAAATAGTCATTCTCCTCATAGATGACATCCAAACGGGAATAAGTTCAAGATTGCGCAAAGTAACTTCATCACAGCTAGAGCATGCATTGACAATAGGAGATTTCAAAGATGCTTCCAAAGAACTAATGGTAGAACGAGCATCAACAAGCTTAGCATGCATAGTAGGACATGATTTACAAACACCAAGCAAAGTGGGTCTAGCCTTAAGCTCATCATACTCAGTCCTAAGAGCATCTAGTTTAGCCAAAGTAGAAGCATTCTTCTCATTAAGCAACTTGATCTCATCCAACCATGCATCACACTCAAGACATTCAACATCATCGGGAGTAGTAGGAGCAAGTTTCAAAGAGTCATTCTCAAGTTTTAATTCAAGCAATTTGGACTCTAGCTCTCACTAGCATCCTCAAGTTGAGCCCTAAGATCTTTCCTCATATTTTTGGCATCTCTTAGCACACTATCACGATTGTCAATCAAGCCATTCAACCTAGCGATCTCAGCAAGCAAAGAGTCGGGGTCACGATTTACCTCATCCTCCGAGTCGGAGTCGCTGTCCTCCTTCTCGCTCTTCTTGCTGCTTGAGCTATGGGCCATGCCACAAAAGCCCTCAAGCGCCACATAGCTCAACCCGCTGAGGTTCCGGCTTGCACTCTTCTTGCCCTTGCGCCTCCCGGCGTCTTCATCTTCACTTTGCTTGAGCTTGAGTTGCTCGTCGCTTGAACTTGAGTCGACGTCGCTCGCACCGGCCACCATCGCTCTTGCCTTGTTCTTCTTGTAGCCGCTCTTGCTCGGTCGCCGCTTGTCCTTGTCCTTGCTCTTGGACTTGTTGAAGTGCTTTCCCTTGGAGGAGTACTTGTCTTCACGCCTCGGGTGCGCCTTGTACTCGTTCACCTTGTACTTGTTCTCCTCCGCTTCCGGGCACTCGGCGATGAAGTGGCCTCGCTTGCCACACTTGTAGCACGTCCCCGAGCTCCGCCTTGCATTCCTCCGACTCTCGTGTAGTCGATCAAACCTCCTTGAGAGCAAGGCCGGCTCCTCCTCGCCCGGCCACATCAAACTCCTCATCCGGAATGGACATAAGAGAAGACAAGGAAAACGCGTCGACGGGAAGGGTTAGATTTGCCCTTTGATCCGCCCACAAGAGCAAGACTATGGTCGATCGAGCCCTCATGCTTGGATTGCAACTTCCCGTCAACCTCGGCCGACTTGAGCTTAGAAAAGAGGTCATCCAACTCAATAGTCAAATATTGCCCGGACTCCTTAATGGCCTCAACCTTAGCACCCCAAACATTTGGGTCCAAGACATGCAAGAGCTTCAAAGCTCGATCATGCTCGGTGTAAGGAAAATCCTCAACATTAGCTTTCATGTTGTTCACGATGGCGGTGAACCTGCGAAACATCGCATCAATGTCCTCACCGGGAAGTGGAGTGAAATTCTCATATTGCATCCGATAAGAGACAAAGAGGAGAGCCTTCACATGGTTATCACCACCGTGAGCAACCAACAACTTCTCCCAAATTTGCCAAGCAAGATTCAAATGGCGAACACGCTTAAACTGCGGGTCACACAAGCTTCGGACCAAGTGATCAACGGCTTTTGCATTAGCCTCATACTTGGCCTTAGCACCGGCATCGGTCACCATAAGAGTATGGATGTTGACCGAAATAGCATAGGTCTTGTCAAGCACAATGAAATCCAATAGCTTCCCATGAAGAAAGATCATCATTCGCTCTTTGAGATCCCGGGATGACAGATCTAAATCCCACTCATTTATTTTCACCGGCCTATGGCCGGTTTGACGTGGAAGACCGAGAATTTGATCTCGCAATATAAAACCACTCCGACCTCCACCCGGCGGTGTTGTCGGGGAGGTCGGTGTCTATCCACTCGCCTTGACCCTTGAGGCCCGACCTCAAATTAAACATCACGGACCCCCCACCGGCCCCGACCTCTTGCCGGTGCTTTTGACACTTAAAAAATATCTCCATAACAAGAAGTGAGGCTATATCCCCGGATACGCCTCATAGAAATGAATGAAAGTGAAAACTACGGTTATGGAGTTAGGGACGAGGTGTACCAACTCTAGCTAGTCGTAGTACAGAGCCCACGGAAGAAGTCTCCCGCGGGAGGTTGAAGCCGTACTCGAAGGAGGCGAAGACGACCTGCTCCTTGACGTCCTCGCTCGGGAACTCTTCCCCGCGGCGCAGCCCTCCACTCCACCTCCGCCTTCGGCGGAGCGACCCACGATCAACCGGCGACCGAATCTTGGCATCTATCATTGTCGACCAGGACCCACACCGCTTGCGGTCCGGATGGAAGCTCCCTCCGTCGCCATCTCACCGCTAGGGTTTGAGTTGGATCTAATGTGGCACGGGGTCTTAATGCGCATATGCCGGAGAAGCACGGCGTGGAGCGGCGGCGGCGGCTCGGGTCCGGCCGGAGTTGGAACTAGACGGGTGGGCGCAAGGGCGCGACGGTCACAAGATCGCTACGGCGTAAGAGAGAGAGAAAGTGACAAGCGGCGAAAGCGAAAGGGATGCGAGGAAGAAGATGAAGGGAATGGGGTCAACCCCGCCCGAGCCGTCCTATTTATAGGGGGTCTATCGAATCTATCCGTTGCGGTTCCTTCCACCGTACAATGCGCCTCAACGGCTCTATCCCGAGAACTTCGCGCGAAGATCCGGGGTGGATTTTTCGCTACGACCTAAATGCGAGTTTAGGTCGTCGGCCAAAAACACAACATCGGGTCGTCCCGATGGCAAATCATTTCACAAGCCCCCACGTCACATTAATATAGGTCTTTGGAAAATCATTTTTCCAAATCGACCAAGTACATGACGAGAAGAGAGAGAACATTACATGGGTTACCCCGGGGTACCTAGTCGCCTACGACCTCATTGGATCCGGGATCCGAAGGTACACAAGTCGCCTACGACCTCACCGGATCCGGAACCCGACACACAAAATAAATATACTACAAAGCACGGGCTATCCGGAAAGCGAGTTACCACGACCTACTTTGCCGAAGCGAGTACATCACGAGACTTCTCATAGCACCGGAACCTTGATGGCGGCCTTGCGGGAGCCAACGCGAGGACAACATGCAATCTAAGGCATGCTTGGCTCCAACTATTGGAATGGAGACACGAGCTTGCTCTTCGGCGTTGAAAACCAAGACCCGGTGAGCTCCGGTTGAAGGATCGGATGGCGACTAGAGAGGGGGGGGGAGTGAATAGGAGCCGATAAAAATTCTTCCAAAAGAACCCGGCCTATGCCCTAGACAAATCCCGGTCACACACGAGAGATGGATCGAATCACACACCAATCGCCAAGACAACGAGGTTATGGATCAACCTCTAGCCTTAGGAACGATTCCTTGAAGCACACGCGGAAGCACGAAAGAAGAAGGAGAGGAATCGAACCAAAGAAGCAAAGCGCACAACCTCTCGGCGGACCATCCGGCCGGACGGGCGGACCGTCCGCGATGGGCCGCGCGGACCGTCCGGCCGCTACCGCAGACCGTCCGCGCCAACGCCGCGGACCGTCCGGCCTACCCCGCGGACCGTTCGTTAAATCGCACGGAACCGACCGAAGCAACCCACGAACCACGGACCGTCCGCGGGGAGCACGCGGACCGTCCGCCGCCGGGCACCCGCGGACCGTCCCGCCCTCGTCGCGCGGACCGTCCGAAACTCCGTCCAACCGAAAACCAAAATCGCGACGGATCGAAACGAAAGACGAGCACGAACACGAAGAACACGGGACGAACCCTAGCGGCGCGGACCGTCCGCCGGGTCCTCGCGGACCGTCCGCCGGTGCGGACGGACGACGTAAAACGCCCGACCCCGAAAGTCAACTCCCCCAAATCATCATCGGATTTCCCAAACGGTTGAAGGCTGTGGAGACAAGGATTTGGGGACTTGAAAAGCGTCACACAAGGATGCTATAGCCCAAAAATCTTGCCTCCTAACTCCCTAAATCACCGGGAATCGCGAATCCTTTGAGCACCACCAAAAGCTAGAGCACCAAACGAAAAACTTCGAATCGAAGTGGTTTCCGGCGTTTGAGAACACAAGGTCAATCACAAAGATGCACGAGACATCTATCCATGTTTTCCTCAAAGAAATCCGGGGAGAAACCCACTCAAATCCGCGGAATCGCACCGGGAACAAAGGCACGAAAACAAGCACAAAAGACCACAAAAAACACAACTCCGAATCTTCTATACAAACCAGGAAAGATTCACAAGGTCTAGCATGCCCCCCTAGCATCCATCCCTCTCAACAAATCTCTCATGAAGCTCTCATGCTAGCCTAGAGAAAATGGAAGAAAAATAGCTACGAAAATGAGAAATGGGAGGGAGGAAATGAAACCCTGAGTCGCGGAGAGAGCGCGCCACTCACACACCCTTATGGCTTATATATCGGGTCCCGCCAGAGTGGTAAATGACTCGACTACCCCTAACTTAACTACTGGCGATACAACCCACGCGGGGGCATTTAGGTAATGTTTGTGGGTCTTGCCATCGGACGGCCACGCCTTTGCCGCACCCCGCGTCCTCCCGACGCAAGCCATGCGATCCCGCCGCGTGTCCTCCGCCTCGAAGCTTCCCGACACGCCCCGGATCCCGTCTCCGTCGTGTTGGGCCCTCGGACTTGGTTTTGAGGCCCAAACCAAGAAACCGTCTGTCGATAGTTTTGTGGGCAAACCACCAAACCCCGCGTGCTCGGTCGGCCTCCCGCCAAACCACTTGACTTGACCGCCACCGTGCACCGGCTCGCTTGTCCATGACTTCGTCTTGCTTGTGTCGCCACCATGTGACCCGCACCCGGCCCGCCGTCCACTGGGTCCCTCGAATCGAGCCTACTTGTCTCTCCATCTCCCGGAGGCCCCTCAAGGCCGAAGACCTTTCGCGCCCGTTCTTCACCTCGCAACAACACGAACTAGGCCGCGGCCTACACCCGCGCACTAAGCCAAGAGTCGGTCCAACACCCGTTGTCAATCACTCATCACCGAGGAGCGGTCATCCATCGACCACTCGGGACGCTCCCGGTCCTCAATCTCCCCCTTGATGAGTGCATTGGCAACACACAACGCGAAATGAAATTCGAGAGAAAGAAAGAAAAGAAGAAGAAAAAAAACAAAGAAGCTCAACTCATGACCAAAACCAAGGAAAGGCAAAGAAATGTCACAAGCCAGGCAAAGCACAAAATCCACACCGAAAACAGCAAGAAAGCTCCCCCTGAGCAAATGCAAACTTCCAAATTTCAGCTCACCTCTTCTGAATTTTCATTAAGCTCACCTCTTCTCCCCCTTGTTGACAATGTATGAATCAAGGTGAAAATGCAGAAATGCAAAACAAAGCATATAAACGTCTACAGGAGCTTCTCAAATAGGCCAAATCTAGTGTCAAAGGCTAAGAATGAGACAAAGATCACACATATGAATCATAGCATAGTCAAAGCATCGCCACAAGTAATATATGAAAATACAAGCATGTGACAAAGCAAAATTTTCAGATTTAAGCAGTTTTACCAAAAGAAGGCTCGCTTCACATGTAAAAGCCTATCCATGTCACACTTGAGCCACAAACATGCATACCACTCAAAGATCATACAAGGATATCAAATTCTCAGCAAAAGATCATGGCAAACACCCATAAAGCAAAGCATGTCATGTCAAAGCTCATGAGCCATGTGTCCACTTCGGGGAGACTTCTCCACTTTGGTGAACATCATGCAACATGTTTTGCACCCATATTTGAAAGATAAGACATTTTAAGAATAGACATGATGGATAGAGCATTTTTCAAGCATTATACACTTCTTTTCAAGATTAAATAATTTCATGGTACATGAAGTGCCTTTGCGGCAAAAAGAAGCTTATGCTCCCCCATGAATGCAACATAGGCTAAACATTCACAATGATATTCGTCCTTTGGCCCAAATGCAAGAACAAGGCATCCAAGCACAATCTAAGCATGAAAAGAACATTTAGACCAAACTGTGACATGGATACACAACTACACACGAGTGGAGCATATTTCATCAAAAATTAGTCAAGATTAGCATTTATTTCAAAAAGGGCTATCTCACTACACATATATCTCAAATATTCCAAGAGCATAGCCTCACATCACTATTTCTCCACACATATGGCCAATATCTCACAAATAGCCAAAGAAACTCAAATATGGCATATGAAAGAAGCTCATCATCCTAAAATGCAATATGATACAAATGCAACATGATATATGACAAGATGGCTATCCTACCATGGTTTGTACATCAAGCAAAGCATGTATATACATCAAAGTAAAACATGGTATGATACATATGGTACAAGAGAAAAACCCCCAAGAATCAACTAGAAAGGGCAACAAACCCCAAGTTCCCCCCGCAAGCGCACAAATGTAGCTTGGTCGAGAGGCTTTGTGAAAATGTCTGCAAGCTGATCTTGGGTAGGGACATGGCTCAACACAATGGTTCCTTTCTCCACATTGTCCCTCAAGAAATGATACCTCACTTCTATGTGTTTAGTTCTGGAGTGAAGCACTGGGTTTTTGGCTACGCTTATGGCACTGGTGCTATCACAAAGAAGTGGGATCTGGGTGCACTCCTCACCAAAGTCTCTCAAAGTGTATGAAATCCACAACAGCTGGGAACAACAACTCGCGGCAGCAACATACTCCGCCTCGGTGGTAGATTGAGCTACACTAGGCGCTTGCGAGAAGACCATGAGACCAACGAAGAACCAAGAAACTGGCAAGTACCAGAAGTAGACTTCCTCTCGACTCGACAACCAGCAAAATCCGCATCGGAAAAACCATGAAGAGAAAGAGTCGAGGAGGACGAATACCAAAGGCCAAGACCAGGGGCAGACTGTAGGTACCTGAAAATCCTCTTGACGGCCTGTCGATGTGATGTCCTCGGCGAAGCCTGAAAACGAGCGCACAGACACACGCTGAACTGTATGTCTGGCCTCGTCGCCGTCAAGTAGAGGAGGGAGCCGATCATGCTCCTGTACTCCCGCTGGTCCACTGGTTCTCCATCCTCATCCGCATCCAAAGTGGCCATACTCCCCATGGGAGTCGACATCGGCTTCACATCTTGCATCTGGAACTTCCTCGCATGTCTTTCGTGTACTTGGTCCGGTGCACGAATGTTCCAGCCTTCACTTGCTTGATCTCGCGCCCGAGAAAATACCGCAACTCGCCCATCATGCTCATCTCGAACTCCCCGCTCATCTCATCCGCAAACTTGGCAACAAGGTTATGTGACGAGCCACCAAAGACAATATCATCCACGTATATCCGAACAATCAACAAGTCATTTCCCCGCTTGAGGAGAAACAAGGTCCTATCCACGGTACCCATCACAAACCCTCTCGCTCAACGAGAAAACCTCTCAATCTCCCATACCAAGCACGGGGCGCCTGTTTCAACCCATACGAGCCCTTTTCAACATGTACACCCCGTGTGGGTACGGCTCGCTCTCAAACCCGGTGTGGTCGCTTCACATACACCTCCTCCTCTATGACCCCATTCGGAAAAGCACTCTTCACGCCCATCCGAAACAACTTGAACCCTTTAGCCACGGCAAAGGCTAGAAGGATCCGAATTGCCTCAAGACGGGCCACGGGAGCAAAGGTCTCCTCATAGTCGATCCCCTCCTTCTGACTAAACCCCTGAGCAACAAGTCTGGACTTGTTCCTCACAACCATCCCATTCTCTCCCTCTTTGTTCTTCCAAACCCACTTGGTTCCTATGGGATGGCAATTTGGAGGTGGTTCAACTAACTCCCACACCTGGTTCCTCTCAAAGTTTTCCAACTCCTCATGCATAGAATTGACCCAGTTTGCATCAGATAAAGCGTGTCCAATGTCCTTGGGCTCAAAGGTGGCAACAAATGCAGCATGAGCGAAATGAGAGGAATTCCTGGACCTTGACCATGTAGTACGTTTGTCGATGTCCCCAATGATCTTCGACAGGGGGTGCACTTCTTGAATCTGCCGGGGAGCCTCACGCCTCGAGACTACCTCCCCCTCAACCTCGGCTTCTCTCGCTCGGTCCTCTTGTCGCACCGTCGTTGTCCATGAAGTAGACGGTCCACGCTCCAAAGTGGTCGTAGGGGAAGTAGTAGGTACACACTCGCCTTCGGTGCGCATGGTTCTCTCCATCATCATCTCCCGGCTTCATCCTTCTCCTCTTCAAAGAGGTCCTCGGCCATCTCTTCATCACATGCACATTCAAAGCCAAGAGAGGTACATGGCATTGTCTCGTCGAAGGTTACCTCGCAAGTCTCCACGATTTTGTTAGTCTCAAGGTTAAGCACCCTATAGGCTCTAGAGTTGTTAGCATATCCAAAAAAATACCATCACTAGATCTAGCCTCAAACTTGTCGAGTTTTCCCTTCTTAAGAATAAAGCACTTGCAGGCAAAGACTCGGAAATGACTCACCTTGGGTGCCCGACCATGCATAAGCTCATAACGGGTCTTCTTCTTGAAAGCTCGCAATAAAATCTCGTTGGAAACATGACAAGCCGTATTGACCGCCTCGGCCCAATACCTCCTAGGAGTCCTGTGCTCATCCGGCATCGTCCTAGCCATCTCACAAAGAGTCCGATTTTTCCTTTCCACGACTCCATTTTGAGGGGGCACATAAGGGGTCGAATACCGATGTTCAAGACCTAGATCACGACAAAAGGCATCAAAACGAGAGTTCTTGAACTCGAGCCATTATCACCGCGGATAGCTCGAATAGCATTCCCATGCCTCTCGTTTTTCAACCTCACGATCAGATCTCGAACAAAACCAAAAGTCTCACTCTTATCCTCCAAGAAAAACACCCAGGCATAGCGAGAGTAATCGTCCACCACAACAAGGACATACCACTTCCCACCCACCGAGCGAACTCGAGCCGGCCCAACAAGATCCATATGCAACGGCTACGTCGGACGCTCGGTCATGACATCGGTCAGGGGTGGATGGGGAGTGGCTACCATCTTGCCATGCCTACAAGGAGCACAAACCAAATCCTTCTCAAGCTTCAACCTCGGCAATCCTCGGACAAGGTCAAGACCACTCAAGCGGGAAACCAAATCAAAGCTCAAGTGTCCCAACCGCCTATGCCATTTCCACAAATCGAAGAAGGACCGGCCATCAAACGGCGAAAGCGGGACCCAAAGAACGAGAGAAATCGGCCCCGAAAATCCGACCCTCGGGGATGATCATACGACAAGATCACCTCGAGAATCAAGCAAACGAGACTCGCCAGACTTGAAACGCACCTCAAAACCCTCATCAAGCAACTGAGAAACCGAAAGCAAATTGAAACCCAAAGACTTCACAAGAGCCACTCTCTTCAACGTTACCTTGTCACTCACATGCACAACACCCTCAGAAATCACCCTTCCTCGTCCATTGTCCCCAAAAGTGATGTACATCCTTTCTTTCACCGAGGTGAGGCTGGAGAACCATTTCTTATCTCCGGTCATGTGTCGAGAACACCGGAGTCGATCAACCAAATGTCCTCCAAGCCTCCTGCGCCCGCAAATCGAAACAAGAACGAGAATGAGCTAGCGACTCGACACTGGGGTTAGCACAAAGAAAGTTAAACCAGTGTCGAGCCATCAGCTCAAAAGAGGGGTTAGCAAACATCATTCCCTTGCCACCAAACTTCCCATGTCCCATGGGAGGAGTACGAGCACCACGAGGGGGAAAACGTGATCCGTAGTTCCTCGGAACCCAAAGCCGCGATCATCTCCCCTAAACCCGTATTGAGGACGAGTAGGGGGACGTCCAGCAAAGCCACCACGAGCCCGACCAAACCTCTCACCAGCACGCACACCATCATCTCTCCTATCAAACCTCTCACCACCACCTCTCTGTGGGAACCTGCCAACACTCCTCACACTTCCCACACCCCGTGGAAGTGGCACTCTAGGCTCGGGGAATACCATGAGGCCGGCGATACCTGTCCTGGTTTGCTTGCTACCTAGCAAGCCTCTCATCCCTCTTCCTCTTGTAGCAAAACTCGCAAGGTGCCTCTCCTTGCCACAATACTCACACCGAAGGGGGTGGGTTTTGGTTTTGGCTCGGCTTCTCACTAGGCTTCACACCCTTCTCACTCACAAACTTCACGGGTTTCTTGAGGTTATTTGTCTTGAGTGGGAATTTGGGTGGATCTTGGGTTGTGTCAAGCTTGTTGCAAAGGTGGTTGGGCTTTGGTGTGAAAGAGTTCTTGGGTGCTTTTGGAAGTGGGACTTGAATGTCTCCGATCACCTCAAACTCGGGGTTAGACTCAACACACTTCTCATACACACTCTCCCCACTTGTTCTCTCCCACTTTCTCACCCAACTTCTCAAACCCCAAACCACGACCATCGGCTCTCTTGAACTCCTCAATCACGATTTTCAATTGAGGTTCCCGCCCGTACAACCAACCCAACACCTTCCTCAAATAGTCATTCTCCTCATAGATGACATCCAAACGGGAAGTAAGTTCAAGATTGCGCAAAGTAACTTTGTCACAGCTGGTGCATGCATTGACAATAGGAGATTTCAAAGATGCTTCCAAAGAACTAATGGTAGAACGAGCATCAACAAGCTTAGCATGCATAGTAGGACATGATTTACAAGCACCAAGCAAAGTCGGTCTAGCCTTAAGCTCATCATACTCAGTCCTAAGAGCATCTAGTTTAGCCAAAGTGGAAGCATTCTTCTCATTAAGCAACTTGATCTCATCCAACCATGCATCACACTCAAGACATTCAACATCATCGGGAGTAGTAGGAGCAAGTTTCAAAGAGTCATTCTCAAGTTTTAATTCAAGCAATTTGGACTCTAGCTCTCACTAGCATCCTCAAGTTGAGCCCTAAGATCTTTCCTCATCTTTTTGGCATCTCTTAGCACACTATCACGATTGTCAATCAAGCCATTCAACCTAGCGATCTCGGCAAGCAAAGAGTCGGGGTCACGATTTACCTCACCCTCCGAGTTGGAGTCGCTGTCCTCCTTCTCGCTCTTCTTGCTTCGCTTGAGCTATGGGCCATGCCACAAAAGCCCTCAAGCGCCACATAGCTCAACCCGCCGAGGTTCGGCTTGCACTCTTCTTGCCCTTGCGCCTCCCGGCGTCTTCATCTTCGCTGCTTGAGCTTGATCGCTCGTCGCTTGAACTTGAGTCGACGTCGCTCGCACCGGCCACCATCGCTCTTGCCTTGTTCTTCTTGTAGCCGCTCTTGCTCGGTCGCCGCTTGTCCTTGTCCTTGCTCTTGGACTTGTTGAAGTGCTTGCCCTTGGAGTAGTACTTGTCTTCACGCCTCGGGTGCGCCTTGTACTTGTTCACCTTGTACTTGTTTTCCTCCGCTTCCGGGCACTCGGCGATGAAGTGGCCTCGCTTGCCACACTTGTAGCATGTCCCCGAGCTCCGCCTTGCATTCCTCCGACTCTCGTGTAGTCGATCAAACCTCCTTGAGAGCAAGGCCGGCTCCTCCTCGCCCGAGGCACATCAAACTCCTCATCCGGAATGGACATAAGAGAAGATAAGGAAAAGCGTCGACGGGAAGGGTTAGATTTGCCCTTTGATCCGCCCACAAGAGCAAGACTATGGTCGGTCGAGCCCTCATGCTTGGATTGCAACTTCCTGTCAACCTCGGCCCGACTTGAGCTTAGAAAAGAGGTCATCCAACTCAATAGTCAAATATTGCCCGGACTCCTTAATGGTCTCAACCTTAGCACCCCAAACATTTGGGTCCAAGACATGCAAGAGCTTCAAAGCCTCGATCATGCTCGGTGTAAGGAAAATCCTCAACATTAGCTTTCATGTTGTTCACGATGGCGGTGGACCTGCGAAACATCGCATCAATGTCCTCACGGGGAAGTGGAGTGAAATTCTCATATTGCATCCGGTAAGAGACAAAGAGGAGAGCCTTCACATGGTTATCACCACCGTGAGCAACCAACAACTTCTCCCAAATTTGCCAAGCAAGATTCAAATGGCGAACACGCTTAAACTGCGGGTCACACAAGCTTCGGACCAAGTGATCAACGGCTTTTGCATTAGCCTCATACTTGGCCTTAGCACCGGCATCGGTCACCATAAGAGTATGGATGTTGACCGAAATAGCATAGGTCTTGTCAAGCACAATGAAATCCAACAGGCTTCCCACGAAGAAAGATCATCATTCGCTCCTTGAGATCCGGGATGACGGATCTAAATCCCACTCATTTATTTTCACCGGCCTATGGACGGTCGACGTGGAAGACCGGGAATTTGATGCGCAATATAAAACCACTCCGACCTCCACCCGGCGGTGTTGTCGGGGAGGTCGGTGTCTATCCACTCGCCTTGACCCTTGAGGCCCGACCTCAAATTGAACATCACAGCCCCCACTGGTCCCGACCTCTTACCAGTGCTTTTGACACAGAAAAAATACCTCCATAACAAGAAGTGAGGCGATATCCCCAGATACGCCTCATAGAAATGAATGAAAGTGGAAACTACAGTTATGGAGTTAGAGACGAGGTGTACCAGCTCTAGCTGGTAGTAGTACAGGAGCCCACGGAAGAAGTCTCCCACCGGGAGGTTGAAGCCACGCTCGAAGAAGGAGGCGAAGACGACCTGCTCCTTGACGTCCTCGCTTGGGAACTCTTCCCCGGCGGCAGCCCTCCACTCCACCTCCCCTTCGGCCAGAGCTGCCCACGATCAACCGGCGGCGAATCTTGGCATCTATCATTGTCGACCAGGACCCACACCGCCTGCGGGTCCGGGATGGAAGCTCCTTCCACCGCCATCTCACCGCTAGGGTTTGAGTTGGATCTAATGTGGCACAGGGTCTTAATGCGCATATGCGGAGAAGCACGGCGTGGAGCGGCGCGGCGGCTCGGGTACGGCCGGAGTTGGAACTAGACGGGTGGGCGCAAGGGCGCGACGGTCACAAGATCGCTACGGCGTAAGAGAGAGAGAAAGTGACGGCGGCGAAAGCGAAAGGGATGCGAGGAAGAAGACGAAGGGGAATGGGGTCAACCCCACCCCGGGCCGTCCTATTTATAGGGAGTCCACCGAATCTATCCATTGCGGTTCCTTCCACCGTACAATACGCCTCAACGGCTCTATCCTGAGAACTTCGCGCGACGATCTAGGCGGATTTTTCGCTACGACCTAAATCTGAGTTTAGGTCGTCAGCCGAAAAGACAACATCAAGTCGTCCTGATGGCAAATCATTTTGCAAGCCCCCACGTCACATTAATATAGGTCTTTGGAAAATCATTTTTCCAAATCGACCAAGTACATGACGGAAGAGAGAGAACATTACATGGGTTACCCCCGGGGTACCTAGCGCCTACGACCTCATTGGATCCGGGATCCGAAGGTACACAAGTCGCCTACGACCTCACTGGATCCGAACCCGACACACAAAATAAATATACTACAAAGCCTGGGCTATCCGGAGAGCGATTACCACGACCTACTTTGCCGAAGCGAGTACATCACGAGACTTCTCATAGCACCGGAACCTTGATGGCGGCCTTGCGGGAGCCAGCTGCAGGACAACATGCAATCTAAGGCATGCTTGGCTCCAACTATTGGAATGGAGACACGAGCTTGCTCTTCGGCGTTGAAAACCAAGACCTGGTGAGCTCTGGTTGAAGGATCGGATGGCGACTAGGAGAGGGGGGGGGGGAGTGAATAGGAGCCAGGTAAAAATTCTTCCAAAAGAACCCGGCCTATGCCCTAGACAAATCCCGGTCACACACGAGCGATGGATCGAATCACACACCAATCGCCAAGACAACGAGGTTATGGATCAACCTCTAGCCTTAGGAACGATTCCTTGAAGCACACGCGGAAGCACGAAAGAAGAAGGAGAGGAATCGAACCAAAGAAGCAAAGCGCACAGCCTGCGGCGGACCGTCCGGCCGGACGGGGCGGACCGTCCGCGATGGGCCGCGCGGACCGTCCGGCTCTGCTACCGCGGACCGTCCGCGCCAACGCCGCGGACCGTCCGGCCTACCCCGCGGACCGTTCGTTAAATCACACGAACCGACCGAAGCAACCCACGAACCACGGACGCGTCCGCGGGGAGCACGCGGACCGTCCGCCGGCACCCGCGGACCGTCCGCCCTCTCGCGCGGACCGTCCGAAACTCCGTCCAACCGAAAACCAAAATCGCGACGGATCGAAACGAAAGACGAGCACGAACACGAAGAACACGGGACGAACCCTAGCGGCGCGGACCGTCCGCCGGGTCCTCGCGGACCGTCCGCCGGTGCGTGACGGACGAACGGAAAACGCCCGACCCCGAAAGTCAACTCCCCCAAATCATCATCGGATTTCCCAAACGGTTGAAGGTTTGTGGAGACAAGGATTTGGGGACTTGAAAAGCGTCACACAAGGATGCTATAGCCCAAAAATCTTGCCTCCTAACTCCCTAAATCACCGGGAATCGCGAATCCTTTGAGCACCACCAAAAGCTAGAGCACCAAACGAAAAACTTCGAATCGAAGTGGTTTCCGGCGTTTGAGAACACAAGGTCAATCACAAAGATGCACGAGACATCTATCCATGTTTTCCTCAAAGAAATCCGGGGAGAAACCCACTCAAATCCGCGGAATCGCACCGGGAACAAAGGCACGAAAACAAGCACAAAAGACGACGAAAAACACAACTCCGAATCTTCTATACAAACCGGGAAAGATTCACAAGGTCTAGCATGCCGCCCTAGCATCCATCCCTCTCAACAAATCTCTCATGAAGCTCTCATGCTAGCCTAGAGAAAATGGAAGAAAAATAGCTACGAAAATGAGAAATGGGAGGGAGGAAATGAAACCCTGAGTCGCGGAGAGAGAGAGCCACTCACACACCCTTATGGCTTATATATCGGGTCCCGCCGGAGTGGTAAATGACTCGACTACCCCTAACTTAACTACGGCGATACAACCCACGCGAGGGGCATTTAGGTAATGTTTGTGGGTCTTGCCATCGGACGGCCACGCCTTTGCCGCACCCCGCGTCCTCCCGACGCAAGCCATGCGATCCCGCCGCGTGTCCTCCGCCTCGAAGCTTCCCGACACGCCCCGGATCCCGTCTCCGTCGTGTTGGGCCCTCGGACTTGGTTTTGAGGCCCAAACCAAGAAACCGTCGTCGATGGTTTTGTGGGCAAACCACCAAACCCCGCGTGCTCGGTCCGGCCTCCCGCCAAACCACTTGACTTGACCGCCACCGTGCACCGGCTCGCTTGTCCATGACTTCGTCTTGCTTGTGTCGCCACCATGTGACCCGCACCCGGTCCGTCGTCCACCGGGTCCCTCGAATCGAGCCTACTTGTCTCTCCATCTCCCGGAGGCCCCTCAAGGCTGAAGACCTTTCGCGCCCGTTCTTCACCTCGCAACAACACGAACTAGGCCGCGGCCTACACTCGCGCACTAAGCCAAGAGTCGGTCCAACACCCGTTGTCAATCACTCATCACCGAGGAGCGGTCATCCATCGACCATCGGGACGCTCCGGTCCTCACCGGTGCTCACCGGAGACGTCCTTCTATAGCTCCGGCTCGAACGGCGGCACCTCCAAACTCTTCCTATTACTACACGGAGGTGGGCTCGAGAGGATGGAGATGTTGCCTACACTTCGCGAGAATTCTCCTAGCTCCAAGCATCTACAAGAACAAAGCTCTACAATCCGGCGGACGAACACATGCTAGCGGCATGATGGGAGTACTACATTGTGGCATCGTAGCTCAATGGCGCTCGGAGCTCGCCCCCCTTCGACCTCAAAGGTGCTATTTATAGCCGACACCGCGCCCGGGCGGATGGTGAGGTATTGACTCGTTGACACGTGATAATGGGACCGGTGGCTTGTGCATAATTAAAGGTGATGACATTACTCTTTCGACTCACGACGTCTTTGTCGTTTGCGCATCAATGATGCACGAGCCCCCGCCGCAAAGGTCACATGGCTACGGTAACCCCCTCAATCGGTGGGCGGTTGTCGTTTTACGGGTGGCGGGAGCATCTTCGACCACCGTTGACCCGTGACCTGCGAGTCTACGCTACAAGACAAAACCCGACCCCGTGTCGGATGGCTCCGTGCCTAATTTAGCCCCCTTTTCGACGACAATTTCACGGCCTTCCTCTACGACCGGATGTCTTCATTTGCACCGCTAGGCTCGCGTCCTGGTGCACCCGCTATGGCCCCGCACGTAAACGAGACCTATTCCAATCGGCCTATATTTACGTTTCCCGAGCGAGAATGGTCATAGGTTCGATTGAAGACCTTCCAAGGTAGGCGTGCCTCACCGCTCTCGCCGGATCCTTCCGGGCGCCCGGAGACCTACTAGTACCATGGAGATGCGAAGTATCATGGAGATCTACAATTTTCGTCGGGCCTCCGTGGTCGGTGTGCCTATTCTTTGAGGTCGTCGGTACCTTAGTATCATGGCCCCGCCGGATGGCTAGCGGCTATGTTGTTCGTTTGGACACCAAAACGACCTCCAAGAGGTCGGCGTGCCTTAATACCTAGATCTTGCAATATATTGGTATGACTACGGCCCGCCCGGCCCTAGTTGGGCGCCATAGATGCGTGGCCTTCTGAGGTCGATGTGCTATCATAGCCCCGCCAGCCTCCTTTGGACACCCATGATTTACGTCGGGAATGAAGGCCTCCCTGTGGGGTGCGCGCCTGATGGCACTGCCAAGTACTTCCATGTACTTGGGCGCTTGGATTTGAGACCTTCCTAAGGTCGGCATGCCTCGAGTGGCTCTGCCAGACTCCTTGCAGCCATGTAGGACATCTAGGTGTCTCTACACTCCATACATTTAAAATCGACGCACCTTTCAAGATTCTCCTGGGTATCCTCGGATACTGGACATCATTGATTGAGGCCTCTTCGAGGTCGGCACGCCTACAAAGGCCTCCTTGAGGTCGGCCACCGCCGGACTCCTTGCAACTATGCTCGGAGATGCGGGTGTCTCTACACTTCGTTCGATCAAGACTATGACCCGAGTTTTCTTCTCTTTTTAGAGCATCAAACCAGCCATCCGTTTGCTTCAATGCTTGGGGACTACTCTACGAGTGCGTCTTCGACGCCCTCTTGTTTTCCTCGTTGTACCGACCTGTCGGAGAAACCCGTTTCCCATCACGTCGTTACTCGACCTACATTTTTTCCTCCTTTTCTTTTTTTGGACCATCATATCGGCCATCCCGCCCGCCATGATGCTCGGATACTACTCATGAGTGCATCTTCGATGCCCTATGAATTTTTTCATCGTCGTTTCGATCTATTGGAAGCTTTGCTTCCTATAGGTCATCACTTGACCTTCATTTGTTCGGCAAGACTTCAAACAAAGTCGAGCCGCTAAGTCGATTTGTTCTTTTCTTTTTGACCGATTTTTGACCAGACGTGCATGCTATTCGACCGCCGATAGCTCTACGACTTCGTCATGACCTCTCTAAGGTCACCGCGCCTACACCTTGCTCGGGGGCTTGTGAGACATGGGTACCCCTTGGTCCCCACCGACCGGGCTCACGGCCATCCCCGACAAGCGGGTCCGACCTACTAGAAGACTCGCCGACACCGTCGGTGTCCCAACCGACCCGACCGGCGGCCCACACGACCTCCCGAAGACCTTTTAGAAGACTCCCTAGACGACCTAATCCACTACGACCTCGGGACTTGGCATACAAGACAAAGACCTCGGTGGACTTCGCCCAAAGCGGATCGACGGGATATGATAAGATGTGTAATGTAGAGTTAGGTCTCCCGGTCGTAACCGACCAGAGTCCGGGAATTGACCTCATCCGCCGGCTAATATAAGGCGGACGAGTCAACCCTTGTACATCAATCTAATCATCAAGCAATCTACACCGACAACCGGACGTAGGGTATTACTCTACGGAGGCCCGAACCGAGTATAAACTCACCGTGTTCTCTCGTGTTCCGCGTACTCGTGTGCGACCTTCGAGTTCTTAGCCTTAGACTCCTCCCCCGCCGAACAACTAAACCATAGGGATTAACACCCCCGTGGACTATCCAGATCTCACCATCCGACACCGCCTCAAAATGTTACACACACACACACACACACGGAATGTGCCCAAGGGACCACATGTCGGTCAACCGGAGGA
Source organism: Cenchrus americanus (assembly GCA_947561735.1). Lineage (NCBI taxonomy): Eukaryota > Viridiplantae > Streptophyta > Magnoliopsida > Poales > Poaceae > Cenchrus > Cenchrus americanus. The sequence continues at coordinate 194,721,618 of OX387245.1, read as the reverse complement.
AGACATGGACGAGCCGATCCCACAAGGGTTCGGGCCGAACCGACCTTGTGTCGGGCCGATCCCGGCCTTCCACGTGGTTGCTCCTCATTGGTCCACAACCACATTTCGGGCATGCTCCTGGCGATTGCCTATGACCTTCATTGCCTATAAATGGAAGTAGAAGGGCTCATTATTTGATCAATACTTGAAAAGCCACATTTCTCACTTGAGTTGTTTCTCTCTTTTCTCATTCTCTTCTTGTGGGTGAAATTCCCACATGAGAGGAGTGAATTTTAGAGATTATCCTAGTAATGTTCTAGGTAGAGAGGGGTGAGGGAGAGATGGAAGCTCGGGAATGATGATTTGTTCATCATTCATCAAGCTTTGTTCCCTCCGCATATGCCGATGTTCTTCATTTATAATAATGTGAGTATTCTTGCATTTCCTATTTAGAATAAAGTAGTATTCATGCATAGGTGATATGTTCTAATGTTCTTCAACTTTTCATCATTTAGAGGCTCATGTTCTTCATGAACACGGTCCTTCCATTCGGTTGATTGCTTGCGTAAGTTAGTATTTTGTTTATTTTCTTGATCCGTTTTTGATCTATTAGGATTGCTTTATCGTGCTAGCATCTATTCGTTCCCGAGCATCATAGTTCTTAAGTGAGGTTTAGATCGTATCTTGCGGGTTCGTCACTTCGTATTTATACAGAGTGCTATAGTGTTGTTGCGGGTCAACATACGCAACCGTGCTTCGTAGTGATCGGTGGTGTGGACATGGTGTCTAGACTACGGGTTATCCTTTGTTTTCCATGTATCCCACGATTAGATAGAGGTAGTCCATAGTAGGACAATCATTAGACCCTTTGTAGTCCTCTCGCATTCGGATACGGTGTAGAGCCACATGTCGGAACTAAGCTCGTTAGAGCCGGACGGGGCCGGCGCACGAAGCAAGACTCCATATACATATCTATCTTACCCTTGATGCCTAATCCTTCGGGAAGGCCCTCCGTTATCCACTCTACCTTAGCAAGGCTAGCTAGGTGTCCTTGGATAGTCGGCCATCGGATCCTCTCTCCCGTCCTTGGATTTGATACCCTAGGGAATACTCCTTAGGTGAAGTGGTACAACAGAGTATCCGTGCGCTTGTGGATTCATTTGCATCCATCCGCATACATAGGTGATTCTTAAACTCTCATGCTATCTCGGTCTTTGCCGTAGTGGTGATGTTAAGAAATACCAACATCCACCGGTTGTCCGACCTTGCCGGGCGGGACGGTGCTACGGTCGTCTCGCCTCCATTGGTCGAACCGGAGTTGCCATCGGTCTTCCATTGCCTCGACTTCTTCCCTTTCTAGGTCCGTCGAATATGAAGGTCCGAAGCATGGACCTCCAAAACCCTAACCCTAAGACTCGCCGACCCTTGACACTACCCATGACCGGTAGCACGACAACGAAGAGATATGCACCACACAAATCTTAAAGATTAAAAAATTTCAAGCCATTTCCTCCTTTAATAAGATGTATAGGATTTCCGCCAATTCACGAACTAGTTTGCCTCTAGTGTCCACATGACCCAATAATCTCTCTCCGTGTTGTGTAGGTGTTCGGCCTCGGACCACAAATACAATGTTGCTCCTTTTTGCTTTGTCTAAACGTTCCTTATCCTTCTTCCCCATCACCCCGGCCGGAACAAAATCTCCTCCTCCTCCTCCACAGTGCCCATCGTTGCTCCGCTAAAGGTGACATTATCGCCTTCAAGGGCGCGACACATGACCACCTCGCGGCCCACCACACAACCCACAAGAGGTCGTCTTCTTCCTCCCATCAACCTCGCATTGCCGATCCTTTTTTCTTCCTCGACCCGCACCGCCACCCCCTAATGTCAATTTGCTCCCGCACGCCCTCCTCTCTTCGTTTCTAGCAAGCACCCACCACCGTTCACTACCGCTAACCACCGCAACACTAACCCAACTCGGCGGGATGCTTCCCTACTCCACTCCCATGCCTCCTCCGCTATCCACGGTTGGCGGCTCCCACCGCCTCACCGCCCGATCCACAACTCATTGCCAACACCGACCCTCCTTTTACAACTAGAGGATACGAACCCCCCCCCCCCAAAACCCGCAACCCGAATTCCGAAACCCCCAAACCTAACCCTACCGACAATGAGCTATGAAGCCCCCAAGCCAATCACCTCCTCCGACTTTTGACGAGTTTGGAAGAGAATGCGAAGCAACATAGAAAAGGATTTAATTCTCTATGTATTCTCTTAGCTTGGACGCCGTGGACACAAAAATACGCATGTGTCTTCAATGGAGTGGACTCAAATGCGGTAGACGGTCTAATCTTTTAAAGATGAATCATTGTAATGAATGTTTTTTAGGGCTAAAGGTCTTAGCACCTTGGGCCCGAGAATGGTCATTGAACCACCTTAGGTTGGTTGGTGTCTTTTGTCATGTTCTAGATCATTTTATTTATGTAATATAAAGATGAGGCGAGGTGTTACTTTTGTAGTTGGACCGCATAGTTTCCCTCTTAATATAAAGATGTGTAGCTCTTCGCGCGTTCGAGAAAAAAATATTGAGAAATTTTTTGATGTTTTGGTGGGTACACAATATTTTACCAAGTTGGATATGATTGCGGGATATCGTCAAATAAGAATGTAGCAACAAGATGAATACAAAACAACATTCAAGACACATCATGATCATTTTCAATTCAGGGGTCATGCCATGCAAGCTTACTAAAGCTTCGCAACTTTCCAATGCATTATGAACCAAGTCCAAGCAATCTTTCCTCGGGAGATTTGTTTTGGTATTCTTAGATGATATCTCGATTTATTATCCCCTAATGGAAGCTCACATACAACATATCGGGAAGCACAAATTCTACCTAAAGAGTAGTAAGTGTTCTTTTGACAAAACTCAAATTGCTTAGTTGGGTCATATTATATCAAGAGAAGGAGTAGCAACAGATCCTACCAAAACAGCTACCATGATGGATTAGGCTACTAATCTTGGTGGTTTCTTAGGCCTTACTAGTTACAACAAAAAATTTGTGAAGCATTATGACATTTTTACAAAGCCACCGAACAATTTGTTGAAAAAGAATAAATTTCTATGGTCAACCAAAGTGCTATTCAAGATTTTATCGCTCTTAAGAAAATTATGATAGAAACTCCGGTGCTAGTCATACATGATTTCACCGAGGGTTTTGTTGTGGAAACTAATGTTTGTGCAATTGGAATAATGTTGTGGAGAGGCTTGTGACTTTCTTGAGTAAATCCGTGGGACCTATATATCGAAACCTTTCTATACATGAGAAGGAATTTCTTGCCCTAATTATGGCAGGTGGAGAAATGAAGGTTATATTTACAAAGACAATAATTTGTTATAAGAACGGACCACAAGAGCTTGTCTTACTTTTCTCGAACGGAATCTTCAATCTAAAGATCAATGTAAAGTCATGACTAGAATCATGGATTTGCATTTTAAGGTGGTGTACAAGCAAGACAAAGACAATATTGTTGTTGATGCACTTTCAAGAGTGGCTCGTCTAATGGTCGGGCTATTTCGGAGGCTACACCCTTATGAGCTCAAGAATTACTAAATTCTTACCTTATTGATGTTGTGGCACAAGATTTATTGCAATATTTGGCAATCAAACCACCCGACGATCAAGGTATTATCCGGAAAAGGTTTATTAAACATGATAATCATGTGTGTATTGATAACAATTTATCTTTAAGAAACAAAGTCATTGCATTATTTACATAATAGTTCCATTGAAGGTCTTTTTGGCATAAACTCTACCTACCACAAATTCAAACACGTATTTCATAGAAAGGGTCCGAAACAAGATATTGAAAATTTTGTGGAGCGGTGTACCATCCGTCAAGCATGCTAAACATGAGCACGGTCATCCATCTAACCCGTTGCAACCCTTACCAATATGTGTAGTTGCTTGGCAAGACATCACAATGGATTTTTTATCAAGCATGCACACTTTTTAGCTCTTAAACACTCATTCACAAAACACAACAAGTGTCTCTTTTGCTATTGGATTCGGTGGTAAATTACATGGGGTGTTGTCGTATGGATCCCCGGGCCCACTACTCGGTGGGTACCGGGACCAACTAGTCGGTGGGCCCCACGGGACTACTCGACTTGTGCTACACAAAGACTCGTTGGCATGGAGTGCAAGGACTATAGAGGCATAGTACTCGGTTAGGTAGCTACACATGTCCGGATCCATGTAAAGAACTCCCCGATCATACACGACTAGTACTCTTCCCTCAAACCGACTTGTAACCCCGCTTCTCGGAGTATATAAGGCGAGGCAGGGGCCCCTCTCTCATCATCCGCATCATCTTGTAAACACACCCAATCAATCTAGAGCTACACAACATACATGACGTAGGGTATTACGCACGTTGCGGTCCGAACTCGTCTAAATCGTGTGCCACGTATCTCTTCCTTCGAGTTATCGATCTCGGTGAGGCCACATTCATCTACCTCGGGTACTCCCCTTGGTAGTTTGCCGGTCTAAAACACCGACACCGGTGTGCCGGGTAGGTGATCTCACCGAAGATCTCATGGCGAACTCGATGGCTTCCATCATCATCAAGCCAACCGCCACCTTCAACCACGGCGACACCTTCATCTTCGGTTACTAGGTTTGCGTCGCCCGACGGCGCTAGGTCGTTCCGGCCGCTACCTCACCATGACCCGAAACCCGGAGACCGATCTCGTGACGCTTCCTAAAGTTGTCACGGGCACCATCGCAAAAATTTGGCGAACTTTCACTCTACAACCAAGCCGCCGACTTTGAGTCCGGATCCGCCTCCAACTCGAACTCGACGTCCCCCCCGGGTCACCTCATGCGAGCCGGCTTCGGTCCATCGTGTGAGACGATCCCACCGCACAAGCACTTTCCATACGGTCTCTCGCAACTCCGGCGGGGCCCATGCGGAAGCTCTCGCAGCACGCCGGGCTCACAAGGAGATCGCCTCCGAGTACTCCTCGGACTCCAACCCCGCATTGGATACTACTCGGACTCTTCATATGAGTTCGACTTCGGGTCGTACCCAATCGAGCTCGAGTCCAAGATCAACACAAGCCTCGAGGAACCGATGTCGAGTCCTCGCTACCGTCTTGGTCATTACATCTACTCCCACCGGCAGATTCGTCTATTGGCTCGACCGCAAGCCCGCAAACCCGATGGACGACAACTCACGCCGCGTCGCCTACCTCGACACACTTCCCTTTCAGAGGAGACCTCTTTGGCTCCAAACGACGAGCAAACCCCAACCGAGGTGGCGACTACCGACTCCGGTCTCGCACTCCCGACCATGAAGTCTTCATGGCGGCCGGTGACGTCGGGACCTCGGAGAATTGACCCAACCGGTACCTTGACGACGTCTCGGATGACGAGTTGTCCGCCAACGCACCTCCCAACGAGACTATTGACGACAAGAACGCTCGACGCGACCGCAACGAGATAGCGGAATGAACGACACGGACGTCTCCGAGAGGCTCTCCCTACCGGAACCTCAACGAGGCTGCGGATCAAGTTGCCGGCCGGTACACACCACTCCCGAGCAGTGCCTCATGTCTATCACGATGATAGCACGACGGACCCGGGGGGATCCGCGTGGGCAAAGTCATCACCAAGCTCGTTGAAGACGCCTACTTCATGCGGGTGGACAACGGGGTATCCCAAGTACCCCCATCGGCACTCATGAAGCCCGAAACTACGAAGCCACTAGTCGCGGCCGGCAGATGGTGTGGGCAACCGTGTCCGCGAGAGAACACCGGCCAAACCCCAACCGCTCTAAGGCCTCGGGCCGGAAGACCCTCGCGCAGCGTAACAACGGCCCGGGGTGGCACGCGGCGGCGATCGGCCGCGGCGCCGAGAGGTAGTTGCGGCGGCGGCGGTGGCGGTGGCGGCGGCGGCGGCGGCGGTGGCATCGGTGGCGGAAGTTCATCTCACATCACCGGCAGAAGAGCCGGCGGCGGCGGCCGATCGCGAAGGCCGAGGCCACGCGAACAACCACGTCACCGGCAACACACGTGGCGGCTACGATGCTCACCACGGGATCGATGAGATTCGCCGTAAAAAGGCCGCCGAAGCAAGCAACGGCCGACGACTTCCCCGCCTATTCCGCAAGACTTCGCAACTTGCTTCTTCCCCGAGAAATTCAAACCTCTCGGGATCTCCAAGTACGACGCGAAGCAAGACCCGATCCGGTGGCTCGGGTGCTATGCGCCGGCCATTGAAAATGTTGGTGGCAATAACGACGCCAAGTGCATCTTCTTCCCCTTCGCTCGGATCAAGATCCACTCACATGGCTCGAGTCACTTGAAAAGAACTCGATCGACGAGTGGGACCAGTCGAAGGCTCGGCTAACCAGCAACTTCACGGGTGCCATAGGGCGCTCGAGTACCCGCATGGACTCGGCAATGGTCAAGCAAGAACAAGGCGATACGCTACACCGGTACATGCGACGCTTCTTCGACAAGCGCACGACCGTACGTAGTCGACATCACCGACACGGAGGTCATCAACCTCTTCCAAGACGAACTCTACTACCGTTGCACCTTCGAAAACTTCGGTCACCGCCGCCCCAGTTCCATCATCAAACTCAAGGACATGATCACATCATGGGCCGATGAAGAGGACAAGGCAAATGCCAAGTACTACTCCATTCGCGGTAAGAGCAAGAACAACATGGGCGGCAACAAAAACAACAAAGCAAGGATCATAGGGATCGCCACAATAACAACTACTTGAGTTCCAACCGCAAGCGCAAGCCGGGACAACACGGTCGCGACTATACAACGCCCGTGAAGGACAACTTGTTGGCGATCGATTTCCGTCAACCAAGAACACTTGTTATGTTATGGTTTGAACTTCATTATGGAACTAACCCGCCACTAGGTATGCTAATGATATAACAAGTTCACCGTTGGATGTGCATTTTGGAGTATAGTGTTTTTGCAGGAATTCACGTATTAAATGAGGAAAGATGCTACTAGTTCGGAGAACATTTTGCAAGACAATCAAGGAGCTCCGACCACGTGTCAACTAGCCTCCAAAGGTGGCAAGGACCAATGTGCTTGAATGGAGAACTCCCGGGACCAAGATGAAAAGACCGAAAGTTCATGCATAATGATCCCTTTGTCTTGATCGCGGGGATGGCGACTTCAAAATGACACAAATGAAGGGGGCCAAGTGCAAAATGTCAAGATGAGCCGTGGGGAGAAGAACGGGCCCGAACCGGCCCAGAAAAGGCCCGGGCCGGTCGGCCCGTTCGGACCGGCCCGGCCCGGTTTTGCGTCGGTTTGCGCCGCCCTTTGCTCGGTGTTAAATAGATGCGACCCTAATCATGTGTGAAAGCCGCCATTCGCCGAAACACCGTCTAGTCCCTCGTAGACACCGAGGAAGAGTGAATCTACTATGAGCGAGACACTTGGGGGAGGACACTCGAGAGAGATCATTGCCAAGCCTAAGGGAGGTCTCCACGAGGAAGGAGGACGCCAAGAGCTTGTCGTGGCACCGCCGGAGTTGAAGGACAACGAAGATCCATCTTCATCGGAGGCATCCACAATCTCAACGGTGCCATGCCTAGCGTCATGATGGGGTAAACCTTTCGTTTGTCCATAGAGTTGTAACGGAACTTGAAGTGTAGTCACCTATACATCTTGTTTGGATCATATGTCTATCATATCTTTTGTTGATGATGCTTAATTTTTTCGGGGTTGCTCCCGTAGATCGCGTCAACATACCATGTTCATTAGGATTAGTATCGATTACCTTCGCGTAGTGACATGTACGAGGGAAGGGAAAGTCTAATCCTCGATCACACACCTAGATAGATTGGATCGGGGCTTTACTATGTTTTGGGTGATTGCATCTTCAAGTGCCTAGACTCCATGGGCATACGTTATTCATACTTGTGCACCTTTAATCTCTCTTTAACGTACACTAGGGTTAGTTTGTCTTTACTTTTTAGATTAACCTTTCTATCGTAAGTCTTCAATCAACTAGATTAGTGTTAGGTTAAACGCTAGTAATCCCTTTGCTCCTTGGGTTGACAAGAACCTTGGGATCTCTCGTAGGTGAAGAAGGGCATAGGAGATCCGTACGCTTGCGGATCGAAACTTCATACGAGTTTTACCTATCAACAAGCCCCTTTTTTCGGCGCCGTTGCCGGGGATCAGCAACTTGAACCCTAGGGCGATCTATCTTTCTTCTAACTAACCCTAATTTTACCATTGCATATATGGTTGCTTTCTTGTTTGTGTCCTTGAAAGTAGGTGGAAAACTAGACACAAAGCGTTCGAGAAACATTTTCAACATTCGGACTTCAACAAGTCCAACCTCGCTCAACAAAGTTGATGGCTACACATGTTTTGCTCTTTAGTGGTAGGTGATAACTTTGGTTGGTGGCCCAACATCGCTATTGAGACCCCTCCCCCAAGCAAACGAAGATGAACAAGGTATGCCTATGTGCCAATTAAGTTTTTAAGATTTATTTCTTTTGGAGGTTTGTGTGTTCGAGTTATAGGTTTCGGAAACGACCATGTCAAGCACGATGGAGAAGGATTCCATTACCATCACGCCCATGCGGTGATGGTAATGATTTTTGAAGCCAAGGGATGCATGGCATGGTGTCCTAAAAGACTTCACGATGAAGACCACACGTACAACTCGTATCGATGGACGAAAGGATAATGATGTCATCACAATGTTTGCATGAGCCTCGAAGAAAATAATTAGATATATTTGGATTTTCGAAGCTCCATGAAGTCCGCGTTCCAACAAATCGAGCGCCAAGGCAATCGAGGTTCCTACAAGCGGATATGGTCGAATCACCAATGGTTGCACGTGCTGAAATTCTGGACAGCAAGCAGTGCTGAAGTGAAACAGCCATAGCTCCCTCGTCCGGACTCCGACTAACACGAATGAGTACCCATTGGAAAGGTAATTTTATAAAATTTTCAATAGAACTATATTTTGATATATGTTCTATTCGGATGCAGGGGTCACATATTGGTCGTGCTATGTTCAATGCTAAAAGTTAGAGGAATTCAATTCTGAAAATTATCTAAAAACTCTTATAATAAAGGTTAGCAAAACCTCTTTTTCCAAGATGAGAGTAACAAAAAAATCTTATACAAAGCCAATTTATTTTTTGTTCCACCATAAGTGTGATTAGCACAATAAGTTGGGCTAGGATCCTTCTCTCTTGGGAGTTTTAATTTCGAGCAATGATCATGTCCTTGCGCTTATCTTTTGTTGCTAGCCTCGTCATGTATTCGGTAACGTGACTTTCACATCGAAAGTCTCGTACATCGCCGAATTCCATACCCGAACCTATACATCTCTTTTGTACATCACATTCCTTGAACACAACCTACTTTCAAAGTTTCGTCTCGTCTCTAGCATGGTTTATTTAAAATTTCAGATTGTATGCATGCAAGAAAGAGAGGAGTTGAGAACTTTGAAAAAATGTCAAGAGAGGGAAAAATAAAGAGAAAAGTATGTGTATGGAAAAGAAAGAAAGAAAAATGAAAAGTAAAGAAAAATATGTGTATGAGAGAATGAAAGAAAAAGAAGAGAAAGAGAAAAGATATGAGAGGGATAAATCAAGTAAAAGAAAAATAAAGTGCAAGGAAGGATGTCACGTTGTTGAGAGACGAAACTTTCACTCTTTTTTTCAACCATGTGCAATCCGACAACGAGGACGTCATCGGTGCCTCGTAGTCATATTTTCTTTTGCCCTTGCACATGTCCACCATTCTAAATCTTCTCACCCTTGATATCCCTACATATGGTTTATTGCCATGATCATTGGCTTTGAGAGGTAAACAACCATTAGAGGAAGTTCTTAGTTTGACAATACTTGTGTTGATTGCGCTAGCTCTACCTATAGCTCCACTTTATATGTTATATGAAAGAATTATGGGAGGTGAGAGTTTTATAAAACTTGTTTAGGATAGCCACTTATATGAGCGACTTGAGAGAGCTTGGAGAAAGGTTTTTGTCTAATACTTATTGCGGGAATTTTGTTTTTGAAAATCATACAAACCCTCCAACGGAAGCAAAGAGGTAAGCATGGCTGAGATTGAAGGCTTCGAGTGAAGAGTTTGAGTTGTGGGGTAAATCTTGACGTGGTAAAGATTCTAAATGCCCATGTTTATGTATGATGATCATTACTTTATGTTTATGTATTAAAGATAAAGGATTGACTAACTTGTGAAGAAAAATTTAGTGGAACATGATTACAACGCCTTGGACGAAGTTCTTTTACAAGTACTTGCTTGAGAACGAGCAAGATCTAATCGTGGGGGAGATGTTGACGGTGTATTTTGGTACACCAAACATGTTCATTACACTTTGGTTTGGATTTGATTATGGAACTAACTCGCCACTAGGCACACTAATCATATAACAAGTTCATCTTTGTGCATGCATTTGGAAGTGTTGTGTTTATGTAGGAAAACATGGACATAAAGGATGGATTCACAACAAGTTCTAAGGAGCATTTACGGAGTCTTGTTCGTGTTCATGAGCTTGATGAAATCACTTCCAATGGTGGCAAGGACCGAAGTGCTACGTAGGAACACCCCCGGGATTGAAGTGTAAAATACCAAACTTCATGCACGGAGAATCTCCATCTTGGATGCGAGGATGACATCGTCAAAATCATGCAAGTGGAAGGGGCAAAGTGCATAATCACCGAGGACCCACGGGAGCGAAGGGGCGACCGAACCGAGTGCCGAGATGGGCTCGGGCCCACTTCCGGCGTCCGTTCGGCCCCCCTTTCCTTGCACCCGAAGGATCTTCAACCCTAAAGCCTTTGAGGCGCCGCCATTCGCGAGAGGGGAGAGCCATTCATACCAGGAGGCCATCCACAAGCTAGAGAGAGAGGAGGGAGACCTCCGGAGGGAGATCAACCACCTCGAAGTAAGCACCCACAAGTGGAGAAGAAGGAAGACACCGTCGGAAGGGTGACCATGATCAACGGTGCTATGTCTAGCACCTTGATGGGGTAATCTCCTTATTCGTCCATGGGTTGTAATCGATCTTGAGATGTAATCGTACTTTGTTGGATTATCTATCTATCATCTTGTGTTGAATATACTTTAATGCTTAAGGTTAGCTACCATGCCGTAAAGGGAGTAGAGCTCCAATGCTCCCTTGGATCCATTCAATACGCCGTGTCCATCATAGGTCTAGTCACGATTACCTTCGCGTAGTGACAGTACGAGGGGAGGGAAAGGGCGAAACCGTGGTCACAACCCCCGATAGATTAGATTGGTTTTCTTGTTTAAAACAATTGCATGTTCTAGTATCGTAGACCCATGGGCGAGTGTCTCCTATCTTTATTGCTTAATCGTTCTCTCTAGTGTAGTTTAGTCCTTTTCTAGTTTAATCATAGTTAGGGTTTGAGTAGTTAGTGAGTAGAGGTAAGTCAAACGCTTGTAATCCCCTTGCTCAGCAGATTGACAAGAACCTTGGGAATCCCGTGGTGAAAAAGGTGTAGGTCCGTACGCTTGCGGATCGTAGGTGGATACGTCTTTTATCCATCAACGGTGTCCGCGGCAACCACGCATCTTCTCGCACGCCGGTGAGCAAAGCTTTCCGACGAGCTTTCTACCGGCCCACTGCTCCGACCGATCTTCGAAGAACTCGTCAAAAAGTGCCAAGGGTGCCAATTCTTCACCAAACAACAACACGTCCCGCCTATAAGCTAGTCTTCATACCACCAACATGGCCCTTCGCCCGCCGGAGGTTCGACATGATTGGGCCTCCGCCAATTGTGCCGGGGAGGATTCAATAGAGTCTTGGTGGCCATCGACAAGTTCACCAAGTGGATTGAAGTCAAGCCGGTCACACCGCCCAAAGGCCGACGGAGTACTCGACTTCTTGGATGAACTCGTGCATCATTACGGGTTGCCCCATCACATCATCACGGACACGGGTTCCAACTTCAACAACCACTAGTTGCGGGAGTATTGCAAGAACAAGTGAGATCGACGTCCGGTACATCTCGGCCGCCCACCCTCGGGCCAACGGACAAGTCGAGCGCGCCAACGGGATGGTACTCGACGCCCTTAAGAAGCGATTGCATGATGCAACTAACACTAAAGGAGGCAAGTGGAGCAAGGAAATACCCAATGCACTCTAGGGGCTTCGTTCTCGACCTATCTAGCCGATGGGGCAGTCGCCCTACTTCCTGGTCTACGGCTCCGAAGCTATCCTACCTGCCGATGTGATGTGGGAATCCCCGGCAGTAGAGCAATACGACGAAGGCATCTCAAAAGATAACAGACGGGTTCATATCGATAGTCTCGAAGAAGCCCACTGCGCCACCCTCATCCAGTCAGCAAGGTACCTTGAGGGTATCCGACGCTATCATGATCGCAACATCGAGGAATGCTCCTTCGACATCGGCGACCTAGTCCTCCGTCGCATCCAGAACACGGAAGGACTACACAAGCTCAGCTCGCCATGGGATGGTCCCTTCTCAGTCTCCAAGGTGACCGGACCTGCCTCCTACCGCCTACAAACACTTGAAAGCGACGACATCAGCAACTCGTGGAATGTCGACCAGCTGTGTCGCTTCTACGCGTAGTTGTTCGACAACTCTACAGGTCCAAGTCTACACGACTAGTCACAAACTCTTCACCGTAAGCGGCCTTTCGGTCCCGGCACTATTCTAATCCGGCGTCAACGGCTACTAACGGATCTTGGGTCGCTTAGAGCATTGAGGACTCTAGCGGTGGTCTGCAAGACCATGTACTCTGGATCCGCTTTATACGACTACTAATGGATCTCAAGCCGTAAGAGGCTCAAGGGCCCTAACACCACTTAGCCGTAGGGGCCTACGGGTCCCGGCAACTACACTTGTAAACGGCCCCGGCCATCCAGGGGTACTTATTCATCGGTAATAAAGCTTGATCATCATTCAACTTATTTACTCGTGCCTTTCAATCGAGCTTCTTCTATCGAGTACTACTACTAACGAGTTCTCAACGGCTTGGTACTCCGCACACTTTGCTGTAAGTGGCAGTTATGAGTACTCATTTCAGATACAAAACATGGATAACTTTCATTGATATTCCAAACAAGTTACACACAACTCTGTTTATTTTACATCAATTACCCTAAGCTACTCCTACAGGCACTCCTACTGAAGGTTGAGCTTCTCCGCCACTTGCTCAGCAATGGGCGCCATCTCCTCCAGGAGGGTCTTGTACTGATCGTCAGTACAGTTCGCGGCCAGTTCACCAGAGACTACGTCCACTGGAGCCTTGGGGAAATATGAATTTATATATAAGACTTGGTTCGGAATCGACTTCGCCAGGTGCTTGACATATGTCGCTAGGCGCCGGGGGGCTTCTTTCAACCGGTCCATCGGTGGAGCAATCTTCGGTCCGCCCGGTGTGGCACCAACACCTTGCAATGGGCAACGCAGATTCTTCAAGCTCCTTCGCCTATCCTCGAAGCTTCTCGCAATCCTCATTGAGCTTCTGCGGAGATTTATAGCAATTGACAAGGTCACGGTCTGAGGCTTCATGAAGCTCCATATGATAGATGCACTCGTGACTTAGCTTTTTGTACTCATACTCAAGTACCTCTCTGGCATCGGTTTCTCGGTACACGATGTTCTTCAAGTCCACCTCTGACGCCTTCAGCTGGTCGACCCTTGCCTCAAGCTCTGCAGACAACTCAACACACTGTCAGATTACTCCAAGGTACCCCAATAAATACTCAAAGACTTTGGCAGGAAACATACATTTATTCTTCTGGTGTAGCGACTTGTTCTTCCGAATCAAGTCGTCCCTTTTCACCTGCATTTCTTGTACCTCGTTATGGTACTAGGCGAAGGCGCCGTCGAGCTTAGATTGGAGCAGAGCTGAATGTTTCTTTGACTTGTCAAGCTCCTTCTCCAAGGCCTCGGCGCGGAGTACTATGTCACTGTACCCTTGCAGAAGATCGGACTTCTGGCGGGACCTCTCAACGACATCCTGCACAAGACAGAATAGTCAATGGGTACTCAGTAATTCGCAACACAAGACTACTCACGGTACTCGCAACGTACCTTGATCCACTGCTCCGTACGGCGTCGTGACTCCATGCTCCGAGTGATAACAGTCGGGTCAATTAGGTTGTCGTCCAACAGCTCTAGACCCCCACGTCTTGTTGAAGTCGCCTCTGACATGGGCGTCGAACAGGTTGGCGCAGCTTCTTCTATGATGGGCTCACGGATGACTACATCCATGTTTGCCTCGGGGAGTGGATCGACTTGTGTCTCCACCCTCACCTCGGGGCTACCATATCCCCGGCCCGGGGCCGTTCCTCCCCGTCTCCTCGGCATCGGTTCCGCGGGCCCCGTCTCCACAACGGCCGCCTCCAAAGCCACGGCCTCTCGGGATCGCCGCTTCATTAGTTTGTGCTCCCGTCGAAACGAGTACACAAAGTCAATCTCAACGGCTATGACTATTACGCGTGACGACTACCAATGGTGAACGAAGACTCACCTTCAACTAAGGTCGCCTCATGAAGTGTTGGCTCCATTACGACTTCGGTTTGTGGTGGCGGCATGGGTTCGCGCACCTCTCGCCGAGTGGTTTTCTCCATCGGTCGGTGTCTTGGTCTCCTCACCATCCCACGACAAGTCCGTGGATTTCGTGCATCGGGACATACTCGGTCGGTGATACATATTTCATGGCCATATCCCTACCGAGTAATAGAGTAGAATTACAAGGATGACCGCACCACGGTCATGGTCGGTGCGCCCGGAGATGCCGGCAATGTCATCTATGCCGGCCTTTGCCGGCCGCTTAGGCTTCGCTGAGCCTCCTCCGCCGTTCTACTACCGCAGCCGGGGAGGGGTCTTGCCTTCTTTCTTCGGCCGACGCCCGCAAGTTCACGGCGCCGGTCTCTTGTTGAGCCGCCTCGACACGACTTCTACAAGGTGGCCGGAGCCGGGGGCCGGTGTCTCTTTCGGCCACCACCCCCACCGTATCCCAAGTATCCTCATCATCCCGATCTACGGGGTCGAGGGAGGAATGTTCTACGACAACATAAGTTCAACTCGTCGGCATAAGGTACTCATGGGAAGTACTCAACTACACTACTCATGGTACTTACCTCTTGGCCGGTGGTTTCGATTATCTTTAACTTCTTCACGGCGCGTTTCCGTGTCGCATTGCGCGACCTCCTCGGCCGGCATCGGGAAGACTAGCCTCAAGACTAGCTGGCTTCTTGACGATGACTGGAATATTTGGAATTCCAGCCCGACTGAATGTCGACCGGAGTTGAAACCGTTCATGGAGTGTCTCCTTGTCTTCATCGTCAGAGGTGTCTTCGATGGTGACGGTGTTGTCACCCTCACCGACTTTGCGGCGCTCCTTCTTCTTACTCTCTCCCTTCCCTTGCGCATCTTCCACAATTCGTGGCGGGGAGGGTGGGTCGGAGACATACTTCACTACGCCATCCTACAATATACAATATATGTGAGTACGACTACATCGGTCTAATTGGTACTCGGGGGGCTTCGTCACGACTACTAACCTTGTTTGGCGGCCGAGCTGCGGAGTACTCAGGGACTGGGCAAGGTGTATACAGCGGCATGTCCGTGAAGATCTTGCCTAGCCTCTCAATGATATCATCATTATCGACTTCTTCATCGGGCATCCGCGACGTGTCTTCATCGCCCATGTACCGATACCCGAGGGTATCATGAGCCATCAACGGCCGCACCCTCCTCTTCATGAAGCCGAAGACCACGTGTTCGGCCCTCGGTCCGGCTTCTCGCAGCTTTTTGATTTTCCTTAGTAACTCGGGTAGCTAAATACCCTCTTGCATGGTGGGCTCTGTGTTCCACCACGGCTTGTGCTTCGGTTGACACCCGCTCGGCTTTGACAACTCAGGGTGGTGGTTGCTGATGTAGAACCACTTAGCGTTCCAGTCCTGGTTCGACTCTATCAACTTGTAGGACAGGTACTGGTCAGCAACGTCTTCATGCATCTGGATACTGGCACCTCCGACTACTTGTGGATCGTTGGTGCTTGGTTGCGGCTTCAACCGGAAGAACTTCTGAAACAGCACCCAGTGGGGTTTGATACCCACAAACGCGTTGCAGAAGTGAACAAAGACGGAGACGTGGAAGATCCCATTGGGATTGAGATTCAAGTACTCGATACCGTAGTACCAGAGTGTTCCTTTGAAGAACTCACTGGCGGGGAGTGCCAATCCACGCTGTACAAACCGGACAAACATTGGGATTTTGTCCCGGTTTTTCTCCATCGGGTAGGGATCGCCGGTGGCGGTGCACCATAGATCCATTTCCTTCTCGCGAAGGAATCCGCTATCGACCAGGGTGAGCAGATCTTCGGTCTTTAGCTTTGCCTTCTTCCATTCCTTAGTCGGATTGTGGTGAGGAGTGGAGGGCGGTGACGACGACTGGCCGACATCTTCGGCCTCACTGCGACTCCTCTTCTTTGATGCGTCAGCCTTCGAGCTCTTCGTCAGGGATGTCTTCATCCTCCAAGTGGTGGACGTTTTCACTCGCATTCGCTCGGGGGCTACAGTTGTGGCGGACTACGGCGGTGCGTGTGTGTTGATCCAATTTACTTCGCGGTGGTGGTGGCAGAGTAGAGGAGCAAGGGCACAGATCTATTTGGCATCTGCAACTGCTGGGAGTGTGAAACCCTAAGGGGCTAAGCGCTTATTTGTAATCTATCGGGCGGTGGTACATTGACTGAATGTATAAGCACCAGGCGGGTGACTCAGGGGCGACAGCCCGACTCTCCAACTTCCAGTACCTGACGCTCTCCATCTCGGGGGCTCGAGTACGTCAGATGGACTCAGTAGGGTACAACAAGATTTAAGACCCACTCAGGACACATTCTACAGTCAAGATGACCCTTTAATTCGAGAGGAAGTACTCGACTCAAGGCTCGGGGGCTCCATGCCACCTGACCTTCGGTTTTTTCTCTGGATTTTTCGGGATAAAATTGACAGAACTTCAGATTGACCCTCAGCTTGAATCTACGTCGACCTAAGGCTTGGGGGCTACATTCCATATGGAATGTGATTCTCCGAATCGCATTTTCCATATGGTTTCTTCATCAAGACAACACGAGTACTATTGAAGACCTTCGAGAGAAGCACTCGGGGACGCTTGGGGACTACTTGAGAAGACTTCAAGACTACTCAAGGATCGGTGGAGTACCTTCCGGCCTCGGGATGATCCAAGCATTCTTGAGGACTTTCGGCTTGTGGCACTCGGGGATGCTCAAGGACTACTCGCCAAGGCCATCAAGACTACTTGAAGACATCCCTGCTCGACTACAAAGTACTCGGGGGCTTATTGCATGGAAATCACGGGCCCACCGTGGGTACTAGGACCGACTAGTCGGTGGTCCCCTGGGACTACTCAACTTGTGCCACACAACACCTATTGGTGTGGAGCGCAAGGACCACAGAGGGATAGTACTCTGTTAGGTAGCTACACATGTCCGGATCCATGTAAAGAACTCCTGACCGTACACGACTAGTACTCTTCCCTCAAACCGACTTGTAACTCTGCCTCTTGGAGTATATAAGGCGAGGCAGGGACCCCTCTCTCATCAGAGCTACGCAACATACAAGACGTAGGGTATTACGCACCTCGCGGCCCGAACCTGTCTAAATTGTGTGCCACATGTCTCTTCCTTCGAGTTACTGATCTCAACGAGGCCACATTCATCTACCTCGGGTACTCCCTTTGGTAGGTTGCCGGTCTAAAACACCAACAGGTGCACAAAACAATGATTTCAGACAGGGACAAGATATTTTTCAGTAATGTCTGGCAATCCTTGTTGTCTCTGTTGGGAAGCAAACTACTACATATTATAGCTTATCATCCACAAATACATGGTCAAATCGAGAGAGTTAACCAATGTATGGAAATGTATTTGAGATCTGTGTTACAACAATCACCTACACAATGGGAAAAGATGGTTATCTTTAGCAGAACTATGGTACAATTCCTACTATCATTTTGCTATTGATTGCTCTCCTTTCAAATCTCTTTATGGCTATGAACCAAATCTGGGAGTGATCATAGTTTCTTTTGAAAGTCATTCATCAGACACAACTGTGATCGATATAGCTAAAGATAGAGCAGCACATGCTCTAATGTTTAAGGAACAACTGACTCCGACACAAAATAGGATGAAGCTACAAGCAGATAGACAAAGAGTGTATCCATTTTTTCATGTTGGAGAACAAGTATTGTTGAAACTGCAACCTTATGCACAAACATCAGTGGTAAATCGTCCATATATACCCAAGGTTGGCCTTCAAAATTTTGGTCCTCACACTATTTTGGATTTGTGGCCATATTAGTGATTTCATTACTCTGTATTGTGGGCTTGTGGCCATATTAGGCTGCATATGGCCCGAGGACATTTCTAAGCGGGGCTTATTGTGACAACCCCGCCCAAGATAATCATGTATTATTGCCTAAACCAATCCATTTGGCTCTTAAGAAAAAATACAGGAGTAGCTTATCGTTGTTGTCGGGTCAAGTCTTGTAAAATCACATGCATATCAATAGAGGATCGAACAATTATGCATTAAAACTCATGTGAAGGCAAGTCCAGAGTACATTGACCAAATTAATACAAATCTTCCCACAAGGGGTTCATTATTACAAACCATGGTTCAAAACATGATAAATAAATTGTTCAGAGTTCGAAAACAACGGAAATTAACTAAATGGTACGATAAACATC
This sequence comes from Cenchrus americanus, assembly GCA_947561735.1. NCBI lineage: Eukaryota > Viridiplantae > Streptophyta > Magnoliopsida > Poales > Poaceae > Cenchrus > Cenchrus americanus. The sequence goes on along the minus strand of OX387245.1, from coordinate 194,702,837 downwards.
ATGGGAGGCCATCTGTGATGCCATCACTCGTCATCATCCACCCATTGCAGCTCCCAACCAGGAGGTATTTCTACATGCCAAACAAGTTCACCTAAAATCCACAATTATACCAAGGTTGAGTATACTAATACTCAGCAAGACTTACCCATCCCAAAATTACCTCTAGACATGCAAGGTTTTTGGCTAGTGGGTTTGCTTTGCCAAAAACCAACTAAGAGCGGACCTTGCTTTCAATATTTTAGCTCAAGTTCTAGTGGATTAATTATTTTTGAGTAATCAAATATTGCAAGCATAAGTTGTGCCATACAATTATTCAAGCATCAAGTTTAACAAAATTCCATCATAAAGGGATCATAATGGCCAATTGGTTAAGGAGTGTCAGATAATGGTGAGAGGGTGACGATCGATCGATTAATAACCTTGCAAGGTGGACCTAAACACACGGAAGAGTGCCCTCACACCGAGTTCACCAACCAGGCAGTTTTTGTCATTCCTTGGATTAGGATCGGATGCTACAGTCTCAGGTACAAGGCTTACTTGGACTACTCCACATGGGTCAGCTAGTCTCACACATGTACCACAGGTGGCGAGCCCGGAGGTACGCCTCAATATTAGTAGCGTAAAGTTCCCGCATCGATTCCTTCAGGTACTAGGCTTACCGGTTCCATTCTCGATAAGTGCTTAGTACGTTCAAACACTTAACCCATGAAAGCCACTGGACCGGAGCCCAAATCCCATGCTCTTACCACATGAGCATATCAATTTATCAAGTCTTATGATTCCAACATAAGAACCTATATCTCGCAAGTGACGAACATCACTCGACTTATACCGTGTTCTTAGAGCATAGCAACTATCGACCTAGCATACTAGTAAAAGAGCATATGTACCTAGGATCATGCATCTATGGTTTTATCTCAACTCTTGAAACATAAATGCACAACAATAAACACAGATAGTTGCATAATATAGAAAAGTTAGATTATGCTCCGGTGCTTGTCTTCATCAGTAAAACTAGCCTTGGGCTCTTCTGGATTTTGGTCCAGATCTTGATTCACTCCAATGCAGTGCACGTCCCCATCAGCTCCTTCCTCTCCACTATCTGCCACGAGCATGTAGTTACCATCGAGAAGTTATACACGAGGGATGCATATGCAACATCAAGTGGTGTACTTCGTTAAGATTATATTTAAGAAAAATGAAGCAAAACTCAAGGTGTAGAGTGGCCAAATTCACCTTGATAAAAACTTAACATTTATTTCTTTATAAAAGAAAAGGTGAGCGAGTGTGATGTATTATTCTTGTTTGATGGTGATTGTGTACACATTTATACAAATTAAATTTATTTAACTTCATAACAGAAACCGGGGCTGTTCGGGGGTGGTTTGGTAGAGTTTAAGCCCAGGGTTTAAGGTGCAACTAGGATTAAAAAGGATTTTCCTATTTCCCTTTTCTATTAAACTTGATTTACTTCCAAAATCAAATCTGGTAAAATTACACACAAGATCACAGGGAGAAAATTTATATAAGCTCATGGTTTAGCCACTAAGACACTGACCACAATTCACCTCAAAACAAGTTGTATTCTGCACATGAAAAATCTAACAAAACTAGACGAGAAAAATGTGAATAAATTCTACAGCAAAAATATATACATGCACAGACCCTCAAATTTCACAAACAACATCTCTAGAGTAAAACTAGGCTACACACAAAAATTCAGTTCCAAAAACTAAATATATCAAGCTACACAAAAATGACCAATTCTAGCCTACCGAAACAAGAATAAAATCTACGTAGAAATATAATACGATTTTAGAGCTAAACTATCTACCTCATGCTAAACATGTCCAAACTAGTGCTCTTTACAAAATCAGCAATTGATTCTAACCAGGTGTCAATTAAGAATTAAAATTCCTAGATATGCATAAACCAAACATGCATCTAACTAATTAAGCCATAAATTTCTATCTAGTCCACCAGAAGCAAGTCTAACCACAACTAAACCATAATAAAAAAGCTGAGCTGCAAAAGCTATCTAAAAGGTGCTACAAAAATCATGAATCCAAATCTAGCAAAAATGCAAATAATTCATAACTGAAGATTCCCTCAGTAACTTTGTGCCAGCTTTCTCCATAAGCCAATCAAGTCCTCACATAGAACATATAAAAAATTCAGCCACATATTTGCCCTAGATTTTGAACTAAAACAAAACTACTTCAAATTGAATTTGAATTTTAGTTTAACAGCTACACACCAAAACACTATACATGTTTTCTAGAAAAGGTAGATCTCATAACAAAAACCAAAATAGTTGGATTTGCATTTTTCTGATCTTTCTATGATTTTCTACAGATTTTACTAGAATCATCCTTTTAAGCCTAGATCTGAAGAATCTATTTATGAAGAGGTCCTCGATAAGTTTTAGCTTTCACAGATAGGTCCTCAATTTTACACAGAGATCCCTAGTTTAATGTTTAGACCCTTAGAAAAATTTCAATCTATGTCAGGGGTCCCTGGGTAGAGCGGGTCGCCGAAATTCGGTGAGCTAGCGACAGGATTGACCGGGGAAAGGGTGTGGGATAGGTGCAGGCTCACCTTGGGTTCGATTGGATGGGTTGGAGGTGGCGGAAGGTGCTCCAACGGGGTGGTTCGACGGAGCTGTGGATCTGCGGCCGTAGGAGCTTCTGCTCCGGCATTCTCGCCGGCAATGCTCCGTAATGAGCGGCTTGATAGGCTTCAGCGAGGCTGTGGGGAGGTGAAGGAGGGCTCATGCGGCAGTGAAAGTGACCCAAGGGAGGAGCTCAGCTTTGGTGAACCAATGGAGGGTGTGGTGCCTCTGCTGTGCGTGAAGACCGGCATCGCCCCCGAGGCTAAGGCATGGTCTTGGGCTTGAAGGAGGGTTGCTAGCAGATAGGGGAACGACCGGAGCGACGGAGCACGACGACAAGGGTGTGGACGTGCGACACGCGACGGAGTGAGGGTCCCCCGGAGCTCTGGCCGATCGACAGGGCGGTGTAGAGAAATACGCGCGGGCCCATGACAGTACTGCGGTCGGGACCCCAAATGCTGGCGGTGAGAGCGCCGCCATGTAGTGATTGCATCGCGGTAGCGCGACGCACGAGAGCGCGCTCAGGCACCCAGAGCGCCGAAAGCGTTCGGTCAGCGCCCGTTTGACCATCCAAAACTCCAAAATTTCAAATAGAAGTTCAAATTCACCAAAAAACAAACTTGTAGATGGGAGTATAGTCTACAACTTTTACAAAGGGTGACATAGGGTTTGAGCTGTGGTTTGGCCGGTAACGTGAACACAAAACGCAGGCAGAATTCTTGGCTCAAGATACTGTGCAGCAGGGCTTTGACCAAGATTTTGGGCATATTCCACTCAAAATTTGGAATGCCACCAGTTGAGAAAAATGTGTTCTCAGAGATAGCGAATAACTTTTATATTAACCGATTTTTAAGTTGCTATACAATAATTTAAGATATAACCATGCCAATGAAAGGAAAAATGTGTTCTCGGGCTTTTGGGGTTTAACCCCTTAATCATGGCTTAACCCTTCATTAATACCAAGTTAAACACCAACGGTGTTACACTTATAAGCCAACTGGGTGTAAGAGACAAGGGAAAATTGGTCTGGTATGCTACCAAAGATCACCATATCTGCGAAATACCATTAAAAATGCGCCCCTCCTTAAAATATCAAGGAAAGGTCGATCCGTCAACTGGAAATAACATTTCGTGACGTCTCCGTGCAACTGTCATCAACTACGCCCCTCTCTACATCTCCCTCCCGTTCCTCCCTTTCCAGACCGAACGTCGCTGCTTAGCCACTCCCGCCGCCTGCCAGAAAACCAACACAACCATCATGCTCCCCTCGCCATTATCACTACCTCTGCGACAGTCGTGACGGTCCTGCTGCTCCTACTCGCACTCGTCCTCCTCTGACGTTGGCATCACCTTCCCCGACGCCTTTCTCGCCACCGTCAAGACATGTCGTCGTCTCGTCCGGTGCTGCCAGGGACGACTTAATGGCCACTTGGCCAGGAGCTCGATGAGGCCGGCGACACCAAGGACGAGTCGGGCTCGTCTTGCGCCTGGGGAAGGAGTGGTGGTGGAAGTAGGATCCGACGGCCTTCCTCTTTCTTTGCCCTTTGCCAGATTTGGCGGGAAGGAGCGCAGGTGACGCTATCTGGCGACGAGGAGCTCAAGAGTCAAGAGGTGGGATCCAAGTGGAAAATGTACGTTGAGCGTGCAGGGATCAACCAGCTTCGCGTGGCGAACTTGACCCACAAAGGCGTGCGAGGCGACATAGACTGTTAGAGCGAGGTGGCACTCTGTGCAGCACCCAGTCGGAGCCTTGGAGGCGGTTCAGGACCCCGACAGATCCCAACGCCACCCATCCTCTCCTCGTCCTCGTCCTCATCCTCTTTCTCAAGCGTCGACGCTGCAACCAAGGAGGCGGGACGGGTGGAGCCCGACGATGGGGAGAACGGGCAGAGGCGGTTGTGTCGAGGAGGGCGCCGTGAAGGTGCTGGGCGTTTATGGCTGGTGGCAGCGCAAGTGGTGGGAGTAGCAGAGCAGCGGCACTTGGCTTGGATAGGGAGGAGAAAACGAGAGGGAGGAGATGTGGAGAGGGGTGTCGTTGACAGCAGTTACACAAAATGTCACGAAATGCTATTTTCAGGTGACGAATCAACCATTTAGTGGTATTTTATAAAGATGTGAACTTCAATGGTATTTTGCAGATATGGTGATCTTTCGGTGCTACAAGACCAATTTTCCCAAAAGACAACTATGAACAAGGGGAATTTTGGATCCATACCATATTACCATTAGAAGATCTCAAAGTTGGACATATATCATTGCTAAGTCAATAACATGTGGGGTTCACATGAGTCAATGACATGTGAAGTCAATGATATATATCTAATTTTTAGATCTTTCAATGGTATAAATCCAATTATTTCATGAAGAAAATTCTACTAAGTAAAATTGGAAGAGAGGAACCCTTCCTTGTTTCTCCTTGAAATTTTCATGCTCTGTGATTACTCACGTCTCGACACCTCACCGGCGGCAAGGGGTGTTAGACCGTCTCCAGCAATGAACCGCAAATTGAATCCGCAAAGAAGGGTCATATGCGCCGAAGTGAGAGTGGGCTGCAACCACAAAAACTTAGCCTTTCTAGCAGTGTTCCGATCCCCTCCCGTCGCCCATCCCTTTGGCACACGGCCGCGATGGTTGCTTCCCGCGGGCCTGGAGATTTCCGCCGCGAGCCCTGCGCCGAGTCAGGAGGCCGCTCGAGGAGAGGGGAGGCGGAGCTGGAGCAGGGATCCTGCCCCTGGTGGCCTAGAGCCGCTGCCGACAAGGATCTGCGTCGGTAGCTTTCTCCTCCTTCTCCATCGAGTGGATCTGTGGCGGGGCGCTGCTGCTTCCCCTCCTTCTTCCTCAGCAACCTCCTTCTTCTCCTGCTGTTGTCGCTTCCCGTCGACCATATCTTGTGCTTCTCCCGTCGCCGCCACTGTCGCACAAGAGCCGCCGTCGCGGGCCCTAGATCCCGCCGGCTGCCGTCTCTGTCCGCCGCCGTCCGCGCCTCGTCCTCCAGCTCCACCCCGTCGAGCCGTATTGGCCCTGCTCCGCCTCACGCCGTGGATGATGGAGGAAGGGGCCGGCGGCGTGGATCTCGCTGCCCCGAGCCCGGGGATGGCGGAGTCGGCCGTCGTGGTGCGCACGCCCTTGGGCACCTGCGCCGCCTCGCTCCGCTTCCGCCGCGGCTGCTGCTCCGCCTCCGTCACGGCCCCTCGTTCCGCATTGACGCCGCACCCTTGTAGATCCAGATGGGGTGCAGACGGGGAGGCCCGAGGGGTGGAGATGGAGAGCTCAAGGCAGGACCGCCGCATTTGCGGTGAGCAGAGGGCGCCATGGCGGCGACGGGCACGTGGAGAGATGGCGTGGGACGGAGGGAGGCAAGGCACTGGCGGTTGGCACTAGAGGATGCAGCGACGAGAGAGCATTCCCCGAGAATGCGCGCTTACGAGGGGCACCATCTCCATTTTGCAAATGCGGTTGCGCCTACCGCTGGACAGTGAGATTTCTTCCCCGATTTTGCAGATGCAGGCGTCTTTGCACAAGCAGCTGGAGACGGTCTTACAGATCACGATAGGGAAGACTTTCTGTTACTGTGGTAAAAGCAACTTCTTTGAAAAAACGGAGTTGATTGGTAAATCAGACCCTTACGTGAGACTGTGCGACCGATGTTTAAGGTCAAAACAGAAACAATAGACGATGACCTGAATCCAGTATGGAATGAAACATTTGAGCTTATTTTTTCTTGTTGTTGCTCACTGGTTAAAGCTTTGTATCCAAACTTCTTCTTGATGAAAAACGTATCATGCACGTCTTTAAAAAAATATAAAAACCCAGTTTGTCATTTTGAGGTAATTCTATATTTTGTTTGGTCCTGTTCTTCTGAAATTGTCCCTTCGCATCAAGGAAAAATGACACGTCCCTTGTTGAAAAGGGAAAAATGCACAATTAGACTAAGACAGTGTGCAAAGATTGATACATGTAAGTTTTCAAAAAATGAAACCTTTTTCAAACCGCTTGACTTACCACTGTTCCATGAGATTAGTTTAGGCCAAGAAAAAGCTTGCGGCCCCTTTATCTCAGGCTCAGGCTCTTCTGAGAATTTCTACAAATGTCTTAGTGGACAAAACAAAATTCAAACAACCTCTTCAAAGTGCTTCATGTTCAGCCTGGCTTGATAATTATACTTTTCATATTGTCAACACTTGTAATTCGATCTTCTAAATTCGTGCTCAATGTTGTGGCTTGTGGTGGATTTCACAGGTTTATGATGAAGATAGACTTAAACAAGACAAGAGACTGGGTGCGGCTAAACTACCAGTGAATGATCTTGAACCTGAGGTCAGTGTGGGTTTTAAATACCACGAATGCATGCAAGAATCAGAACAGAAATCCACATTCAGAATACAACAGTCAAATATACTGCTACAACGTCCATTCCAATTGTGCAGAATCAATCAATACCAACATATCAAAGTGCACTTGAACTGCTGAGTCATACAATCCAACTAGCAAATGTCAATTGCATCATCCCAAGCACTCTTTGAGCAGGGGAAAGAAGCTAGTCATACAATACAATTTAATAGCAAATGTCAATTGCAAAGTGATGCAACATTTTCAGGGTAGTCAAGGTCAAGTAAGGTTGCACAAATAACAGACCTGTGCACTGGACGTTAATGAGGGCGCAATATCAAGGTTGAATCAAAGGAGATGGGGAGCATCAGGTCAATAGGAGTAAAGATAAATAAGTGTACTTTTCCATTATAAAATGTTGAAAACATGTACCGCATAGCAAATTAAAATCCTCTACATCGTACCATTAAGAAATTCGGAGACAAAACATTGAGCACATCAACTGTATACCATCTAAGTTAGAGATTGTTGCTGTTCCACTTCAACTTCTAGAAGAAAGACACAAACAGATCTCCATGAATTTTGGTATCCATAAGATCTGATACAGGCATGTAAAATTAATTCCACAAAACTGAAAATGGCTACAAGCTGAAAATATTTCTGCAGATTGGCATATAGAGAATAAATCTATCCAGAAAGTCTCAGACTCAGGACAGCATGTCTTTAACCTGATTGTGACAAACTTGTTTGCAACATGCTTAGCCCAAAAGGTCTCAAACTTCAAACCTATATGTTCAGAGAACATGAGCTGATAGGCTGATACCAACAAGTTTATCATAGCCAGTAACATACTCACGGAAACTATCCAATAACCGACATCTCACAACACACAAGAGACTAAAACTAAAAGAGAAGGATGTACCATACCAACCTGACTATAAAAGAAAAATAGAACTACAAACCTCCAACCAGATTAAGCAAACAACTCAATTTCTCTTGGTATTGCCCTGCAGGACGTAACAATTGAGAAACCAAACAATCTTGAGACAAGCTTTGTAACCAGATATTTACACCTGAACTCTTGTAAAACATTTCTGGAAAAAGACACTTCCTTATCTATTGATTAGCACAGTGATAGCAGAAGACTTCTCAACCATTTATGACACATGACTGTATCACTAAGAAATGGTCCTAGGCTAAAGGATAGCCTCTTTATTTTAATATACAAGGAACCAAAGCAACCAAATAGCATAAAGAAAGTTAAGTATAGCCCACACTCTTTCTGAAAAAAATACTACACGCCAACACACCTTGACAAGGACAATACAACATAGACAAAATGCAAAGTTCTATAAACATTTCACCTTGCAAGATGGCCAGAAATGACAAAATTAGCTTTTGCACAACTTGAAGATTCGCCGCACAACAAAAAAAAAGTCACAGTTAGTTCCTTGTCCAAAGTGCTGGTAGATGTCTTTCACTAAAGAAAACCTCCACACAGTGCCATTACCATTACTTCCAGACAGACATTTAATGAAGTAAGTTTCATGTCATCTAAACTAGAGATTGTTATTGTACACTACAATTTGCAAAGTTAAGGATACAAACCGACTTCAATCGAGTCGATATCTGAACCTGGAGATAGGCTTGACAGTTAAGTCAATGAAACTGAATATGGCTAGTTTCTGCAGGTTGGCACATAGACATACATGCATTAAATCAGGCCTAACTGCAGCTCTACAACCTACAAAGCAACAAACATAGCATGCCTTTTGCTTTACCTGATTACTACAAACTTATTTGTGCCATGCTTGGCCCAAAAGGTCTTTAAGTCAATTGGATTAGCAAGGTTGTAACCTTCACCAGCAAGCTTCTCAAGCACCTTTTTGAATGCACCTTGGCTCATCTTCCTTCCAGCAATACGTGCGCCCCGCCGCTTTGCGTTCATTGGCAGTGGATATGTTGAAATAGATGTTGTGCAGCATGCAGACTGCCAGCCACCTGCACCCCACCGATAGCATTGCTGGGGAGTTCCAGTGCATGAGCACACTGGTGTTGGTATATTTGAAAGGTCCAACTCAATACCATTGATCACCATCCCCACAGTCTTTCTAGGTCCCCTTCCACGGGGTGCATGACCATTGACTGCCCTATCCTCCCGTGGAACAGCAGGCTTCTTGGGCTTTTTAGGCTTCGGTGACTTAGGCTGCCGGCCCTGCTGCCTCTTCTTCACAGGAGGCTCAGTCCTAACCACAGAATGGTCCTCAACCTGTGGAGTGGGCACATGCTCCTCCTTACATGGAGGAGGCTCCTGCGGCTGTGACTGAAGCTGTGGTTGCATCATCTGGAGAGTGTGTGGTGCATCAGGCATCATCCCATAGCCAGTAGGGTGGTGATGTACTGCATGTCCTCCATGCCCAGGATGTCCAACGTGCCCAGGATGTCCACCATGACCAGGATGCCCAGGATGTCCAGCTGGCCCGACAGGGCGAGCATGAAGGACCTTCTGTTCGCGAGGATGTTGGTGGTGCAAGGGGTGCAACCAAGCCTCATTACGCGAGAAGTCCATGTGAATAGAATTCGGCTCGGTGGGCATGCTGCCAGAGGCTCCACCTCCACCGCCAGAGTCCCGGGTAGGGTGCGAGTGCATCTGGTGTGGAGCATTGTGGTGCCCATGGTGCTGCAAGAATGCAGCAGTGGGGAGCAGCGACTTTGTGTCCCGGTCAGCCGGCACAGATGACATGAGCTGCAGGCCGAGGTTCCCTTTCATCGTGTCGTAGAAGCCCCAATTCCGAATGCCGAGGTTGCCATCGTCGTCCATCTCCGAGTGCGGAACAAGCAAGCGCAAATCCAGAGACAGTGACAGGGGAGAAAGGAAACTGAATCCTGTCGATGTTCTGGTCAGTCCGTCCCCGCAACTGTCCTCCTCCAATCGTCAATCCCTACACACACATTCTGTCAATCAGATAAGAGCATCAAGGTTCCACCGGTAGCAGGACCTAAATAATTCAAAATTGCAGCGCATTCTAATTCAAACCAAACGAAACCCTAGGTACCAAATCGAAGCTAGTGGGCACCGTACACAGGTAGCTGCAATTCGGTCAGATCCGGATACAAGTTGCTCGCAGCTCGGTTTCGCGCTGCAGGACGCGAAGAGGAAGGGAAGGCGCGGGCGTACCTGGTGGGCGCTCGCCGCCGGCTAAGAACCTGACGCGGAACCAGCGAAGGGCGCCGCCCGCTACCCCGGTCGGCGCCGGCGCCAACGGGAGAGACAGAGCCGGGGCTGGGGCTGGGGTTGGGGGCTGGGGCTGGGGCTGGAGGCGAACGGAGATCCCTGATCCCTCCTGGCGAGCGTTACCGAAACAACGTCGGCGACGACCGGGGCAGCGCCCGCCGGATGAATGCTCTCCTGTGTGTTCCTGCGCCCTGCCTGATTCACGGCGGCCCAGTGTGCACCAGTCCACAAGCTCGGCCCGATAATATCAGGGGCCTTTGTGTACGGAAGGTTCCAGCCCACAAACGGCCCCATTGTATACGCTAAAAAAACAACGGCCCCTTTGTACATCTTCCTCCTCTAGCGATTTTTTTAACATTTTGCGCCCCTCAATTTTGCAAAAATATATGGTCCAAAAACTATTTTTCCAAAAATATACATCTAGTGTCGTAGGGGACGGCGGCGAGGGACATACCGCCGTGGCCCACGGCGGTAGGAAGGCACGCGGTACAGTCTATTTTCAAAAATTTATAATTGTTTTGTTTGAGTTCGGATGAAGATGAACTTTATATGAAAATTGTAGCTTTCGACGAGATCTACAACTTTATAGTTCAAAGTTTTTCTATTCGAAGTCATCTTCATAGTTAAATAATCGATATACTATCCAGATCTCAGTTTTAATATCAAAATTTTAGTTTTCAGTTTATGTTCGAAAAATTGTAGTTTTTTTGCATGAACTCGGATGAAGGTAAACTTTATATGAAAATTGTATCTTTAGACGAGATCTACAATTTTGGAGTTCAAAGTTTTTCCATTTGAAGTCATCTTCATACTCAATTAATTGATACACTATTCAGATCTGAAGACTGCAAACTGAGATCTGGATAGTTTATCGATTATTTGACTATGAAGATAACTTTAAATGGAAAAACTTTGAACTATAAAGTTGTAGATCTCGTCGAAAGCTACAATTTTCATATAAAGTTTACCTCCATCTGAGTTCTAACAAAAATTACAAAATTTTGACAACAGATTGGACCCCTACCGTCATGCCCCACGACGGTAAGAAGGCGCTACCGCCGTGGGGCACGGCGGTAGGTCCCTGCTGCCGTCCCCCGTGGAGCTAGATGTTTAGTTTGCAAATTTTTTTGGACCATATATTTTTGCAAAAAAGAGGAAAGAAAAATGTAAAAAAAAAATCTCCTCTAGCTCATCTTCTTCCCCGGTTAGCTTTCGGCTCCACCAGCCCCGATTGACGGCTGCCGCATCCGCCAACTGTCGTCGCCCTTCCTCCCCGCCTTACGAATTCGTCGTTCCTCATTACCCTGCTGTTGGCACCGCCCCACCGGATGTCCTTCCCTACTCGACGAGTGTCGCCTTGCCCTCCGCCGTCGGCCATACCGCCATCACCACCAGGCCGACCGTCATCCCTCGCTATAAGGTTGATTCATTGGAGCCCCGCCCCCAGAAACTTGAACCCCTGAAACCCTAACCTTAAGTGTCGTCGCCTTGACCGTCGGCCGCCCCAGCCCACACCCCGCTCCTCCGACGTCGGTGTAACGAGCTTCCATGCGACGACGTGAGATAGAGATGAGGGATGTGAATGGAGAAGAAGTAGATCGTGCAGTCCATGGTGGTCGCAGGTATCTTAAAGCAATGAAAGTTTCAACATGATATTACCTTCCACAAGATGGATAGGATTCTTGATGGTTGTCTACACTATTGTGTTGTAAACCATCCTACATTACAACTTTATTGGAAAGAATGTTTGGACCAAGGGACGCTAAGACCAAACGGTAAATCAAGCAGAGGTAGAGGAGGAGCGTCACACGCCAACGTGGCGGGGCCCATCGGCATCGAGAGTAGTACGCTTGGGGAAGAGTCGTGGCCTCTGCTGAAGGGGACGATGGAGAGATGCCACTGATGGGAGATGATCCAGCGAGGGAGGGTCAGCCGGGAAGGAGTGGCTCGGGCGGCGAAGGAGAGAGAGGACCGACTGCCGGGGAAAGAGAGGTCGATGAGCTCGAGGGGCTGTTGCTTCCCCAGCCATGCTCTCACGCTGGCTTTGTGTTGACGGTTCATAAGCACACCAAGGTTGAACCACAAGCGCACAATTCAATTCAATTGTAGCTCTTCTTTCGTAGTATTTCCCTAAGGTTTATCAACTTATTAAATTTGTAAAACAAGAATCAATCTAACAAGCATAAAACACTTTTTAAAAAAAGATGTTTTCGAATCTAATCTACTCAACTCCAGATGTAGCAATAGAAAGAAAGATATAATCGATCTAGTGAAGCCTAGATCATGCTATTGTTGTAATTCTGAGCATAAGAAGCGAAGTAAGGAAATGCAAATCTCATTAAAATTATCTTTAAACTCTGTCCTCCAATCAAATACCCAAAAACAACTGCCTTACACAAGGAACGTGTTGAACCCTTGCATTGGTAGATCTGATATGCACACACCTTTAGCCACCACGACTACAAGAACACAATGAGCAATCTATCTCAAGAATAGATTGAAGAATAGTAATATCAAGAAAGAGCAAGATCATAAAAAGAGGCAATTTGATCGCTAGAAATTGAATCCACAAATAACTTCACCATGAATGATTACATATCACAAGATCTCCAACTAGATCCTACCTTGATCTTTATGATCCTAGCTTTAGAACTCCCACATTGATTGGCTAGGGTGAACCCTAGACAAATAGCACGATCTTTCGCTCTTCAAATCATGTCCCTCTAACTTCTCTGCTCCTCGACAGCGAATGAAGAATGAATGATGCATGACGAATGGGGCTGGAGCTTAGGCCTTGAAAACCCTAAGTCAAAGGAGAACTTGAGTCGCCACTAGAATGGGTTAGGCCGTTCACCCTAGGACCATCTCTAGCCACCTCGTGCCCGACTTCCTCCCCATGTCTTCTAGTTCCTTCCGGAGTCTTCTCCCTTCTACATATGGGCCTTGGACATCAGTTGCTTCGAGACAAAGATAAAGGTGATGTCACACAACCTTTCATTGTTTTATCTTGACCCTCAAGCTATCTTTATTTTATACTTTTGCTCTTCTAATTTTTGGAGCTTTGTTTAACTTGAATTTGTACATGAATGATGCTTCAAAATCCTCACAAAATCCACAAATTTATCCTTTGTCCAAATATGCTCAAATATAGCTAAAAACATGCATAAATAGAAATCCTCCAAAAGTAAATGTACATGCGAAAACGTCCCGGTTAGAGAGTATGATCAATAGTTCTGATATTAAATTCATGCCACCACTGAAGATAAACAAGGGTAAAAGTGTGTTGCTAACGAGTGCCAACATTCTACTCTGGCTGTCGTCGATGGGAGAGGATCCAATGAGGGAGATCCAACTAGGAAGGATGGGCTCGATCGATGGAGGAAGGGGTAGAGGAGAGAGGACCGACCGTTGGGGGAAGAGGGGGCGATGGACTTGAGGGCTTCGCCTACCGCGGCGACCCGTCTTCACACGCGGTAGCTCCTTCTCCTCCCGCCACCATTGAACCTTCTCCTCTCGTCGCCGAAGCCATTTTATCCTCCCCTCGTTCCGCCCCCATGCCTAGCCTTTACGCAGCTCTGGTGAGGAAGGCCACGAGAGAAGGGAGCTCCGAGATAGGGAGAGGGGCGAGCAGAGAAAGAAATCCAGAGAGGGAGGGGATCAGGTCTGCCACCGCCAAGCCCGCGAAGTTGGCACATGGACGTGACGCTTATGTGCAGTTGCGGGGAGGGAGGAGGGTCATGTCGTTGTCGCATGGGGATGCTCTCCCGCGGCAGCAAGCTGGTCGAGAAGAAGATCTGTCGGGAGAGGGGGGGCGTCGGCGGAGAGAGAGAGGGCGAGTGTGGTGGAGTGGATGGTGGGTGGAGAGAAATAATGTCTTGATGCACCGACTAACAGCCACTCATATATTCTTGAATGTCTTGTATTCCACTCCCACCTGAGAGCATGCGAGCCAATTCGATGCCTCTGCCTGGAACCGTCCACTCGACGGTTGGCTTCCCCCATATGCACCCCGGGTGTCGTATAGACCTCCCCGGGCCCACTACCTCGGTGGGTACCGGGACCGACTACTCGGTGGGCCCCGGGACTACTCGACTTGCGCCGCACGGCACCTGGCGGCGTGAAGCACAAGGACTACGGAGGAGAAGTACTCGGATAGGAAGTTGTACATGTCCCGTACCGCATAGAGGACTCCTAGAGTACTCGACTAGAACTCTCTCCCCGAACCGACTTGTAACCCTGCCTCCCGGACTATATAAGGCGAGGCAGGGACCCCTCTCTATCTCATCTCGCTCATACGCATCAGATTGCATCATCTTGTAAGCGCACCCAATCAATCCAGAGCCACGCAGCATACAGGACGTAGGGTATTACGCACCTCACGGCCCGAACTCGTCTAAATTGTGTGCCACGTCTCTTCCTTCGAGTTACCGATCTCGGCGAGGCCACATTCATCCGCTTTCGGGTACTCCCCTTAGTAGGTTGCCGGTCTAAAACACCGACACCGGTGCGCCGGGTAGGGGATCTCGCCCGAGATCACATGGTGAACTCAACGGCTTTCGTCCACATCAAGCCAACCGTCGCCTTCAACCGCGGCGACACCTTCGTCTTCGGTGCACGGGTGCGCGATGCGACGGCGCCGGATCCTTCCAACGCCGCCTCACCACGCCGCCCAACCGGAGACCGGCCTCGTGACACTTCCCGAAGTAGTCACGGGCGAACTCGCCGCAAATTCGGCAAAATTTCGCTCTTCGACCAACACGCCGACTTCGAGCTTGGATCCACCTCCTACTCGAGCTCGACGTCCCCGTGGGCTATCGTATGCGAGCCGGCTACTCGGCCATGACATGTGAACTCCCCACCCCGCGAGCGCTTCACACGTGGCCTCCACAACGTCAACGGGGGCCACACGAAGGCTCCCGCTACACGTCGGGCCGACAAGGAGCCCGTGCCGAGTACGACTCGGACTCCGACACCGCCCCCCGGCCACGCCTCGGACTCCAACCCCCTCTTCGGCTTTTACTCGGACTCCGTGTACGAGTTCGACTTCGGGTCGGACCACGAAGATCCCGAGTCCGAGAACAACTCTACGAGAGCAACCCTTGTCGGGATTGGCTTCGGGCTGGTTATAACATCTACACCCGCCGGGAGATTCGTCTGCGGCCGGACCGCAAGCTGCGGACCCGACGAACGGGAACTCACGCTACGTCGCCTACCTCGACTCGCTTCCCTTCCGAGAGGGAACACCACTCGCTCAGAGCCGAGGAGTACACCCCAACGAGAGGTGGCGAGTTCGACTCCGGTCTTGGCAACCCCGACCGCCAAGTCTTCATGGCCGTTGGCGACACGCCAAGACCCTCGGGGACGACAAGCGACCGATACCTCGAAGACATCTCCGTAGACGAGCCGTCCGCCAACGCACCCCGCGGATGAGACCGACGCCAACGGGGACGCTCGACGTGAGTGTAACGAAAGCGGAACGAGCGGCGCCGCATCTTCGAGACAACCTCCCCATCCGCAACCTCGCGGAGGCTCTCGACCAAGTCGAGAGTAGGGTACACACTACCCCGGAGCGAGTGCCTCATGTCGATCACGGCGATCGTGCGCCAAGCTCGGGGGATGCGCGCGGGAGAAGTCATCGCCAAGCTTGCGAGAAGACACTTACTTCATGCGAGTTGACAACGGGGTCACTCGGCCACCCCCCGCCGAGAACCGCGACAACGAAGCCACAAGTCGCGGTGCGGACCTCGGTCGTAACCGTACTCGAGTCGAGCCGCCGGCCAATCCCAACCGTACTCGTGCAACGGCCGGCGGACCTGTCAAGGTGGCAACGGCGGTGCAACCGCCGGCGGAGATCGTGAGGTCGTCCCTCATCGCGCCGGCGGCGGAGGCAGCGACGGCGGAAGCTCCAACCATGGGGCTAACAGGAGGGCCGGTGGCGGAGGCGATCGTGGCGGCCGGCGCCACGCGAATAGCCACGTCTCCAGAGCCTCACAAGGCGGCTTCAATGCCCGCCAGAAGATTGAAGAACTGCAGCGAAAGAAGTCCGCCACCGCAGGCGACAACGACGGCTTCCCCACCTTCTCTCCTCGGCTTCGCAACTTGCTCCTCCCGGACAATTTCAAACCTCTGGGAATCACCAAGTCCGACGCGAAGCAAGACCCCATCCGATGGCTCAGGTGCTACGCCCTCTCCATCAAGAACGCTGGTGGCAACAACGACACCAAGTGCCTCTACTTCCCCTTCGCCTGGACCAAGCCCCCGCTCACATGGCTCGAGTCACTCGAAAAGTACTCGATCGACAAGTGGGACCAGCCGAAGGGACGGTTCACCAAAGCAACTTCGCGGGCGCTATGGGCCGCTCGGATACTCGCATGGACCCGGCTATGGTGAAGCGGGGAGCGGGGTGAGACCCTTCGCAAGTACATGCGGTGCTTCTTAGACAAGTGCGCTACCGTAGTCGACGTCACCGACAAGGAGGTCATCGACCTCTTCCGGGACGGTCTTTACCACCGTCGCACCTTCGAAGACTTCGGTCGACGCCGCCCCAGCCTCCATCACCCATCTCAAGGACATGATCACCTCTTGGGCCGATGAAGAAGACAAGGCCAACGCCAAGTACGATGCCATCCGTGGCAAGAGCAAACGGAACACCGGCGGCGGCAGCAAAGAACAACAGAACCAAGGCGTCCGCAACAACAACTACTACTCGGGTCCCAACCGCAAGCGTAAGCCGGACAACACCGTCACGGCTATCCAAAGGCCCCCGCAAAGGAGAACTCGAAGAAGACCTCGGCATAGCTTCAAAGACTTGCCGAAGGAGAAGTGCCCGTGGCATCCGGACGACAACCACACCACCGAGCCGGTGCTACCAACTCGGGTGAGCACTCAAGGATACTCCGAGCCGCGGCACCCTCATGACAAGAAAGGCAAGAAGAAGAACGACGAAGGCAATGGCGACTTCCGGGGAACCCGACAAGACGGTGAACGTCCTCTTCGGCGGACTACCCAGCAGACGGGTTCAAAAGGCTACCCGTCGAGAAGTCATGAGCATTGAACGCGGCGGTTCCGACCCCTACGAGATGGTCGGAGGTACCCATTACCTTCTCCCGCGCGGATCAATGGACTAGCTTCTCCGAACCAGGGCGGTTCCCACTCGTCC
Organism: Cenchrus americanus; assembly: GCA_947561735.1. Classification (NCBI taxonomy): domain Eukaryota; kingdom Viridiplantae; phylum Streptophyta; class Magnoliopsida; order Poales; family Poaceae; genus Cenchrus; species Cenchrus americanus. The sequence goes on along the minus strand of OX387245.1, from coordinate 194,685,503 downwards.
TGAAGCCGGTAGTCGTGGGCTCCAAGCTCAACAAGGTCCTCTTCGACAGTGGAAGCGGGCTTAATGTCTTTTTCACCAAGACCTTGAAGAAGATGAAGCTCGACATCACCCACATGCTCACAAAGGGCACCTCTCCCTTCTACGGCATCGTCCCCGGGAACGCGGCTATCCCGCTGGGCTCAGTGGTCCTGCCAGTTACCTTCGGGGAATCTCGGGACAACTATCGTACCGAGTACATCAAGTTCGAAGTTACGGACTACCTTGCCATACTTAGCAGACCGGCTATCTCCAAGTTCATGGCGGTACCCCACTACACCTACTTGGTACTCAAGATGCCGAGTCCAGCGGTGTACTCTCACTGCAAGGGGACTTGAAGATCTCGCACGACCGTGACACGGAAGCCGTGGAGATCGCCTCCACAAATCAAGTACCCAATGCAATAATGGAGATCTACGCCGCATCGAAGAAGCTTGCCCCAAGTGAACTCGACATCCCGAGAGAAGTCGGACAAAGCTAACAAGCCTCGCCCACTCGAGGAGGTTCTGGTCAAGACAATTGACCTTGGGACGAGACGACAACAAGAAGACCACCACCATCGGGGCAGGCCTCGATCCCAAATAGGAAGACGCGCTCATCAACTTCCTCCGGCTAACCGCGACATCTTCGCGTGGAAACCGACGGACATGCCGAAGGTGCCCGGGGAGTTGATTGATCACTCACTCAACGTCGATCCTAAAGCTACCTCGAAGCGACAACACCTCCGCCGCTTCGCCGACGACAGACGGGATGCCATCAAGAAGGAACTCGCCAAACTACTCACGGCTGGCTTCATTAAAGAAGTCTTCCATCCTGAGTGGCTCGCCAACCCTGTCCTCGTCCGCAAGAAGAACTCGAACGAGTGGAGGATGTGCGTCGACTACACCGATCTCAAAAAGCACCGCCAAGGACCCCTTCGGGTTGCCGCGGATTGACCAAGTCATCGACTCCACGGCGGGCCGCGACCCGCTCTCCGCTTCCTCGATCGCTACTCCACGTACCACCGGATCGCGATCAAGGAAGAAGACCAGGAGAAGACCGCGTTCATCACCCCCGTTTGGCGCGTCTTGCTACACGACCATGTCCTTCGGGTTGAAGAACGTCGGCGCTACATACCAACGAGCTATCCGGGCTTGCTTCAAGTGGCAACTCAACAAGAACGTCGAAGCCTACGTGGATGACGTGGTCGTCAAGACCAGAAACTCCAGTACGCTCATCGCCGATCTTGAAGAGACTTTCGCATCCCTGTGCGAGTACCGCTGGAAGCTCAACCCGAACAAGTGCGTCTTCGGCGTACCGTCGAGCAAACTACTCGGCTTCATCATCAGCCATCGCGGCATTGAAGCCAATCCCGAGAAGATCTCTGCCATCACCAGCATGAAGGCTCCCACGTGCATCAAAGACGTGCAAAAGCTAACCGGATGCATGGCGGCTCTTAATAGATTTATCTCGAAGCTTGGAGAACGGGGGCTCCCCTTCTTCAAACTACTCAAACACCAAGAGAAGTTCCTGTGGACTCCAGAGGCGGACCAAGCCCTTGCCCAGCTCAAGGACTTCCTATCAAAGCCACCAGTCCTCACGGCTCCTCGCAAAGGCGAGCAACCATCGCTCTACCTCGCCGCGACTACTCACGTGGTCGATCGCCATCATCGTCGAGCGGCGGGAAGACGACCATGCCTATCCGGTCCGGCGCCCGGTCTACTTCGTCGGCGAGGTCCCGTCGGGTAATCCAAGGCACGCTACCGGCCGGTACGAAGCTTTTGTACGCAGTGCTCATCACCTCGCGGAAGCTGCGACACTACTTCCAGGAGTACTCGATCTCCGTCATCACCGATTATCCGCTCGGTGACATCCTGCGGAACCAAGATGCAACTGGAAGAATCTCCAAGTGGGCGGTTGAACTGGGCGCCCTCAACATCGACTTCAAGCCACGCACGGCCATCAAGTCGCAGGCACTAGTCGACTTCATGGCGGAGTGGCGGGAGAATCAGCTACCTACTCCAACCGAGCGCCCAGAGCACTGGGTGATGTACTTCGACGGCTCATTCAACCTTGAGGGCGCGAGGTGCGGGGGTACTCTTGATCTCTCCAACGGGCGAACAACTCAAGTACATCCTGCAGATCTTCTGGAAGGTCTCAAACAACGAAGCTGAGTACGAAGCCCTACTGCACGGGCTCCGCCTCGCGGCTTCACTAGGCATCAAGCGACTACTAGTCTACGGAGACTCCGCAGTGGTCATCAACCAAGTCAACAAGTCCTGGGACCGCAACAAGGAGAACATGGACGCCTACTGCCTAGAAGTCCGCAAGCTCGAGAACAAGTTCTATGGTCTCGAGTTCCACCACGTCATCTGCGACAACAACGTTGCGATGGACGTCTGTCGAAGCTTGGTTCTACTTGCGCTCAAGTACCGGCGGGTGTCTTCGTCCACGAGCTTCACGCGCCATCCATACCGAGCCGGCGACACCGACCACCGACCCAGGGCATCCCCCGGCTAGCCGGGAGGTCATGATAATCGACGTGGACCGGAGGCGGCCCTTCATCGACTACCTCGGCCGAGCGAGAAGGTCCCCTCGGACAAGAACTTGGCCGAGCAACTCATCCGCCGTGCCAAGTCCTACGTCCTCTTCGGAGACAAGCTCTACGGGCGGGGCGCATCTTCCGGAGTACTCATGAAGTGTGTTCCCCGACAAGAAAGCAAGGACATCTTGGAGGAGATCCATAAAGGCGTTCGCGGCAACCACGCGTCCTCACGGACGCCGGTCGGCCAAGGCCTTCCGACGGGCTTTCTATTGGCCCACGGCTGCGGGTGACGCCGAAGAACTTGTCGGATGGTGCCAAGGGTGCCAATACTTCGCCAAGCAACAACACGTCCCAGCCTACAAGATGGTCACCATACCGCCAACCTGGCCTTTCGCCTGCTGGGGGCTCGACATGATTGGGCCACTTCCAACTGCGCTAGGTGGATTCAACCGAGTATTGGTGGCCATCGACAAGTTCACCAAGTGGATCGAGGTCAAGACGGTTTCATGCCTCAAGGCTGACAGAGTACTCGACTTCCTGGATGAACTCGTGCATCGCTACGGACTACCCCACTGCATCATCACAGACCTGGGCTCCAACTTCAACAATCACCGCCCGGGAGTACTGCGAGAACAGCGGGATCGACGTCCGATATGTCTCAGTGGCCCATCCTCGAGCCAACGGACAAGTCGAGCGTGCCAATGGGATGGTGCTCGACGCTCTCAAAAAGCGGCTACACGACGCCGCCAACACCAAAGGATGCAAGTGGATCAAGGAACTACCCAATGCGCTCTGGGGGCTGTGTACTCAACCCTCCAAGCCAACGGGGCAATCTCCATACTTCTTGGTCTATGGCTCCGAAGCAATCCTCCCTGCTGATGTCATGTGGGATTAACCAGCAGTGGAGAAATATGACGAAGGCATATCCGAAGACAACAGACGAGTTGACATCGACGGACTCGAAGAAGCTCGCTGCGCCGCCCTCGTCCAATCAGCAAGGTACCTAGAGGGTATCCGACGCTACCACGACCGCAACGTCAAGGAACGCTCCTTCAACGTTGGCGATCTCGTCCTTCGTCGTATCCAAAACACGGAGGGACTTCACAAGCTCAGCTCGCCATGGGAAGGTCCCTTCACGGCCGCAAAGGTGGCCGGGACCAGGCTCCTACCGCCTCCGGACGCTAGAAGGCGAAGACGTCAACAACTCGTGGAACATCGACCAACTCGTCGATACTACGCCTAGTCTACATGACTACACCGGGGGCTCCGCCTATACGACTACTCAAAGACCCCTTCGCCGTAAGCGGCTTCCGGTCCGTGCTCTAGTCTGGGACTACTCCACTCCAGGATCCAGTCCACACGACTACTAACGGATCTCGGGCTGCAACGAGCGATAAAGGACTCCAACAGCGGTCTACTAAGAGACCAAGTATTCCTAGATCCAGCCCACACAGCTACTAAAGGATCTACTACTGTTAGCGGCTATACGCCCTAGCACTACTTAGCCGTAGGCGACCTCCGGGTCCTGGCGACTACTCTGTAACAACGGCCCTGGCCATTCAGGTGTACTTCTTCAGTAATAAAGTTGGATTTTCTATCAACTGCTTTACTGTCTCTTTCCCTCAATGGGACCATTGGCGAGTATGACTACTCGCGACGACTCCATGATGGGACTCCGTACTCACAGATCGCGATAACGAGTACTCATTCATGGAAGTTTCCTTTACTCATACTTAAACAAGTTCATTACAACTTTGTTTATACACAAGCCGTCGCTACGAGCTAACTTTACAGACTACCGGAGATTCGGCTTCTCGGTGACTTGTCCAAAGAATGGGCGCCATCTGCTCCAGCAGCTCCGAGTACTGCTCGTCCGTGCAGTTGGCGGCTAGCCCACCGGCGACCACGTCAACCGAGCCTTTGGGAAGTACGACTTCATGAAGGCCAGAACCTGGTTGGGGATCGACTTCGCCAAGTGCTTGACGTACGTCACCAGCGCGGCCGGGGGGCTTCCCTCAGCCGGTCCACTAAAGGAGCTATCTTTGGACCGCCAGGGTGAGGCACCGGCAGGCCTCGCTATGGGGAGCGCGGCTTCCTCGAGTTCCTTCAGTTGGGCCCGCAGCTTCTCGCAGTCCTCGTTCAACTTCTGCAAAGATTTGTAGTAGTTGACGAGGTCACGATCTGACGCAATGTGGAGCTCCATGTGCTTGTCGCACTCGTAAGCAAGCTGCTTATAATCATACTCCAGTACCTCGCGGGCCTCCTTCTCCCTGTAGAAGAGGTTCTTCATGTCGGTCTCTGAAGCCTTCAGCTGGTAGTTGCGGGTCTCAAGCTCTGCAGTTAAACAAGGCAAAGCAAGTCAGACTCCTTCAAGGTACTATCAACGGGTACTCAGCACGACAATGGCGTACCTTTATTCTTGTTGCGAAGAGACTTGTTCTTCTGCACCAGCTCGTCGCTCTTCGCCTGCATATCTTGGATTTCGTTGTGATATTGGGCGAAGGCACTGTCCGGCCTTCGACCGCATCGCGGCGCGTGCTTCCGGCCTTCACAAGTTGTTCTTCTAAGGCCTCGACCCGGAGCACCGTGTCGCCGTACCCCTGAAGCATGTCGGACTTCTGCGGGACCTCTCCGTGACGTCCTGCAACAGACAACAGATGTCAACTAGGTACTCAACATTAAAGGATTGACTACTCAAAGGTGTCAACTACTCACCTTCATCCATTGCTCGGCCTGGCGCATCACCTCCATGTGACGAGCTACCGTCGCTGGGTCGACAAGGTCATCCGCCGCCAGGCTCGATCCCGCCACGACTACTCGTTGCGGCTCCGGACATTGGCGCCGAGCGGATTGGCTCCACGTCCGGATCTCTCGGCGAGCGAACGACTATTTCCGGAGCCGGGTTCGACAAGCACGTCATCGCGCTCTCCTCCAGCTGTCGCGGCGGCTTCTTCAACGGCCACCTCCATCGGCTCGGGGGCTCTTCCGGCAGCCCCCTGGGTCTCTGGTGCCAGGTTTTCAACAGGCACCGCTTCGGGAATGGTGCTTCCCTCGGCTTCGGCACTTGTCAACAAAAGGACAACCGGATCGGTCATACTTGGCGATTACGACTACTCATCGGGGTTACTTGCACTTGAGCAAAGTACTCACCCTCTATGATGTCGGCCTCCGCAATGTAGCCTCCACGGCCGGCGCCTCGGATTCTACCCGAGGGGTGGGAGCGGACTCCTCGCCGCGCGGCGCGGTTTCCTCTCCAGCCACCGCTGTGGTGGGTTCATCTCCCTCCCAGGTCAAGTCCGTCGATTTCCTGCAGTACACAAGCCGGTTGTCAACCCGCATGACTACCAAATCTAACGTACTACTCGGGAAGGATCGGCACTTACGAGCTCGACCGGACTACCGTCACGGTTGGGGCGCCGAGGATCGGCGATATCTACCAACCCGGCCCTCGCCGGCGCCTCCTCTTCGGCCTCGCAGGCCGCCGCCTCCTCGGCACGCAGCGCCGGTGCGTACTTGCCTCGAAGAACGAGGAGGCCGGCGCGACAACCGCGCCAAGCAATCTTCTACGGTGGGGGCGGGGCGCGGGCCGGCTCCGCCGGCTCTCGCACCGTGTCCCAATCGCCTTCGTCACCCCCGCTCCACGGGGTCGCAGGGCGGCATCTCCCCGCAAGCAAGGGAATGTCGTTGTCAATACACAACATCGAGACATAAGTACTCGACTACCCTATTCAAGGAATCTTACCTCCTGGGATGTGGTCTCCGTGACCTTAAGCTTCTTGGCCACGCGGTTGCTAGCCACATTGCGCGGCTTCTTCGGCGGCGCGAGCAAACTAGCCTCCGGGCTAGTTGGCGGATCCCGAACGAGAGGAACATGCGGCAATCCGGGCGGCCGAATCTCGACCGCGTACCGGAAGCGCTCCCGCAAGTGTCTCCTCGTCATCCTCCTCGAACGTGTCCTCGACGACTACTGTGTCGTCTCCTTCACCAACTTCGTGCCGCTCCTTCGCCTTGGCTTTCCCTTCCTCTGGGACCTCGACAAGTTGAGGAGGCGACGCCGGCTCGGAGACGAACTTCACTAAGTCATCCTGCAAGAAGCACAATACGTCAGCACGACTACTCCTATGTAATGAGTACTCGACCTTGAGTACGGCTACCGACTTCTTTCGGCGGGCGCGCGGCGGAGTACTCGAGCACGGTGCACGGAGTGTACGCCGACATATCCTTGAAGATTCTCCCCACTCGTCGACGATGTCGTCGTCATCTACTTCATCACCGGCATCCGCGACGTGTCGTCGTCGCTGGTGTACTGGTACCCTAGGGTGTCGCGGGCCATCAGCGGCTGCACCCTTCACTTCATGAAGCTGACGGCCACATGTTCGGCCCTCAGCCCGGCTTCTCTCAACGCTTTGATTTTCGCCAGCAGCTCGGGTAGCTGGATACCCTCCTGCATTGTTGGCTCTGAGTTCCACCACGGCCGGTGCTTCGGCTGCTTCCCGCTCGACTTCTGCAGCTCCGGGTGGTGGTTGGTGATGTAGAACCACTTCGACTTCCAATCTTAGTTGGAGTCGATCAGCTTGTACGAGAGGTACTGCTCTGCGGCGTCCTCGCGCATCTGGATCCCGGCTCCCCCCACTACTCGGGGGTTGTTGGCGCTGGGCTGGGGCTTCACTCGGAAGAATTTCCGAAAAAGTACCCAGTGGGGCTTGATCCCCAAGAAAGCTTCGCAGAAGTGCACAAAGACGGAGGTGTGGAAGATACCGTTGGGGTTGAGGTTGAGGTACTCGATGTCGTAGTACCCCAGCAACCCTTTGAAGAAGTCGCTGGCCGGGAGAGACAGCCCTCGCTCCGTGAACCGGGTGAACATGGGGATCTCGTCCGGGTTCTTCTCCATGGGGTACGGATCCCCTGCAGCGGCTCGCCACATGCCAACCTCCTTCTCCCGCAGGAATCCACTGTTGAGAAGCGCCAGCAGATCTTCGGTCTTGGCCTTGGATTTCTTCCACTCCCGATTCGGATCTGATCGCGGCGGAGACACCGGCGGCGTTGTCCCCGCGGCGGATCCGGCAGCCTCCTCGCGAGCCCTTTTCTTCCCATCGGCGGCCTTCGAGGTCTTCGATGGCGAGGGCTTCATTCTCCAAGTGCACGGTGTCTTCACTCGCATTCGCTCGGGGGCTACGGTGGTGGTCTCTGACGGCGGCGCGCTTGGATCTACACTCCCCTCACCGGCGGCAGTGCGCACTGGCGGTGGTTCCCGGCCCGATCCGCCGGGGAATGGCCGCAAATGCGTGGGGTGAAAAACCCTAAGTGTTTCGGCTTCTATTTATAAGTCAACGGCGGCTCCTTCAACGGCGGATGGATAAGTCTCCGGACGGCCGACTCGGCGGCGCGCGCCCGACTCTTCAACTTCTACTTGTCGACACGCCTCGTCTCGGGGGCTCGGCTACTTCTACTCAACTTCCGGGTAGCGACAAGACTCAAGAGCAACTCGAGACACATTCTACAAGATGACCCTTAAATTTGAGAGGAAGTACTCGACTCAAGGCTCGGGGGCTCCGTGCCACGTGTCCTTCGGTTTTGTCGGGGACAGCCCCGAGGGTCCCCTAAAAACCGGGGGGAATCCTCGCTTAAAACCCGCAAAAAAACAAAAACAAAACACACCTCTTACTTAAACACACGCACCGAGGCACGGCCCACGCCGCGGTGGCCCCCGCGGCCCACCGGAGTGGCCCGGCCCAAAGGCCGCCTCAGCGGGGTTTCGCCTCGCTCGAGGGCTCACGCCTCCCTCGAGCGGGTTCCGCCTCGCTCGAGGGCTCACGCCTCCCTCGAGCGGGTTCCACCTCGTTTGAGGGCCGCACCCCCCTCGAGCGGGTTCCGCCTCGCTCGAGGGCTCATGTCCGCCTCGCTCGAGGCGCCCTCACAAGCGCGCCGCTCTCGCACGCGGGTACGGGCATTTAATGCTATGACACGGCGAGCCGCGCCATCACGCGCCCGGGAGTCACGCCCCGCGCCGTTCCACCAACTCCCTAGGGGAAACCCATCCCCGCCACCGCAGGAACCGTGCGGTATGGCTAGTGTCGGCCCTCGTGGCACTATGCCGCCCACTCCCGTACGACTAATGCGCCGCGCCCTCGAAGGGGGGCCGAGTTGCACCCTCGAACTCTTCCCTTGTGAATCTGCGGGGTCAAGCCATGACGTCGGCCGGCGGGAGCGCCATCCCCGCCACCGTTGGACCCGTGCGGCCGTCCCCGCCCCCCGCGGCGCCACGCCGGGCACGGCTACAACAACTCGACACCGCCGAGCACGCGGGGACGGGACGCCGCCACGCCCGCCAATGTACCCCGTACGGATCACCGTCAACGGCTTCCTCAAGCCCGTCCGAGGACGCCCCGCCCAACCACTACGCCTTCACCCTCGAAGCGCCCCCCGTTCAAGTACGGGACGCGCCACGACGACAAGACCAGGGCAAGGACCGCCGAGACGACCGCCAACTCCGCGACGCCGCACGCCATACTTCCACATGTAGCTAAATAGTGCAGCATACTTGTAATTCACCCTCTCTTTGGTCTATAAAAGGAAGGTGATCCCCTCACCGGGCAGAGAGACGACAAAGAACAATACACACACTCCCCACCTCTCTCACGATATTGGCACTCGCCTCAATCACTCCACTTGGGACTTGGAGGCCACGCCTCCTCTCCCGCCTTGCTTGTAGCCGCCCCACTACGGGCACTCCGGTGCAAAGCAATACGGTGCCTCGAGCGCATCCCCGTCGGGACGTACGGCCCCGCGGGAACCGGGATAAACCAAGTGTCTTTAGTTGCTTAGCACCGACCATCGAGGGACGGACCTCGCCGCTTACTACTAGTTAGTGTCGGGACTACATTCTCGCACCGACGTTGGCGCCCACCGTGGGGCACACGAGCACCGAAGGTCAACCCGTCATTAGCTCCCTCAATGGTGATTCGCACCGAGCACCGCGGTACGCGTTACTCCATGGGCAGCTCGGACCCCCTCCCCGCCGGTTCGGGAAATCCGGTTCGGGGGCTCGAACTTTCGGGCCACCGGGAACGGCTACTCCGATGCGCCTCACCAACCGTGAGGAACTCCGCGCGCGGTGCCAAGCCGGGTTCGCCCCCGGTCGCCGCCGCACGCGTCGCCGCGACGCCAACACCCGCCGGCACGGACGCCGCGGGTCCATCGCGCCACGGCGTCGCCGCCGCTCCGGCCGGCGCTCACGTTAGGCGTGGTCGGAGCGCGCGGCATGCCGCGCGCGTCGCCCTCACAACGCGACGCGCCCACCGGCGTGACGGTCGCCGCCCCCGGTGGGGGAGCGCTCCGTCTGCGGACCACACTTCCCCATCGGTCGCGCGCGGTACCACGGCGGCCTATGCCGCCAACACCAACGCCAACGCCACGATGCGCGGGGTTCCCCCCGGCCGCCACGTCTTGGTTGCCGGCGACCCCGGTGCCTCCGCCGGTGACGAGTCGTCCATAGGCTATATCGACGCGCCGCCACCCGCCACCTCGCATGGATACGAGGAGTGGGACTTCTCCCGGCGTGCCGACCCAGGGGATGTTCGGGCGGTTCCTTGACGCCACGGACTACGGGTTCAGGTACTCCGACGACTCCCTGCGCTAGGAGCTACGACCCCGCGCGGGAGGCTTGCGTCGTCATCGCCAACGACCCCAGCAAACACCACCGGCGCAGTGGGCGCCGGCGACGGAGAGGTTCCTCCCGCTCTAGGGACCGCCGCGCCCGGCCGCGGGACCCCGCCCCTCCTCCCTCACCACCGAGGGGGCCGACATCAACGCGCAGCTGGCCCAAGCACACGAACTCGAGGCCAAGCTGGCGGAAGAGTACCGCACGGTGCGGTTGCTTCGCGCCTCCATCGCGGGGGAAGCATCCGTGCGCGGTGAACGCGCTCGGGAGCTGGGTAGGCAAGCCCGCGACCGCATTAACACTGACTTCAACGTCGACAATCCGGACACACCCCCGCGAGCGAGCCAAAAGCTCATCACCGCCGCGACACTGCTGCGGGCTATGCCCGCCCCTTCGACACCCGAGGCGCGGAACCTGCACCGCGAGGCGCAGGCGCTCATTGAGCAAGCGGCCGTCCAGCAGGCCGAGAGCTCGGCGTCCCGCATCCGCCAATAGGGGAGCGCGCAGACGATGGGGGCGCGCAAGGGTGGATTGGCGCGACAAGTACATCGCTTGGATGGATCGAGGGGAACTCCCCTCGGACCAGTCCGAAGCCAGGCGCATCGCCAGGATGGCCAAATCCTTCGCCCTCATTGACGGCGAGCTGTACAAGCGCGCCGCCTCCGGCATCCTGCAGCGATGCGTGCCCATCCCCGAGGGGCGCGAGCTCCTCCGGGACATACACGCGGGCGTATGCACCCACCATGCCGCACCCCGCACCCTCGTAGGGAACGCGTTCCGCCAGGGCTTCTACTGGCCCACCGCGGTCGCTGACGCCAGCGAAATCGTGCGCACCTGCGAAGGGTGCCAATTCTACGCCCGCAAGTCCAACCCTCCCCGCGCATGTCTGCGCGACCATCCCCCATCACGTGGCCTTTCGCCGTGTGGGGGCTAGACATCGTCGGGCCCTTGCAAAAGGCACTCGGGGGGCTACGGCCATCCGCTCGGTCGCAATTGACAAATTCTCCAAGTGGGTGGAGGTGCGCCCCATTACAAATCTCAGGGCTGAGAAAGCGGTGACGTTCTTCACCGACATCGTTTATCGGTTTGGAGTGCCGAACTCCATCATCACCGACAACGGGTCCCAATTCACGGGCAGAAAGTTCCTGGAGTTTTGCGATAAATTCCACATCCGTGTCGACTGGGCAGCCGTGGCACACCCACAGACCAACGGCCAAGTGGAGCGTGCCAATGGCATGATTCTACAAGGCCTCAAGCCCAGAATCTTCGACCAGCTGAACAAGTCTGGTCGGAAATGGCTCCAGGAGCTGCCGGCGGTCGTATGGAGCCTCAGAACCACCCCGAGCAGGGCCACCGGGTTCACCCCGTTTTTTCTGGTCCATGGCGCGGAGGCCGTCCTCCCCACGGACCTGGAATATGGGTCGCCCAGAGTGCGGAACTACGACGAAGACGCCAACCAGCGAGCCCGCGAGGACTCACTGGACCAGTTGGATGAAGCGCGCCTCGTGGCCCTGATGCACTCCGCAAGGTACCGCAGCGGTCCCTTAGGCGCTACCAAGATCGAAAGGTGCGCCGGCGAGACTTCGGCCGAAGGGGACTTGTTCATAAGGCTACGCCAAGACAACCAAGGACGCCACAAGTTATCACCCCCATGGGAGGGACCCTATGTCGTGGTGAAGGTGCTCAAGCCCGGCATATACAAGCTAGCCAACGAGGACGGTGAGGAAGTCACCAACGCTTGGAACATCCAGCAGCTACGTCGCTTCTACCCTTAGCTGGGATTTCTAAGTCTTTTGTTGTAAATTACACGCCCAACACCCTAGTTGGCAGCACAATGTAAAGAGCAGCAAGTCAATAAAGTCAAAGGGTAACTCGGCTTTCCCTTGAAAACCAAGTCACCCTTGGGGGCTACTGCGGGGGAGCATCCCCCCCAAAAAAATGGTCCCCAAAAAAGTATGTTTCGACCGAAGTCTCGAGCGAATCAAGGCAGGGCGTGGATGGTCATGCGGGAAGGACGTGCGAGTCAGAGATAGCCTACGCCTCCGCGAGGATACGGACCGCTCACGAAATCGAACTCTCCCAACCCGAATTCGCACGAGCAAAGGGGAAAAACAGAAAGGCGCGACAAATAAAAGACATCACTTAAATTTACAAGCACTTAGACATTTCACAAATTTTACTTATTTATTTACATGGCCACAAGGCCCGGATGCCGACAACCATGGTTTTAAATAGCGCGCTACAGCGCCGCAATAGCGGCGATATAGCGGCCCATAGCTCTCGACGCGAAGCTATTCTTCTTTTTTGCGCTATTGCCGCTATATCGTGCTATTGCGCCGCTATTCCAGAATAGCGTCATATCGCGCTATTTTGCCGCTATAGGCTCAGGCAAAAAACACCAAGGCAAGTGGACTAATTAAAAAAACGTGGCTCGGCCATGGTTTGATATGTGATTTGTGAACTTTATGGTTGTGTGGTCCATGGTTGTTAGCCTTCAACTTCAAGTGTTGACTTGATGCCTTCATGGCTATTGGTATTTGCTTTGAGGTTGAGAACTTATCATATTATGTTGTCCATTGTCATGGCTATTTGAGTTATTAACTTATTAAGGCTAGTTCAACATTGTCATGTTGTTGTTGCTATTTCAATCAAATAGCGCGCTATAGCGGCGATATAGCGGCAGCAGCAAGCTAGCGCTACCACATATAGATGACGCTATAGCGGTGCCATAGCGGCGCTATAGCGGCGCAATAGCGCCAAATAGCGGCTAGACTAGGACGCCGCTATTTTCCATAGCCCGCAATTAAAAACCTTGCCGACAACTAAACAAAAAATGGGCCTAGTGCCCAGCGGCCTTCAGGCCTGAGGCTCGTCGGCGTCGGCAACATCCGAGAATAGGAACTCCGCGAAGGCCTCGGTGAGCGCCTCGACAACATCAGCGGCAAGTGCGTCCGCTTGCTCCATCGCCGCCTCGTCCTCGATGCCTTCCGGGACGATGTAGCCTGACGCCACGGCCTCGAGGTTCACCTCGTAGTGGGATCGCACCACGTCGAGGGCCTTCTGAACGCCTAGGTGGAGTGCGCGATGCATGCGCCTGGAGACGTGCCCACCGAGGGCGCGCAGACGGCTAGCCAGCGAACTTCCGGCCTGAGCCTCGCCCTCCTCGACCACCTGGCAAGCCTCGAGGGTCGCGGTGCGCAGCTCCACCAACTCCTGCTCGGAGGAGTTGTAGGCGGCCTGCAACGTCTCGGCCCGGTTGGTCGCATGCCCCAGCGTGGTGCGCAGGCCTGGACGACGCGAGCAAAAGAAATCAAAAGGGGAACGGGCCCCCAAAGGGAAGATCACCAAAACAATAAACGAAGTGGCGACTCACCTTCGACCTGCTTCTTCTCCACCTCGAGAGCCCGGCGCTCGGCTTCGACCGCCTGCTGCAAGCTGACGACCGTGGCGCCCTGCTCCTCGAGGGACTGTTGCTGATCGGCGTTCGAGATGCTGAGGGCTATAAGCTCCCCATCGAGCCTCGAGACCTCGCATCCCGCCCCCACCGAGCGACTTCTCGCGCATTCTCGAGAGCGGTGCGCTCCCCGCCGAGCGCCGACCGGGCGTCGGCAAGGGCGGCCCGCTCCCCGCTGGAGCGGACCCTCGGCCTCCGGTGGGCGGCACGCTCCCCGCCGGAGTTGTTCCTCCGCTGTGGCGAGCGCGGCGACCTTGGCGCCGAGGGAGGCCTTCAATTCCTTGGCCTCCTTGGCCCTTTGCTCAGCCTCCTCGGCCCTCTGCTCGGCCTCCCCGCGCCCTCTCCTCAACCCGGCTCGCTCGGGACCGCGCCTCCAGAGCCACGTGCGGAGCTCCCGATTACGGGACCGGACATGACGACACCTCCGCCTCCCCAATCGGCCGCCACGGTGCGCACCTTCTCCAAATCCCCCCCCGCCTGCTGCGCCGCCCCTCATCCCGGTCGATGAGGGTCGTGCGAATCCACTCGATCGCGGAGGGACGTGCCGTGGTCCGCCCCTCCCTGCTCCAAGAGCCGGGTCGCGCAGGGGCCTCCGCCCGTACGACGGCCCGGCCGTCCCGGGTCCCCGTGGCCCTCCGCGAGCGCGTCGAGAGCGTCGCGCTGCACCCGGAGCTGACGGAGTTCGGCGTCCATCTGGTCGAGGGCGCTGTACTTGTCACGGGCACGGTGCTCGAGCTTCTGCCACCAACAGACGGGAACCAATGAGCATTGCGCCGCGAGAAATAAGCACGGAAACGACAAAAGCAACAACATCTTACCTGGAAGACGTGCCACGCCGGGCCGCCATGGATCCGCAGCGCCTCGTTCAGCGCTCGGTTGAGCGAGGCGCCGTGATCGTAGAGTTCCTCCCACAGTTGCTGCTCCTCCTGGGCGTCGGCAAAGTGGGAGGGCGGCTCGTCGACGCGCTCCTCGCCCGCGCAGGGAGGCCGGCACGGGAAGAGGAAACCTCGGCGCCGTGCCTCCGGCCCCCGGTCACCATGTGGCCGTCCCACCGTATGACGAGCGCCCCCCGTTGACGGTTAATAGTTGTATCAAAGTTCGTTTGTGACTTGCAAGCGGACAAGTCTCCCGTCGTAGTCAAGGGACCCTTCTTCCCTCGAGTGGTGAACCCAAGGTATCGAATCCGTGGAACAATGTGCAACGCAAGGATTCAATCTAGTAAAGCAAAGTAAAGCTATCTATTGAAGAATCAAATTGCATCTAATCTACTAACTCATAAAGAAAACGAATCTAATCTAATCTACTAAAGAGGTAGCAAGAGAAAGCAAGAGATAACCAATCTAGAGAATCTAGATCATGCTTATGTTGTAGCTCCAAACAAGATAGATTGTTGACTGGGGCTCGGTCCCGTTCGCTAGGGACCAAGGGCGCGGAAGCTCTCCCTCGGTCGGATCCCCGACTCGCTGCCCTCGGCGGCTCTCGAACCGACATGTGGGGCACACCAGGCCAACGGGCACCGAGGAAGCAGCAGAATGCGCGTGCCCTCGTCGTCCTAACTGCGACGATGCGGGGCGCACATTCGGAGCCCGTCGAGGGTCGGGCTTCGAACCTCGATCGGTAAGGCCGTGCGGGGCCATGCATGGACGAGACCCGTCTTTTCGCGTTTGCGGCCGTCGAGTGCAGGGCGTGCACGACCCTCGGAGTGTGGTTGGTGGCATGGCGCGGCATGAGTGCTTTCGGTGCCGCTCTGTTTCAGCGAGCTGAGCGTCCTCTTACGCGCGTGCCTTCTTTTAGAGGTTGACATTGTCTCGAGCCGGAGGGTCATGCCGCTCGAGGGCTTCACGTGGCATGGGTGCCCGCGGTTGCACATTCTACACCGAGCGAGGGTCCGGAAGCGGCCTTGCGCTGATATGCCATCGAGGGTCGCCTGCGATTTCGAGCCGGAGGTCATGCCACTCGAGGGTTTCACGTGGCATGGGTGCCCGCGGTTGCCTGCTCTATATCGAGCAGGTCCCGGGCGACCTTCTCGCACGTATCCCATCGAGGGGTCGCCTTTGTTTCGGGCGAGGATTCGCCTCGCTCAGAGAAGCTATCTTGTGGCAAGGGGCCGGGCATTTATTTGCTTTTGCGGTCGTGGCCGCGGTTTTGCAGCGCGGGGGCGCGCCTTTTTAGAGCGCTGTGGCCGCGCGCGCGCGTGGTGGGCGGCGCGGCGGCGGACGTGACGGTTTCGCCTCGGTCGCGACGGTCCTCGCCGTAATGATGACCCGCTGCGAGTGTTAGAGCCGGCGCTGCCGGTCGTGGTGGGGCCCACCCATCGACGTGATGGGAAGATTCCTATAGGTTAATGCTGGCGGGGCGTCCGCTCCCGAGGAGAGCTCGCCCGTCGCCTATAAAGCGCGAGGGGAAGGCGGGGACCGCGGTTTTACCTTAGCTTCTCACCGTTTCGAGTCTCTCACCCCTTCGCCTGAAGTCTCGGACGACTCTCCGCCGCCCGGGTGGAATCGGTGCCGCCCGGCCCTCGAACTCCCCCCGAGCCCCGAGAGGGGACCCTCGTGAGGCGCACGAGGGTCACCCGGTGGTGGGGGGTCGAGGACACGGCGCGCCGAGGCCTCGTCCTCCCACGCCGGCCGCCCCCGCCCGGGTGGAGGGGGCCATCGATGATCCCCGGCGTTTCGTCGACGCCCGGGGGGAGCGAGGAGCTCGGGGCGAGCTCCGAGCCACGCGCGCTATGCTCAACCGAGCGCCGAACGAGGCGCCGGAGTCCACGGCGGCGCCCCGCATGGCGCGTCTTTCGGGTAGGGTGTCGTCGCTCGCTTTCCTCTTCTTCTCGTCTTTGGGTGCCGCTTTTTGTGTCATAGTGCTTACGGATCTCGGTGTGTGGATGCCGGGAGCTCGAGCGCCGCGCCCATGACAAGTACGATGCGTTCGACCGGTGAACGCCGAGGTCCACCGGCTGCGGGA
The DNA here is from genome assembly GCA_947561735.1 of Cenchrus americanus. Lineage (NCBI taxonomy): Eukaryota > Viridiplantae > Streptophyta > Magnoliopsida > Poales > Poaceae > Cenchrus > Cenchrus americanus. Next base: position 194,668,868 of record OX387245.1, on the reverse strand, counting down.
GCGGTGCGGCGCTTTCGACGCGCTTGCCGACGCCCTTGGGACGCCGGACGGTTGGGCGGCGTACGCGGGCCTTGGCTCCGGCCCGACGAGCTCCCCGAGAGCTCGAGGCGGACACGACACGTCGCTCGAGCCTCGAGCGGGTCCACGCGGCCCTCATCGATCGTGATGAGGCGATGTGGAATGTGCGCTCGGACTTGGAGAAGACGCGGACGGCGACCGCCAAGCGGGAGGCGGAGGTGGCCACCGCTCGCGCCGAAACCCGGGAGCTCCGCGCGTCGTTTGAGGGGGCGCAGCGAACGCCGGGGCCGAGGAGCGGGCGCGCGGGGCCGGGCGGCCGGCCAAGGAGGCCGACGACACGAAGGCCGCCCTCGACGCCAAGGCCGCGGCCCTCGTCGTCGCCGAGGAGCGGCTCCCGCAAGAGAGCACCGCCCGCCAAGGGGGCCGAGGAGCGGCTTCGGCGAGGGCGAGCCGCCCTCGTCGACGCCCGTGCGCGCCGGAGCGGGAGCGCGCCGCCCACGAGGTGACGAAGTCGCCGGGAGGAGCGGAACACCGCGTTCTCCAAGGTCGAGGACGAGGCGCTCATGCTCGGCATCGCAACGCCAACCGGGGAGTTGGCCCTCCGCGAGCAAGGCGAAACCGTCCGGCGCCTCGAGTCAGCTCGGCCGAGGCCGTGCGCGGGACTTCGAGATGGAGAGGAAGCGAGGTCGAAGGTGAGCCACCGTTTGACTCTTACTCGTTGGTTTTTCGTTTGGGAACTCGCATTCCCTTTTTCGATTTCTTTCTTGCTTTGGCGTTTCCGTGCTTGCGCACCGCTGCGGGGCATGCGGCCGGGCGGGCCGAGGCGCTGGAGCTTCCTACAATTCCTCCGAGCAGAGTTGCGGGAGCCGCGCGATGCGGCCCTCGAGACCTGCCGCTCCGTCGAGGAGGGCGAGGCCCGTGCCGGCGCCTCCCTCGGCCGCCCGTCCGCGTGCCCTTGGTGGCCATGTCACCGGCGGATGCGCCGGCGCGCCTCGGGCGTCCGAAGGCCCTCGGAGTGGTGCGATCCCACTACGAGGTTAACTTCGAGGCGCCGGCGGAGGGGTACATCGTTCCCGAGGGCGTCGAGGACGAGGTGGCCATGGAGCGTGTGGATGCGCTCGCCGCCGACGCCGCCGGGTTGCTCGCCGAGGCCTTCGAGGAGTTCCTCTTCCCGACGCCGCCGATGTCGCTCGCTCCTCCCGCCCGAAAGCGCTTGGGCGCTAGGGCCCGTTTTTTGATGTGTATCGGTATCCCGGCCTCGTGGCCTCGTAAATAAACAAGTTGTTTCATGAACTTAAACACTTGCCGTAAATGAAGTTCTTTGTTTATCACGCTTTTTGTTTCTCCTTCTTCCCGAGTAGATTCTAGTTAGGGAGTTCGATTTTCGCAGGGGGCCTGCTGGGTTGGAGGCGAGAGAGAAGGGCCATGTCCACGCGGCGTAGGCTATCTCTGGCTCGCGCGCTCCTTCCGCCGTGCCGCCTGCGCCCTGTTCGAATCGTGGCTCGAGGTTGAAGTAGGAAACAAACTTAGCGCGTGTTGTTTTGCTTTTTGCGCGAAAAAATGGGACCATTTTGGGGGGGGATGCCCCCCGCAGTAGCCCCCGAGGGTAACTTGGGTTTCAGGGGAAAGCCGAGTTATCCTTTTCATTAGACTTGAAGTATTTACATAGTCGTTGCCAACTGGGGCGTTGGCGATGTGATTTTTACAACAAAGATATTTGGAAAATCCTAGCTAAGGGTAGAAGCGACGTAGTCGTTGGATGTTCCAAGCGTTGGTGAGCTCTTCGCCGTCCTCGTTGGCCGCCTTGTATGTGCCCTGGCTTGAGTACTTTCACCACGACGTAGGCTCCTTCCCCATGGGGGCGATAGCTTGTGGCGCCCTCGGTTATCTTGGCGCGGCCTTAGGACCGCATCCCCCTCGCTGAAATCCCATCGACGTATTTTGCGTGCTTGGTAGCGTCTTAGGGACTGTTGATACCTCGCGGAGTGCATTAAGGCTACGAGGCGTGCCTCGTCCATCGGTCCAGCGAGTCCTCGCGGGCTCGCTGGTTAGCACCCTCATCGTAGCCTCGAACCTTGGGCGACCCGTATTCTAAATCCGTGGCGAGGGACGGCCTCCGCGCCGTGGACTAGAAAAAATGGGGTGAACCCGTGGCTCGCTTGGGGTGGTCCTTAGGCTCCACACGACCGCCGGTAGTTCTTGGAGCCATTTCCGCCCGCATTTGTTGAGCCGGTCGAAAATTCCGGGTTTTAGGCCTTGTAGGATCAATGCCGTTGGCACGTTCCACTTGGCCGTTGGTCCGTGGGTGTGCCACACCGCCCAATCCACGCGGATGTGGAACTTGTCACAGAACTCCAAGAACTTCCGCCCGTGAATCGGGACCCGTTGTCTGTGATGATGGAATTTGGTACTCCAAAGCGGTAGACGATATCGGTGAAGAATGTCACCGCCTGCTCAGCCCTTAGGTTTGTGATGGGGCGCACCTCCACCCACTTGGAGAACTTGTCGATCGCGACTAGCAAGTGGGTGAAGCCCCCGGGCGCCTTCCGCAGGGGCCCGACGATGTCCAGCCCCCACACGGCGAACGGCCATGTGACGGGGATGGTCTGTAGGGCGTGGGCGGGCAAGTTGGACTTGCGGGCGTAGAACTGGCACCCTTCACAGGTGCGTACGATTTCGCTGGCGTCCGCGACCGCGGTAGGCCAGTAAAAGCCTTGGCGGAACGCGTTGCCGACGAGGGTGCGGGGTGCGGCGTGGTGGCCACAGATCCCCGCATGGATGTCCCGTAGGAGCTCGCGCCCCTCGGGAATGGGCACGCACCGCTGTAGGATGCCGGAGGCGCGCGCTTGACGCTCGCCGTCGACGAGGGCAAAAGATTTAGCCATCCTAGCGATGCGCCTAGCCGCGGGCCGGTCCCGGGGAGCTCCCCTCGAGCGATCCAAGCGATGTATTTCTCCCGCCAATCCGCTTGGACAGAACCGGCTCGATGTCCATCGCATCGGCTTCGTGAGAGCCGTACCCCTCGAGAAGGGAGAGCACGTATGCCTCGTTCGAGGGGTCCTCGTCCATGGGCTCCGCACCCGCCGGGGTTCGAGGGAGCCCCGGAGGGTTCGTTGTGGTTCGAGGGGTAGGGCTCGAAGACAACCGAGGGTTGAGCGATGTCGCTCGCGAAAACGTTCGGGGGAACGGTGATCCGCCCGACGCGATCTTGGCGAGCTCGTCCGCCTCTTCGTTGTACCTTCGGGGCACATGGTTGAGCTCGATGCCGTAGAACTTGTCCTCGAGGGCCCGCACGGCCTTGCGTAGGGCCTCCATCTTGTCATCATGGCAGCTCGCGTTCTTCATGACTTGATCGATCACGAGCTGCGAGTCCCCCCGTACGTCGAGGCGCTTGACGCCCAACTCAATGGCGATTTTGAGGCCGCAGAGAAGGGCCTCGTACTCAGCCATATTGTTGGACGCGGGGAAGTGGAGGCGTACTGCGTAGCGCATGTGCTCCCCGAGGGGTGACACGAAGAGCAGGCCCGCGCCCGCTCCCGTTTTCATCACTGAGCCGTCGAAGAACAGAGTCCAGCACTCTGCCTGGATTTGTGGGGGTGGCAGCCCCCTTGTCTGTCCACTCAGCGACGAAATCCGCCAGAATTTGCGACTTGATAGCCTTGCGTGGGGCGTAGGCGAGCGTTTCGCCCATCAGCTCCACGGACCACTTGGCGATCCTTCCCGCGGCGTCGGGGTTGCGGATGATTTCCCCTAGCGGAAAGGAAGAAACCACCGTGACGGGGTGGGCCTCGAAGTAGTGGCGGAGCTTGCGCCGCGCAAGGACTACCGCGTATAGCAACTTCTGGACCTGTGGGTAGCGCGTCTTCGTGTCCGAGAGGACCTCGCTGATGTAGTAGACTGGCCGCTGCACAGGCAAGGCATGCCCCTCCTCCGTGCGCTCCACAACGATCACGGCGCTTACCACCTGGGTGGTCGCGGCCACGTAGAGCTGCAGGGGCTCGCCGTCCTGGGGCGGCGTGAGGATCGGGGCGTGTGTCAGAGACGCCTTTAGCTTGTCGAGCGCATCCTGGGCCTCGGTGGTCCAGGAGAAGCGCTCGTGCTTCTTGAGTAGGCGGTAGAGGGGCAGGCCCTTCTCACCGAGCCGCGAAATGAAGCGGCTCAAGGCGGCAAGGCACCCCAACACCTTCTGCACCCCTTTAAGGTCCCGGATCGGACCCATTCGTTCGAGGGCCGCGACCTTTTCAGGGTTGGCCTCGATTCCCCTCTCGGGAGACAATGTACCCCGGGAGCATGCCTCGCGGCACTCCAAAGACACATTTTTCGGGGTTTAACTTGACCCCATTGGCCCGTAGGCGGTACCGAACGCGACGCCAAGGTCGCAAACCGAGTCGTCCGCCTTCCTGGTCTTCACGATGATGTCGTCCACGTATGCTTCGACCGTCCGTCCGATGTGATCCCCAAAAACGTGCTGCATGCAGCGCTGGTATGTTGCACCCGCGTTTCGAGGCCAAAAGGCATCGTGACGTAGCGTAACGTCCCGAACGGTGTGATGAATGAAGTCGCGAGCTGGTCGGACTCCTTCATTTTTATTTGGTGGTACCCGGAATAGGCATCAAGGAAACAGAGCAATTCGCACCTGTACCGTTGAGTCAACGATTTGATCTATGTGTGGCAGAGGAAAAGGAACTTTGGGACATGCTTTATTAAGACTAGTGTAGTCTACACACATCCGCCACTTCCCATTTTTCTTCTTTACAAGCACGGGATTAGCTAGCCACGTAGGGTGGAATACTTCCTTGATGAATCCGGCCTCAAGGAGCTTCCGCAGCCTCCGCTCCGATCGCCCGTCGCCGCTCCTCGTCGAAGCGGTGCGGCCGCCGCCGCACGGCGCGGGCGTTTGGCGGATATCAAGGGAGTGCTCGGCGACTTCCCTCGGGATGCCCGGCATGTCCGAGGGGCTCCACGCGAAGATGTCGGCGTTGGCGCGGAGGAACTCGACGAGCCTCGCTTCCTATTTGGGGTCGAGGGTGGAGCCGACCCTCAACGCCCGCCCTCGGGGGCCGAAGGGTCGAGGGGGACCCCTTTGTCCGCTCCGCCGCCTCGAAGGCGCCAACGTGCTTGGCGGCGGAGTTGAGGTCCTCGTTGACCATCTTCTCCCGCCGTGTTTACCGCGCTTCATCCCGCCGCCGGTGCCTCGCATGTTCCACGCACTCGACATCGCAGTCGAATGCGTGCTCGATGGACGACCCGACGGTGATGATGCCGTTTGGGCCGGCATCTTCATCTTCGGTAGGTGTAGTTGGGGACCGCCATGAATTTGGCATAACAAGGTCGCCCAAGGATGGCATGTTAGGCCCCTTTGAACCCCACCACCTCGAAGGTGAGGGTCTCCTTGCGGAAGTTCCTAGGGGTACCAAACCGGACCGGCGGTGTCGATCCGCCCGAGGGGGCCGAACCCGCTTGCCGGCGCGATGCCGTGGAACGGCCCCGTGCCGGGCCGCAACTCGGTCCAACCCGATCCCCATCGGGGCGCAATGTATGCGCGAAGAGGATGTTGAGGCTACCGCCTCCGTCCATGAGGACTTTTGAGAACCGTGCGTTCCCAATGATGGGATCGACCACCGGCGGGGCACCGGCCCGGATTGGGGATGCGATTCGGGTGGTCTTCCCGCTAAAGGTGATGACGTCCTCCGACCAATTGAGAAAGACCGGAGGCGCCCTCTCTCGCGGCGAGGACTTCGTGTCGCTCCTTTTTGCGCCGCCGGTCGACATGTCGACGGTAGGTCCCCCAAAGATGAGGAACACATTTTCGACGGCGGGGAAGCCGCCGGCGTCGCCATCGCCTCCGTCTTTCTTGGCCTCTGCCTCCTTCGCGGCGGCGCGGCCATAGAACTTCTTGAGCATGTCGCACTGCTCAAGGGTGTGTTGCACTGGGGTTTTGTGGTAGGGACATGGCTTCTTCAGCATGTCGTCGAACACTCCCGGGCCTCGAGGGGCCGGTCGAGGGCCCCGTCGAGCCGGGTCGACGGGCCGAGGGCCTCGGCGTTGCCGCCGTCGCGCCCCCGCCGCGCGCCGCGGCGCGGCTTCTTCCCCCTTGTTGCCCCGCTTGTCGTTGCGGCGCGGCTCCTTGGACTTGCCTGCCCTCCGCGGGCGCGTCCTCGCAGCGCTTGCCCTTTTTGCCGTTGAAGATCGCCCCCCACGGCCTCCTCCCCGAGGCGAAGCCGGTGGCGATGTCGAACAGCCTCGTTGGAGTCCGCAGCGGGCCGCGTCCCGGCTCCCGCACGAGATCCCGCACGTGGTGCCCTCGAGGAAGGCGTGCACGATCTCGGATCGTGCCACGCCGGGGAGCTCCGTGCGCCGCTTGGAGAAGCGCCGTATGAAGTCTCGCAACGACTCGCCGGCTCTCGCGTGCGGGGAGCGCAGGTCCCATGAGTTTCGGGGCGCACGTATGTGCCCTGGAAGTTGCCCACGAACGTGTGGACTAGGTCGTCCCAGTTATGGATCTGGCTGGCGGGCAGGTGCTCGAGCCATGTCCGGGCCGCATCGCCAAGGTGCAGGGGCAAGTTGCGGATGATGACCTCGTCGCTAGTGGCCCCGCCCAGCTGGCAAGCCAAGCGGTAGTCGTTGAGCCAGACACGGGGGTCCGTCTCCCCGTTGTACTTGACGATCGTCGAGGGTTGGCGGAAGCGTTGGGGGAACGCTGCCGCGCGGATCTCCCGACCGAACACACGGGTGCCGGGGGCCCGGCGTCGGGGAGCGATCCTCGCCGCCGTCGTAGCGTCCACCCCGTCGAGGGTGGTAACCCCTTGCTCGCCGGCGTCCGCCTTGCCGGTGCGCCCGGCGTTGATGACATTGCGGGCGCCACCATCCGCCGCCCCGACCGCGTCAAGGAGTCGTTCCTTGGCCGGCGTGCGTCCTTGCTCGGTGGGACGTCCCGCGTGCACCGAGGGTTCGCCTCCCGGTGCAGCTTCGTCACCCCGCGCATCCCCCTGTTGGCGGATGCGTGAGGCCGAGCTCTCGCCCGCCCGGACGGCCGCTTGCTCGATGAGAGTTTGCACCTCGCGGTGCATGTCTCGAGCCTCGGGGGTCGAGGGTGCTGGCATAGCCCGCAGCAGCGTCGCGGCGGCGACGAGCTTCTGGCTCGCCCGTGGGGGTACGTCCGTGTTTTCGACGTTGGTGGCGGTGTTGATGCGGTCGCGGACCGTCGCCCCGCCTCCCCGCGCGCGTTCGCCACGCGCGGAGGCCTCCCCCCCGCCATTGAGGCGCGGAGCAACCGCACCGTTCGTACTCTTCCGCCGGCTTGGCCTCGAGCTCGCGGGGCTTGGGCCGGCCGTGCGTCGACGTCGGCCCCCGGCGGAGCGCTTGGCCCCGCGGCCGGGCGCGCGGCGATCCCCGGGGCGGCGTGACTTCCCCCGTCTCCGGCGCCTGCCGCACCGGCGGCGTTAGCCGGTCGTTGGTGATGACGGCGCAACACTCCCGCGTGGGGTCGTAGCTCCCGGCGTGCGGGAGTCGTCGGAGCGGCCCGAACCGCAGTCCGTGGCGTCGAGGAAACGCCGGAACGCGACTGGGTCAGGCACGCCGGAGAAATCCCACTCCGCGTACCCGTGGCGGTTGGCGGGTGGTAGCGTGTCGGCGGAGCCCGGGGGATGACTCATCTGCCGCCGAGGCGCGGGGTCCCCGGCGACGAAGACGTGGCGGCCGGGCGAACCCTCGCGCATCGTCGTGTTGACGTTGGCGTTGTAGGCCGTCGTAGCGCCACGCAGCCCGATGGGGATGCGCGGCCCCGGGAGACCGCGCGCGGCCCCGCCGGGGCGGTGGCGGCCGTTGAGACGGTGGGCGCGCCACTTTGAGTGGCGCGCGCGCCGCCCGCCGCCGCCGACCGCGCCCGGCGCGAGCGCCGCCGCAGCGACGACGGCGTCGTGGCGTCGACGGACCCGCGACGTCCGTGCCTCGCGGCGCCCGCGCCGAGTCGTGCGTGCGGCGGAGGTCCGGCGGACCCGTCCGACGCCGCACGCGGAGTTCCTCACGGTTAGTGAGGCGCATGAGATAGCCATTCCCCGTGGCCCGAAAGTTCGAGTCCCCGAAGCGGATCTCGAACCCGGCCGGGAGAGGGTCCGAGCTACCCATGCAGTAGCGCGTAGCACGGTACTCAGTGCGGATCACCATGGAGGGAATTGGCGAAATGACCTTAGGCGCTCGTTTGCCCCACGGTGGGCGCCAACTGTCGGTGCGGAATATGGTCCCGGCACTAACCAAGGAGATAGCGCCGAGGTCTATCCCTCAATGGTCGATGCTAAGTAACAAGTGACACAGAGGTTTTATCCCGGTTCCGCCGAGGGGGCCGTACGTCCAGCCGAGGGGCGTGCTCGGGGCACTATATTACTTAGCACCGGGGGTGCTTGTAGTGGGGCAAATACAAGCAAGGCGGGAGAGGAAGTGTAGCTTCCAAGTCCCTGGAGGAGTGGCTGAAGATATTGCAGGAGAGTGAGAATGAGTACGTGCTGTGTGGAGTGTTCTTGTGTCTCTATTCGTCTGTCTCCCCCCGCGGCTGGGGATTCGCACCCCCTTTTATAGATCAAGGGGGCGGCGGGTTACATGCACGCCGCGCTACCTAGCTATGTGGGGAGGTGCGACGTGCTACGGTGTAGAGTGGGCGGCCGTCCGGCGATCTCCGCCGCGATCCGGTCATCATGGCTCGACTTGTACCCGAACAGGTGGCGGTTCGAGGGTAGGAGAGCAACGGATGGCGGTGATGTCCTCCGATAGGCTCGGGGGGCGGTGCCGACGCAATCTTGTACGGAGTACAAGTGGGGGTGCGCGAACGGCGTTCCTCCCCAACGCGCCTCACGGGGCCGGAGTCGTTGCTACGGGGTCCGGCGTGCGCCCGCACGCGCGGGTACGGCGGCCACGCCGTTACGGGGGCCGGGATGGTCGTTGACGGTTAATAGTTGTATCAAAGTTCGTTTGTGACTTGCAAGCGGACAAGTCTCCCGTCGTAGTCAAGGGACCCTTCTTCCCTCGAGTGGTGAACCCAAGGTATCGAATCCGTGGAACAATGTGCAACGCAAGGATTCAATCTAGTAAAGCAAGGTAAAGCTATCTATTGAAGAGGCTAGTTGCATCTAATCTACTAACTCATAAAGAAAACGAATCTAATCTAATCTACTAAAGAGGTAGCAAGAGAAAGCAAGAGATAACCAATCTAGAGAATCTAGATCATGCTTATGTTGTAGCTCCAAACAAGATAGATGAAGATAGCAAAGTGAATCTCATTAAAAGCATCTTTAAATCGTGGCCTTCCCATCCGACTCCGAAAACATCCGCCTTTCGAGACCCCCGTTCTGTCACAACGTATCCCTATTCATGCGGGGAGCTTAGGGCGAGTTCGATAGAACAAGTTGAAATCACTTGGCCGGTCCCGTATGCACCTCTAGCCACCGCGGCTACAAGAGCACCCTATGTAATCTAGCTATAGACTAGATCGTAGAAGAAGCAAAACCAAGAAGAAATCAAAATCATCGAGAAGGCACTTAATCGCTAGAAATCGGATTCACTTACAAACTTCACCATGAATGATTACATGAACAAGATCACCACCGGGCCCTCCCTCGATCTTGATCCTCGCTCCGAGCTCGACGTGGTCTTCCATGCAAGGTTCCCACGTCGGCCGGGGAAACCCTAGACAACTAGCACGACCCTCATCTTCAAGTTGGTGTCCCTCAAGCTTCTCTCGCTCCTCGGCGGCGGATTACGACTTCCGTTCGCGTGGCTCTCGGTCGGGGGCTATTTATAGCCCGAGAAGCAATTAGGTCAAAGGAGAGGCCGATTGGGCCCCGAATTGGGCCGGGCCGGCCGGCCGGGGCCGGCCGGCCCGGGCCCACCCGGCCCATCCCGCGGCCCGCTTCGCCGGTGTTGCTTCCCACGTCTTCTAGATGTTCTCCCCTTTTGCATGTGGGCCCTTGACGTCGGTTTCTCTCCGAATTGGACTCAACTCCTTGTCTTGCAAGATTCAAGACTTTTCTCGGTTCGACTCCTCGGAGTTTATCATCTTCTCGGGCTTGGTCCTTGGGCTCTTAGAGTCATGTTCACTTCATTGCTTGACTTGTATCGGGCTTCAAGGTCTTGTCATGAGGTGCTTAATGAACTTATCCCGAAGTCTTGCTTTCAACGTTAAAAACCTCGCGTAAACACATAACTCCAAAACCGACATGCACAAGTGAACTTGTTATACCACGGGGGTTAGTACCAATGAATAAGATACAAAAGTCATGCCAACACCGAAGGTAAACTCATGGCTAGGTTGACGGATTTTCACTGTCAACATCTCCCCCATGCTTAAACCTTGCTCATCCTCGAGTAAGCCTTCGATGGATATCATCGTTGCCCATCAATGTTTAAACCTTGCACTTGATCATACATGAAAAAAAACATAATGCTCTCAAAAGTTTAATTCGTTAAAGTTCCATAATGTGCTAGCCTTCACCTCTACGGAGGGTAGATTCTTATTAAGCTTATCCTACAAATATTAACATGCTCACAAAGTTTAAATAGACCTCGAATTTTTGAAATAAAGAACGAGATAAAGAAAAGAGCTAAACCAAGTTCACAAATTTAAATCACCTTGCATATTGCTCGTGAACTCTCATCTCACTTGTCTCTCAAGCCTATATATTCTACTCCTTTCCCTCTCATATATATGTGGTAGGCTTTATATGGAGCTTTGGGAAAGTTTAGTCCTAACAAGATTTTATAAATGAGGTGTTGTCAAAACAAGACAAGCTTCTCATGGTCTTACCGAGACTCGTCAAAAAGGTCATTGGAAAATAATGTTAAATCAAGGAGGGGAAAGAGAAAAATACACACACTTTTAGATGAGTGGACATGTGCAAATGGCAAAGAGTGATCCCGAGGCACAAAGGAAGTCCTCGTTATCGGATTGCACATGGTTGGAAAATGAGAATGGATCTTTTTAACTTGAAGCCTTGAATGCACTCTTAGAGAACCGGGAGTTTACTTTACGCATATTTTTTCCTTTCTCATATTTCTCATTCTTTTCTTTCTTTCTTTCTTTCTTTCATTCATTATATATATTTTTTTTTCTTTACCTTGAAAGTCATGATTATCACTGGATTTTTTTTTCTTTCATCATCACTTTTTTAAAAATATTCCCCTTTTAACTCTAAAACTGCACCGTACCTACCTCCTCCCGCATGCTTAGACGTTGCTCGTCCTCGAGCAAAGAGGCGAAAAAATAAGGTAGGTACCGGGGTATTTTTCCTTGGAGAGATACTTGAAATCTTCAATGTCGGCACCGTCTTGCGATCTTCCTTGAATTGATGATCCATTCTCAACGATAGGTTGTGGTCAAGGAGGTAATCACAAAAGATGATATTTGGTTTAAGGGTGGATATCCGGCGAGGTTTGTGAGATCTCCGATGCGGGGATACACAATGCACGGATAAAAGGCTAGCAAAAAGATAGATACGCAAAAACGAAATGACCAGCTTCTTAGTCTCGGGCCAGAGAAATCATGGCCTGCAATAACTCACTCAAAAATAAATCTTGTACACTAAGGTTTATGCACTCAAATATATATAAGGCTCGGATAGGTTGAGCAACACACAAGTGATATTTATGACAAGGTTAGCAATATTTTTGAGCATAAAAGACATCTCTAATCTATTCATAACTTGAGAGCACATAAAACACTATGGGTCTTTATTTTAATCATAACCTCCGCTGAAGATTAAGCTAGCATTTAGATAATTTCAGATTTGTATTTTTAAGAGAGCACTAGTTCAAACATGCATAAATCAATTACAAAGATAAACAAACCGGCAATTATAATCATATATCATCATGGCACAAACTTTGTAACTTTACCAAAGGTAAAAACTTGGTGGCGACATTATTCATGATGAAAATAAACACTAAGACACATGCTGAAAATTAAACTAAAAACTGAAAATTAAAGCAAAGCTGAAAATACTACGCAAACATAGGTGCATACAAGCTGAAAATTAAAGAAAAGGGGGTAAAGGAAAGATAACTAAAGCTCCTCTCTCTCTAATCTTCCGCCGGTGGTTGATATTGATAGTCTTGGTTGTTGTACCCTTACTTGTAATAGGAATGCGCCTCTCCTCCTATGAATTGTTCGACGGTGCTAGGTGAAGGTGTCCAAGCACATAAGCGACGTTTGCATTTCCTTCACCCATTTGGTTTGCATTGGTTTGGATGGCTGCAATAATTTGCATGTTCCTTGCAGCGTATCCTCCAATGGTGGCCACATTTTGTTGTGGTTGAGGAAGGTGTGCATAGGGCTCCGCAAAGGCTACGTTGGGCACCGCAAAAAATGGTGGGGGTATGGCCGCACCACTCCCCCATGCTTGCATTGGTACACCACCGTAGTAACTCGGCGGCGTCGGGGTTCCTCCCAATGGTGGGACATAATTTTGTTGTGCACCTCCTTCTTGGGTCGTGGAAAAACCTTCTCCTAATCCTTCTCTATTATTTTTTTTTCTTCGCCGCACAAGAAGTCCTTCCTCTAACCGATCTTCTTCCCCTCAAGAAAAGTCTTAATCTTCAATCCGGAAGGGGCAAATTCACCTAGGCCACTCGGAAGCCTCCTCTCTCATCTTCACTCTTATATTTTCCTTTCTTCATATATTCCTAGGGAAGTCCCAGGTAGGAGATGATTTGGGTTCCTTGTAATACCCGGTTTTAAAGAGATAGCCAATATGGAGAGGTAACACCCCGAACCAATATCTTCCGAACTCGATGTTGCTTAACAACACCACCGGTTGATCATAGGTGAGTGGGGGTCTATTGGCCACTTGGCAATCAAAGCCAAGTAAAGCCAATTCAACTCCGTGTTGGTTATCTTTGTCTCTCTTGTTCTCCCAAAAATCCACTTGCACAAAAGTGACACACTTGGATGATGGGGTTCCGGATAGTATTTCTTCGTTGATGGTCTCTTCCCGTGATCATACTCCAAAAGCCTTCCCATGTGCCTTCATGCACATACTTGTTCCGGAGCTCCCTTTTGAAAGTAGGAGACACTCGCCCATGGGTCCACGATACTATAACATGCAATCGTTTCGAACATGAAAACCAATCCGATCTATCGGGGATTGTGTTGAATGGATCCAAGGAAGCAAAGTGGAGCCCTTACTCCCTTTACGGCATGGTTGCTAGCCTTAAGCATTAAAGTATTTCCAACACAAGATGATAGATAGATAATCAAACAAAGTATGATTACATCTCAAGATCGATTGCAACCCATGGATGAAAGGAGATTACCCCATCAAGGTGCTAGAAGTAGCATCATTGATCAAGGTTACCCTTCCGACGGTGTCTTCCTTCTTCTCCTCTTGTGGGCTCCCTCCAACGGAATGAGAGACTCAAGACTCCTTCATCAAGGGTATGCGCCATGGTCATGAAAATTTCCTAGGCGAATTCCTTGTGGGTGTTTGCCGACACTCCGTTAGAGAATTGCACCGGTGTCCCGTGTGAAACCCAATATGTGGAGAGCTTGGTCGTCGATGTCGACGTTCGCTACAAGCCTCTACTTAAGGCGAGCGAGCTTCTTCTCCTCCTCCGTCATGATGACATACCCCTCGGAATACCGCGGAGCGTATGGAGGTGGAGCGGATGATCGTGTCAAGTGGCGAGGTTGGACAGGCGGCTCCTCCATATGTTATTGAAGTTTGGTAAACCTAATAAACGAGTTTCGTGTGGCCCTCATGCCACCGAGGAGAAGAGTGAGGTTCCTCCTCGGCGGTGCCGTGTCCTCCTCCATACTCCGAGGAAACTCGGAAACCGAGTGCCTCCTCGAAGAGGTTGTCGATGATGGCTTAGACGACGATGATCCCTTCTTCTTCGGTGAAAAGACTTGTAGTTTTCTTCCTTGATTGCAGCACTCTCCCTCACAAATATATATCCGGGGTTTTCACCCGGTAACAAGGTACACAAATATTATTTTGGAGTCCGGACTTTGAGTGGATTAAGGATGTGGTTTGTTTCACGAAACAAACGCGGTGGATGGCTAAGTCTAAGGTGATTCCGGCCTACAAACTAGAGCACACGAACAAAGAGTTGGATGAAAGACTTACCTCTCTCCTCCTCTTGGCTCGGTTCTTCTCTAGTGCATTCATGTTGCTTCGTGACCGCGTACACCTTCCAAACGTTCCCGTCCACTCCTTCGCTTGCATTATTGCTCCTTCCACTTGATGTTTTCGCTTTGACTCACTTCCATACTCCCTTTCCTCACATGCATCCATGATATTCCTACAAAACAAAGCCTTGGCTGCCCCCCATGCTTGTACTTTGCATGTGGTTTAAATATGTTGGAGGGGCATCCCGTGATGTATCATGGTGCATGCATGGTTAGGTTAACTAAATTGCCTCCCCTTAAGTGTTTTTAAGGCTAAGCACTCCTCTAATTTCGAAATTTAAAAGTATTTTTCAGAGCCATGCAAGAGCTCAAGCATAAATTTAGAGAAGTTTTTAAACCATTAAAAACAAATGTAAGTCCAAAATATTTTTCGACTACGTCGATTTCGGTCTCACCGGTATAGTTTGCCTTCATTAGTTGAGAGCAAGCTTTTCCCGCTTGATCATGGGGGCATAGGTTTAGGTCCTAATTTTGATTAGATGAGAGAGATTTTGAATGAAATAAAATTAAGTGAGGCTTAGAAAAATTCTAATCTTAGAGAAACCGAGGATATGGATTTTTAAACCAACCAAAAATCAAGCTTCTAGGTTCACGCGAGTCCTACCACATGCTGAAATTTAAATAACATCTAGATACAAGTCGTGGCTCTACTCGAGTGTTTTTAGCATGAAAAACAAGTCAACCACAGCACCATAATGAGGGTGAAGGGTTGAGTTAGGTTCTGAATTTTTTTTTTTGGTTTTGGTTGTGGTTTCTCGAAAAAGAAGCAAACAATCACATAGGATGGTTCATGTAAAGGGTTTATGATCAAGCAAAATATTCAACCAAGAATTATGTCTCTAATATTGTTCAACCATTCTAAGTCTAATGTTTTGCGTAGTAAAATTCAAAACTGAATTAAATTTAAAAAGACTTGAAAAACCCGGAATCGGGTTGTCCTCCCGTAACTTATTCTTGACTCGACGAAACGGGTTGCCTCCCGTCTAGCGCTTCGTTTATAGTCCATGGCTAGACTTCTTCACTTGATTACTTCGGATCAACGCTCTTTGCGAGTGTTGCAATCTTGGGTACCCACTTTGGCTTAGTCAATTTTTTTGGTCTTCACAGTCGGCTTTGTCCTTTGGTCTTGACGGATGCAACATCTTCCTTGTGGCTCGGCATCTCGAACTCCGGTCCTTCGGTCGTGATCTTCATGGTCTCTAGTGTGATCCTTCATCTCTCCCGATTGAGTTTGAGTAGCCTTCGCCGTCTTGGGACCTTGGAGTTGTCTCGGATATTCTTCTTTGTTATCCATCGGGCGCCGGCAAGCGTCCCACTTGCGTCTAGCATCTTTATCACGATGAACACTTCACGCTCCTTGCATGTGGATCTTGCCTTGGCGACCTTTAGGTGTTGAGCTTCTTTCTCCATCTCCATCTTCTCCGTCCTCATTGATCTTGAACGGCCTTCCGCGTCTTGACTTGGAGGTGGTGATTCCCTTGGAGATTTTGACGGTCCTTCGACTTCAACTTTTGAATCTAGGGTTTCCACCCCTTTAGCTTGTGTTGCACGTCACCTTTGCCTGTAAAGTTTTCCTGGATCATCCACAAAAAAAAGTTTGGGTTTCTTGGAGAGGTAGCCAACCATCTCCGGTTAGGGTTAGTAATAAAACAAAAATCTAAACATAAAAACTAGGGTTAATCAAAACTAGATTAGATTGAATTTTTTTTCTTTTTGCGGATGATCAAACATAAGAGATGCAAAAGAAAATCAAAAGAAAAACTGAAAGATAAGCGATACTAGATCGGATCTTGATTGCTTGTTCCCCGGCAACGGCGCCGAGAAAAAAGGGGCTTGTTGACGGTTAATAGTTGTATCAAAGTTCGTTTGTGACTTGCAAGCGGACAAGTCTCCCGTCGTAGTCAAGGGACCCTTCTTCCCTCGAGTGGTGAACCCAAGGTATCGAATCCGTGGAACAATGTGCAACGCAAGGATTCAATCTAGTAAAGCAAGGTAAAGCTATCTATTGAAGAGGCTAGTTGCATCTAATCTACTAACTCATAAAGAAAACGAATCTAATCTAATCTACTAAAGAGGTAGCAAGAGAAAGCAAAAGATAACCAATCTAGAGAATCTAGATCATGATTGTGTTGTAGCTCCAAACAAGATAGATGAAGATAGCAAAGCGAATCTCATTAAAAGCATCTTTAAATCGTAGCCTTCCCATCCGACTCCGAAAACATCCGCCTTTCGAGACCCCCGTTCTGTCACAACGTATCCCTATTCATGCGGGGAGCTTAGGGCGAGTTCGATAGAACAAGTTGAAATCACTTGGCCGGTCCGGTATGCACCTCTAGCCACCGCGGCTACAAGAGCACCCTATGTAATCTAGCTATAGACTAGATCGTAGAAGAAGCAAAACCAAGAAGAAATCAAAATCATCGAGAAGGCACTTAATTGCTAGAAATCGGATTCACTTACAAACTTCACCATGAATGATTACATGAACAAGATCACCACCGGGCCCTCCTCGATCTTGATCCTCGCTCCGGAGCTCCGACGTGGTCTTCCATGCAAGGTTCCCACGTCGGCCGAGAAACCCTAGACAACTAGCACGACCCTCATCTTCAAGTTGGTGTCCCTCAAGCTTCTCTCGCTCCTCGGCGGCGGATTACGACTTCCGTTCGCGTGGCTCTCGGTCGGGGGCTATTTATAGCCCGAGAAGCAATTAGGTCAAAGGAGAGGCCGATTGGGCCCCGAATTGGGCCGGGCCGGCCGGCCTGGGCCGGCCGGCCCGGGCCCAACTCGGCCCATCCCGCGGCTCGCTTCGCCGGTGTTGCTTCCCACGTCTTCTAGATGTTCTCCCCTTTTGCATGTGGGCCCTTGACATCGGTTTCTCTCCGAATTGGACTCAACTCCTTGTCTTGCAAGATTCGAAGACTTTTCTCGGTTCGGTCCTCGGAGTTTATCATCTTCTCGGGCTTGGTCCTTGGGCTCTTAGAGTCATGTTCACTTCATTGCTTGACTCGTATCGGGCTTCAAGGTCTTGTCATGAGGTGCTTAATGAACTTATCCGGAAGTCTTGCTTTCAACGTTAAAAACCTCGCGTAAACACATAACTCCAAAACCGACATGCACAAGTGAACTTGTTATACCACGGGGGTTAGTACCAATGAATAAGATACAAAAGTTATGCCAACACCGAAGGTAAACTCATGGCTAGGTTGACGGATTTTCACCGTCAACAATGGCAATCCACCGGCCTAGCGCCTCCACCTAACCCCGTAGGGTCACGGGAAAGTGAAATCGAGGGTGCGCCCGCCCCCTTCGAGGGTCGGGCGCGTTAGCCGTCTTGCGGCGGGCGCGCGGTGTCACGGGACCGACACCGCCGTGCCGCACAGCCCCCCCCCCCCCACAGGGGGTGGGGATGGGCTCCTCCCTGGGGAGTTGGTGCGGCGGCACCGGGACGCGAGCCCCGGGCACATGATGGCACCGCCCCCTTGTGTCAGGGCGTTAAATGCCCGCGTACGGGGCCGGTGCACGCGTGAGGGGTACCCTCGAGCGTAGCGGACCCCGGCCGAGGGCGGGGCGTACCCTCGAGCGAGGCGGAGCCCGCTCGAGGGAAGTGTGTACCCACGAGTGGGGCGGTGCCCGCCCGAAGGGAGTGCTGCCCCTCGAGCGGGGCGCAGCCTGTTCGAGGGGATCCTTCCGTGGGCCGCCTCGATGGGCCGTCGGAGTCCCTGTGGGCCGTGCCCTGCATGGTTAGGTGCCTGCATGGTTAGGCTTAACGTATTTGGGTTTCGTTGCGGGTTCTAAGTGAGGTTTTCCCCATTGTTTAAGGGGACCCCTAGGGCCGTCCCCGACAACCGTTTTCTGTGAGTGAAACTTACCGCATTTGTCCTTGGCGGGCGTCCTGGAGCGTTTTTCTTTCTTCTAGTCATTGCAACTCTTTTTTCAACTTCGGAAAAAAAACAGCACCCCCCACCGGATGAAAAAACACATTTTATGTGTCACGCGCAAAAAACAAAAAAAATGGATTAGATTCAAAAAATTGATAACACGTAAGGACCTAAAAAAAGTAAAAAACCTAGAAGAATTCCTAAGCCTAGTGATTAAGCGAACCATGTAGTGCCACCACACCGGGGTTACAGCGCATAAGCGATACGGGGGAAAATCGCTCTGCCCAATCCACTCTGGTGGATTTTTGTCGGCTTTGCTTACATGGTTTGACATAATCAATAGGCCAAGGAACATCCCGAAGATGGGCTCTATTCAGCTTAAAAACCAAAAAACTACTATCAATGCAAAAAAAATAAAAATCAAAAACTGGATGTGCTGATACTAGCGACAAAAAAAGCCGAGGGATACATATGTACAACAAATTAGCATTAATCAGTGTGCAACTTTGGCATTGATTGGCCGCCGATATTACTAGTTGGAGCAGGCAATTGGGTACAATCAAAAAAAATGTTGGTGCATGTCTCACCTTAGCGCGTGTTTTCAGGTCTCCCTTCGCTCCTCTCAACTGTTTTGATCGTCGAAGAAAACCCTTCGACTCGCAATACAATTTTGTGGAGGGGCACGTGTTCATGCACGGGGGAAGAGAAAAATTTTGGGGTTAGAGTGAAACTAAAACATTGTGAATAAAACAGACAAAAGAAAACGTGAAAAAATATAGAGATTTCCTAAGCCTAATGATTAAGCGAACCATGTAGTGCCACCACACCGGGGTTACAGCGCACAAGTGATACGGGAAGAATCACTCTGCCCAATCCACTCTGGTGGATTTTTGTTGGCTTTGCTTACATGGTTTCGACTTAATCAATAGGCCAAGGAACATAGAAAATAAAAACACACACAGATGGCGCAAAAAAAAAGATAAAGTAGGGCCTACTTTAAATGTTGTAATCAATGACACACAACATTTTGGGTAGCAAAAAAGAAATTAATTTTGCTCTGGTAAAATAAATGATAAAAAGTGAAAATTCGTTGCACTGTGAACACCGAGGCAGCATGGATAGGCATAATGCGTCCGTTTAATTTTTTTTTCAAGCGTTGAGAATCGTATACGTCCACTAGAACCGGTAGCCACCCGACAAAAGCGGGGGGGGTGCTCTCCAATAAGAGTATAATAACAACATCTAAGCCGGCATCCAACAACTTGTTAATCCATGGACTTGTTAATCCTCGGGCTCGCATTGCCATGACAAATGCATAAATATGGTGCTAGGCAGTGGGGTCTTTGATCCTAAGATCCAAACCGGATTAAAGTTAAGCCAAGAACAGAGCCATGGCGCGCCCGTGGTGGAATGGCGCGCGACGGGGCAACAAGCCAAACGAGTACAATTAACCGGCGGGGTAAAAGGTCCATCACACACGAGAGGGAGAAAGCCCCCCCTAGAGGCCCGGACGAGAGAAGACGAAGAGAACATGACACAAGGCCCGAGCAGCGGCCATGGCCGAACCGACACCCCCGTGTCACCCGCATTCCATGATGCAGCAAAAAAAGTTAAACCGCACGCACACGACACGACGAGCAGAAAGACCTTTTCCTTCCTCCCATCTACACCCACTGTAAACCACAACAAAACAAAACAACCTCTTGTTCTTGTTGCAAAGGCACACAGCAGCAGTGCATCATCACACTGTCTCTCGCTCACATCACAGCTCTCAACAAAGCTGCAGCAAACCAGCAGAACAGGATCACACAAGAACAGAGGATTGTAGTTTACCGCCTGTGCTGTGATCATAACACCACCCACACCAGGCTACCACAAGCATTTGGCCATGCACATCACAAGACTAAAAATAATCCTCACGGATCATCATGCGAGACTAAATAATCCTCACAGATCATCATGCGAGAAAAAAAACTGAGGGATACATATGTACAACAAATTAGCATTAATCAGTGTGCAACTTTGGCATTGATTGGCCGCCGATTTTACTAGTTGGAGCAGGCAATTGGGTACAACCAAAAAAAACTGTTGGTGCATGTCTCACCTTAGCACGTGTTTTCAGGTCCCCCCTTCGCTCCCTCAACTGTTTTTGATTCCTCGAAGAAAACCCTTCAGCAGCAGCACAATTTGTGGAGGTGCATGCACGGGGAGAAAAAAATTTTGGGGTTAGAGTCAAACTAAAACATTGTGAAATAAACGAGACAAAAGAAAAAGTGAAAAAAATATATAGAGATTTCTTAAGCCTAATGATTAAGCGAACCATGTAGTGCCACCACACCGGGGTTACGACACACAAGTGATACGGGAAAAATCACTCGCCCAATCCACTCGGTAGATTTTTGTTGGCTTTGCTTACATGGTTTCGACTTAATCAATAGGCCAAGGAACATCAAAAATAGATGGGCTCTATTCAGCTTAAAAAAAAGAACACCTAGTTTGGAAGAACAAAATGGGCTACTATAATCAATGTAAAAAATGGTTGCTCTGTGCAAGTATGAGGCGAGGATACTAATGTGTAGTAAACGAATCGGTTGTTCCGTGTTTTTTTGAAGCAAAAATAATACTAGCAAGACAAAAAAAATCTAAAAATGAGATGTTGGTACTAGCAGCAAAACTACGATAATACGGATGTGCCGCAACTTAACCTTGTTCATTGTGCGGTTTAACGGTTGATTATACATCGATTTAAATAGTTTAAAAAAGCATGTATCCTTGAATAAAAATCACAGCGTAATTATGATTCAATTGAGAGAACAAAAACCTAAATGCCAAAAGCTGTTTATTATTCGTTAAACCGCAATTTGTGAATCCAAGATGACACTAATACAAGCGAATAGAAACAAATTGCAAAAAGGTCATTCTAAGAAGATTGGCATTCTACATTGAGCTTGAAGAAAGTTATATTATTAAGGAATTAATTGCATTTGTATCATTCATTAGTTAAAGTTAAGGCAACAATTCTAAGTTTAGAAAACTGATTAGATTGCAATTTTATATCACTAAGGAAAACTGACACACCTAAATGCTATGTACACAGGGAAATCAACTACTGGAAGAGCATTTCCCACAAGAAACTGAACAGAGGATTCATGCTTCATTTAGGAAGCAAAATCTCAAGCACTCCCTAAATTAATTTGATAGCCAAGTTATGATTCAATTGAGAGCACATAATCTCAGTTGAGCTAGAGATGTCGTAAACGTTGAAACTATCCATTCTTGCTGAGAATCCGCAATGCGGGGGGAGAAACACCAAACAAATCCGGGAGAACGCGCTAAATTTTGACACCATTCGGGGAGGAAGCTAATCGATCAACCAATCCATCAAGAAGCTAGGTTTTCGCAACAAAGATTCTGGGGACACGATGTCGATTAGACGACGTATCGACCAAAAATTTAAGAAATGCGGTTTCCCATAATTCAACAACACAAAGAACTACTAATCGACCAATTTTAGGCTAATTTGCGGACAATCATAACCACATCTACAAACCCTAACAAAGATTGTACGTCTCGATTTACCCCTAATTTGCAACTCCTCCCCCCTACACACTAACCAAAACCCGTGCCGAAAATCCACACCACGGCCCAACCCGATCCCCAACATGGGAACAAAGATTGCACAACAAACAGAGATCTAACGCGCCCGAAATCCACCTAGAAAACCCTAGAACAGATTGCACATGGCTTCAGTTGCCAACTAATGCACAAATCAAACGGAAAAAATGCCCCCCAATCCCTCCCCCCCTCGAAATGCATACATGCCTGTAGAAATGCAATCAACGCTTGCCGACGAGAACTGCACTGACCTTCGATTCGTTGCAGCGCGGATCCGCCGTCGGCGCCCCCCCACCCGTGGTTCGCCTCCACCGCGGAGATTCTTGAGGCCGCCCCACCTCGCGGTTATCCTCCACCACCGAGAGCCTGGAGCCGCCCCACCTCGCGGTTCGCCCTCCGCCGCAGGGGGCTTGAAACCCCCCCCCCCCTCGCGGATCGCCTCCGCCGACGGGGACCTGAAACCCCACCTCGCGGCTTCCCTCACCCCGTCGAGGTGCTCCTGTCAAAACAAACGAACGGGAAAAACATCACCATCCGTGACGTAGCAGGGCAACGCCATGGCGGTGCGCGTGAACTCACCTCCGTGCGCGTCCGGTCGCCGTCGGCAGCGAGGGATCCCGCGACGGCGCCGGGAGAAGCGAGGAATCGCCCCCCAAATCTCCGAATGTAGAGAGGCGGGGGGGAAACCTTAGAGACTAAACGGGAGGACCGGGAATGAGAACCGAGCGGGCGCGAGACCCAATGTTTAAACGGTCCCCCCCGGCGTTTCGATTCCGGCCGCAAGTGGGGGCACGCGGGGGGAGCGTGCACGTGCACACCGCGCGTTCACACGGTTGCCCCGGCGTTTCGATTCCAAAAGGCTGTTAACAAGTCATTGGGATATATTATAGGAAATAAAGTAGGACGAGTGCGGGGGCAGCCTAATCTCTCTACTATAAGATGTTCAAGCCCGGCCCACAAAGACAGTGTTGCTCCTGCTCTGTCCAAAGATTCCTTATCCTTCTTCTTCCGCCGGCAACGCACGCGCCTTTCTTCTTCCGGCGGGCACAGCATCACCTCCTGCACCGTGCCCATGGTGCTGGCTCTCACTCTCTCCTCGGAGCCGCTGGCTCACCTTCACCACCACCCCGCAAGACGAGGCAAGCGACCGTTCCTTTCATACCCTGTCACCGCTGCACGTTCTGCTGAATGCTGCTGATCCAGTAGTTGGGGGCATCTCCGAGAATCTTGTTTAGGATCAGTGGGGTTCCGGGGATTTCAGAGCCGAGCAGTGCCACGGAGGACGGCAAGGATTACGATGCTCAGCCGGCAGAATCCGGGAGCTGAGGATGCCGTCGGCACGCCCCTGTTCCTCGGGATCGACTTCGGGACTTCCGGGGCGAGATACGCCCTGATCGACAGGCAGGGGGCCATCCATTCCGAAGCGAAACGAGCTTATGCACCGGTAAGAATTTCGCAGAATTCTTTGGATCATGGGTTCGGTGGAATTGTGTGCCGATTTTGGGCGTCGACCTCATCATGCAACCTTTTGATTGGAGTTGCTAGGCAGGTCAGCGGTGACGCCGCGGGCCGGGCGAGCTCCTGGCGAGCGGCTCTGTTCCAGCTCCTCGGCGACATCCCGCCGGCTCACCGGCCGTCCATCTCCTCCATCTCCATTGACGGGACCTCGGCTACCACGCTCATCGTCGACAGGTGACGATCCATCTCCTCACGTCCTGATTGCTTGCTTGTCGTGCATCCAAACGATCCGACACCGTCGATTGATGTTTTTTCACCATTCCGCGAGCTCGCAGCGAGACAGGGGAGCTCCTCGCCGGCCCGTTCCTCTACAACGAGAGCTTCCCGGACGCGCTGCCCGCCGTGAAGTCCATCGCGCCGGCGAACCACACCGTGTGCTCCGCCTCCTCCACCCTCTGCAAGCTTGTGTCGTGGTGGAACACGACCGCCGGCGGCGGCGGCAGCGGGGCCGCCCCGGCCGCCGTGCTGATGCACCAGTCCGACTGGCTCCTCTGGCTTCTGCACGGCCGGCTCGGCGTCTCCGACTACAACAACGCGCTCAAGGTCGGCTACGACCCGGAGGCCGACGCCTACCCGAGCTGGCTCATGTCGCAGCCGTACGCCGCCATGCTGCCCTCTGTTAGAGCACCTGGAGCTCCCATTGCTGCTGTCAAAGATGACGTGTGCTCGCAGTTCGGTAAAACACCAGCTGTCCAGCTCCATCGTCAACACTCAACAATGTCTCATCTTTTTTTGATTTTTTCACACAAGTATTCATCCTACATTATCATCGTTTCATCTTGATCTTTTCTAGCTGAAAATTTGAAGTTTATTTCGGATTCGGCAGGGCTTTCTAAGGAGTGTGTTGTCTGCACGGGGACGACGGACAGCATCGCGGCGTTCCTTGCAGCTCGGACCAGCGAGCCGGGGAGGGCGGTGACGTCGCTGGGGTCGACGATGGCGATCAAGCTGGTGAGCGAGGCCCGGGTGGACGACGCGAGGTTCGGCGTGTACAGCCACCGCCTGGACGACACCTGGCTCGTCGGCGGGGCGTCCAACACCGGCGGAGCCGTGCTCCGGCAGCTCTTCACCGACGGCGAGCTGGCGGCGCTGAGCCGGCACATCGACCCGGCCATCGCGTCGCCGCTGGACTACTACCCGCTGCCGAGGAAAGGCGAGAGATTCCCGATCTCCGACCCCGACATGGAGCCAAGGTTGATGACGACGAGAACGATCCGAATAAGCTCTGTTCATCGATGCGTGATGGATCTCACCATCTGCAGATTCTGACCGTGAACACGTACATTGCAATTTCACCGTTGTTGCCATTTTGAAGGTTGCAGCCACGGCCCGAGAGCGACGCCGAGTACCTGCACGGCATCCTGGAGTCGATCGCGCGAATCGAGGTTTGAATTTTGAAAATGGAAATCAAACTCGGCATCTTTCGAATTTGCGGACTGGAATATTTCTGAATTTGTGAATGGAACTAGGCCAAAGGGTACAAGCTGCTGAGGGAGCTCGGCGCGACGGCGGTGAAGGAAGTATTCACGGCCGGGGGAGGGGCGCAGAACGACAGGTGGACGGCGATCCGGGAGAGGGTGCTGGGCGTGCCGGTTCGGAAGGCGGAGCAGACAGAGGCGGCGTATGGAGCTGCGTTGCTTGCACTCAAGGGCGCAGACCGCCGAGTGCCAACCTAATGATGAATCGTGGTCCTCTGCAGTCGGGTCCCCAAAGATTCGCTTCCATTAGATTCAATCCGTCCAGAATAATATATACATCAATACGATATACGATAGAGACTCGGATTTATTTCAAATTGGGATTTAATTTTACTTATCATGATAGATAAAACAACGGAAGAGCCAGATTAATTCCACACCTCTTAACTAGTGGATTGATTCTGTGTCTCTTGGTGTACATATTATAAGTAAATTAATTTTTGACATGAAATAAATCTGGACTTAGCTATCATGATTTTCTTGTTACATTTATCAATTCCGGTCGGAATACAGTACGGTGGAAACGAATGAGGCCTAAGAGAAAAAATATCTTCCCAATTGTGTGGGTGGTGGGAGATGCTTCAATGTCATTGAAAGATCTCAAAGTTATATACATACTATTGACCTCATATTCATTAACTCAGGTGAACCCCATATGTTATTGACTTAGCAAAAGTGAATCCCACATATTCGCCCTGTTCGTTTGGCTTATCACCACCACCCGTGATAGATAATTTTCTCTCACAACAAACCGTACCACCAAAGAACTGTACCAAGATTACTTTTCTCTCAGAATAAATCAGCACCAGCCACAAACCACCAGCCAAACGAACAGGCTGATTATTGACTTAGCAATGATATATATCTAACTTTAGGATCTTTTAATGGTATGAATCCAAATTTCCCTTCTTCTTGACAATGACGGAGGAGACTCAAAATTTTAGGTGGGAGGGCAGAAAGGGGCTCCTATTTGGCTACTAGAAGGTGGATAAGGGTCGGAACTTTCAGCCCATGCTCACCTAAGATTGCTAGGTAATAGTTTCTGGTTGTCCCACCTCATGACTCTTAAATGAAAAAAATGTTGCAACACCACCAACATTTTACGTTACTTTTCTTCAATATTTTCAAATTGTTGCAACATTTTTGGGATCAATATTTTTTAAGTTCGTCTTCTCCCTCTCCGGCACCGGTGGCGGCGCACCGGTCGGTGATTACACGCGGGGGGTCGCGACGGCTGGCGAGGTGTGCGGGCATCCGCGTGGGGCCGCGGCGGCGCGCAAGTCGGCGAGTCCCCACGGGGAGCCGCGAGGGGCCACGTCGGAGCACGGGCCACAGCGACGCATGGGGAGGCGCGCGGGGAGCTTCGGGGAGAGGGCAGACGTGGAACCGGTGGCGGCGGTGTGGAACGAGCATGGGAGAGGGAGCGGAAACGAATAGCTAGGGTTAGTATATAGAATCTAATGGCTATAATTGGTTGCACGAATCTCAAACATTGGAAGTTTCAACAAAAAACCATCTTCTCAAACATTGGAAGTTTCAACAAAATATTGGTGTAGTAGCCTAATTAGTGAGGACAGAGACGAAAAATCTTAGAAATGGTTTCCTCTCACAAAGAAACCATGTCTCTCTTTATCCAATGCACCAAGTAACTCATCATCGGGGAGAAATCACTAGTTTCTAGGGGACTTAGTGTCACGCTACTATTGGGGGAACAAGATAAAGTTGGGAGAGAGAAAGATAAAACAATTATTATCGGAAGACACTTCCATTATGGAAGATAATTTCTATAGATGATTCGCAACTCCAAGAGCTTCTTTAAAACTTACTAGCTAAAATTCTGATTTACCAAGTATGTAAAATGAAATAGCTACCAAAAAGTTATTAAAATCCAACAGCCTCTGTAAACTTAACTCTCTATATGCTCTACCGCCAGTGGGTTCCACCTGTCATATCAAACTCTACTCTCTCTGCGGGGATAGCTAGTAGAGGGCGCTTGTTACTTTGGTTAGCGAAGGCCAAGTTTAGCTAGCGAGGATAGCTAGCGGGGTGTTTGTCTAGTCTATTGGAATGCTGTTTTTCTTGATTTTTTTCATTTTTTAGCTAGTCAAGCCAATATAGCTAGTCGCTTGGAGTTGCTCCTTAGTTTCTTTCAATTGAGACCACCCTTCGTGTGGCAATAGTCAAGCCAAAATGATAGATAATGGGCATGCTTAAATAGACCATGTTTACAATGTTGACGGTTAAAAGTGGAGAGTCAGTGGCATTCAAGCTGTGTCAGAAGAGAATGAAGGGCATTAGGTTGTGTGGGGTGGACTTTTCTGCACCACATCTGGGATTCGAGATGCCATGGCCCAATTACTAAATCATTAGATGGCCTAAATGATGGGGATGGAAGAGGAGGGTTGGAGGAGATGATGTATGCTAGGCCAATGATGGGGATGGAAGAGGAGGATTGGAGGAGATGATGTATGCTATCTCTCGGTGGATAATTGGTGTACCTACCCTAACCAGCGGATGCTCTCGCCCTGTGCCAACGGATATACACTTTTGCGTGGGAAGGATAGGTGTAGTTATGATCTTCTTTTATGGAATAAGTCTAATCTTAACCATCTAACTTTCTCTTGGGTCGAAATCATGCTGCAAATCAAAGTTGTTTTGGACCCCAATTAAGATCAAAGATATTGTTCTATCAAAGTACAAGCCCAAGTCTCCATCAATGCTAAAAGAAATTTAGAAGTAACAATGCTACAACTAATTGACCAAATCTGATCCTGAATAAGTTCATAAGTTTCCAATATGGCTCATGGGCCTTAATGCAATACCATCCATGTCACTTCCCTTGCTATAGTAGTTGCCATCTATAAGAAATCAACTCCTCTTTCTTATGGCATTGAGCACTTTCAACATCGTTATAGCACTACGTGGAGAAAGTTTACTAACATATTGTGACAACATACCCTCCCAATTATTTGCATTGGCTAGGCAATTATAGAAAAGGGCTAATATCTTATCTTCTACACAACAAATACCAGTTATGATATCAAGGCGCTGCTTCATGAAGGATTAGTAAAGGGAGGTGTTCCCTTCTTTCTCTAAGCCAGGTATAGCGGTAAAATCCTTGTAGACCCTATGTGCACTCCGTTGAGATGTGTGTCCTTGACGATGGACGATTACAGGGACCTTGACATCATAGAAGGCACTTAGATCAGCAACCTTCTTCAGTAGGTCACGATTATGCCTCTCCATTGCTTGGCGGTACTCCTTACATCTAATGACCCATGCAATTTTGATCTTTATGGGCATCATATTTATGTTGCAAACTAGTTTGTGGGACACCGGGACTCTGCTCAATTGTTGTGACATTTATAGGCAATTCAACTAGGTGATTGTTTATGCATCATTCATTATGGGATTCTAAATTTATTATGTGTACATAGATGATATTTACACAAGGCTTATTTTCAAAAAGTAACGACGATGTGTGCCAAAATAGAGGTGCTAATTCTTGATGCAATTCTATACTTCTATACTAAAGACTTTCGTGCTTTGGAAGCGGGTCATTGTTGTTACAAAAGAATAAACTTTTGGGGGACAACATACAGTGTTTTTGGATGCATTAAATTTTTTACAAATATGGAATTTTTAGTTTTTACAACTATATATATTAGTTTATTACGTTTGTACCCTTGTGCATGAAGTTTATACCCTTGCGCAGGTATTCCCCTTGAGAGTGGGTCCAACAACGAGGAGTATTGAAAAGCTTTACATTCGGATTCCTCGGTAAAAATCGCCATGTCGCCACCAGAAGTTTGCCTTCCACATTTAAAATAGCTACAATGAGCGGTTCTAACAAGACAGAGTTAAAGGTGCAATACTACATGATGAACAATGACCAAAAGTTATAGAGCATCAAGACTGTCCATGTTGCATAACATCACATTGCCATTGTTGGATTCATCTAGAGGAAGCATGTTGTCATACCTTGGATAGTGTCAATTATAAGGTGTTGAGCTGGACCAACAATATTATCACCAATAGAGCTAGAGTAGACATATATTAGAATAGTCAGCAACTGCAGTCTCGTACACTTGTTATCTAGGGGATCCTTCATCTTGCGAGCATATCTTTGGTGTGCAGTAGATAGAAGTGGCCTCTAAATCTCCTTCAGATCAACAATCTCATTGTCATCTCATTAAACATAGGACATCAAAGGGAGTCCACCAAGAGTTAGAGAATTCCTTCTGCCAATTCTGAACTCAATATCATTTTATTATTGGCACAAATCTCTCATGATATGTTTATACCAGTATAAACATATCATGAGAGATTTGTGCCAATAATAAAATGATATTTAGAATTGTCAGAAGGAATGAGTGTGTCCAAGTCTTGAGAGAGCATCTAGGATCATAGTAGGGTTTGGTGTGTTGGGAGATACCTACATTAAAGGTCTGACATACTTGTTAAGTGTTGACACATCTTATCCTATATATTTATAAGTCAACTAAACATGAGAAAAGGGCATAAATGTTAATATCAACTTAGAATAGGGTGCCACTAACAGTTTTTCTAGAGATTTGGTAAATTATATAAATCCAGGAACGTTCGAGAAAAGTGCTAAAAGAATCAAATCTAGAAGACTCCAGAAGGCTCCGGAACTCAACGTGACTTGGCACCCAAGAAAGAAGCATCTAGAAGAAGCCACATACCACCTGGCCGAAGTGGGCCCTGAGGGGGCCCACCCTAGCCTGATCGGCCTGGTGGTGGGGTCGGTCGCCCCCCTGGTGCCAAATGGGCCCAACTTCCAGAAGGTTCTTCCACCTCCTATGAGGATGAATCTAAACCACTCGTTAGGTCGGTTTGATCAAACAACACACATCTACCCCTCAGGTCTATATAAGCAGCCCCCCTGCCCCCCTGGCAGAGGCATCTGGAAACCTGAGTTTGCATATACCAGATCAAGTCATCAAGTCAGAGATATTACACCCTAGAAACACCATATAGCAGAGTAGCTAGCTAGTCTAGATCTAGGAGGAGGCAAGGCATCTACTTGGCTCCTGATCGTCTAGAGGCTGATCGAGATACTGATCTAGCTTCGCTCTTGTAAGTTCTTATCTAGATCCTTACATTTGTTATACAGACATATGTTTTTATCAATGATTATATTCGACATTATATGCTTTGGTGTTTGTTATGATTACATGTTTAGCATAGTTGATTTGCCTTTATATTCATGATGGAGTCGTATAGCCCTCACCTAGATCATTTGTTAACATGGGTGAACGGTAAAGACAGTGTAAGCGTGGTGCTTATATTGTATTTATCTACTATTGCACCCTATATGCCGTGTCGTGTGGTAGATCGTGGTGGTGATAGCACTATTGAGTCCTTCGCAGTCCACTGCACCCCTCGTGTATAGGACTACTGGAGCCTTATACTGTTTGGGTTGGTGCAAGTTTCGGCCTTGATCCTCCTGGATAGTCTCCCCATGCATTAATATAATAGTTCTTCTTCCATGATTGCTAAATGTTTGCACTAATCATAGTTTGCATTGACATATAGTTTAGAGTTACGGAGGAGTATCCTCTCTAACTAGACTTTGCTACGTTTCTCTTGCTATAATGACACTTTCTAGCTGCTCATGATGTTATGACTTGAATAATGCTATCAATATCTTTATCTTTATGTGACTTACCCCTGTTTATAGCAATTGATATATTTTGGCCACTCTACATTATAAAACTGAGAGATGAGCATGTATTAGCTATTATGGATTAGAAAGACTTCTTTCCCTGTGGTAGAATATAAATACGATGCCTGGTTTTACTCCTGGTTAAAATGCTATAATGGTATATTCATATTTGTGCGCTTGCGGATTCCCTGTTTATACATATCTTCTTTTCTAGAGATCCAAGGCATATGTAAGAGTACCATATCCACGTGTTTTCTGGCACACCTGTCAAGGCTGACAACCTATATCGAGTTGTGCTATGAATCATACCGGAGTTCACCTTTTAGTTTAATATGAAAGCAACATCTGATATACACGTAGCATCATGTTAAGATATACCTTTGCATTTTTGGTGCCGTCGATAGAGATGGATCTTTATATCCATTTCTAGTCGATGACGTTAGCAATGTCAACATTAAGTATGTGAATGGTTATAAAGTTGTTGATGAATAATCTTTGCGAGAAAGATTGTATTAGATGGCTCATATGGTGAAATAACAAGTGTGATATATGGCATTGTTCATCTAAGCACTGAAAACTAGCAATGGTGGATAAAGTGGGTTGAGGTTTATTTTGTAGCCTCATATTATAAGATTGCTTGAATTGAAGATAAATGTCATAGTAAGGAATATTGTGTGATCCCATGATGCTTGTTGGTGGTAGTTAGCACCCCAATTTGTGTCACTAAGTGTACTGCATGCACACACATCAGTTATAGCTTAGAATACTCCCCCATGTTTGCCAATCCACGAAACAACCCCTCGCGTCTACCACATAGATTTTACCCCATGATCTTACACATGAGAAGCACAGGGGTAAAGGATGCCTTGAAGATCAACCGACAAGAAAGGGGCAATGAGTGGAGGTAGAAAACGCCCCAAGCCGATCAGCTTGAGCAATTCTAAGCCGATCGGTTTGGGGTGTTTTCTCCTCCTCCTGAGCTCCATCTTGGGTGGCCTTCTATAGATCCAACTTCTTGTTGTTCTTGACCTTGTCGCGGTGGTTGAATTGCGTATGCATGGTGTTTCCTCTTTTCTCTAGCTCCCCTACTTGTGGTCCTTAGGGGGGTATTTATTCTTTTCTACAGGTTGATGGGAAGCAGTTCTAGATGAATGGTCATTGGAAAAAAAACCTCGGGAATGTGTTAACTTCACGCCAAATAAACATAAGCGCAACTAGACCTCAAAACAGGCTAGACTGATCATCCTATAGCTTAGGGTCTGTGGCCCATCGACTTATGACACTGCAGGGTCCCAGACCAATCAGCCTAGGCCCTTTCTGGCCCATATGGTCCTCCTCTTTCACATGTAGGCTCCTCTTTATGACCCACATCCAATTATCCATCAAGCTCCGCACAAAAGCCTTCTGATTATGTTGTATTTCCTGTCAAAACACAATATGCTCTAAAATACAACACATATGCAATAATGGGGTTATTTCAAGTGGCAAGTGATGGGTTAATATAAGAATTAATCCAAAAACACCACTCAAACAACATTAAAAATATCTCAATAAGAAGAACCAATAATGCTTATGTGTGATATATGACAAGCAAATTAAGGTGAATCCTAGTTCCGGAACTTTGGAGGGGATCTTCCTCGCAGAGTGATCACACCTGCTAGAGCCTAGCCTAAGTTAGCTTTCAAATTGCACAGTCCTCTACTCTTTGTAAATGGTTGTCCCGCAAGTTCTTCTACTCCTAATTCAAATATGAATGATCTCCCTATGCCATTGGAGCATGGGGGTATTTATACCCTGGAGGGGCTCTAGTTCAAATGGGAAATCGATTGGGCGAGGGAAACAACCAGGAAATTGACTTGGGTGGGTCTAGGCCGATCGCCCTGGTTCTTACTTTCATCCTCTTATGTCCTGCTTCATGTTTTCTTGGACTTTTCATAATCTTATTTTCACTTGCACGTGGGCCTGCCTTGATGATAGCCTTCAGGAAGAATGATCTAGACAACCTTTCAAAGTGTCGATTGCTTCATCTTGATCCGAAGATCAACTTTCCATATCTTCTGAAACTTAGCCTTCAGGCATGTACAACATTTTAGACGTCTGCTGTCTACATGTCATGCCAAATAAAGACAGTGACATAGTTAGCTTGTACAATGGCTTGTCTGCTAAGCTATCTATGAACTAATTAATTCTCATGTATGGACTAAAAACATGATGATCCAACACAAAGTTGATCTCTATATGCCATTTTGTGGCTTGTATGAGAGAATGTATTGTGCACAAAATGTAATCCTATTCAAAGGGCTACACAATAAGATTTTATATGTTTATAGTCCCATTTTAGGCTTGAATAAAATACAATTATGTGAGAAACATCTTCAGAAGAGCTAAACTGTACAAGTGCAATGGAAAAATCTCCACTGTGACTTATCCGCTCAACTTGTTTCCATTTCTCTCATCTCTGGTCTCTGGATCTTTCTTCGCAATAGGTAGTGGATGATGGGTGTGGTGGGTAGGGGCATGGAGAGCTGACGGACAGCTAAGGAAATGGAAGGAGCATGGCGCGATGGCTTTGCGAACAGCGTGGATCTGAGCAGGTAGGACTTAGGAGCACGACACAGTGGTTGGTGGGCAGCGCAGAGTGGCCAGCTAGTGTCGAGGGATGCAACACAAGAGGCATGTTAGCACCCTTCTATGGCTCTACCACCCTTTTACTGTTGCGCGACTGCGACTTCAACTCCGTTTCTCGCCGCCCCCTTTGGCCCTTTCGCTCCTGTGCTGCTTCTGCCTCGCCGCATCGTCAATGGGTGTAGGGTTAGGAAAGGATTGGGGAGTTGGGAGGGAAACCAGATGGATATTATACAAATTGGTGGGGAAGGAAGGATTTCTCGTGCAACCACGCCAAATCCCTGGCACCGCCGCACGGGAAGGATGCACGCCATCACAAGTTCTTACAACGCTGTTGGTGGGGTGGTAAGACTTGGGAGCACGAGCCCCTATCGTTGCTTCACGAGGCGACGACACCCTCGTTTATAGCGGTAGGCAGGTTTTTCTTAGAAACTGTCATCACAGAGACTGTAAAACGACCGTCGTCGTACGTGCCCTTAAGTCTTCCTGGAGAATTGCTCGCCAAGGATGAGGATGGATGGGGCCCTAGGGAGGCTTGATGATAGCCTTAGGGTAAGAATGATCTAGACAACCTTACAAAGTGTCGCTTGCTTCATCTTGATCCGGAGCTCGACTTGCCATGTCTTCTGAAACTTAGCTTAAGTCTTCTAGGAGAATTGCTCACCAAGGATAAGGATGAATGGGGCCCTAGGGACCCTAGGCCGATCGGCTTAGTCCTAGGGCTTTTTGTGTTCTCTCACCTTCCTCTTTCTTTAGGGTGCGGTTGGTTTTGGACCTCATCCAATTGGGCTCTTTTACGGTGGACCATATCACCCTATACCACTGTTGGAAAAGGACCAATATGAAAGGATCCGACGACTGAGACTAATTGTATACCACCACAACTTGCACTTGTGGTATAGGGTGGTATACATAGGTGGTATAAGTGGTATAGGGGTATTATTGGAAGTTTTATCTCGGTGGCATAAGCGAAATATATGATTTCTTTATTTCAAATTTGTTTCATTTCCTCCGGTGATATGGCCATTTTTCTTTTCAAATTTCAAACGGAAATTTTCATTTCAATTTTGAAAAATGAAATTTTTCAAATTTTTGTGCCATATTTCTATTGTTTTTCATTTCCCTTCGGTGGTATGGCCAATTTTTTTTCAAATTTCAAAATTGAATTTTTTGTTCAATTTTTTCATTTCCTCTGGTGGTATGGCCAATTTTTTTTCAAAATTCAAAAACAAAAAATTTCAATACTTCAAAAAATGAAAAATTTTCAATTTTTCCTTTCAAATTTTCCTTGTGGCATAAACGATTTTTTCTCGGCCTGAGGTTGCCAAATTTATTAAAAGATTGCAAAAATTACCTATTTACCCTTAGCAAAAATATACTGCATACCTCCACCTAGTGGTATGGTCCACCGTAAAAGAGCCACATCCAATTCTGCTCCAATAGTTCAATTTTTTTTTTGCAAAAACTGAATTTCCTCCAAAATACACAACATATACAAAAATGGCCTGATTATTATGTATGATGAATGTCAATGATATTTTTGCATCCCAATATTGAAGATAAACTGGACTAAAAAATGTCAATAATGAGCACCAACAATCTCTTCGATGCTTAATCCTTGTTCATCCTCGAGAAAGCCTTCAATAGAAATCAGCTTTGCCTTTCAGTGTTAACCCTTCATTTAATCATACATAGAAAGACATGGTGCTCCATTTAGATATTCATCTAATATTAATTCTCCACCACCACCTTAGCGATCGATATATTGTTTTTAACACCTAGAGGGTAGGCATAAGCATCACCCAAGCTTCTCTATCCGGATTGAACTCTATATATCATTTCCCCCTTCATCATGATTAACGAGCCTGTTAGACAGATCAAGGTGCTCAATACACAATAACACAAAGGAGAATTGTGGAGCATACGTTCCCTTTAGCGGTATTATATTTTCAAACCTCCAACGACGAATACTATCAACATAGGAAATGCGTTGTGTGCAACCCCATATTCTAATTCTAACCCACATCGTCTATACAATGATTTCCGGTTCACGTCCTACAGATTTTCTGGTTGGGGGTTGAAAGTTTGAAATCCTTGTGAGCTACACCTGTAGTACTACATCCGTTCTTAAATATATGTCTAGACAAGCAAATGAGTCAAAAAAAAAAGAACTAACTAGGTTGTCATAAACGTCATATTTTTAAGGACAGAGGGAGTATCATTGTGACTGCTAGGTGGAGGCGTTGCTTCATGTGTCGTGTAATAAACGGAAGCGTTCCCTGGTCAACACCAGGAGTAAGTAATAATCCATGGAGATGGTTTGTTGGCAGGGACATCGAAGTATCAAACTCATATTGGCCACTGTCTTTGGTCTTTGGAAGGCCACGCCGGTGCCTCTCCATACTGCCGCACGAGCAAAATAAATAATAAAAAAATTTCTGATGCAAATGTATAAGAGAGAATGAATACTTTGGCAAGTTAAAAAGTAGTAAACTCTTAAAAATACATTCTTTTTTTAGCTTGGCAAATCTTCTAGAAGAGTTGACAATCTTATAATTTATCAAGTTAAAAATAGCAAACTCTTGAAAATGCTGCCTGTACTTTTAATTTACTAGCTAGTTTCGCTACACCCAAATGGAACCTAATGCCCACTTCCTCGGTTCCAAAATAAAGGCCGTCTAGCTTTATCCCCTGTTAACTTTCCTAATATTGACCAAGATTATGGAAAAATACACCATCTATATAGTCAAATTAGTTTTGACTTAGAATCAAAATAAAGATAACAAAAGATGAGGAAAAGCTCGTTGAGCCTGCTTTTTAAATTTGTATTTCAGCATCCGATTTCGCGCTCAATCGCAAAACTTGCTGAAAACAAACGAAGCCGAAAGCAAAGTTCACGTCTAACCAGATAGATTCCATTTCATGTGCATTGATTGTATAATTTACATCAAGAAGCCTCTCCAGCAACACTTCTCAATTTTACATGTGCGGATGAAAAGCGTCTCACCAGTTATGTGAACTACGAAAATTGCAAAACTATGACATGCGAACGCCCCTCGGAGTTTGTACAATGCGTGCGCTCATGCTTGCAGTTTTCAAGAGCCTACGGAATTCATCTAGGCTTATTTTGCCATCTTTGTCAATGTCAGCCTCCTCAAGGAGTGGGTCAATAGAACCCTTCATTCCTGTATGCTGTAGGCAAACCAAAAAAAAAATCAACGACCAGCCTGATATACAGTATTATTAATTTGATTTTTGCACTATGTTACTATAACATTAATAATGTGATGATTACTACAGTAAAGTAAAATGTCAATGAAAAACCATATATGCATGAACAATAACTGGGTTCCTGTACTTGTAACTGATTAAGGAAGTACAGCAAAAGATTTAGAGCTATGTAAATGTAACCAAAAGAACAAATATGATAAAATGTGGCAGTTTTCTTAAGCATACCATTCTAAGTTCATCAGATGTGATGTAGCCATCGCCATCGACATCAAATTTGTCAAAAGCAGCTTGAGACAATGATTTCCACTTCTCAGTATCATGTTCTACCAGCTGATGCACATGTAGTGTTGCCGCAACAAACTCTTCAAAATCAACTAGCCCATCTGTATTACTGTCAATCTGCCCGAGAATGGAATATTGACTGTCAATTTCTGAAACTCCAATGAGATAACTTTATGCATTGCAGCTAAATAGATTAAAACACAGCCATGTTTTGGCCATACAGATATAGGAAAGGCAGTGGATGTATCTGCATCATTGCAACCAAATAAAGACATCACGGGAAGAAGCACTTAGTTCTAGTGACTTAAATACATACCATACCATTCCTACGAGTATTAAAAGGCATTCTTATAGTGAACATGCAGGATATACCATTAATTGAAAGAAAAAAAAACAGTTTGAAAATTATGTTAGCAAATCTCATTATCATCATTCAGAAGTTGAGAGACAAACAAAATGTCATGATGCTTCCATGTTTACTACAATAAATTTAAAAGTATGCTATTGAAACTGTGACAATCATAACACATAGGTTTGGGAATTTGTGAGTTGTGGCTCAAGATCATAACGCAGTAGAGTACAGTAGATAAATCAAACAGACTTAAGGACCAAAATGGGCTAGAAACAAGGAAAACTGCTACATACATATGCACCTTAACAATACCAGTCAAAATAATACACACTTTGTTCCAAACAAGCATGTGCCAGTAAACATGAAGACAATACTGCTACAGCATAAGCAAAAGTAAACATACCGCCTCAATAATCTCTAAAACACGAGGACCTTTTAATCTCCACGGAACATCCTTTGCAAGAGCCTGCAAATTAGTGTTTAAACCACATTATAATGATTGATGAGTATAAGAACTTTGTTTGATGCTAAGATGAAAATCTACCACATGGAATTTATTTCTTTATTCTGATAACAAGAAATGTTTATCGAATTTATAAACAAATAGCACTGGCTCTGTAAACATTTGTGAGTAGGTGTATAACATTAATCAACTTTGACCAAATTAGCATATACTCTGGAGGGCATCTATTTGGAACTACATTCTTTCGTTTCAAGAGAAACCCGTTTCAACCAACTTGCTTATGAATAAAACATATACAAGTTAAAACTCCTTGAAAATTCGAAACTACTTTGGAAAATTCTCATCCCTATGATGGTAGTGGTTTCAGTGATTATGAATTTAAAACTACTACCAGTTTTCTCTTAGAAGTTGTCAATATTTGTTCAAGTTGACAAAATTTTCCCTGGTCTTTTAAAAAAGAGAGATCTTACTAAAAAAAGTGCATATGTTGCTTCGAATACTAGCACGTTATTGGTCTTGTGGTGGGCAAAACAATAGGATATTGTGGCAACACCACTAGCATGGCTAATCTTGAAATAAGTCTTGAAATCTTGATTTATCTTTTTTTGTCGAAAGAACTTGAAATCTTGAATTAGTTCAGCCCGGTGCCAATAAAAATCAGCTATTCATATCAACCGTAGATCACATTGTATCTTTTTCTATGCATTAGTTAACATTTAATCTGGTTTGCTTAGGTTGCTGTTGGCATAGGCTATTTAGGGGCTATTAGGGCCGGCCACATGAGCCTCTGCGCCTAAGCCCAGGCGCCCTGCGCCTTAGCGTTTTCTAGTGCTTGATTAGAGATTAGGCAAGGATCTCCGTTGATTGGGTGTATTCTATAAACCCTAGACCGATCCTTGCCTATATAATGTACTCCCTTGTACCCTCAATAATCAATCCACTATTTCCCTAAATCATAATAGCTTACAGTTGCCAATAGCTGTGAACTCTGATAAGAATCTTACAATTGAGAAACTCATTCTACATAGTCCAGAGTTAAATGTTAGAAGAAAAAACAGTTACTTGAGGAAACAATTAGCAATGACATCCAATAAAACTTACCTGCTTCAGTTCCTCCAGACTAATGGTTCCATTTTTGTCAACATCAATGGCATTGAACTGATCACGGAGATCAGACAGCTCTTCTGAGTTTAGTGTAGATGCTAATGCCTACAAAATGTTGTATGAATCATTTGAATTGACTTGAGCAAATTTCCTGAAGTAATGTTCAAGATCTTCAGAAATTCTGGCACCTTTAACTTACCCTTAAAGCAAATTGCTTGAAACGACTATATTTCACAAACTGACGCATATTATGTAATACTGATATATCCAAGGGTATTTCAGATGCCTTTCCTCCTTCTCTCACCCAATCATGTGCTGGAAAAAAAACATAAAATTAATAATAAATAACTTTAAAAGAAAAACACTATGCGATACCTAGCCTACAATAAGTCAATAACCTATCATAGTCAGCAGCAAATGCTCTGTAGTCACTGTGATAGTAGCATCATAGTTAGGTGGATAATGTTAACAATAGCACTTGGTGGTCATGTCACCTACTATGCCCAACTGCGAGAAATGACAAAAGGAAGTTTCTATGAAGTGGCATAAACCCTAAACATGGACAAAAACAAGGAGCGAAAAAATCAGATGCCCCCATCCCAAGGAAGAGAAACTTAGACAACAAGCCACTGGCATTGGTTTCACAGGATATACTGTAAACCAATATGCTTTGATCTAACTATGACCACCGAATAGCGATGTACGATCCCTCAAATAACCACAAACGCATTATTTTCTGTTCTAAGGGTACTAAAGGTATGTGCCTTTAAATATGGTCCATCTGATAGTTATCCAACTGTCATGTTGAAAGTTAACATCTTGGCACCCTAAACAGATTTGTATTAGTTACACTAACAAGATTAGAAAACTTAAATATTTCACATTTTCAGGACGGTTCGTAATCACATACATAATGCCTGGGCAGCAGTTAGTCTTGCACGGGGATCCTTAACTAGTAACTTTTGTACAAAATCTTTTGCAGCTGGAGTAATATTTGGCCAAGGCTTGCGGCGAAAGTCTGGCTTGTTTTTTAAGACCTGCAGTAGAAAGAAAATAGCAAAAACGATACAGTAATCAGACAAATCATAACTACGAGGAGACACAAGTGCCGGTTATCCAAAATATTCATGCTTTTGACATACAAAGGTGATGTTTAGGACTTCTTTCATAGTTTTGCTAGTGCATTAGAGATAGGAGAAAAGATATGGCTGAGGATTCTTCCCACCTAAAGCAGGCATCCATGCTAGAATTTCTGGACATTAAGAGCCTTCACCAAGGATGGTCTATTCCTACACTTAAACAAACAAGCATGCTTGAATTCAAACAACTCTAGAGTTTCCTTTGTTGCACAGGTTTAGGAAGATAAGAGAACTAGGTGACACCCCGTGTGTTGCTGCGGGAATTTCTTAAGCAAAATTTTAATGTGAAATGTGAGTATAAACACCAAAGTGATTGCATAGCAACATTCTTTTGTAAACAACATTATACATTTATACTTGAAAGCATGTTAATTTTGTCGAGAGAGAACCATTCTTAAATGATCGATCCTACATGTATTTCTACATATTGTGGGGAGTTTTTGACGTGCTACTCACAAAGACATGCTATTAGTCGTCACAGAAAATTGATTGAAGGCATAAATAGATGGTCTAGTGGATTGTGACATGGCGTATAGTCTATAGTGGATGGTGACATGGTGTATAGTGGATGGTGACATAGAGTATAGTGGATGGTGACATGGATAGTTTGCATGTTGAGAAAAATAGAGCTATGACCTTTAGTGGGGTGCTCCTATATAGATATAGATGATTTAAGGCTGTCCTTTCAAGACCCAGCTTTGTGAACACATCACAAGAACTTGTGAACCCAAAAGATCGCTTTCTCCTAATATATTGCCAATATTCATATTTTGGTTTGCAATTTCCTGGATTTTTCTTTTTGCCAGCAATATCCTTGGATGACATCATTATTAGGGAACGGGAGTGCTAGTGTTTTTTGGTCACTTCAAGTACATGGTTCTACTGCAACACTAATAAGGGAAAACTGGCAGTGTACCATTCTGCAAAAAATCACTGAAACAATCTGGCTAGTTTATACTACTGAAAGTTCCCAGATGTTCAGTAATGCCACTCCACTCATCCAGGAGAAAGGATGATGACAGAGAATGCAGCAGAGAGGAGTGCTAGGAGAAGTTACATAAATGATGGAGCTTAGTAGGAGAGAAGTCATAGAGTGAGAACGTAATAGAGCCATTTGCTACCCTGCTCGGTTATTGAAAATCAAAAAGAAAAAGGTAAAGATCCTGGGTCATAATGGATGCAGGATGCAGTATTTTTGTGCTATGCTGGGAACTTTCAGTGGCATTAAAATAAGCATACTGTTTCATATTTTGCCAAAGTCGGAACTTTCTATGTTACACAACCAATTTCTCCAGAAAATAAAGCATATGAAATGGGTGTGAACCTACAAAAACTTTTTTCATGGAGATGTCAAATTATCATGTTACAAAATAAACTACACATCAAAATATGACACTACATCTTTGATGCTTATGTAAAATCAACATGAACCATAATCATCGACATGGAATAGACTATTAGTCTGTATTCAGTGAGAAGTAGGAAATAATATCAAAATGTAGCAACATTGTAGAACAATAGGAAACAATTTTTAATATGTAGAAATGCAAAAACATGTAAAAAATCGTTACCGAACAGAGATAATTAGGCAAATAACCTCTTTAAATATTCCATCTTCAGTTTTGTCCCAGAAAGGTCGTCTTCCACAAAGCAAAATATAGGTAATGACGCCTATACTCCAAACATCAGATTCTGGCCCTGACTTACGCTTGAGTACTTCTGGTGCCACATAGTAGGCACTTCCGACAATGTCACGGAATTGCTTTCCTGCAAAAGTACACAACAATGTTTCAGTGCAAGCAACAACCAGCACATACAATGGTATTCATACAGGGTGAACTAAGTAATAATAAATTAAGAACACACCTGGTCTTATGAAGTCTGAAAGGCCAAAATCTGTAGCCTTAAGGGGTGAGTCCTCCTTTGTTGATTTGAATAGGAAGTTCTGGAAACAAGAAAAAACATAACAAAAAGTTAGGTACTCTTTTTTGTCAAAATTTATTATCAGTTACTCTTAGATTCATTGTATACTGTCAGACTATACCTCAGGTTTCATGTCACGATGAACCAAACCGTGCAGGTGGCACTCAGCTGCAACCTTGAGCATCTGTCGGACAATTACTGCAGCATCTTTCTCGCTATAACGGCTATCTTTCCTGTTAAGAGGCAAAACATGTGAGTCTCAGCATGGCAGTTATCTTCTACATACATCAAAACAAAAATTCTTGTATATTAATTGCTGAAAAGTGGCTAGGACATCCATCTCAATATATCAATAATGCTATAAATTCATATTGTGCAACTGCTTACAGTGTGGTGAACTATTATAGTGGAGAAAGGAATCAAACTGTGGCTAAGCATAGTAGGTTCAGTTATATAGACAAAACAATCCCTTAGAAAATAAATCAATGTCTGTATGGTCCAACAAAAAAAATTACCAGAATAAAAAGGGTAAAATTTACTCCCTCCGTCCCAAAAAGACCGTTCGTTTAGAAAATTTAGGACATGATAGTAGTTGTGACAAATGACCTTGTTGCCCCTAATTAATCATGCATTGAAACTTGAAAAGAGGTATCAAATAAGCATTTCATTGGCTCTTTTTGTTTCTCAATGTAATATTTTCTTGGTACTTGGTGTTAATTTAATGAGAATAGCATTTAATACGAGCTATAAGAACACTTTTTGTGGGACAAATTTTGCAAGCTATATGAACAGTCTTTGCGGGACGGAGGGAGTAAACAACAATCCTTTAGAAAATAAATCAATGTCTGTATGAACTCTGAAATGGGAAAGTATACGGCAAAAGAAACACTTAGTTGAACAAAAATACAGCAACATATTAGTTCAATAT
The DNA here is from genome assembly GCA_947561735.1 of Cenchrus americanus. Lineage (NCBI taxonomy): Eukaryota > Viridiplantae > Streptophyta > Magnoliopsida > Poales > Poaceae > Cenchrus > Cenchrus americanus. The sequence goes on along the minus strand of OX387245.1, from coordinate 194,626,452 downwards.
TCCACATGCAAGTTCAGAGAGAGCGTGGAATGAAATATTTCTGCAAAAAGGTAGGAAGAACTTCCATAAACATCTAAAGGGTATAATATTTCTTACTTGGCTAATATTCGATCAAGTAATTCACCACCCTCACATAATCTGTCAGAAGGAACACACAGAAAGTCAGATGTTTCGTTAAAGTGATAAACAAAAGACTAAGGACTGGAAATCATCAAACTTGCCAACAAATCTGATACTGGTTTTCTTTTATCCCGAATTTTATTTAAACCAGCACTATCATAGGAAATACATTATTATGGGAATACGAATATGATGTCATTGATTCACAAAGTTATGGGAAAAGTTTCTAACATTAGTGTAATCAAACTCTATAGCCCACTCTACTTCATGTGATCATGTGTGATTGGGGCTCTCATAGAATTAGAGTCCATGATCGTTCAGGGTTCGTGCAGACATTGTACTTGCAAAGGAAACATCAAAGGTTCCTAAAAAATTTGAGAGATTTGCCACAACTTACTCCATGACTATATACACATAGTTGTCATCTTCGAATGCATTGTAAAAATGTACAACATTTTCATGCCCTTGCAAGGCTTTCAATATTTTAACTTCTCGCTTTACATCTTCAACAGCAACGGGAAGAACCATCTGCAAGGAAAATGGACCGTGCATTTTAAGTTAATTCAGTACGCTTTATTTTGCAAATATGAGTTAATTCAATATGATTAATTTTGTAAATGAGTTAGTAAAGAACAATCCTGACAAATTTGTACAAATTGCAGTGGCTACGGATGTACCTACACTGAATATAGAGAGGAACAGCTGTACAGGCAAAAATCAGTAATCTCCATTAGGACAAATTGGAGAAGAGTCCAACATGTTCCCAATAAATATATGGTACTGTTACGGTCTAGGGCCAAATCAGAGCTGGTACTAGGTAACTTGCTCTAGAATGGTGGACAGCCTGCTGAGCAAGGACAAGTTGGCATATTGCCACTACTAACCATACATAGCTACCAGCCAACTTCAGAAACAAGAAGTAACCATCGGTCCTGATCTGTGTAACTTTCATGAATGCTATCTAACCCTTGTTCTCCAACTTGTTCTCAGGAAAGAAAACTTGCCCCGAGTAGCTTAATCTGTACAGGAATCCCAAATAAGCCAGCAGTGCGCCGTTATTTGGGAGTCCTGTTTCCTCCGATTCGTCATGTGCAGTCTCCCCGGACAATTGGCATTTGGCAGCTTATGCTAACTGCTAACAACTTTGCATATGCTACGGCACCACCGTGGGTACCACCGCAGATTCCCGCATTTGGCTTTCCTCTGCGGACCTCCCCCGAATCCCCCAATCCACGTGGTAAACGGGACGGCAAGCTCGGCCACGACGGCCAGCCTAGCCCAGCTGGCCCGAGCAGTGTCTCGGGCGTGGCCCACCCGTCAGCCAGACACACGACACTTCCCTCGTCCTCGGCTCCTCCGCAAGAGAAATGGCCCGACCCGCGAGAGAGAGAGAGAGAGAGAAAGAGAGGGAGAAATGAAGGCTCGGTCGCCGGCGACCGGAGAGCACGGGCCGCGGCAGCACGGTACCTTGTTCTTGTCGATGCGCTTGACGGCGACGCGATCGCCGGAGGCGCGGTCGACGGCGGCGTAGGTGTATCCGAACTGGCCGTGTCCCAGCAGCTTGCCGAGCGCGTACCGCGCCTCGAAGTCCTTGTCGTAGCCGAAGTCCGTCCGCTTGCCGCAGGCCACGATCCCGCGGCTCCTCTCCCTCTTCCCCGCCGCCGCCGCACCGGCGCCGCCGGGGCGGGGAGGGCTGTCGGCGGCGGCCGCGGTGGAGGAGGAGAAGCAGAGGCCCATCTTCGTCGTCGCCGGCTCGCCGCTCCCGCCGGTCCCCCCGCAACCATCAACGGAACGGAGTGGGGATTCCGCGCGGCCTGGGCGGAGGCGGGGTCAAAGCCGCAGGAGACTTTGTAGCAGTCTGTGTTTGTTGGGGTCTTTGGGGATCTCTCCCTCTCTCTCTTGATCTCTTCCCCCCACTGGTGTGGGTGGTGGCGGACCTGGCGGTGTCGTCGCTCTCCGTCTCCGCGCTCCCCCAGCCCGCGCCGCGGCTCTGGTTCGGTTTCGCGAGTAAAGAAAATGGCGGGGACTCCGCCCGCGTGCCGCGACGCGGGTTGAGCTGCCGGTGACGATGACGCGGTGGGGGCGGAGGGCGGAGGGCGTAGGGGCCCGCGTGGCGGCGGGGCAAGCGGGTCGGGAGCCCGGTGGGTCTTGGGGTGCGGTGCGGGGTGACGTGGCGTGAGGGAAATGGGGAGGAAAAGGGAAGGCGACGCGATTTTGGTGTTGGTGAATGGCGACCTGGCCTGGCCTGGTGGTAGTAGTGTGCGAGCGCGTGCTGGAGCTCCCCGCCCTGGGTCACGGCCAGGCACGCGGGGAGAGTTTTTCTTTGTTTCGTTCTCTTTTTCCGTTTTTAAAAAATGGATTTATTATTTAAATTTACTATTAAACGGGTGACCGAGGCGGCGGCAGGCAGCAGGAGCTCGGCAACTGCAGACATAATGATTCTGTATGATAGGCATTGCGTTCTGCGTGTGCCATTTGTATATTTTTGAATATACGCGGTCTATCTGCTGGGATCTGACTATCTGAGATACGGGAAAATAAAATATCGGAGCTGCGAAAGAAAAATAAAAGAGTTTGGAGGATTAAGAAATGCAGAAATAATAAGCGGATGGGATGCTAAGGAACGAGGAAAATAACTGTGCGATTACGACAATCGTACTCCCCCCGCCCCTTAATGTTAGCATTTTAAGGGTTCAAAATTTTGCTCACAATATAAGCACTCCTGTGGATAAAGACAAAAATAAAGGAGTTGGTGAGTGGGTGGAGAGTTGGTGGATAGTGTAAAATGAGGGGTATAGATGTCTTTTGCCAACTTCGTTATTTCTTGAGTTTGAATGCTAGGAATGCTTATATTCAGGGACGGAGGGAGTAGAAATGATGTATTAGAGGGGGGACACGTTTCGGTATCACCCTACAGTACAATCCTACGTGCTGGTCCTATTCGTTTAAAATATGTTGGAATTTACGTATAATTTTATATTCTTTCTTTTCAATCATTTAATCTCATGATCACTATGTTCGTTTGGCTTATCAGCTACCAACCAGTAGCACTTTTATCTTAGATCAAACCAGCCATCAACAACCAGTCAGCAGTACTTTTGTTTCACAACAAATCGGCAGCAGCCACCAGTCAGACGAACAAGTCAAATGTCTTGCATATGCGAATGTATGTATGATCAAAAAAATAATTCGAACTCATTCAGGGCATCCACGGGCAGAAAATAAATATGCCAGAATCTATGCATCATTTCTAGGTATTTAGGTCCATCTTACATAGTTTGTGGTCCATTACTCCATTCAGTTGTAAGCTTTAGAGAAAAGCTGATAAAGTTTCTTGTGGTGGAATATGCCTATAGGGGTTATTGGAGTCTTTTGACTTCATGATTGAACCAGCTCCGTTATTTTAGTGAAAGACGATGTGCTCGTTGATAGTTAGGCGTTAGCAGTGACTTCAACGGTCAATCTTAAGAATCTGTCGGGCTAGCTGGTCTCTCGAACGTGCTCTCATAGGATTAAGATTGTGGTATGCTTATATTCTTATAACAATATGATAATATATACATTTTATAGGATAAACAAGCAAGTGGCAACACCATATTGTCTTTATTTTTTTCCTTGTAGCCCCCAAAAAAGACTTCATACCGTGAACCATAATATACACATATATTTAACTGATGGATAAGGCTGCAAAAAGGGGTAACCGTTAGGTGCACCTCCGAACCTCATTAGTTCAATTATTTGTACTACTTCTTCGAAATTGAGTTGAAGTAGTACGAATAATTGAACTAAAGAAGTTCGGAGGTGCACCACATCATAATCAATTTGCACCCGTACTGATGGATCTTCAAACTAGTAGGACAAGAGAAAGCTTCAAATTTTCTCAGTGCAGTGGGGCGAAGCAGTTGGCCCTTTGTTTTGCATGTTTCCCGTGAGCAACACGATTTTTTGTTTAGTTGGAAAAAAACGACCGATCTCTGCAGTGCACGTGCTAAAGGTGCCTGAACGAGGCTGAATAAATCGGAGATCTCAAGTTAAAACTAGGGCACCACTGCAAACCTGTAAAGCAAAGGATTAATTATAGTTGTTTTTAGTGGATGGAGCACGGATTCGTCATGTTAATTTCGTGCTTAATCGTGTTGAGAGTGTACCTAACCTGCTAGCTGAAAACCAGTTTTCATTTGTTCTAAAAGTTTTGGCTTCAGTTAACTGAAACTTACTGTGTTGCACGTATTACTGGTGGAAACTAATATAACTAATATTTTCATGAGTCAAACTAATATACTCGCTCCGTCCCAAAATTTTCAGGTTATTTTAGTTTTTCTAGGTGCATAATTTTTATTATACACTTAGATTTAGTGCATAAGTATATTCATAATCTATGACTACAAAATAAAACAACCCACAATTTGAAAGACAGGAAGTACTGTGAAAAGACACACCTGCAAAGCACTCATGGACGGACCATCCATATATTAATATAACAATAAAAAGTGAAATAATTGTGCTACTACTAAAACACTACTCCACAAATAGCTATCAACGTCGGCCCTCAAACTTGGATCATCGTTAATCCTCACCCGCCGACCGCCACCGCAGGTTCTCGCCAGATGTCGTGCCTGCAAACCTCTCCAAGCTCTCCCTCACCGCTGGGCTAACATTACTGGGTGCCGCCGCTCCTCACCCCAAGTACGAGGTGAGGGGTGAGCAGAGGGAGAGAGAGAGAGGGGAGGGGCAGCCATGAAGATTGGGAAAGAAGTAGGGGAGGGGGGATCATACGAGCGAAGGATTTAATAACTCCAATAGAAAGGTAAAACTTCAGGTCCAAACTACCTGTGATAGGTATAGATTTGTAATACAACTCCAATAGAAAGGTAAAACTTCAGATCCAAACTACCTGTGATAGGTATAGATTTGTAATACAAGACGGAAATGAAAGGTGGCATTGCCATCGTTTAAAGTCGATGGTGATGAGGAGATTAGTCGTTTATACTACTAATTAATTATTTTTAAATTATAGCATTATGTGTTATACTAATTATTTTTAGTATGAAGACTAATTAGTTCAAATTAATTAAATAATTTGTCAGAAGCATCATATATAAATAAACTAATCATATATCGTGTCATTGTATATTAAAAAACAGATGGAGGCCCTGTTTGGCAGGGCTCCAAGAGCGGCTCCGGCCGGAGCCCTGCCAAACGGTCAAAATGGAACCAGCTCCCGACGTGGAGTAGCACCTGGAGCATGTACCGACTTACGAAGGAGAGGAGGAGCCAGAGAAACGAGGCTCTGTGCGGCTCCGGCTCACTCGCCTACCCTTTTTCCAGTCGGTGCTCTCGGGTGGGGTGGGGCGGACGCGAGGCCGGCGGGGGCGGAGGCGGTCGGCGACGAATGCGAGGCCGGCGAGGCGTTGCGGGGTGGAGGCGGACGGCGGCGGGGCGGGGCCGCGGCGGGAGCGGGCGGGGCGGAGGCGGCGAGGCCGGCGGAGGCGGGGGGGCGGGTCGGGGGCGCGGGAGGGAGCGACAGATGCGAGGCCGGAAGCCGGAGGGAGTGGAGGATGGATGCGCCGGGAGGTTGAGGAAGGAGGAGGTGGATGGATAAGGAGAGAGAATGGGAGGGGAAAATGAAAGGAAAGGAAAGGAGAGGAAAGGGAAAAAATAAAAAGAAAAAGATAAAAAAGAAGGGTAATTTCGACTTTTTACGATATTAATCGAACTGGTGAAGCCGTTTTGCCAAACGTTTTCCAAAACAGCTCCAACTCCACCACAGAAGCCACTCCATCAAAAGAGCCGGAGCAGGAGCCATTTTCGAAGGAGCCGGAGCCCTATATATACAAATTCAAATTGTTTCTCCTCATGAAATAGATGTATAACTCTGCCAACTCAAGATTTGGTCTTACCCGGCAACGTGCGCCACTGATCGACCGAGACTCCATATGGTCCTCCCCAGCCGGAAGTCTACGCACTCCAGCCTAGGTCGTCAACGTAAACAAAGCAGGAAAGCACACGTCTAACTGCGTAGAGCTCGGATTACCATCCTACTTGAAGCAGTGGGAACACACGCCACGACACCACGGACGATGCTGCGGATTTAATTTTAATTTTGGGCGTGTGAAATGACATCGTCTCGTCCGATCCTTTCATGTGACGACATGATGAGGGCTAGCAAAATACTATTACCAATAATAATAACAATAATGTCAGCATCCGCCAAGCGTCGCAGGACACATGCATGTGCCGCCTCGATCGACCAAAATAAGCTAGACTCCTCTCCTGCTCCCTGTCCTGGCCCGGCCCTGATCGATCAGGGTGCTTAAACTAATAGCGAGTGATCCTGACACAAGCTAGTTGATTGATTAATTAGCAAGTCCAAAGCAGGGGGCACAATATATACCATCTCGATCATGGCGCTAATGGAAGAAGGGGACCAGCAGGATGACCAACCTCATCCATCACAAGTCGCGGAACCTTGCATAGTTTTTGTGTCGATGATAGAGGTCTGACAGCATGATTGTTATACTTTGATCTTTTAATTTATTATTAGATTTGTGTTGACTAATGTGTCACACTGCAACCAACGCTGCACACTGACACCCGATCGATCCCTCCGGCTACAAGATATATACACTCCGCCCTACGCTGGCAGAGGAGTTTTTTTTCTCTTTAAGATGCGCGCAGTCCGATTATTTTTACAAGACATGTTATTAGGATTTGGAAAATGTTTTAAAAATGTACCAATCAATGTCCGTCAGTTTCTCTCTTGCATCATAGTCAATTTAGGTGTATATATGGTCAATTGGTACCAAAATCAAAACAGTGGCGAACAGCAAAATATGTAGCAATTCATTCAGTAACAATAACGGTGATGCGCGACCAATTTACTACATCATACTGTATTACTGTTATTGTTTACCAGTGGTAGATTCAGCTTTGTCTTATTTTGGTTTCGATGGTGCGCAAGCACTGGCATCCATCCGGGTCACACACTCGCCTACACTGTGCCGCTCGCTGCTCCGGCAATTTCGAGGGCAAGACGCAGGGGGGTGCAGGGGGCAGGGGCCTCCTGGGCATCAATGTCCGTCAGTTTCTCTCTTGAGGTGTAAATGAGCCACGCCAGACGCCACCACCGTATGCAGGTTCTGGTGTTGATTGAAAGTTTACACCGTCTCTTGCATATACTCCGTGCAACCTTAAAAACTTAGATATGTTCCCCTCCTCAAAAACTTATTTATCTAAAAAGATGACACAAATTATCACTATCCTACAAACGTCAGATCCTCACTTCCTCGAAGTGCTCACCTTGCCAACATAATGTGTTATAAGATTTGGGCATTTGGAAACTCAAAATGCTGAAGGTTTGGAACCGTATTCGTCGGGGTCGTCTCCGAGGAGGCGACTCGGGCAGACCCCGACCTCCGTGGCTGCTCCAATCCCCCTCCGGCGTCCTCCCCCATCACCGTTGCCAAGAACAATTCCCCCGGAAAAAACGAGGGTCCCCGTGAGGACAGGCGGCGGCGAGCCTTTCTTCACCGGCACGTGCCTCTCCGGCCGCCCCTGCGGTGCGGTGGAGCCTGACACGATGCACGTCGGTGGGTGCTGTTGGGGACAACCACGAGGGTCCCATAATAACGGGGAAAACCCCCTTCTTTTTCGCAAAAGTAATAAAACAAACCCACAGACCACAAATCACACCCCGCATAGTCGCGGCCTGGTGCGGAGAAGGGCCCACGGCCCGAATAACCTCAGCGGCCCATCAAGCAGCCAGCCTCGGCCCCCTCGGGCGAACTTCCGCCTCGCTCGAGGGCCAGGCACCGCACCACGAAACCTCTGCCTCTCTCGAGGGCTGAACGCCCCCTCGGGCGAATCTCCGCCTCGCTCGAGGGCTGAACGCCCTAATGAGGACACCACAAGTACATCTACACCAGCAACACCTTCCCCCTACTCCAGCACCGGTAGCACCATCTTCGGCACCACCTTCTGGGCCAATTACTCGGGCCCGTGCAAGAGATTTCAACTTCGTCATGATGTTGAAGAATGAAGGCCCGAAAGACTGAAGGTTGGCCCCACAGGAGGCCTTGTGCGCGGGTGCCTAGGACTGGCCCAAGAGGGCGCCTAGGGTTGCATCCCCGCACCCACGATGCTAGGGGCGGCGCCCCCTTTGCTGGCCGCCCCTCCACTAGGGGTTGCGCCCCCTTTATTAGTCAGAGTCCTGTATCTTTTACAACTCGAGTTTGTTTTACAAGTTAGCTTTAGCTACAACCGAACAGCCGCATAGCGCTGCCTTCGTGTATTGCAGACTCCACCTTCGAGTGATATTAAGATTGCTCGCCTCCGATCTTGTTCGTTCTTCGATTGCGTACAGGAAATGATCTTCGTGATCACGCTGATCTTGCGCCGGCAAGGTTGGTAACCATTGGGAGTTGGTTCAGCAATTGCATTGGCGCTTCGAGTCTCGCTCGTCGTAGTCGGATCGTGAGGGTCAACAACCACCAGATCGAAGTTATCTCCACCCACCGAAAGATCGGGCACTCGCCCTCTATCACGCCCCCTCGGGCGAATCTCCGCCTCACTCGAGGGTTGGGCGCCCCCTCGGGCGAATCTCCGCCTCGCTCGAGGGCCAGACGCCCCCTCGGGCGAATCTCCACCTCGCTCGAGGTCACCCCGAGCTCATGACCTCCGCACCCACTCCCCCGACCAGAGCATTAAATGCTTTGGCATGACGCGGGCGCCCGGGTCAAAAGCGAATCCTCGCCACGCCAGCCCTCCGACACCGCCTGGGAATCATATCCCGGCGCTGTTCCGCCAACCCTCCCCATGAGGCCATCCCTGGCACTGTAGGGGAGCTGTGCGGTAAGGCCTGTGTCAACTCCATGACACTGTGCCACCCACTCCCGTACGGCCTGCACGCCGCACCCCTCGAAAGAGGACGGTGGAACCCTCGAAAAGAGTACGGATGCCTACCCCGCGTTCGCACAGGACCACGCCGTGACGTTGGACTAGTGGATCGCGTCTCCACCGCCAACTCCGGCCCTGTGCGGCAATCCCTGCCGCTGTGCTCCCATCCAGGGCACTGCAGTACCATCCCCAACGCTGTGGGAGCCCGGGACGACAAGACATCACCATCCCTGCCACTGTGCATCCACCGACCTTCCGTCAGCTACACCCTCGAACCAGCATACGGACGGCAACCCGAGCAGGAGGCACCCACACGGCCACCCTCGAAGCCGCTCTTGGGCAAGCACAGGACTCGCCACGACGCCCGCTGGGGGCGAGATTCGTCAGGACGACCACCAACTCCACGGCGCTGTACGCCATACTGCCATACGTAGCTTTAGAACTGTACGACACGATTGTAAACCGCCTCCCCTTGGCCTATAAAAGGAGGAGACGGTCCCCTGGCCGCGGGGGGACGACAGTTAGCTGTGCACTTGCACGTTTTCCACCTTCACCACGACATTGGCACTTCGCCTCAAACAAACCTCAAGGACCTGGAGGCTTCGCCTCCTCTCCCACCACGCTTGTAGCCCCCTCTGTAAGCACCACGATGCAACGCAATACAGTGCCTCGAGCGCAACCCTGCTAGACGTACGACCCACGGCTGGAACCAGGATAAAATCCGTGTCATTGTGTTGCTTAGCGCCGGCCATCGAGAGACAAATCTCAGCGCTCATACTAGTTAGTGTCGGGACTGCTTTCCGCACAGATAGTTGGCGCGGCAGGTAGGGGAACTGCGCTAAAGATCAGCTTTTCACCAGCCATCTCGATGGTGATCCACACCGAGTACAAGTCCCAGAGGTACTCCATGGGCAGCTCGGACCCCCTCCCTGTCGGATTCGAAATTCGATTCGGGAGCCTAAACTTTCAGGCCACAGGGAATGGTTACCTCATGCACATCGCCAACCGTGACGAGCTCCAACCGTGGCGGTCGACTGGGCCAGGCCTAATTCCCTCCACGCCTGCTACTGACACCCCGGCTCCCGCTCAGGCGGATGCTGCGGGCACTTCCGTGCCCCGATGCCGGCGACGTTCTGGCTAGCGCTCGCGCCAGGTGCGAATGGAACGACATCGGGCCGCGCGCACCACGGCACGAGGCGACGCGCCCACCAGTGAGACGATTGCACCCACGGGGGAGCGCGCGACCGCCGAGCCGTAGTTCCCCTACGGGATGCGCAACGCCGCGACAGCCTACGCTTCGTCCGCCAGCACCGACGTGGTAGCGTACGAGGACCTTCCCGACCACCACCTACTGGCGGAACCTCATCGCCACCACCAACGACGAGTCGTACCATGGTTCGGCCAGCGAGCTGCCCCCCGCGCCTCGCACGGGTATGCGGAGTGGGACTTCTCCGGCGTGCAGGACCCAGTGATGTTCCGGTGGTTCCTCGACGCCGCAGACTACTAGTTCGGCTGCTCCGACGACTCCAGCGCCGGAAGCTACGACCCCGCACGCGAGTGCTTCATGGTTGCCATCGGTGACCTGGTCGACGGCGCGAACGTGGCAGGGGCTGGTGACGGAGAAGCCCCCAGAATTCGGGGACGAGCGCACCCCGGAACCCAGGGCCAAGTGCGCCTCCCACATCGCCGACGGGGGGCATGAACATCAACGCGCAACTGGCTCAAGCGCGCGAGCTCGAGGCTAAGCTCGCCGAGGAATACCGCACAGTGTGACTACTACGCGTCTCCATCGCCGGAGAGGCCTCCGCGCGCGGCGAACGCGTGCACGAGCTAGGTAAGCAGGCCTGCGAGCGTATTAACACCGACTTCAACGTCGACGATCCAAACACGCCACCGTGCGCGAGCTAGAAGCTCATCGCAGCTGCGACGCTGCTCCGGGCCATGCCCGCACCCTCGACGCCCGAGGTGCGAAACCTGCACCGCGAGGCGCAGGCACTCATCTAGCAGGCGGCCGTACAACACGCCGAAAGCTCGACGTCCTGCATACGCCAGCATGGCAGTGCGCGGGACGACGGCTGCGCCCAAGGTCAAGAGGCGTCCGTTCATGCAGGTGGTGCGGCAGGGCAACCAGCCAACCAAGGCAGAACGCCGGTCAGGGAGCGGGTCCTTGATACGCGCGGGCAGGCCCAGGATGGTGATGCGTGCAATGTCAACAATGCTCGCCGAAGGGGCGACGCGGAGGCGCGGGCAGCGGTGGGCTACCACCCTCAGCGGGGCGGCTGCTACGACAGCCGCGAGGATCGCTCCCCAATGCCGGAACCCCCGGGGACCCATGTGTTCAACCGGGAGATCCGCACGACGAGTTTCCCCCAGCGCTTCCGCTAGCCCACCTCGATCGACAAGTACATGTGGGAGACGGACCCATGTGTATGGCTCAACGACTACCGCCTGGCCTACCAGCTGGGCGGCGCCACCACCGACGAGGTGATCATCCGCAACCTACCGCTGCACCTCGCGGACTCGGCTCGGACGTGGCTCGAGCACCTGCCGCCTAGTCAGATCCACAACTGGGACGACCTGGTTCGCACGTTCGTGGGGAACTTCCAGGGCACGTACGTGCATCCCGGGAACTCGTGGGACGTACGGGCGTGCACCCAGAAACCCGGCGAGTCGCTCCGGGACTTCATACGACGCTTTTCCAAGCGCTGTACAGAACTCCCGAGTGTAGCCCAGTCCGAGATCGTGCACGCCTTCCTCGAGGGCACGACCTGCCGGGACCTCGTGCGCGAGCTCGGACGGAGCCCGGCGATCAACTCCAACGAGCTGTTCGACATCACCACCTGTTTTGCTTCCGGCGAGGAGGCGGTGGGGGCCATCTTTGAAGGCAAGAAAGGAAAGCGAGTGGATGACGCGCCCGCGGAGGGCAGCAAGTCCAAGGAGCCCCAGCAAAAGCACAAGCGGGGCAAGAAGGGCAAGAAGCCTCGCCGCGAGGTGCGCACACAGGGGCACGACAATGACGAGGATGAGGCCCTTGAAAGGATCAAGGCAATATGGCCTAGAGGGGGTGAATAGGCCTGCACACAGAATTTAAACTTTTTCTGCGAAAACACTGTCAGACTCCGGAACCTCCGAATGAGGCAGCCTCCGAGAATAAACTCAGAACTTCCGGGAACTGTTAGAACAGAGCATATAGTACTTGAGCAGCAAATAACTTGATGAAAAACAGATCTACCAAATTCTAGGAGGTACTTAGGACCTAGCAAGAAGATTTCTAAGCAAGGAACAAGCTAGGAAGGTACCACAACATAGATTGGGAGCAAACCCTAATAGATCTAGTCAAGAACAAGTATGAACAAGAGCAATGCAATGATATAAACGAGAGCACACACGAGACAAGGATTATCCAGTGGTTCAGCTCGCCACTAAGGCTGGCTTACGTCCACGTTGTTTAGGAAGCCACAAAGGCTAAGGACCACAAAGGTCAACTCCTCTCTCACACCTATCACTTTGGGTAATAGGTGGAGGCTTTCCACTAGAATCACAATGGGTAATACAAACACCTTGGAGCTTCCACAAATCGGGTTGGAGAGCTTCCAAGAACCTCTATCCGTCTAGGAGCAAGGCTCCAAGAGTAATAGATCCACCAAGCTTGCTAGGGTTGTTCCAAGTGCTCAAATTCAAGAGAGAGAGAGAGACTTGCTCACAAACTCACTTCAAGAATCCACTCTCAATCAATGCTAGGCAAGGATTTGGAAGAGAGTAGGTTAGGAGTGAATGCAAGGTGAGAGAGATGAATTAGAACAGCGTTCTATTCAGGGGCAGAGAGAGAATAGCCGTTGGGGGACCAAGGGGTATAAAAACCCCCAGATCCAGAACAGTAACGGCTATATTCCAGAGTTCGGAACTTCCGAGAAAAATCTCGGAACTTCCGACCTTTGAAATCTCTGCTGACTGTAGCCCGTACGGTCGGAACCTCTGAGAAAAAACTCGAAACCTCCGAACAACAAACAGGCGGGGGCAAAACGACGGACGGGTCTCTTCCCTTTGGGTGAGGATTAGGGTTTAAGAAAGATAGACTATGAGCACTTGAAACCACCCTAACTCACCATTAGTATCCCTCTTGATAGTACGGATTGTCCTATACTCAAATTCAAAAGATAAAATAAATAAACTTCTCCAAATAGCATAGGTATCCTTCTTCATTCAGTTGAGGGGTCTCCATTTATTCTTTTGCACTTGTAAAATAACTTTATGCTGCACAACAGTCTCAAAAGCTCATTAGCTCTTTAATTGTGTGGTCAACATCACCAAAACCCTCATAGGGCTTGATTGCATTTACAACCCTCGCAGTTGACTCGGTCTGAAAGGGCCCTCGAGCGGCCCTCGAGGCCCCGGCGTGTTCGACGATATGCTGAAGAAACCGTGCCCATACCACAAGACCCCGGTCAACCATACCCTCGAGCAGTGCGACATGCTCAAGAAGTACTACAGTCGCGCCGCCGCGAAGGAAGGCGAGGCCAAGAAGGATGGTGGAGACGGGGATGCTGGCGGCTTCCCAGCAGTGGAGAACGTCTTTCTCATCTTTGGGGGCCGACCGTGGATATGTCCAACAGCCAGCGCAAGTGGGAGCGGCACGAGGTCCTCACTGCAGAGAAGGCTCCTCCTTCCTTCCTCGACTGGTCGGGGGACTGAGGACCATGTGTGGTTCAAGGACCGGTGGATGGTCGCTTCCTTGTGTGATGAGTGATTGACAACGTTGTGTGGACTGATTCTTGGCTAAGTATTGCAGGTGCAGGTTGCGGCTTGACTCGTGTTGGTGCAGGTGAAGAACAAGCGCGAAAGGTCGTCGCCGGTGAGGCCTCCAGGTGTGGAGAAGACAAGTAGGCTTCGTTCGACGGACCCGGTGGCCAGCGGGGGTCAAGTGCGGGCCGCATGGTGGCATGAACAAGCAAGATGAAGTCGTGGACGGTTTCTTGGTTGAGCCTCAAAACCAAGGTCGAGCCGGGACTACGTGGGAGCCAAGTCATGAGGTGAGATTGGCGGAGGCTACACCGAGTTCGCGGGGTTTCCGGTGGTTCACCAGAAAACCACTGGGTTCCTTGGTTGATCCACAAAGCCAAGACCGGAGAACCGAAGACGGAGGCTGCGACGGCCCGGCACCGGTCCGACCGGTGGGTCCGACCGGTCGGCCGTGGGGACCGGTCGACCGGTGAGGAGCAACGGTCTGACCGGTGTGCGACGACGCGGTCCGGAATCTTCGAAGCGGAGGACACGCGTCGGGATCGCATGGCTTGCGTCGAGGCTACGCGGGGTGCGGTCGCGGGCATCCGTCCGATGGTGAAGACATCAAGAATTCCAAATCCGCCCTTGAGGGGCTTGTATCCCTAGTTGTTAGAGAAGGGCATTTTAGACATTCGGTTGCCTCCATATAACCCAAGAGGTGAGAAGATGGCAGCCAACTCTTGGAACCCTAGCTCATTAGTTTTCCTATTTTCCACCTATTTTCTTTAGGTTTTCTCTAGGACTAGCAAGAGAGCTTCACGGAGAGATCTTGTAGAGAGGGATGGATGATCGGGCGGCTTGCTAGACCTTGTACGAACCTTTGTTTCATGTATAGATGATTCGGCGTGGTTCCTCAAGGTTTGGATGTGTTTTCCCCGGTTGTTCTTGGTGGTGATTTTCGGAGCCCTCTCTCGGTGATTTCTTTGGGTTGTTTTCGGGACTTTTCTCTTGGGGATTTGATTGGGGAAATTTGTGGGAACCCTTCGTGGTTCTTTGGGCTGTGATTCCCCTCCCAAATCCGTGAGTAAAAGTGCTCGATTTTGGGGTTTCTTGAGTTCTTGGGTTGGAAGTGCTTTCGGCGGGATTTCTTCGATTCCTCCTTTTTGGACGAGTTTTGGTGGGATTAAACTTGGCTATGAACTCCTCATGAGGTGTTCATGATATCCCCAAAGTCTTGTTCAAGTCCGTGGAGCGATTCGGGAGATCGAGATTTGGATTTGGGGGAGTTGACCGCGGGTGTTGTTCATCCCGAGGGCGCGCCGGAGCTACACCGGTCGGCCCAGGTGCTCTCGGCCGGTCCGGCGGGTGCGAGCCCTTGTGGGTTTTTGCTCGGGGTGAACGTCTTGGTGTGTTCGTTGTTGTCCCGTGTTGCTGTTGTTTCGAGTTTGGGTCCGTTTGGTGGTCGGTTGCTTTGTTTTAGTGCCTTGGGGGCTTTCGGTCGCCATCGGTCCGGCGGTGTGTCTCACCGGCCCGACCGGTGTAGAGCCACTTAGTGGAAGTTGCTCGGTTTCACCGGCGGGGACCGATCGACCGGTGGTGCTCACCGGTCCCGGCCGGTGTGGGTCCGTAGGCTCGAGGTTTGGTTTTTCCGTTGCGTTTCTCGGGTCGGAAGGTGGTGTGTTGGTTCCTAGGTCCAGTGGCACTCCAGTGGCTACGTGGGCTTGACCAACCTTGGTAGTGAGTCGGAGACGTGTGTTGGAAGCCGTGTTCATCTTGTTGGAGTGTCGATCTCCTTCGAGAAGAATTTTTATCGGCTCCCATTCACTCCCCCCCTCTCTGGTTCGCCGTATCGATCCTTCAAGTGGTATCAGAGCCGGTTCGGGTCTTTGTTGACTCTAACCAGTCTAAGATCCAAGGATGGCGTACCAGGAACGGGGTTCGGGTCCTCCACACTTCGATGGCAAGAACTACCAGATGTGGAGCAAGCGGATGGGTGCGTTCCTCCGCGGAAAGGGTCAGCTGCTTTGGGATGTCACGGTGGACACAGGCTATGTCCAGCCGGTTGATTTCCTCGCTCCAGGATCAAGGAACAGCTTCGACGCCAACAATAAGGCAGTCGACTACTTGTTTCGTGCTTTGTGTCAGCCTGAGTTCGATCGGGTGCACACCGAGCACTTGGCTTGTAGGATTTGGACGGTGTTGAAGGAGGCTCATGTTGGGAACGCCCAGGTTCAGGCACGGATGTATGCGACCTACCGGAGAGAGTACGAGAACTTCACTCATCTCCCGGTGAGTCCATCGATGCCTTGTTTCAGAGGTTCACGGTGGTTGTGAACAACATGAGGGCCAATGTGGACGTGCTCCCGTACGATGATCATGATAGAGCGGTCAAGCTCTTACACTCTTTGGATCGTACGATTTGGGGCGGAAAGTTCGAGGCCATTGTGGAGTCGGAGAAGTATGACACTCTGACCGTGAACGAGCTGTTCTCGAAGCTCAAGTCGGCTGAGGTGGATAGGGGCATGACTGCCAAGCTCGAGGGACCGACTGATTCCCATAGTCTTGCCCTCGTTGGTGGTTCCAAAGGAAAGACTAACTCTAACCCATCCACCAGGATGTTCTCGTTTTCCTCTTTGATGTCTATGCCAGATGAGGAGTTCGACGAGCTTGGAGAAGACGAGCTGGCGCTCCTGACGAGGCGGTTCGAGAGGTTGCACGAGAATCGCGTGAACATGAGGAGGAACACGAGGACATGCTTCAAGTACGGTAAGACTGGACACTGTTTTGCTGAGTGTCCAAAGGTGAACAGCCACAACAAGCACAAGTCCAAGGACAAGAAGAAGAAGTCCAGGAAGAAGGATCATGGACATGAGAAGAAGACGCGATCTCGAGAGAAGATGAAGAGATCGAGCGACATCGAGTCTGATTCCGAGGACACGTCTTCAAGCTCGAGTGATGAAGACGAAGAGGATGACAAGAAGAGGAAGAAGAAGAAGAACATCGGCAAGTATCTCAACGACCTTTGTGTGACGGGCCTAAGCCTCAAGGATGACTTCGCGGCATGGCTCGCGGTTCGAGCGACAAGAGAAGCCGGAGAAGGACGCCTCGGACTTGGATTCCGAGGATGAGGTATGTGATGAGCTCTCCTCTTTGCGCAAGGAGAATGAGGAGTTGGTTGACTTGCTTGATAATCGCGATCACATGCTTAGAGAGGCTAAGAAGCTTAGGAAGGAGCTTAGATCTTCACTCGAGGATGCTAGGACTAGAGTGGGCGAGCTAGAGACACGGGTGCTTGATAGCAAGCTTGAGATTGATTCCCTTAAGGCTAGCCCCGTTGTTTTGGATGAGAACGATTGTGATGATTGCTCTGTTTTCTGGCCGACTTGGTGATCTTAGGGAGAAGTATGCCTCCAAGTGTGAGGAACTAGATGTGCTTAGGTTGAGTTGGCTGAGCTACAATCTAGACCCACTTTGCTTGGTGCTTGCACTTCTTGCCCTAGTTTGCATGAGAAAATTGTTGAGCTCCGTTCTCGCATTGTTTCGCTTGAGGCTGATTTGAAAGTGCCTATTCCTACTTCTTGCTCTACATGTGAGTTGCATGATATGAAGAATTTGGATCTTGCAAGATGTGTTGGTCGCTTGCAAGATGAGAATGATAAGTTGCGTGAAGCGCTGAGTTGGTTGTCGTGTCAAGAACCTCAGCTTGGTATGATGATTGCTAGTTGTAAGCGCTTTGACGGTTGGGCTTTGGGATTGGATCAGGTTGGTGAGGGCAATGGTGAGAGAGGAAGAAAATTTGGGAATGTTTCAGTTCCACCACAACCCACACCCAAAGGCAAGTTTGCATCCAAGCCAAACCAACCAAGAGAAAAACCGAGTGAGAAGGCAAGTGAAAAGCCTAGTGAGAAACCAAGTGAGAAGCCTTGTGTAGAGCCTCATCCCAAGCCTAAACCCAGATCAATCCGTTTCCATTGTGAGTTTTGTGGAAAGGATGGTCACAAGAGAGCGTTTTGCTTCAAGAGGAAGCGTGAGGAGAGAATGGCGAAGGAGTGGGCTAACAAGGACAAGTACCACCCTTCTGATGGTGTACTTGAGCCTCGTGTGCAGTTGCCCAGGGCTAAGGCGAGTGTGAGGTCAGTTCAGGCTTGGGGAGAGGCGAAGGTCGTTGGAGGTACTGCTTGCCCGGAGCTACACCGGTCGGACGGTGAGAGGCACCGGTCGGACGGTGCGAGCCCGGACGAGCGAGCAGCTTGGGTTTCGTGCTCGTACAGGTGCGAGGGTTGGTTCTGTAGTTCGTGGTTCTGGTGGTTGGTCTGGAAAGTTTGCTGGAGGCCAGTTTGCTAGGCATTCTCCCCCTCGAGCTCACTATGGGGATGGGAGGAGTCATGGCTTTGAGAAGGAGAGGAGGGATGGTCCACGGGCTTTCTTTCATGGTTTTGGCCCTCCTCCAGGCAGAGAGGGTTGGTTCCCTCATGGTGGTTACCGTAGTGGTGTTCGTGGAGGTAGCTTTGGTAGGAAAGATGGTTTGGTTTGTGCTAACCCCACTTTCGAGCAAATGGCTAGGCACTGGTTTCACACGTTTGGAACTAACCCCAGTGTTGAGTCGTTTGCTCGCTCTCGCTCTTTGTTTTGAGTTGCAGGTGGACGGTCCGGAGAACATTTGGTTGATATCGGGGGGTGGTTCTTCGGCCTCATATCCCGGTGGTGACATAGAGTTACATCACTTTCGGGGATGGTGGACAAGGATGAGTGACTTGTGAAGAAATGATAAAGGTAAGTGAATTTGTGACCTTCAAGTGTGTGGCCTTGGTCAAGCCACTTGGTTCTTTTTGCTCTTTGCCCTATCTCATGTGTGTAAGGTGAGCTTTGTATGCTCTTTGGCCTTAATGCATGAGGTTAGGGGGAGCTTGTGAAGTTTGTGCTCCCTTGCTTTTTGCCGGTGGTGTCGAGCCCGTTTTGCCTCCCCTCGAGGAGCCGGTTTGTAGCATATGTATAGCTTTCCTTTGTGCATTTCTTGCATTTGGCATGACATATGTTACATGTTGTATAGGCATCCTTGTATCTTAGATTGCATGCATTTTGTATCATATGCATTGGTTAGGAAAAGCTTCTCTCATATACATTGTTCACCATGGAATGAGATATATGTCTTTGTGAGCTTGTTTGGTATGCTACGGTTAGTTTGGCTTAGCTCTTGATGATCTTGATGAATAATCCATGGTTGATAGCTATGCTTTTGAAAAATGTCACATGTATGCTCTCTCATGTGTAAATGCCTTTACATGCTCTTGACATGTTTTTGTGGCCTTGCTATGCTTAATTTGTGGGTGGATAGCTAGTTTATTGATCATATGGGGCCAAAGGCTCATTTGCCATCATGAATGTTTAGCCCTCTTGACTTATCTTGTGGAGGAGCATAAGTTCCTTTTTGTCGCAAAGACATTTCATGTACCATTTACAAATCTGAAAATGAAATGAAAAATGCTTGGAAAATATGCTCCCATGTCATATGTGCTGAATTTAATTTGCTTTGGGTGCTAAGCTGTTGCATGATGCCTACCAATGAGAAGTCTCATAAATAGAAGTAGGCACATGGCTCGGTGGCTTTGACATGACATGAGGTGCTTGTGGGTGTTTGTGATGGTCTTATGATTAGAATGGCTGTCCTAGCATGAAGTTTGTGTGGCTTTGCCATTTTGATATGCTTTGATCATGTTTAGGACTTTGCTCATGAGAGGCAAGTTTTTCGCAAAATTGCCAAAATCTTTTTTAGCTTCGTCCAATGGTTGTGAAACTTGGTGATCATGTAGTTGAGATCGATACGAAGCCGTAGAGTATCTAACTTGCTCATTTGGACATGTGTAGCACTCTTTGTTGAATTTTGTCTATTTGAGAAGCTCTAGGTTGAAAGTTTTGCATTTTTGGCTTGATTCATGCATTGCCAACAAGGGGGAGAAGTTTGAGCTTGAAATGACTTGTTGGACGCGTTTAGAAGGTTTTCGAGTGGTTTCGAGCCATTCGGGCTTCGTTGTACACCGGTCCGACCGGTGATGAGCACCGGTCTGACCGGTGTGAGTGCTGGTCCTGTACATATGTTAGGCACCGGTCTGACTGGTGGTGATGACCGGTCTGACCGGTGTGAGCTGAAAGTGCTGCAGCTGTCCTGTTTTATGTGGTTTCTTGCATGCACTCGTCCAGGGGGAGTTGCATTGGTTCAGGGGGAGCTTGCATGTGTGCAGGGGGAGCTCTTTGTGAGTTTTCGAGTTTTGTTTCGGTGGTTTGCGCTCTTTGCTTGAGCTTTGTTTTGTCTCGGATGTGTCGAGCCGTTGCCCTTGCCTAAGGGGTCCGAGACTTGTCTTCTTCAAGTGATCTTGCTCTTTGCCTTTGTTTGGCTTTCGATCGCTTGTTGGAGTTTCTTTTTGTTCGTTTCTTTTCTTTTTCTTTTCTCTCTTGTTACTTTCGTGTGGGTGTTGTCAATGCACTCATCAAGGGGGAGATTGAGGACCATGTGTGGTTCAAGGACCGGTGGATGGTCGCTTCCTTGTGTGATGAGTGATTGACAACGTTGTGTGGACTGATTCTTGGCTAAGTATTGCAGGTGCAGGTTGCGGCTTGACTCGTGTTGGTGCAGGTGAAGAACAAGCGCGAAAGGTCGTCGCCGGTGAGGCCTCCAGGTGTGGAGAAGACAAGTAGGCTTCGTTCGAGGGACCCGGTGGCCAGCGGGGTCAAGTGCGGGCCGCATGGTGGCATGAACAGCAAGATGAAGTCGTGGACGGTTTCTTGGTTGAGCCTCAAAACCAAGGTCGAGCCGGGACTACGTGGGAGCCAAGTCATGAGGTGAGATTGGCGGAGGCTACACCGAGTTAGCGGGGTTTCCGGTGGTTCACCAGAAAACCACTGGGTTCCTTGGTTGATCCACAAAGCCAAGACCGGAGAACCGAAGACGGAGCCGCAAGCGGCCTGGACCGGTCCGACCGGTGGGTCCGACCGGTCCGACCGGGTGGGGGACCGGCTCGACCGGTGAGGAGCAACGGTCGACCGGTGTGCGACGACGCGGTCCGAATCTTCGAAGCGGAGGACACGCGTCGGGATCGCATGGCTTGCGTCGAGGCTACGCGAGGTGCGGTCGCCGGCATCCGTCCGATGGTGAAAACATCAAGAATTCCAAATCCGCCCTTGAGGGGCTTGTATCCCTAGTTGTTAGAGAAGGGCATTTTAGACATTCGGTTGCCTCCATATAACCCAAGAGGTGAGAAGATGGCAGCCAACTCTTGGAACCCTAGCTCATTAGTTTTCCTATTTTCCACCTATTTTCTTTAGGTTTTCTCTAGGACTAGCAAGAGAGCTTCACGGAGAGATCTTGTAGAGAGGGATGGATGATCGGGCGGCTTGCTAGACCTTGTACGAACCTTTGTTTCATGTATAGATGATTCGGCGTGGTTCCTCAAGGTTTGGATGTGTTTTCCCGGTTGTTCTTGGTGGTGATTTTCGGAGCCCTCTCTCGGTGATTTCTTTGGGTTGTTTTCGGGACTTTTCTCTTGGGGATTTGATTGGGGAAATTTGTGGGAACCCTTCGTGGTTCTTTGGGCTGTGATTCCCCTCCCAAATCCGTGAGTAAAAGTGCTCGATTTTGGGGTTTCTTGAGTTCTTGGGTTGGAAGTGCTTTCGGCGGGATTTCTTCGATTCCTCCTTTTTGGACGAGTTTTGGTGGGATTAAACTTGGCTATGAACTCCTCATGAGGTGTTCATGATATCCCCAAAGTCTTGTTCAAGTCCGTGGAGCGATTCGGGAGATCGAGATTTGGATTTGGGGGAGTTGACCCGCGGGTGTTGTTCATCCCGAGCCGCCGGTGCTACACCGGCCGACCGGTGCTCTCGGCCGGTCCGACTGGTGCGAGCCCTTGTGGGTTTTTGCTCGGGGTGAACGTCTTGGTGTGTTCGTTGTTGTCCCGTGTTGCTGCTGTTTCGAGTTTGGGTCCGTTTGGTGGTCGGTTGGCCTGTTTTAGTGCCTTGGGGGCTTTCAGGCTGCCATCGGTCTGACCGGTGTGTCTCACCGGTCTGACCGGTGTAGAGCCACTTAGTAGAAGTTGCTCAGTTTCACCAGCAGGGACCGGTCTGACCGGTGGTGCTCACCGGTCTGACCGGTGTGGGTCTGTAGGCTCGAGGTTTGGTTTTTCCGCTGCGTTTCTCGGGTCGGAAGGTGGTGTGTTGGTTCCTAGGTCCAGTGGCACTCCAGTGGCTACGTGGGCTTGACCAACCTTGGTAGTGAGTCGGAGACGTGTGTTGGAAGCCGTGTTCATCTTGTTGGAGTGTCGATCTCCTTCGAGAAGAATTTTTATCGGCTCCCATTCACTCCCCCCCTCTCTGGTTCGCCGTATCGATCCTTCAGGGACGCCATCACCTTCGGCCGCGAGGATCACCCGAACCGTATCCCCAACTCAGGCCAGTACCTGCTGATTGTTGAACCTGTCATCGGCAACTCGAGGTTCTCCAAGGTGTTGATGGACGGAGGCGGTCAGCCTCAACATCTTGTACGCGCACACCCTGCGGCTGATGGGAATCGGGTTGGACCAGCTGCAGCCCAGCACGACGCCGTTCCATGGCGTTGCGCTGGACAAGCGTGTCTAGCCATCGGGCAGATCGATCTATCGGTCTGGTTTGGCACGCTGGACAACTTCCGCAAGGAAACACTCACCTTCGAGGTGGTGGGGTTCCGAGGCGCGTATGAGGACCAGGAGCGTCCCGGTGGTCGATGGATGACCGCTCCTCAGTGATGAGTGATTGACAACAGGTGTTGGACTGACTCTTGGCTTAGTGCGCAGGTGTAGGCTGCGGCCTAGTTCGTGTTGTTGCAGGTGAAGAACGGGCGCGAAAGGTCTTCGGCCTTGAGGGGCCTCCGGGAGATGGAGAGACAAGTAGGCTCGGTTCGAGGGACCCGGTGGACGGCGGGGACTGGGTGCGGGCCACATGGTGGCGACACAAGCAAGACGAAGTCATGAACAAGCGAGCCGGTGCACGGTGGCAGTCGAGTCAAGTGGTTTGGCGGGAGGCCGGACCGAGCACGCGGGGTTTGGTGGTTTGCCCACAAAACCATCGGCGGACGGTTTCTTGGTTTGGGCCTCAAAACCAAGTCCGAGGGCCCAACACGACGGAGACGGGATCCGAGCGTGTCGGGAAGCTTCGAGGCGGAGGACACGCGGCGGGATCGCATGGCTTGCGTCGGGAGGACGCGGGGTGCGGCAAAGGCGTGGCCGTCCGATGGCAAGACCCACAAACATTACCTAAATGCCCCTACGTGGGTTGTATCGCCAGTAGTTAAGTTAGGGGTAGTCGAGTCATTTACACTCCGGCGGGACCTGATATATAAGCCATGAGTGTGTGTGGATGGCTCTCTCTCTCCGCGACTTAGGGTTTCATTTCCTCACTCCCATTTTCTCATTTTTTGTAGCTATTTTTCTTCCATTTTCTCTAGGCTAGCATGAGAGCTTCATGAGAGATTTGTTGAGAGGGATGGATGCTAGGGCGGCATGCTAGACCTTGTGAATCTTTCCTGGTTTGTATAGAAGATTCGGGGTTGTGTTTTCGTGGTCTTTTTGTGCTTGTTTTCGTGTCTTTTGTTCCCGGTTCGATTCCGCGGATTTAAGTGGGTTTCTCCCCGGATTTCTTTGAGGAAAACATGGATAGATGTCTCGTGCATCTTTGTGATTGATCTTGTGCCCTCAAACGCCGGGAAACCACTTGGATTCGTAGTTTTTCGTTCGGTGCTCTAGCTTTTGGTGGTGCTCAAACGATTCGCGATTCCCGGTGTTTTAGGGAGTTAGGAGGCAAGATTTTTGGGCTATAGAATCCTTGTGTGACGCTTTTCAAGTCCCCAAACCCTTGTCTCCATAGCTTCAACCGTTTGGGAAATCCGATGATGATTGGGGGGAGTTGACTTTCGGGGCCGGGCGTTTTCTGCTCTGTCCGCACCTGGCGGACAGTCGGAGAGGTGCTGGCGGATGGTCCGCACGGCTAGGGTTCGTCTCGTGTTCTTCGTGTTCTTGCTCGCCTTTCGTTTCGATCCATCGCGATTTTGGTTTTCGGTTGGACGGAGTTTCGGACGGTCCGCAGCAGAGGGCGGACGGTCCACGGGTGCCTGGCGGACAGTCCGCGTGCTCCCCGCGGACGGTCCGTGGTGCGGGTGCGTCCCCGTTGGTTCGTGTGTCTTTAACGGACGGTCCGCGGAGAAGGCCGGACGGTCCGCGGTGTTGGCGCGGACGGTCCGCGGTAGTAGGCCGGACGGTCCGCGTGGCCCATCGCGGACGGTCCGCCCTGTCCGGCCGGACGGTCCGCCAGAGGCTGCGCGCTTTGCTTCTTGGTTCGATTCTTCTCCTTCTTCTTTCGTGCTTCTGTGTGTGATTCAAGGAATCGTTCCTAAGGCTAAAGGTTGTTCCATAACCTCGTTGTCTTGGCGATTGGTGTGTGATTCGATCCATCGCTCGTGTGTGACCGGGATTTGACTAGGGCATAGGCCGGGTTCTTTTGGAAGAATTTTTACCGGATCCTATTCACTCCCCCCTCTCTAGTCGCCATCTGATCATTCAGCGTACCACACCATCCTTGGGCATTCGTGCTACGCCAAGTTCATGGCAATCCCGAACTACACTTACCTCAAGATGAAGATGCTGGGGCCAAAAGGCGTCATCACCATGGGCTCGTCGATCGAGCACGCATTCGACTGCGGCGTCGAGTGCGTGGAGCACGCCGAGGTGCTAGCACTTGACAAGGCGCTCGTCGCGAATCTGGAGAAACTGTTCAACGAGGACCTCGACTCCTCAGCCAAGCACGCGGGCAGCTTTGAGGTTGTTGCGTAGACAAAGGAGGTGCCCCTCGACCTTGCTGCCCCCGAGGGCAAGCCATTGAGGGTCAGTTCCACCCTCGACTCGAAATAGGAAGTGGTGCTCGTCGACTTTCTCCGTGCCAACGCCGACATCTTCGCGTGGAGCCCCTCGGACATGCCAGGCATCCCGAGGGAGGTCGCCGAGCACTCCCTTGACATCCTACCTCACTCCTCAGTCGTGCAACAATGGCTGCGGTGCTTCGACGAAGAACGGCGTCGGGCGATTGGAGTGGAGCTGCGGAAGCTCCTTGAGGCCGGATTCATCAAGGAAGTCTTTCACCCTACGTGGCTAGCCAATCTTGTATTAGTTAAGAAAAAAATGGGAAGTGGAGGATGTGTGTAGACTGCACTAGTTTGAATAAAGCATGTCCCAAAGTTCCTTTTCCTTTGCCACGAATTGATCAAATTGTAGATTCTACTGCGGGGGTGCGAGCTTTATGTTTCCTTGATGCCTATTCCGGGTACCACCAAATAAAGATGAAGGAGTCTGATCAACTCGCGACCTCCTTCATCGCGCCATTCGGAATGTTTTGCTACGTAACGACGCCATTTGGCCTTCGAAATGCGGGCGCTACGTACCAACAGTGTATGCAACACGTTTTTGGAGACCACATCGGGCGGACCGTTGAGGCATACATAGACGACATAGACGTGAAGACTAGGAAGGCGGACGACCTGGTTAACAACCTGCGCACCGTGTTTGATTTCCTGCGGGCCAACGGGGTGAAACTGAACTCCGAAAAATGCGTCTTCGGGGTGTCGCGTGGCATGTTGCTAGGATACATTGTTTCCCAGCGGGGCATCGAGACCAACCCTGAAAAGGTCACAGCCCTCGACCGGATGGGCCCAATTCGAGACCTTAAAGGGGTTCAAAAGGTATTGGGGTGCCTCTCCGCCTTGAGCCGCTTCATCTCGTGGCTCGGCGAGAAGGGATTACCCCTCTACCTGCTCCTAAAGAAGCACAAACGCTTCTCCTAGACCATTGAGGTCCAGGAGGCGCTTGACAAACTCAAGGTGATGCTCGCCCACACGCCGATCCTCACGCCGCCCTAGAACGGCGAACCTTTGTACCTCTACGTCGCCGCGACCACCCAGGTGGTTAGCGCGGTCATTGTGGTGGAGCGAACGGAGGAAGGACACACCCTACCAGTCCAAAGGCCGGTGTACTACATTAGTGAGGTGTTGTCCGATACTAAGGCGCGGTATCCACAAATCCAGAAGCTGCTTTACACGGTGGTGCTCGCGCGGCGCAAGCTGCGACACTACTTCGAGGCCCATCCGGTTACAGTAGTCTCCTCATTTCCATTGGGGGAGATCATCTATAACCCGGACACCGCGGGTAGGATCGCCAAGTGGTCTGTACAGCTCATGGGCGAGACGCTCACCTACGTGCCGTGCAAGGCGATCAAGTCCCAAATCCTTGCGGATTTCGTCGCTGAGTGGACGGACACGCAGCTGCCCCCGCTGCAGATTCAGGCTGAGTGTTGGACCCTCTACTTCGACGGGTCAGTGATGAAAACCGGGGCAGGCGCAGGCCTGCTCTTCATCTCACCCCTCAGAGAGCAGATGAGGTACGCAGTGCGCTTGCATTTCCCCGCGTCCAACAAATCGCCATCAAGACAGGCATCAAGCGCCTCGATGTCAGGGGAGACTTGCAGCTCGTAATTAACCAGGTCATGAAGAACGTGAGTTGCCACGATGAGAAGATGGAAGCATACTGCAACGCCGTACGCGCTCTCGAGGACAAATTCTATGGTATCGAGCTCAATCACGTCCCCTGCAAGTACAATGAGGAGGCAGATGAACTCGCAAAGATTGTGTCGGCGAATCACCGCTCCCCTGAACGTTTTTAAGCGAGACGTCTCGAAGCCGACCAACGACCTCGGATCGGCACCCTCGAGTCAGGAGGAACCCTCGGGGGCTCCCTCGAATCTAGTGGGCGCGGAGCCCATGGACGAGGACCCCTCGAACGAGGGATTTGTGCTCTCTTTGCTCGAGGGTATGGCATGAACGAAGCTGAAGCCATGGAGACAGAGCCAGCCCCCCGCGCGAAGGATTGGCGGGCCAAATACCTCGCTTGGATGGATCGAGGGGAACTTCCCTCGGATCGGTTTGAAGCCAGGCGCATCGCCAGAATGGCCAAATCGTTCACCATAGTAGACGGCGAGCTGTATAAGCACGCCGCGTCTGGCATCCTGCAGCGGTGCATCCCCATCCCCCACGGCCGTGAGCTTATTCGAGACATCCACGCAGGCGTGTGTGGCCACCACGTGGCACCACACACTCTCGTGGGCAATGCGTTCCGCCAAGGTTTTTATTGGCCCACCGCGGTCGCTGACGCTAACGAGGTCATGCACACCTGCGAAGGGTGCCAATTCTACACCCGCAAGACTAATCTCCTGGCTCACGCCCTGCAAACTATTCCTGTCACATGGCCGTTCGCCGTGTGGGGGCTGGACATTGTCGGACCCTTGCGAAAGGCGCCTGGGGGCTACACCCACCTACTAGTCACCGTGGACAAATTCTACAAGTGGATCGAGGCACGCCCAATCACAAACCTCTGGGCTGAGCAAGCCATGACCTTCTTCACCGACATCATCCACCGGTTCGGAGTGCTGAATTCCATCATCACCGACAACGACTCCCAATTTACCGGTAGGAAATTCCTGGAGTTTTGCGACAAATACCACATCTGCGTGGACCGGGCAGCCGTCGCACATTCACAGACCAATGGTTAGGTGGAGCGTGCCAACGACATGATCCTACAAGTCCTGCAGCCTAGGATCCTCGACATGCTGAACTAGTCTGGCCGAAAATGGCTCCAGGAGTTGTCGTCGGCCGTTTGGAGCCTCAGGACCACCCCGAGCAGAGCCACGGTATTCACCCCGTTCTTCTTATACTATGGCGTGAAGGCCGTTCTCCCCACGGACTTGGAGTACAGATCACCCAAAGTTAAAAGCTACGACAAAAATGCCAACCAACGAACCCGTGAGGACTCACTGGATCAGCTGGACGAAGCCTGCACCTTGGCCTTGATGCATTCGGCGAGGTACCAGCAGGCATTGAGGCGGTACCAAGCCCAGAAGATCCGGCGCCGAGACTTAGACGAGGGTGACCTAGTCCTAATGCTGCACCAAGACACTCGAGGCCGCCATAATCTATCGCCTCCATGGGAAGGGCCCTACGTCATCGTCAAGGTGCTCAAGCCCGGCACCTACAAGCTGACGAATGAGGACGACGAGGAGCTCGCCAACGCTTGGAACATCCAACAGCTACGTCGCTTCTACCCTTAAAAAGGATTTCCATGTCTCTTCGTTTTCGCATACCCAACGCCCCAGTTGGTTGTACAAATGGAAATTTCATCATTGAATAAAGTCAAAGGGCGACTCAGCTTTCTCCCCGAAAACCAAGTCCCCCACAGGGGCTACTGCGGGGGGTATTCCCCCCAAAAATGGTCCCATTTTTTCGCAAAAAAACCGCATTTCAAATACGCTAAGTACGACTCGACCCGAGCTTCGGGCGAATTCACGCTGGACGCGAGTGGCCAAAAGGAAAGACACGCAAGTTGGAGATAGCCTATGCCTCCAGCAGGATATGGCCCTTCTCCCTTGCCACTTTACCTACAAGCTACTCGCAAAAACGAGTCTTTCCAGCCCAAATTCGCCCAGGCAAAGGAAAAAGAGACGGAACAACGCAACCGTTGAAACAAAAACGAACACTAAAACTTACAAACATTCAAATGTTTTGAGAAAACTATGTTTATTACACGAGCTGCACAACTCAAGTTCTAACAAAAAACTTAAAAGGCACGAATGCCCAACTACTTTCAGGGCTCGAGACCGTTGGCGGGAGGAGCGTCCGGGAACAGAAACTCCATGTATTCTTCTGCGAGGACATTGGCGGCAGGGGTAGTGAGCGCGTCCACACGGTTCATCTCGACCTCGTCGTCGAGACCCTCAGGGATGACGTAGCCTGTGGAGATCGCCCTGAGGTTGACCCGGTAGTGCGACGCCACCACGCCAAGGGCTTTCTAGCGTGCATGACGCATACGTCGGGTAACATGCCCGCCCAAGGCGCGAAGGCGACTCGCCATGGAACTCCCAGCCTGTGCTTCGCCTTCCTCGATGCCTTGGCACACCTCGCGGCCCACAGCTCCTGCTAGGAAGAGTTGTTGGCCGTCTGGAGCGCCTAGGCTTGGGTTGCCGACGTCCTGAGAGTCGTCTGAAGCAAAAATACAGACTGAGTTGGGAGCGGATCCCAACAAACTTGGCTTGCAAGCGAAAGCTAGGAAGAATAACTTAACCTCAACCTGCTTCTTCTCAGACTTGAGGGTGGTGCGCACAGTGGCGACCGCATGCTGCAGCTCGAGGATGACGACATCCTTTTCCTCGCTGGCCTATCGCAAGTC
The DNA here is from genome assembly GCA_947561735.1 of Cenchrus americanus. Classification (NCBI taxonomy): domain Eukaryota; kingdom Viridiplantae; phylum Streptophyta; class Magnoliopsida; order Poales; family Poaceae; genus Cenchrus; species Cenchrus americanus. The sequence continues at coordinate 194,597,428 of OX387245.1, read as the reverse complement.
CTCATAGGACACGCCCTCCTGGACCAGTTCACCGGAGAGCCGCGTGACTTCCTCGTCCCGGAGCTTGATGGTGGCCTGCGCCTTCTCAAGCGCGGCGTGCTCCCACTGAAGATGGCTCTGCGCTTCCTCGTGGGCCAAGCGTTCGTGCTCCAGGGCGGCCTAGGCCTCCTTGAGGGCGGGCTGCTCCCGCTGGAGCTGAGTATCCGCCAGCTGGCGCGCGCTTTGCACCTGACGGAGTTGCTCCGCCACCGCAGTAAGCGAGGCGACCTTATCCGCCAAGTCAACCCCCAGATGTTCGGCCTCCTTGGCCTTCTCCTTGGCCTGGGTCTGCCAGGACCGGGCCCCCTCGAGGGTGGCACGGTCCTGCTGGAGTTGAGCTTGCGTTGAAGCGAGCACCGTCTCCTTCTCCGCCGCTGCGGTCTGCGCCGCATCCAGGGCCTCGCACGCCTTCTGCAGCACCTCGTCCCGCTGCAGGAGTGCAGCCTTCACCATGTCGACCACAGAACTGTCCTCCGCAATCTGGGCGCCCTGGTCCAGGAACGCATCTTGCACGGCCCGCAGCCGGTACTCTAGCCACCCGTTATCGGTCCGTAGAGCTTCCACGAGGGCGTCATACTGGCTCCAGTACTAGTCGAGCTCGGTGCTCAACTGAGCAAGGTAGTCGTACCTCGCCCGAGTTCGGCCCTCCAGCTCCTGTCACCGGCAGTCAAAGACGTGGAGGGAAGCGGGATCAGGAGACGTGCAAACACAGAAAAGGATGGGAAGTGAACCTCGAGTCCGACGAAAAACACTTACCTCGAAAAGTCGAATCGAGGGACCCCCGTGGATCCGCAGGGCCTCAGTTAGCGTGTTGTTGATCGAGATGTCGTGGTCTCGAAACTCCTGCCACAACACCTGCTTGGCCTGGGCCTCATCGAAATGGGTCGGTGGTGTGCCGGCGCGGCGCAGCCCCTGCTCCGGGTGCGCGACGGCGACGTCAGGGGCGAGCGGGGTAGCGTGGGACGTCCAGGCCTCGGCGTCGTGCGCAGGGTGCTGCGACATCACACAGTCGTCTTCCCACATCACCAGCACCTCTGGCGTGCGCTCAGGGGCTGACACGGGCTGGCCTCCCAATTGGCCCCACCCGGGGGAGCATCGTCATCAGCGGCATCCCCCGCCGCCTCACGGTCCCCCGCGGGCCAGCTCTCCGGATGAGCTTGCCCACACCCTTGTGAAGGGGCGTGGGGAACCAACACTTGCTACATCACCGTCGCCTCCTCTTGTTGCGGCCCCGTGGCCACAGCCGTGTCGCGCGACGGCGCGCCCGTCGCCGCCGCGCTCACCGCCATCCACGGCACCCTCGCCGAACGCCGCCCTGTCGTCGTGGGCGCTCCCGACCTGAGTGCCTTACCAGGCGCGAGGGCCGGGACGATTGGCGTCACCCTGTCAACAAGAAAGTCAAAGGGTAAGTGACGACCCCTCGAAATCAAAGACGTGCAAGGGGAGATGCTGCTCACCTCAAGTTGGAGAAACCCCGCTTCCTCTTCCTCGAAGGCCGGGGGTACCTCCGTCACGCCCGCTGGTGCCTCCGCGGCACTTGCTGGCGCCTCCACCGATGACCCGACGGTGGACGCTTCCGCACCCACCGCGGGTACCAACTCCACGGCCGCCGCCTCGGCCCATGGCAACGGGGGCGGGGGATTCCACCTCTCGGGGGCGGCCCGCGCCCCGTCACTTTCCTCCTTCTCCTCCTCCTCCTCCTCCTCCTCCTCCTCTTCCGACGACGAGTTCGCCGGTGCCAGTGGAGGGGAGAGTCCCTGTTGCTCGCGCAGCCGGTACTCCTCATCGTACTGCTCCAGGCGCTCCCGCCACCTGAGCTTCTTCTCCTTCGCGCACGCCGCCCACTCCTGTTCTCGCCGCTGCGCGGCGCGGGCGGCCACCCGGGCTCGGGGTGTTGGCGGGTCCGACCGCACGACGTGCACGGTCACCCTCTACTGATAAGGATCGTCAAGACCAACACAAATGTGATACGGGAACCCGAGACAGAGAAGAGGCGCACTCACCGGCGGGGCGTCGGGGAGCATCACGAACGACCAAAGGTCGTCGTCATTGTGTGGTACCCACTTGAGGCTGACCGCACACCTCGCCCTCGTAGTCGCCTACTCCGGAAGGAGGCGCTCTTGCAGTAGCCGGGAGCACGCCAGCGATGAGGGGTTGGCCACGTCGCTCCTCTCGAAGATGCGAAGCTCGATCCGCCGATGGTGGAAGTTGGCAATGACTGAGGCCACTCGCCTGGCGTCTGCCAGGCTCCACAACGCGGTGGTGAGCGACTCTAACCTCTGCTGATGTGAGGGAGGCGACATGTCGTTGTGCCATGCATCGGTCTTCTCTATCAGCACCTTGCCGATGTAGGGGGGAGGCCGGCGCCGTCGTTGCGGAGGTAGAACCACCCCTTCTCCCGTCCGCGTTGTTCGACGTCATCGTGCATGATGGGTACAGTTCCTTGCGTGACTCCCGCAACGCGAACGTCAGGTTGCCAGTGCGCACTGCCCGGCGCACCTGCGCCTTGCCCGTGGCGAGGGTGTGCAGCTCCGCGCAAAACAGGTGCACCCAGAGATCCAAATTCATTGGGATCCCCAGGAACCCTTCGCAGACGCCGATGAAGGTGGTCGCCTGCGATATGGCGTTGGGGGCGAAGTTGTGGAGCTCAACCCCGTAGTGGTGGCACAACCCCCACATGAAGCGGCTCGCCGGCGCGGTGAAGCCGAGCTTGTGCATCCGGATGAAGCTGACGACGTAGCCGTATGGCGGGTTGGGCTCCCTATCCGATGCTGGCGGGACCATCCACGCTGGGTACGCTCCTTCACCGGCTGGCGCCAGCAGCCCGCCGTTCACCAGCTCGTTCAGGGCGAATGACGTCACCATCGATCGGGTCCAAGGGAGAGGCTCTAGCACTACGATTGGCTGGGGCGGGGCCATTGCGGGTGAGCGCAGGAAGCTGGGAAGGCGGCGGATCGAAAGTGAGGCAGACAAGAGCAAGATTGGAAAAGCGTGCGGCCGGGAGGAAGGCAAGAAGCCAAAGATGTGGATGCTAAGTGGCAAGGTAAGGGATTCACCCTCCCTCTTCCTGTAATTTATAGATCTAGTGGAGCCACGCTCCCAGAATCTCAGTGCGACGCGCACATTAACTGCAGGCAACGCCATCTGTCACTGATCGGCGGACCCCACCATGCTGAAACAGCTGGGTACGCGAGTGCGCGATCATTATGGCGTAGAAACCGAAGGGTCGCGGCGCCCCGTCACATTCGCCGCCCACGTTGCCCACTACGCTCACGGCAGCGCTGCCTAAAAAGTTGCGCCCACTATGCACGACCACTGCCACGACCACGGTCATTTAATGGCTGTGTCCCTTACCAAGGAAGGGTAACTCCCCATGCGGTTCGGGCCAAAGGCTTGAAAGAACCGACCCTCTCATGGTGCAATTGGCGCCCTGATCTAAAACAGGCAAAGCCAACCCTCGTTCGAGGAAGTCGAGGGCCAACCCCTCAAACGACGCGCTTACCGATCAGTGGCCTCAAGTCCCACCTATCGAGGGTGGGTGCCACAGATGCTCTCGATCAAGAAGATTACTGATCAATAGCTCGAGGGTTAGTTTGTCCGCGACCCCGCGAGTCCTACAGATGCGATCAAGATGGGGGCACTGTGTTGCCACCCCGCAACGACACTACTAATCAGGGGTTCAGAGCCTGACCCTCGAAGGGTTCAAATAGGCGCCCAAATTGACAGAGTTAGGGACGACCAAGGTGCGCATATTCGAGCCTGATCTCGAGCCCATCTGCTCGAGGGCACCCTACGTGTCGTATTCAAGAGCCAACGAGGGCAGCTAGTCGAGGGATCCCATCGAGGGAGAGCTTCCGCTCCCTTGGTCCCCATCGAACGGGACCGAGCCCTACCTAGCACGCCCACGTGAGCACTTCTATGGACGTGTCTCCGGACCACAAGCCGACCCTTATCGAATGGGGCACGAATGTCCACTTGAATCACCTGTTAACAGCTCAACGAGTGATCCACGATTCGCGACCCGCTCGATTGGAGTCGTGGACACCTCACTCCTCCGTCCTACGGAAGGACGAAGAAGGGGCGTACAGACAAGTCGGAGAGCTCACCTCGATCGCCTCGAGTGGACCCAGTCTCGGGGGCTCGACGCACGGCTACACCTCCTGGATATGCACCGAACGCAGACGGGTGTCGACACTTGTGCATGGCACCGCCGAGGCTGACTGAAACACTGCTGATGCCGGCTAAAACTAACACCTCACACACCGACAAACACTGTGAAAAAACCTTGCAGGATCACCCATGCTCCTACCAGGCTTCGGGGGCTACACCCGCGTGTGCGCTAGTGCGCCCCACGGAACAGCACATCAACCAGGAGGGAAGAACGTCCCATCAGCAAGCGGTAGTCTCTGCGGGTTCCTAACGGACACTACCGCAGAGGCTCGGGGGCTACTGTCGGGGACAGCCACAAGGGTCCCCTAATAACCGAGGGGAACCCCTTCTTTTTCGCAAAAATAATAAAACGTACCCACAGACTGCAAATCACACCCCGCATAGTCGCGGCCTGGTGCGGAGAAGGGCCCACGACCTGAATAACCTCAGCGGCCCATCAAGCAGCTAGCCTCGCCCCCCCTTGGGCGAACATCTGTCTCGCTCGAGGGCCAGGCACCGCACCATGAAACCTCCACCTCGCTCGAGGGCTGAACGCCCCCTCGGGCGAATCTCCACCTCGCTCAATGTTGACGGTCGATTTTGGTACACCTAGCTATGAGTTTACCGTCAACATTTGCACATATTTGATATTCTAACTAATGGTACTAACCCCTCGGAGGTATCAAGTTCACTCTTGCATGTCGATTTTGGAGTTTGTTGTTTACGTAGGAAACTATTGCTAAAAGAGAGACTTTCGGGATAAGTTCATCAAGCACTTCAAGAGACAATCATGAAGCCCGACACAAGTCAAGACACATCATGAACATGACTCCAAAAGGCCCAGGGACCGAAGCATGAAGCCGGAAAACTCCAGGGACCTAGACAGAAGATGCTGAAGCTTGCGCGACAAGGAGCTCTGTCTAAACTGTGTAGAAGATGACGTCAAGGGCTCACATGCATAAGGGAGCAAGTCAACAATTGACCGAGAAGCATCGGGGAGCGAGATAGGGCCAAACCGGGCCGAACCAGGCCTAGGCCGGTCGGCCCAGGCCGGCCGGCCTGGCCTATTTCGGGCCCGGTTCGCACCTCCCCCTTTGCCCTAGGTGCTTGTCTATTTATTGCCTCTGCCTCCGCCGGCCGCCACATCCATCCATTCATCAGAGAGCCGCCGAGACGAAGGAGAAGCACTGGGAGGAAGCCGACGGCCGCCGCAAGTCCTCGAGTTGCCTAGGAGATGGCCTAGGCCATGCCCTAGCCGCCATGGTTGGCCCTGCGTGGTGAAGCCATGGTGGAGTTCCGGAGCCGCGATTTAAATTCGTCAAGTCGTTTGTACCTTCAACATTTGATGGTGATATAAATCTATTATTGTCTTTACTTGGATCTATTACGAGTTGTGCTTATTCATATGTGTAGCTACCATATGACTTTAGTAGGATTAGATCGAATCGTGGTGATTAGTCTTGTCTTGCGGATACACCGTAGTAGTGCACGGACCTAGGTTGTTGCTCAGTGATGAATATCCTTTCGTAGTGACAGTACGGTGGAGGAGAAAGCGGCGAGTGAACGTGTATCAAACCACTCCACATTGGGTTACTCCATATCGAGTGTAATCCTTATCATAGTATAGGTTTAGATTGGTTTGTCACCTTGGTCTGTATGGCAACAATAAGATGTTAGGCTAGGCTTACCTTTTGGATGCTCACCTTTATGGCTAGGTGGATGTAATCCATATATCCTTTCATGTATGTTTAATCTTTATGCGATCTACGCTTCACATAAGGTTAGACCGATAGGTTAGATAGAGAACCTTAGTGGTTTGCTTCCGATCCTTGGATTGACAAATCTAGGGAGGACCCTCCTTGGTGAAAAAGGCACCAAGTCACCCGTAGGCTTGCGGTGAACTTGAGCACGGTTTTGAACCGTCAACACTCGAGGCTGAACGCCCCCTCGGGCGAATCTCCGCCTCGCTCGAGGGATGGGCGCCCCCTTGGGAGAATCTCCGCCTCGCTCGAGGGCCGGACGCCCCCTCGGGTGAATCTCCGCCTCGCTCGAGGTCGCCCCGAGCTCGTGACCCCCGCACCCACTCCCCCGACCAAAGCATTAAATGCTCTGGCACGACGCGGGCGCCCGGGTCAAAAGAGAATCCTCGCCACGCCATCCCTCCGACACCGCCTGGGAATCATATCCCAGCGCTGTTCCGCCAACCCTCCCCGTGAGGCCATCCCTGGCATTATAGGGGAGCTGTGCGGGAAGATCGGTGTCAACTCCATGACACTGTGCTGCCCACTCCCGTACGGCCTGCACGCCGCACCCCTCGAAAGAGGATGGCGAAACCCTCGAAAAGAGTACGGATGCCTACCCCGTGCTCACATGGGACCACACCGTGACGTTGGACTAGCGGAGCGTGTCTCCTCTGCCAACTCCGGCCTTGTGCGGCCATCCCCGCCGTTTTGCTCCCATCTCGGGCACTGCAGCACCATCCCCGGCGCTGTGGGAGCCCGACACAACAAGACATCACCATCCCCGTCGTTGTACATCCACTAGCCTTCTGTCAGCTACACCCTCAAACCAGCGTACGGACGGTGACCCGAGCAGGAGGCGCCCACACGGCCACCCTCGAAGCCGCTCTTGGGCAAGCAGAAGATTCACCACGACACCCGCTGGGGGCGAGATTCATCAGGACGACCACCAACTCCACGACGTTGTACGCCATACTTGCACGTTTTCCGCCTTCACCACGATATTGGCACTTCGCCTTAATCAAACCTCAGGGACCTGGAGGCTTCGCCTCCTCTCCCGCCATGCTTGTAGCCCCCCTCCGCAAGCACCACAGTGCAACGCAATACAATGCCTCGAACGCAACCCTGCTGGACGTACGACCCGCGGCCGAAACCAGGATAAAACCCGTGTCATTGTGTTGCTTAGCGCCGGCCATTGAGAGACTGATCTCAGCGCTCGTACTAGTTAGTGTCGGGACTACTTTCTGCACTGTCAGGTGCCGCCGATGGCAGATCTAGGGGCCCAACATCCGGATATGGCGCCCCCGGTCCTGGATCTACTCGTACGCAGCCCCCTCGCCCTTCCGCACCCACTCCGCTTCCTTCCTTGCTCACTATATTTATAATTGGATTGCTCATGTGGTAAGAGCATGCGATTTGGCCTCCGGTCCAATGGCTTCGTTGGTTAAGTGTTTGAAAGTACTAAACACTTGTCGGAAATGGGCACGGTAAGCCTAGTACATTAATGAGGCGGTACGGGGTTTTACTATCACTACTCTTAGGGTTGCGGCCCTAGGCTCGCCACCTGAGTGTATGCGTGAGGCTGGGTGACCTTAGTGGCGTAGCCTAGATAAACCTTGTACTTAAGACTGTGAGCTATTATCCCCAAACCGAGGAATGACGGGAACCGCCTGGCTGGTGAACTCTTAGTGAGGGCACCTCCCGGGTGTTTAGGTCCACCTTGCAAGGTTTAAATCAATCGATTGTCGGCCTCTCACCGTTATCTGAGACTACTTAATCTACTGGCCATGATATCCCTTTATGATGGAACTTTGTGAAGATTATTACTTTGATTAATTATTTGTACAACTATGATTGCAATAGTTGCTTACCTAGTAATGATTACTTCTACTAGAATATGAGCTAAAATGTGAAAGTAAAGATTCACTACTTAGTAGCATTTTGGCAAACAAACCCACTAGCCAAAAGCCTTTCATGATTAGAGGTAAAGTCTTTCTTTTAGACGGGTAAGTTTTGCTAAGTATTAGTATACTCAACCTTGCTATTTAAATGTTGTTTCCAGGTAATGCATGTGATGTGTGGCCCGGAGAACTTCCACCCGGCTGGGAGTTGGAATGGGTGGATGATGACGAGTGAATGCATCATGGATAGGCCTCCTATGATGTGATCGTACCGTTTAGTTTCTTCCATTGTTTTTAATAAACTCTGAACCATTTACTTTCATGTCAAAGAACTATGGTTTGTAATAATGGACCCTATGGGAAAATTGGTATTAATTTTTAAGGCACTCTAGACTCTCCTTCGTGGGAGTTTTAATGCATACGTTCGATCCTCTCTGTGTTTTCAAGTGATTTACCGGGCGTAAACCCGGCAACACTCAACAGGATGATTCTTTATTATCGCTTAATGACCAAATGGAGTGGTTTAGGCGATAGTACAGAATTATCTCGGATGGGGTTGTCACACACAACACCCATGACGGCCTCGACGAAGGGGGTGTCATGAGTGGTGGGCGCGACGGCAGTCGAGATGATGCTACTAGAGGTGGGGAGGTCATGGAAGATGTGGAAGCAGAAGCGTAGCTCGATGGGAAAGATGTCGTGGACGGCAGTGCGGCTGACACAGATCCAACGTTGGATCTTAGCCTCGAGCACGTCCCACTCGAGGCGCTGGAGGTTGCTGATGCTAAGGCGCTCGAAGCCGAGACAACACAGGGAGGTGTTGATGGAGGGCTTGCGGACGGAGGTGTAGACCTGCGCACACTCGCGGTCGTATCCAGCGATGGCCATGCGGAGACTAGCACGGTGCCGCTCGCGACAACTGCAACGAGCCTGAGGACGAGGAGAGGCGGTGCAGGCTCCTGACGGCTGCGGGTGATAGCAGCGCGAGGCGACGTAGGTCATCGGTGACGCGGAGGAAGCGATCGGCCTCGACCCAGTCCCTGGCGCCGTTGAACAGCATCGGCTCGTCAGCACCCGCCAAGGCTGAGTCCCACCGCATCACCACCTGCTCTACCACCAACAACTACATCGGTACCATGATCGCAACATTAAGGGGACCTCCTCCAACGTTGGTGACCTAGTCCTAAGGCGCATCCAGAAGACCGACGGCATGCACAAGCTCTCTACCCCTTGGGAAGGGCCCTTCATCGTCACTGAAGTCATCAACCCATCCATATATCGCTTGCAATGGGGTGACGGACATGGTGTACCAAACTCTTGGAACGTGGAGCATCTACGACGATTCTACCCATATAATAGTTTTTATTACAGCTACATATTTTATTTTTTGTACCCTTTTTTCAGATTAATAAATATTAGTTCAAGCAGTCATCTGCTGTGTGTCGAGCCCTACCTTCTCCTCTCTCATGTCATCAACCCTCCCCCTCGACACGCTCGGGGGCTTGGCTAAAGCCAATACATGGGTCGTAAGACCTGGGGGTTAAAATTCTTTTACTCCTCCCCCTCGACACGCTCGGGGCTTGGCTCAAAGCCAACCTAGGAATCGTTCAACCGGAGGACATCGTTCCTAATGAGTATTTGCCCTTTGTCGCTGCGAGCATGCTTGGTCGTTAAGGCTGCTAAGCCTGAGTCCTAGACTCCTCCCCGCGCGCCGATCTCACGTAAGCCTCCCTGCTGAGCCGTGGAGGTCGGTAAGCCAGCCTCTCCGTGAGCAGTGGTTAGCGGGGCAAGATACAAGACATCATCACTTAAAAGACTACCAAGCTTGCGCAGGCACAAGACAAGTATCTCATAAAGGCATTAACCAAACATTCATCAAGCAGTACTTTTTACATGACTGAGACAAGGAGGAGGTACAGCTCATAGCCTAAGGCTAATCTTCTCCGTCATCGCCTTCATAGTCCAGGGTGTCCATCACCTCCATGGCGGCATCCCGAACTTCCAGCTCCAGAGCCTGGAGGTCTTTCGTTACATTCACACCTTCCTTGACCTTGACCATGTCAATGTCGGGGTGGTGTGACTTTACCCTCACCAGCGCATCTGTTGCTGCCGCCAAGCTCATCGCCTTTAGCAATGTGAGGAGCCTATCATGAGTCTCTATGAGACGATCAAGAACGGACTTCGGCTCCTCCCCTTCGACCTATGCTGCTATGCGATCCATAGCATAATGGGTGGCATTCTTCAAGTCCCTCAGCTCCACCCTGTGTCCTGCAATGGTACTATCTTGTATCCTTTCTTTGTTTAGACTCAAGTACAATTCAAGTTATCTTTCTATCTCACTTTTTGAGTCAATTATATTCAACTTTTACTTTGCTCTATTAGCTTTATTCTTGGTTTAGACTAAAGTTAGATTAGTCTTGGTTAGCATAGCTCTCTTGAACCCTATAGTGTTGTGGTCGTTCTTCTCTTGATCTCTAGTGTTTCACCGGAGAAAGAGACCTTGATATCCGGTTCTTTGGTTCGTTGTGAGCATGGTGCTCAGAGCTTACCTTACTCTTAGATTGGTGTCCCACGCAACAGAATAGTTGTTGTACCCTAAGGAGGTGTGTTGATGGATAAAAGACGTATCCACCTACGATCCGCAAGCGTACGGACCTACACCTTTTTCACCACGGGATTCCCAAGGTTCTTGTCAATCCGCAGAGCAAGGGGATTACAAGTGTTTGATCTACTTCTACTCACTAACTACTCCAACCCTAACTAAGGTTAAACTAGAAAACGACTACACTACACTAGAGAGAACGATTAAGCTATCAAGATAGGAGACACTCGCCCATGGGTCTACGATACTTGAACATGCAACCGCTTTGAACACGAAAACCAATCTATCTATCGGGGGTTGTGACCACGATTTCGCCCTTTCCCTCCCCCGTACTGTCACTACGCGGAGGTATTCGTGACTAGACCTATGATGGACACGGCGTATTGATTTGATCCAAGGGAGCATTGGGATCCATACTTCCTTTACGACACGGTAGCTAACCTTAAGCATCTAAGCACATTCAACACAAGATGATAGATAGATAATCCAATAAAGTACGATTACATCTTCAAGACCGATTACAACCCATGGAGGAATAAGGAGATTACCCCATCAAGGTGCTAGACATGGCATCATTGATCATGGTCACCCTTCCGACGGTGTCTTCCTTCTTCTCCACTTGTGGGTGCTTCCTTCGAGATGGTCGATCCCCCTCCGGAGATCTCCCTTCTCTCTCTAGCTTGTGGACGGCCTTTTGGTACGAATGGCTCCCCCCTTGCGAATGGCGGCGCCTCCGGGACTTTAGGGTTGAAGATCCTTCGGGTGCAAGGAAAGGGAGGCTGAACCGACGTCGAGAATGGGCCAGGCCGGCCGGCTTGGGCCGACCAGCCCAGGCCCATCCCAGCCCGGTTCGGTTGCCCCTTTGCTCCAGTGGGTCCTTAGGTGATTTGCACTTTGCCCCCCTCCACTTGCATGATTTTGGCGATGTCATCGTCACGTCCAAGATGGAGGTTCTCCTCGCATGAAGTTCGGTCTTTTATGCTTCAATCCTCGGGGGTGTTCCTTCGTAGCACTTCGGTCGTCGCCACCATTGGAAGTGATTTCATCAAGCTCATGAGCACGAACAAGACTCCATAAATGCTCCTTTGAACTTGTTGCGAATCCATCCTTTATGTCCATGTTTTCCTACATAAACACAACACTTCCAAATGCATGCACATAGATGAACTTGTTAGTCCTTCTTCACAAGTAAGTCAATCATTCCATCTTTAATACATAAACATAAAGTAATGATCATCATACATAAACATGGGCGTTTAGAATCTTTACCACGTCAAGATTTGTCCCACAACTCAAACTCTTCACTCAAAGCCTTCAATTTCAGCCATGCTTACCTCTTTGCTTACATTGGAGGGTTTTTATGATTTTTTTTAAAAAAAACAAAATTCCTGCAACAAGTGTTAGACAAAAACCTTTCTCCAAGCTCTCTCATGTTACTCATATAAAGTGGCTATCCTAAACAAGTTTTATAAAACTCTCACCTCCCATAAGTCTCTCATATAACATGTAGAGTGGAGCTATAGGTATGGTTAGCACAATCAACACAAGTATTGTCAAACTAAGAACTTCCTCTAATGGTTGTTTACCTTTCAAAGCCAATGATCATGAGAATTAATCCATATGTAGGGATATCAAGGATGAGAAGATTTAGAATGGTGGACATGTGCAAGGGCAAAAGAAAATATGACTACGAAGCACCGATGACGTCCTTGTTGTCAGATTGCACATGGTTGGAAAAAGAGTGAAAGTTTCGTCTTTCAACAACGTGACATCCTTCCTTGCATTTTTATTTTTTTCTTTCACTTGATTCATCCCTCTCATATCTTTCTTGACACTCCTCTTATCTTTTCTTCTTTTTCACACATAAATTTATTTTTTTCTTTACTTTTCTATTTTTCTTTCTTTCTTTTCCATACACATATTTTTCTCTTTATTTTTCCCTCTCTTGACATCTTTTTATCTCTTTTCAAAGCTCTCAACTCCTCTCTTTCTTGCATGCATACAATCTGAATTTTAAATAAAAACCATGCTAGAGACGAGACGAAACTTTGAAAGTAGGTTGTGTTCAAGGAATACGATGTACAAAAGAGATGTATAGGTTCAGGCATGGAATTCGGTGATGTACGGGACCTCCGATGTGAAAGTCACGTTACTGATGCATGACGAGGCTAGCAACAAAAGATAAGCACAAGGACATGATCATTGTTTGAAATTAAAACTCCCAAGAGAGAAGGTCCTAGCCCAACTCATTGCGCTAATCGCACTTATGGTAGAGCAAAAAATAAGTTTGGCTTTGTATAGGATTTTTTTCTTACTCTCAACTTGGAAAACGAGGTTTTGCTAACCTTTATCACAAGGGTTTTTAGATAATTTTCAGAATTGAATTCCTCCAACTTTTAGCATCGAACGTAGCACAACCAACATGTAAAGCTCAAGATCGAAGCACGGTATGGGTAATTTTAGTAGTAGCAATTCCACTAAGCACCACGGTAAACGTTTTTCAAACCACACACTTATGTTCATATATCAAAAACTAAAGATGAACAAACGAGTGAATAAAGATAAGCATCACACAAGACACAAAATTTAAAGGACTCTTTTTATTTGATTTTCTTTGTTGCAACACTAAATTAAGACACTTGCAAAAATTTAAAAGCACACTCAAAATTTAAAGACTCACTCGAAAACTAAACTCTCACGAAGACTAAACCAAACCAAAACTAAACTTGAAACTAAGGGCTAGCCAGCTAGCTCTCCCCTACACTAAAATCATACGACGTCCTCGTCGTATCTTACAAAAATCCTAAGGGGGAAAACTAAACCTAGTGATACTTCCTGCAACTATTGCACCACTTGCCCTTCATGTTCCCCACCATGCCGAATAACTTGCGCACGTTGCAATTCAGGAACTTGTAGTCGTCTTCGACCACGCGTTCCAAATCCTCCATACGCTGCCTCATCGCCTCTATGGCCTGGAAACATTCGTCGACCGATGCGTAGAGCTCCGAGATGGAGTGACGGCAAGCCCCACAACACATCGGATGCATCCCGAAAGGGTCGTCATTGCCAGGGTCTCCGCCGTCGTCGCCGCCGCCGTCGCCATCTTCATTGTCGTCACCACCGTCGTTGTTGCCACCGCCGTTGGGGCCTTAAGGAGTCTTCTCCTTGAGCACCTCTTCCCAAACATACAAATCATTATCATTTCTTCCGGCGGCTGCCCACGAGCTCGGGCTACGATCGTCGGAGTAGTCGCTATCCCCATAGTCCTTAGGCTCCGGCAACATCTCCTTGTAATCCTTGCGCTTCATGCCTCGGATGCATGTCGACCTTCGAACGGGAGTAAGGACGTTCTCCTCTTTGACGGGGTTGCGAGATGCGATAGCTCCGGTCGGGACACGACCTCCGCAACGGATGAGGGTGGTCCTCTTGATCTCCACGGGTAGCTTGAGCTCGCATCGCTTCGCCTCCTCCATCGATGGCTCCTCGATGCCTTTCTTCAACTTTACACTCTTCGGGGACACCATGGCTGCTGCGTGGGTGCAAAATAATGCTAGATGGGATGGATTCCCGAGCTCCCAATTCGGCCAAATAAATAGTCCGAAAAGGAATGCCCTAGAAGCCGCATTTTCCTTATTGAAACTTCCCTTAAAATTTTCTGACCAAATAAGGAAGTCGAAAAGGAGTGAATCGGGGAAAAACCGGAGCGAACCGCCACCGGGGCCCCACAGGGCCGGTCGGACCGGGCCGGCCGGCCCACCCTGCTCCGGGGGCCAGTCCGGTCCCGTCTCCGGTGTACCGCGCTTTTTTAGCACTCTCAGCCCATGAGAAAAAGTTGGCCCAGTAAATCTTCGCGATAAACTCTAGAAAAATTAAAGAAAAACTATTTACAAAAATCAACACCTTGTTTTACGTCCTAGGCTGGACATTCGGGCTCTTCTTCCATGGTGAAGACATCAATGTGGTGAAGGGGCACAATGTCGGGTTCATAGTAAACCTTAAGCCGTCGACCATTCACCATGAATTGATCGCCTTTCACATCCATAATGGTTACCGCTCCGTTGGAGAGCACCGAATGCACAAAGTAAGGTCCATCCCACTTGCTTTGCAATTTCCCCTTTATGAAGGTTTTAAACCTCGAATTGTAGAGGAGGACCTTATCTCCTTCTTTAAACTCTTTCTTCTTCAATCTTTTTTCATATCACCTTTTAATTCTCTCTTTGTATATGCTTGCACTCTCATACGCTTTCAACCTCATCTCCTCTAGCTCGCTTATTTGAATTCTTCGCTTTACCACCGCGGCATCGAGATCAAGGTTCATCTCTTTGATCGCCCAATAGGCTTTATGTTCCAACTCAACCGGAAGGTGGCAAGCTTTTCCATAGACGAATTGATAAGGGGTCATACCTATCGGTGTCTTGAACGCCGTTCGATACGCCCACAAAGCTCCGTCTAATTTCTTTGACCAATCCTTGCCTCCCTTCTCTATGGTTTTGTTGTGGATGCTTTTTAATTGCCTATTAGATGTTTCCGCTTGTCCGTTGGTTTGTGGATGATAGGACGTAGAGACCCAATGTTCAATTTCCAACTTGGACAAGCACTTTTTGAAATTCTTCCCGGTGAAGTGAGTTCCTCCATCGCTAATCAAGATTCTCGGTGTACCGAAATGAGGAAAATCATGCTCTTGATCATTGCAATGGACTCCTCTGTGGAAGCTTTATGACATGGCATAGCCTCTACCCACTTGGATACATAATCAAACATGACTAGGATATGCTCATATCCATGCGAGTTTTTGAAAGGCCCCATGAAGTCTATTCCCCACACATCGAACAAATTGATTTGTAGATTATATCTCAAGGGCATAGAATTTGTCTAAGAGATGTTTCCGGTTCTTTGGCATTCGGGGCATGATGCAACATATCTTTTAGTATCTTCATGCATCTCCGGCCAATAGAATCCGCTGGACCACACTTTTGCTTGGGTCCTAAAATGGCTATAGTGTCCACTGTACTCCGCCGAGTGGCACTTTCTCAATATTTCTAGCATCTCTTCTCTTGGCACACATCTTCTCATGGCTCCATCATTGCCAAGTTTGAAGAGGTAAGGTGCATCCGAAAAGTAACTTTCGACTTTCGAAGATTATCCTCCTTTGAGAGTTTTTATCTAAATGGTCAAGAGGCATCTTCCAAATTGCTCGGATGATATCAATCATCCAATTGTCTTTATCGAGCACTCAATAGAGGTGGTCATCTCTCATCTTGTCCTCTATGGGCTCTTTATCATCTTGTCCACGATTCATCATAGACAAATGATCAGCCACAACATTCTCCACCCCCTTCTTATCACGTATTTCAACATCGAACTCTTGGAGAAGAAGGATCCAACGAATCAAACATGGTTTAGCACCCTTCTTAGCCAAGAGATACTTGATGGTCGCGTGATCGGTGTAAACAATGACCTTCGAGTTCACGATGTAAGATCTGAATTTTTCAAAGGCGAACACCACCGCTAGCGACTCTTTCTCCGTAGTGGCATAATTTGATTGAGCCTCATTAAGAGTTTTACTAGCGTAGTAAACGGTGTGAACTCGGCCTTCCATTCTTTGACCCAAAACCGCGCTTACGGCGTAGTCACTTGCATCACACATGATCTCGAAAGGTTGGCTCCAATCTCGAGGTTGAATAATGGGAGCACTCACCAATGCACTTTTTAAGGTCCGGAATGCCGCTAGGCACTTCTCATCGAAGTCAAAAGCCACATCCTTTTGAAGAAGATGCGTCAAAGGCTTAGTGATCTTCGAGAAGTCCTTAATAAATCTTCTATAGAATCCGGCATGGCCAAGAAAGCTCCTCAAGGACTTAACAACCGTCGGAGGTGGGAGTTGCTCAACCGTCTCTACCTTAGCCTTGTCCACTTCAATGCCTCTCTCGGATATAACATGTCCGAGTACTATGCCTTGCTTAACCATGAAGTGGCACTTTTCCCAATTTAACACCAAGTCTACCTCTGCACACCTCGTGAGGACCTTATCCAAGTTTGCCAAGCAATCCATGAATGTCTTTCCATAAATGGAAAAATCATCCATGAACACCTCGACAATTTCTTCGATGAATTCCGAGAATACGGCCATCATGCAACGTTGAAAAGAGGCCAGAGCGTTGCATAGACTGAAGGGCATCCTTCTATATGCAAACGTTCCATAAGGGCATATAAACGTTGTTTTGTGTTGATCATCCGGGTGAATGGGAATTTGCATGAACCCTGGGTACCCATCGAGAAAGCAAAAATAAGCGTGGTTTGTTAATCTCTCGAGCATCTCGTCAATGAACGGTAGGGGGAAGTGATCTTTCTTCGTTGCTTTGTTAAGCTTACGATAATCGATACACATCCGCCACCCGGTCACGGTTCTCTATAGTATCAATTCGTTCTTCTCATTCTTCACCACGGTTAAACCTCCTTCCTTCGGCACACAATGTACTGGCCTCACCCATTCGCTATGCGGAACTGGGTAGATGATTCCGGCATCAAGTAACTTGATGACCTCTTTATTTACTACCTCTCGCATGGCATGAGTTAGCCTCCTTTGGTGGTCCACTACGGGCTTACATTGGTCTTCCATTGGTATACAATGAGTGCAAAAGGCTGGGCTAAGACCTTTGAGATCATTAATCGAATATCCAATCACCTTCCTATGTTTTTTCAATAAAATCAGCAACTTCTCATTTTCTTCGGGACTCAACTCGTCGCTCACAATGACTGGATAGGTCTTGTCTGGGCCCAAAAACTTGTACTTTAATCCTTTGGGCAAAGGTTTAAGGTCTACCTCGGGCACTTGTGGCTCCTCGGGTTTAATCTCTCTTATGTTCTTGAATTTTTCTTCCTCCACGCTTCCATCTTGTGGTTCTAAACCTTTCTTTGCTTCATCTAGTTCTTCATGTTGTTGATCACTAACTTGATTCTCCACCGCCCTTTGTAGTGGGTCTCTAAGGGTTTCAACAAAACAAAGACTATCTACCTCTTCTACTTCATCTTCGGGAGGAAAAGGTGAAGGGTGTTTAGAAACGCGAAGAAAATTATATGTGTACTTCTTCCCATTAAGGTTCATTGTTACTTTGCCTTTTCCGGAATCCAACACGGCATCAACCAACTTAAGAAAGGGCCTACCTGGGATTATGTGATCATGATTACTATGGTAAGCATCAATAACAAAGAAATCGGTTGGTATACATTTTCCAGAGATTATTACATTCATGTAGCAAGCAATACCTAGAGGTCTAATAGTTCTACCATCTCCCATGATTAATTTTGTTGATGTTGGAGCTAAGTCTAGGTTGTGGTCTTGAACTTTATCATAAATTTTAGAAGATAGGACACTTACTTGGGCTCCGATGTTGCACAAAGATTTACATTGAACTCCATTGATCTCGCAACTCAAGTGTGGTGCCATCTTCTCCTCTTCTTCGAATCCTATCGCGTAAACTTCGGCGAGGCGAGCATATGGCGATGCTTCGGGCTTGATCCCCATGATTCTTTTCACCTCAGCAATGTGTTCTGAATCCACTTCATCATCTCCAAAGAGCTTTTGAAATATCTCACCGGTGGTTTCAAGGTCGTATGAATCTTCCGCTTTCTTCTCCGGCGGAAAATCCACTTCCAATGCTCTCGCCATCCCCTTTTGGTTAGGGAACGGTCTTCTCTTGTCGAATACTTCTCCGTAATCGATTGGAACCTAATCCATTGGTTCGAACTCCTTTAATGGCTTCGCGCTTGACATGCTTCTCTTGCTTGTTTCATTTGATTCGGTGAAGTCAACGCTCGGGGTCGTTCTTGACTTGATGTGTTCTTCTTCAAGCTTTCTCGGGATTGGCTCCTCTTTTGTGACTTCCGGGGTTGCCTCCTTAGAAATTTCAGCACACTTCTTCTTCCTTGAATTGTATTTCGGCTCTTCCGCAAGTCTTGTTTCCCAATCTCTTCGCATGGCCGCCGCTCTACTAATTTTCTGTAGAAGTTGAGCGGCTTCCGTGAGTGTTTTCTCCATGAGATCCCCACCTGCACACATTTGGACGTGTTGCATGCAACTAGGGGTTAGGGAAAAGAAAAATGTATGCAAGAGTGCGTCACCGGAGAAGCCGAGTCTTGGTCCTTGTTCAATCAACTCATTAAACCTATTCCAAGCTTGGTCTATCCCTTCCTCTTCTCCTTGCTTGGAAGTGATCACTTGCCTCCTTAGATGTTGAACCTTGCTAATTGGAAAGAACTTCTCACAAAACTTCTTCGTCAACTTGTTCCAATTGCCTTCAAATTCAAAGGACGCAAACGAGTACCATGTCTTTGCTTCACCAGCAAGTGAGTAGGGAAAGAGATTCCATTTGAACCATTCATCGGGAACTCCTTCTTGACGCACCGTGTTGCATAGCGTCGTGAAATGCCTTATGTGTCTATATGGGTTCTCCGTAACCATCCCTTCAAACGGGTTTGCCGCCGCCATCTCGATGATCTTGGATTTGATTTCATACTTGGTCGCTTCGAGCTTCGAATCCGACTCTTGTACTCTTATGTCTTCACATCGAGGACTAGCGTAATCCCTTAGTGATTAAACCAGTTCTTCCACGGGTTGATTAGCGAACGCCATCTAGACAACAAGATAAAAACAAAAACAAAACAAAACAAATGGTTTTCTAGATAATATGGGTTATATATTAGCAAACAAAAGATAAACCTAATATAAAAGAAAGTTAAATGCAAACCAAACGATGTAAACTAGCTTGCTCCCCGGCAACGGCTCTAGAAAAAGGGGCTTGTTGACGGATAAAAGACATATCCACCTATGATCCGCAAGCGTACGAACCTACACCTTTTTCACCATAGGATTCCCAAGGTTCTTGTCAATCCGCGGAGCAAGGGGATTACAGGCGTTTGATCTACTTCTACTCACTAACTACTCCAACCCTAACTAAGGTTAAACTAGAAAACGACTACACTACACTAGAGAGAACGATTAAGCTATCAAGATTGGAGACACTCGCCCATGGGTCTACGATACTTGAACATGCAACCGCTTTCAACACGAAAACCAATCTATCTATCGGGGGTTGTGACCACGGTTTCCCCATTTCCCTCCCCCCGTACTGTCACTACGCGGAGGTATTCGTGACTAGACCTATGATGGACACGGCGTATTGAATTGATCCAAGGGAGCATTGGGATCCATACTTCCTTTACAACATGGTAGCTAACCTTAAGCATCTAAGCACATTCAACACAATATGATAGATAGATAATCCAATAAATTACAATTACATCTTCTAGACCGATTACAACCCATGGATGAATAAGGAGATTACCCCATCAAGGTGCTAGACATGGCACCGTTGATCATGGTCACCCTTCCGACGTGTCTTCCTTCTTCTTCACTTGTGGGTGCTTCCTTTGAGATGGTTGATCCCCCTCCGGAGATCTCCCTTCTCTCTCTCTAGCATGTGGATGGCCTCTCGGTACGAATGTCTCTCCCCCTTGCAAATGGCGGTGCCTCCAGGACTTTAGGGTTGAAGATCCTTCGGGTTCAAGGAAAGGGGGGCCGAACCGACATCGGGAATGGGCCAGGCCGGCCGGCCCAGGCCCATCCTAGCTCGGTTCGGTCGCCCCTTCGCTCCCGTGGGTCCTCAGGTGATTATGCACTTTGCCCCTCCACTTGCATGATTTTGGCAATGTCATCCTCGCGTCCAAGATGGAGGTTATCCTTGCATGAAGTTCGGTCTTTTACGCTTCAATCCTCGGGGGTGTTCCTTCGTAGCACTTCGGTCCTCGCCACCATTGGAAGTGATTTCATCAGGCTCATGAGCATGAACAAGACTCCGTAAATGCTCCTTTGAACTTGTTGTGAATCTGTCCTTTATGTCCATGTTTTCCTACATAAACACAACACTTCCAAATGCATGCACAAAGATGAACTTGTTATATGATTAGTGTACCTAGTGGCGGGTTAGTTCCGTAATCAAATCCAAACCAAAGTGTAATGAACATGTTTGGTGTTCCAAAATACACCGTCAACAAGGTGACAACTCCGGACGGGCTTTTTAGTCCACCACATTAGTTCGGGCTAGTAGGATTCAGCGCGCCGTAGTCCTCCCTTCTCATCCCAGTCTGAGGGCAGGGCTTTGCGTGCCCCTGCAGCACTAGAAGAGCTTGTCGAGTTAGCTTGCCTCGGTTATCCTTTGCTTTAGTCCTTTGCCTAGAGTTGACAAGAATAGATAGATTGTGTTAGGATCCTTTCTCATCTCGTTGTCCTCCCAGCTCGCTATCCTCTCTAGTCTTTTACCTAGATCTCCTAGCGTGTGTCAAGTTATCCCCGAATATATTTATTCGTTTTCCCCTGCTATAGCTCTTTACCAAGTCTTGGTTATTCTCCACCATTTACTCGATCATCTTTGCCGTAGTGCCTCCCAAGGGAAAATATAAATATGATAACCAGAATACCACCGGGTGAAGTGCTACAACGGTAATCCGTGCGCTGACAGACCTCTCTGTAATCGTGTGTTTTACCCCCAACATTCCTTAGCTCCATTACTAGGTACAAACTTAGTGGTGAGGCTAAGGAGCGTTAACAAGCATTTCTGGTGCCGTTGCCGAGGAGGCAATAGGCATAAGATATCGTTTAAACAGTGTGGTAGAATTATCAAGGTTCAGTGAACCGCTATTTAAGCGGGTTTACCCTTGCTCTACTCTCGTGTATGCAGAGTGCATGACCGGTTTCGACCTATCGTCCTACTTTAATGACAATCTGGAGTCACTCATGCGGAGAGTGCGACCCCGTGTCCTCATCCCTCAGTATTTTCTCTCGAATCAAGAGACGAACACCGTCGATCCCTTAGACAGCACCACGTCAGCACCAATGGCTGAGAGGACGATCCGCGAGTTTTCCGCCCCTCCAACACCAATGTCCCTACCGAACCAACCACAACGGTGGGAGGCAGAAACTTCGAACTCAAGCCTGTGTTGATCAACATGGTGCAAGCAAATTCATTCTCCGGCAAGCCGAATGAAGATGCCAATGCACATCTCCAGCATTTTCCGGAGGTGTGTAGGACATTCACTATCTGGGGAGTGACGAATGATGCAATCCGTCTTTGCCTATTCCCGTTCTCATTGCTCGGGAAGGTGAAGCAATGGTTTTATGCGGAGCGAGATGCTATCAACACATGGGTTAAGTGCTCAAAGGCATTTCACGCAAAGTTCTTTCCGGTGGGCAAAACCAATGCCCTCTGCGCAAGAATTTTGGGTTTCCAGCAGCAGAATGATGAGAGTATCCTAGAAGCATTGTTGACGGTGAAATTCTGTCAACCTAGCCATGAGTTTACCTTCGGTGTTGACATGAGTTTTATATCTTATCCATTAGTACTAACCCCCGTGGTATAACAAGTTCACTTGTGCATGTCGGTTTTGGAGTTTAGTATTTATGCAGGATTTTAGTGTTGAAAGCAAGACTTTCGGGATAAGTTCATTAGGCACCTCATGACAAGACCTTGAAGCCCGGTACAAGTCATGCAATGAAGCAAACATGACTCCAAGAAGCCCAGGGACCAAACCCGAGAAGATGACAAACTCCGAGGACCCAGACAGAAAAGTGTCGAATCTTGCGGGATAAGGAGCTTCATCCAATTCGGAGAAAAACTGACGACAAGGGCCCACATGCAGAAGGGGGGGATCTAGAAGACTCGGGAACCAACACCGGGCGAGGGAGGCGGCTAACTGGGCCGAAGTGGGCCCAGGCCGGCCGGCCGAGCCCATTTCGAGGCCCAGTCGCCCCCCTTAGACCTAGGTGCACCTCGGGCTATTTATAGCCCCCTGACTGAGAGCCACACATCAATTCATTCGTCATCCACCGCCGAGGAGCAGAGAAGCTTGAGGGACACCATCTCGGAGAGGAGGGTCGTGCTAGTTGTCTAGGGTCTCCCTAGCTGACGTGGGAACCTTGCATGGAAGACCACGTCGGAGCTCCGGAGCAAGGATCAAGATCGAGGTAGGATCCCAGTGGTGATCTTGTTCATGTAATCATTCATGGTGAAGTTTTTATAGTGAATCCGATTTCTAGCGATCAAGTGCCTTCTCAAGTGACTTGTACCTAGATGTTATTTAATTTTCAGCACGTGGTAGGACTCGCGTGAACCTAGAAACTTAACTTTTGGTTGGTTTAAAAATTCATATCCATGGTTTCTCTAAGATCAGAATTTTCTAAGCCTCATTTAATTTTATTTCATTCAAAATCTCTCTCATCTAACCAAAATTAGAACCTAAACCTATGCCCCCATGATCAAGCCGGGAAAAGCTCGCTCTCAACCAATGAAAGCAAACAATACCGGTGAGACCAACATAAAATTAGTCAGAAATATTTCTCGACTTACATTTATTTTTAATGCTTTTAAAATTTCTCTAAATTTATATTTGAACTCATTAATAGCTCTGATTTTATTTTTGTTTAGAGGAGTGCTTAGCATTAAAACATGCTTAGAGGGAGGCAATCTAGTTAACTCAACCATGCATGCACCATGATGCATCACGGGATGCCCCTCCAACATTTTTTATCAAACCACATGCAAAGGACAGGCATGGGGGGCAGCCAAGGCCTTGTTTTGCAGGAATATCATGGAGACGTGTGAGGCAAGGGAGCATGGAGGTGACTCAAAGCAAAATCATCAAGTGGAAGGAGCAATAGTGCAAGCAAAGGAGTGGACGAGAACGTTTGGAAGATGCAACCCCGTGGAGCACGTGGTCACGAAGCAACAAAGTAAGCATGAGCATACTGGAGAAGAACTAAGCCAGGATAGGTAAGTCTCCCCATCCAGCTCCTTGATCGTGTGCACAAGTTTGTAATTCAGAAACACCTTAGACTTAGCCAGCCACTCCTAGTTTGTTTTGTCCAACAAAATTCATCCTAATTCCACTCAAAGTCCATACCCCAAATAATATTTGTGTACCTTGTTACCGGTTGAAAACCCCGGATATATATTTGTGAGAGAGAGTGCAACAACCATGTGGAAGAAAACTATAAGTCTTTTCACCAAGAAGAAGGGACCATCGTTGTCCAAGCCATCAACAACAAACTTCTTCTACGAGGCACTCAGTTTCCGAGTCTCCTCGGAGCATGGAGGAGGACACGGCACCGCCGAGGAGAAACAATACTCTTCTCATCAGTGGGATGAGGGCCACACGAAGCTCATCTATAATGTTCACTGAACCTCAAGAACGTACGGAGGAGCCGCCCGTCCGACCTCGCCACTCGACACGATCATCCGCTCCACCTTCATACACTCCGCGGTATTCCGGATTTATTATCATGACAGAGGAGGAGGAGAAGCTCGCTCGCCTTGAGAGGCTTGTACGAACGTTGACTCCGACGACCAAGCTCTCCTCATATTGGGTTTTCATATCGATATTTACTAGATGTTGGGACATCTAGGTTTGGGTGCAATTCTCCAACAGAGTGTCTAAAAACACCCACACGGGATTCACCTTGGAAATTCTCATGACCATGGCGCCTATCCTTGATGAAGGAGTGTTGAGTCACTCATTCCGTTTGGAGGGACTTGAACAAGTGGTTCCCTATGAGTATATTAGGGAATTTCTTGATTTTCGAAAGGGAGCCCCGGAACAAATGGATGTGCAAGAAGGGCACAATGGAAGGTTTTTGGAGTGTGATTGCGGGAGGAGCCCATCAACAAAGAAATAGTATCCGGAACCCCATCATCCAAGTGTTTCGCTCATGGATATGTATGAAGATTTTGGGGAGAATGAGAGAGACAAAGATAACCAACGCGGAGTTGAATTGGCTTTACTCGGCTTTGCCAGGCAGCCAATCGACCCCTCTCACCTTATGATCAACCGGTGGTGTTGTGAAGCAACATCGGGTTCGAGAGATATTGGTTTGGGGTGTTACCTCTCCATGTTGGCTATCTCTTTGAGACAGGGTACTACAAGGAACCCAAAGCATCTCCTACCTAGGACTTCCCTAGGATTTGAATATATGAAGCAAGGCAAATACATAAGTGGAGCTGAGAAAGGAGGCTTCAAAGTGGCCAAAGTAAATTTGCCCCTTCCAGATGGAAGATTAAGACTTTTCTTGAGGGGAAAAAAGATTGGTTAGAGGAAGGACTTCTTGTGCTGGTGAAAAAAAATAAAAGAGGAAGGATTATAGGAGAAGGTTCTTCCATGGCCCAAGAAGGAGGTGCGCAACAAAATTATGTGCCACCATTTGGAGGAATTCCGGCCGCCAAGTTACTACGGTGGTGTACCAATGCAAGCATGGGGGAGTGGTGCAGCCATACCCCACCAAACTTTGCGGTACCCAACGTAGCCTTTGGGAAGCCATATGAACATCTTCCTCAACTACAACATAATGTAGCCATCATTGGAGGATACGCTGCGAGAAACATGCAAAATATCGCAGCCATCCAAACCAATGCAAACCAAATGGGTGAAGGAAATGCAAACATCGCTTATGAGATTGGACGCCTTCATCTAGTACCACCGGATCAATTCGTAGGAGTGGATGTCCAATCCTATTATGAGCAAGGGTACAACCACCAAGATTATCAATATCAACCACCGGCGGAAGATTAGAAGAAAGAGGAGCTTTAGTTTTCTTTTCTTTTCCCTTCTTCTTTAATTTTCAGCTTGTATGCGCCTATGTATGCGTAGTATTTTTTTTATTTAAATTTTCAGCATGTGTGTTAGTGTTTATTTTCATCATGAATAAAGTCACCACCTTGTTTTTACCTTTGGTAAAGTTACAAAGTTTATGCCATGATGATATATGATTATAATTGCCACTTTGTTTATCTTTGTAATTGATTTATGCATGATTAAGCTAGTGCACTCTTAAAATACAAATCTGAAATTATCTAAATGCTAGCTTAATATTTAGTGGAGGTTATGATAAAAATAAATACCCATAGTGTTTTATGTGCTCTCAAGTTTAGATGGGTTAAAGATGATTTATTTCTATTCTTAAAAGTAATGCTAACCTTGTCATAAATACCACTTGCATGTTGCTCTACCTATCCAGAGCCATATAAATATTTGAGTGCAAAAACCTAGTATACAAGATTTACTTTTGGATGAGTTATTGCAGGCCATGATTTCTCTGGCCCGAGACTAAGAAGCTGGTCATTCCGTTTTTGCGTAATTATCTTATTGCTAGCCTATTATCCGTGCATTGTGTATCCCCACATCGGAGATTTCACAAACCTCGTCGGATATCCACCCTTAAAACCAAAAATCATCTTTTGTGTTTACCTCCTTGACCACAACCTATCATTGAGATTGGATCATCAATTCAAGGAAGATCGCAAGAAGGTGTCAAGATTGAAGATTTCAAGTATCTCTCCAACGAAAAAATATTTCCGGTACCTACCATTTCTCTATCACCTCTTTGCCTGAGGACGAGCAAACGTCTAAGCATGGGGGAGGAGGTAGGTACAATGCAATTTTAGAGTTCAAGGGGAGCAAATAAAAAATGATGAGAAATAAAAAGAGAAAAAATTAGAAAGTGAAAGAAAGAAAAAAAAAATATATGTATGACAAAAAGAAAAGAAAAAATGTGAGTATGAGTAAAAATAAAATGAGCTCCCCGGTTCTATAAAGTGCATTAGGAATTTCAAAGTTTCAAGATTTAAAAGATCCAAACTCATTTTTCCAACCATGTGCAATCCGATAACAAGGACTTCCTTTGTGCCTTGGGATCGCTCTTTGCCATTTTCACATGTCCACCTATATCAAAGTGTGTGTATTTTTTCTCCCCCCCTCCTTGATATAACATTATTTTCCAATGACCTTTTTGACGAGTCTCGGTAAGACCACGAGAAGCTTGTCTTGTTTTGACAACATCTCATTTATAATATCTTGGTAGGACTAAACTTTCCCAAAAACCTCCATATAAAAGCCTACCACTTACATATATGTTTTGAGAGGGAAAGGAGTAGAAGAAATAGGCTTGAGAGACAAGATAATATGAGAGTTCATGAGCAAGATGCAAGGTGGTTTAAATTTGTGAACTTGGTTTAGCTCTTTTTCATCTCGTTCATTATTTCAAAATTTCTGAGATCCATTTGAATTTTTGGGAGCATGTTAATACTTGTGGGATAAGCTTAATTAATAATCTACCCTTCGTAGGGATGAAGGCTAGTACATTATGAAACTTCAACGAACTAAACTTTTGAGAGGATTATGTTTTCTCGTGTATGATCAAGTGCAAGGTTTAAACAATGAAGGGCAATGATGATATCCAACGAAGTCTTACTTGAGGACGAGCAAGGTTTAAGCACGGGGGAGATGTTGACGGTGAAATTCCGTCAACCTAGCCATGAGTTTACCTTCGGTGTTGGCATGAGTTTTATATCTTATCCATTGGTACTAACCCCCGTGGTATAACAATTTCACTTGTGCATGTCGGTTTTGGAGTTTAGTGTTTATGCAGAATTTAGTGTTGAAAGCAAGACTTCCGGGATAAGTTCATTAGGCACCTCATGACAAGACCTTGAAGCCCAGTACAAGTCATGCAATGAAGCAAACATGACTCCAAGAAACCCAGGGACCAAACCCGAGAAGATGACAAACTCCGAGGACCCAGTCAGAAAAGTGTCGAATCTTGCGGGACAAGGAGCTTCATCTAATTTGGAGATAAACTGGCGACAAGGGCCCACATGCAGAAGGGGGAAGGATCTAGAAGACTCGGGAACCGACGTCGGGTGAAGGAGGCGGCTAACTGGGCCGAAGTGGGCCTAGGCCGGCCGACCCAGCCTATTTCGAGGCCCAGTTGGCCCCCCTTTGACCTAGGTGCATCTCGGGCTATTTATAGCCCACTGATCGAGAGCCACGCATAAATTCATTCGTCATCCGCCGCTGAGGAACACAGAAGCTTGAGGGACACCATCTCGGAGAGGAGGGTCGTGCTAGTTGTCTAGGGTCTCCCTAGACAATGTGGGAACCTTGCATGGAAGACCACGTCGGAGCTCTGGAGCAAGGATCAAGATCGAGGTAGGATCCCGGTGGTGATCTTGTTCATGTAATAACTCATGGTGAAGTTTTTATAGTGAATCCGATTTCTAGCGATCAAGTGCCTTCTCGATGATTTTGTTCTCCATTGGTTTTGCTTCTTCCCCAATCTATACTTAAGATAGATTGCATAGGGTGCTCTTGTAGCCACGGTGGCTAGAGGTGCATACCAGACCGACCAAGTGATTTCAACTTGTTCTTATCGAACTCGCCCTAGGCTAACCCGCACGAATAGGGGTGCGTTGTGACAGAACGGTGGCTCCAAAAGGCAGGCGTCTTCAGAATCGGACCGAAGGCCACGGTTTAAAGATGCTTTTAATGAGATTCGCTTTTCTATCTTCATCTATCTTGTTTGGAGCTACAACATAAGCATGATCTAGACTCTCTAGATCGATTATCTCTTGCTTTCTCTTGTTACCTCTTTAGTAGATTAGATTAGATGCGTTTTCTTGATGATCTCTTAGATTAGATGCAACTTGGTTCTTCAAAAGGATTTTCCTTGCTTTACTAGATTGAATCCTTGTGTTGCACATTGTTCCACGGATTCGATACCTTGGGTTCACCACTCAAGGGAAGAAGGGTCCCTTGACTACGACGGGGGATTTGTCCGCTTGCAAATCCATATGAAGTTTGATATGAATATACACCGTCAACAAGCATGGGAACGCTTCTAGGAGTACATCACCGCGTGCCCGCACCATGGCATGCACGGGTGGTTCTTAATTCAGATCTTCTATCACAGGCTCAAGCATACGTCTCGTGAGCACCTAGATGCAGCTGCTGGAGGAGCCTTCTTCTCGCTACAAGTACCAGCCGCTAAAGAATTAAATGAGAAGATGGTGGCAAATCAAGGTTGGAATGGAGACCGTCTCCAACCCCGTACCCGCGGTGTACACCAAGTCGATGGAATCGACATGATCGCCGCCAAGATGGACCTCCTCATGAAGAAATTGGAGGCATCAAGCAACATGGAAACCGCCAAAATCATGGACGCGCACATGACGTGCGAGGTTTGCGGCAATGTTGGTCATTCGGGAAATGATTGCCTCGAAATAAGGGAAGAAGCCAACTTCATCAACAATGGCAACAACTACGGGTTCCGCAACAACAACTTCAACAATCAAGGGTGGAACTCGAGCTCCAACTTCCCGTTCAACACTCAAAATGGAGGTAACTATTCTAACTCTTTCAATAATCAGCCTTCCATTAAAGATCTTTTCTTTGGCCAAGCTAGAATTAATGAAAGTTTAAACAAGAAGCTAGCTGCCAATGCGAAAGTTCTTGAGAATTTAAACTCCACCATAGAATCTTTCACTTTCGCTATGAAGAATCAGCTTAGCTTTAACAAAATGATAGAAACTCAACTTGCTCAGCTTGCTGCTTCTTTACCTTCTTCTGAGTTGGGTGGAATCTCGGGGCAACCCGAGCCTACTCGAGAGCATGTTAGCACCATATCCACCGGATGGGGTAAGCCATCTAGGAGGACATATGTACCTAACCATGTAGGGAAGCCTATACATCAAATCCAAGACCCATGGGATGAATTAGCAGTCTTGCACAAGAAAGACAATGGATATCCGGGCATCACATGCACAATCTACTACCAAAAGATAAAGAATGCTCTTAACCTTGGAGCGAGTGTCATCCTCATGCCCAAAGCCATGTTTGAAGAGTTAGGGTATCCGGCTATCTCTCCAATGACAATGACAGTCCAACTTGTCGACTCATTGATCAAATATCATGAGGGCATAGTAGAAAATCTCTTGGTGAATGTTAGAGGCTCGTATGTCTTTGCGGATTTCATGGTCCTCGACATACAGGAAGAAATTGCGCTCATTCTCGGGCGACCATTCCTAAGAGATGTCAACACAAGGATTGACGTTGGAGCCGGAAAGATCCAATTCCGCATAGGGCGAAGGAATATGACATTCAAATTCCAAGCGAATGAAGATCAATGTTACCTAGTGCAAGATGAGGAAGCTAGAGGGTGGAAGAAGCCACAACCCCAACATAAGAAAGAAAAGGTAGCCCCGACCAAGCCCAAGGTAGATAGCATCATTACAACAATGAGGAAGCATTGGGAGCAAGACAAAGCATTCAACGGGTGCCACCAACCCAAGAAGTCAAAGGCAATCAACAAGGCTAAGGGGGAAAAGAAGACGAAAATCAAGAACACCCCCGCCAAAGCCTCATCGACTTCATCGCCACCAAAGAAAACAAAGAAGGTGTGGCGAGTAAAGAGAGCATCATCCGAGTCTTCCACTTCGGGACCGGACGAGCCCAAGATCAATTGAGCAACCGGAGGAGTCCCGCTCACGGACTCTAAACTACAAGCCGTCACCGAGAGGTAAACCGGTAATTTTCCCATATTTGCCTTTATTTCATGCATAAATCATGTTCAGATTTCAAATTTGTTTTCATCATTGCATTTAGTAAATAAACAAGGCTTAGAAAAGCAGTTTTGGAGATTTTGGTGATACGGCCGAACCTAGAGGTACGACCGTACCTCCCCTCGACAAAATTTTTGTGCGGGATGTTTTCAGGAGGGAACACGAGTGTTTGGGAAGTAGGACCGGCCGCACCAAGTGATACGGCCGTACCTATAATTTTTCACAGATCCATCAAGACAACCACTACAAGCGTCCAGGTGCTCGTCCCATCACCAAAAAGAAGACGGGCCAACCAGGGAGCCAAAATTTAGCTTGGGGGAGACCCCATTTTCAATCAAGGAAGGTATGTCCATCCAAACTACTCTTTAACATCTTGTTTATCTCTTTTGAATAAAAGAAATGTTTGCTTCAACCATGTGCTTGAAATCTTGTTTATACCCTCACTTTGGAAATGATGAATGGTTGCTAAGTTAAAACTTTGCAAGAACCTAGTGCATATCTTTGTGCTCTATGCCTTTTTGAATTTGTTAGTATATTTTGAGGAACAAGAGCCTAAAATAAAACTTTGTGGGAAGCAAATGCTTATGACCAAATCTAGGTTGTTGACTAGTATGATATGATGCGACAATGTTGATCCGCTCTATCTCAAAGTATGGTGAAAATCTCAGACGATTTCTTTTTGAAAATAAAACAAGGCAAGTTCCTCAATGGTCATATTACCTACCAAAGCCATATGTCGGTATCAATGTTCAAACCTTCTACATATGCTTGCTTGTGACCCTTAAGTTTTGCCAAATTGTTGTGACCCTTGGTAGAATCTTTTCATGCTTCCATGATTGAGATCACATACACCCACATATAAATGCTAACTCCTACACCAGGAGTTACGCAAAACATGCCATCCATCCACTAAAAATAAATACTCCAAAGTTCAAAGAGATTTCTCTTCTTGTGATCTTGCAAAAGGAGAGAGGGGTCATCGAAAAAAAAGAAAAAGTAGTATATGCTCAAGAAGCATAGAAAAAATATGCTCCAATCAAAGAGCATGGAAAAAAAGGGTAAAGCATGACCCCCTTCAAAATAAAAGCTAGAGGAGAATCTCAAAGGAAGGAGTGTTTAGAAAAAACATAAAAATATTTCACACACTTGCACATCTCGATCAAGTTGTGTGACTAGTTTCTTCTTGGATCCGGTCTTTGGCTCAACAACATCATGTGGCACAAGTGAGTATCATACTTATCCTACCCAAAGCTCCACATACAAGCCATAAAAGTAGGAAGTTGAGTCTCACTTAAAGTCTTTGGTGAGGTAACAAACACTACTTGAGTGATCGAGGGAACCATCTGAGGAACCTTGTCTTTCTTTGCAAAAATTTTCAAAAAAAAAACTCCGAGATAGGATTCAGAAAAGAAGAAGAGTAAGAGATGCAAAGTCAAAACTCATTCTACTTTTCAACCTCCGAAGGCAAGGTGGAAAGCTAAAAGCCCCACAGGTAAAGTAAGGCTAAGCTTCTCCCGTACCAACCTTTTCAAATTTGCAAGAGCATGGAGTTTGTGCACAGGTACTTGCCGAGTGATAACATCATGCAACTCCTGATCCACCGAGGCCAACTCTAGTCTTTGCTCGAGGACGAGCAAATGTTTAGCTTGGAGGAGTTTGTTGATGGTCCTTACAACAAGGATTCGACCGTCAAAACCTTGGGTTCGAGAGGAGTATACAACAAGTTTCATGCACATTTTTTATACTAATAAAGTTCCACGAGTTGTGTTGCAGTTTTTATGGACAGGTACACATTTAGGGGGGGAGGAACCAACGTGCCACACCAGCTAGGCATGGCAGCACCACCAGGCACGCCCGGCCCTGCAGGTGCGGCCGCACCTGCCCCGTGCCACGTCTCAAGTCCAAGTCACGTCCTTCCCCACGTGCACAACTTGGATGAACAAGATTGATCAAGGAAATGTCAGTTTGATCAAATGGATGAAGTTGTGATCACTTGGATCAATGGGTACACCTCTCCGGCCGATCAACCGCCACAACCGTCATTCCAAGGCTATCCTGAGCGTCCCTGAGCGAAGGCGGTTCATCCCATGGCATAGAGGTGGGCCGGCCGCACCTAGAGGGCCAGCCATACCTCCCAACCGTCGTGCCGACCGAAACCGACTCAAGTTACCGACCATCAACCACCTCATGAGCAAGGATCAGGAGCGTCCAAGTCAAGAGGTGGTAGATCATAGGGCTGGCTGCACCTCCTCATCCGACCGCACCTATGAAAATGGGCCCACGTGCTCAACCGACCTCACTTACCTATAAAAGGAGCCTCACACCTGCTGGAATGAACACACAGCGTTGGAGCATCTCATTTCCACTCTTTTGTTCACTTAGAGTAGGATTAGTGTAGCTTGGGAGTTAGAGTCGAGTCGAGCTAGTCTCGGGGTTCCGGAGGAGTCTTCTTCAGAGTTCCGGTACTACTCTTGTATCCTTTCTTTGTTTATACTCAAGTACAATTCAAGTTATCTTTCTATCTTACTTTTCGAGTCAATTATATTCAGCTTTTACTTTGCTCTAGAAGCTTTATTCTTGGTTTAGACTAAAGTTAGATTAGTCTTGGTTAGCATAGCTCTCTTGAACCCTATAGTGTTGTGGTCGTTCTTCGCTTGATCTCCGGTGTTTCACCGGAGAGAGAGACCTTCCTTCGTGATATCCAGGGAAAGGTTCTTTGGCTCATTGTGAGTGTGGTGCTCAAAGCTTACCTTAGTCTTAGATTGGTGTCCCACGCAACGGAATAGTTGTGGTACCCTAAGGAGGTAACAGCTCCGGACGGGCTTTGTAGTCCACCACATTAGTTCGGGCCGGTAGGATTCAACACACCGTAGTCCTCCCTTCTCATCCCAATCTGAGGGCACGGCTTTGCATGCCCCTGCAGCACTAGAGAGCTTGTCGAGTTAGCTTGGCTCGGTTATCCTTTGCTTTAGTCCCTTACCTAGAGTTGACAAGAATAGATAGATTGTGTTAGGATCCTTTCTCGTCTCGTTGTCCTCCCAGCTCGCTATCCTCTCCAGTCTTTTACCTAGATCTCCTAGTGTGTGTCAAGTTATCCTCGAATATCTTTATACATTATCCCCCGCTATAGCTCTTTACCAAGTCTTGGTTATTCTCCACCGTTTACTCGATCATCTTTGTCGTAGTGCCTCCCACGGGAAAATATAAATATGATAACCCAAATACCACCGGGTGAAGTGCTACAACGGTAATCCGTGCGCTTGCGGACCTCTCTGTAATCGTGTGTTTTACCCCCGACGTTCCTTAGCTCCGTTACTAGGTACAGACTTAGTAGTGAGGCTAAGGAGTGTCAATAGTTGACACGTCCTCGTCTTCCTCCTCGCTCTTGCTCTTCCTCGATCTAAAGCTATTGGTCTAGCTTTTGCCACGACGACGCGAATCCGGGGAGCCGCACATGTGGGGTGCACGTGTGTGGATGTGTGCGATGGCGCACGGGGCAGGGACAGGGGAGCTCGTCGTCGTCACGCTCATCGACAGGAAGGTCCGGCAACAATGGTCCCGACATGGTGAAAAACATAGACATAGGACACAGGGGCTTGTAAGAAGGGTAAAATAGTCTTTATCAATTAACTTATAAGTTAGGGCAACCAAACAGGGCTGATTTAAATTAAAGTGACTTATAAGTCGGGTGATTTATGGAAACCAAACAGAGCTTGAGTGTCTCAAGATTGGCTGCCACCGGATTACCTCAAGCCACTAAAAGGTTTGAAAAGTCGTGTTTTCTTGGACCTACTAGTGGAGGTTTTTTTGTTTTCTCTAAGGATGATGATGTTGTGAATGAAGTTGTTTTTTTATCAGAGTTGTTATTCTTAGTCGTAGTTATTTGTTGCATGGTTATGAACTTGTGATTGTTTTTTGTTCTTTTTTTATGAAACAGGAGGAGCACAACGCTTTCCTACTGGTTATTTATTAATAAATTTTAAAATGGTACAAGCATCCTAGTTAGATCAAGAGACAAAAAAGGCATGTAAAAAATAAAATAGTTATATGTGAGTAGATAGCCATGTAGACATTGCAGTTTTACGAGATTGCTTTGCTCTTAGGATAACTAAGGCAAACTCTGACAGAAAACATTGCTTGACTGAAAACATATCAGATATAATTTCTTTGTAGATTAAATCATTCATTGCCATCCAAATGCACTAGCTCATGACAATTAAGATATCCATGAAGAAACACACATCCAACCATAGTTTTAAATAGCGGGCTATAGCGTCGCTATAGCAGCGCTACAGCATTTTTAGAGGGTCCCCGCTACCCTATTTGTATTTTTGCCGCTATGACGGCTATGGACGCTAAATCGGGCTATAGCTGCGCTAAACGGCATAGCTTTAGCGCCGCTATAGCCTTAGCCTTACCTCAGTGCTGCAATTGTGATCTTTTGGACAACTAAATGTTTGAATTGTATGAGTCTTGTTGTACTGTCAACTTAAGTAATGTTCCAACACCCCTAGACACATATTTATGTTTATGATATTTTCTAATTACTGTATTTTTTCATCTATTAATTGTATTTATCATGATTTGATAGTAAATCACTATTTGCAATAGCCCGCTATAGCTTCTTAGCCTCGGAAAAAAAGATGCCGCTATTTGCCATAGCCCACTATTTAAAACTTTGCGTCCAACTGATCACGGAGAGAAGACAAAACTTGAAAAGGGTCACCTGGAACGATGATCAGATGGAGCAAAGACCAACATCCTTGTGCAAAATGACAGTTTAGAAATAAGTGCTCCACTGTCTCTTCATGAGAAGTAGAACAAAGCACATGATCATAGGATGGGAGAACTCTGTTTTTGTGATGAAGAATGTTTCTAATGATGAGCCTGTCTTTGAGCAAAAGAAAAAAAAAGACCTTATGTTTCTTCTGAGCAGCTGACTTCTGAAGCCAAGTGTAGTAGGGGTGCACGAATCTATAGCCAAGTAAATGCTTGTAAGCTTTCATCGATGCAAAAAAAGGTGCACCCCAAATGTAAGTCCTAATGTCATATTCATCCCCTCTTGGAAAAGTTTGGATCAAGTTTGCAAGCTGGAGCAGTTGAGCTACTTGTGAGATAGGTAAGTATAAAAGATCACTAATATTCAGCATTTCTTTATCTTTCTGTAGAGTTACATTCTGGTTCTTTGCAAATGAAAAGAGCTCTGGAAAGTTTGGGCTAGGTACTGAATTATTCCATAAATCCAACCATAAAAAGCACGTATCCCCCTTTGTGTGGTATGGCAGATCCCAATGCTTTAAATTTTTCCAGCAGCCTTAAATTATCCCCCCCCCCCCCCACCACCACCAAAATGAGTCTTTCATAGTACGATTGGGCAACTTTCCATTATTGTAGTAATTCTCCCAAATCATATGAACCCAGGGGATGTCAGCCTTGTTAAAGAATTTATGGAAATTCTTTAAAAGTAAAGCTTCATTATGTGTTTCCAAGTTAAGTACCCCTAAGCCACCTTCTGATTTTGGTAAGCAAACCATTTCCCATGCAGCTTTAGGTGATGATTTGGCATTAATATCAACACCTCTTCAGAGATAATGTTTTCTGTACTTATCTACCTGCTTCAATACAATCTCATCAATTCTGAAGGTGCACATATAGAAGGTTGGTATTGATGGAAGTCATCAGAATTTTTGTGGCACTAAGGGAAGTCATCAAAAATTTTGTGGCACCAAATGAATTCACTCATGTTAGTTTGCTTAGTCTGAACTTTCTTCTTTATCAATATAATCAGTCTTGCTTCATTTAGAGCAACTCCAATAGACTTTCTATCTCATTTTCTATCGGTAGAAAAAAAGAAACCCTCGTGAAAATGTCGTTCCAACAGCCTCGACAAAATAGTGGCTCGCCATCCTCCTCGCCATTCAGCCTCGTCCGCTCACGAGTTTAGGCTAGGCTCTACGCCTCCCAATCTCGCAGTGGAGCACGCGAATCGATTCCTCCCGCCTCTCTTCACACGCCAAATTAAATCAAGCCTTCCAGCGGAGGTGTGGCATTAGCCCACGACGACGGAGGCGCGACGGCGGAGGAGGTGTGAACTCCCAGCGAAGAGAGAGGCGAGCTCCTGATGGCAGAGGTGCAAGCTCCCAGCGGCAGAGGTGTGGCGTGGGCTTACAACGGCAAGTAGCAGTTCCTGTAGTAGGGGCGGCCCCGGAGCTCTAGTGCTGCTGCCATCCCGCTCCTCGTCGGCGCGCTCCTCCTCATCGGCGGCAAAGTGGATCTTGGGGGGCGACGACGCAATGGTGGCAGGGATTTCTCAATCCCATGCAGCAGGGGCTATGGTCAGCGCTAATGGGAGGTGGAGGTGGAGTTTGGGAGGTGGGGCTGTGGCTATTGATGAATGGCGCACGGCCGGAGGAAGGGTGTCGAGCTGGAGAGGAGGAGGAGGAGGGGCGTCGTGCTGGAGAGGAGGAGGAGGAGGTGGTGCAGAGGTGCTTTGCTCAGGAGTGGGGGAGTGGAGGAGAACGGGGAGGTTGGGGATGGAGAAGATGAGGCCGGCGGGAGGAGATATGAGAGGAGAAAGGGTAAGGTGGGGGAGAAAGAAGATGACATGTGGGTCTTGCGTGTCTGCGAGTGGTTGATGAGATTTGGAAAATGAAAAATACTAGTCTGCTGGATTATTACTCAATAAATTTTTGAAGTTTTCAATTTTTACAAAGGTCTACTCCTCCAAATTTAGCTAGCAGAAATAAAAACATGTTGGAGTTTCTTAGAAAACAAGATCGCGTCCAACTCCCTCGTCTACCGACATACTCCCTCCGTCCCATAGAAAGTGCAATTCTAATTTTTCTAAAACAGATTAGTGGTGGCACAAAAAGACTATGATACCCCTATTTTCTAGCCACATGCAGTAAGTTTTGGCATGCGGATCTGATTTGATTACTTAATTAGACAGATAATTAGATCTATTTTCTAGGATCGCACTCTTTGTGAGATTTTTTTTTAAATGCTAGGATTGCATTATTGAAGGGACGGAGGGAGTATAGGACTTACCGAGGGACACAGGCAGGAGCCTATGAGGGCAGTGGGGACAGGAGATAGTTGACTTGAAGCATGGATACAAGCGGCCAAGCACGGCGCGCGCAGCGCACATGAGAGGAGATCGGGCTGCTGTTGCGCGTGAGAATACCAAGCTCAACCATAATCATGGAAGTCGGCGCCCCCTTTTTGTGTGGATGCTTTGTGGGCTTGACGCACTCTAACTTCTTGGTATCAACAAGGTCACAAGCAGCTCGAGGGGGCGACGTCGATTGGCCCGGAACGGA
Organism: Cenchrus americanus; assembly: GCA_947561735.1. Lineage (NCBI taxonomy): Eukaryota > Viridiplantae > Streptophyta > Magnoliopsida > Poales > Poaceae > Cenchrus > Cenchrus americanus. The sequence continues at coordinate 194,560,240 of OX387245.1, read as the reverse complement.
GCTCGAGGGCGGGCGTCGTCGATTCGCTCGGCGTCGAACGAGGCTCCGCCACTCCAAGATACTTGATAGGCCAAGACGAGCATTTAAAATATATGAACATACAAAAACCAAAATGATCTACAATTTAAAATAGAGGGAGTATCATGTTTTGCACATAAAGCAGCCCTCGTATTTTGCACTTAAAACGTTTGCTACTTAGTATTCTTCATTGCAATATGCAGTAGTGCAGAAACTAGCATATGCAGATGCAGTAGGAATAGGGAGCTGGACTTGTAAGTTTTACAAAAAATTTAAATTCGTAAATTAAGTAATAAAAAATACACACGTTTACAATGGCGTGTGTGTGTGTGGATCAAGAATCGACAATAACCTTTATGAAAGTAGATGGTCAAAGGACAACACATTTGAGTTCTTTCAGTTGATTTTTTTCACCACTGATAAACACCTCTTCCAAGCACTGGAGATGACCGCCACCCCAAAGTTGGCCTTCAAGTTGTCTAATTTACTTCTCCATTACAGATAGAGCATGACACAAGCTTTTGCAAGTGATGAATATAAATATCTGCTGCTCTAATTTGGTCATCTGGTTGACACGTGCCGCGCGCCACTTGTCTAGGGATATTTCAAGAGAATCGTGTCGGTCCACACGCCGGTACGATGAGCATTTGATGATATCAGGAAAGAGATCAAAACACAGGCTTACAGCAGAATGATACCTGGAAACCAGAGCAAATTCGCTGCACTGCAAGAAGGCCATTGAAAATCTGGGACAGTCATAGCAAAGAATGTGAAGACATTTGACCTAGAGGGAGGCGAAACGATTCCCAGTATCCAGGTTGCCAGAAATTCGGAAATGAGCACGAAATGTCGAAATGCCATCACTTCCGTTCCCTCTTCAGGTACTTGCGCAACCTCTTGCCAATCATCCTATCGTGCAATACAAAATCAGTCTCATCATACGGGTCATATAGTAATCAGCATAGTCGTCAAGGTCCTGGACTCCCTAACGTTCAGCAAAGTATTCAAGCATAAGACAGGTAGAACATTCGTTAATGGGACCGTAAGGCTCAAACTTCTTATCAAAGTCACTACCATAGGCCATCATGTATTTCTCAAGCGCAGCTATCATGTACTTTCTTGCCTTTTTCCTGAGAATGAACCGTTCGTTCAAGATGATATTGTAGCAGTCCGTGATTAGTTTGGTTGTCAGCTTGTTGGTCTTGATCCAGCCACTCTTAGCAGCTTGTAGGGCATTGTCCCTGACAATGTTGAGGCAGTTCCATACGTCGAGGGAGTCTAGGTGAGGGCACTTGTCAAGGATGGCTGCCAGTCCTTTACTGGTGAGATCATTGCGGTATAGCTGAAGGGAGCGTAGCTCGTAAACTGTGGAGATGATGACCATGGTCGGATCGTTAGGGTCTACTTCCGCCGAATCGAAGTTATCTCCACTCACCGAAAGATCGGGCACTCCGCCTCTTCCGTGTCATTGACATAATGCCTCGCGTAGTAGCTATTTTTATCACATTCAAAGTAATCGAGACAAGTAGAACATTCACTGTCAGGTATGTCGGGTTCCTCAACTTCTCTGTTCCATCGTTGGTATAATTGGTGAGTAGCTTCTTTGTGTTGATCCTTGCTCTCACTTTGTCAGTCATGCAGATATTGAGGCAATTTTGTATGCCAAGCGACTCCAGGTGGAGGCATTTGTCGAGGATGGCTTCCAGCCCTTGGTTAGTGAGGTCATTGTGGACCAGATGCTTGGGAACGCAGCTCGTGCATTTTGGCAATTGCCATGACTTCCCCGTCCTTCCGCCAGTAGATCCAGTTACAGCCATAATGATCCGAGCCAATGCAGCGATATCTCTCAAGCACTTGAGCCGCGGGCACTCCTCGGCAACAACCTCAAGCACTTTCTCCATGCGCTGCATTGGAATAACAATCAAAGTTATTCCCCAATGCAACTTTATACTAGTAACAATCAAAGGTAAGATTTATAATGAAATAAAACGATATATAAGAACAGCAAGGAAACTCACTGCTCGGCGAGGCAGTAGAGGAAGACGTCGCGGAGGCCGCTCCCTTCTGCGCAGAACGCCTGGCACTGCCCCTGGCTGCGACGCACGGCGTCGATGGCCATCTGTTGAGGTCGACCAGGTTCAGGTCGTCCGAGAGCGCCTGGTAGTCTCGCATGTCGACGCGGCGCCAGAGATCAGGCTTTGGACAGCGCTTTTGGACGGAACCGTTTGCCAAAAAAATGAAAAATGTCTTCACGATTGTCATGCTCTAGCACTCGGGGAAGGTGGTCTCTTCCCCGAGAGCCATGCGCCGACACTCGGGGAAGGATCCTCTTCCCCGAGTGCCTTTTCTTGGCACTCGGGGAAGGGTCTCTTCCCCTAGTGTCACGCGGAAGCACTCGGGTAAATATTTTTATTCTTTTAGTTTTTTCTCCATTTTTGGTGATGCCTTACCACATTATTTTAAACTCTTTGCTCAAGTTTGGTTTAATTTTGAATTTCTTAGGTATATTTCGTTAGTTTTTTCGTTTTCTCTAATTTTTGGGGACACTTCAAATTTGAACTACACGTACATGAAATCGTATAATTTGGTGATTTAAAAAATGATATTCATGATATTTGGTGTATATTGAGGCCATATCCGGTAACTCACATGAAATGTCGAGCATCTTGTTACTGTGACATGACGAACAACTTACGGGAAAAGTGTTTCTAAATTACAGAAAATCCGGACAAAGTCTGAAAATCACGAAACTTGTCGGGGGTGTCATGCTATCACATGTAGATGTTGTGTGCAACAATTGAGAAGATTTCAAGCAAGTTGCAATGTCTGGTACCTAAATTCTATACATCTCCACATGTGAACAATATGATAACACACCTGGAGATGTCTGGGTTTTAGGCATCAGACGTCGCAGCTTGCTCGAAATCTTCTCTATTCTTACACACAACCTATATTGATAACACAACTCCCCGACAAGTTTCGTGATTTTCGGACTTCGTCCAGATTTTTTAAATTCCCGTAAGTTGTTCGTCATGTTACGGCAACAAGATGATCGATATTTAATGTGAGTTCATGGATAAGGCCTCAATACATCAAATATCAAAAATATCATTTTTTAATTACCAAATTATATTATTTAATGCACCTGCAGTTCAATTTTGAAGTGTGCCCAAAAATTCGAGAAAACGAAAAAACTAACAAAATATATTTAGAAAATTCAAAATTAGGCCAAATTTGAGAAATGAGATTTAAATAATATTGGAAGACCTCACAAAAAAATGAAGAAAAAACTAAAAAATAAAATTATTTCCCCGTGTGTCTTTGTTGGCACTTGGGGAAGAGATGCTTTCCCGAGTGCATGGACGAGGGCACTCGGGGAAGAGGTATTCTTCCCGAGTGTTAGGCAGGCGGCTCTCGGGGAAGAGAATAAAAAAAATCCTAACTACAAGCCCCCTCTTGGCCTAACAGTTGCACCCCCCGAACTCTATCCAAGCTCACCCGCACCCCAGCCCCCGCCCGCCCCGCCCCCGGCCCCCGCCCCGTCGGTGCCGACACGTCCCGGCCCGGGCCCCGCCCCCGCCGGCGCGCCCCGCCCCCGCGGTCGGCGAGCTTCCCCGCGGCGGGCGAGGTCCCCCCGCGGTCGGCGGGCGAGCTCCCGACGGTCGGCGAGGTCCCTGTCCCCCTCTCTCTCTCATATCTTCCTTACTTAACTCCATCTCTCCTCTTTCAGATCTGGATCCCCACCCATGGCGAGCACCTCAATGAGAGGGCGATGGTGCCTCCTGCTCCTCTGGCTCTCACAACTGTTGAGACCCCGCGTCGGCCGCCGCCGAGACCCCACGCACCACTGACCGCTGAAGAGCCGCCAGCCGCTGAAGGTAAACGCATGCCCGTGCCCTCCCTCAGTGCAGTGGCTATGGCTTCTCTTGATTCCTCTGCAGTCTGCTCTCCCAAATTTGGATTTCCACCGGTACCTGCACATGTTATCATATTTAATGAATCCAGCTAATCATGCTAGGGTTTGTTGTGCCATTTTTAGCTAGGGTTTGATGTGCCATTTTTACCACTATATGAATATGTTGATCTATTCTTCAGTTCAGGATAATTGTGTCAATGCACATTCTTTTGTAGTGTATTGGTTGAGCATGTGATCCATGGATGGATCAGAGTCCATGCAACAGAGATGTATGCATACATTTTATTCGTCAATCCAATCCAATTTTTGCAACATTTTTGTTTGAATTCATTCATCAATTCATTCGAAAGGTAGATGGGTATATTTTTTCGCTAGAAAATAATTGTGTTAAATATCGTCTACAGCATGCATGATGTCTAGTGTATCACGCTTACCTCACCATCCATAATAGTGGCTTTTGTAATCGAGTTCAGAACAGCTCATCAACCAAATGTTACCAACATGTAATCGAGTTGATCCCAAAATCACTGGCTTTTGTAATCTTTGGCAGATGCAAAAGTGCTGATTCGTAATAGTGGCCTCAGGGTCCTTAACTTCATCTCTTTCTTGTTCAGTTTGTTTGTCTATCTCAAAAGGATCGATAGCTGTTATTCTCAAAAAAGGGTCAATAGCTGTTGACCTAGGTGCGTTGCAACTGAATCTCAGAAGCACCCTCCTATTTTATCATCTGATTTTGTTAGATTTACCCTTGACATGGGTAACTAAATCAGATCACTATTAATCTTCTCTGTAGTAGTAATTCTTACCCTTTCTTGATTTGATTTATTTTATCGGTATGTTTGAAATTTACAGGTGTTTCAGTCGTCCATTTCATGACACCTTCAAATCAGCAGTGCTGCAAGATTTTTCCATTTGTGAACACACTGTGTACCAGATACCCATCAATTTTCTACAGCATGCTTTGTGTGGCAATAGTAATTATTGATATTTCAGGTATACCTTAGCTCTGCTTGCTATCTCTTTAATTTTCTACAGCATGCTTTGTGTTTGAGCTGGCAATACCCTCTGTTGCATAAAGATTGTGGTTCCCCGGGATGCATGTGTGACTTGTGTGTTAATTGATGTTTCCAAACACAAATCTTATCTCTAAAATTTCACATACCATGTCTGATGATAATTAAAATTCTATTTTTCAGGAAGTTAGTAGACCCTGCCAGCTACTCAAACTACTGCTATTGGATCCATGCAATTCCTTTTGGATTATGAGTCAATCTTGAAGTGATTTAGCACACAGGTGCAAGATAATCTAATATACAGCCGGCTGTTATATCCAAATGATGCTTTTTGTTGTTGAGTTTGTAGAAATGATTGTGTAGGTCTTAATATAACTATATATGGGTGTGTGAGAAATATATGGAGCCTGTTGTCCTGGGGGCACGACTCGCTCGAGCGCAGGACCGGCTCCCTGGGGCGCAGGAGGTGCGCTCATCTCACCTCCGGTCACCTTCTCCTTCCTCCTTTCATCCGCCACCACCGCCGCGATCGTTGGCACCCTCCATGTCGTGCCATCCTGGCTCGTACAACTATGGCGCGAGCTTGAGGTACTCGCTGGCCACGACCATGACAGCGACGCGCGACCACAGCCACGACCATGACCACGACGGCAGCTCGTGAGGCACTCGGGCCATGGCCGGGACGGCGGTGCGTAGCCGCCGTGCGCGCATCGTCGACATTGTCGCTGCCGCTGGCGTGGGTGCCTAGCCAGCGTGCGTGCATCATCACCATCGCCGCCCACCGAGTGTTTGATAGAATGCCAGCAAGGGAGACAGCGTGTGGTAACATCACCACGACCACAACCACCACAGTGGCACGTGAGGCGCCCGCCAGCTCAGCACTCTCCTCCATCTTCTTTCTTTTTTTCTGCAGTGGCGCCGGAGATGGGCGGTGGCGACAGCTTCTTGACTGAGGTGGGTGACTCCGCGTTCCATGTGCCACTCGCCCGCAGCGTGTTCGATGAAATGTCACTGACAATGTGTGGGTGTAATGTTACTATGCTCAAAGTCTAGGATCATTGCATTCATCTGTACAGGCTAGACAAACATGATCTCAATCGAGCTCGGCTCTACTAGTCCATATTGACAAACACGAACACTGACACGCCATTTGGACCAGGCTAAAGGTGGTCATGGCATGGCCAGTCAGCCAGGGCGGTTGGGTATGCCCTCGCAGACACCAACTTGTTTTTTTATTTTTTATTACAAAATTATGGTTGTTTGGGCTCATGTGCAGCCTCTCCCTGTATCTTTGGCTCTAGTCTCTCTGCCACCGGCACCCTCTCCACACACATGGCATAACTGAGGCAACAGTCTGCTCCCCTCTCTCTCTCGGTCACATTGTCTTCTCTCTCCTCTCCTCTCTCTTCGTTGGGTGAAGTGGCCATCAACGAGGGTGCCACAGGTGGTGGAGGCGGGCGGCCACCAAATCTTGAATAGGAGAGGTGTAGGCACCGGAGGACCGATAGTGGTGCGATGTCGACGGCGACGAAGGCGAGGTGGTACGGTAGCGCCGTCGGTCGGCCGAGCCGGCCATTGGAGCCCCGACCACAACCCTATCCCTAACCTTGTTACTGCCTCCACTAACACCCCGTCGGCGGCGGTGACATCCGCTCATCCACCGCTCACTGGTCATCATTTACCACATGTCCGTATGCTCCCCCACCCCACTTGCTTGCACTCGCCTCTAGCCCTCTACTGGCTCACCTCTATGCCTGTTGTTTTTATCCATTGTCCATATTCAAATCCACACCCACCTCAAATGGGGAGGGTATGGGTAGACAATAATTATCCATTGAAGAAATGGGGAGGGTAGGGTGTGGGGAGGGTGCAAATAATCGATTGGGTATGTATAGAATCTAGTACAAAACTAGTTATCCATTGGGTATGGGTGGGAATGGGGAGGGTAAGAAGTGGATAATAATTATTTGGATTTGGGTATGAACAAGAGTGGATTTGTCCATACCCTCCCCAGTGGCAGGCTTACTCACCTCAACCTCATAACCACTTTTTATTGGTTGTGTCACTACCAGATATCTTCAGCCACCTATGAACTTACTCCCTCCAGTTTGGTAAAAGAAGACGTTTTGGACAAGTTTGAGTCAAACATTGGGAATATAAATCACGAATAACTTTTAAGTCGTTGAGTTTGAAAACGTGAAAACTACATGAGTAGATTTGTCTTGTAAAATACTTTCATAAAAGTATACATATATTAATTTTTAATAATTATTTTTGTAAAAAATAGGAAGTCAAAGTTGTACTTTGTAGACCTTGTCGCTATCCTAAACGACTTCATTTACCGAACCGGAGGTGTACACACTGTGTCATCCCACCAATCTACGTCATCTCACCAATTAATCTACACCATCCCACCAATCTACGTCATCCCACCAATCAATCTACACCTAGTCTCCAGCAACTCACCTAGCGCTAGCCATCACAGTAACCGCTTCACATTTGCCGCCTTTGTCATCATTGGTCATCCTCTACAATCTATAATTATATAGGCTTTTTGTCGGGGACAGCCATGAGGGTCCCCTAAATAACCGGGGGAATCCCGCTTATAACCTGCAAAAAACGCAAACACGAATCAACTCACGCACCTAACACACGCGCACAACGCGACTGCCACTACGGAAACGCAGTGAAACGCCCCCTCGGGCGAGGTCCGCCTCGCTCGAGGGGTAGACGCCCCCTCGGGCGAGGTCCGCCTCGCTCGAGGGGTAGACGCCCCCTCGGGCGAGGTCCACCTCGCTCGAGGACTCTCGCGCGCACCTGTTCCCGCACGCGTGTATGAGCGTTTAATGCTCTGACACCGCAGGGCCGTGCCACTACTCTGACACGCCTGGGAATCACGCCCCGGCGTTGTTCCGCCAACTCCCGGGGGGAGGCCATCCCCGCTGTTGTGCAGCACTGTGCGGCAAGGCCTGTGTCAGCTCCGTGACACTGTGCCGCCTACCCCCGTACGGCTAACACGCCGCGCCCTCGAAGGGGGGGCCGGCGGCACCCTCGAATATCTTCCACGTGCTTATGCAGGACCACGCCGTGACGTCAGGCCGGTGGAATCGGTCATCCCCGTCGCTGTCAACCCTGTGCGACCATCCTCGCTAATGCTCCTCCACGCCGGACACGGTGGCGACATCCCGACGCTGTTGAGACACGCGGGGACAAGATATCGCCACAACGGCCACAGTGCTACGTACGGGCCTCCGTCAACGGCACCCTCGAATTGGCCCACTATGGCGGCTGGTCAACCAACCACTACATCACCGCCCTCGAAGCCACTCCTGTACGAGCACAGGATGCACCACGACGCCTCAACAGGAGCGGGATTCGCCAGGACGGCCGTCAGCTCCATAGCACTGCTCGCCATACCTCCACACGTAGGGAAACAGTGTGGCATGCATGTAAACTGCTTTCTCCTTGGCTTACAAAAGGAAGGGTAGTCCCCCAGCCGCAGGGGGCACGGGACGACGGACAGCTATCACTCACACGCTCTCCACCTTCTCCATGATATTGGCACTCGCCTCAATCAAACCTCTGGGACTTGGAGGCCACGCCTTCTCTCCCGCCTCACTTGTAGCCACCCCTCTACGAGCAGCACGGTGCAAGCAATACAGTGCCCCGAGCACACCACTGCTGGACGTACGGCCCCAGCCGGAACCAGGATAAACCAAGTGTCCTTAGTTGCTTAGCACCGGCCATCGAGAGGCAGATTTCAGCGCTCATTACTAGTTAGTGTCGGGACTACTTTCCGCACCGACAATTGGCGCGCCAAGTAGGGGTCTCGCGCTGAAGATCGGCTCATCACCAGCCCTCTCGATGGTGATTCGCACCGAGTACCGCGGCCAGAGGTTTTCCATGGGCAGCTCGGACCCCCTCCCGGCTGGATTCGAAATCCGATTGGGGAGCCTGAACTTCCAGGCTACGGGGAACGGCTACCTCATGCGCCTCACCAACCGTGAGGAACTCCGCGCGCGGCGCCAAGCCGGGTCAGTCCCGGTCGCCGCCGCACGCGTCGCCGCGACGCCAACGCCCGCCGGCACGGACGTTGCGGGCCCCTCGGCGTCACGGCGCCGCCGACGCTCCGGCCGGTGCTCGCGACGGGCGCGGACGGAGCGCCGGCACGGCCGTGCGCGTCGCCTCGCAACGAGACGCGCTCACCGGCGAGACGACGGCCGCCCGGTGGGGGAGCGCTCGGTCTCGGGGACCGCGCTTCCCATCGGTGCGCGCGGCGCTACAACGGCGTACGTCGCCTCCGCCAACGCCAACGCGGCGACGCGCGGGGGCTCGCCACGGCCGCCATGTCCCGGCCGCCAGGGATCCCAGCGCCTCCGCCGGCGACGAGTCATCCGAAGGCCCCGCCGGCGAGCTGCCACCCGCCACTTCGCACGGGTACGCGGAGTAGGACTTTTCCGATGTGCCCGACCCAGTGATGTTCCAGCGGTTCCTTGACGCCACGGCCTACTGGTTCGGCTACTCCGACGACTCCAGCGTCAGGAGCTACGACCCCACGTGGGAGTGCTGCATCGTGATCACCATCGATCAGGCGAACACCGTTAACGCGGCAGAAGCTGGCGACGGAGAGGTTCCCCCCGGTCCAGGGACTGGTCCACGCCAAGGCGCGGGGCCAAGCGCCCCGCCCTCCTCACCACTGAGGGGGGCCGACGTCAACGCGCAGCTGGCTCAAGCACGCGAGCTTGAGGCCAAACTCGCAGAGGAATACCGCACGGTGCGGCTGCTTCGGGCCTCCATCGCTGGGGAAGCCTCCGCGCGCGGCGAGCGCGCGCGAGTTGGGCCGACAGGCCCGCGACCGCATCAACGCCGACTTCAATGTCGACGATCCGAGCACACCCCCGCGAGCGAGCCAGAAGCTCATTGTCGCTGCAACGCTGTTACGGGCCATGCCCGCCCCCTCGACGCCCGAGGCGCGGAACCTGCACTGCGAGGCGCAGGCGCTTATCGAGCAAGCGGCCGTCCAACAGGCCGAAAGCTCGGCGTCCCGCATCCGCCAACAAGGGAGCGCACGGGACGACGGGGGTGCGCAAGGTCCCGAGCCATCGGTGCACACGGGAGGCGCAGCGGAGCGTCCCGCCAACCCGGGGCACACGCCGGCCAAGGAGCGGCTCCTCGACACGCGCGGGCAAGCCCAAGATGGTGACGCCCGCAACGTCATCAACGCCCGACAGACGGGCCACGCAGAGACACGGGAAACGGCTGGCTACCACCCTCGACGGGGTGGGCGCTACGATAGCCGGGAGGACCGCTCGTCGACACCGGAGCCCCCGGGAACCCGCGTGTTCAGCCGGGAGATCCGCACGGCGAGTTTCCCCCAGCGCTTCCGCCAGCCCACGTCGATCGACAAGTACAACATGGAGACGGACCCCCGCGTGTGGCTCAACGACTACCGCCTGGCGTGTCAGCTGGGCGGGGCCACCACCGACGAGGTTATCATCCGTAACCTCCCCCTGCACCTCGCCGACTCAGCGCGGACGTGGCTCGAGCACCTGCCGGCCAGCCAGATCCACAACTGGGACGATCTGGTCTGCACCTTCGTGGGGAACTTCCAGGGCACGTACGTGCACCCTGGAAACTCCTGGGATCTGCGCGCATGCACCCAGAAGCCCGGCGAGTCACTCTGGGACTTCATACGGCGCTTCTCCAAGCGCTGCACGGAGCTCCCGAGCGTGGCCCAGTCCGAAATCGTGCATGCCTTCCTCGAGGGCACCACGTGCCGGGACCTCATGCGCGAGCTCGGGTGCAGCCCGCCGGTCGATTCGAACGAACTGTTCGACATCGCCACCAGCTTTGCCTCGGGCGAGGAGGCAGTGGGGGCGATCTTCGACGGGAAGAAGGGCAAGCGCGTGGACGACGCTCCCGCGGAGGGCAGCAAGTCCAAGGAGCCCCAGCAGAAGAACAAGCGGGGCAAGAAAGAAAAGAAGCCACGCCGCGAGGCGCGCGAACAGGGGCGCGACGACGACGGCGACGAAGCTCTTGCTGTTGACCCGGCTCGACGGGGCCCTCGACTAGCCCCTTGTGGCCCTGGGGTTTTCGATGACATGCTGAAGAAGCCATGTCCCTACCACAAGACGCCGGTCAACCACACCCTCGAGCAGTGCGACATGCTCAAGCGGTTCTACGGTCGCGCCGCCGCGAAGGACGACGAGGCCAAGAAGGATGGGGGTGACGGCGACATCGGTGGCTTACCCGCTGTGGAAAACGTCTTCCTCATCTTCGGGGAGCCAACCGTCGACATGTCCAGCCGCCAACACAAGCGGGAGCGACACGAGGTCCTCGCCGTGGAGAACGCGCCTCCCTCCTTCCTCGACTGGTCAGAGGACGCCATCACGTTCAGCCGCGAAGATCACCCGAACCGCATCCCCAACCCAGGTCAGTACCCGCTAGTGGTCGACCCGATCATCGGGAATGCGCGGTTCTCGAAGGTGCTGATGGACGGAGGCAGCAGCCTCAACATCCTCTACGCGCACACTCTGCGCCTGTTGGGGATCGGGTTGGACCAGCTGCGACCCAGCACGACGACGTTCCATGGCGTCGCGCCGGGCAAGCGCATCCAGCCCCTTGGGCAGATCGACCTGCCAGTCTGGTTCGGCACGCCGGACAACTTTCGCAAGGAGACGCTCACCTTCGAGGTGGTGGGGTTCAGGGGCGCGTACCACGCTATACTTGGGCGGTCGTGCTACGCCAAGTTCATGGCGGTCCCTAACTACACCTACCTCAATATGAAGATGCTGGGGCCCAATGGTGTCATCACTGTGGGCTCATCGATCAAGCACGCGTTCGACTGTGTCGAGTGCGTGGAGCACGCCGAGGCGCTGCCATGTTGACGGTGTATTTTGGTGCACCTAGCATGTTCATTACACTTTGGTTTGGATTTGATTATGGAACTAACCCGCCACTAGGCACACTAATCATATAACAAGTTCATCTTTGTGCATGCATTTGGAAGTGTTGTGTTTATGTAGGAAAACATGGACATAAAGGACGGATTCGCAACAAGTTCAAAGGAGCATTCATGGAGTCTTGTTCGTGTTCATGAGCTTGCCGAAATCACTTCCAATGGTGGCGAGGACCGAAGTGCTACGAGGAACACCCCCGGGGATTGAAGCGTAAAAGATCAAACTTCATGCAAAGAGAGCCTCCATCTTGGACGCGAGGATAACGAGCATAAAAATCATGCAAGTGGAGGGGGCAAAGTACATAAGTGCGCGAGGACCCACGGAGCAAAAGGGGCGACCGAACCGGGCCGGGTGGGCCTAGGCCGGCCGGCCCGCGGCCACTTCCGCACCGGTTCGGTCCCGTTTTCCTTGCCCTCGAAGGATCTTCAACCCTAAAACCCCCGAGGCGCCGCCAACACCGAGGAGAGGAGTCATTCGCACCAGAAGGCCATCCACAAGCTAGAGAGAGAGGAGGAGGATCTCCGGCGGGAGATCAACCACCTCGAAGGAAGCACCCTCTCGTGAAGAAGAAGGAAGACACCGGCGGAAGGGAAACCATGATCAACGGTGCCATGATCAGCACCTTGATGGGGTAATCTTCTCATTCGTCCATGGGTTGTAATCGATCTTGAGATGTAATCGCACTTTGTTGGATTATCTATCTATCATCTTGTGTTGAATATACTTTAATGCTTAAGGTTTGCTACCATTCCGTAAAGGGAGTATAGGCCTCAATGCTTCCTTGGATCCATTCAATACGTCGTGTCCATCAAAGGTCTAGTCATGAATACCTTCGCGTAGTGACAGTACGAGAGGAGGGAAAGGGCGAAACCGTGGTCACAACCCTAATAGATTAGATTGGTTTTTCATGTCTTTAAGCGATTGCATGCTCTAGTATCGTAAACCCGTGGGCGAGTGTCTTCTACCTTGATATCTTAATCATTCTCTCTAGTGTAGTTTAGTTGTTTTCTAGTATAATAGTAGTTAGGGTTTTAGTAGCTAGTGTGTCGTTGTTGATCGAACGCTTGTATTCCCCTTGCTCCGCGGATTGACAAGAACCTTGGGAATCCCGTGGTGAAAAAGGTGTGGGGTCCGTACGCTTGCGGATCGTAGAGGGATACGTCTTTTATCCGTCAACAAGCCCCTTTTTCTGGCGCCGTTGTCGGGGAGCAAGTTAGTTTACATCGTTTGATTTGCATCTAACTTAGTTTTATATTTAGTTTATCTTTTATTTGCTATATCTAACATATATTATCTAGAAAAACACTTGTTTCGTTTTTGTTTTTGTTTTTATCTTATTGTCTAGATGGAGTTCGTTAATCAACCCGTGGAAGAACCGGAGAAATCATTAAGGGATTACGCTAGCCCTCGATGTGGAGACATAAAAATACAAGAGTCGGATTCGAAGCTCGAAGCGACCAAGTATGAAATTAAATCCAAGATCATCAAGATGGTGGCGGAAAACCCATTTGAAGGGATGGTTACGGAGAACCCATATAGACACATAAGGGATTTCACGACAATATGCAACACGGTGCGTCAAGAAGGAGTTCCCGATGAATGGTTCAAATGGAATCTCTTTCCCTACTCACTTGCCGGCAAAGCAAAGACATGGTATTCGGTTGCGTCCTTTGAAGTTGAAGGCAATTGGAACAAGTTGACAAAGAAGTTTTGCGAGAAGTTCTTTCCAATTAGCAAGGTTCAACATCTAAGGAGGCAAGTGATCACTTTCATGCAAGGAGAAGAGGAAGGGATAGACCAAGCCTGGGATAGGTTTAATGAATTAATCGAACAAGGGCCAAAACTCGGCTTCACCGGTGACGTACTCTTGCATACATTTTTCTTTTCCCTAACCCCTAGTTGCATGCGACACGTCGAAATGTGTGCGGTGGGGATCTCATGGAGAAAACACTCACGGAAGCCGCCCAACTTCTACAAAAAGTTAGTAAAGCGGCTGCCATGCGAAGAGATTGGGAAACAAGACTTGCGGAAGAGCCGGAATTCAATTCAAGGAAGAAGAAGCTTGCTGATTTTTCTAAAGAGGCAACCCGGAAGTCGCAAAAGAGGAACCAATCATGGAAAAGCTTGAACAAGAACACATCAAGTCAAGAACTACACCAAACATCGACTTCGCCGCACCAAAGGAGACGGACAAGAGAAGCATGTCAAGCGCGAAGCCACTAAGGGAGTTCGAACCAATGGATTGGGTTCCTATTGATTACGGAGAAGTATTCGACAAGAGAAGACCGTTCCCTAATCAAAAGGGAATGGCAAGAGCATTGGAAGTGGATTTCCCACCAGAGAAGAAAGCTGAAAATTCATACGACCTCGAAACCACCGGTGAGATTTTTGAAAAGCTCTTTGGAGATGACGTGGTGGATCCGGAACATATTGCCGAGGTGAAGAGAATCATGGGGATCAAGCCCGAAGCATCACCATACGCTCGCCTCGCTGAAATTTACTCGATAGGATCCGAAGAAGAAGAGAAGATGACGCCGCACTTGAGTTGCGAGATCAACGGAGTTTAATGCAAAGCTTTATGCGACATCGGAGCCCAAGTAAGTGTTCTATCTTCTAAAATTTACGATACGGTTCAATACCACAACCTAGACTTAGCTCCAACATCAACGAAATTAATTATGGGAGATGGTAGAACTATCAAACCTCTAGGTATTGCTTGCAACATGAAAGTAAAAATCTCTAGAAACTATATACCAACCGATTTCTTTGTTATTGATGCTTACCATAGTAATTCGATCATATAATCTTAGGTAGGCCTTTTCTTAAGTTGGTTGATGCCGTGTTAGATGCCGGAGAAGGCAAAGTAACAATGAACCTTAACGGAACAAAGTACACATATAACTTTCTTCGTGCTTCTAAACACCTTACACCTTTTCCTCCAGAAGATGAAGAAGTAGAAGAGATAGATAGTCTTTGTTTTGTTGAAACCCTTAGAGACCCGCTGCAAAGAGCGATGGAAAATCAAATTAGTAATCAACAAGATGAAGAACTAGAGGAAGCAACAAAAGGCTTAGAGCCGCATGATGGTAGTGTGGAGTAAGAGAAATTCGAAGACATAGGAGAAATCAAACCCGAGGAGCCACAAGTGCCCGAGGTAGACCTTAAACCTTTGCCCAAGGGATTAAAATATGAATTTTTGGGCCCAGACAAAACTTATCCAGTCATTGTGAGCGACGAGTTGAGTCCCGAAGAAAATGAAGCGTTGCTGATTTTATTAAAAAAACATAGGAAGGTGATTGGATATTCGATTAATGATCTCAAAGGTATTAGCCCAGCCTTTTGCACTCATCGTATACCAATGGAAGACCAATGTAAGCCTGTAGTGGACCATCAAAGGAGGCTAACCCATGCCATGCGAGAGGTAGTAAAGAAAGAGGGTATCAAGTTACTTGATGCCGGAATCATCTACCCGGTTCCGCATAGCGAATGGGTGAGCCCGGTACATTGTGTACCGAAGAAAGGAGGTTTGACCGTGGTGAAGAATGAGAAGAACGAGTTGATACCGCAAAGAACCGTGACCGGGTGGCGGATGTGTATCGATTATCGTAAGCTTAACAAAGCGACGAAGAAAGATCATTTCCCCCTACCGTTCATAGACGAGATGCTCGAGAGGTTAGCAAACCATGCTTATTTTTGCTTTCTCGATGGATACTCGGGGTTCATGCAAATTCCTATTCACCCGGAAGATCAACATAAGACAACGTTTACGTGCCCTTACGGAACGTTTGCATATAGGAGGATGCCCTTCGGCCTATGCAACGCTCCGGCCTCTTTTCAACGTTGCATGATGGCTGTGTTTTCGGAATTCATCGAAGAAATTGTTGAAGTGTTTATGGATGATTTTTCCGTTTACGGGAAGACGTTCATGGATTGCTTAGCAAACTTAGAAAAGGTCCTTACAAGGTGTGCGGAGGTAGATTTGGTTTTAAATTGGGAAAAGTGCCACTTCATGGTCAAGCAAGGCATAGTGCTCGGACATGTTATATCCGAGAGAGGAATTGAAGTGGACAAGGCTAAGGTAGAGACGGTTGAGCAACTCCCACCTCCTACAGATGTTAAGTCCTTAAGGAGCTTCCTAGGCCATGCCGGATTCTATAGAAGATTTATTAAGGACTTCTCAAAGATCACTAAGCCTTTAACGCATCTTCTTCAAAAGGATGTGGCTTTCGACTTTGATGAGAAGTGTCTAGCGGCATTCCGGACCTTGAAAAATGCATTGGTGAGTGCTCCCATCATCCAACCTCCGGATTGGAGCCAACCTTTCGAGATCATGTGTGACGCAAGTGACTACGCCGTAGGCGCGGTCTTGGGTCAAAGAAAGGAAGGCCGAGTTCACGCCGTTTACTACGCTAGCAAAACTCTTAGTGGGGCACAATTAAATTACGCCACTACGGAAAAGGAGTTTCTAGCGGTGGTATTCGCCTTCGAAAAATTCAGATCTTACATCGTGAACTCGAAGGTCATTGTTTACACCGATCACGCAGCCATCAAGTATCTCTTGGCTAAGAAGGAAGCTAAACCACGTTTGATTCGTTGGATCCTTCTTCTCCAAGAGTTTGATGTTGAAATTCGTGATAAAAAGGGGGTGGAGAATGTTGTGGCCGATCATTTGTCTAGGATGAATCGTGGACAAGATGATAAAGAGCCCATAGAAGATAAGATGAGAGATGACCACCTCTATAGAGTGCTTGATAAAGATACTTGGATGATCGACATCATTCGAGCAATTCGAAAGATGCCCCTCGATCATCTAGATAAAAACACTCAAAGGAAGATAATCTCCGAAAGTAAGAAATAGTTTTGGGATGCACCATACCTCTTCAAGCTTGGCAATGATGGAGTGATGAGAAGATGTGTGCCAAGAGAAGAGAGGGTTGAGATTCTAAGGAAGTGCCACTCGGCGGAGTACGGTGGACACTATAGCCATTTTCGAACCGAAGCAAAAGTATGGTCGAGCGGATTCTATTGGCCGGAGATGCATGAAGATACTAAAAGATAGGTTGCGTCATGCCCCGAATGCCAAAGAACCGGAAACATCTCTCAAAGAAATTCTATGCCTTTGAAATACAACTTACAAATCGACATATTCGATGTATGGGGCATAGACTTCATGGGGCCTTTTAAAAACTCATTTGGATTCGAGTATATACTTGTTATGGTTGATTATGTATCCAAGTGGGTAGAGGCTATACCATGTCGTAAAGCTTCCACGGAGGAGTCCATCACTATGATCAAGAACGTGATTTTTCCCCGTTTCGGTACACCGAGAATCTTGATAAGTGATGGAGGAACTCATTTCACCGGGAAGAACTTCAAAAAGTGCTTGTCCAAGTTGGGAATTGAGCATAGGGTCTCCACGGCCTTTCACCCACAAACCAACGGACAAGCGGAGACGTCAAATAGGCAATTAAAAAGCATACTTAACAAGACCATAGAGAAGGGAGGCAAGTATTGGTCAAAGAAATTAGACGGAGCTTTATGGGCTTATCGAACGGCGTTTAAAACACCGATAGGTATGACCCCTTATCAATTCGTCTATGGAAAAGCTTGCCACCTTCCGGTTGAGTTGGAACATAAAGCCTATTGGGCGATTAAAGAGATGAACCTTGATCTCGATGCCGCGGTGGTGAAACGAAGAATTCAAATAAGCGAGCTAGAGGAGTTGAGGTTGAAAGCATATGAAAACGCAAGCATATACAAGGAGAGAATCAAAAGGTGGTATGATAAAAGATTGAAGAAAAAAGAATTTAAAGAAGGAGATAAGGTCCTCCTCTACAATTAGAGGTTTAAAACCTTCGGAAAGGGGAAATTGCAAAGCAAGTGGGACGGACCTTATGTTGTGCATTCGGTGTTCTCCAACGGAGCGGTAACCATTATGGATATAAACGGCGATCAATTTGTGGTGAATGGACAGCGGCTTAAGGTTTACTACGAACCCGATGTCGTGCCCCTTCACCATGTTGACGTCTTCACCATGGAGGAAGAGCCCGAACGTCCCGCCTAGGACGAAAAACAAGGCATCAACTTCTGTAAATAATTTTTCTTTTAGTTTTCTGGAGTTTTCGCGAAGATTTACTGGGCCAACTTTTTCCCATGGGCTAAGGAAGAAAAAATAGGGCGGTGTGCAAAAACCCGGACCGGCCCGGCCCCCGAGGCAGGGTGGGCCGGCCGGCCCAGGCGGACCGGCCCAGAGGGGCCCGACGCCCGATGACGCCGAATTTCGCCCGAATTGCTCCTTTTTGACTTCCTTGTTTGGTCGGAAAATTTTAAGGGAAGTGTAAAAAAGGAAAATAAGGTTCCCAGGGCTTTTCTCTCAGGACTATTTATTTGGCCGAATTGGGAGCTCGAGAATCAAACCTTTCAAGCAATGTGTTGCACCCTTGTAGCAGCCATTGTGCCTCCAAGGAGCTTAGAGTTGAAGCTAGAAGCCAAGAAGCCATCGATGGAGGAAGCGATGCGATGCGAGCTCAAGCTACCCGTCAAGAAGACCGCACGCATCCGTTGCGGAGGACGTGTCCCGACCGGAGCTCTTGCATCTCGCAACCCCGTCGAAGGAGAGAAGGTCCCTACACCCGTCCGAAGGTCGGCACGCCTCCAAGGCATCAAGCGCAAAGATTACAAGGAGGTGTCGCCGAGCCTAAGGATTGTGGGGATAGCGACTACTCCGACGATCGTAGCCCGAGCTCGTGGGCGGCCGCCGGTAGAGATGATGATGATTGGGATGAGCAGCCCAAGGAAAGGACTCCCGAAGGCCCCAACGGCGACGGCAACGACGGTGGCGAAGGCAACGACAATGGAGGTGGCAACGATGGTGGTGACAACGGTGGAGATTATGGCGACGACGACCCCTTCGGATTGCATCCGATGTGTTGTCGAGTTTGCCGTCAATCCATCGCGGATCTCTACACGTCGGCCGACGAATGTCTCCAAGCCATGGAAGCGATGAAGCAGCGTATGGAGGACTTGGAGCGCGTAGTTGAAGATGACTACAAGTTCCTTAACCACAACATGCGCAAACTTTTCGGCATGGTTCGAAACATGAGAGGCAAGTGGTGCAAAACTTGCTTGAAGTACCACTAGATCTAGTTTTCCCCTTAGGATTTTGTAAGATACGACGAGGACGTCGTATGTTTTAAGTGTGGGGGAGAGCTAGCTCACTAGCCTTAGCTTTTGAACTTCAAGTTTAGGTTCGGTTTAATCTTCGTGTGAGAGTCTTAGTGTTTTAATGAGTCTTTAGTTTTTGAGTCTGTTTTAAAATTTTTGCAAGTGTCTTAAATTAGTGTTGAGTCAAGAAAACCAAATAAAAAGAGTCTTTATATATATCTTTGTGTTTTATGTATTGTTTATCTTTATTACTTGTTTGTTTAATCTTCGATTCTTGATATATGAACACAAGTATGTGGTTTGAAAAACGTTTACCATGGTGCTTAGTGGAATCGCTACTACTTAAAGTACCCATACCGCACTTCGATCTTGAGCTTCACATGCTAGTTGTGCTATGTTCGATGCTAAAAATTGGAGGATTTCAGTTCTGAAAATTTTCTTAAAACCCTTGTAATAAAGGTTAGCAAAACCTCTTTTTCCAAGTTGAGAGTAAGAAAAAAATTCCTATCCAGAGCCCAGTTTATTTTTTTCGCTCCACCATAAGTGTGATTAGCACGATGAGTTAGGCTAGGACCCTTCTCTCTTGGTGAGTTTTAATTTCAAGCAATGATCATGTCCTTGTGCTTATCTTTTTTTGCTAGCCTCGTCATATATTCGGTACATGACTTTCACAACGAAAGTCATGATCATCGCCGGATTCCATACCCAACCCTATACATCTCTTCTGTACATCGTATTCCTTGAACACAACCTATTTTCAAAGTTTTGTCTCGTCTCTAGCATGATTTATTTAAAATTTCAGATTGTATGCATGCGAGGAAAGAGAGAATTGAAAGCTTTGAAAAGTTGTCAAGAGAGAGAAAAATAAAGAGAAAAAGTATGTGTATGGAAAAGAAAGAAAGAAAGAAAGAAAGAAAAAAATCATATGTGAATGAAAGAAGAAAAAGAGAAAAAAGATGAGGTAGCAATGAAGATATGAGAGGGATGGATCAAGTGAAAGAAAAGAAAAATAATAAAGTGTAAGGAAGGGTGTCACGTTGATTGTGAGACGAAACTTTTACTCTATTTCCAACCATGTGCAATCCGACAACGAGGACATCATTGGTGCCTTGAAGTCACAATTTTCTTTTGCCCTTGCACATGTCCACCATTCTAAATCTTCTCATCCTTGATATCCCTACATATGGTTAATTCTCATGATCATTGGCTTTGAAAGGTAGACAACCATTAGAGGAAGTTCTTAGTTTGACAATACTTGTGTTGATTGCGCTAGCCCTACCTATAGCTCCACTTTACATGATATATGAGAGATTAATGGGAGGTGAGAGTTTTATAAAATTTGGTTAGGATAGCCACTTCATATGAGTGACTTGAGAGCTTGGAGAAAGGTTTTTGCCTAATACTTGTTGCAGGAATTTTTGTTTTGAAAACCATAAAAACCCTCCGATGGAAGCAAAGGAGTAAGCATGGCTGAAATTGAAGACTTCGAGTGAAGAGTTTGAGTTGTGGGGTAAAACTTGACGTGGTAAAAGTTCTAAACGCCCATGTTTATGTTTGATTATCATTACTTTGTGTTTATGTATTAAAGATGAAAAGATTGACTAACTTGTGAAGGAGGATTAATGACATACGATTACACACCTTGGACGAAATTCTTTTACGAGTGCTTGCTCGAGGACGAGCAAGAGCTAAGTGTGGGGGAGATGTTGACGGTGTATTTTGGTGCACCTAGCATGTTCATTACACTTTGGTTTGGATTTGATTATGGAACTAACCCGCCACTAGGCACACTAATCATATAACAAGTTCATCTTTGTGCATGCATTTGGAAGTGTTGTGTTTATGTAGGAAAATATGGGCATAAAGGACGGATTCGCAACAAGTTCAAAGGAGCATTCATGGAGTCTTGTTCGTGTTCATGAGCTTGCTGAAATCACTTCCAATGGTGGCGAGGACCGAAGTGCTACGAGGAACACCCCCGGGGATTGAAGCGTAAAAGATCAAACTTCATGCAAAGAGAGCCTCCATCTTGGACGCGAGGATAACAGCATCAAAATCATGCAAGTGGAGGGGGCAAAGTACATAAGTGCACGAGGACCCACAGAGCAAAAGGGGCGACCGAACTGGGCCGAATTGGGCCTGGGCCGGCCGGCCCAGCCCACTTTCGGCACCGGTTCGGTCCCGTTTTCCTTGCCCTCGAAGGATCTTCAACCCTAAAACCCCCGAGGCGTCGCCAACACCGGAGAGAGGAGTCATTCGCACCAGAAGGCCATCCACAAGCTAGAGAGAGAGGAGGAGGATCTCCGGTGGGAGATCAACCACCTCGAAGGAAGCACCCTCTCCTGGAGAAGAAGGAAGACACCGGCGGAGGGGAAACCATGATCAACGGTGCCATGATCAGCACCTTGATGGGGTAATCTTCTCATTCGTCCATGGGTTGTAATCGATCTTGAGATGTAATCGCACTTTGTCGGATTATCTATCTATCATCTTGTGTTGAATATACTTTCATGCTTAATGTTCGCTACCATACCGTAAAGGAAGTAAGGCCTCAATGCTTCCTTGGATCCATTCAATACGCCGTGTCCATCAAAGGTCTAGTCATGAATACCTTCACGTAGTGACAGTACGAGAGGAGGGAAAGGGCAAAACCGTGGTCACAACCCTGATAGATTAGATTGGTTTTTCATGTCTTTAAGCGATTGCATGCTCTAGTATCGTAGACCCGTGGGCGAGTGTCTTCTACCTTGATATCTTAATCATTCTCTCTAGTGTAGTTTAGTTGTTTTCTAGTATAATAGTAGTTAGGGTTTTAGTAGCTAGTGTGTCGTTGTTGATCGAACGCTTGTAATCCCCTTGCTCCGCGGATTGACAAGAACCTTGGGAATCCCGTGGTGAAAAAGGTGTGGGGTCTGTACGCTTGCGGATCGTAGAGGGATACGTCTTTTATCTGTCAACATGCCACTGGATGAAGCGCTTGTGGCCAATCTGGAGAAGCTGGTCAACGAGGACCTCGACTCCACCGCCAAGCACGCCGGCAGCTTCGAGGCTGCCGAGCAGACCAAAGAGGTGCCCCTCGACCCTGCTGCCCCCAAGGGCAAGGTGTTGAGGGTCAGTTCCACCCTCGACCCGAAATAGGAAGTGGTGCTCATCGACTTCCTCCGCGCCAACGCCGACATCTTTGCGTGGAGCCCCTCGGACATGCCAGGCATTTCGAGTGAGGTCGTCGAGCACTCCCTTGACATCCTACCTCACTCCCGCGCCGTGGAGCAACGGATGCGCTGCTTTGACGAAGAGCGGCGTCGGGCGATCGGAGAAGAGCTGCGAAAGCTCCTCGAGGCTGGGTTCATCAAGGAAGTGTTCCACCCCACGTGGCTAGCTAACCCTGTATTAGTGAAGAAAAACAATGGGAAGTGGCGGATGTGTGTAGACTATACTAGTTTAAATAAAGCATGTCCTAAAGTTCCTTTTCCTTTGCCACGGATCGATCAAATCGTTGAATCGACCACCGGGTGCGAACTTCTGTGTTTCCTTGACGCCTATTCCGGGTACCACCAAATAAAAATGAAGGAGTCCGACCAGCTCGCGACTTCATTCATCACGCCGTTCAGGATGTATTGCTACGTAACAATGTCGTTCGGTCTCCGAAACACGGGCGCTACATACCAGTGATGTATGCAGCACGCTTCGGAGATCACATCGGGCGAACCGTGGAGGAATACGTAGACGATATAGTCGTAAAAACCAGGAAGGCAGACGACCTGGTTAGCGACCTTCGCATCGCGTTCGGCTGCCTACGGGCCAACGGGGTAAAACTGAACCCCGAAAAATGTGTCTTTGGCGTGCCGAGGGGCATGATGTTAGGATATGTTGTCTCTCAGCGAGGCATCGAGGCCAACCCCGAAAAGGTTGCCACCCTCGAACGAATGGGTACGATTCAAGACCTCAAGGGGGTCCAAAGGGTGTTGGGATCCCTCGCCGCCTTGAGCCGCTTCATTTCGCGGCTCGGCGAGAAGGGCCTGCCCCTCTACCGGCTCCTGAAAAACACGAGTGGTTCTCCTGGACCGTCGAGGCCCAAGAGGCGCTTGATAAGCTGAAGGCGACCCTCGCCCACGCTCTGATCCTTACATCGCCTTAGGACGGCGAGCCTCTGTACCTCTACGTCGCCGCAACAACTCAGGTGGTCAGCACCGTCATCGTGGTAGAGCGAGCGGAGGAAGGACACGCCTTGTCGGTCCAGCGGCCGGTGTACTACATCAGCGAAGTCCTGTCCGAGACCAAGGCGCGCTACCCACAAGTCTAGAAGCTGCTTTACGCAGTGGTCCTTGCACGGCGCAAACTCCGCCACTATTTCGAGGCTCACCCGGTCACGGTGGTTTCATCCTTCCCGTTAGGAGAAATCATCCGGAACCCGGACGCAGCAGGCAGGATTGCCAAGTGGTTAGTGGAGCTGATGGGCGAAACGCACGCCTACACACCGCGCAAGGCCATTAAGTCCCAAATCTTGGCAGATTTTGTTGCCGAGTGGACGGACACGCAGTTGCCGCCGCCGCAGATCCAGGCCGAGTGCTGGACTCTGTACTTCGACGGGTCGGTGATGAAAACGGGGGCGGGCGCGGGCCTACTTTTCGTCTCACCCCTCGGGGAGCACATGAGATACACCGTATGTCTCCACTTCCCCGCATCAAACAACATGGCTGAGTACGAGGCCCTCCTTTGCTGCCTCAAAATCGCCATTGAAACAGGCATCAAGCACCTCGACGTAAGGGGGGCTCACAGCTCGTGATCGACCAGGTCATGAAGAATGCGAGCTGTCATGACGACAAGATGGAGGCATATTGCAAGGCTGTGCGAGCCCTCGAGGACAAGTTCTATGGCATAGAACTCAACCACGTGCCTCGTCGGTACAATGAGGAGGCGGACGAGCTCGCCAAAATCGCGTCGGGGCGAATCACCGTTCCCTCGAACGTTTTTGCACGGGACATCGCCCAGCCGTCCGTCAACCTCGAGCCATGCCCCCCGAGCTGTGAGGAACCCTCGGGGGCTCCCTCGAGTCCAACAGGCGCGGAGCCTATGGATGAGGACCCCTCGAACGAGGTGGACGTGCTCTCCCTGCTCGAGGGTTACGGCGCCGACAAGGCCGAGGCCATGGATACAGAGCCAGCCCCTAGCGAGGGGGACTGGCGTGACAAGTACATCACCTGGATGGACTGAGGGGAGCTCCCCTCGGACCGATCCGAGGCCAGGCGCATCGCCAGGATGGCCAAGTCATTTTCTCTCGTCGACGGCGAGCTGTACAAGCGCGCCGCGTCCGGCGTCCTGCAGCGATGCGTACCCATCCCTCAGGGGTGCGAACTCCTCCGGGATATACATGCGGGCATGTGCGGCCACCACACAACGCTTCGCACCCTCGTGGGCAATGCGTTCAGTTCTACGCCCGCAAGTCCAATCTCCCTGCGCACGTCCTACAGACCATCCCCGTCACGTGGCCTTTCGCCATGTGGGCACTGGACATCGTCGGGCCCTTGCGAAAGGCGCCCGGGGGCTACACCCACCTTTTGGTCGCTATCGACAAGTTTTCCAAGTGGGTAGAGGTGCACCCCATAACAAATCTCAGGGCGGAACAGGCGGTGACGTTCTTCACCGACATCGTTTATCGCTTTGGAGTACCCAACTCCATCATCACCGACAAGGGGTCCCAATTCACGGGCAGGAAGTTCCTAGAATTCTGTGACAAGTTCCACATCCGCGTGGACTGGGCAGCCGTGGTGCATCCACAGACCAACGGCCAGGTGGAACGTGCCAACGGCATGATCCTCCAGGGCCTCAAGCCCAGAATTTTCGACCGACTGAATAAGTCTGGTCGAAAATGGCTCCAAGAGTTGCAGGCAGTCGTGTGGAGTCTCAGGTTCACCCCAAGCAGAGCCACAGGGTTCACCCCATTCTTCCTGGTCTATGGCGCGGAGGCTATCCTCCCCACAGACTTGGAGTACGGGTCGCCTAGGGTTCGGGGCTATGACGAGGGCGCCAACCAGCGAGCCCGCGAGGACTCGCTGGACCAATTGGACAAGGCGCGCATCGTGGCCCTGATGCACTTCGCAAGATATCAGCAGACTCTAAGGCGCTACCAAGCCCGGAAGGTGCGGCGACAAGACTTCAGCGAGGGGGACCTCGTCCTAAGGCTACGCCAAGAAAACCGAGGCCGCCACAAGCTGTCGCCCCCATGGGAAGGACCCTACGTCGTGGTGAAAGTGCTCAAGCCCGGCACGTACAAGCTGGCCAACGAGGACAGCGAGCAACTCACCAACGCTTGGAACATCCAGCAGCTATGTCGCTTCTACCCTTAGCGAGGATTTCCAAGTTTTTTGTTGTAAATCACATGCCCAACACCCCAGTTGGCAGTCTAGATGTAAATATCAGCAAGTCAATAAAGTTAAAGGGCAACTTGGCTTTCCCCAGAAAACCAAGTCACCCTCACGGGCTACTGCGGAGGGCCTCCCCCCCCCCCCCCCCCCCCCCCCCCCCAAAAAAAGGTCCCATTTTTCGCAAAAATTCGCAAAACACGCTAAGTACGATTCGACCTTAGCCTCGAGCGAGCTCAGGCGGGGCGCCTGTGGCTGAGCGGAAAAGACGCGCGAGCCACAGATAGCCTACGCCTCCGCGAGGATATGGCCCTTCTCTCTCGCCTCTGGCCCAGCGGGCTACTCGTGAAATCGAACCTCCCCGACCCGAATTCACTCAGGCAAAGGAAAAACAGAACAGCATGACAAACGAGATAAAAAACATCACTTACATTTACAAGTGTTCAAACATCTCAAAAGACTACTTGCTTATTTACATGGCCACATGGCCCGAATTCTAACACTTAAACAAATAACGGGGCTCGGCGCCCAATGGTCTTCAGGCTTGGGGCTCGCCGGCGTCAGGAGCGTCGGGGAACAAGAAGTCCACGAAGTCTTCCGCGAGCGTCTCGGCGGCAGCGGCGGCAAGCGCGTCCGCACACTCCATCGCCACTTCGTCTTCAACGCCGACTGGGACGACGTAGCCCAACGCCACGGCCTCGAAGTCCACCTGGTAGTGGGACCCCACCACGCCGAGGGCCTTCTGAACGCCCAGGTGAAGGGCGCGGCGCATGCACCTCGAGACATGCCCGCCGAGGGCACGCAGGTGACTCGCCAGCGAGCTCCCGGCTTGCGCTTCGCCTTCCTCGACCGCCTGGCAGGTCTCGAGGGCGGCAGCCCGCAGCTCTTCCAACTCCTGTTGAGAGGAGTTGTAGGCCACCTGCACCACCTCAGCCTGAGTGGTCGCGTGCCCCAGAGCGGTCCGCAGGCCTGAAAGCCACGAACAAAGAAAGATAAAGTTGGGAGCGGATCCCAAAAGAACGAATCAACAAGCGAAAGGCGGGCGAAAGCAAACTTACCTTCGACCTGCTTCTTCTCCACCTCGAGGGACTGGCGGGTCTCCTCAGCCTCGCGCTGCAGTTTGAGATACGAGGCCTCCTGCTCCTCGAGGGACTGGCGCTAGTCCTCGTGCGAGATGCTGATCTGCACCAGCTCCCCGTTGAGGCGCAACACCTCCTCCTCATGCTGCTTGAGCTTGGCCCGCACCTCCTCGAGCGCAGCACGCTCCCGCTGGAGTTGGCCCAGCGCTTCCTCCCGCGCCATGCGCTCCTGCTTGAGCGCGGCCCGAGCCTCGACGAGTGCGGCCCGCTCCTGCTGAAGCTGACCTTCCGCCCCTTGGCGTGCGGCTCGCTCCTGCCGGAGTTGCTCCTCCACCGCGGTGAGCGCGGCAGCCTTGTCCGCCAGGGTTGTCTTCAGCCCCTCAGTCTCCTCGAGGGCCGCGCGGCCCTGTTGGAGCTGGGCGCAGGCGGTGGCGACTTCGGCCTCCCATGACGACGCGAGGGAATGCGCCCCCTCCAAGTACTCGCGAGCCGGCGCGCCGCGTCGTCTCGCTCCACCAACACCGTCCGCAACCTCTCGACCGCGGAGGCGCCTCCCACGGCCTGGGCGCCCTGCTCCGGGGGAAGGTCCAGCAGGGCCTCAGCCCTGAACGCCAGCCACCAGTCAGGTGACCTCAGGGCCTCGACGAGGGCGTCCAGGGCCTCGTATTGCCCCCGGTACCAGTGAAGGTCGGCGTCGAGGCAGTCGAGGGCGTCGTATCGCTCCCAAGCCCGGCGCTCCAGCTCCTGCCACCAACAAGCAGAGCGAGAAGGGCGGGCATCAGAAAAGACACGAATGAAGAGAAAGCAGGGGAAGAAATTGTGAAACTCCACGAAACCTAGCTGACCTGGAAGACGCGCCACGCAGGACCGCCGTGGATCCGCAACGCCTCGTTCAACGCCCGGTTGAGCGAGGCGCCATGGTCGCGGAGCTCCTGCCAGAGCCCTTGCTCCGCCTGGGCCTCGACGAAGTGGGCCGGCGGGGCGTCGGCGTGCTCCCCGCCCCTGCTCCGCGCGCGCGCGCGGGTCCGGCCGTGTGAACACGAGGCCCCGGCGCCGTCCGCCGGGCGCCCCCGGCGCCGCGCCAACGTCACCTCGGGCCACGAGCGCCCCCGTCGAGGCCTCGGGGGCCGATGCGGGCGCGCTCGCCCATCGGTCCCGGCCGACGGCGGGATGTCGTCGTCGGGGATCTCCACCACCGCCGCTCTCGGGCCGCCGGGCTGCGCGGCGGCGCCGGCGGAAGTTGGCGGCGCGGCGACCGCCACGGCCGTGGTCGCCGCCGTCACCGGCGCCTCTCCCGCCGCGGCTCCACCTCCGTCGTCGGCCGCCGCGGCTCGGCAACCGCCGCCGCCCGCCGCGCCTCCGCGGCCACCGGCGGCAGCTTTCGTAGTCTTTGCCGCCGACCGCGGCTCCGAAAGCTCGCCGCACCGCGCGAGCCGTCACTATCGCCGTGCTTGGGGCCGCCCGCGACGCCCTCGACGAGCGCCGCCTGGTGGGGACGGCCGCGCCCGTCCTCAGCACCTTGGCAGGCGCAAGAAGGGGCACGGTGGGTGCCACCCTGCGAACATGAAGGCGAGGGAGTTAGGCCCTAACCGACTAGAAAACACGATTAAGGGGAAGTAATCACCTACCTCAGGGTGGAAAACCCTCGTTTCCTTTTCCTCGGGGGCTCGGTGGACATTCTTGCCGCCACCGGTGTGGCCGTCGCCGCACCCCCAGCCATCTCCGTGGCACGCGTCGCCTCTCTCGTAGGTTGCCTGGCGGCAGGCGCTCCTGCGCCCACCCCAGGCGCCGTCTCCTCCGCCGCCTCCACGGCTCTGGGCGAGGGGGGTGAAGGCTCCCACCTCTCGGGGGGAGTCCGGCCCCCATCGCTTTCCTCCTCCTCCTCGCCCGACGACGAGTACTCCGAGGTCCCAGGTGAGGAGAGCCCCTGCTGCTCGCGCAGCCGGAACTCCTCACTCCTCCGTTCCCGGCGCTCCCATCGCCGGATGCTCCGCTCCTTCTTGCGTGCCGCCCGCTCCTGCTCCCGCCGCTGTGCCGCGCGCACGCGTGCTCGGGCTCGGGGTGTGGGCAGGTCGGACCGCGTGGCGTTCACGACCCTTATCTGCAAAGAACAGGCAAGGCCTCAAAACACGCCGATATCCCGCGAACCGGCAGAACAAGGGGAGGCGGAACTCCACTCACCAATGGGCCGATTGGGAGCATGGTGAACGCCTAGAGGGCCGCGTCGTCGCTCCGGGCGGCCCTGAGGTCGATGGCGCGCCACGCCCGTGTGGCCGCGTACTCCCGCGCGAGGAGGTCCGGCATCAACCGCGACTGCGCCAGCGTGACGGGGTTCGCGTCCTCGTGCATCTCGAACATGCGGAGCGGCCTCTCCATCAGGGGAACGATCCGCCGGTAATGGAGATTCGCGAGGACGCATCCCGCGGTCAAGCCGTCGTCCGCCAGGGCCTTCAACGCGGCCAGGAGCGAATCCAGTCGCGCCTGGTGCGAAGAAGGGAACACCCCATAGTGCCAGGAGTCGGCCTTCTCCATCAGCACCTTGTCGGAGTAGGGGGAGGCCGGCGCCGTCATTGCGAAGGTAGAACCACCCCCGCTCCCACTCCGCGTTGTTGGAAGTCATCGTGCAGGGGGGCGTAGAGCTCCCTGCGCGCGTTCCGCAACGTGATCGTCATGCCTCCGGCGCGCACCGCGCGACGTATCTTCGGCTCCGGCGTAGCGAGCGTGTGCAGCTCCGCGCGGAAGAGCTGAACCCAGAGATCCCAGTACACTGGGATCCCCATGAAGCCCTCGCACACGCCGACGAACGTCGCCGCTTGCGAAATCACGTTCGGCGTGAAGTTGTGCAACTCCACGCCGTAGTGGTAGCACAGCGCGCGCATGAAGCGACTCGTTGGCGCCGCGAAGCCGCGCTCGTGGAAACGGATGAAACTGACGACGTAGTCGTACGACGGGTTAGGCTACCGGTCCCTCGCGGTTCGATCCACGCCGCGGGACGCCCATCCTTGTTCGCCGCAAGATGGCCGGCGGTCACCAGCTCGCTCAGGGCAAGCCTCGTCGCTGTCGAGCACGGCCATGGCAACGGGTCGATGATGGTGATGGGCTGAGAAGGAGCCATGCGGATTGGCGAAGGAGCGTGGAGCGTGGAGCGTGGAGCGAGAGCTGTGCGACAACGAGGATGCAAGCACGGCTCTGGGTCGCAAGTGGAAGAGAGGCGAGGGCGGCAGACGCTAAGTTTTGAGGTAAAGATTCGCCTCGCCTCCCCCCTTGGATTTATAGATCCACGGAGCTACGCTCCCCGGAATGCACGCCCTGCGTGCATTAACTACAGGTAAACACCTCGGTCACTGACAGGCGGGACCCACCACGACCGAGGCAGCCGGGCGCACGCACGCGCGCTATCATTACAGCGCGGCAACCGGACAGCCGCGGCGGGCCGTCACATCCGCCGCCCACGTCGCCCACTACGTGCGCGGCCGCGGCGCCTGAAAAGGCGCGCCCGCGGCGTAGAACTGTGGCCGCGGTTGTGGGCATTAAATGGCCCGGTCCCTTACCAAGTAAGGATGACCCTCGAGCGGCCTGAGCCCCAGGCTCGAAAAAACTGACCCTCGAAGGGTGCAATTACCGATCAGTGGCCTCGAAGCCCGCTCAGCGCGAACGGGCGCCACAGGTGCCCTCGACCTGCAAAGTTTACTGATCAGCGGTTCAGGGGCCGGCCCAGCTGAGAACCCTCGAGACCTGCAGATGCGAGAAGTCGGGGGCACCCAGCAGCCACCCCACAACGGCCCTACTGATCAGGGGTTCAAAACCTGACCCTCGAAAGGTTCGAATAGGTGCCCCAGATCACCAGAGTCAGGGACGACGAGGGCGCGCGCATTCGAGCCTTTTCTGGAGCCCACCGGCTCGAGGGTGCCCCACATGTCGTGTTCAAGAGCCAGCGAGGGCAGCTAGTCGGGGGGATCCCATCGAGGGAGAGCTTCCGCGCCCTCGGTCCCTAGCGAACGGGACCGAGACCCACCTAGCAAACCTGCGCAAGCGCTTTTTGGACGAGTCTCCGAACCACGAGCCTACCCTTATCGAAAGGGGCATGGGCGTCCACTTGAACCACCCGATAGCAGCTCGACGAGGAATTCGCAATCCGCGACCAGATCGATGGGGGTTGTGGAAACCTCACCCTTCGCCCCGCGGAGAGACGGCGAGGGCGCGTTTAAAGCAAGACGGAGAGCTCGTCCCGATCGCCTCAAACGGGCCCAGGCTCGGGGGCTTGACGCACGGCTACACCTCCTGGGGTGCACCGAACGCGAAAGATACCAGTCGCGCCCTCGTGACCGAAGCCAACTGAAACATCGCCGATGCTGGTTGAAATGAATACCACGCCCACTGGTAAAACTTCACGAAAAAACCCCTGCAGGAGCACTCACGCTCCTGCAGGGCTTCGGGGGCTGGACCCACGGGTCCGCTGACGCGGCCCCACGGAAAGGCATTGGCAACCATGAGGGAAGAACGTCCTATCAGCAGACTCCAGCATCTGGGGAACCTGACGGGTACACCCATAGATGCTCGGGGGATACTGTCGGGGACAGCCATGAGGGTCCCCTAAATAATCGGGGGAATCCCGCTTATAACCTGCAAAAAATGCAAAACACGAATCAACTCACGCACCTAACACACGTGCACAACGCGACTGCCACTGCGGCGGCCCCTGTGGCCCACCAAGGAAACGCAGCGAAACACCCCCTCGGGCGAGGTCCGCCTCGCTCGAGGGCTAGGCGCCCCCTCGGGCGAGGTCCGCCTCGCTCGAGGGTTAGACGCGCCCTCGAGCAAGGTCCGCCTCGCTCGAGGACTCCCGCGCGCACCTGTTCCCGCACGCGCGTACGAGCGTTTAATGCTCCGACACCGCAGGGCCGTGCCACTACTCTGACACGCCTGGGAATCACGCCCCGTCGCTGTTCCGCCAACTCCCGGGGGGAGGCCATCCCCGCTGCTGTGCAGCACTATGCGGCAAGGCCGGTGTCAGCTCCATGACACTGTGCCGCCTACCCCCGTACGGCTAACACACCGCGCCCTCGAAGGGGTGCCGGCGGCACCCTCGAATATCTTCCATGTGCTTCTGCAGGACCACGCCGTGACGTCAGGCCGGTGGGATCGGTCATCCCCGTCGCTGTCAACCCTGTGCGACCATCCCCGCCACTGCTCCTCCACGCCGGACACTGTGGCGACATCCCGACGCTGTTGAGACACGCGAGGACAAGATATCGCCACAACGGCCACGGTGCTACGTACGGGCCTCCGTCAACGATACCCTCCAATTGGCCCACTACGGCGGCTGGTCAACCAACCACTACACCGCCGCCCTCGAAGCCACTCCTGTACGAGCACAGGACGCACCACGACGCCTCAACAGGAGCGGGATTCGCCAGGACGGCCGTCAGCTCCACAGCACTGCTCGCCATACCTCCACACGTAGGGAAACAGTGCGGCATGCATGTAAACTGCCCTCTCCTTGGCTTATAAAAGGAGGGGCAGTCCCCCAGTCGCAGGGGACACGGGACGACGGACAGCGATCACTCACACGCTCTCCGCGTTCTCCATGATATTGGCACTCGCCTCAATCCAACCTCTGGGACTTGGAGGCCACGCCTTCTCTCCCGCCTCGCTTGTAGCCACCCCTCTACGAGCACCACGGTGCAAGCAATACAGTGCCCCGAGCACACCACTATTGTACGTACGCCCCGGCCGGAACCAGGATAAACCAAGTGTCCTTAGTTGCTTAGCACCGGTCATCGAGAGGCAGATCTCAGCGCTCATTACTAGTTAGTGTCGGGACTACTTTCCGCACCGACACTTTTACATGTATGCCATTAAAAAAGATGGTGTCGACCTTTGTGCCACAAAAAAGATCACTCACACTTGTGTGCTATCGACCTAAATGTTTTTGCCCTCTACGCCATTCCGTCCTAACTCCATCCATTTTCAGCGTTAAGCACATGTGGGCCAGGCCATTTAAGAAGTCCAAAATGCCCCTATCACCATCCTCTCCTTTGTGGCCAGCCGGCGGAGGAGTGTTGGCGTGGGGGGGGGGGGGCCTTAGGTCGGCCGGCGGCTCGCAAGGAGGCTCCAGGCTCGCGGCAGCCGGAGCTCTCGCTCTCCCTCGGTGCTGAGCTCTGTGCCGAGAGCCCCACCAAATCCTCTCGGCACATCTGTGCCGATACGCATATAAAGTTCTTGGTAGAGAAATTTGAAAATGATTTTAAAAAAAGACAAAAGCCACAGCACGGGCCCACCGGCCGTGTGCCGTGGCCCACCGCTGTCGTTGTGGGACACCGCCACCGCTGGGGAGGGATGAGGAGGCCTCCGCCACCGTTCGGATCTCCTCGCTCCGCCGCCGTCGAAGTCCACCTGCGCAACCCAGGAGCTGGGGACGGAAAAGGAGGCCGGAGGCACCGGATCTCCTCGCTCCGTCGCCGCCATGGCCCACATCCAGAAGCTGGGGAGGGATGAGGAGGCCACCGCCACCGTTCGGATCTCCTCGCTCTGCCGCCGTTGAAGTCCACCTACGTGACCCAGGAGCCGGGGACGGAAGAAGAGGCCGGAGGCACCGGATCTCCTCGCTCCGCCGCCGTCAAGTCCACCTGCGCCGAATCACCTCACTCCCGCCGCCGTTGGGGCCGTCGTCTCCACGCTCGGATCCGCAAAGCTCGAGGTCGCATCGGGGAAGGAGAGCTCCAGGCCGCGCCGGGGGAGGAGCTCTAGGCTGTCGCGATCAAATACATCGTCGATGCGCCAGGGAAGCGCTGCCGCCCTCGGATCCGCCGCCACCGCGCCTCGCCCGCCGCCGCTCCTCGCCACGAGGTGAGGGGCGAGGGGAGGGGGAGGAGGGGAGCGGTGAGGGTGGGGCAGCGTAGGCCAGAGTGGTAGAGAGGGAGGAGGCCCTGTCGGTGTTAATGGAGAGGAGGGAGGTCCGCGGGCCATGGGAGCAAGTGTGGAGGGGGGGAATGGGAGGAGGCAGGCGTGGTGGGGGGTGGGGGATTTATTTAGCTAGGGTTCGACGGGGGTTAAATGGGCCGACGAGGTGTTGTGGGTCAGCTGGGCCGGAGGGGGTGCTGATGGGCTGTCTTTGCCGAGAGCCACTTCCTTCAGCCTGCTCTCGACAAAGACAATTTTACTCAAAAATAATTACTAAAATAGCAAATAGATTTGAAAATTTTACAAAAACGTAGCAAGACACTAATTATGTTGTATATTACATGTAGAAAAGTTTTTTTATAGTCAAACTCAATTTTGAATTTCTCTAGTACTCCAAATCTAATCACATTAGTTCAAATCTTAGAAACTTCTTGTGAGATGTTCCAGTTTCTAAACAGCGAACGTGTTCATGTGTTCAAAACATTCTCAATTTTTTTTCACAACCTCCTCATATGGTACCATGAGTACTTGACAAATTTCATGATTTTCAAACTTCATTTGAATTTTATACAATTTTTTAACCGTTCTACCTTGCGATCTTCATCAGGATCGGAGAACCAAATGTCGGAATTTTAGCTTGATTTCATGTACATGGTTTTAGAGATGTCTCATGAGCATGAATATTATGTTTTCACCAACTTTACTATATAATTTCATGCATTTGCAGTTCATATCAGCGTATGAGAAAAAATACCTAAAAAGAAGTAAAATTGTTAAATATAGCAAACAAAGTTCAAATTGTGCCAAATTTGAGCACAAGTTTTGTATAAGTGTAGGTTGAGGATAGAAAAAAATTGGAGGTAAAAAATGATTTTTTTAAAAATTTCTTTGCCGAGAGCTGAAAAAACACTCGGTAAAGAAATTTTTTGCCTGAGTGTTTTTTCTTTGCCAAGAGTTTTTTGTTTGCTCTCGGCAAAAAAACTTCTTTGCCGAGAGTTTTTAAATTTGCTCTTGGCAAAGTATTCTTTGCCGAGAGTTTTTTTATTTGACTCTCGGCAAAGAACTTGCGGAGGAAGTAGTTGCCCAGCGCCAAATCATCCTCCTCTGCTATGCCAATCGCGCGAGCAGTGGAGAAGCAGAGACACCACGGCGTGCAGGCGCAACGTCTCCTTCAGGACGAGCTGGAGGTAGCGCAGCTCCGGCAGCGCGTCCTCCGACACGCGGCGCTCCCCGACGAGCACGCGGCGCACCTCGTCCTGCGCCTTGCGTAGTGCCGCAGGGTACGGCCCACTGCAGCGTTGTTGACGTCGCCGTCGTCTCGCTCACAGTGCCGAAATGCCCTTGGCAACATTCGAAAGATACGATTTTGTCAATTTTGTAAGTGTCCAACGCATTGCAGATAGTTCCCATGTCGAGTGGAACCAGCAGGCCGCCGTCTTTCTGGATCCTGAGCAGCACATCGGGGAGGTCTTCCTCCTCGTTGCCGACGCCGACAGCTCTCCTCTGCTCGTGCTCCTCGATGGCGCGGTCCATGAGTCGGGTCATCTCGCGGTGACGTACGTGGTGGCGAGGAGGGCGCTGACGTTCATGGGCTTGGCCGGCCTAAGGCCCCCCTGGCGCCACAGCACCCCTCCGTAAGGGCCCCCCTCGCGCCACAGCACCCCTTCGTCCGCTGGCCTCAGAGGATGTCTGCGTATTCTAAAAAATATATTTTTAGTGGCGTATAGGTCGGCACCATCTCTTTTTAATAACATATAGTTAAAAGCCTTCTAATTATACACACCCTTTCTGTCCCGCCTGCTTGCACCCGGTCTTCAATTGGTGGCCATCGTAGTAGCCACTCTATATTTTGTCCTCCCCAGCTATGCCTCTACCACCTATGGAGACGCTTCCAGTCTACCCTCGTAACCCGAAACACACTATATCAAAAAAGTTTCTAATCTACGAAGACCTTGCACTATTCTACAAAACTCGCACTTAGCAGCATGTTCGTATGACTGGTGGCTGATGCTGATTTGCACTATTCCAGGAAGCAGCATTTGATCATTATATTTTGGCACCAAGAAAATGAAACCAAGAAATGGCTCTCCCGAGTAATACACATAATGTAGCATGCTTTTTAACTTGAAGTTCATTCTATAAAAGAAATGGAAATAGGCAAGATCTAGCCACCATCATAATACATCGTACAGCACAAGCACCACTCTTTGCTAAATACATTGAAGGCAACAGCTACCACTAATAAATCAACCAATACAACCCAATATACCGGTGGCAGTCTGAAACAACTCAGACAACTAAATCCTTCAACTATCTACTTCAGAAACTTCCGAACTGGCAGTGTAACTACTATGAAGAATGTTAAAACTAAAGCCAGCACTTCTATCATCGCCCTAGCAAAAGAATTGGGCCTTCGACGCATAGGCTCCAGAAGTTTAATGTCGAAGCAAGACATTATGCGGCTAACTGTGATGCACTATGGATCCAACATCTCATCCTGCAATTCATTTGGGGCGATGAGTCCAGGAATGGAAAGCATACGTTGGCGCTCCTGTTCCCTCTGGACAGCAGCCTCTTCAGCATATAGGTCTTTGTTATCCTATCACCACATGTCAACCAGAAGAATGTCAGCAGAGGACTAAAACTTTAAACTGGCTGTGCAATTGATTGATATAACCATGTAGGGGGACATAAACTTCGCCGCGCATAATATGGTCAACAATCTTTCATTCCAGATGGGCCAAACTGAAATACTTTTATTCTAGATAACGCATGGGCATTTTTGTAACTATTACCTGAGCAGAGAAGTCCTTCGATTGAACAAGGAAATCCCTTATATGGTTCTTGAAATTTGGAGAATCAGTTTTTGAATTAAAAAGTCCATCAACAAACTTGGCTACCTGTAGGAAATATGAATTTTAAATTACCTGCTGATTTAACTAAGAACGCATGTAAGCAAGAAACAAAAATACCTCAACAGGCGTCATGTTAGGAAACGATGAGCTGAGAAGCTTGATAGTGTAGTCACGGACGAACATTGCATTATTTGTGTATTGAGAAGGAACTATTGTGGCATCCCAGAGAGGCTCCGTTAGACCATCAACCTACCATGCCAGCAGAGATACTAAACTAAGACACATAATCATCAGAGAATAGAACAGCGGATAAATGTATACATACCACGTAGAACAAATGTTGTAGCACAGCAACGTGAAGCTTGAAACCAGGTTTGTGGAAGGTATCTGTGAGTACTGCAAATATCTCTTGCTCAATATTTAAGAAGTACGTCTTGTAGAACTGATTTTGGAACCCTGACGCCTGCAAAGACATGGCATCACTCAGATTATTAGCTTCAGTACAACGGAGTTTTAATCAAGGATAGAGCAAAACAAAAGGACCTCAAAGTTCTTTAAAATTTCCAATAACAGGCTTAGGCCAGTCTCAGCAATATTTCTCTCTGTATGTCGAAATGCCCAGCTTATGGAATCCATTACAAGCTTCAGTTGCTGAAAAAGACAAATGAAATAATCAGGGAAACAGTCAACAAGTGATTTGCAAGCATAATAAGCATATGTGATGATGCTATTGTAATTTAAAAGATGAAATACCAAGTTCATGTTTACCTGACTTGAGAGCTGAATAAATGCTTGGAAACAATGTGTAC
The DNA here is from genome assembly GCA_947561735.1 of Cenchrus americanus. Taxonomy (NCBI): domain Eukaryota; kingdom Viridiplantae; phylum Streptophyta; class Magnoliopsida; order Poales; family Poaceae; genus Cenchrus; species Cenchrus americanus. The sequence continues at coordinate 194,523,162 of OX387245.1, read as the reverse complement.
CAATTGCACGAAGCAAGGAGAAGAATTTAAGTCGATGTTCAGGATAGTCTTCGAAGTTTTTGGTGATCATCTGGTATAAAGTATAAGAAGTGTCTTGGTTATACATCACAATTGTCATTTATCAGTACATGAAACACATTATTCTATACCTCAAGAGTGCACTGGAAAACAGCCTCAAAGATGCGAGGTACTTCCTCAAGCATCTCACCTTTGTACCTATATAGAAAAAAAGGAAGCATTTACTTATCAATTACAAAGCCGCTGCAAACTAAAGGTAGGGTAGACCAATGCCGTTAAAAAAACTGAAGCTATGTCTAAATTTAAAAGAAATCACAAACAAAAATGGATGAAGAAGAGAAACGATCAACTTACTTGTTTATAATTGTCGCAAATAATGATAAAACTTCAGATTCTCTTGCATCAGGCACATTTCTAGCATAATCACCTAGAACAGGGTCCATCATTGGAGGAACAAACTGTTTCCCTAAGTGTGGTAAATCTTCAGCCTTGTCCAGAAATGTCTCGACCAATTTCAGTGTCTCCCTTTTTACTGATCTGTTAATTACAAATTAATTAAGCAAAAATACACAAAATGAAGAGGTGTGGCGTTTAAGAATGCATACCTCAGAAGTTTTACAAATGATGTTTTTGAAGCAAAAGGTCCTCCTTCACAAATAGTGTTTGACACCAGCTCGCTGTACATTCTGATGTACAGGCAAGTATATTAGTAGCTGAGGCATACATTCGCAAGTGATAGACATGATACGAAGAAAGAAACACTACGAGAAAATGTGCAGACCAATTTATGTTTAAGAAAATAAAGGCATAACAATAACTTTGGTAAATTGCAAGTAAAATACCTGTACACTGTCAGCATGTCCAGGAAGATTACTGAGATTTGTGGGAAAAAATGTGGTCCAAGTGAGCATGCAACACTTGTGTTCGTCTGCAAGCACCAAAAACCATTATCCTTGATAAGGACCGGAAAATATAAATTTAGAGAAAAACAGTATTGCTAAACAGAAAGTTGCCCGAGCAAATTTAAATGGGGTGGTTGATGATTGATACAACCATCTTAAGTATAATAGATGAAGGAAGTATTGCCAGAGTGGAGAAAAGTAGCAATATGGCACTACAGTATGCTTCTGACAAAACGATATATGGAAGCATTTTTTAAGATCGGACAAAGACAATTACAAATTGAACATCATGTTTAATGAGGAACTGTTCCAACATCAGGTGCCAAGCACTATGAGGCAACAAGAAGACACTATGATTAGGCAGGTGCTTTTTAGAACAGCAGACAAGCAATAGAACTGACTTGTCAGTTTCAGAAGTGAATTTTATTACCTGTAAGATGTTTAGAACAGATCTGATAACATCTTGGTTTTTCAGTATATCAGCGCTTCGCCCTGCGTCCCCAATTATTTCAGCCCATTTCTGCAAAGATTAGAATACAACAATCTTGCAACTTACAACTAAAATACTGGGTAAGAATCATAGCAAAATTGGATGGCGAAAGATAGAGGATCGAACCTGATTGGGAAGGCTCATCAATCTCTTGAGATACTCCTCCCTCTTTGTATTGTCAGATTCGGCCTGAATCATCTGACCGACCTGAATAAAGATCATGAAAATATAAGATATCTCCTTTCAGTAACCTATAGAGAACTGTTAATTTCAACAGCATACCGATTCGTAGAATGAGTGAATCTGATGAGGCTCAAGATCCGCTATTGTGGTAGGAAGGTTGGACAACAGCACAGAAACAAATGGTTCACTTTCACCCACCTGTAGAACCATGGATAAACATGAAACTGGATGTTAACAACCACACATTACCTAGAGATACAAATCAGTACATGCTTATATGTTCCATATTAAACAATCATAAATTGTGATCACAGAAGATAAATGGCAACCAATGCGCGTGTGTGTGTGCAGACATTTTTTTTCCTTGAACCCACAGGAAAGCTACCCATCTATTAACTTCAACAAAGAATAGCTAGTCCGCTGTATAAAAAACATGAAGAACGCAAAGAAAAACAATGCAGCAGAAGAAAAAAAGGAGGAAACAAGCTGACAAACGATCAAGGAACTCTACTATTAACAGTGGTACAAAAAAGACAGTAGAGGGAAACTCATCAATAACACGCAGGAGAGCTGCGTATCTTTATATTAAGAGAGGGAGAGGGAGAGGGAGAGGGAGAGAGAGAGGGAGAGAGAGAGAGAGAGAGAGAGAGAGAGAGAGAGAGAGAGAGAGAGAGCGAGGAGAGGAGGAGAGCGAGAGGGAGCGGGAGGGAGAGAGCGAGAGGGAGCGGGAGGGAGAGAGCGAGAGGGGGAGAGAGAGAGGGAGAGAGAGGGAGGGAGGGAGGGGGGAGAGAGAGAGAGAGAGAGATTAATCTATCATAGATCAGGTCTATTAGTCAGTTTGTCACGGTCATTCTGCTTAAAGGTGTGTGCAGTGCTTATAAAAGTATAAAAGAAATAAAAGAAAAGCATCTCATCAAATCTGTCAATCAGAGCCCCCAATACCCCCACCCCCGGCTGGATAGTTTAAGCCCAGTTTAGGGCAATTGTGCAGTCACCCCTAAACCATGAGCCCCAATTCATACCCCTAGATCGTACTGATAGTAGAATGGTACAAAATACAACCCAGCGCACTGTAGAAGCTGGCAGTACCTGAAGTGTCACAAACTTGCGCTTGCACTTCAGAACTATTTTCAAGAAAGTGTCACATGCCATATCCTGCAAACAAAACAAGCATTAGGTTCTAGATTACTTTAGATGTCCTCATCATAAAGGCCATTTTTTCCAGAATATATTGCAGAATAACATAAACTAACAAAAAACCATGAAAAAAACTAGGGGTAACAATATAGAATATGTAACCTGAACTCCAGGATGAATCTCATGCATGAATTCAAATAATTTGTTGACCACTGTTTTTAAAAACTTCCAGTGCGCCCTTAAAAACCTTGGGTATTGTCCCACAACATACCTATTCATGGAAGGAAAAATAGCAGCATCCTGATCATTCAGAATCCCAACAAATAAAGCGTAACAAAATAAAACAAACCAAATACTTACATAATATTACTTGCGATCACAGCTTTGTTATCTTTCCCTTTTGTAATTTCACAAAGGTTTAACAGATCACGAATAACCAAAACCAAAAACCTGTTTTCCTGCAGCATATTCATCAGGGATATGTATAAAGATAAATATATTTGTGCAGGAGCTGATGTTAACATTAAAGCACACTATGAATAACAGAGCATTATACATGTGAAAAAGTGGAGGTCCGGAAGTTATAAACATATTGCTTAACAATGTGTTGACTGTCCAAGATGGCAGACCCTGAATAAGGGTCTGATCAATAATTGGACAAAGCCTTACGCAGTCGTCATTTGGCACAAAACTGAAGTGTTTACTGACTGTTGATGCAAACTCAGCAAATCTGACTTGTTAAAGACTCAGTTATTTTAAAGAACAGACTATATTTCTTTAAATGGCTCTAGTCTAATGAAGTTATCCCACGTTGTGCTTGGCTCACGGATGGGAATATGGATGAGTAGATCTATGAGCCCAAATGGCATACTAACAACACAAATATGAGGCGGCAAGGTCATGCCACAAAAATAATGAATGTCCTCACTGCCTCAGGACGGACCAACTAATTCTTATATCTGTAGAGAACTCAATGTGCAAAGCCTGATAATTAAGATGTTTGAAAGTTGTGACAAGTCAATAGAAAAAATGGATTATATTCATTGTGTTTGGGTTTTTAAATTGATGGAATGCTGATGAGGAAGCTACAGATGGAAAGGTACAGTCAACGAACCTGCTCCTCCACCATAGAACCGGAAATTGATCCAATAGCCCAACATAGAGTATTCAAGTTATTCCAGCTCCAGTCTTCTCCATTAAGTTGCTTACTCAATTTCTTTAACATCTGTGAGTCAAACAAATGAAAGATTCTATCAATTACAATTATACAAAAAACATCTTGGAATTTAACAGAAAAAAATTAATACTCTAAGGATAAAGTATAGCTTCTACATCACAAGATAATAACTAACATCTTTACATCCTTTTTTTTCTAGGTCCAAAGTCCCAATTAGAAAGCAGGATGAAAAGGACCAAAATAGAAAAAGAGGCACATGAATATGACAGAAATTCAGGTTAAAACAAAGAAAAGTTGAAGGAGATGGTGTCTGAAGTGAAAAGGCACAGGAAACATTGTTGCAATCATACGCAAGCAAGATACAGAATAAGGTCAGAGTGGATGATTAGATGCCTCATGCCTGTGTAGCTATGAAATCAAAGTTCTACTATCCTATGAATTTGTTAGATTGCTTCTGTTCAAGAATTGCTCATGGTTTGACGATACATTTTCCCTGAGAATCATTTGTTCCAAACAGGTTTTAATTGCTTGTTTGTATACATTTTATCCTAAACCTAATATGGTATCAAATGGAAACAAGCATAATGAGCAGAGTTTATACACATCCTGAAAAAGGTTGAATAGTATTCAGGGAATTAAAAGATAACAAATTCCATTAGAAATATACCTGCTGCTCTGTATCTTCGTGATCAAGATGTGACAAGTATATCAGTGTTTCCCTCATGATCTAGAATAAAACAGCAAATGACAGTAGGAAGTTAATAAAAGGCGCCTAACATATCCTGCACTAATCGCCTGCTAATACTTTTACTAACCTTATACTGAACAAGGACATCATTATCTTTCAATGTTTCCCGTACAATATTCCCATTCTCATCTTCAACAATCAAAACCTCCTCCGGCTTCGCCATCCGACAGATCATTAATGTTCGCAACTTGGAAAGTGGACCAGCATAAAGTTGCCTCCTTTGCTGAACAGCTATGAGAGTACCATCATCAGTTCCAGGAATCCGCTGAGCCTGAAGTTTGTGCATGTGCTAAATGATTAGAAATGAAGCAAACAGATTTTAACAACAGAAAAGAACAGTAATGCACCAATCACACAACAATATTATTTGTATACTTCATTTACAAAAGATCAGATCTGTAAAGTTATGTATTCCAGATCATAATAAAAAATTCAGAAACTCTGCATACTTCTATACTGATGCAAACTACTTTATCAGTTTAAACAATGTTAAAACTAATGAGGGATGTAAACAGCTTAACAGCACGCAAAAGTAAAGCTAGTGAATACTCCCTCCGTCCCAACAAAACAAGTGATTATAGAGATTATCTGACAAATTAACAAGTGAAATGACTTGACCACTCTTTATTGATTCACGTTCCTATAAAAGAAACTTCACTTTGATTTGCGCTGCATGCAGCCATGCAGAAACTCCAATTTGTGCCCATCTAATTTACTACCTGTAGCCCTGCTCAGTTAGTGTGGCTAAACAAAAAAATTTAGTAATGCACTCACCATTTATTTGGCAGGGAATCATTCTTCACGGGGTCCACTACTTGTCCAAAGGATAAAATGACATGTTTTATGAGACAAATTTTGAATCCTAAAATGACATGTTTTTTGAGACAGAAATAGTAGTTGATGGTCAAGCATAGTGAGGTCTTAATTCCTTAATCATCCTATGGCCTGGTCAATATGGAAGGATCATTAATTCATAACAGATGTGTGGACGATGGTGGTGCTTCGAACATACTGGAACCTTGTTGCTGGATAGTGAGGAGCTGTATGACCAGGGCTTAGGGTCTTTCCTTCCTGACTGCCCATGTGCCAGTGCGAATGCAATTTAGGAAACTATTAGTTTGTGTTTTCTGTTCGTTGTGTTTCTATGGGTTTCTAGCCGTTTTGCTCTTCTTAGTACAAAGATCCTTTAAATGGCAATCACATACATGTCAAAATTAGTGTTATGATTGTCCCACACATCCTCTAAATGGCAATCACATACTCCGTACATGTCAAATTAGTGTCATGTATGTGCCACACATACTTTAAATGGAAAAACATTTATATCCGAAATAACAATTACAATAAGAAATAACTGTGTGTGAAACATAATACTATGTACGGGAAATTTCAAATTTATCTGGTTCAGAGTTCAGACATATCTCACTAGGCACTGGTAATAAAAAAAAAGAATGATCAAATGATATTATCAATATCTAATCACATTCCAGAGCAACAAGACCAAAATTGGCATTTCTTATATAACTAAATAAGAAATATAATTACAAGTAAACAAACCTGAAGTCCCAGCAATCGCTCCACTTGGTTGTAAGTTTCAAATAGTTCTAAAACAAACAAATTCCAATAATCCAAGCAGACCTGTTTATAAATAAAAAACATTATAAGGCAACATTAGGCAATACTTTATGCACCCCAGAATTTGGTCTAGCTTCATATCATACCTTAAACATCTCTGTGTCATCAACAAATGAAATCTCAATGAGGTAGTCAAGGCCCAGAAGCAATGCAGTGCTATTATCATGAGTCGATTCCAGGATGCGTATGTGATTCTACATTTATCAAAAATGAAAGAGATTAATAAGTGAGGTGAAATGGCTTGTAAGACAATATTTTCTTGGTTATAAAGCATGAAACTAGCTTGTAAGACAATATATTCTAAGAGGGGAATATAACATCAACAGAGTAGATGCACTAACCAGAGCGTCTAAATGGATTTTAACAAAAAATAAGTTAAAAGGTATATTACTAGACTGCTCTGATTGATCCAGAATTTAGTGGCCATTACCTTGAAGAAGGATGTCAAGAAAAGCGCAAGATTCTGGATAAATGCCTGTTCAGAGAATTAAGTATGTGTTAGTGCATTAAATGGGAACAACATGCTCATTATGCAGAACTGGACTCAGCGATCCTTGAAGGCTTATCAGAAGTGAATTATAACACAACAGATACCATTATTGGTGAATATTCCCATTAGAATATCATAACAAGCTGTGACAGTAACCATATGTTACTGTGCATCTATAAATTGCCCATCACCAGAAAGGTTGGTAACCTGACAATCTCATTATCATAACAAAATGCCTTCACTATCAAATTTCAGTCCTAACAAAACTATTATATTCATATTCTTTATTGAAACGTCCAATCTTAAAATTACTTTATATTACACATGTATGTTGAATAACCATACAAGTTTAAAATAAGATACTAAATGAATTGAACATTTTGAATTTTGATTGCTCAAAACTGAGCTCAAGATTCTAAACTCTTAAACTCCCAGTTTAAATGGAAAATTGCAATTTAGATAAGTATGAATAGTTTCGAAGAGGACATTTGAAAAAAAAATGCTACTTTAATTCTGGATAAAGTATACCTGTTCCTCATTAGAACCATTGCCATATCCATCTGAAATTGTTCCAGAAGGAAGTATTCCCTGCTTAACCAGAAAAAAACAAGGACTGAACAAGAAGCCACCAAACAGAGGAAAGTGAACATCGTGCTAGACATTATTAAATATACCTGTAACTGCAACATAAAGACTGTGTACATTTGAACATACTGCGTGTTATAATAATCACCAAAGTGAAGAGCAGCAACCTGAAATAGCTTAAAAGATCAGTAATGACAGCCACCTCTTGAATCCCAATTCAACTCTTAAGAAGTAAGGCTCGATAGTCATCAAATCCAAATAAACTGCCAACTGCTCCCTCCATCCCAAATTGCAACTCCTTTTAGTTTTGACCCAAGTCAAACTTATTTCACTCAGACCAAGTTCATTGAAAAAAGCATAGATATCTACAGAAAACTAGTTTTATTAGATAGTCCATGAAGTGTATTCATTTGACACTATGGATGCTAATATATTTTTCATTTTTTCTATAAACTTGGTCGACGTTAGATTAGTTTGACTTGGGGCAAAATTAAACAACTACAAATTTGGATGGATGAAGTAACCCTATACTTAACATATTTGAAATGACAAGAAAATTGCACTTTTTTACCTCTGTTAGGCATTGAAGAGTAAGATTCCGGTAAGCAGCAGCGGGGAAAAACTTCAAAAGTGTCTCCAGCTAAAGAATTAGATAAAAAGGTTTAGTTCGAGCAGATGCAACTTTACATAAGACCATTCAGATCATAAGAACAGACTACACACCAGCTGTGACTCAAATATGAAGCCAATGGGGATCCATGACAGGAAAGCATGAAGTGTGGCCAATGTGGCACAGATAAGTTCAGGCCTTTGTGACCCAGACAGGACTTGCAAGCAAAGTTCATGAATAAGACGGAATTCACTGTTCAAAAAATGTCATTGTATTAGTGCTCACAGATAAATATATTTTTATAAATATAAAAACTGTATTTGAAGTCACATATGAATTATTTTTACACAGGAATAGGAGTTAAGTCACAACCCATACAGGTAAGAAAGTATGCCATCAAAAAAATATGAATCAAAGAATTGAGCAATCTATCAACTAGAAACTAAAAATGCAAAAGGAGATGGAAATCTGTACCTATTTAGTGAACCCTTTAACTCCTTAATCTTTTGCTGTGTCATTTCACCTCTTGAGAAATCAAAAATTTCTTCACTTAGGAGCTGCATATGATGTTCAGTGAGACAATCAAATATGGCAAAACAAATATGTAATACATGCTGATCACATAGCAACTTGCCTTTAATATTGCCATGCAATTCTCACATATTGTTGGACTAGTCGCTGCTGCGGCAATAAGGTCAGGAATGAAGGTCGTCCACCTGGCAGGCCACTCGCGCTTTAAAACCTATTATAGTGCAAACAGGGGGGGAATAAGAAACAGACATCTACGGTACTGTGAAAAAATCCATATTGGTCATAGTAGCATAAACCATTATAGTTCTTGCAGAGAAATATGCATACTTACACAAAAGAAAACATCTGCTCTAGAATAGAATCAAAACAGTTTAGCCTACCTGCACCAGGATAATGTTGAGCTTATTTACATAAAGCCTCTCTTGTCGAAAGGAAACCTCGTTTCCTGAGAGCTAGTGGCAAGCAAAAACAGGGGTGAAAATGAAGTCAGATAGAATCAGTTTGCAAACCGTAAAATTCAGGGTGACAAGTTGAAAATTACCTGAACAATGACATCCGATATGTAATTCTTTATGCCATCACGCTGTTCAACTGGCAAAACGTTCCATTTGTATTTGATAACATTTTCAAGTACCTAAAAATATTGATTAGAATCAGACAAATTAAAGTTCATAGGCAAAGGAAAGTAACAGCTGTACTGAATGAGGTTTTTTCATAGTAAATTCAATAATATCCCATTTGCAACAAGAAGGTATATGTTGGCATGCAATCTTCACACAGAACAAAGAGCATAATAAATAAAATATAAGTATGGACACTTTACCCACAACTCCAGTGTGATCATGCATACGTTTTATATGACAGTAGCAATTCTTGATGACGCAGATGAGCATTAACTCCTGATAGACATCATTAATTTGAGGTGTCTAAGAAAATTTCACAAACAGCCATGACTATTTGCACCGTATTTGGTTTGAGGGATGGACAATACAATTATGCTCCAAACTAACCAACTGGTTTGGTTTGGGAAATGGGTATTGGTCCATCACTGCGTCATCCATCAAAACTCAAAAGCACATGACCAGTTGGCATAGTGCCCATCCACTAAAATGGTGGGGCGATCCCATAAAGGGGCGATCGCCATAAATGATTGATTACTAAGTCTCTGCTCAGCTTCAAGGTATTTAATGTTTATAGAGACACATATAAAAACTATCTTTAAAACAAAACTTACTTGAAGAGCAAAGAACTTGGTGTTCAAATTTTGAGAGTTCTGTAGAATGTGAACCACTTGTAGCCACATATCTGGATGATTCTGCAGCTCCCGCAAGATTTGATCTGCGGCATGCCTCTGAAACACAGCAGCAGTACATAAGAAAAATGGCCAAGGCTACCTCACACACGAAAAAGGCAGGAGCTTGTCAAATAGACAGTAAAATGAACTGTATTAATGCCCAGAGAAATAAGCATTCCTATAGTTTGGATTCTATAGCTTTTGCCAGTTGCAAAGCATGCATATAAACAGTTTCATCTAACAGCACTATTAGATTTAGGCACTGATGCAGTAATACAAGCAACATGCAGCAACTAACTCAGGCTGAACTAAAATATGTCTCATTGCAACATAGAACGTGTATCATAGCACATCTGCTGCTGCAACTATCCCGTCAACCAAAGTGATGTGACACAAGTGCTAGGAATTACTTAACATGGCTGCTGTTGATATGTTACAAAAAAGACAGTTTGTATTTAACTGATAATGAGAAAGCCAAAAGTAGAAATAATACACTTTTCCACTGCTAAATATAGACCGTTGATTGGTGATACAGCTGTATGCACCCCTATAAAACTACAGCATATAAGCTTTGATATATAGAATGCGTGCTTTACATTAGAATGCCGTGTTGCGCTACATTAACAGTTTATTGACTTAACCATGTTTTTATTTGAACCATTGGTTATTCAGTTCGTAGTTCGATCTTTGAATACCAATGTTGTTCTGTAATATGATTGGTGGTTAATATTTTACAATTATGCAATTGAAGAGTTAGGCGTGTAAATTGCATCGAATCCGTTACTTGATTCAGGAGCCTTTGTAGACTTCAATGCAACCAATCAAGGTAATCATCATATCAGAACCACACTCGCAAAACCTATGGACCTGATCAACGAATATGTGTAGATGGAGGATCCCGCTGTGGAGCGATCACCACCAAACATGGGCAGAAAAAAAAAACACGCCCAGCGAATCATCCGCCCCTCACAGCCCAAAACCCTATACCGCCCGCTCCCAGCGATCAGCCCCCGGAGGCCGGCGAGCCAGACACCCCAGCCCCAAAGCAACCTCGTGGACATCAGCAGCATTGAATGGGTTCAGGGGGGGCGCGGTTACCTCCTCGCTGGAGCCCGTGCCGTAGAACGCGGCGACGGTGGCGTCGAGCAGCGGCACGTCGATGGGCCGACTCAGATCCCGCAGCTTCTCCGCCGCCATGGCGCCCCGCGGCGGTGCGCTCGGGGGGCGCGAGACCACTGCTTGTGGAAGCGAGCGGGGGGTGGACTCGTGAGGCCCGAGACGGTCGGAGAAGGTTCCGAGGTGGGGGAGCGGCGGGGCGAGGCGGCCGAAGGGGGGATTCCGGGTGGGGGCGGACGGATTCGTGCGAGGGATTTTGAATTGTTTCGCCGCAGCCACGGGGTTTAAGCAGAGGAGCGGGGGGAGGGGGGCAAGGGAAGGGAAGGGAGGGAGCCTTGCGGTGAATTCACGCGAACTTGGGAGAAACTTGCGCCCCTGCCCTTCGTGGATAATGTAAATTCTGCAGGGACCTAATCGTGGACGGGTGCCGGTGACGGACAGAGCAACGAGGGGTCAATTTGTAATTTATGCAGGGGCTTGGATGGAACTTGGGACTTGGAAGGCCGGGGTCTCCGGTCCGTGCTGGACGCAACTGTGGGTCGTCGCGGCAGTTCGAACTTTCGGAAAGGGAAAAGGTTTCACGGCCGACCACATTCACGACTTTTGTGGCTTTTTTTTTCTTTTTTGGATTTGAGGAGACTTTTATTTGCTCTTTGCCTGTTTCATTCTATTTTTCGTTTTCTTATTTCATTCCTAGTTTATGAAGTCTATTGAAATCTTCTCCCTACTAGTATTAGTTTGTATTTGCGCATCTAATGCTAGGGATCCATAATTCTCGCTCCTAACCAAATGTAGTAGGAAATAGTAAATGACAAATTTGAAAGTATATACGTTGTAAGATCATCTTGGTCGTAAGCGAATGGATTGGTAACCGCCGACAACATTGGCCCCAATGATGACACACAGCAAAAGGAAGCAACATAGAACAAATCTTGTAAAAATGAGACATGGAAGAAAGTCAGCTGGAGAAAAGGTGATAAATGGCAGTACGAAGTGCCGTTGTAAGCTCACATGATGGTAAATTTCTTTCCAACATCACTATCCATACTATCTCAACATGTTGCTCCAATGATTCCATCTAATGGCAGCGACAAGTCTTTCCCAATTAAGAGAAAACGACTGTGTTTGATAGGTACCTAAAGAGGCTTGTTTTATTGGCAGATCATTGTGACACCCTAAAATTCCATCACTAAAAATTACCTAGCAACTATTAATTAGCCCTAAGATTTAAAGTTTAAATTGCCATTTAAAATTGAGCTCTAAAATATTAAACATAATTTAATAAACATAGAGACAACAAGTGATTGTGCATCATCAGTTGGCTTGCATGGTTTTTGGTTGCTTGTGTGGTTTCTAAAAAGTTTATAAAATTTTTGAGAAAAAGTTTGAAAGAATTTGGTTTGAATTTGAAAAGAAAAGTTGTTTAAAAAAGAGTTTGAAAAAAATAGAAAAAAAAAGAAAGCAAACCCTTCTTACCTTTCGGCCCAAGCGGCCCAGCAGCCCGCCAGCCTCTCCCCGCGCCGGCCCACGCTCTCTCTCTTTTTCTTTTTCTTTGCTCTCGCTGACGGCTGGGTCCCACCGGTCAGCTTCCTCCCTTCCTCTTCCTTTCTTCTTCTCCTCTGCCTCACCGGCCTGCCGCCGCAGCCGCGAATCCCGCCCCCCCCCCCCCGCCACTTCCCTTCCTTTCCCTCTTCACCAAGCCTGCCAATTAAGGCAATTAACCACCCTCGATCAATTGGAGTTTCCTTAGCACCGAGCCGTGATGGCCGCGGCCATCAATGGCAAGCGCCGCCGCTCGGAGCCCGCTCGCCTCCCCTCGCCTTCCTCCCTCTTGCCCTATTTAAGCTCGTGCTCGAACTCATGTGCCTCACTTTGCCTGCTCAGCGCACCAACGCACTCGCTCGAGCACCAATTCCCCAGCATCGCCGCCTCGGGTTCCCGCCGCCGCCGCCGTGATTTCGTCGCCGCCGGTGAAGGACAACCTCCGCCGCCCTTCTTTCCTTCTCTTTGGGTTCACCAGGGGCTCATCAAGCTCGGATTGCTGCAGGTTCTCGTCCCTAGAGCCCGTGGAGCCGCGCCTCGACCACACCGGAGCGCCGCCCGACCCGCCGCCGTTGCCAAGCTCCGCCGCCGTCGCATCTTCTTCACCTTCGAGCTCGCCCGCTTCTCCTTTGAACTGTGAGCAATAATCCCCGCTCGTTTCCCCTTCCTTTTGTGCACAACAGCGTGCTCACGAGCTCGCCGGAGCAGCCGCTCCGCCCCCTTCCGGTGCCGGCCGCCGGCGAGGCACAATTGCCCCCGTAGACTCCCCTGTCACGTGCGCAAGCGCCCCCGCTTCGTTTTGCACCGCTCGTGGATGGAATGGTGGCCGGGAACGCCGCCCGGGGCAACGTCGGCGAGCCCTCGTCGCGCGTCGCCGCTCTCCGGCGACGTCGTCGCCGCCCTTCGCTTGCGCGCGTCCTGGGCCTTTAGATCTCGCGCGGACGGCTTAGATCGCGTACCCCTTCGTGTTTAAGGGGGCGGTCCACCGTGGACCCGTGAGCCGAGCTCACGACGTGGTCCACGGCGCACGCGCGCGCCGGCAGCCGTTGGATCCAAGATCCACGGTGCGGTTCTGGCGATCTTGTTAAAGAGCCCCTGAGTAAATTTGTTTTAGCATGCCGGTCCTTCGACCTTTAAGAATCCTCACAAACAGGTCCTGGTTTTTATGATCTAGCCCCTGTCTAACCTAGATTCTTTTAACAGAGGTCCTTTTCATATCTTTTAGCATATAAACCCCTCTGTTTTTATATATAATTATGTTTTAGCCCCTGGTTTTATTTATAAAAGGCCCTGTAAACTTAGTTTTCTTGCAGATAGGTCCCTGTAACTTCTTTTAATCATATCTTTCTCGTTTTAACTCCGTTTTTAGCGTTTTATATACCGAAATGATCGTCTCGACGAGTAGAATCATTTAAACAGCAAATTTACCAGTTTTGTTACTGTTTGGTGTACTGTTTATTTATTGTTTGTTGTTCATGTTTGACTCATAGATATCGTGTCTGTTTCGTCTGAGCTCCCCATCGGAGGCGATCAGGAAGAGCCTGTTTTCGAGGAAGATTTTACCCAGCTTGTAGAGGAAGGCAAGTGGCTTTCCCCCTCTGCATTATCTTTTTGAACCTATGTCACTGCATGTTGAACAAAGTTTACTATTCCAGTTGTTATGCATAAACTTGATGGGCAAACACCTAGTTAAGGACTTGACTAGATATTTTGCCACATTACCTTGATCAACCCTGTTTAACAAATGCTTAGGTAGATAAATGCTTAGTTTGCTTTACATGGGTATAGTTATGCTTTGTTTATGATTTATACATCTCAGTTCTGTTTATGTAATGCGTTTATGCTTAAGACAAGATAACTTGAAATATAAATGGAACATGGAGAACCACCCAAGACAACAGTACAACCACAGTCCACATGGCTCTGGCTTAGCCAATTAATTAGGAGAGTGGGTTAGCTGATAGCTCTTTTCCGAGAGGGGCACAGGGGGCCGGAGTTGAAGGGGTATAGCCCGGTTCTTTTGGGGTAGCAGCCTTGGCTAAGGTGATGACCATTAGGGAGGGTTATGGTCCGCTCTCGCTTCGTGCTTCGCCGCGGCCGTTGGTTTCTCTTCTTTCCTTTGTAAAGGCTTCGTAGTGGACCCCTAGCCACTCACCTTGGAAGTGTTTAAGGGTCTAGCTAACCCGGGCAAAATGGGGAATACGAACTGTGGGTAAAGTGTACAACCTCTGCAGAGTGTAAAACTGATCGATCGGCCGTGCTCACGGTCATGAGCGGCTTGGACCCTCACATGATTAATAAACTTGAAGATAAATGTAAATCATGGGTTTGTTGGGTTTGGTTTGAGGTTTCTTTTAATGATAAGTGGGTTGGTATACACTTACACCTAGTAATTAGGTGCTTGCTAATAAAACTTGACCAACTTATAAAATGCTTACCGCTTGTTGAAACGACCGGATTTCCGCGAACGGAATCCCGAATCTTAGCACCTCGGTGGTAGTCCCAGGAGAGCTACCACGTGCAATCCCCGTCTCGGCGATTCCAAAATCCATACGTAAAGGTAAAACAAAGAAGTAGAGTACAACATTTATTTTATTACATTAATCGAGTACATCTCTTCGGCACATGCGGTACAAGTCCATCGGGATCGAATCAAACGAAACAAATCGTCTAGCGGCGGCTCCATGCAAGCGCGGGGAAACTCCATATCCGCGGGCGGCTCAAGTGTAGGAAGAGCTCGGTCCACCCGGCCGTCGTTGTCGAAGTCGTAGTCCGGCTCTGCGTCGAGTCACCGGTGGTCTACCCGATAAGCGGGTAGGTCATGTCGCCTTCCCAACAAAGAGGCAAAAGCGGTGTATAATCTACTATGCATGAGGTAACCCTAATGCGGCCGTAGAAGGCTTAAGCAAAGCAAAGAAGTGCAACATTCAAGGTAAGCAGAGTAGCAAGGAGGTCCACACCTCGGGGAAGCCTTCGCTTCCGAGGTCCACACCTCAGGGGTCCACGCCCCGCTCAAGGAACACCACACCAAAGCACCGGATCTCAACCACGATCCAGAACCCAACTCTCATCTGCGATGTGGGGCCCACCGGCTCCTATCCCCACATCTCAACGGCCGAAGCCGGGCTCACACGCTCGGGGGAGAGAAGAAGCACAAGAGAAGTGTAACTAGTCAGGTGAGAGATCGAAAGACCGTCCATAACCGGTGGACACGGACTATAGCTATAGGTTTAACACTCGCGAGAGGTTGTACAAGCGTACCCGCCCGAATAGGTCGAACCGGCCGTCACCGGTGTCCGACCCTACCATACGGGCCGAAGCCCAAGTAAGTGGATAGTACCCTTCGCATCTCCGAGCCCGGCCCGGCCTCCGCGGCGAGCTCATACTACCCGCGAGAGGTCCCTCGAAGCCGTGGAACCCTTCCCCCGGCCTCGCCGGGGCAAAGTCTACTAAGGAGGGACGGACCACTCCCCGACACGATCACACCGATCCTCCTACGGGGAGGGTGCTATCCACTACAAGTCTCACCCCGCACCCCCGCCCAATACAAGGCGGGCGGTCCGTACGAAAGTAGTCATTCGATACAAGGTCAAGCGACGATCGGTCCTTAAGGGGCCGAGAGCGAGCACTCAACATCTCCATCCCACACGACACGACCCTCGGGTAAGAGGCCGGATCGCATCTTCCCTCGGCGGCCGTTCACAAGTAACCAGCGGCTCGCTCCCGCCAAAACACAGCAAGGGGGTACACAACCCAGAACACACGCTAGAATCACACCGAGATGCCCACATCTCAGCTCAAACCCAGAGCACCATCCATAATCAAGCAACAAAAGTATGGATAGTTGAAGTAAGGGACTAGCTAGGGGTCTGTAGCTAGTCCCGCAGGTAGTAGAACAAGGAACAGGATATAATAAGCATCAAGGCATGGCTAGTAAACAGGTTATGCAATTCATCAGAGCAATGCAGTAAAGTAAAGCACTAGCAGCTAAATATCAACATGGGATCTATATGGTTGGGAGTGACATGACACCTTCGTGCCGTTGAAGCACGATCGGCTGTCGGTGCGGTGTACTCGGGGTCCTCCGCGTCCTCCCGGTCGAAGCTCGGGTCCGCGGCACGAGATTCGACGCGAAAATAAGATCCGGTGCACTTCTAAGCAATAAAACCAAATAAAATCCCACTTAGAAAATTCAAAAGAGCCCGAACTACCTACAATCGGCAAGGTTTTGCAAATACGGATTTATAGAAATTAGTTTTGTATTTTTCGGAGTTCCCTAGAATTTATTACTAATTTTTAAAGGTCAAAATCATTTTCCGGATTTTAAAACGAGAAAAAGGAAAGGGATTTTCTGCTCTATGGGCCGTAAACGGGGCGGATGGTTATACGGGTCGAAATCGGCCCCTTGGGCTCGGTCCAACGGGCCCGGGCGGAAGAAGTCTAGAGGACCCCCCCCCGGTTTTTTCGGGCGCGGTCAAACTCTACTAGGTGGGCTTCTTTTAAATAAAAAGCGGCCTACTAATGCGGCCCGACGGCCGACGGCTCGCGTGGCCCGGCCGGCGCGGATGGCCCATTGGCCCGGCGGCCTTTCCTTCTCCCACGCCCCGGGTACACGGGGTCACGCCCCCCCCTCTTCCTCTGCGGTCGCCGTGCCGGCGGCGCCCTCGCCCGGCGCGCGCATCGGCGGCGCTTCGGCCGGAAGCTCCGGACTCGGCGCCGGGGTGCGCCTCGAACTCACCACTTCCCTTCGGTGCTCACGCATGCCCGCGCGGCTCGAAGGCCGGCTAGCCGCCTACCCGTCACGGCGCGCGACGCGACGTCGCTACCCGGCGCTCGCGTCTCCCCCGCACGGCGGAACCCCGGGCGCGCCGGGGTGCGGCGGTAGGATTCCGGTGCACGCTCACCGCACGACCCACCCCCACACACGGAGCTAGGCATGGAACGTCCACTCACGGTGCTCCACGGGCGGCGGGGCCACGGCCACGGCGCGGCCGGGGTGCGGCCGGCCGGCGCCCGCGCCCACCTTCTCCCCGCAACAGACAACCTCGCGGCTCAAAGGCCGGACCCACGGCGGTTCAAAATACGGCGCAAAGGACACGCTTGACTTCCCCTCCCGGCCGGCGGCGCGTCACGCGCTCGACGCGGCGCACGACGGCGCGGCGCGCATCGACGCGGCGCGGCACGGGGGTGATCCCCGACCCCCACCCGCAATTACTCCAAGAAACACCACGGAGACGACAACGGCTCGGGGTCTTCACGGCTTGGGGTAGCCCCGACCCCGAGTCGCCGGCCGCACGGCCGCGACACGGCGCGACGCGGCGTCACCCATGGGGGAGGCGGCGGCGCGCACGCACGAACGGAGGCGGCTCGAAGGCACGCACACGGGCATCACGGCTAGGGGCGACCGGCGCACGGGGAAGAGACGGTGACCACGGTGCTCACCGTGGGTCGACGGTGAAGGCGTAGCGGGCTTGACGGTGCGGCGTCGGCGTCGGTGTCCACGGCGTGCTCGGTCCGGCTTCACCTCAATCACGGACGGCGCTTCCCCCTTGAACACGAACGGCGCCCCCCCCCCCCTCGTCGGCTCGCGGCCGACGCGCGGCGGCGGCGCTTCGCACTCCCCGCCTTGCCTCCTCTTCCCCGGCTCCCCCCCTTCTTCTTCTCCCCCTCCGATGGTTGCTCTGCGTTGGGGCAAAAACCCCAATGCGGGTGGTTGCGAGGCCAACTGCTCCCTGCCCTCCTTTTGAACTAGCGCCGCGGAATCCCGAGGGGGAAAGCCCCGGCTGCCCCCTCGGTTCGCCGCCGTCCCGGCCGGGGATGGCGCCCGCGGCACGCGTCGCCCGCCTCGGGTGCTTGGGGAAAAAGGGGCGGCGAGGTCTTTCACCTTTTCGCGGTCACGCGCGCCGGGTCCGCGGGCGCGCGCGGTCTTGGCGTGCGTGCCGGCCGTTCGGACCGGCCGCGCGCGCCACCCCCGCGCGGGCCGGCGCGGTCGGACGGGCGGCGCGGCCGCCCGGCTCGGACCGCGGCGCGGCGGGTCTAGAGGATAAGGGGAAAAGGTTGGGGATGAATGGGGGTCCGACGAGCGGGGCCCACGTGACGGGGAGTTGAGGGAGGGACGGTTTGGGCCGCGCGCGGTGCGGATGGGCCGAAAGCGGCTACGGGTTGGGGTGGCGCGAAGCTACCGAAGGGAAATCGGCCCACTACTCCTGACTACACTTTGGTTTTAAAAGCTAAAGGTTTAAATAAGGGTTTGATTAGGAGTTTGAATTTGAATCCCAAACAAATTCAAACTTCACACAAGAGAACTCCAATTAAACCAAGGAAAATCCAACTCACTTGTTATACCATATTTTAAATATAATTTTTATAATTAGGGTATATTAGTGGAGAAGTTGGTGAGTGGCTAGCAATTTGGCTCAAAAGTTGATAGCACTCCAAAGCAAACAAAAAGTTTTAAATTTTCGCAAAATTCACACACCTAGATTCCCGGGTTGTTACGAGTGTGAACCATAGCCTATCCTTGATAGCCTTGCATTGTTTCTCCCACTTGCCGAGCACCAACCATAAGTGTGCTCACCCTTGCTTACCGTTCGCAGGAGAACGTCGGAGGCGAGGACGAGTACTGGAGTGACTATGAGGAGTTTTAGGGCATGCGGATCCCCCAGTCATCATGCCTGTGGAAGTCAAAGATGGAGCTGCTCGTCGTTTAGTTATCGTTGTGATTGGACCTTCGAGTCCACCTCTCTGGATGTAATAAAGAATATTGTACTGGTTTAACTCTTGAACGTTTTGTTACTGCAATGGTATTACACTCGTTCTGTCTATCATGTGTGTGTAATTGATCCTGGCGCACACGTGAGATGCATTCGGTTTTCCCTGTAAAATCGGGTGTGACAATCATAACTTTTTATCATGTCGTATCGCAGTACTTTGTCACCGACCTTTCAAATGCAAGAAAAAATCGGGTGTATGCATATGCTCTTTTACCAGGACTCGATCCTTCTTTGTAATATAACCGGGCAAAAGATATGTTCATTTCGAAAGAAAAAAAAGAGTCTTGTGATGACATGGTTGGCAACTTGGCGTAGAATGTCATGCAAGAAAAGCAATGATGGTTTAAACTTGGTGATAAAAGGATTTTCCCCTTTTCAAACACAGTTGCGTGTTCAAACCAATGAAGTGTCGCCTTTTTTCTTGCATTTGAAAGCCTTGCATCATTTTCCTTTTTCTTGATAGTGTTGAGTTTATGTTTTGGGACTTTGCATTTTTTTGGAGTCCTTGCTCTTGCATTTTTAAGGTGTTTAATGGGTATTGTTTTTTTAGGCCAAAATGTTTTTTCTCTTCTTTAGCCAACAAATATCACCTTTCTTATTAAAATGGACGAGGCTCATATAACTTGCTTGTCTTATTCAAATTTATTTAATTTTAATTTTGCTACACCATAATGTCCAATTGTTAACTTTGTTTTAACTATGCACAAAACATTAGAGTAGTTTAATGAATTTAGTATAATTCATTTTGTTTTCCAATTTAAAGCCCAATGAAACTAAAGAAGACCTACAATATATTATCATGACATATGCTCAAAGAAACAACTATGAACACGAGAACAAACCTATTTCATAAACAATGAAACCAAAGTCAAGCAAGAAAAAACATGTTGGAATTATGGCCCAAGCACTTGTGATGTGCACTCCATTGAGGTCGCAATCAATTGGGCCACTTCCATATAGGAAAGTCAATGTGGTGTGGAGGGAATGCAAAGGGAGGTTTAGTGCCACCTTGCTATTCTATGGAGATGAGGACCAACATATAAGGGAGGCTCTTGTAGAGTACTTCAAGTGATTGAGTATGAGCAAGAGAACACACACGCACGCGCGCGCGTATCGCGTATTTTCGCGTGATTTATCGCGTGACTTGTGACTTGCGACGATGCGCGATCGCGACGTGTTCCTAACTCGGTGTTTCTCGTTTTTCGTCTTGTTTGTTTTGGCCCACATCGCCAACACCTGGGCCGCCACGTACGCCCTCGGAGCGGGATAAGCACGTCCTCGAACGTGCGGCGGTTTCGTGGGGGAGGACGTCGAGAGATACCGAGGGGGCGGTTCATGGATATCCGGCGGATCGAAACATGGGCGGTTTGAGGGTCTTCTCTATAAAAGGAGACGTCCTTTTGAGCGGGAAGACTCATGCCACAACTCATTCTCTCATCTACTCGCTGCGCGCGCGCCGTCGGCGCCAGGCCTGCCGTTCCTCCGTCCGTCGTGCGGCGGATCGAGGGAGAGCGGTGTCTCCGAACCAACGCCGGTGTTACGAAGGCACCGCACGGGTGCCCGGCGATCGAGGTTTACGGGAAGCGTACTCGCGACCGCTCGTCCTTGCTTCCTCTACTCCGACTTCGTCCGCGCCTACATCGACTACATCTTCATCGTCCTCGACTTCCAACCATTTTCAATCTCGTAAGTATACCGTTTGCATCTCTTCATGCACATGCAATGATGGATGTTTGGATCTCTTCCTCTTTTGTATTCCTAGCATGTGTAGGGTTTGTTGATTCCTCTTGTATTTTTGGAGTACTAGCGTATCTGTTCCTCTTTGCTAGTAGTTTTCGGGAATCAAATTAATCTTAGATCATGTTAATTTTGCAACAATCCGAAGCCTGAGATAATTAACATGGGCGGTGGGATTTCGGATGTGATGAAGCACGAGCGCTTTCTTGCGGGGGTGACAACTTTAAGAGGTGGCGGGGACACGGGTCAAGTTTTGGCTCATGTCGATGAAGATGCGGTGGGTTATCTCCCCGGTGCTCCCTCTCAAGAGAGCAAGACCGTGATGCGGAGTTGGATAACAACACGACAATCGGATGCACCGTTGTCCCTCATGTACGATCGGTTGTGTGATGTGTACATGCACTACACAAAGCCTGCGAATTGTGGGAAGCCCTAGATCGCAAGTATGCGGTTCGTCTTTGGACGTGAACTTTATGTTATTGAGATGTATCACGACTATCGAATGGATGATAACCGTTCGGTAGTGGAACAAGCTCATGAGATCCCGGCACGGTGGGGGAACTTGTACATTTTGAGTGTGTCTTACACGACAAGTTCGTGGTTGGTGGCATCATTGCCAAGTTACCTCCTAACTGGAGGGACTTTGCCACGAGCCTCAAACACAAGAAGGAGGCAATATTGGTTGAAGTGACTGGTTGCTACACTTGATGTTGAGGAGAAGGCAAGATCAAAGGATGTGTCTCGTTCAGTCCCACAGGAAGGAGGTTCCAAGGCAAATGTGGTGGAGGGCAAGTCTGCTGGAAATAAGAACAAGAATTGGAAAGGGAAAGGACCAAAGCAGACCGCTAATTTCAAGAAGAAGAGGAACAAGGAAGACCGACTTGCTTTGTGTGTGGCGAACACGGGCACATAGCCGAGGAAGTGTCGCCGGCGCAAGGGCAAGAAGGGAGGTCGGGGAAAAGCGCAAACGTATTTGTGGGCGAAACTAGTGGATCCGGGTATGCTCTGAAATCCTACTAGCATGTCAATCCACTCGATTGGTGGGTAGATACGGGAGCTAATGTGCATGTATGTTCGACATGAATTTGTTTTCCTCTTATCGGGCTACGGGCGGGTTGCTCCGTCTTGATGGGCAATGGGTCAGGGGCTGCTTGTGCATGGAATTGGAAGAGTTGATCCGAAGTTGACCTCACGGAAAGACTCTATCTCTCAAGAATGTGCGGCACGTCCCTGGAATAAATAGGAACCTTGTTAGTGGTTCTCTTTTGTGCTTGTGATGGCTTTAAGTTAGCGTTTGAGTCGAACAAGTTTATTGTTTCAAAATTTGGTTCATTTATTGGAAAAGGTTATGATTGCGGAGCCTGTTCCGCCTTTCTATTTCAGATGATTGTAATAGGTTCGTAAACTCTATTTCAAGTTCTAGCTCGGATAATAATGAAGGAGAGGTTCTTTGTGTGGCACTCTCGGTTATGTCACATCAATTTTGATCGCATCTATCGTTTGACCAAACTTAATTTGATTCCGAGTTTTCCCATGGTCGGAAAGGTCTAAGTGTCATGATTGTGTGCAAGCAAAGCAACCTCGAAAACCTTTTAAGGCCATCGAGGAGAAGAGTATGGCACCTTTAGATTTAATCCATTCAGACTTGTGTGAAATGAATGGAGTGTTGACTAAGGCAGGGAAAAAATACTTTATATCATTTATTGATGATGCGACTAGATATTGTTATCTCTACCTTGTTAAAACGAAAGATGAAGCGTTGCATTGTTTCAAAGTCTATAAAGCTGAGGTTGAAAACCAACTAGAAAAAGAAAATCAAACGAATTAGGTCGATAGAGGAGGAGAATATTTATCCGCTGATTTTTTTCGAATATTGCACGGAGCATGGAATAATCCATGAGACTACGGCTCCTTATTCGCCCCAATCTAATGGAGTGGGCCGAACGGAAAAATCGAACACTCACGGACTTGGTGAACGCCATGTTGGGAAGTGCCGGTTTATCCAAGCCATGGTGGGGGGAAGCTTTCTTGACCGCTTGCTTTATTCTAAATAGAGTTCCTACATCAAAAGGAGTACAAACTCCATATGAAGGATGGAAAGGAAGAAAACCTTCTCTAAGTTTCATACGTGCATGGGGTTGTTTAGCCAAAGTAAATGTACCGACATGTAAGAAAAGAAAGTTGGGACCTAAAACGGTTGTTTGTATTTTTACGGGATATGCTCATAATAGTGCGGCTTATAGATTTTTAGTAATCGGATCCGAGGTCGCTGATGTACATGTCAATAATGTGATTGAATCTCGTGATGCAACCTTTTTTGAGGACGTTTTTCCAATGAAGAGTAGTAGTTCATCTTCTAGTTCGCAAAGTACTAATTTTATTCCGGATTCTCCTAAACTTATTGATCAACCACATGAGGAGAATGACAGTACAGAACCTCCTCGAAGGAGTAAGAGGCAAAGGGTTGAAAAATCCTTTGGAGATGACTTTTGTGTATCTCGTGGATGACACACCTAAAACCCTTTCGGAGGCATATGCATCGACGGATGTGGAATCTTTGGAAGGAAGGCATCCATAGTGAAATGGAGTCCCTCATGTCAAATGAGACATGGGAGATATGTGATTGTCTGTTGGGTGTAAACACGTTGGGTGCAAATGGATCTTTAAGAAAAAGCTCAAACTTTGATGGAACCATAGATAAATTTAAAGCTAGGCTTGTAGCTAAAGGTTATACACAAAAGAAAGATGAGGATTTCTTTGATACGTATTCACGTCACTAGAATAACCACGATACGCGTGCTTGTTGCCTTGGCTGCCTCATATGGGTTTCATATTCATCAAATGGATGTAAAGACGGCGTTCCTAAATGGAGAAGTTGGACGAAGAAATCTATATGACGCGACACTGAAGGTTTCGTGGTGTACGGACATGAGAACAAGGTGTGCGGATTAAAGAAATCCTTATATGGTCTCAAACGGGCTCCAAAGCAATGGCATGATAAGTTTGATAAAACTTTGACCTCAGGTGGCTTTGTGGCAAATGAGGCCGATAATTGTGTCTATTACGGGTTTGGTGGGGGTCACGGAGTAATTTTGTGCTTATATGTTGATGATATTTTAATTTTTGGGACTAGTATCGAAGTGATAAATGAAGTTAAGTCATTTTTGTCTCAAAGTTTTGATATGAAGGATTTGGGAGAGGCCAATGTTATTCTTAACATCAAGGCGATGAAAGGCGAGAATGGGGTTACTCTAAATCGGTCCCATTATGTGGAGAAAATTCTGAGTCGATTTGGGTACTCAGATTGTAAAACTTCTCCAACGCCATATGATCCCAGTCTGAAGCTTCGGAAGAATCAAGGACAAGGGATAGATCAGTTAAGGTACTCACAAATCATTGGGTCACTCATGTACTTGGCTGGTGCAACTAGACCTGACATTTCATATGCTGTAAGCAAATTGAGCCGATTCACCTCGAATCCGGGAGAAGAACATTGGTCTGCACTAGAGCGTGTAATGAAATACCTGAGAGGAACCACAACACTTGGACTTCACTATACGGGGTACCCATCGGTACTTGAAGGGTATAGTGATTCCAATTGGATCTCGAATCTTGATGAGATCAAAGCTACAAGTGGATATATATTCACTTTTGGAGGTCTTTTGCGAGTTTCATGGAGATCTCGTAAACAAACAATTTTGACGAAATCTACCATGGAGGCCGAACTTGTAGCACTAGAAGCAACCACTGTAGAGAGCGAGTGGTTGCGAGATCTTTTAATGGACATGCCCATGGTGGCTAAACCGGTACCGGCCATCCGGTTGTCTTTGCGACAACCAAACTGTGATCACAAATGTAGGCGGTGCAAAGGTTAATTTGAAATCCTCTAGGCATGTAAAGAGACGGATGAAATCTCGTCGAAATTTGAAAAACATCGGTGTGGTGGTGTTGATTATATCAACACTACAAGGAACATTCTTGACCCTTTTACAAAGGGGCTGCAGCGTGCGATGATAGATGGTGCATCGAAGGAAATGGGGTTGAGACCCATATGAGTTGTTCTTCGGTGGCAACCCGGCCTTCTTGATCGGAGATCCCGTGAACAAGGTGATGGGAAAAACAAGTTGCAAGAATGACTAGAGAGTACACTATATGTACCCGAGTTCCGCTAATAGATGCGTACTCTCCGGAGCGCATGGAAGGATGACGATTGTCTTAATGGGTCCTAAGGGTGAGGGAAATCGGCAAGGTGCGCCTGCGGGGGTACCTTGGAAGGACACACCTATATGAACTTGACCGTGAGGTCGCGGTCTATGAGATGTGGGAAATCTCGGATGAGTTCATGAATGGACACGGGAGCATGACCGTAATGCTCCAATGCGAGGCATGGCTCTTGGCGGCCAAGTATCGGCGATGCACCCATGGGAACCTTGCTTACACAAGGCCGGCAATTCAAGGCTTTGTCCATTGCATAGTTGTGAGCGAGCGAAACATGAAGTGCTAGGTGTAGCTCAACCCGTGACGGGTCTACACTCTAAAGCTGGTATAAAACGTCCAGCGGAGTAATTAACTTGCCAGACATTGACTTTTGGTGGGGATTGTTGGAATATATGGCCCAAGCACTTGTGATGTGCACTCCATTGGGCTGCAATCAATTGGGCCACTTCCATATAGGAAAGTCAATGTGGTGTGGAGGGAATGCAAGGGAGGTTTAGTGCCACCTTGCTATTCTATGGAGATGAGGACCAACATATAAGGGAGGCTCTTGTAGAGTACTTCAAGTGATTGAGTATGAGCAAGAGAACACACACGCACGCGCGCGCGTATCGCGTATTTTCGCGTGATTTATCGCGTGACTTGTGACTTGCGACGATGCGCGATCGCGACGTGTTCCTAACCGGTGTTTCTCGTTTTTCGTCTTGTTTGTTTTGGCCCACATCGCCAACACCTAGAGCGCCACGTACGCCCTCGGAGCGGGATAAGCACGTCCTCGAACGTGCGGCGGTTTCGTGGGAGGACGTCGAGAGATACCGAGGGGGCGGTTCTGGATATCCGGCGGATCGAAACATGGGCGGTTTGAGGGTCTTCTCTATAAAAGGAGACGTCCTTTTGACGGGAAGACTCATGCCACAACTCATTCTCTCATCTACTCACGCGCGCGCGCGCGTCCGAGCTTCACGCCGTTCCTCCGTCCGTCGTGCGGCGGATCGAGGGAGAGCGGTGTCTCCGAACCAACGCCGGTGTTACGAAGGCCCGCACGGGTGCGGCGATCGAGGTTTGCGGGAAGCGTACTCGCGACCGCTCGTCCTTTGCTTCCTCTACTCCGACTTCGTCGCGCCTACATCGACTACATCTTCATCGTCCTCGACTTCCAACCATTTTCAATCTCGTAAGTATACCGTTTGCATCTCTTCTCGCACATGCAATGATGGATGTTTGGATCTCTTCCTCTTTTGTATTCCTAGCATGTGTAGGGTTTGTTGATTCCTCTTGTATTTTTGGAGTACTAGCGTATCTCGTTCCTCTTTGCTAGTAGTTTTCGGGAATCAAATTAATCTTAGATCATGTTAATTTTGCAACAATCCGAAACCCGAGATAATTAACATGGGCGGTGGGATTTCGGATGTGATGAAGCACGAGCGCTTTGCTGGGGGTGACAACTTTAAGAGGTGGCGGACACGGGTCAAGTTTTGGCTCATGTCGATGAAGATGCGGTGGGTTATCTCCCCGGTGCTCCCTCTCAGCGAAGAGCGGCACCGTGATGCGGAGTTGGATAACAACACGGCAATCGGATGCCGTTGTCCCTCATGTACGATCGGTTGTGTGATGTGTACATGCACTACACCAAAGCCTGCGAATTGTGGGAAGCCCTAGATCGCAAGTATGCGGTTCCGATCTTTGGACGTGAACTTTATGTTATTGAGATGTATCACGACTATCGAATGGATGATAACCGTTCGGTAGTGGAACAAGCTCATGAGATCCGGCTTACGGTGGGGGAACTTGTACATTTTGAGTGTGTCTTACACGACAAGTTCGTGGTTGGTGGCATCATTGCCAAGTTACCTCCTAAGCGGAGGGACTTTGCCACGAGCCTCAAACACAAGAAGGAGGCAATGGCGTTGAAAGTCCGGTTGCTACACTTGATGTTGAGGAGAAGGCAAGATCAAAGGATGTGTCTCGTTCGGTCCCACGGGGAAGGAGGTTCCAAGGCAAATGTGGTGGAGGGCAAGTCTGCTGGAAATAAGAACAAGAATTGGAAAGGGAAAGGACCAAAGCGGACCGCTAATTTCAAGAAGAAGAGGAACAAGGAAGACGACTTGCTTTGTGTGTGGCGAACACTGGGCACATAGCCGGGAAGTGTCGCCGGCGCAAGGGCAAGAAGGGAGGTCGGAAAAGCGCAAACGTGATCGTGGGCGAAACTAGTGGATCCGGGTATGCTCCCGAAATCCTACTAGCATGTCAATCCACCGATTGGTGGGTAGATACGAGGAGCTAATGTGCATGTATGTTCGACATGAATTTGTTTTCCTCTTATCGGGCTACGGGCGGGTTGCTCCGTCTTGATGGGCAATGGGTCAAGGGCTGCTTGTGCATGGAATTGGAAGAGTTGATCTCGAAGTTGACCTCCGGAAAGACTCTATCTCTCAAGAATGTGCGGCACGTCCCTGGAATAAATAGGAACCTTGTTAGTGGTTCTCTTTTGTGCCGTGATGGCTTTAAGTTAGCGTTTGAGTCGAACAAGTTTATTGTTTCAAAATTTGGTTCATTTATTGGAAAAGGTTATGATTGCGGAGGCCTGTTCCGCCTTTCTATTTCAGATGATTGTAATAGGTTCGTAAACTCTATTTCAAGTTCTAGCTCGGATAATAATGAAGGAGAGGTTCTTTGTGTGGCACTCTCGGTTATGTCACATCAATTTTGATCGCATCTATCGTTTGACCAAACTTAATTTGATTCCGAGTTTTCCCATGGTCAGAAGGTCTAAGTGTCATGATTGTGTGCAAGCAAAGCAACCTCGAAAACCTTTTAAGGCCATCGAGGAGAAGAGTATGGCACCTTTAGATTTAATCCATTCAGACTTGTGTGAAATGAATGGAGTGTTGACTAAGGCAGGGAAAAAATACTTTATATCATTTATTGATGATGCGACTAGATATTGTTATCTCTACCTTGTTAAAACGAAAGATGAAGCGTTGCATTGTTTCAAAGTCTATAAAGTTGAGGTTGAAAACCAACTAGAAAAGAAAATCAAACGAATTAGGTCCGATAGAGGAGGAGAATATTTATCCGCTGATTTTTCTGAATATTGCACGGAGCATGGAATAATCCATGAGACTACAGCTCCCTATTCGCCCCAATCTAATGGAGTGGCCGAACGGAAAAATCGAACACTCACGGACTTGGTGAACGCCATGTTGGGAAGTGCCGGTTTATCCAAGCCATGGTGGGGGGAAGCTTTGCTGACCGCTTGCTTTATTCTAAATAGAGTTCCTACATCAAAAGGAGTACAAACTCCATATGAAGGATGGAAAGGAAGAAAACCTTCTCTAAGTTTCATACGTGCATGGGGCTGTTTAGCCAAAGTAAATGTACCAGCATGTAAGAAAAGAAAGTTGGGACCTAAAACGGTTGTTTGTATTTTTTTCGGGATATGCTCATAATAGTGCGGCTTATAGATTTTTAGTAATCAGATCCGAGGTCGCTGATGTACATGTCAATAATGTGATTGAATCTCGTGATGCAACCTTTTTTGAGGACGTTTTTCCAATGAAGAGTAGTAGTTCATCTTCTAGTTCGCAAAGTACTAATTTTATTCCGGATTCTCCTAAACTTATTGATCAACCACATGAGGAGAATGACGGTGCTGAGAACCTCCTCGAAGGAGTAAGAGGCAAAGGGTTGAAAAATCCTTTGGAGATGACTTTCTTGTGTATCTCGTGGATGACACACCTAAAACCCTTTCGAGAGGCATATGCATCGACGGATGTAGAATCTTGGAAGGAAGGCATCCATAGTGAAATGGAGTCCCTCATGTCAAATGAGACATGGGAGATATGTGATTGTCTGTTGGGTGTAAACTTGTTGGGTGCAAATGGATCTTTAAGAAAAAGCTCAAACTTGATGGAACCATAGATAAATTTAAAGCTAGGCTTGTAGCTAAAGGTTATACACAAAAGAAAGATGAGGATTTCTTTGATACGTATTCACTGTCACTAGAATAACCACGATACGCGTGCTTGTTGCCTTGGCTGCCTCATATGGGTTTCATATTCATCAAATGGATGTAAAGACGAGCGTTCCTAAATGGAGAGCTGGACGAAGAAATCTATATGACGCGGCTTTGAAGGTTTCGTGGTGTCCGGACATGAGAACAAGGTGTGCGGATTAAAGAAATCCTTATATGGTCTCAAACGGGCTCCAAAGCAATGGCATGATAAGTTTGATAAAACTTTGACCTCGAGTGGCTTTGTGGCAAATGAGGCCGATAATTGTGTCTATTACGGGTTTGGTGGGGGTCACGGAGTAATTTTGTGCTTATATGTTGATGATATTTTAATTTTTGGGACTAGTATCGAAGTGATAAATGAAGTTAAGTCATTTTTGTCTCAAAGTTTTGATATGAAGGATTTGGGAGAGGCCAATGTTATTCTTAACATCAAGGCGATGAAAGGCGAGAATGGGGTTACTCTAAATCGGTCCCATTATGTGGAGAAAATTTCGAGTCGATTTGGGTACTCGGATTGTAAAACTTCTCCAACGCCATATGATCCCGATCTGAAGCTTCGGAAGAATCAAGGACAAGGGATAGATCAGTTAAGGTACTCACAAATCATTGGGTCACTCATGTACTTGGCTGGTGCAACTAGACCTGACATTTCATATGCTGTAAGCAAATTGAGCCGATTCACCTCGAATCCGGGAGAAGAACATTGGTCTGCACTAGAGCGTGTAATGAAATACCTGAGAGGAACCACAACACTTGGACTTCACTATACAGGGTACCCATCGGTACTTGAAGGGTATAGTGATTCCAATTGGATCTCGAGATCTTGATGAGATCAAAGCTACAAGTGGATATATATTCACTTTTGGAGGTCTTGAGTTTCATGGAGATCTCGTAAACAAACAATTTTGACGAAATCTACCATGGAGGCTGAACTTGTAGCACTAGAAGCAACCACTGTAGAGGCGAGTGGTTGCGAGATCTTTTAATGGACATGCCCATGGTGGCTAAGCCGGTGCCGGCCATCCGGTTGTCTTTGCGACAACCAAGCTGTGATCACAAATGTAGGCGGTGCAAAGGTTAATTTGAAATCCTCTAGGCATGTAAAGAGACGGATGAAATGCGTCGGGAAATTTGAAAAACATCTGGTGTGGTGGTCGTTGATTATATCAACACTACAAGGAACATTCTTGACCCTTTTACAAAGGGACCGCCGCGTGCGATGATAGATGGTGCATCGAAGGAAATGGGGTTGAGACCCATATGAGTTGTTCTTCGGTGGCAACCTGACCTTCTTGATCGGAGATCCCGTGAACAAGGTGATGGGAAAAACAAGCTGCAAGAATGACTAGAGAGTACACTATATGTACCCGGTTCCGCTAATAGATGCGTACTCTCCGGATCGCATGGAAGGATGACGGTTGTCTTAATGGGTCCTAAGGGTGAGGGAAATCGGCAAGGTGCGCCTGCGGGGGTACCTTGGAAGGACACACCTATATGAACTTGACCGTGAGGTCGCGGTCTATGAGATGTGGGAAATCTCGGATGAGTTCATGAATGGACACGGGAGCATGACCGTAATGCTCCAATGCGAGGCATGGCTCTTGGCGGCCAAGTATCGGCGATGCACCCATGGGAACCTTGCTTACACAAGGCGGCAATTCAAGGCTTTGTCCATTGCATAGTTGTGAGCGAGCGAAACATGAAGTGCTAGGTGTAGCTCAACCCGTGACGGGTCTACACTCTAAAGCTGGTATAAAACGTCCAGCGGAGTAATTAACTTGCAGACATTGACTTTTGGTGGGGATTGTTGGAATATATGGCCCAAGCACTTGTGATGTGCACTCCATTGGGCTGCAATCAATTGGGCCACTTCCATATAGGAAAGTCAATGTGGTGTGGAGGGAATGCAAGGGAGGTTTAGTGCCACCTTGCTATTCTATGGAGATGAGGACCAACATATAAGGGAGGCTCTTGTAGAGTACTTCAAGTGATTGAGTATGAGCAAGAGAACACACACGCACGCGCGCGCGTATCGCGTATTTTCGCGTGATTTATCGCGTGACTTGTGACTTGCGACGATGCGCGATCGCGACGTGTTCCTAACCGGTGTTTCTCGTTTTTCGTATCTTTGTTTGTTTTGGCCCACATCGCCAACACCTAGCGCGCCACGTACGCCCTCGGAGCGGGATAAGCACGTCCTCGAACGTGCGGCGGTTTCGTGGGAGGACGTCGAGAGATACCGGGGGGCGGTTCCTGGATATCGGCGATCGAAACATGGGCGGTTTGAGGGTCTTCTCTATAAAAGGAGACGTCCTTTTGACGGGAAGACTCATGCCACAACTCATTCTCTCATCTACTCCGCGCGCGCGCCGCCGTCCGAGCCTCGCCGTTCCTCCGTCCGTCGTGCGGCGGATCGAGGGAGAGCGGTGTCTCCGAACCAACGCGGTGTTCGAAGGCACCGCACGGGTGCGGCGATCGAGTTTACGGGAAGCGTACTCGCGACCGCTCGTCCTTGCTTCCTCTACTCCGACTTCGTCCGCGCCTACATCGACTACATCTTCATCGTCCTCGACTTCCAACCATTTTCAATCTCGTAAGTATACCGTTTGCATCTCTTCCGCACATGCAATGATGGATGTTTGGATCTCTTCCTCTTTTGTATTCCTAGCATGTGTAGGGTTTGTTGATTCCTCTTGTATTTTTGGAGTACTAGCGTATACTGTTCCTCTTTGCTAGTAGTTTTCGGGAATCAAATTAATCTTAGATCATGTTAATTTTGCAACAATCCGAAACCCGAGATAATTAACATGGGGTGGTGGGATTTCGGATGTGATGAAGCACGAGCGCTTTGCTTGGGGGTGACAACTTTAAGAGGTGGCGGACACGGGTCAAGTTTTGGCTCATGTCGATGAAGATACGGTGGGTTATCTCCCCAGTGCTCCCTCTCACTGAAGAGCAGCACCGTGATGCGGAGTTGGATAACAACACAGCAATCGGATGCCACGTTGTCCCTCATGTATGATCAGTTGTGTGATGTGTACATGCACTACACCAAAGCCTCTGAATTGTGGGAAGCCCTAGATCGCAAGTATGCGGTTCCCGATCTTTGGACGTGAACTTTATGTTATTGAGATGTATCACGACTATCGAATGGATGATAACCGTTCGGTAGTGGAACAAGCTCATGAGATCCGGCTTACGGTGGGGGAACTTGTACATTTTGAGTGTGTCTTACACGACAAGTTCGTGGTTGGTGGCATCATTGCCAAGTTACCTCCTAAGCTGGAGGGACTTTGCCACGAGCCTCAAACACAAGAAGGAGGCAATGACCGTTGAAAGTCCGGTTGCTACACTTGATGTTGAGGAGAAGGCAAGATCAAAGGATGTGTCTCGTTCGGTCCCACGGGGAAGGAGGTTCCAAGGCAAATGTGGTGGAGGGCAAGTCTGCTTTGGAAATAAGAACAAGAATTGGAAAGGGAAAGGACCAAAGCGGACCGCTAATTTCAAGAAGAAGAGGAACAAGGAAGACCGACTTGCTTTGTGTGTGGCGAACACCGGGCACATAGCCGGGAAGTGTCGCCGGCGCAAGGGCAAGAAGGGAGGTCGAAAACCGCAAACGTGAGCGTGGGCGAAACTAGTGGATCCGGGTATGCTCCCGAAATCCTACTAGCATGTCAATCCACCGATTGGTGGGTAGATACGGGAGCTAATGTGCATGTATGTTCGACATGAATTTGTTTTCCTCTTATCGGGCTACGAGCGGTTGCTCCGTCTTGATGGGCAATGGGTCAAGGGCTGCTGTGCATGGAATTGGAAGAGTTGATGCGAAGTTGACCTCACGGAAAGACTCTATCTCTCAAGAATGTGCAGCACGTCCCTGGAATAAATAGGAACCTTGTTAGTGGTTCTCTTTTGTGCCGTGATGGCTTTAAGTTAGCGTTTGAGTCGAGCAAGTTTATTGTTTCAAAATTTGGTTCATTTATTGGAAAAGGTTATGATTGCGGAGGCCTGTTCCGCCTTTCTATTTCAGATGATTGTAATAGGTTCGTAAACTCTATTTCAAGTTCTAGCTTGGATAATAATGAAGGAGAGGTTGTTGTGTGGCACTCTCGGTTATGTCACATCAATTTTGATCGCATCTATCGTTTGACCAAACTTAATTTGATTCCGAGTTTTCCCATGGTCAGAAGGTCTAAGTGTCATGATTGTGTGCAAGCAAAGCAACCTCGAAAACCTTTTAAGGCCATTGAGGAGAAGAGTACGGCACCTTTAGATTTAATCCATTCG
Source organism: Cenchrus americanus (assembly GCA_947561735.1). NCBI lineage: Eukaryota > Viridiplantae > Streptophyta > Magnoliopsida > Poales > Poaceae > Cenchrus > Cenchrus americanus. Next base: position 194,489,677 of record OX387245.1, on the reverse strand, counting down.
GACTTGTGTGAAATGAATGGAGTGTTGACTAAGAGCGAGGGAAAAAATACTTTATATCATTTATTGATGATGCGACTAGATATTGTTATCTCTACCTTGTTAAAACGAAAGATGAAGCGTTGCATTGTTTCAAAGTCTATAAAGGCGAGGTTGAAAACCAACTAGAAAAAGAAAATCAAACGAATTAGGTCCGATAGAGGAGGAGAATATTTATCCGCTGATTTTTCGAATATTGCACGGAGCATGGAATAATCCATGAGACTACGGCTCCTTATTCGCCCCAATCTAATGGAGTGGCTGAACGGAAAAATCGAACACTCACGGACTTGGTGAACGCCATGTTGGGAAGTGCTTGGGTTTATCCAAGCCATGGTGGGGGGAAGCTTTGCTGACCGCTTGCTTTATTCTAAATAGAGTTCCTACATCAAAAGGAGTACAAACTCCATATGAAGGATGGAAAGGAAGAAAACCTTCTCTAAGTTTCATACGTGCATGGGGGTACGTTTAGCCAAAGTAAATGTACCGGCATGTAAGAAAAGAAAGTTGGGACCTAAAACGGTTATTTCGTATTTTTACGGGATATGCTCATAATAGTGCGGCTTATAGATTTTTAGTAATCGGATCCGAGGTCGGCGATGTACATGTCAATAATGTGATTGAATCTCGTGATGCAACCTTTTTTGAGGACGTTTTTCCAATGAAGAGTAGTAGTTCATCTTCTAGTTCGCAAAGTACTAATTTTATTCGGATTCTCCTAAACTTATTGATCAACCACATGAGGAGAATGACGATGGACGAACCTCCTCGAAGGAGTAAGAGGCAAAGGGTTGAAAAATCCTTTGGAGATGACTTTCTTGTGTATCTCGTGGATGACACACCTAAAACCCTTTCGAGAGGCATATGCATCGACGGATGTAGAGTATCGGAAGGAAGGCATCCATAGTGAAATGGAGTCCCTCATGTCAAATGAGACATGGGAGATATGTGATTGTCTGTTGGGTGTAAACTGTTGGGTGCAAATGGATCTTTAAGAAAAAGCTCAAACTCGATGGAACCATAGATAAATTTAAAGCTAGGCTTGTAGCTAAAGGTTATACACAAAAGAAAGATGAGGATTTCTTTGATACGTATTCTCTGTCACTAGAATAACCACGATACGCGTGCTTGTTGCCTTGGCTGCCTCATATGGGTTTCATATTCATCAAATGGATGTAAAGACAGCGTTCCTAAATGGAGAGCTGGACGAAGAAATCTATATGACGCAGCCTGAAGGTTTCGTGGTGTCTGGACATGAGAACAAGGTGTGCAGATTAAAGAAATCCTTATATGGTCTCAAACGGGCTCCAAAGCAATGGCATGATAAGTTTGATAAAACTTTGACCTCGGTGGCTTTGTGGCAAATGAGGCCGATAATTGTGTCTATTACGGGTTTGGTGGGGGTCACGGAGTAATTTTGTGCTTATATGTTGATGATATTTTAATTTTTGGGACTAGTATCGAAGTGATAAATGAAGTTAAGTCATTTTTGTCTCAAAGTTTTGATATGAAGGATTTGGGAGAGGCCAATGTTATTCTTAACATCAAGGCGATGAAAGGCGAGAATGGGGTTACTCTAAATCGGTCCCATTATGTGGAGAAAATTTTGAGTCGATTTGGGTACTCGGATTGTAAAACTTCTCCAACGCCATATGATCCCGGTACGAAGCTTCGGAAGAATCAAGGACAAGGGATAGATCGATTAAGGTACTCACAAATCATTGGGTCACTCATGTACTTGGTGGTGCAACTAGACTCGACATTTCATATGCTTGTAAGCAAATTGAGCCGATTCAACTCGAATCGGGAGAAGAACATTGGTCTGCACTAGAGCGTGTAATGAAATACCTGAGAGGAACCACAACACTTGGACTTCACTATACAGGGTACCCATCAGTACTTGAAGGGTATAGTGATTCCAATTGGATCTCAGATGCTGATGAGATCAAAGCTACAAGTGGATATATATTCACTTTTGGAGGTCTTTGCGAGTTTCATGGAGATCTCGTAAACAAACAATTTTGACGAAATCTACCATGGAGGGTGAACTTGTAGCACTAGAAGCAACCACTTGTAGAGGCGAGTGGTTGCGAGATCTTTTAATGGACATGCCCATGGTGGCTAAGCCGTACCGGCCATCCGGTTATCTTTGCGACAACCAAACCGTGATCACAAATGTAGGCGAGTGCAAAGGTTAATTTGAAATCCTCTAGGCATGTAAAGAGACGGATGAAATGCGTCGGGAAATTTGAAAAACATCTGGTGTGGTGGTGTTGATTATATCAACACTACAAGGAACATTGCCGACCCTTTTACAAAGGGACCGCCGCGTGCGATGATAGATGGTGCATCGAAGGAAATGGGGTTGAGACCCATATGAGTTGTTCTTCGGTGGCAACCCGGACCTTCTTGATCGGAGATCCCGTGAACAAGGTGATGGGAAAAACAAGCTGCAAGAATGACTAGAGAGTACACTATATGTACCCGGTTCCGCTAATAGATGCGTACTCTCCGGTCGCATGGAAGGATGACGAGTTGTCTTAATGGGTCCTAAGGGCGAGGAAATCGGCAAGGTGCGCCTGCGGGGGTACCTTGGAAGGACACACCTATATGAACTTGACCGTGAGGTCGCGGTCTATGAGATGTGGGAAATCTCGGATGAGTTCATGAATGGACACGGGAGCATGGCCGTAATGCTCCAATGCGAGGCATGGCTCTTGGCGGCCAAGTATCGGCGATGCACCCATGGGAACCTTGCTTACACAAGGCGGCAATTCAAGGCTTTGTCCATTGCATAGTTGTGAGCGAGCGAAACATGAAGTGCTAGGTGTAGCTCAACCCGTGACGGGTCTACACTCTAAAGCCGGTATAAAACGTCCGGCGGAGTAATTAACTTGCAGACATTGACTTTTGGTGGGGATTGTTGGAATATATGGCCCAAGCACTTGTGATGTGCACTCCATTGGGCTGCAATCAATTGGGCCACTTCCATATAGGAAAGTCAATGTGGTGTGGAGGGAATGCAAGGGAGGTTTAGTGCCACCTTGCTATTCTATGGAGATGAGGACCAACATATAAGGGAGGCTCTTGTAGAGTACTTCAAGTGATTGAGTATGAGCAAGAGAACACACACGCACGCGCGCGCGTATCGCGTATTTTCGCGTGATTTATCGCGTGACTTGTGACTTGCGACGATGCGCGATCGCGACGTGTTCCTAACCGGTGTTTCTCGTTTTTCGTATTGTTTGTTTTGGCCCACATCGCCAACACCTAGACCGCCACGTACGCCTCGGAGCGGGATAAGCACGTCCTCGAACGTGCGGCGGTTTCGTGGGAGGACGTCGAGAGATACCGGGGGGCGGTTCTGGATATACGGCGGATCGAAACATGGGCGGTTTGAGGGTCTTCTCTATAAAAGGAGACGTCCTTTTGACGGGAAGACTCATGCCACAACTCATTCTCTCATCTACTCCGCCGCGCGCGCCGCCGTCCGAGCTTCGCCGTTCCTCCGTCCGTCGTGCGGCGGATCGAGGGAGAGCGGTGTCTCCGAACCAACGCCGGTGTTACGAAGGCACCGCACGGTGCGGCGATCGGGTTTACGGGAAGCGTACTCGCGACCGCTCGTCCTTGCTTCCTCTACTCCGACTTCGTCCGCGCCTACATCGACTACATCTTCATCGTCCTCGACTTCCAACCATTTTCAATCTCGTAAGTATACCGTTTGCATCTCTTCCGCACATGCAATGATGGATGTTTGGATCTCTTCCTCTTTTGTATTCCTAGCATGTGTAGGGTTTGTTGATTCCTCTTGTATTTTTGGAGTACTAGCGTATCCGTTCCTCTTTGCTAGTAGTTTTCCGGGAATCAAATTAATCTTAGATCATGTTAATTTTGCAACAATCCGAAACCCGAGATAATTAACATGGGCGGTGGGATTTCGGATGTGATGAAGCACGAGCGCTTTCTCGGGGGTGACAACTTTAAGAGGTGGCGGACACGGGTCAAGTTTTGGCTCATGTCGATGAAGATGCGGTGGGTTATCTCCCCGGTGCTCCCTCTCATCGAAGAGCAAGCACCGTGATGCGGAGTTGGATAACAACACGGCAATCGGATGCCGTTGTCCCTCATGTACGATCGGTTGTGTGATGTGTACATGCACTACACCAAAGCCTCGAATTGTGGGAAGCCCTAGATCGCAAGTATGCGGTTCCCGATGCTTTGGACGTGAACTTTATGTTATTGAGATGTATCACGACTATCGAATGGATGATAACCGTTCGGTAGTGGAACAAGCTCATGAGATCCGGCACGGTGGGGGAACTTGTACATTTTGAGTGTGTCTTACCCGACAAGTTCGTGGTTGGTGGCATCATTGCCAAGTTACCTCCTAAGCGGAGGGACTTTGCCACGAGCCTCAAACACAAGAAGGAGGCAATGAGCGTTGAAAGTCCGGTTGCTACACTTGATGTTGAGGAGAAGGCAAGATCAAAGGATGTGTCTCGTTCGGTCCCACGGGGAAGGAGGTTCCAAGGCAAATGTGGTGGAGGGCAAGTCTGCTTTGGAAATAAGAACAAGAATTGGAAAGGGAAAGGACCAAAGCGGACCGCTAATTTCAAGAAGAAGAGGAACAAGGAAGACCCGACTTGCTTTGTGTGTGGCGAACACGGGCACATAGCCGGGAAGTGTCGCCGGCGCAAGGGCAAGAAGGGAGGTCGAAAACCGCAAACGTGATCGTGGGCGAAACTAGTGGATCCGGGTATGCTCCCGAAATCCTACTAGCATGTCAATCCACCGATTGGTGGGTAGATACGGGAGCTAATGTGCATGTATGTTCGACATGAATTTGTTTTCCTCTTATCGGGCTACGGCGGTTGCTCCGTCTTGATGGGCAATGGGTCAAGGGCTGCTTGTGCATGGAATTGGAAGAGTTGATCCGAAGTTGACCTCGGAAAGACTCTATCTCTCAAGAATGTGCGGCACGTCCCGGAATAAATAGGAACCTTGTTAGTGGTTCTCTTTTGTGCCGTGATGGCTTTAAGTTAGCGTTTGAGTCGAACAAGTTTATTGTTTCAAAATTTGGTTCATTTATTGGAAAAGGTTATGATTGCGGAGGCCTGTTCCGCCTTTCTATTTCAGATGATTGTAATAGGTTCGTAAACTCTATTTCAAGTTCTAGCTCGGATAATAATGAAGGAGAGGTTCTTTGTGTGGCACTCTCGGTTATGTCACATCAATTTTGATCGCATCTATCGTTTGACCAAACTTAATTTGATTCCGAGTTTTCCCATGGTCGAAGGTCTAAGTGTCATGATTGTGTGCAAGCAAAGCAACCTCGAAAACCTTTTAAGGCCATCGAGGAGAAGAGTACGGCACCTTTAGATTTAATCCATTCGAGACTTGTGTGAAATGAATGGAGTGTTGACTAAGGCGGGGAAAAAATACTTTATATCATTTATTGATGATGCGACTAGATATTGTTATCTCTACCTTGTTAAAACGAAAGATGAAGCGTTGCATTGTTTCAAAGTCTATAAAGCTGAGGTTGAAAACCAACTAGAAAAGAAAATCAAACGAATTAGGTCCGATAGAGGAGGAGAATATTTATCCGCTGATTTTTCTGAATATTGCACGGAGCATGGAATAATCCATGAGACTACGGCTCCTTATTCGCCCCAATCTAATGGAGTGGGCTGAACGGAAAAATCGAACACTCACGGACTTGGTGAACGCCATGTTGGGAAGTGCGCCGGTTTATCCAAGCCATGGTGGGGGGAAGCTTTGCTGACCGCTTGCTTTATTCTAAATAGAGTTCCTACATCAAAAGGAGTACAAACTCCATATGAAGGATGGAAAGGAAGAAAACCTTCTCTAAGTTTCATACGTGCATGGGGCTGTTTAGCCAAAGTAAATGTACCAGCATGTAAGAAAAGAAAGTTGGGACCTAAAACGGTTGACTGTATTTTTCTGGGATATGCTCATAATAGTGCAGCTTATAGATTTTTAGTAATCAGATCCGAGGTCGCTGATGTACATGTCAATAATGTGATTGAATCTCGTGATGCAACCTTTTTTGAGGACGTTTTTCCAATGAAGAGTAGTAGTTCATCTTCTAGTTCGCAAAGTACTAATTTTATTCCGGATTCTCCTAAACTTATTGATCAACCACATGAGGAGAATGACGAGTCTGAGAACCTCCTCGAAGGAGTAAGAGGCAAAGGGTTGAAAAATCCTTTGGAGATGACTTTCTTGTGTATCTCGTGGATGACACACCTAAAACCCTTTCGGAGGCATATGCATCGACGGATGTAGAGTCTTTTGGAAGGAAGGCGTCCATAGTGAAATGGAGTCCCTCATGTCAAATGAGACATGGGAGATATGTGATTGTCCTGTTGGGTGTAAACCTGTTGGGTGCAAATGGATCTTTAAGAAAAAGCTCAAACTTTGATGGAACCATAGATAAATTTAAAGCTAGGCTTGTAGCTAAAGGTTATACACAAAAGAAAGATGAGGATTTCTTTGATACGTATTCACCGTCACTAGAATAACCACGATACGCGTGCTTGTTGCCTTGGTCGCCTCATATGGGTTTCATATTCATCAAATGGATGTAAAGACAGGCGTTCCTAAATGGAGAGCTGGACGAAGAAATCTATATGACGCGGCTCGAAGGTTTCGTGGTGTCCGGACATGAGAACAAGGTGTGCGGATTAAAGAAATCCTTATATGGTCTCAAACGGGCTCCAAAGCAATGGCATGATAAGTTTGATAAAACTTTGACCTCGGGCTTTGTGGCAAATGAGGCCGATAATTGTGTCTATTACGGGTTTGGTGGGGGTCACGGAGTAATTTTGTGCTTATATGTTGATGATATTTTAATTTTTGGGACTAGTATCGAAGTGATAAATGAAGTTAAGTCATTTTTGTCTCAAAGTTTTGATATGAAGGATTTGGGAGAGGCCAATGTTATTCTTAACATCAAACTGATGAAAGGCGAGAATGGGGTTACTCTAAATCAGTCCCATTATGTGGAGAAAATTCTGAGTCGATTTGGGTACTCAGATTGTAAAACTTCTCCAACGCCATATGATCCCAGTCTGAAGCTTCGGAAGAATCAAGGACAAGGGATAGATCAGTTAAGGTACTCACAAATCATTGGGTCACTCATGTACTTGGCTGGTGCAACTAGACCTGACATTTCATATGCTGTAAGCAAATTGAGCCGATTCACCTCGAATCCGGGAGAAGAACATTGGTCCGCACTAGAGCGTGTAATGAAATACACGAGAGGAACCACAACACTTGGACTTCACTATACGGGGTACCCATCGGTACTTGAAGGGTATAGTGATTCCAATTGGATCTCGGATGCCGATGAGATCAAAGCTACAAGTGGATATATATTCACTTTTGGAGGTGTCTTTAGATTTCATGGAGATCTCGTAAACAAACAATTTTGACGAAATCTACCATGGAGGCCGAACTTGTAGCACTAGAAGCAACCACCGTAGAGGCAGAGTGGTTGCGAGATCTTTTAATGGACATGCCCATGGTGGCTAAAAGCCGTACCGGCCATCCGGTTGTACCGCGACAACCAAAGCGTGATCACAAATGTAGGCGGTGCAAAGGTTAATTTGAAATCCTCTAGGCATGTAAAGAGACGGATGAAATCGTCGTAAATTTGAAAAACAACGGTGTGGTGGTCGTTGATTATATCAACACTACAAGGAACATTGCCGACCCTTTTACAAAGGGACCGCCGCGTGCGATGATAGATGGTGCATCGAAGGAAATGGGGTTGAGACCCATATGAGTTGTTCTTCGGTGGCAACCCTGACCTTCTTGATCGGAGATCCCGTGAACAAGGTGATGGGAAAAACAAGCTGCAAGAATGACTAGAGAGTACACTATATGTACCCGGTTCCGCTAATAGATGCGTACTCTCCATTGCATGGAAGGATGACAGTTGTCTTAATGGGTCCTAAGGCTGAGGAAATCAGCAAGGTGCTGCCCTGCAGGGTACCTTGGAAGGACACACCTATATGAACTTGACCGTGAGGTCGCGGTCTATGAGATGTGGGAAATCTCAGATGAGTTCATGAATGGACACGGGAGCATGACCGTAATGCTCCAATCTGAGGCATGGCTCTTGGCGGCCAAGTATCAGCGATGCACCCATGGGAACCTTGCTTACACAAGACTGGCAATTCAAGGCTTTGTCCATTGCATAGTTGTGAGCGAGCGAAACATGAAGTGCTAGGTGTAGCTCAACCCGTGACGGGTCTACACTCTAAAGCCGGTATAAAACGTCCGGCGGAGTAATTAACTTGCGTACATTGACTTTTGGTGGGGATTGTTGGAATATATGGCCCAAGCACTTGTGATGTGCACTCCATTGGGCCGCAATCAATTGGGCCACTTCCATATAGGAAAGTCAATGTGGTGTGGAGGGAATGCAAGGGAGGTTTAGTGCCACCTTGCTATTCTATGGAGATGAGGACCAACATATAAGGGAGGCTCTTGTAGAGTACTTCAAGTGATTGAGTATGAGCAAGAGAACACACACGCACGCGCGCGCGTATCGCGTATTTTCGCGTGATTTATCGCGTGACTTGTGACTTGCGACGATGCGCGATCGCGACGTGTTCCTAACCGGTGTTTCTCGTTTTTCGCATCGTTTGTTTTGGCCCACATCGCCAACACCTAGACCGCCACGTCCGCCCTCGGAGCGGGATAAGCACGTCCTCGAACGTGCGGCGGTTTCGTGGGAGGACGTCGAGAGATACCGGGGGGCGGTTCCCGGATATCCGCGATCGAAACATGGGCGGTTTGAGGGTCTTCTCTATAAAAGGAGACGTCCTTTTGACGGGAAGACTCATGCCACAACTCATTCTCTCATCTACCCCGCCGCGCGCGCCGCCGTCCGAGCTTCTCGCCGTTCCTCCGTCCGTCGTGCGGCGGATCGAGGGAGAGCGGTGTCTCCGAACCAACGCCGGTGTTCGAGAGGCTCCGCACGGGTGCCGGCGATCGAGGTTTCGGGAAGCGTACTCGCGACCGCTCGTCACCGCTTCCTCTACTCCGACTTCGTCCGCGCCTACATCGACTACATCTTCATCGTCCTCGACTTCCAACCATTTTCAATCTCGTAAGTATACCGTTTGCATCTCTTCCCGCACATGCAATGATGGATGTTTGGATCTCTTCCTCTTTTGTATTCCTAGCATGTGTAGGGTTTGTTGATTCCTCTTGTATTTTTGGAGTACTAGCGTATCTGTTCCTCTTTGCTAGTAGTTTTCCGGGAATCAAATTAATCTTAGATCATGTTAATTTTGCAACAAAACAATCATCAACTTGCTTCGTAGATGAAAACAATGCACACAACGGGTGATAACAACTGGTATCAAACTATAATTTGATGACTAGATTAATTGGAGAGTTATCTTCCCAGTCATTTGCCATGCACCAAATGTGGTGGCTCGATGCAAAACAAACATGCTTGGAAATATTAAAGACCATTCGTAAATCGTAAACATACAAAGAAAGAAGTAGTTAGTTACTTCAACTTAAAAGAGCATTTGTTTAATAGTACTTTGTTCAATGAAAATTGCAAATTAATCCATAGGATTAGAATGACAAACACCACTACCACTTATGTGGACTCTGGACATTTTTTCTTAAATGTAACAACTTGATACAAGCAAAATATCAATTCCATGTAACAATTAAGAATATCCCACACCTTGTAAAATCTTCAAGGTTTGGCTATGCATATTGTTTCACTCATATGCATTCCTGGGAAATAAAACTTTGTTTCTTAACTAAAATATGTATAAAAGTGGTTTACATATGCCTTCATAATCATACAAGCAGATGGGTAGGGGTGGATCTACCCTATATTACCAGGGTCAGCTGATCGGATGGAATTCTAATATTTTTTAACAAAATTATTGTTCATCACTAATCTAATAGGCTTGACCTCATTGTTTAAGTGGACCTGAACGGATGGCGTTTTAGTCTGGATTCACCCCTGCAAATGAAGTGATTGTTGCATTAGTATACTCTCAATTTAGCAGCGTTGTTTTTTATGGTTTTAAAAGCTTCATTCGGAAATTCTAACCAGGTTATCTTTTTTAGAAGGAAGATGCATTGATCTTAGCACATTACACCGGTCCGTTTACAAACAGGACAAACTCCTGAGGGATCCGTTCGTCACCGCCGCGAAGCCGCTCCCCAATCGACGCAAGACGCTAGAGCCAAACTCCTCAAGGTGGAGGCCGCAAAGGAGAGCTTATTACTAGGCGAATTAGTCGAGTACACTGCCTCCCAGGCGCATCGACCAACTACGACACCCACGACGCAACCTTCGTTTCCAACACCAGCAACCTGAGCAAAGCTCAGATTCCTCCAACGATCATCTTTTTTGAGATTAAAAGGGTCAACAACATCATCACTTGAAGAAGATGACGATGCGCTGGCCCTCGACTCCTGGATAAGTCTGTTGACTGTTGAAAATCAAACTCTGTTGAGCAAGAAACAAAGCAAATCAACAATTTCGTTCGTTTGGCCGGTGGTTGGTGGTTGATGCCGATTTGTTACGAGAGAAAAGTAGTGTTTAGTTCTTGTGGTGGCCTTGGGTTTGTTCGGGAGAAAAGTATTTCTGGCACGGTGGCCGATAAGCCACACGAACAGGGCGCGAACTGGAGTGACAAAGTACCCTCAAAAGAGTCCAGAACCAGCCAGGCAGCCATCCTCCACCACTGACACCCTGGGACCACTACGAACCCCAGAACTTCACATCCGCCCCCTGCCCACCTTCATATCCAACGGCCCACACACTCCTCGACCATTCTGCCCCCCAAACCCTAACCCTCTTCCCTTCTTTCCCTCCGGCGCCGCCACCCCGCGTCGCCGCTGCCGCCGCCGAGATGGGCCGCGTGATCCGCGCGCAGCGTAAGGGTGCGGGGAGCGTGTTCAAGTCCCACACCCACCACCGCAAGGGCCCCGCCCGGTTCCGGTCCCTCGACTTCGGCGAGCGCAACGGGTACCTCAAGGGCGTCGTCACCGATGTCATCCACGACCCCGGCCGCGGCGCGCCGCTGGCCAAGGTCACCTTCCGCCACCCGTTCCGCTACAAGCACCAGAAGGAGCTCTTCGTCGCCGCCGAGGGCATGTACACGGGCCAGTTCGTCTACTGCGGGCGCCGCGCCACGCTCTCCATCGGCAACGTGCTGCCGCTCAGGGGGATCCCCGAGGGTGCCGTCGTCTGCAACGTCGAGCACCACGTTGGGGACCGCGGCGTCTTCGCCAGGGCGTCCGGGGACTACGCCATCGTCATCAGCCACAACCCGGACAACGGCACATCAAGGTGACTATTAGCCTCTCTGCCTAAAAAGCCTGCACATCTTGTGTGTTTCTTGTTGCGTGTGCTACATATGTATCAGTATCTGCACATCATGTTTCTTGTTTCTGTGACTCTGTATTTCTTTAGTGGAGAATTTTATTGTGTATGTGCAGAGTTGCATTATGGAATGGTTAGAAATGAAGATCTTATCTGAAATGTTTGAAACTCTGAGCATTTATGAATATAGGAAGCTTGTGAAAACACCTATGTATGTCCTCCTGTGATGTTCATACACCATTTATTTGCAATCTAGTCTTTGTAGTCTATGTGGAAGTATTTTTCTCTTAGAGAAACATCAAATTGGTCGTGCTGACAGTCTAGTAGACAGACAATTCAGTATGTATGAAATGCTTCCGATACAGTGAGTTGAGCAATAATATAGTTCTGTAGTTCCGAGTACATGTATTCAGTCATTGTGTGTTTGCCTATGCAATTTTCTATGATTTAATCCTTTTGACTGAAGAAGTTCAATGTGGAGGTCTTTTATGAGCAAGTCTGGCAATGTTGAATTGTTTGACTGTTGAACTAAGCTCCGTAGTAAGCCATTGTCCTAGATGGAGAATGTGGTAACATATCATACTAAGTGCAGAACTGTTCTGCTCAAGACCTCAGGATTGAAATCCTTTTGTTTTATGAAGATTTCTTTCCCCCAGGTTTTTGTGCTATTGGTGCCATTCTAGTTCAATGCTTGAATAATTCCGTCATTTGCTGTTTCTGTTTAAAATCACTCTCTAACATTGCCCAACTATAATCAGCTAATAGATGAGGCATCTAGTAGAAATGTTCCTCAGAAACACCAAAAAAACATCTTGATGTGCACAAGATGACCAAAACCAACGTCTTAGAGCAGACTATATCCTTGATTCCTTGTCCATCTAGTGCATGATATTTGTTGCTACCAGTAATTTGCTTGCTGACTACATCCTGTTTTCCTTTTGTTTTGTTGATACGTCGTGGTGCTTTCAGTGAATTTTAGAGTTACTTGGTTGTATGAGCTGTCTTCTCCAGGAACTCATGGTATTGCGTTTTCAGGATCAAGCTCCCCTCGGGTGCTAAGAAGATTGTCCCGAGCAGTTGCCGTGCCATGATTGGGCAGGTTGCTGGTGGTGGCAGGACTGAGAAGCCAATGTTGAAGGCTGGCAATGCCTACCACAAGTACCGCGTGAAGAGGAACTGCTGGCCTAAGGTGCGTGGTGTGGCCATGAACCCTGTTGAGCATCCTCACGGAGGAGGTAACCACCAGCACATTGGTCACGCCTCCACCGTCCGTCGTGATGCTCCTCCTGGCCAGAAGGTTGGTCTCATTGCCGCAAGGAGAACTGGTCGTCTTAGAGGCCAAGCTGCTGCTACTGCTGCCAAGGCTGATAAGGCCACTTAAGTCAGTTAGTTTTGCCATATGGAGCATAATCTACCTTATAGATTAAACATGATTTACTGCATGGATGTTAATTTTTGTGTCATTTTGATGAGACTGAGCGTTTATCAGCTTTGTGGCTGGCTAATGTTGAGATTTTTTGGTTCTATATAAACAAGTTGCAATGTGTGTTATCGTATTTTATGCCTAGCGCTCTCAGTGACCGCTGATATTTCCTGAACACATTGTGGAATGCATCTATCTTTATTTTCCAGTTCTGCAATTTTCGCTGTTGTTGGTTGAACATAGTAGTGTACTGATGATGATCTGGTACCACCTCGAATATACTTCGTGTGGGTGGATGCAAAAAGGATGCAAAAATTCTTCAGTCATGTACTGCAATTGTGTCCAAATTTTGTCTTTTCTTTGTCTTTTGCATATTTTTAGTGGCACTGAAATTTGGATCTGAAGTTTTGTGTGTACATGGGAGATGCACCTATAGATTGTTTTTAAAAAAAAACGTTTGTGTTTCGAATGAATAGTCTTTTTCTTTAAAAAAACCGTTTGTGTGTTTCGAATGAATAGTCATCGCATTCAGCACTTGCTGGTTAGAATCGGGTACATGACTGGCGCTGGGTGTTTGCTAGCCATGCTCTTTGCTCGCACTCAACACGTCCAGGCCCTCTTGGGGAAAATGGCCTTCGGAAGCCCCGTCCACGTCCGGCCAGGCTGACGGTTTCGGCTCAGGCACAACTTCGGCCACACGGGGAAGTTTTCGCAATGCTGGTTTGACGGAAGCGCTAATGTTACTTGAGTTATGTGAGCTTTGTCATGCAGGAGCAGCTTATCGGAGCAGTGCTGACCTTCGGTGCCGAAGGTACGGGCAGTCATGCTTCGGCGCCGAAGGTTCGGAGAGGCCAGGAGTGCCGCGCGTCGGAAACATCTCGGGCTGGGGCTGGCAGCGGCACGGGCGAGATGTCCTGAGTGGTGCGACGCGGCCGGAGTGAAGGTCCTTGGCTACCTCGGTTCCGAAGGTGCGATGCGACGTGTAAAGAGGGCACCGTACGAGGCAGAGACAAGGAACGCCGCGTGTAAAGGCGTTTCGGCCGTACGAAGACACGCTGGAGGCCCGTACGACGCGGGGAGTTACCGTTATACCCTTGTAAAGTGTTTAAAGCCGTTTGTCGGAACGGAAAAGGTGTAATTGAGGCAAATGACTATGCCCGTGGCCTCCTATAAATAGTGAGCCCCTTGCCCCTTGTAATGAAACGGACACACGGTAATGAGAAGAGAGCACCGAAGGCTACTGCTAGTCTTTCGGTCTTCGGTCTGCTGAGTACTTCCTTGTTTCATTTCCTGTGCTGTTAAGTGTTTCCACTTTTCCTTTCCTCGGCTTAGTTGTAGAAGTAGCCTCGTAATAGCAAGCGAAGGGAGGGAAAGAACTCAGGGGGCTGTTGTGTCGGAGTTCACCCTTCGGGCCCGATCTCGACCAACAGTTTGGCGCCCACCTCGTGGAAGAATCCGAGACCACATGGCGAGGACCCGATCGGCGGCGCCGAAGCCACCACGGCTCGAGGCGTCGACCCCTCCGCCGCATCGGAACCCGCCAACCCGTCGGCTTCGGCCGCCCGGCCCTTCGGCGGGGACCGGTGCCGGCCGAGCGCTCCGAGGTCAAGCACACCGCCTCGGGGATGTTCGAGGTCGCCTCGAGGGGCCGGGGGGCTTCGGCGCAAGACATCGAGGCTCTCCGAAGGATCCGGCTCTCATCGCGAGCAAGTCCGTAACGGCCCGGCAAGAGCAAGAGACGCGCCCGTCTTCGTCGTAAGCGCGCCCGTCCCGGCCAGCCAGGACGCGGTTCCACCCTACACCGCTCCCCGACTCTATCGACTTCAACATCGGAGCCGAGCGCTACCTCGCTCCGCCGGAGACAGATCGCCGGCACGTCGCCGCCGCAAGCGAGTCATTCCCGCACCACCCGCACCAAGCACCGACGCCGCCGCGCATGCCGCGCCGGCGGCCCAGAAGCACGCCCGGCACACCCCCGCAGCCATGCAAGCTCGCCCGGATCGGTGGGAGGCGCAGAAGGACGCTTCCGAAGGGCAAAGCATCGGCCACCGCCAAGAGAGGGGGCAGCGCAGGAGCACTTTGCACCCGATGACGCACCGCTTTGCAACGTCGTCCCGGTGTCCCCGCTCTCGGCCGAGCTCGAGAGTGCGCCGTGGCCCCGTCGTTTCAACGCCAATACTCTTCCCGCACGACGGTGACTACGATCCCAAGGAGTTCCTGATGAAGTTCGAGGCGGCAGTGGAGTCCAACGGAGGCGATGCCACTACGAAGGCAAAGGCTCTTGTGCTAGCACTCAAGGGAAATGTTCGCATTGGTATGCAAACATACCGAAGGGGCACATAACATCCCGGTTCCACCGCGAAACAAGTTGCTATCCAGCTTCAAGGGCATGCAGGGTCGAAGAGCCGGACTCCAATGACCTCGTCAACATGTGTGTCCAGGGACAGAGAGTCGCCGCAAGAATACATGCACAGGGTTGTCAAGCCGACAAAGACGCGCGCCCGGGTGTCCGAAAGTAGCATCATCGACGCCATCATTGGGGGCCCGAGGGTTGGAAACTCGCCAGGATGTGCTTGATAGAGTCAAGCCGAAGTCTCTCGCAAGAACTCTCTCGAAGTCATGCAAGAATATTGCAAATCCGACAAAGGCCGCCGCCGAAGGCTTGACAGGGCCAATGCGGCGAAGAAGCGCTAAGCAACGGGGGCAAAGTGGGACCAACCGAAGGGGTGGAAAAATCAACCACCGAAGCAAGCAAACTGTCAGATCAACAACATATCTGCACCCCCTGACCAGAACCAGAACCGAAGCGGCGGCGGGCACAAGGGCGGATACAAGAATGGCAGAGGGCCGAAGCCGCAGCAGCAAAATCCACCTCAGCGAGGCGGCAGTGAGCAGTTTTTCTGTTGGCTCCATGGGATCGATGCCCAGCATCACACACACCAGTGCCCCTCGGCGGTCAAGATGAAGCTGGAGTGGGAAGCTGAGGAGAAGGCGAAGGCAGCAGGCATGGCCGTGAATCACATCATGAAGTACCGCAATGCGGGCCGTTTAGGGCCCCGCCACCACCTTACCATCACCGGTCCTTCCGGCGGCCTTCGGCACCCGCACACGCATTCCACCCACCGCAGTCATACACACCTTCGGCGCCGCAGCTGCCGCCGCCCCTCCCATGCACGCGCAGCAATCTTCGGTGTTCGTGCCTTCGTGGCCGAACCCAACCACCCACCATCAAACACATTACACCCAGCCACCACCACCACCTCCACCAAAGCAAGAGGCCCCTGACTCTAGCAGCTCGGGAATGATGGGCTTGGTCAACATCATCAATGCAATTTCCGGCGGGTCCAATGAGCCGGTGCACGAGACGAAGAGGCAACGGCAAGACTACTACCGAAGCGTGTCGCACATCTGCTCCGGCAAGTACTTTCATCTGCCATGGTCCCACATCCCAATAACTTTCACTGTGCCGACATTCGGCCGCAACACTACCCGCACAATGATCCGCTTGTCATAAGAGCCAACATTGGAAAGAACACGAAGTACTACTTCGGCAATGACGTGGGGAGAATCCTAGTGGACAACGGCAGTTCGGCGGACATTTTGACCCGGGCAAGTGCTTCACCGGCATGGGTTTCAAGAAGGAAGATTTGAAGAAAGCGAGCACCCGCCGTACGCCTTCGGTAACAAGAGGATCGAAGCCCCGGGCAAGATTGACGTCAATGTGACCTTTGGTCAAGACGCCACCATGAGAACAAGTCATAACTTTCGATGTTGTTGACTTTGTGTACCCGTACAACGCCATCTTCGGCCGCAACACCATCAAGAAGTTTGCAGCGGTCATCCATCAAGGATACCGCTGATGAAAATACCAACGGCGGCGGGGGTGATTTCGGTGTATGGCAGCCAGGAGGAGGCCCGAAGAGCCGAATGCAACATGTCAAGCACACAACAGACAAGTACATGTCATCAACGAAGACGTGGGCAACGAAGTTGCGGTAGCCGAAGAGCAGAGGGCCGAGGCCAAATGAGGCAATCCATGAAATGGGCCGAAGCCGAGCGCATGAAGGCGGTCGATGTCACGAAGACAGGCCCCCCTCCGCGAACGTGCCAAGCAGACCGTCATGATAGGCACCGAAGTCGAGCACGGAGGACGAAGGCAGGCTCTTGCAGTTCCTTCGTAATAACCAGGATGTGTTCGCATGGTCCAAGTCCGATTTGACGGCGTCCACCGCTCGGTCATAGAACATGCTCTTAACACCGACCCGAAGGTCAAACCGAAGCCGCAGAGGCGCGGCCAATGTCGTGGGACACGGTCAAGTCCGCGGAGGCCGAAGTGCAAAAGGCCGCTCGACGCAGAATCATCGAGAAGTGCAGTACCCCGTGTGGGTGGCCAATGTAGTGATGGTGCCGAAGAAGAACGACAACATGCGCATGTGTATTGACTTCACGCAGCTCAACAAGGCATGCCCGAAGGACCCTTACCCGCTGCCAAGGATCGATGTCATCATTGATCGTGCAACCGATTGTGATATGCTGAGCCTCCTGGATTGCTTTTCTGGATACCACCAGGTGTGGATGCGAAGGGAAGACGAAGCTAAAACCGGGTTCATGACCCCCTTCGGCATCTTTTGCTTCGTCAGGATGCCAGAGGGCCTTCGCAATGCCGGGTCTACTTTCAACCGCATGATGAAGCCGATTCTCGGGCGCCCGGCTAGGGCACAACGCCTCGGCCTATGATGATGGCATCGTCATCATGAGCGAAAGAGAGAAAGATCACATTGCGTAACCCGATCGAGACCTTCGACAATATGAGGCGAAACGGCCTCAAGCTTAACCCAGAGAAGTGTATCTTCGGCATCCGGAAAGGGCAACTGTTGGGATGCATGGTCTCCAAGCGGGGCATTCAGGCAAACCCCCAAAAGATTGAAGCTCTACGAAGGATGCAGCCCCCGAGCAGCAGAAAGGAGGTCCAAAGACTCATAGGCAAAATAGCCTCGCTAAACCGCTTCATCTCCAAGGCCGCCGAGCGAAGCCTACCCTTCTTCTAAGTGCTTCGCGCGAACTCAACTTTTCAGTGGGGCCCAGAGCAACAGCAAGCTTTCGATGACCTCAAGAGATACCTTGAAGACGCGGCTAGCCATGACTAAGCCATCGCCGAAGGCCGAGCTATCGCTATACATCGCAAAGAACCGACTCGGCGGTTAGTGCGTACTTGTGGAAGAACGGAAGGAGGCGTATGCTCTAAAACAGTTCCCCATCTACTATGTCTCTGAAGCCCTGAGCGGCTCTAAACTCTTCTACTCCGAAATGGAGAAGATGGCATATGCTGTGGTGATGGCAAAAAGGGAGCTTTGGCATTATTTCCAGAGCCACAATGTATCAGTCCCTACAGCTTTCCCTCTCCAGGACATGTTTGAGAACAAAGAATCCACGGGGAGAATGAGCAAGTGGGCTACAGAGTTGGCGGAGCACGTCATAAACTTCGTCACGTGTAGTGTGGTAAAATCTCAAGTCCTCGCTGATTTCGTAGCCGACTGGACGCCTTCAGCGCCGAAGGGGGAAGCCATAGTCACGGAACCAGTGTGGGAAGTTCAGTGTGATGGTGCATATTGCCATCTTGGCATCAAGCTTCGTTATGCCCTACGGCCGAACCGTGACAACCGCACAAACAATGTGGCGAGTACGAAGGCTTGCCGCTCGCACTTCGAAGGCCGGGGGCAAGTGGGAGCAAGAAGACTTGTCATCCTGACAGACTCTGAACTTGTCGCCTGCCACATCGGGAAAACTTACAAGGCAAAAAACCTGATATGATGAAGTATCTGCAGGCTGTCCGAAGCATGGAAAAATTTTTCATTGGCATCACAAAGGCAAAGCTTTCCCGTAAACTACAACAAAGAAGCCGATGCTATTGCGAAGGCAACCACTCGCTTGAACCCTTGCCCCGGATGTGTTCTACGAAACAACAATCGTGAAATACGTCGCCGACGAAGCGCCGCCCCCCAAGTTTGTGAATGCCATACGAGTGAGGATCGGCACGCCCCAATAGTAGCGGCGTCGGGGTTACTATGAAGCCGAAGATGGCGTCACCAACAAGAGAGTGGCCATCGGGGCAAGAAACTACCACCTCATTGATGGCAACCCGCACCGAAAGGGTGTGTGCGCCCCATTGCTAAAGTTCATATCGGTGACCGAGAGCAAGCAACTACTCCATGAGATCCACGGCGGCATGTGCTCACATCACCTCGCACGAGGGCCTTAGTGCAGAAGGCTTTTCGCCAGGGTTTCTATTGGCCTTCGGCGGTCGCAGACGCACACGACATAGTGCGCCACTGTCCAGAGTGTCAGCGCCATGCGCCCTACAAGCAAGTTCGCATCAAACGAGATACAACTGATACCACCGGTGTGGCCCTTCGCTCATTGGAGCATTGACATCGTCGGCCCGCTACCCACGGCACCGGGAATTACACTCATGCAAAGAGTGGCGGTCGAATACTTCTCCAAGTGGGTTGAAGCAAAGCCATTGTTGAGCATTACTTCGGCCACAATACGAAGTTCTTCCGGCGGAACATCGTATGCTTGTTTCGGTGTGCCGCACGAAGTCACCGTGGACAACGGCAAGCAATTTGACAGCACCGACTTCAAGGAATTCTGTACGTATCTGGGGACCAAGTTGTGCTTCGCCTCGGTCTACCACCCGCAGTCCAATGGGGCGGTGGAGCGGGCAAATGGAGTCATCTTCGCCGGCATAAAAAGGAACATCACCGATCTGCCTAAGAGCAAGTGGGCCGAAGAGCTACCGAGGGTGATCCGGTCCCATAATACCACTACATCTAGGACCACTCGCTCTCGCCCTTCAAGCCGTTGTACGGGGAAGAAGCCATGTTGACCGAAGAACCGTGCCTAGGCACTTGGAGGGACACCCCCTCCGGTGATGAAGACCTCAAAGCTTCGGTTCGTAACATTCGAAGTGCGCTTGCAAGCGGCCACAAACTTGTCGCCTTACCAAGATGAGACCCGGAGGTGGAAAAACAAGAAGACCGGACCGAAGCTCATACGGTCGGGGGACCCGGTGCCGCGTAAGGTGCCGAAGGGAAAGCCGAAGGGCAAGATGCACGGGGAAGTGGGAAGGCCCGTTCATAGCAACCGCGACAAAGAAACGAAGCAAGCATTCATGTTGCGCCGGCTGACCGGCGAAGAAGAGCCTTACACTTGGAATGTGGACATGCTTCGAAATACTTCGTCCGAAGTCGCCGTGGGCGCCTAGTGTAGATTGAGTTACGGTAGTTCCTTTTTCTCTTCGTTATGTTCGGGAGTTTGTAACATATGTACATTAAGTAATGGGGGACGTACTCTTTTCCTCACGGGGGAGGCTTCGTGGTTCCCCCTCCGGATCCACGATCCACGAAGTGTGAGGTTTTTAACGAGGCGGCCCCTTGTACCCCGTTTTTGACGTGTAATATAAGTCGGTGTTCCCCCAACCTTCGTGCCCAAAATTTTTTCCATTCGAGCATGCTTGCGTCAACGCCGTCGAAGCTATGCCCCCCCCCGAAGGGGGGCAGTCTTTCGAGGTGGCCTTCGGCGGGGTAAGTGACGGCGTGGGCACGAACTGCATTGGGTGTGCCCGAGCCAAGCCTATCACTTATCGTCGTGACCGAAGACGAAGTCCACTTGATGCGGCACGAGGCCCCGACTTGGCCTGAGTAAGAGCACGCCAGGAGCGTCGCGTCGGTCCTGATTTGACCGAAGACAAAGTCCGCTTGACGCGGCACGAGGCCCCGATTTGGCTCGAGTACGCGCACGCCCGGAGCGTGGCGTCGGTCCCGATTTGACCGAAGACGAAGCCCGCTTGACGCGGCACGAGGCCCCGATTTGGCTCCGAGTACGCGCACGCCGGAGCGTCGCGTCGGTCCTGATTTGACCGAAGACGAAGTCCGCTTGACGCGGCATGAGGCCCCAATTTGGCCTGAGTAAGCGCACGCCCGGAGCGTCGTGTCGGTCCCGATTTGACCGAAGATGAAGTCCGCTTGACGCGACACGAGGCCCCGATTTGGCCCGAGTAAGCGCATGCCCGGAGCGTCGCGTCGGTCCCGATTTGACCAAAGACGAAGTCCGCTTGACGCGGCATAAGGCCCCGATTTGGTCCGAGAAAGTGCACGCCCGGAGCGTCGTGTCGGTCCTAACCTAGCCGAAGGTGAAGCCCGCTTGATGCGGCCTAAGCGCCACGATTTGGCCTAAAAAGACGCACGTCTCAAGCGTGGCGTCGGTCCCGATCCGAATGAATTGATCTTTGTGAAAACACATCAAAGACAAGGCGTTCGGTATAGCTGTGTCCGGAGGGAAAGCGCGGCGGCACTTCGTCTCAACGCGTCCAGGGGACAGCTTCGTTCGAGCAAGACGCAAGGATAGTGTCACCGGCCGGAGGCAGCATTACTCCTAGGAAAAATCACGATGACAACGCAAAAATGAAGGACACAGATGATGGGCACAGACACCCTTGTTTCCTCTCTTATCACATTTTGAATATACAGTGTACTTCAGTACAACAATACAGTTTTACAATGATACAATAATGCAATCACAATACACTTCGTCATAAACACACACTTTATAAATCCGTTGGCGCCGCGTCGCTCCGGTGTGCCGCGAACACTTCCGGGGGGGGAGTTCCGAAGTCAATAGCTTCAAGTCTTCGCGGCAGCTCATGGCGCGACGTGGGGTCTCGATCAGCCAGCCCCACCGAGCGATCAATCTTCGTTAAGAACGTCTTCGCAGATCTCATCGATTAAGCAAAGATATGCCGTATCTATAACCTCCAACTCCATCTGCCGGAGCTCGCTGTCGGTAGGCATCCGCCCTACGCCGAAGACGGGATCATAGTCAGTGCGCGGGCGGTCATTCTATTTCAATCTTCACAGTCGCTAAGCTTTCCGACGAGGTGTCGTGAATTAAATACACATACTCGGGCGGTCCGAGGACCCCCTCTTCGATCGGCTCGTTTTTGGAACGACCCCTTCGGTACGAAGGGGTCCACTAAGTTTCGCTTAGCCGCCCTAAGGATGGCCTCCCGATGCGCGGGATCCTTCAAAAAGTCCGCAAAGAAACGCTTAGCGACTTCGTTGTGAAGGCGGTAGCGTTCCGCGCGATACGACAAAAAATTCCGAGTACGACACGTCGGGGTGGCGTATGCTAAATTTCGTCCATACATTCGGCGCAACGAAAAGAGAGTTTAAGGGCAAAGGCGAACCGCTCGCACCTTCGGCTCCCCTCGCGCGGGTACCACCGAAGGAACCCGCGAGAGGTACCTTACATTAGTGTTTCTTACAAAAATCATGACTCCGAAGGAGGCATTTCGTCCGTTTACAAGGTCAAGCCCGGTGCGCTTCGGACCTCGGCTCTTTCGGTGACGACGGGGAGTTTCAACCGGCGCGGCCGGGCCGCGTCGGCCGCAGCTGCGCAGACCCTCGCGCCCGGGAGAGCCGGCGGCCAATAGTGCGGCCTCAAGCTCCGCGGCGTGCGCCGCCTCCGAAGAGTCCGCTCCGACATCCTCTTCGGCGGTGGCGGCGGCCGCGACGGCCTCGCCGCGTGTGGGCGCGGACTCAACTTCAGGAACAGGAACGCCTTCGGCGGCAGCAGACGCGGGAGGAACAGGTCTCTTCGGCGGCCTCGGTGCGCTCGACCTCACCGCAGTCCCGTGCACCATCCGCGCGCTCTTCTTCGGTAGTCGGCGTCGTCGTGTCTTCAGCAACGCCAGCCTCATCGCCGGGAGCGCGGTGACCTCGCCCTCTTCTCTTGCGGCGGCTTCGGGACCTCCGGCCGTGATAAGAGGAACACCGTACATAGCGATCCGGCTTGCCCTCCATCATGAACCGAGGCAGGGGAGGAGTGCCGCCAAACCGAATCCGGAGGCGGTCGTAAACGCGATCCTGCAACCGAGGCCTAATCTGCAGTACATCGAGTGCAATATGTCGCCGCAAGAATGAAGCGACATTACAAGCGTAACTTCAAAGCGTGAATAAGAAGGACTTTGGCGAACCCGAGCACTCGGGCGAGCGGACTCGTCCATCGTGAGGCGATACCCGCGCCGCGCAAAGAAAGTGTTCATAAAGTTTTTGGCAAGATTCTTCGGGAGCACGGGGAGTTGTGCAACATCGAGATCAGCATCGGCGGGCCACTCATAGTTGTCTTTCGTTAGACGCCGAAGATCGCCCTTGCCGATGGTCTTCTCCGAAGAGGGGCGATCCGCTGGAACCAGCGAGCACACCGAGTACGCAAGCGTGCGAACCCCCACCGCGGCCCCAAGCTCTCCAAAGATCTTAGTAGTCATGGCAACGAGGTCAAAGCAGGCATCCACCCATTCGTAAAATGCTTCGACGGTGCACTGGGGGAACGGGATAGGCGGCGCTTCAAGGTTACACTGCCCCAGCAGCCCTAAAATGGCAGTACAAAGGGTTTCAGCGCTCCGTATATGGTCCGCTCGGTACCGCTCCAGCGCGCCGCTCAGCTCGCCCGCCTCCTTCTGCGCTTCGGCCAGCTTGGCCTCCTTGTCAACAAGCTGACCATGCAAGTCCTCTTTGGCGTTGCTCAAGACCTCCACTTCATGGCGTAGCGTTTTATGGGCGGCTTCGGAGGACTTCGCTGCCTCCTCTTTCTCTTCGTTGCGCCCTCCGGTGTGCTCTTGTTCGGCGAGCAAGCCGCCCTTCCCGCTCCGCCACACGATTTTGAAGCGAGGTATTCGCGGCGACCTTCTCCTCCTTCGCCTCCCTGCTCTCTTGGTCCAGCCTTCGGGCGAGACATCGAGAGGCGATGAAGGCCTTTAGAGATAGGTCCCCGCACGCCGTAGTGAGCTCGGCCGCGCTCAGCTTCCCAAAGAATTCCTCCTCATGAGGGATGGCGAAGCTTGCCCCTGCCTCCTCCAGGAATTGGCGCTCGTGCCCACCACTTGTCAAGCCTAGGAAACGAATCTTCTTTCCACCGATCAGCTTGGCTTCGGCGGGGACTTGGAGGCGGACAGCAGCGGCACGAGGCTCCTCCGGTGTCACCCGATAGCTACTGCTCTCGGGCTCTTCTTCTTCTTCTTCTTCGGCGGCAGCGATGAGATCATCTTTTTCGGCAGCCGTGGCCGAAGGGGAAGCGGACTGCTCGGTACCGTCAGAGGACGAGTCGGACGAGATGGTGGAGGTGGAACTGGAATCGTCTTTGTCGTGAGGGGCTTCGGCGCCGAGGGCGACGGGCTCAGCCTGCGGGGCGCATCACCAACAGAGGACACGATGCGGACGTCGCTGTCATCGTCACTGTCTTTTTCCTTCGGGCTGAGGGGGACGAGCAGCGGCCCGGTGGTCTCCCTCCCGGCTCCGGCCGAAGGTGCGGCCGAGCACAGCGGCACGACAGCGATCACGTCCTCAACGAGGCCGGTTTCAACGTCGACGACCCGGGTCCTCTTGGGTGATGGGGGAGAGTCCGCCTGCCGCCCGCCGCGTTTCTTCCAGGCCCTCCCTTCGGCAGTGGCAGTGGCCGCAGCAGGAGCGCCCCTCCTACAGGTTTTCTTCGGGGCGGCACGCGGCGAGGTCGCCGTCTCCTCAGCGTCCGCTTCGGCGGCAGCAAGCGTGACAGCTTTCTTCTCGGCTGTCTCTTGATGTTTGGCAAATCCGACGCGTTCAGGGGGGTTGATCTTGAAAAACTCGAATACTCGGTTTGTCCGAGATCCGTTCAGCTCCGCGATGGTGTCCTTATACTCCTTCGGAGAGACAGGACTGAGAATGAAGTCTTCGTGAGCCTCCACCTTCCTCTTCTTCAGCACTGCGGATAAATAATCTCAAACGTTTCAACAATTCAAGCATCCGGAGCATAACAAAAAGGTCAAATCTACCGAAGGAAGCAAGACAACTCACAGTCGGAGGTGAAGCCAAAAACCTTCGTCCAATCGGGGCAGGGAATACCTCCGATATCGTCCACCCAAGCGTCATCGGCCACAGCCCAGCCATCCACCCGTGGGAACACCGGGATGCTGCGATATTCCTCCACGATATCGCGGGTACTGTACTTGCGCGCGAACCGTCGAAGCATCATCACGAACTCATCGCCTTCGGGCATGAGGGGTTCTTCGCGTAAGACTCGTGAAGGGGTGGCGGCTCCTTTGTAGACGGGGGGTGAGACCCTCCGGGAGTAGGGGGGGCTCACCGTGTAGTAGAACCAATGTCGTTGCCGGTCCGAGGGCCACTTGTTGCGATACGCGATCACGGTGGCTCACCACGCCGACTTGTATGAAAAGTTCAAACAGCCCGAACCGGCGGTCTTTTTCCACGGAGCGGTCACCCTCTTCTTCGAAGACCGTCCGCCGCCGGTGATGCACCCGATGCGCCGAAGCGAACCCCTCGGCGGAAGGCTTGATCTTCGTGGTCCGACATATTCACATGTACACCGACAGCCGAAGGATGGCGTTCGGCGTAAGCTGGTGCAAGTAGATGTCGAAGTACCGAAGGATGTCGACGACGGCGGGGTGCAGGGGAAACCGAAGCCCCGCGTACGGCGAGGTCGCGGAAGATGACGACCTCGTTGTCGCACGGTTGTGGTACGGTTCCCGGCCGGGGGGCTCCGGCCGGCCCCGACCATGCGGTTCTTCACCAGTGCACCAATGTCGGTGTCGTCGATCTGGCTCCGACCGAACGTGTATGTCTTCGCGATCTCTCTCGTAACGGCATCGCGTCTCCGCTTCGGCGCCATGTATACACTCTAAGCGCGGAGTAGAAACAAAAGCAACGAGCGTCGGAGGAAATCTTACGGCAGCGCTTTCGGAGCTCTAACGCGTCGTAGGTGCAGGTTGCGGCCGCGGTGTGGGGCAGCCCAAGGATCAGCCACCCTTTTATAGTGAATCAGCGCCGATAATCGCGCCAGTGACGAACAAATTTACCGCTTTACCCCGACGACAGCCCCCCACAACGGTAAAATTCTCAAAGGGCAGCGCGCGTCTTTTTACTCGGATCCGCGTCAGCGCGGGCCGTCCGTGGGAGTTCCGAAGTCCGTTTTCACCCTGTGAAGAGTTGGTCGTAAGTTCGGCCTATCTTGAGGACAGGACGACCCTCACTGACGAGGGGCTACTGTTGGGGAAAATGGCCTTCGGAAGCCCCGTCCACGTCCGGCCAGGCTGACGGTTTCGGCTCACGCGCAATTTCGGCCACACGGGGAAGTTTTCGCAATGCTGGTTTGACGGAAGCGCTAATGTTACTTGAGTTATGTGAGCTTTGTCGTGCGGGAGCAGCTTATTGGAGTAGTGCGACCTTCGGTGCCGAAGGTCGGCGATCATGCTTCGGCGCCGAAGGTTTGGAGAGGCCGGGCCGGGCGGCGGCACGGGCGAGATGTCCCGAGTGGTGCGACACGGCGGAGCGAAGGTCCTTGGCTGCCTCGGTTCCGAAGGTGCGATGCGTCGTGACACGTGGCCGCTGCAACGTGTAAAGAGGGCACCGTACGAGGCAGAGACAAGGAACGCCGCGTGTAAAGGCGTTTCGGCCGTACGAAGACATTTGGAGGCCCGTATGACGCGGGGAGTTACCGTTATACCCTTGTAAAGTGTTTAAAGCCGTTTGTCGGGGAACGGAAAAGGTGTAATTGAGGAAAATGACTATGCCCGGGGGCCTCCTATAAATAGTGAGCCCCTTGCCCCTTGTAATGAAACGGACACACCGTAATAAGAAGAGAGCGCCGAAGGCTACTCGGTAGTCTTTCGGTCTTCGGTCCGCTAAGTACTTCCTTGTTTCATTTCTGTCGTGCCGTTAAGTGTTTCCACATTTCCTTTCCTCGCCATAGTTGTAGAAGTAGCCTCGTAATAGCAAGCGAAGGGAGGGAAAGTACTCTGGGGGGCTGTTGTGTCGGCGTGCACCCTTCCGGCCCGATCTCCACCAACAGGCCCCTCCCTTATTCATTGCTCCGAGCATTGAGCACTTGCCAGTTGCCGCTACTACACCTCCAATCGAGCCCATACTCTCTGAAATTCGGGCATTGCCACCAACGGGGCTCTTCCCAGTCATTTGGATTCGTGATTCGTCTATCGTCGGGAGTGGACAATCCGGCGTCGTCATCTCATTTCAGCGTAGAACTCAAGAGGAGTTTGCTAAAAAGTTGTTCTCTAAAATGATGTATCGAAGGTTATGCTAGAGAATTTTTTTCCTAAAAACATATCAGCTCACATCAGAACATCAATAACTATCTCTCAATATATCAAAACAGACTACTTTACCATAATTGGGCCCATTAGTTGAACTGCGCACCTCCTCCCCTTGCGCGGTCTCCAGCGTCATGATTCTTGGATCGGGATCCTCTGAAGTTCTTGCAGACTACACACAGGTAGGAGTGACTGCACTGTTTAATCTGCATCCAACAATGACTAGGGCTCTTCTAAATCTTGTGTGTATCTTGCGACTAGGCTCGTAGCCTAGTGGTTACAAGAGCCACGGTAGCACCTCGAGTCCCGGGTTCGACCGGGTTCGACTCACCGCGGGAGCGAATTTTTCGAGGATTTAACAGGCGTTTGAGCTTTCGGTGGTAAGCGACGTTCCCGTCGACGGCCGAGGCACCCGTGGTGACTTCGTCAATCTTGAGGATTTGCCGGCTCAGTCTTCGAAGATGCTCCTAGGGGTAGGGTTTTGCGTGTGTGTATTCATAGGAATGAGCGTGCGTGCGTTGCGAGTGTCTCTGATGTATTGTGTAATTCAAAAAAATCTTTTGTGCATCTTATGAGACCGATCCAACAGTGCACATGATATGGGCGACACAACCCCGTGACCCGAGTTTAGCACAGGCTCAGGACATTTTCCTTCTCTAGGAAGGAAGCTCCCTCCCCTTTCCCACAGCCGCCTTGTGTCGGCCCCCTCCCGTCCGCCTCCGGCCCACCTCCGCAAGCTCGTAGGTTGTAGTAGGTTTTCGTTTTGCTTTAGCCTTCATGGCTCTCTCCTGTAGTGGATCTTGCCGCCTTGCCACGACCTTCATCCTCGTCGTCACCGGAGCAAGCTCTGGTGTCCTTGTCGCCGACGTTATGCTCCAAGGTGAGTCGTAATAAAATAAAATCGCAACCTGCAGCCCCTTCTCCACCTCCCATCTGGCGGTGCTGCAGGTTTCCCCCACCCCTCCACCCTAGATCTGGTTGTTTCAAAGGTTTGGAGTTTCTCTCGATTGGATCTGCTCCCGGGCGTTGTTGATGCAGTTCCGGCAGTTCCCGTCTTCAGCGGCGGTTGTTCCGGCGAACTCCTCCCCATCTGGGAAGTTACGAGTTCTTCGTTGAACGCGTTGTTGTACTCCGACCTCCACCTCGTTGCCGCTGTCTTCGACGCCAACACTATTTTTGGATCTGCGTTTGTTAGCAGTTGTTCCAGCGCAACCTCGTCGCCATCGAACACGTTGACTCGTCTTCGCCCCGCCTTCATCCGCCTGCAAGCAGCATCTTCTACTTCAACGATGCATTAGATCCGCCGTCACTGGTTGGGCAGTGAGCCACCCACCGGTTCTGTGGTCGCGCGACCCTATACCCACTGAAGGCTTCTTCAACATCTTCCGTCGGCCGGTGACGCAGCTACAAGACGCCGCCCTCGACCTCTACAAGCCTACGCTATGCGAGGCCCTCCGCAACGGCACCAAGTGTCTGCGACACCCCTGCTGCTGTCCGCCAGCGACCAGCCCATCGGCGATGTCTCTGGATCTCGGTCTCTCAATGACATTGTTGTATTTTGGCCTTCTGCTAAGGGGCTAGTTGTAACTTTGCTGCTTCAATATAATATAAGTGGTCATTGTAAAAAACAACGCACATGATGCCCAACAAGGCAACAACGCAGATACAATGAAAAAAAAGAAGATAGGGCATGGGCTAGTGCAAAACAAAGTCTTGAAGAAACCAAATATGCAGACTCCAAATTAAATATTCAAATCAAATATCGAATGAACCGTGATGTTTATTACGACCAAACCAAATCGATAAAATAAGATTTCACTTGACCATATCAAAATGTTCGAATATTTTTTGAATTCATCAACATTTTATTGATTTTGACCAACATTTTGCTTTTAAACTGAGTCATCATTTTTCGAACACACCAACATTTTGTTGATTTTGACCAATATTTCCATTTTTGAACAGAGCCTTGTTGGGTACCATATGCGTTGTGGGTCGGACTCATAAGCTAAATGGATAATATATTTTTACAAACTGTCTATTTAGTTGTCTGTGTGTCCAATAGACAACAGCCGTCTAAACTGTTGTACATGCCCTTACAAGAGCCCTTCTTATTGTCGGATGCAGATTGAACAGTGCAGTCTAACTCCTACCTTTGTCTAGGTAGCTTGTGAGAACTTCAGGATGCCGATGCCCCTATCTGAGGTAGTCTGCAAGAACTTTAGAGGATCCCGATCATGTCCCAATAGGAGTAGCAGTCCAGTCAATCCAACAACACGGAGGGGGCCCCTTGTCACGTGCCAAACATGGGAACATGTACACAAAACATATATATTAATTTTCTTGGTACGACAAAATCCAAATAAACTGTCTTTTTCTTGGAACAAAGAAACTGACTATAACAGCGTTCGAGGAGCTAAAAAAATGGCTCCTCCGGCTCTTCATCCGTGTGAGAGGGCGAATGAGAAAAAAGGAAAAAAGCTTGTTGCTATAATGTTGCATTAGTGGTACTAGTACTACAAGGAACTTTGTATCATCCTTAAGAATTGATAAGTGACTCATGGTGGCCTCTAGAGAGGGGAAAGTGGCTTGGTTGAAGAGCTCACCCTTTGCGGGCTCTTCAATAGAGACGTAGGTCTCAAGGTGTAATCTTGAACTTCGGTAACAAATTATTGTATCTCTTATGTTTTTTGTTCTTAATATTGTCACATTCTTACTTAAAGCATATTTATAGGATTTGGTCCCAATCTCCTTTTCTAAAAGGTCGCACATTGCTCTAACCATCTCTAGAGGCTCCTCTAACCCTGTTGCTTATCATATTTTTGGTGTTTTACTTCTGAGTAACGTTTACATAGTGTTGTAGTTCGTCTCCTAACATCTTTGGAATTTCAAGAGTTTCAAAAATTCTGAACAAATCTTTAGAAACTCCAAAAGTTGTTTGATAAACTTGGTTTTAAGTGAAAAATTTACAAAAATGACTATTCACCCTCTTTAGTCGACATTAAAATCCTTTCACCTTCCCTCCCCCTCAACCATCAATCCTCTATCTCCCTTCGCCGACCCTTTTCCTATCTCTCACGCCAGCCCCTCCTCCCCCCTCTGCTCGCTCCTCACTCGTAGCAACAATGATGAGCAAGCGAAGGGTTTGGGGGCACATTAGTGTCCTGATCCAGTAGTGACAACGCAACTAAGACATGGTCCAGCAGCAACAACGTGGAGATGTGGTCCAACAGCGACGACGACTGGTCCAGCGCTGAGGTGGAGATGGGGTCCCAGAGTTGGTGACAACGAGATTCAATTGCGGGGGTCAGGGTATGCCTCGCTCTCTATATATCTCTCTCTCTTTATCTCTATCTCTCTAGAGTAGGAGGTGTCCAGACAACATGCGGGGTTGGGGCTGTAGCAGCGGCACTCGACGGGGTTGCGGTCGCACATAGTGGATTGTCGCTATTTGAAAAAAGGCATCGGTAACGAATTCTATCACCACCAATTCAAAATCCAGCAAGATCCAAAAGTGATGATGATGCTAGGAGAATGTGAAGGTGGAGGCAGAGGCTAAGTGTGGGTCACTACTACAAAGGAACTTAGCACCGCACCCAAAATGGCATTCACTGCCGTCTTGGGAACAGTTGCCGATTTTCGGAACCCGATATTTAAAAATAAAAAAGAAACCCCTCCCGACCGCTCCGACCAATTACAACCAATGATAAAATATTGTCACCCCAGTTTGTGTTTTCATCTCCTATATTTTTGTAATAGTGGGTAGCTGTGGGCGCGGCTAGCCATTACTGAAAGTGATGGTTAGCAAACCATCACGCCAACCCAACTCAGCCCAACCATCATGTGGCCCAAGAAAGCCCACACAGGAACCCTAATCTTCTTCTTCCCCAACCCCTACGCTATCGCCGCCTACCATCCTTCCTCCCCCATTCTTCCCCGTGTCGCCTCCTCTCGCTCGCCCTGCCTCCGCCCTCCTTCCCCGTCCTCGGCGGCTACTGCCGCTGGATCTGGCCGCCGCTAACCCCCTCCCCCCACACGCTAATCTGTCGGGTCCCCACACCGTCGTCCTCCGGTGAGGATCTTCCCTGCCCCTCCCTGGCGCACCGCTTGTCCAGCCGCCGACCTCGACCGCCGCGCCAACCCTCAACCCACCTCCGCCGCGCCAACCCTCAACCCACCTCCGACGCCTGGTTTACCTGCGCCTCCACCCCTTTCTACAACTGTTGGACCCCGACAGCCCCAACCCGGAGCCCTAAACCCCGAAGCCCCGAACCATAACTCTTGCCCTACCTGCAGCATGCCCTGAAGCCCCCGCGTCGCCCTCCTCCATCGTCTTCGGTGACTCCAGCCGCCAGATCCGCCGTCAACCCGGCTCCGCCGCCCTAACCCAGCTCCGCCGGGGAGCTTGCAACAGCTGAACGGAGGAGGAATAAGCTTCTGACACGTGGCACTAGGCCAAATGATTTGTACTAGCACATGAAAATAGATTGCCTGCACATGGAATTATCACCCACTAGCACAAATGGCATAGTGCTGGTGGGTGACATAAGGCACCCGGCAACACAAACGGAAGCATTTTGCCTTTGCAAAATTAACAATCCCTTTTTGAAGCAGTAAAACGTTGTCAAATAAAAAAAGTTGTAAACTACAAAGTTCCATAACTTCTCAAGATGTATAATTTTTATTTAGGTTGTTGCTTCATTTGACAAAGTGGTAGTAATTTGTTCACAAAATCTATATCTCTTATATAGTTTCAAGAAACTATGTGAGAGGTGTATAAGATTTGTGAAGAATGTTGCTACCACTATTCCAAATGAGCAAATGACCAAAATAAAAGTTGTTCATCTTCAAAAGTTATAGAACTTTGTAGTTGAACCATTTTTTATTTAAATTACTTTTGTTAAAGTAAAGTACGTCTGAATTTTTGAAATTTGAAATTTTGAATTTTACAAACGACCTCAAATGGAGAAACTCTCAACATGAAAGTTGTATATCTTGAGAAGTTATGAAACTTTGTAGTTTACAACTATTTTATTTGAAATCATATTGTCAATGAAATTCAAATTTGAATCTCTCAAATTTGAAATTAAATTTTGTAAACGACCTCAAATGGAAAAACTCCCAACATGAAAGTTGTAGATCTCAGAAAGTTATGAAACTTTGTAGTTGAAAAGTTTTTAATTTGAATCCGTTTAGTGCCTCAAAAAACCGATTTTGAGTAGAATCAAAACTGCATATGGACGCATATGAGTGTGTGGTGTAGTGGTAGAGGAGGTTTCGCGTGAGGGGGAGGTCACAGGTTCGAACCACGGCAACCGCGGAGCATCGCGACTTTACGAGTGGGTAGCTGGCAACATATAAGTAAGTCTTAGGGCTTAGGGTCCCTTTGCTAGGGATTCTGCTCTGGCTTAGGAAACATTTTTTTGGAGAATCCCTACCAAAGGGCGGATGAAAATGGTTCCGTCACGAGAGCCGTCGGGAAACCCACTCTCACGAGCACTTTGCGCGGCGCGGAGTCAAAAAAAAAGGTAGCTCCCCCCGGCTCTGCCCACGCGTCAGACATAGGGTTACCAAATTTCCCTTGACCTTCGCGGTAATAACAACCAAAATTCCATTGGAGCTCGTCATCGCCCCATGAGCCATCGTCCCCATGCTCTGGCGGCAGAGCTAGAGGCCGAGGACCGGCGGCTCCGGAGCGGGGAAGGCCGGTCGGCGGGCGGCGGGATCCGTAGCTCCGCTGCCATGCACGGATCCATGTGCTCGATCCGGAGAGAGGTGCTCAATCAGGTCGGTCGGTGGCGGAAGACTGGAAGCTCAGGAGCGGGGAAGGCCGGTCGGCGGGCGGCGGGATTCGGAGCTCCGCCGCCATGCGCGGATACATGTGCTCGATCCGGAGAGAGGTGCTCAACCTGGTCGGTCGGTGACGGAAGACTGGAAGGAGCTCCGTGGCGGGCGCCGGCGAGCAAGAGCGAGGGAGGTGGGAGGCAGGGAGAGTGTCGACGCCCGCCATGGGAGCGACAGAAGGGGATGCGAAGGGTGTGGAATGGGTGGCGGTGGAAATATCAGAGGGGGGAAAGAAATTAAAAAACGAAAGAAATGAGGAGGAAAAAGTAAAACAAAACGGAAAATAAAAATATGAAGAAATAAAAAGGAAAATAGAAGGGTGATACGAACGGTTCATCCTCTGTTTTGTCAAATACTTTTCTAAAATGGACTCATCGCCCCCGCATAATCCGCTCCACCACAGCAACCGTCGGAGCTACCACAGCCACAGCCGGAGCCCTGCCAAACACACACTTAGGCGGGCAGGCGGTGAGAGTGGGAGGGCACGATTGTGGTGCTGGACACTACGAGTCCCCATCGACAATTTGAGCCCCCGCACAAGCGCGGGCACCGGCTAGCCGACTTACTGCTGGTGCAGCATCATCAAGATTCACAAAATTAAACGCACCGCACGCTGCAGCAAGCTTAGCCACGCCGAGAGTACGTACTTTGCTTGCGAACCTTGATGATGCCGCACCTGCAGAAGTCGGCTCCGACCCGCTCGGGCTTATACTACTAGCTAGGCCAATGCAAAGCAAAGCCATGCGTGTGCGTGTTACGTACGCGTATATATATATATGAGCAGGCCAGGGCACGTCGGTTCGCGTCGCGTTAGTTGCACCGGATCGGGACGTACATATATATATACGGTGTCTCCAGCGGCGCGTGGCGCCGCACGTGGCCGGGCGTGCGCGCCATGCAGCCGACCGGGACGGGCGGACGGGGGCGTGGCGCCCCGCGCCCAGCAGCCTACTTGCGGCGACGGCGGCGCCACCGGGCCTTGCTTTGTTGCATGGTGTGGCCCTGCACCCTACTCCTCCGTCCAGAAAGAGGACGGTTCGTTTAATTAGCTTTCAAAAGAAATATTCCTAGAAAGAAAGACGGTTCGTTTGATTAGTTTTCACAAAAAATATTCCAAAAAATATTTCTATCATTTTCAATCATCCAACAAAGGACACTCGCACAACACCTTAGGTCCCAACATATCGATCATTTACTCTCACTATATAACCTGTTTTCCTTATTTCTAGTTTTTTAAGAAACGATTTTCCGACAGTTCCGTGAGGCAACAACTGTTTGTCCCATCTTCACGGGGGGAGGCGCTCGATCAGTCAGTCCCTCATCCAATTGCATTGCACCAGCGAGCGGGAGGCGCGCATGCATGCGCAGGGGCTCTGCACTCGGCCGCGGCCGGTGTGGACGCGAACCTCGTGCGTGCCACGCCCACGCTCTATCAGGAATCAGGATCTACACTGGATGAGCAGGCACGCGCACTGGCCTGCTCACCCCGTACCGCTGGCTGCCTAGCTGCGCGCGCGGTAGGAAACGCAGGGCCACCGGATCCGGCTGGCGGCCGTCCTGCAAGTGCAAAAGCACCCAAACAGGCAGACACCCAATGGGTAGCGTCGTGGTGTCCATGTTCAGACAGCGACTCGAGAGGTAAGGTAGAGCAAGAGGAGGCGGTAAGGGTGGCGCTGGCGCCGCCGCCGCCGTGTTGGCAAACAGAAAATGATAAACAGGATTCATCGAATGGAACCGGCGTGGTATATCAGTCCACCCAGGCACCCACTCTGATGGTAATAAATTCAAATACCCCCATGGGGGTAACGTTGTTGATGTAGCTCAGCTTGTAAAGCTTCTGCTAGTGGAACCTGCTCTCCACTCGGTTCTGATGTTAGTATTTTTTAAAAAAAATTATTACAAAATTTAACTGGTATTATTCTTTCAGTAGTGAACCTTCGTGTTATGTGGGATATACATATATAAAAAAAGAAGGGCATGACTTCGTGCTTTAAGTTTTCAGTATTACAAAACTTATGAAGTTATATAAAATATATAATTAAATATGTTTTAGTTATTCTTATTCTATGGAAAATTTTAGAATGCTTGTAATTAATAACGTTATCCGTCCATTCGATGAAATGCAGCACCAAAAAAATACCAATAGGATAATACTAGAAAGTACTAGTTTCTTTTTTTAAAAGTAAGAAAGTACTAGTTTTGTAAGCTCAAAAACTAACTTTATTATTGAATAAATTGTTGAAAAAAATCTTAATACAAGATACTATCTAATATCTTTCGCTTTCGGCACTATTTAAGTACCAAAACAAAGCCCATTTTTTGATAGGGACTCCCATTTTGTATTTTTCATCTGCGCCTCCAAATAATTGGTATGGGCCTGCTCTAGCTACCTGGGGTCGCACTCATCGGGCCAAAGTTTCGGCCGGCAAATTCCTCCTCCGGTTTGGTAAATGAAGTCGTTTAGGACAGTGACACGTTCTTAAAAATACAACTTTGACATCTTATTTTTATAAAAAATATTTATTAAAAACTAACATATGTAGTATATTTTTATGAAAGTATTTCGCAAGACAAAGCTATTCATGTAGTTTTCACATTTCCAAACTCAACGACTTAAAAGTTACTAATGATTTATATTCTCAATGTTTGACTAAAACCTTATTTAAAACGACTTCATTTACCAAACTGAAGGGAGGAAAACCCTGCTGATTGAATTTTCACAATTTTTCACAGCAGCAAGCTGAGGGCCACCAGTGCATTTTCAAAATGCTGGCACGCATAGCGATGCATTTTCTGTACGCCGGCGTGTCCAACGTTGTTGGCTTTTCGCTGCGGTCTGTTTGAATTGTCTCAGATCTAGCAATATTGTCCTGTTGACAATGAGACGTCCCGATGTGTCAATATCAATGCACTAGCAGTTGGGGCGTGCGTTTGCGCGCCGGTCCACGAAACCGTAGAGGTTGCCGGCGCAATGGGTTCTAAGCTGTTGGTCCACAATTGTGTTTCCTATTATAGATTCAGGCACCAGCTAAGTGTAGTGACACCGGTGTTAATTATCTTCTTTGCAGCGCAGGTCCAAATGCGAAATAATCTCTTTTAATGTATAGAAAGTATGTGTAGTGTCATGGAGGCTGCATAGAACAATTATGTTTCCAAGCTTGTAAAGTATATTGGACTTATTCTATACTAACTAATTTACATATCCAGCTGAACCAAATTTTAGTTTTCGAGACTTATTAGGATACTCTATTAATTGCTGTTTGATATTGTCACAACACTGCAGGATTGCTAAACGTAAAATTAAATTCCATTGTGCTTCTAACAGCATGCAGTTCACCTAAATTGCATTCAAAATTCAGAAAATGAAACTTTAAACCTGCACTTAGCAGAGATTAGGTTGGACATAAGATTCACTGAAGCTGCCTACATTGGTTCCACTGCACTGAATCTAAGAAACACATATACAAAATTTTTCCAATTTAGCAAGGCATCCACCAAAATTTTTGTGAGAATCCAAGTAGAATATCATATATTACAAATTGCGGTTCCACTACACTGAAGCTAAGAAGCACATACACAGATTAAAATTCTTGTGAGAAACTAAGGAGAATAGGAAGGTATATCCAAGAGGTGATTATCTAGATAAGAGCACACACTTATATTACACATGTTAGTAGTATCAGGATAGATTGCAAATTCAGAACCACCGTTCAGTACAGATTGTGGGTAAGAATCATCCATCATAAGAGGCATGACATCTTGTTCATCATTGTTTACTAAGCAGTAGTATCCTGGACCATCTGAGCTAAGTATCTCAATTGCTACATAAACATTGTAAATATGTTAACTGGTAGCTTAAAACATTGAGTGTTGTGATGAACAGATATTGTAAGGGACAAAAAAACATACTTGGTCTCTGAAATAACAGCTACAACGTTTTTTTTCTCACCTGAGGTTGACAAAAACATCATGAAAAACTATATTTTTAGTAGTTGAGCAACATTGCCATTCTCATCTTCAATCAATATCTTCAGTCCTTTCTGGGATGTAACTCTAGAGACTGCAACATACAGCTGTCCGTGTGTGAACACAGGATTTCTTAGATAAACTCCCATATCTGATAGTGTTTGGCCTTAGCTCTTATTTATTGTCATTGCATAGCAAATTCTAACTGGAACTTGTCTTTTATGGAGGACAAAAGGCCATTTTGGATCTGATGTGGATAAAACTATCCTACGTGTATAGACCATATCGCCTATATTTGATCCTGTTATGGTTGCAGCATCTGTAACATTGTCACCAAGTTTTTCAATCATTAGTCTTGTTCCATTACATAGTCCTAGATTTTTGTTCAGATTTCTCAGCAACATTACTGAGTATTCTATTTCAAAATAATTTTGTGTTCAGGGAAATTTGAGATAGATATGAATTTAAAAACTCTGTTGGGTAAAAATTAGGGAGAGGAAAAGAAGAACCAAGAATTAAAACAGACAATCGAGACTGTATTTGCTTAGAACATCTGCACTGGGCACTTTATCCGTCTCCTGGAGGAGACGGATAAAGTTTTTTGCCCCGCAGCGGCAATGTCATTGCCCACGGGAAAATCCCGTCCACCTCCAGGGAACGGGAGATTCGAAGGATTGGAGGAGAAACTGTATCCAGCAGGGCCCACACGTCCACCGTCGTCGCGCCATCAGCAGGAAGGGGGGAGAAAATGGATGGCCGCGCCGCCGCAGCGGAGCTTGAGCAGCCCCACCTCGCCGTCGTCGGCGCTGCCAAGCAACAGTAGCACCCCGCTTCTCTCGCCGTCGCCGGCGCTGCCGAGCAACAGTAGCACCCCGCTTCTCTCACCGCCGCGCTGCTTTCCTCGCTGCTCCACCCCCCAATCCTCGGCGCGCCCCAGGTGAGTGGTCGCCTCCTCCATGGTCACCTCTGCGCCGCTTGCTTGCTGCTCTGCTCCACCGCAGGTGCCCTGGGCTCGCCACGCTGGCTCCTGCTCCTCGCGCCTTCCGTCCGTCGGCGGGCAGCACGAGGGAGGAGAGAGCTGGAGGGGGTCACCAGAGCAGGGGAGGGGCGGCGGAGCCATGGCCGCCACACTGGATCCAGGTCAGCGCCGCCACGACACCATCTCCTCCATAGGGAACTCGCCTCTACTACATCTGCCGTGCGGAGCTCGCCCTGGCCCCACTCGCGGATCTCGGCTAGTGCGAGGGCGGATCCGACGGAGGCTCCTAGTGGCGCGCAAGGCTTCACCACATCCCTACTCCGCCTCCGGTCCCGCCCTCCTCGTGCTCTGCTTCCATGTGCCAGCGGAGCAGGGGAAGGGGAGGTAGAGAGGGAGCGTCGCGCGCCTCCAGAGCAGGGGAAGGGGATGGAGAGATGGCGCCTCCTCGTGCTTCCCGTCGGCGGGTAGTTGTGCTGGTCGGCGGTGCGCGGTCGGCGTCGCGCCTGTCGCATCCCCGCCGCCCTCGCTTGCATTCGGTTCGCGCGGTCGCCACCGTCCCGGACCCGGCGTCGCCCAAGATCCCGAGGCCGGGCGTCGCCGTCGTGCGCTCGAGGCCGGCCGTCCGCGCCCTGAGGAAGCACGAGTGCGAGCGCGTCTGTGCCCTGGCCGGCGGGAGTAGAAGCCAGGCGCCGTGGGCAGAATTGACGAGGTGGGGGAGAGAAGCTGCAGCGGTGGA
This sequence comes from Cenchrus americanus, assembly GCA_947561735.1. Lineage (NCBI taxonomy): Eukaryota > Viridiplantae > Streptophyta > Magnoliopsida > Poales > Poaceae > Cenchrus > Cenchrus americanus. The sequence goes on along the minus strand of OX387245.1, from coordinate 194,451,143 downwards.
GAAAGGAAGGGAGAGGGGGGAGGAGAGAGTGACAGGTGGTCCCTCTAGCTGGTAGTTGAGAAGAAGGAGAAATATAAAGGATGATGGATGCGGAAGATGTAAATATAAAGGAGGGAATCTTGTTGTGTAGGTAGGAATATCCCGTTTTAAAGGGGGGATGAAGGATGACGAGTGTGGATAGTCTTAGTACTTGCATCAACTAAACGCTGCTTTTTCTGGCATTAGTGTGTGAAAGGTGTTGCTTCCTTGATAGTTCTGATGACAGCTGTGATAACCCCACCCGAGATAATTCCGTACTATCGCCCAAACCACTCCATTTGGTCATTAAGCGATAATAATGAATCATCCCGTTGAGTTTTGCCAGGTTTACACCCGGTAAATCACTTGAAAACAGAGAGGATCGAACGTATGCATTAAACTCCCATGAAGGAGAGTCCAGAGTGCCTTACAAATTAATACCCAACTCCATGTAGGGTTCATTATTACAAATCATGGTACTTTGACAAGAAAGTAAATGACTCAGAGTTTTATTAAAACAGCGGAAGTACTAATAGTGATATGATATGACATCACTGGAGGCCATCCGTGATGCCATTACTTGGCGTCATCATCCACCCATTCCAGCTCCCAGCCGGGTGGAATCTCACCAGGCCAAACAACTCCACCTGAAAGCAACAATTATAGCAAGGCTGACTATACTAATACTCAGCAAGACTTACCCGACAAAAGTTACCTCTAGACATGTAGGGCTTTTGGCTGGTGGGTTTGTTTTGCCAAAAAGCAACTAGGATCATGGATCCTTACTTTCAATATTTTAGCTCAAATTCTAGTGAGATTACTATGATGAGCAACTAATACAATCAATAATTGTACAATACAATTAATTCACGCAGGAGATTTCACATAGTTCCATCATTAAGGGATATCATGGCAAGCTGATTAAACAGTCTCGGATAACGGTGATAGGCCGACAATCGATTGATTCATAAACCCTTGCAAGGTAAACCTAAACACACGGAGCGGTGCCCCAACAGAGCTGACACCGACCAAACAGTTCCCAAAAATCCTCGGGTTGGGATAATAGCTTACAGTCCCGGGTACAAGGCTATACGGCATGCCCCACCTAGTACACCCGGCCTCACACAAGTACCCTCCTCCCGGTTGCAAGCCGGGCAGGAGATGAATCGAGAGTACTAGTAGTAAAATCCCATGCCGTCTCATTAAGGTACTAGGCTTACCGGTCCCATTCCCGACAAGTGCTTAGTACGTTCAAAAGCTTAGTCCCCGGAGCCATTGGACCGGAGCCCAAATCCCATGCTCTTACCACATGAGCAATCCATTTATAAAAGAGGTGATTCCAAAAAGAAATCCTATTCTCGCGTGTGACGAACATCACTCGACTTTTACCAGGTCCTTAGAACATAGCATCTAACGACCAAGCATACTAGTAAAAGAACATAGGCACCTAGGGATCATGCAACTAGGGTTTCATTCAATTTCTGAACGTAAATGCACATAGAATAACAACGATAGTTGCATAATTTTAAATAAAACATGGGTTAATGATAAACCGGGGCTTGCCTTCGTTGGCACAAGAAGTTAGACAAACTTCTGGACTTTGGCCCGGGTCTTGCTCTACGGTGATGTAGTGCACGTCTCCTCCAGCTCCCTCGTTCACGTCCGCTGGCACGAGCGTGTAGCTACCGTCGGGAACTTCAACACGGAGGATGCAAATGCAAGACTTAATTGGCAAATTGATTTACTTCATCTCAAAACAACTTATGACAACCACGGGGTGCATGGTTGACCACATTCACCTAGATAATAATACATTCAGCATACTATTCCTATAAAGAAACAATATGCGTTGTTTTATTATCTAGACTTTTTAATAGAGACTGTGTACATATATATACAAGTAATTTAATTTAAATTCTCACAATCATGAAGGGGTTGGTTATAAACTTGTTAGCAAGTTTCTCAACTCAAACACAAAGTCCTCAGCTAAGAGTTGGGGTTTTCCATTTAATTTCAATATTAAACCTACAAAGGTCCTTTCAATTTTATGCAACAAAATAAATCATAAAACACCAAGAGTGGTGCTCCCTGATCTCAATGAGCCTAAGACAATCCACTGATCACACATGCACACTTGCTTAAGCAATAAAAAGAAATATATCAATTATAGCATTTCTATTCACCATAAACAAGATAAATGCATATAAAAATAAATATAACACTTCTGGACTCAAACTTTCTCTCACTGCATCTATGGTCCAAAACAAGCCTAGGAAACCAACAAACACATATATAGCCTTTATAGATCTTGATCTACACATTTATGATTAAAAACAAGCATAAATCAGGAAATAATATTTCCAACAGCGATAAAATCATGGTAAATTCACCACAGGTGCATTTTGGTGTAACATGACAATAGCCAGAAGTTGGGCTCAAGAATAATTATATTTTAAGCTACAAAAATTATCTAGGCAGATTTGTCAATGTCACAAGATAATTTATATAAAAGGATTTCTTCAGTATCTTTGTGCAATTTTTGGCACAGGACCTACACATGCTAGTGCTCACAACATATCCAAAATCCAGCTCAAGATCATGTATAGATTTTGTAGAATCACAAATCTAGGTATTTCACATTTCAATTTTTCAAGCAAAATCTGTAGCTCAAAAGTATAGACATGCTTTGGGAAAGTTGTAGTTCTAGTTACACAGAGCACAAAAAAAATGAGTTTGCTTTTGTTGGATTTTTCTACGATTTTATACGATTTTTCAAAGCTGCAGCTAAAACACAACACAGGGTGAAGAATCTTCTTTCACCCCACCCCTTGGAAGTTTTGAACCTTCACAAAACTGCCACCGGCCCTCACCGAGGTGTCCTCGGCGGCGGGGATGGCTCGCCACCGGCGATGTGGGCCCGGTGCCGGCAAGCAAGCGACCCGGGCGCTCGATTCCCCTCACCTAGGGTTGATTGGCCATAGATTGGAGGGCGGGGGTCGTTCCGACGAGCGGGCGCGGTGGAGACCGGCGACGGCGGCCGCGACTGCTCGGGCTCCGGCGAAGATAGGGACGGGGCTGAACCACGCGTGGCACGGTTAGCTTCCCTGCGACCTAGTGGGGGTCCTGGAAGGGTTGGCTGGCCCGGGGAGCAAGTGGGAAGTGGGACTCGCCAGCGGCGGCCACTGGGACCCGTATTCCGGCGAGCAGGTGGTATGGACAAGGCAACACGCTGGCGTGCAAGCTCTCTGGGTGTGGGAAGAAGCTTTAGGCGTGCTCAGATGGCAACGGGCACGAGCGGAGCAAGGTACTAGTCGGCGGCGGCAATGGTGGCCGCGGCGGGGCTCCGTGTCTTGTGCGAGCAGGGGCGAAGAGGAGGCTTTTATAGCCGGGAACAGGTCGGTGGGGAGTTTCCTTGCGAGCCAAGGCAATCACGCACGGTGGGGTCTCGGCATGGCCGGAGTACGACAGAGGAGCGGCGACGTGCGCGGGGCGCAGGCCAAGTACGACGGCGTGGCCGTTGGTGGGGCGGCGGCAAGGTCGGTTTGCCCGCCCGTGGATGCGGGACGCGTGGCGACGGGGTTTTGGGTGTGGGTGTCGGGGCGGAGCCGTGGGACCGGCGGTCACCGCGAAGTACCGGTGTTCGTGACCGGTCGGCGGCGGCGCGCGGCCGACGCGGCCCATTGCGCGCGACGTCGTGCGTGGGCGCGGGTTGGCATGGTTTAAAAACAAGGTAGCACTGTTTGACCGCTGATTACTCGAAATTTCGAAACACAAGTGGACCAAGCGATCAACAACAAAGTTGTAGATCAGCTGACCCTCTACAACTTTTACAAAGGCCGTCTATGGTTTTGATCAACAGATTTTGCATAAAACGCAGTAGAACATTGCAGAAAACTCAGCTCTAGTGAATAGTGTTTGGAGGCGTTGACTTGTGTTTTTCACACATTTCCACTCCAAATCTTAAATGCCAATCAACATGAAAGTTGTGTCCCTCGACAAAACACACAACTTCCACATTGGGAGATTTTGAAGTGTTTAGGTGAAATTCGGAGAACACGGTAAAAGTTCGGGCGACACTGGTGGGTCAAAAGGGTTCAAGGGGTTTTGAGTAGGGTTTTGACCAAAGGTTGACTAAGGTTGACCAAAGGGGTCCTTAGGGGTCATTGGTGAAGTTTTCGAGGTGATAGCCCAGGTTGATCGTCATTTGAGCAAAGTCAACTCGGTTGACCGGATCATTAGGGATTAGGGTTAAAGAACCCGGCTGAAAACCTGGGGCGTCACAACAGCAAAGGACAAAATTGACCCCCTGCATAAGGTCATACAAAAACTACTCAGAAGAATATAACCGACAACTAACTAATGTTTACAAAAAGAAACAGCAAGGTAATCTGAAAAGGAAAAAAAGAGCATAGAAGCATTACTGTATCTTTTACCCAAATGAATCCTTTCAAGAGCTTGTTTCACAGAGGTTGATGGAGGGTTATAAGTAAGATGGATAAAACGCAGCAAGGACAGGATGATGGTTCCGCAGTCGGCGAGAGCGCCGAGGGACATCGGAGAAACTTCCATACAGGGAGTACTTACCAAAGCACTGCTTACAAAAAAAAACCAAATAATACATGAAAAAACAACCCTGAAATTCGACGCACCACAAAAATATCCTCTTCTGCAATGCATCACAAACCATCAACTTAAAATAAGTACCTTTATTGACAAAGTGCTGACAAACACGAATGCTGCTAGCAGTTTCTATGGCAGACGACGCTAGTGATCGGTATAGCACCATTCCACCGTAACTATAGTCCAAGACAGTGATTCCATATACTCTGCAAAAATAGAACAGCTTGAAGAGCTGCACAATCAAGTGATGATAAACACCTGTTCAGAAGACAGCCCCAGAAAATTCTAGAAAAGCCACAACCAAGGAGAAGATGAGAAGGGGATGTACACCTCAAGCCCAACAGATAGAGAACTGTCCTCACAAATTTCGCGTACACAGCTCACAAAGACAGAATCAACACACCCAACGCTGCCTCGAGAAGGGAGATAAACGAAGCATAGAAACAAAACATTGAAATAAAAAATTACTACAGGTAGCAGAAGCTATGCGGCCAGCACAAAAGTTGGATTTTGGACATTGACTCCCAACACACGAACTTCCGAAATCCACCACACAGAAGCAGCTCTAGCACGGCGTAACCTAATCAATCACCAAGAGAAACAGAAACAAAAGAGGGTAAGAACCTGCTCACTGAAGAAATCAGGATCGAGGATCGAGACGGACCATGTGAAGAAGCAACCACCGACGACACATTAGAAACTGCACATAACAACAAAATCAAGATTTATCGACAGGCAACCAAGAATAAAAACAGGGGAGGACAATAAATCCAGATCCACAACAACAGGCGGCAACCTGCGATTAACCCCGAAATATCTAGAACAATTCTAACCCACTCAAACAAAGCGCAATGACACAGAAAAAAAAGGAAAGGAAGGGAAAGCACAGACCCTCAAACGGAACCAAACCTCGGCAGATCCAAGAGTTGAACCCAGCGAAGGAGCAGAGGAGACAACCAAATGGCAGGAAGCAGCACAGAGTGGACAGCAGCACCACGCAAAGGTCATAAGGCCAGTCTCAACGGGGAGTTTCACCATCCCGGTTTCCAAGATGTGAAACTTTGGTATGAAATAGATGTCTCTCTCAATGCATACTCTCTCATTGTATGGTTTAATTGCATACTTCCTCCCTTCTCGTTTATAAGGCGTACCACGATTTTCAACTTTTTCTAATTTATAAGGCGTGCACATTGGAACTCTCTCACATTCACTAATTAACTCCTAGTGAATAAACCGACCAATAAAAAGGGTGCATGTGTAAGCCTTGTGCTGCAACTTGGCCTAGAGAATGTGCAAAATAAACGCAGCCAACATGAGTTATCTCTTGCCTTGGTCACTGGACCCTTGCTCCACGCGCCTTATAAACGCAAAAGGAGGGAGTAGTTGCATGGCGAAACTCTATTTGTGTCTCAATGGGGTTTCACACAATTTCCAACACATGTGAAACTGTGCACAAAGGTTTCACCATGGTGAAACTCTTTCCTTCTCTCTCCTAAGGGTTTCATGCAAAAAGTGAAATTTTGCTGATGTGGCGCTGTATTTAATGTGCATGAAACACTCATGAAACCCCATTGAGACTAGCCTAAAAGGCATCGACGCACGGGCGAAACAATGGCGACGCATGCGGAGGGATGGTCGCCGTCACGTCCAACAGGAAGTGCGCGTACGAGTGTGAGGCAGGACCGCAGGAGCAGGTGAGGGGGAGAGCGACCCGAGGGAGGCCGCGCCCGCATGGACCCCGCAATTCAGCTAGTGCGGCAGCGCGCGACGCGCGAGAGCCGTCCGCGTGGGACCCGGGGCAGCATCGTGCGACAGCGAATCGTGGGTGACGCGACCGAAAGTGCATCTAGGCCCCTAAGAGGATTTTGGTGAATTGAATGACAAGGCGATTAAAGGGCTAATGCCTTTGTCTAAGATTGTGAGCGAGTTTTCATTATATATTCATGAGCAACCTTTGAAGTATTTTAATTATGGATGTATTTTATGGCTCACATCTACAAAGACAAGTATATGGTGCAAGACTTCATGAGTTTATTGAAAGAGAACAAGATGATGAGTATACATATTATGGTTCTAAAAATTGGAAGCTTGCATATCCGTTGTCAATCAAGATCAAGCATTTGAAGCGGGATTTTCAAATGAAGGTTATTTGTGGATGAAGCAAAGTGGAACTCAAAGTGGATTGGATAAGTGATGAAGAGATCAACCGAGGTGTCTAGGGTGAGGGACTAAGCAATCTTTGGGGCCGTAGCTAAGCCGCCATAAGTGTTTTGATAGGGTGAAGGTCTAACATCCGTGGGGTCTTCAAGTATCATATTCAAACCTTAACCGAGGGAAGCTTTGCAAGTCATCAATTCGTTAAGATTGGCAACATGGAGTGACCATGGATCCAAGTGTGCATTCTTATGCTATTTGGAAAGATCCTAAGTCACTAGCTCAAGTATGGACGTGCTCAAGTCAAAGGCTATGTTGAAAACCCTCAAGTGGTTATTGATCAAGTATGGCAAGAATAAAAGTTGTTCAATCTCAAGAGGTCATCGAAGCTCTTTTATACTTTTCTTGAGTATAGGTATGCCGTACTATCAAGAGGGATGCAACTTAGCGAGTTGACCAAGTCAAAGTGCTCTTTAGTTGACCTAAGTGAGAATTAGCCTTAGAGTGTGCTAACAAACCCTCCTAACCTAACTTTGAGTCACTTCATCTTGGTGGTGAAGTGCTAGTTTCTTTTAAAAAGGTTTTGGGGGTAACTCGGGCCTGACCGGTCCGACGAGTCGAGGCACCGGTCTGACCGGTGCCGCTAGCCCAACGGCTAGTTTTTCGAACACCGGTCTGACCGGTGTGAGGCACCGGTCTGACCGGTGTCTTGCCCGGGACTAACGGCTAGTTTTCTCCTTTGAGGGGTATAAATACCCCAAGCCTTCTTCAAGTGAGGGTTGCTGTTTCTAGTGAATTTGCTGAGGTCCCAAGCCATTTCTAACTAGCTCTAAGCCTTAGTGGCTCTCCCCAACCATCTCTTTGTGAGATTTGTGGATTCAAGCCATCATCTTTGTGTTGGGTTGAGAAAGTGAGCCTAGGAGTGACTTTGTGAGCTAACAAGAGCGGTTTCCATAGCTTGAGCATTTTGGTTTCGCGTCTACAAACTTTGGAGCATTTGTTACTCTTGGAGGTTTGCCTCCTAGACGGCTAGGTGTCACCGGCTAGCTCCCAAGGTTGTGGTGAGCAACGGGGAAGTTTGTAAGGGCTGCGATCTTGCCTCTTCGTGGAAAAGATCACCTTAGTGGAAAGGAGGAATGTGGTTGAAAGAGACCGGCTTGTTGTGGGAATTGTCCCTTACAAGCTCCTCAACGGAGACGTAGCCATTCCTCGGTGGGTGGTGAACTTCGGGAAACAAATCCTTGCTTCTTCGTGTGGTTCGACTATCTAAATTGTTTATTCTAGCATATTACATTTGCTTCCCCTTCGATCTACTTGGGTGTGTTACTTGTGTGTGCGGGGCTCATTACTCGCTTGTGATCGGCTACAAAGGTCACACCCCGAGTTTGGTTCGTGCTAGAAGCCAAGAGGTGCTTGAAGTTGTTTTTGCAGGTTCTCTGTGCTACACCGGTCTGACCGGTGAGGCGCACCGGTCCGGCCGGTGACACCTGTGAAGTCCAGTGCTCGACCGGTCTGACCGGTCACCACCACCGGTCTAACCGGTGGATCCTTGTCGACTCAAGTGTTTGGGGAGAAAGAGTTCAAATTGGTCGTCTCGCCTATTCACCCCCCTCTAGGCGACATCAAGGTCCTTTCAATTGGTATCGAGCTTGGTGCTCCGATTTGAGCTTAACCGCTTGGAGTTCTTCGATGTCGACAACTTGTGAGGTACCGTTTGAGCCTCTAGCTCCGGATGGCTCAAACTATTCTTCTTGGTGCTCTAATGTTTTCATTGCACTTAAGGTTTTGGGCCCTACCGCCGAGAGCATTATGGTTGCGAGTATCCTTCCAAAGGATGAGTGTCACACCCGACTTTCCGAAGAAAACCAAGTGCATACCTATATGCATGCCGGGATCAAGTTTCATGCATATAGTGACATAAAAGTGAATACGAAACAGTATCACGTAAGAAAAAGAAAGATTATCGGAGATTTACGCTTAATCCCGGAAACGAAGGCTCCAAACTTCACGGGCAATCGGCGGGGGTTGCGTACGCCTAGCACCGGTGACATCTTCACAAGACTTCAAAGTAGCATCCTCTTTACGAGCAACAATATTTATAGCAAGGGTGAGCACTTGTCGTACTCGGCAAGTGTGGGGAAAAGAATGAATGCAAAGGCTTTATAGTGGGTGGGCTATAAGCATTTAAGCAATTTTAGTTGGTCAAATTTTATTAGCACTCGATTACTAATAAAGTATAAGTTTATACCAACCCACATTAAGCATAAGGTAAGAAATACGCCACAAGCACATGGCAAGCATAACCGGAGAGAGCGATTTAAATCCATCTTCAAGTTCAATTATCATGTGAGGGTCCGGGCCGCCCGTGACCGTGGGCACGGCTAATCGATTAGTTTTACACTGCGCAGAGGTTGTACATCTTTACCCACAAGTCGCGTAAAAGTCCCGAAGAACTTTAAACCCAACCATGCGATGCTTGCGCGGGCATCATACCACACTTCCGAGGTGTGATTGCATAGGGACGCTACGAGGCCTTTACAAAGAGTCCTCCCGTGCGTATTAGTCCATAGTAGTATGTCATAGAGGCTATCTTTCGTACCACACTTCTATTACGGACGGTAAGCCATAGAGTCTTCCGTTCCATCACCGCTCCGGAATAGAAGAGCCATAAAAGCATTCCTCCGTCCCCAACCTACTATGCGAGTAATAACCACACAAAGACTTCCCTAATTAATCGGCCAAGACCAGAGCCATATAGTCCTTGTGGTTGCACTGTTGTCCTGGGTGGTTCTCCATGTTCCGATTAATCATATGGTCTTGTATTAACATCCACAGATATAGCATAAAGGTATAACATGATTCATCATTAATGTTCATTAAAACCACCATAACCCAGGTATAGCAACTAAGCATAGCTACCCAACATAAAGATAAACTCGTTTGATCAAGGCACAGGATAAATAACACTAGTCAAACCTTAAACATGGGTCCCATCATATTAATGCAAGCATATGCAATGAGTGATTAAATATAGTTCTTAGGACAAAAGATCAAGGACACACTTGCCTTTAACCAAAGTAGTTGCTCAGAATCTTCAACTTCAAGCTCTTCCAAACTTCTCGAACGGCGTTCACTCTAAGCGCATCAATCATCGGGCACAAACATACACAAAGCAAACAAACACATATACTAAGAACAAAGCACCAATCATAAGAAAGCTTTAAAAGAACGCACTAAAGGATAGACTTGATTAGATGGATCACTAAAGAACACAAAGGGTACTTGGCTTGGTTAGCTTTAAAGAGATGGTTATGAAAGATTGAGCAAGAACCGAAAAGGTCACACTAAGATTGAGCTTGAGAAAAGAACGTCTAACGAACATTCGCATATATGAGAGAACAACGATATGAGCTAGGTTCATTTTAATTAACAAAACAAATATAAAGGATATTTCGAAATAAAATACCCTATGTTGACATTAATGCAATATTAAACTTTATTTATGAAATCGGTGTAAAGAACTAGTCAAGTTTTATTAATAAAGATTCATATATTGATTAAACCAATTAAACATTTAATTTAGAAAAATTAAACTATATGAACAATCTAAACGAAACTTTGTAATTCGAGTTCATCATATTATTATCAAAAACAGTATTAAATTGGTATTAATCAAGATTAACATTTATTTATAAAGCCGGTAGTAAAAGCCTAATCAACTTTTAATTATAAAAGTTAATTAATCATTAAGCAAATTAATATTTGGCTTATGGAAAACCGAGTAAAAGATCTAATTAGATTTTATTCATAAAAGCATGTAAAGTAATCATTAATCAAATTAAATTTGATTACCAAAAACGATATATAGATCTATATAGCTTTTATTTGGAAAAGACATGCATAGCTAGTCATTAATCAAAATTAATATTAATTTTATTTTCAGAAACAAAACATGGTGAAAACACACCACTAACGCGTGCTTTACATTATTATGGACCTAACGCAACTTGAACGGATTAAATCGGAGCTAAAACGAAAAAGATATGAGAAAAACAAGGTTGTAAGGACCTAGTCGTGATTAACTATAGATTTGGAGGGGTAGCAGAAAAGATTTGCAAGACACAATAAACAGCGCTCGGGAAAAGGATAAAACTCAGGGTTAGATCTAAAAAAGTGCTCTGTTGGATCTATGTGCGAAGGGTGGGATTTTTCCAAGGGGTTATGAGCAAAGGTTGCAAGACACATGAAAGAGTATAAGGATTACTAAAAAGGGCAGGGACTTAGATGCAAATCGGCCTTATCTTCAACCTCCAGACGAACGGACGAGGAGCTTCCACGCACAGGAACTTAACTCCGGGCGCTTCCAATCCGCGGGCTTCCGGGCGGCTAGGGGGTTTGGGGAAGATGCAAAACGGAGAGAGGAGATCGAGAGGATCGCGATGGTGTGCTCACCTCGGGCGGAGGACGACGGCACGGGCGGATTTTGCGGTCAACTCCGGCGGGTCTTTGCGGTTCGGCTCGGGCTTCGGCGGGCACGGCGGCGGACCTCGCGCGGGCGGCGGCGGCGTGCGGCTCGGGCGTAGGGCGGCGGCGCGCGGGGGCACCGCGCGCGCGCAGGGGCACGCTAGGGCGGCGCGCGGGCTCGGCCCCGCCCTTTATGGGCGCGGGCGCGGGGCGGCGGCCTTGCCCGGGCGGCGCGCGGCTCGGCCGGTGGCCGGATGGGCCCCGCCGGGCCGGCGGGCCGGGCCGGCGCGGGCGGGCCGGGCAGGCGCGGGTCGAGCCCACGGGCTCGGCCCGGGTAGATAGGAAATGTTTTTTTTTCGAAATATTTTTCCCTGTGCAAAGATAAATCCGGAATTAACTAGATAAATCGATAAAGCCACGAAAAATACCCGAAAAATTCCAAAAATTTCAGGAAAATTCCCGAGCTAGATTAAGACATGAACAATCCAAATAAAGCATTTGGTGCTCATGAAAAAGATTTTAGAGCCTTCTATTAAATAGAAAATGCTCATAGAAAATGAGAATAAATTCCGGAAAAATCCGGAAAATTCTCGGGAGAGTTTGGAGCGGCTCCTAGACGCATTTTTGAAACCTTCTGCTCTCAAGAACCACTAGATGCATCGGCATGAATGCAACACACATAACTTTTTATTTAATTTAGAAAATCAAACAAAGGATTTTTCCTATACTATATTCCCTGTAAAGAAAATAAATGTTGGAAAAATTTTAAAATTATGAGAAAATTGTTATTTAATTATTCTTTCTATTCACATCCTGAAATTGGAAATTTCAGGGTGTGACAAATCTACCCCCCTTAAACGGAATCTCGTCCCGAGATTCGAAGAAAGAAGAAGCAAGGAGGAGGGAGATAAACAAGAACATTGCGATCGAAGTAGGTAGGCGGTCATCCTCTTATGTTGATCGGTGTGAAACCTTCAATCTTTTTCTTCGATGATTGTTGGAGTCTTCATCAGAATGAGCTAGGTGGGACAAAAGCAAACACAAGGTGGGAAGGAAGGTAGAGTGATGTCTTCTCTTCTTCATCTTTCATCTGCCTTTGACTTCCTTCCGGTAACACCTCTAGCGAGTTGAAACAAAGAAAGATGACAAGGATGTGGGAGGTACAAAAGAGAAAACCAACTAGGCAACTGATGTTATTGCAGATGTAAGACCCACAATACACCAACACTCACTTCAAAGAAATGAATCAATCAAGTTCATAAAACCAAGCATCATCATGCAAACACTGAATTCCACCAATCAAGGCATAGCTAAGGGAACGATACTACACGTTGTTAATGAAGTCAGGGGGTATCCTCCTAATAGATCAGATATATCTCCCAGCAAGGATATCCATAAATAATGGATTTTTCCCAGATCAAGGAGTACGAAATTATGAGTTCAACCCAACTGGAATCACCTCAATCGGAGGTTCAGAACTCGAAATATGAATTAGACAAGATGGCTATGTCAGCAGTGTTGGCAGATTCTGAATGCTCCACTAATTCGTAGGTATCTCCTTGGATACAAAACGAATACTGCTGAATTTTTGACAGAGCAAAGCTGATGAAATTCCTGAACTACTCCAATTGGATTTACCTTAATCGGAGGTCCATAGCCCGATATATAGAATATTGAAGATAACTAGGTCAGCAGAGTTTATAGATTCTGATAGCTCCAATGTTTCGGGCATAGCTCCTGGAATGTGTACTGGATAGGGCTGAACTTTTGATAGAAATTCACGTATGAAATTTAGGAACTAACCCAACTGGTTTCACATCGATCGGAGTTCTGTAGCTCGAGAAAGAATTAAAACCGCGCTGATGTGTCAGAGAGCTGCGTGAATAGATGGAATGTTTAGGGTAACACTTCCACCAAGAAATCAAGGGGGTGTTATTGCTTGAGAGCATGGACAGGCGAGGTCGAAGAGATGTTCAAGGAAAGTGAAGATAAATATACAAGAATTCATGGTATGGAGAAAAGAAGATGGTTAAGAGGTGAGATCCTTCATCCGAGAGGTTAAGGATAAGGTAAGGAGGGATTGTAGAACAAAAGAGGCATTAAGAAACGACCAATACTAACTAGGCTTACGTCCTACGGTCGATACGGCTATGATACCACTCTGTCACACCCGACTTTCCGAAGAAAACCAAGTGCATACCTATATGCATGTCGGGATCAAGTTTCATGCATATAGTGACATAAAAGTGAATACGAAACGGTATCACGTAAGAAAAAGAAAGATTATCGGAGATTTACGCTTAATCACGGAAACGAAGGCTCCAAACTTCACGAGGCAATCGGCGGGGGTTGCGTACGCCTAGCACCGGCGACATCTTCACAAGACTTCAAAGTAGCATCCTCTTTACGAGCAACAATATTTATAGCAAGGGTGAGCACTTGTCGTACTCGGCAAGTGTGGGGAAAAGAATGAATGCAAAGGCTTTATAGTGGGTGGGCTATAAGCATTTAAGCAATTTTAGTTGGTCAAATTTTATTAGCACCTGATTACTAATAAAGTATAAGTTTATACCAACCCACATTAAGCATAAGGTAAGAAATACGCCACAAGCACATGGCAAGCATAACCAGAGAGAGAGCGATTTAAGTCCATCTTCAAGTTCAATTATCATGTGAGGGTCCAGGCCGCCCGTGACCGTGGGCACGGCTAATCGATTAGTTTTACACTCTGCAGAGGTTGTACATCTTTACCCACAAGTCGCGTAAAAGTCCCGAAGAACTTTAAACCCAACCATGCGATGCGCGCGGCATCATACCACACTTCCGAGGTGTGATTGCATAGGGACGCTACGAGGCCTTTACAAAGAGTCCTCCCGTGCGTATTAGTCCATAGTAGTATGTCATAGAGGCTATCTTTCGTACCACACTTCTATTACGGACGGTAAGCCATAGAGTCTTCCGTTCCATCACCGCTCCGAATAGAAGAGCCATAAAAGCATTCCTCCGTCCCCAACCTACTATGCGAGTAATAACCACACAAAGACTTCCCTAATTAATCGGCCAAGACCGAGCCATATAGTCCTTGTGGTTGCACTTCGTTGTCCGGGTGGTTCTCCATGTTCCGATTAATCATATGGTCTTGTATTAACATCCACGAGATATAGCATAAAGGTATAACATGATTCATCATTAATGTTCATTAAAACCACCATAACCCGGGTATAGCAACTAAGCGTAGCTACCCAACATAAAGATAAACCCGTTTGATCAAGGCACAGGATAAATAACACTAGTCAAACCTTAAACATGGGTCCCATCATATTAATGCAAGCATATGCAATGAGTGATTAAATATAGTTCTTAGGACAAAAGATCAAGGACACACTTGCCTTTAACCAAAGTAGTTGCTCAGAATCTTCAACTTCAAGCTCTTCCAAACTTCTCGAACGGCGTTCACTCTAAGCGCATCAATCATCGGGCACAAACATACACAAAGCAAACAAACACATATACTAAGAACAAAGCACCAATCAAAAGGAAGCTCTAAAAGAACGCACTAAAGGATAGACTTGATTAGATGGATCACTAAAGAACACAAAGGGTACTTGGCTTGGTTAGCTCTAAAGAGATGGTTAAGAAAGATTGAGCATGAACCGGAAAGGTCACACTAAGATTGAGCTTGAGAAAAGAACGTCTAACGAACATTCCGCATATATGAGAGAACAACGATATGAGCTAGGTTCATTTTAATTAACAAAACAAATATAAAGGATATTTCGAAATAAAATACCCTATGTTGACATTAATGCAATATTAAACTTTATTTATGAAATCGGTGTAAAGAACTAGTCAAGTTTTATTAATAAAGATTCATATATTGATTAAACCAATTAAACATTTAATTTAGAAAAATTAAACTATATGAACAATCTAAACGAAACTTTGTAATTCGAGTTCATCATATTATTATCAAAAACAGTATTAAATTGGTATTAATCAAGATTAACATTTATTTATAAAGCCGAGTAAAAGCCTAATCAACTTTTAATTATAAAAGTTAATTAATCATTAAGCAAATTAATATTTGGCTTATGGAAAACCGAGTAAAAGATCTAATTAGATTTTATTCATAAAAGCATGTAAAGTAATCATTAATCAAATTAAATTTGATTACCAAAAACGATATATAGATCTATATAGCTTTTATTTGGAAAAGACATGCATAGCTAGTCATTAATCAAAATTAATATTAATTTTATTTTCAGAAACAAAACATGGTGAAAACACACCACTAACGCGTGCTTTACATTATTATGGACCTAACGCAACTTGAACGGATTAAATCGGAGCTAAAACGAAAAAGATATGAGAAAAACAAGGTTGTAAGGACCTAGTCGTGATTAACTATAGATTTGGAGGGGTAGCAGAAAAGATTTGCAAGACACAATAAACAGCGCTCGGGAAAAGGATAAAACTCGGGGTTAGATCTAAAAAAGTGCTCCTGTTGGATCTATGTGCGAAGGGTGGGATTTTTCCAAGGGGTTATGAGCAAAGGTTGCAAGACACATGAAAGAGTATAAGGATTACTAAAAAGGGCGGGGACTTAGATGCAAATCGGCCTTATCTTCAACTCTGCGGACGAACGGACGGGGAGCTTCCACGCACGGGGAACTTAACTCGGGCGCTTCCAATCCGCGGGCTTCCAGGCAGCTAGGGGTTTGGGGAAGATGCAAAACGGAGAGAGGAGATCGAGAGGATCGCGATGGTGTGCTCACCTCGGGCGGAGGACGACGGCACAGGCCGGATTTTGTGGTCAACTCCGGCGGGTCTTTGCGGTTCGGCTCAGGCTTCGGCGGGCACGGCGGCGGACCTCGCGGGGGCGGCGGCGGCGTGCGGCTCGGGCGTAGGGCGGCGGCGCGCGGGGGGCACCGCGCGCGCAACGAGGGGCACGCTAGGGGCGCGCGCGCGGGCTCGGCCCCGCCCTTTATGGGCGCGGGCGCGGGGGCGGCGGCCTTGCCCGGGCGACGCGGCTCGGGCGGTGGCCGGATGGGCCCCGCCGGCCGGCCGGGCCGGGCCGGCGCGGGCGGGCCGGGCAGGCGCGGGTCGAGCCCACGGGCTCGGCCCGGGTAGATAGGAAATGTTTTTTTTTCGAAATATTTTTCCCGTGCAAAGATAAATCCGAATTAACTAGATAAATCGATAAAGCCACGAAAAATACCCGAAAAATTCCAAAAATTTCGGGAAAATTCCCAGAGCTAGATTAAGACATGAACAATCCAAATAAAGCATTTGGTGCTCATGAAAAAGATTTTAGAGCCTTCTATTAAATAGAAAATGCTCAGAGAAAATGAGAATAAATTCCAGAAAAATCCGGAAAATTCTCGGGAGAGTTTGGACGGCTCCTAGACGCATTTTTGAAACCTTTTGCTCTCAAGAACCACTAGATGCATCGGCATGAATGCAACACACATAACTTTTTATTTAATTTAGAAAATCAAACAAAGGATTTTTCCTATACTATATTCCCTGTAAAGAAAATAAATGTTGGAAAAAATTTAAAATTATGAGAAAATTGTTATTTAATTATTCTTTCTATTCACATCCCGAAATTGGAAATTTCGGGGTGTGACAATGAGACATGTGTCTCGCCAATGGACTTGGAGAAGAAGCAACTCAATGCCGTTATTACTAACCTTTTGTGTAGTCGTGTATGTAGAGAACTAAAGTATATCATCTTGAAGAGCAAAAAGATTTCCGAAGATGCTCATCTCATTTGGAAATTACTACTTGAGTTGGTAAACACCAAATGGGATGAACTCGAGAGCGATGATGAAGATGAGTCGGTGGAGATGTGCCCTACCTCTACAACATCCACGGATCATCAAGCATCAAACCCCAAGCAAGAAGAAGAGCAAGAGAAGCAAAGACGCCGCCCCTCTGCGAGGGACCGGTCGGACCGGTGACACCCACCGGTCAGACCGGTGCCGGCGAGGGCACACCAACTTGCTTGATGGCCAAGAAGGAAAAGAGAAGCAAGAAGAAGAGACAAGCCAAAGGGGCTAAGGACCAGAAAATTGAAGCTTCAAGCTCTTCGTCAAGAGAACTTGAACTTCTCAAATCCGAACTTGCATCTTTGGTTTGTAAGTATGAAACTTTGGCTAACAAATATGATCATGACATCAAATCCTTTGCTTGTAGAGCTAAAATAGAAGAAGATGCCAATGATGTTCTAGAAGCCAAGTTAGCGAAGCTCACTAGCGAGCATATGGTCCTACAAGCTAACCACAATGAACTTGAACTTTCCTATGAGAAGCTTGTTGATTCTTATGCAACACTAGAGATAGCCCAGGAGGTTGTGCTTTCATCGGTAAAATCTATACAACCTCTATCTCACACATGCACATGCTCACAATTTCAAGTTAATTTATCTTGCGCTAATGATTGTTTGTCTCAAGCAAGCCAATCTAGCATTGAGCATGTACTTGTAGATCTTGTAATGACCTCATTCTTTGAAGAAAATGATAAACTAAAGCAAGAGGTTGAAAAGCTCCACAAGGACTTGTATGTGTTGAAAGAGAAGAGCAAAGTGCAACCTTCTCAAGATAACCGTGAAAGCATGGTGAAGAAGCTTGGGAAGGGATCAACCGCCACTAGCTCAACCCCTCAACAACATACAACGTCTCACAAGAACAAGATTCAAGAAAAGAGCAAGGTTGGGCAAATCAAACCCCAATATCGCCCGATCAAGCACAAGGCACAAGAGTCACTCTCCAAGAAGCCTAGAAGCCCCAACAAGTGGAGGGTGTGCTACAAGTGCGAGAGAGAAGGGACACCTTGCCGACTCGTGCCCAAAAGCAACAACGGGCGGTGGCTCGACCGTGGCCGGTCGAGCCGGTGCATGCCACCGGCCGACCGTGCCGGCCAAGGCGACCCCTCTTCAAGCAAACGAGGCAAGGAAGCCACCCTCTCCAAGAACAAGACTCAAAAGCAAGTGTAGAAAAGAGATTGCAAGAAATGGGGTGACCAACAAGAACAAAAGTCGCATTTGCTATAAATGCCGTCAAAGGGTCACATGGGCAAGGATTGCCCAAATGGTAACATTCCTAAATCAAACCTTGTCCATTATGATTTCCATAAGCTTAGGAACGATAGGAATAGAACTTGTGCTATAAGGGAGATTAGTTCACCTCATTGTAGCATGAGGGCTATTTGGGTTCCTAAGCACCTTGTGACTAACCCAATAGGACCCAACAAGTGTTGGGTACCAAGAAATGCTTACTGAGCTTGCAGGTTGAAAGAGATGCATTGAGCACATGGTTGGAAGACTTGGAAATCTTGATGGATTCAATTAACCATGTGAAGAGCAAACTCATATAAATCGTGAAATCAATGTCATCTCGGTAACCAATGCGCTAAATTGAGTCCGGGTCACTCTTGGTCCTTGGTGAACACTCATGTGACGCTCTTCTTGCATGAGCAAAACATGAGGTAGTGACTTTGACTATTTTTATGAAAATTTACTTTCTCATGCCATTCGATGCTTTTAATGGCTCTCTAGTAGAGCAATGCCTTATCCTTGATTGCAGGATTTAAATTAGTGATACATTCACCCACTCAAGGAAAAGGGGAAAGAAAAATCACCAAAATGATGACAGGTGGTGGTCATCGGTCCGGCCGGTGACATGCACCGGTCGGCCCGTGCCAACGCAACAAGTGCAAATTGGTGAGTGACCCGGCATGAGTGCCGGGTGACCGTACGCCTCGTATCTTTGCGGGGTGACCCGACACGAGTGCCGGGTGACCGGGATTACCCAAATCATCAAGAAGAAGGGTGATTTGGCGTCGAAGGTTATGAGAGGCTAAACACATTTCAATTAACAAATCATTCATGTGTTGTGACCAAGTTTGGAATGAGCCTCACCAAGTTCTTAACCGAACAAAGTGCCTTGATCGAGAAATTCAAAATCTCTAGCATCGCTTAAGGGGGAGCTCATTACAACACTTGAGTCACTTGTGGGACTAACAATTTCTTCTAAGTGATCTTGTAGTCTCATTCGTTTGTGCATCTCAAAGAAAGCTCTCGATAAGCGTAACTTCCAAAAGAACAAGTAAGAGCTAACACCGTTTAAAATTTAATATATGCACAAATGAAATGGTCTTAAGGCAAAGGTATGTTTTCACGAAACTCATTGAAATACCGTAATGCATCTAGGCCATAACATCATGCTAGTGTGCCATCCTTAGCATGTAATTGCTTCAAATGGAACTCTTGAGCTCCTCTCTAGATATTTGGTTGATATCTTTACTTCCACTCGTCTTTGTGTCTCGAGGATGAAGATATGAGCCAAATATGCTTGTTAGGGCATTCATTTGAAGTGGATGCATGCACTTTGTGATATAGGATAGATTTTTCGAAAAATCAACTAGCATGTATAGGAAGTGTGCTTTCTTTGAAAAATATTTGGTTCTTGGTCTTAGTGACCCAATCAACTTAGTTGTGACTATAGTTCTCCTTGTTTGATTGATGGCTAGTCACAATTATGAAGATTTTCTCAAGTCCCTAAAATCTATTCTTATTTATCTCTCTCAATCTTGGAAGGATCAAGAATTCACAAATAAATTGGTTAATCCTCCATTCTTCTAAGAATTGATGGTTTTTGGATCAATATCATCTTACTATCTCATATCCAAAACATCTCTAAAGGTTGAAATGAAAATTCTTTGTTGTGGCTCAAAATCTGTTTCTCAAGGGCGCACCGGTCTGACCGGTGCAAGCCACCGGTCTGACCGGTGGTGACCTTGAAGTCACATAATCGTGTTTATGCAACCTAAGTGGATGAGAATTGTCCTATAACATATTTGGAGAAGTTTCAAGGAGCAAAATCTCAAAAAGGAGGAAAAGGGTCGGTACTACCGAGGGCGTGTCGGTTCTACCGATAAGGACTCTCTGTTGAATTTTATCAGGATCTTCGGTTCTACCGAGGGTGGGTCGGAAAAACCGATAAGGCCTCTCTGGCTTGACCGGCGGCGCGGCCACCGGTCGACCGGTGGCCGCCGGCGTCAGCCCGTGGGGCCACAGTAAAAGGAATCCTCTTTTACCCCCCTTCCTTCTCTCTCCTCTATCATTCACCCCCTTGCAGCCTCAAACCGTGGAGCACATCCCCTCTCTCTTCTCTTCTTCACCTCTCTCAAAATCCATGGTGGTTTGAAGATTGAACCAAGGAAAGGCCTCAAGATTGGAAGCAAAAGGATCTCCCAAGGCCCCTCTTCACTTTCCCCTTCAAGTTTCTTGGATTCAACTCGAGTTCCACACTCCAAAGGTATTCAAACCTTTCTTTTGCCCGATCTCCTCACATGGTGCAAAGTTTTGAATTCCCTTTGGTAGAACATCTTCTGAGATCACCTAGAAGACATTCCTCTAGATCCATAACGTTTTGTTGAACACATTGTGAGAAATCACGATTTGGGATCGGACGGCCTTCACCGGTCTGACCGGTGGCCGTCACCGGTCTGACCGGTGGCGCATGTCCACCCCCAAATTGTGTTTTCTTCATGTTTTTCAACACATATCTATTCTAGGATGCCTTTTGTTCATCTAGACCAAATCTTAGCTTGATAGCTGCTCAGATTGAATGTGGGAGCAATTGTCTCTGTTCTGGGTGGCACCGGTCTGACCGGTGCCCATCACCGTCCGACCGGTGTGGCTCGAAGCAGACCCAATTGTTCTGAACTTTCAAGAATCAATTCCATTTCAATTCAATCTTTTTCCTAGAGTCTTATACACTCTTGTCATCCTATTTGTGACTCGGGACGGCGCCTATGGTACGGGAAAAGGAAGGGGCAAAGAAAAGAAGAGAAGAAGTGCTCACTCGCCGAGGAGCTATCCCCGGTGATTTTGGGGAAGGGGGCAGCACTGTCAACATCAGCGGCAAGAGATTGAGACACCGCTCAACTCAAGCAAGTGCTGAGGATCCCGATCTAGGAGGTGACACCGGAACGAGCGGCGATGACAATGTTGAAGATGAGACCTTTCCGGTCGGTTTGAGCCGAGGAGGCATCGGGGAGGCCTGGGTCGGACAACAATGAGGATGAGGACGAGGATGAGGATGAGGAGGATGAGGATGCTATGGAAGAAGATGATGACGATCGGGGTAGGTTGAGGATCGTGCCACCCACTTACATTTACCCTGGCGGCCGGTGAAGTACCACGGGGCCGGCATGACCAAGGCCCTAAAGAAGCCGAGGGACAAGAACCCATATGAGGAGGGCAAGACTGCGTCGGATCCGAGGTTTTGGGCTAAATTTCAGCAAGATTACTATGCTACGGTGATTATAAAGAAGCCCAAAATCACTCACAAGGCACAATATGTGGATTGGGAGCACATGGCTAGGAAAGGAGACCCTATATTTGATGAAGTCGTGAGCAATTGTGAGAGGCAAAGGGTCAAAACACTCATGGGGTTCCGACAGGATTGGAACAAGGAGATCATCGCCCAGTTCTTTGCTACAGTGCACTTTGGTCACATTGAGACCGATAGGGCTATGATTTGGATGACCAATGGCCAAAAGTACTCCATTATCTTCCACGGATTTTTGAGGTGCTTTGGGATCATGGCGGGAGATGGGGAGTTGAGGAAGCTCCATGATGAGGGGGGGCTGGAGAAGGATGCTTTGCATGTGATGTACCCTCGTGGTGAGCATGCCAACTATGGGAAGGTGAAGAACCTCTACACCTACTTTGCTGTCCTAAATAGGCTCCTTAGGGTGTCTATTACACCTAGAGATGGAAACCCCTCAGAAATCACAAAGTTCCAGAAAAACTTGATGGTGGCTTTGAGGCCGGGAGCTCCAGAGTTTAGTGTTGGGGATTTTATTTGGCAAGAGATCAAGCACCTATCCGAGGACCCCAAGAAGATTTGCAGCTATAGTCCCTACATCATGTACATGATTGAAAAAGTTGCAAAGACGGAGTTTCCGAAAAATGTGACACACAAGCCTCTGAAGCTCAATCCTAGCAAGAATCCTCGGTTTCCATCTCCTAGAGTTGAGCATGCACCAGGTCATGAGGAAGAAATATTTGAGGAGGGAGCAGCTCGGCCAGATCTGCCTCAGGCAGGAGCTCAGACCGTCACCGGTCGACCGGCGCTAGGCCGGCGGCCGGACGGACCTCGCGAGTCCACCTCCCCTTTGCGGAAGTTTCTCAACTTCATTTTTGGGATGTGCAAGAGCCAGCATGACATCCAAGTTGAGCAACAAAGGTCGAGAAGGGCTAATAAGCAAATGAGGGACACGATGAAATTGATGCACAATGCCCAAGGATTTCAACCTCCTCGCTCTCCACCATCTCCAGAGACTCCACAGCCGAGACACCGTCCTTTGAGGAAAGGATGAGAGGATGGGCCAACTCCGACTTGCTTAATCAATATGGCCCCATGTTCTTCGAGTCCGGGCAAGGACAAGGATCATCCTCATCGGTTCCTCCTCCACCTCCACCATTTGTACCTCCTTCTCCGGACGTGGCCGGATCGTCTCACTTCATGGAAGAAGAGCAAGCACCCCCACCTCCTCCACCTCCCGAGCAAGTACAAGATTGGGGCGCTCGCTTCTCCGCCGAGATCTTTGGCTACAACCCTTACTTCTATGGTAAAAACTGCGCTCCCATAGCTCATCCATCTCAAATAACGTCTCGGAGTCGATTTACCTAAACTCTCCTTTGCATTGGATTCTTGACGAATCTCAAATAGGAGGGAGCTCTCACCCGGGAGACGGATCTCAAGGACAGTGATCGGCAGCTGCTTCTTCTCCAGGCCCTTCTTGGTTGCTTGATGACAAAGGGGGAGAAGAATCGCGATTAAAGCCACAAGTCGCATTTCTGTCCGGGTTGTTGTTCGTGTTGCACCGTCCGACCGTAGGCTCGCCGCTGGCCGATGAGAAAAGCCATGTAATAAGTTAGAACTTTAACTTAGTGGACTTGAGAACATTTGCGTGAGTGCTACCGTGTGTTTTTTAAACCTTATTGTAATATCTAAGCGACTTTATTGCTAGTTTGTGATGCATGAATTGAATGATGCTTGTTTGTGTTGGCTAAATGGAGCAAAGTGATCTAAACCAGCTTGCAACCCTGGCCCGATCACCTTGGACCAAATAGCACGCACTTTTGTTCTTGTGTGCGTCGGGATCGGACTCCGACCGGTCTGACCGGTCAGGGGCACCGGTCTGACCGGTGCAGCCCAGCCGTGTGTGTTGGTTGGACTCGACCGGCCCCGACCGGTCGGGGCACCGGCTCGACCGGTGCTGCCTAGTCAGCTCACTTTCCTTTGCTTTGTGCATATCTTGTCATACGCATCACGGATTTTATTTTGTCGCTCACACATGTTGCACTCCACTGATTCTCAGATATAGGGGGAGCTCACACGTTTTTTTTCTTCCAAATTTGTGCTAATGGCATTTAAGGCCAACTTTTTGAAATCCAACTCAAAGCACAAATTGAGGGGGAGCTCTAGCTATATCTAAGAATCTAAATGCGCTTTATTGTTTTATTTGTAAGCTTTAATCGAGTTGTCATCAATCACCGAAAAGGGGGAGATTGAAAGTGCATCTAGGCCCCTAAGAGGATTTTGGTGAATTGAATGACAAGGCGATTAAAGGGCTAATGCCTTTGTCTAAGATTGTGAGCAGGTTTTCATTATATATTCATGAGCAACCTTTGAAGTATTTTAATTATGGATGTATTTTATGGCTCACATCTACAAAGACAAGTATATGGTGCAAGACTTCATGAGTTTATTGAAAGAGAACAAGATGATGAGTATACATATTATGGTTCTAAAAATTGGAAGCTTGCATATCCGTTGTCAATCAAGATCAAGCATTTGAAGCGGGATTTTCAAATGAAGGTTATTTGTGGATGAAGCAAAGTGGAACTCAAAGTGGATTGGATAAGTGATGAAGAGATCAACCGAGGTGTCTAGGGTGAGGGACTAAGCAATCTTTGGGGCCGTAGCTAAGCCGCCATAAGTGTTTTGCTAGGGTGAAGGTCTAACATCCGTGGGGTCTTCAAGTATCATATTCAAACCTTAACCGAGGGAAGCTTTGCAAGTCATCAACTCGTTAAGATTGACAACATGGAGTGACCATGGATCCAAGTGTGCATTCTTATGCTATATGGAAAGATCCCAAGTCACTATCTCAAGTATGGACGTGCTCAAGTCAAAGGCTATGTTGAAAGCTCTCAAGTGGTTATTGATCAAGTATGGCAAGAATTAAACTTGTTCAATCTCAAGAGGTCATCGAAGCTCTTTTATACTTTTCTTGAGTATAGGTATGCCGTACTATCAAGAGGGATGCAACTTAGCGAGTTGACCAAGTCAAAGTGCTCTTTAGTTGACCTAAGTGAGAATTAGCCTTAGAGTGTGCTAACAAACCCTCCTAACCTAACCCGAGTCACTTCATCTTGGTGGTGAAGTGCTAGTTTCTTTTAAAAAGGTTTTGGGGGTAACTCGGGCTTGACCGGTCCGACAGTCGAGGCACCGGTCGGCCGGTGCCACTAGCCCAACGGCTAGTTTTCGAACACCGGTCCGACCAGGTGTGAGGCACCTGGTCCGACCGGTGCTTTGCCCGGGGACTAACGGCTAGTTTTCTCCTTTGAGGGGTATAAATACCCCAAGCCTTCTTCAAGTGAGGGTTGTCGTTTCTAGTGAATTTGCCGAGGTCCCAAGCCATTTCTAACTAGCTCTAAGCCTTAGTGGCTCTCCCCAACCATCTCTTTGTGAGATTTGTGGATTCAATCCATCATCTTTGTGTTGGGTTGAGAAAGTGAGCCTAGGAGTGACTTTGTGAGCTAACAAGGGCAATTTCCATAGCTTGAGCATTTTGGTTTCGCGTCTACAAACTTTGGAGCATTTGTTACTCTTGGAGGTTTGCCTCCTAGACGGCTAGGTGTCGCCGGCTAGCTCCCAAGGTTGTGGTGAGCAACGAGGAAGTTTGTAAGGGCTGCGATCTTGCCTCTTCGTGTAAAAGATCACCTTAGTGGAAAGGAGGAAAGTGGTTGAAAGAGACCCGGCTTGTTGTGGGAATTGTCCCTTACAAGCTCCTCAACGGAGACGTAGCCATTCCTCGGTGGGTGGTGAACTTCGGGAAACAAATCCTTGCTTTTTCATGTGGTTCGACTCTCTAAATTGTTTATTCTAGCATATTACATTTGCTTCCCCTTCGATCTACTTGGGTGTGTTACTTGTGTGTGCGGGGCTCATTACTCGCTTGTGATCGGCTACAAAGGTCACACCCCGAGTTTGGTTCGTGCTAGAAGCCAAGAGGTGCTTGAAGTTGTTTTTGCAGGTTCTCTGTGCTACACCGGTCTGACCGGTGAGGCGCACTGGTCTGACCGGTGTCACCTGTCAAGTCCAGTGCCTGACCGGTCTGACCGGTCACCACCACCGGTCTGACCGATGGAGCACTGTCAACTCAAGTGTTTGGGGAGAAAGAGTTCAAATTGGTCTTCTCGCCTATTCACCCCCCCTCTAGGTGACATCAAGGTCCTTTCGGCGACACCCCTCCCCTTGCGCGCCTCCGCTCCATTCTTAAAGAGATGTAATGTTAGGGCGTGTTTGGGAGAGCTCCACGCAGCTCCAAATCCAAAAAACCAACTCCGCTCCAAAAATTGTCAGCCAAACACAACCAGCTCCAGCAGCTCCACCGTGGATCTGCTCAAAAAAACAGTGGAGCAGCCCCCAACTCCATGGTTTTTGTGGAGTGCCTCGAGAGGTACTCCACCAAATCCAAGTTTTGTGGAGTTGGGGTAAATTACCCACCACTGCCATCGGTAAGTGGAAAATGACCGGTTCGATTCTTTCTTTCCGTTTTTTCCCGACGCTTCCTCGCTGGGTGAAGCCCCAACCTCGATCACCTGGACCGCGAAGTCCCGACCTCCCCGGCGGGGTGGCCGCGTGCCCGCCCGCCGGCGCCGCCGCCGCCGGCCGGCGAAAGGAGTGCGCCCGCTCGCCGGCGAGGAGGCAGCCCGCCCGCTACCGCGAGGCTACCCGTGCTTGCCCGCATGCCCACTCGCCGGGCGGGGGCCGGCCGCCCCGACCGCTCACCGGCGGCCCCCGCGCCGTGGGCCCGCCCGCCCGCCCGGTCGCCCGACCGCTCACCGGCGGCCCGCGTGCCATGCGGCCACGCGCCCGTAGCCCGGCCTCTCGCCGGCGGTGTGCCCGCGCGGCCCGGCGCCCCGGCCGCTCGCCGGCGGTGTACCCGCACGGCCTACGCGCCCGCCGCGCCGCCGGCGGCGCGCCCGAGCGCCGGCCGCCGGCCGCCCGCCGCCCCGCTTGCCTGGTCGCCGGATGCGAGCCTGCCACGCTCCTGGGCGTATGGCCGCTCGCTGCCCGACTGCGTGAGGAAGAAAGAGTTTTTTTCTTTTTGACATGCGGGGCCTGCATGTCATAGTGATGAAGGGAAATTTGGAGCTGTACCAAACACTTTTCCGGATCTGAGATCCGCCGTGGAGCTGCTCCACGGTGGAGCTCCGTGGATCTGCAGCTTTGGAGCTATTTTTGCGGAGCTGGAGCTCTCCCAAACACGCCCTTACATTCAATAAAAAAATAAAGATATGTAATGTATTATATGCCATTGAATAGTTTCAAATTCAAATATAAGGGTGCCACTTATATGTCCTTAGACCGTCTCCAGCGGTATCTTCAACCCGCGCTGCAACCGCATTTTGCAGATGCAAGAGCCACTGTAGCAGCTCTAGCGGTCACCGCAAAGACCGCTGCAAAATGCAGCGAGCCCTCCCCGCGTGCGCATCCTTGGGGAAACGACCGATTTCTCTCTCCTTTCTTCATCTCCTCTTCTCCAACTGCCATCCTGGCTGCCTCGTCGCGCACGTCGTCCCCTCCTCTCTTCCTCCTCCTGCTCTGCGGTGACGGCCTGGCAGGTTGGCACACCCCCTTCCTCCTTTTCCACCCCGAATCCGCACCCGCCGAGGGCCCGCAAAGAGGAGGACGTCGGCGGTGGTGCTCGATATGGCGCGCGCGAGTCAACGCCCCCCGCCTCCGCGTGAATCCGCCGCCACCGAGCTCGACCCCCGCCGCCGAGAGGAGGAGGCGGCTCGAGAAGAGGCCGCGCCCGCCGCCCCCCGCCTCGATCCCGGATGAGCGGGGGACGGGGGCAACCTCGATACTAGAGATGGCAATGGGGCGGGTTCGGGGCGGGTAGAGCATACCCATGCCCGCCCCGACATGGGCATCGGGTAAAATTTTTTACCCGTCCCCGTGCCCATGGGTAAAATTTCTTACCCGTCCCCGTGCCCGCCGGTATCGGGCGGGTAACGGGTTACCCATGGGTACAACATTCTAAACACATTGCCATTATGCCATACCACAATCACAAATTCACAATTCAACAAATTATTTCAATTTTGCAACATCTCACACAATAAACATTCATATGATAAATGTAGTCACATTGTCAGTTTGTCACATCGGTACATCACATGATAAATGCGTAAATGGAGTCACATTGTCACATCACATACATTCATAGCACATATTTTAAAAAATGCATTGTTGACTTAGGGTTAGGCGGCGCCTGTGGGATGAGGAATGTTGGGCTGGGCCAAATGTTGGGCTGAAACTGAAATATTTTGTTGAGTTTGTGATTGTTTGACGGGTACCCGCGGGTTACCCATGGGTAAGATTAGATCCCCGCCCCGTACCCGCCTCACGCCGGGTCGGGTATGGGCGCCACCCACGGGTGAAAAATGGTACCCATGCCCGTCCCCGTCGGGTCGGGTACCCGGCGGGTACCCGGTACCCGTACACGAATTGCCATCCCTACTCGATACAGGAGCATGGGGGCCGCCACAGATGCAGATCCGAGAGGAGGATCCCGCGTGGCGGCCGTGCGCCTACTCCGTCGTCGAGCGGCGACATGAGGAACACGGTCCATGGCCGCGGAGCTCATCCCCCACTGCAACGCGCCTCCCTCCTCGATGGTGATGCGGATGACGCCGGCAGAGCACCTCCCGCCAGCACCGCTCGACCTCTCCGCGTGCACCTTCTCCCTCCCCCTCCCTTGCCGACGCGATTCAGCGGCGAGGGCGAGCTCTCTCCGGCGTCTCTGGCCGCAGGCGGGTCGGGCACCCTAGCCGGCGGGTCGAGCTCCTGCCGCCGAAGCCGGTCTTCTCTCTGCATCTTCCCCTCCTCGAGCTCACTGCCTTGTAGCACCTCCAGATCCGCGGTGGTCACCTGCCCTTCGTCCCTGTGGCAGCGGCGACCATCTGCAGGTCGGTGGACAAGTCCCCTACTCCGCCTCGCTCCCCGGCGGCACCACTCGTTTTCTCCGGCTGCCCGCGGAGCCAACTGCCGCGACGAGATGCACGAAGGGATGCACAACCTTGCTGGAGCGGCTCCTCTTTTGCAGCACCGATGTCTTCTCTCTCGTGTGTGCATACCAGCTCTTTGCATATGTAGATCTGCTGAACTGCTGGAGTCGGTCTTAAGCAATAAATATGACAGCCCAAACACTTCTACTTAAAGCAACTCCAACAATTTGGAACCAACTTGGCATCTATCTAATTTTGTCAAAACAAGAAAAATTAGCCTCCAACAGTTTGGCAAAACCAACTTGTCAAAAATAGAAACTTGGCAAAACTCACCTCTCTGTGCGTATATATGCGCGCGCGGATCGTGGTTGCCGTCGGCGTTTCCCTATAGGTGAGAGGGTGAAAAAACAAATAGAGAACAGAGAAGGATTCCTCAAAATTTTGTTTCTCTTAGGATTCCTGATGTAACTTAGATCTGGGTTTGGCAAGTTAATTATATCAAACTATTGGAGATGAACTCTTCTTTACTTGGCATATCTTTTTAAAAGTTGGCGAATCACAAGATTTGACAAGTAAAACTTGACAAACTCTTGGAGATGCTCGAGCAACTCTAACAGTTTGGCAAAACAACTTGGCATCCATCTAATTTTGGCAAAACAAGAAAAATTAATCTCCAACAGTTTGACAACCAACTTGGCAAAAATAGAGACTTGGCAAAACTCACCTCCTCGCGCGCATATATGCGCGCACAGATCGTGATTGCCATCGGCGTTGCCCCGCAAGTAGGAGAGTGAAAAGGAAATAAAAATAAAGAAGAATTCCTAATGTAAGTTTCCAAGAGGTGCAATGGCATAAACATAATTTTGTTTCTCTCAGGAATTCTGATGTAAGTTAAATCTGGGTTTGACAGGTGAATTATGCCAAATTATTGGAGATGAACTCTTTTTTTACTTGGCATATATTTTTAGAAGTTGGCAAAATAGATTTTCCGAGTAAAATTTGGCAAACTCTTGAAGATGCTCTTACTCGTACGTAGTAGGTCGTAGCACATTACTAGCCCAGCCTGTTCGTTTGGCTTATGGATGGTGCTGATTTATTTTGAGAGAAAATTACTGCTAACTGATTGTTGGTGGCTGATTTGTAGTATTGTTGGCTGGTGGCTGATAACCCGGATGACAGGATGAGATAAAACTAGGAAAAGAATGAAATTCCAAAAAGAATATATGGCGCTCACCAAAGCTCAGGAAAGAACAAGAGCGGTGCGGCCCATAATGGTCCAAACTGTTCCAACAAGAGCTTGTGACTGTGGCCTATATACATGCATGCCTTTCTTTCTTGACGACAATACAAGTGTTCCAATTAGGAGTATTCCGAGATATATAACTAATTTACAGGACCTAAAATGGGGGATCCCCCCAACCCCACCCAACACACACACCCAATTGAGCCGCACCATCAAGAAATCCAGGGCCATCGGATGACACATGGATGGTTCACATCCATCCAGGTAGTTTGACAGTTAAAAAAATCCTCTAACTTAATCAAAATTAATAGGTAGTCCATTCTACACTCAGGTAATTTTACAAAGACCCCTCGAACTTTAGTCATCTCTCAAGCAGTTTTATGGAAAGCACCTCGAGCTTTGAAGGAATGTCAATAGGACTGCCAATTTTTACAAAATCGTCCTCAAACTTTATCGAAATCAATATTTATTCCAGCTCACACATGGATAATGTTATGGGAAACCCCCTCAGTCATTGCAGAAATATAATTTTATTCCAACTGCCTCTTAGACAACTTCACGAAAACCCCCTCGAGCTTTGAAATGAATACCAAGAGGTCTGTCAATTATTAAATCCCCCCTCAAACTTTATCTAAAATAAATAGTAATCCAATCACTGCTTCAACATTTTAATTAAGCCCCCTTCAAGTTTTACAAAACTACCATTTACTTAAGCCACCCTCATGCGATTTGACGAGATCTACCTCGATCGAGCCACCTTTCAGGTAATTGTATTATAATAATGAAATCATGATCCATGCATCTCCCACAAACCTGAACTTTACATGAACTAACACACGGTCCACAAACTTTTACGGAAAAAACCCTAAAATTTACCCACAACCTAAAATTTTGCAGAAAAGATCTCCAACTATGTCAAAATGAATCCATGATCTCTACTTTTTTTAACTAAAATACCTTAATTTTTTGAAGAATTAATCCACAACTTAAAATACTACAAAAATATTCTCAAACTTTCCACCAATCACTGGGCTACGTGCATCGTGCTAGTCTTTGTAGTGTGCACTAATCCGTTTTCAAGAAGAGGAAGAAATGCATGACAAAACGAGAGAGCTGGGGGCGCGAATGGGCTTGTAGTCCAATGGTAGGACGGTCCAGTGGGACGCTACCGACTATAGTTCAAATCCTGGTGCTCGCACCTTTTCCTGGATTTATTCCGGCGTTATGCGTCAAGTGGTAAGCGACGTTCCCGTCGACGACGAGGCGCCAGTGGTGACTTCGAGAATCTCCAGATCTGCCGGTGCTCGGTCCTTCGGAGGTGCTCAGAGGGGTAGGGTTTGCGTACGTGTATTCATAGGGGTGAGTGTCGTGCGTGTCGTGAGCGTCTGCGTTATACAATATAGGTAAAGCTATATCTTACCTGAGTGATTTGGAGCTCCTCCTCACATGAATTTTTCTTCATCCCATCTCCACCTTCTTCTCCAACTCCGGCGAGGTTAGGGTTAGGGTTAGGGGTTCGGGGGTTGCCGGGGGCTGCTGCTCGCTGCCGGCCATAGAGGGAGGACCGGTGACGGCAGGCCGGCCCGACGGAGGTGGCGGCCGGCGACGAGGGGCGCCGCCGGCCGGGCGGTGGAGGCCGGCGGTTGGGCCGTTGTTGGGCGGGGGCGTGACGGCAAGGCCCGGGGGCGGTGGTGGGAGAGGCGGCGGGCATGGGTCGGAGGTGGGTCGGCCGGCGCCGGCGGACTAGGGTCCGCCGGAGCTCCGGCCAACCGCGTCGGGTCCGCCGGCGCCGTCCGGGAGGCGGAGGGGCCGGGCGCGGCAGGGAGGCGGAGGGGGCGAGGGCGGCGCAAGGAAGACGACGTGTCGGGACTTCCGCGTGGGAGAGATAGGGAGGAGAGAGAAAAAGAGATAGATGGGAAAGGGATAAATTTGAGGGGGGTAGAGTAAAAATAATAGATCTAGAGTGTAAAAATTGCAAAAATTCGTGTGAGGGGATGTCCAGAATTGGGTGGGTGAATTATAGACAAGCCCCACAATACTCTGTGTACTTCTTCAAAAAACGAGAGCTGGGGGCAAATTCGCTGCTCACGTCATCCACCGATAATGGAGACTGTCAACCAAAGCCAGCAAACAAACAAACAGATGGACATATCGATTCACGCCATTACAAAGACCAGCAGGACCGTCGGCCGGCCGGCCGGGCTGCTGGCATGTCCCTGTCAGTGTCTCACTCACTGACTCCTAGGGCCTAGCCGTATAATCCGTGTCGCATCCTTGCCTCGCATTCTTCTCCATCACAACGCCATCACCAAGAAAGCCAAGATCACACAAGCCAAACACGGCGTGCGCAAGCCTAGCTCGTCGGTTCACCATGGCAGCATCCTCGACGCAGGCGCCACCGCTCCTCCTACTCCTCCTGCTGCTCGTCGCTTCCCCGCGCGGCGCCGCGGCGGCGCCCAACACGGAGGCGCTGTCGGTTCTGTGCAACGGCGCGTCCTACGGCGCCGGGGACCCCTTCGCGGCGAGCCTGGCGTACGTGCTCTCCGAGCTCTTGTCCGAGACGCCGGCGCCGGCGGGCGCCCGCGACTTCTACAACATCTCCCCGTACCCGACCGCCTTCGCGTACGGGCACGCCGCGTGCCGCCCGGCGTTGGCGGAGGGCGACTGCGCGGCGTGCCTTCGCTCCGCCGTGAGCCAGATGGGCGCCACCTGCGGGCGCAGCGTCGGCGCCAGGGCCGTGCTCGTCGACTGCAGCGTGCGCTACGAGCAGTACCCGTTCGTGGGTTAGTCGACCATGCATCTTTCCGTGTGTGCATCGGCTTGGAGGTGGTGATCTCCCTTGCGAATGCGGCCGATTTCTTGTTTCGGTTCGTGTTCCAACGAATTCCGGTCGGCACACGTTACTTTGTCCTTCCACTCAACTCTTGTAAACTCGCTCGTGTTGCCCACAAAATGTATGTTCCATTCGTGCGCAGGTGGTGTGTAATTTGCAGAACTCTTTTGTCTGTCTGGCCCGCTCCTGAGATGATCTGCTTGACAAAACTACGAACTAAACCAACTGGCCAATCCAAATCAAAACTTCTCCGTGACGATTTCATTTCAAGCTTTAATTCAAATATTGAAACATGGGACGCAAGCAAATTGAACTCCTTTCCGGTGCCATATATTAGGGTACACTATTATTAAAAAAAGGACTAAGTATACAAACATCCAACGGTTCAAATCAATGTATACTTCGTAAAACCAAATGGTAGTATGAGGTGGTATGCATGGGCAGTACTAAATTACCCCTTTATACTTCGTAAAACCAAACGGTAGTATGAGGTGGTACACATGAGTAGTACTAAATTACCCCTTCTATACTTCATTCCACTCATGGGTGGTATAATGCACCGGAAAAGACCTCAGCAAATTTGACCAATACCTTTTGAAGCTTTGCAAAATAAATATTTAAACATTAAAGTTTTTTTAGAATAGGTAGGAGGGAATATTAGGAAAGTTACAAATCTAGCGTACTCCCTCCGTCCCAAAACGAATAACGTTTTAGGATTCAAAAATTGTCCAAAAAATGACATTTTACCTAATTTGGCATGTGTGCATGTGCATGATACATGCAACAATCAATTAACACCTAATATGACATTCTTTTTGGATGGAAGAAGTAGTTTGTTTGTTTTTTTGTTTTTTTTTGGCAAAGCTTAGTTTGGTTGATGGATCAGATATGGTCAGGTCAATCGGCACGGGCCGTCACACAGCCTTGTACAACTCGGAAATGGGTGGGCACGGGGGGAGCTGGTAATGGGCCAGTGAACTAGAAATATAAGTTGGGCCGCTAGCACTGTTCGTTTGTTTGGTGGTGTCATTAGTCTTTGGTTAGTTACGAGAGAAAGATCTACTTGGCATTGGTTGTTGATGGCTGGTTTTGTTCGAGAGAAAAGATCTTTGGTTCGGTGGCCGATAAGCCAAGCGAACGGGGGCGTAGGACCGGGATAGGGGGAATTCAATAGTAATCATGTTACGTTAAGTGGTAAGCGACGTTCCCGTCGTAAAACAAAATAACAAAATAGTAACCATGTACGACGGCCTGTTCGGTTGGTCGGTGGCCGATGGTTGGTGCGTTTGGTTTGTTCCGAGAGAAGAGTAGCCGGGCCGGTTGCGGCCGGTTGCCGGTGGTCGATTCGTTCGAGAGAAAAGATCGCCATTTGGCCGGTGGCCGATAAGCCGAGCGAACAAAGTCGCTTCGAGTATTTGAAGCAGGATGACTTTAGCTTAAAAAAATCAACTTTTAGGCAACTGGTATTCAACATTTTGTTTTGATCGTGCTCATACTCATACAGTATAGATAATTTTTTGTCATTTTTTTTGTAAATTAGTAAATTTATTATTTTTATCATTACTTGTCCAGACCATGTTTTTTGTTGGGTTCGCTGTAAGGGCGTAAACGGGTAATCATTAGGTGCACCTCCCAAGCTTTTTAGTTCAATTATTTAAAGAAGCAGTACAAATAATTCAACTAAAGAGGTTCGAAGGTGCACCACATTATAACCTATTTGCACCCCTAGTTTGGGGTTGTCATTTCCCCCTCATTCGTACGAGGGTGGAAACAGAGCTCACATTTGATACAATCGTTTCATTTTACATACCCCTTTGACTGATAAATTCTTTCAAAAATATGAGCCTTGTTGGATATATTTCTGCTTTTGCCCCAGTAATAATAATACTATTAAAACTAGTAGAACAATGCCCAAACCAAGTGCAGAGATGAATACGCAGAGTCCAAAAGGCGTGTAACCTTCTAATCGCTTACTGCAAGAACTAGATTTTGTTGATTGCTCAAAGATGTAGTACGGACTTTCTTTTGCCTTGGGTACGGTGATGATCGTGGTAGGATCAGTCCATCACAATTTACAAACTGGCGCATTCTTTTCGCATTGGATGGTGCTCGCTCTAGGATCGGTTTGTCACTTTATTACCCAACTTTGCTGCGGCGTCGAGAACGAAGCCATATCTCTGATGAATGATGAGGTTCGTTTGGCGCCACCACCCATCACTACTTTTCTCTCGCAACAAATCAAGCACCGCCACCACCACCGCCCTAAATGAACAGGTGGAGGTTGACGACACGACCTCCTTGGCTCCTTCGCCGTGCCGGAGAGTAGGCAGCAGCGCAACCCGCCGCTTCAGCACGTGCACCACACGCCCGCGCAGCGCTGCTCCCACCTCGGGAAGGAACCCACCGCCACGCAGCTCTGGCAGGGCCAGGTCCGGCCGGCCGGCGCGGCTACGAGGTCCGACTCCGCCGGCGCGAGGTCTTAGAGAGCCAGGAGCGCCTCCAGCTCGCCCCGCGACGGCGCCGTGCCGCCTCCCCGCCCAGGTCCGTCCAGCGCCTCTTACTGCACGCGCCGCAGGAGGCCGAGCAGCGCCGCCGCCGGCTTCTGCGGCTCCGTTAGCGGCGCCTTAGAGGAGGACGGTGATGAGCAAGAGGACGAGAGAGGGTGGTGGCGCGGGACGATGACGCCCATTTTACGGCCTGTTCGTTTGGGCGGTGCGCCGATCGCCTGGCTTTGGTTTGTTACGAGAGAAAAGTATTGTTGTTTGGTTGCGGTGGCCGGTTTGTTCGAGAAAAAAATAAGTAACCGTTTGGTACCGATAAGCCAAACGAACAGCGGCGTAATTTCTTGTGGTGGCTGGCACGCGGCGTGGGAGTGTGAGGGTTGGAGGGGCTTTGAATGGAACGGTCGCTGCTTGGGCGGAATCTCTGGCGAGTGGTGACCTGCGATTTGGGATGCTCGGCTTCGAATCTTGGCAGCTGCTTTTTTGAATGCGTAGACTTTTCTCAGTGTAGTCAAACAGTCAAAGCGAGTGCACTGCACACATACACACTCACGTAGACTTTTCCAGGTCAACGTGTAGTTGATCAGCCCATTAAGCCCCACAGGCAACATTTTTTCGTTTTGGATTCATTTTTCATTTGTGTTGGGAAATTTGCAAAAACCTCTTTGTTTGTAAATTGAGTGTGACATCCCTCAAATTTACTGAGGAATGTTAATTAATAAAAATTTGGATTTAAAATTTTCTATGAATTATTTGAGTGATTATCAACTTATTTAAGGATGTCTTCCTTTTCTCTCCTTTAAATTCCTAGGTTTATTGTGAGATAAATAAAATTTCTAGGGAATATAAAAATGTTAGTGTGAGAAACTTGGAGTTCTTTTGGTTTTATTTGGAGTTTATTTGAGTGGGTTTTCAAATTTGAATTTACATTCAAATTTGAATCTAAAATAGAAAGGGGTCGGAAGGAAATAGAAAAGGTAAAGGGAGAATAGCTTCGGGCCGCGAGCCCAAGGTCCCGAAGTCCGTTGAACCACCCCCTTCTCTTTTTCTCGCGCGCCGCGCCACCCTCTCCTTTTCCCTTTCCGGCCCACCGCGGCCCGTCTAACGCCGGCCCGCTTACCACCTACCGCACCCCGCGCCGAGTCGCCGCCGGTGGGACCCGCGTGACGTCG
Source organism: Cenchrus americanus (assembly GCA_947561735.1). Classification (NCBI taxonomy): domain Eukaryota; kingdom Viridiplantae; phylum Streptophyta; class Magnoliopsida; order Poales; family Poaceae; genus Cenchrus; species Cenchrus americanus. Next base: position 194,414,818 of record OX387245.1, on the reverse strand, counting down.
CCCCCGCGTCACCTCTTCTTCCTCCCGTCACCCGTTTCTTTTCCCCTTTGCCGTCGCGCCGCGCCCTTCCGCACCGCCCCCCTCGCCCGGCGCCCGTCCGAGCTCCGCCGGGGCCATCCGCGCCGTCCACGCGTCCAAAGACCCCCGCCTTGCCCTATAAGAAGGCCGCCGCCGCGCCTCGGGGAGCGCCCAACCCCTAGCCGCCACGGGGAGACCTCCCCGTCCCGCTTCGCCCGCGCCCGCCGAAGAAGAAGAAGGAGGAGGAGGGGAGAAGAAGACCCGAGGCCTACCGCCGCCCGCCGCCTATCTCGCGAAGCCGAAGGACCGCACGTGGGAGCTCGAGGACGCCGCGAAGCCAAGTACCGCGACGCCCTCGCTTCCTCTCGCTCCGCGCCGCCGTCTCCTTCCACGCCGACGACCTTGCTCGCCCCCGCTTCACCGCCGCCCGCACGTCGGCCCGTGGCCACCAAGGTGAGGCGAAGCTCCCTCGCCCCTCTCCGTGGTCGACCCGCCTTCGAGCCGAGGCGCTTCGCGATCGCCCCGTGCCGCTCATGCCGCCGCGCCGCCGCCGGTGATGCCGGCCTTCGTGCCGGCCGGGACGCTCTCTTGTGCGGTGCCACCGCCGCCGCCGCCGCGAGCACGCACACGCGCCGCCGTTTTCCTTTCGACCCCGCACCATCCTCGCCCCGCCGACGTGTGTCACGCCGCCGTCGTGCTCCGAGCGCCGCGCCGCCGGCCTCGCTCGACCCCGTTCCCAACACGCACGAGCGCCCGCCACCCACGCAAGCACGACGATACGACCGCCACGACACCCCGGTCACCGTGCACACGCACGCGAGCCACCCCCGTGGCCGGAGCCGTGCTCGCACCGCGCGTCGCCACCGCCGCAGCTCCGCCACGGCGGGCGGGAGCCGGCTTCCGTGCGACCTAGGGGAAAAAGCCCCGGTTTTGGGTATTGTTGCGTCCTTAGGGACCCATCCGCAACCGGCCAAGGCTTCGGGCGTCGATTAGCGCCGCCGCCGGCGACCCTCACCACACCGCCGCACGCGTCCGTCGCCGCCGCTCCCCGTTCCGCCGCCGGCCGCCCATCTTTGGCCGAGGCCGTCCCCGATTGGGGCCAAGATCGAGCCTTGCCGCTCCTCTTCCATTTCCCGGTCACCCGTTGGCCCGGCCGAGCGCGCCCTCGCCGCCGGTGAGCCGCCGCCGCGCCGCCGCCCGTCGCGGGCATTTCACCGAACACCTTCGCGGAGGGGGGAGAAAAACCCCCTTGGGTTTTAACACGCACACGGGAGCGCACACACGCGCGTGACCGTAGGGGATCCAAGAGGATCCCGTACGCCCAACCAACCGCGGCTAGGCCACACGGGCACCGCACGGCCGCGCGCCGCAGGATCCACCCCGAGATCCGCGCGCGCGCCGCGCCACGCGGCGCCGCGTGGCCGGCCACGCGGTCGCCGCCGGCTTAAAGCCGCCGCGTGGCCGCCACCTCGCCGGCCGTAGCCGGCCCGCCGCCGGCTTAAAGCCGGGTTTGAGCCGCTTGAGCTACCCTATAGCTAGCTAAGAGTCCGCAATATTGTATATGCGTATTTTAATTTCGGAAATGTATTTTATCTTTTGGAAATTCATAATAAATCCGTTTTAGCTCCGAAAAAATATGAAACTTCTTCTCCGAAAATCTTCTAAAAACCCAAACTCCGTGCTAGACTAGAGTTTGCCTCTTTTGGATCTTATTTGCTCTTGTTTGGATTTAAGTTGCTTTAGGACCGCTATTTATTTCCTTTTTCGCGCTATTAGGAGCGGCGGGAGCCGAGAGCCGAGCCTTGAGTACGACTACGCCGACGACTTCGCCGCGGAAGACTACCCGACCCCGGGTTCACGCCCGACCGATTCTCGAAATACCCATTAGGCATTGCCGAGTAGTATTGCTAGTGCTTTACTTTATATATATGCATGTTGAGGAACCTTGCAATCGCCTCTTTGTTTACCCCCGTCCTTGATTGCCCTACCACTACTATATGTGTCTATGTGAGCGTGTATATACGCCGAGCTTCGCGATGCATGTGTTGGGATGGGAATAGTGGTTCTTGGCGTGTGTGGGGTAAAACCGGCAGAGAGAAGGCGTTTTGGGTACTTTGGCGGGGGGTGAGCTCGAGACAACCGATCCGGGATCGGGGATAGGGGTGCACTCCTCAATGCATCCCTCTTGTTACGGTTTTCGGAGCCTAGGTGTTGGGGTTTTACGTGCGCTTGGAGGACATGAGCTCGCCCCGTCCGAAATCGAGTGGATCAACTTGTTTATAGGACATCGTACACACCACCCCGCCGAGAGTGGGGATAGGGCCGAGTTGAGCTCGGCAAGTGCGGAACCATATCCGCCTAGGAAGGATAGAGGGTATCCGTGGGGGAGCGGTGGAGGTGAGACCACCCTCTCAGAGCGTCTCCCGTGTGGCCACACGGGAGCATTTCACAGTCTCGGTGCTCGTCCTCACCGCGGAGAGGACCGTTTTGAGAGCCGGATGCGGGGGTGGGTTCGTAACTACCGAGAGTTCGCCGTAGGATGGGCTCGGTCGGCCGTACACCGACGGGTACCATTCCGGGATGGGTACAGGTGTACACGCTCTGCAGAGTTGTTCGATCTATAGCTATAGCCGCGTCCTCGGTCATGGACATTGCCTAGAAGACTTACTTGATCCTCATGTTTTGGGATTTCTACCTTCCCCCTTTAGGTGAGAGTGTGGTGAGCCGTGGTTACGCCCGGCTAGAGGAGAGAGGCTCCATCTACCTCGTCGATCCGGTTGTAATCATTGAGGTGCGAGGAGAGGAAGTTCTCGCATCGACCCTAGACGAGAGTAGGAGGTGGTGACGGATCTCCCGGGTGACCAGGTGGATCCGAGCCGTGTTGAGAGACTTGGGTTTCGGGATATTGACGGTGATACCTTGTTTTTACTCTCGTCGTCGTCGCTTAGGAACCCACGACCGTTTCCTTGTCTACTCTCTCTTCCCTTTAGATGTTAGGCCACTTAAAGCCGCATACGGTTGGTGACGTGGACCTATCCCACTCCTTGGGGATAGACTTTGGGTGTGCGGGTACGAGTCCGAGTTCGACCGCAACGCCGACGGATGGTACGACCGAGGGATACGTCGCTTCGCTCGAGTTTGCCCGTGGCGGGAATAATAAAGATGGAGACCCTTCGAGGAGATAGCTACCGTTGCGTAGAATTTTCACTCCGATTCGCCCAAGAGGCTTGTAATGATGTACTCCGTAATGGACTTGTAATAAATTAATGTACTCTTATCTTTATGTGATGCGATGTATGACTTTGTGTATCTATCCGTGAGACGTTCCGTACGCGATAGCCACCGATCTAGAGACTATCGCGATGGTACGGGGTTTCGGGTTTTCTATGAAAATCCGGGGTTTTACATTGAGTATTGTGGCAGAAATTCTTTTAATTTGTATCTAGAAAATGCAGGTTAATAGTTGTGATCTAGTCCCTTCATTCCAAATTACTATTTTTCTACGGAAATTCCAAATTACTATTCGTTATATTTTTCCCTGCGTATTACATAGCTTTTGCTAGGTATTTAGAACTAACATAGCGAAGTCTATATATCAAGAAAAGCAAAAAATAAAAGTTTTGGACGGAAGGAGAAGATTTTTCCCCTTTCAACATGCACTACGTAAACACAATTCAAGAAACATGATCCCACAATTTGCTAGGATAATCATTATTTGTATGAGTGAATGAAATAATACGAGATAGAGATTTTTTAAAAAATATTTGAATTTTTAAGGGGAAATATTTGCATTTCATTTGGATATTATTTTGTTTCATTAACAATAGAGAATATCATGCATCAATCAATTTTAGAAATTGCCGGACCAATAGATAATTGTGTTTAAAGTTCGAAAAGGTCCAAAATGATGAATAAGTCACACATATCCAAAATCATAATTTTCAAATGGAATGTTTCCAACACTATACATGTGATCCTTTTATCTTTTGCAAATCCGACAGTGTGACATTAATTTCTTTTTTATCTTTTCAAAAGTGAAGTAAATAATAAATATATCAATGTTGATATTTTTCTTTTTGCAGGGGGTTGTAAACAAACATCCCTCTTTTGTTAAGTTGTACTATCTTCTCTACATACCGAAACCGGAGTCCAAGCTTGGGCCAAAGATTAAGCCACGTCATTACTTCTTTCCAAACCGTCAGATCAAGTACTATATAGATCAAACGGCCAACTTTACGCTTCCAGCGAGCCTCCTCGGTTCCTGGCGCCATCTGGAAGGTCCCGCGGAAGCAGGCCCTAACGAAGCAGCGCCCCTCGTCCCGAAACGTCGTGGGGCAAAAAAAAAAAAAATATTTCTTCACGATCTATTTGTTCCCACAACTACACACTTCAGGGGATAATTTTTTAATATTAACCTTTTTTAAAATTTATTTTTATAAATAACCCCCTGGGGAACTTTTTTTTGCACTTCGGGTAACCCTTTTGGCCGCGCGCGCGTGGCGCGGCGGCGCCCGCCGCCGCGCCACAAGCGGTGGCGCGGCGGGCCCGCCACGCCGGCCGGCCGCCGCCGCGCGCGCCGGGCGTGGGCCGGTCCCCGCCGCGCCACATGCGCCGGCGCGGCGGGGGCGCCGCGCCACCGCGCCCCGGGCGGCGGGGGCCGGTCAAGAGGGCCCGCGCGGCCCCCTTCTTCCTCCTCCTCTCCCTTCTTCCTCCTCCGCCCCCGAGCCGCCCGCCGCGCCCCTTGCCGCCGCCGGCCGCCGCCCCCCCATTCCGACCGGATTTGGGGTGGAAAAAGTGGGGGATTTGTTCCCCGCGTCGTTGTGAAGGTATTGACCTACTTCTCTCCCTCTTTTACCGTTGCATTGTGTAGATCGGAGTAGATGTTTGTGACCTAGGGTTAGGTATAGAAATTTGAAATTTAGACGAAATGCAATTAGTTTTAATGGAAATGATGATTAGTTCATACGCAGTAGTTTCTCTGCCCGTGTTATTGACGTGTAGAACTTGTTGCATGAATCGATTTAATGATATTATTGATGTCAAATGTTTAGGGTAGTGGATAATGGGTGTAGCTATTATATGGATGCACGTTTATTAGGGGTAATACCTAACAATTTTATTAGGGGTAATCTTCACGTGTATATATATAACTAATCGAGATGGATATAATTTTTGTTGAACACAATTCTAATTTTTCATGTATATTTTTAATAAGTATCTATTTGAGGACTATATAGTTATTAAACAAGTTATAAATTTTGTAGATGGACTGTTTAGTTCGCATGTTTCATGGTGGCGTAGTTAAAGAAAATGGAGAGTTTGAGAATATGACAGAGTTGGTAGAAACATTTGATGGTCCGCCAAGCTTTAAGGATGTAGTTGATTGTGCAATGGTCAACTATGGAGTTGGAATGCATGAGTTGTCATTTAGAGGTCGTTTTGATTGTGGGAAGGCTAGAGCTCATTATGTGTTGATGAGCTTGTCAAGTGAAGAAAATTGGAATCGGTATAAGAAGGTAGTTGGTCAAGATAATGTGTCATGTCTGGAGGTTGTGGTAGATATTACTCGTGGGCCTAGTGGTAATGTTTACATGAATGAGGAAATGCCGTTTGAGGTTCTAAAAGGTACACAAGAGTCTACAATTTTGGAGGAGGACTTTGGTTGTAGGGAACCTAGTCGGGATGTTGGGATGGTGAATGATGATTTTCCCAATGATTGTTTTGAGCGGGAGGAAGAAACCATGGACGATGATGATATATCCGATGCTACCGAAGAAGGTGATTCGATGATGAGTCCGATGAGGAGCATGCGGAAGAGCAAAATGATGCCAATGCACATGCGGCCGAAGCACTCCTTGGTTTAAGTGAGGTTAACTTGGGTGGTGTGCAAGCATGATTATGTTGCGGGACCCTCGGTGAACCATACAACCTTTGAAAGGGAAGTGCACATAAGTAGGCCGCTAGTGAACACTAGAAATGGTGAAAGTGAAGAACACGTGCCTAGGTTCCCGGACAACACTAGAATTGGTGAGAGTACCGAACACTACACCCAAGCTCGCACCAATTTGGAATCCCTTCTGTTCGCAATGACAGAGACTTGAGTAGGATCGATAGAGCCATTTGTGATTCTACTAGGTTGTTCACGAAGGAATAGTTTTTACCGGGGAGCCCGAGATACATGAGAAAATGATGTTTGACTCCCCGGATGAACTTAAGTTTTTCTTGTCCGACTATGCGGTGAAGCATTATAGGCCTTTCACCGTGGTCCATTCGGACGAGAATCTTAGGTATGAAGTAATGTGCAAAAAAGGGTGCATGTGGCGTGTATGGGCACGACCGCAGAGAGGGACAGGGAAATGGAAGATTACAAAGGTTGTGGGACCTCACACATGCTCGGCCGAGTCGGTGAAGGGAGTTCACGCACAATTGATCGCAAGTTACATTGGAAGGTGTATCTTAGGCGTTGTTCGTGAGAATAGTGAGGTGACGGCCACAATTTGATAGAGCAGATATTGATGTTTGCCGGATATCGTGTGAAGTATTCTAAGGCATGGCGGGCTAAACAACATGCAATTGCCTTGCTATGGGGCGATTGGAAAGAGTCATATGCAAAAATTCCAAGGGTCTTGAGAGCCATGAACCACTTCAATCCCGGGGTTAAATGGTTCCCTTACATGACCGGTTCTCGTGTTCTCGACGGTTGTGTTTTGAAGCCTCGTCCTTCTACGTGTTTTTTGGTGCTTTCCACAATGTAAAGTGGCTTTCCAACACCGTCGTCCAGGTGATACTTGTAGACGGAACCTTCTTGACCGGCAAGTACAGAGGTACACTCATGATGGCAGTTGCTGTAGATCCTGAACAGCAACTTGTGCCTTTAGGTTATGCCTTGGCGGAGAGTGAGAATGACGACAGTTGGTCATGGTTCATGAGGCTCCTTCGCATTAACGTACTTGGTCCAACGCGACAGGTATGTATGATCTCAGATCGGCACCATGGTCTCATCAAATGTGCGAGCGACCACCGGATGGGTATCCACCACTTGTTCATCGGTGGTGCATTAGGCACTTTGCCGCCAATTTGTGGCGTCGTCAAAAGAACATGGAGGTAATAGGACAGTTGAAGTTGCTGGCATCAGTACATACAGAGGACAAATTTAAGGAACTGCACAAGGACTTAGTTAAGAACTTGAACGAGGAAGCTAAAGATTGGTTGGAGTATGAAATGGAGGATAAGGACAAATGGGCTCAAGCATATGATGCCGGGGGTATGCGTTGGGGTATCATGACAACAAACTATTCTGAAAGTTACAACAACATATTTAGAGGAATAAGAAGTAGACCCGTCGCGGGGATCATTGAATACTCATTTGAAAAATGCAATGAATACTTTGTGAAAAGATGGCGGATTGCACGTGATTTGTTGGATAATGGGGCTAGAATTGGATCCTTTGCAGATGAGATAATGCATGATGTCGCTTTAAGATTCGTGAACCAACATGCGAAGCATACGGTCCGGACGTGAATGATTTATTCTATTCGAGGTTCCTCTACTACTAATGTTGGAGGGGAGAGTCATGGCGGTCGACACTATAGGGTGGACCTCCGGCCGTACTTGCACCCGTAACGGTCCTCAATTGTTGCATCTTCCTTGTTCTCACTTGATGACAAGCTTGCACCGCTAGAGGTCTAGACTATGAAAATGCCATGTACATGTCTCCTTTGTTCTATAGAGAACACACCATTAAGATTTGGGAATCCGGCTTTGAGCCGTATCTTGATCCGTCACAATGGCCTCGAATATGATGGCCCGGAGTACGTGCCACCGCCGTCTTTGAAGAAATTGAAAAAGGGTAGGAGGCAAAAGAAGCGTTTGAAAGGGGACATGGACGCGTGTCAAGGAAGGTTTGCCGCCGATTATGATATGGGTGATTTTGAAGCCGATGCGGACTAGATGACGTATCTTTGCTCAAAATGTCACAAAGAAATTAAAAAGCGCACGTGTCGGAAAAGAAAATCGAAGGGAAAGAAAAAAGCAACGGGGACAAATAGAAGGATGGGTGGTTCCAACTCGAGGGTAGGTGTCATGGTAGTACGTTAGTAGGTGAAAAATTATGAAATTTTGTATGCAAGTTAAATAATTTTATATTTCTATATACTTACCTTCAATTTTTAATTATTGTTACTAACTACAAGTAAATTTTTTCGAGATGGCGCACCCCAGTGTACCCGCTCCTTGAGGCTGCATATGATGGCAGCCATCGTGCACACCTTCTGGCCGACCTTCACGAGGTATTTACAAAAGCCTGAACTTAAGATCCAAATTTATTAGTTATTGTACCTCCTAGTTGTGTTTAATATGTGAGCTAAGCATATTTCTTGCATTTTGAGGACTAGACATTGCTAATGTTGTAATTATTGAATTTTATTGTTTTTCAGGACTTGAACCCGTTGAGGGTGCGAGAGCACTTTCCACTTCCTTGGGACGAGAGATACGCCCCGTACTTGGCTAGAGCGGGGTTCTTGGACATTGCTTTGGTCGTGGTTCGTGGGTTGCTCGTGATGGACGGGCCGTTGTTGTCGGCCTTGGTGGATCGATGGCGTCCGGAGACCCACTCTTTCCACCTACCGTGCGGAGAGATGACGGTGACGTTGCACGATACCGCCATGATCCTTGGTCTTCCACTTGAGGGGCCGGGCAAGTGAGTGGGATCATTCAGAGGCTTTGGTTGGCGAGACATGGTTGAGTTGCACATTGGGGTGAGACCACCGGATGCCGATGAGGGGGATGCGTCGAAGAAGACCTCCGGAGTGAACACAGCTTGGTTGAGGCAAGCACTTCACCGTTTGCCCCCGGGGAGCTCCTCGTGCCGTTGTAGAGAGGCACGCACGTGTGTGGCTTTGGCACTTTGTTGCCACGTTCCCTCGCTACCGCATGCCGCGGGTAACACCGTTTCTTGGATGGTTCTCGCCACTTTTGGGTCGGGATTGGGACAATATCCGTGGCTACGGTTGGGGTTCGGCGGTTTTGGCATGGTCGTATAGGCGGCTATGTGATGCTTGTAGGCGGAGTGGACGGGACGCCAACCTTGGTGGATGCGCTTACCTCCTGCAGCATTTGGGTTTGGGAGCGTCTTCCAAGCAGGGGCCGACCACACCGTGGGCCGGTTGAGGTACATACAAATCTTTTGTTATTTATTCATGCGGACTTATATTCATGAATTATTAATCTTTCAAATTTTCGTTATATTTTGCGAGGCTTGGAATCGGCGGGATTCTCGACCCACTTTTGCGTTTGTGTGGAAGACAAGGCGATACGGTACGTGGTCCTTCGGGAAGGAGGTACAAGTTCTACACAAACGAGTTGGACCTGTCTTACTCGTGCACGTGTACAAGCCCATGTCCACTAGTTCGTGTTCAATTTGTAAATTTTGTGTCATCACATTTTCTCTAAACATGTTGTATGTTTGTAGGTTGAGTGGCTACCGTACGACCGCGACTTTCCTCAAGCACGTCCAGTTCTCACCCATGTGTTACAGAGACAGGCTTCTGTGGAGGTCGACAGTGCCACTCATCATCTACTATGTTGTCGAGTGGCATTTGCCAAACGGGGTGCTACGCCGGCTTGGGAGGCTTCGGCCTTCGCCTCCGGAGCACACGTCCACCGTTCCGGCCTTGCACAAGTAAGAAACCAACTCGATGCATTTTTCATTATTCTCATATGGCATAAATTGGTTTGTAAATAATGTGACAAGCAATTTTGTTATTTCGGGGTGAACAGCAAAAAAGATACAAGGAGAATGATTGGACGGTGAAGCATGCTAGGTACTTGGACATTTGGAACAATCGGCAGAGGATGGATCATCAAGATGGCCCCGCTTGGCGTCCCGGACCACATAGAGAGTACATGAGGTGGTACCATACCTCTACAAGAACCAAGATCAAGCCGCCTTTGACGGATGAGCACATTGAAGATGCCCCCTCGTACTCCGACGACGACATAGCGGATGAGTACGACACCCCGACACGTGTGGGCACACGCCCGCAGCGAGCACCTTTGCACGATTACTTGGTAAATTTATCCCAAGCCAATGTTGTTTGATCACTTCGGTTTCTAATAATTTGTATCTATAATAAGATTTTTTTTGTAGGGACAACAACTTGCAAGGCTTGCAAATGAGGCGGGAGTGGCTATGGAACATGCAAGTGCTTCCGAAGGTGTAGCCCTACGCAACTTTGCAGAGGTAGTATTACTTTTCAAAAACTAAATGCTTAAGTTTATCCATATTTTGAATATGTCTTCATTTTGTACCAATTGCATGTTGCAGAGGGTCCGGAGGAGCGGCAGCGTATGGCAATGAAGTTGAACCGCATAGCGGCTCCGATGTTGTCCACGGCGGCAATGTTCGTGCCACTTCTTCAGATCCCGCCGCACTCCAGTTCACCACGGGGCTAGAAGCTCGACAAGGACCCCATCTCGAAGCACCGCTCGCACCGCGTCGGCATCGGCAGGTCGTGTTGTTGCTAGTGCCGGCCCGTGGTCGTGGTAAGGAAATCGCCACCCCCGAGCCCAGAATGAGGACGATGGAGACTCCTCCTCCTCCTCACCGGCACCGGTAGTGAGCGTGGAGACCCCACGTACGTCTCGCAGATTCCGATGGACGTACTGTTTGATGCCCCACCCGCAACTCAAACACAAGGAGAGTCGACGAGTCAGGTAATGAATCCAAAAATTTCCATCCAAGTCAGCATTTGAAATTACCTTGCTCTTCTATAGTGTTTTGTCCAATTTTTGCAGCCTCGCCCACCTTCGGCGAAGAAAGCCCGCGGCCGTCGTCCACGTGGGCCCGCTGAAGTTGGGAGTGCCAACGTCTTGGACACAGAACCGGGGAGGGAACGCCGACCTAAACAAATTTTCAGCCCCGACGACCAAATCGCCGCCGTCGTTGATCGTATGGACGATATGTGATGTTTGTGTCTTGTGAAGAAGGAACTTGAGGACTTCAAGAAGTGGAGCGATGACTTCATCGGTGGTGCATGATTGTTGTTATGTGTAACACGTGCCATTGCTTGTGTGATTTAAATTTCCTAAGACGTGCTAGGATTAGTATTGGCACATGTGCCATGCATGTCATTGGAAACTCGTGTGATTTAAATTACCTAAGGCGTGCTAGGATTAGTATTGGCACATGTGCCATGCATGCCACCGCAAACTTGTGTGACTTAAATTCCCTAAGGCATGGTAGGATTAGTTGTGGCACATGTGCCATGCATGCCACCGCAAACTTGTTATGTAAGAGAAATGTCTAATGAAATAGCAATGGCCACGGTGTTGACAAAACAATTTGTAGTTCTTTAGACTTTTCGCTTTTTGCGGTTGAAATGATGCCTCACCGAAAAGGCTAGAGATTCCAAGGAACCTAGCGTTTCGGGGTGCATAGATTTTTTCGGTGGTGTTGTCGAATCAAATGTTGTACCTGGACAACATGGCTCACTGAAAAGGCTAGGGATTCCAAGGACCCTAGAGTTTCAGGGTGCATAGATTTTTTCAGGGTGTTGTCGAATCAAATGTTGTACTGGACAACATGGCTCACTGAAAAGGCTAGGGATTCCAAGGACCCTAGGGTTTCAGGAGTGCATAGATTTTTTCAGGGTGTTGTGAAATCAATTGTTGTACGAGACAACATGGCTCACCGAAAAGGCTAGGGAACCCTAGGCTCTTGTTTCATGACCGCAAAGGCTTTTTCGCAGTGTTGTCGGTTCAAATTTTAAAGCACACGTACATCGACCGGTGTTCTAGGTTCGTGCACATAATTGCTTGGAGTGTTGAACACACAAGGATTCTTTTGTTTAGGATGGCTTCTAACGGGAGGCTTTGATTCAGACTCGGACCAACTTCTTCGCACACATACATGACATATCGGTGTCCATCACGATGGGGTTCGAATTGAAAGCCGCAAATGGCATAAGGTAGTTTACACAACAATTACAACACTAATAATCTACTTGTACGAGAACCGTCCGGATAACATAGAGCCAAAACCACTCGATTCCCGGGAAGGCATGTAGTAGTTCCCAAACGGGGGTGGAGGTGGCGGGGATGGACTTGACGGTGGACTCGTTCTTCATGTGACATCTCGCAGTGCATAGCGCGTCGTCGCTAGATGGTGGATCCGGAGGAGTAAGTGCCTCCTCGAGCTCATGCTTCGGCCTTCTCGATGCGTCCTTCTAGGTACGTGATGTACTCTTCATATGGATGAATAGCTGGCGGATCGACCCATTGCGAGAAACCACAGTTGTTAGGGTCATACGAGTACTGCAAGCAACAATAGTATGTTAGTTACCTAAATAAACTGATGGAAATACTCGTGTTAGTGTTCCTTACCCAGGCACGTGGACAGTGCCAAAAGCGACGACCGGAGTAGTAAAGTCCAACTCCCTCATAAACTTGCATTACACACAACTCATTGTGCATGCATCTTGGCCACTTTATCGATTTCTTCGAATCGTACGGTCTAACATCCCGCAAAGATCGGAAATAACTCTTCTCTCTTGGTGGGAAGTACTCCTTACATTCGGGATCCCGTTCGTCCACAAGTCGGGACCGAGAGAATTATCCTCACCGACAAGTCATCCATTGCCGGTTATTGTGAACAACTTACCGAAGGGTGACATATATAGGGAAAGAAAAGAAGTGGTGGGCCATTCAATCCGTGGGAGAAAACACACCCTACCCCCTACCCTACTACATGTGATGTGAGTACAAGAAAAAATACCCTACACCCTCGCCACGGCTATATAAAGAGGGACGGCGACCGCAAGACTACCACCGCCACACCTTGCGGGGCTCTTCCCTCTCCTCACGGGCTCATCTTCTATCTTAGGTACGGTTCCTCTCTTTGTTAATTTAATGTAATCAGTTTAACTACTTCAAAATAATGTTCATTTTTTAACAATGACTAGAGATGTCTACGACTCGCTGTCGGAAGGGGTCATGATGGTAATGGTGGTGGTGATCCGAAGGGCAAAAACACAAATACAACACCCGATCCGAAGAAAATGACCACTTTTAAAAGAGCCATGCTTCGTTATATGCAAGGAAAAAGCTGCAGATGCCATTGCAAGAGGAGAGGACCCCCTTGGAATGGTCTTTATGCTCCGGTGGTCTTTACGGTCCCGAAGCAAACCCGTCTCGCTCCTAATCCACCAACTAAAAAAGGTACCAAGAGGATAAATCTTCGTCATCACATCACAAGGATGGCTAAATATTGGAACTTTGTATGAGGTCGTTGTCTTCGACCATGCGGTGTTGTAATATTTGAGCTACTATTTCGTTTACACCATGGTAGTGTTATATTGTTCCAAGAAAACTACATCCGAATGTGTTGTAATAATGGAACTATTATTCCTAAATTTTTTATTTTTCTAATGTCCTCGCTCCATTAATAAATCTGCATGCAACACAACCAAACACATTTTTTCATTGAAAAAATTGTTCAATACAACACATACAACCGATTCTTAAGGACCATTCATCATCAACTACATCACATAACAAAGTGTTCACTTAACACAAAACTACCAAACACACTAGTTCATTGAAAAAAATATTACAATGCAACACATGCAACTGACACTTGACCACCATTCATCATCCTCCCACAATCCTCTTACCTTTTCTCGTCGGCCTCGCCTTTCTAGCCGCTTCATCCCTCGACCTATCCCTGGACCTATCCATCAATGCCTTCCACTCCTCTTCCTTTTTCCTCTTCTTCTCACTCTTCTCCTTTGCGTCAACGGACGTATCCCCCGTTCTAAGAACTTCTCCCTGTTACAACGCCAATATGCCACAACTTTCTCGTAGTTGGCGTAACCAACTACAAATTCTAGCTCCACTCCAGTTTCACGAACCATCTCATCACAAATTGGACCACTTAGATCCTCCTCTTCCGGTAAGGGCACACCATATTTTGCTCTTATCTTGTTTTTAATAGATTCAGTTTTAAACCTCCTCCCGGGTTCAGAAGTTCGTCCCAACTCTAACATTAACTCACGACGACCAAGAAATTGCTCCCAATCACAAGTCCGCCCCTCCTGCAAAATATAAGACAAGTATCATACAAAGTTAAATCAAAATGAGGACAACCACAACGGTAGTGCTACCTAAATCAAAGAAGTTCACATCATGCTCACCCAAAAGTCTCCATATGCATTGCCACAAAACATTCCAAAACCGAGCTCAGATGGCACAACACCTTCCGTGGCTACTATGCCACACTTGCACCGTGAAGGTGGATAGCTAAGGCAAGGCCAAGCCTTCGTCCGGACTCGAACTCTTTCACTTCGATTCGGTTGGTCACTCGATCTTGGTCCATATATGTATTCATTGAAGTCACACCTAGGCCACCCACTCGAAATGCGGAACAACCATTAATAGCAATGAGTCATGGACATTTATAAAACTTAAATGATAACAAGGATATGCTTTTTACTTACAACAGTCTTTAGGGAGCAACGAAAGAATGGTGTAAACTTATTTGGGGCCTCAATGTTTGGTCGTTGAAGATACGCACGCACTCCACAATCACACACTGGAGGGTTGTTAACTCGCTCAATGGCGGCCAACTGCTTCTCCTCATAAGTCATCGGTGGAGGATTAGGTGGAGGAGGAACCCATCGTTGAAACTCATGATATGGCTTCAAGACATGACTCGCATACGGGAAGAGACGTATCCTAAGATCAAACTTGTCGGGCCCGTCTATCCACCGCAAAAAATAACAAGGAGCCGCCGGGGGTGGTGCTTCCCTAATCCAACAACAAGAGAATGCTCTACCCCCCGGCCCCGGCACACCTAGACTCGTTTCACATAAGCCGGCACACCACATAAACAATTGGGTACGGGGAGAGCTCGAGGCACGGGACCGTTTTCATCCCACTCTTCGGGAAAACTTCCTTTACCCCTAATAATGGCACAAGTAACGTGGGTTTTGGTGGCTCATGTCTACTAATCCCGCAACCAATGATATCAAAATGAACAATCACTTTCAACATATTTGCAACATTGTATTAAGCATGTAGTAAAGCAAACCTACATTTAAGCATGTAGTAAAGAAACGTATTTTCAACATATCAATAGATGGCACATTGTCTAATGAAACTTCCTAAACCATAACTTTCAACACACCCAACATCTAACACATCACAATTTCAAATTATTGTCAAACCCTAGCTCACCTATACATGCAAAATATGGCAAAATTACGTGCTAAAACTGAGATTAAATAAGGGCAATACCTTCCAAGGATACAGGGATCGATTTCCCACACAATCCACGCCACAAATCGCAGGAAGAAGGGGGGCGGCGGCCGGCGGCGGTGCTCTGCGCGCGGGGCGGCGCGGGCTGGAGAGAAAGGGGAGAGGAGGAGGAGGAAGAAGGGGGCCGCGCGGGCCCTCTTGACCGCGGCCCGCCGCGCCGGGCGCGGTGGCGCGGCGCCCTACCGCGCCGCCGCATGTGGCGCGGCGGAGACCGGGCCCACGCCCGGCGCGCGCGCGCGCGCGCCGGCCGGGCCGTGGCGGGGGCGCCGCGCCGCCGCATGTGGCGCGGCCAAAGGTTACCCGGTGCAAAAAATGTTGCCCGGGGGTTATTTATAAAAATAATTTTTAAAAAAGGTTAATATTAAAAAATTATCCCACTCCAGGTTGCCGCCGGCCTACAAAAATCGATCCCCGCTCCCGGCTTAACGTGCATCTACTACTTCGTTCTTTTGCAAGTGACGATCCAGCACTTCGTACCAAGGGGTCGTCCGCCATTAGTGGTGAAGGCCGCCAGGTTATCCAGGTATGTGCAAATCCTTGATCTCTAAAACCGGATTCCAATCACTACGGTTAAGGCTTAATGATTTTTCCTCAAATCAATTTACAAATAGAAATCAAAATCCCTATGCTATGCTATTATCCTTGCATTCATGTGCACATACTAGATCTAACTTGTTGCCTCTGTAAATAATGTTTTCCCGTATTAATGTTTAATATTAGAGAGGTACATAAATGCTGGCCAAAAAAAATATTTTGTGAAACATAAAGCTTCAAGCAAATGATTTGATGTTTTTGAATTTCGAGCAACACATATCATCAACTGGAGCTCGAAATACCCTGTACTGACTGCCACCTCCTCTGTACTCTACCGCTAAATAGCCTACACTATTCAGTTCCTCAGTTAGGTGTTCAAAAAAAATAAGATGGTTTAATCTTTGAGCACAATTTAAAGCATAAAGCTCAACTGTTCAAAAACTAGTACTATTCCAGGGTTTTTTTACCCACCGTTGAATTCTTACCGCTAAGGAGCGGTAACGGTTCCTACCGCGGTATACCGCTAAATACCGCTCGAATTCAAATTTCAAAACCAAAACCGCTTGAAACCGCTAGTTCAAACGGTATGGAGCGGTATACCGCGGTATAAATAGTTTTTACCGCGGTATAAACCATTTTTACCGCGGTATAAACTATTTATACCGCTGCAAATAAAAAAACCACCCGGCTTCGAATAAATGAAAATTTTGGCATGGTGTTGGCACAAATTAGTGTTAAATAGCACCCCCAATCAATGATTTATAGTTATACATAGAAATACTACACCAAACATAATAATACTAGTCGTGCATAAGTGAGTTGGTAGTTCAAATACAAATAGTTCATACAAATAATTCATACAAATAGTTCATACAACACAAGTTCAATGGTAGAAAGGAAAGATCCCTAGCTGGGTCGCGGAGTGGTACTCGGCGATGGACATGACATTCAAGCCTCTCGTCCTAAGCAACTCACCCTTGTACTGTTGCCAAGTTAGTCCCGTCCACGCCGCTGTCGTCTGCCACTCACCGACTAACAAGTTGTAAAAATCAGGGTCTTCCCATTCATACATCCATGTCGTCCGTGGCCGCGCGTTGATGTCCCGAATGGGATAAAAAGAACGCGACCGCGAGGTATCACTGTGGGAGGAAGAAGAGTACGCTGGGTCGTATTGTGACGCTCCAACCGTTCTCCTCTACGACTCTGGTGCGCCATGGTCGCGATCCTGAGTAGCATGTGTGAATTCAGTCTCCCCTGCAGTCAACCATGGATCATAATTAGCACATATAGTTAGAAACATCATACGTGTGTGTAAATGTAGATGTGTATACCTGTGAAACGAATTCCACCACCACCACCACCACCACCACCACCACCACCACCACCACCACCATCATCATCACCACCACCACCGTCACCATCACCATCACCACCATCATCATCACCATCATCCTCACCGAGCCGCTATCCCCGGACTCCTAGTACGGTGGACTACGCCGACCATCATCATCGGTGGAGGCGTCGCCGGTCACTTCTATTGGTGCCGTTGTCTTGCCTTTTTGACGTTTTGGGTCACCCCGCTTAGGCTCGGTCCGGGAACAACCTCTTCCCAATGTGACTATATGTGCGGCCATACAACAAAACATGAGAACATATACACAAAAGCAAGCCGACGAGTAAAAACTTTTACGAACATAAATTGAAAAAAAACTCACCCCACTTCGTGTCTCTCTAAACGCACTAACAAAGTAAGGACTATCTCGCTCGTCTCCCGGGTACTTGACGAAGATATGGAAGAATTTGGACCATGCTTTTCCAATAGATTCCCTAGCATTCTTACCCTTCGCGTCCAGGACCCCGTATCAATCCTCGTTTGCTTCAATCCACTTCTCCCACCGCAGCCAAGTTATAGTCTTCCACCACCACGGGAGTTTCCCTCCGCGAACCAGCCTCTTCTAAGCATCCTTTGGAAGGGATTCAACCCCCGCCGAACCACTACCCCCTCCATGCTCATAAGTACCTCCTCTCCCTTCAACCCCCCTGTCGGAACTCGCTGCTCGCTCTCGACAAGTTAATTGCATCCCGGATCCGAGCCTCCTCATCATATCCTCCGGCGGGACCGTTACCCGCCGCTACCGCATCCTCCCGTGCCAACCTCGTCGAGCACGTTCATTAGTTGCCTTCTTCGTCCTCTCAATATGCCGCCGAAAGTACTCTCGCACGTACGGTGGAACGTTGCTACAATGGAGCACCGATGATCCGCGCGCGGCCAAATGTTGTTTCAACCTAGTTGAACCACCACCACTTTTTTGCATACCACGGTGATTGCATCGCCATCCGGGAGCTAGACTTGCACCATGTTACCATACGGGGTCTTTAGGTCTGCCTGACATTGTCTACCTGCATAAATGCCAACATAAACTAAATTACAAAACACTTCCTTAATACTATACCTAATGAAAATGTACCTAATTCCGAAACAAATCCTAACTAAAATTGGATCCTACACAAATCCTACATCATGCCACAAATTATCCTCCTAAACCTAAAAGCTAAAAGCAACAATTCCATTTCTACCTAAAGCAACAATTCTATTTCTACCTCTACCTCACATCCTAAATCCTACCAAAATCCTAAACCAGAGAAAACCTAAATCCTAACACAAATCCTAGATCCTAACACAATTCCTAAAGCCTTAATCTACTCAAAAGCAAAAAAACATACCTAACCGCGGTATACCGAGGCGTCGCCGCGGTATACCGCGCTTCCCGCGCGGCTAACCGCGCCGCCCGCGCGGTAGGGCGTGGATCCGCCCACGCGCGCGGCTTACCGCGCGGTAAGCGCCGGCGGCGGCGCGGTAAGGGCGATGCGGCGGCGGACGCGGGCTCCCGGCTTGCGGACGGGGAGGCCGAGGGGGCGGGGGGGCCGGGGGGCCACACGGTTGGGGCGAGGTAGGTTATCTACTTCGGTTGGGCTTCATGGGCCTTAACGGGTCGGCCCATGTTTTTTCTTTTTCTTTTTTTTTTCAACTTCTAAAGCTCCAAATAAATACCAAATGCGCTCAAATTTGAAAACATTCGACACCATAAGACTCTACAAATCATGAACTATTTTTTGGTGATTTTTATTAATTTTTTCATTTTTTGAATTTAAATTCAAATTTGAATTTGGGGGTTCCTACCTGCGGGTACCGTTACCGTACCCCGGCGGTAACGGCGGTTACCGCGGTATACCGCGCGGTACCCGGCGGTAAAAAAACCCCGGTACTATTGCGGTACTATTTTGTAACATTCACATATGAAATGCTTCACAAATTAGCCTCCAACTCTAACAGGTGATTAGACTTAGAATATTTTGGGTATGTCGGCTAGAGCCGACAACATCGGTTTGTCTTATTTGAGCCTCAAATAAAACAATTAGTAAACAAGTGTATTGTAAGCCAGTAGTGCTTTTCGTGGTCAACCAATATTCTAATATCCCATTTAACATGTCCTTGTTTGTGGCATAGTTAATAATTTCTTTATAAATAAATTACCAAAACTGCTAAGTGTCTCATATTCGGACTTTAAAAATCTTTGACCGAGGTTAACAAACCACACATTTAGAGCGGGGGCTAATGGTTTAGCCAAGACGGCCGGCGAAATGCATGCACACGTCGATTTAGCCAAGCAACACAGCCCGGCACGTATAGTGGAGTTGGTCGTTAGGTTGGCTAAGAAAGTCATTGCATTTAATAAGAAGCACTTAATGCGGGCATGAAGATACAATCTGATGTGATCAAGATCTTTGTGGCCATGTATACACAGTACAGAAACCACACACTGCTCATCGAGGAACCATTGGAATATACCAAACATGTCAATGACATGCTTCATATTAACTAGTAGATAATGTGATGACACAGATATCACCATGACACTGACAATAAGCATTACAAAAGTCTTGCGAAATAAAATTAAACAACAGTGATACTAAATAAGTTCGAGGAAACACAAGCCACTAATTATTGATCTAAACGACGACGGTAAAGGCACAAGCCACTAATTATTGATCTAAACGACGACGATAAAGGCACAACCAATGCTTGGATCTTCGGTAGAAAGAAGCAGCCAAATTGTTGGTAGAAAGGAGCGACCAAGTTGTCTTGTATCAGCAATCCAACAGCAACACTACAAGTTCAAAAGTAGAAAACTGAGTAAACTTGAAACAAAAATCTTGACTTAATGAACAGAACAAACTCTGTTATAGGATATATAACTTTAAGGAACACCAGTAGCACCACCAAGCAATGACCACATCATGGCAAGATCCCGAAATAACGGATGTTTGTAAGAAAACATGTTGATGTTTCAAAACAAATGTTAAGAGAAAACATAGAAATGAGCAAAGAAGATCTGTACCATGGTTAATTACGACGCTTATTTCTAAACCTATGCCATATGTGCTCAATGAGATCACTTTTCACTTGACCACCCCATACAAATTACGAGACAATTTAGTGAATTTCGAAACTAATAACCGGATCGAGTAGTTCAATTGTGAATAGTTGGCTTGACCACCCCATACGATTACAAGGCAATTCAATGACTTGACTTGACCCCCCCATACAAATTACAAGACAATTTAGTGAATTTCGAAATTAATAACCGGATAACGGGGTAATTCAATAAAACAAGACAACCGTATGGATCGAGTAGTACCTTAGTTAGTGCTGCCAAATAATTTCTCCCTTAGGCACCGCAATGCTAGCACATGCTCGGATCTTACATCTCTCGCCATAACGGTTGTGTCTTGCTTCAACGATTCTCGGTATGTTTCTATCATGGCCGACTCCTTGTTCTCTTTTGCCGCAAGATAAGAAAGCTTCCGAGCTTCAAGATTCTATCATGTTTCTATCATGGCCGACAATCGAATCATTGGTGTCATCACTAACATTGATCGGTTGCGATGAATTACCGGTACTCATAGGCCGTGGCCGGACCATGCCTAGGTATGTTTTTAGTCAAAAAATTAAACATGCCACCAGGTGGGATAGAATCCACTCCCTGTCAAGATAAGATAAATTTAAATAATTAGAACAAAAATGCATGCTTCAAGCATTCCGGGTAGCCAAAAAGATAAAAGTAATTTTGCTTATGTCTTCTCGCATCCATTATCCGTACGGAAAAATGTTTATGTCGTATGCATTCAAGCATTCGGGTAGCTAAAAGTTTACTACGTACTCATCCAAGCATTCCAATTTCCATGTAGTCAAAAATGTTAAAAAAATTACGGGTACGCAAGATTGCTCATCAAAGCAAGCAAGCAAGCAAGCATGGCATTGAACTCGAATCTCTTTTACGACATCTATATATCAACATACAAATCAACAAGTGTAGTTAAATATCACTTACCAAACCCGCAGCTCGAGTCTCTCCGCATCCGTGGATGAAGGAGGTGCCCGCCAAGGGCCTTGAGCCGATGCACTAGCCATGCCCGGATGTTGTATCCCGGGAATCAAGACGGAGTGGAGGAGGGCGCCATCGATTGTTGTGGATATGGAGGACACCAAGCACCGAGGCAAAAATAGAAGGGGTGGCCGTTGGTGGAACAGGGTTGGGCACCGTTTGGGGGAGGAACGGACCGAGTCCTAGAAGCCGGTGGGATTTCCATCGGTGGCGGCGCAGGTCCTCTTGGATGGCGGCATCTTGCAAGGAAGAAGAGCGATGGCTATCTAGGGTTTGGGTACGGCGATTTAGGATGAACGGGGCGAAATTGGGGGATTTATGCATCGATTCGGTGCGTGCGAGAGCGATTTGGCGCGAAGGAAATCGATTTGGCGCGCGCAAGGCGTTTTGGCGGGGAGATTTGCGGGAGAGAGGTGGGCGGAGTAGGAGATCGAGCGGAGTGCGGAGTCGCCGGCTACGGGCGCGGAGCGGGCGACTTGCCTCGGTTCCGCGGCGCGGAGCGGGCGAGTCGCGAAACGCCCGTCCCGCCTTTCTCGCTCCTCCAACTCGGACCGAAGCCGACGTGGCGGGCTCATTTCGCCGGCCGACTAGGATTATTATACTTGCTCTTACAAACCAAATGTACCTTCGAAAAAATATATTATCTTTGAAGCTAACCTACAGATATTAGCTATGTGCCCTTCCTACATTGTCTTGTATCTGAATGTTAGTACATATCATTATTGTACATTTAACAAAATAACATACTGACCTGTATATCAGCTCTAAATATACCTTTCAAAAAAAAATTTGAAACTAACCTACATATATTAGCTTGGTGCCCTTCCTCTATTGTTTTATATCTGAATATTAGTACATAGCATTATTGTTAATAGTTGCAATTTAAAAAATACTTTAGTTTAACATTATTTAATTGTTAATAATTGCTCATTTATTGACAGAGCTACCGTGTTCAATGGAGTAGAAGGTCGGAGCTGAGCAAAAGAAGAAGAAAAAACAAGAGTTGGTGCTTTTGGATCACTCTTTTGGTCTACATAGGAACGATCACAAAACCTAGGATGCCTTAACTACGTGGCTAATCTTTTGATCATGCTTACTCTTTTTGTTGTAAATATTAGAAAGGCCAAACACTCCATGGCTGATCTTTTGCTGTAAATATGACCAAATCCCAGTTTGAGAAAGAGCTTCTTTACGAATTTTTCAAAGCTCTTGCACAATCTGGAAGCAAATGTAAACTTAGCTCATATTAGCTTCACCAAGAGCTTATTAAATGTCTAAGGGCATCAACTCTTGTACAATCTATAGCTAGCAATATTTACATAATAATATAAAAAAATTGTAATGGAACCATAGATGAAGTACAACTACTATTTTGCTAATGATGGCTCCACCATTTGCCTTCCCCCGCGGCGCAAGTTTCTAGTACTGTACTAAACTTCAGAAGAACAAATGACTTCTCAATGACTCATGGCCCCAACTAATCCTAAACATTTTTACATTATGACCTGGTGACCACCCATTGCATATGTAGGAATAGCAGCAATGCAGAAAGAACTATTGTCAGCAATAAATACAATGAGATGTCATTTTTGGGATGGTCCAGAATCATATGTATCTAAGAGTAAATCCCATATAGAAATTTCGTATGTTCCACAAGTTAATACGGCTAATATTCCTAATAATAGAAAGCTGGCCTTATATTATTTTTATCTTCTTTACTTATGTAACATTTGCAATTAAAATTTGTTTTGCCCCCCCCCCTCATTTTTTGCCGACACCAATTTTTTTTGATGAAATTTCCTCCGAAGCATCATATCTTTTGTTGATGACGAAACTTTAGAAAAATAAAAGGTATACTGCATATAGAAAATTTTGCTCTCGACTGGTGTGATGTGGCACGCTGCAATGGGTTGTCCCGCAGAGTTCATAAAATCTATTGGAAAAGCGCCTTTTCACCTGATGCATTAGTGTAGCTAGTGCTGCACGTGGCCAAAGTAAGCATGTCCCTCTGGGCCGAGCTTTCATGGCGCACTCCTAGTGCAAACTCGGCATACGGTCCAAGACTTTTTAATACATCGACGTTATCATAGATTTAGAGTCTAAATAAGACTTGAAGTCTTAAGGTGCTTTTGGTTGGGCTTTTAGCTACTTTTGCTTTTGGCAAAAGCCAAAAGCCAACCAAAGGGCATGGCTGTGATTCAAAGCCACAGTCAAAAGCAGTTTTTGCATTTTACAAACTTGAAACCACCTCAGACCTTGCTTTCACCTGCTTTTGGGTCACAAAATTACCCAACTGCCACTTTTTACACACGTACCAGTTCATTTCTTTTCCCTTCTTTTCCACCAGCGACGCATCGCTACCTCCGCCGTTGCCCCAAGGCCAAGCTTTGCTCCTTCCTGGTGGTCCTCCCACCGTCTCCCTTTCCCGGGGCATCTCGGTGGCGGCGACTGTTTGTACCCTAGCCCGGCGCATCCGCCGCGCGCGAACCTCGCCGGCCGCGGGCGAGCCGCACGGAGTTCGTGGGCGAGCGCCGCCGGCCGCGGGGGCCCCGCCCTTCCCGGCGTGGGTGAGCCTCACCGACCACGGTGAGCTCCGCCCTCCCAGCGTTGCGGGAGAGCCCCAGGCCGCATGCGCCGCCGCAACGCAGGCGCCACGAGCTTCATAGCGGCCTCCCACGCGCAAGCGTCCATGGCGGGTCGATGGCACAGGCGGCCGCAAATCTGACGATTGCTGGCGAATTCGTTCTCAATTGGCGATCTAGATGGGTGAAGAGGTACGTGAGGAATCCATTCGCCCAACCGATTGATTTTTGGTAGAGGAGGTGCGACGAATCGAGCCGGCGGGGGGAGGTGCTCGACGACGGCCATGGAGGAAAGCCCACGCCACCCCCTCATCTCCCTTGTCACTGGCGGCTGCCATGAAGGCGAGCCCCATCCTCTCCCCGACATGACGGCAGCCGGCGAGCCCATCCCCTGAGCGACTGCAGCCGGCCATGACTCCTCTCTTCGGTGAGATTCCTCCCGTGCGCGAGTCCCGCCCGTCAATGAGACTAGTGTTTGAGAAGCCACAGCTCACGAACCAAAGAGGCTTTTGGCTACCTCACAACTACTTTTCCAAAGCTATTTTTTAAGAAAGTCACAGCCTACGGCTGTTTTTGCAAAAGCCACAGCTCAACCAAATACACCTTTAGTTCTCTCTCTTCTATAAATATACTACCACATAAACATCACATTAGCAAAGCATTATTGTAAACAAACATCTCTCTTTTGTTAAGTTGTACTGTACCAAACTTCAGAAGAACAAATAACTTATCAACGACTCATTGCCCCAACTAATCCTAAGCATTATTTTCACATTATGACCTGGTGATCACCCATTGCATATGTAGGAATAGCAGCATGCAGAAAGAATTATTACCGGCAATCAATACAACGAGATGCCATCATTAGGATGGTCCAGAATCATATGTATCCAAGAGTAAATCCTATATAGACATTTCGTATGTTCCACAAGCTAATACGGCTAATAGTAGAAAGCTGGCCTTATATTATTTTTTCTCTTCTTTACTTATGTAACATTTGCAATTAAAATTCTTTTGTTCTACTTCATTCGTCCCGTTGATGAAATTTGCTCCGAAGCATCATATCTTGAGCCATTTACCTGCATGTGATTATGAGCCTCACCAGTCTGTGTTGGTTCGCCGGCATGAGGAGCAGTGTGTCGCGACTCTAGTGTCGTGGTTGACGGTTTGGTCGAGGGGAGCCTAAGTGCTCGCCCTCTCGCTACCGGTGGCTGCGGTCGGTGTTGCGGTTCATTTTGCTCTTCGTCGTCGGGTCGGCATGGGGCAGAGCTTCGGGCGAAAGCCTTACCAGACCGCAGTGTCGGGTTAGCGACGACAGCGTCTTCGGATGTCGAGTACCTCCTTGGAGGCGTTTGTTGAGAGGCCCTCTGCTAGGTCTTTGATTTTCCAGGTGCAAACCTTACTCCGACTCTTCGGAGGGGCGGCGACGGCGGCTTCGACGTCGTATCATCTTTGAAGGCATCGTCTTGGAAGTCATTTTGATCTGCTTCACCTGTGGGGGGACAACTTGGGGATTGAAGCTTGGACGGAGAAGAGCAATGAAGCTTAGACTTCTTTTTTTCATGTATCTTTGAGTTCTTTTTCTTTTTTTCTTGTGTTTCCCTCGGTGCGAGGTTTGGAGTCTAAGTGCTCCGCTTCTGTGTATCCTTTGGCCGTATATATCCACTTGTGGATATAGAGGCCGGATTTTTAATCCTTAATCCAAAAAATAAAAGTTCGCAATTACGCTCATGCCAAAGAAGTTCCCGGTTACCTGTGTGCCATGCACCTAATTTTCGTTGACGTACATGCCATTTTGGATGGATAGAGACTTAACAGAGGTGTTAGGGACTGTGTAAAGACAATTTTGCCCTTGTGTACATCGGCTGGCGTGTGGGCCCCAAACCATCTTCTTCCTCCCTTTCTTCTCCAACCGGCCAGTGTAGGTCCGTCCGCTCACGCACGCAGCATGCGCGCTTGCTGGAGCTCCTCCCACGGTTGCCGGCGTGCAAGGCGGAGCTCGCCCAGCGTCGACCCTTGCGCTAGCCCCTGCCGCGCGGGGGGCACGACGGCCCGGCCGCTCGGGGTGCCGCAGAACCGCGTTAGTGCCCACGCCCGCCCGCACTGCGCGATGAGCTCGGGATGGGGGGAGACGCTGTGCTCAGATCCCACGCCAAGAGGAGGCTGCCGGGTCTCGTGTCGGAGCCCGTGCCGCGCCGATAAACTCTGAACCGAGCTTCGACTCGTCGCACCATGGAGACAGGCCACGCCTGCCCCCTGCACTCGTGGCCCTGCACTCGCCCCGCCGCGCGGGCGCGCCGGCCCGGCCTCGCGCGAGATCCGGCCGCCGGCGGCACCGGTTGGAGGCGCTAGGGTCGAGGTCATCTTCAACCTTGGACCAAGTCGTTCCCTACTCGAGCCCCTTGCCCTCGGCGCCTCTCATACCTCGGTCGGGCCGCGGCCACGGATGGCGGGAGCGAGTTCCGCCTAGGCCGCGGCCGGGGCGGCCATGGCCGGCGGCGCGAGCTCCGCCGGGGCAGCCACGGCCGGCGGGGTCGAGCTCAGCCCGGGCCACACCCGAAGCATGGGGAGAGCACAGGCATGCACGGGTTCAATGTTGCCCTACACGCTACACGGTACACAGTCGGTCACCCTTCATTTTGTGAATAGTCAGACTATACGGTTGAGTAAACGGACAAAAAACGGATTACACGGGATTAAACGGCATACACGGCCAACACGATTGACCGCTGACTAGCATTTAAACGATGTGTAAACGGCCTACACGACCGTTTACGGCAACATTGCACGGGATAACTCAGGATACACATGTAAAGGGCCAAGGGTAAAATGGTCATTTCCATACATGGGTCCCACATGTCAGATCGGTGGAACCGTTAAGTTCAACCAGATGGTGGACGGAATGACATGTACGTCGACGAAAATTTGGTGCATGGCACACAAGTAACCGGGAACGTTTTCATGGCATGAGTGTAACCGCGAACTTTTGTAATGGGCATGTAGGTAAATGACTCTCGTGTCTTTTGTTGATGATGAAGCTTTAGGAAAAAAACTGCATTGCATATAAATTTTTTTGCTCTGGACTAGTGTAATGTGGCACTGCAAACTAGCTAGGGAAACAATATCTATCCACCCAGCCTGTGATATGAATTGTTGGGGGTGGTCAGGTGGTCGCGCAGAGTTCATAAAATCTATTGGAAGCGACTTTTCACCTGATGCATTCGTGTAGCTAGCTTAGTGCTGCACGTGGCCAAAGTAAGCAGGCCACTGGGCCGAGCTTTCACCAAATACTAGGTTACTACTTACCATAACTAAGATATATAGCAGTAATAAGTAATGCACACCGATGGGTACGAAAATATGGATGTGAAGGTGATCAGCATCAAGAGGATAATTGCAAATTTGAAATGGGTTAGCTAGCTAGAGAAACCGAGTGTTAATCGGTTACAGGGTATATATACCCTAAGCAGATATTTAGAGTTGAAAAGGTGTCCATGAGATTAGCTCTGGTTGTTTCAGTTATTGGAGATCAAGGATCGCTTTAGAACATGAAGGGTACTTAATTTTTTAATATACACACACTACTGTAGTAACTTTTGAGAAAGCATTATGTTTCTATAATATATGTTTGATATTGTTGTATCTTTTGCTAGATGTTATTTTTTTTGCAGTAAGATCTGTATGCTTTATATAATTTGTACATGGCCTACTTGGGTTTTTAATAAAATTAAGCCTAATCTCTACCTTCTTTTCTGAAATGATTTCTTTTATCTACTTACAAGGACAATATGATTATGAATTCGTGTTTTTTATGCCCAGTTTTTCACTAACTAAATAATAATCAATCAGATTTCTCTAGAAAAATGTTTTAGACATTGTGGTTTAACTAAACTTTGAAATGTACTGTGTGATAATCTAGTTCTATGGAATTTGTATTATTCAAATTGAGATGCATGTTGAAGGTCACCATGATTTAAATAACTTTAACCTTTCCTCACAGTATGTGTCATGGTCGGGTGACATCATAATGACATTAAGATGGCATTTCCTGAAATGATTAAGGAGAGGTGTGGCTGATATCCAGCTTTCTAAGAAAAACTCACATGGGTAGAACTCAATTTACAATGGATTGGATCAAGTGGCACTAATAGGATTGCAGGAACCAGCAATCAATTGATCAGCTACTTCCTAGAAGTTTCATGCTGAAGTGCATCTATTATTACCACCCACACGTACGACATTTATTATTACTCTTCTTTATAAAAAAATTATTCCAAACCAATTTGATCTACTACAAACAGATCCAACTACACAGTATGTGGAGCATTAGCCACTGCACAAACCATAACTAAAAGACTCAAAGTAATTCCAATGAGCCTAATTAGAACCTGTTGTGTACGTATCCTTGCACGGCTAAATGGCGAAAACTGATACATGCCTTTATATGGGCATCGATCGATAAAAGAACGTAACTGTTCCTTGGAGTTTGTATTATTCAAATTTAGATGCATATTGAAGGTTACCAAGATTCGAATAATTGCTTTAACCTTTTCTCGCAGTAGTGTTGGGGATGGGTGACAGCATATATAATGCAATTAAGATGGCATTTTGAAACTATTAAGGAGAGGTGTAGCTGATATACAACTTTCTTAAAAGGTATCACATTGGTAATAACCCAAATTACAATGGATCAAGTAGCACAACTAGCATTTTCATGCTGAAGTGCATTTATTATTATTACTACCCAACTGATACTTATTACATCTGGAGTGACAGTCATTCAAGTTAAAAAAGGTATTCCAAAACCATTTGATCTACTATAAACAGATCCAACCTAAAGTCCATGGAGCGTTAGGCACAAATCCTAATTCAAAAAACTTAAAGTAATTTGTCTGAGGCTTAGAACATCTATATGTATCTTTAATTTGGCTGGCTAAATCTTCAGGAATGGCAAAAACTATAGTACATGCCTGTATATAGGGCATCTTGATCGATAGGAGAAGTGTTCCTAGCATTACTACTAGTTCTGGCCTTGTTTAGTTTTGCTTCTCACTTTTTGGATGAGGTGTTTAGATTTACCAATATCTTTTTGCACAAAGTATAGTAAAATCTAGCACACGCCCAGTGCACGCGTCCCATTGTACTTTTTGTAAATTTTGGGAGTGTTGGCTCCCAAATGCAAAATCTTTGCAAGGTAAGTTTTTGCAAGGGTGTTTAGATCCATTTTTCAAAAAGATGGCCAAAACAACCAAAACTTTTTTGTGTAGTTTGGGGAACTAAACAAGACATAAATTAAAAGCTGCAGCAAAAAAAAAGAGCTCAAAATCTCAACAAGAATGCAACGAGTTTAAAAGAAGAAACTAAATTCATTGCGTACGCGGGTCCTACCATGCAAATTAGTGTACATATGTTTGAAATTACCAAAAACAAATAAATGCAAAATGATGTGAAATGGGGAGCCACACAAATTTAACTCATGGAGTGAAATAAGTGTATCATCGATTGGATGGCAAATTGCAAATGGTACGGTATGATTGCACTACTTACACCATGTGGATCGACTCGTCGTTCCTTACCTTTATTTCCTGTGTCAACTAATAATCTGCAAAAGCATGAGCAAAAGGTGGGGTCTCACATATGAATTGAACTGCTACATACACACCATGTCGATCTGGTAGCTAGTGTTGAACATTCCAAATCCATGTAAAGTCCATGGCATCCTGATAGCAATCGAAACAAAACAACCCAAGCAATCAGTGGGAGATAAGATCCAAAGAAGAAATTAAGATGGCACTTCAGTACATGTAGGCATCCCAATCAGGGACAAGGACAGAGCACAAGATTCCAATTATGGCACCATGTTTATATTTGCATATATATTGACATGCCAGTAAAAAGGTGGACACAACTTGTTCTTCATATATTCTATTCCATTCTATTCTATTGTACAGATCCAGGGATGATTACTTTGTACTAATCCATGCAAAAAGGCAGGGAGATGCATGCATCTAGGGTGGCATGTACGGGACCAATAGTCACAGTGCAGTCCCCAGTCACAGAAAGCCCACAGCTGAATTTCACTGGAAAGGGGCCATATCAAATTGCTCACTTGTCACTTGTATGTAAGTGGCTACTATACTGTACTGTACAACAATTTGCTGAGCATATGACAGCAGATAGCAGGGGGCCGAGATCTGAGTGTGCACATTATAACAATTTCTTTCTTTTTCCTCGGTTCCGATTTCTCGATGAAGTTTTTTCCGAAAATTTTTGGGATTTAGTTCAAATTAGCACTAAATCACAAAAGTTTTCGAAAATGGGACCCCCCTCACTCAAAACCCCATCCAAGGAGGCTTGGACATTGCATTGACGCCGGAAGAACGAAGCTAGCTTAGCTTGGAATTCTGCGAGAGCGTCATCAAGTGATCACTTAGCTCTCGGAGATCCTGAGGAGCTCCTCCAGGTAGTCGGCGCCGAGGTCCTCCAGCTCGACGACGAACCGCTGCTGCTCGGCCACGGCGGCGGTGCTCTTGCTCTTGCTCCTCCCCGATGACGCCGCCGCGCCGTTCGCAGAAGCCGCCGCCGCCGCTGCCGCCGCGATCTCGGACTTCTTCCGGCGCTTCCTCTTGGAGTGCCGCGACTTGAGCGCCAGCACGGGCGACCCCCCCGCGGAGGCGGCCGCGCCGCAGCCGCCGAGCGCGAGCGCGCGGAGCGACTCCTGCACGCGCTCGACGGGGAAGTTGAGCGCCGCCCCGGGTCCCCGCGCCGACAGCGCCGCCTGGTCGTACGCCATGGCGGCGGCCTCGGCGCTGTCGAAGGTGCCGAGCCACACCCGCGCGCCGTTGCGCGTGGAGTCCCGGATCTCCGCCGCGAACCTCCCCCACGGCCGCCTCCGCACCCCGATGAACGCCGCCCCCTTGTCGTTGCTGCTGCTGCTGCCAGGCGGCGCGGCCACCAGCTGCCCCGCACGGCCCGCCACACCGGCAGCCGCCGCCGACACCGTGGCCTCGGACGACGCGGGCACCTCGTCGCCGCAGCCGCCCATGCCGAACGGGAGCGAGTCGGAGGAGGAGGTGGAGCACGACGACGTCGACGTCGCGGCGGCGTAGTCGCCGTACTGCAGGTAGAAGCCGCCGTGGATGATGGGGTGGAGGAGCTCCGTCTCCATGTGTGCCGGATGAAACGGTGGTGGTGCTCTGGTTGACTTCGTTTCCATTTCGCAAGGAAGCAGGGAGCAGCGGCGAGATGCGGCGGCGTCTGCTGCCGCGCCTGTTTATATAGAGGTAAAGTAAAGGTGATGGGGGTGTTGACGAATTTTCTACCGACCAGAACGGTTGGAGTGGGGCCCGCTCACTGTCACTGGCGGGTGGGGACCGCGGGGCCTGTCGCTTTAACTGGAAAGCCAGGGCGCTGTCGGGGCACGTAGCGCAGGGCTGACGTAGGGCGGCTGGATACGACAAAAGACCGTGGCGTCACCCATCACGCTTGTACTGTAGTATCGGATGCTGCTGCCTGCCTTCGGGAATAAATGAAAGATTGTGACCCCCCAAGCAAGGCATATGCCCTTGTTATTAGTAATGAAGTCGGATAAATAGACTTTCCAACCTAATCCAATCAAGTGCTAATTTTAGCAATTGGTTGGATACCTGGATTTGGATCTACTCGATGGGAGCATGAGTGGTATTAGGCCACTACGTACGGAATTTCTACATGTAGTAACTCCAAAAATCTAATATATGATAATTCTTTTAGCAAATTAACGCACTTTGCTATAGCAAACTTGTCAAGCAACTCCGACCGTTTGCTAATTCAACTTGGCATCTACTCACTCCGTCCTGTAAAGAATGCAATCCTAACATTTGAAAAAAAATTCCCACAAAGAATGCAATTCTAAAAAATAGATCTAATTACCTGCCTAATTAAGTAATCAGATCTGATCTGCATACCAAAACTTACTGCATGTGGCTAAAGAATAGGGGTATTAGAGTCTTTTTGCGCCACTACTAATCTGTCCTAGAAAAACTAGAGTTGCACTTTTTTATGGGACGAAGGGAGTATCTAATTTTGACAAAATAAGAAAAAATGGCTTTCAACAGTCTGCCAAAACAACTTAGCATCAATAGCAACTTGGCATCTCAGGCCTCTAACGTTTCCCTTTAGGTGGGAGGGTGAAAAAATAAATAAATAATAGAGAACGGTTCCCGATGTAAGTTTTCGAGTGGAAGGACATAAACATAATTTTGTTTCTCTCAGGATCCCTGATGTAAGTTAGATAAATCTGAGTTTGATAAGTGAATTATGCCAAACTGTTCGAGATGAACTCTTTTTTTACTTGACATATCTTTTTAGAAGTTGACAAAACATAAGATATACCAAGTAAAATAGGCCAAACTGTTAGATATGGGTGCTCCATGGTACACGTCTTTTGCCAATATTTTTGGGCATCAAATAGGTGCTCCATGGTCTAGCTAATTTTAACCATCGAAATAAACTAATTAAGGTGCAAATGAGAAGGACTAGTATATGACGGTTACCTTTCTCTTTTGACCTTCAACATTTTTAATTTGGCATGAATGCACCATGCTACAGGGTTTCTTTTTACATGCTAATAAATTAATATTAGCCACCCCCTGTTCCCCACACTCCCTTTTACACTAGGATGATATATATCTTTGTGTACTAGATATTGAGCAGTAGATACGGATGTTTTTTTTTTGAATAATTAGATACGGATGTCATGGTGAGCAAACCAAACAGAGCAGCTCCATTGCTCCGCCTCCAAAAGGGAACTTATTTTCTGAAGCTATTATATATTACTACATATATATAGAGAGGCTGGGATGTGTTTTGATTTACATACAGAAGAATTTGAATCTTGTATACAACATGTGCAGCTCTATGTTATGGAGCTGTGAAAGAAAAAGGTGCAGTAATAATTAAACAGTGACTTTCTTTTATCGTACTAATTATATACTTATATGATAGCTAGATTAAAACTTCGCTCGAAATTAAAATCTGGAATTTCATTTGAACTTATGAAAGACACACTAGACTTCCACATTAATGCAAGAAAATGCATATATAATTGGACTTATGTGTTATGATTATGATTAATAACTTTATAGACTCCAATTTTTCTTAAACTATTTTGAAAGATGTGTCTTGATTAGAATTCTTTCACTAAAAGTAAAAATTGGAGGTTTCTATATTTTTTGTCTACCGATTTTATTATTATTTTTGCCAGTACAAACTCATTATGATTTTTAATACGTAATAAAATAGAAAATAGTGTGGTCAAATCAAAACTATTCTTCAAAGAGCTAGCTAGTTGCTGTGAGAGATAAAGATAACTAGTATATTGTGACTGTAGGGAGCAATAATAGAGACCCTCCTTTAATTCATAATGGTGTATTCCTTCTGTACTAGTTATTGAACAGTAGATACGGATGCAAAGTCCTACAAAAATAATAAATCCAAGTACAATCACACTAAAACTCCATCTAGTACATTCTGTAACGCTACAGACAACTACCAACATTAAGGATGGAATTGCAATAAAGTTTCCACGAAATATCTGAGTAGTTTCATATAAATAACATCGACAAATACAATATATCCAAGAAACAAATACAGTGTATTATTGATGGTTTGAAAAGGTACTCTGTGTTTTTCTTAAGCTGTTAACACATTACACATGTAAAATCCATCTAACCTATAATAACCATGGGAAGTTTTCATTAGCTTTCTTGATAAATTGTTTAGACACAACCAGATTAAGTACCTTATTAGTTAATTTGTTTGAACATGCCTTTTTATAGAACTTATAAATTTAACAAAATCAAATAACTCTAATATGCATAATTGCGAACATGTGAGCACTTGGCATGGATAAATCCAGGAGAGAATGATATCATAAAAAATTAGTGCACTAGGGGGATATATATAGTGTCGCCAGTTGCAATCGGTTTGCATCATCAGCAGAACTAGTTTGAGGATGCTTTTTGTAGCTCTCAAGATCCATGGTATATGTACAGATAATACCTATTGATCAGGTGTTTTTGCCTAGAACTATACTGTATATAATTTACCTATACCTTTTTCTTAGCAGAGAACTAGAAGCTGCAAGGGTACATGCATGTTTAGACCCCCTGAAATGACCATTATACCCCCTGGATATTTTTACACTCTTCTTTCTTATCTAAAAGATGAATCGTATTTCTCCGACGCCACACACAACTTGGCACCACTTGCCACTGTGTCGTCTCTTTCATGCCAGCCATCTCGAACCCGATTGTCATGCCTGGTTGATGCGTTTCACTCCACACTAGCGGCGCTTTTGTTTTTCTTGGAGGAGGTGGTCGTTATTAGCTACAAGTACATATATTTATACATATCTTGAGCACAATCTACTTGATAGCAAAAGCCTCTTAATCTTCATATATACGTTGATGCATACAAATCCCTTGTGCTAATGACAGCAAACATATAAGTATTTGCTCAAAACACACATAGAAAAAGAAATCATCAGAAACAAACAAAACACAGAGTTTATTTGGTGTCTGTTGAAACTCCACAGAAAGCAACCTTTTTAATAGTGACAATAATGATCCAAGAGAGACATAAACAAATTTACAAATCCAAGCAGTACATGCACATATTGTCGTTGTCGTCACTCTCAGTAGCATAGCATCTGATGTGTACGTACTAAACCCAGTCGTCATATAGTAGCTAGCTAGTAGATAACATTAGAATTTCTTAAACAAACATAGAGACAGATATCCTGGATCGAGGACAAGCGAGCCGGCCGGCCGACAAGAAGCTTCCACGATGCCTCGCTCGGCCCGTATACGCGCCGACGACGTCGACGGCGGGAGCCGCCGCCGCCTCCCCATACTTTCCTCGGTGACGGTCGACGCTCGCTTCGTATCACATCCCTGCGGCGGCGGCGGCGGCGACTGCCCGGCCGGATCCAACCGCGCGCAGCCGTCGCAATCAGCACCCTGGGCCCAGCCTGCAGGCGCCTTTCGCAGTCCCAGTCCCAGGGGAGGCGGCGCGGCGCCCTCCCACTGTTCTCCGTTCCATCATCGGCATATGGTTTCTTCATTTCTTCCGGTCAATGGTCATCTGAATATGTAATGCATCCGGCGGATCCAGCCTGCACCGATTCTCCGGGGGAGTTAATACCTGCGACGTACACGCAGGCAGCGATATATATTTTATTCCAAACTAGTCTATGGTTGGTCATATGCTAGTAAATTTTGTGGGGCAGCATATAGCTGGACGGCACAGAGATTTGTTTAGGCGGCCGGGCGGCAGGTTAGCAGGTAGGGTTTCTTGTTCAAATTCCAAGTTGTTGTAGTACTACTGGTATTAAAATTTTTCAAGTTCTTATAGTAAGTATGTTGTATCAGAAGAAATTAAAATTAAACTGCTGTGGCTCTCTAGGGGCCCAATCTTTCATTTTCCCTTTGAATGATGGAGGGGAGTATAATATCTGCAAGCTGCTTAAAACAGGAAACATGACTAAAAGTGGAAGTTGACAATGGGAGATGTACTCAGGAAGCTTCAACTTTTATATGTTTGCTGATTTTCCTGCTCCTTGTGGTCGATATTCTCCCAAAGCACACACATTCAAGGCTTATTGGTGATGAAGCTATAAGTTTCTAAGTCAAAACGAGGAAGTCGCTTCTCCCTTCAACTTCACCTCTTCCTTTTCAGAGCTGGGTTCCTTTGATCGAAGAATTTGGACTAGATGTACATGCAATATTTAATTATATCCTAGTTTCTGACCAACAAAAATACAACTAGCAGTTCCGTTTGAATAGGAAAGGGTATATATTTATCAGATACTGTAGGTCAGCAGCAGGCATGCAGCTTCGTGGAAGTAGGTAGTGGGGAGTGTGCTCCACAGATCATTGATGCTTGCTTACGTGCGTGATAGCTACTGCTCAAATAGGATGCATGCATGTGTGGCCACGGATATTCTGAGACTTACTTTTTCAACCCTGACGCCAAACAACCAAACTAATCTTATATGGCACCTATGAGGAACCTTTATGTTCGATCTGCATATGCGGAAGTGACAAGGGCGATCTACGGTGAAAATGAAGTCCACAAAACTAAGCATATATTTCTTGTCACTAACGTCTGCTCATTTATTTTGTTGGTACATCATCATCATTCATCGATATGTATTTACTACCTCTGTGTTATTTTATCAGCAAAATTAGGGTGTGTCTATATGTCACACGTGTGAAACAAGGGGACTCCCCCCACGAATTTTTGCAATTATTTACATCTTTAGACTACTATTTTTCCTCTCCCTCCCTCGGTTTCTTACCTTCTTCCTCCTCCCGACCTCCCCCGCCTCCCGCGCCCGCTTCCGCCCCGCCGCGCCGGCCCCACCTACGGCCACCACCACCGTCCCCTCCCACCACCGCCGCCGCCGTCCGACCCCGCCGTCTCCGACTCCGCCGTGCGCCCCCGCCCGACCCCGGCCCAACCGCCGGCCTCCACCGCCCGGCCGGCGGCGCCCCCGCCGCCCGGCCTCGCCGCCCCGCCCACCGCCACCTCCGTCGGGCCGGCCTGCCGCCGCCGGCCCTCCCTCTAGGTCCGGCGGGGATGGCAGCCCCCCAAAGAACCCCGAACCCCTAACCCCGAACCCTAACCCGAACCCGAAACTCGCCGGAAAGCTCGCCGGAGTTGGGGAAGAAGGTGGGTTTGGGGAAGAAAAAATTCGTGTGAGGAGTTGCTCCAAATCACAAAGGCAACCTATAGCTTTACCTCAAAATTAAGTTACTCATTTACTATCTCCTCTGTGTTATTTTATCAGCAAAATTAAGTTACTTCATCGGGGGCTGGTGAACCACGCGTACGACGTACGAGGTGGGAGGAGAATGAACCGGCAGGCTGCAGCCAGAGTGCATGGATAACCTGATAGCAGCATTCCTGCTTGCATGCGTACACACACACACACACTATATATATATATATATATATATATATATATATATATATATATATATATATATATATATATATATATATATATATATATATATATATATATATATATATATATATATATATATATATATATATATGATGTTAACCCATGTGAATTAGCATATAATAATATACTCCATCCGTCTCGAATTACTTGTCGTTTTGAATTTTCTAGATGCATTTTTTTCAAAAAAAGTGTACGTAGAAAAGTTAAATGACAAATAATTTGTAATGGAGGGAGTACAATGTCAAACTTCCCACTAGGATATTGTCCATATCTGGATTAGTGTGAAATTTTCATACTATTTCTTTTTTCTTCATATTCATATGACTCAATTAGCTAGGAAGCCACACGTAGAAAGCTAATTGAACTTACTGGTGCAGGCTAGCACTCGATCTACTCTAACCAGGTACAGTACTATTTAATTACCAGCTCATACTACCCTACACCAGTAAATACAGCACAAGCTGGTCGGAGATAGTTTCGTACTAGTTTGATGTAGTTCAAAAATGAATAAAATTACTTGTTTCAAACATCATATATTTAAGACGGAGGTATAAAGTTAGTGAAAATGATTACAGAAAAAACAAAGTAACCACAATATTAGCAGGGTGCAGTATTTACACTGCATAAATATATGCTTAAAACTACTCTATGTGATTATTAGCCCCAGTATGCTGGTTGTACAGCCCTTGAAGTTGATCAATGTGGTAATGAGACTAATGAATATTACTGATCACTTTTCAAATTCTTTGACTCTCTATTTCCCAGCATGGATACTCAAGGATATATAAACTTATTAATTTCAATTGTTATAACTCAGCCTGTCGGTAAATGATATGATCAAGTTGTAACTAAGCATACAATGAATATATGGTTAGTTGCATTTTCTCTCTTATTAATGGTATGGATTCTTATTAACATAGCGATGATAATAAGGCTAGCCTATAATATAGATATGTGTTAAGTGGTTGATTGGGCCCATGTTTTTCCCTGATGAGGCATCACTGGTACGGTGTTGTTGTTAGCCCACTAGCTGGTTCATCCCCATCACTCACTTACCCAGCTTTGCAGAAGCCCACCAGCGACCACACACGACGTTACGGCTTTAACAGCCCCATTACAACAATTCTTGAATCGGGGACCACTGGAATTTTTTTTAAAAAAATATATTTATTGTTTCACAAATTTTTTGAAGATAAATAGCAGATCCAAAAATTTGCAAAAGTAGCCTCCAATTGCCGTGGTAAATGGCGGTTGGGACCTACCGCTACGTGAAACAACGGTAGGGGCGCTACAGTCCTCATGCCGCTGTTTCAACCGGTGTCTGCCACAATACCTCAGCCGCGGGTGCTGTAGCGGGTTGCTACTGCGGTTTCCCGTAGCGGCAGGGACACCTTCTATTCAAAAATCATAACTTTTTGTTATGAACTCGGATGACGATAAAATTTATACGAAAATTGTAGATTTCGACGAGATCTACAACTTTATAATTCAAACGTTTTCATTTGAAGTCATCTTTGGACTCAAAAAATTGATATACTATCCAGATCTGGATCCGTAAACTGAGATCTGGATAGTATATCAATTTTTTGAGTCCAAAGATAGTATATCGATTTTTTGAGTTCAAAGATGACTTCAAATGAAAAAAGTTTGACCTACAAAGTTGTAGACCTCGTCGAAAGCTACAAATTTCGTATAAATTTTATCCTCATCTGAGTTCATACCAAAAATTATGATTTTTTGAAGAGAAGTTGTCCCTGCCGCCACGGGAAACGGCGGCAGGAACCCGCTACAGCACCCGCGGCGCGCCCCTACCGTCGTTCCTAGTAGCGGTAGGTCCCTACCACCATTCACCATGGCAGATGAGGCTACTTTTGCAAATTTTTGGATCCGCTATATATTTTTGAAAAATTGTGAAAAAATAAATATAAAAAATGAAAAAAAATCGAACCACTGTCATGTAGGATTAGTACTCACGTGGGCTTTCTAGGTAGAATCTTTCTCCAATTTCATTTCAACCAATAAGTCTTTTTTAAAAAAATAATTAATGAAGAAGGGGAATTGAACCATTCTTATCCTGCTTCTGCCACTGCTTGGCACATAAATAAGGTACAACCACGATGAAGTGACAACAACTGTGTACCAAAAACATTGGCCAACAAAGTATAAAGGAAAAACCTCGCCGCAAGATCACAAATGGTTTGACCTCTAAAACACGTAAGACACTTGTTGAGGAGGTTCAGTGATAGAAGCTCCTTCCCCATATTTGGAGCGCTTACTTCGACTTTGGATTCACCTAATTTATGTAAAATGAGGCATATAACATGAAGATGTTTGTAACGAACTAGAAAACGGGTGAAGTCACTTTTACTTCACTGGCTTTTGCTTCACCGAAGCATTTCTGGAAAATCCCTTGGGAAAACCCCTCCCAAATGGCTGGCAATCAAGGTACTCATTAATTGCATTTTGAATGAGTTCCCTTTGCATCCCTAAAATGTCAAAAAATTGTATTGGCATGATAGGTCACAAAATTTTGTCTTTAGTTGTTAGTTCATTATGAAATAAGTAATACAAGTAACAAAGATTACAGAAATGTTGTAAAAAAAGTAGTAAATTGCATATATCGTACAACAACTTGTTAACCATGTGTAATAAATTGGTCTAACAACTTGTAAAATACTCAACTTAGTGCATTAACTTGACATGTAAGACATGTAAGTGTGCACACCACCTTCAATAACTTAGAAAATGTTCAATTTAGTGCAATAACTTGATAAAATTTGTACACTCTGCAGTCCAAAAGGTTTGATCAGAAGCATGCTTGTTTTTATTCTTTTAACTTCTTTTCTCTTTCTAAATAAGTGAGGAGAGTTTTGAAAAATATTTATGTCAAACGACTGAAATGCATTGTTAGTAGGTATTAATGTGTTTGCCTCTTTTTTGCATAGCCAAACAATGCATATAATCAAACCTATACTAAACAGTAAAGGTGAACTAATAAATAAGTTAAATTAAATTATTGTAAAAAAATATATGAATAAATAACATTAATTTCTTAATTATTGAATATTTCTTCGCTAATTAAATTGTCATCCCCATGCAAATATTAATGGCCAAGCAACAGTCAATATTTTTTCCAACACGAATATACCCTCGATTTTGACACAACATTAGTAAGTAATTGATGTTGTAATAACATTTGGATTGCATGTGCACCAATTTGAAAAGAGGTTTTTACGGTACACAGTACCACCCTATACCACTGGTTGAAAATGACTCATACGTAATAAAGAAAAGACCTATATGTAAGGATCTGACGGTTGAGAGTATCGGTAATATACAAGATAATAATTGTTGTAATATATGAAATCAAGTCTTTTTATGTGACCTTGGCAGCGGAAAATTTTTTCCCAAATAATACAAATAGAGCAAATTACATTTTACCCATAGTAAAAAACTGAAAAAACTCGATAATACTACCGTACCACCGTTGGGTGGTATTATGTACCGTAAAAGACCTCATTTGAAAAATTATCACTAAATTAAACATTTGACATTCACATACTTATTGGACCAACGAGTTGAGAATCGTGATGATGTGCAACTACACAACTCTCATGATTGTAGGCAGCAGGTAGATCATTACAATGCACCAATTTTACCCCACCATTCTCTATTTTTTATGTACAATAAAGAACTACAACTTGTCTGAACGGAAGTTGACCAAATAAACAAAAAGCTGTTGGTTAACATCATCTACAACTGTGTGTTTCCGCCTCCAGGAGCAGAAACCTCTAAACTAACATATAGGAAATCGAACCATGCACATCGCAAGCATCAAGTGGATCTCTAGACTACATTTGTGCACGGATTCAACTACTTGCAAATCGATTCGTCGTCCCTTGGCATCAATGCACAGCCAAAGTTGACATCTACCTAGTACCTAGTAGCGTAGTACTACAAATCAAGAAGCAGGGCATTCTCCAAGTCGTCTCCAAAAC
This sequence comes from Cenchrus americanus, assembly GCA_947561735.1. Lineage (NCBI taxonomy): Eukaryota > Viridiplantae > Streptophyta > Magnoliopsida > Poales > Poaceae > Cenchrus > Cenchrus americanus. Next base: position 194,373,915 of record OX387245.1, on the reverse strand, counting down.
ACTGGCAACAAGATGACGAATTCCTCGCAGCTCCTGATCTCGTCTGCAGGATCGGCTAGCTCAGGAATCCACGAAACCCAATTGAGCATGCAGCACAGCAACCTCGGCACCGTTCTCTCTTGCATCCTCTCCTTCATGGCCGCGGCCATCTCCAGCGCCGGCGGCGTCGGGGGCGGCTCGCAGCGACCGGAACGACCGGGTCGAGGAACGGGAACTAGGAACGTGGTACGTTCATTTTCAATAGCATGGAACGAGAGGGGTATACGAGCTTCAAAGACGTTCCATGTTAATTTGGAACGCGTTCCATGTAACTTTGGGACAAAGTTCCCGGAACGACGGCAAGGAACGAGGGACTGAGGTCTGAGGGTGAAGTGCAGGAGGCAGCAGGAGCAGATCAACGGGAAGACGGACTCACCTAATAAAGCGTCGAGCGGCTTCCCGGCTTCCCGATGTTGATTAATGGGGGCGGCTGGCCGCCGGCGCTTCGCCTTCGAAGCCTTGCCTCGATCTAGGTGCGCGGACGGCGTGGCTTCTTTCTGATGCGGTGCGGTCGAGCTCCCGATGCGGTGCGGAACGAGTTCCCGATGCGGCGCGGTCGGGCGGCGCGGTCGAGTTCCGCGGGCGGCGCAGTCGTGTTCCGTCGCCGTCCCGGTCGCCGTCCCGGGGGTGTTCCCGTCCCGCGATCTGGGACGAAGTTTCCGGGACGGGGAACGCTGCATCGTTCCGCGTTCCCGGTGACTAGGGGCTCGCTGTACGTTCCGATCCTCAGCATCGTCGCCGGGCTCGGCGTCAAGACGGCGACCGCGTTCTCCACGTTCATGGTCACGGGGGGCACTCTGTCCAACGTGCTCTACACTCTGTTCTTCCGCGGAGGGCGGCAGCCGCTGATCGACTACGGCATCGCCGTGGTGTCGCAGCCGTGCCTGCTTCTGGGCGTCAGCGCCGGCGTGGTGTGCAACGTCGCGTTCCCGGAGTGTCTCGTCACCGCGCTCTTCTCGCTGTTCCTCGCCTTCGCCACGTTCAAGACGTACGGCGCCGGGACGAGGCGGTGGCGCGCCGAGACGGCGGAGCTAGGGAGGATCCCGGACGCGGCAGGCCATGAGGTCGGCGCGGCGGAGGCGGAGGCGCTTCTTGGCCAGGACGGAGGAGGAGGCAGCGGCGGCGGTCGCCGGTGCCAGTGGGTGGACTTGGTGGTGCTCGTCACGGTCTGGCTCTGCTTCTTCGTCATGCACTTGTTCATAGGAGGTGAAGGCGCCAAGGTATGACCGTATGAGTTGACTTGAGCTTCCTGCTTCCCTGGCTACCGGCCATTCGTGGAAAATAAGCCATTCGTGGAAAATAAATTCATTTTGATAATTTATTTTTATAAAGTGAACTCATACCAACGAATTTCTATCTTTCCCATCAATTGTCGACGCCTAGTTCTAGTGAATCACATGAAAGTATTCATGTTTCAAAATTTTACAAACTGAGAGGCCACATCTTGAATTTTTTATCTGTTTCTTCAGGGAGCCTTTGGCATAAAGCCCTGTGGAGTTGCATACTGGCTGATCACTGCAGCTCAGATCCCTGTCGCCGTGGCCTTCACGGCGTGCATTGGGCACCAAAGGAGAAAGTCGCAAGCTCAGGCAACGTCAGTGAGCAGCAAGCTGGACGCGTTGCCGGCGTACGTCTTCCCGGTGGCTGCTCTCCTCACCGGCGTCATGAGCGGGCTCTTCGGCATCGGCGGCGGCCTGCTTCTCAACCCTGTCCTCCTCCAAATCGGTGTCCCCCCGAAAGTAAGTTCCCATGATCAGTTCATTGTTCCTTGTACTGTAAGTTCTCTGCAACTTGAAATTATGATCCCCATTCCTGAGCTCTGAATGAATTATTGTTGGAGTTCAGACGGCGTCGGCGACGACCATGTTCATGGTGCTCTTCTGCGCCTCCATGTCCATGGTCCAGTTCACCATCCTGGGCCTCCAGGGGATCGCCACCGCGCTGGTCTACGCCGCCACCTGCTTCGTGGCGTCCGCCGTCGGCCTGGCCGCCATCGAAGGCGCCGTGAGGAGGTCCGGCAGGGCCTCCCTGATCGTGTTCATGGTCGCCGGCATCCTGGCCCTCAGCGCCGTGGTGATCGCCTGCTCCGGCGCCGTCCGCGTCTGGGAGGAGTACACCAGCGGCCAGTACATGGGCTTCAAGATGCCATGCTGACCTCAAGAACAGAGCCTGACCTGAAGAACAGAGCCCAATGCAACAGCTAGAATTTATGCCTTTTTTTCTGTGTTAATCTGCATCAGCTAAGTTGTTTCTAAAACTCATTGTCAAAATAAACACTAACTAATGAAGTTGTGACAAATGAAGTGATCTGAACCTTCTTATCACACTGTTAAGATAGAGAGTGGATTTGAGATATTCCACTGATCAGGTAAACAAATGACATTCCTGATTGTTAATTGCTCTGATATCTTCTCCTCTCACACACAAGGCAACTGAACCAAACACTAACACAACACTTGAGGATCGGAGGCAAACAGAAGCGCACGTGACAACGCAAACACCAACGCCACCTCAGCAGTTCAGGCGCGCGGGGGCGCCTGTAGGTTCCTGGCAAGGATGCCCTCGAAGGTGATCCCGGGGCCGAACGCCAGGATGAGGCCCCACTCGCAGTCGTCACCGTCGCCGTCCCCGGCCGCCGCCGACGCCTTCCTCTGGCGGGTCTCCTCCACCATGTTCTCCAGCACGTACACGATGGTGTTGCTGCTGGCGTTCCCGAAGTCCCGGAGCGCGCACCGGCTCGCGCGGAGCTTGTCGCCGGCGAGCCCCAGCCGGCCCTCCATCTTGGTCAGGATCGCCGGCCCGCCGGGGTGCACCGCCCAGAACATGTCGTCGTAGCCCATCTCCTCGCCAGCGCCGGCGCCCTCCCGCTCCGCCATCAGCTTCCGGCAGAAGTCCTCGACGTGCGCCTCGATGATGTGGGGCAGCTCCCGCCCCAGCTGGAACTTGATGCCCTCCTCCGTGAGCCGGCCCTCGATGGTCTTGTCCGTGCCCGGGAGGAAGCGCTGCAGCGCCGAGTGGAGCTCGAAGAGCGGGCGCTCGTGCGGGGCCGGGTCGGCGCCGACGACGGCGGCGCCGGCGCCGTCGCCGAAGAGGGCGACGCCGACGAGGTCGTAGGGGCGGTCGGGGCTGGGCGGGCGGAACCCGACGACGGTTGTCTCGGAGGTGGCGAGGAGGACGCGCGCGCCCGGGCAGCTCTCGGCGAGGCCCTTGGCGACGCGGAGCCCCGCCACGCCGCCGGAGCAGCCGGTGAAGGCGAGCATGACGCGGCGGACGTCGGGGCTGAGCCCGAGTGCGCGCGCCAGGTGGAGGTCGCCGCCGGGGAACCGCGCCTCGCTGGAGGAGACGTAGACGAGGTGGGTGATGGAGGAGAGCGCGCCGCCCCAGGACCGGACGCAGGCGAGCGACGCCTCCGTCGCCATCTGCGTCACGGCCTTGTTGGAGATGTCCAGCCGCTGTTTCATCGTCGGCAGGCCCTCCTGCGCCAGCTCCGGGTAGCTCTTGAGGATCTCTTCCGACATCACCACGTACCGGGTCTTCACCGTCGTCGTCTTGCCTGCAATACCACCGAGTTCATCACATCTGAACCCATGGAATGATGGAAATAAAAGAGCATCAAGCTAGAAGCCTTTGACAGATCGATCGAGCGAGTGCAGTGTTATTGTTACAGAGTCTGGTGAGCTTCTCCTTGAGCTCCGGGTCGTAGCAGTTGGTGTTCTTCATGAAGCCGTCGACGACGTAGTCCTGCATCACCAGCTGCTGGGGAAAGGCGTGGCCGAGGGCCAGAATAGTGGCCTTGCCGGGGTTGGGGGCGATGGACGACGATTGCTTCGCCGCTGCTGTGCCGAGGTCGTTGCTCACCATCGTCCTCTGAACAAGATAGTTCCTCTGCGGGATTACGAGGGAGAAACAATGGTGATTGGTGAGTATAAGAGCTTGCTAGAGAGGTTGAAGATGCAGCCTGTGTAGGATGTGCACATATATATAGCTTACTCTGCGCACGATTTGGATTCTGCAGTTGAGAGGCAACAAGTGCATGGTAACTCTAAAGCATGGTTGGTGCCGAGCAGATGAGCTATTGGTCATCAGTAAAACCTCTCACTCGTGAATACGTGCGAACGCGATTGGCCAGTAAAAAAAATGTGGAAAGGTCAATCAAATATGTTGTGAATACTCTTCTTAAAAAATGTTGTGGATGCTCTCCAAAAAATATTTAAACTTGCTCGACTTCACCCTAAATGAGATTGTTATTCTTTTTCCTAGAGCAACTCCAACAGTTTGACAAATCAACTTGGTATCCATATGATTTTGGCAAAACAAGAAAAATTGGTCTCCAACAGTTTGACAAACCAACTTGACAAAAATAAAAACTTGGCAAAACTCACCTCTCCACACGTATATATGCGTGCGCGGGTCGTTGTTGTCATCGTCGTTTCTCTGGAGGTGGGAGGGTGAAAAAAATAAAGAACAAAGAAGGATTCCTGATGTAAGTTTTCAAGAGGTGGAAGGTCATAAATATAATTTTGTTTCTTTAAGGATTCCTGATGTAAGGTAGATCTGAGTTTGGCATGTGAATTATGCCAAATTGTTGGAGATTAACTCGTTTTTTACTTGGCATATATTTTTAGAAGTTGGCAAAATATAAGATTTGCCGAGTAAAATTTGGCAAACTCTTGAAGATGCTCTTATATGGCCCAATACCTTCAAGAGGAGAACGGTAATGCTACGGATAAGATGTCCGATACTCCAAACAAAAATAGGACATCTTAACTTTTCACTCATGTTGCAGTGGGAATCTTTACGTGTACTTTTGTTCTAATAGACACACAATGATGTTGTAGCACGAGACACTCCAACCACAAGGACGGGCGTGTATTTTTGTTGTCACAGGTACACAATTATGTCGCAGAAAGTTTCAGCTGGATGTTGGTATTGTAATAGTTTTCTAGAAACAATGGTTGATTTAGGATGTTGCAAAAAGTTATTCTAGCTATTTCAATTGTTCATTTATCATATTGAACCTTTTTATTCTAATTAATTAATTCATTTTACATTAAGATACTTTTATTAAAATGATTTTATAATATTGCAACTATAGTTTAAAAATGTTATTATTATTTCTAAATATGTCAGGTATCGCTCTCCGTGAATGTTGCATGAAACATTTGTATATCATGTTGTGTCAACAAGATAATGATGTTGCAGCGCGAGAGACACTCCAACCCCAAGGATGAATGTTGCAGTTGGAATTTTCTATGTGTTTTTTTTTAACGATAGGCACACAATGATGTTGCATAATGTTTCAATTAAATATTAATATTGCAATAACTTTCTAGAAACAACTATGAATATAGGATGTTGCAAAAAAGTGAGTCTAGATATTTTAATAGTTCATTTATCATGTTGCACCTTTTTGTCTAATTAACTAATTTATTTTATATTATAGATACCTAAAATGATTTTAAAATGGTACATCTGTAGTTCAAAAATGTTATAATTATATTTTTTAAATGTTTCAAAAAGTTGTGTTGATGTTGCAAACTTTATTACAGTTTGGTATCACTTCTCGAGAATGTTGCATGAAACCCTGAATTAGACAACATAGTCTTTTTAGTACATGTTTTTGTTATGTTGCCAGAAGTGATTTCTAGTGTTGCAGTAGTTTATTTGCAATGTTGTGTGATGGAGCGTGTGATGAAAATTTTTCATTGGGCACTAGCAGGTTTGAGCAAAGAAGCCCATTATCCGCCCTTTTGCATGATTACGACTACACTTGACAGACCCCACCTAACAATGCTGTTAGGGCATGTACAACGCGTCTGTGTGTCTCGTCTGTAAGGTGGCTTATTTGCGAACCCCCCCCCCCCCAGCTCCCACCGACGGGTCGTGCGTCGACTCCGGAGGCGACGCCCTCGTCCCGTTCCCAGAGGCGGAACGGACGCTCATCCACGCGCTGTAGGAGGCGTCGTCTCACATCGCCGCGCACGCCGGATCCCGCGCGCCTCCTCCTCCTGCGCGTGGCGCGTCTCCTCCTTCCCCGCCAAATATTTCCCGCGTGCCTCCTCCTTTCCCCGACAAGGACGCCACAGAACCTCACACCTGCTTTGCCCGCTCCTGCACCACATCTGCTTTGCCTCCCCGCCGCCTCTTTCTCCGTGCCGTCGTGTTATTCTCGCCGGAGTAGGGTGCGGCGTGATGTCCACGGCCGGCTCAGCACGGAGGAACAACGGATTGACAACTTCGGCCTTGGGTGCAACGGTGAGAATCCCAAGCCAAACCCTAGGTCGCGGTTTAAGGCTTTTTCCACGAGTCTTTTTCTCTCTCCACTTCACCCTCACAAAAAACAAGGAGCCGGTGGAGCCACAAATTGTGGTTCCATCGGCTCTGGTTCTGAGGGTGTTCCGGAGCTGTTTTGAGCATGTTTAAAGGGGCATTATGTCTTAACTTTTGCTTCTAGACCCCAGAAGGCTGGTCCTGACGGTAGTGTCGGATACACAGTTGACATAGGATTCAAGAAAGAAGACATCCGGCTATTTTCAATTAAATAAAAAATACATTGTAACATTCTCATGTGCAATCACATGACCTTGCTTCCTCATTTAGAGATCCTTACCAAGGGCATCAACAACGACCTTGATCATAACTTTAATCTGATTTTTAAATATTTTTCTTTGATTTTTGAAAAATAAATGGATGAACCAAAAATATTGAAAAATATACATCTGGCCGAGGGCACGGTGGTAGTGGTGCCGCCAACGGTCGGCTGACTTGCCAGGTGGGGCTAAATTCCTACTGCCGTGGGGCACAGCGGCAGGAGCCTGCCGCCGTGGGGTACGGCGGCAGCGTCACCCCTATATAAGGGGTCGAAGGCTGCCGCCACCGCTCCTCCCTCCCTCGCTATCTCCTCTAAATCTTCGGCTTTCAACCCTTCAGAGCACTTTTGACTAATGAATGTTTCTAAATTTAGTTTAGTCTAGTTAGTTAGTTGGTTTAGTTAGTGTAGTTAGCTAGTTAGTGTAGTTAAATTAGTTAACTTAGTTTAGTTTAGTTTGATTAGAAATTTCAAAAAATTTAGAAATAGTTATAATTCAAATAATTAGATTATATTTATATAAGAGTATTTAAAAAATTATTTTAATTAACATAATTCGTTTAAATTGGTTTTAAGCTTCTAGAAAATGGTTATAATTCACATAATTAGATTAAATTGATAGAAATAGTTTAAATTCACATAATTCGTTTTAATTCATTTAAAATTTCTACAAAATGATTATAAATCACATAATTAGATCAAATTGATATAAATTTCGTAAAAAATATTTTTAATTCACATAATTTGTTTTGATTCATTTTAAATTTCTAAAAATGGTTATAATTCACATAAGTAGATTAAATTGATATAAAATTCGTAGAAAATAGTTTAAATTCACATAATTCGTTTTAATTCATCTAAAATTTCTAGAAAATGATTATAATTCACATAATTAGATTAAATGAATGTAAAATTTTTAGAAAATATTTTTAATTCACATATTTCGTTTTAATTAGTATAATTTGACTAATTGATTAAATTATGTTATTTGTTTTGCAGTTATGGCTGGACCGTTGGAGTACGTACGGCTGGAGTTGTTAGACGAGGCGGTGGACCGGCACCACCGCTCCTACATGTCGGCTGTGGGTGTTCACTCGACAACATACATTTCCGGACCACCCGCACGTTGATGCCGATACACCAACGGTGGATTCCGAAGTACATAATTCATTTTTATTATTTATTTATGTTTCTTTACAATAGTAATTGCATTAAGTAAATTAATTTTGTTTTTTCAGGCTACACGCTGCAAGACTTCTCCCTTTTGCGCGGTTGGTCGAGGGGGACAGGCTACGAGCTGAAGTTCCCCAGGCGGAGCGGTTAACACGGTTCAGCTATGATGCCCCGCTGATCGCCACGTTATTGGACCGGTGGCGACCAGAGACACACACGTTCCACTTCCCCGTCAGCGAGATGACGCTCAGTCTGGAGGACGTCGCGATGTTGGGAGGACTGCCGTGTGCTGGCGACGCGATTGGGTCGATCGACATCCCCGCGATGTGGCACGCTGACTTCCTTGCTTGGTTCGCGAACGTTCCTCTGAACGATCGCGCACCAGCGCCGTACGTGCCCTTCGCCAACACCCACGGGCCCACCTGAACTTGGATCCAGCAGTTCAGCGTACGTGATTCTAACTCTTATTTCAACGTTTGTATGCATTTTAAACGAATGTGATGATGGACCTTTGTGTGTGTGCAGACTGACTACATGGCGGACGAGGCCGACGACCCGACGTCAGGCAGGTTTTTGGAGGTCTACCTGCTCTGGCTGTTCGGGTGGGTGTTTTTCTGTGAGTCAGCAGGAGACTCGGTGTCAAGGTGCCTGCTCCCCTGTGCTCAGAAGATCGCTGACGCACCCCTTGACCAGATGCCCTAGATCAGCTGGGGCAGCGCTGTTCTAGAAGCTACCTACAGGGGGCTGTGTTCGGCAGTGTCGAGGTCGGGGAGTAAGGAGGGGGTCCTCCTGGGGTGCCCTCTCTTGCTGCAGATGTGGATCCACGAGCAGTTCGACATCGGTCGGCCCAAGGCCGACCTCTCGGAGTACCAGCCACTGCCCGAAGACACCGACCCAACGGACCTCCCCACCATGGGTTCTCTATGGTGCCTGCGGAAGGTAATGACCTTCCTTATCGTTTTCTTCGCTTTACGAGTTCTTTAGTTCGATTCAATTAACTTTTCATGTTCTGTGCAGCACATTTGGGCCGGGGAGCGGCTGAAGAAGGCGTACAAGGACTTCGTAGGTCAGATCGACTGGATGGTCGATGCCCAGGTCCGGTGGATGCCATACGCTCCTGTCATGGTCGCTGCCTGCGCACCACAGGGGCTCTCGTCCTTGTGCTACCGAGACCAGGCGTACTGGATGACGCGGCGCCGATTGGTCTTCGACGTCTACATCGAGGAGTACGCCGTCCACCGGGTGATGAGTTAATTTAGCCTCTTCTATGAGTCGCCAATACCAGTTGTGCCATGTCTGCCCCCTACAGTGCACAAGTGAGCTACCGTTCGCCCGTTATAATTGTTTTTCGATACAAATAGTCAGTTGCCAATAATTTTCTGTTTCATCTATGCTAGGTGGATGCGTAAGGGCATGTCTGCGGCGATGTCGTTCGTGGACAAGCTGCAGCCGTACGTGGACGAGTGGGCGTCCGCGGTGCATGAGGAGACCGTCGTCACCGAGCACCGCCTTCACGACGGCGCGACCTGGGTAGCATACCTTCAGTGGTACCTCTCGAGGACGCGGACGCGAGTGACGTACGTGCCTGCTATCCCGCCACCGCCACCGGTCCCGGACCACGACAGGATCCTGCCTGACACCACGTACCCGGTGTGCCGAGACCAGACCGCCGACACAGCGGTAAGCTACGATACTGCAAACATATTACATTCATATGACTTTTCATTATAACATGTGTTACTAATTTTGTGAGCAGCACGACGTGCTTGCTGAGATCGTGCGGCTCGCAGCGTCTGTGAGGGAGCGGTGCTTTAACTGGGGGCCTCAGCAGCACCAGAGCACGTACGACAGTATCGTCGATGCTGCCATGAGGTACTCCGCCGTCGTGAACTACGCCGGGGCCGTAGAGATTCCTCACCCAGCGTCGTCCTCGAGCTCCGCCTCGACGATGGCTTCGCAGCCGACAACTTCCACCCTTGCCGGAGGCTTCTCGGCTCCGATGCACAACAACAGCCACAGGCGCAGGGCCCGCTCACCTACGTGCAGCGGCCGTTTGTTTCCCCCGACGCAGGTACTTTCAGTGGAACTTGTTTTCAACTAATGCACGGAATTGTTGTGTGTTTCTGTTATACTATATTCTAATCGTACAGGGCGACCACCGCTCTTTCCGATAGCCTGACCTCGACAGCCGAGACGACGGCACCTAGAGCGCCGATTTTTCCGCTAGGAGGTTTCAAACAGTCGGTCTTTCAGTTTGTGGTGGCAGATATTCCTTCCTCGTCCACTCCGCCTATGTTCCAGCCTGATTTCGACGCGACCACCGAGGACCACCAGGCTCGTCGCAGGCGGCCATGGCGACACCGCCTCCCGACCAGCTCGGACCGCGGGTGGTCAAGGCACCTGACCCCTGGACGTACGCCCGGGACCACACCTAGGCTGGCGCTAGAGGTGTTAGGCCGAAGAGGTACCTGCGCATTTAGATGTAGTAGCACTTTTACCATGATTTTGTATAAACTATTTGCATCTACTCGTTGATTATGATATGATCTTGTGATTATGCTTACACTTATCAGTTTGTAGTTTTTTAAAAGGTTAAAAGTGTTTTAAAAATGAAAAGTAAAAAAATGGCCTTACCGGCACGTGACACGACGGCAGGGGTCTGCCGCCGTGGCACACGACGGCAGGGGGCTCGGCGCCGTGCCACGCGGCCCTGCCGCCAGAGGTGCTCTCCTGCCGCTGTGCCCCACGGCGGCAAGAACTTAACGCTGTGGGGCACGACGACAGGGATGCTGCCGCCGTGCGACACGGCGGGGTACAACGGCAGATGTATATTTCTCGAATTTTTTGGTTCGTCCATTTATTTTTCAAAAATCAATGAAAAAATATAAAAAATTCATGTAATCTAATATGGTAACTAAATTGTAATTACATCATCCATTTGGAGTAAAACCAATCGAAGTATTTTATGCAACACAAAATAGCTTATTGCATAGTAAATTGGAATCATAATCACAATAATATAAATTTCTTCAAACATTTGACATCATGCACACCATTATGTACTTTTATTATTTAACAATAAAAAAGTAACTAGCCGAAAATGGTGCTTTCAAGAGAGTTGGAGTCATAATCATGAAGAGCATGTGGAACATGTTGGATTTATGGGTGAAGCAATGGACACATAAAAGTTGTAGCAAGAGGAGGATAACTAACACTCCCCATAATTATGTACTGCCAATATTGACAAACAAAATAAGTGGACAAACTGATGGTAGTAAGATTAATTGCTTTAAGAGACGGCCTGCTGTTGGCGCAACAGCTGGGAGTTAGCAAGCTGACCACGCAATCGGATTGTATGGAAGTGGTTGAGGCGATGCAGAATGGTGGCTTCTCGGCAACAGTTGGGGCACCGTTTTTTGATGAATGTTGGCTTCTATGCACTGAGTTCAATTCTATCTCAGTAGAATTCTGTTATAGAGAAGCTAATTTTGTTGCTCATAATCTAGCAAGGAACTCTCTAGTATGCAAACTATCTTGTAATTGGCATAGTGAGCCACCTGGGTTCATTATGGAGCCTCTGGTAAACGATGTAAGTGTTATTGCTATGAAATAAAATCGGCAGAGGGCTTCCCATAAAAAAAACACCTTACTTAGAAAACAACGCATCCTACAGGTTCATGCATACAACAACAAGTGAAATACATTTAACTATCTTAATTCATTTTTGTATCTCAAAATTTAAGGCAGAGATCCTCTTACAATCTTATTATAAAATCACAAAGAACAAGATTTATATATTTTATCCAACACATGGTCATGTAACTTGTTTCCATACATAATTGAGGTTCCACAAACCAACCACTCAAATTGAAGCCAAAATCTTTAACACAATAAAGAAATCTATTTTTGAACAATAAATCAAAATTAGAACATGCATAAATTCTTCCAACGTTTGAGTTTTTATGGTAACACGATGAGCGTAGCTAGCCAACTTTAAGATTTATGTGACTCAATGCATGAAAATATTGTTTGAATCAATACACGAAAAGATATTTATTTAGAAATTGATACTACGACAAAAGTAGAAAGCATTGGTGACGCAAGCTAAATGACAACTTGCAACACCATAATGATACACATATTGCATCAACTAGGTAGCATCCTAAATCAATGGTTGCATAAACATTAAAATAACTGTGCAAAGGCACCAAATAATTTTCTAACACTACAAATATGACCAATAGTAATGTTGAAATATCTTATGGTAACATTACAAATCTTTGGATGCACCAATGGAGGTCCTCCTTCGCGAAATAACTAATACTTGTTTGAGTTCACATTATCTTTCCTCAATCTCCATAGGTCGCACCATATGTGTCATTCTTAATTGTGGTTGGCAATGAGGTGCTTTGGTGATTCTCCTTCCCTAGAACAGGGAAGGGAATACCTTCACAAAGTTGATGAATATCACAAGGTGAACACAATGTTGTCAATATAGAAGCAACGAGATAGAATAAGTTGGGCATACGTGAGTGGAGAAGATCCCATATTCTTCCAAGTTAGCTAACAGTGGCATGTAGGCCTAGATACCGAGCCGACTCGGCTCGGCTCGACTCGGTCTAGCTCGGTAGGTTAACGAGTTGGATCGGCTCGGCTCGGCTTGTTATTGCTAACGAGCTCAAAAGCTGGCTCGGCTCGGCTCAGGAAAAAGCTCGAGCCTGCTCGTTTGGCTCGTGAGACCTTGGCAGGTCAGTAGCGATTCGCGAACCGGCAAAGGAATATACAGAGAAAAGAGAGAGAGGATCAGAGGAGTGAGGACTTGCTCGCGGATTGACTCGCGGAGGTCAGATATGCGCTGGTCGCAGACGCTGGTTCACGTCGTCATGCTCTCCTCGTCGTCCATGGCCCTGTCGTTGCTACAACACTACGTCACATCTCGCGCACTAGCATGCTGCAGTGTCGCAACATACATGAATCGCGAGATTGCAGCAGCAAGTGGCTAGGTGCCGCGAGATTGCAGCGGCCAGGTGCTGGTGCTATGCTGTGCACCCGTGTTTGTGTGTGCGGCGGACGGCCAGGAGGCCAGGCGTGAGTGCTCCGGTATTGCACATGTGTGTGCGGCGGACGGCCAGGAGGCCAGGCGTGAGTGCTCCGGTATTGCACATGTGTGTGCGGCGGACGGCCAGGAGGCCAGGCGTGGGCAGGCTTTTTAATACCGACCAGACGGACCGAACCGGCGGGGTCCGGTACCGGTTTACCGGTTCGGTTCGGCCGGAAATCGGTAGAAACCGGACAAATTCGAATTTCAAACCAAATTCCCTAGTGCAAGCGGTTGGAACCGGTATACCAACCGGTTTAACCGGTATACCGGACCGTTCGACCGGTTCCCGATCGTTTAACCAAAAAACCAAATTAGTGGAGAATTTGACGTGTTTTCAAATTTGAATTAAAAATTGAAAAAATAAAAGAATTTTTTCTAAAAATATTGCAAGGTGCATAGAATCTAATGGTGTCGAAACATTTCAAATATTAGTGCATTTAGTATTTTTTGCGGGGTATTAGAAGTTCAACCGGCCAATTTGTTCTCCTTTTTCTTTTTTAGTTGAACTACTACTGCACACAAACTATACTAAACGAACGAATATTTGAAAGTTTTTGACACTATTAGATTCTACACACCTTGAAGTATTTTTGAGAATTTTGTGAGAATTTTTCATTTTTTAAATTCAAATTCAAATTTTGAATTTGGACCGGTTGAGAACTGGTCCGGACCGGTAGGACCGGTTCCCACGGTTTCCGGACCGGTTCCCACCGGTTCGGTTAACCCTGGGTGTGGGTGTTGTGCGCCTGTGCTTGCAGCTATGAGGCTGAGATGCTTGTGCGGCGGCTAGTGCGGTGGACGACCGACTTTTTTGTTTTTTGGCCCTTTTCGAAAGAATCTCACAAATGCGCCCCTCCTGGAAAGATTTCAAAAAATGGACCATCAGCTCGGCGCCATGGACAGCGGCGCCGAGCTTAGACGTCTCGGCGCCACTGATCACGGCGCCTAGGTGGGAGGCTGCGCTGCCCGCGTGGCACGACGTGGCGGCGGACGTGGCGCCGTGCTCGGCGCCCCGATCCGTGGCGCGAGGGTCGGCGCCCGATCCACGGCGCCTACCCTCCGCGCCCCGATCCGTGGCGCCCGGCCTCGCGCGCCCGATCCGTGGCGCCGAGGGGCCTTCATAGCCCGTCCCCTTCACGGCCCGAACCTTCCTCGGCTTTTTCTCTACCTCCTCTTCCTCCCCTTCTACGTCTCCACATTTCGATTCCTAAGATTTGACCATAAAAACTTCGATTTGATCCGTAGATTGTGACAAGGCAAGTATTTCCTCATTCCTCCTCAATTTTAACTCATTGATTTGTTGTTTATAAGTTGTATTAGGTCATACACATTCACTTTGTTAGTTAGGGTTTGAAGAAATATAAGTTTGCTATGAGTTGTATTATTTCTTTTGTTGGCAATGTGATTTGCTGAAATATGAGTTGTATGAAACTTATTGGCAATGTAAATTGTTGAAATATTTGAATCAACACATTAAAATTTGAAATATCATCTTGAAATTTGAAACATCACCTTGAAATTTGAAAAAGTATGTTCACTAAGATTATTAAGAGTGAAAAATTGTGTAGTTTATATTTGGAAAATGTAAAACTAAAGTGATTAACTAAAATGTAAAACTAAAATCGAAACTAACTAAAATCAGAAACTTTTTTTAGAATTAATTATCATCTTGTTTTGCAGTTGCAATGGCTACCTCAGGTCCTGAGTTGGACTTAGAACTCCTCACCAAAACGAAGGTCAATGTAGAGGTGCCAAACGGGATCCACACTCCTATGTGCTTCGCGGTGACAGTTGCAAGGTTGTTAGGTGCAAGGTTATGGGGTACGCGTACGGGATGAGGTTCTTCATGTGCGCAAACTATGCGCACGATCCGATCCGGCCCATTCGACCGCAACCTTAGAGCAAAAGTAAAGACTTACGTTCATTTCTCAATTATTCATTGGTAATTTATGATTTAATATTTGCCGACATGTCTTTGGAAAAAGACCCCACCTCCTCTTTGTGATTTCATGCGGTGGCTAGATGCGAGCGGTCCGACTTCGACAAGAGCTACGTCGATGGAGAAGCCCGTGATGCAAGGGAGAGGTGGTTACGCATGGTTGAGTGCGAAAATAGAGAGGAGAAAAAGAAGGAGGAGCAGAAGGAAATGCGCCAGCGTCAGGAGATGAGAGAACGTGAAGCGGCCCAGGCTCGTGAAACCGATAGAGAGAGGAAGAGGGAGAGGGCTCGTCGGGCCAAGGCAGCTGGGCCGGATGCCATCAGGAAGGGGAAATACCCCCGTTGTACTCAGTAGACCTAGAGTATTATTAATTCTGGAGTCCCAGTGTATCAAATAATTCTAGATTGCATGTTATGTAACCTTTAGACTTTTAATCGAACTGTATTAGAGTGTGTTTTCTGCGTCTTTTGTGCTTCGTTAGATTGCTGCAATATAGATACTTGCCTGTGTTTCCTTTGAGTCACTGACGCGTTCCCCTCCCACAGATCGACTGGCTCACAACGCAGCAATACCCTAGTAGTAGAGTGTGTTTTCACCGCAACAGTGCCTTAGTAGTAGCGTCGTACATGCCATTGCAATATTGTCTGGTTGTTTAATGTAAGTCTCATGCGTTAAGTTGTGAAACTTGCAATTTCGTTTGTTGTATGAGAAAATTTTGGCAGCATCTCCCCTGTATTTTCATACATAGCATGACAGATAATTATGAATATAGTCATCCATACACAACCAAATTTAGCAACACACATTCCTCCATAATATAGTCCATACCACAATACATAATACAGTCCAGTCCATACCACAATCCATAATACAATTCTATCCATAGTACAATACATAAAACAGTCCATAGTACAATCCATGATACATGCAATACAACGAGCGTCAACTCAAGTCCTCCTCTTAGTCTTACCCTTGCCCTTCCCTAGAGCATCGGTGCCTGGAGTGTATACGTTTGGCGGGTGGATCAATCGACGTGGTGAAGCCTGAGTCGAAGGGGCATCATGTAGCTGAGATGGTCCAATCTCGTCCGGCGAATGTCGTCGGCAACCCGCAACGGCGTGTCGTGTCCTCCGAGCTCGTGCACTGTCGATGGCTCGTGAACGTCATCCATCGTGACAGACCTACAACCGCAACGACCAGCTGCAAGACGTAGACGCTTTTTCAACCTCTGTAAACCCAAAATCCAAGTTAGTTGATAACGATTACCACAAGTATTGAAGATGTGTTCAACAAGCTTACCTGTAGGAAGGAACGGGTCCTCTGGTCCCTAACTGTCACACTGAAGGCCTCAATGTCATCTACTGAGCGTCTGAGGGTGTTGCCCTGCACAAAGAAAACAACGCAACATTAGAAACTAAAGGCCTCTACGAGTACAAAGCTAAAGAAGTAAAATGTACGAAATTACCACTCGGTCCAATATCGGTGCTATCTCAACTTGGGTTCCAACACGAGTAGCTTCGTCGTATGTCGTTACTTCATCGTCGGTAGACTCTATGTCGGCATAATCTTCATGCGTCCACCGTGTCTTCAACTTCGCATCTAGTAGCTCGCCGGTACCAAGCTTGGTACTTGTCTCGTACTCTCGTTTGTGTGTGGTTCCTCATTATCATCGAGATTATCACCCTGCAAGTCCCATTCAGCAACATAACTCTTGTGTTCCTCAGCCCAATCAAAAACCTTCTTCTTCCTCTGACGATCCACCCTGCATTTCATTTCATAAGGCCAGTTAGATATCTTTAACGCAAATGTTTGGTAAGAGAACTAGGAAAGACAATCTTACTTGTGCAACTCGACCGAAGTAGATACCGGTTGGACTGGCCAAAGCTGTCGCATACCAAATTGTCGTGCAACTCTATGGGGCAAGTGGTACTCCACAGCATAGAAACATATCAGAGGGCAAATCATCCTGTACATGTCCTCGTCCATGACACACATAGTGCTCAACGCAAAGGAAGTACCTTGCTGACCCTCGTACGGCTCCCAATTAACCTGAAAAAAAGAGGAATTTTAAGTACTAACGAAAAAAATGTAACAAGTTGAAATGAACATCAAAGCAATGTAACAAGTTCAAAATAAATCACGTACACCGCCGGCGGTGAGAGAATCCATCTCGTTCGAGTACTCAACATACGCTCGAGGTTTCCTTTCGTGAGGTACACCGACTCGGTCCCCGAGTAAGCAAGCGGCCGAGGCCGACGTCGAGGGTCGACATTGGGGAACCAAGGGCGACGAGGGAAAACCCGTGTACGACCAACCGGGACACGAGACCACATCCAAAGCCGGCGGTAGCTACGTGCAACCACCAAGTGAGGCGGTGGTCGAAGTGCGCCTACACGCCTCGCACAACCGCGTCGGTAGAGGAAAGCCAACACTGCAGAGCCCCAACTATACTGTCCAGCCTGATCCCAGTCGGTGAGGCAGTGAATGTACATCCATGAGGCCGCATCACCCGTCGCGTCGGGGAAGAGAATGCAACCAAACAAGTGAAGAATCCATGCCCTGCAATAGTACCCAACCGTCTCCAAGTCCGCATTTGCCGGGCGGTGTCCGAAAGCTTGACGTAGCCAAGTGATTTGCACCCCACTCGTACGAGACCCTTCCTCGGCCAGAGGTAGGTCGCGCCCAAGGAAGGCTCGTACTCGGTCTCTCCAACCATCGGACCTACAAGGCCCTTTCACGGCCATCCCGTGTCCCGGCAAGCCAAGTATCTTCTGGCAATCCTCAAGTGTAACTGTCATCTCCCCAAACGGTAGATGAAACGTGTGTGTCTCAGGTCGCCATCTGCAAGATTGGGAAAGTAGAGTTAGTCAGAGTGTTATGGAAAAGGAATTAATGTTATTTAAAGAAGTGTGACATGCAGTGATAAATATGTACCTATCAATCAGTGCAGTGAGAGCCGGCGGGTTTAACTTAGGCAAACCACGTCGAACCGAGTAAGAGATCACATCCGGGCCTCGCTCTCTAAAGAAGGGGAGTGTAACGCTCGTCGTCTTCGCATCTCCAAGAACCCATGGTGGGTTCTAGGACGAAGGACGGGAGGGACTCGTGTAACGATTACAAATTAGAATGGAGTAATTTCATCATACGTACAACATGTGGAAATAGAAACTAATTGAAAAAAACGACCCATACCTGCCCCTCCGCCACTAGACGTCCTCGGTGGTGCTGGTCGTACACCTGATCCAGCAGATGGAACTGCGCCATCCTGCAAAAAAATTGAAATGAACATGAGTACCTGAATGAAAATAATACAAAATTTGAAACGAACATCAAAGTAGAGCTGTGCAAAGAAAACTTTGTGAATTTAATGTAATTGCACCTGGGCAATTTGCCAACGACAAGTGCGTGAATTGTGGCCCAATCTACCACACTTCCCGCATTCATATAGCTCGGGGTCAGTAAGAAAAGGAGTTGCTCTCCCCCGCCTAGATCTTCCAGAAACCTGATCCATGACCATCTTGTGTCTCGACCTCTTCCTTGAGCCGCGCTTCTGCCATTTATAATCTTCATCAGCAATGTACCTAGGACCGTCATATGGAGGCCACTCTCCAGAATCACGAAATGGCACAAATCTAGGACTCCAAGTACGAATTAGGTTCTCAACACTAAACTCAGGAGGTATCAAGCTCTGCCAACTAAAGTTGCGATGGTTGCACGCTGCCACCATATGAGAACATGGAAAGTGGTATTGCCTTGGTCCACCACAAGTGCATGAAAAATCCTCGATGACCACAACATGTCGCCTCGACTCTCGGACCTCACCATCTGACGTTGTGCCACCCCTTTGTACTACCTCGTAGGAACCTCGTTCATGATCGAAACATGTAACTTCATGTGTGTTTGCTCTTTCTCTCGCTTTTTCGATATGGTCTCTAGACTTCCAACCCCATCTATGTCCGGCACTCTGCTCCGCCGGTGCGGCTTTATGTCTAGCATTGAAAAACTCATTAAGCTTGTAGAAGCTGAAGATTACAATAGCATTCACGGGCATAGCACGTATCCCCAACAACAACTTATTGAATGACTCAGCCATGTTGCTGCATTGAAACTCGTACCTCCAACCACCCTTATCATGAGCCCTAGTCCATTTGTGCACATCTTTCATCAATCCGGACAACCACTTGTCTACCTTCTCGCATTTGATGCCGTTTCGACTTTTTCCAAAATCTCAAGAAAGTGCTTATCCTCAAGTTGCGGCATGCTATCATAAAGCGATCAAAATTATCCTTAACACCATCCTTTCGAAGTAGATTCTCGCAAGGTGGCGATTACACCACCGATGGTGTATAGGTGGATATCCCTCCATCCGCTCACGCACGGCATTAAGTATGCCCCCGTGCCTATCGGATATGACACCCACCTCCCTACCAGGCCCAACCACATGTATCGGGACAAGCATCAAGAACCACCCCCAGTTTGTCATTGTTCTCCTTTTCAACAAGAGCAAAAGCCAAAGGAACCAACATATTGTTTGCATCACATGATATGGCTATAAGCGGTGTCCCTAGGTACTTGCTCGTAAGAAATGTGCCGTCGATCGAAAACATTGGACGACAATACTTAAATGCCTCGACACACCGAGGGAAGCACCAAAATGCACGAAAGAAAATTTGTCTTCCACCCTTAGTCTTGTTTGGATTTGCCATGTACTCATAATGCATGCCGGGATTAACCGCTTTGATTGCATTCAAAACTTCGGGGCAACCTCTCATACGCGGTCTCCCAATCCCCATAAATCATTTTCCATGCCGCCTCGCTTCGCCCTCCAAGCCTTACCATAGGTAATCCGATAACCATCATAAATCCGCTTAACCGTGCTAATAATTGTCGACACCTTCATATTGGGTTGTCCCTTCAAGATCTCCAACATGCGCTTGGCAATCGGTGTGGAGGTTAGCGGCGGTGCCTTCTTCTAAGCTCAAGTTCAACACATGTGTGTGGGCCAACAACCTTTGTGATCTTCCACTTACCGGTGTGCTTTTGCTTCCTTCCACAAACCCTCCAATTACAACCTTCCTTGTCGCACACAACTGTGTATCGCCGCTCCGCATACGAATGTAAGACCTTGTATGGCCTCTTTTGTATCACCGCATAATGCCGCAACCACCTCTTCAAAGCGGGAAGGTCATTGAAAACTATGCCTTTCTCAATAACCATGCCGTGAGCGGCCTCGGGAGCATCTAGAAGGTCGCATCCCGCCCTTCTGCAATTGCCATACCGGATAATTCAAGATTGCTAAATTCGTGTACCCTAATGTCAACACCAGGGAGAACACGCCTCATGAGCTCAACATCACTCTCTGTAAGCTCCTGAACTGGGCGGTCATCATCAGAATCACTGGCCCTAGCAATGTCATAAGGCTCCTCCTCATTCATGTAATAAGGCTCATCATCATCCATGTCATGAGCCTCCTCTGCATTCATAGCTTGAGGTTCAATTTCGACACTATTCGAAGCGCGAAATCCATCATCAAGATACTCACTTGGGGGAATGGGAGGTGCACGTGCTTTTTCAAGCAACATTTCCTACAACACATGGCAAACCACAAAATATAAATACTCAATGAGAGTAATGATTGGTGAGAAAACCCTAAGATTCGAAGAAATTTGAGCTCCCAATACTTACTTGGATAGTTCCGTGTCAAAGGAATCTCTTCGGGCGGAGCAGACCCCACCATCATGTCCCGTGCCTTAGAAATATTCACCTCTTTTGGTGCCGATTCAGCATCAACCAAACTTCGCACAATCTCATTACTAACACGAGAGACAGGTGCGTGGCGGTTTGGTGTGATCATTAAGCAATGGGCGCACTACCACATCCAAACATTGCAACTGGCTCTTCAGTGCCGATCTCACATAATTATCCCATTGATTCTCAGACCCAATTGGGATGAGGCGCCTCAGATTATTAGGTGGAGCACCCAAGTGAATTACACCCTCCACTACAATGTCAACATCACGTCTAGTGCAATGTAACTCCTCACGAGCCCTTGAAATCACCTCATTCAAACTTGGTCTATCATCGAATAGCACAGGCACACATTGCATCTCAAGAAACTCAACATTTCCATAACGGTCTCTTTCCACACTACCTCCATGATATATGGTCACTAGGTTGTCCATCTATAATTGCAACCAAAAATTCACAAAAGTAAGTTGGAAGTAAATTTCTTTTGTCCGTGACTAATTACCCTAAGTCTATAAATACATATATCTCTAATTCTACTATTGTATCTATCTATGTCTATATAGACAACTTATATCCATAAGTAATTTTTCTATTTCCTAAGTCTATGAACAAATTATATGTCTAAGTAATTTTTCTATTTCCTAAGTCTATGAATTATGTAACTAGGTTAAATATCTAAATACAAATGGAAATATCAAGATTTTAGTGTTTACCTTGCTATTGGAGGAGAGGAACAGAGAAGCCGCGCCGCGGGGAGTCCGCCCGAGCCCCTACCCCGCGAGGCGCCCGCGCCGGCGCGGCCCGAGCGCCGGGGAGCGGCGGCCGAGGGCGGGGCGCCTCGGGGAGCGGGGGCGGCGCCTCGGGGAGAGGTGGCCGGGGGCGGGGGCGGGGCGGGGAGGCGCGGGCGGGGGTGCGGCCGGCGCGCGGCCGGCCACGGGGCCGCCGCGGCGGCCGGACCGGTGGGTGGGGCGGACGGCGGGGCGGGCGGCGGGGCGGCGGGTGGGGGCGGGCGGCGGGGCGGGCGGGCGGCCACGGGGGCGCCGACGGGTCGGTGGGTGGGGGGGCGGCGGGGCGGCGGGCGGCGGGGCGGCGGGTGGGGTGGGGCGGCGGCGGGGGCGGGCGGCGGGGGCGGCGGGTGGGGGGCGGGCGGCGGGGCGGGCGGGCGGCCACGGGGGGCGCCGACGGCCCGAGCTCGGGGCAAAAGTCTCGAATGGTGGGAACGCCGGGATGGGAGAAAGGGGTGGGCCCGGGTGGAAAGAGGCTCGGCGCCACGGATCGGGCGCGGAGGGTAGGCGCGGGTGGATCGGGCGCCGACCCTCGGCGCCACCGATCGGGGCGCCGAGCTCGGCGCCACGTCCGCCGCCACGTCGTGCCACGCGGGCAGCGCAGCCTCCCACCTAGGCGCCGTGATCCGTGGCGCCGAGACGTCTAAGCTCGGCGCCGCTGTCCATGGCGCCGAGCTGAGGGTCCATTTTTTGAAATCTTTCCAGGAGGGGCGCATTTGTGAGATTCTTTCGCAAAAAGGGCCAAAAAAACAAAAAAGTCGGGGATGGGCGACCAGGAGTTAGGGTTTTGTTTTGCTATGGGTTGGGCTGCTAGGGAAGATGGGCTATCGGCCGTGGTCTATTGTAATGTTGTGGCCTTTTGCTTGGATGTTCAGCTCGTTGAGCTCGCGAACAGCTCGACTCGTTATACTAACGAGCTAAAACTTAGGCTTGGCTCGGCTCGTTTTTCCTATTGAGTCGAGTCGAGTCGAGCCGAGCCTACTGTGAGCCGAGCGTAGCTAACGAGCTTCAAGTTTTTCGTCTAGCCCTAGTGGCATGCCATATTTTTGCAACTAGAGTGGGAGAAGGAGACATAATGGGGCAACAATAGTTGGAGCATAAGCTTTTGGAACACTTGGATTTATAAACTAGCAATTCTTAAAAAAAAGATCTAGAAAGTAGAAAGGTATCTAGAGAGAGGAAACAAGGAGGGGTAGGGGAGGCACGACACGAAAGCTCCAAAGATAAGGCCAACTATAGTGATGTGACAACAATTACTTAAAACAATTACCAATGAATATAACACCCTAATTTTACTAAAAATTTGGCTTTATTAAAATTTGCTAGAAACCATTTAATTGCTTAAGGAACATAAGGTTGCTTTACTTCTTTTTAGGCATTTAAAACCTTTTCTAAAATAAAGTCAATGAAATATAAGAATTTATTGTTGCATATATGCTGGAGCATTTCTTTTGGTTGCTGGAATTCAAATTTAATTTTGAATTCTATTTTGTTTGAATCCTTTTCAAACCCAAACCTTAATTCCTAAAATCCCTACCCATCCAACTTCCTAGCCCAACCCAGCCTTTCAGCCCAAAGAAGAAGCCCGCCGGCGCAGCAGAAAGCCGCGGCCCGGCTCGCGCACGCCGCTTCGCGGCCCGGCGAGCCGCCCGCCCCGCCGCGGCCGCTCCCCGCCTCCGCCCGCGGTCGGCCGACCCGTGGGGCCCCCATGTCATCCCCGCCGGCGCGTCGTCCCCGCGCCGCCGCCGAGTTTGACCCGCGCACGCGTGGCTTCCCTTGGCCCGCACGAGGCTCCCGGGCTATTTAAGGCACGCCGCCGCCCTTGGAAGCCCTACCCGAGCTGTCCAAGCCAACCCACCGTCTTGCGCGCCGCCGGAAACCCTAACCCTAGCTTCCCGTCGCCGCCGCCGTCGAAACCTCGACTCCGCCGCCGACGCACCGTCAGGGAGCACATCCAGAGCCGCACAAGGAGGTGAGGCACCCGCCGGCGTCGTTTGTTGTTGGTTCCGTGCACCCCGCCGTCTTGGAGCCGTCGCTGGAGTTCGCCGCCGCACCGAGCCGCGCCGCCGCGCCAAGCACCCACGCCGCCGTGTTTCCGCCAAGATCGTTGCCCTAGGTCGATTCGCCGTCCCGCGCGCTTCGTCTAGGTGCTAGCCGCGCGTCAAACCGTGCCCCGGAGCCCGTAATCGGGTTCGCCGGCGAGCTCACCGCCCCCGCGCCGCCCGCAGCCCGCTCGCCGCCGGCCATCGCCCCGCCGCCGCCGGCCGCTCGCGTGTATCCTGCGCCGCTGGATCTAGATCCAACGATCTAGATCCATCCGCCGCCGCTGCTTAAACCGCAAGCGACCGCAGCCGCTCGATCTAGATCCAACGGATCTAGATCAAGTTACCCGGGTCAACAGGTCAACCCCGCCGCCGCCCCCGGCGATTTTGCGAGAAAAGCCCCTGGGTTTTCCGATATTCACAAAAATACCCTTCCACCTTAGAAGTTTCTTTACAGTTTAGCCCTTTTTCTTTATTTTAGCCCAAAACCTTTTCAAATCTTTACAGTTTGGTCCCTACACCTTCCCTAAGCCGTAACTTAGTCGTTTTAGCTCCGATTTTAGCGTTCTTTATGTCCACGTGTTCGTCTCGAAGCGTAGATTAGTTTTATGCTACTGTTTAGATCTGTTTGATCTGTTTGGTGACTGTTTCTTATTTATTCCTATTGTATGCTTGTATGTGATGATTGTGGACCGTAGAGAGCGATTCGTTCAAGGGATTTGAAGATCAAGTCGTGCAAGAGTTTGAGCAGCAAGACTTTGTTGAAGGCAAGTATTCCTTGATGCATACCCGTTTGTCCTACATAACATGCATTTAAACTCACTGTCTTTACTTTTCCGCTTGCATTAATTTGATGGGAACCTATTAAGGATCATGCCTAGATTTTTACTACGTTTACCTTGATACCGGGAATTAAATTAATCTTGTGGTAGCTATTGCTTAGCATGCTCAACTGGGAATTGGTATTAATCAACTTGGTTACCTTTATTATTCTATGTTCCGTTTATGATCTTTACTTTACAAGACCACCTTTAATATGATAATCGGAACATGGAGAACCACCCAGGAAAATAGTACAACCACAAGAACTAATGGGCAATGGTCTTGGCTGAATAATTAGGAACTTTAGCTTGGGATGGTCTTACCTGATAAGGACAAGGGATCGGCGGTACTGTGGGGTATGGACTCGCTCTAGCAGGGGGTTGGGTGAGTTATTCTTTTATGGTGGGGTATCGACCGCTAGGGGACTTTATACCTTGCTAACTGATCCGGACCTTGTGGGTCATAACTTGCTAGGGAACCTTTGTAAAGGCCATGTAGCGTCCCTATGCAATCACACCTCGGAAGTGTGGTATGGTGCCTTGCAAACACCGCATGGTTGGGTCCAAAGTTCTTCGGAGCTTTTACGCTACTTGTGGGTAAAGATGTACAACCTCTGCAAGTGCTAAACTAATCGATTAGCCGTGCTCACGGTCAAGAGCGGTCCGGACACTCACATGATTAAATTATGGAACTTTAATGTTTAATTGTTGTTTTTATTCTTTATTTATGATGCTTATATCTTATTAATTGGGTTGGTATGAACTTACACTCTTTAGTAATCAGGTTGCTAATAAAACTTGACCAACTAAAATGCTAAAGTGCTTGAACCTTAGCCATCCACCATATGGCCTTGCATGTTATGTTGTTCTCTCTTGCTGAGTACGATATGTGCTCACGCTTGTTTATTCTCTTGCATCTACAATACCCGGAATTGCTGCTCAGACTGGGAGAACTTTGAAGATATTCCAGGAGATTTCCAGGAGTTCTAGGTGTGCGTAGTCTTGGTCGGTACCGCCTCGTGGAGGCATTTTGTCCGCTGCGAGAACTCGTTTATTTAAGATTCGTTTAAGATTATGGTTTGTAATAACTCTTTATTCGTGTGGCACTGATTTTGGTATTCATAATGTCTAAGCGTGTGTGTAACTTGATCCTGGCGCACACGTGATCAATGCATTCGATTTGCCTTTAAAACTGGGTGTGGCAATAGGTGGAAGTTAGAACAGGAGGGAGACAAGTAGTAATGTATGCAGTAGTTAAGTCATGCCAGATGTCTTTCCCTGGATGTTACCGTAATGGAGAAGATAACGCATATATAGTACATGTTCATATACACAATGTAGCAAAAATTACTATATCATCAAAATCATTGGGTACCGATCTAAAAATTTTGATTTCAATAAATTCAAAATTATGGGCACCCATAAAAACATATGTGTTGTAAAATATGATTAAACCAAGGTAAATTATAAAAATTGTGATTAGTAAATTAAGATGGAAGAGTGCCAAATCGGCCCGCAACAAAACACTACTAACAAGATTGCTGCAAGAAAACACATTATAATAATCTATCATAGCATATGCAAAATCCCTAACAAATCTTTTGCACTAAACAAACTCATGACAACTCATTAAGCACAGATAAAAGTTATGACAAAGTATCTGATCTATGAAAGGGAGGATAACAACTTGATGACAAAGGTTCAATGAGCACCAAAATCTATCTCGATGGTTGAACGAAGGAAAATTACAATGGAGTCTAATTATAAGGCTCTCGACTAATCCCAATTGCCTGAAACCTCACATCATAAAGTCGGTGATGACGATTTTGGCCTTCACGGCGTCCTTGATCTTCTTGATTGCATGGCACAACAACCCGCCGATGTCATCAAATGCCCTAGCAGTGTGGTCGTTGGACGAAGAGCCAGGCAGCAGTGCCTGGCATGCCATGGTGAGAAGAGACCCTGCAGTGTTGTCATTGTCATCACTGACTAGAGCCTTGGAGGTGCACTGAACATGGCGTGCCTTGCCATGTCCGTCAGGGAGGATGGCAAACCCCGATGGGAGGAGGAAGATAGAGGTATGGTCGCCGCCGTTCATGACCTTACGCATCCTCTCCTCTTCAACTGGAGCATAGACGACCATGGAGCATGATGCATCGGTGCGTGCCTCTTGCAAGATCAGCATCTTGTTGTTGATTCCATCAGTCACCTGTGAGAAAAAATGAAATCAATTCAGATATTCAGTGAGATTGTTGTTTTTTATCTTTGGTGTGCAGTTGTATTTTTACCCCTATGTTTTAACTTTATGTTTTGCTCTCATCTATTCATAAGTAAATGCGATTTCTATCCTGGTATTTGTGTACTTGCCTCTGTTTTTACCATTGACTAGGGACATGATCGCATTGACTTGTGAATGGTTGGGGGGAAACTCAGAAATTCAATAAAAAGATGACAAATCACAATTGCACTTCAAAGTAGTAGTATGAACATAAATGCTGCAAAATTGTTACTCTGATGCATATTGTTGTGATAAAATTGCTAGAATGGTGTGCTTACTTTCGGGAAGAGGACAGAGACGACATTGCCATCGAGGTGGCCCGTGGCGACGGAGCCCAACTCCTCCACAGCAGCGCCATTGGCGAAGGTATCCCACTCGCCACGACGCTGGCCATTGCATAGGTACTGGAATAGGAGTTGCGGCAGCATGCTTGGCAGCCACACTGTGGTGCTGGCACTCAGCACCATGCCGGACGGCTCTCCATCCATGCTGCCCACTTTCTTCCATGTCACCATACGCACAACTGCATCGATCCTCTCGGCACATGTGCTATTGCTGTCATGCCACTCGGCAATGCTGCTCGATGGTTGGGTGACTGGCCCAGAGACGGCTGAGTAGAAGGTGGCCATCATTTGTTGGGCCAACTCCATGACTCCCCTTCTCCCCATCCGTGAAATGGCCCCTGTGGTGAAATTTGTTCAGAACTTGTCCAATCCAAAGTGATTGCTTACAATCCATAAGATTAATTGTTTGTAATCCAATCGTGAAACTATAAGGTTATGCACTTTCCTTCTTGGTGATCAATTAATAACTCACCTGTGTTGTGCCTGTTTGGAACATGGCCGGAGTGTAAAGCGAAGAGGTATTCACACTGCCTCTGGAGAGAAGCCAGCCAACGTTGTGCGCCATGAGCTTTCCCAGAGCGGAAATGTGGCCTGAACATGGTCGGCACGTTGGTCTCATCATACTCCGCATGCACAACCCATGTCACCTTTAATGCACAAAAGAATTTAAAGTGGTGTACCCAGAATGTTGCAAAGTCACAGCATTTCAACAAAATGTATACGATAAGAATACATTTTTGAAAAAAAATAGAAGCAAAGCACGAAAGCTTCTGATTATTTTTGAAATTGAAGACGAATGGTAAAGATCTAGCACCTTGCAATAGCCATTGCCCACGTCCTCAACAAGGCAACCGGATGGCAGTAGCCTGCAGCCCTTCTGCAATGCATTCATGACATTGTTGTCAACATTGAGATCAACCTTGCCACTATCTTCCAGTCCAAGGATGCCGTCAATGGACACGTCCATCACAGCCCAATGCCCCTCCGCTGTCATCTTGCTATACCTCAAAAAGTTCACGCTACGGTTGCGCAGGCGTGGTGACTGAACCCACATGTCAGCATTCATCTGCAAGTGCTCCACAAATCAAAACCAATGAAGATAGATAAAGCCCATATTCGATCAATATCAAACATTAAACATGCATGAATACAAAACAAGCTCAAGATCAAACACTAAACATGCACCAATACATCAAACATTACACTCACCAGCTGAATTAGGCCGTTGTGTGAAGTGAAAATACCACCGGAGATGACATCGCCAGCTGTCGCACCTGCCACTACACCAGGGAAAGTCCGAAACCACTGGTTCTGCAACACAAACATGACAACCACGAGCGGAGCTAGAAACTCAAAATTTTATCTAAAATTAACAGTCCTACGGGACCTTGCCCACCCTACCCCACCCCCAACTAATGACAATGCTTGTTTAGATCGAAGAGGATTTGAAGGTAATGAAGGGGATTGAGTCTAAATTGAACCAATTTCCTCTTATTCCCTATCATTCCACTTTGAATCCACTAGTATTCAAACAAGGCATGTTGAATCGAAGCATATGGTTACCATGTACGTACCACATCTGTAAGGATGCCAACGAGGTGGGCAGCCGTGGCTCTAACCACACCAGTCTCTCTAGTAGCCTCCCTGACAAACCCATCTGAGCAGGCATCGAGAAATAGTGGAAATGTTCTCTTCTGGAATGCATGGTAGCTCAACACCTCGCCATCAGGGGTTGGCACCCACACTGGCTCCCCCTTTGTCGCCAGCATCAAGAACTGGTCCATGGAAGCCTCCGCGTGCCTGAGAAGAGTGTCCCTGCCCTCGACGACGATAGAGAGCATGGAGTGGGTGGAAGTGAACGGAGTAGGACATCCAGACGACAGGGGTGCCTCCGCCTCCACTAGGATCTTGTGGAGAAAGGCGGTAGCACGCATGTGCTCGTCCCTTAGCCTCGCATTCTCCGCGAGTAGGCGTTGCTTCTCCGATGATGGCTCAGTAGGCATCGTCCCTTTGCTGCACGTGACGCATGACTTCGCCAACATGGCATGACGGAGTGAGATGTTCTCAGCCATCAGTGCGGCATGCTCTTGCTGAACCGTCTTGGTATCCTGCACCTGGGCCTTCGCCTGTAGCATTTTTTTAAAAAAAAACATTGTAACCGTGAACTCATTTCACCACTGCACAATTCCTTTTAAGCCTTATTTAGTTGGCTAGGAATCCTCCTTTCCACTCTCTCTCTCTCCACCACATTACATACGCCAAAAGACATATGTTCGGAATACTAAATGTAGATGAAATCAAAAACTAATTACACGATTGTGATGGCCTTTGCGACACGAATCTTTTGAGTCTAGTTAGGTCATGGTAGGGCAATATTTACCACAAAAAGCCAAAATTTACCTTTTGCTACAGTGCGTTAAAAAGGCAAATTTTTCTGACATCTAAACAAGGCCTTAGTTGATCGATCATGACTGGAGGCACGCTTGACCATGTGAGGGAATTAGGGATAGACCATGGGAAAGAAATTCCTGAGCTAACTCAACTCGCTCGGCTTGACTTCGCTTGGTCAATTGTTCAATGAGGCAAGAAGCTACTTTTGCTCATTTTGTTAATGAGATGGCTCGATCCAGCTCGTGAGCTGCTCATGAGCCAAATGAGCTAGAAAGTTTAAAGTTCAACATAGGAAGTTGAGCTATCAAAGTTGGGACGAGCCGCTAAAGCCGTGTCGAGCCAGCTTAGATGCTTCATGTTTGGCAAATCTTAGGATGTAGAACTTTCTAATTACTATTTTAATAATTTATATACATATGTTATTTCAAAGTTTACATCCAGCTCGCAAGTGTAATGAGCTTGCTCGAGCTACTAATAAGCCAACCTTTTTGCTCATTTTGCTAACAAGTTGAGCTGAGTTGGCTCGTTAGGCTAATTAGGCGGATTGAGTCGAGTCCAGTCCAGCCCTAGATGGAATTTATACGCATGCACAAATATAGATTTCAAGAACTTATTGCAGATGTGCATAACATTGTTGTAAGATGAATAGAAAGATGTGCTACCTGCATCTGAGCGCGTTGATTTTGGAACCAGAACCGAACCTGCCTAGCCTCCAATCCAATCTTTGCGCCGAGAGCACGCCGCATCTTCTCATCAGGGTGGTCACACTGCTTGTATGCACTACACGACACAAAAGATGGATCAGATCTAACAATTTTCTAGTCCTAAAACACATAACAATTCTTTTTTTTCATTCAACGGTCATGTATTACGCTTTGAGTTCTTGGATCTGTTCTGCAGTGTGGCGGCGTTTCGGACGCTTGGATGGCATCTCAGGCTCTGGAATGTAGATGTCATCATTTTCGCCATCTATATTAGCATGATCAATGTTCATTTGGTCATCGGGTCCTTGCAGGCTGTGCAACACATCCTCAGTGTTGCTCCATTGCTGGTTTCCTTTGTTGTCCATGGGCTACCTTATAAAACAAATTAAAAATAATCTAGAAAGAACCATTGACTTAACCAGTTGAGCTACAGTTCATATAGAAGTACCAATGAAAGTTGCACAAAAAGTATACAAACAAAAGACACAAAATATATGCATCATACAAATTGAACAGTATACATAGAGAGATAGTAATAGAAAACCATAGAAATTTCTTATGATCACCTTAGGATATAGAATAAACCATGAGTTTGTCCAAAAAATTACCTGTGGTTAAGTATCGCTCCCTAGCCTTACAAGTATCGTTGAGAGAAAAGAACTATTTGATATGCAGTGCAATAGGGACTTGAGCAGGACGAGATGGGAACTATGTAGATGAAAAAAAAGAATCTGCTATTAACTATCACTATCTATTTAAGGTATCTATAGCCATTATTGCCCATCAAAAGTTGAAGCAATAACTGCACTATATGAATGCAATAATGTCTGGAAGCACATTATTTTAGTATGCAATGGAATACTACTAAACAATGATACATATAAATATGCATGCATTAATTTCATTGAATGATGTGGATTGTGGATATCTTCTTCTTGGCATTTATTTCTTTTTATATGCTTCATCATGGCATGCTTCATTCTAAGCTGTCCAAAACTAGCATTTGTTTACAACTTTTGTTTTGCACAATTGGAGGATTGGAATGCTTTTAGGCCATTCCTAATTGTTCTCCAAACAATGCTTTCAATTTACCTAAAAGTAACATCGAGAAGAGAAGGCAAACATAAATAACAATACAAGGAATCTGCTGATAAGTGATGAACCGGAATTTTGTTGCCCTCTTTTTTAGCCCAAATGAGAATTGCATGCAAGATGTTTTTCACTGAAGAAAGTTTGTTGCATGCCATGTTGGGCTGAATTTTTTATGTGTATAAGTTGGTAGATGGATGCATAGAATAAAATGAGTACATCTCACAAATACCAATGTTTGTGGACATCAATACATTGCACGTAATTAGGCCCTAGACAAGTGGACGACTGTGTCATTGAAGCGACACATAGCGTTCTGTCATGCCGACGCGAGAGGCAAGATGGACGCAACTTACGTGGGTCGTGCGAAGTACGTAGCTTCCTTCTATTTTCTTATTTTAATCATTTTTATTATTTTCTTATATATTTTCTTTTCTTTTTTCTATTTTTATAATTTTTTCTTATATATGGTCAGATTAGTCATCAGTGTGATGTGCACATCCTCTGAGACACACTGAAGAATCTTCGATGAAACATAACTACTACCTTTTTTTCAAAATACGAAACAGATGACTTACGGTGAAGTTAATGTTTGCATTTCGGTGAATCGTATATGGTTAAAAAGTCTAATGGGGTATGGTTTTGTAAGTAGTTATCGAGTGGCAAGGGACTTTTCACAAATAATTTTTTAACTATAAAGATATAAAATTCAAATTTTGGATATGAAGATTGTGTCGATTATTTGAGGAGCTATAATTTTATCTCACTATACTCTTATTTGCCAACTAAGAATGGATTCAATATTCAAAAGGTTGAAATAGAAAATCAGCATAATAAAGGTGAATATATTGCGAGATATGCTCACTACATACCATTATGATAGGAGAAATACCCCATAATTACTAATCAACTCAAATAAGTTAGTGTGAATTTATTCATTATTCTAGCCATTGCTGATTATTAATAAGTACATGTTCACAAAGTTCTGTTGTTCTTGTTCATTTCTATCCATCATTGATGTGGACTAGTTGAGTCCAAGACTTTTGAAGTATGTATATTTATTATTTTGGTTGTCATTAATTGTGTAACTTTGCTTCTCTAATTCATTTTTCTGGCCATGGATGTGGTGGCTAGACTTGCATATAGATGTCATCCTGCCAACACAAACACGAGTGTTTTCTTCTAGTCATTACTCAAATGTCAGTTCAGCCAGGGGTCTACTGAGGTGGAAAAAAATAATCCTTCAATCATATGAATGTGTTCTGTGTTATTGTATTTTGGGAAGCTTCGATGGCTGGCTACACGCCTAGCCACAATTCCTCTTCCTTATCTTCTTGTTCTTTTACATATGAGCCCTTAAACATTTCTCTATTTACACCAACACTCCCCCTCAAGATGGGCTAAATATATCTAACATGCCCATCTTGTTACAACTCATTTTCACTAGGTCCTAGACACTTTGTGAAACAATGCAATCTGCTAGTTGACTACGTGATTTCACATATTCTAACTTGAGAATCCCACTATCAAGCTTCTCCTTGATGAAGAATCTATCAATCTCCACATGCTTAGTGCGGTCCAACTGAATGGGATTATTTGCAATATTAATTGTTGCAATGTTATCACAATGAAGCAAACAGTCGCAACTCCTTCAACAAGCCTTAACCACAACATTTCACATAGAGCCAATGTCATTGCCCTGTATTCAGCCTCTGCTGTAGAACGAGCCACAAATGCTTGCTTTTTGCTTCGCCATGAAACAAGATTTCCTCCCACAAACACACAGTAATCGGAGCTGGATCTCCTATCATCTCTGCTACTTGCCCAGTCTGCATCACAGTATCCCACCAAATTCAAGTGTCCATTCTTCCTGAACCATATTCCTCTCCCAAGAATTCCCTTTAGGTACCTCAAAATCCTGTGGACCGCTTCCATATGACCTGTCCTTGGGTCGTGCATATACCTACTTACCAAACTCACTGCATAGGAAATATCAGGTCACGTATGGCATAAGTATATCAACCTCCCGACCAATCTTTGATACGTCTCTTTATCAACACAACCTCCAGACTCAGCACTGATTTGATGATTTATGTCAATGGGAGTACTGCGTGGTCGACATCCAAGTATTCCAATTTCTGCTAATAAATCCAGGACATATTTCCTCTTAGTGGATGACCTCTCAATCCCAAGAAAATACCTAAGAGGTCCTAGATCTTTCACCTCAAAGGTTCTTCCCAAATTTTCCTTCAACCGTTTGATTTCCTCTTCATCATATCTAGTAATCACTATCATCCACATATCCTGCCTTACAGCAATAAATGTCCCTCTATGCTTATATAAGACTGTATGATCACCATTGCATTGAGTGTATCCCATGGTGCAAATAGCCCTCCTGAATCTATCAAACCATGCCCGAGGTGACTACTTAAGTCCATAAAGTGACTTCTTGAGTTTGCACACCTTCCCAGCAGTATGACTATTTGCAAACCTCGGTGGGATCTCCATATAAACCTCTTCTTGCAGATCACCATGAAGAAATGCATTCTTTACATCCATTCGATGAATGGGCCAACCAAAGTTAACTATACAAGAGATCAAGGTTCTAACAGTTCCCACTTTTGCCACAGGAGCAAAAGTCTCATCATAATCAATCCCATATGTTTGACTATATCCTTTTGCAACCAATCTCTCTTTGTATCTATCCACCTCTCCTTTTTGGTTCTGCTTCACAGTAAAGACCCACTTACAACCAACCGCCTTCTTCCCTTTTGGAAGTTGTACTAGTTCCCATGTCTTATTTTTTTTGAAGGGCATGCATATCTTCTTTCATTGCTTCTCTCCATTTAGGATCCTGCTTTGCACACCTCTAGTCTCTTGGAATAGACACAGTTTGTAAAGATGCAACAAATGCCATATATGTAGGTTGGAGGTGAGAATATGAAAAGAAATTGGCTATATCATTATCTGTACTAAAATGTTCAAAGCCATAACGAACAGGAGGTTTTCCAAAATTAGATCTAGTATCTCTACATTCTGCAAGAGGTAATTCTACATGTTCAGGGATTTGAGGAACATTACCGCTTGACCCAGATTTGGTCAAGGATGGAGAGAGATCCGAGGAGAGATTTGGGACTGGAGAGACAGGCTCATGTGGTTCTGATTCACCCACTATCACTCACATTCTCATTGACCTCTTCATTCTCATGGTCATCACTTTTCATACCCACAACTTCATTATCTGTATTCACTACCTCCTTGGTCTCAGTCACACCCACTAGACACGGTATAGCACCAACAATTACTCCCCTTTGAGCATCTCCTTCATTTTACACACTACCACTCTCCTCCTCTCTACTGTCACTCTCAGTGACTGAAGAGAATTCCTCCAATAACGGAACAAGATCCCATGGTTTTGTGTAGTATGGTTCAAACTCACGAAATGTCACATCCATACTCACAAACAATTTCTTTCCAACAGGGTCCCAACACTTGTACCCCTTTTGCATAGAGGAGTATCTAACAAAAACACATTTCACTGCTTGAGGATCCAACTTTCCAACTGATGGTCTATGGTCTCTAACAAAGCAGACACAACTGAATACCTTAGGGGGTACCTTAAACTCTTGCCGTCCCAACAACAACTCAGTGGGTGACTTCATGCTAAGAATTATGGATGGCATGCGATTAATTAAAAAAGTCACTGTCAGGATTGCTTCACTCCAAAGGTATTTAGGCACATTCATCTGAAACATCATTGATCTTGCTACCTCCAACAAGTGTCTAGTCTTCCTCTCAGCTACACCATTCTGGGGTGGGGTATTAGGACAAGTAGTTTGATGTATAATCCCATGATTTGAAAGATATATATGCCCCAAACTCCCCGTTCACATACTCCTTTCCATTATCAGTTCTAATAATCTTAATTCTAGCATTGAACTGATTTGCAGCTAACTTATGAAAATCCTGAAAACATTGTAGGACCCCATGCTTACCTTTAAGCATGTAAAGTTGTAAACCCATGTCATACGAGTATAACAATCAATAAAGGTAACAAACCACTTATATCCACTTAGAGATGTAATTGAGCAGGGACCCCAAACATCTGAGTGTATTAACATAAAGGGTTCACAACTCCGAAGAGCAATACTAGGATATGTTGATCTTGTATGCTTCCCAAGTTCACATGCATCACACACAAGTTGTTTTCGATTTACATCCTTAAATACATCAAGATATAACTTATTTAAGCTTTCAAAAGGCACATGTCCCTCTTCTGTTCCTCCACAGCTGCTGCCAATGTTGATTCCCCCTGGTTGATGTACCACAACCCATTACGCCTCAGTCCAGTCCCAATCACTCTCCCCGTCTCCTTTTCCTGAAAATGCAGAGGTTTTCATTGTCGGTGCGGAATATGGTCCCGACACTAACCAGTAGATAGCGCCGAGGTCTATCCCTCAATGGTCGATGCTAAGCAACAAGTGACACAGGGTTTTTATCCTGGTTCCGGCCGAGGGGGCCGTACGTCCAGCAGGGGTGTGCTCACGGCACTATATTGCTCAGCACCGGGGGTGCCTGTAGTGGGGCTGCTACAAGCAAGGCGGGAGAGAAAGCGTGGCTTCCAAGTCCCTAGTGGAGTGGCTGAAGATGTTGTGGGAGAATAAGAGAGTGAGTGCACGGCGTGCTCTCGTCGGGATGAGCCTGAATGGGTGCGTTCTCTCTCCTGTTGTCCGTCCCCTGCGGCTGGGGGGTTCGTCCCCCTTTTATAGATCAAGGGGGAGGCGAATTACATGCTTGCCGCGCTATCTAGCTACGTGGAGAAGCGCGACGTGCTACGCTGTAGAGTGGGCGGCCGTCCGGGCGATCCTTGCAGCGATCTGGTCATCATGGCCTAACTCGTACCCGAACAGTGGCGGTTCGAGGGTAGGAGAGCGCGGATGGCGGTGATGTCTTCTGATAGGCTCGAGGGAGGTGCTGACGCAGGCCTGTACGGCGTACAGGAGTAGGCAGAACGGCGTTCCTTCCCGACGCGCTTCACGGGGCTGGAGTCGTTGCTACAGGGCCTGGCGTGCGCCTGCACGCGCGGGTACGGCGGCCACGCCGTTACAGTGGCGGGGATGGCAGTCCACCGGCCTAGCGCCTCCACCTAACCCTGTAGGGTCATAAGAAAGTACATCGAGGGTGCGCCGGCCCCTTTCGAGGGCTCGGCGTGTTAGCCGCATCGGGGCGTGCGCACGGTGTCACGGGACCGACACCGGCCGCCTTGCGCACGGTCCCCTCCCACGGTGGCGGGGATGGGCTCCTCCCCGGGGAGTTGGTGCGGCGGCACGGGGTGCGATCCCCGGGCGCATGATGGCGCCGTCCCGCGGCGTCGGGGCGTTAAATGCCCGTGTACGGGGCCGGCGCACGCGTGAGGGGCAACCTCGAGCGTGGCGGACCCCCGGCCGAGGGCGGGGCGTACCCTCGAGCGAGGCGGAGTCCGCTCGAGGGAAGTGCTGCCCCTCGAACGGGGCGATGCCCGCCCGAAGGGAGCGCGCAGTCTCGAACGAGGCGGAGCCTGTTCGAGGGGATCCTTACGTGGGCCGCCTCGATGGGCCGTCGGAGTCCCTGTGTGTTGTGTCCTGCATGGTTAGGCACCTGCAAGATTAGGCTTAACGTATTTGGGTTTCGTTGCGGGTTTTAAGTGAGGTTTTCCCCATTGGTTAAGGGGACCCCTAGGGCTGTCCCCGACAGTAGACCCCGAGCATCTGTGGGTTTGCCATTGAGGCTCCCGCATGCCGGAACCCACCGATAGGACGTTCTTCCCTCCTTGTTCCGCGAACGCTTTCCGTGGGGCCGCGTCGGCGGGACCCGCGGGTCTAGCCCCCCGAAGCCCTGCGAGAGTGTGGATACTCCCGCCGGGGTTAACCACGATAATTTTGGTCGGGAGGCGTGGCACATATGCCAACCGGCATCGGCGGTATTTCGGCCCGGCTTCGGGGGTGCACGCACCGCCGGCACCGTCTCCGTGGGTGCGGTTTCAAGGAGGTGTAGCCGTGCGCCAAGCCCCCGAGCCTTGGCCCGTTCGAGGCGATCGGGTAGAGCTTGGCGACTTGTTTTTTAACGCGCCCTCGCCGTCCCTCCGCGGGACGGAGGGTGAGGTTTCCGCAACCCCCATCGAGCGGGTCGCGGATTGCGGATTCCTCGTCGAGGCGCTAGCGGGTGGTTCAAGTGGACGTCCATGCCCCGTTCGATAAGGGTAGGCCGCGGTTCGGAGACACGTCCATGGAAGCGCTTGCGTGGGTTTGCTAGGTGGGGCTCGGTCCCGTTCGCTAGGGACCGAGGGCGCGGAAGCTCTCCCTCGGTGGGATCCCCCGGCTAGCTCGCCCTCGGCGGCTCTCGAACACGACATGTGGGGCACCCTCGAGCCGACGGGCTCGAGGAACGGCTCGAATGCGCGTGCCCTCGTCGTCCCTAACTCTGCGATCTGTGGCACCTGTTCGAACCCGTCGAGGGTCAGGCTTCGGACCTCTGATCAGTAGGGCCGTGCGGGGTGGCGCCTGGGCGGCCCCGTCTTTTCACATTTGCGGCCGTCGAGGGGTCTGGGCGAGCCAGCCCTTGAGGTGCTGGTTGGTGGCGTAGCGCGGCATGGGTGCTTGCGGTGCCTGCTTTACTTCAAGCAGCCCCTGGGCGACCCTCTCGCGTGCGTGCCCTCTTTAGAGGGTTGATTTTGTCTCGAGCCTGGGGCTCGTGCCGCTCGAGGGTTTTACGCGGCATGAGTGCCCGCGGTGCCTGCTTTACATCAAGCAGGTCCCGGGCGACCCTCTCGCGCCGATATCCCATCGAGGGTTGTTTTCGTTTTGAGCCGAGGACTCGTGCCGCTCGAGGGTTTTACGCGGCATGGGTACCCGTGGTGCCTGCTTTACATCAAGCAGGCCCCGGGTAGCCTCCTCACGTCGATATCCCATCGAGGGCTGCTTTCGTTTTGAGCCAAGGGCTCGTGCCGCTCGAGGGTTTTACGTGGCATGGGTACCCGCGGTGCCTGCTTTACATCAAGCAGGCCCCGGGTAGCCTTCTCACGTCGATATCCCATCGAGGGCTGCTTTCGTTTTGAGCCAAGGGCTCGTGCCGCTCGAGGGTTTTACGTGGCATGGGTACCCGCGGTGCCTGCTTTACATCAAGCAGGCCCCGGGTAGCCTTCTCACGTCGATATCCCATCGAGGGTTGCCCTTGTCTCGAGCCAGGGGTTCGCCCCGCTCGAGGGTTCTCCTTGCTTGGCAAGGGACCCGATCATTAAATGTCTCGCAGTCGAGGCTGCGGTTTTTGCAGCGCGGGCGCGTCTTTTTAGGCGCTGCGGCCGCGCGCTCGCGCGTAGTGGGCGGCGTGGCGGTGGACGTGACGGCTTCGCCTCGGCCCCTGCGGGTCTCCGCCGTGATGATGGCCCGCCTGCAGTGATGTGGCCGCTGCAGTCGTGGTGGGGCCCGTCCGTCGGCGTGAAGGGAAGATTCCCTGCAGTTAATGCGAGCGGGGCATCCGCTCCGGAGAGCTCGCCCATCGGCTTATAAATCTGAGGGAGTGGGGAGACGGCGGTTTTTTACCTTAACGCCTCACCGTTTTCAGTCCACCGCCCCTTCGTCTTCGCTTTGCTCTTGCCACCGCGCGGTGTCGCCGTTAGA
Source organism: Cenchrus americanus (assembly GCA_947561735.1). NCBI lineage: Eukaryota > Viridiplantae > Streptophyta > Magnoliopsida > Poales > Poaceae > Cenchrus > Cenchrus americanus. The sequence goes on along the minus strand of OX387245.1, from coordinate 194,335,217 downwards.
GCTTTTCTTCCGTTTCTTGTCCTCCGTCCTCGCATTCCTTCGTCCTTCCTCATGGTGCCGCCTCAGCTTCCCCGCACGATCTTGGAGCCGTATGCTTGGGAGAGGTCGACGGTCACCCGGCTGGCCCTTGGCGAGCTAGTCGCCGCCGGCCAGCTGGCGGCCAACGAAGAGGGACGTCCAGCGGAGTGGATAGTCCCGCCGGCGGCGGACCGTGCGCCCAACCCGCCGGAGGGCTATGTGGTCAGCTTGATCCGCTACCACGAGCGGGGCTTCAACGCGCCGGCGAGCCGTTTTATGCGGGCGATGTGCCACCACTACGGAGTGGAGCTGCACAACTTCGTCCCCAACGCGATTTCGCAGGCGGCTACGTTCGTCGGCGTTTGCGAAGGGTACCTGGGGATCCCAGTCAACCGGGAGCTCTGGGTACACCTTTTCCGCGCGGAGCTCGTCACGCAGCCCACGACGGAGCCAAGGACCCGCCGCGCGGTGCGCGCCGGCGGGATGTCGCTTGCCCGCGGGGGCAATTCAAGAACGTCTACATCCCCTGCACCATGACGACGAACAACGCCGGCTGGGAGCGGGGATGGTTTTATCTGCGCAACGCCGAGCCGGGCCTTCCCCCCTACACCGGCCGGGTGTTCAAGGAGAGGCCTGACTCCTGGGGCTACGGGGTGTCCACGCCCCAGCATCGGGCGCGGCAGGAGTCGATCTTGGCCGCGCTGCAGCGCCTGGCGACGATGGGGCTGAGGGCGATGAGCGTCCTCGCCTTCCTCCATCATAGGCGGGTCGTGCCCTTGATGGAGAGGCCGCTCTGCATTTTCGAGATGACAGAGGCGGCCAACCCCATCGACCTGGCGAGGTCGCGGATGCTCCCGACGCCCCTCGAGCGGCCATATGCGCTCACCCGGGCGCGGAGCGCCGTCGACACCCGGACGCCGCCGATGCCTGCGGGTCGGACCCCGTGGGACCTCGAGATGCTCCCCACCAGCCCGTTGGTGAGCGTAGTTCTTGATCTCGTTTTAGTTCTTCGTGTTGTCTTTGCCTCCTGACGCGCCCTTGTTGCTCCTGTGTGCAGCTGGTGACCTTCACCGTCGCCAAATCCGTTCCGCCCACCCCCGACTCCCGCGCGGGCGGGCGGCGGCGGCGGCGGCGGCGGGGAGGAGGCGGCGCGCAAGGAGGGAGCACGCGAGGCGGCGTCAAGCGTGTCGCGATCGGCGGGCCGCGGAGTACCGGCGGCGCGAAGAGCGGGGCTCTCCTCCCCGGGGACCGAAGAGTGCTCGTCCTCGGAGGAGGACGAGGAGGAAGATGTCGAGGGGGGGAGGGCCCCTCCGATAGGTGGCGCCGCGCCCCCGTCGCCGGAGCCGGCGCCGGCGGCGAGGGTGGCATCGCTCGGGGCGGGCGCAGCCGGCGTCCGCCGCCGGCCATCGACATCGAGGGTGGCGCGCGCCGCGGAGGTGCCGCGCGCTCCTCGGGCGCGCACGGCGAGCGCGCCGGCGCGCGCATCGAGCGTGCCCGCGCGCGGGGAAGCGCGCCCGCGCGCGCGGCGTCGTCGTCGGGGAGCGCGGCGGGGGCGCACCCGCACGCAAGGCGAGCGTGCCTCGCGCGCGCGGCCGGCGCGCCGTCGGGAGGCGCGACATCGGGCGTGACCGCGCGCGGGGGCGAGCGCGCCTACGCGCGCGCGGCGGCGCCGTCGGGGAGACGCGGCGGCGGGCGCGCCGGCCGCGCCGGCCTCATCCGCCGAGGCTTCGAGGAAGAGGAAGCGTGCCTTTTCCTCCTCGAGGTAAGGGGCTCGATGCTTCGCTCGGTTTAGCGGTTGATGATTAGGTGTTCTAACCCTCCGTTCGCGCTCGCGCAGGTGGTGCCAACCGTGCCTCCTCTCGCACCGCCAAGGTGTCGAGGACGGACGCGTCCATCCCCACCCGGCGGCGCTCGTCGAGGGCGCCGCGGGCGGGGACAAGCACGGCGGCGGGGGCGAGAGCTCGCGGGGGGCACCGGGCGAGGCCTCGAGGCCTCGGCTAGCGGATCCGGGCCGCCGCGGTGCGGCCGGCGGTCGGCGAGGAGCGGCCGGGCGCCGGCCGTCGTGGTGGTTCGGGCCGCGGCGGCGGCGGTGGTGGAGGCGCGGCCGCGAGGGTCGTTGTCGTGGAGGAGGCGGAGCGGGAGCAACCCGCGGCGCCCGTGGCCGCGAGAGGCGCGGCCGGGAGGTGGTGGCCGTGGCGCCGTGCCGGCGCCGCGGCCGCGGAGACGCGGCGGAGGCGGCACGAGCGGCGGCGCCCGCCGGCGTCCGCGGGCGGAGGTGGTGGAGGTCTCGGACGACTCCCCGCCGCACGGGTGGGATTAGTGGGCCGGCGGCCCCACGACCCCCCCCGAGCCCCGGGGAGGGGGCCCTCGTGAGGGCGGCGCGAGGGTCACTCGGTGGTGGGGGGTCGAGGACATGGCGCCGAGGCCTCGTCCTCCCGCGCGGCCGCCCCGCCCGGTGGGAGGGGGCCGTCGATGATCCCCCGGCGTTTGCTGACGCTCGGGTGGAGCAGGAGCTCTGGGACGAGCTCCGGAGCCACGGCGCTACGCTCAAACGCGCGCTGAACGAGGCGCTGCGGGTCCACGGCGGCCCGGCATGGCTCGTCTTCCAGGTTAGCCGTGGTTGCTTGTTCTCTCCTTTCTTTCGTTTGTGTACGCTGCCTTCGTGCCACGGCACTTATGGGTTTGGATTCCATGGTTGTCAGGAGCTCGAGCGTCGCGCCCACGACAAGTATGACGCGTTCGACCGGGTGAACGCCGAGGTCCACCAGCTCCGGGAGCGGTGCAGCGCCTTCGACGCGCTTGCCGACGCTCTCAGGTCCTCGGATAGCTGGGCCGGCATCACGGGCCTTGGCCTCGGCCCTCGACGAGTCGCCCGAGGGCTCGAGGCGGGACACGGCGCGCCGCTCGAGCCTCGAGCGGGTGCGCGCGCCCCTCATCGATCGTGATGAGGGGCGCCGTGGCACGCGCGCGAGGACTTGGAGAAGACGCGGACGCCGGCCGCTAAGCGGGAGGCGGAGGTGGCGACCGTCCGTGCCGAAGCCCGGGAGCTTCGCTCATCGCTTGATGGGGCGCGAGCGCGCGGCCGCCGGAGCCGAGGGAGCGGGCGCGCGAAGCGGGAGCAGGCGGGCCAAGGAGGCCGACGATCCGAAGGCCGCCCTTGACGCCAAGGCCGCGGCCCTCGTCACCGCCGAGGAGCGGCTCCGCAAGAGAGCACCGCCCGCCAAGGGGCTGAGGAGCGGCTCCAGCAGGGGCAGGCCGCCCTCACCGACGCCCGTGTCGTGCTGGAGCAGGAGCGCGCCGCCCACGAGGTGACGCAGAAGACCTTGGCGGATCAGGACGCCAAGCTCTCCAAGGCTGAGGGCGAGGTGATCATGCTCAGCATCACCAACGCCAATCAGGAGCTGTCCCTCCGGGAGCAGGGCGAGACCGTCGAGCGCCTTGAGCTGACGGTCGAGGCCGCGCGCCGTGACCTCGAGATGGAGAGGAAGCAGGTCGAAGGTGAGCCACAGTCTGACTCTCGTCTTGTTGGGTTTTCGATTGGGAACTCGCATTCCCTTTTTCTGATTTCTTTCTTGCCTTGGTGTTCCCAGGCTTGCGCACCGCCCTGGGGCATGCGGCTGAGCGGGCCGAGGCGCTGCAGGCCTCCTACAACTCCTCCGAGCAGGAGTTGCGGGAGCTGCGCGATGCGGCCCTCGAGACTGCCGCGCCGTCGAGGAGGGCGAGGCACGTGGCGGCGGCTCGCCGGCCGGCCGCCCGCACGCCCTTGGTGGCCATGTCACCGAGCGGATGCGCCGGGGGCGGCACGGCGGGCGTCCAGAAGGCCCTCGGAGTGGTGCGATCCCACTACGAGGTTAACTTCGAGGCGCTGGCGGAAGGCTACATCGTTCCCGAGGGCGTCGAGGACGAGGTGTCCATGGAGCGTGTGGATGCGCTCGCTGCCGACGCCGCCGGGTCGCTCGCCGAGGCCTTCGAGGAGTTCCTCTTCCCGGACGTCGCTGATGCTGCTGCTCCTCCCGCCTGAAAGCAGTTGGGTGCTAGGCCCGTTTTTTGTTTATGTGTATCAGTATTCTGGCCTCGTGGCCTTTTGTAAATAAACAAGTTGTTTCATGAACATGAGCATTTGCTGTAAATGAAGTCGTTTGTTTATCACGCTTTTTGTTTCTCCTTCTTCCGAGTAGATTCTAGTTAGGGGAGTTCGATTTTCGCGGGGGGGGCCGCTGGGTTGGAGGCGAGAGAGAAGGGCCATATCCACGCGGCGTAGGCTATCTCCGGCTCGCACGCTCCTTCCGCCGTGCCGCTCGCGCCCGTTCGAATCGTGGATCGAGGTTGAAGTAGGAAACAAACTTAGCGCGTATGGGTTGTTGTGTTTTTTGCGCGAAAAAAATGGGATCGTTTTGGGGGGGGATGCCCCCGCAAGAGTAGCCCCCGAGGGTAACTTGGGTTTCAGGGGAAAGCCGAGTTGCCCTTTTTATTGAGCTCAAAGCTTTTACATAGTTGTAGCCAACTGGGGTGTTGGCCGTGCGGTTTTTTACAACAAAAATACTTGGAAATCCTAGCTAAGGGTAGAAGCAACGTAGCTGTTGGATGTTCCAAGCGTTGGTGAGCTCTTCACCGTCCTCGTTGGCCAACTTGTATGTGCCGGGCTTGAGTACCTTCACCACGACGTAGGGTCCCTCCCATGGGGGCGATAGCTTGTGGCGCCCTCGGTTGTCTTGGCGTAGCCTTAGGACCAGGTCCCCTTCGCTGAAATCCCGCCGGCGTATCTTGCGCGCTTGATAGCGCCTGAGGGACTGCTGGTACCTCGCGGAATGCATCAAGGCTACGAGGCGTGCCTCGTCCAGCTGGTCCAACGAGTCCTCGCGGGCTCGTTGGTTAGCATCCTCGTTATAGCCTCGAACCTTGGGCGACCCGTATTCTAAATCCGTGGGGAGGACGGCCTCCGCGCCGTGGACTAGGAAAAACGGGGTGAACCCAGTGGCTCTGCTCGGGGTGGTCCTTAGGCTCCACACAACCGCCGGTAGTTCTTGGAGCCATTTCCGCCGCATTTGTTCAACGCGGTCGAAAATCCTGGGCTTTAGGCCTTGTAAGATCATGCCATTGGCACGTTTTACTTGGCCGTTGGTCTGTGGGTGCGCCACAGCTGCCCAATCCACACGGATGTGGAACTTGTCGCAGAACTCCAAGAACTTCTTGCCCGTGAATTGGGATCTGTTGTCGGTGATGATGGAGTTCGGCACTCCAAAGCGGTAGACGATGTCGGTGAAGAATGTCACCGCCTGCTCTGCCCTTAGATTCGTGATGGGGCGCACCTCCACCCGCAGCTGGTCCAATCCGATCCCCATCAGGCGCAGCGTATGAGCGTAGAGGATGTTGAGGCTGCTACCTCCGTCCATGAGGACCTTCGAGAACCGGGCGTTCCCGATGATGGGGTCAACCACCAGCGGGTACTGGCCCGGGTTGGGGACGCGGTTTGGGTGGTCCTCCCGGCTGAATGTGATGGCGTCCTCCGACCAATTGAGGAAGGACGGAGGCGCCCTCTCAGCGGAGAGGACCTCGTGCCGCTCCTTCTTGCGTTGGCGTGTCGACATGTCGACAGTTGGTCCCCCAAAGATGAGGAACACATTTTCGACGGCGGGGAAGCCGCCCGCGTCGCCATCGCCTTCGTCTTTCTTGGCCTCTGCCTCCTTCGCGGCGGCACGGCCGTAGAATTTCTTGAGCATGTCGCACTGCTCAAGGGTGTGATGCACTGGGGTTTTGTGGTAGGGACATGGCTTCTTCAGCATGTCATCGAACACCCCCGGGCCTCGAGGGGCCGGTCGAGGGCCCCGTCGAGCCGGGTCGACGGCCGAGGGCCTCGGCGTTGCCGCCGTCGCGCCCTTGCTCGCGCGCCTCGCGGCGCGACTTCTTCCCCTTCTTGCCCCGCTTGTCGTTGCGGTGGGGCTCCTTGGACTTGCTGCCCTCCGCGGGCGCGTCCTCGGAGCACTTGCTCTTCTTGCCGTCGAAGATCGCCCCCACGGCCTCCTCCCCGGAGGCGAAGCTGGTGGCGATGTCGAACAGCTCGTTGGAGTCCGCGGGCGGGCTGCGTCCCAGCTCCCGCACGAGGTCCCGGCACGTGGTGCCCTCGAGGAAGGCATGCACGATTTCGGACCGCGCCACGCCGGGGAGCTCCGTGCGCCGCTTGGAGAAGCGCCGTATGAAGTCCCGCGGCCGACTCGTCGGGCCCGCGTGCGGGGAGCGCGAGTCCCATGAGTTCCCGGTGGCGCACGTATGTGCCCTGGAAGTTGCCCACGAACGTGTGGACTAGGTCGTCCCAGTTATGGATCTGGCTGGCGGGCAAGTGCTCGAGCCATGTCCGGGCCGCGTCGCCAAGATGTAGGGGCAGGTTGCGGATGATGACCTCGTCGCTGGTGGCCCCGCCCAGCTGGCAAGCCAAGCGGTAGTCGTTGAGCCACACGTGGGGGTCCGTCTCCCCGTTGTACTTAACGATCGTCAAGGGTTGGCGGAAGCGTTGGGGGAACGCTGCCGCGTGGATCTCCCGGCTGAACACGCGGGTGCCTGGGGGCTCCGGCGTCGGGGAGCGGTCCTCGCCGCTGTCGTAGCGCCCACCCCGTCGAGGGTGGTAGCCCCTTGCCGCTCGTGCGTCCGCCTTGCCGGTGCGCCCGGCGTTGATGACGTTGCGAGCGTCGCCATCCGGCGCCTCGCGCGCGTCAAGGAGTCGCTCCTTGGCCGGCGTGCGCCCTTGCTCGGTGGGTCCCCCCGCCGGTCCCCCCCGCGTGCACCGAGGGTTCGCCTCCCGGTGCGGCTTCATCGCCCCGCGCATCCCCCCCCCCCCGTTGGCGGATGCGTGAGGCCGAGCTCTCGGCCCGCCGGACGGCCGCTTGCTCGATGAGAGTTTGCACCTCGCGATGCATGTCTCGAGCCTCGGGGGTCGAGGGTGCGGCATAGCCCGCGGCGGCGCCGCGGCGGCGACGAGCTTCGGCTCGCCCGCGGGGGCACGTCCGCGTTTTCGACGTTGGGGACGGTGTTGATGCGGTCGCGGACTGTTGGCCCGGCTCCCGTGCGCGTTCGCCGCGCGCGGAAGCTTCCCCCGCCATTGAGGCGCGGAGCAACCGCACCGTTCGGTATTCCTCCGCCGGCCTTGGCCTCGAGCTCGCGGGCTTGGGCTAGGCGTGCGTCGGCGTCGGCCCCGGCGGGAGAGCGCTTGGCCCTGCGGCCGGGCGCGCGGCGATCCACGGGGCGGTGTGACTTCCCCGTCTCCGGCGCCCACCGCACCGGCGGCATTGGCCGGGTCGTTGGTGATGACGGCGCAGCACCCCCGCGCGGGGTCGTAGCTCCCCGTGCCGGGAGTCGTCGGAGCGACCAAACCCGTAGTCCGCGGCGTCGAGGAAACGCCGGAACGCGGCCCGGGTCCCGCACGCCGGAGAAGTCCCACTCCGCGTATCCGTGGCGGTTGGCGGGTGGCATCGTGTCGACGGAGCCCGGGGATGACTCATCCGCTGGCCGAGGCGCCGGGATCCTCGGCGACGAAGACGTGGCGGCGGGCGGAACCCTCGCGCATCGTCGTGTTGACGTTGGCGTTGTAGGCCGTCGTAGCGCCACGCGGCCCGATGGGGATGCGCGGTCGAGACCGCGCGCCGCCCCCCGCCGGGGCGGTGGCGGTCGTGATGGTGGGCGCACCGCGCCGGGCGGCGGCACGCTCGGCCGCCGCCGCTCGGACCGCGCCCGACGCGAACGCCGCCCGCAGCGACGGTGGCGTCGTGGCGCCGACGGGCCCCGCGGCATCCGTGCTGCGGGCGCGCGCGTGGTGGTGCGCGCGGCGGGGGCCAAAGCGACTCGGCTCGGCGCCGCGCGCGGAGCTCCTCACGGTTGGTGAGGCGCATGAGATAGCCGTTTCCCGTGGCTCGAAAGTTCGGGTCCCCGAAGCGGATTTCGAACCCGGGCTGGGAGGGGGTCCGAGCTACCCATGCAGTAGCGTGTAGCACGGTACTCAGTGCGAATCACCATGGAGGGAGTTGACGGAATGACCTTAGGCGCTCGTTTGCCCCACGGTGGGCGCCAACTGTCGGTGCGGAATATGGTCCCGACACTAACCAGTAGATAGCGCCGAGGTCTATCCCTCAATGGTCGATGCTAAGCAACAAGTGACACAGGGTTTTTATCCTGGTTCCGGCCGAGGGGGCCGTACGTCCAGCAGGGGTGTGCTCACGGCACTATATTGCTCGGCACCGGGGGTGCTTGTAGTGGGGTCACGCTACAAGCAAGGCGGGAGAGAAAGCGTGGCTTCCAAGTCCCTAGTGGAGTGGCTGAAGATGTTGTGGGAGAATAAGAGAGTGAGTGCACGGCGTGCTCTCGTCGGGATGAGCCTGAATGGGTGCGTTCTCTCTCCTGTTGTCCGTCCCCTGCGGCTGGGGGGTTCGTCCCCCTTTTATAGATCAAGGGGGAGGCGAATTACATGCTTGTCGCGCTATCTAGCTACGTGGAGAAGCGCGACGTGCTACGCTGTAGAGTGGGCGGCCGTCCGGGCGATCCTTGCAGCGATCTGGTCATCATGGCCTAACTCGTACCCGAACAGTGGCGGTTCGAGGGTAGGAGAGCGCGGATGGCGGTGATGTCTTCTGATAGGCTCGAGGGAGGTGTCGACGCGCGGGCCGTACGGCGTACGGGGAGTAGGCGAACGGCGTTCCTTCCCGACGCGCTTCACGGGGCTGGAGTCGTTGCTACAGGGCCTGGCGTGCGCCTGCACGCGCGGGTACGGCGGCCACGCGCGCGCGGGCGGGGATGGCGGTCCACCCGCCTAGCGCCTCCACCTAACCCCCGTAGGGTCACAAGAAAGTACATCGAGGGTGCGCCGGCCCCCTTTCGAGGGCTCGGCGTGTTAGCCGATGCGGGGCGTGCGCACGGTGTCACGGGACCGACACCGCCGCCGCGCGCACGCTCCCCTCCCCACGCGGGCGGGGATGGGCTCCTCCCCGGGGAGTTGGTGCGGCGGCACCGGGGGTGCGAGGCCCGGGCGCATGATGGCGCCGTCCCGCGGCGTCGGGGCGTTAAATGCCCGTGTACGGGGCCGGCGCACGCGTGAGGGGCACCCTCGAGCGTGGCGGACCCCGGCCGAGGGCGGGGCGTACCCTCGAGCGAGGCGGAGTCCGCTCGAGGGAAGTGCTGCCCCTCGAACGGGGCGATGCCCGCCCGAAGGGAGCGCGCAGTCTCGAACGAGGCGGAGCCTGTTCGAGGGGATCCTTACGTGGGCCGCCTCGATGGGCCGTCGGAGTCCCTGTGGGCTGTATCCTGCATGAGTAGGCACCTGCAAGATTAGGCTTAACGTATTTGGGTTTCGTTGCGGGTTTTAAGTGAGGTTTTCCCCATTGGTTAAGGGGACCCCTAGGGCTGTCCCCGACATTCATCAAATGTAACAGTGCATTTGAACTGATCAACAAGAGAGCTAACAGAGAGAAGATTAACCGGGAAGGAAGGGACATGTAAGACAGATGATATGCAAAGGGATGGAGTGCAATCTATAGATCCTACACCATGGATGGGTTGGGAGGTTCCATCAGCGGTTTGAATAGTCTCAGAATGGACATGTGGAGTGTATGCTTTAAATAAACTAGACATGCCTGTAACATGTTTGGAAGCACCTGAATCAATGACCCATTCTATGTTATGCCTATATGTGGATGCAAGTGCATGTGCCTGAGTACCTTTGCCCAAGTGGGCATAGTTGGCGAAGTTACCAAACTGACTGGAAGTGGCAAATACAGAACCAGCGGAAGTGGTTTTGGAGGTCTGAGAGGCTCTGATCTTTTGCCATTCTTCCCACTACTTAACCTGTTCTCCCGTCAAAACAAGAGAGGGAACATCCTCTGTGGAAGCACTCTCTAAGGCCGCAACATAGCTAGAGGACCTCCACGTCCTCTGCCATGACTCCCAACATGACCTCATCCACGGCCAACACGTGCACCTCCACAATCACCACGACCTCCACGAGTTCCACCATGCCTTAATAGTTCATCTTCAATTGATTGACTATGGATTTGATGGATGGATTTTGTTACTCCAAGTTTGTTTTGAATAAATTGTTGCTAACAGATGAAGTTATATGAAATGTTGAAATTCATTTTCATGTTCCTGCTGCTATAATTTTTGCACTGTAAATTCATGAAAAGCATAAAGGATGTTAGCATACTTTAATTCTGCTATGCTTTGAATGTAGTGATAACTAGATTGTCTTATACTTTGTTGTGAGTGTTAATTGTTTCACTATTGTCATATATATTTTTATTGTTGGTGTCATGATGTGTTGTGAGTGTTGTTTCACTACTGTCATATATAATGTCATGACCATTGCTTTATCCTCCTGTTGCATGTACATATGGAACACACAATCCAACACTGCTCAAGTTGGACAAGGAACCAGTTGAAGGAATTTATTCTCTGCTTTGATATATAAGCATATTGTTGTGTCCCTGTCAAAATGGTTAGCACCTATCCCTGTATGCTAATTAAGTAAAATATGAATTGTGTATGTCTGTATGAAATTCACAGAGGTTTGGTATCTAGATTCTGCTAAACAACATCCCACGCTAAAGTTCCCGAACCTCCAAAATGTTTTGAACTGGTCAGTTTCTTGTAGGTTTTGTTCACAAAAATTCAATCTCTTAGTGTTTCTAATTGGTATTGCTGACCATGCAAGGCCTTTGGTACAGTATTTTTTGTTCACAAAAAATCAATCTCTTAGTGTTTCTAATTGGTATTACTGATCATGCAGGGATTTGGTGATGCACAGTACAGAGTGACGAAAGGAAAGAAAAAAAAGCCAAAGCCACACTCAAGCACAAAACAAATATCGCTGTAAGACCGAGGTTTTTTTATGGTCCCTTCTTACCTATTTGGTATTGCATTAACTTGTCATTTTGGTACCTTGATGCAGTGTGCTCAGCAGCCACGGGGGTCCTCTTTGTGTGGATTCCATGTGGCATTCCATATGTTAAGACTACTCGATGTTGTAAGTAGATAATAATGCTCAACCTTGTCTCTGCTCATATTAGAAAATGATTTCTACTTGTATTCTCATAAATGATTGTATTTTGCAGGATTTCAAACCTCTTGTAGATGTTTCCATAGAAGATGTAAAGCGTCCGGGAGATGCTGTGCGAGTACATTCCTAAGGAGGTCATCGACCGAAAGGGCAACTTGTACAGTGGTGCACCGGGAGTTTAATGTGACCAGAAACTTGAAACTCATTCAGTCTTTTATAGTCAGGTGTTGTTGCATGAGAAACCTACTTGGCTTGCTTGGTTGGGGTCAGATACTGCCTGGTTCAGTCTGTTTTCTCATGACTCCATCCAAACAAGCCCTGATGAGAGTAAATCCAAACAAGCACTCGATCGACAAGTGGGACCAGCTGAAGGAGCAGTTCACCAGCAACTTCGCGGGCGCCATGGGCCGATCGGGTACTCGCATGGACCTGGCCATGGTCAAGCAGGAACAAGGCGAGACCCTCCGCAAGTACATGCGCCGCTTCTTCGACAAGCGCGCTACCGTAGTCGACGTCACCGACAAGGAGGTCATCGACCTCTTCCAAGACAGCCTCTACCACCGCCGCACCTTTGAAGACTTCGGTCGTTGCCGCCCCAAGTCCATCCCCCACCTCAAGGACATGATCACGTCCTGGGCGGATGAAGAAGACAAGGCCAACGAGTACGACGCCATTCGTGGCAAAAACAAGCAGAACGCGGGCGACGGCAGCGGCAACAACGGGAACCAAGGCGGTCACAGCAACAACAACAACTACTCGGGTCCCAATCGCAAGCACAAGCCAGACAACACTGTCGCGGCTATCCAGCGCTCTGCGAAGGAGATCTTGAAGAAGAACTCCGGCGGCTTCAAAGACTTGCTGAAGGAGAAGTGCCCGTGGCATCTGGACGGCAACCACACCACCGAGCAGTGCTACCAACTCAGGCGAGCACTCAAGAGTACTCCAGAGCCACCGCACCCTCGCGACAAGAAAGGCAAGAAGAAGGACGACGGAGACAACGGCGACTTCCAGGAACCCGACAAGACTGTCAACGTCCTCTTCGGCAGACTACCCAGCAGGCGGGAGCAAAAGGCTACTCGTCGAGAAGTCATGAGCATTGAACCAGCGGTTCTGACCCCTCTCAGGTGGTCGGAGGTACCCATCACCTTCTCTCGCGCGGATCAATGGACCAGCTTCTCCGAACCAGGGCGGTTCCCTCTCGTCCTGAAGCCGGTGGTCGCGGGCTCCAAGCTCAACAAGGTCCTCATCAACGGTGGAAGCGGGCTCAACGTCCTTTTCACCAAGACCTTGAAGAAGATGAAGCTCGACATCACCCACATGCTCACCAAGAGCAACACACCTTTCTACAGCATCGTCCCCGCTAACGCGGCTATCCCGCTGGGCTCAGTGGTTCTGCTAGTTACCTTCAGGGAATCTCGGGACAACTATCGTACCGAGTACAACAAGTTCGAGGTCGCGGACTTCAAGACATCCTACCATGCCATCCTCGGCAGACCGGCCATCGCCAAGTTCATGGCGGTGCCCCACTACACCTACTTGGTACTCAAGATGCCGAGTCCAGTAGGTGTACTCTCTCTCCAAGGGGACTTGAAGATCTCGCACGACTGCGACACGGAAGCTATGGAGAGCGCCTCCACAAATCAAGTACCCAACACGATGATGGAGGTCTACGCCGCGTCGAAGAAGCTTGCAACAAGTGAACTCGACATCCCTGAGAAGTCTGACAAAGGCAACAAGCCTCAGCCAGCTGAGGAGGTTCTGGTCAAGACGATCGACCTCGGGACAGGCGACAGTAGCAAGACCACCACCATCGGGGCCGGCCTCGATCCCAAATAGGAAGACGCGCTCATCAACTTCCTCTGGGCTAACCGCGACATCTTCGCATGGAAGCCAGCGGACATGCCAGGAGTGCCCAGGGAGTTGATTGAGCACTGCCTCAACGTCGATCCTAAGGCCACCCCCAAGCGACAACACCTCCGTCGTTTCGCCGACGACAGACGGGATGCCATCAAGAAGGAACTCGCCAAACTACTCACGGCTGGCTTCATCAGAGAAGTCTTCCATCCTGAGTGGCTCGCCAATCCCGTCCTCGTCCGCAAGAAGAACTCGAACGAGTGGAGGATGTGCGTCGACTACACTAATCTCAACAAGCATTGCCCCAAGGACCCCTTCGGGTTGCCGCGGATTGATCAAGTCATCGACTCCACAGCGGGCTGCGACCTGCTCTGCTTCCTCGACTGCTACTCCGGGTACCACCAGATCGCGATCAAGGAAGAAGACCAGGAGAAGACCGCGTTCATCACCCTGTTTGGCGCGTACTGCTACACGACCATGTCCTTCGGGTTGAAGAACGCCGGCGCCACCTATCAACGAGCTATCCAGTCCTGCTTCAAGAGGCAACTCAACAAGAACGTCGAAGCCTACGTGGATGACGTGGTCGTCAAGACCAGAAACTTCAGTACCCTCATCGACGACCTTGAAGAGACTTTCGCATCTCTGCGCGAGTACCGCTGGAAGCTCAACCCGAACAAGTGCGTCTTCGGCGTACCTTCAGGAAAACTACTCGGCTTCATCATCAGCCAACGCGGCATCGAAGCCAACCCCGAGAAGATCTCCTCCATCACCAGCATGAAAGCTCCCATGTGCATCAAAGACGTCCAGAAGCTGACCGGGTGCATGGCGGCCTTGAACAGATTCATCTCGAAGCTTGGAGAACGGGGGCTCCCCTTCTTCAAACTACTCAAGCACCAAAAGAAGTTCGTGTGGACTCCAGAGGCGGACCAAGCCCTTGCTCAGCTCAAGGACTTCCTATCGAAGCCGCCGGTCCTCACGGCTCCTCGCAAAGGCGAGCCGGCCTCTTTGCTCTACCTCGCTGCGACTACTCACGTGGTCGATGCGCCATCGTCGTCGAGCGGCAGGAAGACGGCCACGCCTATCCAGTCCAGCGCCCAGTCTACTTCATCAGCGAGGTCCTGTCAGAGTCCAAGGCACGCTATCAGCCTGTGCAGAAGCTTCTCCGTCGCGGCTTCCAGGAGTACTCGATCTCCGTCGTCACCGACTACCCGCTCGGCGACATCTTGTGGAACCAAGATGCTACTGTAAGAATCTCCAAGTGGGCAGTCGAACTCGGCGCCCTCACCATCGACTTCAAGCCACGTACAGCCATCAAGTCGCAGGCGCTAGTCGACTTCATGGAGGAGTGGCGGGAGAATCAGCTATCTACTCCAACCGTGCGACCAGAGCATTGGGTGATGTACTTCGACGGCTCACTCAACCTCGAGGGCGCAGGTGCAGGGGTACTCTTGATCTCTCAAACGGGCGAACAACTCAAGTACGTCCTGCAGATCTTCTGGAAGGTCTCAAACAAAGAAGCCGAGTACGAAGCTCTCCTACACGGGCTCCGCCTCGCGGCTTCACTGGGCATCAAGAGGCTACTAGTCTACGGCGACTCTGCAGTGGTCATCAACCAAGTCAACAAGTCTTGGGACCGCAACAAGGAGAACATGAACGCCTACTGCCTAGAAGTCCGCAAGCTCGAGAAAAAGTTCTACGGTCTCGAGTTCCACCACATCGTCCGCGACAACAACGTTGCAGCGGACGTCCTGTCGAAGCTCGGTTCTACTCGCGCTCAAGTACCAGCGGGTGTCTTCGTCCACGAGCTTCATGCGCCATCCATCCCGGAGCCGGTGCCACCGACCACTGTCTCAGCGCATCCGCGCCGGTGGCCGAGGAGGTCATGATGATCGACGCGGACTGGAGGCAACCCTTCATCGACTACCTCAGCGAGCAGAAGGTTCCCTCGGACAAAAACTTGGCTGAGCAGCTCATCCGCCGCGCCAAGTCCTACGTCCTCGTCGGAGACAAGCTTTACAAGCGGGGCGCATCTTCTGGAGTACTCATGAAGTGCGTCCCCAGGCAAGAAGGCAAAGACATCTTGGAGGAGATCCACAAGGGCGTCTGCGGCAACCACGCGTCTTCTCGTACGCTGGTCAGCAAGGCCTTCCGGCGAGCTTTCTACTGGCCCACAGCTCTGGGTGACGCTGAAGAACTCGTCAGAATGTGCCAAGGATGTCAATACTTCGCCAAGCAGCAACACGTCCCAGCCTACAATCTAGTCACCATACCGCCAACCTGGCCCTTTGCTTGCTGGGGGCTCGACATGATTGGGCCACTGCCAACTGCGCCAAGTGGATTCAACAGAGTATTGGTGGCCATCGACAAGTTCACCAAGTGGATCGAGGTCAAGCCGGTCACATGCCCCAAGGCTGATAGAGTACTCGACTTCCTGGATGAACTTGTGCACCGCTACGGACTACCCAACTGCATCATCACAGACCTGGGCTCCAACTTCAACAACCACCAGTTCTGGGAATACTGCGAGAACAGCGGGATCGATGTCCGATATGTCTCAGTTGCCCATCCTCGGGCCAACGGACAAGTCGAGCGCGCCAACGGGATGGTGCTCGACGCTCTCAAGAAGCGGCTACACAACGCTGCTAATTCCAAAGGAGGCAAGTGGATCAAGGAACTACCCAATGCACTCTGGGGGCTACGCACTCAGCCTTCCAAGCCAACGGGGCAATCCCCCTACTTCCTGGTCTACGACTCCGAAGCAATCCTCCCTGCTGATGTCATATGGGATTCGCCAACAGTGGAGCACTACGACGAAGGCGTCTCTAAAGACAGCAGACGAGTTGACATCGATGGACTCGAAGAAGCTTGCTGCGCCGCCCTCGTCCAATCAGCAAGGTACCTGGAGGGTATTCGACGCTACTACGACCGCAACGTCAAGGAACGCTCCTTCAACGTTGGCGATCTCGTCCTCCGTCGTATCCAGAACACGGAAGGACTACACAAGCTCAGCTCCCCCTGGGAAGGTCCCTTCACCGTGGCAAAGGTGGCCAGGGGCGGGCTCCTACCGCCTCCAGACACTTGAAGGCGAAGACGTCAACAACTCATGGAACGTCGACCAGCTCTGTCGGTTCTACGCCTAAGTCTACACGACTACTCTGGGGGCTCAAGTCTACTCGACTACATCAAGACCCCTCCGCCGTAAGCGGCCCCCGGGTCCTGGCTCCAGTCTCCGGACTACTTCTTCGCTGTAAGCAGCCTCCGGGTCCAGGCACCAGTCTCCGGACTACTCCTCTCCAGAATCCAGCCCACGCGGCTACCTACGGATCCTGGGCTGCGACGAGCGACGAAGGACTCTAGCAGCGGTCTATTAAGAGACCATGTACTTCTAGATCCAGCCTATACGGCTACTTACGGATCTACTGCTGTAAGCGGCTACTCGCCCTAGCACTACTTAGCCGTAGGCGGCCCTCGGGTCCTGGCGACTACTCTGTAACTGCGGCCCTGGCCATCCAGGTGTAGTTCTTCAGTAATAAAGTTTGATCATTCATCAACTGCTTTACTGTCTACTTCCCTCAACGGGACTACTGTCGAGTACGACTACTCGCGACAACTCCACGATGGGACTCCGCACTCTGAGATCGCGACTACGAGTACTCATTGATGGAACTTCTCTTCATTAATACTTAAACAATTTCATTACAATTGTTTTTGTACATCTACTGCTACAAGCTAACTATTACAGGACTACTGGAGGTTAAGCTTATCGGCGACTTGTTCCACAATGGGCGCCATCTGCTCCAGCAGCTCCGCATATTGCTCGTCGGTACAGTTGGCGGCTAGTCCGCGCCGACTACATCCACGGGTGCCTTCGGGAAGTAGGACTTCATGAAGGCCAGCACCTGGTTCGGGATCGACTTCGCCAGATGCTTCACGTAGGCCGCCAGCCGGCTGGGGGCTTCCTTCAGTCGATCCACCAGTGGTGCTATCTTGGGGCCGCCAGGGTGAGGCACCAGCAGCCTCGCGATGGGGAGCGCGGCTTCTTCAAGCTCCTTCAGCTGGGCCCGCAGCTTCTCGCAGCCCTCATTCAGCTTCTGCAACGATTTGTAGCAGTTGACAAGGTCACGATCGGATGCAATACGGAGCTCCATGTGCTTGTCACACTCATAAGCAAGCTCCTTATAATCTAACTCGAGTACCTGGCGGGCCTCCTGCTCCCGGTAGAAGAGATTCTTCAGATCCGTCTCTGAAGTCTTCAACTGTTCTACCCGGGTCTCAAGCTCTGCAAACAACAAGGAACAGGGGGTTAGATTACCTCTCAACCTCCAACAAGTACTCAACAAGTCAGGGGGTGTACCTTTGTTCTTGTTGCGAAGCGACTTGTTCTTCCGCACTAAGTCGTCGCTCTTCGCCTGCATCTCCTGGATGTCATTGTGGTATTTGGTGAAGGCGGTATCAAGCTTGGACTGCATGGCGGCCGTGTGCTTCCTGGACTTCACGAGTTGGTCCTGCATCGCCTCGGCCTGAAGCACTGCGTTGCCGAATCCTTGAAGCATGTTGGACTTCTCGCGGGACCTCTCTGCGACGTCCTGCATAGAAAACATATGTCAGATGGGTACTCAATGCTTAAGGATTGACTACTCCAAGAGTTACGACTACTCACTTTCATCCACTGCTCGGCTTGGCGGACCGCCTCCAGATGTCGAGCCACCGTTGCCGGGTCGACCAAGTCGTCCGCCAACAACTCTATCCCGCCACGGCTACTTGTGGCGGCTTCGGTCATCAGTGCAGAGCGGATGGGCTCTGCGTCTTGGATCTCCAGGGAGCGAACGACCACCTCCAGTGCAGGTTCTGGCTGCACGGTGGCCTCCTCTCCCCCGTTCGTTGCGGCAGCCTCTCCGGCGGCCACCTCCATCAGCTCGGGGGCTCCTCCGGCAGCCTCCCGAGTCTCTGGTGTCAAGTTCTCCATGGGCACCGCCGCTGGGATATCGCTCCCTTCGGCCTCAGCGCCTGTCAACGAGAAGACACTTGCATCAGTCATATCTGACGACTACGACTACTCTTCAGGGATACTACAGCCTCAGCAGAGTACTCACCTTCGACTACGCTGGCTTCAGGCAACGTAGCCTCAGCAGTCGGCGCTTCGGGCTCTGCCTGAGGGGCGGGAGCGGACTCATCCGCTGGCGGCGCGGCTTCTTCTTCCGCCACCGCTGCAGAGGGTTCATCCCCCTCCCAGGACAGATCCGTCGACTTCCTGCAGAGTACACAAGCCGGTTGTCAATCAAGTACGACTACCATATCAAGTACTACTTGGGGAAGACCCAACACTTACAGGCTTGACCGGACTACCGTCACGGTCGGGGCGCTGAGGATGCTGGCGATGTCCACCAATCCAGCCTCGGCGGGCACCTCCTCCTGCGCCTCTACGGCCACTGCCTCGGCAGGCGCCTCCTCCTGCGCCTCTGTAGCTACTGCCCCTTCCGTTGCCTCCTCTGCAGCAGCAGCAGTAGTGGGCTCCACGCCTTCCAGGGCAGCAGGGGGCTGGCGCTCCATCTGCGCCAAAAGTTCTTCGACAGTGGGGGCTGGGCTACGACTCCCAGCGGCCTCCCCCACCGTGTCCCACTCGCCTTCGTCACCCTGATCAACGGGCTCCGTAGGTGGCAACTCCTGCAAGCAAGGAAACTTCTTCATCAACAAGTGAACTCGAGACACTAGTACTCGATTACACTACTCAAGAAGGCCTACCTCTGGGGACGTGGTCTCAGTGACCTTCAACTTCTTCGTCACGTGCTTGCGGGACGCATTGCGTGGCTTCCGCGGAGGCGCAGCCAGACTAGCCTCCAGGATAGCCGGCGGCTCCTGGACAAGAGGGACGTGAGGTAGGCCTGTGTTAACACCAAAATTTGGTACGGAGTCTGACATGTGGGTCCGGTTCGGTGAAGAGTCCGTCTGGTGGAAGGAAGGGCTTTTTCAAAGATATTCAGCAAAGAGATCTGCGGTCGGCTATCTGCTTCGGTTCGGCAAAGGAACAGTAAAGCTGATTTTGCGGGATTGGACGGTGACGTGGCTCGATCAGGGGAAACGAATGGATGGATAGGCGATCAAGCTTAGAGATAAGTTAGGCAACGAATCCATTCGAAGTTGTACTCAACAGGGTATAAATATGACCCCTGAATGTATGCAAAAACAATCAATCATTCTTCAATACACACCGGCCTTACGCCAAACCCTAGAGTCCTTGTCGTGTCGTCGAGTTCTTCGAGAGGGCTATTCGATCCGTCGACCTCCGTGAGTACCGGCAAACTTGTATCATGTCTAGTATCATGCGGTGGATTTAGATCTGATGCAAGTAGTCTTGTTACCATGCTTCGTGTCATGCGGTAGATTCAAGCTTGGTTCAGGAGGGTTTCTTGTTAGATCATGAGTCATGCAGTAGGCTAAGATCTAGCTTGAAGCTAGTTATCGGCTCTATTGGATTTTGGCAAGATCCAATAGATTCATTAAGTTACCCCGTGTTATCTTGAGTTTTACTTTATGTTTCAATTCATGTAACACACCTTTGCCCAATCTAGATGGGTTTGGATCGGCTTTATCTCTTTTATGATCCTTGTTCGAGTAGATTTAATGTTTTGACGCGTGGATCTTATGCTTTCCGATAGCCGAAACCGAATCGATCTAGGTTGTTACGTGTTGCGGGTTCAAGCTTGCCAATGTTCGTATAAATCTTGAAAGAGCCGGGTATCATGCAGTAGATGCAGGTTTTTGAGTTGCTTTGGAGCTAGTCATCCGGTGGATTAGATTCCCAAATCAATCTGATAGATTCATTCGCTTGGTAATGTTTGTTCCTTCTTCATGGACCCTGAATCGGTTGTTCAGCCGTATTTGGTTATGTTTTTTCATGAGTAGATCACGTGCGTTATTCATGCTTTGAATGATGTGTGCTTTTAGCTTTCTATATTTAGATTATATCATGCGGTGGATAGATCTATTTGTAGAAAGTGGTACGGTTTCTCATTCAAGTTGTATCATGCGGTGGATAGATTTGCTTGATATCGTACTTGACGGGTTTTAAAGTAACTAGACATGCGGTAGACTAGTGCTTTGGATCTATGCATACTTGTTTAATACATGATCATGCTCGTGCTTTGCTTTATTTACTTATTTAATGCTTATTTTCATGGTGATCGGTCATGGCCTCGTGCATGCGTATTCCTTGTTCAAACAAAGACCGATTGCTGTCATGCTCACGTCATCCATTCGGCAGTGTTGTTTTTTCCCTTTGCGGTTTCCCGAATGGTTCTAGTTCGTTGGCGGATAGCTCTTTATAGCTATGTGTCATCTTGCTTGGCTTCCTAGCCGTAAATATGGAAGCTGTACGGTACCACCGGCAAGTTCCAAGCTTTGGTATTTAACTGCTTTATCTTTTGTTAATTTTCAGGAAAAATTGACTGGCACGTCTTTTGCTCTCAGCGCGTGTGAAGCCAGCTTCGTTCGGCTTGCTGTGTGTTTGGCGTTGAGTGCACTTTTTGCGCCAACACACTTTTTGGCACGCCCAGTGGGACACAGCCGAATAGATTCAAGATGCCTGAAATCGCAGACCTTATGGACGTCAACCTTGAGGATCTTTCGCCAGAGCAGCGGCAGCAGCTCCAAGACGTCGTAGATCAATTTCAGCGAAGTGTCTCGCGTCGTTTAAGAAGAATAGAAGCGGCGTCCCGTATCTAAAGAACGAGATGCCTAGAGTGCTGCTGCCGGGGGAAAGCGATGCTTCATCTCAGCATGAAAAGGAGGAATGCGCACGAGTATTCCAAGAATCAGCAAATTACATGCTTAGCAAGCACAACAAGGCTTTCCTCGGGTCGCTTCAGCAGATGATGGTGGCCATCTTTGGCCCGGGCATGGAGCAAGCGTTCGGCAAGACACCCGTCCAGGGGAAGACCGTGGAGCTCGGTGAATCAAGCTCGCAGCCGCCGTTGCGGAGCCAGCCGCAACAACCCCCGCTTCAGAGCTCTGGAAGCCAAGCGTTTCAGCCTCCTCCGCAGGGCATTGGGGGGGCAGCCAGCTCAGCCCCCGTTACAAGCTTCAGGGAGTCAGCCAATTCTGCCGCCACCACAGAGTAGCACAGGTCATCCTGTGCAACAGCCGAATCCGTACCAGCCTACATACGGAGACATAGCGTTCGGCTCGTCTAGGGCCCCACTCGATCCTGGCCGGAGGATTGCTCCATCAACCAACTGGCTGCAGAAGAATTTGTACGGTGGTGGTTATCATGAAGTGGGAAACTACGGAGCGTTCGACGCCTTCCCGCACCCAGGATACGCGCGGTGCGAGCACGCAAGAAGACGACGCCCTGGCGCGCAAGATGGCCGAATTGATGCAGAATCAGTTCGGCCTCAAACCAAAGATGCAAGGACCCGCCTATAAGCCGCCATTCCCGGAATGGTACTACAATGTACTCTTGCCGCCAAGGGTGAAGCCGCCAATGGAGTTCACAAAGTTCTCGGGGCAAGACGACACGAGCACGGTCGAGCACATAGCTCGCTACCTCATGCAGCTCGGGGAGTGCTCTGCTGAGGAGACGTTCAGGGTCCGCTACTTCGCCGCATCGCTGACAGGTCCAGCATTTCAATGGTTCTCGTCCCTACCCCCTGAATCCGTGGCCAGATGGAAGGATTTGGAGCGGAAGTTCCACGCTCATTACTTCAGCGGCAGTTCGGAGAAGAAGCTCATTGACCTCGCGACCATGAAGCAGAGGCATAGCGAGACGCCACTGGAGTTTCTCCGGAGGTTCAGGGAGGTCAAAGGCATGTGCTTCTCGCTTAACTTGCCAGATGACCAGCTGGCTGACATGGCTGTCGCCGGGATGCTGCCGGCCGTACGCGAAAAGTTGTTCGGAATGGAGTTCGAAAATCTGGGACAGTTATCACAGAAGCTGTCGTTAATGAGCAACCAGGCGTATGGCTTTAAGAAGGACGCCAAATTTGGCAAGCAGCACGACGTTGCTGACGTCTACAACCAGTTCTTGGACAAGGCTGATTTGTTCGAGGATTCTGATGACGAACTGGATGTAGCCGCAGCGGAAATCATGTGGGGCAAGGAGCCGTTGACAATGAATCAGCGCTGGGTCAAGCAGACCAAGGGGACTTATGACTTTGACATCACGAAGGCTGATAAATTGTTCGAGCTCTTAGTGAAAGAAGGCCGAATCAAGCTGCCCGAGGGGCATTCCATGCTTCGGCCTGATGGAGTTAAAGCAAAACGTTACTATGGTTTCCATGACAGGGACTCACACTCCATCAATGATTGCAGGGTCTTCAGGATGAGGATCCAAAAGGCTATCCAGGAAGGTCACCTCAAGTTCGACAATAAAATGAAGCTGGATGGCCACCCCTTTCCTCAGAGCATGGTGGGCTTTTCTGTCAATGTGATAACTGCCGAGGAGAAGGGAAAAGTCAAGGTCTTGACCTCAGCCAGGTCTAGACAAGGTGGAGCGGTGGACCCAGAGCGCCAGGTGACTCTGGAACAGATGCAAGGTGACGCCCCCCGTATTCTTAAAAGCCACATTGAAATTGGGGAGTCATCCAGAGCCAAGCCCAGGGTGACATCGCGCATCCTCCTCAACAAGTGGCAGCGCCAGATTGAGAAAGAGGGTTATCAGAAGAGGCGCTATGAGGAGGAGCAATGCAGAGCCGAAGAAGAGGCGCGCAGGAGGGACCAGGAGCAGTACACGCGCGAGCAAGAGCGCGCGCATTGGGGATGCGCCTTCTTCAGGCATTCTTCGGAATGAGGGGTTGAAAGCGCCCACGCTAAAGAAGCGTCGGAATGCGGCGACGGATATGTTGAGTACGGGCGAGGAAGCGCAATCGCCGATCCGTCCACGAAAGAATTGGAAGGATCCACCCTAATGGGGATCGGCGCCAAAAAATTGAAGTCATCGATCATCCCAGGAAGCGCAAAGCTGATATCAGATGGGCTGATCAAGAGGAGGATGAAGATGACCACGTCTGGCAGAAAGGGCAGTGGTGCCCACCCGGCCTGAGGAGGAGCCAGAAGAGGCGGGTCCAGCGCTTGAGGAACCGCGAGATGAGGCGGGCGGGATCCGGACGAGACGGGGTGTGGCGCCCCAAGGACCAACCGGAGGGATCGAAGCGTTCGGCTCCTACATGCATGGTATACTTCCTGCCGAACGAGTTCATGGCTCCTGCTAACCGGGTTATGCGGGGAGGAAGCTTCCTTCGATGACGAGCGGCCGAGGGATGATGGCACAAGCGGGTGTGCGGCCAAGCGAGGCCATCTTCGACAAGCCGGCCAAGAATCGTCATATGAGGCCGCCGTACTGAGGGGGATACGTCAATGGCAAGCCATTGACCAAAATGTTCGTCGACGGTGGAGCGGCAGTCAACGTAATGCCGTACACCACCTTCGGGAAGCTTGGCATGGGCCGGGCGATTTGACGCCTACAAGCATCATCTTGAACGACTTCGCTGGGAATCCCTCAGACACCAAAGGATGCGCTCACGTGGACTTGATGATCGGGTCCAAGACGCTGCTCACCACCTTCTTTGTCATCGAAGGCAAAGGAGCCTACGGCTCTTTGCTTGGGCGGGGCCCGGATTCATGCTAAGCTGCGTTGCGTCCCATCCACCATGCATCAACGGCTTATCCGGTGGGTGGATGACGAGATCGAGGTCGTCCAAGCGAGATGACTCCGTGAGCGTGGCCAACATGGAACCGGCCTTGCGGGAGTACCAAGGCATCGATTGCTTCTCGGGGGAAGGACTGGGGAGAAGGTCCTGTTGAACCTGTCAGCAGTGACCAACAGCCGATTCAAGCAGTCGGCTCTTATAGTAATTTTTAATGGAGAACCCCGTAGATGGCACTGATGGCAAATTGGGGCGAGGATTCATGTCGGCTGATAAGCTGGAAGAAGTCGACATTGGAAGCGGTGATAAGCCAAGGCCGACGTTCATTAGTGCAAATTTGCAACCAGACTTCAGGGGGAATTTAATTGAGCTTCTTAAAGAATACAAGGATTGCTTCGCCTGGGATTATTCGGAGATGCCTGGATTGGATCGTTCCATCGTCGAGCATCGGTTGCCAATCAAGCCTGGTTTCAAACCATATAAGCAACCACCCCGGAAAATCTACAAGGATGAGGTATTGGCCGATGTGAAGAAGGAAGTTGAAAGATTACTTGATGCAAACTTCGTTCGGCCATGCAGATATGCGGAGTGGATATCTAACATCGTCCCTGTGTACAAGAAGAATGGAAAAATGAGGGTTTGCATAGATTTCAGGGACCTGAACAGAGCTACTCCGATGGACGGATACCCGATGCCTATTGCCGATTTGTTGATTGATGCCGCCGCCGGACACAAGGTGATCAGCTTCATGGATGGTAATGCGGGATACAATCAGATCTTCATGGCAATAGAAGACATTTCAAAGACGGCCTTTAGATGCCCTGGTCATATAGGCCTATTCGAGTGGATCGTCATGACATTTGGGTTGAAAAATGCCGGTGCAACCTATCAGCGGGCCATGAATTACATCTTTCATGAGTTGATCGGCAAGATTGTGGAGATCTATATTGATGACGTAGTAATCAAGTCCCTAAGTCATGACACCCATTTGGAAGATGTGAGAAGGACCTTGGAGTGCACCCGAAAACATGGTTTGAAGATGAATCCAAACAAGTGCGCTTTTGGGGTTTCAGCTGGAGAATTCTTGGGGTTTTTGGTCCACGAAGGAGGAATCGAAGTTGGCAAAAAGAGCATGAAGGCCATTGATGAAGTCGTTCCTCCAACTAACCTCAAGGAGCTGCAGTCGCTGCTCGGCAAGATCAATTTTGTAAGAAGATTCATATCAAATTTGTCACAGAAGGTCTTGCCGTTTTCTCCGCTGTTGAAGTTAAAGAAAGATCAGAAGTTTATTTGGGGCGACGAACAACAAAAGGCTTTCGATGAAATCAAGCAGTACATGAAGGAGCCACCGAGTCTTTGGTTTCTCCCCAGCTCGACAAGCCTTTCAAGTTGTACGTGGCGACCGATACCCAAACCATTGGATCAGCCCTTATTCAAGAATTTGAAGGAAAGGAGCGGGTAGTAGCTTATCTTAGCCGAAAACTACTTGATCCGAAACCGAGGTATTCGTACCGTAGAAAAAGCGTGCCTTTGCGTGTACTACTCGTGTACAAAGTTTCGGCACTACCGTTGAATGCCGAATGCCTTTGTATATTCCAAGTTTGATGTGATAAAACATATGTTATCTATGCCAATTTTGAACGGCAGGATTGGCAAGTGGATTTTAGCTTTATCGGAGTTTGAGTTGAAGTTCGAATCGGCAAAAGCCATCAAAGGTCAGATCATTGCCGATTTCATAACCGAACATCGCGATCCGTCAATTGATTTACTTGAGATTACCCCTTGGGCTTTGTTTTTTGATGGATCATCATGTGGCAAAGGTGGGGGAGTAGGGATCCTACTGATTTCGCCTAGAGGTGAGATGTTCGAATTCGCCATCCCTATACGCCCCTTTGTCACAAATAATCAAGCAGAATACGAGGCATTACTTCGAGGGCTTCAGTACTTGAGAGAAGCAGGGGCCGTTTCGGTTGAAGTTTATGGAGATTCGGAGCTGGTAATCAAGCAATTGAACGGCCAATATGAATGCAAAAGTGAAGCGCTGAGGAGTTACTGCGAGGAGTGCAGGGAAATCTTGAAGAGCTTCCCATTAGTAATCCTACAGCACATTCCTAGAGAACATAACGAGGAAGCAAACAAGCTGGCTCAGAGCGCCTCTGGTTATAAAGAGAGTCAAGAAGCGTTTGCTGCAGAGGTGTTGGCACTAGGGGCGGATCTCGCAGAAGATGATTGGAGGAAAGAAATCGTTGATTACTTGAAAGATCCATCCCGAAAGGTCTCTAGGAAGCTAAGGTACAAAGCCATTAAGTTCGTTCTTCTGGATGATAATTTATTCTATAAATCATTAGATGGGGTGTTACTACGATGCCTGGGTCCAGAAGAAGCCAAGAACATGATGAGCGAAGTGCATGATGGGATATGTGGAGCGCACCAATCGGCCTACCGCATGAAGTGGGTTATTAGACAAGCTGGATGCTTTTGGCCGACGATATTAGAGGACTGCTTTGAGTATTACAAGGGATGTCAGGATTGCCAAAGGTTCGGGAATATTCAAAGGGTCCCTGCATCAGCATTGAATCCCATCATCAAGCCATGGCCATTCAGGGGTTGGGGCATCGACTTGATTGGCCAAATCAACCCGCCATCTAGCAAGGGGCATAAGTTTGTGCTTTTGGCTACAGATTATTTCACTAAATGGGTTGAGGCGATTCCATCGAAGAAGGTGACGTCGAGAAAACATGGTTGAATTCGTCAAGGAACACATCATCTACCGATTTGGAATCCCTCGGACGATTACCACGATCAAGGGGCACAATTTGTGTCAACCGGAGTTCGAAGAATTTGCCGAAAACATGGGGATCAAATTGTTTAACTCCTCTCCGTATTATGCCCAAGCTAATGGTCAAGCAGAGGCTTCTAATAAGATCATGATCAAGTTGATACAAAAGAAGATCGATCAGAAGCCAAGAAGGTGGCATTCGGTTCTCAGCGAAGCACTGTGGGCTTACCGAATGGCCCCCCATGGAGCCACAAAGACTTCTCCTTACGAGTTGGTTTACGGGCATCACGCAATTTTGCCTTGGGAGATGCAATCAGATTCAAGGAGAGTGGTCTTTGCGAGAAGGATTTAAGCTCCAAAGATTACAGCGGCCTAATGATGGACGAGCTGGAAGATTTACATATGATCCGTCTTAGAGCCCTGGAGAATATCGAGAAAAACAAACTGCGAGTTGCCAAGTACTACAATAAGAAGGTGAAAGTAAGGCAATTTGCGGAAGGCGATCTAGTGTGGAAAGCATTATCGCCGATTGGAACTAAATACAGTGAATTCGGCAAATGGTCCCCTAACTGGGAAGGACCTTTCCGTGTGGTCAGATGCGTCCCTGGTAATGCGTATATATTGAAAACTTTGCTAGGAGAAGAATTTTCCGCTGCAATAAATGGAAGATATCTGAAGAAATATTATCCTAGCATTGAGATCGATCGGTGATTACACACATCTGGGACAGAGATAGCCGGCGCTCAAGAATGAGGCCGCCTTCAGAACAAAAATCCATGAACAGGAAGAATGGCCAATGTCTAGACACATTGCCCTTAGCACAAAGACTACAATTACAACTGCTTCTTGCAGGTTTACATCTAACAACCCTGATGGTCAGGTCCCCAAGGAGGTGGGAAGCAGAAGGCGTGGAGAAAGAAGCGAAAGTAATCTTTTCTTTACTTCTTCGGCTGCTGCTCCCTCTTCAGTTGTTCCAGGACCACCGTGACGGAAACTTGGAACGCACGAGGATGACCATGGTTGGCGGCCTCTACCAAGCTATCCCAGGCCGTCTTCAGGATGTTGTACCTGTCAGAGACATCTGGAGCAGGGGAATCAAGGTTAGGGGCAAGAAATCCAGATGCAAGCATAAAGAAGTCAGGGGCGTTTACCCCCTACTAGTGCTTCCAGAGCCATGCGACGCTCGCGCTCGGCTTGGCAACGGGCGGTGATGTCCCTGAGACCGTGCTCCAGATGCCGGACGCGGCGGCGCAGCTGATGGTTGGTCTTCTATTCAGGCGTGGCCTCCTCTGCCTCGAGGGAGGAATCAGAGGAAATGTACTCCGGCACATCTTCGGTCCCGATGATCTCTTCAGGGAGCAAATCAAGACTGAAAAAGGAAAAGAAAGGAGAACATGAAGCGCGAGATCATGCGGAAGAACGAGGAGTAGATCAACGAAGGACTCACTCCCGAATCGTGCGCTTCTTTGATGAGCTGCTCTCCTGAGGTTGCTTGCCCTTGTCCATGGCTTTGGGGTTTTCTCCTCTGAGGATGCGGAGGAGATGAGAAATGATGGATGAGTGTGCGAGTGGGTTTGCAGGGCATCCCGGCAGGCTATTTTATTGACCGAAGGGGTGCATTGGGAGTGATGACCAGCTAGTACACACTGTTGGAATACCAAACGGCAGGGTTTTTCTCCAAGTGCGAAGGGTTTTGTTTGAACAGTGTTTATGGATTGCCGAATTGGGATCTTCTGTGGATTTTGCGCCTAGGGGCAGTTGTTCTCGCGCATTCGGCTCAAGATAGTTCCCGGATGCATTCAAAGAAAACAAGATTCACGGATGCAAAGTGCAAACAGGATCATCACAAAACAAGCACAGGATTCAAAAGCTCTTCATTTATTGCCGATATTTACACATCCCTAATACAATCTAATCAAAGAGTCTGTTCAATACAGATTGGGGATGAGTAATTTCGGCAATGGCGTCGCCGTGGCCATCGAGGCGCTCCAGGATGAGCTCGATCTCGTCGATGTCCTTCGGCGCACCGCCCCGGAAGCCACGCGGCCTGGTGGAGTAGTCGACGTCCGTATGCGTCGCCATGGCAGCCAGGCCCAAGGTGGTGCCCAAACGAACGCCATGGACGGCCACCTCGTCGACGCGGTGCTCCACCGCGGTAAGGCGCTCCGCCGGCGTGTCGCCACGGGCATTCACCTTCTCCGCCAGCTGCTCCACCAGCGCCTTCAGCTGGTCGAGCTCAGCGTCACGGGCTGCAAAGAACAAGAAGAAAAGATTGGCATCGAAAGCCGGGCTGGATCAAGAATCACTTTCAGAGCCGTACCATCGATGGCTTCCAGCAACTGTTTGCGCTGGTCCTCCCACTCTAGCTCGGCTACGCCCGCCTTCTTGGAGACGTCCTCCAGCTCACGCCGGGACGCCTCCAGTTCCTCCTTGAAGCGAAGGGCATCGGCTTCCCCGTACGGCACGGGGGAGTGGCCATCGGACTCCGAGGAGTCGTCCGGAAGGGGTTGATTGGCCGGCGCAGGAGATGGATTCCACTGAATCAATCTAAAAAGGGATGATCGTCAAGGCAAGAAGAAGATCAAAGCTGAATCAAAGAGGAGGAGTTGACGATCATTACCTCCGGCGCGCGTTGGCGCTGCTCCCCTCTGCCTCGTCGGAGGCGCGGCGGCGGTTGAGGCGGCGCACTATGGTGGCTTGGGATGTGCACTGTTTGCAGAAAGGCTGAGATTGGCAAAGATTCGAAAGCTAGAAGACTTGGTGGAGAGCTAGGGGCGCCTACGGTTACATTTATAGGCCTGGCAGGATGAATCGTGGCTTCGAGTCGTGGTGCTAAATCGTGGCGCATATCCCAAGAAAATCGGAAGGTGGAAAGGTTTCCTTGGCCAGCCCGTCGACGGGCCGCTTGGAGTTCTAGGCTGAGCCGCGTTCAGTTGATCGGTTCGGCTAAAGAAAATCAAAGTGCCACTCGGGAGTTAGCGTTTCATTGCCGAATGGGTCGTTCAGCACTATATTTGAAAGTGCGCAGAAGAAAGGAAACAAATTGCAAGGCAATATTACAAGAACGACCAATTCAGTTATACATCAATGAGGGCATTCAAATGTTCAGGTATTTTGCAATCACACCACGAGCATTAGATGTTGTCTGACGAGCATTGTCCAGCAGCTCTTGGCAATCTTTTTGAGTACCTGACAAGTCGATGAGTTCTGCATCGTATTGCTTTACCCTGGCGATAGCCGATTTTGCCTCCGCTTGGATCTTTTCTATCAATCCGGGGAGTTCGGCTATTTTAGCTTTGTCAGCTTCTATCTCCGCTGTCAGGCTTCTCACCCCGCTTCTAGAGCGACTTTCCCGGCAATTTTCGGGTCATAAGAAGTCCGCAGTTGGCCGGTGTATCCTTGTGGCTCTCTGCTCGGGATTGTACCCCGGTCATGGCATGTTCAGCATCGGTTTTCTTCTTTTCAATAGCCGGGCGGGAGCGCAATTTGCTCAAGGCCTGCTTTATGGGCGCATAAAGGGTATCCAGGCCATAAACAGATGACAGAGAAATCCTGAGGTCTTCAGGGAGTTCTTGGCTGATGGGTTCAAACATCTCCTCAAAGTGGTCGAAATCTTTGAATTGATCTTGTGCGTCCCTTTCTAGCCAGGCAACAATTTCCTTAAGCCTTCACAGCACTTCATCTGACAGAGGCTGATGAGCTCTTTCCATCACCTCGGCAGCTGGATTGATCTCCAACGGCGGGCTTGATAATGACGGAGCTTGATCCTGAGAAGCAGCATTGCCGAGTTAAGAATGCTAAACGTGGAAGTAGCAGAGTTAAGCGCAGATGGATACCTCATGGCTGGTTTCTTGAGCAGGGGCAATCACAGGCGAAGGAGGTATTCCAGGTAGGGCTGAAGCGTCCGAGCTGGGAGGTGTTGATGCAGCTGCTGGTAGCTCGTGGGCTTCTGGCTGATGAGAAGTGGGGTCTACCTCTGTTGAGACTGTTGTCTCTGTATGACCAACAGGTGATTGCGCCCTTGGAGGACTTGGTGGCTCCGGCTGATTTGGGAGATTCATCTCTGGAGAATGTATTGCTTCTGCAGAAGGTGATGAAGATGAAATCTCCACGGGGATAGGTAATTCAGCCTCGGGTGGACTTGCTTGCTGGACCACTGGGACATCTACAAGCTGCTCTTCAATTGTTTCTTCTGCAAATGTCAAATTGAAAGAGTAAATGCCAGTGCTCATCCTTAAAGGAAAGACGG
The DNA here is from genome assembly GCA_947561735.1 of Cenchrus americanus. Classification (NCBI taxonomy): domain Eukaryota; kingdom Viridiplantae; phylum Streptophyta; class Magnoliopsida; order Poales; family Poaceae; genus Cenchrus; species Cenchrus americanus. The sequence goes on along the minus strand of OX387245.1, from coordinate 194,304,642 downwards.
TAAAGGTCATACCAGTGGATGGGGCATTGGCAAGTGCTGGTTCTGAAGACTGCTGGGCTCTGGTCTGAAAATGCACAATGATATGATTCATCAAGAACAGAGTAATCTTGTGATCAAGGGGGTAAAAGATTCTACCTCAATGAGCACTTTCTTGACAGTTCTCCTCCTCTTGGCAGCTCGAGGGGCAACCAAAGATAGACCTTGCCTCTTGTCGGCAGCAAGGCTAGAGAGGCTGGGATCTGTGGTGGCATACCTGGCCATTAGTTGAGCCAGAGTTGTGGATTTGAACCCCAGTGCCGAAATTGGGCCTTCGGCATTGTAAGTAATATCCCTAGCTAGAGGGGCAGGCACCGTGTTCTGTGGACAGAAGGATGAAGGTCAGAATCATGAATAAAGAGGACATGTCTGATCCAAAGGTTCATTGTATTACCTCTGAAGTTGGCAGGAAATCGGGCGTCAACTCTGCACAGAACACATGAACAGGCTCACTGAAGATGTGATCATGAAATTCTTGCCACCAGGAGTTGAAGGTGGGGTGAGCTATGGTTGTGGGCACAAAAGGACATGTGTAGACAGTTGGACTGCACTCATAATTAAAAACCGCCGCCCCGCATCGGCTCTTTGATTTCTTCTGCGGGCTTGAGGAATTCGTGCGAGAACAGTCTTGGGGGCATCCGTCCACATCCAATTTGCCGGCCATTACATTGGGCCGATAATACTCATAAGTGCTAACATTCAATCGCCCTCCATTGAACTCGGAGAGGCGGTATGCATGGGCGGATTATGATGTTGAAGATCTCTAAGAATCTCCCATCTTGACGGCCGGGTTCAAAGGAAAATTCAACGGGGAAGATTAAGGTGTCATTGTCCAGATAAGGAAGCCAGAGAGGATTGGGGAAACCTTTGAAGAATAGCTCGAAAAGCCGGGCCGATGTCCTGCTGAAACAGGAACGATGAAGCCCCCTTTCCGTAACTCTGGCATCCTCTGGTAGCTTGAGGCTCTCCTTCAGGGTAATTGGACAAAGGGAAGAACCTGGAATTCAAATCGACACCAACGATCTGATGCATGTGGAGTTGCAGCCACATTTGAATGAACCACCAAGGGCCGTTGACACATGTTATCCGTTGGCTGGTATACATTTGGGTAACAGTCTGATGAAGCATATGGTATACGCTGCCCAAAAAGAATTTTCCCAGAGGGAGGCGACTGCCACCAGCCAGATGAGTCGCCATCGTGATGTGGTTCAAGGTGGGCTCGTTGGCTTTGCCACAGAAAACAAATCTACACAGCCACATATTCAGAAAGGCTCTATATTCAACCTCACCAAAGGGATTGTCTTTCATATGCGTCAGAATATAATTCTTGTATCTGTTCCCCGGCTTTACCCCTGTCTGGCGTGAAGAGCCTTTGAATTTCCAGGGCTGAACAGACCCTGTGATGTCAAGGCCGGTGATCATGTATACATCGGCCAAGGTAGGAGACATTGGACCGTGGCCAAAGAGGAAGGCGTTGACGCCATTTGACCAAAAGTGGCAGGCGGCTATCAGGAGGTCTTCGTTTTTTGGAGTCTCAGCCACAGATAACTCCAGGCACTGAGATATGCGGAGGGCATCTAGGTTCGTTAATCCACTCTTGTCCGCTAGGATCCTCCGATACCAAGTTCTCCAGCCTGCAATTGGGGGTAAAGGCCAGTTCTTGAAAGCGTCCTGCCATTGAGCCGGTGGAGACAGAGCTGCTTTAAAGGGGATCCTCTGAGATTCAGCTGCGATGAAATCCCGAGGGTTAGGATTCCCCACGGGACCAAGATAGTAAGATCTCGAATTGGCCTCGGTGCGAATCAAAAGCTCAGTAGAAAGCTCCTGAAAAAAAAGCGGAAAAGGAAATCTCGGGTAAAATTGAAAACCTAAATGCCGAACAAGGCTTGCGAAGAATGAATTTACCTGAGCATCTTGGTTCTGAGCTGCCATTGGAAGTGTTGAGCTTGGAACGAGGGGATTTAGGGTTCGATCTGGATGAAGATTCCGGCGGATTGTGAAGAACAGGTGTTGACGGATTTGATCTGAAGATTCGTGGCTGGAGTCAATTGTGGAACAAAATTACTTTTATCCCACAATTGAAGGGGCATGTGTTAACACCAAAATTTGGTACGGAGTCTGACTTGTGGGTCCGGTTCGGTGAAGAGTCCGTCTGGTGGAAGGAAGGGCTTTTTCAAAGATATTCAAAGAAAGAGATGCGGTCGGCTATCTGCTCCGGTTCAGCAAAGGAACAGTAAAGCTGATTTTGCGGGATTGGACGGTGACGTGGCTCGATCAGGGGAAACGAATGGATGGATAGGCGATCAAGCTTAGAGATAAGTTAGGCAACGAATCCATTCGAAGTTGTACTCAACAGGGTATAAATATGACCCCTGAATGTATGTAAAAACAATCAATTATTCTTCAATACACACCGGCCTTACGCCAAACCCTAGAGTCCTTGTCGTGTCGTCGAGTTCTTCGAGAGGGCTATTCGATCCGTCGACCTCCGTGAGTACCGGCAAACTTGTATCATGTCTAGTATCATGCGGTGGATTTAGATCTGATGCAAGTAGTCTTGTTACCATGCTTCGTGTCATGCGGTAGATTCAAGCTTGGTTCAGGAGGGTTTCTTGTTAGATCATGAGTCATGCGGTAGGCTAAGATCTAGCTTGAAGCTAGTTATCGGCTCTATTGGATTTTGGCAAGATCCAATAGATTCATTAAGTTACCCCGTGTTATCTTGAGTTTTACTTTATGTTTCAATTCATGTAACACACCTTTGCCCAATCTAGATGGGTTTGAATCGGCTTTATCTCTTTTATGATCCTTGTTCGAGTAGATTTAATGTTTTGACGCGTGGATCTTATGCTTTCCGATAGCCGAAACCGAATCGATCTAGGTTGTTACGTGTTGCGGGTTCAAGCTTGCCAATGTTCGTATAAATCTTGAAAGAGCCGGGTATCATGCGGTAGATGCAGGTTTTTGGGTTGCTTTGGAGCTAGTCATCCGGTGGATTAGATTCCCAAATCAATCTGATAGATTCATTCGCTTGGTAATGTTTGTTCCTTCTTCATGGACCCCGAATCGGCTGTTCAGCCGTATTTGGTTATGTTTTTTCATGAGTAGATCACGTGCGTTATTCATGCTTTGAATGATGTGTGCTTTTAGCTTTCTATATTTAGATTGTATCATGCGGTGGATAGATCTATTTGTAGAAAGTGGTACGGTTTCTCATGCAAGTTGTATCATGCGGTGGATAGATTTGCTTGATATCGTACTTGACGGGTTTTAAAGTAACTAGACATGCGGTAGACTAGTGCTTTGGATCTATGCATACTTGTTTAATACATGATCATGCTCGTGCTTTGCTTTGTTTACTTATTTAATGCTTATTTTCATGGTGATCGGTCATGGCCTCGTGCATGCGTATTCCTTGTTCAAACAAAGACCGATTGCTGTCATGCTCACGTCATCCATTCGGCAGTGTTGTTTTTTCCCTTTGCGGTTTCCCGAATGGTTCTAGTTCGTTGGCGGATAGCTCTTTATAGCTATGTGTCATCTTGCTTGGCTTCCTAGCCGTAAATATGGAACTGTCTGGTACCACCCGGCAAGTTCCAAGCTTTGGTATTTAACTGCTTTATCTTTTGTTAATTTTCAGGAAAAATTCACTGGCACATCTTTTGCTCTTTGCGCGTGTGAAGCCAGCTTCGTTCGGCTTGCTGTGTGTTTGGCGTTGAGTGCACTTTTTGCGCCAACAGCCTGGACGGCTAAACCTCGACCGCAGCTGAAAGCGGTCCTGCAGCGTCTCCTCGTCGTCGTCCTCGTCGGATGTGTCCTCCACGACTATGGTGTCGTCTTCTTCACCGACCTCATGCCGCTCCTTGGCCTTGGTCTTCCCCTCCTCTGGGATCTCGACTTCCTGAGGGGGCGGCGGTGGCTCGGAGACAAACTTCTTCAAGTCATCCTGCAAGATACAACTCGTCAGTTCAGCTAATCTTGTGTAATGGGTACTCGATTCTGGGTGCGACTACTTACCTCCTTTGGTGGGCGCGCTGCGGAGTACTCCAGTACGGGGCACGCCGTGTACGGCGGCATGTCCTTGAAGATCCGAGCCAACCTATCGACAATGTCGTCGTCGTCGACTTCGTCTCCAGGCATCTGCGACGTATCGTCGTTGCCGGTGTACTCGAACCCAAGGGTGTCGCGAGCCATCAGCGGCTGCACCCTGCGCTTCATGAAGCTGAAGGCCACGTGCTCGGCCCTCAGCCTGGCTTCCCTTAGCGCCTTGATCCGCGCCAACAACTCCGAGAGCTGGATCCCTCCTGCATCGTCGGCTCCGTGTTCCACCACGGGCGATGCTTGGGCTGCTTCCCGCTCGGCTTCGGCAACCCCGATGGTGGTTCGTGATGTAAAACCACTTGGCCTTCCAGTCTTGGTTGGAGTCGATGAGCTTGTACGAGAGGTACTGCTCGGCGGCGTCCTCCCGCATCTGGATTCCCGCTCCTCCGACTACTCGCGGGTTGCTGGCGCTTGGTTGCGGCTTCACCCGGAAGAACTTCCGGAACAAGATCCAATGGGGCTTGATCCCCAGAAAAGCTTCGCAGAAATGTACGAAGACAGCGGTGTGGAATATACCGTTGGGGTTAAGGTTGAGGTACTCGATGCCATAGTACCCCATGAGCCCCTTGAAGAAGTCGCTCGCCGGGAGAGAGAGTTCGTGCTCCGCGAACCGTGTGAACATCGGGACCTCATCTTCATTCTTCTCCATCGGGTACGGATCCCCGGCGGCGGCCCTCCACATGTCAACCTCCTTCTCGCGAAGGAATCCACTGTTCAGCAAGGCGAGCAGGTCCTCGGTCTTCGCCTTGGACTTCTTCCACTCGTGGTTCGGATATGGCCGCGGCGGGGACACCGGCGGTGATGTCCCTGTGGCAGATCCGGCGGCCTCCTCACGGCCCCTCTTCTTCCCACTGGCAGCTTTGGCGGTCTTGGACGGAGAGGGCTTCATTCTCCAAGTGCACGGGGTCTTCACGCGCATTCGCTCGGGGGCTACTCTGGTGGCTTTCAGCGGCGGCGCACTTAGATCTACAGCGGCGGCGGCGTGCGCTGATGGCGATCTCTGACCAAGATGTGTTTGGAATGGCTACAGCTGCGTGAGGTGAAAAAACCCTAAGGGTTTTGGCTTCTATGTATAAGTCAAAACGTCCCTCCAACGGTCGGATGGATAAGTCTGCGCTCGGCTGACTTAGCGGCCGCGCGTGACTCTTCGTATTCCACTAGTCGACGCGCCTCACCTCGGGGGCTCGGCTACCTCTGCTCGACTACCTGGGAAGCGAAGACTCAGGAGCATCTCAAGACACATTCTACAAGATGACCCTTCAATTCGAGAGGAAGTACTCGACTCAAGGCTCGGGGGCTCCGTGCCACGTGTCCTTCGGTTTTTTCTCTCCGGATTTTTCGGGATTTTCTTGCCAAGACTTCAGATGGACCCTCAGCCAGAGCCCGCGGCTCAAGGCTCGGGGGCTACTCCATGTGGAGTGCGGTTCTGCAAATCGCGCCTCCATATCAGCTCCGGCTTCAAGACAAGACAGGCATTTTTTGAAGACCTTCGAAGGCAGCTTTCGAGGACGCTTGAGACTACTCGAGAAGACTTCAAGATTGCTCAAACATCAGTTGGAGTACATTCCAGCCTCGGGATACTTCGACTACTCTTGAGGACTTTTGACTTGTAGTACTCAGGGACGCTTGAGGACTACTCGTTAAGGCCGTCAAGACTACTTGAAGCTATCCTTCTCGACTACAAAGTACTCGGGGGCTTGTCGTATGGACCTCCCTGGGCCCACTACCTCGGTGGGTACCAGGACCGACTACTCGGTGGGCCCCTAGGACTACCCGACTTGCGCTGCACGGCACCTGAAGGTGTGAAGCACAAGGACTACGGAGGAGAAGTACTCGATTAGGAGGCTGTACGTGTCTCGCTCTGTATGGAAGACTCCTAGACGTACTCGACTAGTACTCTCTCCCTATTCCGACTTGTAACCCTGCCTCCCGGACTATATAAGGCGAGGCAGGGACCCTTCTCTGATCATCTCATCTCACGGCGTACAATTGCACCATCTTGTAATCGTACCCAATCAATCCGAGCTACGCAAAGCATACGAGACGTAGGGTATTACGCACCTCGCGGCCCGAACCTATCTAAATTGTGTGCCACGTGTCTCTTCCTTCGAGTTACCGATCTCGGCGAGGCCACGTTCATCTACTTCGGGTACTCCCCTTAGTACGTTGCCGGTCTAAAACACCGACAGCTTGTCTATAAATGTGATCTTGCTTTGTCAATATCTGTGATGTGAGAATGTGTTTGTGATGTCTCCTTGCTGTGGTGGCTGCCATATCCTGGCTGGTTCCAGGATGCAGCCCCTGGTGGCTGCCAAATCCTGGCTGGTTCCAGGATGCCGCCGGCAACCAGCAGGTCGCTGTAGGGATGGTCGTCGTATCTGTAACGGGCGTTAATTAAAGCTCGTTACAAACACTGATCAGTAAGTAACGGGCTTCATTCAGAAATCCCATTACAAATATGCCCACAATGTAACGGGCAGTGTAAAAGCCTGTTACTAGTCCTGACCGGTGGGCCCTAGGACCTAGCCGTTCATCGAGATATAGGAGACGCAGGTTGAAAACAAGTGTCTCCTTTAATAGAGAGAAAACATACGCACGTAGAAACGAATGTGTCTCATTTTGTCGAGACAGTGGAGACGCCAGTTCACAAAATGTGTCTCTGATGTTAATTTAACAGTAATGGGCTCTGTTTCAAGTCCATTACCGAAGTTCCATGTGGGCCCAGAGAAACGGCCATTTCACGTGACCGGTGACTAGTTGTGGTAACGGTTGTTGTTTGATGCCCGTTACGAATACTAGTTGTGCTGAGACGCGCGTGAAATAGACCGTCTCATTTCGTCAAGATAGTGGAGACGTAGGTGCACATCAGGCGTCTCTGATATTGAGCTTCTGTAACGGGCTTTGCATTTGTGTCCGTTACGAAAGTTCCTTGTGGGCCCAGAAAAACAGCCATTTCACGTGACCGGTGGCTAGTTTTGGTAACGGTCGTTGTTTAATGCCCGTTACTAATATGTCTTATCAGTAACGGGCATCTGCCTGTTACCTTTCTTGGCTTATTTGTAACACTTGATCGGTAACGGGTGCATTGCCCGTTACCAAAGGCGATCTACGCCCTTTACCAAAGCCAGTTTTTCACGTAGTGACAGTTTCTAGGAAATGGACAATTATAGATCAAGTGTCCCTTCTCTCCACAATTGAAGCACTCCCTCTCTGCCACTGTAGTATAGGCCGACTTCACAGGATTGTTAGTACTCATTAGTCGAAGCCTACTTTCTTCATCAATCATGGCTGCAACAACCTCATCCATAGTAGGAAGACTCTCCTGGTGACAGAAGGTAGCTCTCCTACTCTCAAACTCAGGATCCAAATTCTTCAGAAAGTGAGTCACTCTCCTACCCTCCACCCACTTGTGGACAACCTGGGCATCCCGTGGAGTCTCCATTTGGAGAGGAGCATAGTGATCTAGCTCCTCCCACAGACCCTTAAGCTCACTAGCATACTGCTCCACTGATCTTCCCCTTGTTTCACTACATCTGCCTTGCTCCGAATCTCCATCATCGTCATCATCACATTTCCCTTCCTAGAGTATATGTTACTTAAGGTCCTCCATATCTGTGATGCAGTGCGCATAGCTTCCACCCTCTTACTATCAGTGGGAAACATGGATGCCAACAACCATGCCACTATCACAGAGTTTGTTGCATGTCAAACTCTCCACTATGTGCTGAGCTTATTGGCTGGCTCAACACAAGTCTCCTCCAAATAGTGCTCCACTCCTTGCCTCCTAAGAGCACACGCACTCTCCTGGACCAGCTCAAGTAATTTTTGTTGCCCTCTAGCTTCACATCTTTTGGCACAATCTCCAGCTTCAATTTTGATGGGCCTGCATCAGCCTTGCCACCAATCAGACCCAACCCCATGAGCTCCTGGATCATACTCCTCATTTCAATCATCATATCACTCTTTGTAACGAGTGAACTATCACCACTGCCCTCAGCCTTCTTCTTTGCCTCATCCTCTTCCGCCTTCCTCTTCGCCTCCATCTCTTCTAGACTCTTTTTTACAACCACAAAAGGAATGACAGATAGCATTCCTCTCAGCATCCACCCAGCACCTCTTTAATCACCTTGCAGGCCCTTAAATTTTTACTTCAGCTCCTCCTTCCTCCACTTCTCAGCACCACACGGGCAGAGACAACCAGGGTTTTTTTACCGTCGGTTACCGCGTGGTATATCGCGGTAACCGTTGCTACCGCTGGGGTACGGTAACGGTACCGAGCGGTAGCAACCGCTACCAATTTTCAAATTTGAATTTGAATTCAAAAAATGAAAAAATCAATAAAAATCTCCAAAAAATAGTTCATGATTGGTAGAGTTTGATGGTGTTGAAAGTTTTCAAATTTGAGTGCATATGGTATTTATTTTGAGGTTTAGAAGTTGAAAAAAAGAAAAAGAAAATTCATGGGCCAGCCCATTAAAGCCCATGAAGCCCAAATGACCTGGATGACCTAGAAGCAGCTCCCAGCCGACACCCTGTGACTCCTTTCGCACCCTCGCCTCAGTCCGCAGCTCTCTTTCCAGCTTCCGCCGCCCCGAGTCGCCGTCTGCGCCGCCGCCGGCGGTATACCGCGGCCAGAGCATGGTATACCGCGAGGTAGCTGCGGTTAGCCGGCCCGCGGCTGGATCCGCCCGCTCCCGCTCGGCCGGGGCGGCTAACCGCGCGGGAGTTGCGGTATACCACGGCGAGGCCGACGGTATACCGCGGAAAGGTATGAATTTTTTTTCATTTGTGTAGCTTTAGGATTTAGGATTTGTGTTAGGATTTAGGTTTATTTTGGTTTAGGATTTTAGGTAGGATTTAGGATGTGAGGTAGAGGTAGAAATAGAATTGTTGCTTTAGGTAGAAATAGAATTGTTGCCTTAGGTATGATAATTTGTGGTAGGAATGTAGGATTTGTGGTAGGATCCAGTTTTAGTTAGGATTTTTCAGATTTAGGTACATTTTCTTTAGGTATACGTTAAGGAAGTCTTTTGTTTATGTTGGCATTTATGCAGGTACACAATGTCAGGCAGACCTAAAGACCCCGTATGGGAACATGGTGTCAATTTAGCTCTCGGATGGCGATGCAACTACTATGGTATGCAGAAAAGTGGTGGTGGTTCTACTAGATTCAAAGAACATTTGGCCGCGCGCGGATCATCGGTGCTCCATTGCGGCAGGGTGCCACCACCTGCGCGGGAGTACTTTCAGCGGGATATTGAGAGGACTAAGAAGGCAACTACTGAACGGGCTCGACAGAGGGTGGCACGGGAGGATGCAGCAGCAGCGGATAACAGTCCCGCTAGAGGATATGATGAGGAGGCTCAGATCCAGGATGCAATTAACTTGTCGAGAGCAGAAGTAGAGTTCCGACAGGGGGTGGAAGGGAGAGGAGGTACTTATGAGCATGGAGGGGGTAGTGGTTCGGCGGGGTTGAATCCCTTCCAGAGGATGCTTAGAAGAGCTGGTTCGCGGAGGGACACTCCTGTGGTGGTGGAAGACTATAACTTGGCTGCATGTGGGAGAAGTGGAATGACGCAAACAAGGATTGATACAGGGTCCTGGACGCAGAAGGGTAAGAATGCAAGGGAATCTATTGGAAAAGCTTAGTCCAAATTCTTCCATACCGCGGGAGTACCTGGGAGACAGGCGGATAGTCCTTACTTTGTTAGTGCGGTTAGAGAGACACAGAAGTGGGGTGAGTTTTCTTTCATTTTATGTTCACAAAAGTTTTCTTTCGCCTTGCTTTTGTGTATCTGTTCTCATGTTTTTTGTATGGCTGCAGGTGAAGGAATTGCATCCCCCACTAGACGGGATATTGATGGCAAGTATCTTGATATGAACGAGAAAGACTTGAAAGATCGGTACGCAAAGTTTCATAATGATTGGCCCATCTTTGGCGTGTCGTTGATGTGTGATTCTTGGACTGGCTCGACGCGGATGAGTGTGATCATTTTTTTTGATATATTGCAATGGGGTCACATGGTTTCACAAGTCTATTGATGCAACTAGAAAATCTCAGGATTCAGACTATCTCAAAACGGTAGCCCCTAAACCTTTGCTTATTTTACTATCAAACATTGAGGATGTCTTGGGAGGTAACTAAATGTTGTGCTTATTTTTTCCAGGAGATTCGTAAGGTGGTGAAGGAGATCGGCACTTGACAGACGGATTCGTGATGTGTACGTTGAGACATGTTGGTGCAGGTAATACTTATGCTTATTTCAAAGTCAATACTAATGTGTTCTCAACTTATGCTTATTTCAAGTCATTCATATTTTGCAACTGGTGTCCTCAATCCTGCTCTTTCATATATGATGGATCCAACTCGGGAGATGTATCGAATGCTCAAGGATGTATTTGAGCGCATGACGGATGTCAAGTCCGTCGTGCAAGCATTACAGGAGGCTGAAGTGTTTCGCATGAAGCATGGCGATTATGGATCGGAAATGGCACATCGGATGGCGACGGACCCAAAGACATCACCATGTAAGCGTTCTTCCCAAAGACACCTTATTCTATCCGCTACTCGAATATATTGCTTACACAATCGGTTGCACATGCAGCGCCCTGGTGGATGATGTTCGGTGGATCTACTCCACAGTTGCAGCGCCTTGCATTGCGGCTTGTTTCACAGTGTGTTTCGTCAAGTGGATGTGAGCGTAACTGAAGTACTTTTGCGTTGCTAAATACCAAGGTTTGAAATCGATTGACACACAAGAAACTTAATAAGCTTGTCTATGTCAACTACAACCTTCGGCTGCGACTTGAGGATGCCTTTAATCGGCGTGATGATGAAGGTGATATTATTGAGCATCTTGGCCAACTTAGCTTCTATGATGAGAAAAATCCGGTGCGGGAATGGATGGAATATGGTAGATCAAACCGGGAGCCGGTTCTTGATGAGGAGGATGAAGACAGTGACATTCCTATCTGTCCCAGCTTGTGAGGGATCAGATAGACCCCAAAGATCTCCAAACCGCTACGGGTGATGATTGCATTAGTGATTGGGCACGAAGAAATGTGGGTAGCAGTCACATTGGGAAGAGGTTGTTCCAGAGTGGGCCTAAGCAGAGTGACCCAAAACGTCAAAAAGGCAAGACAAAGACACCAGCAAAACAAGTGACCAGCGGCGCCTCCAATGATGATGATGATGGTCAGCGTAGTCCACCGTACCAGGAGTCTGGGGATAGCAGCTCAGGTGATGATGATGATGGTGGTGATGGTGATGGTGACGGTGGTGGTGGTGATGATGATGGTGATGGTGATGGTGATGTGGTGGTGGTGATGATGATGGTGATGGTGATGGTGGTGGTGGTGGTGGAATTCGTTTCACAGATATACACATGTACAAATGTATGATGTTTCTAACTATATGTACTAATTATGATCCATGGTTGACTGTAGGGGAGACTGAATTCACACATGCTACTCAGGATCGCGACCATGGAGCACCGGAGTCGCAGAGGAGAACGGTTGGAGCGTCGCAATACGACCCGACGTACTCTTCTTCCTCCTACAGTGATACCTCCCAGTCGCGGTCTTTTATCCCATTCCTGACATCAACGCGCAGCCACAGACGACATGGGTGTATGAATGGGAAGACCCCGAATTTTACAACATGTTAGTCGGTGAATGGCACACAACATCGGCGTGGACGGGCCTAACTTGGCAACAGTACAAGGGTGAGTTGCTTAGGACGAGAGGCTTGAATGTCATGTTCATCGCCGAGTACCACTCCGCGACCCAAATGGGGATCTTTCCTTTCTACCATTGAACTTTGTTCTATGAATTATTTGTATGAACTATTTGTATGAACTATTTGTATTTGAATTATCAACTCACTTATGCACGCCTAATGTTATTGTGTTTGGTGTAGTATTTCTATGCATAACTATAAATTATTGATTGAGGTGGTTTTTAACACTAATTTGTGCCAACATCATGCCAAAAATTTCATTTCTTCCAAGCCGGAGGGTCTTTTTCAGTGCACCGGTTTTAATTACTTACCGAGCGGTATAAACCCTTACCGCAGCGGTATAAATTATTTACACCGTGGTATACCGCTGGTTACCGTTTTTATAGTTGATTTTGGTTTGGAATTTGAATTCGAGCGGTAAGAAGCGGTATACCATTTATACCGTTCCGGTATACCGTTACCGCTGGGTATCGGTATAAATTGTCCGTAAAAAAACCCTGGACTAAACACCCTTCTTGTTCGGCTCAGCAACCGCTCCAGGCTTCACCAGCAATACACGCAGCAGGTAACTTCACCTTATTCCACCTTCACCGGCAGCTCCAGACTCAGCAGGCAGGACAAGCCGCGCCCTAGAGCCGCCTCGCACGCCTCCCTGCGCCCGCACAGCCGCACACGCACGCCTCGCGTCTCCCACTGCGTCGTGCCGCCCGCAACACAGTCGCACATGCGCGCCTCCCTGCGCACGCGCGCCGCGCGTCCTCCGCCGCGCCGCCCACGAGCCAACTGCGACTCCCCCGTGCAGGCGCGCCGCCGCAGCTCCCGTGCACCGACCCGTACGGGCTCCGGCGGCGGTGGTCGGGCCGAGTCGCCGGAAACTTAGCTCTGTATACCATATTGTATTTTGGGAAGCTTCTGGTGGCGGGCTGGGGCTACACGCCCAGCCACAATTCCTCTTCCTTATCTTCTTGTTCTTTTACATATGAGCCCTTATACATTTCTCTATTACACCAACATGTGTAAATGTGCAACTGAGGAAATGTTGGAGCACATTTTCCTCCACTGTCCCTTTGCTCATGCACGCTGGTTGATTGAACCTGCAAGTTCTGCATGGAGTCTTTCAAAGATCAGCTGCGTATCCCTTTCTTCATCTACGTTGGTGTATTTGAATGCCAAGAAACAATTTCAGAGCAATTCAACAGACAACAGTGTCATTAGTTATGTGCATACGCAATTGAACGAACTCGACATTGCTGGGATATTGATCTTTCAAGACCCTATCACGTTGGACCATTCGAGTTCCCCACTGCCATTAGCTATTTACATAGGCGATTGAACGAAAGCAAGAGGTAGGTCGAAACATCCCAAGACCCCAGCTAACGTTGCGCTTGAACAAAACCAGGCATGCCTTCATTAGAATACCAAGGATTATATTACAGGTGACATGACTTAGAGGCGAAACTCCTGGATTTGCCTGTGCCTGGCTCAGCATCCCATGGAAACACTAAGAAATTTAACCTATGACCTGCAGTCAGGATGATGCCACTGCTTATTGCTTAGTCATAATGCATATTTCTGAGGCACGAGGCTTCAGGGAGTGGCCACATTTTCCTTGGCAAGTGGGGCGATCTCCTCGCCCTCGATGCCTGCCTTACTTCCCTCAACCCCGAGGCCAAGAAGCACCTCCTCCCACTTCTTTGCCGGTCCCTGGATCAGAGAAGTGAGGGGGGTTATCCTTATTTTCACAAAGAGTTTGCAGCTGCAAGGTAACGTTGGAGAACTTATTAGCATATGTTCCTACCTTCCAGGATAGGTCCTGCGCCATGCAGTTCTGAACCATCTCATGGAACGCCGGGGTGTTGTACTGTTTCAGAGCTCGTGTGACAGTCGAAGCGACTGCCGTGACGTCAGCTGAATCGACAGTTTCGCACTACAGGATAGCAAAAGGCTATGATTAAGGACTATTACTTGATCTTAAGAGCAAAGGAGTCAGTAATTGCCTACTATTCTTTACCTCGACGTTGAAGGAGCCCATGTGGAAACCTGTGACACCCTCCTTAACCGTGTCTACAAGTCCTCCGGTTGATGAGCAGATGGGAATCTGAAAATTTGCAATTTTGATGTTGATGGTCAATTTTCCCACTTTCTCTACTTAACTAAGTGGGTATTTTCTGACACGTTATTGAAAATCAAGATATAACATGATAAGAAAGAAATTTCTACTAATATTTTGACTTTGTGTACACAAATTGGAATCGTAACAAGGCAAGTTAGAAATTCTTACCACTCCATATCTCATCCCTTGCAACTGAATGAGACCACAGGGCTCAAACCTACTTGGGACAATGATGAAGTCAGCCCCAGCAAACATCATATGAGCTAATGGGACATTGAACTTCGCTATGCCTCTAGCATTATTTGGATATTTCACTTCCAGCAGCGTCAATTCCTCCTCCATTTTCTTCTTTCCTGTACCCTGAAGAGCAAAATAAAATTTTCTCAGCAACCATTAGCTTGCATCATGGCATGTGAAAGCATTAGAATTCACTTAATTAATTGGAACATACAAGAACAATTATCTGAACATTCTCGCCCACGAATTCTGGAATGGCTGAAATAAGTATGTCTGATCCTTTCTGTTCTTCAAGACGACCAACAAAAACTATAACAGGGATGCTGGAGTCCACAGGCAATCCAACTTCAGCTTGCAACCTTCCTTTATTGAGAGCCCTTGCTTCAGTCACCTGACAAGTTATTTCATTAAGTAGAGAAATCTCCATATGTGGTAAGAACGGGTATGTCATATAGTGACCTTACCGTTGTTGCATCATATTTCACACCGATGTACTTATCTGTTGCAGGATCCCATTCATAAACATCCATGCCATTCACAATTCCAGTTTCAAGGGGCTTTGTGCGAAGGACACCATCCAACTCAACACCTTTATCTGGACCAGAAGTGAGTTCCTTGACATAATGTGGACTAACTGTTAGAACCAGATCACTCTCCATGATCCCTCCCTTCATCCAGTTAATTTTTCTCCCTAGTACAGGTGTCACATGCCTGCAAACATTCACATTCTACCAATGTCAAAGAAGCAAGAAGAACATAGAGATATCTAATGCAACAATAGAACAGGAAGGCCTTTGCCACATACCCATCAATAAAATCAAATGATGGCAAAAAACTGTCAGGTAGATTAAGAAGATCGAAGTCTGCTCTGGCAAATCTACCTTGATAGGCAATATTGTGAATGCAGAAAGCAACCTACAAGATCACAGTTAACAAAACAAAAACAAACAAAAATGAAGCTATGTGAGGCATGAATACTAAAAAATGTGTTTGCTACTCCCCACAAATTAATTGCAGAAGATTGCTTAGAATTTGAGAAAACAAAAGAAGAAACTGGGATACCTTAGCATTTGTATAAATTCCATTTGCCTTGTACATGGACTTCAGATAGCATGGCAGAACTGCAGTGTGCCAATCATTCGCTACGAAGATAACATTTTCTCCTGATTACAAGAAAAAGAAAAGATGAATGCTAGTAAGTAAGAGAGTGTAGCCATGTTAGTTCATCTATTAGACAAGACCTACCATATGGACCAGAGAAATATTCAGAATTGTTCAGATTGAGAACTCTTGGAGCCTCCAATGCAGCCTGAAAGATAATTAGATTAGAAGAAATTTCACTAAAACAATATCAAACAGAGAAAATGCTTAGTCTTCGAGAGGATGTAGTGCTATCAGAAGAGCAAATGCCAGAGTACCACTCCCACTTGCTACTCAAGAAATGTGGAAGTGTTAGTCTGACAATAACATACATGGTTTTTCTCATCTAACACCAAAAGTAAATTCACCATCAACAGAAATGAAAATTGCAATTACTAAGCAGAGCCATAAAAAAATACATTTGTCAGGCAGCCCGTGCTAGTTCGTGTGAAAACTAGTGAAACTGGGGATGGTGGTTGGTGGGGTGGGGACGTGGGGTGGTGGCAAGGAAGTGGTAGAAGGGGTAAAAGGAAATATTCAGTGTGGTAACATTGCCTATATGACAAGGTGAAAATGACACATCATAGAATCTTTAGTGTTGGAGCTGCTTCATTTGGTCTGCAATGGTTGCAACAGAAAAATGTGGAGTGCTAATCTTTTCAGTAACAAATATCCAAATTCCATCCAGTAGTTTTTGTTCAGATGCATCATACAGCATAATTTACAAAAAAAAAGAATCTACAGTAACAAGGGTTTCTAGGAGTACAAAAGATCAAGAGTTGCCAAGGATTACTTAAAGCAAACCTTAAATTAGGAAGATAATGCATGGGTTTGCTAAGCATATGGAAATGTAAATAAACTGGATTACTTACAAGGCACAAAAGGCAGAACCTCAACTGGTTATCTCGATAGTCAGTTCCAGTAGTTGGACCATACAGTTTTGCTCCGGTCTTGCCCCATACCTGGAGCATATGATTCAAATGCAATATTGAAAGGTCATCACACTTGCTTAGGTTATTCAGTAAGCACACAACAGTGTGATTCAACAGACCTTTTCAAGAAACATAGGATGATCGACAAAAACACGATCAACTCCTCTTTTGTAGCAGTGGAAGAATCGAACTGTCTCTACCGTGTCACCAACATTTACCTGCGGAAGTGAAACATTTTTCAGGCTTTTAGTATATAAAATATCATCAAGGAGTATAACCAAATAGCAACAAAGAGAAACTAAAAGATATACCACTGTACCTCAACAAGGACATTTGTATCCCATGCATCCTTGTATTGATCGTAGCGAGGAGCTATTGTCATGACTCGGTGTCCCATTGCCTATAGAAATATGATATGTGCATAGTGTAAAGCATTGTATTAAACAGAAATGTTTATGCAACAATACAATCTCAAAAGAGAAAATATTTAACAAAGACTGCACTAAGCTTACAGTAAGCAGAAACTATATCGTGTTAGTCTGCTGCTAAGGTTTAATTCAAGGGTGATAACATATTCTCAGTCAGACCCAATTACATAAGAATGGCAAGGAAACGGAATATAACTGGGTTGTCTGTAGCATGGACTCAACTTTGGAACTTGAGGGTACAAAATAGTAATGCACTGCAAGAATACTTACAGCCAGAGCTGGGGGCAGTCCCCCTACAACATCACCGAGGCCACCAGTTTTGCACCATGGGTGCACTTCAGTTGCAACAAAAACTATGGTCATTCCAGTAGAGCATACAATAGGTGCCCGAGAGCTAGTAGCCTTTGAATGAGTTCCATTTTTTGTAGTTCTTCTTTTGGCCAGCTGTGTCTTACTTTGTGTGGATTGGGAGCACTTGCTTAAGAAGCTAACTCCACCGTTACAACATTTTTGGAATTGCATGTGAGGCGCCTGTTTCAGTGCACTGGGCCTATTTGTTTGGTAAGTACCATAGGCAGATATTGAACCCATCGTTGCAGCCATTCAAAGGTGACCTGCCAAATTCCAAATGAAGATCAAAAGTTTCTCATGTTATTCTAGTTCAGAGAAGTATTAAAAAAACTATATTGCCTAAGTACATGTTCTCAATGGATAGCAGCACAAATATTTTATGTTAGATGTTTATAATATCATAAATATGAATCTGAAATAGAAAAAAAACTTTAGAGAATGTTGTACACAAAATAAGATAAAGACTGTTAATTAAAAACAGATGTTCATGAGACTAGATCCAAGTATAATTTTTGGAGGCTCAAGTGCTTGAATGATGATAATAGTCAAACTTTAGATGCTCAAGTTATTCGAAGGGGCTAAATTGTCAGCTTAGTAGCCCCATACCATGAAAATAGTCTCAGTTCACTTTCACGCTGAAACACCATCAACTCTATCAAGGGAAGGTTTTTAATGTAGGATAAGGCCACATTCAGTTGCCCCAGATTCAAGTCTATGCAAAAAGCTAGCTTAGTTTTCCAGTTCGGTCATTTTTCTAAGACATACTAGTAACGAAAGAAGAAATAACCTTTTTACACCAAGAAAATAACAAATGTTGGTATTTTTCAAATTTAATTTTGGCAGGTTTCCTTGATTCAGTGAGTGTGAGTAGCTACTGCCTACAAGGTAAAAGAAATAAGAAAAGAAAAATATTTCCTCATGGATGAGTTCTACTTAAAAAACTATATTGCATATTACTCAACTGAAAATAAAAGATTTTGTTCGTCCAGAAAAAAAGATTGGTTTGTCATGGGGAAAGAAACGGGAGATTTTGCGTAATGAGAAGGACCGCTCAAGGAGATATGATTTAAAAAAACCGTTTACATTTTACTGATGAGGTTTTATTTTAAAAAAATGATCGTGTAGCATATGGTCTGATGCAGCAAATTAGAGTGTATCAAAAACATAGCAACGTCATAATTATCACAACTCACAAATGTCGCTGTCCAAGCAACATACTGCCATATTCATGTTGATAAATAAGTGGACCCAGGTGGTCTTGACATTATCTTACTCTGTTTTTATTCTGAGCCATCTCTTTCGCAAGGGAAGATGAGTGGCATGCAAAGTATCAACACTCGAAGTTTCGAACAACACGAAGCACAGTATCCAGATGGGGATATTTCAAAAGCGCAGACAGTTCGGGAACCCAGATCCTTGCATCACAAAAGTATGCATGTGGGAGTATGTAAGAAAAGAGTATAAGATTCCTATATAAATGGGTTCCTGAATCCTGATACCAAAACATCATATCAAGAATGCTCACTGACAGCTTTTCTTTAAAAAAAAAGGAATACTCACTGATCACAAGTGCCTCTCAGGAAGTTTAGCCACGCAAACAAGTTTTTTTTTTTTTTGACAAGCTGACTAACTACAACCTCTGAGTGGGGCAAAGCAAAACGGCCGAGCATAACAGAGATCCTACTACCCTCCCGCGTACAGCGCTACTGAAAGCCGTAGCTCACAACAACGAGAGCGTGCAGGAGCAGGAGGCGCAGGATGGGGAAGACCAGAGTGAGCTTCAGTTGGTTCGGTGTGGAACAGCAAACAAATAAGCTAGCTCACGGTACGGGGGATCACACTCTGACTGACAATGCTCATAGTGGCCGAAAAGAAAATCCAATCCCAAAATCCCCCCACCCTCCTCGAGCAGTCGAGCCCCGAAACCAAGAAACAATCGAACTGCAGCATTTCCGGGATCGGGGCGCCCCGCCCCCTCACTGCTCCAATCGAACTGCATTTCCGAAGACGAAGAGCAAGAGAAGACAGGGTGCAAGAATGAGAATGCCAGATATACCTTGCGCCGGCTGCTACGCGGTGACTGCAGCCGCGGGGGGAGGGGGGAGGCGAAGCGCGGCTTGGGGGAGGGTGGTGGAGTGCCGGGCGCGGGAGGCTCCGCTGAGGTAGTAGAAGTAGAAGTAGGAGTGGAAAAGGAGAAGCAGGTGGCCAGGAAAAGATCGCGCGGGCGAGCACAGGCGGCGGCCGCCTAGTGGCTGGCGCGCGGGCGCCCGCGGCGGCCACAAGATGATGATGGCCCGCGCCACGGCGCCAGCCAGCACGGCCACCACACATGGGGGTGGTGGGGCGCCCCGGGCCTCGGCAGACGGCAGCGTACCCGCACCGCCGGCGCGTCCGCGAGGCGAATATGCCGAGACGAGGCGTGGCGTGATCGTGAAGGCCTCGGGGCGGGGGGCGGGGGCGGCACGAGGGCCGTCGGTTCCCTCTCCCCCTCCCAGTCCCAGGCGGTGGCGGGCCCACCCCCCGGGCGTTGTGGGGAAAAAGCGGAGAGCTCGTGTGGTCTTCTCTTCTCCCGTGCGCGGCAGCCAGGAGCGCGCGGGTCAGGGAGCAGGCAGAGCAGGGGGGCGCCGGGCGCGGGCCGCGGGGGAGCGTGAGCCGTTGGTTCGGGGACGTCGGGGAGCGGGATGGGGCCACCCCGGCTAGCGAGCGGCCGAGGGGGCGCAGCGTGTTGGCGGGACACGGGGGAAACGACGCGAGGCATGTGTGGGTGGGCCCCGGTGGGGGGGCGTATACGAGGTTAATTTATTTTTTAAAAATTGTCCTGGGCCGTTTCCTCCCTTCCCTTTTATTTTGGACCCACTGAGAGTGGAGTAAAATATTTTCTCCTCTGCACAATATAAATTCGGGCACAAAAGAGGTCACACGAAAAGAAAAGCGAAAAAAACTCACCCGTTGGATTTAATTCAGTGATTAAGAAGATCAGTAATGCAGGGTGAGAAGCAAGGGCGGGTGATAGTGAATGAACCATAACAAGCACGACATGGAACTAAAGAGGGTGTCGTGGCAGCGGCAGGGACCGGTAATGTGAGGTGATCAAGGGAAATTATTGTTGAAAGAAAGCGCAGAACTGCATTGGGTCTTTGCCTCTTTGGTGAGTGTCTCAACTCTCAAGTTGTCTTTTTGTGCTCAAGTGGAGGGCTAGAGTACAACCTGATGCTCGTATTGAAGTTTGATTTGGACTGCAATTTTGAAAGAAATTCGGCAAAGGAAAAGGGAGTTTGTCCGTCGCGCGCCCACGACCGTCGGTGGTGAGGATGGAGACGTGAGGAGATCTAGAAGCTCACCTGGCTGCTTCTTCCAAGGATGACGGCGACTACTTGTGGATTTCCCCATTATGAATCTTGTTCTCCCTCCCTAGTGTGTTTTTGCCCTTAGTTAGCAGGTGATGTGAAAATCATAGGTGTCATGGGGGGTGTTGGGGAAGTTGGTCTTCGGAAGCATCACCCTTGTCCGTCCACGCCTGCATACAGCTTCGGTCTCGCGAGAAGACCCTTCGCTGCATGAGCACTAATGAAACACTGATGCTGCTTATGCCTTATGAGTTTTGCTGTGCAGGGAAGACTTTTTGAGGCTGCGCCTACCTTCGGTACCGAAGGTGCCAGCGGCGGGCTCCGTGACGAGGGTCCGAGGGAGACATGGGGTGGAGAGCGCCGACCCGGGACGTCGAGTCGGGGCCCGCGCGCGTGAACGAAGCATACAAAGAGGCCCGCGCCCCCGGGGTCGGGGTCGCCGCCGCCGCACCGAAGGTGCCGACGATCCCGGACACGTGGCCACCGCCAACGTGTAAAGCGGGCCCGGTCGGGGGGGGCAGACAAGGGCGCCCGCGTGTAAAGGCGTTTCGGCCGTACGAAGACACGCCGGAGGCTCGTACGACGCGGGGGACTTACCGTTATACCCTTGTAAAGTGTTTAAAGCGGTCGTCGGGGAACGGAAAAGTTGTAATTGAGGCAAATGACTATACCCGGGGGCCTCCTATAAATAGTGAACCCCTTGTAATGAAACGGACACCCCGTAATGAGAAGAGAGCACCGAAGGCCTTTGCCGGTTCTTCGGTCTTCGGTTTGCGCAGTACTTTCCTTGTTCCGTCTTCGTAAGTTCTCGCGTTTCCTTTCCTCGCCCAAGTAGAAGTAGAAGTAGGAACCTCGCAAGAGAGGGCGAAGGTAGGGAGAGAGTTCGGGGGGGGGTCGTTGTGTCGGCGTCCACCCTTCGGCCCGATTTCCACCAACAGTTTGGCGCCCACCTCGTGGAAGATCTCAAGACCACATGGCTAGGACACGTTCGGCGGGCGCCGAAGCCGCGACGGCTCAGGCGGCGACCCCTCCACTCGCGTCGGAGCCCACCAACCCATCCCCTTCGGCCGTCCAGCCTTCGGCGGGAACCGCCGCCGGCCGAGCGCGCGGAGGTAGAGCACACCGCTGCGGGGATGTTCGAAGTCGCCCTCGAGGGGCCGGGGGCTTCGACGCAAGACATCGAGGCCCTCCGAAGGATTCGGGCCCTCATCGCTGGCAAGTCCGTGCCGGATCGCCCGGGCGGGGAGACGCGCCCATCCTCCTCGCAGATGCAACCATCCCAGCACCAGGATGCGGCTCCACCCCACACCGCCTCCGACACCATCGACTTCAACATCGAGCGGCCGAGCGTTACCTCGCCATGCTGCAAAGCCAGATCGCCGGCGCGACGCCGCCACAGCCAAGCCGCTCCGACGCCGCCCGCACCGCCACCGACGTCCGCCGCGCATGCCGCGCCGGCGGCCGGACAACACGCCCGGCTCACCCCGCAGGCCATGCAAGCTCGCCCGGATCGGTGGAGGCAGCAAAAGGACGCCTCCGAAGGACAAAGCATTGGGCACCGCCAAGACGAGGGGGTGCACGAGCACTTCGCTCCCGACGACGCTCCACTTCGCAACGTGGTCCCGGTGTCCCCGCTCTCGGTTGAGCTGGAGAGCGCGCCGTGGCCTCGTAGGTTCAACGCCAACACCTTGCCCCAGTACGACGGGGACTACGATCCCAAGGAATTTCTAATGAAGTTCGAAGCGGCAGTTGAGTCCAACGGAGGTGACGCCACGACAAAGGCAAAGGCCCTCGTGCTCGCGCTCAAGGGAGAAGTCCAGTACTGGTATGCCAACATACCGAAGGGGTACATTACATCATGGTTCCAGCTGCGGAACAAGCCGCCGTCCCGACTTCAAAGGCATGCGGGTCGAAGAGCCGGACTCCAACGACCTCGTCAACATGTGTGTCCAAGGGGACCGTGAATCACCGCAAGAGTACATGCACGGGGTTGTCAAGCTAACGAGGCACGCGCGCCCAACGTGTCCGAAAGCAAGATCATCGACGCCATTGTCGGGGGTCCGAGGGTTGGAAAGCGCCAAGATGTGCTCGACAGGGTCAAGCCGAAGTCCGTGCAAGAATTATTTGAAGTCATGCAAGAATACTGCAAGTCCGACAAAGGCCGCCGCCGAAGGCTCGACCGGGCAAACGCGGCAAAGAAGCGAGAAACAACAGGGCCGGTGGGACCAGCCCGAAGGGATGGCAAAACCAGCCGCCGAAGCAGGCGAACCGCCAGATCAACAACGTGTCCGCGCCCCCCGACCAAAACCAGAACAGGGGCGGCGGGCACAAGGGCGGATACAAACATAGCAAGGGGCCGAAGCCGCAACAGCATAACCAGCAGAGGGCCGGAGGCGAGCGTTTTTTCTGCTGGCTCCACGGGATTGACGCCCAGCACCACACGCACCAGTGCCCTTCGGCAGTCAAGATGAAGATGGAGTGGGAGGCGGAGGAGAAGGCGAAGGCAGCAGGCATGGCCGTGAACCATGTCATGAAGTACCAAAATGCGGGTCAGTTCAAGGCCCTGCCACCAGCCCTACCAACCTTCGGCTCCGGCGCATACTTTCCACCCACCACAGCCATACGCACCTTCCGCGCCGCAGCTGCTTCCACCTCCTCCCCCGCTCGCGCAACAACCTTCGGTGTTCGTGCCGTCGTGGCCGAACCCACCTGCCCACCACCAAGTGCATTACACCCACACCCAACCGCCACCCCCACCACCGCCAAAGCAAGAGGTCCCCGACTCAGCGGCTCGGGGATGACGGGCATGCTCAACATCATCAATGCGATCTCCGGCGGATCAAATGAGCCGACCCATGAGACAAAGAGGCGGCGCCAAGATTACTACCGAAGCGTATCACACATTTGCTCCGGCAAGTATTTTCACCGCCATGGTCCCATGTCCCCATAACCTTTCTACGTCGACATCCGGTTGCAACACTACCCCCACAACGATCCGCTCGTCATAAGAGCCAACATCGGCAAGAACACGAAGTACTACTTCGGCAACGACGTAGGGAGGATCCTCGTCGATAACGGCGGCTCGGCGGACATCTTGACTCGGCAATGTTTCACCACAGCATGGGGTTCAAGAAGGAAGACCGAAGAAGGCGAGCACCCGCTGTACGGCTTCGGCAATAAAAAAATCGAAGCCTTGGGCAAAATTGATGTCAATGTATCCTTCGGCCAAGACGCCACCATGAGAACTGAGATCATAACATTTGATGTTGTGGACTTCGCGTACCCGTACAATGCCATCTTCGGCCGCAACACCATCAACAAGTTCGCCGCGGTTATCCACCAAGGGTATCTGCTGATGAAGATACCGACGGCGGCAGGAGTAATATCGGTCTACGGCGGCCGGGGAGGAGGCCCGAAGAGCCGAGCGCAACACTTCGGTCCACAACAGACAAGTCCATGTCATCAATGAGGACGAGAACAACGAAGCTGCAGCGGCCGAAGAGCATAAGGCCGAAGCCCAAATGAGGCAGTCCATGAAGGGGGCCGAAGCCGAACGCATGAAGGCTGTCGACGTCACAAAGACAGTCCTTATGCGCGGATGTGCCAAGCAGAACCGTGATGATAGGCGCGGAGGTCAGCGCAGAAGACGAAGGCCGACTCTTGCAGTTCCTTCGTAACAACCAAGATGTCTTCGCATGGTCCAAGTCTGACCTGACAGGCGTTCACCGCTCGGTCATAGAGCATGCACTCAATACTGACCCAAGAGTCAAACCGAAGTTGCAGAGGCAGCGGCCCATGTCGGCGGATAGAGTCAGGTCTGCGGAGGCCGAAGTGCAAAA
Source organism: Cenchrus americanus (assembly GCA_947561735.1). Classification (NCBI taxonomy): domain Eukaryota; kingdom Viridiplantae; phylum Streptophyta; class Magnoliopsida; order Poales; family Poaceae; genus Cenchrus; species Cenchrus americanus. The sequence goes on along the minus strand of OX387245.1, from coordinate 194,280,380 downwards.
GCTGCTCGACGCAAGAATTATCAGAGAAGTGCAATACCCCATCTGGGTGGCAAACGTGGTCATGGTACCGAAGAAGAACGGCAACATGAGAATGTGCATTGACTTCACTGAACTCAACAAGGCATGCCCGAAGGACCCCTTTCCTCTGCCAAGGATCGACGTCATCATTGATCGAGGCCGGCCGCGACATGTTGAGCCTCCTAGATTGCTTCTCCGGCTATCACCAAGTGTGGATGCGAAGGGAGGACGAAGCAAAAACCGGATTTACAACCCCCTTCGGTGTCTTCTGCTTCGTCAGAATGCCCGAAGGCTTGCGCAACGCCGGGTCCACCTTCAACCGCATGATGAAGCTGATCCTGGGCAGCCAGCTGGGGCGCAACGCCTCGGCGTACGTCGACGACATCGTCATCATGAGCGAGAAAGAGCAAGATCACATCGCAGATCTAACCGAAACCTTCGACAACATGAGGCAAAACGGCCTCAAGCTTAACCCGAGAGAAATGCATCTTCGGCATTCGGAGAGGGCAACCGTTGGGCCGCATGGTCTCCAAGCGGGGCATCCAGGCGAACCCCCAAAAGATCGAGGCCCTACGAAGGATGCGGCCCCCACCACTCGAAAGGAAGTCCAAAGGCTCAGCGGCGGGAATCGCCTCGTTGAACCGGTTTATCTCACGAGCTGCAGAGCGAAGCCTGCCTTTTTTCAAGGTTCTCCGAGCAAACTCGGCTTTCCAATGGGGCCCGGAGCGACGAAGCAAGCCTTCGATGAACTCAAGAAATATCTTGAAGATGCCGCAATCATGACCAAGCCGTCACCGAAGGCCGACCCGCCGTTGTACATTGCAGAACCGACACGGCGGTTAGCGCGGTGCTTGTGGAAGAGCGCGAGGAGGCGGATGTCCCGAGGCAATTTCCAATATACTATGTCTCCGAAGCTACGAGCGGCTCAAAGTCGCTCTACTCCGAAATGGAAAAGATGGCATATGCGGTTGTGATGGCAAAAAGGAAGCTTCGGCACTACTTCCGAGCCACAACGTCTCGGTACCCACGGCTTTCCCCCTCGGGACATGTTCGAGAACAAGGAGTCAACGAGCGGGATGGGCAAGTGGGCCTCGGAATTGGCGGAGCACGTCATAAGCTTCGTCGCCGCGGCGCAATAAAATCTCAAGTCCTCGCCGACTTTGTAGGCGATTGGACGCCTTCGGCGCCGAAGGGGGAACCAGTAGTCACAGAGCCAGTATGGGAAGTCCAGTGTGACGGCGCGTACTGCCACCTCGGTTCGGCGGCTGCAGCAGTCTTAAAATCCCCTTCGGGCATAAAACTCCGATATGCCCTGCGACTCAACTACGACAACTGTACAAACAATGTAGCAGAGTATGAAGGCCTGTTGCTCGCCCTTCGGAAGGCCAGGGCTGTAGGTGCCAGGAGGCTCGTCATCCTGACGGACTCTGAACTTGTCGCTTGCCATATTGGGAAAACCTACAAGGCAAAGAACCCAGATATGATGAAGTACACCGCAAGCCGTCCGAAGCATGGAAAAATTTTTCATCGGCATCACGGTGCGAAGTTTCCCCCGGAAATCACAACAAGGAGGCCGACGCTATTGCGAAGGGTACCGCACCGCTTGAGGCCTTGCCACCGGATGTTTTTTATGAAACAACCACCTCGAGGTCCGCCGCCGACGAAGCAAGACCCCCCCAAGTTTGTGAACGCAATTCAGAGCGAGGACTGGCGTGCCCCAATAGTGGCAGCGCTCAAAGGATATTATGAGGCCGAAGATGGAGTCACCGCCAAGAGGGCGGCGATCAGGGCGAGGAACTACCACCTGGTCGACGACAACTTGTACCAAGAGGGGTGTGCGCTCCATTATTAAAGTGCATATCAGTCACCGAGGGGAAGCAACGCCCATCGCACGAAATCCACGGCGGCATGTGCTCACACCACCTCGGCACCGAGCTTTGGTGCGTAAAGCTTTCCGCCAAGGTTTCTGCGGCCTTCGGCGGCAGGCGCACGCCCACGACATTGTGCGCCACCGTCCGAGTGCCGGCGCCACGCGCCCTACGGCAAGTTTGCCTCCAACGAGATACGGTTGCTACCACCGGTGTGGCCCTTCGCCGGTGGGGTGTTGATATCGTCGGCCCGTTACCCACGGCACCTGGAAACTACACCCACGCAGTTGTGGCGGTTGAATATTTCTCCAAGTGGGTTGAAGCGAAGCCATTGCTGAGCATCACTTCGGCGACCATTCAGAAGTTCTTCTGGCAAAACATAGTATGCCGCTTCGGTGTCCCTCACGAGGTCACAGTGGACAATGGCAAGCAATTTGACAGCACAGAGTTCAAGGAATTCTGCGCATACTTGGGAACGAAGCCGTAGCCGCTTCGGTCTACCACCCACGGTCCAACGGGGCGGTCGAGCGAGCCAATGGAATCATCTTCGGCGGCATCAAGAGGAACATCACTGACTTGCCCAAGAGCAAGTGGGCCGAAGAACTACCAAGGGTAATCTGGTCCCACAACACCACCACATCCAGAACTACCCAGTTCTCCCCTTTCAAAGCGTTGTACGGGGGAGGAAGCCATGCTTGCCCGAAGAATTGTGCCTTGGCACACGGAGGAATACCCCCTCCGGTGACGAAGACCTCAAGGCCTCGGTCCGAACATCGAGGAAGTCCGCTTACAGGCAGCTGAAAACCTCTTGGCCTACCAAGACGAAACACGAAGGTGGAAAAACAAGAAGATCAAACCAAAGCTCATTCGGTCAGGGGACCTAGTGCTACGAAAGGTGCCGAAGGGTAAATTGAAGGGTAAGATGCACGGGAAATGGGAAGGCCCGTTCATAGCTACGGCTACCGCAAACGAAGCGACCTTCAAGCTACGTCGGGCCGACGGGCGACGAAGAGCCATACACCTGGAACGTGGATATGCTTCAGAAGTACTTCGTATGAAGTGCCTACGAGTTCTTAGCATAGTCTTTGACTTTTCATAGTTTCTCTTTCCTTTAGGCCAAGATATTGACCTTGTATCCTATGTACATTAAAGTAGTGGGGGCGTACTCTTTTCCTCACGGGGGAAGCTTCATGGTTCCCCCCTCCGGATCCGCGAAGTGTGAGGTTTTTAACGAGGCGGCCCTTTGTATCCCTTCGATTCCTGACGTGTAATATAAGTCAGTTCTCCCCCATTTCTTTCGTGTGCAGCTTGCTTTTCTTTCTAAAGAATGCTCTCGCCACTCTATCGAAGCTAGGCCACCGCCTCCGGGGGGGCCTAGTCTCGAAGTGGCCTTCGGCGCGGTAAGTAACAGCCTTGGCGCGGATTGCCTTAGGGGCACGCACACCAAGCTCGTCACTTATTGGCATGACCGAAGAAAACCGCTTGACGCGGGGGGGGCCATGATTCGGCCGAAGTAAGCGCACGCACGGAGCGATGCGTCGGTCGTAAGTTGACCGTCGGTCTCGAGTTGACCGAAGAGAAAACCGCTTGACGCGGGGCGGGGGCCATGATTCGGCCGAAGTAAGCGCACGCCTGGAGCGATGCGTCGGTCGTGAGTTGACCGTCGGTCTCGAGTTGACCGAAGAGAAAACCGCTTGACGCGGGGCAGGGCCATGATTCGGCCGAAGTAAGCGCATGCCTGGAGCGATGCGTCGGTCGTGAGTTGACCGTCGGTCTCGAGTCGACCGAAGAAAAACCGCTCGAAGCGGGACAGGGCCATGATTCGGCCGAAGTAAGCGCACGCCTGGAGCGATGCGTCGGTCGCGAGTTGACCGAAGAGCAAACCGCTGGTGCGGAGCAAGTCCACAATGCGGCCAGAGAAAACGCACGTTTGCGACGGCGCATTGGGCCGAAGTGGGCGCACACTCAAAGGCAAGACATCGCACGTTAACTCCAAAGGCGAAGCGCGATGCCGCTTCGTCCCAACGAACCTAGCGTTTTCCACAACCAAGTGTGCAGCACGAAAACGACAGGCAAACACACCTCTCATGCACACCTCCAATTTACAACACCCATCGTAAAAACGATACAACTTTACAAATCAAGTAACAGTGTAGTTACAACACATACTGCCTCGCACAACAAATGTACAGAGTCGTAGTCCGCTTCGGGCCTGCCGCGAACACTTCCGGGGGGGAGTTCCGAAGTTCCGTGCTTCAAGTCTTCGCGCCAGCCCGCGGCCACAAATAACGATCAATCTTCGTTCAGTACATCATCACAGATTTCGTCAATCAACCGAAGATATGCCATGTCTATGATCTCCAAGGCCATCTCCCGAAGCTCGCTGTCGGTAGGCATCCTCCCTGCGCCGAAGTTAGTGTCAGAGTCTATACGAAGGGGATCCCTCCGTCTCCACCTTCACCGTTGCGAAGCTTTCCGACGAGGTATCAGGAATTAAGTATACATACTCGGGCGGTCCGAGGACCCCCTCCTCAATCGGTTCCGTTTTTGGAACGACCCCTTCGTCCACGAAGGGGTCCGCTAACCTACGCGTGGCGCGCCCCGCGGCGGCCCGCTCTCTAAGAATGGCATCCCGACGCGCGGGATCCCTTGAAAACTCAGCGAAAAAGCGCTTAGCCGCTTCGTTATGCAGGCGGTAGCGCTCTGCTCGATACGACAAGAACTCCGCATACGAAACATTAGGATGACGGATGCTAAACTTCGTCCATACGTTCGACGCGACAAAAAGTGAATTAAGGGGCAAAGTTGAGTTGCTCGAACCTTCGGCCCTCTGCGCAGGAGCCACCGAAGGAACCTGCGCAGAGATACCGTGCATCAGTTTACATTACAAAAACTTCATCCCTTCAAGGGGAGATTGTTTCATTTCTTTACAAACGACAGCCCGAAGTGTTTCACACCTCAGCACCTTCGGCGACGACGTGGCCCTCGTCCAGCACGGCGCTAGCTTCGGTGGCTCCTACCGATGCGACAGTTGCGGCGACTGTTGCCTCCGTGGGTTCCTCGCCGTCGGGAGAGCTGGCAGCTAGCAGTGCGGCTTCAAGTTCTGCTGCGTGCGCCGCGTCCGAAGCATCCGCCGCTGTGTTCTCTTCTGTAGGGGCCTCGGCAGCCGCAGCTTCAACAGGAGCAAGTGTGATCTCCTCCTCGGTGGCGAGGGGCGCCGAGGCCGGTGGGTGCGAAGGGGCGGTCCCGCCGGCCGCTTCGGCCTCCTTGTCTTCGGCCGCGGCCCCCGGCGCGTCATCCCCAGACCCCGCTTCGGCGGTGCGTGCCGTGATGTCCTCGGTGCTGCGCGCTCCGTCCTCGGGAGCGCCGGCGGCTTCACCCCCTTGCGGTGCTGCAGCTCCGGAGCCCTCGGCGGTGATGAAGGGGACGCCAGGCATGGCGATCCAATCCCCCTCCGTCATGAACAGGGGCAGGGGCGGAGTGCCGCCAAACCGAACCCGGAGACGGTCGTACACGCGATCCTGCAGTCGAGGCTTGATCTACAAAATAACGTGGGCAGTGCGTCAAGTTAGTTACGAAAGGGCGTTTTTTCGTTCAACCTTAAGCATAGGGAGGAAGTAGCTTCGACGCACCTGGGCACTGAGTCGAGCGGACTCCTCCAAGGTGAGTTGATACCCCCGCTGAGCGAAGAAGGTGTTCATAAAGTTCTTTGCGAGATTTTTGGGGAGCACTGGGAGTTGGCTGACGTCCAAGTCCGCGTCGTTGGGCCATGCGAAGTTGTCCTTCGTCAGACGACGAAGACCCCCCTTGCTAATTGTCTTCTCCGATGATGGGCGATCCGGAGGCACCAGCAAGCACACTGAATAGGCCAGCGTGCGGACTCCCACCGCAGCAGCAAGCTCTCCGAAGATCTTCGTATTCATCGTGATCAGATCGAAGCACGCGTTCACCCACTCGTAGTATGCCCCGACGCTGCACCGGGGGAATCTGATAGGTGGTGCTTCCAGATTGCACTGCTCCAGCACCTGCAGTATGTCGTTACGAAGGGCCTTCGCGCTCCGAAGGTGGTCCGCGCGATATCGCTCCAGTGTCCCACACAGTCCGCTCGCTTTCTCCTGCGCTTCGGCCAACCTTGCCTCCATGTCAGCGAGCCGAGACTGCAAGTTTTCCTTCGCGCTGCCCAGGGTCTCAACATCGTGGCGCAGCTTGCTGAGGGCGGCTTCGGAGTCTTTCACCGATTTTTCTTTTTCCTCCTGCAGCCTTCGGGAGCGCTCTTGCTCCGCAGCCAGCCGACCCTCCAGCTCCGTCACTCGGTTTTCGAGCGAGGAGACAGCGGCCACCGATCTCTCCTTGGTCTCCTTGCTGTCCCGCTCCAACCTTCGGGCAAGACATCGTGATGCAATGAAGGCTTTCAGCGACAAGTCCCCACACGCCGTCGTCAGCTCAGCCCGCGGTCGGCCTTCCCATAGTATTCCTCTTCGTGAGGGATGGAGAAGCTTGCTCCGGCCTCTTCCGAAACCGGCGCTCATGACCACCGCTCGTCAGCCCCAAGAAGCGGATCGTCTTCCCGCCGATCAGCTTGGCTTCGGCGGGAACGTGAAGACGAACGGCGGCGGCCGGGGGCTCCTCTGGCGTCACCCGATAGCTGCTGCTTTCGGGTCCTTCGTCCTCCTCCTCCTCCTCCGCTTCAGGAACGATGTCGTTTCTCTCGGAGGCGGGGGGCCGAAGGGGGAGGCCGGCGCTCGGTACCTTCGGAGGAGGTGTCCGACGAGCTGCTGGAGGTGGAGCTGGAGTTATCTTTCTCTTGGGGGGCTTCGGCGCCGACGACGACGGGGCTCAGCTTGCGTGGCGCATCCCCGACGGAAGACACTATGCGGACATCGCTGTCTTCGTCACTATCCTTTTCTTGCGGACTGAGGGGGGCCGACGCGGTCCCGGCCGCCCCCGCCGTCGCCGCAGGCATATCCGGAGGCGCTGCCGCATGCAGTGGGACGGCGGCTATAACATCTCCGACGACGCCTGTCTCCACGTCGATGACACGAGTTCTCTTGGGAGAAGGGGGCGAGTCCGCCGGTCGCCCGCCCCGTTTCTTCCGGGCTTTCCCTTCGGCGGCCGCAGTAGCCGCAGCAGGCGCGCTCCTCCTGCTCGTTTTTTGCGGAGCAGCGCGTGGCGAAGTCGCCGTCTCCTCCACGTCCGCTTCGGCGGCTGCGACCGCCGCGGCCTTCTTCTCGGCTGCCTCACGGTGCTTGGCAAAACCGACGCGCTCGGGCGGCGCGATCTTGAAAAACTCAAAAATACGATTGGTTCGGGACCCGTTCAGCCTCCGCGACGGTGTCCTTGTATTCCTTCGGTGAGACGGGGCCGAGGATGAAGTCCCCGTGCGCTTCCACTTTCCTTCTCCTCAACACTGCAGGAAAGCAGTCAAGATCGTCAGTACTGTGATCACTAATGACATAACGAAACACAACCATCCGAAGGGTGCAGGGCAACTCACAATCGGCCGTAAAGCCGAAGACCCTTGTCCAATCAGGGCAGGGGATGCCACCAATGTCCTCCGCCCACTCGTCTTCGGCCACGGACCAACCGTCGACCAGCGGGCACACGGGAATGCTGCGGTACTCCTCCACAATGTCGCGGGTACCGTACCTCCGCGCAAACCGTCGAAGCATAATCACGAATTCGTCCCCCTCTGGGCACGAAGGGTTCTTCGCGTAGGACTCGTGCAGGGGCGGGAGTTCCTTCGTCGCCAACGGGTGGGTGCCTCCGGAAGAAGGGGGGCTCGGGGCGTAGTAGAACCAATGCCGCTGCCAGTCCGAAGGCCACTTGTTCCTGTACGCGGTAACCGGGCTCACCACACCCGTCTTGTAGGAGAAGTTGAGGCAGCCGAACTGGCAGTCCTTCTCCACGGACTGGTCCCCTTCTTCCTCGAAGACCGTCCGCCGGCCGGTGATGCACCCGATGCGCCGAGGCGAAGCCTTCGGCGGAGGGTTTGATCTTCGTCGTCCGCATATCCACATATATACGGACAGCCGGAGGATGGCATTAGGGGTGAGCTGATGAAGGTAGATGTCGAAGTACCGAAGTATGTCGACGACGACGGGGTGAAGCGGGAACCGAAGCCCCGCGTACAGAAGATCTCGGAAGATGACAACCTCGTTGTCCCGTGGCCGCGGCACGGTCTCACGGCCGGGGGCTCGGCCGGCCCCGACCATGCGATTTTTCACCAACGCCTCCACGTCGGTCTTGTCGATTTGGCTTCGACCGAATGTATAGGTCTTCGCGATCTCCCTCGCGACAGCATCGCGTCTACGCTTCGGCGCCATCGACACTAGCTATGCACGAAGCGAAAGCAAAAGCAAGGGGGCTGAAGCAAGTCTTACAGTAGGTCTTCGGAGCTCTCGCGCGTTGTAAGCACTGCGCTGAAGTCGCTGGGTGGGGTAATCCAAAGGACGGCCCCCCCTTATATAGTAACGAGTTCCGATAATCGCGCCGGCCTTGATCAAAATTACCTTTTTACCCACTGACGGCCCCTCTCAACGGCAAACTTGGCCGAGGGCAGCGCACGTCTTTTTCGGGACGTATTGTCAGCGTGGGCCGTCCGGGGGGAGTTCGAAGACCGGTCTTCACCCGGTTAAGGTCGATCGTAAGTTCTGCCCTACGCAGAGCCAGGACGGCCCTCAGCGACGAGGGGCTACTGTTGGGGAAGTTGGTCTTCGGAAGCATCACCCTTGTCCGCCCACGCCGCATACGGCTTCGGTCTCGCGAGAAGACCCTTCGCCGCATGAGCACTAATGAAACACCGATGCCGCTTATGCCTTATGAGTTTCTTTGTGCGGGGAAGACTTTTTGAGGCTGCGCCTACCTTCGGTACCGAAGGTGCTAGCGGCGGGGCTCCGGTGACGAGGGTCCGAGGGAGACATGGGGTGGAGAGCGCTGACCCTGGACGTCGAGTCCGGGGCCCGCGGCGGCGTGAACGAAGCATACAAAGAGGCCCGGCGCCCCAGGTCCGGGGTCGGCCGCCGGCACCGAAGGTGCCGACGATCCTGGACACGTGGCCACTGCCAACGTGTAAAGCGGGCTCGGTCGGGGCGGGGCGAGACAAGGGCGGCCGCGTGTAAAGGCGTTTCGGCGCGTACGAAGACACGGCGGAGGCACCGTACGACGCGGGGACTTACTGTTATACCCTTGTAAAGTGTTTAAAGCGGGCTGTCAGGAATGGAAAAGTTGTAATTGAGGCAAATGACTATACCCAGGGGCCTCCTATAAATAGTGAACCCCTTGTAATGAAACGGACACCCTGTAATGAGAAGAGAGCACCGAAGGCCTTTGCCAGTTCTTCGGTCTTCGGTTTGCAGAGTACTTTCCTTGTTCCGTCTTCGTAAGTTTCTGCGTTTCCTTTCCTCGCCCAAGTAGAAGTAGAAGTAGGAACCTCGCAAGAGAGGGCGAAGGTAGGGAGAGAGTTCAGGGGGCTGTTGTGTCGGCGTCCACCCTTCGGGCCCGATTTCCACCAACAGGGGGGGCACTATCACAGATTCACAGTGGCATTTACATGATCAGCCGGCGCCCAGACATTCGTTTGTTGGTCAAGAGCATTGGCAAAGTCAGCTTTAGCTCTTATGAGAGGTTCTTCCCTCTTTTTCTCCATCTTCCTCTCTCATTTTGTCTCTTTCTCCTCCTCACTTCTCCTAAAAAATGGAGGGAAGCTCCATAGCAGAGCCAGCGGTAGGGGGCTTCATCTTCTTTTCTACACGAGAAACATATGTACACACTCAGCTATGTTTAATTTCATAAGTTTCTTCATCCACCCATCACATCGAAACTAGAGAAACTAATTATGAGTATTAAACATGGATTGATTACGAAACCTATTTCATAACCCGCTCATCAAAATTCGAGATGAATGTAATGAACCTAAATATGTCATGATTAGGCAATGTCGTGCTATAGTAAAAAAATCTCCAATGGTGGATTAATTTGGCTTAATATATTCTTTATCACGATTTTTCGAACATCTATAGGGTTGTTTGGTTTGGCCCTTCACATGGCCAAAAAAGGCGTGGTGCAGCCACGAAGTGTGGCGTGCTGTGTGACCGCCACACCTCATTCCCGCCACAAGTTACAAAAACTGCACGACTGCCTAAACTTAGACATCATCCGAACAGTAGCCAGTTTACCGTGGCGTCCACAAGTGTCGTGGTATGTAATTAGTTTTGTAATTACTCTATGTTTAGTCCTCCTAATAGAGCTTGTTTTCGGACCCATAAATTTGTCCGAACTAAACACACTCAATGTAGCGATAGAAGAAAGATTGGTTTCATAGACAAATATATTGTTTCGTGTATGTTTCTAAACTTGTGTTTCCCGGAGCTCCCAGAGTTGTTTCTCTGCTGATTTCAACAGGAGCTCTACCAAATAATTTCTTAGGTAGAGTGATTTTCTAAAGATGTTATGAAGTGATTCTCTGAAATGAACTAAGAGGTTTGGAGCTATAAAAGGTAGTTTATCTCTGAAGTGGCCGGAGCAGCACGGCGTCGACACCAGCCCTCAAGACTCGAACATCTTCACCATTGAGTTCACGGAGGAGTATCAGCCCACAACGCCAGCCACTGAACACAGGAGTACGACGCCGCACACGCCTTCTTCAGCTTCAGTACCCATGTCAGGCGAACCAGCTGCGCCGGGCACTTCAGACAAGTTCGTGTCTCCTCCGCCGGAACACGAACTGGACCTGGACAACGACCACGATGATGACGCACCACTACGGTTCCGCGCCATCGACTCTGTCATCCCCGCCGGATCCACAACGCCAGGACCAGTACCACGCATTCTCGACAACCAACTCCACTTCACCTCTGCAGAGGAACCTGCTACTTTTGATGCTGCGGAGCGCGAGCCTTGCTGGAAGGCGGCCATGACCGAGGAGATGAAGTCGATCACCGACAACGCCACCTGGGAACTTGCTGACCTCCCGCCGGGGTTTCGCGCCATTGGGCTCAAGTGGGTTTACAAGGTGAAGCGGGATGAACACGGGAACATCGTCCGGTACAAAGCACGGCTCGTGGCGAAGGGGTACGTGCAACGCGCCGGCGTCGACTACGACTAGGTGTTTGCTCCCGTCGCACGACTGGAGTCAGTGCGCCTGATGCTGGCTGTGGCGGCACACCACGGCTGGGAGGTCCACCACATGGACGTGAAGAGCGCGTTCCTCAACGGCGAGCTCAAGGAAGAAGTTTACGTCGCGCAGCCCGCCGGCTTCGTCATCAAGGGAGCTGAGCACAAAGTCTTGCGGCTGCGGAAGGCCTTGTACGGTCTGAAGCAGGCGCCCAGGGCCTGGAATGCCAAGCTCGACGCCACTCTGGTGGCGCTTGGTTTCCATAGGAGCAGCTCGGAGCATGGCGTGTACACACACCAGCAGGGAGAACGACGACTCATCGTCGGTGTGTACGTTGATGATCTGGTGATTACCGGAAGCAACGGTAACGACATCACCCAATTCAAGGCTGAGATGAAGGAGATCTTCCGCATGAGTGATCTGGGTCTCCTGTCCTACTACCTTGGCATTGAAGTTCATCAAGATGAGAACGGCATCACACTCCGTCAGGCCGCCTACGCTGACAAGCTTCTGGAGCGCAGTGGCTTGCAGGACTGCAATCCTGTGTTGGCGCCAATGGAGTCTCGCCTGAAGCTTAGCAAGGAAAGCACTGCTCTAGCAGTGAATGCCACAGAGTACAGGCGAATAATTGGAGGGCTCAGGTATCTTATACACACACGGCCTGATCTCTCATTTGTTGTGGGGTATTTGAGCCGCTTCATGGAGTCGCCGCACAAGGATCACCTGACCGCAGTGAAGCGCATACTTCGTTATGTTGCTGGAACACGTGGTCATGGGCTGTTCTACCCTAGGAGGAAGGGAGAACCACTCAAGCTGATCGGCTACAGCGACGCCGACATGGCCGGGGACATCGGCACCCGGGAGAGTACCAGTGGCATCATCTACTTCCTTGGTGAAAGTCCAATCACATGGCAATCAGCCAAGCAGAAGGTGGTTGCTCTGTCCTCGTGCGAGGCCGAGTATATAGCAGCAGCAGTGGCTGCTTGCCAGGGTGTCTGGCTCGCTCGGCTCCTTAGTGACTACATCGGAGCTGAAGCCGGAACACCTGAGATCAGGGTGGACAACATGTCTGCCATTGCTCTCGCCAAGAATCCAGTTTTTCACGACCGCTCGAAGCACATCGACGTCCGTTATCATTACATTCGGGAGTGCGTCGAGCGGGGAAGGATCGTTATCAGCTACATCGCCACGGAGGTGCAGCTGGGAGACGCTCTCACCAAGGCGCTGGGGCGCGTTCGTTTTCAGGAGCTGCGCGCCAAGATCGGCGTCAAGGACTTTTCGGGTGATTTGATCAAGGCTTAGGGGGGAAAATGTTGAGAATAATCCTCAATCAAACACCTGCTTGTACATAGCTTAAGTGTACTTTTTTTTCGTTTTCCTGTTGGCACGTTACTAGAACGTGTGCGTGTGTGTGAGCTCTTGCCATGGGCAAAGCGCGTCCTGTAAATCAGGAACGACGTGCGGCATGTGCGTGGTTGTGGGATGGCACAGCCAAGTAGTGACGTGCGTGCCGCACGGCGCCGGTAGAATAGCTACTGGTAGTTACTTAGTTGATTTACTTAATCACCTGCAATATACAGAAAAGCTGCTCTGTTTTTTGGCAGCACCAAATCCTCTTGCCTCTGTCCATTGCTCGTTCTGAGTACAAGAACCAAGGTCCGCCGGCGACGCAAGTCCGGCGCACGGCCGACAACAACGACGTCGAGCACGAACCAGCACGCGGCGGCGCCGAGGAGGTGGAGGCCGTGGCGGCGCGCGAAGCGGCGGGACAGGACGCCGCAGTCGTCGTCCCTGCTGCCCCTGGTGAGGCCCTCCGTCTCGCTCGGCTCACCGGCGACGGTGATGTCGACCTCGAGCACCCTGGACATGTCGCGCGCGGCCTTGCCGGCGTCGCGGGCGACCAGAGCCGTGTAGCGCGCCGTCTCGGGCATCAGCTTCCGCCAGCGGTAGCTGAAGCACGCCGGGATGGCACCGGCCATGAGGACGATCCTCCACGCGTAGTCGGCGTGCGGCGGGGTGGACGCCGCGGGGTCATCCTCGTACGCCGGCACGCCGGAGCGCGCCTGGAGCGTGGCGGAGACGGTGAGCGTGACGATGCAGCCGGCGAGGACGCCGAATCCCTCCATGGCGAAGACGGCGGCGACGAAGGCGCCCCTGGTGCGCTTGCTGGCGTACTCAGCCATGATGGTGGCGGAGAGCGGGTAGTCCCCGCCGATGCCGACGCCGAGCCAGAAGCGGAAGAAGCAGAGCGTGGCCATGACGCCGCCGGCGGTGTGGCCGAAGGAGAGGCCCGAGAGGAAGGAGCCCATGGCCATGAGCATATGACGGTCTTGCCGTAGAAGCGCTTGCGGCCTGCCCTGTCGCCGAGCCAGCCGAAGAGGAGCTGCCCGGCGACCATGCCGCAGAAGGTGGCGCCGGTGATCGCCGCCTCCAGCCGCGGCCCGGGACGTCGTGGTAGTAGATGCGGCCCAGGAGCCTGGTGACGAGCGTGATGCAGAAGAGATCGTAGGCGTCGGCGAAGAAGCCCGTGCCGGCGATGACCACCGCGCGGACGTGGTACCGCTGCGTCTCCGCCACGTCTAGCGCGTGCAGCACCTGCAGCTTCTCCCGCGCCATTACCGTCGTCTTCGCCGCCACCTCCTGGATCGCAAGCTAGCTAGGCCGCGCACGAGGGACGGAGGGAGGGACGTCGATCGACCAACCCGAGCTCTCGCGACGGCTTATATAAGCAGGCGTGAATTTGGCGCGACGAAGGGGACAACTGCAAGATACGAATACGATACGAGAGCGGGTGGTGGTAGCTGTCTGTCTGGCCGCCGGTGGCCCTCTGTGGCATTTGTGACATGGTCCGGCTGGGTGCTGACGCCAACATGGCGCAGAAGCAAGGCGCCAAGGTGTCAAAGGGGTCGGTTGCGGGGATGGAGACTCCAAGGCGCGGTGCGGCAGTGGACTGGATCCTGCAACCTGCATGCGCAACGCGAAGAAATGATGCATGCGATGCTGAGTAGAATATGCTGTGAGAAACGGTGATAAATAAACCTTTTTGGAAGGGGATCATTTTCAGATCCCAGGCAACTGAGCCGGCCACGTGAAAATGAATCAAGGGAAAATTGACTCATGGACAGGCAGGTGTCTCTTGCTGTGTAACACTAAAAAAAATTGTGTCTTACTGGAACACACTCCCTCCGTCCCACAAAGAGTGTCCACTTTGAATTTTTTAGTCAAACTATTTAAAGTTTGACTAAGTTTATAATGAAGAATATGAATATTTATAACGTTAAATAGGCATGGTATGAAAATATATTTCATAATAAATCTAATAAAACTTGTTAGACATCAAAAGCATTGATATATTTTTATATAAACTTAGTCAAGTATAAAAATAATTTGACTGAAAAAGTCAAAGTGGACACTTTTTGCGGGACGGAGGGAGTATTGCTCAAGCGTGCTAATTTATTCGACGACTGGACATATTATTGTACCGATTTTTTTGGGTGGGTGGGGGGGGGGGGGGGGGGGGGGGGGCGACCCACCGCTAGGTTCACCCCTGAGGGCTGTTGAACGTCCACGGCTCGTTGGATTCCCACCGCTGCACCACATAACCCCCCTCCTTCGCGCCGCCACCATATGTCGGTCGGGCCAACTGCGGTGTCCCATCCTCCGCACCGCCACACAGACCAACGATGGCGCCCTCCACGCACGGGCCGACAGGGGCGTCGAGCCAATCGCGTTGCTTCAAGGGCCCACAATGGTGGCTATTCCTCCATACCGCTACGCAGACCGGCCGGAGCTACCTCTTGTGTCGGATTCGTCGCTCCCCAACTCGTGAACCGTTGAGAGTAGAGGGAGGTGGTTGTGGAGGCGGAAAGCAAGGATGGTGTCGGTGAGCTCCCCCCCCCTCTCTATGGATTTCTCTATCGTGGTTGTCGCCCAGAGGATGGCACGACACGAGTAGATGGGGAGGGTGGCTCGATTGACGTCGGGCATGAGCGGCTCGGTTGGCTGGTGCCCGGGCATGGAACCAGTCGTTGGAGAAGACGAAGCAGTAGCGGTGCTTCGGTGAAGAACTCAGACGATTGGAATCGAGTCTAGTCAAAGCAGGGTGGGTGAAAGTGAGGCAAGGGTAGATTTGAGAATTTTAGTAGGCTTATATTAAAATAAATATAATAACTGACCCAATGTCCTCCACCAAATTACTACACTTGAGCAATGTGTTCTAGCAAAGACATAAATTTTTAATGTACCACAACAATTGAAAGACACCTTCTTATGGTGTCCATGAGCTAATTCTCCCCTAAATTAATGGTTGTGCCTCTGACTGTTGGAAAATGCTGCAGCTGTTGCAAATTCCACAGGAACAAAAAGGCATTGCATATAAGAGCAACTCCAGCAGAGCCCCTACTTGAGCCCCTACTCAAAAAGTAGGGGCTCGGAGCAAAAAATCGACTCCAGCAGAGCCCCAACTACAGCCCCTTTCACTGTTCACACCCCCTACTTGCCCCCTCCGGCCCCTTATCCTGCGGGTGGAGAAGGAGGCCCCTACTTGGTGGTTAACAGTTTTTCACCGCGCGCCACCGAGCGGAGGCACGGGCCGCTCTTCCCCGCGCGGACCGCCGCCGCCTGGAGCTCCCCTCCATGGTCGTCGGAGCTCCCCTCCCCCATCGCACGGCTTGATGAACCGTACTGCCGCCGTCGCCCACCAACTCCCCACCGCCGTCGCCGGCTCCGCCCGACCGGAGCACGATTCGCCGCTCGCGCCGGGATGGAGCTCGATTCGCCGCTCGCGCCGGCCGGAGTTCGATCCTCCGCCTCCCCGCCGGCCGAAGTTCGATCCTCCGCCTCCCGCCCGGCCGGAGCTCGATCCATCGCCTCCCGCCCGACCAGAGCTCGATCCGTCACCTCCAGCCTGGTCGGAGCTCGTTCCGCTGCCTCCCGCCCGGTCGGAGCTCGATTTGCCGCCTTCCGCCCTGCTGGAGCTCGATTCGCCAGTGGATGCGGTGCATGACTGGGGAGTCGAGCCGAGCCGCGAGATACAAAGGCGGTGGATGCAGCGGATGGGAGCGGAGGCTCTGGTGGGAGGGAAGGCGGCGGATGAGAGCGGAGGCAGCGGACAGCAGCGGACGCCGTGGATGGGAGGGAAGGCGACGGATGGAAGGGGAAGCGGTGGAGGGCCGGCCCGAGCTCGCGCTCGTCTGCGTGGAGAGGATGGGGACGGGAAGAAGAGAGATCTATCTAGAAATAAAAGGAGAAAAATAAGAAAAATGAAGTAGTGTCACCGATAGATAGGTCCTGCGTGGCATATAAAAAGTAGGGGCTGAAAAATTGGGGTTATTGCTGGAGTTAGAAGCAAAAACTACAGCCCCAAAACAATAGGAAGGCCCCTATTCAAGAAAGTAGGGGCTTCAAATATGGGTTATTGCTGGAGATGCTCTAAGCCAGCACAATGTGCATTGCAACATGTCTTCTTATATGTTGCCACTTGCATTGTTTATATGTTGCTAGTTTAGGGTTCTGATTACCAAAGAAATGGACTGATTATGTTGGAGCAGCATGGGAGAGGCTGCAAATGGTGACAGTTAACTCGAACCACTAGCAGCTGCATCCCCGCATGAGGCTGTAACCGCTGGGGAAAATGATTGAAGGAGCAGTTAGCCAGGAGCCACGAGATGATGACTCGTGTTGTTTGGCTCTTGACCTGTTGTAACATGATTCTATCTTCCTGGCGGATGGCACATTGCTCAACCACGTACGATATATACAAATACTCAGAAACCAGTCCATGAAAAAAGGTGTTTTTTAGATATGCATAGCATGTTTTCCATTAAGAAAAAAAGAAAGTTACAAATAAACGACTTTAATAGAACCGCTAAAGAGCAGAGATACAAATGACAACGACCAAAAAATGAAATGTAGAAGAAAAGTACAACACAAATAGAGGCGGGTGCAGCCGTGAACAGATACACAGGCAACATAAGGAGCACGAAGGCGAGGAATTTCCAGCCTAGCCACCCAACAACACCAACATGAGAACTGAACCTGCAGAAAGAATCACACTACCGCCAAACATGGCGAGGGGGACCAATCACAACCGGCAGAAAGACATTCACAAAGTAACACGACCACGACGCCAAAGCATCCGCCAAAGAGGAAGGACGACAGCAAAACATCCGCCAAGCATGCAATGGTGGCAAAGCATCCACCAACAAACACAACCACAGCCACAGACCGCAAAGCCTCCCCCCGGAATAGAAGCACGACGACCAAACATCCGTTAGGATAGAACCACGGTGGCAAATCACCCACCTCGATTAATGACCACCATCCACAACCAAAACGACTGGGTGGTAGGGGTCCGCCACGACCAACAAACCATCATCGACAACCAACACGATAGGGAAACAAAGCATATGCCACAACCACGACAACTAAGGCGACAACACGAAGAAACGAGCGCAGGCATGTACAAAAAAGGGAACCACATCAACCACACCAGGCAGACACACGTAGGGGCGAATGAATGATGTCTCCAAGGAGAACACGCCTCAGGATGTCAGCATCATCCGCCTGCAAGTAGGCAAAGGCTTTCTCCTCTGCCTTATCCCCAAGCACATCGAACACCACTAGCGAAGACGCCACCAAAGGTGCTTGCCACCACAGCAGGGGTGTTGATAGGTAAAACTCATATGAAGTTTCGATCCGCAAGCGTACGGATCTCCTATGCCCTTCTTCACCTACGGGAGATCCCAAGGTTCTTGTCAACCCAAGGAGCAAGGGGATTACTAGCGTTTAACCCTACACTAATCTAGTTGATTGAAGACTTACGATAGAAAGATTAATCTATAAAGTAAAGACAAAACTAACCCTAGGTTACGTTAAAGAGAGATTAAAGGTGCACAAGTATGAAAAACGTATGCCCATGGAGTCTAGGCACTTGAAGATGCAATCACCCAAAACATGGTAAAGCCCCGATCCAATCTATCTAGGTGTGTGATCAAGGATTAGACTTTTCCCTTCCCTCGTACATGCCACTACGCGAAGGTAATCGATACTAATCCTAATGAACATGGTATGTTGACGCGATCTATGGGAGCAACCCAGAAAGCATGGTAGCTAGCCTTAAAACATTAAGCATCATCAACAAGAAGTATGATAGACATAAGATCCAAACAAGATATAAAGGTGACTACACTTCAAGTTCCGTTACAACTCCATGGACAAACGAAAGACTTTACCCCATCATGACGCTATGCAAGAACCGTTCAGATGGTTGATGCCTCCGATGAAGATGGATCTTCGTTGTCCTTCAACTCCGGCGGCGTCGTGGTTAGCTCCCGGCGTCCTCCTTCCTCGTTGCGACCTCCCTTGGGCTTGGCAATGATTTCCCCCGAGTATCCTCCCCCAAGGGTCTCTCTCGTAGTCGATTTTCTCTTCCTCCGCGGCTCTGAGGGACTATACGGTGTTTCTGGCGAATGGCGGCTTGCCCCTGCGATTAGGGTTGCGTTTACTTAACACTGAAGAAAGGGGGACCCGAACCGCCACAAAAATAGGTTGGGCCGGTCCGAACGGGCCGACCGGCCTGGGCTTTTTCTGGGCCGGTTCGGGCCCGTTCTTCTCCCCGCGACTCATCTTGACATTTTGCACTTGGACCCCTTCATTTGTGTCATTTTGAGGTCATCATACCCGCGATCAAGACAAAGGGATCTTTATGCATGAACTTCCGGTCTTTTCATCTCGGTCCTCGGGAGTTCTCCATTCAAGCACATTGGTCCTTGCCACATTTGGAGGCTAGTTGTCACATGGTCGGAGCTCCTTGATTGTCTTGCAAAACGTTCTCCGAACTAGTTGCATCTTCCCTTATTTAACACGTGAATTCCTACAAAAACACTATACTCCAAAATGCACATCCAACGGTGAACTTGTTATATCATTAGCATGCCTAGTGGTGGGTTAGTTCCAAAATGAAGTTCAAACCATAACATAACAAGTGTCTTGGTTGACAGAAATCGACCGCCAACATCTCCCCACGCTTAGATCTTGCTCGTCCTCGAGCAAGTTGCTCATAAGTTGTCCATCCAAGGAGTTGAAACATGCTTCGTCAAATCCTTCCTTACAAGTTAGTCAATCATTCATCTTTAATATAAGAGACATGAAACAAAGGTCATAATGTAAACATGGGCGTTTAGAAATTTACCAACTCAAGACTTACCCCACAACTCATACCTTTCACTAGAGATACTCATCTCCAATCACACTTTCTTTCTTACTTCCATCGGAGGGTTTTCACAAGCTTTTAGAAATAAAATTTCCTGCATAAAGTGTTAGACAAAGTCTTCCTCCAAGTTCTCACATGTCACTCACTTAAAATGGTTATCCTAGATAATTTCATAAACTCTCACCTCTGATAAGTCTCTCATTTATAATGTAGGTGGAGCTATAGGTATGGCTAGCGAAGTAGCATAAGTATTATCAAGCTAAGAAAATCCTCTAGTGGTTGTTCACCTTCCAAGCCAATGATCATGAGAGTTAAACCATATGTAAGGGTATCAAGGATGAGAAGATTTAAAATGGTGGACATGTGCAAAGGGAAAAAGAATAATGACTTCAAGGCACTAATGATGTCCTCGATGTCGGATTGCACATGGTATGGAATATTGAAGATTCGTTCTCAACATCATCGCATCTTTCCCCGCACTTGATCTTCACTTGACTTATCATCCCTCATTATATCCTTCTTGCCTTGCCTTGGATCTTTCTCTCCTTTCCTTTTTCTCTCTTTTCTTTTCTTATGTGCGCGCGCGCGCACACACACACACATATTTCTTTCCTCACATCTTTATCTTCTCTTCCGAAGCCTTTCGCCCATCTTTTTGCTATGAATACCAATGTGAATTTTAAATAAAACCTTACCTAAAAATTGAACAAATCTGCAGACATGGGTTGTGTTCAAGGAATAAGATGATAAAAAGATGTTTATGGTTTCGGGTATGGAATCTGGCGATGAATGGGGCATTCAATGTGAAATTCTCATTACCGAATATATGACGAGGCTAGCAATAAAAGATATAACATCAAGGACATGATCATTGCTTAAAATTAGACCTCCCAAAAGAGTAAAGTCCTAACCCAATTCATCATGCTAAACAACACTTATGGTGGAGTATGTATATATAGTTTAGACCTTGTACAGGATAGACTTGCCTCTCAACTTGGAGAAAGAAATTGCTAACCTTCATTGCAAGGGGTTTTTCATATTTCTCAGAAATAAATACCTCCAATATTAGTATTACCCAAAGCATAGCCAAAGTAAGGTCCTAGATCAAAGTTGAGCATGGATACTTTCAAAGGTAAACTTCCACTAAGCACCAGGTAAACAATTATTCGCAATGCTCACGCTCAAATAATAAGGACAAAAGAAAGACATAACAAGTAAAAGAAACAAAAGACTTGCATGACACAAAATATAAGACTCTTTTTTATTTCTTTTTCTTGACTCAACGCTAACTTAAGACACAACACAAGCTAAAAATTTAAAAACAAGACTCAAACTTGACTCGACTTTAAGACTTGACCTTTCACCACTTGAGCAAAAATTTTAAAAGAGCTAGCTCCCCCCCCCACGCTTAGATCTTACGACGTCCTCGTTGTAATCCTTCAAGAAGAACAAGAGGAAAGCTAGCTACTACACCTAATGAAACTTGCCACAAGAAGAGAACCACTCCTTCGGGAAAAACTCGGCCGAAACCCTATCCTCCCTATTTTTGTAGTTGCTAAAAGGGTCGGGAAAGATAGGAAATAAACTGAGTCATGTCCCAGAGAAAAACGAGCAAGAACTGGTGCATAGGGGTGCTGGGCCGGTCGGCATGGGCCGGCCAGCCTACCCCCTGGTTTTGGGCCTCCGTGGCCCATCTTCTGCAGGCCTCTGTGTTTCGTGCATACTAGCTATGTGGTGAAAAGGTCCAGCTAAAAAAACCATGAAAAGTACTCGATAGAAATAAGAAAAGGAAATGAAAATTTATTTACAGAAAAGTTATCTTGTTTTACGTCTTAGGCTTGACGCTCAGGCTCGTCCTCCATGGTGTATATGTCAATGTAGTCGATGGGCACGACATCGGGCTCAAGAAAAACCTTCAATCGTTGTCCATTAACCACATATTGGTCTACTTTTATATCCATAATCGTTACCGCTCCGCTTGGCGAGACCGAGTGGACGACATACGGTCCATCCCATTTTCTTTTCAATTTGCCTTTTCCGAATATCTTGAACTTTGAGTTAAAGAGGAGGACCTTGTCGCCTTCCTTGAATTCTTTTGGTTGGAGTCTTTTATCATACCATCGCTTCATTCTTTCCTTGTAGATGGTTGCACTCTCATAAGCTTTAAGCCTCATCTCTTCTAATTCACTTATTTGAATTCTCCATTTGATTCTCGCGGCATCCACACCAAGATTCATCTCCTTGATCGCCCAATATGCTTTGTGCTCTAACTCCAAAGACAAATGACAAGATTTACCATAGACGAATTGATATGGTGTCATACCTATTGGTGTCTTGTGTGCCGTCCGATAAGCCCATAATGCTCCGTCCAACTTTTTCGACCAATCTTTACCTCCCTTCTCAACGGTCTTATTAAGACTCTTGAGTTGCCTATTTGAAGTTTCCGCTTGACCATTGGTTTGTGGGTGGTAAGTCGTGGCCACTATATGCTCGATTCCCAACTTGGACAAGCACTTTCTAAAACTTTTTCCCGTGAAGTGTGTTCCTCCATCACTTATCAAAATCCGCGGGACTCCATAGCATGGGAATATAGCATTCTTGATCATTGATATAGATTCCTCCATTGAAGCTCTTCGACAAGGGATGACCTCTACCCACTTGGATACATAATCAACCATTACTAATATATGCTCATATCCATTTGAATTAGCGAAAGGCCCCATGAAGTCAATTCCCCATACGTCGAATAGATCAATTTGCAAGTTATACTTTAAAGGCATAGCGTTCCTTTGTGATATATTCCCCGTTCATTGACATTCCAGACAAGAAGCAACATACCTTTTCGCATCTTGATGCATCTCCGGCCAATAGAACCCACTAGCCCATACTTGTGCTTGAGTCCTAAAATGCCCATAGTGTCCTCCATACTTGACCGAGTGACACTTCCTTAAATTTTCGACTCTTTCTTCCCTTGGTACGCACCTTCGCAAGACTCCATCCGCTCCAAGCCTAAAGAGGTAAGGTGCATCCCAATAATATTTTTTGCTCTCAGCCATCACCCTTCTTTGAGCATTCTTACCCAAGTGATCAAGTGACATCTTTCGTATGGCTCTAATAATGTTGATCATCCAAGTGTCTTTGTCAAGGACGCGATACATATGATCGTCTCTCGTCTTGTCTTCACTTCATTCTTGATATATGGTCGGCCACAACATTCTCCGACCCCTTTTTATCTCAAATCTCCACATCAAACTCTTGCAAGAGAAGGATCCACCTAATCATCCTTTGCTTGGCATCCTTTTTAGACAAGAGATAATTGATTGACGCATGATCGCTGTAGAGGTTTACTTTAGAATTCACAATATAGGATCTGAATTTTTCAAAGGCAAATACTAACGCAAGCAATTCCTTCTCCGTTGTTGCATAATTCAATTGAGCTCCATTAAGGGTTTTGCTAGCATAATATATAGCATGTACCTTGCTTTCTTTTTGTTGTCCCAACACAGCTCCAGCGGCATAGTCACTAGCGTCGCACATGATCTCAAATGGTTGACTCCAATCGGGCGGTTGAATGATAGGTGCGGCTATGAGAGCTCTCTTTAGTGTCCGGAATGCTGCCAAGCACTTCTCATCAAAATCGAATGACACATCTTTTTGGAGAAGATTAGTCAACGGCTTTGTAATCCTTGAGAAATCCTTGATGAATCTCCTATAGAATCCCGCATGGCCCAAGAAACTCCTCAAAGATTTGATATCCGTCGGCGGTGGAAGTTTTTCAATCGCTTCAACCTTGGCCTTGTCCACCTCGACCCCCTCTCAGATATCACGTGTCCCAACACTATTCCTTGTTTCACCATGAAGTGACATTTCTCCCAATTTAGCACCAAGTCAACCTCCACACACCTTGTAAGAACTTTATCCAAATTTGCTAAACAATCTGCAAAAGTTTTACCATAAATGGAGAAGTCATCCATAAATACTTCAACGATTTCCTCGATGAACTCCGAAAATACCGCCATCATGCATCGTTGAAAAGAGGCTGGAGCATTACATAAACTGAAGGGCATCCTTCTATATGCAAATGTTCCATAAGGGCAAGTGAATGTTGTCTTGTGTTGATCATCCGGGTGAATGGGAATTTGCATGAACCCCGAGTACCCATCAAGAAAGCAAAAATAGGCATGGTTTGCTAACCTCTCAAGCATCTCGTCGATGAACGGTGGGGGTGTCGGGCATACTCCCCGGGTACTCATGCAAGGAAGGAAGAATAGTAGAAGACGGACTCCTGGTAGAATTCCCCTGTACTCCTACTAGGACTCGCTCTGTGTACTCCTACTAGGACTCCTGCCTTGTAACCGACTAGGAACCCGCCCCCTGGACTATATAAAGGAGGGCCGGGTACCTAGCCGCACATCTCCAATCCCTCCGGGGACAACCAACACCAAGCGCAGGGCGCCATACTTGATCCCCCAAACAGGACGTAGGGTTCGCCACCTTGGCAACCCGAACCTGTATAAATCTTGTGTCCTGTGTCCTTGCGCATACCTTCGAGTTCCCGGTCAACCGATCACGATCCCCACCGCACAATCTACTACCTCGGGTACCCCTTGGTAGGTTTGCCGGTCTAAAACACCGACAGCTGGCGCGCCAGGTAGGGGTGATCATCACCACCGGGCGAATTCGAAGGACCCTCGTCAGCAAGATCAATCTACTTGTCGACTCGCCGAGATCCATTGAAGCAAGTTGCCTTGCTCTTGTCAAAGCGGAATCAATTTTCCTACGTCGCGCGTCCGGGCGCCTCGGCACGTCGCGCGGCTCGTCACGCGGCTCCTCGCGCCGCTCGTCGTCGACTACTCCGCCTCGCGCGAGCTCGTCGTCGACTACTTCGTCTTCGCGCGCGCGTCCGGGTGCCTCGGCACGTCGCGCGGCTCGTCATGCGGCTCGTCGCGCCGCTCGTCGTCGACTACTCGGGCAAGTCGTCGTCGACTACTTCTCCTACGCCGCGCGTCCGGGGTGCCTCGGCACGTCGCGCGGCTCGTCACGCGGCTCCTCGCGCGCTCGTCGTCGACTACTCCGCCTCGCGCGAGCTCGTCGTCGTCGACTACTTCGTCTTCGCCGCGCGTCCGGGGTGCCTCGGCACGTCGCGCGGCTCGTCACGCGGCTCATCGCGCCACTCGTCGTCGACTACTCCGCCTCGCGCGCGGCTCGTCGTCGTCGACTGCTTCTCCTACGCCGCGCGTCGGGGTGCCTCGGCACGTCGCGCGGCTCGTCACGCGGCTCCTCGCGCCGCTCGTCGTCGACTACTCCCGCCTCGCGCGCGAGCTCGTCGTCGTCGACTACTTCTCCTACGCCGCGCGTGCGGGTGCCTCGGCACGTCGCGCCGCTCGTCACGCGGCTCGTCGCGCCGCTCGTCACGTGGCTCGTCGCGCCGCTCGTTGTCGACTACTCCGCCTCGCGCGAGCTCGTCGTCGTCGACTACTTCTCCTACGCCGCGCGTCCGGGTGCCTCGGCACGTCGCGCCGCTCGTCACGCGGCTCGTCGCGCGCTCGTCGTCGACTACTCCACCTCGCGCGGGCTCGTCGTCGTCGACTACTTCTCCTACGCCGCGCGTCCGGGGTGCCTCGGCACGTCGCGCGGCTCGTCACGCGGCTCTTCGCGCCGCTCGTCGTCGGCTACTCGGGCTCGTCGTCGACTACTTCGCCTACGCCGCGCGTCCGGTGCCTCGGCACGTCGCGCGGCTCATCACGCGGCTCGTCGCGCCACTCATCGTCGACTACTCCGCCTCGCCCAGGCTCGTCGTCGACTACTCCGTGCGCCGCGACTTCGTCTTGCGGCCACGCTGGCTCTACTTCATCCACGTCGTGCGTAGTGACTACTTGTCTCGCGGCCACACTGGCTCTACTTCGAGTATTCTGCGCGCCGCCACGACGTCGTCTTCCGGTTGCATCGCGTCGACCATTCATCTCGACTAGTTTCCAAACTAGTCGAGAACGGCAGTCACACCCCCAACAACTAGTCGGAATCAACTCTGACTAGTCAACTTTAGCAACAACCGTCGCGGCTCCATCGCCGACCGCCACGGCTTCATCATCAGTCTGCCCAGGCAGCAACAGCTAAGTCATTTATCTAAATGATTACTGTTTCTTGGCTTGTTCTCCTCATCATGTAGGACTACTTGCCGACTACTCATTTGTGTATGCTTCTCGGCGGGTTTTCACGGGAGCTACACTCTGCTGACTACTCTTGGGGTATATCAATCACGTCGCCACGAGTCTACTTCATCAACTCGGGGGCTATCCCTAGGAGGCAGTTTCTAAAGTCCGCTACGCGCGGCAATCTAAAGTCGACTTCTAAAGTCGCATTCTAAAGTCCGCTCCATGTGGCAACTTAAAGTCGACTCCGGTCGCATCTTCGCCTGCTTCAGTGGCATACTACGTGTGTAAGCTTCGATGGAACCTAGCTGTAAGCGGCCCTCGGGTCCTGGCGACGATGGAACCTAGCTGCACGTGGTCTTCATGCTCTGTACCATGGGTCCAAGTACCCTAAGTACTCCCGCTCTATACCTTGGGTCTGAAATCCATGGCCCAGGTATGCAAGTCGACTCCGGTCGCACCTTCAAGTCCACTACGGTGGCAACCGTACCTTGGGTCTGAAATCCATGGCTCAGGTACTTAAGCCCACTCTGGTGGCACAAGCCCGCTCCGGCGGCAATCGTTCCTTGGGTCTGAAATCCATGGCTCGGGTACTCAAGCCCACTCCGGTGGCACAAGTCGACGCTAACGGTCGCACTCAAGCCCGCTCCGGCGGCAACTGTACCTTGGGTCTGAAATCCATGGCTCAGGTACTTAAGCCCACTCCGGTGGCACAAGCCGACTCCGGTCGCAACCTTAAGCCCGCTCCGGCGGCAAAACTACTCGTTTTCTCTGATTTTTCATTCGCTTTGGCTTTCCGGAAAGTGCTTTTCGTTTTTTGCATCTTAAGTCCACCCCGCGTGGCACAAAGTCGACTACTGCAGTCGCACCTAAAGTCCGCTCTACGCGGCAACTAAAGTCGACTTCTAAAGTCGCATATCAAAGTCCGCTCCGCGCGGCATCCTAAAGTCGACTTCTAAAGTCGCATATCAAAGTCCGCTCTACGCGGCAACTAAAGTCGACTTCTAAAGTCGCATATCAAAGTCCGCTCTACGCGGCAGCTAAAGTCGACTTCGGATTTCAAGTCGCATCTCAAAGTCCGCTCCGCGCGGCACAAAGTCGACTTCGGTTTTCAAGTCGCATCTCAAAGTCCGCTCCGCGCGGCACAAAGTCGACTTCGGTTTTTAAGTCGCACCTAAAGTCCGCTCTGACGGCACGACTACTTCTCAAGCTCCACGGCTCAGCGCCAAACTGCTACTTGGAATCTCTCCAGCTCGGGGGCTGCATTTCACATACTACTCGAAGATAACTTCAGCATGCTTCGCTTGCTCTCAAGCTCGGGGGCTCCTCACCAATCACTACTCGACGTGGCTCATACGGCTCTCTTATCTCGGGGGCTACACGCTGCAAGAGTACTCGGATGATGGCTTTGCGAACACTGAAGACCCTTGGATTGATTACCTAATCATTTCAAGGCTCGGGGGCTGCTATGCTACACCCATCATTCAAATTTTTTCAAGACTGATGAGCTGGACCACCTTCCAGCCTCGCGACAGTTCAAGTACTATTGAGGACTTCTGCAAGCAGTACTCGAGGACGCTCAAGAACTACTCGAAGAGGCTTCAAGACTACTCGAACTACTACTCTCGACTCCAACGTGCTCGGGGGCTTGTCGGGCATACTCCCCGGGTACTCATGCAAGGAAGGAAGAATAGTAGAAGACGGACTCTCGGTAGAATTCCCCCGTACTCCTACTAGGACTCGCTCCGTGTACTCCTACTAGGACTCGCCTTGTAACCGACTAGGAACCCGCCCCCCGGACTATATAAAGGAGGGCGGGTACCTAGCCGCACATCTCCAATCCCTCCGGGGACAACCAACACCAAGCGCAGGGCGCCATACTTGATCCCCCAAACAGGACGTAGGGTTCGCCACCTTGGCAACCCGAACCTGTATAAATCTTGTGTCCCGTGTCCTTGCGCATACCTTCGAGTTCCCGGTCAACCGATCACGATCCCCACCGCACAATCTACTACCTCGGGTACCCCTTGGTAGGTTTGCCGGTCTAAAACACCGACAGGGGGAAAGTGATCTTTCTTTGTTGCTTTGTTCAACTTACTATAATCAATACACATCCTTCATTCTTCTCATTCTTCACCACGGTCAAACCTCCTTTCTTCGACACACAATGTATGGGGCTCACCCATTCGCTATGCAGCACTGGGTAGATGATTCCGGCATCTAACAACTTGATAACCTCCTTCTTCACCACCTCTTGCATGGCATGGGTTAACCTCCTTTGATGGTCCACAACGGGCTTGCATTGATCCTCCATAGGTATGCAGTGAGTGCAAAACGCTGGGCTAAGTCCTTTGAGGTCATTTATCGAATATCCTATCACTTTCTTGTGCTTTTTCAATAAATTCAGCAACATTCATTCTCCTCGGGACTCAATTCGTCGCTCACGATCACAGGATAAGTCTTGCACAACCCCAAAAATTCATATTTTAATCCTTTGGGCAATGGCTTAAGGTCTACCTCTCGTACTTATGGTTCCTCATGTTTGATTTCCCCTATGTCTTCAAACTTATCTTCCTCTAAGCTTCCATGTTGTGGTTCTAGTCCTTTAGTTGCTTCTATTAACTCTTCATCTAGCTCATTATTAGTTTCATTCTCCATTTCTCTTTGCAATGGATCCCTAAAGGTTTTAACAAAATGAAGGCTCTCTACCTCTTCGTCATCAAGAGGTAGGGGTGAGGCAATTCTAGAAGCGGGAAGAAAATTATATGTGTGATTATCGCCATCAAGATTAATAGTTACTTTTCCTTTTCCGGCATCTAAAATGGCATTAACCAACTTGAGAAAAGGTCTACCAAGAATTACATGATCATTTTTATCATAGTAGACAACAACAATAAAGAAATCGATTGGTATATGTTTCCCGAAAATTAAAACTTCTAGATTTCGAGCAATTCCAATAGGTTTAACAATTCTACCATCTCCCATGATTAACTTAGTAGTGGTTTGAACTAGGTCAATGGTATGATCTTGAATTTCATCGAAAATTTTAGAAGACAAGACACTTACTTGTGCTCCAATGTCACATAACGCCTTGCAATCAATGTTGTTGACCTTGCAATCTATACGCGGTGATGTCTTCTCCTCTTCGTCGGATCCTATGGCATAAATTTCAGCGAGGCGAGCAAATGGTGATGTCTCGGGCTTGATTTCCATAATCCTTTTTGCTTCGGTCACATGGTCCAGATCCACTTCTTCTTCGCTAAAGAGTTTTTGAAGGACCTCCCCGACTGTCTCTAGGTTGTATGGTTGTTCCACATGTTTCTCTGGCGGAAAGTCCATCTCCACGGCTTTCGCCATCCCCTTTTGATTAGGGAACAGTCTTCTCTTGTCAAAGATTTCTCTGAAATCAATCGGGACCCAATCCATTTGCTCGAACTCCCTTAGTGGCTTCGCGCTTGACATAGTCCTTTCACTTGCTTTGCTCGTCTCGGTGTGATCACTCTACGACATAGTTCTAGTTTCCGTGTGTTTGATTTCTTCAACCTTTTTCGAGATTGGCTCCTCTTTCTTCTCTTCCAGGACCGTATTTCTGAAAATTCTAGCAAGTGGTCTCACACTTGTATCACATTCCGGCTTCCCCGAAAGTCGTGTTTCCCAATCTCTTTGCATGGCCGCCGCTTTGCTTATTTTTTGTAGAAGTTGGGCAGCTTTCGTGAGTGTTTTCTCCATGAGATCCCCTCCTGCACACATTTGGACGTATCGCATGCAACTAGGGGTTAGGGAAAAGAAAAATGTATGCAAAAGTACATCACCGGGAAATCCGAGTCTTGGTCCTTGTTCAACTAGCTCGTTGATTCTATTCCACGCTTGATCAATCCCCTCTTCTTCTCCTTGCTTAAAGTTAATCACTTGCATCCTTATATGTTGAATCTTGCTTATAGGGAAAAACTTGGCACAAAATTTCTTTATCAATTGATCCCAATTTCCCTCAACTTCGAAGGACGCGAATGAATACCACTTAATTGCTTCATTGGCAAGTGAGTATGGGAAAAATTTCCATTTAAACCAATCATCGGGGACTCCCTCTTGTCGTACTGTATTGCATAGTGTCGTGAAGCATTGGATATGTCTATATGGGTTGTCCGCCTCCACTCCTCGGAACGGATTAGTTGCTGCCATCCCAATGATTTGAGGCTTGATTTCGTACCTTGTCGCTTGGAGAACCAAGTCCGATTCTTGTACCTTGATGTCCTCACATCGAGGGCTAGCATAGTCTCTTAGTGATTTTTCCGGCGCCTCCAAGGGATTTCGAACTAACGCCATCTAGACAATCAAAAGAAAACAAAAGCAAAAAGACTGTTTTTCTAGAACAAAGGGGTTAGATGTTAGTAATCAACAAAATCAATGAAAGATTCAACGAAGTAAACTAGCTTGCTCCCCGGCAAGAGAGCCAGAAAAAAGGGGCTTGTTGATAGGTAAAACTCATATGAAGTTTCGATCCGCAAGCGTACGGATCTCCTATGCCCTTCTTCACCTACGGGAGATCCCAAGGTTCTTGTCAACCCAAGGAGCAAGGGGATTACTAGCGTTTAACCCTACACTAATCTAGTTGATTGAAGACTTATGATAGAAAGATTAATCTATAAAGTAAAGACAAACTAACCCTAGATTAAAGAGAGATTAAAGGTGCACAAGTATGAAGAACATATGCCCATGGAGTCTAGGCACTTGAAGATGCAATCACCCAAAACATGGTAAAGCCCCGATCCAATCTATCTAGGTGTGTGATCAAGGATTAGACTTTTCCCTTCCCTCGTACATGCCACTACGCGAAGGTAGTCGATACTAATCCTAATGAACACAGTATGTTGACGCGATCTATTGGAGCAACCCAGAAAGCATGGTAGCTAGCCTTAAACATAAAGCATCATCAACAAGAAGTATGATAGACATAAGATCCAAACAAGATATAAAGGTGACTACACTTTAAGTTCCGTTACAACTCCATGGACAAACGAAAATGGGTTGGGCAGGTCCTAACGGGCCGACCGGCCTGGGCCTTTTCTGGGCCGGTTCGGGCCCGTTCTTCTCCCCGCGACTCATCTTGACATTTTGCACTTGACCCCTTCATTTGTGTCATTTTGAGGTCATCATCCCCGCGATCAAGACAAAGGGATCTTTATGCATGAACTTCCGGTCTTTTCATCTCGGTCCTCGGGAGTTCTCCATTCAAGCACATTGGTCCTTGCCACATTTGGAGGCTAGTTGGCACATGGTCGGAGCTCCTTGATTGTCTTGCAAAACGTTTTCCGAACTAGTTGCATCTTCCGTTATTTAACACGTGAATTCCTACAAAAACACTATACTCCAAAATGCACATCCAACGGTGAACTTGTTATATCATTAGCATGCCTAGTGGCGGGTTAGTTCCAAAATGAAGTTCAAACCATAACATAACAAGTGTTCTTGGTTGACGAAAATCGACAGCCAACAAGGGGCGACGCCTCACAAAACTTCACAACAACGCCTCCAAGGAGGGAAACAATGCCAAAGATGGCGCAACACGAGTAGGTGTTTGGTTGGTTCATGCGGTCATGCCAAAGATGGCGCAACACGAGTAGGTGTTTGGTTGGTTCATGGTGTTCCAGACAAAGGTTCGATCAGACTTTAACTATAAATGATTTCGAGATATTTAGTTTGATCAAAGTTGTTTTTACATTGCCATGAATGTTGAGTGGGGTGCTCGTTTAGTTGATAGCTTTTTTTCCATGACAAATCACCCGGTGCTTTGTACTATGTGTTTGAATAAGTTAGTACGATAGAATATAATAGTATAGTAGTTATCCTTCTCCAATTATACAATATTTTAGTATTTTTAAGTTTACAATTTTGTATGTATCCAGACATAATATTTAGGTTCATAGCAAACTTAGAAATTGTAAAATACTCCGGACTGGCTACAATTTGAAAAGGTAGACACGAATCAACCATTTTTTAGGAGCGACCAACCGCGCAACAGGGAGAAGTCCTGCAGCGCGTAGCCTGAAAAAATATTAATTTACTTAAAACAATTATTATTGTAAGAAATGGAAATAAATAATAAATATAAATTACGTACTTCGGAATCCACCGCGGGTGTATCGGCGGCAACGTGCGGGTCGTCCGGCAACGTATCGCGCCGAGCGGACGGCCGAGAACAGCCGACACGTACGAGCGGTGCTACCGATCCACCGCCTCGTCGAACAACTCCGGTCGTATGTAGTCCAGCGGTGCAGCCATAACTGCAAAAACATAATTTAATCAATTTAATCAAACTATGTCAACTATAACCATTTCCTAGAAGTTTAAAACGAATTTACATGAATTATGTGAATTTAAATAATTTTCTACGATTTTTAATCAATTTAATCAAATTGTGTCAACTATAACCATTTCCTAGAAGTTTTAAACGAATTTAAATGAATTATGTGAATTTAAATAATTTTCTACGAATTTTATAGCAATTTAATCAAATTCTGTCAACTACAACCATTTCCTAGAAGTTTAAAATGGATTTAAACAAATTATGTGAATTTAAATAATTTTCTAGGAATCTTATCAACTATAACCATTCCTAGAAGTTTAAAACGAATTTAAACGAATTATGTGAATTTAAATAATTTTCTTTCAATTTATAGGAATTTGATCAAATTATGTCAACTATAACCATTTTCTAGAAGTTTATTCTCAATTGGTGCTAGGTGATCATCCGCTTCGTCGAGCTTGCGGTGGTTTTGTTACCAAACTGCTTTTATTCTTAACGAATTATGTGCTCAAGTACGTCCTTTTTTTTACCTTCTTGATGTCTGGGCTCTTTGGCAAGAGTATTAAATAATTTTCTACAAATTTAATAGTAATCTAATCAAATTATGTCAACTATAACCATTTTCTAGAAATTTAAAACGAATTTAAACAAATTATGTAAATTATAATAATTTTCTACACATTTTATAGCAATTTAATCAAATTATGCCAACTATAACCATTTCCTAGAAATTGAAAATGAATTAAAACAAACTATGTAATTTTAAACATACGTTAACTAAACTAAATTTAACTAAACTAGGTTAACTAAATTAAATTTCTATACTAAACTAATTTAACTAAACTAATTAACTAATCTAAGTTAACTAAACTAATTAACTAATATAAGTAGCTAAACTGGCTAAAATTAGAGAACATACCTCAGAAGCGCTCCGAAGAGGTTGAAAGCTGAACTTTTGGAGGGAGGAGTGAGGGAGCAGTGTGGCTGGCGGCAGGGGGCGCGACCCCTTATATAGGCGGCGCGGCCCACGGCGCCGGGGTTGCGACGCGCGCGCCGACGACGCTTGGATTTCCTGACGTCGTGGGCCGCGACGTTAGGTCCTGGTCCCACCGGCCAGTACTGCCGACCGTTGGCGGCTACCTACGGTGGCAGAAACTCCAAGCGTCGTGGGCCACGACGCCAGATGTATACTTCTACAAAATTTTAGTTCGACCTATTATTTTTCGAAAATCATGATAAATTAAATATAAAAAATCAACTAAAAAGGAAAAAAGGAGTGAATAATC
Source organism: Cenchrus americanus (assembly GCA_947561735.1). Classification (NCBI taxonomy): domain Eukaryota; kingdom Viridiplantae; phylum Streptophyta; class Magnoliopsida; order Poales; family Poaceae; genus Cenchrus; species Cenchrus americanus. The sequence continues at coordinate 194,247,428 of OX387245.1, read as the reverse complement.
CAGCCCAGCAGGAAAACACACTGGCCCACAAATGCATCCTCCTGCCACAAGCCCAGCCCAGCAGGGGGGCCGTATAAAGCATTAGCATCAGTTTAGAGAGAGAAAGAAACCTAAAACCCTGCTCTCCTGATGGCGGCAGCGAACGGCGGCGCCTCCCGGCGCTCGCGGCCGAACGTGCTGGTGACGGGGACGCCGGGCACGGGGAAGACAACGACGTGCTCCCTCCTCGCCGATGCCGCCGGCCTCCGCCACGTCAACATAGGCGACCTCGTCCGCGAGAAGAGCCTCCACGACGGCTGGGACGACGACCTCCAGTGCCACGTCATCAACGAGGACCTGGTATGCCTCCACCTCCGCCGCTAATTCCCCTCCTTCTCCCAGTCCTGGCTCCTGCGTTCGTCGAATCGTGTAATTTTTACCGTAATTTCGTCATTTCCCGCACAAATTAAATTAAAGATAGAATAGGAATATCTGATGTCTTGTGCGTGGATCTTGAAAATTGGCTGTTATTCTTGGGTTGATTTGCGCTGTGCCTTGTATTGTTTTTATGCCTATGCAGTATTCTGGAATCTGGATCACCTGTCAGAACAGGTAGATTCAAGATATTTTGTATGCTCCTGCAGAAAAACAAAATCCCATCTTAAACTGATTGATCCATACACTGGATAAATAGGTCTGAAGTCTCATCTCTCATTTGTCAGGTTTACAAAGGTGGTAATTTCACCTACAACAATGAAATTGATTCACGTATTGTAAGCTTGTTTCATGAAGATGATTGTATCATCTTCACTTGGCATCTTAGCTGCCAGCCAGGCAAGGACACAGCAGCAACACACCTAGGCAATGACATGAGTCATCAAGTTAGGATTAATAGTCTCTGTTATATTCTCTTGGTAATTGATAAGTTATTTTCTTAGTTCCGAATGAACTTTTGCTGCTGATGATTGTTGTAGACCTGGGATGTCTGTCTATGGCTCAACTGATGTAATTCAAGAAGACACATTCCACCAGAGCAACATCCACATGGAACTATTCTTTTGTTTGTGTGGATGGCTCACTTGACTAAATTTTTCTTGAAACTAACATGGTTTTGCTTTGTGGACCTATATCCTAGCTCTACAACAACGATCACCTGGAACTGAATCTATCTAAGTTCCTTATATAATACAGTCTGTAGGTAGTTGTAATCTAAAGCTAGTCATGCTATATCTAGTTAACTAATGATCTTACAGCATGTAAGTTATCCTGTTTGATATTGAATTGTTGTATGCCTGGGATGTCTTTCTATGGGTTGTTTGATATGGGTATTCAGGAAGAAGGCACGAGCGCAACATTTCACAAGGAATCACTCCATTCTTACTGTTGATGGTGCTTTTCTGGATTTTTTTGTTCTTCTTTGAGGCTAGCATGAGTCCACTTTGTGGACGTACATCATAGCTCTACAATAATTGTTACTGTGTAAGTTCTTTGGATAATTCCATCTTTCGGTAGTTGCAACTGTGAGTTAGTCATGTTTTGTATATGATTAAATTTACAGCACGTTATCCTGTTTGTTCGTGATTAAATTGTTGTGGATTCAAGAAGCATGATCCATGAGTGCAACATTCCACTCGGAATCACTCCATTATCATTGTGGATGGTGCTTTAAATTTTTCTTCTTTCAGACTAGCATGGGTCTGCTTTGTGGACATACATCCTAGCTTTACAACAATTAATCACCTGAAACTGGAGCTATCTGGGTAGGTTCTTTAGTTAATTCCATTTATAGGTGGTTCCAATCTGAAGCTACTTGTATTTGTACAACTGATTATTGTGATTCAGGGCTGTTGAAATTTCTTTAGTGTCATGTTAATTTTACCAGACTAGAACATTCCAAATTCTTACAAGGTTGGATAGTGAAATTGATGGTTATGAATTGAATTAACTAATACCTTTGCAAAAAAGTGATCAGTTCATTGATGGTTGTCATAGATCTTGGATGTCTAATGATGCCTTTGCAACCCTCAATACTTTGCCCTGCTCGTTAGTGACTGCCTCCCCTGTTCAACATCCCCATTTTGGGGCTTACTTTGCTACATTTTTGTCATGCTGGTATATGTGTCTGTGGTGCCTGCAGGTCCCCATGTTCCTGTTTGGGATTTACTAACGCTCACTAGCACTGTCGGTGTTCCTTCTGCTGTTGGATAGGCTTTTAATGGTTGTTATATTCTTTGGTTGCAGGTCTGCGATGAGCTTGAGGATATCATGGAAGAAGGTGGTATACTGGTAGATTATCATGGATGTGATTTCTTTCCAGAGCGTTGGTTTGACCTAGTAGTTGTGCTCCAGACTGACAACTCAATTCTGCATGATCGCTTGACCAACAGGTAATTGAAGTGGGATTTTTTTTTGGGAACCACTCATTCAGAATAATTCACATGCCATGCTCATTATGTCTTACAAAATCTTATCCACAGAGGTTACACAGGTTCCAAGCTCTCAAACAACATACAGTGCGAGATCTTCCAAGTGCTCCTGGAGGAGGCAAGGGAGAGTTACAAAGAGAACATTGTGATGCCCTTGCGAAGCGACAATGTGGAGGATATTAGTAGGAACGTGGGTACATTGACAGACTGGGTAAACAACTGGAGACCATCCTGATGAGTTAGTTGACCTGTTAAACCTATATGGATTCCTAGGGGAAGTGCTGCCTCCAAAAAGAAGTGTTATTGGCTTGGATCATAGTTTTGTGTATTGACTTGTATTGTTTTTTAACTGGAGACCATCCTGATGAGCTAGTGGACCTGTTAAACTTATATGGCGTCCTAGGGGAAGTGCTGCCTCCAAAAAGAAATGCTGTGTGTTGATTTGTATATTCTATCATAACAAGATGGTTTCTTCTAATGCATATACTTCCTCCACTCTCAAATATACGGGGAAAAAGCAACTTAGTTTGGTTTAACAGTAAGTAGTTTGTCCCAATTTAACATTATATAGATTGTCCCAATTTAACATTATATAGATTGTCCCAAACGTCATAAATATATGCCTTAGATTGTAAAAGTACAATTCTGAATGTGTAAGTACTTTGGTTGTTTCATAAATCATGGCAGTTCGAATGTTTCCTTCTGACGTCCAAAATGGAATTTGAGGTTTGCTGCTTAACTAACAGAGCATCTTAAGCAATTGCTAATGCCTGTTTTCAATGGCAGACCGACCCCAGATGCTATGTTGTTAGCATGACAATTGGGTTGTTTGTTGAATGGCAATCATAACTTGTACTTACATGAGTGGTCTTTTAGTTCTAAAATTTATTAGGTGGTTGGTCTATTCCTTCTAAAGCAAGGATCTCCTTTTCTTAGCTCATTTCTCGTTCATATCATACATTATGTAGTGATGTATTGGACTTAATATTTAAAGCGAGGGAAATGTAAAGCAACTTCAACACATAGAATATAATATGGATAAAATAAAAAAGTTGTTTGCTGAATGGCAATCATAACTTCTATGGTGATGCAATCCTCCTCCCAGATCATTTATGTAGAATGACATTTTAGTTCATTCTATCAACCTTTTGGGTCCACAAATATTTTATAACTCGCATAATATTAGTGGTTTTATAGTTTTAAAATTTAAAGTGTACTTGGTTGCATATATTATTTGGTTGATATTTTTTTTGTTTGGTTCAACCGATGAGCATGCTCTGCAGTAACCGATGACTCGATCACATGCGGAGCCCTTAGCGGGCGCTCTGGGCGAACAGTGGTGGCCCCACTTATCTCCTTCTTCCTCCCTTTTCTTCTCCACAGTTCCTTCTCACTTTCTTCTTTTTTCTTCTTCTTCACCACCCCCGCCCCCGCCAGCCTCCTCTACTAGCCGCGGCCGGCGGCACCCATGCCGCCTTGCCCACCTCCCCCGCCCCGACCGCGCCACCCCGCCCTTCCTAACCACCGTCGTTGTTTGCCCCCGCCGCCGACATCGCCCACCGGGTGTCCTCCACCACCCGGCCTCGCCGTCGCCACCCGGCCTCACCGCCCACAACCCGTAGCCACCGTCGGGCCACGCCACCCCAACTAACATCTAAGGCCGCAAGTGTCGGGGTTTGATACCGCCGATAAGTAATTTGTGGTATGATTCGTGCATCTGATCCGGATGGTTGGGTTTAGAGACACCGAGATTATACTGGTTCAGGCTCCGAGGGGGGGGGGGGCTACGTCCAATTCGGGAAGATGTTCTATATGCCCACATGAGCTTGTAGTAGGGGATACAAGCTTAGATCGAGAGATGGAAAGAGTCCCAAGTCTCTCTGTGTGGATGAGAGCAGTCAGTGCTCAATTAGTGGGTGTGGTGTGTGTTGTTCGATCTCTTTTTTCCCGTTGTGTTTTCGTCTGCCCGTTTACGGTGCCAACCCCCTTTTTATAGTTCGAGGAGGGCCGATGTACAAGGGCTAAGATGGTAAAATAATGTTTTGCTACAATGTTGCAACATTGATGGAACAGTGTAACGCTGTGGGCCTTCGTCTCCCGTTGGCGTCGTACACTGCACTAGTCGTGGTAGCCTTCGTAGGTGGCGTAGCTTCGGCCTCCGTCCCGAGGCGGCTTCTCCCGACCCAAGAGCGCGCTAGTCACGTTAGGTCGGGGCTTTCCTTGCAAGCCTCGACCTTCTCCCTGATACCTGCTGGGTCGGGTCTCGTTGTTCGATGTCTTACAGGCGAAGGATTCACATGTACTTGGCCACTATTCAATATCGAGGTGAGGGACGTCGGGGCAGTCCGCCTTCCACGCGGGGGGAAATCTCATCATTGCCTGACCTCCCGACAGGGAAGATCAGCATGCTCCACCGCAGCTGCACGTCCCGCGTGGTGCGGGGTAGCTTCTGCCACGTTGTAGCCCACCCTTTAGGGGGGGCATGCTGATGGATTACGGCGAAAGGAGCCTTAGGTCGTGCGAGGCGGAGTCGCCTGTCGAGGTAGCCAGGTTGGTTGCCTGAGTCGGAGGCGGTTCTATGGTGGGAGGCCGGACTACTGTTCTTAAGGAAAAGGAGGTGGGCCTTGCCTTGTTGGCAATCGGTGTTGGGCCTCTACTGATGCGGCCCATCATTATCCTTCGTGGTTTCGGGGGTTCAGGGGTTAAGATGATTACCCCTGGTTTCTTCCCCTCTTCAGCTTACGATTGGAATCCCCCAAACTCAGGTAACCCAAATGCCTAACCCTAACCGCCGGCCTTCACCACCGCCTGCCGCTGGCAGTGACTCGCCGGCGGCAACCGTCCACAACCCACCGTCGCCCCGCCCTTCCTAACCACTACTGCTGTTTGCCCCCGCCGCCAACACCGCCCACCGGATGTCCTCCGCCACTCCACCGGCGGCGGCGTCGCCACCCGACCTCTCCGCCCACAACCTGCAGCCACCGCCGGGCCACGGCCGCCCCCCGACCAACATCTAAGGTCGTTGGCGATTGGAATCCCCCAAACCCAGGTAACCCTAACCGCCGGCCTCCACACCGCCCGCCGGCGGCCACAACCCACCGATGCTCTCGTTCCGACATGGCCGCCGTCCTCCTCTGCTCTCCCTACCCGCAACCCTAACCCCAACCTAACCCGAAACCCTTAAAACTCGCCAACCACCACCACCGCCCGCCGCCGCCCACAACCCGCTGGTGCTCCTCTCCAGATGCGGTTGTGCCCCTGCTCTTCTCCTTCCTCGGTCTTCTTCCCAGTCGGAGCCGACAAGGCCAACAGGTGCAAATGCACCGCACGTGCGGTGCGTTTCTGTTACCAGTAGCAGCGCGCGTCAAATAGGATTTTTGGATCACATGCTGCGTGTGGCAGTGACTCGGTCTTTCGGTACTTACATACTTCGTATATGATGAAGTCACCCTGCTTATATATATTTTTTCTATTTATTACGAAAAATGATTCATATGGTTAGCAAATTAGTTGAATCACACCATATGGAACCATCTGGTTGGCCGTTCCTTCTAGTGCAAGGATCACCTTTTCTTCTGTCTCATTAAATATCATATGGCATTACATATTTAAAGCGAGAGAAATGATGTAACTTAACGAGATAGGGTTAGGGAAAAAACTCGCAAAACAAATACTAACAACAACACATAAAATATATGCAATGCCCCCTTGTGCTTATAACATTAATATTAATATTCTTTCGATACCGGCATTGGGGGATATTTAACTATTTGCCATCTTTGCAGAGGGCACCTCTCCGATAGCCATCCTTACAAATGCACTTACATATTTACCATCGCTCTATAGACAAAGCAACACATTGGCCATTTTCGCTGATGTAGCATTCCAACTCACCTTCGCCGACGTGGATTGGCATCGGAAAAGACTAAAATGCCCCTAGCTTATCCCTTCTCTTCCCTCCCTTCCGCCACTTACATGTAGGACCCATATGTAAAGGTCATCTTCAACCTCTAGCACCCGCGATCAATTCTCACGCGGGGGAGCACGACGTCACTGGTCAGGCCACCGCCGCTCGCCCCTGAGGACGGCTCTCGCCGGTAGGCCACCACCGCCCACTCCCGGCAGCGGCGCTCTCCAAGGCACCACCGCTTGCTCCTTGATAGGCGGAAGTCGTCAGCGCCGCCCGCAATGTGCCCCCGTTGGCGGAGCTAGCGCGGTGGCCGCCGCACCGGAGTTGGCGCCGCTTGTCCCCCAATGGCGGGGCTCTCCACGAGCCGCAACCACTCACCGCCCGACGCCGCTTGGTCCTCCCCGTGGACGGATCTCGCTGGGAGCCGATCGCCGCTGCTCGCCCCCCTCCCGTGGGCAGAGCTCGCCGGCCGGCGTTCACCGGGACACCGATGCTTGACCCCCCCCTGATAGCTTGGTGGAGTCGTGGAGAGGAAATGGCAGGGAGTGGATGTTTAAAATGACCCTTACATGTGGGTCCCACATGTAAGTAGTAGAAGGGAGAGGAGAGAAGGGATAAACTAGGGGCATTTTAGTCTTTTACAGTCCTAATCCACGCTGACGCTGGTGAGTTAGCGTGCCACGTCAGCAAAAATGACAAATGTGTCTCTTCGTATGTAGAGAGATGACAAATATATAAGTGCATTTGTAAGGATGGCTAATGGAGAGGTAAAAGAACGTTAAATATGCCCCGGCAGCCGGCATTGGACGCACACGTGAAAAAGGAGGCTTTCCGCATAGACACCTCAGACCCCCCACCTCCGCCCCAACACTAGAGTCGGCCTGCAGCCGCGCCCCTCCCCTGTTTGCGCGCGGGTCAGGAGGGAGGTGCCGAGGGGGGCGGCGAGCAGTAGCGGGCCGGCAGGGCGGAATGGCAGCGCCGCCGAAGCCGTGGAAGGCGGAGTACGCCAAGTCCGGGCGGGCCTCGTGCAAGTCGTGCAAGTCCCCCATCGCCAAGGACCAGCTCCGCCTCGGCAAGATGGTGCAGGCGTCCCAGTTCGACGGCTTCATGCCCGTGCGTAACCTCCACCCCGCGCGGCCCATTCTCCTTCACACTCTCCTCGCCGCCAATCTCCGTTGGTAGATTGGCGAATCTTCGTTGCCTCGTTGGAACTTCGAGAGGGGTTCGGGAGGTTAGGGTTTAGCTGAGGTTTTGCGTTCTCGGCGGTTATTGTGGGTTTGGGCCTGGAATGCAGGCGGATTGGATTGGTGGTGGCGCGATTGGGATGCAAAATCCGCGGGTCTGATGTGGGGGGTACGGGTCTATCTTGATCTGTGACTTTCCGTATTCATGTTGGTCCTGACCTGACGCCTGATTTTTGGCAAGTTGGATTGAAAACGTGGTTCCTTCAAGATTCTAGAACGTGGTGCTTGTGGCGCATTCGGTCGTTACTCTATCTGTTTGTCGGATTAACTTTCACATTGAGAATTTTTTATTTATTTAGGGGAAAATAAGATGGCCTTGGACATATTCTGGGTATGCATGCCACATTTCCACCTTACCATGCTCTTTGACAAGGGTAGTTTGATTGGCACAATCATTTCTCCTGATTTTAGAAGTACAGAATTGACTGTTTGACTGTGCCCTGCCATGTCCTGGTGATGTTTTCTCATTCTGTACCAAAGTGAAATATAATTTGCCATTTCGGATGGTAGAGTTGTATGATGCTTATCCCTGTTCTGTTGTTTCCAGATGTGGAACCATGCCAGATGCATCTTCGGTAAGAAGAACCAGATAAAATCGTAAGTAATCATGTCTCTTATTTGTCAAGTACCCCTACTCTTACAAAATGTATAACTTTTAGTGCCCTAAGTCAAACTTCTTTAACTTTGGCCAAGTATGTATAAAAATACATTAGCACCTGTAATATACCGAATAAATGCACTACCAGGACATATTTCAAGGGGATCTAATGAGACTAATTTATTACTGTGGATGTTGGTGTATTTTTCTACAAACTTGGTCAATCTTAGAGAAGTTTGATTTAAGACTGAACTAAATGCCTTACATTTTGAAACAGAGGGAGTAAATTTTAGGCTTAATTCTCTTAAACTATTCAGCTTCTCTTTATCTTTTGGGTATTTACTGCCAACATTTTAACTTGATTTTTGATATGCATCCAGTGTTGATGATGTTGAAGGAATAGACGCACTTCGATGGGATGATCAAGAAAAGATAAGGAAATATGTTGAAAGTGTCTCAGCTTCTACAAGTTCCACAGCTACTGTTCCTGATAAATGTACTATCGATGTTGCTGCATCTGCTCGTACTTCATGCAGACGATGCAGTGAAAAGATTGCAAAAGGAACTGTAAGTATATTACGATTAATGTATGTTTTGTGTCACCATTTCTTCTGAAGAATCATTGTATTGGATAACACACATGATTATTTTTGGGTTTGATAGATGATGTTAAGTTTCTTTTGTTGTGTTTATAGTATGATAATGATCAAAATATTCCTTCCAGTGATTACCTGTCTTAAGTATAATTTAAATGTTGGCAGGAATTCCACCTTTTGGATTTTTGAATTGAAAGCAAATGCATAAATTTACTTCATGTGCGCCTAATGATGTTTTTTTTCACTGAACTCATACAAGCGATGCCCAGCTGCATGTAGTGTCAAAGCTTTTATAATTCTGTTGTGCTGGAACTAGAAAGAACTTTAAATATCTTTTGAGATCACTAGCTTGCTCCTCTGTTTGTCACATTGCACTGCAAATAGTGAGGAAGCTTATAGCATTCTTTTGTGCTGGAAAATGAGGAAGATCTGTAAAATCCTTTGAAGTCACCAACTTCCCCCTTTATTATCTAAAACAAAGGCCAATATCTATGAGTTGTGCTAAGGTGACCTGTGAAAATAATTAAATAGAATGCAAAATGTAGGAACTGATAGAAAAGTGAAATATATTGAATTTATTCTTTTCTTTATTTATGTAGCCTTCATACATGAGATGCTTGATCCTGCTGTGTATTCTGGAGAGAGAAAAAAAGGATCCATTGATCCACTAATACTTAGGAGCTTATGCAATAAAACATGCTGTTTGTCTTGACTCAATTTTTTGATGACAGTTTTATTTGACTAGGTCCGTGTTTCAGCAAAGCTTGAAGGTCAAGCTTCCAAGGGAATACCATGGTATCATGTCAACTGTTTCTTTGAGGTATCCCCATCTGCAACTGTAGAGAAATTCTCGGGCTGGGATACTTTGTCAGATGAGGATAAAAGAACTGTGCTCAATCTCGTTAAGAAAGATGCTGTCCATAATGGTAAGAAACCATGGAGATCTACCCCCACCCGCCTTTATACCTCACTTATTAATCTAACTTCATTTATTTTTGTCAACAAGAACCCAAGGGTTCCAAGCGCAAGAAAGGTGAAAATGAAACACAGAGTTGCAAAGCGCCCAAGTTAGATGAAAGTACATCAGAAGGCACAGTGCAAAACAAAGGAAAACTTGTTGACCCACGTGATCCCAATGCTAGTTCTGCTGATATCCAACAAAAGCTTAAGGAGCAAAGTGACACACTTTGGAAGTTAAAGGATGAACTTAAGAAGCATTTATCGACTGCTGAATTAAGGGATATGCTTGAAGCTAATGAGCAAGATACGTCTGGACCAGAGAGGCACCTATTGGACCGTTGGTAATTTGCACCCTGTTTCCTCCTTTTTCAAAAATAAATTTGTTGGTCATGTTCTGTACTTTCCTTCTTTTAATTTGCCACTTCCAAATATGTTAATGTTAGCTGAAGATCAATTGGCATATAAACAAATAATAATGAAACGATCCTTGTCTTTAGTGGACCTTAGTATTCCCAAAGTAAGTTACACTGATAAATAATGAATAGTACTTGTCAAGCAACATCTTCTCAGTAAGGCTGTCAAAAAAGCTCGAAGATCGCAAATCGCTCGAGCTCAGCTCGCTAAAAACTCGGCTCGAGCTCGACTCGAGCTCCAAATGAGCCGATCTCGAGCCCAATCCTAAGCTCGCGCCGAGCGATCTCGAATAGCTCGCTGAAAGCTCGGCAGCATCTGGCTGTCTGTGAAGTGTGAACTGCTTGTTTATTTCATCTCCCGTGAACTGCGTTACGCTGGTTTGCTGAACTGCGTTATGCTGGTTTGCAGCATTTGTTTATTGCAGTATCTGCTGACTACATTTTTTATTCTACCTTCTCACAAGCTCTACTGTACTGTCCTACCACGGCAAGGAACTGAAAGGACTAGGCTGTACTAGGGTGCTAGAGACCACACGATAGGGAAGAGAGAGACTTTTTTTTAATGTGCGTGCATGCATATATGCTTGTGCCTGGGCAAGCAAGCCTGCGTATCGAGCTTTATCGAGTCGAATTCGAGCTCACACGAGCTTTGGCCGGCCGAGCTTGAGCCTGACATTGAGCTCGGCTGGATTTCAGGCTCGGTTCGAGCTCGGCTCGAGAATCTGTCAAGCTCGAGCTTGAGGCTATAGGCTCGCTCGAGCTCGGCTCGTTGACAGCCCTACTCCTCAGTCAAAGGATCACCTAGTGCAAACACCAACTGCCCTTGAACTGAACTTTTCTGCCACCAACTTGCCAGACCCTTCCAAGGCATTTACTGTTCCTGCGGCATCACCATCCAACCTAATCTTGCGTGCTCAAATTGTGAACACTGCTGCATACTGCAACACTGATGGACAAACTATGGACCATGGCAGATTCCAGGTGTGGGCTAGTGCAGAACTGCAGATAGGGTTGGTGTGCTGCAGTTTATATCTGCAGCTACATGGACATTTCTGAGGCATTTTTATTTTGTGTTTCTCGCACAGATTTTAGAGGCTTTACCCATACGACCTTTTTCATATATGGCACAAACTTTTGATGACTCTCTTTTGTTTTCTGACAGTGCCGATGGAATGCTATTTGGGGCGTTGGGTCCTTGCCCAGTCTGTAATAGCGGCCTGTACTATTATAATGGTCAGTACCAATGCAGTGGTAATGTGTCAGAGTGGTCCAAGTGTACATACTCTACAACAGAACCTGTACGCATTAAGAAGAAGTGGAAAATTCCAGATGGAACAGATAATGATTATCTTATGAAGGTATGCCTAATGAATCATAGTGCTCGTTTTCGGCAGTTAATTTTTAACAAATAGGTATAACTTGCAGTGGTTCAAGTCTCAAAAGGTTAAGAAACCAGAGAGGGTTATTCCGCCAATGTCACCTGAGAAATCTGGAAGTAAAGTAACTCAGCGAATGTCGTTACTCTCTCCTGAAGGATTGGATAAATTAAGGTTTTCTATTGTAGGACAATCTAAAGAAGTGGCGGTATGTAATCTAAATTAACTTACTTTCTGGTGCTGTTGTTATCAGGATCTTCAGTTATTTTCTGTCTTGCTATATTTTTTTTCATTTAGTTACAAGTAGGTTCTACGTTAACTGTGTTGATCTAATCCAGATCAAGGAATATGTGTCTTTTCCAAAAGCATACATGCTGACTAGCTGTCTTTCCTTGAGTTGTGTCAGTGGAAGCAGCTAAGCCTGCCACTGGGGAGGGTATGGACAAATCCACTCTTGTTCATACCCAAATCCAAATAATTATTATCCACTTACCCTCCCCATTCCCACCCATACCCAATGAATAACTAGTTTTGTACTAGATTCTATACATACCCAATCAATTATTTGCACCCTCCCCACACCCTACCCTCCCCATTTCTTCAATGGATAATTATTTTCTACTCATACCCTAAACATTTGAGGTGGGTGTGGATTTGAATATGGACAATGGATAAAAACAACAGGCATAGAAGCAGCAGATGTTTTGCGATGATCTTGCTGCAAGTTTTGGCTGCACCAGCCATGACAAAAGAAAAAGCAAAATAAATCACAATCATGATTATTTAGGTTGTTTGTTCTCAGGATAGGTTCTTACCATATTGTACAAAAGAATACATTTGTGTGTATTTGTTGCATCATGAATTTGATATTGCTCTTATTTATTGGTTGCAGGATGAATCGATTCAGAAGCTCAAAGATGCTGGTGCCAACTTCCATGCTAGGGTTGCCAAAGGTATTAGTATTCCTTTCTCAGTCTACAATTGACTTTTCTTGTACCTCAGGAATATTGGCTTGTTCGATCTGTATGGCATCGGAGGCAGGAGGCTAAGATATTGGTTTGTGAACCAGAATCTTTTTTTTGAACCCAACAGCAGGGGAGGCCCCTACTTGATTTTTTCTATAGGGGTATGATATTTACATGTTCCAAGGGCGAGGACAGCTGGACGGGGGGGGGGGGGGGGGCGCAGAGGGGTAGTTACCTGAAATTATACAACCAGGCTTCCAACTCCATTTTCGGGTATTCCTTTGCCCTATTAAAAAAAACTGCAAATTCGTCCTTGGAATTGCTTCCACCTTAAGAAAGTGGGACGACCTCATTGCTGTGCCTCCAGAATCCAGATCATTGAACAGGCCATTATGAGAATTTCCTGGAATATTTAGATCCAAAGTCTCTCCTAGCTTCAACAATCATATCAAGACACATAAGACTGATTCCAGCGCATGTACAGAAGGGGTGCCAACACCACTGACTGAATGAACATGAGAAAAAACAGGTGGAGTAGGGTCTTTCTACCACAGAATTGCATAGGGGCACATATGTAGTCATCTTGATTCTGGAATCCTTTTGCATCTCAGAATGTTTCTGGTGTTAAGCCTATCACATAGTAGCAGCCAGAAGAAGAATTTGTTGTGTCCTCTGCGGCTGTGCAACAGGATTTTCCACATCCACATGAACACAGGGCTGACTGTCATAGAGCCCTTTAGCTGCGTAGAGCTGAAGCTGCCTGTCCCCCAAATATACCTCCAATGGTCCTGTATGGAGGGATCATGCCTAAATCACGCACCAACTGGTTGAGCTCTGCCAGTTAGGCCATTCTTGATGAAAAAAGTGCAAATAATGCCCTAGAGATCAATTCGAATTCCAATATTTTTCTTAGTTGTATTTACTACACCACAATTCTGAATCCGGTGCCATATACCCCTTGATGGTATCCCATGATAGCATGTTTGCTGTAATGCGACTTTGGATGCTTAGTTTGCCTCCAGAAACAAGACCGAGTCACAATTGCAGAGTCTGATTGGCCCTTGTGCATCCTTAGACCTTAAACCCTCAACCCTCTTCTGCCTCCCACACTAGCAACCTCTATGTGGTATGTGCCAACATGGCATCTCCTAAACACCCAAATAGTTACGAGTTTTCCCCCTTTTGTTGTTAAATGTATACATTGAGGTTAGAGTTATGAGATGGTAAATGTAACTAATAAACTTCAAAGGTGGTATTTGCAACATGAAGTGATTTTAGGGGTATATTTGCAATTTTCCAAAAACTAAAGGAAGATTTATAGAAGTTGTGTTGCATTATGCTTATAAGGAATACTTCAATTGCAGACATTGATTGTTTAATTTCATGTGGGGAGGTTGACAATGAGAACTCTGAAGTTAGGAAAGCAAGGTCTCTCTCTCTCTCTCTCTCTCTCTCTCTCTCTCTCTCTCTCTCATTTGTCCATCTTTTTCAATTGTAATGTTAAGGCCTTCCTTTTGATAGCTACTATAAAGGATTCAAATTCCATGATATATGTATACCCATTTGTTTACAGGAGGCTGAAGATACCGATTGTAAGAGAGGATTACATTGGAGAATGCATTAGAAAAAATAGAATGCTTCCATTTGATTTGTATAAAGTAGAGAACACCTTAGAGTCAAAAGGTGGTACTGTCACTGTTAAAGTTAAGGGCCGAAGTGCAGTTCATGAGTCCTCTGGCTTGCAAGATACAGCTCATATTCTTGAAGATGGAAAAAGCATTTATAATACAACATTGAACATGTCTGACTTGGCACGAGGTGTGAACAGGCAAGGACATTTTTTTTCTTTTGCAATATTTTCTTTTGGGATTCAGAACTCACTTTTAGATGGATAGTTCAAAAGTTTCTTTCTATCATTTACCTGCAATAAGTTATCTCCTTTTGGAAATAACCCTACTTCCTGCTAATTTCAGTTGATTTGGGCCCCATATGATGTACCATAAACTATCTGTCTTTTTTTTAGATTTTATCCTGCTAATTTTGGTTGATTTGGACCCCATATGCTGTACCATGCTATCTGTCTCTTTTTTAGATTTTATCTGACCTTTAGTGTTTAGCAGAGCAGAAATGTATCTACAAAGTAAATATCTATCTTGTTCTTAATAAACAGGAGGTAATAATTTCAAATTGTTATCTGCTAGTCTTTATATAGTTTACCTTTGGAATTTGGAAGCCATCAAATCCTTTCTTTCAGCACTTGCTCTATTCTACGTGGATCTTGAACATGCATGGTAGATGCAACACACCACTAGGCTCTAACAGTTACTCCCCACAACAACTGAGTGTTTGGCTTTACTTGTTATAATCTGTATTTTCTGTAGAAGTTTGATTGGACATTCGGAGTCCCTGTTTTCTACTAGAAAGAAAATTCATCATTGTAATTTTAAATAAGTTGTTGTTTGGTACTAGGAAGAAGCTGTGTTATTAGTTGCTTCAAATAAGTTAATGACCCCTTAAAACCCGTTTGGAGTCCAAATTTCACCCCGAACATCTAAACTGTCTGTATGCCTGCCAAGCTGCAATACACATTATGTCCTGAAAACGATCTGTTTTTTCATCTCATTTGATGCCAGTTCCATGTTAGAGACACACTGAGTCAGTAACATCATCTCTTCTGTCTTCCCCTTCCTCTCCTCTCTTCACAAACCTAGTTTCTCATGCTAGGGTTTGGTAGTCACTGCATCCTGCCTCTACAAACATTGGCACTAGGTGCAAGTCAAGTTTGTCTTGCTTCCTGTCAGACTGCTACCCATAATACTGAAACTCGCACACTTTTTTCTGTTCCACGTCCTGTCAGAGATTGATTGATGCTTAGAAAGGCAACAGAGTAAAAAAGAACTTAGCCTCATGTTTTAATTATACTATTTTCTACCTTGTTATGTAATTCCACGCTATGGTGATATTGCTCTGGCATATTTCTTACTAGTTTTTTTTCCTTTTTTTCTGTGAAGTTACTATGTACTCCAGGTCATTGAAGAGGATGATGGGTCTGACTGCTACGTATTTCGAAAGTGGGGAAGGGTTGGGAGTGAGCGAATCGGAGGGCAAAAGCTGGAGGAGATGTCAAAAACTGATGCAATCCAGGAATTCAAAAGATTATTTCTTGAGAAGACTGGGAACCCATGGGAAGCATGGGAACAGAAAACTAATTTTCAGAAGCAGCCTGGGAGATTTTACCCACTTGATATTGTATGTTATGAGATACCTAACATTGATTTTACTCATTTTGTGTATTTCAACTGATTTGTTAAATGCAATGCAGGATTATGGTGTTAAGCAGGCACCCAAACGGAAAGATATCAGTGAAACAAAAAGTTCTCTTGCTCCTCAGTTGCTAGAACTCATGAAGATGCTTTTCAACGTGGAGACATATAAGTGTGTTATTGCTTCTTTTCCAATGTCATGCCTGCCTACATTTTTTCTCCTTTTCTATTAAAATAAACCTCCTTCCAGAGCTGCTATGACGGAATTTGAAATTAATATGTCGGAAATGCCTCTTGGGAAGCTAAGCAAGGAGAATATCCAGAAAGGTGTGCTAATATCGTTCCTTATGGACCTCATTTTTTCTCTTCAAATGTATGATGATGTGAAGATGGTTACACTCGCACTACTTGCAGGATTCGAAGCATTAACTGAGATACAAAATTTGTTGAAGAACACAGCTGATCAAGCACTGGCTGTTAGAGAAAGCTTGATTGTTGCCGCGAGCAATCGTTTTTTCACCCTTATTCCTTCTATTCATCCTCACATTATACAGGATGAGGATGAGATAATGATCAAAGTATGCTCTCATTACCCACTTTTATTCCTGTAAATAAGAAGTATTCTATAACTCTTCTTATATTTGTTAATTTATCTTAACTTCTTCATTGGAGTAGACTGGTTTCCCCATAAATCCTCTAATAAATGCTGATGCGCAATTGGACAGTTGGTAGTTCATTGCTATGTCATATACTCATATGTATTGATCCTTTGTTTCATGTAATGATTGCTAAACCATTACACAGGCCTAAACAGAGTTAAAAGAATATAGAGGTCCAACAATTATATCATATGGAAATAAAGGCACAGTTGAGGGTTACGCACTTACGCCCCAATGTTAGGCGGAGTTATAAAGCCACTTACGCCCCAAGGGTTATTTGAACTAAACCACTATGTTTGTGGTGAAAATTCTAAATGCATCTTGTATTTTGCTTAATCTTTCTCTATGCTGTGCACTATCAGTTATGATACAGTAACAGCATTTTATTTTTCTTTTGTTTGTGACATAATGTTATCTTCCTTGCCATTAGAATCGTCACCTTAGTCTATTTATGATTGTTATCATCCTGTCTATTTGTGCTGTTCATGATTCTCTAGTCATTCTATTGTAGTTATTTTCCTTGAATATGATGAAAGAACTTTCTTAGACCTAATTTTCCTGTAACTTAATTTCAGGCAAAAATGCTTGAAGCTCTGCAGGATATTGAAATTGCTTCTAAGCTAGTTGGCTTCGACAACGATAATGGTGAGTCTCTTGATGATAAGTACATGAAGCTTCGCTGCAACATTGCCCCACTCCCTCATGATAGTGAAGATTACAAGCTAGTTGAGCGTTATCTTCTCAACACACATGCTCCTACTCACAAGGTATGGCCCTGTGTCTTTGCTGTTTTTATTCTGCTTATTTTTGGGGTCCTCCGGCAAACATTCTGATATGTTTTTCTTTTGAAGGACTGGTCACTGGAACTAGAGGAAGTTTTTTCACTTGATCGAGATGGAGAACTTAATAAGTACTCAAGATACAAAAATAATCTGCATAATAAGATGCTATTATGGCATGGTAAGCAATAGTTTGAATATGCATTAGTTGTAGCTCTCAGTGTACAATCATTGCAATGGTCTACATTTATTAGTTATTGTTTACTAAATGCACAGGTAAGTATTTACAATTTCACAGTTAATTTGGTTGCATTTGAGATCTTTTAAACATTCCTGAAGAATAACCCTTTCCACTTCTCTCTGTAAAACTACTTGTAGGTTCAAGGCTGACGAATTTCGTGGGGATTCTTAGCCAAGGACTAAGGATCGCACCTCCGGAAGCTCCTGTTACAGGCTATATGGTGTTGTTCATTATCCATGTTCAATATGTTTCGTTGTAGCATCAGTTGGTTGAATATATATGTAATGATGCTCCTCTTTTATTTGACAGTTCGGCAAAGGCCTCTACTTTGCAGATTTAGTAAGCAAGAGTGCACAATACTGTTTTGTGGATAGGGGCAATCCAGTTGGTTTGATGCTTCTTTCTGAGGTTGCTTTAGGAGACATGTACGAACTAAAGAAAGCTACGGTAAGCTTCAAAATATCTTGGTGAACTCAAATCTAATTGCCCATATTGGCTTTTCTCTCCTTCCATTTTATCTGGTATGCCAAGTAGGTTGTTGTGGCACTCAAACAGGATCGAGATAAAATGTATTTGCCATAGGTACATCAAGACTCAGATTTCCTAAATGTGTTCACATATTTGCATGTCTGATCAACAGCTATAACATAATGATCTAAGAGCCAGCATCTTGGTCTCCCTGTGGTTCTTTTTACACAATCCTACTGCCTCTTTAGTTTAGGGTTATATATACTGGGTTAGTAAACACATCACTGATAGGACCTCGTGACAATTTGTCACGTTCATTATTCATAATTTAAGTGCCATCATTTGGTCCTTTTCCATGGGTGCTTATCGTGTCTGTTGATGCAGTCTATGGACAAACCTCCAAGAGGTAAGCACTCCACCAAGGGCTTGGGCAAAACTGTGCCGCTGGAGTCAGAGTTTGTGAACTGGAGGGATGATGTCGTTGTCCCCTGTGGCAAGCCAGTACCATCATCAGTCAGGAGCTCTGAACTCCTGTACAATGAGTACATCGTCTATAACACATCCCAGGTCCGGATGTGCCCTACTTCACCCTATGCCTTCGCTCTTGTGGTTTCATTGCTGACTTTGCGTGGAAACTGTATCTGGCAGGTGAAGATGCAGTTCCTGCTGAAGGTGCGGTTCCATCACAAGAGGTGACTGGGAGACTGGATAAGTCGAAGCTGTTGGACTAGAGTAGAGTTGGTTGAAGGATCACTAATGATATTAGTAATCTGTCTGTATATCGGGCCCCGTCAACATTTAGTTTATGTTAGTCATTGGGTGCTTGCGCTTGATCCATTTTGGGAAATGTGCTTGAGTATCAGCGCAAATAGCACGAATCATCCACGGCTAATGCCTTATTTAGATGACAGATCGCTGCTTAAAACTGTTGGGAGCTGGAACCCCTTGGTCTCCAGCTATTTTATCTTAACTACTGTTTTTAACGGTCCCATGGGCTGGGATGGTGATGGATCGCCCCATCCTGATTACAAGGAAAGTTTCATCTACTCCCTCCGTCTCATGAAAAAATGTAATCCTAACTTTTGAAAAAAATCCCACAAAATAGATCTAATTACCTTCCTAATGAGGGTATTAGAGTCTTTGCTTTCTTTCACTAATTTGTCATAGAAAAACTAAAATTGCACTCTTTTATGGGACGGAGGGAGTATATTCGAAGGCCATCCCACTAGGATTTTGCAGCGAAACTTGTGCAAAATCAAAGCGATGCTAATCC
Source organism: Cenchrus americanus (assembly GCA_947561735.1). NCBI lineage: Eukaryota > Viridiplantae > Streptophyta > Magnoliopsida > Poales > Poaceae > Cenchrus > Cenchrus americanus. The sequence goes on along the minus strand of OX387245.1, from coordinate 194,228,278 downwards.
CACTAAGAAGGATGAGTTTCACCAATCTTACACATTTTAGTTTGAGGCTGAGCACTTTTGTGGATGCTAATCACACTTAAGAGAGTAAACTGTCGAGCCAGCATGTACAAAATTTGACAACCCTACATGAAAGCAAAACTGGATGAAGGAATAGTGTAAACTTCCGAGCCTGAGCCTGAGCCCTGAGCTGGTGTCCCTAGCGTTCATTTGTTGAGCTGCTTGCCTGCGTGCCCAACGTTGGCCTTGCCCGTGGCCTGCCTCCCTCTCCAGTGTTATCGGCATGCTATATACTGCCAAGAGGCTCAACGGCAGGCTGTCAACGCCATAATGGACTCTTCATTTCGAAAGGGCTTTAACACACAACGCCACAATGGACTCTTTCCAATTCGAATGGGCTTTGTTGGCCAATGTCGCTACCGCCAAAGTTGACTTCAGCTTGGTGGTTTCTGGAATTTCCCATGCACCCACACACGCTGCATCTTCTTCCCATTCTTTCGGTTCACTGATTTGACACAGCAGTATTCCAGCTCCAGCTGCAGACAGGTAGGCAAATGTATGTCAGTTTTTTTTTTTGAAACTTGGATTGAGAATGATGTACAAACTACGTAGGCAATATACAGGCAAGGGAACTCCAATAAATAAAAAAATTACTGAACCACTCCAGACAAAACAGAATACAATTACAGGAGCCTGATGATTTTTTTTTTGAGCAGCAGGAGCCTGATGAATTTGGAAGAAACACTGAACCATGGAAGATCTATACATAACTACTCCCTCAATTTCATAATACTTATCGTTTTCACTTTTCTTTTTTTGCAGGGACTTTTTGCTTTTCTATAGTGCATAGCAAAAGGAATGTGTCTAGAAAAGAGAAAACAACAAGTATTATGAAACGGAGGGAGTATGATACAAAATTATATACCACTACTACCCATTCTAACTAATAAGTAGCTAACCATTCTTATGTAAAACTACAATGCATTATATCAATACAAAACATTCTATTTCAATAAGCATACAAAACAGTCAGTCAAGTCTAAAAAAAACTCATTCACATGCCACATCGGACATGATGGAAGTGGTAAAACTTCAATAGGTAACATCTAACCCTGAAAATTGTCAAAGAATTTGAGAGTTACCTCTATTAGCCCAGCAGCACAAAAAAGTTCTCTTACAGTGTCCAATGTGAAGAAGTATGACAAGGTTCCATCTGACCGCATATATTCCCGAAACCCTACTCTTTGATGAGGTAAGAAACGAAGCATTGTCATGTCATAAAGACCTAATTTAAAACAATGGAACTGTCAGAGGGTAGGTTATCATAAGCACTGTGAAATTATACCATCGTATGTCTACAAGCAATTACCATAATCCCTAAACAGAAGGAGGCCACCTGGTTTCAGAACAGAAACACATTGCTCTATAGTACTTGGCATTATGGTGAAGGGTATGGCTGATAATGTGAATATCTGCCAACAAAAAGATTGAAGAAAACCACACCATATATTTACAAACACAAGTAGGCATACTTTAAGGATTTTTCTTTCCAAAGTACATTCAGAACTATAAAACTTGCAATACAATTTAAAAGATACAGTCAAAATTAGCCAACTTGAGTCATGAGTATGCACAGGTACATCATGAGTTAAGAAAGGGTGCAACCAAAGAAACAGCACCACATCCAAAGATTAACCTACCATAGTGATAAAATCCATGCCACCAACACAACATTGGTTCTCTCTCAGGAAGCCTGGCTGCTCTTTTCTCATTTTATGATGACTTGGATCTGAAAACAAAAATGTTATGCAGAGTTCAGAACTAGGTAGTGTGAAAAGAAAACTCAATAAAGGAGTGTTTAATTAAATGAATAACCAAGTAAAATTGAGCAGCCTTTCCATGTGAACTTTTACAGGCATTGCAGAATAGCCAATCTGGAAATGCTTCTTTAGAAACATCCATAAGAAAGGGGTGGAACCTATCCTTGATATCAATCCCTTTTGTATTGGATATAATCTCATTTGTCTTCTCGAGAGTGTCTTTACTACAGTCACAAGCAAAGACAGTGATGCTTTCACTAGACCTGAAGATACCATACATTATGATGGTGCAACCATTAGGAATCAAGTTCCAGGTAATTTAGTTCAACCTAAAGTGACACAAATAAAAAGTATAATCATATACTCAGGACAAAACATACAGGACAGATAAATGCTACACATTCAGAATCATATATGTTGGAAGGAATCCTAGCAACACATCACATTCAGAAGAAAAAAAATGAAGTATCACAAATTACTATCAACATGCAAACTTGAAAGTGAATTCAGAACTACAAAACATCCATCCATTGTCTTTTAAGAGTGGCAGGAAAGCTGGCCATCATTATATTAAGAAGATAAAAGAAACGAACAACAAACAGGTCCAAACCAATGGTTCGGAGTTTTAAGCGATTCAGTGAATGTCTACAATCAAAGCTAAGTGGCTGAAAAAATAGTAGTTCTGAGAACATTACCGTAGTATGGAAACAGCAGTGCTTCCATTTCCGCATCCCACTTCTAAAATCTTGGCACAATCTTTACTGTTAGGCAGTTCAGGAAATTCCTTAAGCAAATATCTCCTTTCCTGTATATCAACATAGTAACATGAATCACAACTCTAATGCCACAAACTCTTTAGTTCACATTCAATGTCTGAATGTCTGACACATTGGTTCTACATGTATCTTTGCCGACTTTTCGAGTAATCAGTCAGGCACACCATTTTCCGAATCTAATTTACTGTTGAACAGTAGGCGGAAAATTAAAGAAGATGGTGGGAAAAAACATGGCATAATGAAAAACAAATGTATATTTGAATATTCATAAGGTCATTCTGGTGTAAATTACAATCCTATTTCTGAGCCTGACTAAGTATAGCGCACAAGCAGTAGTGTTATGTTCATACTAGCATGGTAGCATCAATATGCCAACAAAGGCACTATATCCCAGTTTTCTATGGTGGCACAGTCGATGCAGCATAACCTGAGTGTTGAACAGGAAATCAAACATTGCTATCTGAAGTCTTTTCACTCAGAAGTTTAGAAATATAAATTTGTTCTAGAGTTTTGTAAGAACGGCACATAACATAAAGAACTACTATCCAGAAGAAGTTCCATTCTATTTGGTGTGTTCCTCTGCCCACTTTGCGACTGGCACTCTTTCATTGATGAATGAACACAGATGTGTATATGGTCAAGACCGTGAATCTCTAAATCAACCCTCTTCCATCCAACTATGGGTGCTGTTATTAATTCATCGCATACCAATCTCCAAGGCACAAATCTGTGAACTGAAAATTACAAGATGAAGAACAGCAATCTAAATCAGGTGAAACAGACCGCCCTGACTTATGTTTCCTAGTAATTCCTACTAGTCATATGACTGCAAAGTTTAGTTTTCTGTTCAACACGGTTCTGAAGGAAAGTAAAAAGGCTATCTGCAAAGTGGATGGAGACTGGAGAGCCACCTTGAAGAACTTGCCGGACGAGTGTCGACGGTGGAAGCTTCTCCAGGCCTCCGACGAAGGCTGCGGTGTCGAGGTGGTGCTCGCGGCGGGACCGGGGAATGGGGAGAGGTGGTAGGATAAGGCAGGGTCGGATTCCACCTCCGCCTTGAGGTCCTCCCACTCGAAGTCGCGCGAATGGTACTCCGTCTCCGCCTCGTCCTTGCCGGAGTTCTCCGGTTCGCCTCCGGCTTCTTCCACTTCCATGGATGCCCTGCTTCGTTGCCGAATTAGCAAGATCCACCTATCCTTGTCGCGGTCAGCCCGCCTGGGGGACCTCACCGAGGGAGATCAGGTCGCCGGCAGGTGCGCCGCCGGTGCAGGGAGGAATCGGGGGATGGAAGGAAGGGGCGAGGAGAAGGCATAAACCTCCGGCGGTAATTAACGTTTTTAAGTGAGGGAAACGGGACAAAAGGGCAAAACAAGGGGGAAACGCCCTAAAAATACCCTTTTTTAAAACAAAAACACCACTTTTCAAGAGCACCAGATGGATTCGAGGGGATTCCATCTTGTCAGATCCTCATGGCACATCGAATTCAATCTTGTGATATCCATTAGAAAATGATACACAGCACAAAGGTTTCACTTGCTCATTTCATGGGTATACAAGTAGAAGTAGCAACAGTGGATCATAGTTTTTTCCCTTTTTCGTTTTGGGTTCTACAAATTGGGCCGTAGGTCTGACCAAGGAAGTCCGTACTCTTGTCTCTCGAATCTCATTATACTAGCAAGTTGCATGTGGGTTGCTACGGTGAAATATTTTAGCCATATCGTTCATATACAAATTGGATTTCGAATATCTAATAAATATTTTATCCTCTATATCGTTTTCCACGCACACAATTTAAATATGGGCTCTTATTCAAACTTTAGCCATATCGTTCGTATACAAATTGAATTTCAAAATTTGATCAATATTTTATTGCATGGCAAATCATTTACATAGTTTATGATATTATATTTTTCCAATTCCATAAACAAACTTTATTATTTTTAGTTTTTCATAAATCAATACATATCCATATTATTGTCTTGCATGTTATATTTATCCAAACCTCTAACTTAGTCATGCCAATTATTTTGAAATCTGAATCTAAATTGTATTGCCACCCATGGCCCAGCGTGGTAGGATGTGGGAGGTCCGGGACTCCGTGCATGGCCCGTGTTGTTTCTTCTGGCGGTCGACGTTCCGGTTTTCATGCTAGTGTACGATTCTTAACTTTCTTTGATCGGTTCTGACTGGTTTTGCTTGATATATTTTCTATCTCGGGTTAGGAAGACGATGACGGACGAAAAAATAGAGCAGAAGTAATCCTTACTTTAATATTAGGTAAATAAGTAAAGATAAAGATAAAGACCACGGTAGACACACATGAAAATACTTGTATTGGCCCAAATATACTCCCTCTGATTTGAAGTCGTTTAGGATAGCAACACAGTCTCCAAAGATATTATTAAAACTAACATATGTATATTTTTATGAATGTATTTTGCAAGACAAATCTATTTACATAGTTTTCACATTTTCAAATTCAACGACTTAAAAGTTATTCATGACTTATATTCTTAATGTTTGACTCAAACCTTATTCAAAATGACTTCATTTACCCAACCGAAGGAAGTACTTGGAATGGTGACCGAAAGCATAAAAATATCCAAAATTAACCACATTCCCAAAATGATATTATTTTTTCTCTCTTCTTCTACAAGGACTTTATTAAATCCAATAAAAAATATTTGCAAAATGGGGACATTCACTATAGTTATTGGGTAAGAAAATGTTATTCGACCAAATAAATCTTCACCAAGCCGAATGAACCAAATTAACTAGGGTTAAAATGGAACTTGAAAACAGATATGTAATAGCATTCACTGACTTTACTGTGCAACAATTTTCTATACATGTACCAACTTTTTTTTTTGCACATGTCCAACTTTTTTTTCATTCACCAACTTTTTCGATAAGATGATGCTGAGATAATTTGTTGGAGGCCCGTTATTAGGGTACTGTCGTTATAGATACTACGGGTATCTCCCCGCATTGCTGCGGGAATTAAGAAACAATGTAATGAACATAAGAGAATTTTTTCCATGTGCTAGTGGATGCTAATGTAGGTGCCAAGGATCAATTTTCCCATAATGGAGACATAATATATTTTATTATATGTAAGTAAAAAATATACAGAATCATATGCAGCGTAATATGATGGAGGGGATATGGCAGATGCTGAGATGCAGCCAACATCAAGCAAAACTTCTACATGGTCCGGCAAGTTTTATTAGCAACCTGATTACTAAGAAGTGTAAGTTCATACCAACCCAATTAATGAGGTAATCATCATAATAAAGAATAAAACAACAATAAAACATTAAAGTTCCATAATTTAGTCATGTGAGTGTCCAGGCCGCTCTTGACCGTGAGCACGGCTAATCGATTAGTTTTACACTCTGCAGAGGTTGTACACTTTCACCACAAGCAGTAAAAGCTCCAAAGAACTTTGAACCAACCATGCGGTGTTTGCAAGGCACCATACCACACTACCGAGGTGTGGTTGCATAGGGACGCTACATGGCCTTTACAAAGGTTCCCTAGCAAGTTATGACCCACAAGGTCCGGATCAGTTAGTAAGGTATAAAGTCCCCTAGCAGGTCGATACCCCACCATAAAAAGAATAACTCACCCAACCCCCTGCTAGAGCGAGTCCATACCCCACAGGACAGCCGATCCCTTGTCCTTATTAGGTAAGACCATCCCAAGCTAAAGTTCCTAATTATTCAGCCAAGACCATTGCCCATTAGTTCTTGTGGTTGTACTGTTTTCCTGGGTGGTTCTCCATGTTCCGATTAATCATATTAAAGTGGTCTTGTAAAGTAAAGAACATAAACAGAACATAGAACATAAAGGTAATCAAGTTTGTTTAATACCAATCCCAGTTGAGCATGCTAAGCCATAGCTACCACAAGATTAATTTGATAACCCCGGTGACAAGGTAAAGGTAGTAAAAGACTAGGCATGGTCCTTAATAGGTTCCCGTCAAGTTAATGCAAGCAAGAAAAGTAAATACAGTGAATTTAAATGCATGTTATGTAGGACAAGCGGGTATGCATCAAGGAAGACTTGCCTTCAACAAAACTCTGCTGCTCAAACTCTTGCACGTCTTGATCTTCAAATCCTTCGAACGAATCGCTCTCTACGATCCACAATCAACACATACAAGCATACAACAAGAATAAATAAGAAACAGTCACCAAACAGATCAAACAGAACTAAACAGTGGCATAAAACTAATCTACGCTTCGAGACGGTCGCGTGGACATAAATAACGCTAAAATCAGAGCTAAAACGACTAAGTTACGCCCTATAGAAGGGGCAGGGACTAAACTGTAAAGGTTTAAAAAGAAACTGGGCTAAAATAAAAGAAAAAGAACTAAACCGTAAAGGTTTTGTCTCTGCGAAAGGGTATATCTGTGAATACCAGAAAACGTGGGGGGTTTTCTGCAAAAGTCACAAAGCCGACTGGGTTTGACTAGCTGTCTCGGGTTTGACTCGATCTAGATCCATTGGATCTAGATCCAACGGCTGAGGTGGCTTGCGGGTGAAGTGGGCGGCGAGACTGGATCTGGTGCGTCGGATCTCGATCTGGCGGCACAGATCGCATGCGAGCGCTGCCCGACGCGGCGGCGGGCGCGTGGGCCGGCGGCGGCGACCGGCGGTGAACGGCGGCGGCTTGCCGGCGAACCCGATCTAGGGTTCCCGTGCACCGGCTTGGCGCGCGATAGCATCTACGGGCGGCGCGCGAGCGGCGAGTTGGGCGGGGGCGGTGGCCGCGGCGGGGGTCGCGGCGGAGCGGATGCACGGCGAGGCGGCGCGGCTCGGTCAAGGCGGCGAAGTCCGGCGAGCTTCTACGGGCGGCTCAAGACTCCGGCTCGAGAACAAACGACGTCGACATCCTCCTCACCTCCAAGCGCGTTTCCTGGGTGGCTTCTTGTCGACGGGGCGGCGGCGAGAGGCGGGCGGCCGGCGGCGGCGGCGAGCTAGGGTTAGGGCCCTTCGGCGGCGCTCGAAAGCAAGAGGCGGTGGCTCGGGTGGCTTGGGTGAGGGCGTCCAAGGGGCGGCGGGCGGCTATAAATAGCCGGGCGGACCGCCTTGGCGTGCGGGCCACGCGCAAGGGCGTGCGCGGCTCGGACTCGGCGGCGGTGGCGGCGGAGTCCGGTAGGAGACAACGAGGCGAAGGGATGACGGGTGGGACCCTCGGGTCGGCGACCGCGCGCGCGGGCGGGCCGTCGGTGGCGGAGTGGGCCGGATGGGCCACGACGCGCGCGCGCGAGCCGGCGCAGCGGCTAGCCGGGCCGCGCGAAGCCGGGCCGGCGGGCGCGAGCGCGCGGCTCATCGCGCTCGGGTTGGGCCGCGCCTGGCCGTCGCTAGAAGGTAGGATAGATAGGGTAGATGGTTTAGGCATTTGGGTTTTGAAAACGATTCAAATAAAAAAGAATTCAAACTTTGAATTTGAATTCTAACAAACTAAAAACAATGCACCAACATGTATGCAACATTTAATTCTTATGATTCATTAATTTTATTTTAGAAAAGTTTTAAATGCCTACAAGAAAAGTAAAGCAACCTTATATTCCTTAAGCAAATAAAGGTTTCTAGCAAATTTTAATAAAGCCATTTTTAACAAAATTAGGGTGTTATATCAATCGAGACGGTTCACCTGTGTTTTCCATTTCAATTGTTGCGCGTGTGCATGCTCATCAATTCGACGGCTCAGCTTTGTCCTTTTCGGTTTCCTGGTCGGCTACCAGCGGCACATGCATGGAAGGAAGGTCAAAGGGAGATTGACATGGACCAATGAGAGGGCTGAGAGCTCCCAAAGAATTCCTAGTGGGGAGCTCCTATATAGGAGTTACTCCCTTCGTAAGGGCAAAAGACTACGTTCTGACTGTTGGCTTGGATTGCAGAAAAGAAGGCGTTTAACCCACGCGGGGTGATTTTGTGATTTTGGACGGTGTTACCCTTCCTTAATTACGTTCCTTCGCATGCAAAGGAATCGATCTTGCGATGTCACATCTCTATACTTGCTGTGTTAACCAGTTGAAGGTTTTATTGGATCGTTGCATGAAAGCAACCGCGACCCTATTTAATAAGGGTAAACAGGGAAAATTTTACCTTAATTAATGGCTTCTTGGTATGCATAATGTTGTCCTAAACGTCCTCCTTTGCCAGTATGGAGGGAGTATCGATTTAGTTATCTATCCAAAAAATAGTAGACATATAGGAAATCCGGTATTTGTATGTTAAAATTCGCAACTTTTCAGCTCATCGGTCGTTGGTGGTTTTCAGCCCATCGGTCGTTGGTGGGCTGCACTGCTGGCTTTTTTGCGTTGAAGGAAAAAAAAGAAAGAGAACAAGGCAGTCAATGAGATACATGTGGGCCGATTTCCTTAGGGCTACTATAATAACTTTTATTAAGACAGATTTTATAAAATACTTTGGTAAAATAATTTGATTTTATTTTAAACTAGATCAAATAATTAATATAGAGAAATTGAAATTTAAGTTGTGACCAAATCTAAGTGTTGATGAGAAAAAACGAATGTCAAAAATTACCTCTGAGTTATATGATAAAAAAGATGTATCCATTTCATTGAATAATGTAGTTGAATTAAAATGTTTTGCAATATTTATCTCAACCTTATGTTCCCATAAAAAGAGTCCATGCTAATCTATAGGTTTTCACTGAATTTTTCATATTATTAACTTTATTTTGTGGTTATTATGAGATAAAAGTTGAACTATTGGTGACAAACAATTTACTTTTTTCATCTATCTTTGGGACATGGGCCATAACAGAACATATGAGCCTGATTTAACTTTTGAGAAATTTTAGAGTATTTGAAATTAATGTGAATCGTACATCTGATGAAATCTAACAGTGAAAGTACCAAGAAGTACCTAAAGAGAAGTAAAGAAAATGAGAAGCTACTATGATATCTTTTAATTATGTTAAATTATTTTTTTTGGAAAAAGGAATAATAAAGGAAAGTACCTGCAAGTACCACAGGTACTTTCAAGTCACAAGTATCTAACAAAGCTCTATACTTTTCATTCAATACTTTAGATCTTATTTGAGGCACATATATATAGTTCCTTTACTTTCAATAACCATGCGCAAATTCATTTAAACTAGCATATCAATTAAAAAGTTTAATGAACCCCCTATGCATCACCATTTTTGTAGTCTACGTATATTATAATGATCTGAACTAAGGTGCTGATCTTGATGAAGAGGTCAGCTGCTACCCTCCAGATCGGTGGAGATGTGAACAGGTGGAAAGCGAGTGCTCTCTTGACACTTATGTCCAACTCATTACGTACCCAACCACTCCAAGCAAAAACAATTCGCTGCCGTCCGTCCAGTTTCTATATGTTCGTTCTCCTCTCTTTAATTTGAAACCTTGGATCTGCAGACTAGCTTGGTGAGGGTGACTAGACCTTGCCGTATGATTCTTTCGTCCGTTCATTTTTTTTAAAGAAAAATAGGGGGTAGAGTAAGAATCATGACCCTGGTTGGTCTTGGTCTCTTCCATATGGTTTTACCAAGTAGGTTTTGACGACATCTCAACATCATGAGAAACCATTTATAATGTTTAGTAAGGTTCCTAATACGAAAAGTTGATGCATTTTAAGTTTAATTAATTAGTTAGTGATGCTGATGCAGTACATACCAATAACTAAAACTAGAAGCAAGTGTGTGCTGGAAACAAAATTTATTTATTTTGAAACCAGGAGTTCTAGAGCAGTTCATCAATAAAGACTTATGATTAAACTGATTAGCTCAGTACATACATGTCTGTTCAATCGAAAATATATTTGCATCCACAGAAAAAGCCCCATGGGTATATGCCATCAATATTACTTGACAAAAAATATTGTAATTTAATATTTGTCTAGTTTTGTCCTGTAAAACTTGTAGTGAAATTATTAATACATCTAAATAACGAGTGCTTTAAAAAAGTGCTGAATGCATTTGTTCATTTTTTAAAGAAACTTCATTTTCTCCCAACAAAAGGAAAGGAATAATGATATGCTTAATTGGCTCATATAAAAAGAATGTGTATTTTTATCTGTATACAAGATGTGCTAATGAAAGACATTTGAGACAAAAGAATCAGACAAACTAATATGGCAATCAATTTGACTGAATCAAGACTCAAGAAGCATGCTAAGTATGTCTTGTAGAAGTACTCTTCTGCGCTTCAACTTAACTTGATCAGCATACATCAGTTTCTAACAAATAATAGTACTTCCAAAAATCTTAAATTACGTTTGGCAGATCTTAAAGCGACGAAATCTGTTGATTTGTATGACTGATTTGTTGTGAGAGGAAAAATACTATGCCAAGAAGTAGAAACACTATGCAAAAAGAGGAAAACCTACAGGAAACTCTCCCCCCGGATGTGTTTAAGTAATGGATGAGAGGGTAAAGTATTGGCCATCCATATAGTTTACCTAGTGTGAAAAGTTAATTAATTTACTAAAGGATTATTAGGAAGTGAAATGTCTTTTTCAGGTAGGGTTCAGATCTCCCCTGAACCCTGAAGCCAGTGGTACCTTGATAATGCATGAAAATTCACGTCAAAATCTACAGACTGGACAATCGGCATCATCGATCTTAGTTTTGACAAGAAATTGGTAATTTCTGACATAATTTATCATGTGCACACGAGCAAATCACTGTCCTCTCGCTGATTGTAACAAAGACTATATCACATGCATGTTGGATTGGACTGAAAAATACCTGAAATGTACTCCGTATATATTTAGATGATATAGCTGATAGAGAGTGTGACATATATACAGGAAACCGCCGGCTGCATATCAGGAGCATCCAAGACATCCAAGAGTGAAAGCAACAGAAAGTCTAAAACTAATTAACATCGGAAGAGAGATCTAAGTAAAAACAAATGGCATACATACGGATGCAACGACTACTGTCTTATAATACACCTTTGTTACCTGTTTGCAATGGTATGGCCATAAATTAACTAAACTATGCTTATGAAGAGAAGTCATTTTTTTTTGTAAATGATTCCTCTTGTATATACCATACAAACTATTTTTTCAAATTAAACAATATTCAAATTCATGTATTAGATATATACTAGTGGGAAAAATAACAATATATACATCCAATGCAAAGCTTGCAATTAATCAATGCAGGCAGGATAATAACCAGCAGTGTAAATCTTAGATTTTTTTATTGTGTATATATGTACACATCATCATCAGTTTACCACGTACCGGCACACGTACGCACAAATTAAATTGGGGGCCTTCTTGGTATATATAGCTATCATCAGGCCACACCAAACCCGAGAACAAGAACCGTTCTCTCACTGCAGTCGGCTAGCAGCTGGGAGGCCGGCGGCAGCTCAGCTATAGTGGCGCGCTAGACTGGCAAGCAAGCATGCCCGGCCGGCCGCGGCCGGCCGAATAGTTTTTCTCGTCCTTGTCGCCGTCCAAACGCCAGAACTAGACGTCAAAGCCGTGTCGATTACTCCCCAAATAAAACTAGCAACTTGCAGCTGCACCTGTCATTATATAAGGCACCTGCTCTTGTTGCGCTCGGAGTCTCCGATCTCGATCGAGTCCCCGGCCGGCTAGCATTTCTCTCAAAAACCCTAAGAACTTCCACTGATCTCCAGGCACCACTAGCTAGTAGCCTTGACACGGTCCATATATACTCCATAGAAAGTGTTAGCTGATTTCTCCATGGAAGGCGGCTTCAACAAGGCCGGCTCGCCGGAGGCGTCCGGCGAGGGCTCGAGGCGGGCGCCGCCGGCGGCCTACTACGAGTGCTCCTTCTGCAAGAGGGGGTTCACCAACGCGCAGGCGCTCGGTGGCCACATGAACATCCATCGGAAGGACCGTGGCGGTGGTGGCGGCAAGTCCGGAACCGCGCCGCCGCAGCAGGACGACGCCGGTGGCTCCCGGACCTACGGCGGCGACGTGCACCTGGGTCTCTCCCTGGGGAGGAAGGAGGATGTTGATCTGGAGCTCAGGCTTGGGGGTTATCCTTATAACTAGTAGCTAATATAAGAGACCTCAAAATTTGCTAAAGCAGTGGAGGAATCCAGCTGCTATGTGCTGATTAATATAGGTACGAATTAAGCTACTTTTTTCGGTGCTCGATTTTTTCATTTGGTAGTAGTTTGGTTCTTGCTTGTCCGCGCTACCGACACTTGATTGAGGAAGTGATGATCGCTGTAATTCTTGGAGGACCTAACTTGTTTGGTAGCTGATGTATATATATAAGTGTGCACGCAATATGGAGGAAATTTTTATAAGTTCTCTTGATCATCTGTCCTTAGCTTATCCTATATGGATCTTAGTTACCCACCCTGAGAGATCAACTTTCAGACAGACTTGATACTTCTGATGCTTTGTCGTATTAATGAAAATTTGGAATTTGTAGTGCATTGTAACATTCCAGTTTCCGACAGAAAATATGACACACCAAGAATGATAGGTCCAAAAACACTGAAACACACTGTTAGTAGAAAACTATTATGGATCAGCACCCTTTCTCGCAACAAAAAAGATCAAATTGTTCTAATTAATTAATGTGAGTTCATCCATGTGGCTACATTAAAACTTTAATACTGCTTTATTTTTTCTCAAAAGTAAAGTACCAAAGTAGTACAATGAATCTCTTTGGTTGTAATAAAAACAAAAAAAATCTTTTGTGTTAATAAGAAAGCTTTGTCTGTGCAGTATTTGCTACTGTGAGTTTATGGGTATCAAAATTAACTTGAGCTATACTATATATCCTCCTTTAGCTTCCCTGTGAAACAAACGTAATATATCTTATATCATACATGATCTCCTTCCCAATCTACATTGTGATAATATATTTACTAATAGCTGTGGTGTTGTTAATTTGGTGATACTGATAAAACATTTATCATTTGACATGTTATAGTCCCCCCCCCCCCCCCATTTTCCTCTAGTTTTAGTAATATGGATCCTGCTGATAAGAAGCGAACACTACAAAAAAAATCCAGTGATCATGACGGTCACTTTTCGTCACGGATCATCGAAAATTCATCATAAAACAGTCTTTATGACAAAATTTGATAACGTCATGTATTGAGCGTCACATACTAACCTTCGTGACAATTCTAGCGTTTTCATCATAGATTAATGTGATCAATGACAATCTTAGAGTTGTCTAAAGCCCACCAAACCCAACCCAAAGCCTATAATTTACGACAAATCTGATCGTCATGGATTAAGTTGCCACCTCATTCATAGATGACTTGGACGATAAGTTGGCTGCTAATGTGAATGAGGACGTGGCTGACTTAATAGTTGACATGGCAATTGTTGACATGATGACATGTGGCAGGCGACATGGCAATGGCAATGATGTCATCATCACATGCCATTTGTTAACACACCCAATTCAAGATGGGCCTTAATTAGACCAGTTATTTCACAATACATACATAGACCATATAAATTTCAGGGCAACCCATAAAAATTTCACAACATATCCAAAACAACAACAAAAAAAGCACAAATCAATTCCAGAAAAAAAACATATTTTTCCAACCTATTTATCAAAACAAAAATTTCAGCACAAAAATAATAGCATAACATGAATCTCCCCCCACTACTAGAGAATCGGGCATTTGTCCCTGGCCCGTTTTTTTGACTTGTATCGTGCATTTTTGGCCCCAGCACAAATAACTACATTTGTACCAGGTGGAGTCACTGGCCGGTACAACCTCTCACAGGGGTGCGTCGATGCCATCTCCCACCCCACCCGGTACAAATGCCTCACATTTGTATCGGGTGGTGGCTCCGCCTAGTAAAATGTGAGGCCAACACATTTGTATCGTTCGGAGCCACTGCCCGGTACAAATGTGAGCACATTTGTACCGGCCCTTGTGGTGGCCCGGTACAAATGTGCAACGACTATTTTTCCTTCTTCTTCCCCCTGCCTGAGCCCCCCTCCCCACTCTTCTTCTTCCCCTCTCCAACTCGACCCCCCCTCCCCAATGGCGCCCTAGGGAGTTTTTACCCGATCTGCGACGATTTCTCCACGATTTGACTCATTAAAGTGGTGTAGAGGTTAGTTACTTCATCCTACCTTCATATACAGTTGCCATTTTAAGTAATATTCTTTGTACTTAGAGTATAATTACATTCCCAAATGTTCTAATAGAAAGAAAGTGTCATGATAGATGTATGAGATGTTGTATGTGTGCTAGATTTTTTATCAATTTATTTATTTATATTGAAAATTAGTTTACTCAATTGATTTCATCATGAGAAAGTTAGTTTCCTTATTAGAAAATTGATATCTTTCTTAGAAAAGTAACTTTCTCATTACAAAATTAGTTTTCATCATTAGAAAATTGATATCTTCAGTAGAAAAGTAGTTTCCTTATTACAAAGTTAGTTCTCATTATATTTTTGTATGTATATATATTCATAAGAAAAAAATAGTATTTCATAGTTTAGTCTTTCACTAGTGTTTAATAATTAGGTATAACTGATATTAAATTTTTAATTTCATAGTTTAGTTCTTCACAATTTTTGCATAGTTTTTAATTATATGTACAAATAAGCAGCCAGTGGGAGTGGGGATGGTTGTTTGGCTAGAAATTATTAAATAAAATTCCGTGCATATTTTAGGTATAACAATTGCAAGTCGCTTTTTTGGTCGTGGTGGCGGCCGCAGAGGTGGTCATGGTCGTGATCATGGAGGCGGTCGTGGACTACACATTGTTGACGACCGCCCACCATTGCCTCGTCCTCCAAGGATACACTTTACCCATGGCATCATTAACTTGCCTAACGGTGATCAATCAAGGATCTGCTCCAAACATAGTAATATTCTTTCCCTCTATAAATCTGATTTTTATTACAAGACTAATAATATTCATTTCATAACATGCAGAATATCAATCATATGAAGTGGTTCCAACATGTTCTCGATAATATTAATTGGTGGTATCCCTCCCGTTCTACAATGTGCGATTGTCGGTCCAAACAACACCATTCAATTAAAAATCCCTTTTGACATACCTGTTTGAGGTCAATTTCGCTCCTCGTTGTCATCAGAACCCCACTCCAATGCTATCGATTGTTGAGTGGGGTAGCCCTTCACCATTTAAGAGGACTTTTGAAAGGACCACCGTTCAGAAGTGTTTCGAACAACTTAGTGCTAATGGGTATTTTCTGCCATATTACTCTTATTTTCTAATCAAGGCACTCGAGGAGGGAGAAAGTGTGACCACGACCGCAGAGAGACTTTGTTGCCTGAATCATAATGACATGGTACGGAGCATAGAAATGTAACTGAGTATTTTTAATATAAGTAGCTGTGCTACATTTTTTAACATTCGTATTTTTTCTTAACTTTAGAATTTCTTTCGTGAACATTTGCGGCAATGAGTTTTCATGCAATTCTAGAGCAAGCGTGCGATGTTTTGGGATTTTCTTACGAGGAACCAAATCCAGAATGCAAAAGAGATGGGAAGTTCCAGGCTCATCTTTCATTTTGTCCGCCATATCAATTCAACTCTCCACTGTTTGAGATTTATGGAAGTCCATGTGACCATTCATGTGAAGCTAAAGAGAGTGCACTAATTCATGCTCTAGCATATATTAGTGAAATTCTGGACTTCAAGATTGGAGATTTCAACTATATGGATTACCTGTTTAAGAAAAATGGAGGATCGATATGAAATATGTGTTGTGCGTGGATGTACCCTTTTATTTCTATATGGATTTGAACTTGTGGTCTTTGTTAAGACTTATTGATGTACCCTATATTTCTATGGATTTGAACTTGTTGTCTTTGTTAACACTTAAGTATTGATGTACCCTTTTATTTTTATGGATTTGAACTTGTTGTCTTTGTTAAGATCGACTTAAGTGTTGATGTACCCTCTTATCTCTTGAATGCCTTATTACTTGTGAGTTTTGAATGACGTGAAATCGATCAGAATGCCTTAACACTAGATGGTCTAGTTAAGGAGGATTTTGCATGAAAATAATAAATTTCTTTGTAGTTGTTGCAGTCAAGGAAAAATAATGCTCATTAGAAGATATTACTCGTTAATGATAATAAAGTTGTCATTTTGATTATTAAATGTATTGTTGCATATAGTATATATGCAAAGTAAGAATACTAAGTTTTTTGTCATTTTATGCGTTGTATACAATTTATAATAAATAAACTACCAATTTAGGATACTTAAAGCAAATTAAAATGAAACAAAATGAAATGCACATTTGCACTGAGCCAGATCTAGTCACTAGTCAGCATGGTCTACAAGTGTCAAGCCACTGTATACTATTCACTAGTCAATTTTTGTAACTATATCTTAATAAAAATAGTTACCATAGCAATTTTTGTAACTTCAATAAATGTAAAATAATAATTTTACATAGAAATATACACGATCAAGACCAAATCATGATTACCATATTAATAACACTAGATGTACTACTTCAGGAGGATTTTGAATGAAAAGAAAAAAATTATTTGTAGTTGTTGCAATGAAGGAAAAAATAATGCCCATTAGAAGATATTACTTGTTAATGATAATAAAGTTGTCATTTTGACTGTGAAGTTTATTGTTGCATAGTATATATGAAAAGTAAGAATACTAAGGTTTTTCTGCTATGTATACAATTTATAATAAATAAACTAGAAATTTAGGATATTTAAAGCTAATTAAAACAAAAAACGATGAAAAGCCCATTTGTACCGGGCCTTGTTTTGCCCCGGTACAAATGTGCTTTTCGTTATGACGCGAAACGAAAAGCCTATTTGTACCGAGGCGAGCCATAGCCTGGTACAAATGAGTGCATTTGTACCGGGTGACATTGTGCCCCGGTAGGCATTTGTATTGACGGCCTTATGCCCTAGTACAAATGTGGGGGGTATATATCCCATCTTCTCTTCCTCTTATCTTCGCCCGATGTTGCGCCATCGAGCTCTCGCCATCGTCTCCTCTCTGCCGGCCGCATCCGCCGAGCTCACCATCATCCACTCCGCCCCCGCCGCGACACCTCTGGACGCGGTGTCGTCATCTTCGTCCCCGCGCCGCCGCGTCATCATCTCCGCCACACCCACCGCGACACCTCGCCGGGCCGCCACCTCCGGCCGCCGTAGCCCCCCGCCGCGACACCGCCGGCCTTCGCCCCCGCCGCCGTCCTCGCCACGCGTCCTCTCCGCCACGCCGCGCCGTCCGTCCTCTCCCGTGCCGTCTCGCCATCCTCGTCTCCGTCGCACCCGCACCATGCTGGCGGGTATGGCCCACCGTCGCGTCCATTTGGGGGCTGATGTCAGCCCTCTGGTGGTTGACGTCAGCCCCCCATTTGTTTAATTTTTTAATTTAGTTAATTTAGTTTCAAATTTAAAATAGTTTTCAATCTAGATTTTGTTGTATATTTAAATTTGATTTAGAATTTTTATAGATTTAAATTTATATTTAGATGTTATTTAGAATTTAAATTTACAATTAGATTTAGAATTCAATTTACAATTTGATTTAGAATTAGATTTAATTTAAAGCTCGACTCGACACGTTCGACTCACTCGATACATTTGACTCGCTTGACACATACGACTTGCTCGACACGCACGCGCTCGACATGACACGTTTGACTCGCTCGCCACAGGCTCTACACGTTCGATTCGCTCTACACACTCGACTCGCTAGAAAATTTCTTACTTCATTAGAAAATTAGTTACTTCTTTAGAAATTTAGTTACTTCTTTAGAAAATTAGTTTCTTTACTACAAAATCCATTTCATCACTAGAAAATAATCGTTATTTATTCTTGTTATTTAGTGACAATGGATCCAATAATCTCTACACCTAAAAAAATGAAACTAAAAATGCTTTTTCGTCCAGCTTTCCCGCGGGTCAGCCTCCTGTCGCCCCTCTCCCGCACATCGCCTCTCCCTCACAACCTCTCGACCGACCATGCCCGCCGCCGCTGCCCTGATTCTCCCTCGCCTTCCGCTAGCGTCCCGACCCCACCTGTTGGACCCTCCCAATCCCGTGTGCCCGCCGTCCCCTGCACCCTCCCCCAATCTCGCGTCCACGCCGCCGCCCGTCCTCCGCTCGTCTAACTACGGCGTCGCCGCCACCGCCGTCGTCAACCGTCGATCCTACCCGCAGGCGCCACCGTCATCCATCCTGTAACGGTAAACCTTCCCTCCCTCCGCCGCACCATGACCCCTGTGGCCTTGCGCCTCCCTCCTCCTCCACCCTCGCGGCCCCCATTGCGCCGCCGCCATCGTGGGAAGTCAACACCGCAATCGTTGCTCCCTGCGTCCCCTTCCGCTCCGTGCCCGGAGGATGGTGCTTGAGGGTGAGGTGGTAGAGGACGTGGACGAGAGCGTCGGCCTCACGGTGAGTCTCGGAGATGCGGCCCGAACTCCGTCCTGGTCTAGCATCCGACATCCGGCATCTCCTTCGGTCCTTCCCTCGTCCTTTAACTGCCACCGCCGCTGGCCGCCCACCGCGCTTCCTCAATCCCCCGACCGCCGAGCTGCGGTTCCTCCGTGCACCACCACGCCATGCCACCTCCGAGTGCGCAACACCGGCATCCATCTTGCCAGGCGACACCCCCCGTTGCTCATCCGCGTGCTCCCATTGATGTTGCTCCTCACGACCTCCTCCAGCGATGGTCATGAATCTCCCTCCCTCTCTTCCTCTTTCCTTCTCTGATTTCCTAAATCAATTTCAGTCCTGATCTACACAGAGAAGCTGCAGCGGCAGGAGGTACTCCCAAGCGACGCTGTTACCAGGTGACTGCATCCACATCGACCTGATTTTTCTGTTGCGTGTCCTGTGCATGGCATGTGGGCGACTTGGTGAGTGGTTGTCCATATGCAGAGTCAAAAGGCACGACAATTGCAGCATGGTGTTCTGACGGGTATAGCTGATCGGGTGGTAGGGCGAGCATTGCACAACTGCCACTGAACTCTAAACAACACACCTGCAATGCAACTCTCATGTGCACGCATCATACACAGGTTGGCAGCAACAACATTCAGATGTAGGCAGGAGCAATTGTGCAAAATTTCGGTAAGGTGATTTGATTTCCCTAAAGTTGATGATTCTTCTTTAGTTGCTTTGCATGTTTCACTTGCTAAGAAATTTAATTTGTCTCATTAGAGGCTCTGATCTCTCACAATGCTCGTGCTAGCTGTGTGAATACAAATGCTGTTAATTTTCTTTGTTTCGTCCTTGGTATGACACTTAATGGGGATGTTTTGCAGTTCAGTTTCATAGCTTGCAGTATAAATGATTTTGAAGTTATAATGAAACCTACCAATTTAGTTGAGCTTTAGTCGATTTTGGCATTGATCAGTATAATCTACACTACAGTCTCTTATGATGTCTTTGTATCTCATGTCTTCTTCTAGGTCTCTAGATGGCTAATGGAATGGGTGGTGCTGCCATGCATGAACTTGTTCGTGTTGGTCATGATAATCCATGATATTTGTTCTTCAAGAAGAAGTTAGAAGTAAGCTGGCTACATTGGAGGTAGGCCATCAAAATAAAAGTATGACAACAATGCATTCACTCAGCTAAATATAAAGATGCAAAATAAAGAAAATAAATAGACAGAAGATTGTGCTTCCAGAGATGTACCTATCTTTGTACATGTCTCTTGCATTTTTTGAAGTATGCGATTTCACTGTTTTTAATAGCGAAATTCTATGTATGGATAATGGTATATGCCATTCCTTTAATAGGTTCGAAACAACAGTGATTGTGTGTAGTAGGCCATGCTTGTGCATATTGATGCTTTAAATTAAAAAACCATTTTGATGCGGCTGAATTAGGTACACATATGCACTGTGCATCTTGGTTCAATAAGATTGTGCTTTCATAGTATGGATGCTCCTGAATTAAATACATTTATTTATGGTCTTCTGTAAGACTGTGGTTTAGAAGAACTGGAACAAAATTCTGGATCCGATATATCTCAATGCGCAATTCTGTTTACATTTGCAATGAAAAGGATATTTATTTTATGTTGTGAGGTTTTGCATGCAGAATGAGACTGAATGACTACATTTGGGTCTACAGGTAACCTTGCATGCAGAATGAGACTGAATGACTCGACCTTTTTCACTGACGTCGTGGAGGTAAGTTGCTAGCACGAAGTCTTCTTTCTCTGAATGTGGGGCTGCTGCTTAGGCCGGCCATAACCGCTGCATGAGGCAAGCAAAGCTGAACTTGTTTTACTCGATCTGTTGTAGAATAGCAATCTCTGAATTATAGGACAAAATATATTTATTGATGAATCCTTATCTAGATCAGTGTGCTATTTTCAAGGCTTTTTTTGAACAAAGTGGTATGGTTTGTGCTGTGTTTATGGATGCCTTACAACGTTTATGTGGGATATAGCGAAGCTGTGTGTGTATGGATTTCCTCAAGTCATCGCAGTTTATGCATCCTAAACGCATACTCTAGCTTGATGGCACGACCAAATATTTCTTTGATGTTTATATGCATCCTGCACACCACATATTTTAAATTTCTAGATTAACGAGAATGGTGTTTGCGGGTGGTTTTGTTTCTGCAGAAGATTTGATTTTGTATGTTTAGGTAGGATATGAGTGATTGACTAAATGACTGATTTGTACCCAAGAGATGGTAGTGAAATAATACATATTGCTAACTGTCCCATCCTATTAATATATTTGTCACTTTTTCTCTTGGCAAGATATAAATTACAAGACCCTGATGATGGTTACAATTGGTTATAGTTGAGTTCTGTTCTGAGGTTATCGATCCCTCAAAGACCAAGGTAACCTGTCAATACCAATGCAAATATTGCCCTTTTAGTGTTTCCTCGTCACTTCACAGATTAAAGAAGTGATTGGTTGTATGCTAATACTGTGGCATGGTGTTGGTGTTGACGTGTGTCATGGAGGCACAACACTTCGTTAGTTGGGAACTGCAGCATCACATTGCAAGCTTAATCCAGTTGTTTCTTTTCTTGTGAAACAATTATGTGGCCAAGAGATTGGCAGGTTTCCAAAATAATTACTTTGTAAACTCTTACACTAGATAAGTTTTTAATTGCATGTGTTGGTCCTGCAGCATGGATTGCATCTGGTGGTAACTACTCTCTACCTCAGTTTTTTCTCTATTGCTTACACTTCCTAGGGATTAAAAATAATTTTATTCTTGCAGACTCTATTGGGCAAATGACCTTGTAATCCACAACAGAGGCAACGACGTATATCTTCCAGTTGTTCTTGGCTTTTCATCATCCAGGCCAGCGATGCGAAGATTTTAAGGTGAGCAACCCCATAAATCTGCCATAATGGTTCAATATTGAGTTGATTCCCTTTGGTTTAGCAATGGGTCCAGAATAGCATCTAATTCCCTTGGACTAGATTTCCTGATGGTACCTATGTTTTCCCCGATGTTACCAGGTTCTTTGATTTGAAGCCATCAGCTGCTATATTTTCCATTTTGCCGCGTATCCAAAATGGTATGCTCTGTTATAATAGGAAGTAATAAAGTAGTGCTAATACATCATCTTGTGAATAAAACCGCATTTTTGGGCTTTTATCTGCTGATTTAGCAATGAATTAAAATGCAGTATTTCTTGTTTGGTAATAATCTGTTGATTTAGCAAATAATAAAAATGCGGTCTTTTTTGTTTCGTAATAAAGGAACCGGTGTGTTTCATGACAGTCTTAGGAACTGGTGTGTAGTTATGCATATGATACTCAGTGGCACACGCATGAATTGAAGCTAACAAGTTCTTCTCAACCTGTCGATTTTCTATTTCAATGCAAAATATTTCAATCGACGAAGATTACATTTAGGGATGTGGGATGAAAAGGCAAGGGCATTGAAAGGCACAACCCGACTATTTCTTGGCTTTTTGATTTCTTTAATGACCATAAGCTTAATCAATTATTCAAAGCTCCTCTTTGCATCTTTCTTTTTGAAGGATATTAAACTAATTTTAGTAAACACCATCTTGGAAAAGTTTCTTGAACTGTTTCCAGATAACATCATACTTACTTTTTGTAGTGTTGGGTGAGATGATAGCACAATAGTGCATTGTTCTTTGCCTGCCTGAGCTTACAATTCTTTTACCATGCTACTGGCGTCGTTCGCAGAACAGCTACGGGCCAGCTTGATTGGGTGACCCATATTGTTATTGTGCATCATGTGTGTACAATAACAGAGCTAATCCCATGTGTCAGTTTGATTGGGGTGACCCTTATCAGCATTTCTGTTGATTCATCGGTATTGCTTTAGAATTTTTTTGTAATGTTCATTAATAATGTCAACTTCGTTAATTAGTATTGCTAATCTCATGTCTGGTGTTGCAGTTTACTCTGACGAGTATTGGGTTACATGTACCTTCACTTTGATCAGGCAACCATATTACATAGCTTACATAGCTGAATACATGTTTTTTGTCTTTTGAAAGGAGACAAGTTGATCTTACAAGGAAAATAAGGAGATGGGTTAATTTGCTTGTCTTTTAGGTAATGCATCCTTGTGGCCAAGCATTTCATATACATCTTCTTATTCTTTGTAAGGTGCTTCATAATACTTCCTGTTATGCACCCAATACTTTCAGTCGGCGACAATTTTATATTAGCCACAGTACATCATAATAATTCAATAATTTATATGTGTATAACTTGACAAGACATGCATTTCTATGCCAAGCTGTCTGCCTTCTTCTTTGAAAGTAGTACAAACCTCTAACAATTGCTCTTTGGTCCAGGTTGTTGCAAAAAAAAGATCAAAGGGAAAACATATTTTTATGTGTGTAGCGCCAAGGCATCATCTTGGATGAGGTTAACAATTATGTGAATCCTTTTCAGAACCATGCTGAGATAATTAGTAAACATTACACAAAATAAAAATAAAATGTTTATACCAGATAACCAAGTGACATGAAGTACTTTGAGGATGAGGTTACCAATGGGAATTGGGATGAGGTGGAGGGCTACCTTGGTGGCTTCACCAAGGTCGATGACAACCGCTACTCGATGAAGATATTCTTTGAGATCCGCAAGAAGAAGTATCTCGAGGCTCTTGATAAGTAAGTGTCGAGGGTTATGCAGCTTTTATGATGCTTGACTAGAGTGCCTTGCTCACCCTGGTTTCTCCATTTTTCTGCTAGGCACGATCGGTCGAAGGTTGTTGAAATCTTGGTCAAGGACTTGAAGGGCTTTGCATCCTTCAATGAGGATCTTTTTAAGGAGATCACACAGCTTCTAACCTTGGAAAACTTTAGGTAATTTCCTGTCATTATTGCCATGATGCCTAGTTGTTTCTTGATATCTCAACAAGTTATTTCTGCTTCTGTATTGTTAGGGAAAATAATCAGCTCTCCAAGTACGGTGATACAAAGTCTGCAAGATCGATAATGCTTATTGAGTGAAGAAGCCGATTGAAGCTAATCCCTTATTTCGCGACAAGCTACGGTTTCCCAACTTCGAAGAATTCCAGGTTGCGGACACTTATCAACCAGAGGTAGCTCCCTTTAAAAAGTCATCTATGCGCTCCTTACTTAGTAAATATCGAATTTTGCTTTTTACCTTTTTCTTGTATGGTTGCGCTAATGAGAGTAGCAAGGATATATATCAGCAACTGAAAATTTTTAGACTAGATTGCCTGTATATGGTAGAACCAATGTGTTAAGCAGATATGTTTATACTGCAGAATGCCATTTCTCGATACCACTAATGTGGGGATACATTTGTACTTAATAAATGTGAAAGACTAGATCGATAGTTTCTAATGATGAAATTAGAACATGTTACCATTTATTTAGGATATTGATCTACAAGAACAACTGCTGTAAAATATTTAAAATAAGAAAGCTAAGAAGGCCAACTTTGAAAGTCAGGGATATCTAAAAGGCTGTAGATGGGTTTCGGTCTGCTGGGAAGTGCCGGGTAGGTTACCGACCAACCATGCATCTAATAAGTGTTTGGATTGGCAGGTGTTCTCTGCATAGTGAATTACATCCTATATATTCCTGCTATGTTGGCTGTTACTTTACTTTCCTATTATCTTTCATGTACAAGATCCGGTGTGGCTGGTATCTTACATTATAAGACTTAGTGCTACCTGATTCTGAGTTCAATTTCAAAAGTGGCATGTTCTGTGTCTCTCAGTCTTTCATATATGTTTGATTGTAATTTTATAACTAAGGAATCTGTTTTGAGATTTTTTCTACTTTTTTGGGGTAACCTTACTTTTGTTTGTTCGTATTTGGCAGCTTGAACTGGCAGCATCAGCTTTGCAAAAATCCTAGGCCTAATCCTGATATCAAGACTCTTTTTGTTGATCATTCGTGTGGACAACCAAATGGTGCACGTGCTCCGTCCCCAGCAAACAATCCATTGCTGAACCAGGAGGTTTCCCTTCAATGGGTGCTCATGGAGTAAGTCTGTTGAGGCCATTGTGATACTTCATATGTATTTGTGGTACAATGCTTTAGAACTTGCTTTGGTGCAATTGTTTAGAACCAATTTATGTCTTTTTCAGCCTTTTCAACCTGCACCAACACCGGTCCCACCTCTGGCTGGGTGGATGTCAAACCCTCCAGCAGTAACACATCCTGCTGTGTCTGGTGGTGCTATTGGATTTGGTACTCCTACGAATCCTGGTACTTGTGTTATCTTTGTTGCAAAGAATCATATTATGGTCTGAATTGAAAAGCAGTGCACGAGGCTGTTGACTAATATCTTTCTGACTTAACATCTTGTAGCTGCTTTATTGAAGCATCCTAGGACACCCACAACTAATCCTATACTCCTACAATTCAGTGATGGTTGTGGAGTTTTTGACAGGAATAACCTTTTTGAGGGAGGGTTGTCAGCACCAGGAGAAACCCATGTGCAGTCTGGAAGCTCACCCGTTTGAGATGTTGTTCATCAACTACATATGGCACTTCAGTTTTACTGGATGATCTTCTTTATATGCCTAATATTTGTATATGAAATTATCAATCAATGTATAACCATCACGTTTCACGAATTGTTGTGCTAATCATTTCTGTTCTTATATATAGGCTCATCTTGTAGATCAAGCTTATTTAAGTTGGCTTATTCTGAATTATTGTGCTAATTATGTTATAAGCCCGTAGCAACGCACGAGCATGATCCTAGTTGTTATATATTCTTGTTATTTAGTGACAATGGATCCAATAGCGGAGTAGCAACGCTAACAGGCATTGTTAATGAACGTAATTTCTAACAACAATTGATGAGAACATTATCAGCTCTGATATGACCACGTTAATGGCTTTTAAACCAAAGGTGAATCTATCCTATATCATGATTATCTTTGCTAAATTTGATGAATTGATGCCGCACCATGATGTGGGTTCATTATCCTTTTTAGAAATACATACGTGGATCAAAAATAGTATTAAACACACATGGAAGGCAAAGAGGACCAAAGAGGTTGATTGGGGATCAAGTCCAAGTGTTCCCCACGTCCTCCACCAGGCATCCACGTCACTTTAGGCCCAAAGATGGAAAGAGATCAAGACCAACACGTTTTGAGCGCCGGATTCGGACTGCATAACTAGGCCAACTTGCAACGATCACCACAACCTCATACAGACTCTGTTTGGGACGTTCTTTATATGGTTGGAAATGAAATTTCATAGATCTTCCAATGGAACATGTCTCATGTTAAAATCATATCTGAGGCGACAGGAATCGTCGAAACAAGTGGATGTCCAGAATCTGTCAGGGTGTTGCGTCACCGTCTTTTGGGACATCGGCATGTGTATCATGTCGGAGCCTATGGGGGCGCGACCTAGAGTTGGAGCAGGACCCCCAACAGGTCCTGGTCGTGCCCCTACCCTCTCATAAACCCCCATAGCGACCACAAACAGATAGGGTTGTGTTTCGTTGTAAGTTTAGCCATTGCTACTTCCTTGTAGACGTGTGTGTCGGCTAGACCACCCGTTCTACCTGATTCAGAACCCCAACTTTGAGATATCAGATTCGTTTCCATATCCATATTTGCAATTTAGTTACTTGTTATACTTTTTCTTGCTTGTTCTTCAATTGCTTGCAGGAACGGGTGCCCTAGTGGCGGTTGACGCGCTCCAGAAGATCGCAACAACCATAAAAGGTGGTGTATCGATTGCTAAGGCGCATCCTTGGAAAGGTTGTAGTCGGGCCGTGAACGCCATCTCCTCCCATCGAGTTATCCCCCACACCTCTAATCGAAAGATCGGGCATAAACCCTAGTAGGTTCACATCAGTTGGTTATCAGAGCGAGGTTTATCGGTAGAGACTACATGGAAATATGCTTTGACTACAATGATCTTTGCTACTTTCTAGTACTTTAACGAAATATGCTTTGACTACATGGAAACATATTTGTAGGCATAACAATGTTCCACAAAATTGGAAAGATTTTAAAATACTTTTTCGAGATGAATATGTTCCTGAATATTATGTAGATTGTTTGCGTGCAAAATTATACAACTTGATGCAAGGTAGTAGGACTGTCAACGAATACTTTCATACCTTTAAGATTTGTGTCATGTTTGCTGGACTAGAAGAATGTAGGGAAGAGAATATGAACAGGTTCATGAAAGGGCTCAATTCTGAAATTCAAACCGTGTTGGTTGGCAAATCTTACAACAATATTGCTTCATTATTTTGGCTTGATGTGAGTGTTGAAAAAGAAATTTTATTGTCTATGGATACCTACAACAAAGATGAGGCCCATAATGTTGAGAATTTGTCCACTATAAATGCTATACAATAGCAAGAAATTGTAGAACCTATTGCTTATTTGGGTTTGTCACAAGATGAATTGCTTGTTGTTCCTTGTGATAAAGAGAACTTGTGTGTCGATGCTTCTTTTACTTCTATGCCACAAGTAGTGAATAAGAGTGATACTTTTTGTTTGGAACCATCCAAATGTGTTGAAGCAAAGCTTTTTCGACCTATTACTTGTGCTCAAGATGAACTGAAACTGATGTCTTCTCTAAATACTTTGGGTTATATTGAATTTGATATTCTTGTGATCTAAAATGTTTAGAGGAGAAACTTTTTTGCACATTCTAAATTTTCATGTTTGACGTATCATACATATCACTTTATTGGCAAGTATAATTGAAAGGACAATATTTGGTGCATAAACTTTATATTTGCTCTAATCTGAAATATCGTTTTAGGCTACAGTATAATGATCAAATAGGGGGCTGCATTAACACAAACAGTATCTGGCAAAGTCCTTGTTTTTCTCTTAAGCAATAGGGTCAACCCAAAGAAGGGGAGCATTGCTGGTTAGCGCTTAGTAGCATACTACTCACTTGCTATTCAAACATCAAGACAAGCACTTGGATGCCACCGGAGCAAGTCGAGGTGACTTGCATCCAAGAAGGGGAGAATGATGAGAACATAACCAGCTTCGATATGACCACGTTAGTGGCTTTTAAACCAAAGGTGAATCTATCTTATATCACGATTATATTTGCTAAATACGATGAATTAATGATGCGCCCTGATGTGTTCATTATCCTTTTCAGAAATACATACGTGTATCAAAAAGAGTATTAAACACACGTGGAAGGCATGAAGGACCAAAGAGGTATATTGGGGACCAAGTCCAAGTGTTCCCCACGTCCTCCACCAGGCATCCACTTCACTTTTGGCCCAAAGATGGAAAGAGATCAAGGCCAACACGTTTTGAGTGCTGGATTCGGACTGGGCCAACTTGCAACGGTCGCCACGACCTCATACGGACTCCGTTTGAGACGTTCTTTATATGTTTGGAAAGGAAATTTCATAGATCTTCCAATGGAACAGGTCTCATGTTAAAATCATATCTGAGGCGACAGGAATCGTCGAAACAAGTGGATGTCCAGAATCTGTCAGGGTGTTGCGTCACCGTCTTTTGGTCCATCGGCCTGTGTATCATGTCGGAGCCTATGGGGGCGCGACCTAGGGTTGGAGTAGGACCCCCACCAGGTCCTGGTCGTGCCCCTAGCCTCTCATATACCCCCATAGCCTCCACAAACAGATTAGGTTTTGTTTCGTTGTGAGTTTAGCCATTGCTACTTCCTTGTAAATGCATGTGTCGGCTAGACCACTCGTTCTACCTTATTCGGAACCCCAACTTTGAGATACCAGATTCGTTTCCATATCCATATTTGCAATTTAGTTGCTTGTTGTACTTGTTCTTGCTTTTTCTTCGATTGCTTGCAGGAACGGGTTCCCTAGTGGCGGTTGACGCGCTCCACAAGATCGCAACAGGCATAGGAGGTGGTGTATCGGTTGCTAACGTGCATCCTTGGAAAGGTTGTAGTCGGGCCGTGAACGTCATCTCCTCCAATCGAGTTATCCCTCACATCTCTCATCGAAAGATCGGGCATAAACCCTAGCGGGTTCACATCAACAATGGTTCCAACAATCCGGTTAATGAACAAGATCAGCGCGAGGCTGACAGCTACCAGAACATTTCTGGTGATGGCATCGATGCAGATGAGCAACCAAGTGCCGAGACAAGTAACAATGGGCAACCATCAGAGGTGTAATTAGTACAAACTACTACCAAGTTATGCTTTAAGTTTAATTACTAATTAATAGGAGCAATTAGTTAATAGTCATTAATTTTTCAGGAACCGTCATCAAGCAGCAAAAAGCCTTGTGGGAAACGCGATCCGAAGAGGAAGCTAGAGGGTCTTTTCATCATCATAGAAGTTTCTGATGAAGGCATGCCATTAGATCCACATGACAATGTCGTCAAGTTGACAAACCACATTGGGGCTCTTGTTAGGGATAACATCTCAATAAGCTTTCGATATTGGAAAGGATCTGAAGCTGCAGCTAAACTTCAAAACGAAGATGAAGAGGCACATGAGAATGCAGAACAATATGTGGCCCTGGTCGCCACCCTGATCAGGACAAAGCCATTTCGCGACAGGTGCAACAAGTCGGTACCAACTGCTGCGTCATTGCTCGTCATCGTACCTCATCCTTCCTCGTGTACCTCACCACGACAACCCAGCTCACACCTTCATCGCTAACAAGCACACCCCAAATCATCCCAAAAGACGCTAGCACCGAGCTTTTCTTCCTGCCACCGACCGTGGTGCCGCCATCAACAACAACGATCAATAGCGTTGGCAGCCATCTGGCAACTACCTCGAAGGAATCCGGGACGTCTCCCGCACGAGACCAGCGACGACTCTGACGAAATCGCCGACCGCCTCGGCAGCTGTCCGCTCGACCACTGTGGGCGACACGAAGCTCGGGGGCTGGTCGGGATGGGCCTGGGAACGACACACTGACTCCCCCGATGCGAATATAAATCGAGCTAAGTACACTTCTAGCACCACCATTTTTCTAGATATAACACACCGCGGCACGCGTCGCCGGGACACATCAGCGTATTTTCTTTTTTCCTCTCTTACACAAGTCGCTAAAAGTACTCGGGGAGCACACACCTTAAATCGTGAAACCTCGACCCCACGCCTACACTTCCCACGTGTGCACGCGGCCTGCTCCCTGCACTACGAATGCAGTTGTCAGGGGTCAGGTGCTTAAATGCCCGAGGAAATTAAATAGACTTTAAAGAGTTGGAATTGGAAATCTTGTTGTGCACTATCAATTGTTGTTTCTTATGAATTAGTATTTTTCACACTACGTGCTGCTGTCCTCCGATTTTTTTCTAGAGGAACAGGCCCGCAGACTCGGCCCTCGCACTCGGGGGCTGGGAGACGACGACCACTACCTGCCCCCCACGCCCGGGAGCTAGACGACTACTACTCAGCTCTCGCGCTCGAGGGCTGGGCGACAACTACTTGATCGCCACGACAACAGCGTTGCACTCTTACGATGGCCCTGGCGACTCCTCGCGGCTCTGCACCCGAGGGCTGGTGCCACACATCGACAACTGGGAGTTCGAAGGCTGGCCCGTCGAAGGGTTCAACAGCCGCTCCTAGACACCCGAGTGAGGGGCGGCGAGGGGTGGGCCCCAACAGCCAGAACACAGGCGCACGAGCGCTGTGGGCATCCTGAATTGCAATTGAGTCTTGATGGAAAAGGAGGTCATGGTTTTTCCCTGACAGAAAGGCGATGAGCCGCCGAGTCCAACCGTACGGGCTCGGTAACTAGATGACTTCACCACCAGGAATCTGAGGTCGATCACCAGCTGATCTATTCGGAACCCGACGAATGGGACTCTGAGGCTTCACTTGAGCTCACCCGCACACAACTCATGGGGTGCCGAGGCTCGGCTAGCGAGGCAAGCTTTGACGTCACCTAGCCCCTCCTTCCTAATGAAAAGGATGCGCGAGGGTCGTAGCAAAAAGGGAAACTGACTCCCCAACCAAGTGCCTCGCGTCGTGCGAGGTCACCACAAATTCATCTTTCCTCCCGCAAGCTTGGGTGCGACGACACCTCCGATGAAATGATGCTCAGTTCTAAAATCACTAAACCTGCGAGCAAGTCTACAACTCCCCCGCGGGCTCAGGAGCTACACCCGGTGGGTGCGCTCGTGCACTCCCACCGTACAAGCGACGATCTACCTCTCCACTGTGACGCCTGAACCTGGGAACGAGTATATTACTCCCTCCCAGGCTCGGGGGATACTGACGGAACTCAATATTATGGGTACCTAAAGACTGTGATTACAAGCGACTACCACAGCCACGACGGCCCTCGGCGTATTTCTTAGTGTCTTCCAGGAATTATTTTCGTGAAGGAAAACAGCCACAAGCCAAGTGGTATTCCTGGGGTTTATTTCTGTGAGAGAAAACGACCATAAATGCAAGGCATGGCACCAGGTGACTTCCAGCCATGCAACTTCAACTAGTTGGATGTCCTCCCGAGTAGTTTTGGATTCCTCATTGACCATGCATATGCTAGGTGTCAGAAGCACTCATTGCTTGTGCCACTTGCTAGAAGGACACAACACCAAAATGACCAACCCCACATGGCAACAAAAACAAATAGGGACAACAGGACCCACTGCATAGGAAAAGGCTTCCCTCCCGGTACACCTGTTGATCATGCAAGAGCTCTCTCTCTCTCTCTCTCTCTCTCTCCACTCATGTAACCTGCTCCCCATGGCATGCAAAAGGGAGAGTAGGGGTCTTTTCCAAGGAAAGCTCTGGCTTTTTTACTTTTTACCTTTTCCCTCTCCTCTTGAGAGGAGCTCCCTTTCTTTACCTCCAGCCAACCATGGCTTCTACTTGGGAACTCGTCCCTCTCTCGCCCATTTGTACCCCCTACTACAAATCAGTGCAAATAATACAATAGCATGAACTGGACGTAGGGTGTTACTCTCCAGAGGCCCGAACCAGTATAAATCCTGGGTACCCCCATTTGCGCAACTGTCCGAGGCCCGACACGCAATTCAAGAAAATTACTACCGGCGGTACAGAACCCCGACACCAAGCGACCATATAAGAGAGATTGCAGCCAGGCTTGTTGACTTGATCTGCATGACTGCTGAAGGAACATTTGTGCCTGATAGAGAGAGAGAGAGGGAGAGGGAGAGAGAGAGAGAGAGAGAGAGAGACGAGCTTAGTGCTACAATAGGCACTCGAGAACACGGTGGATGTTGCCGAGGCAAAGGTGCAGTTCCATGAAACTCGCATGGCGTGAGCAAATTGACTCCTATACAAGTCGCAAAAGGTCTAAGGACCAACAAAAACGACAACTAAAAGAGTTGCAAGATCGCGTAATTAGAACCAAGGAAAGAATGGAGCAAATCATCGACGAGCATGTGGCTCTTGCTCTTAGCAAAGAATCATCTCACAGCAAGGTCCTACTGATGAAATGAGCCCATCTGCTAAGGGGAAAAGCAGCGCCGCTTCAACAGAACATACACCAACAGCCACAGAAGCAGCAACAAAATCAGCAGTTTAAGCAGCAAACCCATGCTCACTGGAAAAGCGGTAATACTGGCCTATGGATGGCACTGTGAGGTCAGCATGTGAGCTTCTCAATCAATTCAGAAACAAGAAGCTTGTGGTGGCTTATGGCGTGGCTGAGAAAACTGTAGAAGGGGATAGCGTCACGGGCCACCATCGTGGAATTGAATATCACACCAAAGTTTTTGTGGACCGAGTGGTCGATGGTTGGGCTGACCTGGAGCTGGAGATACCGGGACCTAACGGGGGAGAGTTTCTTCAAGATGTTGTGCATACTTGGATTTTTTGGCCCAAAGTTCACATAAGAATTATGCAACAACCACCTTGTTGTCACACCCGTTTTTCCAAAAAAAATCGAATGCATCTCATATGTGTGCTAGGATCATAATTTCACACATATGATAGACAAATGAGTGTAATATCACAAGAAATTTCTCAAAACGTATAGAAAAGGTTTATTAATTTTATTACACTCACGAGGTTAGACACGAAGGTCTTTACATGAACAACGATAACTATGAAGACGCGACTCCATCTTCATCTTCCACAGCATCTGACTGGTTGACTGCATTCCTCAGAACTCCTCGTAGTCGTTGAAGTACTCCACTCCAGGATTCTTCTCTGAACAACATAAGAAAGGATGAGTACACTTATGGTTAGTACTCAACAAGGCCACAAAAATAACCAGACGGCAATATTAAGTCCATCTTTAAGTTCATTAATCAGGTGAGGGTCCAGGCCACTCTTGACCGTGAGCACGTTTGATCGATCAGTTTTACACTCTGCAAAGGTTGCACACTTTCACCACAGTTCACGTAAAAATTCCGAAGAACTTTGAACGCAACCACGCATGTGCTGATCAGGCACAATACCACACTTCCGAGGTGTGATTGCATAGGACGCTACGAAGCCTTTACAAAGATATGCAAAAGCACCAACAACCCACGATAGTTACAGGTCAGGGCGGACCATAACCCTCCCTAGTGGTCAGCACCTTAGCAAAGGTTGCTACCCCAAAAGAACCGGGCTATACCCCTGCAACACCGAGTCCCCTGTGTTCCTTTCGGATAAGGTCATTAGTACAATCACACACCTAATTAATTAGCTAAGCCAGAGTCATGTGGACTGTGGTTGCACTGTCTTCCTGGGTGGTTCTCCATGTTCCGATTAATTTATAGTATTCTTGTATTAAAGCATAGGTAGAAGGGTGGTTAGGGTCACTTGCCTTTCTCCAACGATAAGGTACTCTCCTTTACTTCAAAGTTGTGCACTTGTTCTTCCTCGAATGACGCGTTGATACGATCATGCAAGAAAACACGCAATAAATAAAACAATACATCAAACATTGCTAAAAGACTAAAACAGGCTTCTAAAACTAACATGCTTGTTCGGACGATCGCGTGGACACCAAGAACGCTTAAAACGGAGCTAGGACGAAAAAGATATGGCTTGAACAAAGTTCAGGGGCTAGATTGTGAAGAAAACTATTTTCCAGGGGCTTATCTGCAAGAAATCAGGGATCTAAACATAATTACATATATAAACCTGAGGTTTATAATGTAATAGGGCAAGGATGGACTGAGGGACATAAAAACCTGGTTGAAAGGATCTGATAAGGTGGAAGGGCATTATTGTTATATTTAAAACTACAGGGGCTCCTTTGCATAACAACCGACAATTGGCTGGGTTGACTGTTACAAGGAAGTTTGACCTGGGGGCTTGGGTGGATCTGGGCCGCTAATCGTGCGATGGACGGCGGGCAGTGGCTGCGGGCGGCCAAGCGGCGGTGAACGGCGGCGCGCGGCGGGCCGGGGACGACGGCGGCTCGCCGAAGCTCGCCGACGACACTCAAAATCGAGCTCCCGGCCACGGAACTTGACGAAATTAACACGAAAACGAAGCAAAGGGGCTCACGAACTTACCCAGGGACTTGTAGAGGCGGGCGAACTGGCGGAGAAGGAGATCAGGCGGGCGGAGCTCCGGCGGGTGGCAGCGCTCCGACTCGGCATGCTTCCGCGAAGAGAGAGAGAGCAGGGCATGGTGGGGATTTGGAAGCGGGCTCGGGGGGCCTTTTATAGGTGGAGAGGGGAGGGGGTGCCTAAGGCGGTGAGGGAGGCGAGCTCGTTGAAGGCACCATTGATGTCGGTGGGAGCTTCGGTGGGCGGCGGTTTCAGGAGGTGAAGGGATGTGGAGGCGGTGCGGGGAAGTCGGCGCATAGAATCCTGCGCTTGTGGAAGGGAAGGGGAGGAGCGGGGGAGGCTGGAGAGGTGGCGGCGTGGCCATCCATGGGGGGCGGTTGGATGGAGGTTGGGGGAGATGCTGACGGGTGGGCCTTGTCCGTCAGCCGGTGAGAGAGAGGGAGAGGGAGTGGGAAGGAGAGTGGGCCGCAGGGGATGGATGGGCCGACGGGTTGGTGAAGGAAACGGGCCGTGGGGGAAAAGAAAAAAAGAAAGGAGGGGAGCCGGGCTGGGCCAAAGGTAAGAGAAAGAGAGGGAGATAAGAGGGGTTGCTTTAGGACTTTTTGAACCTTTGTTTTTTTAAACCACACAACAAACAAAACCAATGCAAGAGCATGAATGCATCAAACACTTGATAAATTCTAAAATTAATATTATTTAATTTAATTAAAGGCAAATTTATTTAGTCAAATTTATTAAACCCTTAGAAAATAAAAACTAAACCATGTTGCTATCATTATTTTATTGTGATGGAATTTTCGGGTGCTACACTTCTCCTCCAGTTGACTCACCTACATCACTATCCGCCATGCCTGAATGCCAAGATCAACTACCACATTCACCAGCTGCAAGGGCAGAGCGCAGTATGAGTCTTGTAGGTGATAGGGACCCAAGTGAGAGTCCACCTCCTTCTCCACCTCCTGCACATGTCAAGGGCAAGGGCAAGTGACAAGCTTCTCCTCCTCCGCCTCCAAAGAAGTAGAAGAAACCAAAGCAAAAGAAGCCTCCACCAAAACTTGCTTATGAGAAGACAGACGAGGAACTTGACCAGTCAGTTCAGGCAGAATTGGATAGACAAATATTCAAAGCTCCCAAGCCTCCAGTTGAGAAACCAATTGATTGGGTCAAATTTCATCATTTCATGAGGAAAATGAAGGAAAGAAGAAAAAAACTAGATGATATTCCCAAGACATTGACTGACTACGACCGGTAAGTACTTAAAACTCAACGTGTGAAGAAGGAAGCTGCATCTAGTGTTCCACAACTTGGGACCCAGTCAAAACAATATATCCCCGACATCAAGGTGCTTTCAACATATGAGCAGCAAGTGTCTGAATTTAACAAAGAAACATACCTGACTGAAGCTCAAATTCGAGGGGAGGATGCAATCCCAACTCATGAAGGGACATATAGGGCAACTAGACCACTTACAATGTATGAGCAACAATTGCTTGAATTTGCTAAATCATCAGGTCTGACTCCGGCACAACTTCTAGGGAATGAGGAAATTGCACCGCATAAAGGGTAAATAGACTCCGGCACAACTTCTAGGGAATGAGGAAATTGCACCGCATAAAGGGTAAATAGACCGAACTATGTGCCTGGGCATGAGCATATGTGGCCGCGATTGCTCCAGTATCTTCCAACGAGGATGTATGAATTGCACCAGTGGACATGTTCCGAGCTACCGACGGGATGGACTTGCTCTATGTTCGCATTGAGGACCATCATTATTTCCGTGGGCATCGGGTCTTCACTATTTCCATGAAGGAATTATGATTCTATTCAATATGGATGCACTTGACGTCCCATTCGTCAGTTGCTGGGCCTGTAAGTGTTTTTTACTATAAGTTAAAAATCAATGCTCTAGCCACTTTATCCCATATCTAAACTTCTATATTTTTTGTGTCATACAGTTTTGAGATGCAACAGACCAAGAGAAAAGGAATCATGAGTGAGGGCTACATGGATCCTTTGATGATAACTTAGAACACTCTCAAACTTAATGAGAGGGGAACACTTAATCATATCATCAACTTTCTAGACAAACACCATGATAAGGCTGTCATAGAGCTGCCATACAACTTTGGGTGAGCAATGTGTATCTCATCTCCTTATACTTTTCAAAAATTGCATTGCATGTTTTGAGAAACTAATACTTCTACATCGATGGACAACTTCCACTGGTTCTCTTTAGTTTTTGTATGGCATGAAGCAAGGTCTTTGTCTTCGACTCTTTGTACAAGACTACATATAAAAGTAGATATCAAGATATCATAGAGTTGATTAAAACTGCATGGACTTGTCTCTATGATAAGTACCCCGGAAAGTTCAACAAAAACCTTTATGTCCACTATGATTGGCCAGTACGTGTCTTTGCTTATTTATCAATTCTTACATTACAATAAAAAACTTATTTCATGACTTGGTTTTCCCATATGTGCAGGTCATGACACAACCTTCTGGCACCAATCTATGTGGATATTATGTGTGCAGTACATGCACCGTGTTACAACCTGCGCTGATGGTAGCAAATTCGAAGAGAAGGTCATGCACACACAACTGAGACTACATGTAGTTCTTATTGTTCATATTCTCCAATCCGATTCTTATACTTTTGTTCATATTCTTTGGTAGATTGGCAACATCAAGGAAGGATTCCTCGAGACAAAAAAATCTGATTGATTTAAGAACAATTATGTGGATTTCTTCTAGATGAGGTTATTAGTCCAGGTGGAGAGTTTTATGTTGGCTTATCCTCTATTCTTAGTATGGGAGTGACGACCGGGGAAGGGACAAGTTAGAACATCAAGGAAGCATCTGAAAGCAAAGACCAAGCATCTGGAAGCAAAAATTCAACTCTGCTATCATTTCATCCAATGTATATTATTAATATAAAATTTAGTACGCACAATATGTTAATGTGTAATATTATTTCCAAAGTTCTTCAATTTCAGGATTTGAGATGATATATTCTACAAGCATTCATATATTTATTCATATAATAATAGAGATAATATTATACAAATAAATATATAAAGATCTATGTAAAATATTATCTCAAATATAACATTTTATATGCCACACGACTTTATATTACATCGTATTATGATTAGTATTAGTACATTAAGCAAATACGTTAGAGAAAAGAAACATTTAAAAACAATAAAACCCTCATTTGTACCGGGTGGAGGGGCAAGGGAGATTTGTACCGGGCCGATGCTACACCTGGTACAAATGTGTGGCATTTGTACCGAGTATCTCGCCCGGTACAAATGTGAGCCCTCATTTGTACCAGATGCTTTGTACCGGTATAATACCCGGTACAAATGAAGGGTTATGAACCGGTATAAATGACCTTTTTTCCAGTAGTGCCCATTCAGCATGACAACAAATCAACAGAAGACATACATTTTTTCATCTAGCATCACTAGTAGTCCATTTTTTTGCTGAGTTGGCAATTTTTTTGTGTCTTTTCCTTTTTCTGCTGACTTGGCAGTTTTTTTGGTCTTTTCCTTTTTTGGCTGACTTGGCCCATGATGTGGCATGTGAAAAAACATGTATAACAGTTTTCAATACAAAGAAGAAATATGAAATTCTATGTATCTCAATGCTAAGTGTTTCTCGTTATGGTCTAAATGGTCAAGATTCAAACCGTGACCTTCCCATTTTTTCCTCCCACATTTTCTAAATTAAAATTTTTCTTTCTTATTTTCAATTTAGAAAATTCAGGGTAAACAAAATTAAGGCATAATAAGTTGTCTTATAGAAGTTTCAAAACATTTGAAACTGATTTTATTATTATTATTTTTGTTCTCCCAGTTGGAAAAAACAGCCTAATTATGAATAATCCAGATTTAATCTTGAGGAAAATCATATTGACTAAAAATGATGCAATCACACAACACAAATGAACAAGCCACATATTAAAAAATTACTCACAGTTCTTGCGCTGTGAGTTGATGAACGCGTCGAAGAAGTAGTTGCAGATCCACCAAGCGGTCGCGTGTGACGCTGCCCAAAAACCTGGTTACCGCCCCGTGCA
This sequence comes from Cenchrus americanus, assembly GCA_947561735.1. NCBI lineage: Eukaryota > Viridiplantae > Streptophyta > Magnoliopsida > Poales > Poaceae > Cenchrus > Cenchrus americanus. The sequence continues at coordinate 194,189,782 of OX387245.1, read as the reverse complement.
GGAATGTTGCGGTAGTGGTTTCGGAGATCCCGCTTCCTCCAAGCCTGGTGCACGCCGAGATCGAAGGTCGATGAAGCGCAGCAGCTAGCGGTCAGAACAGCGAACGCGTGGGAGATGAAGTGTATGTCTTCTCTGTGTCACTGCCACCAAGACGTCTCCTGGTGTTTATAGGCTCCAGCCAACGTTTCATATTCCTCTCATCAATCAGACTGATAGCTGCTCAATTGATTCAAGCAGAAACTGCCTATTTGATTGCAGTAAACTGTCACCATTAAGCAGTCGAAACTGAAACGTCATTGACACAGCACAAAAATAAAAATGCACCTGTAACAGCCAGTTGTACACGTACGTGTTGCGCTCGTCGCAAGTCACAAGTCACAAGTCACGCGATAATTTACACGAAAATGCGCGGGCTGCGTGCGTGTATCAACAGTCCCCTTTTCTCTCACATGCATCTATTTTTCTCTGATAGGAGACTCCCATATTTAAGCAAGGCAACCTCTCCTTGTCTTGGCAATACGGGACTATTATTGTGCATGCTTTAGAATTTACTAAATGGGCCACATGGACCAAATTCCAACATTCCCTACCCACCCATGTTCTATAAAAAAAAATTAAAGGCAGCACATCTTATTATTTTCAATTAAGTAACACATTTATTTTTATCAAAGTTGTAGCTTCAACCACATGGCATTTTTCATTTTTCAATCTATGACTGTCACCTAATTTCGTCACAGAAATCAGGCTTAATTTGAGCCTGCATGGGCCATTTGCTGATGTGTGATGATTTCTGAATTTGTCATAGACCACATGATTTCTTGTAGTGGAAACAAATTTGCAAGATGGATGGTATAAGTTATGTGAATGTGTATGCAAATGGCCATGGTTTTGACCTAGACAGGATTTAATCTTAGGGGGTCGCGACGCTGAGTAAAAACCAATCTCATAATACATTTTTCCCTTAGATTTCCAATATAACGTGTGTTACTACTATAGTAGGCTTTGGGATCCTAGCTAGCCACAGTTTTCCACATTTAATCTTGGCAAGTTTTATAGAAATTGATAAGTGTTTGATTAAATAACTAACATTCACTAAGATTTAATTTTTTGAGCTCCACATGTCACTGAAACAAAAAAATTTATGCCAAAATATCTTTTGCCACGGCAAAGTATGGCTTCAAAATTCATTGCAACACTTGCATTGGCAAGTGTTAGGTGTGGCGGCACACAGAAAATTGTATTTAGGTCAAGTTTTCTTCAAAATAGAATGAAATACAAAATATAAAAAATATAAGAAAACTACATGTCAATTATATGACTTGTCCAATTAGACCCAAATGAATTTTCTTGGCTCATCTAATGGTTGGGAAAATAAAGAATTGAGAAGGGGCCATTTAATGTCGTACTGCGTGCTAGTAGTATGTGTCATCAGCTTTGGCCTCCAGGCCGGTGGGCTGATATTGTTTGGAGGTAATTTGGTATCCCTGTTTATTAGCAAAAGTAATAGAAGAGGTCCTACATTAACGGATCTTAAGGTGCTGTATAAGGCATTATTCGTGCACTATAGATCTGCCATGTTAAAAACGACAGAGCTTACAGTAAAAAAAGCATATTCATAGGTAAATTTCTCTTTAATATTAAACATTGGTTTTTGTTTCAGTGCTCTTACACCTTTTTACTCGAGGAAATAAAGCCTTACACCACATAATGATAAATATGATGAGATATCTCCAATTACATGTTCAGTTAAAGGCTGATGATCCAATGTGCATTATAAAGTTAAATAGCTTCATGTGCATGGTTTGTTTTAGTTTGAGAACATCAGAGAAAATCAAGTTCGTTTGTTGGGCATAACAAACAACATTTATGTACAAATACATCTCTTAGCAGCAGCGAACATGGATATCGTTCCCAGGGCTTGTAGCAACGGATGAACCGACACCCCTGAAAAGTATAGCGCTGGATCATCTGATTGTACCAGAAAAGTCTAGTCGTTGGAGCAACAACTCTATGGACGCCTTGGGCTATATATTTATACCCCTTCCACTTGCCCATTTGAGGTAGCGGGATTGTGTGGAAGTGCAGAGGAGTTCAAGACACATAGAAGATTATATCTAAGCCACACTAGTGCTTAAGTGCTCATCCAAAGGCTTTGCACATGCTTAGAGAGTGTGTAGTGCAAGCATAGGCTTAGAGCTGAGATGTATGCAAGGTGTGCCAACCTTGTGAGGTGATTCTCGAGTGTATCAAGTTGTACAAGGTGCACCGGAAGCCTCGTAGCCTTAGTGGCTCTCTGGCAAAGTCTTCGCCCCTTTGCTTTGTGTGGAGAGGCGAGGATGCTTTGTGCGGGGGACGTGGAGACCCCTCCCTTGGTGGAGAAGCTCCTTAGTGGAGGTGGCATCAAGGTGACAAGGGACCTTGACGAGTGCCTTCATGGCGAGCCTTTGTGGCAACTCAAGTGGTGCTCCTGGGAGAGACTTGGTGACTAAGAAGCAATACTTTTGTGTGGAGTGCTTCAACAACATGTACTAGGGACGGCTTAGTACCTACTGATACTACGAGATAAATCATGTGTCAAGAGTTTGCTTCCTCTCATCCCTCTTTACGTTTCCACAATTCATACTTGCAATCTTTGCTTGCTTTTACTGTCAAAGAGTAGCATCTTTATTGGATTGGCTATAGGTTGCAAAACTCTTTGTGATGGGTGTTTCACACTAGAACTATCCTTAGATGCACATCTAGTTAGTATGTTCTAGTTTATGTTTTGAGCAAATAGTGATAACCTTAGGGCTAAGGTTTTAAGTTTGCCTAATTCACCCTCCACCCCCCTCTTAGGCTATGAGCATCCGATTCCTTACAAATGGGTAAAAATAAGTCTTCTCAACATATATAGAGGTGCAACTCAGTAGCACCACCACCAACAAAGCATTCCTACCTTCATACAACTGCAGTAACAACAACATTAAAGTGAGATAAGATAAGAGGTATTACTTTCAACTTCATTGAGTTCTGCACATACTGAGCAAATCATAAATCCAAATGCCTTCAGAATTGGTACAACTATAGTTCAATGAGTTCCCCATGAGTTGAATTCAAACCACATTTCCGCTAACCAAATCATTAAACAAACCATAAATTTCAGAGATCAATAAGTGTGAGAAAGCCCACCAAGTTTGGCACAAATCAAGCTCCATTTCCACATACAACCACACAAGTTTGATGAAAGCTGCACATGATGCACAAATCTGGATGCCAATCTTCAATTCTTCTTCTCTCTTCTTTCTCTTTTGTTGTTTAGTGAGCTGAATATGGCTTATATGCTCTCTTGGCTCTTTAGCATCTATCACCTAACTTAGGATCTGAGCCTACTGTAGAGAAAAGAGTCCTGTATCAGAAAATATAGATTAAGGAAGTGGTACATGCCAAATAAATGAAATTGTGGACATGCTATTTGACATACCAAAACTACGTTCCCTCCTCACACGCCTACACATGTAGTCCCCACTATACTACATCAATCTCTCTCTCTCTCTCAACAGTAGGGCACATGGCACACATCCCCTAGAAAGAGCAATATTAAGTAGTCTTGTGGGAGTGTCGGCAAGCAGCAACGATGGCTCGCTGGATCCCCTTAGTCAATGCTGATACAACATCATCGGGAGTAGTGTTGAGCTTCCCCAAGTGGTAATGGTGGGCTTGGGGGGGGGGGGGCAAGCTAGAGGGGTCAGGGCTGGGTGGGAAGCCACCAGATCTACTCTCAAGAGGGACTGAATCTGCTACCGAATCCTCTTGACAAAGTGGTTGATCCACCCGAGCGCCGTCGTACCTCATTGGGACAACAAGTTTTATTTCCTTTTTCTTGTTTTTCCAAAATTTTCTCATAGATGTTGTCCTCTAATCTTTTGTCTACAATTTTTTTGTAGTTTTGTTCCAAAGTTTTGTCTATAACTTTTTTATTTTTGAATTCTATCATAACAGTTTTTTATTTGTTTCCAATCATTTTTCTGATCATTTTTGCAAAAATGATCTATAAATTTTGTTTGGAGTGTTTGTTTTGATGAATTTTCCATATTTTTCCAACTTCTATTTTTTTATTCAGATGTGTTCGTATAAATTTCATTTTTCAACAAAATTTATCTACAAATATGTACCCTCTATCCCAATTTGTAGATTGTTTTGACTTTTCTAGATTCATAGATGTTTGTAGGTAGATGCATATAAACATCTGTGAACATACAGGAGTTAAAGTGGCGTGCAATCTTAAACAGAGGGGTACATTTGAAAAAAAAGATTATGGAATTGTTTTTCGCATTAGGTGGATTTGAGCTGTACAGCATGTGTCATACACTTTTTGAAGAAAGAAACAGTAAAGACAGAATTAAGTGAGGCTCTGTGGGAACTTAGCCAAAGGATGGGTCATACTACTACATACCGTACCCTACATTTTCTTCTCATAGTGATGAGTGCCCCAGTTGAATGAGAAGCAAACAAATACAGTTGGGCTAGAGTGGCAAGGTGGAAACGGCCGGTGATGAGCTAACTCCCCGCGTAAGCCAACACGGTAGCATGCCACACCATGTGCCAAGAGCAACACCTAAGGAGAGTGTGCTACCACTGAGGACGAAACGACGACGATGCTTGACGGTCTGCAACGAGTATAAAATTTGCTGGCGTCGTGGTTCTAGCTAGAGAGAGAAATTCTGGACACTAATGCATTGAACATCCAAATAGGCAGCTAGTATCCAATGGATGTAGCCATTGAGCCGTCCGGACGGTACTTGTTGTTTCCACTTATCTTTTTCCAAATATAGCTTCCTAGATGATCTTCAATTTACTGCTGTGTATCCTTTTAAAGATTTCCTACTACCATTTTTTCTTCAAATGCTGCTATAAATTCCATTTGTGCTGCAACGACAAACACAAACATTCTTTTGGTGCCACACCACCATGGGAGCCTCCTCGACCATTTTGTTGCTCTTCTTCTTCGTCCCTGTTCTTCTGCCAGGTATTAATTATTTAATTCATCCTCCAACATAGAAATCTCTATGATGTAGTTCGTCATGGTCTTCAGGTTTTATCATGGTCATTTCTTTAATCTATGAAGCAATAATCCCTTATTTTGGTCCAAAATTATCTTGAATGTTTTTGTTTTGATGTGCTGACGCTGAAGCGCTCACGCATGCATTACCAGGCGCCATGGCAACCATATTCGTGTTCACAAACAGGTGCCCGGAGACGATCTACCCCGGCGTGCTGACGAGCCGAGGCAAGCCGAGCTTCCCGACCACCGGCTTCGCGCTGCCGCCCGGTCCCGACGTCGCCTTCCCCGATATCCCCGCCGGCTGGTCGGGCCGCATCTGGGGCCGCTACCGCTGCGCCACCGACGCATCTGGCAGCTTCGGGTGCGCCTCCGGCGACTGCGCCACCGGGCGCGTCGACTGCGCCGGCAATGGCAACCAGGCGCCGAGCACGCTGGCCGAGTTCACGCTCAACGGCCAGGGCGGCAGGGACTTCTACGACATCAGCAACGTCGACGGCTTCAACGTGCCCATCGAGATCCTGCCGTACGGCGGCCCCGGCGGCGGCAGCTGCGCGACAGTGACGTGCGCCGCCAACATCAACGCAGCGTGCCCGCCGGAGCTGGTGGCGAGGGCGGCGGACGGCAGCACGGTGGGTTGCTGGAGCGCGTGCGGGGCGTTCAACACCGACGAGTTCTGCTGCCGCGGGGACTACGGGAGCCCCGACCGGTGCGGGCCGAGCAGGTACGCGGAGTTCTTCAAGGCGCAGTGCCCGCAGGCCTACAGCTACGCCTTCGACGACAGCAGCAGCACCTTCACCTGCGCGTCCGGCGGCAATTACCAGATCCTCTTCTGCCCTTGATCCTTGATTTATCTCTGGATTAGCAGGAGTTTTTAATTCTTTGGAATAAATTCTGTTGCATTTCTCTCTAGCTATAGGTTCAGGATTCACGGCGCCAAGTAGGGGTGATTTCGCTGTAATATGCATGTATGTGTTTGGCACCGTTTGGAATGTGTATTTCTAGACTATTAAGTGTTTCGACGGTACACATAGGGAAATTCGTCACACACATGACACAAGGGAATAGTGCTTCGACTTTACACATAGGGAAATTCGTCACACACAGGACACACAGGGAATAGTGTTTCGACGGTACACATAGGGAAATTCGTCACACGCAGGACACACAGGGAAATTCAGGTTTTCGGTAGTGAGTGCTTTCAACTCTTAGACTAAAAAAGTTTCCATGAAAAGTTTCCCCAAAAAATTGGTGAAAGTTACCATCAAAAAATTTTGGTGAAAGCTGGGTGAGAACCAAAAAAGCTTTTGAAAACTTTCTAAAAAAAGAATGTTGAAAGTAGAAAAGTTAGGATTTGTCGTTTCTCGGTTGGAATTGTGTTAACAAGCATCCCTTATGCATATGGATCTATTAGTATCTTCTGTGTTTAGCCAAAAAAATCCACTCACCAACCCACTCAGTAACGACCGCCGTAGATAGCCATCAATGGTGGTGGTGGACCCCTCCTTCCCTTTTCTCACCATTCCTCCCCCTCAACTTTTCCACTCTCTTTGCAACATGTTGACAGCTGTTAAGTGCCTACTTTAGCCGTCAATATACTCATGAATAAAAGAGCAAAAGACATTTCTTACATGCATTTAGTTTAGAATAATGTAGTTCCACTTGTCCTTAGAGCTTTTGTGATTGCAGGTAAAATAAACATAAAAGAAGTGACAACTCACCTTCTATGGTCCATGCCACGTCACCTCAGCCAAGGAAGGGCTGCCACCTAGGACCCCATGCATGCAAGCCATGTCTCCAATCCAAGGGAAGTAACCCCGACGAATCAGAGGGCAACACGTGAACGTCACAAGGATTGAAGGGCCCACAGGCAGACAAACTGCCTCAAACTCGGGTGGACACTAGGAACCAACCTAAGGACCCATAGGACAGCCACCACACGAAAGCACAAGCCGAGGTGGGCACACAAGGGGTCAGCCAACCCCACAGGTCGGCCGAACCGACCTTGTGTCGGTCCATCCTGGCCTTCCACATGGTGCCTCCTGGTTGGCTCCTGGTCCACTCCCGGGGTTCTCACGCCATTCTCACGAAGTTGTCCAAGGCCTATAAATAGAAGGGAGGGGACTCATTTCTTAACGAACTCACCTTCCAACTCCTCTCTCGCTTTTGGTTTCCAAGGCTAGGAGGTAGGTTAGAGTAGTTCTACTTCAGGTTCCAAGTCTACTTTGGGATCTAGGTATGAGTTCTCTTGTATCTTTATTTTATCTTTATTTTATGGTATGACTTTGATCTACTTTAGTTATTCAGCTATTTCATATAAAGTAGTGTTAGCATATATGAGTGATTTGTTTAGGTGTTCTTGTTCGTTCATCATTTAGAGGCTCATGTTATTGATGAACAAGGCCTTTCGATCCACTTGACGAATGATTTACTCATGTCTTCGTTGTTTGTTCATAAGTTAGAAGGTTGTGTTCTTCACGAACAAGACCCTTTGATCCTGTTGAATAGACATAGTAGAACATGAATCCGTTTGTATGACTTGCATAGTTTGATCAAGTTGGATCACCTGTTTGTGTTTTATGAAGTTCGAGTTCAAGCTACGGTACTCGGTGCAGTGGCCAATTATCTGGTGGCACTAACCTGGGTCACAATAGCTCGGGTCGATCAATGTCTAGTTAATAACGCAAGCATGGTGCTTGGGTTGAGTAGCTACATTGCATATGAGCGTGCCCCATAGATTGATAGAGGTAGGCCGTGGTAGTGACAGCCGTTGGACCCTTTGTACTCCACGTTCGGGTACGCTGTAAGAGTCTAAAATCTAACAATCGACGTCGTGCGGAAGCGACGCTGGCGGTTAGCTCCCTGTTTGTGCCTGGGTGCTAAGCTGATATTCGTACAATGCTTATGTGACTGACTGGTATCTGCTGACTTTATATGTTTAGTACCTTAGGACCTAGAGCTAACTTGTAGGTTGCCTCCGAAGTTGTAGTGTACCATAGAGAGAACGAGTCTAGGTATGTTCACACTACCCCATCATTATCATATCTTATTACCCCTATGTTTGGAACCTGACTTATTCTCGTCATTGATCTATACTCATTGCAATAGTGTTGCACTTGTTAATCTGACAATGCCTTCCTTGAATTCGATACCCTTTGGAATACTCCTTTGGGGAAATTCTACAATGGTATATCCGTGCGCTTGTGGACTCTTTGTAATGTTAGGATTACCATCGGAACATTTCCGGCATCGCTGCTAGGAACTCACGAACTTAGCAATGATGTTAAGGAATGCCGGTAAACATTTCTAGCGCCGTTACTAGGGATAGAAACCTAGTGATGACGTTAAGAAATGTCAACACAACCCTAGATCGACCAAAATCCATTTGTTGCCATGATAGGGCAGCAAGCCCTTATCACCCTGTTGGCAAGTGCTGTGAGATGGGGTCTTCAACCGCCTAAGATAGCACGACTGGCAGAAGCCGCCGAGGATTGCATGACCGGTGGTGGAGGTGTACATTGTTTTGAGGTAAGCTGGAGGTTAACTAGCCATCAAAAGACAGCTGCGATAGCAGTGGCACTTCCTAGTAGCAGTCGCTACCATGCATGATTGCACGTCATGAGAAGGTGCCTTGAGAGGCGTTCATGAAGGGATGTGTGCTTGGTTGTATAGCGTTGTCTGTCAGCTTCGAGTAATGCATGTGATGGCCTTTGGTGATTGGCAATGGCATGGTATGGGGCTTGTTGACGGTGAATTTTCGTCAACCTAGCCATAAGTTTACCTTCGGTGTTGGCATTGATTTGATATCCAAACTAACGATCCTAACCCTCATGATATATCAAGTTCGCACTCGCATGTGGTTTTTGGAGTTTATTGTTTATCCAAGGATTAAGCACATAAATGAGAACTTCCAGGTACAGTTCAATTCACCGAGCACTTTACAAAAAGATCATGAAGCTCGACACAAGTCAAGACACGAGGTGAACATGACTCCAAATGATCCAAGGACTGAAGCGTGAAACCATGAAACACAGAGGACCTAAACAGAAGATGCAGGAGTTCGCACGCCAAGCACCCTTATCTAATATGCGGGGAAAACGACGTCAAGGACCCACATGCAGTTCGGCAAAACTCAAGAAGACGTGAGAAGCTTCAGGAAGAAAGACGAAGGAGAAACGAGCTAGAATGGGCCTAGGACAGTCAGCCCAGGCTGGCTGACCGAGCCCATTCTAGGGCCCATTCGCCGCCCCCTTTGACCTAGCACCCCTTCGGGCTATTTATAGTCCCTATGTGAAGAGTCATGCATCACACCATTTGTCATCCGCCACCAAGGAGCAGAGAAGAGAGGGACACCGTTCCAGAGAGGACAGGGTCGAGATGGTTGACTAGGGTTTCCCTAGCTGATGTGAGAACCTTGCATGGAATACCACGTCGGAGTTCCAGGAGCTAGGATCAAGATCAAGGTAGGATCTCGATGGTGATCTTGTCCATGTATCATTCTTTCATGTTTTGCAAGATTGAATCCGATTTCTAGCGATCAAGTGCTTTCACTACGATTTTGTCTTCACTTGGGTTTTCTTATTCGCTAATCTATTCCAGATAGATTGCATAGGATGTTCTTGTAGCCATGGTGGCTAGAGGTGCATTCCCAATCTACCAAGTGTTCTCAACTTGTTCTTCATGAACTCACCCTAGGCTAACCTGCACGAATAAGGCCCTGTCGTGACAGGGCGGTGGCATCCGAAAGGCGGGCGTCTTTGGAATTGGAACGAAAGCCACAATTTAAAGAGTCTTTTTATGATATTTGATTTGCTATTTTCATCTTTATTTGGAACTTCAACGAGAGCTCGATCCAATCTCTCTAGATTGGTTTACCCGACTCTCTCTCTTGCTGCCTCCGATTATTCTTAGATTAGATGATGTTTTCGTAGATTAGATGCAAAAACAACTTCTCAAGATCAATGTTTCTCCGCTTATTAGATTGGATCTTGCGTTACAAATCTTCCACGGATTCGATACCTTGGGCCCATACTCGAGGGAAAAAGGACGACGACGGGGACTGTACACTTGCGGATCCAAACGAACTTTGATACAATATTTAACCGTCAACAGGGCTCATCTCATCAACTATTTGAGCTATGTTGTGGTGGAATAAGGTGCACTAATAAAAACCATAATGTTTATTCTACCAGTTTAAGTGGCGATTGATGATGCCTTTGGGCACCATTTCCCTCCTTGGAGGCACCATGATTGCATATCCTTCCTGCCCCCATCATATCCTCTTCTGCCCTTGAGATCCTTGATTTACATTTGGACTACCAAGAGTTTGGAATTCTTTGGAATAAATGTTGTTGCATTTCTCTAGCTGCATAGGTTCAGGCTTTGCCGTCAACATGTACACGGTGCCAAGTAGGGATGATATCACCGTAATATGCTTGTATGTGTTCGTCACTATTTGAATTGTGTATTCCTAGACTATTCTATGTTTCGACGACGCAAGTGCTTTCAACTCTCCAACTATCTTGTTTGTAAGAATTTCTACAACTTGTTTGAAGAAGAGTTTGTCCAACTCCGGTACGTGGAAAGCTCTGTTGAAAAAAGATTGCATGAAAGTTTCCCTAAAATATTTGTGGAAGTTGGGTGAGAAAGTTATCCAAAAATGTTTTGAAAACCGTCTAAAAAGGAATGCTGCATGTAAATAAATAAATACAAAATATAAAAGTTAGGACTTGTCGTTTCTTGGTCAGAACCATGTTCAACAAGCCTCCCTGGTGCATATGAATATATTAGTATATTCTATGTTTGGTGTCATCTATCTTGTTTTTATGCAATATATGCAAAGTACCATATCTTGTGCTTGTGTCATTCCTTCCTGACGATATGAGGGAACCCACATTTGCCACCACAAACTCTTCGATCACCAACAACCCACCCAGACACCGCCAATGTTGATATCCCGCGGTGGTGAGCCCCTCCTTCCCTTTTCTCTCCTCCCTCATCTTTTCCACTCTCTTTGCAACTCTAGATCTAGATCTGAATCCATTTAATGACATGGTAGGGCAACGAGCTCTTATCAGTTCTCACCCTATCGGCATGGGTAGCGGGCTGGGGTCTTTCGTTGCCTAGGATTGCATGACTAGCGGAAGACACCTAGGATTGCATACCGACAGAGGTGTCCATTACGTCTAGCCACTGAAGGACAATTGTAGTAGCAGTGGCGCTTCATAGCGATGGTGCTTCCTAGAAGCCTCCACTACCATGTTGGCTGCATAGCATTGCCTCTTGTGAGCAGGTGCCATGGGAGGGGTTCATGAAGGGATGTGTACTTGGTAGTGTAGGGCTCTCTATCAACTTTGAGTAAGGCATGCAATGGCCTTTCAAAAATTAGCAATGGCATTGTATGTGCCACATCTCATCGACTCTTTGAGCTGTGCAGTGGTGGGATAGGGTGCACTAACAAAAATCATAATGTCAATTCTACTAGCTTTGAAGGTGATTGATGATGCCTTTGGGAACCATTTCCCTCCTAGGGGGCATTGGATCTATCCTTGGTGACTACAACTATCATAGCATCCTTTGTGGAGGCATCACTTTATTTGGAGGACTTTTGTGTGCTGGTATACTTCGTGTGGGTGCTAAGGTTTTCCAGTTCATAGTCTTAAGAAGCTATGAGTATCATATATTTTCTCATCACCTTTGAGGGTGGACATGAGGGTGTTGATAGAAAGAATCTTGATTTGGTGGTTAGAGGTAAGCACATTACATATATGGAGTTTCTTAATGTCTTCCCTATGCTGGATTTAGAGGTAAGTCACCACAGGCGCCTCGTGGTCGACGAGAACGTGACCTACCACTAAAAGTATAATCACCGTTAAATCCTGAGAAATTCGCTCTTACGAGGAGTCGAACCCAGGACCTGAGGTGCTACCGGGGCTCTTATAACCACTAGGCTACATGCCCTTTCGCTTAGCTTGTGTGGTTTGATTGCCAATTCACCCAAAGCTGGTTCATTTGGAGTGAACCTTACAAAACAAGCTATGAAAGGAGGATTTTCTTCCGTTTTTAGTTGTTTATTTCTATTGTCATCAGAGTTTTCATATATTGCTTACATTTCTTTGAATGTGTGCTGAACTATGTAGTGGTGGCTAGTGGCTACTTTTATGTAATTATTATCTGGTGGATGCATTTTCGAAAGAGAAGAATGGTTTAGGATGATTTATAATTAATTTTAGTGACGAGCTTCTAATTTTCATCACTAAATTGTACCCTCCAGTCCCCTACAGAAGTCATAAAAATGAATGACCTTATGACGTTTTGGTTTGTTGTCACGAGTTGTACATATGTCATAAAAGTTCATATGTGTTGTAGTATGAGGATGACAACAAAAATGTGGCTTCGTAGTTGAAGGTTGGAAAGTAGACTCAAAGTTTAGGGTTGTAAATGAAATTTTCTCATTTATATATCATGCAAAGATCCATCTTTCTTTTTGTTCTCCCATTAAATGCACTGGCCTACTGCGAACTAAGAGTAGCTCAGCTGGTAAGGTTCTTTGTGGTGGAACCTGTCCACCAGAGTTTGAGTCTTCAACTCGGCGCTGGTGCTCACATTTTTTTGATTTATTCCGGGATTTAACCAATGTTATTCTTTCAGTGGTAGGTGACGTACCCGTCGATAGCGAGGTGCAAATGGTGACTTTGTCAGTCTCAATGATTTGCGGGCTCAGTCCTCCGGAGGTGCTCATAGAGGTAGGATTACGTGCGTGTGTTCATAGGAGCGAGTATGCGTGCGTGTATGTGAATGTCTACATCTTTGTTGTGTGAATCACAAAAAAAAAAGCAATGACCTACTTGACTAGTAATATTTACTAATTTTGAAAATCTACCATTTGGAGCATGCTGATTTTTTCTACCTAGCCACACCTTGTGCAGCTCCATCCATTCTGTCACCCCCTTGGACAATCAAAACCCAGTTGTGCGAGAACATCAACAAATATGTCCATTTGATGATGCCACACACTACTGTAGAAAAGAGAATATATATAATCAACCTAAACTTCAAAAATGCACACCCCAAAAATAGGTTTTATGGGGTAAATTTTGGTGCCTTGAACATATTTGTAGGCTGAGGTAAAACGGGAATGTCTGCGTGCTAGCCCTCTAGTATAAACTACATGATGCTACCATACCTTGTAAAAATGAAGAGAAAATAGTTGTCGTGGCACGAAAACTAGAGAGTGAAAAAGTCTCAAGTTCATTCATTTGAATCGTATATCCTAGCTCGTATTGCCAAAAACAACTACATGATCATTCCTAGCTATTGGATATGCCTAGCATTTATATTGAGTAATCCGCCAAATGGATGTGCCAAGATCACTTGGCTGTATTATTCAGATTTAAAATATCTTAGTAAAGATAGCAATTTATACACCTAAGTTATCTCTATCTTTAAGCAAGGTGCTATGCTGCATTAATTTGCAGATAGCAAACTCTCCTATAAATACATAGGGGCTTCATAATTATGTGATGCCAAAGTTCTCTAGAATTTCTCTGCATGCCTTGCTGGTCTTCCACTAAGTTTATCATGGGAAGCTTGTGGAGCATTTTGTTCCTCTTCTATGTAGCCTCCGTTTGTGCGCCAGGTAGCGATTTTTAAATGTTTGATGAATTGTCCTTGGAAGGAAAGTCAATTTCAAATCCGTTTTGTTCTAGATATAGGATTTGTTTGTGACATGACATGGAGTTAAACAGAAGATATATAAAAGTAGCTTGTTTGTGATATGACATGGAATTTAAAAGATAGCAACCTTGTTCACGTTTTGGATCCATCCACTTCCACAACACACAAACACGCACGTGGGGCAGTTAATTGTCATACTAGTGAACTATATAATTTATTTATTTTATGCATCAAAATTATTTATTTTACCAGACTGATTGATGACCATTACATTTCAGGCGCAAAGGCAGCAACGTTCGTGTTCAAAAACAAATGCAGGGAGACGATCTACCCCGGCGTGCAGACGAACCCAGGCAAGCCGGCCTTCCCGACCACCGGCTTCCAGCTCCACCCCGGCGCACAAGCCCAATTCCACGGCGTCGCGCCCAACTGGGCCGGCCGCATCTGGACTCGCCGCCACTGCTCCCCGGGCGGCCTGTCGTGCGCGTCCGGCGACTGCGGGGGCAGGCTCGAGTGCGCCGGCGCCGGCGGCCAGCCGCCGGCCACGCTGGCGGAGTTCACGCTCGGCGGCTCGGGCGGCAACGACTTCTACGACGTCAGCAACGTCGACGGCTTCAACGCCCCTCTCCAGATCGTGCCGGCCGGCGGCCGCGCCGGCTGCAGGACGGTGACGTGCGGCGCCGACATCAACGCGGCGTGCCCGCCGGAGCTGGCGGTGAAGGCGGGCGGCGTCACCGTGGGGTGCAAGAGCGCGTGCCTGGCGTTCAACACCGACGAGCACTGCTGCCGCGGGGCGTACGGGACCCCCGACAAGTGCAGGCCGAGCAGGTACTCGCAGTTCTTCAAGGCCAAGTGCCCGCAGGCCTACAGCTACGCCTACGACGACAGGAGCAGCACCTTCACCTGCGCCACCGGCGGCAACTACAACATCGTCTTCTGCCCTTGACCGGATCAGACGATGGCGTGTGCGTGTGTTTTCCCCCAAATAAATTCATGTAAGCCAGCTGCTGGCATCATGCAACCAAAGAATTTTCACCATAATTAACAATAACATGTTTGGTGCCATTTCACACCTAGAAAAGCATCGCGACGACCCAACAATAGCCGTGATGCAAATCCTTACCAGCACAATTCTCAGTTTCAACAAGTACTTTGCAAATACGAGGTAGAAATTTTGATTTTTAGTTGAAGTTTTGAACAAACAACCATACAATCAGTCCCTGGTATCAGTAGTGAAACCATGTGTAATGCCTATGTTCACTCCTCCATGCTGACAGTGTTATGTAGATTCTGTTAATTTTGCAGAGTGATGGTTAACACTAGCGGTAGGAAGTCAACTTATATTTGCCTGGGTAGACCATGCAGATGGCACAATTTTGACTGCCGAGTTTTTACAATGGCATCCTGGTGCTCTGGCCTAGGAGTACCATGTCAGTTAGGGCCTTCACGCGATATATATTCTGGCTGCCGGTTTGACCTTGCAGATGCCACAGTTTTGACTGTTGACAATGGCATCCTGACGTGTTGTACCATGTCTATAGCACTGAATATCAGATCAATCAGGGCCCTTACATAATCTCCTGCATTCTCCTTGGACGACGATGAATTTAACTCAGCTCATCTTTGAGTTTCTATCTCTCCAACAATCTTATTTGTCCAACCTTGCTTGTCATCTAAACCAGCGAAATGAATCATAAAGTCTCCATCCGAATAAACCCCTGAAAATACAATATGTTGTCAACAAACCATAGAGAGGCCATGCATGATAGTAAGGAAATTTCCATAAGAAGCAAAGTGAGGGCTTTCTGCTGGTATACGGTAATGGTACTCCAAACAACCTTAGTTCAGCCCACAATTGCAATTTATTGGATACCATGATAGGCGACGACGCAAGGTTGCAGCAAAGAACAATTACTGTAATTTTGTAGTAAATACAGACCGAAATGGGGTACATGAAGACTAGAACAATGGTATGCAGTGTACGAATGCTGGATACATGTCACTTTGTTGTTTGAGTGAAACAATACTAATTTAATATATCTTTCGTCATTATTTTTGCAATACTACCTCCGTTCCAAATTGTAGGCCGCTTTAGTTTTGTTGGATTCATAGATATTATTATGCATCTAGATATAATGTATGTCTAGGTGCATAATAATATCTATGAACCTAGAAAAGTCAAAACGACCTACAATTTGGTACGGAGGATCATTTTGCACATTTCTATAAAATCAATCTGCGAAGCTATCAATGGTACATAAGTACTACTGGGGAGTTATGTCCTAAATCCTAATTATAAATTTAAATGCAAACTCTCACTACATATGCACTGTAGATTAGTAGAGTGGATGAGAGAATGCGAGAACCTTTCCATGTAGTGGCCAGGTGGAAGATCAGGCGGAGGGTCGACTTCCATGAGAGGATCCAAGGGTAGGAATTGAAGAGGCACTGCATTTTTGCTATCCGAACATGTGCTTGCATTTCTTCAGCTGATAAATGGTCTATTAGATGCTTGAGTGCTGCATTATCTCCACTTTTTGTAGAACCAAACTGTATAAATGAAGTCTGGTTCCACCATGTATCCAAAAACCGCTCACTCCAATTTGATTTCCTTATAAAGAAAACTCCTGCATGAGAAGTGGTTTGCCTTTTTTAAGTATAATGGTGAATGATGTGAAATCATGGTGCCCAAAAGATGGAGCAAACTGAATTAGAAATTCGAAACGTATATTTCTAAACATCAGATTATTCTGGACATGCATTACTGTAGATGAGGAACACTCAAATTAATGAATGAAGTTTCAGACTTCATAATACTGAAAGTAAGATGACAATTTTTGATTTACAGATGCCTCTTTGGGGTTGAACATGCTGCAAAAGTAGTTTGCTGCAACTATTTGCACCCAAAGCAATTTTGATAAACAAAACACACCCAGAATATTCATGTGTTAAGTCCCCCATACCAGCATTCACACCACCAAAATCCTCTGTCAGAACAAGATCAGGTGACTTATTAAAATCACTATGTCCAATAACTGAGAACAAAATCCTCTCCTGCAAACCATGTAATGGGAAGGGAAAAGTAGTCAGCAAGATAAGTCCTCCAACATGGAACCCATCTCAACCAGTGCATACACCAGACCATAATTAAGTTATTGGTGGTTTGATCAAGATTTCAGGACTATATATGCCAAGTTGAAAAAAATATATTCCAGTTGACACCCCAACCTTAAATTACAAGCATCCAAGACTCACCAGCGGGATTTCCGGGTTAGTAATCAGAGTGTCCTGTGCTGTGCAACAACCAAAATAAAGCATGAGTATACTCAATAAAGCAAACAATTGGGTGCAAGGGAAAATAAACTCGATTCCTGATAGTATAACCAAGATTCAACCCATCAGTAATTTAGCAGCAGCGGCGACCCAGACCCACCGCGTCGTTCCAGAAGAGCCAGTGATGGTGGCGGAGGTGCGCGCGGAGCGCGAGGACCTTGCTCCAGCTGGGAGGGCGGCTGGGGTCGACGGCGGACGCGGGGAGCGCGACGAGGGCATACCCGTGCGCCGCCGCGTAGGCGCGCTTGTTCCGCGCGGTGGCCGCCAGCACGCCGCGGAAGGTCCGCCGCCCGCGCGACCCGCTCGCGCCCTCGTCGGCGAGGGTGACGATGGCGAGGCTGAGGCGGGGGTCCCGGACGGGGCTGGGGAGGAGGAGTTGGCTGGGGTCGGTGGCGCCGGGCAGGCACCGGCGGCCGAGTGAGTTGGCGCGGCGGAGGAGGAGCGCGGGGAGCTGCGCGAGGAGGAGAGCGAGCGGGGAGGAGGAAGAGCAGCCGACGGAGGCGAAGCTGGTGCCGGTGCTCGGCGGCGCGGCGCGGCCGCGGCCGCGCGGCCATCGCCGGAAGGCGCCTGGCTGTCGTGGAATGCTGTGAGACTACAGACTACTCAAAGCCGCTTCCTGAATTAAAAGAATATTCTAGGATGAAAGGCTCACAACAATGAAAGATTGAGAGTCAATATATTTCAAAAGTTTGATAAGACTTTAAAAAACTTAATGTTTCCTTGATCGGTAGGAATATAACAGGTTGGTATAAAACCTCCGAAAGTTTTTCTTTGTTCGGGGTAAACCTCAGAAACTTTAAGTAATGAAGATATAGCCAGCTGAGCAAGTGGACACCAACAAAAATAGGGCACAGTGCGGACTACTTGCTTTCTATTTCAGTTTCTTACTGATGCCTGGGAGATCGACGAGCTGGATCCTCAAGATACCTTGTCCTTCTTCCCTCTCCTTCAGTGTGTATCCCCATGTCACTGCCCCAGTAACATCAGAAACGCAAATTAGTTTTGACAAGGGGTTAGCGAGAAAACATGACTTACCCAGGTATAGGTTCCATTTATGCAACGCTGGTTCTTTGATCACATTCTTCAAAGTCGCAAGCCGGTCCTCGATGAAACTATTAAGGTACAACCAAAAAAAAAAACGGAAACAACAATCATTCCTACTTCTTTTGCTGTTGTCCATGTCATATGGATGCCCAGAACTGGTTTATACGATGCAGTATGTGGTATTAAAATTCAATCATGCAAAATATGGACTTACTGAAGTGTTAGACCTTGGTGTTGTGGCATCTGTTGCAGCTGCTGGATAACTTTTACCTTCAGACTGAAAAATGAATGCACATATTCAGCAAAATCATGGATAGATTAAGGGAAAGAAAATAAGCACCATACTAACCCTGTGCCCAGGCCATATATCCTTTCAGAGGGAAAATCTATTCCCGCCAATTCGTTCAGTAGAGCTTCAGCAAATCTACTCTGGAAGATGACCAATAAGTGATCTGCAGATATCAGCATTCTGCATCACCTACAGAGCAGAAGTGAGAAAACAAATATGAATCAACTAAAAGCTGGAACCAAATTTCTACAATTTCCATTATTAAGAAAAAAATCATTTATTGAAACGGTTCAGTTGTTCATAAGCATCTAACTAAACAAAAATGAAACCATGAACCAATTAAATAGAAGATAGTGAAAATTTAGGCTACACAGTAGAAAAATGTAGGAGATAGACCTGTTTGTTGTGACAAGTTTCAGAGCTTGAAAGCTTTAATGCATCAGCTGTCCCAGGATAAAACCTGCAGTCAAATTGACCTGCCAATGAATTGCACAAATATGCTTTGTTCCATATAAAAAATTGAACATAACACACTTCAGAGTCATTAACTCATTACATCACTTCAACTTTTCGAGCATATTAGGCTGTAAACTGAAAAGGGAGACAATGTGCAAAATTTTGCCGTATCAAAAGTGACTAATAAAATTGTGATCATTCAAACACAAAACTTTCATGTAGAGCAATAAAATTAAGTTAACACGTAAGACAAGCACATAGACACAAGCAAGCAATGAGCTAATAACACACAGTAAAGTACATATGTATGTGCATGCATGGTGCATGCAGACCCACATGCACACAAAGGGCTAGCGAGCAAACATGGAGTCAATAATCAAGAATTCGGAATTTGTGATCAATTTTTTTCCAACTTATTTAATAACCATACCCACTAATTAATATATCACATTGAGCCATACAATTAGAAAGTCATTTACCACCTAGACCCACTTAGATCGATAGGGCCTCTGCTACTATTTTATCAAGCTATCTTTGTATGCTATGTATAAGGGAACTACTATAGAAATGTACGATCTGTATCTGATCCATGTGGTCATGGTCCTGAGAGTGTTTCGGAAAGTTTTGAAGTGTTCCTCTCAAGAGCTAACTCCAAGAGACGCTATCTTGGCTTAATTAGCTAAAAAATAGAAAATTTGTTAAAAAAACGTAATCCAACAAACTAGCTAAACTTGCTCCCGCTATCCTCCGCTAGCTAAACTGGGGGCTTCGATAGCCATCTTTGGCTAGCCACTCCCGCTAGCTATCCCCCCGTACATGAGTATGACAGGTGGGACCCACTAATGGTGGAGCATATGAAGAGTTGATTTTAGCTAGTTTGTTGGATTTCATCAACTTTTTGCTAGCTATTTCATTTTACATACTAGCCAAATCAGAGTTTTAGCTAGTGATTTTTAGAGTGACTCTTGGAGTTGCTGAGGACAGAAAACTAGCACATATCTAGAGATAAATGTCCCCATGGAGTACATACTACCCAAATCCCAACTGTCAACACTTCAACAGTAAAACACAAAGTTATAGTTAGATCTAACTTAATTTCTATGAATATATATTGGTCAGTCCAAGAATAAATATACACCAATTATTTCATAGGCCAGTCACCATCCAGACAAATCATTTTCAATCAAGTCATCTCTTAGAGCAACTCCAACAGTTTGGCAAACTAACTTGGCATCCATCTAATTTTGGCAAAACAAGAAAAATTGGCCTCCAATAGTTTGGCAAATCAACTTGGCAAAACTCACCTCCCTGTGCGTATATATACGCGCCGGATCGTGGTTGTCATCGGCGTTTCCCTCTAAGTGGGAGGGTGAAAAAGAAATAAAGAATAGAGAAGGATTCCTGATGTAAGTTTTCAAGAGGTGGAAGGACACAAATAAAAAATTGTTTTTCTCGGGATTCCTGATGTAAATTAGATCTGGATTTGGCAAATGAATTATGCCAAACTGTTGGAGATGAACTTTTTTTTACATGGCATATCTTTTTAGAAGTTGGCAAAACACAAGATTTGCGAAGTAAAATTTGGCAAACTCTTGGAGATGCTCTTACATGACCCTATCTTCTTGCCACTCATCCATGAGAATGGGCTTCAATTTTATCCGGTTCTTTAATATTTCTTGGATGCTAAGCCCATTTGCAACCTTGCAAATGTCATCTTAATATAAGAATTCAATCAACCTAGAAGCCTATAGTCATATCCTATTCTGTTACCGCCTAAGACAGTATGATAATATTTGGTCACGAATAAGTTACATATGAAACTTACTGATGATTTCCGAAGATAGGATATCTGGATCTCAACAAGTTCTGGTTCTCGATCATGTCCTGTTTCCACTACTGGACACAGCTGAAATAGTGGAAAACATTTTAGGTAACAAATTGTAAAGAACAAAACTGGGAAGAGGAATGAGGTTCCTTGTCGTGAAATGAGTATGAGAACATCTATTATGCTTTATGAGCATGGTAAGCTTAATTTGTTCATAGCACCATTATTCTTTAAAATAGAAAGTATTAATTATCATCCGTGGTGCACTATCCTTATTCTGTAGTTGTAGCAGGTGTAACATGTGGATTGCTCAAATGTTTAGGCAAGCATGGACCAAAAGTTCCTACCAGTCCATATGGGATAACTTCATACAGTGGATAGGCAAATGAAGGGGCAAAACCACTTAGTTTGCTTGGTGAAAAAACTGCGGAGGCAGCGGACTTTAATGATGTAGCTGCATTGCGACAAGGAATCTACTACTAATCAGAGGAGGTTGTATTAGTTCCCACATTTCCATAAAATACGCTTCAGTCCTGTTCGTTTGGCTTATCGACCACCGGCCAAAGATATTTTTCTCTCACAACAAACCAGCCACCAAAGAATCGGTCGGCGATCTTTTCTCTCGGAACAAATCAGCACCAGCCATCAACCACCGGCCAAACGAACAGCCTGGAAGTTCCAACTAACACATTCAATTTTTAAACAAAAATCGAGTGTTCCGCAAAAGTATAGAAATGCTAAATGCATCTTCTCCAGTTTTACGAGAGGAAAGGGAGCTCTCGCGAAATGTCGCAGAAGACGCCATCGAAGTCGAGGGTGAACAGGGTGGCCGCCGGCTAACGCGGGGCGCGCGAGGGCCTAGCCGCGCTTGCTCCCCTCCTCTCCGCTCCTCCGTGCGACGGAGGCCGACCGGATGAAGTAGGGGTGGACCCTCCCCGTAGGCAAGGTGGAGCGACTATGGATGGCAACGGGCACAGACTACCCGCGTGCCCGCGGGCAAAAACCCGGTAGGGTGAGGGTATGGGTTTGTGTTTGTGCCCACGGGCACGGGTGCGGGTTTAACATTGTGCCCGCGGGTAAAATTACAGCGGGTATAAAAAAGCCTTACCCGTGCCCGCGAACCCGCGAACCCGTAGATTATTTCTGACATGTGGACCTCAGCTGGAAGTATATAAAGAAATCAGCAGCGTTTCTAGGGTTCCTGTCATTTTTCTCCTCCCTCCCATCCATCTGCATCTGGCCGCCGCCACCCTGCAGGCCCGCGGCGCGCACGCCCACGACCACGAGGCCACGCGCCCACGCGTGCACGCCCACGAGTCCACGAGGCCACGCGCCCACGCGCGGCCGCCGGCCGGCCGGCCGGTGACGGCGAGAGGCGGAGCGCGAGTGGACGCGGCGGCGCCCCCGTCGACCGTGCGGCCCCGGTTGTGCCGGCCGCCGCGCCGGTTCCTCCGGTGAAGCCCTCGCGCCGCGTCGCCCCTGTTGTGCCAGCCGCCGGTCGCCGGAGACCGGAGTGCATCCGCCCCAAGCCGCCCCTGGGCCCTGGATCTTAGGTATTGATGCATTTTGTTTCTGCTATGTCTCTCACTCTCCATCCTCTATTCCTCTATTCAATAATCAATAGCTGCAGTATAAGCGATTAAGTGTATAACACTAGATCCGTGAACTACACTGCCTTTTGCTAGATCAGTGTTGTAGCAATTACTTAATGCTAGAATGCTATATCCATGAATGAGTTGCTAATTTATTCACTGAGTTAAATGTGTTTTTTACAATGAATGAATGAGTTGCATATTGATTCACTGAGTTGTTCCAGTCTTCCAGAGTTGCATATTGAAGAACGTAGATAGGATCCAGCACACAGTTTTTATAATCTAGTGATTCATAGGATTAACAGAACAACGGCAAATCAAGTTAAATGTCAAAACATCATGTGGATCTCCTACTCACATCCTGCTATTACTTAATACAATAATGCTAGTACTGGTGATAGGTAGTTGACTTGCTAATTTATTTAACTGCAGACATCATTTGTGATGGAAACTCCTGTGAGCAGTGCCCAACCTGAGCATGTCTCGCAGCCATCACTATCCCCACTAGAGGAAGGTGATGTACCTGCAAATGAAGTCATTGCCATTGACGATGAAGCTGACAATGGCCCGACTGAAGATGGGACTGCTGGTGTAACTCGGTCTTGAGGCTCACACAGGAAGCTCACATCAGCAGTATGGAAGGAATTTACAAGAGTTTGTGATGATGATGGAGTTTGGAAGGCGAAGTGCAACTACTGTAGCAAGAAGCTTTCAGCCACTACAAGAAATGGTACTAATCACTTGCGTACTCATCTAAAAATCTGCATCTACAAGAAGAAGCCAGGTGACAAAGTGCAAACAAATTTGAGGTTTGCGTCCACTGACAAGGGGCAAGTAGCTGTTGAAAATTATGTGTTTGATCAAGATACTGCTAGGAAAGCACTTTGTACCATGATTACACTGCATGAATACCCTCTATCTATTGTTGACCATCTTGGTTTTCGGCAATTTGTTAGTGCTTTGCAACCCTTGTTCAAGATAGGAACTAGAAACACTATTAGGAAGGGGATCATGAATGGCTATGATGTGGAGAAAAGAAAAGCTAGGATGTTTCTTCAGAAGCTTAGTTGTCGTGTAGCCATTACAACTGACTTGTGGACTGCTGATAATCAGAAAAGAGGATATATGGTCACATTCTTGGACATTTTATTGATGACTCATGGACCCTTAGAAGCTGCATTTTGAGGTTATTTTCCTTGCTTTGTCCTACTTTTATTTGCTGTTGTACTTCTTCATTTGCTGTCATTTTGAGGTTATTTCTTGTCCTAATTTTATTTCTAGCTGCACCTATTCATTTTATATCATTTTGAGGTTATTTCTTGTTGTCCTAATTTTATTTCTAGCTGTACTTATTCATTTTCTATCATTTTGAGGTTATTTCTTGCTGTCCTAATTTTATTTCTAGCTGCACCTATTCATTTTCTATCATTTTGAGGTTATTTCTTGCTGTCCTAATTTTATTTCTAGCTGTACTTATTCATTTTCTATCATTTTAAGGTTATTTCTTGCTGTCCTAATTTTATTTTCCGTCATACTTGTTCAGGTTTGTGTATGTTCCATGCCCCCATACGGGTGAAGCTATTTGTGATGCACTGCTTAAATGCCTTCAGAGTTGGGATCTTGATTGCAGGGTGTCCACTGTGACCCTTGACAATTGCAGTGTTAATGACAGCATGATTGGTCTAATGGAAGCAAGGCTTGGGGAAGCTAATATGTTGTTGGGAGGAAAGCACTTGCATACTCGCTGTTGTGCTCACATCTTGAACCTCATTGTACAAGATGGCTTAGAAGTGATCAAGAAATCCATTGCTCACATCAGAGAAAGCATTGCTTATTGGATTGCTACACCAAAGAGGTATGAAAAATTTGTGAAAACAGCTCAACAACAGAAGGTTGAAGTGAAGAAAAAATTGTGTCTTGATTGCAAAACTAGATGGAATTCAACTTTTATCATGCTTAGTACTGCTATACCTTATAGGAAGGTTTTTGATCGTTTGGACACTCTTGACCCAAACTTTATTTGCCCTGCAAAAGATGATTGTAAATTTGCATCTATTGTTTGTGATAAACTAGAATTGTTCTATCAGCTAACGGAATTGTTTTCCGGAACAAAGTATGTGATGCTAATATCTTCTTTTCTAAAGTATGTGAGATCAAGCTTAAAATTAACTCTTGGAAAGATGATGAAAATGAAACCATTAGGAAAATGTCCGCTGCAATGATAGAGAAGTATGATAAGTATTGGTCCGATATTCAAGGTCTCATGGCTATTCTTTGTCATTCTTGATCCACGTCTTAAGATGACTATGCTACAAGCTTGCTATATTGCACTTTTGGGTCAAGAAGAAGCCGAGCATTATGTCCACCGAGCTATGAATTGCTAACTGAATTGATGAATGAGTATCAAGGGCAAACCGACCAAGAGGTTGTGGGTACATCATCTTATGGGGCTAAATCCTCTACCGTTAGTCTTCCGCCGTCGTTCGTCCATATTCAAAACACTTGCCGCAAGTAAGAAATGCTCTTCTCTCGTTAAAGCAAAAAATGAGTTAGATCACTACTTGGATGAAGAACCACTTCCTCATGATGAAAATGAGTACTTTGATGTCCTTGGTTGGTGGAAGGTTGCTGGAACTAGCTTCCCTACTTTGAGGATGATTGCTCGTGATATTTTGGCAATTCCTATCACCACGGTAGCTTCGAATCGGCTTTTAGCACCAAGTGGGAGGATTCTAAGTGAGCATCGCAGCCGTCTTACTCCACAAATGTTGGAAGCTTTGATGTGTAGCCAAAGTTGGTTTCGTCACAATCTTAAAGGTGCATTTGATTGTTGTAGCTTACCAATGTTGTATTCTTATTCCGGTTGATATAGCAGCTTACTAATGTTATACTCTCATTCCTGTGTGCATTTGTAGGTCAAGATGATGGATCGATCGACACCTTTTGGTCCTGCCTTGAAGACATTGAAGAAGAAATGAAGGATGAACCTTGCATCTCCTCCGTCGACGATTAAGCTTAATGTTCATTTGTGTTGGTGAACTTGGCCAAGTGAAGTGAGCAATGTATCTGTTATGTGAACATTATGTTGTTCTAGACTTGAATTTGTGATTATTAAACTCTATTTATTTGGCTTGTACTCAGCTCTGGAACAATCTTGTACTCTTGTTAAGTTGTTGAATAATTTAGCTTGTTTGGGAACCTATTTATTTGTCATTTACTGTTGTGTATATGATTCTGTGATTTCTGTCATATTGATGTGGCCTGGCGGGTTTAATGTGCCCGCCGGTTTAATGTGCCCGCGGGTGGCGGGCGCGGGCACAACTT
The DNA here is from genome assembly GCA_947561735.1 of Cenchrus americanus. Taxonomy (NCBI): domain Eukaryota; kingdom Viridiplantae; phylum Streptophyta; class Magnoliopsida; order Poales; family Poaceae; genus Cenchrus; species Cenchrus americanus. The sequence continues at coordinate 194,164,205 of OX387245.1, read as the reverse complement.
CCTGCCCGTGACGAATTGCGGGCGCGGGCACGGGCACGGGGGGTTTGGCTCGCGGGCGCGGGTTTGTAAACCCTCTACCCGTGGGTAATGCGCCCGTTGCCATCTATAGGAGCGACCGCCCAATCCGACGGCGGTATGGACCCCACGAACCTCTCATGGCGGATTGGCGGCCGTGCGCCGTGCCATACCGGCCATCGGATTAGTCGTGGCGAGGGGCTTTATGTCTTCGGAAGGCGGATAAGCATGCGAACTTCTAACGCACTAAAGCCCATCTAAATAATATTTTTCATTTTTCCACCAGCCCACTTAATAATTATTAAAATAAATATTTTAAAATTTTTCAAAAATGTTACAACATTTTTTCTTCAACGTTTCTAATAATATTTCGTCAACATTTTATAAATGTTCCAACATTTTATATCAACATTTTTTACGGAAGCTTCTTCCAACATTTTTACGGAGACTTCTTCCAACATTTTTCGAAAATGTTCCAATATTTTTAATAAACGTTGGTTTCATCAACTATTTTTAGTCAACATTTTTTAAATGTTGCAACATTTTTTAAAATGGTGGACAACATTTTTCTCTTCTTAGACTTCTTCCAACATTTTTCGAAATATCACAACATTTTTAAGAAATGTTGATTTCATCGACTATTTTTTAACATTTTGCAAAAAGTTGCAACATTTTTTAGAAAATGTTAGGGAAAAATCAACATTTTTCCCCGTGCCGGCCGGCGGGGGAGGCCGCGGCGCGCGCGCGAGCCCTCGGCCGCGGCCATGGCCGGCGGCGCCCGAGCTCGGCCGCGAGGGAGACGGTGTCCCCGCGATGGGCGGCGTCGAGCGGCGGCGGAGCGAGCCGCCCGGGGGCGCACGGGCGGGCCGACCGGCGGGGGAGGCCACGGCGGTGCGCGGAGCCTTCGGCCGCGGCCATGGCCGCCGGCGCCCGAGCTCGGCCGCGAGGGAGACGACGTCCCCGCGGCGGACGACGTCGAGCGGCGGCGGCCGCATCCCGCGGCTTCGGGTCGAGCGCGATCGGCGGCGCATGGCGAGGCACGATCGGCGGCGCGCGGGGTGGGCGGCGGTACCATGGGTGAGCATCACGGGAGGGAGAAGAGAGAAAGGAGAGAGGGGTAAGGCTAGGGTTACCGGCGGGATCCAAGGGCTGCGGTGGACCGCACGAATCTCAAACACCGGAAGTTGGGATGAAAAAACTTCCGGAAGGTATATAGGATTCCCGCATGGCGAGGAGGAAGAGACAACGTGGCTATTGGCTTTAAGCTTTGGTGGGCCAAAAGAGGAAGGGACCGAGAAACGGCCCAGCCCATAAAAACGATCATATGATTAAATAATTAAATTCAACTATTATATGCTAACGGTTCTAAAAAAATTATATGCTAACAACAATAAAAAAATTATCATGTTAACAACAATCATTATTCCTTTTACTTTATAAATGAAATTTTATTTAAAGGACTGCCATACATCCATGATTGTTTAGTTAGTTATATTGATTATTGGTCCAATTCATCCCTTGCAACGACTATCAACGCGTGACTCGACAATGTTCATACTTCTAAATGCTAAAGGGTCATTTGTGTTTCTTTTCATCTGCTTTGAAGTATAATTGTGACTTTGCTCTTATTTTCCAACTTTGTTATTTTGCTCTCACCTTTTTTTAATTAAGGATTTAGAATCCGGTCTTTATATCCACAAGTGGATATATACGGCCAAAGGGTACACGAACCAGAGTTCTTAGACTCTACACCTCACACCGAGGAAAATAAAGAAACAAGAAAAAACTAAGACTAAGCTTCGATCTTCTTCACCATCCGACTCCAACTTTTCAAACGTGCGCCAAGCCAAACCTCCACAGGCGAAGCAAGTCATGATTTCCAAAACGACGGCTTCAAGAAGGAAACGACGTCGAAGCCGCCGTCGTCGCTCCTCCGATACCCGAAGAAAGGTTTTCACCTGGAAAATCAAAACCAAGCAGGAAGCAACCCAACAACTCCTCCAAGAAGGTTCACGACACCCGAATACACCGTCGCTGTTGACACCGACTCCATAGCCGGGTAAAGCTTTTGCCCTCACCTACCCACAAGCCAATGTCAACTAGAAGCCTCACGGTGTTGTCGCGGATGGGTAGTGGATGGGGTTATTTTTTCATACGAGTAGAATTATGTTGTAGTTTATTTGCATTTCTGTATATTAGTATTCTATTTTGACCCATGGTGTCCCTCCATATGGCACGCTTTGGCTTTGCCTCTTGCCCGACTCTTGCCCCTTACGTGTAGTGTGCTATGGAAGAGATGTTTTTTTTTTGATGCCTTTGGCTTTGCCTCTTGCCCGACTCTTGCCCCTTACGTGTAGTGTGCTATAGAAGAGATATTTTTATTTTGATGCACTTGATGTAAATAATGGGTCATATACATGTTTGCATGCCCGATGAGATGTATTTAAGGATTGAGCCAAGTGCATGGTGGTTATCAATTTGGGTTTGGATCTGAAATAATGTTCTGAATGCAAAAACAGGTCAACTTTGATTAACACTAATTCACTAAGATGTTAAATTTGATTTATATTTTATATTTTAGAGATTGATGTAAAATGCAGCTAATTTTTGTTACCTTTTTTTACAAAATTGTTATTATCAGGATTCCAACGAGCCTATGATCGTTGTATTTGCTATGGGTTGTGCGTTCCATATGCTTCTATTGTAGTCTAAATTTCAGCCATTTCTCATGTTATTGGAGCACATTTTATTTTAGGCTTTTAACATCAGAGCAGTATGCTTGTGAGAGTTCACTTATTTGATAGTTTGAGGTAGAAGAAAATTAAAGTATCATCTGAACCAACGAAGAATGGATAGGTTTTATGTGACAACCCGCCCAGGAAAGTACCGTACTATCGCCTAGACCGATCCACTTTGGTCATTAAGCAATAATAAAGTATCATCCTGTCGTAAGTTGTCGGGTTAACGCCGGTAAATCACTTGAAGAGCACAAGGATCGAATATATGCATTAAAACTCACTCGAAGGCGAGTCCAGAGATACAACAACATTCATATCCAAATTCGTACCCCGAGGGGTTTAATTATTACAAACCATAGTTTTTGTCACGATGAAATAGTTCGAGTTTTCGAAAAGCGACGGAAATTAACTAGCGGAAGCGAAGACACCACGGGAGGCCATCCATGATGCTTTCGTAGTCGTCCTCCACCCACTCCGGCTCCCGGCCGGCGGGATCTCTCCGGCCACACATCACCGAAGGCATTACCTGGATCAACACATTATAGCAAGGTCGAGTATACTAATACTCAAAGCAAAACTTACCCGTCGGTGATATCTACTTCACCAAATCTAGACCATGAAAGGCTTTTTGGCTCTCGGGTTGCTTTTGCTAAAGAGTAACAAAGAGTAACTCCTTACTTTCAAGATTTTAGCACAAGTTCTAGTAGGTTTAATCTTTACTACATTAGCCAACTAGTACAAACAAAGTTGTACAATACAATTAATCAAGCATCATCTTCATCAACTTCCATCATTAGGGATCACATGACTAGTGGAGTAAGTAGTCTCGGATAACGGTGAGAGGCCGACAATCGATTGATTTAAACCTTGCAAGGTAGACCCAAACACACGGTAGGCTGCCCCCGTGAGGACAACTTCCCAGGCTGTCCCCAAATATCCTCGGGTCGGGGTCGAATCTTACGGTCTTTGGTGCGGGCTATCCGCATACCCCGCGAGATACCGGAGTTACCATACACCACCGGTAGCTAGTCGTGAGAGCGAATCCCAAGAGTAGTAATAGTAGGATCCCTCGCCGCCTCATTAAGGTACTAGGCTTACCGGCCCCATAACCGGCATGTGCTTAGTACGTTCAAAAACTTAACCCACATAACCACTGGACCGGAGCCCAGATCCCATGCTCTTACCACGTGAGCAATCCATTTAAGGATACATTGTGATTCCTATCTAGGAACCTATTCTCGCGAGTGAGGTCATCACTCGACTTGTAACGGTCCTATAGCTTAGCAGCTACCGACCTATCATACTAGTAGGGACCAAAGGTACCTATGGATCATGCATCTAGGGTTTCATTCAACTCCTGAACGTAAATGCACAATCATTCATAGATAATTGAATAAAGAATTTTAAAACTCGGGTTAGATGCACCGGAGCTTGCCTTCGTCGGCTAGGTTAGCTTGGACACCCTTGGTGTCGAGTACTTCCACGTACCGAGAGAACCTTCTGCTCCTCCTTCCTCGGTTTCGGGACAAGGGAGTAATCTCTCGTCCGGAAGTTCTACACGGAATGCAATTCACTTTAGGTGATGTGATAGTTTGTTGTCTTATCCAACTCTAGTTGGTCATATTCACCTTAACAAGCATCTATCTAAGGTTTCTCTTTTAGGAAGGTTATTGGTTGTACATGGGCTACTCTTTTATTCCACATTTGAATAAGGGTTTTTATTAAGCTTATCATTTCGGGTGAAAGCTTCATTTCCTTTTTATCTTCACCAACAAAGGTGTAATTAATATTTTTATTTATGAATTAATTTCTTATCAGTGATGATAATTAATTATCCTTTAATTATATTAAATAATACTTTTCAGAAAGGAAAAGAATTAATTAGGGATTTTTCTTTATTTAATTTCCCTTTAATATTAAAAGGGCATTTAAGCTTTTTATTAATCAATTAAATTGCCAAAAAATAAATGAGTGTTTCTTAAGCCTACTAGCACCTATCCTGGTCCATTGGACCCACATGTAAGTGTTGGATGCTAGGAAATTAAATATTATGGAAAATAACAAAGCTAGCTAGTGATTCCATTTAAATGCATATAAAAATAAATAAGCATCAAAATGATCCCAACTATCCCATGCATGCTCTCTGGTCCTAAACAAGCCTAAAGGACCACCACATTTACATGGAAACTCTACTAAACTTGGTTTATTAATTTACAAAGAAATACATGCTTAAATCAAAAATAATTATTTCTGTTAATCCAAAATTCATGATTAATTCAAAAGATGTGTATTTTGGCATTACAGGATAGTGTGCACAAGTTGAGCTCAATAACATAAATATATATAACAGGAAAAATCATCTAAGCGATTCTGCAGGAATGGAAAAGAATTTATCTAGCAAGATCTACTGCATAACTTTGTGCAATTTTTGGCACAGCATCTAGTCATATCCTAACACACAACATATCCAAAATTTGGCTACAGAGGAATTATAGAATTCAAGTTATGACAGACCTAGGTTTAACACATTTGTATTTTTCCTGCTAAAACTATTTAGAATCTAGCCATGAGTATATAACAAAAGAGGTGGGATTTATCATCCTGAACCTAACAAAAATTGTTTGGGAATTTTCTGATTTTTCTGTGAATTTCTAGGGATTTTTCAAGTCCTTTGGACCAAAGCGCAAGAAAAGCTAATTAGGTTTCTTCACAACTAAGTCCCCGGAATTTACAACCGTGCCCTCGCGGCGGCGGGGGGCTCGCCGGCGGCGATGTGGGACCGGGCCACGGCAACATGTGGCACGGGGGTGCAATTGGCCTCACCCCGGGTTGATTGGCGGTGGTGGCGGGGTCGGGGCGAGCCCGGCGAGGGCGCGCGGCGGCGGTCGGCGGCGGCACCCACGGCGGCTCGGGGAAAAGGGGCAAGGAGGCGTGGTGCTGGGCAACAGGCGGGCCTTGGAGCTTCACTAGCACCCCTCTTTGGAGCTATTAGGGTGGGCCGGCGGCGACGAGCACGGGCGGGGAGCTCCGGCGGCGTGCGGCGGCGGCAATGGCGGGGGAGGAGCATGCGGCGGCGCGCGGAGGGGCGCGAGGGGGGGGGGGGGTTTAAGTAGGCGCGCGAGCACCGGGTGATGAAGGGTGACGGCGCAAGATGCGGCCGTGCCACGGCGGCTCGATGCGCGCGCGTACGGCGGCGCGCGTCGGCCCGACGGACCGCCGGTCGCGTCGCGCGCGCGCGCGTACGGCGGCGTGGCCGGCGCGGACTCGGCGTGCCTCGGGGCGAGGGGACGTGTTGGGGCGCGCGGGACCTTGGGATGGAGCGCATTGGGGTGGGCGCGGCCTTGGGAGGCGTGTGCGCGGACGCCGGCGACGGGCGGCGCACGGGCGCGCGCGGCGTCGCGCGCGCGCGCGCGCTGCGGCCTCGGTGTTTTTCGGTGCCCTGTTCCGGTTAACTTTTCTCCAGAAATTTGAATAAAAGTCAACCAAGTGATGAATACCAAAGTTGTAGATCTAGATACCAGCAACATTTTCTACAAAGGCTATATGGGGTTTTTCTCGCCTGGATTTGAAATTATTTGAATGCCAACTTTGAATGTCGACTGTTTTGACCAACGGTGTTTTCTCGCCTTGCAAGGGGGTTTTCAAGATTTTCCCCCTCAAAATTTGAAATGCCAATCTACATGAAAATTGTGTCCCTCAACAAGATCTACAACTTTCCTAAAGGTAGAATTTTAAGTGTTTAGGTGAATTTTGGAGAACGTGGCAAAAGTTCCTGAGTAGACACTGTGGACACTAGGGTGGCAAGGGGTTTGACCCAACCTTTGACTATGGGTTGGCCCCACAAGTGTGTTTACTATTCATCTAGGGTCACTAGGGTGTGTTAGTGAGTTTTCCGGGGTGAGGGCCCGGGTTGACCTAGGTTTGACCACGGTTGACCATTTGACCGCTAATCCGGTCATTAGCGTTAATGATGGTAATTAAAAACATGGGGCGTCACGGCCTACCCTTTTAAACGGAATCTCGTCCCGAGATTCGATTTGACAACGAAGAGATGGGGGAGAAGGAACTCACGTTTCGAGATTGGAGGAAGCCGGATACTTGGTGTTAAGATAATCCTTCGTCTCCCATGTGGCTTCTTCCTCCGTGTGATGGCTCCATTGGATCTTGTACATGCGTACGGTCCGCCTTCGGGTCTTTCGCTCTTTCGATCTAGTACTTTCAATGGATGCTCAACGAGCGAGAAATCCGGCTCGATCCAAGCATTAGCTTCCTTGATGATCTCATTCTCGGAACGAGCATTCCCTTCTTCAACCGAGTTACATGGAACACATTGTTAAGCGCGGAAAAGCGTTCGGCAATTGGATACGGTAAGCCACGGGTCCACATATTTCTATAACTTCATATGGTCCAATGTAGCGCGGGGCTAACTTTCCCTTGACTCCGAACCTTTGCACACCTTTGGTGGGAGATACTTTCAAATACACATAATCTCCCACTTCAAAGTGTCGAGGTGCCGTTCCCTTGTCATGGTAACTCCTTTGTCTCATCTGCGCCATCTTCAAATTTTCTCTGATCACTTGCACCCTTTCTTCAGCCTCTTTAACTAACTCTGGTCCAAAGAGTGTTCTCTCTTCGGCCTCTGACCAATTCAGCGGAGTGCGGCATCTACGTCCGTACAGGGCACCGAACGGTGCCATTTTCAAGCTGGCCTGATAGCTGTTATTGTAAGAGAATTCTGCCAAGGACAAACACTTGTCCCAACTCTTGTCGAAGTTCAAGATGCTTGCTCTCAACATGTCCTCTAGAATCTGATTTATCCTCTCCGTCTGACCATCGGTCTGCGGATGATAACTGGAACTGCGGAGTAGCTGAGTTCCCAAACACTCATGCAACTGTTCCCAAAAACGAGCTACAACCGAGTCCCTCTATCGGAGATTATAGTCTGTGGGATTCCATGCGGACGAACTATATGGTCCACGTACAACTCGCATATTGTTGTACGGAGTAAGTGGTGTGCACGGCGATGAAGTGAGCGGTCTTGGTGAGTCCGTCCACAATTACCCAAATAGAGTCCTTCTTTCTAGGTATTAGGGGTAAACCCACAATAAAATCCATACTAATATCGTCCCACTTCCACATAGGTATCGACGGGGGTTGGAGTACTCCTGCCGATTTCAAATGACTTGCCTTTATCCGGTGGCAAGTATCGCACTCGGCTACATACTTGGCTACATCCACCTTCATATTGGACCACCAAAAGTTACGCTTCGGATCTTGGTACATCTTGGTACTACCGGGATGAATAGAGAACTTGGACTTGTGAGCTTCATCTAGAATGATTTTCTTAATTTCTGGGTCAACGGGGACCACTAGGCGTTTCCCAAACCAGACCACATCTTGGTGATCCTTCTGGAAACAAGTGTACTTTGGGTCTCCTTCTGCTAATTTCGCTCGATGGTTTGAATATCCGCATCATTGTCTTGGGCGTTGACAATTCTGTCATAAAGGTTTGACTCTGCCGTCAAGGCATAAAGAATTCCTTGCGGTACCACTTCTAAGTTGAGCCTTCTCATTTCTTCACACAAGGGTTCACCGAGCGGCTCCAACTCTAGGTGGTTGCAATGATCTTTGCGGCTAAGAGCATCCGCAACAACATTTGCTTTGCCGGGATGATAGTGCACTTCCGGATCATAATCTTTAATCAACTCAAGCCATCTTCTCTGTCTCATATTCAATTCGACCGGTGAAGATGTATTTGAGGCTCTTGTGGTTGGTAAAGATATTGCAATGATTACCCATTAGATAATGTCTCCATATCTTGAGGGCATGAACAACAACGACCAATTCAAGATCATGGATAGGATAATTGAGCTCATGGGGTCGAAGTGCCCGTGAAGCATAGGCAATGACTCGGCCTTCTTGCATAAGGACACAGCGAGACCCATGCCCGATGCATCACAAAAGACTTCAAACGGTTTCGAATTATCGGGTTGAACTAGCACGGGGCTGAAGTTAGATGATGTCCGAGGGTGTGGAAAGCTTTCTCACATGCTTCGCTCCACACGAATTTCACTCCTTTCTTGAGTAATTCGGTCATGGGTTTTGCGATTCTAGAAAAGTCAGGAATGAATCGACGGTAGTATCCCGCCAATCCTAGGAAACTGCGGATTTGATGTACGGATTTGGGTGGTTTCCAATCCATCACCTCTTGAACTTTGCTAGGATCTACGGAGATACCATCGTGGGAAATGGTGTGTCCTAAGAATTTCACACTTTTCAACCAGAATTCGCATTTGGAGAACTTAGCATAAAGCTTATGATCTCGCAAACGTTGAAGGACAACTCAGAGATGATTGGCATGATCTTTCTCGCTCTTAGAATAGATGAGAATATCATCGATAAAGACCACGACAAATTTATCGAGCTCCGTCATGAACACGGAGTTCATGAGGTACATGAAGTAGGCAGGCGCATTAGTGAGTCCGAAGGACATGACCAAGAACTCGTAAAGACCATAACGAGTGGAAAAAGCGGTTTTAGGAATGTCGCACGGTCGAATCTTGATTTGGTGGTAGCCGAACGAAGATCTATCTTAGAGAAAACTTTGGCACCGGCCAATTGATCGAAAAGAACATCGATTCGAGGAAGTGGGTATTTGTTTTTGATGGTGAGCGCATTGAGTGGTCGATAATCTACGCACATTCTCAAGCTACCATCTTTCTTTTTGACAAAGAGAGCGGGGCATCCCCAAAGAGAAGAGCTCGGGCGAATGTAACCCTTATCTAACAATTCTTGGAGTTGGGTTTTTAATTCGGCTAACTCTTTGGGTGGCATGCGATAAGGTCTTTTGGAAATGGGTGCGGTGCGGGGCCGGAGTTCGATCTCAAACTCGACATCTCCGTCCGGTGGCATACCGGGCAACTCGTCGGGAAATACATCCGGTACTCACACACTACCGTAATTTCATCAAGAGAGGAGATAATGGTCACATAGGCACAAGAGTCGGTACGCGTCCCGGAAAGGTAGGTACAAGGTAGTGTGCCCGACCGTAGGAGAATTGATCTCAACGACCCTATCCGATATATTTAGAATCACCTTATGTTGATTCATCCATTCCATACCCAAGATAACATCCATGCTCCCCAATTTGATAACTATCGATTAGATTGAATAACCCGACTTCCTAGTCTAAGAGGAACTCCAAAAGTCACTAAGCGAGACGTGATGCTTCCACCGGGTGTGGTAATTTTATAAGCGAGATTTGGTTTGTGCTCCTCTTGGACCCAATTTGTCTAGTAGACTCTCATTTATGAAACTATGGGTGGCTCCCGAATCAAATAAAACCTTAACGGGAGTGTTATTGATAGAGAATGTACCGTGAGTACCGGAGCTCCGCCGGAAAGTCACTCATGGTAGTCAAGTTCGGCTTGCCTTGGCGCACTTGCACCATAGGCTTCTTGGTCGGAGTGGTAGGCTTGCTTCCCGTACCCACGATTACGCGGGTTGGGCTTGATCTCACTCGGGCTTGGGACACTCATTAATGTAGTGCCTCGACCGGCCACGGTTGTAGCAACGACGATCTCCAACATCACGAGGGAGTGCATTGGGCTTTGGAGCCTGGCTGGCCGGGCACGGCGGAGCGGGAAGTTCCCTCGCGGGTTTGCCCCCGGGGTGGCTTCATCGTCCGGCGTCCGGTTGATGATTGGCCGGGATGGGCACGGAGCTTCCTTCTTCACAAAGCGAAACTTCTTGTTTGTTCCGCTGCCTGGGGTGAAACCGGACATCCTCTTGTTGTCCCCATGGGCTTTCTTCATAGCATCCTCTTGCGAGATAGCCTTGTTTACTAGCTCATGGAAGTTTGCGGGCTCGAGCAGATTCAGGCGCTCATACAGCTTGCCATCAAGCCCGTCACGAAACCTCTCCATCTTCTTGGCATCAGTATCAACATGATGCCCACCGTATCGGCATAAGCTATTGAACTTCGAGCATAGCGGTACACGGAGTCGGATCCACGACGGAGGGCCAACGCCTCCCTCATCTTTTCGTCCATCGGACCCTTGGGAATGTGGTGGCTCTTGAAAGCCTCGCTTGAACTCATCCCAAGTCGCGGCGTGGCCTCGCCGCATGGACTTGAAGTGGTCCCACCACATCAAAGCTTCCCCCTCGCGATTGCGGCGCGCGAAGTTCGCTTTGTTCTCCTCGAGCAAGGCAACACAAAGGCGAGAGAATTTCACCTCTATGGCCTTGACCCAAGCCTCGGCTTCTAGAGGGTCTCTCGCTTTAGCGAAGGTTGGCGGCTTCATGGCGATGAAGCGGGCGTACGTGGTGACTCGGTTAGGCCCCTCGTGGTTGGCCCCGTGTGGCGGCCCTCGGTTCATCCTGCCGGGCGATCCGCTGCTCGCGTCCGCAGGATGCGGCGCAAAGCACCTCGGTTTGGGTGGCCATGAAGGCCTCCGTCGGTGTCATGGGCGGGGGTGGTGGCAAGTCACCACTACCACTCGCTCCGAAACCATTGGGAGAGCTACGCGTGGTTCCCACCATCTGAAAAGTGAGCTTTATTAGTGAGATAACCAAAAGCTTACTCCAAATGATGACAAGCACGATCATGCATAATCACATCCCATTAGTACTTAAACAATGAGGACAGCAACAAGCAACAATATTCTATAGCCACCAAGATTCATAGAATCGTTCTTCTCAACCGGTTAGGACAGCGATTACTCAATTGCACGGCTCATAATTACCTTCGAACGATCATCGTCATTTCGGACACCAAAGAAGGTGGTATACGAACGAGCACTTATTCGGCGGCAATGAGTGATGTTCCTAAAAATGATTTGTTTTACCAACGTTTTTAGGAGAGAATGGAACATTGACAAGCGTGGTCATTTGCAACGATTTATCCAAGGATACGGTATTCAAACGCAAGAAAATTTCAAATTGAATGACAACGAAATTTACCTAGAGCATACAAGCTTAAACATTCTTTATTACAACATGACGAACAAGGTTCAACGACATTACAACTCGAATTCGAAACATCCCGACATGACACGATACAATAGTTGCTTGGCAAGAAGACGTGTTGTCAAGCCAACTACTCTAACATCTCAAAGACAACCCGATAGGATAGACATCCTCCTAATCCTCGCCGTCGGCAACCTAGTTGCCCACCGAAGCACCACCGTACGAAGGTGAAGGCCGGGGGAGTCGGTAGCGGTGGTCCTGCCGGCTCGTCGATCCGGACCGGACACGACCGCCGCTCCTCCGGTGTGCACGTGCAGCGGGGGCGATGGCTGCAAAGCCACTATAGCCTCGTAAGGCCGCCCACGTACCTATACATGGCCATTTAGCACGAGGCCCATGGGCCAGCCCATAGCACGATCTTTTGGCCCGACACGAGCACGAGCCCGAAGACGATTTTTTTTCGGGCCGGGCCGGCACGAGCACGACGTTGGGCCGGGCCGGGCTTCATTCTCGGCTCATAGTGCGGCCCGGCCACGACACGAAATCAGCCGGCACGACGCGGCCCACGGACTAGCACGACGGCCCAACAGCCCAACTGGCCCATTTAGCACGACAGTATATAAATCGGTGGCTCCTTCTCCCAAACCCTAGCTCCCTCCCTTCTTTGTCCCGTCGCCGCCCCTCCTTTGTCCCGCTGCCACCCTTCTTGGCCTCCTCTGTCCCACTGCTAGGGGGAGCCGACGCGCCGCCGGGGGCAAGCCGCGGCCAAGGGAGCCGGCGCCGCCCGCGGTGGGAAGCCGCCGACCGGGGGAGGCGGTGCACGCCCGCCGGGGGCAAGCCATGTCGCCGGCGGGTGCCGACACAACACCGCGTCGTGGGACGCGGCCGGCGGGGCCGGAGGTGCGAGGGCGCAACACCGCCGTGCGCAAGGGAAGAAGCCGAGCGAGGGCCGCCGACCGTCGCGGTGGAGGTGGAGCAAGGGCCGCCAGTGCTTGCGCCGGTGGAAGTGGAGCAAGAGCCGCTGATCTCTGCGGCGGCGCCGCCCATGCCGCCGTCGGTGCCCTCCTCCCCACCTTCCTCCGCCATCGGCCACCTCCTCCACCGCCGGACAACGATCTCCCTCCTCCACACCCTCCTGATGTCGTGTTGCGGGCTGGCACGCGGCCCATCGGCACGATGGGCCGTAGTCGTGCCTCGGGCCGGCCCAGCACGAAAAATTAGCCTCGGGCTAGTGCTGGGCTATGATCTCAGCCCATAGTGCCGCCCAGCACGAGCACGAAGTCTGTCGCGGCCACGTCGGGGCCGGGCCGCTTCGTGCCCGGGCCGCATCGTGCTTGGGCCGGCCGGGGCGGGCGGGCCAAATGGCCATCTATACCGTACCTCGGCCCTCCGCACGTGCTCCCCGCATCTCGGCAATGTTCGCGGTAGTGTCGGCCTCTCTATCTCGTGAGCGTCGGCATCCTCCTCCGGTGCATGGTTCTCGGCCTCCGGATCCACGATCCTCCGTAGGCGGTCACCTCTCTCAAGCTCCAACCGGAACCTCCTAGCACGCGACTCGTCGTTCTCCCGCTGCACACGGGTAAGCGTGAAGTTCGAGCCGCCGGTGCGCCGCGAAAGCAGCTGCTCCCAATCGTGCCTAGATGCCTCCAAGCGCTCGTGCAATAATCGGCCGCGGTGTTATAACGCAGCCCCCGGAGTGTGAATACCACGTTCGGACAACGGGCAAGCGTGCGAGTAACATCCAACGACTCTTCTAGGGTCGGTAGCTCCCGCAGGTGGTCCATACGGTCCAACCAAGCCGGGTCGTGAGGACTCACGGCGGAGAAACAGACCAAACGGAGAAAGAGCTACCACGGTGGGGTTGTGGTCACAAAAGTCCGTCGGCACTCCGAGGGCGGCCGACTCCACGGACTCGTGTGTGATAAATCCCCGGTAAATAAAGCTCGGGTCAAACCGGTCGGCGTGGTCCGGGTGTGGCGGAACGTAACGATCACTGCGGCGGGGAACGCCAAAGCGCTCAAACTCCTTCACCTCGTAAGTCGGTGGGGTAAGGTAGCTCGCGACATCGAGTGCTTCCCACGCCGGGCGCGGAAAACCCTCCCGGTGCAACCCGTTGGTACGGATCGTACCGTCGGCGTCGAACCGGTGGAACACGGGGAAATCCATCCGTACACAAATGTAACTCATGTCGGATCTCAAAGAGAACGACATGTCAAATGGTGAAGTTCGGCAATCGTGAATAAAAATTCATAACCAAAAAATCCGAAACCTCAAAAATTTCCCAAGTTTAAATTAAACCTTTAATACTTTTAATTAAGCTTTTTAAGGTTGAGCATCGATCAAGGAACAAGATGAATGGTCCTTAACCTGGATGTGCCTAGGGAAATGTGAACCAACCCATCGAAACTAGGATTGAGATTTGCTAGTACAAGACAGCTAGTTGAGGAGCAATTATTTTTAACAATTTGGTTTTAATTAAACCTAGCACAAGGTAAACAATTTTTCACAAAATTTCGGCAGCATGACGGCTAGGTATGAGGGGTACTTCTAATTTATAAAAAGCACACACTAGCATAAACTTCCTTAGAGAGCATATGGAAATTCGATTTTTGGGTCCATTTTAGTTGTTCGATTTTTAACATGCATGCAAGACGTTCTATTCGACCTCACATGGCAATCAAGCCAGAAATCGAAGTTAGTGCTGGTGGCAAGGCTTTTAATCGTCTCTCCCTATAATATCTAGTCGAGAGCTACATGGTACTCGCTTAACGACTAACGAAGCGCTCGTTATGTACTGCGAGAAAACGAACCTTTCGTGCCGGCACGTCACGAAAGCGTCCACATTCATTACCATTCACTATAGAAACGGTATCCATGCGTTAGCCGCTGCATGGATAGCGTCCAACCTCGGACACCCTCCGTTTGAATGGAGTGTATCCTTGCCTCGCATGAGCGACATGCGAGAATGCACACGTATGAAACACGTGGCGACACACAACTCATAAACGGACGCGAAGATGGGATCCGTGGAATGGATCACTCCATCAACCCTCGCAATTCTCGTGATGCGGAACGCAGACACGTATAAAACACGTGGCTCCTAGTTTGGTTGTGCATGAAAGTAAGTCCGACATAAAGCAATGTGCTTGGAAGTTAGCAAAATAGACCATAGGTTAATTAAGCCACACGAAAGAACCCAAAATCCCCTCTAGGGCCTCTCGGTCTAGTTTATCCTTAGCGGACCAACGTATTTTTGAAAATTAGAAAATCTTGGCATATTTTATTCAAAAACCAGTGATTAAGGTTTATTAATTAATCTCTGGTGCATATAAGCTCTGATGCCAACTGTGACAACCCGCCCAGGAAAGTACCGTACTATCGCCTAAGACCGATCCACTTTGGTCATTAAGCAATAATAAAGTACCATCCTGTCGTAAGTTGCCGGGTTAACGCCCGGTAAATCACTTGAAGAGCACAAGGATCGAATATATGCATTAAAACTCACTCGAAGGCGAGTCCAGAGATACAACAACATTCAAATCCAAATTCGTACCCCGAGGGGTTTAATTATTACAAACCATAGTTTTTGTCACGATGAAATAGTTCAGAGTTTTCGAAAAGCAGCGGAAATTAACTAGCGGAAGCGAAGACACCACGGGAGGCCATCCATGATGCTTTCAGTAGTCGTCCTCCACCCACTCTAGCTCCCAGCCGGGCGGGATCTCACCGGGCCACACATCACTGAAGGCATTACCTGGATCAACACATTATAGCAAGGCTGAGTATACTAATACTCAGCAAGACTTACCCATCGGTGATATCTACTTCACCAAATCTAGACCATGAAAGGCTTTTTGGCTACTGGGTTGCTTTTGCTAAAAAGTAACAAAGAGTAGGTCCTTACTTTCAAGATTTTAGCACAAGTTCTAGTAGGTTTAATCTTTACTACATTAGCCAACTAGTGCAAACAAAGTTGTACAATACAATTAATCAAGCATCATCTTCATCAACTTCCATCATTAGGGATCACATGACTAGTGGAGTAAGTAGTCTCGGATAACGGTGAGAGGCCGACAATCGATTGATTTCAACCTTGCAAGGTAGACCCAAACACACGGTAGGCCGCCCCGCGAGGACAACTTCCCGGGTCGTCCCCAAAAATCCTCGGGTCGGGATCGAATCTTACGGTCTTTGGTGCGGGCTATCCGCATACCCCGCGAGATACCCGGAGTTACCATACACCACGGTAGCTAGCCGTGAGAGCGAATCCCAAGAGTAGTAATAGTAGGATCCCTCGCCGCCTCATTAAGGTACTAGGCTTACCGGCCCCATAACCGCATGTGCTTAGTACGTTCAAAAACTTAACCCACATAACCACCGGACCGGGAGCCCGGATCCCATGCTCTTACCACGTGAGCAATCTATTTAAGGATACATTGTGATTCTTATCTAGGAACCTATTCTCACGAGTGAGGTCATCACTCGACTTGTAACGGTCCTATAGCTTAGCGCTACCGACCTATCATACTAGTAGGGACCAAAGGTACCTATGGATCATGCATCTAGGGTTTCATTCAACTCCGAACGTAAATGCACAATCATTCATAGATAATTGAATAAAGAATTTTAAACCGGGTTAGATGCACCGGAGCTTGCCTTCGTCGGCTAGGTTAGCTTGGGCACCCTCGGTGTCGAGTACTTCCACGTCTTGCGAGAGAACCTTCCGCTCCTCCTTCCTCGGTTTCGGGACAAGGGAGTAATCTCCGTCCGGAAGATCTACACGGAATGCAATGCACTTTAGGTGATGTGATAGTTTGTTGTCTTATCCAACTCTAGTTGGTCATATTCACCTTAACAAGCATCTATCTAAGGTTTCTCTTTTAGGAAGGTTATTGGTTGTACATGGGTTACTCTTTTATTCCACATTTGAATAAAGGTTTTATTAAGCTTATCATTTCATGTGAAAGCTTCATTTCCTTTTTATCTTCACCAACAAAGGTGTAATTAATATTTTTATTTATGAATTAATTTCTTATCAGTGATGATAATTAATTATCTTTTAATTATATTAAATAATACTTTTCAAAAAGGAAAAGAATTAATTAGGGATTTTTCTTTATTTAATTTCCCTTTAATATTAAAAGGGCATTTAAGCTTTTTATTAATCAATTAAATTGCCAAAAATTAAATGAGTGTTTCTTAAGCCTACTAGCACCTATCCTGGTCCATTGGACCCACATGCAAGTGTTGGATGCTAGGAAATTAAATATTATGGAAAATAACAAAGCTAGCTAGTGATTCCATTTAAATGCATATAAAAATAAATAAGCATCAAAATGATCCCAACTATCCCATGCATGCTCTCCGGTCCTAAACAAGCCTAAAGGACCAGCACATTCACATGGAAACTCTACTAAACTTGGTTTATTAATTTACAAAGGAAAACATGTTTAAATCAAGAATAATTATTTCTGTTAATCCAAACTTCATGATTAATTCACGGGATGTGTATTTTGGCATTATAGGACAGTGTGCACAAGTTGAGCTCAAGAACATAAATATATATAACCGGAAAAATCATCTAAGCGATTCTTGCGGGAATGGAAAAGAATTTATCTATCAAGATCTACTGCATAACTTTGTGCAATTTTTGGCACATCATCTAGTCATATCCTAACACACAACATATCCAAAATTTGGCTACAGAGGATTTATAGAATTCAAGTTATGACAGATCTAGGTTTAACGCATTTGTATTTTTCCTGCTAAAACTATTTAGAATCTAGCCATGAGTATATAAAAAAAGAGGTGGGATTTATCATCCTGAACCCTACAAAATTGGTTTGGGAATTTTCTAATTTTTCCGTGAACTTCTAGGGATTTTTCAAGTCACGGACCAAAGCGCAAGAAAAGCTAGTTAGGTTTCTTCACAACTAAGTCCCCGGAATTTACAACCGTGCCCTCGCGGCGGCGGGAGGGCTCGCCGGCGGCGATGTGGGACCGGGCCGTGACGCTCCGGGTTTTTAATTACCGTCGTTAACGTTAATGACCGGGTTAGCCGGTCAAATGGTCAACCCTAGGTCAACCTGGGCCCTCACCCATGAAAACTCCCTAACACACCCTAGAGACCCCTAATGAATAGTATTTACACTTGTGGGTCAACCCATGGTCAAGGGGTGGGTCAAACCCCCTTGCCATCCCGGTGTCCACAGGTGCTGCTGGGAACTTTTGCCGCGTTCTCCAAAATTCACCTAAACACTTAAAATCCTACCTTTAGGAAAGTTGTAGGTCTTGTTGAGGGACACAACTTTCATGTAGAGTGGCATTGCAAATTTGGAGGGGAAATTTGTGAAAAACCCCTTGCAAACCAGCTTTTCTTGTTGCCGGACACGGCCGACATTCAAAGTTGGCATTCAAATAGATTCAAATCTAGAGAGTAAAACCCCATACGACCTTTGTAAGAATTGTAGCCGGTACTTAGATCTACAACTTTGGTATTCATTGCTTGGTCAAGTTTTATTCAAGATTTTGGAGAAAAAGTTGCTCAAACACAAGCACCAAAGCAACACCGCCGGGGCCGGTGCGCGCGCGCGCGACGTCGTGCGCGACCCGTGCGCCACCGCCGCCGGCCACGCCGGCGTCCGTGCTCGCGCCGCCCAAGGTCTCGACGCTCGCGCCGCGCCCGTCCCGATGCCCCGCGCCCCTAGATCGCGCCGTCCCGAGGTGCCCCGAGGTCCGCGCCGCCGTACGCGCGCGCGCCACGGACCGGCGGTCCGTCGGCGGCGGCCGCCGCCGTACGCGCGCGCCTCGAGCCGCCGTAGCACGGTCGGTATCTCCGCCGTCATCCCCGCGTCACTCACGGGCCGGCCGAGCGGGGTATTTAAGCCCTCTCGCTCCTCCCCGCGCGCCACCCCCGAGCGCCCCCGCCGCCATCGTCGCCCCCGCCGGTGCCGAGCTCCTCGCTCGCGCTCGCCGCCGTCCAAGCCCATAGCTCGCTTCCTTAGCACCCGGGGCAAGCTCACGCGCGCGCTTGTTTGCTTCAATTTGGCCTCCACGCCGCCACGCTCCGAGCCGCCGTGTGCGCGCGCCGCCGGCCACCGCCGTCGCCGAGCTCCGCCCGACCCCGCCACCACCGCCCAGCGAACCGTGGTGAGCCCAATTCCACTCTTGTGCCGCTTGTTGCCGTGGCCGGGCCCCACATCGCCGCCGGTGAGCCCTCCCGCCGCCGCCGAGGGCATGGTTGTGAATCCAAGGGCCTAGTTGCAAGGAAACTTAACTTAGTTTTATTACAGATCAGTCCAAGGTCTCAGAAAATTCCTAGAAATTCACAGAAAAATCAGAAAATTCCCAAACTAATTTTGTAGGTTTCAGGATGTTAAACTCCACCTTTATGTTGTACACTCATGGCTAGATTCATAATAGTTTTGGCAGGAAAATTACAAATGTGTTATACTTGGATCTGTCATAACTTGAAATATATAACTCCTCTGTAGCCAAATTTTGGATATGTTGTGAGTTAGGATGTGACTAGTTGCTGTGCCAAAATTGGCACAAAGTTAGGCAGTAGATTTTGCTAGACAATTTCTTTTCCATTTTACGAAGAATCGCCTAGGTGATTGTTCATGTTCAATATATTCATGTTCTTGAGCCCAACTTGTGCACACTGTCTTGTGATGTCAAAAGGCACATCTTGTGAATTAATCATGAATTTTGAGTTAACAGAAATAATTATTCTTGATTAATGCATGTTTTCCTTTGTAAATTAATAAACCAAGTTCAGTAGAGATTCCATGTGAACATGCTGGCTTTTTAGACTTGTTTAGGACCAGAGAACATGCACAAGAAAGTTTGGACCATTTTGATGCTTAATTATTTTTATATGCATTTAAGTTGCATCACTAGCTAGCCTTTGTTATTTTCAATAATATTTATTTTCCTAGCATCCAACCTTTACATGTGGGTCCAGTGGACCAGGATAGATGCTAGTAGGCTTAAGAAACACTCATGTAATTTTTGGTAATTTAATTGATTAATAAATGGATTAAATGCCCATTTAATATTAAAGGGGAAATTAAATAAAAGAAAATCCTTAATTAAATCTTTTTCCTTTTTGAAGGCATTATTTAATATAAATAAAAGAAATTTAATTACCAGCACTAATAAGGAATTAATTCATGAATATAATTATTAATTACACCATGTGTGTAAAGATAAAATAAAATGAAGCTTTCACATGAAATGATAAGCTCAATAAAAACCTTATTCAAATATGGAATAAAAGAGTAACCCATGTACAACCAATAACCTTCCTAAAATAGAAACCTTAGATGAATGCTTGTTAAGGTGAATATGACCAACTAGAGTTGGATAAGACAACAAACTGTCACATCACCTAAAGTGCATTGCATTCCGTGTAGATCTTCCGGACGGAGATTACTCCCTGGTCCCGGAAACCAAGGAAGGCGGAGCGGAAGGTTCTGCGCAAGACGTGGACGTACTCGACACCGAGGGTGCCCAAGCTAACGTAGCCGACGAAGGCAAGCTCCGGTGCATCTAACCCGATTTTAAAGTTCTTTATTCAATTATCTATGAATGATTGTGCATTTACGTTCAGGAGTTGAATGAAACCCTAGATGCATGATCCATAGGTACCTTTGTCCTTACTAGTATGATAGGTCGATAGCTGCTAAGCTATAGGACCGTTACAAGTCGGGTGATGACCTCACTCGCGAGAATAGGTTCCTAGATAGGAATCATACTATATCCTTAAATGGATTGCTCACGTGGTAAGAGCATGGGATCTGGGCTCCGGTCCAGTGGTTATGTGGGTTAAGTTTTTGAACGTACTAAGCACATGCCGGTTATGGGGCCGGTAAGCCTAGTACCATAATGAGGCGGTTAGGGATCCTACCGTTACTACTCTTGGGATTCGCTCTCACGGCTCGCCACCGGTGGTGTATGGTGACTCGGGTATCTCGCGAGGTATCTTTGGATAGCTTGCACCAAAGGCCGTAAGATTCGATCCCGACCCGAGGATTTATGGGGACGGTCCGGGGAGTTGTCCTCGCGGGGGCCGACCGGTGTGTTTGGGTCTACCTTGCAAGGTTTAAATCAATCGATTGTCGGCCTCTCACCGTTACCCGAGACTACTTACTCCACTAGTCATGTGATCCCTAATGATGGAAGTTGATGAACTTTATGTTTGAATAATTTTATTGTACAACTTTGTTTGTACTAGTTGGCTAATGTAGTAAAGATTAAAACTACTAGAACTTGTGCTAACATCTTGAAAGTAAGGACCTACTCTTTGTTACTTTTTAGCAAAAGCAACCCGATAGCCAAAAAGCCTTTCATGGTCTAGATTTGGTGAAGTAGGTATCACCGACGGGTAAGTCTTGCTGAGTATTAGTATACTCGGCCTTGCTATAATGTGTTGATCCGGGTAATGCCTTCGGTGATGTGTGGCCGGTGAGATCCCGCCGGCCGGGAGCTAGAGTGGGTGGAGGACGACTGCGAAGCATCATGGATGGCCTCCGTGGTGACTTTCTTGCCGCTAGTTAATTTTCCGTCGTTTTTCGAAAACTCGAACTATTTCGTCATGATAAAAACTATGGTTTGTAATAAATAAACCCCTCGGGGTACGAATTCGGATATGAATGTTGTTGTATCTCCGGACTCACCTTCGAGTGAGTTTTAATGCATATATTCGATCCTTGTGCTATTCAAGTGATTTACCGGGCGTTAACTCGGCAACTTACGACGGGATGGTACTTTATTATTGCTTAATGACCAAAGTGGATCGGTCTTAGGCGATAGTACGGTCCTTTCCTCGGGCGGGTTGTCACGGGGCCACGGCAACATGTGGCACGGGGGTGCAATTGGCCTCACCCCGGGTTGATTGGCGGTGGTGGCGGGGTCGGGGCGAGCTCCGGCGGGGGAGCGCGGCGGCGGCCGGCGGCGGCACCCACGGTGGCTCGGGGAAAGGGGGCAAGGAGGCGCGGTCTCGGGCAACGAGCGAGGCCTTGGAGCTTCACTAGCACCCCTACCGGAGCTATTAGGGTGGGCGGCCGGCGACGAGCACGGGCGGGGAGCTCCGGCGGCGTGCGGCGGCGGCAATGGCGGGGAGGAGCATGCGGCGGCGCGCGGAGGGGCGCGGGGGGGGGGGTTTGCGTAGGCGCGCGAGCCTTCGGGTGACGAAGGGTGACGACACAAGATGCGGCCGTGCCATGGCGGCTCGATGCGCGCGCGTACGGCGGCGGCGTCGCCGACGGGACCGTCGGTCCGTGGCGCGCGCGCGCGTACGGCGGCGTGGGCGGCGCGGACTCGGCGTGCCTCGGGGCGGGGGACGTGTTGGGACGCGCGGGACCTCGGGATGGAGCGCATTGGGGTGGGCGCGGCCTTGGGAGGCGTGTGCGCGGACGCGGGGCCGGCGGCGTGCGGCCGGCGACGGGCGGCGCACGGGCGCGCGCGGCGTCGCGGCGCGGCGCGCTCCGGCCTCGGTGTTTTTCGGTGCCCTGTTCCGGTTAACTTTTCTCCGGAAATTTGAATAAAAGTCAACCAAGTGATGAATACCAAAGTTGTAGATCTAGGTACCAGCAACATTTTCTACAAAGGCCATATGGGGTTTTCTGCCTGGATTTGAAATTATTTGAATGCCAACTTTGAATGTCAGCCTGTTTTGACCAACAGTGTTTTCTGCCTTGCAAGGGGGTTTTCAAGATTTTCCCCTCAAAATTTGAAATGCCAATCTACATGAAAGTTGTGTCCCTCAACAAGATCTACAACTTTCCTAAAGGTAGAATTTTAAGTGTTTAGGTGAATTTTGGAGAACGCGGCAAAAGTTCCGGCAGACACCTGTGGACACTGGGGTGGCAAGGGGTTTGACCCAACCTTTGACTATGGGTTGGCCCCCCAAGTGTGTTTACTATTCATCTAGGGTCACTAGGGTGTGTTAGTGAGTTTTCCGGGGTGAGGGCCCAGGTTGACCTAGGTTTGACCACGGTTGACCATTTGACCGGCTAATGCGGTCATTAGCGTTAATGATGGTAATTAAAAACATGGGGCGTCACGGCCTACCCCCTTAAACGGAATCTCGTCCCGAGATTCGATTTGACAACGAAGAGATGGGGAGAAGGAACTCACGTTTCCGAGATTGGAGGAAGCCGGATACTTGGTGTTAAGATAATCCTTCGTCTCCCATGTGGCTTCTTCCTCCGTGTGATGGCTCCATTGGATCTTGTACATGCGTATGGTCCGCCTTCGGGTCTTTCGCTCTTTCGATCTAGTACTTTCAATGGATGCT
Source organism: Cenchrus americanus (assembly GCA_947561735.1). Classification (NCBI taxonomy): domain Eukaryota; kingdom Viridiplantae; phylum Streptophyta; class Magnoliopsida; order Poales; family Poaceae; genus Cenchrus; species Cenchrus americanus. The sequence goes on along the minus strand of OX387245.1, from coordinate 194,141,183 downwards.
CAACGAGCGAGAAATCCGGCTCGATCCAAGCATTAGCTTCCGTGATGATTTCATTCTCCGGAACAGGCATTCCCTTCTTCAACTGAGTTACATGGAACACATTGTGAACTGCGGACAACCGTTCTGGCAATTGGATACGGTAAGCCACGGGTCCACATATTTCTATAACTTCATATGGTCCAATGTAGCGCGGGGCTAACTTTCCCTTGACTCCGAACCTTTGCACACCTTTGGTGGGGGATACTTCCAAATACACATAATCTCCCACTTCAAAGTGTCGAGGTGCGGTTCCCTTGTCATGGTAACTCTTTTGTCTCATCCGTGCCATGTTCAAATTTTCTCTTATCACTTGCACCCTTTCTTCGGCCTCTTTAACTAACTCTGGTCCAAAGAGTGTTCTCTCTCCGGCCTCGACCAATTCGGCGGAGTGCGGCATCTACGTCCGTATAGGGCATCGAACGGTGCCATTTTCAAGCTGGCTCGATAGTTGTTATTGTAAGAGAATTCGCCAAGGACAAACACTTGTCCCAACTCTTGTCAAAGTGCAAGATGCTTACTCTCAACATGTCATCTAGAATCGATTTATCCTCTCCGTCGACCATCGGTGCGCGGATGATAACCGGAACTGGCGGAGTAGCCGAGTTCCCAAACACTCATGCAAGCTTGTTCCCAAAAATGGGCTACAAACCGAGTCCCTCTATCGGAGATTATAGTCTTTGGGATTCCATGCGGACGAACTATATGGTCCACGTACAACTCGCATATTGTTGTACGGAGTAAGTGGTGTGCACGGTGATGAAGTGAGCGGTCTTGGTGAGTCTATCCACAATTACCCAAATAGAGTCCTTCTTTCTAGGGGTTAGGGGTAAACCCACAATAAAATCCATACTAATATCGTCCCACTTCCACATAGGTATCGACGGGGGTTGGAGTACTCCCGCCGATTTCAAATGACTTGCCTTCATCCGGTGGCAAGTATCGCACTCGGCTACATACTTGGCTACATCCACCTTCATATTGGACCACCAAAAGTTCGCCGGATCTTGGTACATCTTGGTACTACTTTGGGATGAATAGAGAACTTGGACTTGTGAGCTTCATCTAGAATGATTTTCTTAATTTACGGGTCAACGGGGACCATTAGGCGTTTCCCAAACCGGACCACATCTTGGTGATCCTTCCGGAAACAAGTGTACTTTGGGTCTCCTTCGCTAATTTCTCGCCCGATGGTTTGAATATCTGCATCATTGCGTTGGGCAGTGACAATTCCGTCAGAAAGATTTGACTCTGCCGTCAAGGCATAAAGAATTCCCTGCGGTACCACTTCTAAGTTGAGCCTTCTCATTTCTTCACACAAGGGTTCACTGACTAGCTCCAACTCTAGGTGGTTGCAATGATCTTTGCGGCTAAGAGCATCCGCAACAACATTTGCTTTGCCGGGATGATAGTGCACTTCCAGATCATAATCTTTAATCAACTCAAGCCATCTTCTCTGTCTCATATTCAATTCTGACTGGGTGAAGATGTATTTGAGGCTCTTGTGATCAGTGAAGGTATTGCAATGATTGCCCATTAGGTAATGTCTCCATATCTTGAGGAGCAGCCAACTCAAGATCATGAGTAGGATAATTGAGCTCATGGGGTCGAAGTGCCCGTGAAGCATAGGCAATGACTCGGCCTTCTTGCATAAGAACATAGCCGAGACCCATGCCTGATGCATCACAAAAGACTTCAAATGGTTTGGAATTATCGGGTTGAGCTAGCATTGGGGCTGAAGTTAGATGTTGTCTGAGGGTGTGGAAAGCTTTCTCACATGCTTCACTCCACACGAATTTTACTCCTTTCTTGAGTAATTCGGTCATGGGTTTTGCGATTCTGGAGAAGTCAGGAATGAATCGACGGTAGTATCCCGCCAATCCTAGGAAAGCTGCGGATTTGATGTACGGATTTGGGTGGTTTCCAATCCATCACCTCTTGAACTTTGCTAGGATCTACGGAGATACCATCGTGGGAAATGGTGTGCCCCAAGAATTTCACACTTTTCAACCGAATTCGCATTTGGAGAACTTAGCATAAAGCTTGTGATCTCGCAAACGCTGAAGGACAACTCGGCGATGATTGGCATGTTCTTTCTCGCTCTTAGAATAGATGAGAATATCATCGTTAAAGACCACGACAAATTTATCGAGCTCCGTCATGAACACGGAGTTCATGAGGTACATGAAGTAGGCAGGCGCATTAGTGAGTCCGAAGGACATGACCAAGAACTCGTAAAGACCATAACGAGTGGAAAAGGCGGTTTTAGGAATGTCGCACGGTCGAATCTTGATTTTGTGGTAGCCGAACGAAGATCTATCTTAGAGAAGACTTTGGCACCGGCCAATTGATCGAAAAGAACATCGATTCGAGGAAGTGGGTATTTGTTTTTGATGGTGACCGCATTGGAGCTTCATTAGCACCCTACCGGAGCTATTAGGGTGGGCGGCCGGCGACGAGCACGGGCGGGGAGCTCCGGCGGCGTGCGGCGGCGGCAATGGCGGGGAGGAGCATGCGGCGGCGCGCGGAGGGGCGCGAGGGGGTTTAAGTAGGCGCACGAGCACCGAGGTGACAAAGGGTGACGGCGCAAGATGCCGGGCGTGCCACGGCGGCTCGATGCGCGCGCGTACGGCGGCGGCGTCGCCGACGGACCGCCGGTCCGTGGCGCCCGCGCGTACGGCGGCGTGGCGGCGCGCGGACTCGGCGTGCCTCGGGGCGGGGGACGTGTTGGGGGCGCGCGGGACCTCGGGATGGAGCGCATTGGGGTGGGCGCGGCCTTGGGAGGCGTGTGCGCGGACGCGGGGGCCGGCGGCGCGCGGCCGGCTACGGGCGGCGCACGGGCGCGCGCGGAAGTCGCGGCGCGTCGCGCTCCGGCCTCGGTGTTTTGTCGGTGCTGTTCCGGTTAACTTTTCTCCAAAAATTTGAATAAAACTCAACCAAGTGATGAATACCAAAGTTGTAGATCTAGATACCAAGAACATTTTCTACAAAGGCTATATGGGGGTTTTCTCGCCTGGATTTGAAATTATTTGAATGCCAACTTTGAATGTCGACTGTTTTGACCAACGGTGTTTTACGCCTTGCAAGGGGTATGTGTATGTTTCTATTTAGGAAAAGAGCTTACGGTAGATTTTGAACTCTCTGGAAATTTTATCTCCACTATAGACCATACTGCAAAATGACTACTACCTCTGTTCTTAAATATATGACACCACTGACATTTTTCATCCGTCTGACTATTCGTCTTTTCTACAAATATTTTAGCAAATTGATAAATTAACAAGTTAAGTCTAAAGTACATTCGATAATAAATGTAATAATATATATAATACTTTATTTGACTAATTTATTCAATATATATTGATGGTCAAAGTTGAATAAAACTTTAACGTTGTCATCTATTCGGAGGGAAAAATATTTGTCTTTGAGCTGTAAATAACTGACGATATATACAAATAGGCCCAATAAATATTTCAGCCCAAGCCCAACACTATGCACCCCATCCCAACCGAACACCACCAACCTATTCGTTTGGCTGGTGGCCGGTGGTCGGTGCCGATTTGTTACGAGAGAAAATCTTCTCGTCTCGGTTCTTTGGTGGCTGGTTTGTTTTGAGAGAAAATCTATCACGGGCTGGTGGGTGATAAGCCAAACGAACAGGGCGCACATTATCCTCTCACATCTGGTCAAAGCTTCCTCCATGGCCACAAGCTAATTTAATCTTCTCTGTCCCCAGCCGATAGTTCTTCTACCACATTCACAAGAAGCCTCTTCCTCCAGCGGCACATCTAACACCTACAGTCCAGCGCCCAGCAGCCAGCTCCTCTTGTTGTAGTGTTGTAGTCAGGGGCGGACATGATCCATACTGACGCCTAGGGCCAGCAAAGGACTAATGCTAGCTGCTATACTTAAGTCTTCGTTGCTACAGTAGCTACAATGTATCTACAGTATGGAAAACATCAGCCTACGCCTAGGGCCATGGCCCTAGTTGCCCTAGACTTGTATCCGCCACTGGCTGTGTAGTGAGCATCCGGCAGTGGTGCCACGAAGGCTGTTGAAGTTGTGCCGCGCCCGGCCTGGAGACCGCCACCTGCGTCGAGTACATGGAGGCGTCCGCCTCTACCTGCTTTCGACTGCGAGTCCGTGGCCGCTACTCGCTATCAACTTGCTGGTTGTCATCGACGCCATCTGAATCAGCTTCGTTGTAGATCGGTTGTGTCCCTACCTTGCATTGCTTTGTCAGCTTCCCACCCACGCCTAGATCAAGTGCTCCAATTTGTCGATTTTGTGTTGATTTGAAAATCTGGAATATGCAGTGTTGATATGTATCGATTTCTCCAATCTTTGTTGCTTTGAATATGTGGTGTGTCCTTTGTATTAACAATTTCTCGATTTCTTGTTTCGTCTGTCGATTTTTCATCTTTATTTCAACTTTTTTTCTTCCGCTCCCTCTCACATGACGGGCGGCGCGGCTATGGTCGGCCCCTGTTCCTCTGCCGACGGTCGGCACAGGCGCGCAGCTGAGGGGCCTGAGCACCCCTACCTCCCTCTGCGTGTGGCCGACGCGACCCTGGCTGAGCCCTATTTTGGACTGCGGGTTGATTTTGAGAAAGAGGAGGGGTTTTTTTGCAAAAGGTTCGTTCATGTGCCCGATCTGACGGTCTGTAAAAGCTGGCGACGTGGCCAGCTTCTCTGGCCTCGATATTAGCCAAGAATCGTAAGGAAAAGATGCTATCTTGATTTAGTCAACAGTCAGAATATAGGGCAAATATATGCAAATTTCAAGGGGGGCAAAATCACAATATCAAAATGCCAATGCTAAATGACCTGAATCGACAAAACGACCGTTTAGTATTTTAGAGATACCATCCACCGGCGATCAATGATGATCCATTGCATATTTGCATTCAATATGACAACTAGGCTCTCGAGTCATGACAAATAAGATTTAGAGCGATGCCTTACTGCCTAAATGAAAAATGCAACATCTAGTTGGCGTGTGCACTAAAGATTGAGCGATGCCTTACACGCATTTTTTTGGTTGCCCGCTCGAGATAGCGAGCCGATTTGACTCTCCTCGGCTAGCAAAGCTAACTTCGCTCAACGAGCTGAGTTGAGGTGAGGCAAGCGGGCAAAACTTCGAAACGGCCCCCTTTTTGATGTAGTAGCCTGTTTTCACGTTTTTACTGTAGTACCTAAGGATGGTATCTAGGTGCTAATGTTAGAACTTAGCCGTGTTTTGCGTCCAAAGGCATCATACATTTATAAAAGCAGTAGTTTTGTTTCGTCAACGTCCTCATTTTGATCATCCTTTGTTTTGTTGCTCAACAATCAACGTGGCTCGATGGTGATGTAACTCATCGCGATTTTGTAAGATATATATATGTGCAAATCAAATCCAAATTCATGCACTTGTAGCTTCGTGACGATTCGTAGTTTCTATATTTATCATGTTTCAAATTGTCGACCGTTTTAGCTTTTTCAATTTTGTACAAACTTGTGTGCATAGACATACATATATGAACCTACCATTTGAAAATTGAAACAAAGGTATCTTCTCTACCTATCGACCCAAGACATCCTTGACCTTCATAATATATTTGAAGCGTCGGTTAAAAAAAGACCACTGCGGTTGCAGAACTTGTAGCCTTTAACCAATTCGCAACTTGACGGACCAATTCGCAACTCGACGTAAACCAATTGCAACTTGACCTAGCTGCCGAGCTGCAACTAGGTGCGAACCGGTTGCAACAAAGAGAAAGTAACCGATTCGAACCGCGACACTACACTAATTGCAACTCGACGGAACTAATTATAACAAATCGACTCGTTGCAATTGGACACGAACCAATTGCAACTAGACTCCTAATCGCAACCCGACGTGAACAAATTGCAACCAGAATGAGCTCGGGATTCAGAATCGGACAAGACCTAATTGCAACAAGCGTGGGTGCGATTCTCTATACATAATACACCCAGGTGCACTATAAAGAAAAAGATATATATATATATATATATATATATATATATATATATATGAAGCACGAATCAAAAAAGAATATACACCGGGAATTTTGAAACATGCAATGATTGATTTGAAATCGCAAGTGTTCGGGACCGCACCGCACCAGGTCCGCTGGAGGCAGGCAGACTCATCTGCCGTGGTACCATGTCCGAATCACGCCCTTGTGCATGGGCCCACCGCGACACCCTAATCCTGCTGCCATGCAATCAATCACCAGTTTATTAACTTATCATTAATCAGGAGATTAAAAGGAAAAGCTTTATTAGAAAAAAAAAGAGATTGGGATACGAATTCGCGCTGGAAACCGGTTGTCTCTCCAAACCAAACCACCACCTGCACCAAGCAAATAAAATTAATTGGTCAGAAAGAAATAAGAAAGAAAGAAGAGGAAAGCTGCAACCGCCAATCGGAGGCTGCTCGCCAAGCCCCCCCCCCCCCCCCCCCCCCCCCCCCACGGCCCCACCCCACCCCTCGCGCCGCCGCCACCGGCGGAATCGACCGACGCTGCCCCGTCGCCGGAGAATCCAACCCCCAGCGTCGTCCTCGCCTCAGGTACCGGCCTTGCTCCGCCCTTCCAATCCGGCCCTCTTGGTTCGTTGATTGCTTGCGTGCCCGCTGGTGGCGCTCGCCGCGCTCCTTGATCTGTTCTCGGGTTCCGCTCCGCCACGGCGGCGTGCGAATTTGGGTTGGGGCGGGTTCGCGCGATGCGGTTCCCCGGACTGCGCGGCTGCGTTAGGGGTGGGTGGTGGTCGCGTTCTCGACTGATTCTTTTGAGGCTTGAAAAGGCTGGATAAAAATTTCGCCTCCCGTAGCTGGTAGCCTGCTACCATGGCGTTCTGGGCTGCTCTTGTGTCCTAGGTATACAGGAGGCGTTAGATGCCCGCTCATACTTGCGCACGCCAGCTGGTTGGTGAATTGTCTCTGCGCTCATTGAGTTGGTTCTCGTTTGCTCCCCGAGCCCATTGTAGCCCCTTTGTGCCCAACCATGAGAATATCATCAGAAAAGCCTGAATTGAGCGTGGGACTTGACTGTCAAATTACCTCTGTGAGGTTTCTTAAAGCAGGGCAGATAGCACAATGGATGTCATAAGGACGGTAGCAATGATCCTGGGGATGTGGATAAGCCCAATGCTGCTGGATATAATGGCACACCTTTGTCTTTGAAGGGTTAAGTAGGAGTATTAGGACAACTGGGTTTCTTTGTTCAAGAAATTCAGCCAGTTGCTTAGTTTGAGATGATATTGCTGACATATGTGATGTATTTGACTTAGTGTCCATGGTGACTTGGATATTGAACTTTAAGTGAAATTACAGTCTCTCTTTGAAAATCTCTGACGCACTGATCCTCTAATGCTAATGCTCATGTAAGTGCTAACAGTAAGAAGGCTCTAATTAAGGCCTTACTGGTGTGAGGGGAAGTGAGATGGAGGTTCGGAAGTACTTTGACAACATGGATCAGAGGGAATCTAATGCATATGCATAAGTGAAATAGCGAGCATATGAACCATAATGTGCCTGGTGGTGATGATGCTTGGGGATGGATGTTTGCAAATTATCATGGGTTTTTTGCTCTGTTTGACACTAGTTGCACTTCTACAAGCCTACATCTAGGAATCAGCGACTATTTCTTCATTACTTACACTCCAAAATGAATGAATTACTAAATTATGTTGTGCAGATTGGCATATATTTTAAGATGCATTGATATATTTAACAATTCATCCGTTTGGGTGTTGAAGTATGCATTGATACAGTATGATGATCTTCACTAACATTTGTTCTTTAAAGTTTTCCCATGTAATGTTGAGTTTTTGGTTTCTGTGGTAGGTTTGTATGAATGGCAGATGACAATGGAGTCACTGGAGTGTCACCTGTGGCTGATGAATGGAATATGCCACCTCTGACTTCATCAGTATATGCCAGCCCATTATTCCGAAAAGGATTGGATCCTATTAATTTACCTGGATATGGGGATGTGAACAATAGTCAGGAAGGCACGCATACTGGGTTAGTCATGTCAGATGGCTTTGTGTTCCCTCCCAGTGAGCATGAGAATTTGCCAATAGAATCTGAGCATGAGAATTTGCCAATAGAATCTGAGCATGAGACTTTGCTAGTAGAACCTGAGCATGATGAATCAAATACAAACAGTGATGGTAAGGAAGGTAGTTGTGCTGGGGGTAGTGATGATGAGTGGTGCCATGTATCACCTGAAGAAGTTGATGGCATGAGTTATGAGAATCTATCTGTCAACAGCGACTTGCCTACCAACAATGAATCTACTTTACCAGATTCCAACCCCACAGATCACATGAACTGCAAGGCTGATACTTGTGAAGGATGGTGGAAAAGGAAATCCACCTATCTGTTTCACCATATAAAGGGAGTGACTACAGTCTGCTCAGTTGTGGCAGCTGGTGCTGTTGTGGGTTTTGTCGTAATGAGTCAGAGGTGGCAGCAGGAAATGCACCTTCATCAATTTCAGTTCAGTGTCAACGGTGAGGTATGCAATCTATCCTTTATCTGAAAAGTTTTGCTAGGAGTGCCTTTTTCCATTGTTCCTTGTTTTTCTTCTTGTTTCTAAAGTTTTGCTGCTGGCATGAAAGATATAACCTCTGTGATACATTGTGAAAATATATGATGACAGAATCGCACAATGCTCTTCCCATGTTCCTGAGTCAATGTGCTTCCGAAGTATTTATATTTGAGAATATGTACTGAGAAAATGAGTAATAACTCCAAAGTTAAATTTGTATAATCACACCCACTTTTTCCTGTTAGTACAAAGATACACAGATATGCTGCGTTTTTGAGAATGAGAAAATCAGACTGATTTTGCATGCCTTTTATTTTTTATGATTACTAGGCCTAGTTTCATGATGTTTCAGTTCTGTTCCCTATTTCCTGTCCTGATTGAGCTAATTGTCCTCTTCACAATTCAGTGAGTTACTGGAGAAGTACTTGAAAAAATGATCATATTCTCACTGAACTATATTTTCTAGTCTCAACATTTCAACAGTCTGCTCCCATTGCGTCCAAATTTGTCTCACTTACAGCTGTTTTTTTTTTTGAGCTTGTAGAATGTTTTGTTGAACACGCATCCTTTAGACAGTATGCTAAGTTTTTTTCGAGGATATTGATTTGACTGTTATTTTTAATTGATGAGTTAGAATAGAATCATTTGCACGAGATGATGCTTCCTTTTGGACTAAACTTATTTTTGGAAATTTCGAGTTAAATCATAGTTCACCATATAATGTTATTTTTGCAAAGTAGCCATTTGTCTGTACTCAAATGGGCTTTTTTTTGTTAGATAGGAATTTGTGTATCCCTTAGCAAAAGAAATTGTTTTCTGTTTACCAGCTAATCATATAGTCGACTGATGTTCGCTCTTTTTGACAGAGCATGAGTCGAGTCATTGGAGCATTCAGCCGTTTGAAGGATGGGCTTCCAGGTAGTGAGCAGCTTAGGTCTCTGCTGCCAACTCGTGTACTCCCTCAACAGCCACTTAGCGCTTGAGTGGAACAGGCGCAGGAGTTTGGTGTTAGGGATTGCTTCTAGTGGCAATTTTTGTTGCTCATGTGATTTTGAGACAGTGCAATTCTTTCTTGTGCTAATACGACCGTTTGATTTATCCTTCTGTAAATTTATGGTTGCGATTTCCATGGCACTGAAATATTACTCCTTGTAGTCTGTAGCAATTGTAAAATACATGGTGGGAAAACACATTATGGCGCATTTCAAATATTTGTATCCTGTTCTGTTCTCCTATGTTCAGTCAGTGACATGCTTGTTTTTTTTCATAAGCCTGTGATTCTGTGAAGCTCCATATGCAGTAGTGACGATTTCTGAGTAAATAATTCCAAATTTCTAGTTGAAAATTGTCTTAAATTTTCGAGTTATTTAGTTGAAGGTCCTTCAATTTAAGTGAGGAGTTTGAACTGGAGTTGTATTTAGCGTGCATGGATGATCCTCTCCTGATCTTTATTTCGTTTTCGCTTATTTCCGAGTAAATGGCTCTAAATTTCTAGTTGAAAATGCGTCTTAAAACTTATAGTTATTTAGTTGAAGGTTGTCCTTTAAGCGAGGGCTTTGACTTGGAGTTGAAGTTAGCGTGCATCTGGATGTCACACCTTTCCCCTCTCATGATCTTAATTTCTTTTTCGTTTATCTCTGCACCTTTTCGGCCACGCGAGTGCACAGGCAGCGAGTTCTCATCAGTCACAATCAGCACGCGCGCTACAGTATTCCTTGTCTCCTCTTCGATGATGCGAGAAAAGAACCTTCTCGAAGCAGGCGGCCGACCTATGAGAAGGTTACTAAGTGTTATTTACCTCTTGCAGACCATCTGGTGAATCAAAACACGACAAAACAACACCATCAGTCGAGTAATTATAAAATTAGTTACGCAAAATGAAGTATAACTAGTAATTTATAATTAGCACATGTTACTGTAGCACTACATTGTCATTTCATGAACTAGTTAGATCTAATAGATTCATATCTAATTTACACTTCATTTGTGTAATTAGTTTTTTGAGATTTTTTAGGGTACTTATGTGGTATCAAGAAGTACCAAGAAGTATTACGTGTTTTAACTTTTCGACCACCTAATTAATTAAAAAATAAATTAATTGAAGAAAGGACATTATGGTAATCTATTATCTCATGTGGCTTCTTCCCCGGCCAGCATGTTCTGTCGCCGCTTTGGCCAGCCAACCGAGGCGGAAGGAGTCTGTCACGACCCAAGGATGGCCCAATAGAGGTCCAGCCCATGAAGCCCATAGTCGAAGCTCAAGAGCCAAGCACTTAAAGCAAGTAGCAGCACACGATGGATATCGAACAGAAAATATTCAGAATCAAGGTCAGGGTTCATCCCCTTCCTCCGGCAATCCTCTCGGAGGACGATTCCGGTGAGCCATTGCCCGTCTTCTCGGCGGCGACACCCTGTGCGCGAGCTCACGTCCCGGTGGTGGCTCACCGGCGGCTACGGGCCGTTACAGTGGTATCAGAGCCTTATCGGTCCTCGGTTGTGGGCGGCGACGATTTCTCTGGTCTGGAGGTGTTACTACGGCGACGGTGGTCTTCCAGAGAAGATTCAGCCGGCGGACCCCATCCCCTCCCTCCCTCACTCGCGGATCGAGCGCCGGCAGCTCTCGCCGGGGGCGAATCGACCGGCGGCGCGATTTGGGATGAAGAATTGTTGCATGACTTTGAAGCACCTGCAGTGCTTAGTGAAGTGATATGGGATGAGGAAATGTCAACCAAGCCTGACATGGAAAGTGAATTATTGCAACTACTAGCTTCTGGTGATGGGCACAAGGTGTGTGATGAGAACTGGACAGGGCAAGAGGGGTTGGATGAACTGACTTATGTTGAGGTTATTTGGGATGAGGAACCTGTAGATACAGAAACAGTTGTTGGTGAGGATTGGGTGTATGCAGAACAAAAGCAATTGCCTATGCAAGCTTCAGTGGGGTGGGATATTGCAACACAGGAAGTGTTTGATTGTAGGTCTGTACCAAGTGTGATTTGGGATGAGGAGATGCTTGAACAAGAGACCCAACCACCAGTGGATCTGTGGAGGAAATCCACATATTGCACTTCACTCCCTGGTTCTGTTCTGGGAAAGGCCATGCTTCGAGCAAAAGCATTTGAGGAAGCTAGAGCAATGGGCGTGATGAGGTATGAAGTGGAATCATCATCATATATTGGAGGAAGATCAACCCATGAAGTTATTGCATCCTTTCAGACTGCTTTTCAGGTTAATATGGAGGTTTCTGTTGCACTTAAAAAGGCATCAGTTCAACCCGTGAATTCTTCAGATTCAGCAAAGTCAGTGTCTATAACTGAATACCTCGGAATTGGATCATATTGTGAATGGCCAGAAGGGAACCGCCAAGAATGGTTACTCTCAGAACTTAATGGAAAGCGGTCATTATTTGGCCCTGACCTTACCAAGTCAGATGAGATTGTTAATGTTCTATAGACTTCTCATGTGTTAGCTGAACCTCCTTCAGCCAGCTTACTCTTGCAGCGTGAATGTCATGTGAAAATGCCACTGAGAGTTGTGCTGCTGTTTGAAAAATTAGCATGGAGCCATGGATTCAGTCCTGGAAGATATGAGCCACGAAGCACATTAGATTCTTCTGCTCGGAGACAGTGGGATCCAGGCATTAACTACGGCCACAGCTTGGGGACAAGCTGTGTTTCCAGTCATTTTCTGTTCGATCTCCATCGTTGCTGCTGCTTGCTTTAAGTGCTTGGCTCTTGAGCTTCGACTATGGGCTTCATGGGCTGGACCTCTATTGGGCCATCCTTGGGTCGTGACAGAGTCACCACTCCTCTAGGCCCGCCACGGCCTCCCCGGCAAGCAGCGCCGTGCCACCCCGCCGGTCGTACCCCTAGGCTGCCCCGTTTTAGCAAGCTCGACCGGCGCCATCCTTGTCGGCCGCGGAGCGATCAGTCGGTGCGCGCCGGCCCGATGCGGCGCTGTGGGGAGCGATGCGTGCACGCCAGAGAAGGAGGCGCCCCGGCCGCAAGCTGCTTCCCTGCCACTCCCCGGGTCCGCCGCCGCGAGCTGCTCCCCCAGCTGGTCGAGCTTTGGGGCACGTTGCGGCGAGCCCATCGAGCAGCGCTCCATGGCCGTTACCGCGAGCTGCCCCCTCATCCGGTTTTACACAACCAAAGCGAGTTGCATGATGTTGATCCGCCATTGCTGCACCTTAGAGCTCCCGCACATGTAAGCACATCTCAAAACAATATTGAATCGATCTACACCCATCCAAATCAACCTCGCACTCCTCGAATCGAGATCCTGCTTGATTGAATCATATGCTCTTCTTCTCTTCTGGATTGGGTTCTCATGGTTCACGATTTGGGAGAAGAAGGGAATGAAAGAGAAGACAAATGATAGCTGGCTTGCTTTCTGAAGCATGTAGGCATGTCCAGCGCCGGAAGCCACCTCGTGCTTTACAGCTCGAATGAGTCCAGCGCCGCCATCTATTTGAGTGGAGATTCGCCTGCAGCGGCTGGGTCAGAGACTCGCATGTAGTAGCTCGCGACGACTTGAGCAGAGATGCCCTCGCCGAGGTTGGCCAAGCCGAGTGCAGGTGGAGGAAATGCGAATTTACTCATGCGCCCTTTATGAATTAAAAATAGGACACAACTAATTTACAGCTGGCTGTAAATTAGACTATCCTGCAGCCGGGCTATTTTTGAACTACGCTGACTAGAAAAAAGAGTTTGCTTTCCTTTTTAATCATTAGCCCATGTGAACGTGTCAGAAAAAAGGGGATACACATGTCTGCCTTTTTCGTAAACCAATTTGGTAGCTTTTGAACAGAAAGGCAAATAAAATCATACAGGAGCACACGACACAGAAAAATTGCCCATAAACAAAATTGCACCGTACAGAATCACAGATCTCATCATGTGCAACATACAGGAACCTAATGCCAAAATTAAGGTTCATAATAAATTACGCAACAAATTTTTCACACCCTCCAATGCTTAACCCAAATAGTTGAACGAAATTGAGTGTCATGATTCATAGGATTGCACGGGCATCTCACATATGGGTTACTACCTGCATAACAAATGATCTTCTTTCACCGGCTACAATACAATGAAGAAAAAATACCAATTTAGTTAGGATGTACGTAGCACATAATAAATGGACCAACTAAGAAAAATTAGTTAGGATGTAAGTAGCATAATAAATTTACAAAAAATGTTGGCTGTGAACAACAACAAATGTATGAAAGTTGCAGTTTAACCATTTTAGTTAGTTTGTTGTGAGTTCAATCAATTAAAAAAAAAGGAAGAAAATGCACTGATGACTAGTTGGTTCAATAGAAATGGTTAAACTGTAACTTTCATCAGATAAAGGTAGTGTAAATGCCAAAAAGACTGGAAGCTCAACAAACATCACAGCTAGTGTTCAGCAAAAAAAATCAGTTCGAAAAAAAACTAGCATATCATACCTAAGCTCGAAATTGCATGTCTCACCTTCGATTATCCAAGACCCTAAACTTAACTCGACTGCAAACGGATCTTGCTGCAATTATCACCAAAAATGTGTTGCTATCTCATTCAAAGCTCAACACATAAATAAAAATAAAAAGCTAATAGCCATGTTGCACTCAACTATGGCACATAACAACAGCACAATGCTGATTTGCTCTTTCTTAATTCCTATCAATATAATTGCCAACATTGGATTACTAAATTGATAAGAAATGATTGATAATCTGCTTAGCTTTAATAGGAAAATTGCTATGCTATAATGAGAAAATAGCAGGCCTTTCCTGACCAATATAAAGCACGACCCATATTTTACTAGAAATGTACCTATATAAAAGACAAAATCTAACTATGACTTTTCTGCAACAAATGTAAAATTAGCAGCACTTAATTAGAAGGAGCTATGACGAAAAGAGTACTTGTGTTGTAATTCAGCATAAAAGTAACCTCAATGTTATTATGCATGTATATAGCAAAGACCGAGCTGAAACTCAAAAAGTGAAAATGATGTGTGTGTTGTCACAGATCATAGTAGAGTAAAAAAATCAATGGAAAATCTAGGGTAAGATATGCACCTTGACAAACCATCTGGAGTAGACAAAAGAACCTGCAGAGACTTCACCTAGTAAAGGATAACAAATAAATTTCTTAAATCCAAACTGAAAATGTTAAGTGACAAAAGATAATTTGGTCAAGTGAAACTACACAAATGGTGAAGGATAACAATTAAACTTCATATTTGTTTATGATAAAATGCTAGATACATTTTGGTAAAGAACCAAACAACACTAATTCACTTTGGTGAGGAACTAAACAACTGCTTGATTAACCAACAAAAAGCAAGCAAGCCACTGATCAACAACAATCACACACTAAGCAAGGCGTCGTGGCGGGAATTACTGCCCCAATCATCCCTCCCCATTGTGTCGAGTAATTAGTTAGCCACCTGGAGAGCCTGCTAAGTCGTTATTCACCATGGCAAAAGGTATTGGGATGGCAATGAGTTTTATTTCGAAAGTATACTATGCAGTTCACTTTCACATACAAAGATCAACATATCAAACCTTGAAGTATTAGGTTGCTAATTAGGGATCGTATTATTGCTTGCCTGAAATATTATGTTTGCCTAAGCAAACCATGTTATTGCCTAGATCCGGATTCAGGAGGACAGAGAGAAAACATGCTAACTATCGGGGTCACCGTCGTGGTGGGGAGGGGAGCCGTCCGCTCCCCGAGGTCGCCGTCTCCCCATGCGAGGAGGGGGGCCGTCGTGGTCGCTGTCGTGTTGGGAGATCCGTCATTATTGGTGTCTAATTTGATAAGCTTATCCAAAAGTTTCTGCGACCATGCTGCTACTCTAGGAGTTCTATCTGGGATATGAAAGCTGGGAGCATCCAATGCGTCTGCATGTAGTATCTGTGGGGCAGCAGCAGAAGAAAGTAGGAAAAAAGTAGTAAGAACCAAATAAAAGAGTTAAATAATTTCATAAAAATATATATACATGTGTGTGTGAGTTGGTTTTTAAAACCAGCTGAATTGATGCCTAAAATGATCTTAATTGGAGAACCTGCAGTGCTAAGTTGCTGACCAAACAAATATACATGTGTGTGTGAGAGAGAGTTGGCTTTTAAAACCAGTTGAATTGATGCCTAAAATGATCCTAATTGGAGAGCCTGTAGTGGTAAGTTGACGACCAACAAATATACATGGGTGGTTTAAGAAAATACAAACAATTCCTTGGCCTAAGAAAAAATCTGTTGTAAAGGGACAGTTTGGTAACACTAATCCAGTCGCGAGAGCCTACTGGCAGTACCATGGAATGCTAGACCTAATGTCATCACCTTAATTGTAGCAAACTATTTCCTAAATAGGTAAAGTAAATCCACAATACGCCAAACTGCCTATAAAAATAGTATACAAGCTAATGGGTGAAACTGCCTATAGCATGAATAACTCGATGGCCGAAACTTGCGGACATGCAGGTGGTTAAAGCCAATAGTAGTTACACATCTGCTTCCATGGTACACATATATTTTCACCAAGCTCACCTCCATGCAACAGAAATAGTTGAAAATTAAGATCACCACTCACCTTGTACACGTAGAGGTTTCCCCCTCCCCTGCTCCTCCTCTGCCTCTGATTCTTGAAGCCACTTCACCTTTGAGTGCACAAGCTCACCTTCGAGAGCCTGGGTCCCCCCTCCCTCCCCACTCCCTCTTCTGCCACCAAATCCTCAAGCCCAACCCTACCTAATTATGACATAATTATGTAGTGAATAAAAAAATCATGTAGTGACCATGCCTACTATACACTCATGCTCGTAACTCCCTAAAGTTCTATTGCAAATCTCCATTGAAAAAGATGACGTGCCAGAAAAAGTAATGTAATCTAACACAGGACACGCAGACAAAATCTCCATTGACATGTAATGTAATCTAAAAACTGATTTAAAAATCAGAAATGATCCACTAATGACAAGTGGAGCTGATGAACCAAAAAAAGCTCTGAAAAAAATGATGAACTAGTGATGAAGCTAAAAAGAACTGGGCACCACAACTGAATCTAGCCTAGATTCTAACATATCGCCTATAAAGGTTGCTTAAAAGATACTGAGCATGGAATTCAGTGAGGTGATGGTGTTATGTAGCTTGCTAAAATAGAGAAACTAATCATGAAAACAGAGGAGGCTTACTGAATCAGTCAAGCATAACCCTAGAAAACTCAGCATAACCCTTAGAGAGTGTGCATGTCTCAAATTTACCCTAATTTGCAGCTTCCCTCCCCCCTAACCTCCTGTGCCACCAAATCTAGCCTCTCTAGTGAAATGCAAATCCAACCAAAAAGGTACCCGTAAGCGTATTAGTAGAGTGAACTTACCAAAACTGTTTTGAAAACCCATGTGCTGCTCTTCTAGCAATCCTCAAAGCCCTTGTGGAAATTGGAAAAAAAAATCAAATGAAATGCCCGTCAAAAACCAGTACGAATCCCTTGCTTCTCTATGTAGAAATACACCCAAATCATGATGAGATGGACTGGACTCACCACCTTGAATTTTGTCCCCCAAATCCAGAAGCCCCCCTCGCGGTTTACCTCCGCCGCCAAATCCTCGAGTTGCTCCTGTAAAAAAACCAACGAAATCCTCATCTGAGCATTCTGGTGCATGAGAGACGACGCATAACAGTAGAGTGTACTCACCTCCGCACGCACTCTTTGATTCGTTGCAGCGCGGGGTCGTCGGCGGCACCCCCCCTCACGGTTCACCTTCGCCGCCGGATCCTGAAGCCCCCCTCGCGGTTCACCTCCGCCGCCAAATCCTCGAGGCGCTCCTGTAAAAAAAACGAAATCCTCATACATGCATTCCGCAGCATAGGAGACGACGCATGGCAGTAGCGTGAGCTCACCTCCGTGCGTGTTCCTTTAGTTCGTTACCTCGCACGATCGCCGTCGGCAGTAGGGCTCCCCGGCGGTGGCAGAGGATGGAGAATCGCCTAAAATCGCCGGAATGCGAAGAGAGAGACGAACCCTAGAGCGGGGTAATGCGAAATTGTTGCCCGACTAGTGGGCCCGCACGCGAGTGAGTGCTCGGTGTCCACTGCCCAAGTGGGGAGCTCGGTCGATCCGTCGTGGACACTGGCTGTAGCGAGAAGTTTCGTGACAGCCGACTGTGAACAAGTCATTGGGTTAAAAATAATAATAATTAAAAAAAAATTGTGGAATGTAGTACTTCCTGATACTTCCATGTAGAAACTTCCTGGTATTTCCTAATACTTCCACCGTTAGATTTCGTAAGATGGACGGCTCATAAAATAAACAAGCACCCTAAAATTTCTCTAGTTTTATAACTAATCTATATTTTATACTTTTAAGGGCCCTTTGGCAGGGCTTTTCCAAGTGCTTCTCCACTGACTTCTACAGACGCCCTGCCAAACCCCTAACAAAAAACGGCTTCCAAGCTGAAGCCATGGAGAAGCCATTTTGCAATTTATACTACGGAGGTGAAGCAAAAAATAGTGGCTTCCCGCGGCTTCTCTTCCCCACATGTGACATAGAAGTCACAACCATAGCCATTTTGCCAAACACTTTACAAAATGACTTCAGCTTCACCAAAGAAGCCATTTTACTAGAGTAGCCACAGCCACAGCCGTTTTAACCACAGCCGAAGCCCTGCCAAAAGAGCCCTTAATTTGTATAGAATCATTCGACGTGACAGTTGAAAAAATTTTACCTACCCAAACATGACCAGTTGATTGTGGAAAATGGGTACAATGTTTGTAAGAAGAGAGTTTACAAAGGGGTCGATGGTGAGAATGTGTGTATTAATTGAATTGTGCAGTTTCAACGGATAATTGCGAGTTGCATAAGCAAAAATACAATTTTCGCGGCGATCTTTTAGGAGTTACTGCCCGTGCATTGCTACAGTGAAATGTTAATTATATTTTCTAAACTTTAGCCATATCATTCACATATAAATTGGATTTCGAATAATTTATAAATATTTTATCCTTTGTATCTTTTTTCACATAAATAATTGAAATATGGGATACTATTCAAACTTTAGCCATATTGTTCATATACAAATTGAATTTCGTATAATTTATAAATATTTTGTCCTCTGTATCTTTTTTTTCACATAAATAATTTAAATATGGTCCCTTTCTCAAATTTTAGCAATACATTCATACACAAATTGGATTTCAAATATCTAATAAATATTTTATCATCTGTATCTTTTTCCACATAAAAAATTTAAATATGGGCTCTTACTCAAATTCTTTTTACCCTATGTCGGGGATAGCCCTGGGGTCCCCTAAAACAACCAGGGGAATCCCGCTTAAAACCTGCAAAAAACCAAAAACAACACATCTCTCACTTAAACACACGCCCACGGCACGGCCCACACCGAGGCGGCCCCCACGGCCCAGCGGAGTGGCCCAGTCAATGCCTCCCTCGAGCGGGCTCCGCCTCGCTCGAGGGTCTACACCTCCCTCGAGCGGGTTCCGCCTCGCTCGAGGGCTCACGACTCCCTCGATCGGGCTCCGCCTCGCTCGAGGATCCGTCTCTGCCTCGCTCGAGGCCTCCCTCGCATGCACGCCCGTCCCCGCATGCGTGTACGGGCATTTAATGCTCCGACGCGGCGGGGCAGTGCCATCATGCGCCTGGGACTCACGCCCCGGCCTTGCTGCACCAACTCCCTAGGGGAACCCATCCCCGCTACTGTGGGGGACTGTGCGATATGGCCGGTGTCAGCCCCGTGACCCTGCGCCGCCTACTCCTGTACGGCTAATGCGCCGCGCCCTCGAAGGGGGGCCGGCTGCACCCCCGAAATGCTTTCTCGTGAACTTGCAGGGCTAAATCATGACGGTAGGCCGGCGGGACGCCATCCCCGCCACTATTGGCCCCGTGCGGCCGCCCCGTGCTCGCAGCGCCACGCCAGGCACTGTTGCGACCACTCCGGTGCTGTAAGGCGCACGGGGAAGGGACGCCGCCACGCCTGCCGCTGTACCCCGTACGGATCAACGTCAGCAACTGCCTCGAGCCCGCCTGAGGACACCACGGTCAGCCGCCACGCCCCGACCCTCGAAGTCACCACTGTTCGGGTACAAGATACGTCGTGATGGCCAGATCGTGGCAAGGACTGTCAAGGCGGCCGCCTACTCTACGGCATTGAACACCATGCTCCACCATGTAGTTGAACAGTGCGGCATACTTGTAATTCACCCTCTCCTTGGCCTATAAAAGGAAAGTGAACTCCCCCCGCCGCAGGGGACATCAGAACATCGACACACGAATACTTGCAACCACCACACACACGCTCCCCAATTCTCCCACAACATCTTCGATCACTTCGCCAGGGACTTGGAGGCCACACCTCCTCTCCCGCCTTGCTTGTATCCGCCCCACTACAAGCACCCCAGTGCTGAGCAATATAGTGCCTCGAGCACACCACTGCTGGACGTACGGCCTCCGGCCGGAACCAGGATAAATCTTGTGTCTTTAGTTGCTTAGCATCGACCATTGAGGGATAGACCTTGGCGCTTATTACTGGTTAGTGTCGGGACCACATTCCGCACCGACAGTTGGCGCCCACCGTGGGGCAGACGAGCGCTAAAGGTTAATCTGTCATCAACTCCCTCCATGGTGATTCGCACCGAGTACCGCGGTACGCGTTACTCCATGGGCAGCTCGGACCCCCTTCCCGCCGGATTCGAGTCGGTTCGGGGGCCCGAATTTTCGGGCCACGGGGGAACGGCTACCTCATGCGCCTCACCAACCATGAGGAACTTCGTGCACGGCGCCAAGCCGGTCCGTCCCGGCCGCCGCCGCACGCGTCACCGCGACGCCGGCACCCCCGCCGGCACGGACGTTGCGGGCCCGTCGGGCCGCCGCGCGCGCCGCCGCCGCTCGGCCGGCGTTCGCGCCGGGTGCGGTCGGAGCGACGGCATGCCGAGCGCGTCGCCTCACAACGCGACGCGCCCACCGGCACGGCGACGGCCCGCCCCCGGCGGGGGAGCGCGCGGTCTCGGGACCACGCTTCCCCATCGGTCGCGCGCGCGCGACGGCGGCCTACACCGCCAACGCCAGTGCCGGCTCCACGATGCGCAGGGTTCCCCCTGGCCGCCACGTTTTCGTCGCCAAGGACCCTAGCGCCTCCGCCGGCGACCAGTCGTCCCTAGGCTCCCTCGACGCGCTGCCGCCCGCCACCCTGCATGGGTACGCGGAATGGGACTTCTCCGGCGTGCCGGACCCAGTCATGTTCAGGCGGTTCCTCGACGCCACGGACTACTGGTTCGGCTGCTCTGACGACTCCAGCACCGGAAGTTACGATCCGGCGCGGGAGTGCTGCGTGGTCATCGCTAATGACCCGGCAAACGCCACCGGCACGATGGCCGCCGGCGACGGGGAACTTCCGCCCGCTCTAGGGACCACTTCGCGTCTGGCCGCGGGGCCAAGCACCCCCGCGCCTTCACCCCCAATGGGGGCGGACATCAACGCGCAGCTGGCTCAGGCACGCGAGCTTGAGGTCAAGCTGGCGGAAGAGTATCGGACGGTGCGGTTGCTCCGCGCCTCCATGGCGGGAGAAGCCTCCGCGCACGGCGAACGTGCGTGCGAGCTGGGCATACAAGCCCGCGACCGCATTAACGCTGACTTCAACGTCAATGACCCAAGTACCCCTCCGCGAGCGAGCCAAAAGCTCATCGCGGCTGCGACACTGCTGCGGGCCATGCCCGCCCCTTCAACGCCCGAGGTGCGAAACCTGCACCGCGAGGCGCAGGCGCTCATCGAACAAGCGGCCGTCCAGCAGGCCGAGAGCTCGGCGTCCCGCATCCGACAGCAGGGTGACGCGCGGGACGATGGGGGCGCGCAGGGGCCCGAGCCCTCGGTACACGCGGGAATGACGACGGAACACCCCGCCAACCCGGGGCGCACGCCGGCCAGGGAAAGGCTCCTCGACACGCGCGGGCAAGCACGAGACGGCGACACCCGCAACGTCATCAACGCCCGGCGGACGGGCAAGGCGGAGGCACGGGCGGCGGCGAGGCTACCACCCTCGACGGGGTCGACGCTACCACTGCGAGGAGGACCGCTCGCCGACGCCGGAGCCCCCGGGGACCCGCGTGTTCAGCCGGGAGATCCGCGCAGCGACTTTCCCCCAGCGCTTCCGCCAGCCCACGACCATCGTCAAATACAGCGGGGAAACGGATCCCCGCTTGTGGCTCAATGACTACCGCCTGGCGTGCCAGCTGGGTGGAGCAACCAGCGACGAGGTCATCATCCGCAACCTCCCCCTGCACCTCGCCGACTCGGCGCGTACATGGCTCGAGCATCTGCCGGCCAGCCAGATCCACAACTGGGACGATTTGGTCCACACGTTCGTCGGCAACTTCCAGGGCACATATGTGCGCCCTGGGAACTCCTGGGACCTACGCTCCTGCACCCAACGGCCCGGCGAGTCGCTCCGGGACTTCATACGACGCTTCTCCAAGCGCTGCACAGAACTCCCAAGCGTGGCGCAATCCGAAATTGTGCACGCCTTCCTCGAGGGCACCACATGCCGGGACCTCGTGCGCGAGTTGGGACGAAGCCCGCCGGTGGACTCCAACGAGCTGTTCGATATCGCCACCAGCTTCGCCTCGGGCGAAGAGGCCGTGGGGGCGATCTTCGACGGCAAAAAGGGTAAGCGCGCGGACGACGCGCCCGCGGAGGGCAGCAAGTCCAAGGAGCTCCGCCGGAAGGACAAGCGGGGCAAAAAGGGGAAGAAGCCGCGCCGCGTGGCGCGCGAGCAGGGACGCGACGCCGACAACGGCGAGGCCCTCGCTGTTGACCCGGCTCGACGGGGCCCTCGACCAGCCCCTCGAGGTCCGGGGGTATTCGACGACATGCTGAAAAAGCCATGTCCTTACCACAAGACGCCCGTCAACCACACCCTCGAGCAGTGCGACATGCTCAAAAAATTCTACGGCCGCGCCGCCGCGAAGGACGGCGAGGCAAAGAAGGATGGGGGCGACGGCGACGCCGGTGGCTTCCCCGCGGTGGAGAACGTCTTCCACATCTTCGGGGGACCCACCGTCGACATGTCGAGCCGCCAGCGCAAGCGCGAACGACACGAGGTTCTCGCCGCGGAAAAGGCGCCTCCCTCCTTCCTCGACTGGTCGGAGGACGCCATCACCTTCAGCCGCGAGGATCACCCGAACCGCATCCCTAACCCGGGCCAGTACCCGCTGGTGGTCGACCCGGTCATCGGGAATGCGCGGTTCTCAAAAGTCCTGATGGACGGAGGCAGCAGCCTCAACATCCTCTACGTGCACACGCTGCGCCTGCTAGGGATCGGGCCGGGACCGGTCGCGGCCCGAAGACAACGCCGTTTCACGGCGTCGCGCCGGGCAAGCGCGTCCAACCCCTCGGGCAGATCGACCTGCCTGTTTGGTTCGGTGCTCCGGCAACTACCGAAGGAGACGCTCACCTTCGAGGTGGTGGGGTTCAAGGGCGCATACCACGCCATGCGGGGCGGCCCTGCTACGCCAAGTTCATGGCCGTCCCCAACTACACCTACCTCAAGATGAAGATGCCGGGGCCGAACGGCATCATCACCGTGGGCTCGTCCATCGAGCACGCCTTCGACTGCGACGTCGAGTGCGTGGAGCACGCGGAAGCACTAGCGCTGGATGAAGCGCTGGTGGCCAACTTGGAGAAGATGGTCAACGAGGACCTCAACTCCTCTGCCAAGCACGCCGGCAGCTTCGAGGCTGCGGAGCAGACCAAGGACGTGCCCCTCGACCCTGCTGCCCCCGAGGGCAAGGCGTTGAGGGTCAGTTCAACCCTCGACCCACAATAGGAAGTGGTGCTCGTCGACTTCCTCCGCGCCAACGCCGACATCTTCGCGTGGAGCCCCTCGGACATGCCAGGCATCCCGAGGGAGGTCGCCGAGCACTCCCTTGACATCCTACCTCACTCCCGCGCCGTCCGACGCGGCCTCCGCCGCTTCGACGAGGAGCGGCGGCGGGCAATCGGAGCGGAGCTGCGGAAGCTCCTCGAGGCCGGGTTCATCAAGGAAGTGTTCCACCCTACGTGGCTAGCCAACCCTGTACTAGTAAAGAAAAAGAATGGGAAGTGGCGGATGTGTGTGGACTATACTAGTCTTAATAAAGCATGTCCTAAAGTTCCTTTTCCTTTGCCGCGTATCGATCAGATTGTTGATTCGACCACTGGGTGCGAACTACTCTATTTCCTTGATGCCTATTCCGGGTACCACCAGATCAAGATGAAGGAGTCCGACCAGCTCGCGACTTCGTTCATCACGTCGTTCAGGATGTATTGCTACGTCACGATGCCGTTTGGCCTCCGAAACGCAGGCGCGACATACCAGCAATGTATGCAGCACGTCTTCGGAGACCACATTGGGCGAACCGTCGAGGCATATGTCGACGACATAGTCGTGAAAACTAGGAAGGTGGACGACCTGGTTGCCGACCTCAGCATCGCGTTCGGCTGCCTACGGGCCAATGGGGTAAAGTTAAACCCCGAAAAATGTGTCTTTGGTGTGCCGCGCGGCATGCTCCTAGGATACATAGTCTCCCAGCGACGCATCGAGGCCAATCCCGAGAAGGTTGCGGCCCTCGAGCGAATGGGTCCGATCCGGGACCTCAAAGGGGTGCAAAGGGTGCTGGGGTGACTTGCTGCCTTGAGCCGCTTCATCTCGCGGCTCGGCGAGAAAGGCTTGCCCCTCTACCGCCTCCTTAAGAAGCACGAGCGCTTCTCCTGGACCGCCGAGGCCCAGGATGCGCTCGACAAGCTGAAGGCGTCCCTGACCCGCGCCCCAATCCTCACGCCGCCGCAAGACAGCGAACCTCTGTACCTCTACGTGGCCGCGACTACTCAAGTGGTCAGCGCCGTGATCGTGGTGGAACGTACAGAGGAGGGTCACGCCCTACCGGTTCAACGACCGGTCTACTACATCAGCGAAGTCCTGTCCGACACCAAGACGCGCTACCCCCAAGTGCAGAAGCTGCTCTATGCAGTGGTCCTAGCGCGGCGCAAGCTTCGCCACTACTTCGAGGCCCACCTTGTCACGGTGGTCTCCTCCTTTCCGCTGGGAGAGATCATCCGCAATCTGGACGCGGCGGGTAGGATCGCCAAGTGGTCAGTGGAGTTGATGGGCGAGGCGCTCGCCTACGCCCCGCGCAAGGCCATCAAGTCCCAGATCTTGGCAAATTTCGTAGCCGAGTGGACGGACACACAGCTGCCGCCGCCACAGATCCAGGCCGAGTGTTGGACTCTGTATTTCGACGGCTCGGTGATGAAGACAGGGGCGGGCGCGGGCCTGCTCTTCGTCTCACCCCTCGGGGAGCACATGCGGTACGCCGTGCGCCTCCACTTCCCCACGTCAAACAACATGGCTGAGTACGAGGCCCTACTCTGCGGCCTCAAGATCGCCATCGAGATAGGTGTCAAGCGCCTCGACGTGCGGGGAGATTCGCAGCTCGTGATTGACCAAGTCATGAAGAATGCGAGCTGCCACGACGACAAGATGGAGGCCTACTGCAAGGCTGTGCGAGCCCTCGAGGACAAGTTCTACAGCATCGAGCTCAACCACGTGCCCCGCCGTTACAACGAGGAGGCAGACGAGCTTGCCAAGATCGCATCGGGGCGGATCAGTGTCCCCCTGAACGTATTTGCTTGGGACATCGCTCAGCCCTCCGTCACCTTCGAGCCGCACCCCTCGATCCACACAGGACCCTCGGGGGCTCCCTCGAATCCGGCAGGCGCGGAGCCCATGGATGAGGACCCCTCGAACGAGGCGTATGTGCTCTCCCTCCTCGAGGGGTACGGCGCCAGCGAGGACGAAGTGATGGACGTCGAGCCAGCCCCCGTTAGGGCGGATTGGCCCGATAAGTACATTGCCTGGATGGACCGAGGGGAACTCCCTTCGGATCGGTCCGAGGCCAGGCGCATCGCAAGTATGGCCAAGTCGTTCGCCCTCGTCGACGGTGAGCTGTACAAGCGCGCCGCTTCCAGCATCCTGCAGCGATGCGTGCCCATCCCCGAGGGGCGCGAGCTCCTCCGGGACATACATGTGGGGATCTGCGGCCACCACGCCGCGCCCCGCTCCCTCGTAGGCAACGCGTTTCGCCAAGGCTTTTACTGGCCCACGACGGTCAAAGACGCCAGCGAGATCGTGCGCACCTGGGAAGGGTGCCAATTCTACGCCTGAAAATCCAATCTTCCCGCTCACGTCCTGCAGACCATCCCCATCACATGGCCCTTCGCCGTGTGGGGGCTGGACATCGTCGGGCCCCTGCGAAAGGCACCCGGGGGCTTCACCCACTTGTTGGTCGCAATCGACAAATTTTCCAAGTGGGTAGAGGTGCGCCCCATTACCAATCTCAGGGCTGAGCAAGCGGTGACGTTCTTCACCGACATCGTCCACCGTTTTGGAGTGCCAAACTCCATCATCACCGACAACGGGTCCCAGTTCACGGGCAGGAAATTCCTGGAATTTTGCGACAAATTCCACATCCTTGTGGATTGGGAAGCTGTGGCACACCCACAGACCAACGGCCAAGTAGAGTGTGCCAACGGCATGATCCTACAAGGCCTCAAGCCCAGAATTTTTGACCAGCTGAACAAGTCTGGTCGAAAATGGCTCCAGGAATTGCCTGCGGTCGTGTGGAGCCTAAGGAGCATCCCAAGCAGAGCCACTGGGTTCACCCCGTTCTTCCTAGTCCACGGCGCGGATGCCGTCCTCCCCACGGACTTAGAATATGGGTCGCCCAGGGTGCGAGGCTACAACGAGGACACCAACCAGCAGGCCCGCAAGGACTCACTGGACCAGCTGGACGAAGCGCGCCTCGTGGCCTTGATGCACTCCGCAAGATACCAGCAGTCCCTAAGGCGTTACCAAGCCCGAAAGGTGCACCAGTGCGACTTCAGCGAGGGGGATCTGGTCCTAAGGCTACGCCAAGACAACCGAGGACGCCACAAGATTTCACCTCCATGGGAGGGACCCTACGTCGTGGTGAAGGTGCTCAAGCCCGGCACGTACAAGCTGGCCAACGAGGACGGAGAAGAGCTCACCAACGCTTGGAACATCCAGCAGCTACGTCGCTTTTACCCTTAGCTAGGATTTCCAAATCTTTTCTGTTGTAAATCACAAAGCCCAACACCCCAGTTGGCAGCTCAAATGTAAACCACAACAGTTCAATAAAAAAGGGCAACTTGGCTTTCCCCAGAAAACCAAGTCACCCTCGGGGGCTACTACGGGAGGCACGCCTCCCCTAAAAAATGGTCCCATTTTTTCGCAAAAAACCCACGCGCGCTAAGTTTGGTTCTACCTTGGCCTCGAGCAAACTTCAAACAGGGTGCGGACGACCTCGCGGAAAGGGCGCGCAAAGCCAGAGACAGCCTACGCCTCCACGAGGATACGACCCTTCTCTCTTGCCCTCGGCCCAGCAGGTTGTTTGCGAAAATCGAACTCCCCTAACTCGAATTTACTCGGGAAGAAGAAGAAACAAAACAGCGTGATAAAGTAAAGAACACCGTTTCGCTTTCACAAAGTGTTTGAAACAAAACGATCTGTTCGCTTACATGGCCACGCGGCCCATACACTAACATACAAACAAAAAGGGCCTAGCGCCCAGCAATCTTCAGGCCTGAGGAGCATCGGCATCAGCGGCGTCCGGGAATAGGAACTCCTCGAAGGCTTCGGCGAGCGCCTCGGCGGCGTCAACAGCCAACGTGTCCACACACTCCATCGCCACCTCGTCCTCGACGCCCTCGGGGACGACGTAGCCCTCTGCCACGACTTCGAAGTTGATCTCATAGTGAGACCGCACCACTCCGAGAGCCTTTTGGACGCCGAGGTGCAGAGCTCGGCGCATGCGCCCGGAGACGTGCCCGCCAAGGGCACGCGAGCGGCTAGCCGGCCGAGCTCCCCGCCCGCG
This sequence comes from Cenchrus americanus, assembly GCA_947561735.1. NCBI lineage: Eukaryota > Viridiplantae > Streptophyta > Magnoliopsida > Poales > Poaceae > Cenchrus > Cenchrus americanus. The sequence continues at coordinate 194,113,658 of OX387245.1, read as the reverse complement.
CCTCGCCCTCCTCGACGGCCGGCGGGTCTCGAGCGCCGCGGAACGCGGCTCCGCAACTCCCGCTCGGAGGAGTTGTAGGAGGCTGCAGCGCCTCGGCCCGGTCGGTCGCGTGCCCCAGCGCGGTGCGCAGGCCTGAACGTTGCCAGCAAGAAAGAAATCAGAAGGGGGGAACGAACCCTCAAAGGGAAGATCAGCAAAACAAGAAACAAAACAGTGACTTACCTTCAACCTGCTTCCTCTCCACCTCGAGGGAGCGGCGCTCGGCCTCGACCGCCTGCTGCAGACCGATGACGGTGTCGCTCTGCTCCTTGAGGAACAGCTCCTGGCTCGCGCTCATGATGCTGAGGACCACCAGTTCGCCCTCGAGCTTCGAGAACTCGACGTTCCGCTCCTCTAGCGACTTCTGTGCCGCCTCGCGAGTGGTACGCTCCCGCTCGAGCGCCGACCGGGCGTCGGCAAGGGCGGCCCGCTCCTGCTGGAGCTGCCTCTCAGCCCCCTGGTGGGTGGTACGCTCCTGCAAGAGCTGGCCCTCCACGGTGGCGAGCGCAGCGACTTTGGCGTCGAGGGTGGCCTTCAGCTCGTCGGCCTCCTTGGCCTTCTGCTCGGCGCCCCGCGCCCTCTCCTCAGCTTGGCCCTACTGGGCCTGCGCCCCCCGGAGCAACGAATGGAGCTCCAGGTTGTCGTTGCGGACGGCGGCCACCTCTGCCTCCCTGTTGGACGCCAGGGTGCGCATCCTCTCCAGGTCCCCCCGCGCCTGCTGCAGCGCCTCATCCCGATCGATGAGGGCCGTGCAAACCCGCTCGAGGGTGGAGGGCGCGCCACGTCCTGCCTTTCGCACTCCTGGAGCTGGTCGCGCAGGGCCTCAGCCCGATACGACGCCACCGTCCGGGGGTCCCCAAGGCGTCGGCCGAGCGCGTCGAAGGCGTTGCACCGCTCCCGGAGCTGGCGAAGCTCGGCGCCTGGCGAAGCTCGGCGCCTGTCGGTGCGGAATGTGGTCCCGACACTAACCAATAATAAGCACCGAGGTCTATCACTCAATGGTTGATGCTAAACAAGCAATGACACGAGGTTTATCCTGGTTCCGGCCGGGGGCCGTACGTCCAGCAGTGGTGTGCTCGGGGCACTATATTGCTCAGCACCGGGGTGCCTGTAGTGGGGCTGCTACAAGCAAGGCGGGAGAGGAGGAATGGCCTCCAAGTCCCTGTGAAGTGGCTGAAGATGTTGTGGTAGAATTGAGGAATGCGTGTGTGTCGTGTGTTGTCTGGTGTCTGTTGTTTGTTGTCCGTTGTCCCCTGCGGTGGGGGAGTTCGCCTTCCTTTTATAGGCCAAGGAGAGGGCGAATTACATGCATGCCGCACTATTCAACTACATGGGGGAGTATGGTGTGCCGCGCCGTAGAGTAGGCGGCCGCCTTGATGGTCCTTGCCGCGATCTGGCCATCATGGTGTATCTTGTACCCGAACAGTGGTAGCTTCGAGGGTTGAAGTGCAGAGGATGACCGTGATGACTCCAGGCGGGCTCGAGGGGGTTGCTGTCGTCGGTCCGTACGGGACACAGTGGTAGCCGTGGTGGCGTCCCGTTCCCGCACGCTTCACAGCGCCGATGCCTGTTACCACAGTGCCCGACGTGGGGTTGTACGCGCGGGGGCGGCCGTCTGCCGTTAACAGTGGCAGGGATGGCGCCCCGCCGGACTAGTGTCACGACCTGGCCCTGCAAAGTCACGGGAAAGCATTTCCAGGGTGTGGCCGGCCCCCCTTCGAGGGCTCGGCGCGTTATCCGTACGGGGGTAGGCGGCGCGGCGTCACGGGGCTAGCACCGGCCACGTCGCACAGTCCCCCACAGTGGCGGGGATGGGTTCCCTCCTAGGGAGTTGGTGCGACAGGACCGGGGCATGAGTCTCAGGCGCATGATGGCGCCGCCCCGCCGTTCTCAGAGCATTAAATGCCCGTACCCGCGTGCGGGAACGGGCGTGCGTGTGCGGGGCGCCCTCGAGCGAGGCGGGCCCGCCCGGGCGGCGTGGACCCTCGAGCGAGGTGGAGCCCGCTCGAGGTAAGCAGACCCCCTCGAACGGGGCGGAGCCTACCCGAGGGGGGTGTGTGCCCTCGAGCGAGGCGGAGCCTGCTCGAGGGGATCTTTGAGTGGGCCGCCTTGGTGGGCCGCTGGGGCCACCGCGGCGTGGACCGTGCCCTGTGTGCGCGCTTAAGCAAGATGTGTTTGGCCTTGGCTTTTTGCAGGTTTTAAGTGGGGTTTCCCCGGTTGTTTAAGGGGACCCCCAGGGCTGTCCCCGACAGCGCCCATCTGGTCGAAGACGCCATACTTATCACGGGCGCGGTGCTCGAGCTCCTGCCGCCAGCGGACCAAAACCAGTGAGCGTCGCGTTGCGAGGAACAAGCGTGAAGACGACGAAATCAAAGAAAGTAGCCAACAACGCCTCACCTGGAAGATGCTCCACACCGGGCCGCCGTGAATCCGCAGCGCCTCGTTCAACGCTCGGTTGAGCGCGGCGCCGTGGTCACGGAGCTCTCCCCACAGCTCCTGCTCCTCCCGGGCGTCGGCGAAGGCGAGCGGACCGTCGACGCGCCCTTCTCCTGAGGCGGAGCGGCCGGCGCGGGGAGGAGGAAGCCCGGGCACCGCGCCCTCGACCCCCGGCCACCATGTGGCCATCCCTCCGCCTCACGAGCGCCCCCTCCTCCTGGGGCTCGGGGGACGGCGTGGGGAAGCTTTCCCACTGATCCCACCCAGGCGGCGGGGAGTCATCGTCCGGGATTTCCACAGCCACAGCCTGGGAGCTGCCGGCGAGCACGGGCCCCCGCTGAGCCCCCACCGTTGCCTCCGTCCGCGCCTGCGTGGCCGCGGATTCTGCCGTGGCACCGCGGTCGCCACCTCCGGAGGCGACTCGGCCGGCCGCAGGCGCCGGATGGCCCTCCACGGCGACGCCGCCCGGCGGCGCCGCGGCCCGGCCGGCGCCGCCGGCCACACCTCCACCTTCGGCCTCGCCGCCGCCGCGGCCGTCGCCGCCGCACCTCCGCCACGACCCGCCCGCCGCTCCTCAACGGCCGCCGGCCGCGCACCCACGGGCGAAATCGCCGGGCCGTGGCCCCGAGGCCTCAGCAGCACTCTGCGAGCTCTCGCCCGCTGCCGCCGCCGGCTCGCTCCCGCTCACGGCCCCCTTGATGAATGCCACCAGGTGGGGATGGACGCGTCCGTCCTCAACACCTTGGCCGGCGCAAGGGGAGGCGCGGTTGGCACCACCCTGCGCAAATACGAGAAAACTGTCAAATCCCCGCCTATCAGCCACGCAATCTCCCGAGACGGTAGATCCCTCACCTCGAAGAGGAGAAGGCGCGCTTCCTCTTCCTCGAGGCCCCGACCGACGATGCGGGCGCCGGCCGACACGGTCGCCGCCGCACCTCCGCCCTCCTCCACCGCGCGCGCGGGCCCCGCCCGCGTCGGGGGCGCGTCCGCCGTACGCGCGGGCCCCGCCCGCGTCGGGGCGCGTCCGCCGTACGCGCCTGCGGGGCGCGCGCCGGCGCCCCCGCGGCCCGCGCCGCTCCTCGTTGTCGATTGCCCGGCGGCGAGCGCCTCCGCGCCCGCCCCGGGGCGGTCTTCCCCGTCACTGGAGCCAGCTCCGATGACGGGGGTGCCGGCTCCCACCTGTCAGGAGGGGCCTGCCCCCTCATCTCTTCCTCCTCTTCCTCCTCCTCGTCCGATGACGAGTACTCCTCGGTCCCCGGCGAAGAGAGCCCCTGCTGCTCGCGCAGCCGGTACTCCTCGCTCCTCCGCTCGCGGCGCTCCCTGTGCCGCATCGCACGCTCCCTTTTACGGGCCACCCGCGCCAGCTCTCGCTCTTGCGCCGCACGCGCGACCGCACGAGAGCGGGGAGTGGGCGGCTCGGACTTCGCGGCGCTCACGCTCACCAGCTGCGGACGAAACATTGAGATGCGTCAACAACCCGGGGAACTGGCAAAATCGAAACGAAATCAAGAACTCCACTCACCAGCTGGCCGGTGGGCAAGATCTCAAGATCCCACAAGGACCCGTCGGTACGCACGGACTTGGGGTCGACCGCGCTTCGCGCCCGGGTAGCCGTGTAATCCCGCCGAAGGGGACTCTGCAGCGTCCGCGACCTCGCCAACGCGACGGGGTCCGCCGTCTCAGTCATCTCGAAGATGCGGAGCGGCCTCTCCATCAGGGGGATGATCCGCCGGTGGTGGAGTTGGGCGAGGACGACTTCCGCGGTCAGCCCGCGGCCCGCCAGATCCCTCAGCGCGGTCAGGAGTGAATCCAACCGCCTCTGATGTTGGAGCAGAGACACCCCATGGTGCCAGGAGGCGGGCCTCTCCCGGAGCACCAGGCCAGTGTAGGAGGGAGGCCGGGCTCGTCGTTGCGGAGGTAGAACCACCCCCGCTCCCAGCCTGCATTGTTGGACGTCATCGTGCAGGGGATGTAGTCGTCCCTGCGCTGGCCCCGCACGGCAAGCGACATGCCGCCGGCGCGCACCGCGCGGCGGGTCCTCGGCTCCGACGTCGGCAGCGTGAACAGCTCCCCGCGGAACAGGTGAATCCAGAGATCCCAGTTCACTGGGATCCCCACAAAGCCCTCGCAGACGCAGACGAACGTGGCCGCTTGCGAGATCGCGTTCGGTGTGAAGTTGTGGAGCTCCACGCCGTAGTGGAGGCAGAGAGCCCGCATGAAACGGCTCGCCGGTGCCATGAAGCCCCGCTCGTGGAAGCGGATGAAGCTGACCACATAGCCACTCGGGGGGTTGGGCGCGTGGTCCCTTGCCGGCGGCACGATCCACTCGGTCGGCCGTCCATCCTCGTTCGCAGCCAGCTGACCGGTGGTTACCAGCTAGCCTAGGGCCAGCCGCGTCGCCGATGAGCGCTCCCACGGCAACGGGTCGATGATGGTGAGAGGCTGCTCGGGCGCCATGCGAGCGGGTGAGGAAGCGAAGTGCAAGGAACAAGGAGAGCTCCGAAAGAAGAAAGATGCGACGGCCAAAATGACTCGGGGGCTGGAGCGCGAGGAGCAAGAATGGCGAATGCTAAGGTAAAAACCGTCGTTGCACCCCCTCATCAGATTTAAAGGCCGTAGGCGTGCTCTCCGGAGCGTGCACCCCGCGCGCATTAACTGCAGGCGGAATCTTCCCTCGCTGATGGATGGGCCCACCACGACCGCGGCGGCCACACAACCGCTTGCAAGCCATCATCACGGCATAGAAGCTGGAGGGCCGTGGCAGGCGGTCACATCCGCCTGCCCACGCCGCCCACCACGCGCGCGGCCGCAACGCCTAAAAAGGCGCGCCCGCGGCGCGAGACTACAGTCGCGGCTAAGAGCAATTAATGGCCCGGTCCCTTACTACATAAGGAAGACCCTCGAGTGGCGCGAGCCCCTGGCTCAGAAAAATTCGACCCTCAAAGGGTGCAAACATCGGCCGGACGCCTCGGAGCTCGTTTGAAGTAAACAGGCACCGCAGGTACCCTCGATGCGTAACTCTACTGATCAGCGTTTCGAGGACTGACACGGTCAGGGTCCCTCAAAACCCACAGATGCCAAAAAACGGGAGTGCCTAGCCGCCACCCCGCGCAACTTTACTGATCAGCGGTTAAAGGGCTGACGCGGTCAGGGTCCCTCGAAACCTGCAGATGCAAAGACGGGAGCGCCCAGCTGCTACCCCGCACGGCCCTACTGATCAGAGGTACGAAGCCTGGCCCTCGACGGGTTCGAACAGGCGCTCCAGATCACCAGAGTCAGGGACGACGAGGGCACGCGCATCCGAGCCTTTCCTCGAGCCCACCGGCTCGAGGGTGCCCCACATGTCGTGTTCGAGAGCCAGCGAGAGCAGCTAGCCGGGGGATCCCACCGAGGGAGAGCTTCCGCGCCCTCGGTCCCTAGCGAATGGGACCGAGCCCCACCTAGCAAACCCACGCAAGCGCTTTAATGGACGTGTCTCCGGACCGCGCAGCCTACCCTTATCGAACGGGGCATGGGCGTCCACTCGAACCACCCACTAACAGCTCAATGAGGAATCCGCAATCCGCGACCCGATCGATGGGGGTTGTGGAAACCTCACCCTCCGTCCCGCGGAGGGACGGCGAGGGCGCGTTAAAAACAAGTCGGAGAGCTCACCCCGATCGCCTCGAACGGGCCCAGGCTCGGGGGCTCGACGCACGGCTACACCTCCTCGTTCGCACCGGCCGCGGATAGTGCTAGTCGCGCGTGCGTCACCGAAGCCGGCTGAAACACCGCCGATGCCGGTTGAAACATGCACCACGCCCACTGGCCAGATTCCACGGAAAACCCCCGCGAGAGCGCCCACGCCCCCGCAGGCTTCGGGGCTAGACTCCGCGGGTCCGCCGACGCGCCCCCCACGAAAAGCTTTGGCAACCAGGAGGGAAGGACGTCCTATCAGTAGGCTCCAGCATCTACGGGAGCCTGGCCGGCACACCCGCAGATGCTCGGGGGCCACTGTCAGGTACAGCCCTGGGGGTCCCCTAAAACAACCAGGGTAATCCCTCTTAAAACCTGCAAAAAACCAAAAACAACACATCTCTCACTTAAACACACGCCCACGACACGGCCCACACGGAGGCGGCCCCCACGGCCCAGCGGAGTGGCCCAGTCAATGCCTCCCTCGAGCGGGCTCCGCCTCGCTCGAGGGTCTACACCTCCCTCGAGCGGGTTCCGCCTCGCTCGAGGGCTCACGACTCCCTCGAGCGGGCTCCGCCTCGCTCGAGGACCCGTCTCCGCCTCGCTCGAGGCCTCCCTCGCATGCACGCCCATCCCCGCACGCGTGTACGGGCATTTAATGCTCCGACACGGCGGGGCAGTGCCATCATGCGCCTGGGACTCACGCCCCGGCCCTGCTGCACCAACTCCCTAGGGGAACCCATCCCCGCTACTGTGGGGGACTGTGCGATACGGCCGGTGTCAGCCCCGTGACCCTACGCCACCTACTCCTGTACGGCTAACGCGCCGCGCCCTCGAAGGGGGGCCGGCTGCACCCCCGAAATGCTTTCTCGTGAACTTGCAGGGCCAAATCATGACGGTAGGCCGGCGGGACGCCATCCCCGCCCCGTTGGCCCCGTGCGGCCGCCCCGTGCTCGCAGCGCCACGCCAGGCACTGTTGCGACCACTCCGGTGCTGTAAGGCGCACGAGGAAGGGACGCCGCCACGCTTGCCGCTGTACCCCGTACGGATCAACGTCAGCAACTGCCTCGAGCCCGCCTGAGGACACCACGGTCAACCGCCATGCCCCGACCCTCGAAGTCACCACTGTTCGGGTACAAGATACGCTGTGATGGCCAGATCGTGGCAAGGACTATCAAGGCGGCCGCCTACTCTACGGCATTGCACACCATGCTCCACCATGTAGCTGAACAGTGCGGCATACTTGTAATTCACCCTCTCCTTGGCCTATAAAAGGAAAGTGAACTCCCCCCGCCGCAGGGGACATCAGAACATCGACACGCGAATACTTGCAACCACCACACACACGCTCCCCAATTCTCCCACAACATCTTCGATCACTTCGCCAGGGACTTGGAAGCCACGCCTCCTCTCCCGCCTTGCTTGTAGCCGCCCCACTACAGGCACCCCGGTGCTGAGCAATATAGTGCCCCGAGCACACCACTGCTGGACGTACGGCCTCCGACCGGAACCAGGATAAATCTTGTGTCTTTAGTTTCTTAGCATCGACCATTGAGGGATAGACCTTGGCGCTTATTACTGGTTAGTGTCGGGACCACATTCCGCACCGACAGTTGGCGCCCACAGTGGGGCAGACGAGCGCTAAAGGTTAATCTGTCATCAACTCCCTCCATAAATCAGTACATATCAATATCCAGCCTCTACCTTAGTCATCTGAATCATTTCAAATCTGAATCTAAATTCTATTTATGTAGATTACTAAGATACATGAAGATACATATGCATGATTGTCGGGCACAACCCTAAGGGTCCCCTAAATAACCAGGGGAAACCCGCTCAAAACGTGAAAAAACGCAAAACGAAATCAACTTGCACACCTAACACACTTACATAGCACCACCACGATCCTGGTGGCCCCCGCGGCCCGTCGGGACGACACAGCGAACGCCCCTCGAGTGAAGTTCGCCTCGCTCGAGGGTTAGACGCCCCCTCGGGCGAGGTCTGCCTCGCTCGAGGGCTCAACCACGCCCCTCGAACGAGGTCCGCCTCGCTCGAGGGCTGAGCACCCCCTCGAGCAGGGCCCGCTCCGCTCGAGGGCACCCGCGCACACCTTTCCCGCGCCCCCGCGCGCACCTGCTCCTGCACGCGTGTACGGGCATTTAATGCTCTGATGCGGCAGGTGTTAACACCAAAATTTGGTAAGGAGTCTGACTTGTGGGTCCAGCTCGGTCAGGAGTCCGTCTCGTAGAAGGGAAGGATTTTTCTGATGTATTCGGCAAAGAAGTCTACGGTCGGCTATCTGCTCCCGTTCGGCAAAGGAACAATAGAGCTGATTTTGCGGGATTGGACGGTGACGTGGCTCAAGCAGGGAGGACGAATGTATGGATAGGCGATCAAGCTTAGAGATAAGTTAGGCAACGAATCCATTCGAGATTGTACTTGGCAGGGTATAAATATGAGCCCTGAATGTATGTAATACACAATCATTCTTCAATACAAACCGGCCTTACGCCAAACCCTAGAGTCCTTTTGTCGTGTCGTCGAGTTCTTCGAGAGGGTTCATCGATCCGTCGACCTCCGTGAGTACCGGCAACCTTGTATCATGTCTAGTATCATGCGGTGGATTTAGATCTGATGCAAGTAGTCTTGTTACCATGCTTCGTGTCATGCGGTAGATTCAAGCTTGGTTCAAGAGGGTTTCTTGTTAGGTCATGAGCCATGCGGTGGGCTAAGATCTAGCTTGAAGCTAGTTATCGGCTCTGTTGGATCTTGGCAAGATCCAATAGATTCATTAAGTTATCCCGTGTTGCTTTGAGTTTTTACTTTATGTTTAAATTCATGTAACACCTTTTGCCCAATCTAGATGGGTTCGGATCGGCTTTATCCCTATTGTGATCCTTGTACGAGTAGATTTCATGTTTTAACACGTGGATCTTGTGCTTTCGACACCCGACACCGAATCGATCTAGGTTGTTACATGTTGCGGGTTTAAACTTGCCAATGTTGGTATAAATCTTGAAAGAACCGAGTATCATGCGGTAGATGCAGGTTTTTGGGTTGCTTTAGAGCTAGTCATCCGGTGGATTAGATTTCGAATCAATCTGATAGATTTGTTCACTTGGTAATGTTCGTTCCTTCTCCATGGACCCCGAATCGGTTGTTCAGCCGCATTCGGTTATGTTTCTTCACGAGTAGAACACGTGCGTAATTCATGCTTTAAATAGTGTATGCTTTTAGCTTTCCATATTTAGATTGTATCATGCGGTGGATAGATCTATTTGTGGAAAGTGGTACGATTTCATGCAAGTTGTATCATGCGGTGGATAGATTTGTTTTGGCATCATACCCGACGGATTTCTAAGTACCTAGACATGCAGTAGACTAGTGCTTTGAATCTATGCATGCTTGTTTATTACATGCTTACGTTCATGCTTTACTTTATTCATTTATTTAAAGTTAATTATCATGGGGATCGGTCACGGCCTCGTGCATGTGCATCTCTGTTCAAACAAAGACCGATCGCTGTCATGCTTACGTCATCCATTCGGCAGTGTTACTTTTCCTTTCATAAGTTCCCGAATGGTTTCAGTTTATTGGCAGATAGCTTTTTATAGCTATGTGTCATCCCATTTGGCTTCTTAGCCGTAAATATGGAACTGTCTGGTATCACCCGACAAGTTCCAAGCTTTGGTATCTAAATGCTTTATATTTTGTTAATTTTCAGGAAAAATTGACTGGCACGTCTCGTGACTCTTTGCGCGTGTGAAGCCAGCTTGTTCGGCTTGCTGTGTGTTTGGCGCCGGGTGCACGTTTTGCGTCAACACACTTTTTGGCACGCCCAGTGGGACCACAGCCGAATAGATCAAGATGCCCGAGATCGCGGACATCATGGACATCAACATTGAAGACCTCTCTCTCGAGCAGCGGCAGCAACTCCAGGACGCCATGGACCAGTTTCAGCAAAAATGTCTGCTGTCCTTCAAGAAAAATAGAAGTGGCGTCCCGTACTTGAAGAACGAGATGCCCGGGGGTGTTCTTTGCCGGGGGATAGCGATGCCACGGTTCGGCGGGGAGAAAGAGGAGTGCATGCGAGTATTCCAGGAATCTGCAGACTACATGTTGAGCAAGCACAACAAAGCTTTCCTCGGTGTGCTCCAGCAGATGATGGTGACCGTCTTTGGCCCAGGCATGGAACAAGCATTCAGCAAGGCACCCGTCCAGGGGGGCACCATGGAGCTGGGCGAGTCAAGCTCTCAGCCACTGTTACGGAGCCAGCCACATCAGCCTCCTCCTCAGAGCTCTGGAAGTCAAGCGTTCCAGCCTCCTCCGCAGGGTGTTGGGGGTCGGCCCGGTTCGGCCCCCACTACGGGCCTCGGGAGGGCGACCAATCCGGCCACCACCGCGGAGCAAAGCACGGGTCAACCCGTGCAACAGTCGAATCCGTACCAGCCTACGTACGGGGAATTAGCGTTCGGCTCACCCGGAGCCCCACTTGCCTCCGGCCACGGGATTGCTCCGGCGAACAACTGGCTGCAGAGGAACTTGTACGGCGGAGGCTACCATGAGGTGGGAAACTATGGGGCATTTGACGCCTTCCCACATCCAGGATACGCGCCAGCTGCAGGCGCGCAAGAGGACGACGCCCTGGCACGGAAGATGGCCGAATTGATGCAAAATCAGTTCGGCCTCAAGCCAAAAACGCAGGGACCTGCCTACAAGCCGCCGTTCCCAGAATGGTACTACAACGTGCTCCTGCCGCCAAGGGTGAAGCCGCCGACGGAGTTCACGAAATTTTCAGGGCAGGACGACACGAGCACAGTGGAGCACATCGCTCGTTACCTCATGCAGCTCGGGGAATGCTCAGCTGAGGAAACATTCAGGGTCCGCTACTTCCCCGTGTCGCTGACAGGTCCAGCATTCCAGTGGTTCTCGTCCCTACCCCCTGAGTCAGTTTGCAGATGGAAGGACCTGGAGCGGAAATTTCATGCTCACTATTTCAGCGGCAGCTCGGAGAAGAAGCTGATCGACCTTGCCACCTTGAAGCAGAGGCACAGCGAGACGCCGCTAGAATTTCTCAGGAGATTCAGGGAGGTTAAAGCATGTGCTTCTCGCTCAACTTGCCAGATGACCAGCTGGCTGATATGGCCGTCGCCGGGATGCTGCCGGCTGTACGCGAGAAACTGTTCGGGATGGAGTTTGAAAACCTGGGCCAGCTATCACAGAAGCTATTACTGATGAGCAACCAGGCGTATGGCTTCAAGAAGGATGCCAAGTTTGGCAAGCAGCACGATGTTGCTGACATCTACAACCAGTTCCTAGACAAAGGCGATCCGGTCGAAGATTCCGATGACGAACCGGATGTGGCCGCGGCAGAGAGATCATGTGGGGGAAAGGAGCCTTTGACGATGAATCGGCCGGGTCAAACGGACCAAGGGCACCTACGATTTTGATATCACAAAGGCCGACAAACTGTTTGAGCTCCTAGTAAAGGAAGGCCGAATCAAGCTGCCTGAAGGGCATTCCATGCTTCGGCCCGATGGAGTTAAGGGGAAATGTTACTGTGGCTTCCACGACAGGGATTCGCACTCCATCAATGATTGCAGGGTCTTCAGAATTAGGATCCAAAAGGCCATCCAGGAGGGGCACCTCAAGTTCGACAACAAAATGAAGCTGGATGGCCACCCCTTCCCTCAGAACATGGTGGGCTTTTCTGTTAACATGGTAACGGTCGAGGAGAAGGGAAAGGTCAAGGTCTTGACCTCAGCCAGGGCTAGAAAGGATGGAGCAGTGGACCCAGAGCGCCAAGTAACTCTGGAACAGGTGCATGGTGAAGCCCCCCGCATTCTCAAGAGTCACATCGAAATCGGGGAGTCGTCCAGAGCCAAGCCCAGGGTGACCACGCGCATCCTCCTCAACAAGTGGCAGCGCCAGATGGAGAAGGAGCGCTACCAGAAGTGACGCTACGAAGAGGAGAAGCGCAGAGCCGAAGAAGAAGCACACAGAAGGGACCAGGAACAATACACGCGTGAGCAAGAGCACGCGCACTGGGGATGTGCCTTCTTCAGGCATTGTTGGAACGAGGATTTGAAGCTACCCACGCTGAGGAACTATCCTGAATGCAGTGACAGATATTTGGAGTACAGGCAGGAGACTGCCAATCGCCGATCCGTTCACGAGAGAATTGGAAGGATCCACCCTAACGGGGATCAGCACCAAAAAATTGAAGTCATTGATCACCCTAGAAAGCGGCAAGCTGATCTTAGATGGGCTGATCAAGAGGAGGACGAGGACGAGCACATCTGGCAGAAGGGGCAATGGTGCCCTCCCGGCCTAAGGAGAAGTCAGAAGAGGCGGGTCCAACGCTTGAGGAACCGCGAGTTGAGGCAGGCTGGGATCCAAGCAAAGCAGGTGTGGCGCCCCAAAGACCAACCGGAAGGATCAAAGCGGTCGGCTCCAACTTGCATGGTATACTTTTTGCCGAACGAATTCATGGCCCCTGCTAACCAGGTTGTGCAGGATGAGGCGTCCCTAGATGATGAGCAGGTCGAGGGGATGATGGCACAACTGGTGCTGGCCAAGCAGGCAATCTTCGACAAACCGGCCAAGAATCGACATATGAGGCCGCTGTACTTGAGAGGATACGTCAATGGCAAACCATTGACAAAGATGTTCGTCGACGGTGGAGCGGCAGTCAACGTAATGCCGTACACCACCTTCAGGAAACTTGGCATGGGCCCGAGCGATCTGACGCCTACCAGCATAATACTGAATGATTTCACTGGGAATCCTTCAGACACCAAGGGATGCGCTCACGTGGATTTGATGATCGGATCCAAGATGCTGCTCACTACCTTCTTTGTCATCGAAGGTAAAGGGGCCTACAGCCTGCTTGGGCGGGACTGGATTCATGCCAACTGTTGTGTGCCATCCACCATGCATCAACAGCTTATCCAGTGGGTGGATGATGAGATTGAGGTCGTTCAAGCAGACGACTCCGTAAGCGTGGCGAACATGGAACCAGCCTTCTGGGAATACCAAGGCATTGATTGTTTCTCAGGGAAAGACTGGGGAGAAGGTCCTGTTGAACCTGTCAGCAGTGATCAACAGCCGATTCAAGCAGTCGGCTCTTATAGCAATTTTTAATGGAGAACCCCGTAGATGGCACTGATGGCAAGTTGGGGCGAGGATTCATGTCGGCTGACAGATTAGAAGAGGTTGACATTGGAAACGGTGATAAGCCAAGGCCGACATTCATTAGCGCAAACTTGCAGCCAGACTTCAGGGGAGAATTAATTAAGCTTCTCAAGGAATACAAGGATTGCTTCGCCTGGGATTATTCGGAGATGCCTGGATTGGATCGTTCTATCGTCGAGCATCGGTTGCCCATCAAATCTGGTTTCAAATTATATAAGCAACCACCCTGAAAAATCTACAAGGATGAAGTATTGGTCGATGTGAAGAAGGAAATTGAAAGATTACTTGATGCAAACTTCGTTCGGCCATGCAGATATGCGGAGTGGATTTCTAACATTGTCCCTGTGTACAAGAAGAATGGAAAGATGAGGGTCTGCATAGATTTCAGGGATCTGAACAGGGCCACTCCGATGGATGGTTACCCCATGCCTATTGCCGATTTGTTGATTGACGCCGCAGCTGGACACAAAGTCATCAGTTTCATGGATGGTAATGCGGGTTACAACCAAATCTTCATGGCAATAGAGGACATATCAAAGACGGCCTTCAGGTGTCCTGGTCATATAGGCCTGTTTGAATGGATAGTCATGACATTTGGGTTAAATAATGCCGGTGCAACTTATCAGCGAGCCATGAATTACATTTTTCACGAGTTGATCGGCAAAGTTGTGGAAATCTACATTGACGATGTGGTAATCAAGTCCCTGAGTCATGACACGCATTTGGAAGATGTGAAGAGGACCTTGGAGTGCACCCGGAAGCATGGTTTAAAGATGAATCCAAACAAGTGCGCTTTTGGGGTATCAGCTGGAGAATTCTTGGGGTTTTTAGTCCACGAGGGAGGAATTGAAGTTGGCAAGAAGAGCATGAAGGCCATTGATGAAGTTGTTCCTCCAACTAATCTCAAGGAACTGCAATCACTGCTCGGCAAAATTAATTTCGTGAGGAGATTCATTTCAAACTTGTCACAGAAGGTTTTGCCATTCTCTTCGTTGCTGAAGCTGAAGAAGGATCAAAAGTTCACATGGGGCGACGAACAACAAAAGGCTTTCGATGAGATCAAGCAGTACATGAAGGAGCCACCAGTGCTGGTCCCTCCTCAGCTGGATAAGCCTTTCAAGTTGTACGTGGCGGCCGATACCCAAACCATTGGATCGGCCCTTATTCAAGAATTCGAAGGAAAGGAAGTAGCATATCTTAGCCAAAAATTACTTGATCCCGAGATCGGGTATTCTACCGTAGAGACGCCGTGTCCGTGCGTATACTACTCGTGTACAAAGTTTCAAGACTACTTGTTGAATGCCGAATGCACCGTGTATTCCGAGTTTGATGTTATAAAACATATGTTATCTATGCCAATTTTGAACGGCAGGATTGGCAAGTGGATTTTGGCTTTATCAGAGTTCGAGTTGAAGTTCGAATCGGCAAAAGCCATCAAAGGTCAGATCATTGCCGATTTTATAACTGAACATCGCGATCTGTCAATTAATTTACTTGAAATTACCCCCTGGGCTTTATTTTTTGATGGATCATCATGCGGTAAAGGTGGGGGAGTAGGGATTCTACTAATTTCGCCTAGAGATGAGATATTTGAATTTGCCATCCCTATACAACCCACTGTTACAAACAATCAGGCCGAGTACGAGGCACTGCTTCGAGGGCTCCAATATTTGAGAGAAGCCGGGGCCGTCTCAGTTGAAGTTTATGGTGATTCAGAGCTAGTGATCAAGCAATTGAGCGGCCAATACGAGTGCAAAAGTGAAGCGCTGAGGAGTTACTACGAAGAATGCAGGGAAATCTTGAAGAGCTTCCCGTTGGTGACTCTACAACATATTCCTAGGGAGCATAACGAAGAAGCAAACAGGCTGGCTCAAAGCGCCTCTGGTTACAAAGAGAGTCAAGAAGCGTTTGCTGCAGAGGTGTGTGCACGGGGGACGGATCTTGCAGAAGATGACTGGAGGAAAGAGATCGTTGACTACTTGAAAGATCCATCCCGAAAGGTCTCTAGGAAGCTCAGGTACAAGGCCATAAAATTCGTTCTTCTGGATGATAATTTGTTCTATAAGTCATTAGATGGGGTATTATTACGATGCCTGGGTCCAGAAGAGGCCAAAAACATGATGAGCGAAGTGCACGATGGGATATGTGGAGCACACCAATCGGCCTACCGTATGAAGTGGGTTATTAGACAAGCTGGATGCTTTTGGCCGACGATATTAGAGGATTGTTTTGAGTATTACAAGGGATGTCAGGATTGCCAAAGATTTGGAAATATTCAAAGGGTCCCCGCTTCAGCATTGAATCCCATCATCAAGCCATGGCCATTCGGGGGGGGGGGGGTATAGACTTGATTGGCCAAATTAATCCACCATCTAGTAAGGGGCATAAGTTCGTGCTTTTGGCTACGGATTATTTTACCAAATGAGTCGAGGCGATCCCGCTGAAGAAGGTGACATCAGAAAACATGGTTGACTTTGTCAAGGAGCACATCATCTATCGGTTTGGAATCCCTCAGACGATCACTACTGATCAGGGGGCACAATTCGTGTCACTAGAGTTCAGAGAATTTGCCGAAAGAATGGGGATCAAATTGTTTAACTCTTCTCCCTATTATGCCCAAGCTAATGGTCAGGCAGAGGCTTCTAATAAGATCATGATCAAGCTGATACAAAAGAAGATCGACCAGAAGCCAAGGAGGTGGCATTCGGTACTCAGTGAGGCATTGTGGGCTTACCGAATGGCCCCCCATGGAGCTACAAAGACCTCTCCTTATGAATTGGTTTACGGACACCACGCGGTTCTACCTTGGGAGGTGCAATCAGATTCAAGGAGGGTTGTGTTATAGAAAGATTTGAGTTCCAAGGATTACAGTGGTCTAATGATGGACGAGCTAGAGGATTTACACATGATCCGTCTTAGAGCCCTGGAAAACATCGAGAAGAACAAGCTGCGGGTTGCCAAGTACTACAACAAGAAGGTAAAAGTAAGGCAATTTGCAGAAGGCGATTTGGTTTGGAAAGCGCTATTGCCGATTGGAACTAAATACAGTGAATTCGGCAAATGGTCCCCTAACTGGGAAGGACCTTTTCGTGTGGTCAGATGCGTCCCTGGTAATGCATACATACTGAAAACTCGTGGCCGGGAGAAGAATTTTCCGCCGTGATAAATGGAAGATATCTGAAGAAATATTATCCTAGCATTGAGATCGATCGATGATCACCAACAGCGGGATTACACACATCTGACACAGAACAGCCGCGCTCAAGAACGAGGCCGCCTTCAGAGCAAAAAATTCACAAACAGAAGAAATGGCCAGTGCCTAGAAGCATTGCCCTTAGCACAAAAACTACATTACAACTGCTTCTTGCAGGTTTACATCCAACAACCATGGTGATCATGGCCTCAAGGAGGTGGGAAGCAGAAGGCGTGGAGGAAGAAGCGAAAGTATGATTCAATCTTTTCTTTGCTTCTTCTCCGGTTGCTCCCTCTTCAGTTGTTCCAGGACCACCGTGACGGCAACTTGGAAGGCACGAGGGTGACCATGGTTCGCGGCCTCCACCAAGCTGTCCCAGGCCGCCTTCAGGTTGTTGTACCTGTCAGAGACATCTGAAGCAGAGGAGTAGATGTCAGGGGCAAGAAATCCAGATGCGGGCACGAAGTCAAGGAAAAGTCAGAAGCATTCACCCCCTACTAGTGCCTCCAGAGCCATGCGGCGCTCGCGTTCAGCTTGGCAACGAGCGGTGATGTCCCTGAGGCTGTGCTCCAAGTGCCGAACGCGGCGGCGCAGTTGATGGCTGGCCCTCTGTTCAGGCGTGGCGTCCTCTGCTTCGAGGGAGGAATCGGAGGAGATGTACTCAGGCACATCTTCGGTCCCGATGATCTCTTCGGGAAGCAAGTCAAGGCTGAAGAAGGAAAAGAAGAGGAGGTAAAGCGCAAGATCGTGCGGGAAACAGGAAGTAAATCAAGAAAAAAAAACTCACCTTCGAATCGTGCGTTTCTTTGGAGGGCTGCTCTCCTGGGGTTGCTTGCCCTTGTCCATGGCTTTGGGGTTTTCTCCTCTGGAGACGGGGGAGGAGATGAGAAATGATGGATGAGTGTGCGAGTGGATTTGCAGGGTATCTCAGCAGGCTATTTTATTGACCGAAAGGATGCATTGGGAGTGATGACTGGTCAGTACACACTGTTGGAATACCAAACGGCAAGGTTTTCTCCCGGATGCGAAAGGGTTTTTGCTTGAACAGTGCTTACGGATTGCCGATTCAGAGATCTTCTGCGGATTTTGCGCCAAGGGGGCATCTGTTCTGACGTATTCGGCTCTGGACGGTTCCCGGACACGTTTAAGGAAAAAAGATCCACAGGTGCAAATGTAAAAGGATCATCACAGAGCAAGCACAAAATTCAAAAGTTCTTATTTATTGCCGATGATCAAACATCCCTAATACAATCTAGTCGAAAAGCCTGTTCAGTACAGATTGGGGATGAGTGATTTCGGCAATGGCGACGCCGTGGCCATCGAGGCGTTCCAGAATGAGCTCAATCTCATCGATGTCCTCTGGCGCGCCGCCCCAGAAGCCACGCGGCCTGGTGGAGTAGTCGACATCCGTGTGCGTCGCCATGGCAGCTAGGCCCAAGGTGGTGCCCAAACGGACGCCCTGGGTGGCCACCTCGTCGACGCGGTGTTCCACCGCAGCAAGGCGCTCCGCCGGTGTGCCGCCGTGGGCGTTCATCTTGTCGGCCAGCTGCTCCACCAGCGCTTTCAGCTGTTCGAGCTCGGCGTCGCGGGCTGCAAAGAGCAAGAAGAAGGGAGATTAGCATCAAAAGCCGGGTTGGATCAAAGATTTGATTACAGAGCGGTACCATCCATGGTTTCCAGCAGCTGTTTGCGCTGGTCCTCCCACTCAAGCTCAGCTATGCCCGCCTTCTTGGAGACGTCCTCCAGCTCGCGACGGGCCGTCTCCAGCTCCTCCTTAAAGCGGAGAGCGTCTTCTTCCCCGTAGGGCACGGGGGAGTGGCCGTCGGACTCCGAGGAGTCGTCTGGAAGGGGCTGATTGGCCGGCGCGGGAGACGGATTCCACTGAATCAACCTGAAAAGGAAATGATCGTCAGAACAAGAAAAGACCAAAGGGGGATCAAAGAAGAAGAATCGACGATCATTGCCTCCGGCGCGCGTTGGCGCTGCTCCCTTCTGCCTCATCAGAGGCACGACGGCGGTTGAGGCGGCACACCATGTTGATTGGGGATGCGCACTGTTTGGAGGAAAGAAGAACTGAGATTGGCAAAGATTTGAGAGCTACAAGGCTTGGTGGAGAGCTAGGGGCACCTACGGTTTCATTTATAGGCCTGGCAAGGCAGATCGTGGCCTCAAGTCATGGTTCTGGATCGTGGCGCGTATCCCAAGAAAATCGGAAGGTGGAAAGGTTTCCTTGGCCAGCCCGCCGGCGGGTCGCTTGGAGTTCTAGGCTGAGTCACATTCAGTTGACTGGCTCGGCTAAGGAGAGTCAAAGTGCCATTTGGGAGTTGGCGTTTCTTTGCCGAATGGGACGTTCAGCATTATATTTGAAGGTGCACAGAAGAAAAGGAAATAAATTGCAAGAAAAATATCACAAGAGCGACCAATTCGGTTATACATCAATTAGAGCATTCAAATGTTCAAATGTTTCGCAATCACACCACGAGCATTGGATGTTGCTTGGCGGAAATTGCCCAACAGCTCTTGGCAATCTTTTTGGGCGCCAGACAAGGTGGTGAGTTCTGCATCGCATTGTTCCATCTTGGCTATAGCCGATTTTGCTTCCTCTTGGGTCTTTTCTATCAATACAGGAAGCTAGGCTATTTTCTTTTTATCAGCCTCTATCTCAGCTGACAGGCTTCTCAGTTCCGCCTCTAGAGCAGCTTTCTTGGCAATTTTCAGATCACAAGAAGCTTGCAGACTGGCCAATGTATCTTTGTGGCTCTCTGTTAGGGATTGTGCCCCGTTCATGGCTTGTTCAGCATCGGCTCTCTTCTTTTCAATAGCCGGGCGGGAGCGCAATTTCCTTAAAGCATGCCTTATGGGCACATAAAGGATGTCTAAGCCACAGATGGATACCAGAGAAGCACTGATTTCTTCAGGAAGTTCTTGGCTGATAGATTCAAGCATCTCCTCGAAGTGATCGAGATCCTTGAACTGATCTTGTGCATCCCTTTCTAGCCAGGCAACAATTTCTCTAAGCTTTGCTAGCACCTCATCTGACAGAGGCTGGTGCATTCCTTCCATCACCTCGGCAACTGGATTGCTCCCCGATGGCAGGCTTGATGATGATGGAGCCTGATCCTAAGAAGCAGTATTGCCGAGTTAAGGGTGCTAAACGTAAAGGTAGCAGAGTTAAGTGCAGATGAGTACCTCATGGCTGATTTCTTGAGCTGGGGCAAGATTTTGAGCAGGGGCAATCACAGGTGAAGAAGGTACTCCAGGTAGGGCTGAAGCTTCCAAGTTAGAAGGTGTTGATGCAGTCGCTGGTAACTCATGGGCTTCTGGCTGAAAAGGAGTCGGATCCACCTCTGTTGGGATTGGTGTCTCTGCATGACCAATAGGTGATTGTACCCTTGAAGGACTTGACGGCTCCGGCTGGATTGGGAGACTCATCTCTGGAGAATTCATTGCTTCTGCAGAGGGTGATGAAGATGAGATCTCCACTGGGATAGGTAATTCAACCCTGGGTGGACTTGCTTGTTGAGCCACTGGGACATCCACCAGTTGTTCTTCCATTGTCTCTTCTGCAAGTGTCAAGTCAAAAGGGTAAATGCCAGTGTTCATCCTTAAAAAGGGGCAATAAGGGTTATACCAGTGGATGGAGCATTGGCAGGTTCTGGTACTAAAGGTTGCTGAACTCTGGTCTGAAAATGCACAGGATATGGTTTATCAGGACCGGAGTAATCTTGTGATCAAGAAAGTAAAGGATTTTACCTCAGCAAGGATTTTCTTGACAGTTCTCCTCCTCTTGGCATTTGGAGGAGCAACCAGAGACAAACCTTGCCTCCTATCAGCAGCAAGGCTAGAGAGGCTGGGGTCTGTTGTAGCAAACCCGGCCATTAAGCGAGGCGGAGTTGTGGACTTGAATCCCAGTGCTGAGATTGGGCCTACAGCATTGTAGGTGATATACCTGGCTCGAGGGGCAGGCACCGTGTTCTGTGAACAAGGGAAATAAAGGTCAGAATTGTGGTTGAAAGAGGATATGTCTGATTAAGTAATTCATCATGTTACCTCTGAAGTTGGCTGAAAATCAGGCATCAACTCTGCACAGAACAAGTGCACAGGCTCGCTGAAGATATGATCATAAAATTCTTGCCACCGTGAATCGAAGGTGGGGTGAGCTATTGTTGTAGGCACAAAAGGCCGGGTATAGATAGTGGGACTGCACACATAATGGAAAACTCTACTGCTGTGCATAAGTTCTTTGATTTCTTCTCTGAGCTTAAGAAATTCGTGCAGGAACAGTCTTGGGGGCATCTGGCCACATCCAAGTTGCCGGGCCATTACATTGGGCTGATAATATTCATAAGTGCTCTGATTCTGCCTTCCTCCATTGAATTCAGCCGGCAGTATACATGGGCGGATTATGATGTTGAAGATCTCAAAGAATCTCCCATCTTGGCGTTCAGATTCAAAAGAGAAGTCACAGGGGAAAGTCAAAGTGTCATTGTCCAGATAAGGAAGCCAGAGGGGATTCTGGAAACCTTTGAAGAATAGCTCAAAAAAGCCGGGCCGATGTCCTGTGTCGAATAAGAACGATTGAAGCCGCTTCTCCATAATTCGGCATCCTCTCGGTATCTTGGGGCTCCCCTTCCGGGTGATTGGATAAGGGGAAGAGCCTGGTGTTCAAATCAACACCAATGATCCGATGCATGTGGAGCTGCGACCACATTTGAACGAACCACCAAGGACCGTTGACGCATGTTATCCTCTGGCTAGTATACATTTGGGTGACAGTTTGGTGAAGCATATGGTACACACTGCCTAGGAGGAATTTTCCAAGGGGGAGGCGGTTGCCACTAGCCAAATGAGACGCCATTGTGATGTGATTCAGGGTAGGCTCGTTGGCATTGCCACAGAAGACAAACCTGCACAGCCACATATTCAGAAATGCCCTATATTCGACATCACCAAGGGGATTGTCTTTCATGTGCTTCAAGATGTAATTCTTGTATCCGTTCCCTGGCTTCACCCCTGTTTGCCGAGAAGAATTTTCGAATTCCCAAGGTTGAATAGATCCTGTAATGTCAAGGCCGGTGATCATATACACATCGGCCAGGGTTGGTGACATTGGGCCGTGGCCAAACAGGAAGGCGTTGACGCCGTTTGACCAAAAGTGGCAAGCTGCTATCAGGAGGTCTTCATTCTTGGGGGTCTCGACCAAGGATAACTCCAAGCATTGAGCAATGCGGAGGGTATCCCAGTTTTTGGTCAATCCACTCTTGTCTGCGAGAATCCTCCGGTACCAAGTCTTCCAGCCCGCAATTGGAGGCAAGGGCCAGTTCTTGAAAGCGTCTTGCCACTGGGGAGGTGGGGACAGAGCCGCTTTGAAGGGGATCCTTTGAGATTCGACCGCAATGAAATCTCGAGGATCGAGTTTCCCACGGGACCAAGGTAATAAGATCTTGAATTGGCCTCGGTGCGAATCAAAAGCTCAGTAGAAGGCTCCTGAAGGAAGGCGGAAACGAAATCTCAGGTAAAATTGAAAACCTAAATGCCGAATGAAGCTTACGGGAGGAGGATTTACCTGAGCATCTTGATTTTGAGCCGCCATTGAAGATTTGAGCTTAGAGCAAGGGGATCTAGGGTTTGAATCTAGACGAGGATTCCGGCGGATTGAGAAGAAAGAAGAACAGGTGTTGACAGACTCAAGTTGAATATTCGCGGCTGGAGTCAATTGCGGAACAAAATTACTTTTATCCCGCAATTGAAGGGGCATGTGTTAACACCAAAATTTGGTAACGAGTCTGACTTGTGGGTCCAGCTCGGTCAGGAGTCCGTCTCGTAGAAGGGAAGGATTTTTCAGATGTATTCGGCAAAGAAGTCTGCGGTCGGCTATCTGCTCCCATTCGGCAAAGGAACAGTAGAGCTGATTTTGCGGGATTGGACGGTGACGTGGCTCAAGCAGGGAGGACGAATGGATGGATAGGCGATCAAGCTTAGAGATAAGTTAGGCAACGAATCCATTTGAGATTGTACTTGGCAGGGTATAAATATGAGCCCTGAATGTATGTAATACACAATCATTCTTCAATACAAACCGGCCTTACGCCAAACCCTAGAGTCCTTTTGTCGTGTCGTCGAGTTCTTCGAGAGGGTTCATCAATCCGTCGACCTCCGTGAGTACCGGCAACCTTGTATCATGTCTAGTATCATGCAGTGGATTTAGATCTGATGCAAGTAGTCTTGTTACCATGCTTCGTGTCATGCGGTAGATTCAAGCTTGGTTCAAGAGGGTTTCTTGTTAGGTCATGAGCCATGCGGTGGGCTAAGATCTAGCTTGAAGCTAGTTATCGGCTCTATTGGATCTTGGCAAGATCCAATAGATTCATTAAGTTATCCCGTGTTGCTTTGAGTTTTTACTTTATGTTTAAATTCATGTAACACCTTTTGCCCAATCTAGATGGGTTCGGATCGGCTTTATCCCTATTGTGATCCTTGTACGAG
This sequence comes from Cenchrus americanus, assembly GCA_947561735.1. Taxonomy (NCBI): domain Eukaryota; kingdom Viridiplantae; phylum Streptophyta; class Magnoliopsida; order Poales; family Poaceae; genus Cenchrus; species Cenchrus americanus. The sequence goes on along the minus strand of OX387245.1, from coordinate 194,090,635 downwards.
TATATTTCATGTTTTAACACGTGGATCTTGTGCTTTCGACAGCCGACACCGAATCGATCTAGGTTGTTACATGTTGCGGGTTCAAACTTGCTAATGTTGGTATAAATCTTGAAAGAACCGAGTATCATGCGGTAGATGCAGGTTTTTGGGTTGCTTTAGAGCTAGTCATCCGGTGGATTAGATTTCGAATCAATCTGATAGATTTGTTCACTTGGTAATATTCGTTCCTTCTCCATGGACCCCGAATCGGCTGTTCAGCCGCATTCAGTTATGTTTCTTCACGAGTAGAATACGTGCGTAATTCATGCTTTAAATAGTGTATGCTTTTAGCTTTCCATATTTAGATTGTATCATGCGGTGGATAGATCTATTTGTGGAAAGTGGTACGATTTCATGCAAGTTGTATCATGCGGTGGATAGATTTGTTTTGGCATCATACCTGACGGATTTCTAAGTACCTAGACATGCGGTAGACTAGTGCTTTGAATCTATGCATGCTTGCTTATTACATGCTTACGTTCATGCTTTACTTTATTCATTTATTTAATGTTAATTATCGTGGGGATCGGTCACGGCCTCGTGCATGTGCATCTCTGTTCAAACAAAGACCGATCGCTGTCATGCTTACGTCATCCATTCGGCAGTGTTACTTTTCCTTTCATAAGTTCCCGAATGGTTTCAGTTTATTGGCAGATAGCTTTTTATAGCTATGTGTCATCCCATTTGGCTTCTTAGCCGTAAATATGGAACTGTCTGGTATCACCCGGCAAGTTCCAAGCTTTGGTACCTAACTGCTTTATCTTTTGTTAATTTTCAGGAAAAATTGACTGGCACGTCTCGTGACTCTTTGCGCGTGTGAAGCCAGCTTGTTCGGCTTGCTGTGTGTTTGGCGCCGGGTGCACGTTTTGCGTCAACAGCAGGTCGTACCACTACTCTGACACGCTTGGGAATCACGCCCCGGTGCTGTTTCGCCAACTCCCGGGGGGAGGCCATCCCTGCCACTGTTAGGCACTGTGCGGCAAGGCCAGTGTCAGCTCCGTGACACTGTGCCGCCTACCCCCGTACGGCTAACATGCCGCGCCCTCGAAGGGGGGGGGCGATGAGACCCTCGAATATCTTCTACGTGCTTATGCAGGACACGCCATGACGTCAGGCCGGTGGGATCGTGCATCCCCGTCACCGTCAGCCCTGTGCGGCCATCCCCGCCACTGCTGCACCACGCCAGGCGCTGTGGCGACATCCCGGCACTGTTGGGACGTACGAGGACAAGACTCCGCCACAACGGCCACTGTGCCACGTACGGGCTCCCCGTCAATGCCACCCTCGAGTTGGCCCACCACGGCGGCTGGTCAACCAACTACTACGCCGCGACCCTCGAAGCCGCTCCTGTACACACACAGGACGCACCACGACGCCTCAGCGGGAGCGGGATTCGCCAGGACAGCCGTCAGCTCCACCGCACTGTTCGCCATACTGTTACACGTATTGAAATAGTGTTGCGTGCATGTAAGATGCACCCCCTTGGCCTATAAAAGGAGGGGCAGCCCCCCAGCCGCAGGGGAGAGACACGAGACGACGGACAACAAACGTTCACACGCTCTCCACCTTTCCCACGATATTGGCACTTGCCTCAATCACCACCTCCGGGACTTGGAGGCCACGCCTCCTCTCCCGCCTCGCTTGTAGCCGCCCCTCTACGAGCACCACAGTGCAAGTAATACAATGCCCTGAGCACACCACTGCTGGACGTACGGCCCCAGCCGGAACCAGGATAAACCAGGTGTCCCTAGTTGCTTAGCACCGGCCATCGAGAGGTAGATCTCAGCGCTCATTACTAGTTAGTGTCGGGACTACTTTCCGCATCGACAGTTGATGCGCCAGGTAGGGGGATCGCGCTGTAGATCGGCTCGTCACCAGCCCTCTCGATGGTGATTCGCACTGAGTACCGCGGCCAGAGGTACGTGTTAACACCAAAATTTGGTAAGGTAAGGAGTCTGACCTGTGGGTCCAACTCGGTGAGGAATCCGTCCTGCAGAAGGAAGGTTTCTTCAGATGAATTCGGCAAAAGAGTCCGCAGTCGGCAATTCGCTTCCGTTCGGCAAGGAAACTGTTGTGCTGATTTTGTGGGATTTTGCGTGATGACGTGGCCCGAGCGGAAGAGGTGAATGAATGGATAAGCAATCACACTTAGAGATAAATTAGGTATCAAATCCATTCGAGGTCATGCTTGACAGGGTATAAATATGGACCCTGAATGTATGTAAAAAAAAGATTCGAAACATTCTCAATACAAACCGGCTTTACGCCAAACCCTTGAGTCCTTTGTCGTGTCGTCGAGTTCTTCGAGAGGGTTCATCGATCCGTCGACCTCCGTAAGTACCGGCAACCTCGTATCATGTCTAGTATCATGTGGTGGATTTAGATCTGATGCAAGTAGTCTTGTTACCATGCTTAGTGTCATGCGGTAGATTCAAGCTTGGTTCAAGAGGGTTTCTTGTTAGGTCATGAGCCATGCGGTAGGCTAAGATCTAGCTTGAAGCTAGTTATCGGCTATATTGGATTTTGGCAAGATCCAATAGATTCATTAAGTTACCCTGTGTTTCTTTGAGTTTTTACTTTATGTTTAAATTCATGTAACACCTTTTTGCCCAATCTATATTGGTTTGGATCGGCTTTATCTCCTCGGATGATCCTTATGCGATTCGAGTTCGTACCCATAGCTTAAACAGCACGTGGATCACATGTTCCCTAATAGCCGAAACCGAATCGATTTAGGTTGTTACGTGTTGCGGGTTCAAGCTTGCCAAATCTTGTATAAATCTTGAAAGAACCATGTATCATGCGGTAGATGCAGGTTTTAGGGTTGTTTTGGAGCTAGTCATCCGGTGTATTAGATTCCGATTCAATCTGATAGATTTATCTCCTTTGGTAATGTTTGTTCCTTCTTCATGGACCCCGATTCGGCTGTTCAGCCGTATTCGGTTATGCTTTCACGAGTAAAACGTGTTTATAAGTTATGCTTTAAATATTGTATGCTTTTAGCTTTCCATATTTAGATCGTATCATGCGGTGGATAGATCTATTTGTGGATGGTGGTGTGATTTCAAACAAGTCGTATCATGCGGTGGATAGATTTGTTTGATGTCATGCTTGACGGGTTTAAAAGTACCTAGACATGCGGTAGACTAGTGCTTTGGACCTGTGCATGCTTGTTTATTACATATTTATGATCATGCTTTACTTCATTTATTGTTTAATGTTATTTTTGTGCGAGGATCGATCATGGCTTTGTGCACGTGCAATTTTTATCCAAATAGAGATCGATCTATCGTCATGCTTATGTCATCCGTTCGGCTATGTTCTTTTTGCACTTTAAAGCTCCCGAATGGTTTCTAGTTTGCTGGCAGATAGCTTCTTATAGCTATATGTCATCTCACTTGGCTTTATAGCCGTAAATATGGAACTGCCTGGTACCACCCGACAAGTTCCAAGCTTTGGAATTTAACTACTTTGTCTTTTGTTAATTTTCAGGGAAAATTGACTGGCACGTCTTGTGATCTCTTCGCGTGTGAAGCTAGCTTGTTCGGCTTGCTGTGTGCTTGGCGTTGGGTGCGGATTTGAAGGATCGGATGGCGACTAGAGAGGGGGGGGGGAGTGAATAGGAGCCGGTAAAAATTCTTCTCAAAGAACCCGGCCTATACCCTAGTCAAAACCCGGTCACACACAAGCGTTGGAACGAATCACACACCAATCGCCAAAACAACGATTCCTAGAAACACACGCGGAAGCACGAATGAAGGAGGGAGGAATCGAACCAAAGAGCAAAGCGCCGGTGCTCGGCGGACCGTCCGGACAGAGGGGCGGACCGTCCGCGCAGCCTCGCGGACCGTCCGGCCGCCCTCGCGGACCGTCCGCGCCAACCCCGCGGACCGTCCGGCCGTACACCGCGGACCGTCCGTTAAAGCACACGAGAACACCGAAGCGACCCGAGAAAAACGGACCGTCCGCCGAGGCCGGCGGACCGTCCGCGCCACCCGCGACCGTCCGCCACCGAAGCCCGACCGTCCGCAAACTGGCTGCAACAAAAAGCAAAAGCCAAACCGGATCGAAAACAAAGGCGCTCAAGAACACGAAGAACACGCGAAGAACACTGTACACGCGGACCGTCCGCCTGGCCCTCGCGGACCGTCCGCCGGGTGCGCGACGGAGCTGAAAACGCCCGACCCCGAAAGTCAACTCCCCCAAATCATCATCGGATTTCCCAAACGGTTGAAGCTGTAGAGACAAGGGTTTGGGTACTTGAAAAGCGTCACACAAGGATGCTATAGCCCAAAAATCTTGCCTCCTAACTCCCTAAATCACCGGGAATCGCGAATCCTTTGAGCACCACCAAAAGCTAGAGCACCGAACGAAAACTCACGAATCGAAGTGGTTTCCGGCGTTTGAGGGCACAAGATCAAGCACAAAGATGCACAAGACATCTATCCATGTTTCCCTCAAAGAAATCCGGGGAGAAACCCACTCAAATCCGCGGAATCACACCGGGAACAAAGGCACGAAAACAAGCACGAAAATAGCACAAAAAGAGCTCCGAAAAAGCAATAAAAGAAATTCGGGAATAGAAAGATTGGCACAAGATTTAGAGGATGAAATCACTATGAATATCTTGTCCAAACGATTACAAGCCACTCCTAGAAATCAAATCTAAGATGGCAAAAAGCTCCAATCAAAGAGCCACTCTCCCCTCTCTCCCTCTCTCCCAAAGCACTCCAAAATGAAAGAGTACCACAGCCTCTAGCCCAAGAGTTGGCTGAAAATTCAGCCCCCTCCTCCTATATATAGGCCCTCCGGAAAAGACCGAAGTGCCCCTACACTAGGAGTACAACACAAGCCCTCACGGGGGCATTTTGGTCAACACATGAAGTTCACCATCGGACGGCCGCGCATCCATCGGGCCTTCACGTCCTCCCGACGCAAGCACCTAGATGATGCCGCGTGTCGCCCGCCTCGAAGCTTCCCGACGCACCCGGATACCGTCTCCGTCACGCCGGGCCCTCGGGCTCGGTTTTGAGGCCCAAACCGAGAAACCCTCCTCCGATGGTTTTGTGGCCAAACCACCAAACCCCGCGTACACGGCCCGGCCTCACCACGCCAAGCGTCGAGCCCGCCAAGCCTTTCACCTCCGCGCGCCGGACGGTCTACTCGGTCTTGCCTCGTTCCTTGACTTGGCCACCACCGATGCACCGGCTCCATGTCCACGACTTCGTCTTGCTCTTCTTGCACCATGCGGCTCGCACTTGATCCCGTCGGCCACCGGTCCCTCGAACCAAGCCTACTTGTCTCTCCACTCCTCGGAGGCCCCGCAAGGCTAAGACCTTTCGCGCCGTTCTTCACCCGCACCAACGCAAACCAAGCCGCAACCAACACCCGCAATACTAGGCCAAGAGTCGGTCCACACAACGTTGTCAACCACTCCTCACGAGTGCATTGACAACACACCACATAAACAATAAGGTAAATACACAAAATAAAACACACACAACACAACTCAACACTACACACACAAAGCTTCAAACCATCCGGTCAATCACTCATCACACACGAACCAAGGTACTTCTCAACTTGGTTCCTCAATCTCCCCCTTGATGAGTGCATTGACAAAAGAAGGTCAAAAAGCAAACAAGAACTCATTCAAGCGCCACAAAGCCAATAAAAAGCAAACAAAAGGCCACTTGAAGTGAGAAGGGATAAAAACATGCTCCGACAAATTCCTCTCGAAACCAAAGCAAGCACAAGGCTAAGCGCAATCGAAGAGACACACTACCAACATGCAATCCCTAAAAGCCATCAAACCAAAATGCTCAACCCAAAGTGCCATAAAACTCTTACCAAAACACTTGTCAACCGCTCATCACCATCAAATCAAGGTTCATATCAACTTGATTTTCCAAATTTCTCCCCCTTGAGGAGCGGATTGACAACAAGTGAGCACAAAGAAATGGTTTGAGAGGGCAAAGACCGAACACCTCATCCAAGTGAAAGAAAACCACACAAGAGCAAAGAACAAGGTCACTTGGCATGAGAGAAACCACAAAGGCCAACTCAATGTCTCGGTCCCCAAAGACATGGGCAACGGCTCGACACAACCGAGACAAGAATGCATGATCCCTCAAGAAGAGGCACAAAGGGCTCAACACCGATCATGGACAAGCGAAATCACACGATCCCTCAAGAAGAGGCACAAAGGGCTCAACACCAATCATGTGATAATCGAAAACATAAGTCAACCGCCGCTCCTCAAGAAGAGGCAAAGGGGCTCAACACCACCGCACAAGAGCACAAAAATCACAAGCTCCCCCTAAACACATGAACTAGGGCCAAAGAGCATACAAAGCTCACCCTAAACTCATGAGATAGAGAAAAGAGCACACCAAGCTCACAAGCTCCCCCTAAACACATGCACTAGGGACAAAGAGCATACAAAGCTCACCCTAAACACACGTGATAGAGCAATAAAAGCAACCACCAAAGCACAACTCGGGCAAACAAAGGAGACACACCAAAGCTCCCCCTACACAAATGCAAGCTCCCCCGAACAAGTGGAGCAAACTCCCAAATTTTAAATGCGCAGTTTTCGAATTTTTCATTAAGCTCACCTCTTCTCCCCCTTGTTGACAATGTATGAAGCAAGGTGAAAATGCGAAATGCAAAGCAAAGCATATAAACATCTATATGAGCTTCTCAAATAGGCCAAATCTAGTGTCAAAGGCTAAAAATGAGACAAAGATCACACACATGAATCATAGCATAGTCAAAGCATTGCCACAAGTAATATATGAAAATACAAGCATGTGACAAAGCAAAATTTTCGGATTTAAGCAAGCTTTTACCAAAAGAAGACTCGCTTCACATGTAAAAGCCTATCCATGTCACACTTGAGCCACAAACATGCATATTACTCAAAGATCATACAAGGATATCAAATTCTCAAGAAAAAGATCATGGCAAACACCCATAAAGCAAAGCATGTCATGTCAAAGCTCATGAGCCATGTGTCCACTTCGGGGAGACTTCTCCACTGGTGAACATCATGCAACATGTTTTGCACCCATATGTGAGAGATAAGACACTTTAAACATAGACATGATGGATGGAGCATTTTTCAAGCATTATGCACTTCTTTTCAAGATTAATTCATTTCATGGTACATGAAGTGCCTTTGCGGCAAAAAGAAGCTTATGCTCCCCCATGAATGCAACATAGGCTAAACATTCACAATGATATCGGCCTTTGGCCCAAATGCAAGAAAGAGACATCCAAGCACAATCTAAGCGTGAAAGGCATATTTAGACCAAAAAGTGACATGGATATACTACTACACATGAGTGGAGCACATTTCATCAAATTTAGTCAAGATTAGCATTTGATTCAAAAAGGCTATCTCACAACACATATATCTCAAATATTCCAAGAGCATAGCCTCATATAGCTATTTCTCCACACACATGACCAATATCTCACAAGTAGCCAAAGAAACTCAAATGAGGCATATGGAAGAAGCTCATCATCCTAAAATGCAATATGATACAAATGCAACATAGGTAGATATGTACATCAAAAGGAACATGATATATGACGGGATGCGAGACACAAATGTCAAACCTACCAAAGTCTATACATCATGATATATGATACAAATGCAATGCAGAATGCATAGGGAGACAAGGAACTTGACTTAACACCAATAAAGCTCACAAGGGAACACATCAACCAAGAATCGCTCCAAGCGTGAGAAGAGCCACCAAAGGTCCCAATTGAGTACCATAGAAAAAGTACCAATTGCAAAACCGCAAAGATCCCAATTGAATACCATAGAAGGAATATCAATTGGAGGATCACAAAGACCGCCCAAAAAGCCACAATCCTTCTTGGAATCAAATTCCCTATCAAAAGAAGCCAAGCTCCCCCTCAACCAAGGGCAACTAACAAAGCAAAAGCAAGGAAAAGGAAGAGCAAGGAAAAACTCTAAAACCAACCGAAAAGAGGAACAACAACACAACTCGAAGACAAGACAAGCCCAAAACTACAAGGAAAGCTCACAACATGCTACACAAAGCATTAATAATATCAATTAACATAAATAGAGCATTGTAACATGATTCCACAAATATGAATAAGCATGGGCAAGCAAGTATGTCAACAAGGTACAACACTAAACCAAAATGATACCAAAGAACAACATGCCAAACACTATACAAGAACTAAACAAAGGCATGATACAAGATCACATGGATCAACCACCAACATATATTACAAAGCTAGCATGACAAGATATACATGGGGGACAAACATGCTAACAGGAAAGGTACCATCGAGCTAGACAAACATGATATGAATGAACAACATGACATATCCGAGCAATCAACCATAAAGCATGACATGATGTTCATAAATAACATCCACCATAAAATCATACAAAGATAGCAATATAGATATTCAAGATCACAAAGCTATCATTAACAAGGTGGCTAGCCTACCATGGTTTTCACACAAGCAAGACACAAGTATATACAAGAGAGTACAAGGGGAAAAGAAAACTCACTATACATGTGTACAAAGGCTTTCAAGAGCCATCCAAAACGGTGTGGAGAACCATCATGTCTCCATTGAGCTCATGTTCTCCAACCGCGTCTCCATACCTACACACAAGGAGACAAGAAAGACCGAGCCTTGGATCCCAAAGGGTTAGCAAGCACGTACTTGGGAATCCAAGATTTGGTCACACGGGTAAGTGGTGCACACAAACTATCATGTGGGTTAGCATGATGCAAATGCCGGTTGGAATGAAAAGTCTTTCGAACACCCTTGGAACCATGCCTCAAAGAAGTCACTCGCGAGGAAAGTCGAGTGCTACCACAAGCAAAAAGGCAAAGATCCTTCGGGGTCGTAGGAGAAGAACCAACACAAGCACCACGGGAAGCATGTCGCGGACCAACACAAGAAACACTAGAAGCATGTCCACGAGCATGGCCTAACTCACTAGACAGAGTGTCATAAAACCCATCCACAAATCGCGCCTTCTTAGGCTCACAAGTGTTCATGCCATGAGAAGGGTTATGAACAACCAAAGGCCTAGAGGCACCTCCTCGCCGTATTCTCCTTGCCCGGCGGTAGCAAAAGCTCTCTTGATGCCCATCCTTCCCACAGTGAGAGCAATGGTACAAAGGCCTATCGAGAGGCACGGTCTGAGTAGATGAATTACCATTCTCTTGTAAGTGGGAAGTCCCTTGGGACTTAGAGCATGAAGCATCAACCCCAACATCCAACTTGGTGCCCACATTAGAATCACACGTGCCATGAGACAAGGCTACGTGGCTTCTTAAAAGCTTTAGCACGCACACGTCGCTCGTGCTTGACACGGTGAAAGCAAAACTCAACGATATGCCCATCCTTCTTGCAAAAGGTGCATTGGAACCTCGGCTTGGGAGTATGAGTTCCAAATATGTGGGAGGCACCCTTTCCATTCAAATCACCTTGGGCAACACCGGAAGAAGAAACAAGCTTAGGAGTAGCTATGGGAGAGCTATCCAAAGCACTAGCACACTTACTAGCATCCAAAGACTCACACTCAAGAGAAGAAGTCGACTCCGGTTTAGAAGAAGCAAATTTAGAAGCATCAACATCGGAGTGACAAGAGAAGTGAGAATCCAAACCCTTGGCACAAAGACTCTTGCACCTTGTGCGCAAAACCTCATTTTGAGACTTGAGGCGCTCACAAGTACCACATGTCATATTTCTCAAATTATTGATTTCTTCTTCAATGCATTTAGCATATGTGGTACGCAAGAGTTCATTTTCTTTCTCAAGGTTGGCACTCATCTCATCATGCTCAACCAACTTAGCGCTCATATCCTCGCGCATCTTTTTCAAAGCCAAAACTTCATTTTCCAAATCAATGCATGAGGTGCAAACAAAATCACATGAACAAGCAACATCAATTACATCTCGCAAAGCATTATCATCATTGCAAGAAGTATGGCAAGCATCCTCAACCAGCAACAAAGAACACTTGCTACAAGGCATGGATTTTATATCACAAATTTCAGCCCTAGCATGCTCAAGATCATTTACACATGTGGTGTGAGTCAATTTTAATTCATTAATTTCAGCATGCAAAGACTCACAAGAAACACATGGTAAAGAAGCACTTGTCTCTAACAAAGCAATCTTACTCCTAGCCATATCAAGCTCATCATTCAAAACAACACAAGAGTTGCAAGGCATAGAAGCATTGGATTTCAACAAGTCAATTTCAGATTGCAAGTTAGCAAGAGATGATCTCAATTCATCATTCTCAAAATCAAGATTGTCGCATGCTCTTCTAAAAGCTTCAACATGCATTTTGCGCCAACTAACTTCATATTTTAATTTCTCATTTTCAGCACACAAGGCATCGCATGATTTGCAAGGCAAAGAAGCTTTGAAATTTAACACCTTAATTTCAGATTTCAAGCATGCAATGGAAGCAATCAAAGCATCATTTTTAGCATGCATGGTGTTACAAGAAGTGCAAGAATTCAAAGCACGAGACCTCCAATGAGCCATACCACATTTCAACCTAGTAAGAGAGCATTTCATCTTCTCATTCTTCCTACGCAAGGCATCACACAAATCTATGTTTCTCCTATGCAAGTCTCCACAATCACACTCACAATCATCCAACCTATTGCATAGGATCAAGATAGCTTTGGCAAGTGTACCTTGGTTCATGCCTCCTAGCTTTTGGTAGAGCTTGCCTTTCTTGATGTCACCATCTCGATAGTCCTCGATGAGAGATATCATCTCCTCCACTTCGGCTTCCGCCTCAACCTCCATACTCCTCCTGCTCAAAGAACCACAAGGAGAAGAACTTGGTGCCATAAACAAAGTACCGGTTAGGATTAGCCGAAACCAAGCTCAAGGAACAAGCAACGATGCAAAGAAAGCGCTCAAAAAGCCTCAATTCTCTAACAACTACTGACGAGTTCAATAGCAAAGGATCTTATCTTTTTCCCAAAATTTTACCACTGAACAAGGAGCACCAAAGATAGAGGCACAAAAAATTTCAGCTCAAGATAAGGTGAAATGAAGCCTAGAGAAAATCCAGAAGAAACAAGACAAAGCCGCAAGAGACATAAATGAGGATTTTTCAATTATCTTCTTGATTTTTCCTGAATTTTTGAAGACCCCAAAATGATTGGATCACCTACAAATGGAGTCACGAAACCGCTGTAAAAATTTGAGCCAAAACGGAGCAACGAGCGAAAAGTTATGCCCGTTTTACTGAAGGTACCTCAAGTTATGGTTTTCCAAGGGCACAACTCCAAATCGTCGAACTCAAAACGTGCAAACCAAGGTCGCAAGCAAAAGCACCTCTTTCCTCTAGTCACCCTATGGATTCAAGACTTGTTAGAGCCAAAAGAATCCACAACCGGCTCTGATACCAATTGAAGGATCGGATGGCGACTAGAGAGGGGGGGGGAGTGAATAGGAGCCGGTAAAAATTCTTCTCAAAGAACCCGGCCTATACCCTAGTCAAAACCCGGTCACACACAAGCGTTGGAACGAATCACACACCAATCGCCAAAACAACGATTCCTAGAAACACACGCGGAAGCACGAATGAAGGAGGGAGGAATCGAACCAAAGAGCAAAGCGCCCGGGCTGCGCGGACCGTCCGGACGAGAGGGGCGGACCGTCCGCGCAGCCTCGCGGACCGTCCGCCTGCCCTCGCGGACCGTCCGCGCCAACCCCGCGGACCGTCCGGCCGTACACCGCGGACCGTCCGTTAAAGCACACGGAACACCGAAGCGACCCGAGAAAAACGGACCGTCCGCCGAGGCCGGGCGGACCGTCCGCGCCACCCGCGGACCGTCCGCTACCGAAGCCCGACCGTCCGCAAACCGGCCGCAACAAAAAGCAAAAGCCAAACCGGATCGAAAACAAAGGCGCTCAAGAACACGAAGAACACGCGAAGAACACCGTACACGCGGACCGTCCGCCCGGCCCTCGCGGACCGTCCGCCCGGTGCGGACGTAGCCGAAAACGCCCGACCCCGAAAGTCAACTCCCCCAAATCATCATCGGATTTCCCAAACGGTTGAAGCCGTAGAGACAAGGGTTTGGGTACTTGAAAAGCATCACACAAGGAAGCTATAGCCCAAAAATCTTGCCTCCTAACTCCCTAAATCACCGGGAATCGCGAATCCTTTGAGCACCACCAAACGCTAGAGCACCGAACGAAAACTCACGAATCGAAGTGGTTTCCCGGCGTTTGAGGGCACAAGATCAAGCACAAAGATGCACAAGACATCTATCCATGTTTCCCTCAAAGAAATCCGGGGAGAAACCCACTCAAATCCGCGGAATCACACCGGGAACAAAGGCACGAAAACAAGCACGAAAATAGCACAAAAAGAGCTCCGAAAAAGCAATAAAAGAAATTCGGGAATAGAAAGATTGGCACAAGATTTAGAGGATGAAATCACTATGAATATCTTGTCCAAACGATTACAAGCCACTCCTAGAAATCAAATCTAAGATGGCAAAAAGCTCCAATCAAAGAGCCACTCTCCCCTCTCTCCCTCTCTCCCAAAGCACTCCAAAATGAAAGAGTACCACGGCCTCTAGCCCAAGAGTTGGCTGAAAATTCAGCCCCCTCCTCCTATATATAGGCCCTCCGAAAAGACCGATGTGCCCCTACACTAGGAGTACAACACAAGCCCTCACGGGGGCATTTTGGTCAACACATGAAGTTCACCATCGGACGGCCGCGCATCCATCAGGCCTTCACGTCCTCCCGACGCAAGCACCTAGATCATGCCGCGTGTCGCCCGCCTCGAAGCTTCCCGACGCACCCGGATACCGTCTCCGTCACGCCAGGCCCTCGGGCTCGGTTTTGAGGCCCAAACCGAGAAACCCTCCTCCGATGGTTTTGTGGCCAAACCACCAAACCCCGCGTACACGGCCCGGCCTCACCACGCCAAGCGTCGAGCCCGCCAAGCCTTTCACCTCCCGGCCCCGGACGGTCTACTCAGTCTTGCCTCGTTCCTTGACTTGGCCACCACCGATGCACCGGCTCCATGTCCACGACTTCGTCTTGCTCTTCTTGCACCATGCGGCTCGCACTTGATCCCGTCGGCCACCGGTCCCTCGAACCAAGCCTACTTGTCTCTCCACTCCTCGGAGGCCCCGCAAGGCTAAGACCTTTCGCGCCGTTCTTCACCCGCACCAACGCAAACCAAGCCGCAACCAACACCGCAATACTAGGCCAAGAGTCGGTCCACACAACGTTGTCAACCACTCCTCACGAGTGCATTGACAACACACCACATAAACAATAAGGTAAATACACAAAATAAAACACACACAACACAACTCAACACTACACACACAAAGCTTCAAACCATCCGGTCAATCACTCATCACACACGAACCAAGGTACTTCTCAACTTGGTTCCTCGAGATTTTACGTCAACACACTTTTTGGCACGCTCAGTGGGACCAACAGCCGAAAGTCAAGATGCCGGACATCACTGACATCCTGGATGTCACCATTGAACATCTCTCTCCGGAACAGCTGCAACAGCTAAAGGACGCGACAGACCAGTTTCAGCAAAAATGCTTAATGTCATTCAAAAAGAACAGAAGCAGCGTCCCTTATCTCAAAAATGAGATGCCCAGGGTTCTACTGTCAGGAGAATCTGACGCCACAACTCTGTAGTAAAAGGAGGAATGCATGCAAGCGTTTCGGGATGCTGCAGAAGACGTGCTGAGCAGGCATCACCGAGCTTTCCTTGGTGTGTTCAAGCAGATGATGGTAGGCATCTTTGGCCCGGGCATGGAGCAGGTGTTCAATCGGGTATCCCCTCAAGGATACAGTATGGAAGCTGGGGAGTCCAGCTCTGTCCAACAAGGGACACAGCCACCGCTGCAGAGCCAGCCAGTCCAGCCTTCTCCGCAGAGCGTTGGGAGCCGGCCCGTCCAGCCTCCTCCACAAGGTGCTGGAGGTCAGCTAGTTCAACCTCCTCTGCGAGCCACAGGAGGACAACCGATCCAGCCACCTCCGCAAGGCAGTACAGGTCAACCAAATCAGCAGCCGAACCCATATCAGCCCACGTATGGGGAGTTGGCGTCTGGTTCGGCTGGAGCTCCGCTCGCGTCCACCTACAAGATTTCTCCAGCTACTAACAGATTGCAGAAGAAACTGTACGGTGGAGGTTACCATGAAGTTATGGACTATGGTGCCATTGATGCTCTCCCGAACCCAGGATACGGTACAGCTATGGGAACACAAGAGGATGACATCCTGGTTCAGAAGATGGCCGATATGATGCAGAAACAGCTCGGCCTTAAGCCTAAGATGAAGGGACCAACCTACACGCCTCCTTTCCCTGAATGGTATTACAGAGTCATCCTGCCGCCAAGGGTAAAGCCCCCCACGGAATTTATCAAGTTTTCTGGGCAGGATGACACGAGCACGGTAGAGCATATTGCTCGTTACCTGATGCAGCTTGGGGAGGCCTCATCTGATGAGGCATTCAGAGTCAGATATTTCCCCATGTCATTGACGGGCTCCGCGTTCCAGTGGTTTTCTTCTTTGCCTCCCCAGTCAGTTGGCACGTGGAGGGGGCTGGAGCGAAAATTTCACGCCCATTACTTCAGCGGCACCACGGAAAAGAAGCTCATTGATCTTACCACCTTGAAGAAGAGGCACAGCGAGACGCCTTTAGAGTTCCTCAGGAGGTTCAGGGACATGAAAGGCATGTGTTTTTCGTTGAACCTGCCGGACGATCAGTTGGTCGATATGGCCGTCGCAGGGATGCTGCCGGCCGTGCGAGAAAAATTGTTTGGCATGGAGTTTGAGAACCTAGGCCAGCTGTCTTAAAAGCTGTCATTAATGAGCAACCAGGCATACGGGTTCAAGAAAGATACCAGGTTCAACAAGCAGCACGATATAGCTGATATTTACAATCAGTTCCTGGAAAAGGCTGACCAGATGGAGGACTCTGATGATGATCAGGAGATAGCCGCCGCTGAGATCATGTGGGGCAAGGAGCCGTTAACCATGAATCAGCGCTGGATCAAGCAGACTAAAGGCACATACGACTTTGACGTCACTAAAGCTGATAAGTTGTTTGACTTCCTGGTGAAGGAAGGCCGAATCAAATTGCCTGAGGGGCATTCCATGCTTCGGCCTGATGGAGTAAAAGAGAAACGTTACTGCGGCTTCCATGACAGGAATTCTCACTCCATCAACGACTGCAGGGTCTTCAGGATGAGGATCCAGAAGGCTATCCAAGAAGGTCACCTCAAATTTGACAACAAGATGAAGCTGGATGGCCATCCTTTTCCCCAGAACATGATAAGCTTTTCTGTCAACATGGTGACGGCTGAGGAAAAGGGAAAAGTTAAGGTCTTAACGTCAGATAGAGCGAGACAGGATGGAACGGTGGACCCAACGCGACAAGTTACACTGGAGCAGGTCCACAGGGAAGCCCCTCGTGTCCTTAGAAGCCATATCGAGGTTGGGGAGTCGTCCAGGGCTAAAACTCAGGGTCACTACGCACATCCTCCTCAACAAGTGGCAGTGTCAGCTAGAGAAGGAACGCTACCAGAGGCAGAGGCACGAGGAAGAAAGGCGCAGGTCTGAAAAAGAAGCACGCAGAAGAGAGATGGAGCAGTACACGCGCGAACAAGAGCGTGCGCATTGGGGGTGTGCATTCTTCAGGCACTGCTAGAATGAAGGATTGAAGATTCCTACACTGAGAAACTGTCCTGAATGCAGCGACAGATATTTTGAGTATAGGCAGGAGACTGCCAATCGCCGATCCGTCCATGAAAGAATTGGAAGGATACATCCCATTGACGATCGACGTCAAAAAATAGAAATCATTGATCATCCCAGGAAGAGACAGGCTGATCCGAGGTGGGCTGATCAGGAAGAAGACGAAGACGACTACGTCTGGCAAGAGGGGCAATGGTGCCCGCCTGGTTTGAGAAAGAGTCAGAAAAGGAGGGTTCAACGCTTGAGGAACCGCGAGTTGAGGCAGGCGGGGGTCCAGAAGAAACAAGTTTGGCGCCCGAAGGATAAGCCAGAAGGATCGGGTCGTTCGGCTCCGGCATGTATGGTATACTTTCTGTCGAATGAGTTTATGGCTCCTGCTAATCAGGTTGTGCAGGAGGAGACGTCCCTGGCAATCAACGACGATGATCAGCTTGGGGGATTGATGGCGCAGCTCGTGTTGGCCAAGCAGGCCACCTTCGATAAACCGGCCAGAAATCGGCACATGAGGCCACTGTACTTGAAAGGATACGTCAATGGCAAGCCATTGGCCAAGATGTTTGTCGACGGTGGAGCGGCAGTCAACGTGATGCCATACACCACTTTCAGGAAACTTGGCATGGGCCTTGGCGACTGGACACCTACAAGCATAATTCTGAACGATTTCGCTGGGAATCCTTCAGATACCAAGGGGTGCGTCCATGTGGATCTGATGATCGGGTCCAAAACACTGCTCACAACCTTCTTTGTCATCGAAGGTAAAGGAGCCTACAACCTACTGCTTGGGCGGGACTGGATTCACGCCAACTGCTGTGTCCCATCTACCATGCATCAGCAACTCATTCAATGGGTAGATGACGATATTGAGGTGGTCCAAGCAGATGACTCCGTGAGCGTTGCAAATGTGGAACCAGCTTTCTGGGAATATCAGGGTATTGATTGTTTCTCAGGGAAAGACTGGGGAGAAGGTCCTGTTGAGCCTGTCAGTAGCAATCAACAGCTGATTCAAACAGTCGGCTCTTATAGCAATTTTTAATGGATAATCCCGTTGATGGCACTGACGGCAAGTTGGGGCGAGGATTCATGTCGGCCGACAAGTTGGAGGAAGTAGATGTTGGAAACGGTGATAAACCAAGGCCGACGTTTATCAGTGCAAACTTGGAGTCAGATTTCAGGGAGGAATTGATTAAGTTGTTAAGAGAATATAAGGATTGCTTCGCTTGGGATTATTCCGAGATGCCCGGTCTAGATCGTTCCATCGTCGAGCATCGGTTGCCAATCAAATCTGGTTTTAAACCATATAAGCAACCTCCCCGGAAAATATACAAGGACGAAGTATTGGCCGATGTGAAGAAAGAAGTTGAAAGATTACTTGATGCGAGCTTCATTCGGCCATGCAGATACGTGGAGTGGATCTCTAATATTGTCCCTGTCTACAAGAAGAATGGAAAGATGAGGGTCTGCATAGATTCCAGGGATTGGAATAGAGCTACTCCTATGGATGGTTACCCCATGCCTGTTGCCGATTTGTTGGTTGATGCCGCTGCTGGGCACAAAGTTATCAGTTTCATGGATGGCAATGCGGGATACAACCAGATCTTTATGGCAATAGAGGATATATCAAAGACAACCTTCAGATGTCCTGGTCACATAGGCCTGTTTGAATGGATAGTCATGACATTTGGGTTGAAAAATGCCGGTGCAACTTATCAGCGGGCCATGAATTACATCTTTCACGAGTTGATTGGCAAGATTGTCGAGATTTACATTGATGATGTCGTGATCAAGTCTTTGAGTCATGACACACATCTGGAGGATGTGAAGAGGACTTTGGAATGCACCCGAAAACATGGTTTAAAGATGAATCCAAACAAGTGTGCTTTTGGAGTGTCAGCTGGAGAGTTCTTGGGGTTCCTGGTGCACGAAGGGGGGATTGAAGTTGGCAAGAAAAGCATGAAGGCAATTGATGAAGTTGTCCCTCCAACCAATCTCAAAGAATTGCAATCACTGCTCGGCAAGATGAATTTTGTAAGGAGGTTCATTTCAAATCTGTCGCAAAAGGTTTTGCCATTTTCTCCATTGCTGAAGCTTAAGAAAGATCAGAAGTTCATGTGGGGTGACGAACAACAAAAGGCTTTTGACGAGATCAAGCAATATATGAAGGAACCACCAGTGCTGGTCCCTCCGCAGTTGAATAAGCCTTTCAAGTTGTACGTGGCGGCCGATACCCAAACCATTGGATCGGCCCTTATTCTAGAATTCGAAGGAAAGGAGCGGGTAGTAGCATATCTTAGCCGAAAATTGCTTGATCCTGAGACCAGGTATTCGGCTGCAGAGAAACTGTGCCTATGCGTGTACTACTCGTGTACAAAATTTCGGCACTACTTGTTGAATGTCGAATGTGTTGTATACTCCAAGTTTGATGTAATAAAACATATGTTATCCATGCCAATTTTGAATGGCAGGATTGGCAAGTGGATTTTAGCCTTATCTGAATTCGAGTTGAAGTTCGAATCGGCAAAAGCTATAAAAGGTAAGATCATTGCCGATTTTATAACAGAGCATCGTGATCCATCAATTGATTTGCTTGAAATTACTCCTTGGGCGTTGTTTTTTGATGGATCGTCATGTGGTAAAGGTGGGGGAGTAGGGATTCTGTTAATTTCACCTAGAGGTGAGATGTTTGAGTTTGCTATCCCTATCCAGCCCACTGTTACAAACAATCAGGCTGAGTATGAGGCATTGCTTCGGGGGCTTCAGTATTTAAGAGAAGTCAGGGTTGTTTCAGTTGAGGATTATGGAGATTCAGAGTTGGTTATAAAGCAATTGAACGGCCAATACGAATGTAAAAGTGATGCGCTGAGGAGTTACTATGAAGAATGCAGGGAAATCTTGAAAAGTTTTAAGTTGGTAATTCTACAGCATATTCCTAGAGAACACAATGAAGAAGCAAACAGGTTGGCTCAAAGCGCTTCCGGTTATAAAGAAAGTCAAGAAGCGTTTGCCATAGAGATATGTGCGCTCGGGATGGATCTTGCAGAAGGTGACTGGAGAAAAGAGATCGTTGATTATTTGAAAGATCCATCTCGAAAGGTCTCTAGGAAGCTCAGGTACAAAGCCATAAAGTTTGTTCTTCTAGATGATAGTCTATTTTACAAATCATTAGATGGGGTATTGCTGCAATGCCTGGGTCCAGAAGAAGCAAAAAGAATGATGAGTGAGGTGCATGATGGGATATGTGGAGCTCACCAATCGGCCTACCGTATGAAATGGGTTATCAGGCAAGCTGGATGTTTTTGGTCGACAATATTGGAGGACTGCTTTGAATATTACAAGGGATGTCAAGATTGTCAGAGGTTTGGAAATATTCAGAGAGTTCCTGCATCAGCATTAAATCCCATTATCAAGCCATGGCCATTCAGGGGCTGGGGTATAGACCTGATTGGCCAGATTAATCCACCATCGAGCAAGGGGCATAAGTTTGTGCTTTTGGCAACAAATTACTTTACCAAATGGGTTGAGGCAATTCCACTGAAGAAGGTAACATCAGAAAACATGGTTGAGTTTGTTAAAGAACATATTATCTATCGGTTTGGAATCCCTCAAACGATCACAACTGATCAAGGAGCCCAGTTTGTGTCCTTAGAATTCAGGGAGTTTGCCGAAAGCATGGGGATTAAATTGTTCAATTCTTCTCCCTATTATGCCCAAGCTAATGGTCAGGTAGAGGCTTCTAATAAGATCATGATCAAGCTTATACAAAAGAAGATCGACCAGAAGCCAAGAAGGTGGCATTCGGTACTCAGTGAGACTTTATGGGCTTACCGAATGGCCCCTCATGGAGCAACAAAAACATCTCCTTATGAACTGGTTTATGGGCACCATGCAGTTTTGCCTTGGGAAATACAATCAGATTCCAGGAGAGTGGTTTTGCAAAATGACTTAAGCTCCAAAGATTACAGTGGCTTAATGATGGACGAGCTAGAGGACTTGCACATGATCCGTCTTAGAGCCCTGGAAAATATCGAAAAGAACAAGCTGCGAGTTGCCAAGTACTACAATAAGAAAGTAAAGGTCAGGCAATTTGCAGAAGGGGATTTGGTTTGGAAAGCTTTACTGCCAATTGGAACCAAATACAGTGAATTCGGCAAATGGTCTCCTAACTGGGAAGGACCCTTTCGGGTGGTCAGATGTGTGCCTGGCAGTGCTTACATGTTGAAAACTTTACTAGGAGAGGAATTTTCTGCTGCAATAAATGGAAGATATTTGAAGAAATATTATCCTAGTATTGAAATCGATCGTTGATTACAAGCGTTGGGGTTACATGCATCTGATACAGCCGGCGTCCAAGAGCAAAGCCGCCTTCAGAACAAAAATTCCTAAAACAAAGGAAATGACCAATGCATAGATGCATTGCCCTTAGCACGAAATTACATTGCAAATGCTTCTTGCAGGTTTATATCTAACAACCCAGATGCTCAGGACTACGAAGGGGTGGGAAGCAGAAGGCCTGGCGGAAGAAGCGAAAGTATGCTTCAATCCTTTTTTCTTTGCTTCTTCAGCTGCTCCCTCTTCAGTTGTTCCAGGACCACCGTGACAGCCACTTGGAAGCTGTGGGGATGACCATGGTTCGCTGCCTCCACCAAGCTGTCCCAAGCCGCTTTCAGGTTGTTGTTCTTGTCAGAGGCATCTAGGGCAGAGGAACAGTGGTTAGAAGCAAGATCTAGGTGCAAGCGCGGAATCAAGATGAAGTTGGAAATATTTACCTCCTACTAGTGCCTCCAGAGTCATGCGACGCTCGCGTTCGGCCTGGCAACGAGCGGTGATATCCCGGAGATCATGATCCAGGTGCCGAACGCGGCGGCGCAGTTGATGGTTGATCCTCTGCTCGGGCATGGCATCCTCTGCTTCCAGGGAGGAGTCAGAGGAGATGTATTCAGGTGCTGCTTCGGTCCCAATGATTTCTTCAGGAAGCAGATCAAGGCTAAAAGAAAAAACAAAGAGGAGGTAAAGCGCGAGATCACACAGGAAAGCAAGGAGCAAGTTAAAGGAAAACTCACTCTCGAATCGTGCATTTCTTTGGAGCACTGTCTTCCTTGGGCTGCTTGCCTTTGTCCATGGCTTTGGGGTTTTCTCTTCTGGAGCAGGGGAGAAGATGAGAAGTGATGGATGAGTGCGCGAGTGGATTTGCAGGGCATCTTGGCAGGCTATTTTATTGACTAAGAGAGTGCATTGGGAGTGATGACTGGCTGGCGTACGTTACTGGAATACCAAGCGGCAGGGTTTTCCTCCCGAATGCGAAGGGTTTTCATTGAACAGTGCTTACAGGATTACCGAATCAAGGATTTTCTATGGGTTTTGCGCCAAGGGGTATCTATTTTCGCGTGTTCGGCTCAAGCAGTCCCGAATGCGTTTAAGGAGAAATACAGCTCGCGGTTGCAAAAACAAAGGGGATTAAAAGTTCCTTGTTTATTGCCAATAATCAAACATCCCTAGTACAAACTAATCAAAGAGTCTGTTTAGCACAGACTGGGGATGAGTGAGTTCGGCAATGGCGTCGCCGTGGCCGTCGAGGTGCTCCAAGATGACCTCAATCTCGTCGATGTCTTCTGGTGTGCCGCCCTGGAAGCCGCGCGACCTGGTGGAGTAGTCGACGCCGGTGTGCGTCGCCATGGCGGCCAGGCCCAAAGTGGTGCCCAGGTGGATGCCGTGGGTAGCCACCTCGTCCACGCGGTTTTCCACCACGGCGAGGTGCTCCGCCGGCGTGTCTCCATGGGCGTTCACCTTGTCAGCCAATTGTTCCACCAGCATTTTCAGCTGGTTGAGCTCAGCGTCACGGGCTGCAAAATGCAAGTTAAAGGTGGTCAGTATCAAAAGCCAGATTGGATCAGGGAGCGGTTCCAGGGCCGTACCGTCGATGGTCGCCAGCAGCTGCTTGCGCTGGTCCTCCCACTCCAGTTCGGCTATGCCAGCCTTTTTGGAGACGTCCTCCAGCTCGCGCTGGGCCACCTCAAGCTCCGCCTTGAAGCGGAGAGCGTCAAGTTCCCCGTAGGGAACGGGGGAGTAGTGGTCTGACTCCGAGGAGTCGTCCGGCAAGGGTTGACCGGCCGGTGCAGAAGACGGATTCCATTGAATAAGCCTGAAACAGAGGTGATCATCAGGAACAAAAGGGGATCAAAGATGAATCGTAAAGGAGAGGTTGACGGTTATTGCCTCTGGCGCGCACTGGCGCGGCTCCTTTCTGCCTCGTCGGCGGCGCGACGCCTGTTGTTGTTGCTCGCCATGATTCTTGGGTTTGCGCTGATTGGGAAAAGAAAGCCTGAGGTTGGCAAAGATTTGAAGGCTAAAGGCTTGGTAAAGAGCTGGGAGCACCTACAGTTTTATTTATAGGCCTGGTGAAGCAGATCGTGGCCTCAGATCATGGCCCTGGATCGTGGCGCATATCCCAAGAAACTTGGAAGGTGGAGAGGTTTCCTTGACCAATCTGTCGTCGGGTCGTTTGGAGTTCAAGGCTGAGTCGTATTCGGTTGACTGGCTCGGCTAAGTTGAAGTTAAGGTGCCGTTCGGGTATGGCACTATTTGACTATTGGTCGCCAAATGGATCGTTCAGCGTTGCAATCAAAGTCATGAGGAAAAAGGGGAAAGTGAATTTACAAAGGCAAATGTTGCAAGAGCGATCAGTTTGGTTATACATCGATCAGTACAGCTAAATGTTTAAGTACTTTGCAATCACATTGGAGGCATTCGATGTTGTTTGGTGAATGTTCTCCATCCGTTCTTGATAATCTTTCTGGGCATTGGATAAAACGGTGAGTTTTGCGTCGTATTGATTCACCTCAGCTATGGCCGATGACGCTTCCTTTTGAGTCTTCTCTATCAGTCCGGGAAGTTCGGCTATCTTCTTGTCATCAACTTCTATTTCAGCTGATAAACTTTTTAGCTCTGCCTCCAATGCGGCCTTTCTGGCGATCTTCAGTTCACGAGCAGCTTGCAGATTGGCCAATATTCCCTTATGATTCTCAGCTTGAGATTGTGCTCCCTTCACAGCTTGTTCAGCTTTAGCTTTCTTTTGTTCGATAGCTGGTCGGGAAGACACATTTCTCGGAGCTCTCCTTATGGCCACATAATGAACATCCAAACCAGAGATGGGTTCAAGTGAGGTCTTGATGTCCTCAGGGAGTTCTTGGCTGATGGGTCCAAGCATTTCCTCGAAATAATCGAGATCTCTGATTTGATCTCGTGCATCTCTCTGCAGCCAGGCAAAAATTTCCTTGAGCCTTTCTTGTACTTCCTCTGACAAGGCTTGAGTCCCTCCTTCTCTTGTTTCGACAGTTGGATTATTCTCCACTAGTGGTGCATTGGAAAATGAAGAGGATAGCAGAGTTAAGCATAGGTGTTTACCTCATGCCTGACTTCTTGAACCAGGGCAAGGTTTTGTTCGGTTTCAGGGGCGATTTCTTGAGCCACTGGTGAAGGGGGAGCCCTTGGCAAAGTTGAGGCTTTTGTTTGGAAGGGTCTTTGAGTACGGTTTACGGCATCTCTCGAAGCTTCTGGCTGGAGAGGAGATGGATTTACCTCTGCTAAGGTTGGGGTTTCTGCCTGGCCAATAGGGGATTGAAGCCTTGAAGGACTTGGAGTTTCTGCTTGGGGAGAGTTCATCTCTGGTGAGGTTGGTGTCTCTGTCTGAGCAGGGGGTGATTGAGTCCCTGATGAGGATGAAATCTCTATTTGAGCAGGTAGCTCAGCCCTTGGTGGACTTGCATGTTGAGAGACAGGGATATCCACAAGTTGATCCACCATTGTCTCTTCTGCAAGTACCAGATTAAGGGTAAATGCCAGTGTTGATCTTTGAGGAAAAAGTAATAAAGGTCATACCAGTGGATGGATCATTAGCAGGTTCTGAAGCTGAAGACTGCTGAATCCTAGTCTGAAATCGCACAAGACGAGATTTATCAGTAAAGAGTAATCTTGTGATCAAGAGAGAGGAAATTTTACCTCAATAAGGACTTTCTTGATGGTTCTTCTCTTCTTGGCAGCTGGAGGTGCGATCAGAGACAAGCCTTTTCTCTTGTCAGCGGTGGCACTGAAGAGAATTGGGTCTGTTGTGGCATACCTAGCCATCAGTTGAGCCAAGGTTGGGGATCTAAATCCTAGTGCTGAGATTGGGCATACTGCATTGTAAGCAATTGCCCTGGCTCGAGGGGCGAAGCCTCGTATTATGCAAGTAAAAATCAAGATCATGGTTAGAGAAAGAAATGTCTGATTTGGAGAAAAGGACAATCATGTTACCTCTGAAGTTGGCTGAAAATCAGGCATCAGCTCTATGCAAAATGAGTGCACAGGCTCACTGAAGATATGGTCATGGAATTCTTGCCACCAAGAATTGAAGGTGGGATGAGCTACTGTTGTAGGTGTGAAAGGCCAGGTATAAATGGTTGGACCGCATTCATACCGAAAGACCCCTTTGAATTGAGCAAGCTCCTTGATTACCTCTCGGGGTTTGAGGAATTCATGCAGAAATAGTCTTGGAGGCATCTGGCCACATCCGAGCTGTCGGGCCACCATATTTGGCTGATAGTATTCATAAGTGCTGTTATTTAACCTTCCCCCACAAAATTCAGCTGGCAGGGGGCATGGATGGATGAGGATGTTGAAGAATTCTAGGAACCTTCCATCTTGGCGTCCAACTTCAAAGGAGAACTCACAGGGGAGAGTTAAATTATCATTGTCCAGATAAGGAAGCCAGAGAGGGTTGGGGAAGCCTTTGAAGAAGAGCTCAAAAAGCTGGCTGATATTCTGATTGATGGAAACAGTTGAAGCAGCTTCTCCATAGGTTTGACATCCTCTGGTAACTTGATTTTCCCCTTCATAGTAGCTGGATGAAGGAAAGAACCAGTTGTTGAGGTCAATACCAACGATCTGGTGCATATGCAGTTGCAGCCACATCTGTACAAACCACCAAGGGCCGTTGACACATGATATCTTCTGGCCAGTATGCATTTGGGTGATGGTTTGATGAAGCATATGGTACACACTTCCTAGAAGGTATTTTCCAAGGGGGATACGCTTACCACCAGCCAGTTGTGTAGCCATTACAATATGATTCAGAGTGGGCTCATTGGCTTTACCACAGAAAATGAACCTACACAGCCACATATTTAGGAATGCTCTGTATTCGACTTCACCCAGGGGGCCATCTTTCATATGATTTTGGATATAATTTTTGTATCCACTTCCTGGCTTCACTCCTGTTTGTCTTGTGGAACCTTTGAAGTCCCAGAGGTACACGGATCTTGAAATATCAAGGCCGGTAATCATATATACATCGGCCAGAGTTGGGGACATTGGGCCATGACCAAAAAGGAAGGCATTGACGCCATTCGACCAAAAATGACAAGCTGCTATCAAAAGGTCTTCGTTTTTTGGGGTCTCGGCCAATGAAAGCTCCAAGCATTGAGCAATACGGAGGGTGTCCCAGTTTTGGGTCCTAATACTGTTATCCGCAAGGACCCTTTTGTACCAATTCCTCCAGCCTGCAATTGGGGGCAAGGGCCAGTTCTTGAAGGCGTCCTGCCACAGGGGAGGCTTAGTTAAAGCCGCTTTGAAGGGGATCCTTTGGGATTCGGCTGCGATGAATTCGCGAGGATCAGAAATTCCCACAGGACCAAGGAAGTAGGACGTCGAATTGGCCTCAGTGCGAATCAAAAGCTCAGTGGAAAGCTCCTGCTGAGAGAAGGCGGAGAAGAAATCTCAGGTAAAAATCGAAAAGTTAAGTGCCGAATGAAGCTTATGGGGAAGGAATTTACCTGAGCAGCTTGATTTTGACCTGCCATTGAGGATTTGAGCTCAGGAAAAGGTGATCTAGGGTTTGGATCTAGGCGAAGACTTCGGCGGATTGCGAAAAGAGAGAATAGGTGTTGAACAGATTCAATTTGAAGACGTTGGTGGCTGGAGTAAATTCCGGAATAAAATCACTTTTATCCCGTAATTGAAGGGGCATATGTTAACACCAAAATTTGGTAAGGTAAGGAGTCTGACCTGTGGGTCCAACTCGGTGAGGAATCCGTCCGGCAGAAGGAAGGTTTCTTCAGATGAATTCGGCAAAAGAGTCCGCGGTCGGCAATTCGCTTCTGTTCGGCAAGGAAACTGTTGCGCTGATTTTGTGGGATTTTGCGTGATGACGTGGCCCGAGCGGAAGAGGTGAATGGATGGATAAGCAATCGCACATGCGGTAGACTAGTGCTTTGGACCTATGCATGCTTGTTTATTACATATTTATGATCATGCTTTACTTCATTTATTGTTTAATGTTATTTTTGTGAGAGGATCGATCATGGCTTTGTGCACGTGCAATTTTTATCCAAATAGAGATCGATCTATCGTCATGCTTATGTCATCCGTTCGGCTATGTTCTTTTTGCACTTTAAAGCTCCCAAATGGTTTCTAGTTTGCTGGCAGATAGCTTCTTATAGCTATATGTCATCTCACTTGGCTTTATAGCCGTAAATATGGAACCTGCGGTACCACCGGCAAGTTCCAAGCTTTGGAATTTAACTACTTTGTCTTTTGTTAATTTTCAGGGAAAATTGACTGGCACGTCTTGTGATCTCTTCGCGTGTGAAGCTAGCTTGTTCGGTTTGCTGTGTGCTTGGCGTTGGGTGCGGATTTTACGTCAATAGTACGCCATGGGCAGTTCGGACCCCCTCCCGGCCGGATTCGAAATCCGGTTCGGGAGCCTGAACTTTCAGGCTACAGGGAACGGCTATCTCATGCGCATCACCGACCGTGAGGAGATCCGCGCGCGGCGCCAAGCCGGGTCCGTCCCGGTCGCCGCCGCACGCGTCGGAGCAACACCAACACCCGCCGACACGGATGCCGCGGGTCCTTCGGCAACACGGCGCCGCCGACGCTCCGCTGCGCTCGCGACAGGCGAGGTCAGAGCGCTGGCACGCTGCGCGCGTCGCCTCACTACGTGACGCGCCCTCTGGCGAGACGACAGCCACACTAGCGGGGGAGCGCTCGGTCTCAGGACCGTGCTTCCCCATTGGCCTGCGCAGCGCTACGACGACGTACGTCGCCTCCGCCAACACCAACGCAGCAGTGTGCAGGGCATGCCCTGGCCGCCATGTCCCGGCCGCCAGGGATCCCAGCGCCTCCGCCGGCGACGAGTCATCCCAAGGCTCCGCCGACGAGCTGCCACCGGCCACTTCGCACGGATATGCGGAGTGGGATTTCTCTAATGTCCCCGACCCAGTCATGTTCCGGTGGTTCCTTGATGCCACAGACTATTGGTTCGGTTACTCCGACGACTCCAGTGCCGGGAGCTACGACCCCGCGCGGGAGTGTTGCGTGGTGATCACCAATGACCAGGCGAACGCCGCTAACGCGACGGAAGCCGGCGACGGGGAGGTCCCCACCGGTCCGGGGACTGGACCGCACCTGGGTGCAGGGCCAAGCACCCCTCCCCCCTCACCGCCGAGGGGGGCCGACGTCAACGCACAGCTGGCTCAAGCGCGCGAGCTTGAGGCCAAGCTAGCGGAGGAGTACCACGCGGTGCGACTGTTTCGGGCCTCCATCGCTGGAGAAGCCTCCGCATGCGGCGAACGCGTGCGCGAGTTGGGCCAACAGGCCCGCGACCGCATCAACGCCAACTTCAACGTCGACGATCCAAGCACACCCCCGCGAGCGAGCCAGAAGCTCATTGTTGCCGCGACGCTGCTGCAGGCCATGCCCGCCCCCTCGACGCCCGAGGCGCGAAACTTGCACCGCGAGGCGTAGGCGCTTATCGAGCAAGCGGCCGTCCAGCAGGCCGAAAGCTCGGCATCCCGCATCCGCCAGCAAGGAAGTGCGCGGGACGACGGGGGCGCGCAAGGCCCCGAGCCCTCGGTGCACACCGGCGGTGCGGCCGAGCGTCCCGCCAACTCGGGGTGCACGCCGACCAAAGAGCGGCTCCTCGACACGCGCGGGCAAGCCCAAGATGGCGATGCCCGCAACGTCATCAATGCCCGGCGGACGGGCAACACGGAGGCGCGGGCGACAGCGGGCTACCACCCTCGACGGGGTGGGCGCTACGACAGCCGGGAGGACCACTCGCCGACGCCGAAGCCACCGGGAACCCGCGTGTTCTGCCGGGAGATCCGCACGGCGAGCTTCCCTCAGCGCTTCCACCAGCCCACGTCGATCGACAAATACAACGGGGAAACGGACCCCCTCGTATGGCTCAACGACTACCACTTGGCGTGTCAGCTGGGCGGGGCCACCACCGACGAGGTCATCATTCGTAACCTCCCCCTGCACCTCGCTGACTCGGCGCGGACGTGGCTCGAGCACCTGCCGGCCAGCCAGATCCACAACTGGGACGATCTGGTCCGCACGTTCGTGGGGAATTTCCAGGGCACGTATGTGCGCCCTGGGAACTGCTGGGACCTGCACGCATGCACTCAGAAGCCCGGCGAGTCGCTTCGGGACTTCATAAGGCGCTTTTCCAAGCGCTGCACGGAGCTCCCAAGCGTGGCTCAGTCCGAGATCGTGCACGCCTTCCTCGAGGGCACCACGTGCCGTGACCTCGTGCGCGAACTCGGGCGCAGCCTGCCGGCCGATTTGAACGAGCTGTTCGACATCGCCACTAGCTTTGCCTCGCGCGAAGAGGCGGTGGGGGCGATCTTCGACGGCAAGAAAGGCAAGCGCGTGGACGACGCGCCCGCGGAGGGTAGCAAGTTCAAGGAGCCCCACCAGAAGAACAAGCGGGGCAAGAAGGGGAAGAAGCCGTGCCGCGAGGCGCGCGAGCAGGGGCGGGACGACGATGCCGACGAGGCTCTTGCTGTGGACCCGGCTCGACGGGGCCCTCGACCGGCCCCTCGAGGCCCTAGGGTATTCGACGACAGGCTGAAGAAGCCATGTCCTTACCACAAGACGCCGGTCAACCACACCCTCGAGCAGTGCGATATGCTCAAGCGATTCTACGGCCGCGCCACCGCGAAGGACGGTGAGGCCAAGAAGGATGGGGGTGACGGCGACACCGGTGGCTTCTCTGCCGTGGAAAACGTCTTCCTCATCTCCGGGGGGCTGACCATCGACATGTCCAGCCGCCAACGCAAGCGGGAGCGGCTCGAGGTCCTCGCCGCGGAAAAGGCGCCTCCCTCCTTCCTCGACTGGTCGGAGGACGCCTCACGTTCAGCCACGAGGATCACCCGAACCGCATCCCCAACCCGGGCCAGTACCCACTGGTGGTCGATCCGGTCATCGGGAACGTGCGGTTCTGGAAGGCGCTGATGGACGGATGCAGCAACCTCAACATCCTCTACACGCACACGCTGTGCCTGCTGGGGATCGGGTTGGACCAGCTGCGGCCCAGCACGACGCCGTTCCATGGCGTCGCGCCGGGCAAGCACATCCAGCCCCTCGGGCAGATCGACCTGCCGGTCTGGTTCGGCACGCCAGACAACTTCCAAAAGGAGACGCTCACCTTCGAGGTGGTGGGGTTCAGGGGTGCATACCACGCCATACTTGGGTGGTCGTGCTACGCCAAGTTCATGGCGGTCCCCAACTACACCTACCTCAAGATGAAGATGCCGGGGCCCAACGGTGTCATCACCGCGGGCGCATCCATCGAGCACGCATTCGACTGCGACGTCGAGTGCATGGAGCACGGCGAGGCACTGGCGCTGGATGAAGCGCTCGTAGCCAACCTGGAGAAGGTGGTCAACGAGGACTTCGACTCCGCCGCCAAGCATGCCGGCAGCTTCGAGGCCGCCGAGCAGACCAAAGAAGTGCCCCTCGACCCTGCTGCCCCCGAGGGCAAAGCGTTGAGGGTCAGCTCCACCCTCGACCCGAAATAGGAAGTGGTGCTCGTCGACTTTCTCCGCGCCAAAGCCGACATCTTCGCGTGGAGCCCCTCGAATATGCCAGGCATTCCGAGGGAGGTCGCCGAGCACTCCCTTGACATCCTACCTCACTCCCGCGCCGTCCAGCAACGGCTGTGCCGCTTCGATGAAGAGCAGCGCCGGGCGATCGGAGTAGAGCTGCGGAAGCTCCTCGAGGCTGGGTTCATCATGGAAGTGTTCCACCCCACATGGCTAGCTAATCCTGTATTAGTAAAGAAAAAGAATGGGAAGTGGCGGATGTCTGTAGACTATACTAGTCTTAATAAAGCATGTCCTAAAGTTCCTTTTCCTTTGCCACGGATCGACCAAATCGTTGACTCGACCGCTGGGTGTGAACTTTTGTGTTTCCTTGACGCCTATTCCGGGTACCACCAAATAAAGATGAAGGAGTCCGACCATCTCGCGACTTCGTTCATCACGCTGTTCGGGATGTTCTGTTATGTGACGATGTCGTTCGGTCTCCGAAACGCGGGCGCGACATATCAGCGATGTATGCAGCACGTCTTCGGGGATCACATCGGGCGAACCGTTGAGGCATACGTGGACGACATAGTCGTGAAAACCAGGAAGGCGGACGACCTGGTTAGCGACCTTAACATCGCGTTCTGCTGCCTACGGGCCAACAGGGTAAAATTGAACCCCGAAAAATGTGTCTTCGGCGTGCCGCGAGGCATGCTGCTAGGATACATCGTCTCCCAGCGAGGCATCGAGGCCAACCCCGAAAAGGTTGCAGCCCTCCAACGAATGGGTCCGATTCGGGACCTCAAGGGGGTCCAAAAGGTGTTGGGGTGCCTCGCCGCCTTAAGCCGCTTCATTTCGCGGCTCGGCGAGAAAGGCCTGCCCCTCTACCGGCTCCTGAAAAAGCACGAGCGGTTTTCCTGGACCGTCGAGGCTCAGGAGGAGCTTGATAAGCTAAAGGCGTCCCTCGGCCAGCCCCCAATCCTCACACCGCCTCAGGACAGCGAGCCTCTGTACCTCTACGTGGCTGCGACCACCCAGGTGGTCAGCGCTGTAATCGTGGTAGAGCGCACGGAGGAAGGGCACACCCTGCCGGTCCAGCGGCCGGTGTACTACATCAGCGAGGTCTTGTCTGAAACCAAGGCGCGCTACCCACAAGTCTAGAAGCTGCTTTACGCGGTGGTCCTCGCACAGCGCAAACTCCGCCACTACTTCGAGGCTCATCCGGTCACAGTGGTATCCTCCTTCCCGTTGGGGGAAATCATCAGGAACCCGGACGCAGCAGGCAGGATCGCCAGAGCTGATGGGAAAAACGCTCGCCTACGCGCTGTGCAAGGCCATCAAGTCCCAAATCTTGGAAGATTTCGTCGCCGAGTGGACGGACACGCAGTTGCCGCCGCCGTAGATTCAGGCTGAGTGCTGGACGCTGTACTTCGACGGGTCGGTGATGAAAACAGGGGCGGGCGCGGGCCTGCTCTTCGTCTCACCCCTCGGGGAGCACATGAGATACGCCGTGCGTATCCACTTCCCCGCATCAAACAACATGGCCGAATACGAGGCCCTCCTTTGCGGCCTCAAAATCTCCATCGAAATAGGCATCAAGCGCCTCGACGTGCAGGGGGGACTCGCAGCTCGTGATCGATCAGGTCATGAAGAATGCGAGCTGTCACGACGACAAGATGGAGGCGTACTGCAAGGCCGTGTGCGCCCTCGAGGACAAGTTCTACGGGATGGAGCTCAACCACGTGCCTCGCCGGTACAACGAGGAGGTGGTCGAGCTCGCAAAAATCGCATCGGGGAGAATCACCGTTCCCCTAAACATTTTCGCGCGGGACATCGCTCAGCCGTCCGTCAACCTTGATCCCTGCCCCTCGAGCCGCGAGGAACCCTCGGGGGCTCCCTCGAGTCTAACAGGCGCAGAGCCCATGGACGAGGACCCCACGAATGAGGCGTACGTGCTCTCCCTGCTCGAGGGGTACGACGCCGACGAGGCTGAGGCCATGGACATAGAGCCGGCCACCAGCGAGGTGGACTGGCGCGACAAATATATCACCTAGATGGATCGAGGGGAAGTCCCCGCGGACCGGTCCAAGGCTAGGCGCATCGCCAAGATGGCCAGGTCATTTATTCTCATCGACAACGAGCTATACAAGCGCGCCGCCTCCGGCATCCTGCAGCGATGCGTGCCCATCCCTCAGGGGCGCGAGCTCCTCCGGGATATACATGCGGGTGTGTGCGGCCATCACGCAGCACCTCGCACGCTCGTGGGCAACGCATTCCGCCAGGGCTTCTACTGGCCCACCGCGGTCGCCGACGCCAGCGAAATTGTGCGCACCTGCGAAGGGTGCCAATTCTATGCCCGCAAGTCCAACCTCCCTGCGCACGTCCTGCAGACCATCCCCGTTACATGGCCTTTCACCGTGTGGGGATTGGACATCGTCGGGCCCCTGCGAAAGGCGCCCGGGGGCTACACCCACCTTCTGGTTGCTATCGACAAGTTCTCCAAGTGGGTGGAGGTACGCCCCATCACGAATCTCAGGGCAGAGCAGGCGGTGACGTTCTTCACCGACATCGTCTACCGCTTCGGAGTGCCCAACTCCATCATCACCGACAACGGTTCCCAATTAATGGGTAGGAAGTTCCTGGAATTCTGTGATAAGTTCCACATCCGCCTGGATTGGGCAGCTGTGGCGCACCCACAGACCAACGGTCAGGTGGAACGCGCTAACGGCATGATCCTACAAGGCCTCAAGCCCAGGATTTTCGACCGGCTGAATAAGTCTGGTTGGAAATGGCTCCAGGAGCTGCCGACGGTTGTGTGGAGCCTCAGGACCACCTCAAGCAGGGCCACCGGGTTCACCACGTTCTTCCTGGTCCATGGCGCGGAGGCCATCCTCCCACGGACTTGGAGTATGGGTCGCCCAGAGTTCGGGGCTACGACGAAGACGCCAACCAGCGAGCCCGCGAGGACTCGCTAGACCAATTGGATGAGGCGCGGACCGTGGCTCTGGTGCACTCCGCAAGGTACCAACAGTCCCTAAGGCGCTACCAAGCCCGGAAGGTGCGGCGGCGAGACTTCAGCGAGGGGGACTTGCTCCTAAGGCTACGCCAAGACAGTCGAGGCCGCCACAAGCTATCGCCCCCATGGGAGGGACCCTACGTCGTGGTGAAGGTGCTCAAGCCCGGCACGTACAAGCTGGCCAATGAGGACGGCGAGGAACTCACCAACGCTTGGAACATCCAACAGCTACATCGCTTCTACCCTTAGCGAGGATTTCCAAGTTTTTTGTTGTTGTAAATTACATGCCCAACACCCCAGTTGGCAGCCTAGATGTAAAAACCAACAAGTCAATAAAAGTTAAAGGGCAACTTGGCTTTCCCTAGAAAACCAAGTCACCCTCGGGGGCTACTGCGGGGGTATCCCCCCCGACCCCCAAATAATGGTCCCAGTTTTTCGCAAAAAGTTCGCAAACGCGCTAAGAACAGTTCGACCTTAGCCTCGAGCGAGTTTAGGCGGGGCGCGGGTGGCCAAGCGGAAAGGACGCGCGAGCCAGAGATAGCCTACGCCTCCGCGAGGATACGACCCTTCTCTCTTGCCTCCGGCCCAGCGGGCTACTCGCGAAATCGAACTTTCCCCAACCCAAATTCACCCAGGCAAAGAAAAGAACAGAACAGCGCGATAAGCGAAACAAAAACACCACTTAGAATCACAAGTATTTGAACATCTCAAAAGGTTACTTGTCTATTTACATGGCCATGCGGCCCAGATTCTAATACTTAAGCAAAAAGGGCCCAGCACCCAGCGATCTTCAGGCTTGGGGCTCGCTGGCGTCAAGAGCGTCGGGGAACAGGAAGTCCTCGAAGTCTTCGGCCAGCGTCTCAGCAGCTGAGGCGGCGAGCGCGTCTACGCGCTCCATCGCCACCTCATCTTCGACACCCTCCGGGACGACGTAGCCCGACGCCACAGCCTCGAGGTTCACCTCGTAGTGAGACCTCACCACTCCGAGGGCCTTATTGACGCCCAGGTGGAGGGCGCGGCGCATCCGCCTCGCGACGTGCCCGCCGAGAGCACACAGGCGACTTGCTAGCGAGCTCCCGGCCTGCGCCTCGCCCTCCTCAACCGCCTGGAAGGTCTCGAGGGCGGCGGCCCGCAACTCTTCCAACTTCTGTTGAGAGGAGTTGTAGGCCGCCTGCAAAGTCTCGGCCCGGGTGGTCGCATGCCCCAGGGCGGTTCGCAAGCCTGGAAGCCACGAACAAGAAAGAGATGAAGTTGGGAGCGGATCCCAAAAGGACGAATCGACGAACGAAAACCGAACGGAAACAAACTCACCTTCAACCTGCTTCCTCTCCACCTCGAGGGACTGGCATGTCTCCTCGGCCTCGCGCCGCAGCTTGAGGAACGAGGCCTCCTGCTCCTCGAGGGCCTGGCGCTGATCCTCATGCGAGATGCTGATCTGCACCAGCTCCCCGTTGAGGCGCGACACCTCCTCCTCCTGCTTCTGGAGCGTGGCCCGCGCCTCCTCGAGCGCGGCATGCTCCCGCTGGAGTTGGCCCAGCGCTTCCTCGCGTGCCATCCGCTCCTGCTCGAGCGTGGCCCGAGCCTTGACGAGCGTCACCCGCTCTCGCTGAAGCTGGCCTTCTGCCTCCTGGAGGGCAGCTCGCTCCTGCTGGAGCTGCTCCTCCACCGTGGTGAGCGTGGCGGCCTTGTCCTCCAGAGCTGCCTTCAGCCCCTCTGCCTCCAGGAGCGCCGCGCGGCCCTGTTGGACCTGGACGCAGGCAGTGGCGACCTCCGCCTCCCATGTCGACGCGAGGGAGCGCGCCCCCTCCAAGTCTTCGCGAGCTCGGCGCAGCGCGTCGTCCCGCTCGACCAACACCGTCCGCACCGCACGACCGCGGAGGCACCTTCTGCGATCTGGGCGCCCTGCTCCGGGGGCGAGTCCAGCAGCGCCTCGGCCCTGTACGCCAGCCACCGGTCGGGTGACCTGTGGGCCTCGACGAGGGCCTCCAGGGCCTTGTACTTCCCCCGGTACCAGCGGTAATCGGCGTCGAGGCGATCGAGGACGGCGTACCACTCCCGGGCCCGGCGCTCTAGCTCCTGCCACCAACAAGCAGAGCGAGAGGTGTGGGCGTCAGAAAAGACACAAATGAAGAGAAAACAGGGGAAGGAATGGCGAAGCCCCACGAATTTCAACTGACCTGGAAGGCGCGCCACGCCGGACCGCTGTGGATCCGCAGCGCCTCGTTCAGCGCCCGGTTGAGCGAGGCGCGCGTGGTCGCGGAGCTCCTCCCGCAGCCCCCTGTTCCGCCTGGGCATCAATAAAATGGGCCCGGCGGGGCGTCGGCCTCATCTTGCCCCCTGTCCCGGGGTGCGCCGCGGGTCCGGTGCGCGGTAACGAGGGCCAAGCACCGTCCGCCGGGCGCTCCGGTGCCGCGCCGGCGTCTCTCGGGCCACGATGCCCCCGCCGGGGCCTCGGGGGCCGGTGTGAGCGCGCTCGCCCACCGGTCCCATCCCGGCGGCGGGACGTCGTCGCCGTCCGTAATCCGCACCACCGCCGCCCCCGGGCTACCGGCCGCGGCGGGCGCCGCGAAGTCGGTGGCACAACCCGGCCGACGCGGTCGGGGTCGCCTTTGTCACCGGCGCCGCGGCCGCGGCCCCACCACGGCCGCCGGGCGCTGCGGCCCTACCTCGACCATCGGCCGTTGCGGCCCCACTTCGGTTGCGCGGCCGCGGCGGCTCCGCGACCGCCGCCGCCCTGCCGCACCTCGCGGCCGCCGGGCGCGGCACGCATTAGCCGCCACCGGGCCGAGGCCTCCGCCACCGGGCCGCGGCTCCGAGGCCTCGGCCGGCCGTGCGGACCACCGCTCGCCACCGATGCCGTGCCTGTGGCCGCCCGCGACGCCCTCGATGAGCGCCGCCTGGTGGGGACGACTGCATCCGTCCTCAACACCTTTGCGGGTGCGAGAGGAGGCACAGTGGGCGCCACCCTGCAAGCACGAAAAACAAGAAATTCAGGCCATGGCCAGTCTAAGAACGTGCGTGAGGGGAAGCGATCACTCACCTCAGGGTGGAAAATCCCCTCTTCCTTTTCCTCGGGGGCTCGGCAGACGTCGTTGCCGCCGCCGGTGCAGCCGCCGCCGCACCCCCGAACATCTACACGGCGCGCGCGCGGTGCCTCGCGGCGTGTGTCGCCTCTCTCATTATTTGCACGGTGGCGGGCGCTCCCGCGCCCGCCCCCGGCGCCGTCTCCTCCGCCGCCTCCGCGGCCCTGCGCGAGGGGGGCGAAGGCTGCCACCTCTCGGGGGGAGCACGGCCCCCATCACTCTCCTCCTCCTCCTCCTCCTCGCCTGACGATGAGTACTCTTCGATCCCGGGAGGGGAGAGTCCCTGCTGCTCGTGCAGCCGGAACTCCTCGCTCCTTCGTTCCCGGTGCTCTCACCGCCGGAGGCTTCGCTCCCTCTTACGCGCTGCCCGCTCCTGCTCCCGCCGCTGCGCTACGCGCGCGTGCGCTCGAGATCGGGGGGTGGGCGGGTCGGACCACGCGGCGTTCACAACCCTTATATGCAAAAGAGCAGGCAAAATTTCAAGACATGCCAACGCCCCGCGAATCGGCAGAACAAGGGGAAGTGGAGATCCACTTACCAACGGGCCGACGGGGAGCATGGTGAACGC
Source organism: Cenchrus americanus (assembly GCA_947561735.1). Lineage (NCBI taxonomy): Eukaryota > Viridiplantae > Streptophyta > Magnoliopsida > Poales > Poaceae > Cenchrus > Cenchrus americanus. The sequence goes on along the minus strand of OX387245.1, from coordinate 194,054,302 downwards.
CCAGAGTGTCGCGTGGTCGTTCCGGCCGGGCCGGAGGTCAATGGCGCGTCGCTCCTGGGTGGCCGCGTACTCCAGCGGGAAGAGACTCGGAAGCAACTGTGATTGCGCCAATGCGGCAGGGTCCGCGTCCTCGTGCATCTCGAAGATGCGGAGCGGCCTCTCCATCAAGGGGACGACCCTCCGGTGATGGAGGTTCGCGAGGACGCACCTCGCAGTCAGGCCGCCGTCCACCAGGTCCTTCAACGTGTCCAAGAGCGAGTCCAGCCGCGTCTGGTGCGAAGGCGGTGACACCCCGTGGTGCCAGGAGTCGGCCTTGTCCTTGAGCACCTTGCTGGAGTAGGCGGGGAGGCCAGTGCTGTCGTTGCGGAGGTAGAACCACCCCCGCTCCCACTCCGAGTTGTTGGAGGTCATTGTGCAGGGGATGTAGAGCTCCCTGCGCGTGTTCCGTAGCGCGATCATCATGCCGCCGGCGCGCACCGCGCTGCGGGTCTTCGGCTCCGGCGTGGTCAGCGTGTGCAGCTCCACGAGGAAGAGGTGCACCCAGAGATCCCAGTTGACAGGGATCCCCAGGAAACCTTCGCACACGCCGACGAACGTCGCCGCCTGCGAAATGGCGTTCGGCGTGAAGTTGTGCAACTCCACGCCGTAGTGGTAGCACAACGCTCGCATGAAGTGACTCGCCGGCGCTGCGAATCCCCGCTCGTGGAAGCGGATGAAACTGACGACGTACCCGTACGGCGGGTTGGGCTCCCGCTCGTTCGGGTGCGGCACGATCCACGCCGCGGGACGCCCGTCCTCGTTCGCCGCGAGCTGACCGGCTGTCACCAGCTCGCTCAAAGATAGCCGCGTCGCCGTCGAGCATGGCCATGGCAGCGCGTTGATTATGGTGATGGGCTGGGCAGGAGCCATGCGAACTGGCGAAGGAACAAGGGGCGTGGAGCAAGAAGCGATGCGCCGACGCGGAAGCAAGAGCAGCTCGGGAGGAAGCGCAAGAGGCGAGGGCGGCGGACGCTAAGTGTGAGAGGTAAAAAACTCGCCTCGCCTCCCTCCATCGGATTTATAGATCCACGGGACGTGCTCTCCGGAGCGCACGCCCCACACGCATTAACTGCAGGTAAAAAACTCGGTCGCTGACGGACGGGGCCCACCACGACTGAGGCGGCCGCACGCCTGCACTCGCGCTATCATTACGGCGCGGTAACCGAACGGCCGCGGCAGGCGGTCACGTCCGCCCGCCCACATCGCCCACTACGCGCGCGGTCGCGGCGCCTGAAAAGGCGTGCCCGCAGCGCAGGGCAGCGGCCGCGATTGCGCGCATTTAATGTCCCGGTCCCTTACCCAGTACGGGTGACCCTCAAGAGGCCCGAGCCCTAGGCTCGAAAAAACTTGACTCTCGAAGAGTGCAAATTACTGACCAGTGGCCTCGAAGCCTGCTCAGCGGGGACGAGCGTCACAGGTGCCCTCGATCTGAGAAAAACTACTGATTAGCAGTTCGAGGGCCAGCCCAGCTGGGGACCCCCGAAACCTGCAGATGCGAAAAGGCGGGGGCACCTAGCTGCCACTCCGCGACGGCCGTACTGATCCGGGGTTCGAAACCTGACCCTCGAAGGGTTCGAACAGGTGCCCCAGATCACCGGAGTCAGGGACAATGAGGGCGCACGCATTCGAGCCTTTTCTCGAGCCCATCGGCTCGAGGGTGCCCCACATGTCGTGTTTGAGAGCTAGCGAGGGCAGCTAGTCAGGGGATCCCACCGAGGGAGAGCTTCCTCGCCCTCAGTCCCTAGCGAATGGGACCGAGCCCCACCTAGCAAACCCACGCCAGCGCTTTAATGGACGAGTCTCCGGACCACAAGCCTACCCTTATCGAACGGGGCATGGGCGTCCACTTGAACTACCCGCTAGCAGCTCGACGAGGAATCCACGATCCGCAACCCGATCGATGGGGGTTGTGGAAACCTCACCCTCCGTCCCGCGGAGGGACGGTGAGGGCGCTTTCAAAACAAGACAGAGAGCTTTCCCCGATCGCCTTGAATGGGCCCAGGCTCAGGGGCTCGACGCACGGCTACACCTCCTGGGGTGCACCGGACGCAATAATTGCCAGTCATGCGCGTGCGACTGAGGCCGGCTGGAACATCGCCGGTGCCAGTTGAAACAAGTGCCCCGCACACTGGTAAAAAAACTCGCGAAAAAACCCCTGCAGGAGCACTCACGCTCCTGCAGGGCTTCGGGGGCTAGACCCGCGGGTCCGCTGACGCGGCCCCACGGAACGGCATTGGCAACCAGGGGGGAAGAATGTCCTATCAGCGGACTCCAGCATCTGCGGGGTCCTAACGGGAACACCCACCGATGCTCGGGGGCTACTGTCGGGGACAGCCCTAAGGGTCCGTTAAATAACCAGGGGAAACCCGCTCAAAACCTGCAAAAACGCAAAACGAAATCAACTTGCACACCTAACACACATACATAGCACCACCACGATCCTGGTGGCCCTGTGTGACAACCCGCCCAGGAAAGTACCGTACTATTGCCTAAGACCGATCCACTTTGGTCATTAAGCAATAATAAAGTACCATCCTGTCGTAAGTCGCCGGGTTAACGCCCGGTAAATCACTTGAGAGCACAAGGATCGAATATATGCATTAAAACTCACTCGAAGGCGAGTCCAGAGATACAACAACATTCAAATTCAAATTCTTACCCCGAAGGGTTTTAATTATTACAAACCATGGTTTTTGTTATGACGAAACGAGTTCGAGTTTTGCAAAGCGGCGGAAATAACTAGCGGAAGCAAAGTCACCACGGGAGGCCATCCATGATGCTTCGGTAGTCGTCCTCCACCCACTCCGGCTCCCGGCGGGCGGGATCTCACCGGGCCACACATCACTGAAGGCATTACCTGGATCAACACATTATAGCAAGGCTGAGTATACTAATACTCAGCAAGTCTTACCCGTCGGTGATATCTACTTCACCAAATCTAGACCATGAAAGGCTTTTTGGCTACTGGGTTGCTTTTGCCAAAAAGTAACAAAGAGTAGGTCCTTACTTTCAAGATTTGAGCACAAGTTCTAGTAGTTTAATCTTTACTACATTAGCCAACTAGTACAAACAAAGTTGTACAATACAATTATTCAAACATCATCTTCATCAACTTCCATCATTAGGGATCACATGACTAGTGGAGTAAGTAGTCTCGGGTAACGGTGAGAGGCCGACAATCGATTGATTATAAACCTTGCAAGGTGGACCCAAACACACGGTCGGCTGCTCTCGCGAGGACAACTCCCCAGGCCGTCCCCATAAATCCTCGGGTTGGGATCGAATCTTAAAGTCTTTGGTGCAGGCTATCCGGCATACCCCGCGAGATACCCGGAGTCACCATACACCACCGGTAGCTAGCCGTGAGAGCGAATCCCAAGAGTAGTAATAGTAAGATCCCTCACCGCCTCAATATGGTACTAGGCTTACCGGTCCCATACCCGGCATATGCTTGGTACGTTCAAAAACTTAACCCACATAACCACTGGACCGGAGTCCAGATCCCATGCTCTTACCACGTGAGCAATCCATTTAAGGATATAGTATGATTCCTATCTAGGAACCTATTCTCGCGAGTGAGGTCATCACCCGACTTGTAACGGTCCTATAGCTTAGCAGTTATCGACCTATCATACTAGTAGGGACCAAAGGTACCTATAGATCATGCATCTAGGGTTTCATTCAACTACTAAACGTAAATGCACAATCATTCATAGATAATTGAATAAAGAATTTTTAAAACTGGGTTAGATGCACCGGAGCTTGCCTTCGTCAGCTAGGTTAGCTTGGGCACCCTCGGTGTCGAGCACGTCCACGTACTGCAGAGAACCTTCTGCTCCGCCTTCCTCGGTTTCCGGGATCAGGGAGTAATCTCCGTCCGGAAGATCTACACGGAATGCAATGCACTTTAGGTGATGTGATAGTTTGTTGTCCTATCCAACTTTCGTTGGTCATATTCACCTTAACAAGCATTCATCTAAGGTTTCTCTTTTAGGAAGGTTATCTGTTGTACATGGATTACTCTTTTATTCCTTATTTGAATAAGGGTTTTTATAAAAGATTATCATTTCATGTGAAAGCTTCATTTCCTTTTTATCTTTATCAACAAGGTGTACTTAATATCTTTTATTTATGAATTAAATTTCTTATCAGTAATGTTAATTAAATTTCTTTTATTTGTATTAAGTACTATTACCAAAAAAGGATTTAATTAAGGATTTCTTTTTATTTTAATTTCCCTTTAATATTAAAAGGGCATTTAAGCCATTATTTAAACAATTAATTTACCAAAAATCAAATGAGTGCTTCTTAAGCCTAACAGTACCTATCTTGGTCCATTGGGCCCACATGTTAGTGTTGGATGCTAGGAATTTAAATATTATTGAAAATAACCAAGGTTATCTAGTGATTCAACTTAAATGCAAATAAAAATAAATAAGCATCAAAATTACCCAAACTTTCTGGTGGATGTTCTCTGGTCCTAAACAAGTCTAAAAAGCTAGCATGTTCACATGGAACCTCTCTTGAATTTGGTTTATTAATTTACAAAGGAAAACATGCATTAAACAAGAATAATTATTTTGTTACTCCTAAATTCATGATTAATTCACAAGATGTGCCTTTTGACATCTCAAGACAGTGTGCACAAGTTGGGGTCAAGAACATAAATATAATTAACATGAAAAATCATCTATGCGGTTACGCCAGAGATGGAAAAACATTTTTATAAGAAGATTCACATGATAACTTTGTGCAATTTTTGGCACAGCATCTAGTCATACCCTGACTCACAACATATCCAAAACTTAGCTACAGAGAAGCTATACATTTCAAGTTATAATAGATTCAAGCATAACACATTTGTAATTTTTCTGCCAAAGCTACTTTGAATCTAGCCACAAGTGTGCTACACATGGGTGGGGTTTAACATCCTGAGACCTACAAAATTTGTTTGAGAATTTTTGAAATTTTCTGTGATTTTCTAGGGATTTTCTAAGGCCTTGGACTAAACTGTAAGAAAAGTTAGATAGGTCTTTCACAGACTAGTCCTGCACTTTTTACTTTAAACACCCTAACAAGAGTTGGATCTCTGCAATCGGGTCCCTGGCCGGCCGGCGGCACGGGCAAAGCCCAATTCCGGCTAGCCGGCGGCGATCTTGGCCGGGCAAGTGGCCGTGGAGGACCACAAGCTCACCTAGGAGGGCCGGGTAGGTGCGGTTGGGGCAGAGAGGGCCGCACGGCGGCGCTCGGCGGCGGCCGGCGAGCACGGCGGCGGCGGCTCGGGTTCCCGACGAGGAGAGCACGGACTAGGACAACACGCGGCTGCGGGAGTTGTATTAGGGGCTAGGAAAGCTCGTGGGGTGGTTGGCCAGTGGGGAGAACGAGTGGCGGTGGCGCACGGCGGTGACCGGCGGCGGCGCTCACGGCGGCTCGGTGTGCTGCGGTGTGGGAGCCAAATTGACGCAAACAAGCGCACTTGCGAGCTGGCCTGGGTGCTAAGGAAGTGAGCTGAGGGCTTGGACGGTGGCGAGCGCGAACAAGGCGAGCTAGCACTGGCGGCGGCAATGGCGCGGGCGGCTCGGTGCGGCGCGCGAGGAGAGGCGAGGGAACCTTTATACCCGGCTCGGGCGGCTGTGGGTGACGCGCGGGTGACGGCGGAAGATGCGGCCGTGCTACGGCGGCTCGAGGGCGCGCGCGTACGGCGGCGACGCCGCCGACGGACCGCCGGTCCGTGGCGCGCGCGCGCATACGGCGGCGCGTGCCTCGGGGCACCTCGGGACGGGGCGCATCGGGGCGCGGGGCATCGGGACGCGGCGTGACGCGGACGTCGAGGCCTCGGGCGGCGCGGGCACGGGCGCGGGGCAAGGCCGGCGGAGGGCGGCGACGGCGGCGCACGGGGCGCGCACGACGTCGCGCTCGGCGCGCTCTGGCTCTAGCCGTGCTGCTGGTGCATGCTTTGACTCGATTTTTCTCAAAATTTTTCAAGAGAACTGGACCAAGTGATGAATACCAAAGCTGTAGATCTAGGTACCAGCTACAACTTTTACAAAGACTGTATAGGGTTTTGTTGCCTAGATTTGAATCTGTGGGAGTGCCAACTTTGAATGTCAGCATGTGCTTGCCAACAGTGATCTCTGGCTTGCAAGGGCTTTTTCACAATTTTCCCCTCCAAATCAGCAATGCCACTCTGCATGAAAGTTGTGTCCCTCAACAAGACCTACAACTTTCCCAAAGGTAGAATTTTAAGTGTTTAGGTGAATTTTGGAGAACGCGGCAAAAGTTCGGCGGACACACTGTGACCAAGGGTTGGCCCCACAAGTGTTTTAACTATTCACTAGGGTCACTAGGGTTGTGTTAAGGAGTTTTCATGGGTGAGGGCCCAGGTTGACCTAAGGTTGACCATTTGACCGGCTAATCGTGTCATTAGCGTTAATGACGGTAATTAAAAACCTGGGGCGTCACACCCTGGCGGCCCGCCGGGACGACACAGCGAACGCCCCTCGAGTGAAGTATGCCTCGCTCGAGGGGTAGAAGCCCCCTTGGGCGAGGTCCGCCTCGCTCGATGGCTCCACCACGCCCCTCGAACGAGGTCTGCCTCGCTCGAGGGCTGAGCACCCCCTCGAGCAGGGCCCGCTCCGCTCGAGGGCACCCGTGCACACCTTTCCCGCGCCCCCTCGCGCACCTGCTCCCGCACGCATGTATGGGCATTTAATGCTCTGACGCGGCAGGTCGCACCACTACTCTGACACGCCTGGGAATCGCGCCCTGACGCTGTTTCGTCAACTCCCGGGGGGAGGCCATCCTTGCCACTGTTCGGCACTGTGCGGCAAGGCCGGTGTCAGCTCCGTGACACTGTGCCGCCTGCCCCCGTACGGCTAACACACCGCGCCCTCGAAGGGGGGCCGGTGAGACCCTCGAATATCTTCTACGTGCTTATGCAGGACACGCCGTGACGTCAGGCCGGCGGGATCGTGCATCCCCGTCACCGTCAGCACTGTGCGGCCATCCCCGCCACTGCTGCACCACGCCAGGTGCTGTGGCGACATCCCAGCGCTGTTGGGACGTACGGGGACAAGACTCCACCACAACGGCCACTGTGCCATGTATGAGCTCCCCGTCAACGGCACCCTCGAGTTGGCCCACCACGGCGGCCGGTCAACCAACTACTACGCCGCGACCCTCGAAGCCGCTCCTGTACGCGCACAGGACGCACCACGACGCCTCAGCGGGAGCGGGATTCGCCAGGACAGCCGTCAGCTCCACCGCACTGTTCGCCATACTGTTACACGTATCGAAATAGTGTTGCGTGCATGTAAGCTGCACCCCCTTGGCTATAAAAGGAGGGGCGGCCCCCAGCCGCAGGGGAGAGACACAGGACGACGGACAGCAAACGTTCACACGCTCTCCGCCTTCCCCACGATATTGGCACTTGCCTCAATCACCACCTCCGGGACTTGGAGGCCACGCCTCCTCTCCCGCCTCGCTTGTAGCCGCCCCTCTACGAGCACCACGGTGCAAGTAATACAGTGCCCCGAGCACACCACTGCTAGACGTACGGCCCCGGCCGGAACCAGGATAAACCATGTGTCCCTAGTTGCTTAGCACCTGCCATCGAGAGGTAGATCTCAGTGCTCATTACTAGTTAGTGTCGGGACTACTTTCTGCACCGACAATGATGTCATGCTGACACGAGTTATGCAACCTATTCAACTTCAGGTAGCTGACGCCCTGTGTGCATATATTTTTTTTAAATAAAGGACAAAGCATATGGCGCTATGAATGTGAGAGTGAAAGTGTGAGTTCAGCCAGTGTGCTACCCTATTTTCTTGGCCCGCATGGTCTGGTCCAACTGAAAAACGCAGTGTGCGAGATCTGTGTGATTAAGAGGAAAGATGCCACCCAGTGGCCCGATGCGATAGGATCTGCTCAGAGTTCTAACCGGATTAGGATGCGACGGACGAAATTTTTGGCCAGAAGCAATCTTTTACTTTATATATATTATTATATACTAGCAATAAAGCCCGTGCGTTGCAACCGGAAGGAATAATGCTCGTTTGCGGTCGTTCATCCCGTCGCGTCCGCACCATTCTAACCTCACGTGATGTTGTTTGTGCCTCCCGAATCTCACTGTCGTCTGCCCGATCGCATTGTCGCTCTTATCATGCATGTGCCACCCCTGACCTCTCTTGTTGTTCCAATCCTCACCTTCATCCTCTCGGGTTGTGTCATCACGCCTCCTGCACCACCCAAACCTCGCCTGTTGTTCCAAGCCTCACCGCCATCCCCTCTGGCTGTGTGGTCACACCTCTCACACCATCCAAACCTCGCCCACTGTCATTTGCCCTTACTGTGCCGTCACCCCGCTCGCCCCCGCACCTCCCCGACCTTCCATCATCGTCACCGCGCTCGTTTAACCCTTTCGAACCTCTTCGTCATTTGCCTAAATTCACCTTCCCCCATCCACATCCCATCCACATCGTCAGTACCATTGTGCACGCATGCAACACACTCTAACCACACTGGTCGTTGCCCACGCCTCCCAACCTTGTGTCATCCTCCTTGGGCACACTGCTACGGGTTAAGTTCATATAGTTATTTAGCAAACAATAGTATCATATTGTTCATTTTGTTTCATGGACACGCGATGGGGTCCAAATAACACTATGCTGGATATGACAACGAAGTTGGAATTAGAGACTACAGTGCCAAATAGTTTGTTAAGATTTTTAAAACAGATGGATGTTTAGTCCCCTAGTTTTAGTCGGCTGAAGATTAGCCCCTGATATTACTGGAAAGTTAATGGTGGGATGAAAATAACCAATCCAAATATCTCCTGGCTGATCATAACCTGGATGGCGGCCCACTGCTAAGCCTGCCACTGGGGGAGGGTATGGATAAATCCACTCTTGCTCATACCCAAATCCAAATAATTATTATCCACTTCTTACCCTCCCCAATCCCACCCATACCCAATGGATAATTAATTTTGTACTAGATTATATACATACCCAATGGATTATTTGTACCCTCCCCACACCCACCCTACCCATTTCTTCAATGGATAATTATTTTCTACCCATACCCTCCCCATTTGAGATGGGTGTGGATTTGAATGTGGATAGTGGATAAAAACAACAGGCCTACCCACTGCAAGTGCTCTGTCATTCATTAATGTAAAAAAAGTCTATTACTATCAGGCGGACATGTCGGGATCTTCTTCAACCTCGAGTCCGAGTCGAACTCCACATCTGCCGCCCCCAAAATTCGATGGGGGAGTTCGCATTCTAGTGCCTTCATAGCCAAATATAAAATATTGCATCAAAATGGAATCCCGTCGACCTCCTCCTTATTTCCCACCACGATCCGTCTCTATCTTCCGGGGATTCGAGGTTAATTCGGATTGGATTGAAAATTGGAAAAAACCAATAGATGGTGCGGTTCGGATGACACATATGTACAACGACGGTCGAAGTCTCGAAGAGCAGAACGCACGAAGGATCGTTTCCGTGCTTATATACACACGACGACCCTAAAATGCACCTGGGTGCATTTTAGTTCGCCAATGCACAGACCCCACCCACCGAGCCCAGCTTCCCACCCGCCCCCCGCCCGACCGGCGCCCGACCGGGTCCGACCAGGAGACCCCACTGAGCGTGATTCCCCACCTCCGACAATGCCCCCCTCATAAAATCGCCATCGGGTCTCCCACCCCCGCCCAATCAAAACCAATGGCTCCGCCGTCTCCTCCACGCCTAGGATCGCCGAGCCGCTCCTCGCCTAATCCCATGGCTCCACCGTCGCTTCCGCGCCTGGAATCACCACAGATGGGGCGGCACGTGGTTCCGGAGCAGATGGCGGTTGTTACGACGACTGGGTCTCGGCCGATATCGTCGGCACCGCCGCCGATTGCATCTGCGCCGGCGGCACCTCCTACGTCAGTAACGCCCACAGCAGGGGCGCTGCTGCGGATCGGGTGATCCCTTGCATCACGCGACGTTGCTGACGCCTCCGCCGTCGATTACGCCTGGCTCAATTATCACGCCTGATCCGATGGAGTTGTTCATCCCGGTAACGGAAAAAAATCACACACAGAAACGTTAAGCTCATTTCTGCTATTTAGTTTGTTGTTGGTTTGCAAACTTCTGGTTGCAAAACCCATAGATCCGGATGATTTGATGTTTCATTGTCAGTGTTTTGTGTGGTATGTTGCGAAAGTTTTGGTGGTTGCGAAAGTTTTGGTGGGTTCTGGTTGCAAATAGAGATCTCGTGTGCGATTGCAAAAAAACACTTCATTGTCTAGTAGTTTGCCGCTGGAACAAATTGTCGCGCTTGTTTGCAACGTAGGGTGCCTTCTGGTTGCAACATGATTCCCATGTGCATTGCAAAAAAAAACAAAAAAAAGGGTAGTAGTCTGCTGTCTGTGCTAATCTGCAATTATTATGTTGCGCTTGTTTGCAACGTATGGTGCCCTCTGGTTGCAACATTATTCCCATGTGCATTGCAAAAACAAAAAGGGGTAGTAGTCTGCTGTGTGTGCTAATCTGCAATTATTATGTTGCGCTTGTTTGCAACGTATAATGCTGTCTAGTTGCAACATTATTCCCATGTGCATTGCAAACACAAAAAGGGGTAGTAGTCTGCTGTGTGTGCTAATCTGCAATTATTTTGTTGCGCTTGTTTGCAACGTATAATGTTGTCTGGTTGCAACATGAAGTTCGTGTGGACTGCAAAAAAAAAAATAGTCGTGTGGGGGGTTGCAGAAAAAAAATAAAACCAAAAATACAAATTGTTCCAGTTTTTGCAAAAAACCTTGATTGATGTTGATTGCACGCAAAAAAGCTCCTGTTGGTTGCAACTTGGTTGTCGATTTTGGGTTGCAACTTGGTTGCCAAAAAAACTTATGGTTGGTTATTTTCTCCCCACAGGATGCAAACATGCTTGATGTGTTTGTCCCAAGGGCGCGACAGGAGTTTGATTCAATAGAAGCAGCACACCAATTTTACCTTGATTATGCAAAAATGGCTGGATTCAGTGTGAGAACCATGAGGACTAGTAAAGAGACTAAACACTGGGTTTGCAACCGTCAGGGTTTCATGAAGCCAGGCAAGGAAAATGATGAACCACGGATCGATAAAAGATCGATGACAATTGGTTGCCCAAGATATGCTAAAGTTAAAGAGGACAAAAAACGCAAAATCTGGTACTTCGACAGAATCGGGGAAGCACACAACCATAAACTTCAGCCATCAGCCAGGATGGTTAGATATATGCATGCTCATAAGCAGAGGGAAACTGCTATGGATGACTTGTTTGCAATCATGTCAAGGAGTGGCGTGCCAAACCAGGCTGCGATGAATGTGATGTCATAATTGTATGGAGTACGTCAAAATTGGTCATTCACAGAGAAGGACATCCAAAACATGTAAGTCATATGTCAGATGACAAAAAAGTCATACTTGGTTATTTTTGGTTATTTTGGTATATGATTGCAATCCTGGGTAGTGTGTGATTGCAAAAACAGCAGGGTCATAAGTGACTGCGAAAACTATTTACAGTGTGTGATTGCAAAAGCTGCTAGTTTATTTCTGTGACTGCAAAAAAGAAAAAGAAAAATTGAACCAGTATGTGATTGCAACTATTTGGCGTGCGTGATTGCAACCAGGAGTTATTTGTGTTGCAAAACGAAACCTGACTTTGTCTGTGTGCTTGCAAAGCTACTTGGTTATTTGGAATATGATTGCAAGCCTGGATAGTGTGTGATTGCAAAAAACTAAAGTGTGTGATTGCAAAAATTGCTAATTTATTTCTGTGACTGCAAAGGGACAAAAAGAAACTAAACCAGTGTGTGATTGCAACTATTTCGCGTGCGTGATTGCAACCAGGAGTTATGTGTGGTTGCAAAAAGAAAACCTGACTTTGACTGTGTGGTTGAAAAGCTACTTGGTTATTTGGAATATGATTGCAAGCCTGGGGTAGTGTGTGATTGCGAAAACTAAAGTGTGTGATTGCAAAAATCTGCTGGTTTATTTCTGTGACTGCAAAAAAGAAAAAGAAAAACTGAACCAGTGTGTGATTGCAACTATTTGGCGTGCGTGTTTGCAACCAGGAGTTATGTGTGTTGCAAAGAGAAACCTGACTTTGTCTGTGTGCTTGCAAAGCTACTTGGTTATTTGGAATATGATTGCAAGCCTGGATAGTGTGTGATTGCAAAAAACGAAAGTGTGTGATTGCAAAAATCTGCTGGTTTATTTCTGTGACTAAAAAAAAGAAAAAGAAAAACTGAACCAGTGTGAGATTGCAACTATTTGGCGTCCGTGATTGCAGCCAGGAGTTGTGTGTGGTTGCAAAAAGAAACCTGACTTTGTCTGTGTGCTTGCAAAGCTACTTGGTTATTTGGAATATGATTGCAAGCCTGGGGTAGTGTGTGATTGCGAAAACTAAAGTGTGTGATTGCAAAAATCTGCTGGTTTATTTCTGTGACTGCAAAAAAAAACTGAACCAGTGTGTGATTGCAACTATTTGGCGTGCGTGATTGCAACCAGGAGTTATGTGTGGTTGCAAAGAGAAACCTGACTTTGTCTGTGTGCTTGCAAAGCTACTTGGTTATTTGGAATATGATTGCAAGCCTGGATAGTGTGTGATTGCAAAAAACTAAAGTGTGTGATTGCAAAAATCTGCTGGTTTATTTCTGTGACTGCAAAAAAGAAAAAGAAAAACAGAACCAGTATGTGATTGCAACTATTTGGCGTGCGTGATTGCAACCAGGAGTTATGTGTGTTGCAAAAAGAAACCTAACTTTGTCTGTGTGCTTGCAAAGCTACTTGGTTATTTGGAATATGATTGCAAGCCTGGGGGTAGTGTAAAATTGCAAAAAGTTACTTGGTTATCTGGAATATGATTGCAAGCCTGTGTAGTGTGTGATTGCAAAAATCTGCTGGTTTATTTCTGTGACTGCAAAAAAAAAGAAAAACTGAACCAGTGTGTGATTGCAACTATTTGGCATGCGTGATTGCAACCAGGAGTTATGTGTGGTTGCAAAAAAAGAAAACCTGACTTTGTCTGTGTGGTTGCAAAGCTACTTGGTTATTTAGAATATGATTGCAAGCCTGGGTAGTGTGTGATTGCAAAAACTATTTTGTGTGTGTGATTACAACTATTTGGCGTGCGTGATTGCAACCAGTAGTTATGTGTGGTTGCAAAAAAAAACTGACTTTGTCTGTGTGGTTGAAAAGCTACTTGGTTATTTGGAATATGATTGCAAGCCTGGGTAGTGTGTGATTGCAAAAACTATTTTGTGTGTGTGATTGCAGCTATTTGGCGTGCGTGAATGCAACCAGTAGTTATGTGTGGTTGCAAAAAAACTGACTTTGTCTGTGTGGTTGAAAAGCTACTTGGTTATTTGGAATATGATTGCAAGCCTGGGTAGTGTGTGATTGCGAAAAACAGCAGGGTCGTTTTGTGATTGCAAAAAACCTATTTTGTGTGCTTAAAATGTTTTTTCATTCGCTTGTGGTGCAGGAAAGCTAGGCAGACGCGAGAGGACAGGGATGGGGACATTGAGAAGTTATTCCAGTTTTTTAGGGAGTGTAAGCAGAACAATGAAGCATTCTACTAGGATGTTGATTTTGACCCAAAGACGAAAGTGCTAAGAAGCATTTTTTGGAGCCATGCAAGTCAGCGTGCAGAATACGTGGATTTTGGAGACGTCATCACTTTTGACACTACCCACAAAACTAACAGCAAGAAAATGCCACTGGCGATGTTTGTCGGATGCAGCAACAATCTGAAAAATGTGTCGTTTAGGCAAGCGCTTCTTCGGGATGAGACAATTGACACTTTCAGATGGCTCTTCGAGTCATTCAAAAGCTGCATGGGCGGCAGGCAGCCTTTTGTGATTCTAACAGGTGCATATTTTGACGGAGAGGGGAGGGGGGTATATTCTGATTTATTCTATAATGATTGCTGTAAAAAAGCAACTGTTGTGTGTAGTGTGGTTGCAACGTTTGCAACATTAAACTCTATTTTTTGGTTGCAACCATCGTATGTTTTGGATTGTAAAAACATTTTATTCACAGGAAAAAGAACTGATTTTAAAAAATTGATGTTTCTGCAAATGAAGATGCGGCAATGAGGGAGGCGATAAAAATTGTGTTTGATAAATCACAACACAGAAATTGCCGGTGGCACATAATAAGGATGTGGGATTATGAACTCGAGGAGTTGTACAAGGTGCACAGGGACAAAAATCTGAAGGAAAAACCAGAGTCTCTGATAAATTATCCTCTGTGTCCTACACAGTTTAAGGTAGAGTGGGGGAAGCTAGTGGATGAATGTGGCATAGGGGAACACCCAGCGATTGTAGCATTGTGGCAGAAAAGGAAAAGATGGATTGCAGCATATTTTAAGGGCATGTCTTTGCGGGAGAATGACTTCAACCCGAGAGATCCGAGAGCCGAACGAGTATTGAAAGATGGATATGTTGGCAGTGTGACAACATTGCATATGTTTGCAAAGAGGGTGCTTGACTCTGTTCAGCACACAGACCACATGGATACTGGGGAGTCGCACTACTCACAGGTATTCTAAAACTGCAAAACCCAACCTATGATTGCTAAAACCTGTTAGTTCAGTGATTGCAAAACACTGGTTAATGTGTGATTGCAAGAAAACATATGTCTGTTTTGCAACCACTGATTGTGTGTGATTGCAAAAAGCCTGATAGTTTTTTAATGCAAAACATATTAATTTATGGGTTTGCAAAAAAACATGTTTGGTTAAAAAAATTTTTAGTTAGTGATTGCACCAGTGTGTGATTGCAACAAAGAAAAAGAAAACTGAACCAGTGTGTGATTGCAACTAGTTGGCGTGCGTGATTGCAACCAGGAGTTATGTGTGGTTGCAAGAAAACCTGACTTTGTGTGTGTGGTTGAAAAGCTACTTGGTTATTTGGAATATGATTGCAAGCCTGGGTAGTGTGTGATTGCAAAAACTAAAGTGCGTGATTGCAAAAGCTGCTGGTTTATTTCTTTGACTGCAAAAAAGAAAAAGAAAACTGAACCAGTGTGAGATTGCAACTATTTGGCGTGCGTGATTGCAGCCAGGAGTTGTGTGTGGTTGCAAAAAGAAACCTGACTTTGTCTGTGTGGTTGAAAAGCTACTTGGTTATTTGGAATATGATTGCAAGCCTAGGGTAGTGTGTGATTGCGAAAACTAAAAGTGTGTAATTGCACAACCTATTTTTTTTATGAATTCAATATAGTCGATGTGCTTGCATCTGCAGAAAAAAAATGTATTAAGCACAAACTATTGAATGAGCCTGTGACTGTTTGCAACAACGTGTTACATGTAATTGCATTGTGATATGTCTGCGGTTGCAATAAAAATGTAATGATGAAACCGAAATTCAAAATTCTGATGTGCAGGCCAAGGTTGTCAGGGCATGCAAATCACGGTTTGATGAGCAGCTCAGCAGGATGTACACGCAGGCTGTGTATAATGAATACAAGAGGGAATATCCTAACAGTACAGCGTTTGTGATTGAGCCTGATCCAGATGTTGAATGCGGTTACTTGGTGAAGCATGAAAAAGGAACAGGAGTGTTCTGTTGGGCACAACACGCATTTAAGGTGCTAGCTGACAAAAAAGAGGGTGTATGTAAATGCGAATGCATGCAATGGGAGCACACTGGGTTGTTTTGCATGCACGTGATCAAAGCATTCACCCACCTGCAAGTGCAAAGCATACCAAAGAAGTACATTCTGCGGCGCTACACACGTAATGCGAGATCTGTAGTTCCATGGGACAGGCACGAAGTTCGGGTTGCGACTCATGCTGACACAGAGCAAACGAGAATGTCAAAGATGCTGCCCAAGTTAATGCGCCTGGGTAGAGCGGGAAGCAAATCTGACCGTGCTTATGCTGAGACTGTCCGGCACATCGACATGATAACTCCTGGTATTGAGCTTCTACAAACGGCGAGAGGCTGGCGCTTGTGTGATGGAAAGTGGTGATTTGCATGAAAATGGGGATAACGAGATGGGTCTAGTTTGTGTCCGACCAACAGATGAAAGTGGTGACGCCACTGTGGAAACTGCTATGAATCCTAGTAACCCTGCCACACCAAAAATAAACCATGTGACTGGTTCGGCAACTACCCTGGGCGGTGTGATAGTGACTGAACCACCCGTGTCTAGCACAAAAGGTAGGAAGCCTGTCAGCGCAGCAAAATCCTCCAAAAATATTATGATACCTGATAATCCTTACAGCACATACAGTGGAGGTAAGGGTGTGAAGGAGTGCCAAACCTGTCATGTTAGGGGGCACTACAGCACAACATGCCCCCAAAACCGAAACCGAAGCAAAGCAGCAGAAAACAAATCCAAAAAAAGAGGTGCAAAAGCTGAAGGTTGGGAGCAAAGAAAAAGAGGCCGCCCAAGAGTAAAAAACGGACAAAACGGGGATCAGGAAGGGCAAAGTGAAGCAGATGAAACACAATAATCTGAGTGCAGTGTAGTTATGCAGCAGTGGCAAGCACATGGCGCGATTGCTCGAATCAGAAGAGCAACCTCGCGCGATGTTGACTACAGGGATGACTATGAATCTGAATGAATCCAATATAATTTATCCAAATAGCTAGCATCTGGTTTGCAAAAAAAAGAACTGCTGGATAAAAACACTATCTGATTGCAACTGTGATTACAAAATACTGAAAAACACTGTTTTTTGCAGCCCCCAAACATGAATGTGTGCGTGTGTGGTTCGTTACTGCCGCTTGCGTGTGTTTGGAAAAAGGAAAAAACTGCTGCATGACGCTGTCAGATTGCAACTAGGTTAATGTTTGCTTGATGTGGTTGCAACCAGGTGAAAAATACGGTTGATTGCTTAATAAGTTACAGTGTGGTTGCAACCACTGATGTGCTACGATTGCAAAAAAAAAAGTTGCTAAAACCAAGCATGTGAGTGATTGCAACCTTGTCGCGGAGTGATTGCACCCTTAGCGCAGTGTGATTGCAAAACAAAAAAAACAGTTGCAAAAAAAACATGAGACTGCGATTGCAACAAAAAAAATGTTTCAAACACACAGGTAAAAAAAGTGCGGTTGCAAAAAAACCAGTTCAAAAAAAAGCTCCATGCCATGACACTGTCAGATTGCGACTAGGTTGGTGTTTGCTTGATGTGGTTGCAACCTGGTGAAAATACAGGTGATTGCAACATCCTTTACATGTGGTTGCAACAGCTGATGTGCAGCAATTGCAAAAAAATGAGTTGCAAAACCGAATGTAGGCGATTGCTTGCACCCTTATAGCAGTGTGGTTGCAACTAGGTTAATGTTTGCTTGATGTGGTTGCAACCAGGTGAAAAATACGGTTGATTGCTTAATAAGTTACAGTGTGGTTGCAACCACAGATGTGCTACGATTGCAAAAAAACAGTTGCTAAAACCAAGCATGTGAGTGATTGCAACCTTGTCGCGGAGTGATTGCACCCTTAGCGCAGTGTGATTGCAAAACAAAAAAAACAGTTGCAAAAAACATGAGACTGCGATTGCAACAAAAAACCAGTTGCAAAACACACAGGTAAAAAAAGTGCGGTTGCAAAAAAAACCAGTTCAAAAAAAAAGCTCCATGGCATGACACTATCAGATTGCGACTAGGTTGGTGTTTGCTTGATGTGGTTGCAACCTGGTGAAAATACAGGTGATTGCAACATCCTTTACATGTGGCTGCAACAGCTGATGTGCAGCAATTGCAAAAAAATGACAGTTGCAAACAGAATGTAGGTGATTGCTTGCAACTAGTTAATGTTTGCTTGATGTGGTTGCAACCAGGTGAAAAATACGGTTGATTGCTTAATAAGTTACAGTGTGGTTGCAACTGCTGATGTGCTACGATTGCAAAAACAAAAAAAATAGTTGCTAATAACCAAGCATGTGAGTGATTGCAACCTTGTGGAAGAGTGATTGCACCCTTAGAGCAGTGATTTTGCAAAAAAAAATAGTTGCAAAAAACACAGGTAAAAAACCAGTTCAAAAAAAGCTCCATGCCATGACACTATAAGATTGCGGCTAGGGTGGTCTTTGTTTGATGTGGTTGCAACCTGGTCAAAATACAGGTGATACCAACATCCTTTGCAGTGTATTTGCAACCACTGATGTGCTGCGATTGCAAAAAAAGACAGTTGCAAAGCAGAATGTGGGTGATTGCAAACCTTGTCGCAGTGTGATTGCACCCTTATAGCAGTGTGATTGCGATTGCAAAAAACTGGTAAAAAAGTGCGATTGCAATAAACCAGTTCAAAAAAAAGCTCAATGCCATGACACTGTCAAATTGCGACTAGATCGGTCTTTGCTTGATGTGGTTGCAAACCGCTGATGTGCTGCGATTGCAAAAAACCCAGTTGCATAAACATACATGTGCATGATTGCAATTTTATTGCAGTATGATTGCAAAACAGGTAAAGGTGCGATTGAAAAAAACACTCCATGCCGCATAAAAAAAGAAGGTGCACAAAATACATTGCCAGAGTTCCAATTCACAAATTCAAACAAAAAAGGACGTAAAAAGTTGCCACATCACAGGATAGAGTATTTTCAGACTGCCACGAATAACATGTCGCGTACAATGAAGATAAACACACATAGATATAACATGTTTTTTTATCCCACTGATCCTAAAAGTTCACGGAGGCCAATTTCGCTTGTCATCTTCGAGATCAAGACGGCGTCCCCCAGTGCCGTACTTGTCCGGCATTGCGGGGAGATCGGCTGGTTGAGGGGGTGGAAGATTTGATAGTGCAGCATCTCACATCTGTAGATGACGCCGTTGAACTGCAGCAGCATAAAAACACACATTAAAAATATAGTCATTTCAACAGTACGGTCAAAAAACGCACATACAGAAAACATAGAAAAAAGAGAAAAAGATGTAAAAATGGATCAGTTCATATCACGCATTACTGGGTTGATTTGCTCCGTCAGCTTGTTCCCGTCATAGTACTCCTTATACTTCCAGACAAAAAACAGGCAATCATTAGGGCCGGCTTGCTTGGGGACTTCGATGAATGGCTTCCTCCACCCACTAACTCTGGGCAGCTTGAAGTTGGACACCTTCTGGAAAGTTGCATCTATGATTGCAAATTTTTGCAAACACATGCTTGTGACGTTCTACAGGATCTGTGCATTTCATGAAGTACTCGTTCGAGTCCAGCACATCAATGTGATAATGCATGAAGTTGAAACAATACACAAAATAATATCCCGCATCTTGGATAGGGACAAAGATCTGGTGCAAAAAAACAAGAGTGCAGGAAACAAAAAATGATTAGTGTATTGATTCCATCTAGTGTTGATGTGTGATTGCAACTCAAAAAAATTATGAATGAAAAAGGTTTATGATTTTGCAATTGCAACTTTGAAAGAAAAGGTTACAAGAAAAACAGACTGTATTGGGAAAAAAGATATCTGCTAACCAGTTTTGCTCTTGACAGATTGTAGTTTATGCACTCGGTCATCAGGTGGTTCCAGACAACTTTGAATTGTTCTGTCTCGGATTTATCCTCGTTGAGGACTGCGTCGCAACTCTGAATGTTCCACTGCACACAGGGGGGAAGGCCCATTAAAAAACTAGATCAGTCACAAAAAAACCTACAAAAACAGTATTAAAAAACGGACAGTTGAAAACAAAAAGACTTACATAGAAACCAGTCGTGAGAAACACCCTGTACCCGAACGAATCAAGCTTGTGCACAATGTCATCATATCGCATGCAATGCACCACGAAATCAATCAAGCAAGACTCTCCCAGCTTGTCATTTGAGAAACTGTCAAGAAGTTGTTGTCCAGTAAATTCAGCAAGAAGGCCAAACTCCAATAAAGTCCTCCTGCACCAAAAAAATCCAAAAATAAAATCAATGTGGTGCAAAACTTTTCCGGTGGTCGCAACACCTGTGTGTGATACTTCCAAAAACACAGTGTATGGTTGCAAAAAACCCGCTTGTTAACTGTGATTGCAACTCTTGTGCATTGCAACTAGGTTTGACAACATGTGATTGCAAATTGGTCTATGTGAGTGGTTGCAAAAAAAGTGCTGAATGTGTGATTGCAAATAGTGTACAAATTGCAAAACTGGGAGTGTAACAGTTGCAATGCCAGTATGAAAACAATTGCAACATGAAAAATACGCAGTAAAAAAAGAATCATAATGTTGAAGCTCAGGTTCAGATATGATCTTCTGCCTCAGATAAACAGCCTTGGAAACAGGTATGTCGGGGCGCTTGCAATTAATCTGGAACGGAGATACGAACTCAGCAGGCCTCCTCATCACTCTGTCACCTAGGCGCTTGAAAATCAGCATCTGAACCTTGCCGTAATCGACGAGACCTTCAGACACTTCGTCTTGTGAAAGAAGGATCGGTGGGGTCAAATTAGCAATGTCATCCTGGGACTCCGGAGGAAACTCGATATCGTCAGCTGATGAGGGGGATGCTGCCTGCATAGGTGCCTCCACAGATTCCAACACAGCATTGGCTTCCTGGCGGAGAAAATCTAACTTTTTCTCATAATCAGTACGCTTCTTAGCATACTCCTTTGACATTTGCATCTCCACCTGCTTGTTTATCTTTGATACGGAGGGCTCCTTCTGTAGAGCAGCAATGTTCGCGTCCAGCTTTTTCTGGATTTCTGCTATGATCTTCTTCTCCTTCTCTTCAGCCTTCTTGTCAGCTGCAGCCTTTTTCTTCGACTCAAGCTTCTTAGTAGCACCGAGATTTCTCTTGTTATCGGCCTCAGCCTTTTTCCTCCGAATTTCATCAACTGCATCTTTTTTGTTCTTCACAAAATCATCGCTCTGGCTCTGATGATCTTCAGTTGCTGCTTGCTTGCCTTTTTGTGCTTCAGCCCTCTTCTTCGACTCGGCTTCTTTGGCTGCTACTTGCTTGGCTTTTTCAGCTTCAGCCCTCTTGCTCAGCATGGCTTGTTCTGTGATTGCAAGCAACGGAAAAATTGTGAATACAAAAACGAAAGCATGTACAGTGTTTGCAAACTATTTTGCGTGCGTGATTGCAACCAGAATTTATTTGTGGTTGCGCCGTGGCTGTAGTCTGTGTGGTTGAAGTTGCTTGGTTATTTGGTTATTTATGATTGCAAGTCTCAGTAATGTGTAATTGCAACAGCAGGGTGAGTTGTGATTGCAAAAAAAAGGAATGCACGGTGTTTTCGTTTTGCAACTACTTTTATGTGTGTTTTCATTGCAAAAAAAAGATGATAATTTTATGATTGCAAAAAAAAGCCTAGACCAGTGTATGGTTACAAAACCTGTTGTTGCTTGTTCATCACTAGATTTTCCTTTCGCAACTTGTTCAGATGAAGCCGTCTTCAAATCTTCCGCAGCAGCAAGCTTTTTCTTCTGTTCTTCAGCTGCAGCCTTTTTCTTCTCTCCCTCAGCAGCCTTTTGCTTAGCTTCTGCTTCAGCTGTTGAGTGCGTCCAATGTGGCAGTAAAAAAAGAGTTATAATTGCAACTATAAGTGCAAACAAGCTGCAATGTTGGTGGTGTGTGGGTTACAAACCTGGCCGCCGCCTCACCGCAGCCTCTCTTCGAAGCTTCCTCTTCGGCGGCCTCTCGCTTAGCAAGCTCGCTTCCGCCCGCCGAGTGCATCATATGTGGCAGTAAAAAAAAGAGTTATAATTGCAACTATAAGTGCAAACAAACTGCAATGTTGGTGGTGTGTGGGTTACAAACCTGTCGCTCGCCTCGGTTCGAGCCCTTTTTGAAGCTTCCTCTTCGGCGCCCTTCGCTAGCTTCTCGCTTCACGCCGCCGAGTGCATTATACGTGGCGGTAAAAAATTTATAATTGCAACTATAAGTGCAAACAAACCGCAATGTTGGTGGTGTGTGGGTTACAAACCCGTTCTTCGCCTCGAAATTTGCAGCCCTCTTTGAAGCTTCCTCTTCGGCGGCCTTCTCGCTAGCTTCGCATCGACCGCCGAGTGCGTAATATGTCGCAGTAAAAAAAGGTTATAATTGCAACTATAAGTGCAAGCAAACTGCAATGTTAGTGGTGTGTGGGTTACAACCTGCTGCTGCCTCAGCAGCAGCCCTCTTCAAAACTTCCTCTTTAGCAGCCTTTTTCTTTTGTTCCTCTGCCTTTCGGTTTACTTCTGCTACAAGTTTCATAATTTATTGCAGTAAAAAGAAAGTCAAAAGTTTCTGTTTTTAGATAAAAAATAGCAAAAAAAGGACACGAATTGCAACTGTAACTGCAAAACCCCCACTGAAAAAAATGTTGGTAAAAAAATCAATGGGTTACAAACCTGCTGCTGCTTTCGCCCTCTCGTCTTCGTCCTTCTTCCTCTGTTCGTCCTCCAACCTCTTCATCTCAACTTGTTTCATCCTCTCATCTTCCAACATCTTTTTCTCAGCCTCAGCCTTCTTCCTCTGTTCGTCTTCAGCATTTTTCTTGGCTTCCTCGGCTTCAGACTCTCTCTTCGAGGCTTCCTCTTCTTCAGCCTTTCTTCTCGCCTCCTCTGCATTATTCTTCTCAGCCTCGGCATCTTTGAGTTTCTGCCTCCTCTCCTCCCTGTCGGTCCTCCTTGCATAAGTCCTAGTGCACTGTGTTATGGAAAAAAAAGTGAATAGTTGTGGTCTAGCCAGTAAAAAACAAAAAGAAATAAAATAAAAAAGACAAAAAGGGATTGCGACTGTAAGTACAACCCAACTGCAATGTTGGTGGTGTGTGGGGTACAACCCGCCGCCGATGCCGCCGCCTGAAGCCTTCTTCGCCGAGACTGAAGATGATAGGATTGAGGAAAAACAAACAAATCAAAATTGCAAAAAAACAGTGAAATGCTTATGATTACTAGATTGAGTAACTAATTGCAACTTTTCGTGCAGTGTGACTCCATTAAAACCTGAGAGGGGATTGCAACCTGGGTGTAAAAAAAGAGCTTACATCAAAATGGTGGGGAGAGGGAGATATTGAGGAAGCACTCCTCTTTGCAACAGTGTGTCTTGGCTCACGCGGGGGCTCGTCTGCGTTGTTCCCTGAGCGAGGAGGCAAATCAAAAAGTCCAAGAATTTCATCGACATTTGAAATGTTCATGGAAAGGTGTGGATGGGCTGCAAAAATAAAGAGAAGAGGAGGATGGTGTGTAAATAAAAATAAAATACAGATCCTTTAGACTAAATATAAAAAACATATATTCTTACTTCTATCGAGAATACCCTGTTCACTGTCATGACCGTGAGGTGGTGTTTGCTGGACGTTTCTGCTATCAACATCACCCTGTGCAGGGTTTTCATCGTGCGCGCCGCCTTCGTATACCTCCATTTCAATTGGGCTGGGAGCGTCGAAAACACCATCATCCATGTCTGCCCCAGGAATGTCTTCCATACTTGATTCTGTTGCTGGTGCTGTTGTTAAACACAGAAATAAAGTGTGATTGCAAAAAATGCTATATTAGTGTGTTTGCAACCTTGGGTGTGCATGATTGCAAAAAAGTAGTGATTATATGTAATTGCAAAAATAATAATAATGTGTGTTTGCAAAAACCAGCTCATACTTAATGATTGCAAAAAAAATTGCAGTTTTTTACATGTGATTGAAACTATAGTTTACATGTGATTGAAACAAAAAAAGGTGATGTGAGATGTATGTTTGCAAAAAGGTTGTGTGTGTGATTGCATCTTCTGCTTACATGTGGTAGCAACATGATTATGAAAAAAATATATATAAAAAAAGGACATACCAGTTGCTAGTTGGGTGACATTCGTAGCCTTCCTCCTGCGACCCTTGGAAGCTTGCTTGGCAGCTGCAGCATCCGCAAGAAGCTTGTTCATGCTGCTGACGCACTCCTGATGAGCTGACGCCATGAGATCACGTGACCTTGTTGCATACTCAGAAGCCTTCCTTGCATACTCTTGTGCACGTTTAGTGCTTTTGTCAAACTCTTTCAAGATAGCCAGCGCGTCTTCCTTCCTGCTCCTTACAACTAAATCAGAAATGCGCTGGCTAAATGCAGTGCACAAACTTGGGTACTCGTAGTAAACAGGAGGGGAACTACTGTGGGGACCATGACCGCCAGGATCATGGAAGGTGCTAGGCCCAGGAGCAGACATGGCGGCGGCAGCCCCTGCTGCAGCGGTGGATGCGCTAGGTCTAGCAGCAAATGTAGCAGTAGCGGCTGCCAATGGGACGCTAGGTCCTGCTGCAGGTTGGGCGATACCTGCTTCAGTAAGACCTTCGTCATCTACATCTTGGGCAGGACCAAATCTGGGGAGGGGTAGTACTGTCAAAGACCCCACAAAAGCGCCATAGCATGTGTCCGTAATACTTTTCAGCTGCAAGTAAATTAAAAAAGCGACAGGGGAAAAAACGAATATTAACAAAAATGACAAAATTGCAAAAACCATAGTTGGAGTAAAAAACAGTGGTGATATTTGCAAAAAAACAAAAGAAAAGAAAGTGTGATTGCAAAAGAAAACAAACCCTGAGATGTCCAAACTCAACATTGTCGCCAGCGACATCCCCCCTTCGGTCCTCGTTGAGTATAGCTTGAATCATCTTCGAGGCCAGGAAAGAGCACCGGGGGATGCAAAAGGGGCTTGTTTGGAATCCGTGCTGCAAGTTGTCGACGAATAACATCTGCAAAAAAATAATGATGAAGCAAAAAACTGTGTGTGATTGCAAAAACTATTTAAAGTGTGTGATTGCAAAAACTATTTAAAAAGTGTGTGATTGCAAAAACTGCTGGTTTATTTCCGTGACTGCAAAAAAGAAAAAAGAACTGAACCATTGTGTGATTGCAACTATTTGGCGTGCGTGATTGCAACCAGTAGTTATGTGTGGTTGCAAAGAAACCTGACTTTGTCTGTGTGGTTGAAAGCTACTTGGTTATTTGGAATATGATTGCAAACCTGGGTAGTAAGTAATTGCAAAAACTAAAGTGTGTGATTGCAAAAATTGCTAGTTTATTTCTGTGACTGCAAAGGGACAAAAAGAAACTGAACCAGTGTGTGATTGCAACTATTTGGCTGCGTGATTGCAACCAGGAGTTATGTGTGGTTGCAAAAAGAAAACCTGACTTTGACTGTGTGATTGAAAAGAATAAAAACACTGATGAAGCAAAGAAAACTAAATTGCAAAAAACAAGACTTCTGGCAATGACAGATTCCAACAGTGAAAAATATATGATTGCAACAACAGTATGTACACAGTTGCAAAAAAAAGCAATGAAACAAAGAACAGGAAAAATGGATGTCTGACTTGAGATTACCACTAGAAAGATCTTGCATCCGCTAATGGGTGCATTGATGCCTTTCTGAGCGTAATCCAGCTTGTATAATCGAGCAGCAACGCTAAGCCTGTCAACAACTGCCTTGCACCAATTCCTAGTGCCAATGTTCTGAATATCCTGGGTGTATCTCACATCATCGAGCCTGATCTTGGTGTCAGTGTTTGAGAACAGCAAACACTGGAAAGCAGCCATGAAAAAAGCTCTTAGGCCAAGTTCCCCGGCCGATGAACGGTTCTTCGGTCCGTAGTTATGTGTTTCACAAGAATGCCCTTTCCGGAGTTGTAAGAAGGGCCAACAATGCAGAAGCCAAGCCGATCACGCTCAAAGACGGCATCCGCATCGGACATTGGGAGCGGGTCACCTCCAAAGCATTTGGAATCTGCATGGCACACCACACAGCGTGATGGCTGACATTGATCTTTTTGCCGCCACCAATCTCAAGCTTCATTGTCTCTGGATTGAACTTCCGCATCAGCCAGCTGCTAACGTCCCTCTTAAGGTAGTTAGGCTTGAAATTCAGAAGACCCCCGAAACCTTTTGCGACTACTTGACCTTTAAGATCGTTTGGTAAAGCATTGATAAGCTTTATAAAACTCGCAGGGGAGCATCGCATAGATTGTGGCTTGGATTTGCCATTATCACCATCGCCGACAGCGGCCAGGGCGGCATCATCGCCGCCAGCAGCTCCATCATCGTGTCCAGAGCCTTCACCGTCAGGGGCAAAATCTTTATCATGTTCTTCTTCATCTTCTTGATCTTCAGCAGTGCTATCCAGTGGCGGTGTTGGCAGCCTGAGCCTTTTCCGCCTCTCACGGAGTCTTTGTACTTCTTCAGCCTTCCTCTTCTCAGACAATCGAGGAGAAGATCGAGTATTTTGACCACCTTGTTGTTCACCTTGTTGACGCAAAAAAGTGCACCTAGCGCCAAACACACAGCAAGCCGAACAAGCTGGCTTCACACGCGCAGAGAGTAACGATGACGTGCCAGTCAATTTTTCCTGAAAATTAACAAAAGATAAAGCAGTTAGATACCAAAGCTTGGAACTTGCCGGTGGTACCGCATGGGCTTCCATATTTACGGCTAAAAGGCCACATGAGATGACACATAGCTATGGAAAAGCTATTTGCCAATGAACTGAAACCATTCGGGATCTTATAAAAGAAAAATCAATACTGCCGAATGAATGACGTAAACATGACGGCAATCGGTCTTTGTTTGGTCAAAAATGCATAAACACGATATTATAACCGATCCCATGATAACCAATATTAAATAAATGAATAAAGTAAAGCACGATCATAATCATGTAATGAACAAGCATGCATAGATCCAAAGCACTAGTCCACCGCATGTCTAGGTACTCTAAAACCCGTCGGGTACGATATCAAACAAATCTATCCACCGCATGATACAATTTGCATGAAGACCGTACCACTTTCCACAAATAGATCTATCCACCGCATGATACAATCTAAATATGGAAAGCTAAAAGCACGCATTATTTAAAGCATGAATTACGCACGTGTTCTACTCGTGATGAAACATAACCGAATACAAGCAAGACGACCGATTCGGGGTCCATGAAGAAGGAACGAACATTACCAAGCGAATAAATCTATCAAAGTTGATTCGAAATCTAATCCACCGGATGACTAGCTCTAAAGCAACCCAAAAACTCGCATCTACCGCATGATACTCGCTTCTTTCAAGATTTATACCGACATTGGCAAGCTTGAACCCACAACACGTAACAACCTAGATTGATTCGGTTTCGGCTTTTGAAAACACAAGATCCACGCATTAAAACATGAAATCTACCCGTACAAGGATCACGAAGGAGATGAGCCGATCCAAACCTATCTAGATTGGGCAAAGGTGTTACATGAATCTAAACATAAAGTAAAAACTCGAAGTAACACAGGGTAACTTAATGAATCTATTGGATCTTGCCAAAACCCAATAGAGCCGATAACTAGCTTCAAGCTAGATCTTAGCCTACCGCATGGCTCATGACCTAACAAGAAACCCTCTTGAACCAAGCTTGAATCTACCGCATGACACGAAGCATGGTAACAAGACTACTTGCATCAGATCTAAATCCACCGCATGATACTAGACATGATACAAGGTTGCCGGTACTCACGGAGGTCGACGGATCGATGAACCCTCTCGAAGAACTCGACGACACGACAAAAGGACTCTAGGGTTTGGCGTAAGGCCGGTGTGTTTTGAAGAATGATTGTGTCTATTACATACATTCAGGGCTCATATTTATACCCTGCCAGGTACAATCTCGAATGGATTCGTTGCCTAACTTATCTCTTAGTTTAATCGCCTATCTATCCATTCGTCCTCCCTGCCTGAGCCACGTCATCGTTCAATTCCGCAAAATCAGCTCTACTGTTCCTTTGCCGAACGGGAGCAGATAGCCGACCGCAGACTTCTTTGCCGAATACATCTGAAAAAATCCTTCCCTTCCTCGAGACGGACTCCTGACCGAGCTGGACCCACTAGTCAGACTCCTTACCAAATTTTGGTGTTAACACATGCCCCTTCAATTGCGGGATAAAAGTAATTTTGTTCCGCAATTGACTCCAGCCACGAATAGCTCAACTCAAATCTGTCAACACCTGTTCTTTTTCCTTCTCAATCCGCCAGAACCTTCGTCTAGATTCAAACCCTAGATCTCCTTGTCCTAAGCTCAAATCTTCAATGGCGACTCAAAACCAAGATGCTCAGGTAAATCCTCCTCCCGTAAGCTTCATTCGGCATTTAGGTTTTCAATTTTGCTTGAGATTTCGTTTCCGCCTTCCCCAGGAGCCTTCAACTGAGCTTTTGATTCGCACCGGGGCCAATTCAAGATCTTATTATCTTGGACCTGTGGGGAGCCCTGATCCTCAAGATTTCATCACGGCTGAATCTCAGAGGATTCCTTTCAAAGCGGCTCTGTCCCCACCTCCTTAGTGGCAAGACACTTTTAAGAACTGGACTTTACCTCCAATCGCAGGCTGGAGAACTTGGTACCGGAGAATCCTCGCAGATAAGAGCGGATTGACCAAAAACTGGGATACCCTCCGCATTGCTCAATGCTTGGAGTTATCTTTGGCCGAGACCCCCAAAAATGAAGACCTTTTGATAGCAGCCTGCCACTTTTGGTCAAACGGTGTCAACGCCTTCCTCTTTGGCCATGGCCCAATGTCTCCAACCCTGGCCGATGTGTATATGATCACCGGCCTTGACATTACAGGGTCTGTTCAGCCCTGGAACTTCAAAGGTTCTTCACGCCAAACAGGGGTGAAACCAGGGAAATGGATATAAACAGTATATCTTGAACCACATGAAAGACAACCCCCTTGGTGATGTTGAATACCGGGCATTCCTGAATATGTGGCTATTTAGATTTGTCTTCTGTGGCAAAGCCAACGAGCCCACCCTAAATCATATCACAATGGCGACTCATTTGGCTAGTGGCAACCGCCTACCCCTTGGGAAATTCTTCCTAGGCAGTGTATACCATATGCTTCACCAAACTGTTACCCAGATGTACACTAGCCAAAAGATAGCATGTGTCAACGGCCCTTGGTGGTTTGTTCAGATATGGCTGCAGCTCCACCTGCATCAAATTGTTGGTGTTGATTTGAACACCAGGATCTTCCCTTCGTCCAATCACCCTGAGGGAGAAAACAATGCTACCAGGGGATGTCAGAATTATGGAGAAGCGGCTTCAACTGTTCTCATTCAGCAAGACATTAGCCAGCTTTTCGAACTATTCTTCAAAGGTTTCCAGAATCCTCTCTGGCTCCCCTATCTAGATAATGACACATTGACTTTCCCTGTTGAATTCTCCTTTGAGCCTGGTCGTCAAGATGGGAGATTCCTAGAAATTTTCAACATCATAATCCGCCCATGTATCGCCGCCTTTGAATTCAACGGAGGAAGGCTGAATTCTAGCACTTATGAATATTATCGCCCCAATGTAATGGACGAGCAAATTGGATGTGGTCAGATGCCCCCAAGATTATTCCTGCACGAATTCCTCAAACCCAGAGAGGAAATCAAAGAGAGTATGCACAGCAGCAGGGTTTTCCATTATGTGTGTAGTCCCACTATCTACACCTGTCCTTTCGTGCCCACAACCATAGCTCATCCCACCTTTAACTCCTGGTGGCAAGAACTCCACGATCACATCTTCAGTGAGCCTGTACACGTGTTCTGCGCAGAATTGATGCCTGATTTCCTACCAACTTCAGAGGTAATATAATGAACTTTTGGATCAGACATTTTTCCTCTCAATCAACGATTTTGACCTTATTCCTTTGACTCCACAGAACACAGTGCCTGCCCCTCGAGCCGTAAATATCAACTATAATGTTGTAGGCCCGATTTCGCACTGGGATTCAAGTCCCCGACTCGGCCCGGCCTAATGGCCAGGTTTGCCACAACCGATCCAAGCCTCTCCAGCCTTGTTGCTGACAGGAGGCAAGGTTTGTCTCTGGTTGCTCCTCCAAATGCCAAGAGGAGGAGAACTGTCAAGAAAGTTCTTGTTGAGGTAAAACTTTTGCTTTCTTGATCACAAGGGTACTCTAGTTTCTGACAAATCACCTCTTGCGCATTTTCAGACTAGAGCCCAACAACCTTCAGTATCAGAACCTGCCAATGTCTCATCCACTGGTATGACCTCTACTGTCTTCTCTTGAGGACGAACACTGGCATTTACCCTTTTACTTTGACACTTGCAGAAGAAACAACGGAAGAACAACTGGTGGATGTCCCCATGGCTCAACAAGCAAGTCCACCCAGGGTTGAATTACCTATCCCAGTGGAGATCTCATCTTCATCACCCTCTCTGCGAAGCAATGAATTCTCCGGAGATGAGTCTCCCAATCCCAAACGTGAGCCGTCAAGTCCTCCAAGGGCACAATCACCCGTGGGTCACGCAGACACTAATCTCAACAGAGGTGAATCCAACTCCCCTTCGCCAGAAGCCCTTGAGTTACCGCCGACTACATCAACACCTTCGACTTGGAAGCTTCAGCCTTTACTCGGAGCACCTTCCTCACCCGCGATTACCCCCGTTCAAGAAATCAGCCGTGAGGTACTCATTTGCACTTAACTCTCGCTACCTTTACATTTTAGCACCCTTAACTCGGCAATATCGCTTCTTAGGATCGAGCTCCGTCATCATCAAGCCTCGCCATCGGAGAGCAACCCGGTTGTCGAGGCAATGGAAGGAGTGCACCGGCCTCCGTCGATGAGGTGTTATCAAAGCTTAGAGAAATTGTCGCCTCGGCTAGAAAGGGATGCACGAGATCGGCTCAAGGATCTTGATCACTTCGAAGAGATGCTTGAATCTATCGCCCAAGAACTTCCCGAAGACGTCGAGTTTCTCTAGTATCCATCCGTGGCTTGGACATCCTTTATGCGCCCATAAGGCACGCTTTGAGGAAGTTGCGCTCCCGCCCGACTATCGAAAAGAAGAAAGCCGATGCCGAACACGCCATGAACAGGCACAATCCCAAACAGAGAGCCACAGAGATACATTGGCTAGCTCCGTTGTGCTTCTTATGATCCGAAAATTGCCGTGAAAGCCGCTCTAGAAGCGGAACCGAGAAGCCCGTCACCCGAGATAGAGGCCGATAAAGAGAAAATAGCCGAGCTCCCCGAATTGATAGAAAAGACCCAAGCGGAAGCAAAATCGGCTATCACCAAGATAGAGCAATGCGATGCAGAACTCACCAACTTGTCTGGTGCTCAAAAAGATTGCCAGGAACTGTTGGACAGCTTCCACCAAGCAACATCCAATGCTCGTGATGTGATTACAAAACATTTGAACATTTGAATACCCACATTGATGTATAACCGAATTGATCGCTCTTGTAATACTTATCCTTGCATTTAATTTCCTTTTCTTTCGCATACCTCTAGTGTAAACGCTGAACGATCCAATCGGCAAAGAAATACTAACACCCGAATGGCACTTTGACTCCCTTCAGCCGAGCCAATCAACTGAATGTGACTCAGCCTAGAATTCCAAGCGACGGGCTGGTCAAGGAAACCTTTCCACCTTCCGATTTTCTTGGGATATGCGCCACGATCCGAGCCACGACTCGAAGCCACGATTCATCTTGCCAGGCCTATAAATGCAACCGTAGGTGCCCCTAGCTCTCCACCAAGCCTTTTAGCTCTCGAATCTTTGCCAATCTCAGCTCTTCCTCTCTTCAAACAGTGCACATCCCAAGCCAACATGGTGCGCCGCCTCAACCGTCGCCGCGCCTCCGACGAGGCAGAAGGGAGCAGCGCTAACGTGCGCCGGAGGCAATGATCGCCGATTCCTCTTCTCTGCTTCAACTTCGGTCTTCTCTTGTTTCGATGATCATCTCCCTTTCAAAGTTGATTCAAGTGGAATCCGTCCCCCGCGCCGGCCAATCAACCTCTTCCGGACGATTCCTCGGAGTCCGACGGTCACTCCCCCGTACCCTACGGGGAAGAAGACGCTCTCCGCTTCAGGGAGGAGCTGGAGACGACCCGACGCGAGCTGGAGGACGTCTCCAAGAAAGTGGGCATAGCCGAGCTTGAGTGGGAGGACCAGCGCAAACAACGGCTGGAAACCATTGACGGTACCGCTCTGTAATCGAATCTTCGATCCAACCCGGCTTTTGATGCTAATTCCCTTTTTCTTGCAGCCCGCGATGCCGAGCTCAACCAGTTGAAGGCGCTGGTGGAGCAGCTGGCCGATAAGGTGAATGCCCGCGGCGACACGCCGGCGGAGCGCCTTGCCGTGGTGGAGCACCGCGTCGACGAGGTGGCGACCCATGGTGTTCGTTTGGGCACCACCCTGGGCCTGGCTGCCATGGCGACGCATACGGACGTCGACTACTCCACCAGGCCGCGCGGCTTCTGGGGCGGCGCACCGGAGGACATCGACGAGATCGAGCTCATCTTGGAGCACCTCGATGGCCACGGCGACGCTATTTCCGAAATCACCCATCCCCAATCTGTACTGAACAGGCTTTTCGACTAGATTGTATTAGGGATGTTTGATCATCGGCAATAAATAAGAACTTCTGAATGAATTCGCCTTGCACTCGCATCCATGATTCTTATTTTTTTCTCGAATGCACCTAGGAACTATCTTGAGCCGAACGCGCGGGAACAGTTGCCCCTTGGCGCAAAATCCACAGAAGATCTTGATTCGGCAATCCACGAGCACTGCTCAAGCAAAAACCTTTTGTGCTTGGAGAGAAAAACCCTACCGTTTGGTATTCCAACAGTGCGTACTGGCCGGTCATCACTCCCAATGCACCCCTTCGGTCAATAAAAGAGCCTGCCGAGATGCCCTGCAAATCCACCCGCACACTCATCCATCATTTCTCATTTCTTCCCCTGTCTCTAGAGGAAAAAACCTCGAGGCCATGGACAAGGGCAAGCAACCCCAGGAGAGCAGTTCATCGAAGAAGCGTACGATTCGAAGGTGAGTTCTTTCCTGATTTGTTCCTCGTCCTCCATATGATCCCGTGCTTCATGTTTTCTTCTTTTCCTCTTTCAGCCTTGATCTGCTCCCTAAAGAAATCATCGGGACTGAAGATGTGCCTGAGTACATCTCCTCCGATTCCTCCCTCCAAGCAGAGGATGCCACGCCCGAGCAGAGGACCGCCCATCAACTGCGCCGCCGCGTTCGGCACCCGGAGCACGGCCTCAGGGACATCACCGCTCGTTGCCAAGCCGAACGCGAGCGTCGCATGGCTCTGGAGGCACTAGTAGGGGGTAAATGTTTCGACCTCTTCTTGACCTCATGCCCGCATTCGGATTTCTTGCCCCTAACATCGACTCCTCCGTTTTAGATGTCTCTGACAGGTACAACAACCTGAAGATGGCCTGGGACAGCTTGATGGAGGCCGCGAACCACGGTCACCCCAATGCGTTCCAAGTTGCCGACACGGTGGTCCTGGAACAGCTGAAGAGGGAGCAGCAGAAGAAGCAAAGAAAAGATTGAATAAATACTTTCGCTTCTTTCTCCACGCCTTCTGCTTCCCACCTCCTTGAAGATCTGACCATCAGGGTTGTTAGATGTAAACCTGCAAGAAGTAGTTGTAATATGATTTTTGCGCTAAGTGCAATGCATCTAGGCACTGGCCATTTTCTTTCGTTTATGGATTTTGTTCTGAAGGCGGCCTCGTTCTTGAGCGCCGGTTGTTTCTGTGTCAGATGTGTGTAATCATCGATCGATCTCGATGCTAGGATAATATTTCTTCAGATACCTTCCATTTATTGCAGCAAAAAATTCTTCTCCTAGCAAAGTTTTCAATATATATGCATTACCAGGGACGCATCTGACCACACGAAAAGGTCCTTCCCAGTTAGGGGACCATTTGCCGAATTCACTGTACTTAGTTCCAATCGGCAATAGCGCTTTCCAAACCAACTCGCCTTCTGCAAATTGCCTTACTTTTACCTTCCTGTTATAGTACTTGGCAACCCGCAGCTTGTTTTTCTCGATGTTTTCCAAGGCTCTAAGACGGATCATGTGCAAATCCTCTAGTTCATCCATCATTAGGCCACTGTAATCTTTGGAGCCCAAATCTTTCTGCAACACCACTCTCCTTGAATCTGATTGCATCTCCCAAGGTAAAACCGCATGGTGCCCATAAACCAACTCGTAAGGAGAAGTTTTTGTAGCTCCATGGGGGGCCATTCGGTAAGCCCACAGTGCCTCACTGAGTACCGAATGCCACCTTCTTGGCTTCTGGTCGATCTTCTTTTGTATCAGCTTGATCATGATCTTGTTAGAAGCCTCTGCTTGACCATTAGCTTGGGCATAATAAGGAGAAGAGTTAAATAATTTAATCCCCATGCTTTCGGCAAACTCTCTGAACTCTAGTGACACGAATTGTGCCCCTTGATCAGTGGTGATAGTCTGAGGGATTCCAAACCGATAGATGATGTGTTCTTTGACAAATTCAACCATGCTTTTTGATGTCACCTTCTTCAGTGGGATCGCCTCGACCCATTTGGTAAAATAATCTGTAGCCAAAAGCACGAACTTATGCCCCTTGCTAGATGGTGGATTAATTTGGCCAATCAAGTCTATCCCCCAGCCCCTGAATGGCCATGGCTTGATGATGGGATTTAATGCCGATGCGGGGACCCTTTGAATATTTCCAAACTTTTGGCAATCCTGACATCCCTTGTAATACTCAAAGCAATCCTCTAATATCGTCGGCCAAAAGCATCCGGCTTGTCTGATGACCCATTTCATACGGTAGGCCGACTGGTGTGCTCCACATATCCCATCATGTACTTTGCTCATCATGTTCTTGGCCTCTTCTGGACCCAGGCATCGTAGCAATACCCCATCTAATGATTTGTAGAATAAGTTATCATCCAGAAGAACGAACTTTATGGCCTTGTACCTGAGCTTCCTAGAGACCTTGCGGGATGGATCCTTCAAGTACTCAACGATCTCTTTCCTCCAATCATCTTCTGCAAGATCCGTCCCCAGTGCACACACCTGCGCAAAGAAACGCTTCTTGGCTCTCTTTGTAACCGCAGGCGCTTTGAGCCGCCTTGTTTGCTTCTTCGTTATGTTCCCTAGGAATATGCTGTAGAGTCACCAACGGGAAGCTCTTCAAGATTTTTCTGCATTCTTCGTAGTAACTCCTCAGCGCTTCACTTTTGCATTCGTATTGGCCGTTCAATTGCTTGATCACCAGCTCTGAATCTCCATAAACTTCGACTGAAACGGCCCCGGCTTCCCTCAAATATTGAAGCCCTCGAAGCAATGCTTTGTATTCAGCCTGGTTATTTGTGACAGTGGGCTGTATAGGGATGGCAAATTGAAATATCTCACCTCTAGGCGAAATCAGTAGGATCCCTACTCCCCCACCTTTACCACATGACGATCCATCAAAAAACAAAGCCCAGGGGGTAATTTCAAGTAAATTAATTGACGGATCGCGATGTTCAGTTATAAAATCGGCAATGATCTGACCTTTGATGGCCTTTGCCGATTCGAACTTCAACTCGAACTCCGATAAAGCCAAGATCCATTTGCCAATTTAGCCGTTCAAAATTGGCATAGATAACATATGTTTTATCACATCAAACTTGGAATACACGGTGCATTCGGCATTCAACAGGTAGTGCCGAAACTTTGTACACGAGTAGTACACGCAAAGACACGCCTTCTCTACAACTCGAATACCTGGTTTCGGGATCAAGTAATTTTCGGCTAAGATAGGCTACTACCCGCTCCTTTCCCTCAAATTCTTGATTAAGGGCCGATCCAATGGTTCGGGTATCGGCCGCCACTTACAACTTGAAAGGCTTGTTCACCGAGGAGGAACCAAAGATCGGTGGCTCCTTCATGTACCGCTTGATTTCATCGAAAGCCTTTTGTTGTTCGTCGCCCCGGGTGAACTTCGATCTTTCTTTAACTTCAACGGCGGAGAGAATGGCAAGACCTTCGTGACAAATTTGATATGAATCTTCTTACGAAATTAATCTTGCCGAGCATTGATCGCAACTCCTTGAGGTTAGTTGGAGGAACCACTTCATCAATGGCCTTCATGCTCTTTTTGCCAACTTCAATTCCTCCTTCGTGGACCAAAAACCCCAAGAATTCTCCACTCGATACCCCCAAAAGCGCACTTGTTTGGATTCATCTTCAAACCATGCTTTCGGGTGCACTCCAAGGTCCTCTTCACATCTTCCAAATGCGTGTCATGACTCAGGGACTTGATCACCACATCATCAATGTAGATTTCCACAATTTTGCCGATCAACTCGTGAAAAATATAATTCATGGCTCGTTGATAAGTTGCACCGCATTCTTTAACCCAAACATCATGACTATCCATTCAAACGAGCCTATATGACCAGGACATCTAAAGGCCGTCTTTGATATGTCCTCTATCGCCATGAAGATTTGGTTGTAACCCGCATTACCATCCATGAAACCGATGACTTTGTGCCCACCGCGGCGTCAATCAACAAATCGGCAATAGGCATTGGGTAACCATCCATCGGAGTAGCTCGTTCGTGTCCCTGAAATCTATGCACCCTCATTTTTCCATTCTTCTTGTATACAGGGACGATGTTAGAAATCCACTCCGCATATCTGCACGGCCGAACGAAGTTTGCATCAAGCAATCTTTCAATTTCCTTCTTCACATCGGCCAATACTTCATCTTTGTAGATCTTCCGGGGTGGTTGCTTATATGGTTTGAAACCAGATTTGATTGGCAACCGATGCTCGACGATAGAACGATCCAATCCGGTGCATCTCCGAATAATCCCGTGCGAAGCAGTCTTTGTATTCCTTGAGAAGCTTAATTAATTCTCCCCTGAAGTCCGGCTGCAAGTCTGCGCTGATGAATGTCGGCCTTGGCTTATCACCGTTTCCAATGTCAACCTCTTCTAATTTGTCGCCCGACATGAATCCCCGCCCCAACTTGCCATCAGTGCCGTCTACGGGGTTCTCCATTAAAAATTGCTATAAGAGCCGATCGCTTGAATCGGCCGTTGATCACCGCCGACGTGCTCAACAGACCTTCTCCCCGCCTTTCCCCGAGAAGCAATCAATACCTTGGTACTCCCGTAAAGCTGGTTCCATGTTCGCTACGCTCACGGAGTCATCTCGCTCGAACGACCTCGATCTCATCGTCCACCCACCGGATAAGCTGTTGATGCATGGTGAACGGGACACAACAGCTTGGCATGAATCCGGGCCCCGCCCAAGCGAAGCAAGTCGTAGGCCCCCCTTGCCTTCGATGACAAAGAAGGTAGTGAGCAGCGTCTTGGATCCGATCATCAAATCCACGTGCGCGCATCCCTTGGTATCTGAAGGATTCCCAGCGAAGTCATTCAGGATTATACTTGTAGGTGTCAGATCGCTCGGGCCCATGCCAAGTTTCCTGAAGGTGGTGTACGGCATTACGTTGACTGCCGCCCCACCGTCGACAAACATCTTTGTCAATGGCTTGCCATTGACGTATCCTATCAAGTACGGCCAGCCCTCATATGTCGATTCGTGGCCGGTTTGTCGAAGATTGCCTCGCTTGGCCGCCACCAGTTGTGCCATCATCCCCTCGGCCTGTTCATCATCTAGGGCCGCTTCCTCCTGCACAACCTGGTTAGCAGGAGCCATGAACTCGTTCGGCAGAAAGTATACCATGCATGTTGGAGCCGAACGCTTTGATCCTTCAAAGTTGATCTTTGGGGCGCCACACCCGCCTCGTCCGGATCCCACCGCCTCGCCCGCGGTTCCTCAAGCACTGGACCCGTCTCTTCCGGCTTCTCCTCGGGCCGGCGGGCACCATTGCCCCTTCTCGCCGCATGTAGTCATCTTCATCCTCCTCTTGATCGCCCCACCCGAGGTCGCCGCCGCTTCCTAGGATGATCAATGACTTCAATTTTTTGTCGCCGATCCCCATTAGGGTAGACCCTTCCAATTCTCTCGTGGACGGATCGGCGATTGCGCCTCCCCGCCCGTACTCAAAATACCCGTTACCGCATTCGGGACGCTCTTCAACGTGGGCAGCTTCAAACCCTCATTCCAAGCAATGCCCGAAGAAGGCACATCCCCGGTGCGCGCGCTCGCTCGCGCGTGTATTGCTCCCCGGTCCCTTCTCGCGCGCTTCTTCCTCGCTCTACGCCTCTCCTCCTCGCCCGCGCTTTCGGTAGCGCTCCTTCTCCATCCGGCGCCGCCACTTGTTCGAGAGGATGCGCGTGGTCACCCTTGGCTTAGCTCTAGATGACTCCCCGATTTCTATGTGACTCCTGAGAATGCGGGGAGCCTCACCATGCACCTGTTCCAGAGTCACTTGGCGTTCTGGGTCCACCGTCCCATCTTGTCTAGCCCTGGCTGAGGTCAAGACCTTGACTTTCCCCTTCTCCTTGGCTGTTATCACGTTAACAGAAAAGCCCACCATGTTCTGAGGGAAGGAGTGGCCATCCAGCTTCATTTTGTTGTCGAACTTGAGGTGACCCTCCTGGATGGCCTTCTGGATCTTCATCCTGAAGACCCTGCAATCATTGATGGAGTGTGAATCCCCGTCGTGGAAGCCACAAAGTAACGTTTTCCTTTAACTCCATCGGGCCGAAGCATGGAATGCCCCTCGGCAGCCCCGATTCGGCCTTCCTTTACTAGGAGCTCAAACAATTTGTCGACCTTTGTGATATCAAAATCGTAGGTGCCCTTGGTCCGCTTGACCCCCGCCGATTCATCGTCAAAGGCTCCTTTCCCCACATGATCTCTCGCCGCGGCCACATCCGGGTTCGTCATCGCAGTCTTCGACCAGTCGCTTTGTCTAAGAACTCGGTTGTAGATGTCGCAACATCATGCTGCTTGCCAAACTTGGCATCCTTCTTGAAGCCGTACGCTTGGTTGCTCATCAGTGATAGCTTCTGTGATAGCTGGCCCAGGTTCTCGAACTCCATCCCAAACAATTTCTCGCGTACGGCCGGCAGCATCCCGGTGACGGCCATGTCAGCCAACTGGTCATCTGGCAAGTTAAGCGAGAAGCACATGCCTTTAACCTTTCTGAATCTCCTGAGAAATTCCAGCGGCGTCTCGCTATGCCTCTGCTTCATGGTAGCAAGGTCGATCAGCTTCTTCTCAGAGCTGTCGCTGAAATAGTGAGCGTGAAATTTCCGCTCCAGGTCCTTCCATCTGCTAACTGACTCAGGGGGCAGGGACGAGAACCACTGGAATGCTGGACCTGTCAGTGACGCGGGGAAGTAGCGGACCCTGAATGCCTCCTCAGCTGAGCATTCCCCGAGCTGCATGAGGTAACGAGCGATGTGCTCAACTGTGCTTGTGTCGTCCTGCCCTGAAAATTTCGTGAACTCCGTCGGCGGCTTCACCCTTGGCGGAAGGAGCACGTTGTAGTACCACTCTGGGAACGGTCGCTTATTGGCGGGTCCCTGCATTTTTGGCTTGAGGCCGAACTGATTTTGCATCAATTCGGCCATCTTCCGCGCCAGGGCGTCGTCCTCTTGCGCGCCCGGCACCGGCGCGTATCCTGGGTGTGGGAAAGCGTCAAATGCCCCATAGTTTCCTACCTCATGGTAGCCCCCGCCGTACGTGCTTTCTCCGCAACCGCTGTTTGCCGGGAGCAATCCTCTCGACCGAAGCGAACGGGGCCCCGTGCGAGCCGAATGCCACATCTCCGTACGTGGGCCGGTACGGATTCGGGCCGTTGCACGGTGCTGACCCGTGCCGCCCGCGGTGGTGGCCGGACCGGCCGTCCCCCCGAGGCCCGCAAGGGAGGCCGAACCGGCCGTTTCCCGGCCCGGCCGCGGGAGGAGGCCGGAAAGCTTGACTTCCGGGCCGCTCCGAGGAGGAGGCCGCACCGGGCCGGCTCCGTAGTGGCGGCCGAGAGCTTGATTCGCCCGGCCTCCACGGTGCCCCCTCCGGATGGGTGCCTTGCTAAATGCTTGTTCCATGCCCGGGCCAAAGACGGCCACCATCATCCGCCGGAGCGCACCGAGGAAAGCTTTGTTGTGCTTGCTCAACATGTAGTCCGCGGATTCTTGGAATACCCGCATGCACTCTTCTTTCTCCCCGCCGAATCGTGGCATCGCTCTCCCCCGGCAGCAACACCCCGGGATCTCGTTCTTCGGTGCACGGGACGCCACTTCTATTCTTCTTGAAAGCAAAGCAGACATTTCGCCGAAACCGGTCCATGGCGTCCCGGAGTTGCCGCCGCCGCTCGAGAGATAGGTCCTCAAGGTTGACGTCCATGATGTCCGCGATCTCGGGCATCTTGATCTATTCGGCCGTGGTCCCACCGGGCGTGCCAAAAAGTGTGTTGACGCAAAAAAGTGCACCTAGCGCCAAACACACAAAGCAAGCCGAACAAGCCGGCTTCACACGCGCAGAGTAACGATGACGTGCCGGCCAATTTTTCCTCAAAATTAACAAAAGATAAAGCGATTAGATACCAAAGCTTGGAACTTGCCGGTGGTACCGTACAGGTCCCATATTTACGGCTAAAAGGCCACATGAGATGACACATAGCTATGGAAAAGATATTTGCCAATGAACTGAAACCATTCGGGATCTTATAAAAGAAAAATCAATACTGCCGAATGAATGACGTAAACATGACGGCAATCGGTCTTTGTTTAGTCAAAAATGCATAAACACGATATTATGACCGATCCCATGATAACCAATATTAAATAAATGAATAAAGTAAAGCACGATCATAATCATGTAATGAACAAGCATGCATAGATCCAAAGCACTAGTCCACCGCATGTCTAGGTACTCTAAAACCCGTCGGGTACGATATCAAACAAATCTATCCACCGCATGATACAATTTGCATGAAGACCGTACCACTTTCCACAAATAGATCTATCCACCGCATGATACAATCTAAATATGGAAAGCTAAAAGCACGCATTATTTAAAGCATGAATTACGCACGTGTTCTACTCGTGATGAAACATAACCGAATACAAGAAGACCGATTCGGGGTCCATGAAGAAGGAATGAACATTACCAAGCGAATAAATCTATCAAAGTTGATTCGAAATCGATCCACCGGATGACTAGCTCTAAAGCAACCCAAAAACCTGCATCTACCGCATGATACTCAGTTCTTTCAAGATTTATACCGACATTGGCAAGCTTGAACCCACAACACGTAACAACCTAGATTGATTCGGTTTCGGCTTTTGAAAACACAAGATCCATGCATTAAAACATGAAATCTACCCGTACAAGGATCACGAAGGAGATGAGCCGATCCAAACCTATCTAGATTGGGCAAAGGTGTTACATGAATCTAAACATAAAGTAAAAACTCGAAGTAACACAGGGTAACTTAATGAATCTATTGGATCTTGCCAAAACCCAATAGAGCCGATAACTAGCTTCAAGCTAGATCTTAGCCTACCGCATGGCTCATGACCTAACAAGAAACCCTCTTGAACCAAGCTTGAATCTACCGCATGACACGAAGCATGGTAACAAGACTACTTGCATCGTATCTAAATCCACCGCATGATACTAGACATGATACAAGGTTGCCGGTACTCACGGAGGTCGACGGATCGATGAACCCTCTCGAAGAACTCGACGACACGACAAAAGGACTCTAGGGTTTGGCGTAAGGCCGGTGTGTTTTGAAGAATGATTGTGTCTATTACATACATTCAGGGCTCATATTTATACCCCCGCCGTGGTACAATCTCGAATGGATTCGTTTCCTAACTTATCTCTTAGTTTAATCGCCTATCTATCCATTCGTCCTCCCTGCCTGAGCCACGTCATCGTTCAATTCCGCAAAATCGGCTCTCTCGTTCCTTTGCCGAACGGGAGCAGATAGCCGACCGCAGACTTCTTTGCCGAATACATCTGAAAAAATCCTTCCCTTCCTCGAGACGGACTCCTGACCGAGCTGGACCCACTAGTCAGACTCCTTACCAAATTTTGGTGTTAACACACCTTGCTGACCGCCTTGCTCCATTGTAAAAAGTATAACAACTGAAATAAAAATATATGAACATAAACAATTATCGAAAAAAGCTTGAAACCTATATGGAACAACTGCTAGTGTTAAATGAAAACCAAAATACAACTCTAACAAAAAAATACAAATTGCAAAGACATGTGAAAATAAAGTTGCAACAAAAAAATAACACAATTGCTACATCTAAAATTGCACAATTTGCAACTTCTATGATAGGGCAATTGCAACTCTATAAAACCAGTAACAGAAAAACTGCTAATGCTACTAAAAAATGTTTAATACTAGACAAAGTTGCAACTCCTGTAAATGCAAATACTTGCAACCTATAAGAAATAGGATACAGTTCTCACAATATCAAACTGCTACACAAAAATATATACGTAAAAAATTCCTGTCTAATACGACGATTACAACTTCTGCTGTGATTATGGTTGCAACTCAAACAAATAACCGGTTGCAAAAAAAAAGCTACAACACCTAAAAAAAGTGTAGCTATGTCTGCTTGACCGGTTGCAACTTCAGAAATAGGGCGATTGCAACTTCTGTAATACGGCGGTTGCTAACAATGAATCAATCAAAGACCTGCGTACTAAGATGATTACAACTTCTGCGTGATTATAGTTGGAACTCCTGCAATTAACAGATTGCAAACAAAAACGTGACAGAAAAGCTACAGCACCTGCAACAATGTTGCTAGTGTAATTGACCGGTTGCAAAATCAGCAATAAGACGATTACAACTTCTGCGTGATTATAGTTGGAACTCCTGCAATTAACAGATTGCAAACAAAAATGTGACAGAAAAGCTACAACACCTGCAACAATGTTGCTAGTGTAATTGACCGGTTGCAAAATCAGCAATAGGACGATTGCAACTTCTGTGATGCAACGGTTGCTAACAATAAATCAATCAAAGCCCCCTAACTAAAAAAGTAAAAAAAATAACACGACGGGGGCACATGCGATTTTTACACCTAGCCGCGTCTGCTCAAAAATAAAAATCCAATGAATGGAAAACGCAAAAATAAGTCAGTAAAAAAACTAACGAAAAAAGTAGCAGCAATATCATCTGAATGAATAACAAAAATTATTCACCGGGGGCTCTCGAAAACAAAATTCCGTCGAAACATGAATAATCACGCAACCACATATATACCCTAACAGAAAAAAATAGCTGGAGCAAAAGGAAAAGGGGGCGATAGGTCGGACGGCATACCTGCGAGCAAAAAGCTACGAAGATGTGTTTCGTGAACGCAGTG
Organism: Cenchrus americanus; assembly: GCA_947561735.1. Classification (NCBI taxonomy): domain Eukaryota; kingdom Viridiplantae; phylum Streptophyta; class Magnoliopsida; order Poales; family Poaceae; genus Cenchrus; species Cenchrus americanus. The sequence continues at coordinate 194,011,236 of OX387245.1, read as the reverse complement.
GGGAATCGACGCTGGGGTCTCTCCCGCCTCACCACAGTCGCCCCACGGGTTTTGCCACCCACCCCCGCGCGGGGGAGAAAGAGGAAGACGACGGGAACGCAGCACAATGGAGAGAGGCGCGATGAAGCCGATGCGGGCGGGAACAAGGCGCGACGATGCGGGTCGACACGAGCGGGGGTGATTCGCCGCTCGGAATCCCGACGAGCGCTCAGCTTCTCGAAGGCGGTCGCTCCGCTTCAAGCCGACGAGAAATCCACTGCGCCTCTCTTCGCCGGCGAGCGCCGGCGCAGAAGACGAGGAAGTGGAGAGAGTGGTAACGGGTCGGGGGAATTGAATAAGAGAGTGACGGGAAGGAGTTTGTAATAAGCGGGCCCAAGGTGGGTGGTTAACGCTTGAGAAGTGGGGTGCGGTTATGACGGCGGTTCCGCACCCCCCACCAGGCCCGCGCGCCCCCGGTTAAGGAAGCCTGGTTGGTTCGGCTAGTTGGGCCTGGGCGCATTCGCTATAGAGAATGCACCCAGGTGCATTATATATATATATATATATATATACCTCTAAAAAACGCGTAAGGGCAACGACAGGCGCGAACCACGGTTCGCCGGCGAGCCACGGCGTCGCGCCCGTGCGTCCGCCAACCCCGCACCTCCCACGCCCGCTCGCCCCCGCGCGCTCGCCCGGTCCCACCCGCCCTTCGCGACGCTTCAATCCTTCACCCCCGCACGCCGCCCTCGCTTCCCCACCACACGCCGCCTCCCCTCCCGCACCGCCACCGTCCCCCGCCCCCCTCTCGCACCGCCGTCGTCCCCCGCCGCCGTCCACATCCCATCGTCACCTCGACCCTCCACTATCCCCCTCAAAACCTAGACCTAAATTCCACCACCGCCTCCCCAATCCGCGTCTTCGTCGTCTCCTCCGCGCAGAGGGCGCATGGCGGCCGTGCGCGGTGGCCGGCCGGCGAGCCCGGGTCGCGGGCTCCGACTCCGGCGACCATCGATGACGGTGCCTAGGGTTCGAGCGGGCCCTGTGCGGCAGCAAAGCACGAGCTTCGATTCCGGCAGCCCCTTCCCACTCTGGCGGCTCCCCTCTACACGTATCTCCAGGTCGACGCAGGGAAGGGTGAAACAACAACTACATCGAGTGCCACACATGGGCACAACGGGGACTAGCTACGGGTGGGTGTGCAGCTCACCCCGTGCGGCTGCTCTACAGCGGCTTGGAGGCGGCCCGGCGGCGGTTGGGTAGCTCCGCCCAGATCAAGGTGTGCTCCCTCTCTCAATTTTTTTATCCTCCCATCTCACTGCAATTTTTAGCCTCTCGATCTTTTCCTTTTACTAGGCATACATGTGCACTTGCGGATGGACATAAGGTAGAGATTCTTCGATTGCGCTTTCCCCGATTAAACAACTCGCATTTGACAATGTGATCATTCGGATCAAGAGTCCCCCCCCCACAGAACATGTGTCATGTGAAGTTGTCGCTTGCATCTAGGGTGTGCCCTACTCCAATACAAGGTGTCTTAGTAGTAGTGGTCGGCCAAATCACACCTATGCAAAGTGGTTCTTTTGCGCATTCTATCATGACATCAAGAAGCCTATTCAATTTCCACTCGCATTTATTGATAGGCTTCATCATTGTGCACACCGCCTACCGATACGTAAATTTATCTCCATCCATCATCACTTAACACTTCAGAATTTATTATGGGTTAGACATCCTTGAGAGAATCAAATGTGTTGTGACCCATAAGACCGCACTACCTATCACAAGTCATAGTTCCGCAACAGTTAACATTGGTGAACAACCGAGCATACACTCTAACAAGGAAACATAACAAGTGTTGGTTAAGAATAGGTCCGAAGCCTCAATCATTATTACTATCCAACTTGATTGCCATTTCGAGGCTTTCGGCCTACTTGGTCATAAGACTTGACCATATGTTCTATCATAGGCTATATGGGACAAGTACCGAAAGAAAACTCTACTTTTGATTTTGTCTACAAGAATTTTTTTTGCTTCATGCCTTATGACAGACTAACAAAATGAGGACACATAGGATAAGGACACATATGGTGGTTAGCGAGATCACCTCTTCGCAACAAACCGCTTAACCGATTGTAGATAGTTTCTCTCATCATATCCCCGTTACAAGCATTCAAGGTGAAGATAGTAGCTCCCGGGATGATTCCGCAACCTAGCAAATCGCATTTAGCAGGGAAAGTATTCGAGGGGAAAACCATGGTCCGAATCGAGACTTGCAACCGACTATCTCAGGACAGGAGAAAAAACTTATTGACCCACAAGATTTATTTCGATATCGGATCAATGCTAAATTAACTTAGCTTTGGTTACGAAAAAAAAAAAGCTTACCATATTCTTAGTACTTATCTTCCTGTCGTTTTTTGAGAAATTTCTTCTCCCCGCAAACCCGATAATAGTAGCGAGAAAGCAATATGTATGATTTGTGCATGCCGAGATATGTTTCGAGCGTAAGAAAGATTCACACTTAGAAATTTTGTTGCATTATTCATTATTTTCTATCATCATAATTGATGGCTTCAAAGCACACATACAGATGGCCATGGACGACACCAAGCGACCGGACGGTCCGGGAGAAAGAGCCAGTCATCCGGATGCGGTCTGCGAAGTCAACGTCTTCTTAAGAATGCGGACCGACACCGCCAAGGACTTCACCAAGGTTACCGCCGATTCATGATCTTTTGTATTTAAATTATGTTCAACTATCAACGGTTAAATATTGCATTTAAATTATGTTCAACTATCTTCATGATGCAGCAACAAGCAAGATCTTTATGTCATCGTGCTAGGTGAATTCTCGCTTCATGTTGCACCCCCGCTAAATTCATTTTTCGATCTTTTAAAAATTCTTTTCTTTGTTTTTTTCTCGGTGCACTGGGAATGTGAGCACCTTCCGAGTTTCACTTTCTTTTTGGAAAGAAGCTATGAGCACCTTCTTATCCTTGTTTTTTTCTATTGTTAGTATACTTGTTGGGGCTAGGGGATCCGCGAGTTGTAGGAGGCTTGGATGGGCGGACGAGGCGAAGGTCCCGGCGGCGGCGGCGCTCGGACACCATCCCGGTGGCCGGCGTCCCGGGGCGGGCAGCAGCGCCAAGGAAGACAGGGGAATGAGACTGTCACCACGTTTATTGAAACAAACAAAGAGGTTACGAGAGATCCGGTTGAACCGGAGAGATTGTGCTCAATCTCCGGTTACCCTCCACGATACTAGAGTCTTGGCCTTATACTCCAACTCTTGCAATCGACACACACACACGATTACAACGCATACTCAAATTTGAAACAACCTAAGGCTGCGCACCGCCGCTCCCTCTTCGCCCATCGCACGGTTCCTCCTCGCATATGTGTACACAACAATACCGCGTAAGGGTAAGTGAACTAATGGGGACCGCATAACCACAAAAAAACAAGAGCTTGAATGCAAATTATTAGCTACATGTGCTCAACTTTTCATTGTTTTACAAGTATTAGCGAAACAAGTGGATCGTAAATAAATACGGTGATGACAACAAAAATAGCCTAGCAGGTTAGGCTAAGATGAATACAATTCTATAAAAGAAGATGTGATTGCCATGTGAGGGTCCTTAATGTTATTTCTGAATTTTGTCTTCTTACTTTGAAGTTCTATACACTTCCTGATAGTTCAAGCTAGGCTTTGATATGAGTCACTTTATATGTTTTCATGTTTCCTTCAGGATTTATGCAGAATGTATACTTGTGTTATTGTGTATGATAGTATGATATGTCAATATTTCAATTACCTTCATGACTAACTTCTCATGCAACAAATATTGATCGCCACTTTCTTTCAGGAAAGTTCATGATTAGCATGTCAAATTTAAGAGTGTCATATTGTTTTCTGTATTGTCTTTGTTTCAAATGACTTATGTGGCAGACCCATTAATTCAGTAGGGACAGCTATATACATCATAGATAACATTATGCTCTCTGATTTATTTATTGTATCAAGCATGGTGTTGGTTATCTATGTTTCATGTATCATCTACTGAACTTCTTGAGAGAGGCAAACCCTTCCTGGTTCTTGGAGCTCAACTCATTGCTGCACCTTAAAGCTGATATACTGCTATGGTTCATGGTAAGTACCATGTCCAAAGGATTTAATTCTTGGTGAGTGAATCATCATATGGCTTCTAGCCATTTTATACTACACTGCTCCTAGCTATATGCAAGGCAAGTCCAAATATGTTTTCATGGCTGCAAGATATGATCGGATCCAGGTAGTATGATGCATAGCTTTATTTTATGCCAACCTATCATTTACTTTTCATCCTTTCATGACGAAGTTGTATATAACTAATATGTAAAAGTATTTGCTACTTGGTCTACTGATTTAAAAGCCTCAAATATATTGTAAAAAAGAATCAAATTTACGTATGAGGTACCTTTTCTTTTGGCGAATATCATGCTTGGCATTGACCATTATTAAAAAACCATACATTTGTGCCTTTGAGATTGGCTGATTCGCTGATTGGAAAGAGAGATTGACCAAGAGGCCACATGCTTCTTTAAACGAATGAACTAAGTTTTCGTCATCGTAACAGAAGTGCGCTATTGAGGTGATCAGGTGACCATTTGGTTGCTTTTGGACGATTTAATAATCAATAGCAAAGAGGGTATAGTGTGCATTTTTCGCTAGGTATTCAATGCGGAAATATGACATTTTGAAATGATCAATCAGTGCGGACTATTGCAAATGACGGCAAACTTTGACTCAGTTTCTTATTGAAATAGTAATATCTTTGATTCTTTTTTAATGTTCGTACTTTAAAATATTATATGCCATCGAAAATCATGTACTCCCTCTGGTTCCATATTAGAAGTCGTTTAAGACAGTGACACAGTCACCAAAGCATAATTTTGACTTCTCTTTTCTATAAAAACCTTTATTGAAAAGTTATATATGTATATTCTTATGAAACTATTTTTCAAAACAAATCTATTTATATGATTTTCACATTTTCAAACTCAACAACTTAAAAGTTATTCATGATTTATATTCCCAATGTTTACCTCAAACCTTGTCTAAAACGACTTCTGATAGGGAATCGGAGGAAGTATATCGTGATGTAAATATTTTGTGTCCTGTAGCATCGCACGGGCACGATCCTAGTATATATATATATATAGCTTCACGAAATGGGTCGGGCCACGTTACTGGCAAGCTAACGGCAACGGCAGTAACTGTGTCCAACCTGGTCACACGCAAACTGTACTACTTGGTATTATTTTTTACTCCAATTTAACCTGGGGCCGCAGGAGAGAGGGAGGTGCCCGGTCCCGCTCCTGCATGCGCGGTTCAGCTGCATGCATGCGACATTGCGACTCTGCTCGGAATCTCCCAGTCTAAGCCCCTTCCAAGAACAAATTAGTACTAGCTGCTGCATGCTAGACGGTGCTTACTGGCTGGTGGTTTGCTGGCGTCCTCGTCACCATCAAGGACTATCAACGCTGGACAATAGAGGTGATTTCCCTTGGTAGTTGGTACGATTTAACACTAGAGTTTTTTTCAAATAATCCTTTCTTTTTTTTTGCTAATCCTCCCAAAACAAGCTGTTGCATGGGGAGCATTTGTTTTGTATGGCGGGAATCATTGTCAACCGCACAACCTGCAAATCTACCAGAAACAAAGCACGCTGGGGTGCAATGAAAAGGATGAAACTAGCTAGTACGAATACTAATCAGTACTGTACACATGCTAACGAAGTTTGAAGTATTTTATTCTTTTTTGAAATCTGTGACCTTATTTTATCTCGACTGGCATGAGTGAATAAAAAAAAGTTTTTACAAAGCTGAAGTATTCCATTGTCCACACTCACGCCGCTGTTCCAAGCCTGCGAAAGAAATCTATCCTATTTTATTCGACGGAAATAGAATGTTAAACAAATAATTTGAGAATTCGGTAAACTAGTATACTTATATTCCCTAAAAAGAACAGGACCATGGTCCCCCTCCTCCCTACCAAGTGTCAAGGAGGTCCATTATTATCATACCCTGTTGTGTGCTCTAGTGCGTGTCCAGCAAACCATTTCCTACCCAAGCAGCTGTAGGGTCATCTCGCTACCAGAAAGCCATGTGAGTACCCTATTTACTTTTAAAAAAAGAAATGTGAGTACCATGCGCTGCGCTGCTGGACCTGCAAGGCCGGCACGGGGGGACCGATAACGCGCGGTTGATCGACGCCGTTCTGTAAGCCGCTAGTCACCGTGTACTCCACGTGAACCATCAGATTTGCATGCATGGTGATCGAACGGTCGTGGGTGGATGGGGTAGCAGCCACCGGTGGGTGGTTAGCTACCACCGGTTGTAGCTGATTATTTCCGATATATATATATATATATATATATATATATATATATATATATATATATATATATATATATATATATATATATATATATATATATATATAGGCCCCTGTGTTGCAACGAGAATAAAAAAACTATTTGATATTTTTATCTACAAGACACCACATGGTTGCAGATAGCATATCCTACTCGTATTTAGTTTGGTTTAAGCATTGTTCTTATTTTTTAAAAAAATCATTTTTCTAGCCTAGCAAGAGAGAAGGTATGATGAAAAGGACCAAGCAGCCCTCAGTGCCCAGCACCAAAAATAGTGTTTTGACATTTCCCATTGCAACACCCACATGCAACAATGAATATGCAATCAATATGGAGCTCGTCTCCTACTCAATTCGTTGACATTGATGCAAACCAAGATCTCCATCTCCAAAATTGCAATGCACACGTACACTCTCCAGGCGCATCCCAACAAATGTGTCAGAAACTCAGAATGCACTCGAGACCCTCCACTTGAAGGTTTTGAGTCTCAACATCGATCAAATGGAGCACCCTGCGCAAGTGCGCATATGATCTCTAGCCACAATGATATATGTTGGACAAAACTATAAATTTTAGATAAAAATTGTACTACTTGAAAATATAGGCACATGTATCCTCGTGTTGCTACACCATATAAACATACTACTAATGTGCTTGTTATTGCTATAAACAAAGTTATAACATAAATATGTTGTATATATTTTTTTATTTAAAACCTCGTGCCAATGCATTGGTGATTTTTTTTTTGAGATTGATGCATTGCGTGGGAAGCTCTATGTGCGCGGTGCGCACCCCCACGTGTCCTTGTTTGATTGGACGGCATGATGCCTCTGGTTTCGTGAATAAAACAGGATAACATGCAGCAGTTGCCCCCGGGGTATCTCGAAAAAAATAGGATACATGCAGTGTGGGCTTCTCGTGGTACGCACCTGGGCTTTTCCATTGCGTGGGCTTCTCGTGGTACGCACCTGGGCTTTTCCATTGCGTGATGGAATTCTCGTTGGATGCAATTACGTGTGCTTTTCATTGCGTGCTGCTGTGCTAAATGGCCCAACAGCTGCCTGCTGCCCCGCTCTTCACATAAATGGCACGCAAGCCCACTGTTGCATCGTATGTTTGTGTGATGGAATTCCTCTCTTGTGCATGGGTTCGACAGAAAGAGGTCCACGCTCGGTGTCCGGTCTTTTTTCCTCCCGTGCGGGGCGCGGCTCAGGAGGGACGCCCGGTTGGTTAGCCGGTTTAGAGGGTAGACAGCCCGGTTTTCCTCTGGTTCGGTGGGTAGAAAGTAGGTTTTCCTCCGGTTCAGCGGGTAGACAGCTGGTTTTCCGCGTAATCTTCACGGTTTCGGATGACGTAAAAAAAAAACGAGCAGAAACAATCCTTGCTTTAATATTAGGTAGAGATAGAGATTTATCATTTATCGCAACAAATTAACGTTCGTGACCTGCCGACCTATAATTTCTGACAACACGACCAGGATTAAAGGCTGTCGGAGTTCCGTGTACTCTTCTCCGACTTGGCGACTTCCTCACTTCCTCCCGCGCCCGCCCGGCAAACCCCGCGCGCACGGCACGCATACAGCGCGCCATGGTTGATGAATCGGACTCGAATTTGAGCACCGTATAAATGGATTTGGTGGACGCCACTCCCCAGCCACCGCGTACTTCGTCAGTTCCAAGAATCATCTTCTCTCTCTCTCCTCCACCACCGCCTCGCCGCGCCAAGAATCAGACAGCGCGCTCTTTCTTTTCTCATGTCGGCGGCGATGCGCAAGCGCCCGGTGGCGGCCGACGGAACGGCAACCGGCGTCGGGAGCAAGAGGGCGCGGATCACGCTCGGGAGCATCTACGACTACGATAAGCTGGAGGTGCTCGGGGAGGGCAGCTTCGGCGTGGTGGTCAAGGCGCGCCACCGCGGCACGGGCGAGGCGGTGGCCGTCAAGCACGCCAGGGCCTCCGACCTCCGCGCCGTCCTCCGCGAGGCCGGCTGCCTGGCCGCCTGCCGCGGCCACCCTTCGGTCGTCGGCATCCGGGACGTCGTCGAGGACGCCGCCACCGGGGACGTGTTCCTCGTCATGGAGTTCGTCGGCGCCAGCCTGCGCCGCCTGCTGCGGGGGGCGTCGTCGGCGGCACCGGCGCGGTTCACGGAGGCCCGGGCACGCGTGGCCATGCGGCAGCTCCTGCGCGGCGCGGAGCGGATGCACGGCGCCGGGATCATCCACCGCGACATCAAGCCGGACAACATCCTCGTGGGCGCCGGCGGCGCGGTCAAGATCTGCGACCTCGGGCTCGCCACGCCGGCGAGGGCCGAGGGGGCGGCGCCGTACCCGGAGCGCCGCGTCGGCACCCTGCCCTACCGCTCGCCGGAGCAGCTCGCGGGACGCCGGGACTATGGCCCCGGCGTCGACATCTGGGCGCTCGGGTGCGTCATGGCCGAGCTCCTCACCGGCCGGCTCATGTTCGACGAGGAGACGGAGGACGCCATGCTCGCCAGGGTGACGGAACTGGGGCGCGCGCTCGGGGAGAGGGGGCTGAAGGCGTTCGACGACTGGCCGGCGTTCCAGGGCCTGACGGAGCTGTCGCCAGGCGCGCGGGAGGTTCTTGCCGGTCTGCTCGCCGTTCAGCCTCGGGACAGGCTCACCGCCACGGCCGCGCTCCGGCATCCGTGGTTCGCCGAGGCGGAGGAGGAGGAGGAGCGTCCTGCCACCACCTGCGGCAGCGCGTGCAGAGCAGCTCGGAGTATCAGTGCTAGTGTCGTGACCGTCGTGGTCTGAGAGCCTTCGATGATTGAATTGACTGTTTGTAATCTTATTCGTTTGTTCATTAGTAATCTGTAATCTTGATTACAATAAGCATCGATTGGTATGATGCATTACTCGCCAAAAAAAAAGACCCATGAAGAAGAAGCAATACAGGATCAGCTTGGTAGCTGGAAGAGCATTGCCTAGCTTTGATTTGACAATCAAGCCTTGCTTTCTACGCAGAGCTGTTTTGTCTAGCTCGATTCATCAAGTAAAATCTTGCTCGCGCAGTCCCCGAGATAATGCAGCAACAAAATCAAACAATTTCTTTGCTCTGATGGAACATGTTTGATTTCTTGGGTGAATTTTTCACTCAGAGAATCTTATATGGATTGAGTACTAAATAAAGTCTATTTGTAAAATCTTTTCACATATGAGTGTAACTTTGTGTGAAGAATCTAATAAACCTAATTAATTCATGATCTGCTACATTAATACTATATTAACCATCATCTAATCATGAGGTCAAAGATCTCATTAGTTCGTCTCGTGATTTAGCCAGGGATTGTGGAGGTAATTTTGTAAGTTGTCTTTATTTAACACCTCTAATTAGATGTCAAAAGTGTATGCAACATTTTTCATCCCCAAACCAAACATCAAATTGCAAGGAAACTAAGCACGCCCGCATTCTGTGAACCCTGCTTGGTCTTTTGAGCATCGGTTGCCGAACATGTGTGCAATATGTGTAAAATAGCAGGGAAACCACCTGCATGTTCTGACCTCCGAAGCTAAGACTTGGTGCTGTGTTGGTATGAATCGTCATTCTGTTTGTATAAAGCCACCATGTAGTCCTGAATTCCAGCATAAAAGTTTTCATCTCATCTTGCATATATTTTCTTTCAATTATGTTTACGTTTTATGTTTATCATCAAACGACGCTTTGGCCGAGTGGTTAAGGCGTGTGCCTGCTAAGTACATGGGCTCTGCCCGCGAGAGTTCGAATCTCTCAGGCGTCGTATTTTTTAACTTTTTTACGTAGGGTTTTTTTTGATTCACTCCCTAACAATCGAGTGTTATTATGTAGTGTATCAATCTTTTTTTTTTTTACCAATGAAACGAAGACATGTAGGATTGTCACGGCTCAGCGGATAGGATTTGGGTGATGAGGTATATAAAATTTAGTCGGATTTGCTTAGCAGAACAGCATGAAAAAATCAACTGAAAACAAACATGGATCAACCAAAAATTCAGAAGCAATCAAAACTGACAAAGTGCTACAGTAGTTGGTTTCCACCAACACCTCGTGGGCCCCATGGAAAAAAGATGCAGTAGAAAGTGCTAGTTGGTTTCCACCAACACCTTGTGCGCTCCAACCTGCGGAAAATTTTGTTGCCTTTACATTATCATAGTATCATGCTTGCGCATGCGTACATAAGTAACAAACGGATTAATAGTGCCAGCGCATTATGCTCATGCATGCATGGGCTCTAGAAGCTAGCACTAGCAGGCTACACGAGGTTCAATCCACCCCCACGGGTCATAGCACTAGAGAAACAACAAGGAGAGCGAGTTGATCCCTGAGCCTCGCTCCACACAAACGGGTCAGAGGGTCATGTTCAGGGGCGCTCTGATCCGCCCCTGCCTTTACAGGCCTAGATGCACCAGCTTTTCATATGAGTTATGAAATTAAATGCCTATAAAACTATACAGCAAAACTATGCATTTGAGGATGAACATTTCATTCAGGTTTCATTTCATTTTACGTGATGTAGCAGTCTTAAAAACAACACCATGAAACTTTACATCGACAATTATCTTATTTAACTTTCATTGAACATATGCATAGCATATGGTTGCATTAATTACGGTTTACAACAGCACTCGTCGCGGTCATTTCTTTTACTAACACAGTATGCATCTTTGCATCCTCGTGTGTTGCCCAATAAGTTTTGCACGCACTAGGTACACAGCGTGGATTACAAGTGATGCATTGTTCCTTTGTCCCTCCAGGGCAGCCTATGCCAACATGCACACAGTATAAGTCAAATAGGCCGACTATTTGGTCGCACCAACTGATCTTTAATTGACAAAAAGAATAACACAGAGTAAGCAAAGTTAGTGGTGTTCAAGTTTACATTTGAATAACTTTATATATTCTTGCAGCGGAAAGTTCTATCATCGCTCTCATACGATACATCATCACATAATAAGAAGGGAACACTATATGTCGATAGTTGTGACACCCTAAAATTCCATCACTAAAATCACTTAGCAACTTAAAATGTCTTAAGGACTTAGGGAAATTAAAATGTAAACAAAATTTGAGCTCTAAAAATATTAAAGATAATATAATAAAGATAGAAACAACAAGTGTATGTGCATCATCATTTGGCTTGCATGGTTTTGGTTGCTTGTGTAGTCTCTAAAAAGCCTATAAAATATTTGAGAAAAGTTTGCTGAAGTTTGAAAAGGATTTGAATTCAAAATGGTTTTGAAAATGAGGTTTGAAAAAGAAAAAGAAAAAAAAAAAGAAAAACCTCGCGCCTTACCCTTTTCGGCCCCGGACGGCCCCGGCCCGGCCCACTTCCCTTCTCCCCTTCTCCTTTTTCTTTTCGGCGGGCGCCGACGGGTGGGCCCCACCGTCGGCCTCCAACCTCCCCTTCCTTTCTTCTTCCTCGCGCGCCCGCGCCGGCCCGCCGCCGCACGCCGCGGAATCCGCTCGGCCCCGCCCCTTCCCCTTCCTTCTTTTCCTCCCCAAGCACTCGCCAATTAAGGCAAGTAAGCGCCGTGTTCAATTGGGGGCCGTTTCCCCTTTCCTTACACCAGCCGTGATGGCCGCCGGCCATCAATGGCATCCCGCCGCCGCCCCGGCCCCTAGTCGCTTCACTTCCTTTCCCCGTGCCCTATATAAGCTCGCGCACGCACTCCTTAGCCTCCTTTCGCCTCTGCAGCACACACACGCCCGAGCCCGAGCTCAATTCCTCCAGCGCCGCCGCTTTGCTTTCCGCCGCCGCCGTCGTCTCGTCGCCGCCGGTGAAGGGCTTGGTCTCCCACCCGTCTCTGTTGATCAATAGCTTCGCAGGAGACTTGACATGCTCGTGCGCCTGCAGGTTCGCGCCCCCGACGCCCGTGGGAGCCACGCCCCGTGCTCACCGGAGCGCCGCCCGAGCCGCCGTCGTCACCAAGCCGCCCCGCTGCCGCTTCTCTTCCACTTTTCGGCCCATCTTCTTCGCCTGTGCGTGGTAAGTGTTTACCCCCGCCCAATTCCTCCTTGTATCGCGCACGGCATCAAGTCCCCGAGCTCACCGGAGTGCCCGCGCCGCCCCCTTACGGTGCTGGCCGCCGGTGAGGCCCGATCGCCCCCGTAGACCTCACGAGCACGTGCGCAAGCATCCCTGCAACGTTTTGCCCTAACATGTGGTCGAAGAAACGGCCGGGAACGCCGTCCAGGGCTCACGCCGGCGAGTCCCCGCCGTGCGCCGCCGCACTCCGGCGTCGTCGCCGCCGCCCGCCGCATGTGTTTGATCAGGGCCGTTAGATCGCGAGCAGACGGATGGGATCACGTACCCTTTCGTTTAAAGGGGGATGGTCCACGGTGGACCCATGGACCGCACCCACGGCCGGGTCCATGGTGCACCGAGGCGTCATCCGCCGTTGGATCTCAGATCCACGGTGTGGAGTGACGATTTTGTTAAAGAGTCCCTGGATTTTCAAATGTTCACAAGCCGGTCCTTCCACCTTTGGAAATAATTGCGGTTAGGTCTGATTCTTTCAATCTAGCCCCTATCCACCCTGTTTAATTATGTTTTAAGCCTTTTTCACCACTTTTTGCATATAAACCCTCTGATTTAATTTATACAAATGTTTTAGCCCCTGAATTTATTCATAAACAACCCTGTAAACTTAGTTTTCTTGCAAATAGGCCCCCGAAAACTTGTTTTAACCATATCTTTCTCATTTTAACTCCGTTTTTAGCGTTCTATATACCGAAACGATCGTCTCGACGAGTAGAATCTTTTAAACAGTAAATTTACCAGTTTTATTACTGTTTGGTGTACTGTTTTGTTTATTGATTGTTATCCATGCTTGACTCGTAGATATCGTGCTCGTTTCGTCCGAGCTCCCTGTCGGAAGTGATCCGGAAGAACTGTCTTTGAAGAGGAATTCACCCGGCTTGTAGAGGAAGGCAAGTGGATTTTCCCCCTCTGCATAATCTTTTTGAACCTATGTCACTGCATGCTAAACAATGTTTACTATTCCTGTTGATATGCATAAATCTGATGGGCAAACACCTAGCTAAGGATTTGACTAGATGCTTTATCACTTTACCTTGATCAACCCTGTTTAAACAAATGTTTGGGGTAGATAAATGCTTAGCTTGCTCAACATAAGTTTGGTTATGTTTGTTTATGTTATACATCTCAGTTCTGTTATGTATGTGCTTGTGCTTTTAACAAGATAACTTGATATAATCGGAACATGGAGAACCACCCAAGATAACAGTACAACCACAGTCCACATGGCTCTGGCTTAGCCAATTAATTAGGAGAGTGGGGTAGCCGATAGCTCTTTCCGAGAGGGGCACGGGGGGCCGGAGTTGAAGGGGTATAGCCGGTCCTTTTGGGGTAGCGCCTTGGCTAAGGTGTTGACCACTAGGGAGGGTTATGGCCGCTCCGTGCTATAACTTGTTGCGGGCTGTTGGTTTCTCTTCTTTCCTTTGTAAAGGCTTCGTAGTGGACCCCTAGCCACTCACCTTGGAAGTGTTTAAGGGTCTAGCTAACCCGGCAAGATGGGGAACACGAACCGTGGGTAAAGTGTACAACCTCTGCGAGTGTAAAGCGATCGATCAGCCGTGCTCACGGTCACGAGCGGCTTGGACCCTCACATGAGTAATAAACTTGAAGATTAATGTAAATCATGGGTTGAAGGTTTGGCTTGAGGTTCCTTTTAAAGGTTAAGTGGGTTGGTATACACTTACATCTAGTAACTAGGTGCTTGCTAATAAAACTTGACCAACTTATAAAATGCTTACCGCTGTGAACCATAGCCTATCCTTGACAAGCCTTGCATTTTCCCCCACTTGCCGAGCTCCAACCATAAGTGTGCTCACCCTTGCTCACCGCTGTTCGAGAGGAGAACGTCGGAGGCGAGGACGAGTACCGGAGTGACTTCGAGGAGTTCTAGGCATGCGGATCCCCCAGTCATCATGCCTGTGGATGTCAGCGATGGAGTTGCTCGTCGTCGTTTAGTTATCGTTTTGTTCGTACCTTCGAGTCCACCCTTATGGATGTAATAAAGGATGTAATACTTTGGTTTAAACTCTTGTACGTTTTGTTACAGCAATGGTATTACTCTCGTTTTGTCTAATCATGTGTGTGTAAATGATCCTGGCGCACATATGAGATGCATTCGGTTTTCCTTGTAAAATCGGGTGTGACAAAGTGGTATCAGAGCCGTGATGACTGTAGGACGCAGCCTTAGTTAGAAATGGACGAAATTAAGGATTCATGTTCTAGAAAGCCACATCATGCTTCAAATCATCTTATTTACGCACTAAAAATCTAATTTAACTTTGTTTATCATTTTTAACTATCATTTTGATTTATTCGCACTGCGAGATCGGTTTTGCTTTGACGGATGGCCGGGACTTACATGACCCCTCGCAAGAGCACCGGTGGACGCTTTCCTTTTTGGACAAGCGGCCCCTCGTCACCACCTTGAGGATGTTGAGGAGGAACGGGGAGGAGTTCCGGCGGGGAGGTTGAGGTTGAGGAAGACCCGGTAGAGGTCCGGCCGGAGAAGAAGAAGAAGAGGATCTGAAGAAGTTGAGATGGAGGAGGAAGAGCCGGAAGAGCCATTGGAACGGACCACGGGCGTACGATGGCACGGTGCTTGAGGCAGACGCAGACGGTGACATTGTGATTCCACCGGCGCCGCAGTCAATGAGGAAGCCCCCCCTGCACCTGCTGATCCCGTGCCGGAAGGTGATCCGGAAGACTCCGGTGATGACGGTGTGGGTGAGGATGATGGTATCAATGCCGCCGCAACCCGAGGAAGATGAAGATCCCCGCTACCATGGAGCCGAGTACCATAAGCACGCAGCGAAGATGAGAATGGGCGATTCGCATTCTCTTGTGGGATGTTCCGAGGTATCCGGGGTATACCATAAGGCCTCTCTATGTGACCAAGCATTTCGGTGAGCCCGGAATGAGGGATTACTACACTTGCAAAGTTTACATCGGGAAGCCTCGAATGATACCGAAGGATGGAGGCATCGCTCATCCCACCATAGCACGGCTCGGTTCTCTACGGATGATCTTGCGGTGAATGATGCAGCAAGGAGGGCGCTCGGTCGGTTTGTAATGCTAATCGAGTGCGGTTGTTCCGGTCGGAGTACCGTCATGTGCCTCGACGTGCAAGTGGCACGGAAGTGACCGTGGTGCCGGCGGGAGGCGATGACCGCATCGATGTCTTGGCAAGGGTGGCCGCTGCTCCGAATGCTGATCCGGAGGGAGCAACTTTGGAGATAAACGGGTATCATGAAGAGCGGCAGTCGCTCGAGGCAAAGATAGCACGACCGGAAGCACAACTTGCGGGACGGCCGGCGCCTCGGGAAGTCATGCCATACCGGACTACAGCTTCCCCCTCCGCGCAAAAGGCTTCGTTACAACACCGATGAAGCTACTACTCGTCTTGGCTAGGATCCTAGGATGCTCGCCCTTATCATTTACTTTTTCGATAGACCGTTCCTGCGTGAACGTATTTGCTTGTAATAATGAATGCTGTTTGCAAACATGTTTGAGTTGGATCTTTGCTTGATTGTAATTGTATGGTGGAGTGATGGCCACTATGCAATCTGAAATTTTAAGTTAATTAAAGTTTGGTTTGGGTTTTTATCGGTTGTCATTGATTAATCTCTTATGCAAATGTGATTGGATCAAATCTGTTTTCGCAGTCATATGACATGTCAGTAATGTTTTGCTTATAACTCAAGCTACAGAATTCCAAATGACATGAAACCAGTTGGGTTAGTTCACAAATTTAGAGGATGAATTTCTGTCAAAAATTCAATGGTATACAATACATATTCTGGGAGTTATGCACAAAGTAATGAACCTGACAGAATCTGTAAATTTCTGCTGACATGGCTGTACCGTTTGAATTATATCTCGAGTTATACATATCCAAATGAGGTGATTCCAGTTGGGTTGGTTCCATAATTTTATACACTATAATCTGGTAAAAATTCGTGGTCATTGTATATTTATACAGAAAGTTATGCATAATTCTTTGAGGTCAACAGAATCTGTCTTAACTGAAGTACATGCTGTCATTTTACTTTGAGTTATTCTCTTATGCAATGATTCAAGTACAATTATCGAGATATGATTTTTCTAACGGTCAGATGGTAAACACCAGGTCCGGAGGAGGTCAAGACGTGCCACCCGTGATCCGAGCACATATTGCAAATCAACAAAACCCAAGCACCACCTCCACCAATCAACCAAGCAATGGACCCGAACATGCGGCAATTCCTGGCAGCGCGGATGCAAGCGATTCAAAACCTTACTAATGCGTGCGGCGAGATGCAAGCTCAACAGAATCAGCCACCACCACCGATGCCACCACCACCCCCGCCACCAAGGGACGAGCACAAGGAGTTCATGAGTCACCACCCCCCTACATTTTCTCACTCGACTGATCCACTAGATGCGATGACCGGCCGAAAACCATTACTAAGAAGCCGGAAATCGTGCGGTGCAATCGACGGGGAGATGGTTTTGTATGCTGCCGGAAGACCGGTGGGGGCGGGCCGCATTGGTGGGATGCGTACTCTCAAGCTCATCCCAACAGGCAGAACATCACTTGGCAGGAATTCCGTGACAACTTCCGCACCTATCACATTCCTTCGGGGGTTCTCAAGCTTAAGCAGAGGGAGTTCTTGTCGCTGAGGCAAGGCAATATGTCAGTGACAGAGTATCTGGACAAGTTCACTCACTTGTCACGTTATGCACCTGATGAAGTCAACACTGACCCAAAGAGGCAAGAAAGGTTCCTGGATGGCTTAATCAGTCCTCTGAACTATCTACTGCAGAGTCACATCTTCCCGGACTTTCAGACGCTGGTAAACAAAGCTATTGGGCCGGAAAGCAAGAGGAGGGAGATGGGTGAACATAAACGCAAGTTTCGGTCTCGGGGCGGTCTAGCGGTAACACCCGTCCCCGTTACGGTTCTCGGCGAGCTCGACTCCATATCGTCCTGGTGGACAAGCCGGGAGGTACCCACGGAACATGCGGCTCCGGCGCTCGTTTCGGCCACGGCGCTTCAATCCTCGGACACCCGAGCTCCTACCCCTCGGCCGAGTCGTCCTAGCAACAACTGCGGGGCACCGTCGGAAACACCCCACTGTTCGGCCCGGTGGATGCTTCAAGTGCGGAGAGGCGGGGCATTATGCTAACAAGCTTCGTCCAAAGAGGGTGATGCGGACTCCACGGAGGGACATTGGGAACGGGGACCGGGCAGCCATCTTCTCGGGCTCGTACTCCACGGACACCCGGCAAGAGAGGCCGGCGAGTCATGTGCGTGGCCGAGTCAATCATGTATCGGTGGAGCAAGCTCGGAATGATGCGGCGTGGTATTGGGTACGTTTTTCGTCAACTCGTACTGCTACGGTATTATTCGATTCGGGAGCATCACATTCATTTATAACCGATCAATTTGTGGCAAAATATAACTTATCTATGAGTACAATGAAGAACCCACCGATAGTTAGCACTCCGGGGGAGAAATGAAAAGCGGTCACATATGCCCACAAGTAAAGATTAATATCATGGGGGTAGACTTTCTTGCTAATGCGGTAGTTACGAAATCATGGGGAATAGATGTCATTCTTGGTATGGATTGGTTAAGGAGTTGTGATGGAGTTATTCGGTGTCGGAAGAGGTCGGTACTATTAACCGGTCCTCAAGGGGAAAGAGTAGAGTATGTGAGTGCACCCTCGTCCGTCAAAGGAGTTATGAACTCGTTGAAGGCAAGGCCTTGGAGGATATAAGGGTAGTGAATGAATTCCCCGATGTATTTCCGGAGGATTTACCGGGTATGCCACCGATCGTGACATTGAATTTAGCATTGAACTTATACAGTGTTTGCTCCTATATCTAAAAGACCATATAGAATGGATGTTAAAGATCTAGCTGAATTAAAGAAACAAATTGAAGAATTGCTTAGTAAAGGGTTTATCCGTCCTAGTTCATCACCATGGGGAGCCCCCACACTCTTCGTTGATAAGAAGGATGGATCTAGAAGGTTGTGTATAGACTATCGATCACTTAACGAAGTTACTATCAAGAATAAATACCCTTTACCTCGGATTGAGGATTTGTTTGATCAAATGAGAGGAGCTAAGGCTTTCTCTAAGATAGATCTTAGATCGGGTTATCATCAGTTGAAAATCCGTGTGGAGGATATACCAAAGACGACATTCACTTCTAGATATGGGTTATATGAGTTCACCGTGATGTCCTTTGGCTCGACCAATGCACCAAAGATACTTTATGTATTTGATGAACAAGGTATTCATGGAGTATCCGGATAAGTTTGTTGTGGTATTCATTGATGATATATTGGTATTCTCTCGGAGTGAAGAAGAACATGAAGAACATTTGAGGCTTGTGTTACAAAAGTTACGGGAACATCGACCGTGTATGCCAAGTTCGGCAAGTGTGCTTTACGGTTGAAGGAGGTATCTTTTCTCGGACATATCATCACGGATGGAGGCATAGCGATCGATCCAAGCAAGGTTCGGGATGTATTGAGCGGAGTCCGCCTAAGAATGTGCCGGAGATCGAAGTTTCCTTGGTCTTGCGGGATACTATCGGAGGTTCATTGAAGGGTTTTCTAAGATAGTGAAGCCACTTACCACTCGCTCGAGAAGGGAAGAGAATTCAAATGGGATGAGAAGTGTCGGGCTAGTTTTGAGGAATTGAAGAAGAGGTTGACCACAGGCCTGTGTTGATCATGCCGGACATACACAAAGGGTTCGATGTGTCTTGTGACGCCTCTCGGCAAGGTTTGGGATGTGTGCTAATGCAAGAAGGAAAGGTAGTCGCTTATGCTTCAAGACAGTTGAGGAAACATGAACGAGAATTATCCTACTCATGATCTTGAGTTAGGCTGCGGTTGTTCACGCATTGAAGATGCGGAGACATTATATGATTGGGAACAAGTGTAAGATCTTTACCGACCATAAGAGTCGAAATATATCTTTACTCGAAGGATGCGAATCCGAGGCAAAGAAGATGGTTAGAGTTGATCAAAGATTATGATTTGGATATCCGGTATCATCCAGGGAAAGCGAATGTTGTGGCGGATGCTTTGAGTCGAAAAGGACAGACTAATATGCTATTGGGACACCGTTACCTCAAGAACTATGTTGGGAGATGGCACGGCTTAACTTGGGAATGGTTGCTTCGAGTGAGACTTTGACATTAGAGATTGAATCGACACTTGAGCGAGGATATCGGGAAGGGACGGTTGGTCGATGCCAAGATTGCGAGAATACAAGAAATTGATTAAATTGGGCAAAGTTCCGGAATTCAGAGAAGATGAGCAAGGAACGGTGTGGTTTAAGAACGGGATCCGTGTACCCGAGATTAAGGAGTTGAGAGAGGCTATTTTGAAGGAAGCACATGATTCGGCTTACTCTATACACCCTGGTAGTACCAAGATGTATCGGGACTTGAAGCGAGAGATACCGGTGGTATGGGATGAAGAAAGATGTGGCGGCTCATGTAGCTTTGTGTGATGTGTGCCAAAGAGTGAAGGCCGAGTATCAAAGACCGAGCGGGATTGCTACAACCTCTGAAGGTACCTGAGTGGAAATGGGAGGAAATCGGTATGGATTTCATAGTGGGATTACCTCGTACTCGTGACGGGTATGATTCTATTTGGGTTATTGTGGATAGATTAACCAAGGTAGCGCACTTCATTCCGGTGAAGAAGACCTATACGGGGAGTGAAGCTAGCCGAGTTGTATAATTCAAGGATAGTGTGTTTGCACGGGGTACCGAAGAAGATAGTGTCGGATCGAGGCACACGGTTCACCTCACGGTTTTGGCGAAGTTGCATGAATCAATGGATACAAAGTTAAACTTCGACTCGAAGCATACCATCCTCGGACGGATGGACGGACAGAGAGGACAAATCGGATACTCGAGGATATGTTGAGAGCACGTGCATTAAAGAACAGTGGCAGTTGGGATAAGAGTTTGCCTTATGCAGAGTTTGCTTATAACAACAGCTATCAGTCTAGCATCAAGATGGCACCTTTTGAAGCTCTGTATGGAAGGAAGTGTAGAACACCGTTGTTTTGGAATCAGACTGGTGAAAGGCAGTTCTTTGGGCCAGACAGCATACGAGAAGCAGAAAAGCAAGTTGAAATCATAAGAGAGAATCTTAAGGCAGCACAGTCTAGACAGAAGAGTTATGCCGATCCTCGGCGAAGAGAAGTGATCTTGGAAGTCGGTGATTATGCATACCTCAGAGTGTCACCTATTCGGGGGTTACGAAGGTTTAATGTCAGGGGAAAGTTATCACCTCGATTTATCGGACCGTTCAAGATTTTGGAACGGAAAGGAGAGGTGGCATACCAGTTAGAGTTGCCAGCACAGTTGTCAGGAGTTCATGACGTGTTTCATGTGTCACAGTTAAAGAAGTGCACAAGTGAGGTTAGAATAGAACCGGTACGGTTAGAGGATATTCAAATGGAGAATGACACGACATACAAGGAATACCCCGTTAAGATCTTGGATGTGTCGAAAGAGTTACCGAAGTAAGATTATCGGAATGTGCAAAGTGCGGTGGAGTCATCACACCGAGGAAGAGGCAACTTGGGAAAGAGAGGATGAACTCAAGGAAGACTTTCCTCAGTTTGTTCTCTAAGTCTTCTGAATCTCGGGACGAGATTCTCTTTAAGGGGGTAGGATTTGTGACACCCTAAAATTCCATCACTAAAATCACTTAGCAACTTAAAATGTCTTAAGGACTTAGGGAAATTAAAATGTAAACAAAATTTGAGCTCTAAAAATATTAAAGATAATATAATAAAGATAGAAACAACAAGTGTATGTGCATCATCATTTGGCTTGCATGGTTTTGGTTGCTTGTGTAGTCTCTAAAAAGCCTATAAAATATTTGAGAAAAGTTTGCTGAAATTTGAAAAGGATTTGAATTCAAAATGGTTTTGAAAATGAGGTTTGAAAAAGAAAAAGAAAAAAAAAGAAAAACCTCGCGCCTTACCCTTTTCGGCCCGGACGCCCCCCGCCCGGCCCACTTCCCTTCTCCCCTTCTCCTTTTTCTTTTCGGCGGCGCGCCGACGGTGGGCCCCACCCGTCGACCTCCAACCTCCCCTTCCTTTCTTCTTCCTCGCGCCCGCGCCGGCCGCCGCCGCACGCCGCGGAATCCGCTCGGCCCCGCCCCTTCCCCTTTCTTCTTTTCCTCCCCAAGCACCGCCAATTAAGGCAAGTAACTGCCGTGTTCAATTGGGGGCCGTTTCCCCTTTCCTTACACCAGCCGTGATGGCCGCCGGCCATCAATGGCATCCCGCCGCCGCCCCGGCCCCTAGTCGCTTCACTTCCTTTCCCCGTGCCCTATATAAGCTCGCGCACGCACTCCTTAGCCTCCTTTCGCCTCTGCAGCACACACACGCCCGAGCCCGAGCTCAATTTCTCCAGCGCCGCCGCTTTGCTTTCCGCCGCCGCCGTCGTCTCGTCGCCGCCGGTGAAGGGCTTGGTCTCCCACCCGTCTCCGTTGATCAATAGCTTCGCGGGGAGACTTGACATGCTCGTGCGCACGCGGGTTCGCGCCTCCGACGCCCGTGGGAGCCACGCCCCGTGCTCACCGGAGCGCCGCCCGAGCCGCCGTCGTCACCAAGCCGCCCCGCTGCCGCTTCTCTTCCACTTTTCGGCCCATCTTCTTCGCCGTGCGTGGTAAGTGTTTACCCCCGCCCAATTCCTCCTTGTATCGCGCACGGCATCAAGTCCCCGAGCTCACCGGAGTGCCCGCGCCGCCCCCTTACGGTGCTGGCCGCCGGTGAGGCCCGATCGCCCCCGTAGACCTCACGAGCACGTGCGCAAGCATCCCTGCAACGTTTTGCCCTAACATGTGGTCGAAGAAACGGCCGGGAACGCCGTCCGGGGCTCACGCCGCCGGCGAGTCCCCGCCGCGCGCCGCCGCACTCCGGCGTCGTCGCCGCCGCCCGCCGCATGTGTTTGATCAGGGCCGTTAGATCGCGAGCAGACGGATGGGATCACGTACCCTTTCGTTTAAAGGGGGATGGTCCACGGTGGACCCATGGACCGCACCCACGGCCGGGTCCATGGTGCACCGAGGCGTCATCCGCCGTTGGATCTCAGATCCACGGTGTGGAGTGACGATTTTGTTAAAGAGTCCCTGGATTTTCAAATGTTCACAAGCCGGTCCTTCCACCTTTGGAAATAATTGCAGTTAGGTCCTGATTCTTTCAATCTAGCCCCTATCCACCCTGTTTAATTATGTTTTAAGCCTTTTTCACCACTTTTTGCATATAAACCCTCTGATTTAATTTATACAAATGTTTTAGCCCCTGAATTTATTCATAAACAACCCTGTAAACTTAGTTTTCTTGCAAATAGGCCCCTGAAAACTCGTTTTAACCATATCTTTCTCATTTTAACTCCGTTTTTAGCGTTCTATATACCGAAACGATCGTCTCGACGAGTAGAATCTTTTAAACAGTAAATTTACCAGTTTTATTACTGTTTGGTGTACTGTTTTGTTTATTGATTGTTATCCATGCTTGACTCGTAGATATCGTGCTTGTTTCGTCTGAGCTCCCTGTCGGAAGTGATCCGGAAGAACCTGTCTTTGAAGAGGAATTCACCCAGCTTGTAGAGGAAGGCAAGTGGATTTTCCCCCTCTGCATAATCTTTTTGAACCTATGTCACTGCATGCTAAACAATGTTTACTATTCCTGTTGATATGCATAAATCTGATGGGCAAACACCTAGCTAAGGACTTGACTAGATGCTTTATCACTTTACCTTGATCAACCCTGTTTAAACAAGTGTTTGGGGTAGATAAATGCTTAGCTTGCTCAACATAAGTTTGGTTATGCTTGTTTATGTTATACATCTCAGTTCTGTTATGTATGTGCTTGTGCTTTTAACAAGATAACTTGATATAATCGGAACATGGAGAACCACCCAAGATAACAGTACAACCACAGTCCACATGGCTCTGGCTTAGCCAATTAATTAGGAGAGTGGGGTAGGCGATAGCTCTTTCCGAGAGGGGCACGGGGGCCGGAGTTGAAGGGGTATAGCCCGGTCCTTTTGGGGTAGCGACCTTGGCTAAGGTGTTGACCACTAGGGAGGGTTATGGCCCGCTCCGCCGCCGTAATGCTTGTTGCGGGCTGTTGGTTTCTCTTCTTTCCTTTGTAAAGGCTTCGTAGTGGACCCCTAGCCACTCACCTTGGAAGTGTTTAAGGGTCTAGCTAACCCGGGCAAGATGGGGAACACGAACTGTGGGTAAAGTGTACAACCTCTGCAGAGTGTAAAACTGATCGATCAGCCGTGCTCACGGTCACGAGCGGCTTGGACCCTCACATGAGTAATAAACTTGAAGATTAATGTAAATCGTGGGTTGAAGGTTTGGCTTGAGGTTTCTTTTAAAGGTTAAGTGGGTTGGTATACACTTACATCTAGTAACTAGGTGCTTGCTAATAAAACTTGACCAACTTATAAAATGCTTACCGCCGTGAACCATAGCCTATCCTTGACAAGCCTTGCATTTTCCCCCACTTGCCGAGCTCCAACCATAAGTGTGCTCACCCTTGCTCACCGCCTTGTTCGGAGGAGAACGTCGGAGGCGAGGACGAGTACCGGAGTGACTTCGAGGAGTTCTAGGCATGCGGATCCCCCGGTCATCATGCCTGTGGATGTCGGCGATGGAGTTGCTCGTCGTCGTTTAGTTATCGTTTTGTTCGGACCTTCGAGTCCACCCTTATGGATGTAATAAAGGATGTAATCTTTGGTTTAAACTCTTGTACGTTTTGTTACGGCAATGGTATTACTCTCGTTTTGTCTAATCATGTGTGTGTAAATGATCCGGCGCACATATGAGATGCATTCGGTTTTCCTTGTAAAATCGGGTGTGACAATAGTGCCCTTCCTAAGCCACGTCCATCTACTTCTTCCATTGGACCTCCATCCCCGAGAAAGAAGTACCCAAAGATGGCCACTGGCTGCGGCTCACCTGCAATCAACTTATCAGTAGCACCGTGAGTACATAAAGGTACTCATCAGGACTTATCACGTATGGGTATATACTTGCCCGACTCTCAAGGAGTATGCATTTGGTTAAGTAGTGTGACGCCCGATTTTAAAACCGAATGCATCTCATATGTGCGTCAGGATCAAGTTTACACACATATGATAGACGTCATAGGTGAAATATCCATACACAACATTCAAAACGTTGGTCAGGTTTTAATTAACGAACACCTAGTTACTAGATGTAAGTCATACCAACCCACTTAAGCAAAAAGAAACCACAGTCATATCAAAACCAATATCCACATATTATTTCCATCTTTAAGTTTAATTGTCATGTGAGGGTCCAAGCCGCTCATAATTGTGAGCACGGTTGATCGATTAGTTTTAACTATGCAGAGGTTAGTTGTACACTTTACCCACAGCTCGTGTTCCCCATGTCGCTCGGGTTTGCAAGGCTCTTAAACACTTCTGAGGTGAGTGGATAGGGGTCCACTACAAAGGCATGCAAAAGACCAACAACCTGCATAGTTACAGATCAGGGAGGACCATAACTCTCCCTAGTTGTCAACACCTTAGCAAAGGCTGCTACCACAAATGAACCAGGCTATACCCCTGCAACCCGGACCCCCTCTGCTTGATCCTTTCGGATAAGGTCATCAGTTCATCCACACACCTTATTAATTGGCTAAGAGAGAGCCATATGGACTGTGGTTGTACTGTTTTTCTTGGGTGGTTCTCCATGTTCCGATTACATCAGATGATCGTGTATTAACCAAAAACATCATTATTAGGCATACAAACCTTTGCCAGAAAAAACTATTTTTATCCAACCCGAGTTAAGCAACTAAGCATTGTCTACCAAAAGATTTATTAAACCGAGTTGTTCCAAGGATCATGGAGAAAAATCTAGATATGTCCTTAAAAAGGTGTTCCCATCAAATTTATGCAAAACATAAAGGTAAACTTAATTATCATGCAATTACATAGGATAAAACAAAAATATGTAGGGGGAGAAGACCATTTGCCTTCCTCGCCTAAAAACTTAGATTCTTCTTCCTCGAAAAGCTGATCTTAATCAACTCCAACGGGCTGCTCAATTGAAACAGGCACGATATCTACAAGCACACAAGAAAGCATATAATAACTAAAACAATACACCAAATAGATCTAATAGGTACAAACACAAGGCCAAAAACAAACGGGCTCGCTGAGACGATCGCATGGACACCAAGAATGCTTAAAACAGATAAGGAACGCTAAAGATATGACGACCAAAACAAGGTCCAAGGGTTTAACTGCGAAAAAACTGGGCTTCCAGGGACTTAACAAAAAGAAACCAGGGGCTAAAACCTAATTATGCAAATAAGCCAAAGGTTCACAACACAAAACAACCTAACAGGACCTCGGCGCTTGAGAAGCTAAGGGGCTTAACGAAAATAACATGACCTAGATGTAAGGATCTTTCTAGGTGGAAGGACCGTCTTGCGAAACAAAAGAAGCTAAGGGTCTCTTTAGCAAAATGGCTATGGTTGACCGGTATGAGGTTGGATTGACTTGGATTTGGGTGCATCTGGGCCGTCCATGCTGGAATGGACGGCGAGCGACGACGGCAAGCGGTGGGCAACAGCGGAGACAGCGGCACACTGCGGCAGGCTCGCCAGTGACGCTCGATCTCGAGTTAGGGGCTCGGTTTGGCCGTACGCGGAGCTAAGATTGAGACGAACCTAACAAGAAGCTTAGGGAGGCAGTTTAGATGACGGATGGGGCGTCACATCTGGCGAGGCGGATGACGTGGCAGGGCGCACAGAAGTGATGATGCTAGACACCTTGGGTGCAAGCAAAAAGAGGAGGAGGTTTGGCCTCCTCACCTTGTTGCGATGCTACAGGAGAAGAATGAGCATCCAAGAGGCAACGTCGAGAGAGATCGAGGTCGGCGGCTGGAGCTTGAAGACGACGGGCGGCGACACACAGGTCCAGCTTTGTATGACAAAGGGTGAGGCGGTCCTAGAGCAGAGAGATCACAAGTGAGCTTCGCACACAACGAAGGAGAAAAGAAAGTGAGGCGAGAGACACTTCACCAGTGGCGAAAAGCTTCGGTGGCCAACAATGGCTTGGTAGCCAGAACTCCGAGCGATGATACAGGCGCGAAGGTGCAAGGAGTGTAGAGCGGATGCGAATGTAGAAAGGGCGAGGTAGGGCTCAAGCTCAGGTTTTAAAGAGCAAGGAAAGGGAGGGAGAACGACGGTCGGGGAGGAGTTCCATTGATGGCCATGGTGGCCGACGGCTTGATTGGAATTAATTCTTCACGTCATCAACGCCGGCACTGACGTCGCCCTCGCACGGTGCGACGGTCATCGAGTCCGACAACCATGGGTGGGTACTGGTGAGTGTCCTTCAGCCCTCCTCCCCCATCTCCCTCTCAAAGTCACCCCTTTCCCAACTCCTGTCTTCTTTCTGCTAGGGTTGAAAACTTAAAATTGATTCTTGTTGCAGGCTCCTGTGTCATCCTCGAGTATGGAGGCTTCTCCTTCATCTCTACATGGCGTATCCTCAACCTCAACACTTGAGAAAACTCTTGTTGGTGCCAGATCGATCCAAGGTACAACTCTTCCTTGCTCCTATAATGGATCTCTGAATCTTGCCTCAAACTAGAAAATCTAGTGCGGCTTTGCCACACCTTTCTTTGATTTTGGCCAGTGTTACCATATTAGATGTATTTTATTATGTATCTTTTATGTAGCACATAATATACTAGAAGTATTTTATCGATGTACATATTCCTGGAGCTCAAACATTTGTTATGAACTCAGCTATGTTTGATGTGTACTCTGTCAATATTTGGTGGCGTCTGAACTTCTTTGCCATTTCTTACAAAGTTTTCGATGAAACCACCACTTGTGGGAATTAGGAAATATGAATTCTACAGCACATGTAAATGCGAATGGATAAAAAGAGTACATATTCTTCTCACACTACAAATTTATTCAGCTCGAAAGAATTCTAAGATTGTTATTAGATCATTGGAAGCTGCATAAGAGAATAGTCAAGTTCTGTTTCATGAAAACACTACATACTAGTGTCGTAATGCTCAATGAGGTCCTCAAATTCTTACAATAATGGAACATTGAAGACAAGTTGTTTGCAATCACGTTGGACAATGCGGGTAACGATAATGCGATGGTCCAGCTATTGAGAAATAATCTGCTACAAAAACAAATGTTGCGGGAAGGGAAGGTTATTTCATCATCACTGTGACACTCACGTCATAAACTTGATCCATAAAGTAGGTTTTGGAGTTATCAATCCACAGTGTGAAGTTCATTGAAGGATCTACTTCACAAAAGCAGAAGTTTGAGTAGATCGATCATCCAACAGTTAGGGATCACATATCGAAAGCGCCCCAACAACTTGGAACTAAAGAGAGCTTTTGAGTCACTTATTGAGAACTGGAGCGTCTGAGGACCGTTGGATGGTCGCTCCTAGCTGTGATGAGTGATTGACAACATGGTGTGGATTGACTCTTGGCTGAGTATTGTAGGTGAAGGTTGCGGCTTGATTCGTGTTGGTGCAGCTCAAGAGCAGGAGCGAATGGTCTTAACCTTGCAGGGCCTCTGAGGAGTAGAGAGACAAGTAGGCTTGGACCAATGGACCCGGTGGTCGAACGGGATCAAGTGTGGGCCACATGGTGGCAAGAAAAGCAAGACGAAGTCATGGGCATGAGCCGGTGCAGGGTAGTGGCTCACAATCGGAGTCTGCACGTGGGATTTGCGACGGTTCACCACGAAATCATCGGGTTACTTGGTTGAGCCACAAAACCAAGACCGGAGGCTCGGTGGGCGGAGATGGGATCTGAGCGTGTCGAGAAGCTTCGATGTCGGGGGACACACACGGGATCGCGGGGCTTGCGTCAGGAGGACGCGGACTGCGGCGAAGGCATGGCCACCCAATGAGAAATACCAAGTCTTGACCATATTGCCGCTAAGGGGTGTGTATCTTCTTTTAGTTGTAGAGGTAGCTTGGTCATTTGCCCCACCCGGAGAGACTTCATATATATAGCTCTAGGCCGGGTTGGATGACAACTTATCCATCCGGACTGCTTCCTAATTTCTTAATGATTTTGTAGAGAATCTGACCTCTGGTTATATGGAACCATTCATGGTTGTGTCAATTTCCTTCTCTTAGCTCATGTCTTTTTCGTGTTGTTTTGAGAAAATTTTAGGGATTTTCGTGCATCGCGTGATTCGTCGTTTTGGAGGTGTTTCTGCTTGGATTTGTTTGAGGGGATCATGGGTGGATGTCTTGTGCATCTTTATGTATGATCTTGACCCCTACAATGCCGGATTTGGCCTCTGATTCATGGATTTCAGTTGGAACCCTAGGTTTTTGCTTGAGCACGGTAGAATCTCGATTGCTCTCGATTTAGTTGGTTTGAGGCTACAAATTCGTAGGGATAGCATCTCCCTAGAGACACTTCATCTTCCCCTATGATTTGGTAGCAATCCATTGGTTGATTTGGGAGATCGGGTGAAGGGAAGGAAGAGTTGACATCTAAAGGGTTGAGATCGGGCTTTGCTGTCTGCGCATGGCAGACAGTCCGCTAGGGGGTCACAGACGGTCCGCGAGGAGGCGACTGACCAGGTGTTCGTTGTGTTCTTCGCTTGTTCTTGCGTGTCTTTGGTTTGATTCGTTGAGTTGGTTGATTTTTGTTGCAAGGAGTTCGCGGACGGTCCGAACTAGAGTGTAGGACGGCCCGTGACGAGGTGGACGGTCTGCGGGTCCATCATGAACGGTCCATGCCCTACCCTCGGACGGTCCGCACGGACCCACGCGGACGACCCCCCCCCCTCCTGCCGACGATTCGCCCGGTGCACTGCAAATTGCCTAAGTTCTTCTCTCTTTGAGTTGTGCTTCCGTTTTGGTTTGCGTTGAGACTTGTTCCTAGGGTTGGTAGGTCCGTCGTGACTACATGACCTTGGTGAGCTCGTGTGGGAACCCTTGGTTGTAATTTTGGGACTTAGCCGGTTCTCTCTTGGAGAAATTTTATTGGCTCCCATTCACTCCCCCCTCTCTAGTCGCCTAATCGGTCCTTCACTTACACAACAAGATCCGAAGTAAACTATTGCACCATCACTTCAAGAGTGGGAAAAGGCCCAAATGTTAAATAGGTTGCTGAAAACCTTCTACTATGCAACCAATGTAATCTTGGGATCACTTTATCCAATGACAAACTTGTACATTCATGAGATATGGGAAGTTAAGATTTCTTTGGATAATCAAGTTCCTTAGGCAAATGTTGATCTATTTGAGACAATCCAGTATGTGCAGAGGAAGTTCAAAAAATACTGGAAATTGACATGGTTACACATCTCTTTTCTGGTTATCTTTGATCCAAGATTTAAGTTTGATTTTGTCGAATCCCGTCTGAAAAAGGCATTCGTGAGTGAGGGTGAGTCTAAGGTTGCCTCACTGAAAAAGGGATTACTAGATTGGTATAAGGATTACTCAAAACAGAATCAGGGCAATCAAGATGTGACACAAGAAATTGCTACCAGTTGAGGTATTAACAAATCCACAATCAAGAGTTTTGCAGATTGGGATCAACATTTGAGCAGTAACGCATCCTCAATAACAGAAGTACCCTCTGAGCTTGAAACATATTTGAGGAAGCCAACAATCCCTAGAACTGATACCTTGGACATACTCTCTTGGTAATTCTATTGAGTATCCCACACTTTCTAGGATGACTCGTGATGTATTAGCAGTTCCCGATTCAATTGTTGCATCCAAGTCCGCTTTCAGCATTGGAAGAAGAACAATATTTGATTTTCGAAGCCGCTTAACTCCACAAAATGTGGAAGCACTCATCTGCATGCAAGACTGGATTTGAGCTTCAAGTCACAACGGGAAACGCGTGCTTCGCCAACGGCGCTAAGCCGTTGGCGAAGACTCCAACCCTGTTGGCAAAGGCTTTCCCAACGGGGTTTCCGAGTTCCCTGTTGGGAAAGAACCGTTGGCGTTTTAAGTGATGGGAAAGAGCTCTTCGCCAACGGGAACACGGGCCCCGTTGGGAAAGCTTCGCCAACGGCCATGTGTGCCGTTGGCGAAGAGGGAACGCCGTCGGCTCGGATGCCGTTACCTTCGCCAACAGGGGAAGCGACGGTTGTTGGCAAAGGGAACAAGCGGCTTTGCCAACGGCTTGGTTTGCCAACGACATCGGTCGAAGGCGTTGGCAAGCCGGGCGCGTGCTTCGGGGGAAACCCATCTTTGCCAACAGCCTGTCCCAAAACTGTTGGCAAAGCTGGCAAGGCTAGTGAGGAAAGCCCAGCTTTGCCAACAGCTTTGGCCCATGCTGTTGGCAAAGCTGGGAATCCCCCCTTTTTTTGCTCTTTTCTAGCATTTAATTCACACATCAAATCCACACATCAGCATATGAACCAGAATACCACATATATATCAACAATATAGCATATGAACCAGAATACCACATATATATCAACAATATAGCATATGAACCACATAAAAGCAGATTTGGCTGGAAATTAGTTCACATCTAATTTCAAGCACACGTTAGACATACGACCCACGTTCATTCATGATCAATCCCAAATGATCGGTACATATAGGTTATCATACTAGCCATACAAACACCGAGCCTTCATGAGTACAAGTCCATATTGTCACTTCCATGAGAGTAGCTTAGTATCCTTCTTCCTAGCTGAAAATATAGCTCATAATCTAACGAGAGATGGTACTATGATAAAAAACAAAATCTAGCTTGTAAGTAGCTAATAGCTCAACCGAGTGACTATAATAAAAAGTAAAATTGTATGAATCCAATAGCGGTGGTACCATGATCCACCAATCTAGCTGGTAAGTAGCTATAATAGCATCTAACACTTCCTGAAATATAAAAATACCATATAATCAGTATGCATACAGGAGACAAGCTATGTCAAATTGAAGTACAGAAAAGTATTGATTGGCTAGTCAAAATTTTCAAGCTGTTTCATTTGATTCAATATGAGAGAAAAATGTGATAATACCAAGCAAGAATGCAGATACTTGTATCTTGCTCTCAGAACAACTCTCATGTTCTGAGACACTCGACTTTAGTGGATGGCTCTACTGAACTGAAACAACATGAAACAATAATCATAAAAGCAATAAAGTGTTACATCAGTATTCAACACTAATCAGACATCTTCCTTTAGATGTTCTGATCATCCATGAGAATATGAGATGCCCGTCCGTTCCATCTTTCTCCCACATCTTCAACAAAAAATAAAAACATAAGGTCAACCAGGTGAATGGGGAATCGATCTCTACACCATTTAAACTCAATTAGCAGAATAGCATAGAAGAGGTATCTATAATTGAGGTCCAAAATTAAACTTCGCTAACAGCTAGATTCCCTGGAACAGAAGGAAATAATTGATTTTATTCTCATACACATGTATCAAATAAATTGGCATTTTATCAAACCACTTGAATACTAATCAGGATCATTACCTCATGCCATAATATTTGCACGGCAAGTGACACCATTCAGAATGCAGACCACATTGATCTGCATCTACAAATGGAAACAATAGGCAAAGGAAAAGAGGAGGGGAGGCAAATGGAAACAATCGCCACAATACGTTGTCACACTATCATGCGCCACTGCACACCACAGACAATTAATTACCTTCACATTATTGAGAGTTTAAGACAAGGGTGCAGAACACTTTATGATCCAGATCTTAGAGGATCAATTTTACCTTAGCTCGGCTCAAGCAATCTGGCAAATACTGTGTAAACTGAAGAAACTTCAACAAACCATGATGTACAGTTGCAGCTAAAAATGTAAATCAACCACATGAAACAATTAAACCATATAGCACATTCGTCACATGAGCAAATCCAATCCCACGCTAGACATAATAAACCTGCGAGT
The DNA here is from genome assembly GCA_947561735.1 of Cenchrus americanus. Classification (NCBI taxonomy): domain Eukaryota; kingdom Viridiplantae; phylum Streptophyta; class Magnoliopsida; order Poales; family Poaceae; genus Cenchrus; species Cenchrus americanus. The sequence continues at coordinate 193,978,851 of OX387245.1, read as the reverse complement.
GACAAAACATGGGATCTTACCGAACTAGTTTTGTCGCAGATGGCAAATCGAAGGGGTTGGCTCTTCGAAGATGACATGGATCCAAGCGGCCGTGAGAATGAGCCACCGAGATTGACCCACGAGCGGAAGTACCGGCTCCGAAGAAGTACGGTGGTTACTTGAGCAGCCTCGGGCAAGAGTTTTCCAAGAAAAAGAAGAAAGGGAAGCTCCCAAAGGAGGCCGGGCGTGTCGCTCCACCGGTGGGAGCCGCACTACAAGTGGCCTTACCCTTCGGTAAGATAACTATGCTACCATGAAGCTCATATGTATAACTATGGTCGACAATATTACATTTCCCATTTAAAATTTGAAAACGGAATGGATCATGAACTAAAGCTATATCGATTGTTACTAACCCTGTCTTGATGTTGTGAGCGGGGAGACGGAGATGGGTGCGAAAGGCTCCCCCGCATCGCCGCCTCATCGGCTCCGCTCGCCGGACGCGACCGGTGTCGTGCGACCGCGACCACGGCGGGGCCGCGCCACGGATGGAGGGCCGGCGGGGCGGGGCCGGCCGGCCGGGTGGGCGGAGAGGATCCGCCGCCGGCCGGCGCGCGCGCGGGGTGGGCGGCGGCACGGGGGGCGGGCGGGGGCGGGCCGGCGGCGGGCGGGGGCGGGCGGGCGGACCGGATCCCGCCGCGCGCGCGCGCGCGCGCGGGCGGGGGCGGGGTGGGGTCGGCCGGCGGGGGCGGGCGGAGAGGATCCGCCGCCGGCGGCCGCGCGCGGGGTGGGCGGCGGGGCGGGGGCGGGCGGGGGCCGGGGCGGGGCGGGCGGGCGGGGGCGGCCGGCGGGGCGGGCGGACCGGATCCGCCGCGCGCGGCGCGCGCGGGGCGGGGGCGGGCGGGGGGGCGCGCGCGATCCGGGGCCGGGGGGCGGCGTCGAGTGTGGTGGGGAGTGGGGTGGGGTGATTGTTTCTAGGGTTAATGTTCTTTGCCAACATCCTATAGCTGCGGCTGTTGGCAAAGCCTTGTTTGAATTTTTACTGCACAAGCCTTCGCCAACAGCTGCGGTATTAATGCTGTTGGCGAAGCCACTTTGCCAACAGCATTACAAAGCTGTTGGGAAAGAATTTTTGCATTTTTGTTTTTTTTCCTTTCAACTTTTTTGTGGGTCCTTCCTACTATAACTACATCTCAATTTCAAAACCTGGGGACGTTTTGAGTTATTTAGCTATATTTCGTTAATTATTTTCGTTCACTTGAATTTTCCGGCATAATTCAAATTTGAACTGCAGGTGCGTGAAATAATGAAACTTAGGTGTTCAAAAAATGATATTCATGTCGGGGAGTGTGTTTTGAGGCCGTGTCCCAAAGCTCACCCGAAATTTCGAAGTCCTTGTCCACGTAACACGACGGTCCAGGCGTGGTACAACTGTTTTTTAATTATATAAAATCCAAACGAAGTCGAAAAATCACGAAACTTGTCGGGGTGTCTTGTTATCGCATGTGGAGGCTACGATAAACATTTGAGAAAGTTTGGAGCAAGTTGCCGCGTCAAATGCTCAAAACCTAGACATCTCTACCATGTGATCACATCCGACATGAATATCATTTTTCGAATGCCTAAGTTTCATTATTTCACGCACTGTTAGCTCAAATTTGAATTATGCCAGAAAATTCAAGTGAACGAAAATAATTAACGAAATATAGCTAAATGTTAAAAAATGGGCCCACATTTAACAATGTGCTTCTAAACAATGTAGCAAGGCTACTAAAAAAGTTTGAATTCAAAATTCGAAAAAAATGAAAATTCTTTGCCAACGACCGCAATCTTCCCCAACGGCCCCTACAAGGTCGTTGGGAAAGAAGGCTCTTCGCCAACGACTTGGTAGCCCTGTTGGCGAAGGGCTGCTCCCTTTGCCAACGACTAACGGCGAAGCGTTGGCGAAGCCGACGGCGGCGGTACCGTTTGGCCGCGCCGAGCTTCGCCAACAACTTTTCTTTCCCAACGAGAATGCTTGTTGGGAAATAACCCCTTCGCCAACGGTCGAACTTTGCCATCGATCATTGGATTTTGGGTCGTTGGCGAAGATTTCTTTCCCAACAGCGGAATTTTCCTGTTGGGAAAGAGTTTCTTCGCCAATAGCTCGAGTCTTGGCTGTTGGGAAAGCGTGGGGCTGTTGGCGAAGCCACGATTTCTGTTTTGAGTATATTCACTTTGAAGTTACCAGAATTTTATATCCAACTTTAATCTCTTAATTTCCCCTAACAACAACTTTAATCTCTGAACTTTGCCTAACAACAAAAAAATATCTTTAGCAGGTTTATCTCAGTTTCACATGGAAGGGATTGGAAATTTGATTGAGCTACATGATGAAGATCAGTGACATGCTAAAAAGGTAGCAATTTCTGAAACTTTCTGTTACAGTTTATTGGTTTATTAACTTCTTTTGATAAATTTCCCAACTGATCACTTGTTGATAATGTTCGTTGTTAGATCAGATTAATTACTTATTATGTGACCATATCTAGTTAGCACTTACTCTTTATCCTTGTATGCACATGCACTTCTATACCATCAGATCAACTCCATTCAGCCACTAGTGATCCAGTCTGATGCCTTTGGCTAATTGGCTATTTGTCCTTTCAGTTCAATGTCTAAATTGAAAAGGGATCACTAGAGTGCATAAATGAAGTGCTTGGTTACATGTAGATTCAAAAGATCTTGTGTAGTCTCAGGTCTGTTGTGTGCACAACCATATTTTTATTTTAACGTTTTTGGATTCGTGGATTCATGTCATTATACTCTGAACTGGTAGATATTGGCAATCACATATATATATGCTCTATTCTCTAGTGACAAAATGACTTGCTTTTTCTGTGTCTATTTTTGTGTAGGAACATTGCAAATAGTTTATGAATGTCTGTCAGTAAATTGGTTACAACACACATGCTCGTTTGATCAAAGATTTATTGTAATTCATTCTTTGTCGTATGAAATTGCACTGTTGAACCACTAGAAGTAGCTAGAGTCTCTGGAGGATCACTTGAAGCTAGTCCTACTTGCAACTTGTCAAGTTGTCATAGATGCACTCTGCCTCCTAGAATAATGTGTTAGGCTAATCATGTCACACTCCTATATGAAGAGTTGAAGTCTGACATGCTGGCTTTTACTCCTTCACTGACTGAAAAAGGGGCATCAAATATTAGGTCTGTTAGGAAAGAGAAGATGTTAGCATGTACTTCTTTGCTCAATCGTTTCATCCATGTTGCAGGAAAATGTTGTAGAAATATCATGAAACCATGTTTAAATTAATCGCCTGGTTGTTCTTGATTGTGAGCATGCATGGCACGACACCACCCCCACGCGCGCACTCGGCTGCTGTCTCAGCTAATTAACCCTGGAAGTGGATCGATCCACGTAATCCATTGCTGCACCGGGTCAAGCATATTACAAATGGATCAATGCTCCACGATACTGCATCTGGATGTATGGGTCGAATCCGGTTCGCTCCATGGAGCATCCCTATCTTAGTACTGTATCTGACTCTTTAGCCACGGCCGGCTGATGATTAAAACACGCCACTATTGAAACTTGAGCTTCAATTAATTTTTCTTGTGCAACTCATTCCAAACAACAAGTCTCCATTTACATTGCCTCATCTAAAATATCAAACTCAACATGCGTATATGAGTGGGGTACTGGGGTTTTAGGCCAAGAATCCCAAGAGTGTCTATGAGTGCGGTATATATTTTGGAGTAAGGATGTTTTCTGCTTCTTCTCAGGGTAATTAGTGTTCGAATGTATCAGCACATCTATACCTGTGATATGCTATGTACATAAATAGAAATCAAAAGCATGTACTGTACACGGAGGTATGTATTTTCATAAATGAGTTGGATCACAAACAATATCAATAGTACACGAGCCAAACATGAACAAAATTGTGAACGGGCTCGTAGCCCAGTGGTGTGGCGAGGCCACCCACTCGCATTCGATTCCCAGCTCCAGCTGGGACGATTGTGGGTGTCACACCTGGGGCCTGAGGTTAATGAGGTGTGAGTGGGTGTGTATGCATGTGTGCGTTGGTGTGTGCGCGCGCCTCAATTTCTCTGTTGGGTGCGGGGATCGGTCCGGTTTGGACCGCTCAGTTAGAGTGGAGCTTACAAATTTGGATTCGATTCACGTCTGATGCATCTTCGCTAGAGTAGAAGATCATCCAGCCGGGGCTTGAATCTCGGTACCTGGCGTCCTGCCTGGTTGCATTCAGATGACACAGGGGCTACTCTAGTCTCTGGCCCCTTATTTAAAAAGAAAAAATAAAATAATAAAATAATTCAGCTTTATCAAAAACACAAGCTTGATTGAACATTTGCCTTTATCTTAAAAAAAATCAAGGACGAGACACAACAGGCTGTGAAGTATCTATATGCTTATATCAAAACGTTATTAGCCATCTATATCCTTGCCCTCCAGGCTCCCGCACAGCCGCCGCACAGGTGGGAAGCAAATTGTGATGGAAGTGTGGCTTTCATGATGCTCCGCCACAGCCATATGGAGTAAGTTAGCTAAGTTGTCCAGAATTTGCATTGCTGGCCCTGTAAGCAATGCTCTAAGTACCCCTCAAAAGGAGTTACACGTATAATTTGTTGGGTGGAAAATTTGAAGCTCTCTAGAGTCTAGAGAACAACCGGCTGATGACTAAAACAAGCAGCCGGTTAATGTTCAAATTAAATTCAATTCATTTTCCCGTAAGTTAGGAGGTCTGTTGTGAGTAGTCCGCATGAGGCTTTCGGGTGGGTACGGTGTTGTGTTGCGTTGTAAATAAAAAAACCAAGCCAAGCTTGTGCATGGAGGTCTGTATTTATAAGGACTTGGACCACAAACAATATCCACGCACTACCCTTATGACAGCATCCCCGGACAGAACCATAGCCTCCTTATAAAGTTGGAGCACAATGCAAGATCCTTCAAGGTGAAAGTTGCGATTGGTGCAAAAAGCTGAGATGCAGTGCCAACGATCTTTCTGAAAAGTTGAGGTGAGGTCATGATGACACGCTAGTAGGGGGGCCAGGAATTGTAGGGTGGGTATTCAATATTTCAAATGGTAAAAAAAATACGGCCTAAACCTAGATTTTGGAATGCATAATTAATTGGTCGTAGCATTGCAAAATACTAAAATAGGCTGAGCATTGTATCCATAAATTCACAAGCTGAGTATAACTACAAAACACATACAAGTACTACTTAATCATTTGGAAAAAAATAATCAGTATTCAATTGATCGAATACCCTTGATATGAGCTATAGGCTCGCCCAGTCGTGCTTTTAGTGAGATAAATAGCTACCTTCTAGGCTGCTGATAACTCATTTCATGGCTCTGTAATAATGTCAGGTGTCAGGGGACTAATAGACCGGGTCTAATAGGCCCATTAGGGTTAAGATCAAGTCCTTACTTAGGGGTTAAGGAATCCTCTTTTTATAAGGAGGGGAGATGTGTCAATCAAAATAAGTAAGAGATTAGAAGGAAAACTCTTCTCTCTTGCCGGCCGTGGGCGAAGCCCCGCGGCCGGCGTTCCTAGCGCCGCTGCAACCCTAGTACTGCACCTCTCCCTCTCAGCCCCCTCCACGTGAACAGTACCGCAGGTACTGTAGCACCACGGTACTCAGCCACCACGCAGTTCATAACAAATAATCTTGCTCCTTGACAAAGCCTTATGCATGTTCATTCCCTAGGGAATGGTTTCAGACCTTGCCCTTCGCCCATGCTTGAGGCATGATCCACGTGCACCTGAGTCATGTGACACGGTCTGCTTGGATCCATGGTGTTAAACTTTAACATCTTATCTTTTGCTAAACTTTAACACCATTTAACACCATGGATCCAAACAGGAGGGTTAAAAGGTGTTAACAGTGAAGTTTTGAAGTTTAACACCTCCTAACCTTTAACAGCCCCAAGAGGTGTTTATGGGTGTTAAAAAGAGGTTTTTTACTGTACACAATACGACATGTACAACCGGTTGAAAAAGGAATCGTATATAATAGAAAAGGACCTATATGTAAGGATCCGACGGTTGAGATCAATTCTATACGACCATGACTTGTTTTTTCAGCTGTCGTACGGTAGTATTCAAAGGTCGTATGGGTAGTATAAGGGTATTATCGAAAATGTAAAATGATATCGTTGTAATATATTAAATGAAATATATGAAATGTGTTAGATAGTATAAGGGGGCAGCGGGGATTTTTTTTTCCAAATAATATATATATATATATATATATATATATATATATATATATATATATATATATATATATCAAATTACAATTTTACCCATAGAGAAAAACCGATAATACGACCGTACGACCGTTGGGTTGTATTATGTACCGTAAAAAACCTCGTTAAAAATGGTCCTGGGTGGGCACTTTCAGCCTCTACCCTCCCCACTCACACACCCTCACCTCTAAGGAGTAAATGTCATTAATAATGGGTAAATGAGTCTTTTGTATACCAATGTGCTAAAGTTTAATACTTATATCCAAAACACCTCCGGGTGTTAAACTTTAGCAAGTGCTAAAACTTAGCACCATGGATTCACACAGGTCCTAGGACTGCTGATTTAGCAGCACCGCAACAGCACCACAGTAGGTTAGTCAGTCAAGGAGAAGGCGAGTAGCAGCCTTACTTTTGAGTTTTGGGGTATTTTTCGTGCACAATCTTTTCTTAGTTCTGAGGTTTAATTTGAGTTCTGCAGGGTGGGTGGGGGAGGGGGTTGTTATAAGCTCATATGCATGGGTACATGCCAGGCCCGGATCGATCGTGCCCTGATAACCAATATAACCAATTAAGCAGGGTAAAAAACTCTTCGAGATCAGCCGGTTCAGACCCTTTCCCAATCCCGTGTGTGAGAGCTCATATTCTGCTGCATTTTATGTTGCCCAGACCAATAAATTAAAGCAGTGACCGATGCAGGCTAGCTACTCAACTATCACAAGGGATATGCAAAGATAAACGAAGAAATATGCAGTGCATGAGCCGACTAACCACAGGATTACCAACAATTTTTGCTTATACCACCACAGGGAGGTTAATTAAGTGGTCGATTACATACAGAATCTACCACCAGGACCAAATCGCAAGGAGTTCCACCCTTTTTCAAGTACACAGACGACACACCGGTATCCGACACCAAGTCAGCACTGGTTTCAACCTACAAACATACGCAGACAGATAGACAGACATAAAAGGTACACGAACTGCACCGCTAAAAGTTTTCCGGTTCAACATAACCAAAGACTCCAGAATCCTCTCATCAGATATTAGCTTCACTTGGAATCACTATCCAATTTTGAATCAAGAGTATGGTCAGTGCAAAGGTTAGCTGACCCCCTACTGTGCCACTGGATAGGACTGGCCTTTTTCCAGCTCCACAGTGATCCCAGAAGCAACCTCACTCCCTGCAGTTCGCTCCACATTAGGAGCATCAAAGGCATTGATGTCGAACTCCCTGGGCAGTCGAATGGACAGGGATTGCCTTACTCTCTCAGGTAAGTCATGGTATATATCTCTCTTGTGATCGCCACTGCTGGGGGCAAAACGAAAAGATGTTGTGGTAGAGTCCCCAAGAATAGCAGCTTTCTTATCTAGGCGGCGCGCCATATCTGCTACAGTCAAGTCAAATGATACCAGGTGATCCATATCATGATCATTGTGGGCAGAGAAGTCTGCAATTGGTACAGCCGCTGCAATGTGGCCATCCAAAAGGAAATAACCATTGTGCACATTGTGAGGTATCAACTTTTGTGTTCCAGTGCCCTCACCATCAAATGTCTTTGGCTTCTCAGGGAATGGGGAGGAAGTGCCAGAATAACCTGATGGAGATACCAGATGCACTATTGGACTGTCCGGCCAATTCGGATACGACTGAAGATCGCCTGCTTCACCATTCTGGCTGTTGTCGGCCGAAGTCAGACGCTTTGCATATGGGACCTCCGGAGAGGAAGGGGTCGTCAAATGGGCAGATTCCGGTGGAGTGAAAGCAGCAGTTGATGATTCAGTTGTGAAGGCCGAGAACACTGGAGGCGAGACTACCTCTGTCTCATTTGCATACGGCCCAATAGCAAATATGGATGGTGGACTAGTTGGGGATGCTGAATTCAGTGAAAATTGTTGAGCGTCATTGCTTGGTGATTGTGCAACAGATGAGGGTTCTGATTGGAGTAAGGAAGCCGGAGATGATGGAGGTGCCACGAACGGGGATGCAGAAGGCGGTGGGTTGTTTGGAATTTCTCCTGCAGGTGCATCTGTCCTTGGAGGTGTGGGTTCAGGGACAAGTGCAGCATGGTTAACGCGTCGCCCATTCTTCTGAGACCCAAAGCAGAAGTACATGCTCAACCGATCAGCCCATTTCCTTCGCTGCAAACAAATTAAACAAAGCAATTATCGAAGAGAAAGAGTGAGCATACTGCAGGTTATTATGTGCAATCAAAAGAATGTGGTATGAGATGATTGTGCTTGTTGTCATAAAAGCTCACCAATGAACATGGAAATTCACAATAAGGAGAGAACCAAATAGCCATATGCAATCATTAGCCAGAGAGAAGTACAATGTGTCAACACATTCTTGATGAGCTAATCAAACGTCCAAGTGCTATTTCATCAAATATAAGCATAAAAGAAAAGTAAATGAAATCACTATAAATCTTTGAAATTAAACCTAGAGATCTCCATACTAGATGGATTGACAAAATATATGGGAAATAAAGCCACATGTTGTGACAAGATTGAATCAGAACACCTTATTTTTTCAAAAACAGACAAGGTAGAAGAGGGAAACTTATAGATGTACCAAGAGAGGAAAAAAATAATAGCAGCCTGTACTGGAAAGAACAGTACCTAAAGTTGGGGGCTAAAATCGAAAAAAATAGCATGGAATATGGCCAGCAAAGAATTAATCTTTTTATCCCATCTTATCCCTTGCATAATAACTGTATCAACTTCTTGTTCACATATACTGTTTCCATGCTGATAGTTTGAAAACATGGCACCCTGTAAGTATCACTCGTCTCTATATAAAGTTTTTCTCAACAAGAAAACAGAGCAAATGCGTTGAAGTAAAATAAAAGGTACGGTGGCTAAACTTGGTTTCATTTGTCATATTTTAAAATCAAGGCACTCATACTTTAATTCATCATGAATTTTGAAACATTGTAAAAAAAGACTTAATACAGGCCAACCAAGCGAATAAGAAAGCACACAATTTGTTCCATCATATTCGTTTAAAAAAATACATCATAACTATACCCAGAAATGAATAGATAAAAAATAACATTCTGTAGAGCTGAATCTATATAAATAAGAATACAAACTATACATAATCACAAACCATCCCTTGCACTCATATTCACCAGGATCCAGAGATAAAAGAATATCCATTTAGTTGCACAAAACAAAATCTTCCATTTAGTTGCACAAAACAAAATCTTTAGCAATTCGCAAACACACACACACACACACAAAATCTTTAGCACCCTAGACACTACAATTCAGCTAAGTGAAAAACAAAGTTTATTTGTCAAAATCAACAAAGTGAAGATATAGTAAGAAGCTGTTGAAAGATATGAAAATTATTCTAGAGCAGCATCTATCTCACCAAGGACACTCATACTACAAAATATCAAACTGCAATATAATTGTTTCTCTCTCTAGGAAAAATCCTGAGAGAGCAACATTCTGTAGCAGCTTCTATCTTGCCAAGGTGAGACATGAACAAAAATATTAGATAAATGCAAACTGTGGTACTATTCATTCTCTTTCTACAAAAAAAATCCTGAGATCGACATCCTGGAGCAGCAGATAATCACGAGTCATGGCTCATGACAAAGGTAAAACACAAACACACATACAAAATAACAAATTGTGGCACTATTCGATCCCTTTGTAGGAAGAGAATAGAGTAGCATCTACCTCACCAAAAGATAAAATATGAAGACATGTAGTACATAATAGCAAGCTACGGTACCATTCATCCGCTTTCATGGAAGAATAATGGTGAGATCAAAAGGACATCAATTTGATGCATGAACTAAAACTGAGCCAAAATTTACCAGACATTGTTTCACACTTAATTTTTATGGACAAACAATATTACAGAAAAGGAACCCATTACTCAATCGAGTGGCATGAGAATGCCATTTTAGAATTGATGACATGGTTCCTAAACACCACCTAATTCATAATTGATACAAGTGAAGTACTTAGTTAACAATCTATGCATACCAGTTTTATAAGATCACTAAACATTTGAAACATTTATTGATGACCAGATCTAGAAAGTCTGATTGCATAGCGACCACATTCGTCCGCTAATAACTACAACGTGCAGTACAATCAAATACATGCAAGAAACTCAGCGACGTGTTGCATGATATGTCATTTTCTAGCAGTTGATAATAAATAAAGCCACAGAATCATGCAGTCACAGATGTTTAAGTACAGCACATCTACTAGTTACATCGCTGTTGCAACTACGCGATCATTAATAATACGTAAATGATCAATCAAAATCCATGCAGGAACAGGACGTTAATATTACTAACGTTGATAATAAGGAAAACAAAACATGCAGTAAGCTAAAGTGCTGAAGCACAAACCGGCAGTACGTCAGGTTGCCTGCGGCTCTGGCCTGCTGTGAGAATGGCGGCAGCTGCTGCGTTCACAGTATCAATGGCGGCAGCTGATGCTGCGTTGACAGTGTCAATGGCGGCAGCTGATGCTGCGTCCACAGTGTCGATGCTGTTGTGTACAGGCACGATCTCGTCCCCACTCTCCATGATTGTGGAAGCAAAGGATCAGGGAACACACGAGATTCCCTGATGCACTCCAAGGAACGTATGTATCACACCTACGTGATCCAAGCTTTTACACTGAAAGAAGCATGATCCAGTCTGCTTAATTATCCGATGAGCACTTCCATGAAACCAAGGGACCACATCATGCCTGTAAGGTTAGTTGGAGGTTTATGTGTTAATCCAAATTAAGAGGCCTAAGTGGATGATAGGCAGAAACCAAAGTATGGTGCAACTTGGACGAAATACGACAGGGAATTGTCATTGAATTGCAGAAACCCTCACCTTTCCTTCAAGTGATCAGATCCATCGGTCTTTCAGGAACGAGCCTGATCAAACTGACAGTTTGTTAGAATTTCACCAGTGGTGCAAGCAAATATGTGAATTGTGATTTGATGGGCGAGGGTGCAATCCATCAAGCAAGCCGCGTAGGGTTGTTACTTACCAGCAGGCGAAGCAATCAGTCTCCAAGTCCTGACAGATGGATCGATCTCCAACCCCAGACTTTTTTTTCCCTCCAACCCCAGACTCTACAGCCGGTTCAGATCGACAAGGCAAGGGGCGAGACGGAGGGCAAAGGGGGTTATATGGTGGCAGGAAACCAGCTGGGGGATTGAGCAGAGAGGAAGGAGGGATCAGCGAGACAAAGAAGCTGGAGTGGAGTGGAGGAGAGGAGCGCGTTGCTTCGCCGTTGATGTATAGCCCGGTTTTTTAGAGGCGTGAAGGCGCGTTATGAAACTGAAAACACGTTAGTTGATGACTGCCTTTTTTTTAATCTTTCAGTTGCATTTGTAGAGTGGCACTATTGTGAAAACCCTGAACACTAGGTGGCATGGTGAAAATAGGGTGGTGGCGAGAAGGTTCCTGTTAGTAACTGATCGTGTTAAGTAGATATTATTACATCGTTGCCCCAAGTTTGGTAGGGTACTATATATACCTCTCATGTATATATAGAAAAGATTAATGACGTCCAATTGTTTCTCGATCTCTATGATTAGAAAAAAAATGCTGTGTGAGAGTTCTTTTTTTAACCACCATACCTTGAAGTGCGTTGAAATTCAAATTCAAATTGAATCAACAAGCCACGATTATTATATACATATCAGCATGTTTAATTTGATCAAGTTGTATCCGAACAGGAATACAGGATATTGCATATACACATATGCTCCTAGGATAGGACAAATCCTCACTATCAACCTCTGCAACCATGTTTTCGTTTTTATTTGGAGCGAATGGTACCTTCCCACCGCGCGCACAAGTCTTCCGACACACGGGAGGATGGCTGCTTGATGGCGCTGCTCGGTTAATCAGCCGTACCCTCACAAGAACACTTGTAAAACAGACTAGGACACATACATAAAATTGTAGAGGAACGAAACAACGGAAGAGAAACATAGTGAAGAGACTCACACTTGGAGTGGTAAAGGCCACTGGCTGGCTGGGGAGCTCCCACCCGGGGTTCAAAAACAATTTTCTTTCAAAAATGCAGAAGAGAAACATAAGATATTGTCCGGAGCTGCGACAACTTACATTCTCCTCTTATTTGCTTTTCAACTCATGATGTTAAAGGTTAATTACACCACTTTTCTTATGTACTCCCTCCGTATCACAATTAGAAGTCGTTGAGGACAATATTTAGCATACCAATGAGTAATAGTTAGGGTAGAATTTTCTCTGTTTACCTCTATATATAAATAGGGTTGCGGGTGCATCACAAACAAGAAAGCACTATGGTTTGGTTATTGATTAGCTGAATGAGTATTAATGCTTGAGGTCTTGAGGTTGATTCCCCATGTGCTGCATGTGGGAGAGGAAGGGTGAGAATGAGCAGTCAGTACGTTACCGAGGTGATCGACCGGGGGCAAACATGTCAAAAATGTGTTGTAAAAAGTATAATAACTTGCTTTGTGCAAATGGGTTCCACTCCCAAAATGACTTTTAATTGTGATATGGAGGGAGTACAGTATAGTCATGAACTCATACTTGGACAATACAACTCGCTACCGGATTCTACTACGGGTTCCACTGAAGACAATGATTAGGTTACTACTCCTTCAACTTTAGAATCCCTTCTGTGCTGACCTCGGAAATTTAATGTAAAAAGAAAGCTTTTTTTAAAAAAATGAATGGTTCCTTCATTCATGATATCGACTCTGTGAAGTCTTGAATGGAAAATTTTGCAAGGGTGACAGATCGACTCAGCCCTGATCGAGCTTTTGCACAGTGTGGGTAGTTCATTGTGTTGTCGAAACAAATATAGAGAAAACATGTTGGCCCAAAACTAGGAGAGAGTTGGCCCCAATAGCCCAAACCAGGAGGAAGCCAGATGGTAGATCAAGAGGTGATAGAGACTTCTGTTGACGGTCATTATATACCAAATATGACCGTCAATATTCTCAAGAATAAAGGACAATTGACATTTCTGACACACATATTTGGTTTCAAATAATACAACTCCAAAAGTAGACGGAACATCATCAAGCTGAACACACTGGAGAAGAATCCTGCTTGCCGGACTTAAAATCAATGAGTCCTTAAACAGGTAAATCAGTAGCTATCACATATTTGATTTTCCAATTGCATATTTTCTTTTCAAAATTTTTATTCCCTCAACATTTGCATGTGTATATTTGATTCTTCACGATCTGCATTTGCATGGATTTTTTCTAGTAATTTTTCTTCATACAAAAATATATGAAAACACACTAATTAAGTTGATTTTGTTCGAGAGATCTTGAGTCATTTTCAAGAGTAAACTTGGCCAAACTTTCCTCATATGATCTCACATGATTGCAAGCAAGTTTATACCAAAGGGGTAGCAATAAATCTCTCACATTATTGCAAGAAAGTTTACCAAAGGGGCAGCAACGGAGACCTACTATGCGGCAGTCGAATCTCTGATTCAGCCAAGTCAATCACTTTTAGGCCTTATTGCCTCAAACGACTTCTATTCATCACCCACAGTCATCATCTGACCATTTGTTCTCTTAAATGCTCCAAGGGGCAGCAAAGGGGAGAGGAGTGTCTTGGTTCGTCCAACAGATTTCACTCAGATGAGGGAAGCAAGGAAAAGTCTCTTCCTCTCTCTACTTCTTAGATATGGTTTGAGCTCGAGAAGAGCAACCACTCAGGTAAGTTTATACAACATGACCCATTTGGACATTACTCGTGTTTTGCAGGCGCACATTGCAAGCAAGGGGACCCGATCCACATCCATGTCACGTAGTAGGAACTTCAACAGCAGGAGTGGAGGGCGGCTTACTACCGTTGGACGGGGTACAACTTCAATTAAGGACAATGAGCCTAAAGCTAGCTTGGTTCAGGATCTCCACTGGTTTTAGAATATACATGATAAAACAAATAAACAAAGTGAAAAATTATTTAAAAAGGTAAAAATATTTACTTCTTTATTACGCGCGATAAGAATGCTTTAGTTCTTCATGGTTTGATGTATAGTTACTCTAGTTATTTCCTCGCATATGCCTAGTTACAACTGTGACATCTTGGCCTAGGGCTAAATAGGATTGATAAATGTAAGGAATCGGATGCTCGTTGGCCTAAGAGGGGGAGGGGGTGAATTAGGCAACTTAAAAACTTAACCTATGGCTTCACTAATTTTACACAAAGATAAACTAGAACATACTATCTAGATGTGCAACTAGGCTTGTTCTAGTGTAAAACTCCCATCCCAAAACAAGGTTTGCAACCTATAGCCAATCCTAGCATGATACTACTCTAGGAAAGTAAAGGCAAGCAAAGATTGCAATAGAGTAAATGCCGAAACCTAAAGGGGATGAGAGGAAGCAAACTCTTGACACGCGATTTATCCCGTGGTATCGGTAGTCACTAAGCCACTTCTCGTCCACGTTGTTGAAGCACTCACACAAGAGCATTGCTTCCCAGTCACCAAGTCTCTCCCAAGAGCACCACTTGACTCGCCACAAAGGCTAGCCACTTAGGGGGTGTTTGGTAGACTGTGTAGCCCTTGTCCAGGCTCCGCTAATGCAGCATGCGCGTGTTTGGAGGCCTGCATAGCACCTAAGCCCAGCTCCGGTAGTGCAAAAGAGGGGTGGTAGCCTGGCTTCCTGGAAACGCAGCAAGGAAGCGTTTCCAGTAATGCAGGCTTGCACAAGCCGATTGAAAGAGTCAAGTCACCGGCCGTGATGGAGGTCTGTATGGTGGCGCGCCCACAGCCGGAGTCAGCCACCGCACCAAGGCCCGTCCGCCGAGATTCTCACCGTCGCTGCGCCACCTACGCACCACCGCGACCTTGGTCCTCCCGAAGCCGCTGCAGATCGAGGCCTGCGTCATCATCACCCCGAGCTCGAGGCCGAGAAGAGGCGCTGCTACCGCGGGCGCACTCGAGGTGGAGTGGGGCGAGGCGGGAGGAGCCGGCGGAGGAGGCACGGGAAGGAGAGCAACCACGACCTTGGGAGGAGCTCGAGCATCGGCTTGCCATCACTGCCAAGTCGCCACATTCAAACTCGAGCTCGCTGTTGTCCTTGGGGAAGGTGACCAAAGAGACGAAGCAGGGGTTGGCCCAAGATCCCCTCAGCGCCGCTGCCCAAGATCTGCGGCCGCTCGACCACCCACCATGGCCGCACGGAGGATGGGGCTTGGAGCAGGATTGGTCCCGGAGGAGCAGCACGAGGAGGCGGTGTCAGAGTCCTCTTTTCCCGCCGGCGCTAGAGATAGCAGAGGTGAAAATGGGGACAGAGGGGAAAAGGAGATAAGAGAGAGGGGGGGGAATGAGCGGTAACTTCACCTCTAACCAACACATGGTCATCTTATCGTATTATGCAGTCTACCAAACACAAACACCACAACCCAGACTACCTCTAGCCATTCTACCAAACACGAGCAGTTTGCATTAGTTTAGCCTGGTCAAGGCTGACCTGGCTTAGAGTTAGCCTGGCTAGGATCTAGTGCAGTCTGCCAAACACCCCCTTAGGCACTTGCCAATCTCCCTTGGTCACCTTGATGCCACCTCCACTAAGGAGCTTCTCCAGAAAGGAAGGGGGTCTCCACGTCCCCCGCACAAAGTGACCTTGCCGCTCCACACCAAGCCGGAGGGTCGATGACGATTGCCGGTGAGCCACTTAGGCCCTAAGGCTTCCGGCGAACCTTGTACACCTTGATTCACTCAAGAATCACCTCACAAGGTTGGCACAACCTTGAACTCACTCAGCTTTAAGCTAATCCTAGCACTAAGCACATGCACTAAGCATATGCAAATCTAAGGATGAGCAATTAAGCACTTGGATGGATTGGATATGATCTTCAATGTGTATTTAACTCCTTTGCACTTCACACAATCCAGCAACCTCAAATGAGTGAGTGGAGGGGGTATAAATAGCCCAAGTCATCAAACTAGCCGTTGGCTAACGGCCACTGAAAAAGGTAGCGTCGGATGAACCGATGCTAGATTTTCCAGGGTGTCGGTTCATCCGGTGCCCATCCCACGTCACATAGCCGTTGAGATTCTCTGACACAACTGCTCCAACGCTATACACCGACGGTCCGTCGGATCATCCGGTGTTGAAGACCCCGCAACCAAGTCGTCTCTGTTAGCTTCCACGCAACCATCGGATAGACCGACGCTACCCCTTGACCAAGGTGTAGGATCATCCGATGCTGAAGGCTTCGTCTTGGTGCGTCTCTATCTTGATTCAAACTAAGCGTCAGATAGACCAACGGTGTCCCCACTCAGACCGTCGGATCATCCGGTGCTACTGTCTTCGCTGCTCTTCCTCTGCAACTCGTTCGACGCATCTAGAAATTGGACTGTCAGTTCATCCGACGGTGCCTAGGGTTTCAAAGTGTACCAACTCGTCCGACGATTGCACCGACGCTTGCTATTTGGGTACTGTTGGTTCATCCGGCGGTGTCTTTTTCCTTCTTTTTCTTCGCGTCTTCAACTTGGATCTTTGCTTCAACTTAACATACTTAACATGCCATTACTTATAGCCTCCAAATATATACTATGTCCTCAAATTTGTTGTAAGTAACCTAACATGTCCATGGTATGTTAACTTGTGGCATGACATGTTAGCTTGGGCATGGTATGTTAACTTGTGCATGGTATGTTAACATGTGGTCACATCCATGAGACCTATGAATGCCTACAAAGACATGCTAGACAATGTGGTTAGTCCCATTACTTGTGTTAGCATGAATCACCAAAATCAACTCGAACAAATGGCAAATGGGGCCATGTTCGCTACAATAAAATATTCATACCACAAGTTTCAACTTCTTTTTCTAAAGCTCACAAGTTTCAACTTCTTTTTCTAAAGCTCATCTCCAAAGTACTCTTGAGCAATTTCGAGATAGATGACTGGTCGGGAAATTCTTGGGCGTGCATGAGTGAGGACAAACTGAGCAGAAAAGACTCATGTTGGTCCCTAAGGGAAGTCTTGATGTCCTAGAGAGCTACTAGCTAGGTGTAAGCAAGCCTGGCCCAAATGTTTGGGACATTACAACAACCTAGTGTTGTACCAAGTTCAAATTTATTGGCTTACATGATCAAACTTTAGCTTGAAACTTGTACTAGCAAAAAGCATGATCTAAGTCTAGATTGTTGTTAGACATGGTACAAGGAAGAGAAGCTATGATCTTGCTCTATGTGATGCTTGATATCCATAGTTTTATGTTTGAAAATGATAAAATGGTATGTTCCTCAATAATGAAATTTTCTATCCAAGGCCATATGTTTGATCCTATTGAACATCCTCTAGTACATATGTAATTTATTTTCTCCTTGAGCTTTGTCAAATTACTGTGACCCTTTGTGATATGCTTTTCATACTCCCATGATCAAGATCACATACACACTACCACAATATGCTTACCTTCTACAATGGAAGTTAGTAATCATACATCCATCCATACAAAAAACAAAACTTAATGTTATTCTATGAGCTCTTTGTCAAAGTTATCCTCACAAAGGAGATATGAGCTATGAAAAAGAAATAAAAAACATGCTCATTAAAGCATGATGAACAAAGAAAAAGAGAAAATATCGCCCATGTCCCAAAATAAAAGGCAAAGGGGAGAGATGGATCATACAAAAAGGACTCCATACACCATTCCACCATATACCATCCACACACATGTTGTATGACATGCTTCTTCAAGGATTCATTCTTTGACTTTACAATACACGTGAGAAACATGTATGCCTTCATCTTCCTCACCTATAACTCCACATAAATTAAGTACTATTAGGAGTAGGTTGTGAGAGAGGCAAAACCATGTCTTGGTGAGGAGTCATACACATTGAGGAATCCATAAATATCATTTAATGAACTTTTGATTGTTGTAAAAAATGAACTTTTGATTTATTTTGAAAAACTTTACAAAACCTCTGATTGATAGTTGATCAAGGGACAAGTCCATGGTGCTCTAGGAAAATGTTCTATCACTCAACCACCTAAGACAAGGTGAAGCTAACTGCTCCTCAACAGTTGCACTGGATCATATGCTAGACCACACATTGACATGATTTTTGTAGATAAACCATGTCGTATGTGTGTTAGTGTTTAGATCATAGGCCCTTCCAATTTCCATGTGGATGTGTCATGTGTGGTCTGCCCACCCACACACAGAGACACACGTATTGAAAAAGCTTGGGCCCCAAAAGGTAAAAAAATGATTTTGTTATTTACATATTTGATGTGGGAGGTCTTTGTTTTTATATGACCACATTGATGACGATGTTGGTAAGCTTACCTGCCATGTGATAGAAAAAATTACCTGCCATGTGATAGAGAAAATCAAGACACTACCGTCAAATCGTAAAGGCTGACGTCATCTTCCAAGCTTTGATGAGCGGAATCACTATAGGGTGAGTTGGCACAGGCACTCACCATGAGAAAACTCACTTTTGCCGTGTGTTTTATTTCGGCGCCCGGCAAAGAAAAAACACGGGAAAAAAAATAGTTTGCCGTGCACTTTTTTTGGGACGTACGACAAACCCTTGAGTTTGCCGTGCGTTATTTTATCACGCACAACAAACTATTTTTTCCAACGTTCGTTGACACAGTTAGCATCGAGGGGGGAAACGATTTTTTTCCTTTTGTCGTGCGTCTTTGAAAAAAACGCACAACAAAGAGGTGTCTTTGTCATGCTTTTTTATTTTGGCGCATGACAAAGTTTTTTCTCAATTTACATGTCTCCTAAGTCTCAAATTTAACTGCTTTTAAAAAAATTTATTATCAACTTGAAATTTTTCTACTATATACATACAACATGCCATACTTCATTGTAAAATTTGGATGATTTTTTATTGATTTGCTATATTTAACTAATTAATTTCATTTCCAGTATTTTTTTGAAAAAAGTCAAATTTGCACTGCGCAAGTTATTCAAATAATAGAATAAAATGAGTGGAAAAATTATATTCATGTTATATAGCCCAATTTAATACCTTTTTCCATGAAATCAAAAGATACTTTGAACATATTGACAGGAAAACACGACCATGATCGTGTGTCCAACGCTTGTGGCATTTGAGATTGGTGGAGATAATGAAATTGTGGATGCCATTTGCCTTGAACATCGTACGGGTTGGCCATATGTTATGGAACCGACTAGAGCCTACTCTAGGCTCTGCACTAGGTCATATGCTAGTTCGTATATGGACATGGTTTTGTATAGAACCCCAATATGTGTGTTAGTAGATTTTATAGGCCCTTCCATATATTTCATGAGTGCTCTGACCACACACACACAAGGAGCTGGGGTACAACAAATAAGTAAAACTATACGATTTTGTTCTCTACATATATGATGTGGGCGGTGCTTTAATTTCTTGTTAGATTGCCAAGTCTAATCTCACTCTGTTGTTCATGGGGAAAGTTCTTGTACTGTTTGGTAAAAGAAATGGAGCTACTAAAAATGAGGCATTACTAACCTCATGTGGAACCAGCTTACATAGAAAATAATAAATGCAAATAACTTAAACAAAATAATAAATCCAAGAAACAAAATTATATGGTAATAATTTGTGGGCTACTCTCTATAGTTTTATTTCTAAAGCGAGCAGTGAACACTCGTATGTTATCGTACGTGGGACATGCACTTACACCATCTATCCCAATCGCGGGATGCACTATCCCAATCGCGGGATGCACTTGTTCCTATCCATTTACATCATATGTGTTGATGCTTTTGCCGGTCAACACACGAACGTGCTAGATCGTGCAGCAGTCGAAACTTCGAACTTGTTGAAGCCTTTGTCCTGACCTGTCTAACCAGTTAGGGGCACCAGTCTGGCCGGTGCGCACAGGAACGCCAAGAAAACGTACGAGCACAGCCTCGAGAGGGACCCCGTCGAAGGTGGTGCGCCTAGGGTTGCTCTTAGGTCGGCAGGCCACTCAAAACGTCCTTGAACATCGTCGAGGCAAACAAGGAAAGCAAAAGGCGTTGGAAAAGCTAGGGTTTGGAGATAAAAGTTGAAAAAAAGTATTTGATCGATTGGGTGATAGCCTCAACCTGTCGTGCCCTTCATATTTATAGGGAAGGGATGTCTTGCCCCGCAAGAAAATCTTTTACAACTTGAAAAACACAAGAACTCCTCAATTCTACTCAGGCTCGGGGTCCACCGGTTAGACCGGTCGGGCCCACCAGTTAGACTGGTACGGCCGTTGCCAGATCGGCTACAGGACCTGACCGGTCAGACCGCCTAGGGACATCAGTCTGACTAGTGGCATCCAGCTCGATCGGCTTGGTGCCAATTTTGGGTGTGAACATATGCCCCCTGTTTTTTAGTAAAGTTTGCATACTAAAAAATAATTCTAAGGTCGATGTGACATTTTATCGGCAATTTTTTGCTCTAAGGGCGATTTCTATTTTAAATCAACCATATCATATCAAACATCTTGCCAAACACTTGGATAAAATTTCTTCAAGTGTCTCCTTTTGAGAGCTCTTGGAAGCTGCTTCCCTTGCAAAGTTTCCACCACATAAGAATTTCCATAACAAACTTTGACAACCTTGTACGGGCCTTTCCAACTTGGAGACCCACTTGCTGAACTTGTTATTCTTAGTCCCAATAGGTAAAATTGTCTTCCAAACCAGATCACCTACCTGAAAAGATTTGGCCTTTACCTTTTTGTTGTATGCTCTAGCAACTCGCTTTTTGTCTTTCTCAAGTTCCTCCAAAGCCTCCAAACGCTTGCCAGTCATTTCATCGATGTTGTCCATCATCAAACCACAATATGTTTCAACATCAATATTATTCCACTTTGCACGTCTATGTGAGCCTAGATTTACCTCAATAGGCAAAACAGCCTCTTGACCATACACAAGCTCATAAGGAGTAACTTTAGTAGCACCATGTCTAGAAATGCGATGGGCCCATAAAGCTTCAGATAATACCTGATGCCATCTTCTAGGATTGTTCTCTATCTTCTTCTTGATGAGCTTACCAAAATCTTGTTGCTAGACTCGACTTGACCGTTGAGCATAATATGGAGATGAATTGAGCAACTTATAATACCATAAGAATTGACAAACTCACACACCTCTTTGGATATGAATGAAGTTCCTTAATCCGTAGTTAAAGTTTGTGGAATGCCAAACCTATGTATGATATGCTCCATAATAAACTCAATTACCTCTCTATGTGTCATATTCTTCAAAGGAAATGCCTCAATCCACTTGGTGAAGTAATCAGTAGCCACAATCACAAAACAATGCTTCTTCGCTGAAGGAGGGTGAACCTTACCAATAAAATTCAATCCCCATCCTCTAAAAAGGCCAAGGCTTGATAATTGGATGCATTAATGCAACAGGCACCAACTAAACATCTCCATGCTTTTGACACTCTTCACAACCTTTGTAGTACAAAAAACAATCTGGTATCATAGTAGGTTAATAAAAGCAAGCTCACTTGAGGAGCCACTTCATCTTGGGAGTCGATTGATGAGTACCACAAATCCCTTCATGAACCTCTGCCATAGCCAACCTGGCTTGATGAGGAACTAAACATTTAAGAAGCAAATCATCTGCGATCCAACGATATAATTCACCATTATCAAGAGCAAACTTGAGAGCCCAACTCGAACTTTTCTATCAACTGAACTGCTAGGATCTTGCAAATAATAAATTAGAGGATTTCTCTAATCATCCAATTCGTCCTTAGCTTGTCATTGGCCGAAGCAGATTTTTTTGCTAGACAACCGGTCAGACCGGTCACCCGAGTTGGTCAGACCGGTGGCACCGGTCAAAGGAATCGGTCAGACTGATTCCTCCAGGATGCAACACTCGGCCTCACGAAACATCGGTTTTTGTTCCCGAAAAATTCTTTTCTGAACATTATAACCAGATGATTATTGTGCTAGAGCATTAGCCCTTGGATTCTCATCTCATGGCATATGATAGATAACAAATTCACCCATACAAGATATGATGTCTAAACATTTATCAAGATAAGCATTTAGAAAGCCATTTAAACACTACATACCTTAGAAACTTGTATCACTAGTAGAAAAATCTTCATAAGCTTCCACATGTTTCACTCCCATGTCATGCAAAATTTTCAATCCAAATAGAATCGCCTCATATTCGGTTTGGTTGTTAGTACATTTATGATCTTATCAGTTAAGAGCTTCAAAAACAGCCCCATTTGGTGAAATAATGACAACTCCAACACCACAACCATCTTTGCAAACTGATCCATCAAAATGCAATTTCCATGGAGTAAAAGTAACATAACCGATATTTAAATAAAGTTGCTTACTCCCTCCGGTTTGGTAAATGAAGTCGTTTAGGACAGCGACACGGTCTCCAAAGTACAACTTTGACTTCTTATTCTTATAAAAATATTTGTTAAAAACTAACATATGTATACTTTTATGAAAGTATTTTACAAGACAAATCTATTCATGTAGTTTTCACATTTCCAAACTCAATGACTTAAAAAGTTATTCATGATTTATATTCCCAATGTTTGACTCAAATCATGTACAAAACGACTTCATTTACCAAACCGGAGGGAGTATCTACTCTATGTCCGACAATAAAGTCGGCAACAATTTGTCCTTTCATTGAACCTAATGGCTCACAATGTAAATCATATTCAACTAAAGTATAAGCCCATTTGCCGACTCTAAATTGGTTTATGCAACATGTATTTAATTATGTCGGTTTGACATGGTACTATACAAGTACTTGGTACAAGTATGATATAGTGACAAACACAACTTTTCAATAAAGGTGTACCTCATTTCGGCGTCCAATAATCTTCAACTCTTGTATGCAACAATATATTCCTTGCCTTCGGTCTCTTGAGTCAAAACACCTCCAATGACATCCTTCTCAACTGCTACATATAACTTGAAAGGAACTGGACTCTTGGGTGCTTGAAAGACGGACGGTGAAGTCAAATAACGTTTGATCTCATCAAATGCCACTTGTTCCTTTGCCCCCCCCCAAAGTAAAATCAAGATCACTTTTCAACCAAAGTAAAGGAGTAATAGCATTTACCTTCCCGGACAAGTTGCAAATGAACCTCCTCATTTAATTTACTTTACCGAAGAACTTTTGTAAATCCTTTTTTGCAAGTAGGCGCCTTCACACTTTGAATGGCCTCCATTTTTTAGGATCTCTATGCCTTTCTCGTGTACAATAAAGCTCAAAAACTTCCCAGTCGATACACCAAAAGCACAATTGAGCAGGTTCATCTTTAATTTGTACTGACACATGTCTCAAATGTAAGTCTTAAATCAGCTAAATGAGAATCTTCTCCAATCGATTTGATAACAATGTCTTCGATATAAACTTCTACTATGATGCCAAGCAAATCATGAAAAATCAAATTCATAGCCCTTTGATAAGTAGCACCCACTTTTTTAATCCAAAAGTCATAACCACCCACTCAAACAAGCCAACAAAACCCGGACAATTGAAAGCCATTTTGGATATATCCTCTCCGGTCATAAAAATTTGATTGTAACTAGCATTATCATCAAGAAAACTAAGAATTCTATGTCTGGATGCAGCATTAAGAATAAAATCGTCTATAGGAATAGGATATTCATCTTCAGGAGTAGCCCTATTAAGGTCTCTAAAATCAATGCAAACACGATTTTTGTCCCTTTTTTCTCAACATGCACAATATTAGAGATTCATTCAACATATAGACAAGACCTAATAAACTTACTGATTGACTTCCTCTTTCACTCGATCATGATTGAAGTTTCTATGAGGTTCTTTATAAGGCCTAAAACCAAGTTTAATAGGTAAGTGATGCTCAACTAAATCACGGCTTAAACCAGACACCTCGTTGTAATTCCACGCAAAGCAATCAATATACTCCTTTAATAATTTTATTAACTCATATTTAAACACATGATCAAGATTCTTGTTTACAAATTCAGGCCTAGGTATAGTGCCATCACAAATATTTACCTCCTCTAAAGGACCAGCCGACATAAACCCTTGTCATAACTTGCTTAAATCATCAAAATCTTCGATGGCCTCACACAAAAAGTTCTTATGAGCCGGATAGTGCTTTCGCCTTTGCCGTAACCATTCTAGATTTGTATCCATCAAATTAAATCACAAGACATGGTGTAGCCTGATCTTTGATCAGCTTCATAATAGCAGTAGCAAAGCCATCCTTGGTAGAAGCAATGATCTCTGAATCAGATAAATCTAAATTAGTTAAAGCACTTAAGATTCTCATAATTATCCATGGTAGAACTATCAACCACTGCAACACAAGACGACGTATCATCATGAACAACCTCTACTTCGTCGCCTACCCATTAAATTAAGAATTGATGCAAAGTAGAAGGCATGATTTGCATGAATCCAATCACGGCTAAGGATTAAGCTAAAGTTACCTTGAGTCTTAGGAATGAAGAAAGTCATAGCCAACATCTTTCTCCCAACGGTGAGCACCATAGAGACGACGCCTTTAGCTCCCACCGGCCGCCTCCTCCCACACCACTAACGGTCATGTTGGTCTTGATCAGCTCATCATCTGAACCTCCCAGCTTCTTGAACAAAGAATACAACATCAAGTTGGCGACCGCACCTCCATCCACTAGCATGTGAGAGATAGGCTTCTCATTGATGTGAACATGTACAAAGCCTTCATATGATTTTTAGTAGCTTTAGGCTTCTGGAAGATAGCTTCCTTTTGCCCAATATTGAGATGCGCAACATCTTCCTCCAAGAGCAAATATACATCCATAGACATGTGAGTCGCGTTGATATCCAAATTCATGCGCTCGGGAGAGAACTATAATCAACAAGCACCTCATCATCTTGTGGTGAAGCTGTCAATGGAGACTTGTCATCACAAACCATAGGAGTCGAGGAGGAAAACCCGTGTAGCACCTCTGGGTTACCGGTGTGACCAACGCCGATCACCGGTATGGCCGGTCTGACCGACCCTTCAACCGATTTGACCGGTTCCAGCTGGAAATTGGTCTTGACTCTCCACTCTTCCCCTGAGGTACCATGGGCCTGTACTAGCTAAACGCTTTGTCCCTATGCTTCTCGAGCTCCTTCTCCTTCTTCTCTTGAAATCTTAGGTGTTGAAGCTTCCTCCTTTATGTGCGAGTTAATCTAGGAGGACACTACCTTGGCATGAAGTACTTGGAGTTGGAACCACTTCCACTAGCCTCATGGTCATTAGCAGCGATAGATGTTCCCGGAGCCGTGTCACAACCTTATTGTTTGGAACAATCGGTCTTTTGCCACCATTACCAATAGGAACATCCATGGACCCAATTTGAATGATATTTTGACTCGTAGTCCTCTCTAGGTTGATGTCCATCTTCTACACCTCCTCCTTTTGATTTGGATTGTAAACTTACTTCACAGGAGGTGGTACAGCCTGTTTGGCTACACCGGTCTGGCCAGTGCTAGCGACCAGTCTGACCAGTCAGGTCTGATAATCCTGACCAGAATGGCAAGGAGCCAATCGGTCTTGGATAGGCCTGGAGATTTTGTCCATAACTGATCTTGGTCCTCCCCATCTAGGATGATGGCTTGTTGATATGGTACTCACATAACTCCATTATCATCATAAATTGGACGTGGTGGATTTGAACTTGATAGCACCCAAGATGGAGTAAAGTGTTGCACTTGCTGAGATGATTCACCCTTGTATTTTGTAGCAGCCCTTGGAGGTGAAGACGACCCTCCTTGGTGTGTAGGTGACCTTATCTTTTTTTTAACGGTCCATCACTTGTAATGGCCTTTTCTTGGAATACTTGTCAAATAGCATGTCGAAAGTGACCATTGGCTTAGGACCACTTACCTGATTTTTTTCTACATAAAGTATCCAATTTCCAATCTCCGGACAACTTGGCTTGATCATCCTCGGACGGCCTAGGGCACACCAGTCTGACTTGTCATCTCCATCGGTCTGACCGGTCTGGCCAGAGATGACTTAGACAGTCATTGATCAACGAGTGTGGACAACACTTGCCCCCCATGTCTAGAGGCTCTCACAGTAACCTTGAAAGTCTCTTTGCCACTAAAAGTCTTTTCATATGTAACCTCTCACACTAGTTGTTTCCTCTCAAGTCGGGCTTAGCTTCCCTGACCACCACATTCTTGCCCTTAGTTGCTTCAGCTTGTTGTGGTTGAACCAATACCTTGGGCTGGTACAAATCCATGGTGTTGATAGGAAAAGGAGTCTTATCCACTTGCATCTCATGAAACATCAAACGATCTTCATTTATGGCCGATTGAACCTGTGTTGATGGTTGAAACACGTAACTGACCACTTGTAGCCTTTTTTACCACAGGATGATTCCATAGGATCTTGTCAATCCGTGGAGCAAGGGGATTACTAGCGTTTGATCTAGCACTAATCTAGTTAACTAAGCAAACCTTTAAACTAGAGATTAAACTAAAAGCAAACTAATCTACACTAATGAGGGGTGTGAGGTGCACAAGTATGAAGGACACTTGCCCATAGGATCTATGGATACTTGATCATGCAACCACCAAGAGATACAAACCAATCTAATCTATCAGAGAGTGTGACCACGTTTTCACCCTTTCCCGTCCCTCCTACTATCACTACGTGAAGGTAATCATGGTTAAACCTACGAATGATCACGGTATGTTGTTGGGGTCTACAGGAGTAGTGAGATCTATACACCGAAAAGCATGGTAGCTAGCCTTAAACATCAAAGCATCATCAACACGAAATAGATCAATTAAAACCATAAAAGAGTTGGTGATTACTTGACAAGATCCTTTACAACCCCATGGACAAATGATAACTATACCCCATTAGGGAGCTAAGCATGGCGCTGTTGATCATGGTGATGGTTCCGACAATGTCTTCAACTTCAGGGGTGCCGTGGCAGGGCCTCGACTTTCTTCTCCACTCGTGGTCGCCTTCTTGGACTAGATGAATCTCTCTCCCAAATGATCCCTTCAATTCTCTCCTGGTCCAACCTCTTTGTCTTGTGAACGACCACTAGGGTATTTAATTCTACCCATCCCGAATGGCGGTTCCCACAGCGAATTAGGGCCATCTTCACACTCACGAAATGGGAGGGGCCAAACAGACGCTGGAATGGGGTGGGCCAGCCAGCCTGGGCCCACTTAGGCCTGCTTCGGTCACCCCTTCCTTCGTGTGGTTCCTCTCGTCATTTTGGATTTAACCCCCTTTAATTGTGTCATTTTGACATCGTCATCCCCGCAATCAATATATGGGGTCTTCTCGCATGAATTTCAATCTTTATGTCTTGGTCCTTGGGGATGATCCGTCGTAACACCTTGGTCCTTGCCACCTTTGGGAGTGAACTCGCCTTGCACTTGGACACGAACGAAACTCCTTAATTGCTCCTTTGAACTCGATGTGACTCGGTCCCTTTAGTCCATGTCTTCCTGAAAAACACCACACCTCCAAATGCACATACAAAGTTGAACTTGTTATATCATTAGTGTGCCTCGTGGCGGGTTAGTTCCATAATCAAGCTCAAAACAAAGTGTAGCGAATATGTTTGGAGCACCAAAATTCACCCTCAACAACCTGTCGACGAAACACATTGCAATCATTAGTGGCATTAGAAAAAGAATTATGGAATTTGCAATATGCACGCCTTTTCAACACATCAAGTGGAGGTATAATCTGAGTCAAGTTAATGTTTCCGGATTTAAGCAATTCCTCAAAGATACGATCGCACTTGGAAACATCAAAAGTAAATTTAATTTCTTCTTGCCGACCTTTACTAGTCGGCTTAAGTGATGAACAAGAATGACATTTTTCTATAGAGAGCCAAATAAATTCAGCGACATAAACTTCTTTGTCACTATCGCTCGAACTATCGGAATCATAATCAATAAGATGCACATTTGAATGATGTGACTTACAACCATCCTTTTCTTTATTCATTCGGCTTTCAACAACTTAAGTTCTCACTTGAACTTGTGCAACCAAAAGAAAATCTGAACCCTATATTTTATCTCTAATAAACAACCTTAAACCCTTTTGACAAATGTCCCCAAGGTCTATATCAGTAATTGACAAATTAAATCAATGATTTTTAGTTTATTTAAACCTTTTAATGTAGGCAGAGAAAGTCTCATCTCTCCCTTGTCTAACCGATGTTAAATCCATCAATTTTAGTTGCAAGCTCCCACTATTAAAGTGATCATGAAATTTATGCTCTAACATATCCCAAGATATAATAGAACCGGGAGCAAACGAATAAAACCAAGCGAAAGCAGTGCCAGTTAAAGATAAACAAAATCAGCGCACCTTAAGAACATTATAAGAATCAGCTTCACCTATTTGAGTAGTGTATTGACTAATGTGTTTCCACGTCATTCGTTTACCATCACCACTAAATTTAATTAAGTCAGGCATCATACATTCAACATCATATGGCTTTTGATACAAATTAGTATTACCAATATCAACATTAAGTTTTGTTTTTGCCACATTAGCCAAATATTACTTAAATTTATTAAATTCCGCCAAATTAGAATTATTTGGCTGTTGTGGCTCTGGATTCACCAAATTTATTTTATTTAAGTAGGGAGATATCTTAGTTTGAGCTAGCCTATAACTTTCAAATACATCGTCCACGATTATGGTTTCTTTGGACTGATCTAATTTGAATATTAAATCTAAACAAAGTTGTAGATGTCGTCGAATGTGCAATTTTGGTGTAGAGTTTACCTCCATCTATGTTTATTTGAAAACGTTATGAGTTGTTTAAGATACATTGCCGAGAGAAAAAAATCGTCACATTTTAGATCTGAATATCGTGTCAATTATCTGAGCATCAAAATGATTTCAAATGAAAAAAATTATGAACTACAATGTTGTAGCTCTCGATGAAATCTACAATTGTTGTATAACTTTTATCTCCATCCGCGTTCATACGAATGAAATATGATTTTTTAAAAGGTATGTTGTCAAGAGAAGAAAAAATTGTGCTGATTATTTGATCATCAAAATGATTTCAAATAAAAAATTTGAACTACAGAGTTGTAGATCTCAACAAAATCTATAATTTTCATATCAAATTTATGTCCATCTAAGTTCATACAAAAAGTTATGATTTTGTTAAAGATGCACTGGTCTCTAAACGGTAGTATCGGCTTTGCAAAAGAATAAATAAACAGTAGTATATTTGTGTAAATTCGTAAAATAAATAAATAAAAATAGAAAAATCTTTATTGAAAGGCCACTGCAGGCTCCCATCCTTTTCTTTTCTCATTCGGCTTTCAACAAATTAAGTTCTCACTTGAACTTTGCAACCGAAAGAAAATATGAATCCTCTATTTTATCTTTAATAGACGACCTTAAACCCTTTAGAGAAATGTCCCAATGTCTATATCAGTAATTGACGAATTGAATCAATGATTTTTAGTTTGTTTAAACCTTTTAATGTAGGTAGAGATAGTCTCATCTCTCCCTTGTCTAACTGATGTTAAACCCGTCAAGTTTAGTTGCAAGCTCCCACTATAAAAGTGATCATGAAATTTACGCACTAACATATCCCAAGATATAATAGAACTGAGAGCAAGTGAAGAAAACCAAGCGAAAGCAGTGCTGATTAAAGATAAACAAACAAGCGCACTTTAAGAACATTATAAGAATCAACTTCACCTAGTTCAGAAGTGTATTGACTAATGTGTTCCCACGTGGTTCGTTCGTCATCACCACTAAATTTAATGAAGTCAGTCATCATACATTCAGCATCATATGGTTTTCGATACAAATTAGTATTACCAATATCAACACAAAGTTTAGTTTTTACCACATTAGCCGAATCTTCCTTACATTTATTAAATTCCGCCAAATTAGAATTATTTGGTTATTGTGGCTATGGATTCACCAAATTCATCTTATTTAAGTAGGGAGCTATCTTAGTTTGAGCCAGCCTATAACTTTCAAATACATCGTCTGCGATTATGGTTTCTTTGGACCTATCTAAAATTTGAATATTAAATCTAAACAAATTTATAGATGCCGTCGAGATATACAATTTTGGTGTAGAGTTTACCTCCATCTAAGTTTATATGAAAACGTCATGAGTTGTTTAAGATACGTTGCCAAGAGAAAAAAATCTGTCACATTTTAGATCTGAATATCGTGTCGATTCTTTAAGCATCAAGATGATTTCAAATGAAAAAATTATGAATACTATGTTGTAGCTCTCGACGAAATCTACAATTGTTGTATTACTTTTATCTCCATCCGCGTTCATATGAATGAAGTATGATTTTTTAAAAGGTATGTTGTCAAGAGAAAGAAACAATTGTGTTGATTATTTGATCATCAAAATGATTTCAAATAAAAAATTTGAACTACAAAATTGTAGATCACAACGAAATCTATATTCATATCAAATTTATGTCAGTCCAAGTTCATACACAAAGTTTCGATTTTTTAAGATGCACTAGTCTCTGAACGGTAGTATAGGTTTTGCAAAAGAATAAATAAAGGCAGTTTATTTGTGTAAATTCGTAAAATAAGTAAATAAAAATAAAAAATCTTGATTGAAAGGCCGTTGCAGGCTCCCATCCTTTTCTCACTTGAACTTGTGCAAGCGAAAGAAAATCTGAATCCTCTATTTTATCTTTAATAGACGACCTTAGACCCTTTAGACAAATGTCCTAAGGTCTATATCAGTAATTGACAAATTAAAATAAACGATTTTTAGTTTCTTTGAACCTTTTAATGTAGGCAGAGACAGTCTCATCTCTCCCTTGTCTGACCAATGTTAAATTCGTCAAGTTTAGTTGCGGGCTCCCACTAAAGTGATCATGAAATTTACGCTCTAACATATCCTAAGATATAATAGAACTGGAAGTAAGAGAAGAAAACCAAGCGAAAGCAGTGTCGGTTAAAGATAAACAAAATAAGCGCACTTTAAGAACATTATAAGAATCAGCTTCACCTAGTTGAGCAGTGTATTGACTAATGTGTTCCCACGTGGTTCGTTCATCCTCACCACTAAAATTTTATTAAGTCAGGCATCATACATTCAACATCACATCGTTTTTGATACAAATTAATATTACCAATATCAACACTACTATCAACACTAAGTTTAATTTTTATCACATTAGTCAAATTTTTCTCAAAATTTGTTAAATTCCACCAAATTAGAATTATTCGGCTGTTGTAGCTTTGGATTCACCAAATTCATCTTATTTAAGTAGGGAACTATCTTTGCTTAAGGTATGTTGTCAAGAGAAGGAAAAATTGTGTTGATTATTTGATCATCAACATGATTTTTAAATAAAAAAATTGAACTACAAAATTGTAGATCTCGATGAAATCTATAATTTTGTATCAAAATTATCTCTGTCTAAGTTCATAAAAAATTACGATTTTTTAAACATGTACGGGTCTCTAAACGGTAGTATAGATTTTGCAAAAGAATAAATAAGCAACAGTATATTTATGTAAATTCGTAAAATAAATAAATAAAAATAGAAAAATCTTGATTGAAAGGCCGTTGCATGCGGGGGCTCCTATATAACTTTCCGGAAGGTGGATAAGCGTGGTAACTATAAAGCCGTGTTGGTCAAGAACGGCCCACTTAAAACAATTCAGTTTTCCCAATTTTCACACACGATTTATCTTTATTTTTTTCAATATTTTTTTGGAACTGTTGTCGATATTTTTTCATCAACATTTTACGCTGCCAACATTTTTTCGTCAACATTTTTCGAGAGTGTTGCATTCATTTTTTTCGTCAACATTTTTCGGGAGTGTTTGCAACCATTTTTCATCAACATTTTTCGGAAGTATTACCAACATTTTTCGTCAACATTTCCATAAGTGGTGCCAACATTTTTTCGTCAACATTTTTTGGAAGTGTTACTAACATTTTTCGTCAACATTTTCTAGAAGTGTTACTAACATTTTTTCGTCAACATTTTTTGGGAGTATTGACTGCAGTTTTCCATCAACATTTTTCAGAAGTGTTGTAACAATAAAAAAGTTGAACCAACATTTTTCATAAAAAGTTGAATCAACATTGTTTGAAAATATTTTCACCAACATTTGTTGAGAGAAGAGAAAAGCGTTAGATCCAACATTTTTAAGACTTTTTCACCGACATTTTTCACGAAAATGTTGATCAACATTTTATGAAAATGTTCCAACATTTTTTGAAAAAAAAATCCAACATTTTTTCTGTCTCTTCTTCCTCTGAACAGGGCAGGCGGCGGCCATGGCGTGAGGGGCCGGCGAGCCCCGGCCGGCGCGACGACCCGTGCGGTGTAGGCTAATGACCCCGCGGCTCGCCGCGAGCCCCCCGCACGCCGGGCCGTGGCGGCGCTTGGGCCGGCGGTAGTCGCGGCGGCGGCGGCGTCGACGCGCGCGGGGGAGAGCGGCGGCGCGCGCGCTCGCGAGGAGAGTAGCGGTGGCGCGCTCCGGAGAGAGCGGCGGTGGCGCACCCGCACCGGCCGCGGTGGCGCACGGGCGCGCGGGGCCGGCCGGCCGCGGCGGGGGCGTGGGGGGAGTAGGGGTCGGGGCCTCACGAGCGGCGACGCACGGGCCGGCCGGAGCGCGGTGCGAGCGGGACGGCCGGCGGCGCGGCGTGGTGCGGCGGGCGGCGGCGCGCGGACGGGGGTGGCGGCGCCAGCGAGAAAGAGGGTGGAGGTAAGAGAGAAGGTGTGGGCTAGGGTTAGAAGTAGGATCAATGAACATGAAGAGGAGTGATCTCACAAATCTCAAGCGGTGGAAGCTCATTGTAAAAGGATATATAGGATTTTCGGTTGCAGGCAAAACCTGAATTGTACGGGCCGAAATTAGCAAGCCCAGATAAGCCGCAGTGACTCTGGCAGTCTGGCTCGACCAAGAAGGGGCGGCAAGTCAACCCAACCACGCGCATCCACCGTGGATCACGCCCCAGCCATGGCCTCCTCCGCCGCCGTCGTCGCCCTGAACGTCGGCGGCGAGCTCTTCCAAACCACCACCGCCACGCTCTCCCGCGCCGGGGCTTCCTCCCCGCTGGCCTCCCTCGGCCCCTCCTCCCTGTCCGCCCCGCACTTCCTCGACGGCGACCCGCGCCTCTTCGCCCAGCTCCTCTCCTTCCTCCGCCACGGCCGCCTCCTCCCGCGCCCCACTCCCTCCGCCGCGCTCCTCGCCGAGGCCCGCCACTTCGCGCTCGATGGCGCCCTCCTCGCCTCCGTCTCCCCGGCCTCCGCCTTCGCCCCGCTCTCGCTCCGGCCTTCCGCGCTCCTCCCGCTCACCGGCCGCGTCGCGCCCTCCGCCGTGGCTGTGTGCCCCTCGCCGCCGCACCCGGCCTCCCTCGTCGCCGCGCACGGTGGGGTCGTCACATGCTTCGACGCCGCGCTCGCCAC
Source organism: Cenchrus americanus (assembly GCA_947561735.1). Lineage (NCBI taxonomy): Eukaryota > Viridiplantae > Streptophyta > Magnoliopsida > Poales > Poaceae > Cenchrus > Cenchrus americanus. The sequence goes on along the minus strand of OX387245.1, from coordinate 193,945,209 downwards.
CCGCACCAGCGTCCTCACGCCGCTCCCCGCCGTTGACTCGCTCCTCGCGGTGTCCCCCGCCCTCGCGCTCGCGGGCGCGCGCGACTTCCCCGGCGTCCACCTCTGCCGATTCTCCAATGAAGCCCCCGCCGCCACTGTTCCGGAGGTGCTTTCCTGGCCGGGATCGCCCTCCGCCACCGTGCTGTCGATGGCGGCCACGGCGGTATCTGGGACACCATCGGCGTCATGGCTCTTCGCCAGCTTCGAGTCCGCACGGCGCAACTCGAGCGCCGTGGTGGCGTTCGACCTGAATTCCTTCTCTCCTGTGGCGGAAATCGGCCGGAAGGAGGTGTTTGGTGCGGACGTTGAGGCCGCGATACCAGCAACCGAGCTTGGGTGGCTTGGTGAGCACAATCTCTTGGTCGCTGCTGGATCACACTCCAGCCCTGGCGGGGTGGTGGGGGACATACGCCTGTGGGATATCCGGGCCAGTGCTACCGTGCCAGTGTGGGAAGTCAGGGAGAAGGAGGATTGCTTTGCTGATGTTGCCGCATCAGACACTCTGTCAGCACTATTCAAGGTTGGGGCTGCATCTGGGGAGGTGTTCATGGCAGACTTGAGGAGGCTTGGTAGCGGTGGTGGCATTGGGTTGGAGCCGTGGGTGTGCATCGGCGACGGGCAGAGGGCAGCTGCTGTGGCATCATCCAGAAGGAAAGAGGGGAATGGCTGTAAGATTGAGTGCTACCAGAATTGGGTGTTTGTGGCACGTGGAGCAGATGTGGAGGTGTGGAGTCAGGTTGAGTTGGCACCAGAGGCTGGTGGAAAGAAGGTGATGAAGAGGAATTGGGTCGGCAGCGGACCATCCATGGAGGTGGGAGGCGAGGAGGGAGTCAAGGAGAAGGCAAACATTGTCAGCTGGGCATTTGGAGGCAGTAGGATGGCATTGACCAGAGCTGATCAGAGGTCTGTCGAGGTATGGGATAGTGCTCCTGCGGCAATTTGTGCAAATACCTAAACAGGGATAATACTGCAAAAGATGATGCTTCTTAGTGTTTAATTGCTGCCCTTGTTCCTCTGTAAATGTACCTTACCCTATCTTGTGATGTATCCTTAGAGTTAGGTTCCTGAATAGTTGAATACAATGCCTCAAAATTGTGAGGCAATTTCGTGGAGGTTGAATAAAGTCAATATTTTGGCACTATATGCTATCTTTTAAAGTCTATCTATATTTTCCTATCCCCTAGGAAAAGAAGTCTCTTAAGCAAATGTGAACAAAGAAGTATTAGCTAATCAGAAGTAACTTCCTTGGTATAACTGGATTATTCTTTTTGTGTATTGATGATAAAAATCAAACTTTCTGAAAGAAATATATGTAAATTCATATAATTCTATATTATTTTATATGGATATTTGACCTAGTGCCTTTAGAAGCTCATCACAATTTCAGCATGATTCAAGAATGAGTTATGGCATGCTTTGATGGAGTTCATGCTGTGTGCTTACTGGTCTGCAGATTGGTGAACTTTTGCTAAAAATGAGCCCATTATTGGTCTGCAGACTGGTCTGCAGATTCAGGAATGAGTTATGGCATGCTTTGATGAAAACGAATATGGCACAATTCGGAAGAATTGATCATTCACACTTGAAAGCTTAACCCTACATCCAATCCGATTCAAGTAAAGTTATATGTTTTTTGAAGTTATTTGATGTTTCAGCAACATGATTAAGTATACCTTTAGGTACGAGGATTGAATAGAAAGCTCATCACTCCTTTGCTCAGAAAACTGAAAACAAGGTGATCACAACTTTACTTTTGGAGGAGTGAAGTTCATTTGTTATTATACCTGAGAATTTTTAGCCCGGCCCGACCCACTGGCTCGACCCGCCCACGGACCTACTGGACGGGTCTGGACACAGATTTTGTAACCCGTGAAAATATATTGGCCCGAGCCCGGCCCGAAACACTGTTTTTAGCTATTTTACACTGTAAAACGTACAGGCAACCAGCTCGGGCCAGCCCGAGCCCGGCCCGAAAATTGAGGCCCGACATGCCAAGTGGGATTGCCATGTGCAGGATTTTCTCAGCCCGAAATAACCGGGCTTTTTTCGGCCCGGCCCAACCCGAAAAATGCTCAGGTATATTTGTTATTTGTCAAAAGGTTAGATTTGGTAGTGATCCAAACAAACACAAAGTCCATGTTAAACTAAACACTGTAATTAACGGAGGGCCTATTTGGATGGATTTAATTTGAAGTTTAGTTGGCTAAAAAATTAGCTCTATCTTGCTCGGAGCAAGAGCTGATTTTTAAGCCCATTTATTGATAAAAGTTCATTCTATCCCATAGGGTTGCTACTTCTACTTGGATGACTGGCGCCCACTATTTTTTTTACCCCTATTTTGGTCCAAAACTGACGGAAATAAAAAAAAAAGCATCTTTTTCGGCTCGAGTAAAAACGCAAGTGGTCTCTCGCGACCTCCTCGCGAGTCTTTCCTCCCGACGGCGGCGGCAGGGTGATCCCGACGGCGGAGGAGGGGGACCGAACCAACGCAACACCAGTAAATCCACGACAATGGCGTGCGGTTCCACGTCCGCGGCGAACGGATCCACGTGCATGGCGAGCGGCTCCATGATGACGGCAAGCAAGTCCACATCCACGGCGAGAGGCTCCACTACGACAGCAAGCAGATCCATGTCCACAGGATATTTAGGGTCCGTTTGGCCTTGTTCACTTCACCTTTACTGCTTGTTTTTTAAAAACAACTCCACGAAAGCAACTTCATGAGCGGAGGAGAGAGCCATGTTTTGGCAGCTTCACCACGTGCTTAACTCTGAGAGTGAGCTTTGCAGAAGTTCGACCAGAGAGTTGGGCAGAGAGTTGGTTGTTTGGCTATTGAAGTTGTGAAGCTGCTCGTGAAGCTGCTCATGAAGCTGTACCAAACGGGCCCTTAATTATTTGTCACTTTTAGGTTTGGTGCTCCTTAAGATAGTGCTCTTAGAATGGCTCCTGCATTTTTGCCACCCTCGTGCATTTGAGGCAACACAATTGCCACTTTTGCTGACGTGGCACACCATGCACCATGCCAGCGTGGATGAAGCATGTCAAATGACCATAGTGCCCATCCTTTCTCTTAGCCTTCCTAACCCCTCCCTCCTACCACTGACACATGGGACCTTTATGTCAGGGTCTTCTTCAACCTTTGGTCGTGGCCTTTTTCCTTACCGTAGCTGCACCCATCCATGGAGGAGCTCATTGTCCCTTGCCCCTGCTACACCGGCAGCCGACCGGCCGACCAGCTACCGGACGCACCGCTCACACCCATCTGGCCGTCGTCACCCTATGCTAGTGGGGTGTCCCTCCCGACCACAGTCGTATTGGGATGCTTCCACATGGTGCCGACCATGGGGCCATCGCGACTAGCCCAAGCGACGAATTTCGAAATTTAACCCTATGTTCGCAGAACAAGATATAACCCTCACTTCGCTAGCCTTTCAAAATATAACCCTTTGCACGCGAAATCTTTTGATTTGAGGGATTTCGACCACTTTTCACAATTTCGATATTTTCTTTTATCTCTTTCTTCTCCAGCCCAAGTGAATGAACCTATTTGCCCCTGCTTTTATCTTCCCTTGCAATGACAGGTGGGATCCACGTCTTGGTCATCTTCAACCTCAGACCGCTGCTCGTTCCCGTGGCTGCCGGTTCGCCATGGCAGCCGCACACTGGGCGGACGCCGCAAGGCCCCTATGGGTGGAGCTCGACAGGGCACGGCAGCGGCGACATCCCTCCCCTCTGCCGCCAGCGCCATCAGCTCCCATGGTGGTGACATCTCAAACCCTTGCCCCTTGCTTTGCAACGGGACCGGCGCAGATCGACCGCCGTCGTCGCTCCTTGAGACGGGCGGGTCAGAGCTCCTCATGGCCGCGGGGAGGAGGGGCCAGCCGTAGGGTGTGTAGTCGCGGGGAGGAGGCGAGGGGCCATGGAAGTTGGCGGCGGGGATGGAAAGGAGATGAAGTAGGCGACCTCCGACCACGTGTGTGCGAGCTCCTCCGGCGCGAACCTGACGGCGGATTTCAGGACTAGGATCTCCAGCACCGCCGCTCTCCATACGCGCCTCCAGTATGGCTGCCCGCACCATCACCCGCCGCAACCGCCATTGGGGGAGGAAGCTCGCGAGTTGAGGCCAGGTGTGTGGGGCAGGGACGGCGACCTCCTTGGCCGGCGGAGGAGAGATGCAACGGCGGCGGAGGTCCTCCCCGCTGGATCCTCGTGAAGGGGCAAGGATGGAGGGTGGGCGCGCCGGATCTCGGGTGAGCAAGGGGCAAGGGCGACGCCGGCGGGTGGCCTTGTTGGGAGGTCGAAGATGACCAGGTTGGGGGTCCCACATGTCATAGGGTTGCAGGGCAAAACCGTTGATTCAGTTGGTTTGGAGAAGCAAAATGTAAATAAAAATCACAAAATCCCGAAAATGGGCGGAAAACCCCCCAAATCGAAGAAGTTCGTTAAATTTTGAAAGGCTTGCGAACTTAAGGTTATTTCTAGTGAGGCTTCTGAAGACAGGGTTAAATTTCGAAATCTCTCGGCAAGCGGGTTACGGGTGGCGAGTTTTAGATGGCCATGACGGGGATTTCAAAGGCCGCGACCATGGCGGATGGTGGAGCTCGGGCCCGCGGCCATGGCGGGTGGTGTAGCTTGGGGGCGCGAGAGGAGGAGATTGGGGTGGCGTTCAGGAAAGCACCAAACAACATGGAAGACATGGCGCGCGGTCCGTGGTGAGGGAGCCACGGCGTGCTCCGCCGAGGTCGTGCTCGAGCGTGAACTGCAGGGTGTTGGAATCCCTCGAAGCTCGTGCTTGTGCTCGCAATTGTCACCACCGCCGCAATTGCCCGACGTGTTGGCGCGGATCTGTGTTCTCGTGCTCGCAATTGCCGCCACCGCCCAAAGCTCAACCTCACCGTCGAACTCCTACCTGTGGCGGCCCCGGTGTCGAGTAACAACCCAAACGGATCCTTGGTGAGCTTCTCTTGCTCGCGATCTCGTCCTTTTCCCCCTCCACCCGTCGCCTCCCGAAAAATGCCACCCTCTTCTCGGGCTCCGCCATGGCCACAATGGCAACCATACCCGCGGGCTCTCCATGCCACGCCGCCCGCGTCCTCCCCTCGAGCTCTGGCGGTGGCGCCGCCCCCACCCTCCCATGGCCATGGTGGACCTCAAGCTCCAACGACCATGGTGGCCGCCCCTACCCAGTCCACAGGCAGATCACCATGAAGGCAAGAGGAAGGAGGAAGCGAGAGGTTGAACGAGTCAGGGGTGCTAATGTCATTTTACATGCTTTGTCCACGCTGGATGGAGGCCCTGGCTTACACGTCAGCGAAAGTGGCAATTGTGTTGCCTCAAACGCACGAGGGTGGCAAAAATATAGAAGTCATTCTAAAAGTCCTATCTCAAGGAGCGTCAAATCTAAAAGTGGCATATAGTTAAATATCCCCACGTCCATGGCGAGTGGATCCACGACCACGGTGACGAAGCCTACACTACTGCCTTTCAAATCTGTGAGGAACCAAACAACCAACGCAAGAACGACAAGAGTGATTTGGGTCCCAAAAGATCGGGAACTAGTGCCTCCAGGTAGCTTTCTCTTGTCTATGACCTTCTTAATATTCTCTTTTGTTTATGTAAATGTCTTCATAAATTAGTGGTAGAAGCTGTCTCCTGTTAACATTCAAAAAGGATTTTGATCCTCAATGAACCCACTGTATACTCTAATACTTCTACTGAATGAATGATGAACATAAGATCTTGGCATTTTCCTTCATGCAAATTCCTCCACTCCTCTGAAACTGAAGTACTGAACAACTATTTCCCTAAGTTATATTGAATTAGTTTTGAGTATAATCGAATGTGGAAAGATGGTCTTTTTGAAGTAGAATGCTGTACGAGTTATCCCTGCAGGAATCTTGAAATCATTTATCACATTTGTGTTTCCCGAATTGATGTTTCAGTAGTGGCATCATATGATCCTTGTTGCAACTGGCAGGAAAACGTACAGCTTACTTCACAATGTTATACTCATTGGTAAATAAGTCTTCAATGATAATAAGATTGAGCTACAGAACAGAGAAGCAAAAATATGATATGTGCTTCTTTCTTTTTGGCTGCGAATGAGCATGTATACTTTAGCAACTAACATTGTTCAACAATCAAACAGCGCAACGAGGCACCATGCTCATGATGTGAATTGTGTAACATATACAATGCCCCAAACATATCATCACTGATCTATGTTGAAATGCTTGATGGTGTATGCATTTCTGGTTAGATACAGTTTATGTGAGATAGAATATTTACAAAAACACCTGGTTGCAGCAACACTAGTATGGTGAATGTAGAGTATCTTTGTGGTTGGCGTAGACAAAGAATATGATGACACTCACATAGCCCTGTAGCCTTGATTTAGATGTTTGATTTGACTTTTCCATGAAAACTGCAATGTTCTTTGATCTCATTTTCCACAAATTGATCTCACTATCTGCATGTAATTTTTTCTGAAGTACTTGGCTTGTAATGGTATGACACCTCGTGATCACTGGGGGTATGTGGACACCTTGTAAACTTAGCGATGTACATGCTGTGGAATTAGCACCTACTCAGACTTTGAGTAGAATTCTTGTTAGATAATGGAAAATAGTTCCAGCTTCAGAACCCTCACGAGAGGGGCATCAGACCGTGATGGGATCATTACATACATACTAGAGTTTTAGTTTACACCACATTGTGTTTGACATTATTGACCAATACAAAGAATGAAAGGCCATTCATGGGATGAAAAAAAAACATAGCTCTGGATTCTAGGAACTGGCAAGCCTTGACGAGCCGCTCCTTCTGATCGTCAGTGTGCTGCTGCAACAGATTTCGGGACCGAAGGTTTTGGTTTACCATTGTTAAACACAATATCATTCCTTGTGAGTCAAATTGCACAACAAATAGATGTAGCATCTGTTAATAACAAAACGTTATGTTGTCTGCTAATAACAAAACATTATGCTCTCGTTCACCTTCTTTATGTCAATTACTAAACATATGTTCTGCGTACTAGTGCTAAAGGCTCTATGAAACAGACAATGGTTCTTCACTTTGTTGATTCCCATTTCAATGGCTTCACTTTCATCTTCCTATGCTTTCGTGTCGCCAAATATCAATTCATCTTTGCTTATAAAATGTTTTGGTGGGGGCATGATTTATTGTTTGGGTCACTTGGAAGCGTCAGAATGCTCTTGCCACTGAAGTGAAAATCTCGTCATCGGTTAAGCTGTTGGTTCACTTTTGCAATTTAGCATTTTGCTTGGAGCCAAGGAATTCTTTGTTCTTATATAATTTCAGGAATGTTCCTAATGCAAATGTTAAATTATCCAGTGGTGAAAATCTAAAGCACCAAAAAAAACTCTGGAGGTCATCACTACTGTTTCCTGATGCTGAAGCAGGAAAGATGTATGATGTGCGCAAAGTCATCAAATGTCTACAACCCAAATGCATCGATAATAATGCAATTAAAATTCAAAATCATGCGCAGGGGCTAAATAATACGGATCACATAAAAAGGTGCCTGAATGCAGTAAAACCTGCATAAAATAACTTTGATTTTGTGTTTTCCTCTTGTACATGTTCGTGCAACGGTTAATTTTCCTTAACAAAACAAGTGTGTTGATTTCTCATCCAGCAGCAAATGTATAAGCAAACAGAAAAGTAAGTCCGTACAAGATTAAGCAGAATAGCAGATGATGGAGCTTACATAAGTAGCAACCAATGTCAGAAATTATAATTACCAACACTCGTTATCTGAGTCATGATTCTGAGGTTGAAATTTAACGCATTCATTGCTTGCATCAGAACTTGTATGGAGAGCAAAGCAGTCTTTGGGTTCTGGTATACGAATAAAAGTGTGCACACTGAAGTTACAGAAAACTCGTAGTTTGACTCCCAACAAGCAAACCAAGCAAGAATTTATTCAGCATAATGAGTGCACAGGATAACTGGAAACAAAATTCTCCAACAAACAGTACGAAGAATGATTGATGGCGAGAACTAGTGAAAGCTCTCCCAGGTTGTTTAAAGTCCAGATTCAATTGACATAAGTCGGTTTGTAATCAATTATGAGGATCTTTTCTGATAAAAGCAAGAATTCATTTGCGTATTCAACATGGGCTGGGTGCTCGACGTACTCCTTGATTCCTTCTGTGCTTTCAAATGTGGATTCAAACACATGGGTGAACCCTTGATTTGTGTTTTCGATGCTCACATTGGTTCCCCTGCCAATCAAAGGGTACACAAAGAAACTGACAGTCAGAAACCAACTTATTTGCACTAAAGAACGGGACAACTACTGCTGAAACTTTTTGATCGTGTAACCATCTAGGCCTTTTCGCACCTTTAGTAAGGGTGTGTTTCGGTGATAAATGACAATCATCTACTTGTAACTAATCTTTATTTTGTAGCGGATTATATCTTGAGTTATTGTCATGAGTAATGAATGAAAAGAGACCCATTAGTTTGAAATTATGGACGATCAATGGATAAATACTACAAGGCTAAGGACTTTGTTAGTTCCAAGTGTCACAAGGAGATGAAGGACACTTGGATTGCTAGTTTGTAGTGTTTGACCATACTATTAAGAGGGATTCATGCACTAGTAGCTTGACGTGCACCAAAAGACATGAAAATATACACACTCAAGGTCCTTGGATGCTAAACAGCTCAAAGTACTCATGGAAACACATTGGAAGCAAAAGAATTGACAGAAAACTCAAAGGCGCTTGAATTGGATAAGTTAAAATCAAAATCATAGCGTCGGATGATCCGACGCCCTCTTTTCTAGTTGCATCGGATGAGTTCTGCGGCTGAGAATTTAAAAGTGACCGTCGGATGAACCGACGGTACATGCATCGGTTCATCTGATGCCTTAGGGTTTGGTAACAGTAAGGTTTGGACTTCAGTTGCTTCATCACCGAATGATCTGACGCCTAGGTCAGTGGTTCATCTGACGCCTTCATTCAAATTATGCAGAGACGCACCAAGATTTCTTCTTCAGCACCAGATGAACCGACGCTTCAGCAAAACACCAGCGGTTCATCCGACGTCTGTGTTTGAAGTATACAGTGACACACCGAGTGGATGGCCTTCAGCACCAGATAAACTGATGGTGCGTCGGATAATAGTGTCGGTGCATTGTCTGGTTCAACGGCTATATTGGAGCTTGTGAGTGACCGGATGATCCGACGCTTGCGCAGGGGGAATCGTCGGTTCATCCGACGGTACAACTTTTCAGGGAACTTTTTCCAACGGCTAGCCACCATTGCTAGGCCTATATATATGACCCCCAACGTCTCTTGAGCTGCCTTTGCCACTCTGAAGATCTACAGCAGCCAAGGAGAGAAGGAGATAGTGTTCTTGCTCATTTGGGATTATTTTCCTCTTGTTTGAGGAGCTCTTTCTTAGTGATCAATGGTTTTAAGGTGCATATATGGCTTAGTTGAGGACTCATGTCAAGTGAAGGTGTGTGGGCTTGTTAGTCTTGGAGATTGACGGCTCCTAGACGGTCTCGGTGATTTGGGGTTCTTGGTGAGCTCTTGGAGATTGTGGGAGCCTCAAGAAACGCTTGGTGTACACGGTTCGAGACCCACCGTTCTGGAGATGGAGAACGGGTACTCTTAGTGAGCACTTGAGTCTTAGTGACTTGAGGGGAGAAATATTCTTAGTGAGTGAATTAGGGGAAAGCGTCAACTTCTCGATACCACGGGGAAAAAATCTGGTTGTCTCTTGTGCCTCTCTCTACTTACTCGCATTTATTTTCAGCACTTACATTCTGCATTTAAGTTTCCTTACTCTAGTTCTTCTTAAGTTGCTTGTTTGCCTCTTATCTTGACTAGAGTACTTCATATGTGTTAGTGTGATATTTGCTAAGGAAACTCTTGTTAGTGTGCTTCGTAGTAGAGAAAAACCTTTTTAGATGGCCAACACTAGCTAGTAGGCTAAGGTTTCATGCTTTCTTTAGAAATTGAAAAGAAGGCTCATATTTAACCCTTCTTTTACGGGCCATGGATCCTACAGATCGGTTTCACATGATCTTGCCGACGCACTAATAACTGCCTGACGTGCAGCCCGCCGGCGAGGCAGCACCATCTAATCTTACACCATCAAAATCAGACGCTTGAGATTGCTGCCAGAGCCAGGCAGGTTCCTCATAGTCTCAAGCAAACAAGGCCTAAAATTTTAAGGATTTGACCAATGGATATATTCAGGGCTGCTAGGAAAGTCACCCTACAAGTCTACAACACATCAAAAGTGTCCTAGAAAAGAAAGTGGTAGAAGGCTAGAAGCAGTTACATAGTAGTAGTATAGTACTTGTTGGGGATTCCGGAAGGGACCCAGCCCTGTGGGCCACCGCCAAGCCCTGGTCCCACCCTCAGGCGGAGAGGATAGCGGCACTAGCCACCTCTCAACGGAGGCCCAGTGAGGTGGGAGGGTTCCCCGATAGGCATATCCTCTCGAGAAGACCATTCTGGAAGATCCCTCAGAGAGCAAGGTCCCCGCAGGACGCCCATGTCGCAAGATCCCCGGGGTCAGTGGGACCACGAAGACAAGAAATGAGCAACGGAACAAGGGCCCCTGCCTCCATTGTAGACGCACATGGGGAAGTGTCGTATCGTAGGGAAATACTAGTTTGCCCCTCTGTAATTCGGGAGGTACCCCGTATCCGTACCGGGGCCGTACCGAGATTAAAATGGACAATGTACCGGAGAAGGCCCTCGAGGCCTATAAAACGGGAGCCATCCCTATGTATCCTAGATTCAGTTTTTATATTCAATACACTTGTATTTAGTCCCCTAGTAGCTCTCCGGAGTCCTATCCGTACGGCTAAGAGCCCCACCTTTTACTGCTGACAACGTATCTCGTGGAAACAAACTCTCCGTGCAAACTATGAAATCTTCAATACAAACCACACGATATTGATCTAAGGAGGCGTTCAAGAAAGGTGTGAGGGGTGCTTTGCAAAAAGCGTCTTTACAAATCACCCCTTACACCACCCTTTAGCTTCGCAAATCACCCCTTCCATCATGTGGCCTAGATTAAAGGTTGCATGATTTGCATAGAGAGGTTGTTTCCGCAAGATATGTTGCCTTTAATCTTAGGGCTTAGTAACCACCGATATATACTCTTAGAAATCACAAGGATAGCAATAATCGTAGGCACCATTCGTCCAGCATCTGGGGCGCGTCGTCAGTCGTCACGGTCACGGTCCTCAATCGCAGCACACCGGAGGCAGCGAGGCACAGGCAACATTGGGCATGGGTTTGAATCTTAGCGAGCACTTACCAGTGGAAGGACTTCATGGAGGGGACGGCGTCGACGAGCGCGGCGTAGCCCCGGATGAGCTTGTCCAGGCGCTCGGGCGTCACCTCCTCCTTGAAGCGCGCCAGCACGATGTGCTTCACTACCGCGCCACTGCCGCCGCCAGCAGCAGCCATACTTGCAGGCTGCTTCGCTCGCTCGAGGCCCCTGCTCTCCTTTCTTTCTTTCTTTCCTTTTTTGAAGCCCTGCTCTCCTTTCTGCTCGAGGGAGCGAGTCTGTGAGTGTACTGGCTTGCTTTGGGGTGTGTTGCAACGCTCGATTGGCCTCTCTCTCGGCCACCGCTTTAACCAGCAAGAGTGAATCGCCCGAGTTGGGGCATGTGCAGGCCGGGTTGGGGCCGTGTTTTTGGTTGGAAATTTATTTTGGGGGGCAATTTTGGTTGGAAATTGAATGGCGCAAACCACTGACGCTCCACCAGCACCACACATGTGTGGGACCCGCTGCATCATAACTCTATCCACCCATCTCCTTCGCCGCTCTCTTCCTGCTCGTGTACGGAATATCCTCCAGCCCCGGGGGAGCTGCGGCGCGGGAGATCCGGGCGGCACCGTCGGGAGTTGTGTCGATCGTCAGCGCGCCTCCTTGGGCCAGCTTCCCGCCCGGCACCCGCAGCGGCGACGGCGAGGCCCCCAGGGGTGCGTGTTATTTTTTTTTGCGGATTTTTTTAAAAAAACTTTGCTTCATTTTTTTACAAGGTCTTTGTGCTTATATTGTTTATAATTTTTTGTTTCGTTTTTCTGATAAATTTTTTATCAAAATTTTCTACCAAAATCTTTGTGCTTAATTGTTTTTCAAAACTTTTCTGTTTCAGAACTTTTGATAAATCTTCTTTTCCATTTTTTGATAAATTTTTCGTTTTTTTTCTGATTAAATTTTATCAAACATTTTTACCAAAATTTTATGCCTAATTTTTTTTTCAAAACTTTTCTGTTTCGAAACTTTTGATAAATTTTCTTTTCCAATTTTTTACAACTTTGTGCCTAATTTTTTTCAAATAACATTTTCACAATTTTTTTGCTTCAAACCTTTTTAGAAAAAACTTTTTTCAAAAGTGTTCTTTATAATTGTTTTTTAAAACTTTTATTTCCGGTGCTTAATTTTTTCAAAACTTTTCTTTATAATTGCTTTTAAAACTTTTATTTCAGGTGCTTTTGTTTTTGTTTTCTTCAATGTTTTCCTATTGCGGGTCGAGGCGCATGCAAGAGTGGATCAACGGTGGAGGAGCGAACCAGCACGTGCTCACGCGCAGGGTTAACCGAAATTGGTGGGAACCAGTCGTACCGGTCCAGACCGGTTCTGGTTCCGATCCGTTCCCAACCGGTTCAAATTCAAAATTTGAATTTGAATTCAAAAAATGAAAAAATCTCACAAAATTCACAAAAATACTTCAAGGTGTGTAGAATCTAATGGTGTCAAAAATTTTCAAATATTCGTTCGTTTAGTATAGTTTGTGGGCATTAGAAGTTCAACTTAAAAAAGAAAAAAGAGAAAAAAATTGGGTAGTTGAACTTCTAATACCCGTAAAAAATACTAAATGCACTAATATTTGAAATGTTTGACACCATTAGATTCTATGAACCTTACAATATTTTTAGAACATTTTATTTTATTTTTCAATTTTTAATTCAAATTTGAAAACACGTCAAATTCTCCACTAATTCGGTTTTTTTCAACGGTCGGTTCCCGCACGAACCGGACCGGTATACCGGTGGGAACCGTTTGAACTACGTGTTTTGGTTTGGATTTTGAATTCAATCGATTTTTTCTGGTTCCTGGTTGAACCGCTCCGGTTTACCGGAACCAGTCACCGGCAGTTCGGCACCTCCGGTCGGGAAAAAAACCTGCTCACGCGTGTGGCGGGCATGTCAGCGTATGTCAGAAATCGACTGGGGGTTCGCTTCCGTGAAGGTGCCCGCAAACTTGCTATGCCCATTGGATGGGGACCTTGATCCAATGAGTCGTCTGTTGGTCCAACCATTCAGCGAGTGATGAAAACGGATCGGATACGAATGAATACTATGGATATAGTTACATTCTCCAACTGAATTCTCGGATCGAATTCGGAAACAGACAATATATTTTGTGTCGAAGAGTGATATTCGTCATATTTGGATAATAGAAATTCAACTTTGAATTTCCAAATACTAATGCGGTACGAGTAGTTACAGATATTAAATGTCTGGATTCGGATGCGGTCTTGACCCTTTCGATCAGTTGGTCGGGCGGATAATATCCATACCACTTTCATCTCTAATTTAGTGGATGCCTCTTTGGTGGGGGTGGGATTCGGCTATCCGCATTGAGTGCGCTACGGAATGTTACGGGACAGTAGCGTGGGTTTTTACCGTTTTCCCGCAGCATGGGACGGTAAACCTTACACAATTGTCCCGTTTCTCCGCTCGAACGCCACATTCAGCAGATGAACTATATGTGAGGGGCTCGCCCACCTGCGCGCCATCCCCAACCACCACGGGGGAGAGGAGGGGTAGCGCCTCGCGGTGCGAGGGGAGGAGAGAAGCGGACCTGGAGGTGCAGTGCCACCGTGCTCCGGGCTGTGGATTCGCCGGAGCTCCTTGCAATGATTCGAGGGCCACCGAGCTTCGCCGGTCAGAGGAGGGATGCTCGGGGAGGGAACCTGACAGCGACGGCCTTGCTCTTTGTCGGGTTCTCTTGTTTTATGTTTAGTTGTTGTTTAAATATGAAAATTTTGCACACGCATTGTCTCACTCACAATGATCATTACCTATTTAATTGTGGACTTAAAATAAGTTGTAATTTAGCCTATTATCTAACAATCTAAAAACGTTATACTGATGATTGGATGATTCCCGTAGTTAGCTTTGCAAATTCAATCAAGCCAAAACCATTTGATGGTTCCAACTGCAAAAAGGTGGCGAGATTTTCTCTCCCTTTGGTTGACAACCATGAACGTGATGCACGTTGCCTCCGGAATGGCTCCTGAGGGTGTCTCGGTTGAGGCATTTCAGACTTCTGTCATTAGCGTTCTAGCTGACAACTTAATTGACACCTATCTCCATTACAATACGGGGAAGGAGGTTTGGAAAATTCGCACAACAGGAAATCATTTTTCATCATTTGGTCACACGTGGTTTCGCAAAAAATTACACGTGTTGGAATAAATATGGTGAGGAAGGCCTTAATGAACTCGAAGCAGGCTGCCTAAATGAAGGTGAAGTGCGACCCATGCTACCGACCATGATGAAGACCTTGATGACGGTGGAGTTTTTGAGGAAAATAAACCATTATTCCCACCAAATGTGATGAGGCCTGAGGATATCACTGATCAAAAAGTTAGGGCTTCGATGATGGCGAGGTGTTGCAACGTGTGCATAATGTTGATCAAATGTTGCAGGATGTTGAGTTTCAACGAGTGTACACACCTTCTGAATTAGCGAGGCCCAGAGAAACAGTCATTTCACATGACCGGTGGCTAGTTGTGCTAGCGGTCGTTGTTTGATGCCCATCACGAATATGTGTTATCAAAGCATCTGCCCGTTATCTTTCTTGGCTCATTTGTAACACTTGATCAGTAACGAGCGCTTTGCCCGTTACTAAAGGCAATCTATGCCCGTTACCAAAGTGAGTTTTTATGTAGTGTCGACCTCCACCTCGCAAGGAAAGGGAGAGAAGGGGAGGGAACTCTTGCTCAATGCCACCCGGGAGGAGCAGCGGACGGACGGGGGAGGGGGGGCACGGAGCTACTGGAGGCCGGCATGGCGGCATCCCTCTGATCGCCCTTGCTCTGCCTTCGAGGGAGCCTGCGTCGTGCTAGCGCCTTCTCTTGCCCCCACTCCTTGCTCCCGCTGGGCGGAAGGACACCGTGCTAGAGAGAGCAGCCATGCGCAGCTTGCCGTCGTCGGCGGCCAAGATTCCGCACCATGGAAGGGAGAGAAGGGCAAAAATACTCGGTACAAATCAAATAACGGGCCAGAGACAAATGCCGGACTCTCTAGTAGCGGTGGTTTTTCTTGTGGTCAACATTCCAACAAGTAGCAGCTTTGCACTTTAATTTTTGAAACTTTAGGTGATCTGACAAGTTGACAGGATGTATTAGCATGGCTCATCCTTTCCTGAGTATATAGTACACTAAAATTTAAAAACAATGCAGCTAGGGTCCTCTATCTTCTTCCACTAGACCAGATCGATTGGAGTCCACACAGGAAACTTAGCTTTAACCCATTTTTCTCTCCTGCATATGTATGTATATATGTTTTCGATGCGCGTGAACATATTTTCTGTCGAACCATAACTCTTTGTGACATCGCAAGAAGGATTTCTGTACGTTGGCCATATCTATTTGATTTAGAAACTCGCCTGTGCAGTGATTGATTTTGTCATGGACCTCATGGTTCTCATGACTCTTATCCAAATCCAATGCGTGTGCCATTGGCCATCAGCTCTATCAAACTGAGACACGGTTAGGTAGACAGTATTGCCCATGAAAAGAAGTCCGGCAGGCTTGACTTATTGGGCGCCTAATACGCGTCCTATGGGCTATGGCAAGTTAGTGACAAAGAGAGGGTGCCGTCCATGCTACTAGATACCAGCATTTGTTTAGCTTCAACGACATGCGTGTACGCTAAATCATGCATGTATCCCCATGGCAATCAGTGAACGCACGCCGCCGCATCCGGCCACAACAAAACCCACATGTGACATGTATATATAGGATATATATATATATAGCTAACGTAGCGATCGATGATCTTCCTCTTCACGAACACAACTCCAATCTCAAGGCAGAAGGCGGCGTGTGTGCACTGTGCAGTGCAGGATCGGAGAAGCGTTGCGAGGGTGGCCATGGCGGCCGGAGGTGTGCCTGATCTCCGTCTGATGGCCTTGTTTGCCTTCCTCATCCTTAGCACTTCACATGGTAAGTATGCTCACATCTACAACGTACTTCTTTTTTTTATTTTGTTTTTGACTTTTTTTTACAGATTTAGCATAATTTTGATGAAGTAGCGTGAAGATGACTTCTTTTCATGTTTCTTGGTTCACACCTCCTCTTATATGTTTCATTATAAATTTGAAAATTGAGTGTATCAAGAGCACGCGTGAGGGATGGAATAAGATGTAGATGTGTATATGCTAGCTACATGTTAGTGGTACATTTCAATATTTGGCCAACTTCCGTGACATTTGTGTTGGTACTAACTACTAAGCGGAGTAATGTCCTTTCTTCGGATTTTATGCCTTTATTTATTTGAGAAAGAAAATAAATAAGGCTTCCTTGTTTTTTCTTCAGTATCACATAAAAAAAGATTCATAAATTGTAAATTGGCTGAACAAGAAAGGCCAATCTGCTTAGGCAATCACTCGTCAGTCAAAGCTGTGACAGGCTCATGACACTCATGATAATCATGTCCTGTTATTCTTGCTGAAGTGTGCACGCGTGCAACCATACATTTTTTAGAATAATTCTGATATATATGTAGGGTATAGCATACAATTTTACTTTTCCTGAATGCAAACAATTGTAATACAATATTCAGATGTTTCTTCCAAAAAAAAAATGCTCTGAAGGAGCCTACTATATCCATGCATCTAACCTAAAGTCCCATCGATCCTATCTAAAAGTTCTTAATTAATTTCGGAGGCATTTTTTGCTTGCTTTGCTAATATGAAATATATACTGGTCAACTGTTCAAAAGAAAAATATAGGATACTCTCAGTTCATATGTTTATATATATGCATCTATGCAAATTGGAGACTCGTGACGCCATTATTTCAAAAAAAAAATCATGCATGTCCATGTAGTCCACAACGTACCCACATTTCCCTTCTCTTTGTTTATTGTTTATTTGTTAGTGCCTCTACAGTGTAGTATCGCCAACTTTATTTTGATAAAAAAGTTAAAACTTTCTAAAATTTTAACTCAGAGTTTTGGCTTTCTACTTGGGAGATTCAAAAATCAAAACTAAACTTAAATAATATTTATTAGAAACCGACTTTCTATTAAGCAGCACAACTCCTAATAAATTTAGTGAAAGTTCTACCTCAGAAATAAAAGATACAACTTTTCCAATCAAAATTTCAACTCGAAGAAAAATGTGGAAGCCACCATCAACAAAACAAAACATATATTGGGGGAAAACTATATCAAACATGACACAACAGATATCGGCAAGCATATGAATGTGTAAAGTTCATGCCTATAAGGTAAGGAGTAATAAGGACATAAAAAACCTGCAATTTTTTTATATCTGAATAATTCAGAATCACAAATGTAGAGATAACACCTAGTTGTCCTTAATTGAAGTATAAATCATGCTACCATGAAATTAAACTGAATTTGATCTTATTGTTTATGAACTGCGGATGATCGGCCCTACATTGCGGTCTTTTTAACCTTTCTTTGACACCCACAGGTGCGACGGCGGTGCAGTTCACCTTCCGCAACAACTGCCCGGAGACGGTCTGGCCGGCGACGCTGACCTCAAGCGGCCCAGCGTTCCCGACCACCGGCTTCGTCCTGGCGCCGGGCGCCTCCCTCTCCTTCCCTAGCGTGGGCGCCACGTGGTCGGGCCGGGTGTGGGGCCGCCACCGCTGCGCCACCACCACCGGCCCCGGCGGCGCGCGCTTCTCCTGCGAGTCCGGGGACTGCGGGACGGGGCAGGTCGCGTGCAGCGGCTCCGGCGGCGCCCCGCCGGCCACGCTTGCCGAGTTCACCCTCGGCGGCGGCAAGGACTTCTACGACGTGAGCAACGTCGACGGCTTCAACCTGCCCGTGGACATCGAGCCCGCCGCGGCCGGCGGCGATGGGCGCTGCCAGCGGACGTCGTGCCCGGCGGACATCAACCGGGTGTGCCCGAGCGAGCTTTCGGTGAGAGTGGCAGCGTCGTCGTCGGCGCGGAACGGCGGTGGCGATGCGGCGGTGGTGGGGTGCAAGAGCGCGTGCCTGGCGTTCGGCACGGACGAGTACTGCTGCCGCGGGCGGTTCGCGTCGCCGGCGACGTGCAAGCCGAGCGGGTACTCGAGGCTGTTCAAGGCGCAGTGCCCGCAGGCCTACAGCTACGCGTACGACGACAGGAGCAGCACCTTCACCTGCAATGGCAGCGTCGGCTACCAGGTCACCTTCTGCCCTGGCTCCGGCGGGACGTGGAGCGACGCGGTGCCGTCGCACGACGGGAACAACTAGCTGTCTAGCTTGGAAACGTACGGAGGGATCACGTACAGCATGTGACCAAGCTGAAAAGGTGTACATTTTCAGTTGGTTTTATATAACGCATTGGACAAGAGAAGAGTTGCACATGTTCATTTTTATGAAAATGTGGATTTATAAATATATATATATATGTTCAGTTAACTGTTGTTAGATTTTTCGAGGAAGAAATATGTGGATTTTTATTTTTATTTTGATTCTCGTATTCTTCGTTTCCTTAGATGAGATTTTGGGTTCAAGTTTGATTTCAAGAGATCAAAAAATAAAAACCGGATCCCTACCGTCTTGATTGATTGAAAGGATTGCCTAATCTTGATTGATTGAAAATCATCTAGTGTCTTTCTCCGATCATAAAGAAGTGCCGCCTCCCCTCCCACCTAGAGGGAAACAACGATGACAACCACGATCCGCGCGCGCATATATGCGCGTGGGGAGGTGAGTTTTGCCAAGTTTCTATTTTTGTCGAGTTGGTTTGCCAAACTGTTAGAGACCAATTTTTCTTGTTTTGCCAAAATTATATGGATGACAAGTTGGTTTGCAAACTATTGGAGTTGCTCTAAGACAACATATGGCGCGGCTTTTTCCTTGAGGGAATGTTCTAGCCACCTCCTTCCGTTGTGCACTTGTGCTTCCTCCGAAAGTAAGACGAAGAAGCGGGAGCTCCTCAAATCACTAGACACTCATCCGCCATTGGCCGGATACTTCAGCAGGGTTAGAGGTAGAGCTGGTTTTTAACTCTAGCTCTAACCATAAACTAACTCTAGCTCTAAAGGAATTTGGATGAAAGGGTTAAAATGACATTAAATGTACCTTTTCAATCATTAGGTGTGGGTGGAGGGAGAGAGAAAAGTCAATTTTTGGTGGACCCAACATGAACTAGCCCCAATAAGCACCTCTTGGGTGGGATAGTTTTTTCGGTGAGTTAGATGCAAACTAGCTCAACCTAGGCCTCATGTTTGGATACTTTGTGGCTAGTTGAGCTCCAACTAGCCAAAACTAACTCTAAACTATGGATCCAAACAGGGCCATTATTTGGTTGGTTTGCGAAGGGCGGACCACAAGTAGATAGTATTTAATTTTCTATTAAAAGATTATTTCCTTGTGGTTAAGGCTGCAAAGGGGTAACCGTTAGGTGCACCTCCGAACCTCCTTAGTTCAATTATTTGTACTACTTTTTCAAAATTGAGCTGAAGTAGTACAAATAATTGAACTAAAGAGGTTCGGAGGTGCACCACATCATAATCAATTTGCACCCCTACTTGTGGTGGAACCTGCTCATGAGGGCCTCGACTTGGTTCTGGTGCTCGTGTTTTCTTGCATTTATTCCAGAATTTAACCAACGTTTAACTTTCAGTTGAAGTGATCATCAA
Organism: Cenchrus americanus; assembly: GCA_947561735.1. Lineage (NCBI taxonomy): Eukaryota > Viridiplantae > Streptophyta > Magnoliopsida > Poales > Poaceae > Cenchrus > Cenchrus americanus. Next base: position 193,925,270 of record OX387245.1, on the reverse strand, counting down.
AATCTATACTATGTTTTTTAAAAATACAATTATGGATAAATTAGTTTAAATTTAAATATCTTGATAAAAAAGTTGTAATGTGGTCCTTTTTTGTTGAAAATAAATTAAATTCGATTTACCGTATCAAACTTGCCAAAGCAAAATTGAAATGTCATAATTCGGAATAAAACTTTTGATTTTCAAAGTTATCAGTGCAGAAATTCTAAATTCATACTGAAAGCTCTGACTCGGATCTGAGTGTTGGTGCTACGAATTAGATGTTTGAAATGTCATGATGTTCCGTATCCGCCAGTACAAAATGATCCACATGGAACTTTATAATTACTGTGAGAGAGATTAGGAATAACGTACCTAGTTGCGATTCTTTAGAAAAGAGCCACACTAATGCTTTGCGGGGATCACCGTCCAATCATTTGCTGGGAGGGATGACCATCCAATGCGTACATACCCAAACAAAAACTGAGAACACACTTGGGATGCCGTGGCAATACATCAATTTGCTTGACCTTGGCATTGGTCTGGCCTAGTGTAAATAACTAGCTTCATGATAACTCATTTTCCGTTTTCAGGTTATAGTATCAACTTTTCTTTTTTTTTGGATGACGTCGAGAGCATATTGTGTAAATAATTATCGCCAACACATATACTAATATTAGATCCTTTCAAAGGCTTGTGCAGGTTGCATACGCACTCTGAACAAGTTGAAGCTGACAAGGCACCTTTCAGCTGTGTTCAGCATACAATGCAGACGCAGCACGCAATAGTCGCAGGCATTAACACATGGCAAGGTCAGCTCACAGCCGGCAGCTAGCAGGCAAACGTGTGCCTCTCAGATTCTAATCGCAAGCTGTCCAATGATGCTTTGCTGCTTTCAACTGGGAAAGACGCGTTCATCCACTCGTGCAAGAAATGAAGAAAGCATGAGGCTTGCAAAGCTGAAAGGAGGGTGACTGCAAGCACCAAGAAGCAAGCAGCGTTCATGAGAAGCAAAAAAAAAAAAATCAAAAAGTAGGCGCAGCAAGGTGGAGTTTAGAATTTATTGGCAAATGTTTGACTTGTTTTTCTTTGTTGAGTGAAAAAAAATACTACCAATCCTATATTGACGTATTTCTTTACTGTATCACTGCTGTTATTTTTACATCCTTCAGATTATGGCATAATTAGTATGAAACGTGAAATTGAGTTTTTACCTCAACTGTTTGAGGAGTAAAAAATGGGTACCTCAAATCATGTGCAGTTGTAACAAACGGAGACAAGCAACCAAAGAAATGAAGCAACAAGAATGTAACTTTTCCAACTGGGATAGATTGTTTCACATAATACACAGATTAAATAAACTTAAAACGTAGTCTTTGCCATTTGTATTTACAAAGATAGTTTGGGTGGAACCACCAATGAATTTCTACAGCAGAACTGCTACTTTTTCCATCAGTAGTGGCTTCTGTGCGTGAAGCGCAGCCGCTGCCGTCTGCTTGGCACCGACGATGGATCTATGCTCCTCCCTGGATCTCGGGTATATGACCGATTCAGGAACGTGCGACGATAGCCACGATAATTGCTGTGATGTCCAGAGTGATGATTTGAGAAGCCAGGTCGCAGTAGACTCTGCGTCCTTGGTTGCCGAATTCCCTGCCAACCTGAATGCAAGCTACGCCTATTGCTGGACGAAAGCCTGGGTGAAACTCTGTTGTTCTGTGGCAGAAGTCTTGGCAAATTACGTCTTTCGTCTGACCAAAAGCCAGGTGATCCTACCGTCTCATTTAGCCAAACACTTGGGGAATCAAGTCTGTTACCTGGTGATTCAGCATCACCGCGATCTGACCACCAGTCTTCACTACTTTCATCGCCAGAGTCTATGTCTGGGGACATGTCATCTCTAGTCTCAATAACATAGTCACCAACAATTATTGCCCCAGGTATCTGGGATCTGATTGCGCTAATGACGTCACCAACCTCCTGCTCACGCTCAATGCGATCCCAAGTTCTCTTCCTCGACAGATCAACATGAGCAGGCTTTGTAAGAAAGTGTGCATTCCTAGCATGTTCGCGCAGCTGCTCATAGGTACCAACAAATTTGCAAGAATCGTGGGAACAAGTTCTCAACTTGCTGTCCAGATACTCTCTGACCTCTGCAGCAGGGATCCAGCCAGATACAGATCCTCTACAGAGAGGGCATTTCACTTCAGCGGAACTTTGCATAGGGTCATGACATCCACCTGTTACAACATTTACTTCCCCTGTTACAACATTTCCTTCTCCCCCTGTTACAACAATCTGAGGCTCAGATCTAGATATGCCATCTGCATTTTGACCATTGTTTGCATTGGAACGATGAGATGCTTCATTATCAACATGTCTTCTGGGTCTTGGACTCCGTGAACGTCTGGAAATGATACTATAGTGAGCTCTTGGTTGGACAGTTCTGATATTGGAGTTTGAAAGCACCGAATAGGTTGAGTGTGAAGCACGGACCTTACTATCACCATTCATTTTTCTGAACCGGTCAAGGCAATTAGAGTGTCTATGGCTTGTGTTACAAACGTAACATCTGCAGCCATTCTTGTATGAACTGCATATAAGTAAAACAGCATTGTGGGGTTGCTCCATACAAATAGGGCAAGAAATCCTGTCCCATTCCATATGCAGAGCAGTGTGTGATGTGACTGTAGATCTGTTACTTTTCTTACTTGTCATCTTGAAACCAACTGTGTCGAATTCACTTAATCGTTAGAATTATTAAAAGGATTATTGTGCCAAGTTAAGAATTAAAGCAGTTTAAAGGAAAATTGCCAAGAAACATGTTTTTAATGTAGGAAACAGTCAACTTATTAGATATCAAAGCATATGTTCATGTCAAATCAACATTTGTGATAGTTTAGCAGGTAGAATAATTTGGTTCCCAACAAATATTTTGGTTTTAAGGAGATGCAAAGATATCTTTGCCTTGAAAAGTTATAAATCATATTTCTCAGAGGTAACAGAGCATATACTAATTGACAAGCTACATTAAGAACTAGAATCCAAAGAAGACCACACAGGCTGTGTAACTGCTGATAACAAACAAGTTATGAATACTATCTCTTGTTCCAATAGACAGGAAAAATATTAGAACCCAAGGAAACATAATATTCCAAAAATAATTAAGTTAGCACCCAACTGACACAGAGAAAAGGACAAAGAAGGCTGACTACAAGTGGTAACATTTAGCACATTTGTTTATAACAAAATAAGCAAGCAGGGCAAATGGAAAAACGAAAAACCTAAAAGATCATAGCATAAGAATTTTTTTGACTTAAATTGTACACAGAAAGTTAGCACTAACCTATAGGAAGCGGTTGTATGTACTGAACACTTGAAATGGATCAAGAGCGGTGATAATACTGGCAAAAAATTAATCCCTGAAACAATGCATACACTGTCAGAAATAGAGGATAATAATGCTACTAGCCACAACGTGCAAATCACCATATTGCAATTAAACATTGTTTTGCTTGATTGCGATACTGACAAGAATACAAAAGGCATCCTAAAGTTGTAGCAGAATCTAACAATGAAATGTTTAGGACATTTTCAAGGCTGTAGTTGTTACAGCACCTGATGAGCAGAAAAAAGTGATCAAATATGTCATCCTGCACCTAGTAATCCAGCATGACATGATCAGTTTATATTATGTTGGAATGGGGTCTTATTGTGTGCTGCAGATTAAATCTACTTTCAGCATTTTTGTATATATATAATAAAGTGAGGACCAAGCAAGGGCAGTTTGGCCCCTAAATTTCGCAGATCGAACACCAACAATCACCATCTGAATTAATAATCCATCCCCAAGCAAAGCTTAGCCGCACCCGCACGCATGGCGAACCACAGAATCGCCACCAAAATCATCGAAACCCGCACGCGCCCAACAAAGGTAATCGGAGCAAACGGAGGCCGATCCCCCTAGGGCCCGACCGCAAAAAATCATCTACCCATCGATCCATCCATCATCGATCGATCTATCCCACCTACCAACAACACGCGCCGGCGCGGATCGATCAGGAGCAGGCGACGAGGAAACATGGGCAGCGGAGAAAACGAGGGGAAAAGGGAGGGAAATTTTACGCGGGGGTTTGACGAGACGAGGAGCAGCCGGATCGTACGGGGGGCTCTCCTCCTCCTCCTCCCCCAACTTTTAGCAGCAGCCTGCCTTCACCTTCCCAGGGAAAGCCCCTTTCTGATTGATTTCTTGCCGATTTCTTTTTTTCGCTCTCGCTCGCGGACGGAACAGCCGCCTGCCTTGCGGTTATATAGGCGATTGATTGCGAGGGAGGAGGATTGCTGTTGGTGCGGCTGCGGTTGGTTTATTTCGCGGCTCCGTTTCCGTTCCGCGACTGCGCGCGGGCCCAGGTTAGTCGGTCGTGTGGGCCCTCGTCCTCCCTGTCACACGGGTCGCGCAGTGGGCCCCGCAGGCCGGCGAGCGAGCGAGCTCGTGGTGGGTCCACCGTCTCTGCGCTCTTCGGTTCTTCTGTCTGTGTACCGTACGGGGAGGGAACGGCTTCGACCAGGAATTTCTCGTTCAAAGAAACGTTCAGAGACGATCGGTGCTGTTTTCGTTTTCCTTGTGACGTGTTTCGCATATACATTACTTTCACCGTTCCAAAATATAGATCGTTTTGAATTTTGAAGATCGATGTTGTTGTTGTGACGTGTATCGCATATACATTACTTCCTCCAGTTTGGTAAATAAAGTTGTTTAGGACAGCGGCACAGTGTACAACTTTGACTTCTTATTTTTATAAAATATTCTTTAAAAAACTAACATATGTCTAATTTTATGAAAGTATTTTGCAAGACAAATTTATTCATGTAGTTTTCACATTTTCAAACTCAACAACTTAAAAGTTTTCATGATTTATATTTTCAATGTTTGACTCAAACCTCATCCAAAACGACTTCATTTACCAAACCGGAGCGGATATTCTTCTTTGATTTGTGTTAGCCACTAGGATGACCAGACCAACCTTGTTGAAATGTACTCCCTCCGTCCCTAAGTAAGTGTCAACGTTGGTGTGCGTGTCACAAATTTGACTCAGTTTGTAGAAAATACGTCCAACATTTTTATCTTCAAATAATTTTGTTAAAAAAACTAGATTCAAATATCTTCCAATGATACTAATTATGCATCATAAGTATTACTATTTTTAAATATGATATTAGTCGAAGTTGTTTCTTGGGAAGCGCAAACGACACTTATTTAGAGACTGAGGAAGTGTGAGACTTCTAAGTTGGGAATTTGTCATTAATCATTCTAACAAATCCAAAAAAGTAATACCCTCTTCTAGATAAAAATGTATCGAAAAGAATAGATCCGAACTTCCAAAAATCCTTCCAATTTAAAAGAAGCGAAGGTTAGACTATTCTAAACTTTGCATTTTCATAGCTTATCGATATTATTTGTGAAGTTAAATCTTATATATTTCAATTTTGATTTTCTAAAGTATTTGCATTTTTGGAGCATTTTCCGAAGCTAAAATTAAATCTGTGTGCATTAAGATTATTTTGAATTTAATTTTAACTTATTTTTAGATTTATCTAGTGAATTTACTATATTTTCCTATATATAAATTAACCAAATTTACATTTATTTGGGCACTAAGAGAATCTTTTTGTTAAATTAGAATGTGAAATATGTTTTTTTGGACCTATTACAATATTCTAGAATATTTTGGTGGAGTTAAATTTCAACTTTTGACTGAACACCTCTGAAATTCCAGGGGTAATAACTATTCTTGTATGTTTTGCTCTAATACTTAATATTTCAATCACACTAAAAATTCTCACTTATACATGTAAAACATTTTGTAGAAGAATGACAAATTTGATATGAAGATGTTGTTCGTTGACATGTTATAATCAGATGACAACTGTTCAGCCCGTGAAGACAGTATACAAATTGAAATTCATCGTGGTTGTTTCAAAAATTCGTTATACATGTAATATTTTGTCAATCTTTATAAAATTCCCACCACTGTCTTGCAATGTTAGTTAGCAGTTACCCATCTCAAATCCAAACAATCAATATAGCAAATTTTGGTAAGATTTCACTAGTAACAGCAAGGCAGTTGCTTGTTCCTGGTATTTTCTTCAAAAATCAAATTTTAAAATATTTGGTATTCTATTGTACTCCATCCGTCACAAATTATTAGTGGTTTTGACTTTTCTAGATTCATATATTTTGCTATACACCTAAATTCATAGTAAAGTATAGGAATATCTGATAATTTAGGACGGAGGGCAGTTCTTCCTTCGATTTTACCGTGGTTTGCTACAGCAAAATGGAAAGGGGGGAAAGAGGGTGACTACAAAACGTCAATCGGCACTCAGCAGCCAAGTTAGACTAGAATACCCTGTACAGACATATCACAAACTATATATATGATATATATCAACAAATGAAATACCCTATACTATATTCTTTCCAGGCCACCACAACAATTGTGAAGGCTGATGAAAAAGGGCAGCCAATGTTGCTGATTGCCCCTTCAGCTTGCGGCCCAGCGACTGTTTGCCGTGATGTCACAGGATCAAAGCAATTGCAGAGTTAGGAAGCAAGGCCGAAACATCTCTTTACAGGGAGAAAGAAGGGGTTCGTGAAGGTTGATGGTGGCGCAGTTGGCACCGTCTCAGAATTCCTTTGTTGCGGAAGATGTTTCAGAAAGGATTTAACAGCCCCATCAACACCGTCTTCTGATTCAATTGCCTTTGCTAACTCAACAGCTCGTTCCTTTACCTGTCACCAAATAGAGTGAAACAACTCAATACAAACTGTAACATTCTACAGCTTTCACATGTTATACGCGTAGAGCTTTTCGAAAATGAAGATGCATAGAAGTTCTAGGATAACATGTAAATCACTTTTCTCGCAAATAGATGAGTCATCCTACAGATGAAAGGCATTTGACAATGACTTCTTTCTTGATCCTTGTGCATAAGTCTAAATTACTACTTTTGTAAACAGAGGGAGTATCTTGGATAGTACGTTTGCTGTCCACTTAGTTTTCAGTTAGTTGTCAAAATGTAGACACTATTTTTATGCACAAGCTATCCTTGAGCTTTCCATCATGTGTCTATGTAATGCTAAACTATAGTAGTTTGATGGAGTCATGACTAGCAATAGGAGCACATATACATATTCCAAAACCATACACTGGCTAAAAGCAAGTCATGCCAATATAAAAGTTAGTGTTTATGCAAAACTAAGAACAATAACCATTGACTAAAAAGAAAATAGTGTGATGCTCGTACGAGGAATTTCAACATAATATATTTGTGAAGTCCCTACAGCTTGGGGTGTTTGATCAAAAAACTATGTAACAAGAAGTTTTCAGTCAAACCAACACACAAAACTTAGGCACAGTAAACGCCAAGAAATATACAGGGCCATCGCTTTATTTAACAGATCATAGTAAATGTTGCACAAATGCTTCTGTAACAACAGCATAATGCATAACTTGACATAAACAATAAACACTGATCAGCAAATGGCACAAAAAAATTACAATGTTTACCTTTGGATCAATCATAAATTTGATTGCATCAACCAGTGAATGCAATTGTAATTGCTCCACAGGCACAGGTGGTGCTCCCAATCCCCTGGCATGCACCATGCTGCCCCAAAAGAATTGATCACCAAAGAATGGTATAACGGTAGTTGGGCACTGCAAATTAGTGGTAATAAACAACATCAGTGGGACAACGAACACACAGTACCACAGCAAATTAGTGCTAATTAGAGTGTACCGCAGCTTTCAGACCAGCAGCAGTGGTTCCAGCACCACCATGGTGTACCTGAAAAGACAAAGGGCGGGGGATAGATAAAAGAAACCATGCTCATCAATCGAGATTACTGCATTATTGAAACAGTGTTATATCCGACATAAGAAAAGTAGACCTATTTTATAGGTAAAAACTAATAAAGCAACGTCAAGCACATTCACGTCACAGTGTATGATTTATTTCAGTGCCAAGTGCACAAAAGTACAAGGAATATCACTTGCATTTGAATATCACTCGCATTCGAATATCTCTGTGGCCCTTTTGAATTGACTGACAAAAAACAAGCCTTACCACAGCCTTGCATTGTAAAAAGAGCCAATCATGTGGAACATTGTCAAGTACATATACAAATTCCTTTGATTCTTCCACTGAAAAAATAATGTATAGTCAGACATGCAAAGGATGAAAGTGTAGAACAAGCAGATATATCAAAAGCTAAAGAACTATTATAACTTACAATTTCCAAGCCCACCCCAGCCCTTATTAATGATTCCTCTCTGCCCTGTAATTTCCAGTGCTTCCACAATGATTTTTGTCAACTTATCAGGTTCTGGAATTGGCTGCAAATACAGACAAAAAATGACCAAAAAAAGTGCAGCAACTAATTATTATTTATCAGCAAGCCAAAGCGTTACAAGATAATTATAACAAAACTATAGTGAGATTTTCTCTTGACATAGAGTGAATAATGATTCCTTGTAGGCATTGTACAACAACAAATATCCACGAATATCATGCACACAGAAATAATTAATGTCAGTTTCAACTAGGTAACAAGGTTTAACTATAGTCAAGTCAAGCCTAGGCATATCTGGATCCTTTTTTAACAAAATGTAAGCTACAGAAAGTGGTGGAATGTCTTCTAAGGATAAACTTCATCTCACGAATTCGAAGAAACTCAGCTTAAGAGCAATCTAAGGATATCAAGGGCAGGCATATCAATCTTCAACTTGTAACATGTCACTGAAATTTGTGCACTTGTCAAAAATACCACCAATTGTGAGGCTGAATGACTGACACATGTTCCTAGGATGCTTGATCCTACATGGAGGCATCCTCGCATTTCCAAACCTAAAAACTGTGCAGTCCAATTTGAAGGTTTATGCAGCTATCGTGAGCTCATGTTTCTTTCACAGGATTTATTTAGAGGTCAGCTCCATCCAATAACAAACCTAACTAACAACTCAACTTTTCTTCTGTTCCACACAATAGAACTAAAGCATGGGCAAACACAGAGTAAAAAGTATAAACAGATAAAAATCATTCAGCCAAATAGAAACACAGCAGAACATAAAGCACAAAAGCGACTTGCAGATAGTAACAAAAAATAAAAGCAGCAAAATGCATTAATTTTGAGCACTATATAAACACTTACAAGGCTACCAAAACCGATGTAAATAGGCTTGTCACCACTCTCGAGCCACCTCAAAAGTGGTTCAGGAGGCTCATAATCTGAAGCAAGATCAAGGAAGCAAAATCCAACGACATCAATTTTAGGCCCCCAGTCTGAAAAAGAGGCGTGGGTCAACTTTTCAGCAGATAAAAAGATCAGGTAATACCAGCAGTAAAGAACTAACAAGTTCCTGTCAAATTTAGTTACTGAAACTGACAGATGTGTTTACAAATAATTGTGTAAACTCATTGAATACAAAATAGAAAGCGAGTACACTTGGTTTGATTGTCAAAGCTGCATGACCTTCTTTATGCACAACAATCTTCAGGCAAGACAGAATGTACCAAAGCCGTTTTCATACTTGTTAAATTTTGATTGGTGTCTTATTAACGAGATACATACCTTTTGGTTTAGGGACAAGGTAAGGACTCCAGATATATGCATGAGGAATATCATTTGAATAAGCATGTGTACCACTTAGGTAAGTAACAGGTCTTAATTTCAACTTCCTTTTCCGGAGATCATTTATTATATCCCTTATGCCAAGCCAGACAAAAGAGTCAACAATCTGGTATGAAAGCTGTAACAAAAGTAGTAGTTAATTATCTCTAAACAAACCATGATGAAGTCTATTAAAAGACAAAATGTCTGCTCATAGCAGCTCTATCATATTACAAGGTTATGGCTTGTCTCAATACAAAGTATGTTGGGGGTTTTAGAAAAATATTACAGGCCTGGCTAGATGTCATAGATTTGTGAAATCATGGTATCCAGAAAGTATATAGAAAACCAACATTACTTCTGATCCATACCCACCAATTAGTATGAAAGGAAATTTGCAAGTATGACTTGTTTTCTTTTCTTTATGGATCTGAACATATGCAACAACATTAACTTACTCGATATCCTGCAGATTGCTTTACACGTGAGAAGGGATGCGGAAATTCACAGGTAGGCCTGGCAATAAAAGAAGAACATTAATAACATGCTTGAAATTAAATCCTAAGGCTTGTTTGGTTCATGACCAACTGTCAACAACAACAACAACAACTTAGCCTTTTGTCCCAAGCAAGTCGGGGTAGGCTAGATATGAAACCCAAAGGTACCATCAACATAAAGACACGTAGAAGAAGTCATGGCTCGGGAACGTTGATGGCTAGTCTCCAAGCGCCCCTATCCAAAGCTAAGTCCTTGGAGATATTCCACTCCCTAAGGTCTCTCTTAACCGACTCATCCCGAGTCGGTTTAGGTCGACCTCTAACTTTCTTCACATTGTCGTCCCGCTCTAGGACCCCACTACGCACGGAGCCTCGGGAGGCCTTCGTTGGACATGTCCAAACCATCTCAACCGATCTTTGGATCAGTTTCTCCTCAATTGGCGCCACCCCGACCCCCGTCCCGAATATCATCGTTCCGTACTCTATCCCTCCTCGTGTGCCCACAAACCCAACGCAACATACGCATCTCCGCCACACTCAATTGCTGGACATGTCGCCTTTTTGTAGGCCAACACTCCGCACCGTATAACATCGCCGGGCGAATCACCGTCCTATAAAACTTACCTTTTAGCTTCGAGGCACCCTTTTGTCACGAGAGGGACGCCGAGGCTTGACGCCATTTCAACCAACCAGCTGAAATTCTATGCCTAACATCTTCGTCGATGTCGCCATCCTTCTGTAGTATCGAACCTAAATACCGAAAAGTATCCTTCTTGGTCACCACTTTCCCATCAAGGGTGACGTCTCCCTCCTCACGCGTCGTACCGCTAAAGTCGCACCTCATGTACTCGGTCTTGGTCCTACTAAGTCTAAACCCTTTCGATTCTAACGTATGCCTCCCACAGTTCTAACTTCCTATTTACCCCCGCCCTACTCTCATCAACTAGCACCACATCATCGGCAAAGAGCATACACCGGGGGATATCACCTTGAATGTCCCTTGTGACCTCATCCATCACCAAAGCAAATAGATAAGGGCTCAACGCCGACCCTTGATGTAGTCCTATTTTAATTGGGAAATCACTAGTATCGCCATCGCATGTCCGGACACACGTCACCACATCCCTGTACATATCCTTGATGAGGTTAACATACTTAGTTGGGACCTTGTGCTTCTCCGGTGCCCACCACATGACGTGTCTCGGCACTTTGTCGTATGCCTTCTCGAGGTCAATAAATACCATGTGCAAGTCCTTCTTCTCGCTCCCTATATCTCTCCATCAATTGGCGTATTAAGAAAATCGCCTCCATGGTCGACCTACCGGGCATGAACCCAAGGCGATTTTGGGTCACACTCGTCCCTCTTCTTAGGCGATGCTCGATAACCCTCTCCCAGAGCTTCATCGTATGGCTCATCAACTTAATTCCACGGTAGTTCGTACAACTCGAACGTCTCCCTTGTTCTTGAAGATCGGTACTAATATGCTTCTCCTCCATTCTTTAGGCATCTTGTTTGACCGAAAAATAAGGTTAAAAAGCTTAGTTAACCAAACTACCGCTGCGGCACCCGGGCATCTCCACACCTCAATGGGGATACCATCGAGTCCCAATGCCTTGCCTCCCGTCATCCTCTTCAAGGCCTCTGCGGTCTCTGCCTCTTGAATTCTCCTCACAAAGCGTCTCGTTGGTATCATCAAATGAATCATCCAACTCAAGGGTAGGATCCTCATTCTCTCCATTAAACGGCTTGTCGAAGTACTCTCTCCATCTGTCCTTGATTTCCTCATCCTTCACCAGAAGTCGATTTGTTCCGTCCTTGATGCATTTGATTTGGTTGATGTCCCTTGTCTTCCTCTCTCGGATCTTAGCCAACCTATAGATGTCCTTCTCCCCTTCCTTCGTGCCTAGCCGCTGGTAAAGGTCATCATACACCTGACCTTTTGCTACACTCACCGCTCGCTTTGCGGCCCTCTTGGTAAAGCTCGCTTTTCATGACCAACTGTCCCTAACAAAAATTGCACTTACCAAAATTTTGGCCAAGATTTTGCGTGCTAACATTAGGACATCTGGCAAAAATGGACTTGCCACTACTAGAGTATGTATAGCCTATGTGTGTGTTGTACTATTGTTTCTTGTACACCAAGTCGTATGACTCTATATGAGGTCACCCCCTCCTAGGTTGTGTGGTGTTTTCCCATCTACCTTGTCTATCTATCTACAGCCACAATTTTGGCAACCATCGGCATCATGCCATGGATGCCAAAAGCCCAAAACTGTAGGGGGTTTGGCAAAGCAAGTTTGGTCATAAACAAAAAAAAACTTAAACAATCTTAATATCCAAGAGGAAAAAAGGTGGAGAAGGAGAAAGAACTCACGTCCAAGGCATTGTGAAAATTATATGAATTGGTATATTGAGAGCCTCTGCCACATGTACATGTCCTGGAGAAGCACTAGTTTAAGTTAGCAGTTGAACTAACAGAACAAAAAGAAATGCTCTAATGTGGAAAGGCTCCTACCAAAATCATGTCCCATTAATGATCCTCCATTGTTATAATTGCAAAATCAAAATGGAAAATAATATAAAATAGAAACAATGAAAAGATTACCATATGCTGCTGGGTTAGCTATTATAGCGTCCGCACTGAATGAAACGCCAGTATCAATGTCTGGATTCTTGCAAGCAGGAAGCAAGGAGAATATGATGTCCTTAATCTGCTTGCGCTGGATAGGAATTTCTGATGGAGTTGCGGGCAAGAACCCTTTATTCTTAACCATGTCTGCTCAAATTACCAACCCTGTACTGTTAAGCAAGATCTATTTATAGCAAATTCCAAGGTGAAAGTGCCAAAGAAGTAAGAATATATTCACATACATCCAGCAAGAACTTTAGGATCTCCACCAAGGGGGTAAAACTCCAATCCAGTAGTCATCACAAAATCCTTGAAGTTGGCATGGGTTGCTAGTCTAACGCGATGACCAAAGTCCTGCCAACAAAAAAAAATGTTACTCCACCTTGAACATAACATAAATAATACATTTTTCAGTTCCATTTGAAGTTAGAAAGTCAGTAATTAGTATGATGCCCTCCTTGTGTCATTCGAATATTTCCTGCCAGCCAACCATGTTGTGTGCATGGTAACAAGTACCAGCTCACGAAGAAGGCCCAAGCATCCAAAAGTGGCTACGTTTGTTTGTCACACTTAGAAATATATTTGCTAGTTTTCTTAAGGAGAAAATATTGGGCTTTGTTTAGCCAAGGTTGTTACTGCGACCTCTATGTATAGAGCACAGCAGTTTTATTGAGGATTAAGCAGAAATAAACATTAGACTAAGAGCGTTCTGTGAGTTTAAGTTTATACCTGCCCACATGTATCTTATTCCGCCAATTTAGCCATATTTAGAAGAAAAGAACAAGAACCCCCCCCCCCCCTTCTCCCAACACACAAACTAAATGTGCACCACAATTTATTTAATTATTATGACATGCTCTAAATTCTTGGCTAGCTAGTTTATTCCTCACACAAAAAATAGGGTTAGATATACAGACATCTCATAACCAGCATGAATCAACATGAGTTTTAGTGAACAAAACATAAAGTATCAAAATAAAGCAACAGCATGCCCACCTGCAACCGTTTTCCTATAGCTATGAATGGCTGCACATCTCCTCGCGTACCAACAATCAGCATAACAATTTGCATTGGTGGCCTGTATTGCAGATCTGAAGAGTCCAATGGTTCCCCACCAAAGGCCACATTGGGGTGATCCTCCGATGGAAGATCAAGTGATGCAGCCTCAAGATTAGTGGGGATATCAACAACTACAGTTCCATCATCTTTCAGTGTAGCCATTCGACTAAACAATTTTAGCTGCAACAAAAAACAAACAGGGATGCAACCGGTACAACCTGTCATTTAGTTACAACAATTACAAGACAATATATGCAATGCAATAGGAGACTGATAACTAACTACGAGAAATGAAAATTCTCAGGCAACATTAGCTGTGCTAGAGACTAGCTTTAGTTGCTAGAAATTCTGCAATGGTCTCTTACAACTGTCCACATTGCCGAATAGTTTCGCTATGCACATAGCACTATACTGCACCAGTGATGTGATGAATGCATGCAGATGTACGGTTTCTTTTCCTTAGGAAAAGATTCCTAAAGTCCTAGCTAGGACTGGTTCATAAGACAAGAGTCTAGAACTCTAGATCCTAGAAGATTTAGTAGTCCTAGCACAATATGTTATCCAACAAAGATGACAGATAAGATTACCTTCTTTTTAATGGACATCTTCTTATCCAATGTAGCGGATGTTTTTTTGCTACCTTCAGGTGCAGATCTTCCAGAATTAGACAGCTCTGAGGATGTCTCAGAGCATTCAGTATTATCCATCTCGCTGGAGCATGTACCCTCATCTTGTGGGAAACAAATATTTGACACTAGAGGAACAAAATGCCAAACAGTTACAAAACCAATAAAATTGAGCTTTTTAAAAGTACTTGCATACATAGTATATAGCTAAAAGCTCAAATTGAATGAACAAATCCAAACTAGTTCACCAGATAAGAACCATTAACACAATGAACAGCTTAAGAAGCTAAAACACGGTTTGTCCTTATCTTTTTTACTTTGCAGTAGACCACAGTTTGTCTATCAAATTGTCTCACTAAATATCCAATTTCACTCTCATTCAGAATGGGAGAAAAGTAGAAAACTGATGGCAAAAAACAAGCACCACAATACGATGATGAATGACCTTTGAACAGAGGAACTACTCAGGGGTGAAGATCAGAGTGCAAAGTCATGAAGGAAGCCACATGTAGCAACAAACACTGCAAGGTAGATCCTCAATACATCCAAATAATCACAAGTATGAGGTGCCCCTATTTAGTGTTGATCACTTGAGAATGGTACAGTGGTGATCAGTAGCGACCCAGGCCCCGGTCTCAGGGTGCTGCAGCCTGGGGCATGTCAACAAAATTCTAGTATTTGCATGTGTTTTGTAGGGCAAATCAGCTTAGCAAGCTTCAAATCAGTCCTAGTACCTCCATCTAAGGTAGTTTTACATTGGACCAGACCTTGCACAGCTGCAATTCTGGGTCCGCCCACCCCTGGTGGGCATAAGGAAAAGAAAACCTGTCATTTTAAGTCTGAGGACAAAATGTCAAAGTCTTAACTACTGTGCAGCCATAGGAATCTGGGGGACCAGGCAGGAAAATTCCCCTGCACGCTGAATCTGTATCTGTCCACTTGTACCAGTTTTTTCTTCACCACAGAAATCAAACGGCCACACAAAAAGTCGAAACAAAGGCTGCTGCTCCCACCACCTCCTCTCTCTCTTTCCTGTTTCTCCTCCATACAATCCTCAAAGCGGAAACATTCGCCCAAACCCAGCGACAGGCTGCATAAACCCTAACGTCCGCAAAATTGACAACTCCAACCCGAGGCCAAGGTTTCGTGCAACAATGCCGCATCTGTACGCCTCCGTTACAGAATCGTGCGAGTCAAAAGGGGGAAAAAAGATCACATCGGTATCCTAATCCGCCGCCGCTACAGCAGTAGACCTAGAACGAAACTAGCAGAGGATTCAGCGAGAATAACAGAAACTCCTAAAGCATCTGACGGCGTATTACAAGAGGTACCAAGGGGGGCTCACCGGACGAGGAGCCAACGTCCTCAGCAGCGCCGGCGCCGGAGCCGGAGCCGCTCGCCTCCTTCATTGGCCGCGGCAAAAGCTTCTAGAAGCTTCCCTCCCGTCTCCCCCGGGAGGAAGGCCTCCTCCAGAAGCTCCCCCGCGGGCCTCGCGACGAGAGGGGGAAGTCGTCGGAAAGGGGAACGCGGACGGTAGCCGCCGTCCTGCTTCTCTGGGAAGAAGGAAGAAGACGAAGAAGGCCAATGGGACGCTGGGTCGAGACACGTGGCGGGATCTGCGGGGGGAGACGTGCGCGCCAGGTGCGGACCCAACGGTCAGGATGTGCCGTGGACCAGGTCAGCGTGGTAGCTAGCGGCCGATGGGCGTTGAGGGCGGTTGAGCGGCCGTCTGCTGTCGTCGAGACACGCAACCGGTTGTCGGTGTGCTGGAGAGAAGTCAACGTCGTACTCGTACCTGGGAAAGAGAATTTTAGTTTTTGTTTTTTGAAACAAGGCAAGACAATGTTTGCATACAAAATGGTAAGATTCACGTGATTCTTTCACAGTAATTAAAATGTCTTAAATAAAAATATCTCACGTGAAATTGAACCCTCTACCTGCAGGTAGGCTCTTTAAAGTTAAGAGTCTACGACTTTCATGGACAAAAGGAAATATTTTCATGGTCTTAATCAGCTAGAGTCGATCCGCTTAGGGGCCCTTTGGCAGGGCTTTTCCAAGTGCTTCTCCAATGGCTTCTACAAAGACCCTACCAAACCTCTAACAAAAAAACCGGCTTCTAAGCTGAAGCCATGGAGAAGCCATTTTGCAATTTGTACTACAGAGGTGAAGCCAAATAGTGACTTCCCGCGGCTTCTTTCCCACATGTGACATAGAAGCCACAACCACAACCATTTTGCCAAACACTTTACAAAATGGCTTCAGCTTCACTAAATAAGTCATTTTACTAGAGTAGCCACAGCCACAGCCGAAGCTCTGCCAAAGGGGTTAATGTCACAAATTTCCACCACTTCTCTGGTCCAGTTTGAATTATTGTGGGAGCCAATAGTCTGTTTATGCATCACACCATTCACATTTTTTGTATTTGGTTTCATTTTAGGATGACGTTCTTTTTAACTTGTGGAAGGGATGACAGATGTGATGATAATTCTTGCACTGGATATATACCGTCTTCGAAACTACAAGCATGTGTAACAGTTGTGGACTCATCTGTGCCAACATAATAAGTTCAGCAGCCGAAGCTCAGTTACGGAAAGATGACAATTAACACAGGTGGTGCTTATTGTATGAAAAAACATCTTTGATCAAGAACAAAAAACAGTTAAAGCCACTTAGGCCATATAATTAGTTATGCTCACTGATAACTACTTACAAACGTTTCAGCTATTTAAAGTTTGGGGGTATACAGATTAGATAATTCAGCAACATATTTATTCCATAAATCAATAATTTAATAACTATACAAGTTATTCACAATTTCTGTAGAACCAAATCCGACCAAATTTGGATAAAAGAATGATTTTCAAGGGAACCTAGCTGCTACCATGAAGAGAGAAAAAATGTGGATATAATCTATTCGTACTGCACACATGCATTCCGGGAGGGCAAAACGAAAAAAACCTATTCCCCACCAACTAACACAACAGACCAACCTACCTAAACAAAAAATAATTACACAGCACAACTGGGACAATGGAAACCCTATACTGAATTTACATCATCTATTGGAAAAATGCTGAGGTATCTGTGTATGCGGCATGCCTGGCAACATATGACAAGATATGTGCCTCTGCATCTGGCCCTTTGAGGGCTCAGCTCTTCAAAAATTGGAAGGCAGGCAATGCAGTAAGTTCTTGTGGTGGGGCGACCCTCTGGAATTCTTTGGCATCCATAGAATCTGCAATCTCTTCAAGTGATATAGGCATGCTGCAGCGAGGAACAGGCAAAAGTTAAGCATATCCTCAGAATTTCACAGCCAACACACAGTAAATATTTTATATACCTAATTTCATCATCCAGTAAAAAGGTGTTCTCTTGAGTGTCCTGGTTCGATTCTTTGGTCATGGATGTTCGCATCTCCTCAAGTACCTAGGGTCACCAAGCAAATCGATTAATCAGTTCCCATATCATCGATGCTCTATGGATGGGAAAATTGCAATTCAAAGTGCAGAACCAGGAAACAGGCGAAATGATCCTCCGTTCTAAATTGTAGGTCTGGTTTTTTAGATTCATAGATATCATTATGCACCTAAATATAGAGCATGCGTAGGTGATGACATCTTTGAACCTAGAAAAGTCAAAACGATCTACAATTTGGAACAGAGGTAGCAGTTACAAATTATGTTTAAAACTGGAGCGGCATTCCATATTACATGAGCTGTAGAATCCAACTAAATTTCCCATTTTGCAGAAATTGTGCTGATGTCATTCCATGTGCATCCAGGGTAAAATGAACTGAATACAAATATTATTTTTAAGCATTAAAAATAGATTCTCTTATTACCTCTTCTGACACGCTCTCTGTGTTATATTTGTCATCCCAGTACTGAGTGCATATTTTGTAGAGCTGCTGTACACTTAGTACCTACATGATACCGGAATAAATTATGTTAGCTACCTAGTTACAGGGAGGGAGGGAGGGAGGGAGGGGGAGGAGGGCACTTACTGGGCAGAGATCGTTGACTATCTCATCGTAAGAAATCCTGAATTTTTTGAATATGACCTAGACAACATAAACATATCATCAGTTTTGAAAATTCATATTGCAAATCCTTCAAGGAGCCATAAAATACAACATGAACCGCCATAAGTGCCTCCCCGTTAAATTTACCAAGTGGAACAGATCAGATCAGTCAGGACCATCCTCAAACTAAATGAGTATTTAACACATAGCATCAAACTGACAAAGTATATCCTACTAATATCCAACTAAAGCACCAGGGCCACCCACCTGGTGTGATGTGCTGCTGCTAACAGCCACACAGGCATGGCCACAAAAAGCAACCAGAACAGGACATTGGTATCTTCCTTTTCTCCAATGCAACAAATAATAAATCCATTCTAGGAAGCTATCATACCCATTTCCTCTATTCAGGTATCATCTAAATACTGACATCTTAGACAGTCTGGAAACAATGCAGCTGCATTAAATGCCATTATATGTTTTACACTGACATCTTACACTATAATGCTTTGTTATTACTTGTTTAACAACTTTTCTCTTCAGTTCTCACAGACCCAATGTTATACGTAGAAACCTTGATGACAATCTATAAGCATAGGTGTCAACGAATTATTCAGGTGGTCTATCCAAGGATATAAAGATCATAAATAAAATCACATACCAAGAAACCAACAGCTTGCCTGATATGCTTGAGTTCATCCAATGCAGATCCTGCATACTGTTAGCATTTAATAGTTAGGTAGAAGCAAAAGAAACAAAATGCATACTTAATGTTGATTGTTGCACTTTGACATTCAACCACAAGAAATACAAAAATATAATAGCCCTGTACAAAGCTAGCAAGATTAGAGGTAGCTTGGTTTTAAGAGTGAGATGGACAATTTTGCTCCATGTCACAATCACAGACAGACCCTTTATTACATAGGATTCCACAAACAGGTATACATCTGTTGGGTGCCATATGAATTCAAGACACATTTAACTTTTAACATTACAGATTTACTGGAGTAATGCCAACTAAAAGAAAGGTTCCAAGTTCCAACAATGTGCATCTGGTACGCAAAAAAGCTCATATTTAGATGTATGGTGCAACTGAACATTATGATTTACCTCTGGCTTGACTTCTCCACACCATGCCTCTAGTTGTGCCAATCCTTGTTTCACATACTCTCCATTACTGAAAGAGCAGCACTCATGACGTACAAGAAGGCTGCAGAACAGTTCAGTGACATAGTAAGTATCAATATATATAGAGAGAGAGAGGGAAAAAGATACAGATTCTTTCACTTCTCTTTCTGGCCCATGTAGGCTTCATGGCCCATTTGGCCCATACATTGTATATGTGTATGCAATGGATAAGGTTCTGGTCATTCTTCACTAGCATCATTCTTCCCAAACAGTAAGAAATGTATGCATTAAAGAAAATAACAAAGAAGTAGATAACTGGAATGAGCAGATAATTTACCTATTGAAAAGTTGTGCATTGATAAAAGAGAAAACCTGGGTAAATATCTTCCGGATAAAAATAGATGGGACCTACAAGTTCAGAAGAATGTTTAGAATAAGATCCACTAGTAATGGGGAAGGTATGTCAAATAAGTTAAACTTACACAATTGTCCTGCAAAATTTTCAAGAGTTCATTCAAATTGTCAACCATTGCCTGCCAATAACTAGCTTGATTTGAAAATGAACGTCCCCTTGGCAAACTTGATGATCCAAAAGAACGCCCCCTCACCATACTAGCTTTAACAGTTCTTGGGACCTGCAGTCACAACATGATAAAAAAAATTACAGCTAATGAAAACAATAAACATGCTGCAAGTACATGTGAGTGAAGGCACTAAACAGGAAGATCATTGAGACCAGTAAATGTCAGCCTAGTCAATAAAAAATGGGGACTTTTCAAACAAAGGTGTACTTAAAAGAACATTCTTATACATTCACATCCATAGTAGCCTTAAGTGTATGTACAGTCATATGACATGAGGTTACCAATAAAGATCACATGATAAGATACCTGAATAGCATATGACAACAACGAAGAAAGATCTTTCTGCACATTGTCTCGGATCATTCCATATAAGCCTTCCACAAATGCTGTAAGTTGCTGCTTAAAAAGAAAAGCAGGATACTTGGCCTCGATTTGGCGCACAAGGTCCATATCAACAGTGATGTTTGAAGAGCGGAACACCTGAAAATGACAATAGCAGATGTGGTCATCAAGTACTGACCTTGTAAAAGAGGGCAACTAAACTACAGCATGTTCAGATTCAGGACACATCTTGTCCTATGATGCATTATGAATTGTGGATCACAACAAACAAAAACAAATACGCCAGAGCAAGGCATTCCAAATTATTGTAATTCCCACCCTCTTTCTACACTTCTGTTTGATCAAAACCCTTTATTTTGACAAGTGTACTAAAAAATTACAATACAGATTCTTGTCAAGAGGATAGACGTGTGACTAGACTTCAAGAGTAATTGACAAAACATACCATCCTCCCAAGGAATGATGACTGAGTCTGTGGTCTTTTCTGTGGACTAGTTCCTGTAGCACCAGCAGCTTTTAGGCTCTTTTGAAGCATGATCAGTAAAGTCGATGAATTCGATAACCAGTATGCAAGATCCTCATTGCTATCGTGTTTCTGAAATGAACACAATGTCAATTATTTATCAACTAAATCAACTGAGATATACCAGGAACAAATGTTTATGGAACATGAGTCCATGTATAAAATACAGAATCAACCCAAAGCAGAAAATACCTGCAGTGCAGAACCAAAAATTTGAATAAGACGATCAAAAACACTAGTTTTTTCTGTTTCAAAGATCTTCCAATGCACAAGACACTTATATATGGTTATCGCAGCAACTGGCTTTCCTTCACTAAAGCCAATATTATCACTGACGCAGTTTATAAGTGCATCAACACTCTCCTGCAAAAAGTATATGGTTCAATTGAAGCTTCATATATTATATTGTCCTGTAACTTCACTAAATGATTTCAAACATACAGAAATGAACATTTTAACATACATGCTGCTTCTCAAAAAAGGATGCTCTAGGCTGTGCAAAGCTCCCATATTCCTTGCGAGCTAGAGGAGTGCCATGAGGTGTCTGGAAAAAATCATCAGATTAAGTTAAAAAAGACACTAGCAATTAGCAAAACACATTTTATAAGATAATTGCTTCTGACCGTTTGTTCACTACGTGGACTGCCATTAGTCAAATTCTGGAAAGGTAAAAGGACAGATATTTCAGTAATAGAAGCTTAAAATATTAACTGAATGTGCAAAGTAGAAATATAGAAAACAGTGAAGAATTCGAACTAAAATGCTTCTAGGACATGAGGAATGGAGAGACAACATACAGATTTTGGAGATGCATTCTCAGGAATTGTTCTAACAGGAGTACGCAACAGTGCCTGCTGCCGAAGTAATTGATTTTCTGCTTCCATAGTGGTTACCTTTTCTTGAAAACTACTCATCACACAGAAGAAACCATTTTTAGAAGGTAATGAGCAATCTAAAATATGTATATTATGCATCAACATCAAAAGGATACATATGTGGACAATGCTGACCTTAGCACTGTGTTGGTCAGTTCATGTATCTTTGACTCAGCATCTGCAGCTTTCTTCATGAACTCTTCCCTAGCTTTCTTCATTTCTTCAAACTTCTGTTCTGTTTCATCAATTTTGGTCTCAAGAGAGCCCACTAAAGCCTAAAAGTATAGAAGAAATACAAAGGACTGTCACCATCTTTTGTCATATCAAAGGAAAGATAGGAAAAATGTAAATGAAAAACAAAAGGAGGAAGAACGAGTTGATAGAGACAGAAATCACAAGCCACGATGAAAGAACTAATATGGGTTTGGCAGCACTTCTGATCAGAAATTTGTAGCTTTCCCAAAAGCTCTTTGGAGAAAAATTTCATAAAAGCAAGTTCTACCGGGAAAAGATGGGCATCACCATGACCATTTGTTAGAATTCTCCCCAGATAAGTTTGGCCTCTAAGGCCATCTATGAGTGAGTTGATTCAAAGGTTGTAGTTAGTGTTAGAGAATTATTCTCTGTGTATTCCTAGAAGGGTGGGCAATATAGTAGCTATACATGGGCCTAATATACACAGGCCATATGGGCCATACACATATACACTAACAGTTAGTATTAGTGTAGAAACCACGTTGGGACACCATGGTAGAATAACAAAGTGTTTGCGGAATAATTTCCGGTGTATTCCTCCAACCCTAGAAGGGTGGGTATACAGTTAGCTATACATGGGCCTCTATGGGGCTGTACAAAGGCCATATGGGCCACTCACACTTATGTACACTAACCCCCCCCCCCCCCCTCCCGCAGTTTAGACTACCGGCGCAAGGGTGTACAAGATTGGCCAACAAAGAAAGAAACTCACACACAAGCCCCCCCGCAAGATTTCAGCAAACTGGGAGGTGGTCGGTACATGAAGAACCCGAACATCACCGATAGCCACCCAGTCACGAATGAAGTGCAAGTCAATCTCCACATGCTTCGTCTGCTGATGCTGAACCGGGTTAGTGGAGAGGTACACGGCACTGATGTTGTCACAGTAGACGAGCGTGCTCTTGGCGAGCAGGCTGTGAAACTCAGCCAAGAGCTGTCGGAGCTAGGACGCCTCAGCCACGCCGTTAGCAACAGCCCGGTACTCAGCCTCAGCACTCGAGTGTGTCGCTTGGACGACCAGGAGATCAGGTTGCCACTGAGGAAGACGACATAACCTGAGGTAGAGCGGCACGTGTCCGGGCACCCCGCCCAGCCAGCGTCAATGTAGACGACCAACTCAGCAGAAGAAGACCGGTGGAGGACCAAGCCGAAGTCAACCGTGCCTCGGACGAAGCGAAGAAGCCGCTTTAACGCAGCAAGATGCGACTCCCGAGGATCATGCATATGGAGACAGATCTACTGGACAGCGTAGGTGAGATCCGGCCTGGTGAAAGTGAGGTACTGTAAGGCTCCAGCAAGACTCCTATAGGCAGTAGTATTGAGTTGCATGCACCAACCACTTCAACCCAAAAGCTTAAGCTGATAGGGAAAGGTGGGCAATTCACTTATACTCTAACACTCCCCCTCATGTGCAGGCTCCCCAGGCCGCATACGTGGATATTGGAGTGGGGTTGTCATTATTTTAATTAACACGCCCACCAGGATTTGAACCCAAGACCTCTGGCTTTGATACCATATTGAGTTGCATGCACCAACCACTTCAACCCAAAAGCTTAAGCTGATAGTGAAAGGTGGGCAGTTCACTTATACTCCAACAAGTAGGATCAGCCACAGGATCACTCAGAGTAGCAGGAGTGGAGCAAGGCTTGCAATTAGTCATCCCGGCAGCCTCCAGGATATCAAGGGCATACTGACGCTGGTGAAGGAGAATACCTGGTGAAGGAAAAGACCAGCCTGACCGGGCTCAACGGTCACGCCCAAGAAGTGGTGAAGCTTGCCCAGATCCTTCATAGCAAACTTCTGCTGAAGAGAAGAGATAATCCACTGAAGCAGCTGTGGACTAGAGGCAGTCAGAACAATGTCATCAACGTAGAAGAGGTAGGCAACCCCATCAGCATGGTGATATATGAACAACAAAGTATCTGACTTGGCCTCAACAAACCCCAGTGTCAGCAAGAAGGTGGCAAACCGAGAGTACCATGCCCGAGGAGCCTGCTTCAAACCATAGAGAGACTTGTTCAATCGGCAGACCAAATCTGGACGACTGGAGTCCACTGCAGTATACTGTCTCGGTCAGAGTGCCATGAAGAAATGCATTCTTGACATCGAGGTGGTGCACTGGCCAAGACCAAGAGAGAGCCAAAGAGAGAACAGTGTGCACTGTAGTAGGCTACACCACTGGAGTGAAACTCTCATCATAGTCCACACCAGGACGCTGAGTGAACCCCCGAAGAACCCAACGCGCCATATAGCGCTCCAGAGTACCATCATCACGTCGCTTGATCGTCCAAATCCACTTGTCGGTCACCACATTGCAACCAGACGGACGCGGCACAAGGTCCCAAGTCTGGTTGGCAAGAAGAGCTTCGTGCTCCTCTTCCATCGCATGACGCCAGTTCGGATCTGCTAGAGCCTCACGAACCGACGTCGGGATCGGAGAGAGCCGCGGCTCCACCTCAGTGGCGGAGAGAGCCCGCGGCCGAAAAGATGGGATGGGTGTGATGAGGATCCCGATGGATGACCGGCGGGTGGTACACGGCTGGCTCCACCCGAGAGCGACGCGGTGGTGGCGGTGTGTGCGCCGGGGGTGGAGGCGGAGACGGCCCCGGTGACGGTGCTGGAGGATGCGGAACTGTGGAGCGGCGCCCGTAGGCGCATAGTCCACGGGCACCGCCGGTGGAGGAGCCGGAGAAGCCGGCCAGCAGCGGTGGAGGCACCGGACGGCGTTGATACACCTGCACGGTCTCGGTGTAGCGTGCAGGTGGTGGTGGGGCCGCGCGTGGCGCGATAGGAGGCACCGGAGCCGCGTGTGGCGCGGCGAGAGGCGCCGGGGGCGCGACGAGAAGGCACCGAGCCGCGGGTGGCGCGGCGGCGCCGGGGGTGCGTGTGGCGCGGCCGAAGGCACCAAGCTCATTTCAAGGGCGACGAATGACACCGGAACCGCGGGTGGAGCAAGAGGAGGCGCAGGCGCCGTGCATGGCACAGGCGAAGGGGCCAGAGTCGATGGTGTACCAGAAGGACCTGCTGGAAAAGGAAAAACAGAAACAGGTGGTTGAACCACCGGGTCAGAAAACATGGATTCAATGTCAGGATCCAGAGTGGGTGTGGAGGTAAAGGAGAAGGGGAAGTCCGACTCGTCAAACACAACATGTCGGGAGATAGGAACCCGACATGAGATCGTAGCAGTGGTACCCTTATGATGAGGGGAGTAACCAAGGAACACACAACGTGTCGAGCGAGGTGCGAGCTTGTGAGGAGCAGTGATAGTAAGGTTCAGGTAGCAAGCGCACCTGAAGACACGAAAGTGAGCGTAAGTGTGAGGGGGTACCAAAGAGAGCATGGTGAGGAGTCAGAGCGGGAGAAGCGGTATAAGGAAGACGGTTAAGAAGGTAGGTGGCAGTGTGAAGGTTCTCTGCCCTGAAGCTCGGGGGCAGGGAGGCCTGGATCAGAAGAGTGTGCATGACATCGTTCGTGGTCCGAATCATGCGCTTTGCCTTGCCGTTCATTGGGGAAGTATACGGAGAAGACATACGCAACCGAACACCTCGGGAGAGAAAGAAGGAGCGAGAGGTGGAGTTATCGAACTCACGACCGTTGTCGCACTGGACGGCCTTAACGGTAAGGCCGAACTAAGTGGACACCCAGGCAAAGAAGTGAAGGAGGGTGGGGAAGGTGTCAGACTTGGCACGCAAAGGGAAGGTCCAGGAGTAGTGAGAGAAATCATCAATTATCAGCCAGAAATGCTAAGTACAGGAGAAGTCCACAAATCACAGTGGATAAGATCAAAAGCATGCGAAGAAGAAGAAAAATGAAGCTGAACATGGCGACCAAGCTGGGCTCAGCAGTATTCCTAGTACAAGAGACATCTCCACTACGACTAATCTGAGCCAAAACATCTCGGCCGGGATGACCGAGGCGGCGCTGCCCCTGTTCTTCCCGCCGCCGGGGGTGGCCTGTAGCCCTACACGGGCGGCAGAGCTGCCCCTGTTCTTCCCGCCGCCGGGGGTCACCACCAGGCTACCCGTCCCCGGCCGCCGCCCGCGCCGCCTCGGTGGCTTGGTTGCCGGCGGTCGCGGCCCGGACACCGTCTGCCGAGGGAGCGGCCGCTAGCCGCGCCGCATCGCCGGCTTGGCGGCCGGCCACGGCCGGGCACCATGCCACTGTCGCCTCACTCTCGGTTGGCGCCACCTATCCTGGCCTCCTTCCCTTTGGCGTCCCTACCTTCCATCTGCGCCCTTCTCCGCCACCGCCTTCCTCCGGGGCAGGTGTCGCGTCCCACCTCTGTCGCCGCCGCTGACAGTGCCCTCATTGCGGCCCTAGAGAGCGCCAAGACCGCGGCAGCCGCCGCCGAGGAGCGCGTGCGTGTGGCAGCCCTCGCCTGGGAGCACGAGCGTACCACCGCTGATGCTCTTGCTCGCCAGGTCGCCGAGGCGGAGCGCTTCCTCCACGCCTCTGCGGGAGAGCACATCCTCCACGCCTCTGCGGGGGAGCGCTTCCTCCACGCCTCTGCGGGGGAGCGCCTCCTCGACTCCACCTCCACCTCCTACACTCGATGGAGGGACCAGGTTCTCCTCGCGCTTGCAGAAAAGCACTTGCAGATTAACAATTAAAAGTTCAAATTAGACAATGCTTATGTTTAAAGTTCCAGAGCACTTCACCTACTAGGCTAATTCACATCAACAATATTAAAGAACATCACCCACAATTCATTTTGGTTCCAAGCCTCAATCTACATGTAAACTATATGGAGGATCAGATGCTTGGGGGCATAGCTCATTAGCATTTGCTCACGGTTGGAATATTGTGCTCTGGAAAGTGTACTTCAATTCTCACCAGATAATGCAATGCAATATAGAGCCATTGTTCCTTAATGTAAACTATGAGAACTAGCATGGTACATTTCTCACCCTTAAGGTTTGGATAGTATTTTACCACTAGAGTTGATAGACAGACCAATGCAACAAATCTAATACAGTGAACATAAAAGTCATCTATCATACTTACCTTAAGATTCTCATTTTCAGCAGTGAGTTTATCAACAAGAGTTGTATCAACTTGAACCTCTGGTACTAAGGCAGCTTTCTCCAGTGCTTCTTTAGCATTTTCTTGTTCCCTTTTCAACAGATCTTTTGTCGCCTTGGACTGTAATTGTAGTTCTTGCAATTGTTGTTGCAACTTCCTATTTTCTTGTGTCTTCGCTTCTTCCATGTCACTCTGAGGCAAGGTAAACGTAGATCAGGTACTTGCAACAGCATTAGATGAAGCAAACTAATATAGATGTGACCTAGGTTGTGCCAGCAGTATAATCCATGTTACAGAGTTACATATCTGTTTTAACTACAATGTACAGTAGGCATGTAAGATGGTCGTCACCAACTCCAGTCAATGCTGGCTGACTTCCTGATTCATATCATGTAATGATTGAGTACACAAAATGAGCCAATGAGACATTTGGATCCAGCCAAACTGACCCACTTGTATCCCTAGATTACAATTAGGTTCAACTGGACTAGAACTGGAAAGGAACTAGTCAGGTTTAGAAGTTCATCTTATAGCATATAATGATATATATAATAATAATAGGTTACGCAAATATGTAACCCCCCCCCCCCCCATTTAAGTCCATTTTAATGTGCCTAAGTGCCTGTATTATCGACACCTTTTGCACAAGTTGAGAGTCCTTAGGTCATTAATTTGCATATGTTGCATGGTCACAATATTAAAAGGTCAGTAAGATAAAGAAAGGGTTCATCAAACATGATGACTTTCTTGTTCAACCCAAATTAAAAAAAAAAATCCTGTCGAATTGCTACTCTTCACATCATACATGTTGCTTCTTGTTTTCATGAGTTTTGGCTTAAGAAAACAATTGAAAAGCAGAATTCATTAACCAAATGCACAAGTTATCAAAGTCAAACTCCATGTTCATAGTAAGCATATGCACATTTATATAATGAAGATCCAACAATATATTTAGGACTCTTGTAGCTTCTTGAATGAGTAGAAAACTAACTCAACAAAAATAAGAGAGAAACAGTTAAAGAAGTATCAGATATTGCACAGTTAAAGAAGCACCAGACAGCATAGAAACCGATTTACTGCTGTTGTGCATCTTTTTCATAGCATTGGCAATTTTGTCCCTGCAATGTAATAACAGAAAGGACACTCCAAAATGTTTATTAGATTTACATTTCTTGAGTGCAATCAGTGGACCATTCCCATATTAAAGTTGTCTCTTGCTACCTCATTAAATTCATTAGATTATCCAATGATCCAACACATACAATCAATACTGAGACTTAATCTTGTATTTTGTAATACATAATTACAGGTTACAGGACAAAGGTGCACATTCGAAAATGCAGGTATATTTCTACTTTTTTTCTTGAACACGCAGGAGAGCCGCGTATCAATATATTATGAAGAAAGATGGGTTAAGCCCCCAGTACACATGTATATTTCTACTTGAAATGTTCTTGCATATTTGGTAATAAGTGTAGTAGTATTTACGAAATTAGCAAGTTTAAATCAACCATATGCTCATATGAAAAAAAAATATCCAGAACATTACCCTGATGCGCTTCTCTAGTTGGAGCCGCCAGGTGAGCTCCTCCACTTCCTTCTCTAATTTATTCTTGGCAGCTTGGAGAGCGCCAGTTTCTTTAGCAGCCTGAAAATACAAGCACGAAAATGATTATATCGTTACTTTAACAATGATGAATTGATGACCCTTCGAAACTCTGACTAAGTTTTCATTGTAGATCTAGGCTCCGGAATACCAGAAGTGTGATAGCTAGATTTATAGCTTAGGTGTGCTTGACCATAAAGAGTTGGCCTATAAATCAGGGTTGGCCAATAAAGACATGACCTCCTTTTCGTGTGAATACCAGTTGTCAATCAAAAACATTTTTCTCGAAAACATCATAACAAGCACACCTTCATTGATAATCAG
Organism: Cenchrus americanus; assembly: GCA_947561735.1. Lineage (NCBI taxonomy): Eukaryota > Viridiplantae > Streptophyta > Magnoliopsida > Poales > Poaceae > Cenchrus > Cenchrus americanus. Next base: position 193,896,129 of record OX387245.1, on the reverse strand, counting down.
CTGACGACTTGTGTTATGTATAAACTTTGTAATTAAAAAAATACTGCAGCAGTATGCCAAAGAAAAATACAATAAAAAACACTCAGCCATATACATTGGTGCCTCTTACCATTTTAAGTTTCCGAAGTTCTTTTCTCGCCACTCTTCCTCTCCAAGCACATTGAGTAGTAATAGATGCCTTCTTCAAGCTCAAGTATCGGGAACGTGCGGCGTAACTACGCCAGAAACTCTGCGAAGGAAAAAAAAAAGTAATGTTAAAATATCATAATGAGGTTAAAGAGTGATTAGTAAGAAATGGATATGAAGATGTGTAGGTTAGAACTGCAATATTTTCTTAGATAAAGATACCTGAAGAAATAAAATTAGTCAAAAATTTTATTTAAAAAATCCATTTGGAACTCCAAACTTAAGAATTTATTTATAGCTTGGAGTTAACACATAAGAAAGTACTAGGACTTGTATTTTATAGGAAAATACTCTACTTTTTTGAGAAATGCAAGGTTCATAAAAGGATATAAAAATAACATGGCCAGTTTTAGTTAATAATTAAATATGCATAAACTTTAGATAGAAATTAGATACTTCCAATTGTACCTGAATAATCACCACAGCTTTTGTTTGCAGACGGAAATGGAGTTCCTTGCGAGCAGCCATACCACGTAGACCAGATTGGATAGTAGTTGACGCAGAACAGAGATTTCTGTAGTTCTTCCTTGCAAAGTGCATACGATAGCAGGTTTGTATTGTCAATGAAGCAGCCTCCCTGCGGAGATCTTCGTAAACATGTCTTGCAATTTGTCCTTCAGTAATCACAGTTCAACAATCATTACCTCTGCTTCGAAATCAGAGAGAATTCTAACATATGTTTATTTCCAATTTTTCAGTGCTATTACAAGAAGATATACCTCTGCAAACAGCCTGAAGTTGTGTAGCAGACATTCGCAGTTGAATGAAATTTTTGCGAGCTAGGTAAGACCGAACTTTTCTCTGGATTTTGGTAGCAGAACGACCCAACACCTCAGTTCTCAGAGCATCTAACTCAGCCATTTGACCAGCCCGCAGAAACACTTTAGTTTTCCCTATCTGTGAAGTGTACATAAGAATATAAGATATATAAAAGGTACTTAAAACTAACATAATAAAGTTAGAACTTCAGAAGCAGCAACTTATCCAGACAAGGATAGAGGTTGTCAAGTTGAATTGCACTTATTGTTTCTCTTATAATAAGTAACTATTATGATTCAATCAACAATATACTACATGAAAGGTTGTTCTTAAGCTTGTCTTAGAGGAATTACAATATTTTCTATGTTTGGGTTGAAACTGGACCAGTGCTTAGCCATCAAACAGTACAACTAATGTAGAACCAACTTCTGTCATGGAATCGTACATACAGAATACATGACTTAATTTCTTTTTGGAAAAGTCCGATTTACTCTCCTCGCCTATTTATTTTGTCCGCTTTAATCCTTGAACACAATTTAGGCTTACATTACTCCCCCAAACTATTTCAATTTGGTTCATCTACCTTCCTAATTACATTTCTCTTTTTTGTTTCTTTGCGTACAAGTTGATTTTTATTTTCAGATATTGTCAGTTGACTTATAACAAAATGCTCTACGTTAGAAAATATATTAGAATTTTTCATGATTACTTTTCATACAGTATATCTAAGATCAATTTCGTATTAAATATTCCTAACCTATGAAAATACCATGAAATTTTTTTGTATAATTTTAACCTAAAAAATCATGTTTTCTAACAGCTCACAAAACTTTGATTCAAAATTCAACTCATACAGAGAGAAATAAAAAAGAGAAATCTAATTAGGGTGTACAAATGAAATAGTTCAGGGGCGTAAAGTGAGCCAAGATTTTGTTCAGGATGTTAAGCGGACAAAGTGAATGGGTGAGGGGAGTAAAATGGACATTTTACTTATTTTTATAATATTTAGAGCAACATAAATGCTGACATAAAATTAAGTATACACCATTCAACTAAATCTGCTAACCAGAGTGGCCTTTTCAGTAGTTACAAGATTATGGGAGTGAAGGGTATACATTGTAAGCCTTCATAGAGAGAAACAGTAGGAAAGCCAAAGAAAGACCAAATCTAGTAATTGAAAAAATTAAAGTGATTTGATTTAAAGACATCAAAACCACACATTTCACCAACTAGAAGCTAACCTGATAGCCTGTGAGATTGACTTTCTCAAGAAGCATGTTTGTAGCAGTAACTTCATCATAACTGCCAATGTAAGTTTAAGGACAAGATGCAAGGCCAAAATATAACCAAAATGCAAAATACTAGATCAAGATAGTCTAGAATTACCTTTCACCAAGTACCTCAGGTAGTAATACACCAAAACGATCAACAAATTCATCAAATCTACGCCTCGTTGGATATCCTAGACAGCTTATTCGTATTGCCTCTAACACTCCCTATTTACAAGGTTAGATAATGTATCAACAATTAGTTAATACAAACTGCTTCAAGGGCAAGATTTTAAATTTAACATAACAAAAATCCCTGGTAATACTGCCACGATGTGTACAATTTAATACAACTGGAGGTCAATATTTTAAAAATACCTTTATTTTTCTCTGTTCACATGATTATCCTAGGTCCTTGTTACTTTACAATCTATATGGTGAAATTTGAAACAAGGAAGGCATTTAGTTTGAAACAGTTTTATTCTACTAGTGTAAGTCTGGCTTTATATTTCGATTAGACCTTTTTGTTCATAAAAATATGTACTTCCAGTGAAATAACTCAGAACAATGTCTTACCCCACATCGAAGTTGCTGGAGAACATTACTGTTCTCGAAAATTGTTGGCTTGAGAACATTATTGGGCTTTATGCAGCGGATGTAATGTGGTTCTGTTGCACTCAGAGTTTCAAGCAAAGATTGTAGTTGTTGCTGCGATGTTACTAGAAACGGTAAATTTCCTGTATGGAAGCTACACAGGTTTATGTCTGACAAGCAATGCACTGTTTTACCTTAAAGCTTGAACCTATTGATGTAAATTTCGTGGATTTGGTTGATTCTTCAGAAGGTGGAAAAAGACTTGAAACGAATGGACATCTAGAAGCATTTAACAAAACTTGATGCTCGTTAACAGCATAATCAATGTTCTTATCCAAAAATAGATCTGTTTGATATGTAACCTGCAAAAGAAGAAAATGATGATTATAACCCGTGCACCTTGCACTCTGTCCCATTTATGCAAACATATTATGGCACCACAAAACTAATTCAGTCCCAGGTTATGAAAATGTATCATGTGCTGTAAGTACATTTTCCTGCCATGATGGGGACAAAGCATATGCTAAAAAGTTTGTTACTTGACATATTAGAAAAAAGAACAACTCAATGCTAGACTAACATCTGCTGATCTATAACTATCTTGCATTTAAGCATCCATCCACCTCAAAACATTGGTGCATATACATTGCAAAACATGTAGACCCGAAAAACATATCTGATATCTGTATGTGCAGTTGTGCAACATGAAAAAGGGGGGAAAAAGATGTACATGTACACCATGACCTACCTTTCATCACATTTACTGAAGGTGCAATGCATATCTGATTATATTTATCACATCTACTGGTGCAATACATTTGGATCTGAGTGAACACATGTACGCTGCCATGCAACACATTCTGCTAGTACAATATATATCTGAAATGCATGACACTACGAATGTGTTGCATGACATAACGTACATGTGTTCTTTACTCAGAATTATTTTTAAGTACATAGGTTTACAAGAAGTTAGGTTCAGAAAAATTAGAAAATGGTTAATGCTTTACACCAATCAAAATTTCACATGTTAATGATCTTTGTATATCCATTTATCCTACTCCCTCTGTCCCAAAAAGAATGACGTTTTAGGATTTCCCAAAAAGAATGACGTTTTGCTTAATTTGGCATGTGTGCATGTGCATGTAGGCATGCAGCAATCAATTAGCACCTAATATGGCAAATAAATAGTGGCAATCGAGGTCATTTCACCTCCTTAATAATCTGTCCTAAAATTTCTAGAATGACATTCTTTTTGGGACGGAGGGAGTATTCATTAATGGCAAGTCCATAGATCAGAAACCTTCTTCAGCCATTAAGCTTTTGGGCTTCAAATTGATAAATGTGAAACTCAACAAAATTTACAGTTGCCAATCCAATTATAGGACTGAACTATCATTTGTTTTTGTGGTACTCAATTATATCAGCCCTCTATGTCTACAATGCTCCTAGCCTCCTACTAGTGTAGAATTGTATTTTTACAACAAATTATCAAGACTTGTTCAGCAAAAACTGGTATGATTGGTTGAGCATGGCCATTTCACATATGGTGTCTGACAAACCCTACTTGTATCCACTGGTTATTACATGCGTAAAAGTTGACTTATTGAGTTGCAACTATACACCAAGCGTGGATTGACATATTTTGCAGGTTATAAGACTGCCAAGTTGTGACCCACTACCTGGGACCAGTTGTATGGATTATAACATATAAATATAATATAATACATGCAACCAAATGTGTCACTGTCACAAGTTTGTAATATAGCACCAGGCATCGGCCGTGGCAGACCATCTACATAGTGTGAAAATTTATTTTTTTCAAATGATAGTAAGGCGGACAGAATAAATATGCTACTTACATTTCCAGCGTAGTGATGAATAGTGAAATCAGACCGCGAAAATTTAGGCCTACTGAAGTGTGGATTCCCCTTAAATTTTTGATAAAGCTTTTCAGCAAATATTTCATGGGTTGAATTTCGCAACATGCTGAAGCACAAAATAAGACAATGTTACAAAGGCTCAGGACTACAAACGAAACAAGATAATCACAGCTTACTTACCAAGTCTCATCCAGCAGAGAAATTATGCCCCCTGGTTTCTGTATTCAAAGAAATCAGAAGTAAGAAAAATGGAATTTCATAGCATATCTAAACCGCAACGGAGATTAGTAACTGATATTTCTGGATGGTGAAAAATAATGTGTATCAGAAACCCATCCAGTTTACTAAATAATTATGAGTACCAGATAATTCTACATTAAATCCTAGGTTTTATGAGTCTAACCTAAAAAAGACAATAACCTGGAAGTAGATGAAAGAAAATATTGTGTATCCAAGCTAGTGCCAAAAAACAGATCATATAAGTGCAGAAAAAATATTGATAGTAAAGAAAACACTGAGTAGGATATGGTATGTTATTCACCTTCTCAATAAGATCAAGAATTTCTTGGTTGTCCACAAACTGGATATAACTCCAATCAATTTCTTCCTTTGTATATTCTTCTTGTTCCATCTTAAACACATGCTGCCTCATGGAATACATACAAAAGATGTCAAACATAGAATGCAGAACATCATCAAGAAATGAGATTTCCTTTCTCTAACCTGATTAAAGTGTTGCTGCAGCTTCTCATTAGTTAAGTTGATACAGAACTGCTCGAAACTGTAGCATAGCAAAACATCACCAAATAACTTCAATCTTCCGTATCATCAAAAGGTGACAAAAATGGTTTCTTGTCGTACAGTACCAATTACTAAGTACAGATGAAAGATCAAAGTCTCTTAACAAGGAAAGCATACAACTTCATCTTTTGCTATGCAGTTACTGTGACCAGTGCAGCCATTAGCTGCATAACTACATGCAACAGCCAAAAAGAAGAGAACATATTACAGCCATTTCATACCAACAGACCGCATTCATGCCAACTACATGATAATAGTTTCTATCAGGTTTTTCTTCTTTGGGACAAGCGATATGTGAATTCGATTCAGTATGTTTCAGATATGTGCTCACATATATGAAATAAAATGAACCCAACATGCACACTGAATGATTCTCAATGTTCAGTGCTCATGTGTTTGTAGTGCCATAAAAAAGTTGCAACCGAAAGTTAACTCTAGACGAAAGTATATTAGGAGAAAAGTTCCTAAAGTACAATGACATTACAACAAGATTTCAGTTAAAAAGCAGAAAAGTTGTGTCCATTTTCTAAGCACATCAAGCAAGATCATTGTTTTCAATAATATGCTGGCATAGTATGATATATGTGTTGCATAATCAACCATTTCCAATTTATACTAATTCCCAAGACTTGAGATATGCAATGAAACAAATAATCATAACACAATAAGCCACTTTTCTTCAAAATAGCTTGATCAGCTTTGTACTGAGGAAAACATAATTGAACATGTTGAGCCAGCTAAATCACTGATTTCACTATCTAATAAAACATCTTGCTGCTGTTATGTTATGTTATGTTATGTTATTAGACTATTAAAGCAGTGGTAAAGATAAACAGATGATTAAATGCAAAGGCATACCAGTTAAGCACCTGTTTGTCTTGAAACTCTCAAAACCATATATATCCAGCACACCAATCAGAAGCTTTGAGCTTAAGTCTTGTCCAATTGAAGTATTGATCTTATTTACAAGCCTAAAAAACAGAAACATAATGTGAATTATCTTCTGTGCTAAAGAATTAATATAATAGAAAGCAACATGACAATAAACTACTGACTAACGTGAACACTTACCAATCAAACAAGCGAGAGTAAACAATTCTGGCCAATGCGTCTCTACTAAGAGCTGCTGCTCGCGCATCTAAATTTTTCACGATACTTTCACCACGTGTTGCCATAACACGCTTACACAAAGATTCTTCAAGAGCCTTTTCATCACACCTGCAAAATGTTGTCAAATGCATGTCTCACCAAAAGCGAACAATAATATTATTGAGGGAACACAAGAAAGGACCAATACATGAAAAGCTCTGCAGCTGTCTTAAGATGGAACTGGGATTTTTCATCTTTGGGTACAGAAGAATCTGCTTCACTCCCTTCTGCAAATTCCACGTTGCCCAAATGAAGAATAGCAGCAACAACTCTAAATATTGCATCCTGCATGAATGCCACCCAAAGTCAGAAGCAAATATTTAATCATTCAGGTGAACTAAATTAATTTCAACCATACTCTTGTAGTTACCTGTTCATCAGAACTAATGCCCACAATGTCCATTGCCCTCCTAGTTATAATATATTCTGAGGCATCATCCATCGCATCAAGTTTAATGCAACTAGACTGGTTAAGATAGTGAAATGATGCGGCTTCTCCTAATTTATATCTCTCTCGATCCTGCAACAGCATAATTTTGAGCCCAGTTCAATAGCTGTAGGCTACAGACTCAACTAAATAATAAGGCTAAACAAATAATAACAAAAGGATATGTTAAAAACAATTACAGCAGTCATGTAACAGGAAGAAATACAAGTGCAAAGTGCAGTGTATTACATATATTGTGTTTGCCATTAGATGTATGAAGCTTAGCTTGGTTGGTACTGCCTCCATTGAGAGGTTAACCCACCCAGACTTGGACCTGGGTGCTAGCAAAATACGGTTACCTCCCTGAGAACTGGTTTTAGCAAGTTTCTAGACAGCCAGGGTTCGGTACTCCCCTTATTTAACATGCAGAAAGCAGCATGACTTCTCCCTGTGATCGAGTTTTTTTCATAACAACAGGTATAACATTTACTGAGAATTTGGCATATTGGCTACTAAAGTGGTCAGTGAGTAATCATAACATGACAATCTCTAACTGCAGAGATTTTATGTATCAATAGCATTTAGAACAAATTTGGGGTTTCATGTACAAAAGTTGTCTAGATATCTGCAGTAGTTATTTTGAACTTATATAGTTCCACAATGTTCCAGCCCTAGATGCCCCAACTTGATCCTTTTTACGTGTTAAAAAAACTAGTAATAGCATGCAGAACGCTGATGGTTTCATGTCTTTTTGTTCACTGAGGCTCTTGAGAAGTGTTAAAAACTTGTAACACCACCAAAGTTTAAGTATCCTTCTGTTTAGGCCCCGGGGGCTGATTTCCCTTGGTGTGTTTGTTCTAGCTAGTAGTTAAAGTTCTAGTCACTAGATACCTTTTTAGTTGTCATAACTTTTGCTTAGCTCTGAAGACTTGTGTAATTCCGTTGCTTATCAACAATGAAATTTAGATTTGCCCTTAGTGGAAAAAACATGTAGAAAGCTAGCAAGATAGTTGTTCTGCATATTTTGTTACATTGTAGTTCAGAATATGATTTGTGGTCATGTTGAAACTGTTACCTCAGGTGGTGCAGAACATAGCATGTAAAAGCAATGATAGTTCCTTTCTGGGTCAGATATTTGACAGACACGAGACCTTTCAAGGAGGTAAGTCCTTATGGCAGCTCCTGAAATCTTCCCATTCTGATCAAACTGGATCTCGACAAATTTGCCAAAACGACTGGGCAATAAGATAAAAGGAAGCCATAAACTAGAGGAAAAATTAAACGCTACGCTAAATAAGCAAATTGTAGCTACTGAAAACAAAGAAAAGTGCATGTGCTATTGAAGTTAATTACCTTGAATTGTTATTCCTGACTGTTTTTGCATTTCCAAATGCCTCAAGAACAGGATTGGACTGTGTCAAACAAACAGATAGATTGGATAGCATAAGAAATTAGAATGACATCAAAGGCTGATGAAATATAAATTTATTGCAATCGCAGACCAATAGAACTAATGGGAAATCTCACCTCAAGTACTTGTTGTTGCACTGACCTTCCTCCAGATTGAGCTTTGCCACCCATAAATGCAAGATACTGCATAAGACTTTTAGTGCTTTCTGTCTTACCAGCTCCACTTTCGCCACTCACCAATATGGCTTGGCTTTTACCATAATTTATCATAAGCCTGAGTGGCCGATACGTCAGATACATGCACCATAATTAACGAACAAATTACAAGTTTTTTGTGCTGAAACACACCTATATGCATGGTCCGCAATGGCAAAAGGATGGGGACTCAGCTCGCCGAATTCTGCTCCTTTATAAATTCCCATCATGTGATTGTTGTAAAGGTGGGGCAGTCTTTGAAATGGATTGACAGCTATTAATATGTTCCCTGTATAAGTCTACAAGGACAAACACCTTTAAGCTGTTAGAGCAGGCCAAAAAGGTTGGTCACAGTAGAGTAGCGGATATGTAAAACATACAGTTACAATGATGCAGAATTGCAAACTCTTCTAACAGAGAAACTAGAAACAGTAAACACGTAACATCGCCAATTGAAACATAAACACAATAGAGGCAGGAGTTGTAATTTGAACAAGTAACTCTACTATCATCCTAGAGAACGTATAAGAATAAAAAAAAATAGTGCAACCAAGAACTAATCTTGCCATAGGACTGGATCCAAGCATGCATGAATAAACTTTATAAAAAGAAGAGCTATATATAATAACTCAGCTTACATATATTTCATTCATTGCATATCTAGACTTCAAGTTTTGTAGAACCCCTGGTTCATTTAGATAAGCGAGCCTTGTCATATCCTCAACCCCACAGCGCTTCGCTTCTGCATCCTTAGGATACACACTCGAGACATTGGCAGTAACCTGTAACAAACATATGAATATTTTTACTTTCATTTATCATTACCCATTTCCTTCAATAAGTTAATTTACTATAAGCTATAGAACTGTATTCTGGCAGTCATGAACTGGCAGATTCAGACTTAATAGCAATTAACATGAGACATTAAAAAAGAAATTAGGGTGGAAGTGCTGCAAAAGGCCCAGTTAAGCATGAATCGAACATGACGCGCCATTGGGGCCACAAAAGGTACCAAAAGGTCAATTTGGGCGGAAAATAAAAGAAAGCTATCATGGAATTAGTAGCTGACCTTCTTCCCGGAACTGCAGTTTATTATTAATTCATCTCCCTGTACCTCCTCCACCAGCCCATCAATCCAAGCCACATCAGCATCCTCAACCCAAACTTGAGACCCCACTGTAAAACGAACTTTGGATGCCTGCAAAAGAAAGAGCACAAGCACACAAATGTCAGTTGAGCGGTGCTTGTGGCAAACTGAATAATACAAAGGACGAGTAAAATAGATAGTAACAACTGACAATATCTCAATCCAAAAATCACAACCGGGAGCAACCTATATATACTGATGAAATAATAGTTGACAAGTTCTTGAATATCAAATCCGTGCAGTGCGTTTGAACTTGCACGTCCGTGAAATATTGAAGGTCAACAATTGTTGATAACAAACACAAAGGCTAAGTTTTGTTCCCCGCAGAATAAAATTTAAACTACAAGAGTGAAAAAGAAATTTAGAGAAGATCAATAGAAATCACTCCATGATTTAAAAAACCTCTGATTTAAGTGGCTATGTTTGCACATTGATTTCAAGTAGTGAAACGCCAAACAGAGTATAAGGGTCCTGATTTTTTCTCAACTGGTGCTGGCTCACCAACACCACATTTACATAAGCCTACATCATGAGATGATCAGACCCCACATCTCAGTAAATGAGAGCTTTAGTGAGAAAATATGGATGCAATCTATTACAGGACAGAGTTTGAGCCTGAAGCCAGAGCCCAACGTCGCCACATTGCACAATCACGGTTCAGAAGTAAGCACAACAAATAGCTCTCCATTCCATATCTACCATTTCCTGGAACAACGCCGGATTCCAGTAGATGATGATCTCAGTGACGTCGGGACACAGCTGCTCCGACTAAACGAGATCACAGGGCTCGGGGAAAACAAAACACCACAACCCGAGCGGCCATTTCGCCGCCGCCGCCAAGTGGCCGATTCCCAACACGCTACTACCAAACAAACAAACCAGCACAAATCCGATCAGGCAAAACGTAACCAGTACCATTCCACCGCCGGGGTTGGATCAAGCCCGGCTGGGCCGAGGGCGAAGAGGCGGCTCCGCTGGCGCGATCGCCGCCGCGAAGGGGCAGGGGGGAGCCGGCGCCGGAATGGCCGGCGCGCGCGCCCAAGGAGGGATCGCCGCCGCCGCCGCCGCCACAGGAGAGTTGGCGAGATCGCGGCGTGTAGCTTGCCGCTAGATTTGGATTCGGACCTGTGTGTTCTCGTGTGTGTCTGTTTGTTTTCTCCTCCAGGAGGAAAGGCGACTAGCGAACGAGCCGCGACCGCGAGCGAGGGCGACGACCGAGTCGACGGAGAGGGGAGAGTTGGCACGAGTGGGAAGGTGGGAAGTGAAGCGCGAGATTAAAAAAAGTTGGAAGGAAACTCAGACGCTGCTGCGGCACGCACGGCTCGGCTGTCAGTCTCAGCGCCGAGACGGGCATCTGAAAGGTGGGGCCATACCAGCGTGTGTATCTTTATTTATTTCTTTTTCGCATTTTTTTAAGTGAACAGTAGAGGAGGCCTCTACCTGTATTTACATTCCCTCCGTCTAAAAAAACCCAACTCTTCGGTTTGAAATTTGTCCCCGAAAGAACGTTGGCTAGCAGTAACAACGATGCAGGGCTAGTAGGGCCCACTCAACTTCCATAGGAAAAAGGCAACGTGGTAGTAAAAAATTAAATTAACTTGCTGCATGTTTTCCCCTCCACACATTTATCTCAGTGTCACTCTGCAAAGAAGTGCAGAGTACTCTAGAACCAACAGTTCACTTCTAAAAAACAAACTGCAGTGTCAGATATAGGGGCATTTTTGTCATTTGACAACCCTCCCATTGGTCCTAGAATTGCAATTTTTTTGACAGTATGTTAGTTACAGAACGTCCGATGCGTAGTCAAAATATCGGACGTTGGACGCCCTGTTTACCTCCATCGCATTTATTTCCCTACCAACTGCTCCATCACATTTATCTACTGCCATTCACTCCCACCAGGCCGCCACTAATCCCCTCTCATATGTATCTCCTGCAGGCCACGGACGCTCCACTACTCATCTCTCCTTTTTGCCTCTTAGAGCAAGTATTATAAGGCCAACTAGGCATGCTAAGAGTTGTACACGTCGAAAAAATTCAAGCCGGCAGAGAGAGAATATAGGAGAGAGAAAGAAATGGGCGACTCGCCGACGCCGACCGAAGCGGGCGCGCGCGGCTCACGGGAATCTCATTGACTCCCAAAGATCAAAGAACATTAAATGAAGGCATGATCCCCTTAGCTAGCACTCCATTTTCTCTCTCCACCGAGTGATGTGGCATTCGTTCCGCCAGGCATACGGGCGCAACCATAAGACTTGCTCTTATGTGAATCCGCTCAGGGAGCCGACCGTCGCGGGGGCAGCAAGTTTGCTTCAGGGAGCCGGTCGCCGTGAGCGCAGGCTAACCCCTTCCCTCACGGCCAGACGCAGGCGCGGCATCCGCTGGCCATGCAGGGGGCGGAAGCTATGCTCTAGTGCATGGCCACGGCCATGGATGGGGAACGAACTCTTGATCCGGAGCGACGGGCCGCGACCGCACGGCGGAGCTCGCACAATGGTGAGGGCATAGCCAATGATGCTCCCCTCCAAAGTCGGGCGTTGGGTCGGGTGCGGTCGGGCGCTGGGTCTCCACTTCCTCCACGGTCGGGCACAACGGGGCGGCGGGCAGTAGAGATCGCCGAGATGATTCTCCTTCCATGGCCAACGGCGTGGTCAGGTGCATGCCACCGCCCCTCCATGGTCGGGGTGCGGCCAGGCTCGCATGTGGTGGGCCTCCTCGGCGGCACAGCCGGGCACAGGCCGTGTCAAGGGGTGCGAGCAGCAAACTCTACTCCAAGATTAAGTGTATGTTTTGGGTGTCCGGGAGGTTTCGAAGGAATGTTGGAAATGTTTCACGTTGATATTGCAAAAGTAGATCTAGATGTTGTGATGTTGCAAACATTTCAAACACGTGTTGCAAGTGTTTAGTTCGGAAGTGGATTTTGATATTGCAAACATTAATTTTCGATGTTGCAGACACGTGATGTTGGGTGTTGTGTCGAGGGGGGAGGGAGGAGACCCTGATGTTGGATGTTGTAAACATTAAATTTTAATGTTGTGGATGTTGAGTTCTGATGTTGCAGACATGTAGTGTTGGGTTTTGTGTCAAGGAGGGGGAGGAGGGCTCCTGATGTTGGATGTTGCATGCAACACGTCCGCAACATGGTCGCGACATGGGCTGCTTGGGTGTTGTGCTAGGGAGAGCAGGGAGGAGGCCCACTGATGTTTGGATGTTGCACGCAACATGCTCGCAACATGACCCTTGAACATTTTTTTTTGATGTTGTAAAAGTTTATTTTGAATGTTGCGAAGACTCATTTCTATGTTGCGAACATATTTCTGGATGTTGCGAAACGTCCGATGGGGACGTCCTCATCGGACGTCCGGGCGCTAGCAAGTCCGTTTATATATACTACCTATATGCGAGCAAAGATGCACGTGCAGCACACACGTATTTAAAATATGTAGAAAAAAGTTTTAGTTTTACTTTTAATTCAAGACAAATTCATTTTGAATTTCTTTTTATTTCATAGGGAGTAACAACTTGTGCTGCCTATCGGTCGAGCAGAGCGTCGCGGGCCATAGTTGTTTTATCATGTTTGAGTACTCCTGGATGAAGATATTAACACTGGTAAGTAAGCAAATCTGAGTCGTAGGCACGTGTCACACACATGTTTTTTTAAAAAAGAATAAAATAATTCTCTTTAAAAAACACATGATCGTCATTCGATTCAACTTTAATAGAGTTCAAAAAAAACGCTACAAGGACACAGTTTATTCGAGACAATTAATTAACCAATTCATATAAGAACATGTCAAGTCGTGAAAGACGTGACCCATGGTATATGTAATAAATATGTACTTTAGGGAAGAATATGAAGACTTTATTTTTGACTCTGTGTATGTTGTATTGAATAGTGTTTGCAGCTCTTACTCTCCTAAGTCTTCGTCATCATATTCCTTGTCCTCTTCTTTCTCATGCTCCAGTTGACATTCATTGTCAGCCTTTTCTTGTTTGGAGCTATCGGCATCCTCTTCTACTTGATGTGATCAGTCATCTTCATATTGTTGTATGCGATGTTGTGGACTTTGACGCAGTTGTGCACTTTTTGGCCTCTAGCGTCGTTCCACTTTGCAACTCCATATGCAACTTCTCATTGTCGACAGCCAGCTTCGTCCATGGTGTGCCTTGCTTAATCTCATGGTTGATCTTGTTGGACCATAACAATTAAAAACATAAATTTAGCATCTATAATTGACTTAGTATTATTGTAGTTTATACTAAATAATCACAATTATATATGTAAAAGAAACTTCATGTTATCTATGTTGTTTTGAAAGTTGATCCACCAGTCGTGTCCGACTCTAGACTACATGACTATCGGCCAGCGAGACCTGCACGGAGGATGCGGGTCCAGGCATGCCTCGTCCTGGCTCCGCCAGGTGACACAGATCATCACGTTGAACACCGGGTTCAACGTCGCCGTCATAGCCGAGGGCTCGAGGCATTGGGAAAGGCGGCCGGACCGGGTGAAACGCATCAGCCAGATGCATGTTGGACGCTGCTCCGCTCGAGTGCTTGCCGCCCATGGCAGCTTTTGCTTAAGGAGAAGGGTTTGCAGACTTGCAGTCCATGACCCACGAAGTAGTTGCGACCACGACGAAACAAGGAAGAAAGGATACGTGTGTGAGTGCGTCGAGTATATAAGTGCAAAGCTCGAGTTCGTTTTGGTGTCTGCTGGCCTCAATTTTGCTAATCATATACTGACACGAAGGGTGTCTGTGCCCGCTATAACTGGGTGGGCCCGACAGGTACGACGCGGACGGCTATGTGCGGCGTGGGTGACAAAAACATTAGCTTTTTGACAGAAATGCTACCAAAATTGCAATTTTTATGGTTGTTTCACCTTTTTGGCCATCGTATAACCTGACGGGTGGGTCCGGTGTGAGGGGTAAGGCGGGCCCAAATAGGGTGAAAAAGGTTTTCAATTGTTTTCGTTATTTATAGTATAGAAAAGAGTAAAACGCACCGCGGGCCCATGAACTTGAACAGTTGGGTACGTTAACTACAAAATTAGGTACCCGACCCCTCAAACTTGCGAACCCATTCACCCAGGTCCAAATGCTAAAATCACACCTGTTCGCTTGGCCGGTGGCCGGTAGCTTGTGCCGATTTGTTACGAGAGAAAAGCATCTTGGTTGGTTGTTGGTGGGCGGTTTGTTACGAGAGGAAAATCATCGCCGACCGGTGGCCGATAAGCCAAACGAATATCTTTGTCACCGGTTTTGCGAACGTGGAATGTCCGGTCCACGCCATGTATCAAAAGGCCCCCTTGAATGAATCGCGAACCTTTCATACTTGTTCCGCGGCGGCGCTCGCCCGCGTCTCCGTCCTCGCAAGCCGTCGCCCCACTTGCTCCCCCGCGATGAAGGACCGCTCTGAGGTGGCAAGGCACATCCATGGGCGCACTCAGCGTGGCTCGCGATGGCCCGAGGCACTCTGGCCACGTGCAGCGGAGACCATGGACACGACACGTGTGTAACACCCCGCCCACCAAAGTTGTACCGTCCAGCCCTTCCGTAGGGGCGAGCACGCGTACACATAGCACCATGCTTACACTTTCGTCATCACTTCATGTAAAAGGGTTAACCCGAGTGTGTTATGGCTGGTGGACAAAGACTTATAAGTTGGCTCCACCCTTGCTCAACTAGCAATGTGGCACTAAACTCGCGCACCATGCATATGTCCGCACACTGACCCAAGCAAATGTCCAGGAACCTTCCCTCTTAGCGCACGACCGTACGTCTAGTACCGACCCATGTGCCATGCCGTGTGTCCCATCTCAGGCCCACACACGTCATGCGCCCTATGCCAACACACCGACCCGTATGCGCAACCGCGCGGGTCGGCTCTGATACCATTTGTAACACCCCGCCCAGCCCTTCCGTAGGCGTGAGCACGCGTACACATAGCACCATGCTTACACTTTCGTCCTCACTTCGTGTAAAATGGTTAACCCGAGGGTGTTATGGCTAGTGGACAAAGACTTATAAGTTGGCTCCACCCTTGCTCAACTAGCAATGTGGCACTAAACTCGTGCACCTGCGATCATGGGCCACTCATATGGGCCATCCAAATTGGGCTCTATGTGACACCATGTGTGCGAGAATAACACAACGACGCCTGGTGGCGAGCCTGGCGACATAGGCAATGGCAGGTGGCGAAGCTAGTGGTGGTGGTGATTTGGCGCAAGGCGGTTTGCAGCAACGAGACAGCGGCAGCATTTGAGCTCAGCCATGGTGAGGAGCAAAGTGAGTGTAAAGATAGGCAAAAACGGAGGGTGAGTAGAGAGTGAGCTGAGCGAGCTGGTCTGCAAGAGAAGGAACGGAGAGAAGCAGCACGACATGGGAAAGCAGGCATGAGCAGTGGAGAAGGACGACAACAATGCACGACCACGCGAGTAGCGAAGTAAGCGGTCGTGGAGGCGGCCTCTGAATTCATCGTTTATAGGTCAAGGCTGGCTCTTGATGTGGGTGGTGCGGCTAGGTAATTCTCATGGCTGCTTACTGGAAGAAGGAATTGGGTTGAGATGCTCCAGGATGTGCCAATCTGAAGGGGCCATGACAGTGAGGAGTCGCGACCGGTAGAGGTCGCACCCAAGGCTAGTGGATGTCGCGCCCGCCCACGGTGCAGCGTCCACGCTGGCGGTGGCACGCGCATCCGGGACACATGCTTCTTCTAGCTCGCTGCCAGAGCACGTGATGAGTCACAACGGCTGGGATCGGTGAGAAGGGAGGATGCGGGGGTGTTTTGATAAATGGCGCAGGGCCGGTCCATGGTGGACAAGCCACGTCGGAAAAACCGGGCTGGTTTTGGCATTTGGAACTTGTGTGAACATGTTCGCAAGTTTGAGGGGCCAAATACCTAGTTTTGCAGTTGATGGAACTATTTAGCATAGATGTGCAAGTTCATGTGCCTATGGTACATTTTATGTAGGAAACTGGTATTCATCAACTACCGTGTTGAATAATATTCAACACACTTACACACTCACACGTGTGTTCGTGTGTTGCCCGTCCGCCAATTTATTGGTGGAGCAGCTCACTGGTGGTCTACCTGTGATGGATAGACCCGGCCGAATAGTTCGTGGGGCACATGGAGGACAATTCAATATGGCTGGCGGACAACTCACTTGGAGGTGACCATACCTTGGTGCATGGCGGAAAGACTAGCGGCAACAGGCTAGTCAGACTATGGTTAAAGGCGATGTCACGATCAGCGATGACGACATAGGAGTGTGGTGGCTGATGGGGTTGTTGTTCTCTGTGCCGTGGCAATAGGTGGTGCGAGCTCATGATTAGGTTTGCATTGGAGGAGTTTGCGTGCTTCCAAATCAACAAAGGCGCGGATCGATTCGAGTCGCACGCGCAGGTTTTGAAGCATGGATCGATGAGCACGAAGAAGCTTCAAGGGATAAACTGAAAGGAAGTATGGACGGTGATGTCTGTACTTGCAACTGTAGTAATCTGGTTGGACATAGCTGCAAGAGACTAAGGTATAAGGCACTCGACGTAGTATGGCAACAATAATGAAAGATCCATGCTAATGTGGCAATTGTGATGTGACTCAGTGCCAGTTGTGAGGTTCTTAGTATCATGGATGCAGTCTAGTGGAGTCTGATGTTAGATTTAGTTGCTATTTAGTCGTAGATGTCGGGGACGGCCCCGAGGGTCCCCTAAAACAACCAGGGGAATCCCGCTTAAAACCCGCAAAAAACCAAAAACAACACATCTCTCACTTAAGCACATGCCCACGGCACGGCCCACACCGTGGCGGCCCCTACGGCCCGGCGGAGTGGCCCGGTCAAGGCCTCCCTCGAGCGGGCTCCGCCCCGCTCGAGGGTCTACACCTCCCTCGAGCGGGCTCCGCCCCCGCTCGAGGGCTCACGCCTCCCTCGAGCGGGCCCCGCCTCGCTCGAGGCTCCTCCGCACGCTCACGCCCGTTCCCGTACACGGGTATGAGCATTTAATGCTCGACAATGGCGGGGCGGTGCCATCATGCGCCCGGGACTCACGCCCCCGCCCGTTGCGCCAACTCCCTATGGGGAACCCATCCCCGCCACCGTGGGGGACCGTGCAACATGGCCGGTGTCGGTGCCGTGACGCCGCGCCGCCTACTCCCGTACGACTAACGTGCCGAGCCCTCGAAGGGGGCCGGCCGCACCCTCGAAACGCTCTCCCGTGACCTTGCGGGGACAAGTCGTGACGATAGGCCCGCGTGGCGCCATCCCCGCCACCGTTAATCACGGGGCGGCCGCCCACGTGCGTACAACGCCACGCCGGGCACTGTGGTAACGGCCCCGACGCCGTAAGGCATGGGGGAACGGGACGACGCCACGCCTGCCACCGTATTCCGTACGGATCATCGTCGACAATCTCCTCGAGCCCGCCTGGGAACATCACGGCCAACCACTGCGCCCCTACCCTCGAAGCTACCACGCGCTCGGGTACAAGATACGCCATGATGGCAAGATCGCGGCAAGGACCGTCAAGGCGGCCGCCTACTCTACGGCGGTGCACGCCATACTCCCCCATGTAGGCCGAATAGTGCGGCATGCTTGTAATTCACCCTCTCCTTGGCCTATAAAAGGAAGGTGAACTCCCCCGCCGCAGGGGACACGGGACGAGAAGACAACGGACACCATACGACACCACTCACACACTCTCCAATTCTCCCACAACATCTTCGACCACTTCACCGGGGACCACGGAGGCCTCGGCCTTCTCTCCCGCCTTGCTTGTAGCCGCCCCACTACGGGCACTCCGTGCCGAGCAATATAGTGCCCCGAGCACACCACCGTCGGGACGTACGGCCTCCGGCCGGAACCAGGATAAATCTTGTGTCCTTAGTTGCTTAGCATCGACCATTGAGGGATAGACCTTGGCACTTATTACTGGTTAGTGTCGGACCACATTCCGCACCGACAGTTGGCGCCCACCGTGGGGCACACGAGCGCTAAAAGGTCAAATCCACCGTCAACTCCTTCCATGGTGATTCGCACCGAGTACCGCGACACGCGATACTCTATGGGCAGCTCGGACCCCCTCCCCGCCGGGTTCGAAATCCGGTTCGGGGGCCTGAATTTCCAGGCTACGGGGAACGGCTACCTAATGCGCCTCACCAACCGTGAGGAACTTCGTGCGCGGCGCCAAGCCGGTCCGCCCCGGTTGCCGCCGCGCACATCGCCACGACACAAACGCCCGCCGGCACGGACGTTGCGGGCCCGTCGGCGTATCGGCGTCGCCGCCGCGCCGGTCGGCGTTCACGCTAGGCGCGGTCCGAGCGACGGCAAGCCGAGCGCGCGCGCCTCCCAACGTGGCACGCCTCGCCGCACGACGACGGCCCCCCGCCGGGGAGCGCATGGTCTCGGACCGCGCTTCCCCATCGGTCTGCGCGGAGCGACGGCGGCCTACACCGTTAACGCCAATGTCGGCTCCACGATGCGCAGGGTTCCCCCTGGCCGCCACGTTTTCGTCGCCAGGGACCCTAGCGCCTCCGCCGGCGACCAGTCGTCCCTGGGCTCCCTCGACGCATTGCCACCCGCCAACTTGCATGGGTATGCGGAATGGGACTTCTCCGACGTGCCGGACCCAGTCATGTTCAGGTGATTCCTCGACGCCACGGACTACTGGTTCGGCTGCTCCGATGACTCCAGCACCGAGAGCTACGACCCCGCGCAGAGTGCCGCGTTGTCATCGCCAACGACCCGGCCAAATACCACCGGCGCGGCGGGCGCCGGCGACGGGGAAGTTACGCTCGCTCCGGGGACCACTTCGCACCGGCCGGCGGGACCAAGCGCCCCGCTCCTTCACCTCCGGCCCGGGGCCGACATCAACGCGCGCGGCCTAGCCCAAGCCCGCGAGCTCGAAGCCAGGCCGGCGGAGGAGTATCGGACGGTGCGGTTGCTCCGCGCCTCTATGGCGGGGGAAGCCCTCGCGCGAGGCGAGCGCGCGTGGGAGCCGGGCATACGGGCCCGCGACCGCATCAACACCGACAACCGAGACACGCCTCCGCGAGCAAGCCGAAGCTCATTGCCGCCGCGACGCCGCCGCGGGCCATGCCCCGCCCCTCGACGCCCGAGGCGCGGAACCCGCACCGAGAGGCGCGAGCGCTCATCGAGCAAGCGGCCGTCCGGCCAGGCCGAGAGCTCGGCGTCCCGCATCCGCCGGAGGGGGGGGACGCGCGGGGCAATGGGGGCGCGCGGGGGGGCGAACCCTCGGTGCACGCGGGCGGAGCGACGGAGCGCCCCACCAACCGGGACGCACGCCGATTAAAGAACGGCTCCTCGACACGCGCAGGCAAGCACGGGACGGCGACGCCCGCAACGTCATCAACGCTCGTCAGACGAGCAAAGCGGATGCGCGAGTGGCGGCAGGCTACCACCCTCAGCGGGGTGGACGCTACGATAGCGATGAAGACCGCTCGCCAACGCCGGAACCCCCGGGGACCCATGTGTTCAGCCGGGAGATCCGCGCGGCGGCCTTCCCCCAGCGCTTCCGCCAGCCCACAACCATCGTCAAGTACAACGGGGAGACGGATCCCCGCGTGTGGCTCAATGACTACCGCCTAGCATGCCAGGTGGGCGGGGCCACCAGCGACAAGGTCATCATCCGCAACCTCCCCCTGCACCTCGGCGACTCGGCCCGGACGTGGCTCGAACACCTACGGCCAGTCGGATCCACAATTGGGATGACTTGGTCCGCACGTTCGTCGGCAACTTCCAGGGCACATACGTGCGCCACGGGAACTCCCGGGACTCGCGCTCCTACACCCGAAGCCCGGCAAGTCGCTCGGGACTTCATACGGCGCTTCTCCAAGTGCCGCACGGAGCTCCCAAGCGTGGCAAAATCCGAGATTGTGCACGCCTTCCTCGAGGGCACCACGTGTCGGGACCTCGTGCGCGAGTTGGGGCGCAGCCCACCGGCGGACTCGAACGAGCTGTTCGACATCGCAACCAGCTTTGCCTCAGGTGAAGAGGCCGTGGGAGCGATCTTCGACGGCAAGAGGGGCAAGCGCACGGACGACGCGCCTGCGGAGGGCAGCAAGTCCAGGGAGCCCCACCAGAAGGACAAGCGAGGCAAGAAAGGGAAGAAGCCGCGCCGCGAGGCGCGCGAACGGGGACGTGACGGCGACGACGCCGAGGCCCTCGCCGTTGACCCGGCTCGACGGGGCCCTCGACCGGCCCCTCGAGGCCCGGGGGTGTTCGACGACATGCTGAAACAGTCGTGTCCATATCACAAGACACCGGTGAACAACACCCTCGATTAGTGCGATATGCTCAAAAAATTTTACGGCCGCGCCGCCGCGAAGGACGTCGAGGCCAAGAAGGATGGGGGTGACGGCGACGCCGGCGGCTTCCCCGCGGTGGAGAATGTCTTCCTCATCTACGGGGGGCCGACCGTCGACATGTCGAGCCGCCAGCGCAAGCCGGAGCGGCACGAGGTCCTCGCCGCGGAGAAGGCGCCTCCCTCCTTCCTTGACTGGTCGGAGGATGCCATCATCTTCAGCCGTGAAGATTATCCGAACCGCATCCCTAACCCGGGCCAGTACCCACTGGTGGTCGACCCGGTCATTGGGAACGCGCGGTTCTCGAAGGTCCTGATGGACGGAGGCGGCGAGCCTCAACATCCTCTACGCGCACACGCTGCGCCTGCTGGGGATCGGGTTGGACCAGCTGCGGCCCAGCACGACGCCGTTCCATGGCGTCGCGCCGGGCAAGCGCGTCCAGCCCCTCGGGCAAATCGATCTGCCTGTGTGGTTCGGCACTCCAAGCAATTATCGCAAGGAGATGCTCACCTTCGAGGTGGTGGGGTTCTGGGGCGCCTATCACGCCATACTTGGGCGGCCCTGCTACGCCAAGTTTATGGCTGTCCCCAACTACACCTACCTCAAAATGAAGATGCCGGGACCGAACGGCATCATCACCGTGGGCTCGTCCATCGAGCACGCCTTCGACTGCGACGTCGAATGCGTAGAGCATGTGGAAGCACTGGCGCTGGATGAAGCGCTGGTGACCACCTTGGAGAAGATGGTCAACGAGGACCTCGACTCCACCACCAAGCACGCCGGCAACTTCGAGGCCGCGGAGCAGACCAAGGAAGTGCCCCTCGGCCCTGCTGCTCCCGAGGGCAAGGCGTTGAGGGTCAGCTCCACCCTCGACCCGCAATAGGAAGTGGTGCTCGTCGACTTCCTCTGCGCCAACGCCGACATCTTCGCGTGGAGCCCCTCGGATATGCCAGGCATCCCGAGGGAGGTCGCCGAGCACTCCCTTGATATCCTACCTCACTCCCGCGCCGTCCAAGCAACGGCTCCGCCGCTTCGACGAGGAGCGGCGGCGGGCGATCGGAGCGAGCCGCGGAAGCTCCTCGAGGCTGGGTTCATCAAGGAAGTGTTCCACCCTACGTGGCTAGCTAATCCTGTATTAGTAAAGAAAAAGAACGGGAAGTGGCGGATGTGTATAGACTATACTAGTCTTAATAAAGCATGTCCTAAAGTTCCTTTTCCTTTGCCGCGTATCGATCAGATCGTTGATTCGACCGCTGGGTGCGAACTGCTCTGTTTCCTTGATGCCTACTCCGGATATCACCAGATCAAGATGAAGGAGTCCGACTAGCTCGCGACTTCGTTCATCATGCCGTTCGGGATGTTCTGCTATGTCACGATGTCGTTTGGTCTCGGAACGTGGGTGCTACATACCAGCGATGTATGCGGCACGTTTTCGAGACCACATCGGGCGAACCGTCGAGGCGTACGTAGACAACATCGTCGTGAAAACCAGGAAGGCGGACGACCTGGTCGACGACCTCAGCATCACGTTCGGCTGCCTACGGGCCAACGGGGTAAAGTTAAACCCCGAAAAATGTGTCTTTGGCGTGCCGCGGGACATGCTTCTAGGATACATAGTCTCCCAGCGAGGCATCAAGGCCAACCCCGAAAAGGTTGCGGCCCTCGAGCGAATGGGTCCAATTCGGGACCTCAAAGGGGTACAAAAGGTGCTGGGGTGCCTTGCCGCCTTGAGCCGCTTCATCTCGCGGCTCGGCGAGAAAGGCTTGCCCCTCTACCACCTCCTCAAGAAGCACGAGCGCTTCTCCTGGACCACCGAGGCCCAAAAGGCGCTTGACAAGCTGAAGGCGTCCTTGACCCACGCCCCGATCCTCACGCCACCACAAGACGGCGAACCTCTGCAGCTCTACGTGGCTGCAACCACCCAGGTGGTCAGCGCCGTGATCGTGGTAGAGCGCACGGAGGAGGGGCACGCCTTGCCGGTTCAACGATCGGTCTACTACATCAGCGAAGTCTTGTCCGATACCAAGATGCGCTACCCCCAAGTGCAAAAGCTGCTCTACGCGGTGGTACTTGCCCGGCGCAAACTCCGCCACTACTTTGAGGCCCATCCTATCACGGTGATTTCCTCCTTCCCGCTGGGAGAAATCATCCGCAATCCGAACGCGGCGGGCAGGATCGCCAAGTGGTCAGTGGAGCTGATGGGCGAGACGCTTGCCTACGCCCCGCGCAAGGCCATCAAGTCCCAAATCTTGGCGGACTTCGTTGCCGAGTGGACGGACACACAGCTGTCGCCGCCGCAAATCCAGGCGAGTGTTGGCTGCGTATTTTGACGGCTTGGTGATGAAAACAGGGGCAGGCGCGGGCCTGCTCTTCGTGTCGCCCCTCAGAGAGCACATGCGGTATGCGGTGCGCCTCCATTTCCCCGCGTCAAACAACATGGCTGAGTACGAGGCCCTACTATGTGGCCTCAAGATCGCCATCGAGATAGGCGTCAAACGCCTAGACTTGCGGGGCGATTCGCAGCTCGTGATCGACCAAGTCATGAAGAACGCGAGCTGCCACGACGACAAGATGGTGGCCTACTGCAAAGCCATGCGGGCCCTCGAGGACAAGTTATACAGCATCGAGCTCAATCACGTGCCCCGCCGGTACAACGAGGAGGCGGACGAGCTGGCCAAGATCGCGTCCGGGCGGGTCACTTGTCCCCCCCGAACCTCGTTTGCCCGAGACATCGCCCAGCCCTCCGTCGCCCTCGAGCAACACCCCTCGAACCGCGCGGAACCCTCGGGGGCTGCCTCGAATCCGGCGGGCACAGAGCCCATGGATGAGGACCCCTCGAACGAGGCATACGTGCTCTCCCTCCTCGAGGGGTACGGCGCCAGCGAGGCTGAAGCAATGGACGTCGAGCCAGCCCCTGTCAGGGCGGACTGGCGTGACAAATACATCGCCTGGATGGATCGAGGGGAACTCCCCTCGGACCAGTCCGAGGCCAGGCGCATCGCCAGGATGGCCAAATCCTTCGCCCTCGTCGACGGCGAGCTGTACAAGCGCGCCGCTTCCGCGCATCTCGCGGCGATGCGTGCCCATCCCCGAGGAGCGCGAGCTCCTCCGCGACATACACGCGAGGATTTGCGGCCACCACGCCACGCCCCGCACCCTCGTAGGCAACGCGTTCCGCCGGGGCTTTTGCGGCCCACCGCGGTCGCGGATGCCGGCCGAGATCGTACGCACTCGCGAGGGGTGCCAATTCTACGCCCACAAATCCAACCTCCCCGCTCACGTCCCGCGGACCATCCCCATCATGTGGCCCTTCGTCGTGTGGGGGCCGGACATCGTCGGGCCCTTGCGAAAGGCACCGGGGGCTTCACCCACTTGTTGGTCGCAATCGACAAATTTCCAAGTGGTAGAGGTGCGCCCCATCACGAATCTCGTGGCCGGGGCAAGCGGTGACGTTCTTCACCGACATCATCCACCGTTTTGGAGTACCGAACTCCATCATCACCGACAACGGGTCCCAATTCACGGGCGAAATTTCCGGGAATTTTGCGACAAATTCCACATCCGTGTGGATTGGGCACCTGTGGCACACCCACAGACCAACGGTCAAGTAGAGCGTGCCAACGGCATGATCCTACAAGGCCTCAAGCCCAGAATTTTTGACCAACTAAACAAGTCTGGTCGAAAATGGCTCCAGGAATTGCTTGCGGTCGTGTGGAGCCTAAGGACCACCCCAAGCAGAGCCACTGGGTTCACCCCATTTTTTCTAGTCCACGGCGCGGAGGCCGTCCTCCCCACGGACTTAGAATATGGGTCGCCCAGGGTGCGAGGCTACGACGAGGACGTCAACCAGCGGGCTCACGAGGACTCACCGGACCGACTCGGACGAAGCGCGCCTCGTGGCATTGATGCACTCTGCAAGATACCAGCAGTCCCTAAGGCGTTACCAAGCCCGAAAGGTGCGCCGGCGGGATTTCAGCGAGGGGGACCTGGTCCTAAGGCTACGCCAAGACAACCGAGGACGCCACAAGCTTTCACCTCCATGGGAGGGACCCTACGTCGTGGTGAAGGTGCTCAAACCCGGCACGTACAAGCTGGCCAACGAGGACGGAGAGGAGCTCACCAACGCTTGGAACATCCAGCAGCTACGTCGCTTTTACCCTTAGCTAGGATTTTTCAAGTATTTTTCGTTGTAAATCGCAAAAAGCCCAACACCCCGGCTTGGCGGCTCAAATGTAAACGAAGCAACAGTTCAATAAAAAGGGCAACTCGGCTTTCCCCCGGAAAACCAAGTCACCCTTGGGGGCTACTACGGGGGGCACCCCCCCAAAAATGGTCCCATTTTTTTCGCAAAAAATCCACGCGCGCTAGGTATGGCTCGACTTCGGCCTCGAGCAAAATTCGAACGGGGCGCGGACGGCCTAGCGGAAAGCACGCGCGAGTCAGAGATAGCCTACGCCTCCACGAGGACACGGCCCTTCTCTCTTGCCCTCGGCCCAACAGTCGCTCGCGAAAACCGAACTTCCCTAACTCGAATTTACTCAGGAAGAAGAAGAAACAAAACAGCGCCATAAAAATAACAAACACCTTTTGCTCCACCAAATGTTTTAAACAAAACAATTGTTTATTTACATGGCCACGCGGCACACATACCGACACACAAACGAAAAAGGGCCCGGCGCCCGGCAATCTTTAGGCCTAGGGAGCATCGGCATCGACGGCGTCCGAAACGAGAATTCTTCGAAGGCTTCGGCGAGCGCCTCGGCGGCGTCGGCGGCTAACGCGTCCACGCGTTCCATCGCCACCTCGTCCTCGACGCCCTCGGGGACGATGTAGCCCTCCGCCACGGCTTCGAAGTTGATCTCGTAATGATATCGCACCACTCCGAGAGCCTTCGGACGCCAAGGTGCAAAGCCCGGCGCATGCGCCGGAGACGTGCCCGCCGAGGGCGCGCGAGCGGCTAGCCGGCCGAGCTTCCGGCCGCGCCTCGCCCTCCTCCACGGCCCGGCAGTCTCGAGGGCCGCGGAACGCAGCCCTGCTCGGAGGAGTTGTAGGAGGCTTGCGGCGCCTCGGCCGGTCGGTCGCATGCCCCGGCGCGGTGCGCGAGCTCGATCGTTACCGGCAAGAAAGAGATCGAAGGGGGATCAAACCCTTTAAGGGAAGACTAGCAAAACAAGAGACAAAACAGAGACCTACCTTCAACCTCGCTTCCTCTCCACCTCGAGGGCACGGCGCTCGGCCTCGACCGCCCGCCGCATGCCGATGACGGTGTCGCTGCGCTCCTTGAGGGCCTCGCTCCCCGGCTCGCACTCGTGATGCTGAGAACCACCAGTTCGCCCTCGAGCTTCGAGAACTCAACGTTCCGCTCCTCCAGCGACTTCTGCGCCGCCTCGCGAGCGGTACGCTCCCGCTCGAGCGCCGACCGGGCGTCGGCAAGAGTGGCCCGCTCCTCGCCGGAGGCCGCCCCTCGGCCCCCGACGGGCGCACGCTCTTGCGAGAACCGGTCCTCCGCGATGGCGAGCGCGACAACCTTGGCATCGAGGGTGGCCTTCGGCTCGTCGGCGTCCTTGGCCTTCGCTCGGCCACGCGCGCCCGCTCCTCGGCCCGGCTCGCCGGGGCTGCGCCCCCGAGCAACGAATGGAGCTCCAGGTTGTCGCTGCGGACGACGGCCACCTCCGCCTCCCAGTTGGTCGCCAGGGTGCGCATCCTCTCCAGGTCCCCCCGCGCTTGCTGCAGCGCCTCATCCCGCTCGATGAGGGCCGTGCAAATCCGCTCGAGGGTGGAGGGGAGCGCCGGGGCCTCCCTTTCGCACTCCTGGAGCTGGTCGCGTAGGGCCTCCGCCCGCACGACGGCCCACCGTCCGGCGTCCTCGGGGCTTCCGCGAGCGTGACGAAGGCGTCACCCTCGCTCCCGGAGACGGCGGAGCTCGGCGCGCTCATCTCATCAAAGGCGCCATACTTTCGCGCGCGCGATGCTCGAGCTCCCGCCGCCAACAAACCGACCCGATGAGCGTCGCGCCGCCGGGGAACAAACATGAAGACGACAAAATCAAAAGAAATAGACAATGGTGCCTCACCCGAAAGACGCGCCACGCCGGCCGCCGTGGATCCGCGCCGCCTCGTTCAACACCGGCTGAGCGTGGCGCCATGGTCACGGAGTTCCTCCCATAGTCGCTCCTCCTCCCGAGCGTCGGCGAAGGCGGGCGGATCGTCGACGCGCCCCCCTCCGAGCGGGGTGGCCGGCGCGGGAGGAAGAGGCCTCGGCATCGTGTCCTCGGCCCCCGCCACCATGTGGCCGCCCACCGCCTCACGAGCGCCCCCTCCTCCCGGGGCTCGGGGGACGGTGTGGGGAAGCCGACCCACCGGTCCCACCCGGCGGCGGGGAGTCATCGTGCGGGATCTCCACCGCCACCGCCCGGAGCCGCCGGCGAGCACGGGCTCGACCGCGCCCCCCACCGGCCGCCTCCGTCCGCGCCTCGGTGGCCGCGGGCTCCCGCCGCAAGTGCCACCCGCCGCCGCCTCCGGACGCCTCTCGCCCGCCGCGCGGCGCCGGATGGCCCTCCACGCGAGACGGCGCCGGCGCACCGCCGCAACCGGCGCCGTCGGCCGCACCTCCATCTCCTCGCCACGCCGCCGCCACGGCCGCCGCCCGCCGCGCCTCCACCACGACCCGCGCGCCCGCCGCCCTCGACGGCCGGCGGGCCGCGGCGCCACGTGCGAAACCGCCGGTTGTGGCCTCGAGGCCTCGGCCGCACTCGCGAGCTCTCGCCCGCCGCCGCCGCCGCGCTCGCTCCCGCTCGCGGCGCCCTCGACGAGCGCCGCCGGTGGGGATGAACGCGTCCGTTCTCAACACCTTGGCCGGCGCAAGGGGAGGCACAAGAGGGCACCACCCCCGCGCAAATACGAGAAAACCATCAAATCCCCGCCTATTAGGCACGCAACTTTTCGAGAGGACGAATCCCTCACCTCAAAGAAAAGAAGGCGCACTTCCTCTTCCTCGAGGCCCCGACCGACGAAGTGGGCGCGGCCGGCACGGCCGCCGCCACACCTCCGCCGCCTCCACCGCGCGCGCGGGCCCCGCCCCGCGCGTGGGCACGTCCGCCGTGCGCACCTCCGGGCGCGCGCCGACGCCCCCGCGGCCCGCGCCACCCCCGTTGTCAATTGCATGGCGGCGGGCGCCCCGCGCCCGCCCCAAGCGATGCGCTCTGCCCCCGCCACCGGAGCCGGCTCCGTGACGAGGGTGCGTGCTCCCACCGTTCTCGGGGAGGCCCTACCCCCAACCTCTTCCTCCTCTTCCTCCTCCTCGTGTGACGAGTACTCCTCGGTCCCCGGTGAGGAGAGCCCCCTCTTGCTCGCGCGGCCGTGCTCCTCGCTCCTCCGCTCGCGACGCTTCCGATGTCGCGTCGCGCGCTCCTTCTTGCGTGCCACTCACTCCCACTCTCGGCGGCCGCGCCGCGCGGCCGAGCGCGCGAGAGCGGGGAGTGGGCGGGTCGGACTTCGCGGCACTCACACGCACCCGGGCGCGAGCGAAGCATCGAAATGTGTCGACAACCCGAGGAATTGGCAAAATCGAAACGGAATCAAGAACTCCACTCACCGGCCGGCGCGGTGGGGAGCATCTCAAGGTCCCACAGGGACCGGTCGTTGCGCGCGGACTTGGGGTCGATGGCGCTCCGCGCCCGGGTGGCCGCGTACTCCCGCAGGAGGGGGCTCGTAGCGTCCGCGACCTCGCCAGCGCGATGGGGTCCGCCGTCTCGGTCATCTCGAAAATTTGGAGCGGCCTCTCCATCGGGGGGACGACCCGCCGGTGGTGGAGGAAGGTGAGGACGGCCTCCGCGGTCGGCCCACGGCCCGCCGGTGTCCCTCGGCGCGTCCGGAAGCGAGTCCAACCGATCCCGATGCCGGGGCGGGGACACCCCGTGATGCCGGGGAGGCGGGCCTCTCCCCGAGCACCAAGCCCGTGTAAGGGGGAGGCCGGGCTCGTCGTTGCGGAGATAGAACCACCCCCGCTCCCAGCCTGCATTGTTGGTCGTCATCGTGCAGGGGATGTAGTCGTCCTTGCGCCGACCCCCGCAAGGCGAGTGACATGCCGCCGGCGCGCACCGCGCGGCGGGTCCTCTCGCTCCGACGTCGGCAACGTGAACGGCCTCCGCGCGGAAGAGGCCGATCCAGAGATCCCGGCTCACCGCGATCCCTAGGAAGCCCTCGCGCACGCCAACGAACGTGGCCGCCCGCGAGATCGCGTTGGGCGCGAAGTTGTGGAGCTCCACGCCGTAATGGAAGCAAGAGAGCCCGCATGAAACGGCTCGCCGGTGCCATGAAGCCTCGCTCGTGGAAGTGGATGAAGCCGACCACGTAGCCACTCGGAGGGTTGGGCGCGTGGTCCCTCCCCCGCCGCACGATCCACTCGGCCGGCCGGCCGTCCTCGCTCGCCGCCACCGACCGGTGGTTACCACCGGCCCAGGCCGCCCGCGTCACCGACGAGCGCTCCCACGGCAACGGGTCGATGATGGTGAGAGGCTGCTGGGGCGCCATGCGAGCGGGCGAGGAGGCGAAGCACAAGGAACAAGAAGAGCTCCAAAAGGAGAGAGATGCGATGGCGAAAACGACTCGGGGGCTAGAACGCGAGGAGCAAGAATAGCGAATGCTGAGGTAAAAACCGTCGTTGCCCCCCTCATTAGATTTAAAGGCCGCAAGCGTGCTCTCCGAGCGTGCGTCCCGCGCGCATGCTAACCGGGTGGAATCTTCCCTCGGCCGACGGGCGGGCCCCACCACGACCGTGGCGGCCACGCAACCGCTCGCGGGCCATCATCACGGCGTAGAAAGGGAGAGTCGTGGCGGGCGATCACATCCGCCCCGCCCACGCCGCCCACTACGCGCGCGGCCGCAACGCCTAAAAAGGCACGCCCGCGGCGCGAGACTACAGTCGCGACTGCGAGCAATTAATGGCCCGGTCCCTTGCTACGTAAGGAAGACCCTCGAGCGGCGCGAGCCCCTGGCTCGAAAAATTCGACCCTCAAAGGGTGCAAACATCGGCCGGAGACCTCGGAGCCCGTTTGAAGTAAACAGGCACGCGCAGTACCCTCAATGCGTAACTCTGCGATCGGCGTTTCGAGGGCCGACACGGTCGCCGAGACCCTCGAATCCCGCGGATGCAAAGACGGGAGCGCCTAGCCGCCACCCCCGCACCACTCCACCGATCGGCGTTTCGAGGGCCGACACGGTCGGGGACCCTCGAAGTCCGCGCATGCCGAAATGGGATAGCCGCCACCCCGCACTACTCTGCGATCGGCCGTTTCGAGGGCCGACACGGTCGAGACCCTCGAAACCCGCAGATGCCGAAACGGGGAGCGCCTAGCCGCCACCCCCGCACTACTCTGCGATCGGCGTTTCGAGGGCTGACACGGTCAGGGACCCTCGAAACCCGCAGATGCAAAAACGGGAGCGCCTAGCTGCCACCCCGCACGGCCCTACTGATCAGAGGTTCGAAGCCTGACCCTCGATGGGTTCGAACAGGCGCCCGAGATCACCAGAGTCAGGGACGACGAGGGCACGCGCATTCGAGCCGTTCCTCGAGCCCGCCGGCTCGAGGGTGCCCCACATGTCGTGTTCGAGAGCCGGCCGAGGGCGGCTAGGCGGGGGGATCCCACCGAGGGAGAGCTTCCACGCCCTCGGTCCCTAGCGAATGGGACCGAGCCCCACCTAGCGAACCCACGCAAGCGCTTTAATGGACGTGTCTCCGGACCGCGGCCTACCCTTATCGAACGGGGGCATGGACGTCCACTCGAACCACCCACTAGCGGCTCAACGAGGAATCCGCAACTGCGACCCGTTCGATGGGGGTTGCGGAAACCTCACCCTCCGTCCCGCGGAGGGGCGGCGAGGGCGCGTTGGAAACAAGTCGCGAGCTCTCCCCGATCGCCTTGAACGGGCCCGTGCTCGGGGGCTCGGCGCACCGGCTACACCTCCCGGGTTGCACCGGTCGTGGATAGCGCCGGTTGTGCGTGCGTCACCGAAGCCGGCCGAAACATCGCCGACACCGTTGGAATACGTACCACGCCCTTTGACCAAATCCCACGGTAAAACCCCTACGAGAGCACTCACGCTCTGCGCAGGGCTCGGGGGCTAGACCCGCGGGCCCGCCGACGCGGCCCCATGGAAAGCTTTAGCGGCCGGGGAGGGAAGGATGTCCTATCGGTAGGTTCCGGCACCGCGGGAGCCCGGCCGCACGTCCGCGCATGCTCGGGGGCTGCGTCGGGGACGGCCCCGAGGGTCCGCTAAAACAACCAGGGGAATCCCCGCTTAAAACCCGCAAAAAACCAAAAACAACACATCTCTCACTTGAGCACACGCCCACGGCACGACCCACACCGTGGCGGCCCCTACGGCCCGGCGGAGTGGCCCGGTCAAGGCCTCCCTCGAGCGGGCGCCGCCCCGCTCGAGGGCTCACACCTCCCCTCGAGCGGGCCCCGCCTCGCTCGAGGGTACACGCCTCCCTCGAGCGGGCTCCGCCTCGCTCGAGGCTCCTCCGCGAGCGCACGCCCGTTCCCGTACATGGGTACGGGCATTTAATGCTCGACAACGGCGAGGCGGCGCCATCATGCGCTTGGGACTCACGCCCCCGCCCGTTGCGCCAACTCCCTAGGGGGAACCCATCCCTGCCACTGTGGGGGACTGTGCAACATGGCCGGTGTCAGCCCCGTGACGCCGCGCCGCCTACTCCCGTACGACTAACGTGCCGAGCCCTCGAAGGGGGGCGGCCGCACCCTCGAAATGCTCTCCCGTGACCTTGCGGGGGACGGGTCGTGAATATAGGCCGGCGGGGCGCCATCCCCGCCACCGTTAATCACGGGCGGCCGCCCCCGTGCGTACAACGCCACGCCGGCACCGTGGTAACGGCCCCGACACCGTAAGGCATGGGGGAACGGGACGACGCCACGCCTGCCACTGTATTCCGTACGGATCGTCGTCAGCAACCTCCTCGAGCCCGCCTGGGAACATCACAGCCAACCACTGCGCCCCTACCCTCGAAGCTACCACTGTTCGGGTACAAGATACGCCATGATGGCCGGATCGCGGCAAGGACCGTCAAGGCGGCCGCCTACTCTACGAAGGTGCACGCCATACTCCCCCATGTAGCCGAATAGTGCGGCATGCTTGTAATTCACCCTCTCCTTGGCCTATAAAAGGAAGGTGAACTCCCCCCGCCGCAGGGGACACGGAACGAGAAGACAACAGACACCATACGACACCACTCACACACTCTCCAATTCTCCCACAACATCTTCGACCGCTTCACCGGGGACCCGGAGGCCTCGCCTTCTCTCCCGCCTTGCTTGTAGTCGCCCCACTACGAGCACTCCGGCCGAGCAATATAGTGCCCCGAGCACACCACCGCCGGACGTACGGCCCCCGGTCGGAACCGGGATAAATCTTGTGTCTTTAGTTGCTTAGCATCGACCATTGAGGGATAGACCTTGGCGCTTATTACCGGTTAGTGTCGGGACCACATTCCGCACCGATAGTAGATGACTCTAATTTTGTTGGACAAAAATTGTTGTGATAGAAGAGAAGGGTGCACAGTTGCAGGTGGAGTCTGGAGTTGGGAATTGCAAAGATAGAAGTGTTTCTTCAAGCAACTTTTGAGAGAGCGGCAAAGGTGGAGATTCGCGCAAGACGACTTCAAGATGGTGGAATATTCGCTAAGGTGGAGTTTGTTAGATATTGTGTCGAATATTTGTACAGTTCGGTTACGATGAGACTTAAGTTGTATTTGACGATATATAGGGTAGAGTCCGTTCATACTCTGTAACCCGGGCCTCCTCATAAATATGAGAGGGGCTACTGTTGTAACCATGACGACGTAGCGATAGGCTCGCATGGGAAGGCGACGAGGCGTGATGCTGAGATCCTAAAGCTGTCGGTGTTGCGGTTGGGGAGCGCCTGCAGTCATGACCTGAGGATGTACGCTTCGACCGAACCTCGTTAACAAAGATCGTTTCACCGTTGTCGTCTCTGATCGTGCGAGTTCGTATCGGTAGATCAAATCATCGTTCCGCTGCGTGGAGATTAGAAGGTGGCTCGTCACCGCGGAGGGCTAATTTCTTACACAACATCACAGGGTGGTAATGGATCATGGTGTAAGTGCAATCAAGCCCTATGAGGGTTTTGGTGATGTTGACCACACAATTAAATAGCTAATGAGCTTTTGAGCTCGTTGTGCAACATAAAGATATTTTACATGTGCAAAAGGAAGAATGGAGACCCCTCAACTAAATGAAGAAGGACACATATGCTTTTTGGAGAAGTTTACTTATTTTATCTTTTGAATTTGAGTAGAGTACAATCCGTACTATCAATAGGGATACTAATGGTGAGTTAGGGTGGTTTCAAGTGCTCATAGTCTATCTTTCTTAAACCTTAATCCTCACCCAAAGGGAAGAGACTCCGCCGTCGTTTTGCCCCCGTCGTTTGTTGTTTGGAGGTTCCGAGTTTTTTCTCGAGGTTCCGACCGTACGGGCTACGTCGGGAGAGATTTCAAAGGTCGGAAGTTCCGAGATTTTTCTCGGAGGTTCCGAACTCCGGAATATAGCCGTTCTTGTACTTTGGATCGGGGGGTATTTATACCCCTTGGTCCCCCAACAGCCTATTCTCTCCCTCCCCCCCGAACGTAACGCCGTTCTAACTCATTTCTCTCACTTAGCATTCACTCCTAACCTACTCTCTTCCAAATCCTTGCCTAGCATTGATTGAGAGTGGATTCTTGAAGTGAGTTTGTGAGCAAATCTCTCTCTCTTGAACTTGAGCACTTAGAAGAACCCTAGCAAGCTTGGTGGATCTATTACTCTTGGAGCCTTGCTCCTAGACGGATAGAGGTTCTTGGAAGCTCTCCAACCCGATTTGTGGAAGCTTCAAGGTGTTTGTATTACCCTTTGTAATTCTAGTGGAAAGCCTCCACCTATTACCCAAAGTGATAGGTGTGAGAGAGGAGTTGACCTTTGTGGTCCTTAGACTTTGTGGCTTCCTCAACAATGTGGACGTAAGCAAGCCTTTGTGGCGACCCGAACCATGGGATAAATCCTTGTCTCGTGTGTGCTTTCGTTTATATCATTGCATTGCTCTAGTTCGTACTTGTTCTTGACTAGATCTATTAGGGTTTGCTCCCGATCTATGTTGTGGTACCTTCCTAGCTTGTTCCTTGCTTAGAAATCTTCTTGCTAGGTCCTAAGTACCTCCTAGAATTTGATAAATCAGTTTTTTCTTCAAGTTATTTGCTGCTCAAGTCATATATGCCTCGTTCTAACAGTTCCGGAAGTTCCGAGTTTATTCTCGGAGGCTGCCTCGTCCGGAGGTTCCGAGAATAATCTCGGAGGTTCCGGAGTCCGACGGTGTTTTCGCGAGAAAAGTTTAAATTTCGTGTGCGTGCCTATTCACCCCCTAGGCCATATTGCCTCGATCCTTTCAATTGGTATCGGAGCGGGTTATCCTTGCGAACACCTAACCGTGTGAGGATATGGCAAGTGGAGATGACAAGCTAGAGGAGGAGGAGTTTGAGGACTTGCCAAGTGATGTTGAAGGTAATGCCTCGGAGGTAGGGAACACCTCGGCCCAAGAGAAATTCGACAAGCTCAAGAAGGTTGTCAAAGAAAGCTCCAAGGACAACGGCAAGAAAAGCAAGAAAGAGGACAAGAAGAAAGAGAAAGAGAGGAAGGAAAAGAAGAAAGAGAACAAAGCAAGCAAGAAAAGAAGAAGAAAGGGAAGAAAGAAGAAAAGAAGAGAAGAAAGAGAACACCTTCACCTTCTCCATCACCATCCTCATCATCATCTTCATCTAGTGAGAATGGAGATGGGGATGACGAGTACTACGACACAAGAATTCCCAAGAGAACACTCAAGCCCAAGCCCAAGCCAAAGCCCAAGGATAAGTCCAAGAATGACTATAGAAGCGTATCCTTTAACTATGATTCTTTGGAAACAAAATCTAAGGATGATATCACTATACCCGTTGGAAGATTACCCCAATTTGATGGGACTAACTTTGCCAAATGGAAGCATATGATGAAAGCTTATCTAACCGGTTTGAGTTTGGAGTTGTGGAACATTGTTTGTGTAGGTTTTGATGATCCCGAAGACTTTGGAAACCTCACTCCACGTGATCGTCGCATCATTAAAAGAAATGCTCAAGCTACAAGCATACTTCTTAGTGCTTTGAGTGCCCAAGAGTACAACCGGGTTAATGGGATAGAGATTGCCAAAGAAATTTGGGACACCCTCCTCATTGCTCATGAGGGTGTTGACAAAGTGAAGAAGTCCAAGATCAACATTTTGATGGCCGAGCTTAATAGGTTCACTATATTTGATGGAGAAGGGCCACAAGAAATGTTTGATAGATTAATGGTCATAGTTGGAAAGATACGTGGTTTAGGTGGTGATGAGTTGGATGATCACTATGTTGTGAAGGTGATGCTTTGGAGGCCTTTGCTCCAAGGAATCCCACTCTAGTCACATTGATTAGAGAGAAGAAGAGATTTGAAGAGTTCTCCCCAAATGATGTTCTTGGGAGAATTCTCACTCATGAGCTAATGGACAAGGAAATTAAAAATAGAAAGAAAATTGGTGAGCTAGAAGCTAAGTTGAACAACTTGAAGGTCAAAGAGGTTGCTCTCCATTCCAACAAGACAAGCAAGCCTACTTCTTCATCCAAGCACTCTACTCCATCCAAGCCCATCAAGTCAAAATCCAAGAAAGTGGAAGTAGAGAGCTCCACAAGTGACTCAAGTGAAGATGAAGATGAAGGCGCTCATGTTGAGATTGGGGATATGGCCTTGTTCATGAAGACATACAAGAGAGGATTAAAGAAGCGGGGGTACAAGTTTGCCAAGAGGAAGTTTCCCAACAAGAAGAAGAGAACTTGCTATAATTGTGGAAGCACCGAGCACTTTATTGCGGATTACCATAATGAGAAAAGAGAAAAATAGGAATGACAAGGGTAAGGGAAACTACAAGAAAGACCAAAAGCCACATTACAAGAGAAGAAACTATGGTGGAGAGGCTCATATTGGTCATGAATGGAATTCCGGAGATGAAAGCTCTAGTGAAGAGGAAGGGAAGAAAATTGCAACCGTGGCTATCAAGAAGCTTCCCTCTACTTCAAGGTTGTTCAACAACTTAAACCGATGATGAAGAGAGCACATCCATTCATTGTCTCATGGCCAAAGGCAAGAAGGTAAAAACTAACTCAAAACCCTCTCCTCAACCTAGTGATGAGTCGGAAATGGACTCTAGTGATGATTCTAGTGATGAGGAAGCAAACCAACTTGTTCGTAAGATGGATGAGCAATCTAGAGACTTTATGGCTAGGCTAATAGTAGAACTAGAGAAAAGCCAAGACACTATTATCTCCAATAGAAGTGAGCTTGAGGCTTTGCGTTTGGAAGTTAACCAAGCGGAGAGTGTCATAGCTACTCTCAAGGAAGACCTTGCTGCCTCTCGAAGCTCAATGTAATTCTCTCAAGTTGAGGAATGAAGAGCTTGAGGAGCAATGTAGTCTCCTTTGGAGTAGCACCTCACATCCTTCGAAGGTAAAGGGCGACCGTAGTGCTTCTACTAGCAAGGGTTGTGATAGATGTCATCATATTGATATTGAATCCTATGCTACTAATCTTGCAAACATGGAGGCCATGAAGAAAGAGATTGCTAGGTTGAACTCAATCATAGCTAGAGGATGCATGGGTGAAGAAAACAAAAGGGCAAGATTCACCAAGAGAAAAGTGTTAGAGAAAAGCAAGAATCCGGGCTTTGGATATGTTGAAGGTGGCAAGACCAATGAAAGAAACATCATCAAGGAAAAAGAATGCCTTGAATTCAAGAGCACTTCGGTTTCTTGTTTACCCGGACCTCGAGGTTCCGACCTCCAAGCCGGGAGGTTCCGCAGTCCGGAAGCCTCGAGTCACTCGGATGACCAAACTCGGAGGTTCCGAGAAAATTCTCGGAAGTTCCGGGTCCGTAAAGACAAGACAAAGAAAAAGAGCAAGGCTCGGCACCAAAGATGTTTCTAAGGCATCTAACACTTGTATGCGGGTTCAAAATCATCCAATAATGCCTAGAAGAAACTTGAACCCCAACAAGACCAAGGCCCATGCATCTAGAGACATACGTCCTAGCTATGTGTTGAGACGCAACAATGTTGGTAAAGTTGTTGCCACATATGTTGGAAATGAGTCCAACATACTCCCTCTGTCCCAAAAAGAATGTCATTCTAGGAATTTTAGGATAGATTATTAAGGAGGTCAAATGACCTTGATTGCCCCTATTTATTTGTCATATTAGGTGCTAATTGATTGTTGCATGCCTACATGCACATGCACACATGCCAAATTAAGTAGAACGTCATTCTTTTTGGGACAAATTTTGAATCCTAAAACGTCATTCTTTTTGGGACGGAGGGAGTATATGTGAAAAGATCACTATGGGTTCCAAAGGTTTTGGTTGCTAACGTGGAAGGCCCCAAGTCAAATTGGGGACCTAAAAGAAGGAACTAAATTGTTTTGTAGGCATACTCTTCCGGTGGATCAAGTTGGGTGCTTGATAGCGGATGTACACATCATATGACCGGAGAAAAGAGTATGTTCTCATCTTATCTCCATTTGGAAGGACCCAAAGGAAACTATTGCATATGGAGGGGATACAAAAGGAGAAGTCATCGGCGTAGGTGATATCCATATTTCTCAAAACTATTCAATTACAAATGTTCTTCATGTTGATCCGTTGGGTTACAATCTATTATCGGTTTCACAACTTAGTGAGATCGGTTTTGATTGCCACTTCTCGGATAAGGGTGTGTCCATCATAAGAAGGGAGGATTCCTCTATTGTCCTTACGGGTCGCTTGAGGGGGAGGATTTACCTAGTTGATCTCAACAAAAGTGAAGTTTCTCCCAAGACTTGTCTAGTGGCAAAATCTAGCATGGGTTGGCTATGGCATCGCCGACTAGCCCATGTTGGTATGAGGAACTTGGCCAAACTTTTGAAAGATGAACACGTCCTTGGACTAACAAATGTACATTTTGAGAAAGATAGGATTTGCAAAGCGTGCCAAGCCGGAAAGCAAGTAGGAGCACCTCACCCACCAAATAGCATCCTCACTACTTCAAGCCCGTTGGAAGTCATTCACATGGATCTACTTGGACCGGTGGCCTACATAAGCATTGGCGGTAACAAATATAGCTTGGTTATTGTTGATGATTATTCTCGCTTCACGTGGGTGTTCTTTGTGTTTGACAAGAGTGAAGTACAAGGAAAGGTGAAGACCTTCATTAGAAGAGCACAAAGGGAGTTCGGGCTACCAATCAAGAAAGTGAGAAGTGACAATGGCTCGGAGTTCCGAAACACCTATGTTGAAGAGTTTCTTGATGAAGAGGGCATCAAGCATGAATTTTCAAGCACCTTATACCCCTCAACAAAATGGGGTGGTTGAGAGGAAGAATAGAACTCTTATTGAGATGGCAAGAACCATATTGGATGAGTAAAAGACTCAAGACATCTTTTGGGCCGAAGCTATTAACACGGCTTGCCATGCCATCAACCGCCTCTATCTTCACAAGTTTCACAAGAAGACATCCTATGAGCTTATCACCGGTAAAAAGCCCAAGGTGTCTTACTTTAGAGTGTTTGGGTGCAATTGTTTAATTCTAAACAAAAGGCCCCGAACTTCTAAGTTTGCACCAAAGGTCGACGAAGATTTCTTCTTGGTTATGGTCCAAATGAGCTTGCTTATCGAGTCTTCAATCCGACCACTTAGGGAGGATTGAAGTCACGGTAGATTTGACCTTTGATGAATCTAATGGCTCTCAAGTGGAGCAAGTTGATTTGAATGTTATAGGTAATGAGAAGCCATCTTGTGAAGCAATCAAGCAAATGGCCATATGTGATGTTAGACCGGTTGAGGCACAAGAGGAAGATGAGAACCAAGCACAAGCTTCAACACCACTCGAAGGGCCGAAGTCACCGGTTCGAGAGCCGTACGGACTTCGGAGGTTCCGAGAAATTCCTTGGAGGTTCCGGAACCGGCACCGAAACTCAACCTCCGAGAAATTCTCGGAGGTTCCGGGTCCGGAAGTCCAACACCACGAGACACCCCGAACCAAGCAAATTGATTAGCCGGGGGATGTTCAAGCAAGCACATCCGAGCCCCAAGCCGATGAAGATGATGAAGACCAACCTCTACACCAACCTCTTGGACCATCACATCCTCATGTACATCAAGTCATACAACGGGATCACCCCGTTGACAATATCCTTAGGAGCATAAGGAGAGGGGTAACAACACGATCTCGTCTTAAGAATGTTTGCGCATTTTACTCGTTTGTTTCCTCTCTTGAACCAACCAAGGTAGAGCAAGCTCTTGAGGATCCAGATTGGGTGGTGGCTATGCAAGAAGAGTTGAACAACTTCGAAAGAAATCAAGTGTGGGAGTTGGTGGAGAGACCAAACACCAACATCATTGGTACTAAATGGGTCTTTCGAAACAAGCAAGATGAGTTTGGCATTGTGACTAGGAACAAAGCAAGATTGGTTGCTCAAGGGTACACTCAAGTTGAGGGACTAGACTTTGGAGAAACATATGCACCGGTAGCAAGACTTGAAGCAATTCGATTTCTACTAGCTTTCGCCGCCCATCATGACTTCAAGCTCTATCAAATGGATGTCAAGAGTGCATTTCTCAATGGACCACTCTCTCGAAGAAGTATATGTTAAGCAACCACCGGGTTTTGAAGATCCCAACCGTCCTAATCATGTCTACAAACTCCATAAGTCGCTCTATGGGCTAAGGCAAGCACCAAGAGCATGTGTGACGCCCCAGGTTTTCGGCCGGGTTAGTTAACCCTAATGACCCAGTCAACTGGGTTGACTTTGGTCAAACGTCGGTCCACTTGGGCCATCACCTCGAAAACATCACCGACAACCCCTAATGACACATTTTGGTCAACCACAGTCCACTTTGGTCAAAACCCTACTCAGAAACCCTTGACTCCTTGTTGACCCATCCATGTCAGCCGGAACTTTTGCCGCGTTCTCCAAATTTTTCCAAAACACTTCAAAATCTCCCAATGGGAAAGTTGTGCAGTTTGTCAAGGCACACAACTTTCATGTTGAGCGGCATTGCTGGTTTGAAGTGCAAATCGGTGAAAAGTCCGAGTCAATGCCTGTAGGCACTATTCACTGGGGCCGAAGATTCCTGCAACTTGGCATCAAATTTGGGCACAAATGGTTGAGAAAAAGGCCATACGCCCTTTGTAAAAGTTGTAGAGGGTGGATTGGTCTACAACTTCTCTATTTGTCATTTGGGTCACTGCAATTCAAAAATCTGGAGAAACATGGTTCGAATAGAGCCAAACGAAATTTCAAACGAGTCGACCGCGACACGCGCGCGACGTCGCGCGCGACGTCGTCGCGGCGCGCTAACCCGCCGCCGGAGCGCGCACGCCGAGGCCCGCCTCCGACCGCCGGTCCGTGCGGGGTGTCTTGCGCACCGTGGCAAGGTACGGGTGATGTGGTCTAGGCAAGGAGGCCGGTGCCATGCGTGTCCCTCCCAATCGGCCGGCCGGTGCACCGCCTCGCCGCCATTGGCCCCGAGGCGGTGCCCGCCGCCGCCCATACGTCGCCGTACTTGCCATGTCGCGACCCATGCCATGACTTGGTTCCCTTGGCACGCAAGGAAACTTCCCTTACCGCCTTGCGCCCGGCTACTTAAGCGGCCACCTCCTCTCCTCGCGCGAGCGCCGAGCCGCCGCCGTCCGCCATGGGTGCCACCCGGTGAGCTCCACTTTCGGCTTGCGCCTCGAACCAATTGACCCCGTAGCCGCTTCTATAGCACCACCGAGACCCCCCCGTGCCGCGCATTGGTTAGCACGACCTCTCCCTCCGCCCCGGAGTACGGTCTACGGCGGCCCGCCGCCGTCGGCTTGGACCCTCCCGGTGAGTTCGTGCGCGGCCGCTCTCGCGGCCGACCGCCACTTCAAACCTCCTCTCTTGGACTTCCTAAAGCTTCTACCATTGCTTGTTGTCCAGCTCCCCTCGTCGGTTCGCTGGAACAACATTTCCAGCAGCCGCCGTCGTCGGACTCCGTCGTGCCCGCTCACCGGAGCAATCCCTACCCCCAAATCCGTGACCAACAGAACCTAGGTGAGTGGAATCGAGCATCTAGGTCTTTTGTTGCCAACCCCGGTTCCCCCTCGTCGCCGGCGAGCCCTTCCCGCCGCCGAGGGCAACCCTGTGAGGGATTTTGGGGAATCGAGGGCCTACCTGCTAAAGTCAAGGGCAGAGTTGTGAAGATTCAAAAACCTCCGGGGACCCAAGTGCATAAAGATTCTATACTCCTTGATGTGTTTTGGCTGTGACTTGTAAAATCGATTAAAAATTGTAGAAAAATCCAAAAATAGCAAATCCAATTTTGTTACTTTCAGTGTGGCAAAAACTACAACTTTCACCAAAGGTGTATATATTTTTGAGCTTTAGTTTTTGCTTGAAAAATATAATTGTAAAATATCCGGATCTATGATTCTGTAAAATCTACAACTGATCTGGAGCTGAATTTTGGATATGTTGTGGGAACTAGCATGATCAGGTTCTGTGCCAAAAATTGCATAAAGTTACTGAAGAAAGCTTTTTATAAAAATCATTTTGTGAAATTGATAAATCTGCCTGGATGATTTTTGTAGCCCAAAATATAATTATTTTTAAGCCCAACTTTTGGATATAGTCATGTTATGCTAAAAAGCATCCTTGGTGAATTTACCATGATTTTATCCCTGTTAGAAATATTATTTCCTTATTTATGCTTGTTTTCAATTATAAATATGTGTAGCATGTTTCATGAAGGCTATATGTGTGTTTGTTAGTTCTTTAAGCTGGTTTTGGACCGAAGCATATGTGAGAGGAAGTTTGGACTCTTTTCTGTTGTAATTATTTTATTATGCATTATCCCTTTATATGCTAACTAGTAATGCAATTAATTCGTGTAATTAAATTCGGTGGTGCAAAGGCTAGTCTTTTGCTGTCCAAGGAAGTGCTCCTGGTCATTAGGACCAATAGGTGCTGTTGGTTAGATTTTACATGTCTTAATTGGTTAAAAGGAGTTCAAACTAGATTAACCTAATAAAGGAGAAATAGGAAAAATGCATCCTTTGTGGATAAGTCATGAGAATGAGCTAAGGAAGTAAAGTGGTGATATTAAGAGTAAATTTCCTTGCTGTTGGTAATTAAAGGTAATATTCTTTCATAGGTGTGCCTATATTCATCATCATGCAAGTGTCACACGAGTCTTTTGTGTTGCTTTAAATAAGTAAATGTTTAAATACTTTTCTTAAGGTGAATATGATCACCCCTATGCCACTTGTAGTTGTTCTTCTTGTTTGTATGTGAATTACATTAATTTATATATATATACAATCACTATTGAAAAGTCTAGATGAGGAAGCATTGCATTTTGTCCCTTTTTAGGAAGAGTATGCTGAATGTATTTATTATCTAAGTGAATGTGTTCAAACATGCACCCCATGTTGCCATAAAGTTGTTTGAAACAAATTCAATCCAAATTGTCACTCAAGTTTTGCATTGCATCCTCCGTGTGCATGGTGGAGTTCGTGGAGCGGAGCCGGAAAAACGGGAGCGAGTAGTTCCAAACACGCCTTTAGAGTTAGATACTAACTCTATCTCTAACGGTGTTAGAGTATCCAAACGAGCCAATGTTGTCAACATTTTCTTGACTAGTGGAAGTGCACGTGCAACACGCACGTGATATTTAAAAAAAATATAGCATATTTTGTTATGTAACATAATTTGATAATTCACCAGACAACATTTTGCTAACCAACTGAATAGAAATAATAAATATTTTTATTGAGATATCATCTTACATACCATATATGAATCTGTGGCAATCATGCAAGGTAACTAAACTATGGATGTTCACCCTTGACCTAGGATAGTTGTACCTCTTGATCGCCACATCCGTTTGACCCTTCGTGGAGAATGTGACAACATCGTAGTCCAT
The DNA here is from genome assembly GCA_947561735.1 of Cenchrus americanus. Classification (NCBI taxonomy): domain Eukaryota; kingdom Viridiplantae; phylum Streptophyta; class Magnoliopsida; order Poales; family Poaceae; genus Cenchrus; species Cenchrus americanus. The sequence goes on along the minus strand of OX387245.1, from coordinate 193,852,936 downwards.
CATGTTAGCCACATAGATGCTTTGCCGAGCTCGCATCGCTCCATGTGCCATGAAAGGGGTAGTTTAGACCAACAAACGAGAGATGTGCCGGGGTCAATGGCATGGATGTGGCTCCACGTCCGCCGCATATCATCAAATTTGAATAAGAAAATTTCATCAACGTCCTCAAACCCGTCAAGTTCACTCTTGATAACCCCGTAGTACGGACGCTTCAAGGTTTCACCGCTTCCTTGTACGCAAATTAGTATTAGCTCATGCGGGGGGTCTTGGCTAGGTAGAAAACACGACTATCCGAGTTAAAAAAAATATTCCTCAACAAATGGGATATTTGTTGAAGTAATTATAACTAGATTGTCGCCTTGATCACCCATGTGCCATGAAAAAACAAAACCTTCGGTGTCTCGACTACCACCCCGCCCTTGTGGATAATGGCATCCATATATAGATATGTAAAATAGTTGTGGGGAGGTGATAGGCAAGAAAGGTCCACGTGGGACTACTTCTGGACGTGTAAGCTAACACCTCACAATCAAATAAAGCAATTGCTAAGTGTCCTCCCTCGACAGATGTTGTTTTGGATAGCACAACTCGAAGGAGACTACCGACAGTGTATCCACAAACCACTTCATGTTTAGTGTATTCGTCATGCTCGAACTTGTGGTGCAAGTCGAACAATGGCAATGGAACCATTTGTCCAGTCACAAGGTTCACCAATTCCAACGACCACTTGTTATCAGATATTACGAGCCAATCGTCCTTTCCACCTACCCACACCTTGTTCTTGAGGCAATTGTTGTGCACAAGGAACGACGTTCCTTCCAAAACATCGTGCATACCAAATGAGCCATCTCCATGAGATTCAGTCATCCTACTGCGATTGTTGTCAGCTCTAGATGTCAACAACATAGGGGTTCCTGTTGTTTACAGAGACAACGTGTGCATCAATAAATTATTCATGGCGTATATATTTTTTGGAAGAAACTCAAATAGCAAGATACATCCTATATTAAGCATCAATACCTGATGTGAGTCGCTTTTTGTTTAGCTCAAAGCTCACTTTAGACCATTCTTTGCAGGTTGACATGAAGTTCTGAACATCGAGGATGTCAAGGCGGTTGATAATGTGGCTCCATGCATCAGCGTCGAGGTTGAACCATTGGACACCTCTTGTTTTAGCTGATTTTTCTTTAGGAGACGCCATTCACACTTGTAGACTGTATCCTTACCTAACATAAAAACACACATGATTATAGATCAATCATTGTTGTAAAAGCTTTTAACAGTGCTATATTTCAATTTATATGAAACATACCTATAAAACAAAAGATTCTCAACCTACAATAAAAAATTAAAATTAAAAATTTAAGACAATCAAAGAAATATTACAAAGGCATGACAAATGCATAATTTTGTATTTACTTCTGGTAGGCACTTAATTTGGTAAATACTCGTTGACATGCGTAAACGAATTTTATGGAACACACAGACAAAATTGCAATCCACACTTATTGACATTATTTTAATATAAATGTTGTCTTGTTGAAAAACAACTAACGTAACATTTCTACTGGACCCATGACATCGGGCTTATAGCCGCATATGTCAATATGGTCACCATGTTGCACACCAAGTCGCTCAAAGAATGACCCTCGAAGCACGCATACGAAAGCCAATTGGAACCATGAATCCTACATCTATCTCTATGGCGCAAATGGATATGACAACCGAAAAGACAGGAAATGCACAAACATGATTCGCCAGTAACAAGACACGTGATTCTCTTTATAGTATAGGTAAATATATATATATATACATAGAAATATTGAAGGAGAATGATCATTACATTTTTATATAATACTGTTATACATGAAATTGACAGTGCGAAATAAACAACTACACTATGTGTATACTCACCGTTGAGTAGTGTAGCTTCCTGTTTCGTCTATGCCGCCTTGTGTTCCTGTGTGTCGAGGGGATGAGGTGATGTTATATAGACTGTATATATGTATCAAGCGGGGTAAGTTTTTATATTAATATGGGAAGCTGCAGGAAACAAATAAGACATGCAAGGCACACGATTAGGGAGTATTCATGATCATGAGAATTATATGGGGTAGGCAACATAATTATAGTAATGTAATCCTGGGAATTATATGGTAAGTGTAGCAACAAATAAAAAGGTAACTATACCAGCAAAATCAACCAGACGTCATCTCATGGACGTTAGAAATGGAAATAAAGGCATGGAATCAGGGGGCAAGATCACCCTCAAACCTTCCTTATTTGACCGGCTGACAAATTTTCTTCCCACAATTGCATGATTAATTTCCAAATATAAAAAGGAGATTCCAATGCCATTGTGTATCTTTTTATTTGGAAGGAGGAAAATGAAATTGACGGGCGCGGGTGCAGAAGATCCCGCCGGATCGCATCCCCGCCGTCACCGACGCGTGATCCGAGGTCGATCTTGTCCTGTGCGCCCCCTGCCGCTGGACGCTTTAAAACGTGGCACCATCTAGTTGGTGCGGAGGAGGGTCCGTGGCCTGACATATCAGGGGTTGCGACGTGTCGTCCCATGATTGGATGAGAGAGTTCGCTGATTGCGAGGGTGATACGCCTGCGGTAAGGTAGCGATCCCGATGAGGATTAACGCTACATTTGGTTTAGATTTGCTCCTGGATTCGTGCTGACGCTTATATTTGATTCACTCCATTTTCTCATGTTTATTATCCAATTTATTTTATTTATTCAAAAAAATCATTAGAGCTTTCACCATTAGACATAGGATCATCTAGTGGAATTGCACGTGTTTTCCCATTAGCACCTGTTTTACAAAATTCGCTCATTTTCAATGATCAAGAAACCAAGAACAAGTAATATATTTACCAATCAATTTGAAGAAAAACGAAACATTAATTAATCAATTATAAATGCTAATTATTCCAATTTTCATCTTACACACCATACATGGGCATCATGATAAGCTAGCGAGAAATTAAACTACGTACATTCGTGCTTTAGTATTGGCCGGATTTAGTATTGACCGAATATTTCAAACTACTATAGTAATTAATATTTGATAAAACACAATGGTGTAAATCATGATGATGCGGTTAATTTTGCATCGGTCCTCATCCGAATCTATGATAATAATAGTATGTTCGATGCTTTTGATCGGGCGATTGGGCTCTGGATAGTCGGGCTCTTCATCAGCAAACAATTTGCACCTCAAGTGGCCCAGCGCGTGTGAATCATCTTTGATGCTTTTTCCTGTATAACAATAGGGCTCTTCAAGAAATAAGTCGTCCCATGTTATGTCCATGTACGCCTTGCCATCTTTGAATTTGGTCGATGGCCTCAAGAATTCCACCTCCTGAGAAAAAAAATCAAAACAAACATCAATGTAGCAACATATAAATATGAGATACATGAGCGATAATTTTAATACTTCCGCCGTGTCCAACATCAACTTGGTTTGATTCGACGGAGTTCTCATCCTCTTTCTTGATCGATTCCCAACACCATGTAGGTCACCACCATCAATTCCCTTCCCCCGCACGACCTGATCTAGACCTTTGATTTCCTTAACGGTGACGCGCGCCGGTGGCAATATCCCCTTCGCTTGACTTCACGTCAGATGGGGTGTGATGTGTCGATGAGGACATCCTGTGAGAACGTGGCAGCGGTCAGTGATCTTCACTTTGATTGTACTATATTATAAGCAATATGGCACACATAGATGTACGGATAGTAAAAACGTCATCGAAGTTCAGAGTAACGTCTAACCTCAGAAAACTTGACCCTAGCGACCGGCGGCAAGCACAGATGAGTGGAGGCAGGGATGGGATATTGAATGAAGTTGTATATATAGGATAATTAGTATAGATATGTGTACAACAAATAAGGAAGGTATATACATTATGGTGCCTGCTTGGTGGGTGATCAGGAAATCAGTAATTTGGGCAGCGCGTGATCATGGGAATCAATTTTCTTGGTAGGCACGCGATCAGGGAGTATTCATGATCATGGTAATTAAATTTGCAATGTAATTATAGTAATGTGTATCTCCTTTTCCCTTTGTAAATTATAAAAAAGGAAGTGTACCAAGAAATAAAGTTAAGTCAACCAGAAATTATTTTTGGTCATTACAAATTGAAACAAAATCACGGAATCGTGGATACACATGCCGTCAGACCTTACTAATTAGACTGACTAACAAATTGTGTTCCCAAACTTGCAAGGTTAATTTCCATGGGCATGCATTTTTTTCTGTGGAAAGGAAAACAAAATTAAAGGATGGTGCTGGCGCAAAAGATCCAATAGGATCAGATCCTGTCGTCATCGTTGCGGGATCCAAGATTGATTCTGTCGCTGATGGATCGGCTGCGTGGCAGGCTCTAGTTGGCACGGAGGAGACCGAGGCGGGGTGAACCACGGGAGCTTGCCGTGTGTCGTCCGCCGGTCAGCACCTGTCAGAACCGACGGCGGCAATCCCGTAGCGGATTTGGTGCTAAATTTCGTGCATATCTGCTCCGGTTCTAGTGCCGACGCTGATATTTGATGCAATTGCTGATGCAGTTGCTCTGATTTATAATTATGTTTTTTGTTTATTCACAAGTTGACAAAATCATTAGTACTTTCACCATTAGACATAGGGTCATCTACTATTTCACCCCCTGACCATGGATTAGGCAAGGATCTTTTGAAAACAATTCTCTAAACTACATTTTGGAGATCTCAGATCTCGAGATTTTTCAAACTAAATTCTGTAAATCTCAGTTCTCGGGATTTTTCAAATACCTCATGTTTATTTATGTTTTCGAATGGCACAAACGCAATGTACTTTTGTGGGGGGTGCAGCATTTATTTTTGTGTTTTTTACTGAATGATGAATGATGAAACGCAACATATGGCAAAAAATGTAGTATCTATATTACATACTCAATGATATGTATAAATAAGTAAGGTCAATAAATTTGAATTTAAATTAATACCCCATACACAATATATTGTGAACGTCAAGCTCCAATCAATGTCTCAGAAATTCTGAAATACAATTATATATGGGAAATTTTAACTTAAAGAAAATAAACTCTTCGACCAATGCAAAATGGGGGTACATAATGCGGGCGCGCACATTTATAGTCTATCCTGACTTGTATATCTATTCAAACAGATACTTCAAAGGACGGTTGGAGTCGCTACCAGTGTCCAAGGAAGCTGATCCTTCGAAGGGACACACAAGCCTTAACGCATTCACGCACATCGTAGTCCTTTCTCAAAGCATCTCTAACATCTGCAAAAAAGGGTCAAATTTATCATAAGCCATACTTTGCAAAATATTTTTTTCTCAACTAATATGTTGTTTACCTTCAAGCGGGTCAGTTGTTGCATGTTGGAAAAAAGTGATTTTAGTGTCTAAAGTTGTCACCAAGCAATCTATAATAAAGAGAGATAATATATTATATAATAATAGGGGAATGCAAATTGGCTCGTAAATAAAATTGAATTTAGCATCGACATATACGAAAAAATTGTACTTACGCATGTTTTGGTCTACAACAACATGTTCAACCATTATAATGTGGTTGTGGACTTCTGCTTCAATAAACAGTTTATGTCCTTCGACTTCGTATTAACAGACTCCCAAACGAAGGTATTCTAGTGAACTACATACATGCATATATTTATATTTACTATTTAAATAAATTGCAAAGTAATTAATAGCAAAAGGTAGTCTATGTAAATGAATGTCCTAGAAATTAAATGTGAACCTGAAGTCTGCCAAACTAACCTCCCGTACTCCCCATTGATCATGATCCTGAACGTCGATTGTTTTACCAACAAATGCCACGACAGCTACTACACAAACAACTGTAGTCCCATGTGGGAGATCCATAGCAGTCGCTAGATCAATAGGAACACCATTATTATCCTGAAAATATGAAACATGTTGAAGTGTAGTTACGTGACTAATGAGTTGCGCACAATAGTCAATCAAATAATTCGAATAATAAGAATAAGAAGGTCATAAATATATCTCGAAATATCTCTAAATCAGCAGCATCTATCTAGCTACGAACATATGAACGCAGACATATAATATTTCTCACCATATTACTCAGGAGAGAGCAACAGCCTTGAAGGCAGATGGAGCATGGGTATAAATTAGCGAGAGGGGCAGGGATATATGTATCCGAGTAGAGAGGTTGTGTTAGGTAATAAAAAATATTTCCGTATTTATTTATCATCACATCGTCAATTTCCTTAGGGTGCGGATAAGATTTGCTCAATCAAAATTGCCGATTGGCCACGGTGAGGTGTATTATTTCCTTGCTTTTCGTGCATGTGAATGCATGCGCAATGCATGAAGATCAATACATGCATGCTTTCCTTTTCTTTAAAAAATGGCATATTTTCATAAAATGATTTCAATCAACAAATTTTTCGTGCATGTGAGTGCATGCGCAATGCATGAAGATCAACACATGCATGCTTTCCTTTTTAAAAAATGGCATATTTTACAAATTGATTTCAATCAACGAATTAGTATTAGTTATATACCGCTTTCTTCATCGATGCGGTCGCTATAAATGCAAGAAATCGAGTACATGTGGCACATGTACCGGTTATTAATGACAAAATAAGAGAATGAGTACATCACTAATTATTTCAAAGATATTCCATTACAACTCCAAATCTCACACGATTGAACCGTAAATTCAACTCCAAATATCATAATTGAAATTGCGATTGAACCGTAAATTCAATAAATAAACTACTTAAGGATCTTCGGTGCCTTTCGTGTCAAAACTCTCCTCATGGTTCCCTTCATCAGAGCTACCTGATTTGTCCATGATCTCCTTGCCATTGGAACCTTGGTTGTCGCATGGAGGCTTCTCGTGCATTACTGTGGCCATCTCATGAACACCATCTTGATGCACACATCTTTTCTTCTTGAGTGGCAGATCCTCGTCTTGGTATTCATCATGTTCTTCGTAGTAGTCGTTGTCCTCATCCTCCATGTCTTCTGCTTGGTAGTCATCATCATCCTCTTCGGCCGCGTCACCGATCCAGTCGTCGTCTTGCTCGCTATCCTCCCCATCCTCTTCGTAGTCCCCATCATCCTCGACATCGACAGTGTCCCAATCACTGTCCTGCTCATCATCTTCCTCCTCCACTTCTGATTCAGTGATGTCATCATCTTCTTCATCGCACACGTCTTCCATTCCAGATTTAGTATCCTCTACTTCATCCTCATTTGGAACCCATTCACTATCTTCCGCGTCTACCTCCGTTGACCCCAAAGATCGATGCTTTCTTCATCATAGTCCACTTCATCAGATGACTCCATTTCTAGTTGGTGTCTGGTGGAATGGTGGAACAAAGGAGAAGGAAGTGTTATTAGTCTATGCGATGTATGGGAATCTTAATATAGTTGCTACCATATCACTTTTTTGTCAAGTCCCGACCGATTGATATGTCAATCGAACTTGATTGATTAATTTCCTTTAATACAATACGATTGTTTCATATCACATGCCAAAAATTACTTGTTACTTGCCTAGTTTGTAGGCTATATGTCAATCGTAATTAATTATGGCAATGCTTCTTAATTGATTGATTTCTATCCTGCCGGACACCCTTCTTTTGATTAATTTGGTCAGGGGTATGGCAATGCTTTTGATGATCAATCTAATTTCTTCCACTAAAAATTAATATCCTGAGTTATCATATGGGCAGGCACCGGCGGATTTGCTGGTTCCAGTGATTTTTTTTAGTGAAATCAGTGGTGATTTTATGCTATCATGCGTTGTTGACGTTGCTGGCCACGGCGTGGATCCCGGAGCAGATCTCCCTCCTGAAAAGCTGTGGTGTATCTGGTCGGTTTCAGCGCCCCATGCGTCCGAGGTTGCAGGTTCCGCAGCGCCCTCCCTCGCCACTTGGCGCTTCCCCAAAGACGCAGACGGGCGCACGTCCTTCGACGTCCACGTGTATACCTGGCGCCAGCGTCCATGTCACCGCCGCAAGGAGGGCAGGCGTATCTGCATCGGATCAGGTGCACGCGAAGATGGAACTTCTACAGCGATCGGATTTTCTGCGCTTGCACCTGGGTATTATGCTCCAAGCGGATCCACTACGCCAGCAGCCGTAGCTTTAGCATCGCATTGGCCAACTCCTCGCATTAAACATGGCCAGCTATTGTTACATCTAATGGACGCATTGCAAAATCCAAATTGAAGTAGTTGAGAAATAAAACTTGCATGTTAATTTTGATGCCTTTTTGAGAAAAAAAAAACTTGGCATGCAACAAGATCAACGGTTGGTCCATAATCTATACTATTAAATTAAACCATATAAATGAAATATAGTACGTTTACTATCAATAAAAAAGTTATTATAATAAATAGCAAATATTATAGATAGATAACTCAACAAATAACAACTTATTCGAATAATGTTTCATCAATTCCCCAAAAATAAGCGTAATGTTTCACAACGGATATGTGGCCACATTGAGAAGAAAAACAGTTACATCTTATTGATGATAAACTTCATGGATGACTAATAAAATCTACATGTATCTCTCGACATTCGTATTCCCTATGGAAGAGCAAGCGGCTCTGACATCTTCTGGTATGTTATCTGCACTCTCATTAAACTTGCATTTCAGGACATCAATTAGGAGCCACTTCCTCAGGATTCTTGAATCCTGTCATTGAGAAAATAAATTAAATTAGTGGTCACTCAAGAAATTTCATAGAGAAGCCTCCTGTTGACTATCAAACTATCTACTTACCAAATTGAGTAGTTCAAGCCGTGCACCATCCCACATGTTCATGAGCTCAACTACTAAAAACCCCGAAAGGAACCTGGGCAAATTAAATAGCTATATAAGTTCGTCTGAGAAAATGTAGTCAACATATAAGGTAAGGTGTAGTAATCTTGTTACCTCGTCAAGTAACTTGGGGACAAGGCACGGGAAAACATGTTGCCAATAAAAAATGTCATCATTCCAAGAGGGATCTACTACATACATCGCATGATCAAACGTTTTAGCAACCTTTTGTAATCTAGGAAGATAGTAGTAGGATGGATGATTATATGCAACATTTGTTAAAAGTGGTGAAGGGTCAATTATAGCCGTGGTTCTAGACTTGTAGTGGAAGGCAAACATGCCGAAACGTCCCAATTCATAGTAAGGCACCACAACCTACATTGGTACATGTAAACATTAATTGTGTCAACTTCAGGAGATACTACGACCAAGAGTGAGATTACTTACCATGCCACATTCGAGAATGTAACTCCACTATTAGGCCAATCATCAAAGTATTTTGCAATCACATTAGCATCATATCTTTGGCGATTGCAAGGATGACGTCTATAACCACATATCCACTGCCGAGACAAATAATCATTATATCATTATATTATAAATATTATCATTATCAAGTAATAAATATTTATGAGCTTGCAGATATATATTATATTATTCTAATATAGTATAAAATAACTTACTGAAAATTTCAAGTCTGTGAAGTGAGTCTTTGGTTCCCTGAGCACCGTGACCTCGTCACATGCAAGCATTCGCACTGCTAGATTGAACACATCAATGTCCATGTCTTTATTTACATCAAGTATGCCTTGAAGGGTTTTCAAACTCAAACTTATAGGATGAGGATCTGAACTCCGAACCCATTCTTTCCTGTTAAAGCAACGTTTGATTGACATTGTGTACATACATATATATTAGTCGTCAATTAAAGACATGTCACTTACTCTAAAGCAGCAGTATCATTAATGGATAGGGTATAGTCGCAAATTGCCGCAACAGTATCCCTCCACCTAGCCGTGGACGTGAGTTGGGACATTTGTGTTTGAATAACGATGCTTTCATCAGCCGCAACGGCACCAGCAGAGGCGTAGGGTCAAAAGTATTGTCAGATGATCCCTTCGCAGTGTTAAGTGGTGAATCCAAAAGGATGGCAGCAAGCTTCAATCTGAAGTTGTTCATGTCGCTCTGCGCAATATTATAGTTTTGTAGATTAATGATGTAAGTGTAAAAAATAATAATTATGTAGGATGGGAGAATTTTATTTTATTTTTACTAATATTGTAGTGTTTGTACCTGTGTAAAAGTGTCAGACAGCTCCTCACCCGTCCAATATTCCATGAAGTTAATTAGAAACAAACCACATGACACCCTATAGGGTGCAAAGACGTTTTATAATAAATAATAAATGTAAATTTAAATAATAATAATTATTTATTATTAAATAAAAATAATAATAAGAATTAACCTATGTGCATATTCTCGTTTTTTTAATAAAGGGAAGCAATTGGAAAAGCGTACCCATCAGTCTGCACCTTGTGATTAAAATACTCAACAACAGGCCACAAATTAACCTAAAGATCAGGCCAAATGTGGCCTTCTAGATCCACAGACTCTAGTGCTGCATCAATCTGCAACTGGAGCCCGTCCATCTATGATTTTATTATAATTATAATTATCAATTATATTATATTATAAATTATAAATAATAATAAATTTATAAATTATAAATTATAAAAAATATCGAGGAATAAAATACATTATGAGTACAAATAATAATGTGAAGGAATACCATTATACTTACAACGTGCTTTAGATCATCACGACACATTGGTCCCAATGAGTCAAGTACTTGTATTTCACGCTTCTTACTGTTAACAACCGCAAGGTACCAATGCATTTCTTGGATATTAATTGGAAGAAAAATCTGATGCAATCAAATAGTCCACATGAAGTGTCACATAGAAAAATTGATGCAAATAGAAAAGCACTTCAATAATAAGTCACAAAAAATTACCATGTCATGTTCCACATACATGTTTACCCTCTCAACGAATGTGTCCTCTTTAACATTGGGTTTCATTTTCTCCTTGTTTTTTCCGTCACGATGAAGAAGGCCGTAATCAAAGTATTTTCAATATAAATCGTTGAATCTACCTCGTGCATCGGTGCTTTTCGACCTCGATGAGGTTTATGTAGGCGTTTATAATCTACAATAATTTAAATAAACTTATAAACTGATGGTTATAATAGCTGAATGATATATATACAAGAAACCGCACCATACTTATTCTGTTCTATATTACAAAAAACATATCATGTATATAGTACTCACATCTCCATAAACATAAGCTTGACGGCGTAAAAGGCATTTGAATGTCTTGTAATCAACAAAAACATCATCCACCCTCACTAAAACATGATCTTCAGCAGGGTGACCAATTGATGTAATGATGGCTTCATCTTCGTTGTCACACACGTAGTCTGCATTATTTTGAAAAAAATGTTTGAGAAATGTAAAATAAGTTGTAGACTACATCAGTTACGTTAATAAGTACCTAAGGGTTGGACTTGATCCACGTGGGCTTTCTTAGGCTTGTTATGACGATGTACAATGGGTACTCCAATTTCGTGGGGGAGCAAATTTGCATTCTCCTCGGTATCTATCACGTGCATGAGGTCAAGAAGATTATTACCGTCTTCTAATTTCAACACGTCATCGTGCATAAGTATATCTTCTGTGGAAGCGATGGCATCTGATGCATTCACGATAGTGGTGTGCCCCAATTTCTTCTCAACAGCATTCCCCTCGGCGTCGACCTTAGTAGCCACGTCATCTTCGAGGGGCACCACTTCTTGCTCTAATGAGTTTGTCTCGCACTGCACCTGTCAAGCACAATAGGTCACCATTTCAATTTTCATACCATAATATCTATAATTATTGGAATGTCATTGTACCAAGCTTTGAGTAATAATGGTTCCATCTGTTGGGTCCATGTCGATAGTGGTTTCTTGATCATCGGCAACAATGATACTACCATCGGATGCAACACCATTGAGAGTTATTTCCTGGGTCTTCATTTGTATCAACTCCCGCACCGGGTCTTCGGTCGTTTGCACACAAGAAATCATTAGGGCGTTCGCTTGCCCAATATCTACCCGCAAACACGGTGAACGAACAAATATGAATGTAGAATTAATTACTCATCACACACATTCAATTGTTCAACAAAACTCATCGCACGCATGTAATTATTTACCTCGCTACTACAGGTGATTATGGTAGATCCATCATTCATTGAGAAGTCAATAGTTGGTTTTTCAATATCTCCATCACCGAGACCTTGGTGATCCGCGGCGACAGCACTTTCCTGCATTATATTATACATAGCATAAGAAACGATGAAACATTAATGAATTATAAATGAATCATGAAAGTGCAACACACAAATGATGAAACAGGGCTAAGTAACATGAACCTCCATCTCTTGGTCGAGGAAGTTTGCGCCACCGATGGAGAATAGGCCGTAGGTACACGTTTGGGAGAATAGAGTTGTTGCGAGTTCACTGGGGGAGGGAATATATATAGCCATGTTGATCAAAAATGTTTTTTTAAACCGAAAAAAGGTATGCCGCAAAACCAGGTGGAGTGATTTGAGGAATCGTAATCATAGGGTATACAAGGAAAGGCAGCATATATACAAGGATAGGAAGTGACCACCCCAATCAAAAGCGGAAAATCAAGTGACTAATTTTTGGGAAAAAATCATCCTAGCAAAGGATACAAGGAAACTTAACGGAGCGTTATTTTTGGGAAAAAACATCCTAGTAGTATAGCATGTTTCCTTTTAATAGTAGTACCACATGTTTTATTTTAAGAGCATAATTTTTAGAAAAAAAATCATCCTGGTAGTATCACATGTTTCCTTTTTTGGTAAAAAATCATCCTAGCAGCGGATACAAGGGAACTTAACGGAGCATAATTTTTGGGGAAAACATCCTAGTAGTATCGCATGTTTCCTTTTAATAGTAGTACCACATGTTTTATTTTAATAGCATAGTTTTTAGAAAAAATCATCCTGGTAGTATAGATGTTTCCTTTTAGATTAATGTGCTTACGCATCTGATTAAGCACCCAGATCGACATTATCGTTTGCTCCAACTATATGAAATAGGAAAGCGACGGGCAAATGTGGAGGGGTCGCGCCGCGTGAAACAATTGAAATAGGAAAGCTCAAACAAGCGAATAGGAATTGAAACAGGAAATCATCCTGGTAGTATAGATGTTTCCTTTTAGATTAATGTGCTTACGCATCTGATTAAGCACCCAGATCGACATTATCGTTTGCTCCAACTATATGAAATAGGAAAGCGACGGGCAAATGTGGAGGGCTGCGGCCGTGTGAAACAATTGAAATAGGAAAGCTCAAACAAGCGAATAGGAATTGAAATAGGAAAGCTCAAACAAGCGAATAGGAAAGCTCCATAGCGGAAGGAAAGTGCATCCTGATTAGGCAAGCTCCCTAGGAAAGTCAGGATTAGGAAAGCGCGATCCACGCGCGGGACATCAGGGTACATTTGAAGGAAAGTGCAGACAAGGAAAGTGTAGACGCGGGAGGATGCAACAAATCAGGGCGCGGGTACACAAGGGTGGGTAAACAACAGCGCCTGGTAACAAAAAAAATTTGGTTTTCGACGGGAACATTTTAGAATAGCGAAAAATTTGGCTATCCCGGGTTTCGTCTAGCTCTTTTGGGTGGGCCTCGCCCGACATGTGAGTCCTCCTGTGAGGGGTGGGTATGTTTTACGTTGGGTGAGAATTGTTCTCAATTCTTTCTGCCTTTATAGTATAGATTAATATTTTTCAAGTTTTTTATTTGCCTGAAACCTGAAGAAATGAATCGGAAAACACCACAAGCTGCCACCTCATTATTTGCTCCGTACGGAGGCCTACATGGCAGGGACCTATGCGCAGCCCCACGCGGCCACACCCCCCACCTTCCACCCCCTCACATTAGTCACATCACCTCTCTTTCTCCACTTTGACCCTCCTCCCTCGTCTCCTCCCTCTCCTGAGATATTTCCTTCAATTTTTCCTCAGCGCCCCAGCAGCCGGAGGAGCACCGCGCAGCAGGTGTCCGGGCGCGCCAGATCCGGACCGGGGGCCCCGATCCGCCGCCACCGTCCGCGCCCGGCGGCACGACCACCAGCTCCACCTCCCACTGCCGTCGCCCCACGCGCGCAGCCGGATGTCTCCTTCGGTTCTTCTACCTGCTCTCGCCGTCCTCCTCCTGTGCTGCTCGCCTCTAGCTCTCGCTTCCATCGCGGAGACAGCCCTTTCACGAGTTGCTTGCGGAGACGACCAAGTTGCCGTCTTGGATGCCTCTGATGGCCTCATCAACCTATCGGTCAATGGGGTTCTGGTGCAGGACCGCGCTCTTGCTTGCCACAAGCTCCTTTTGTACTTTGGGAGTGGTTGCCTCCGCTGTGGGGAGCTGTCGGATGGGTGGAGGGGTGCGGTTAAGCAATACTGTGGTGAAGGGAGCGAATCCAGCCATGGTAAGTCACTGATTGATTGAGTAATAAGATATGCCTATGATCTTCATCTCTGGAACAGTGGCGCGGATTTAGAATGTAGGCTATTTCATGGCAGTGTTCATTCTGTTATGATCCTACAGTGGGAACAATCATTTCTCCTCATTGGTTTCTTATCACATGTAGCAGCTTCGCATCAAAATGTACCAAGGAAGCTCTTGAGGCGGCCCACAGAAAATGGCTCAAGAAATGATTCTAACCCATGTGGAAGCTTGGGTTTGCATGAAAATAATCAGGACAACGCTGATTCTTCAGAAAACGACGACCACCACTTGGCCATACCTGGTGTGATCCTCTTATGCTGTGGTCTCATGCTTCCATGCTTCCATGCTGAGAGAAAAGAAGCCAGCAGGCATGATACTGCAACTGTTCAGCGCAATGCAAGTGAGTTAGTCATATTTGTGCTTCTTTAAACCAGTTCCTATTGTTTGCTCCCTTCAATTTTTTTAAGTGAACTCAAAAGGTTCTTATTGTCCACTGAAGGGGTGCTTGAAATAAAGTTATTGTTGGTGCTTTGAGCTGGATGTTGTCTAGTTCATTTGTCGTCATACGAGTTATCTTCTGCTGCGTTAGGAAACAAAACTTTATGACAGTTTTCCTTGAAAAATTAAAATGGTGTACATTTACGGTTTAGTTTCACTAATTTATCTTTTTTCTACTGTCTTCCCCCTACATACAGCATCAAAGCCTGTCTTCCCCTATATGTTGAATAAAAATTAGTTCTGATGGTGCTATTGTTGTTTGAAAAATAGTTCTCTTCGATATGGGTTAGGCCATTTGTTGCTATATATTTATGTTTGGTAAGTTGTTGCAAAATTTGAATTTCATCAGGAATTTAGCCTGAATGATAGTGTATGGAAAAATGCGGTTTTGTAACTTCATATATTTGTAGATATCATGATCACTCTGCCTCCATGGGTATACCTATATTTATATTTATTATTACTAGGATTGTGCCCATGTGTTGCTACGGGCTATAGAAAAATTCTAACATGAAAAACAGAGTATCGATATTAACAACATACTATTTTAAAGCTTACCATAATTCATAAGTATTAATTTCTATATAATACTAGTATCAAAATGAGCATGGCACATAGCAGTGATTTTTTTAGCTCCCATAGCAACACACATACACAAAGACATAGCGAAAGCAAATGTAACTGTACAACCTTTAAGTCACTTCTGGATGTAGCGGACGGTACAGGGTTACAGACCTTCTATTAACACAAGATTGCACATAACTTAATAATCATCACAGAAGAAACATATGGGCACCAAAACAATGGTTTTGTCCAAATTGACCATGAAATCCATCCAAACCTGGACTGGATGTGGTACAGGAACAAAACTAAGTATTTGTATTTGGTCACCAATAAAGGAATTTGGAGCTTGATTGCTTAGCACTAAGCTCCAAACCAAATCTGCAGCAAGCAATCCAAGCGTAGGAAATTATCGGGGGCTAAGGGTCTTGCTGCCTTAGGCCCAGGAAGGTTGCTAACTTAGGCTAAGCCTTAGTAGTTTGTGGTCAAGTCCTAGTTGCCTTTGCGCTGTAATAGTTTATTTGAGATTCCTATAGCCTGCACTCTGGTCCAAAGTGTGGTGCTATATTCTGTAATTGGACCATTTCACTGTCTTAATATAAGGATACACAGCTCTCCTGCTGTGTTTGAGGAAAAAAAATCTGATTCTTCACAAAAAAAGTATATTAATCATTTTGGGATTTCATCAAATCCTACAAGATGCATAAGTAAACTCTACCCAGATTTGACCACTAACAAACGGATAAAACCTTCAACCGCACCATCCCCAAGGCCTGATTTTTCAAACAGAAACTAAGAGTCTTGCATAAAATTCTCAAAGCATGACATCCGCATTTAGTTACCCCCACATTTCTAATCCTCTTCACTCCTACAGTATAGAACTATGATAACACATTAGGTCTGCATGTCAGTGCAACCTCTCATCCCTTAAATTGTTACATGTGCTGCAGCCACGAATAGTGAAAAACTGGCAATGAATGCAGACCAGCCTGTCAAAGGTGCCCTTTGAGTCTTTCTTTACACTGCCTTTCACAATATCAGTGTAAGTTAAAATATACCTTGAAGCATAGAATGGAATCATCATAAAAGGTCACTGCCTGACGGTGATTGATCCAAGCTGCATTTCACCTATTTCAAAAATTCTTGTGCTTTCAAGATTGAATCCAGAATGTAAGCGATATGGCTGTGAATAATAGATTGCGTGGATTGTATTGCATTGAGTCCCTTGCCCTAAATAGGACAAGCTCTGTCCTGGTTTGATAATCTCCTGATACTGTAAACCATGCAAGGTTTGATGTTACTGAATCAGTTATGATGTGCACCCCTTTACTCCTTTTTTCCTACTATTTGCAATATAAATCTTGAATAATGGGATGGTAATGAAATCATATATCATATTGTATACCATTAACAATGTCCAAACATTGTCCTTAACGACAAGTTATGTCTTTGGATCTTTTCAGCTGAATCAGTTACGTCTTATGAAGTAAGCATGTCATCTGAGAAAGTCCCACCTACTCCGCATCGGATACCTCCAAGTCCTTCTAGATTTGCACCGTCTCCACAAGTAGCTAGAGTTGGATCTGTCAACTTAAGCATTCAGCAGATCCTTAGGGCAACTCAGAACTTCTCACCATCATTTAAATTAGGTGAAGGAGGATTTGGGATGGTCTACAGAGCTGTATTGCCAGATGGAACCGTTGTTGCAGTCAAGAGGGCTAAAAAGGTAGTGCAATGCTATCCCTTGTCTTATTACACATTACTACTTAAATTGCATATTGTCCATGTCTTGTTTCACTATATTAAGTTCAATTGTATTCATCATCAAAATATGCTGTTTGTTCGTCTTTATTGCACTAGTTTTTGTTAAATTTAGAACTTTGTATGATTTTATTTATACTCAGCTCCTTGGCCTGTAGGAGTGTTGGTGAATAAAATTCTAGTTTTTTTTTAATTTTGAGTTGTGTGTTTTGTGTTGTTTTATTTTCTGCTATACTATGCATAACATGCTCTACTGTTCATTACAGGATCAGTTTGCAGGTCCTAGGGACGAGTTTAGCAATGAAGTAGACTTGCTTGCTAAAATAGACCACCGGAATTTGGTGAGGTTACTGGGTTTTACTGATAAAGGAAATGAGCGTATTATCATCACAGAGTATGTTCCAAATGGCACTCTAAGAGAACATCTAGATGGTAAATTGTTCTTTTCATGACGTTTTCTTCACTTCCATATCCTTTTTCGGAGCTTGTGCTTTCCATTATGTTGTCTTCACTTCTCAGTCCATTTCGAGAGCTTATGCTTTTCATTTTGTTTTTCTTCTCAGTCTACGGATATTAATGTATTACTCCTTGTGCAGGTCAACATGGCAGGGTTCTGGATTTTAATCAGCGCCTAGAAA
Organism: Cenchrus americanus; assembly: GCA_947561735.1. Taxonomy (NCBI): domain Eukaryota; kingdom Viridiplantae; phylum Streptophyta; class Magnoliopsida; order Poales; family Poaceae; genus Cenchrus; species Cenchrus americanus. The sequence continues at coordinate 193,835,063 of OX387245.1, read as the reverse complement.
TTGCAATCGATGTTGCACATGCACTTACTTATCTCCATCTGTATGCAGGTTGGCTTTCCACTGACTACATGCTTAATTGCATAAATACTGAGCTATTTTTGTCAAATATTCTCTCTGTCCCAAACTACTATTCATTTTGACTTTTCTAGATACATAGCTTTTGACATGCATACATACATACATACATACATATATATATATTATGTCCAGGTACATAGAAAAAGTTATGTATCTAGAAAAACCAAAATAAATAGTATTTTGGGACAGAGGGAGTAGTTTACAACATTTTGTTTCTGAAAAGGGCTAAACCAATGGATAAAGTAGTGCTTTGGTACCCAGGTCGTCGTTTTGGAATGTCTAGTTATTTGATGAGAGATTTAAAACATTTAGTTCAGGAATTTTTTTCTCGAAACCATCAAATCATTGGGTTGTATTATGCTGACTTAAAGATAGCATAGTTTTGTACTTTTTGGCACTGGACAACCATTTTTTATTTCTTTTTTTGTGATAACCTGGAAAGGGACTAAAAGATTCTATACTGTGAACAGAGAAGACAATAATCCACCGTGATGTTAAGTCATCAAATATCCTACTGACGGATAGCTACCGTGCAAAGGTGTCTGACTTTGGATTTGCAAGAAGTGGCCCTAGTGACACGGAGAAGACACACATATCAACAAAAGTGAAAGGCACCGCTGGTTACCTGGATCCTGAATACCTGAGAACATACCAGCTAACTCCAAAGAGTGATGTCTTCTCCTTCGGCATATTGCTTGTGGAAATTCTTTCTGCTCGCCGACCTGTAGAGCTGAAGCGAACCCCTGAAGAGAGGATCACTATCAGATGGGTATGTGTGAGCAATTTCTTTTGTTTCATGTATCAGCACAATCTGTATACAAGGTGTCAAATTGATCTGAAATGGGACACTAGCATCAAATTATTATCAGTTTATAATAGTTCGGTTGAAGGGCTATGCTTCTTTGATATTGTGAACATAAAAGATCATTCCTTTTCATGTGACTCAGCTATGGAGCTAGGCTAACATCACAGTGGTCCTAGTAAGATAGGTCTACTCTTTCGAGTTTGACATTGCATATTCCAAGTTATAATTGAACTAACACCAGGGCTTCAAAGTGTTGAAAATGGACATTATCCCGTTTTATATTTCTAATTTAGTAATGATAGTATCACTTGTCCTTTTACATTTCCACTATCTTGGCAATCCCTGAAATAACTGAATGCATGAGATTTTTCGTTTGTGCTGGATATGCAGACTTTCAAGAAATTCAATGAAGGCAACACGAGAGAGATATTGGACCCGTTGCTGGAAGATCATGTGGATGATGAGGTGCTTGAGAAGCTCCTTAGCTTGGCGTTCCAATGTGCTGCTCCGACACGGGATGACCGACCAACCATGAAAGAAGTTGGGGAGCAGCTGTGGGAAATCAGGAAAGAGTACGGAAAGAGCGTCAGGAAGGTGTGAAAATGTTATGGCATTGTGTTGGGTCCGTCATAGGGAGGCCTACTGCCGTAGCAGAAGATCACGGGCAGCTTCACCTGTTTATAGCTTCCCTTCAGCCACAAGCCCAAGCTTATTCTTTGTGCCCGTGACATATTTCTGACGTGACTTGTGCTCTAAACAATGTACAGATTTGATAACACCAGCACCAATCTGTATCTCCTTGTCTATCGGTTTGCAATGTACTTTTCCTTGGAGTTGCTTCAGTGAGAATTTGTATTTTGGGAGTCCTCACATTTCTCGATACCCATTGTAACATTGTTTGGTATCCTGATGCATGTAACCACAGAACTGCAAATGGTTTACCCAAGTACAGTACATGGAGGAATTGTGGGCCTTAGGGCAGAAACTAAATATGTGTGTATGGAGCATTGTTTAAAAGGTACGTCGTATGTTTGTATACATATTATTCTGATGCTTTTAAAACAATGAATATGATATCACTGGTAGAGAAACCTATAGATGGAGAGCTCTTTTCCGGTACCTTATACTATCACTTAGTGGTATATAGTATAGATTAAGGGTAATATAGTAATCACTGCTAAACTTATTACTTAAGATTGGATTAGTGTTTTCCGATTTGCCCTGGGAAGTCCAGACCGCCGCCCACGGCCGGCTCTCCCGATCTTCCACGGCGCAGCATGCGTTGCCCTTCCGCCGCTGCAGTAGGTCGTGTCACCGGCGATCTACCCTGGCGCAACGTGCCTCTCCTGCCCGGCTGCGGCTGCACGTACTAGTGTTTGTCCCGGAGCTTGTGTTTAATTTTTGCAAGTAAACATGGTAATGGCAATGCCCACAAAGTTAATTTGATTCCTTAACGATTTAGGTTAGCAGCAGCCTGACCTATCTTATATTTAAATTCATCACAAAAGCACACAACATAACTTCACAGTACGTCCGGATTGGATCAACTGTTTGATTCATGCATCAGTAAATTTGTATTTGTTTTACGCTCTCCGCACAGCTGCCGCCCACCGACGAAGAGCATCGTCCTCCATTCTCTGGAACCGCAAGGACCGCACTGCCGAGCGCATAAGGACGAGAGAGCCGCATGTACGTCGCCGTGAATGAGTGCCGTCCTCGGTCACCTCCGCTCATCCCCACACGCGACAGAAACGAAACGCCAGCGATAGGATGAATAAGATCTAAAATCATATAAATGGATATAGGTCGAAATCATAGATGAATATGGGTCGGGCTTTATTGTTCATAGATGTGGAAAATGACAAAATTAGATAGCTATCATTCCTGTTCTTTTTTCCATAATACCCTTATACCACCCTATACTACACATCCATACCACCCCATACTACCGATGAGTTTTACGAAGTATATAATTAATACGAGCCGTTGGATGTCCGTATACTTAGTCCTTTTTCAATAATAGTATAGCCTAGTATAGGGTACCGGAAAAGAGTCCTAGATGGAAGGTCATCTCCCACGGTCACCAACCATGAAGATTTTTAGTTCCGATTGGTATTACTTCATGAACAGATAACATTGGTTTGGTGCTGTGTGCTTGAAGGGAAGCTATCAACAGGTGAATTTGTAGGTGCCAAAAACTGAATCTACAGCTACAGGACAGAATCACAGAAAGAGCAACGATGAGAAGGAGCACGTATCTCCCAATCTTTAGCTGTCGAAACGACGAAACCATCTTCTTCTTCTTCTTGTTTTTTTTTGAGAATTGTCAAAACCATCTTTTAAAAGAATAAACTATTTGGCACACCGCACACTATGTATGTCCATACGACGGCTTGCATTGTGAGGAAATCGGTCCATATATATTTAGACAATCAACATCTACCTAGACAACAACGTCGCCGTCATATCCTGCGGCGGCGGGGAGCACCACCTCGTCGTCGTCCCGAGCAGAGAGAGGTTCGAGGCTTTTGGCCGGGATGGATTACGACCTCCATGTCCCCGAGCAGGCCGGTTTCGAGGAGGGTTTCGACGGCGCGGTGCCGCCAGCTCCGGGATGTCACCTGCAGCAGGAATGGCTTGCTAAGACTGAGTCCAATAGAGTGTGCAAATGCATTTTTGCATCTCCAACATCCACTGTTCACACAAGGCATCGTCTCCAACAGGCAAGACATAGCAAGGAGGCATTTTGCCTTGGAGGAGAGAGGCAATGCAAAAGTGCACTCACTCTCTCCTCCAACGCATTTGAGCAGCAGAGGAGAGGAGGAGACCGCGGGCGCAACCATGGCGGACGCCGCCACCGTGGTCAATGTCCAGGTCCCCCAAGGCATCATCATCCCAACGTAGTACTGCGGCAGCCATGCCTCGAATTGACGACGGACGAGGTCTGCGCCGCCAGGCTCCTCCCCCGCGGTGGGCCATGCCTCGATCTGCGCGTGGAGACGGCGAGCGGCTGTGGATCCGGCGGAGGAGCAGAGGCGGGGTGGCCTCTAGGCCGGCGAAAAAGCAGAGGCCAGCTCGTGCGGTGGTGGTGGCGGCGTCGGCATCGCAACACCCTCCTCCGCCGCCGTTGATCGAGCTCCGCCGCCACTGAATCGAGCTCCGCCGGCGAGACCTCGTGCTGCCGTCGATCTCCTCCCCGGCGGGCACGGATGGGCTGGCCGACGCTAATCTCGCTCCGCCTTCCTCCTCCCCCTTGCGACGCTCGGCGTTGCGCCTGCTTCCGGACACCGCACCTCAACCTCGACGACGAGCACTGCGGCCTCCTCTCTCCCTCAGTGACCGCCGCACCTCCCGGCCACTGCCTCCTCCCAACGTCATGGGGCCCACCAGTGACGCTCGGCGCTGCGCCTTGGTGACTGCGGGGACGAACCGACGAAGGGAGACATATAGCTCGCCCGCGCGGGACTGCAGCGGGTGCGCTGCCGGCGTGCCCCCCTCTTGCTCCGCCTTCCTCCTCGCCCGCCCGCGCGGCGCGCGCCGCTGCCCCTCCTTCCCCGTATTTTTTGCATCGTGATGTATGCTTCCTCTGTTGGAGAGATCGAATTTTTGCCTCTCTGAGTTCTACTGTTCATGTGAGGCATATGTCAATTTGCCTTGCAATTTTGTAAGTCCTTGTTGGACTCAGCCTAAGGTTCATCGAGGTCGAGTATCCGGAACTCAAGGACAAGTGGAAGGCGTTCACGAGGGGGTTTTGTTCGGAGAGTCAGAGTGGTGCTGCACGCGTGGTGGACTCCGCTGATCTCTCGCCTACCGGCACGGTGGCACTTGTCTGCCCGGCTTGTCTTCTGAGATTTGGGATGTGATAAGTTCAGGCCCCACACTGGACATGTACGAAGATGACGATGTTTTCTACATGATGGCCAAGCTGAGTTTCGAGGCCTCAGACTATCCACAACAACCATACCCATAGGCACCTTCAAATCCACCATATGAGGGACGAGAGAGAACAATCCCATCCCCCAAAGAGCAACATCCACAACAGTCCACACCCATCCCCTCCTCCATCCTACCGTTGGCTCGTGAGACAGGGCCGCGACAGCCACGCCGGCGCGCTCTTGCTCCGCTCGCCGGCCCTACTCCGGCGGCCTGGGGCAGCGGAGAAGGAACGACGGTGTAGGATCTAGAATACCGACTAGAGGGGGGATAGGCGGTTTAAAATCTAAAAGCACAACACTAGAGAAATTTAATTAGAACCGCAAGGAGGATTAATTCTCTACCTATTCTATTCCTATGTTGGGGGTTTGCAACCTAGGGTGACAAGATACAATTCAATCTCTAGAAAATAAATGCTCAAAGTAAAGAACTTGAAAGGTAATTGAGCAAAGAAATAACCAAGCACAAGAGACAAATTTTATCCCGTGGTATCGATGACTTGCCGGTCACCCCTAATCGAGGTGGATTCAATGTTCAACCGCTCCTCTATCAAGGCACCACTTGATCTTGAGCCGGTTAGAACCAAAGAACCACTCTACACCTCGATTCCACTAGAGTTGCTCTTCACCCCTTCGGTGAGGTGAGCACAAGACCTCTCACAACAAGAAATCCAGAGCCACACACAATCTTCTTGCGAGCTTCAACGGATTCTTCCACCACCAAGCCGTCTAGGAAGCGGCAACTTCCAAGAGTAACAAATCAACCACTTTCTTGATGATTCCCTAGTGCCACAAAGATCAAAACCTTGATGCAATGCACTGAAAGCTCTCAGTCTAACCAAAGATGCAACCACTAAGCCAAGTGAGTGAGAGAGAGGAGTGGAAGAGCTCTACAAGGGAGTATGAACCTTTCAAAGTGCCAAGAGAGGCTCTCCCAACCCGGGCATGGAGTATTTATACTCCCCCTTCCAGTTACTAGCCGTTATGTGAAAAATGCGTACCTCGCGGACTGTCCGTGATGCCATCGCGGATTGTCCACGTTTAAATTCCAACGGTAAAAATGTGAAGTCAACGACTGTCAGAGGTGCCCGTTGGGCCGGGCGGACTGTCTGCCAGGACCTCGCGGACTGTTTGCGTGGGCCCCGTGGACTGTCCGTAGGCAGGCCGCGGACTGTCCGCCCGGTCCACCTGAGTTGCACACGTTCTGTCTAGTTTCGGGGTAAGTAACAGACCGTCCGCCTAAGACCCTCAGACTGTCCGCCTGGAAGCGAATTTTCCCGAAAACCTTTGCCAAAAAAACTCAGATATTAAATAAATCTCAAAAACCCGCGGACCGTTCGCCTCAAGGGCCCGAACTGTCAGCCCAACACCTGAAAACTGATTTTTATAAAGATTTTCAACGAAACCCTTTTACCAAAAGAAATTGCCACTCATCTAAATGTAATGCATGCAAATTCTTAATCAAAGTGACACTATGGAAAGTCAAGCCAATGAAATTGACCCCTCTTGATAGTACAACTATTTGTCCTATCAACCTGGTAATCACATGTTATACAAGACTTCCTTGTGCATACCTCATAAGCTCATCATTTCACCGGACTAACCTATTCATATAACTCAAATAAAAATGTTAGTCCATAATGATTGTCATTAATTACCAAAACACGAATTAGGGCCTAGATGCCTTTTGAGGACCATGTGTGGTTCGAGGAACGGTGGGTGGTCGCTTCCTGGTGTGATGAGTGATTGACAATGTTGTGTGGACTGATTCTTGACTAAGTATTGCAGGTGCAGGTTGCGACTTGACTCGTGTTGGTGCAGGTGAAGAACAAGCGAGAAAGGTCGTTGCCGGTGAGGCCTTCAGGTGTGGAGAAGACAAGTAGGCTTCGTCCGAGGGACCCGGTGGCCAGTGGGGTCAAGTACGGGCCGCATGGTGGCAAGAACGGCAAGACGAAGTCGAGGAAGGTTTCTTGGTTGAGCCACAAAACCAAGGTCGAGCCGGGACTTCGTGGGAGCCGAGTCACGAGTGGTGATTGGCGAAGGCTACATCAAGTTCGCGGGGTTTGCGGTGGTTCACCAAAAAACCATCGGGTTACTCGGTTGAGCCACAAAGCCGAGGCCGAAGACCGGGCGTGCCTGTTAGGACAAAACCGGCCTGACCGGTTTGGGGTCACAGGGCGTCGGAAGCTTCGAGGCGGAGGACACGCATCAGGATCGCAAGGCTTGCGTCGAGGCTATGTGAAGTGCAGTCGCCGGGCATCCGTCCGATGGTGCTACAAGACAAATTCCCAAAGTGCCCTTGGTGGGCGTGTATCCTAGTTTAGGCTTTAGGAGTATTTTAGTCTTTCAGCTTGCCTCCATATAACCCAAGGGGTGAGAGGATGGCAGCCATCTATTGGAACCCTAGCTCATTTCGTTTTGCTATTTTCCTCTTCCTATTTTCCTAAGGATTTCTAGGACAAGCTTGAGAGCTTCATGGTGAGATCTTGTGAGAGGGAAGGATGATCGGGCGGCAAGCTAGACCTTGTATGACCTCTTTGGTATGTATAGATGATTCAGCGTGGTTCCTCAAGTCTTGTTTGTGTTCCTCCCGTTTTTCCGTTTTGGTGATTTTCGGGGTCCTTTCTTGGTTTTTCCGTGGGGAAGTTTTGGCGGCGTTTCTTTGAGGTATTCTTGTTGGATGTCACGTATGAGGACCTTGTGCCTCTTTGTTTGGTGATCTTGATCGAACAAACCCTCCGAAACGGCTTCGATTTGGGTATTTTCGGTAGTTTCCATGGGAAGGTGTTCTTGAGGGTTGACTTCTGATTCCTCTTGATTGAGTAGGTTTTGGGGGCCAAGCTTCTAGCCAAAGGTAGCCCACAAGGTGCCCCAACTGCCCCCAAAGTCTCACTTTGATCCATGGAATGAATCGGGAGATCGATCGCTTGGAGTTTTGAGTTTTTCCCGCGGGCTGTGTTCTTCCCGACTGTCCAGGCTAAAACCGGCCTGACCGGTTACCCAAACCGGTCTAACCGGTTTCACCGTGTGGGGTGTTGAGAAGGGTTTTTGAGAAAGGGAGTCTCTATTGCGCTATGGCTTCTTTTGTTCAGAAAGGCTCTTGAGGTATTTTGGGTCCCAGGGGAGTTTTGGGGAGTTTCTAGACAAAGTCGGTCTGACTGGTTTGTGGTCTGACCGGTTTCCCCTGTCTGTGTGAGACTAAGTCCAACAGAAGCGGTCTGACCAGTTTCAGAAACCGGCCTGACCGGTTTTAGGTTCCAGCAGCTGTGTCGTGTGTGTTTCGTGTGTTGTGTGGTTGTTGGTTCGGTCTTGCTCCTAGGTCCAGTAGCACTTCAGTGGCTGCATGGACTTGGCAAGAGAAGCTTGTGGAGATGCACGAGTGAAATCGGGTTCATAGGCCTCATTCTTGAATAGAATTTTTATCGGCTCCCATTCAACCCCTCTCTGGTTCGCCGCTTCGGTCCTTTAAGTTGTATCAGAGCCAGTTCGGGTCTTTATTGACTCTAACCAGTCTAATATCCAAGGATTGCGTACCGAGAACGGGGTTCGGGTCCTCCACACTTCGATGGAAAGAACTACCAGATGTGGAGTAAACGGATGGCAGTGTTCCTCCGTGGAAAGGGTCAGATCTTTTGGGATGTCACGGTGGACACATGCTATGTCCAGCTGTTGAACTTCCTCGCTCCATGATCGAGGGACATGTTTGACGCCAACAACAAGGTGGTCGACTACTTGTTTCGTGCTTTGTGTCAGCCTGAATTTGATCGGGTGCACATCGAGCACTTGGCTTGTAGAATCTGGTCGGTGTTGAAGGAAGCTCATGTTGGGAATGCCCAGGTTCAGGCTCGGATGTATGCGACTTACCGGAGAGAGTACGAGAACTTCACTTATCTCCCAGTGAGTCCATCGATGCCTTGTTTCAGAGGTTTACGGTGGTGGTAAACAACATGAAGGCCAATGTGGACGTGCTCCCGTACGATGATCATGATAGGGCTGTCAAGCTCTTACACTCGTTGGATCGTACGATTTGGGGCGGAAAGTTCGAGGCTATTGTGGAGTCGGAGAAGTATGACACTCTGACCGTGAACGAGCTATTCTCGAAGCTAAAGTCAGCTGAGGTGGATCGGGGCATGACAGCTAGGATTAAGGGCCCGACTGACTCTCATAGTCTCGCCCTCATCAGTGGTTCGAAAGGAAAGGCTAACGCTAACCCATCCACCAGGATGTTCTCATTGTCCTCTTTGATGTCTATGCCAGATGAAGAGTTCGACGTGCTTGGAGAGGACGAGCTGGCGCTGCTGACGAGGCGCTTCGAGAGGCTGCACGAGAACCAGGTGAACATGAGGAGGAACACGAGAACATGCTTCCAGTGCGGCAAGCCGGGATACTTCGTCGCTGACTGTCCGGAGAAGGTTGAGAACAAGGACAGCTAGAAGCACAAGTCGAAGACGGATGGCAAGTACCGGTCGAGGTGTGACCACAAGCTCAAGCACAAGGACGAGCAACGATCAAGGAAGAAGGAGAGCCGAGGCAAGGACCGAGCGATGGTTGGAGTGAGCGAAGCCGACTCCAGTTCCGCGTACTCCACCTCGAGCTCGAGCAACAGTGAAGATGAAGGTGATCGTCGCAAGAGCCGGAAGTCGTCCAAGAACCTGAGCGGTCTGAGTTGCTTCGTGAGAGACGGCTTCTGCACCATGGCGCTGAGCTCCGGCAGCAAGAAGAGCAACCAGAGTGACTCGGACTCTGACTTCGACGACGAGGTGCGTGATGAACTTCCCTTCTTGCGTCAGGAGAATGAACGGCTTGGCTTGTTGCTTGATAATCGTGATGACATGCTTAGAGAGGCCAAGAAGATGAGGAAAGAGCTTAGGGCCTCGCTTGAGGATGCTAGGACTAGTGTGGCTGAGTTAGAAACACAGAACTTGGATGCTAAGCTTGAAATTGATTCTCTGAAAGCTTAACCTGTTGTTTCTGATGAAGTTGAATGTGCTGACTGTCCTATTTTCCTAGCTGATCTTGCCTTGTTTAAGGAAAAGCATGCCTCCAAGTGTGAGAAACTAGATCTGCTTAGGGTTGAAGTGTCTGAGCTTAAGTCTAGACCTACTTTGCTAGGTGCTTGCACTTCTTGCCCTGTTTTTCATGAAAAATTGATGAGATGCATGCTTACACTGTTTCTCTTGAGGCTAAGTTGAAAGAACCAATTTCTATATCTTTCTCTACTATTGACGGATAAAAGACGTATCCACCTATGATCCGCAAGCGTACGGACCTACACCTTTTTCACCACGGGATTCCCAATGTTCTTGTCAATCCACAGAGTAAGGGGATTACAAGCGTTTGATTTACTTCTACTCACTAACTACTCCAACTCCAACTAAGGTTAAACTAGAAAACGACTACACTACACTAGAGAGAACGACTAAGCTATCAAGATAGGAGACACTCGCCCATGGGTCTACGATACTTGAACATGCAATCACTTTAAACACAAAAACCAATCTATCTATTGGGGGTTGTGACCACGGTTTCACCCTTTCCCTCTCCCCGTACTGTCACTACGCTGAGGTATTCGTGACTAGACCTACGATGGACACGACATATTGAATTGATCCAAGGGAGCATTGGGATCCATACTTCCTTTACGGCACGGTATCTAACCTTAAGCATCTAAGCACATTCAACACAAGATGATAGATAGATAAACCAATGAAGTGCGATTACATCTTCAAGACTGATTACAACCCATGGACGAATAAGGAGATCACCCCATCAAGGTGCTAGACATGGCACCGTTGATCATGGTCACCCTTCCGACGGTGTCTTCCTTCTTCTCCACTTGTGGGTGCTTCCTTCGAGATGGTCGATCCCCCTCCGGAGATCTCCCTTCTATCTCTCTAGCTTGTGGATGGCCTCTCAGTACGAATCGCTCTCCCATCTGCGAATGGCAGTGCCTCCAGGACTTTAGGGTTGAAGATCCTTCGGGTGCAAGGAAAGGGGGCCGAATCGACGTCAGAAGTGGGCCAGGCCGGCCGGCTTGGGCCGACCGGCCCATGCCCATCCCGGTCCGGTTCGGTCGCCCCTTCGCGCCCGTGGGTCCTCAGGTGATTATGCACTTTGCCCCCTCCATTTGTATGATTTTGGCGATGTCATCCTCACGTCCAAGATAGAGGTTCTCCGTGCATGAAGTTCGATCTTTTACGCTTCAATCCCCGGGGGTGTTCCTTCGTAGCACTTCGGTCCTCGCCACCATTGGAAGTGATTTCATCAAGCTCATGAACACGAACAAGACTCCGTAAATGCTCCTTTGAACTTGTTGCGAATTCATCCTTTATGTCCATGTTTTCCTACATAAACACAACACTTCCAAATGCATGCACAAAGATGAACTTGTTATATGATTAGTGTGCCTAGTGGCGGGTTAGTTCCATAATCAAATCCAAACCAAAGTGTAATGAACATGTTTGGTGTACCAAAATACACCGTCAACATCTCCCCCATGCTTAGATCTTGCTCGTCTTCGAGCAAGTACTCGTAAAAGAACTTCGTCCAAGGCGTTGTAATCATGTTCCGCTAAATCCTTCTTCACAAGTTAGTCAATCTTTTATCTTTAATACATAAACATAAATAATGATCATCATACATAAACATGGGCGTTTAGAATCTTTACCACGTCAAGATTTACCCCACAACTCAAACTCTTCAGTCGAAACCTTCATCTCAACCATGCTTACCTCTTTGCTTCCATTGGAGGGTTTTTATGATTTTCAAAATAAAATTCCTGCAACAAGTGTTAGACAAAAACGTTCTCCAAGCTCTCTCATGTCGCTCATATAAAGTGGCTACCCTAAACAAGTTTTATAAAACTCTCACCTCCCATAAGTCTCTCATATAACATATAAAGTGGAGCTATCGGTATGGCTAACACAATCAATACAAATATTGTCAAACTAAGAACTTCCTCTAATGGTTGTTTACCTTTCAAAGACAATGATCATGAGAATAAACCATATGTGGGGATATCAAGGATGAGAAGATTTAGAATGGTCGACATGTGCAAGGGCGAAAGAAAATATGACCACGAGGCACCGATGAAGTCCTCGTTGTCGGATTGCACATGGTTGGAAAAAGAGTGAAAGTTTCATCTCTCAACAACGTGACATCCTTCCTTGCACTTTTATTTTTTTTCACTTGATTCATCCCTCTCATATCTTTCTTGCCACTCCTCTTATCTTTTATTCTTTTATTCTTTTTTCTTTTTCAATCACTTTCTTTCATTCTCTCATACACATATATATTTTTTCTTTCTTTTCCATACACACACTTTTTTCTTTATTTTTCCCTCTCTTGACATCTTTTTCTCTCTTTTCGAAGCTCTCAACTCTTCTCTTTCTTGCATGCACACAATCTGAATTTTAAATAAAAACCATGCTAGAGACAAGACGAAACTTTGAAAAGTAGGTTGTGTTCAAGGAATGCGATGTACCAAAGAGATGTATAGGTTCGGGTATAGAATTCGGCGATGTACGGGACTTCCGATGTGAAAGTCACGTTACCGAATGCATGATGAGGCTAGCAACAAAAGATAAGCACAAGGACATGATCATTTCTTGAAATTAAAACTCCCAAGAGAGAAGGGTCTTAGCCCAACTCATTGCGCTAATCACACTTATGGTGGAGCAAAAGTTTGGCTTTGTATAGGATTTTTTCTTACTCTAAACTTGGAAAAAGAGGTTTTTGCTAACCTTTATCACAAGGATTTTTAGATAATTTTCAGAATTGAATTCCTCCAACTTTTAACATTGATCATAGCACAACCAACATAAAAAGCTGAAGATTGAAGTACAGTATGGGTACTTTTAGTAGTAGAAATTCCTCTAAGCACCACGGTAAACGTTTTTCAAATCACACACTTATGTTCATATATCAAAAACTAAAGATGAACAAACGAGTAAATCAAGATAAGCATCACACAAGACACAAAATTTAAAGGACTCTTTTTATTTGATTTTCTTTGACGCAATGCTAAATTAAGACACTTCAAACTTGCAAAAATTTAAAAACACACTCAAAAACTAAAGACTCATAAACTCTAAAATTCTCTCGAAAACTAAACTCTCATGAAGATTAAACCGAACCCATCTAAACTTGAAACTAAAGGCTAGCTAGCTAGCTAGCTCTCCCCCACGCTAAAATCATACGACGTCCTCATCGTATCTTACAAAAATCCTAAGGGGGAAAACTAAACCTAGTGATACTTCCCGCAACTATTGCACCACTTGCCCTTCATGTTCCCCACCATGCCGAATAACTTGCGCATGTTGCGATTCAGGAACTTGTAGTCATCTTCGACCACACATTCCAAATCCTCCATACGCTGCCTCATCGCCTCCATGGCTTGGAAACATTCGTCGACCGATGCGTAGAGCTACGAGATGGAGTGACGGCAAGCCGCACAACACATCAGATGCATCCCGAAAGGGTCTTCATTGCCAGGGTCTCCGCCGTCATCGCCGCCGCCGTCGTTGTCACCACCGTCGTCGCTGCCACCGCCGTTGTGGCCTTCGGGAGTCTTCTCCTTGGGCACCTCTTCCCAAATGTACAAATCATTATCATCTCTTCCGGCGGTCGCCCACGAGCTCAGGCTGCGATCGTCGGAGTAGTCACTATCCCCATAGTCCTTAGGCTCGGGCGACACCTCCTTGTAATCCTTGCGCTTCATGCCTCGGATGCGTGCCGACCTCCGAACGGGAGTAAGGACGTTCTCCTCTTTGACGGGGTTGCGAGATGCGATAGCTCCGGTCGGGACACGACCTCCGCAACGGATGCGGGCGGTCCTCTTGATCTCCACAGGTAGCTTGAGCTCGCATCGCTTCTCCTCCTCCATCGATGGCTCCTCAGCGCCTTGCTTCAACTCTACACTCTTCGGGGACACCGTGCCTGCTGCGTGGGTGCAAAAGAATGCTAGATGGGATGGATTCCCGAGCTCCCAATTCGGCCAAATAAATAGTCCGAAAAGGAATGCCCTAGAAGCCGCATTTTCCCTATTCAAACTTCCCTTAAAATTTTCTGACCAAAGAAGGAAGTCGAAAAGGAGCGAATCGGGGAAAACCGAGTGAACCGCCGCCGGGGCCCCACTGGGCCGATCGGACCGGGCCGGCCGGCCCACCCTGCTGCGGGGTCCGGTCCGGTCCCATCTCTGGTGTACCGCCCTTTTTTAGCACTCTCAGCCCATGAGAAAAAGTTGGCCCAGTAAATCTTCGCGAGAAACTCCAGAAAAATAAAAGAAAAACTATTTACAAAAATCAACACCTTGTTTTAGGTCCTAGGCTGGACGTTCGAGCTCTTCTTCCATGGTGAAGACATCAATGTGGTGAAGGGGCACAACGTCGGGTTCATAGTAAACCTTAAGCCGTTGACCATTCACCATGAATTGATCGCATTTCACATCCATAATGGTTACCGCTCTGTTGGAGAGCACTGAATGCACAATGTAAGGTCCGTCCCACTTGCTTTGCAATTTTCCCTTTCCGAAGGTTTTAAACCTCGAATTGTAGAGGAGGACCTTATCTCCCTCTTTAAACTCTTTCTTCTTCAACCTTTTGTCATACCACCTTTTAATTCTCTCTTTGTTTATGCTTGCATTCTCGTATGCTTTCAACCTCATCTCCTCTAGCTCGCTTATTTGAATTCTTCGCTTTACCACCGCGACATCGAGATCAAGGTTTATCTCTTTGATCGCCCAATAGGCTTTATGTTCCAACTCAACCGGAAGGTGTCAAGCTTTTCCATAGACAAATTGATAAGGGGTCATACCTATCGGTGTCTTGAACGCCGTTCGATACGCCCAAAAAGCTCCGTCTAATTTCTTTGACCAATCCTTGAATCCCTTCTCTATGGTTTTGTTGAGGATGCTTTTTAATTGCCTATTCGATGTTTCCGCTTGTCCATTGGTTTGCGCATGATAGGCCGTAGAGACCCTATGTTCAATTCCCAACTTGAACATGCACTTTTTGAAATTCTTCCCGGTGAAGTGAGTTCCTCCATCGCTAATCAAGATTCTCGGTGTACCGAAATGAGGAAAAATCATGCTCTTGGTCATAGCAATGGGCTCCTCCATAGAAGCTTTACGACATGGCATGGCCTCTACCCACTTGGATACATAATCAACCATGACTAGGATATGCTCATATCCATGCGAGTTTTTGAAAGGCCCCATGAAGTCTATCCCCCACACATCGAACAAATCGATTTGTAGATTGTATTTCAAGGGTATAGAATTTCTTTGAGAGATGTTTCTGATTCTTTGGCATTCAGAATGATGCAACATATCTTTTAGTATCTTCATGCATCTCCGGCCAATAGAATCCGCTGGACCACACTTTTGCTTGGGTCCTAAAATGGCTATAGTGTCCACCGTACTCCGCCGAGTGGCTCTTTCTCAAGATTTCAAGCCTCTCTTCTCTTGGCACACATCTTCTCATGACTCCATCATTGCCAAGTTTGAAGAGGTAAGGTGCATCCCAAAAGTATTTTCGACTTTCGGAGATTATCCTCCTTTGAGAATTTTTATCTAGATGGTCAAGAGGCATCTTCCAAATTGCTCGGATGATATCAATCATCCAAGTGTCTTTATCAAGCACTCGATAGAGGTGGTCATCTCTCATCTTTTCTTCAATGGGCTCTTTATCATCTTGTCCATGGTTCATCCTAGACAAATGATCGGCCACAACATTCTCCACCCCCTTCTTATAACGTATTTCAACATCGAACTATTGGAGAAGAAGGATCCAACGGATCAAACGTGGTTTAGCATCCTTCTTAGCCAAGAGATACTTGATGGCCGTGTGATCGGTGTAAACAATGACCTTCGAGTTCACGATGTAAGATCTGAATTTTTCAAAGGCGAATACCACCGCTAGCAACTCTTTTTCCGTAGTGGCATAATTTAATTGTGCCTCATTAAGAGTTTTACTAGCGTAGTAAACGGTGTGAACTCAGCCTTCCTTTCTTTGACCCAAAACCGCGCCTACGGCGTAGTCACTTGCATCACACATGATCTCGAAAGGTTGGCTCCAATCCTGAGGTTGAATAATGGGAGCACTCACCAACACACTTTTTAAGGTCTGGAATGCCGCTAGGCACTTCTCATCGAAGTCAAAAGCCACATCCTTTTGAAGGAGATGCGTTAAAGGCTTAGTGATCTTCGAGAAGTCCTTAATAAATCTTCTATAAAATCCGGCATGGCCTAGAAAGCTCCTCAAGGACTTAACATCCGTCGGAGGTGGGAGTTGCTCAACCGTCTCTACCTTAGCCTTGTCCACTTCAATGCCTCTCTCGGATATAACATGTCCGAGCACTATGCCTTGCTTAACCATGAAGTGGCACTTTTCCCAATTTAACACCAAGTCTACCTCCGCACACCTCGTGAGGACCTTATCCAAGTTTGCCAAGCAATCCATGAACGTCTTCCCATAAACGGAAAAATCATCCATGAACACCTCGACAATTTCTTCGATGAATTCCGAGAATACGACCATCATGCAACATTGAAAAGAGGCCAGAGCGTTGCATAGACCGAAAGGCATCCTTCTATATGCAAACGTTCCATAAGGGCATGTAAACGTTGTTTTGTGTTGATCATCCGGGTGAATGGGAATTTGCATGAACCCCGAGTACCCATCGAGAAAGCAAAAATAAGCATGGTTCGCTAATCTCTCGAGCATCTCGTCAATGAACGGTAGGGGGAAGTGATCTTTCTTCGTTGCTTTGTTAAGCTTACGATAGTCGATACACATCCGCCACCTGGTCACAGTTCTTTGCGGTATCAATTCGTCCTTCTCATTCTTCACCACGGTTAAACCTTCTTTCTTCGGTACACAATGTACCGGGCTCACCCATTCGCTACGCGGAACCGGGTAGATGATTCCGGCATCAAGTAACTTGATTACCTCTTTCTTTACTACCTCTCGCATGGCATGAGTTAGCCTCCTTTGGTGGTCCACTACGGGCTTACATTGGTCTTCCATTGGTATACGATGAGTGCAAAAGGCTGGGCTAAGACCTTTGAGATCATTAATCGAATATCCAATCACCTTTCTGTGTTTTTTCAATAAAATCAGCAACTCCTCATTTTCTTCAGGACTCAACTCGTCGCTGACAATGACTGGATAGGTCTTGTCTGGGCCCAAAAATTCGTACTTTAATCCTTTGGGCAAAGGTTTAAGGTCTACGTCGGGCACTTGTGGCTCCTCGGGTTTAATCTCTCCTATGTCCTCAAAATTTTCTTCCTCCATGCTTCCATCTTGTGGTTCTAAACCTTTCGTTTCTTCATCTAGTTCTTCATCTTGTTGATCATTAACTTGATTCTCCATCGCCTTTGCAGCAGGTCTCTAAGGGTTTCAACAAAACAAAGACTATCTACCTCCTCTACTTCATCTTCGGGAGGAAAAGGTGAAGAGTGTTTAGAAACACGAAGAAAGTTATATGTTCTTTCCATCAAGGTTCATTGTTACTTTGTCTTTTCCGGCATCCAGCACGACATCAACCAACTTAAGAAAGGGCCTACCTAGGATTATGTCATCATGATTACTATGGTAAGCATCAATAACAAAGAAATCGGTTGGTATACATTTTCCCGAGATGTTTACATTCATGTTGCAAGCAATACATAGAGGTCTAATAGTTCTACCATCTCCCATGATTAATTTCGTTGATGTTGGGGCTAAGTCTAGGTTGTGGTCTTGAACTTTATCATAAATTTTAGAAGATAGGACACTTACTTGGGCTCCGATGTCGCACAAAGCTTTGCATTGAACTCCATTGATCTCGCAACTCAAGTGTGGTGCCATCTTCTCCTCTTCTTCGGATCCTATCGCGTAAACTTCAGCGAGGCGAGCATATGGCGATGCTTCAGGCTTGATCCCCATGATTCTTTTCACCTCGGCTATGTGTTCCGGATCCACTTCATCATTTCCAAAGAGCTTTTGAAATATCTCACCGGTGGTTTCAAGGTCGTATGAATTTTTCTCCTTCTTTTCCGGTGGAAAATCCACTTCCAACACTCTTGCCATCCCCTTTTGGCTAGGGAACGGTCTTCTCTTGTCGAATACTTCTCCGTAATTGATTGAGACCCAATCCATTGGTTCAAACTCCATTAATGGCTTCGAGCTTGACATGCTTCTCTTGTTTGTTTCATTTGATTCAGCAAAGTCAACGCTCGGGGTAGTTCTTGACTTGATGTGTTCTTCTTCAAGCTTTCTCGGGATTGGCTCCTCTTTTGTGACTTTCGGGGTTGCCTCTTTTGAAAATTCAGCACACTTCTTCTTCCTTGAATTGTATTCCGGCTCTTCCGCAAGTCTTGTTTCCCAATCTCTTCGCATGGCCGCCGCTTTACTAATTTTTTTGTAGAAGTTGAGCGGCTTCAATGAGTATTTTCTCCGTGAGATCCCCACCTGCACACATTTGGACGTGTTGCATGCAACTAGGGGTTAGGGAAAAGAAAAATGTATGCAAGAGTACGTCACTGGAGAAGCCGAGTCTTGGTCCTTGTTCGATCAACTCATTAAACCTATTCCAAGCTTGGTCTATCCCTTCCTCCTCTCCTTGTGTGAAAGTGATCACTTGCCTCCTTAGATGTTGAACCTTGCTAATTGGAAAGAACTTCTCGCAAAACTTCTTCGTCAACTTGTTCCAATTGCCTTCAACTTCAAAGGATGCAAACGAGTACCATGTATTTGCTTCACCGGCAAGTGAGTAGGGAAAGAGATTCCATTTGAACCATTCATCGGGAACTCCTTCTTGACGCACCATGTTGCATAGCGTCGTGAAATGCCTTATGTGTCTATATGGGTTCTCCGTAACCATCCCTTCAAATGGGTTTGCCACCGCCATCTCGATGATCTTGGATTTGATCTCGTACTTGGTCGCTTTGAGCTTCGAATCTGACTCTTGTACTCTTATGTCTTCACATCGAGGACTAGCATAATCCCTTAGTGATTTCTCCGGTTCTTCCACAGGTTGATTAGCGAATGCCATCTAGACTACAAGATAAAAACAAAAACAAAACAAAACAAGTGGTTTTCTAGATAATATGGGTTAGATATTAGCAAACAAAAGATAAACTAAATATAAAAGAAAGTTAAATGCAAACCAAACGATGTAAATTAGCTTGCTTCCCGGCAACGACGCCAGAAAAGAGGCTTGTTGACGGATAAAAGACGTATCCACCTACGATCCACAAGCGTACGAACCTACACCTTTTTCACCATGGGATTCCCAAGGTTCTTGTCAATCTGTGGAGCAAGGGGATTACAAGTGTTTGATTTACTTCTACTCACTAACTACTCCAACCCTAACTAAGGTTAAACTAGAAAACGACTACACTACACTAGAGAGAATGACTAAGCTATCAAGATAGGAGACACTCGCCCATTGGTCTACGATACTTGAACATGCAATCGCTTTAAACACGAAAACCAATCTATCTATTGGGAGTTGTGACCACGGTTGCGCCCTTTCCCTCCCCCGTACTGTCACTACGCGGAGGTATTCATGACTAGACCTATGATGGACATGACGTATTGAATTGATCCAAGGGAGCATTGGGATCCATACTTCCTTTACGGCACGATAGATAACCTTAAGCATCTAAGCACATTCAACACAAAATGATAGATAGATAAACCAATGAAGTGCGATTACATCTTCAAGACCTATTACAACCCATGGACGAATAAGGAGATTACCCCATCAAGGTGCTAGACATGGCACCGTTGATCATGGTCACCCTTCCGATGGTGTCGTCCTTCTTCTCCACTTGTGGGTGCTTCCTTCGAGATGGTCGATCCCCCTCCGGAGATCTCCCTTCTCTCTCTAGCTTGTGGATGGCCTCTTGGTACGAATCACTCTCCCTTTTGCGAATGGCGGCGCCTCCAGGACTTTAGGGTTGAAGATCCTTCGAGTGCAAGGAAAGGGGGGGCCGAACCGATGTCAAAAGTGGGCCAGGCCGGCCGGCTTGGGCCGACCGGCCCAGGCCCATCCCGGCTCGGTTCAGTCGGCCCTTCGTGCCCGTGGGTCCTCAGGTGATTATGCACTTTGCCCCCTCCATTTGCATGATTTTGGTGATTTCATCCTTGCTTCCAAGATAGAGGTTCTCCGTGCATGAAGTTCGGTCTTTTACGCTTCAATCCCCGGGGGTGTTCCTTCGTAGAACTTTGGTCCTCGTCACCATTGGAAGTGATTTCATCAAGCTCATGAACACGAACAAGACTCCATAAATGCTCCTTTGAACTTGCTGCGAATCCATCCTTTATGTCCATGTTTTCCTACATAAACACAACACTTCCAAATGCATGCACAAAGATGAACTTGTTATATGATTAGTGTGCCTAGTGGCGGGTTAGTTCCATAATCAAATCCAAACCAAAGTGTAATGAACATGTTTGGTGTACCAAAATACACCATCAACATCTACCTGTGAACTGCATGCTTTGAAGAATCTGGAACTTGCACATTATGTTGATCGTTTGCAGGATGAGAATGATGAGTTGAGAAAGTTGATGGGTTGGTTGTTTGGTCATGAGCCTCAGTTGAGGATAATGATCGAGACACACAAGAGGATGGATGGTGAGAGACTTGGGGCAAACAAGGTTAGTGAGGGAAGTGGAGAGAATATCCCAGAGCACCAAAAACCCACCACAAAAATGCCTTCCCTTCTAAACCGAACCATCTTAGGAATCGTCTAGACACAACCCCAGCTCCACCCGTGTTTCCTCCACAAACAAATGATTTCCAAAATCCTATCAAGTTCGTGAGCACTTTGGGAAAAGTGTTCTTTGGGAAAGAGAGTGAGAAGGCTAGTGAGGAGAAATCGGGTGAGAAACCTAGTGAGGAGAAGCCGGTTGAGAAACCAAATGAACAGCCCCATCCCAATCCTAAACCTAAGCCCATAAGGTTTCATTGTGGCTATTGTGGGAGAGATGGTCACAAAAATGAGTTTTGCTTTAAGAGGAAGCGAGAGGAGAGAATGGCGAAGGAGTGGGCTAACAAGGACAAGTACCACCCCTTCAGTGGTGTACCTGAGCCTCGTGTGCAGATGCCCAGGGCCAAGGCAAGTGTGAGAACAGTTTCTTCTTGGGGAGAGCGAAAGGCTGCAGGAGGTGTTGCTGGAGGAGTGAAACTGGTCAGACTGGTTTTGAAACCGGTCAGACCGGTTTGGAGTCTGTAGGGGGGCAAGTTTGGTTTTCGTGCTTGTGAGGAGTCTCAGTTTGTTTTAGGTGGTCGTGGTTCTGGTGGTTGGTTTGGAGAGTCTGCAGATGGTCAGTTTGCTAGGCATTCTCCCCCTTGTGCTCAATACGGGGATTGGAGGAGTCGTAGCTTTGAGATGGAGAGGAGGGACGATCCACGGTTTTCCTTTCGTGGTTATTGGTTCTCCTCCAGGTAGAGAGGGTTGGTTCCCTCGTAGTGGTTACCGTGGTGGTGTTCGTGGAGGTAGCTTTGATAGGAGAGATGCTTTGGAGTGTGCTAACCCCACTTTCGAGCAAATGGCTCAACACTGGTTTTACTCTTTTGGTAATAACCCCAGTGCTGAGTCATTTGTTCGCTCACGTGCTCGTTTACTTGAAGAATATTTGGTTGATTGACTCCGGTTGCTCGAGGCATATGACTGGAGACAAGGGGTGGTTCTCAAGTATCGTCCCGATGGTGACAAAGAGGTACATCACCTTTGGGGACAATGGGCGAGGACGTGTGTTGTCAGAAGGTGAGATTAAGGTGAGTGACAAGATCATTCTCAGGCGTGTTGCTCTTGTTCAATCGCTTGGGTACAATTTGCTTTCTGTGTCCCAGCTTTTGGATGAGGGTTTTGAGGTGTTGTTTTGGCCTGGTGGTTCTCGGATTTTGGATTCTCGAGGGTACCTTGTCTGTATGGTCTTTCCCGAGGGTCAGGTGTTTCGAGCTGATTTTTGTCAGTCTTCTGGTGTTGAGCGTTGTTTCTTGGCTGGTTCTTCGAGTGAGTTGTGGAAGTGGCATAGGAAGTTGGGTTACTTGAGATTTGACCTTTTGTCTCACTTGAGTAAACTCAATTTGGTCCAAGGATTGCCACGGTTGAGGCTTGAGAAAGAGTTGGTTTGTGCGCCGTGTAGGCATGCTAAGATGGTAGCCTCTTCTCACCCGCCTCTCACCGATGTGATGACTGAGCGTCCATGTGAGCTGCTCCATATGGATCTTGTTGGCCCAGCTCGTGTGCGATCTGTGGGTGGGAAGTGGTACGTCCTTGTTGTGGTGGACGACTACTCTCGGTATGTGTGGGTGTTCTTTCTTGAGGAGAAAGGGGAGATGTTTGGTTTTGTTCGAGATCTTGTCTTGAGGTTGAGGAATGAGAGGCACGAAGATGCCATATGAGCAATCTGCAGTGACAATGGCTCAGAATTCAGAAACTCTCGTTTTGAAACCTTTTGCCATGACTTGGGTCTTGAACACCAGTTTTCGAGTCCGTATACGCCTCCCCAGAATGGTGTTGTGGAAAGGAAAAACAGAACCTTGTGTGAGATGGCTCGGACGATGCTTGATGAGCATAGGACTCCGAGAAGGTTCTGGGCTGAGGCGGTGAATACTGCGTGCTATGTTTCAAACAAGATCTACCTCAGAGTGCATAAGAAGAAAACCTGCTATGAGTTAATGCACGGTCGCACAACCAAGGTGAGTCACTTCCATGTCTTTGGTTGCAAGTGCTTTATCCTTAAGAAAGGGAAGAAGTTGGATAAGTTTGAGGCTAGGTCGGTCGATGGTATTTTCTTTGGTTATGCATCTCACTCTAGAGCATATCGTGTGCTCAATCTTGAAACTAACCAAATTGTGGATACTTACGAGGTAACCTTCGACGAGACACAACCACGTAGTCAGCTTGTCTTTGAGTGTGCAGGTGATGATGAAATAGGCAAGGAGATCTTTCAAGAGGAGGAGCATGAACATGGAGATGATGAAGATGGCGGTGTGCTGCCCGCGGCTGAACATGTACATACTACTTCGACTACGGTGATGGATGGCCCCTCTCCCAAAAAACATATGACGACAAACCAAGATCAAGGAGAAGCTACAGTTGAGGGGGAGGTAGCATAAAGGCGAGAACCTCCCCGACGAGTACAAGTGGATCACCCAGCTTCGAGGATCATCGACAGCATGAATGAACGCACTACACAGTCGAGGGTTCGAAACAATTCTCATTTCGCTCATGCTGCATTTGTTGCCACCTTTGAGCCCAAAGACATTGGACACGCACTATCTGATCATAATTGGGTTAATTCGATGCATGAGGAGTTGGAGAACTTTGAGAGGAACCAAGTTTGGGAATTGGTTGACCCTCCCCCAGGGTGTAAGCCGGTTGGGACAAAATGAGTGTGGAAGAACAAAGAGGGAGAGAAAGGTGAAGTGGTGAGAAACAAGTCAAGGCTTGTTGCTTAGGGGTTCAGTTAGAAGGAGGGGATCGACTACGAGGAGACCTTTACTACTGTAGCTCGTTTGGAGGCGATTAGGATCCTTCTAGCCTTTTCCGTGGCTAAAGGGTTCAAGTTGCACCAAATGGATGTGAAGAGTGCCTTCTTGAATGGTGTGTTGGAGGAAGAAGTGTATGTGAGGCAACCACCGGGGTTTGAGAGTGAGAAGTACCCCCACCGGGTGTACAAGTTGAGGAAGGCGATGTATGGGTTGAAGCAGGCGCCTAGGGCTTGGTATGGTAGGTTGAGGGGGTTCCTGTTTGAGCGAGGGTTTGAGATGGGAAAGGTCGATCAGACCTTGTTTTTACTCAGGCAGGGCAGAGATATCCTGATTGTGCAGGTGTACGTGAATGATATTGTTTTTGGTGGCTCGTCTAACTCTCTTGTTGCAAGGTTTGCAGATGACATGAGTAGGGAATTTGAGATGAGCATGATGGGTGAGTTGCAGTTCTTCCTCGGGCTACAAATCAAGCGATCAAAGGCAGGAACATTTGTGCACCAAGATAAGTACACCAAGGACATTGTGCGGAAGTTCAAGATGGAGGATTCCAAGGCCATGGCGACACCTATGAGTACGACTACAGCTCTTGATGCAGATGAGGAAGGTGAACACGTGAACCAGAAGGAGTACCGAAGCATGATCGGATCACTCCTCTACTTGACGGCAACGAGGCCAGACATCCAGTTTTCGGTATGTCTGTGCGCTCGTTTTCAAGCGTCTCCGAGGACTTCGCATCGGCAAGCGGTGAAGCGAATTTTCAGGTACTTGCGTCACACTCCCGACTTCGGCCTTTGGTACTCCACGTCTTCTTCTTTGGCGCTTCATGGTTTTTCAGACGCGGATTTTGCCGGGTGTCGGTTGGATAGAAAGTCCACTCCGGGACTTGCCGAGTTTTTGGGATCTTCTTTGGTGTCTTGGTCTCCCAAAGAAAACGGTCGAGTGTTGCTCAATCCACTACCGAGGCGAGTACGTTGCTCTCAGCTCCTTTGGATCACATACACCATGAGTGACTTTGGTGAGGAGTATACCCATGTTCCACTTCAATGTGACAACACTAGTGCCATAAGTGTTGCAAAGAACCCAATGCTCCATTCCAAAATCAAACACATAGAAGTGAGGTATCATTTTCCGAGAGACAACGTAGAGAAAGGGAAGATAACCTTGATCTATGTACCCACACATGACCAACTAGCTGATATTTTCACCAAACCCCTAGATCAAGCAACTTTCACTCGTTTGCGGGGGGAGCTTGGTGTGTGTTTGATTTCTTGAGTTGGGTGTGTGGGAGCTCCTTTGTAGCATATGTATAGCTTTCCTTTATGCATTTCTTGCATTTGGCATGTCATATGTAACATGATGTATAGGCATCCTTGTATCTTAGATTGCATGTATTTTGTAAGACAAGCTTCTCTCATATACATTGTTCACCATGATGTGCTATATATGATCTTGTGAGCTAGTTTGGTATGCTATGGTTAGTTTGGCTTAGCTCTTGATGATCTTGATTTATATCCATGGTTGATGGCTATGTTTTTGAAAAATGTCACATGTATGCTCTCTTGTGAGTAAATGCCTTTATATGATCTTGACATGTTTTAGTGGCTTGGCTATGCTTAATTTGTGGTTGGATATCTTATTTTGATCATATGGGGCCAAAGGATCTTTTGCCATCATGAATGTTTAGCCCCCATGCTTTATCTTGTGGAGGGGCATGTCGGTGTTTTAGACCGGCAACCTACTACGGGGAGTACCCGAAGTAGATGATTGTGACTCGCCGAGATCGGTAACTCGAAGGAAGAGACACGTGGCACACAATTTAGACGAGTTCGGGCCGCGAGGTGCGTAATACCCTACGTCCCGTATGCCGCGTAGCTCGAATTAATAGGGCACGATTACGGGATGGTGCAATGGTGCGCCGTGAGTTGTATGAGAATAGATTGGATGAGGGAGATCGGTCCCTGCCTCGCCTTATATAGTCCGGGAGGCAGGGTTACAAGTCGGAGTAGGGAAGGAGTACTAGCCGAGTACGTCTAGGAGACCTCTATACAGAGCGGAACGTGTACAGAGTCCTGACCGAGTACTACTCCTGCGTTGCCCTTGTGCTCCACGCCTTCAGGTGCCGTGCAGCGCAAGCCGGTAGTCCCGAGAGGCCCACCGAGTAGTCGGTCCCGGTACCCACCGATGTAGTGGGCCCGGGGAGGTCCATACGACAAGCCCCCGAGTACTTTGTAGTCGAGAAGGATAGCTTCCGGTAGTCTTGACGGCCTTAACGAGTAGTCCTCAAGCGTGCCCAAGTACTACAAGTCAAAAGTCCTCAAGAATAGTCGAAGCATCCCGAGGCTGGAATGTACTCCAGCTGAAGTTTAAGCAATCTTGAAGTCTTCTCGAGTAGTCCCAAGCGTCCTTGAAAACTGCCTTCGAAAATCCTCAAGAAATGCCTGTCTTGTCTTGAAGCCGAAGCCGTCGTGGAGATGCGATTTGCAGAACCGCAATCCACATGGAGTAGCCCCCGAGCCTCGAGCCGCGGGCTCTGGCTGAGGATCCATCTGAAGTCTCGGCAAGAAAGTCCCGAAAAATCCGGAGAGAAAAAATCGAAGGACACGTGGCACGGAGCCCCCGAGCCTTGAGTCGAGTACTTCCTCTCGAATTGAAGGGTCTTCTTGGAGAATGTGTCCTGAGATGCTCTTGAGACTAGCCGCGTCCCAGGTAGTCGAGTAGAAGTAGCCGAGCCCCCGAGGTGAGGCGCGTCGACTAGTAGAATACGAAGAGTCACGCGGCCGACGCCGAGTCGGCCCGCGCGTGGACTTATCCAACCGCCCGTTGCGGAGGCGATTTGGCTTATAAATAGAAGCCGAAACCCTTAGGGTTTTCACCCCAAGCGAGCCGCAGTCATTTCCGTTTGAAACTTGAAGTAGAATCCACTCCAGCGCCTGCTGCCGCCGTAGTAGATCCGAGCGCATCGCCGCCCGAAGGATTTAGGGTAGCCCCCGAGCGAATGCGAGTGAAGACTCCTTGCACTTGGAGGATGAAGCCGTCACCGTCGAAGACGTCCAAGGCCGGCGGGGAAGAAGAGGAGCCGTGCGAGAGGCCGCCGCGGCCGCCACGGATGCGGCGCCGCCCATGTCTCCACCGCGCGCCGATCCAAGCCGCGAATGGAAAAAGTCGAAAGTCAAGATGGAGGACTCGCCGACCCCCGTTGAACGACGGGTTCATCGAGGGAAAAGGAAATCGACATGTGGAGATCCGCCGCGGGGATCCCTATCCAATGGAGAAGGCCGAAGACGAGATCCCAATGTTCTCGCGCTTCGTGGAGCGCGGGCTTGCGCTCCCAAAGCAAGCGACTCCTTCAAGGGGCCGCTCGGGTACTATGGCATCGAGTACCTCAATCTGAACCCCAACGGAATCTTCCATACATCCGTCTTCGTACACTTCGCGAAGCCTTCTTGGGAATCAAGCCGCACCGGGTGCTCTTCGGAAGTTCTTCCGCGTGAAGCCGCAACCCAGCGCCTCCAACCCTAGGGTAGTCGGAGGGGCCGGAATCCGACCGAGGGAGGACGCCGCGGAGCGGTACACGGCGTACAAGCTCGTGGACTCCAACACCGACCGGAAGACGAGATGGTTCTACATCACGAACTACCATCCCGAGCCGCCGAAGCCGAGCGGACGGCGGCCCGTGCACCGGGAGTGGTGGAACACGGAGCCCACCATGCAAGAGGGGATCCAGCTCCCCGAGCTGCTAGCGCGCATCAAGACGCTCAGGGATGCGGGACTGAGGGCCGAGCATGTGGCCTTCAGTTTCATGAAGCGCAGGATCCAGCCGCTGATGGCGCGGGATACGATGGGCTTCGAGTACACCGGCGACAACGATACGTCGCGGATGCGGGGGCGAGCTGGACGACAACGACATCGTCGAGAGGTTGTCGAGGATCTTCAAGGACATGCCGGAGTACACGGCGTGCCCTGTCGAGGAGTACTCCGCCGCGCGCCCGCCCAACGAGGTGAGTAGTCGTACCCCCCTCGTCGAGTAGTGAGTACCCGTAGCGGAGTTTTTCGACGCCTTGTGTGTTTGCGCAGGATGATGTGAAGCGGTTTGTCTCCGAGCCGCAGCCGCCACCGAGCGAAATCGAGATCCCGGCGGTGGGGAAGGTGAAAGAGCGCCGCGAAGTTGGAGAAGGCGACGACACCGTCATTGTGGAGGACACCTCCGATGACGACGACGAAGACGAAGAGACTCTTCGGGACCGCTTCCGACCGCGGTCGAGGTTTAGCCGTCCGGGCTTGCTTCATGTGCCACTTATCCAAGACCCTCCGACCAGCACGGAGGCTAGCCTTGCCGCGCCGCCGAGGAAGCCGCGCAACCCCACCAAGAAGCGGGTGGCAAAGAAAATGAAGGTCTTAGAGACCACGCCTCCGTGAGGTAAGTCATCTTGAGCGAAGCGGTCGAATACCCGTAGTCGAGTACATTGCTGACGAGTAGCCGCCCTCCGCGAGCGGGGAGGTGCCGCCCGGCAGAGCCCGTGGAGGAGGGCGACGAGGGCATGTGGCCCACAGTGGGGGAACCGGCCGGAAGCCGAAGTCCAGCCCCCACCGTCGAAGATCTTCCGGCGCGCACCGGAGCGTCGCCCCCGCTCCGGTGGAGAGCAGAGTACCCGCGGCCGCCGCCGTTGTAGAGATGGAAGCCACAGGGACGCAGAAGACATCCGCGCCGCCGCCGCCACCGTGGAGGAGGCAGTAGCCGAAGAGGCGGAAGAAGAGACGCCCGCCGAGGGTGGACTGGTTGACATCGCCAGCATCCTCGGAGCTCCGGCCGTGACTATCGTCCGGTCGAACTTGTAAGTACCACGTCTTCATGAGTAGTACTCGCTGTAGTAGTCGATGATTGCCTGACGATCTTCTGTGAACACTTGTGCAGAAAATCCACAGATCTAAGCTGGGACGGGGAAGAGCCCGTGACAGCGGAGGCGGGAGAAGCCGTGCCGCCCGTCGAGGAGCTCGTTCCCGAGGCCGAGGCCGCGACCGAGCCCCCCCGCCGCCGGAAGCGCCGGCCCGCCGCAGGCGGCCATAGTTGAAGGTAAGCACCCTTCTTGAAGCCGTAGAACTCCGGGACGAGTAGTTGTAGGCACCGATGCTCGTGTTCCTTATTGACAGGGCCGAAGGAGGTGACATCCCCGCAGGGGTACCCATGCGGGAGTTGACACCGAGAGGCCCGGAGGCCGTGGAAGGAGCCCCCGAGCCCGAGGGGGAAGCCGTCGAGAAGTCCGCCGAAGGGGGAGGCGGCTACCACGTCGCCAGGGGTTGCCCTGGAGGTGGCGGTCCGATCCCCCGAGATCCAAGACGCGGAGCCTATCCGCTCGGCGCCGATGACGGAGGCTACATCGAGTAGCCGCGGCGAGATCGAGGCCGCCGGCCGACGATCTCGTCGAGCCGGCAACGGTAGCCCAGCACCTGGAGGCGATCCGGCGGGCTGAGCAGTGGATGAAGGTACGTAGTCGTAGCCTCCCGAGTACTCAATCCTTTGCGTTGAGTATTCTGTTGACTTGAGCTTGTCTTGTGCAGGACGTCGCGGAGCGATCCCGCGAGAAGTCGAACATGCTGCAAGGCTACGGCGACACCGTGCTCCGAGCCGAGGCCCTGGAGGAGCAGCTCGTGAAGTCGCGGAAGCACGCGGCCGCGATGCGGCCGAAGCTCGACGCCGCCTTCGCCAAGTACCACAACGATGTGATGGAGCCGCGGGCGAAGGGTGATGACCGGTGCGGAAGAACAAGGGCCTCCGCAACAAGAACAAAGGTGTGCCTCTTGACTTGTCGGGTACTTGTTGGAAGTCGTCAAGGCTCGACCCGTTCTTCGTGTTTGCGTGAACTCGAGGGCCGTGGAGAGCGGTGAAGGCCTCGGAGGTTAGCATGAAGAACCTCTTCTACCGAGAGCAGGAAGCCCGCCGGGTACTTGAGCTCGACTACAAGGAGCTCGCCTTCGAGTGCGAGAAGCACATGGAGCCGCGGATTGCATCCGATCGGGATCTCGTCAACCGCTACAAATCTTTGCGAAGTTGAACGAAGATTGCGAGGCGCTCGGCCCGGCTAAAGGACCTTGAAGAGGCTGCCCTCCCGATCGCGAGGCCGCCGGTGCCGCACCCGGCGGCCCCAAGATCGCTCCTACGGCGGATCGACTTCGTGAAGCGCCAAGCCGGCCGGCCGCCTACGTAAAGCACATGGCGAAGTCAATCCCGAAGCAAGTGCCGGCCTTCATGAAGTCGTACTTCCCGAAGGCTCCGTAGAGGTGGTCGGCGGCGGAGTAGCCGCCAAGCGCTCGGATGAGCGATGCGGAGCCGTTGGAGCGAGATGGCTCCCCATCGCGGAGCGGTAGCCGAGAAGTTGAACCTCCGGTAGCTCGCATAGATAGCTTAGTAGCCATATTTGTACAAGAGACAGGTTGTAATGAACTTTTCATGTATCAATGAAATGAAGTTGTTCCAAAGAATGAGTACTCGTAACCGCAATCTCGAGTGCGGAGCGCCCATCGTGGAGTAGGTGCGAGTAGTAGTACTCGGCTTTAGTAGTCCCATCGTAGGGCGCAAAGCGATAAACAAGTTGATAGGAAATCAAGCTTTTATTGCGAAGAGGTACACACGGGTGGCCGGGGCCGTAATTACAAGTAGTCGCATGGACACGGAGGCCGCTTACGGCTAAGTGGCGCCGGAGCGGGGGTAGCCGCTTGCGGCCGGTGATCCGTAGCTAGCCGTGGAGGCCGGATCGCGGATCCGTAGGTAGCCGTATGAGGCCGGATCTTGGAGTGTGGTCTCTTGGTAGACCGCGCTAGAGTCCTTGACGCTCGTCGCGGCCCGGGGGTCCGTAGATAGCCGCACGGGCCGGACACGGAGGAGAGTAGTCCGGAGACTTGGAGTCGGGGACCGGAGGGTCGCCTTGCGGCAAGGGGGGGTGTTGATGTAGTCGTGTAGACTTGAACCCCGGAGTAGCCGTGTAGACTAGGCGTAGAATCGACAAAGGCCGGTCGACGTTCCACGAGTTGCCGACTTCTTCGCCTTCAAGTGTTTGGAGGCGGTAGGAGCCCGGCCCGGTCACCTTAGCCACGGTGAAGGGGGCCTTCCCGAGGGGAACCGAGCTTGTGGAGTCCTTCCGTGTTCGGGATACGACGGAGGACAAGGTCTCCAACGTTGAAGGAGCGCTCCTTGACGTTGCGATCGTGGTAGCGTCGGATACCCTCTAGGTACCATGCCGATTGGACGAGGGCGGCGCGGCCGAGCTTCTTCGATCTTGTCGATATCAACTCGTCCGTCGTCTTCCGAGACGCCTTCGTCGTAGTGTTCCACCGCCTTGGGTGAGTTCCATATGACGTCGGCGGGGAGGATGGCTTCGCAGCCGTAGACCGAGAAGTAGGGGGATTGCCCCGTTGGCTTGGATGGTTGAGTCCGCAGCCCCTAGAGTGCGTTGGGTAATTCCTTGATCCACTTGCCCCCTTTGGAGTTAGCAGCGTCGTGTAGCCGCTTCTTGAGGGCGTCGAGTACCATCCCATTGGCGCGCTCGACTTGTCCGTTGGCCCGCGGATGGGCGACTGAGACGTATCTGACGTCGATCCCGCTGTTCTCGCAGTACTCCCAGAACTAGTGGTTGTTGAAGTTGGACCCCAGGTCTGTGATGATGCGGTGGGGTAGCCCATAGCGGTGCACGAGTTCATCCAGGAAGTCGAGTACTCGTCGCCCTTGGGGCATGTGACCGGCTTGACCTCGATCCACTTGGTGAACTTGTCGATGGCCACCAGTACCCTGTTGAATCCTCCTGGCGCAGTTGGCAGTGGCCCAATCATGTCGAGCCCCCAGCAGGCAAAGGGCCAGGTCGGCGGTATGGTGACTAGCTTGTAGGCTGGGACGTGCTGCTGCTTGGCGAAGAACTGACATCCTTGGCACCTTCTGACGAGTTCTTCGGCATCGCCCAGGGCTGTGGGCCAGTAGAAGGCTCGCCGGAAAGCTTTGCTGACCAGCGTACGTGAAGACGCGTGGTTGCCGCAGACGCCCTTGTGAATCTCCTCCAAGATGTCCTTGCCTTCTTCACGAGGGACGCACTTCATGAGTACTCCCGAGGATGCGCCCGCTTGTAAAGCTTGTCGCCGACGAGGACGTAGGACTTGGCGCGGCGGACGAGTTGTTCGGCCGCGTTCTTGTCGGAGGGGACCTTCGCCTCGCCGAGGTAGTCGATGAAGGGTTGCCTCCGGTCCACGTCGATCATCATGACCTCCCGCCCGGTGGTGGATGGGGGCGGGGCGGTGATCGGTGGCGCCGCTCCGGGATGGATGGCGCGTGAAGCTCATGGACGAAGACGCCCGCGGGTACTTGGGCGCGGGTGGATCCGAGCTTCGAGAGGACGTCCGCCGCAACGTTGTTGTCGCGGACAATGTGGTGGAACTCGAGACCGTAGAACTTGTTCTCGAGCTTGCGGACTTCTAGGCGATGGCGTCCATATTCTCCTTGTTGCGGTCCCGGGATTTGTTGACTTGGTTGATGACCACCGCGGAGTCGCCGTAGACTAGTAGCCGCTTGATGCCAAGTGAAGCCGCGAGGCGGAGCCCGTGCGGAGAGGGCTTCGTACTCGGCTTCGTTGTTGGAGACCTTCCGGAAGATCTGCAGGACGTACTTGAGTTGTTCGCCCGTTGGAGAGATCGGGGAGTACCCCTCGCGCCCGCGCCCTCGAGGTTGAGTGAGCCGTCAAAGTACATCACCCAATGCTGCGGTCGCACGGTGGGAGTAGGTAGCCGGTTCTCCCGCCACTCGCCATGAAGTCGACTAGTGCCGCGACTTGATGGCGGTGCGTGGCTTGAAGTCGATGGTGAGGGCGCCGAGCTCGACGCCCCACTTGGAGATTCTTCCGGTGGCGTGCGGGTTCTCGAGGATGTCGCCGAGCGGGTAGTCGGTGACGACGGAAACAGAGTACTCCTGGAAGTAGTGTCGTAGCTTCCGCGAGGTGATGAGTAGAGCGTACGAAGCTACTCGCACGGCCGGTAGCGAGCCTTGGACTGCGATAGAACCTCGCTGACGAAGTAGACTGGGCGCCTGGACCGGGTAGGCGTGGCCGTCTTCCTGCCGCTCGACAACGATGGCAGTACTGACCACGTGAGTAGTCGCAGCTAGGTAGAGCAGTAGCTGCTCGCCCTTGTAGGGAGCCGTGAGGACTGGCGGCTTTGACAGGAAGTCCTTGAGCTGGGCAAGGGCTTGATCCGCCTCTGGAGTCCACGCGAACTTCTCGTGATGCTTGAGAAGTTTGAAGAAGGGGAGACCCCGTTCTCCTAGCCTCGAGATAAATCTGTTCAGCGCCGCCATGCACCCCGTCAGCTTCTGGACGTCCTTGATGCTCGTGGGAGCTTTCATGTTGGTGATGGCGGAGATCTTCTCGGGGTTGGCTTCAATGCCGCGCTGGCTGATGATGAAGCCGAGTAGTTTACCCGAAGGTACGCCGAAGACGCACTTGTTCGGGTTGAGCTTCCAGCGGTACTCGCGTAGTGATGCAAAGGTCTCTTCAAGGTCGTCGATGAGGGTGCTGGAGTCTCTGGTTTTGACAACCACGTCATCCACGTAGGCCTCGACGTTCTTGTTGAGTTGCCGCTTGAAGCGTGGCCCGGATGGCCCGTTGGTAGGTAGCGCCGGCGTTCTTCGGCCCGAATGACATGGTCGTGTAGCGAGTACGCGCCAAACGGGGTGATGAACGCGGTCTTCTCCTGGTCTTCCTCCTTGATTGCGATCCGGTGGTACCGGAGTAGCGATCGAGGAAGCGAGAGCGAGTCGCGGCCGCCGTGGAGTCGATGACTTGATCAATCCGCGGCAACCCGAAGGGGTCCTTGGGGGCGAGTGCTTGTTGAGGTCGGTGTAGTCGACGCACATCCTCCACTCGTTCGAGTTCTTCTTGCGGACGAGGACGGGGTTGGCGAGCCACTCAGGATGGAAGACTTCTCTGATGAAGCCGGCTGCGAGTAGTTTGGCAAGCTCCTTCTTGATGGCGTCCCGCCTGTCGTCGGCAAAGCGTCGGAGGTGTTGTCACTTGGGGGTGGCCTTTGGATCGACGTTGAGGCAGTGCTCGATCAGCTCCCGGGCACTCCGGCATGTCCGGCGGCTTCCACGTGAAGATGTCGCGGTTAGCCCGAAGGAAGCCGATGAGCGCGTCTTCCTATTTGGGGTCGAGGCCGGCCCCCGATGGTGGTGGTCTTGGCTTCGGGGTCGCCTTTGTTCCGAGGTCGACCAGACTTGACGAGTACCTCCTCGGGTGGGCCGAGGCTTATTGGCGCCGTCGGACTTCTGCGGGATGTCGAGTTCGCTTGTGGCAAGCTTCTTCGACGCGGCGTAGACCTCCATCATTGGGGTGGGTACTTGGTTCGTCGAAGCGATCACCACGGCCTGCGTATCGCGGTCGTGGGAGATCTTCAAGTCCCCCCTGGAGGGAGAGTACGCCGAGGTGGACTTGGCATCTTGAGTACCAAGTAGGTGTAGTGGGGCACCGCCATGAACTTGGCGATGGCCGGTCCGCCGAGGATGGCGTGGTAGGAAGTCTCGAAATCCGCAACCTCGAACTTAATGTACTCGGTGCGGTAGTTGTCCCGAGACGCCTCGAAGGTAGCGCGTACCACGCGAGCCCGGTGGGATAGCCGCGTTGCACGGGACGATACCGTAGAAGGGCATGCTTGCTCTTGTTGAGCATGAGGGTGACGTCGAGGTTCATCTTCTTCAAGGTCTTGGTGAAAAGGACGTTGAGCCCGCTTCCACCGTCGATGAGCACCTTGTTGAGCTTGGAACCCGCCATTGTTGGTTTCGGGACGAGAGGGAACCGTCCGGCTCGGGAGAAGCTAGTCCACCGGTCCGCGCGGGAGAAAGTGATGGGTACTTCGACCACCGAGAGGGGTCATGACCGGCGGCTCGATGGACATCACTTCGCGACGGGTAGCCTTTCGCTCCCCGCCTGGCCGGGCGATCCGCCGAAGAGGACGTTGACGGTCTTCTCGGGTTCTGGAAGTCGTCGTTGTCGCCGTCCTTCTTCTTGCCCTTTTGATCGTGAGGGTGCGGTGGCTCGGCGTATCCTTGAGTGCGTGCTGCGAGCCGGTAGCGCTGCTGCGTAGTGTGATTGCCGTTCGGATGCCACGGGCACTTCTCCTTCGGCGGGTCCTTGAACCCACGGAGTTCTTCTTCGAGTTCCCTTTCGGAGGGCGCGGATAGGCTGCGACGGTATTGTACGGCTTGCGCTTGCGGTTGGAACCGAGAAGTTGTTGTTGTTGTTGTTGCTTGTTGCGGCCGCCTTGGTTTGCATTCTGCCGCGCCGCCGCCACGGTTCCTTGGTCTTGCCGCGGATGGCGTCGTATTTGGCGTTAGCCTTGTCCTCTTCGTCCGCCCGGGACGTGATCATGTCCTTGAGGTGGGGAATGGACTTGGGGGCGGCGACGACCGAAGTCCTCGAAGGTGCGGCGATGGTAGAGGCCGTCCGGAAGAGGTCGATGACCTCCTTGTCGGTGACGTCGACGACGGTAGCGCGCTTGTCGAAAAAGCGGCGCATATACTTGCGGAGGGTCTCGCCTTGTTCATGCTTGATCATGGCGAGGTCCATGCGAGTACCGAACGGCCCATGGCGCCGCGAAGTTGTTTGTAAATTGCTCCTTCGGTGGTCCCACTTGTCGATCGAGTGCTTGTCCGGCGACTCGAGCCATGTGAGCGGGGGGCTTGGTCCGGGCGGAGAAGGGGAAGTAGAGGCACTTGGTGTCGGCCGTTGCCGCCGGTGTTCTCGATGGAGAGGGCGTAGCATCGGAGCCACTTGGATGGGATCTGCTTCGCGTCGTACTTGGTGATCCCCAAAGGCTTGAACTTGTCGGGGAGGAGCGAGGTTGCGGCCGGGGTGAGAAGGCGGGGAAGCCGCGCCTTCGGCGGCGGTGGTCGACTTCTTCGCCGCAACTCCTCGATCCTCGGCGAGCGTCGTACCCGCCATGAGAGGCACGGAGGCGTGGCTATGTGCGTGGCCGCGGCCGCCGCGGCGCCGCCGCCTCCGGCTTTCTTGTTGGCCCCGTGGTTGGAGGCCGCCGCCGTCGGCTGCCGCCGCCGTCGGGGGTTGTTGCCGCCGCCCCGGCCGGAGCACGGTGGGGGACGACTTCTCGGTTGCCTTGCTCTTGTCGTGAAGGTCCGCCGGCGGTGGAGCGTCGACGGTTTGGGTCGGGCGGGATATCGCCCGAGTACGGTTAGGGCCGGGGGGTCGGCGCCGCGACTAGTAGCTTCGTTGTCGCGAGGCTTAGGCCGGGAGAGGTTGGGCGACTCTCTTGTCGACCCGCATGAAGTAGGCTTCTTCGGCGAGCTTGGCGATGACCTCTCCGGCGCGTATGCCCCGAGCACGGCATGCGATCGTTGTGATCGACATGAGGCATTGCTCGGGGGGTGGTGTGGATCTGCTCTCGACCGCCTCGAGAGCTTCCGCAAGGTTGCGGATGGGAAGGTTGTCTGCGAGCCGCGCCGGCGTCGTTCGTTGCGCTTCATGTTACGCTCGCGTCGGGCGTCCCCGCCGGCGTCGGTCTCGTCCGCGGGGGCATCGGCAGAGAGCTCGTACGCGGAGATGTCCTCCAGGTACTTGTCTGCGGCCGCGCCCGAGGTTCCGGGGTGTCGCCGGCGGCCATGAAGACTTGGCGGTCGGGGGTGCCAAGGCCGGACTCGGAAGGTGCCACCTCAGTGGGTGTGTTAGAGTCGGCCCTGGGCCGGCGGTGTTCCCTCCTGGAACGGTAGTGAGTCGATGTAGGCGACGTAGCGTGAGTCCTCCTTTGTCGTTCGGCGAGGCTTGCGGTCCGGCCGGAGACGTATCTTCGGCGGGCGTCGATCTTATAACCGGCCCCGGAGGCCGGCCACGACAAGGGAAGCTCGGAGGAGTCATCTTCGGACTCGGGCTCCTCGGGGTCCGACCCGAAGTCGAACTCGTAGTCGGGTTCGAGTAGAACTCGGAGAGAGGGCTGGAGTCCAAGAGATGGTGGGGGACGGCGTCGGAGTCCGAGTTGTACTCGGTTACGGGCTCCTTGCCGGCCGGCGTGGAGTGGGAGCCCCCGCGCGGGCCCCGGCCGAAGACGCGGGGGGCCACGCGCGGAGCGGCGGCGTGGTGAAGGGACCGTCTGCGATGGCCGAGCGCGCCGGCTCGCGGCGATGACCCATGGCGACGTCGGGTTCGAGTTGGAGACGGACTCGAGCTCGAAGTCGGCGTGATGGTTGAAGAGCGAGATTTCGCCGAACTTCTTGCGGCGAGTTCGCCTGTGACAACTTCGGGGAAGCGTCACGAGGCACTGTCCTCGGGTTGGGCCGCATGGTCGCGGCGGCGGGAAGGAGCCCGCGCCATCGGCGGTGCGGACCCGGGCGCCGAAGACGAAGGTGTCGCCGCGGTTGAAGGCGACGGTTGGCTTGATGTGGACGGAAGCCGTCGAGTTCGCCATGTGATCTCGAGCGAGAGCCCCTGCTCGGGCGCGCCGGTGTCGGTGTTTTAGACCGGCAACCTACTACGGGGAGTACCCGAAGTAGATGATTGTGACTCGCCGAGATCGGTAACTCGAAGGAAGAGACACGTGGCACACAATTTAGACGAGGTTCGGGCCGCGAGGTGCGTAATACCCTACGTCCCGTATGCTTTGCGTAGCTACGAATTAATAGGGCACGATTACGGGATGGTGCAATGGTGCGCCGTGAGTTGTATGAGAAGAGATTGGATGATGGAGATCGGTCCCTGCCTCGCCTTATATAGTCGGGAGGCGGGGGTTACAAGTCGGAGTAGGGAAGGAGTACTAGCCGAGTACGTCTAGGAGACCTCTATACAGAGCGGAACGTGTACAGAGTCCTGACCGAGTACTACTCCTGCGTTGCCCTTGTGCTCCACGCCTTCAGGTGCCGTGCAGCGCAAGCCGGGTAGTCCCAGAGGCCCACCGAGTAGTCGGTCCTGGTACCCACCGATGTAGTGGGCCCGGGGGAGGTCCATACGACGGGGCATAAGTTCCTTTTTGTCGCAAAGACATTTCATGTACCAAATATGAATCTGAAAATGAAATGTAAATTGCTTGGAAAATGTGCTCCCATGTCATATGTGCTATATTTAATTTTCTTTGGGTGCTAAACCGTTGCATGATGCCTACCAATGAGAAGTCTCATACATAGAAGTAGGCACATGGCTCGGTGGCTTTGACATGACATGAGGTGCTTGTGGGTGTTTGTGATGGTCTTATGATTAGAATGGTTGTCCTAGCATGAAGTTTGTGTGGCTTTGCTATTTTGATATTTTTGCTCATGTTTAGGACTTTTCTCATCAGAGGATAAATTTTCGCAAAATTGCTCAATTCTATCTTACCTTCGTCCAATGGTTGTGAAACTTGGTAATCATGAAGTTGATGTCATTACGAAGCTGTAGAGTATCTAACTTGCTCATTTGGACATGTGTAGCATCTTGCGATGAATTGTGTATACTTGAGAAGCTCTAGGTTGCATGTTTTCAAATTTGAGCCTTGATTCATGCATTGGTAAGAAGGGGGAGAAAGAAAGGTGGAGAAAAGTTGCATTGCATCCCTAGAACCTATCCCAAGAGTCAAGAGGGAGCTTGTGCATTTCTTTTGCATTTTTGGTCTTTGGGGGGTGTGGTCTGCTGTACCGAATCGGTCTGACCGGTTTTGGTAACCGGCCTGACCGGTTTTGGTGGAACCGGTCTGACCGGTTTTGGGGTGCCTGACCGGTTTGTGCCCAGGGTTGGCACTTGTTCAGGGGGAGTTTGCATATGTGCAGGGGGAGCTCTTGTATGCTTTGGTGGTTTGTGCTCTTTGCTTGAGCATGGTTTTGTCTCGGATGTGTCGAGCCGTTGCCCTTGCCTAAGGGGTCTGAGACTTGTCTTCTTCAAGTGATCTTGCTCTTTACCTTTCTTCGACTTTCAATCGCTTGTTGGAGTTTTTCTTTTGGTCGTTTATTTTCCTTTTTCCTTTTCTTTGATTACCAAATGTGTGTGTTTTCAATGCACTCATCAAGGGGGAGATTGAGGACGATGTGTGGCTCGAGGACCGGTGGATGGTCGCTTCCTGGTGTGATGGGTGATTGACAACGTTGTGTGGACTGATTTTTTGTTAAGTATTGCAGGTGCAGGTTGCGGCTTGACTCGTGTTGGTGCAGGTGAAGAACAAGTGCGAAAGGTCGTTGCCGGTGAGGCCTCCAGGTGTGGAGAAGACAAGTAGGCTTGGTCCGAGGGACCCGGTGGCCAGTGGGGTCAAGTACGGGCCGCATGGTGGCAAGAACGGCAAGATGAAGTCGAGGACAGTTTCTTGGTTGAGCCACAAAACTAAGGTCGAGCCAGGACTTCGTGGGAGCCAAGTCATGATTGGTGATTAGCGGAGGCTACATCAAGTTCGCGGGGTTTGCAGTGGTTCACCAGAAGACCATCGGGTTACTTGGCTGAGCCACAAAGCCGAGGCCGAAGACCGGGTGTGGCTGTCACGCCAAAACCGACCTGACCAGTTTGGAGAACTGGTCTGACCGGTTTGGGGTCGCAGGGCGTCGGAAGCTTCGAGGCGGAGGATACGTGTCGGGATCTCAAGGCTTGCGTCGAGGCTACGCGAAGTGCGGTCGCCGGGCATCCGTCTGATGGTGCTACAAGACAAATTCCCAAAGTTCCCTTGGTGGGCGTGTATCCTAGTTTAGGCTTTAGGTGTATTTTAGTCTTTTGGCTTGCCTCCATATAACCCAAGGGGTAAAAGGATGGCAGCCATCTCTTGGAACCCTAGCTCATTTTGTTTTGCTATTTTCCTCTTCCTATTTTCTTAGGATTTCTAGGACTAACTTGAGAGCTTCATGGTGAGATCTTGTGAGAGGGAAGGATGATCAGGAGGCAAGCTAGACCTTGTATGAACCTCTTTAGTATGTATAGATGATTCGGCGTGGTTCATCAAGGCTTGTTTGTGTTCCTCCCGTTTTTCCTTTTGGTGATTTTCGGGGTCCTTTCTTGGTTTTTCCCTGGGGAAGTTTTGGGGGGCGTTTCTTTGAGGGATTGTTGTTGGATGTCACGTATGAGGACCTTGTGCCTCTTTTCTTGGTGATCTTGATCCAACAAACCCTCCGAAACGGCTTCGATTTGGGTGTTTTCGGTGGTTTCCATGGGAAGGTGTTCTTGAGGGTTGATTTCCGATTCCTCTTGATTGAGTAGGTTTTAGGGGCCAAGCTTCTAGCCAAAGGTAGCCCACGAGGTGCCCCAACTACCCCCAAAGTCTCACTTTGATCCATGGAATGAATCGGGAGATGGATCGCTTGGAGTTTTGAGTTTTTCCCGCGGGCTGTGTTCTTCCCGACTGTCCAAGCCAAAACCGGCCTGACCGGTTACCCAAACCGGTCTGACTAGTTTTGCCCTGTGGGCTGTCAATAAGGGTTTTTGAGCAAGGGAGTCTCGGTTGCGCTATGGCTTCTTTTGTTCAGATGTGGAAAGGCTCTTGAGGTGTTTTGGGTCTCAGGGGAGTTTTGGGGAGTTTCTGGACAAAGTCGGCCCGACCGGTTTGCCAAACCGGTTTGACCGGTTTCCCCTATCTGTGTGAGACTAAGTCCAACAGAAGCGGTTTGACCGGTTTCAGAAACCGGCCTGATCGGTTTTAGGTTCCAGCAGCTGTGTCGCGTGTGTTTCCGCTGCGTGTGTTGTGTGGTTGCTGGTTGGGTCTTGCTCCTAGGTCTAGTAGCACTTCAGTGGCTGCGTGGACTTGGCAAGAGAAGCTTGTGGAGGTGCACGAGTGAAATCGGGTTCATAGGCCGAATTCTTGAATAGAATTTTTATCGACTCCCATTCACTCCCCTCCTCTCTGGTTCACCGCTTCGGTCCTTCACTTTCAATCTCCCCCTTTTTGGTAATTGATGATAACCATTTAAAGGAGTGATATAAGAAAGGTTTTATGTTTTGGAATCACTTACTCTTCTCAAATAAATTCAATAAAGGGATAGAGTGAATGTCTCCAAAACAAGAAAATAGAGAGAACTCCCCCTACATATGTGCATATAATTTTTATTTGATTTCTACACATATGCATAGATATAGTAATTTTTACGGAGTTTCCCCTACAAAATAGAGATCTAGGCAACAACCACATATATATCCAATAAATTAAGCAAGGGTTAGCATCAAAACTCTACAAGAACTAGAACAAGCCATAAGATAAGCAAATTGAAATCACAACCACGGATCATCGCATAAGTAACCACAAGTTCTAGTTCTCAACCACATCACAATCGACAAAATCTCACAAATTATTAAAATCCAACCAAAGTTCATGCATGACTGAAATTAAACATGCAAGTGCAATGCAAGAGTTCCAAATGCATGCAAAGAGGTGAGCTCCCCCTAAAGATCATATCACTCCTCCAAATTTCTCCCCCTTTGGCATCAAATACCAAAAGGTCTAGTCATCATGAGGCGGCGACGGAGGAGGATAGAATTGAGGAGGGGGACAAAGGCCGAGGTGGTGGAGGCCGGAGCCGGGTAGTAGTGATAAAAATGATCTGCGAAATCTCCAAAAGCCGTGTTCAAGGCATTGAAGTTGTTATGAAGCCGAGTCCGTTGATCATATATCCGCTCGGTATGCTTCTCGAAGTGGACATCCGGGGAGAATCTGTCATTCAAGGCGCCGAGGTCATTCGAAGCCGTTTGCATATCACCCAACCTTTGCATCATGGGGTCATGCATAGTGTTATAAACATGATGACCAAAATTATTCGGACTAGTGTCAAATTGCTGCTGAAAACCCTGCTGCATAGTCTGAAATGTATCATTCATCTGTTGCCCATATGCCTCAAAGTAGGAGTTGAACCCGGATTGCATCTGTTGAAATAAAGTGTTCATGGACTGCTAAATATTAGCAAAATAAGAATCAAAGTATCCAGCAGGAGGCTCCCACTGTGGCTGCATGGGATGAACTGGAGGAGGAGGAGGTGGTGGCATAGCATAAGCATCCTCATCAACATTGGCATGACCCATGTTACCAACATTAACATTGTCATCATCACTAGCATGGGCCTCAACATTTTCAGCAACATTTTGAGCCTTTGCAGCTTGCCCATAAGGTGTCAATGGCTTATTGAGAAAAGCTTTAGCATTGTAAAAGAGACGATAAATTTCATGCTTCACATCACATGGACCATTGACCCCTGTCTTGGTCTTGATCAAGGACATAATGTAAGCAGCAAAATAAATGCTATCTCGGACAAGATGCCTTTTGCAAATCATCGATTAAGAATGAGCTTCACAACATCAAACCTAGTTTCATTCATGATGTGGTCTATCACATTCCAATAATGCTCTCGAACCTTGTCCTTATTTCCACTTTTAGGCATGAATGTGTGTCTTATGATGTCGTTGATAACAACCGGATGATGTCTAAGCCCTACTGCTAACCAGTTCATTATAGTTGCATTTAAAGTACCAGGCTCATAAAATACAACAGTGCTCTCAAGAATATCTTCATTATAAACATCAACACCATGACTAAAAAAATTCATAATCAAGGTAATTGGCTGCTGCAAACTCTGCAAAAGTGGCTTCATATTCACTTTTTTTGGTCATCCACTTAATGTTCTTGGCATGGAAATCCATTTCATATGTGGCATATAATTGTCTAATAATGGTGCCATTCCAATCACACCTATGCTGAAGGAATGGTTTCAAGCCTAAATTCTCAAGTTTAGTTACCACACCAGCTAAGACAGGTTTAGGCTCAACATATCCAAAATCAACCCTCTGATGAGCAAATATTGTGCAATTCATTAAACTACTGAAGAAGGCTTGCTCTTGCACAATGGTATGAAATACAAATTATATGTGTCACGAGGTTGATTATAAGCATTTGCATTCCTAGCAATAGCAAATTCCTTTTGGGTCCACTGCCTTCTAGGAACTATGTAATTAATCACATCAATGATATTAACATGGTTACCTCCCCCTTGATTGATGTCCTCTTCTTCCACCATGAATGAGGCACTAGCACTTTCATCGACCGGATCAAAATAATTGTCATTAGGATTATCAGGCTCCTCTTCTTCCTC
The DNA here is from genome assembly GCA_947561735.1 of Cenchrus americanus. Classification (NCBI taxonomy): domain Eukaryota; kingdom Viridiplantae; phylum Streptophyta; class Magnoliopsida; order Poales; family Poaceae; genus Cenchrus; species Cenchrus americanus. The sequence continues at coordinate 193,792,705 of OX387245.1, read as the reverse complement.
AGAAGTATCATCCTTTTGACGCCTCTTAGATGTGCCCACATCCTTGCTTTTCTTCTTTGAAGTGGCCTTTTTAGTCACCTTCTTGGTGATCGATGCGATGGCCTTGCGAGCACTGTCATAAATCATATATTTGAATGAGCATCAATAATATGAAACAATTATTGGAAGAATTGGAATCCCAACCATAAAGCTACTAGACACAGGTGTGGTTGCCTGGGCCGTGCGGACCGTCCGCGAGGAGACGGCGGACAGTCCGCCCGGTCCGGGCCGGCGCACCTGTGATCAGTCGCATCCGATTTTGCAATCCTTGTAACTCCATAAATACTAAGTATTGATTCACCAAATTTTTTCCATAGCACCATGAGAGTATCCCAAACACATTTACCAACCCAAAAACTTGAATCCATGGACAAATTTTTGATCACATCATCAAACCCTAATCACCTTCTTGCTCAAAATCCGAGAGAGAGAGAATGAGATATGTGTAAAAAATACCCGGATGACATGGTGGAGAACCTCGCGGAGAGTTCGGGGAGTGCCCCAAACAAAATCCCCAAGGAGGAGGTCCTTCCTTGAGAGAGAGCAAGAGAAAGAGAGAGTGATGAAGGTTGGGTTGGGTTTGAGAAGAAGGAAAGGGACTAGATGACTTATCAGCTCGCGGCCCTGTCCCACCTGCGCGCGGCTCACGCGGATAGTCCGCGATGCACCTGCGGACAGTCCGCGAGGTGCACGGACGGTCTAGCACCCCGGCGCGGACGATCTGTTATTTGCATCAGAACCTCCAGTACCGCTCCAAGCGCCATCGACCCGCGCGGACGATCTGCACCGCCCCGTCGGACGGTCTGCCAGGTACAGCCGTACAGTCCGACCCACTGCCGTGGACAGTCCGACCAGCCTTTTCCATTTCAGCTTGATATATTCCGAGATAAATATTTGAATATGAATCTTTTGGGATCATTGCTCATGAGTCAAGAAGGAAATTTGCCATATGATGCAATGTAGCTAGCATGCTAGAAAATTATGCGAAAAGTAAGCTTCACAAAGATTAGGGAAATAGAACATAAGATAGGCAAGAAATAAATAAGAGAGATAAACAAATGCATATGAATAAACACATGTGCTAGCTCTCAAGCCACATTTGAGAAGTCAATGACATTTCGCTCATTCCTCAATTTGCAAAACCGAGATTCATCCAAAGGCTTGGTAAATATATTCACTAATTGATCATTTGTGCTCACTCCATCAATCTTGACATCCGCTTTGTTCACATGATCTCTAAGAAAATGATGTCGGATATCAATATGCTTGGTTCTAGAATGTTGAACCGGATTGTTGGCAATCTTGATGGAACTTTCATTGTCACATAAGAGAGGAATTTCATTGAATTTCACACCATAATCAAGAAGTGTTTGCTTTATCAATAACAATTGAGCACAACAACTTCCCGCCGAGATATATTCCGCTTCAGCGGTAGAAAGAGCCACTGAATTTTGCTTCTTAGACGACCAAGATATAAGAGAACGTCCAAGCAATTGACAACCACCGGAAGTGCTTTTCCTATCAACCTTGCAACCGGCATAATCCGAGTCGGAAAAGCGTACTAACTCAAATTGAGCGCCCTTTGGATACCAAAGACCAATGTTAGGAGAATACTTCAAATATCTCATTATGCACTTTACGGCGGTCAAATGACACTCATTAGGTGCAGCTTGAAATCTAGCACACATGCACACACTAAACATGATATCGGGCCTAGATGCGGTAAAATAAAGCAAACTACCAATCATAGACCTATAAAGCTTAAGATCAACCGGTTTACCTCCCTCATCAAGATCAAGATGTCCATTGGTAGCCATAGGAGTCTTGATGGGTTTTGCATCTTCCATGCCAAATTTCTTCAAGATGTCCTTCACATATTTAGATTGTCAAACAAAAGTGCCTTCCTTCAATTGTTTGATTTGAAGACCAAGGAAGGAACTCAATTTACCAATCATAGACATTTCAAATTCCCTAGACATCATTCCTCCAAATTGTTTACAAAAATCTTCATTTGTTGAACCAAAGATGATATCATCAACATAAGTTTGAAAAATAAAGTTGTCATTTCAAATTTTCTTGGTGAACAATGTAGTAGCAACCTTTCGAATTTTGAAGCCCATTGAAAGAAGAAAGGCCCTAAGCCTTTCATACCAAGCACGAGGAGCTTGTTTCAATCCATATAAGACCTTAGTGAGCTTGTACACATGATTAGGCTTTGTGGAATCTTCAAAACCGGGACGTTGCTCAACATATACTAGTTCACTAATTTCCCATTCAAGAAAGCACTTTTGACATCCATTTGATATAACTTGATATTGCGAGAACAAGCATAAGAAAACAAGATCCTTATGGCTTCAAGTCTAGCTACGAGAGCAAAAGTTTCATCAAAATCCAATCCCTCCACTTGAGTATAACCTTGAGCAACCAATCTAGACTTGTTTTTCACAACAATACCATCTTCATTTTCTTTGTTCCGGTAGACCCATTTAGTACCAATGACATTGTGATTCTTGGGTCTTTCAACCAACTCTCAAACTTCATTTCTAGTGAAATTATTTAATTCTTCTTGCATGGAAATAACCCAATCCGGATTATCAAGTACTTCATCTACATGCTTAGGCTCATGAAAAGATACAAAAGAATAATGTTGACAAAATGAAGCAACACGAGATCGAGTTTGAACACCCTTACTAATGTCACCCATAATTTGGTCAATGGTGTGATCTTTGGCGACTTGATGATGAATTCTTGGCTGATCAACCGGTTCTTGAGTTGGTGTAGAGGGTGTAGTCATAGAGGCCATTTGATCATCTTCTTGAGGTGAGTCATTGTTGCTTGAGTTACCCTCTTGTTGACTTTGATCATTTGTTGTGGAAGTAGATGGATCTACTTGAATAGAGATTGATGGACCTTCATCATCATCTTCTTATCTAGGCATGATATCCCCGATAGCCATGGTCTTCGTTGCTTTACTCAATTCTTCTCCTCTCACATCATCTAAATTTTCTTTCTCATCTTGAGAGCCCATTGTTTCATCAAATTGCACATCATAAACTTCCTCAACAAATCCCTTGGACTTGTTGTATACTCTATAAGCTTTGGAATTTGAAGAATATCCAAGAAGAAATCCCTCATCACACTTGCTTTGGAATTTAGATAACTGAGAGCCTTTCCTCAAAATATAGCACTTGCAACCAAAAACCCGAAAATACAAAATATTTGACTTCCTTCCATTGAGAAGTTCATATGGTCTTTTGTTGAAGAATCTATGGCAATGTAGCCTATTTGAGGCATGGCAAGCGGTGTTGATAGCTTCGGCCCAAAAAAAATATGAAACTTTGTACTCATCTAGCATTGATTTTGTCATCTCAATTAAGGTTCTATTTTTCCTCTCAACTACACCATTTTTCTCTGGTGTATATGTAGTTGAGAACTCATGCTTGATTCCTTTCTCATCACAAAACTCTTCAACATTGGTGTTCTTGAATTCACTACAATTGTCACTTCTCACTTTCTTCAACTTTAGCTCAAATTCATTTTCGGCTTTTCTCACAAATGACTTGAAAATGTCACAAGTAATAGATTTGTCATGAAGAAAGAATACCCATGTGTATCTTGAATAATCATCCACAATTACCAGACAATAGGTATTTCTACCAATGCTTCTATAGGTAGTGGGACCAAATAAATCCATATGTAGCAATTCCAATGTTCTTGTGGTTGACATAATACTCTTGTTAGGATGTGAGTTGGCAACTTGCTTTCCGGCTTGACAAGCACTACATAATTTATCTTTCTCAAATTTAACATCTTTCAAGCCAAGAACTAAGTCATGCTTCACTAATCGGTTGAGTTGTTTCATGCCAACATGACCAAGTCTTCTATGCCATAACCAACCCATAGAGGCCTTTGAGAAAAAGCAAGTAGTCAAATTAGCCTTCTTAGATGAGAAATCCACTAGATATAAGCTCTCATGACGAAAACCCTTAAAAATAGAATCTTTCCCATCAAGTGAGGTAACCTCAAAATCATTGCTAGTGAATGTACATTTATAAGCATTGTCACAAAGTTGAGCAATAGATAGCAAATTGAAATTGAGAGAATCAACTAGCAAGACATTAGATAGATTATAATCCTTAGAGATAGGTACTTCACCAATGCCTTTTACACCTCCCTTGCTATCATCTCCAAAAGTGATGTTGTCAAAGTCGGAAATATCTTCATCAAGATGAGAGAATATTTTTCTTTCGCCGGTCATGTGGTTTGTACAACCATTATCAATAACCCAATGTCTTCCTCCGACTTTATAGTTCACCTCCAAAAGAAATTACTTTGTTTTAGGTACCCAAAATTTCTTGGGTCCTTCAATGTTAGTAACCAAAATTTTTGGCACCCAAATGGATTTCTTTTTACTACTACCAAGAGAGCGACCAACATATTGAGCACAAACAACACCCTTAGAATATTTCTTAAGAATATAGGAAGGATCCAAGGATACAGTCTTCTTGCTCTTGCATTGGTGATTCACATCAACTTTTGCCTTGCACTTATGACACATCTTTACTTTTTCTTCTTCCTCAAAGGGCACATTTGAACTCACAAAAATACTCTTATTAGGAATGAAAGCCTCTTTTCCTTTCTTGGGCAAATAACCAAGAGCATCTTTGTCTAAGGTGAATTTTTGATTTGTCCAAATATGATTAAACCGAACATGACTCCGAAAATACCGTGCAAGATCTTTGACAAGCACTCAATCTCCTTCTTCAAAGATTAATTTTCCAACAATAAAGAGTCACAAGATATATCCTCGCTAATGCAAGAGCTAGTACTTGTGCTACAAGGTTAGTTAGTTGCACATGGAGAATTATTCAATATATTACGCTCAACACCCATGCTCATTTTTCCTTTGACCTCTTGTGCAAGGAGAGAGTTGTGAGCTTCCTTAAGCTCCTCATGCTTCTCTTTAAGTGTTCACCATGAAGTGTTAAGTGTTTCATGGGAAATCTTAAGATTTTCATGAGTAGTCTTTAGCTCCTCAAAAGAATTTTGAAGTGAAACATTTTTCACCTCCAAATCCCTCAACTTTGATCTCTCCACGTGCAATTTGTCATCGGACTTAATGACCATGGTAACAAGGTCATCATAAGATAAAGTGAAGGACCGATACGGCGAACCAGAGAGGGGGGGAGTGAATGGGATCCGATAAAAATTCTTCTCGAAGGAGATGAAAACTCCAACAAGACGAACACGGCTTCCAACACACGTCTCCAACTCACTACCCAAGTTGGCCAAGCCCACGTAGCCACTGGAGTGCCACTAGACCTAGGAACCAACAAACAACCTTCCGAGCCAAAACACACCAACACGCACAGCGGAAACTTGCACAGCTTGCTGCCTGTGCCACACCGGTCAGACCGGTGGACAGCGCCGATCAGGCTGGTGGCTACAACAGCCGCACAACAAGCGTTCTAGAAAGCGTCAGTGACTTCTTTAGGCCCTGGAACAAAACCACCCCAAAACACAACCAACACGGAGGGAAAACCCTACACAAGACCTAACAAAACACCTCCAAACAGACCAAGAACTGACCAGCAGCACCAAGACCCAAAGACACACGAGTCCAGCAGCTCACCCAAGGCAAATCCCAGAAAAGACTTGCACCGGTCAGACCGGTCAAGAGCACCGTTCAGACCGGTGTAGTTTGGGCAGCTTGGGATGAACAACACCCGCGGGTCAACTCCTCCAAATCCAAGCCTTGATCTCCCGAATCGCTCCACAGGCTTGAACAAGACTTTGGGGATAATAGTAACACCTCATGAGGAGTCCATAGCCAAGTTTAATCCCACCAAAACTTGTCCAAACAAGAGGAATCGAAGAAATCCCGCCAAAAGCACCTCTAACCCTAGAACACGAAAAACCCCAAAATCAAGCCCCTTTACTCACGGATTTGGGAGGGGAATCACAGCCCAAAGAACCACGAAGGGTTCCCACAAATTTCCCCCATTAAATCCCCAAGAGCAAGGTCCCGAAAACACCCCAAGAGAATCAACAAGAGAGGGCTCCGAAAATCACCACCAAGAACAACCGGGAACAACACATCCAAACCTTGAGGAACCAAGCCGAATCATCTATACATACCACAAAGTTCATACAAGGTCTATCTTGCCGCCCGATCATCCAACCCTCTCAACAAGATCTCACCATGAAGCTCTCAAGCTAGTCCTATGGAAATCCTAAGAGAATAGGAAGGGAAAATAGGAAAGCAAATGAACTAGGGTTCCAAACGAGATTGACTGCCATCCTCTCACCTCATGGGTTATATGGAGGCAACCGAAAGTCTAAAATACCCTTTCCTAACAACTAGGGATACAAGCCCTGTCGTATGGACCTCCCTGGGCCCACTACCTCGGTGGGTACCAGGACCGACTACTCGGTGGGCCCCTGGGACTACCCGGCTTGCGCTACACGGCACCTGATGGCGTGGAGCACAAGGACTACGGAGGAGAAGTACTCGGTTAGGAAGTTGTACATGTCCTGCACTGTATGGAAGACTCCTAGACGTACTCAACTAGTACTCTCTCTCCCTACTCCGACTTGTAACCCTGCCTCCCAGGCTATATAAGGCGAGGCAGGGACCGTTCTCTAGAACAACTCATCTCATCCAATCCACGGCGCACTATTACGCCATCTTGTAATCGTGCCCAATCAATCCAGAGCTACGCAGCATACAGGACGTAGGGTATTACGCACCTCGCGGCCCGAACCTGTCTAAATTGTGTGCCACGTGTCTCTTCCTTCGAGTTACCGATCTCGGCGAGGCCACATTCATCTACTTCGGGTACTCCCCTTAGTAGGTTGCCGGTCTAAAACACCGACAGCTGGCGCACCAGGTAGGGGATCTCGCCCGAGATCACATGGCGAACTCGACGGCTCCCGTCTACTTCAAGCCAACCGTCGCCTTCAACCGCGGCGACACCTTCGTGTTCGGCGCCTGGGTCTACACTGCAGACGGTGCGGGCTCTTTCCAGCGCCGCCTCACCTTGCCGCCCAACCCGAAGACTGGCCTCGTGACGCTTCCTGGAGTTGTCACAGGCGAACTCGCCAGCAAGTTCGGCGAAATTTTGCTCTTCAACCATCACGCTGACTTCGAGCTCGAGTCCGCCTCCAACTCGAACTCGACGTCCCCATGGGCCATCGCATGCGAGCTGGCTGCTCAGCCATCGCAGGCGGTCCCCTTACCTCGTGAGCGCTCCACGCGCGGTCCCCGCATCCTCAGCCGGGCCCGCACGGGGGCTCCCTCTTCGCGTCGGGCCGGCAAGGAACCTGTACCCGAGTACAACTCGGACTCCGACACCGCCCCTGGCCACGCTTCGGACTCCAGCCCTCTCTCCGAGTTCTACTCGAACCCCGCATATGAGTTCGACTTCGGGTCGGATCCTGAGGAGCCCGAGTCCGAGAACAACTCCACTGAGCACCCCTTGTCGGGGCCGGCCTCCGGCCGGTTATAACATCTACACCGGCCGGGAGATTCGTCTGCGGCGCGCGACCGCAAGCCTCGCCGACCCGATAAGTGGAGACTCACACTACGTCGCCTACATCGACTCGCTACCGTTCCGGAGGGGAACACCACTTGCCCAAGCCGACTCAAACACCCCCAACCGAGGTGGCACCTTCGAGTCCGGCCTTGGCACCCCCGATCGCCAAGTCTTCATGGCTGCCGGCGACACCCCAGGGCCTTCAGGGACGGCCCAGGACAAGTACCTGGAAGACATCTCCTCCGACGAGCTCTCTCGCCGATGCTCCACCAAACGAGAACCCTGCGGACAGAGACGCTCGACGCGAGCGTAACCGGAAGCGCAGCAAACGTCGCCGGCGCCTCCGCGACAACTTCCCCGTCCGCAACCTTGCGGAGGCTCTCGAGGTGGTCGAGAGCAGAGTACACACCACCCCTGAGCAATGCCTCATGTCGATCATAGCGATCGCACGCCAGGCTCAGGGCATACACACTGGAGAGGTCATCGCAAAGCTAGCTGAAGATGCCTACTTCATGCGAGTCGACAACAGGGTCAACCAACCTCCTCCCGCCGAGCACCGCGACAACGAGGCTACAAGTCGCAGCCGCCGGCAACGGCCCCAACCGTACTCGAGCCGAGCTCCCCGGCCGAACCCAACCGCACCTCGCTCCAACGCCGGGCGGACGTCCACGGGCGGCAACGCAACCGCGATGTCGTCCCCCACCGTGCCCCGGCCGGCGGCGGCGACCACGATCCCCGACGGCGGCGGTTGCAACGGCGGAAGCTCCAACCATGGAGCCAACGGGAGGGCGGCGGCGGCGGCGGGGCCGCGGCGGCCGAGGCCACGCGAACGCCCACGCTTCTGGCGCCTCACAGGGCGGGTACGACGCCCGCCAGAAGATTGAGGAGCTGCGGCGGAAGAAGTCGACCACCGCGAGGGCGACGACGACGGCTTCCCCCGCCTTCTCACCTCGACTTCGCAACTTGCTCCTCCCCGACAAGTTCAATCCTTTGGAGATCACCAAGTACGATGCGAAGCAGGACCCCATCTAGTGGCTCAGGTGCTACGCCCTCTCTATCGAGAATGCGGTGGCAATGACACCAAGTGCCTCTACTTCCCCTTCACGCCCGGACCAAGCTCCACTCACATGGCTCGAGTCGGCCGGACAAGCACTCGATCGATAAGTGGGACCGGACCGAAGGAGCGGTTCACCAGCAACTTCGCGGGCGCCATGGGCCGATCGGGTACTCGCATGGACCTGGCCATGGTCAAGCAGGAACAAGGCGAGACCCTCCGCAAGTACATGCGCCGCTTCTTCGACAAGCGCGCTACCGTCGTCGACGTCACCGACAAGGAGGTCATCGACCTCTTCCAAGACGGCCTCTACCACCGCCGCACCTTCGAAGACTTCGGTCGTCGCCGCCCCAAGTCCATCCCCCACCTCAAGGACATGATCACGTCCTGGGCGGATGAAGAGGACAAGGCCAACGCCAAGTACGACGCCATCCATGGCAAGAACAAGCGAGAACCGGGCGGCGGCGGCAAGAAGCAACGCGAACTAGGGCGGTCGCAACAACAACAGTACTACTACTACTCGGGTCCCAACCGCAAGCGCAAGCCAGACAACACTGTCGCGGCTATCCAACGCCCTGCGAAAGGGAACTCGAAGAAGAACTCCGGCGGTTTCAAAGACCTGCTGAAGGAGAAGTGCCCGTGGCATCCAAATGGCAACCACACCACCGAGCAGTGCTATCAACTCGAGCATGCACTTAAGGATACGCCGAGCCACCGCACCCTCATGACCAAAAGGGAAAGAAGAAGGACGGCGACAATAATGACTTCCGGGAGCCCGACAAGACCGTCAACGTCCTCTTCGGCGGGCTACCCGGCGGGCGGGAGCGAAGGCTACCCGTCGTGAAGTCATGTTCATTGAGCCGGCGGTCTCGACCCCTCTCGGGTGGTCGGAGGTGCCTATCACCTTCTCCCGCGCGGATCAATGGACCGGCTTCTCCGAACCGAGATGGTTCCCCCTCGTCCCGAAGCCGTGGTCGCGGGATCCAAGCTCAACATGGTGCTCATCGACGGTGGAAGTGGGCTCAACATCCTTTTCACCAAGACCTTGAAGAAGATGAAGCTCGACATCACCCACATGCTCACCAAGAGCAACACGCCCTTCTACGGCATCGTCCCCGCAACGCGGCTATCCCACCGGGCTCGGTGGTCCCCGCCGCTACCTTCGGGGAAACTCGGAAAACTACCGTACCGAGTACATCAAGTTCGAGGTCGCGGACTTTGAGACTTCCTACCACGCCATCCTCGGCAGACCGGCCATCGCCAAGTTCATGGCGGTCCCCCACTACACCTACTTGGTACTCAAGATGCCAAGCCCAGCGGGTGTACTCTCTCTTCAAGGGGACTTGAAGATCTCCCACGACTGCGACACAGAAGCCGTGGAGACCGCCTCTACGAATCAAGTACCCAACGCGATGATGGAGGTCTACGCTGCGTCGAGGAAGCTTGCTACAAGTGAACTCGACACCCCGGAGAAGTCTGACAGCGCCAACTAGCCTTAGCCACCTGAGGAGGTACTCGTCAAGACGATCGATCTCGGTACAGGCGACCCCAGCAAGACCACCACCATCGGGGCTGGACTCGACCCCAAATAGGAAGACGCGCTCATCAGCTTCCTTCGGGCTAACCGCGACATCTTCGCGTGGAAGCCAGCGGACATGCCGGGGAGTGCCCGGGGAGCCGATTGAGCACGCGCCTCAACGTCGATCCTAAGGCCACCCCCAAGCGACAACACCTCCGACGCTTTGCCGACGACGGACGGGACGCCATCAAGAAGGAACTCGCCAAACTACTTGCGGCGGCTTCATCGGAGAAGTCTTCCATCCCGAGTGGCTCGCCAACCCCGTCCTCGTCCGCAAGAAGAACTCGAACGAGTGGAGGATGTGTGTCGACTACACCGACCTCAACAAGCACCGCCCCAAGGACCCCCTCGGGTTTCGCGGATTGATCAAGTCATCGACTCCACGGCGGTCGCGACCTCGCTCTCGCTTCCTCGATCGCTACTCCGGTACCACCGCATCGCGATCAAGGAAGAAGACCAGAGAAGACCGCGTTCATCACCCCATTTGGCGCGTATCGCTACACGACCATGTCCTTTGGGTTGAAGAACGCCGGCGCCACCTACCAACGAGCTATCCGGGCTCGCTTCAAGAGGCAACTCAACAAGAACGTCGAAGCCTACGTGGATGACGTGGTCGTCAAGACTAGAGACTCCGGCACCCTCATCGACGACCTTGAAGAGACTTTCGCATCCTCGCGCGAGTACCGCCGGAAGCTCAACCCGAACAAGTGCGTCTTCGGCGTACCTTCGGGCAAACTACTCGGCTTCATCATCAGCCAACGCGGCATCGAAGCCAACCCCGAGAAGATCTCCTCCATCACCAGCATGAAAGCTCCCACAAGCATCAAGGATGTGCAGAAGCTGACCGGGTGCATGGCGGCACTGAACAGATTTATCTCGAAGCTCGGAGAACGGGGGCTCCCCTTCTTCAAACTACTCAAGCACCAAGAGAAGTTCGTGTGGACTCCAGAGGCGGATCAAGCCCTTGCCCAGCTCAAGGACTTCCTATCGAAGCCGCCTGTCCTCATAGCTCCCCACAAGGGCGAGCAGCTACTGCTCTACCTTGCTGCGACTACTCATGTGGTCGCATCGCCATTGTCATCGAGTGGCGGGGAAGACGGCCACGCCCACCCAGTCCAGCGACCAGTCTACTTCGTCAGCGAGGTCCTATCAGAGTCCAAGGCACGCTATTAGCCAGTACAGAAGCTACTGTACGCAGTGCTCATCACCTCGCGGAAGCTGCGTCACTACTTCCAGGAGTACTCGATCTCCGTCGTCACCGACTACCCGCTCGGCGACATCCTGCGGAACCAAGATGCTACTGGAAGAATCTCCAAGTGGGCAGTCGAGCTCGGCGCCCTCTCCATCGACTTCAAGCCACGCACAACCATCAAGTCGCAGGCCCTAGTCGACTTCATGGCGGAAGTGGCGCGAGAACCAGTTGCCTACTCCAACCGTGCGACCAGAGCATTGGGTGATGTACTTCGATGGCTCACTCAACCTCGAGGGCGCAGGTGCAGGGGTAATGCTGATCTCTCCAACGGGCGAACAACTCAAGTACGTCCTGCAGATCTTCTGGAAGGTCTTGAACAACGAAGCCAAATACGAAGCTCTCCTACACGGGCTCCGTCTCGCGGCTTCACTGGGCATCAAGCGGCTACTGGTCTACGGCGACTCCGCAGTGGTCATCAACCAAGTCAACAAGTCCTGGGACCGCAACAAGGAGAACATGGACGCCTACTGCCTAGAAGTCCGCAAGCTCGAGAACAAGTTCTATGGTCTCGAGTTCCACCACATCGTCCGCGACAACAACGTTGCAGCGGACGTCCTCTCGAAGCTTGGATCTACCCGCGCTCAAGTACCAGCGGGTGTCTTCGTTCACGAGCTTCACGCGCCATCCATCCCAGAGCCGGCGCCACCGACCACTGTCCCGCACACCCACCACTGGACAAGAGGTCATGATGATCGACGTGGACTGGAGGCAACCCTTCATCAACTACCTCGGCAAGCGAAGGTTCCCCTCGAACAAGAACTCGGCCGAGCAGCTCATCCGCCGTGCCAAGTCCTACGTCCTCGTCGGCGACAAGCTTTACAAGCGGGGCGCATCTTACGGAGTACTCATGAAGTGCGTCCCCGTGCAAGAAGGCAAGGACATCTTGGAGGAGATCCACAAGGGCGTCGCGGCAACCATGCGTCCTCACGCACGGCCGGTCGGCAAGGCCTTCCGGCAAGCTTTCTGCGGCCCACGGCTTTGGGCGACGCCGAAGAACTCGTCGGAAGGTGCCAAGGATGACAGACTTCGCCAAGCAGCAACACATCCCGGCCTACAAGCTAGTCACCATACCGCCAACCCGGCCCTTTGCCCGCCGGGGGCTCGACATGATTGGGCCACCGCCAACCGCGCCGGTGGGTTCAACGAGTATTGGTGGCCATCGACAAGTTCACCAAGTGGATCGAAGTCAAGCGGTAACATTCGCCAAGGCGGACGAGTACTCGACTTCCGGATGAACTCGTACACCGCTACGGACTACCCCATCGCATCATCACGGATCCGGGCTCCAACTTCAACAACCACCGGTTGCGGGAGTACCGCGAGAGAGAGCGGCCCGGGATCGACGTCCGATACGTCTCGCCTTGCCCATCCTCGGGCCAACGGACAAGTCAAGCGCGCTAACGGGATGGTGCTCGACGCTCTCAAGAAGCGGCTACACGACATCGCTAACTCTAAAGGAGGCAAGTGGATCAAGGAACTACCCAACGCACTGCGGGGGCTACGGACTCGGCCATCCAAGCCAACGGGGGCAATCCCCTTACTTCTGGTCTACGGCTCCGAAGCAATCCTCCCCGCCGACGTCATATGGAACTCGCCAACGGTGGAGCACTACGATGAAGGGGTCTCGAGAAGACGACGAGACGAGTTGACATCGACAACCTCGAAGAAGCTCGGCTGCGCTGCCCTCGTCCAATCAGCAAGGTACCTGGAGGGTATCCGACGCTACCACGATCGCAACTTCAAGGAACGCTCCTTCAACGTTGGTGATCTGGTCCTCCGTCATATCCAGAACACGGAAGGACTACACAAGCTCAGTTCCCCCTGGGAAGGTCCTTTCACCGTGGCAAAGGTGACCGGGTCGGGCTCCTACCGCCTCCAAACACTTGAAGGCGAAGACATCAACAACTCATGGAACGTCGACCAGCTCTGTCGATTCTACGCCTAGTCTGCACGACTACTCCGGGGTTCAAGTCTACACGACTACATCAACACCCCCTCCGCCGTAAGCGGCCTCCGGTCCCGGCTTTAGTCTCGGACTACTCCTCTCCGAGATCCGGCCCCGCGCGGCTACCTACGGATCCCGGGCCGCGACGAGCGACAAAGGACTCTAGCGACGGTCTACTAAGAGACCACACTCTAAGATCCGGCCTACACGGCTACCTACGGATCTACTGCTGTAAGCGGCTACTCGCCCTAGCACCACTCAGCTGTAAGCGGCCTCCGGGTCCAGGCGACTACTCTGTAACTACGGCCCTGGCCATCCAGGTGTACTTCTTCAGTAATAAAGTTTGATCATTCATCAACTTCTTTACTGTCTACTTCCCTCAACGGGACTACTGCCGAGTACGACTACTCGCATCCACTCCACGATGGGGCTCCGCACTCTGAGATCGCGACTACGAGTACTCATTGCTGGAATTTTTCTTTCATTAATACTTAAGCAATTCATTACAATTTTTTCTGTACAAACTTGGCTACTAGCTAACTATTACAGGGCTACTGGAGATTGAGCTTATCAGCTACTTGCTCCGCGATGGGAGCCATCTGCGCCAGCAGCTCCGCGTACTGCTCATCGGTGCAGTTGGCGGCTACCCCGCCAGCGACTACTTCCACCGGGGCCTTTGGGAAGTAGGACTTCATGAAGGCCAAGACTTGCTTCGGGATCGACCTCGCCATGTGCTTCACATAAGCCGCCAGCCGGCTGGGGGCCTCCCTGAGGCGATCCACTAGCGGAGCGATCTTGGGGCCGCCCGGATGAGGCACCAAGAGCCTTGCGATCGGCAGCGCGGCTTCTTCAAGATCCTTCAGCTGGGCTCGCAGCGCCTCGCAATCTTCATTCAACTTCTGCAACGATTTGTAGCAGTTGACGAGATCACGGTCAGATGCAATCCGAAGCTCCATGTGCTTCTCGCACTTGGACGCTGGCTTCGACGAGATCACGGTCGGATCCAATCCGTGCTCCCTTGAGGAGCAGGGGGCTGGCGCTCCAGTTGCGCCAATAACTCTTAAACAGGGGGGGGCTGGGCTACGACTCCCAGCAGGCTCCGCCACTATGTTCCACTCGCCTTCGTCGCCCTCCTCGACGGGCTCCGTTGGCGGCACCTGCTGTATACAACGAAGATCAGTCATCAGCAAGTGAACTCGTACAATGGGTACTCGACTACACAAGTCAAGACTTCTTACCTCTTGAGGCGTGGTCTCCGTGACCTTCAGCTTCTTCGTCACCCGCTGGCGGGCGGGGTTGCGCGGCTTCCGTGGCGGCGCAGCCAGACTAGCCTCCAGGCTAGTCGGCGATTCTTGCACGAGAGGTACATGAGGCAAGCCGGGACAGCTAAACCTTGACCGCAGCTGGAAGCGGTCTTGTAGCGTCTCCTCGTCGTCGTCGTCGTCATCATCCTCCTCGGACGTATCTTCTACGATGATGGTGTCATCGCCTTCGCCGACTTCTCGCCGCTCCTTGGCTTTGGTTTTCCCCTCCTTTGGGATCTCGATTCCCTGAGGGGGCGGCTGCGGCTCGGATACGAACCTCTTCAAGTCGTCTTGCAAGCACAAGACATCAGTGCGACTACTCACAAGTAATGACTACTCGACTAGGGGGTACGATTACTTACCTCCTTTGGCGGGCGCGCGACGGAGTACTCTTGGACGGGGCACGCCGTGTACGGCGGCATGTCCTTGAAGATGCGCGTCAGCCTCTCCACAATGTCGTCGTCGTTGACTTCACCTTCAGGCATCCGCGACGTATCATCGTTGCCAGTGTACTCGAAGCCTAGGGTGTCGCGGGCCATCAGCGGCTGCACCCTTCGCTTCATGAAACTGAAGGCCACGTGCTCGGCCCTCAGTCCAGCTTCTCTGAGCACCTTGATGCGTGCTAGCAGCTCGGGGAGCTGGATCCCCTTCTGCATTGTGGGTTCTGTGTTCCACCAATCCCGGTGCCTGGGCTGCCTCCCGCTCGGTTTTGGCAAACCGGGGTGATGGTTCGTGACATAGAACCACCTCGCTTTCCAATCGGCGTTGGAGTCAATGAGCTTGTACGCCGGTGCATCGCTCGGCGGCGTCTTCTCTCATCTGGATGCCAGCTCCTCCGACTACTCGAGGATTGCTGGTGCTTGGCTGCGGCTTCACCCAGAAGAATTTCCGGAACAGGATCCAGTGCGGTTTGATCCCAAGGAATGCTTCACAAAAATGGACGAAGACTGCGGTATGGAAAATGCCGTTAGGGTTCAGATTGAGGTACTCAACTCCGTAGTACCCGAGGAGGCCCTTGAAGAAATCACTGGCTGGAAGCGCGAGTCCGCGCTCCGTGAAGCGCGCAAACATCGGGATCTCGTCTTCAGTTTTCTCCATGGGGTACGGATCCCCGGCGGCGGCTCTCCACATATCTACTTCCTTCTCGTGGATGAACCCGCTGTTGAGAAGGGCCAACAGATCCTCGGTCTTCACCTTCGACTTCTTCCACTCGCGGCTTGGATCTGGCCGTGGTGGAGACATCGGTGGCGCTGCCCCAGTGGCAGCCGTGGCGGCCTCGTCACGGCCTCTCTTCTTCCCGGCGACCTTCGAAGACTTGGACGGTGAAGGCTTCATTCTCCAAGTACAAGGCGTCTTCACGCGCATCCGCTCAGGGGCTACTCTAGAAGCTCTGGGTGGCGGCGCACTTAGATCAACTGCGGCGGCTGCGTGCACTAGAAGTGGATCTGCCTCAGATCGATTTGAAATGACTACAACAGCGATGGGTAAAAAACCGTAAGGGTTTTGGCTTCTATTTATAAGTCAAACTGGCTCCGCAACGGCCGGCTGGATAAGTCCACGCTCGGCTGACTCAGCGGCTAAGCGCGGCTCTTCGTATTCTACTAGTCGATGCGCCTCACCTCGGGGGCTCGGCTACGGTTACTCGACTACCTGGGAAGCGACAAGACTCAGGAGCATCTCAGGACACATTCTACAAGATGACCCTTCAATTCGAGAGGAAGTACTCGACTCAAGGCTCGGGGCCTCCGTGCCACGTGTCCTTCGGTTTTTTCTCTCCGGATTTTTCGGGATATTCTTGCCAAAGACTTCAGATGGACCCTCAGCCAAAGTCTACAACTCAACCTAAGGCTCGGGGGCTACTCCATATGGAGTGCGATTTTGCAATCGCACCTCCATATTGGCTCCGGCTTCAAGACTACACGGGCGTTCTTGAAGGCCTTCGAGGGCAGCACTCGAGGACGCTTGGGACTACTCGAGAAGACTTCAAGATTGCTCGGATATCAGCTGGAGTACATTCCAGCCTCGGGATGCTTCGACTATTCTTGAGGACTTTTGACGTGTAGTACTCGGGGACGCTTGAGGACTACTCGTTAAGGCCGTCAAGACTACTTGAAGCTATCCTTCTCGACTACAAAGTACTCGGGGGCTTGTCGTATGGACCTCCCCGGGCCCACTACCTCGGTGGGTACCGGGACCGACTACTCGGTGGGCCCCCGGGACTACCGGCTTGCGCTACACGGCACCTGATGGCGTGGAGCACAAGGACTACGGAGGAGAAGTACTCGGTTAGGAAGTTGTACATGTCCTGCACTGTATGGAAGACTCCTAGACGTACTCGACTAGTACTCTCTCTCCTTACTCCGACTTGTAACCCTGCCTCCCGAGCTATATAAGGCGAGGCAGGGACCGTTCTCTGGAACAACTCATCTCATCCAATCCACGGCACACTATTACGCCATCTTGTAATCGTGCCCAATCAATCCAGAGCTACGCAGCATACAGGACGTAGGGTATTACGCACCTCGCGGCCCGAACCTGTCTAAATTGTGTGCCACGTGTCTCTTCCTTCGAGTTACCGATCTCGGCGAGGCCACATTCATCTACTTTGGGTACTCCCCTTAGTAGGTTGCCGGTCTAAAACACCAACAAGCCCCTCAAGGGCGGTTTTGGAAGTCTTCATGTTTTCTCCATTGGACGGATGCCCGGCGACTGCAACCTGCTTAGCCTCGACGCAAGCCTTGCGATCCCGACGCGTGTCCTCCGCTTCAAAGATTCCGGACTGCATCGTCGTACACTGGTCAGACCGGTGCTCCTCACCGATCAGACCGGTACCCACAGGTCAGACCCACCGGTCAGACCGGTCTGGCACTGCTGCAGCACCATCTTCGGTTCTTGGGTCTTGGCTTTGTGGATCAACCAAGGAACCCAGTGGTTTTCTGGTGAACCACTGGAAACCCTGCGAAGTCGGTGTAGCCTCCGCCAATCGCCACTCATGATTCGGCTCCCACGTAGTCCCGACTCGACCTTGGTTTTGAGGCTCAATCAAGAAACCGTCCATGACTTCATCTTGCTATTCATACCACCATGCGGCCCGCACTTGACCCCGCTGGCCACTGGGTCCCTCGAACGAAGCCTACTTGTCTTCTCCACACCTGGAGGCCTCACCGGCGACACCCTTTCGTGCTTGTTCTTCACTTGCACCAACACCAATCAAGCCGCAACCTGCACCTGCAATACTTAGCCAAGAGTCAGTCCACACAACGCTGTCAATCACTCATCACACAAGGAAGCGACCATCCACCGGTCCTCGAACCACACATGATCCTCATAAAGCATTGTCATCATTATAACTATCACAATCATCATCATCTTCATCGATTATTACCTTTGATTCACCTTTTGCCACGAGACAATATGACTTGGAGAAGAGTGAATGAGCTTCCTTGATAGCAACCCCGACAAGACCCCTTGAAGGCTTGTCATCATCATCTTCATCGGAGCTTGCATCGGAATCCCACTCAACAAAGTAGGCTTGGCCATTTTTCTCCTTCTTGTAATATTTCTTCCTCTTAGAAACACTCTTCTTGTCTTTCTTCTTGCCCTATTTGTCTTCTTTCTTGTTTGGACAATTAATTGAGATATGTCCAACTTTGAAGGACCGAAAAGGCGACCAGAGAGGGGGGGAGTGAATGGGAGCCGATAAAAATTCTTCTCGAGGGAGATTAAAACTCCGACAAGACGAACTTGCTCGGTCGAACCCCCGAAATCACACGCTCCGCACTTCTACCTCCCGTTTGCCAAAACCACGTAGCCACCGGAGTGCTACCGGTCCTAGGAACAAACACTACCAAGCAACCACAACACACACGCAAGACCGACGGCGGAAACTACTCGAAAGCCGGCTAACCGGAGGGGGCGGTTAGACCGGGTATAGGGGGCGGTTAGACCGCCTCCACACGGCAACCAAGAAATCCTCCGAAACTCCTCTTCCGAGCACCAAAACACACCACGGTTTCACCAACGAGAGATCTGCGGTCAAGGCCATGCTAGCTACCGGAAAATCTTGGCGAAAACCAAAACTTCACCCAAGGGCCTAGGGGCGGTTAGACCGGCTACCCGGGGCGGTCTAACCTCCGTACCCAGGCAATGAACTCCAACCAAGAACACCTAGCAAAGCGCGCGAGAACGGCTCCAAATTTCATCCGGACACTCCTCCGATCGGGGCGAACAAACTCACGAGAGGAAAATCCGGCGAAACAAAACTTTGACCCCGAAACACCCGGGCGGTTAGACCGCCCCGTAGGCGGTTAGACCGCCCCTTCCAGAACACGAACCCGCGGGTCAAACCTCAACTTCCTCGCGCTCGATCTCCCGAATCACTCCACGGATTGCAGCCAAACTTCGGGGATAGCTGGGTTACCTCACGGGCAACCTCTACCTCAAAGGAATCGTCTCGAAACGCTCACAATCAAGAGGAATCGAAGAAATCGCTTCTCTAGGTCAAGAACTCGCCCAACTCGAAAAGCCACCAAATCGAGTCCGATTCAAAGGGGATTTGGGGGCAAAGTCACTAGCCAAAGAGGCACAAGAACCTCATACGTGACACCCACCAAAAACCCCGAGAAATTGTTCTCAAAACACCGCCAAAAGAGCTCCAAAAAACAACATCAAAGAGACGGGAAAACCATCATGAAGAACCACGCCGAACCTACTATACATGCCATGAATGGTTCGTACAAGGTCTAGTTTGCCACCCAAACATCCATCCCTCTCTCTAGATCTCACATGAAGCTCTCAAACTAGCCTTCTAAAAAACCTAGGGAAAATAGAGAACGAAAATGGAAAAACCAAATGAGCTAGGGTTCCAAGAGTTGGCCGCCATCCACCCCTCTAATGAGTATATATGGAGGCACCCAAAAGACTAAACTACCCTTCACTAATAACTAGGGATACATGCCCCTCAAGGGCGGATTTGGAATTCTTGATGTCTTCACCATCGGACGGATGCCGGCGACCGCACCCTCGCGTAGCCTCGACGCACGCCTTGCGATCCCGACGCGTGTCCTCCGCTTCGAAGCTTCTCGGCGCCGGCGGCCGGGCGGTCGAGCCGCCCCCCCCCGGGCGGTTAGACCGGCCCCCGGGAAGCCGACCGACCCCGGGCGGTCGGCCGACCGCCCTCCGGGCGGTTGAACCGACCCGGGTGGCCGCACCTCCTCGTCGAGTCTTCGGCCTCGGTTTTGTGGCTCAACCGAGTAACCCGGTGGTTTTACGGTGAACCACCGCAAACCCCGCGAACTCGGTGTAGCCTCCGCCAATCTCCACTCATGACTCGGCTCCCACGTAGTCCCGGCTCGACCTTGGTTTTGAGGCTCTACCAAGAAACCGTCCACGACTTCATCTTGCTTTCGTTCATGCCACCATGCGGCCCGCACTTGACCCCGCCGGCCACCGGTCCCTCGAACGAAGCCTACTTGTCTTCTCCACACCTCGGAGGCCTCACCGCAACGACCTTTCGCGCTTGTTCTTCACCTCGCACCAACACGAGTCAAGCCGCAACCCGCACCCGCAATACTTAGCCAAGAATCGGTCCACACAACGTTGTCAATCACTCATCACACAAGGAAGCGACCATCCACCGGTCCTCGAACCACACAAGGTCCTCAATCTCCCCCTTGATGAGTGCATTGACAACACACTCAAATGAAGTAACACAAGAGAAAAGGAAAAGAAAAGAAACAAAGTAAAAAGAAACCCCAACAAGCGATCGAAAGCCAAATAAAGGCAAAGAGCAAGATCACTTGAAGAAGACAAGTCTCGGACCCCTTAGGCAAGGGCAACGGCTCGACACATCCGAGACAAAACACGGCTCAAGCAAAGAGCGCAAACCACCAAAGCAAAACTCGAACACCACAAAGAGCTCCCCCCGCACAAATGCAAGCTCCCCCCGAGCCACAAGACACTCCCCCCGAACACATGCATCAATGCAACTCGGGAATGCAACAAAGAGCAAAAACTCGCTCACGCCCTGCCCGGGGCGGTTAGACCGCCCGCCGTGGCGGTTAGACCGCCTCTGCCCGAACCGACCGCGCGGGGGGCGGTTAGACCGCCCCAAAGAAACCGGCCCCGCACCACACTCGCGCAAAAATTTCCCGAAACAATTGGAACACCTTCCAAACACTCCCGAGTGCCCAAAACATGCACAAACTTCTCCCCCTTGTTGACAATGCATGAATCAAGGCAAAATGCGAAAATTTGCACCATATAGCTTCTCGAATATACAAAATTCATCACAAGGAGCTACACAAGTCCAAATGAGCAAGTTAGATACTCGACGGAGTTCGTAAGGACCTTAACTACGTGATCACCAAGTTTCACAACCATTGGACAAGGCTAAAAAGGATTTTAGTAATTTTGCGAAAAGTTACTCCCTCACAAGCAAATACCTAAACATGAGCAAAACATATCAAAATGGCAAAGCCACTCAAACTTCATGCTAGGACAGCCATTCTAATCATAAGACCATCATAAACACCCAAAAGCACCTCATGTCATGTCAAAGCCACCGAGCCATGTGCCTACTTCTATGTATGAGACTTCTCATTGGTAGGCATCATGCAACGGTTTTAGCACCCAAAGCAAATTAATTTCAGCACATATGACATGGGAACATATTTTCCAAGCATTTTTCATTCCATTTTCAGATTTATGATTGGTACATGAAATGTCTTTGCGACAAAAAGGAACTTATGCCCCTCCACAAGATTAAGCAAGAGGGCTAAACATTCATGATGGCAAATGAGCCTTTGGCCCCAAATGATCAATAAACTAGCTATCCAACCACAAAGTAAGCATAGCAAAGCCACTAAAATATGTCAAGATCATATATAGGCATTTACGCATGAGAGAGCATGTATATGACATTTTTCAAAAATTAGCCATCAACCATGGATCATTCAACAAGATCATCAAGAGCTAAGCCAAACTCACCATAGCATATCAAACAAGCTCACAAGAACATATATAGCAACCCATGGTAAACATTGTATATAGGAGAAGCTTTTCCTATCCGATGCATATGATACAAAATGCATGCAATCTAAGATACAAGGATGCCTATACATCATGTTACATATGCCATGCCAAATGCAATAAATGCACAAAGGAAAGCTATACATATGCTACACAAGGAGCTTCACCACCAACTTAGGAAACCAACCACACACACAAAGCTCACAAAAGACCGGCTCCTCGAGGGGAGGCAAAAAGGGCTCGACACCACCGGCAAAAGAGCAAAGGAGCACAAAACTCACAAGCTCCCCCTAAACACATGCACTAGGGCCAAAGAGCATACAAAGCTCACCTTACACACATGATATAGAGAAGGAGCAAAACAAACCAAGTGGCTTGACCAAGGCCACACACTCGAAGGTCACAAAGCACTTACCTTTATCATTTCTTCACAATTCACTCATCCTTGTCCACCATCCCCCGAAAGTGATGCACCTACATGTCACCACGGGGTATGAGGCCGAAGAACCACCCCCGATATCAACCAAATGTTCTCCGGGCCTCCCACCCGCAACTCAAAACCAAGAGCGAGAGCGAGCAAATGACTCAACACCGGGGTTAGTCCCAAAAGTGTGAAACCGGTGTCGGGCCATTTCCTCAAAAGTAGGGTTAGCAACATTCATCCTACCCCGCCTATCAATACGGCGATCCATCCTGTCAAACCTATCAAACCCGGAACCACCATGGGAACACCACTCCCGTCTCACCGGAGGAGTACGAGTACCACGAAAAGGAGGGCATGGTCCGTAGCCCCTCCGAGACTCAAGGCTGCGACGTCTCCCAAACTCGTATTGATCTCGAGGTAGAGAACGTCCGGCAAACTCAACACCACCGGACTCAAAGTGTCTACCATCCGGACCATAACCAAGGGAACCGAAACCACCAACATCACGACCTCGGAAACAGAAGCGCACAGAAATGCGGGGAGGGCCGGGCGACCGCCTAGCCGTGGCCGGTCGACCGCCCTTCCCGGGCGGCCGGCGCCGACCGCCTAGCCGGGCCGGTCGACCGCCCTCTCCGGAACCACCACCGCGGCTACGGGATTTCTCATATCCCCATGCGGATCCTTACGCACAAAGCCCTTTCCCTTAGGTAGTGGCATACGAGGCTCAGGCACACCATGAGAAGGGTGGTACCTGTCCTTGTTCGCCCACTCCTTAGCCATTCTCGCCCTCTCTCTTTCTCTTATAGCAAAACTCTCTCTTGTGACCATCCTTCCCACAAAACTCACAATGGAAAAGGATTGGTTTGGGCTTAGGCTTGGGGAGAGGCTCTCCACTTGGTTTCTCACTAGGCTTTTCACTTGCCTTCTCACTCGGTTTTTCTCTCGGTTGGTTTGGCTTGGATGCAAACTTGTCTTTGGGTGTGGGTTTTGGTGGAACTGAAACATTCCCAAATTTCTTTTCTCTCTCACCACTGCCCTCACCAACCTCATCCAATCCCAAAGCCCAACC
Organism: Cenchrus americanus; assembly: GCA_947561735.1. Classification (NCBI taxonomy): domain Eukaryota; kingdom Viridiplantae; phylum Streptophyta; class Magnoliopsida; order Poales; family Poaceae; genus Cenchrus; species Cenchrus americanus. Next base: position 193,769,475 of record OX387245.1, on the reverse strand, counting down.
ATCAAAGCGCTTACAACTAGCAATCATCATACCAAGGCGAGGTTCTTGACTCGACAACCAACTCGGCGCTTCACGCAACTTATCATTCTCATCTTGCAAGCGACCAACACATTTTGCAAGATCCAAATTCTTCATAGCATGCAACTCACATGTAGAACAAGAAGTAGGAATAGGCACTTTCAAATCGGCCTCTAGCGAACCAATGCGAGAACGAAGCTCAACAATTTTCTCATGCAAACCGGGGCAAGAAGTGCAAGCACCAAGCAAAGTGGGTCTAGATTGTAGCTCGGCCAATTCAACCCTAAGCACATCTAGTTCCTCACACTTGGAGGCATACTTCTCCCTAAGATCGAGCCAAGTCGGCTAGGAAAGCGAGAGCAATCAGCACAATCATTTTCATCAGAAACAACAGGGCTAGCCTTAAGCGAATCAATTTCAAGCTTGCTATCAAGAACCTGTGTTTCTAGCTCAGCCACTCTAGTCCTAGCGTCCTCGAGCAAAGATCTAAGCTCCTTCCTAAGCTTCTTAGCCTCTCTAAGCATGTGATCGCGATTATCAAGCAAGTCAACCAACTCCTCATTCTCCTTGCGCAAAGAAGAGAGCTCATCACATACCTCATCCTCGGAATCCAAGTCCGAGGCGTCCTTCTGGCTTCTCTTCTGCTCGAAGCGCGAGCCATGCCGCAGAAGTCGTCCTTGAGGCTTAGGCCCGTCACACAAAGGCCGTTGAGATACTTGCCAAGGTTCTTCTTCTTCTTCCTCTTCTTCTCATCCTCTTCGTCTTCATCACTCGAGCTTGAAGACGTGTCCTCGGAATCAGACTCGATGTCGCTTGATCTCTTCATCTTCTCTCGAGACCGTGCCTTCTTCCCATGTTCATGATCCTTCTTCTTGGACTTCTTCCTCTTGTCCTTGAACTTGTGCTTGTCGTGGTTGTTCACCTTCGGACACTCGGCGAAATAGTGTCCAGTCTTGCCGCACTTGAAGCATGTCCTCGTGTTCCTCCTCATGTTCACGCGGTTCTCGTGCAACCTCTCGAACCGCCTCGTCAGGAGCGCCAGCTCGTCCTCTCCAAGCACGTCGAACTCCTCATCTGGCATAGACATCAAAGAGGACAAAGAAAACATCCCGGTGGATGGGTTAGTATTAGCCTTTCCTTTCAAACCACCGACGAGGGCGAGACTATGAGAGTCAGTCGGGCCCTCGATCTTGGGCTTGTCATGCCCCTATCCACCTCGGCCGACTTGAGCTTCGAGAACGCTCGTTCACCGTCGAGTATCATACCTCTCCGACTCGACTATGGCCTCGAACTTTCCGCCCCATATCGTACGATCCAAAGAGTGTAAGAGCTTGACCGCTCTATCATGATCATCGTACGGGAGCACGTCCACATTGGCCCTCATGTTGTTCACAACCACCGTGAACCTGCGGAACAAGGCATCGATGGACTCACTGGGGAGATGAGTGAAGTTCTCGTACTCTCTCCGTAGGTCGCATACAACCGTGCCTCGAACACGGGCGTTCCCAACATGAGCCTCCTTCAACACCGCCCAAATCCTACAAGCCAAGTGCTCGGTGTGCACCGATCGAACTCGGCCGACACAAAGCACGAAACAAGTAGTCGACCGCCTTATTGTTGGCGTCGAATGCGTCCCCTCGACCCCGGAGCAAGGAAATCCATCGGCCGGACATAGCCTGTGTCCACCGTGACATCCCAAAGCGGGCGACCCTTCCCGCGGAGGAACGCACCCATCCGCTTGCTCCACATCCGGTAGTTCTTGCCATCGAAGTGTGGAGGACCCGAACCCGTTCTCGGTACGCCATCCTTGGATCTTAGGGCGGTTAGAGTCAACAAAGACCCGAACCGGCTCGATACCACTTGAAGGACCGAAAAGGCGACCGAGAGGGGGGAGTGAATGGGAGCCGATAAAAATTCTTCTCGAGGGAGATTAAAACTCCGACAAGACGAACTTGCTCGGTCGAACCCCCGAAATCACACGCTCCGCACTTCTACCTCCCGTTTGCCAAAACCACGTAGCCACCGGAGTGCTACGGTCCTAGGAACAAACACTACCGGCAACCACAACACACACGCGGCAGACCGACGGCGGAAACTACTCGAAAGCCGGCTAACCGGAGGGGGCGGTTAGACCGGTATGGGGGCGGTTAGACCGCCTCCACACGGCAACCAAGAAATCCTCCGAAACTCCTCTTCCGAGCACCAAAACACACCACGGTTTCACCAACGGAGATCTCTAGTCAAGGCCATGCTAGCTACCGGAAAATCTTGGCGAAAACCAAAACTTCACCCAAGGGCCTAGGGGCGGTTAGACCGGCTACACGGGGCGGTCCTAACCTCCTGTACCCGGCAATGAACTCCAACCAAGAACACCTAGCAAACCGCGCGAGAACGGCTCCAAATTTCATCCGGACACTCCTCCGATCGGGGCGAACAAACTCACGGAGGAAAATCCGGCGAAACAAAACTTTGACCGGGAAACACCCGGGCGGTTAGACCGCCCCCACGCAGGCGGTTAGACCGTCCCTTCCCGAACACGAACCCGCGGGGTCAAACCTCAACTTCCTCGCGCTCGATCTCCCGAATCACTCCACGGATTGCGGCCAAACTTCGGGGATAGCCGGGTTACCTCTGCGGGCAACCTCTACCTCAAAGGAATCGTCCCGAAACGCTCACAATCAAGAGGAATCGAAGAAATCGCTTCTCTAGGCCAAGAACTCGCCCAACTCGAAAAGCCACCAAATCGAGTCCGATTCAAAGGGGATTTGGGGGCAAAGTCACCAGCCAAAGAGGCACAAGAACCCCATACGTGACACCCACCAAAAACCCCAAGAAATCGTTCTCAAAATACCGCCAAAAAGAGCTCCGAAAATCAACATCAAAGAGACGGGAAAACCATCATGAAGAACCACGCCGAACCTTCTATACATGCCATGAATGGTTCGTACAAGGTCTAGTTCGCCACCCAAACATCCATCCCTCTCTCTAGATCTCACATGAAGCTCTCAAACTAGCCTTCTAAAGAACCTAGGGAAAATAGAGAACGAAAATGGAAAAACCAAATGAGCTAGGGTTCCAAGAGTTGGGCGCCATCCACCCCTCTAATGAGTATATATGGAGGCACCCAAAAGACTAAACTACCCTTCACTAATAACTAGGGATACATGCCCCTCAAGGGCGGATTTGGAATTCTTGATGTCTTCACCATCGGACGGATGCCGGCGACCGCACCCTGCGTAGCCTCGACGCACGCCTTGCGATCCCGACGCGTGTCCTCCGCTTCGAAGCTTCTCGGCGCCGGCGGCGGGCGGTCGGACCGCCCCCACGGGCGGTTGGGACCGGCCCCCGGGAAGCGACCGACCCCGGGCGGTCGGCCGCCCCTCTGGGCGGTTGAACCGGCCTGGGTGGCCGCACCTCCTCGTCGAGTCTTCGGCCTCGGTTTTGTGGCTCAACCGAGTAACCCGGTGGTTTTACGGTGAACCCGCGCAAACCCCGCGAACTCGGTGTAGCCTCCGCCAATCTCCACTCATGACTCGGCTCCCACGTAGTCCCGGCTCGACCTTGGTTTTGAGGCTCTACCAAGAAACCGTCCACGACTTCATCTTGCTGTTCATGCCACCATGCGGCCCGCACTTGACCCCGCCGGCCACCGGGTCCCTCGAACGAAGCCTACTTGTCTTCTCCACACCGGAGGCCTCACCCGCAACGACCTTTCGCGCTTGTTCTTCACCCGCACCAACACGAGTCAAGCCGCAACCTCGCACCTGCAATACTTAGCCAAGAATCGGTCCACACAACGTTGTCAATCACTCATCACACAAGGAAGCGACCATCCACCGGTCCTCGAACCACACAAGGTCCTCAAACTTCACCACAATTGAAGCAATCTTTTCCCTCAAAAGGATTCTTTTTTGATGATTGTCCCATCTTGCCGAATTTCTTCTTCTTCATAATGCTTTTAAGCCCTTTTACAATAAGAGCCATTTCCTCATCAGAGTCAATTTCTTGATTCTCATCATCATTTTCTTCTTGAGTTGCCTTGGCCTTGAGAGCAATATTTTTCTTCTCTTCACTCATTGATTGGCCTTGAACTTCCTTTTGTGATTGCTTGAACAAGTCATGAGTTTGCACTTCACCAAGCACTTCCGTAGGAGTGATCTTATTCAAATCGGTCCTCACAAGCAAAGTCACAGTCGTCTCATATTTTTCCGGAAGGCATCTAAGGAACTTATGAGAGAAGTCTTTGTTTGTGACATCGAAATCAAGACACTTAAGTTCATTCACTATATCATTCAACCGGTTGAACATGGTTGAAACATCTTCATCCTTCTTCAGTAGAGTTGTCCTCGGACTCGGGATCCTCTGGGTCCGACCCGAAGTCGAACTCGTATGCGGAATCCGAGTAGAACCCGGAGAGGGAGTTGGAGTCCGAAGCGTGGCCGGGGGCGGTGTCGGAGTCCGAGTTGTACTCGGGTACGGGCTCCTTGCCGGCCCGGCGCGAAGAGGGAGCCTCCGTGCGGGCCCGGCTGAGGATGTGGGGACCACGCGCGGAGCGCTCACGTGGCGGTGGGACCACATGCGATGGCTGAGTAGCCGGCTCGCATGCGATAGCCCATGGAGACGTCGAGTTCGAGTTGGAAGCGGACTCGAGCTCGAAGTCAGTGTGATGGTCGAAGAGCGAAATTTCGCCGAACTTGCCGGCGAGTTCTCCCCGTGACAACTTCGGGAAGCGTCACGAAGCCGGTCTCCGGGTTGGGCGGCATGGTGAGGCGGCGGCGGAAGGACCTCGCACCGTCGGCGGTGCGGACCCAAGCGCCGAAGACGAAGGTGTGCCGCCGTTGAAAGCGACGGTTGGCTTGAAGTAGACGGGGAGCCGTCGAGTTCGCCATGTGACCTCGGGCGAGATCCCCTACCGGCGCGCCGGTGTCGGTGTTTTAGACCGGCAACCTACTAAGGGGAGTACCCAAAGTAGATGAATGTGGCCTCGCGAGAGATCCGTAACTCGAAGGAAGAGACACATGGCACACAATTTAGACGAGGTTCGGGCCGCGAGGTGCGTAATACCCTACGTCGTATCTTTGCGTAGCTCGGGATTGATTGGGTACGATTACAAGATGGTGTAATTGTACACCGTGAGATGAGATTGGATGCCTAGAGAGGGGTCCCTGCCTCGCCTTATATAGTCCGGGAGGCAGGGTTACAAGTCGGAGTAGGGAGAGAGTACTAGTCGAGTACGTCTAGGAGTCTTCCATACAGTGCGGGACATGTACAGCTTCCTAACCGAGTACATCTCCTCTATAGTCCTTGTGCTCCACGCCTTCAGGTGCCGTGTAGTGCAAGCCGGGTAGTCCCAGGGGCCCACCGAGTAGTCGGTCCTGGTACCCACCGAGGTAGTGGGCCCAGGGAGGTCCATACAACACTATTAGCTTCAATTTCAGCTGTCAAAGTCTTCAGCTCGGCTTCTAGTGCAGCTTTTCTGGCGATTTTCAACTCAAGGGTAGGCTGTAGTTCGGTCAGCAGTTCCTTGTTGCTTTGGATTTGAGCCTGTGATTCTTTCACAAATTGCTTAACTTTGGCTCTCCTTTGCTCAAGGACTGGTCTGGAGGATTGACTCCTCAAAGCTCGCCTCACTCACTAGTAGAAAACCTCACATCCATGACCATTTCCCCGTGACCATTTATGTATTGGTCATAGAAGTGTAGTCTTCGGTGACGATTTACATAATTTGGTCACGGATGAGGTGTTACGTTGCCGGGCCACTAAGGAATAATGACGAATAGGAAAAAATGGTCACAAAATAATAATCCTATTGGTCACGGTTGACGGCCTTTCTCCACACTCGCATGGCCTTTCTCCCCCGCATCCCGCTCGGCTGCTCGGCCCACCGGCCCGGCCACCTAGGGCCGGTGCGCGAGCGGGAGAAGGTAGTCCGGGCCGGTGGAGGCGGGCGGCCGGGGGTTATGGGCTTCTTTCTTTTTTCCTTTTCTTCTTTTCTTTCCTTTCTATTTTCTTTATTTTGTAAACATTTGAATTCAAATTTCATTTACAATTTTGATTTTTCCACTTTTTCTTTCTTTTTGAATTTGATTTAAAAATTCAATTTTCAAAACTAGTACGTGGAAGTTTAGGGCAAGAAAGGATGGTGAGCATGATAATTTTAGGCCGATACTTTTTCCTATTTTTTTCCAAAATCTCCCATGCCAACTTTTCTAAAAAATTATATTTGTTAAATAAAAAAAATTTTGCCGCCAAGCCGTCCGAAGCCAGGCCAGCCTGGTCATGCTCCAACTACCTTTTGTGAAGCAACCATCAAGTTTGAGATTTTTTGGAATTCGTTTGGTACTTTTTTCAGATTAATTGAATTTCCACGCGACTTCGCTCGGTAATTCTATGTTGAACTAGGCCCACCCTCGAAAAGATCAGGAATGGTGCCAAACTTCGCCACAAGGTCCCTTGTGTCCTAGGAAACAAATATATGTGGAGGTCGCTGCATAATTATAGAGTTTTCAATGTATAATTCACCATATTTTGTCTCACACGACATGAAAAAATATAAAAATTAAAATAATTGTCCAAAAAATGTAACTTCTTGTGAGGGACCGTATTTTTGCTACAAATTACTACAAAAAAAATCTCAAGTCATTTCAAAAAAGTTGAGTGTTATGTAGTCCAAATATAACAAGTCACTCACATAGTTCCTTAAACTATGTGAGTGACTTGTTATATTTGAACTACATAATATCACCACTTCCTCAAATGGAAATTTGACCTACACAAATTTTGTTAGTCTCAACAAGTTATGAAACTTTTGTGTTCAAAAGATTTTCATCCGAGTTCATTTCGTGTTTCGTTTGACCGAGTTTTGGCCGAGTCAAACTTGGATTTTAAAATTTGAATTGCTCATGTTTTGTTGCATGAAGAAATGATTGAATCCAACACCATAAATTGATAAATCATGATTTTAAACATTTTTGGGAAGAAGAATCACCTCATTTCGAGTTCGTATGAGGGAGAACGACTAGTTACAAGTTTTAATTCAAGGAAAAAAAGAAAAATCGATCGGTTCATTCCAGTTCGTCACGTGTTCATGAAGAAGGACGGATTTCTCTTTTTTTTCCTCGGATCAAAACTTGTAAACTGTTTTTCTTCCTCATATGAACTCCAAATCGGTTGATTCTTTTTCCTATTTGTTTCTAAAATCAAGATGTTTTACTCGGTGCCATTTGTTTGTATCTTAATTACTATTTCTTGATTGCTTTTCATACAACATATCTTTTCCAACTAAAAAGAGAATATAAAAACATGTTTTTTCATAATAATTGCTAATATAACTTAATATTTTCTAATGTTATGGTCAACACAAGGTTGCATCCAAATTTGAGGTGCCCATGAGTAAAAAAGTATTTGAGTGTGTACAAACTTTGAAGTTTAAGTTGAGTTGTATGAAACAATGTGATAATCTAGCTAGTTTATGAACAATGTATACTCCAATTTTTACAAAATCTTATGAAACTTTTTTGTCAAGCTTGTACATTGATAAAATGATCCTATGCCAATTTACATAATTTTTTGATAAGTTTTATTTATTATTATCATTATTTTATAACAAGGTGACTAGTAGAAGTTTGAAATTTCCTACAAGCCAATTGAAATTTTGGTCAATCTCCTAGATGTGGCCTAGAATGGACCATATGTGCCTAAATATAATTTTTTTGAATTTTTTAAACTTATTAGATGCACATATAGGTCAATTTTGAATTACTTTCGGTAAACACATAGAAATTCATTTAAATGATAGAAAATAGAAAATCCACTCGAAAAATCTTGAAACTCGTAGATGAAAACTTGTATCCATCTTGTTATATACAAAAAATATATTTGTACGTATAACATAATTATTTTTTTAGTGTTACTTCACAATGGTGCAATAAAAAGGAAAAAAGAAAAAGAAAAACAATAAACGAGAGAAGCCCATGTCGGCCCAAATAGCCCAACGATTTGCAGCCATCGATCGTCGATCCAATGGTTCTCATCATGTTTCCTTAGTATATAATGCAGCATCTAACCCTAACCCTAACCCCATCCCCCTCCTCCTCCCGCAGTCCCTCCTCTCCTCTCCCGCCTCACCCATCCCCCTCCCTAGATTCGCATCCTCAGAGGGGATCGGCACCACCCGCCCGGTCGGATCGACGTCGCCACAAAGCCCATCACATACCCCTCCCTCCCTCGCTCGCATCCTCCCCTTCCCTGCCCATTCCTTCCGCCTCCCTCCACGCGCCGCCGCTCGCCGGAGCCCGCGTCTCCGCCGCGCCGCGCGCTGCGGGTGAGTGCTCGGGACCCTTTCCCTTGTTGATTCCTCTTGTTTCCTCCCGTTCGGGCATGTGGGGATCTCCGATCCGGTTGGTGATATGCTGCGGTCTCCGTCCCCCCGGCTCCCACGCAATGAATACAAACACCTTCTAGTGGAGCCAAAAAAGCGGGCGGCACCGCACCGCCCGCCACCACCACCCGGCGGGGAGGCGGCCAAGCTTTTCGGTTCGGTGCGCTCCTTCCCGGCTCCGAGGGTGGAGTGGAGCGGCCTTGTCGCGCTCCGGCGGCCGGCGGCGGGCGTTCCGGTCGGGGGCGGCTCTCCGCGCCTGTCGCTACTACTTCCATCCCCCGATCCCATGGTGGCCACACCGAAGCCTGCGGAGCCGGGCGGGTGTTGCGGTGGGGGGAGCGAGAGGCGGGGCCACGGCGGGGCGGCGGAGGCGGAGGCAGAGGAGATGGTGGTGTGCTCCATGCGCAGGTCGTTCAAGGACTCGCTCAAGGTGCTCGAGGCCGACATCCAGCACGCCAACACCCTGTGAGTACTGACAATCTCTCATCTCTGCAAAGCCGCAACCTCCCTGATTTCGCCTCCTTTTTTTCGGGGGGCCGTTCCCGTCGGCGCCGGCCGATTTCTCGCAAGTTGCAAGTGACTCCGATTTCTCGGCAAGTTTGGGGCTAGCCAACTACAAAGTCTATTTGTTCGGTGGGTGCTTTGCGGCGGCCGGCGGTTGATTGATTTTTTTTTTTAATTTTTCGGAGCGGAAGCGGAGCTCGTCTTGCGCGCATGAGTGAGTGAGTGATACGATGCCGGTGGTTGCCGACCCGCTCCCGAGGCGGCCGACTTGGGCGGGCGACGCGTGTTGCCATTGTGCACCGAATTCGACGGGGCGGCGGATTTCTCCAGGGACTACGACGGGGCGTGCCTCCAGATGCGCATGTCCTACAGCCCCGCCGCGCATTTCTTCCTCTTCCTCGTCCAGTGGACCGACTGCAGCCTCGCCGGCGCGCTCGGCCTCCTCAGGATCCTAATCTACAAGGTCTGTTTCTTCCCCCCCGAGGTGTGGTATGGTATGGTAGGTACTCTGGTGTTCAGGGTTTGATGCCATGTCATCATTGGTGTGCGTGAACGGAGACCCTTTCCCTTGTTGATCTGTGGATTCGATGTTGTGAACCTGTCTGTACTGTTTTGTGCACTATCGTTGGTGTTGATATGTTGGTATGGATAGTAGAGCTAGTTCAACGATCTTGTATGCATCTCTTTGTTTACGAAGAGCTCGTGATGAATAGTGGACTACGTCCGTTAAAGCGGTTCTATCAACATGGTCTAGTTGGATAATAGAGCTAGTTCAACAAGTAGATGTTAGATAGCTTATGCACAATTACTCTTTGTTGTATGAATAAGGCGGGGATTTCCTAAATAGCCACCTTATTATCACGCTTTACGATATTTATTTGTTATGTTACATGGGGTGATAAGAATATTTCCTCACCGAGACATCCGCACGGACGTTCAATATGACTTGGGGCATGAGTTCGACTTGGGGAAAGTTCTGTGTTAGGTTCATGCGCGGTGGCAGCATATTTATTTGTCTCGCTCATGACATAATTCCATTAACTTCAGCGATCAGACAAGTTACCGATTGATTTATCTACCATTTTTTGTATGCCATAGAGTAATTGAAATATGTTGTGTGTAGATAGGTAAGGATGCAAGTAACTAGTAGTTTCCATATTGATTTTGTAAAATCTAATCATATTTTTCGATATAGTGTCTTCTACATATCTTTCGGGCGAGGTGGTGTTTTGAAGCTTGAACTATTCTTGCTCGAGGACCGGTAACATACTAATATTTAACTTTTGTTATATTTGTCCCTTCCATATATGTTAGCTTGTAATTCATCTCTGCATAGGCTGTTCGGTAATGAATACATCCATGCTTCATCTTTGTCTGATTGGTGGTTCTTGTGTGTCTACATTTTTCCCATTTCTTTTTATGGTATGGTCAATGTCTAATATTAAGTTCTCCTCACTTTGCGTGGCAATCCTAATTGACTTGAAGCAATAGCGGTTCACTTTTCTTTGGAAAGTCATCACTATTATCCCTTTCCTATATTTTCTATCTTAGATTCGTTCTTTGTAGCTCCATTTTTTTCGTTACATAAATTTAACAGTATGCTACTATCTGAATACAAATGAGGCACAATTAATAATTTTCTGGTGTTGTTTTTTAAATATGGTGTGGTCAAAGTAAAATTTTTCATGTATAGTTGATGTTACTTTAATCGTTAGTAGCGAGTACTATATACATACAATGGTGCTAATGCATATTTTTATTTTGATTGCAGGTTATTGACGAAGAGGTCTCGTGGATGCAAGATGAAAGCATAATGTAATCAACTATATGGTGATGTGATTCTAAATGTAACATGAGATGTCGAATCTCTATATTTTGAGATTTATCGGATATTATATTGTCTTGTTGTGAGCATGTATGTGATCGGGCTATGTAATTTGTTGAAATAAGTGGGTTTAAATTTGGCGATTACGAATTTTTATTATTTACGGATGAGCTTGAATAAAAAAGAGAATCGGTGAAACAATTGGCCATTTAGGCTCATCTATGAATTGTGTATGTAGTGGTGACGTCATCATTGCCACATCAAGCGCCATGTCATTGTCTATGTAGGCGCCACGTCATTGTACACGTAGGCGGCCACGTCATCGTCCATGTAGATAGCCGGCGTGGCATCGAGCCATGTCAAAACGTGGACAAACCGCGGCGTGACACGTGGACAAACCAAAGTGCAACACGTGGACCATTTAGAGCTCGACACGTGGACAAACCGCGGCGCGACACGTGGCGCTATGTCAAAGAGCCACGTCATCATATCCATGTCGGCATGCGCCTTGCCACGTCACCGGCCCGGCATGGGCCGTGCCACGTGGCAACCCCTTCGTGACCAATTTCGTGACCATTTGGCTTGGTCATAGAAGAAATACACTTCTATGACGAAAAACGTGTTGGTCATGGAAAAGTTCCACTTCTATGACCAAAATGACCGATTGGTCATGGCAGACCAAATGTGACGGAGCTTCTGTGACCAATTCAATTTGGTCATAAGTTGGTCATAAAAAAATGTTCTGTGACCAAATTTGCATGTACCGTGACCAAACCGTTTGGTCATTGATGTTGAGTAGTGTCTTGTTGCATAATGATTGTCCAAATGAGAAATGGGCTCCAAAGAAGATTTGATGTCATCAGGGAGTTCTTGATCGATAGATTCAAGTATTTCATCCAAGCGATCGACATCTCTGAATTGATCTTGGGCATCTCTTTGCAACCAGGAAAAGACTTCTCTAAGCTTTGCCTAATTTTCTTCTGACGGAACCTGCGGACCGTCTGCCCCAAGGGCCCGGACTGTCCGCCCAACACTTGAAAACTGATTTTTATAAAGATTTTCAACGAAACCCTTTTACCAAAAGAAATCGTCACTCATCTAAATGCAATACATGCAAATTCTTGATCAAAGTGGCACTATGGAAAGTCAAGCTAATGAAATTGACCCCTCTAGATAGTACGGCTATCTATCCTATCAACCCAATCATTTATCATCCTCTAATCACCATATGACCCGCAAAAATAAAAACCCTATCTTTTACATTTGCCTTGAGCTCTTTTCAACACATGCCATACAAGACTTCCTTGTGCATACCTCATAAGCTCATCATTTCACCAGACTAACCTATTCTTATAACTCAAATAAACATGTTAGTCCATAATGATTGTCATTAATTACCAAAACACGAATTAGGGGCCTAGATGCTTTCAGACGGGAGGCACATAAGTGGCCGGCGGCCGGGGTGAGCACAGAGAAGGCGGCGTCCGGGGTGAGCACGGCGAGGGCAGCGACCGGGGCGAGCACGGCGAGGGCCGCGGCCGGCATCGAGCGCGGCGGTCTCCCATGGCGATCGACGCGTGTCCCCTACCTCGCTGGCGGCTCGTGACGGTTGCCCACAAGAGGCCGCCCGTCGTTTGTTGATTCGCCACTTGGGTGAGGAAGGCGAGGAGGAGGTGGTGGCGGGAGACGAGGAGACGGCCGGGACCTCACCGGCCAGCGCCGGATCCGCCGCCGTAGAAGAAGGAGGCGGGCGCGGATCGGGGGCGAGGGGCACAGGGGTGGATCGAGAGGAGGGCGGTTGGGATGGGGGAGAGGAGAGAGATAACTAGGGATGGGGGAGAGGAGAGAGATACCTGGGGATGGGGGAGAGGAGAGCCGGATACCCTAAATGGGGACGGGGTGAGTAACCTAATGGAGGTGCTACAATTGCCAAAGTTCCCTCATTTTTGGAAGTGAGGGAGGGGATGGGGGACCTGCTGTGGATAGGGGTGGTAATGGATCATGACCCTAATGCTTTCTTCACAATTCAACTAGACCCTTTTATTATTTTAGTTCAAAATTGAATAGAATTAGGCCCGATTCTTATAAGGCCCGATCCTTAAATTTCTTAGTACAAAATGAATGGCCCATTACCACCCTTAGCTGTGGACGGTTTGAGGGGGCTCAGCCGGTTCAATTCCAATGGCGTGAGGGGTCTATTCCTCTGGATGAATTCTTTGGAGCTGTAAACCTGCAGACTACTATGGTGTCTTACTCTTACCACACGATACACGAGCTCTTCTGATGGGTCTTCACAGCAGACCTCCAACGAATATTAATACTGTGGGGGCGGTCTTTCTCCAAACGACCAAGTTTTATTTGCCTTATAAGTTATAATTATTTTGCGATTGTTGTGGTGAGACTGAGTCCAACAAGATAGTGCAAAATTGGAAGGCAAATTAACCTTTACCTTGCGTGAACAGTATTTTGCATCCCCTTGGAGTACTCCCCTCTCCAACAGAGAGAGCCAATCGCATTTACATCCGGCGGAGGGCGCAGGGGAGGAGGAAGGGAGGCAGACGGAGCAAGAGGGCGAGGTCGCGCTGGCCCACCACCGCAGCTAGCCACAGGGGAGTGGGAAGGGAGGTGAAGATGGAGCAGCTCTGCGTTGAGCTGGCCGCGGCCAAGAGCCGCCTTGCCGCGAATTGAGTCGACGAACGCTGAGGTCGCCACGAGGCAGACGAGCTCCGGCTTCCTCGCCGCTGCAGATGGGTTGGCCACTGCCACCTTCTTTGGCAGCCCGAGCCTGGAGGAGGGAGGAGCAACCCGAGCGCGGATTGAGGGGGTGGCGGCGGCGGCCGGCGCGGCCGTGCCGGAGGGGTAGGCGTTGCGACGGCTCGTGACGGCGGTTGACACGGCGCGAGCTCTGCTCTCAGTGCGTCCTCATCCCGTCGTTGCCGCGCCCAATCTCCAACCCCTCCTTCGCGCTGCGTCGCCACAGCCCCTCCCCCACATCGTGTCGCTGCAGGCCCGCACACCCACTGTTGCGCCCCTCCTCCATGACGTACCGCCACAGCACCGCGCCCCTCCACCTCATCGCACCGCCACAGTGCTGCGCCACTCCTCCACGCCGCATCCTCGAGCACCGGCCAACCTCCCCTGCAGCGGCGGGCTTATGCCTTTGAGGAGAGTGGAGATGCAATTCCATCTCCACTCTCCTCAAAGGCAGTTTGCCTCCTCACTTTGAACCCTTTACACGAAGGCACAATAGCAAATGTAGGGGCAAAAATGCTTTTGCTTTGCCTGTTGGATTCAGCCTGAGTAGTGAGTTCGACTATAAATACTTTTCTTTATCTTTATTCAATATCTATGCAACATAACAAGTAGCCTTGATTAGAGATCAGTCACTACTACTAGAAATCAGGAATGAAGATGTGCGGAGCATTTTGTGACCGTATGAGATTGTTTTATACGCTCATTTTAGAGCCCTTTTGGAATGTAGGAATCTCTAAATGTTGAAATGGGCGAAACATAGAAATGGAGTTGCATGACATTTGCAATGCTACATGATTCAAGAATGTAGGAAAGTTTGAATAGAGTGTTTGGATGCAACACAGTAAAAACAAAGGAACGAGAAAAGAGATAGACACAAAGTAAAATTTCTAAGAGGTTGGACCTCATGTTAGATTTCCTCTAAAATTTCTATGGAACAAGTCATTATTTAGGAATTTCATAGAATTGGTAGGAATTCAATTCTTTGTTCCAAATGTCTTCAAAGAATTTATTTTATAGGTTCCAAATCCCCTAAAATTCCTACACTTTTACTTTGTCCAAACTTTACTTTGGACATAGTTTCATGTTAATGCACATGCTTGTTTTATGACACTCGTTTTACTTCGTCATTTTTCTCAAAAAATTTTCTCATCAATTGATTCCAATTTCCTCCAACTTCGAAGAACGTGAATGAATACTATCTCTTTGCTTCGTCAACAAGTGAGTAGGGAAAGAGATTTCACTTGAACCAATCAACGGGGCTCCTTGTTGTATTGTATTTTATAACATCGTGAAGCGCTCGATGTGTCTATACAAGTTGTTCATCTCCACCCCTCTAAAAGGATTAGTTGCTGCCATCTCTACGATCCGAGTCTTGATGTCACACCCGGTTTTAAAGGCAAAACCGAATGCATTGATCACGTGTGCGCCGGGATCAAGTTACACACACGCTTAGACATTATGAATACCAAAATCGGTGCCACACGAATAAAGAGTTATTACAAACCATAGTCTTAATCGAAACTTAAACAAACGAGTTCTCGCAGCGGACAAAATGCCTCCACAGTACGCGATCGAAGACTACGCACACCTAGAACTCCCGGAAATCTTACGGATTATCTTCAAAGTTCTCCCAGTCTGAGCAGCAATTCCGGGTATTGTAGATGCAAGAGAATAAACAAGCGTGAGCACATATCGTACTCAGCAAGGGGAAAACAACATAACATGCAAGGCCATATGGTGGATGGCTAAGGTTCAAGCACTTTAGCATTTTAGTTGGTCAAGTTTTATTAGCAACTTTGATTACTAAAAGTGTAAGTTCATACCAACCCAATTAATAAGATATAAGCATCAAAAATAAAGAGATAAACCACAATTTAAACATTAAAGTTCCATAATTTAATCATGTGAGTGTCCAGGCCGCTCTTGACCGTGAGCACGGCTAATCGATTAGTTTAACACTGCGAGAGGTTGTACATCTTTACCCACAAGCGAGCGTAAAAGCTCCGAAGAACTTTGGACCCAACCATGCGGTGTTTGCAAGACACCATACCACACTTCCGAGGTGTGATTGCATAGGGACGCTACATGGCCTTTACAAAGGTTCCCTAGCAAGTTATGACCCACAAGGTCCGGATCGATTAGCAAGGTATAAAGTCCCCTAGCAGGTCAATACCCCACCATAAAAGAATAACTCACCCAACCCCCTGCTAGAGCGAGTCCATACCCCACGGTACCGCCGATCCCTTGTCCTTATCGGGTAAGACCATCCCATGCTAAAGTTCCTAATTAATCGCCAAGACCATTGCCCATTAGTTCTTGTGGTTGTCTTGTTTTCTGGGTGGTTCTCCATGTTCCGATTATCAAATTAAAGTGGTCTTACAAAGTAAAAGATCATAAACGGAACATGAAATAACAAAAAGGTAACCAAGTAGATTAATACCAATACCCGATTGAGCATCTTTGAGCAATAACTACCACAAGATTAATTTAATTCCCGGCATCAAGGTAAAGGTAGTCCAAAGCTAGGCATGATCCTTAATAGGTTCCCATCAAATTAATGCAAGCGAAAAGTAAAAACAGTGAATTTAAATGCATGTTATGTAGGACAAGCGGGCATGCATCAAGGAATACTTGCCTTCAACAAAGCCTTGCTGCTCAAACTCTTGCACGACCGGATCTTCAAATCCCTCGAACGAATCGCTCTCTACGATCCATAATCATCACATACAAGCATACAATAGAAATAAATAAGAAACAGTCACCAACCAGATCAAACAGATCCAAACAGTAGCATGAAACTAATCTACGCTTCGAGACGAACGCGTGGACATAAAGAACACTAAAATCGGAGCTAAAACGACCAAGATATGGACTCGGGAAGGTATAGGGACTAATGCGCGAAGATTTAAAAAGGTTTCGGGCTAAAATAAAGAAAAAGGACTAAAGCGTAAGAAATCTTATACGGTGGAAGGATATTTTTGTAAATACCAAAAAGCTCGGGGGTTTTCTTGCAAAATTACGGGAACGAGGCCGGGTTGACCGGTATTGACCGGGTCGGCTTGATC
The DNA here is from genome assembly GCA_947561735.1 of Cenchrus americanus. NCBI lineage: Eukaryota > Viridiplantae > Streptophyta > Magnoliopsida > Poales > Poaceae > Cenchrus > Cenchrus americanus. Next base: position 193,752,929 of record OX387245.1, on the reverse strand, counting down.
TAGATCCGTTGGATCTTGATCCGGCGGCTGCGATTGCGCGCGGGTTAAGAGGGCGGCGGCCGACGGCGGCCGGCGGCGGCGGCGGCGGCGGGGCTCGCCGGCGAACTCGATCTAGGGCTCCGGTCTCGGTTTGAGGCTCGGATTGCATCTACGCGACGCGCACGAGCCGGCGAACCTATCTAGGGCGGTGGCTCGGGCGAAGACGCGGCGGCGCGGGCGGTCGACGTGGCGGCGCGGGGGCGCGGACTGCGGCGAGGTCGCGCGGGCGGTAGGGGCACGGGGACGATGGCGGGTAGCACGGGCGCGGCGCTCACCTCTTTGCGCGGCTCGGAGCGACCTCACGGCGACGAAGCGGCGGCGGAACCGAGGAATCGACGGCGGCGGCGGTGAGCTCGGGCTAGGGTTCCGGCGAGGCGCGTGCGAGGGCTTAGGGTGGCTCGGGTTGGGGTCCGGGGGCGGCGGCGCCTTAAATAGTCCGGGCGGGGGCCTCCTTGGCGTGCGCGCCTAGCACGGGGAAGGCGTGGCCGAGCCGGACTCGGGCGGCGGCGGCGCGAGGTCCGGGCGGAAGACGAGCGGGGTAGGGGATGACCGGCGGGGCCACGGGTCGGCCTCGGCGGCGGAGGCGGAGAGCGGCGAGGGCGCGGCGCGGCGGGTGCGACGGGGCGCGTCGGATCCGGATCCGACGGCACGGATCGCGAGCGGGGCGGCGGGGCGCGGGACGCGCGCGGCTGGCCCGGGCCGGGCGGGCCGAAAGGCCGGCGCGCGCGCGCGGGGTTAAGGCGGCTGCGGCCTGCTAGCTAGCTGGGCTGGGTTAGAAAGGGTTAGGAGCTTGGGATGAAAGGGAAAACGGGGTAAGGGTTAAGGGGATAAGGTTTTGGGATTTTTGGAAAAGGGTTTTCAAACATTTAGAATTCAAATTTGAATTTGAATTCCGGCAACCAAAATAATGCTCCAGCATGTATGCAACACTTAAATCCTATATTTCATTAAAGTTATTTTAGAAAAGTGTTAAATGCCTAAAATTAAATAAAACAACCTTATACTCCTTAAGCAATTAAATGGTTGCTATCAAATTTTAATAAAGCCAAGTTTTTAGTAGAATTAGGGTGTTACACTTGATCTCATACTTCATCATTTCGAGTCTTGAACCTGACTTTTGTAGCTTGATATCCTCATATCATGGGCTGGCATAATCCCTTAATGATTTTTCCTGTCCTTCCAAAGGATGTTTGACGAATGCCATCTAGACAACAAAAACAAAAAAATGGTTTTATCTAGAAACAAGGGCAGCGACGCCAGAAAAAGCTTGTTGATGGTCAATAATGCGTCAAGGTTCACTGCAAGCGTACAAATCGTGTAGCTCTTTCACCTATAGTATTCCTCCAAAGTTTTTGTCAATCTACAGAGTAAGGGGGTTTCTAACGCTTAACCAAGTACTAATCTAGTTGATGTAAGCATTTGAATAGATAATTAATTGTAAACTAAAAGCAAGTTAAAAAACAATCTAAACTATGTTAATGAGTGATGTGAGATGCACAAGTTATGGAGAACATTTTCCCATGGAGTCTATGGGTACTTGAAGATGTAATCGGCAAAAATGATAAAACTGATCTAATCTATCGAAACATGTGAACATGGTTTAGTCGTTTCCCCTCTATCGTACTGTCACTACGCGAAGGTAATCATCACAAAACCTAGATGAACACAATATGTTGATGCGATCTAAGGGAGCAAGTACAGCCGATGCAACCCAAAAAGCATGGTAGCTAACCTTAATCATTAAAGCATCATCAACAAAGAAATGATAGGTTAAGATCCAAACAAGTGTCGGTGATTACACGACAAGATCCATTACAACTCCATGGACAAACAATAAATTTACCCCCATCAAGACGCTAGGTATGGCACCGTTGAACATGGTAGATGCTTCCGATGAAGATAGATCCTCGTTGTCCTCCAACTCCAGTGGTGCCGTGGCATCCTCCTCCTGTTGGGGTTCTCTACCACCGGCAGTAAATTTGTATCGATCGTGCGTTGGGCTCGGATGGTTAGCACAGGAGACACTGGGATTTAGAATGGTTCAGGCCTTCGAGGAGTAATAACCTACGTCTAGTATCGAGCGGCCGTGTTTTCGAGCTAGGAGTGCTTGTAGTAGGGGTTACAAGCTGGTCGGGAGAGGGTGTCGAGCCCAAGTCCCTGGAAACTGGTCTTTGATCTATCGAAGGTCTAACCCTTGTAACCATTGCCCTCCTCTCCCTTTTATAGTCACAAGAGGAGGGGCACAAGGGGGAAGTAAAAAGAGGTATAGTGCTTGGTTGCTGGGATGTCCCGTAGCACGTCGCTGTCCGTCAGGACGTATTGAAGTGGAGTAGTGCAGCCAGGTCGTGGGAGCAGCCGCGTGGTCGGGCGTGACTGTTCATCCTGAGACGCTTGGCGTCTTTTCCGAGTAGTTCGCATTTGCCTTAGCCTGCCCGAGTACTCGACAAGCCCGCCATGCTTGTGCCTAAGTCTAGGCTCGAGCTCGTCGTAGGGGGTGCTCGAGTGCCTCGGGCAGAGCTTGCGTGTGGCAGGGCGGGAGATGATGGCGATGGGATGGCCGCACAGCTAGTCAGGCCTGCATTAAGGCTCTTATCGGGGTCAGCTGCTTGCATGGCCGCCAGCTGTTGTATTTGCATGGCGCGAGGAATAATTCCCCCACACGTGTCAGTGGTGGTGCTCGCGCCCTTAGCTTGCGCCGCGTGTCATGGCCCATGTACCAGTCGGAGCCGAAGGGAGGTCGTGCGAGGCAGAGACTTCTCGTGCGAGGTAGAGACTTCTCGTGCAAGGCGGAGACTTGTCATGGGGATCCCTCTTGTAGGGAATTGGTCGGAGATGCAGCCAACTGGTCGGAGACTGGACGTCTTGCCAGTGTGGGTCTTGACCAGGGTCCTCGGTCTTCCTCGTCCTGAGTCTTGGCCTTGACATTGTCAATCTTGGCCTTCACGTTGTCAATGGTGTTGGGTTACCTTGTGTCTAAGGAAAATCTTTTTGTCATTAAAGGGGGCCCTAATCTGGGCCCTCGTCAGTAGCCCCCGATCCTGAGAGGGAGTCGAGGAGTCGCGCTCAGG